>CM076998.1:84029477-89330990 GCA_039090855.1 Macrothele yani | reverse complement strand
CAGCCTCATAAGTGGTAAATAATATTTAACGAGTACTCTCAAATATGGTGGAGTCCTAAATTCACACGATCGAATCTTCGGTTTGGGGGGGCTGGGATTGAGAGGCGATTTATTCCATGAAAGGACGGTCAGATCACAACGATTTTGCCCTTGCTCTGTTTGAACTAATTCTTTTGCATTTAGTATTTTGCTTCTTATTCTTCTTGGTATTTTGATATGCAAAGGAACTGCATTTATGTGTAAAACATGCTTTTCTTATTTTTCAGTGTTTTCATTCCAGAAATAAGTTTGAGCTCCTCACTGTTTATAAATTAAAAATTTTAATTAATGAAATGTTTTTAATATTTTTTTACGCTTTCCAACCGTAGGCTCTAGAAGCGTATATGCTCCAGCTTTGTCCGACTGTCTGTCTGTTGCAGATAAATAACTCGCGTAAAAATAGTTCGATTTCGAAGAAATTTTAGTATGTGGTAGGGGACCACCTGGGGACGAACTATATTGAAAATGGGTGAAATGGGTCAAAGGTCAGGACATAGTAGCTTGATCCATTCCATTGCCTTTATTCGTCATAACTTACGTAAAAAAACTTCGATTGCGACAAACCTTTATCATGTTGTTCCGGAGGTATACTGAACCGGTTTTGTAGAATATCATCGAAATGGGGACCAAGTTCAGGACACGGGAGCGAGATTTATTCCACAGCCATTATCCTCATAACTTGAGTAATACCTTGAGTAATGATTTCTGGTATGATAATTAACACAGCTATCAGACATCGCTGAATTGACTGTAATTACTGTTTCACACGTGAATCAAATCACATCAGAAAACTTTAAAATTACATCGCCGAGGAGCGGGAATCGAACCCGCATCTCCCGATTACCGTGCGAGCATGCTATCCGTTGCACCACCCACGACGGCGAATTCGCTAGTATTTCTCAGATACTTGCGAATTCGCCGTCGTGGGTGGTGTAATCGGGAGATGCGGGTTCGATTCCCGCTCCTCGGCGATGAAATTTTAAAGTTTTCTGATGTGATTTGATTCACGTGTGAAACAGTAACTACAGTCAATTCAGCGATGTGTGATTGATGTGTTAATTATCATGACGTATTCGCCACGAATTATGAGATGAATATTTCTTCCACTCTTTATATGTAATTTCTGATATGTTGGAAAGCGTATCATAATCAAGGCATTGCATGATTTTACTAACTTGTTGTTAATTTAAAATCAATTGCGGAAAGAACGGCGTAAATGGGGGGATTAGAAAAAATAATGGTTCCAATCCAAGTTTCAACTTCTACTGCATTAGTAAAAGAAGCTGGAAAAATGAATTTTTTGTGCCCACGTGGTTTTGATGCCTGCCCTGCTCATTGGGTTAGGCGCGCATTGGCCGTGGTCGCTTAGAGGGAATATTGACTCTAAACCGGCACAATTGATAAGACCTTGGACCTGCTTTAGTGCATTCTGTGTTCGGAATTTTCCCAAAGTTTCTGCTGAGAAATCTCCACTTACCTTGCGCAAAAAGAGGGTTACGCCACAAACGGTGAAATTCATCTCTCTAATGTTATGGCCCTGTATTATCTAGACGGCCTTGGTCTGTCTCACAGCATATGTCATCTGCACGTCTTCTCTAACTTACAAACTTTTTGTTTCATGCCTTTCTTACGGGGTAATTTTCGCTCAAGAGCAATTGAATTAGAGATACCTGTCTAGTAACGTGTAGCACCGCCTTTCGCCCTGATGACGGCCGCGATTCGTCTCGGAATGGACTCGACAAGACAGCGGAAGTGTTGGGAAGCCATACGGATCCACGAGCCCTAAACAAGCTCCCACAGTTCACGAAGATTTAATGGAGGGGGTCAGAGCCTCGAACATCTCATTCCATGGCATCTCACATGTGCTCGATGGGATTGAGGTCAGGTGACCTAGCTGGCCAAGGAAGCGAGGTCACGTCGGTGGAGTGTTCATCCAACCATTCGGATACAATTTTTAGCGACAGCACGGTGCATTGTGTTGTTGCAGGAAGAAGTCCTCAGTGGGATGTTGAAGACGCACAAACGGGAGCAAACGGTCGTCCATGATATTTTTTTTTTTTTTGATTGGATGTTTAACGACCACCGTGAGCAACTCAATGAGCTATAAGCAGTCGCCGTCCAGGATATCCCGGTAACGTTGACCTGTGAGGAACGATGTCACACGTAGAAGGGGTCCCATTTCAGTCCTCGTAAACAGTCCCCAGACGTGAATTCCACCCTCACCAGCTTGAAGAGTACCCTGCTTGCAAGAAGGATCCGTCGCTTCGTATGGTTTGCGCCGTACTCGTATCCTGCCATCCGCATGTACCAACGTGAATCTCGACTCATCAGTCCAGGCAACAGTTTTCCACATGTCTAGGGTCCAGTGGCGGTGTTCCGGCGCCCATGCTAATTTTTGCAGCACCCTGTGATGTGCGGTCAGCAGCTGTACCCTCCTATGACGATGGCTTCTGTGCCCCATAGCGAGGAGATGGTTCTGGATGGTGTGGCTGCTTCCACGTTTTTGTGCACCAGCGTTAAATTGACGAGTTATTTTTTGCACTGTGGCCCGTCTATCCGCGGTTACACTGCGAGCTAGCCGACGATGACCCCGCTCATCCACACGCTGTTGTCCACGGCAGTTGGCCCTTGAAGGGATGGTTTTACCAAATTCGATGTACTCACGGTGCACCTGTGACACAGTGGCTTGTGAAAATCCCAGTGCCTGCACGACTTCCGAGATGGAGTGACCCTTTCTTCGGGCCCCGACAATTTGTCCACGATCAAATGCGCTTAGATCCTTCGTCTTACCCATACGACGTCCGACTCTTACTGACTACCGTCGCATCACTCCCTATATTGTCGGATCGTTGCATACGTCATGTCGTTTCCGTTTTCAGGGCTGCCCACAGCACCACGGTTGCATATCGCCAGCTGTGTCCAATTCAATTGCTCTTCAGTGTACTCAACTCTGTTTGTGAGATGCACCACCTGGGGGTTCAACCTTTCGGGTCCAATAAACGTTAAGTAATACTCCTGTTTTCAGCTCCTCATGAATCGTGCTGGCGATTGACATCTTTATGCTTACCTAAGGTAAATGTAAAAACACTCCTCTCTTTGATGCAAGGTGAAGACGGATAAGCCTCATCCGGATTATAAAGATTGACTGCGTACATTCTAAGATCTCTATGGACGTTGGCGTCCATTAATCTAAGATGTTGGTCCCGTAACTGAGGGAAGTCGCTCATTAGCAAATAGAACTCGAGCGTATGACAAACATTGATCTCTCCGGACTTGTAGCTGGACAAATAGTGTGAAAGGAAGGAACTACTTCAACGTGGGAAGATTAGAGCAGGAAAAAATAAATCTCTAATTTAGACTTGTCCAAAATTTTATAGCTTTAAAACATTTTGAATACAGAAATTTCATGTATCTCAGCCATTTACCCTGGGCCTGCCAATCTTATCTTGTTGGACTGAATGCTCTGCAACTCTGGTAAGGACATGGTGCTTAAGGGTTGGTAAGAGCCCACAGTCATATCTTAACCGAAATCTCTACTGACGTCATTATGTTGGAAGCAAAAGATCAAGAAAAAGCCATCAGCAGAAAAAATCGTGTGAAGTAGTCTAACATTAGCAGTTGCTAACGCACGATCTTACACGAAGGTGAGCTGATAAAAAGCAGTATGCACTGCATTATCAAACACTCACAATGCATGAATAGCCCGAATTTCGTGGCTTTCACACCTGATGCTGAGCACGCTAATCATTTCGAGCAAACGGATGTTTGTACCTATAATAAATTACCTAATTTAGCTTCTGTGCTATTACCGCTCCCTGTCGGGTATCAGCGAACCACTACTACGTCTTATTTGCCGTAGTGGAAAAAGTTAAAAAGGTCTAAATTCAATACTAATCAATTCACCCCACAAATTTCGCCTAGTGGTGTCAACAATGAATTTGGACTCCCTAAATAAGGGTCTCCAAGCTCAGGGTCGACAAATGCATCGCGTTGTGTTTCATATGAATTAGCATGGGGTTTCCATGCTCATTCATATGGCGCAAAGAAGTTAAAATAAAAAGTTGCATGAATAACAATAATAAAATCACTAACTGAACTCTAATGACATTTGGAGAAATGATCTGAGTGACACGTGAATTAAAATTTAACTGTTTAATTCTTTTTAGAATATGGTCTTAAAGCTAGGTACAATGTACCGGTGAGATTGCTTGTTTTAGCTAAACAATTTAGTATTTATTTCAAACGGGTATAATGCACTTAATATTATATAACTGACTTTAAACTTTAGTTACTGGTTTAAACTCGGCGCGGTGCGCCAGAGGAAAATTATTAATGCACTATGTGAGAGACTTTTGGGTAACTAGTCCTGCATGGCACATGCAAAGCTATGAGGCACGAATTAGAAATGTGTAAGATTAATATCATCATACCCTCTTTTCCTTTAGAAGCCCCGATCGCAAAACTCCGTTTGCCGGCTGGTCGTAGACTATTTTAACTCTTTTACTATCTCATCCTCTGTCGTGGAAGCATCTCTCCTCCGAAACCGCTGATACCTCTTTCTACTCAGACTGCCATTCTCGAGTGTTCCCTCTGTCGTTATCTTGTCTGTAGTCTGTGTGTGTAGTCTGTCCTCTTTAGTCTTCATTCAAGTAATATTTCTGTTTTTCCCGTGTCCGGTGTCCATCTTGGGGCGTGACGGCCCGGCCGTCCGAATCGCGTCGGGGTATGTCATTGGCCCTCACAGATAGCCCTGCTATGCGATTCGCTGGCCTTCCGTTCAGTTCGGGTCACTTCCCCAAAAGTTATGTCTTCTTTCAGCTGTCAACTTGTCCTCGCACCTTTTTGTTAATTGACCTCGCCTAGCTACTCAGAAGCGAAGATTGTCACGTAGGTATTTCCGGCGACGTGACTTATCTCGAATTTTGTCGCTACCCCGGACAATGCAGAGATGCTCGCAAGCGTTGCTTGAGAAAAGGGGTGACACCCCTAAAAGGATTTATTGCGCTCTTGCTATTCTCTTCAGCTTCGGCTACGAGACTACTGCTATTATACTTCCTTTCCTTGCGTTTCATGAAAAAAAAAAAGAACTCTGAATGTCTTCCTTTCTCTTCCTTCCCATCTGGGATTTTTATCAAGTTTCCGTGAGAAAAAAATTATAATTTCCCCCTTTTCATTTGGCTTGAGTGCAATTAGGACTGATCTAATTATCAACCGAAACTTTCGGGTAGCCTGGCTCAGCTTCACCGGAAAGTAATTTTTTAATCATTGATATTCTATTTTGGCACTTTAAATATTTATTTCCTACCGCTTTAGAGTAAAAATAAAAAAAATAATAAATGAGCAAAATTATACGGATGAAATTTAAATGTTACGGGGATATAGAAAATTACGCGGTAACATTGCTTTTAAAAATGATTTTCTAAGCTGGATACATGTAAGTAGCTATACTACGTATTAGTAACGGAATCTGTACTTATTCTTTAAAATGGAAAATGCTGAATTAGAATTTTACTGTATGATACACTGCCGGACAATTGCTAAGGACGGATGACAATAGCAAAGATAGCAACCATGAAAGGGAAGGCAGGAAAATGTGGAAATTAGCATAAGTGCGGGATACAGTAAAACGTGTTGTGCGTATACAAATTTTGGATTGCCGAACTTGTTCGTGACGCCATAGCGCTGATAAGAGATATAAAGGATTTGACGGGTATTGACCATTGTTTTCAAACGCAAAGTTGAAAGGGAAAGAATCAATTGACGAACTTGCAAGTTTCAGTATGTCTTCCCGACATCACCTAGATGATTTTACGCGTGGCCGTATTATTGGCAAGACTGAAAAAGGGTTAAAAATAACAGATGTTGCCAGGGAGTTCGACGTCAGCCACAGTGTTGTTTCAAGGCTTTGGAAATCATTTCAAACAAATGGAGAGTGTAGCAAACGTCACGGGGGTGGTCGTGTTCACAGTACGACACCTGCAGAAGATCGGTACATAGTACTATCAACAAAAAGGCACCGGCGCAGCACAGCTAGTGAGGTAGCAAATCAGTTTATGGCTGCTACTGGCAAGCGGATCTCCTGAAAAACTGTCGCCAGACGTTTGCATGAAGGAGGACTATACGCCTGCCGTCCTGTTGTGTGCATCCTATTGTCCAGACGTCACCGTACCGCCCGTTTGCAATGATGCCATCAACATCGCAATTGGACTGATAACGACTAGTCTGCTGTCCTCTTCTCAGATGAGAGTAGATACAGTCTATCGTCTGATTGTCGACGCCAACTGATCTGGCGTGATAATGGTACTGCATATTGTCCAGCAAACGTACAGGAAAGGGACCGATATCCGACATGTAGTGTCATGGTATGGGCTGGCATCATGATCAATGGCCGTACGTCCCTCTATGTGTTTCCAACTGGGACTATGACTGGCCAACGATACATTAATGGTGTTCTGCTACCTCATGTTCACATGTTCCGTGGTGCTGTCGGTGATAGATTCATTTTCATGGACGACAAAGCAACATGTCATCGAACAGTCGCTGTCCAGGAGTGTCTTGAGAGCGAGGATATTCAACGCCTCGTATGGCCTGCACGTTCTCCAGATCTGAATCCCATTGAAAATGTGTGGGATGCTTTGGGGAGGAGCCTTGATGGTCGCCAATGCCTTCCAATAAACAAGGACACCTTCATCCGTGCACTGACAGAGGAATGGGATAAATTACCCCAACAGCTGCTTGATAATGTTGTGCAAAGCATGACACGACGTGTGGAATCTTGCATCGCCCTCCATGGTGGCCATATCCCGTATTGACATCTTACGCCGGAACGCCTGCGGACGGTAATTGCATTTTTTTCACGTTTACGTATTCTGCATAAAATGGCTTGTTTGTCCCTTGAACACGTTCCAAAGCCTTCTGGATTTCAGAGCACAATAAATTGTCTTTCTTGTAATGTCCTGGCATTCTGACATTATTTTATTTCACTTGGCATCCAATCACACCTCCTTTTTTATGCGCTATATAGCCGTTTATGATCCGTTTTTAGGAATTGTCCAGCAGTGTATTTATGCATGTGTTGCTGACATGTTTTACAACGATTTATTCAAAATTCAGGAGGGACACTGCCAGTACAAACCGCAGGATAAAGCAGCTACTTGCACTGGATATGTAAAGGTGAGTCATGGAGACGAGATGGCACTTCAAGAGGCCGTAGCCACAGTTGGCCCCATCTCAGTGTGCATTGATGCAAGCCACTGGAGCTTCCAGTCCTACAAGCAAGACTTCATTATCTTGTTTTGCTACCTTATTGAATTTCTTCGTGCATGCACTTTTGAAAATAAGAAATATACTCAAAGAAAATTGAAATAAAATGTCGGAAAGCAATGGAGATTAGGTGAAAAATAAAGGTAAAGGGAAAGGTTTTCGAATAACATATGTTTCAGGAAATTTTAATACAAGTTGCTTTGAAGACAAATTTATTTTAATTACTTGTTTCAAAAGCAGCAAACATAAAAATTCTTCTGAGAAATATCATAAAAGAAAAAATACTCACTACACACGTCAAAAACACCCTGGAACAGAAAATAAGCTATTTGCTCTGGGTTACACCGTGAATGTACGTAGTACGATCAAAAAGTTCAGAGATTAGGTACGTAGTTCGCCAACAGATGGCAGCACGCTGGTGCGCGAGCAGCGGTCGGCGGCAGGGGCATTCATGAGTCATTGTGCCAACTGCCGTCATTCTGTGAACATCGGGAGCTGTGCTACACGATATTTGGTGACCACGTGCAGAACACAGCTGCGATTTCGGTATGGACTACAAACTAGAGCATCAAGCGAACATCAAATTCTGCGGCAAATCGGGAACAGAGACGCATGAAATGTTGCGGCGGGCTTATGGCAATGAAGCAATAAGTTGTGCGAGGTGTTTTGAGTGGCACTCGCCCTTCAAGAGCGACAGAACGGCACTGGAAGACGACGAGAGGTCAGGGCGAGCAAAACCCCTGAAAATGTGGACAAAATTAGGGAACTAGTGTATGAGGATCGTCGGAGAACTATTCAAGACACAGACATTGCTACCATCGTCAATGTGTCATACGGAACAGTACAAGAAATTCTGACGTCGGTTTTGAACATGCACCGCATTTCTGCAAAGTTTTTGCCAAAGATTCTGAACTCCGGACAAAAGGAGCTCCGTGTCGAACTCTGTCAAGATCTTCGTCAGCAGGTGGTGAATGATCCAACGTTTCTGTCGCGGGTCATCACTGGGGACGAGACTTGGGTCTACAGTTATGACCCGGAGACCAAACAACAGTCGCGCAGTGGCAGAGCCCGGTATCTCCACGACCGAAGAAGGCCCGACAGGTCTGGAGCGCAACCAAAAACATGCTCATCGTGTTCTTCGACATTCGTGCACCGTGAATTCGTCCCTCAGGGCCAGACCATAACCGTCCTTTTTTACTGCGTTGTTCTGCGGCGTGTTAGGAAGGACATTCGCCGCAAACGACCTGAAATCGATTTCCTGCTCCATCACGACAATGCAGCAGCTCACATAGCGTTAGCAACACGCCAGTTTTGTAGCCGCAACAGCATGACTACCCTTCCTCACCCGCCTTACTTGCCGCATTTGATCCCTGCGACTTTTTTCTGTTCCCGAAGATGAAGCTAAAGCTCAAGGGTAGCCGTTTTGATACCGTGGATGAGATCCAGCGCGAATCTCAGATGGTTCTTGACATGATTTCCGAACAGGACTTCCAGGGAGCGTTTTAACAGTGTCACCAAACGCTGGCAGGGGTGTATCGCTGCCCAAGGAGACTACTTTGAGGGAGATCATAGCCAGACTTAAGTAACGTAAGTGCTTAGTTGTATATCGGCCTAGTCTGGGAACTTTAGGACTAACTTTAAGTTTTAATTTTAAAACTATAAGTCAGCTAACTGTCGGATTTTAAATCCAGAAGTTCCTCACTATTTAGAACTAATCATGAGCCCATATAACCGAAAACGTTAGCAGAAAAGAAGTTCTATTCCTTTGTTCAACCCAAGATCTCTATTGAGAAGTGAGGCTCATTTATCCCTTGTTCAACCAAGATAACCTATTACTTCAGAAGTGAGGCTCATTACAATGCCAAGAATATTAATTAAATCACGTGATACTGAGGAGCTGTGGGCTGTTAAGAACTTTCTTAGTAGGTGTCACAGCTATAGAAAGCGTTATTACATAAGAAGAATATTTAAAAGTAATTATTACTCCGAGCACTCATGTCTCGCTCATTAAAATACTCGTATTAATTGCAATTCCTTTGCTACTCAAAAGGAACAAATACAAGGGTTGTATCGAAAGTAATGCATCTCTATTAACTGACAGAGGCCGTTCAAATTGCACATGTTAGTAGAGTAACTCTTCCTCTGTACAAAGGTACTACTCAACATAATCTCCGTCGCAAACGATGCATTTGCGCTATCATTGAACTCAACTCTTGTATCCCGTTTGAAAAAATTGAGGTGTGGACCCACTTCCTCACAGCCACTTTCACCTCGTCTGTCTCATCAAATCGTTGTCCCCGGAGACTTTCTTTCATTGGACTGAGCAGGTGGAAGTCGCAGGACGCCATATCTGGGCTGTACGGTGGATGGGAAACCACCAGCAGATCAAAGCAGACTTCGATCCTTCTCTCCTTCAAATCGGATGTCAGCTGCCGAAGTACCCACTTTGCACACACTTTCCGATACCCTAAGTCTTTCACCATCTTCTGTATGGCATTGTGACCACAGTCCAGTTGTGCAACAAGCTCACGGATTGTGACCTGTTTCTGCGCCGAATCAATTCATCCACTCGCTGACGATTTGTGATAGGTGTCTCAGATGATGGTCTCCCACTGCGTGATTCGTCTTCAGGGCTAGTTTCTCCATCTTTGAACTTCTTCATCCATCTGTGCACATTGCTCTTGTCAGTGGTGTCATCTCTGTAAACATTCCGTAGTTTTCTGTGGATGTCGAACAGCCTGCCGCATTCCTTCGTCAAGAACTCAATGAAGGCACGTAGCTCCTTGGAATCCATTATTTACCTGCAATGAAGAAGAAGGGTTATTATAGAGGAAGAGTTATTCTACGAACATGTGCAATTTAAACGACCTCTATCAGTTAATAAAAAAGTTATCCCCACTTTTACATTACTTTCGGCACAACACTCGTATGCCGGCATGCAGTGTTCTTTTTAGTTACGGCGTCATTTGACTTTCAAATGTACGTAGCATATTCCTGGCTTAGGCGAGTGAAGGTATATTTGCATTATTACCTTTTCTTCTACAATGGCACGGCAAAAAATTTCTTTATTAACGATATCCCAACAAAGTAACGAACATTTCATTCATTTCCCATTTCGTGGTAAAATTTTTGTACGCAGTTTTGCGGCTAAATGGGGCAAATATTTATTTTCTGTTCTCAGTTTCTGCTACAATGGGCAGGATAGGACAATTTCTTTTTTGCATCGGGCGGGCATGACCAATTTTATCCGCTTCTTGCACGAATTTCCTTTCATATGTTCTTCGGCAGGACTGTCCGCTGAGTTAGCTCCAGTGCACCGGGACGTGACTTCACTTGTAAGGACATTTAACGGTTCCTAGGGTTTTAGTTATGTATTCCCCAGGTGATGCAAAGAATGAATTACAAGCAAATGAGAAGTAGGTCTTCTGCAGTGATGCTCTCTATTCAATGCTGAATACGAGGAAAATCACAGATCTGCTTGTTTTGATTTCTATATTACCCTTTTTAGTGCTCAAACATTGGTGATTTCCCGCTTCGAGCTTAATTGTTAACTCGATCTCCCATTTCGAACATCAGAAAAATCTTCGCTTCTTTCCTGGAGAAGCCGATTTCTTTCGCTCACACAAAGAAACAACAAAAAGATTCCAGTCTTTTCTGAAGCCCTAGGTACGGACTCCTTCTTTTTTTTATTCGTCCCTGAAAAATTCGGATGTTTATCCCCTAGTCCACTTTTCGTTACTCCTCTTGCAACCATCAGGTCAGCTCCATGTGACTTTCACTCCTCTCATACTACTTTATTAGCAACCTACTATTTCCACAGAAGTAAGGTAATTAAAACTGAACTTCTTGAATACCAGATGCAAGGAAACGGCCAAACATTTTGATTCACTGAACACCAGAAGCATATCTGGGGATGGTTTGTTAACGGATAGCAGAAAGCTAGTTCAGGGACCATCTCAATATCTGACCAAGAAATGACGCTAAAGGGAAATTATTTTAACTCAGATTATATTAAATATGATTATTAATTCATTCCGACTCGGTAGAATACATACGTGCCTACATTTTACCATGATGTCCATTCTGCTGGTGAGTTTTGACTTGTGTTTTGAAGCAGGACTACGTCTAACTTCGCGGTTAGAATGGGGCGACTTACGGCCGACCGCTTGTGCCAAAAATAAGTCCCAATTGAAATCTTTATAGCATTAAAAATACGTTACCCACACTAATCGTATTAGCATATTCGTAAACAGCACGGTGTCAAATTCGAGTAGTGCGCAATACATTGTTCGCACGACGCTTCCCTCTCTCCTTATGAGCGAGGAAGGTGATGCAATATTTCTGGGTGTGCCTCCGACTTTGATTCAGTGTATCACGGCAACTGTGAGCCGAACACGACTGTGCGTGGTATCGTTTTAAAGCTCTCGACGAGATCTATTCAAATATATGAAAAATATGTCGCAGTGGTTTGAACTAAACATTTGAAAAATTGTTTTCTTGTGAACCGGTGAACACTTTTGACAGAATCGTGGTTTATCTGGACAACCGTGAGTTCAAAACGCAGTCGTTTTGAACTGAGTCATTGCGACAAAACTTCATCATGTTGTTCCGGAGGTATACTGAACCGGTTCTAATTAATGTAATCGAAATGGGATCAAAGGTCAGGGCACAAGGAGTGAGATTTATTCCACAGCCATTATCCTCATAACTTGACTAAAAGTGCTTCTATTGAGACAACATTTTACTATGTTTTTCTGGAGGTATATTGAACCCGTTCTGTTTAATATCATGGAAATGCGGTCAAAGGTCAGGGCACGGGAGCGAGATTTATTCCACAGTCATTATCCTCATAAGTTGAGTAATGTTTTCTAGTATGTTGGAAAGCGTATCATAATAAATGATTACTAACATGTTGATTATTCCGTGCTGCTGTAAGCAAAGACTTTCTGTTCTGTAGGCGAAGACTTTCTGTTCATAGATGACACCGTGACACCTCATCGTACGAGAGCAGTGCAGA
This sequence comes from Macrothele yani, assembly GCA_039090855.1. Lineage (NCBI taxonomy): Eukaryota > Metazoa > Arthropoda > Arachnida > Araneae > Macrothelidae > Macrothele > Macrothele yani. The sequence continues at coordinate 89,318,671 of CM076998.1, read as the reverse complement.
CACTTCTGTAGACCAAGGATATTCATGGCTTCGACTGGCCAGCAGGTTGCCCTAAAGGTCTGCATGGGCCTGGCCAGGCTTTTCCCCAGATATTTGTGACCGGGTCGGACAGGGCCAAGTAGGCCCATTCTTTTTATCGCAATGGTAAAGAAAGAAAAAGGTCTTGTTCTCCGATTTTCTGGTGTCTTTAACTGCTTTGCTGGCTTTACGTACTTCCATGACATAGCCTAAGGCGTAATCCGAAAAGCAAGGAGAGGCACCCACAGTGTTTTTACCAGTCTCTAAGTATTCAGATGGTAAAACCACTTTGGGACTTGTTGGCAACAGAAAGATACGACACCGAGAGAGTGTTTGTGTTGTGGGGAGTGGGGGACGGGGGTTGTCTGCGGTGGGTTGGGTAGTATATACATTGAAGAGCAATTGAATTAGAGACAGCTGGCGTTACGCAAATGTGGCACTGTGGGCGTCCCTGTAAACGGAAACGACATGACGTATGCAGCGATCCGAAAATATAAGGAGTGATGCAACGAGAATCAGTAAGAGTTGGAGGCAGTATGGGTAAGACGAAGGATCTAAGCGCATTTGATCGTGGGCAAATTGTCAGGGCCCAATGAATGGGTCACTCCATCTCAGAAGTCGTGCAGGCACTGGGATTTTCACGAGCCACTGTGTCACGGGTGCACCGTGAGTACATCGAATCCGGTAAAACCGTCCCTGAAAGTGCCAACTGCCGTGGACAACTGCGTGTGAATGAGCAGGGTCATCGTCGGCTAGCTCGCATTGTAACAGCGGATAGATGGGCCACAGTGCAAGAAATCACTCGCAATTTAACGCTGGTGTACAAAAACGTGTAAGCAGCCACACCATCTAGAACCATCTCCTCGCAATGGGGTACAGAAGCCATCGTCCCACGAGGGTACCGCATCTGACAGCACGTCACAGAGTGCAAAGATTAGCATGGGCGCGAGAACATCGCCACTGGATCCTAGACATGTGAAAAACTGTTGCTTGGACTGATAAGTCGAGATTCACGTTGGTACATGCGGATGGCAGGATACGAGTACGGCACAAACCATATGAAGCGATGGATCCTTTTTGCCAGCAGGTTACTCTTCAAGCTGGTGAGGGTGGAATTCTCGTCTGGGGACTGTTTGCGAGGACTGAAATGGGACCCCTGGTACATGTGACATCGTTCCTCACAGTTCAACGTTACCGGGATATCCTGGACGACCATTTGCTCCCGTTTGTGCGTCTACAACATCCCACTGGGGACCTCATCCTGCAACAGGACAATGCACCGTGCTATCGCTCCGGAATTGTATCCGAATGGTTGGATGAACACTCCACCGACGTGACCTCGCTTTCTTGGCCAGCTAGGTCACCTGACCTCAATCCCATCGAGCCACCTTGGATGCAATCGAGAGAGATGTTCGAGGCTCTGACCCCCTCCATCAAATCTTCGTGAACTGTGGGAGCTTGTTCAAGGGTCGTGGATCCGTATGTCTTCCCAACGCTTCCGGTGTCTTGTCGAGTCCATGACGAGACGAATCGCCGCCGTCATCAGGGCAAAAGGTGGTGCTACATGTTACTAGACAGGTATCTGTAATTCAATTGCTCTTCAGTGTACATGAGATGAAATGATAAAATTTAATGTAAAAAGCGCAAAAACATTAATGCAAATTTTGATTGCGTGTTACTTACACCAGAAACGTACCTAACCGCTTTCTACAATTCGCAGGTGATAATGTGAAGGATCACTTGCTGAGAATGCACGGAGGTTTTCAAAGACAAGACATGGACAAGTTTACTTGCTTTACAAAGCTAATAATAAACATAAAAGCCACTTAATTAGAAACTTATGTTCAATAAGGAGTTCGACCTTCTTCAACTCCGATTACAGGACGTACGCGGTTTGACTTAGGTTTCACAAGATGTTGGAGTGCATCTATGTCAATAGCACACCAGGCGTTCACCAAATAGTCCTTCAACTGGCTCAGATATGACAGAAGATGACTTTGCTCGCGGACCTGTTTCCCTAACATGTCCCATACATTCTGAATAGGGTTCAGATCCGGGTTTTGTGATGGCCAGGAAAGACGGCGGACGTCTCTGTCATGCTCGCTGAATCACTACTGAAAACATCTTGAGCGATGAACAGTAGTATTGCCGTCCATGAAACTGACGTCACCTGCTGGATGTTAATACTGCAGATGGTCTTGATCGGCAACAATATAGAAGTCGTCTTTAGAGGACACACGGCCTTGCAGCAGTATCAAAAGACCCGTTCCTGACCGACAGAACGTACACCATGCCTTGACACCACCTACAGAACCTTCAGTTGGTTTTCCTGACCAACAGAACGTACAACATGCCTTGACACCACCTACAGAACCTTCAGTTGGTTTTCCTGACCAACAGAACGTACACCATGCCTTGACACCACCTACAGAACCTTCAGTTGGTTTTCCTGACCAACAGAACGTACAACATGCCTTGACACCACCTACAGAACCTTGAGTTGGTTTACAGCAAGCTTGGTTCGTTGTTTCAGTGGCTCCCGCCAAATTCTCTACCTACTCTCGGTACATAACAAGATGTACTGTGACTCGTTGGATCACATGGCTTTTTTACGGTCTTCAAGTGTCCATTCTTGGTGTTACTGACACAATTGTAGACGAACTTTCCTCTTCTTCGTAGAAAGCATTGGTTTCCATATAGCCATGCGACTGCTAATAGCAATCCTCTTCACTTTTCTGTTAGCAGTTCGCTGAGATATAAACCAGAAATTGTCTTTCATCGAATGTTTCTGTCAATTGTTGCACCCAGGAGCCATGTTCCTCCTTACAAGCCTTCTGAGTCGATGGCCATCTCATTCCTTACAGATCATCCTTGCGATACAGTTAGGCGTCGTAGACAAGCAATGTGAATTATTTTATCACTGCTTTAAGGCACGGCATACCTTCCCTTTTCAGAAACCAGTCTGCTCTGCCATTTTTGAACTCGTGGCTTCAGATAACGGACACCCATAATAAGCTTTTTATCGAACTCCTAAAAATCCTGTGTTTTCCCATTGTGATCAACACTACTGACGACTTCTGACGAGCAGCAGTCTTAAGTATTTGCTTAGACCCCGTGACGACGCATATGACCACGTATTTTGCATATACGCTGCATAAATGACGTTTATGTACAGCTTACGAGGCATTATCCAATTATAAAATTTGCCTCAACCATGTATAGTGATAGACCGCACATTGGTAGTGTTTGTCACTGAGCCGCCGTGGTCCTAAAATGAGATCCGTCAGATCACGTGACATTAGGCTGAAGTGATTTCATTCTATCCAGTTACAATGTTTTCTTAAGACCTGACAAGCTACTTTTAAATATCCCCATTAAGTAAATCATGTAGGTGAAAAGTGCGTTTTTTAGGAATAATAAACCTAAGAATATATTCATTAAGAAATTGTCGTTTATAGAAATTTAATTGCAACCATTTCGGAGTTACAAGATGAGTCGTTAGCAAGGAGGAGGTCATTTTTTTAGTGTGTATTCTTGTATGAACCGGCTACGTTTGTACTTAATACTTTACGAAAAGAGGTGCTCTCATTAATAATTTGTGATACAGAGCTTACAGTAATTCCAGTATATTACAATGTGAAAAATCCAGAAGCACACAGTTAAATACCACGTAAAATAAACTGAGATGACGTTGCCGTACCCAGAAGTTAGTAAGTTTACTTAAAATATGTACCTATGTGCATAGGTAGATTTGATTATAGCCCATGATTAGAATATTGCGATGAATATTTGTGAAAAATTGAAAACACGTAGATTCATTTTTTAACGCGAATGACGATATTATTTCTTTAATAAGCACACGTTTCTAGATTGGGGATAAACCTAAATATTGATAATTATTTCTTCCCCTATTTGATAATCTTTACTGCAAATATGAGAAACTCAGGTAAATGGTACCCCATACTAACAGTAACACAAATGTATTGCAGATTGGAATCACGTTATTACCATACAGGCATTACCATACCTGCTTAATGATTTAATTCGTTTTCTACTGGTTTCAAGTTTTGCAGAACTTTCTTTTAACATTTTTGACTAAGATCACGTGACATTTCCCTTCCTGTCGTTGGAGCCAGAAATTGTGACGTCATTCTCAGTCAACCTGTATATAAGGTCGATGGTCTTGAGCATCATTTTAGGTGAGTTCAACCAACAAAAAGGGACAGTATTAACGCTAGACAGCGAAATAACTTTCGAACGTCTTGGACAGGCAATGGAGGTTAAGTAAACCTCAGAAGGCGAATGTTGCCACCACTGTGGCTCAGTGGTCTAAGCGATGGCTTCTGACCATTTGTCCGAAAGGGGTCCGGGTTCGAATCCCGGTGAGGCATGGATGTTGTGTTTGTCATACGGCACTGGCTTTCTCCCTTCCCTGGAACCAGTGGCCCAAAATTAGGGACGGGCGACTGCTTGTAGCTCACTGTAGTCGTTAAACCTCCAATCAAAAAAAAAAAAGAAGGTGAATGTTAACTGCTTGAAGAAAATGAACTTAAAGTAAGAAAAGACGGGACTAACTAAAGCGATGGATTAAATATGGAAAGCTAAATATGGAAAGCGTTAAGCTGTAAGTAAAAGTTAGTGACGTGAGTTATTCCGTTGCCGGAATTCTTTTTTTTTTTTTTTTTTTGATTGGATGTTTAACGACCACAGTGAGCAACTCAATGGGCTATAAGTAGTCGCCCGTCCCTAATTTAGGGTCACTGGTTCCAGGGAAGGGAGAGAACCAGTGCCGTAAGACAAACACAGCATCCATGCCACACCGGGATTCGAACCCGGACCCCGGTTGGACGAATGATTAGAGGCCATCGCCTAGACCACTCCGCCACCGGGACGGCTGCCGGAATTCATGTCATTTCCTCGCGCATTTTCAATAAAAATCATGTCGTTTGCCTATTGTGTTTTAAGAAAAAATATTTTTTTCTAAAAGTCGGCTTGTTATTTTTACAACAGGAGTTTCACTGTGAAGCAGGAACAAATAATTTTTCAAATGGTATGATATAGCACGACTTTGGCAGTCCCTTTAGTAACTGATATTATTTTCGCAGAGTGGTGCACGTTTGCATGACTTCATCATTTTTTCCTCTTTTACAGAAAAGGAGTTTATAATGAGATAAAGTGTTCTACATATGCCTTGGACCATGCAGTGTTAGCAGTCGGATATGGAACAGAGAATGGACAGGACTATTGGTTGGTCAAAAACAGGTATGCCTTCTGTCGCTTGTTTTAAATTTATCAAGTTTGGTGCTTAATTCGTTCGCATTTCTTTTGTAGTTTTTTATTTGCAGCTATTTTTGGCAACAGGTAATTACATTTTTAAGATCGAGACACGCATTTCATTCTTGAGTTGCTTTTAGGTTATTTGGACAATCATAAATTAAGTGATGCGGTAAAAAAAGTAGTGATACTGAATTAAAAATAGTATATCTAAATCATGTATCGTCCACGATAAGGCGCCGAATCAGAGAAACATGTAAGTGTGAACATGAGATTGAATTAAGAATAATATGCCGACTCGGGAGCTCAGGCTTCTGACCATTCGGGTTCGAGTCCCGGTGAGATGTGGATGGTGTGTTTGTCTTACGGCACTGGCTTTCTTGCCTTCCCTGGAACCAGTTGCCCTAAATAAGGGACCGATGACTGCTTCTAGCCCATCGAATTGCTCCCGATGGTCATAACCCCCCCCTCCCCGAAATAAAGAATAATACAGGGTGACAATAAATAACCTGGACACACATTTATTTCTTTAACGACCATAACTCCCAAACCGCCCGTATACACAAACAACCAAAGCCACCCGAAATGCCTGCCCACAGTGAGTCAGATTTCCTGCCCTTTTTTGCACATCATATGAGGAATCAGCTGAAATCACCCCCAGTCACTATTGTTATTAAACAAAGAAATGAACCAACAGACAGTTTCGGGCATTATGCTATTTAGAATGATACAAGATTTTTGGATCGTGGTCGTTAAAGGGTTATACATGAAATCAGATTTCTATGAATAAGAACATAAAACCATGTTTGTACATTCTGCAAATGAACTATCTTGCTGACAAAGCACATATTTTCAAAATGACCACCTTTGGCTTTGATACAGAGCTTTTGCCTCTTAACGAAATTCGCGACTACTTGCGGTACTTCTTCACACGTGATTTGTCCCATTTCCTAGTAAGAGCTCTGTTGAGAGACTCAAGATTTCGTACGGCTTCACACAAGCGCTGGTCGCCAACATGGACCACCCTGAGAGTAATCCATTTAAATCCGGTGGGCATGAAGGCCATTCTGCAGATGTTATGACTTGTGGAAAATGTCCGATGCACCACTCCTGAGTTTTCTTAGTGTTGTGTGCTGGTGCCGAATCTTGCTGGAATATCCAATCATTATTTCCGAAGTGCTTCTAAGACGAAGGAAGAACCACATTTTCCAAAATTTGTTTTTGATGCACTTCTTGATTAACTTCCATGCCATGCTCAATGAAACGGAGGGGCATTTGCCACATGCACACACTCCACCCCAAACCATGACTGACTGCGAGTGCAAGCGATGTGTCGTTATTCCAGATGGCCCAGGCAGTTCAGAGGACCATATTCTGGCATTCTAATAATTTGTTCTCTCCTCAACAGTAAAGACTTTCTCGTCTGTGAAGAGAATGTTCTCCCATTGACGATTGGCTGCGTGCCGCAGCAGTGCTCGAGATCTCTGAAGCCGAGCTTCTTTATTCTTCACTGTAAGTAACTGTGCTTTACAAATTTTATATGGCTTTAGACCAAGGTTCTTTTTGGCGATGTGACGAACTGTTTCTCTGTTGATGCTATCTGGCCATCGATGTTTTCCATTGATCAACTTGGATTCTTTGGGATCATCGTTTTGATGATCTGGCAGTTCCTTGGAGTGTTCACAGTTGCCTCTCCACCACTTTCTGGACGATCATTTGTGTTGCCAAGTTCCTTGTACCGTTCATAGCATCACTAATGGTTTGTTTTGGAACTCCAAGCAACTTCACTATTTCGCATTGGCGTTTTCCAACTTTATACAGCTCAATAACTGCAGTTAGCTGACAGGACATTCTGAACATTTAAAGATACAGCTTAATTGGCTTCATTACATGAATATAAAAACTTGTAGACAATGGCTAAGCTTAATTACTCCCGTGTAGCGATATACACTGAAGCGCCAGAAAAACTGGTACAGATGAGCTTATGCAAAATACATACCAACGTCACCTATGCTTGCCTACTCGGTTGCGTCCGCTAATGCGTATACAAAGCGATAGATATGCTTGCCAGCTGTCAGAGCTGTTTTCGGCATGAGAATGACAAGTGATAACGATTTAAGCGATTTTCAACGCGGTGTCATAGTTGGCGCTCGTGAGATGGGCCATAGTATTTCGGAGGTAGAAACGAAGTTCGGATTTTCACGGACGACCATTGCAATGGTGTACCGTGACTACAAGAATTCCGGCGAAACCTCCAACTTACGATACCAGTGTGGCCGTAAAAAGACATTGGGTGAACGTGACCATCGTCGGCTGTCAAGAATCGTTTCACGCGATAGGCGTGCAACACTCTCGTTGGTATCATCGGAATTCAATGCTGGAGCCTCAACAAACATCAGCGTCCGGACTGTGAAACGTACGCTGCACGATATGGGCTTTGGGAGCCGACGCCCAACTCGAGTCCCTTTGATGGGTGCACGATACAGAGCTATGTGCCTCGCTTGGGCACGGCAACACCTCCACTGTACACTTGATGACTGGAAACAAGTAGCCTGGTCTGACGAGTCGCGTTTCCAACTGTATCGGGCAGAGGGAAGGATTCGTGTGTGGCGCAAACCCCATGAAGCCATGAATCCCGCCTGTCAACAGGGAACTGTACCGGTTGGTGGGGGGTTCGTAATGGTATGGAGTGTGTTTAGCTGGACTTCACTGCGAGCCCTGGTACGTCTACAAACGTCTGTGGCCGGCCAACGCTATGTGCGCATCCTGTCTGACGAGGTACATCCGTTGATGTCCTGCATTCATTCTGATGGGTCGGGCCTGTTCGAACAGTACAATGCACCTCCACACAAGTGTCGGAATGCCACATTATGGTTAGAGGACCAATCATCTGAGTTTGGGGTGTTGCCATTCCCACCCAAGTCCCCAGATCTGAACGTGGTAGAACACATTTGGGATGCCATGCAACGTGCTATTGAACACAGGAATCCGAGACCTCGGAATACACCCGAATTGTGAAACGCTCTGCAGTAAGTATGGTGTGCATTACCTACAGCATACACTGACGGAAAAAAATCCCAATACCAAGAAGGGGTTGTGTTAGATAAACGACAGTTGGTAGGCGGTAAGAGTACATCTGTGAGATGACGTCTATGCCAATTCTGCGATCGGCGCATACGTGTGGCGCTAGTAGCGCCCCTCGGAACATGCAAAGCAGGTTTGCTGTAAATACGCGCTGTAACGTTCGTGAGCGTTAGTTATCGTCGAGATTCGACGTAGTGTGTTGATGTTAATCAAGAATGCCTTTAAGAAGACGAAGAAGCCATTATCAACAGCTCACGAAGTTTGAACGAGGTTGTGTAATAGAGCTACGAGAAGGTGGATTTTCGTTCCGCAATATTGCAGAACGACTTGGCAGGAATGTAGCCACTGTGCATGATTGTTGGCAGCGGTGGTCAAGGGAAGGTACTGCCTCAAGAAGACCGGGTTCCGGCCTGCCACGTGGCACTACTGAGAGGGAAGACCGCCGTGTACGGCATATGACCGTGGCGCATCGTACTGCGTCTGCGGCAGCAATTCGAGCTGCAGTTGCCACCACAGTGACACAACGAACTGTTACAAATCGGTTACTTGAAGGACAGCTCCGACCCAGACGCCCTTTAGCGTGCATTTCACTTACTCCAAACCACTGCCGTTTGCGACGTCAGTGGTGTCAAGCCAGAGCTCATTGGAGGACGGAGTGGTGATCTGTTGTGTTTTCTGATCAAAGTCGGTTCTGCCTGGGTGCCAGTGATGGCCGTGTGTTGGTTAGAAGGAGGCCAGGTGAGCACCTGCAACCAACCTGTCTGCGGCCGAGACACACTGGACCTACACCTGGAGTTATGGTTTGGGGAGCAATTTCCTATGACAGCAGGAGCACTCTCGTGGTTATCCCGCGCACCCTGACGGCACAGATGTACGTCGGTCTGGTGATTCAACCTGTTGTGCTGCCATTCATGAACAGCATTCCAGGGGTTGTTTTCCAACAGGATAACGCTCACCCGCATACCGCTGTTGTAACCCAACATGCTCTACAGAGTGTCGACATGTTGCCGTGGCCTGCTAGATCACCAGATCTTTCACCAATCGAGCACGCAATGGGACATCATTGCACGACAACTCCAGCGTCCCCCCCCAACCAGCATTAATCGTCCCTGTATTGACTGACCAAGTGCAACAGGCATGGAACTCCATCCCAGAAACTGACATCCAGCACCTGTACGACAGAATGCATGAACGTTTGCGTGCTTGCATTCAACATTCTGGCGGTTACACCGGTTATTAATGTACCAGCATTTCACATTTCAAATGGCTCTCCTCGCGCTTACATTAAGCTGTGATCTTGAAACCTTAATCGATTAAATATGTTCCCTATACAAATGTATAGCCATTTCATTCCTCTACAACTATTTTTTCGCGGTGTTGGGATTTTTTTCCGTCAGTGTATTTCCAGAAGTTAGTGGAGTCCATGCTCCGTCGTATTTCTGCAGTCCTGTGCTCCCGTGGGGGAATTACCAAGTATTCAACTGGTGTACAAGTTTTTCTGGCACTTCAGTGTATGTTTACGATAGGGCATTTACGGTAAACATATGTCGCTATACGTGTCCAAATTTGTCCGGGTTATTTATTGTCACCCTGTATATCTAACCAGAGTATCACTAAAAACACGGATGCTAAAGAAGCATTGAACACAACCTCGCAGTTTCGCCAATATAAATCGGTTGACTTTATGATCTGTAGCTTAGAGAGCTAACAGTGGAACGTTTTGCGAGATTTCTTCACTGGGACATTCCCCATCCTAAAAAAGTTTTAAAAAGGGAACAGCATCCATTTTTAACAAAAGTGAAATATTTCGATTTTACAGATCGTCACATTCTAGGCCTATATAAACACACCGTCGAGTCACAGTAATGTGACCACCTCCTACTTTCGAAGTTAACAGCGCGTAGCCAATGAAAGAAGGCACGTGTCGTGAGCTGGCTTAGAGGGTATATAAGGTATGCTGTAAGCATTCTGAAAACATATCCCTCGTTGCTGTCATTGATAAAAAGAGCGATTTATCAGATTTGTAAAAAGGGATGATTTTCGGCTATCGGGCCAAGGGTGGCAGTATTTCTGAAACAGCGCAGTTTGTGAACTGTTCACGTGCTGCTGTGGTTAAAGTGTATCGTGATTGGAGAAATGGCACCATTGCGAATAAGCGACGTGAAAACTGCGGAGCACCACGTGCCATTGATGTGAGAAGTAAACTACGGCTTCGAAGGTGCGTGACGGCCGATAGGCAAGCTGCAGTGGAGCAACTCACTGGTCGAATGAACTAGTAGACAACCGGAAGTGTGTCTAAAACGACAGTTCAGCGAACCCTGCTGCGTATGGGGCTCTGATGCAGACGGATTGTCACTGCAGCTGTGCTAACGAAGGTGCGTCGGTAGAAGAGGCTTACATTTGCAAGGCAGTATTGGAATTGGACCTCCGCTGATTAGCAAAGGATTGCCTTCTCCGATTACTAACGTTTTCTGCTTCATCGAACGGATGGACGTTGACGTATAAGGCGAGAAACATCAGAGAGCAAACACTCTTCAAGCATTTCTGGAAGAACACAAGCTTGTGGGTGCAGCGTTGTTGTGTGGGGAATGTTTTCGTATCATTCTCTGGGTCCACTCATGCCTGTGGAAAGCACTATGGACCGAATTCGTTATGAATTCATCCTTGCAGACCACGTGCACCCATACATGCTGATTGTCTTCCCTAGGGCGTATGGGATCTTCCCGCACGACAATGCGACGTGTCACACAGCTAGAAATGACCGAGAGTGGTTAGAAGAGCACGATGAAGACTTTAAAGTACTTCCCTGGCTCCCTAATTTCCCAGACTTAAACCCAATTGAGCATCTGTGGGACCACCTGGATCGTGTTGTTCGCTCTATGGATCCTCCACTACGTACCCTCCAGCAGCTGTCAGATGCACTGCAGTCAGCATGGCTTTACATACCTGTGAACACCTTCCAGCACCTTATTGATTCACTCCCAGTTCGTCTAGCTGCCGTCAGCTCTGCACAGGGCGGTTACTCTCTGGTGGTCACAATTATGTGACTCGACCAGAGTATTATAATATGCAGTGTTTAATGGAGAGTTCGTGTTTTGGGCGTAAGAATGGCGACATGATGCAACAAATAGAAATTCTCGAAATGTTTCTTCGAGTTTTACTTTCAACAAAATTTCGTATAAGTACTGAAGTGTAAGGTTTTACAGACAGTCTCGTTCTAGTAAATTAAATGTAAATGAGCTCAGCCTCATCTGCTCCATTGGGTTTCTTAAACAATTTCCAATGAACTTAAAAAAGAACGCTGTGATGCAGCGACAGTAAGGGTCTGTGCAAGCACATATACCCTCAATGGACAAAACGTTAGAGATACCTACCCAAGAGCGTATTGGTCCTCCTCGGGCGCAAATATGCCTGTATACGCCGGGGCATCTACTCCAGCAGATGCTAGATGGTTTCCGGAGGTAATGGCAGCCATGCCTGTTGCAGACGTGTTCGTAACTCAGCCCGAGACGTCGTTCCAGGATCCATGGATCTGATGTTCCGCACCGCGGCATTCCAGAAAGCTTCCACAGGGTTTAAATCCGGTGACCTATGGGACCACTGGATGGTTCTGAACACAAATTAATGTCTCTCGAGCCATGCCTGAGTAGTTACGACTCTGTGATCTAGCGCACTGTTTTTCTTAAACAGACCATCGGGATGAGCGAAGGCTATGAAAAGGTGTAGGTAGGTGATCAGTATCATATGCTGCTTGCGCGCAGCGGTCAAGCACCTCTGAAGGAACACTAAGAGTCCTAATGTGTTCCATGAGTAGGCGGCCCCAAACACTCACAGAGCCACCACCACCTTGAACAGAACTGTTCTGGCACGACGGGGACATAGCCTCATGCTGTCGACACCACACCAGCACAATTCCGTCAGCTCGGTACAGCTGAAACTGGATTTATCTTGTCACACGGCGTCACTCTGAAGATGTCGTGTTTTGATGTTCCCGTTACATAACGAGGTGTCGTTTTCGATGACGAGCACTCAACAGCGGCACACGAGCACAGCGTTCGCCGCACCTTTCGCTCGCTGCCTGTCCTCCGACATTAAACCTGGATGTGTTTTGCGCCCCCGTTGTCAAGCAGCAGTCGGGCTTCGCGATCCTGGATAGTCTACGTCGATCACGATCTTCAATGTTGTGTGCTATGCCACCGCTTGCTCTCTGGGCGCTGGTATATCCGTCGATGGTACACCCACGGTACACCATTGATACGGTAGCCCTCGGGAACCCTATAGTTCTTACCACTTCGGCGATAGAATGACCCATCTGTCTTGCGCAGCCTATACGTTCACTATCAAAACCGTTCAGATCACCACGTTTACCCACGTTCGTCGATCACGGTATACCGTTGGAAAGCCCTGTTCTCCTATTTATTGCCTGAGTTCGGTTTTCTTCTGTTCCACAGTGCGCGGTGGATGCCCATGTCAACTGCCCATCACCCCTATCTGTAATGTTTTGTCTACTTAGTGTACGTATTTCAGAGCTGCAGAGTACGATCCAGAAACTTGTTGACAAGATTAAAGAAGTAGTATTAAAAATGAAATTTTGGAAAACAAATTTAATGTACAATGCTTTTAAAAGAAATGGAGATTTATCTATTGGTGGGGGAAATCTGGAGGTAACCGATATCTACAATCTACATAGCTACATTTACCCTTTTAGCAATAACACATTTTGAGTACGCCTTTTGTAAAATAATGTACCGTACCTACAATACCGCTTTCTCGGACCATCTGTCAGTCCGTCCTTCTGTGGACACTATCTCTGCGACTATCAGTCCGATTTGAAAAATTATTTTTTCTTCCATTGGGAAGCCCAAAATATGAGAACGATGATCCTTGCTTTCCGGTTTTTCTCCGATGCACAACTTCGCCGCTAGAGGGCGTAAATGTAGATGCTTTTGAATTAAAAATACATTTGATGCCATATCATTGCTCCTAAATACCCGACTGAAAAAAAAAAACCTCTTTCTCCCTTTCGATATCATTTGTAACGAAGTCTATTTTTGGGCTAGATCTTCATTTTCAAGTAATGCATAAACTTTGCGCTAGAGGGCGTATAGCTAAATTGCAATTTTTCGAATATACCTGTTTCTAAATGATCGATTTAAAAAAAAAACTTTTTTGCATCGGAAAAACCTCCTAGTCGGAAATGTTTTGCATGTATTAGGTGTGCAACTTAATTCTCGGCCACAGGCACGACACGTTGACAGCAATTATAGCAAATCGAATACGTACCTAATCTGGGAAATAATCCCTGTCGTGTTGAAGAGCCATCGATCAGGGAGCTGCCGAATGCCACTGAGGAAAAAAAGAGGGCTGTTTCGAGTTGATAAAGTCATCAATACTTACGTGGACCTCCACGACAGAAGTGAAGTGCGTATCACTCAGGTGATGTTGCAGGGAGCGAAACAAGTGATAATCCGACGGGGCGAAGTCTGGAGAATACCCCGGGTGGGACAAAATTTTCCATCCCAGGTCGGTGATCATGCTTAAAGTCGTTTTCGCGGTATGAGGACGCGCGTTATCCTGAAGCAAGAGGACCGACCTTCTGCCCTTGCTGGTGCATGACCTTTTCGCCTGCAATGCGTCACTCACACAAATGAGCTGCTGACAATAACGCTCAGCATTGACCGTTTCATCAGGTTTGAACAACTCATAGTGTACGACACCGCGCTGATCCCACCATATGCACAGCAACAACTTCCTGGCATGGATATTTGGTTTGACGGTACTGGTGGTAGGCTGACGTGGTTAAACCCACGATTTGTCCAGCTTAGGATTATCGTAGAGGATCCACTTCTCATCACCGGTCAAAACCTTGTGGAGGAAATCCTTCTTCTTGAATCTGGAGAGCAAGGACACAGCAACATCGTAGCACCTAGACTTGTTCGCAGCTGTGAGTTGGTAGGGCACCCTACGGCCCTCCTTGTGAATCCGTATAAGCTTGTGCAGGCGCTTTGTAATGGCTTGCCGTGTTACTCGGAGTTCCTGGGCGAGCTCAGGCTGTGTGCGACACGGATCCGCGTTTAACAGTTGTTCCAGTTCCTCATCGTCAACTTTCTGTGGCTGTCCCGGACGTTCTGCATCACGGAGATCGAAATTTTCATGCTTAAACCGCTGGAACCACTTCTTATACGTACTGTAGGACACAGCATCCTCACCCAAAGCAGCACAGAGCATTTACTGTGTTTCCGCGGCACTGTTTTTCCAGCTGAAACGCGAACAGGAGGCAGTGCCTGAAATGTTGCTTCTCGAACGACATTGTTTTCACCGTCAACTTTCGTCCCTTCCGTATATACAGTATAACGAAATAAATTTCTCCGTCATTTCTGTCCACGCCAGGATTCGAACCTGGATCCCCTCATTCCGGAATAAGTCACTCTACCAGTTGAGCTACGCGGACATTTTATTCTGATTCCTATCTCTGCCTTTATGTCGTGTGCGTCCTTCTGGCAGGTACGTCACATCTCCTGGTACCTTACATCATCTCCCCCTTATTTTTTTTTTTTTTCGAAGTACTGCTCTTATTTTTCCTATCTCGCGGTGTGGAAATAACATCACACCATTGCGAGATCGTGAACGGTCGGGTCATCCGGATAGTTCGGGCGCCATTATAACGAAGTGAATTTCTCCGTCATTTTTATCCGCGCCAGGATTTGAACCCGGGTCCACTCATTCCGGAATAAGTTGCTCTACCATTTGAGCTACGCGGACATTTTATTCTGATTCCTATCTGCCTTTATTTCATGTGCGTCCTGCTGGCAGGTACGTCACATCTCCCCCCCCCCCGAAAGAGGGCCGGGGGCATGGCCCACGGGTCAGCCGTGACCATGAATCGTTGCAGGCAGACAACCACTGAAGAACGTGCACTTGAGAACTCCCCGTCAATCTGGTGTGTGGAATGCAACGTCACACACATTTATTTTTCGAAGCACTATAGAAGGGATTCTCTGATTTTTCCTATCTCGCGGTGTGGAAATAACATCACACCAATGCGAGATTTTGAACGGGCGGGTCATCCGGATAGTTCGGGCGCCATTATAACGAAGTAAATTTCTCCGTCATTTTTGTCCACGCCAGGATTCGAACCTGGATCCCCTCATTCCGGAATAAGTCACTCTACCAGTTGAGCTACGCGGACATTTTATTCTGATTCCTATCTCTGCCTTTATGTCGTGTGCGTCCTTCTGGCAGGTACCTCACATCTCCTGGTACGTTACAACAGCTGTGAGCGGTTACGGTTGCGTGGAAAGCTGTTGGATGGTGCTGCAATCAGCCATTATCGCACACAGCTATTTGCATTTGCCAACGTTCTATGATCGCTTGCGGTTTAGGGTCCGAGAATTAAGTTGCACACCTACTAATTTTAAAATGTTTGGTAAAGGCCGGTTTTGCCACATGGGGGCGAAGATATAGACCATATATCTTTTTTTTTCTTAATATCTCTGCTTCTTACCGCACGATTTGAAAATTTCTTTTTATGTCGAAAAGCGTTTCTAGTGCAAAATGTTTTGTATACTATTATAAATTTTTATTAATGTATAAGTTTGAAGCCACAGGGCATTGGTTCACGTTAAAGTTTTCGTTTACGTTTACAGCATATTTACAGCAATATCTGTGCGTCTAAAAATCCCATTGAAAAAATCTTTCTTCCCGTCAGATACGAGGGTTGTACCGAAAGTAATGCAAAAGTAGGCATAACTTTTTTATTAACTGACCGAGGTCGCTCAAATTGCACATGTTGGTAGAAGAGTAACTCTTCCTCTATAGTAACCCTTCTTCTTCATTGCAAGTAAATAATGGATTCCAAGCAGAAGCAACGTGCCGTCATTGCGTTCTTCACGAAGGAAAGGTGCAAGTTGTCCGATATCCACAGAAAGCTACAGAATGTTTACGGAGATGACACCATTGACAAGAGCAATGTGCACACATGGATGCAGAAGTTTAAAGAAGGGGAAACCAGCATTGAAGACAAACCACGCAGTGGGAGACCATCATCTGCGACCACTGACACGAATCGTCAGCGAGTGGATGAATTGATTCGAGCGGAGAGACGAGTCGCGTGTGTGAGCTTGTTGCACAACTGGATTGTGGCCACAATACCAAACAGAAGATGGTGGAATACTTAGGGTATCAAAAATTGTGCGCAAAGTATCAGAAAGTGTGTGACACCCGCTTTGAAGGAGAGAATAGTGGAAATCTGCTCTGATCTTATGGAAGCGTTTAAAGCCAATGAAGACGCGTTTTGTCTTCAATCTGGTGACAGGGGATAAAACGTGGAGGTATCCTTACGATCCGGAAACGAAGATTAAATCCATGGAATGGCGTCACACCTCTACACCAAGAGCTAACGAGTTCAAGAGCCAGCGGTCAGCACAGAACGTCATGGTGACTGTTTTTTGGGATGACAGTGGTGTCATTCTCCATGATTTTCTGGAACGTGGCCGTACCCTGACCAGCGAGCAGTACATTGAGACATTCGAGAAGCTCAGAGAAGCCATAAGGAGGAAGAGACCGAACAAAAATCTGAAAACGATCCACATTCACCATGGCAATTCGAGATTACACAATCTTTGGCAACAAATCAGTCGATCTGCATATCAGGTTGGTCGGTGGTCCCCCATCCACCGTACAGCCCGGATCTGGCACCCTCCGACTTCCACGTGCTCTGTCCAATGAAGGACAGTCTCCATGTACAACGATTTGATGTGACAGACGAGGTGAAAGTGGCAGTGAAGAAGTGGGTACAATATGGTCCACACCTGAATTTTTTCAAAGAGGATTCGAGAGTTGGGTTCAACGATGGCGCAAATGCATCGCTTGTGATGGAGAGTATGTTGAGTAGTACCTTTGTATAGAGGAAGAGTTACTCTACCAACATGTGCAATTTGAAAATCCTCTGCCAGTTAAATAAAAAGTCATGCCCACTTTTGCATTGCTTTCGGCACAACACTCGCATTACGAACTGTAAAAGATAGTTGACGGCATTTCCCCCTGAAAATAAGGCACAATTTCCTCGCTAGAGGGCGCAAATGTTTAATCTGTTTTCCTCGATATCTTTTCTTTTAAATGTCCGATTTACAAACTTTATTAAACTTCTGATACCTTTTACCTTTTGGAGCACTTTGCCTATACTCCTAGATGTTGGAAGTTAACAGTTTTGTCGCTAGATGATATTAATGTGTATTTCTCTTTGCAACTGTATATCTCCGCTTCTAAAAATTCTATTGGAGAATTTCATTTTTTTATTGAATTTTGTTTGGTACAGTAAAGATGGTCATCACATTATCCTCTTTAAATAAGTCACAGTTTTTCCAATAGGGACGGAAATGCCAAAATCGTTTTCTTTTTGTCACTGATTCCAAGAGAAATATTAAGAATTTTTTTTTCTTTATCATATGGCGTGCTATGGAGAATGCATTTCGCATAATTTCTACTTTTCCATTATGAAAAATTCTTCCGCTAGGCGGCGTAAAATTTTATCATGTTCCCCTATATATCTCTTGTTCTAACCGTTCAATTGGAAAGTTACTTTGTCTCTGAAATCTTCTTTGATCTAAGACATGTCTTTTGTGCGCAATTTGTTAATTTCCGTTACTTTTCAACCGCTAGTGGAAGAAAGTTGCTGTTTCTATTTCTAGATGTTTTATCGATTGTCGAAATCCATTTGATTTTTTCAACATGTTCCATTGACTGTCAACGACTTTAAAGTACTTTATTCGTATCGCAAAGGGTTCAAAAGATGTGCTCATTGCAACGGAAAATTCATTGTCATTTTTCTTATTTAACAACTACCGTCTTGTTGAAGGAGTTCCTATTGTTGTAATCACGCTGGAAACCTTGTGTTCGTGAGAGGTCCAATGCGCTATCAGAGAGTTCAGTAGCACCTTTCCAATGCTAACATTCGGTTAACATAGGAGTATGCTTGGATATAAATCATATAAGCGGTTTATCGTACCGAGACATCGGCGCCTGTGTGGGACAATATCCACCCACAGTGAGGCGAGTATGGATTCGGTGGGTGCAGGAGAGACGGACGGACCGACGTGAGCGATTACCGCAGCCGCGGCACACCACCAAACGAGAGGACCGGCATGTTGTGCAGCGGGCATTGACGGCTCGCACCGCCATATCACGAACGTTAGCGCTGGAATTAGGGTGTTTTGCGCAACAACCTGTGTCAGCACGTACCGTTCGACGTCGTCTGCAGGAGAGGGGACTTGTCGCGCGGCGCCCATTGCTCCGATTACCATTGACGTTACACCACCGGCGAGTGCAGCAGCAGTGTGCCGTTGAACGCCGCACCTGGACTACGGAATGGCACGACATTGTCTTCTCCGACGAATCCCGCTTCCGCCTGCAACATGGTCTGATCCGCGTGTGGCGGCACCGCGGCGAGAAACCGTATGATGCCTGCATTATGCATCGTCATACTGGTCCGTCGCCTGGCGTTATGGTTTGGGGCGCAATTGGATATGACACCTGCACCCTCTTGGTACGCATCGCCGGTACACTCAACAGCCACCGTACCATCTCCGATGTTTCTGAGCCTGTAGTCCACCCTTACCTGCAGGACCTGCCAGCGGCCACGTTTCAACAGGACAATGCGCGCCCGCACGTGACACGCTTCATGCAACAATTCTTCACGGCCCACCAGGTGTCACTGCTGCCGTGGCCCGCCTGTTCTCCCGATATGTCGCCCATCGAACAAGTTTGGTCGCTAATCGGCAACCGAGTGGCCCGGTGAACACCACCCGCGGCAACGCCTGATGAACTGTGGCAACGTGTGGAAGCAGCCTGGGCCGACATACCCAAAGCCCACATCCAAAGCCTCTTTCGTTCGATGCCGCTGCGTGTAGCGGCCGTTATTGCCAGCCATGGGGGCCACGCGAACTATTGATGTCTGCGTGTTCCGCAAGTCGCACGTGCCTGTAAGCTCAATCGCTTCATCTTTGTATCAGTTGTTATGTGTCCAGTAAATCTGGCTTTGCTAACTCGTATCCTTCTTGGTGTTGCATTGTGTGTAGCCAGCAGTGCAGTTCGGATGGTGATCCTGGCCACGTGGATGATGTGTGGAAGTAAGACAGGCTTGGTCATCGGTCAAAGGCTATCGTCATTCTGTGGCATAAAAACAATTCGTGGAAAAGGGAATTTCTCTCTCTTTTTTTTTTTTTTTTTAGATCTAAAGCTTTGCCAAGAACTTTTCGAAAAAAAATATCGGGCCAACCTCTGCAATTTGTTGGAGAAAGCGAGGGACAGAAAACTAGCGAAAGAACGTCTAGTGCCGCAACACGATCTGTCAGATGTGGCGACATCTTTTGTCACAAACTGCAAATAAAGTACGTTCTTTCCAATTGAAATTCAAGTAAAATTTTCACGAATGGATGTTTCCAAAAATTATGACTGCAGCTGTGGCGCATGTTCCAGGTTAGCTAGGCTAGTTGCGAAGCCCAGAGAATGCACAAATAAAAAGTCAATTAAATATACACAAATAAAAGTCAATTATCAACGGTATTAAGATATGTCGATGCTTTCGCTGCGAAAAAAACCACGAGCGGATTCGCTTCTTTTGATTATGAGAATCAGTCTGGCGAGCGATGATCAACGGCATAACGGCGTATGTCTTCAAGCGCCTTCGCTGTTCTGATGCGAAGAGCTTCTATAGAATCTTCTGCTAGCGTTTCCATGACAACATAAGAATGAGCTACGGAGCACGTGAGAGGACCATTGCTTGGCTCAAAGGGTTAACTCCAAAAAACGAAGCCTTCTGCCTACCTCAGTCCCTCCATGCTTCCAGCGCGTATTTCGCGGGAGTTGTTTCAGTTTGTGTGAAGTGTCAATGAATTAAAATTCTGTGATATTATATCTTAAATTCGTGGCTTTCTTTAATTCGAACTGTTCTGATAAATTTTGTGAAAGCTTCTTTGAACAGCTACTCTCGGAGCTTAAAGAACTCTATGCATCAAATTTTGATACAGCTCGAATAAGAAATGAACTGAAGGTGTTTAATTCCCTTGATGAATACAAAACAAATCAGTAAGAGACATTACTTGTTACATAAAGTTGAATAAATTGGACATAGTGTTTAGTGAGGTGTACAAATTAGCAGATCAATATTAAACTGTTCATCAACAACTGCAACTGCCGAAAGAAGTTTTTCTGTATTAAAAAGAATAAAGATATATCTTAGAGCCACGCAAGGTCATGCACATTCGAGCAACTTTACTGGTTTGTTAATAGAGAAAAACATTATTTTTAAATACGAAAACGTACTCGGAAGAAACATTTTTATGAAAACGTCACTCAAGTTCCCATAAAAGAAAAGAAGAATGGAGTTCGTGTACAAATAAGTCTTCAAATCCTAATCCTCATAATTATTTGGTATCATGTTAGCAATAATAGCATGTACCTAAAATTTAGAAAACATGTTAGTTCTATTACTTAACAATTAAAAAATAAACATGGGGGGGGGGGGGGGGTTATAGCCCAGGTCTCGGACCCAAGATACGCCACTAGACTGCAGAGTATTTATGATACTGTGAATTAATAAAGTATTTGCGTTTTTCGTCTGAAAAGGTTCTGCGCAAATCGAAGAATTTGCACCAGCTATAATGCAACGGACACTAATGCGTCTGCACCCCCAGTTTTTTGAGAGATGTCTTAAGCGTATATTGTGATGCATTGTCCTGAAATGTGATTCCTTCGCTTATTTTTCCTTCACTTTGCTTTTTAAAGGAATTATGATAGTCCTTCGATGTACGTTTCAGATCGCTACGTCGAGCATATGAGGTCTGTGCTTAAATTTTATTTTACATTATTAACTCACGAACGCACACCAGCACAATACACGTATGTCTAGCGCAGTATCAGGCCCGGCTCATAAAGAACACATGCTGATAGTTAACTATGAAAGAACATAAAAGTATAGTGAAAACAGGCATTGACGAAATACGATGGCATTATATTAGCTGTACAAATAAGTTTTAAAAAATCCCTCCCCTTGTGGCGCAGTGGTCTAAGCGATGACTTCTGATCATTCGTCCGAGATGGGTCCGGGTTCGAATCCCGTCGAGGCATGGATGTTGAGTTTGTCTTACGGCGCTGGCTCCCTCCCTTCTATGGAACCAGTGGCCCTAAATTCGGGACGGGCGACTGCTTATTGCCCATTGAGTTGCTCACCGGTAGTCGTTAAACCTCCAATAAAAAAAAAAGTTTTGAAATGTTTTTTGTGTGACGTATATAGCTAATTTACATATCCGACATTCCCCCGCACTGTTGTCATGTGACCGTAACTGGTTCCGAGTATAAAATGTGACAAAGAACTTTGCCCAACAGTCAAACGCATTTGCACATCAGTAGGTGAAAGATGACAAGAGATACTGCATTTATTCGACACTGCATTCGTTACGACATTCAGCAAGGGAAACTGCTGGAAAAGCATGTGCATCGATCTGTTCGTTTCTGCGGGAGAATATCGTATCGAAAAACACGTGATAGTTTTGGTTTAGACGGTTTAAAGCAGGTGATTTTGATTTGGGAGGTCGGGAACTTAGTGGCGCCCCACAGAAGGTTGCACATGAGGACCTGCAAGCATTGCTGGATGAAGATTCGTCTCAACCGCAAAAACAACTAGCTGAACAACTGGGAGTAACTCAACAAACCATTTCCAATTGTTTACGAACAATGGGAAAGTTTCAGAAGGAAGGAAAATGGGTACCACACGACCTGAGCCAGAGGAACAAAGATGAGCGTGCCGTGAAGTGTTTGAATCTGTTGAATAAACAGCACAGAAAGTCTTTCTCGTTGAAAATCGTTACGGGTGAGGAAAAGTGGAAATGATACGACAATCCCAAACGCAAAAAACCTCGGGTTGACCCCGGTGAAGCAACGACTTCAACACCGAAACGCATTATTCACTCCAAAAACATTCTGCTGTGCATCTGGTGGGATATGAAGGGTGTACTACACTGCCGGAAACTGAAAAATGAACACCAAGAAGGAATTGGCGTACGATCATGAAATTTACATATGTTAATGGGGTCGAGTTTACGTAGGTGAGATGTTAATTTTGGGACCAACCGGTGAGCGCTTATGGCACAGCACGGCATAATATGCAAATTATCGTCGGTGGTATTTAAGGAGTACGGCAAAATGAATGTAATCAGTCGTCGGCGTACGGACACGTGAGAAGACCCTGAAGAAGCTGCAATGCCTGGACATGGAAGACGTGTACGATTTCAGCAGTTATCGGACTTTGAGCGAGGTCGTCTAGTCGGACTCAGCGAGGCCGGGTGGTCTTATCGTCGTATTGCGAAGCGAATTGGACGGGAAGTATCGGTGGTGGTACGATGGTGGCGTAGATGGTCCGAGGAACATTCCCACACGAGAAGACGTGGAACCGGGAGTCACAGATGGACTGATGAGCGGACCGATCGACGCTTAAGAAGAGCGGCGTTGTCAAGCAGAACATCCACTGCGACGCAAATCCGAGCTGCCGTTGCACCTGAGGTGACTGTGCGAACAATCCGCAGACGTCTATTGCATGCAGGACTACGTGCACGTGTGCCTCTGACATGTGTACCTCTGTCTCCAGCCCACCGTCAGGAACGGCTGCAGTGGTGTCGCCAACGTCTGCACTGGAGAACGCAATGGCGAACTGTCATGTTCAGCGATGAAAGCAGATTCTGCTTGGGAGCCTCCGATGGCCGTATGCGTGTTTGCGGATGCACAGGGGAGCGTCTCCACCTGTCTTGCATCTGCCAGCGACACACAGGGGAGCGTCTCCACCTGTCTTGCACCTGCCAGCGACACACAGGGCCTACACCTAGTCTCCTGGTGTGGCGAGCGATCAGCCATCACTCCCGTACACAACTAGTATTTGTACCGGGTACGTTAAACAGCACTTCCTACATCAACAACATCATTCAGCCCGTTGTTGTGCCATTTCTAAGGTCGGTCCATCGTGGTGTTTTCCAGCAAGATAACGCACGCCCATACACGGTACGTGCAGCGCAACATGCACTTCAGGGTGTGAGACAACTTCAATGGCCTGCACGTTCTCCGGATTTGTCCCCCATTGAGCACGTGTGGGATTTTATGGGACATCGACTTATCCAGTTTCCACGGCCAGCCACGACCATCCCCGATTTACGCGTCCTGGTTGAGGATGCTTGGAATTCAATACCCCAAACTTACATCCAACATCTGTACGACAGACTCCATGCCAGAATTGCACAGTGTGACGCAGTTCATGGTGGTTCAATCTCGTACTAACCATGTTACATGGAAATGTTATTTTTCAGTTTACCAGCAAATACAGCTGTATTTTGCCATAATGTTTTTATCACATTATCCTCTGTATTCCGTTATTATGCTGTATAAATTTCGTTGGTATCAGACGTCTCCTAATTGGTGTTCTTTTTTCACTTTCCGCCAGTGTATATTTTGAACTGTTGAAACAGGGTCAAACTGTTACTGCTGATTGCTACAAGCAACAATTCCTGCGATTGAACCAGGAAATCTTTCGGAAACGTCCATCCGCAGGCAAAAAGGATTACGTCCCTTGAAATTACTGCATGACAACGCTAGGCCGTATGTCGCATGTCGCGGAATTGATCAAGGAAACGTTATTGACGTTTTACTGTGAAGTTTTCGAACACCCGGCGTATAGTGCGAACATAGCCTCTTCAGACTATCCATTTGTTCCGATCGATGCAACACGATTTGCCTGCAGTACGGTTCCGGACATGTGACGAAGGGCAAAAATGGGTTCACGATTTCATCGCGTCACACGACGAAGTGTTCTTCTTCGCTGGAATCAGTCAGCTAGCCGACCAATGGCGGAAGGTAATAGATAATGACTGCGTATATTTTGATTAGTAAAGGTATTGTTGTTTTCTCTCCAATTACATGTTGCGTTGTCTTAAAACTATTTAATTTAGAACTTACTTGTACACCTAATAAGAAAACTGTAGAAGAATATCAATTACTGTACCTAAGATAAAGCAGTGACATTTTAAACTCGTTTAGCAGTCTCAATGGCAGCATACATACGTACATGTTGATGGCAAAAATAACCTTCCGTATATAAGACACAGGGTGGTTTTGACACCAAATTTTTTGGATACAATGTGCGTCATGTATTCTGAAAAATACGTTACTCAGTGAAACTAACGAGAGACCTCTGCAAAACGTTTTCAGTGATTACACTCAGATTAGGTGCCAAAGCTTCATTGACAGCGACTGTCTGCTGAAAAACACAGAATGTCAATTACTGTACCTAAGATAAAGCAATGACATTTTAAACTCGTTTAGCAGTCTCAATGGCAGCATACATACGTACATGTTGATGGCAAGTATGAGTCACTTTTTTGTAGGACTTCCGTCCACAGTCAATAGATTTTAGGTCCCACCCAACTACAGCTAGTTCGCCTTTTGGGCAGGACACAGAAACGGAAGGAATGAGAGCAAGTCTAGCGACTTTGACAGAACAGTTTGTAGTGAGATTAGAGTACAGTAGATGGCGCCACCGTACAAATACGATGTTGCACATAGAGGGGTGAGAGAATTTCAGGGGGGCATAGGAAAGGATACCCATTTAACCAGTGGGTCCAACCTGGGGGCCGTCACTTAACGTGCTCGTCCGATGCACGGCGGATATTTAGTGATTGTTAGCAAATCACACCACCTCCGCAAGATCAGCCCAGGATCGAACCTGAGGACCTTGCATTGGTAGTCTGAACTGCTAACCGCTCAATCATTCGCGGCACATGTTGATAGCAAAAATAACCTTCGGTATATAAGACACAGGGTGGTTTTGACACCAAATTTTTTGGATACAATGTGCGTCATGTATTCTGAAAAATACGCTACTCAGTGAATCTAACGAGAGACCTGCTGCAAAACGTTTTCAGTGATTACATTGAAATTAGGTGCCAAAGCTTCATTGACAGCGAATGTCTGCTGAAGCGATAGATCCGTTTGCACTTTTTTTTACTTTTGGCAACAATATTTTACTAAAAATTAAGCACATGAAAATCCGTCATTTGGGGTGCACGTCGAAAGTCCCCGTGGTATCCCTCTGAAGGACGCTTCCAGTTGAGAACCAATAACTTAGAGATATCTTGCATTTGGTAATAAAATGTTCGTGCTCGAAGACCAATAAATCTAGTTTTCACTTTTATTTGTATTCAGTTTAAACTTCATACATTATCTGATCTTTAGAATGATGAAACAACTGAAAGCTCGTTGGCCATAACTCCTATGTAGATTACTGCTATTTTTGCTGAAGTTGTTTACATTTGCGATCACAATATACACTAACGAGCAATTACATTATGACCACATACCTAATAAGCTGTAGGACCTCCTTTAGCCCGCAAAACAAAGGCCATTCGGCTAGGCAGGGATTCGATGAGGTGGCGATAGGTATAATAGGGTATCTAGTACCATAATGTACAATTCTCATACATTTTGTGGTGGTGGCGATTTAGCACCAATCCGTTTTTCCAAGTCGAGCCACAAATTTTCGATTGGGTTCGTGTCAGGTGAATTTGGAGGTCAGAGCGTTAACAGAAAGTTACCAGCATGCTCCTCGATCGCTCCTTGACGATTCTGGCAGTGTGGCATTGCGTATTTTTCTGTTAGTAATCGCCATCACCAGCAGGGAACACAGTTGCCATGAATGGGTGAACTTGGTCCGCAACGATGTTCAGACACCTGACAGCTGTCAGGGATTGTGCTATTGCGATAATGGCGCGCCTAAAGTGTGCCAAGAAAACATCGCCCACAGCATAACACAACCGCCGGGTTGTTTCCTCCCAACAGTGCATTCAGGTGCCTTTGCGTCCGTTGGTAGTCGGTGTATGCACGTTCAGCCGTCTGCGTGATGCACAAGGAATCTTGATCCGTCAGACTAGGCCACTTTCTTCCGATCATCCACGGTCCAATCTCGATGATCTTGGGCCCATTTCATGCGTTGTTGGCGATGACGTGCAGTGAGCATGGGGACCCGGCTGGGTCTTCAGCTACGCAGGCCCATGCGAAGAAGGCTGCAATGAACTCGTTGTCGTGGCACATTGCCCTGATCACTACTGTTGAAGCTGTGGGAGATTTGCCGCAGTGCGACCCTTCGGTCGCTCTGAATAATGCGCGTCAGTCTCCTCTCCCCTCTGCCATCAATGAGCTGCAGACGACACACGACTGGACGACTGTTCGTCGTCTGGCCATCTGTGCACCACTGTTGATACGTACTCACTACAGCGGCACATGAACAATCCACAAGCCGCCCTTTTTCCGAGATCGTAGCTCCGAGGCGCTGTAATATCCCAGCTTGTCCTTTATGTAAACTCCAATAAATCGGCAGCTTTTCTCATTCTGACTCCGAAAACTCTACTAAAAGCCGGTCCTCCGGTTGCGAACTTCACCTGCGCCACCGTTCGTTCTCTAGGCGCGCTCATTTTTCTAGGCTGGGGATGGTCCTAATGTAATGGCTCATTTTTTTATGTCTTAATTCCCAAAATATCAATAAATTTTGAAATGTTGAAGCTGGGTTAAGAGAAAAAACGATTTGTGGATGTATTTACTGCTATGGCAACTGGTATTTCGAGTGCGAGGATTCGTAACGTGATCGCTGCGGTTAAATATTAATTAAGTTATTTGGTCTTTGTGCTAAAAGATGAAATGAGAAAGCTTCTCAGGAGTTATCAATGTTATTTGAGTTTGTGAACATTTTGCAGTTACATATATTACATATCTCTTTCAATTCTCTTTCTAGCTGGGGCTCGTCCTATGGTGAAAAGGGATATATCCGGATGAGCAGAAATAAGGGAAATCAGTGCGGCATTGCTACGAGGGCAACTTACCCAGTTGTACACTAAAATGTACAGCATGCATTTTTCAGAAACTTTTTAGAATGCCTCCGACATTGTAAAAATAAAGATTTGTTTCAATTCCTATGATCTTGTTTCACGTTTTTTTATTCTTTCTCGGCATCACAAAAACAGCCTTTGGTCACCAAGAATGTGCTGTAGGTACACTATGTAGAAAACAGTATTCATACACCTCCAGATATGCAAATAAACGTCCATTTTGAGAGTGAGATTGTCACGCCGTCTGTGTGTTTTGTGCTGCATAAAAAGAAGAGCGTTGACACGCCTGTCGAAATGCACTAGGATCTGTGTTTATACCGATAATCCATTACATTATGACCACTTACCTAATAAGCTGTAAGACCCCCTTTAGTCCGCCAAACAGCAACCACTCGGCGAGGCATCGATTCGATGAGGTGGCGATAGGTATCCTGGGGTATCTGGTACCATAATGTCAACAGCAGGTCCGTCCCGTTATCGTACATTTCAAGGTGGTGGTGATTTATCGCGAACCCGGTTTTCCAGGTCGAACCACAAATGTTTGATTTGGTTCATGTCAGGTGAATTTGATGCTAGGGTATCAACAGAAAGTCACCAGCATATTTTCTCGAACCACTCCTTGACGATTCTGGCAGAGTGGCATGGCGCATCATCCTGTTCGTAATGGCCATCCCCAGCAGGGAACACAGTTGCCATGAATGGGGGAACTTGGTCCTCAACGATGTTCAAATACCTGACAGCTGTCAGGGACTTTGCTACTGGGATAATGGGGCTGAAGTGTCCCAAGAGAACATCGCCCACAGCATAACACCTCGGTAGCCGGCCTGTTTCCTCCTAACAGTACATCCAGGTGCCAGAGCCTCCGTTGGTAATCTGCGTATCCGCGCTCGGCCGTCTATAATGAATAAAATTCTCCGGCTGGACGTGTAGCGCAGGAAAGCTCACGTTAAGTCACGTTAGGGCTATTGAAAGGTTACTTGCGTAGCTAAAGTGTGCTTAATCTTCAAAGTGCTAGAGTTTGTTTAGGTGAGACACGCACGTGCAATAAATTCCAAGAATATGGAATTTATTTTTACTCAGCGTTCCTCATTATCTTGAATATCAGTAATATAACTTCGGTTTTAGTACATTAGTACCTTGAAGGCTCCTTATTAGAGCGGTAAACACAATATACCCTGAACTTAACGTAAACACTCAATGAAATAGACTTAACGGCCAGAAAGAGGTCTGACAATAAAATGAACTAAGAAAACGAACTCACTTTTAACCTTTTATTGGGGAGCTCCTGGTATTACTCAAATACACACTCCAAAATAACACAACTACTGATAGCCCGAACTTTCGTACTATCGTAATATCGTAGAAAAGTAGGTAAATCGTATATCAATAATCAGGAAGAACCTATCACATATAAAACGAAGCTCTCTGGTATACTTGAGCGCGCCTATATATATATACTGCATATCACCACGTCATGACTTACACTCGTTGCCACATATAATTCAGCGGGAAAAACAACATCTCGTTAAGTGAGAAGATAATTTGCATAGGACAGTAAAATAACAAGAGATAGTGAAATAAAAAAGAAACTGAATCTGGAGTATACGTTACACGTCTACGTAATGCACCAAGAATCTTGATTCATCAAACCAGGCCACTTTCTTCCAATCATCCATGATCTAATCCCGACCCGATGATCTTGGGCTCCTTTCATGCGTTGTTGGCGATGACGTGAAATGAGAATAAGTACAGGGCTGATCTTCGGCTACGCAGGTCCATGCACTGAAAGCTGAGATGAACTGTGCGCTGTGACACATTATCCTGATCACCACTGTTGTAGCTGCAGGTGATTTTTCGCACTGTGACCCTGCGGTCGCTGTGAACAATGCGTGACAGTCTCCGTTCACCTCTAGCACCAATGAGCTGCGGAACACGGTTCGTCGCTTGACCATATGTGCACGAATTTTGATACTACAGCTGCTCATGAACAACCTACAAGTCGCGCCATTTCCCAGATCGAAGTTCCGAGGCACCGTGCCATTACAATTTGCCCTTTATCAAACCCCGGTAAATCGGAAGCTTTTCCCATTCTGACTCCGAACACTTTACTAACCGAAAGGTGGTCCTCGAGTGGTGTATATACTGCTGTGCGAACTTCCTGCTCCACCATTCGGTCTCCAGGCGAGCTCATTCCTCTAGGCTGGATGTGGTTACAATGTAATGGCTGATTGGTGTAGATGCCTCCTGTTCATGAGTGCATGGTGCTTGGATGCCACCTGAGTAAGCAATCCATGTACAACATAACCATTTTTCTAGGATACCCAAAATGCACAGTCGCTGATGTTCTTCATCAATGGAAAGCAGGTGATTCCACTACAGGGAAGATATGTTCAGAGAGGCCGCAGAAACTCCGTTAGAGCACCAAATGGAGCTTTTTGCGAAATATGAAAAAGGAACGCACTTCCTATGTCACATGCCTGATCCACGACGTTAAACAAAACCACTGTAGCAACTATTTATACTAAAACAGAGCTTAAGTAACTTTATGCGCAATGGTGGCATGCTAGGTCAGGTGCTTGGAAGCCTTATTTATATTAATCCATGGTATGTCAGACGACAACTGTAGTGGTGCATCTTTCACCGTTCGTGGACAACAGGGCAGAAAACGAGGATTCTATGGAGTGACGAATTCCACTACCACTGTTTTGTTTGAATGGAGGTATTTTGGGGTGCCGTTTGAACAGAAACGCTGCCTGGACGATTTCATTACACCTACAGTAAATTGTGGCTGGTTGTCTGTAATGATGCAGGGATGTTTTTGCTGGGAAAGTCTAGGTCTTTTTGGTTGTTGTACCTTTCAGTCTAACGGCTTCTATGTATGAAGAGATTCCAAAGATCCCTCCCTTTTTCAGCAAGATCCAGGATAGTAAGGTCTCTCGAAGACTGGTTTTGGAGTAGACCTTCCAAGTGTTGGAAAGACGGCTCAAAGCCCCGATCTAAATCCAATGGATCGTTTATGGGACAAACTGGAACGCTTAATCCGATCTCGGCTAGAAAACTTTACTTTACGGCACTGACCGAAGTTTTACAGGAGAAATGGAGGAAAGTGTATGTACAGATCTACAGGTACTCAGCGAAAAGCATGCCTAAGATGGCCAACAATGGACCATGCCTAAGATGGCCAAAACGTGGGTCGGTTGATAAATGCTGTTGTTTGTCTCGACCCACGCAGGACTCTTTTTAAAATAGTGTATATATTACGTGCATAAGTAGGTTTTAATGCGTTTTAAGACAACGCATCATGTAATTTGGGAGAAAACAACAATACCTTTATGAATCAAAATATGCGCCGCCATTATCTAACAGCTCCGCCATCTTTCGGGCAGCTGACGGATTCCATCCATGAAGAATATTTTTTCGTGTGAATCCAATTTTGCACTTCGTCACATGTCCGGAACCGTACAGCAGACAAACCATGCTGCATCGATCGGACCAAATACGTAGTCCGAAGGGGCTATGTCGGGACAATACGCTGGATGATCCAAAACATCCCAGCCAAGCGCCAATAACGTTTCCTTGGCCGATTTCTCGACATTCGGCCTAGCGTTGTCATGCAGTAATATCACGGGACACAATCCTTTGCCTGTAAATGGGCGTTTCCGACAGATTTCCTGGTTCAATGGCAGAAACTGTTGCTTGTAGCGATCAGCAGTAATAGTTTGACCCTGTTCTAATAGTTCATAATAGAGCACACCCTTCATATCTTACCATCAGATGCACAGCAGAACTTTCTTGAAGTGAATGTTGCGTTTCGGTGTCGAAGTCGTTGCTTCACCGGGGTCAACCCGAGGTTTTTTGCGTTGGGGATTGTCGAGTGCGTTGGAATGTTGGGCAAACTTCTGTGTCACATTTTATTCTCTGGACCATTTACGGTCACATGACTCACATGACAAGGGAATGTCGGATATGTAAATTAGCTGTATACGTGGCACAAAAAACGCTTTAAAACTTATTTGTACACCTAATAGTATTCTAAGGGTTTCACGAGCATTTTTCATGTGGGAGTGATTTAATTTACATATGACGTCTATGAATATGACGAATCAACCATACTTCGGGCTACTTTTTGAGGTCAGGTTAATAATATATCTTTTGCTAAGAGACACCGGATGAAAGATTGATCGTACACTGTGCACATAGTGAAAAGAAATTTTCAGAATTGCTTCAGAATACTGCCAACGAAAGAACAAGATATGCAATAGGTCCATCCCAATATGGGGAAAAACAGTAAATCGGAGTAGGAAATTAAAACTATAGCAAAAACGCGTGTGCTTCGAAGTCAGACTGCACAGGTACCTTTGCTGTGTAGTCGAGTGGTGTACGGTCTCATCTGGGATCTAGTAAGTCTAATCTCATCTGGGACTCTAGTCTAAAGTCTCATCTCCTCTGGGACTCTAGTCTAAAGTCTCATCTCATCTGGGACTCTAGTAAGTCTTATCTCATCTGCGACTCTAGTATGTCTTATCTCATCTGCGACTCTTGTAAGTCTCATCTCATCTGGGACTCTAGTATGTCTCATCTCATCCGGGACTCTAGTCGAAAGTCTCATCTCATCTGGGACTCTTGTAAGTCGCATCTCATCTGGGACTCTAGTAAGTCTCATCTCATCTGCGACTCTAGTAAGTCTCATCTCATCTGGGACTCTAGTAATTGCGAAACTCGCCTTTACTAGAGTATTAGATGAGACAAGGATGATACACACTTTACCAAAAGAAAACAAAAATGAAGCTCCCCGAGAAAGTCTTTTGATCCTGATAAAAGTCCGCATGCAAGTACCACATGGCCGAAAATTCAAATTATTAAAAAATAACGACAAATGACACAATAGTGGCCCGCCGCGGCGCAAGGGATCCATGCATCAGGAAAGGTACTGTATATCAACAGCAACGTTCGCCCGCGGGGACGGTTGTGAGGGTGGATTGCGGTTGCATTAACCTCCACGGTCTGTGAGGATGCCTCGATGTCGTATCCTTGCAAAATACGAGTAGTTAATCGAGTTTGAGAGTACATATAATTGCGGCTGAGAGAGAGCCGTTGGTCAAGTCGCCGTATTGACAGGTATTTATGCCGCAGCGACGCAGCAATCGGTCGTTGTTGGAGGCAATCGGTCGAAGAGGGCACAACCCATAGGCACGCGGGCCGTGGATTACCAAGGGCAAAGACAGAATGCGAGCATTGAGCAATTGTAAGAGCCGCATGTATAGAACCGAAGTCCTCGTTGTCAACTATCCATGGCTGTGCGTGGTCGTCCACAGGTACGGAAGTGGCCATCCGGACCGTTCCCAGACAACTTGCGGCACGGGTATTACATTCGAGGAGGCCACCCACTCCGCTGCTCAACACTAACCAGTGATAATTGACGGTGCTATAAT
The DNA here is from genome assembly GCA_039090855.1 of Macrothele yani. NCBI lineage: Eukaryota > Metazoa > Arthropoda > Arachnida > Araneae > Macrothelidae > Macrothele > Macrothele yani. Next base: position 89,285,946 of record CM076998.1, on the reverse strand, counting down.
AATAGCATTATGTCCCAGCAAAAACGCAAGTGTTGGGAAACTGTTGGCCACCAGCTGGCAGTGATGGGTCACTGCTGGCTGAAATATGCCGGTCACGGCACGGTAGCGGTCCGTTGGGGGCAGTGCCATCAGTTGGCAGCCAGTGATGGCCCTGCAGTATCACCGTGAATTACGGGCCTTCAAGCATGTGCCAGTAGTGGCCCGTAGCTGGCAACCGAAGCAACCCCAACATAAGGTGGAAGCAACGCGTGCTGTGTCTATCGTGGTACCAGTTAGTTCATGACAACGTTATCGCCATCGTGTTATTTTAGTGGATGTTGAGGGGAATATAGAAAGGTGAATTAATTTCCTAATGAAATGCCACGTCAACGAAGATTACCGTCGGAAGAAAATCATATAAATAATTATTAATGAATTGTAAGAAAGAGTCAATTATTTTCATGTATTTATAGAAACTCATTTCGTACCAAAATTCCTGCAATAACACGCAAATAATCCAGAATCCAGACAGCCATGAAACACACCCCTTCCATTCCCATGAACACCAAGAAATAATTTCTGTGTAATCTTTCGTTTTAACATACACATGAATAACAAAAAATAATTTCTATGTAATCTTTGTTTTGACATAATCTTTCGTTTCAGACAAAAGTCCCGGAAAGACATTAAAAACCGTTATGTTGGATAAAAATACGAATTATTCGCGTACAAAATTCATCAATTATTTGAAAAAATAAAAAAAAGCAACGCTATGTGGATATAATGTACTCATCCACCATTTGTTGAATACACAAGATTGGAGGAATTCGCGGCTAAAAATAACGACATGTAAAATAAAATATCTTTCCTCTTTAGAACATGCAGCTTCGGACAGTGGAGAGGAAAGATACAACGTTAAAAATGTAACAAAAAGTGATATGAAGGGGAAAAGGTATTAATTAAGGAACCGCCTTTCAAGATCACATGCACAACACAAAACTTTGGAAAACGTTTTTAAGTTGGTACACTCATTGAAATTAAGTGAAGTTCCCTTAAGGTAAATAAAAACAATCGTTACGTTGAAAAAATAAATTTATGAATTATATGGAACGGACATTTATGAAAAATACCTCGCAATATTGTAAAATTAAAAAGAGACCCCTTCGTGTCACATCGCACAGGAAAGAGACGCACCTTCAAGCAATGGCTCGTGCGTGGCAAACCTGTGCAGTGGCTAATGACTAGGCGTCGCACAGAGAACGTCATTGGTTTGATGTCAGCCAGATCAAAACGGGTGTTTTTCAGGACCTGTTGGAAAAATTTCCCTAGGAGCGTGTCATCATGCAGGAGTTTCGTTAGGGGGAAAAGGAAAGGTGTTGTGCCTTTGGGGAACTACGGTTATCATTCTTTTTTTCTTTTTTATGACTACTACTGAGGAATTGGTGGACAAGATTCGTCAAGCCATCAGTTACGTCAGTAATTGTAGGCTGCCATTGCCGGGAAACGGGCGGACCACATTAGGCTAGCCATCATTTATGGCACGTGATTGCAGGACCGTTCAAAGGCCACTTGTGACAGCCACTGCCTGTGATGGATAACTGATGGCCCTGTTCTGGCATGTGACAACTGATGGGGGTACCAACTGTTGGCCAGCTGCTGGCCTGAATTTTTGGCCCATGTGGTGGCCGCCGGTACATTATATTGACTGTTAGGCAGCGGCAACATAGTTCTGGGGCACTGCTTGCACTGATGGCTGCCATTGCTGGCCCAGCAACACTGTTTTTGCTGGGGTCTCATAAATAGTGAGTTAGGGAGCAGTTATCGCTGTATCTGGAACTTTCGCCGATGTAACGTACTTAAGCACTACATAAGATATATACACTGCTCTACCTAGTAAATGCTCCACCGAGAAGGAAGTGTGCTACAAACATGCAAATAGCAGGGCAGGTGTACCCACACGAGATATGCAAATGATATTTAACCAGAGCCGATGAAGTCACACGTTCGTGCGATAAAGGTGCCAACAGCAACAGGAAGGGTAATGTGTGGTCGCTGGTGGAAGTATCGCGGACGTTTCAGATTTCCTATTTGTGCCGGAAAACTGTTCAGCGAAGACCGAAAATGCAAAGTACGCGCTGTGGGCAGATTTATCGCCATTTGGATTCGTTTCAGAGAGGAAAGATTTTAGGCCTGTGTGAAGTGGGCTGGTCTACACGTCGTATCGCTGTGCATGTGCAGCGCGATTCACGAACTGTTGGACGCTCTTGGCTCCAGTATCTACAGGAAGGTTTGTACGTGCGTCGGAGCGGCAGTAGAGCAGTCCGACAGACGTCAGCACGCCTGAACTGGCGGAATATTCGACACGGTCATTCGACACCAGAAAGCACCGCAGCCGATATTTGACGTGCTGTGTCATCGGCCATGGACGTCGCCATAAGGACCCAAACTGCAAACCGAAGACATGTGGCAAACCTGCGCATTTTTTTTTTTTTTTTTTTTTTTTTTTTTTGAGGTTTAACGACCACCGTGAGCAACTCAATGGGCTATAAGCAGTCGCCCGTCCCTAATTTAGGGTCACTGGTTCCAGGGAAGGGAGAGAGCCAGTGCCGTAAGACAAACACAACATCCATGCCTGACCGGGATTCGAACCCGGACCCCTTACGGACGAATGATCAGAGGCCAGCGCCTTAGACCACTGCGCCACCGGGGCGGCAAACCTGCGCATTAGAAAACAACCGTTACGTCGACTGCCTTTGATTGCCAGCCGTCGCAGTGCTCGTCTGGCTCGGTTCCGAAGTCATGAGAACTGGGGTCACGAATGGACCACTGTGGTCTTCAGCGATGACTCTCATTTATGTCTGGGTGCTGACGATCGGCGGATCCGTGTCTAGCGACACCATGGTGAGCAGATGGATCCCAGTTTCGTTCGCGACTCCCCCTCCCCGCCCGACCGACAGACAGGCGTCATGATACGGGGTGTTATTGCGCATGACAGCAGGTCACTTCTTGTCCGCATCATACTGACTGCTTCACGATACGTGAGCGAGGTTCTGCAGCCCATTTTGATACCTTTCCTGAATGGCCTACAGCACCCCATTTTCCAATAAAATAACGCCGTGTACACACCTCTCCAAACAATGTGTTCAACATGTTTAAACACTGCCATGGCCAGCAAGATCGCCCGATTTATCCCCAATCGAAAACCTGTGGGACCACATGGGACGTCGTCTGCAATCAAATCGGCCCGCGCACGATCTTGATGAATTATGGGAGCAAGTCAACCGTGCTTGGTGTTCCATTCCTCAGGATGATATCCGTCGACTGTTATGATTCATTCATTTCATTTATTGCATTTCAGCTGTTACAACAATAATACACAATAGCATGATACATATAAGAAGTAATATATAGCGGTAACAACAGGGAATGGTGAGGGAAAAAGCCATATAGGCCTGACTTGAACCTCTTCTCCAAAAGTAACAACAATACTACAAACTGGCATTCTATTGAAGAGCGGATGAAAGTTTAACAACGATTTCCAACAATATTATTGCACTATGTAGCTTTAGTTAATAAATAACACTTTAGTTTTCTTCTTAAATAACGCAATATTATTAAGAGATGTAAGACCACAGTGTAGGCTCTGCGTAATTGATATGTGTTCAAAAACTCTGTTGTTTGAAACATAGGAAGTAATGTTTTTTTATTTCTGGTATAATGAGAATAGCCATGTGTGTTAAGTAGGATTAAATCCTGATATAAATTATTCTTTATTTTCTTGAACATTAATTTTCCAAAATTTCAGTTTTGTAATTGCTGCATTGATGAAATATAAAAATAATTGGATTTCAGTCTGGAATGAAAAAACGTACTAGAATAATGATTATTTGATAATTTTAGTTCTAAGATTCTAATAAATTTATTCTGAAGTATCTGTAATCTATTAATATTATAATTAGTAGCCTTATCCCAGACCGAGGTGCAATAATTAAGAAGAATCTGAATTAGTGTATTATACACTGACGGAAAAAAAAATCCCAACACCACGAAAAAATAGTTGTACAGGAATGAAATGGCGGCAATACATTTGTATAGGGAACATATTTAATCGATTAAGGTTTCAAGATCACAGCTTATTGTAAGCGCGAGAAGAGCCATTTTAAATGGGAAATGCTGGTACATTAATAACCGGTGTAACCGCCAGAATGTTGAATGCAAGCACGCAAACGTTCATGCATTGTGTCGTACAGGTGCAGGATGTCACTTTGTGGGATGGAGTTCCATGCCTGTTGTACTTGGTCGGTCAATACAGGGACGGTTAATGCTGGTTGGGGGGTGACGCTGGATTTGTCGTCCAATGACGTCTCATACGTGCTCCATTGGTGAAAGATCTGGTGATCTAGCAGGCCACGGCAACATGTCGACACTCTGTAGAGCATGTTGGGTTACAACAGTGGTATGCGGGCGAGCGTTATCCTGTTGGAAAACACCCCTGGAATGCTGTTCATGAATGGCAGCACAACAGGTTGAATCACCAGACCGAGGTACAACTGTGCCGTCAGGGTGCGTGCGATAACCACGAGAGTGCTCCTGCTGTCATAGGAAATTTCTCCCCAGACCATAACTCCAGGTGTAGGTCCAGTGTGCCTCGGCCGCAGACAGGTTGGTTGCAGGCGCTCACCTGGCCTCCTTCTAACCAACACACTGCCATCACTGGCACCCAGGCAGAACCGGCTTTCATCAGAAAACACAACAGATCTCCACTCCGTCCTCCAATGAGCTCTAGCTTGACACCACTGACGTCGCAAACGGCAGTGGTTTGGAATAAGTAGAATGCACGCTACAGGGCGTCTGGCTCGGAGCTGTCCTTCAAGTAACCGATTTTTAACAGTTCGTTGTGTCACTGTGGTGGCAACTGCAGCTCGAATTGCTGCCGCAGACGCGGTACGATGCGCCACGGCGGTCTTCGCTCTCAGTAGTGCCACGTGGTCGGCCGGAACCCGGGCTTCTTGAGGCAGTACCTTCCCTTGACCACCGCTGCCAACAATCATGCACAGTGGCTACATTCCTGCCAAGTCGTTTCTGGAATATTGCGGAAAGAAAATCCACCTTCTCATAGCCCTATTACACGACCTCGTTCAAACTTCGTGAGCTGTTGATAATGGCTTCTTCGTCTTCTTAAAGGCATTCTTGATTAACATCAACACACTACGTCGAATCTCAACGATAACTAACGCTCACGAACGTTACAGCGCGTATTTACAGTAAACCTGATTTGCATGTTCCGAGGGGCGCTACTAGCACCACACGTATGCGCCGAGCGCGAAATTTGCATGGGCGTCATCTTACAGATGTACTCTCACCGCCTACCAATTGTCGTTTATCTAACACAACCACTTCTTGGTGTTGGGATTTTTTTCCGTCAGTGTATAAAAGAACCATGAGTTGAGGGGTCAGATTGGTCAATTCCTTGCAAATGACTCCAATGTTTCTGGATATCTTATTGGAAAGGTAACTTATATGGCTATTCGATTTTAGGTCATTTTGAATGAAAATCCCCAGATAATTATAACCCTGAACAACTTCATAAGGAGCCTCTTTAGAGATATCTGCTGATATGGGGGTAAAAAATTAATTTGTTAAAAAAATTATAATTTTAGTTTTATTAAGACTGATAGCAAAGTCATTCATAGTGAACCAATCAGTCATCAACATGAAGAGATCTTGCAGTTGTGATATAAGTGCATCAATATTATTTCCATGTATAAATAAAGCTGTCTCTTCAGCATAAAGAATTAGGTCAGAAATGTTAAAAAAATCATAATTTTAGTTTTATTAAAACTGATAGCAAAGTCATTCATAGTGAACCAATCAGTCATCAACATGAAGAGATCTTCCAGTTGTGATATAAGTACATCAATATTATTTCCATGTATAAATAAAGCTGTCTCTTCAGCATAAAGAATTAGGTCAAAAATGTTAAAAAAATCATAATTTTAGTTTTATTAAGACTGATAGCAAAGTCATTCATAGTGAACCAATCAGTCATCAACATGAAGAGATCTTGCAGTTTTGATATAAGTACATCAATATTATTTCCATGTATAAATAAAGCTGTCTCTTCAGCATAAAGAATTAGGTCAGAAATGTTAAAAAAATCATAATTTCAGTTTTATTAAAACTGATAGCAAAGTCATTCATAGTGAACCAATCAGTCATCAACATGAAGAGATCTTGCAGTTGTGAGATAAGTACATCAATATTATTTCCATGTATAAATAAAGCTGTCTCTTCAGCATAAAGAATTAGGTCAGAAATGTTAAAAAAATTATAATTTTAGTTTTATTAAGACTGATAGCAAAGTCATTCATAGTGAACCAATCAGTCATCAACATGAAGAGATCTTGCAGTTGTGACATAAGTACATCAATATTATTTCCATGTATAAATAAAGCTGTCTCTTCAGCATAAAGAATTAGGTCAGAAATGTTAAAAAAATTATAATTTTAGTTTTATTAAGACTGATAGCAAAGTCATTCATAGTGAACCAATCAGTCATCAACATGAAGAGATCTTGCAGTTGTGATATAAGTACATCAATATTATTTCCATGTATAAATAAAGCTGTCTCTTCAGCATAAAGAATTAGGTCAGAAATGTTAAAAAAATCATAATTTTAGTTTTATTAAAACTGATAGCAAAGTCATTCATAGTGAACCAATCAGTCATCAACATGAAGAGATCTTGCAGTTGTGACATAAGTACATCAATATTATTTCCATGTATAAATAAAGCTGTCTCTTCAGCATAAAGAATTAGGTCAGAAATGTTAAAAAAATTATAATTTTAGTTTTATTAAGACTGATAGCAAAGTCATTCATAGTGAACCAATCAGTCATCAACATGAAGAGATCTTGCAGTTGTGACATAAGTACATCAATATTATTTCCATGTATAAATAAAGCTGTCTCTTCAGCATAAAGAATTAGGTCAGAAATGTTAAAAAAATTATAATTTTAGTTTTATTAAGACTGATAGCAAAGTCATTCATAGTGAACCAATCAGTCATCAACATGAAGAGATCTTGCAGTTGTGATATAAGTACATCAATATTATTTCCATGTATAAATAAAGCTGTCTCTTCAGCATAAAGAATTAGGTCAGAAATGTTAAAAAAATCATAATTTTAGTTTTATTAAAACTGATAGCAAAGTCATTCATAGTGAACCAATCAGTCATCAACATGAAGAGATCTTCCAGTTGTGATATAAGTACATCAATATTATTTCCATGTATAAATAAAGCTGTCTCTTCAGCATAAAGAATTAGGTCAGAAATGTTAAAAAAATTATAATTTTAGTTTTATTAAGACTGATAGCAAAGTCATTCATAGTGAACCAATCAGTCATCAACATGAAGAGATCTTGCAGTTGTGATATAAGTACATCAATATTATTTCCATGTATAAATAAAGCTGTCTCTTCAGCATAAAGAATTAGGTCAGAAATGTTAAAAAAATTATAATTTTAGTTTTATTAAGACTGATAGCAAAGTCATTCATAGTGAACCAATCAGTCATCAACATGAAGAGATCTTGCAGTTGTGATATAAGTACATCAATATTATTTCCATGTATAAATAAAGCTGTCTCTTCAGCATAAAGAATTAGGTCAGAAATGTTAAAAAAATCATAATTTTAGTTTTATTAAAACTGATAGCAAAGTCATTCATAGTGAACCAATCAGTCATCAACATGAAGAGATCTTCCAGTTATGATATAAGTACATCAATATTATTTCCATGTATAAATAAAGCTGCCTCTTCAGCATAAAAAATTATTGTCAGAAATAGGTAAAAATACCATTAGTATAAATATTACAAGAAAGATGGCACCGAATTTTCGGGTGTAATAAGCACGTCTTTTGAATCCATTCTGACGCAAATTAAATTTGTCAAAGCTATTCAAAGTCAATGGAACCGGTATGGAAAACAATAGTATCTGACGGAAGAAAGAAGTTCTTCAATCGGATTTTTAATCCCTCAGATATTGCTGTAAACGGAATCGTGAGCTTACGACCTCTGGTTGCAGACTTGTGCGTTAAGAAAAACATGAATTTATATGAGAAACATTTCGCAACGGAAACGCTCTCCAACATAGAAAGAATTTTTAAAATCGGACTCTTAGAAACAGAGATATAGACAAAAATAAGATGTGACTTTACGTCCCCTGGTGGGAAAACCATGCATTATTTTAGGAAGAAAGTATTCTCAAAAGGTTTTTCCATATGAGCACTACCGGTCCAAGAAAAAAATTTAGTCGAGTTTTCAGGAGCCCAGATTTTGCTACAAATACTCAAAAGCAGAAATTAACACTTATGCCCCCTGGTGGCCAAACCATTCTTTACCAAACATTAGAAATTATACGAAAAATATTTTCCGTCAGGTCTTGTATGCGATACAGGAAGAATTTCTCAAATCGGAGTTTTAGAAGCAGAAACAACGCAGAAAACGCAATTTACCTTTGTGCCCCCTAGCGGAAAGTCTATGATTTATTTGAAAATTTTGAACTTATAGGAAAAACATTTCGCATCTGAAACACTATCCAACAAAGAAGGAATTTATTAAATCGGACTCCTAGAAGTAGAGATATTGACAAAAATAAGATATATATCTACGCCCCCTGGCGTAAAAACCATGCATTATTTCAAGCAGAAAATGTTCCTAAAAGGTTTGCCGGCAGGAGTAGTATCGGTCAACAAACCGCTTTTTTTTCAATCGAGATTTTAAAAGCTCATATTTTGCTGCCATATTAGGTAAAAATACCATTCAGAAGAAGCGGAAATTAAGACTTACGCCACCTGGTGGACAAACCATTTCTTACAAAAATTAGAAATTATGTGCAGAAGATTTCCCATCAGGAGCTATATCCGGTGCAGAAAGAATTTTTTAAATCGGAGATTTAGAAGCAGAGATATAGGGGGACACGCAATTTACCTTTACGCCCCCTAGCGGAATGTCTATGAATTACTAGAAAATTTTGAAATTATATGAAAAACATGTCACACTGGAAACAGTATCCAAAAAAGTAGGAATTTTTCAAATCTTACTCCGAGAAGCAGAGATATTGACAAAAAAAAGAGATAAATATACGCCCCCTGGCGTAGAAACCATACATTATTTTAAGAAGAAAATGTTTCTAAAAGGTTTGTCGACATGAGTACTATCGGTCTACGAACGACGAATTTTTTCAATCGATAATTTAGAAGCTCATATTTTGCTGCAAAGACATCACAAGCGGAAATTAAGCTTTACGCCCCCTGGTGGCCACACCACTGTTTTACAAACATTAGAAATTATGTGCAAACGATTTCCCATCACGAGCGGTATCCGGTGCAGAAAGATTTTTTCAAATCGGAGATTTAGAAGCCGAGATATAGGTAGAAACGCAATTTACCTATACGCCCCCTAGCGGAAAGTCTATGAATTACTTGAAAATTTTGAAATTGTATGAAAAACATGTCACACTGGAAACACTATCCAAGCAAGAAAGAAGGATTTTTTCAAATTGGACTTCTAGAAGTAGAGGTATTGACAAAAATAAGATATACGTCTACGCCCCCTGGCGGAGAAACGGCGGAGTATTTTAAGAAGAAAATATTCCGAAAATGTTTACCGATGTGAGTGGCATCGGTCCACGAAATAATTATTTCAATCGATATTTTAGAAGCTCAGATTTTACGGCAAATACATCAGAAGCAAAAATTAGCACTTACCCTGTTGGCTAAAGTATTCTTTGCCAAAAATTTGAAATTATATGTAAACGATTTTCTGTCAGGAGGTGTATCCGCTGAAGAAAAAAGATTTCAAATCGGAGTTTTGGAAGAAGAGTTATCGGGAAAAATGTAATTTACTTTTACGCCCCCTAGGGGGAAATCTATGCGTAATTTGAAAACGTAACTATATCTAAAATACTCTTTGACATAAATGGAATCGAAAGATAAAATAATATTTTCAATCGGATATTTAGAAGCAAATATGTGGAATAAAACGTATTTTCGAATTCGACATCATCTGCATTTATGTCCCCTAGCGGCGGAATTGTATATCGTAAAAAAAAAACGAAATAAAGGATCATCATTCGCATATTTCAAGCTTTCCAATGAAAAAAGAATTTTTCAAATCGGACTAATAGTTACAGAGATATCGTGGGTACAGACGGACAAACCGGTAACATAAGCACGATCTATTTTAAAAAAGCAAAGATGCTGGTATCGAGTCCTGTGAGAACCGTGTACTAACAGGTTTTAAGCTGCCTGTATTGCCGTTCGCCGCGGTGCAATCACTTATTGAGGCGTACCCATTGTGCTGCATTATCTCATCTGATAAACACTGTACGTGGCTGAAAATAACATCTAGATAAACCTTTATGTATTCCTATTTGCATGCTCAGTTTCAACCCTCCATCCTCACTTCTTGTGGGTGGGACAGTTTCAATGTCGAGCAGTGTATTTTGTACAATGTGGTTCATAAAGAAGTATACAGTTTCAACGCACTATAAAACAAGAACAATGTAAGATATTTTATGTTACCTTAACAGAATTGTAGGGGAATGTTTCAAGTTTTTTTTTAGAGACAGTCCCAGATGTTCTATGTGTGCACCCTTAAACACACGACACACATCGAGCCGGTAATCCATTTCCGCCCAAATGCGATACACGCGGTCGTTCAAAACTTCTAAGTTTGCACAAACAGTCCGTAGTTTCAAATTTTTTATGCCAATCGTAGATAGATTTTCTAGTTAGAGGTTCTTTTCCGAATCGTGTTCGAAAATGCCGTTGCACAACAGTTACAGATTCCGTTTTGCTCAATTCAAGAACACAAAACGCCTTTTCCTCTGCTGACGCTGCCATTTTGACTGACTAGTCACGTGACACGCGCGCGCGCTATTGCCTACGTCACTTCCCTCATTAGCGGAACACAAACTTTATGAGTACATCTACCTAACGGTTCGCAGTTGTGGTCCGTGTCTTCAACTGTTACTGTTTTACAGCATCTGGAAACTGTATACATCTTTATGAATCATACTGTATTTGCTAACTAATATTTCTATAACTTTCAAGAACATAGAGCTCCATGTAGAAAGTATGGCTTTAATTTGATGGCGTGTGTGGGTAGGGAGAATAACAGAATTAGCCAAGTTATTTTTTTTTTTTTTTTTTGGCCATAACCTAACGTAGAATCTTTAGGAAGGTTTGCAACTTGCGACGTATATCATCTGCTACGTATTATACTTTCTATTTTTGTTAGTAGTATCTTATGTAAATATTGGTTATGTTCGTTATGCTTTTGGAACCTAATGTTATATCTGAACTCCCTCTTGGGAACACAAGGAAACATAAAGTGCGCTTCGCAATAGTCGCAAAGGCAAAGTCCGCGCGTGTGAGAGAGGAAATAATTGTTAAGAAATTATCCTTGCGTTGAGCGCTTGGCACACGTGAACTCACACAAGTGGCGACAGTACTGAGAAATTGCCGTGTTTAGCAGCTGCAATGTTAAGCAAGCTGCAAGTGAACATTCAAAAACCAATGTGAATATTCGTTTGTTATAAGAATAACAGTGGCGTATCTTGGGTCCGAAACCTGGGCTACACCCCCACCCCCGCTCTCCTAGTACTGCTTTTTTAATTGCGAAGTTTAATTTTTAATTGTTAAGTAATGGAAGAAACTTCTTTTTCTAAATTTTAGGTGCATGCCATTGCTAACAGGATACCAAATAATTACGAGGATTTGAACACTTATTTGTACATGAAATCCATTCTTCTTCTGAATACTTTTTTGTACATGAACTCCACTCTTGTTCCCTTTTGTGCGAAATTGAGTATTACGTTTTCATAAAACGTTTCGTCCGAGTTCTTTTTCATATTTAAAAAGAATGTTTTTCTCTACTGACAAAACAGCCAGGTTTTTAGAATGTGCATGTCCTTGGTGTGGCTCTAAGATATATCTTAATCCTTTTTAATGCAGAGAAACTTCTTTCGGCAGTTGCAGTTGTTGATGGAAAGCTTGATATGAGGTCTGCTAATTTGTACACCTCCCTAAACACTATGTCCCATTTATTCAACTTTATGCAACACCTAATGTCTCTTACTGATTTGTTTTTGTATTCATCAAGGAAATAAAACACCTTCAGTTCATTTCTTAATCGAGCTGTATCAAAATTTGAAGCACAGAGTTCTTTAAGTTTTGCCAGTAGATGTTCAAGGAAGCTTTCACAAAATTTATCAAAACAGTTCGAATGCAACAAAGCCACGAATTTAAGATATAATATCTCTGCTTTTAATTCATTTACACTTCACAAAAACTTAAACAACTCTCGCGAAACCCTCTTATGGGAGGGAGTATGTGAGTGCCTGAGATAGTCTAAGTCTTCTTTATTCTGAGCTAACCCTTTCCCAAAGCAATTGCCAATTCCCATCTGCCAGCTGATTCATGTTGTCATGGAAACGCTAATAGGCGATGGTACGGAAGGTTTTCGCATCAGATGAAGACTCTGAAAAAGCTGCTTGCGTCATGCCGTTGGTTTTCGCTCGCCAGAATGAATCATATTCGAGCAGCTAGCTTAGCTAGCCTTGAATATACGCCACTGATGTATAGTGCTCCTGTTGCGTTTTAAGTAAATAGCTTCTTCTTCCTTATTCAAGCTAAGTTTATTCGCATGCATGCAATAATTCTTCTTTTCCGAAGTTTTAAGTCCGCCATTGGAGCATTTCACTACTAGCTTCCGAATGCATCAACAACAAAGTGTAGATAGATAAACATTCTGTTTTATATATCCCACATAACAAACATACAACCAATACTCGCAATAGTTTGTCTCTCTACCTGTGGGATAAATAGCAGTCAGTGAGGATGAAAAAACTGGCACAGAAACCTCGTTAATGAGTTAGTTTCTTCGTCGAATATTCAATTTGTTTAATTCTTCGTTTCGTGTGTGCTTCCAAGCTTCGCTGTGGAAATGTAGGGTAACTCCGTTTGAGGAGCGCAACGGATTTTAATTTGAATATCCGTAAGTGATTGTTTTTGATACATTCATTATTCTGAGTGTTCTTAAATATTATAGACCAGCTTTACGTGAAAAAAAAAACTCTTTCGGTTCCACCATGCAAAGAACAAACGCTCCGCATAAGAATTTTGACATGCTGAGAAAAGAAGGAATTAGGGAATTTGAGGAACTTGGTGAATCACGGTCAACTTCCAATAAAGAGTAGCATTTTCTAAAAATATGAAGTCAACCAGAGAATTCTTCATCTGAATATTCCGAAGCAAGGGTAAATTTAAATTAAATCTACTTTCTCTAAGAGACAGAGAGAGAGAGCGAATGACAAAGGGGAGACAGACGGAGAGACACACAGACAGAGAGAATCGGAGACAAAGAGAGAACAAGAGATAGAGAGGTAGAGAAAGGCACACATAGAGACAGAGAGAGAGAGAGAGAGAGAAAGAGAGAAGCAGATACAAAGAGAGAACAAGAGATAGAGCGATAGAGAAAGACACACACCGAGACAGAGACAGAGAGACAGGCAGACCCAGATGGTATCGGCCTCCAATGCCTGCTGGTGTGTGCACTGGCGATAACTATTAGCATTAAATGTAATCACTCGAATTTCAAAAACTATGTTTTCCCAGTATTAGAGAAAACACAGGCTCGCTATTTGAGGAAGGGCGTTGTGTTTCACCCAGCCGACGTTCCGTGTATCGGGGTCCGCTGAGTGCCGCAATGTTTAAAAGTAATCGTCTAGCTTTTCATTTCTCGTGAATATTTCGTTAACTTAGAAATTTTGAATTTTTACTAGCACTGATCTGAAAGTTACTCAGTATTGAACTGGAGGACATTTTTCTGAACATTCATTCCAAATCACTTACTCACACATCCAACTCTCAATCGTGATTAACATTTTTACTTTACAAAATTGTACACTCAAATGAAATTTAGCCGACTCATTATAACTTGAAAATAAAATACAGTATGTTTATTTTGCCTGATGAAGGCTTGAAATTTAAAAAAATACACTCAGTCATATGTATATGCTTGAAGACCCTTTTATCAAAATTATTTATTTAAAGGTTAACTTTAATTTCTTATTTTAATTTAAAATAAATCTGAAAAATTTCGAAACATAATTTACTTAAAATGATTCCTTATCCTACACAATTTCCTGCTCTGATCAATGTATTTACTTTACTCAACCATTTCATTTCTTCTATTTTTGCCCTACTGTTCTTAGCATTAATTTAGAGCTGGTTTTATTTCCGACGCTGATTTAGGTTTTACTATGCTCTTATTTAACTCTCGGTTCAACATACGAATTATATAAACAAGAGGAAACCGTTAAGGACGGAAATGTCCTACCTTCTATCCCACGATAAGGGCTGGCGTTCCATTCTCCTCTTCCAAATTGTTCTTTGCAGATTCCTTATTTGTACATAGCATGCCTTCCTGGATCTTTATATCACTGTCACTTATTCTCAGAGTCCACTTTGTTCGTTAATGTAGAATATCTCTCCCTGTTGGGCACATGCTCGATCCTCGGGGATAGTTCTATCTCCTACTAGCAAGAGCGAGGCTGGATACGACCTCCCGTATCACTTGTCTTTTTTCTTAATACCCCGATCCTCGTACCGGTAGTTCTTCCTCAACTTTTTTTCACCATGCTATATTTTTTATTTGTTGCTCTTCTTCCAGTCCTACGAAAAATTGTTCTTCCCGGATCCTCCCACCAATTTGCAGATTGGTCAAACAATTATCATTTCCCGATGTGATTTGCTCTGGGTTTACCGCCAATACTTTGACTTGCCATCCTTCTCTCCGTCCAAAGTCTGCGTCCGCCCCTGAATTCTAGGAAATCCCGTGCCCGTGGATCTTCTGGGTCGTAAATTTTCCTACCATAAAACTGCTATGGTTTTTCCTTTGCCTGGCGCCATGTCATTCATTTTACCAGACTTGGTGCAGCAATTCTCAAGACGACCGGCGCCGAGCTCTAATAAAATGTCTACCCGCTATTCATCCTCTTTGTAGAACTACTCCATCTTACTTAATTCTTCTGGCTCTCGCGGGGGCCGATAAGAAGAGATGCACCGTGATCTTACGCTACAGCCAGCGGGCTGACTGGAGTTCCCTTGACTCGGAGAGGTGAAGGGAAAGAGGGGTACTATCCCGAACCCTGCCAAGCCCGAGCCCGGCCTGGGGCCGCGTCGGGCCTTTCGTAAGTTTAGTGAACAAAGCAACGAGCGGGACGTTTTCCCAGGCACTTACGACCGAGCCGGGCAGAGCCAACTCGACCTATTCTTTTTATCGCAATGGTAAAGAAAGAATAAAGTTGTGTTCCCCGATTTCCTGGTGTGTTTAACTGTTCCTAGAGGTACTCACAGTGTTTTTACCAATCTGTAGGCATTACGATTGTAAAACCATTTTTGGGCTTCATGACAAAAAAAGATTCGACCCCGAGCGAGTGGGTGCGTTGTGTAGAGTGGGGGACGGAGAATGTCTGGAGTAAGGTGAGGGTGTGTGTGTGTGTTTGTATGACAGAGTGGGACGACACAAAATTTTTGTCCTAGCCCTAATCTTTATAAGGATTGACTTTTGCAGTGTTACCTCTTGTTAGTTATGAGAAAAGGGAGATTCTGAACGCGCTTAGTCTTCCCTTTTCTCTCTTTTTAAAGGTTATATTTTCCAATAATTGTCAAAGTTTAGTTAATACACTGCCGGACAATTGCTAAGGACGGATGACAATAGCAACGATAGCAACCATAAAATGGAAGGCAGGAAAATGTGGAAATTGGCATAAGTGCGGGATACAGTAAGACGTGTTGTGCGTATGCAAATTTTGGATTGCCGAACTTGTTCGTGACGTCATAGCGCTGATAAGAGATATAAAGGATTTGACGCGTATTGACTGTTCTCGTTCAAACGCAAAGTTGAAAGGGAAAGATTCAATTGACGAACTTGCAATTTTTAGTATGTCTTCCCGACATCACCTAGATGATTTTACGCGTGGCCGTATTATTGGCAAGATTGAAGAAGGGCGAAAAATATCAGATGTTGCCAGGGAGTTCGACGTCAGCCACAGTGTTGTTTCAAGGCTTTGGAAATCATTTCAAACAAATGGAGAGTGTAGCAAACGTCACGGGGGAGGTCGTGTTCACAGTACGACACCTGCAGAAGATCGGTACATAGTGCTATCAACAAAAAGACACCGGCGCAGCACAGCTAGTGAGGTAGCAAATCAGTTTATGGTTGCTACTGGCAAGCGGATCTCCCGAAAAACTGTCGCTAGACGATTGCATGAAGGAGGACTATACGCTCGCCGTCCTGTTATGTGCATCCCATTGTCCAGACGTCACCGTACCGCCCGTTTGCAATGGTGCCATCAACATCGCAATTGGACTGATAACGACTGGTCTGCTGTCCTCTTCTCAGATGAGAGTAGATACAGTCTATCGTCTGATTTTCGACGACAACTGATCTGGCGTGATAGTGGTACTGCATATTGTCCAGCAAGCATACAGAAAAGGGACCGATATCCGACATGTAGTATCATGGTATGGGCTCGCATCATGATCAATGGCCGTACGTCCCTCTATGTACTTCCTACTGGGACTATGACTGGCCAACGACACATTAATGATGTTCTGCTACCTCATGCTCGCATGTTCCGTGGTGCTGTCGGTGATAGATTGATTTTCATGGACGACAACGCAACATGTCATCGAACAGTCGCTGTCCAGGAGTGTCTTGAGAGCGAGGATATTCAACGCCTCGTATGGCCAGCACGTTCTCCAGATCTGAATCCCATTGAAAATGTGTGGGATGCTTTGGGGAGGACTCTTGCTGGTCGCCAATGCCCTCCAATAAACAAGGACACCCTCATCCGTGCACTGACAGAGGAATGGAATAAATTACCCCAACAGCTGCTTGATAATGTTGTGCAAAGCATGACACGACGTGTGGAATCTTGCATCGCCCTCCATGGTGGCCATATCCCGTATTGACATCTTACGCCGGAACGCCTGCGGACGGTAATTGCATTTTTTTTTTTCACGTTTACGTATTCTGCACAAAATGGCCTGTTTGTCCCTTGAAGACGTTCCAAAGCCTTCTGGATTTCAGAGCACAATAAATTGTCTTTCTTGTAATGTCCTGGCATTCTGACATTATTTTATTTCACTTGGCATCCAACCACACTTACTTTTTTATGCGCTATATAGCCGTTTATGATCCGTCCTTAGCAATTGTCCAGCAGTGTAGTTTTAGACTTACATTCAAATAAATATTTTCAATAATATTTCATTGTTTAATTTTCACATTTTAATAAAATACAATAGAAAGACAAAATATTACCAAATGGAGGACAAATAATACCAAACGGGAACTGTAATTGTCGGGCCCGGGCCGGGCTCACCAAATTAGGCCCATGCAGACCTCTAGTGCTAACTGGAAACCAATCCAAGCCAAAATCTGACAATTACCATTTAGTAAGGGGTATCACACAGCTTCGCGGTCTCACTATATCCCCTGTCGGGTAATAGAAAAGAGAAGTGCGAGAGCCAAGTTGTCTCTAAGAAAGATCAGAATGAGGAAAAAAGTAAAACATATTCATATTTCCATCCGGATTTAAGCGCAGTGGCAGCAATGTTGCCATGACTTGCAGTTTTAATCTAGGCTTCTCACCAGCATTTCTAAGCTTTTCCCGGAAATAATAGAGATGTTTTAGTATTTTAAGTGAATGATAGTTAGCTAGTAGGCCTTTACTCTTGCTTTATATCTAAATATTAAGTTGAGGGACTTAGGTTTCACTATAGCCTTGTGTCATTCACTAGACTATGTATGGCTCTAAAGTGAAAGTTTCTGGTTAAACCTGCGATCGTGTTGGAACTTTCTGTGCAGTGTACAAGTTATCGTACATTTCGTCTAGCGTCCCTAGGTTTTTGAGGAAGCCCAAACACACCACCACGTTTCATCGTCTTTTTTCCGAAATGTGAAATATCACTGGCTTTTTCCAATTTTAAGGATATTTTATTATTGATGTAAGGTGTTTTTTTTATAAGCTTAGTAGTATGATTTAATTCTCCCAAAACACCAAATTAGCTTCTAGAACACCTAGATTTTTACCTGCGGTTGGAGCGCACTTTTGCAACAAAATACAACAAAATAGCGTAAATAACCGTCCGAATGTAAATCTCTTTGGTGTGTTGGTCTGTATTCAAACAGGGATTAAACTGGTAAGTTTAGTTGCGTGCAAACAAATTAGGACTCGAATCCCAGCAAAAATTCGGTGATTTTATCGGCAAAAAGTGCAGAAAAATCTAATTTTACTAAAAATTTACGAAGTTACAGAAATAATTTCCAAGAAATTAGTAAATAACTTTTTATTGAAGAGTTTAACTCGCCAAAAGGCAGAGAACTTGTTCTTTTAATCCAATTAGAAACAAGAAAGGCAGAGGATTTTTTAAATGGTAAGTTTTAATCAGAAATCTGTGACTTCTGAAAAGGCAGAGAATCTGTCTTTTTACACAGAGATCCGCACCTAGGAGGGCAGAGAACCCTACTTATTAAGGAAGCTGACCTATTTTCTTAATTTATCTTTTTGTAGTGCAATGAAAGGCATGGCTGAGAACCAGGTTTTTAACTGGGATAAGTGACCCACTGTACTTTGGCGACAGGCAACCTGTGAACTTCCTCTTGAATAAAAATATTCTTAAAAAAATCTGTTTAATTCTTAATGCAATGATAGAAAGGACAGAGCACCCGCTTTTTGCCGTGGCAGAAAAAGCGACCTTCATTTTTTATCCGAAAGCCTACTTAAATATTCTTTTTTAAATGCTTAAAGAACGTATTTGAATAATAAATATTTAATTTCGGACAGGCAGGGAACCTATTCTTTTTAATAGAGAAGAGATACCCAATTTCAGTTTCGAATAAAACAACGGAACATTTATTCTTATGCAAACACAAACTCGTGTTCCTTTTTTCGAGATCCTTCATCCCTGAGATTTGAAATTGTCTAAGCCCCAAATTATGTGAATGGGGCATTTCTTTCTATCATATTTAATTTTATTTATTTTTTATTTGAGCAGCTATTCTGAATTCATAACACTGCGTAAAAGAATTACAAAATTAAAAGCTTGTTTTGGGGGCAACTTCTCCGAAGAATGAACAAATGGCCACATTAAAATGATTCTTGACATTACTTAAGAGTGCGAAATGCGAATTTCATGCCACTAGATTGCTCAGTTTGCGAGAAAAAGAAGAGAAAATATATTTTACACGTAGGACAAGGAACGTTTCCTTTCAGTTATTTCATATCCCACAAAATTGCGATAAAAATCGTAAGTTACAAGGTTGTGATGTCTAATTTATGCCCACTGAAAAAATATTAAAATGCAGTATTATAACAACGGAAAACCCCTTCTTTCGCACAAGTAAAAGGGCTTAACAGGGGCAGATTTATAGGATCGAGCAAGACGCAATGGCGAAGGGCCCCTCGTCCCGGAGAGCCCCCGATTCACTGTGAAAAGAGAAGAAGGAAACAAAGGATAGGAAAAAGATGGGAAAAGTTATTTTCATGAATATAATATTTTGCGGTTTTATAGAAAAGCATTCATGGTTCAAACTTTATATAATGCTTGTCGTCTGTTCTCTACTTAAGAAATATAAAGTTGGCTATCCTGCTTGACAAGCGGGTAAGATTTTGCTAACTGTAGAGTACTTTCATTTGTACGTGGTAGTGACACTGGCCACTGGTAACGTCGCAACATAACCTAAAATGTCGTCTGTAACCTGTGTTGCCATTCGATCTCCTCGTTGTGGTATTATATAGTGTTACTTACTTAATATTGTCATTATTAACACCTAACTGTGCCCTTAAAATCAGCATCGTTACAGCTGTTGTTTCTGTTTCGTTTACAGATAGTTTATGTGATTGATTCTCCTGAAAATGAAACCAGTGAAAGGAAGATATGAATCAGGTTATGAAAAGCCGAAGAAAAAAGAGACAGACGAAGTCTTCAAAAGCAAAAGGATAGTTTGTTAGTATTCCTACAAAAGCCTGTGCAGAGTCATACCGCTGATAAGCGAATTGAGCAAAAGCCTCCGGATTCAAGTGCTTTAAAAGAAAATGTGCAACTGGAACCTACACAGGACACACACCATTCAAGTTCAGACAACAACAATGGTAAGGCTAGTTTAATAAATTCAAATCTTGACTCTAGCTGCTTAAATTTGTGTGAGAAACCATCCCCTTTGGCACTGAATGATTTTAATTGTCTGACCTCAACGCAGACCAAATAATCAACTATAATGAATAAAATTCTCCGGCTGGACGTGTAGTGCAGGAAAGCTTACGTTAAGTCACATTAGGGCTATTGAAAGGTTACTTGTAGCTAAAGTGTGCTTAATCTTCAAAGTGCTAGAGTTTGTTTAGCTAAGACACGCACGTGCAATAAATTCCAAGAATATGGAATTTATTTTTACTCAGCGTTCCTCATTATCTTGAATATCAGTAATATAACTTCGGTTTTAGTACATTAGTACCTTGAAGGCTCCTTATTAGAGCGGTAAACACAATATACCCTGAACTTAACGTAAACACTCAATGAAATAGACTTAACGGCCAGACAGAGGTCTGACAATAAAATGAACTAAGTAAACGTACTAACTTTTAACCTTTTATTGGGGAGCTCCTGGTATTACTCAAATACACACTCCAAAATAACACAACGACTGATAGCCCGAACTTTCGTACTATCGTAATATCGTAGAAACGTAGGTAAATCGCATATCAATAATCAGGAAGAACCTATCACATATAAAACAAAGCTCTCGGTATACTTGAGCGCGCCTATATATATATATATATACTGCATACCACCACATCATGACTTACACTCGTTGCCACATATAATTCAGCGGGAGAAACAACATCTCGTTAAGTGAGAAGATAATTTGCATAGGAAAATAAAATAACAAGAGATAGTAAAATCAAAAAGAAACTGAAGCTAGAGTATACGTTACACAACCAAGAGCATGAACCAACAAATCACGAGGAAGAGAGTAGGTCTAACTGTTCAACGAATTCATACCGTTTTGCTGATATAGCTTTTTGTCCTTTTAACCCCACCTATGATATGATAGATTACTTTATTAGAAGTAAACCAAAAAATAAAAATCTGAGGAAAGTATTTTCTGATTCTGGAAAAACGTATTTCAGGAACATAAATGAAAATCACTTTTATAGGTTGAACGCAAATAGATCAAAAGAAAAAAGAAACTGGTTAATGTTTTTCTGAAACTTCTAAGTCTGCTTACTGCTATGTGTGTAAACTTTTTCCCGACCATAAACAATCACATGGGGTTCTTGTTGATTGATTTTTTGATTAATCCCGTACAGAAAATTTTTAAGGAAATCATAAAATCTGGAAGTCTCACTTGATAGCCGTGGCCAATATGCTTACAAGCAGTAAATTATCCGGGAGAGTTGATTCTCAACTAATGACTCAGATTGAAAAAGAGAAGGGCTATTAGAGGCAAGTACTCCGTACATCGAGTAGTGGCCACTATGAAACTACTTGCAAGACTCGGACATCCACTCAAAGGTCACAGAGAAACTGAATGCTTTGAAAATTTAAATAAGAGTAATTTTGTAACTTGCATGGAGTGTCTTGCAGAGTTTGATGACTTTCCGAAAGATCATTTTGAAAAGTATTAGCACTGTGGTTCAGGCAGAACAAACTATTTGTCTCACAAACATATGATGAGATATTAACTGTAATGACGGAAAAACTTGAGAAAGTTTCTTGTGAGGATTTTAAAAATTCATAGTACTTTTTAATTATAGTCCATTCTACTCCTAACGTAAGTCATGTGGACCAACTAACTTCTGCTTTGAGGTATGTAAAAGCTGATGGAAAAACTGTTGAGCGACTCTTTGGTTTCTTGTGCATAAAATCTCACAAAGCGGAGCATTTGAAAGATACTGTCTTGAAAATAATTTCAGATCTAGGGATAGATATGAAAAATTGTAGAGGCTAATGCTACGACAATGCCTTGAATATGTCAGGCATATATGCTGGTCTTCAAGCAAAAATAATGGAAAGAATTCCCACAGCATTGTATGTGCGGTGCTCAAGCCATTCTTTGAATTTTGTAGGCAACAATGCTGCTGAGTGCGGCAGATGTGCCGAAGGTTACTTTGATTTTGTTCAAAAAGTATGCACCTTTTTTTCCGGTTTCCACTCATAGTTGGGAAATAGTTAAATCAACACATTGTGAAGCAGTTGAAGGATATTCGATGCTCAGCAACAGCTAATGCTGTATCCGCCGTACCAGGAGCTTATAGGGAGATTAGAAAAGCATTAATTAAACTTTCTGACTGTGAAACTGAAAAGCCTTTAGCCAAAACAGAGGCAAAATCATTGGCAAAAAGTTTAACAAATATAAAACTGCCTTCATGACTGTCTTGTGGGACCGGCTGTTGCAACGAATCGACAAAGTCAGCACATTCTTGCAGAAAGCAGATGAAAACATGAATGTGGCAGTAGATACACTGAAGAGCAATTGAATTAGAGACAGCTGGCGTTATGAAAATGTGGCGCTGTCGGAGGCCCTATAAACGGAAACGACATGACGTATGCAGCGATCCGACAATATAAGGAGTGATGCAACGGGAATCAGTAAGAGTCGGACGCAGTATGGGGAAGACGAAGGATCTAAGCGCACTTGCTCGTGGGAAAATTGTCGGGGTCCGACGAATGGGTCACTCCATCTCGGAAGTCGTGCATGCACTGGGATTTTCAGGAGCCACTGTGTCACGGGTGCACCGTGAGTACATCGAATCCAGTAAAACCATCCCTGCAAGGGCCAACTGCCGTGGACAACAGCTTGTGGATGAACGGGGTCATCGTCAGCTAGCTCGCATTGTAACAGCGGATAGACGGGCCACAATGCAAGAAATCACTCGGCAATTTAACGCTAGTGCACAAAAACGTGTAAGCAGCCATACCATCCAGAACCATCTCCTCGCTATGGGGTACAGAAGCCATCGTCGCACTAGCGTACCGCTGCTGACCGCACATCACAGGGTGCTGCAAAAATTAACATGGGCGCGGGAACATCTCCACTGGACCCTAGACATGTGGAAAACTGTTGCCTGGACTGAATAGTCGAGATTCAGGTTGGTACATGCGGATGGCAAGATACGACTACGGCGCAAACCATATAAAGCGATGGATCCTTCTTGCCAGCAGGGTACTCTTCAAGCTGGTTGGGGTGGCATTCTCGTCCTGGGACTGTTTACGTAGACTGAAATGGGACACCTGGTACGTGTGACATCGTCCCTCACAGGTCAATGTTACCGGGATATCATGGACGACCAGTCGCTCCCGTTTGTGCGTCTTCAATATCCCATTGGGGACCTCATCCTGCAAGAAGACAATGCACCGTGCCGTCGCTCCCGAATTATTTCCGAATGGTTGAATGAACACTCCACCGATGTGACCTCACTTCCTTGGCCAGCTAGGTCACCTGACCTCAATCCCATCGAGCACATCTGGGATGCCATCGAGAGAGATGTTCGAAGCTCTGACCGACCTCCATCAAATCTTTGTGAACTGTGGAAGTTTGTTCAGGGGTCGTGGATCCGTATGGCTTCCCAACGCTTCCGGTGTCTTGTCGAGTCCATGCGAAGACGAATCGCCGCCGTCATCAGAGCGAAAGGTGGTGGTGCTACACGTTACTAGACAGGTATCTCTAATTCATCTGCTCTTCAGTGTATATTTCAGTCTCTGAAACTCTTCTTTGATGACGTAAGTAACGACTATTTTGGCACTGACATGGAAGCCTCGACTTTGTTTACTTCTGTGGATCAACCAGACGATGATGAGAGTTGAAAAAGGAGAATAAAAGGAAAGAGCTTTGCAGACGTGAGAAAGTAGAGACATTCAGTTCATCAGCAGCGAAATGAAAAGATCCGAGTGGAAGTACTGAATTCTATCTGTGACAACCTGGTAGTTGAGCTGGAGCAAAGAAATAAAAAGCAAAGTTAAGATATACACTGGCGGAAAGTGAAAAAAGAACACCAAGAAGGAGACGTCTGACACCAACGAAATTTATACAGCATAATAACGGAATACAGAAGATAACGTGATCAAAATATTACGGCAAAATACAGCTGTATTTGCTGGTAAACTGAAAAATAGCATTTCCATGTAACATGGTTAGTACGAGGTTGAACCGCCATGAACTGCGTCACACTGTGCAATTCTGGCATGGAGTCTGTCGTACAGATGTTCGATGTAAGTTTGGGGTATTGAGTTCCAAGCATCCTCAACCTGGAAGCGTAAGTCGGGGATGGTCGTGGCTGGCCGCGGAGACCGGATAAGTCGTTGTCCCATAAAATCCCACACGTGCTCAATGGGGGACAAATCCGGTGAACGTGAAGGCCATGGAATTTGTCTCACACCCTGAAGTGCATGTTGCGTTGCACATGCGGTGTGTGGGCGTGCGTTATCTTGCTGGAAAACACCACGATGGACCGACCTTACAAATGGCACAACAACGGGCTGAATGATGTTGTTGATGTAGGAGGTGCTGTTTAACGTACCCGGTAAAAACACTAGTTGTGTACGGGAGTGATAGCTGATCACTAACCACACCAGAAGACCAGGTGTAGGCCCTGTGTGTCGCTGGCGGATGCAAGAAGGGTGGAGACGCTCCCCTGTGCGTCTGCGAACACGCATACGGCCATCGGAGGCTCCCAAGCACAATCTGCTTTCATCGCTGAACACGACAAATCGCCATTGCGTTCTTCAATGCAGACGTTGGAGACACCACTTCAGCCGTTCCTGACGGTGGGCTGGAGTCAGAGGTACACATGCCAGAGGCACACGTGCACGTAGTCCTGCATCCAGTAGCTGGTTACAGATTGTTCGCACAGTCACCTCAGGTGCAACGGCAGCTCGGATTTGCGTCGCAGTGGATGTTCTGCTTGACAACGCCGCTCGTCTTATGCGTCGATCGGTCCGTTCATCAGTCCGTCTGTGACTCCCGGTTCCACGTCTTCTCGTGTGGGAATGTTCCTTGGACCATCTACGCCACCATCGTACCACTACCGAGACTTCCCGTCCAATTCGCTCCGCAATATGACGATACGACCACCCGGTCTCGCGGAGTCCGACTAGACGACCTCGCTCAAAGTCCGATAACTGCTGAAATCGTACACGCCTTCCATGTCCAGGCATTGCAGCTTCTTCAGGGTCTTCGCACGTGTTCGTACGCCGACTACTGATTACATTCACTTCGCCGTACTCCTTAAATAACACCGACGATAATTTGCACATTATGCCGGGCTGTGGCGTAAGCGCACACCGGTTGGTCCCGAAATTAACATCACACCTGCGTAAGCTCGAACTCATTAACATATGAAAATTTCATGATCGTCCGCCAATTCCTTCTTGGTGTTCTTTTTTCACTTTCCGGCAGTGGATATTCAACCTAGTCAAAGGAGTTTTTGCTGATGAACATGACCATTCTGCGAAATGGTTTCAGCAATATTTCCAAAGTATATTCAAATGGCATAGATAGAAAATTGTTTTGTGATAAACTGTAGCACTTCCGTCGTTTTGTGAATCTCACGGATCAAGATCAATCCTCAGTCCGGCCGGAAGATTGCTACAAACTGCTTGTGGACAGTGACCGTTTGAAAGAGACATTTCCAAATGTGGAAACCATTCTTAAAATTGTCCTTACTTTACCAGTATCTAATGCAAATGGTGAAAGATCATTTAGGGCTCTTAAAAGAGTTAAAAACTATGTATGGTCAACACTTTCTTAAGAGCACTTGAATAGTTTTTCAGTATTGCACATAGAGAGTAATGTGCTGAATCATGTCAATTATGATGAAGTTAGAGACACTTTTGCTTCAGTTAAAGCCAGGAGGGATTTCTTATAAACATGATGCTGTGTTTGTAAGTAAATGAAATAGTGTTTCTCTTTGTTGCCATGTAGATTAATAATAGAGTTATTTGATGATTATGAATTTGATTATGGTCCATTTAAAAATTGTAGTAAATATACCTGTAACCCGGATGTGTATCAAAAAAAGGGGCTACCAAAACATTCAGTGAGACGGGCTCCTTTCAGCATAAATCCTCCCCTGGGACTTAGTTGATATTGTTTACATAGGAAGCATGCTTACTTATACTCTGGACTACGGGGATCTTTAACAAAGCCTGTTATTTTGGGCCAAACTTCCAGAAAAAAACGGAAGCATTTAGGATTTCCTCCAACGCCGCCAGAGGCCGCTTTAACCGAGGACAGCATTGCCTTCCCATTAGTGCTTTTAGTATACTGACAAAGGTTACGATACTGCATATTTCTCGTTTTTATTCTTCAGTTATACTTATTTAAAAGAAATTAGATATTACTGTGTGGCGTTTTGTAAATTCTCACAAGTTCAGAGCATGTAAGTGCAGAAATTTTGATTTGTTTACATGATACTCATGGTTTCAGCTGCGTGAATTTTCGAATTGCGTCGTTTTGGGTTGCAGAAATCGTTTTAATACACCCACGGACAATGAAATTTTCGCACCTAGAAGAAAACGTGCTACAACCGCGAAACTTTGCAAAAAGCTAGAGTGTGTGCTGGTATGCAAATGATCCGCATTTGGTGCGATCGCGCATGACCGCACACCCTGTGTTGGCGCTGTAAGCACAAACCGGCAGTCTTATAAACCGGCGTGTAGTCGATGTCCCATGAAAGTGAAAAACACCAGCCGACGCAAGCAACAGTAAAGAGTGACAAGAATGCCTGGTAGACGCGAGAGACGTCAATTTACGCAACTTACGGAATTTGAAAGATTCCTGACAATCGGGCAGACACCGGCGCGCCGTATAGCCCGCCATGTAGATCGTTCTGACCATACCGTCCGACTGTGTTGGGAGCAATGGACACGTGACGGCTCTGCCACACGACGGAGCGGCTCCGGACGGACCAGGAGGACCACAGGTAGAGAGGATCGACAGACCGTGCGCCAGGCACGAACGGATCTCACAGAGCTCCGGTAGATGTAACAGCTCATGTGTACCCACGAACCATTTCCCGATATCTCGCGGAAACGAATCTACGATCCCAGGACCCCTTACGTGTGCTGCCATTAACACAGGCTCCGTTTGCAGTGCTCCGTTTGCACGCCGGCTCCGTTTGCAGTGGTGCCAGGCCAGAGCGCCGTAAAACGCCACAGACTGGCGACGTGTGGTGTTTAGCGATGAGTGCCGCTTCGTTTTGCGGACAGATGGTCATCGTGTCCGGGTGTGAAGGTCCCTGGGTCAACGGTACAATCCCACCATCGCCATCGAGCGCCGCACCTCCCCCACTGCAAGCATTATGGTCTGGGACTCCATTGCCTACGATAGTCGATCATCTGTAGTAATAGTACGTGGATCATTGACGTTTCAGCGGTATGTGGAGGAGATCCTACGGCCCCATGTGCTCCCATTCCTGGCCGGGATTCCAGGTGAGCTATACCAACAGGATAATGCCCGCCCGTACACGGCTCGGGTTACCCAGGACTTCCAACGTCATGTCTAGACACTTCCATGACCTGCCTGCTCCCCCGACATGTCCTCTATCGAGCATATGTGGGACCTGTTGAAGCGCCAGCTACCGCCGTACCTCACTATCAGGGATTTGGAGCACACCGTCCAACAAACTTTCTTAAAGGTTCTATCTAATAGCCCTTACTCTAGACTATGAACTAAATTTCCCAGATAACAAAATATCTTAAAATTGGTAGTGGTATTTTATTCCACTCCTCTTCCACTGCTTTCCATAGTCCAATTATTGTTTTAGGTTTGCATTTAGAAAGCACATTTTTTAGCAGTCAGAAGGCACAATAGTCCATTGGCGACACACAAGGGGGCTTTTAATAAATATGAGCAAAACGTCTACAGCTCGTCTCTTTTTTTATTTTTTTAAGAAACAGAGTGGTAGATTGGATGTATGACTGATAGCCTTATGCTGATGGAGTACTACTCTTTGAAGGCTCTGTGGATAAAGGAATAGTACAGTATTTCTTCTTTAAATAAAGGAGTTAAAACATTATTTTGGTTCTATGCAGAATTGACTTTAACATTCTTTTCAACATTTCTTTACTTCAATTTCCCATTGTACAGAAACCAGAAATAACCATGACACCTTCAGCGAAACTTTCTTTGGACTCTTGGCACCAAATTCATGCTTTTTCTGCTCTGTTGTCATAGTAAATCGACATTTTTTGTATAGTCGTTTAGGAAGATCCATGCTTCATCAACTGTCACAATAAATTTCCATCTATCTCCGGCTAAGGAATTTTCATAAAGAAGTCTACACCATGTTCTGCCCTAGGCCACGTCTCTATGCAAAACGAGGTCAACATTACGCTTTTTTTGTTTGTTTTTTCGTATTTAAATCTTTGTCTATTACATTGTGTACAATTGATACAGATATTTATGGCGACTTAGCGATCGTTCTTTAAGTCGGTGTATTTTCTTTTAAGACCAGACACCTTACTTTGGAAATAGTCGTAAAAGTACGTACGTACCTCCCTTTGGACATTCGTTTGATGTTCATTTTCCTGTTCAAAGCAATACTTGACAATTTTTCCTTCTATTATTAATAATATCGCTTATTTTATATTTACAAATGCTAATTCCATGATTTTCACATCGTTTTTTAATTACAGAATACGAATATTTCTCTTCGAAAAGAGCAGAAACATAAACTTTTATCCACAGCTTGTTTACGTGCTCCTATTTCTTAGCAGACAATATTTAACTGTAGAAGATATTTCTTTTGCGCTCATCTAACACGCTGTTGCCAATTTAAATTCTTTGAACTTCTTTAATTTTCTGTAATATCTTATCAAAAACGTTCTAAAAATGTGTAAACTTCCTCTGTACGTAAGGAGATCGCATAAAAGAGTGTAATTTCTAAAATCCTCAATGATTACGGAGACTTTGCCATTAGCAGTATTCAGTTCTGTCAATATGTCTGTCTTAACATCAGCTAAATTATAACTAACACAGCACATGACTCACGTGAGTCTAAAATATCCTTTAATGACGTAAATAAAACACTCGCTAAATGCTGAGCTTTCACTCTGTCCTGGAAGGCTTCGTCTAGGGTAGATTGTCATAGCCTCAGAATAGTAACAGACAAATCTGAAACCTGAAGTCTTTCAGTAGAGAGCCCAAAGCTCAGCAATTATTATTTTTATTTGGGCCAAAAAGGGGATTTTAGATTCACATGAGTCATGTGTAATGTTTAAAGATGGCGTATTGTATTCGGCAAATTATAACTAAATTTACGTATCGTTTCTAATGAATAGCAAAAGGAATTTAATTTGATACTCCAATTTTATATATATAATGAAATTATTTACAAACTGCCTGTTGTCTGTAGTCATTCAATCAGATAATCAGCTTCATTCAAATATATTGTGTTCAAAATCAGACACAGACAAGTAACAAAGAATTACAGAAAGCAATTATTGTCTGTAGCACATCTGAAAGAAGCAACAAATTTATGTAATCACATATTTCTTTCAAATTTTCCTTAGAACTATAAACATAAGAACTATATACATAACTTGTAGATTGAGTATCACAAGACATAAAAGTAGTACGATTAAACGAAACCTTCACAAAACATGTGTAATTTTATACAGCATAAGTAGCAAAGGCGGAAACATGACATTCGTCTGCATCTCTGAGCAACTTCATGTAACCCTGTTCTCCCCAAGATTCGCCCCAACTGAAAAAATACATAATTAAACAACAGTGAGAAAAAAATATAAAGGTATGCATGAAATTAAAGTTTAAAAATAAGAACAAACAGAAAGAGTGTATGATTAAGCAAAAGTGAGAACCGAGTACAACATCAACTGATGCATAAAAAAACATTTGAAAATTTCCTATTTTGCTTTTTATAGTTTGTAAAGACATGATGTTTTGTCACTATGGAAATATGAAAATTTAACGTACTTGTTGAATCTTAAAGATGTAGTTTAACTCTAGCTCCTAGATGTCGCAAGCTGTAAGGTTCAAGTTTCAAAGCTTAACTAAGCACTTGTAATTGTCAATAACTAAACACTCCTAAGTACATAATGTTATTAAACGGCCCAATCAGCGAACAAATAGTACTTACCGTAGTTTTCTTCCTACAATAATCAGACCGTGAAATTCAGGAAAAGGAAGAAAAAAATCCTTCGAATAATCTGCGGCGGTTCACATTCCTCAGGACTTGAAATGCTGGTGTATCTCGTAATATAATGTCAACAGCAGGTCCTCCAGTTCCCGTACATTTTGGAGTGGTGGTGATTTAGCGCGAATCCGCTTTTCCAAGTCCAATCACCACCTCTGGACTGTCAATGTTTAATCATGCGTCTAACTCCATGAGTCTGCGCAATTGTCAATGCGTATGATCTGACGCACTCTGGCCTGCATATAAACCTTCGTCCGCTACGTTTCATTCTTTTATCGATTTCCTGATGATGGACAATGTGATTGTTCGAAAAGATCTCAAACGTATATTTTAACTTGTACATATGTGTTTTTAACTAAAAACCTTTTTAACTTTGTGACCACTGTGTTATTTATTAAAATCGTGTAGGGACAGAAATTCTGAATATTTACCATATTGTGTATGCACGAATAATTTTTCCCTAGTACAATCACAAATGTTCAATTTGGTTCATGTCGGATGAATTTGGAGGCGAGGACATTAACATAATGTCACCAGCATGTTCCTGGAACCACTCCTTGACGATTCTGGCAGTGTGGCATGGAGCACTATCCTGTTGGTAATAGCCATCACCAGCAGAGATACAGTTGTCATGAATGGGTGAAATTGGTCCGCAATGATGTTCAGATACCTGTCACCTGTCAGGGATTGTGCTATTGGGATAATGAGGCCTAAAGTGTTCCAAGAAAACATCGCCTACAGCATAACACCGCCGCCACCGCCGGCTGTTTCTGCCCAACAGTGCATCCAGGTGCCATAGCCTCTGTTGGTAACCGACGTATCCGCGCTCGGCCGTCTACGTGATGCACCCGAAATCTTAATTCGTCAGATCAGGCGACTTTCTTCCAATCATCCACGGTCCAATCTCGATTACCTTGGGCCCATTTCATGAGCTGTTGGCGATGACCATGGGGACCCGGCTGGGTCTTCGGCTACGCAGGCCCATGCGCAGAAGGCTGCGATTAACTGGGTGTTGTGACTCATTGCCCTTATCATCACGGCTATAGCTGCGGGTGATTTGTCGCACTGTGGCCCTGCGGTCGCTGTGAGCAATGCTCGACAGTCTCAGCTCCCTCTGGCATTAATGAACTGCGGACGACACACGGCTGGACGATGGTTCGTCATTTGGCCAACTGTGCACCACTTTTGATACGTACTCACTACAGAGGGACGTGAACAACCCATAAGCCGCGCCATTTCCGAGATTGTAGTTCCGAGGCGCCGTTGCATCACAATTTGTCCTTTATCAAACTCCGATAAATCGGCAGTTTTTCCCATTCTGACTCCGAACACTCTACTAACCGAAAGCCGGTCTTTGGGTTGTATAGATACTTCTCTGTGAACTTCACCTGCGCACCGTTCGGTTTCCAGGCGCGCTGATTTCTCTAGGCTGGGGGTGTTTATAATGTAATGGATCATCGATGTAGTTGGTGTTATGATCTGGTGTTGTACCGCAGCAAAAAGAAAAAAAAAAAAAACGTCGTTGATATACTTCAAAAAAACTGAAGCCTCCGGCACTTGATCTTTCCCAGGGTAATGAAGCCTATGTATTTCGGCAGGATTCAACTCCTTGACATGTTGTTGTTGTGTGCAAAACGTGGCTTCAGGAAAAT
This sequence comes from Macrothele yani, assembly GCA_039090855.1. Lineage (NCBI taxonomy): Eukaryota > Metazoa > Arthropoda > Arachnida > Araneae > Macrothelidae > Macrothele > Macrothele yani. Next base: position 89,254,023 of record CM076998.1, on the reverse strand, counting down.
CCTATTACACTGCTAGAATGGGCAGGCAATAGCCCTGACCTGAATCCAAAAGGAAATCTGGTTAGCCGATTAAAGAAACTTGTTACTCAGAAGCAATCAAGGAATAAGGTACAATTGATAGAAACAATCAATCTTGGTTTAACATTATAACTCCTAATGAACTAAAACGCTTGATAGTCAAATACATTTTACTGTCAGATGGATGCCGAGTTAATCATGCAAGTAGACTGACCTCAGAAAACTTGAAAATTACATCACCCTGGAACGAAAATCCAACACGCATCTCCCGATATATGTTAGAATATGTTACCTTTACACCACCCGCTTGGTTGACTCCGTGGGACGCCGTTGTAAGGCTGTAAATGCGAAAAAAGGTGTCCCGACTAAGTACTAACAGAGATGGTAGAAGTTACGAAATACGTTGTGTCAGGTTTTTTTCTGTATAACTTCTTTTAAAGTGCAATTAATAAAGTTGTAATGCATATTACATTTAGCATTAAATTATATTTCTAATTAAGTATATTTTATGGCGTTATTATGAAAAAGGTTGATGTAATGAGCCATCAAACCTGAGAAATACAAATTTTCCAAAAGGTTTCCATAATTTAAGCCACTAGCGTAAATCTGCTTAGCTTCAGTTGGTCGGAACTTCGTTGCTTAGTACTGTGTTTTGTTGGTATGCTCGAATGTAAATGCGAAAAATGCATCGCCATAGCTCAATTCTTGTTCCATGGCGATGCATTTGTTCGTCCATGGTAGCATGGGAAACAATAAAAAGTATGGTATCTATAGGCCTACAGGAATGAGTACATACTGAAGGAGCAAATTATCAGGAACAACCAATAGCAATCAGAAACGTGTCGTATGCAACCATAAAATGGCTGCATAAGGAGCTCACTCCGAACGATTCAGACGTGTATGGAGCGTAAATACGATCATGGCCAAAAGTCCTGCACCAGTAGACCGAAAGTCAAATTTTTGATATTTGAAGTCAACTTGTACAGCGTAATAATAAGGCCAGGAATGCATATTATACATCATTTTAAAGGAAACTTAATGCCGAATTAAAATTTATTTACAGAATGTTATTCCCAGTAATAAAAGTGAAGTTACAAGCAAAAGTACAGCGTCTAGTCGTAAAAAGCAACAAAAAATAGAGAATTTGTGAAATTAGTGTACAATGCATTTAACGTAAATTACTGTACAGTACATTATTGACACTTGCATGACACTTGAAATAACTTACCAACAAGCAAAATACGCTCTAGTATGTAATTGGATAACCACGATTACTTAGTAACAAAGTGCACCTTCTTGGCTTGGGACTAATGAACTTCTCTAGTTGTCCACTGGTGATAACAAGGTGCCATACGGCCCTTACAGACTCTACTCAGACTTTAATTCAAGTCGGTCTACTGGTACAGGACTTTTGGCCATCGATTAATAACAAGGTGCCATACGGCCCTTACAAACTCTAATCAGACTTTAAATCAAGTCGGACTACTGGTGCAGGACTTTTGGCGACGATTGTACTAGCAAAATTGGGAAGACTCGTGATTTAATAAAATTTGAAAGCGGCATGAGAGTGCAACCATCTCATAAAAGGCAAACCTTCTCGGATATGCAGGAAGAACTAAATCGAGGGTGCATAGTGATTGGCGCACGACGAAATAAAACAAGTTGCAACTGGAGAGGATCGTACGAAGTAACAGGGGAGCTCCATTGCATCCAGTAAACGCACAATACAACATCGGTATGGAGAGAAGAATTGCAGCATACTCAGCCCACCGATCGTTGGTGCGAATGGACTATAACAGCATACGTCCCCATTGTGTACCACTCGTCTTTGCAAAAAACCCTTGAGAACTGAAAAAAGTCACCTAGTTCGATGAATCACGATTTCAAATAATTCACGCCGATGAACTGGCCATTATACCTGTATGATATCAACAGTATGAAGTGATTAATCACAGCTACGCGTTAATCGTACAAGCTGCTGGAGATAGTGAAATGATATGGTGTCTCCTGCATTGGGCTCCTTAACACCTCTGGAACAACATTTGGATGCCACAAGGTCCCTTAACATGATTGCCGACTGGAATGATGCTAACAAACCTAAGATTATATGCATGATGTTATGGAACCTAAGATTATATACAGGATGTTAAGTGGCCTGAGTGATTATATACATCATTACCGACCAGAAATGATGTAAGGAACCTCGGATGCCACAAGGTCCCTTAACATCTTCGGACCTTGTGACATTTGTATTAATGTCATAAGGTCCTTACGACAGAGGTTTAGGACCTTCTGACATTTGGATGCCACATGGTCCCTTAACATCACTGCCAACCAGGTATGATGTTAAGGGACCTTCCATCCCTGCGGACCGGAAACACCCGTGCATGTCCATGATCTTCTCCTGATGGACTGGGTTACTTCCAGAAGATTAGTACTACATGCCATAGGGCCTAGATCGACCCACAGGTGTTCCAGGAGCACGGTAGCTATTTCGAAATGCTAAAATGGCCCCCACAATCTCCAGGTCTTAACTCAATTTAACACCGGTGGGGTGAGATTGAGAGACCTATTCGCAACAGAGATTCTCCTCCAGCGAATTCTCGGAAATCAACGGTCACTATCACATCAGCTTGGCTGAACATAACTGTACAACGATATTGGTACCTTCTTGAAGCCATGCCATATTAAACTCAGGCTGTTTTGAATGCCAAGATCTGTCAAGACGTTATTAGGTACGTGGTCACAATAATTTGTTACTTCAGCGTGTATGCTTTTCATGTAATTATAAAGAATTAATTCTTCCTGGGATTCACTTCCCATTGCTTAATATTTAGGCAATATTTACCGACATTAGACAAGTGGAATATAAAGCAAAACAACAGGGGTGCGCTTCCTTTGAAATTTCACGATAATGCAAGCCGATCTTGTATTTATAACTCACAGGTGAAGTCAAAACGCCGCTCAGGTGGCGCAATAGTCTAAGCGATGGCTTATGATCATTCTTCCGAAATGGGTCCGGGTTCGAATCCTGGTGAGGCATGGTTGTTGTGTTTGTCTTACGGTGCTGGATCTCTCCTTTTCCTGGAATTAGTGTCCCTAAATCAGGGGAGGGCTACTACTTGTTGCCCAATTAATTGCTCACGCTAGTCGATAAATCTCCAACTAAATAAAAGAAGTCAAACCAAACTGCCTCTTTTCATAACCAGCAAGCCAGTTCGCCTCCTTTTATTTATTTATTTTTTTGATTGTGTGTTTAACGACCACCGTGAGCAACTCAATGGGCGATAAGCAGTCGCTCGTCCCTAATTTTGGGCTACTGGTTCCAGGTAAGGGAGAGAGCCAGTGTCGTAAGACAAACACAACATCCATGCCTCACCTGGATTCGAGCAAGGACCCATCACGGACGAATGATCAGAAGCTATCGCTTAAACCACTGCTCCACCGGCGCGGCTCGCCTTTGATCCGTAATATGCAGTATTCGCTCGCGATTGACAAACTTTCTTAGTTGCATAACATACAAATACTCCAGGTTAAAGACTGAATTTTATAAAAAAAATTTCTTGGTGCGCCAGCAATGGAATCGAATTCAGTGTCTATTCCATAACCTATAATTAAGATAAAAGAACATAGCGCTTTCAAAGTAAAATCAAATGACGAGCTGTTTCATCATAATCCAGTAATCTAGCTATGATTATATTAATAAACCTACATACAACTGAGTTAAAACAATGTACCTGTTCTTAATCAGCCAGTAATCATCTCCATCCTCAGTTCCATAACCCACAATCAGGACGGCATGGTTTACCTCCTCTTTGCTGCAGTCAGGGTCCTTGTACACACCAGACCTGAAAAAGAAATAAAACAAAATCACCACAACACGTGACCAAGTTCAGCAGGCAGCTTACAAAATGGTTTAAATTCTGAATTTCAAAATTAACAATAATTTATATACCAAATAAATGTCACGATGCGTGAGTTCAAAGGTGGTGTTGGGTAGTGCCTGGAAATTTATGCTTTTCGCAATAACAGGACGTTTCAAATTAGGGCATCTCAGTTTGTTTCAAAAACGAGAAAGACCAATCTTAGAATTTCAAATTATTTTTGTATTAGATGTGCAAAAGTCTGCAAGTGGGGAAATTTCTCCACCAACAATTGTTAAGTTCCGTGAAGGTAGGTGTTTTATCATAAAGAAGGCTGGTCTTCATACAGGAGGATTTATAATTATGGCGTATTGTCGCATTGCAAAACTTCATTTATACCACTCATACGTGGAGAAGATTTTTGAATGAACCTCTCACATATTTTTTGGGATCAACATGTTGGCAAATCATTTAGCAATAACCAGGATGTTATTGAAAGATTCTCAGACACCGTCCACGTTCAAACATGTATTTAAACTTAATGTTCACCATTTGATCAGAAGGCGTTTGTTTGCGCCATTTTATGTAGTCCCTGAGAACGGAAATGTTCCATAAAACTTCCTCTAAGGACAGAAAGCAACAACAGATTAAAAATTCTTGTAAACTCATTAACAATGTCAGTGGATAGCTGTAAGAGGTTTGTACAGAACGTAATGCAAAAGTGGGCAGAACCTTTTTATTAACTGACAGAAGTCGTTCAAATTGCACACGATGGTAGAGTAACTCTTTCTTTATACAAAAGTACTACTCAACGTAGTCTCCATCACAATCGATGCATTTGTGCCATCGTTCAACCCAACTCTCGAAACCTCTTTGAAAAAATTCAGGTGTGGACTGTCGTCCGTCCCTCCTGCACCCACCGAATCCATACTCGCCTCACTGTGGCTGGATGTCGTCCCACACGGGTGCCGATGTCTCGGTACGATAAACCGCTGTCACGATAAGCCACTATTCGTCCTCTGTTGAACTCCGAAACATGCTGGAATGACTGCCGTATTCTGCGACGAGGCATCAGGAAGCTTCCCACGCACAGGTCCGGCAGCACAACACACTTCCACTACTTACAGCCCGCCTTCTGTGCACCCTTCTTATAGTGCTTATCGGTGGCGTGCCGGGCGCACATGATTTGCATGTGCCCTGCAATGCTAATCGTTTGCATGTCCTCTCGCGGGCGACGCATGCTGCGAATTTCAGGCCAATAGGATGCTTCCTTCTTGGTGTTGCATTTTGGGTGGCCAGCAGTGTAGATACCACTTTTAGGAAGTGGAAGTAAGATGAAAGATGCGGCATTTCAGAAGCTGCAGTTACCATCCAAATTGCTCAAAGCTCCATAAGATGTTCACTATTCGATATGTTCCATTGCTCCAAACGATAGGAAAGAGGGAATGGCGTACTGATGGAACTTAGATAGCAAAGCAAGGAGCTTCGTAATAGGTATGCTACAAGATTTGATACACAGCGGCTCAATTTTTGGCAGCACCCCAAAGATGTTACCTACCAAAAGCTGCGGCATTTTCAGTAAATGTTTATGGACTACTATGTGGTACCCGTCAATAAAACACTTACACGCATATCAATCAGAATAGAAAAAATATTTTTGTTTTCGACATGTCAGACTTTAAAATGAGTGTAGTTAATATTTTCCCCTTTCCGTCTTTCTCAGTTTTTTGGTTCAAATGCGTTTTTGTGTTTTGCATTATGTCTCCACATCTGTTCGTCTAATTAAAGCAATTCCTTTTGTCTTAGATCTGAAAACAAAAGGTCTTAAAACAATAAGTGTTTGATTAATGCGTCCTTCCTACATGTATTATTACATGTGGAACAGAGACTTACGCTTTAACTGCAAAATATAAATACAAAGTCTGCGGGCAACTCAAAAAAGTATAGAGACACTGGTGTTGAGACACTCGTGGGGTTAATGGAGGCACGTTCTCAACAGGTCAGAAACTGCCAGCATTTATTTCCCTTATGGGTTCCGTAAACCACAGGCACTTTAGGTAGGCTTTGGTTTTGTTTTCTTGCCTTTTTTCCTGTTTCTTGTGCTCGCTCAATTTATGCACACATCAACCAGCGAATTAGAAACATTTATGCAGATGTACATAAACTTCACTTACTCAGCGTTTTTGCCAAATACACAATTGACTGTTAGACGTCAGTAATCGCCAATAGTGGTGGCCAGAATGGGAAAAACAAAGGATCTTTCGCAGTTTGACAAGCGCTTGCTGGAGCGACGATTTTGAAAACAGTAGCGTTGTCTAGTTTCTCAATAGGGGAGATATCCCGGGTTTTAAGCAGTAGAAAAATAGCCGGCATTACTTATCTAAGACGTGTAACTGTGGCTCAACGACAATCTGATAGGAACGGTATCGCCATCATCTGAGGAATATCGTAAGGAGAAACAGGATTTCCAGTGTGCAGCAATTGAACGAAGCATTTAATAAAGATTGTTCCCGACCCATATCTCCGTGAACAAAGCGGACTGAGTAAAGAGGATCGGTATTGATTGTCGCATGTCCATACGGAAACCACCGATTTCTACTAGAAACCGCAAAGTTGATCTACAGTGGTGTCCGAAACACCTTGACTAGTCACTGAAAGACAAAAAAAAAATGTCATGTGTTCCGACGAGTCGCGGTACACTTTGTTCTGTACCTCTGGTAGAACGAGAGTTTGGCAAGAACCCCATGAAGCAATGGACCTAGCTTGCTTTGTAAACACAATTCAAGATTCTGGAGGTGGTGTCATGGCGTGGGGCACGTTTCTGTTGGAACTGGAAGGTCATGTGTTCTCCAAGGGTTATCACAACGCAGTTGCCGATCAAATCCATCCTGTAACGCTGATTGTTTATGCAGCATGTGCCAGCTGTTTCGTGGATGACAATGACTGTCCATCGTGAAACATGTGCTCAGCAGTGGTTCAGGTAGCATGATAATGACTTCCACCATCTTCCGTGGCCACCAGAAAGCCATGACCTGAACACCATTCAGAATGTACACTATATTGACAAAAGTCCTCTGACACCCCTTCAAAAGCAAATGAACGGATCCGCTGCGCTGTTAAGCAGCCCGGTACAGCAACAAGCCTGCAGCTGACCACGATCATATCACACTCTAAGGTTGAGTGAAAATGTCGCGGCGGGAGAGAACTGACTTTGAGAAAGGAAAGATTGCTGGGTTTTATATTAGTGGATTGTCCATAAGAGAAACCTACAGGCGTTTAAACATCCCAAGTCAACTGTTTTGGATGTACTGAGTAAATGGAAAACACAAGGCGTGACTAAAGCAGCAAAACGTAACAGCAGACCAAAGAAAATCAGTGACAGAGGACGTCGAAGCATCAATTGTCGTTACAGCTAATCGACGGAGTATTACACAAGACCTCAGTGTACAGGTGAGTAAAAATTCTGGAACCTCGGTATGTACACGTACCATTCGCACAGAACTTCATTCGTCGAGCAGCTGCTCATAAACCTTTCATCTCCACTCGGAATGCTACTCGTCGTTTAGCACGGAGTAAAGAACATTTATCGTGCGCCGTAAATCAATGGAAACGGATCCTATGGACTGATGAATCCAGATACACGATCCATTAGCCTGATGGCCGTGTGTGGGTATGGCGGCAGCTGGGAGAACGCTATTTACCACAGTGTACTGTTCCTACGGTCAAGTTTGGAGCTGGCAGTGTACTCGTGTGCTAGTACTTTTTCTGGTATGGTCCCGACACATTGGTTATCGTGGACAAACCTGTTCACCATCACGTCTACCTCGATATTCTGGACGAATATGCCCTACCAACTCTGCTGCAATTCAATGGAACCGAACCTTGTTGGTACCAGCAGGATAATAAACCGAGTCATAAAGCAAGGGCTGTTGCAGCATGCTTTGACAACAATTTCGCATTGTGTGTGGACTGACCAGCACAAAGCCCTGATCTTAATCCCATAGAACAGCTATGGGATGAATTAGAGCGCTGCATAAGAAGTTTTGAACCAAGGCCTACTACTAAGTAACAGTTAGCGGCAGCATTTTGTACTGAATGAAATCGCATGTTCCAAAACCTTGTCGAAAGCAATGCCTCGAAGGGTCAGTGCATGCATTAAGGCCAAAGGTGGACCGACACCGTACTAATGTATGTGAATAAATACTATATTGTGTTTCACTTCTAGGTGTACGATGACTTTTGTGAATATAGTGTATATGACATGTTAGAAAAACAGATTCAAGAGCAAAGTCCTCTTCCGTGAAATCTGAGTCCATTAAAGGACTGCCTGGTGTACGCCTAGTATTCTGTAGATAAAGATGCACTCCAACACCTTTTGAAATCTGTCACATCCTGTAATGCGGACGAAAAGAGTATTGAATAAAAGTTTCTAATTCAGTGTCTGGTATCTGTACGTTTACTTGCTATTTGTTCTTTAATCAACAATTAGTTTTCTAATTTTGCACATATAATGTAAAACAGCATATAAAATTTTACGTTTTCCTTAGATTTCACATGAAAACTTTGTAGTTTTCGATATATTTAAAAATTCATTCTGTTCTTACTTTCGGGAAACCAGTGTGTTTTCAAACGCACCGCTTTTACTAAAAACATGAACGGAATTTTTTTTTATGGGCCAAGTTCCACTCACCACGAAAAATATTGTTCGCATGTTTTCGTTCCAAAACAATTCGCACTATTTCCTGCTAGTTTTTGAAATGTACATTGCCGAAAAGTGAAACAAGAAAGATGACACCGAATTTTCGGGTGTAATAAGCACGTCTTTTGAATTCGTTCTGACGCAAATTAAATTTATCAAAGCTATTCAAAGTCAATGGAACCAGTATGGAAAACAAAAGTATCTGACGGGAGAAAGAAGTTTTTCAATCGGTTTTTTAATCCCTCAGATATTGCTGTAAACGGAATCGTGAGCTTACGCCCTTTGGTTGCAAACTTGTGCGTTAAGAAAAACATGAATTTATATGAGAAACATTTCTCACCGGAAACGCTCTCCAACATAGAAATAATTTTTCAAATCGGACTCTTAGAAACTGAGATATCGACAAAAATAAGATGTGACTTTACGTGCCCTGGTGGGAAAACCAATCATTATTTTAGGAAGAAAGTATTCCAAAAGGTATTTCCATGTGAGCGGTATCGGTCCAAGAAAAAAAAAATTTAGTCGAGTTTTCAGGAGCCCAGATTTTGCTACAAATACATCAGAAGCAGAAATTAACACATATGCCCCCTGGTGGTCAAACCATTCTTTACCAAACATTAGAAATTATGTGAAAAATATTTTCCATTAGGTCTTGTATGCGATACATGAAGAATTTTTCAAATCGGAGTTTTAGAAGCTGAAATAACCCAGAAAACGCAATTTACCTTTGTGCCCCCTAGCGGAAAGTCTGTGATTTACTGAAAAATTTTAAATTTATAGGAAAAACATTTCGCATTGGGAACACCATCCAACAAAGAAGGAATTTTTCAAATCGGTCTCTTAGAAGTAGAGATATTGACAAAAATAAGATATACATCTACGCCCACTGGCGTAGAAACCATGCGTTATTTCAAGAAGAAAATGTTCCTAAAACGTTTTTCAACATGAGTAGTATCGGTCAACAAACGATTTTTTTTCAATCGAAATTTTGGAAGATCATATTTTGCTGCAAATTCATCAGAAGCTGGAATTAAGGCTTACGCCACCTGGTGGCCAAACAATTTTTTACAAAAATTATAAATCATGTCCGAAGGATTTCTCATCAGGAGCTGTATCCGGTGCAGAAAGAATTTTTCAAATCGGAGATTTAGAAGCAGAGATATTGAGGGAAACCCAATTTACCTTTACGCCCCCTAGCGGAAAGTCTACGAATTACTTGAAAAATTTGAAATTATATGCAAAACATGTCACACTGAAAACACTATCCAACAAAGAAGGAATTTTTCAAATTGGACACCTAGAAGTAGATATATTGACAAAAATAAAATATACATCTACGCCCCCTGGCGGAGAAACTGTAGAATATTTTGAGAATAAAATACTCCAAAAAGGTTTATCGATGTGAGTGGCATCAGTCCACGAAGGAATTTTGTCAATCGATATTTTAGAAGCTCAGATTTTATGGCAAATACATCAGAAGCAAAAATTAACCCTTACGACCCCTGGTGGCTGAAGTATTCTTTTCCAAAAATTTAAAATTTTATGCAAAAGATTTTCCATCACGAGGTGCATCCGCTGAAGCAAAAAATTTTTAAATCGGAGTTTTAGAAGAAGATTTATCGGGAAAAATGTAATTTAATTTTACTCCCCCTAGCGGGAAATCTATGCGTAACTTGAAAAAGTAACTATATCTAAAATACTCTTCTTGAAAAAGTAACTATATCTAAAATACTGTTCGACATAAATGAAATCGAAAGATAAAATATTTTTTTCAATCGGATGTTTAGAAGCAAATATGTCGAATAAAATGTATTTTTGAATTCGACATCATCTGCATTTACGTCCTCTAACGGCGAAATTGTACACCGTAAAAAAAAACCGAAATAAAGGATCATCATTCACATATTATTTACGCCCTCTAGCGGCGAAATTGTATACCGTAAAAAAAAAACGAAATAAAGCATCATCATTCACATGTTTCAAGGTTCCCAATGCAAAAAGAATTTTTCAAATCGGACTAATAGTTGCAGAGATACAGACGGACAAACGGACGGACAAACGGACGGACGGACGGACGGACGGACGGACAAACCGGTAACATAAGCACGATCTTTTTTAGAAAAGACGTGCTTAAAAGGAACACCATTAAAATTTTCAGCTGCATTTATGAGATTTATGTCGTAGCAACAAAAGAAGCGAAGTGATCACACGTGTGAAGTGATTCAATGTTCATTTTACCTTTTAATGCGTATTACAGCGTACAGAAGGCAAATTCTAATAAGGTGTTGCACCTCCTCCAGCAGCAATACAAGCTTCCAATCTGGCATGCAATCGCTCGTACAAATGCTGTACATCACGCTGGGGAACAGCATTTCATGCGCTTTCAACTTGTACCCGTAATTAAGAGATGGTCGCGGCCTGCCGGGGTCCGTGGAAGAACATTTGTCCGATCCAATCCCAGACATGCTCGATTGAGGACAAATCATGAGGGCTTGCTGGCCAAGGGAGTTGATGAACAGCCTGAAGAGAATATTGAGTTGCCCGAGAGAACTGTGGGCGGGCGTTATCCTGCTGCAATATCGCATTTGGGAACGCACTCAAAAATGGTAGGATGACTGGCTGTACGATGTCGTTGACAACGTACTGCTATTCAGTGTACCCCGTACAAACACCAGACTCGTACGAGAGTGATAGCTAGACGCTCCTCACACCATGATACCCGGCGTGGGGCCTGAGTGTCGTTGACAGATTCACGATGGCAGAAGACGCTCAACGTTTTGCCTTTCGACGCGTACACAACCGTCAGATGCTCCCAAGCAGAATTCGCTTTCATCGCTGAAGACCGCAGACCTCCATTCCTCTCTCCAATTTCTAATTTTTGGTAAAGAATGGTTTGGCCATATGGGAGCGAGGCGTGGTTGTTTATTTCTGTTCCTGATGTATCTACAGCAAACTATGCACATTTGAAAGCCCGATTTAGAAAATTATTTCGTGAGTCGATACCACTCATCTGGGAAATCCTTTTGAGAATACCTTCCGCTTAAAATAGTACACAGTTCTTCTGCCAGAGGCGAAAAAGTGTATTTTATTTCCTTCTATATCTCTGCTAAGAGTCCGATTTGAAAAATTCTTTCGTTATCGGAGAGCGTTTTCGGAGCGAAATGTTCAGCTTATATTTTCAAAATTTTCTTAAATCCCCAATGTGCTACTAGAGGGCGTAAGTTCGCGTTTTCGTTTACAGTATGTTTACAGTAATATTTGCTGGACGAAAAATTCTATTTCGGTCAGGCATTACTAACCGTGAAAACATTGTGTGTGTATTTTCTTCCCAAAATAATGCACAGTTTCGTCGTTAGGTGTCGCGAATGCTTGATTTGTTTTCCTTGACATCTTTGCGCTTAAATGTGCGATTTTAAAAAAATTCTGTAACGCCGGATACCGTTTATCTTGCGAAACAGTTTAGGTTTACACCTGAGGAGCTTTTGTAGTTCACAGTTCGTCGCTAGATGCTGTCTTTGTACTTCTGTTTGCAGCTGTATCTCCCTAAAATCCTTATTGAGAAATGTCTTTTTTTAATTATGACATGCGCTAGAATACAGATGTGGAGCATTATCTTTTTTAAGTAATGCATAGCTTATATTATAATAAATAGATCGAATATAGAAACCCAAATAAACTAGCACTTTCGTCGTATGTTTTGCGTTGGTAAAGTCTCTGATTAAATATTTGGTATCTAAGTTATCAGCTCCTTTTTTTGATTGGAGGTTTAACGACCACCGTGAGCTACTCAATGGGCTATAAGCAGTCGCCCGTCCCTAATTTAGGGCCACTGATTCCAGGGAAGGAGAGAGCCAGTGCCGTAAGACAAACACAACATCCATGCCTCATCGGGATTCAAACCCGGACCCCTTTCGGACGAATGATCAGTGGCCATCGCTTAGACCACTGCGCCACCGGGGCTGCTCTCAGCTCCTTAAGGTGGACGTCTAGTGATATTGCTTCCTACACTTCCAATGGGAAAACTTCTGTACACATTTTTTTCCCAATTAATGCGTTCCCAAGGATGAAAATTTGAACATCGATTAAAATAACTTTATATTATAACTTGGAATACTTAATATTTTCTTAAACATAACCATAATTAAGTAAGTAATCAAACATTTGTTTGTCTACTGGCGTCATCAATGTGCAGGTCGCGCCATCTTTTTTCTGGTCCCAACACCACCAAAGGAAAAGTTATTGATTTTTAATATAATTATGGTTATGTTTTTGAAAATATTTAGTATTCCAAGTTATAATATGAAGTTACTTTAATCGATGTTCAAAATGTTATCCTTGGGTACGCATTAATTGTGAAGAAAATGTGTACAGAAGTTTTCCCATTGGAAGTATAGGAAGGAATATCACTAGACGTCCACCTTAAGATTTCTAAAGATTTAATGAAAGATATTTCAGTCACTCCTGACACACAGCATTTCGCAAATAAATTTTGATTACTTTCAGCCTGCTCAATGATCTTTCGGAAGTAGCAGGTGTAACAGGTAGCGTTAGATATTAAATAAGTAGGAACGTCCAGGTAGCTGTATGAAAAATTATTAAACTTTATTATTAACAATTCTTGGAGTACTTTTACTAAATTTACTAATTTAATTTATTTTGTAAAGTCATTTGAAACTACACAGTCGCATCAAAATACTATGGCTACCTACCTAATAATGGGAATAACCACCCTTGGCCCGGATGATAGCGGTGATACGGTGTAGCATGGACACAATGAGGCCCTAGAAGGTTGCCCAAGGCACACGTACCCGTTCGGACTGTAGTAGAAAACGGAGGTCCCGGAGATGGCGTAGATGTGTGTCGGCACGTCAAACTTGTCGATCCAAAGAGTCCCACAAGTGCTTTATGGAATTGAGGTCGGGCGATTTATCCGGCCAAAGGAGAACGGAGACATCGCTATGGTGTTCCTGGAATCAGTCACGCAATCCCTTAGCGACGTGGCACGGCGCATTGTCCTGTTGGTAGGCACCATCACCAGCAGGATAAAGGTCCAACATGAAGGGATGCATGTGGTCAGCGAGGATGGACAGGTAGCTATTGTTGTTCAGGGACCCATCCAGTGGTACCAGTGGTCCCTGGTCATACCAGGAAAACATCCCCCAGACATGCGCACTACCACCACCCGGCCTGTACTGGACCGACAAGCGTATCCGGGTTTTGGTTCTCGTGTGTCTGACGCCGTATCCGCTCACCACCCTCACGTCTGTGGAATAAAAACCTCGATTCGTCGGAGAAGGCAACCTTTTCGCACTCTTCCACTGTCCAATGGCGGTAGTTCCATGCGAACTGCAGGCGTCGTTGCCGATGGACCTGAGTTAACATGGGCGCCTTTCACGTAGCCTCGACTGTGGAGACCAATGGGTAACAGGGTTCTCTCTACTGTTATAGGGAACGCGTACCTGAGTGCCCCAGCGATCGTTTGCGTGGTCAATCGTTGCACTGTTGCGCTTCGATTGCCCTTTACCAGCCGACGGAGGCAACGTTCTCCTCTGGGAGCGATGGCCTTTGGAGTTCCACAGTTATGACGTCGGGAGGTACTCGGTGTACCAGCGGTCCATTCTTGGTACACCTTTACTACAGCACCTCGCAAACAACCCACAAAGTCTGCTGTTTCTGAGATGCTTACACACTTGACACAGTAGCCGATGATCATTCCTTTTTTGAACGGCCGTCAAATCTCTGCCTCTACCCATTGTGCTCGCCTAGCGCACTATGGCTCATCTGTCTTGGCCGGCGGCTTATATCTCCGTGGGTTCGATCTTGTCACGTGCACTGTGTGACGCGCTTGGGCGCGTTCACTGTGATTCCGTGGATAGTCATATTATTCTGATAGGACCGTGTACAAAGTTCCTGGCATTCGATTAACTGGAGCTTTTTAAAAATTCTCTCACATCAATAGCATTGTGTAAAACGGAAATTACAGGAAAGTCTAGAAATCGAAAAAGAAGAAGCTCCACGATTAAAAAACAAAAAGTCTGGGTATTACCGCTTGAGTGACGGCACCTACTCTCTTGCGTTCTTACGATGGGTTGGTGTGGAACCCGAAAATTTGACAAAAATAGTAAAAAGTAATCCTATTATTCCCGTATTGTTAAGTTATATTTTTAAAATCTTATTTTCTTAATCCTCGGGGTTTTCTAACGATGCGGGCACTTTATAGTTGTTACGCCACTGGGTAAGTTACTTGCTTCTAACAATGCTCATCATTTGCTCAGTTTTTCTGAGTTTCAGTTATTTATTTCTTTTTGCTACCAACCCTCTTATTTCAGAAATCCGATGGAAAAAGAAATCGGAAGTACCCAGACACTCTTTGTAGATAATTTACGTTATGCGCTTTTCGCATGCCAAGATCTTTGTATGTGTGAAATAAAACAAGTAGTTCGAGAGTAGACCTTTATTTAAATACAACACATTGCATTTATTCGCGTCACTCACGACCACCACATCCAGTCACAGTCCAGTACATACAAAGTGGAATTAAATCATAATAACAAACAATGAAGTTTACTCATTTCTGACATTGAGCGGTACTTAGGTAGGTGAATTAATGAATGTTATTGACGTAAAACCAATGAAAGAAGATTGCGATAACACAAGTTTTTCTGTGTCCCCCTCACTCCGGAGTAAGTCGCTCTCCCAACAGAGCTACGCAGACAGAACGTCTCTCTGCAGATTTGTCGTCTTGACACATGTTTTCACCTCTGTAGTACGTCACAAGACATGTGAGTAAAAAAATTAAATATTTACTAATCTATGGCGGTGGCAACAGTATTACGACGGTTAAGTTTTTCAAAAGATATTTATTACTATATTATTTTTTTATTATTATTATTCAGATTTAGACGAACGTAAGAAACTATCCTGAGACTGATGAAATGTGCTGCACTAGGTGATCCAAAAGTCTTGCACATTTTGAAAACGTAATAGCTCGCGTAGTTTTGAGAGTAGGGCAACGCGGTTTGCGTACAGATGATCAAAATGGCATCGGGTTTTTTATGAAATCACATAAATGTTTACTCATTTACTTACATTTTTATCGCCACATGGCGCCATAGGCGAACAGGTCTGGGATAGTGGGTATAAAAGCAGCAGCTGGGAAGCAACCACAAGTCACAGCGGTCCGTGTCAGTATGCTGTCATTACCGGACAAAGCGCTCTTGGTGAAATTTTTCTCTTGGTGTAATAAGGTGATCGCATTGGGAAAGGACCGATGGAAAGTGCTGCGCTGCGGTGAATGGTGAAAAATTCGAGGAAACGGGATCTTTGGCAGCACGCTCACGAAGTGATAGACCACGAACACGTGCTGCTGCAGCAGAGACGATTATGCAGGATATGATGTGATTGCAATGTCATCCGCACATGGCGACTTCAGTGCTCGCCATGTTTCTCGGCAAACAGGCATTCCATACGGTACTGTATGGCGAACACTACGACGGATTCTGCACATATACCCGTACAAACTAAACAGCATCACGAACTGCAAGTTGGCGATTACGTGCAGCCTCAGGAGTTCGCAACATGGTTTTTTCGACAAATGGATGTCAACGAGAACTGGCTGATGAACGTCTTATGGACTGATGAGACACACGTTTCCCTAAACGGAGCGGTAAACACGCACAACTTCAGCATCTGGGCCACGGAACATCCCGAGCAGTCGTTGAAGCGCCACTTCATCAGCCGAAAGTGACAGTGTGGTGTGGATTCTCAGTTTCCTTCATTATTGGTCCTTTCTTTTAAGAGGTCCGCGGCACCTCCTTTGAGACCGTTTCAGTGATAGGTGCACATTATGCGAACATGCTACAAACGTACATTATCCCTAGCTTGCAAGAGCGGGATGCAGTAAATCAGTGCACATTTATGCAGGATGGAGCACCACCCCACATCGCACGTTCCGTTAAGCATCTGCTGCAAGAGACGTTTGGCACAAATCGTGTGTTGAGCTGACACTTTCCGAAGGCCTGGCCTCCTCGGTCACCAGACCTGACATCCTGCGATTTCTGGCTCTGGGGTTACCTAAAATCACAACTGTACAGATTTTGCCCCACTTCATTGGCCATGCTGAAAGATGCTATTCGAAACCATGTGGCAGCTATACCACCGGACATGCTCTTCAATGCCGTCCATGGTGTTTTCTCTCGTCTGCAGGCAGTGCTGGAACAGGACGGCAATCACATTGAACACCTGGTACAATGAGGTGTCTAACCTGGTACAATCAGGTGTCTATTTTTCACGACACTTACAACCTGTGGTTGCTGCGCCATCTGGCTATGAAAAATATAAGTAAAATGAGTAAAAATTTATGTGATTTCGTAAAAAACCCGATGTCATTCTGATCATTTCTACGCAAACCGCGTTGCCCTACTCTCAAAACTCCGCGAGTTATTACGTGTTCAAAATGTGCAAGACTTTTGGATCACCCGGTAGCTACGAATGTCCATCTGTGCATGCTCAAGCTTAAATCTGACCTCAAGATATAAAGAAAAGTTGAATCGGAAGTGTGTTAGTAAGGACTGGTAACACTTTTGGTCCATCGTGTTATACCAATGCATCATTTTAAAACTTTCGTCAATAGCAAGTAACCCTTCCTTGGGCGGTCGAGATGAAGTCAAATTTTGCTACGACGCTTTGTTTTCATAGCATCAAAAATACATTTTGTAATGACTTTTATCACATTTAAATCAGGTTCTCGTAATTTACGTAGAGTGCTATGAAATAGTGTTACGTTTATGGAAAACGGGATATAATAACGTTCAGCTATAGTTTAGTAAAATACTCTTATATTGTTTAGTTACTATGAAAGGAACTGTTGTTGGGTCACTTCATAAGACAGCATTCGAAAATCAGATTTTAAATGATTTTGACTACTTATGTTACCCATTTTCGTTACAACGAAATTTTATGTATGGTATTTATTTTACTGCTGTAGGGAAAGCTGCATTGCGTCAAAAATTGCTACGTTCCGTAGTCACAGGCATAAAACGCTTTCGGAACCAGGTGTCGATCAAGCGTTAGTGCCGTGTATTTTGATGTCCGCCCTACTGGTCAGCGCCGGGCGCCCAATTAGATACGAATTAGGCAGATTGTCATGCAATGCAAGTAATTCTGTTATCCATTTCCATTATATCGATTTTTTTTACGTGGGATTTATTTTACTGCTGTCGGAAAAGATGCATAGCTACAAAAACTTTTTTCTACTGATAGTTTTGAATTTGAATAACATTTTGCATTAATTGTTTCTTCTGCCGTAACCCAGTTTCCTGGTTGGATCTCAAATGAATTTTTCTGTTTAACCGATTCAGTGCTTTAAAAAGAACAATTTAAGAAATTCCGTTTTCTTGGATAGCACTGCTTTTTCTGTTGCAAACCAGAGCCGTCTAGAAAGTAAAAGTCCATGACGTTTGGAGACACAAGCTTCTTTCTTTCGTGATGTCACCAGTGGCGTATGCTGATTCCGAGAAGTGGGTAATCTGTACTTAGTTGTAAATCGAAGGAATGCTGATACAAACACACATTAAAAAACTAATTTTACCACAATATAAAAATTTGCATTGCAGTTGCAGATTTAAAAGCGTTTTAGACAATGTACACCATACAGGGTGTTCCACTCGCTACCGAACCCGGCATTTCTTTAATAATATTAACACCAATGAAGATATTGCAACGAAATTTGAAGTGGACTAACCTCATTTCGTGCGAAATGTGATGGCATCACAACATGTGCTGGAAATGACCACCATTTGCGTCCACACAGCATTGAATCCGGCGCTGTCCGCCAGACAGCCGTACGCGTCTCTCTGCTGCTTTCTTATGCTATTTCTCTGAGAGTGTCTACACAATACGATTGTGGATAGCGAGTGCGAGTGCTCGTGGCTGTTCGCGTATAATCATCACAATAGCTGCATATACGGAAATCTTCAACACCTTTGTAAATCAACTGGACGACAAAGAACTCTCCATTGGATATTACCAGCATGATGGAGCGACATCACACACATCACATACCAGTATATCGGAAATTCAGTCCTTTTTCGGAGACCCCGTCATTTCGAAGAGTCTATGGCCACCGCGCTCAATCGATCTGACGCCTCCTGATTTCTTTTTATGGGGATACCTAAAAGGGAGAGTTTGCTAAAAGATACCGCGAACCATAGATGCCTTGAACGCAAACATCACCGAAGAATTCAGGCAGTGACGGCGGACGTACTTGGAAGGACTTTCCACGATATGGTGCGGCAGGTTCAATGCTACCTGGACGAAAATGGTGACTACTTCCAGCACATGTTGTGATGTCATCACATTTCGCACGAAATAAGGTAAGTCCACGTCATCTTTTGTTGCGATATCTTCATTGGTGTTAATATTATTAAGGAAATGCCGGGTTCAGTAGCGAGTGGGACACCCTGTTATATACTTATATAAGGTAACTACTAATTTACATACCAATTTACATAACTAATTATATAATTACATTCACTTAACTTAAACATGAATTCTGGAGGTTTTGTGTGGACCAAAAAAGGTTTTCTATTATTATGGAGACTAAACTGGGATCATTTCTCAGCTGTTCCAGTAAGGCCATTGACTGAGGAGAGCTTAACCACTAAGTCTTGCATGGCTCCAGTCATTTTTCCACAGCGATTTTTCAGGGCTAAAGAGACGACACTGCCAGCAAATTTTATTTGCATTTAAACATCCTGCTAACCGCAGAGATTTAGAATAAACGGAGCCCGAAAAGTGCCCAGTGTATTCAAGATTTTTATCTTTGTATTTTGCAGTAAGACTCGTTCAGGATTTGGTGTCTCATTATTTATAATCAGTTTTTCCCCGTAATCTTTTCTTCCGAAAAGATATCCCTTCAAATCATTTATAATACACTTGTGCCATTCTATCACACTTAATACGAAAATACACGCTCAATTTACCAAAATTTCAACTTAGATGAAAAGTGAACAAAAATTATAAGGGTGGTAAAATTGAATCGTGTGGCTTTTAACTCGTGCACTTTTAAACACCCGCCGTCCGCTTTAGTCCATCTCACCATCTGGAAATGGTCTTACCTCCCCGCTTTTCCTTGGCTTGTTTGAAGTCGAGCATGCGCAATAACCTAGTTTCTCGTTTCCAAGGTTAAACTTTAGCGTCTCCGGGAGCGCGAGAAAATCTTCGCTAAGTTGAGATTGCCCGCTACTTTCTGGTAGAATTCTTCGAACTTCAAGAGATGTCCGTTTGTTTCGCATTGCGGTAGCAGCCTCAAATTTCACCATCCCAGAGTTGAGCGGATATTTAAAGGAATGAAAATAAATATGTCATAGGAAATTTCATAAAATAATTGATTTAAGAAAAAAGATGGTCCATCTCCGATTTCCTAGATCCCTTTAAGTATACGTCACTAGATGTCACTATCAGGTTGCACTGCACGGCCTAATACGTCGGTGTCGTGTCTGACGTCATACACGCCAGCTTTGGAAACTAATCGGAAGCCTTTGTTTTCGTGTGACGTCACTGAAAGAGGGAACCCGATTTTTTAATGTCACGGCCTTGATCAAACTGACTCTTAGTTTATGAGATTTCATTTGCCAATGAATATTAAGTGATTTTTAAGTTTAACATTAAAATGTTGCATTTTATTCCAAAGGGCTGCGTGCTCACTGCATCTGGAGATTCGATATCATCGTAATCAAGCATAATCAAAATCAAGCAAAATTTTTACTAATGAAACGTTCGTTTACCTGTAATTTATAAAGGATATTAAACGTGCATTCACTCCAACGGCAAATGGTCCCAACTCATCTAAAGCTAATCGCACTAGCGTTTCATTTTTCACAATCGTTCTGTACCCATGGCCCAAAACTACAGCTTTTTCCTTTTTGAAACGGCACTTGCCAGGCTTTCCAGTTGAAAAACAAAAGACAATTATGAACAAAATGCAAAGACACTAAGAGCACTATTTTAGCACATTAGCAAATGACACACATTATAAAAGACCTTTCTCTAATATGTTTGCTAACAATTAAGCAAGTTCCTCAATGTAAAACATGCTGAAAAACGAGAAACATAATTTTTATTACGCATTTACCGAGAACTCTCATAACAGATTCAACTGAGCTTTGCCATCCGATATTTCCTTTTCGGGTGGAGGTTTAATGGCCACCGTGAGCAAAACTCGATGGGCTATAAGCAATAGCCCGTCCCTAAATTAAGGGCACTGGTTCCAGGGAAGGGAGAGATCCAGTGCCGTAAGACATTATCGATGCTTCGCCCGGATTTGAACCTGAACCCATCACGGACAATATATTTTGCCCTATTATTCACTGCTTTAAAAAGACCCTTACTCCTGCAATACGGGAAACAGAATTTGTTTAAAAGACTACATTATAGGATACTACACACGCATCCAGCGTTGTTCAGTTTGCCCCTCTTCCGCGGCCCAGGTGACACTGTATTCTAAGGGCTGGCTTCTGACCATTCGTCCGAGCTGAGTTCAGATTCGAATCGGGTGAGGCACGGATATTGTAGTTGTCTTAAGGCACTACCTTTCTCTCTTTTTTGAAACCAGTGGTTCTATATTAGGGACGGACGACTGCTTATAGCCCATTTAGGTTCTCAGGGTATCATTAATTTCCGAAATGAAAAAAAGGAAAGAAAGAAAAAAATGTGTGTGCACCTCCATAAACATGTTGCCAGATATGAGATAGAAAAATCATTTAGATAATTGATTTTTATATTTCTTTTACCCATATCTTACGAAGAGCTCTTTTCATTACTCATTCGTCAATACTCTGTGAAAACATAAGTTTTTTCCGCGACGGAATTGAAATCATGCCCCCTCACTCCGGAGTAAATCGCTTTCTCAACTGAGTTACGCGGACAGAATGTCTCGATGCACATTTGTCGTCTTGATACATGTTTCTATCTCTGTAGTACGTCACATCATCTCCATCTTAATTTATTTTTGTCTTTGAAGCGAAGTGGGAATTTTTAATTAATTCGAAACAATGTGTGGAACAAACATATCACATTTTTCGAAGAACCCAACGGCCAGTGAATTCATTTTCCACAATCGGGCGCCAATGTGAAAACACAAGTTTGCCCACGCCACCTGACTCTGGAGTCAGTCACTCTCTGAACTGAGCTACGCGGACAGAATATCTTGCTGCAGAATTGTCGTCTTGGTACATGTTTTCACCTATGCAGTGCGTCACAACTCTTAATTTATGTGCCTTTCCTACTGTCTGTACTAAACTAAAGTGGCAAATTATTAGGAATGCCCAGTAGCAATGAAACGCGTGTCATCCTCCCTTGCTGACGCAATTATGCCATAGAGATGGTTAGACACTATTTATCGCATGGGCGTACCCGGCGTTCGCCGGGAGCCTCAGATTCTGGGGGAGGAGCCTCCGTGAAGCACCGTTTTTACTAAGTCACCAAGATATCGTTGTTACGTCATTTCCGCCCTCCGACTCACACTGTAAAGGTGTGTTTCCTATTTAACTTTTAAGGTCCGCCGAATTCAAAAGAGGGGGAGAGAAAGGAAATAATGATAAAAAAGCACTTATAGTTTAAGGCAAATTTAAACACAGTGTTCGGGTCAGGTGCCTAGTCAACTTTGCCTTTTTTGTGAAGTGTGAATGATTGAAAAAAAAGGTCCAAATGTTATTTCCACTTTTCTGCTTTAGGAGACGTGATTTCTAATCTAGGTGGGCAAAATTAATTTTGAGCCTCCATAATAAATCATATGTATTAGGTGCTTGAATTAATTCCCGCTGTTGCCAAATGGAGCGCAACAGTGGTGCGCTGTGACCCGGGTCATGCCTGACTTTCCTGCACGCGCACGTACCGTCCGTAGTATGGGCGAAGTGGTATGTGACACGCGATCGGAGGGCACAGAACACGAGCTTGTATCGCATTTACGATGTCGAGTTTCGTACCGAAAAAGGAGCATTTGCGGGAAGCATTACTCTTCTTCTTTCATTTCAAGAAGTCTGCAGCGGAAAGTCATCATTGGCTAGTGCAGGCCTATAGGGAACATGCCATATCGGAAACAACATGCAGAGAGTGGTTCCGACGCTTCAAAGTCAACGAATATGACGTGAAGGACAAAGAGCGCCCTTTGCAGCTGAAAAAGTTCGAAGATGGCGCATTGGAGGCCTTATTGGACGAGGATTCGTGTCAGAAGCTCCACGAGTTGTCTGAAACACTACGGATCAATGAGTCAACGGTTAGCAAACGTTTAAAGGCAATAGGAATGATCCAGAAGCTCGGAAACTTGATCCCATATGACAAGGTTATTCTTCTCCACTACAACGCTAGACCTCATATCACCAAATCCGTGAAAGAACTCTTGGATGCACTTGGCTGGGACTTCTTGCTTCCTCGGACTTCCATTTGTTCCGGTCGCTACAACATGGCTTGTCAGAGCAGCACTTCCTTTCTGTTGCGGTTATCTAAAAATGGCTCGATAAATGGTTCGCCTCGAAAGAACCTGCATTTTTCTACCGCGGAATCCATTTGTTACCTCAACGGTGGGAAAGGGTCGAACTCCTGGCGTTGACGACACGTTGAACAACATCCCAAATGTGTTCGATGACGTTTCAATCCGGGGAACGAAGGGGCCACGTCAAGATGCCAAACTCCGCGGAATGTTGTTCCAGACGTAATGGGGTGACTGTGGAAGCGTGCGGTGGCGTATTGTCGTGTTAAAAGAGGTCGGACTGGTTGCATGACATGAATGGGCTCAAAAATGATCACCGAGGATGGTTACGTAGCCTCCACCAGTCAGAGCGGTCCGAAGACCTATGAGGGTATCTAATGCGTGCCCGCTGAAAACAACCCACAGCATAACGAAGTCACCGCCGGCCTGCAGCATCCCTTGTAGGCGTGCGGGATCCATTGCCTCGTGGAATTGTCGCAACACCCGGAGTAGGCCATTTGCCTGAAATAGTTAGTACCATGAGTCGTCGGACCAGGCTACACGTTTCCAGTGATCTTGCGTCCAATGGCGATGTTCTTGAGCCTAGGTTAGGCACACAGCCTTGTGTTGTCGGGTCAGCAATGGCACCCGGGTCGGCCGTCAGATCCTGAACCTCCAATATAGCACAGGGAACGTTGCACTGTCCAAACCCTGATTGGCCCCAGCATTGAATTGTGCTGTGGTTTGCGGCAGTGTTGCACTGCGGGCGGATGTTACGATGCGTGCCAGATGTGGCTGTACACGATCGTCCAGTGCTTTTCTACAGCCACACCTATCTCACATTCTGAATTTTTCCCCTGAGTTTGTGTAGTCCAGGTACACCCTTGAATTTGTTGACAGTGTAAATCCAAATTTCGTGGTAATTTCAGAGATGGAGTGACCCATCTCCTGGGCGCCAACTATCATACCACGTTCAAAATCTTGATAAGCTGCCATCTGAACTGCGAATGCTGCTACTTGATTTTGCGGATATATCTGCCTCTATACAGGATGATTCAGAAATGTTGGTCATAAATAAAAATATAGGACGTACTCATCGAAACAAATAAAAACGTCTTAGTGAACATAGGTATGGAAACGAACCGTTTCCGAGATAATTGACATTTTATAGCAGAGTTTCCAGAGGTAATGTAAGGTTGTTTTTTCACCAGCTTTCAACTATTTCGATAGTTTTTTCACTTCTGAGGACGATCATTGGGAGGGTTGAATTGTTTGAGGGGCCGGTTAGACTCCAAACTTGCCCCTCCCCGAAAGTGCACCCTCAACTCCCCCCAAATTGTTATGAAGGTAAGAACCCTACATGACACTTCTGTCCGTATTTGTACGTGTTGTTTACAGTTTTAACATCATGCAGGGTTACCAGATGTAACGTTGGTTTACCCCCACAGTTTATTTGTGTTGTATTTCTGGTATTTGGAGAGCTCCTGCGGGATACATCTCAGCATCATTTGTTCTTTGGCTGACAGTTGGGACCCTCAACCCACCTTCTCCCAAAAATCATCCCCTTCACTGTCCCCCAGGTGTGGGGTGGTTTGAACTGGGGAAAATCAAAGTATTGCATCTCAGAATCATTTGTATTGAGACATCTCAGAATCATTTGTATTGAGACATCTCAGAATCATTTGTTCTTTGGCTGAAAGTTGGGACCCTCAACCCCCCTCCTCCCAAACGTCATCCCTTCACTGTCCCCCAGAAGATCAAAGTATTCCCCGTGTGTGGTGTGGATGTCCAAAAACCGGGGGGGGTTGTTTTTTATCCTGGGGAGGGAGTTGAGGGGGCACTTTTGGGGAGGGACAGTTTTGGGTCTAACCGGTCCCTCAAACAATTGGGGTCTAACTGGTCCTTCAAACATTTAGGGTCTAACCGGTCCCTCAAACAATTGGGGTCTAACTGGTCCTTCAAACATTTAGGGTCTAACCGGTCCCTCAAACAATTCAGCCCTCCCGATTTCTTCCTCAGAAGTGTTAGAAATTATTACAAGAAATATGACTGTCAGAGTTCTTCGAACCAGACGCCTCAGCGAACATTTAACAGAATTGCAGGTGGCGCTGCCCGAAAGGTTTTTATTTGTTTACTCTAGCGAGCGTTGCCGAAATCCCCTTCTGCTGCTCACGTCAGTTAGTAATCTAAGTGGTTGATCTTTGACTGAACAACAACAATGTCGGTGATATGTAGAGAGTGTGCGTGTTGGAATAGTGAGTTATTACCTTTTGTGGAGATGTACAATAAATATTAGTGTGTTGTCATTGAAGCGTTTATATGTGTGGAATCCCCTTTTTTCTCTCTGTGATTACTAAGGATAGATCTCCCTGCAGCTGGTAAGTGGCTTACTGCGTTACTTAAAAGAATTATAGATTTTATTTGTTTAGAAATATCTAACAATCTTGATTATGAGACTGAAATCTCACTGCTGTCAGGAAGATTAAAAGCAAAGTTCGTCAAATTCATCAAGCATTTGAGTCGAGTGGATTGAAGGCGTACTTGTTACTGCGTAGTTCCTCATTCGAAAATCGAAAGCGGAACAAAATGGCGTCATTCATAGGAAGCGGCATGTAAAGCATAACAAAGTTAGATAATTTTAATTATCAAATTTGGAAAGTAAGAATGGAAATGATTCTTATTAAAGATAATTTATGGCCGCCCCGGTGGCGCAGTGGTCTAAGGCGCTGGCCTTTGATCATTCGTCCGTAAGGGTCCGGGTTCAAATCCCGGTCAGGCATGGATGTTGTGTTTGTCTTACGGCACTGACTCTCTCCCTTCCCTGGAACCAGTGACACTAAATTAGGGACGGGCGACTGCTTATAGCCCATTGAGTTGCTCACGGTGGTCGTTAAACCTCCAATCAAAAAAAGAAAAAAAAAAGATAATTTATGGAAGGTTGTTTCAGAGCCAATTCCAGAATAAAAGAGTGATGCATGGTTGAGAAATGACGAACTGGCTAAAGCTACAATAACACTTTGGGTGTCTGATGATCAAATTATTCACGTACGCGATAAGAGAACAAGTTCCGAAATGTGGAATGCTTTGAAAATGGTTTACGAAAGAGAAAGTTTGAGTCGTAAATTGAATTTGCTTAGAAAATTGTATAGCTTACGTTTTCAAGAAAATGGATCAACTATGCAAGAGCATGTAAATAGAATGCTGAAAATAGTTCACAAGCTTAAAGCACAGAGAGAGGAATTCAAAGACACACATTTGGGGGCTATCTTGCTAAATAGTTTACCAAGTACCGATGAAAATTTAGTTACTGCATTAGAAGCAAGACAGGAAGAAGATTTAACACTTGAGTTTATCAAATGTAAAGTGATAGATGAATCTAATAGAAGGAAAGAAAACTCACAGGCACACACCGATCACACAACTGTTTTGAAAACAAGTTATAAAAAGAAAAATTACAGCTCTAAACAAGAAAGATTTTGCACTTTTTGTAAAAGAAAGAATCATGTCAAAGATGACTGTTGGCATTACAAAAGGAATCAAAATAAAGGTAACACTGGTAAGTTTCACAAAATAAACCCACATACAGAGTCTCACAGTAATATTGTCGTGAAGACAAGAAAAACAAAATTAGATTGTGAACAAAATGACATATAAAGAGAAAATGAAAATTTCTCATTAGAAACGAAGTCAAAACCCAACAAAATATCCAAAGGTTGGTCAATTGATTCCGGTGCAACACTGTTTAAAGAACTTTCAAAAGGTGAATCGCCGCCCCGGTGGCGCAGTGGTCTCAGGCGCTGGCCTCTGATCATTCGTCCGAACGGGGTCCGGGTTCGAATCCCGGTGAGGCATGGATGTTGTGTTTGTCTTACGGCACTGGTTCTCTCCCTTCCCTGGAACCAGTGACCCTAAATTAGGGACGGGCGACTGCTTATAGCCCATTGAGTTGCTCACGGTGGTCGTTAAAAAAAACTCCAAAAAAACTCCAAAAGGTGAATCAGAGCTGATCACTACTGCCGACGGTTCTCAGATAAAGTCAGAAGGCAAGGGAAATATAACCTTAAACTGCAAAATCGAAAAAGGAAAAGTTCGAAAAGTGGAGGTAAAGAATGTGTTATATGTTCCAGATTTAGACACTAATTTGTTATCTGTTAGAAAAGCCACAGAAAAAGGATTTGAAGTTTTATTCAAGAATAAAAAATGCACAATTAAGTATGGGGATACTATTGTAGCTATGGGACTAATAGATGCCTCAGATAATTTGTACAAACTACAAATATTAGATGCAGAGGCAAATTTGGCCACTACATGTGAAAATAAGAATTTTTTTGAATTTATGGCACAGAAGGCTAGGTCATAGGGATATTGAAATGATAAAACAAATAGAGAAAAAGGAGTTAGCAAGAGGAATAACTCTTTCCAATTGTAAAAAGGAAGAAAATTGTGAGTTTTGCATAAAAGGCAAATTTACACAGAAGCCATTCTCCAAACAAAGTAGTTTTAAGGCCAAAGCTGTATTAAAATTAGTACACACAGATATTTGCGGTCCCATGGTTGAGGCCAGTCCTAGTGGTTACAAGTATTTTTATCACATTTATAGATAACTACAGCAGATACTGTTACATCTATTTGCTTAAAAGTATAGATGAAGCTTTAGTAAAATTTAAGCAATATGTAGCTTCAGTGAAAACCAAATTTGGAAAAAGGCCAAAATCAATAAAAACAGATAATGGAGGAGAGTATTGTGGAAGAGATTTTGAAAATTATTTAGTGGAACAAGGAATAGAACATAAAACAACTGTTCCATACTGTCCTCAGATGAATGGAATTGCTGAAAGAAAAAACAGATTTTTGACAGAAATGACAAAAGCTATGATGTTAGATGCTAATATGGAATGTAAATACTGGGCAGAAGCTGTAATAACAGCAGCTTACATACAAAATAGTGTTCCAACACAAGCAACAGGAAAAAACTCCTTTTGAATTATGGAACGGATTTAAACCATATCTTAGTCATATTAAAGTATTTGGATCAAAAGCTTATGTACGAGTATATGTACCAAAGCAACAAAGAAGAAAATTTGGCAATAGAGCACAAGAGGGAATCTTTTAGGATATGATCAAAGATCTAATGGATACAAAGTGTTAAATAAAGAAACAAAAAAAATAATCATTACCAGATCAGTAAAATTTGATGAACGTCAGCAAGCTATAATAAAAAGTAAACCTGCTGAAAGGAAAGAATGTGAACAAGAAATTTTCGTTCAAAATGAAGTAATGTCATCAGAAACTGTGGAAGAAAATAATGATAGAGAAGAACCTGAAAATGTTCAAAGAAAGTCTTCAAGAATAAGCAAAGGAAACCCACCAGAAAGATTAGCATATGTTGCAAAAGTTCAAATTAAAAGGATCCTCAAAATTTAAAGAAATCCTGGACATGAACGAAGTAGAAAAAGAAAACTGGTTGAATTCCATAAAGGAAGAACTAGATGAATTGAAGGAAAATGAAACATGGACTTTGGTAGATCTTCCAGAACGAAAGAAAGCCATTAAAAATAAATGGATTTTCAAAACAAAATACAACGCAAGTGAAAAAGTCTAAAGCTGTAAAGCAAGGCTTGTTGCAAAGGGGTATACACAACAACCGGGATTAGACTTTGAAGAAACTTTTTCACCCGTAGTAAAACATACCACTTTAAGAACTCTTTTAACATTTGCAGCAAATAGAAAATGGAATGTTCATCATCTGGATATAAAATCTGCTTTCCTGTATAGAAAATTAGAAGAAGATGTATTTATGGAACAACGA
Organism: Macrothele yani; assembly: GCA_039090855.1. NCBI lineage: Eukaryota > Metazoa > Arthropoda > Arachnida > Araneae > Macrothelidae > Macrothele > Macrothele yani. Next base: position 89,225,167 of record CM076998.1, on the reverse strand, counting down.
GAAGGTTTCAGAGAATTGGGAAAAGAAGAAAGAGTTTGTAAATTGCGTAAGAGCATATATGGTTTCAAACAAAGTGCCAGAAATTGGAATAAAACAATAACAGAATATTTGTTCAACAAGGGCTTCAAACAAAGTACAACAGATCCTTGCTTACTATCACTAAAGGATGGAAAACACACAACTTATTTAGCTATTTATGTAGATGATATATTAATTGCATCGAATAACACAGAAAATATAAAGAAAACTGCAAATTTGTTGAAAAATCAATTTGAAGTCAAACATTTAGGCTACATAACATATTATCTTGGAATTCAAATAGAAAGAGAAGAATATGGAAGTTTTCTTCTGAGTCAAAGTAATAAAATAAAAGAAATTATGTTACCCGTATGTCCTCCGGAATATCGTGTAACATTGAAGGACCATGATTTCGTAGGTATGAATTTCGGAAAGGGGGCCTACAAATTAGTAAGTGTGGGAAAGCAATATATTCACCAAATAATTCCTACGGTATCGCATAGTACGAGGAAATAGTTAAACGAGGAAGAGTAGTTACCAAGTAGACCATTTAGAGAGCGCGGGAATTGGGAAAGAAAATCCGAGAAGCATAATGTGGACAGGCATTCTAAGAGGATAATTATAATACATATTTCATAATTTTTCTAAGACCTGGCTGAGCAGATTTCTTTCTTGAGGAGGAAATTCCTTATTTTTTTTCGTCATTCTTTTGAATTGCTGTTTTTTTTATTTTTATTTCGCGTTCCCCGAGCTCGCCGGAATTCAAGTAAGAATACGCTCGAAACACACCCCTAGGTTAGTACACACCCCTAGGTTAGTAAAGAGAAAAACTCGGAGGTTATAACAAGCAACGCTACGAGAGTGAAATGCTCGCAATCACAGGTGGGGGCCAATTTACTGGACCACCTTCTATTATCGAAGTCACGTTTTACGCACGCTAGCGGGGAACGAACAGGGCATATTTCTCGTAGTGGGCGTAACTGGTTGACACCAACAGAAAGAGTCACACAGGAAGCGTACGTGAAAATTCTAGGGCAGCGCGGACATCCCGCGGAGCAGTTGACAAGATAAAGGAATATTCATCTTCAAGAAAACTCCATGTTCTCAAGCCTTTGCCAACGAATCGGAGGGATTCCCATACAGGGATGTAAACCAATGCCGAAGCGAGGAAAAGCGGCCCAACCAATAAGGGAGAGCCATTTGGGTAGGACAGGAACACCCCCGAACCCCTTAAATATAGACGAGAGAAAAACGTTTTGAAGGGTTCTCAGCAGATATGATTTGGAGAGAACACGGAATGGAATGATGACTGGAGATTCGGGGTGAACGCATGCAAAAGGTTTGACAGTCTAATCGAGGATAAGATATCAGTTCTATATTCCGGGCGATCGAGAGGAGAGAGAGATGCGGTCCACTGGCATAGCTGAGAAGGACGTTTTCGCAGTTCGAGGATGTTGACACGATAGAACAATCTTTCAAGAGGCGTAAAGGGACTCACGATTATGGCAGCGAGGGCAAGATATACAATTTTATAGCTGAGCGAAAGAGAGACACGATAGAACTTGCTATCATAGAAGTTTTAGCGACAACAGAGGTACTCGTACAAAAAAACAAACGACAGGATGAGAGAAGAAGCAGTGTGCATCCAGCAGGATCGGATGAGGTCCCAACCATAGACTTTATACCTATAGGTAATACCGGACGACAACGAATGTGATGAAAAGAAAATAATTTGGTGAGAAAAATTTCATAATTCCCAATATCTCGTTAGCATGATCATGATTTTGTCTCCTATACATCCTCGGTAGAAAAGATATTTTTAATCTCTTGCAAGTGCTGAATTACATAATGTGTCTTATATTTTGCGAAAGGTGAACTTTAAAATATGATTGCGAATATCAAAAAGCATAATGAACTTAAAATATATTTTGGTTTAAATTAATAGAAATCTCCACCGATCAGTGTAATAGATTTTAAGGAAACACTAATGAAAATAAATTCTGTATTTTATAATGAAATTTACCCGAGTTTCTCAAATCTTTGAAAATTCAAAATAAGTGAATCTTTGTTTATTTTAACCTGGATAATTAAGTAGAACAATCGTAAAGTTTCGATAGAGTAGCAACTCCAAGATTTTAAGAAGAAAATAACTTTTAGCATTTAGCAAGCCCAGTCGCAGGATAAAAAGACCAAATCTGACATCATGAGTTTTTTTAATTTCAAGCGGCATATGGAAGAATATGGGTTTCCCATGTTCTCCCATATGAAACACAACGCAATGCACCCGTCAACCCTGAGCTTGGAGACCCTCAATTAGGGAACCCAACTTCACGGTAGACACCCATAGGCGGAAGATAATAGAAGATAAAGAGTTACGAAAATTAACGGTCTTTTTAATAATTAATCCCACTGCAGCGAATAGGACGCAGCAGATGGTTCGCCCTCACATCGAGTAGGGGGTGGTAATAATTATACAAAGTTATGCTACAGATCAAAATAAGGAAAGTAAAACACCAACCAGTACAGACTACAGAAAGAACATTCAAGAAGAAGAAGAACTTCTAAAAGATAATGGACTTTATAGAGAAATAGTGGGAGCTGTCATGTATTTATCTACAGTAACAAGACCAGACATTTCAACTGCCATAGGCATCTTAAGCAGAAAAGTAGAAAAACCAAGTAAACAAGATTGGTTAGCCATTATGAAGTTAATTTATTATTTGAAATCAACAGTAAACCTTAAATTAAGACTATCTTCACAAGACCCACTAATTTTAAAAGGCTATGCAGACGCTGACTAGGCAGGAGACCGGGCTGATTGGAAATCAACATCTGGATTTGTTTTCATGCTTGGAAAGAGTGCCATATGTTGGACCAGCCGTAAGCAGTCAACAACAGCCTTATCGACAACCGAAGCAGAGTTCATCGCCACTGCAGAAGCAAGCAAAGAACTATTGTGGTTGCGAGAGTTACTCAAGGATTTTGATTGTGAACAGACTGGAACCACTACAATATTTCAGGATAACAAATCAACTATACATCTTATAGAAAATCAAAAGATCAATTCCAGATCTAAACATATTATGGTGCGGTATCAGTTTGTGAAAGAATTGAGTGGAACTGTTCTTCAGTTAAACTACTGTAATACTTTTCAAATGGTTGCGGACATTTTCACCAAGCCATTGGCTGGACCCCAGTTTCAAAAACTTAGACTGACACTAGGCATGATAAAATGAACTCTTCCAGCCAAGTGGAAGACAGTTAGAAATTATTATAAGAAATATGACTGTCAGAGTTCTTCGAACCAGACGCCTCAGCGAACATTTAACAGAATTGCAGGTGGTGCTGCTCGAAAGGTTTTTATTTGTTTACTCTAGCGAGCGTTGCCAAAATCCCCTTCTGCTGCTCACGTCAGTTAGTAATCTAAGTGGTTGATCTTTGACTGAACAACAACAATGTCGGTGATATGTAGAGGGTGTGCGTGTTGGAATAGTGAGTTATTACCTTTTGTGGAGATGTACAATAAATATTAGTGTGTTGTCATTGAAGCGTTTATATGTGTGGAATCCCCTTTTTTCTCTCTGTGATTACTAAGGATAGATCTTCCTGCAGCTGGTAAGTGGCTTACTGCGTTACTTAAAAGAAATATAGATTTTATTTGTTTAGAAATATCTAACAAGAAGTGCAAAAACGATCGAAATAGCTGACAGCTGGTGAAAAAACAACTTTGCATAACCTCTGGAAACCCTGCAATAAAATGTCAATTATCTCGGAAACGGTTCGTTTCCGGACTTTTATTGACTAAGACTTTTTTGTTTGTTTCGATGAGTACTACCTATATTTTCATTTGTAACCAACATTTCTGAATCACCCTGTATATACACTGAAAAGCAATTGAATTAGAGACAGCTGGTGTTGTGCAAATGTGGCGCTGTGGGCGGCCCTGTAAACGGAAACTACATGACGTATGCAGCGATCCGACAATATAAGGAGTGATGCGACGGGAATCAGTAAGAGTCGGACGCAGCATGGCTAAGACGAAGGATCTAAGCGCATTTGATCGTAGGTAAATTGTCGGGGCCCGACAAATGGGCCACTCCATCTCGGACGTCGTGCAGGCACTGCGATTTTCACGAGCCGCTGTGTCACGGGTGCACCGTGAGTACATCGAATCCGGTAAAACCATCCCTGCAAGGGCCAACTGCCATGGACAACAGCGTGTGGATGAGCAGGGTCATCGTCGGCTAGTTCGCATTGTAACAGTGGATATACGTGCGACAGTACAAGAAACGTGTAAGCAGCCACATCAACCAGAACCATCTCCTCGCTATGGGGTACAGAAGCCAGCCATTGTCCCACGAGGGTAAAGCTGCTGATCGCACATCACAGGGTGCAAAGATTAACATGGGCGCGGGAACATCGCCACTGGACCCTAGACATGTGGAAAAATGTTGGGTGGACTGATGAGTCGAGATTCAAGTTGGTATATGCAGATGGCCGGATACGAGTACGGCGCAAAACACATGAAGCGATGGATCTTTCTTGCCAGCAGGGTGCTCTTCAAGCTGGTGGGGGTGGCATTCTCGTCTGGGGACTGTTTACGTAGACTGAAATGGGACCCCTGGTACGCGTGACATCGTCCCTTACAGGTCAACGTTACCGGGATATCCTGGACGACCATTTGCTTCCGTTTGTGCGTCTTCAACATCCCACTGGGGACCTCATCCTGCAACAAGACAATGCAGCTCCCGAATTGTATCCGAATGGTTGGATGAACACTATACCAACGTGACCTCGCTCCCTTGTCCAGCTAGGTCACCTGACCTCAATTCTATCGAACTCATCTGGGATGCCATCGAGAGAGATGTTCGAGGCTCTGACACCCTCCATCAAATATTCGTGAACTGTGGGAACTTGTTCAGGGGTCGTGGATCCGTATGGCTTACCAACGCTTCCGGTGTCTTGTCGAGTCCATGCCGAGACGAATCGCCACCGTCATCAGGGCAAAAGGTGGTGCTACACGTTACTAGACAAGTATCTCTAATTCAATTGCTCTTCAGTGTTTGTCGTTTGCAGACAATACTATTTACCGCATGGGTGCGGTGGCATTTAATGGAACTGGTAGCGAGGACTCTTTCCAGTTTTATCGGAACCTTAGTGCGTATCCTAATGTTTCCTCATAGCACTTCTGAAGATAATGTTTTCTTTTTGATCGATCGTCAAGGGAATCAATATTTGTAATAGTTGATAAGAAACTTTCTGATTTCCAAATTGTTATCTTCAAGTAAGGGAACAACAGGTAAACCAAATGCCATTCATAAATCTAAATATAATGTGGGACACTTTGAAGGGTTTTGATACGAGGATGGATCTGGTGTTCTTGAAGGACTGAGAAGCAGCTACGATACGCTTATTGCTTGACGAATGCTATGTTACTTATAAACCCTGATCTGCTTTTACAGATTACCCACGTGTCTAGCTAAATAATATTTTTTAGTTGAGAGGAAACGTGTTTTTAAATTCCCGAACTGCAAGATGAGCACTTACACTAGATTCGACTTTCGGCATTACACTGTTTCACTTCAAGCGTTTTTCTGATCTAGTGACCACATCACAAATGAATGAAACTACTGAGTTCTGAAACTAAAGGAACGCTACGGTACCACCAAATCCCAAACTTGCAACTGGGGAAAACTTTGATTTGGAAACGCGTGCGATTTACAGATGCTCCCAATAGACGTGAGACATACGAAGTGACACTGCAAAACCCGCAAAATATTTTTGTTTTGCGTTTTTCCGTTCATCTGGACTTATTTTCCTTGTGAACGTAATGCCACTGATGTCACATCCACCTTACTTTTTTGGTATGATAGTGTTGCGGTTTTGTTAATTTACCTAGGATTCGGACTCAAAAAATCTTTTTTCTTTTTTTCATTTTTTTGACTCACAAACTCGCAATGAAGAGGTAGAAAGAACATTTGTTTAATCGCAACACAGAAATAGAATAATGTCCGGGATAGATGGATATGTTGACCTCAGCAATTTAACAGATCCGCATCAACGATAACGACAATAACGGGAGCGGTGTATACACTGAAAAGCAATTGAATTAGAGATACCTGTCTAATAACGTGTAGCACCACCTTTTGCCCTGATGACGGCGGCGATTCGTCTTGGCATGGACTCGACAAGACACCGGAACCGTTGGAATGCCATACGAATCCACGACCCCTGAAGAAGCTCCCACTGTTCACGAAGATTTGATGAAGGGGGTCAAAGCCTCGAACATCTCCCTCGATAACATCCCAGACGTGCTCGATGGGATTGAGATCAAAGGACCTAGCTGGCCAAGGAAGTGAGGTCACATCGGTGGAGTGTTTATCCAACCATTTGGATACAATTCGGGAACGATGGCACGGTGCATTTTCTTGTTGCGGGATGAGGTCCCCAGTGGGATGTTGAAGACGCACAAACAGGAGCAAATGGTCGTCCAGGATATCCCGGTAACGTTGACCAGTGAGGGACGATCTCTCACGTACCAGGGGCCCCATATCGGTCCGCGTAAACAGTCCCCAGACGAGAATGCCACCCCCAACAGCTTGAAGAGTACCCTGCTGGCAAGAAGTATCCATCGCTTCATGTGGTTTGCGCCGCACTCGTATCCCGCCATCCGCATGTACCAACGTGAATCTCGACTCATCAGTCCACCCAACATTTTTCCACATGTCTAGGGTCCAGTGGCGATTTTCCCGCACCCATGCTAATCTTTGCACCCTGTGAGGTGCGGTCAGCAGCGGTACCCTCGTGGGACGATGGCTTCTGTACCCCATAGCGAGGAGATGGTTCTGGATGGTTTGGCTGCTTACACGTTTTTGTGCACCAGCGTTAAATTGCCGAGTGATTTCTTGAACTGTGACCCGTCTATCGGCTGTTACAATGCGAGCTAGCCGATGATGACCCCGCTCATCCACACGCTGTTGTCCACGGTAGTTGGCCCTTGCAGGGATGGTTTTACCGGATTCAATGTACTCACGGTACACCCGTGACACAGTGGCTCGTGAAAATCCCAGTGCCTGCACGACTTCATTTCATTTCATTTTATTTATTTATTCTTTCAGTTGCCACTACAGCAACTAGGAAAAGGAGGGAAAAGGCCGCGAGGCCTGACATAGCCCTCCTCTCCCTAGAATACAAAAAACATAAAGCTCAACAGAAAAGGCAAGCCAACACAAATATGGTAGGTACACGTACTTGCTCACAACCAAGACATATAACAATGTGTTCCATCAACAATAGTGTTCATTATATCTAAATAAACAAGTATTATATACACTTCACTACATAATCACATATATATTTATAAATAAACAGCAAATAACGTTTGCACCTCTCTTTATAATTATACCAACCCACATTTCTTCCATTCAATCGAAATTGCCTATTTTTTACTAATTATTTCATAAGATGTGCCTTCAGTTTTATTTTAAATAAGTTAAAATTATTAATTGATGTTAGTTCTTCGGGCAATGAGTTCCAGAATTTTGGGCCACTATAATTTATATTCATTTTAAGTTTCTCAGTTTGTGGGAACATTGGAATTAGTAGTGATCTATTCCTAGTATTGTGGTAATGAGTATGCATATTTAGTGTTATTATATCATTCTGTATACCATTTTTAATTCTTTTTTATACATTATTTTTCCCAAGTTATAAGCATATAATTGCTTTATCGTTAAAATATTATATATATTGTGGTTCACTTTTGACCGAATATATGAGATTTGTTGAACATTATTTGATGTTTTAAGGTCCATTAGTCTTATGAATCTATTTTGCAGTACCTGTAGTTTATTAATATTATATTGTGTGGTTTGTCCCCAGGTTAAAATGCAATAATTAATATGTGTTTGAATTAGAGTATGATATATAGAGATTAATATTTTCGGTGTTAAGTTTAGCAAAATACTACTGACCGCCCCGATATTTCTAGAAATCTTGTTACTTAAATTTTCAATGTGTTTGTTCCATTTCAAATCATTGTGTATAGTTGTACCTAGATAAGAGTGTGTTGAGACCGTATTAATCCTGACTCCATTCATCAGAATCGGTAAATCGTATAAATGTGAAGCTTGTGAATTAGAGAAAATCATTAATTTAGTTTTATTAATATTAACAACTAATTCATTTGCATTCAGCCAATCTGTTATTAGTTTTAGCTGAGTATTAGTTCTTAGTGTAAGCTCATTCATATCAGTTCCCCTTAAAATAACAGTTACATCATCTGCATATAGGATTGTATCAGTATCTTTTAGTACTGCAACTAAGTCATTGATATATAAATTAAAAAATAAAAGACCAAGAACTGATCCCTGGGGTACACCACAATTTATGATTTGTAATGTGGATCGATTCTGATGAATCTGGGTGCATTGCCTTCTTTCTGAGAAGTAACTTTTGAATAAATTATAGCTAGATCCCCAGAGTTCAATAATATTTAAATTATGAAGTAATATATCATGATTTAGGGTATATAATGCTTTTGATAAATCAAGAAAGACCGCTATTCTTTTTTTTTGTTTTTGCAATAGATTTTGTTGAATTATATTTTGTGTATGTAATAATGCTAGATCAGTTGATTTATTTGGTACAAATCCGAATTGTCTGTGATGAAATATATTATGTCTTTGAATGTATGAAAATAGTCTGGTATGAAATAATTTCTCTAGTATTTTTGCAAAAATTGATAAGTTTGCGATTGGACGATAATTATTTATGTCGTTTTTTGACATATTTTTATATTTCGGAGTAACTTTGGAAATTTTTAAGGCATCTGGAAATATTCCGGTTTCAAGTATAGGGCTATAGATCTGCAACAACGGCTGAACTAAGATATCTGCTACAAATTGTATGGCTATTGGAAAAAATTCATCGTAGCCAGGTCCGACATTTGTATTGATTTGGTTTAAAGCATGAGTAAGTTCAGTCCTTGTAATTTTCGACATATGAAAAGTATTTAGTCTTGAAAGATTTTGAAGGTATTTTGTATAATGGATTCCTGAAAATGTAAGTTGTTGCTTGGTCAATTGTGGTGACAATATAAAGTGACTGTTGATCGCATTAGCTATAGCCTGTTTATCAGTTATTTTATAAGTTGATTTGGTTAAATATTGCGGCGTAACTGGGCTGATATTTTTCCCCAGTAATAGATTCAGATGTTTCCATGTTTTTTTGGGTATTTTGAGAGAATATATTAGTGTAGTCATTTTTTTTTACCTTCCGAATATCTGAATTCAATTTGTTTCTATATATTTTAAAATTCTGAAGTCGAGTTGTAGTTTACTTTTAAAAAATTTGGAATACAGTCTATTTTTTATTTCTTCGATTTAAGAGATTCCTTGTTATCCATGGTTTCCTATTTTTTTTAATTTTATTACTTTTCGTTTTTATTGGAAAAGCTTGATCGTAATAGTCTTTTAACAATATTGTAAATAAGGTATATGTTATATTTGGATTTTCCGCTGGAAGGAAATTTTCCCATTTTATAGTTTGGCGCAGGTTCCGAAAATTTTCCAGGTTATTAGAATTTATTAATCGTATTTGTTTGTTTATTAACTGTTTCTTCACTGCATGTGTATAAGTGTAAACTGTGAAGATTGGTAAATGGTCACTGATATCATAATTTATAACTCCTGATAAAACTGAATCTGGTGGAGCATTTGTGAGTGATAAATCAATAATCATTTCTGTGTGAGGTGTAATTCTCGTTGGATGTAATATTGTATTGATAAATCCAGCAGCAGTTAATATTTGAATAAAGTACTGAGTCTGTGAATTAGTAACAGAAATATTAATATTGAGACCTCCCAATAAAAATCCCCTTTTACCGGTTAAATTCACATAATTAAATGCCTCTGTTAATTTATCGAAGAACTGAGTTGTATTTGATCCTGGGGGCGATAGCACACCATTATAATAGTATGTTGATCTTCTATTGACAAAATGTCTATGGTAGAGTCAGTAAATGTTAAGTTTTTATTAATTGTATAATCATGATAGGTATCCTTAACGTAGATGGCCACTCCACCTCCTCTTGAGTGGGTTCTATTTTGATAAAAAATCTTATAGCCATCCAAGCCAACACTATAATTCTCACTGGAAAACCATGTTTCTGTTATACATAAAATATCTATTTGTAAATTAGTAACCTGAATTAGTGCCTCAATAAGAGTGAGTTTATTTAGTAAGGATCTCGCATTAATATGAATAATTTTCAATGAATTTGTGGAACTACAAGAAAAGATATTATTTATTTGTTGTGTTGTATATAAATTATCTTGCATTAATTTTTTCTATTTGCTTGCTATTTGTTGGTAGGAATTATAATCTTAAGTTATAAGAGTTCAAACGCCACTCTCTGCAACATCTATAAAAACAATGTGTGATCTCCCCTTCTTTATCAATAATGGCACTTATGGGTATATAAATTAACAATAGTTGTATATAAATTACCTTGCATTAAATTTGTCTATTTGCTTGTTGTTTGTTAGTGGGAATTATAATCTTAAGTTGTAAGAGTTCAAAAGCCACTCCCTGTAACATCTATAAAATAGATATGTGTGATCTCCCTTTGTTTATCAATGATAGGATAGTATGTCACAAAGTCAAGCACAATGCAAATCATTTCATCATAAGCACAAACACTAATCATTCTAACATTTCAGGTAAGTCTCATATCCTAATTTGATACACAAAATATTCATTATACACCCCCCCCCCCCAAAAAAAAGAAAAAAAAATAATAATAAAAGAAAATGAAAAACGTAGAATAGTAGAAAACCTATCTACTCTGTTTTATTAAAAAAAAAATTTAGTTGGAAACCCAAGAAATCTACCCTCATAGCATTTTCAAGAAAAATAAATGCAATGTTCACAGTGCAATGTTCTGCCAAGATATTTCTAATCAGAAATTAGTAGGAAACTCAAAAAACCAGTTCTTGAGGCTTTTACCAAAATAAAGTCGTGCCTCTATTGAAGATTAAGTGTAAATCTTGCTGTTATAGGCACTATGTTAGATTTAAAGTAGGCATATATATTATTAGTACCATACAAACACACACACACACACACACACACAGAAACAGTAGGTGTAGTTAGTTCCCTTTTCTGGCAGTATCAAATTACATTAAGAAATCATACCTAAATTTTAGTTACAGTACATCATAAACATCCCACGAACCATCACACTATGAACACAATGGAAATTATTCTATCAAATATAAAAAAAAATCCTACCATCTTATCAAACACAATATGAGACCCTCCATCAAGGAACCAGACCAAATTCATATAATTCTTCCAAGAAATATTTTTTCCTTGGGTCATGGTCACTCTACTTTATAAAAACACTGCCGTTTTTCACCCACGCATATTTAATTTTTCTCTTGCTGTAGTAATTTTCTTGCACTCCAGAATAAATATCTGTAGACTGGGATTAAATTCTCATTGATAAGTATTTTAGTTGCTGGCAAAGTAGTATTTATTTCTGAGTTCAATATAACAGTCTTTTTCTTAGTTAGCCAACTGTCTCTTCCTCTTCGAGATTTGAATTGTATAATTACAATTACATTTGGCTTTCGAAAAGCATCATATTTGAGTGGGTGAATGACATCAATATCCGTTGGGTGAAAATTTGTAATCCCAAGTTTTTTAGCATATTTATCAATGTAAGTCCTCAACTCAGATTCATTGTTGATTAGTGTTAAGTCAAGCCCATGTAATTCTAAATTCTTGTTTCGGTATTATTGACTTAGTTCATTGATTTCACAGTTTAGTTTCTGAATTTGATGTTGTTTAATATCATTCTCCTTTAGTAAGAAATCATGTTTTGCATTTACTTCCTTGTTATCTCTTTCAAGAGACTCACACCTATTGCAAATATCTTTATATTTTACTGTAACAAGGTCAACCATTTTTTTATATTCTGCCAAATCTTTTTTGATTTCTGACAGTGGTTCCAGTTTCGCGTTTATCTCATCTAATGAGTGTCTGAGATCTTGTTTAACTTCATCATTTGATTGTTGAATGTTTAAGTTTATATCACCCAAGGTAACCATTATGAGGTTCATGTTTACAGTTCCAGTACTGTCAGAAAGTGATGCAGCCGCTGCGGATCTATTCGAAGCCACATTTGCCTTTTTACCTGCCATTATATTTAGTTATAATAATAATTAACCAGATCACAAATAAACCACAAATAGCTATTTAAACTTAGTCACTCCTGAATATGTCGGCAGGTGTCAGCACATCCTTTTTTATAGTCAAGTTGAAGTCGTGTCAGATTATATGTCACAGTTATCAGTCAGGAAATACAAATGTAACACAAAAGAAGTATTCAAGATAGTAGTAGTGGCACATTAACACACTTTGTACACTGGCACATGCTAACAGTCTTACAAGTCAATTGGAAATGGTACCTTAGGTCCCTAAGCTTTTGGACGTTCAACTGACATGTAGGTTATAACGACAATTGACTTAACAGAAATTTACCTTGCATGAGCAACTGCATTTGTTACCCGGTTTATACTCCACGTTTGCAATAGGTATACTTCACACGTGTATCCATTAATACTTTATCATTTAAATTTGCAGCAAGTAGCACCAGCAATTTCCTACCACAACATGCTTCCGAGATGGAGTGGCCCATTCATCGGGCTCCGACAATTTACCCACGATCAAATGCGCTTAGGTCCTACGTCTTACCCATACTGCGTCCAACTCTTACTGATTCCCGTCGCATCACTCCTTATATTGTCTGATCGCTGCATACGTCATGTCGTTTCCGTTTACAGGGCCGCCCACAGCGCCACATTTGCATAACGCCAGTTGTCTATAATTCAATTGCTCCTCTGTGTGTATACCCCCAGTGTTGGACTTTGTGACCTATCTATGGGCTACTTAAGCCTTCGTGGGTACGAGGGAACTTTGGATTTGGCTTTTCCGAGCTGGGAGAGAACACGTCTTTCGCCAAGGCGCTGGTGCCGATGAAACGAGTCTTCGTGTTGGCAGACAGCGGCGTAATTTATACCCTCTGCTTACGGTGTTTTTCCATTTTAACTACGCATTTTATTTTTTCGCTAAAGTTTTACTTAGGGTTCATTTACACTGAAAAATAGGAAAATATAGGAAACATTCAAATTTATGTATTTATTATAGAATTTCGGAAAATATGTAATTACATAATCTTTTTCGAAAATATGTGTATAAAATTGTAACACTTTGCTAATAATCCGATTTACTGCAGTAGGAATATATAAATAAGCGTTTCCAAACTTTTGCACATCAAGCAGATGGCTGTTTCAAGAAAATTAAACAGAAACTGCAATATGAATAGCTTGGAAACGCTTACTTATACACTGAGTGGCCACTTTATTATGATCACCCCCCTCAGTACTTCGTTGGGCCACCTTACGCCTTTAATACTGCGTCGATTCTTCGTGGCATGGACTCCACGAGATGATGATAGATGGTTTGTGGAATCTGAGACCATGCTTGATGAATAGCACTTTCCAGGAGTGTGAGATTGCAGGGTCGTGAATCCAGCTGTCTGATGGCTCGTTCGACTTCATCCCACAAATTCTCAATGGGGTTGATATCTGGAGATTGTGGGGGCCACCTAAGCAAGGTAAACTCACCGGCATGTTCCTGAAACCAATCCTGTACAATACGAGCACTATGGCAGGACGCATTATCTTGTTGAAAGTAGCCAGCGCCAGAATCTTGTTGACAGGATGCACTTGGTTTGCAACGATGATTAGATATGATGTGCCAGTCAGACGTTGATCAACACGAATTAAAGGGTCCAAAGCATGCCAGGAAAAAAATCCTCAAACCATAACGTTGCCTCCACTAGCTTGAAGGGTTGTAGCAAAGCATTTGGGGTCCATGCTTTCCTGCTGTTTCCGCCAAATTCTCACTCGCCCATAGGCATGGCGCAATTGAAAACGTGATTCATCGGACCACATAATTTGTTTCCAATTATCGACAGTCCAATCCTTCTGCTCTTGTGCGAACTAGAGACGTTTTCTCTTGTTAACTGCAGACAGCAAAGGTGTTTGACCAGACCTTCGGCTGCCATATCCCATCCGATGCAGTGTACGGCGAACAGTGCGTGCAGAAATCATTTGAGGGGATCCTTGATTAAGATGGTCTGTAATTTGCTGCACTGTTGCCCTTCTGTTATCTGTTACCAGTCTGGACACTCTCCGTTCCGCCCGAGCAGTCACTAGTCGATGACGACCACACGTTGGACGTAGAGACCCAGTTTTATGGTTGACAGTCCAGTCTGTAAATACTTTAACAACAGCTGCTCTGGGACATTTCACAAATGCGGCAGTTTCGGTGATACTCGCTCCATGGCTCCGAGCTCCTACAATCATCCCACGTTGAAAATCCGTCAAATCGCATTTTTTTACCCATCTCGTCACCCAAATATCACTTCTACTACTGTCGCAAACACTAAGCTTTCCCTTTTTATACTAGCCTCGCCCTCTGGTGGCAACAGCGTGCATCCATAGCTCATTTGCTTAAAACTGTCAGGTGGTCATAATAAAGTGGCCACTCAGTGTATATACCTATGCCAATAAATCGGATTACTAGTACATTTTTATTATTTTCTTCATAACTGGTGTATAGTTCCTCGTTAGTAATTTAAAAATATGTGTGATCACATGAAATTGTACCGAAAAACAAGTTCTCTAGGCATTAGTAACTGTCACGCTGAACAAAATTGCGATTAACACATTTTTCTACAGTGTAATACACAGTCGAGTCACATTATTATGACCACCTCGTACTTTTGACGTCAACAGCGCGTAGCCAATGAAAGAAGGCACGGGCCGTGAGCTGGCTTGTAGGGTTTATAAGGTGTGCTGCAGGCATTCTGAAAACATATCTCTCGTTGCTGTCATGGATAAAAGGAGCTATTTATCAAATTTGCACAAAGGGATGATTATCGGCTTTCGGACCAAGGGTGGCAGTATTTCTGAAACAGTGCAGTTTTTGAACTATTCGCGTGCTTCTGTGGTTAAAGTGTATCGTGATTGGAGAAATAGCACTATTGAGAATAAACGACGTGGAAACTGCGGAACACCACGCGTTATTGATGTGAGATGTGAACGTTCGTTGCGAACGTGCGTGAGCGCCGATCGACACGTTACAATGGAGCAACTCACTGGCCGAATGAACCAGGGGGCTACCGGAAGTGTGTCTAAAATGACAGTTCAGCGAATCCTGATGCATATGGGGCTTCAATGCAGGCATGTCCACTGCACCTATGCTAACGAAGGTGCATTGGCAGAAAAAGCTAACATTTGCACGGCAGTATCGGAATTGGATCTCCGCTGATTAGCAAAGGAATGCCTTCTCCGATGAGTCACGTTTTCTGCTTCATCTACCGGATGGACGTTGGCATATAAGGCGAGAAACATCGGAGAAAAAACGCTCTTCAACCATTGCTGAAAGAACACAAGCTGGTGGGGGCAGCGTTATGGTCTGGGGAATGATTTGGTGGCATTCCCTGGATCCAATTATTCGTGTGGAAGGCACTATGGACCGAATTCGTTATAAATTCATCCTTGCAGACCACGTGCACCGATACACGCTGATTGTCTTCCATGTGTCGGATGGGATCTTCCAGAACGACAATGCAAAATGTCACACAGCTGGAAATGTACGAGAGTGGTTGGAAGAGCACGATGAAGACTTCAAAGTACTTCCCTGGTCCCCATAATTCCCTAGACTTAAACCCAATTTAACATCTGTGGGACCACCTCGATTTTGTTGTTCGTTTTATGGATCCTGCACCACGCACCCTCCAGCAGCTCTCAGATGCACTGCAGTCAACATGGCTCCTCATACCTGTGAACACCTTCCAGCACCTTATTGAGTCACTCCCAGCCCGTCTAGCTGCTGTCCGCGCTGCACACGGCGGTTACTCTGGATGTTAGCTGGTGGTAACAATAATGTGATTCGACCGTGTATACAGAGTGGGCATAGCAAAGATTGCGAAGACTGAGTAACTTTCGAACACATAGTATCAAAACAAGCATACTTATTAAAATGGCATTAGTACTAAAAATGCATACATCTTTCGGGCACCTTAAAAATAGCACGAAATAGTAACAAATGAAGGAGGTTTTTGAAGGCCACTTTTAGGAGCTATATGAATGCAAACGGTGAAAATGATATTATATCAACTTGTTGAGTACGATTTCACTCTTCTACGAGTGTCATTCAAAAAGTAACAAGACTGACTTTAATTGGGGAAGAAGTGTAGAAAAATGTGTAGTTTAGAGTCCTAAATTATTTCGTCGGAAATAATGAAAGATTTCAAAAAAGTGAAACATACAAATTTTAAAGTAAGCAATTTCATGGCAAATGGGGAAAAATATCATTTTTATAGCGCTATTTAAAAAACTTTACGGTAATAGTTACATATAAGTACGACGCTCTGAACAGAAGCTGCCACAGGCCCAACACAAAGCTGCGGCGGCGACGTCAAGCTTTGCTCCGCTGAAACGATGGTCTGCCGCCCCGGTGGCGCAGTGGTCTAAGCGATGGCCTCTGATCATTCGTCCGAAAGGGGTCCGGGTTCGAATCCCGGTGAGGCATGGATGTTGTGTTTGTCTTACGGCACTGGCTCTCTCCCTTCCCTGGAACCAGTGACCCTAAATTAGGGACGGGAGACTGCTTATAGCCCATTGAGTTGCTCACGGTGGTCGTTAAACCTTCAATCAAAAAAAAAAAAAAAAGAAACGACGGTCTCGTTCCGGCGGCCATTTTGCTAGCGGAAGGTTACAACAGAAAGGGCAAACGTTCTTGCTACTAAAGCGTTCCATTTTGTAGTGCTACTATACAGAAATTAGCTCATCATTTCTGTCTCATCGCAGTCTGACAATTTCTTAATATCTTGGATTTTTCGCGTATGATTCTTCGATGCCCAGTGTATGAATGTATGAAATCACTTCGTCAACGCTTTTGTTTTTTTGAAATTCAATTAAAATGAACTGCGAGCTACTTCGTCAATAGGAAGAGCAAAACAGTAACTTCCCGATACCATGTAACTTTCGTTGGAGACAACGCGACATGTACTTTAACACTTTTCTAGAAGAAAGGCAAATGCATACTTTTCTATTTCGCATCAGGGAATCTTATGCGTAAGATCGAAGCAATTGCCATGTATTTTGACTAACTGCGACAGAAATAAAGAACTGTTTTCTGTCAGGTAGCACTCCAAATTGGAACGCTTTTCTGGCAAGAACGGTCCCCCCTTCTGTTGTAACCTTCCGCTAGCAAAATGGCCACCGGAACGAGACCATCTTTTCAGCGGAGCAAAGCTTGACGTCGTCGCCGCAGCTTTGTGTTAGGCCTCTCACAGCGCTGTTCACGTCGTCGTATTTACATGTAAATATTACGGTAAATTCACAGTACAGATGGCATTTTTTCACCATTTGCCATGAAATTACACACTTTGGAACCTGTACGTCTCACTTTTTCGAAATCCTTCCAAATATCCGACGAAATAATTTAGGACGCTAAACTACACGTTTGCCGAAGTGTAGTGCAGTAAACATACATACATACATACTTTCGAAGTATTCTCCCTCAACTTGAATTCACCGATCCTAACGTCCCTATCTACTTCCACAAGGTGTGTTAAAAGCCCTTCCCCGACATCTGGTTCAAGATACTCATCACAGCATTGCTCAGTTCAGCATTTGATGCATACCAATGCCCGCAAAGTTGTTTTTTAACTGCAAGGAATAAGTGGAAGTCAAACGGCGCCAGGTCCGATGAATACGGAGGGTTCGCCATCATTTCGATGCCTAGATCTTGGGTAAAAAAACACGATGTGCAGAGGCATTATCTTGATGCAAAATCCAACCAGTTTGTGCATATTCTGGGCGTTTTGGAAAACATTTCTGAGGGCTTTGAGAACTTCAGAATAATAAGCCGGTAACAATTTTCCCTTGTGTAACAACATGGCCATACACAATTCCCTTTTTTTTTCGAAGAAAACCAGATGCATGACCTTCCCTGCATTTGCTTGAACATTTGCTTTCTTGGATCGGGAACTCTGTCTGTGTTTCTATTGGATGCTCTGTTGTTTCGTTTCTGGATCGAAATGGTGAAAAAATATCTCATCACATATGACGACTCGATCCAAAAAGTGTGGCTTACCACGTAGCCAGCACTTCCATTGGAAACAAATGATAACACGACTTGCCTTGTGTTAATCCGCGAGCAAGTGGGGAATCCAATTTGCAGCGATTTTTCAGTATCACAACCGGTCTTCCACAATATCATCAACGGAACCAACGGACATCTGCATACCATTAACAACCTCCTCAATGGTCATTCGGCGGTCTTCGCGCAGGAGTGCCTCGATGGTATTGACATTAACCTCCGTAGTCGATGTCGATGGCCTACCAGAGCGTGGCATGTCTTCCATTTTTCACCATTCACAAATTTTCTATGGAACTCAAAAACTCTTGCACGGTACAAAGTGTTTTTTCTTATAATCTGTTTTAATCATTTCGTGAGTTTGTGTGGCGGTTTTATTCAAACGCATGAAAATTTTTATAGCTGTTCTTTGCTCGAGTTTTAAACCCATACTGGGTTACTGAAACACGTCTGAACTCTGCGGCGTCTACTACAAGAATGAACTAGCGGAGCGCTGTAAAAACGAGTCGTCACGTGACTGACCTTGCAGGTGTTCCGACACAGGCAGCTGCATTTTTCTTCGTGGGTTTGTTTTGGCGCAATGACGTCAGTCTCTACTTTTTGAACAACCTACGTATTGAAAACACATCGCCGATACTCTTCACCGGGAAACGTCATCTTTAACTGAATTTCCAAAAGTTGCAACGACTAAGTCGTATTTCGACACAGGAAGTTGGAAAAATCAGAACGCTTTGGAAATGGCAGAAAAATAAAGATATTACTTACTTTGTCTTCCCAAGGGTAAGTTACCCGAGCTTCAATACCTCCGTTTTTCTTTACCCAGTCTAGTGCAGCTCTTATAGAGCCCGGGTAACACGCTTTTGTCTCTTCTGCAAAGCAAATAAAAAAGCACATGTCTAAACGCATTTTATATTTACGAATTTACTACTAGGAGAAAATTAAGTACTCTGTAGTTCTTTGTTTTTCATTAAATTTCAAAAACCTTTTTTTCTGGGATGGACAATATACACTGAAGAGCAATTGAATTAGAGACAGCTGGCGTTATGAAAATGTGGCGCTGTCGGCGGCCCTGTAAACGGAAACGACATGACGTATGCAGCGATCCGACAATATAAGAAGTGATGCGACAGGAATCAGTAAGAGTCGGACGCAGTATGGATAAGACGAAGGATCTAAGCGCATTTGATCGTGGGCAAATTGTCGGGGTCCGACGAATGGGTCACTCCATCTCGGAGGTCGTGCAGGCACTGGGATTTTCACGAGCCACTGTGTCACGGGTGCACCGTGAGTACATCGAATCCGGTAAAACCATCCCTGCAAGGGCCAACTGCCGTGGACAACAGCTTGTGGATGATTGGGGTCATCGTCGGCTAGCTCGCATTTTAACAGCGGTTAGACGGTCCACGGTGCAAGAAATCACTCGGCAATTTAACGCTAGTGCACAAAAACGTATAAGCAGCCACACCATCCAGAACCTTCTCCTCTCTATGGGGTACAGAAGCCATCGTCTAACGAGGGTACCGCTGCTGACCGCACCTCACAGGATGCAAAGATTAGCATGGGTGAGGGAAAATCGGCACTGGACCCTAGACATGTAGGAAAATATTACCTGGACTGATGAGTCCAGATTCACGTTGGTACATGCGGATGGCAGGATACGAGTACGGTGCAAACCACATGAAGCGATGGATCCTTCTTGCCAGCAGGGTATTCTTCAAGCTGTTGGGGGTGGCATTCTCGTCTGGGGACTGTTTACGTGGACTGAAATGGGACCACGGGTACGTGTGACATCGTCTCTCACAGGTCAACGTTACCGAGATATCCTGGACGACCATTTGCTACCGTTTGGTTTGTGCGTCTTCACCATCCCACTGGGGACCTCATTCTGCAACAAACAATGCACCGTGCCATCGCTCCAGAATTGTATCCGAATGGTTGGATGAACACTCCACCGACGTGACCTCGCTTCTTTGGCCAGCTAGGTAACCTGACCTCAATCTCATCCAGCACATCTGGGATGCCATCGAGAGAGATGTTTGAGGCTCTGACGTCCCTCCATCAAATCTTCGTGAACTGTGGGAACTTGTTCAGGGTTCGTGGATCCGTATGGCTTCCCAGCGCTTCCGGTGTCTTGTCGAGTCTATGCCGAGACGAATCGCCACCGTCATCAGGCCGAAAGGTGGTGCTACACGTTACTAGACAGGTATCTCTAATTCAATTGCTCTTCAGTGTACGTAAGCATACACTTCGTTATTCCTGTGTAACTTATTTTAAAAAAATTCTACTAACAGTTCGATGGCACCTTTCTTGCTTTACTAGGACTTAAGCAACGATAGCAATTTATCGAGTAATTTGTCCAATCTCTATTAGATTGGATAACATTTTACCTTCTAAAGAAAGTTTTTGAAATAAATATTTTTTTAGTTTTATTGAGAAATACTAAATTCTTACTCCGTGTGTTTCCTCCCTTCCCAAATTAGGTATCTTGAAAGAAATTAGATAACCCGACATATTGTTTAATGTTCCGCAACCCTGACTTTATAAAAGAATGGAAAACTCGCAATTTAAGTCAAAGAAACCGGCATTTATTAAGCTTATCCGCTCAGAAGAAGACATGACCCTCCTCTGTAAAAATAATTTTTAGGCAACACAAGAAAAATCGTCGTTTAGCTTGCAAAAAAGTTATTGTCTCGGCAGACAGGGAGATAGACGGTGATGATTATCGGAAATCGCATGACACCGGTCTTACTCTAAACTACACAAACAGAATTTATGTAGTTATATACGTCACTACAACTAGGGAGAATCAGAAAGTAAACGCAACATACCACTTAATACCGGTAACTACAGAGGGTGAGTCGAAAGTTTTGCAATATTTGCGTAAACGCATGCGCTGCGGTGAGTATGTTACGTGTTTAAACTAGTTTTAGTCGCGCACTGCAGTCAGTCGAAAGGGATATAAAGTTGTAGTAGCTGCTGTGAACAGCATTGCATGTCGTCGTTCTGTCTGTGGTTGGGACGCCTGAAAGATGAACATCCACAACCGGCTAATTTGGGAGCTTTTGCTTTACGAATTTGAACACAGCCATAACGCGGCTCAAGCAACACGAAATATTTGTCATGTGACAGAGGAAGGTTCCGTGGACCACAGGTTTGTCCGTCTGTCTGTCCGCACGATAACTCGCGTAAAAATGAATCGATTGCGATGAAATGTTAGTACGTTGCAGGGGACAATCTGGGAACGAACCCTATTGAAAATGAGCGAAATTGGATAAAAGTTCAGGACATAGAAGCGGGATCCATTCCATCGCCCTCATGCGTCATAACTTACGCAAACAAGTTAGTAAAATCATGCAATGCATTGACTATGATACGCTTTCCAACATACCAGAAATCATTACTCAAGTTATTAGGATAATGCTGTGGAATAAATCTCGCTCCTGTGCCCTGACCTTTAACCCTATTTCAATGATATTCAGCAGAACCGGTTCAGTATACCTCCAAAATAACATGATAACGTTTTGTCGCAATCGAAGCATTTTTACGTAAGTTATGACGCATAATGGCAATGAAAGTGATTTCGCTCCTATGTCTTGACATTTGACACTATTTCGGCCATTTTTAAAATGGTTTGTCCCAAGGTGGTCCCTTACCACATACTAAAATTTCATCAAAATGGAACCTTTTTAACGTTAGTTATGACGCATAAGAGCAATGGATCCCACTGCTATGTCCTGACCTTTGACTCCATTTTGCTGACTTTCAATAGGGCTCCTTCCCAGGTGTTCCTCTACCACACACTAAAATTTCATCGAAATCGAATGATTTTTACGCGAGTTATCGTGCGGACGAACATACGCACACAACGCGTGACCTAAGAGGCAGATGGGAATCGCGACCATATGCTCGCAACTGTGTTACGTCATAAAATTTTAATAGGATCCACACACAACGCGTGACGTAATGAGACAGGTGGTGTGACCTCGCGCCAACATCTCAATCGCGAGGATGTGACGTCATAAATTTTCTTAGCATGGTCTACATTAATGGAACGATGCCATGACACTAAAAATGTGGTAATTCGGGGTGGTTATTTAACCCACTAAACGAATTTTCCTAAAGTCGAGATCAAGCTAAATCGATTTCTAGTACCAGAAAACGGTAGGTTAACTACTTTCATCAAAATCTTTAGAGACATTTTCAAAATAAAATTTACACACATACAAGAATTGCTCCTTTAATAGTATGGGATAAGGGCGATGGAATGGATCCCGTTCCTATGTCATGACCTTTGACCCCATTTCGTCCATTTTCAATAGGGTCCATTCCCAGGTGATCCCCTACGACATACTAACATTTCATTGTAATCGAACCATTTTTACCCACGTTATGACGCAATGGAATGCATCCCGCATTCCATTTGTCCTGACCTTTGACCCCATTTTTCCCATTTTCAATAGAGTTAGTCCCCGGGTGGTCCCCTGTCACTTTTGTCTTCTGAAAGTTCATTTTTAATCCCACTTTTTTACTCTTAACAGCAAGTTCTTGTATCATACTCTGAAGCTCTCAAGGATATATATATATATATATATATAGGAATAGAGAGTAATAAAATTTTCGTAGGCATATAATTAGTCTGACATATATTGGGTTGTCGGAAAAGTCATGACGTATTTTGGCACCCGATTGCGGTTGGGTGGTGTCGGAAGTACTAGAGGCATGCAAAGCTCTGTTATCGCTATGGCATTCGACAGGTGCCAGTTCTAGCTACAGTCTAAAAGGAACAGTGAGCGATTTGGTTTATTTGCGGAGATTTGACGTCAAGTTGAAGACGGCAGACCAAACTGTGCATTTTCGCCATATTTTACTGATTTACTTCCGTAAAGGGAAGAACGCGCGTCAAGCTTGTGAAAAGTTGCTTAAAGTGTACGGTGATAATGCTCAACAAGAACGTCAGTGCCAGCGGTGGTTTGCAAAATTCCGTGCTGGTGATTTTGAACTCAACGATAATCCTCGGTCCTGGAGGCCCACCGAGGCTGATGACAACCAAATCAAGGCATTGATCTAGTCAAACCCAAGTTACACGACACGAGAGATTGCAGACACATTACACATTCATCATTCAAGCGTTCACGATCACCTGCAGAAGCTGGGATACGTAAGCAAGCTCGATGTGTGTGTGTGTGGGGGTTGTTTTTTGTTTGTTTGGAGGTTTAACGACCACCGTGAGCAACTAAATGGGCTATAAGCAGTCGCCCGTCCCTAATTTTGGGTCACTGGTTCCAGGGAAGGTAGAGAGCCAGTGCTGTAAGACAAACACAACATCCATGCCTCACTGGGATTCGAACCCGGACCCCTTACGGACGAATAATCAGAGGCCATCGCTTAGACCACTGCGCTACCGGGTCGGCGATGTGTGGATTCCTTATGAACTCAAAGAAGCTCAATTGACGGCGTGTGTAAACATCCGCGATATGCTCATTAAACGTGAGGATAACGATCCTTTTTTGAAGCGACTGATAATTGGTGACGAAAAGTGGATTGTGTACAACAATGTGCTGCGCAAACGGTCTTGGTCCCGACGTGCTTGTTCGCCTCAAACGACACCCAAAGCAGACATTCATCAGCGGAAGGTTCTGGTCTCAGTGTGGTGGGATTTTAAAGGTGTCGTGTTCGTCGAGCGCCTACCACGGAGCCAAACAGTCAATTCGAATGTGTACTGTCGGCAATGGGACAGTTTGAACGAATCCATCATCGAGAAACGTCCAGAGCTCGTTCATCGTAAAGGTGTTGTGTTCTATCACGACAACGCGGGACCACACACAAGTTTGATCACCCGCCAAAAATTATTGGACCTTGGGTGGGATGTGTTGCCACACCCAGCATACTCGCCTGACCTTGCGCCTTCAGATTTCCACTTGTTTCGCTCTCTTTGACAGTCCTTGCTTGGGCCGCCCCGGTGGCGCAGTGGTCTAAGGCAATGGCCTCTGATCATTCGTCCGAAAGGGGTCCGGGTTCGTATCCCGGTGAGGCATGGATGTTGTGTTTGTCTTACGGCACTGGCTCTCTCCCTTCCCTGGAACCAGTGACCCTAAATTAGGGACGGGCGACTGCTTATAGCCCATTGAGTTGCTCACGGTGGTCGTTAAACCTCCAATCAAAAAAAAAAAAAAAAAAAAAAAAAAAAGTCCTTGCTTGGTATAACGTTCAATTCAGATGAGGCTATAAATTACCACCTTGTAGAGTTTTTCGCCACGAAAGACAGGTCCTTCTATGAACGAGGCATTCTGCAGCTCACTGAAAGATGACAAAAGATTATCGAACAAAACGGGCATTATATCATTGATTGGTCTTTGTTTTTTCTATTAATAAATGACCTTTGCAAAACATGGCTAAAATACGTCATGATTTTTCCGACAACCCAATATATACCATACAACCTGCGGCTTTGAGCTCAGTGATAGATGTAACCTTTTTCTTGTACACAACGACGTTAATAAAGCCCCCCCCAAATCGCATTGGGATTGGCCATGTCCAATCCAACGCCCTGGAAAATTGTGGTATAAGGATCTGCGTACATTCAAAAATCGCTGGAAAATGATGCCTGGAATATCCTGGAGTTGTGGGATTGCGAATTGTTCTAACATATCCAGGTACTTTATGCCAGTAACGATTGGTTCAGCAAAGAAAAAGGGCCTTATCACTATGTCATCCATTAGGCCAGCCCAGACATTAACATTCGGGCTGTCTCTTTCGTTTGCTACGACGACATGGGGATTTTTCGTGCCTCAGATTCGGCAGTTATGATTATTCTCTCTGCCAGAAATATGGAATGCTGACTCATCGCTGAAGCAGATCCATGAAAGGAGTGTGGGGTGTTCGTCAGTGCGATTAAGCGTGTCCACATCAAATACTTTTCGACGTACTTCAGCAGTCGAAGTTGTTGCACTAACTGCCCTTTATGCACATATAGGCGGAGACGTTTACGCAGAATCTTGAAAACCGTTGCTCGCGGTATTTCGAGTTCTCGACTGGCGACGCGGACGGACTTCTTCGGGCTCCTTAGATAAGCCTTACGGACGTTTCACACCTTTTCGTCCGAAATGGAAGGTCTCCCAGTGCTTTTGCATTTTAAGAGACTTCCTGTTGCTTTGAATTTATTTACCCATTGTTCTAAGCTCCTTCGTGTCGGCGGCTGTCTCTTGTACTCCGTTCTGAACTTACGTTGAATTGTTGTTAGGGATTTTGACTCCGCAAACCAAACCATACACACTGCTTTCTCCACTGGGAAAGCCATGTCTGTTGAATTCCGTGTTTGACGAGATTTTTCCCTACATGAGACACCTGGCGCCATCTGTCATCTGACTTAACAAACTTAAACACTCGCCACGTTTCTTGACTTTTAAAGTAAGTTTTTTTCTATCTTTTTAGTAGCAAACTGAAGTTGTTAGACACAAATAGCGGCCAACTTTTATATTGTATTTTTTTCTAATAGCAAACGGATGCTTAAACACAAATGGCGGCCACTTTCAGTACATGTTGTGATATCGTTATCTTGCTGTTAAACTAAGACGTGCTCTGTTCAAATTTCATTCAAATACATTGATCGTTTTTCATGTTATTTCGGGACCTCTATCGAGCGGGACACACCATGTTCGTAAACAAAGATATGAAAAATACCCATTTGCTCTGGAAACTTGTGACTAGACAATTTACCAACAATTATTTACATATTAAAACTTTTAAATGTAATTCTTATAGCATGCATCTTAAATATACATAATTAGCAGAACACAATTTTATGAGTGTATACGAAGGAATACTCAAATTACATACTACGATCCTGAAAGCAATCCAAGATGTTTTGTTCACTAAGAGAGATTAACTTCCCGGTTTTTCTTTTGTTCATTGCTTCTAGAGTCCCTATAGCTCCAAAGGCCCAGCAGCTATTACATTCTTCCTGAAGAGAGAACTTATCTTTTAATACAAATGTACCAAAAAAAAGATACATGTTCAGCAACTCCGTAAGCAAATTAACTATATTGACAAAAGTCACCGGACACCTAGAAGAGAAACAACATAGCATTCATTTACATACATTAGTACGATGTCGGTCCACCTTTGGCCTTAATGCATGCACTGACCCTTCGAGATATGCTTTCGACAAGGATTTGGAACACAGCGATTCCATTCAGTACATAATGCTGTCTGCTGGTACCAACAAGGCTCGGTTCCATATTATGGCCACAGATTTGGTAGGGCATAATTGTCCAGAATATCGAGGTAAATGTTCTGGGTAAAAGGTTTGTCCACGATAACCAATGGGCAGGGACCATACCACGAAAAACACCCCCATGCGAGTACACTGCCAGCTCCAAACTTGACCGTAGGAACGGTACACTGCGGTAAATAGCGTTACCCCGGCTGCCACCATACCCACACACGGCCATCAGGCTGATGAATCGTGTATCTGGCTTCATCAGTCCACAGGACCCATTTCCATTGATCTGCGGTCCACGACAAATGTCCTTTACACCATGCTAAACGACGAGTAGCATTCCGAGTGGAGATGAAAGGCTTATGAGCTGCCGCACGACCACGATAACCCGTGCAATGAAGTTCTCTACAAATGGTACGTGTACATACCGAGGTTCCAGGTTTTTACTCACCTGTACACTGAGGTCTTGTGCAGTTCTCCGTCGTAACGACTCTCCTGAGGTTTCGACGTCCTTTATCGCTGATTTTATTTGATCTGCCAGTACGTTTTGCTACTTCAGGCACGCCATGTGTCTTCGACTTATTTAGTACTTCCAAAGCAGTTGACTTGGGTATGTTTAAACGACTCTCGGTTTCTCTTATGGAGAACCCACTAATATAACACCCAACAATCTTTCCTTTCTCAAAGTCAGTTCTCTCCTGCCGCGACATTTTGACTCAACCTCACAGTGCAATATGACAGCGGTCAGCTGCAGACTTGTTTTTATACCGTTTGCAGCTGTACCACGAATCTTAACAACGCAGCGGATCCGTTCATTTGCCTTTGAAGGTGTATCCGGTGACACTTGACATTATAGTGCACAAGGTTAGAAACTTAATAGAAACAATTTTTCAGTAAAATGACTCTTTAGTTTTTTATAACTCTTGAAATCTAAGGACGACAGCTACTTAATTTTGAGTCGCCTGTAATACTCTGAACTGGATCTGGAGATAACAGATCCAAGAATTTTAAAATTGGAGAAATACTGTGGTATTTTTGAAACCAACACCTTCTTCAACTTTCAGAAAATATATTGGTTCAGTGTTCATTAGCGTGTGTTAAAAAATACACGATAAATAATTTCCCTTTCAACGAAATTCTTGTAGTAACAGATAATTCCCTGAAGAAATCGGTCTAACACCACCAGAACCGAAGACTTGATTGCATTTAATAACAGCACTAGTATCGAAGGGTTCACAGCATATTGTGCCACCCAACAATCAAAGACTTGACACCATATAACACCACTATTGTAGAAAACCTGACACTATATAACACCATTACTGTCGAACACGTGACACCATATAATAGCACCACTTATATCGAACACTTCGCGCCAATAATAACTCCTCTGCTATCGAACACTAGATACCAATAATAACTCTACTGCTATCAAACACTAGACACCAATAATAACTCCACTACTAACGTATACTATACAGTACATAATTACGTCACTAACATCGAAGTATAATAAATCATCACTACTATCAAAAGCGTTACATCATATGAAACACCCTACAATCGAAGACTTCACAGCATATAACACCACCACACAATCGAAGACTTGAGATATTTAATAACACCATTACTACTGAAAATTTGACACAATTTACATGTAATAGCCCCGCTACTAACGTATACTACACAGTACATAACAACATTACTACCATCGGAGACTGGACAGTATGTAAATAATATCTCTCCTACTATCAAAAACTTTAGACTAAATCACTCTACAATCGAAGATTTCACAGTATATAACAACGCCACACAATCGAAGACTTCAGACATTTAATAAAACAATAGCTATCGAAAACTTGACACCATATAATAACACCACTGCCACTGAAGACCTGACAGCATATCCACTGAAGTGCAAAAGTCATAGGATGCATACCTAGTATCGTGTAGAGCCTCCTCTAGCCCGGCGAAGTGAAGTAACTCGACGTGGCATCGATTCCACGAGTGGCCGGAAGACTTCTGGAGTGATGTTGAGCCATGCCGTCTGAATAGCCACCCAGAGTTCCCTGGTATTTGTAAGCGAAAGATCTTGGGTGCGAATGGACCTTTCCACCACGTCCCATAAGTGCTCTATTGGTTCATGTCGAGCGAACGTGGTGGCCACACCATCCGTCGGAACTGTCCAGAATGCTCCTGGAACCAAATTTTGGACAACCTGGGTCCGATGGCATGGTACATAATCTGCCTAGAAAATGCCGTCCTGTTGGGGTACATGAAGTCCATTAAGGGTTGAAAATGGTCACTCAACAGAGTAGCAAAGCAATTACCGGTTACTGACGTGTTTACAAGGAGCAGAGGACTCAATCCGTGCCACGTAAAGACACCCTACACACGTATAGAACCACCGGCAGCTTTCACAGTGCCTTATTGATAGCTTGGGTCTATGGCCTCATGGGGTCTGTGCCACTCCCAAACCCTACCATAAGCTCGTAACAACTGGTAGCGTGACTCATCGGACCTCACTACATGTTGCCAGTCTTCCAGGGTCCAATTGCCGTGTTCACAACCCCAGGTGAGACCTTGTGTCCGAAGTCGTGTTGTTAACAAAAGCACTCTGGTGGGTCTTCTGCTCTCATACCACATGGACACGAATGACGCTAAATTTGACCAGATGGACATGTCTCTGGTACCTCTTGCACTGAATGTGGATATTATTTGAGCCAATGTCGCTTGTCTGTTATCATGGACAATCCAATTCAGACTCCGCTGGTCACAGTCATTCAGCACCCGTGGACGGCCACTGCGCTGTCCATGGTGGGTGGTAATGCCTTTCACGAGGTATTCTCGTTACACACGTGACACGTTGGATCGAGGAATGTTGAATGTTCACACAACTTCGGAAACTGAATGTCTCATCCGTCTGTCTTCCACCACCTTGCCTCGTTCAAACTCCGATAATTCACGTCGGTTTACCATAATCCTACTAGAGGTTGTTCGACCTGACTCACGAGATTACATATCGCAACTGATAAAAATCGTGGCGTGCATCGAAATCTTTATACGGCAGCAGCGCCAGTTAAAAATTTGCGTACGACTGTCCCATGAGTTTTGGCACTTCAGTAGTAATAACACCACCCACTACTATGGAACACTTAATACCATGTAGTAACACCACAACTGTCTAAGACTTCACACAATATAATAACACCTCCACAATTGAAGACTTGCATTGGTTCCAGGGAAAGGAGAGAGCCAGTGTCGTAAGACAAACACAACATCCATGCCTCACCAGGATTCAAACCCGTTCCCCTTTCGGACGAATGATCAGAAGCCATCGCTTAGACGACTGCTGACAGATTATAATGCCACCACTACTATCAAAGACTTGACAGTTTATTATACCACCACTACTGTCTAAGACTAGACAACGTATAATAACACCCCAACTATCGAAATCTAAGCAATATACGAGGATACTAACACCAGAACTATAGATGGCTTGATAGCATAAATTATAACACAACTGATTTTTGACTTGACAACATAACTTATAACATCACTACTAAAGTGGACTCGACAGTATACGTATAATATTACCACTGCTATCAAGAACTTTACAATTCATAATAGAGTACTTGTATCAAAAACATTATAGCACATAAAACACTATTGTATTCGACGATTTGACACCATTAAAAACACCACTACTGTCGAAAACCCTATGCCATGTAATAACATCACTGCTACCGAAGACTAAGCAGAGGATGGCCTGGTGGTCGGTATTCGTGACTGCCACGGAAAGAGACTCAGGATCGATCCCAAGCAGTTACGAACGCTTGAACCACTTAATAACCGCCGTAGGTCTGATGGGCACGTTAAGCCGTGTGACCCCGGCTACTGGTCCTCTCCCGGTTATAAACAACGGCGTCTTGTTTCCTCTTTTTACCTCGCTTTCGTGTAGGGGCACTCTAGCCCAAATCTCCTACCTGTCTACTTCTAAGGGTTGTTTGAGACACTCCCTTCCCAAAATCTCTCTTTAAAAAGACTGCAGAGACTGTAATAACACCACTAAAATGTAAGATTTGGTAGCATGTAACAGAAGACATTCGTAAACGGAGTGAAAGTGACGTGAGCGAGGAGTTTAATTGCACGGTCGTATTATCTACACTGAAGTGGTAAATTATTAGAAACACGCAATGGCAGTAAGGCACTTGCCATCCTCAACTATGACGTTGAGATGGATTCGTAAACATTTCACTGCGGAGAATTGAGACGTGTACGGAGAGTAAATAGATGTAGCATGAGAAAAACCCGTAATTTAATCGACTTTAAGAAAGGCATGATAGTGTTTGCTAGGGGGCAGGTGCATGCGTCTAAGAAACGGCAAACCTTCTTGGATATGCAAGAACATCTGCATCGATAGTGCACAGCGAGTGGTGAACAAACAATCTCAATTGGATGGCACACCAGCTGTAATAGCGCAGCACAAAATCTATATAGGGAGGAAAATTTCAACATTCACAACCCTCCGGACATAAACGCAAACAGGCTAGTCTATCAGGGTTTCTTTTTTTTTTTTGTTCTTTTATTTATTGGACTTGGATGGCAGATACACTTACATCCAGTACAGGGAGAGTGGACGGGACAGACAGGCATTGTCGAACAGGAATGACAGGTAGACAGTATGTGCAAATTTGTTACATCAACAAGTACATATCAAACATGGTACACAGTATGTCAAATGATCAATGTACACAGAGAGCCAGTGTTGATCAAGTGACATATTGAGAGCCAGTGCCAAAAGACATACACAAACATCCATGCCTCACCGTGATTCGAACCCGGACTCAACTAGGGCGAATGGTCAGAAGCCTGCGCCAGCGGGGCTGCCTAGTCTGTCAGTAAATACACGCAGATAAATTAACCACAATACGGCGTCAGCAGCACGAATCAATGGATCTCAGCAGCCTTGTGTTAACTCTACAAGCTGATGGTGGCAGTGCAACATTTTTGGTTCTGTTTTCACCGCAGGCGTTGGTTTCCTAATTACTTCTGGAACAGTTGACAGTTTATTATACCACCACTTGACAGTTTATTATACCACCACTACTGTCTAAGACTAGACAACGTATAATAACACCCCAACTATCGAAGTCTAAGCAATATACGAGTATACTAACACCAGAACTATAGATGGCTTGATAGCATAAATTGTAACACAACTGATATAAAAGATTTGACAACATAACTTATAACATCACTACTAAAGTGGACTCGACAGTATACGTATAATATTACCACTGCGATCAAGAACTTGACAATTCATAATAGACTACTTGTATCAAAAACATTATAGCACATAAAACACTATTGTACAGATGTTCTTGCATATCCAAGAAGGTTTGCCGTTTCTTAGATGCATGCACCTGCCCCCTAGCGAACACTATCATGCCTTTCCTAAAGTCAATTAAATTACGGGTTTTTCTTATGCTACATCTATTTACTCTCCGTACACGTTTCAATTCTCCGCAGTGAAATGTTTACGAATCCATCTCAACGTCACAGTTGAGGATGGCAATTGCCTTACTGTCATTGCGTGTTTCTAATAATTTACCACTTTAGTGTAGATAATGCGACCGTGCAATTAAACTCCTCGCTCACGCCACTTCACTCCGTTTACGAATGTCTTCTGTTACATGCTAGCAAATCACTACTAAAGAGGACTCGACAGTATACGTATAATATTACCACTGCTATCAAGTACTTGACAATTCATAATACACTACTTGTATCAAAAACATTATAGCACCTAAAACACCATTGTATTCGAAGACTTGACAACATTAAAAAACACCACTGCTGTCGAAAACCCTATGCCATGTAATAACATCACTGCTACCGAAGACTAAGCAGCGGATGTTCCTTGACATAATTTCGAACCAGGCATACCTAGTAGTAGATCCAGTGGGGAGCGACTAGGGTGATCGCTGCCCCCTACCCTACCCCCAGTGATGATGCCAGCAGTTAAGAATAGAGGGGCTATAGGGGGCTTAAGCATCACATGGGGAGGACTAAAATTTTGAAGCATTTGTCAGAAATTTTGGCAAAAAATTCCGTATATGTACATTTCTCCCGCCGCTGGTGATGCTATCCCAGTAAAAATCGTTTTCTGGTACATACTGTGCGCAGTACTTGTTCAACGTACTAGCAAGGGAACGCAGTATTTCCCTGGTAAGTATTACTATTCGTGGAATCACCAAGTTCAGCGGGTGAAAGTTAATGAATAAAAAATATATTCCTGTAAATTTTCCAGCATTTTGAGGATTGCCAACACTTGATCCGGCGACGTAAAGTTGTCCGTGTGAAAAGCAGGGTTCCTCCAAATTTATGTCAGCCACTGCCAATAACTGGTTGATGCAGTAATACTTCTGCAAAAAAAAGGGGGGAGCCGCGATAGCTGCAAATGTGAAGAATAAAAAAAATAAATTTAATTTACTTTCACGAAACAAAAAAGAAAGGAAGAAGAATGGAAATGTTTATCTTCGAGGAGACATCTATAGAACTGCCGTACATTTAGCGTGTGCTTCTAATCATCCCGGGCCGCCCCGGTGACGCAGTGGTCTAAGGCGCTGACCTCTGATCATTCGTCCATAAGGGGTCCGGGTTCGAATCCCGGTCAGGCATGGATGTTGTGTTTGTCTTACGGCACTGGCTCTCTCCCTTCCCTGGAACCAGTGACCCTAAATTAGAGACGGGCGACTGCTTATAGCCCATTGAGTTGCTCACGGTGGTCGTTAAATCTCCTATCAAAAAAAAAAATCATCCCGGACACTAAAATGCAATGTACCTATGTCATGTCGCGTGCATTCGAATTGACACTGGCATTGGTCGTCCTTTTGTTTACTGTTTTGAATTTCAAATAACTGGAACTCTTTATTTACATTACATTGTATTTCTTCCTCATGAAGTCGCCCATTGGTGGTGAAAGCTAACCTTTATTTATTTGTGTTTTCAATACACCATTAAACGGATATTTTTGCACTTTATTTTTATATATGGTCTCTAATTTAGACTGTAGATCGTTTATTGAAAGGCTGAATTGTGTCGCAGTTCTTAAAGGTAAAAAAATGGAACTTTTTTGGAAAATTTTGTATGGGGGCTTTTTGATTCCGGGCTCCGATACTCTAACTTAGACCGTCTACTGCCTAAGTT
Source organism: Macrothele yani (assembly GCA_039090855.1). Lineage (NCBI taxonomy): Eukaryota > Metazoa > Arthropoda > Arachnida > Araneae > Macrothelidae > Macrothele > Macrothele yani. The sequence goes on along the minus strand of CM076998.1, from coordinate 89,191,476 downwards.
AGAGTACCATGAGATAGTATAGCAAATTTGGTGGATCTAAGTTGAAAACTGTAGATTTTACGGAACTTTTCTGTGGGGTATTGAAAGGCTGACTTGAATCCGGCTCTGACCCCATTCGATAACCGCCTGCGGTCTCAGTTAGAGTACCGTGAGATAGTATACAAAATTTGGTAGTTCCAAATTGAATACTGTAGAGTTTACGGAAATTTTGTGTGGGTGCCCCTTGACCTTCTGCTCAGACCGACCCTGGGCTCCGACCCCTTCCAAAAACGATCTACGGTCTACGTTAGGGTAGTATGAGATAGTATACCAAATTTGGTGGTTCTAAATTAAAAAATGTAGATTTGTATAGCGGACATATAAACAAATAAATATTTAATTTCATGTACACTCATCGTCAAAAAAAGTTGCACCCAGAAGGAAGCAACCGACAGGAATGAAACTTGATGGGTTGGTTTGATATCGTGAGACATGCAAATGATTCAAGTATCACGCTCGGCCGAGCATGTGACGCCAGCAAGGAGGGATTGTAGTGCTGTGCAAGGCCAGCTACATAAGGTCGTCCCGTTGCGCAAGCTTGCCATTCTGACTCGTGCTGTTGTGTTGGTTGCATCCTTTGCAAGTAAAGTGTGCATCTCAGAAAAGCTCGGAAGCAATTTGAGCAGTTGGAGTAGTTCGAGAGAGGCCGCATCGTCAGGCTCCAGGAAGCCGGTTTGTCTTATTGCCGTATTGCACGCCATATCGGTCGTTCGGATATCGCCATAACACACTGTGGGCGGCAGTGGATAGAACAAGGCATGCAGTAGCAACAGGAATGATCTTTGAGACTTAGACGAACCACGGAGAGAAAGGACCGACGGGTTGTCCGACATGCGCGGAGGGACCCAACAGAAACGATTGCGGATATTCAGCGAGCAGTGGTGCCCTTCATACATCGTCCGAGTAGTACCAGCACCATTGGCAGACGGCTGCACGACGTAGAAATACGCGCATGCAGACAGTTACGACAACTGCCCTTAACACCACTGCATCGTCGCCAAAGGCTGCAATGGTGTCGTGCCAGACTGTCAAGGAGCCACTCAGAATGGCAGCGGGTGATCTTCAGTGACGAGTCCCGCTTTTGTCTTGGAGGAGACCACCAACGAATCTGTGTGTGGAGGCACCGTGATCAGCGCCAAGTTGAACGGTTTGTTGTCGAGCGTCACAGGTCGAGGAGGCTTGGTGTCATAGTGTGGGGTGCAATTGCCTACGATGCCAGATCCCCTTTTCCCCTTTGGTGTTCATTACAGGCACTTTGACAGCCCAACGTTACTTTAATGAAGTCCTGCAACCAGTGTCCCTACCTTTTCTGAACTCTCACTGCTGTGCGATTTTCTAACAGGACAACGTTCGTCCGCATATTGCTGCTGTCGGAAGAGTTTGCCTTCGAGGCTCTGGCACTCTGCCATAGCCAGCCGCATCCCCAGACCTATCACCTATTGAAAATGTGTGGGATGATATTGGGCATACGATCCACACTCCACCCTTACCGCACAATCTGAAGGAACTGCGAGAGAAGATTCAAGCTCCATGGGATGGCTTATCGCAAGACACCATTAGGAACCTGTACAACTCCATGCCGAGACTTCTGGCATGCTGTGTGGTCAAGCCTGCCTGCATGAAGCCATGCTGAGAGACACTACTTATTGGCGTTTAGCTCAATAAATATTACCCATATCAGTCTCAATGTTTAATCTTTAATTGTTCCCGCTAAACTTTACCTTCCTCCCGAACAGCACTGCAATCCGACACGTCCTTTTGGGCGCAACTGTTTTTTTTTTTTTTTTTTTTTTTGCCTATGAATGCATATAGATGCAGTACTGGGAATCATGGATACAAACGTCCATGGCCTTTAACAAGTTACAATTTCTTTCGCAGCAATTTTTTCTTTGTTAAATCTTCTTTTAATATTCACTGTCATTAAACTGTTTATGAATTTTAGTTTGTAACCTCACAGAGAATATCTTTTTCTTTCTCATTTTTTTGAACTATAATTTAAAAATGGTGTTTTTCAACTACTCTCTTAGACATTCGCTTAGAGGACTCCCTCCATTTCCCAGAAGTACAAACGCAAAACTTTACAAACTGTTCATTTACGTTTTTTTTTTTTTTTTTTTGATTGGAGGTTTAACGACCACGTGAGCAACTCAATGGGCTATAAGCAGTCGCCCGTCTCTAATTTAGGGTCACTGGTTCCAGGGAAGGGAGACAGCCAGTGCCGTAAGACAAACACAACATCAATGCCTCACGGGATTCGAACCCGGACCCCGTTCGGACGAATGATCAGAGGCCTTCTCTTAGACGACTGCGCCACCGGGGCGGCGTTCATTTATGTAACGCAAAACGTTTGTGATTTCAAAAAATTCACGAACTTTTATCTGAGTTCCTTAAAATCTTAGATGGTTGCACTCGACATGTGTTCTAATTGCTTAAATATTTTCGGAGGGCTAAAAGGTGGGCTGAAAGAAAAGTGGGGGGGTGAAGTGGGGCGTCGCCCCTATCCCCCCCCGTAAAGAAGATTGTTCCTTTTTAATGAGAAATGGGTAATATCTAAATGATTAATGCATTTATTTTCGTAAAATGTAAAAAAAAAATCCACAAATTTCCGTAAACGTTTTCATAACATCTAAAATTTGCTGTAAATTCAACAATAAAGTAAAGTATTCGGTTTTAGTTTCAGGGGAAAAAAACAACAATACAAAACTAGAGATTTAGAAACAGAAAAATGTCACATCGGAAAAGAAATAAGATTTTGACTGATCATGGAAAGCAATGGGTGAGCATCATTCTGTGGGGTAGACTTTGAAGTGTGCGTATGACAGTGTGGGTGTCAGAGCGAAGAACGTACAATACATTATATTGGGCCATAAACAAAATCTAGTATTGGTGAGCTTTGTTCCGTTTGTTTAGTATTGTCTGGCGTCATTAGTAATCGGGAGCAGGGAAAGTCATCCTGTGGGGTAGACTTTAAAGTGCGTGTGAGACAGAATGGGTGACAGAGTAAAGAACGTACATTGATTGGGCCATAAACAAAAACTAGTGTGGATGAGCTTTGTTCTGTTTGCTTAGTATTGTCTGGCATCATTAGTAATTGGGAGCAGGGAAAGTCACCATGTGTGAGACTTTCGCTGCTCCCAATTAGCACTGTAAGTTTATAGTGTGTGTGTGTCCTCTACAAATTGTTTCTCTCTTTCTTAGACTGAAGCAAAAGCCCCTTCTCTTAAAATGAGCTTCTAGATCCGCCAATGGGCACGCCTGTATTTGTGTATGGGATATCCTGATGAAGAGGTTAACTTCCAGCAAGATAATGCTCTGTTACCCAAGGCTCTGATCTTTAGTTCCATTGATCAGACTAGTTCCAGGAGCACGACAGTGAGTTTAACCCTGTAGCCGGCTGGAACGAATCAACTCGGGATTAACGAAATAGGCTTGAACTCAACACCAACGAGTATATTCGCTGTGTGAGATGCGGGCCGCTCGCGACGGGAGCCAATTCATTCAGCGTATGTTCAGTTGTCCCAAAGCTGCTGGTACGAGTTACCTTCGAGACTAGAGCATCGAAGAAAGTTTCTTGCACCCTTAGATTTGTTATTCAGACTGATCATTCAGGAGTATGATTGACACTAACCACTTCTGACAAATTAACTGATAAAGGGCTAGAGACGTGTTTAAGGAATGAGAAAGAGAAGGCATTTGAGTAACTTATTTTTTACCCAGTTGCATGATGTTCGTGTCAGAGACTAGCCCTTCTCTGTCGTGCTTTAGGTCATGGAACAAGGAATATAGGACTATGAGGGAGGGCTAATCACTATGACAGGTTTATTTTCGCTACTGTTGAGATGAGGGGGTGGGGATAAATTACTTTGCCGTAGCTATCGTAAAACCAGGTCGCTACATGAACATTTCTGTTTGAAAGTAGCAAACGTTTTGGGCACCCTTTAGTTCAAGCACAGTACATTGGCCGCTTAAAGGGTTAAAATGCTAAAATAGTCCATCCCCTCCTACACACACAATTCCCAGATCTAAACATAATTGAACACCTTTAGGGCCACTGGTTCCAAGGAAGCGAAAAAGCTAGTGCCGCAAGACAAACACAAAATTCATGCCTCACCGGGATGAATGATTAGAAGCCATCGCTTAGACCAACCCACTTGGCTGAACATATCTGTTGTAAGATATCAGCACTTTGTTTAATCTACGGCACATTGAGTCGAGGCTGTTTTAAAAGCCAGTTGCTGCCAAATACGTGATTAGGTACGTGCTCCTAATAATTTGCTACTGCAATGTATAATAATTGTATATTTTTAAAATTCGAACACGCATAGCATTTTTTTTATTAATAGTTGCCACAATCTATTCGAAATCATAGAAAGTGCGCAAAACAAATTTTTGTTGAGGCTGAAGTATACGTGAATAACGTTTTCGAGGACCTCCGCATTTTTACCCTACACACTTCATTAGAATGAAAGCTAAATCATTAATCACACAACCACATCGTGTGAATCATCCCAACCAATCCCACGCAATACATAATGGACACAAAACAAGCCGACAGACTTTTACTGTGAACTGTGCCTCTCAGTTAGGTCTCAATGCATTTAAATAAGGCAAACAGCAATTATTCAGATTTAACTAATGTCCACTCAAGAAACAACAAAGTTCAAGTAACTACGTAGAAAATAGTTAAACTATATTAGTAATCCAATTTATTGTTATAAGAATATACAGTATAAATAGGCGTTTTCAAGTTTTCGCACATCAACCAGATGGCTTTTTCAAGGAAGATAGACAGAAACTATCTTCTTGCCTATCTTCCTTGAAAACGTCACTTGATGTGTTTGTGCGAAAGGTTTGAAAAGCTATCTTATACCAATAAATCAGATTACTAGCATAGCTTTACTATTTTCCACGTTGGTGGTGTGAAAGGACCTCCTCGTCATTATTATGTTTGCCATTCTTCAAGTAACCAGCTATTATTTTTGTTTGAGAGGTTTCTTTTTGAAGACAAACAGAAGCGGTAGAACAGAAGAAACAGAAAACTGAAAATTATCCAGCAAAACCAAAACTGATTAAAACTAAGATGTTTTCGCCTTTATTACTGCCTTTTTTCTTATTCTGTGCCAAAAAACAGCCAATGGTTTTTAACATCAAACAGACATGTACACATGCACTTTGTATGAGAAAATGATCTTTCACCAAAGCAGCGAGAAAACTTATAGGAGATTGAAATAATAGTCAACTTACCTGAGATTTTACTTCGGTAACGAGACCGGCTACCCTTAAATCCACAACGCCACTCTCTTCATTCTCGCCAAGTATTCCAAAGATCTGATCTCTTATAGCTGCGTATGTTTCATTTAAAGTGCGTGTACGATTCGGTATTGTATGTAATTTACTGTGTTCCTGAAATAAGAGGGTGTTACTTTTTAGGGGTACAAAACAAGACGATTTCATTTTTTTGAGACAACCTTATAAAATAGTGTTTTGCGAAACAAAAAAATAACAGCTCTAATTAATCTGAACCATAATAAAAGGCTTATATGACAAAGATTTCACTTCGTCTAAAACAACTGCAATTCTGAACTCAATCAATAAGTAACAGCAACGAAGTTGTATCAAAATAAATTTCTTGCATTGATCTGACTCTCTTTTTACTGTCGGGCTAATTTGGTCAACTGCTAGGTTGTTGCAGATGAACTGTCGAAATTTCAAACAGCCACAATACGTTGCAAAACAAATTTTATAAATCAAACGAATCCCCTTCTGCTGAAACATACTTTTACCAACGTGACATAAGCTTCTGCATGCCGTGGTGAGAAAAATGCCGAGCTCCGAGATGCGATGAACTCATCTAATGTGGTTTCAACTAATGTTCTAATGGGGAACGATTTTCCGTGTAGAACGATGTACAGGTGATAATGTCAGCTCGTGGAGGTGGTACAGCTCCTAATCGTCTCTTGCACCGGACGATCCAGAAGCTGTACCATCTCAAAGGGTACAGCTTCTGGATCGTCTGCTGCAACATGGGATCTCGCGTTATCACAGAAAATTGCGGTCCCATGGCTATTGACTAATGCCGGCTAGTTTGTGGTCAGTTCTTTATGCATAGAGTCACGTATTTCATCATACCTGACAATACCTATCCACTGTACTGGTTCGACCCGGTTGTAAGAAAAAGAGTGGAACACCAAACATTGCGTTCCTGGGATGGGGTACCGTCTTAGGGGTGTGTTTTGTTCCAAAAAGGAAAAGTAGACCACACCAGCTGTGGATGACCAAACACTGATCATCGTCTTCCTGGGATGGAGTACCGGCTTCGGGGTGTCTTTTGTTCCAAAAAGTAAGAGTGAACCACACCAGCAGCGGACCACCAAGCACTGATCATCGTCTTCCTGGGATGGAGTACCGGCTTCGGGGTGTCTTTTGTTCTAAAAATGAAGAGTGGACCACACAAGCAGCGGACCACCAAACACGGATCATCGTCTTCCATGGGATGGAGTACCGGCTTCGGGGTGTCTTTTGTTCTAAAAAGGAAGAGTGGACCACACCAGCTGTGAACCACCAAACACTAACCATCGTCTTCCTGGAATGGAGTACCGGCTTCGGGGTGTCTTTTGTTCTAAAAATGAAGAGGGGACCACACCAGCTACGGACCACCAAAAACTGATCATCGTCTTCCTGAAATGGAGTACCAGTTTCGGGGTGTATTTTGTTCTAAAAAGGAAGAGTGGACCACACCAGCTGTAAACCACCAAACATTGATCATCATCTTCCTGGAATGCAGTACCGGCTTCGGGGTGTCTTTTGTTCTAAAAAGGAAGAGTGGACCACACCAGCTGTAGACCACCAAACATTGATCATCGTCTTCCTGGGATGGAGTACCGGCTTCGGGGTGTCTTTTGTTCTAAAAATGAAGAGTGAACCACACCAGCTATGGACCACCAAACACTGATCATCGTCTTTCTTGGGTTGGAGTACCGGCTTCGGGGTGTCTTGTGTTCTAAAAATGAAGAGCGGACCACACCAGCAGCGGCCCACCAAACACGGATCATCGTTTTCCTGGGATAGAGTACCGGCTTCGGGGTGTCATTTGTTCTAAAAATGAAGAGTGGACCACACCAGCTATGGACCACCAAACACTGATCATCGTCTTCTTGGGTTGGAGTACCGGCTTCGGGGTGTCTTGTGTTCTAAAAGGAAGAGTGGACCACACCAGCTGTGGACCACCAAAAACTGATCATCGTCTTCCTGATATGGAGTAGCGGCTTCTAAGTGTCTTTTGTTTTAAAAAGAAAGAGTGGACCACACCAGCTATGGACCACCAAACACTGATCATCGTCTTCCTGGAATGGAGTACCGGCTTCAGGCTGTCTTTTGTTCTAAAAAGGAAGAGTGGGCCACAACCAGCTGTAGACCACCAAACATTGATCATCGTCTTCCTGGAATGAAGTACCGGCTTCGGGGTGTATTTTGTTCTAAAAAGGAAGAGCAGACCACACTAGCTGTAGACCACCAAACATTGATCATCGTCTTCCTGGAATGGAGTACCGGCTTCGGGGTGTCTTTTGTTCTAAAAAGGACGAGTGGACCACACCAGCTGCAGACCACCAAACATTGATCATCGTCTTCCTGGAATGGAGTACCAGCTTCGGGGTGTCTTTTGTTCTATAAAGGAAGTGTGGACCACACCAGCTGCAGACCACCAAACATTGATCATCGTCTTCCTGGAATGGAGTACCGGCTTCTGGGGTGTGTTTTGTTCTAAAAAGGGAAAAGTAGACTACACCAGCTGTGGACGACCAAACACTGATCATCGTCTTCCTGGAACGGAGTGCCGGCTTCGGGGTGTCTTGTGTTCTAAAAAGGAAGAGTGGACCACACCAGCTGTGGACCACCAAAAACTGATCATCGTCTTCCTGGGATGGAGTAGCGGCTTCGAGGTGTCTTTTGTTCTAAAAAGAAAGAGTGGACCACACCAGCTGTAGACCATTAAACATTGATCATCGTCTTCCTGGAATAGAGTACCGGCTTCGGGGTGTCTTTTGTTCTAAAAAGGAAGAGCGGACCACACCAGCTATGGACCGCCAAACACTGATCATCGTCTTCCTGGAATGGAGTACCGGCTTCGTGGTGTGTTTTGTTCTAAAAAGGGAAAAGTAGACTACACCAGCTGTGGACGACCAAACACTGATCATCGTCTTCCTGGAACGGAGTGCCGTCTTCGGGGTGTCTTTTGTTCTAAAAAGGAAGAGTGAACCACACCAGCTGTGGACCACCAAAAACTGATCATCGTCTTCCTGATATGGAGTAGCGGCTTCTAAGTGTCTTTTGTTTTAAAAAGAAAGAGTGGACCACACCAGCTATGGACCACCAAACACTGATCATCGTCTTCCTGGAATGGAGTACCGGCTTCAGGCTGTCTTTTGTTCTAAAAGAAAGAGTGGACCACACCAGCTGTAGACCACCAAACATTGATCATCGTCTTCCTGGAATGGAGTACCGGCTTCGGGGTGTCTTTTGTTCTAAAAAGGAAGAGTGGACCCCACCAGCTGTGGACCAACAAACACTGACCATCTTCTTCCTGTGATAGAGTACCAGCTTCGGGGTGTATATTGTTCTAAGAAGAAAGAGAAGACCTTCCTAGCTGCGGACCACCAGACAGTGACCATCGTCTTCTTCTTTTATTTTATTTTTGTTTTGTGTTGAAGGTTTAACGACCACAGTAAGCCACTCAATGGGCTATAAGCAGTCGCCGGTCCCTAATTAAGGGCCACTGACTCCAGAGGAGGGAGAGAGCCAATGCCGTAAGACAAACACAACATCAATGGCTCACCGGGATTCGAACCCGGACCACTTTCGGACGAATGATAAGAGGCCGTCGCTTAGACAACTGCGCCACCGGGACAGCCCCATCGTCTTCCTGGTAGGGATTACGGACTTTGGGTGTGTTACAGGTCTTTATCGCAGTCGAGTCATTGCGCAAAACGCAATGCCTGCACCCCGGCGAAGGCCCGAAATAACGTTGCCGATTGTCGTACAGCAGGTATTTCCCATTACACGTAGCTAGAAGCATTGAAAAGTATTTCGTTGGGTTGCTAATAAGCAGAAATAAGTAGGTATTTAATCGTGGTATTTTATGCTTTACCTTCAATTCATGTGTAAAACATTTTTTTACCCACCTTCTTCACTTTGCCTATGGTTGTTAACTGTCGGAAATGTCTTTTTTTTTTTCGATTAGGAGTTTAACGCCCACCGTGAGGAATTCAGTGAGCTATAACAAGGCCATCTTTATACCTCACCAACCCTGCAACACGGTCACATGACTTTCCCGTGATGTCACAATTGCAGGGCTACTCTTTTTCAGTAGGCCTACGGATTTGACTCGTTTCGTAGTTTGTTGATATTATATTCGTTCTTCTTTAAAATAAAATTTTATAAATTCGAGTTGTTGACTGAACGTCACTTCACGAAGTGCGGATTTTACGTTTCATAAATATTCTTATTGCTGCGATGTAATTTATACATTTTAGGGATGTAATTTTATACAATTTGTCATATGTATTATGTGCATGCTGGAAATGGTACACGTTACAGTAATTCGTTGTTGAAGTGATCTTAGAAATGGGTGCACGATTCTGAAGTCATGAAAAATAATTTCTTTATTCCGTAAAAGTTTGTTATGAATAATAGTAGAATTACAAGAAATTACGAAATTTTCGTTTTAAGTAGCGTGTCTTAGTGGTTGTTCAGTGAATTTAAAACTGAAAACTTTGAATTTCAAAACGTATTTTCTATTGTATGCCACCAGTAATTCTGAATTTAACCCTACACACATAGCTTTCATTCTTGCGTTCTGGGACTTCTTGTGGATGGAATTTCGTCTTTTGAAAATCTTGGAGACTTGCTATGATTGTCCAGTTATTCAAACACTCATTTCCTCTTCATTTATATTTATTTTTCCTCTGAGAACTGCGAGAGAGTATGATCCCTGAAAATTGTGAAGTTGCACTAAATGATTTAAAAAGTGTTCAAAAAATTTAAGAAATTCGCCGAAATTGCGTACCTGCCAATTATTGTTTATTGTGTTGTCTGCGGGTAGGTAAAACTGTTTTACCATAATTTGTTACATTTCTGGAAGTTCATGAGACTTTCTTATGGAATCGGTGGTAATGCCAGTTTTAGCACTATGGAAATATTCCGGGTTTTCCACATTTAAAATTTGTCCGACAAAGTTCTGTTGCTTAAAGAAATGTGTGTTTTCCTAGTTCAATAATCTTTCCTTCAAAATTAATCATTGGAATTCGCATTCCTTCTTCCCTCCACCTTCTCCAACTTGTGCTCGCGAAGTTAAATTTAAAACTATGTGCTTCATCTGCCCATGATGGAATCGTGACCCATAAAATCATCTTCACGGCAGAGCGAGCTACATTTTTTCATTTTCGTGATGCGTTAAATTGTTTTTACGGCAGAGCGAGCTACATTTTTGCATTTTCGTGATGCGTTAAATTGTTTTTACGGCAGAGCGAGCTACATTTTTGCATTTTCGTGATGCGTTAAATTGTTTTTACGGCAGAGCGATCTACGACAGTATCAATTTTTGATATTTTCACTTAAAATGCATGTTTTTCCACTTCTTAACACCCTTTTCTGTATGAAGTAACACAGCAGGCATTTTCCCATTTTCTTAACAAAATTACTGTTCAAAAAATGCCACTCCATCCTCTTTATGTAGATAAAATCACTTTACCTGCCATGATAGGATGACACTGAAAGTCATAAAAAAGTTCCGTTTTTGAATAATTGAACAAAAACTATACACACAAAAGTATTAAGAGTGCTACTTGCTTTCCACAAAAAGTTGCATTCCAAAATAGTTCCCAGAAATACCCGAGATCCATAACATATCCCTGGAAATACGAAACGATAATATGAAAATGCGTGGTAACAGAAAATGTGCGAAAATTTTCTGTTACCAAGGAGAGCAAAGCAAATCAATAGCCCCACGATTGTGATGTCACAAATACTTGTGGCAGGCCTGGTGAGGTATAAAGATGGCCTTGGCTGTAGGCAGTCGTCCGTCCCTAATTTAGGGCCACCGATTCCTGGGAAGGGAGAGAGCCAGTGCAGTAAGACAAACACAACACCCATGCTTCACCGGGATTCAAACCCGGACCCATCTCAGACGAATGATCAGTAGCCATTCTTAGACCACTGCGCCGCGCGGGCGGCAGAAAAATGTTTAATACTATACTTTTAGTTTATCGCTAAGTTCTGGTACCGTTTGACGCGGATCGGATTCAGTCACTGCCTCCTGCTCGGCGTAATCGACAGCTCCTTCCGGTCTGCCGCGTGGCTCATTTATATGCTAATATCACGGGAGGGGAATTTACCAAACCAACGTTGTGTCTTTCGTTCACTACCGGTGGCTTGCCCAGATGCTGTATCGATGTTGCTAGTTTCCTCCGATGAACGGTATCCAAGTTTAAAACTTTAAGCTGCCGGTGTACCTGAACTACAGGATGCCAAATATTATCTGCGCTGCCCAAAAATGCTTACACAGCAACCGGGTTTTACGAAAGTTACCGCAAAACAATTATTTTACCTTCCTGTCTCAGCAGTATCTACAATAAACCTGTAATGCGTGATAAGCGCTCTCATGTAGTCCTTTATTTTCTGTTCAATAACCCAAGGCATGATGGGAAAGGTCTAGTCTTCGTGACATGGACATCATGACCCCGGATAGAAACTAGTGTCTCAAATATCTTCTCTCTCTTGTTTAATTTTTTTTATTGGGGGTTTAACGACCACCGTGAGCAACTCAATGGGCTGTAAGAAGTCGCCCGTCCCTAATTTAGGACCACTGACTCCAGGGAAGGGAGAGAGTCAGGGCCGTAAGACAAACACAACTTCCATGCCTAACCGGGATTCAAACCCGGACCCATCTCGGAAGAATGATCAGAAGCCAGCGCTTAGAACACCGCGCCACCGGGGCGGCCTTTTTTTAAATTCGTCCCCATTGTTATTGCACTTTTAATAGACAATAAGTCAGAAAGAGTTAGTGTCAATCAACCTCCAAAATATTCACTTTGAATAAGGAAGCTAAGGGAAAACGCACCGCTTTCTGTTGCACATGCTCACTCGCGCCAGTCACGTTCAGCCCGCTTCTTAGACAGCGAATGTAAAATATATTCATTCGAGTTGATAAGTTTAGTATTATTAACCCGAATAAATTCGTTCCACCCGGATAAAGGATTAATTCATATTAAAGAATGACACAAAATTGGCTGTCATCCATCGCTTCCTTCTCTGTATCACAATCCCGTTGGAACTGAGGCTACTGACGAAATGATCAGTGCTTTACAGGCAGCTTCCTTGACGCTTTTCATTTGCATATAACGCGTACCACCGCGTAATGTGCTCATTCCAAAATACCTGCCAGATGCACAAGCCTAGAGATTCCGGCACTTCGTCTTCAATAACCTAATATTCATTGTTAACCATCTTCAGAGTACCGCCTAACATGCCAGGCACACAAGATCACTTCATCTTTATCCACTTGAACTACAGAGGAGGAAAGGTCTGCTTTGCATCGTCCACAGAAGGTAAGGAAATTGATATTCACATATATATGCGTCATTGCGGAAAGAGGGAAAATCCGTGAATGGTCAAAACACGAAGAATTGTGTGAAAAGAATTCTAAATTCTCAACGGTACGATTGATTGCTAATATAAAATATAAAATTATGAAAGTCGTCAATCTGCTACAGATAATTTAAGAAAGATGTTTAATTAATTTGCTGCCGAAGGAAGAGACTCCCTGGTTCATTTCTGACCATTAAAGAGATAAATTCATATTGAAAAATTACACGAATTTGGGTTTGATCCATCGTTCTCTCCTCGACTTTATTTTCTTTTTAGGACTTATGAAGTTCAAATGGCTCTGTGTGTCTGATTTTGCACAAATCAAAAGCTTGTGTTGCTTATAGCATGCTTCATGGCTTTATATAATATTCAAGGAATATTTGTATCTAAAAGGATTGAACATATTTGTTGGAGAAAACTGCATTTTTCATTTATTGGTACTTTCTTTAACCTAATCTTGGACTGAGTCAGCAATACATATTTTCCTATTGTTCAACCAATATTTTCCCTTGCTAAAGCATCTCGCAACGTAAAAGGACCTCGGGCTTAACCTGGGCGTGTAAGTTCTTGCAAATTTGTGGTTAAGACAGGATATCTTTGTGTGCTTGCGTGTGTTTGCGTGTATGCTTGTGTGTTTGTGTGTATGCTTGTGTGTTTGTGTGTATGCTTGTGTGTGTGTTTGTGTGTATGCTTGTGTGTGTGTTTGTGTGTATGCTTGTGTGTGTGTTTGTGTGTATGCTTGTGTGTGTTTGTGTGTATGCTTGTGTGTATGTTTGTGTGTGCTGTTTGTGAAAGGTTCAGCTACCATATTAGCAACACATGAGCGACAAGCAATCGCCCTTCCCAAATTTAAAGCCAATGACTCAAGGTAAGTGACAGAACTAGATCCATCAGACAAGTAACGCCGATAAGCATATATATTATAACCACCTACCTAATACGCTGTAGGACAGCCTTTAGCTATCAGAACAGCGGCCAATCGGTAAGGCATCGATTCAATGATGTTGTGATAATTATCCTGGGGTATCTGGTACCATAATGTCAACAACAGGTCCTCTACCTCTAGTTCCCGTACAATTCGGGGTGGTAGTGATTTAGCGCGCACGCGCTTTTCTAAGTCGAACCACAAATGTTCGACTGGGTTCATGGCAGATGAATTTGGAGGTGAGGGCATTATCAGAAAGTCACCACCATGTTCCTAGAACCACTCATTGACGATTCTGGCAGTGTGGCATGGCTCATTTTCCTGTTGGTGATGGCCATCCCCAGCAGGGAACATAGTTGCCATGATTGGGTGAACTTGATCCGCAACGATGTTCAGACACATGACAGCTGTCAATGATTGTGCTATTGGGATAATAGGGCCTAAAGTGTCCCAAGAAAACATCGCCCACATTATAACCCAGGCGCCATGTCTTATTTCTGCCCAAAAGTGCATCCACGTGCCATAGCTTCCTTTGGTAATCGGCGTATCCGCGCTCGGCAGTCTATGTGATGCACCAGGAATCTTGATTGGTCAGATCAGGCCACTCTCTTCCAATCATCCATGGTCCAATCTCGATTACCTTGGGCTGATTCCATGCGATGTTGGCGATGACGTGCGGTGAGCATGGGGACCCGGCTGGGTCTTCGGCTACGCAGGCATATGCGCAGAAGGCTGCGATGAGCTGTGTGTTGTCGCACGTTGCGCTGATCATCACTGTTGTAGCTACGGGCGATTTGTCGCACTGTGGTCCTGTGGTTACTGTGAGCAGTACGCGACTGTCTCGGCTCCACTCTGGCATCAATGAGCTGCGAACGACACACAGCTGAACAGCGGTTCGTCATTGGGCCATCTGTGCACCACTTTTGATACGTACTCACCACAGTTGCCCTTGAAAAACCCACAAGCCGCGCTTTTTCCGAGATCATAGTTCCTAGGCTCCGTGCCATCAAAATTTGTCCTTTATCAAACTCCAATAAATCGGTAGCTTAGCTTTTCCCATTCTGACTCCTAACACTATACTAACCGAAAGCTAGGCCTCGGGTTGTATATACAGGGTGCATAGAAAAGTCCCTTTAGCTTGGAATAACATACGAACGGAGAGAGGTACAGTTATGCAAGTGAGATAACGGTATAGTAAAGCGATTACGTCCAATCGAATGCAACCAATAGCAGCGCCCCTAGTGGCGAAATGTGGACGTTAGCCATTGCAAATTGAAAACGAAAAGAGATAGAGCAAACTTTCCAATCACAAAGTTCTAGAGCATCAATTAATTAGTACAAAAGGGCATTTGTTTCACACGGATAAGATAAATTGTCGCCTGAATACCCTAAAATGTCCGAAATCGATGCGCGACCGTTTGTGTGAACGTTTGTAGGGAACAGGATAAGTATGAGCAAATACACAAAATTTATTGCATAAATGCGTACTTATGTCAATACAGTTTGATGACGTCAGACAAAACAAAAACAAGAAAGGCAAACTGGCGCACAGTGATAAAAAGTTAATGTCGAGTATGTTCGAAGAGTTCGCCATTGCCCACGATACACATTTGTATTCGTGAAAGCAACTCTGCATGCACATTCCTCAGCATGGAAGGTGTCACACTATTGCAAGCATCTGTAACACGACGACGTAGATCCAGCAGACTTGTAGGCGCTGTTGCATACACCTGATTTTTTATTAACCTCAGAAATCCAAGTTCGCCATTCTCACATAACGCACGTAGAAATAAACTTCTGATCAGAGTACATCCTGCTAGTGGTTTTTATGTTGTACGTACGGTACAACGCCACAATCTGCATTTGCATACGGCTACATTTGCGAAATGTGAATATGCAGATGCGAATTGTCGCGCATCGATTTCGGACATTGTAGGGTATTCAGACGACAATTTATCTTATCAGCGTAAAAAAATATCTTTTGTACAACTTAATTGATGCTCTAGAACTTTGTAATTGAAATGCTGCTCTATCTCTTTTCGTTTTCGATTTGCAATGGCTAACTTCCACATTTCGCCACTAGGGGCGCTGCTATTGATTTCATTCGATCGGGAGTAGTTGCTTTACTATACCGTTATCTCACTTTCATAACTGTACCTCTCTCCGCTCGCAAGTTATTCCAGGCTAAAGGGACTTTCCTATGCACCCTGTATACTGCTCTGTGAACTTCACCTGCGCCACCGTTTGGTCTCCAGGTGCGCTTATTTCTATAGGCTGGGGTTGGTCATAATGTAAATGCTCATCGCTGTACAACACCCACGCCCCGCCCGGCGCTCGAACCCACGCCCATCTCAAAATCCAGCACAATGGATAGAATCCAATGCCTGAGGTGACTTTGGTCTCAGGAAGGCGAAGGAATTTTCTCAGATACTCTGTAGGGGAAAAAAGCTGTAACTTCCATATGTATCGGGACAAACAGGAAAACACCGAGAATGTGAAAAACGCAAACTTTGTAATAATTTGTGTTTTAGTGAAAAAAAGGAATGGAAACATAACATATGGGAATTAATGAGGAGGTAAGCACGATAACGGTAAGATTTTGATGTTGTTCTACGAAACCGCTGAAGACAAAGTTCTCTTACATCATTCCTAAGGTCTTGAGAATCAAATGCTGCATTCTTCTCATTCATCAACTGTTAAAATACTTCGAGGAAAATGATATAGTTTCAGCTGGGATCTCATTATCAATGTGGAGCCGTTATCTCGTCAGTGTTTGTTTTTCTTACAATCAAAACACCAGCTTCCCGATCTCAAGATTCTGACGTTCTAACACTATATTTTAATTGTCTCTTCACTTTTAATATTCTCTAAAACAAAAGAATGTCATTCTCTTGAATTCTGGAAGCATTAAGATCTTCTTTCCCTAGTAAAATGATCACTTCTGGTAGACATTTTTGTATGGTTGACGTAGTACAGAGATGAAAATATGTGTCAAGACAACAAATCTGCAGCGAGACATTCTGTCCGCGTAGCTCAGTTGGGAGAGCGACTTACTCCGGAGTGAGGGGACACGGACAAACTCGTGTTTTCACATATGGCAGATTATACCAGAATCGAATGTTTCTTGATCAAAATTTCAGAATGCTCTTATTTTCTTTCCCTTTGAATGGAATTCTTGAGGGACTTTACAGAAAACACAAGGAACTATAGCTTTGCTAGTGCATTTTATACTCATTTTCTCTAAAAAGATCGAAAACATTTATCCTGTTTTACCTTTAGCTACTTTTCTCACATGCTGAATAGAAAATAAAGGACTGTGTGCTTGGTAATGCCATCCACTGTGTAAATTTGGAAGCGTTTTCATCTCTCTTAACAAACAGCTTGGAACTGGCAGAATTCCAATCTACTATTCTTCCATTAATTCCAATCTACTATTCTTCCTCTTGTATATTTTTCTGCAGGGATGGGCTGTCATTAAAACCTACTCTTCTGAACACGTTTGTACACTGACGGAAAAAAAAATCCCAACACCACGAAAAAATAGTTGTAGAGGAATGAAATGGCGGCAATACATTTGTATAGGTAACATATTTAATCGATTAAGGTTTCAAGGTCACAGCTTAATGTAAGCGCGAGAAGAGCCATTTTAAATGTGAAATGCTGGTACATTAATAACCGGTGTAACCGCCAGAATGTTGAATGCAAGCACGCAAACGTTCGTGCATTGTGTCGTACAGGTGCTGGATGTCAGTTTGTGGGATGGAGTTCCATGCCTGTTGCACTTTGTCGGTCAATGCAGGGACGGTTAATGCTGGTTGGGGGTGACACTGGAGTTGCCGTCCAATGATGTTCCGTACTTGCTCGATTGGTGAAAGATCTGGTGATCTAGCAGGCCACGGCAACATGTCGACACTCTGTAGAGCATGTTGGGTTACAACAGCGGTATGCGGTGAGCGTTATCCTGTTGGAAAACACCCCCTGGCATGCTCTTCATGAATGGCAGCACAACAGGTTGAATCACCAGACCGACGTACAACTGTGCCGTCAGGGTGCGTGGGATAATCACGAGAGTGCTCCTGCTGTCATAGGAAATTGCTCCCCAGACCATAACTCCAGGTGTAGGTTAAGTGTGTCTCGGCCGCAGACAGGTTGGTTGCAGGCGCTCACCTGGCCTCCTTCTAACCAACACACGGCCATCACTGGCACCCAGGCAGAACCGGCTTTTATCAGAAAACACAACAGATCTCCACTCCGTCCTCCAATGAGCTCTAGCTTGACACCACTGACGTCGCAAACGGCAGTGGTTTGGAGTAAGTGGAATTCACGCTACAGGGCGTCTGGCTCGGAGCTGTCCTTCAAGTAACCGATTTGTAACAGTTCGTTGTGTCACTGTGGTGGCAACTGCAGCTTGAATTGCTGCCGCAGACGCGGTACGATGCGCCACAGCCATACGCCGTACACGGCGGTCTTCCCTCTCAGTAGTGCCACGTGGCCGGCCGGAACCCGGTCTTCTTGAGACAGTACCTTCCCTTGACCACTGCTGCCAACAATCATGCACAGTGGCTACATTCCTGCCAAGTCGTTCTGTAATATTGCGGAACGAAAATCCACCTTCTCGTAGTGGCTTCTTCGTCTTTTTAAAGGCATTCTTGACTAACATCAACACACTACGTCGAATCTCGACGATAACTAACGCTCACGAACGTTACAGCGCGTATTTACAGCAAACCTGCTTTGCATGTTCCGAGGGGCGCTACTAGCGCCACACGTATGCGCCGAGCGCGAAATTTGCATAGACGTCATCTTACAGATGTACTCTCACCGCCTACGAACTGTCGTCTATCTAACACAACCCCTTCTTGGTGTTGGGATTTTTTTCCGTCAGTGTATTTTTGACTGAGTTAATCAGTGGAATTATTTCTTCAAATACGGGAGTTGTTTCCTTTTACTTGGAAACCCAACTGTTGAACTAATGTTGACAGGATGTTTTCCAGCTCAATACTGAATGATGAATTTTTGCTTTATTTTTGTGAACATTATTTACTAGAGATAGTACTTCAGTGAAAACATAAAGTACCAAAAGCTGTTGTTATAATCAGTGTGGTGAGTCTGCCAAATTTTTTTGCGTTAATTCAGTAAGATGTTAGAAATCTTATATATAAAACACGAAACGTTTGTTTGTCTGAAGCAGCAAAAACTCTCGAATGCCTAACTGTGGCATCGTAAAATTTGCATAGCTTATTAATACTGGAATTTCTAGGTGAACGAAACTATTTTAAGATCTCTACATTGTTCCGTTCGCTAGTTATGAATTAATTAATAAGCTAATCAATAAAGTCTGCGTCGTTTGCTACGTCATCGTTATCCTGTTCCAAATATGAAAGCACGTGACTGCATTCTTCGCCGCTGCACATCCACAGGTGTTTCCATTCTTTGAGAACTGTTTAAAAAAATGAAAACACTAACTTTGCGAAATCTTAACGAAACAGGCTGAAATTTTTATCAACACCATGAATTGGTAATAAGAGGAGTACCTCAAAATTTCACTGGAATCCGGTCAAAACTTTTTAAAATAGGCATAGACTTTTTAATTCATCGGTAAACAGAAATATATACTTAGAAACGGTTAATAAAATTTTGACGGCTAATTTAAAACGTTATTTACCGATTCAGGCGAAATTTGGGTCATGTTTCTATTAACGATTTCGCAAAGATACGTTTTTAACTTTTTTATCCAAAGATTCGCCCCTCAAAGACATCTGAAACTGAAAGCACGTGATGCATTTGATCATCGATAAAAAATTGTTAACGAATTTTGTTCAGTCAGTTTTCTAATGCTGTGTCACCTGGACGCGTGTTAAATAATTCGTAACGCTTTTGGTCCGTTTGATTCTATAGATTCCATACATTCTGTATATTTCGTTGCTTTAATTCTCGACAAATATTTGTGACAGCAATGCCCCAAAAAAAGAGACCAATTTTTAATCAAACACGAATCAACACAAAACGCCAAAAGTTATCACGAACCAAGCAATCGGAAGAGGAAAGATCACAAGCACGTGAAGCGGACAAAAGTCAACAAGGTGTTCGACGAAGCAACAAAACTGCTGACGAAACAGAGGCGCGACTTGCTGAACAACGATTTCCAACTGCTACAAGACGAAGCAATGAGACTGCTGAAGAGACGAACGAGCACCGAACGTCCGATCGCCAACGTGCTTTAAACTAGAGAGCTACTGTTGTTCACCAGAACCGAATTTTGCCTGAAACTGTTGAAGCTCGCAGAAATCGACTCCAGCAGGATAGAATTCAACAAAAGCACCACACAGGCAACTAAGTGGCTACATTTGAAGGACGAATCATTCAATTATGACCCTGAATTGGATTATTCAAACTACCCTCCGATTGTCATTGGCAGCATGTCTTTGAAGTGCAGTTTTTGCGATGCGCTGAAGTTTGAAGGCGAGACAACAGGATTGTGCTGTTCCGGAGGAAATATTTCGTTGCCAGAGCTTCCGGATTTGCCAGAGCCATTGAAGAGCTTTATGAAAGGTGATCATCTAAAGTCGAAAGAATTTCTAAACCTGTTCCGCAAATACAATTGCTGTTTTCCAATGTCTTCGTTTGGAACATCTGTGCCTATGCATCAGTCAACTGAATTCATGCCAACGTTTAAAATTCAGGAGCAAGTGTACCACAAGGCAGGCTCACTCCTGCCATTGCCCCACAAAGAGTCAAATTTTCTCAATATTTATTTTCTTGGCGACGAAGAAACTGAAGCGCAACGACGTTGTGCTGTGATTCCTGGTACCAACAAAAGTTTGATCTATTCTTTACAAAAGATGCTGCACGAAAACAATCACGACGTTCAGCAATTCAAAATGGCACTCGACGATAATCCAAGTGAAGACCTGAAGATCGTTATTAACACTGACAAGAAACCAGCACAAGGCCATGCACGTGCTCTTGATGCACCAGTAGTCAATGAAGTCGCCATAATCATTGCTGGAAATGAGTTTGAAAAGCGCGATATTGCTTTGACTATGCGTAGCAATGAGCTTAAAGTATATCCGAGACGCACATTTTGTATGACGCTTTGCAATATCCGCTGATGTTTCCACGAGGCAAGGAAGGATAAGCCCTCAACATCAATGAAGTTCAGCCAGGAACGTCAAATAAAGTCATCAAAATGGTGTCGGCAATGTCGTACTACGCCTATCGATTGATGGTGCGATCGAATGAGAACCGATTGCTAAATTACCGACATTTACTGCATCAGTAATTGGTAGACATGTATGCTAAGATTGAGACAGAAAGATTGGTTTCCATCCGACTGAACCAAATGAAGCTTCGTGTCGATGATTACGTTCACTTGAAAGATGCGATTGTGAACGATGGCAATGCAGAAAATACCGGCAAGATAGTGATTCTGCCATCAACATATACCGGAAGGCCACGAAACATGCACAACATGCACGAATATGCACAAGACGCCATCCCCTACGTTCATCATGAAGGTAAGCCATCATTATTTATCACACACACGTTCAATCCGAACCGCAAAGAGTTGGAAGAGAATTTGATAAACGGCCAATCAAGAATGGACCGACATGATTTCATGGCATCAATTTTCCGGCAGAAGCTCATTATATTCATAAATGTTCCAAAAAAGGCGAAGTTTTGGGCTCGGTTAAATATTGGATTTATTTCGTTGAGTGGCAAAAGTGAGGTCTCCTACATGCACACAATTTGATTTGGCTGACCAACGGACTAAAAACAAATCAAATTGACATCATCTCTGCTGAGATTCCCGATCCCGACATCGACAAGAATCTTCACGACATTGTCATTAAAACATGGTACATGGTCCTTGTGGCGCTTTGAATAGACAGTCTCCATGCATGACGGATAATAAGTGCAGCAAGATGTTTCCGCGTCATTTCATCAAGGAGGCAAAAACATTAACAGAGAGCTCCCCATTGTATCGTCGTCGTAAACCTGCAGACGGTGGACAAACGGCAACCATTAAAATGAAATATCAGGATGTGGCAATTGATAATCGGTGGATCGTTCCATACAGTCCTTTACTTCTGAAAATGTTTGATGCCCACATCAACGTTGAGGGGTGCAATTCCGTGCAATCAATTAAATACATCCTCAAGTATGTCCACAAGTGATCCGATCAAGGAGCTTTTACTACGACATGTGACAATGGCGAAATTGATGATACCGCGGAGTACCAAGCAGGCCGGTACATCTCCAGTAATGAAGCAGCATGGGGCATTTTCGGATTTCCGATCTACGAACGATACCCTACAGTTGTGCATCTTGATGTTCACCTCGAAAACGGTCAGCGCATCTATTTTAACCAAGGCAATTTGCAAAATTTTTTGGCCAATCCACCGTACACAACGTTGACAGGATTCTTCAAGTTATGCAAAACAGACGATTTTGCGAAAACACTGCTCCATTGTGAAGTTCCGAAATATTACACATGGGACAAGTCAAAGAAAGTCTTCATTCGACGCAAAAAAGGTGCAATTGTAGAGGGGCATGTCGGCATTTGATCTAGTGATGCTCTTGGCCGTGTTTGCACAGTTCACTTGAGAAACTTCTATTGCTACTACTTGAGAATGTTGTTGCACAAAGTCAAAGGCCCGACTTGCTTTAAGGATCTCCGAACAGTCGATGGAGTTGAACACGACACGTATCATGCAGCTTGCCTGGCAATGGGACAACTAGAGAGCGACAATCACTGGGACGAAACATTGAAGGAAGCGAAGGAATTGGATTCACCATCAAAAATTAGAACTCTTTTCGCAGTCATCCTGTCGTTTTGTGAACCATCAAATCCAAAATCACTTTTGGAGCGCCACAAGGACAACATGTCTGAAGACATTTTAAATAGACTTCGACAACAGAATCCTCAAATGACTTAAGAATTCACTGATGACATCTATAATGAAGCACTTATCATGATTGAAGATAAAGCTTTGGAGATGATTGGAAAATCTTTGTCGGAGATCAGCATGAAAAGTCCTTCACGACAGCAAGCTGTGAACATGACTCGAGAAATGCTTCGAGAGTTGTCATATGACTCTGACAAAATGCTGGATTACGTTGAGCAGAACGCGCCACTATTGAATACAGAACAACAAATAATTTATCAAGTGGTTCTGCGACGACATTACAACAACGAAGACGGAGTAATTTTCATCGACGAGCCTGGAGGAACCGGAAAGACATTTTTGATCAATTTGTTGCTGGCCCACGTCAGAGCAGAAAATAAGATTGCACTTCCTGTTGCATCTTCAGGTATCGCTGCAACGTTGATGACTGGTGGACAAACAGCACATTCAACGCTTCAAATCCCGATTGACTTGGTCCATAATGAAGCGCCCGTTTGCAACATTAAGAAAGGAAGTGGAAAGGCCAAAGTACTGCTTGAAGCTAAAGCGTTATTCTGGGATGAAATTTCGATGATGCATAAGCACGAATTTGAGGCAGTCAAAAGAACACTGCAAGACATTCGTGGCAAGAAAAATCTTATGAACGGTTTGATCGTTGTTCTTGCTGGTGATTTTCGCCAAACGTTACCAGTGATTCCATGAGGCACGATAGTTGATGAGATCAAAGCCTGCCTAAAATCATCACAGCTTTGGAGAGACATCACAACAAAGAAACTAACGACCCACATGAGAGTTCTACAATCTCATAGCTATGACTCCGAGAAGTTTCATGAGTATTTCCTCAACATTGGCAACGGCAAGGAAGCAACAAATGAAACTGGAAAAATCAAGCTCTCCAAAAAATTCGGCACATTTTGTCCTACTCTGAAGAGTCTGATTATTTGCGTGTATCCAAACATCGGAGCAAATCTTCTAAATAGCAAATGGCTTATGGAACGTGCAATTCTGACACCACTAAACGTCAAAGTTGAAGAAATCAACTATTAAATTCAAGAAATAATTCCAGCCCTTTCACGAACATTCTTCTCCATTGACAAATGTATCAATGAAGACGAAGCGACAAGCTATCCGGTAGAATGTTTGAATTCTTTGAACCCGAACGGAATTCCGCCACTCAAACTAGTGCTGAAAGTTGGATCTCCCATCATGCTGTTAAGAACTTTGGACCCATCAGAAATGTGTAACGGATTAAGACTCACGGTGAAGGCATTAAATGCTTATGTCATCGAGGCAATAATTCTAACTGGACCATTTGAAGGCGAGCAAGTCTTTAATCCAAAGATTCCGTTAATTCCAATCGATTTGCCATTTTCATTCAGACGCTTACAATTTCCTGTTCGGCTTGCATTTACAATCACCATTAATAAATCGCAGGGACAATCGCTTAAAGTTACGGGCTTGGATTTGACAGATGAATGCTTCTCACATGGACAGTTGTATGTTGGAATGTCAAGAGCAAAGGATCCAACAAAATTATATATTGTCGCCGATTAAGGAGACACCAAAAATGTTGTGTGCGGCCAAGTGCTGAAATAATCACACTATGAATAAAAAATTTGTAATGACCGAATTTGTGAAATCATCTTTTTTTCTTTCTTGCAAGCATCAATTTTTTCAGTGACATACACTATCTACCAATAAGTAATTGGACACCTGTGATAGCAAAGGAAAACGAAGTTTATTCACCTTCAAAAGTTGGTGGAGCCACCACGAGCGGCGATTACAGCTGCGACCCTCCGGGGCATACTCTCAACCAGGCGTTGTACGACGGCTAGCGGTATTTTCTTCCACTCGGCTTGGAAAAGACAGGTCAGTTCTTCACCGATTTCGGACGGTGGGGGCACCCCTTAAGTCGACGCTCCAACTCGTCCCAGAGGTGCTCGATAGGGTTAAGGTCCGGGCTTTGCGCAGAACAGTCCATTATATTAACCCCATTGTCACCATACCAAGCCATGGAGGACCTTGCAACATGACAGGTGGCATTGTCATCCTGAAAGTAACAAGGGTTCACCCAGAAAAACTGCCACAACGCACGAAGCGCATGGTCATCCAAAATGGTGCAGTAGGTCTCGGCGTTGAGTCTACCAGTAATTGCGACCAAGGGTCCTGTGTCATACCAAGAGAAACACCCCATAGCATAATTCCACTACCGCCGAACTTCACAGTTGGCACAATACATTCCGGCAGGAGGCGTTCTCCAGGCTGACGCCAAACCCAGACCCTGCCATCCGAACGGTAGAGGGTGAACCTTGATTCGTCGCTCCAGAGAACGTGTTTCCACTGTTCAACGGTCCACTGTCGACGTTCTTTGCACCACGTTAGCCGAGCAGCGACTTGGTGATCAAAGGCTTGGTGATCAAAGGCTTGTGATCAAAGGCTTTTATTGGACTTGGTGATCAAAGGCTTGTGGGCGGCAGCACGTCCATGATAACCAAGCACATGGGCTTCCTTACGGATGGTATTCATCGAACGAACACTCACGGATGCCTGTTGAAACTCCTCGCGGATTTGGCCCATCGATTTGGTGCGGTTCTTCCGAATTTCTCTGGCCAGCACCCGTCGGTCTCTAACTCTCAGTTTTGTGGGTCTGCCGGGTCGGGGCACATTCCGACAGTCACCTCTCAACTTCTACTTCCCAATCACGTAAGCCACTGTCGATTTTGGGTACTTCAACTCGCTGGATATGCCACGTATGGATCGGCCATTTCTGTGATACCAGACGGTTATACCTTTCTCGAAATCAGAGAGTTCCGAACTGAGTGGCAACTTGCATGCGACTGGTTGCGTTGTTGTTTCCCACACGATATTTAACGACGGCGGCCGTGACGTGTATCAGGACCGCATATATCGTCGATTGCAGGGGTGTCCAATTGCTTGTTGGTAGTTAGTGTATAAGGGAATAAGAAATTAATAAGCCTAAATCCCGGGCAAAGCTGGGTGGTAAAACTAGTATCCTATAAAAGTGATAAACATTCAGGCTAGAAATAACAAGAAACGTTTTTTGTTTTGTAAAGTGCTATTTCTGCAGTTCCTTTGAAAACGAAACAAATATTCAAGAGGTATTTTACACGCGCACAGAGACCGAGATAGTAAAAAACTTATTACTACTATTTAACGTAGCGAAACTTTAAGAACAATGAACAGGAACATTTGCGTCATCATAAGAGTAGTGTAGGTACAAAGTGAGATCATAGAAATACGTACCGGGCGTGAATATAAGTAGTCATGTGATTCATTTACTTGTATCCTAATGATTCAGTTTTTACGAAGAAAGTTTCTTCGTACTGGTTTCCTCATGTACACAAAGCACTAAACGCAGATTCGAAGCAGGACAGAGCAACGTGTTGTCCCGAAATGTGGCGCCGATTTCAAGTTAGTGACGCTCAGCTTTTTGGGAGGTATATAACTACAGAGGAAACTGATGGCCACAGCCTGAACCGTAAAACGAAAGAACTATCAAAACAGTAGAAGCATCTTTCTTCTCATCTTATTAAAACGTTTCTAGTGTCTAAGTCCACTTAGAAAGACACTGCATCCTCCGTCTTCTGGAATGCAGAAGGAGAAAAACAAAGCTTGAGTTTTGGAATGAGCTGCCAATGTTAGCGCAGAGTGTTACCATAACCTACTAAGACGTCCGGGCGCAGAACTGAAGTTCAAGCTGAGCGGGAAATCGATCAAAGAAGTTATTTTCTATCAAAGTAAACGCAACGTCGAACAGAACGTTTGTGACTCAAAATTTATTGTGTGACTCTGATCTGAGATCGAGGTAATCCACGATTCGCCGAGCTGACCGAATTTGTCTCAATCGCACCATTTTCGAATTTACAGAAAATTCAAGTGGTAGAAACTCAAAAGTGATTCATACACTGTAGTAGAAGATAATTAGGAACAACCAACATCAATCAGACCCTTCCTGTATTCAGTTACGTGGGCAACTATAACGTTGGGATGACTTTATTTACAGATGACTCCTAAGGATTCAGACGTGTACAAAGTGTCTGAATCCTTTGCATCGGAAAGACTCGCGATTTAATGGACTTTGAAAGAGGCGTGACAGTGGACGCTATGCGAGAGATCCAAGCATCTCAGAAATGGCAAACCTCCTCTGCTATGCAAGAGCAACTCTATCTCTGACACACAATGAGCGGTGCGCAGAAAACAAAATAAACAGTCGGTTGTCTTCCTGTGAACGCAAACGACTATAGTCGATATATCAGGGCAACCGCGGTGAGTACGCGATAACAGGTGAACTCCTTTGCGTCAAGTAACCGCACTGTACAGCAGCTGTATCGGGAGAATAATTTCATAATACGCAGCCCACAGCACATCAGCACCAGTGTTCTCTAACAGCAGACATTTCCTGTGTGAACAACCCTTCTCTGCTAAAAACCATCAAATTCATCTGCAGTGCGCTCGGGAGCATCAAGCCCGGACTCTTGCGGACTGAAAAAAAGTCGCCTAGTCCGATGAATCCCGTTTTCGGTTAAGGCACCCCAATGGACGAGCGAGAATATGCCGTCAACAGCACTAACCGATGGATCCCAGCTGCTTAGAGTTAACTATAATCTGATGGAACGAATGTAATTATCTATTTATCTATTTCCTGTTTTCGTGTTGGTTCATCAATACTTCTGGGCAGCATTTAGATGCCATGATGAGCCTTAACGTCATTGCGGATTAGGTACCCCAACGCATGTGCAAGATGTATTTCAATGGATAATGCTACATTCAACAGGGTTGTGTTCTTTAACAGAAGGCTGGGATCTTTTCAACCTGGTTCCAGGAGCACGAAAGTGATTTTAAAGTGTCCTGATCTTAATTCAATTAGACACTTGTGGGATCAAAATGAGTGAGTCATCCGTAACAGCCGCCCCGGTGGCGCAGTGGTCTAAGCGATGGCCTCTGATCATTCGTCCGAACGGGGTCCGGGTTCGAATCCCAGTGAGGCATGGATGTTGTATTTGTTTTACGGCACTGGCTCTCTTCCTTCCCTGGAACCAGTGACCCTAAAATCAGGGACAGGCGACTGCTTATAGCCCATTGAGTTGCTCACGGTGGTCGTTAAAAATAATCCAATCAATCAATCAATCATCCGTAACACAGATCTTACTCCAAATAGCATTCGACAGTTTGCAGAGGACATAACACGCCTGGGTGAACATACCTGTAAAACGATACCAGTACTTGTTTAATATGTGTTGTCACATCGAGATGAGATTGTTTTGAAGACCGGGGTTCCCAATAGGATATATGTATACTAATATACACTGAGTGGCCACTTTATTACGACCACCCCCTCAGTACTTCGTTGGGCCACATTTTGCCTTTAGTACTGCGTCGATTCTTCGTGGCATGGACACCACGAGATGTTGATAGGTGCTTTGTGGAATCGGAGACCATGCTTGATGAATAGCACTTTCCAGGAGTGTAAGATTGCAGGGTTGTGGATCCAGCTGTCTGATGGCTCGTTCAACTTCATCCCACAAATTCTCAATGGGGTTGAGATCTGGAGATTGTGGAGGCCACCTAAGCAAAGTAAACTCACTGGCATGTTCCTGAAACCAATCCTGTACAATACGAGAATTATGGCAGGACGCATTATCTTGTTAAATGTAGCCATCGCCATTGGGATAAACCATTCACATGACAGGATGCACTTGGTCCGCAACGATGTTTAGATATGATGCGCCAGTTAGGCGTTGATCAACACGAATTAAAGGGCCCAAAGCATTCCAGAAAAACATTCCCCAAACCATAACGGTACCTCCACCAACTTGAAGGGTTGTAGCAATGCATTTGGGGTCCATGCTTTAGTGCAGTTTCCGCCAAATTCTCACTCGCCCATCGGCATGGTGCAACGGAAAACGTGATTCATCGGACCACATAATTTGTTTCCAATTATCGACTGTCCAATCCTTGTGCTCCTGTGCGAACTGGACACGTTTTCTCTTGTTAACTGCAGACAGCAAAGGTGTTCGGACAGGCTTTCGGCTGCCATATCCCATCCGATGCAGTGTACGGCGAACAGTGCGTGCAGAAATCATTTGAGGGGATCCTTGATTAAGATGGTCTGTAATTTGCTGCAGTGTTGCCTTTCTGTTGTCTGTTACCAGTCTGGACACTCACCTTTCCGCCCGAGCAGTCACTTGTCGATGACGATCACACGTTGCACGTAGAGACCCAGTATTTTGGCTGACAGTCTAGTCTTTAAACACTTTAACAGCAGCTGCTCTGGAAAATTTCACGAATGCGGCGGTTTCGGTGAAACTTGCTCCATGGCTCCAAGCTCCTACAATCATCCCACGTTGAAAGTCCGTCAAAGAGCATTTTTTACCCATCTCGTCACCCAAACATCACTTCTACTACTGTCGCAACCATTAAACTTTCCCGTTTTATACTAGCCTCGCCCTCTAGCGGAAACAGCGTGCAGCCATAGCTCATTTGCTTAAAACTATCAGGTGGTTATAATAAAGTGGCCACTCAGTGTATAAAGGTGGTTATAAATTAGTTGGGCAAAAAGAAAACGTTATTATGCATAGGTGCAAGGATGCATATGATAATACGTACGAATAATATATAGTTAGACACACCAAGTTCACCTTCCAAAATCAACAGTGACAAAAATCGTAAGGAAACGTCTGACATTTACGCCTTACAAATTGCAGCTCGTTCAAGCTCTGGAGGATGGTGACAAGAAGCAGAGAGCATATCTTTTCAGTGACATGTTAAATTGCATGGAAGCTGATGACTTCTTGTCGAAGTTGGTGTTCAGTGACGATGGACCTTTCACTTAAATGGCAAAATGAATACACACAATATGAGGGTTTGGGGATCAGAAAATCCCCATACCGTCTTGGAACATGAAAGGGACAGTCCCAAGATAAACGCTTTTTGTGCCGTGAGTTGCCTTTCCGTTTTTGGCCCATTTATTTTCTGAAAGACCTGTTATCGGAATCACATACCTGGACATGCTTCAGATTTACATAATGCCAATCCTCAAGGAAGCAATTGAAGGAGGTTTGGATTTACCAGCAAGTTTAACTATATATTCTTCGTACGTGTTATCATATGCATCCTTCTAACTATGCACAATAAAGTTTTCTTTTTGCCCAACTAATTTATAACCACCCTGTATATATGTAGCCGCAAGGCCAGTCGCTTTCAGATGACCGATCGACGACATAGCTCGCTTCTAGCCGCTCGTCCAAGTGCGTGTGCCGGCGAGGGGCTGTGCTCGTCGGCCTCGGCGGGTCGAACGTGCAAGCAGTAAGGGACGTCCGAGGACATCCGGGTTGCACCATTTTGAGATTTTCTGCCAAGCCATTCTTTTAATCAAGATGGCTTCCAATATGATGACTGTTTGCATTTTTTGAAATGCACCTAGAGAACTATTTTCTGAAATTCTTCGGTAATTCCTGGCATCTATCTATATTATCTAAAAAAACAATATAATTACTTTTCTCTGAACGTTTGAAAGTTTGTCCCACTTTGGAGGTTGCAGTGGAAGAAGCGCTTTTTGGTCTTTATTGTCGGATCCCTTCCTCACCCAATATACTTTCTTTATTGTTAAATGTTCATGAAACATACTTTCACGTTTGGAATACGTCTGTTTCACTTTGATGAAACGTTGCATGTTTGTGAGACTCCATATCAATGTAAAATTCTCGATGATGAACGAACGGTCACGAAAAATGATGTGATCAAAGAAATAATAAATAAATAAATGATTTAAAAAATTTTCTACATATATTATCCCATCACTATTGACGGGCTTTCAAACACACACACGCCGCCCCGGTGGCGCAGTGGTCTAAGCGATGGCCTCTGATCATTCGTCCGAAAGGGGTCCGGGTCCGAATACCGGTCAGGCATGGATGTTGTGTTTTTCTTACGGCACTGGCTCTCTCCCTTCCTTGGAACCAGTGACCCTAAATTAGGGACGGGCGACTGCCTATAGCCCATTGAGTTGCTCACGGTGGTCGTTCAACCTAAAAAAAAAAAAAAAATCACATACACACACACACACGTATTCTCTACGCACTTTATCGAAGTGAATGGTATATCATTAATCAGTCCCTTCCGCCTCAGTGGCTTAATGGTCTAAGCGATGGCTTCTGATCTTTCGTCCGAAAGGGGTCCGGGTTCGAATCCCGGTGAGGCATGTATGTTGTGCTTGTCTTATGGCACTGACTCTCTGCCTTCCCTGTAACCAGTGGCCCTAAATTAGGGACGAGCGACTGCTTATAGCCCATTGAGTTGCTCACGATGCTCATGAAACCTCCAATTAAAAAACAATCAGCCACACCTGGTCATATGAATCATCACATCCATTCCCCAGCGATGTATGGTGGACCCAAAAATAAGATCCACAGAGTAAAACGCAAACTGTTGCTGTAATCTGTGTCACTCAGTATGGTCTCAATGCATTAAAACTGGCAAACAGTAATTATTCAAATTTAACTGTTATTCACTCAACAAAAAGCAAAGCTCAAGTAACTGCCCAGAATAAGCAGAAACCTAGAAGCCATTTAGCAAACCAAAAGTGATTGAAATTAAAGTTTTTACGCCTACGTTCTTATTTTTCAAGCAAATATTTAATAAGCAAATTTTTAAAATCTCAAACAAACGCGTAAATATGCACTCAGTATGAAATAAAGATCTTTCGTCCAATGAAAGAATTTAGGGATTGAAATAACAGCCATCTTACCTTATCATCGGACTGGATATGGAGGCTTTTCTTTAAACCCGAAGTGGTATTATGTGTAGCATCATGACCAACCAGGGATGCCAAGAGCTCATTAGCAAGTATAGCTGCGTATGTTTCATTTACAGGTTGGAGTCCATTCATTTTTGCATTAAATTCACTGTCATCCTGAAAAAATATGGTTTCTGCTTTAGAACAATATAAAACGTGGGAAATTTATTCATTCTAAAAGTATTTCACCTTTCTGTAATTTCAAAAAGCATTTCAGCCGTGTAAAAAAGTGTTCTGCGAAGCAAAAAGTACAAGTTAATCTGAACGATAACAAAAGGCTTGCATGCCAAAGATTTCATTTCGTGTTAAAGAATTGCAACTCTGAGTCCAATTAATAAGTAACAAAGTTAAGCACACTGGACAAAACATTAGTCACTACTAATAGAAATGACAGTAGGAAGTTATCGGTTGCACAGAGTGCGCCGTGATAGCAATGGTGAGAGATATAAAGTACTAACGTGGTGTACAGGATAATTTCTGTCTCGTGCGGTGGTGAAGAGCAACCTGTGTGTTGAATTTAGTCTGCAATATGGGTCGTAAGACAGACGTTACTGACAATGTGATTGGGAAAAGGTGCCAAAAGTTGTTTGGCCGTGACCACGAACGCAAAGTGAGTAAAGTCGCCCAATTTGTTAGTGTGTCGAAACGTACTGTCTGGCGGGTCTACAAACAATGGTGTAGTTCGCAGTCAACTGAAAATCGGCCACATAACTGTGGCCGGAAAACGATTCTCACCAATAGGGACCGCCGCCATGTTTCACTCCTCGGTTTCAAACCAGGCAGCAATTGAACCAAACAGTCAATGAAAGCCCACTCCAACCAATTTCCGAAAGAACATTGAGACGAGAGCTGCGTGCGAGGGACATCTGGAGCAGATTACTACTGAAGAGGCCTCTTTTAACAGTAAGGAACAAAGTCGCACGTCATCAATGGAATCACAGACACCAAAACTTTACTGTGGGAGGATTGGGAACGAGTAATTTGGTCTGATGAGTCTCGTTTTTGTTTGTACTCCAATGATGGGAGGCGACGAGTGCATCGCAGGCACAATGAAGCCTTTAATCTTAATTGTGTCGAAGGTGTTGTTTAAGCTGGAGAGAGTTCTGTGATATTTGGAGGATTTTTCTTGTACCCCGTAATGGCCCTTTCGTTGCAGTGACGATGTATTTGAACCAGCGTGCATACCTCTGCATTCTAAATGACGAAGTGTTGCCCTTTTGCCTACATTTCTAGAAGCAGCGTCATGCCACTTCTGTCTTCCAAGACGACAATTTCCTTGTGAACAGGGCTAAAATTGTGTCTGAGTGGCACGACGAAAAATCAGCAACACTGTCTCACCTCGACTGGCCAGCCAAATCCCCAGATTTAAATCCCACTGAAAATCTGTGGGATCATTTGAAACAGAAGGTGAAACGCCGGAACGAAATAGACATCCGCGTACTCTAGCGGAACTTCAGAACCAATTGACGCACGAGTGACTGCAAATCGATGTTCAATACATCCACAACCTCATGGAGTCTCTACCACACCGGATTCATGCTGTCATCAAGGCAAGAGACGCCGTCACTCGTCATTAGGTAACTTCTGCCAAAGGTGACTGATTTTTTGGTCCGGTGTGCTTACATTAAATTAAATTTCTTCCATTCATGTGAATCTCGCTCTACTGTCGGGTCGCGTTGGTGAACTGTTGGGTTGCTGCACATGAAATAACGGAATATAGGTGTAAACTTCGAACAGCCAAACTACAGTGCAAAATTAACTTCATTAATAAAAACAAATCACGCCCAGTGAAACACGCCTTTGTCAGTGTAACACAAGCTTCTGTTTGGCGTCTGAAAAAATGTCGAGCTCCGGGATGCGACGAACTCATTGAATGCGATTTCAACTGATGTTTGATTGGAAAACGATGTTCCCTGTTGAAAGGAGTCCAGGTGCTTGAAGAAGCGCTAGTTCGTAGGGAGACAGATTGGGTGAATAAAGTGGATGAGGTACGGCCTTGTAACTCAGCAGTTGCAATTTCAGGACTGTCTGGCGTGTAAATGAAGGCCTCGCGTTACCATGGAGAAGAATGGGTTAATGATGATTGACTCCTGCCAACTGTTTGGTGGACAGTTTTCCATCCGTAATGTCAAATTCTTGACAATACCTGTCGCTTCTAGTGCAAATGTTCCACAATTTGATCCTTTGACCTAGTTGTGAGAAGAGGAGTGGGTCACACCTGCTACGAACCACACAACCACTGACCTTCGTCTTGCTGGGAAGGAGTACCGGTGTCGGGGTGTGCTTCGGAGCTTCACTGTGGTCCAGCCATAGTGTCGTACGTCGGCGACTTTCATGCCATATCCATTTCTCAACACACGTGATGAGACGGCTCAAAGTATCGTTCTTTTGGATGCGGATAAGCAGCGGAGAACAAATATGAAATCATCGTGTTTTATGCTGTTCTTTTTACCTATGTGTGGCCCATTTATGTATCTTCACTTTGCTTGTGGCTGTAAAATGTCAGGAAATGGTTTCATAATTTACCCCGAGTCTCTAGCCAAGTTCTCGTATTGTATAACACGGATAGGATTCAACCAAGACCTCCTACTTGGCATCATTGACAGCTCCTTCTGGTCTTCTTCGTGGTTCATTTTTAAGGCTTACATCTCCGTACGAGAAGGTAGCAAACAAACCTTCTTTCTTGCGTTCACTAACGCTGCCATTCCAAAATTATAAATTGATGTTGCGAGCTATCTCCTATTTATCGTATCCAGCACGAAATGACCTGTATTCCATATATATATATATATATATATATATAGGCAGCAGATTTGACGCTTTACTTTGCTTACCGCAAGTTATAACTCCTGGCGTGTCGATTCCAAATTACCTGGCAGCTACACAAGTCTGCAAATTCTGATATTTTGTTTGTGAAAGCCTAATATCTCATGTTAACCATTTGCAGAGCGTCGTCTCATCTGTGCAAGATGACTTCATCTTGACCCACTTCATCTACAGAAGAAGAACGATCTGTTTATCTTCTTTGTGTTGTCCAAAGGACGGAAGGTAAGTGAAATTCACTTCGATGTTCGTCATTTCGGTTACGAGGTAAATTCATGAATGGACTGAAAAATGAGCCATGTGAAAAGTAAGCTTAATTCTCGCCGGTCTGGTTGATAGTCAATAGGAGCATAAATTTAGGTAGGTCAACACTCTACTGCAAATAATTTAAGAAAGATATTTGATTCATTTGCTGCCGAAAGAAACAAGATTCCATGCGTCACGATGCTTTGGCTTTCGAACGATTTAAGTGTTCGGTGAAAATCGGAGACTTGCAGCTTTCCATGACTCAAAATTTATACCGCTCAAATTCTAGGTGTTCCGACTGTTTTATTGGTTGAGCCTAATTCGTTTCAGGCAATTAAAGATTTAAATTCATATAAAAACAACAGCACGAATTTGGTTTTGATCCATCTTCCTATCCTCAGCTATAGACTCTTTTTAGGAGTTTATAATGTTGAAATAGCTTTACGTAACTGATTTTGCACAAATCAAAAGTTTGCCTCGCAAATGGTATGTCCTATGGCCCTATCTACACTCGATGAACAAAACATTAGAGATGCCTACTTAATAGCGTGCTGGTCCTTCTCTAGCGCGAATAACACCCTGTACACGCCGAGACGTCGAATCCGCTAGATGCCGGAGGGTTTCCGGAGGTAATGTCAGCCATGCCTGTTGCAGATTGTCCACAACTTTGCCCGAGAAGTCTATCCAGGTACCTACGATCTGATGCTCCTCCCCACGGCAATCCAGATAGTTTATTGAGCGGAGCTCTCTTTACCTTTAGTCACGCCTATTTCGTGCTCCTTAATTTCTTCCTCATACTGACGAAAAAGGATTGCCTTACCTCGTGTGAGTGAGTTCCTCGTATTTTTGCAGTTCGTCTACTTCGTTCCAGTGATTTACTAAGCTCTGTAAGTCCGTTTTCTACTTATTTTCACTGTAAGTTCCGTGCTTAACACTAGCTGCTTGCTCCGGTAAACATCGTAACTCGACTTGACTCTTGCTTGTTCTACATCAACGTTCCTATACGCTGCCATAGTGCTCTTTTCTTTTGTTATCTACGTAACTCTCGTACAAGGAGGTTAGAATAAGATGTCTGGAGATGCCCTTGCTAATGAAGCAGTACCACTTTGCGTGAAGCCTATAACCGCGAGCAACAGCCGTCAAAGTGTGGGAAAGCTGATGGTTTTCAAGGCTATTGCAATGCATTTTGTGTTGGCTGAATCGCCTACTTTCGTCGTAAGTGCTTCCAATTTGGCATTGTAACTTGCTGCCAATGTGTGAAAAAATGCTGAATTTATAATTATTTTGAGACTCCTTCCCATTTTTAGCACGCCTTTTTGTTAAAAAAGATCGTGCTTATGTTACCGGTTTGCCCGTCCGTCTGTACCCAAGATATCTCTGCAACTATCAGTCCGATTTGAATAATTCTTTTTGCATTGGGAAGTTGGAAATATGCGAATGATGTTCCTTTATTTCGTTCCTTTTTACGATGTACAATTTCGCCGCTAGAGGGCGTAAATGCAGATGATATCGAAATCAAAAATACGTTTTACTCCACATATTTGCTTCAAAACATCCGATGGAAAAAATTATTTTACCTTTCGATTCCATTTATGTCGAAGAGTATTTTAGATAAAGTTACTTTTTCAAATTACGCACAGATTTTCCACTTGGGGGCGTAAAAGTTAATTACATTTTCCCCCGATAATTCTTCTTCTAAAACTCTGATTTGAAATTTTTTTCTTCAGCTGATACACGTCCTGATGGAAAATCTTTTGCATACAATTTCAATATTTTGGTAAAAAATACTTTGGCCACCAGGGGGCGTAAGCGTTAATTTTTGCTTCTGATGTATTTACCATAAAATCTGTGCTTCTGAAATATCGATTGAAAAAATTATTTCGTGGACTGATGCCACTCACATCGATAAACCTTTTTGGAATATTTTAGTCTTAAAATATTTCACAGTTTCTCCGCCAGGGGGCGTAGATTTCTAGTGTGACATGTTTTTCATATAATTTCAAATATTTTATTTTCGTCAATATCTCTACTTCTAGGAGTCCGATTTGACAATTTTCTCCTTTGATATTGTTTTCAGTGTGACATTTTCTTCATATAATTTCAAAATTTTCAAGTAATTCACAGACTTTCCGAACCTGATAGAGAAAATTTCTTTCTGCACCTGATACAGCTCCTGATAGGAAATCGCTTGCACATAATTTCTAATTTCTGTTAAACAAATGGCTTGGCCACCAGGGGGCGTAAATCTTAATTTCCGCCTCTGATGTATTTCTGGCGAAATATGAGCTTCTAAAATCTCGATTGAAAAAAAAGTGGTTCGTTGACCGATACTACTCAAGCCGACAAACCTTTGAGGAACATTTTCTTCTTGAAATAATGCATGGTTTCTACGCCAGAGGTTGTAGATGCATACCGTATTTTTGTCAATATCTCTACTTCTAGGAGTCCGATTTGAAAAATTCCTTCATTGTTGGATAGGGTTTTTAGTGTGACATGTTTTTCATATAATTTCAAAATTTTCAAGTAAATCATAGATTTTCCGCTAGGGGGCACAAAGGTAAATTGCGTTTTCTGCGTTGTTTCTGTTTCTAAAACTCCGATTTGAAAAATTCTTCCTGTATCGCATACAAGACCTGATGGAAAATATTTTTCACCTAATTTCTAATGTTTGGTAAAGAATGGTTTGGCCACCAGGGGGCATAAGTGTTGATTTCTGCTTCTGATGTATTTGTAGCAAAATCTGGGCTCCTGAAAACTCGACTAATTCTTTTTTCTTTGACCGATACCACTCATATGGAAAAACCTTTTGAGAATGCTTTCTTCTTAAATTAATGCATGGTTTTCCCAATTGGGGACGTAAAGTCACATCTTCTTTTTGTCGATATCTCTGTTTCTAAGAGTCAGATTTGAAAAATTATTTCTGTGTTGGAGAGCCTTTCCGGTGAGAAATGTTTCTCATATAAATTCATGTATTTCTTAACGCACAAGTCTGCAACCAGAGTGCGTAAGCTCACGATTCCGTTTACAGCAATATCTGTGGGATTAAAAACTCGATTGAAAAACTTCTTTCTTCAGTCAAATATTATTGCTTTCCATATCGGTTCCATTGACTTTGAATAGCTTTGATATATTTAATTTGTGACAGAACGGATTCAAAAGACGTGCTTATTACATCCGAAAATTCGGTGTCGTCTTTCTTGTTATTTTCAATTGAAAAGTACGAAAGTTAGTGCGACTTCTAAACAAAGCATAACGTTAAAATTAAAAACTTCTGGGTATAAGAAGTATAATTCATTCCGGTTGGATATTAACACGGTTTCTGCAACCAAAAGCCACGCTGTTCCAAAATAAACACAGTTAAAATTACATAGGCATCATATAAACAACGTCAAATTCCCACAGTTTGCGGCTTCACGGTTAAGAGACTTGGGGCATCTCCAGAAATATTATTCTAACCTCCTTGTTCCCGTATCACATCACCCACTATTAGTGGTCCTTGAGTGGCGTCATCTACTCTTCAGCTGTGCACCACCTGATTGCAGTAGCCTTCTTGAGACGTCTTTGTTTCATCTTCCGGCATTCATCCATCATCTCATCATGCTCTCGTTCTTCCACTCTTGTTCTTGTGCAACCTTCATCACTACCTCATGGCTTGTGCTTCAACTACAGGTTATTTTCCACCATTGACACCTCCTCCGGATGTACTTCGTCCAGACTCTTCTCAACACTCCTCAACTACCGCCATTACCCTACACTCACCTATCCTGCCGTCCTGCCTGGACTTCATTGTTTCACGTCATGGTATATTTCTTACTACTCATACTCCTGGGTCTTTAGCACGGGGTAAGTCTTTACTTGCGTCTTTAGCCTTAGGGTGAAATACGTTGCCCTCGCCAATACTAAACTCACTGCCTATACGGCAGCTCTTCAAGAACTTGTTCCCTTTGATACTATCACACATGTTTCTAGGGAAACCCGGTTTGTACTTATTTATTTTTCTTCACCCGCACATGTAGCTGGGTTACATCTTCTCCCATTTCAGTTAGCGATCAAAGTTTGTCCGCCATTCCTTTGGCACACTGCCCCGTCCTTGTCAACCTGTCTCCCGTACCTCCAGAAATTTCCGATGATATGCTACATGCTTTTCTCCCTCGCTGTGGCTTTGTTATTGGCTCCATTCGCACTTTGCCTAGTGCGTCAGACGAGCAAGGAGCTCGTCCCTATTTACGTTTTCGACGACAGGCCCTCGTCTTATTTCCAGATGAAGCCTCCATTATTTCTTCTGCACCCACTTTCCAAGTAGTTTGTGGCCGCCATACTAGCACTATACATGTTCATACTGCTCTTGATGGTTTCATCTGCAAGTCACCCAATCATCTTCGTGCTTCCTGCCCAGCTAATGGCACCGTTTCTGCTTCACCGTCATTTCATGATCCTTCAGCTTCTGCTTCTCCCTCGATGCCAGTCCAGCCTTTGTATCTCCGCTCAGTTCGGGTGGATTGTATCCGCCCCAAGATTCCTGTTCTTCGTCAGTTCTTGCTGATGCTATATTCCCTGATGATCTGCTTCCGACATCTCTCCTGGAGGTTACCTCCTCTGCTACTACCACGCCACGAGGTTCACCTATATCACGTTCATGTTCCACACAGATTGTACTTCAACATTCAATCTATCATTCCCTTTCCCCCCCAATGCGCCCATTGATGTTCTTGGTTTCTCTTTCCCTTCAGACACTGGGCCTCTGCTTGACGTCCAATTTTCCAGTACTACTGATCCAGCACTCTCCAGTACCATCTCACTGATCGCATCCTGTTGCTCTCCATCCGACTTGGTACTTCCTGCACCTATTGATCCTGCCTCTTCATGTCTTCCGTCCGCTATCTCATCTTCAGCGATGCGATCTTCTCCTGTTTTTCCTTCTCCAGTTTCGTCACCGACACTTTGCACTGTTCCTGATGTCCAACCCACGTTTCCTGCTTCATCGTCTAGGAATCCAGACTGTCCTTCACCTGAGACTGCTCAACTGCCCACCACTGCTGCTCGTCAAAAACTACGTGATCGTCTCACCACCTCTCAGCGTCGCCTCCTTGCAACTGTGCCCTTTCGTTCAGTTAAAAGGTACGGAGTCGACGAAGTTCTCGGTTTCCTTGATCTTTTTCTACTTCCCCCACCTCGTGGGGAGGATTTTCCCTCTAAAGATGCTTATTACGACGCTTGCGACGATCGAGATAAAGTCCTTGGTTTCTTCGACGTCGGTCCTATGAGTTTTCGCATTTCTCATTCACCTTCACCATCCCTTGCCACTTCTCAGCCAGCTCCTCTTTCCATGTCTTCTGTGATTTTTACAGCCTCCCCATCTACCTCGACTGCTACCTTATCGTCAGTGTCTCTTGTATCTTCATCCTCGTCTTCATCTCCTACAGCCACATCTCCTGGGATCCCTGTCTCATCGTCTACAGTACAACATCCTCCTTCTACATCTTCCGTGGGGGCTATTCCTGAGAAACGCTCCCATCGACCTTCTCAACGCACACGGAAACGCCGTGCCAAGATCTGCCTTCTTCATCAAGCTTCCCTTGTTCCTGATGTTCAACGTTTCACCACTCCGCGTCCTCCGAAACGTTCTCCTCTTCCTCCGGGCCCGGTTCCCGGGGGCTTTGCTTCCTATAACGAATATTAGGAAGCCATCATCGTTTGGGAAGAACTTCCCTGGTCCGGCCTGTACTACTAGTTTGTTATCTCCAAGACTGAACTCTTTGTGTACTTCCGACATGCACAATTTTTCCTTTATAATGTGTGGCCTGCGTGCCCACGCTTCCATATGACACTTTCCTATATGTGCTCTATATTTTTACCTTTGCCTTCCTTATAATTGTATCCTTGTATGCTCATAATTTGTTTGCCCATATGATATTTGCTTTGCTCTGTATTTATTCCATATATATTCCCGGGCTTGCTCTGTATTATATACTGCATTTGCTCCTGCCTGCACATATTTCCTTATTTCCTAATTTTGCCCGGAATCCTGTACTACTATTATGTTGTTCAGTAAAGCGAATTTTGAATTTTCTTTACGAGACTCGAAACAATTAGTTGTTCGGGCATGGGTACGAGATGATACATCCGATCACCGTGATTTTTTGCATGCGAGTGAAATCGTTCATGGTAAGGTTTTGACGCCTTTTGATTCCCGAAATTACGTGTCATTGAGGAATAATCGTCCAAAAACTTGCATTTTTAAGGGGGTTTCCGGGTTTTGAGAAGGGGTCGTTTGTTACCTATCTCCTCCAAATATCTTCAGCCGATCGCGGTGACACTTGCCACAGAGAAAGGAAAGGACATGGTATGTGACATGGGGTTGGTATCATGGTGAAAGGTCGTGTCGTATAAAAATAATGACCATTAAAAAACTGACCAATTTTAATAATTGAAGAAATCCGCTCTCTATACGAGACTCGGGACAATTAGTTGTTTGGCCATAGCTACGACATGACACATCCGATCACCGCAATTTTTGGTATGCGATGGACATCGTTCATGGTCCGGTTTTGACCCCTTTCAATTTTGCAACAGCTTTGCTCAAAAATTTGCCAACTGTACCCGAGTTATCGGTTACCTTTGGCGGCTTGTCCTAGTACAGGGTTTAAATTTGGGAAACTTTAGGCCCACTGGATGGTTCCAAACTTAAATGAGTGTTCCTGGAGCCATGCCAGGGCGGTTGCAGCCCGGGGGTCGGCGCATTATCCTGCTGGAACAGACCATCGGCTGCAGGATGTGCGAAAGCCATGAAAGTGTGTAGGTGATCAGCCAGTACATGTTGGTAGCGCGCAGCTGTTAGGGACTCTCCAGGCACACTACGGGACCTAATGTGCTGCATGAGGAGGCTCCCCAAACCATCACAGAGCCTCC
The DNA here is from genome assembly GCA_039090855.1 of Macrothele yani. Lineage (NCBI taxonomy): Eukaryota > Metazoa > Arthropoda > Arachnida > Araneae > Macrothelidae > Macrothele > Macrothele yani. The sequence continues at coordinate 89,150,168 of CM076998.1, read as the reverse complement.
ACCGCCTTAAACATAGCCGACCTGGCAGGACGGGGTGATGGTCTCATGCTCTCGACGCCACACCCGCACGCTGCTCTCAGCTCAGAACAGCTGGAAACGGGACTCATCTGACCACACGACGCGGCGCTACTCTGAAGAGGTCTAGTTTTGATATTCCTGGCAGCAGGTGAGACGTAATGTCCGATGACGAGCAGTCAACAGTGGCACACGAGTAGAGAGTCGGCTCCGGAATCAAGGGTATAAAACGTGTGATGAACCGTTCGCTCGCTGAAGTTGCTTCGACATGTGACCTGCATATATGATTTGCGTCGTCAAGCGATTGGTCTGTACGAGCATGAATAGTCTACGTCAAACCCGGCTATCAATGGTCATCCGCGTCTCGGGGAGGAGAAGAAATTTGCTTAGATACTCTATAAGGAAATAATTGTAACCGTCATATGTCAAAGAGAGGTCATCGCTCTTTCTACGTTTATAAGTGAGTCACGGAAAAATTCTCATTGGCCGCCACCCGGAATCGAACCCAGGGTCTTCCAGTTACGCGCGGAAGATGCTTCCACTGCACCACAGCGGTTTGGAATTCCTCCAGACTCACATGTATGTGAGGTATGAGATATGTGAGTCATGGAGAGAGCGATGACCTCTGTTTGATGTTCCTAGTCCACGTCAAATGTCTGTTTTAGCCGTCATATATGGTGGACCAACGGGAAAACACGGAGATGGCGAAATACGTAAATGTTGCAATGATTTGTGATTTAGTGAAAAAAGGCATGGAAATGTATCATAGAGGAATTAATGAGGAAATAAGTAACACACTGTTAAAAATTGGTACTTAGAAATAAGCAAAATGTACTTGGTTTTGAGTATATCCTGGGCTTATAATAGCTCCGAGTACTTGCGTCTCATTTTTGGAAAAGATACGTGCTCATTTTTGAGTACGTATAGGGAATCAATTGAGTATATCTGGCATTTCAAATATATATGTACTCAAAAATAAAAAAATCCATATATTTAAATATATGTGCCCTAACTTCATCCAGTTTCTGTACCTTTTCGGGCAGGGCACAGAAACTGAAGGAAGTTAGAGTGAATTTTGCAAGATAGTTTGTAAGTGAGAGAGAGCACACTAGATGGCGTCACCGTGTGATTTGAACATAAAACGCAGCGAGAAATTACAGGGGGGGGGGCTCTAGGAATGAACACCTTTAAATGTAACTGAGGATTCCCACTGTGGGGCTTCACTTATCGTGTTCATCCGATATTCAGCGATTGTTAGAAACCTCACACCTCCGCGCCAGATTTGAACCTAGGGTCCCTCCATCAACAGTCTTAATCTTTAACCACTAAGCCACATGCGGCTCGATTTCAAATTTGGAATACGTGTACTCCATACATACTCATTTATTCATAGAATCAACTAAAAGTATATTGTTCGATAGCACAACTGGGATAATAAATATACTCGTTGTCACATGCTGGGCAAGTGGACCGCACAATTTTATGACAAATATAGTGATGAAGCGACAATATATCATTTATGTGATTGACACAAATATAGTTAATGTAAGAACGTACACAAAGATACTTTATGCATTATTATGCATACTTTATGCAAACTTGTGATCAGTGACTTTGTTGTACTAATTATTTATGTGTGTCACTTTGCACATTTATTAAACAATTTCGCTTGAAATCTATGATATCTAAAATGAAGTAATACGAGATTATATTTACATTTATTGACGCAGTTATTTGTATGGTTACTTATATTTCAGCACGTCATGGACTCGTTTATGATACGATTGTACTTAAAAAAAACAGTAGGTTCAAGTTCTCATTTTTAAGTAATTTTTTTTAACAGTGCATAAAGGTAAACTTTTACTGGTGCACATTGAAACTTTTGGAAGACAAAATTCTCTTTCATCGTTCCAAAGGCATGGAGATTTCCCCCTATTCATTCCTATCCAACATACTTCGAGGAATGAAAAACAAAACTTCAAACCAGGGTCACAGTTTCAGCTGAAATCTCATTAATTATTATCAATGTAACCTCACTATCTCCTGCGTGCTCGTCAATGTTTGTTATTCAGCAAAACACAAGCTTCTCGATCCCAGTTTTCTGAATTTCTAACACCGTGTTATAATTGTCCTTTCATGTTTCTTATTCTTTAAAAGAAAATAATACCCTGCTTTCTAAATTTTGTCATTCAGAAATAAGAAAGAAAGTATTTCAGCATTCTATGCACTGTAAATCTCTTAAAACAAGAAACAAAAACTGGAGAACAATGCAGAATAAACAGAAGAAACGAAACTAGAGAACAAAAAAAGGACAACAACAACAACAAATATATCGTTTCTCGAAGTCATTTTTGTATAACAGTCTGTTCCAGAAAGAAATGTTTCTCGATAAAAATTTCACGACGATCTTTTTTTCTTATTTTTCAATGGAATTCCTATTGAAAGACTTTACGCAAACCACGTGAAAACAGTAGCTTTCTATAGAGTTGTCTAATGCATTGTATACTCATTTTCTTTGAAAAGATGGAGAAATTTATCGTGTTTTGAAAAGCTGTTTTCCTCACTTGCTTAATTAAAACTGCGGAGATTTATGCATGATAAATGCTATCTGTTGTGAGTGTTTAGAAACTTTTTGATTTCTCCTAACAAAGGACTTCTAGCTAGCAGTTCTAGTCCACTCTTGCATTGAGGGGAGGGGAGGGGTTGTCATTAAAACCTACTCTGCTGAACCGATTTCTCTTTCTGACTGCTTTTTGCAGTGAAGATCTATTTCTTCAAACACGGGAGTTGCTTCCTTATCTTCGCAAATTTTACTATTGCGCTATTGTTGACGGTAAGTTTTACACTCCACTGAATGCTTAATTTTTACTTCATTCCTGTTTACGCTATCTAATATAGAAAGGACTTCAATAAAAACGTGAGAAGATACACTACCTCAAGCCATTGTTATAATAAGGATCGTTTTGTACAAAATTCTGCTTTCGTTGAATTCAGTATAATTTGTGAAATACTCCATAAAAAATAGGATAAATCTTCATGCAAGAAATAACAAGAGTATTTCTTCTAGAGTTCTGTTTTTGTAGTTACTTAGAAAACGAGACGAACATTGTAAGCGCATTTCAGATCGAGATACTGCGACATTTTCTAGTACTATAATATTACTAAACGGTAAGAACCAGGAATAAAGGCATGCATATCCCGATAAAAATAACACAGATGGTACTTGAGTATTTTAGATGCTAACGCTTGGAGCAATCTCGCAGAAAGTACGTATCAGAGATAAATAAAGGTGACCATATAACCCGTTTACCTGTACCACAATAATGCATTTCAAATTCTACATCTCTCACATCTGCTTTTTCAAGAAAAAAACAGACTGACTGGTGCTGGGAATGATGAATACAAATTTGGCGTTTCCACTCAAAAATACTTGTAAATTAGAATACAAATATCGCTAAGTTGATGGAGGCAACACATCTTGTTGGCTGGGAATTTCCTCTAAATGAATGAAAGCAGTTGAAGAGTCCGAATATATGTATTTTGCCAATTTATATACCGAAATAGTAAATAGAGCCAGCGCTTATAGGCATGCATCAAAGGACGGCACTGTTTCCTAATGAAAGATAAAGAAACTAGTTCTTTTACGTATGTTTGTTTTGACACCCAAGCTCGAAGAGCTATAAAGGCCAAATATCGACGCAATTAATGTACAATTTTGTAAGCAAAACAATCGTTTCCAGCTTGGGGACGTCAACTCTCTAACCTTTTGGAAAACCAGATGGGCTGCTCTGTTGCAAAATTAAATTCATCACTTCGTTACAGCAATGTTCACATGGACAACAATTTTGTACACGTAGACACTACAACGACTTCCTGCATTACAGAAAAGCCACTTGTCGAACGTCATTCTCTCTAGCAACGATACAGAAAATCTCCACTTAATACTGTTTAAATATGTCCCTTTCATTTCTCAAGAATGTTTTTTCATACTGTCCAAGTAAGTTCTTCAAACTGTTCAAGTAAATCCTCTCACCCTGTCCATGTTAATCCCTTCATACTGTTCAAATAAGTACCTTTCACTTCTCAAGTATGTCTCTTCATACTGTTCAAGAAAGTCCTTTCCTACTGTACAAATAAAGCCTTTCATACTGTTCGAGTACGTCCAGGCATATAACATCAAGTAAGTCCCTTCAAACTGCTCAAATAAGTTTCCTCACATTGTTCAAGTATGTTCTTTCATGCTGTTTAAATAAATCCCTTTATTCTATTCACGTAAGTTCCTTTGTACTTCTCAAGTACATTTCTTCGTACTGTTTAAGTAAGTTCCTTCATCCTGTTCAAGTAAATTCCAACATACAGTTCAAGTAATTCGCTTCATACTGTTTGCGTAAGTCATTTCCTACTATTCAAGTCAGTCCAATCATATATCACCAAGTAAGTCCCTTCATATTGTTTAAGTTAGTGCAGGCATATGGTATCAAATTTTTCCCGTCGGTTCTTGGAACCCCTTACGTAGTTTTAATGATAATATACAATATCGACTTTCTTCAGGAACAGAATATCCTCGACAACAGCAGTTTCCACGGAAAAGGAGTCAGTATCCAATTCAACAGTATCACGTGACGTATAACAGAACCTTAAACTTCCTCAGATTCTGCAGTTGGGGAGTCCGTACCCATTTCAAGGGCGTCACGGCACATTGAATTGGATACCCACTCGCTATTATCGAAATAGGTACAGGAACTTGATTTACATTTTTAGTTGTACAGGCATGTTCGTGGAGATCGGGCACTGGAACTGGGTCCCATCCTTCTAAGTCCGAAAGAGGAGCTGGTTTCTGTCTTCTCGTGCACACAGTCCGGTGTGGCACACACAATTTCTTCTATCATGAAGTGGGCTGAAAAATATGCTACGGAAGAAACAATGTCCACTATCATAACGCGGGTTTAAAGAATAAGCAAGGGACGCATCTTGAACGCCATCATTCCTATTGATATGGAAATATCACAACACACGTGGCTAGAAATTGAGTACAGGTTAAAAATATTCGGTGCAAATACGGCTGAATATACACTAAATTCACAAAAGTCACCGGACACCTAGAAGAGAAACACAACATAGCATTTATTGACATACATTAGTACGGTGTCGGTCCACCTTTGGCCTTAATGCATGCACTGACCCTTCGAGACATGCTTTCGACAAGGTTTTGGAACACAGCGATAGGTAAGCGCTTCCATTCAGTTCATAATACTGCCGCAAAAGGTTGCTTAGTGGTAGGCCTTAGTTCTAAACTTCTTATGCGGCGCTCTAATTTATGCCATAGAAATGGGATTAAGACAGGGCTCTGTGCTGGCCAGTCCACCCACGATACGGAATTATCATCAAACCACGCCATAACAGTCCTTGCTGTATGGCTCGGTGCATTATCCTTATGGTACCAACAAGGCTCGGTTCCATAGTATTGCCATAGAGTTGGTAGGACATAATTGTCCAGATTATCGAGGTAGACCTGCTGATTAACAGGTTTGTCCACGATAAACAATGGGCAGGGACCATACCACGAAAAACGCCCACACACGAGTACATTGCTGGCTCCAAACTCGACTGTAGGAACAGTACACTGTGGTAAATAGAGTTCCCCCGGCTACCGCCATACCCACACACGGCCATCAGACTGATGCATCGTGTACCTGGATTCATCAGTCCATAGGACCCGTTTCCATTGATCAACGGTTCACGAGAAATGTTCTTTACACCATGCAAAACGACGAGTAGCATTCCGAGTGGAGATGAAAGGCTTATGAGCTGCCGCACGACCATGATAGCCCGTGGAATGAAGTTCTCTGCGAATGGTACGTGTACATACCAAGGTTCCAGCATTTTTATTCACCTGTACACTGAGGTCTTGTGCAGTACTCCGTCAATTAGCTGTAACGACTCTCTTGAGACTTCAACGTCCTATATCACTTATTTTCTTCGGTCTGCCGATACATTTTGTTGCTTCAGGCACTCCATGTGTCTTCCACTTATTCAGAACATCCAAAACAGTTGACTTGAGTATGTTTAAAAACCTCTCAGTTTCTGTTATGGATAACCCACTAATATAACACCCATCAATCTTTCCTTTCTCAAAGTCAGTTCTCTCATGCCGCGACATTTTTAGTCAACCCCACAGTGCAATATCATCGCGGGCAGATGCAGGTTGGTTTTTATATCGTTTCCAGCTTTACCGCGCATCTTAACAACGCAGCTGATCCATTCATTTGCTTTTGTAAGGGTGTCCGGTGACTTTTGTTAATATAGTGTACAGTAGTGCTTTAGTTTATGCCATAAAATATCTTCATATGTTAACCGTTCAAACGCAGCAGATCTTAAATCTCTAAGTATTGTAGTTATTCTTTAATAATTTTCCTAAAATAGGGCAAGATTTTTGGTTCATCTTGTATATGGTTTTAGCATGCTTGCTTAAGAAATGGATATTGAAAGGCGATCAACTCTCTTCATCCCGTACTTCTATATTTACTATTGCTGATTTCTTCTGGATAGTTTTAGATCGGTATTACTCTCTTACCTGGAAAACAAACAACTCGGGATGCGAGTGGAACGCAAATTCTTAACTTTACTCATGTACTGTATATTATAACGAAGCACACAAAATCAATCAGTAAGTGATGTCAAAAAAAGCTCCAAAACTACTTCGAAGAAAACATATTTGGTTTTGATATCGGGTGATTTATTGATGGCAAACAGTTTTGTGTAAGCTTATCCAACTCTATGTTTAGTGGAGCAGATTTCCTTGCTGTTCCGAATACAGTGACAGAAGAAATTTTAAAGTTTGAGCATTTATATTAGTCAATAATAGTAATTGCTAGTCACTATATTAGTCAATAATGAACATTTATATTAGTCAGTAAAGTCAGTAATATAAGTGAAGTTACAAGCAAAAATGTGCAAGTGAGTTGGAGCATTTGTATTAGTCAGTATTAGTAATTAAATTTTAAAGTTTGAGCATTTATATTAGTCAGTAATAGAAGTGAAGTTACAAGCAAAAATGTGCAAGTGAGTTTGAGCATTTATATTAGTCAGTAATAGTAATTAAATTTTTAAGTTTGAGCATTTATATTAGTCAGCAATAGTAATTATTAGTCATTATATTAGTCAATAATGAACATTTATATTAGTCAGTAAAGTCAGTAATATAAGTGAAGTTACAAGCAAAAATGTGCAAGTGAGTTGGAGCATTTATATTAGTCAGTATTAGTAATTAAATTTTAAAGTTTGAGCATTTATATTAGTCAGTAATAGAAGTGAAGTTACAAGCAAAAATGTGCAAGTGAGTTTGAGCATTTATATTAGTCAGTAATAGTAATTAAATTTTTAAGTTTGAGCATTTATATTAGTCAGCAATAGTAATTATTAGTCATTATATTAGTCAATAATGAACATTTATATTAGTCAGTAAAGTCAGTAATATAAGTGAAGTTACAAGCAAAAATGTGCAAGTGAGTTGGAGCATTTGTATTAGTCAGTATTAGTAATTAAATTTTAAAGTTTGAGCATTTATATTAGTCAGTAATAGAAGTGAAGTTACAAGCAAAAATGTGCAAGTGAGTTTGAGCATTTATATTAGTCAGTAATAGTAATTAAATTTTTAAGTTTGAGCATTTATATTAGTCAGCAATAGTAATTATTAGTCATTATATTAGTTAGTAATGAGCATTTATATTAGTCAGTAAAGTCAGTAATATAAGTGAAGTTACAAGCAAAAATGTGCAAGTGAGTTTGAGCATTTGTATTAGTCAGTATTAGTAATTAAATTTTGAAGTTTGAGCATTTATATTAGTCAGTAATAGAAGTGAAGTTACAAGCAAAAATGTGCAAGTGAGTTTGAGCATTTATATTAGTCAGTAATAGTAATTAAATTTTTAAGTTTGAGCATTTATATTAGTCAGCAATAGTAATTATTAGTCATTATATTAGTTAGTAATGAGCATTTATATTAGTCAGTAAAGTCAGTAATATAAGTGAAGTTCCAAGCAAAAATGTGCAAGTGAGTTTGAGCATTTATATCAGTCAGTAATAGTAATTAAATTTTAAAGTTTGAGCATTTATATTAGTCAGTAATAGAAGTGAAGTTACAAGCAAAAATGTGCAAGTGAGTTTGAGCATTTATATTAGTCAGTAATAGTAATTAAATTTTTAAGTTTGAGCATTTATATTAGTCAGCAATAGTAATTATTAGTCATTATATTAGTTAGTAATGAGCATTTATATTAGTCAGTAAAGTCAGTAATATAAGTGAAGTTCCAAGCAAAAATGTGCAAGTGAGTTTGAGCATTTATATCAGTCAGTAATAGTAATTAAATTTTAAAGTTTGAGCATTTATATTAGTCAGTAATATAAGTGAAGTTACAAGCAAAAATGTGCAAGTGAGTTGGAGCATTTGTATTAGTCAGTATTAGTAATTAAATTTTAAAGTTTGAGCATTTATATTAGTCAGTAATAGAAGTGAAGTTACAAGCAAAAATGTGCAAGTGAGTTTGAGCATTTATATTAGTCAGTAATAGTAATTAAATTTTTAAGTTTGAGCATTTATATTAGTCAGCAATAGTAATTATTAGTCATTATATTAGTCAATAATGAACATTTATATTAGTCAGTAAAGTCAGTAATATAAGTGAAGTTACAAGCAAAAATGTGCAAGTGAGTTGGAGCATTTATATCAGTCAGTAATAGTAATTAAATTTTAAAGTTTGAGCATTTATATTAGTCAGTAATAGAAGTGAAGTTACAAGCAAAAATGTGCAAGTGAGTTTGAGCATTTATATTAGTCAGTAATAGTAATTAAATTTTTAAGTTTGGGCATTTATATTAGTCAGCAATAGTAATTATTAGTCATTATATTAGTCAGTAATGAGCATTTATATTAGTCAGTAAAGTCAGTAATAGAAGTGAAGTTAGAAGCAAAAATGTGCAAGTGAGGAAACACAAATCCAGTTCTGAAAAAGCGTTCACGCCCCTGTAAATCACTATAGATTTCTCCGACGTACGCTAGTAAGTTATAAAAAGATGTAGAATCGTCTGCCGACTTAGAATGCAGCTGCTTGTAATCAGTTGACGGAAGTTTATGCAGAATTCCTGGTGATATTTGAATTTCGGAATGTTAAAAACCTGAAAATTGGTCCTACCTCTTCAAACCAGGGCAAAAATCATTACTTTTTGTGAACTTGGATTCAGTAGTCGTAAAATTGCTGTTAAATGTGGCTGTGATCGTTCCACTGTCTTGCGCACCATTAAAAGAGTTGCAGAAACTGGATGAGTGGAAACAGAAAAAGAACAGGTCGACCAAGACTGTGTACTGAACGTGATGATCGCTTATTGATTCGTCGTTCCTTAAAATCAAGGTTTAAAATAGCCACTGATTTAAGAAATCAGTGGGAGAATGAAGTAGGCATTATAGCATCTGCACGTACAGTTCGTCGTAGGCTATAAAAAATGGACTGGCTGCACGAAAAGCTGCTGCACAAAAACTTTTCTTAGCAATGGCTCAAAAGAATTCAAAAACAACGGCTAAAAATAATTCATAAACAACGGCTCAAAAGAATTGCTTAGGCCGAGGCACACAAGAATTGGACTGCTGATGAATGGAAAAATGTTATTTCCAGTGATGAAACAAATGTTACTATTTTCGCTAATAATAGAAATAATTTTGTACGTTGTCGGGCTGAAGAAAGATGTGAGGCACGCTGCACCCAGCCGACAATCAAGCACTCACATTCGGTAATGTTATGGTCCTGTATTTCAGCCAGTGGTTTTGACCGTCTGCTTATTGTTGATGGCATATTGAATGGATCAAAATATGTGCATATTTTGGAGTCCAAACAGCTACTATCTGCACTAGACATGGGCTGGCGGAATTCTATCTTTCAGAACGATAACGCACTATGTCATCGGACAAAGTTGGTTGATGAGTGGTTAACCGAAAAGTTATAAGAACTCTTCAGTGGTCAGGACAGTCACCATATCTTAATCCCATAAAGAATCGGTTGGTGAGATTGAAGCAAAAGATCCGTCAACAAGGACCCACATCTAAAACAGCGTTAATTGAGTCTGTAAAGGCCGTATGGCACCGTGTTGTCGCCAATGGACAACTAGAGAAGCTCACTAGTTCCATGACAAGAAGATGCACTTTGTTACTAAGAGACCGTGGTTATCAAAGTAAATATTAAAACGTATTGTTGATAAGTTATTTTAGTGTCCTGCAAATTTCAATAATGTGCTGTACAGTAATATTACGTTAAATGCATTGTACACTAATTCACAAATTCCACTCTTTTTTTTTTTATTTTTACGACTAGACGCTGTACTTTTGCTTGTAACTTCACTTCTTTTACTGGTAATGACATTTTGTAAAAATATTTGAATGCAACATCAAATTCCCTTTAAAATGATGTGTAATATGTATTCCTGACTTTAGCATTACGCTGCATAAGTTGACTTCAAACATCAAAAATTGACTTTCGGTCAACTGGTGCATGACTTTTGGTTACGATTGTATACTTGAGAATTTACTTTAAATTTTATAGTACTAAATTCTAAAAACAAGGCGCAAATGGAAAGCTTGAGTTGAGAAATAGCACTCACCATGTCCGAGTACTTGTGAATTCCAGTGAAAAAACTCACCGCACCTCTGTCACGCTTCAGATTGTGGAGAATAATATACATCACGTTATCCTCCCACTTCGTTTTTCTTTCGTGTTCCTCATCTTCGCGATAGGTTTTGCCAAAGTGATTCTGTTGGAAAAAATATAATACATATTAAATAATTTCGGGCAACTCCTGTTTGACACAGAAAACGATTACAATAAGAAATATTAGCATTTTTTTTTGGAAGGCGCTCAACACAAAACTAGTAGCCATTTAATTTTGTCCCTTGCTACCGGAATTCCCATCAGACAAAAAAATACCTTAGTAAAAGTTGTATCCATACATATGAACACCAACGTACGTGGGAGATAGTCAACGTATATTGGGACAAAGTCCGATAAAATACTGTTACACACATTATTGCACATGAGCCTAAAAACGACAAGTTGACATCGATGACTATGAAATATTTATATCTGAATCTAAGAACATCTCTACATATTCAATATACACTGGCGGAAAGTGAAAAAAGAACACCAAGACGGAATTGGCGGACGATCATAAAATTTACATATGTTAATGGGTCGAGTTTACGTCGGTGTGATGTTAATTTCGGGACCAACCGGTGAGCGCTTACGCCACAGCACGGCATAATATGCAAATTATCGGCGGTGGTATTTAAGGAGTACTGCAAAGTGAATGTAATCAGTCGTCAGCGTACGGGCACGTGCGAAGACCCTGAAGAAGCTGCAATGCCTGGACATGGAAGACGTGTACGATTTCAGCAGTTATCGGACTTTGAGCGAGGTCGTCTAGTCGGACTCCGCGAGGCCGGGTGGTCGTATCGTCGTATTGCGGCGCGAATTGGACGGGAAGTATCGGTGGTGGTACGATGGTAGCGTAGATGGTCCGAGGAACATTCCCACACGAGAAGACGTGGAACCGAGAGTCACAGACGGACTGATGAGCGGACCGATCAACGCATAAGAAGAGCGGCGTTGTCAAGCAGAACATCCACTGCGACGCAAATCCGAGCTGCCGTTGCACCTGAGGTGACTGTGCGAACAATCGGCAACCGTCTACTGGATACAGGACTACGTGCACGTGTGCCTCTGGCATGTGTACCTCTGACTCCAGCCCACCGTCAGGAACGACTGCAGTGGTGTCGCCAACGTCTGCACTGGAGAACGCAATGGCGATCTGTCGTGTTCAACGATGGAAGCAGATTCTGCTTGGGAGCCTCCCATGACCGTATGCGTGTTCGCAGACGCACAGGGGAGCGTCTCCACCCTTCTTGCATCCACCAGCGTCACACAGGGCCTACACCTGCTTTCCTGGTGTGGGGAACGATCAGCTATCACTCCCATACACAACTAGTGTTTGTACCGGGTACGTTAAACAGCACCTCCTACATCAACAACATCATTCAGCCCGTTGTTGTGCCTTTTGTAAGGTCGGTCCATCGTGGTGTTTTCCAGCAGGATAACGCACGCCCACACACGGCACGTGCAACGCAACATGCACTTCAGGGTGTGAGAGAATTTCCATGGCCTGCATGTTCACCGGATTTGTCCCCCATTGAGCACGTGTGGGATTTTATGGGACAACGACTTATCCGGTCTCCACGGCCAGCCACGACCATTCCCGATTTACGCGTCCAGGTTGAGGATGCTTGGAACTCAATACCCCAAACTTTCATCCAACATCTGTACGACAGACTCCACGCCATAATTGCGCAGTGTGACGCAGTGTGACGCAGTTCATGGCGGTTCAACCTCGCACTAACCATGTTACATGGAAATGTTATTTTTCAGTTTACCAGCAAATACAGCTGTATTTTACCATAATGTTTTGATCACGTTATCCTCTGTATTCCGTTATTATGCTGTATAAATTTCGTTGGTACCAGACGTCTCCTTCTTGGTGTTCTTTTTTCACTTTCCGCCAGTGTATTTCCCTTAATTTGTAATCGTATATACATTTCAGTCATTGAGACAAAAAAAAAAAAAAAAGAAAAAGCCGTCAGAGAGGTATATCGAGCAATACATATTACGCTCACCTTATTTCAGCTTCGGTCTTCCAGGTTTGCCCATGTCAGGTGTACGTTTATCTATTACATTTCAGTTCAACCTTGACACTTGCCCGGTGCCCACTGTTGCACTACACCATTAAAGGATATTCAATGTTCACAGTTCAACACAAACACGAATAAAAAAAGGGAGTGATGAGTTAAAATTCTTCTATGATTGTTGTTAAGACCAGACTACATCGATGCAATAATAATTTCAGCAATTCAAGTGTTACACTGTTCGATACCAAATTATTGCCAAGTACTAAAATTAATTAAAATAGTTAACAAGTCGTTCTATGCTCGCATCACTGGACATGTTTCAGGCTACTCTGTGCCCATCTTCAGCGGTCGGGTGCAAGAGACACCGATCTGCTTTTATTGCCCTAACTACCTCCAAGCTACCAGTCGACACATCGCTTATTGGTCCTTCGTCCATACGTACATTGGTCTCGTGACTTTCGACACTTTCTATTGCTGCACCATTTCCTGCTCATCCTATGTAATCTCGTTGCTCATCGTTATTGGACTAGGTACTTCTTATAGATCTAGTTTTTACAATATTTTCTTTTGTTTCTTTTTCTTTTGCTATTATGTACTGCTAGGCGAACGGCGACTCAAACAGCGTCTGTACGTTACAATCATATCACTGGTTTTTTCCATCATAATAGACTCAGAATACAAAATCTTCTTATGTGTATTATACGTATTATATATGTTTGCATTTTCCCATACGGGAGTAGAATTATTGTTAATGCAATACGTAAAAAGAGATGTTCGTTGGTCACCCTTTTTCCAGTCACTCTTATGCTCTTCCATTCTTGTCTGTAGTCGTCTTTTTGTACTACCTATGTAGATGCTATAAATATTAGCGGTATCATTATTCTTAGTGGGTATACCGTATACTCCAGCTCTATGCAAAATTGCGTTACTAGTGTAATCGGCAGTAAGGAATTTGTTGTTATCGACGACAATATCTGCGTATCTTTTATTCACCTTATTGCATTCCTTTTCTAAAATGTTGCTTAACTGTGGTATATAAAGTAAGCGTCCGCAGAACTGTGGGATGTTCCCATTGTTATTTTCACTTTTAGGTTTATTAATACTGGCTTTATAGTTTCCATACATTTTCTAAATATATATTTTATCATATCCAAATGCTGCAGCAGTTTGCATAATCCTCTTCATTTCCGAAAATTCTAAACGTCTATTGGATGTATGTGAAACAGCTCTTCTAATATATGAGTGAAAGGCAGTCTCTTTATAATGTTTTGCATGCGAAGATGCTGCAGGCAAAACTAAACACTGAAATAATAAGAAAGTACCCTACCGATACAATAAATAGGAAATTAGCAATGTTAAAAAAATCACAGTCAGCTTGCATTGCAAGTCAAGAATAAGTTTTATCCACCAGCGGGATCTTCCATACCTAGTGTATTTGGAAAACTTAAAACACATAAAGTTGATAGCCCTATGCGTATTATAGTTAACAAAAGTATTGCACCCACCATAATTCTTGAGAAAGTTCTGTTTGGATACCTTACCCCCTTCTTTAAAACTCACGAATATACAGTGAATAATTCTATAGAAGTCATAGAGAAAATTAAAAATATATAGAGATTAATGACTGTATAATGGTCAGCCTTGATGCAGTTGCATTGTACCCGAACACTCCCACACATGAAGCTATTAATCATGTGAGTAAGAAATTGATTGCGTTCGGAGTTCCAGAGATTGAAGTTAACGGCATTATATCTACACTCAAACCACTGTAATTACAAAAAAATAATTATTTCAGATATAATCAAGTAATAAACAGAATGAAATTTGGAACCCCTATGAACTCTCCGATTTCAGGTCTGTTGTCAAAAGTGGTATAACAGCACATTGAAAACGAAGTATTTAAACAAAGACAAGAGAATTTGCCGATGATATTCCTTCGATATGTGGATGACATTCTTGTCATCTGGCAATATACAGAAGATAGCTTAATGAAGTTTATAGAAAAATATAATGAATACTACCCAACAATACAGGTTACAGACGAGAAAGAAAGTAATGGGCAATTACCATTCCTTCACATTCTGTTTTGTAAAATCCGTGGACGTATTAACTATTCTGTATACAGAAAAGACTCTTACGTACCAGTAATCATACCGGATGATTCTATCCACCCTAAACATTATAAAGAGACTGCCTTTCGCTCATATATTAGAAGAGCTGTTTCACATGCATCGAATATACGTTTAGAACATTCTGAAATGAAGTGGATTATGCAAACTGCTACAACATTTGGATATGATAAAAGATATATTTGGAAAATGTATAGAAAATATAAAATCAGTATTAATAAACCTAAAAATGAAAATAACGATGGGAACATCACACAATTCTGCGGACGCTTACCTTATACACCACAGTTAAGCAACATTTTAAAAAAGGAATGTAATAAGGTGAATAAAATATCCGCCGATATTGTTGCCGATAACAACAAATTCCTTACTGCCGATTACACTAATAACGCAATTATGCATAGAACAGGAGTGGATACCACTAAGAGTAATGATACCGGTAATACTGATAGCATCTACATAGGTAGTACAAAAAGACGACTACAGACAAGAATGAAAGAGCATAAGAGTGACTGGAAGAAGGGTGACCAACGAACATCTCTCCGTATTGTATTAATAATAATTCTACCCCCATATGGGAAAATGCAAAAAATATATACTACGCATAATACACATAAGAAGATTTTGTATTCTGTGTCTATCATGATAGAAAAAAACAGGGGATATGATTGTAACGTACAGACACCACTTGGATTGCCGTTCGCCTGGCGGTGCATAATAGCAAAAGAAAAAGAAACAAAAGAAAAGATCGTAAAAACTCGATCTATAAGAAGTATCTAGTCCAATAACGATGAGTAATGAGATTACATAGGATGAGCACCAGTGGTGCAACAATAGAAAACGTCGAAAGTCACGAGACCAATGTACGTATGGACGGAGGACCAATGAGCGATGGATCGACTGGTAGCTGTATATATATATCAGCGACGTATCTTGTGTCCGAGACCTGGGCTATCTCACCCCCCCCCCCCCAGTCTTCATGTACAATTCGTTTGCGGCTTTTTCCTGGAAAAAGAGTTCGTGATGAAAACCCCTTCTGCCTCTGCAAATTATACGAGAGTAATTCCACGCTGGTTTCTGTTGCCGTGATCAAATTTACCTACTGAAGTTTCATTCTGTTGCCGTTGCCCTATTTTCGCATTGAAATCTCCCATAATGATCTTTAAGTGCTGCTTGCCTTTGTTATTTAGATGACGAATTTCCTCATAAAATTCTTCAATTTCTTCTTCAGGATGACTTGTGGTGGGTGCATAAGCGTGAATAAATAATCTGAGCCTGGTATCTTCTCGAGAGTTGGATAACGAGTCGTGCAGCTCTATCAGAGGAACTTTCAACCTCCACAACTTTATCTTTCAGTTTCTTGTTTATTATAAATCCAACACCAGTAGTTCTGCAAGTATCTGTCCCACGATAATAGAAGAGATGTCCACTTTTCAGTTCAATGAGATCTTCTCCTTTTCTCCTTACCTCACTTAGCCCGACGATGTCCCACTTGATCCTTTGTAGTTCCTCTTCCAATTCAAGAAGCCTTGAATCAGAAGATAGGGAGCGTCCATTATACGTAGCGAAGGTCAGCATCAGATGGCAGCCCAATCCGGTCCTCCGGGGATTCTTAGCACCCTCTGCCTTCTTGTCGCTCTGGCCGCTGCCTTGGCCAGGTACATTCCAGCTGCCGGAGACTGAGGGCCGAGATTTAAGTTGTGGAGATGTTTTGGTGGGGTTTGGCCATAACTCACCATGCTGGCCAAGCGGGTTGGTGAGTGTGGGATAGCATTTCCTCTAATCCCGATGGTATAGTTATACCGCTATTGGCGGTCGTCAGAGCCCCTTTAGTGGGAACAGGATGCACCACGAGAAGGCGGGGTTGGCATTTGTCAACGAGAGGCTGTAGTATCTAGCGCATCATATGACCTTACATATATGTATACATATAATGTGTGTTTGTGTGATTGTGATCGGACCCCCCCCCCCCCCCGAGATTTTGAAACATGGTTACGCCACTGTGTACATCGATAAAGCTAACTTTTACTTGCTAAAAAATGAACCATAATTAAGCAATCCAACATTTCTTTGTCTACTGACGTCATCAGTGTACAGGTCGCGCCATCTATTAACAGGTCTGAACATTCCTCAATTGCTCAATGCAAAATGATTAATTTTTAAAATAATTATGGTTATGCTTAAGTAAGTATTAAGTATCTCATGCTATAACTTAAAGTTAGTTTTATCGATGTGCAAATTTTCATCCTTGGGAATACATTAATTGCGAGGAAAATACCTAAAGAAATTTTGCCATTGAAAACACAAGGCAGAGATTTTAGGTGGAACCATCTTAATTGTTCACTAAACCGGAAATTTTAAAGAACGAAAGAAAGACTCAAAATCGATTCCCGATACACATTTCCCAAGGAAACCATTCGCTAAGCTAAAAGTATCACTAAACAACATGAACGAATCCTTTTAGTAACTCGAAACCAACGAATCAGCTTCCGTATCTCTACTACACTAACTACCAACAAGTAATTGAACACCTGTGATAGCAAAGGAAAACGAAGTTTATTCATCTTCAATAGTTGGTGGAGCCTCCACGAGCGGCGATTACAGCTGCGACCCTCCGGGGCATACTCTCAACCAGACGTTGTACGACGGCTAGCGGTATTTTCTTCCACTCGGCTTGGAGAAGACAGGCCAGTTCCTTAACCGATTTCGGACAGTGAAGGCACCCCTTAAGTCGACACTCCAACACGTCCCAGAGGTGCTCGATAGGGTTAAGGTCCGGGCTCTGCGCAGGCCAGTCCATTCGATTAACCCCATTGTCACCATACCAAGCCATGGTGGACCTCGCAACATGACAGGCGGCATTGTCATCCTGATAAAAAACATGGGTCCACCCAGTAAAACTGCCGCAACGCAGGAAGCGCATGGTCATCCAAAATGGTGCAGTAGGTCTCGGCGTTGAGTCTACCAGGAATTGCGACCAAGGATCCCATGCCATACCAGAAGAAACACCCCCATAGCATAATTCTACCGCCGCCGAACTTCACAGTTGGTACAATACATTCCGGCAGGAGGCGTTCTCCAGGCTGACACCAAACCCAGACCCTGCCATCCGAACGGTAGAGGGTGAACCTTGATTTGGCGCTCCAGAGAACCTGTTTCCACTGTTCAACGGTCCACTGTTGACGTTCTTTGCACCACGTTAGCCGAGCAGCGCTATTGGACTTGGTGATCAAAGACTTGTGGGCGGCAGCACGTTCATGATAACCAAGCAGATGGGCTTCCTTACGGATGGTATTCATCGAAAGATGACTCCCGGATGCATATTGAAACTCCTCGCGGATGTGGCCCATCGATTTGGTCCGGTTCTTCCGAATTTCTCTGGCCAGCACACGTCGGTCTCTAACTCCCAGTTTTGTGGGTCTGCCGGGTCGGGGCACATTAGCACAGTCACCTCTCATCTTCCACTTGCCAATCACGTAGGTCACTGTCGATTTTGGGTACTTCAACTCGCTGGATATGTCACGTATGCATCGGCCATTTCTGTGATACCCGACGATTACACCTTTCTCGAAATCAGAGAGCTCCGAACTGCGTGGCATCTTGCATGCGACTGGTTGCGTTGTTATTTCCCACACGATATTTAACGGCGGCGGCCGTGACGTGTTTCAGGACCGCAGATATCGTCAATTGCAGGGGTGTCCAATTACGTGTTGGTAGATAGTGTATAAAGGAATGCTGGTTTCGTATTAGGCGTACAACCTAGGCCTCATTTCAAATTCTGGTAAGTTACAGGTAGTGTGTTTGTCTTAGATTTAAATTATGTTTGGAAGATTGCTCTTTGCCGAACAGTTGCTTATGGTAGTAAGAAGAAAGTATTATGTGCATTTCCGATTCTACCTCGTTTTGAATCGTAAAAGGAACTAATACCTCATTTACTACTACTACAGATGGGTCATATCATCAACATGAATAGACAAAAAAAACGGCAACAAGACAATAAAATCTGGCTCAAAGTAGTCCGTCTGTCTTTGAAGCAGGATATCAGAGCTTGATATAAAAAAAAATAATTGTATCCTATTCCAAGCTATTCAGAACGGGCGGTTGCTCCGCAGTTGCTCAACCACGATATAGCGAACAATGTAATGAGGCCAAAACGAAAATAAAATTTATCCTAATACATAATTTCCCAGAGATCTCCTCCTCCATGTCACTTTTTAAGTCGTTATTGCAACAACCGAGAAACAAATGTTAGTGACGTCATGCTTAGCTTTTCATGTAGGTGACATCATCACCTACACGCGAACAGATCAAGGGTAAAATCACTTTGTTTTGTTGTCATAGCAACAAAGAACACAGCTGCTGGTGTGACGTCATCTAATCCAAATCATAGTCTACTAGAAACAAGAGGCCCTGGTACGAACTGTCGTGTGACCAACTTAGTCTGAAATTTCAGCTAATTATTTGTAATTATTTATTATTTTTTACTACTGCAAGAAAATTATATTTTTAAGTGCCACAGATATAGTAAACTAAACCCTACACAAAATTTCATATTAGACCCACTTAAATTTTTTTAACAAAACGGGCACAATAATAAAGCAAGTTTGACTGGAAAACATAATGCAATAAGGGTTTTTAATAAACTTTAATCACAAGAATAATAACTGTATTCACTTCCGGTAAAAACTTTTAGAAATTTCACAAAACTCAGACCATTTTGGTCACATGACAACGGTTCGTTTCAGACCTCCTCTTTCCAGTGGGCTATGATCCAAGTCATTCTCAAATGACGTCAGAGATGTGTTATGACCACAGATATCATATAAGGAACTAGATTGGCTGCCCGCTATTTGTGTAACACTCTTACGACGTGGCATCAACGAGCCACATTGAGCGGGTCAGTTTGAGAGAGTGTTCTGCGATGTCTATGTGTGTTACGAGATATCAAAAATGGTGAAAGCTTGTTCTGCACTAAATTGCAGTGCCCGAGACAATTAAAACAGCAAACAAAGTGGGATTTCATTTCACAGGTGAGTGCTTGTAGTTAATTTTACGAATTTAAAGATTTCTGTCCAATATTAAGTTGACCCAATGGTAGTGTGTAAGATTCATCTGAGTGGAATATACCACCTGTTAATTTGTAATAGCGTTAAAGTCTAGTTAATTAATATTAATTATAGTTTGTAATGAATATTTCAATAGTTCGAACAAAATATTGATAGTTATTTTATTAAATGCAAGACATGCCACTTCACACAAGTAAAACATCTTTCCATCACGATGAATGCTCAATACGGCCGCCCCGGTGGCGCAGTGGTCTAAGGCGCTGGCCTCTGATCATTCGTCCGTAAGGGGTCCGGGTTCGAATCCCGGTCAGGCATGGATGTTGTGTTTGTCTTACGGCACTGGCTCTCTCCCTTCCCTGGAACCAGTGACCCTAAATTAGGGACGGGCGACTGCTTATAGCCCATTGGGTTGCTCACGGTGGTCGTTAAAACTCCAATAAAAAAAAAATGCTCAATACAATTTGGCCATAAAAGTGGTCTTTCAACCCATATGCTTCTTCACACAGGTGAAAAACTTCAGGATTTGATGGATGCTCAAAACAATTTGCTCAGAAAGGTCATCTTTCATGGTATATGCTTCTTCACACAAGTGAAAAGCATCACCAATGTGCTCTAGGCAGCTCACTTTTTTGGTAAGTTGCGCTGTTCTGATAAAACCTATCTGCTCACTATGGGAAAAATTCATTGGTGAAAGTTTTTGCTGGTAGCTGGGGATGCTAATGTCTAGTTGATAAGTATAACAACATGGTGTAGTGGGTTATGGAGCTGAAACTGTTGATAATGATTCTGTTTCTGTTACATCAGAGGCTTTGGTTGTTATGGCTGTTGAAGTCTTAGGAAATCAGAAAATGCCATTAGCATATTTTTCGATTGACAAAATTACAGGGAAAATGTTAAGCTGTTTAGTGAAAAAAACATTAAATCTAATTGAGTGTGGCACAAAAGTTTTTTGGGCTTATTTGTGATGAATGTGCATACAACCAACAAATGTTAGCAAATTTAGCACCAGAAAGTATAGACACCATTATTTCAATTCAGAAAAAAGAATCTACAATAAAAATACATGTGTTCCTTGATACTTGCCATATGATAAAACTGGTCAAACTGTTTTGCTGATTATCAAATTCTTAAATCTAATACTGGATTTATTGAATGGCAACACATTACAGGCATTACAAGAATCTGACAACCTTTCACTGGCTGTATCAATTGGAGGCCAAGTCATAGCACATCAATTGCAATCAAAATCATGAGTTAGTGATAGTGGTTAAAAGTTGATATAAAATATTGTGGCCCCCAAAACGTCCATCTGAATATCTGATTTCATACCAATTTTGAGTTTGAAACGTGTCAAGTTAGGGTTATTAGGTGTGCTACATGAAACAGTATTGTTCTGTTATTTCAGTGAATGTAGAGATGCTTATAATGATTGATACTATTTTCAATGAAAATTCATTAGTGCTTAACCAAAACGAATTTTCTTTTTCTTGTAACTCAGTTATAGGGGAGGACACAAGGAAGAAGGCGTTAGAAATTGGCATGGTATATAAATTGATAGGAAAGTAATTTAAAAAATGTAGTGTGGCAAAGTTTTAAAGTGATGTAGAAACAAACATTGTATTTATGCCATATGTAGCCACTGAAGTCAAAAAAGCTATTGATTTGAACTAGGAAATTAATGATTGGCACTGGGCAGCTAGAAAACCTAATCTTTCTCCATATTTGCTGTTACCTACTTTTTTTTTTAGTTATGCTTAAGAAATGCTAATAGTGGAACAAACTAAAAATATAAAAATATATTTCTAAATAAATTTTCAAAATTTTGCACCATACTAATTCAAAAAGAATATTTTTATCTAAACTTTCCCTGTACAGTAGATTATGGTAAATTAGGACTAGAACAATTTGGCCCAGTTAAGTGCTGTCCCAGTTTTGTGAAGCTTTATCCCAAAGAGCTAATTAGGGATATTCTTTAAGAACTGTCCCAAATAAATGCCTTTCCCCAATTAATCAATGGCCCAATTAATGGGAATCTACTGTATATCAACTATTTCTATTTATATCAAATTTTAATATTTGGAACATTTACTATGACATACATTCAATCACGTTTATGCATTCATACATAAGTGTCCTGTGTCAAAAATGCATTGCATAAACCTGAATTTTCAGTTTTGCAAGCAATTTATTTCGTGAAGTTTTGCAAACTGAATTTATTTTATGATATTGTAGGTTTTCCAAAAATGAGAAGTTGAGAAGAGAGTGGGCTCTTGCCACAAAGAGGGAAGCGAAAGCGAAAGGCTCTGTGTGGGTACCTTCTAAATTTTGTTACTTATGCTCAAAACATTTTGTACCTAGTGATTTTGAAGTTCTCCAGCAGCGGAAAATTCTTCGAGATAATGCTGTGCCATCTGTGTTTGAACTCCCAGGAAATGTAAAAGCACGACAAAGAAATGAATTTATCACCCCTAACAAAACACACACACACACACACACACACAAAAAGTGCCTCTGCTACTATTTTCCAAGTAAAACATGACCACACATATAGTATACAAACAGATGAAATCACCTATTTGAAACGTAAACTTGTTGAATCTGAGGTAACAATCAATCATGTTAAGAAAAAGTTGCATAGTGAAAAGATGAAAGGTGCCAGAAAAACTGATACAATTGCTCACCTATTGGTTGATCTTCAGAAACAAAAATTGTTGCTGGACGATGAAAAAACACTTCTTGGCCAATGTTTTAGTGACTTACAACTGAAACTGTTCACTACAGAACACCAAAAGGAATATTCTGATGACGTGCAAAAGTTTGCTTGCACCTTAAATTTAAATTCTCCAAAGGCATATGAATATGTGAGAAAAATTTTGAATCTTCCTTGCAAACGCACTTTGCGAAGATGGATGGAAGGGATCAATGGTCAACCAGGCCTTTCAAAACAGGTATTTGAATTCATAAAGAAAAAAGTAGCTGATGGTGAGCATGAGTTTAAATATTGCACTATAATGGTTGACAGCATGGCTATTAAAAAACATGTTGAATGGGACCACAGCAATAAAAAGATGGTTGGGCTGGTGAATTATGGAGCAGGAACCACTGACTGCGATACTGTTCCAGTTGCATCAGAAGCTTTAGTGGTTATGGCAGTTGGGGTATTGGGAAATTGGAAAATGCCATTAGCATACTTTTTAATTGATAAAATAACTGGTGTAGTGTTAAGCTCTTAGATGAAAGAAGTAATTATAAACATGCTTGATTGTAATGTTGATGTTGTCGGGCTTGTTTGTGATGGATGTTCTAGTAATCAGCAGATGCTGGTAAATCTAGGTGCTAATTTATCCCCAGATGTTTTACGTAATTTCATCACCATTGAAAGGGAAGAATGTGCTGTGAAAATTCCAGTATTTCTGGATACATGCCATATGTTAAAACTTGTAAGAAATTGTTTTGCTGATTACAAAATTTTGAAATCAGAAAAGGGTAACATTGAATGGCATTACATTTCAGCCTTATAAGCATTGCAAGCATCAGAGAGCCTGACATTAGCAAATAAATTAACAAAACAGCACATTCAGTACCATCCAAATAAAATGAAGGTAAAATTTGCTGCTCAAGTGTTGAGTTCTTCTGTAGCCGCAGCCCTAAAGTTCTGCCAAAAGGCTGGATATAACAGTTTCAAAAATTGTGAGGCTACAGTTGAGCTTTTAGAAATAATTAATTACCTATTTGACATCCTGAATAGCAGGAATCCTTTTGCTTATGGATATAAGGCACCCATCTCATGTAGAAACTGGAAATCTACACAATCATTTTTGCCAAAAGCTCAGAGCTATTTAATGTCTCTCCAAACAGTTGATGGGCAACCTCTGCACATGGGAAGAAGAAAAACTGCATTAATTGGATTTTCCTTTAATATACAAAGTACAATTTGGTTTGTTGAAACAGATGTTCTAAATGTTTCCTCTCCTGTTAAATACATGTTGACATACAAGTGGTCCCAGGATCATTTAGAACTATTCTTTGGTTCTGTTCGCCAAGCTGGTAGGTTTAACAACAACCCTACAACTAAAGAATTTTGTAGCATTTACAAAAAAATGCTGTGCCGGTGTGGTGTAGCACCAAGCAAAAATGGCTCTGTAATACCATTAGATGTTACAGATATAATTTGCATAAGTGGTGAACGAACACAAAGTATGGATTCTAAATGTTCAGGAGAACTTGCTGCATCATTTCTAACACATGTACAATATGACCACAATTATTTAGGAAACATGCCACTTTCACCATTAATTGATAATGTATTATCTTACATTGCTGGCTTTGTAGCCAAAAAATGCTTTTTACAGGCTAATTGTGATACTTGCCGTGCAGCTCTTATTTCAGAAAACACCAATTGCCTCTTAATATTGATTAAGGATAATGGTGGATTGACATATCCTTCAAGAGATTTAGTAAAAGCTGTTAATTTGATTGAAAAAGTTGTTAGATGTACTTGCCATCTTTCTGATGTAACAAAAAAACCATCAAATTGGGGTTTGAAACTTGAAACTGAAATGCTTCAGACTCTTATCATGGAAAAGAATTTGTTTCCGACAGTAAATTGTGACAAATACAGATTTTTAAAAATTATCATTCAGAATTTTCAAAAAGTAAGATGCCATTTTATAGCAAAGTCATTTAACTTGACTCTACACAATCACTCACTCGTACTATAATTTTTAAAAATCAGTAATAAGGATTTCCAAATTTTCAGTTGTTCATATGTGCTGTATAACGAAGTAAATTTCTCCGTCATTTCTGTCCACGCCAGGATTCGAACCCGGATCCCCTCATTCCGGAATAAGTCACTCTATCAATTGAGCTACGCGGACGTTTGTTCTGACTACTATCTGCCTTTATGTCGTGTGCGTCCTGCTGGCAGGTACGTCACATCTCCCCCTCCCCCGAAAGAGGGCCGGGGGCATGGCCCACGGTCAGCCGTGACCATGAATCGTTGCAGGCAGCCATCCTCTGTAGAACGTGCACTTGAGAACTCCCAGTCAATCTGGTGTGTGGAATGCAACGTCACACACATTTATTTTTCGAAGCGCTGGAGAAGGGATTCTCTGATTTTTCCTATCTCGCGGTGTGGAAATAACATCACACCATTGCGAGATTTTGAACGGTCGAGTCATCCGGATAGTTCGGGCGCCATTATAACGAAGTAAATTTCTCCGTCATTTCTGTCCACGCCAGGATTCGAACCCAGATCCCCTCATTCCGGAATAAGTCACTCTACCAATTGAACTACGCGGACGTTTGTTCTGACTACTATCTGCCTTTATGTAGTGTGCGTCCTGCTGGCTGGTACGTAATTGCACACACTTTCTAACTTCTAAACACACAGGAATTTAGGATTTTCCTACAAGTTTTTAATCTCTTGCTAGAACTTATGATTTTCTCAAAGTTCTTCTCTTTTTTTTATTTCATTATATTAACAAATAAAGTAATTGTGAAGGAAATAACAAAAACCACGGTTGGCCAGTTTTTTATGGTTTTAACGGTGATTTAAACAGTCATCAAAAACTCTGGTGTCAAAAACTTCCAATATCCTATTTTAATTTAAAAATAGCCTTTTAAGATACATAGCATGAACATATGTAACATTTGATATTAACATGTGAATAATATAATGCCTGTATAAGGCTCTTTAAATAGTGTAACTTTCTATTATGCAACATATTCTAGCTAGATACAGCCACAACTGTTGGTGCATGCTATGTTTGGCTTAGTCTCTTGAAAGTTCCCTTATATCACATATCGAAAAGGTGAAAAAAATGAATAGAGCAAATTCTGAACCCATTTTATTATTTGACTTACATTTTGCATGCTAAACAGCGAAGGGTTAATCAACACACAAAAATAATCAGTCCGCATATGGGTGGTGGAAAGAGTTAGTGGGTGCTTGCCTCCAATAATTTCTTACGAAGTTGAGAAAATATCAGTCCCTCCATCCTGTTTTAAAAGAAGTGAAAAGATGACCAATCCTGTGATATGGTGGAAAGGAATTCCCAAATGTGAAAATTGTAAGACTGGTCTTGTTTCCGAACTTGTTCAAATAGAATGATTTTGCTGTTGTCCTGCCTCAATAGAGAGAATATTTTCTAACTTTGGCATTATGCACTCTAACCTACAAATTCATTTAGGTGTTAATAAATGTGCAAAATTAGTGACGTGATATATGCTACAAGGAAAAAAATCAGCCGGACTTGTAATTAGTACTAACTCTGCAGAGTGTAGTACTAATTACAAGTCCTGCTGACTTGTAATTAATTAGTAATTATTTTGTGCATTTAAAAAAAAATGAAAATGTTAACAAAAATAACACTTTTATTCCTCGGTGTTAAGAAATTTGCAAAAGGAAAAAAAATATCTACAAGGCAAGTTCTAAATTTTAATAAATCTATTTAATGCTAATAATTTGTTTAAAAAAAGGAGGTAAGGCTTTTTTTTTCTGTCTAGTAGTTTTTGATGATTTAAACAAGTTTTATACCCTTGCCAGGTCAAAAATTGTTTTTGACATAAAAAAAACAATGCAATTAATACTATGGGCATTAAATTACATACCCCAAATTGATGCACATGGTAAACCAGGTGAGAATTTAAATTAAGCAATATTTTTTTTTTTTTTTATGTATGAATGTGATTGGGATTTTTGCATATTTTCGAGGTTTGGCATTTTTCTGTGGATGTTTTTAAGTTTGGATTCTGTGATTTATGTTATGGTATGGTGGCTTCAAGAGCACTGTCAGTGGGCCTTTGAACTTCAGGCTGTACACCGACATAGAAAAGCCACTTCACCTGGCTGGTGTTATCCTGATGATAACAGCACAGGTAATGGATTTTCATTCTTCTTTGCATCGAGGTTTCATGACTTGTCCATTTCATTCGATTTATATATATCATCATCATCATTGTCAACCATTATCAATCCACTGCTGGAGGAAGGTATCCCCAAGTTTTTTCCACAGCTATCTGTCTTGTGTTAGTCCCCTCCATGTTACTCCCGCATACTTTCGAATTTCATCCACCCATCTCCCATGTGGTCTTCTTCTGGGTCTTTTCCTATCCTTTGGAAGTCAGTCTAAAATTTTGGCTGGCTATCAATGGTCTGTCCTTCTGACAATATGTCCAGCCCATTGCCATTTCAGGGATTTTACTCTGACCACGATGTCTTCCACTCTTGTCATTTGTCTGATCCACAAGTTCCTCTTCTTATCTCTCCTGATATGCACCATCTATTAATTTTAGTTTTTAGGTAACTAGTGTAAACATGTATATTTAATCCAGAAACAGAAATTGCCTCAGAGATCTAGATTTGTTTGTTAGTAGATATTACCAAATATGCAGCATCAGAATGCTTTATTTTTAATTTTTAGATATGTAAATATGCACACACTTCCAAACAGAAATTGCCCATGAGATACAGATTTGTGTGTTACTAGGTATTGAATGTGCAGCATCAGAATGTTTTATTTATAATTTTTAGGTAACTTGTGCCTGAACACGGATATACATATACTCCGGAAACAAATGGTCTCTGCAATATATATTTTGTCACCATAAAAAGTAGGTTAAGTGTGAATTAACATATTGGCTGCTGTGTTGGCAACGCTCGTTCTCATTAACTAAAATGAATGACCTTTACGAGTTGAATAACTACATCTTGTGTGATCCAAATTTTCACTAATGAGCAGATCTTTTTAGAACTCCTTATTTTTTAACATATGTTAGAAAACAAATACAAAAATTGTTGGACGAATTCTCTGTCTATTAAGAATCAGGAATATGAATAACACCACCACACTTTTGATCCTTCGTAATGATAAAATTTGGAAAATATGCTTGCATATTAAAAATGACATCATGAATTTTTGGACTAATTCTGTTTTTAAGAAATTGTGGACTCTTATATTATCGATGAACGTCGGAAATTGTTTTCCGTGACTTATTGTACCAATCTCTCCCCTCGAAAATAAGTTGCTTAGTATCTCAAATTCATTGTTTATGTAAAAAGATGAACTGCAAGCCGTTTCCGTGGTATTTTAAGTTGTGGTCTAATATCTGATTTCCGCAATACTTTGCAATCGTCTTAAAGCTATCACTTGTACGGTATTAATAAACATCGATTTTTCTCAATATAATTATTCGTATTTTCTCCCGGAAATGTGTACTAGATACCTATCATCTAACCTGAGCCAGCGAATCGCCATACGAAACACGTATTTCGTCAAGCTACGGGAAGCAGCGTTGACCCGCTCGACATGGCTCCTACGCCGTCACGTCTCACTGGCGGGATGTCCAATCTAGTCCTTTATATGATATCTATGGCACACGGTCAACTCTTTTGAGATACGAAAACTTTATATCAGAAATTTTGGTTCACTACCTGAAATGGTGTTTAGCCATCTGTATGTGGCAACGTTAAGAGTACGACGATCTGATGACGTCAAGATAAAAATAGTTCACGGAAAAGAACAGGGGAAATTGATACAGGGTTCACAGTCAGTGTATACGAAAAACGTTGTGTACCAGGAAGTGTTGGCGAAATAGAGACTAATGGTTTTACAAAACACATAACAAACAGACAGCCCGTCGTATCAAATTCCATAATCTACTGCTCAGGAAATTTTCGGAAAAGCAGTGAGCCAACGTCGCCATCTATTGACGTGGAACTCAAAAACACAATAAATAAATATAAATAATTTCTGTAACATAAATTTTATCCCCCCCCCCCCCCCCGTCATTATTGACTGTCTTTCACCAATATTCCATAAAATGAGTCGATGCAATGTGATAACGATATGAAGAGAATTTGTTTCCATCACTCATGCGCAGCTTCTAGAAATTTCTACGCGATGAACAGAAGCAAGACATTCATTTTATATTCGTACCATGTCGTGTTTTTCCGTCTGTTAGCTTTTTACTTAGGTCAGAATTGGTTATTAAAGAGATGAAAAACTATTGATGCGAACTCAAAGAAGCACAAAACATAAATCTGTAATATTTGGAAATCGAATTACCTTATACATTTCCCACTCATCATCTAAGTTCATATCCATTCCGTTCGTCGTAAATGTGATAGCGAAGATAAATAATAAATACAACATTTCCATTTTTCAACCTCCAACGAAAAACAGAATCAATCAAACTAAACTTTGCCAAGGAATCAACCACAATATCTATCCCAAACAACAAAACGACTACACCAATGAGGTGATTTCACCTGATTTTACAATTCGGCTCACCGCAGCAACGGTTAAGCCACCTGCAAATAAAAGCTTCAAAATTCTGCTAAATGCTTCGATCATATGTACAGGCAGACTGTGCATGACGTGACAAACTCTGGCTCCAACATCGAAAGGCGTAAAGTCTCGTGACAGTAGGCAAGAAAGATTACCTCGTGTTGCACTTATGGCTAGTCGGATACTATGTCACAAGAAATTCTACAATTTTTCGCAGATTAGAAACGATTTAAATAATTAAATAGAGTTTATCAATGTATAGTCAGAACGCCATTTTTGATAGTGACATTGACTACAATAGGGAAAATCATTTTTAGTTTTTGAAACATTTCTTGCGTGAATTTTGTATTTTACTTTGTGGTTTCTATTTGAGAATTTTTCCTCGAGCCGAAACGAGATAAAAACTATGCCTTCAGAACGAATTTCACTCCATTACTGCTGAGTGAAAAATAGTTTATATTTTACACGATATCAAAGTATTACAGATTTGCCGGTAACGGAGATCAAACCCGTAACCTTCTGCTTCGGAGCCAAATACTCTGCCAACTAAACATCACCGACGGAATTTATCTCTGCAACTTTGCCGTCCGGACATGTGTTCACCTATGTAATACGTCACATATGTTCCCGCTTTGAGTAAGGCGGGGGCATGATTTTTTTATTGGAGGTTTAACGACCATTGTGAGCAATTTAATGGGCTATAAGCAATCGCCCTTCCCTAATTTAGGGTCACTGGTTCCAGGGAAGGGAGAGAGCCAGTGCCGTCAGACAAACACAACATCCATGCCTCACAGGGATTCGAGGCTGGACCCCTTCGGGACGAATGATCAGAACCATCCCAGCAAAAACACGGGTGCTGGGAAACTGCAGGCCACCATTTGGCAGTGATGGGTCACTGCTGGCTGATATCTACCGCTCACTGCCCGGTAGCGGTACGTTGGTGGCAGCGCTATCAGTTGGCGAGCCATTGATGGCCTTGCAGCATCGCCGTGAATTGTGGGCCTCCAAAGCAAGTGCAACTAGTGGCCCGTTTCTGGTAACCAATGCAACCCCAACAGCAGGTGGAAGCAACGGGACTGCGCATGCGCAGAAGCAACACTTGCTATGCCTCTCATGATACCAGTTATTTGAACACGACGCTATCGCCATCGTGTTATTTTAGTGGATGTTAAGAAAAAAAATTCATATGTAGATAGGCGAATTAATTTCCTATGAAATTCTACGTCGACGAAGATATCAGATTAGGCCATGAAATACTAGATTACAGATATGAAATACACCCACTCGGCCACTCTGGAGTGGGTGAATGACAAGAAAAAATTCAAACCGCTTGAAACAAATGTCCGGGGAAACCATTTAGAAAACGTTTGCTGGAAAAAGAAAAGAATTATATGCGTACAAAATTTATTAATTATTTGAAAAAGAAAAAGCAACGCTATGTGGTTATAATGCACTCATCCATGGGTTGAATCACAAGACTGGGAGGAATTCGAAGTAAAATAAAATTTATTTCCTCTTTAAAACAAATGTAGCTTCGGACAACGGAAAGGAAAGATACAACGTTAAAAATGTAACAGAATGTGACATTAACCCGGGTGAATATATATTAATTCAACAATCTCCTTTCAAGACGACAAGGACAGTACAAAACTTTGGAAAGCGACTCTAAGTATGTACACTCCTTGAAAATGAGTGAAGTTCCCTTAAGGTAAAAAAAAACTATCGCAACGTTGAAAAAATAAATTTTTGAATTACATGAAACTGACTTTTACGAAAAATACCTCGCAATATTGCAAAATGAGAGGGAACCATTCGATTACACATTTCTTACGAAATAGACATCTTCAAACACGCACTCACGCGTGGCAAATTAGTCTGGTCGGTACAGAGCTCAAATCTCACGCAAACGGCCCTGGTTCAAATCTAATTTGATCCAAGCGGGCGTGTTTCCGGTTAGTTCAGAAAATTTCCCCAGCGGAGTGCTGTAATTTACAAGGTTCATAAGGGTGGAAAAAAATTGCAGCTTTGGGAAACTGCGGTTATCCTTGATTTTTTTTATCATGGGTGCTACTGGGAAATTGGCGGATAAGATTCGGCAAGCCACCAGTTACGTCACGTGGTTGCCGGCTGCCACTACCGGCAAACCAGCGGACCACATTATGCTAGCCATCATTTCTGGCACGTGCTTGCAGGGCCACTGAAGGGCCACTTGTGGCAGCTACAGCCTGTGATGGACCACTGATGGCCCTGTTGTGGCATGTGACAACAGATAGGGTGCCAACTGTTGGCGTGAACTGCTGACCCTTCTGTTGGCCGCCCGGACATTTTATTGACGGTTCGGCAGCGGCAACATAGTGCTGGGCCAGGAAGACTGTTTTTGCTGGGATTGCTTAGACCACTGCATGACCGGGGCGACAAACTCCGCGTAGAAGAAAGAATTCTAACAGATTTCAGACGATGTGTGGAAGAATCATCACACATTTCTCGAAGAACCCAACGGCCAGTTGATACATTTCCACAATCGAGCGTCAATATGAAAACACAAATTTGCCGGCAACGGGGATCGAACCCGTATCCACCAATGAGTGTTACTGCCACATTTCAAATCCTTACACATGTCTTACACAGAAGTTTATCACAATAATGGAAAAACCTATTGTGACTGGGGTACAAGCGTTGCGCCGAATGCGAATCTCAGGGACGACGCCACCCGCGATGTGATGTACCCCGATGAACCATTACATTACGACCACCTACCTAATAAGCTGCAGGACCCACTTCACTTTAGCCAGCAAATCAACGGCCACTAGGCAAGGCATCGATTCGATGAGGTGGCGATAGCTTTCCTGTGGAAACTGGTACCATAATGTCAGCAGCAGGTCCTTCAGTTCCCGCACATTTCGGAGTGGTGGGGAACTAGTGCGAACCCGCTTTCCCAAGACGAACTCAAAAAGGTTTGATTGGGTTCATGTCAGGTGAATTTGGAGGCCAGGGCATTAACAGAAGGTCAACAACATGTTCCTCGAACCACTTCTTGACGATTATGGCTGTAGAGTTTCAGACAACGTTTCTCGAATCTCTCGGTAGATGGCAGCAGCGCGGCGGAGAGACAGGGAGAGGAGACAGGTAGCAAGATGGAACAGGAATGATGTTGTTGTTGACAATATGTCTTAGATATCATTATGTGTTTGTGGTCGTGTTTGCGAATAAATAGTTAGCAACAAGAAATGGTGTGTGTTTACTGTTGTGCACCACTGAAGCAGGATTACAAGCCGGATTACCTGTTCCTCAAACAGATGCCAGGGTAAGTGATCTTACCGTAAGCGGATAGCTTCGCGCTGTTACGAAGAAGAAAAGATGGAAGATCAACAATTCCGCAAGTCTTTGCATGGCGTGCGTAACGGTTAGATACGTAGCGTCAGGCCATTGATCACGTTAGTGGGGAAGGAGTAATTTTTCCCCTACATAATTATTGGCGTCCGCGACAGGACTCGTGGGAACTGAGAATCGATTAAATATTGAATCATTGATTGTATGGCATTACTATGGAACGTATAAAAGCAAAACGTGCGGTCGTTCAAAGTTCTTTCACGAAGACTGCTAATGTATTGAAGGAAGAAATTACTAAAGCAGAATTTGATGGCGGTGTTGTCTGAGACAAATTCGCCAAACTGCAGAATTTGATGAGAGAACTAAAGGAGCTCGATGATAAAATGATAGAAAGTTTATTGGATTCAGAGGTTAATGAGGAGCAGTTATCGGTTGAAATTGAGAATGCCGAATATTATTATGACACATGCATAACTATGACGCGTTTAGTTAATGAAAAATTGTATGTCGCAGATAAAGTTGAGGTTAACAGCATAGAGAATGTTGGAATGAAGGGAAAATGTTACAAACTACCTAAAATCGAAATTAAGAAATTTGATGGTGAATTAATAAATTGGTTGAGTTTCTGGTCGCAGTTCAAGAAGATACATGAGGATGAAGAATTACATGATTGTGATAAGTTTCAGTATCTTTATCTATCCATGCAACCTGGTACCCGAGCAAGGGAACTCGTGGATAGTTATCCGCTAACTTTAGAGAATTATGCCAAAGCAGTCTCAGCATTGGAAGAACGTTTTGGGAAAAAGGAGTTGCTGATTGAGGTATATGTTAGAGAATTGTTGAAATTGATTATTAAAAATGTACGTTCCAGTGAGAGGGATCGAGTGCATTTATCAAAACTTTTTGACAAAATCGAAGCTCATTTGAGAGCCTTGGAGTCTATGGGTATTAGCTTGGATACAAATGCTGCGTGGCTCTATCCTATGGTGGAATCCTGTCTGTCCGAGGAGGTTTTGAAGGCGTGGCAACGATATTCATTGAGTGTGGATATGACTCCAGATCCCTCCAACAAATCCCGTCTTTCCAGATTATTAGAATTTTTGAAAGGAGAAGTTGAAGGTGAAGAAAGACTTGCCTTAGCGCGAAAAGGTTTTGGGGGAGCCACGACTAAAGAGGCCTCAAGGGACAAGTTTAAGAAGAGAGAATTTAATGCACCTACTGCTGCGGGTTTATTATTGAAAGGAGAACCGATTTGCATTTTTGTGGGAAGTCTCATCCTAGTAAAGACTGCATGAATGTACAGTCTCTGTCCTTGAAAGAAAAAATGTCAAAAATACGTGAAAAGAGGTGCTGTTTTAAATACAGTAAAAAAATCTATACAAACTCCGTTTATTGGTGTGAAAGTAAAATTAAAGAATGAATACAAGGGAAAATTATATCTCCCGAGCTTTCGCTCTCCAACCGGGAGGCTTTCTCAAGGGTTGCAGACGTTACTGACAAGTCTGGAGAGTGTAATCAAAAGATTTCGAAACACTGGTGGTCGGGAACGTCGTATTTTGAAATTTGATGCTCGAGGCACGAGTTTAAAGCCCACTCAGTTCGAAAATTCATGCAAGAGTTTAGTGCAATGCCATGTTTGTTCCAAAGAGCACCTAGTTATAATGTGTCCAGAACTTCCCTCTAAGCCAATGAACGATAAACGTAAAAGTGAAGTGGAGGAACCAGTGGTTCAAAATGCATTCTCTCAGCAGGAGTGCACTAGAGAAGTGGCCTTAATGACTTTGTTGGTGAAGATCGTTGGGGAACGCTAAACTAAACGAGTACGTGCGCTCTCCCAGAAATCTTACATATTAGAGGCCACGGCTGAAGAATTGGGCCTGGAAGTTTCAAGGAAAATGCATCTGCCACATTCACTTTTTGGAGAAGTTCGCACTTCGCCAAAGGAACAAGATTTACCGTGTCAAATTGCAGGGCACCGATTTTTTTCGAAATCTGTCTTGGAATTAGAATTTTTAAATCGGAAACTGATTTGCGGAGAGATTCCTCGCCACCCTAACGGTCGGATATTGAACGAATTAAAAGAGAGGGGGATCTGGATCTCTGATTGTGGACCTGGCTGTCCGAAGATCGAACTTTTGATTGGCAGTGACATTTATGGCCAAATTTTGACAGGTCGAATCAATCAGCTTCCAGGAGGCCTGACATCGATCGAAACGAAATTGGGTTGGACGATTTGTGGATCAACCTGCTATGATGAAGAACCTAAGGCCGCTGTCGGGTCAGTGACCTGCATGATTGTTAAGAACATGAACGTTCAGGAACTCTGGGATCTGGAGACCATAGGTATAAGAGAGCCAGACGCCTGTGTCAACAAAACTGCTTTGGCGGAAGAAGTCCAAGAACAGTTTTTGAGCACCGTTGACAGAAGGAAAGATGGACGCTACTGTGTAAGCCTGCCTTAGTTGAATAATCGAAAATACCCTGTTTCCAATCGACATCTTGCAGAAAAGATACTCTTCAATACGACGGAAAAGCTTAAAGCTATGAATCAGTATTGGGAGTACGATCAAGTATTCAAGGAGTGGCTCGATGAACAGGTGCAAGAATTGAACGAGAAGAGCCACTAAAGAATGAAGGAAAAGAGCCCTTGCAAGAATTGAAGGAGAAGAGCCACTACCTTCCGCACCATCCCGTAGTGAAACTTGATAGTTCCACGACTCGAATAAGACCAGTATTTGATGCTTCCTGCCAGGGGCAGGAGTCTCCTTCACTTAATGATTGTCTGGTCCGAGGACCCAGTTTAATGGAACAGACACCGTCTATTTTACTGAGGTTTAGGAAAGATGCCATTAGAGTCGCCGCCGATATCAGACGTGCCTTTTTGCAGATTGAAGTTAAAAAGGAGGATCGGGATTTTTTGAGGTTCCTCTTATGGGATGACAGCAATAGGATCCAGGTGTTTCGACACAGAAGAGTGGTTTTTGGACTCACATGCAGCCCCTTTCTCTTGGCAGCCGTGATACGACATCTTCTCTCTAATGCATCGGAGGAAGTTGTATCATTTGCGGAGACTCTTAGCAAAACCTTCTATATTGACAACTGTGTCACCTTGATGAATGATCCGAGAGAATTAAGAGAATTCATCTTGAAGTCCACAAAATTGTTTACGGAAGCCAGAATGGATTTGCGAATGTGGATGTATGGTCCCATTAATGAAGTTGCAGAAAACGTCCTAGCTGAGCAACCTCACATTGATATTTATTTTAAAGAGACAGTACTTTTATTGGGACTCTTGTGGAATCGAAATGAAGATACCCTCGGTATCCGATGCAAAATTGAGTCAAGATCTCTTGCTGTCTCTAAGAGAGAAATCTTATCTATGACACAACAAATTTTTGATCCAACTGTAATTTTAGCTCCAGTGATGTTACCTGCCAAATTGATGGTGCAGCAGGCATGGGCCGACAAGAAGGACTGGGATACCCCCTTGCCGAACGAATTGCAACTTAAATTTCTCAAATGGATTGAGGAATTGAACTCACTACATGCACTAACATTTTCTCGAAGAGTAGGTTTTGGGGATCCCGAAAGTTGGTCTCTTCATGTGTTTTGCGACGCCAGTCAGAATGCCCATGCGACTGCAATCTTCCTACTTAGTGAGACGCCCATGGGAGTGGAAGTCCACTTGTTGGGAGCTAAATCGCGCCTTTCTCCCCTGGAGAAAATGACTATCCCGAGGTTGGAACTACTTGCCTGCACGCTGGGAGCTCGTCTTGCAAGATTTGTGTTAGAAGTACTAAACACCAATATAGTTCTGGTGAGATACTGGACGGACTCTACGACTGTCCTGGCTTGGATTAAGAGAACGGAGCAGTGGGGCACGTTCGTACATAATCGAGTTCAAGAAATTCGGAAGCTCACCAACTCTGATGACTGGACACGCGTTCCTGGAAGCAGGAATCCTGAGGAATCCTGCGGACCTCCAGTAGAGGGGATTGCAGTTCTGATCAATTCATAAGGTCCAGATGGTGGGAGGGTCCCGAATGGTTGAAGAGTTCACCCAAAAATTGGCCAAGCAGTGATGATACTGTTAAAGAAGCATTGATTAGCTCTGAACAGCGAAAGCGAAAAACAACGACCTTGGTTATTCAACTAGAGAATTCGACGATTTTTGAGAAATTTTCAAGGTTCTCTCTCCCACATTGTTAGAATTTTATCCTGGATCCGAAGTTTCGTTAAGAGAAGTCGGTGTGAGTCATTTGAAATGTCAAAGACATTGAGTGCAACTGAAATTGAAGACGCCGAAATTCACTTATGTCGTATTGTGCAACGAGAATCCATGCTCGCAAAAGACTTGAAGAAAACAGGTCTCGCAGTGATCAAAGACGACAACGAGTTAATACGGGTCAAGAGTAAAATTATTGCCAGAAAGAACGAGTTCTCATTTAGATACCCCATTTTGCTCCCAAGTGAACATCATGTAGTTATTTGTTTAATTAGAGACTCTCATCTGTCCAATTGTCATGCAGGCGTTCAGACGCTCGTTACCAACCTTAGAGAGAGGTTCTGGATTCTCAAATTTCACCGCACCGTCAAAAGAGTCATTTCCAAGTGTTTAAAGTGCAAGAGGTTCTCGGCTAAAGCACCTACCACAGTACCAGTTCACCTACCATTAGACCGTGTATGAGACGCGGCAGTTTTTGAAGTCTGCGGAGTCGATCTTTGTAGTCCTCTTCTACTCTATGGAAGATTAAAAGTTTGGGTCGTGCTATATACATGTGCCGTTTACAGAACAGTCCACTTGGAAGTCACTACTTTGCTTAGCACAGAAGCATTCATTCAAGCTCTCCGAAGATTTATAGCTAGAAGAGGAAGGCCAACGATCGTCTATTCTGATAACGGAACGCATTTTACAGGGAAGGACAACGCCCACAAAGCCCTAAACTGGGAGAAAATCATGGCATGGGATACGTTAAAACCCATTCAGTGGAGATTTAATCCTCCTGCGGCACCCTGGTGGGGTGGATGGTGGGAGCGTTTGATCCGTTCCATCAAGGCTCTACTAGTACGGGTTTAGGACGAGCGTCCGTGTATTATGAAGAGCTAGTCACAGTTATCTGTGATGCGAAGGCTGTCATTAATAGTCGGTCCCTTACTTGTATTTCTACCGAATCCGAAGATTTGGCACCCTAACACCTTCCATGTTCCTACAAGAAGTAAGAGAGATTGGTGTGCCAGACTTGGACTATATCAGTCGGAATAGACTGAAGGGAAGAGTGGCTTACTGCCAAAAGCTTCGTGATCAGCTGCGCAGTCGGTTCCGTAAAGAATATCTGGGACAGTTGATTTTGAAAACGACTGAGAAGAAGTTGGATCTCAAGGTCGGGGATGTAGTTTGGGTCGGATTGGATAGTCAGAAAAGGATACACTGGCCTATGGCTAGGATTGAGAAACTCTTTCCTGGAAGAGATGGCCATCCCCGGGTGGCCCAAGTTAAGACGCAAGGAGGTACTTTGCACCGGCCACTTCCGATACTCTATCCATTAGAAGTGTGCTCTGAAGGTGATCCGACAGTACGGGAATCTCCGACAGGGAGTTCAAGAACTGGTAGAAGACGTAAACCGCCGGAACGGCTAAATGTATAACTGCACTTCACCTGCTGATTCACTATATTTGTTTGATTTGTCCCTACCAAATCAAAGGTGGGAGGATGTAGAGTTTCAGACAACGTTTCTCGAATCTCTCGGTAGATGGCAGCAGCGCGGCGGAGAGACAGGGAGAGGAGACAGGTAGCACGATGGAACATGAATGATGTTGTTGTTGACAATATGTCTTAGATATCATTATGTGTTTGTGGTCGTGTATGCGAATAAATAGTTAGCAACAAGAAATGGTGTGTTTGCTGTTGTGCACCACTGAAGCAGGATTACAAGCCGGATTACCTGTTCCTCAAAAACATTCCAAGGTAAGTGATCTTACCGTAAGCGGATAGCTTCGCGCTGTTACGAAGAAGAAAAAGATGGAAGATCAACAATTCCGCGAGCCTTTGCCTGGCGTGCGTAACGGTTAGATACGTAGCGTCAGGCCATTGATCACGTTAGTGGGGAAGCAGTAATTTTTCCCCCTACAATGGCAGTGCAGCATGGTGCATTATCCTGTTGGAAATGGCCATCACCAGCAAGGACCACAGTTGCCATGAATGGGTGAACTTGGTCCGCAATAATGTTCAGATACCTTAGAGCTATCAGGAATTGTGCTGTTTGGATAATGGGTCCTAAAGTGTCCAAAGAAAATATCGCACACAGCATAACACCGCGCCGTGGGCCTGTTTCTGCCGAACAGTGAATCCAGATGCCATAACTTCTGTTGGTAATCTGCGTATCTGCGCTCGGCCGTGTACGAGATGCACCAGAAATCTTGATTTGTCTGACCATGCCACTATCTTACTAGTACAATCATCCACGGTCCAATCTTGATGACCTTGGGCTCATTTCCGTTATTCGAAAGTTTCACTGTATTATCATTTCCCTATTATTAGTAATATAATGATGGTGAATCCTGTACCAAAATACAGTAAGAAAAGTAAATTTCGAGCCCTACGGTGTGAGTCGCACTAAATTTTGAGCTGATCAGAACAGATACTACCAAGCAATTTTCGCCCCCAAGCCCAGTAGAGATGATTTAAAAATGCCATTACCCAACGATGGGGATTATTATTTTTGGCATTGAAATGCCATGTTAAAAACCGTGGGGCACCAGCAGGTAGCCCCATGATAAAATAAAAACGGCATATATACAATAGCGGTGTAATATGAGTTCGGTCATGCTGGTGTAAAGATTTTGCACTGCTTCGGTATACGAACGATACACGTAGCCACCATTCATGAATGACACTATTGCTGCAAATTTCAGTCATTCGGGTGTTCCGCGGCAAACCTCTCGACCAGTCAGAAAAATCCTTAGCGTCATTGGTCTAACACGTTATCCAATGAGAAATCATCTCTAGTATTATTGGTGGGTTCGTGTTAAGGGTAAATGGATGAGGTTCCCTAAGTTAGGATGTCAAAAGAAATATTTATGTATATATCATAATAATCATCATGATCAACCATTATCAATCCACTGCTGGATGGTGGTCTCCCCAAAGTTCTTCTACAGTTGTCGGTGTTGAGACTGTTTCTTCCATGTCACTCCAGCAAACTTTCGAATTTCATCCATCCATCCATCTCCCATGGGGTCTTCTTCTGAATCTTTTTCTGTCCTTCGGAATCCAGTCCAAAATTTCGGCTGTCCATCGGTGATCAGTTCTTCTGGCAACATGTCCAGCCCATTGCCATTTCAGTGATTTCATTCTGATCATGATGTCGTCCACTCCTGTCATTTCCCTTATCCACAAGTTCCTCTTCTTATCTTTCCTAGTTACACCAAGCATGCATCTCTTCACGCTGAATTGAGTTGTCTGCAGTCTCTGTATATCTTAGTTAAGGTCCATATCTCTGCTCCATACGTAAGCACTAGCAGGATGAATTGATTAAACACTTTTCTTTTAAGACATAATGGCATATTGCTCTTAAAAATTGTACTGTTTCTTTCAAAAGCTCTTCATCCAAGTTTTATAGGACAATTAATTTCTTCATCAATGTGACCCGCACTTGATATCTGCTGCCCAAGATAAATGTAAGTATCGGTTGTCTCACGCTTTTCTCCATGAAACGATATATCTTCGTTTCTTGTAAAAGCACATGACTTTTGTCTTCTAAAAGTTCCTTTTTAATCCCACTTCTTTACTCTTGTCAACAAGTTCTTGGATCATTTTCTGCAGCTCTGAAGGGGTAGCTGCAAAGATTACTACGTCATCAGCAAAACGCAGGTGAGTTGAGTATTCTCCATTAACCTTTATCCCTTTTTTTACCAGTTCAATGATTGAAAAACATTTTGCTATGGGGCATTAAAGAGCTTGAGAGATATGGTGTCACCTTGTCTTATTCCCTTTTCAATTTTTATTTGTGCTGTGTCTTCAAATATCTGAATTTACACTTGCATTTTCATAGATGTTATCAATAATGTTATAGTATGCATCTTCAATACCGCAGGATTTCAAAGCCATGGTTACTGCTGATAGTTTCACAGAATCGAAGACCTTTTCATAATCAATAAAACCCATGCGTAATGGGAATTCATATTATCTTGTTTTTTCAATTAGTTCCCTCAGTACATGGATATAATCTACAGTGCTGTAGTCACTCCTGAATCCAGCTTGTTCTCTTGGTTTAGCCATGTCTATTGTTACCTTCAAGCGATGTGAAAGAACCTTAGTAAAGATTTTATAAACCCCTGAAAAGAGGCTGATGGGACTGTAATTCCTGAGATCCTCAACGTCACCTTTTTTATGTAGCAGTATCATTGTAGCATTATTTCAAACCTCAGGAATCTTCCCTTTATTCAGGCATCTAGTAAAAACTAGTGAGGACTGGAGGGATTTTGGCACTGGTACCTGTCGTAATAACTGGAATAGATGTATAATCCCTTTCATATAGTTTTGAATAGAAATCTTTCACATTTGTCAAAATCTCGCTTCTATTTCTTGTTACAGTACCATCTTCTTTTCTCAGAACAATAATCTGTTTTCTTCCCTTACTGAGATCTCCTTGTGCTCTCTTCAGGCTCTGGTTGCCTTCAATTGCTTTTCTCACTATTTCACAATTGAATTTCCTTAAGTCTTCAGTGATACTTTTTCGCACTGTCTTGCATAGCTCTATAAATTCCACGTTGGAAGTTACATCTTTATTTGTTCTCATCTCCCTTCTCTTTTGCATCAACATTTTTGTTTTTCCTGAAATTTTCTTCACATGTAACTTGTTCTTAGTACCACCTGCTTTTGTTGCTGTTTCCATAAGAGCCTTGGTGAGTTCTCTGTTAACTTCAGAAATATCCACTTCTTCTGATATTAGCGTTGAGGTGTATCCTACATCTCACCATTTTATGGTCAATACCTGTGTTGAACTTTTTAGCACCCTGCAGTCTTCGATGACGAATTGTTTGTTACACATAATAAAATCAATTTCACTTGTCGTTCCATTCGGATGTCTCCATGTCCATTTCCTGTGTGGCTTTTTCTTGAAAAAGAAGTTCATGATGAAAAACCTTTCTGCGTCTG
This sequence comes from Macrothele yani, assembly GCA_039090855.1. NCBI lineage: Eukaryota > Metazoa > Arthropoda > Arachnida > Araneae > Macrothelidae > Macrothele > Macrothele yani. Next base: position 89,108,460 of record CM076998.1, on the reverse strand, counting down.
CAAAACTCTACGAGAGTATTTCCACTTTGATTTCTGTTCCCATTACCGAATTTACCAACCGAAGGTTCATTCTGTTGCTATACTTTTGCATTGAAATCACTCATAATGTACGCCTTTGTTATTTAGATTGCGAATTTCCTCCTAAAATTCTTCAGTTTCTTCTTCAAAATGACTTGTGGTGGGTGCATAAGCTTGAATAATCTGAGAATGGCATCTTTTTGAGAGTTGGATAACGAGTCGCGCAGCCCTGTCCGAAGAACTTTCGACTTCTAGAATATTGTCCTTCAGTCTTCCCAACATTACTAGTTATACAAATTTTGAAGATTACAATCCGATTTTTGGCGTAAATGTGACAAGAATGGTAAGTCAGATAATATCCGAAAACTTGAAAATTTCATCGTCCTGGAGCGGGACTCGAACCCGCGTCTCCCAGAAAACGCCCGGGTATGCTAACCACTACAGTAAGTCAGATATTATCTGACTTACCATCCTTGTCACATTTACGCCAAAAATCGGATTGTCATCTTCAAAATTTGTATTATATGGCGTAATCCCGTATTTCTTTCATGATCACTAGTTATGCAAGTATCTGTCCCACGATAGTAAAAGAGATGTCCACTTTTCAGTCCAATGAGCTCTTCTCCTCTTCTTCTTACCTCGCTTAGTCCCACAATGTCCCAGTTGATCATTTCGAGTTCCTCCTTCAATTCAAGGAGTCTTGAATCAGAAGATAGCGAGCGTCCATTAAACATAGCCAAGGTCAGCATCAGATGGCAGCCTAGTCCGGTCGTCCGGTGATTCTTAGCAATCTCTGCCTTCATGTCGCACTGGCAGCTGCCTTGGCCAAGTACATTCCAGCTGCCGGAGACTGAAGGCCAAGTTTGAGATTGTGTAAGCATATTTGAGGGGGAGGGAGGGAGGGAGGGAGGGGGTGACCATAACTCATCACGCTGGCCAAGCGGACTGGTGAGTGTGTGATAGCATTTTCTCTAATCCCGATGTTATAGTTATACCGCTATTCATCGTTCGTCAGAGCCCCTTTAGTAAGAACAGGATGCACCACTATAACGAAGTAAATTTCTCCGTCATTTTTGGTCTACGCCGGGATTCGAACCCGAGTCCGCTTATTCCGGAACAAGTCGCTCTACCAACTGAGCTACGCACACGTTCATTCTGATTGCTATGTGCCTTTATGTCGTGTGCGTCTTGCTGGCAGGTACGTCACATTCTCCCCCCCCGAAAGAGGGCCGGGGGCATGGCCAACGGGTCAGCCGTGACCACGAATCGTTGCAGGCAGCCATCCACTGTAGAACGTGCACTTGAGAACTCCCACTTAATCTGGTGTGTGTAATGCAACGTCACACACATTTATTTTTCGTAGCGCTGGAGAAGGGATTCTCTTATTTTTCCTCTCTCGCGGTGTGGAAATAACATCACACCAAAGCGAGATTTTGAACGGTCGGGTCATCCGGATAGTTCGGGCGCCATTTTAACGAAGTAAATTTCTCCGCCATTTTTGGTCTACGCCGGGATTCGAACCCGAGTCCGCTTATTCCGGAACAAGTCGCTCTACCAACTGAGCTACGCAGACATTCATTCTGATTGCTATGTGCCTTTATGTCGTGTGCGTCCTGCTGGAAGGTACGTCACACCACGAGAAGGCGGGGTTGACATTTGTCAAGGAGAGGTAGGGATATGTTACGCATCACCTGAGCTTGCATTCCTATATCATCATCATCATCATCATCATTGTCAACCATTATCAATCCACTGCTGGACGAAGGTCTCCCCAAGTTTCCTCCACAACGGTCTGTCTTGTGCCAGTCTCCTCCATGTCACTCCCACATATTTACGAATTTCATCCACCCATCTCCCATGTAGTCTTTTTCTGGGTATTTTCCTGTCCCTTGGAATCCAATCTAAAATTTCGGCTGTCCATCTATGGTCTGTCCTTCTGGCAGTATGTCCAGCCCATTGCCATTTCAGGGATTTAACTCTGATCATGATGTCTTCCACTCTCGCCATTTTTCGGATCCACGAGTTCCTCTTCTTATCTCTCCTGGTTATACCAAGCATGCACCTCTCCATGCTTATTTGAGTTGTCTGCAGCCTTTGTATGTCTCTTTTAGTTAAGGTCCACGTCTCTGCACCATACGTAAGCACTGGAAGGATGCATTGATCAAACACTTTTCTTTTAAGACATAATGGCATATTGCTCTTGAAAATTATGCTGTTTCTTCCAAAAGCTCTCCAGGCAAGTTTTGTACGCCGATTAATTTCTTCATTAATGTGACCCTCACTTGATATCTGCTGTCCAAGATAAACATACGTATCTGTTATCTCCAGTTTTTCTCCATCAATCGATAAATCTTCATTTCTTGTAAAAGCATTGAACATCACTTTTGTCTTCTGAAAGTTCATTTTTAATCCCACTTCTTTACTCTTGTCAGCAAGTTCCTGGATCATACTCTGCAGCTCTGATGGGGTAGTTGCAAAAATGACTACGTCATCAGCAAAACGAAGGTGGGTTAGATAATCTCCATTAATCTTTATCCCTTTGTTTTCCCAGTTCAGTGATTGAAAGACATTTTCCAATGTGGCATTAAAGAGCTTCGGAGATATGGTGTCACCTTGTCTCACTCCCTTTCCAATTTTTATGTGTGTTGTATTTTCAAACAGCCGAATCTTTGCACTTGCATTTTCATAGATGTTATTAATAATATTAATGTATGCATCTTCAATACCGCAGGATTTCAGAGCCGTGGTAACTGCTGATGGTTTCACCGAATCAAAGGCTTTTTCATAATCGATAAAAGCCATGCACAATGGAAGCTCATATTCCCTCGCTCTTTCAATTAGTTCTCTCAGTACATGGATATGATCTATTGTGCTGTAGCCACTCCTGAACCCAGCTTGTTCTCTCGGTTGAGCCATGTCCAGTGTTACCTTCAAGCGGTGTGAAAGAACTTTAGTGAAGATTTTATAAACCACTGATAGGAGGCTGATAGGTCTGTAGTTCCTGAGATCCTCAATGTCACCTTTTTTATGTAGCAGGATCATAGTAGCATTGTTCCAATCCTCAGGAATCTTCCCTTCATTAAGGCATCGAGTGAAAATTTGGGCGAGTACTGTTTCAATTTCTCCACTTGCTTCTTGTATGATGTCTATAGTAATTCCATCTTCTCCTGGAGCTTTCCCCGCTTCATGTTCTTGATTGCATGAGCAACTTCTGCTGGGAGGACTGGAAGAACTCTGGTACCTTTCATGATGTCTGGAGTACATGTATCATCCCTTTCATACAATTTGGAGTAGAAATCTTTCACTCTTGTCAAAATTTCGCCTCTATTTCTTGTTATAGAACCATCTTCTTTTCTCAGAGCCATAATCTGTTTTCTTCCCTTACTGAGATGTCCCTTTGCTATCTTTAGGCTTTGGTTGTTTTCAATTGCTTTCCTCACTAGCTCACAGTTGAATTTCCTTACGTCTTCAGTGACACTTTTTCGTGCTGTCTTGCATAGCTCTATATATTCCACTTTGGAAGTCACATCTTCTTTAGTTGTCCTCATCTGTCTTCTTTTTTGCATCAACATTTTGGTTTTTCCTGATAATTTGTTTACATGCAACTTGTTCTTAGACCCAACTAATTTTGTTGCTGTTTCCATGAGAGCTTTGGTTACTTTTCTGTTGACTTCCGAAATATCCACTTCTTCCGATGTTAGGCCTTCTAAAGCAGAGAATCTGTTCTTCAGTTCCAACTTGAAAGTATTATGGTGTTTTTTAAGGTTGGTTATGTCAATACATTTTGTTTGTCTTATGAGCTTGATACGTTCCAGTTTAGTGTTGAGGTGCATCTTACATCTCACCAATCTATGGTCACTACCTGTGTTGAACTTGTTTAGCACACTGCAGTCTTCGATGACGAATTTTTTGTTACACATAATAAAATCAATTTCACTTGTCGTCCCAATTGGATGTCTCCATGTCCATTTCCTGTGTGGCTTTTTCTTGAAAAAGGAGTTCAAGATGAAAAACCCTTCTGCCTCTGCAAACTCAACGAGAGTATTTCCACGCTGGTTTCTGTTGCCGTGACCGAATTTACCTACTGAAGTTTCATTCTGTTGCCGGTGCCCTATTTTTGCATTGAAATCTCCCATAATTATCTTCAAGTGCTGCTTACCTTTATTATTTAGATGACGAATTTCCTCATAAAATTCTTCAATTTCTTCTTCAGGATGACTTGTGGTGGGTGCATAAGTTTGAATAATCTGAGCCTGGTATCTTCTCGAGAGTTGGATAACGAGTCGTGCAGCTCTGTCAGAGGAACTTTCAACTTCTACCACTTTATCCTTCAGTTTCTTGTTTATTATAAATCCAACACCACTAGTTCTGCCAGTATCTGTCCCACGATAATAGAAGAGATGTCCACTTTTCAGTTCAATGAGATCTTCTCCTTTTCTCCTTACCTCACTTAGCCCGACGATGTCCCACTTGATCCTTTGTAGTTCCTCTTCCAATTCAAGAAGCCTTGAATCAGAAGATAGGGAGCGTCCGTTGTAGGTAGCCAAGGTCAGCATCAAATGGCAGCCTAGTCTGGTCCTCCGGGGATTCTTAGCACCCTCTGCCTTCATGTCGCACTGGCCGCTGCCTTGGCCAGGTACATTCCAGCTGCCGGAGACTGAGGGCCAAGATTTAAGTTGTAGAGTCATTTTGGAGGTGTTTGGCCATAACTCACCACGCTGGCCAAGCGGGTTGGTGAGTGCGGGATAGCATTTCCTCTGATCCCGATGGTATAGTTATACCGCTATTTGCGGTCGTCAGAGCCCCTTTAGTGGGAACAGGATGCACCACGAGAAGGCGGGGTTGACATTTGTCAAGGAGAGGCTGTGATGTTACGCATCACCTGACCTTACATCCCATATATATATATATATATATATATATACAGTCACCTCCGCTGATAGTGAACCTGTGCGGACTCGCATATTTCGTTCACTACGTCCGACGTTCACTAAAACCGAAGTGTCTTCCCTTAACCTGAATTGAGTGGAATGGTGAGCAAGAAAATATGTACATATGTATCTAAAAATAATATTTTTATATACATAGTGTATATTAATTAAATTACGTAAACAAAATTAATTTTACATTACCTTAATTAACATGAAAATAGTCTGTTATGTGCGGCCGCTTGCTCCAAACAGTTTTAATAAATATTTTCTCTTTGTCCTTTTCAAGAATCTGTGCTTTTGCTACACTTGATTCTACATTTTCCATACATTATAGGGACTTTAGCACAGTCCTGACACCCTCCAACGCCTCTTTCACTGTTGGAACACGTTCTTCACTGTCATCCTCGTCATCTTCAACTTCGTTTTCTTCCGTACTGGAACCGCCTATCACAGCCTTGACAATAGCTTCATCCGACGGGATTTCATTCGTTATAACTTCGCAGTCAACATCGATAAAATTTTCAGCTTCAGCGGAATTCGCACTGATATGCTGAAGCAAGTTCTTCCTCTTCTTCGAATGCCACACGTCCAGTAGCCAAACCAGCCCTCCGAAAACAGTTCTGTATAGTGACCGTTGACGCACTCCTTCATGCTTTGTGTCCAAACCTTACAGTATTCAGAACATTTATTGATGTGTTCTGCTTTGATTCCAAGACTTGGATCAAATAAAGCATTACTTCCCTTCTGTAATAGGTTTTAAAACTGCGAATCACACCTTGATCCATGAGTTGGAGGACTGACGTGGTGTTGGCTGGCACGAACACCAGCTTGATTTTGCTGAGGTTTTCAACATGAAGATGAGATGGGCAGTTGTCTAGCAGAAGTAGAATTTTTCTTCCTTTCACTCTCAGATCTCGATTCCACCGTCGAAATTCTTCTTGAAAAATGAATATCACTCACTCATGCTTTATTAATGAACTGATAATTAACCGGGAGTCGCTTGACATTTTTAAAACACCTCGGGTTCTTAAATTTCCCAATTAGCAGCAATTCTCACTTTTCTGACCCTGACATGTTAGCACATATCCACAGCTTTAATCAGGTTTTCGGCATTTTACCACTAACAGATTTTCCTCTTTTAAACTTCAATGTTTTGTGCGGCGTTAATTGATGGAATTGTCCGGTCTCGTCACCGTTGAAAATTTCGTCAGGCGAATAGCCGGTACAAATTATTGACCACTTCAAACTCAACCACTCTGACGTCATTTCTCGATCCACAGACTTCGTTTCCCGCTAATCTTCCCAACCGTAATGTTATGACTTTTCATCCACCTGTCCAGCCACCTTTCTGAACACACGAATTCTTTATTCTTGTCTAGTAACTTTGCTAGCTACTCACCTTTGGTCTTCAGCACAGGCCCGTTAAGAGCGACTCCTAAAGACCTCTGAAGAGTAGATCACTGAAGTAATGCTTGGTCAACGTCGTCTTGGTCAGACAATCAAAGTTTTTTTTATATCAGGCTTGTTTGTATTCAAAACACACATAATTTTGTCCTCGATTTTCAAGACGTTACTGAATTACTTAAACTGTACTTCCGACCCACGTCTGCTTGCGAAAGACCACGTTCAACGACACCGATAATGTTCACATTATCTTCCACAGAAAACACTTTACGCTTCGACATCCTGTACGTATTGACTGTTCAAAACTTGGAACAAACTGATCAGTGTCCACCTGCAGAGTGATTAGGGAGTTGTGACTCAGCTTTGAATTTCCCCGGCTTCATTTTTAAAAAGTGGAAGGGATGGGCGGTTGAAAGCCTTTGGGATTTTCGCCAGCATTTACCCTCTGAGCATCATCCCCGTTCCCTTTCACTTCCCGTTCTCTTTTGATGCTTAAATGGACAAGACTTAACAATCTCAGTTCCAGAAAATGACACTCACCCCGCTTCGTTCATACTGGACACAATAGTCTCTTTTAAAAGAACCAAAAACTAATCCTACCTTTGTCCTTCAATGCACTTAAGGAGTAGTAGGCCTGCAATATTATTCTCAACACATTCTTTCAAGTTTTTACAAGATTTGTTTTCAAATAAGTTACAATTTCATGTTACAGGTACATTCTTTTATTTGAAGTAAAAATTTTAATGTACATTTCTGATGTTTCGGGTCGAGACCAGTGATTTAGTTTCACTATAGCCGAATGTTCACTATAACAGAGTTTACTATATCCAGAGTTGACTATATATATACAGAGCTACATTATTGTGACCACCTCCTACTTTTGACGTCAACAGCACTTAGCCAATGGAAGAAGGTACGTGTCGTAAGATGGCTTGGAGGGTATATAAGGTATGCTGTAGGCATTCTGAAAACATATCACTCGTTGCTGTCATGGATAAAAGGAGCGTTTTATCAGATTTGCAAAAAGGAATGATTATCGGCTTTTGGGCCAAGGGTGGCAGTATTTCTGAAACAGCGCAGTTTGTGAACTGTTCTTGTGCTGCTGTGGTTAAAGTGTATCGTGATTGGAGAAATGGCACCACTGCGAATAAGCGAAGTGGAAAGTGCGTGGCACCACGTGCCATTCATGTGAGAGGTGAACGTCGGCTTCGAAGGTGAGTGAGGGCCAATCGCCACGCTACAGTGGAGCACCTCACTGGCCCAATGAGCCAGGGGGCAACCGGAAGTGTGTCTAAAACGACAGTTCAGCGAACCCTGCTGCGTATGGGGCTCCGATGCAAACGGATGGTAACCGCACCTAGGCTAATGAAGGTGCATCGGCAGAAAAAGCTTACATTTGCACAGAAGTATCGGAAGTGGACCTCCGCTGATTGGCAAAGGATTGCCTTCTCGGATGAGTCACGCTTTCTGCTTTCGAACGGATGGACGTTAGTGTATAAGACGAGAAACATCTTAGAATAAACAACTATTGCTGGAAGAACACAAGCTGGTGGGGGCAGCGTAATGGTCTACGAAATGTTTTCGTGGCATTCCCTGGGTCCACTCATACCTGTGGAAGGCACTATGGACTGAATTCGATATGGATTTATCCTTGCAGACCACGTACACCCATACATGCTGATTGTCTTTCTTGCGGCAGATGGAATCTTTCAGCACGACAATGCGACGTGTCACACAGCTAGAAATGTCTGAGAGTGGTTGAAAGAGTACGATGAAGCTTCAAAGTACTTCCCTCGCTCCCTAATTCCTCAGACTTAAACCAAATCGAGCATCTGTGAGACCACCTCGATCGTGTTGTTCTCTCTATGGAACCTCCATGATGCACCCTTTAGCAGATGTCAGATGCACTGCAGTCCGTATGGCTCTACATAGCTGTGGACACCTTCCAGCTCCTTATTGAATCACTCCCAGCCCGTCTAGCTGCTGTTCGCGCTGCACACGGCGGTTACTCTGAATATTAGGTGGTGGTCACAATAATGTGACTCGACCGTGTATATCGTACATGTTGCGGTATTAATTATTTTGCAGTTATTTTATTCACATTTTTATTTACTGACAAATCATAAGCAGTACTTAATGTTAAGCTGAGTACGACTGAGTACTGAGTAAACCTTTTTGAAAAAAGTGAAGTGGCCCCTGAGAAGGGCCTGTGTTTGCGCAAAGTTTTTGTGTCCTTTTAATCAGTACAATGTTTTGTACTTCCAAGGTTATAAAAGAATTTAAAAAGTTTAATCTTCGTTCCCGCGGTATTGTTCCTCCTATCTCTGGGGAGGAGGGCGAAGCTGGTTGTCCTACCGCCCTGGTGCTTGCTCTTGGTATGGCCAGAAAGATTCCACTTGTATCTCAATGCCCGAGATATTAATTATATCCTGAACTCTCCTACTACGACTCTAAAAAAAGAGAGTTCTCTTAGTCGTCCAGTGCTGTTTTATGACGACCTCTCCACATTTATTGATGAAATCAACACAGTCCCTATCCGGAACAGCATCTATGTAGGTGAGGCCCATGGACATTTTGTAGCAATGGGTATTTCTTCTTTGCTTTTTTTCATTTCTTTTTTTCTTTTTTGGCTGGAACTGGGTGGTCTTGCAATGATTCTTGAATTTTCCAGATGGCCTTTTCTTGAAAAGAATTAACAGACTCCGGCAGACTCCTCCATTCTCTCTTTGATAATTTTTTCAAGTGCCAGCAACCTTGACATATGTTGGGACCACGCCAACAGAGGGCGCAGCGGAGGAGGCCAACGGTAGACGTGAGAAAATGGCGGACATGTGAAAACGCGTGGGAACCAAAGGGAGATACCGCAAAGCTGATGGCAAAGGACGAAAGTGAAAACTGATGTTAAGACTGATGACGCAAAAGACAAACGACGAAATATTCAGTGTGTGTATGTATATGTGTATTTTATCTAATTCATATAAAATGATCTGCAATAAATTAGTCTCATCAAGTATACCTTGGATGTGCAACTCTCTTGGAATATGTTAATGTGCATCCTACTCTGTGAACAGGAAGCAAAGAAGATGTTTGGTGCCAGAGAGCCCTAGAACGGACTCACGGAAGAGGTAAGAAGTTAAATACACTGACGGAAAAAAATTCCGACACCATGAAGAAATAGTTGTAGAGGAATGAAATGGCGATTAAGGTTTCAAGATCGCAGCTTAATGTAAGCGCGAGAAGAGCCATTTTAAATGTGAAATGCTGGTACATTAATAACCGGTGTAACCGCCATAATGTTGAATGCAAGCATGCAAACGTTCATGCATTGTGTCGTACAGGTGCTGGATGTCAGTTTGTGGGATGGAGTTCCATGCCTGTTGCACTTGGTCGGTCAATACAGGGACGGTTAATGCTGGTTGGGGGTGACGCTGGAGTGGTCGTCCAATGATGTCCCATACGTGCTCGATTGGATAAAGATCTGTTGATCTAGCAGGCCACGGCAACATGTCGACACTCTGTAGAGCATGTTGGGTTACAACAGCGGTATGAGGGCGAGCGTTATCCTGTCGGAAAACACCCCGTGGAATGCTGTTCATGAATGGCAGCACAACAGGTTGAATCACCAGACCGACGTACAACTGTGGCGTCAGGGTGCGTGGGATAACCACGAGAGTGCTCCTCCTGTCATAGGAAATTGCTCCCCAGACCATAACTCCAAGTGTAGGTCCAGTGTGTCTCGGCCGCAGACAGGTTGGCCTCCTTCTGACCAACACACGGCCATCACTGGCGCCCAGGCAGAACCGGCTTTCATCAGAAAACACAACAGATCTCCACTCCGTCCTCCAATGAGCTCTAGCTTGACACCACTAACTTCGCAAACGGCAGTGGTTTGGAGGAAGTGGAATCTGGCTCGGAGCTGTCCTTCAAGTAACCGATTTGTAAACGTTCGTTGTGTCACTGTGGTGGCAACTGTAGCGCGAATTGCTGCCGCAGACGCGGTACGATGCGCCACGGCCATACGCCGTACACGGTGGTCTTCCCTGTCAGTAGTGCCACGTGGCCGGCCGGAACCCCATCTTCTTGAGGCAGTACCGTCCCTTGACCACCGCTGCCAACAATCGTGCACAGTGGCTACATTCCTGCCAAGTCGTTCTGCAATATTGCGGAAAGAAAATCCACCTTCTCGTAGCCCTATTACACGACCTCGTTCAAACTCCGTTAGCTGTTGATAATGGCTTCTTCGTCTTCCTAAAGGCATTCTTGACTAACATCAACACACTACGTCGAATATCAACGATAACTAACGCTCACGAACGTTGCAGCGCGTATTTACAGCAAACCTGCTTTGCATGTTCCGAGGGGCGCTACTAGCGCCACACGTATGCGCCGAGCACGAAATTTGCATAGACGTCATCTTACAGATGTACTCTCACCGCCTCCCAACTGTCGTTTATCTAACACAACCCTTTCTTGGTGTTGGGATTTTTTTTTCCGTCAGTGTATAAATACCTCTAATTACCGAAATTGAATTGAAACGCGAAAAGTAAGAACAACATGAAGCTTCTTGATCCCATCGCTAAAATCACGTGAGAGAGTTTTCTTGTTGTTGCTTTTTTTCCATTTTTTTCTTAACTTGTTCTTCCAGTGACAGATACAAGCTGGCACTTTCAATTATTTTTTCTTCTTCTTTTCTCTTGGCAAGGATCCCATGGGAGTTCTCCACTGATTTAGGTAAGCAACTATGACGTTGAGATGACTGTAAACAGCTCACTGCATTCAATTCAGAAGTGTACGAAACCTATACAGTGCCATTGTGGGAAAGATTCGTGATTTGTTTAGCTTTGAAAAAGGCATAAGAATTGGGGCTTGGTAGGAAGTTGCAGGCATACGAGAAAAGGTAAATCTTGGATATGCAGGAAAATCTGAGTCGCGGTTGTACAGTGAATGGCAGAAACTCCAAGGCTTCATCTCCGCTTCTGGATCCGCAGTACTGCATAAGAACCCTCTAAATTGTTGGATTGCTCAAGTGCAAAGAGCTGCCAGGCTGACCGCTATCCCGGACGATCTCAAGAAAGCCTTCAAATTACCTCCAGGCCCTCAGATCCTGAGGCTCTTCGGAAGACTTAAACATCATAAGCCCGGTAATCCATTGAGACCCATCGTGTCAAGGAGGTCCACACCGACATACTGTTTAGAGAACGCATTATCCAAATTTCTGGCTAATCATCTCTACGAATCGGACTTTATAATAGCTTCCACTGTAGAATTTATCATGAAAATCAAGCAAATTTATGTCCAACAAAGCGACATTATCGGCAGTTTCGACGTGGCTTCTCTTTACTCTTCGGTACCGTGCCGGAAGTCATCGGAACTTTGAAAGAAGCCATAACTAATTCGTAACTTTATTCCCGGAGTATTGCCTCAGCATCTTCAAATTAATGGACTTAGTCTCAAATTCCCGCTACTTCAGTTTCCAAGGACAAACTGGAGTTTGCTGTCTACCTTCTTTGAGAAAGCCATGGTTGATGTGCGAAAGCTTGGAAGCTTTGATTTCTATTCTACTCCAAGAAATTTAGAATCACTAGTGTAATTATACTATTTACGTACAGTATTGTTCCTTGTTATTAATTAGATTCCTCTTACCTCGACAGTTATACCTGTTCGATGTGCTGCTTCCCTCTTGCTGGTATGGCGCCATGACCCTTGGATACCGTGGCTCACGATACACCACAAAGACTTGATATCTTTGACACAGATGCACCAGCGAGACGCGTACCAACAATCTGTCCTCTTTGAAACTCGGGTATGTCTCCCATTATGTTGAGTGGATTGCACTTTTTGACGTCGAGCTGAGCTACTGCTTTGCTAATGCAACCTTCACACTCCGCTCTCGTTAACCGACTGCGAAATAGAAGCAAGCTGGCCACCAGGTAGCGCTTCCAGCGGCGTGTCCCGTGGAGTGTTATTTGCGCAGGTGTTACAGTTAGTTTCGTTGTCCACCCTCTGTATCTTAGCATGATTGCGGACAAGTACACCCATACGTGTATTAGGTGTTTCATGATAAACAGAGTTACTTCCAGCAGAATAATACGCCATATCACAAGGCTCGAATCGCCACACAGGTGTTTCCAGATGCACGACAGTGACTTCAAAATGCTAAAATTGCTCCCTTAGTCCGCATGTCTTAACCCAATTGAACATCTGTGGAATGAGATTCAAAGCGTCATTCGTAACACAGATCCTCTTCAAGCGAACATTCGAACTAACGGATGGGTACGCCCAATTTGCAAATACATCTGTACAACTGTATCAGTTCCTCGTTTAATCCATTGTGACGTACCTGCCCAGCAGGACGCACACGACATAAAGGCAGATAGCAGCGATAACGGACGTCCGCGTAGCTCAATTGGTAGAGTGACTTATTCCGGAATGAGGGGACCCGGGTTCGAGCCCCGGCGTGGACAAAAATGACGGAGAAATTTACTTCGTTATGATGGCGCCCGAAGTTTCCGGATGACTTGACCGTTCAAGATCTCGCATTGGTGTGATGTCCTTTCCACACCGCGAGATAGGAAAAATAAGAGATTCCCTTCTCCAGCGCTTCGAAAAATAAATGTGTGTGACGTTGCATTCCACACACCAGATTGACTGGGAGTTCTCAAGTGCAAGTTCTACAGAGGATGGCTGCCTGCGACAATTCATGGTCACGGCTGACCCGTGGGCCATGCCCCGGCCCTCTTTCGGGGGGGACAGATGTGACGTGCCTTCCCAGCAGGACGCACACGACATAAAGGTAGATAGCAGCGATAACGAACTTCCGCGTCGCTCAATTGGTAGAGTGACTTATTCCGGAATGAGGGGACCAGGGTTCGAGCCCTGGCATGGACAAAAATGACGGAGAAATTTATTTCGTTATACCATGATATATCGAAGGGAAGCTGTTTTGAAGATCAATGGTGGGTCTGCACGTCATTGGTAGCAATTACAAATAATGTTTTACTTAAATATGTATTTTAGAGAGGAACCGGAGCTTCAGAGCAGAGAAATGTAAGTTGCCTTTGCTTCCACCAAGTATTAGACGACGAATTCGTAAAATATTTCTTCTCCATACTACGAAAACGGAATAAATGCCTACAATGATCGCATAAACAAAAGTATTTTCTAGAAAACAGCAATGATTCCGGAGACCTTTCCGTTAACAGTACTCCATTCTGTCAGTATCTCGGTCTTAAACAGCAGGTAAATTAAAACCAAATTTACGCGTTGTTTACAATGAATAGAAAAAGAATTTGGATTTAGTATTCCAGTTTCATATATTAGGTGTGCAACTTAATACTCGGCCACAGGCACGACACGTTGACAACAAATTATACCAAATCGAATACGTACCTAATCAGGAAAATAATTCCCGTCGTGCTGGATACATTTGAGCCATCGGTCAGGGAGCTGCCGACTGCCACTGCGGAAAAAAGATTGCTGTTTCGAGTTGATAAAGTCATCAATACTTGTGTGGACCTCCTCCACAGAAGTGAAGTGCGTATCACTCAAGTGATGTTGTAGGGAGCGAAAGAGGATCTAATCCGGCTGGGCGAAGTCTGGAAAATACGCCGGGTGGAACAAAATCTCCCATCCCAGGTCGGTGATCGTGTTTAAAATCCTTTTCGGGGTGTGAGGACGCGCGTTATCCTGAAGCAATGGGACCGACCTTCTGCCCTTGCCGGTGTATGGCCTCTTTACCTCCATTGCGACACTCACACGAATGAGTTGCTAACAATAACGCTCAGTATTGATCGTTTCACCAGGTTTGAGCAACTCATAGTGTACTACACCGCGCTGATCCCACCATATGCACAGCAACAACTTCCTGGCATGGATATTTGGTTTGGCGGTACTGGTGGTAGGCTGACCTGGATAAACCCACGATTTGCGCCGCTTCGGATTATCGTAGAGGATCCACTTCTCATTACAGGTCAAAATCTCATAGAGGAAATCCTTCTTCTTGAATCTGGAGAGCAAGGATACAGCAACATCGTAACGTCTAGACTTGTTCGCAGCTGTGAGTTGGTGGGACACCCAATGACCCTCCTTGTGAATCCGTCCAAGCTTGTGCAGGCCCTTTGCAATGGCTTGCCGTGTTACTCAAAGTTCCTGGGCGAGCTCTGACTGTGTGCGACAGGGATCCGCGTCCAAAAGTTGTTCAAGTTCCTCATCGTTAACTTTCTGTGGCTGTCCCGAACGTTTTGCATCACGGAGACCAAAATGTCCTTGCTTAAACAGCTGGAAATACTTCTTATACATTCTGTAGGAGATAGCAGCCTCACCCAAAGCAGCACCGATCATTTGCTGGGCTTCTGCGGCACTTTTGTTCAGCTAAAACGCGAACAATAGGCAGTTGCCTCAAATGTTGCTTCTCGAACGACATTGCTTTCACCGTCAACTTTCGTCCTTTCTGTCACTACAGCTGTAAGCGGTTACGGTTGCCTGAAAAATTCTTGGATGACGCTGCAATCAGCCATTATCGCACACAGATATTTGCATTTGCCGATGTTCTATGATTGCTTGCGGCCGAGAAGTAAGTTGCACATTGCACACCTAATATAATGAAGTTATTTTGCAAACTGTATGTTGTTTCTAGTCTTCATTCAAATATATCATGTTCAAAATCAGACACATACAAATAACTAAGAATTTCAGAAAGAATTTATTGCCCGTAATACATCTGAAAGAAACAACAAATTTCAGTAAGCGCATATTTCTTTCAGTTTTGCCTTAGAAATATAATACATAACTTGTAGACTGTGTATCACAGGACATAAAAGTAGTACTTTTAAAATAAATATTTACAAAACATGTGTGACTTTATACAGCATAAGTAGCAAACGAAGAAATATGACATTCGTCCGCACCTCTGAACAACTTCATGTAACCTCGGTCTCCCCAGGAGTTTCCCCAGCTAAAAGAATGCATAATAAAGCAAAAGTGAGAAAAATATAAAGGAATGCATGTAATTAAAGACTAAAGTAAGAACAAACAGAAAGAATGCATGATTAAGTAAAAATGAGAACAGATTGCAACATCAATTGATGCTTAAAGAAACATTTGAAAATTTGCAGTTTGGCTTCTTATAGTTTGTAAAGTTATGGCGTTTTTTCAGCGGAAAATGAAGATTTAAGGGGTTTGTGGAAACTTAATGGTTTAATTCAGTTCTTGCTCGTAGAAATCGCAAGCTGTGAGGTTCCATGCGTAACTATGAGCTTGTAACTGTCATCATCTACACACTCTTAAGCACAGAATACTCTTAAACTGTCCAGAGTCAATGGATCAGCAAACAGGGCTTATAATTTAAACTTTCTAGTTCATTCCTCTTAATGGTATATCAATATTGATTTTAAATCACGTCACAATAAATGACAAATGCTTCTATCAACATGCACTTCGAACTACTAAATCGTTATCTTGCAAACGCACAATATCAAGACGCTATCTCAGTTCCGCTCAAAAATATTTATTTCAGCTCTGCTTGTAACAAATCGAAAACATCTCCAAGTTATTCGTCCTTAATATCACAACTCTGCCATCTTACCTTTATTCAGAATCTGAACACCTGATCGTGAAATCTGCCCTAACAATTCTTAGCAGTTATAGTTAACAATGTCACCCCTGTGGCGCGGGGGTCTAAGCGCTGGCTTCTGACCATTCGTCCGAGGTGGGTCCGGGTTCGAATTCGTTGAGCCATGTTGCGTTTGTCTTATGGCACTGGCTCTATCCCTTTCCTGGAATTAGGCAACTTAACTTATGTACTGGCGACTACTTATAGTCCTCCAAGTTCCACACCGTGGTCGTTAATATTTCAAATAATAAAAAATTGTAACACGAAACTAAGAGTACGATTTCTGTTTCTAGCAACGACTTGTGAATCACTTGACGGTAAAAAATATCGAAATGTTCTCTTGAATCTGAAATAAAACATTGATATTTTCCTTGAGTGAATTCCCAAATGAGCTTCGGTCCCTCTTCTCACAGTACAAATTCTTTCAAAATGGTGGATGTTATGAAATTTCTCTAGAATACGAAATTTTGAGAGATCATCATAACACATCGGTGTTTCTGTAAAGGACTGTACATTTCATTCATACACTCTGCCATGAAATATCATTAAATACCTAGCGGTCCCGGTGGAGGAGTGGTCAGAGGCGTGGATTTCTGGTTAATCGTTAAAGTTGGTTTCGAGTGTTAGTGACATTCAGCGAAGCCAATAGCCCTAAATTAAGGAACGTAGTTTTTTATAGTCTCAGATGCGCCAGTAGTCGTTAAACACCCTTCAAAAACTCTATTTGATATTTAGCAGTACCACAGGTGCATTGTTTTAAAACTTGCGTATATTTCAACATATGAACATGCGCCATAAAATAAAATGCTTATAGGAATATTTGTCGGTTTAAAATTAAAGAAAGCATAGATTCTTCATTGAATAATACAGAAACTCTGATAAATAACATCTTCCAATGTAGTTTTAGAATTCTTTTAGATTACTCTGGAATAGAATCCGTTCTCTTACCAATATTCGCTATCTTTGATTTGAAGATCTTCGCTGAATATTTTCTATTTTTTACGTGAACGTGAGTTTTTTGTACTTTGATGCGCAAATTCCCTATTGAATTTGCCCACGTCTTCTATGTGTTTGTGATACCCAACACTTTAAAGGAAGCTTTTCTTGTTTGTTTAAGGCATGTGACATCACACTGACTCGAATTCTGAAAACAATCTCTGTGAGTTTTTAAATTATAAACAAACTTCCCCACAAGACAGAAATTCTCAATGTATTTCTCATTCAGGTTCTCTTATTAACATTGGTGTTGCGTGCTAAATGCTTTCAAGCAAAGTCATATATTTTCCAATTTAATAAGAACTTACGATATACTGCTGTCTAAAACTTGAGGACGAACTTGTTCTCTTAGCAAGCTTACTATCGTAGGCACACGAGCACGATGTGACGGATGAAGATATTCCATGATGAGTAGCCCTATGTACATTTGTTGTGAGCATGTGACAGCTGTCGAGGGTGTACATAGGCATTGTGTCTGTCACAGACGTAATGTAGTTGATTTTACCCTAGTCCGAATTTCCAGCAAACGCAACAAAGGCCGGGCACTGACCTACACGGTTGAGCAGTTTCATTATGACTATCCCCGTCGTAGTGAAATGAGCACGCCTGGACACCGAACGGTGGCACAGGTGAAGTTCACAGAGCAGTTACCGAGGACCGGTTTTCGGTTAGTAGAGTGTTCGGAGTCAGAATGGGAAAGCTGCCGATTTATCGGAGTTTGATAAATGACAAATTGTGATCGCACGGCGTCTCGGAACTACGTTCTTGGAAACGGCGCGGCTTGTGGGTTGTTAACGTGCCGTTGTACCGAGTACGTATCAAAAGTGGTGCACTGATGGCGAAACGACGAACCGTCGTTTGACCGTGTGTGGCCCGCAGCTCATTGATGCCAAGCGGAAGCAGAGACTGTCGCGCATTGTTCACAGTGACCGCAGAGCCACAGTGCAACAAATCACCCGCAGATACAACAGTGGTGTTCAGGGCAATGTGTCACAGAACACAGTTCATTGCAGCCTTCTGCGCATGGCCCTGCGTAGCCGAAGACCCAGCCGGGGCCCCATGCTCACTGCACGTCATCTCCAAGAACGCATGAAATGGGCCAAAGATCATCGAAATTGTACCGTGGATGATTGGAAGAAAGTAGCCTGGTCTGATGAATCAAGATTTCTGGTGCTTTATGTAGCCGGCCGAACGCGGATGCGCAGATTACCAACGGAGGCTATAGCACCTGCATGCACTGTTGGGAGGAAAAAGGCCAGCGGCGGCGTTATTATGCTGTGGGCGATGTTTTCTTGGAACACGTCCCAGCAAAAACACAAGTGCTGGGAAACTGCTGGCCACCAGCTGGCAGTGATGGGTCACTGCTGGCTGAAATCTGCCGCTAACGGCCCGGTAGTGGTCCGTTGGTGGCATCGCTATCAGTTGGCGAGCCATTGATGGCCCTGCAGCATCGCCGTGAATTGTGGGCCTCCAAGCAAGTGCCACTAGTGGCCCGTTGCTGGCAACCAATGCAACCCCCAACAGCAGATGGAAGCATCGGGACTGCGCATGCGCAGAAGCAACACTTGCTGTGTCTCTCATGGTACCAGTTAGTTGAAGAAGACGCTATCGCCATCGTGTTATTTTAGTGGATGTTAAGAAAAAAATCCATATGTGGAGAGGCGAATTAATTTCCTAATGAAATTTTACGTCGACGAAGATATCAGATTAAGCCGTGAAATACTAGATTACAGCCATGAAATACACCCACTCCATTCCCATGAATAACAATTCATGGAATGGAGTGGATGAATAACAAGAAGAAATTTGAAACCGCTTGAAACACATATCCTGGAAAACCATTAAAACAGCGTTTGTTGTAAAAAAAAAAAAAAAAGAATTATACGCGTACAAAATTTATTAACTATTTGAAAGAAAAAAAAAGCAACGCTATGTGGTGTACTCATCCATGGGTTGAATACACAAGACTGGGAGGAATTCGCTTCTAAAAATAACGAGAAGTAAAATAAAATATATTTTACTCTTTAAAACAAATGTAGCTTCGGACAACGGAAAGGAAAGACACAACGTTAAAAATGTAACAGAATGTGACATGAACCCGGGTAAATATATATTTATTCAACAATCTCTTTTCAAGACGGCAAGGACAGTACAAAACTTTGGAAAGCGATTCTAAGTATGTACATGCCTTGAAAATGAGTGAAGTTCCCTTAAGGTAAAAAAAAAAACTACCGTTACGTTGAAAAAATTAATTTATCAATTATATGAAACTGACTTTTATGAAAAAAACCTCGCAATATTATAAAATGAAAGAGGGAAGCATTCGATTACAAATTGCATACCAAACAGATGGCTTTCAGCACATATCTGGTCGTAGTGAATCAGTCCGGTCGGTAGCGAGCGCGGCTTCCTCGCGAATGGCCCAGGATGAAATCTAGTCAGATGCAAACGGGCGTTTTTCTGGTCTGTCGAGAAAATTTCCCCAGCGCAGTGCGTTAAATCACAAGCTTCGTAAGGGTAGAAAAAAATTGTAGCTTTAGGAAACTGCGGTTATCCTTGCTTTTTTTTTTTTTTTTTTTTTTGTTGTTGTTATGGCTACTACTGGGAAATTAGCGGACAAGAATCGGCAAGCCACCAGTTACGTCACGTGGTTGCTGGCTGCCACTAACGGACCACATTAGGCTAGCCATCATTTATGGCACGTGCTTGCAGGGCCACTGAAGAGCCACTTGTGGCAGCTACTGCCTGTGATGGACCACTGATGGCCCTGTTGTGGCATATGACAACTGATGGGGTGCCAAATGTTGGCCAGCTGTTGGCCGGAACTGCTGGCCCTTCTGTTGGCCGCCCGGACATTTTATTGACGGTTCGGCAGCGGCAACATAGTGCTGGGCCAGCAAGACTGTTTTTGCTGGGGTTAGCACCATTATCCCAATAGCACAATCGCTGGCAGCTGTCTGGTATCTGAACATCGTTGCGGACCAAGTTCACCCATTCATGGCAACTGTGTTCCCTGCTGGTGATGGCCATTACCAACAGGATAATGCGCCATGCCACACTTCTAGAATTGTCAAGGAGTGGTACGAGGAACATGATGGTGACTTTCTGTTAATGCCCTGGCCTCCAAATTCACCTGACATGAACCCAATCGAGCATTCGTGGTTAGAGTTGGAAAAGCTGGTTTGCGCTAAATCACCATCCCCCCAAAATGTACGGTAACTGGAGGACCTGCCGCTGACCTTATAGTACCATATACCCCAGGATACCTATCGCCATCGAATCAATGTCTCGCCGAGTGACCGCTGTTTTGCGAGCTAAAGGGGGTCCTACAGCTTATTAGATAGGCAGTCATAATGTATGGACTCATCGGTGTACATCGTACACAGTAGAGTGCCGTCGCTTTGGTCAGCGTTCAGGGGATCCAGAACATCTACCAGATGCTTTGCTTAAGGTCGTGCCGGCTGTTCAAGCCAATGGGATAACTGTTACCTGGCCATAACAGCAAAACGGAGTCGGAAAAGTACTGAGGGCAAGTTGGCTGCTTAATCGTCTTCAAGCAAGCAGTGCGAATTTCGAGACTATATGTCCAGAAACCCGTACGATGTCGGCCATTATCGAGGGCGCATTGTGCAGTCCCCATCAGTGGTGTACGTCTTACGTTTTCTGGACTTCAAATGAATGGGCTGGTCTTCAGATCAGTTCACAGATGAAAGCGCTTTAGTATTTCGTCGGATTCTAAGGTGCAATTAATCTGCAGGAAACATGGAATTGCGTATTATGCCAGGAACATCGTTGAACAGGTTAGGTATGTTTGTCGCGGTGTCATGGTGTGGACCGGTACCATGATCAATGGACGTAACGAACTGCAGGTGATAGATCAAAGGACAATCACCGGGCAATGGCCCTGCAGCGCTGAGATTCTTCGCCACGTAAGTTTTTTCCGTGGTAATGGGAGTCAGATTCCACTTTTATGGATGGCAATGCCCGTCCTCACCCCACAGCATCTGCGAATGAAATATTTGCTAGTAAGGAATTTATCGGAAAGGAGTGGCCAGCGCGTTCCCATGATCACAGTCCAATTGAAAATGCATGGGACGCACTGGGAGGACGTGCTGAATAAAGGAATAACCCAGAAGACACCATTACAGAGCTTATCAGGGCTCATCAGGAGTGGGAGAATTTATCCCAAGACCTCATAAACCACTTGGTGATAAATGCATGACACTGGGTAGACGTATTCGCTATTGATGAATACACTCTGCAGCCTTTTTACGCAGTGCTGATGGGAAAATGTCACTGGACGACAAGTGAGTCTGTACCTCTTTCTTAACATTTTGTTCTGTTTCGATCTCTATTACACGATAGTCATCATTTTTTATATCGTGCGTTTCATTTTGGTGTTACTATTACCTTTAACAGCTTTTTCCGATTTTAACTGATCAAAATGTACCTACCTGCCCGAAAGTTTTGGATAGCGATATACACTGATGACCACCCAAAATGCAACACCAAGAAGGACACCAGATAGCAAAGCCAGATTTACTGGCCACATGACAACAGATAGTTTATGAAACGATTGAGCTTGCAGGAATGTGCGACTTGCGGAACACGCAGACATCAATAGTTCGTGTGGCCCCCATGGCTGGCAATAACGGCCGCTACACGCCGCGGCATCGAACGAAAGAGGCTTTGGATGTGGGCTTGGGTTATGTCGGTCCAGGCTGCTTCCACACGTTGCCACAGTTCATCAGGCGTAGCCGCGGGTGGTGCTTGCCAGGCCACTCGGTTGCCGATCAGCGACCAGACGTGTTCGATGGACAAAATATCGGGAGAACAGGCGGGCCACGGCAGCGGTGACACCTGGTGGGCCGTGAATAATTATTTCACGATGCGTGCCAAGTGCGGGCGCGCATTGTCCTGTTGAAACGTGGCCGCTGGCAGGTCCTGCAGGTAAGGGAGGGCTACTGGCTCCAAAACATCGGAGATGTAGCGGTGGCTGTTGAGTATACCGGCGATGCGTATCAGAGGGGGGCGGATGTGATATCCAATTGCGCCCCTAACCATAATGCCAGGCGACGGACCGGTATGGCACTGCATAATGCAGCCGTCATACAGTCTCTTGCCGCGGTGCCGCTACACGCGGATCCGACCATCGTGGTGTTGCAGGCAGAAGCGGGATTCGTCGGAGAAGACAATGTCGTGCCCTTCCGTAGTCCAGGTGCGGCGTTCAACAGCCCACTGCCGCCGCACTCACCGGTGGTGTAACGTCAATGGTAATTGGAGTTATGGGCGCCGTGCGACAAGTCCCCGCTCCTGCAGACGACGTCGAACGGTACGTGCTGACACAGGTTGTTGCTCAACACACCCTAATTCCTGCGCTAACGTTCGTGATGTGGCAGTGCGAGCCGTCAATGCCCGCCTCACAACATGTCGGTCCTCTTGTTCGGTGGTGTGCCGCGGCTGCGGCAATCGCTCACGTCGGTCAGTCCGCCCCTCCTACACCCACCGAATCCATACTCGCCTCACTGTGGCTGGATGTCGTCCCACACGGGCACCGATGTCTCGGTACGATGAATCGCTGTCGCGATAAGCCCCTATTCGCTCTGTGTCGAACTCCGAAATGTGCTGGAATGACTGTTTTATTCTGCGACGAGGCATCAGGAAGCTTCCCACGCACAGGTCCGGCAGCAGAACACACTTCCACTACTTACACCCCGCCTTCTGTGTACCCTTCTTACAGTGCTTCTCGGTGGCGTGCCGGGCACACATGATTTGCATATGCAATGCTAATCGTTTGCATGCCCTCTCGCGGGCGACGCATGCTGCGAATTTCAGGCCAATCGGATGCTTCCTTCTTGGTGTTGCATTTTGGGTAGCCAGCAGTTTATTTATTGTAGAATAATAATACTTATTAAAAGAAAATATTAGTTTATCACCTGAAGGCATTACTTTCTGGTATTTTCAAGCAGATGACAGACTTAACACTACATTAAATCAACCCATAAATCTCATACGCTGTACCTCCGTGTTATGGTGTTATACTGTAAATTAAGTGATTGTTTTCCTGTTCAGGAGTGACTTTCAAACTGATTTCGAGTGTGCACCCCTGCACTTGTTCAAACTATTAACTTTTTGTAAGAGAAATGATGTTTTTCTTCTCTTGAACACTTGAAGATGACTATCTGCTGTTACTATCGCTTTTTCTTTCAGATGACATGAATACACCTTCCATCCGACTGTCACAGTCTTAAACTACTCACTGGTGGAAGAAAAAGTGCGATACTAAATAGTCTGTAACTTGTACTTTAATTTGACTTTCCTTTTTGGTTTCTGCAGTGTTATGCAAATTTTTGTTTATCCTGGTTAAGCATTTTCTAATCTTAATGCTATATTTTCTCGCTCTCGGTGAATGTGTTTTGGTGACCTGATGGTCAACAGAATGACGTATGTAAACGAGAAGAAGAAGAGAGCTGTTTCGAATTGTGGAGAGACTGGTGAGGAATTTAAGATTTAGTGAGAGTTGATTTTGTGCTGAGATAGTTGTTTCGAACGAGTTTTGATTTGAGTCACTCATGCTGGTTATAAGCTTCCTCGAAATAGTATAACTATACTAGTAATCCACATTTATTGGCTAAGAATAGAAATCAACGTTTCCAAGATTTCGCTCATCAACCAGATGGCTTTTTCGAGAAAGGTAAACAGCAAACTGCCAGTCTATCAGCTTTGAGCCTTGAGAGGTAAAGATGTATGATATAAATTATTTGTGTTTTAAATTTTTTCTAAATGGTGAAGTTGACACTCTAAATTAATAATACTAGAGGACTTGAGATGTGTTAATTCATCGTTGTATGATACATTTTTCTGAGAAAAAGAACGGTTAGTATCTTTGTTAAACGGAAACAAATTTCCTAATTTGTGTGCTCGGTGATTTGTGTTCATTTAAAAATTTATGTCAGTAAGACAACTGATTGAGGAATAAGCCTGAAGCCGGAATGATAATATATCAGACTAATGTCAACATAGAGTCAACTCCGCTTATAGTGAAACTCTGCGGACTCTCATATTTCGTTCACTATGTCCGATTTTCACTAAAACCGAAGTATCTTCCCTTAACCTCAATTGATTGCAATGCTGAGCAAGAAAATAAAATATGTACATATGTATCTAAAAATAATACTTTTATGTACGTAGTGTATGTTCTCTAAATTAAGTAAAAAAAGTAATTTTATATTACATTAATTAACATGAAAATAGTCTGTTATGTGCTGCTGCTTGATGGCAAACAGTTTTAATAAATATTTTCTCTATATCCTTTTCTAGAGTCTGTGCTTTTGCTGCACTTGATGGCAAACAGTTTTAATAAATATTTTCTCTATATCCTTTTCTAGAGTCTGTGCTTTTGCTGCACTTGATTCCATATTTTGCATACATTCTACCTAGATAGGAACCTTAGCAGAGTCCTGACACACTCCAACGCCTCTTTCATTGTTGAAACACACCCCGTCCTCGTCAGCCTCGTTTTCTTCCGTGTTGGAACCGCAATAACGAAATATATTTCTCCGTCATTTTTGTCCACGCCGGGCATGGAACCCTGGTCCCCTCATTCCGGAATAAGTCGCTCTCCCAACTGAGCTACGCGGACGTATGCTCTCGCTTCTATATGCCTTTATCTCGTGTGTGTCCTGCGATGCAGTCACGTAACATCTCCCCCTCCCCACCCGAACGAGGGCCGGGGGCATGGCCCATGGGTCATCCGGGACCATGTGTTGCAGTAGGCAGTCATCCGCTGAAGAACGTACATTGGAGAAATCCCAGTCAGTTTGGGGTGTGGGACGTAACATCACACACATTTATTTTTCGAAGCGCTGAAGAAGGGATTCTCTTATTTTTCCTCTCTCGCGGTGTGGAAAGAACATCACACCATTGCGAGAACTTTAACGGATTGGGCATTCTTGAAGTTCGGGCGCCAATATAACGAAGCAAATTTCTCCGTCATTCTTGTTCACGTCGGGCAACGAACCCGGGTCCCATCATTCCGGAATAAGTCGCTCTCCTAACTAAGCTACGCAGACGTATGCACTCGCTGCTATCTGCCTTTATCTCATGTGCGTCCTGCGTTTCAGGCACGTCACACCACCTTCCACAGACTCGACAATAGCTTCATCGGACGGGATTTCATTCGTTATAACTTTACAGTCAGCATCGATAAAATCTTCAGATCCAGTGGAATTCGCACCAATATGCTGAAGTATGTCCTTAAGAGGCATATCATCATCTTCTTCGAATGCCAGACGTCCAGTAGCCAAACCAGCCCTCCGGAAACCGCTCTGTATTGTAAACTTCGACACACTCCTCCACGCTTTGTTTCCAGTACGTACAGCATTCAGAACATTTATTGATGTGTTCTGCTTTGATTCCAAGGCTTGGATTAAATGAAGCGTTACTTCCCTTCTGCAATAGGTGTTAAAGCTGCGAATCACACCTTGATCCTTGGGTTGGAGGACTGACATGAGGTTGACAGGCAGGAACACCAGCTTGATGTTACTGAGGTTTTCAACGTGATAATGAGCTAGGCAGTTGTCTACCAAAAGCAGAAATTTTTCTTTCATTCTCAGATCTCGATTCCACCGTCGAAGTTCTTCTTGAAAAACGGATGATGTTATCCAGGTATTATTATTGAACTGAGAGCTAACTGGAAGTAGCTTGACGTTTTTAAAACATCTCGGATTCTTATATTTCCCAATTAGCTTTTTTCTTTAAATTTCCCAGTTGTTCTCAACACATTTTATCAAGTTTTTAGAAGGTTTGTTTTATAATGAGTTACAATTTCATGTTACAAGTACATTCTTTTCTTTGAAGTTCTATTTTTTAGGTTCACTATAACCGAAATTGAGGGTTCACTATAAACGAAATTTTTAATGTACGTTTCTGATATTGCGGGTCGGGACCAATTATTTAAGTTCACTATAGCCGAATTGTTCACTATAACAGAGTTCATTCTATCCAGAGTTGATTGTACTATGATCATAAATCTAAAATTCAGTGCCATTAGGGATACACCGAAGAGTTAAAACATTATGACCAGCACGCCTTTACGCACATCGGAGTAACTTCAGGTAAACGATGGCACGTGTGAAGGTCATGAAATGGTATAAATAATATCTGAGACTGAGCTCTGTTAATCAGAGTTATTTTTGTTCTTAAGTTTGGAAAGGCAGCGGACATAAACGAGTTCGACAAAGGGCAAACTGTAGTTTCCAGATGACTGGATCCGAGTATTTCCGAGACTGCAAGGCTTGTGGAGGTTCTCAAGGTTAGTCGTGATTAGTACCTTCAAAAAATGGTCTGAGGATAGTAAACCACAAACCGCCGGCTAGGTTTGAGCCCACACGTCTCATCTATGCTATAGAGGTGAGCAAAAGCTATCCCGTAAGGTACAAGACAACAGAAGGGATGCGCAACTTGCCTGCAATTTGAATTATGGTGAGAGGAGTAATGTGTCACAGCACACAGTACATCAAACCTTGCTGAAAATATAGCTGCGTAGCCACAGGCTTTACAGAGTGCCCATGCTAAACCTTCGGTTCACCGCAGAAATTGCCTACAATAAGCACGCTAACATCAAAACTGAGCCCTGCATGATTGGAAGAATGCCCTGTTGTCTGAAAAATATCATTCCCCGTTGCTTCATATGGACGCGTGCGTCGTTTACCTATGGAAGTGTTATCACCAGGGAGCACCGTGGGACGAAAACAAGCCGAAGTATGACGTGTAATGCGTTGGGCAATGTTCTGCTAGGAAACCCTGAGTCCGATCATTTATGTGAAGTAAACTATGAAGTCTACGACCTACTTAAACATCATTGCAGACCAGGTACATTCTTTCATGGAAAGGCTATTCCTCTCTAGTAGTTCTTTCTTTCAGAAGAATAATGTGCCATGCCACACTGCCAGGATTGTTTAAGAATGGTTCTCGGAACATGAAGAAAACTTCCAGCTATTGCCCTGTCCTCCAAATTCCCCACACATTAATCCAATCGAGCATCTGCGGTCTCTGTTGGAATAGCAAATTCGATGTGCTGTGGCTGAACCACGTAATTTACAAGCGTAAAAGGATCTGCTGGTAATGTGTTGGTACCAGATACCACAAAGCCCCTTTAGAAACCTTATACCTAGCACGTAAGAGATCTTTTGGCGGTATATGAAGAACCAATATCATATTAGGCAGTTGGTCATAATGTTTAAGCTGTTCAGCGTTTGTCATTATATTTTTTATTGGAGTTTTTTTTTAATTATTTATTGGTCCCAGGTAACACATACAACTTGAATTCATACATTGGTCATGGATAACACACACATCTCGAATTCAGACAAATAGAGTATTGTGCGTCACAGGGTACTAATATTATGCAATACATCAATATAGTCAAAGTACAGAACGAACATGTGATACAGCAGGCCATATTTGCAAATAGAAGAGAGAGACAGGGCCGAAAGACAAATAAAGACATAACAAACAATACCCCTCCGTTGGGCGAAGGATCAGAAGCCATCGCTCAGAGCACTGCGCCACCGAGGCTCGGCTTTTATCATTAGACAAGGAGCTCTCTCTTTAGCATGGTATAATCATTAGAAACGGCACGGACGCTGAATTTAGAATAGATAGTAGTGTACCTGTTTATGAAATTTATGCTGTCTTACCAACAGACAATAACATTGGCGTACTTTCTTCTTGGATTACTGAAGCTTCATTTCCAGAACGTGAGAAATTTTTAAGTCTGTTTAACTCGTTGTGAAATAACACTTTTTCCCCTCGACAGAAGAATTATATTCTTATATCATTGTCGGCAATACAGATGACGACAATGATATCCAGTGCAAAGATGAGCAAAGACTGCTTCGACTCGCACACATTCGGAACGTCGTTCGTATTCATAAGCAACTTCGGTGCAGTTGCATGTAACTTCTTTACCCTGCACTGTGTAATGGTCGCACGATCGAACGTAAACTGGGGGATGGGAGTTCGCATCCCATTCCATGGCGATGTAATTTTCAAATTTTCTGAAGGATGGCTACATGATGAAAAACTTACAGCGTTTGTATGACGAAAATAATATACACGGTCGTATCCGAATAATATGACCACCTAACTAATAATGGGAATAATCACCCTTGGCCCAGATGTCAGTGGGGAAACGTCATGACATGGACGCAATGAGACCTTAGAAGGTTGCCCAAGGCGCACGTGCCCAATCGGACTGCAACAGAGCACGGAGGTCCTGGAGATCACGTGGCTGTGGGTCGGCACGTCGATCGTGCCGATCCAAATAGTCCCACAGGTGCAATATTGGATTGAAATCGAGTGACTTCGACGTCCAAGGGAGAACGGAGACATCGCTGTCATGTTCCTCGAACCAGTCACGCACTTTAGTGACGTGGCAGGGCGCATTGTTCTGATGGTAGACACCATCACCACCAGGGTAAACGTCCAACATGAAGGTATACATGTGATCAGTGAGGACGGACAGGTAGCCGTTGGCGTTCAACGACCCATCCAGTGGTGCCAGCGTCCCAGGTCATACCAGGAAAACATCCCCCAGACATGCACATTTTCACTGCCGGCCTGTACTGGATGATGGATTCGTTCAAACTGTCCAATTGCCGACAGTACACATTCGAATTGATTGTTTGGTTCAGTAGTAGGAGCTCGAAAAACACGACACCTTTAAAATCCCACCACACTGAGACCAGAACCTTCCGCTGATGAATGTCTGCTTTGGATGTCGTTTGAGGCGAAGCAGCACGTCGGGACCAAGACCGTTTGCTCAGCACATTGTTGTACACAATCCACTTTTCGTCACCAGTTATCAGTCGCTTCAAGAAAGGATCACTTTCCTCACGTTTAATGAGCATATCGCAGATGTTTATACCCGCCGTTAATTGAGCTTCTTTGAGTTCACGAGGAACCCACACATCGAGCTTGCGTGCGTATCCCAGCTTCTTCAGGTGGTCGTGAACGCTTGAATGATGGATGTGCAATGTGTCTGCAATCTGTCGTGTGGTGTAATGTGGGTTTGGCTCCATCAATGCTTTGATTTGGTCGTCATCAACCTCGGTGGGCCTCCCGAACCGAGGAGCACCGTTCAGGTCAAAATCACTAGCACGGAATTTTTTGCGAACCACCGCTGGCACTGACGTTCTTGTAGAGCATTATCACCGTACACTTTACGCAACTTTTCACAAGCTTGACGCGCGTTCCTCCCTTTACGGAAGTAAAACAGTAAAATATGGCGAAAATGCACAGTTTGGTCTTCCACCTTCAACTTGATGTCAAATCTCCGCAAATCAACCAAATCGCTCACTATTCCTTTTAGACTGCAGCTAGACTGGTACCTGTCGAATGCCACAGCGATAACAGAGCTTCGCATGCCTCTAGTGCCTTCAAAACCACCAAACCGCCATCGGGTGCCAAAATACGTCATGAATTTTCCGACAACCCAATATATCTATTCTCCTTTCATGTATTTATAAAGAATAAGTTTTTCCTGGGATTCACTTCCCATTAGTTTTCAATCATTTTCAATTTCGGGTAAGATTTATCGTACAGTGGCTTTAGTGTAACTTATTGAAGATATTTGTTAATTGTTTGTATTACGCCAAAACCGTAACATTGTTCAATGTAAATGTTCCCCTTTCTGAAATGTTCCGTAAAGTTTAAGTCGTGCTTCAGATGGCATAACTAAACACTATAGCCGCCCCGGTGGCGCAGTGGTCTAAGCGCTGGCTTTTGACAATTCGTCCGAGCTGGGTCTGGGTTCGAATCCCGTGAGGCATGGATGTTGTGTTTGCCTTATGTCACTGGCTCTCTCCCTTCCATGGAACCAGTGACTCTTAATTAGGGACGGGCGACTGCTTATAGCCCATTTAGTTGCTCACAATGGTCGTTAAACCTCCTACCAAAAAAAAAAAAAAAACACTATAAAGCTAATTTGGCATTGGATAAAAATTACGTCCAGGTGAAAGTCAAAGTCTACTTATGAGGTCAATCAAGATTTACTGGTTCTCGGTAGGCACTCGAGTCAGAACATTACAAAATACAATTCACTTCGTTCTTAATAATCTAGTACTTTGACATCAGAATGCAAAATATTTATCGTAATACATGAGAGTAATATTCGAGTTTAAACAAAAGATTTATCGTAATACATTTATCGTAATATTCGAGTCTAAACAACAGTTTGAAACATCAGTATCAACGAAGAATAATATCAACGTAAGCCATTCAATCAAGAACAAATACGTAGCTCATACTGAAAGTAATGAGAAAAGTTGCATTACATAGGCAGATCGATTATTGGAAGAATGATCGTTCGTGGTTAGGTAGTGCCATCTCTGATTGTGGTCATGAGCGCCAAATGACGTCACCAACGCCAGTCCAAGGAGGATAGAATAAGGGGAGGGAGCATAACAAGCAATCCCTACGTAAAGCTCTGAAGTCGACGCTCTGAGCGGTAGCCATCTTATGTTACCCTTCTGATTGCGTTCCCATCGAATTACGTACCTAACAATATATGCAGTCTAACACATTTAAAGCTTTCTTGCGAAAAAAAAAAATATCATGTACGTTTATGGATGTAGTCTATAATATCACCACTTTTTTCTATTCTTTCCTTTCAAAGTACTGCTAAGTCACGTTTTACTGCTGCGTACGACAAAAATCCCTTTAACTCGTCACACGAAAAGTACATGCTGCTTAAAGTAATGCATGAAGCCGTTCACAAACTCTAAAGTGAAGAAGAAAACCCTGATTTATTTCATGTGATCGAGTGAATGTTTCTGAAGACAGAAACGCAACGAAATGTTACCTTAGAAACAATAGTTCGTGCTAAACTTTGATAATTTACAAAATTTTAACGAAGAGTACGCGGAATATGCAAATTGAAAAATGTTTGTAGCGCACAATAACATCCGTTAGCGTTAATAGATTACTATGTACTAATAAGAAATGCGATAATTTACGAATTTAAAATAACAAAAAAACAAAAACAAAAAACAGGATTTTATTGTGCGCGAGAAACGAATGCTTTTTACAAAGTTTTAATAAAACATTTTCGGGAATATCATCTTTGACCAGGAGTTATTGAAAACTGGACAAATTTCTAATTCGTACTAAAAATGTTTAGCTATCCCATCATAAGTTTTTGATCCGCAAATACAATAGATCTCTTTTCAGCTTTTAATGTTAGTTGAACTTCAAATGAACAATTCCATAAATCAGTCAAAAGCAAACGCCCGTCTCACACGAAATAAAAAACTGAAATCTCCCTTAACTGACAAAGCAAAAATGAGCAACTGAGGGTAATGTAACATGGCGGCCACGCAACTTAGCTGGCTTCAATGGTGAAATCACATGATCTCTCCCCTTATTCTATACTCCTTGCGCCAGACATGCGACCAAACAGACGCGAGAAAAGATGGCTGACAGTGACACAACGTTCCGTCAGCGTGCTGTGATTCAGTTCCCTGGGAAAGAGGAAATTCCGGCTGCCGATATTCTCCTTAGGCTTCCGCGTGCACACGTAGATGCGTGTATGGGTGCCAGAAGTATAAGAACGTGGGTGAAACATTTTGAAAACGGTTTCACAAACGTTAACGATCAGCCTCGGAGCTGTCGCAGTCGCACAATTCTGCGGAACACAATTAAGAAAGGGTTGATGCCTAAAGTCGTGATGACAGACGTGTGAAGGTGAAGAAAATTGCCGCAAACTTGGGCATGAGACAGAGTGCAGTTCAGGAAATGATTAGCAGCTTGGAATAAAATGTGGGTCCTCTGGGTCCCACGTTTACTGACAGAAGACTAAAAAGACCAGCGCAGAAACATCTCTTCGGTTTTGTGCCAGGTGACGAAAGATGATTACACCATTTTGAACCTGAAATAAAACGCCAGAGCATGGAATGGCGTAATCTCCATTCATCAAACAGGAAGAAGCCTAAGACAGTTCCATCAGCAGGAAAGGTTATGGAAACTGTCTTTTGGGGGGAAGATGGGTGCATTCTGGTTGATTTTTTAGAGCGTGGATAAACAGTAAAGACAGCTCGTTATGTCCAAACATTAGAAAAGATGCGTGATAAACGGTCGAAAAAGAAAGGCATCCTCTAGCACGACAAAAATAATCTAGAAATTCAGATGGGAACTTTTACATCAACCAGCCTAAAATCCAGATCTGGAACCCTCCGACTATCATCTTTTGGGCTTCCTAAAGAGCCAGATGCGCGGCCAAAATTACCACATCACGGAAGCAATACAGCAAACTGTACGTCGATGTTTTCGCTCAACGAGTACTGAGTTGTTCCGCAAGGGTATCTTTTAAGTGCTGGGAAAAATATGTCCAAAGAAACGGGTTTTTTAGAAAAATAGATTAAAATATGTAGATTAAGATGCCGTATTTATTTCTTCAATCATTACGACTGACAATTTTTTAAACATTGTTGCTCATTAATTTCAGTATGGACATCGGAATAGCTGTCATGGCAAATCTTTCGTAACCAATAATTTCATAACAATCCTCTTTGATTTCTTTCCTAGATAGCGATCGCTCTGAGATCTTTCAGCCTTTGTCCCCGCAAACAACACTGTTATCAGTCTTAATCACATACGTCATTCCCTTTTGACTTAAAGTCAGATTGCCTAATCAATAGTCACTGAGAGCGAAAATATAGTGTTTAGATTGGAAACTGTCTAAAGAGAATAAACTAAAATTTACATAAGATAACAGGAACCAAAACGGGAAGTTAAATTAGAGGATACGTTACCATAGAAATGAAAATATTATTCAAGGACAAGAGGAATTTGTCGAACAATTAAGTCGTTGCGCTACCCTTGAAATTTCACGAAAATGCATAACCCACAGTTAAAATTAAACCAAACTGCTTGATTGTATTGTGACCGCAAGAAAATTTGGCCTTGATTCACATCTGCTCACCATTAGCCAGTTATCGAACACTTTCTGAGTTGCGGAACACACAATTAAAATAAAATTACGTTTCCGTTCTTCATTTAATAGCAATAAAACAAATACTCCAGTTTTTTTACTGGTATTAAAGATTGAATATCGTAAGTTTTCTTTCTTGATGCACCAGTAATTGAATCAAACTCAGTATCTATTCCATAATTTGTACGTGGGTAAGATCAAATAACATGACTGCTTTTAAAGTAAAATCAAATGACGTGAAGATTCATTATAAACAAGTAACCTAATTAAGCCTCTATTACGAAATCCATAAGCAAAATCAATGTATGTATCCTAAATTAAAGCTACCCTAACTGTTTCATACAACTGAGTTCAAACAATGTACCTGTTCTTAATCAGCCAGTAATCATCTCCATTACTAGTTCCATAACCCACAATCAGGACGGCGTGGTTTGTCTCATTTTTTCTGCAGTTAGGGTCTTTGTACACACCAGATCTGCAAAAAGAAATAAAAAAATATTGCTACAACACATGACCCAGTTCTGCAGGCAGATTCCAAAATGCTTAAAATTCTGCATTTCAAAATTAGCAATAACTTATCTACCAAATAAGTGTGGCGATGCGTGTGTTCAAAGGTGGTATTGGGTAGTACCTGGAAATTTACGCTTTTCGCACCTGTAGGAGGTTTCATGTTAGGGCACCTCAGTTTGTTTCAAAAACGAGGAAGCCCTATGTTAGGATTTCCAATGGTTTTTGTATTGGACTTATAAACGTCTGCAAATGGTGGAATTTTTCCAGCAGGAATATCTAAGTTCTGTGAAGGAAAGATTGTATCATGTTTTATCGTAAAAAAGACTGGTTTTTATAAATGAGGATTTAGAGTGTAGTTAAAACTATATAAATCCATTTTTACGAAGACGAGTAATTTCATGTATTAAATAATTTCATATATACCACTGATACCCGGAGAAGATTTTTGCATAGACCTCTCACTAATTCATTATGATCGACATATAGGTAAATCATTTAGCAATAACTAGGCTCTTATCGTGGAATTCTCGGATCCCGTCCGTGTTGAAACACGTAAATATTTGTCTGTGTTATATTTTTCACCATTTGATCAGAAGGTATATGCTTGCACCATTTTGTTCAGTGTCCATGAGAACCAAAATGTTCCAAAAAACTGGCGCCAATGACAGAAAACAAAAAAGGATTAAACACTCTTGTAACTTGTAAACACATTGACAATGCTGGACCACCCGAATGAAAGGGTGCGCTTAGAGTAGAATAGCTCTATACTTTAATGCATTATTCCATTGCGAGGTGATAATGTGTCAGCGCGTGCTTGCCGCCTTCATGTTAGTTGTTGAAGAACGCGCGAGATAGGTGAAAAATCAGCAGCTTAAAAGGCGCCTAAGTAGAATGATTAGCACCGCAATGACTTTCGATATAAGCCTTGTTTTGGTGAGAAAGGGTGCTCTTGTTGTTTGGTCCGTGGTAAAGGTAGGGAGTGCGTAGTCTAGAGTCAAAGAGAACGCTTTATATTGAGCAAGTATATAGATGACGGGTATTTTGTGCTCAGCATTGCAGGAGCACGGAGAACATCAATCTCGTCCCAGGACTTGACGGGAGTCCGTGATGTGAAGGTTAACGAGACCGCGGTGAAAGAATAAACTTAAGATTTTCCATTTGTCTGCGAAGCAAAAAGCACGGAAACCGAAACTGTTATTCATGGAGCAATGATAAAATTCTTTTATTAAGTTTAAGAAAAGTGTTTGTGTATTATTAAGAACTGTCCTAATTTGAGCATAATTAGTTAGTTTCTCAGATATATACGGCCATCCCAAAAATACTGTAGTTTTTTCAACGTGTGAAGAAAAGAAAGAAAAACGTACCTGGAACAGATGTTTTAATCCATATAATAAGTGACCCCGGTAGTTACACTTTTCCCATCTGTCGACAAGGTTTTGAATCCCAGACTTGCAGAATTCCATGAGTTTCGATGCAAAAAAAGCAGAAAGGGTTCACCGTACCTCCTCCACATTTCTAAGTGTAATCACAGCAAGATGGTTTTGCAGGCTGCAAAAGAGGTGGTAGTCTGATGGGGCGATATCAGGGGAATATGCTGGATACACAAGTTTTTCCCATCCGAAGTCCTGCAACGTGGCACTGGTCATTTTCGCTGCGTGTGGTTTTGTGTTGTCTTGCTGCAGCTGCATGCTTTTACAACTCGCGAGTGCTGGACGTTTATCCTGCAAAGCAGTGCGTAGACACTGCAGCTGCTGACCGTAGACTTTCCCTTTAATGGTTTTGTTGGTTGGCAGCAGCTCGTAATAGATTATGCCTTGCATATCCCACCACACAGACATCATGTGCCTGGAGCAGTGGGAAACCTCATGGTTTCACCACTGCTCCAGGCACATTCCCTTTGGGAAGCCATTGCCCTTTGCGCTTAATAATGTGAAAAACAATCCATATTTCATCGCCCGTGACAATTCTGTGCAAAAAACGGCTCCCTTTTTTCACGGGAGAGCAAAGAAGTGCAAATGTCCACACGCTGTTGCAGCTGTTGTGGAGTGAGATCATAGGGTACCCACTTATACAGTTTCGACACATAACCGAGGTCCTCCAGATGCCGGTGAACAGTGGAATGGGTTGAATGAACACGTGTGGCCAATTTCTCGACTGTTGTCTGAGGATTTCCCTCAACAGCAGCTTTTTGCACGTCGTTATCCAGCTCAACAGGCCGTCCGGGTCGATGCATATCCTTGAGGATTGTGTTATCCCCTTCAAAATTTTTGGAAGCAGCGTTGACATTTTATGACCTCCAGCGTACCCTTCCCATATACGGCATTGATATTTCGTGTTGCTACCGTCGCTGAATGTCGATAGTGGAACTCATACACCATAATGTGGCCTTCTGACACTGCCATTTTCTATGCGGTTTAAGTACACATCGACTGACCTAGAACTCCCGTTTGCGGTCTCAAGTGAATTGAAAGTCTGCTCGCGTGATTCCTCTTATACTCACCGTGATTGACGCCATAGTCTGGGAACCAGGGGACTCACTACTGTTGAAAGGACATTATTTCTGGGATGACCTAATATTTTCAAAAAGAGAACTAATGGAGTCCTACCACATAGAGAACAATGAAAATACCGATTTCTCTTGAGAAATTCTGAGTCTTATAAAATCTACCACATGATGATGAAAGAGAAGAGAGAGCTGTTAGAGTTATCATATACAATTTAATATTTTGTTGGATAAAGCTATAAATGGTGCTGTTTCAATTCAGAGGAGTTATTATCCACACGACATGCAGACTGCATGGGCCACAGGTAAAGGGTCTGTAAAGAGACTGAACCATTTTGAAATTGTCTAACATAACGTAACGAACTGTTAGCATTTCCCACTGGCCACATTCAGCACTGAAAATTAGCCCTAGCGTGTTTCTCTGCGTAATTGGGAAAAGCAGCGAGAAAATTTAAGACATGTTAAGCACTGGCTCCTCATATGCGTTGCTAAAGCAGAAACGTATACCACCAGTAGGAGTTTCAAAGTAAATATGAGTTTTCAGTAGAAGAGCACCTACTAAATATTGGCTTTCGTCGTGGACAAGAGCACGTTTCGAATCAGAGACTGCAAATCGGCTTTTGATTCGAAATTCCATGTTGTCAAAAAGGCCGGACTCACCATTACAGGGATGCAAGGAAATGTCACAATACATATGAACATGTGTTGAATGTTTTGTCCCAAAGGCCAAAGACTTGTCAGCAATAGGAAAACTTCCCTGACACCGTTCTCTTATTCCAAAGTTCTGTCGTTAACCTTTATCAGTGAAGGGGACAAACATGATAATCACAACATGGCCTGCTTAACAAATGGAACCTACAACTTCTCACAGAATGAGAGGGAATATGTAATCCGATGCGTTTATGCTGCGAGAAAAGACGCTTTCACGCACAGTTAAAACTATTTCATACCTTCTTAAGATTGTAACTAAATATATGGGTTCTTAAATTTAGCAAATGATGCCGAGTAGAATCGTGCACCGTGCTAATAAACAAAACGACCATAACTTGACACTTGGGTAGTCGAAACATAGGAAGCTGTTATACAGATTTTTGAGCTTTCAGCTATAAACTTTGCAGACACACAGCTACCCTGAGGCTACTTATTAGCAAAAACTTAACTTTAAGATGTAATATCAAGGTAATGGGGAAGATTAACAGATTATAAAGGATATAGCAAGCAGTTTCGAAAACATCTAAAGTAGTATCAATCCAAAATTTCAAACATTTTACATCTCTGAATTTTACATCTCTGTGTTTAAACATTTTACATCTCTGTGTTTTGTTTTATTTCGGTTGCATAACCTGACTGACTGCCAGTATTCCCCCAAAGATCACAAAAACCTGGGCCGCCCCGGTGGCACAGTGGTCTAAGGCGTTGGCCCCTGATCATTCGTCCGAAGGGGTCCGGGTTCGAATCCCGGTGAGGCATGGATGTTGTGTCTGTCTTACGGCACTGGCTCTCTCCCTTCCCTGGAACCAGTGACCCTAAATTAGGGACGGGCGACTGCTTATAGCCCATTGAGTTGCTCACGGTGGTCGTTAAACCTCCAATCAAAAAAAAAAAAAAAAACCTGGAATTTAGGCGTGACGTAAGGATTGGAAAATATAAAGAGATGTCACTAAATGTTTCATAAAAAAACAGTAACGATAAGGAAAAGTTAAAATAGGTAACATACGTTACAAGCCTAATTTCGAAGTTCTGGATTAAAGTGCACTATTCCTGGCCTCATGCAGTAGCATTAGCACTTGGTCGAACTGCTGCGTCTGCAGCTCAAGACCAACGATCTAACAACTGCACCGAGGTCGGGAGTAATATGGGGGCCATTGATCGAAAAACCGAACCTAGCAGAAGACTAAATTCAGGAGAAATATACGCTACTGATTAGAAGTATCTGGCCAATTACCTACCCACAAACTTCCTGTAATAGGAAAGGAATTAATTTACTGTTGGTCCATCCTTTGCACAACTTCAACTCTGCTGGGAAGGTTGTCCACTAAATTTTGGTATGTTGTCATCCCTTTGAACACAAGTGCATTACCTATATATCGGTCTAAGTCTACGTTCCGATTCATCCCAGAAGTGTTCCATGGGTTTCAGATCGGGATTCGGTACAGGCCACTCAAATTCTTCTACACCTTCTCCTCAAGCTATTGATGCACAGACATCGCTCTGTGCACGGGAGTATTGTCTTGTTGGTAAAGAGCCTTCATTGAACTGCTGCCATGGTGTTTAGAGCATCGAATTGTCGAGAATATCACCATAGACAGCAGCGTTAATATTCCTTGGCATTGGAACTAGGAGGCCCAGCGCAAATCATGAAAAACAGTCTCACAGCATTATGCCTTCTCCACTAAAATTCACAATTGGCATGACACAGTTGGGCAGGCAGTTTCCACCCGGCAACTTAAACACCCAGATTCGTCTGTCGGTCTGCCAGATGGTGAAGCGTGATTCATCACTTCAGAGAACGCGTTTCCACTGCTCCAGAGTCCACTGACTGGCGCAGAGCTTTTTACATTTCCAACGGACTCTTGTCAGTGATCTTGTTGATGTTAGGCTTGTATGCGCTGCTCAGCCATAGAAATCCATTTCCTCTAGCGCTCGAATAGTTTGATACTTTGGAACTCGGTGGTGAATGTTGCAACGGAGGACAGGCCATTTAACTCCACTACCATCTTCAGCACACGGCGGTCCTGTCCCGAGGCTTAGAAGAGCAAAATTTCCCTTCCTGACTTACTGCTAAGATTGCATCCATTGAACACGCCACGTTGAAAGTCGCTGAACTCGGCTGTACGTCCCATGCTTTTAAACGATGTTTTCCAGGCCAAATGCGTCCTTTTATACCTGTATAGGCTATGGCTGTGAGGTATATTGGCAAATCCATTATTCGAAAGTGGTGCTCAGTTACTTTGAACGCATTAAAATTTCATTGAAGAGAGATACAATATTTGCAGTGAACACATATTTTATGGATAGAATTTCTTCTTGTTTAGATGTGTACTAGATACCA
Source organism: Macrothele yani (assembly GCA_039090855.1). Lineage (NCBI taxonomy): Eukaryota > Metazoa > Arthropoda > Arachnida > Araneae > Macrothelidae > Macrothele > Macrothele yani. The sequence continues at coordinate 89,069,445 of CM076998.1, read as the reverse complement.
CTTTTAGAGCGTCGACATAATGTGAAAAATGCGGTTTTTCGAATGCTTCAGTTTCCATCCAAATTGGTAATAGGTCCATAAGATGATCATTCTATGAGTTCCATGGTTTGCTACAGATGGCGGAAAAGGGTACGGCCATTTGAAGAAAGTTTAATACTGAAAAAGTGACCTTCAGAGTAGGTATGCTACAAAAATTAATACACAATGACTGAATTTTCTACAGCACTCGAAAGATATTTTCGGTATCCAAAGCTGTAGCCTTTTCGGTAAGTGTTTCTGGGAACGCTTCGTGGCACCCATTGGTGCACACGATAATAGACATACACCGCATCAAGGAAATGTCACACCACGAAGACGTGAACGCAGCGCCATGCAAATTGCAGGGTGTGTGCACACATGCAGGTTATTCAAATGACTGCATTTGCAAGCCAATCGCACAAGCATCACACGGGATATAAGCTGACAACCAGCCCGTAAGACCATCAGTCGAAATGGCGGCACGACCGCGAGAAGTAAGTAGTCCCGTTGTAACCGTGTCTGGGGAACGAACAAGGGGTGCCAGAACTGCTAAGATGCGGTCGTACGCGATTTCGTTAAACGGATGAGTTCACGAGAGGTGTCATCGTAGGCATTCGTACCGCCGTACGGTCCTTGCATCCTATTGCGGAAGAAACGCAACGTGATGCCACAACCGTCGGTCGCATTTGGAGACAGTGGTCCCAGGAAGGAACTGTGCAACGTCGTAGAGGGACCGGACGATGGTCGTCCGAGCGCACCGATCGTCGCATTCGACGTCATGTCGTAGCTGACCCACAGGCTCAACGTACGGGGAGTCTTGGATGCTCCGATATCGACGCGGACAGTGTCGCGCCGATTGACTGCGTCTGGTTTGCTGTCCAGCAGTCCGTTGCGAAGGATACCCTTAACAGTCAGCCATCGTTGTCACCGCTTGATGTGGTGTCTCTCCAGAGCTGCGTGGGGTGCAAAATGGTACAGTGTGATTTTCAGCGACGACGGATGATCGCTGTGTGAGAGTCTGCAGGTGGCGTGGCCAACAGGCGGATTCCTCCTCCATTGTGGAGCGCCACACGGCCCGGTAACGTGAAATCATGGTGTAGGGTGCTATCAGCGCCAACAGCCACTCACTGTTGGTACGCATTACGAGCACAATGACGGCACACCGTTATGTTGACGTGGTGCAGCGGCCTTGCACTACCGTATCTGTAAGGCCTTCCGTACGCCGTTTTTCAACAGGATAACGCCCGGCATTATACCGCTCGGATCAGCCGGAATGCTTTAAACGGTGTGTGGATGCTTCCGTGGCCAGCACGATCCCCCAACTTCTCGCCTATCGAGCATCTGTGGGACACGACTAGACGTCGGTTGAGTACCTTCCCACCCTCCGCAAAATGAAGATGAACTGTGGACTCGGATCAATACCACATGGTCCACGACGCCGCAAGACTCTATTCGAGCTCTCACTGCCTCGATACCACGGCGGATACAACGCTGTATTGCCCAAAATTGAACCACACTCCTTTTTGATAATCGTGTATATGCAGCCACTGGAGCCTAGCCTGTGCGTGACAATTAAATCATTTGTTCAGAAACTGCTTGGCTACCTGTGTGTGCAGTTTGATCTGTTTTCGAGCATTTCTTCTTGGTGTGGCGTTTTCTCTGTCAGGCAGCGTATATTAGACAGATTAGAAAATTGCTTTTGCTTTTCGCATCTCAGCTCTGAAAAGGATTTGACTAATATGTTCCCCTTTTCTCAGTTTGGTGACACAAATGCGTTTTTGTTTTGCATTATGTCTCCACTTTTGTTTGTCAAATAAAAGCAATTCCTTTTCTCTTAGACTGCTGAGATTATGAATAAAACTATGCGTATTTTCCACTGCGCTCTGTCCAATTTTCAAAATGAATTTAGGATTCCCTTAACCCTTTAATTAGCTCGAATGATTAACTCGAGGTTTCCAAAATGGGCTGCGATTAGGTCGAATGAATATAATCGCTGTTTCAGAAGCAGGATGAAGAAGGTTGAACAAGTGAAGTTGCTCATCAGGAAGTATTGCTTCCTCCTTAGCTTTCTTATTCAAAGTAGAGATTTAGGGAGATGATTGACACTACTTTTTCTTGAATTATACTTTCTGAAAGGGCTACAGCAGTGGCAGAGAGAGAGAGAGAGAGAGCACTTGTTCTACCCAGAGGCATGATGTCCACGTTACAAAGTCCACCGTGACACTGGGCCATCGTGTGGCATACTATTCATGTCTTAGGTCTATTCATCTCTCTGGTGATGAAAGGCGTACAGTCGGTACTGCTGAGATAAGAGAGGAGATTAATTTGCCGTAGCTTTGGTAAAACTCAACCTCTATGTGAACATTTCTGCTTGAGGAGTTCAAAAAAATTTGGGGCAACTTGATTCCGGTACGTCAGCCACTTAAAGTGTTAAAAAAACATGTTTGATCAATGCATTCTTTTTTAATTCTTTCTTATGGATCAGAGACTTGAATTTTATCTAACAAAAGATAAACACAAACATAAGCTGCCGACAACTGAAAGCATTTTGACAGTGGCGTCTAACACCTTGGGGAGCAATGGGGACACATTCCCCACATATCAAAAGCTGTGTGGGCATTTCCCCCACGTGTTCTGTAAACCATATATGCTCTTAGTAAGTGAGCATCATGTATGCTTCTTTTTCACAGTTTCTTGGAATCGCACCAACATGCTTTTACTTCTAATGCTTTCTGTTTTTGTAATACGTAAACATACTCAGCCTGGAACTTAAAGCAAAGACGCTCTTTATACAAAGCGTCACAGGGTCGCACCTGTCAAGAGTGTCTTTATCTGTGTCTGTCTCCTCAAAAGCCCATAAATTAATTAACAGTTTCCAACTCTTTCGACTACAATTCAAAGATAATCGCCATTTCCTGCTACAACTCAGCATACTGAGTGATTACTAAACGTAATCACTCATTATTGCTCCTGTCCTTTTTTTTTTTTTTTTTTTTTGACAATCTGGAGGATATCATTACCACAACACGCTCTACATTACTACGGTTAAGTACATTTTTATACCCACTTAGAATCGTTAGTTTCTTCTTTAAGAATAAGCCATTCTACCCAGATGAAGCAAGTTTTCCATTCCTTGTCTCTTTGACGACAAGAATCTCTCACACCACAGACAACACAGATAAGCAGCAACGCCAAGGCAGGAGAGTTCCGTAATAAGAGCAAACGGTAATGTAGATCACCGCCGTTAAACCAAAATGAATCTCATTCAAATAAAATATCATAAAGAAAAGAAACACTACGACGGAACGGGGAAAATTCAACATACATCATTCCTGATTATTGGATGAAGGCTACAATGATCCTGTAGAACTACAGGCCCATCGGCCTCCTATCAGTTGTTTATAAAATCTTTACTAAGGTTGTGGCATGTCTCTTGAAAGACACACTGGATATTCCTCAAACAAGAGACCAGGCTGGATTCAGGAGTGGTTAGAGCATTACAGATCATATCCATGTGCTTAGAAAACTGTACAAGAAAGATAAAACCGAATTTTTGGTTGTAATGAGCACATCCTTTGAATCCGTCCTGACGCCAATTTAATTTAAAAAAGCTATTCAAAGTCAATGGAACCGGTATGGAAAACAATAGTATCTGACGGGAGAATCAATTTGGTTTTTAATCCCGCAGATATTGCTGTAAATGGAATTGTAAACTTACACCCTCTGGTGGCAGACTTGTTGCATTAAGAAAATTTTTAATTTATATGAGAAACACTTCGCAGCGGAAACGCTCTCCAACAAAGAAAAAAAGTTTCAGATTCGGACTCTTCGAAGCACAGATATGAACAAATATAGGATATGCATCTACACCCCCTGGCGGGAAGCCATGCATTATTTTAGGAAGAAAGTATTCTCAAAAGATTTTTTGATGTGAGCGGTATCGGTCCTCCATGAAAAAAAAATTCAGTCGAGTTTTCAGGAGCTCAGATTTTGCTGCAAATACATCAGAAACAGAAATTAACATATATGCCCCATGGTGACCAAACCATTTTTAACCAAAAATTTGAAATTATATGTAACAGATTTCCGATAAAGAGGTGTATCCGCTACATAAATAAATTTTCAAATCGGAGTTTCGGAAGCAGAAATAATGCAAAAAACGCAATTTACCTTTGCTTCCCGTAGCGGAAAGTCTACGAATTACTTAAAAATTTTGAATTTATGTGAAAAACATTTCACACCGCAAACACTGTCCAACAAAGGAGGAATTTTTTAAATCGGACGCCTAGAAGTAGAGATATTGACAAAAATAAGATATACATCTACGCCCACTGGCGGAGAAACCATGCAATATTTTAAGAAGAAAATATTCCTAAAGGGTTAGTCGATGTGAGTACTATTAGTCGACAAACAATTTATTTTCATGCGAGATTTTAGAAGCTCAGATTTTGCTGTAAATACAACAGAAGCGGAAATTAAGACTTACGCCCCTGGTGGCCAAACCGTTTTTCACCATAATTAGAAATTATATGCAAAGGATTTTCCATCAGCAGCTGTATCCGGTGCAAAAACACTTTTTCAAATCGCAGTTGTTGTTTTTTTTTTTTTTTTTTTTATTGGAGGTTTAACGACCGCCGTGAGCGACTCAATGGGCTATAAGCAGTCGCCCGTCCCTAATTTTGGGTCACTGGTTCCAGGGAAGGGAGAGAGCCAGTGCCGTAAGACAAACACAACATCCATGCCTGACCGGGATTCGAACCCGGACCCCTTTCGGACGAACGATCAGAGGCCATCGCTTAGACCACTGCGCCACCGGGGCGGCATCGCAGTTTTAGAAGCAGAGATATCGAGGGAAACGTGCTTTACTTTTACGCCCCTAGCGGAAATTCTATGAATTACTTGAAAATTTTGATATTATATGAAAAACATGTCACACTTGAAACTCTACCCAATAAAGAAAGAATTTTTTTAAATCGGACCATTAGAAGCAGAGATATTGACAAAAATAAGATATACATCTACGCCCACTGGCGGAGAAACCATGCAATATTTTAAGAAGAAAATATTCTGAAAAGGTTTACCGACGTGAGTGGCGTCTGTCCACGAAAGAATTTTTTTAATCCAGATTTCAGAAGCTCAGATTTTATGGCCAATACATCAGAAGCAAAAATTAACACTTACGCCCCCTGGTGGCCAAAGTATTCTTTACTAAAAATTAGAAATTATACGCAAAAGATTTTGCATCAAGAGCTGTATCCGCTGAAAAAAAATGTTTTCAGAACGGAGTTTTAGAAGAAGAGATATCGGGGAGAACGTAATTTACTTTTGCAGAAGTAAATATGTGGGATAAAAATGTATTTTGATTTCGACATCATCTGCTTTTACGCCCTCTAGCTGCCAAATTGTGCATCGTAAAAAAACGAAATGAGGGATTATCATTCGCATATTTCATACTTCCCAATGCAAAAAGAAGTTTTCAAATCGGACTAATAGTTACAGAGATATGGTGTCTACAAACGGATGACAAACCGATAACATAAGCACTATCTTTTTTTACAAAAGACGTACTTAAAATGAATGACTTTGAACTCCCATTTTGAATGGCTCTTGTTGTTTATGAAAAGGCTTTTCATTCGGTTAATCCATCAGCGGTTATTATGTTTTTGAAATCTTGCTGTATTGAAGATACATACGTGAACATTATTAATAACATCTATGAAAATGCAAGCGCAAAGGTTCTGCTGTTCGACGATACCGCGCTTATAAAAATTGGAAAGAAGTGACACCTTCTCTCCGAAACCATTCAATGCCACAATGTAGAATGTCTTTCAGTCATTGAACTGGGTAAACAAAGGTATTACGTTTAACGAAGATTGTTTAACTATCTTTCATCCTGACTATGATATTGTTATTTTTGCAAGTATCCCGTCACTGTTCTAAGGCAGGAATTGGCTGACAATTGCAAAGAAGTGGGTTCCAATTTGAACTTACAGAAAATAACATTGATGTACAGTGCTTTCACAAAAAATGAAGATTTAGAAGTTGATGAGGCAAATCTAGGCGCAACCAATGGCTATATTTACCTTCTGCAAGAGATATCAAGCGAGGGTCACACAGAAGACGAAATAAGTAGGTGAATAAAACTTTGGTGGAGAACTTTTGGAAGAAACAGAACGATTTTCAAGAGCAATTTACCATTGTGGTCTTAAAAGAAAAGTGTTTAATCCGTGCATACTTCCATTTCCTATTTAAGGATCAGACACATGGATTTTAACTAACAAGGATATTCAGGAAACTGCAAACAGCTTAAAGAAGCATGGAGAGATGCTTGCTTGGTACAACAATGAGAGATTAGAAAAGGAACACTTGGATTTAGGAAATAACAAGAGTTTAATGATATCCTTATCAAAATCAAGTCTATCAAGCGGCAATAAGCTAGAACTGACCACCGTTGGACACCAAGGGACAGAAAATGCATTATGAACCGTTTCCAAACCGGACGTGGACTAGTAACAGTTGATGATGATATATACTCGTATATACATGTATATGCACTGAGTAAAGAAAACATCTTGCTGGCGTCCCCCGTGCAGAGTGGAACAAACCCAAACCGTGCGCATACGATAAATAGTCGGACAGCCGGGCTTTCCAACAGTGTATCGTAATCGATGAACATGGGATAACGTGGTGGTCTGAGTGACTTTGATCGAGAGTGTATTGTAGGCGCAAGACAGATTCTATCTTTTAAGTGGTAAGAACCGTAGGGTTCCTGCGGGCAACCATATCGAGGGTGCACAGCGAGTATACGACGGGCGTACCAGCGCCCAGAGAGCAAGTGGTGGCCGACCACACGCCATTGATGATCGGGGCGACGTAGACACTCCAGGCTCGTACAGACCGACCGACCGCTTTGCAACGGCGGCGCAAATCACATCCAGGTTTAATGTCGGAGGCCCACGTAGCGTCACCGAGCGAACGGTACTCCCCACGCTGCATACGTTCTGCTATGGGGGCCATCCACCTACTCGTGTGCCACTGATAACTTCTCATCATAGGAAATTATGCCTAGTTTGGTACCAGGAACTTTTAAAGTGGACCTCTGCAGAGTGGCGCCGCGTTGTGTGGTCAGAGGAATCCCATTTTCAGCTGTATCGAACTGAAGAGAGGGTGCGCGGGTGTGGCGTCAAAAGCATGACGCCATGGCCCCGTCGTGCCAGCTTGTCTCTGTTCAAGGCGGAGGTGACTTTGTGATGGTTAAGGGAACTTCTTCATGTGACACATTAAGTCCCGTAATGTGTCTGGAGAGGTCCTTAACCACTGCGCACTATTAGCATTTGCTGGATGATTACCTCCACGCTTTCATGGGCTTCACGCATCCTGCTGCCGATGGTCTGTTTCAGAAGGACAATGCGCATCCCCACCTGGCCGCAACCATCCAGGCATGGTTCGAGGAACACTCATCTGAGTTTGGAACCATCCAGTGGGCTCCCAAGGTCTCCAGATTTCAACCCTGTGTATGCTCTCTGGGATGTCATGGAGTGGAACATTAGATCTATGGATCCTCGGTCAACGTCTCGGCTGAGTTGTGGACAATGCTGCAACAGGTATGACTGGCATGACCTCCGGAAACCCTCCGGCATCTAGAGGTGTCGATGCCTTGCGTTTACAGGATGTTAAATGTTTGCGCTAGATAAGGACCAACACGCTATCGGGTAAGTATCTCTAAAGTATTGTCCATTAAGTGTATATGCAATTGCATATGTGCATACACAACTGTATATTTTAGCTTTTATCTTACTCTTATTTAACATGTTTATTTTAAAAACAAGACAGGCTGATAACGAGGAGCAGTACACCGATTATGTAGGAAATAGTAACACTATACTAGTGATCCGATTCATTGGCGTAGGAAATAAACACATAAGCGTTTTCAAGCGTTCACACATCAACCAGATGGCTTCTTCAAGGAAGTTTGACAGAAACTATCTATTTCCTACGCCGATAAATCGGATCACTTGTCTAGTGTTACGATTTCCAACAAGACAGGCTTTAATCTCCCGAGATTTGAAAAAGCAAGCAACAACACGAAGTCAAGCTCGGCTGTAGATAATTGGATCGGCAATACACTCAAACTAAGCGAATCAAAAACTAATAAACTGCCTTCCTTCCCACATGGCAACAAGAAATGCGACATCAGAAATGCTCTCTATAACGGCCCAATTCCAAGTTTAGAGAGCTTTGACTTTTGACAATCTTGGAATAAATTTCTCTCCCATATCCCCCAAAAGGTAAGGTAAAATTCATATTGAGGTGCGCAAACAGCAGCATGCAACAGTTAGTTTTCTAAACTGGTTTACAAAAACCTAATGATCTCTCATACCAAAGGTTGGCAGGGTCAAATAAACGTAAAGATCTCTGGGTAACTTTTTTTCAGTCCCTGTGCGTGTTGGGTATGTTCAGGAATTGAAAAAGTTAATGACTTTATCAACAGTGACATGGCTGCGAATTGCCGTCAGAAGTTCCAACAATAAACGAGAATCACTCTAAAATACTGCCCAGTAACATCTGCAGACGTAGATGGAACATTTTCTGCAATAAAAGAATGCGTTTGGATCACAAAAGACAAACCTAATAGTTGAACATGTTGTGGGCAGTTACGACCAAAATTATAATGTATGAAACTATATCATTTAAGGAGCTTTTACTTATTAATTACATCAGATGTAACTTATTATTAGTTCTTATGTTTAAAACTTATGTATTACAATGTATGTGGTTCATAATTATTATTCGAAAATCATTTCGGGATGCATAGCATATATTTGAAGATAAAGCAATACAAAATTATAAATATATATTTAACTCTTTTTAAGTGCATAGTTGTATGTTTATTTTGCTGTTATTTTAGTGCCTATACAAGGTGCTACCCAAAAGTTCGCGAAAATAGTGCGAATATCCACGCTGCTTCATGTATCTGCCACAAACATAACATAACAGCTTGAAGGTCATCTCGTTCTATTTTTGTGCCGCTTGTTTGACGTCGTGTTCTGTGTGTTCTGCGATTTGTTCGTGCTTTAACCCTTTCGTCCCGGAATATAAATGGCAAGTGGTTTCCACTTCATTGACACGCATATGCAGTGGAGACTACTTGCGGAACAAGCAAACGTGAGCTCTTTGAAAGCCACGGTCACTATTCTGAGCGAAATAAACGACATTAATTGTTGGGTGTGGGGAGGGGTGGATGGTACATGTGTGTACCAACAGGAATTTGAGGTATACCAATAGGAAGCAGGTATAAAATGGCAATATTAGCTACAAACGATGTGTAGTAGAACGATATTACTGTGCAAAAATATGCTATTTCGTATGATACAACATGAAACAGTCTTTGCACAAAGGTAGATAACATTGTTGGCAAATTGTTTCTGTTCTGTTTTAGCACGTCTTTTGTAAAAAAGATCGTGCTTCTGTTATCGGTTTGTCCATCCGTCCGTCCGTCTGTACCCACGATTTGAAAAATTCTTTTTGCATTGGGAAGCCTGAAATATGCAAATGATAATCCTTTATTTCGTTGTTTTTTTACGATGTACAATTTCGCTGCTAGAGGGCGTAAATGCAGATGATGTCGAATTGAAAAATACGTTTTATTCCACATATTTGCTTCTAAACGTCCCATTGAATATTTTTTTATCTTTCGATTCCATTTATGTCGAAGTGTATTTTAGATGTAGTTACCTTTTCAAATTGCGCATAGATTTTCCGCTAGGCGGCGTAAAAGTAAATTACATTTTTCCCGATAACTCTTCTTCTAAAACTCAGATTTGAAATTTTTTTTCTTCAGCGGATACATCTCCTGATGGAAAATATTTTGTATATTTTTTCAAATTTTTGGTAAAGAATACTTTGGCCACCAGGGGGCGTAAGTGTTAATTTTTGCTTCTGATGTATTTGCCACAAAATCTAAGCTTCTAAAATATCGATTGAAAAATTTCTTACATGGACTAATGCCACTTACATCGATAAACCTTTTCGGAATATTTTCTTCGGAAAATATTCCACAGTTTCTCCGCCAGGGGCATAGGTGTACATCTTATTTTTGTCAACATTTCTACTTCTAGCAGTCCTATTTGAAAAATTCCTTCTTTGTTGGATAGTGATTTCCGTGTGACATGTTTTTCATATAATTTCAAAATTTTCAAGTAATTCATAGACTTTCCGCTCGAGGGCGTAGCGATAAATTACATTTTCCCCTATCTCTCTGCTTCTAAATCTCCGATTTTAAAAATTCCTTCTGCACCGGATACAGCTCCTGACGGGAAATCGTTTGCAGATAATTTCTAATATTTGTAAAAAATATTGTGGCCACCAGGGGGCGTAAATCTTAATTTGCGCTTCTGTTGTATTTGCAGCAAAAAATCAGCTTCTAAATTCTCGATTGAAAAAAATGTCGTTTGTTGACCGATACTACTCATGTCAACAAACCTTTTAAAAACATTTTCTCCTTAAAATATTGTGCATGGTTTCTACGCCAGGGGGCGTAGATGTATATCTTATTTTTGTCAATATCTCTACTTCTAGGAGTCCGATTTGAAAAATTCCTTCTTTGTTGGATAGTGTTTCTAGTGTGACACGTGGCTCATATAATTTCAAAATTTTCAAGTAATTCCTAGACTTTCCGCTAGGGGGCGTAAATGTAAATTGTGTTTCTCCCTATATCTCTGCTTCTAAATCTCCGATTTGAAAACTTCTTTCTGCACCGCATACAGCTCCCGATGGAAAATCGTTTGCACATAATTTCTAATTTTTGTAAGAAATGCTTTGGCCACCAGGTGGCGTAGTCTTAATTTGCGATTCTGTTGTATTTGCAGCAAAATATGGGCTTCTAAAATCTCGATTGAAAAAGAAGTCGTTTGTTGACCGATACTACTCATGTCGACAAACCTTTTAGGAAAATTTTCTTCTTGAAAAAATGCATGGTTTCTACGCCAGGAGACGTAGATGTATATCTTATTTTTGTCAATATCTCTACTTCTAGGAGTCCGATTTGAAAAATTCCTTCTTTGTTGGATAGTGTTTCCGATGCCAAATGTTTTTCCTATAAATTCAAAATTTTCAAATAAATCATAGACTTTCCGCTAGGGGACACAATGGTAAATTGCGTTTTCTGCGTTATTTCTGCTCCTAAAGCTCCGATTTGAAAAATTCTTCCTGTATCGCATACAAGACCTGATGGAAAATATTTTTCACATAATTTCTAATGTTTGGTAAAGAATGGTTTAGCCACCAGGGGTCATAAGTGTTAATTTCTGCTTCTGAAGTATTTGTTGCAAAATCTGGGCTCCTGAAAACTCGACTAATTTTTTTTTTCTTGGACTGATACCGCTTATATGGATAAACCTTTTGAGAATACTTTCTTCCTAAAATAATGCATAGTTTCCCCACCAGGGGACGTAAAGTCACATCTTATTTTTGTCGATATCTCTGTTTCTAAGAGTTTGTAAGCTCACGATTCCGTTTACAGCAACATCTGAAGGATTAAAAACCCGATTGAAAGTCTTCTTTCTTTCGTCAGATCTATTGTTTTCCAAATCGGTTCCATTGACTTTGAATAGATTCAAAAGACGTGCTTATTACACGCGAAAATTCGGTGTCATCTTTCTTGTTGATGCTTTGCTTCTGCACAACCAGCACATCGTCTTCTTGTAGGACCTTCTACGCGAAGATGTAATGCTGCTCCAAAAAGTTATATTTTCTTCGAAAGAGGGCCTCGTCTTGGTAATGGTAAATTAATGTTTTTCTTTCCGCCGGCAATCAGTTCTTCAGCAAGGTCTACCAGAAATATAAGGAATGCCGGGATTCCCCAAGTCTACCCAAGGAGGTTAGAATAATATTTCTGGAGATGCACTGAGTCCCTTAACCGTGAAGCCGCAAAATGTGAGAATTTGACGTTGTTTACATGGTACCTATGCAATTTTAGCAGTGTGTATTTCGGAATAGCGTGGGGTTTGGTTGCAGAATCCAAGTTAATATCAAACCGGAATGAATTATACCTCTCATACGAGTGAAGTTTTCAATTTTAACGCTAAGTTTTGTTCAGAATTCGCACTAACGTTTGTGTATTTCAATTTAAAATAAAAAAGGGAAGTTGCCTCAAAATAATGAAGAATTTTATAAATTCAGCGTTTTCTCTCACGTTGGCAGCAAGTTACAATGCCCAATTGGAAGCATTTGCGACGAACGAAGGCGATTCGGCCAACACAAAATGCATTGCAGTAGCCTTGAAAACCATCAGCTTTCCCACACCCTGACGGTTGTCGCTCGCGGTTATAGGCTCCACGCAAAGTGGTACTGCTCCATTAACAAGGACATCTCCAGATATCTTATTCTAACCTCCTTGAGTCTACCTCGATTAGCGCCGTACAATATGCAGCGGAAGTTGCACGAACCACTAATCGAAGGTGTCCGAATGAGGTACGTCTGTAGTCTTCCCTGCGAGAACAGCGCAGGAGGTACTATACCAACATTTCCTGTTTTTTCTTACACAGACGGAATTACAGTGTTGATTTCATGAATGAGTAACATTTTCGACTAACATGTAATCTTGCCTAAAACACTTCCATATAAAGAAATGCAATGACGAATTCGTGCGAACAACATCAACGACTACAAAATACTGTCTAAGCATGATGTGAATGTGCTTAGACGGTATTTTGTAGTCGTCACTTCCATTCCGCCGTCTTCATCACCCAATCGCAGCGAAAGTGTCACTCCAGTCTTCCATGTGTTAACCTCTCAGCAAGCGGTAACACAAAACCTCGCCGTGGTCCAATATTTACTTGTCTGTCAAGGGTCTCCAGGTTTCCGGCCATTTGCACTCTTTCTGGTGCATGTGTGTACCACTCGGGACGAAAGGGTTAAGGTGGGGAATGTGAAAGAACAGCGCGCGCGCATTAAATTTTGTTGCAAAGTTGTTGTAAGTGCTACAGAAACTCACGAAATGCTTCAATAAACAATAGGTGAAAATGCTTTAGCTCAAACAGTGACCTACATGTGGTTTAACCGCTTCAAAGATGGCCACATACCAATTGAAGATGCTGATTCTTCCAGACTGCCGTCGACCAGCACGACGCCAGAAACACTTGCAAAAGTGCCTGATATTATCGTGAAGGAACAGAGGCGGACGATTCACGATGTCTGTGAGGTTTCCGGATTGTCTTATGGCACCTGTCAGCGATTTTATCGGACATCCTGAGCGTGAGGATCTCTGTTAAGTTTGTACTACGATCACTGAGCGACGATCAGTAGAAGCATCGCATGGAAATCTGCAGAGAACTTAAAGAACAGATCAGAAACGTCCCAGATTTTCTTTCAAAGGTTGTTACTGTGGATGAAAGTTGGTTTTATGGGTAAAACCCCGAAACCAAACAACAATCATCACAATCAAAGTCTCCCAGTTCATCACGACCAAGGAAAGCTCGACTGGTGAAAAGCAACATCAATTCGATGTTGATATGTTTCTCCGACATGGACGGATTTTTCTAAGGCATTTGTTCCACCTGGTCAGTCTGTGAACGCCCGGTTTTACCGTGACGTCCTAAGGGAGGACATGGGAAGGAAGCGTCCTGAGAGGGAGGTGGCAAGCAAACAACCAGCTCCTTCACCACGATAACGCCACTGTGCATGCGACGTTGTCGAGTTTTTGTAGTTCCATGGACGACAGCTGTCCCTCCGGCCTTATCCGCCAGCTTTAGCTCCCATCGACTTCTACCTGTTCTCTAAAATGAAAATTAAATTGAAAGGGAGAAGATTGGATATCATAAATGGGATCCAGGCAGAATAACAGACAAGTTGAACCCACTAACAAAAGATGACTTTGACAAGGCGTAAATACTGTTACAAACATTCGACAGATGGCGCGCAACCGGTGTGCAACGTCACCGACCAGCCAGGAAGCATGAAGCAGCTAGTGAATCATTGTGTGTTCAGTCACAGAGGAGATAACATGTTTCGTAAAATATTTGCAATGGAGTGGAGTGATTATGAGAATCGTGTTGCTATAATGGCGCAGCACAAAGTTGGAAAATCAGCTTCTGAGATTTTCAACATGATGAAGAAGCTGAAAATCAGCCGAATGTTTGTTTACCGCATCACAAAAATGTTCCTTGAGATAGGGATCGTTGTTGACTGTCCTAGAAAGGGTTAGCCACGTACCGTGAGGACTGTTCGCCTGATGAAAGCAGTGGCAACCTGTATTTGACGAAATCCTGTCAGTAAACAATCAGTGATGGCTCGTGAGCTGAACATTTCAAGAATGCTGATGTTACGCGTGCTGCGGAGTGACCTAAGGGTGAGCTTACCGATGGCGTACAGGGCACTTTCTCACTCCGCAACTGAAGCAGTAGAGGGCGCTTAAAGCGAAACGTTTGCTGCAACGTTACATAGACAATCGCCACAGACAGATCCTTTTCTCTGACAAAAAAAAATTTTATTACTGAAGAGGCTTTCAACCGCCAAAATGACAGGGTGTATGCGTCAATCTTACGAGCTCTACAGAAAGCTCCTAGGATCATGAGGAGCCATCATCCTGTTTCGGTCATGGTTTGGTGGGTAGTTTCCTACGAGGGTACCACTGAGCTCCATTTCTGTGAGAAAGGAGTGAAAACATCAGCCAAAGTCTACCAGGACAGGGTTTGGGAGCCAATGGTCAAAAATGTGAGTCACACCCTCTTCCAAAACCGAAAGTAGAGCTTTCACCAGGATTCCGCACCTGCCCACAAAGCCAAGTCAACTCAGGAGTGGTTTCAGGCGAATTTGCCAGACTTCATTTCTAAAGCTGGTTGGCCTTCAAGTAGCCCAGACCTCAACTCAGTGGACAACAAGTTGTGGGCCACACTGGAGAACATGGCCTGCAGAAAAAGATACCCCAGTATTGACAGTCTAAAACTCTTTTTGATGCGGGAAGTAGCAGCTTTTCCTGTGGAGACCCTGCGGAAAGTTATTGCTGAGTAGCCACAGAGACTAAAGGACTGTGTGAAGGCGAAATGATGCCACTTTGAAATGTGATTGGTGCCATGTATTCGTAAGTGTACTGCTTAGTCATATCACAGGTATATTAAAAATATATTTAAATTTCTTTTGTTATTTCGTTGAATACTTTGTAACAGTATTTATGGTAAGACTAGGTACGTTGCTATGAATACTGTTTTGGAGGTGATGGCGGGACGATGTGTTGCAAGTTAATATTAAAAAAAATCATTTCGTGAGCGTTTTGATAGCACCTCGTAATCGTCTCTAGTTAAAACAAACTCTTATGAGATTTCATAAACAAATGAATATTAACGGAATTTTTATATTACCACGTTGCATTTTATTCACATAAGGACGAGAATTCGAGAATTCGATGTCACCCTTTTTTGTTTTCCTTACTGAAAAAAATCAAATATAATTTTCTAATTAATGAATATTATTAGTTTACCTGTAATTTCTAAAGCTGTTTAAACTGGCATCCACTCCAGCAGCAAATGGTCCCAGCTTAGATAAAGCCAATCGGATTTCCGTTTCATTATTCCTAATTGTTCTTTGCCCATTCAAGGAAGCTACAAGCTCTTTCTTATTGAGACGGCATGAGCCAACCTTTAAAGTTGAAAAAGAATCAATTAAAAAATATAAAGCAAAGACACTGAAAGCATTGTTTTACTGGATTAGCAAATCACACAAATTAAAACAGATCTTTTTATTATGTTTCAAAGGAAGAAATCAGTTATTCAATGTAAACACGATGTCATCATGAAAGAAGTCTCATTACAGAATCATCTGAAGATTTTCACCCTATGCTTTATCCTATTAATCAATCCTCTACAACACGCCGAAATGAATTTGGTCCAAAAACTATATTACACTGTGTTAGCTTTGCATGAGGAACACCTACCTAATAACGCGTTGTCTACTTTCTGTGCAGTCAAGGCTTGCAAACGCCTGGGAACTGATTCTACAAGTTGTCGAACATCCTCTATGCGTCACTTGGCCCATGTCTTCTGCAGCAGCTTCGTCATTTCACACCCATTCCGTGGAAGAGGATCAGCAGTTCTCACTCTCCGTTCTAGTATGCATCACAAATGTTCAATTGGGATACAATCAGGGGAGTTTGAGGGCCACATTTCTAGTAGTGGTACGAGCCCGATGACACGGTGCGTTGTCCTGTTGAAAGATAGCACTATTCTTCGAGTAAACTTTCTGCAGATATGGATGGAGATGGTCGGCTAACAGCGTCTATCTACCATTGAGTATTTGTGGAATGACAACCAACGGATATAGGGCTCACCAGCACAAAGCTCCCCAGATATGAACACCACCTGACTGTTGAACTCCATCCTTTGTAATCAAGGGATAGGGCTTCTTGCTGTTTACGCCATACGGGAACTCGGCTATCAGCATGTTGCATCAGGAAACGGGATTCATCATTCCAGACGACCTTCTTTGTTCTGTTGAGGGTCCGTTGCAGACGTTCCTTGGCCCATGCGAGGCGTTGTTTGCGAAGACTGAGCGTCATCATGCATACCCTCTTCGGTCTCCGTCTGTGGATCCCCAGGTGAAGCAAGGTATGTTGCACGCAGAATTAGGTCGAACTGCACCGCTGTTGTACTGGTGGGTTTGCTGGGTGACTGTTGCACGTCGTTGCTGAGACACCAGTCGTGACAACCGACGCTCACCTCTAGGATCAACAGCGCGTGGCTGACTAATATGAGCCCTTCTGCTGGATATCTCTGCCTGGTCAATACAGTCCTGGTACGCTCTTGATAAAGTAGTACGAGAGCAGCCAGCAGGTTCTACTGTTTCCTAAATACGAAATCAACATTTACTTAGTAGCATTTACTTAGTCCAACTATCTGGCCGCGGTAACATTGGCTTAAGTCGCCATGCTTTCCCATTACTGGCAAACCTTTATTGATTGCATACAGTGCGTATGTGTGCACAGTTTATAGTAACCGCATGTGACGTTGATATCACGTGAGGCTTTGTTATCGCTCCGAACATGCAAAGCTAAGGGTGTTCCTAATGCAAAACTAAGTGCATAACCAAAAGTAATAGAGGTAGCTGCCTTCAATGCATGATCTTGATAAGTAGAGTCACTCACAATACAAATTTAAATTCGTTGGCTGAAATTAAAAATTTTCAATTCGACAGCATTATTTATCGCCAAACTGAGAGCGCCCCAATCTGGATCACCACTATCTCCGATTCTAGCAGAAATTCTACTACAACACATAGAAAATAAAGTTCTACAAGAATATCAACAACCTCCGTGCCTTTCATAAGATGTGTAGATGACGTACTTCTCTTCTGGGATCACGAACCAGCTGACCTACGAACTTTTGCTGAACACTTATCATCCCACATCCCGACCATATAATTCTCCATTGAACTGGAAAGTTAAGGTAAATTGCCATTCCTGGATTTTATGCTTGAACAAGATGCTGTCACTTGCACCTTGCAACACTCTGTATATAAGAAACCCGCTTCTATACCTACATTGATCCCGGCTTCTTCAGCACGTCCAAAAAGCTACAAACTCTCCTTAATCAATTCCCATCTGCGCTGAGCCATCATGCATTCATCTAGTTTCAGCAGACGTAAATGTGAAATTAACAAAATATTCAACATCACCCTCAACCATAGCTTTCCGAACTTTATCATAAAAATATCTCTTAAGAGGCTCCACCAAGAAACCTCAACTACTCTCCAGAGGGACCAACAACTTCGTAGATATGTCGGTGCCGTAGATTATTATTCAACCTCAGCACCTGTTCTCAAAGCTATTTGCAGGAAATTTCACCTGGATTTCGGAATGCGTACTACAAACATTTTGCAGTTAGTTAATAAAAACGAGACCAGATAACAAAGCTAAACAAATTTGGCGTTTACAGCATTCCCTTAAAAAGTATTGATGATGACACTCCCGATAGTAAATATATAGGATTTACGAAACGTACACTAGCAACAAGACTAAATGAACATAAATACGCCGTAAAGAATTGACTTAAAAATTCTGCATTGTCTCGACTCGTGTGCGATGGCCTGCACTATTCAATTTGGAATGATGCTTCAATCATCGTAACACCTAGTGCTGTCTCTTCATTGATGTCCTCGAAGAGCCTTGTAATTGCAACTCAGAGACATTTATGCTGTAATGCCAATGCTCCAGTACTAAACCGACAATCTGGAAACTATTTACAGGTTCGAATACGAGGCAAACTGAGGACCAAATCACTTAATCTCGATTTCCGTTAGAGTGCTCCTTGTTGTATCTCCAGATGAGAAAAACACAATTAATTTAGTTACCTACTAACTTTCCTTTATTTTTACAATGCAGTATTGTATGTATACCTGCATTCCATTCTCTTTATTTTCTTTATTTCATGATACATACAACGTTGTTTGACAATTTAATGCCACGTGACATTATGTCATATTAATATCTGAGGTCTACGGATTTAGTGAGTGCATTTTCAGAAAATTAAGGTCCTCTGAAATTATCTAAATTGAAAATCGTGCGACGATTTCTAGAAGGTAAAAAAGAAATTATAAATTAAAGTTACCCAAGAAAACGTTTCTTTTTCAAATAAACACTAAAGGTATTGACTTTGTTATCTTCAGATTTCTACAAATGGACATCGCAAATTTTGTACTGGGAATTCCGAACGTCATGTACATATTTTTTCAACTTTGGGGAAAAAACATTTTAACAAACAGGATTTTTTTCTCCAGAAGTATACTGCAGAGCAATTTTTTTTTTAATTTTTTGGCTGAAATAGCACTGGTTTAATGGCATATTTCGTTACATGATAATACCGCAAATATCGATTAACGCATTAATAGAGTGAAAATCCTCCAAATACGGGGCGTCAGTGAATAAGCAAAGACATCGATCGCTCTTTCCACGTTTCATCAACACATAGCAACCGACAAATTGTTATCCGGTCACCGCTGGGGATCCGAATCCCAGATCTATCGATATCTAGACGAGCGCGTTAGTCTTACGCCAGATATCGAGAGATCTTTGTCTTTTTGTACACTGCTGGACAATTGCTAAGGACGGATCATAAACGGCTATATAGCGCATAAAAAAGTAAGTGTGGTTGGATTCCAAGTGAAATAAAATAATGTCAGAATGCCAGGACATTACAAGAAAGACAATTTATTGTGCTCTGAAATCCAGAAGGCTTTGGAACGTGTTCAAGGGACAAACAGGCCATTTTGTGCAGAATACGTAAACGTGAAAAAAATGCAATTACCGTCCGCAGGCGTTCCGGCGTAAGATGTCAATACGGGATATGGCCACCATGGAGGGCGATGCAAGATTCCACACGTCGTGTCATGCTTTGCACAACATTATCAAGCAGCTGTTGGGGTAATTTATCCCATTCCTCTGCCAGTGCACGGATGAGGGTGTCCTTGTTTATTGGAGGGCATTGGTGACCAGCAAGACTCCTCTCCAAAGCATCCCACACACTTTCAATGGGATTCAGACCTGGAGAACGTGCTGGCCATACGAGGCGTTGAATATCCTTGCTCTCAAGACACTCCTGGACAGCGACTGTTCGATGACATGTTGCGTTGTCGTCCATCTAAATGAATCTATCACCGACAGCACCACGGAACATGCGAACATGAGGTAGCAGAACATCATTAATGTATCGTTGGCCAGTCATAGTCCCAGTTGGAAGCACATAGAGGGACGTACGGCCATTGATCATGATGCCAGCCCATACCATGACACTACATGTCGGATATCGGTCCCTTTCCTGTATGTTTGCTGGACAATATGCAGTACCACTATCACGCCAGATCAGTTGTCGTCGACAATCAGACGATAGACTGTATCTACTCTCATCTGAGAAGAGGACAGCAGACCAGTCGTTATCAGTCCAATTGCGATGTTGATGGCACCATTGCAAACGGGCGGTACGGTGACGTCTGGACAATGGGATGCACACAACAGGACGGCGGGCGTATAGTCCTCCTTCATGTAAACGTCTGGCTACAGTTTTTCGGGAGATCCGCTTGCCAGTAGCAGCCATAAACTGATTTGCTACCTCACTAGCTGTGCTGCGCCGGTGTCTTTTTGTTGATAGCACTATATACCGATCTTCTGCAGGTGTCGTACTGCGAACACGACCTCCCCCGTGACGTTTGCTACACTCTCCATTTGTTTGAAATGATTTCCAAAGCCTTGAAACAACACTGTGGCTGACGTCGAACTCCCTGGCAACATCTGTTATTTTTCGCCCTTCTTCAATCTTGCCAATAATACGGTCACGCGTAAAATCATCTAGGTGATGTCGGGAAGACATACTGAAAATTGCAAGTTCGTCAATTGATTCTTTCTCTTTCAACTTTGCGTTTGAACAACAATGGTCAATACGCGCCAAATCCTTTCTATCTCTTATCAGCGCTATGACGTCACAAACAAGTTCGGCAATCCGAAATTTGCATACGCACAACACGTCTTACTGTATCCCGCACTTATGCTAATTTCCACATTTTCCTGCCTTCCATTTTATGGTTGCTATCGTTGCTATTGTCATCCGTCCTTAGCAATTGTCCAGCAGTGTATGATGTCAAAAGCTGACAGAAAAACACACATAGCGCCGTTGTTGGTTGGACACCGTAGCGTAAGGCTAACGGACTTGGCTAGATACTGAGAGATCTGGGATTCGGATCCCCAGCGATGATAGGATGACAATTTTTCGGTTGCTATGTGTTAATAAAACGTGGAAAGAGCGATGTCTTTGCTTATGCATTGAGAGAGAGGGCGGACAGAACTACCAACAAATGCACGGCCGTTCATTGAACACACCTTCTCGAGGTTTTCAGGACAGCTGAAGACTTGTGTTTTACGATTTTTCACTTAATTTGACTTGCAATTAATATGATTTGTACCACATTTCCACGGCATTTTCTCTTTTATGTAAAATTGTTCCTGTGTAATAATAAGAGAAACACTGGACAGAAGTAGAGTTAGCTGTCGAACTCAAATTGGCCGTACTGTGTGAACGAGCGAGGAGATGGAAACAAGTTTTCTACCCAACAGTAACATCACAAGCTTCCAACAGTAACGTCACAAGTGTTCGTGACGTCACAAGTTTTCTCCCCAACAGTTCTAAGGCTTTCTATTAGAGATGGCTTTGGCCCGTGTGAGTATCTCAGAAACTGTAAATAAATCTTGTCTGCTGTTCAACAACAACTATATCTAACGTTCACAATACGTGATGCACAAATAACGAAAAAAGCAGTCGGTGGTCTTCCTGTGGGGGAAAACGACTGATCGGCGTTTGAGGGAAACGGCAGCTGGAGAGGACTGTAGCAGGTAACAGACAAACTCCATTGCGTCCAATAGCTGCGCAGTATGATAGAGATATCGAAAGAAGAATTTTAACTTTTAGCTATAACAGCAGATGACTTTTTCGTGTACCATTCATCTTTGCTAAAAATCGAGAAATTCGTCTGCATTGCGTACGGGACATCCAAAACTGGACCCCTGAAGACTGGAAAATGGCAGTCTGATCCGATGAACCGCGTTTTTTACACTTTCCAACCGTAGGTTGAAGAAGCGTATATGCTCCAGCTTTGTCCGTCCGTCTGTCTGCACGATAACTGGCGTAAAAATGGTTCGATTTCGATGAAATTTTAGTATGTGGTAGGGGACTGCCTGGGGACGAACCCTATTGAAAATGGGACAAATGGGGTCAAAGGTCACGACATAGGAGCGGAATCATTCCATTGCCCTTATGCGCCACAACTTGCGTAAATATGGTTCGATTTCAATGAAACTTTACTATGTGGTAGGAGACCGCCTGTGGACGAACCCTATTCAAAATGGGTGGAGTGGAGTCAAAGGTCAGGACATAAGATCGGGATGCATTCCATTGCCCTTATGCGTCATAACTTGCGTAAAAATGGTTCGATTTCGATGAAATTTCAGTATGTAGTAGGGGACCACCTGGGGACGAACTCTATTGAAAATGAACGAAATGTGGTCAAAGGTCAGGACATAGGATTGCGATCCTTTCCACTGCCCTTATCCCATATTATTAAGGTGGACGTCAAGTAATTTTGCTTCCTATACTTCCAACGGAAAAAGTTTTGTACACATTTCCTTCACAATTAATGTGTTCCCAAGGATGAAAATTTGAACATCGATTAAAATAACTTCATATTATAACTTGAAAAACTTAATATGTTCTAAAACATAACCATAATCATATTAAAAATCAATAACTTTTCCTTTGGTGGTGTTGAAACCAGAGAAAAGATTGCGCGACCTGTACTTTGATGACGTCAGTGGACAAAAAAATGTTGGATTGCATGATTACGGTTATGGTTTAGAAAATATTAAGTATTCCAAGTTATGAAATGAAGCTATTTTAATCAATGTTCAAATTTTCATCCTTGTGAACGCATTAATTGTCCAGAAAAAAGATGGCGCGACCTGTGTTTTCATGATGTCAGTAGACAAACAAATGTTGAATTGCATAATTATGGTTATGTTTTAGAAAATATTAAGTATTGCAAGTTATAAAATGAAGATATTTTAATCGATGTTCAAATTTTCATCCTTGGGAACGCATTAAATGTGAAGAAACTGTGTACAGAAGTTTTTCCATTGGAAGTATAGGAAGCAAAATTACTTGACGTCTACCTTAAAGTAGCAATTCTAGTATGTATGTATGTATATTTTATTTTGAAAACAGCTCTAAGAATTTTGATGAAAGTCGTTAACCTACCGTTTTCTGGTACTAGAAATCGATTTAGCTTGATCTCGACTTTAGGAGAATTCGTTCAGTGGGTTAAATAACCACCCCGAATTATAACGTTTTTAGTGATGGCGTTGTTCCATTATTCCATTAATGTTACCGATGCTTAGAAATCTTATGACGTCACATGGCGCGCGGTCACGCCATCTGTCTCATTACGTCTCGCGTTGTGTGTGGATCCTATTAAAGTTTTATGACGTCACACTCTTGCGGCGAGCGATGGTCGCGATATTCCCATCTGCCTCATTACGTCACGCGTTGTGTGCGTATGTCCGTCGCCACAATAACTCGCGTAACAATCGTTCGATTTCGATGAAATTTTAGTATCTGGGAGGGGATCACCTGGGAAGGTACCCTATTTAAAGTGAACGAAATGGGGTCAAAGGTCAGTAAATAGGAGCGGGATCCATTCCACTGCTATTATGCGTCATAACTAACGTAAAAAAGGTCCGCTTTCGATGAAATTTTAGTATGTGGTAGAAGACCAGCTGGCGACAAACCTTATTGAAAATGGGCGAAATGGGGTCAAAGGTCAGGACATACAAGCGGGATCACTTCCATCGCCATTATGCGTCATAACTTACGTAAAAATGCTTCGATTTGGATGAAATGTTAGTATGTTGTAGGGTCTTGCCTCGGGACGAATTCTATTGAAAATGGTCGAAATGGGGTCAAAGGTCAGGACATACAAGCGGGATCACTTCCATCGCCATTATGCGTCATAACTTACGTAAAAATGCTTCGATTTGGATGAAATGTTAGTATGTTGTAGGGTCTTGCCTCGGGACGAATTCTATTGAAAATGGTCGAAATGGGGTCAAAGGTTAGGACACAGAAGCGGGATCTATTCCATAGCCCTTATGCATCATAACTTACGTAAAAATGCTTAGATTGCGACAAAATGTTATCATGTTATTTCGGAGGTATACCAAACCGGTTCTGTTGAATATCATCGAAATGGAATCAAAGATCAGGGCACAGGAGCGAGATTTATTCCATAGCCATTATTCTCATAACTTGAGTGATAACTTGAGTAATGATTTCTGGTATGTTGGAAAGTATAATCAATGCATTGCATGATTTTACTAACTTGTTAGTTAATACACCGATGACTGGCCACAATATGGCTTCTACAGCAAGAGTCGTTAAAGGTACAAGCTGGTGGAAGCGGTGTAACGGTGAGGGGTCTGTTTTTATTTAATGCCTCAAGTACAGAATTCGGACGCCACGAGATATCTTTATGTCTTTGCGGACGGTGTTTGATTAGATTCCTATCCAATTTTAAAATGCACTTGTAAGTCATTCATCAGTATTCTGCAGCGTGTAGAGGCTTAGCCACTGACACATGATCCTTAGCTTTAGGGAGTTAATTTTTTCAGACATTAGTATTGTTTTCAATAATATTTTTTCCTATAATTTAAACTACAATATCTGATTTCTGAATCATAATAGTGGTAGTTAGGATTCAAATAGATACTTCAGTTCCGGTTTTTATATAATTTCAGCGTATCACAAATATAACCAAGGTAGCACGAATGTACCACATACAGGTGGTAACTTCGTGATACGTAATAGTTGATGTAATTCAAATATGGCTTATATATACACAGTTTTTATCAACAGGCCAATGCAGAAAGAAGACGATAATTGGGATTCAGAATTTTGTGGACCCAAGAATGTCAAAAAAGAAAAAACAAAATGGTGGATCTCAGTGGGTTCAATGTAGCTTCTGCATGACATGGTACCACATGAAGCGCCAAAACCCTTACGATGAAAATGAAGATGTATTCGTGTGTAACGCATGTTTAAGCTACTGATAATATCTTAAATTAAAATGCAAAAATGGCACTTTATGGAAAAAATAGAGCATTTTTATAGATAAAAATGTATATTTCTTCCTTTTTTGATTAGAGTAAACTGCAATATATCATATGTAGTATTATTTCTATATTTCTTTACATTCACCCAATGCTATGCGTACAAATGGACTTCTTGTTCACTATTACGAGCTTAGCAAAGTGTTATAACGAAGTTACCAAGGTTATATGGAATAACCACTGGTAAACATTATGCGAAAACATGTGTTGTGGAACACAAACATACAGTCTTTCTTTTTGAAGATGGCAATCCGTTCTTTTGGTGATGTTTATATTCAAATTAATACGAAACTTGAGACTTGGTCGTTCTGTGTGGTGTAGTGGTTAGCATACCCGGGCGCTATCTGGGAGACGAGGATTCGATTCCCGCTCTAGGACGAAGAAATTATCAAGTTTTTGGATATTATCTGACTTACCATCCTTGTCATATTTACACCAAAAAAAACGGATTGCCATCTTCAAAAATTCGTATTGTATGATGGTGTAATCCCATATTCCTATCATGATACAGTCCTTCTGTTTTCTAAGTTACTAGTATTAAGCACAAATGTGATGCGTATGGGCACTGGGGTTTGATAAACATAGGCGATAATTTTTTGTGGTCAAAATGGAAATTTCTGAAATTATCACGACATTGCCACTGTTTATCCTGCATATCCTCCGTGAGGTGTTCTTCTTAAAGAAAACTGGACTCGTGTTTTACAAATTTTC
Organism: Macrothele yani; assembly: GCA_039090855.1. Taxonomy (NCBI): domain Eukaryota; kingdom Metazoa; phylum Arthropoda; class Arachnida; order Araneae; family Macrothelidae; genus Macrothele; species Macrothele yani. The sequence continues at coordinate 89,044,025 of CM076998.1, read as the reverse complement.
GCTTAATTTCATGTGCACATGGGAAGCACATTTCAAGGGCGTTTTCTCTTTTCTTTAAAATTGTGCATGAGCCTGAACATTCTTAGAGGGGATTCAAGGGGCCTTGGCCCCCAAATGTGTTTTAATTTTTATGTTTTTGTCTAAAGTGTTTTAGTTTAATGAAGATGCATCAACTTACATTAGAAAAAAGTGCTTTAATTTTCTCTTCTGTTTTTCATTAACCGTTATTTTGTTCTGGTGGATTCGAAAAACTTGAATTTTCCGCCGCCTCGTCCACGGAAACAAAATCTATAAACGCCCTTTTGCATGAGCAATACGGAGCTGGCGAAACAGTGGACATAAGTACCGTTAGCAGTCGCCGCACCGGTGGCGCAGTGGTCTAAGCGATGGCATCTGATCATTCGTCGAAAAGGAGCCCGATTTCGAATCCCGGTGAGGCCTGGATATTGTGTCCTTCTTATGGCACTGGCTCTCTCCCTTCCCTGGAACCAGTGACCCTAAATTAGGGACGGACGACTGCTTACAGCCCATTGAGTTTCTCATGGTGGTCGTTAAACCTACAATAAAAAAACGGGGGGGAGAGTGACAGAGCGAGGAGATGGCATCCTGCGCGTGACGTCACAAGTTTTCTCTCCAATAGTTCTAAGACTTTCTACGTAGTACAGATGTTTTTTCAGCAAGAACGAATCAATGGATCTCAGCTGCTTAACGTTAACTGTACAAGTTCGTGGAGATGGTGTTTGTTTCCGTTGCTGGCATCGGGATCCTAAATATCTATGATACACCATTTGGATACTATGAGTTATCTTTACATTACTGCGGCCCGGGAACATCCGTATATGTGTATGATGTTTCCTGACAGATAACTGTGCTTATTAGCAGGACAATGCGGCATGTCAGCAAACACGAATCATCACACAGCGGTTCCAGGATGCACGATAATGACTTCAAAGTGCAAAAATGGACCTCACAGTTCCCAGATCTTTACCTAATTTAACACGTATGGGATGATATTTGGCGGTCATTCGTAGCAGAGATCGTCCTCCTGTGAACATTTTGCAATTGACGGACGCCGTTATGTCATTACCGCCTAGCTGAACATAAGAGTAGAACGACATGAACACCTCGTTGAATCTATGCGACACCGAATAGTGATTCTTTTGAAGGCCAATGGGGCCCAACAGCCCAGCAAAAACAGGCTTGCTGGCCCAGCACTATGTTGCCGCTGCCGAACCGTCAATAAAATGTCCAGGCGGCCAAAGGACCAGCAGTTCAGGCCAACAGCTGGCCAACAGTTGGCACCCCATCAGTTGTCATATGCCACAACAGGGCCATCAGTGGTCCATCACAGGCAGTAGCTGCCACAAGTGGCCCTTCAGTGGCCCTGCAAGCACGTGCCAGAAATGATGGCTAGCCTAATGTGGTCCGCTAGTGTGCCGTTAGTGGCAGCCGGCAACCACGTGACGTAACTGGTGGCTTACCGAATCTTGTCCGCCAATTTCCCAGTAGTAGCCATAATAATAAAAAAAGCAAAGATAACCGCAGTTTCCCAAAGCTACCATTTTTTTTCTACCCTTACTAAGCTTGTGAATTAACGCACTGCGTTGGAGAAATTTTCTCAACAGATCGGAAAAACACCCGTTCGTATATGAGTAGATTTGAACCTGGGCTGTTCGTGTCATAGCGGAGCTCTCTACCAACCGGACTAATTTGTGACATTTAAGCGCATGCTTAAAGCTGTCTGTTTGGTATGCAATGTGTAATCGAATGCTTCCCTCTTTCATTTTACAATATTGCGAGGTATTTTTCATGAAAGTCAGTTTCATATAAATGATAAATAAATTTTTTCAACGTAACGATAGTTTATTTTTTATTTTTTTTACCTTAAGGGAGCTTCACTCATTTTCAAGGAGTGTACATACTTAGAGTCGCTTTCCAAAGTTTTGTACTGTTCTTGCCGTCTTGAAAAGAGATTGTTGAATAAATATATATTTACCCGGGTTCATGTCACATTCTGTTACATTTTTAACGTTGTGTCTTTCCTTTCCGTTGTCCGAAGCTACATTTGTTTTAAAGAGTAAAAGATATTTTATTTTATTTCTCGTAATTTTTAGAAGCGAATTCCTCTCAGCCTTGTGTATTCAACCCATGGATGAGTACACCACATAGCGTTGCTTTTTTTTCTTTCAAATAATTAATAAATTTTGTACGCGTATAATTCTTTTTTTCAACAAACGTTGTTTTAATGGTTTTCCAGGATATTTGTTTCAAGCGGTTTCAAATTTTTTCTTGTTATTCATCCATTCCATTCCATGAATTGTTATTCATGGGAATAGAGTGGGTGTATTTCATGGCTGTAATCTAGTATTTCACGGCTTAATCTGATATCTTCGTCGACGTAAAATTTCATTAGGAAATTAATTCGCCTCTCCACATATGGATTTTTTTCTTAACATCCACTAAAATAACACGATGGCGATAGTGTCGTCTTCAACTAACTGGTGCCATGAGAGACACAGCAAGTGTTGCTTCTGCGCATGCGCAATCCAGTTGCTTCCACCTGCTGTTGGAGGTTGCATTGGTTGCCAGCAACGGGCCACTAGTGGCACTTGTTTGGAGGCCCACAATTCACGGCGATACTGCAGGACCATCAATGGCTCGCCAACTGACAGCGCTGACACCAACGGACCACTACCGGGCCGTGAGCGGCAGATTTCAGCCAGCAGTGACCCATCATTGCCAGCTGGTGGCCAGCAGTTTCCCAGCACTTGTGTTTTTGCTGGGAGGTTATTAGGCAGGTGTTCTTAATAGCTTGTTAATTCAGTGTATAATATATTTAAACTAACTTCAGGGGGCAGTAGCATCATTTCGTCAGATATAATAGAAAAAATTAAAGAAATAAATGTTGTTTTTCTTATCACGTCTTACTTCCATTAGTACAAATTATGCTATAATGAAAGATAATGTACAGATTGTGTATGCGTTTGTGATATGTGTTTGTGTATAGGCGTAGCATCCACACTTCATTGGGATATAGCGGTAAATATTTCAAAATCTGGCATAAGTGTCCTCGCGTCAGCGAAGACTGCAATGGACAATTTTCAATCGAAGTACCAAAGGGGGGACGGACTTATTATCAGCAAAAATGCACTCAATGGACAAAACATTAGAGATGTCTACCTAATAGCATGTTGGCCCGTCTTGAACTCATCTAGCGCAAACACCAGCCTGTACTCGCAGTGGCATCGATTCCACCAGAAGCTGATGTCTTTCCGGAGGAAATGCCAGCAGTGCTTGTTGCAGCATTGCCCACAACTCCGCCCGACACGTCAGTCCAGGATCCCTGTTCCGCTCCAAAGCATCCCAGAGAACTTCCACAGGGTTTAAAGCGGAAAAAATTGGAGGCCCCTAGATGGGTTGAAACTCAGGTGAGTGTTCCTCGCCCACTCATGCCTGAGTGGTTTCGGCCAGGTGGTGCGGTGCATTGTGCTCCTGGAACCGGCCTTCGGTCGCACGATGCGCAAAGAACGTGAAAACGTGGAGGTAGTCATCCAGCAAATGTTGGTAGTGCTCAGCGGTTAAAGACCGCTCCAGACACATTAAGAGACCTGATGTGTCCCACGAGAAGGCTCCCCAAACCATAACAGAGCCACCACCAGGGTTTATGCTGTCGACACCACATGCGCACCCTTCTGTCAGCAACGTGCAGGTTAAAACGGGATTCATCCGACCCGACGACGTGGCGCCCCTATGCAGAGGCCCAGTATTGATGTTACCTGCACCAGGTGAGGCGCCATTTCCGATGACGAGCAGTCAACCGTGGCACACGAGCAGAGCTTTGTCTCCCGTAGCCCAGGGTATTCAGCGTGCACCATGTCATACGCTCGTTGCCGTTGCTTGGGCCTCCGACATTTAACCCGACTGCAACATCGGCAAGCGGCCGGTCTGTACAAGCCTGGATAGTCTACGTCGACCCTGGTCATCAATGGCATATGGTTGGTTGCCTCGTGCTTTCTAGGGCGCTGGTACATCCGTCGATGGTTTAATCGTGGTACACCCTTGATGTGGTTTCCGTCGGGAACACTATAGGGTTCTTACCATTTAGGCTGTAGAATGACCCATCTGGTTTGCACCGACAATGAGTCTACGATCAAAGGCGCTCAGAGCAGCACGTTTAACCATATTCGTCGATTGCGATACTCTGTTGGGGATCCTTGCTCTCGCCAATTTATCGCCTGCGTTCGCTTTGGGTCTGTTTTATTATTCTTAGAGAAACCAGGGACACCAATGGGAATGTGTATGTGCTCTTGGAAGTGCTTGAGCTGTTATTGGCCCTTTCGGAAGTGCCGCGGGGCAATGGAAACGGACTGACTTTGATGAAATTCGGGGAAGCCAAAAAGCTTTTTCCTTTCCATCCGACGCTATCTCGCACACACGTAAGCTACTCGCTGGAGAGACGCTGTCCTGACTGTCAGACACAATCTGGCGGGTGCACCCGTAAGCTACTGAATGACAGGAGGCTCGAATAAAGAAACAAAGACTTTCGCTATCCACCAGTACGGTTATAATTTTCCTATACACAAACAAGTGGTGAAAGCCCGACAATCATTTTCAATAGCCCTGTATAATTAGTAGGCATCGCAAAGGTTGCGAAGCACTGTAAAACTAATGTAGTTCCACCAAAAACATCTGCCTTATGTTTCCAGTGGTAAAACGTCTTTACATATTTTCTTTACAATTAATGTATCCCCAAGGATGAAAAGTTCCCCATCGATAAAACTAGCTTCAAGTTATAGCTTGGGATACTTATACGCTAGCAAAAAGGGAAATGATATTCCATCACCTTGTTGAGTACGATTTCACGCTTACACACAGAATGTTCAGACATTTTTAGAACTAATTTCCAGCAGTATAATTAATGCTCAAATGAAAATGATTTCTTTCGTAAATGTTCTATCTGTTAGCCCTTTCTTTGGACTATGAACCTACATCTAGAATTCCAAGAAAACAGGGCATTTTTTAAAATTGGTAGTGGTATTTTCCCCCTCCTCTTCCACTGCCTTCCATAGTCCAAGCATTGTATTAGTTCTGCGTTTAGAAAGCGCTCTTTTTAGCAGTCCGAAGGCACAATAGTCCATTGGTGGCACATCAGCGGACTTTGAAGGAATATGAGCAAAAGGTATAATTGTGATACCCATCTCTTTTTTCATATTTTAAAGAAACAGTATTAGATTTGGATTTAAGACTGGTAGCCTTATCAGAAGGAGTTCTACTCCTTGAAGGCTGTGCATAAAGTAATGGTATTTCTTCTTCAAATATAGGTATTAAAACATTATTTTGGTGATATGTAGAATTGACTTTAACATTCTGTTTAACTTATCTTAACTTTAATTTCCCATTGTATAATACGAGAAACCAGCAATAATAATGTATCCTTTACTGAAACTTTCTTTGGATTCTTGGTACGAAGTTCGTAAGTCTTTTTCTCCTCTTTTGCGATAGTAAATATACCATTTTTGTTATAGTCGTTTAGGTAGATCCATGCTTCATCAATAGCCACAATAAATTTCCACCTGGCTCTGGCTAAGTGATTTACGCTTTCTAATCGTAGGTTGAAGAAGCATATATGCTCCATCTTTGTCCGTCTCTCTGTCTGCCCGTTCTCACGATAACTCGCGTAAAAATGGCTCGATTTCGGTGAAATTGTAATATGTGGTGGGAGATCATCTGGTGACAAACCCTATTGAAAATGGACGAAATGGGGTTGAAGGTTAGGACATAGGAGCGGAATCCATTCCATTGCCCTTATGCATCATAACTTCTGTAAAAATGGTTCTTTTCGATGAAATTTCAGTATGTCATAGGGGACCACCTGGGGACGAACCTATTGAAAATGGACGAAATGGGGTCAAAAGGTCAGGACATATGAGTGGAATCCATCCCATTGCCCTTATGCATCATAACTTGCGTAAAAATGATTCGATTTCGATGAAATTTTAGTATGTTGTAGGGAACCACCTGGAGACGAACTCGATGGAAAATGGAATTAATGGGGTCAAAGGTCACGACATAAGAGTGGGATCCATTCCATTGCCCTTATGCATCATAAATTGCGTAAAAATGGTTCGATTTCGATGAAATTGTAGTATGTGGTGAGGGGGACCACTGGGGACGAACCTATTGAAAATGCACGAAATGGGGTCAAAAGGTCAGGGCATAGGAGTGGAATCCATTCCATTAACCTTATGCATCTAAACTTGCGCAAAACTCATTCGATTTTGATCAAATTTTAGTATGTGGTAGGGGATCACCTGGGGACGAACCCTATGGAAAATGGGATTAAAGGTCACGACATAGGAGCGGGATCTATTCCATTGCCCTTATGCGCCATTACTTGCGTAAAGATGGTTCGATTTCGATGAAATTTTAATACGTGGGAGGGGACCACCTGGGGACAAAGAATGGGCAAAATAGGGTCAAAGGTCAGGACACAGGAGCGGGATTCATTCCATCGATATTATGCTTCATAACGTACGTAAAAATGCTTCGATTGCAACAAAACTTTATCATGTTGTTCCGGAGGCATACTGAACTAATTCTGTTTAATATCATCGAAATAAGGTCAAAGGTCAAGACACAGGATCGAGATTTCTTCCATAGCCATTGTCCTCATAACTTGAGTAATGATTTCTGGTATGTTGGAAAGCGTATCATAATCAATGCATTGCATGCTTTTACTAACTTGTTTTCATAAAGAAGTGTACATCATGTTCAGCGCTTACCCATGTGAGTCGGCAAAAGGCGGTGAACATAATGGTTTTTTGTTTTTGATTCACATCTTTGTTTATTACCTTGTTTACACTTAATACAGAGAGATGTTTAACAATTTAGCGATTGCTCTTCGGGTCGGTATATTTTCTTGTAAGACCAGGGACCTTACTGTTGAAATGCTCGTAAAGGTACTTACCTTCTTTGGGTATTCGTTTGGTGACCTTTTTCCTGTTAAAAGCAATGCTTGACGACTTTCCCTCTATTATTAATAATATTGCTTATTTTTCATTTAGAAACGCTACTTCCATGATTTTCACTGCGGTTTTTTTATTAAATAATACGAATTTTTCTCTTCGTAAAGAGCAAAAACATAACCTTCAATACACCGTTTTTTTACGTGCGTCACTTTTTAGTAAACGATATTAAAGTGCAGTAGATGTTTCTTTTGTTTATGCACACTTTGAAAATGGCATCGTAAGTTGTACTCTTTTGGAACCGATAACACTTGCTTACCAATAAGGCACAATACAATAAAATTCGGATCTTAAATAACAAGACTTCGATTTTTTTTAATTGCACTACACGGTAAATACAGTAACTGAACTTTTGTACCTGCTCAGCGCACGAAACTGCAGCGATACCACCACCAACAATTGCAAATGTAGTTTTATCTAACACGCTGTTGCCAGTTTCAATTCTGTGAACTTCTTTTGTTTTCTGTAAGTTCTTATCAAACACGTTCTTATATCTTGACAACATCCTGTGTCTTGAAAACATAGAACAATCATCTATACTCATATACTGCATATATGTCTTAGAGCATTATCTATACTCTTCAGAGAGAAATGTCCTGTGTAACTGAATTTCCTACTGTTGGAATGATGAAGTCGCAGTTCCAACACAGAAAGTTCAAAAATTAATAACGTTTCGGAAGTGAGAAAAAATGAAAGATACCATTACTTACTTTGTCTTCGTAAGGATAAGATACCGCCGAGTCAATTCCTCCATTTTTCTTCACCCATTTCAGTGCAGCCGACGGAGAACCTTTGTAACAACTCTCCAGTTCTACAGAAAAGAACACAAAAGAAACATATCTAAATGCATTTCATATTTACGAATTTGCTACTAGTAGTTAATTAAGCACTCTGATATCTTTGTTTTTCAGTGAACTTCGAAAACTTTCGTTTATGGGATGGGAAAACATAGGTAATTGTCATCATCAACAACCATGGGGTAATCCGTAGGTGTCTAAAGCCATGTGACATCAGGTTTCATTCGTGTCTTACTACCAGCGCATCGACACTCATCTGGTAAACCCAGGCATCCTTGGGAAGGGGGGATCCACGGACAAAGCGCGACCTGGGCCGACTTCAGAGGGAACTATCTACCCAAGCGCAGGAACTCTGCGGAAAACTGCATACTAGATGGCTGGCAGGGACACGGTTCGCTCGTCCGCCTCTCGCACAGGGCATAGCGACTTAACCAACTGCGTCATGCTGGTGGTGGAGAAAATTATACTGTTCCTTATTCCTTTGAGGCAGCCCCCGTAACGCAGTGGTCTTTTGCCTAGGTCCGAATCCTAGTGTGGCATGGATGTTATACTTGTCTTACGGCACTGCCTCTTACCTAGAACCAATCTCTAACTTAGGGAGAGCGAATGTTGATAGCCCATCGATATTCTCACGGGGATCGTTAAACCCCAAATTAAACAAGTTTGTAAAATCATGCAATGCATTGATTATGACACGCTTTCCAACATACCAGAAATCATTACTCAAGTTATGAGGATAATAGCTATGGAATACATCTCGCTCCTGTGCCCTGACCTTTGACCCCATTTCGATGATATTAAACAGAACTGGTTCGGTATACCTCCGGAACAACATGATAAAGTTTTGACGAAATCGAAGCATTTTTACTTACGTTAGTTTAAACCACTGCGATATGTTCTTTATATATTTGCACAGATAGCGTCGAGAGCTTTGAAACGATACCACGCACAGTCGTTTTGCATTCACGGTTCTCTAGATGAACCGCGATATTATCAAAAGTGTTCACTGGTTCAGAGCAAAACAATTTTTAAAATGTTCAGTTCAAACCACTGCGAAATGTTCTGCGTACATTTGAATAGATCTTGTCGAGAGCTTTAAAACGCTGCCACGCACAGTCGTGTTGCGCTCATGGTTGCCGAGATAGACTGACAAGGGGACCTTACAGCTAAACACCAGCGGATTTCGGTGAATTTTTTTAACGAAAGTAGAGGTAAAATGAGGATATACATGTCCCGGCATTTGATCTAATGCCTCTTATTTTCGGAATAAAAAATCATAACGATCCGGAGGATATCATAACAAAATTCGTGATTTCCTGTAAATGATTCTTTACTGAAAAGTCACGAGGTCTTGCACAGTGCATTATAACATACATTTCCTGTTATGGTGGCTAATGTCGAAAAGCGGGGAATGAACAGTGAACTATCAGTAGCAGCAAAGAACGGAATGCCTGCATTTTCCCATCCTCACTTAAAGCTCTCTCGTTCTCACTCTTTAGAATTCTGTAAGAAGTTACAACACTGTGTGATATAGGTAGATATTAAATGAAACATATGTATTTCTGTGCAATATTTGCATGAGCTAGTTATTTCGTGAGCTGTAGGCTTTGTAGTGATGTGGACCTTACACTTAACATTGTATTGTGTCATTGTCAATGGCAATTTGGTGTAGTTTCACTAACAAATAATAAAGAACTTGTAGAAGTAATCGTTGAGTAATGAAGCTTAATAATGAATAGCACATATGGGGCAGAGGAATTGTTGGGAGAATCGAATTATCATATTTTAGCTTATAAAGTATAATTACGTACTTTTATTTGAAGACCTAACATATATGTTGTTAGGCATCACTATCGGAGGTTTCGCTACCGTTTATTGTTACACAAAGTTGCGGATGATAATTATCATAAAAACAATGAAAACGTAACACTTCTCTACAACGCGAGCATTTGATAAAAGAACTTAAAACGAAGTAAATTTCTCCGTCATTTTTATCCACGCCGGGGCTGGAACCCGGGTTCCCTCATTCCGGAATATGTCACTCTAACAATTGAGCTACGCGGACGTTCATTCTGACTGCTATCTGCCTTTATGTCGTGTGCGTCCTGCTGGCAGGTACGTCACAAACTGTTCGAGCACTTACATTTCGTTTGTCGAACGTCGTCCGGAAAATACAGTTCGTTTATCAAACGTCATCCAGAAAACACATTTCGTTCACATTTCCAAAAATCTTTCTTTCATTTATTAACTTCGCAGCAAACCAAGCGTATTGCAACATATTCTTGAAAATCGGCGCAGGAAGTTGATAACGTATAAGTGAATGGATCTTCACAACATTTTCTCGCTTGTTTAAATGCCTATTTTCTTTTAAAAGTACGACAGAGTTTTGTAATTTTTTTATAAATTTTTTTACTTGACGGAAATGGTGTATGCACATCACAAGGTTGACAGTTTAGGGTAAAATGAGGGGGAATGATTACATCAGTAGAAAAACAAGTGCCGTCGTCCTTTGTGAAGACACTATTAAAGAGTGCTGGATCTGTTTGACCTACCCGTGAATCCAAGATCAATAGAAACTTCTCTTTTTCGCAAAATGGTCAGATAATTTTTTTCACGAAACTGCTGAAATGCTGTTTCGTTAATTTCCCTGATTTCGACGATGTCACGAATACATTTCCATATTCCGCCGTTAGTCCTTCCACAATCTTGGAAACTAGAGGTCCAAATTGTCCCTGAGGCTCTTGCATACATAGAAAAACGTTTGGAAGTAACGCTCTAGAAGCAGTCAATGCATACTGCACAGTGTAACTATGCGTTACTTTGTTAAAATCTGCCAAGAATACCTCTGTTGTTTTTCTCCAAGCACAGAAAGTGTCCTGTTCACATCGATTCTATACTCACATATTGTTTGATCAGTGTTAAGGACGTAAGCCAATGGAAACTCTTTGATCAGTCGTGAAAGACGTTTTTCGAATTTTTCTGCTTCCGCGATAATAGTTGACAAATACAATTCATTTTGTGACCTGATGTAGCACGTCACTTTTTGCTGGCGGGGGCCATACATATATGTAACCCGCCAGCGAAACCTTGACTTGAGAGCTTCCAAAAGCTCTCTAGTCAAGTTTTATACGCCTACCTATTTCTTCTTCTATGTGGCCCTCGCTTGATATCTGTTGTCCAAGGTATTGGTTACTTCTAGATTTGCGCCATCAGCTTCCAAATCTTCAATTTTTGTTAAAGCATTGTACATCAATTTTGTTTTCCGTAAGTTCACTTTTAAACTCACTTCTTTGCTCTTTTCAACCTGCTAATTGATCACATTCTGCAACTTTAAAGAGATTATTGCAAAAATGACTATTTCATCAGCAAAACGAGTGTGAGTTAAATAATCTCTATTAACCTTTAACGCCTTGTTTTCCCCGTTCAGTGACTGAAAGACAGTTTTCAATGTGGCATTAAGTAGTTTGGAAGATATGGTGTCACCTTGTCTCACTCCCTCTGCACTTTTTTTTTGGTGCTGTAACCTAAAATAGTGAAACTTTTGCACTTGCATTTTCATGTACATATGTTACTGATGATGCTAATGTATGCATCTACAATACCACAGGAATTTACACACATTATAACTACTAATGGTTTCACTGAATCAAAGGGTTTTTCATAATCAATAAATGTCATACATAATGAAAGTGTCATTTCTTCGTTCTTTCAATTAGTTCTCTCAGTACATGGATATTATCTATAGTGATTCTGAATCTGGCTTGTTTTAACGGTTTAACCATGTCCAGTGTTACTTTCAAACGAAATGAAAGAACCGTAATGGAGATTTTATAGACTGCTGCTAGGAGGCTGATTGGTCTATAGTTCCTGAGATCTTCAATGCTCCTGTTTATGCAGCAGGATTGTTGTAGCATTGTTCCAATCATCATGAATCTTCCTTTCATTGAGATATCCACTGCAAACTTGGACGAGTGCAGTTCTTATTTCTTCAGTGGCTTCTTGTTTAATGTCTATGGAATATGTCTACCGTTTTTTTTTCAAGGCAACGGTTATGTCTACCGTTGCCTTGAAAAAGCCTCCCAGTGGAGTGCGAAAGCTTGGCGAATCTCTGTAATTACTACACCATAAGAAATAAACGGATTTAATACACGGTATGCGTTTCTTGAATATGTCTATGGAATTATTGTATAAAAGTTCGTTTCTATGCAGCCGTACGTGACAATTTCATTTCTGTTTATACTTACGAGATGCATATGGCGTATGAAATCCCTTTATTTTTGTGGTGCCATAAGCACAAAGATTCGCCAAAGCTTTCGCACTCCACTGGGAGTTTTTTTCAAGGCAATGGTAGAGATTTTTATAAATAAAAAACATTGTCTACCATATAAAATCGCAGATATTTTTATGTCTACAACTTCCTTGAAAAAGCCTCCCAGTGGAGTGCGAAATCTTGGCGAATCTTTGTGTTTACTACACCACAAAAACAAACGGATTTAAAACGCTATATGCGTCTCTTGAACATTCACAGTCAGGTATAGTTACAATAACGTTATTTCTGTTTGTTGCAATAATTTGCTTTCTGTTGAAAAAAGTTATTACAAGAAATGTTTTTTTAAGTTATTACAAGAAACGTTTTTTTTTTAAGTTATTACAAGAAACGTTTTTTTTTTTTTAAGAAACGTTTCTTGTAATAACTTTCTTTCTGTTTCTTTCTTAGTAAACTTTCTTGGGTCAATATATTCATATGATATTTTTTCTGAGTAGGGAAAGTGGACATTTAAATTCACATAGAATAGTTTTAACTATTATCAGCTTACTTACAAGACAGACTTTCCTATTCATTATTGCTACACTGGTGTGCAAATGTTAAAAACGAGCCAGGTTTTGACCTGTAACGTCACACAAAAGCGGCCTGGATATGTGAAATTCAAACCATAGAAATTCCATTACTTACCGAAATTATGACGGAAACAACACCGACACAACTGCAGATACTAAAGGATATAGTGGGATTTTATTCAGAATTGGTTACATAGCACTGGGTGCCATGATACAGATGCGTCACTGCTAAAGACAATACAAAGGGAGGAGGAGGTCCTCAGTAGGGGATATGATTACCCCTGGCGTCGATGCATGATTTACACCAGGTTGTTGATGACTTCTTGTGGTAACACCGCTCATTCTATCAGCGCCGTCTTCAGCGGTTGGACAGTTTCAGGTGTGTGTGCTGACGTGCCACAATGCGTCCCCCTGATGTTCTATGGGATTTAGGTCGGGGGAACGTGCTGGCCAATCCATGCGTTGAATGTCTTTACTTTCTAACGGCTCATCAATGGCCACCATAAGATGAGGTGTGGCGTTATTGTCCATTAACATCTGTGGGCCAATGGCACCTCGGAAAGGATTACAGCAGTGCGCACTGGTTACAAAACATCCTTCCAGTATCTAGAGCGCCGTACGTCCATCGATAATAATGCCTCCTCATAGCAGAACAGTGCGCTTGCCATATCTGTATCTTCCATCGATGTTTTCGGGGCGATATCTAGTCTACCTCACGCCAGATTAGCTGACGTCCAGAATATCTTGAGAGACTAAATCTACTCTAATCAGGAAAGAGTACGATACCCCACTGTTCTGTTGCCCAGTCCTTATGTTACCTGGACAATTGTAAATGAGTGTCTCCGCTCAACAGTTCCTAATCGAATACAGCGTACTGGTCGTCGGGCAAACAGTCCACCTTTGTATTGTTACCTGGCCACTGTGAACCATGATATTGTGCATCCTATGCTCATGCTCAGTTGTTTTTCAAGGCTTCTTGCTGTCTGTAGTCGATCCCTCTTAGCCTGTAGGAGCAGAGAGCGGTCCTCACTGGGGTGGGGTTTTTTTGTGAATGACCACCACCTGTTTTTCGCACAACTGTGTCTGCAATCTTAAAAGCGGACCACGCACGTGATACGATGCTATAAGTGATACCGAACTCTTGGGCTACACTCATCACAGACCCCCTTCCTCTTCGAGTCACCCAGTTCTTCGACCACGAATAAAATCTCCAAGATGTTCTCAACCGGCAATTTCGTCTTCTCTAGCACACAACAAACACAATCGAACGTCTGTAACACTTATGCACACAATCCGGTGATTTCCGTTCAGCTGAGGCTATTTGACTGCGTGAGCGCATTTTGTTCTCACGTCACGTAAACTACACGTTATGCTCCATTCTTACGCATGTGCAGTTGCTCCTGTTCCCAGACACAGTCCTAAGTTAATGTATGTTTCAGTGTTGCTGCCGTTACGGCGTTACTACGCATGTCTCTTTTGCTAACCTGGTTGTTTCAGCTCGTGGACAACACTTACATGGCAGGCACGGAGATTGGCTTCCTTTGGATTTTTGTGAATCGCTCACCGAGAAGTAACAGACAGGTGCCTCTGCTGTCGTAGCTCAGACGGTTTACCTTCGGGTGCTTAGAACGCAAATGGCGGTCACTTTCAGCAGATGTGTTGTGACATCGTTATCCTTTCCTTAAACCAAGGTATTGTTATGAAAATTATTGGTGTATTTTTTGGGACGATTTTTAAGAGCCCTTAGTTAATGCAGGGAAACACAAACACACCTGGCGAACCGAGTCCCTAATGTACCTCTTTTCTCCCAGACGTAATACGTCTGGAATTCTGTCCGCAGCGACGCAGACGGTACATGATGTGGTCAGGCGGTAATAAACCAATTACAGAAGGAGTTCTTTGCCTCGAGGGACAAGAACTGGTACCGCCGCATAACACAACTGGCTAAGAGATGGCTAAAGACGGTGCAACACGATGGCCTATACTTTGAATGTTTGTCAGCTTTCGTTGTAAAGGTACGTACGAAAACATAAAGTGATCCAAATATTGCAAAACTTTCGACTCACCCTCTGTAAAAGCGAAAAAATGAGAGTTTCTGGGTACCATCGAAGAGACCAGACGTGCATAAAAGAGGAATTTTCCTGACCCTCGATTATATCGAAACCACTCAGAGGAGAGTTGGTTCCCCTCCATTACTGAAACTAACGGATAGAAAGCCCTAGACGTATGGTTTCCTTGCCTGATAGTTGCATTAAGCTGATGGTGACAGGTAAAAGGATAGAAATAAACCGGTATTCCCTGCGAGGAAGCTGAGAAATGAGTGATACTGATCTGTAAGAAAGGGATTTTGCTCTATATGAATCTTTGAGACAGCATTCATCGAAAGAGCTCACAGAGTAACAGCAGGATTCTCTTAACGGAATCTCCGCACGGGCCTAAGTAGAAATTATCTGCCAAACGGGCTGGACAAGGTTGCTGCAGAGTAACGCTGCATTGAGCAGTGCTTTGCACGTCGAGCATCAAGAGAACAATGATTCACCTTTTCTCTTTCCGACTTCTGCCTGACCTCACCATGGTTTCCAGGGACTGATAATGGATCACCGAACACCACTTAGATAACCTGAAGGGGCCGTACTCCTACCCCCTGTGAAGGAAAACTGCATGTGTGCTCGTGTATGCCGGGATAGCCGGCTGTAAGCTCCAATGCTGTGGTGTCTCTCGGGAATCAACCTGATTTAAACCCTCAAGCTCACCAAAGTGCGTGACACTTTACTTGGTTACCTGGACCCGGAGAACAGTATTAAGTACAATTTCGTGCATATTTTCCGAAGCTGTTCCGGGAGCAAACCCAAGTCTATAACGAAGTGAATTTTCTCATCAATTTTATACTAGGGGCGGGATTCGAACCCACAACTCTCGGCCCCGGAGCTCCGAGTGCTATCCACTGTACTACACTGGCATGTGCTCTCACTGCTATCTGCCTTTATCTCATGTGCGTCCTGCGGGGCAGGCACCTCACAAATCCGTTATCGAGACCTGTCTGATTTTGGACCAGTTCAGTAGGACTTATTCCTAATAGAAACTGTAATTGGCCCAAAAAGAATAGTGCCGGCTAGTATATTGGAAATGATAAACAGCACACACAACTCCAGCCCAACCTTATTTAAATTTTTATCCAGTAGCAGTGTGTAATACATTATGTTAATAATTTTCCATCAAAAGTCTGTGCTTTTGTTTTAAATGCTACCAATTTTGATTTCTCTGGCTGACTAAGTCTTAATTACCCAGTCTTCTCACCTGCAGTACCCTGAAAAGAACCCGGATGCGACCCTTTCGTGGCCAGGTGGTAATAGTATGTTCTGTTCAAATTTCATTCAAATACATTGATTGTTTTTCAAGTTATGAAGAAAATTACAGGATCACTAGTGAGCGGGATACACTATGTTAATTAACAAAGATATAAACAATTCCTAGTGCTCTGGATACTTTTGACCAGAAAATTTACCAAAAATTATTTACATATTAAAATCTTCAAATGTAACTTTTATAGCATGCATCTTAAGCCGACGTATACAATTAGCAGAACTCAAAATTACGTGTGGGTGCAAAAGAATACTGAAACATACTATGATCATTAAAGCAATCCAAGATGCTCTGTTCACTAAGGGGTACTAATTTGCCAGTTTTCCTTTTGTTCAGTGCTTCTAGAACGCCCGTGGCTCCAAAGGCCCAACCACTATGACATAGTCCCTGCAGAGAGAATTTACATTTTAGTACAAATGCACCAAAAGAAAAAAAAAGTACATATTTCACAGCTCCCTAAGCAAAATGTAAGGTTAGAAACTTAAGAGAAACGAATTTTCAGTAAAGTGACACTCTATTTCACTGTAATTCTTGAAATCTAAGGACGACGATATTTAAATTTTGAGGCGCCTGTAATATTTTGAACTGGATCTGGAGATAGAAGTACCAAGAATCTTAAATTTTTATGTTTACCATGGTATTTCCTGAGTTAACACCTTGAATCTTCAGACAGTATATAGGTATAGTATGCACTTGTGTGTGCCAACACACACATGATAAATTCAGTAATATGCTCGGAGTTACAGACTTATTACTTGGGAAAGTTGGAAATCTAACACCACTACAATCGAAGACTTGACTGCATACAATAACACCACTCCTATCGAAGATTCGACAGCATATAAGAACACCACTAGATCGAAGATTTAGTACCATAAAATACCATCACCACAATCGAAGACTTGACTCCATGCAATCACAACACTACTATCGAAGACTTGACAGAATATAAAAGCACCACTAGAATAGAAGACTTGGTGCCATAAAATAACACTAACACTCTCTAAGACTTTGGAACTAGATCTGGAAATAGCAGGAAGTAGAAGGTTTAACACCACCACAGTCGAAGACTTGGTACCATAAAATAACACTACAACTCTCTAAGACTTCATAGCATATGATAACACCACCATAGTCGAAGACTTGGTACCATAAAATAACACTACAACTCTCTAAGACTTCATAGCATATGATAACACCACCACAATCGAAGACTTGACACCATATAACACACTAACGTTGAAGACCTGACACCACATAACACCTGTACTAGGTATTCGAAGATTTGATATTGCAGAATACCACCACTACTATCGAAGACTAGACAGTATGTAGTAGTATAACCACTATTATCGAAACCTTCACAGCTTATAGTGACATCACCACAATCGAAGACTTCACACTATATTATAACACAATGACTATCGAACCCTTGACACTATGTAATAATACCAGTGCTACTGATCACTAGACAACGTATAACAACCTAATTCAATAACAGCACTACTAAGGAAGACCACACTATATTATAACACCATGACTATCGTACCCTTGACACTATGTAATAATACCAATGCTACTGATCAATAGACAACGTATAACAGCCTAATTCAATAACAGCACTACTAAGGAAGACTTCACACTATATAATAGCATCACTATTTAGGAAGACTTCACAGTATATACATGTATATATATGGTGTACAAATAAGTTTTAAAGCGTTTTAGGACAATTCAACATCTAATTTGAGAGAAAGCAACAATACCTTTATGAATCAAAATATGTGCCGTCATTATCTATCACCTTCCTCCATCGGTCGGACAGCTGGCGGATTCTAGCCATGAAGAATACTTCGTCGTGTGGCGCGATGAAGTCTTGAACCTATTTTTGCACTTCGTCACATGTCCGGAACCGTACAGCAAACAAACCATCTTGCATCGATCGGAACAAATGATAGTATGACGCCGGGTCCTCCAAAACTTCCCTGCCAAGCGTCAATAACATTTTCTTGACTGATTTCGTGACATGCGGCCTAGCGTTGTCATGCAGTATTTTCTTGGATACCATGGAAGCCCATCCACGTTTCCGCGAATAATATATACAGAAAAATGGCCCCGCCAATGAACTTCTCCTCCTGTAACGTGGAAAGGCGAAGCCGAACAGTCATTCATGTGTATATCAAATCCTAGAATTTTTGAGGAAGAAACCTGGAGCTAGTATAACGGTAAAACCTACCGTTCAAACACCAAGGGATTTTAATATGCTACCTAGATACACTATGTAGACAATAATGTTCCAAAAGCTAGGTGGAGCGAAAACTAGGCCATTCATTAGCCTAAATCAGTACATACTCGGGTAAACTTTGGCCGTTGTAACTGCAGCGTCTGTTTTAAGCATACTTTCCATGAGATTCTAGTAGGTCTGTATTGAAAATTTCCTCCATTCTTCCAGCACAACTTCTGCCAAATCTGCCGTAGAGCAAGGTTTTACTGGCAGATATCAGATTTATCTGAGGTGACAAAAAATTCACATAAATCCGTAATTTGTGTAGTAAGAAAGAGTATTTTAATTTACTGAACGTTCGTCTGCCAACGAGGGGCTTTTTTAAGTTATATTAGACGAATAATAACATGTTTGGAGTTTAAAAGTACAATCCGGAGAACAGAACGAGGTTTTAAATAAATTGCCATTTATACTATGTGAACATGGGTCCAATGTTCACATAGTATAAATGGTAAAGATACTGTAGCAATCAAGTCATGGTCTTTGTTTGTCTCGAGTTCAGAGCCTGTGGAGAACGGAGGTCCACGGTGATGGTAGTTCGATAGATGCATCATAATTACATACATCATCTCTCGTGATAATTTCAATAGTCACTGTGATCGCGGTTCTCTTGAAAGTTGTGAAAGAGGTCACCAGTTTCTTTTTATTCTATATGGAAATTGCGGCTTTGAAAAGTACTTTTTTTGCTACAGCAGTTGCTCCTCTTTCTTCCCATATGTCCCTCATATGCTCCTTATGTCGCACACATAAATACATTTTCTTCATGTCAAGGTAGGACTTTATTTGGGAATCCGGGAAATTTAGGGGTATATATATATATATATATATATATATATATATATAGCCTATATGTATGTTTGTCTTCCAGCTCATACTGATGTTATATTGGATTTAGATCAGGACGTTAGGCTGTGTCGAAGTGCTCTTACAGCGTAGGTAGCACAAAATTGTTCAGAACGTTTGGTGGATGTTAGGTTGGAGGGCACCACAACCAACGGATTGCGTACTTTCCAACAGGGACATCCCACAGCATCACAGATTTTCCCCAAATTCAATTGTAGATATTATGCATCCAGCTGACAGTGTTCAATGGACAAATGCCACACTCAAATAGGTCCATCTGAATGAAAGAGTGAGTAATGTGACTCGTTTCTTCATGCAACCACCTTCCACTCTTCTGTTGCCAACGAACGGTGAGGAACGGCCCCACTGCAATCATTGTCTGGCATTGCTTGGAATAATGTAGGACTTGTACGCAACTGATCTAGCATGATAACAGTGAACACTCAGTTCCGGACTGCTTGTTCTGGTGTTCAAACAGTTTCATCGAATCCATCTAGCACTCGGCTGTTGCAGTGGCTTGTGCGACGTAGCCGTCCAAGTCAGCTGCAGAAGTTATGTGGGCCTACTTTACATCCTGTAGTAAGCTCCATTTGGCATTGGTTGTTGCCTAGTCGTGGGGATTCGGTCCAGATATAAGTTCCGGATGAAATGAATGGCATCCCACTTAGAAGTAGAACCATAACAGTTGCGCATTGTGGTCTTTAAATCCGGAAAGAAACTAAAAAAAGTATTTCTTCGAAAATTGATACTGTAAAGAAGAGTTAAAGTCAAATATTAAATTCAGAAAACCCAGAAGAAAACGTAAGATGGAATCAGTCGCCCGAAGTCCCCCATTGTTCAGCCTGATCAATAAATTGCTGCACCTGAAAAGTTTAACCATGGCCACAATTGCTGTTCTGGACATTTTGTGAAAGAGGAAGATCTGTAAACAGTGGAAACGTCGCATGGGCACCGCTTGTATTGTTTTAGAGAGATTTGCTGCGACTTGAATGATAGTTCAGAACTTTGCAAGATAACTTACTTATGCTTTCGTCTTCATTGGAGCTTAGATTCCACCATTGATGAATTTATTACTAAACCGATTCATAAAATAATTGTAAGCTAACAGTGACTCAAGTTTTTGGCACTCGAGCCCATCTGCAGTTAAAGGCAATGATAAACACACTATCAAAGCACCAGGTGGTACAACAATCTCACCCCATTTTTATTAGCACGTCTTTTGTAAAAAAAGATCGTGCTTTTGTTATCGGTTTGTCCGTCCGTCCGTCCGTTCGTCTGTACCCACGGAATCTCTGCAACTATTAGTCCGATTTGAAAAGTTCTTTTTGCATTCGGAAGCTTGAAAAATGCAAATGATGATCCTTCATTTCGGTTTTTTTACGATGCACAATTTTGCCGCTAGGGGGCGTAAATGCAGATGATGTTGAATTCAAAATTACGTTTTAATCCACATATTTGCTTCTAAACATCCGATTGAAAAAATTCTTTTATCTTTCGATTCCATTTATGTCGAAGAGTGTTTTAGATATAGTTTCATTTTCAAATTACGCATAGATTTTCCGCTAGGGAGCGAAAATGTAAATTACATTTTTTCCGATAACTCTTCTCCTAAAACTCCGATTTGAAAAATCTTTTTTTCAGCGGATACATCTCCTAATGGAAAATCTTTTGCATATAATTTCGAATTTTCAGTAAAGAATACTTTGGCCACCAGGGGGTGTAAGTGTTAATTTTTGCTTATGATGTATTTGCCATAAAATCGGAGCTTCTAAAATATCGATTGAAAAAATTCTTTCCTGGACTGATGCACTCACATCGATAAACCCTTTTCGGAATACTTTCTTCCTAAAATATTGCACAGTTTCTCCGCCAGGGGCGTAGATGTATATCTTATTTTTTTCAATATCTCTACTTCAAGGAGTCCGTTTTGAAAAATTCCTTCTTTGTCGGATAGTGTTTTCCGTGTGACATGTTTTTCGTATAATTTCAAAATTTTCAAGTAATTGATAGACTTTCCGCTATGGGACGTAATGGTAAATTGCGTTTCGCCCTATATCTCTGCTCCTAAATCTCCGATTTGAAAAATCTTTCTGCACCGGATACAGCTCCTGATGGGAAAACGTTTGCTCATAATTTCTAATTTTTGTGAAAAAATGGTTTGGCCACCAGGGGGCGTAAATCTTAATTTCCGCTTCTGATGTATTTGCAGCAAAATATGAGCTTCTAAATTCTCGATTAAAAAAAACGTCGTTTGTAGACCGATACTACTCATGTCGACAAACCTTTTAAGAACATTTTCTTCTTAAAATAGTGCATGGTTTCTACGCCAGAGGGCGTAGATGTATATCTTATTTTTGTCAATATCTCTACTTCTAGGGGTTCGATTTGAAAAATACCTTTTTTGTTGGATAGTGTTTCCAGTATGACATGTGCTTCATATAATTTCAAAATTTTCAAGTAATTCCTAGACTTTCCGTTAGGGGGCGTAAAGCTAAATTGCGTTTCTCCCTATATCTCTGCTTCTAAATCTCCAATTTGAAAACTTCTTTCTGCACCGGATACAGCTCCTGATGGGAAATCGTTTGTACATAATTTCTAATTTTTGTAAAAAAAAAATGGTTTGGCCACCAGTGGGCGTAAACCTTAATTTCCGCTTCTGATGTATTTGCAGCAAAATATGAGCTTCTAAATTCTCGATTGAAAAAAAACGTCGTTTGTAGACAGAAGTACTCGTGTCGACAAACCTTTTAGAAACATTTTCTTCTTAAAATAGTGCATGGTTTCTGCGCCAGGGGCGTAGACGTATATCTTGTTTTTATCAATATCTCGACTTCTAGGAGTCCGATTTAAAAAATTCCTTCTTTGTTGGATAGTGTCTCTAGTGTGACATGTTTTTCCTAAAAATTCAAAAATTTTCAAGTAATTCATAGACTTTCTGATAGGGGGCGTAAAGGTAAATTGTGTTTTCTGCTCTTTAAACTCCGATTTGAAATATTCTTCCTGTATCGCATACAAGACCTAATGGAAAATATTTTTCACATAATTTCTAATGTTTTGTAAATAATGGTTTGGCCAGGAGGGGGTCATAAGTGTTAATTTCTGCTTCTGATGTATTTGTAGCAAAATCTGGGCTCTTGAAAACTCGACTAATTTTTTTTTTCTTGGACTGATACAGCTCATATGGAGAAACCTTTTGAGAATACTTTCTTCCTAAAATAATGCATGGTTTTCCCACAAGGGGACGTAAAGTCACATCTTACTTTTGTCCATAACTCTGTTTCTAAGAGTTCGTAAGCTCAAGATTCCGTTTACACCAATATCTGAGGGATTAAAGACCCGATTGAAAAACTTCTTTCTCCCGTCAGACACTATTGTTTTCCATACTGGTTCCATTGCCTTTGAATAGCTTTGATAAATTTAATTTGCGTCAGAACGGATTCAAAAGACGTGCTTATTACACCCGAAAATTCGGTGTCATCTTTCTTGTTAGAAATTATTATAAAATCACTACACCACTTACAGACATTAGAGTTGATGCGTTTGAAACGAAAACATCTAAAGTCCTGTACGATACGTAGAAACTAATACACTTCTATATATGCCCCCTTAGTTTCACGGAGGATGTTCAACCTTTACTCAGTTTCTCGCCATTGCCGTTGTAATACAAGGTGATCGGTTTGGATAGGTATGATTTTAAATGCTGTGGTATGGCTTGTAACGAATACTGTATAATAAGTCAATATTTAGCATAAACCTTTATGGATGGGATTTTTCTATGCCTCTACATGACTCCCTTTGCGAACTCGGCAGAGTTCATACCGCATGCTCAATCCTTGCCACGCGTTTTCTAACACCTGCGGAGTGGCTTTACACAGACGAGGCTACATTCCATGTGCGCGGCAGGGTGAATACGCACAACGCTATCATTTGGGGTACTCAGAATTCCCATGCTTTCTACGAAGTGGAAAGAGCAAGCCCCCAAGGTGATGTTAGAAAGTGTGTAGTGCTGGGTGAGTCGTCACCAGCTGTACAATCCTCTTCCCTTTTCTGAGCACACTGTACGATCAGGACCATACCTGGACATGCTACAGATCTTCATGGTGCAACAACTGGATAAAGATGTTATTTTACGGCAAGACGGGGCCCCACCCCACTGGTCACTGGTAGCCAGGAACTTCCTCAACAGCACATTCAATAACAACTGTTGTGGCTGTGATAGCCCTATTCCTTGACCCGCAAACTTCCCAGAATCACCTACCCCCATTTTTTTCCAGTTTGTGACGAACACAGTCTACGCACAACAACCTCAAAGCCTGGACGACTTAAAGGTGAAAATGTCTGCAGCGTTCGCACAAATCCCTCCGCAGATGTTAGAAAACACGTGGCAAACATTGAGCATCCGGTATGAACTCTGCCGAATCCGCAAAGGGGGTCATGTATAGGACTAGACAAACGTCCATGCATAAAGATAATTTCTGCCAAATATTGACTTATAGTGTATTATATCTGTTACAAGCCATTGTATAGCATTTCAAAATTATCCTTACCCAAACGGATCACCCTGTAATTCCATATCAACAGCAGCAATAGATACTTATAACGATCTGTTGTCTCCCCTTTAGATCCTTTAAATCACTCGCCTTTGTCATATACAACTCTCCATAAAATATACTTATAACGATGTGTTGTCTCCCCTTTAGATCCTTTAAATCACTCGCTTTTGTCTTTGACAACTCTCCATAAAAAGCCTGTGGGGTTATATCAAGCAAACGGACTGAAAGGAATTGGGCCATCTTGGCCTATTAAGCGTCTTGGGATCACAATATCCAAGTACACGAGAATACTTGTTTTCTAGTAGGGAAGAGCTACGCCTTGTTGGAAAATGACATCTGGCTGAAGGCATTCGGTTTGAGGTGCAGTAATGTTTTACAGCACATCTAGCGAGACATTTGCGTTGATAAATTTTTCCACGAAGAAGAAAGGACCAATATACAGAAATGCATAAGCCCTCAACAACCATTATTACCTTTGAGGCAATCACGACTATGGGTTTGAGAAATATATGGCTTTTCAGAAACCCATATGAGCACGTTATGTCTATTAACTGCTCCTGATACGGGAAATGTCGAACCATCACTAAAAAAGCACAAGTTCAAAGAGGCGTTTTTCGTTATTCAGACGATACATTAAGTCACAGGTAAATTGGAAACGGAGAAGCTTATTGTTTTCCTCCATAGTTTAAACAATCGGGACTTCGCATGTGTACTGCCACAGTCTTTGATGCAAATGTCGCATCGTTGTGTCCGTGACCATCCCAACTGTGTAGCAGCTTGTCGGGTTGACATGCTCGGGCTCCGGCAAAATGCGTTGTTGCACGTCGTCTTCCGAAACAATAGGATGTCCACTTCTTGGCTTTTCTAACAAACACACTTCCAGTTTTTAGAAATTTACCTTTCTAGTGCTTAAGTCTTTTAACATCAGGAGGATAGACGTGTACGAAAATTCCTTTTCCCTTGAATTACTGAGGGTTTTTTTTTCAAATACGCCATTCAAATCGACTTTTCCTACACAATTCGCAATTGTAGCTTGTTACTATGAACAGTAAGAACAGCTAGTGTCATCTACACGCAAAAATAGACAATAAAACTTCCAATCTTTGTATTTTAAAAGCTTTAAATCTTTTTTTTATTATTATTATTTTTTAAAAATATGGCAAGATTTTTGGACTACCCGGTACTTTCTGGAATAAAACTTCCTCAATAAAATGAACAGTTAAACAAAGCTGTTTAGTTTTCTTCGTTTCAGCTAGCACGAAAATTGCCGGTCATCCGAGTAGTGAGCATCTGTCTTGAGTGCTTCAGCGTTCTAGATCACATGTACAATATGTTCTACAAGATATAGAACTGAAATCTGGAGCATACAGAGAATTTCATGCTGCAGGTTTTCACGAATCAGATAGTTACTGGGTGAAACTTTTGTCTTCGGCTTTCGCCAGAATGATTATGCTACTAAAACTGGAAGAAAGTTTCACTCACCCTAAGTTTACAGAGCGTGAGGAATCTTTCTGCATTAAATTGCAGGGACTCCAAGACAAATTCTTGAGACAAATCTGCTTATCAGCATCCAGTAAAGCTACATAGTGTTGCAAACGAATATTTTTTGAAAAAATTCAGAAGCAGGAAAACTGACTTGAATATATTTATTCCAAGTACATTCCTCCAGCGTTAACACAGGAAGCGGCACGATCGGCCAACGAGAGGAACGACTTCAGAGGTCGTCTTTTGGTATGGAGTGAACAGCTAATGTCACAGTTCTTCGTTTCATAAAAATTGAGAGTAATTCTTTTCGAGTTGGCAACAGTGCGAAGGGGTCAAATAACCACGCAGATGACTAACTGAATTAAGAAAGTATCTATGGCAACAGTTATTAGCCGTGACAGACGATTCTGGCTTTGTTATTGCGCAGTTGTTTATGGTACAATCGTCAGCCGTGGCAGACGATTCTGGCTTTGTTATTGCGCAGTTGTTTAAGGTCTGCATTTCGCCATACGGCTATGAAGGTGAGTGATTTAGAGTGAAGATATGAAATGCGTTGTGCGATAAAATTTGCTATCGTTTGGGCAAAACGGCTCCAGAAATAGTTGATTTAATGAAAAACGCTTACAAAGCCAAATGTTTAGGTGAGTCAATAACTTTTAGATGGCACCATGATTTCAATAAAAAGGCGGTTGTCGGCAGCACTCGCTTATAGGCATGGTCGACCTGAAAGTGTTGTTACGGAGCGAACTGTTGACATTGTTTGGGTAATCCTGCAAGAAGATCGAAGGATATCGTGTAAAGACATAACGGGGTTAAATAATATTTCAAAAACGTCGGCATTCAGCGTTCTACGCGACAAAACTCTGCTACATCGTGTGTGTTCCAGATGGGTACCTGATCACCTGACGAGAAAACAATTTTTAGCCAAAGTTCAGGTGTATCATGAGTGGAAACAAATGATTTCAAAGGATCCAAACTTTCTAAATACAATAATAACGGCAGATGAAACATGGATCCACTATTTCATTTCCCTCACGAAGCACGCAAAGAGTGTCTGGAAACACAGCCCCGCCTCCTCCGAAAAATGTCCCCCAAACCAAATCATCTGGGAAGGTATAAATGAAAACTTTTCTTTGATCATAACGGTGTGGTCTACCAGCATGCCGGTATTCCACAAATTACTGTCAATGCTGAGTATTACATTTCAGTCTTGAAGCGTCTGCGACGAGACATATCGATGAAGCGACCGGAACTGGTAGGTGAGTGGATCCTACACCGAGATAACGCCTGCCGACATGTGACGCCTTGTATTCAACAGATTCTTACGAAATGCAGTGTTGAAATCATGCCACCGTCTGCCTACAGTCCTGACCTCTCTCCGTACGATTTCTGGTTGTTTACAAAAATGAAGAAGTTCCGTGGTGCAACATTCAACACAGATGCTGGCGTTATTCAAACTATACAGAGGCTGTTAAAGCAGCTTCCACAAAATGCCTTCGCCACATGTTTTGAAAAGTGGACTGAACGATGGGACCGTTGCATATCCGAGGTAAGATACTTTGAAAAAGAATAACATATAGTTTGCTGCAAATATATTTCTTCATTTTGTGTGATTTTACTCTCAGTTTTTATGGAACGGCCGTTGTATGTCTTCAATACCTTGAAAAACTTTTTCTTTTAAAAGCAGCTGCAATTTATGGAATAGAAAGAAGTCACACGATGACAAATCTGGAGAATCGGGGGATGGTTGAGTACACACATTTGTTTTCGCGCCAGAAGTTGCTGTACGCTGAGACTGCTCTGTGTGCAATTGCGTTGTCGTGAAGAAGAAACCATTACCTTTTTTATTACTCAGGCCTGACACGAATAATCTTCCACAATCGTTTAAAAATGGATGTGTAAGTATTTCCAGCGACAGTTCCACCTTTAGGAATGAACACATAATGCAGAATTCCCTTACTGTCGTAAAAGCACATAAGCATTGTCTTAAGTTTGGACTTCTGTAACGTGATAGTCTTACTTTGAGTGACTGTGGAGACTTGCTCTGAGCACTCTGGCGCTTGGTTTCAGAATCATAAAGAAAACACCATGTCTCCTTACCTGCCACAATGCTTGGGGGAAGTTTTTGCACTTTTTCTACAGTCTCCGGGATGTCTTTTGCGTAATCCACCCATACATGTTTCTTGTCGTCTGACAAGGAATGTGGAACAAACCTATCGCAAACTTTTCTCCCCCAAATTCTGCACTGAAATTTGACGAATCGTCTCCTTATTAAAAGGGTCCTTACTACTATCGTCCTTATTAAATCGTCTCCTTACCAAGCCCACATTCCGGCATCCCCAAGGTCACGCAATTTTATCCTTTCGTGAACTTTCTCAATGAGTTCAGTCTTACGCACTGAAATCGGGCGTCCGGGCCTTTTGTCATTTTCCAAATCTTCCAGCCCATCCTTGAAACAGGCATACCATCTGAATGATTATGCACGAGATAGTCACTAATTGTTAGAATGCGGTCGCTGCACGGTATAACGTGAAATTCAAATTTAAAGATGAAAATAACTTTTATTTACACTGAAGCAAAAGTTGAAAGTCAAAATCGCATCACGAGATCTTGCATGCTGGCTCCCAGCACATCCTCAGGTGAATTCTAAAAAAAATATGGTAAAAATTTGAAAGAGAGTCCACCGTGGAACGTCACTCTTGTTTATATACACCACGTTCAGCTCCCGAATGACTTCAAAATCTAAATCTAAATCAATTAAGACACAACAATCATTAGGTAGAGTGTCGTGACGTTTTTTGAAGTGATTCGGGAGCTGAACGCGGTGTATATAAACAAGAGTGACGTTCAACGGTGGACTGTTTTTCAGATTTTTACAATATCTTTTGAGAATTCACCTGACGATGTGCTGGGAGCAGACACGAAAGATCTAATTAAGTGATTATGGCTTTCAACTTTTGCTTCAGTTTAAGTAAAAGTCATTTTCATCGTGCAACGACGCCATTCTAACAATTGGTGTTATCGGCACGAATTTCTTCAACAACTTCACCAGATAGGTAATTTGCCCCCTTCAACAACTTCACCAGATAGGTAATTTGCCCCATAAGCATCACGCAAAGATTCAACTGTCTCAGATGCAATTTTACCCATATTCAAACAGAATCGGATATTTGCTCTCAGCTCCATGTCAAAGCTGTGGCAATGTTCTTCCACCGAATGACGTCGTGCACATTGCAAACAATCATCTGCATAATTCTCACGAAAACGCTGTTGGCACCGCATAGCTGATAAATGATTTACCAAAACACTATGTCTTCCCGACCAGCGTATTTTCCCAGCTATGCCTTCCCGACTTGCGCATTTTACTGGGATTTTTAAAGAAAATCAGTCCCATTACTTAATTGCTGCACTGCGTACCACTATCTATCAAAGCAAAAAAAAACGGTTTCGTTGTACAATGTTGACATTGTTGACTAACTGAATTAAGAAAGTATCTATGGCAACAGTTATTAGCAGAATATAAAGATTCTAGGGAACACACGTACACTTCCAAAATTCATTCCAAAGTAACCAAAAATTAGATCTCAGAAAAGAAATATGAAGATGAGGCCTTCATGCTGCACTTAAGAAATGCTCTTGACAAATTACGATATGAAAATTTCACCATATGAAGATCTTTGCAATTGTTTAGCGATTTTGGAGCATTTTGTACGCTTAGATGACACTGGATGTGGAGAAATAGACTTTCGTATACATTCTGCTTTCCATAAATTAAGAAAACGTTAATACACTATCTACCAACAAGTAATTGGACACCCCTGAAATCCACGATATCTGCGGTCCTGATACACGTCACGGCCGCCGCCGTTAAATATCGTGTGGGAAACAGCAACGCTTCCAGTCGCATGCAAGATGCCACGCAGTTCGGAGCTCTCTGATTTCGAGAAAGGTGTAATCGCCGGGTATTACAGAAATGTCCGATCCATACGTGACATATCCAGCGAGTTGAAGTACCCAAAATCACCAGTGGCCTACGTGATTGGCAAATGCAAGATGAGAGGTGACTGTCGGAATGTGCCCCAACCCGGCAGACCCACAAAACTGGGAGTTAGAGACCGACGGGTGCTGGCGAGAGAAATTTGGAAGAACCTCACCAAATCAATGGGCCACATCCGCGAGGAGTTTCAACAGGCATCCGGGAGTGTTCTTTCGATGAATACCATTCGTAAGGAATCCCATCTGCTCGGTTATCATGGACGTGCTGTCGCCCAAGAGCCCTTGATCACCAAGTCCAATAGCGCCGCTCGACTAACGTGGTGCAAAGAACGTCGACAGTGGACCGTTGAACAGTGGAAACAGGTCCTCTGGAGCGACGAATCAAGGTTCACCCTCTACCGTTCGGATGGCAGGGTCTGGGTTTGGCGTCCGCCTGGAGAACGCCTTATGCTGGAATGCATTGCGCCAACTGTGAAGTTCGGCGGCGGTGGAATTATGCTATGGGGTGTTTCTCCTGGTATGGCACGGGACCCTTGGTCGAAATTCCTGGTAGACTCAACGCCGAGACCTACTGCACCATTTTGGATGACTATGCGCTTCCTACGTTGTGGCAGTTTTACGGGGTGGACCCATGTTACTTTCAGGATGACAATGCCACCTGTCATGTCGCGAGGTCCACCATGGCTCGGTATGGTGACAATGGCGTTAATCGAATGGACTGGCTTGCCCAGAGCCCGGACCTTAACCCTATCGAGCACCTATAGGACAAGTTGGAGCGTCGACTTCAGAGGTGCCCCCACCGTCCAAAATCGGTGAAGGAACTGACCTGTCTTCTCCAAGCCGAGTGGAAGAAAATACCGCTAGCCGTCGTACAACGTCTGGTTGAGAGTATGCCCCGGAGGGTCGCCGCTGTAGTCGCTGCTCGTGGAGGCTCCACCAACTATTGAAGGGGAATAAACTTCGTTTTCCTTTGCTATCACAGGTGTCCAATTACTTGTTGGTAGATAGTATAGTTCTTTTGTTATTTTAATTTCAGTGTTTTTTTTTAGACAACAAATAGAGTTAGTTTGACCTAATAAACAGAGAACTGACTGGAAATCATCTATCAAATCAAAACTGATGAAAAACAAAATGTTTGCAGTTTTATTCCCATGTTCGTATTTTTTTATCACAAAAAGAACCATTTTTTAAATATCAGTCATGTAAACACGCACTTAGCAAAAGAAAAGGATCTCTTCACAAACGAGTGAGCTTAGATCGAAATAATGTTCTCACCTGATTTTTTACTCCGGTAACGAGACCTGTTCGCCTTAAATCCACAATGCCATCGTCATCACTATCTTCATCATATCCAACCAATGGGGAAAAATCTTCACGAATTCCGAACGTTTCATTTGAAACTTTGGTACGATTTTCTTTTGTATGAAATTTAGGCTGACTCTGAAATATAGAAATGCTGTTGTTCTATAACTGTACAAAACATGGGAGATGTATTCATTTCGTAAGTATTTCATGTTTCTGTGACCTCAAAAAACGTTAATGTCGTATAAAATACAGGATGTCATAAAAAGGTGTAACCAATTTCAAATGATCATAACTTTTTATACAAAATTAATATGAACATTCTGTTTGTTGCGGGTGGTAAGGAATACCCTCACGTTTTCTAGAAGTGTATCGAATGGATCCTGCGACGAAAGCACAGATTGTGCAGTGGTTTATTAAAACCCGGTCCGAAACGCAAGTTCGGCGGAATTTCAGAGCAGACATTGCTGACCTGAGGAGGAAGATTACACACACACTGCAGAAAGCTAATAATGACATTCTTGAACGAACATGGAACTGGAATACCGTTTAGAGATTTTTCGGGTGACAGATGGCTCCCATGTCGAATGTCTATAAAACGTCATGATCTATTCTGTCAATTAACACAAGTTGTGTATGAGATCATTTTTATTAAAACTATTAGGATTATATGAAATTAGTTATACCCTGTAGTTTTCTGCGGAACGAAAAAGAACAACTAGTAAATCTGAACCATAATAGAAGGATTGCATGCCACAATTTAATTTCGTTTTAACGAAAAATAACTCTAAGTTCAGTATCTAAGTAACATCAAAGAAGTCATATTAAAATAAATTTATTGCATTAATGCGGGTCTGGCTCTGCTGTCGGGTCAGTTCGATGAACTGTTAGGTTGTCGCAAATGAAATGTCCGAATGTTGATGGAAACTTCAAACAGCCAAAATAAGGTGCATTATCAAATAACCACCTATTAATCAAATTATTCTTATCAAATAATCTACATATTAATTCTATAAAGTTTTTTTTTACTGTAAGACCAGTTGTGAGAGAACGGCTGAACGTAAAGATATGATTTAAGTATCAAAATAAAGGTCTTACCATGTAGATGTGCTAGTCGAAGAGAAAAATGAGATTGAGGAAACGGTTCGGGCGTTGTGGGGCGGCAAAGTTCCCATGTAAAGTTTATGGGAGAAGCGTGCTGTTGACATCCGATCGCCTGGGGTTGACTCACGTGCTGTTAAAGGCAGAGTATGGAGGGACTCAGATAGTCCAAAGTCGTAAGTCTCTCTTCTCAGCTAACCGTTGTGCAAATCAACGTTAGCAAGAATTTGTTTTAAAGTTCTTATCGGAACATCGAACACTCGAAGACCTGATTGCGTTGTGCCATTGGACTGTGTGATGTATATACACAATTTAACATTCATTCGATCCAGTTTATTCACGTAGGTAAGACGTTTCCCATTATGTAAAGATGTAAATAAACTTTTCATATGAGTTTATTCTTTTCAAAAAAAAAAAAAAACTAACATTCGATTCCGACAAGTTTCGTCTACCGGGTTTGAATCCCGGTGAGACATGGATGTTGCGTTTGTCTTACGGCATTGGCGTTCTCCCTTCCCTGATACCAGTGACCCTAAATTAGGGACGGGCGACGGCTTTCAGCCCAAGCGTTGGCTTATTACAATTCGTCCGTGAAGAGTCTGGGTTCGAATCCCCGTGAGGCATGGATGTTGTGTTTATCTTACCCCACTGGCTCTCTCTCTCTCTCTCTCTTCCTGGAAGCAGTGACTCTAAATTAGGGACGGGCGACTGCTAAAAAACTAACCCTCAGTTCCGACAGGTCTCGTCTACCGGAAAAAAAAACTGTCCGTCGATCCGACGGGTTTCGTTTACCGGGTTTGAATCCCGGTGAGGCATGGACGTTGTTTGTCTTACAGCACTGTCTTTCTCCTTTCTTTGGAACCAGTGGCCCTAAATTAGGACCAGCCGACTGCTTATACCCCAAGCATTGGCTTATGATCATTCGTTCGTGAAGGATCCGGGTTCGAATCACGGTGTCGAATGGATGTTGTGTTTGTCTTACACCACTGGATCTCTCTCTTCCCCGGAAACAGTGACCCTAAATTAAGGACGGACGATTGCTAAAAAACTAATCGTCGATTACGACAGGTTTCGTCTACCGGGTTCGAATCCCGATGAGGCATGGATGTTGCGTTTGTGTTACGGCACTGGCTCTCTCCCTTCCCTGAAACCAGTGACCCTAAATTAGGGACGGGTGACTGCTCATAGCCCAAGCGTTGGCCTATGATCATTCGTTTGTGAAGGGTCAGGGTTCGAATCACGGTAACACACGGATGTTGTGTTTGTCTTACGCCACTGGCTTTCTCCTTTCCCTGGAACCAGTGATCCTAAATTAAGGACGGGCGACTGCTTATAGCTCATTCAGTTGCTCATAGTGGTTGTTAAATCTTCAGTCACAAAAAAGAAAAAATTACGGACCTGGACTATTTGTCTTTACTGAAGTGGTTGAATGAATTTGTCAATCAAATAAACTTTACATTTGTTGTTTCATATGAGTTTATTATTAAAAAAAAAAACTTACCTTCGAATCCGACGGGTTTTTTCTAGTCACTTATTAATCAAATAATCATTCATTAGTCAAAATAGTTGCCTCCGGCTGCAACACACTTTTGCCAGCGTGATACAATCTTATGCATCGCGTCGTGGGAAAATGTCTAGCTCCGGGATGCGTCAAACTCATCTAACGTGGTTTCAGTTGATGTTCGAATGGGAAATAATTTACCATTTAGAAAGGTGTCCAGGTGCTTGAAGAAGTGATATATTGTGGGTGACAGATCGGGTGAATAATGCGAATGAGGTACAGTCTTGTAACTCAATAGGTGCAGCTCTGGGGTATATATAGGGATCTCTTGTTATCATGGGGAAGTATGCTTCCATGGCTATTGAGTAGGGTTGGCTGTTTTGCGGACAGTTCTCCATACATAATGTCAGATCTTGACAATACCTGTCCACTGTAACGGTTTCAATCGGTCCTAAAAATGAAGAGTGGACCACAACAGCTGCGGACCACTAAGCATTGACCATCGTCTTCCTGGGATGGAGTACCGCCTTCGGGGTGTATTTTGTTCTAAGAAGGAGGAGTGGACCAACAAGCACTGGCCACGGCTTTCCTGGGATGGAGTACGAGCTTGTGTGTTTTGGGTCTTTACCATGGTCAAGCCACTGCGCTTAACGTTGATGTGACGAGGAGCCTCAAAATGTCTTTCGTTTGGCTTCCGATAAGCAGAGAAGAAGAGCAGATATTAAATCGTCATATTTTGCTCTGTACCATCAATCCATGTGGAACTCATTTATCCGTCATCTTCATGGCTGATAAATGTCGCAAAACGCTTACACAGCGTCCTTCTATTTTATTGCTAAGCTCTGCCACCGTTTCACGCTGATAGGATTCAATCAATATCTCCTACACGGCGCCATCCATAGCTCCTTCTGGTCTACCGTGTGGCTCAATTTGAATGCTAACATCGCCGAATGGGAATTTAGCAAACCAACGTTGTATCTTGCGTTCACTAATGGGGCCTTTCCCAAATGCTCTATGGATATTGCGAGTTGCCTCCGATGAAGATATCCAAGTTTAACCATTTGAGTAAGCTGCCGATGCACCTGAACTAAATGATGCACAAAATTCTCTGCGCTTCCCAAACCTATCCACATAGCAACGTGATTTTAGAAAAGCTGTCATAAAACAATTTCCTTTGTCCTCCTATCTCAGAAGTAGCGACAATAAATCAATCACCGGTGATAAATGCTCATTTCTGGTCCTTTATTCTGTGCTCCATGACCCAAGACATGATAGAAGAAGTCTAGTCCCCGTGACACGGGAATCACGACCACACAAATGTCTTTTCTCTCTTTCTTAGAGTAGTCCCCATTGGTGTTGACCTTTTAGCAGGCAATCATTCAGAAACGATTAGTGCCAATCATCCTCCAAAATGTTCTCTTTAAATAACGAAACTAAAGGGAACGCAAAGCTTTCACTTGCACACATTCGCTCGTTCCAGCCACGCTCGGCCTGCTTTTTAGACAGCAAATATATTCATTCGAGCTGATCAGCCTACTTTGCTAATCCCGATAAAAATCATTCCAGCTTGTTAAAGGATTAAACTCATGTATGAAAACGACACGAATTTGGCTCTGATTCATCGTCGTCTTCTCTGTAGCAGAATCCTCTTGAAACTAATGCCAATAACAAAATGACCAATGTTTACAGGAAGCGGCAGTGATGCCTTACGTTTTCATTTAACAAATTCAATCCGGTAATACTCCGATGAGCCAGTACATTATGACCGCCTACCCAATAAGCTGTAAGACACCCTTTAACCCGCAAAACAGCGGCCACTTGTCCAGGCACTGATTCGATGAGGTGGCGATAGGTATCCTGGGGTACCATAATATCAACAGCAGGTCTTCCAGTTCGCGTACATTTCGAGATGGTGGTGATTTAGCGCGATCTCGCTTTTCCAAGTCGAACCACGAATGTTCGATTGGGTTCATGTCAGGTACATTTGGAGGACAGGGCATTAACAGAAAATCACCAGAATGTTCCTCGAACCACTCGGACGACTCTGGAAGTGTGAAATGGCACATTATCCTTCTGGTAATGGCCATCACCACCAGGGAACACTGTTGCCATTAATGGGTGAACTTGGTCCTGAACGATATTCAGATACCAGACAGCAGTCAGCGATTGTGCTATTGGGATAATGGGGCCTAAAGTATCCCAAGAAAACATTGCCCACAAGACAACACTGCCGCCGCTGCTGGCTTGTTTCCTCCCAACAGGGCATCCGGTTGCCATAGCCTCCGTTGGTAATCGGCGTATTGGCGCTTGGTAGTCTACGTGATGCACTAGGATTCTTGATTCGACAGACCAGGCCACTTTCTTCCAATCATCCACGGTCCACCCTCGATGATTTTGGGCCCCATTTAATGCGTTGTTGGCGATGACGTGCAGTGAGGATGTGGACCCGGCCGGGTCTTCGGCTATGCATGCCCATGCGCAGAAGGCTGCAATGAACTGTGTGCTGTGACATATTGTCCTGCTCACACCTGTTGTAGCTGCGTGTGATTTGTCGCAGTGTGGTCCTGAGGTCGCTGTGAACAATGCGCAACAGTCTTAGCTCCTCTCTGGCATCAATGAGCTGCGGACGATACACATCTGGACGACGGTTGTTTGTTTGGCCACCTGTGCACAACTTTTGATACGCACTCAGTAGAGCGGTACGTGATCCACCCTCAAGGGCGCCGTTTCCGAGATGGTATTTCTAAGTCTCAGTGCCATCATTATTTTTTCTTTATCAAACTCCGATAAATCGGAAGCTTTTCCCATTCTGACTCCGAACACTCTACAAACAAAAATCGGTCCTCGGGTTGTATATATCCAGCCCTGCGAACTTCACCTGCGCCACCTTTCGGTCTCATTTTTCTAGGCTGGGGTGATCATAATGTAGTGGCTCACCAGTGTAGGTTAAGTCATAAATAACCTGCCAAATCCACGAATCTGGAGTGTGAGGATCTCTGCGAACGAGAGGCCCCATTAAATACTTATATATGATTTTGGTGTCTTTTTCGTGTGTATATGTATGTGTTCAAGTGACAGCCGTGTAAGATATCTTGTACGAGAACAGACAACTTATCCTTTGCAAACTCATTGCTGGACATTTTGGGGACCTTGGTCCTCAACGACGCCATTTCGACCGAACTCGTAAGATAGTCGTTGGTTGTCAAGTACATGGGGATATTCGGTATGCCTTCTTACATGGTCGGAGGCGGAACTTAAAGAACATTCGTTACGAGGTGTCAACAATGCAACCCCCAAAAACGTTGGGGGTTCGTGGAAGAAGGAAGACTAGGAGGACATTAAAGATTCGAAGCGCGAAGAGAAGGAGATGTCATGGTGATACAGCAAAATGTTTTTTCGTTGTATGGGATATAACCCATAAAGCATGGAAATAATGTACAGTTGTATATATATATATATATATAGAACTAATTGAAAGAGCGAGGGAATATGAACTTCCATTGTGCATGGCTTTTATCGATTATGAAAAAGCCTTTGATTCGGTGAAACCATCAGCAGTTACAATGGCTCTGAAAACCTGCGGTATTGAAGATGCATACATTAATATTATTAATAACATCTATGAAAATGCAAGTGCAAAGATTAGGCTGTTTGAAAA
The DNA here is from genome assembly GCA_039090855.1 of Macrothele yani. Taxonomy (NCBI): domain Eukaryota; kingdom Metazoa; phylum Arthropoda; class Arachnida; order Araneae; family Macrothelidae; genus Macrothele; species Macrothele yani. The sequence goes on along the minus strand of CM076998.1, from coordinate 89,007,278 downwards.
TACAACACACATAAAAATTGGAAAGGGAGTGAGACAAGGTGACACCATATCTCCGAAGCTCTTTAATGCCACATTGGAGGGTGTTTTTCAGTCACTGAGCTGGGAAAACAAGGGGATAAAGATTAATGGAGATTATCTAACCCACCTTCGTTTTGCTGATGACGTAGTCATTTTTGCAACTACCCCATCAGAGCTGCAGAGTATGATCCAGGAACTTGCTGACAAGAGTAAAGAAGTGGGATTAAAAATGAACTTTCAGAAGACAAAAGTGATGTTCAATGCTTTTACAAGAAATGAAGATTTATCGATTGATGGAGAAAAGCTGGAGATAACAGACACGTACGTTTATCTTGGACAGCAGATATCAAGTGAGGGTCACATTGATGAAGAAATTAATCGGCGTACAAAACTTGCCTGGAGAGCTTTTGGAAGAAACAGCATAATTTTCAAGAGCAATATGCCATTATGTCTTAAAAGAAAAGTGTTTGATCAATGCATCCTTCCAGTGCTTACGTATGGTGCGGAGACGTGGACCTTAACTAAAAGAGACATACAAAGGCTGCAGACAACTCAAAGAAGCATGGAGAGGTGCATGCTTGGTGTAACCAGGAGGGATAAGAAGAGGAACTCGTGGATCCGAAAAATGACAAGAGTGGAAGACATCATGATCAGAGTTAAATCCCTGAAATGGCAATGGGCTGGACATACTGCCAGAAGGACAGATCATCGATGGACAGCTGAAATTTTAGATTGGATTCCAAGGGACAGGAAAAGACCCAGAAGAAGACCACATGGGAGATGGGTGGATGAAATTCGAAAGTATGCAGGGGTGACATGGAGGAGACTGGCACAAGACAGACCGTTGTGGAGGAAACTTGGGGAGACCTTCGTCCAGCAGTGGATTGATAATGGTTGACAATGATGATGATGATATATATATATCTTGAATAAATACTCGGATTTCTTAGCAAATGGATTCCTGAAGATATTTTCCTTAAGGTCGACTTTGTAAAGGACGAAACGAACCAAACGGGCCTAGAAACCACAGGCTCTCTAAAACATGTCACATGGAGAATCTGGCATTTCGTCTGAAATAACCAAATGCTTTATTTTTAAATATTTTCAGAGTGCCATCTAACCTCTCAGGTACGCAAGATGACTTCCGCTTCATCCACTTGAACTATTGTATGGTAATGATATATTTATCTGCTTTGTGTTGTCCAAAGGACGGAAAGAAAGTGAAACTAACATGGACGTTCGGCATTGCTGTAACAACGAAAATTCTTGAATGGACGAAAAAGCGGAGAACTATGTGAAAAACATGCTTAATTCTCATCGGTCTGGTTGCTAGGAAGTACTGGGCAACCGGAAAGTAATTTTTTTAGGGGGGCTACGTTTGGGGAGCAGATATGAAGTGTTTATGCACGTTCAACGTAAAGTAAGTATACGTACATGTGAATGAACTATTCACCTTTAACTTATGTAGGTGTTTTTGTCTACCAGATTTGCAGAATAAAATGCGAGACATAAAACCCGAAGAGTATCACGTTTGTCACTGTATGCTGTATGAAATTCACAAGGGGAGCAATGCAACCGTGGTAAACAATTACATTTACGCTGTTTATTTTAATGCGTCAAATGTCCGCAAGTGCGAGCGTTGGTTCGCCCAATTCCGGTCGGGCAATTTTGACTTCTCTGATGCGTATCGTGCAGGAAAACCTATGAAGCTGGACAATCACCTGCTGCATGCAGCCGTTCAGGCATATCCTCGTCAAACCATTAATAAATTATGCCGACATCTTAATTCATCATAGTCAACTGTTCAAGAGCACCTACAACAGTTAGAGAAGGTCTACAGACAATGGAGTTTGGGTCCCACACCAACTAGCACCAGACAACAATGCCAAGCTTTCCACCATCTGCAACTGTTTGATCAGCCGACATGAAAAGGATCCATTTCTTTATCGAATTGTCACAGGAGATGAAAAGTGGGTTCTTTTCGGGAACAGAAAACGCAAAAACCTGTGGCATTCTCCAGGTAAGACACCAGTTCCTACGCCAAAACCAAGCCTACACTCCAAAAAGGTTTTGCTCTGTGTTTGGGGGACTACCGTTGGCATAGCTCACTTTGAGCTAAATCCTGACAGTCTATAACGGCAGACCTCTATTGTCAACAACTAGACCGTTTGAAGCAAGCTCTTACTGTAAAACATCCAGCACTGGTCAACAGAAAAGTTGTCGTCCTCCAGCATGACAACGCGAGATCTCAAACGGCGAGACGGATTCAGCAGACGATCAGAGATTTTGACTGGGAAGTTCTGCTCCATCCTACTTATTCCCCTCACATTGCACCATCTGATTACCATTTGCTAAGATTTATGCAGAACTTTCTCAATGGGAAAAGATTACACAATACTGATGATGTCAGAACGGGGCTCTTGGACTTCTTTGCATCGCAGCGAACGTCTTTTTATAAAAACGGCTTTGAAAGTTTGGTTTCACAATGGGCAAGTATTATCGATAATGATGTCAATTATATAATTCATTAAGAAATAAATTTCTTCTGTTACAAACAGTATTTCTTTTCTTTTCCAAAAACGATATTACTTTCCAGTCCCCCAAATAGAATCCATAAAATTAGGAAAGATTTCAACCGATTTGGAGGTTCGATGAAAACCGGAGACATTTATAACTTTCACGGCTCAAAACTAATGCCACTCAAATTCTGGATACTTCGACTGCTGTTATATCTTTCACGCTTTAAAACTAATACAACTCAAATGATGGATATTTAGACTTCTGTATGTCTCTTTGAGCAAACCTAGTATGTTTTCAGGAGTCATGAAACCGAAATGCATTGTAAATGCAACGCCAGGAAAGGTCTGAGATATTGAAGTGAGATTTATTAGGTGCATTACCTACAAGGGTTGTCCCCCAAACAGCTGAGAATGTTTTTATAAAAATAATATGCGTACCTTAAATTATCAAGGAAGTGGTCATCTTTATCGAAATACTGTCCGTTGCATCGGTGTGCCAAAACCCCTCCCACTTTTTTGATGTATTCTGGAATTCTTCTGAAATGCCATTGAAGCACCCCTCTGCAGCTGTAATAAGTTGTTCATAAGTCTCACGTTGTCGTCCCTGTACTGTCGTTTTTAAAATGAGGAACAACCAGAAGTCACGTGGTGATACGTCTGGACTATATGTACGTTGGGACATCAACTTAATATTCATTTTCTCCAAATAAGAAACCACAGAACCAGCCATGGGCGGCTTTGCATTAGGCCATACATGAAAAGAAATAGGGAACCCATTTCTTTTGAAACGAGTTTGTTCAGCCCAAGTTGAACAAGCTCATTTCATGCCCGAATGCTCGGTTAAAATTATGTGAATTGATGATTTTAAAATGTGAACCATATCTTCGATATCTCTAATTGATAGGTGACTGTCTTCATGAATAATAATACCTATTGTATTGATGTTTACTTCTGTAACACTCGTTGAAAGTCTTTCTTCGTGGGCGTTAAAGCCGCCTACTCACGACAGTAGTGTATAAATGGGGGTTCTGATTCATACCTCATGAGTTATGAGGTATGATCACGACCATCCATGATTCTTTATCAGTAAATTGTTGATTTTCTTAGACATTCATCTTTATAAGCCTCTTGCAGAAGAGGGAAAGTCTCTCCGACAGACTTCTTAAGTCGACAGCGAAAATTTAATGGCGCCCCTTTGTTCTTTTTTCACATCCATGTTTTTCAAAACATCACAGTGAAAAAACACGTGTTAAGGCTTCACGAAACGACGCTTGTTAAACCGCGCACCACAAACGACGAATGTGTGATAAACAGGTGTGGCCCGTTGCTATGGTTACTGTAACCACTACCATTTTTTCCAGATTCCTGCCCAAGTCGAACGCAGTATTGCACAATTTTTATAAAAACATTCTGGGTTGTTTTGGAACAAGATTTGTATGATACAAGTCGTAGGTGATCTGAAGTACAGACCTATAAGAGATATGGAACAAACAATACTCAGTAGCCTGTGTAACCCCCACGAGCGGTGTGGAATCAACTGGAAGAGGCTCTGGACGTCGCTCTGCGAAAGGCCATTAAATGTTGCCTCGATTCCTACTCAGAGTTCAACTTGCCTAACTGGAGGTGGGCTCATGAGTCTAGCGACCATATCCCACACTTGTTTGATGGGCGACAAAACTGGTGAACGCTTTGACGAAGGAAGACGTGGGACATATCGTGCATCCAGGAGCTGTAAGACATTTCGCGCCACATGTGGTCCGGCATTATCCTGTTAAAAGATGGCACCTGGAACCGTCTGCAAAAATAGCAGCGCTTCACTCACCACAACTTCGTCGACGTATCGCTGGTACATCGCCTCCTGGTACTTCCGCCCTCTTACGCTTTGTAGGTGGCGGAAACATGAATGACACCCCATAGCATTCCACACCAAAACGCTAGGTGTCGGACCCATATGCATGCTTTCAGCAGTCGTTCACTACGATGTCACCGTAAAATGGTACGTCCATCATAGGAAGCAGGTTGAACCGCGACTCATCGGAAAACACTATACACGGCTCTTCGTGGGTCTGCGTTCGAAGCAACGGACGACGAGCGACGAGACCTCTCTAAAATAAACGGCGTCGGACAGAACTTGCAAAAAATCCATGTGCCTTTCACTGTTGTGCTAACACTCGAGACGTAGCTGTTCGGTCCGCCAACGCCATACAGTGGAGGTAACGGTTTTCGCGTGTGTCCGTCCTTTGCTAAGCTCAAACTGCCTCGCGTCTGAGCGTCAGATCTTTTTCGGCCCACTGACGCCGTATTTGTACCACTATGCTGGCGTTTCGTCAAAGTACTGCTGTATCGTGTGTGCTCCAGATGAGCACCTCATCACCTGACGAGAGAACAATTGTTACCCAAAGTTCAGGTGTATCATGAGTGGAAACAAATGATTTCAAAGGATCCAAACTTTCTAAACACAATAATAACGGCAGATGAAACATGGATCCACTATTTCGTTCCCCTCACGAAGCGCGCAACGAGTGTCTGGAAACACAGTCTCGCCTCATCCGAAAAACGTCCCCCAAACCAAATCAGCTGGGAAGGTATTCATGAAATATTTTCTTTGATCATAACGGTGTGGTCTACCAGCATGCTGGTCCTCCACAAATTACTGTCAATGCTGAGTATTACATTTCAGTCTTGAACCGTCTGCGACGAGAAATATTGATGAAGCGACCTGAACTGGTAAGTGAGTGAATCCTACACCGAGATAACGCCTGCCGACATCTGACTGCTTGTATTCAACAGATTCTTACGAAATGCAGTATTAAAATCATGCTACAGCTTGCCTACAGTCCTGACCTCTCTCCGTACGATTTCTGGTTGTTTCCAAAAATCAAGGAGAAGCTCCGTGGCGCAACATCCAACACAGATGCTGGCGTTATTCAAACTATACAGAGGCCGTTAAAGCAACTTCCACAAAATGCCTTCGCCACATGCTTCGAAAAGTGGACTGAACGATGGGACCGTGGCATATCATCCGAGATAAGATACTTTGAGAAAGAACAACATATATTTTGCTGCCAATATATTTCTTCATTTTGGGTGATTTTACTCTCAGTTTTAATAAAACGGCCGTTGTATGTCTTCAATGTCTTGAAAAACTTTTTCTTTTAAAAGCAGCTGCAATTTATGGAATAGAAAGAAGTCACACGATGACAAATCTGGAGAATCGGGAGATGGTTACGTACACACATTTGTTTTCGTGCCAGAAGTTACTGTACGCTGAGACTGCTCTGTGTGCAGTTGCGTTGTCGTGAAGAAGAAATCATTACCTTTTTTAGTACTCAGGCCTGACACGAACATCTTCTTCCACAATCGTTTCAAAATAGATGTGTAAGCATTTCCAGCGACAGTTGCACCTTCAGGAATGAACTCATAATGCAGAATTCCCTTACTGTCGTAAAAGGACACCAGCATTGTCTTAAGTTTGGACTTCTGAAACGTGATAGTCTTACTTTGAGTGACTGTGGAGACTTCAAAAATGAAAATACCATGTCTCGTTACCTGCCACAATGCTTGGGGGAATTTTTTGCATTGTTTCTACAGTCTCCGGGATGTCTTGTAATCCACCCAAACATGTTTCTAGTCGTCTGACAAGAAATGTGGAACAAACCTTTCACAAACTTTTTCTCCCCCAAATGTTGCACTGAAATTTGACGAATCGTCTCCTTAATAAAAGGGTCCTTACTACTATCGTCCTTATTAAATCGTCTCCTTACCAAGCCCACATTCCGCCATCCTAAAAGTCAAGCAACGATCACATTTTATCTTTTCTAGACATCCTCAATGAGTTTAGTTTTGCGCACTGAAATCAGGCGTCCGAGCCTTTCGCCATTTTCCAAATCTCCCAGCCCATCCTTGAAACGTGCATAACATCTGAATGTTATGCACGAGATAGGCACTAATTGTTAGAACACCGTCGTTGCAAGATATAACATGAAATTCAAATTTAACGATGAAAATAATTTTTGGTCACACTGAAGCAAAAGTTGAAAGTCAAAGGTACATCACTAGATCTTTCGTGCTGGCTCCCAGCACATCCTCAGGTGAATTCTGAATGCCGCCCCGGTGGCGCAGTGGTCTAAGGCGTTGGCCTCTGATCATTCGTCCGTAAGGGGTCCTGGTTCGAATCCTGGTCAGGCATGGATGTTGTGTTTGTCTTACGGCACTGGCTCTCTCCCTTCCCTGGAACCAGTGACCCTAAATTAGGGACGGGCGACTGCTTATAGCCCATTGAGTTGCTCACGTTGGTCGTTAAACCTCCAATCAAAAAAAAAAAAAAAAAAAATTCTGAAAAATGGATATTGTATAAATTTGATAGAGTCCACCGTGGAACGTCACTCTTTTTTATATACACCACGTTCAGCTCCCGAATGACTTCAAAATCTAAATCTAAATCAATTAAGACACAACAATCATTAGTTAGAGTGTGGTGACGTTTTTTGAAGTGATTCGGGAGCTGAACGCGGTGTATATAAACAAGAGTGACGTTCAACGGTGGACTGTTTTTCAGATTTTTACAATATCTTTTGAGAATTCACCTGACGATGTGCTGGGAGCTAACACGAAAGATCTAATTAAGTGATTATGACTTTCACCTTTTGCTTCAGTTTAAATAAAAGTCATTTTCATCGTGCAACGTCGTCTTCCAACAATAAGTGATATTGGCACGAATTTGTTCAACAACTTCACGAGATAGGTAATTTGCCGCATAAGCATCACGCAACGATTCAACTGTCTCTGATGCAGTTTTACCGATATTCAAACATAATCGGGTATTTGTACTCAATTCCATGACAGAGGTGTGACAATGTTCTTTCACCGAATGACGTCATGCACATTGCAAACGATCATCTGCGCAATTCTCGCGCAAACGCTGTTGGCACCTAATGACTGATAAATTATTCACCAAAAAACTATGCCCTCCCGATCCGCGTATTTTATCGGGATTTTTAAAGAAAATCAGTCCCATTACTTAATTGCTGCACAGCGTACCACTACCTATCAAAGTAAACAAAAAACAAAAAAAACAAAACGGGTTCGATGTACAATGCTGCTACAAAAAATCTTCCCCAAGAATATAAAGATTCTAGGGAACACACGTACACTTCCAAAATTTATTCCAAAGTAACCATAAATGAGATCTCAGAAAAGAAATATGAAGATGAGGCCTTCGTGTTGCACTTAAGTGATGCTCTTGACAATTTGCGATATGAAAATTTCACCATATGAAGATCTTTGCATTTATTTAACGATTATCGAGCATTTTGTACGCAAAGATGACACTGGATGTGTAGGAACAGACTTTCGAATACATTCTGCTTTCCATAAATTGAGAAAAAGTCAATAGTTCTTTTGTTATTTTAATTAATTTCAGTGTTTTTTTTAGACAACAAAGAGAGTTAGTTTGACTTAATAAACAGATAACTGACTGGAAATTATCTATCAAATCAAAACTGATAAAAAACAAAATGTTTACAGTTTTATTCCCGCGTTCTTATTTTTTATGACAAAAAGAACCATTTTTTTAGTATCAGTCATGTAAACACGCACTTAGCATAAGAAAAATATCTTTTCACAAACAAGTGAGCTTAGATCGAAATAATGTTCTCACCTGATTATTTACTCCGGTAACGAGACCTTTTCTCCTTAAATCCACAATGTCATCGCCAGGCTCATGTACTTCATGTCCAACCTATGGGGGAAATCTTTATGAATTACGAACGTTTCATTTGAAAGTTTGGTACGATTTTCTTTTGTATGAAATTTATGCTGACTCTGAAATACAGAAATATTGTTGTTCCATAACTGTACAAAACATGGGAGATGTATTCATTTCGTAAGTATTTCATCTTTCTGTGACCTCAGAAGGCGTTGCTGTCGTATAAAATACAGGATGTCCCAAAAACGTGTAACCAATTTCAAATGATCATACCTTTTTATACAAAATTACACTGCTGGACAATTGCTAAGGACGGATCATAAACGGCCATATAGCGCATAAAAAAGTAAGTGTGGTTGGATGCCAAGTGAAATAAAATAATGTCAGAATGCCAGGACATTACAAGAAAGACAATTTATTGTGCTCTGAAATCCAGAAGGCTTTGGAACGTGTTCAAGGGACAAACAGGCCATTTTGTGCAGAATACGTAAACGTGAAAAAAATGCAATTACCGTCCGCAGGCGTTCCGGCGTAAGATGTCAATACGCGATATGGCCACCATGGAGGGCGATGCAAGATTCCACACGTCGTGTCATGCTTTGCACAACATTATCAAGCAGCTGTTGGGGTAATTTATCCCATTCCTCTGTCAGTGCACGGATGAGGGTGTCCTTGTTTATTGGAGGGCATTAGCGACCAGCAAGACTCCTCCCTAAAGCATCCCACACATTTTCAATGGGATTCAGATCTGGAGAACGTGCTGGCCATACGAGACGTTGAATATCCTCGCTCTCGAGACACTCCTGGACAGCGACTGTTCGATGACATGTTGCGTTGTCGTCCAAGAAAATGAATCTATCACCGACAGCACCAAGGAACATGCGAACATGAGGTAGCAGAACATCATTAATGTATCGTTGGCCAGTCATACTCCCAGTTGGAAGCACATAGAGGGACGTACGGCCATTGATCATGATGCCAGCCCATACCATGACACTACATGTCGGATATCGGTCCCTTTCCTGTATGTTTGCTGGACAATATGCAATACCACTATCACGCCAGATCAGTTGTCGTCGACAATCAGACGATAGACTGTATATACTCTCAACTGAGAAGAGGACAGCAGACCAGTCGTTATCAGTCCAATTGCGATTTTGATGGCACCATTGCAAACGGGCGGTACGGTGACGTCTGGACAATGGGATGCACACAACAGGACGGCGGGCGTATAGTCCTCCTTCATGCAAACGTCTGGCGACAGTTTTTCGGGAGATCCGCTTGCCAGTAGCAGCCATAAACTGATTTGCTACCTCACTAGCTGTGCTGCGCCGGTGTCTTTTTGTTGATAGCACTATGTACCGATCTTCTGCAGGTGTCGTACTGCGAACACGACCTCCCACGTGACGTTTGCTACACTCTCCATTTGTTTAAAATGATTTCCAAAGCCTTGAAACAACACTGTGGCTGACGTCGAACTCCCTGGCAGCATCTGTTATTTTTCGCCCTTCTTTAATCTTGCCAATAATACGGCTACGCGTAAAATCATCTAGGTGATATCGGGAAGACATACTGAAAATTACAAGTTCGTCAATTGATTCTTTCCCTTTCAACTTTGCGTTTGAACAACAACGGTCAATACGCGTCAAATCCTTTATATCTCTTATCAGCGCTATGACGTCACGAACAAGTTCGGCAATCCAAAATTTGCATACGCACAACACGTCTTACTGTATCCCGCACTTATGCTAATTTCCACATTTTCCTGCCTTCCATTTTATGGTTGCTATCGTTGCTGTTGTCATCCGTCTTTAGCAATTGTCCGGCAGTGTAATATCAACATTCTGTTTGTTGCGGGAGGTAAGGTATACCCTCACGTTTTCTAGAAGTGTATCCAATGAATCCTGCGACGAAAGCACAGATTGTGCAGTGGTTTATTAAAACCCGGTCCGAAACGCAGGTTCATCGGAATTTCAGGGTAAAATTTGGAAGTAAACCTCCCACACGTAACAGCATCAGAAAGCGGTGCAAGTCACTCAAAGAAACTGGTAGCGTCCTTAGAAAGAAAAGCCCTGGACGACCATCGCTGGTTCCAGAAAACCTGGAAGACCATCGCTTGTGAAACAAACATTCGTTCATAGCCCTCGCAAGTCAATCAGACAAGCAGCATGACAGCTGTCCAACCCCAAGTCGTCAGTGCACAGAGTGTGGCTACCTCAGAGATTGGAAATGCACACATATAAACTCAGATAACCCATCACATAACCCCAGATGGTCGTTTGAAACGTAGTTTGCTGAAGAGATGTTGGAGAATATTACAAGTGCTGAATCTTTCCTCAGACAAATCTGTTTCTTGGATCAGTACACTTTCCATATTTCTCGAAAGGTTAATAAACAGAGTGTAAGAATTTGAGGAACTGAAAACCCGCATTGCGCAATGGAACATGAACATGCTAGCCCTAAAGTGAATGTTTGGTGTGGCATAATGGTCGATCGTGTTATTGGACCTTTTTTAGGTGAAAATACTCCAAATACGTGGCGACAGGTAATAAATAAATAAATACATCGCTCTTTCCACGTTCCAGAAACACACAGCATCCGAAAAAAATTTTTTCAGCCAACCGCTGTGGAATGGAATTGAACCAACACATAGCACCGTGGATTGTTAGCCACCGTGGCGTAAATGTAACGCACTCGACGCGATATCGGGAGCTCTGTTGGTTCAATTCCACAGCAGTTGGCTTAAAAACAATTTTTCGGATGCTGTGTGTTTCTGGAACGTGGAAAGAGCGATGTGTTTATTTATTTATTGGACCTTTTTTCTTTCAAGAAGCGACCGTGAGAGCTGATTATTACCCGAACATGATTGAGCAGTTTATGTATCCCCAGTTTGATAAACTTGCAATGTCGGTCATTTCCCAACAAGATGGGGCTCCACCTCATTGGGCTTTGATTGTGAGAAGGTCTATGAATACCAAATTTCCCAGCCGATGGATTGGATGTGATGGTTCCATTGCATGGCACCCATGTTCGCCGGACTTAACACCCTGTGACTTTTTCTTATGGGAATTCATCAAGGGGGGAGGGTTTACAGCATCCCTGTTGCAGACATGGATGACCTGAGGAGGAAGATTACACACACACTGCAGAAAGCTAATACGGACATTCTCGAACGAACATGGAACTGGAATACCGTTTAGAGATTGTTCAGGTGACAGATGGTGCCCATGTCGAATGTCTGTAAAATTTCCTATATCTATTTTGATCTATTCTGTCAATTAACACCAGTTGTGTATGAGATCATTTATTTTAAAACTATTAGGATTATATGAAATTAGTTATACCCTGTAGTTTTCTGCGGAACGAAAAAGAACGACTAGTAAATCTGAACCATAATAGAAGGATTGCATGCCACAATTTAATTTCGTTTTAACGAAAAATAACTCTAAGTTCAGTATCTAAGTAACATCAAAGAAGTCATATTGAAATAAATTTCTTGCATTAATGCGGTTCTGGCTCGGCTGTCGGGTCAGTTCGATGAACTGTTAGGTTGTCGCAAATGAAATGTCCGAATGTTGATGGAAACTTCAAACAGCCAAAATAAGGTGCATTATCAAAATAATCACTGATTAATCAAATTAGTGTTATCAAATAATCTATATATCAATTCTATAATTTTTTTTACTGTAAGACCAGTTGTGAGAGAACGGCTGAACGTAAAGATATGGTTGAAGGATCACAATAAAGGTCTTACCATGCAGATGTGCTAGTCGAAGAGAAAAATGAGATTGAGGCAACGGTTCGGGCGTTGTGGGGCGGCAAAATTCTCATGTAAAGTTTATGGGAGAAGCGTGCGGTTGACATCCGATCGCCTGGGGTTGACTCACGCTCTCTTGAAATGAGAGTATGGAGGGACTCAGATAGTCCAAAGTCCGAACTCTCTCTTCTCAGCGAACCGTTGTGCAAATCAACGTTAGCAAGAATTTGTTTTAAAGTTCTTATCGGAACATCGAACACTCGAAGACCTGATTGCGTTGTGCCATTGGACTGTGTGATGTATATACACAATTTAACATTCATTCGATCCAGTTTATTCACGTAGGTAAGACGTTTCCCATTATGTAAAGATGTTAATAAACTTACCTTTTCATACGAGTTTACGCTTTTCAAAAAAAAAAAAAAAGCTCATCGTCGATTCCGACGGGTTTCGTCTACCGGGTTTGAATCATGGGTGTTGTGTTTGTCTTACGGCATTGGCTCTGTCCCTTCCCTGAAAACAGTGACCCTAAATTAGGGACGGGTGACTTCTTATAGCCCAAGCGTTGGCTTATTATCATTCGTCCGTGAAGGGTCCGGGTTCCAATGCCCGTGAGGCATGGATGTTCTGTTTATCTTACCCCACTGGCACTCTCCCTTCCCTGGAACCAGTGACTCTAAATTAGGGACGGGCGACTGCTAAGAAACTAACCGTCGGTTCAGACGGGTTTCGTCTACCGAGAAATAAAAACTACCGTCGATTCGGACAGGTTTCGTCTACCGGGGAAAAATACTATCGGTCGATTCCGACAGGTTTCGTCTACCAGGAAAAAGAAACTATCCGTCGATTCCGACGGGTTTCGTTAACCGGGTTCGAATCCCGGTGAGGCTTGGATGTTGTTTGTCTTACGGCGCTTGCTCTCTCCCTTCCTTGAAACCAGTGGCACTAAATTAGGCACAGGTGACTGCTTATAGCCCAAGCGTTGGCTTATGATCATTCGCTCGTGAAGGGTCAAGGTTCGAATCCCGATGAGGCATGGATGATGTGTTTGTCTTACGCCACTGGATTTCTCCCTTCCCTGGAACCAGTAACCCTAAATTAAGGACGGGCGACTGCTTATAGCCCATTGAGTTGCTCATGGTGGTCGTTAAATCTTTTTTTTTTTTTTTTTTTTTGATTGGAGGTTTAACAACCACCGTGAGCAACTCAATGGGCTATAAGCAGTCGCCCGTCCCTAATTTAGGGTCACTGGTTCCAGGGAACGGAGAGAGCCAGTGCCGTAAGACAAGCACAACATCCATGCCTCACCGGGATTCGAACCCAGATCCTTTTCGGACGAATGATCAGAGGCCATCGCTTAGACCACTGCGCCACCGGGGCGGCCGTTAAATCTTCAGTCACAAAAAAAATCACGGACCTGAACTATTGTCTTTACTGAAGTGGTTGAATGAATTTCTCAATCAAATAAAGTTTACATTTGTTGTTTCATATGAGTTTATTATTTAACAACAACAAAAAAACTTACCGTCGAATCCTACCGGTTTCGTCTAGTCACTTATTAATCAAATAATAATGCATTAATCAAAATATTTGCCTCTCGCTGTAACACACTTTTTTCAGCGTGATACAATCTTATGCATCGCGTCGTGGGAAAACGTCTAGCTCCGGGATGCGACAAACTCATCTAATTCAGTTGATGTTCAAATGGGAAATAATTTACCATTTAGAAAGGTGTCTAGGTGCTTGAAGAAGTGATATCTCGTGGGGGACAGATCGGGTGAGTAAAGCGAATGAGGTACCGCCTTATAACTCAACAGGTGCAGCTCTGGGGTATAAATACGGATCTCTTGTTGTCATGGGGAAGTATGCTTCCATGGCTATTGATTAGGGTTGGTTGTTTTGTGGACAGTTCTCCATACATAATGTCAAGGCTTGACAGTACCTGTCCACTGTAATGGTTTCACTCGGTTCTAAAATTGAAGAGTGGACCACAACAGCTGCGGACAACCAATCATTGACCATCGTCTTCCTGGGATGGAGTACCGACTTCGGGGTGTATTTTGTTCAAAGGGTGATGAGTGGACCACATCAGATGTGGACCACCAAACACTGACCGCGGTCTTCCTGGGATTGAGTACCGGCTTCGGGGTGTATTTTGTTCTAAGAAGGAAGAGCGGACCCCATCAGATACGGACCACCAAACACTGACCACGGTCTTCCTGGGATGGAGTACGAGTTTGTGTGTTTTGGGTCTTCACCATGGTTGAGCCACTGCGCTTAACGTTGGTGTGACGAGGAGCCTCAAAATGTCTTTCGTTTGGCTTCCGATAAGCAGAGAAGAAGAGCAGATATTAAATCGTCATATTTTGTTCTTTACCATCAATTCATGTGGAACCCATTTATCCGTCATCTTCATGGCTGATAAATGTCGCAGAATGTTTATACAGCGTCCTTCTAATTCATTGCTAACCTCTGGCACCGTTTGACGCGGATTGCATTCAATCAATATCTCCTACACGGCGCCATCCATAGCTCCTTCTGGTCTACCGTGTGGCTCATTTTGTATGCTAATATCGCCGGGTGTGAATTTAGCAAACCAACATTGTATCTTGCGTTCACTAATGGGGCCTTCCCCAGATGCTTTGTGGATATTGCAAGTTGCCTCTGATGAAGTTGTCTAAGTTTAACCCTTTGAATAAGCTGCCAATGCACCTGAACTAAATGATGCACAAAATTCTCTGCACTCTCCAAAACTACCCACATAGCGAATTGGTTTTATATAAGCTGTAATAAAACAATTCCTTTGTCCTCCTATCTCGGAAGTAGCGACAATAAATCAATCACCGGGGATAAATGCTCACTTCTGGTCCTTTATTCTGTGCTCCATGACCCAAGACATGATTGAAGAAACCTAGTCCTCGTGACACGGGAATCACGCACGAACACGGACAGAAACAAGTGACACAAATGTCTTCTCTCTTTTTCTTAGAGTATTCCCTTTGGTGCTGTCCGTTTAGCAGGCAATATTTCAGAAATGATTAGTGCCAATCATCCTCCAAAATGTTCTCTTTAAATAACGAAACTAAAGGGAACGCAAAGCTTTCGCTCGTTCCAGCCACGTTCCGCCTGCTTTTTAAACAGCAAATATATTCATTCGAGCTGATCAGCTTACTTTGCTAATCCCGATAAAAATCATTCCAGCTTGTTAAAGGATTAAACTCATATATGAAAACGACACGAATTTGGCACTGATTCATCGTCGTCTTCTCTGTAGCAGAATCCTACGCACGCCCATGCGCAGAAGTCTGCGATGAACTGTGTGCTGTGACATATTGTTCTGCTCACCTCTGTTGTAGCTGCGGGTGATTTGTCGCAGTGTGGTTCTGAGGTCGCTGTGAACAATGCGCGATAATCTTAGCTAATCTCTGGCATCAATGAGCAGCAGACGACACACGGCTTGACGATGGTTGCTCGTTTGGCCATCTGTGCACAACTTTTGATACGTACTCACTACAGCGGTACGTGATCCGCCTTCAAGGGCGCCGTTTCCAAGATCTTTGTTCCAAGGCGAAGTGCCATCATTATTTGTTCTTTATCAAACTCCGATAAATCGGCAGCTTTTCCTATGCTGACTCCGAACACTCTACAAACAAAAATCGGTCCTCGGGTTGTGTATATTTTGCCCTGTGAACCTGCGCCACCTTTCGGTCTCATTTTTCTAGGCTGGGGTGATCATAATGTAGTGGCTCATCGATGTATGTTAAGTCATAAATAACCTGCCAAACTCACGAATCTGGAGTGTGAGGATCTCTGCAAACGAGAGGCCCCTTTAAATACTTATACATGATTTTGGTGTCTTTTTCGTGTGTATATGTATGTGTTCAAGTGACAGCCGTGTAAGATATCTTGTACGAGAACAGACAACTTATCCTTGCAAACTAACAGCTGGACATTTTGGGGACCTTGGTCCTCAACGACGCCATTTTGCTCGAACTCGTAAGATAGTCGTTGGTTGTCAAGTACATGGTGATATTCGGTATGCCTTCTTACATGGTCGGAGGCAGAACGTAAACAATATTTGTTACGAGGTGTCAACAATGCAACCCCCAAAAAACGTTGGGGGTTCGTGGAGGATGGAAGACTAGGAGGACATTAGAGATTCGAAGCGCGAGGAGAAGGAGATGTCACGGTGATACATCATGATGTTTTTTCGTTGTATGGGATATAACCCACAAAGCATGGAAATAATGTACAGTTGTATACATATATCTTGAGTAAATACTCGAACTTCTTAGCAAATGGATTCCTAAAGATATTTTCCCTAAGGGCGGCTTTGTAAACCAAACTTGCCTGGGAACCACAGGCTCGCTAAAACATGTCACATGGAGAATCTGGCATTTCGTCTGAAATAACCAAATGCTTCATTTTCAATTATTTTCCGAGTTCCATCTAACCTGTCAGGTACGCAAGATGACTTCCTCTTTATCTACTTGAACTATGGAATGGTAATGATATATTTATCTGCTTTGTGTTGTCCAAAGGACGGAAAGAAAGTGAAACTGACATGGACGTTCGGCATTGCTGTAACAACGAAAATTCTTGAATGGACGAAAAAGCGGAGAACTATGTGAAAAACATGCTTAATTTTCATCGGTTTGGTTGCTACGAAGTACTGGGGAACCGGACAGTAATGTTTCGTTTTTTTGCGGGGGAGGGGGATAAGTTTGGGCAAACGATGTGAGGTGTTTATGCACGTTCAATGTAAAGTAAGTATATGTACAAGTGAATGAACTATTCACCTTTAACTTATGTAGGTGTTTTTGTCTTCCAGATTTACAGAACAAAATGCGTGACATAAAACCCGAAGAGAATCGCGTTTGTCATTGATGCTGCATGAATTTCACAAGGGGAGCAATGCAACCCTGGTCACCGAAAACATTTGCGCTGTTTATTTTAATACGTGAAATGTCCGCAAGTGCCAGCGTTGGTTTGCCCAATTCCAGTCGGGCAATTTTGACCTCTCTCATGCGTCTCGTGCAGGAAAACCTATGGAGCTGGACAATAACCTGCTGCATGCAGCCGTTGAGGCAGATCCTCGTCAAACCACTAATAAATTATGCCAACATCTTAATGCATCATAGTCTACTGTTCAAGAGCACCAGCAACAGTTAGAGAAGGTCTACAGACAATGGAGTTTGGGTCCCACACCAACTTGCACTAGACAACAATGCCCAGCTTTCAACCATCTGCAACTGTTTGATCAGCCGACAGGAAAAGGATCCATTTCTTCATCAAATTGTCACAGGAGATGAAAAGTGGGTTCTTTTCGTGAACAAAAAACGCCAAAACCAGTGGCTTTCTCCAGGTAAGACACCAGTTCCTACGCCAAAACCAAGCCTACACCCCAAAAAGGTTTTGCTCTGTGTTTGGGGGACTACCGTTTGGATAGCTGACTTTGAGCTCTTGGAACCCTGACATTCTATAACGGCAGACCTCTATTGTCAACAACTGGACCATTTGAATCAAGCTCTTACTGTAAAACATCTAGCTCTGGTCAACAGAAAAGTTGTCGTCTTCCAGCATGACAACGCGAGAACTCACACGGCCAGACGGATCCAGCAGACAATCAGAGATTTTGACTGGGAAGTTCTGCTCAATCCTACTTATTCCCTTGACTTTCCACCATCTGATTACCATTTGCTAAGATCTCTGCAGAACTTTCTCAATAAGAAAAGATTCCACAATACTGATGATGTCAAAACGAGGCTCTTGGAGTTATTTGCATCACAGCCAACGTCTTTTTATAAAAACGGCTTTGAAAGTTTGGTTTTACAATGGGCAAGTGTGATCAATAATGATGGCGATTTTACAATTGATTAAGAAATAAATTTCGTGTGTTACAAACAGTGTACCTCTGCCTTTCCAAAAACGATATTACTTTCCAGTCCCTCAAATAGAATCCATAAAATTTAGAAAGATTTCAACCGATTTGGGGGTTCGGTGAAAATCGGAGACATTTATAACTTTCACGGCTCAAAACTAAAGCCATTCAAATTCTGGATACTTCGACTGCTGTTATAGCTTTCACGCCTTAAAACGAATGCCACTCAAATGATGGATATTTCGACTTCTGTATGTTTCTTTGAGGAAACCTAGTAAGTTTTCAGGATTCATGAAACTGAAATGCATTGAAAAAGCAACACCAGGAAAGGTCTGAGATATTGAAGTGAGATTTATTAGGTGCATAACCTACAAGGGTTGTGCCCCAAACAGCTGAGAATGTTTTTACAAAAAAAATATGCGTACCTTAAATTATCAAGGAAGTGGTCATCTATATCAAAATACTGTCCGTTGCATCGGTGTGCCAAAACCCCTCCCACTTTTTGGATGTATTCTGGAATTCTTCTCAAGTGCTATTAAAGCAGCCCTCTGCAGCTTTAATAATTTGTTCATAAGTCTGAAAGAGTCGTCCTTGTATTTTGTTTTTTAAAATGGTGAATAACCTGAATTCACTTGGTTATAAGTCTGGACTACATGCAGGTTGGAGCATCAACTTAGTATTCATTTTCTCAAAATAAGGAACGACAGAACCATTCATGGACGGCCTTGCATTGGGGCACACATGAAAAGAAATGAGGAACCCATTTCTTTTGAAACAAGTTTGTTCAACCCAAGTTCAACAAACTACTTTCATACGCGAAAGCTCGGTTAAAATTCTGTGAATTTATGATTTTGAAATGTGAACCATATCTTCGATATCTCTAATTGATATGTGACTGTCTTCATGAATAATAACACCTATTGTATTGATGTTTACTTCTGTAACACTCGTTGAACGTCTTTCTTTATGGGCGTTAAAGCCGCCTACTCACGACAGTAGTGTATAAATGGGGGTTCTGATCCATACCTCATGAGATATGAGGTATGATCACGACCATCCATAATTCTTTATCAGTAACTTGTTGATTTTCCTAGACATTCATCTTTATAAGCCTCTTGCTGAAGAGGGAAAGTCTCACCGACAGACTTCTTAAGTCGACAGCAAAAATTTAATGGCGCACCTTTGTTCCTTTTTCACATCCATGTTTTTCGAAAAATCACAGCGCGAAAACACGTGTTAAGGCTTCACGAAACAATGCTTATTAAATCGTGCACTACAAACGACGAATATGTGATAAACAGGTGTGTCCCGTTGCTACGGTTTCTGCAACGACTACCATTTTATCGAGACTCCTACCCAAGTCGAACGCAGTATTGCACAATTTTTATAAAAACATTCTTGGTTGTTTCGGAACAAGCTATGTATGAGACAAGTCGTAGGCGATCTGAAGTTCAGACCTATAAGAGATATGGAACAAAAAATACTCAGTAGTTTGTGTTTCAGCTTGTCTTACTGGAGGTGGAGTCTTACGGCACATGAGTCGAGCGACTATATCCCACACTTGTTTGATGGGCGACAAATCTGGTGAAAGCTTTGACCAAGGAAGACGTGGGACATATCGGGCATCCCGGAGCTGTAAGACATTCCGCGCCACATGTGGTCCGGCATTATCCTGTTAAGCGATGATACCGGAAACCGTCTGCAAATAAAGCAGCGCTTCAGCCACTACATCTTTGTCGACGTATCGCCGGTACATCGCCTCCTGGTACTTCCGCCGTCTTACGTTTTGTAGGAGGTAGGAACATGAATGACACCCCATAGCATTCCACATTAAAACGCCAAGTGTCGGATCCATATGATGATGTACAATGCATGCTTTCAGTAGTCGTTCACTACGATGTCACCGCAAAATGATACGTCCATCATAGGAAACATGTTGAACCGCGACTCATCGGAAAACACTACACACGGCTCTTCGTGGGTCTGCGTTCAAAGCAACGGACGACGAGCGACGAGACCTCTCTAAAATAAACGGCGTCGGACAAAGCTTGCAAACAACCTATCTGCTTTTCACTGTTGTGCTAACACTCGTGACGTAGCTGTTCGGTCCGCCAACGCCATACAGTGGAGGTAACGGTTTTTGCGTGTGTCCGTCGTTTGCTAAGCTCAAAATGCCTCGCGTCTGAGCGTCAGATCTTTCTCGGCCCACTGACGCCGTATTTGTACCGCTATGCTGGCGTTTCGTCCAATACGAGTGGTGATGTTGCGGACGGAAGGTTCACCTTCCCGCCGTCGAACGCATCGGCCTCATTCAACGTCCATCAGCTTTACGTTCCGTCCACTGTTGCGACGCACACTTTGTTACTTCCGATACACTGCTACCACAATTCCCGCGAATCAACCATGGCGACTTGTCCTGTGCGTCCTGCTTTTATATTTCTTAAGAGACATCCACGGGGATGTGGCTGTCACAAATCATTTGCATGTGCGTTGCGGTTCTAACCATTTGAATCTCTTCACGTGACCTGCACATCTTGTGAATTTGAGGTCGATCGCATAGGGTTTTCCTGGTGTTGCACTTTCAACGAACAGTAGCGTAGTTCTGAGTGACAGCTTTTACACAAATCAAGAGCTAGCGGCACTGATGGCATTTGCCCCTGCTCTATCTATTGTTCAACGGAATATTTGTGTATAACAGCGAGTTAGTAATACTTATTTTCCCTTACCGAAACGTCTCACTCTCGACGAAAAAGTGCCTAAGGCGTGTTCTGGACGTGCAAGTTCTTGGGATGTTGTGGATAATATTTTGAGGGATTTAACCCTTTAACGACCATGACCCCAAAATCTTGTATCATTCTAAATCCCATAACTCCCGAAGCTGTCTGTTGCTTAATTTCTTTGTTTAATAATAACAATAGTAACTGAGGGTGACTTCTGCTGATCCCTGATAGGTCGAGAAAATTTAAAGAGCAGATAAGGGTAGGAAATCTGACTCACTCTAGAGAGGCGTTTCGGGATGCTATGGGAGTTTGTACGTTATGGCGTTTTGGGTGTTATGGTCGTTAAAGGGGTAAAGAGCACTATGAGCAACATTTGGGGCGATAAGCGGTCCCCCGTCCCATATTTATTGCGAGTGATGTCAGGTAAGAGACAGACGTAAAGCCACCGTATCCGAGTTCCACATGGGAATCGAAACCTGGATTTTCTCATAATCCAGCGTTGTGATTAGAATCCAGCGGTTGAGGTCACTAGGGTCTTGGAGGAGGCGAAGGACTTTTCTTAGGCACTATGAAGGGAGAGGAAATGTAAATGTCATATGTGCCGGACAAACTGGAAAACACCAAGAATGTAAAATTCATAACTGCTACGTCAATAGTTTGTGTTTTAGCAAAACAAATTCATGGAAATTTAACACAGAGGAATTAATAAGCAGTTAAGTATGATAAAGGTAAAGTTTTGCTGGTGCTCTTGGAAACTGCTGGAAGATAGAGTTCTCCTACAGCGATCCTAAGGCCGTGAGAATCAAATTCTAATTTCTCCTCACGCATCTCTAACCAACGTACTTTGAGGAATAAAAAGCAAAGCTTCAAATCATCTTCATAGTTTCAGCTGGGATCCTATTTATTACTGCGGCGCAGTATCTCGTGTGTGTACTTGTCAGTGTTTGTTATCATTTCATACACTGTAAAAACAAATTAAAAAACTCAAGAACAGAGACATGAGAAACCCCTAGAAAAACATCTAGGTAACAACCAAAAGACTGCGAGATCTTCTTCCCCGAGACCAATAAAAAAAATAATCGTTACTCGAAGACATTTTTGTAAGACAGACTGTTCAAGAATGCTCTTGTTTTCCTTCTTTTTTAATGGAAGTTCTTTCTTGATACACTTTACTCAGAACACGAGAAAACAGTAGCTTTCTGTACGGGTTTCTAGTTCATTCCATAGTCATTTTCACAGAAAAGACAGAAAACATTTATCCTGCTTGAACTTTAGCTATTTTTCGCACTTGCTGTAGAGAAATTAGGGGTATGTGCGTGGTAATGCCCTCCACTGTGTAAGTTTGGAAATGTTTTCATCTCCACAAACAGGTTAGAACTGATAGCATTCCAATCCGCTGTTCTTCCTCTTGTATAGTTTCTTTTGGAGGAATGGGATGTCATTTAAACCTACTCTGCTGAACAACTTCGGGTCCCAGACTAATTTTGGCACTGAAATGATTTCTTCAAACACAGGAGTGTTGTTTCCTTTTCATTGAAACTGTACTGTTGCACAAATGTTGACATGATGTTTTCCAGCTCAATACCATATGCTTAATTTTTTACTTTATTTTGTTGACATAGAACTTCAATAAAACGTGAACAAATGCCATATCAGAAACCGTTGTTACGATCAGTGCCATGAACCTGTCAAATTTGTTCACCTTAATTCAGCAAGGTTTTGGAAATGTTCTTTGAAAAAACGATAAACCTTGAAACAAGAAATAACAAGAAACATTCTTCTTCAAGAGTTCTATTTCTCAGTTCCTTAGGAAACGAAACAAATATTCAGAGCGTATCTCAGATCAAGATGTTAAAACATTTACTACTTTTAGGTTGTCCGGAAAGTACGTGTCGAATGTGCATAGCTGGTTTATGATTGGTCACCACATGCCACAGTTACTACATGTAGATGATACAGCTACATATAAAAGGACGTGTGAGAAGTCCAAGTATCAGTTTGTGCTGGAAGCTGGGCAAAGAAAGACAGTGAAGTGGTTGTAAAGTCGTACAACGATGAAAGACAATCGCTTGCATTTACGACATGTGTGGATGTGTCATGCTTTACCTCTACCATAAGGGACTAATAGCAACGCAATCTACACGGCAGATACTGTATGTGATGTGTACAGAGACGTTGCTGTAGCAATCAGAACAGGTCCCAAGTGGTTTGCCATTATTCGAGATGGAAATTTTAAACTGGAAGATGAAGAGTATCCGTGCAGACTTTGTGCTATGGATGAAGACCAGCTCCGTGCACAGCTGGAGACCAACCCTTGTCAAAAATTACGGGATTCAGCAGAGGTACTCAACCTATCAAAACCCACCATCCATGAATACCTCCGGAAGCCTGGCTTCGTCAGTCGGTATGATGTACGGATCCCGCACAATTTGCCGGAGAGAAACTTGCTTGATCGAGTTTCAGTCTGTGACACGCTTCTGAAATGCAACATAAACGATCCGTTCTTAAGAAGATTGGTGACTGGTTAAAATTGATCTTTTACAACAATATGGTGAGGAAAAGGTTATCGTTTCAGTTCGTTTATACACCCTTAGTGACCCCTAAAGCGGGAGTACACCCAAAGAATATTTTGCTCAGTGTTTGGTAGAACTGAAAGGTGTACTGCACTACGAGCTCTATCGAGCAACCAGAGAGTAAATAGCAATACGTACTGCTCAAATCTGGACGTCCTGCGGGCAGCAATCAAGAAAAAGCGATATGTTTTAGCAAAAAGGACTGGCATTGTGTTCCAGCTGGGACGATGTAAGACCTCATGTCTCTTTGACTACACGACAGAAATTGCTGGAGTTTGGGTGGGATATTTTACCTCACACGCACATTCTACGAACTTGGCTCCCTCAGACTACCACGTTTTCAGATCGCTTCAGAATTCCCTTAAGGCTCTACGAGACCCGCCATCTTTTATTGCTGCCTTCTTTTGTTAACCAACGGGCAAGCGTATTTCATAAATTGCTTGGGCAATTTTGCACATTTTGGAACACCGTTTGTGGCTAACGCAAGATATATGATATTTTTATTGACCTTTCCCTTCATTTTTTATCTGCAGCAAAAGTCGTACCAAGGCGTCTTCAATAGTTTTATTAATTAATAAAAAATACTTAAGGAGTTCAAAATGAAAATCTGAAACCAGGGAACTCTTTATTTATCATATATCTTGCGTTAGCCACAAACGGTGTTCCAAAATGTGCAAAATTTCCCGAGCAATTTGTGAAATACGCTTGCCCGTTAGTTAACAAGAGAAGGCACAATACCAGATGGCGGGTCTGATAGAGCCTTAATGGCACAAGGCTCAAATTTTTGGACCAGGTAAAAAATCGCCTTGACCAGTTTTTTTTTTTTGGTTTTTTTCTGAAACCTGTGAAGTTCTGGGAGGACGGAATCTTCCATCTGCATGACCGATGGCAAAAGCCTTTGTGTGACCTATACCATAGATTACAGGTTACAGGTCTGTTTTGTTTTTTCTTTTTCTTTTTTTTTAAAATACGTGATGCTATTTTACATGCTGGTTTTCGACACAAACTTTCCGGACACCCGATACTAACATAACTAAACTTTAAGAACACAAAAAAAAACCATGCGCACCATAAGAGAAACGTAGGGGCAGTGTGAGATCACAGAAGTACGTAGCATAGACAAATACAGTATAAATGATCAGGTGGCATATTTACCTCATCGTAATAATAACGTTTCATGAAGAAGGTTTCTTCGATGTGATTCCCAAGTACACAGCACACTGAACGCAGATCCGAAGCAGCCCAGAGTGAAGTGTTGTTATAAGATTACTCACCAATTTGAAGCCAGTAAGCCTTAGTTTTGGGGGCGATATATCACTACAGAGGAAACGTGAGAGCACAACTAGAACATTAAAGCAAAAGAACAACCGAAACAGCAGAAATATCTTTTTCTCTCCCTTCAAAAATGTTTCGTGAGCACATGTTGGCTTAGAAATTCATGACATTCGTCTTCTGTAATGCAGAAAGAGGAAATCAATCTTGATTTCTGGAATAAGGGGCCGGTGTTTACACAGCGTAGTACCATATTGTAATCTTCTAAGACATATTGGCAAAGAATTGAAGCTCATACGTTGTCTTCCATCAAAGTACGAAGGTTGTACACAACGTTTTGCAAAAGTGGGCATAACTTTATTACCTGACAAAGGTCGTTCAAATTGCAGATGTTGGTAGAGTAACTTTTCCTCTATAGTAACACTTCTTCTTCATTGCAGATTTGAAGGAGAGAAGGGTGGAAGTCTTCTCTGATCTGCTGAAAGCGTTTGAAGCCAATTAAGACACTTTTGTTTCGAACTGGTGAGAGTGGATAAAACGTGGGCATATCTTTACTATTCGGAAACGAAAAATCAATCCATGGAAGGGCATCAATCACACCTCTTCGCCAAGGCCTACGAAGTTCAAGAGCCAGCGATCAGCACAGAAGGCCATGGTGACTGTTTTTTTGGGATGACAGTGGTGTCATTCTCCTTGATTTTCTGGAACGTGGACGTACCGTGACCAGCGAGCGGCGCATTGAGACACTCAAGAAGCTTAGAGAAGCCATAAGGAGGAAGAGACCGAGCAAGATCTGAAAAAGATCCACATTCACCATGACAATGCAAGACCACAGACATCTTTGGCAACAAATCAGGCGATCAGAAAATTAGGTTGGTCAGTGGTCCACTATACACCGGAGACTCCAGATCTGTCGCCTTATGACTTCCACATGTTTGGTCCAATGAAGGACAGTCTCCAGGGACAACGATTTCACGACACAAACGAGGTGAAAGTGTTTGTGAAGAGGTGAATGCAACAATCCCCACTTGAATATTTTCAAAAAGGATTCGAGAGTTTTGGTTCAACGATGGCGCAAATGCGTCGCTTGTGATGGAGACTATAATTATTCAGACCTTTGTATAAAGAAAGAGTTACTTTACCAACATGTGCAGTTTGAGCGACCTCTGTCAGTTAATAAAAGAGTTATTCCCACTTTTGCATTACTTTTGGTAGAACCTTCGTAATGCAACAACGACCACAACGTTTGTAACTCAAAAAATATTGTGTGATTCTATGTCTGATCTAATAGACCTTTGGCAGCAGTCACAGCATTTGCCTTTATTCATGAAACACTGCAAGAAATAATTTAAATGCTTTTTTACTACAGGCTAGAAAGAAATTCAGGCAATCCCGACTCTTCCTCCTGGAGTAGCACACACACACACACACACAGATCTGACAATATATGCCACTGGTATAATCGCGCGATTTCCGACTTACAAATCATAAAAAGGACAGAAAATTAAAGTGGTAAGAAATCAACTGTGAGTTACACACCGTAGCAGAAAATCTCAAAGAAGAACCACCAGCAATCGGACCCTTTCTGTCTTCTATTACGTACGCAACTATGGCGTCGCAATGACTTTATAAACAGTTCACTCATAGTATTCACACGTGTACAAGGCTTCTGAATCCTTTGCGTCGGAAAGACTCGCGATTTAATGGACTTTCAAAGAGGCATGTGAGTGGTCGCTAGGTGGAGATTCAAGAGTCTCAGAAAGGGCAAACCTCGGGTATGCAAGCCCAGTTGTATGTAGGGCACAAAATAGGTGATTCGCGAAAAACAAAACAGGCATTGAGTGGTCTTCCTGAGGGCAAAAACGATTGTCCGATGTTCAAGGGCATCCGGTTCGTATGAGGTAACAGATTAACTCCATTGCGTTAAGTAACTGCGCAGTAAAACAGCTGTACATCGGAATGATAACTTCATAATACACAGCCCGCTGCACATGGGCTGCAGGCAGGGACGTCGGTAGACTTCGAAATGAGGCTGGGTGACAATTGGTCGTGTATTATTTTTTCTGGGAGCTTGATAGTAACTTAATTTACGAGACACTGAAG
Source organism: Macrothele yani (assembly GCA_039090855.1). Lineage (NCBI taxonomy): Eukaryota > Metazoa > Arthropoda > Arachnida > Araneae > Macrothelidae > Macrothele > Macrothele yani. The sequence continues at coordinate 88,980,728 of CM076998.1, read as the reverse complement.
TTTGATAGTAACTTAATTTACGAGACACTGAAAGAAAGAATTTCTAATGCTTTCTCACTACCGGCTATAAAGGAATTCGAGCAATCTCCACTCCTCCTCCTGGACTCACACGAACATACGGAGATCTGACTAGTTATGCCCTTGGTATAAGATACAAATGTTGGAGCAAGGAACCATATATGGCAACACGCTGATTCTTGTTGTCCTCGGTGAGAGTGTGAGGCACCCAAGACCCCAATTTCTGGACCTTTCCCATACGTTCCAGGTGTCGCACCACTGTGGCCTGATCACAGTCCATCTCAGTGGCCAATTCGCGAGTGGTTTGCCGCTGATCTAAGAGGATGAGATGGTTCAAACGATCCTCATTGAAGTGAGATGGACGGCCTGAGCAAAGCCTGAGCGTGGAGAGTCGTTGAGGTCAAATTTGCCACTTTGGAACCGCTTAAACCATTTGTGAGCTGTCCTCGGAGCAAACGCATCCTCCCCATACACAGCACAAATTTGTCGAGTACCCTCGGCGGCTGTAGATCCCTTGTTAAACTCGTAGAGGAGCAGATGTCGGAAATGTTCATTCCTCTCTACTTGACACTCCATGCTTCCAAACCTGGAAACCAAAAAACCATTAGCCAGAATCACACAACGATATATGATTTAGATATACGATATTACTGGCTACGTTATGATATACAACTGGCCATCTGTACCGTCGCTACTGACCTGGGAAACACTCTTGAAATACAACGGCATAAAATAATGCATCAACCAATTAGATTACATACCAGGCTGTAACATTACGCGAAAACAGCGATGACAAAAGTTAGGATTCGGGAAGCAGCGCAACCTATTGACGTGTGACTCAGAAACAAGAACGTTGTTTTTTGTATCATTATTAACAACATTCAAACATATAGATTTCATTTACATTCTGAATTCGTATCATTTGAGCGAAAAATTATTTCTATAGAAAATTATATGATTTACACTAAAGAGCAATCGAATTAGAGACAACTGGTGTTATGCAAATGAGGGGCTGTGGGCGGCCCTGTAAACGGAAACGACATGACGTATGCAGCGATCGGACAATATAAGGAGTGATGCGACGGGAATCAGTAAGAGTCGGACGCAATATGGGTAAGACGAATGATCTAAGCGCATTTGATCGTGGTCAAATTGTCGAGACCCGACGAATGGGTCACTCCATCTCGAACGTCGTGCAGGCACTGGGATTTTCACGAGCCTTTGGATCACGGGTGCACTGTGAATACATCGAATCCGGTAAATTCATCCCTGCAAGGGCCAACTGCCTTGGACAACAGTGTGTGGATAAGAGGGTCATCGTCAGCTAGCTCGCATTGTAACAGCGAATAGACGGGCCACAGTGCAAGAAATGACTCGGCAATTTAACGCTGGTGCACAAAAACGTGTAAGCAGCCACACCATCCAGAACCATCTCCTCGCTGTGGGGTACAGAAGCCATCGTCCCACGAGCATACCGCAGCTGACCGCTCATCACAGGGTGCAAAGTCTAGCATGGACGCGGGAATATCGCCACTGGACCCTATACACGTGGGAAAATGTTGCCTGGACTGGATGAGGTGAGATTCACGTTGGTACATGCGAATGGCAGGATACGAGTACGGCGCAAACCACATGAAGCGATGGATCCTTCTTGCCAGCAGGGTACTCTTCAAGCTGGTGGGGGTAGCATTCTCGTCTGGGGACTGTTTCCGTGGACTGAAATGGGCCACTGGTACGTGTGACATCGTCTCTTACAGGTCAAAGTTACCGGGATATCCTGAACGACCATTTGCTCCCGTTTGTGCGTCTTCAACATCCCACTGGGGATCTCATCCTGCAACAAGACAATGCAGCTCCCGAATTGTATCCAAATGGTTGGATGAACACTCCACCGACGCGACCTCGCTTCCTTGGCCAGCTAGGTCACCTGACCTCAAACCCATCGAGCACAACTGGGATGTCATCAAGAGAGATGTTCGAGGCTCTGATCCCCCTCCATCAAATCTTCGTGAACTGTGGGAGCTTGTTCAGGGGTCGTGGATCCGTGTGGATTCCCAACGCTTCCGGTTTCTTGTCGAGTCCATGACGAGACGAATCGCAGCTGTCATCAGGGCGAAAAATGGTGCTACACATTACTAGACAGGTATCTCTAGTTCAATTGCTCTTCAGTGTATATGCAAATCACACTCCTCGTGTAATAGTTCATAGAACTACTACATAGTTTCTTGAAATCAGAGACTTGTGATGATTATACATACACTTGCGTGCAAAAATTAAGGACAAGACGGTTTTTCGAATGTAACGTTGTGCAGAAGTGCTCCACATCTACTCAAATCACAACATAAAATCCCCAAGATGTAAGAATATGGGAAAAGTGAGCAAAATCGTCCAAACAAGGAATCCAAAGGATACAAAGGCACTTTATTGAAAAGGTAGCTTCTAGCACAACTGGACAGAAGACAGAAACGTCCATTTGACAGGCAGCTGACAAGAAAATTCCAGTCTTTAGTAGGGAATATGATCACCCCTGACTGCGTTGCAGGATTTACAACGTCTGTCCATGCTGAGGACGTGTTTATCAAGGAGCTGTCAAGGCATCGCGACCCATTCCTCTTGTAGCGCCAATCGCAGCTGCGGAATCGTTGCTGGCGGCTGGCGACGTGCTGCCAAACATCTCCCGAGAAGGTCCCACACGTGTTCGATTGGATTTAGGTCCGGGGACCTTGCGGGCCAATCCATGCGCTGAATATCTTCACTCTCCAACGGCTCTGCGACAGCCACTGTACGATGAGGTGTGCCATTGTCGTCCATGAAAAGGAACTCAGGACCCACAGCACTTCTAAACACACGCACGTGAGGCTGGAGAATATCGGTACAGTAGCGGACACTAGTGACTGAACCTCCTTGGAAGATGTGGAGGTCAGTACGGCTACCACGCATGATACCGCCCGAAACGAGAACTCCGCCACCTCCAAACCGGTCCCCTTCGATGATGTTGGAGGTGTGATTGCGTGTTCCCTGCTCTCTCCAGATGTGTATACGTCCAGAATCGCTCGTCAGACTAAATCGGTTCTCATCCGTAAAGAGAACTCGATCCCATTGCTGATGTGTCCAGTTCTTGTGTTCCTGGCACCACAGAAACCGCTGTCTCCGATGAGCAGGCGTTTATGGCACACACCGTACTGGTTGTCGTGCCAGTAGACTACCTTTGTGCAGCCTCCTGGCCACGGTAAAACGCGATAACGGACGTCCAGTTGTCTGCTGCATGTGCCTTGCGATTTCTTCCGCTATCTGCCGTCTGTCTCTTCTCGTCTGTAGGACAATATACCGGTCGTCCGCCGCCGTGGTTGCTGGTGGGCGACCACTGCTAAACTCTCGGACAGCTGTTCCTGTCGTTTGAAATGCTCTCCAAGCTCGTGAAACAATGCTGTGAGCGATCCCGTACTCCTCGGCCACACTAGTCACACTTCGACCTTCTTCCAACATCCCAATGACGCTACCTCAGGTAAAGTCATCCAGATGTCGTCTACTGGATTGTCTGTTGACCATATCACACGGTGGCAGCAACTCGGCGTCGTTCAAACCGATGTACACCGTGCAATAGCTTTCACCGTATTGCTGAGCGTACACCGCCCATGTGCTTAATACCCTTCCGACACTCCGCCCCTCCCCTCTACTTCATGCTGCATATATGCGCATGCCCTACCGTACCGGGCCTTAGTCTATATCCTGAGTAGTATTTTGGTCCGTTCCGCTGTTAAGCTAATTTCTCCTCTTCGTCCTTAATTTTTGCGCACCAGTGTATTAAGAAAATACAGCGTTTGTGACAAATATTTTATTTTGAGCAAGGTTTCGTGTGCTCTGGCTAGGCCAGAGAGCAGCAAACCTTAGTTAAGATAAAATATTTGTGATAAACGTTGCATTTTCTTAATATAAATTACATAGTTTGTACACTAAAATACGCGAACTGTTTACTTTTTCTAGAAAATGCACTACCCTGGCTAGCTAAGCATAACATCGCTACAGATGAAATGATACACGGTGTACCACTCGCTACTCTACCTAAGTTTTTATTAATAACATGGTGAATAATTACAGTAATTGAATGATATTTGGTAAGAACATACCTTCATCCATGGAAAACAGAACTATGTCATAAGAGATGTTGTAAGTGTCCGACGCTCTGAGCATCGAGACAGGCTTGAACACGAAACTCCATACTTCGAAAAGTTCACGCCAGTTCCTCCAGCGTAATCGCTGGCACTGCCTCGCAGATGTTGTTCTTCAGTGCCTGTTGGCACACTCGTTGTGACCTTGGATGTTGGGCATGTCAGGTTCGTGATTCCCCGTGGTTAGTTCATTTATTTGTTTGTCGCGAGGCTGATCGTATGTCTTAACGATGTCCTCAAGGTTAACCATACCCGAGCGCGTGTCTCTTGGTTTCTTGTCCGTATTTATTAGGATAGTAAGTCGATAAGTGTGAATTTCTTAGGAAATTCGGATGTCTGATAGCCCAAGTAAGACGTGTATTTTACAACTGGTAAAGAATCTGGAGACCCATGAAAAAACACATGATTTGCGTGGAAGAGTTCGTCCCGAAATGTTCAGAAGCAGCAGTGCAGAACGTCCAGCAAAGACCTTTTTTTTTTTTGGTTGAGAATTTTAAGGACCACCGTGAGCAATTTAATGGGCTATAAGCAGTCACCTGTCCCTAAAGGGAAGGATGAGAGCCAGTGCTGTAAGACAAACACAACAACCATGACTCACCGGATTCGAACCCGGACCCATCTAGAACGAGATATCAAAAGCCGTTGCTTAGACCACTGCGCCACCGGGGCGGAGTGGTCCGACAAAGCGTGGATTCACTTATCAAGATAGATAAATGCACAAAACATGGGTATGTGAGCAGCGGCAAATCCTCAAGCATTTGTCGAAAAATCACTTCACGCACAAAAATTTGAAGTGTGGCGCGCACTGCCACATGAGCGGATTATTTTGACCCATCTACTTGCAGGGTGCTGTCGCAACAGCCGTCTACACGGAAATTTTTCAGGCACTCGTTAACCAACTACATCTTGAAGAGTTGACCACTGGATATTATCAACAAGATGAGGCAACTTGCCATACATCACATGCGAGTATGGCTGAAATTGAGTAATTCTTTGGAGATCGCGTGATGTGGCAACCTCGATCTCCTGACCTAACACCCCCTGATTTCTTTCTCTGGGGGGTATCTGAAATCAGTGGTGTTTCAGAACAATCCGACAATCCTTAAGGAATTGAAGAACAACATATGCGAGGTAGTGGCAGCGATTACGCCGGAGCAACTGGCGCGAACTTTCCGAAATATGGAGTCTCGTGTTCAAGCCTGTCTCCATGGACAGGGCGAGCACATTCAACATGTCTTATGATATGGTTTTGTTTTCCATGGATGAAGGTATGTTCTTAGCAAATATCATTCAACAACTAATTATTCACGACGTTATTAATAAAAACTTGGGTAAAGTAGCGAGTGGAACGCCCTGTACATGATAAAATTTAGCATTAAATTCATTATAGACACTATAAAGTAGTAATTATATATTATCCAAATATGTGATACTCGTTGTTCTTCTTTTTGTACTAGTACAGTTCTTCTGCAGCATCATTCTTTCTCTTAAAAACACTTCTGATATTTTGTAAGAGGTACTAACTATATAATGTGGATAACCTGGAAATATATAGACGGTACAGCATCTTTCTTCAGTCGCTTGTGTCTCACGTTAGCTACGTAGTTATCAGACAGAAAATGCTTACCACAAACAACACTTCATGGTAACTTATCATTTAGTTTAAAATCGTGCCGAGATATTGCTTCCAACCGCAGTTGCTTAAGGTGAGACACAAGCGACTTCTGGTGTGAACTTATGGAAGGATATTTCCACAATTTTCTTTTTGGAAGACATACACGTCGGCAAACATCAGTAAACTATAAGGAAGATAGATTATATTTTACTGTAAAAGCAACGGTTTGTTTCTAAATCTGTAGTGGATTTTTTTAAACGAATCCAATCCAGCCAAGCAAACAACGTTGGGACGCAGTGCCATCTAACAACAGAAATCATCTTTCACACCCACTGGACAATCACCAAACGTTTATTGTCTCCAAGGTTAATTTTGTAGCTCGTTTTGATCTAGTTCAACATTGAATAAACACAATACAGCCATTAAAATAACGTCGAAACTGTATTTTTGTACCTTGGGATGCAGTGCCATCTAACAGCAGAAATCGTCTTTCACGGCCACTGGCCAATCACCAAAAGTCTATTGTCTCCAAGGCTAATGTTATAGCCTGTTTTTCATCCAGTTCAACCTTGATTGTACAATTTGATGTAAGGGGCGTAACAGTCTATTGGTCTAGTTTCTGTTTTCACGGAGGACATTGAGTTTTTCAATATCTCCGGAACAACATTTAGATGCCATGAGTAATCTTTACCTTACTGCGGACTAGGTATCCTAATACATGAGCAAGGTGTATTTTGATGGAGACATCCAACAGGATAGTGTTCTATCATACACTGCTGCACAATTGCTAAGGACGGATCATAAACGGCTATATAGCGCATAAAAAAGTAAGTGTGGTTGGATTCCAAGTGAAAAAAAATAATAATAGAATGCCAGGACATTACAAGAAAGACAATTTATTGTGCTCCGAAATCCAGAAGGCTTTGGAACGTGTTGAAGGGACAAACAGGCCATTTTGTGCAGAATACGTAAACGTGAAAAAAATGCAATTACCGTCCGCAGGCGTTCCGGCGTAAGATGTCAATACAGGATGTAGAAACCATGGAGGGCGATGAAAGATTCCACGCGTCGTGTCATGCTTTGCACAACATTATCAAGCAGCTGTTGGGGTAATTTATCCCATTCCTCTGTCAGTACACGGATGAGGGTGTCCTTGTTTATTGGAGGGTATTGGCGACCAGCAAGACCCCCCAAAGCATCCCACACATTTTCAATGGGATTCAGATCTGGAGAACGTGCTGGCCATACGAGGCGTTGAATATCCTTGCTCTCAAGACACTCCTGGACAGCGACTGTTCAATGACATGTTGCGTTGTCGTCCATGAAAATGAATCTATCACCGACAGCAAAACGGAACATGCGAACATGAGGTAGCAGAACATCATTAATGCATCGTTGGCCAGTCATAGTCCCAGTTGGAAGCACATAGAGGGACGTACGGCCATTGATCATGATGCCAGCCCATACCATGACACTACATGTCGGATATCGGTCCCTTTCCTGTATGTTTGCTGGACAAAATGCAGTACCACTATCACGCCAGATCAGTTGTCGTCGACAATCAGACGATAGACTGTATCTACTCTCATCTGAGAAGAAGACAGCAGACCAGTCGTTATCAGTCCAATTGCGATGTTGGTGGCAGTATTGCAAACGGGTGGTACGGTGACGTCTGGACAATGGGATGCACACAACAGGACGGCGGGTGTATAGTCCTCCTTCATGCAAACGTCTGGCGACAGTTTTTCGGGAGATCCGCTTGCCAGTAGCAGCCGTAAACTGATTTGCTACCTCACTAGCTGTGCTGCGCCGGTGTCTTTTTGTTGATAGCACTATGTACCGATCTTCTGCAGGTGTCGTACTGCAAACACGACCTCCCCCGTTACGTTTGCTACACTTTCCATTTGTTTGAAATGATTTCCAAAGCCTTGAAACAACACTGTGGCTGACGTCGAACTCCCTGGCGACATCTGTTATTTTTCGCCCTTCTTCAATCTTGCCAATAATACGGCCACGCGTAAAATCATCTAGGTGATGTCGGGAAGACATACTGAAACTTGCAAGTTCGTCAATTGATTCTTTCCCTTTCAACTTTGCGTTTGAACAACAACGGTCAATACGCGTCAAATCCTTTATATCTCTTATCAGCGCTATGACGTCACGAACAAGTTCGGCAATCCAAAATTTGCATACGCACAACACGTCTTACTGTATCCCGCGCTTATGCTAATTTCCACATTTTCCTGCCTTGCATTTTATGGTTGCTATCGTTGCTATTGTCATCCGTCCTTAGCAATTGTCCAGCAGTGTATTATACAAGGCTCGGATCTTTAACGCCTGGTTCCAGGAGCACGACAGTGATTTCAAAGTGCTCCTGACCTTAATTCAATTAAACACCTGCGAGATGAGATTGAGTGAGTCATCCGTAACAGAGATCTTACTCCAAAGAACATTCGACAGTTTACTAAAGGCATCATGCACTTGGATGAATACATTTGTAGGACGATATCAGCACTTTGTTTAATTTACGCCACATCAAATTGAGGCTGTTTTGAAAACCGAGAGGTGCCCAATACATTGTTATCCAGGTTTTCTTAATAATTTTCCATTTCAGTCTATTAATATAATAAAATATATCTTTAAAATTCGAACTTAGTCATCCGTAACAGAGATCTTATGATATCTTGTATAATTTTTTTCACATTTGTTTGATTAAAAGTTGCACAGTTGTAACGTACCAGGAGATGTGACGTACCTGCCAGAAGGACGCACACGACATAAAGGCAGATAGGAATCAGAATAAAATGTCCGCGTAGCTCAATTGGTAGAGCAACTTATTCCGGAATGAGGGGGACCCGGGTTCGAATCCTGGCGCGGATAGAAATGACGGAGAAATTTAATTCGTTATACAGTCTGTTCGAAATTTCAGAATGTGACCAAAAATAATTTTAGTTGAAGCAGAGGAAGTGAATAACGTTTTCGGGAAACCTCCGCAATAAAATTGTTACACATTTCATCTGAGTGAAAGGTAAATCATTATCAGTAATACCACATCATGTGAATCGCAGCATCCAGTATAACGCAAAAGGTGGTTGACCCAGAAATCAGGCCCACAACATTAAACATAAAGTGTAGTAAACTGTGCCGTTCAGCTTGGTCTCAATGTCTTTAAATCAGGCAAAGCTCAAGTAACTAGCTATTTTTTTAATGTTCGTTTAGGTGAATTTTTTTACAACACACAGAGGTGTTCAGAACAGGATAAACAGAAACCTAGGTATTGTGGAGCGAACAAAAACTGATTGAAATTAAGATTTTTATACTTGTGTTCTTCTTTTTCTATACTGAGAATACGCACATTATTAAATATCAAACAAGCACGTAAACTAGCACTCAGTATGAGAAAAATATATTTTCGCCAAGAAATGAACTAGGATGGTAGAAATAACCATCAGCTTACCTGATCTTCTACTTTGGAAACCAAACCTTTTCTTGAATCCACAGTAGCATTACCATCAAACGGTAGGAATATATTATCAGCACTTATAGCTTCATCTGTTTCATTTGCAAATAGGAGATCATTCATTTGTGCATTAAATTCACTGTCATCCTGCAATAAAACAATGTTGTTTTATAACAGTACAAAATATAGGACATTTATTCATTCTAGAAGCATTTCACTTTTCTGTGACTTCAAAAAGCATTTCAGGCGTATAATAGTGTTCTGTGGGGAATAAAGGCACAGCTGAAACAGAATAAAAAGTTTTCATGCGAAAACTTCATCGTTTTAATGAAATCTAACTCTGAGTTCAATCAATAAGTATCAGCAACTAAGTTACGTCGATGAGGCAGTACATTATGACCACCTACGTAATAAGCTGAAAGACCCCCTTTGGCCCGCAAAACAGTGGTCACTCGGCAAGGCATCGATTCGATGAGGTGGCGATAGGTTTTTGGGGGTATCTGGCACCATAATGTAATGTCAATAGCAGATCCTCCAGTTCCTGTACATTTGAGGGGGGGATTTAGCGAGAACCCGTTTTTGCAATTCGAGGCACAAATGTTCGATTGGGTTCATGTCAGGAGATTTTGGAGGTCAGGGCATTGACAGAAAGTCACCAGCATGCTCCTCGATCGCTCCTTGACGATTCTGGCAGTGTGGCATGGCGCATTATGCTGTTGGTAATGGTCATCACCAACAGGGAACCCAGTTACCATGAATGAGTGAACTTGGACCGCAATGATGTTCAGATACCTGACAGCTGTCAGGAATTGTGATATTGGGATAATGGGGCCTAAACTGTCCCAAGAAAACATCGCCCACAGCATAACACCACCGCCGCCGGCCTGTTTACGCCTAAAAGTGAATCCGGTTGCAATACCCTCCGTTGGTAAACAGCGTATTGGCGCTCAGCAGTCTACGTGATCCACCAGGAATCTTGATTCGTCAAACCGGGCCACTTTCTTCCAATCATCTACGATCCAATTTCGATGATCTTGGGCCCATTTCATGCGTTGTTGGCGATGACGTGCAGTGAGCATGGGGACCTGGCTGGGTCTTCGGCTATGCATGCCCATGCGTAGAAGGTTGCGATGAACTGTGTACTGTGGCGCATTGGCTTGATCACCACTATTGTAGCTGCGGGTGATTTGTCGCACTGCGGCACATTGCCTTGATCACCACTGATGTAGCTGCGGGTGATTTGTGGCACTGTGGCCCTGCGGTTGCTGTGAACAATGCACGACAGTCTCCGCACCCCTCTGGCACCAATGAACTGCGGAAGACACACGGCTTGACGACGGTTCGTCGTTTGGCTATCTGTGCACCACTTCTGATTCGCACTCACTACAGCGGCACGTGAAAAACCCACAAGCCGCGTTGTTTGCGTGATCGTAGTTCCGAGGCACCATGACATCACAATTTATTCTTTATCAAACTCCGATAAGTCGGCAGCTTTTCTCTTTATGACTCCGAACACTTTACTAACCGTAAGCCGATCTTCGGGTTGTATATATATACTGCTCTGGGAACTTCACATGCTCCACCGTTCGGCCCCCAGCTGATTTCTCGAAGCTGGTGGTGGTCATAATATAACGGATCATCGGTGTATATTAAAATAAATTCCTTGCATTGATGTGGCTCACGCTGTACTGTCAGTTGACCTTGGTTAACTATTAGGTTGTTGAAGATTAAATGTCGGAATGTCGATCGAAACTTGAAACAGCCAAAATACGGTGCAGAGTAAACTTTATTAATCAAAATAATGACCGCCCACTTCAACACGCGTTTTCCTTCTAGATACAAGCTTTCCTATGCCGTCAGGAAAAAAAGGTCGAGTTTCCTGATGCAACAAATTCGATGAATACGGTTTCAATTGTTATTTGATTGGAAATGATTTGCCTGTGGAAAAGTGTCCATGCGCTTGAGGAAACGACAGCTTGTAGGGGAAAGACCGAAACCGTCTCTAATAGAAAGCCGCAGAACTTCTCTATGACATCATTGCTAGAATGCCGAGTTACACTTGAAAGCCGATCGAGAAATGCGTTGTCTCGGTGGAGAAATACATAGCTTGTCCCAAAACAACTGAGAATGTTTTTATAAAAGAAATGTGCAATACTGTTTTTGACATCCAGCAGTGAAACACTTTGGTTTGTGAAATCGGTACTGAGCCGATGAAGTTTGATATTAACTATAGTATTAAAATTATTTTAACTCAACCCCCCCTCCCCCTCTCTTTAGAAGTTTCCTGTTTGTGTTGGGCTACAGACGTGAAAATACTCTTTAATGGTATGGTGCAGCAGAAGATATCGTACAAGGGACATGGCTAAACTGATATGCGTTAGGTATACAAATAAGTTTAAAAGCGTTTTTGTGTGACGTATACCGCTAAATTACATGTCCGATATTCCCTCGCGTTGTTGTCATGTGACCGTAACTGGTCCAGAGTATAAAATGGGACACAGAGGTTTGCCCAACAGTCAAACGCACTTACACATCGGTAGGTGAAAGATGGCAAGCGATACCGCATTTATTCGACATTGCATTCGTTACGAATTTTATCAAAGACAAAGTGCTGCAAAGGCAGATGCATCGATCTTTTCTGTTCTTGGGGAGAATATTGCATCGAAAAGAACGTGTGAGTTTTGGTTTAGAAGGTTTAAAGCAGGTGATTTTGATGTTAGCGATCGAAAATGTAGCGGAGCCCCGCAGAAGGTTTCACAGCACATGGGAACTGCAAACATTGCTGGATGAAGATTCGTCTCATACGAAAACACAACTTGCTGAACAACTGGGGGTAACTCAACAAACCATTTCCAATCATTTATGCGCAATGGGAAAGACTCAGAAGGACGAAAAATGGGTGCCACATGACCTGAGCCAGAGGAACAAGGATGGCCGTGTCGTGAAGTGTTTGAGTTTGTTGAATAAACAACACAGAAAGTCTTTTCTGTGGAAAATCGTTACGGGTGATAAAAAGTGGAAATGATACGACAATCCCAAACGCAAAAAAACACTGGATAGACCCCGGTGAAGCAACGACTTAGACACCGAAACGCAATATTCACTCCGAGAAAGTTCTGCTGTACATCTGGTGGGATATAAAGGATGTGCTCTATTATGAACTATTGGAACAGCGTCAAACTGTTATTGCTGATCGCTGCAAGCAACAATTGCTGCAATTGAATCAGGAAATATGTTGGAAACATCCATTCACAGGCAAAGGGTTGCATCCCGTGAAATCACTGCATAACAACGCTAGGTCGCATGTCGCGGAATCGGTCAAGGATACGTTATTGACGCTTGGCTGGGGAGTTTTGGAGCACCTGGCGTGTAGTCCAGACATAGTTCCTTCATATTATCATTTGTTTCGATCGATGCAACATGGTTTGTCTGCTGTACGGTTCCGTACATGTGACGAAGTGCAAAAATGGGTTGAAGACTTCATCGTGTCACACGGCGAAGTATTTTTCATGGCTGGAATCAGTCAGCTGCCCGACCGATGGCGGGAGGTGATAGATAATGATGGCTCATATTTTGATTTGTAATGGCATTGTTTTTTTCTCTCAAATTACATGTTGCGTTGCCTTAAAACGTTTTACAACTTATTTGTTCACGTTATATATATAGTGCGAAGTCTTCCTTAGTAGTGCTGTTATTGAATTAGGTTGTTGTACATTGTATAACAACCAGTTCCGCAGAAACTGTATGGCGACGTCTGAGGAAACGTTTGCACATGCAACTGGATCGTCTGCAGTTGATTCTAAAGCTGAAGAGGGGTGAACGCCACCTGCGAGCGTTTTTCTGTGAAAGATTTTTCACTCTAATGGAGGACGACGGTTTCTCTGAAGAACTAGTTTTTAGAGACGAATCAAAATTCCACATTTCAAGAAAGGTAAACAGGCATAACGTTAGAATTTGGGGCACTGAAAATCCCCATGCAATATCGCAACACAAGCGTGCTTCTCCAAAAGTCAATGTCATCCCTTCAATTACTCATGGAAAGGTGATGGGCCTTTCTTCTTTGCTGAAGCCACTGTGACAGGAATTAACTATCTCGACATGCTCGAACAATGGCTTCACCCAAGGCTAGAAGAAAACATTTATGACTTCATTTTTGAACTCGATGGTGCTCCACCGCATTTTGATAACGAGGTTCGGGGCCGCCTCAATGACAGGTTGCCAAAAGGATGGATTAAGCGTTCTGCTAAGGAGATGACATCCTACCATCCTACCAAAGAAGGATTGCGTTTGCCACCTTAACTCCCAGATCTCACCTCGTGTGATTTTTTTCTTGGGGGTTTCATAAAGGATCGTGCCTGTGTACAACCACTTGCAACGACGCTGGTTGATTTGAAAGCTCGTATCACAGCCGCCATCACAGAAATTGGCACCGACATGAGAAACTTGATTAGCGACTTGATGTGTGCCGTGTTACACGAGGAGCGCACATCAAACATTTATAAGTTGCACAAAACTTTGTGAAATGTGCTTTTCAACAGTATCAGTTGTGTGTATCTGCTTTACATTAAACATAGTAACAAATTATTTAAATCGAAATCATCATTTTGACTTACCCTGTATATCATCATCACCATCATTGTCAACCATTATCAATCCACTGCTGGACGAAGGTCTCCCCAAGTTTCCTCCACAACGGTCTGTCTTGTGCCAGTCTCCTCCATGTCACTCCCGCATACTTTCGAATTTCATCCACCCATCTTCCATGTGGTCTTCTTCTGGGTCTTTTCCTGTCCCTTGGAATCCAATCTAAAATTTCGGCTGTCCATCGATGGTCTGTTCTTCTGGCAGTATGTCCAGCCCATTGCCATTTCAGGGATTTAACTCTGATCATGATGTCTTCCACTCTTGTCATTTTTCGGATCCACGTGTTCCTCTTCTTATCTCTCCTGGTTATACCAAGCATGCACCTCTCCATGCTTGTTTGAGTTGTCTGCAGCCTTTGTATGTCTCTTTTACTTAAGGTCCACGTCTCTGCACCATACGTAAGCACTGGAAGGATGCATTGATCAAACGCTTTTCTTTTAAGACATAATGGCATATTGCTCTTGAAAATTATGCTGTTTCTTCCAAAAGCTCTCCAGGCAAGTTTTGTACGCCGATTAATTTCTTCACCAATGTGACCCTCACTTGATATCTGCTGTCCAAGATAAACGTACCTGTCTGTTATCTCCAGCTTTTCTCCATCAATCGATAAATCCTCATTTCTTGTAAAAGCATTGTACATCACTTTTGTCTTCTGAAAGTTCATTTTTAATCCCACCTCTTTACTCTTGTCAGCAAGTTCCTGGATCATACTCTGCAGCTCCGATGGGGCAGTTGCAAAAATGACTATGTCATCAGCAAAACGAAGGTGGGTTAGATAATCTCCATTAATCTTTATCCTTTGTTTTCCCAGTTCAGTGATTGAAAGACATTTTCCAATGTGGCATTAAAGAGCTTCGGAGATATGGTGTCACCTTGTCTCACTCCTTTTCCAATTTTTATGTGTGTTGTATTTTCAAACAGCCGAATCTTTGCACTTGCATTTTCATAGATGTTATTAATAATATTAATGTATGCATCTTCAATACCGCAGGATTTCAGAGCCATTGTAACTGCTGATGGTTTCACCGAATCAAAGGCTTTTTCATAATCGATAAAAGCCATGCACAATGGAAGTTCATATTCCCTCGCTCTTTCAATTAGTTCTCTCAGTACGTGGATATGATCTATTGTGCTGTAGCCACTCCTGAATCCAGCTTGTTCTCTCGGTTAAGCCATGTCCAGTGTCACCTTCAAGCGGTGTGAAAGAACTTTAGTGAAGATTTTATAAACCACTGATAGGAGGCTGATAGGTCTGTAGTTCCTGAGATCCTCAATGTCACCTTTTTTATGTAGCAAGATCATTGTAGCGTTGTTCCAATCCTCAGGAATCTTCCCTTCATTAAGGCATCGAGTGAAAATTTGGGCGAGTACTGTTTCGATTTCTCCACTTGCTTCTTGTATGATGTCTACAGTAATTTCATCTTCTTCTGGAGCTTTTCCCCGTTTCATGTTCTTGATTGCATGTGCAACTTCTGCTGGAAGGACTGGAAGAACTCTGGTACTGGTACCTTTCATGATGTCTGGAGTACATGTATCATCCCTTTCATATAATTTGGAGTAGAAATCTTTCACTCTTGTCAAAATTTCGCCTCTATTTCTTGTTACAGAACCATCTTCTTTTCTCAGTGCCATAATCTGTTTTTTCCCCTTACTGAGATGTCCCTTTGCTATCTTTAGGCTTTGGTTGTTTTCAATTGCTTTCCTTATTAGTTCACTGTTGAATTTCCTTACGTCTTCAGTGATACTTTTTCGTACTGTCTTGCATAGCTCTATATATTCCACTTTGGAAGTCACATCTTCTTTAGTTGTCCTCATCACTCTTCTTTTTTTGCATCAACATTTGGGTTTTTCCTGATAATTTGTTCACATGCAATTTGTTCTTAGACCCAGCTAATTTTGTTGCTGTTTCCATAAGAGCTTTGGTTACTTTTCTGTTAACTTCAGAAATATCCACTTCTTCCGATGTTAGGCCTTCTAAAGCAGAGAATCTGTTCTTCAGTTCCAATTTTAAGGTATTACGGTGTTTTTTAAGGTTGGTTATGTTAATACATTTTGTTTGTCTTATGAGCTTGCCACGTTCACGTTTAGTGTTGAGGTGCATCTTACATCTCACCAATCTATGGTCACTGCCTGTGTTGAACTTGTTTAGCACACTGCAGTCTTCTATGACGAATTTTTTGTTACACACAATAAAATCAATTTCACTTGTCGTCCCATTTGGATGTCTCCATGTCCATCTCCTGTGTGGCTTTTTTCTTGAAAAAGGAGTTCAAGAAGAAAAACCCTTCTGCCTCTGCAAACTCTACGAGAGTATTTCCACGCTGGTTTCTGTTGCCGTGACCGAATTTACCTACTGAAGTTTCATTCTGTTGCCGTTGCCCTATTTTTGCATTGAAATCTCCCATAATTATCTTCAAGTGCTGCTTACCTTTATTATTTAGATGACACATTTCCTCATAAAATTCTTCAATTTCTTCTTCACATGACTTGTGGTGGATGCATAAGTTTGAATAATCTGAGCCTGGTATCTTCTCGATAGTTGGATAACGAGTCGTGCAGCTCTGTCAGAGGAACTTTCAACTTCTACAACTTTATCCTTCAGTTTCTTGTTTATTATAAATCCAACACCACTAGTTCTGCCAGTATCTGTCCCACGATAGTAGAAGAGATGTCCACTTTTCAGTTCAATGAGATCTTCTCCTTTTCTCCTTACCTCACTTAGCCCGACGATGTCCCACTTGATCCTTTGTAGTTCCTCTTCCAATTCAAGAAGCCTTGAATCAGAAGATAGGGAGCGTCCGTTATACGTTGCCAAGGTCAGCATCAGATGGCAGCCTAGTCCGGTCCTCCGGGGATTCTTAGCACCCTCTGCCTTCATGTCGCACTGGCCGCTGCCTTGGCCAGGTACATTCCAGCTGCCGGAGACTGAGGGCCAAGATTTAAGTTGTGGAGTCATTTTGGAGGGGTTTGGCCATAACTCACCACGCTGGCCAAGCGGGTTGGTGAGTGTGGGATAGCATTTCCTATAATCCCGATGGTATAATTATACCGCTATTGGCGGTCGTCAGAGCCCCTTTAGTGGGAACAGGATGTACCACGAGAAGGCGGGGTTGACATTTGTCAAGGAGAGGCTGTGATGTTACGCATCACCTGACCTTACATCCCCCCTGTATATATAGGCAGCAAATTTCAGGCTTTACATTTCTTACCGAATGTTGCTACTCGTGGTGTCAATTCCAAACTTATTTGGCAGCTGCACGAGTCTGCAAATTCTGAAACTTCGTTTGTTATAGCCTAATGTTCCATGTTAACCATTTGCAGAGTGTCGTTTAACTTGTGCGAGATGACTTCATCTTGACCCACTTGATCTACAAGAGAAGAAAGATCTATCTATTGGGTGTGTGCATAAGTTCTACCCGTTTTTGTAGGCTACAAAGAAAGAAGGAGAACACAACAAATAACGTACCTAGGATTTCACATAATTGCCATCATTCTGTATGACCTCTTGCTATTTGTCTGCGAGTAGATGAATCCCACACCGGAAAACCTCCTGTGTTTTAGAGCCAAAAAAGTCATGTAATGCCGTTTTCACATCGTACACATCATCGGTTTAGAGAGCTAAGGTTTCTGTAATGATCAATCCCGAGTGCTGGCCGCTTCAATGTCAGTTGTTCTCGCAATCTGTCCAACTTTTGGCAGTAGAGTTCAGCATTTATCTCTCGGTTAGGTGCCAACTCCTCCCAGTAGATTATTCCCTAGACATCCTATAACGAAGTGAATTTCTCCGTCATTTTTGGTCTACGCCGGGATTCGAACCCTAGGCCGCTTATTCCGGAACAAGTCGCTCTCCCAACTGAGCTACGCAGACATTTTATTCTGATTCCTATCTGCCTTTATGTCATGTGCGTCCTGCTGGCAGGTACGTCACATCTCCCCCCGAAAGAGGGCCGGGGGCATGGCCTACGGGTCATCCGTGACCATGAATCGTTGCAGGCAGACAACCACTGCAGAACGTGCACTTGAGAACTCCCAGTCAATCTGGTGTGTGGAATGCAACGTCACGCACATTTATTTTTCGAAGCACTGGAGAAGGGATTCTCTGATTTTTCCTGTCTCGCGGTGTGGAAATAACATCACACCAATGCGAGATTTTGAACGGTCGGGTCATCCGGGTAGTTCGGGTGCCATTATAACGAAGTAAATTTCTCCGTCATTTTTGGTCTACGCCGGGATTCGAACCCGAGGCCGCTTATTCCGGAACAAGTCGCTCTACCAACTGAGCTACGCAGACATTTTATTCTGATTCCTATCTGCCTTTATGTCATGTGCGTCCTGCTGGCAGGTACGTCACAATCCTACCAAATACTCAACAAAACCTTTTTGGGATGCAGTCCTCCTTTTGAGGTCGATGGAGCAGACTCCGCACCTTGGCAGGTGTTGCTACTCTAATTGATGATGACTCAATCTCTAGTTAATGATGACACAATGCTACTCTAATTAATGATGACATAGGCCGTCTAAGCTTTACAACACGGTACAGTACCCATTTCTCATCCCCTTTACAGTTAGTCCCAAAACCGATTCATTTCTGTGACGAGAAGGCAAAGAAACACAGGTACTGATTCCCTCCTCTCGTTGCTTTGCAGAAAACTGGTGCGGAACCCAGTTATCGAACTTGGTGATGAACCCAATCGCATGCATCCGTCTTTCGACGGTTGTTCTGTGAACCAACAACGTTTCCGTTAATTCCTGAACGGTTGAATGTGGGGTATTTGTTATGGCTTGGTCCACATCCTCGACAGAAACTACGGATGGACGTCCATGACGTAGTTGATCTTGACAGCCTCTGTCTCGGTCCAGGAATTTCCTAAACCAGCGGCTACATGTGCTATCATCAACTGCATCCTCCCCATATACTTGATAGATGTTGCGGTAAGCCGCGGCTGCATTACTGCCCTTATCGAACTCGTACAGTAAACAATGTCTAATGTGCTACTTATCTTATGCCATGTTACAACGTCCATGATTTCCGTTACGAATGACTTACTCGGACAAACCTAGTGCCGCCTCTATATGCTCTACTGCTCCGCGCTTTTTTGGCCGAAAATATGGCATCTCAGCGTCATCTGTGACGCAACTACTCCGATCGCAATTTGCATCTATTGCAAAAGTGAGTAGAACTTTTGCACACACCCAGTATCTCCTTTGTGCTGTCCAAAGGACGGAAGGTAAGTCAAATTCACTTCGATGTTCGTCATTTCTGTTACGAGGAAATCCATGAATGGACTGAAAAATGAAGAACTATGTGAAAAAGCATTTTTAATTCTCATCGGCCTGGTTAATAGTCAATAGAATCCTAAATTTAGGTAGGCCGACACTTTACTTCCAAGAATTTGAGGAAGCTGTTTCATTAATTTGTTGCGGTAAGAAACAAAATTTCCTACGTCACAATGCTTTGGCATTCAAACGATTTAAGTGTTCGGTAAAAATTGGGGACTTCTACCTTTCCATGCTTTAAAACTTTTGCCATGCAAATTCTGCGTATTTGGACTTTTTATATGCTTCTTTGAATAATGCTTACTTTTTGTTAGAGCACGTAGTTAAAATAGCTCTGCGTAACTGATTTTGCACAAATAAGGAGCTAGCGTCGCTGATGGCATGTTTGATGGCTCTATCTGCACTCAGTACACAAAACATCAGAAATATGTACCTACCTAATAGCAAATTGTTTCTCCTCGAGCGCGAAGAACATCATGCACTACAGCATGCCTACTATGTTTGAATCTTCATTCTATTTAAGTAAGTCCCTTCATATTGTTTAAGTCACTTTATGCTGTTCAAGTAAATCCTTTCGTACTGTTACAAGTAAATTTCTTCATATTGTTCAAGTAAGCCCTTTCATATTGTTCACGTAAGTCCCTTCATACTCTTCAAGTAACTCCTGGCATATAGCTACAAGTCCAAGCATATGACATAAAGTTCATCCCGTCGGTTCTCCGGACCTTTCGCATATTTTATATAATATTATACAATACCGACTTTCATGAGGATCAGAAGGTCCTCGAAAATGCAAGTTTGTGCAGTTGTTGCCTCAGATGTTTGTTTTTAAAAGATTTAGTTTGTGCCTCAGATTCTGCAGTTGGGGTGTCCTCACCCAGTTCAAGGACGACACGGGGCACTGAATTGGATACCAAGTCGCTACTATTGAAATACGTACAGGAACTTGATTTACATTCTCAGTTGTACAATCATGTTCGTGGATGGCGGGCACTGGATCACCTCTCTCTGGTCCGACAGAGGAACTGGCTTCCGTCTTCTCGGGCGCACGGTCCTGAGAG
The DNA here is from genome assembly GCA_039090855.1 of Macrothele yani. Taxonomy (NCBI): domain Eukaryota; kingdom Metazoa; phylum Arthropoda; class Arachnida; order Araneae; family Macrothelidae; genus Macrothele; species Macrothele yani. Next base: position 88,960,484 of record CM076998.1, on the reverse strand, counting down.
GCAGACATAATGTCTTTTATAATGACGCGGGCTTCAAGAATAAACCAGGAACGTGTCTTGAACGCCATCGTTCTTATTGATATGGAAATATCACAACAGACATCGCTAAAAATTGAATACAGGTTGTACAACTTCAATGCAACTAAGGCTGAATATACACCGGTGAGCCATTACATTATGACCACCATCAGCCTGGAGAAATGAGCGCGCCTGGGGTCAGAACGGTGGCGCAGGTGAAGTTCACGCAGCTGTATAAGTATATACAATCAGAGGACCGTCTTTCGGTTAGTAGAGTGTTTGAAGTCAGAATGGGTAAAGTTGCTGATTTATCGGAGTTTTATAAAGGACAAATTTTGATGGAACTACGATCTCGGAAACGTTACGGCTTGTGGGTTGTTAAACTGCCCCTGTGGTGAGTACGTATCACAAGCGGTGCACAGATGGCCAAACGACAAACCGGCGTTTAGCCGGATCTCTCCCGCAGCTCATTGATGCCAGAGGGGAGCGGAGACTGTTGTGCATTATTCACAGCGACTGCAGGGCCACAGTGCGACAAATCACCCACAGCTACAACAGTGGTGGTCATGGAAATGTGTCACAGCACAATGTTCATCGCAGCCTTCTGCGCATGGGCCTGCGTAGCCGAAGACCCAGTCAGGTCCCCATGCTCACTTCACGTCTCGCCAATGACGCATGAAATGGAGCCAAGATCATCGAGATTGGACCATCGATGATTGGAAGAAAGTGTCCTGGTTGGACGAATCAAGATTCCTGGTGCATGACGTAGACGGACGAGCGCGGATACGCAGATTACCAACGCAGGTTATGGCAACTGGAGGCACTGTTGGGCGGAAACAGGCAGGCGGCGGAGGTGTTATGCTGTGGGCGATGTTTCCTTGGGACACTTTAGGCACAATTATCCCAATAGCACAAGCCCTGACAGCTGTCAGGTATCTGAACATCGTTGCGGACCAAGTTAACCCCTTCATGGTAAATGTGTTTCCTAATAGTGATGGCCATCACCAACAGGATAATGCGCCATGCCACACTGCCAGAATCGTCATGGAGTGGTTCGAGAAACATGCTACTGATTTTCTGTTAATGCCCTGGCATCCAAATTCACTTGACACGAACCCAATCGAGCATTTGTGATTCTTCTTGGAAATACTGGTTCGCGCTAAATCAAAACAAACCCAAAATGAACGGGAACTGGACTACCTACTGTTCATATTATGGTGCCAGATACTCCAGGATACCTATTGCCACCTCATCGAATCGATGCGTCGCCGAGTGTCCGCTGTTTTGCGGGCTAAAAGGGACGGTTCTACAGCTTATTAGATGGGTGGTCATAATGTAATATCTTATCGGTGCACTGTAGTGCATTAGTTTATGACATAAACAAAATATTTACCTTTCAAATGCAGCAAATCTTATATCTCTAAGTATTGCAGTTATTCTTTAATAATTTTCCTAAAATACGGCAAGACTTTTGGTCCATCCTGTATATGGTGCTAACATGCTTGCTTAAGAAACTGATTTTGAAAAGCGATCAACCCTCTACATTGGGTACTTCTGTATTTCTATAGCTGATTTCTTCTGGATAGTTCTAGATCAGTCCTATTCTTTCAGCTTGAAAGCAAAGAACACTGGATGTGAACGGAGCGCAAGTTTTTAACGTTATTCATGTACACTGAAGAGCAATTGAATTAGAGATACCTGTCTAGAAACGTGTATCACCACCTTTCGCCATGGTGACGGCGGCAATTCGTCTCCGCATGGACTCGACATTACACCGGAAGCGTTGGGAAGCCAAACGGATCCACGACTCCTGAACAAGCTCTCACAGTTCACGAAGTTTTGATGGAGGGGTGTCAGAGCCTCGAACATCTCTCTCGATGGCATCCCAGATGTGCTTGATGGGATTGAGGTCAGGAGACCTAGCTGGCCTAGAAAGCGAGGTCACGTCGGTGGAGTGCTAATACGACCATTAGGGTACAATTCGGAAGCTATGGCACGGTGCATTGTCTTGCTGCCGAAAGAGGTCCCCAGTGGGATGTTGAAGACGCACAAACGGGAGCAAATGGTCGTCCAGGATATCCCGATAACGTTGACCTGTGAGGGACGATGTCACACGTATCACAGGTCCCATTTCAGTCCACGTAAACAGTCCCCAAACGAGAAAGCCACCCTCACCAGCTTGAAGAGTACCCTGCTGGCAAGAAGTATCCATCGCTTCATGTGGTTTGCGATGTACTCGTATCCTGCCATCCGCATGTACCAACGTGAATTTCGACTCATCAGTCCAGACAACATTTTTCCACATTTCTAGGGTCCAGTGGTGATGTTCCCGCTCCCATGTTAATCTTCGCACCCTGTGATGTGCTGCCAGCAGCTGTACGTTCGTGGGACGATGGCTTCTGTACCCTATAGCGAGGAGATGGTTCTGGATGGTGTGGCTGCTTACACGCTTTTGTGCACCAGCGTTAAATTGCCGAGTGATTTCTTGCACCGTGGCCCGTCTATCCGCTGTTACAATGGGAGCTAGCCGACGATGACCACCTCGCTCATCCACACACTGTTGTCCACGGCAGTTGGCCCTTTCAGGGATGGTTTTACCGGATTCGATGTACTCACGGTGCACCCGTGACACAGTAGCTCGTGAAAATCCCAGTGCCTGCACGACTTCCGAGATGAAGTGACCCATTCGTCAGGCCCCGACAATTTGCCCACCATCAAATGCGCTCAGATCCTTCGTCTTACCCATGCTGTGTCCGACTCTTACTGATTCCCGTCGCATCACTCCTTATATTGTCGGATCTCTGCATACGTCATGTCATTTCCGTTTACAGGGCCGCTCACAGCGCCACATTTGCATAACGCCAGCCATCTCTAATTCAATTGCTCTTCAGTGTATATTATGACGAAGCACACACAGTCAATCAGTAAATAATGACAAAGAAAGCTTCAAAAATACTTCGAATAAAACATTTCTTGTTTTGGTATGGAGTAACTTATTGATGCAAACAATTTTGCGTAAGCTTGTTCAACTGTATTTTCAGTGGACCATATTTAAGTTAATATTTAAACAAATTTCAGCATTTATATTATATTACAGGTCAGAATCACGCACATACAGACTTTACCTTAAATTTTACATAGCTGAATTCTAGAAACGAAAGAGCAAATGAAAGGCATGAGATGAAAAATAACACTCACCATGTCCGAGTACTTGTTAATTCCAGAGATAAAAGTGTCCAATTCGTTGTCAAAATTCAAGTTCCTGAGAACAATGTTCTTCACGTTTTCCTCCCACTTCAGTTTTCTTTCAGTTTCCTCATCACTAGCATACTTCTTGGTGAAGAATTTCTGTCGGAAAACAGAAGATGTATTAAGTGATTTCGGGCAATTCCTGTTTAATACAGCAAACAAGGAAATTAACAAATATAGCATTTTTTTATGGAAGGCGCTGAACAAGAATCTAGTAACAATTTAACTTTGTCCCTTGCTAACAGAATTCCCAGCAGAAAACAAATCGTTTACTTTTCTTCTTTTACATTCGGAATGAAACGATATAACCTTTGTCTGTGCCCGTTCAACTTTCATATTAGATGCAGAATGTGTGTGTACCCCACCGTGAAAGCAGGAAGCTCTTCAGAATTACTGGTGTGGAGTATCATCAATATACCCATATAAACGGACGTGTTGATATTTTCACATTCTTATTACAGTATTTTCCTGATTCATTGTCAAAACGTTCCACATCTGGCAAATAGAAAACAAAAAAATCACTTTTCCAGTTTCAGTCCAACAGGAAACTCTGCAGACTCAATATACACTGAAGTCCCAGAAAAACTGATACAGACGAGTTTATGCAAATTACATAGCAACGTCACATATGCGCATACTCGGTTGCGTTAGCCAGTGCGTATATAAAGCGATAGACATCCTTGCCAGCTGTCAGACCTGTTTTTGGCATGAGAATAATAAGTAATAACGATTTAAGCGATTTTCAACGCTGTGTCATAGTTGGCGCTCATGATATGTGCCATAGTATTTCGGAGGTAGAAACGAAGTTCGGGTTCTCACGGACGACCATTGCAAGGGTGTACCGTGACTACAAGAATTCCGGCAAAACCTCCAACCTACGATACCAGTGTGGCCGTAAAAAGACATTGGGTGAACGTGACCTTCGTCGGCTGTCAAGAATCGTTTCACACGATAGGCATGCGACACTCTCGCAAATATCATCGGAATTCAATGCTGGAGCCTCAACAAGCATCAGCGTCCGGACTGTGCAACGTACCCGGCACGATATGGGCTTTGGGAGCCGACGCCCAACGCGAGTCCCTTTGATGGGTGCACGACACAGAGCTATGCGCCTCGCTTGGGCACGGCAACACCGCCACTGGACACTTGATGACTGGAAACAAATAGCCTGGTCTGACTAGTAGCGTTTCCAACTGTATCGGGCAGATGAAAGGATTCGTGTGTGGCGCAAACCCCATGAAGCCGTGGATTGCGCCTGTCACGGAGAACTGTACCGGCTGCGGGGGGGGGATCCGTAATGGCATGGAGTGTGTTTAGCTGGACTTCACTGGGACCCCTGGTAGGTCTGCAAACGTCTGTGACCGGCCAACTCTATGTGCGCATCCTTTCTGACGAGGTACACCCGTTCATGTCCGGCATTCATGCTGATGGGTTGGACAATGCACCTCCACACAAGTGTCGGGACGCCACATTATGGTTAGAGGAGCATTCATCTGAGTTTGGGGTGTTGCCATTCCCACCCACGTTCCCAGATCTGAACGTGATAGAACACATTTTGGATGCCATGCAACGCGCTATCGAACACAAGAATCGGAGACCTCGGAATACACCCAAATTGTAGAACGTTCTGCAGGAAGTATGGTGTGCATTGCCTACAGCATAAAGCAATATGGATTATTGCCTACAGCATAAAGCCATACGGTTCCACGACCCATGTACAAGCTCCCACAGTTCACGAAGATTTGATGGAGGGGGTCAGAGCCTCGAACATCTCTCTCTCGATGGCATCCCAGATGTGCTCGATGGGATTGAGGTCAGGTGACCTAGATGGCCAGGGAAGCGAAGTCACGTCGGTGGAGTGTTCATCCAACCATTCGGATATAATTCGAGAACGATGGTACGGTGCATTGTCTTTTTGGAGGATGAGGTCCCCAGTGGGATGTTGAAGACGCACAAACGGGAGCAAATGGTCGTCATGGATATCCCGGTAATGTTGACGTGTGAGGGACGATGACGCACGTACCAGGGGTCCCTTTCCAGTCCATGTAAACAGTCCCTAGACGAGAATGCCACCCCCACCAGCTTGAATAGTACCCTGCTGGCAAGAAGGATCCATCGCTTCATGTGGTTTGCGCCGTACGCGTATCCTGCCATCCGCATGTACCAACGTGAATCTCGACTCATCAGTCCAGGCAACATTTTTCCACATGTCTAGGGTCCAGTGGCGATGTTCACGCGCCCATGCTAATCTTTCCACCCTGTGATGTGCGGTCAGCAGCGGTACCCTTGTGGTACGATGGCTTCTGTACCCCATAGCAGGGAGATGGTTCTGGATGGTGTGGCTGCTTACACGTTTTTGTGCACCAGCGTTTAAATTGCCGAGTGATTTCTTGAACTGTGGCCCGTCTATCCGCTGTTACAATACGAGCTAACCGACGATGACCCCGCTCATCCACACTCTGTTGTCCACGGCAGTTGGCCCTTGCAGGGATGGTTTTACCGGATTCGATGTACTCACGGTGCAACCGTGACACATTGGCTCGTGAAAATTCCAGTGCCTGCACGACTTCCGAGATGGAGTAACCCATTCGTACGGCCCCGACAATTTGCCCACGATTAAATGCGCTTAGATCCTTCGTCTTACCCATACTGCGTCCGACTCTTACTGATTCCCGTCGGATCAGTCCTTATATTGTCGGATCGCTGCATACGTCATGTCGTTTCCGTTTACAGGTCCGCGCACAGCGCCACATTTGAATAACGCCGACTGTCTCTAATTCAATTGCTATTCAGTGTATATCGCTGTACACATAGAAGAAATCGCTGGATTGTAGATGAAACTCCTATATACCTTGAGTTGTCACGTTTTTAGGATCCATAGACCGTTTCTTGCAAGTAAGCTGATACATCGTCAACCGTTGTTACGCCACTGAGCTGGAAAAACTTCTGTGGCGGAAGGAATACAATGCTGAAGTGCTTATAGAAAAGCAACATAATGTAATGGATTCTAAGTGTAGAAGTACCACTGAGAAGGAAAGATCAGAATGGTTTGACTATCAGAAAATATTCTGCAGGTGTTCGGTGTGGAAACGCAACAGTAACAATAGTATACAGGGGCTGACGCAACAAAAATAAGTAAGTGCAAGACCTGTGGTCAAATACGTCTAGTGAAAGCCCGAGGTCATAGGAGGATACGCGAAATGTACTGGCCAAGTGACGCGCAACAGTGAGTCAAAGTACAGGAGATTTTAATAGAAGAGAATGATAAAGTGTATTCTAGTGAATACAACCCCGTACATTGTACCCTATCTTCTCTACAACAGCAGAAGAAGTGTAAGTATAACATTGTTATTTGTACAGAACGGGACAAATCGGCTTCAGTGGTTTAGGAAGCACCGGAGGTTGACCCTAAAATCCATTTTTCAACTATTCAATGCCGACGAATGGGTGAGAATATAGAAGACGACAAGATGATAATGGATTGATCTTTCATGGTCGTGACTCCCTCGGATGGCTTAGGCAGGGGCCATGTGGGCGAGGGTGACATTAGGCCCAGTGGGCCTAAGCTTGCATGCCTAAGCGTTTTTCAAATATTGTTGCCTATCAAATTCATCCGATGAATATCATTTTCTACCTAAGGGTAGAAGAACGCTTCTACCCTTAGGTAGAAAATGATATTCATTTTCTACCTAAGGGTAGTTGGTGAGGAACGCTTCCAGCTGGACAATGAACCCCTGCATAATTCCTACATTTTCTCAGAGTAGTTTCAGGAACATGACTAATGTTTTTCGTTGTTTTATTGGCCTATTCGATGTTAAAACCTCAGTCCCATGGAGCGTCTGCAAGATGAAGCAGAAAAGGGCATAAGACGTCTAATTCCAATCTGGCTGAGTTGGAAGATGCAGTTTCACGTGCGTGGGCAGATATTCCATCAGATGAGCAAGGATCAATCTTCACAGTCGCAAATCTCTAGGCTTTCGGGTGGAGTATAATACTGTGGCTCATATTTTCTTGGGAGATTTTAAGCCTATTGATTCGGGTGTCACCATGCCGTAATGCTGGAGTGTATTTAAACTTCGTTGCTGATCAGGTTTATCCAATCACAGTCATTCTCTTCTCCCAGCAATTACAGATACTTCCAGAAATTGTGCATCGTGAAAAATTATAAATTATAAGAAAAAACATTCTTTATCATGAACACCATGCATAAAGAATTTTTGAAATCGGACATTTAGAATAAAAAATATCATGGAAAATATGACATGCAGTTAAGCCCTCTAACGGAAACATTGTGCATTAATCGAAGAATAAGTTGCGCCGTAAAAAGTGCAGAAAGGAAATAGATATTTTTCATCCTGATTTTTAATAGCAACATGGTACTAAGAAGCATTTTGAATTCAATATCATCTCCGTATGCGTCCTCAAGTGGCGAATTATGCATCGGAAAAAGACAATAATGCAAGTGCCATCGGTTTCACAGCTCAGGCTTCCCTACTCAAAGGAAATACCAAACAATTACAACAGGTCGAATACAGCTTATAATGCTTTAAATCTTTTCTCGTGGTTGTTCGTCTTTATAAAACAGTCACTTTAATATTAAAACTACACCTGAATAATAAAGATAGCGATAACAATACTAGACAAAGTTCTTGAGTCTGAGAAACACACTGAAGAGCGATTGAATTAGAGACAGCTGGCGTCATGCAAATGTGGCGCTCTGGGCGGCCCTGTAAACGGCAATGACATGACGTATGCAGAGATCCGACAATATAAGGAGTGATGCGACGGGAATCAGTAAGAGTCGGACGTAGTATGGGTAAGCCGAAGGATCTGAGCGCATTTGATCACGGGCAAATTGTCGGGGCCAGATGAATGGGTCACTCCATCTCGGAAGTCGTGCAAGCACTGGGATTTTCACGAGCCACTGTGTCACGGGTGCTCCGTGATTACATCGAATCCGGTAAAACCATCCGTGCACGGGCCAACTGCCGTGGACAACAGCGTGTGGAGTAGCGGGGTCATCATCGGCTAGCTCGCATTGTAACAGCGGATAGACGGGCCACAGTTCAAGAAATCGGTCGGCAATTGAACGCTGGTGCACAAAAACGTGTAAGCAGCCACACCATCCAGAACCATCTCCATGCTATTGGGTACAGAAGCCATCGTCCCACGCGGGTACCGCTGCTGACCGCACATCACAGGCTGCAAAGATTAGCATGGGCGCGTGAACATCGCCACTGGACCCTAGAACTGTGGAAAAATGTTGTCTGGACTGATGAGTCGAAATTCACGTTGGTACATGCGGATGGCAGGATACGAGTACGGAGCAAACCACATGAAGTGATGTATCCTTCTTGCCAGTAGGGTACTCTTCAACCTGGTGGGGGTGCCATTCTAGGCTGGGGACTGTTTGCGTGGACTGAAGTGGGAGCCCCTGGTCTGTGTGACATCGTCCCTCACAGGTCAACGTTACCGGGCTATCCTGGACGACCATTTGCACCCGTTTGTGCGTCTTCAACATCCCACTGGGGACCTCATCCTGCAACAAGACAATGTAGCTCCCGAATTGTATCCGAATGGTTGGATGAACACTCCTCCGACGTGACCTCGCTTCCTTGGCCAGCTAGGTAACCTGAGCTCAATCCCATCGAGCACATCTGGGATGCCATCGAGAGAGATGTTCGAGGCTCTGACCCCTCCATCAAATCTTCGTGAACTGTGGGAGCTTGTTCAGGGGTCGTGGATACGTATGGCTTGCCAACGCTTCCGGTGTCTTGTCGAGTCCATGCAGAGACAAATCGCCGCCGTCATCAGGGCGAAAGGTGGTGCTACACGTTACTAGACAGGTATCTCTAATTCAATTGCTCTTCAGTGTAAACTGCACGCACAGGTAACTGAATTAGAAACATTTACGCCGATGTACGTACATGTCACTTGCGAACCGTAAATATGTGATCACGTGAGTCACCACGTGATCTAGGCAACTATTTAAGACTGCTACTCGTCAATAGTACTGATCACAATGGGAAAAAAAGGATCTTTCGGAGTTCGATAAAGGGCTTTTTGTGCAAGCCAGACTGGATGGAGCGACGATTTGGAAAAGAGAAGATCTGACTGACTTCTCAAAAGGTGAGATATCCTGGGTCTTTAATTAGTAGGAAATTAACACACATTGTTTGTCTAAGAGCCTTAACTTGGACGCGATGACAATCTATTAAGAACAAGATCGCCGTCGTCTGGGAAGTCTGTGTGGATAAATTGGACTTCTTGTGTGTAGCAATTGACCGGAGCATTCAATAAAGGCAGTTCCCGACCTATATATCAGCGAACTATGAGCAGGAAATCGAAGAGGATCGGTACTGGCAGTAGCATGCTCGTACGGAGACCACTAACTTCTGTGAAGAACTGGCAAGTTCCTCTACAGTAGTGTCAGGAACAGCGTAATTGGACACTTGAAGATTGGGAAAAATCATATGGTCTGACGAATCGTAGTACACCTTGTCCTGTACCAACGGTTCGACCCAGCTTGCCTGCTTAACGGTAAACAGAACTGAAGGTTCTAAAGGTGATACTCATGGTGTGGAGTACGTTATGTTGTTGCGAAACAGCGTGATATTGCTGGAAGGTCGAGTGTTTCCCAAGGATTATCTGAACTTTGTTGCTGAACAAGTCCATCCGGTAATGCTGACTTTTTATCCAGCAAGTGACGGCTGTTTCAAGATGAGCTCAGCAGTGGTTCAGCGAGCATGACTGCGGCTTCCCTCGTCTTTCCTGGCCACCATAAAGCTCTGATCTGAACCCCATTGTGAATGTATGGGACATGTTAGAAACACAGATCTGTGAGCAAAGTTCTCTTTCGTCAAATCTGAGCCAGTTGAAGGGCTGTCTGGTGGCCTGGAATGCTGTAGACGTAGATGCACTTCAACACCTTATGGAATCTACGGCAAACCGCATATGTGTTGTAGCTCGGGCTAAAGGAGGTCCAATCCGGTGCTGAACAGAAGTTTGTAGTTCAGTGAACGGTATGTGTAATTACTGTTGCTGAAACTTCGCAGCTCTTTTTACTGTATTAGTCGTCAGTTGATGATGTACACGCGACGAACCATAACGTCGTGGAACAAGCTTCGCTAGAAAATAACTCGACCTGATATGTGATAAACTAACTTCCGCACATCATTAAATCACAAAAAACATTCGTTTGTCTCTCATTTTACAGACAGACCCCTCTCCCTCTCTCTCCCTCCTCTCTCTCTCTCTCTCTCTCTCTCTCTCTCTCTCTCTCTCTCTCTCTGCCTTTATCTCAGATTTCCTCATCGCAAGGTTACCATATTTTTTGGAGTTCAAAACCCAGGGACAAAACATCGCACTTTTTCATGATCGTGACAAATTTGCGGACGGTTATTCTAGATGATAAAACACTTGTTTCAACGTAAATTCTATCAACATCATAATTTTAGAAGAATTAAGTTGAATATGTGGGTACGGATTAATTACTATGAATTTCTAGATATTGAGAAATTATGGAAGTATAGGTTATTAGGATTTATGTATAAAAGAATTGAGAATAGGTATCAACATTTAATTCATCTGGACACTGAGGGTCACGACTATCAAGCAAGAGGCACAAATGAATTTTTGTTACCAATGCCTAACACTTTAACCCAACAAAGATTTATTGATTATCAGGCTACGATGTCATGGAATAACCTACCTTGTCAACTAATACATATTAATAATTATAATTACTTCGAAAGCAACTAAAATAATATATCCTAACAAACCAAAATATAAGATTCCATAGTAAAATTTATTAATCAGACCACATATGCGTAAATTTAGTATATGCAGGACGTTTGACTTGACTACGTACTTTAAGGGAATACGGATTCACTCAGGCTATATACACTGAAGAGTAATTGAATTAGAGATACCTGTCTAGTAACGTGTAGCACTGCCTTTCGCCCTGATGACGGCTGCGATTCGTCTCGGCATGGACTCGACAAGACACCGGAAGCGTTGGGAAACCATACGGATCCACGACCCCTGAACAAGCTCCCACAGTTCACGAAGATTTGATGGAGGAAGGTCAGAGCCTCGAACATCTATCTCGATGGGATTGAGGTCAGGTGACTTAGCTGGCCAAGGAAGCGAGGTCACGTCGGTGGAGTGTCCTTTAAACCATTCGCATACCATTCGGGAGCGATTGCACGGTGCATTGTCTTGTTGCATGATGAGGTCCCCAGTGGGATGCTGAATTCGCACAAACGGGAGCAAATGGTCGTCCAGGATAACCCGGTAATGTTGACCTGTGAGGGACGATGTCACACGTACCAGGGGTCACATTTTACTCCAAGTAAACAGTCCCCAGACGAGAATGCCACCCCCACCAGCTTGAAGAGTACCGTGCTTGCAAGAAGGATCCATCATTTCATATGGTTTGCGCCGTACTCGTATCCTGCCATCCGCATATACCAACGTGAATCTCGACTCATCAGTCCAGACAACATTTTTCCACATGTTTAGGATCCAGTGACGATGTTCCCGCGCCCATGCTAATATTTGCACCCTGTGATGTGCGGTCAGCAGCGCCACCCTCGTGGGACGATGGCTTCTGTAACCCATAGCGAGGAGATGGTTCAGGATGGTGTGGCTGCTTACACATTTTTGTGCACCAGCGTTAAATTGCCGAGTGATTTCTTGCACTGTGGCCCGTCTATCCGCTGTTACAATGCGAGCTAGCCGACGATGACCCAGCTCATTCACACGCTGTTGTCCACGGCAGTTGGCCCTTTCAGGGATGGTGTTACCGGATTCGATGTACTCACTGTGCACCCGTGACACTGTGGCTCGTGAAAATCCCAGTTCTTGCACGACTTCCGAGATGGAGTGACCCATTTGTCGGGCCCCGACAATGTGCCCACGATCAAATGTGCGTAGATCCTTCGTCTTACCCATACTGCGTTCGACGACTTTTACTGATTCCCGTCGCATCACTTCTTATATTGTCGGATCGCTGCATACGTCATGTCGTTTTCGTTTACAGGGCCGCCCACAGCGCCACATTTGCATAACGCTAGCTGTCTCTAATTCAATTGCTCTTCAGTGTATATATATAGCCTTTTACTGAATTTCTTGTCTTGTGGTTATCCTGTACATAAGTATTCATATTATATATGTTGTTCTTTCTTAATATTATATGTTATAAAATTTATTTTGAAATGTAGCATGGTCAAATGTAAGCCCATAACGAAATAAATGAAATGAAATCTCTACTTTATCATGAAATCAAGCTGAGATACAGGGATTTATACACAGTCGTATCAGAATAATACAACCACCCCGGAATCACAGTGTACCCGCCCAAGCGCGTCACAGAGTGCACGTGACAACATTGACCACTCGGAGATATAAGCGGCCGGCCAGGACATATAAGCCATAGTGCGCGTACCTAGCAAATGGGCAGAGGTAGTGATTTGACAGACGTTCAGAAAGGAATGATCATCGGCTACCGCACCAAGGGTGGAATCATCTCAGAAACAGCAGACTTCGTGGGCTGTTCGCGAGGTGCTGTAGGAAGAGTGTACCAAGAATGAACTGCTGGCACACCAAGTACCTCCCGACATCATAACTGTGGAGCCCCAAAGGCCATATACCCCAGAGGAGAACGTAACCTCCGGGTAGAGGAAAATCGACGCGCAACATTGTAGGTATTGACCACGCAAATGAACGCTTGCGCATCCAGATACGTTTCGCCGATAGCATTAGAGCTATCCCTGTTATGCATAGGTCTCCGGAGTTGACACTGCGTCAAGGCGTTCATGTTAGCCCAGATCTATCGGCAACGACGCCTGCAGTTCGCATGCATTGGACAGTGGAAGAGTGTAAAAAAGCAGCCTTCTCCGAAGAATCAAAGTTAAGTGACAGGCGGGGCAGATACGGCGTCAGATACACAAGAACCAACACGCGGACACGCTTGTTGGTCAAACACAGGCCGGCGTTGGCAGCGTGTTTCTAACACACACAGATATATTTTAATATTTAATTATAACCCTTTTTTGTTAACATACATCACAGTTGTTTATAGCAGTCAGCATTTACATGAATTCCTTAGCTTTATCTTAAAATATTTTCTACCACAATTTAATTTTTCCTCTTTTCTTTAATTTGAAGTTTATGTATCATCATCATCATTGTCAACAATTACCAATCCACTGCTGGACGAAGGTCTCCCCAAGTCTCTTCCACAACGGTCTGTCTTGTGGCAGTCTCCTCCATGTTACTCCCGCATACTTTCGAATTTCATCCACCCATCTCACATGTGGTCTTCTTCTGGGTGTTTTCCTGTCCCTTGGAATCCAATCTAAAATTTCGGCTGTCCATCGATGGTCTGTCCTTCTGGCAGTATGTCCAGCACATTGCGATTTCACTCTGATCATGATGTCTTCCACTCTTGTCATTTTTCGGATCCACGAGTTCCTCTTCTTATCTCTCCTAGTTATACCAAGCATGCACCTCTCCAAGCTGCTTTGAGTTGTCTGCAGCCTTTGTATGTCTCTTTTAGTTAAGGTTCACGTCTCTGCGCCATATGTAAGCACCGGAAGGATGCATTGATCAAACACTTTTCTTTTAAGACATAATGACATATTGCTCTTGAAAACTATGCTGCTTCTTCCAAAAGCTCTCCAGGCAAGTTTTATACGCCGATTAATTTCTTCATTAATGTGACCCTCACTTGATATCTGCTGTCCAAGGTAAACGTACGTATCTGTTATCTCCAGCTTTTCTCCATCAATCGATAAATCTTCATTTCTTGTAAAAGCATTGTACATCACTTTTGTCTTCTGAAAGTTCACTTTTAATCCCACTTTTTTACTCTTGTCAGCAAGTTTCTGGATCATACTCTGCAGCTATGATGGGGTAATTGCAAAAATGACTACGTCAGCAGCAAAACGAAGGTGAGTTAAATAATGTCCATTAATCTTTATCTCTTTGTTTTCCCAGTTCAGTGATTGAAAGATATTTTCCAATGTGACCTTAAAGAACTTCGGAGATATGGTGTCACCTTGTCTCACTCCCTTTCCAATTTTTATGTGTGTTGTATTTTCAAACAGCCGAATGTTTGCACTTGCATTTTCATAGATGTTATTAATAATATTAATGTATGCATCTTCAATACCGCAGGATTTCAAAGCCATTGTAAATGCTGATGGTTATACCGAATCAAAGGCTTTTTCGTAATCGATAAAAGCCATGCACAATGGAAGTTCATATTCCCTCGCTGTTTCAATTAGTTCTCTCAGTACGTGGATATGATCTATTGTGCTGTAGCCACTCCTGAATCCAGCTTGTTCTCTCGGTTGAGCCATGTCCAGTGTTACCTTCAAGCGGTGTGAAAGAACTTAAGTGAAGATTTTATAAACCACTCATAAGAGGCTGATAGGTTTGTAGTTCCCGAGATCCTCAATGTCACCTTTATTATGTAGCAGGATCATTGTAGCGTTATTCCAATCCTCAGGAATCTTCCCTTCATTAAGGCATCGAGTGAAAATTTGGGCGAGTACTGTTTCCATTTCTCCACTTGCTTGTATGATGTCTACAGTAATTCCATCTTCTCCTGGAGCTTTTCCCCGCTTCATGTTCTTGATTGCATGTGTAACTTCTGCTGAGAGGACTGGAAGAACTCTGGTACTGGTACCTTTCATGATGTCTGGAGTACATGTGTCATCCCTTTCATATAATTTGGAGTAGAAATCTTTCACTCTTGTCAAAATTCTGCCTCTATTTCTTGTTACAGAACCATCTTCTTTTCTCAGTGCCATAATCTGTTTTCTTCCCTTACTGAGATGTCCCTTTGCTATCTTTAGGCTTTGGTTGTTTTCAATTGCTTTCCTCACTAGTTCACAGTTGAATTTTCTTACATATTCAGTGATACTTTTTCGTACTGTCCTGCATAGCTCTATATATTCTACTTTGGAAGTCACATCTTCTTCAGTTGTCCTCATCTCTTTTTTTTTTTTTTGCATCAACATTTTTCGTTTTTCTTGATAATTTGTTCCCATGCAACTTGTTCTTAGACCCAGCTAATTTTGTTGCTGTTTCCATAAGAGCTTTGGTTACTTTTCTGTTAACTTCAGAAATATACACTTCTTCCGATGTTAGGCCTTCTAAAGCAGAGAATCTGTTCTTCAGTTCAAACTTGAAGATGGTATGGTGTTTTTAAAGGTTGGTTATGTCAATACATTAAATATTAACCCTTTTTGTTTTTAATAATAATTATTAACCCTTTTTTTACGCTTTCCAACCGTAGGTTGAAGAAGTGTATATGCTCCGGCTTTGTCGGTACGTCCGTCTGTTCGCACGATAACTGGCGTAAAAATGGTTTGATTTCGATGAAATTTTAGTATGTGGTAGGGGACCACCATAGGACGAACCCTATTGCACATGGGACAGATGGGGTCAAAGGTCACGACGTAGGAGCGGGATCATTCCATTACCCTTATGCGTCATAACTTGCGTAAATATGGTTCGATTTCAATTAAATTTTGGTATGTGGTATGGGACCGCCTGGGGACAAATCTTATTCAAAATGGGTGAAGTGGGGTCAAAGGTTAAGACATAAGAGCGGGATGCATTCCATTGCCCTTATGCGTCATAACATGCGTAAAAATAGTTCAATTCCGATGAAATTTAAGTATGTGGTAGGGGACCACCTGGGGACGAACCCTATTGAATGTGGACGAAACGGGGTCAAAGGTCAGGACATAGGAATGCGATCCATTCCATCGCTCTTATCCCATATTATTAAGGTGGACGTCAAGTAATTTTGCTTCCTATACTTCCAATGGAAAAACTTTTGTACACATTTTGTTCACAATTAATGTGTTCCCAAGGATGAAAATTTGAACATCGATTAAAATAACTTTATTATAACTAGAAATACTTAATATTTTCTAAAACATAACCATAATTATATTAAAAATCAATAACTTTTCCTTTGGTGGTGTTGAAACCAGAAAAAGGATGGCGCGACCTGTACTTTGATGACGTCAGTAGACAAACATATGTTGGATTGCATAATTATGGTTATGTTTTAGAAAATATTAAGTATTCCAAGTTATAAAAATGAAGCTATTTTAATCGATGTTCAAATTTACATCCTTGTGTACACATTAATTGTCCAGAAAAAGATGGCGCGGCCTGTATTTTCATGACGTCAGCAGACAAAAAAATGTTGGATTGCATAATTATGGTTATGTTTTAGAAAATATTAAGTATTCCAAGTGTGGTGTCAAGGCGTCGCCCCA
This sequence comes from Macrothele yani, assembly GCA_039090855.1. NCBI lineage: Eukaryota > Metazoa > Arthropoda > Arachnida > Araneae > Macrothelidae > Macrothele > Macrothele yani. The sequence goes on along the minus strand of CM076998.1, from coordinate 88,943,913 downwards.
TTAGATGTTGGCGTGCGGTCATGCCATCCATCTCATTACGTCACGCGTTGTTTGTTGATCCTACTAAAGTTTTATGACGTCACACCTTGCTAGCAGATGGTCGCGATTCCCAATCCCATCTGCCTCATTATGTCACGCGTAGTGTGCGTATGTTCGTCCGCACGATAACTCGCGTAAAAATCGTTCGATGTCGATGAAATTTTAGTATGTGGTAGGGGAACACCTGGGAAGGATCCCTATTGAAAGTGAGCGAAATGGGGTCAAAGGTCAGGACATAAGAGCAGGATCTATTCCACTGCTCTTATGCGTCATAACTAACGTAAAACAGGTTCGATTTCGATTAAATTTTAGTATGTGGTAGGAGACCACCTGGGGACAAACCCTATTGAAAATTGACGAAATGGGGGTCAAAGGTCAGGACGTCGGAACGGAATCACTTCCATCGCCATTATGAGATATAACTTACGTAAAAATGTTTCGATTTGGATGAAATGTTGGTATGTTGTAGGGACCTGTCTGGGGACGAATCCTATTGAAATGGGCGAAATGGGGTAAAGGTTAGGACACAGGAGCGGGATCTATTCCATAGCGCTTATGCATCATAACTTCCGTAAAATTGCTTCGATTGCGACAAAACTTTATCATGTTATTTCGGAGATATACTGAACCAGTTCTGTTGAATATCATCCAAATGGATTAAAGGTCACGGCACAGGGGTGAGATTTATTCCACAGCCATTTTCCTCATAACTTAAGTAATAGCTTGAGTAATGATTTCTAGTATATTGGAAAGCGTATCATAATCAATGCATTGCATGATTTTACTAACTTGTTGTTAACATACATCACAGTTGTTTATAGCAGTCAGCATTTACATGAATTCCTCAGCTTTATCTTAAAATATTTTCAACCGCAATTTAATTTTTCCTCTTTTCTATAATTTGAAGTTTATGTATATAGTAGCCTAATTATTCTATTAAATTAGTTTTTCTTCTTGTTTAAAGCATATGTTGAAAGTTAGTCATTGCAACCCCATAGCGTACACTGAAGAGCAATTGAATTAGAGACAGCTTGCGTTATGCAAATGTGGCGCTGTGGGCGACCCTGCAAACGGAAACAACATGACGTATACAGCGATCCCACGATATAAGAAGTGATGCGACGGCAATCATTAAGAGTCCGACGCAGTATGGGTAAGACGAAGGATCTAAGCGCATTTGATCGTGGGAAAATTGTCGGGGCCTGACGAATGGGTCCCTCCATCTCGGAAGTCGTGCAGACACTGGGATTTTTACGAGCCACTGTGTCACGGGTGCACCGTGAGTACATCGAATCCAGTAAATCCATCCCTGCAATGGCCAACTGCCGTGGACAACAGCGTGTGGATGAGCGTGATGATAGTCGGCTAACTCGCATTTTAGCAGCGGATAGACGGGCCACAGTGCAAGAAATCACTCGGCAATTTAACGCTGGTGCACAAAAACGTGTAAGCAGCCACACCATCCAAAGGCATCTCCTCGCTATGGGGTACCGAAGCCATCGTCCCATGAAGGTACCGCTTCTGACCGCATATCACAGGGTGCAAAGATTAGCATGGGCGCGGGAACATCAACACAGGACCCTAGACATGTGGAAAAATGTTGCCTGGACTGATGAGTCGAGATTCACGTTGGTACATGCGGATGGCAGGATACGAGTATGACGCAAACCACATGAAGCGATGGTTCCTTCTTGATAGCAGGGTACTCTTCAAGCTGGTGGGGGTGGCATCCCCGTCTGGGTACAGTTTAAGTTGACCGAAATGCGACCCCTGGTACGTGTGACATCGTCCTTCACAGGTCAACGTTACCGGGATATCCTGGACGACCATTTGCTCTTGTTTGTGAGTCTTCAACATCCCACTGGGGACCTCAACCTGCAACAAGACAATGCACCGTGCCATCGCTCTCGAATTGTATTCGAATGGTTGGATGAACACTCCACCGACGTGACCTCGCTTGCTTGGCCAGCTAGGTCACCTGACCTCAATCACATCGAGCACATCTGGGATGCCATCGAGAGAGATGTTTGAGGCTCTGACCCCCCTCCATTAAATCTTCGTGAACTGTGGGAGCTTGTTCAGGGGTCGTGGATCCGCATGGCTTCCCAACGCTTCCGGTGTCTTGTCGAGTCCATGCCGAGACGAATCGCCGCCGTCATCAAGGCGAAAGGTAGTGCTACACGTTACTAGACAGATATCTCTAATTCAATTGCTCTTCAGTGTATATACGTATCTCTTAAATTTCATCTGTTACGAATTGGGCTTGTATACTTCTAAATCATTGCAGTTGCAAAGGATTTGTTAAATATCAATATCTACTATTTCAACAACCCATGCTAATACTTAGTTACCTTGTTTAAGGAAGTATTTGAACATGAGACTTAAAAAATAAAACCAGCTCAAGAACAAAACAAGCATAAGTAGTTTTGGGAAAACGATTCCCGGTTTTAACCAATTTTAACTATAAAAAATTCAACTTTCCTCCGTTTTTTGAAGTATTCCCTTGCTTTGATCCTATGTGTAAATTTTGAATTTTTCACCACAAAAATTTTTCGGAGCCTTCAAAGCCTCCTCTCCAATTTTCTTCAACATCCCCAAGATTTTTCAACAACCGCCTTGTTTAAAATTCCTGAATAAACCCCTGCCGAGACATTGAGTTGCGGGTGTAGAAACGTTTTAAAATGTGACAGTAGTAAAATTATTTTTATAATTCATTTACCAGAAAAACTGAAATCAACTCATTTAAACTACTGTAGTTAAATATCTAAAAGCAGAAAGAGCAAAAACAGGTTTAATATTAAATATTAAAAAGATAAAGGTAATGTCAACTTCCAACCTTACAGATCTTACAACTAACTGTGAGAGGGAGAAAGTGGAGATCGTAGAAATTTTTTTCTCTTGAGCTCCAGAAAATACAAAGAGAGGCAGTGTGCTGGGGAAACAAGGAGAATATCTCTAGGAGAAAGGCAAGGACAGATTCAGAGAATATTATGAACAATAAAGCACATTTCAATGCCATCAGAATGTAATAAAATATTATACACCCATATCTATGAATAAATAACTTCCGTATTTAGGTGTAACTAATTATATCTTTATTTATTTATTTTTTCTATTAGCCGAGCTTTCGCACCTCAGCGGAGGGCTTTTTTAAAAATTCATACAACTTCTAAGAATAAGTTACATGATTTGAAATATAAACAAAAGATAAACATAGCAAACATTAAGACAATGGTCAAGAATCTACTTCCGCGTGCATCAAATGCTATTGCATGTTATGCATTCCTTCTGCGATGCCACATATTTGATTTTAAAATTCATAACACAATCGATGTCACATATTTGGGACGAAACAAAGTGGTTGCAACCAAGGAGGTTAGTTGCAACATACACTACGAGATATGAATTGGCAATAAGGGAATCAATTGAAATTCTGTCTACTACGAATATATGTAATGAGAGTGTATCTTTCAAAATTCCAAATTTATGGAAAAAAATTTTCATGTGTAGAAACTTACTATTTATTAACATTTCGTCGATTGTATTTTGAATTTTAAAATCAAATATGTGACATCGCAGAAAGAATGCATAGCATGCAATAGCATTTGTTGCATGCGGAAGTAGATTCTTGGCCATTGTCTTAATGTTTGTTATGTTTATCTTTTGTTTATATTTCAAATCATGTAACTTATTCTTGGCAACTGTATGAAGCCTTGAAAAAGCCCTCCGCTGAGGTGCGAAAGCTCGGCTAATAAAAAAATAATTAGTTACACCTAAATACGGAAGTTATTTATTCATAGCCATCAGAATTGTTAAATCGGCGGTCTTTCCTGTAGTGATGTATGGTTATGAAAGTTGGACATTGAGGAAGAATGAGAGAAAGGAGATAGATGTTTTTGAATTATAGACCTGGAGACCGACGGCAGCTGAGAACTCCATGGTCTGCAAAAAGACCTGATCAATCAGTATGTGACCAAAACAAGCCCAGTTGCTCCCTTTAGGGAATGATATGGAAGCAAAACTCACATACACTCCTGGCCATTAAAAGTGCTGCACCACGAAAAAGAAGAGACTTCAAAGCCGTATTTAGTGTACAGAACACAGATGATATAAGAATGAATCGATTACAAATGCAGCACGGTAAGACGAGGGGAACACGTAAGAATCAATATCAAGTGTAGCCCCCATGGGCGGCAAAAATATAGCTGCTACACGGCCCGGCATCGAGAGGAAGAAACGTTGGATGTGTTTATGTGGAATGACCGTCCACGCAGCTTCGATGCGATGCCACAGTTCTTCCGTTGTTGCTTGGGATATTCGCTGGCGTGCGTGTCGTCCGGCGATCATGGACTACACTTGTTCAATAGGTGACATATCCGGGGATCGCGCGGGCCAAAGAAGATGTGGCACATGGTGGCGATCCAGAACGTCCTGGACGTTGCATGCCACATGCTGTGGCTCATTATCTTGTTGGTAAATGGCACCAGACAGTCCCTGAAGATATGATACAGAAACAGTCGCCAACACTTCAGTGATGTAACGATGGCTGTTCAACGTACCGGCAATGCGGACGAGGCGCGTGCAGGGGTGGAATCCAATGACACCACATACATACCATACCATTGCGTCTGGTTCCGGGCCGTTATTGCACAGCATAATGCAGGACCCCCTTAGTCGGTCGCCGCGGTACCGCCATGTACGGATTCGTCCATCATGGTGATGGACGAATCAGTAAGCGGGATTCGTCGGCAAACATGCCGTTCGCTCCTCTATGCGCGACGTTCTTGGCATCATTGCAGTTGCAGACGTTGGTATTGTACAGTCAAAGGTACGGACGCCGTGCAAAAATGCTCCAATTCTGCAGACGACGTCGAACCGTCCATGTGGAGAATAGGTGTTTGGCCACATACCCAAACTTTGAGCTACGGTAGTCGATGTGGCTGTGCGATCCGTCAGAAATATGCGCACCAGATGTCGGTTCTCTCATTCGGTGGTGTAACCGGGCGGTTGGGATGCCACACGTCGGTGTTTTCGTTTCGACGCTACCCACTGATGCCATATTCTTCCAACGTGGCGGCAAACCATCCTACAAGCGCACTGATGTCTCGGAGAGATTATCCGTAATCCCGATATGCCACAATTCTCCTGCGATCGAAATTGGAAAACTGCTGGTACGGCTGCCGTTGTCTTCGACGGGGCATGCTGCAGCTGCCCATGGCCGAAGACGGAGAGCAAACACATTTCGAGTGCTTAACAGCGGCTCCTTGTTCACCCTTCTTATACGAATTTCAGGGAACGTTACTGTCCCACACGATTTTCATATGTACTGCCCAGTTAATCGATTACATGAGAGCCCGTGTCCTGACCTTCTGCCAACTTTCGAGCCCCTGGGGCGCGATTTTCCTGGTGTTGCACTTTTAATGGACAGCACTGTATTTTGGATACGTGATATGTGTCAATAATGGATTTGAAAAATTGATCGTGTTTGGCAAGGTTGAAGGAAGCAGAAGGGGAAGACAGAGAAAAGGATGAATGGGTGGAATCAAAGACGCTTGTGGAATGACCATAGAAAATTTTGGATATAATTTCCAAACTTTCACAACGCGCAGTTTTGCCACTGGGGGCGTAAGTACATACACTAACTGATGAAAAGTATCCTGGCGCTTGCTTATCCACTAAAAACTCCATGTAACAGGAAAGGAATTAAAATCGAGTTGATCGACCCCTTGCTGTTATCACAGGCTACAACAGGGATGGCGAAACTTTTTCGATTAGTGTGCCACTTAAAGTTTGTTTTACTGCCTTCAAGTGTCCAGTGCGCTACCTCCTCTTAGCGTTTTTTTTTTAATTAAATTTCGTCATGAAACTTTTTTTGTGAATACCATAAAAAGGACATTAACAGAATAGGTAAGTAGGTGAGTTTGTAGACTAAAACAATTTCAGTTTGAACCTGATTATTTAATTTGTAAGAAGATAATTGAAGCATCATACTTATATAATCACATTAGTGTGAAACTTATTGCTGAATGCTACCATGTTCGGTTTATAACTTGTTGCCTTCAAGGTTATGGGCGCCATCAGTAGTCACAGTATTTTGATTATGTCCATCTCCATGTTTACTATAGATTCTTGCTTTACTTCACACATTATATCTTTCTCTGCGATCGTACTTGGCAAACTCAGCCATTTAATTAATTCCTCCTCATTACATTTCCACAAGAAAATCTAACTAAAACAAATACCTTTGCTTGTGACATCATGTCGATGCTTCCATCGAGACATATTGGAAACATATCGGCGTTGTCCAAATCACATTTAATTTAGTCTGAAACATCTTCAGTCATTCTTGTTATTCTGTCTTTGGCAACGTTCTTACTGGCTGGCACTTCCTGAATTCTATTCACGTTTTGTTGCTTGTTGGAAGATCTTCACGTAATGTGTCAAACGTGGCTAAGAAAACTGCCATCAAAAAAGTACCGTCACAAAGCGGTTTTCCATGCTGTGCGGTTTCCATGCAAAGCGGTTTCCCAGCGAGATAGATGAAAACTACCTCAGTGATATTATTCCTTGGCCTGGAAGAAGATGCGAAATAATTTGAATGTTTTCGAAATGTTTCACTTTTTGTGAAATGTACTCCATTCTTTCTTCTTTTGACCATGAAACAAACGTTTTTATGATTTCTCTCAAAATGACGCTTTACATTGAATTTGAGGGACGCTGCTGTTTCCGTACACAGGCAACAGAAAGCTTCATCGTTTTTATTTCTTTTCTTCTTCAATCACTCGTAACTCCGATGTCCACTGTTCTTGAAATACTCGGCCACTATCTTTGTTGTCTTAGTTTAGTATCTGTTTTTTCGACACCGAAAGCATATTTGCATGGCCCCGATACAAAAACACCAGCGAAAAAACAATTCCAATACACAAGAGAAACAGAATGTCTTCGTACTTGGCAGAGAATAAGCAGCAGCTACAAACAAATCAACTTTCACTGAAAAAACTAAAGCTCTCGACTGGCGTCGCAGTGTTAACAAGTTATAATCTGAAATCTCTCGGTTCATTATTCAAGGTTACTTTCAGTTCTCACGGGAACTCGTCGTCTCAGGCTCATCTTCTTGTCTAAAAAGTCACCGTCACAAAGCGTTTTCGCTCCCTCCTGCAAAGGTGGGGAAAAGGTGGGGAGGAAGCCGGCGAGAGGGAGGTTTGAGCCGAAGCAGGTATGGACGTCTCGTGGTGAAAGTCCGTAGGAGCAGAAATATAAAAAGAAAAATAATAATTGTGGGCGCGTGACGCTTCTGTTTCGGGAATTAACGCATAGGCAATTAAATAAAAAGTGAGGTTAATATGCTACCCCTTTGGAGGACACTTCTTAGCTAGATTAATGTTCTTGTCAGAGCTAGGTCATTTGCAAAAACACACCGACTTTCTATCGAAACTCATTGTTTTCAAAAAACTAAATTTTTATTTAATGTTTATTTTTTCATACTAGTGTGTCACCCAAATCGTGTTCGTGCTTGCCGCCCAGTGACATGCGTGTCGTAGGTTCGCCATTCCAGGCCCACAATCTGCTGGGAAGGTTTTCGACTAGATTTTGGTATACTGTGAAACCTTACGCTAAGGGCGCAAATATACTCTGTAGCCGGACTCTAGGGGTGCAAATGTTATATCTTTTTTTATCATTTTCTCGTTTTCTAAAAAGTTCAGTTTGAAAACCTTCTTCTGTGTTAGATGGATCCGAAAGACAGGCTATTACACCAGGGAGTTCGGTAAAAAATTTCTTTTAAAATTTTTACCGAACTTTTTGCGCATTTAAGGCTGAACATTTCATTTGAACTTTGTAAGTGGCCGCTCCGGTGGACGAGTGGGGATAAGCGTAATTCTCATGCTAGTCGTCCACGTTAAACCCAGACCTCGGTACAGGATAAGGCATGGGTATCGCATCTGCCTAACGGTTATGGCTCCCTCATTTCCCTGTATGAGTGGCCCAAAATTAGAAACAGACGACTGCTTATAGCTCTCAGATCTACGCATGGTGATTATGAAATCCCGAAATATAAAAAAAAACCTTAGTAAATGGCATTTTTGATTATTTCTACCTACGGAACCAAGTTTTCAACTGGCATTCGAATGACAATTCAGTACTGATTTTAAAAGCTGGACTTTCCGAATCAGAACACTTTCAAGTAGTTCCCGATTTCGACTGCATCTTTCCGCCTTGTTTACATAAAACCTGATCGCACCCAACGTGAAAGAAAGTAGTTCACGATACAGAAAAGGAATATTTTTTACCATTTTCATCGAAATTAATATTATCGTAATAAAAATAATTATAGGCATTTATTTTATTATGGAAAATATTATTACATTTATTTCACATCACAGATTTATACATCACAGATTCATTAAAAATCAAAATGCAACGCTCTATTCATGTGGTCTTATAGCGAGAAATTTCATGTGTTAAACATTAATTTTGTCCACTCGGTAGAACGAAATACTTCAATGAACTGTTCAATGCATCTAATGTTTTTTTCAAACTCATTGGATCAAATATTTCATTAGACTATTGGCCAAAAGTTCTTCCGATTTGGAAGTAGGATGCCTACACAAAATCGGAAACTACTTGAAAGTGTTCTGATTTGGTAAGTCCAGCCAGTTTGGTGTACAGTTGGCTTCTTATTTATAAATTTATCTGAGCTCTTCGTTCGTTTACATTATCTCTCAATTTTAAAATTACATTTCCCAATAACTTTTCAATATTTACTATAGTTTGTTTTAATTCACCCATTATCACTCGAGGGTGTTCTTCCGACGTGAGGAACATCGCGAATCCCACTTACAAAATAACGCAGCGAAACACACGCTTCGTCATTTCCAGTACACCATCTTAACTCAACGTACAGACGCTTCGTCATTTATGGAGATAACAATGTCACAAGCAATGTTGTAGGTGGGATTCGCGATGTTTCGCGCGTCGGTAGAACATCCATAATTCAAATTACCAACCAACCCATTATTTGATTCAACCACTGGGAAAGACATTGTAATCGCAACGGAAAGTTTTACCATCCGGTGGCACATTGATCTGAGTGCTGACTTGTGACACAACAGTGGTGTAAATGCTGACTTCTTTCATTTGATACTACGATGCTGTTTCTTGGTTTCTGCCACAGGACAACAGTTAACGTCCCGAAATAAAAACAATAAATGGACTTCCAATTATACAAACGCGTTCACGCAATTCCCAAGTTCGCGTGTATCTCTGCGCCATATTTACGTACAGCCGACTCACACCCACCATCAACGAATAAAGGAAGTACGTTTCGGATAAATTTCATGCAGACAATTTTTACGAAAGGGCGGCGGGTGGCCTAGTGGTCAAGGTTCGTGACTGCCACGGAGAAGACCTCGGGTTCGATCCCAGGCAGGTACGAACGCTTGAACTACTAAATATCCGCCGTGCGTCGGATGAGCACGTTAAGCCGTCGGGCCCCTAGTACTGGCCCCCCTGTAATAAATAAGAGCGTCTTCCTCCCCCTTTCTACCTCGCTTCAGTGTCACTTTCCTATAGGGCACTCTAACCCAAATCTCCTAGCTTCCTATTTCTAATAGTTGTTTAAGACCTGGGGTCAGACACTCCCTTCCTAAAATCCTCTAAATATGATCTGATCTGATCTTTACTAAAGAAAATAATTCCAATTCCGTAATACTAAGCTAGAATTATGATTATCAGTGCATCGAGTAGTTGCGCTAACGGAGTTCATAAACCAGAAATAAATAATGTTATATACTATTCAACATTTCATTTCTATAAAACGAATCTTATTTTCTACAGAATTCTACTTATTTGAGATTCAATTCAAATAAAAATTCGTAAGAAATGTGGGGAAATTTTTGTTGTGCTGACAATCAGAAAGTTAGCATAATACGAATTTCTTTTATATGCAAAACTCAACAAATGTTATACTAAATAATTAATATAGAATATGAATAAAACACGTTTTTTTCGATTAAACTTTATTCGTGAGTGCATTCATTCCGATCGATTGCTGGTCTTCACTTAACTTTAGCTCTTCACAGCTGCGAAAACAATTTCACGGATAAAATAAGATAAGCAATCTACATAAATACAGATAAGCAATCTATATAAATACAGATAAACAATGTATTACCATATACTACACACAATTTATATATTATGACATATGACTCACATAAGTCAAAATATATCCCTTTAATGGTGTAAATACACCACTCAATGTATGCCGAGCTTTAGCACTCCGCTGGGAACATTCGTCTGGGCTTAATTCTCAGAGCTTAGAACAGTCGCAAACAATCCTGAAACAATTCATTGTTTTTGTTGAAAATTCATAAAGTTCTGAAACAATGCATTTGAATTGTTTCAGCGTTGTTTGTGACCGTTCTAAGCACTGAGAACAAAGCCCAGACGAAGCCTCCCAACGGAGTACGAACGCTCGGGATATAATCAGTGTTTGTATTTATGCCATTAAAAGATGTTTTGTACTTATATCAGTCGTATGTCATGATTAGCAATCTGATCTTAAATAAACATCTCTCATTTTCCCCTCTGTCGATTAATTTTAATAACTCCTCAAAAGGATTTAAATGTTTTTATACACATCCAAAAATTGATTCTACTGTTATTTGACGTTTTTCCTTCATAAGATACTTACTCAGTTTGCCCACTTCAAAAAGCGCGGGTCATTACGGCATTAAATCTATGATTGTGCTAAAGAAATTTTCGCATAAAATGCATTGTGAGCTAATTCCTTTGCTGAGTATGAGCCAGATGTAAACTACAGATGCATCGTTCGTGAAGAATTTCTTCAAAAAGAACGAATCAGAAAAGTGAGTCACTGGCAAACGAATCTTTCCTGAAGAGAATGGATTCCACAATAGCTCCCATTACCTCAAGGAATCAGTCAGTCATTTTTTCACTAAACATAAGAAATTCAGCATTGTGTTGTGACGTGCCTGCACATGAGATAAAGGCAGATAGCGGTGAGAGCACAAGTCCGCGTAGTTCAGTTGTGAGAGCGACTTACCCCTGAGTGAGGGGGACCCGGATTCTTTGGTCGGCACGGACAGACTTGTGTTTTCACATTGGCCCCCGATTGTGGAAAATGGATCCACTGGCCGTTGGGTTTTTTGAAAAATGTGTGATGTTTGTTCCACACATTGTTTGGAATTAATGAAAAATTCCTACTTCTCTTTAAGGTGGACGTCAAGTAATTTTGCTTCCTATACTTTCCAATGGAAAAACTTTTGTACACATTTCCTTCAGAATTAGTGTGTTCCCAAGGCTGAAAATTTTAGCATCGATTAAAATAACTTCATACTATAACTTGGAATACTTAACATTTTCTAAAACATAACCTTAATTATATTAAAAAATAATGTTTCCTTTGGTTTTGTTGAAACCAGAAAGAGATGGCGCGACCTGTACTTTGATGACGTCAGTAGACAATCAAATGTTGGATTGAATAATTATGAAAATATTCCAAATACGTGGCGACAGTTAATAAATAAATACATCGCTCTTTCCACGTTCCAGAAACACACAGCAACCGAAAAATTGTTTTTCAGCCGCCGCTGTGGAACGTGGAAAGAGCGATGTATTTATTTATTGAATAATTATGGTTATGTTTTAGAAAATATGAAGTTATAAAATGAAGCTATTTTAATCAATGTTTAAATTTTCATCCTTGGGAACACATTAATTGTGAAGAAAATGTGTACAGAAGTTTTTCCATTGGAAGTATAGGAAGCAAAATTACTTGACGTCCACCTTAAGGCTCTACGAGACCTGCCATCTTGTATTGTGCCTTCTCTTGTTAACCAACGGGCAAGCGTATTTCACAAATTGCTCAGGTAATTTTGTACATTTTGGAACACCTGTTTGTGGCTAACGCAAGATATATGATAAATAAAGAGGTTCCCTAGTTTCATATTTTCATTTTGGACTCGTTAAGTATTTTTTATTAGTTAATAAAACTATGGAAGACGCCTTGGTACGACTTTCGCTGCAGATAAAAAATGAAGGGAAAGATAAATAAAAATTCTGAAACCAGGGAACTCTTTATTTATCATATATCTTGCGTTAGCCACAAACGGTGTTCCAAAATGTACAAATTTGTCCGAGCAATTTGTGAAATACGCTTGCCCGTTGTTTAACAAGAGAAGGCAGCAATACAAGATGGCGGGTCTCGTAGAGCCTTAAAGACAAGACAAAAAATTAGGAGGGAGATGATGTGACGTACTACAGATGTGAAAACATGCGTCAAGACGACAAATCTACAGTGAGATATTCTGTCCGCGTAGCTCAGTTGGGAGAGCGACTTACTCCGGAGTGAGGAAACCCGGAATCGATGTCCGGTGTGTACAAACTTCTACGTTATAGTGTCTAAAATCGTTCACTAAATAATAACAAAAAGATCCGATCTAGAATCGTATCCCGATATTTATTAAAATGAACTAATACCTCATTTATTACTAGGAGTAAGTCATATCACCAACGAAAAAGAAGAAACGATAACAAAGCAAAATACGTGTGAAATATAGTCCCTATGCCTTTGAGTCGGGCTATTAGTTCGCTTATTAACAGGATATGATATTTTATTGTAAGCTATTCAGAACAAGCGGTTGCTCATATGATGGAACATAACGATCAGCGTAATCGTGCCAAAGTGAAAGTAAAATCTGTATTCCGTAAAGTAAGTCAAAACATATGAACACGATAAAAATGGAACTTGGTTTCTTTTTTTTTTTTTTTGATTGGAGGTTTAACGACCACCTTGAGCAACACTCAATGGGCTATAAGCAGTCGCCCGTACCTAATTTAGGGTCACTGGTTCCAGGGAAGGGAGAGAGCCAGTGCCGTAAGACAAACACAACATCCATGCCTCACCGAGATTCGAACCCGGACCCCGTTCGTACGAATGATCAGAGGCCATCGCTTAGACCACTGCGCCACCGGGGCGGCAGAAACTTGGTTTCGTCCACTTCTTTCGTAGCTTCCAAAAATTGCTAGAGAAAAAAAGCGAGACATTCTATTTATATTCTTACGACATCTCTTTTCCGTTTGCTAACCTAAGTTTATTTATCATACAACTGATTATTAAGAAAACGAAGAACTAATACTGCGAACTTGCATAGATATACAACATAAATCTATAAAATTTTCAAAATGTGATAGTGTTCAAATTACCTTATACATTTCCCACTCACTATCTACGTTTATATCCAGTCCGTTCGTCGTAAATGTCATGGCGAACATAAATAATAAATGCAACACTTCCATCTTTCAAACTCCAAGGTAAAACGGAATCAATTAAACTAAACTTTGCCAAGGAAACAACCAGAATCTCTCTTCCAAAAAGCAAAGCGATCAATGATTAGACCGAACTGACTTGTTTTGCAGTTAGGCTCACGCACAGAAACGGTTAAACCACGTGCTAGAAAATTAAAACCTTCTGCTAAATGAAACACTAAAAGTTCTCTTCTTTGACCTTACATTTTGATAAGAATAATATCGCTGAAAATGTAAGTAGCTTTTGAACTTCTTCTTCTTCTTCTTCTTTTTTTTTTTTTTTGATTCAACATCGAAAGTTTGCTTTGCATGAACACAGCTCATAAACAAAATTGATCCTCAATATTCGCAAAATCGTGCATTAATTTCTGTGTAACGTGCCTAGAAAATTTTAAACATGGTCGTAATAAAAACTTAAGTAGATGTCTTAAATACACCCTAAAATGGTAAAATAACGAGATAATAACATCACTTTCTACATGTACATTAGACTTGGTCTTTCGCTTCGTGATTCCACAAGATCCGGCCATTTTATCTCATAGATCATTGGTTGACTCTGCTTTTTTCGCACAGAGAAGTCAGAGCCAACCAATAGAGCAAAAGACTTGGGTGACTTGTTGTGGCGTCACTCAGTAAGGGACCGTATTTAGTTTGCAATAGTTAAACCTCGTTATTTTGTTCCCATTTCTTAAAGAGTTGACTAAACCAAGTATTGAAGTAACGTGTCGTTTTTCCGAGTGAGCCGTGTTCGAATCCCTGATGAGGCATCATGGGTGGTGTGGTTTTCTTAAGGCGTTGGCTCTCTCCCTTCCCCAGAACAAGTGGCCTTGAATTAATTAGGAACTAGCAACAACATACCGCCCTTATAGGTGCCAGCGTTTTTTTTTTGTTTTTTTTTTTTTTTGGTAGGGGTGGGGAGGGGTTGGAGGTTTACCAACCACCGTGAGCACCTCAGTGGGCTATAAGCAGTCGTCTGTCTCTAATTTAAGGCCGCTAGTTCCAGAGAAGGATGAGAACCAGTGCCGAAAGACAAACACAGCATCTATGCCTCACCGAAATTCGAACCCGGACCCCTTTCGGAAGAATGATCAGAGACCATTGTTTAGAACAACGGTTCTCAACCTTTTCTACAGTATTCCTCTCCCATCAAGGCTAGCTTGCAACGGCGCCCCCCCCTCCCCAAGCACCCCTTCAATATACGCACAGGTGTTCATTGCTCTATAAATAATATTTAATTCAGTACGCTGCAGGCAGAAATTAATTAATCATAATCGCATAACACTTGTCCCTGCTCAATATTTTAGTGGAAAAAAAAACGCATACAAAGTAACAAGGGAGAACACATAAAAAATCTGCTACGCCATTCATTTTCTTGATAACAAATTAATAATGTGAAATTTTTATCAGCTGTAATAATAATAATAATAATGGTAACACTTAATAATGATAATAAATGTCATTCGTATGAATGAAATTCTGATAAGTATACCCCCTCCCCACAAAAAAAATTCGGAGGGGATCATCCATACAAGGCTTAATCCTTGAGGTGTAAGGTTCATGGGATTGTACCCTTCCCTCCTAAATCAAATGCGGTCCTACGCTACTGACTACTATTACTAGGTTCACTTTGGTCTTCAGATTCTGCATTACTCATAGTTTTCTTCAAATAGCGGTCCATTCTCAATATCAAGTAGATTAGTTTAGTTCTAGATAAAGTAGAATATATGGCGACAGTCAAGATTTATCAATTGATGGAGAAAAGCTTGAGACAACCGATTCCTTCATTTATCTTGGGCAGCAGATATCGGGTGAGGGTCACATTGATGAAGAAATTAATCGGCGTATAAAACTTGGATGGAGAGCTTTTGGAAGAAGCAGTACAATTTTTAAGAGCAGTTTGCCGGTATGTCTCAAAAGAAAAGTGTTTAATCAATGCATCCTGCCAGTGCTTACGTATGGAGCCGAGACATGGACCTTAACTAAAAAAGACATACAAAGACTGCAGACAACTCAAAGAGCCATGGAGAGATGCATGTTTGGTGCAACCAGGAAAGATAAGAAGAGGAACTTGTGGATAAGGAAAATGACAGGAGTGGATGACATCATGACCAGAATGAAATCATTGAAATGGCAATGGGCTGGACCTGTTGGCAGAAGAACAGACCACCGATGGACAACCGAAATTTTTGACTGGATTCCAAGGGACTGGACCCAGAAGAAGACCCCATGGGAGATGGAAGGATGAAATTCGGAAGTATGCTGGAGTGACATGAAGGAGACAGGCCCAAGACAGACGATTGTGGAAGAAATTTGGGGAGACCTTCGTCCAGCAGTGGATTGATAAGGGTTGTTGTTGTTGTTGATGATGATGATGATGATTATTATTATTATTGCGACAGTCAAAAAGAACGTTACTTGCGCGATGACAGAAAACAAATGAGTGACGGAAAAGCACTATGTACGTGTGGAGGACCATCACATTGTGTTTGGAGGGTGTCCATTTTCATCCACATACAGTGAATAACAGTGCGCGTATTGGCTCGCGCCTCCCCTGCCGCTGCTGCGAGCCTTCCAAGGGAGGCGCGCCTCACCGATTGGGAACCTAGGACTCAGACCACTGGCCCAGCAAGGGTTTATTGCAAAGAGTAAAATGATAAACGCACAATGAGTAAAATTGGCAAAATAAACGATAAATAGACGAGGAACAAAACTTAGTGAACTTCCAACGGAAAACCAAAGGAAACAGACATATGGATATATACGTATGTACACAAAACGTAGGAAAAGTGTGCAGGGAAGAAAGAGTCCAGCAACAGTCAAGAACAAAGACGCTGAGAGTTCAAAAGGCAGGCTCTGTTCGGAGGACACGCGGGAGCCGGTAAGTGAGGGTGTACCACATGATGTTGTTGTATGAGGCGCAAAATAGGCTTGCAAAAGGCACTGTCACGCCGGTTAAAATGCTGGAAGAACAGGGGTTGTACAGAATAATGTGAACACCAAGCAAAGAGGCGTGACATATAATGCAGATGAGTACGTGCCAATACGCAAAAGTATCCATCACTTTTCGGTTCTAATAGCTATGTTTAGAACCTCAAGGTCCTGTTTAAGTGCATTTAAAATGCCATTTTCCAAAACTTTCTTTCAGGATGACGATGAAATGAGCAATATAATGGTCTTCAAAAGAGGGTTAATTGTTGGTGGCCGGCTATTTGGTGCTTTCATGACAACAGTCGCCAGGGTAGTGGGGATATTAAGAGCTACTGTGTCTAGCATCATGACAGCATACCGTGTTCGTGGCAAAACCTCGTCTGCGAAAAACAAGGGCAGCCGGAAAATGACCCCGACTGATACAGACAGGAGAGCATGATACAGACAGGAGGGCAGCCGGAAAATGACCCCGACCGATGTAGACAGGAGAGCATGATACAGACAGGAGGGCAGCCGGAAAATGACCCCGACTGATGCAGACAGGAGAGCATGATACAGACAGGAGGGCAGCCGGAAAATGACCCCGACTGATTCAGACAGGAGAGCATGATACAGGCAGAAGGGCAGCCGGAAAATGACCCCGACTGATACAGACAGTAGAGCATGATACAGACAGGAGGACAGTCGGAAAGTGACCCCGACTGATACAGACAGGAGAGCATGATACAGACAGGAGGGCAGCCGGAAAATGACCCTGACTGATACAGACAACAGAGACTGATACAGACAGGAGAGCATGATACAGACAGGAGGGCAGCAGGAAAATGACCGCGACTGATACAGACAGTAGAGCATGATACAGACAGGTAGGCAGCCGGAAAAGGACCCCGACTGATACAGACAGGGGAGCATGATACAGACAGGAGGGCAGCCGGAAAATGACCCCGACGGATACAGACAGCAGAAACTGATACGGACAGGAGAGCATTAAAGAGGATTGTTACCCGTAATAAGAAAACCACGGAGCCAAAAATTAGTGCGGAGTTCAATCTGTATATCCAGATCCCAGTATCAACAAAAATAGTGCGTGGGGAATTACATACACAAGATATTTATAGCACAGATGCTATTGCAAAACCTCTGGTGACCTTGGGGGAATGCACAACGCCGACGGCATTGGTTCCAGAATCAAACAACGTGGACTGCCGATGCATGGAAGCATGTGATACAGTCGGATGAATCCACATTCATACTATTCCCCACAGGGATGTGTTTACGAGCGGAGAACACCGTCAGAAGCGTACAACCCAAACTGTCTGCTTCCAACAGTGCAGCATGGTGGTGGTTCTGTCATACTCTGGGCGGTCATATCTTGGTTTTCAGCAGGTCTACTGATCACCTTGAAAGAACGGATGACTGGCAGGGCGTATGAAACCATTTTGGTCGACCAAGCTCATCCAATGGCTCAGGCATTGTTTCCAGCAGGGGATGCCATCTATCAAGACGATAACGCCCCAATTCACAGAGCTCGGAATGTCCAACCATGGTTTGAGGAACATGAGGGCGAACTTTCACACCTCCTTTGACCTCCCCAATCACCAGACGTAGAGCCACTGTGGTTTGTGTTGAAAAACTGAGTAAGATCCCGTTATCCTCCTCCTGCATCTCCCAAGGACCTGGAACAGTTTCTTCATGAAGAATGGTGTAACATTCCCCTAACCACCATCCAGGATTTCTATGTTTCTATTCAAAATGAGATTCAGGCGGTTTTTAATGCCAAAGGTGGTCCCACACCCTATTAGGTACGTAAAACCCTTACCTAGATGTTCACATTATTCTGTCCAAACCCTGTATGTCCAGTCATTCAAAAAGAGACTAGAAAATGCGTACAAAGTAAAAAAAGACAACAAAGTCAGCAGTGGTAGCATACTTTAAATCTGGAGCAAGGGGAGTTGCACATGCAAGGCTGTTGCGAACGGCAGATCGGTCGGGAGGCAGTGCATTGTCAGAAGATGAATAACAGTAGAAGTTGTGGCGGTGAGCACAAGATGGAGGAACAAGAATATCATCATCCGGCATTGGGTGCAGGTAAGCAGCATAGTCAGGGTGCAACACGAAGTCCAGAGGAGCGAGGGGAAGGGAAGTTCTAGCGGGATTCCTGCGGGAAGGTCGACTTTGTCCCACACTGAAGAAGAGCCGGAGGAGAGGTGGTAGGAGGGAAGCGTCCATTCCATTGGTTCTGCTGACAAAACAGGGTGGGCAAACGGCGCCGAGATTTGAACATCAGAAGGTGGAGACGCTACCGAAAGCTCAATGCATGAAGACGTAGAAGGCAGGTGCAGAGTCCATGAATCAGAAGCCGCAGACGAGGCTAAAGGGTACTAGAGCGCAAGATCCTTGAGCTTGAAGAAATGACGAGACGTGGTATCTGAAGGAGTAGGTGAGGTAGAGGAGGCTGTGGGGGTTAAGCATCCGGCAGACTCAGAATCACTCGCTAGACGGAAAAAAGACTTAGAACGAATAACATGGCGAGAAGACTCAACGAAGTGTTTACGTTGGAGTGGTGGAGACAAATGAGATGAGCCCTTGTAACGTCGAGCATGAGCTGTGTCATACCTTGACGGCAGCGGTGCTTCCGATGGCCAGAAAAAGTGGACAGAGAACTTGTGCGGCGGGGCAAACACGGCTAGCGGGAAGGCAGAAACACATAATGTACCCACAGGACCCGAAGAGAAGGACGAGATAGGCGGCACAAAGCAGGAAGCAGATGTGAGTGAGGCCAGTGCAAACAGAAGCAGGAGATACAAGAGAAGCTGGTGGAGGCACGTGGTCAGCAGCAACCGAGACTGAAGGGAAAACTGGCAAAGGAGTGAAATGGACGGACGAAGAATCTGGTAGAGAGGCAGAAAGGGCAAGGGCAGGACACTAGGCTCGTGCGTGACCACAGATATTGCAATGGAAACATCAGGTGCCACAAAAGATGTTGAAGGAGTTCTGACGACCTGAGATGTCAAATATTGAATTGAAGGACAGGCAGCTTGAGCTGCCGATGTCGAAAAAAACAACTGGCAACTGGCGACGAAGACCACGGACATGCTTGCAAGAAAAGCCACGAGGTGTAGCAGAAAGTCTAGGAACAGGGCCCACAATCTAGCAAATGGGTTGTAATGAAACGGAAAGAAGACCGTCAGGGTTTTCGTTGGTAACGGGGTAGAAAGGAACCGTTGTAAGAGAACTGAGGAGAGAAAAGGAATTACACTGAGTGATCACTGAAGTATGATCACCTGCATAATATTTCGTATGTTCTCCTTTTGCTCTCAATACAGCAGCTATCTGGCATGGCATCGATTCAATAAGATGCCGGAATAGTTGGGAGGTATGAACAACCAATCTGTGTGTAATACGGCCTTCGATGGAAGTGTGGAGATGATAGTATATCGAGACGTCTGATATGCCTCTCCATGGTGCCCCACAAGTGCTCTATGGGCCTGATATCGGGGGAGTTCGGAGGCTACCGATGTGCTGGAAGTTTGAACTGTGTTCTTCAAACCATTCCTGAACAACATGAGGACCAGTGGCTTGGCGCATTGGCATCGTCACCATCGTCATACGGGAAAAGTGCAACATCGCTGGGTGTACAGACAAGCAAATGAGCATCAGTCATACGTTGTTCCACATGCAACAGGTGTCCAAGTTCCTGATAAGTAAATATGTCCCACACCATACAACCGCCTCCACCGGCTTGCAATGTGGAAACCATGCAGGATGGATCGAGTACCTCACGTTGTTTGCGATAAATACATTGCCATCCATGTAGTGGAGTGAAAAACGCGTTTCATCAGATCAGCTCACTTCTTTCCAGTCATCCGACGTCTACGTTTTATGATCTCTGGACAATGCGGGTCTTTTGTGCCGATGACCCGTGTTTAAGATAGGATGTCGTCGGGGTG
The DNA here is from genome assembly GCA_039090855.1 of Macrothele yani. Lineage (NCBI taxonomy): Eukaryota > Metazoa > Arthropoda > Arachnida > Araneae > Macrothelidae > Macrothele > Macrothele yani. Next base: position 88,923,667 of record CM076998.1, on the reverse strand, counting down.
GTCTCCTGTTGTAGCCCACACGTGCGGGCGTACTATGCATGGCCCTGACAGATACCGTTCCGGGCTGACCGGTCTTGCATTGAGTAGTCAACTGTTGAACAGTGCTGCGTCCGTTGGCCTGTTCGAGTCGTCGAACACCCTCTCACCTCTCACATCAATCTTTCGTTGTCTTGTGCAGTTTTGTCTTCGGGTCGTTGTCTGTCCATCTTCACGCCAGTCCTAAATGCACTTTAACTACGGCGGCTCGCGAACAACCCGGCAGTTCAGCCGTTTAAAAAATCGAGGCACCCGTTCTCCGAGATCCCACAATCTTTCCTTCCTCAAAGTCCAATAAATCCTTCCGTTAACCCATCCAGTTTCGGATTTTACTACCTACTATTCCACTCACACTTTATATATGCTACGTCAGTCGATTAATCGCGCCCTCTCGGGAATTACTTGGTCAACGAGCTGCGTCCACTTTTGATACTGGTAGTCATAATTCAATGATCACTCAGTGTAAATGAAAGGATCGAAATAAGCGGAAATCCCACAAGGGGAGAGAGTTAGATCAATAACCGAAGACACAAGCATAAGAAAAGGAAGAGCATCAATGTAGGGATGAATGGGTGCGTCAGAGAATGAAACAAAACACCATGTTGTAAGCGGGAAGAGATCTCTGGAGAACGAGGAGGAGTCAGGAATTGAAATCAGAATAGTTAGATCCAAAGCAGCAACGACAGGCGAAGTGGACAAACGGGCATCAAGAGAAGGCACCTGAACCTGAGTCGAAAGGCTGTTGGCCGCCCCGGTGGCGCAGTGGTCTAAGGCGCTGGCCTCTGATCATTCGTCCTTAAGGGGTCCGGGTTCGAATCCCGGTCAGGCATGGATGTTGTGTTTGTCTTACGGCACTGGCTCTCTCCCTTCCCTGGAACCAGTGACCCTAAATTAGGGACGGGCGACTGCTTATAGCCCATTGATTTGCTCACGGTGGTCGTTAAACCTCCAATCAAAAAAAAAAAAAAAGTAACGACGTCAGACAGAGACTTCTGAAGAAGAGGCTGGTCACCTTGGAGCGTCTCTGAACGCATCCAGTAGTGCCACATACCTGTCATCCTGAGCGATTGTAATCTATGGATGACCTACCACAGGTTGAGGGTTAACATTTCCGGGGTCCTGGTAACTTCTCCAAAGTCTGGGTACAATAGTCTGGTTAACGCCAGTGGCTCAGTTAACAATACTCTGCATCTGGCCGGATTCCTACATTCCGATAATCCGACCTATGTAAACATATCACCTTCCGTCTTTCTGACAATACTGCTTTAATGAAAAAAATCTGCTATTAACAGAGCGAGATGACAAGAAATATAACGTTTTGCATTTTTGCAGCTCTTTCTCGACCCCGTAAATGTGCTGTCACATGGCATTGTGTCATGATTTTCACATTTGCCTATTCCCATATCCTCTGTACTCTACTTTATTGCTCTTCTTTCCCTTTCGCTTGTTCAAAATCTATTTTTTTAAACTACGCTTAACTTTTGGACACTAGTGTATACCATTAATCCATTGTATTGTCGCAAAAAAGAAATCAAAGTTTCCAAGCTTTCAAACACCAACCAGATGTGTTTTTCAAGTACGATAGGTAGCAAACTGCAAACTGAATAATAGAACGCTTCAGCAATAAGTAATACCGAAAAGTTCGCTCTTTCCAAGGAAACAGGTGTTTACGCCATCTCTAAACAATAATCGGATGGATGCCAGCGATTTTGCATCTGAATGGCCAAACGTTCGTTTAGAATTAGAATCGACGAGCGTAAAAGAGACACAAAGGACGGTAAAGTAACCACTGCCCTATCCAGATAAGTGAAGTCCGCTGCTCGTATATTGGAGGATATAAAGAAATTCACTTCCAACTCCATCCCCAAATCTACTGTCATTCGAGAAAACTTAGAGATCATTCCCAACAGTCAGACTTTCAATGATAGAGTCTATCTGGAGTTGCTACGAATTTGGAATCAATTCTTCAAATAATACCTTTTTTAATTCAAGATACAGTGTTCCCGGTTAACATTACGCCTCGTTTCTTTGAAAGACTAATTACATTCGCACCTATTCATTAATTGCCCAGTCAAGTCACCGCGTTCAGATTGTTGAAGTGTTCTATTATTCAGTATGCCGTCTAACTTGGTTGATGTGCGAAATCTGGAAAACTTTGATTTCTATTTTACCCCAACGAATTCGGACTACAAGTATAGTTTTACTGTTTTAAGTATAGCTGGTGTACAGTTCCTTGTTATTAATAAACTAACAATCGATATGCACATGCTGCCTTTATACAGATTGTAACAAAGCTCGTATAATTATTTTTCCATAAATAATAAAATCCATTACAAGAAAGCTATCAGTTTTTATGGTCATACATACTGGTCCTATTATGACCCCATATCTAACACACTGGCGTACAAAAATTAAGGACGAGACGGTTTTTCGAATGTAACGTCGTGCACAAGTGCTCCACATCGACACAAATCATACCATAAGATCCCCAAGATGTAAGAATATAAGACAAGTGAGCAAAACCGTCCAAACAAAGAATCCAAAGGTACAAAGGCACTTTATTGAAAAGGTAGCTTCGAGCACAACTGGACAGAAGACAGATACGTCCATATAACAGGCGGCTGCCAAGACAAATCCAGGCTTTAGTAGGGATATGATCATGCCTGACTGCGTTGCAGGATTTACAACGTCTGTTCATGCTGAGGACAAGGTTGTCAAGGAGCTGTTGAGGCATCGCGACCCATTCCTCTTGTAACGCCAATCGCAGCTGCGGAATCGTTGCTGCCGTCTGGTGACATGCTTCCAAGCATCTCCCGAGAAGGTTCCACACGTGTTCGATTGGATTTAGGTCCGGGGACCTTGCGGGCAAATCCATGCGTTTAATATCTTCACTCCCCAACAGCTCTGCGACAGATACTGTACGATGAGGTGTAGCGTTGTCGTCCATGAAGAGGAACTCAGGACCTACATCACCTCTAAACAGACGCACGTGAGGCAGGAAAACCTCCGTACAATAGCTGACACCAGTGACTGGACCTTCTTGGAAGATGTGGAGGGCAGTACTGCTACCTAACATGATACCGCCCCAAACGAGAACTTCGCCACCTCCAAACCGATCCGTTTCGATGATGTTGGAGGTGTGATTGCGTGTTCCCTGCTCTCTCCAGATGTGTATACGTCCAGAATCGCTCTCCAGACTAAATCGGCTATCATCCGTAAAGAGAACTCGACCCCATTGCTGATGTGTCCAGTTCTTGTGTTCCTGGCATCACAGAAACCGCCGTCTCCGATGAGCAGGGGTTTATGGCACACACCCTCCTGGTCGTCGTGCAAATAGACCACCTTTGTGCAGCCTCCAGGCCACGTTAAAAAGCGATAACGGACGTCCAGTTGTCTTTTGCATGTGCCTTGCGATTTCTCCCGCTCTCTGCCGTCTGTTTCTTCTTGCATGTAGGACAATATACCGGTCATCCACCGCCGTGGTTGCTCGTGGACGACCACTGCTAAACTTTCGGACAGCTGTTCCTGTCGTTTGAAATGCTCTCCAAGCTCGTAAAACAATGCTGTGAGCGATCCCAAACTCCTCGGCCACACTAGTCACACTTCGACCTTCTTCCAACTTCCCAAAGACGCGAACTCGGGTAAAGTCATCCAGATGTCGTCTACTGGATTGCCTGTTGGTCATATCACACGGTGGCAGCAACACTCGAAGTCGTTCAAACCGATGTACAACGGGCAATTGCTTTCCCCGAATTTCTGAGCATACACCGCCCGTGTGCTTTATTCCCTTCAGACACTACCCCCCCCCCCCCCCGATGTCATGCTGCATATATGCGCATGCCCTACCGTACCGGACCTCAGTCTGTCTCCTGAGTGGTCTATCGGTCCGTTTTGCCTGCTCGTTCCGCTGTTATACTAATTTCTCCTCTTCGTCCTTATTTTTTGCACACCAGTGTAGATTGTTCTGCCGCTTTTTCCGTGATTACCGTTTGCGCGCATCAGGAGAAATTAGCATAATATCGAAACGAGCTGGCAGAACGGACCGAAAGGCCACTCAGGAAATAGACTAGGGTCCGGTACGGTAGGGCAACGGACCGAAAGGCCACTCAGGAAATATATATGTAGCATGACGTGGGGAGGGGGAGTGTCGGAAGGGTATAAAGCACACGGGCGGTGTACGCTCAGCAATTCGGTGAAAGCAATTGCCCGGTGTACATCGGTTTGAACGACGTCGAGTTGCTGCCAGCGTGTGATATGGCCAACAGGCAATCCAGTAGACGACATCTGGATGGCTTTACCCGAGGTCGCGTCATTGGGAAGTTGAAAGAAGGTCGAATTGTGACTAGTGTGGCCGAGGAGTTCGGGATCGTTCACAGCATCGTTTCACGAGCTTGGAGAGCACTTCAAACGACAGGAACAGCTGTCCGAGATTTTAGCAGTGGTCGTCCACGAGCAACCACGGCGGCAGACGACCGGTATATTGTTCTACAGGCGAGAAGAGACAGACGGCATACAGCGGAAGAAATCGCAAAGCACATGCAACAGACAACTGGACGTCCGTTATCGCGTTTTACCGTGGCCAGGAGGCTGCAAAAGGAGGTCTATTTGCATTTACCGCGTGTGCCATAAACGCCTGATCATCGGAGACGACGGTTTCTTTGGTACCAGGAACACAAGAACTTCACACATCAGCAATGGGGTCGAGTTCTCTTTACGGATGAGATCCGATTTAGTCTGACGAGTGACTCTGGACGTATACAAATCTGGAGGGAGCAAGGAACACGCAATCACACCTCCAACATCATCGAAAGGAACCGGTTTGGACTTGGCGGAGTTCTCGTTTAGGGAAGTATCATGCTTGGTAGCCGTACTGACCTCCACATCTTCCAAGGACGTTCAGTCACTATTGTCCGTTATTTTACCGAGGTTTTCCTGCCTCACGTGCGTCTGTTTAGAGGTGCTGTGGGTCCTGAGTTTCTCTTCATGGACGACAACGCTACACCTCATCGTACAGTGGCTGTCGCAGATCTGTTGGAGATTGAAGATATTCAACTCTTGGATTAGCCTGCAAGGTCCCCGGACCTAAATCCAATCTAACACGTGTGGGACCTTCTCGGGAGATGCTTGGCAGCACTTCACCAGCCGCCAGCAACGATTCCGCAGCTGCGATTGGCGCTACAAGAGGAATTGTCCGCGATGCCTCGACAGCTCCTTGAAAACCTCGCCCTCAGCTAGACAGACGTTGTAAATCCTGCAACGCAGTCAGGGATGATCATATCCCCTACCATAAACAGGATTTTTCTTACCAGCCGCCTGTCAAATGGACGTTTCTGTCTTCTGTCCAGTTGTGCTCGAAGCTACCTTTTCAATAAAGTGCCTTTGTATCCTTTGGATTCTTGTTTGAACGGTTTTGCTCACTTGTCCCATATTCTTACATCTTGCGGATCTTATGGTATGATTTGAGTTGATGGGAAGCACTTCTGCACGATGTTACATTCGAAAAACCGTCTCGTTCTTAATTTTTGCACGCCAGTGTATTCTGCAGTATTGTGTACCATCGGAACAAGATGATTACGTCGGTGTCAGCATCGTTCGTTGTGCGACATGAGTAGAGCAGAAGAACACCATGTTTGTTGACCAAAGCCGGTTGTTTCATCTGCAATTTCCGGTGGATCGAATCCCAGTGAGACATGGACGTTGTGTTTGCCTTACGACACTGACTCTCTCCCTTCCCTGAAACCAGTGGCCCTAAATTAGGGACAGGCCACCTCTTATAGCCCACTGAGTTGCTCACAGTGGTCGTTAAACCACCAATAAAAAAATTAGTGTTATGTACGAGGAACTTTTTCAGTTTTCGCCCTTCTGCGCATGAGCTATACGTCATTTTGAACTCCTACTTAAGATATTCGCGCTGCTCATTGTATTAGTTTTACCTGATGATGGATCTGTTCGACAGGTTCCGAAATATCTTGTGTATTTGTGTATTTGTGTGTGGGGTTAATCGAATAGACTGGCTTGCGCATAGCCCGGACCTTAACCCTATCGAGCACCTCTGGGGCGAGTTGGAGTGTCGACTTAAGGAGTGCCCTCACCGTCCGAAATCGGTGAAGGAACTGACCTGTCTTCTCCAAGCTGAGTGGAAGAAAATACCACTAGCCGTCGTACAACGCCTGGTCAAGAGTATGCCCCGGAGGGTCGCAGCTCTAATCGCCGCTCGTGGAGGCTCCACCAACTATTGAAGGTGAATAAACTTCGTTTTCCTCTGATATCACAGGTGTCCATTTATTTGTTTGTAGATAGTGTATTAGGTAACGCTTCCCTGTGCACCCTGACGTTAGTCTGTCGTACATTGAGGGATCGTGAGAGTAGAGCACGTTGGAACTCAATTTGTAAATCCCAGCCCGGACCGGCCCGACCTGACCCGTTTCAGATTTTCAGCACGTGTTCTCCGTCTCTTATTGAAAATACCACAAGGCTTCCTCTAGAGCAGGGTTCTTCAACCCGTAGTCCTAGGTGCACTTTTTAATGGCCCGTAAGACGTTGTCCTCAGACGAAATTCAGAAATGGGAAAACAAACATATTCGAAATGGAAAAAATGAATATCCAGGCACCTTGGATGCATTCCAGAATCTGTTATGAGCTATCCTGCCGCAAATTATATACAGTGTAGGCTGTACAGCAAGGTCATCCACGGTTTTATTTAAAGGTGACCGTCTTGACAGGTGGCCGCGAAATAGAGTCGTTCAGTTTGCCTAAATATTGTTCCCATCCACTTGAAAATAAAATAAAGACTAACCGTTTTTTTTTCTAATACAACCTGCCTTGGAGTGTTTGTTCTTTCTTTCTTCTCTCCCATTTTGGTATTTAGGAATTTTATTAACTAAATATCTCGCTAAGAGCCAGAAAAGAGACTGGATAATGAGAGTAACGTATTGAAAAATTAGGTACGTTTTCGCAAATCGGGCGCTCCTACCACATGTTCCCCGGAGGAAATGGAAGGTAAGAAGATTTCCGGCATTTTGAGTGGCTGTGTTAGCTCTCACGAAGCTCAATTACAATAAACACAGATAGATGATTCATATGTGGTGATCAATAAGCACGTTCCTTGCTCCTTGGACAGGAGGATGCCCAAAATACCCATGATTTTTGTGCGAATAGGACACCGGAGCGAAGCGCCGACGCTGGATCAAATAACAATAGGCAAGCACAGTTGCTTTGAAACCAGGAACAAAAATGTTACCCTAGAAAGTTTAATTGATTCCAAAAGAATCCTACAACCTCTTCTTCTCATCATACTTGGACTTATGAGAAGATACCAAGAAATGAAATTACGCGCTGCTGAAGGATCTCTAATAAGGCGTATGCTTCATCTAATGGCTAGTACTGCGTCATACCGGTTTGATATGGGTTGAAGAGCGTGATTTATCAGGCCTTAGGGAATTCTCCGCCACTCAACCATAAAAGTAGTTTCCAATTGTCGAACAGTCCATGGAAGTGGAAGTCCATGTGCAAGGCGTCTTCCGAGTATATCCCAGACATGCTCTTCATATCTGGGGAACGTGCATGCTACTATATGCTCTGGATGCCCTCCTCAGAAAATAAGCAGTTCACAATCTGTGTTTGATGAGGTCAAAAACTATCGTTCATAAGAATGACTTCCTCTGACATGATTGATTAGGCTAGCAAAAGGTTAAGGAATCTGCGGCCTTAAGGCCGCATGCGGTCTTCTAGGCCATTAAGTGCGGCCTTTTGACTGAATCCAAATTTTGCAAAACAAATCATTTTATGAGATTGATTAAAAAGCCGTCTCCAACACGTTAATATGAAATTTGAAATGATGGTATTCACTAGTTAAAAACCTTCGATGAGTTAAAAAACACACATACACAAGATCTGTTTTGGATACGCCATCCTATCAATCCCGTTTACTTCCTACTGAAAGTTTATTCATTTTACGGTATGGAAATCTATGTTGCAACGACTGTGTAACCATCTGGTGTTCCTCAAGTATGGTGTACAAGCACCCCCCGTTTAATACAAGAACCTCCTGATGGCCCCCCTTCAAATTACTTTTATGCCGCTTCAGTGGCGCAGTGGTCTAAGCACTGACTTCTGATCATTCGTCCAAGATGGGTCCGGGTTCGAATCCCAGTGAGACATGGACGTTGTGTTTGCCTTACGACACTGGCTCTCTCCCTTCCCTGGAACCAGTGGCCCTAAATTAGGGACAGGCCACCTCTTATAGCCCACTGAGTTGCTCACAGTGGTCGTTAAACCACCAATAAAAAAAATTAGTGTTATGTACGAGGAACTTTTTCAGTTTTCGCCCTTCTGCGCATGAGCTATACGTCATTTTGAACTCCTACTTAAGATATTCGCGCTGCTCATTGTATTAGTTTTACCTGATGATGGATCTGTTCGACAGGTTCCGAAATATCTTGTGTATTTGTGTGTTTTAACTCATTAAAGGTTTTTAACTTGTAAATACCATCATTTCAAGTTTTGTATTCTCTTGTTGGAGACGGCTTTTTAATCAATCTCATTATTAGCACGAATTTTTCATTGTTTTCAAATCCTTTTATTAATATTTTTATTAATATGCTTTGTTCGTCTTTTATTATGTTTATTTTAATCTTAAAATGACCATATTTAAAATACCAAAGAGTAAAAGAAGATTAAATCGAATAATACTTCCCGACTGATGGCCACAATTAAAACATCAGTAAGTCATAAGTGCTATTTTGACACCTGCCACACTCATGATTTCGTTTAATGGCACCTAAAGAACTACAGATGGAATTGATTGAGCTCTCAGAAGATGACATTTTAACCCTCCAGGTGACAAGCACGCATATATACGTTCGGAGATTTCTGTGCCCAAAGCGGCGATGACGCAATAATACGTTCTTCGAAAACCTGTTCAAAAGCCGCGAGAACTGAATACTGCGTCGAAAAAAATGTCAGGCTCGTAGTTGCGAGAACACATATATGCGCATCTTAACAAAGGTCGAATACTAACAGAAAGACAGGACGCTTTTAGAGGAGTTTCCTGTTACACATGTGACAAAATTTCGCATTGCCTCTTCCAAAGCTCCTGACACCTGGAGGGTTAAAGTCCTTATTTTATGCTAAGAAAAATCCAGTTGAAATACGGAAAAATGCAATAGAATACCCAAGCCTTCGGCAACATGCACGAAAAATGCTTTCCAGCTTTTCAACCACTTATTGCTGCGAATCTATATTCTCTTACCTAACCCAAATCAAGACGCCTTTAAGGTCACAAATACCCATCTAGAGGATCAGCTAAAAGTGCGGACTTCCATGTTGCAACCAAATACTTAAATGCTTTCTAACAAAGTTATTAAAAGCATTTTTTAAGTTAGTTAGTAGATAGTGAGATATTTACAAAATAATGTGCACTTCGAAGTATGCAGTATGCAATGGAAGTTTCTTGAATGCGTCCTTGTTAGATTACAACTAAATGGATGTGGCCTTCTAACATGAACAGGTTATCCACCTCTGGGTTAGCATCAACAGAAAACAGTTCTACTGGGTTTTGGTGCAATAACAGATCACACTCCGATGGCCTGCTTTTATCCGCATTTGATAAGACGTTACTCATAACGTCACAGAGAGTAATTTGCATTTTCACCTGTAAGCTGACTGCGTTTACGTTCCGTTTAGAATCTAATTCTTCCAAACTAGGTATGCTGTCAGATGTCTGTGTTGCGATTTTGTGCCAAACCTCCATTATCACCTAATTATTTCAAAAGTGTTTTACAGTTTTCAAGACAATATTTTGCAAATAATATTTCTAATATCAATATATAAAGGGTGATTCACATAAAACTAACACATTTCATTATCAGTTTATGTGAACAAGAATAAAGCTAACACGAAGTTATGCCATCTGAAATGTAGCATATCTATGAAAGTTTATATTGTATAAGATTTACCTTTACATCAAATGCTGAAAATGTCCACTCCCTCCTGAAGGCACATCTGAACACGTCGTTCCATATTCCTGGCTGTTGTCTTGTCAATACCGTTAATTTCGTTTGTAATGTTCTCCTTCAACGCGTCTAACGCCCGAAAGCGTGTAGAGTACACTCTTTCCACAGAAAGGAATCTGGTGATCTCGGTGGCTACAAGTTACGGGAAATAATCCGATCCTCAAAGAAACTGTGGATCAGCCATGGAGTCATTTGATGTATGGCACGTGGCGCCATCCTGTTATAAATAGCCTTGACCCAGCTCTATATCAACCTATAACTCAACAAAATCCATGAAAATTCTTTGGTACCCTGCAGTGTTTACAGTCCCGTTGAACAAAATGGGATCCACTATTCTTTCAGCTGATATTAAGCATCAAACTTTGACTTTTTGTGGGTGCATAGGCGCTTCCTGAAGGACGTGCGGATGTTCTGCGGCCCAAATGCGTGTGTTCTGTGAATTGACATAGCCACATAAGTGGAACCACGCCTCGTCAGTGAACCACGTGATGGATAATATGCTAGAATTTTGAGCAATGAATTCCTGAAACCAGCGACAACACTTCACTCGTTTTCCATTATCTGGCTCCGGCAACTCATGAACAGCCATCAACCTATACGGTTTTAGCCTCGCTTTCGTAGCAGCACTCTGACACATGGAGTGCGCGTACCCGGTCTCCTGCGACAGGCGCCATACACCATAATGACTTCTGAGGTGGCCGCTGCAGTCGTGCCTCAACGTCCGCAGCAACCGTCGGCAGTGCAAATGAACGATACTTGCCAGTTTCACTCACAAGAGTTCCTGTTGTTTCCGTCTTGCGTACAAGCGCTAATATAGTTTCTTTGGGGAGGTTTGCTAACACCAAATTCCCGCGCGTCGGCCCTTTGCGTAGCTGTGATCGAGTGTGTAATCCAGTACGTTTTCACAAGGAATACCCGTTGCTATAATGTGTGCTGCATCTTAACAGTGACTGAGGAAATCTGGCGGCGAGAGCTACCACACCCTGCACAGCAGCGCCTTCTCGTGAGAGGAAGCTCGCAGATGCCCCGCTTCGTTTTACACTAACACGGGCCATTACGATTTATTCCTGCTGAAATAAAACGAACATAAAATGCGTCAGTTTTCTGTGAATTACCCTGTAGTTTAAGCTACAATCACATCAAAAAATTCTCGGTTTGACTAAGAAAATTTGAATCCCTGTGTTGCACCCAGTGTAGCTTTACTAAATATCAGGAGGGGCAGAAGGAAAAAATGCGACGAGCCGTTCTTTCACAAACAGAAAGAATTGTTAGATGGAAGGAAACTTGGTATACCATAAACCTAATGTCAAGTCATTTTCTAAAAATCCGAAAAAAGAAAAAAGAGATAGAGACTTTATCTAAAACAGCACAAAAATTTAAGCAAAATCTACTTATCGTTTCTAAAATATCTCAAGAAGATGTTGATCTAATAATATTATCCGAGATGAGCCATGAAATTGGAATTTGCTTGTTACCTGTGACTTTCTAAAGTAAAACTTACACTGCTAAAAGTGCTACACCAGGAAGATTGCATCATAAGGGCTCAAAAGTTGGCAGAAGGGCAGGACATGGGCGCACGTGAACGTGTAGCACATATGGAAATCATGTGGGACAATAACGCCTCTGGAATTCGTATAAGAGGGGTAAACAAGAAGTTGGTGCTAAGCACCCGAAGTGCGCTTGTTCGCTGTTACTGGTCATGGACAGATGCAGCATGCCCCGCCGAAGACAACGGCAGCCCAATCAGCTGGTTTCCGACTTCGATCGTGGGAGAATTGTGGCATATCGGGATTTTTTTTTTTTTTTTTGATTGGAGGTTTAACGACCACCGTGAGCAACTCAATGGGCTATAAGCAGTCGCCCGTCCCTAATTTAGGGTCACTGGTTCCAGGGAAGGGAGAGAGCCAGTGCCGTAAGACAAACACAACATCCATGCCTCACCGGGATTCGAACCCGGACCCCTCACGGACGAATGATCAGAGGCCAGCGCCTTAGACCACTGCGCCACCGGGGCGGCCATATCGGGATTACGGATTATCACTGTGACACATCGGTGCTCGTGTGGGATGGCATGCGGCCACGGTGGGGACAATATGGCGTTAGTGGGTAGCGGAGGAACGAACACACCGACGTGCGAGATCCCAACGGCCCCGTCACATCACCGAACAAGAGGACCGACATCTGGCGTGCATGGTTCTGGCGGATCACACAGCCACAATGAACACCGTAGCTCAAGAGTTCGGGTGTGTGGCCCAACACGCAGTTTCCGTAAGAACGGTTTGACGTCATCTGGAGCAGCGGGGCATTTTTGCACGACGCCCATTGCTTCTCTTACCTTTGACTGTGCAACATCGACGTCTGCGACAGCAATGGTGCCAAGAACATCGCGCATGGAGCAACGAATGGGAAGGCATTGCGTTTTCGGACGAATCCCGCTTCATTATGCAGCGCTATGGTGGTCACATCCGTGTTAAGACGGTGCCGCGGCGAACGGTTCAGTGAGTTCTGCATTATGCTGTGCCATACAGGCCCGGAATCTGGCGTATGGTATGGGATTCCTCTCATGCAAGCACCCTGTCTGCATTACCGGTACGTTTAAAAGCACATCACAGAGGTGTAGGAGTCTGTTGTCGTACCATATCTTAAGGGACTGTCTGTCAGGTGCCATTTACCAACAGGATAATGCTCGACCGCATGTGGCACGCAACGTCCAAGACTTTCTTAATCGCCACCATGTGGCACGTCTTTCTTGGCCCGCGCAGGCTCTGGATATGTCGCCTATTGAACACGTGTACGCCGGACGACTTTCACGCCAGCGACCACCCCTTGCTAGAACCGTGGAACTGTGGCGTCGTATCGAAGCTCCGTAGACGGTGATTCCCCAAACACACATCCAACGTCTCTTCCTGTCGATGTCGGGCCGTGTTGCAACTGCGATTCCCACTCATGTTGGCTATACCAGACACTGCTTGCTATGTGTTCCCTTCGTCTCACCGTGCTGTACTTGTAATCGATTCACCCTTTTTTTCATCTGCTTTCTGCTAAATATGGCTTTGATATCTCTTGTCTTTCGTGGGTGCACTTTTAATGGCCAGCAGTGTATTTTATTCATTTTCGTTCCATTTCAAGACTTCGCAATAACAATAGTTTTTTATGAATTTCGATATCACCCTGTGATATGAAACACACTTGAAAGAAACAATTCTGAATTCCAGCAAACACCGATATAATTAATTTTATTTTAACACTTCACACAACTTGTGAATTAATGTACTACAAGAAAAAAATAGCACAAAAGAAATCTTTGTTAAGAAACAATGACTTCAGGTTGCATAATAATTTGTTTCTCCTATTCCGCATTCATTTGTATCTCTCCGTATCTTCATATAACCATCTTCTCCCCAAGATTTTCCCCAACTGAAAATAAAACATAAAATAAAAAGGAAAAATCTCGAAGTTACAAAGTAGCATACAAATTAAACAAGTTAATAAAATCATGCAATGCACTGATTATGATACGCTTTTCAACATACCTGAAATTATTACACAAGTTATGAGGATAATGGCTGTGGAATAAATCTCGCTCCTGTGTCCTGATCTTTGACCCCATTTCGATGATATTCAACAGAACCGGTTCAGTATACCTCAAGAATAACATACTAAAGTTTTGTCGCAATAGAAGCAGTTTTACGCAAGTTATGAGAATAATGGCTGTGGAAAAAATCTTGCTTTTGTGAAATGACCTTTGACCCCATTTCGTTGATATTCAACAGAACCGGTTCACTATACCTCAGGAACAACACGATAACGTTTTGTCTCAATCGAAACATTTTTAGGTAAGTTATGATGCACAAGGGCAATGGAATGGTTCCCACTCCAGTGTCCTGACCTTTGACCCCATTCCGCCCATTTTCAACAGGGTTCGTCCCCAGGTGGTTCCTTACCAAATACTAAAATTTCATCGAAATCGAACCATTTTTACTCAAGTTATGACGCATAAGGGCAACGGAACAAATCCCGCTCTTATGTCCTGCCTGACCTTTGACCCCATTTCGCCCATTTTCAATAAGGTTCGTGCCCAGGTGGTTCCCTACCACATACTAAAATTTCATCGAAATCGAACCATATTTACGCATGATATGACGCATAAAGGCAATGAAATGGATCCCGATTTTATGTCCTGACCTTTGACCCATTCCGCCCATTTTCAATAGGTTTCGTTCCCAAGTGGTTCCTTAATACATACCAAAATTTCATCGAAATCGAACCATTTTTACGCAAGTTATGACACATAAGGGCAATGGAATAAATCCCGCTCTTATGCCCTGCCTGACCTTTGACCCTGTTTCGCCCATTTTCAATAGGGTTCGTCCCCAAGTGGTCCCCTACGACATATTAGAATTTCGTCGAAATCGAACCATTTTCACGTGAATTATCGTGCGGACGGACAACGCTTGAGCACTTCAACCTACGGTTGGAAAGCGTAAATAAAAAGGAAAAATCTCGAAGTTACAAAGTAGCATACAAATTAAAAAACACAAAACATTTTATATGAGAGTGGTTCAAGGTTAACTTTGACTTTTAATTGTAACTCTCCATGTTCTGAACAAATTGTGACAGAATCCGTACTGTAAGAAAATACGAGTCTCCCCTTCACGACAATAGTAGTTTTGCTCACAGGGCGCGTGCGAGATGCACTGTGAGAAGAATAGGGACTGTGGAAGTGTCAGTGAAACAGCAATTGTATTGTGAAGTTTTTTACAACAGAGAAAGCCAAACCAGCTGAATTTTTGTGAAGATTGCAAGCATTGGGATAAAACACTGTAAACGAATTTTCCTAAGTCCTAGATGGAGAACCAAATCAACCGCATGAGCATACATTATACAGAGTCGAGTCACATTATTGTGACCACCTCCTACTTTTGACGTCAACAGCACTTAGCTAATGAAAGAAGGCACGTGTCGTGAGCTGGCTTGGAGGGTATATAAGGTATACTATAGGCATTCTGAAACATATCACTCGTTACTGTCATGGATAAAAGGAGCGATTTATCAGATTTGCAAAAAGGGATGATTATCGGCTTTCTGGCCAAGGGTGGCAGTATTTCTGAAACAGCGCAGTTTGTGAACTGTTCCCGTGCTGATGTGGTTAAAGTGCATCGTGATTGGAGAAATGGCATCATTGCGAATAAGCGACGTGGAAACTGCGGAGCACCACGTGCCATTGATGTGAGAGGTGAACGTCGGCTGAACGTAGGTGCGTGAGGGCCTATCGGCACGCTACAGTGGAGCAACTCACTGGCCGAATGAACTAGGGTGTTACCGGAAGTGTGTCTAAAACGACAGTTCAGCGAACCTTGCTGTGCATGGGGCTCCGATGTAGACGGATGGTCACTGAATCTGTGACAACGAAGGTGCGTCGGCAGAAAAGGCTTGCATTTGCACGGCGATATCGGAATTGGACCTCCACTGATTGGCAAAGGACTGCCTTCTCAGATGAGTCACGTTTTCTGCTTCATTGAACGGATGGAAGTTGGAGTATAAGGCGAGAAACACCGGAGAACAAGCACTTCTCAACCATTGCTGGCAGAACACAAACTAGTAGGGGCAGCGTTATGATCTGGCGAATATTTTCGTGGCATTCTCTGGGTCCACTGATACCTGTGGAAGGCACTATGAGCCGAATTCGTTATGAATCCATCCTTGTAGACCACGTACACCCATACATGCTGATTGTCTTCCCTGGGGAGGACGGGATCTTCCAGAACGACAATGCGACGTGTCACACAGCTAGAAATGTCCGAGAGTGGTTGGAAGAGTACGATGAAGATTTCAAAGTATTTATCTGGCCCCCTAATTCTCCAGACTTAAAACGAATTGAGCTTCTGTGGGACCATTTCGATCGTGTTGTTTACTCGATGGATCCTCCACCACGCACCCTCCATCAGCTGTCAGATGCACTGCAGTGAGTATGGCTAAACATACCTGTGAACAACTTACAGCACCTTATTGAGTCACTCCCAGCCCGTGTAGCTGCTGTCCACGCTACACAGGGCGGTTACTCTGGATATTAGCTGGTAGTCACAATAATGTGACTCGACCGTGTAATATCAAAAGTGTTCGGACACCAAAATGTTTTTGAACAAATGGCTTTGTTACCGCAATTAGTAGTTAGTCGGTCCACCTTTTGCTTGTGTGACAGCGGCAACACTTCGAGGCATATTATCAACTAATTTCCGGTAGGACTCGACAGGAATAGCTCGACATTCGTCCTGCAAAGCTGCTGCCATAGTGGAAAGTGAAGACGGTCGTTGTGGTAGATTTCATATTCATCGCTCCAGTTCATCCCAGAGGTGTTCTATGGGACTAAGATCAGTACTCTGAGCAGGACAGTCTAACAATCACACCGCATTTTTAAGAAACCAGTCCTGCACACGCTGTGCAGTGTGCTAGGAAGCTGGATCGTGTTGGAAGAGACAACGGCCATTTTCGTAACTCTGCCACATTGTTGGTAGCAAAGAATTAATCAGAACGTCGAGGTACACTTCAGAGTTCATGGTTTGCGGAATAATAACCAACGAAAAGAGTCCCATACACGAAAAACAACTGCATACCGTGATGGACAAACTTTATTCTTTGTTACCTAGATGAGACTTCTTGAACCACACCCATTTAAAAGCGGGGTGACATCCCCGAAATAATATGAAATCTCACTCTTAAATCATAACATTAGTATGCTGTGATTATCCAGTGTTGTTCTCTATACAAACAGGAGCACCGCCGCACCGAGCACAGATTGAGCAACTGAAAGGTGGCTAGAGAGAATAAAAAATTACAGCATTTTCCCATTAGATGTGCGCGTGCCGAGGGAAGGGGCAGGGGTTGCGGGGTTAAGTTAGAAAAAGACCTGAAACATTGTTAATCTTTATGCACACTCATCTGTGGGAAAGAAAAAATACGGGATATTGTAAATAGCCGGTAATATCCTTAATTTTCTGATAAAAGAGAAAGAGTCAAAAACTGGATGGACGCCACTTATTATGTTTGCTGAGAACTGTACTGAACTTCGATATACACTGAGTGGCCACTTCATTATGCCCACCTGACAGTTTTAAGCAAATAAGCTATGGCTGCACGCTGTTGACGACAGAGGGCGAGGGGAGAATGAAAAGAGAATGCTTAGTACTTGCGACAGTAGCAGAAGTGATTTTTGGGTGACGAGATGGGTATAAAGTGCGATTTCATGGACTTTCAACGTGAGATGATTGTAGGAGCTCGGAGCCATGGAGCGAGTATCACCGAAACCGCCGCATTCGTGAAATGTTCCAGAGCAGCTGTTGTTAAAGTGTTTAAAGACTGGACTGTCAGCCAAAAAACTGGGTATCTACGTGCAACGTGTGGTCGTCATCGACTAGTGACTGCTCAGGCGGAACGAAGAGTGTCCAGACTGGTAACAGACAACAGAAGGGCAACAGTGCAGCAAATTACAGACCATCTTAATCAAGGATCCCCTCAAATGATCTCTGCACGCACTGTTCGCCGTACACTGCATCGGATGGGATATGGCAGCCGAAGGCCTGTTCGAACACCTTTGCTGTCTGCAGTTAACAAGAGAAAACGTCTCCAGTTCACACGGGAGCACAACACAAGGATTGGACAGTCGATATTTGGAAACAAATTATGTGGTCTGATGAATCACGTTTTCATTTCCACCATGCCGATGGCCGAGTGAGAATTTGGCGGAAACAGCACGAAAGCATGGACCCCAAATGCTTTGCTAAAACCCTTGAAGCTGATAGAGGCAACGTTATGGTTTGGGGAATGTTTTCCTGGCATTCTTTGGGCCCTTTAATTCGTCTTGAACAACGTCTGACTGGTACATCATATCTAAACATCGTTGCGTGTAACGTATACTCTAGATTCAGTTTCTTTTTGATTTTACTATCTCTTGTTATTTTATTTTCCTATGCAAATTATCTTCTCACTTAACGAGATGTTGTTTCTCCCGCTGAATTATATGTGGCAACGAGTGTAAGTCATGACGTGGTGGTATGCAGTATATATAGGCGCGCTCAACTATACCAAAGAGCTTCGTTTTATATGTGATAGGTTCTTCCTGATTATTGATATGCGATTTACCTACGTTTCTACGATATTACGAGAGTACGAAAGTTCGGGCTATCAGTAGTTGTGTTATTTTGGAGTGTGTATTTGAGTAATACCAGGAGCTCCCCAATGAAAGGTTAAAAGTGAGTTCGTTTTCTTAGTTCATTTTATTGTCAGACCTCTTTCTGGCCGTTAAGTCTATTTCATTGAGTGTTTACGTTAAGTTCAGGGTATATTGTGTTTACCGCTCTAATAAGAAGCCTTCAAGGTACTAATGTACTAAAACCGAAGTTATATTACTGATATTCAAGATAATGAGGAACGCTGAGTAAAAATAAATTCCATATTCTTGGTATTTATTGCACGTGCGTGTCTCACCTAAACAAACTCTAGCACTTTGAAGATTAAGCACACTTTAGACACGTCAAGTAACCTTTCAATAACCCTAACGTGACTTAACGTGAGCTTTCCTGCACTACACGTCCAGCCGGAGAATTCTATGCATTATATGCGGACCAAGCGCATCCTGTCATGTGAATAGTTTATCCCAATGGCGATGGCTACTTTCAACAAGATAATGTGTCCTGCCATAGTACAGGATTGGTTTCAGGAATATGCCGGTGGGTTTACTTTGCTTAGGTTCTGGTTTCATTAGAAATTTATTTGGTACCACTGCGATTGCCGAAATGACAACTGGTACGATCTGTATTTTGCTCTGTTTCCTTGGATTTCTATTCGTAGGTTCTCATTTTTCAAGATTTTCTCAGATACTGTTCTTTGGATGTTTTCTGTAAGTTAACCCGCTACATCTACTAGCTGTGTCTTCAGTTTTTTTTTTTTTTTTTTTTTTTTTTTTTATAATTACAATATCAGGTCGACTGTTGCAAAAGCATCTCTAATAGAAAGCCTCGGAATGTTGACGAGAACGTTTGTGACGTCACGCTCAGGAGGCAATCGCCTTGTTCGTTCACTCAGTGCTGCCATTTTGATTGTGGTTGCTAATTATTCTTGTGGCCAGTGTTCGCCTATTATTATTCATGCACGATTTTAGATAAAGGAGAAAATGTCCTGGAAAAGCGTTCCCATCTGCGTATTAAATTAAGTGAAAAATCGCAACACACAAGTCTTCAACGTTTTCTGAAGAAAAAGACCTCTTGCCGCCCCGGTGGCGCAGTGGTCTAAGCGATGGCCTCTGATCATTAGTCCATAAGGGGTCCGGGTTCGAATCCCGGTGAGGCATGGATGTTGTGCTTGTCTTACGGCACTGGCTCTCTCCCTTCCCTGGAACCAGTGACCCTAAATTAGGGACGGGCGACTGCTTATAGCCCATTGAGTTGCTCACGGTGGTCGTTAAACCTCCAACAAAAACAAAAAACAAAAAAAGACCTCAAGAAAGCATGTTTATAATGAAGGGGCAAAGGTTCGTTGGCAGTTCTGTTTTCCCTTTTTTTTTCTCTCACTTAATGTGTTAATTTATATTTCCGGTACTATCTGTTATGCACGAAAATTGCCATTAATGCAGTGCAATTTCAACTGATTTTTTTTAATTGCTCTACTGTATATTGCTGGAGAAAATAAATACCTTTCCTAAAATGTTTTATCCTGAAGTTGAAAAGATAAATAAATGTGACGGTCCAAAATCCCAGCGTAAAATTTGCGATGTTATTTGTAGATATTTGAAGATAATAAATTAATACCTTCTACGTTCAATTTACGACTTCCACTGTCTTGTCACATCTACCTACTAACGGAGCACACTTCACGCTTTGAAGCGAGGCTTCTATTTTAGCGACCCGTACCTCTAGACTCTAGAGAATCCGCTCATTCTACCGAAAGCCTATATACACTGACGGAAAAAAATCCCAACACCAAGAAGGGGTTGTGTTAGATAAACGACAGTTGGTAGGCGGTGAGAGTACATCTGTAAGATGACGTCTATGCACATTTCGCGCTCGGCGCATACGTGTGGCGCTAGTAGCGCCCCTCGGAACATGCAAAGCAGGTTTGCTATAAATACGCGCTGTAACGTTCGTGAGCGTTAGTTATCGTTGAGATTCGACGTTGTGAGTTGATGTTAGTCAAGAATGCCTTTAAGAAGACGAAGAAGCCATTATCAACAGCTCACGGAGTTTGAACGAGGTCATGTAATAGGGCTACGAGGAGGTGGATTTTCTTTCCGCAATATTGCAGAACGACTTGGCAGGAATGTAGCCACTGTGCATGATTGTTGGCAGCGGTGGTCAAGGGAAGGTACTGCCTGAAGAAGACCGGGTTCCGGCTGGCCACGTGGCACTACTGAGAGCAAAGACCGCCGTGTACGGCGTATGGCCGTGGCGCATCGTACCGCGTCTGTGGCAGCAATTCGAGCTGCAGTTGCCACCACAGTGACACAACGAACTGTTACAAATCGGTTACTTGAAGGACAGCTCCGAGCCAGACGTCCTGTAGCGTGCATTCCACTTACACCAAAACACTGCCGTTTGAGATGTCAGTGGTGTCAAGCTAGAGCTCAATGGAGGACGGAGTGGAGATCTGTTGTGTTTTCTGATGAAAGCCGGTTCTGCCTGACTGCCAGTCATGGCCGTGTGTTGGTTAGAAGGAGACCAGGGGAGCGCCTGCAACCAACCTGTCTGCGGTCGAGACACACTGGACCTACACCTGGAGTTATGGTATGGGGAGCACTTTCCTATGACATCAGGGGCACTCTTGTGGTTATCGCACGCACCCTGACGGCACAGTTGTACGTCGGTCAGGTGATTCAACCTGTTGTGCTGCCATTCATGAACATCATTCCAGGGGGTGTTTTCCAACAGGATAACGCTCGCCCGCATACCGCTGTTGTAACCCAACATGCTATACAGAGTGTCGGCATGTTGCCGTGGCCTGCTAGATCACCAGATCTTTCACCAATCGAGCAGGCATGGGACATCATTGGACGACCACTCCAGCGTCACCCCCAACCAGCATTAACCGTCCCTGTATTGACCGACCAAATGCAACAGGCATGGAACTCCATCCCACAAACTGACATCCAGCACCTGTACGACAAAATGCATGAACGTTTGAGTGCTTGCATTCAACATTCTGGCGGTTACACCGGTTATTAATGTACCAGCATGTCACATTTGAAATGGCTCTTCTCGCGCTTACAATAAGCCATGATCTTGAAACCTTAATCGATTAAATATGTTACCTATACAAATGTATTGCCGCCATTTCATTCCTCTACAACTATTTTTCCGTGGTGTTGGGATTTTTTTTTTCGTCAGTGTATTTATAAGCATTTGGTAGTGTGCTGTAACGACGAGATTCCATGTTTTATCTCTCAAGCATGGAAACCACTTTTGACTTCAGTTTCCTTCAATGACTTGGATAGTAGAGATGAGCTCGGGCCCGGGTTCGCCTTCGGAGCCCGGGCTCGGACAGGCTCAGAATTCATTAACTACCGAAAACAAAGGTGCTCGGGCTGTGCCCGGGATCGGAATTACACGTCTTGAATTTCATTACTGTAATTAATTCAACACGTGCAATTCCGAGCCCGGTTGAATTACACGTGTTGAATTTCATTGTGGATTTGGCACCATGGAGGAAGAATTTTTAATTTCCTAAGCTAGCTGCCATTGCAAGACAAATTTTGCTTAGCAAGACTTATTATGCATCGTTCAAAGCTATGGCCCAAGCAAGGATTAGTTTAAGTAGGTCTGGTATCGAAAAACTGGGGAAAATCACATTCTCATTTTTTGTATTTTATTAAAAATCAAGAATCTTATCTTTCAAATGATGTATTAATTTCCAAAATTGTGCAGTTAGAAGTATTGTTATTTATTTTTTAAAATTTCCTCACTCCCGCGATTTTTTGGGGTGACGTTGGTTTTTAGTGCAGCAGGTCGAGTTTTAGAGAAAAGAAGATCAAGATGAAGTGCTGAGGCATTAGATGCAATTCTGTCTCTCTTTTTTCATGATGAACTTGATCTGGAAACTGCACACACATATGATAATATTGTGATTATCATACTATTAAACGCAAACTTTGTTAATGTTACAAAATGCAGAATAATCTGGTCTGAAATGCTTTAACGCTCTTTTTTTTTTAATTTTGGAAATTTCCCTACATGCTTTTTTTTTATATTCTACTACATCACTCTAAACTACCTTTACCAACAAGCATATATGAAAATTATATTGCAAAAAATAGTTTTCTAGAGTCAAAATTTCAAACACTTGCAACTGTCTGTACGGCGTTGTACGTTTTAAAATGCAATTTTTTCTAAATGAAAGTAAATTTAGAAATCAAAAAGAAATAACGAATGGATTTTTTTGTTTCTAAACGTGTTTCTTTTCTTCAGCTTTTACCAAAATTACTGATTCCCCTGATACGGTCGAAAGGCATGTTGATTATTTATTTATTTTCAGATCCACATTTTAGAACATTTGGCTTTATGCGTAGTATTTCTAAAAACATTAATACTGTGAAGTGGATTAACTGAACTAAACTTTTTAAACTAATGATTTTTAAACTAATCCTTGCTTGGGCTATATTTTTGGCCAGTGTATAATGCATAAAGGCAAGCCTGTATAAGCAAAAGTTTCCAAGAATCCGGGCCCTGGCTCAGCAAACACATGTAATCAAAGAAAGCGGGCCGGGGCCGGGCTCCTAAAATTGAGCCCGAACTCATCTCCATTGGATAGTACTGCCTTCACTGCGTTATAACTTGGTTTTGATTAAGGTATGTGACTTTTACGTCACGGACTTGTTTCTTGTATCACTCAAGACTTTTTTGTTATGTTTTTTTGCTCTGTATGTTGGCAACGTATCCTGCCATATAAAAACTTGTCACTTGCTCCAATGTTGGTCTTAACATCTGAAGACAAGCCTTCCTCAGGCTTGGAATGTCTTAAAAACACAAGTTAAATAATACATGTTTTTAACCATGTATTTATTTTAACTTATGTTTTTTAAGTGATTATAAGATTTAAGCCTGTTAACATTTTCTTGGTTCAGAAGTTTGCTTATCGTGAAAACACAGCAGTACCTTTGACTCGATTTAACTCGTACGTTCCATGTTCATTTGACAAAGAACCTTTTCCCTGAGTGACCTTTTAAATATAGTGACAAAATTCTCAATTTAGACAATTTAAGAGCATCTTAATTTTCTAAAAATGTACTCACTAAATCAGAACGCGTTTGTTTTGCAGTTAGAGAGAAAAAAATTAATTTTCGGATATGTTCAAAAGAAAACTCTCAGGAACTAGGATACTGGGCTTCTCATATTACGCGTAAAGGGACAAAGACATAATAGTTTCTTCAACATTGATGACTAAAAGGAATTTTTCGGTTACTTTTTTTAAGACTAGTATATTCTTATCGCAGCAGAGCAGAATTTTCAAATTCCTCGAATTGAAGATGAAGATGTAGTGGAGAAAAAAATATTAAAACTAAGGATCTCTTTCATCTTTTTACGTAATCTAAAGATAAAGAACTTAAAAAAAGAAGAAAAGTAAACATAGTCAATGTATCACCATTTGCGTGAGTTATATTATCGTACTCCTGAAACTATTTCTCCACCGAGACAACGGTGTTCATGAGCCTTGTTCGGTCTGCTAGAGCAAACCTCACAGAGCAGTTTTAAGGCTTTCTGATAGGTTTATAAAGGTTTATAGGTTTTTATAATTCTACAGATGTCATCATCTGCAACTACTATTACGTATTTCCTGTAGTTCTAGAATGTGATAAGATAGTTTTTAATCCCAATGAAGAATATCTCGTTTTCTTAATAAAGTATGGCGTACTCTCTAAACTAACCTTCATTTTCAGTTGTTTTCTCTATGTAAATTTGAGTTTATTCTCATCAAACAAAGGTCTTCGCTCTATCCACGTTTATAAGTAAGTCACGGAAAAATTCTCATTGGCCGCCACCGGGAATCGAACCCAGGGTCGCCGCCCCGGTGGCGCAATGGTCTAAGGCGTTGGCTTCTGATCATTCGTCCGAAAGGGGTCCGGGTTCGAATCCCGGTGAGGCATGGATGTTGTGTTTGTCTTACGGCACTGGCTCTCTCCCTTCCCTGGAACCAGTGACCCTAAATTAGGGACGGGCGACTGCTTATAGCCCATTGAGTTGCTCACGGTGGTCGTTAAACCTCCAATTAAAAAAAAAAAAAAAAAAAAAAGAACCCAGGGTCCTCCAGTTACGCGCCGGATATGCTTCCACTACACCACAGCGGCCTCGAATTCCTCCAGACACACACACGCCAACTGCCAAGCCAATTTGGCAGGTTGCTTCTTGGAGCCCCGCACAATGCTGAGGATTCACCAAAGATGGTAAGCAGCAACTGAAGAAATAATTAGAAGGCGAATGAATAATTAATTGTTCAAAATTATTCATTCGCCTTCTAATTATTTTTTCAGTTTGTGCTTACCATCTTTGGTGAATCCTCAGCATTGTGCGGGGCTCCAAGAAGCAACCTGCCAAATTGGCTTGGCAGTTGGCGTGTGTGTGTCTGGAGGAATTCGAGGCCGCTGTGGTGTAGTGGAAGCATATCCGGCGCTGGGTTCGATTCCCGGTGGCGGCCAATGAGAATTTTTCCGTGACTCACTTATAAACGTGGAAAGAGCGAAGACCTTTGCTTGATGTTCCTGGTCCACGTCAAATGTCTGTATTAATGAGTTTATTCTCATTTAGTATTTTCAGCCTTAAAGTTATATCTTCTCGCTCGTGGAATGTTGTTGACAACAATCTTGAGTCTGAAAACACTGAATGAGAATAAACAAATTTACATCTGAAAACACTAAATGAGAATAAATTCAAATTTACGTATGCATGTTGACAGATAAGAAAGAGAGATATATAAAGTTGAAGCAGCAGCCAAAAACACTCTTTTGGAGTGCTGGTGGAGCTGTATTAGTCTGAAACTGTGTTTACTTGAAGTCTGCCTATTCAAATTGTGTTGTCATGTACACCGATTGGCCATTACATTATGACCACCTACCTATTAAGCTGCAGGACCCCCTTTAGCTTGCAAAACAGCTGCCACTCGGCAAGGCATTGATTCGATTAGGTGGCAATAGATATCCTAGCATATCTGGCACCGTAATTTTAACAGCAGGTCCTCCAGTTTCCGTACATTTTGGAGTGGTGGTGATTTAGCACGAACCCGGTTTTCCATGTCGAACTACAAATGTTCGATTGGGTTCATGTCAGGTGAATTTGGAGGCCAGGACATTAACAAAAAGTCACTAGCATGTTCCTGAAGCCACTCCTTGACGATTCTGGTAATGTGGCATGGCGCATTATCATATTGGTAATGGCCATTACCAGCATGGAACACAGTTGCTAAGATTGGATGAACTTGGTTCCGCAACGATGTTCAGATACCTGACAGCTGTTAGGGATTGTGCTATTGGGATAATGGGGCCTAAAGTGCCCCAATAAAATATCGCCCACAGCATAACACCGCCGCCGCTAACCTGTTTCCGCCCAACAGTGCATCCAGATGTCACAGCCTCCGTTGGCAATCGGCGTATCCGCGCTCGGCTGTCTACGTGATGAACCAGGAATCTTGATTCGTCAGACCAGGCCACTTTCTTCTAATCATCCACGGTCCAATCTCGATGATCTTGGGCCCATTTCTTGCGTTGTTGGCCATAACGTGCAGTGAGAGTGGGGACCCGACTGGGTCATCGGCTTTGCAGGTCCATGCGCCGAAAACTGCGATGACATGTGTGCTGTGACACATTGCCCTGATGACCTAGCTGCCGGTGATTTGTCGCACTGTGGCACTGCGTTCACCGTGAACAATGAGTGTCAGTCTCCACTCCCCTCTGGCTTCAATGTGCTGCGGACGACACACGGCTGGACGATGATTCGTCGTTTGGACATTTGTACACCACTTTTGATACGTACTCACTACAGCGGAACGTGCGCCTTTTCCGAGATCGTAGTTGTTCTGAGGCCCCGTGCCATCCCAATTTGTCCTTTATCAAACTCCGGTAAATCGGCAGATTATCGCATTCTGACTCCGAACACTCTACTAACCGAAATCCTCGGGTTGTATATATACCGCTCTGTGAACTTCACCTACGCCACCGTTCAGTCTCCAGGCGCGCTCATTTCTCTAGGCTGGGGTGCCCATAATGTAATGGCTCGTCGGTGTATTTGGTGCTGGATTTAATCAAGTTGTCTGCTTACTAACTTACATTAATTCGACTAAGTGCTTATTATGTTATTGGAGGGATGCTTGAGTGAACTGCGGCTGAGATAAAAGAACTGAAAGTAAGTCATTCTTTAATTTTATTTGAGTGACTTTGTTTCACTTAAGGTCAGAAGAGGAAATTTTACGTGGTCAAAACTACAGACATACATTTCAAACAGTTAAGAACGCTAAAAAAAGCTGACCTTTTTTAAAACCATTTTTAGGGAGACTTTTTGGTCATTGTTTTCCACATCTAACAAAAGGAGTACGAAAATTTTCCCGCAGAATTCTGCTTTTTCAACTTTTGAGTTGACTTGAATTTTTTTCTGATGTTTTCCGAGCAGAATTCCGGTGCAGTGGATATATTGTTGTTATTATCATTTTCATCATTACCATCATCACCATCATTCAACATAGGAAATATCTTCAATCGAGATTTGATATATTTCCTATGTTCGCGCCGTTCCTATGCCTTTGACTGAAAACGGTGAATACATGTGGCATCCATCATTACAAACCATAAAAAGACATTTGCCAGATTTTATTGAAATTGACGAAATTTTTAATACAGTTTGATTGATCTTATGCAACTTTTATTAATCAATCAATGCGTCAGTTATCAAACGGAATTGGTGGGTCAATGATAATGGAATATCAGCTACGGACCAGTTCTTATTCTTACAACAACTGCCCTTCCTAAGGTGGTTGTTGCCCTTATATAGCCCTTCCTAGGTGGATGTTTCCCGTCCTATGATGGAGTGAAATTTTTAATTGAAGCAGATTGAAAACAAATCAAATAGACGCCGGATTTCTGTAAGGAAATATTCGTAGTAAAAACTTATATAGTAAGAACTTATTAATGTTAGAACTGAAAATTATATGCTATTTATTTACGTTTTTCAAAAAACCTCGCAATAAATAACATTGTGTGCAAAATATCTGTTGTTTAACAATTGTAGGTTAGAGTGATATTTTGCAAAATGTGCAACATAATCAGCACTAAACTCGGAAAGTTGTTTTCGTGAAAACTTACCTTAATAACTTTTACTTTGATTTTTTGCGTTAAATGACTTTTTATCGGGCACACTTGTTACTCCATTCACGGCTTGTTTTAGACTGTCCTATTCGACGGTTGGTTTAATACTTCATACCGAAGCTTTTTCTACAAAATAATGCGACATCTGGTATTGCAAATCGGAACTATCTAAATTCTCGACAATGTGCTATTGGGGCGACATCTGCTTTTAGATGCAATTTTGCTCACTTTGACATCTCAATATTTCAGCTTTTATTGTAGGTTAAAGCGTTTAGATAAATGGATATTTTGTAAACTATATAATACGATAATCAGCACTAAATTCGGAAAGTTAGTTAAATTAAAAAAGTAAAAAATAATTAAGGCCTACAAATTAATATTCGAATTGTGCTGAATTAAATTAATATACAAACGCAACTTGCTGTGATATTAAGAATTAAATTCAAATTTTGTAGATCGGAAACATAGAGCTCGAGTCTTGATAATCCAACATCTTTAAATTAGCACGCGAACACCTTGACATCTAAAAGTGATCGTCTGCTATTATATAGTATAGCTGGCAATAACTTTGACATCTCGAGAGCACACATGAATTGATCGATACGTGATGGCGCAACAATGCAGACGTTGCTGTGACGTCAAGCGTTCCAGACAGAGAGAGAGAGAGAGAGAGAGAGAGAGAGAGAGAGAGAGAGAGATCTGGGTGTTTATATATATATTATGTTATTCATTTTTCGTTTCATAATCAACCGTAAAGAGTATACAATAAATTCAAATATCCTTTAAGACGTGTTAATCGAATTGAACTTAAACTCCATTTCGCAATCATCAGAGACCAAAGTACGTTTCTGTTCTTCAGACGCCGGTAATACACTGCTGGACAATTGCTAAGGACAGATCATAAACGGCTATATAGCGCATAAAAAAGTAAGTGTGGTTGGATGCCAAGTGAAATAAAATAATGTCAGAATGCCAGGACATTACAAGAAAGACAATTTATTGTGCTCTGAAATCCAGAAGGCTTTGGAACGTGTTCAAGGGACAAACAGGCCATTTTGTGCAGAATACGTAAACGTGAAAAATGCAATTACCGTCCGCAGGCGTTCCGGCGTAAGATGACAATACGGGATATGGCCACCATGGAAGGCGATGCAAGATTCCACACGTCGTGTCATGCTTTGCAGAACATTATCAAGCATCTGTTGTGGTAATTTATCCCATTCTTCCGTCAGTGCACGGATGAGGGTATCCTTGTTTATTGGAGGGCATTGGCGACCAGCAAGACTCCTCCCCAAAGCATCCCACACATTTTCAATGGAATTCAGATCTGGAGAACGTGCTGGCCATACGAGCCGTTGAATATCCTCGCTCTCAAGACACTCCTGGACAGCGACTGTTCGATGACATGTTGCGTTGTCGTCCATGAAAATGAATCTATCACCGACAGCACCACGGAACATGCGAACATGAGGTAGCAGAACATCATCAATGTATCGTTGGCCAGTCATAGTCCCAGTTGGAAGCACATAGAGGGACGTACGGCCATTGATCATGATGCCAATCCATACCATGACACTACATGTCGGATATCGGTCCCTTTCCTGTATGTTTGCTGGACAATATGCAGTACATCTATAACGCCAGATCAGTTGTCGTCGACAATCAGACGATAGACTGTATCGTCTCTCATCTGAGAAGAAGACAGCAGACCAGTCGTTATCAGTCCAATTGCGATGTTGATGGCACCATTGCAAACGGGCGGTACGGTGACGTCTGTACAATGGGATGCACACAACAGGACGGCGGGCGTATAGTCCTCCTTCATGCAAACGTCTGGCGACATTTTTTCGGGAGATCCGCTTGCCAGTAGCAGCCATAAACTGATTTGCTACCTCACTAGCTGTGCTGCGCCGGTGTCTTTTTGTTGATAGCACTATGTACCAAACTTCTGCAGGTGTCGTACTGCGAACACGACCTCCCCCGTGACGTTTGCTACACTCTCCATTTGTTTGAAATGATTTCCAAAGCCTTGAAACAACACTGTGGCTGACGTCGAACTCCCTGGCAACATCTGTTATTTTTCGCCCTTCTTCAATCTTGCCAATAATACGGCCACGCGGAAAATCATTTAGGTGATGTCGGGAAGACATACTGAAAATTGCAAGTTCGTCAGTTGATTCTTTCCCTTTCAACTTTGCGTTTGAACAGCAACGGTCAATGCGCGTCAAATCCTTTATATCTCTTATCAGCGCTATGACGTCACGAACAAGTTCGGCAATCCAAAATTTGCATACGCACAACACGTCTTACTGTATCCCGCACTTATGCTAATTTCCACATTTTCCTGCCTTCCATTTTATGGTTGCTATCGTTGCTATTGTCATCCGTCCTTAGCAATTGTCCGGCAGTGTAATTATAAACGTGCGTTACATTATCCATAGTCAAGGTTGAACTCTGAACTGCTATTAGTGACTAGCTACGAATGACAGCCATTTTCAATTCAGTAAGAAGACAATGAAATCAAACCACATACCTGTTCTTAATGAGCCAATAATTCACTCCTTTTTGAGTTCCATAACCTATAATCAGGACGCTATGGTTTATACGTGTGCAATTGGGGTGAGTATACACACCAGACCTGCAAAAGAAATTAAAGATCACCATAATATATCGCTAAATTTTACAAGCAGACTCCGAAGTGAGTCAAATTTTAGGCTGTGAAATCAGCAATAATTTTGGTACCAGTAGAATGAAATACGATGCGTTAATGCAAAAGCTATTTTCAGTTTTCCTTATAAACGTACTTTTTTCCCAAATTCCCTGATGGATAATTCAGTTTCTTTGAAGACAAAGGGAAAACTCCTGTTAGTAATCGGAATAGATTTGTGTAGGAATTAACATGAATTTTATAGTCTATTGATGGTTTCCTCCTTGTCAAATCCAAGAAGGCTAAGAATAAAAAATTTCCAATGCTGTGAAAGCTATAAAACACTTTATGAGTTACGAGGGTCAGTTCAAAAGTTTTGCATGCCGCGAGTTATCTTTTAAAAAACGAATTTATTTCACAACATACCTTTACAGGCCTTCGAAGTAATTAATCTCCATGTTTCTTTATCACAGAGGCCCAACGTTTGGGCAGGTCTTGTATTCCATTCAGTACACCTCTATTGTTATGGAGTCGGATTACTCGGGTCACTTCATTAGAAGCATCTTGAATCGTACTGAATCGTTTCCCGCAGAGTGGCTTCTTCAATTTTGGATTAGAGACATAGTCTCGGGGGTCCTTTCAGTACTGTACGGCGCATGGGAAAGTAATTCCCATCCATATTTTTCCAGAATGTCTCTTACTGTATGTGCAACATGCGGCCTCGCGTTGTCGGGCAAAATGATGACACCAGTTTTGGGCATGTCGTGCCTTCCTTTTTTGGCGAATCTTTGGGAGCAAAACATTTTGCAGAAACCTTCTGCAGCATTCCGCTGCAACAGTGGTCCCCACAGGCACTCTGTCTGTTTCAATCACTCCAACCTTCTCATAGGTCATAATCATCATCAGCTTAATCTTCGATTGTTGGCGGCGGAATTTTTTTCTGGCGAGGTGATTCTGGATGTTTCCACTGAGCTGACTGTGATTTCAGTTCTGGTTCAAAATCTCGTATCCAGGTTTCGTCTATAACGAAAATTCCATCAGAAAGCTTCTCGCCTTCTGTCTCGTACCGCTGAAGCAATTCTTCTGCGATTCCTTTTGTGAACTGCTTGCTGCTCTTTACTCAGGTGATGCAGAACACCCTTGGTAGCCACTTTTCTCTTCTGTAATTTCCAGGTAGGATTCTGAAAACCCAAACATGTTTGCTTCGTATGCAATCTCTTGTCATGTTTTCGTCGATCTACTTCCGAATGCTGTTGACGATAACCACAGAAGTGTCGTTCGTTGCATTTGATGGCCGACCACTTCTTGGGTCATCTTCGATGCTTTCCCGACCTTGGCAGAAACGAGAAGCCCACCGTGACACTATCCACTACACTAACCCCACAAGCTTCACACAAAGCTTTGTGAATTTCGGTGGGGGAGTTTCCTCGCAAAGTTTCAATTTTAATGTAGGATCGTTGATCGCTACGAGAGATATGACATGACTCAATTTCTTCCTCCATTTCTAGGCAGAAGTTTTCGGAACAGGAACAAATGAGTCAGCAAACGTAGACATAACTTTGTGTACTGAAGTGACGCAAAGATTCGAGCGATTGCATCATCCTACATGCAGCGCCTGCGCAGTCTGCGAAACTTTTGATATTATAATATGTATTAGTGTTCTTCCTAAAGAGGTGATTTAGCCAAGCAGTCGAAAATGTCGGTTGCGTGGTACTTTCGGTTCTCCCCTTGCTTCCGCCTAATTCAGACAAAGGCAAAAAGTTGGAACAGCTACTGATTTTATTAGAAAAATTCTTCGGAACTGTCCGTCCAGAAACAAAATGACAAAAACACTAATAAACGGTAAGAAAACAACAGCGAGGAACATGGAAAAATAATTGCAATTTTTATATAATGTTTAAAAGAAACAAATGGTAATCAGAAGTAACTCAAGTGGCGTTCCGTTATAATTCCATGGCTTCGCATACAAGGGAAATTTGACGCATCCGACAGATCTCTCTCTATCTATCTATCTATATAAACGCGACTGTTTAGAAGCCTTTGGCAGCCCAATAAACCTACTTTTTGTTTTGTTTTTTCGTGTTTCACGACAACTCCATGAGTAGCTCTTAGGAATACAGGCAGTCTTTCTTTCTTAAATTGAGGTTCCAGGGAAAGGGACATGGCGAACGCCAACAGACAACCACATCATCTAGGCCTCATCGGGGTTTCGAGTCCGGACTTGATTTCGAAAAAAACGGTCAGAAGTTAGCGCCTCAGACCATTCGACTACCGGGCAACAAAACTTCTATATCAGCTGAACTAAACGTACTTTTAATTTATCGAAGACGCAAAACTAATTGGTCTCAAAGAAAGCACTTGTTTAAATCACGCATTCATCTTGAAAATCACTAAAAATAAATGACAGCTATAAAAATAATATCATTGAATAGCAGAATTAAATTGCTGAATTAGAAGAAAACTTGATGATATACACGTGATCGTAGAAGCCTGCTAACAAAAGAAAACAAAATGACAGCTCACGCCGGTAAATTCTTAGAAAAACACTACTTTTTACTGTCAAAAAGAAAGTATTTCGTACGAAAACTTCAGCAGGTCTCGTTAATCTCATTACCTTATCTTATTTACACCGCTGATCAGAGGAGAAAGTTTTTACACAAGCCTGCCAATTTCCCGTCATACTAAACACACATACAAAGTCAATTTATCATGTCTCCTTCGTTGTTGACTTTTACCGTAGAGTGTCTGATTGTTAATATTTCACTTAACGCTATAAAAGGTGCATCTTCAATTAATACACTGCTGGCTACCCAAAATGCAACACCAAGAAGGACAGCAGAGAGCAAAGCCAGATTTGCTGGACACATAACAACAGATACAAAGATGAAACGATTGAGCTTACAGACCCGTGCGACTTGCGGAACACGCAGACATCAATAGTTCGTGTGGCGCCCATGGCTGGCAATAATGGCCGCTACACGCCGCGGCATCGAACGAAAGAGGCTTTGGATGTAAGCTTGGGGTATGTCGGTTCAGGCTGCTTCCACACGTTGCCACATTTTATCAGGCGTAGCCGCGGGTGGTGCTTGCCGGGCCACTCGGTTGCCGATCAGCGACCAGACGTGTTCGATGGGTGACGTATCGAGAGAACAGGCGTGCCACGGCAGCAGTGGCACCTGGTGGACCGTGAAGAATTGTTGCACGATGCGTGCCACTTGCGGGCGCGCATTGTCCTGTTGAAACGTGGCCGCTGGCAGGTCCTGCAGGTAAGGGAGGACAACAGGCTCCAAAACATTGTAGATGTAGCTGTGGCTGTTGCGTGTACCGGTGATGCGTACCAGAGGGCGGGTGTCATACCGAATTGCGCCCCAAACCATAACGTCAGGCGACGGACCAATATGGCGATGCATAATGCAGGCGTGATACAGTCTCTCGCCGCGGTGCCGCCACACGCGGATCCGACCATCGTGGTGTTGCAGGCAGAAGCGGGATACGTCGGAGAAGACAACGTCGTGCCATTCCGTAGTCCAGGTGCGGAGTTCAACGGCCTCCTGCCGCCGCACTCGCCGGTGGTGTAACGTCAATGGTAATCGGAGCAATGGGCGCCGTGCGACAAGTCCCCGATCCTGCAGACGACGTCGAACGGAACGTGCTGACACAGGTTGTTGCGCAACACACCCTAATCCCTGCGCTAACGTTCGTGATGTGGTGGTGCCAGCCGTCAATGCCCGTCAGCACATCATGACGGTCCTCTCGTTCGGTGGTGTGCCGCAGCTGCTGCAATCGCTCACGTCGGTCCGTCCGTCCTTCCTGCACCCACCGAATCCATACTCGCCTCACTGTGGCTGGATGTCGTACCCCACGGGCGCCGATGTCTCGGTACGATAAACTGCTGTCGCGATAAGCCACTATTCTGGAATGAGTGCCGTATTCTGCGACGAGGCATCAAGAAGCTTCCCACGCACACGTCCGGCAGCATAACACACTTCCACTATTACTTATACCCCGCTTTCTGCGCACCCATCTTATAGTGCTTCTCGGTGGCGTGCCGGACGCCCAGGACTTACATATGCCCTGCAATGCTAATCGTTTGCATGTCCTCTCGCGGGCGACGCAAGCTGCGAATTTCAGGCCAATCGGATGCTTCCTTCTTGGTGTTGCATTTTGGGTGGCCAGCAGTGTAGAAGACTTTATATCCTTTTCTATATATCTAATTTTACGAACGAAAGTTCTAAATTCTTTGGATTGCACAGGTACAAAGCACTGCAAAATTAACCGCTATTCCGGACGATCTCAAGAAAGCTGCCAGATTACCGCCTGGCCCTCAGATCCCAAAACTCTTCAGAAGACTTAAACACCACAAGCCCGGCAATCCATTGAGACCGATCGTTCCCAGGAGATCCGCACCGACGTACCATCTAGAGAAAGCATTATCCAAATTCCTAACTAATCATCTACCGGAAGCGGACTTTATTATAACTTCCACTCTAGATTTTATCACAAAACCAAGCAGCTTAGTGTCCAACAACGCAACATTATATGCAGTTTTGACGTGGTTTCTCTTTACCCATTGGTTTCTGTGCCGGAAGCCATTGGAACGTTGAATAAGGCTATATCTAATTCATCACTTTATTTGCAGAAGTTTTGCTTCAACACCTTCCAGTTAATGGACTTGGTTTCAAATTCCAGATACTTCAGTTTACAGGGGCAAATCTATAAACATATAAATGACGCTCCGATGGGATCCTCGTATTTAGCCGTCCTCGCGGAATCAATACTTCGTCCAATTGAGCAATATATATTCACCAACATCACACCAAAGCCTTCCGTCTGTCTACGATATGCTGACGATGTATTTTTCATACGGCGTCACGGAAAGGAAGCTCTCCCACTTTCCTTGATAAAGTAAATCATATACATCCTATAGCCAGTTTCACTACCGAGCTTGAAGGCAGTGGTACCTTACCTTATCTGGATGCATCAGTGAGCAAATCGCATGACAACCGCTTTCACACAGAAGTGTATTATAAACCCACATCCGTTACCAATCTGATGTTCCGCAGTTCATTCTGCCCTGATTTTTACAAGACAGCTTTCTTCCGTTCTCGAATTAGAAGAGCTTCGCCGTCTCCTCTAGACAATGCGAACTAAAAAACATAATCGAACTGGCCTCTGAGGCGGGATACATCTCGAACCAGATACGAAATTTTATCGGGAAATCCAGTTCCAACCGTGTTAATCCTTCTGTGCCGCAACTAAGTTACTTGGGCTCTATTCCCTACATTCCAAGTGTTTCCCATCAATTCAAGAAAGCGCTCAGGAGGATGAACTTCGCTGTTGGCATAAGGTCTCCAGCATCTATTTACATACGTACAGTGCTTAAGAGAAATATTAACAAACCCCCTCTTCTCAATGAGGCAGGAGTTTATGCCATCCCACTACAATATCCGGACGGCTCCAAGCGATACATCGGAATGACCAAGCGTTCGTTTAGAATTAGATTCAACGAACATAAACAACACAAGGGACGGAAAGGTAACCACTCCCCTGTCTAGGGAAGTCAAGTTCAAGTCCTGATCTTATGTGGGATGATATAAAGAAATTAGCTTCCTACTCCACCCCTAAGTCTTCTGCAAAACTTTAGAGATCATTACCAACAGTGACACTTGCAATCATAGCGTCTCTCTAGAATTGCCACGAGTTTAAGCAGTTCGTCAAATAATGCTGCGTTTTCTACCACGATACCGCGTGCCCAACCAACATGACTCTTCGTTTCTTCGAATAAATAATCACATTTGCGTCTATTCGTTTATTGTCTAGTCAAATCACCTCGTTCAAATTGTTGAAGTGTTCTATTATTCGGTTTGCAGTTTGCCGTTTACCTTCTTTGCAAAAGCCATCTTGTTGATGTACGAAAGCTTGGAAACTTTGATTTCCATACTATGCCACAAAATTCGGATCATTAGTATAGTTATACTATTTTGAGAATTGTTCTCATATTTTTCTTTAGCCCAAAAATCTAAGTTCCCCTATAACGGACACGTCACGCGCTTAACAAAGAAAAGTAATCCTATCTGCACGTGTGGCCAAAAAGGCATCACCGTAAATGAATAACCATTAGCGGAAATCATAATTCGTGCAGCCGAAATGAACTGTTAAAAGGGGTCTTGACCCTTGTTTCGCTGTGGGAGTATTTACAGGTGAGAATAATAGAAGCTACGAATGGTGACAATAACTGGCAAAAGGTTTCAGGAAAAAATCCTTCAAAGTGCTACAAAAAGTGCATCAATAAACAAAGTTCTCCCCTCCCCATCGAATACGACCAATTTTGAAGTTCAACAAAGGAATAACAGAGCATTTGGAAGTCTCTCGCGGATGCTGAGGTGCCGTTCGAAACTCGGCCAACCTCGGCGTGGATTACGACGGCTGCCGAAGCTGCGATACCCGGTGCCCGCAGCAGCAACGGAGACCACCGAGTACGCTCTCCTCCAGCTTCTCTTCCCACCACCCCTTTTTCGTGTAACATGAGAAGGCCGCTAGAGGAGTACAGTACCGGATTAAGGGGTCTAGCGGGGCTATAACCTAGGGGCTTACCATTAGCAAGGAGCCAGGAGGTATGCCGCTACAACACAAATAATACAAGGCCCATATACACTGGCGGAAAGTGAAAAAATAACACCAAGAAGGAATTGGCGGATGATCATGAAATTTGCATATGTTAATTGGGGTCGAGTTTACGTAGGTGTGATGTTAATTTCGGGACCAACCGGTGAGCGCTTACGCCTCAGCACGACATAATATGCAAATTATCGCCGGTGGTATTTAAGGAGTACGGCGAAGTGAATGTAATCAGTCGTTGGCGTACGGACACGTGCTAAGACCCTGAAGAAGCTGCAATGCCTGGACATGGAAGACGTGTACGATTTCAGCAGTTATGGGACTTTGAGCAAGGTCGTCTAGTCGAACTCCGCAAGGCCAGGTGGTCGTATCGTCGTTTGCGGAGCGAATTGGACGGGAAGTATCGGTGGTGGTACGATGGTAGCGTAGATGGTCCGAGGAACATTCCACCACGAGAAGACGTGGAACCGGGAGTCACAGACGGACTAATGAGCAGACCGATCGACGCATAAGGAGAGCGCGTTGTCAAGCAGAACATCCACTGCGACGCAAATCCGAGCTGCCGTTGCACCTGAGGTGACTGTGCGAACAATCCGCAACCGTCTACTAGATGCAGGACTACGTACACGTGTGCCTCTGGCATGTGCACCTCTGACTCCAGCCCACCGTCAGGAACGGCGGCAGTGGTGTCACCAACGTCTGCACTGGAGAACGCAATGGCGATCTGTCGTGTTCAGCGATGAAAGCAGATTCTGCTTGGGAGCCTCCGATGGCCGTATGCGTGTTCGCAGACGCACAAGGGAGCATCTCCACCCTTCTTGCATCCGCCAGCGACACACAGGGCCTACACCTGGTCTCCTGGTGTGGGGAGCGATCATCTATCACTCCCGTACACAACTAGTGTTTGTACCGGGTACGTTAAACAGCACCTCCTACATCAACAACATCATTCAGCCTGTTGTTGTGTCATTTGTTAGATCGGTCCATCGTGGTGTTTTCCAGCAAGATAACGCACGCCCACACACGGCACGTGCAACGCAACATGCACTTCAGTGTGTGAGACAACTTCCATGGCCTGCACGTTCACGGGATTTTTCCCCCATTGAACACGTGTAGGATTTTATGGGACAACGACTTATCCGGTCTCATCATCCCCGATTTACGCGTCCATGTTGTGGATGCTTGGAACTCAATACCCCAAACTTACATCCAACATCTGTACGAAAGACTCCATGCCAGAATTGCACAGTGTGACGCAGTTCATGGCGGTTCAACCTCGTACTAACCATGTTACATGAAAATGTTATTTTTCAGTTTACCAGCAAATACAGCTGTATTTTGCCATAATGTTTTGATCACGTTTTCCTCTGTATTCCGTTATTATGCTGTATAAATTTCGTTGGTATCAGACGTCTCCTTCTTGGTGTTCTTTTTTCACTTTCCGCCAGTGTATTTATATATAGAGAGAAGTAAAATAGTTTTAGTTTTTTGTCTCGTATGATTCCCACTCAATCACAAAGAGTGGCTAAAGACGAACAGATTTCAAGGCAGTGACTCTCTAAGCGTGAATGTTCCATGTCGCTATGGACAGGGGAGTCGTCGAGGCAGTTTCATCTTTTTCTCTACCATACAGCCTCACCTCCCTGTGTACTTGGATCCGTTAATGGGCGAAATCCACTGTGACTTAACATTGCATTGCAAAAAAGATGCTCCAAGAAAAGTATCATCATCATCATCATCATCATTGTCAACCATTATCAATCCACTGCTGGACGAAGGTCTCCCCAAGTTTCCTCCACAACGGTCTGTCTTGTGCCAGTCTCCTCCATGTCACCCCTGCATACTTTCGAATTTCATCCACCCATCTCCCATGTGGTCTTCTTCTGGGTCTTTTCCTGTCCCTTGGAATCCAATCTAAAATTTCGGCTGTCCATCGATGATCTGTCCTTCTGGCAGTATGTCCAGCCCATTGCCATTTCAGGGATTTAACTCTGATCATGATGTCTTCCACTCTTGTCATTTTTCGGATCCACGAGTTCCTCTTCTTATCTCTCCTGGTTACACCAAGTATGCACCTCTCCATGCTGATTTGAGTTGTCTGCAGCCTTCGTATGTCTCTTTTAGTTAAGGTCCACGTCTCTGCACCATACGTAAGCACTGGAAGGATGCATTGATCAAACACTTTTCTTTTAAGACATAATGGCATATTGCTCTTGAAAATTATGCTGTTTCTTCCAAACGCTCTCCAGGCAAGTTTTGTACGTCGATTAATTTCTTCATCAATGTGACCCTCACTTGATATCTGCTGTCCAAGATAAACGTACGTGTCTGTTATCTCCAGCTTTTCTCCATCAATCGATAAATCTTCATTTCTTGTAAAAGCATTGAACATCACTTTTGTCTTCTGAAAGTTCATTTTTAATCCCACTTCTTTACTCTTGTCAGCAAGTTCCTGGATCATACTCTGCAGCTCTGATGGGCTAGTTGCAAAAATGACTACGTCATCAGCAAAACGAAGGTGGGTTAGATAATCTCCATTAATCTTTATCCCCTTGTTTTCCCAGCTCAGTGACTGAAAAACACCCTCCAATGTGGCATTAAAGAGCTTCGGAGATATGGTGTCACCTTGTCTCACTCCCTTTCCAATTTTTATGTGTGCTGTATTTTCAAACAGCCTAATCTTTGCACTTGCATTTTCATAGATGTTATTAATAATATTAATGTATGCATCTTCAATACCGCAGGTTTTCAGAGCCATTGTAACTGCTGATGGTTTCACCGAATCAAAGGCTTTTTCATAATCGATAAAAGCCATGCACAATGGAAGTTCATATTCCCTCGCTCTTTCAATTAGTTCTCTCAGCACATGGATATGATCTATTGTGCTGTAGCCACTCCTGAATCCAGCTTGTTCTCTCGGTTGAGCCATGTCCAGTGTTACCTTCAAGCGGTGTGAAAGAACTTTAGTGAAGATTTTATAAACTACTGATAGGAGGCTGATAGGTCTGTAGTTTCCGAGATCCTCAATGTCACCTTTCTTATGTAGCAGGATCATTGTAGCGGTGTTCCAATCCTCAGGAATCTTTCCTTCATTAAGGCATCGAGTGAAAATTTGGGCGAGTACTGTTTCGATTTCTCCACTTGCTTCTTGTATGATGTCTACAGTAATTCCATCTTCTCCTGGAGCTCCCCCCCCCCCCGCTTCATGTTCTTGATTGCATGTGCAACTTCTGCTGGAAGGACTGGAGGAACTCTGGTACTGGTATCTTTCATGATATCTGGAGTGAATGTATCATCCCTTTCATATAATTTGGAGTAGAAATCTTTCACTCTTGTCAAAATTTCGCCTCTATTTCTTGTTACAGAACCATCTTCTTTTCTCAGTGCCATAATCTGTTTTCTTCCCTTACTGAGATGTCCCTTTGCTATCTTTAGGCTTTGGTTGTTTTCAATTGCTTTCCTCACTAGTTCACAGTTGAAAAATTCCAAGACTTAAGCTTTTAACTCATGTTCTTGTGAGAACAGTGAAAAATACAGTGACTTTTTTATAAAAAAATTCCAGGTCATTTATTACTTTGAAGAATGCACTACGTATTAGTTATCAAAAGCATATTGCTAGAGTTTCGTGTTTTGACCGATTTCAATAATGATTGTAACATAAGTTCTTTGGGGGCCCACTCAGATGTCTTAGGCTTAGCCTAGGAACCCTTTAAAGCTTTAATCCTGCCCCGGAGGAGGATCCTGTGTGTGTGTGCGCGCGCGCGCGCTTTGTCGAGCTTTCACCCTCAAGTGCTTGGATCTCCTGGTAGACTGTAAGTTGTATCTTTTCTGCTTTATACGAGTGAGATACGGTTGAACAGACAGACTGAGAAACTATTCCTGAAAAGTCACGTATGCGTTCTCATATGCTGTATTTCCGTTTCTCATTCCTTGATTCTTTGAAGTGAGGGTGTTGTCTTCCTTCCAAAAAGAGCAGAGCTGTTCTGGACAACCAGTGTTTGGATTCATGTCCGCTTATCGTTAAAAGTGATTTTCTTCTCCAGAAGGGTCATAATAGTGCGTCATAATAGCTGCTGTTCCCAGGTGCAACAAAATTTTTAATGAAAGCAAAAAACTGAAGTTGATGATTCATACAGCATGCGGCAAAACATATCGTCGGGCAAATTTTTCTGAATGTCGTAATGAATTTGGTACTTAGGCCCCAAATCATAAACAATTCGCCATTCATTCCAAATCTCACAATGCAGAATCTGCTAGTGCTTCTACTTTTTGAAATCATTACAAGTCCATTGATTTCACAATTACCTCACATCTCGTGTTTGGCTATTTTTAGCTACACCTGGGCCCTGTGCCACAACATCTGCAGTACCCTGCATGCACATATAAAACTTTCGAAGTCATTAAAACAACAGGACAACATGGGCTACCTTCACATAGGAACGTATGTCTTACGGAACATGAAGAATCCAACCATTATCAGTCCAATGCTGTAACTATCCGTAGCCACGAAGCCTTCGGAGTCTTTTCCTGTACCTTTGTGTCCAGTCCAGTACTTAAATTGTCAGTTGGTGGTCCGTTCTACTTGCAATACGTCCATTCCATTGCAATTTAAGGAATTTTACTTTGATCATGCTGTTATCAACACTTGTCATTTTCCAAAGCCACGAGTTTCTTTTCATATGATTCTTGGTTCCATTAAGCATTCATCTGCCATATTCAGTATTAAGAGAATACAACGTGGTTTGTCACAAATATTTATTTTTTCAAGTCGACCATGGTTTCACTGGGTATATTTATAGAGGGTGTGTTTACAGTCACGTGTTTATGTTGGTTGCTTCCACGCGCTTGATGGAAATGGGGTGGATGCTATGTCATTAATACAGTTGCGAAGAATTCTGATATACATGGAAATCTTCCAAAATATCAAGTCTGGTGGTTGAATCTGGATAGTCTATTAGTTTTTCTTCTTCAAAGAGAAATTTATGGTCCTTTTCGTAACACTGTTTAGCC
The DNA here is from genome assembly GCA_039090855.1 of Macrothele yani. Lineage (NCBI taxonomy): Eukaryota > Metazoa > Arthropoda > Arachnida > Araneae > Macrothelidae > Macrothele > Macrothele yani. The sequence goes on along the minus strand of CM076998.1, from coordinate 88,882,011 downwards.
ATCGATGACTTCTTCATGTCACAGTTCCGAATATACAGTAGCGAACAAAAGTATCTGGCGAAACACTTTTTCGACCATAATTTTTTTTCTGCTGGACCAAATCGGGTCATTTTGGGATACGATATGTGTTGATTCGTGGGTTACAATGCCGCGTAGTTTGTATTTCGCTCAGAGCGAATTTGTCTTTCGAAATGGGCCATATTCAAGAGTCACCAATTATTACCTATTTGTTTGCTGCATGTATTAATGTTTTTCGTGTGATTTTTGTGGGTTTTGTAATGTGTAGTGTGATAATAATACAATCTTAGGTTTTCAGAAATGGGTAAAAAGGCGGAGATTCCTGTTGGAGCCCGCCAGGAGGCCGTGAACATGATGGAATCCGGAATGCATGTCACCTACATTGCGATGGCCCTGAATATCGGACACTAGTCTATTTCAGCTATCCTGCAACGTTATAAGAACACTGGGACCGTCGAGAACAGTCCGCGATGTGGTAGGCCTCGTTCCACTACGTTGCGTCAGGATAGACGCATCCTCCGTCGATCTCGTGCTGATCCCACCTTGACTGCTGTGGACATCGCCACCGAATTCCGCGACAGCGACGACCTGAACGTCAGCCGAATGATCATCTCCCGTCGTCTCATTCCTAGTGGATTGAATGGAAGACGCCCTGCCAAGAAACCACTCATCGGAGTCAGGAATCGACGAGTCAGAGTCGCGTTCGCGTGCCGTCATCGACACTGGACCGCGGCGGACTGGAGTAAGGTGCTTTTCCCCGACGAGAGAAAGTTCAACTTGTTCGGAAATGATGGCATCCGATACGTACGACGTCCGTGTGGCCAGAGATTCAACCCCCAGTTCATTCAGCCGACTGTCAAGCACGGAGGAGGATCGCTCATTGTTTACGGCGCCTTCTCTCGCAATGGAATGGGCCTCATCATCAAGATTGACGGAATAATGACCGGCCAAAGCTACACAAACATGCTCATCAACGATGTCTTCCCGTGGGCAAACCAGAACATGCCACCCGGATGGATCAGACAACGACCCGAAGCTCACCTCCAGAGTAGCGAAGGCAGCCTTCCAGCAGCAACAGGTCACACTTCTAGACTGGCCAAGCCAATCTCCAGACCTCAACCCCATCGAGCACTTGTGGGAGGAGCTGGAGAGACGATGTGTGAAGAAAACGTGCCGCAATAGGGCCCAGAAGTTCGACCAGCTGTCTGCAGAATGGGCGCGAATTCCGCAAGTCACCGTCGAGAAGCTAGTGGACTCGATGCCGGCACGTTGTGTAGCTGTTATTAAGTCTCGTGGTTATCCCACTAAGTATTAGTTATTGTTTTGTCGTTTTCTCGTACTTGTTTTCTGTTATCGTTGCATTAAATGAATGTGATACACACCTACTTTGTTGGTCAATTTGTATGGCATTTGCGATTAAGCTCGGTACCTAATCTGTGTTACCGTTTCAGATCCATCTGCATATGGGTCATGTTTACGACAGAATAACACATATCATATCCCAAAATGACCCGATTTAGTCCAGCAAAAAAAAATATTATGGTCTAAAAGGTGTTTCACCAAATACTTTTGTTTTTGTTCGCTACAGTAGGTCTTGTGCTCCTTCAATAGAAAACGCAAGGCTCTACGGGTCTGTCCTATATACGAAGCGCCACATTCACATGGAATTTGATAAATTCCCCACGAGTTTTGGTCTTCAACATAGTCCTTTGATATATTGATTCCATATAGCTCCTTTGACCTAATGTGGCGCTTTGCATATAGGACAGACGCGTAACACCTTGCGTTTTCGATAGAAGGAGCGCAAGACCTACATTCGGAATTGTGACCTAAAGAAGTCATAGATGGCTAAACACTGTTACAGAAAGGACCATAAATTTCTCTTTGAAGAAGCAAAACTAATTGACAAGCCAGATTCAGCAACCGAACTTGATAATTTGGAAGCTTTCCATATACACTGCTGGACACCCAAAATGCAACACCAAGAAAGAAGCATCCGATTGGCCTGAAATTCGCAGCATACGTAGCCCGCGAGAGGACATGCAAACGATTAGCATTGCAGGGCATATGCAAATCATGTGCGCCCGGTACGCCACCGAGAAGCACTATAAGAAGGGTGCACAGAAGGCGGGGTGTAAGTAGTGGAAGTGTGTTGTGCTGCCGGACCTGTGCGTGGGAAGCTTCCTGATGCCTTTTCGCAGAATACGGAAGTCATTCCAGGATGTTTCGGAGTTCGACAAAGGACAAATAGTGGCTTATCGTGACAGCTGTTTATCGTACCGAGACATCGGTGGCCGTGTAGGACGACATCAAGCCACAGTAAGGCGAGTATGGATTCGGTGGGCGCGGGATGGACGGACGGACCGACGTGAGCGATTGCAGCAGCTGCGGCACACCACCGAACGAGAGGACCGTCATGTTGTTCGGCGGGCATTGACGGCTCGCACCGTCACATCACGAACGTAAGCGCAGGAATTAGGGTGGGTTGCGCAACAACCTGTGTCAGCACGTTTCGTTCGACGTCGTCTGCAGGAGAGGGGACTTGTCGCCCGGCGCCCAATGCTCCGATTACCATTGACGTCACACCACCGGCGAGTGCGGCGGCAGGAGGCCGTTGAACGCCGCACCTGGACTACAGATTGGCACGACATTGTCTTCTCCGACGAATCCCGGTTCTGCCTGCAACACCAAGATGGTCGGATCCGCGTGTGGCGGCACCGCGGCGAGAGAATGTATGACGCCTTCATTATGTACCGCTAAACCGGTCCGTCGCCTGGCGTTGTGGTTTGGGGCGCAATTGGATATGACACCGCACTCCTCTGGTACGCATCACCGGTACACTCAAGAGCCGCCGCTACATCTCCGACGTTTTGGAGCCTGTAGTCCTCCCTTACCTGCAGGACTTGCCAGCGGCCATGTTTCAACAGGACAGTGCGCGCCCGCACGTGGCACGCATCGTGCAACAATTTTTCACGGCCCACCAGGTGTGACTGCTGCCGTGTCCTACCTGTTCTCCCGATATGTCGCCCATCGAACACGTCTGGTCGCTGATTGGCAACCGAGTGGCCCGGAAAGCACCACCCGCGGCTACGCCTGATGAACTGTGGCAACGTGTGGAAGCAGCCTGGACCGACATATTTCAGGCCGTTTTTGCCAGCCATGGGGGCCACACAAACTATTGATGTTTGCGTGTTCCGCAAGTCGCACGGGCATGTAAGCTTAATCGTTTCATCTTTGTATCTGTTGTTATGTGTCCAGTAAATCTGGCTGTGCTACCTCGTGTCCTTCTTGGTGTTGCATTTTGGGTGGCCAGCAGTGTATATCAGAAGTCTTCGCAACTTGTTAATGACAAGGCATCCAACCCATTTCTATAAAGCGCGTGGAAGTAACTAACTAAAACCTGTGACTGTAAACACCATTTATGATACCATAAAAGGGATAAAGATTAATGGAGATTATCTAACCCAACTTCGTTTTGCTGATGACATAGTAAGTTTTGCAACTACCCCATCAGAGCTGCAGAGTATGATTCAGGAACTTGCTGACAAGAGTAAAGGAGTGGGATTAAAAATGAACTTTCAGAAGACAAATGTGATGTTCAATGGTGCCGCCCCGGTGGCGCAGTGGTCTAAGGCGCTGGCCTCTGATCATTCGTCGGAAGGGGTCCGGGTTCGAATCCTGGTGAGGCATGGATGTTGTGTTTGTCTTACGACACTGGCTCTCTCCCTTCCCTGGAACCAGTGACTCTAAATTAGGGACGGGCGACTGCTTATAGCCCATTGAGTTGCTCACGGTGGTCGTTAAATCTCAAAAAAAAAAAAAAAAAAAAAAATGTTCAATGCTTTTACAAGAAATGAAGATTTATCGATTGATGGAGAAAAGCTGGAGATAACAGACACGTACGTTTATCTTGGACAGCAGATATCAAGTGAGGGTCACATTGGTGAAGAAATTAATCGGCGTACAAAACTTGCCTGGAGAGCTTTTGGAAGAAACAGCATAATTTTCAAGAGCAATATGCCACTATGTCTGAAAAGAAAAGTGTTTGATCAATGCATCCTTCCAGTGCTTACGTATGGTGCAGAGACGTGGACCTTAACTAAAAGAGACATACAAAGGCTGCAGACTACTCAAAGAAGCATGGAGAGGTTCATGCTTGGTGTAACCAGGAGAGATAAGAAGAGGAACTCGTGGATCCGAAAAATGACAAGAGTGGAAGACATCATGATCAGAGTTAAATCCCTGAAATGGCAATGGGCTGGATATACTGCCAGAAGAACAGACCATCGATGGACAGCCGAAATTTTAGATTGGATTCCAAGGGACACGAAAAGACCCAAAAGAACACCACATGGGAGATGGGTGGATGAAATTCGAAAGTATGCGACAGTGACATGGAGGAGACTGGCACAAGACAGACCGTTGTGGAGGAAACTTGGGGAGACCTTCGTCCAGCAGTGGATTGATAATGGTTGACAATAATGATGATGATTATGATGATGATACAATTTGTAGCAGGAACATTGTAGCTTTGTTCCAATCCTCAGGAATCTTCCCTTCATTAAGGCATCGAGTGAAAATTTTGGCGAGTACTGTTTCGATTTCTCTACTTGCTTCTTGTATGATGTCTACAGTAATTCCATCTTCTCCTGGAGCTTTTCCCCGCTTCATGTTCTTGATTGCATGTGCAACTTCTGCTGGGAGGACTGGAAGAACTCTGGTACTGGTACCTTTCATGATGTCTGGAGTACATGTATCATCCCTTTCATATAATTTGGAGTAAAAAGCACCACCCGCCTGATGAACTGTGGCAACGTGTGGAAGCAGCCTGGACCGACATACAAAGCCTCTTTCGTTTGATGGCAACGTGTTAAAGCAGCCTGGACCAGCCCACATCCAAAGCCTCTTTCGTTCGATGCCGCGGCGTGTAGCCGCCACACAAACTATTGATGTCTGCGTGTTCCGCAAGTCGCACGGGTCTGTAAGCTCAATCGTTTCATCTTTGTATCTGTTGTTATGTGTCCAGTAAATCTGGCTTTGCCATCTCGTGTCCTTCTTGGTGTTGCATTTTGGGTGGCCAGCAGTGTATATCAGGAGTCTTAGCAACTTGTTAATGACAAGGCATCCACCCCATTTCTATCAAGCGCGTGGAAGCAACTAACCAAAACTCGTGACTGTAAACACCATTTATGATACCATATACAATTTGAATATTTACGTGCCATTCGTCCTGATGAAGCTAATTGAATACACAGCGAAACCACGATCGACTTGAAAAAATAAGTATTTGTGACAAACCATGTTGTATTCTTGTAATACATACTGTATAATCGTCTCAAGACTGAAGTCTTTGAGATTACGATTTATCTGCCATGTTTCTATGACTCGTGTGCAATCTCTGTAAGGTTTATAGCACGTCTTTTGTTTAAAAAAACCATGCCTCAGTCCGATTTCGAAAAATTCTTTTTGCGTTAAGAAGCTTAAAATGTGAGAATAATGATCCTTGCGTTCCGGTCTTTCTGAAGCTCAATTTCGCCGCTACTGGGCGTAAATGCAGATGATATCGAATTCAAAATACATTTTATTCCATATACTTGCTTCTAATTATCCGATTGAAAAAATTATTTTTCCTTTCGATGCTATTTATATAGTATATTATTTTAGGTACAGTCTCTTTCTCAAGTAATGCATATATTTTCCGCTAAAATTGCGTTTACTACGGCAGGTTAATTGCGTTTACCTTGGCATCTTTGTTTCTAAAAGTCTGATTTGAAAAATTCTTCCTGCATCGGATACAGCTCCTGATGTTAAATGTTTTGCATATATTACTAATTTTTGGTAAAGAATGGCTTTGCTACCAGGGAGGCGTACGTGTTTTTTCTGCTTCTGATGTATTTGCAGTGAAATCCGAGCTTCTGAATAGAAAGAGTGCACAGTTTTTCTGCCAGGAGCATAAATGTATATCTTATTTTTGTCGATATCTCTGCTTTTAAGAGTAAGATTCGTTTTTTTTTTATTTTTGTTTGAAAGTTTTTCCGCTGTGAAATGTTTCTCATATGATTTCAAATTCTTCTTTATGCGCAAGTGTTCCAGTAGAGAGCTAAGCTTACGCTTACGTTAACAGCAATAACTGCAGGACTAAAAACCCGAGTGAGCAAAATTCTTTTTCGGTCAGATACTAATAAATATGAAAGCTCTTTGTGTGTATTTTCTTCCCAAAATAATGCACAATTTCGCCGCTAGGGACGCAAATGCTTAATCTGTTTTTCTCAATAACTCCGTTTCTAAATGTACGATTTAAAACATTCTTTCAACACCGCATACCATTTACCTTGCGAAACACTTTAGGTTTGCATTTGAGGAGTTTTGTAGTTCAGAGTTCTGTCGCTAGGTGGTGTTTGTGTGCTTTTGTTTGCAGCTGTACTCTGCTTCTAAAAACCCCATTGAGAAATTTGTTTTTCTACTGTATGCCATTCGCTACAATAAAAATGGGGAGCATTATCCTCTTTCAACAATGCGCAGCCTTCTTGCTATGGAGCGCAAAGGTCAAAACTTTTTTTTTTTTTTTACTGCCTCTGCTTCCGACGGGAGACGTATTTGAAAGGTTATTTTTCCTTAGCGTGGCTTTTGTCATGAAGCATACTTTTCAACTATTTTCAACTTTTCCGTTATGCAAAATTATTTCGCTAAAAGGCGTACAGTTATATGATGTTTCCTTTTTTCATTTTCTTCTTTTAACTGTTCGATATGAAAATCTCTTTGTCTCTGATATGTTATAAGAAACGTTTTGCTCGCCATTTGTTATTTTTGTTAGCATACCGGTGGCGCAGTGGTCTAAGCGATGGCTTATGACCATTCGTCCGAGAGGGGTCCGTGTTCGAATTCCGGTGAGGCGTGGATGTTGTTTTTGTCTTACGGCACTGGCTCTCTTCCTTCCCTGGAACAAGTGACCATAATTAGGCAATTAGGAAATTAATCGACTACTTATAACCCATTGGTTAAACCTTCAATCTAAAAAAAAAAACACTGTTTAAACTCTGATGGAAGTTCAGTTGATGGAAGTTCAGTTGCTGCTTTTATTTCTGGTTGTTTTATCGATTGCAGAAATCTGGTTGATTTTTTTCTAACCGGTTCTATTGACTTTGAATAACTTTGATAAGGTTCATTTGCGTCGGAAAGGCTTCAAAAAGCATGCTTATTACAACCGAAAGTTCGGTGTCATCTTTTTGTTTTCAATTAAGATCGATGTCGCTTATCCATAATTAAGAATTGGAAAGATACAATTATTAAGCACTATTTTTAAAACAATGTAAAAATTGCTCATGAAAATTGTGTTGCTTCTGATCCTATCAAAATTTTATAAGCCTATTAATTGATGCGGCCCTTGTTTGATATCTGCTGCCCAAAGTAGATGTGCGCATCTCTTACTTTTAAATTTGCTCCATCAACCGTAAATTTCTTGAGTTCTTTCAAAAGCAATGTACATCAATATCCCCACTTCCTTACTATTGCCAGCAATTTCCTAGATCACATTATTCAGCTCCCATGATGTACTTCCAAAGATGACTAGGTCATCAGCGAAAGGAAGGTGTGCTAACTAATCTCCATTAAGGCTCTACGAGACCCACCATCTTGTATTGCTGCCTTCTCTTCTTAACCAACGGGCAAGCGTATTTCACAAATTGCTCGGGCAATTTTGCACATTTTGGAACACCGTTTGTGGCTAACGCAAGATATATGATAAATAAAGAGTTCGCTGGTGTCAGAATTTTTATTGACCTTTCCGTTCATTTTTTATCTGCAGCGAAAGTCGTACCAAGGCGTCTTCCATAGTTTTATTAATTAATAAAAAATACTTAAAGAGTCCAAAATGAAAATCTGAAACCACTCTTTATTTATCATATATCTTGCGTTAGCCACAAACGGTGTTCCGAAATGTGCAAAATTGCCCGATCAATTTGTGAAATACGCTTGCCCGTTGGTTAACAAGAGATGGCACAATACAAGATGGCGGGTCTCGTAGAGCCTTAAGGTATTCCACTACGTAGGGGGCACTTTTTTTTGCAAAAATGCAAGAAGGGTAATCTTTTTTTAGGAAGGCTAACACACAAAAACATAAACGTTGAAAAAAATGATATCAATATAAATTTTCAAGAAATTGGGAAATTCGTGAAGTAATTTAAGGAAATATGTCGTTTACTGTAAACGCTCTAAATAAAAACGTTACAGATATATGATTGCATTTTCTGCATCAGTATATGCCCATGACTATTATGTATGCAGTGAACTAAAAGATAAGTCATATTTTTTAAACACTGCTGAGATACATTCATTAATACATGCATTAGTGTGAATTTTCGACAATTTCATCACTATGTTGAATGTAAATAGATATAACCTAACTTTGAACTGACAAACAGCCACACTTTTAGTTTATTGCATGCACAACATTGTAAAAAAGGTGTATACCAAGTTTCATTAATTTATATATATACCTTTTGCAGTTATCAGGTTTTCCGTAAAGAGTTCGGGACAAAAATCTCATCCAGCAAACAACGCGTTTCAAGTGTCACTTCCCGTCCGTTTGGCAGCTGGGTTTAGATATTTCGATTGCTGTATCTATTCATCTTAGACAAAATACAAAGGTAGTTTTGGAATCCTAAAGAATGGGACTTTAAAATGAACGCATTTTTACAAAATGTGAAATTTGTCCTAAAACGACCTTTTCAGCGTAGTGGGATTTGAACTTTGTCCCCTTGTCTTCCAAGTTCAATGATTGAAAGATCTCTGCAATTTGGCATTGAAGATCTGGAAGCTCTTCATTGCAATATTGCATAATGTTAGAGGACTCATACACATGAGGAAATACATCTCTAATACAATGATCATAGAAAGTTAGTTAGGGATATCGCGGTTTCGGAGGGATACCGTGGTGATATGCAAATTTAGCGCCCACTGGGGATCAATTATCAACATAGGAAGCTACGTCATATGCAAATTAGCATCATGACAACATAGTACGTGGCGTGAGAGCTCCGAAAAAAGAACCGTACGTGAAGCGGAAAACAGGTCTTTCCATCGCTTCGTCTAGAAGTTTGATGAATGTTTTGCCTTCAGTGTGGGATTAATCTGAAATGATGTCCAGACGACATGTAAGCATTGACAGCAGAAATACGACTGTTGACATGTTACAGGCGAGTGTAGTGGTGTACGGAATTTCGATGCGGCTGCTGCTTTAGGAGTTTCGCAAAAGTGTGGTAAGCCAACTACACACATGATTTCTACGGCATCGAAATGATGCAGATGGACTCAGAAGTGGTCGCCCGAGGATAACCACCAGAAGGCAAGGTCTCTACCTGAGAGTAAGTACTTGAAGAAGACCTAGTATCACCAGTAACCAACTCCGCTCTTCGAGCTGCTTCTAGTGTCAGAGTATGCACTGAAACGGTATGAAACCGTCGTCGCAAGTACGAGCAAGCAGGCCGCTGAGATGTGTAAAATTTACATCAGATCGCCGTCGTCAAAGATTTACCTGGCTCAACCAGTACATGTGATGGAACACAGAGTGGCACCATGTACTTTTCGCAGGCGAATTCCGTTTTGCTCTTTATCTTGATACTCGACGAGGACACGTGTGAAGGAGATCCGGCACAAGAATTCAACCACACTACGTGCAGTCCTTCCACCCTTACCAGAGGCAGTCAGTTCTGATCTGGGCAGGAGTGTGTTCTAATGGCCGTACTTCCTTGCATGTTTGTCAGGGCAACATGAATGTTTCAGTGTACCGAAACGACATCATTCTGTCCATTGTGACACCGTTTCATGCTGTTATTGCAGATGTATTCCGTTTTCTCCCTGGCAGTGTAAACAGTCACCGTGCCAGGAGCGTGTTTCACGAACTGTAAACTAATGGGATTGAATCCCTACAGCTGCCTCCGAGGTCTCCGGATTTTAATCCTATTGCCAACATTTGAGACGATGTGCAGCGGCGTCTCGATAACCACGTTCCGTAACCCACTACACAGGCAGACCTTCGTAGGGTGTTGCCTATATATTGGGCGAGCTGCTTCAGACACTCATCAATGTCATTGCAAGTATGTCTCGTAGGTGTCAAGACGTTCTCCAACACAGAGGTGGTATTACCGGGTACTGAATACAAACGTTCATTCTCCGAATTTACCATTTTGTCTATGTTGCAGCGCTAACTTGTTGTGTGCCGAAATGGCATAATAAACTGTTTTTGTAAACGCACTCTTTATCGTTTGTGTTGCGTAGCCTCACTGATATTATGTCAGTGCGTTTTATTCGAGTCAGATACAGACAAGGAGGTTAACAGACATCCTTCACTTCATGCAACACAGTATCTCTACTTTTTTGTGATCAGTGTATGTACACATTTCATTTGGGTGCTTTTTATGTTGTGAAACCTATATTTGCCGGTAGCGCGACTGAAAACCACATCTTTCTGCTTTCCCAATAAAGCTAAGGGATTTTCACTGCTACTTGCCGTCTTGACATGTTCGTCACCTTTCTAGTACGTCATATACACTCAATGGACAAAACATTACAAATACCTACATAATAGGGTGTTGGTCCTCCTCTAACACGAATTACAGCCTATACACGCCAAGGCATAACTCCACCAGATACCGGAAGGTTTCCGGAGGTAAGGCCTGCCATGCCTGCTGCAACACTGTCCACAACTCCGTCTGAGACGTAAGTCCGGGATCCATGGACCTCATTCTTCGCTCCATGGCATCCCAGAGAGCTTCTACAGGGTTGAAATCCTGGAACCTTGGGGCCACTGGATGGATTCAAACTCAGAAGAGGGTTCCTCGAGCCATACTTGGGTGATTGAAGCCCGGTAGGGTTAGCGTATTGTTCTACTGAAACAGACCTATGGCAGAAGGATGCGCGAAGGCCATGAAAGCATATAGGTGACCAGCCAGCATATGCTGGTAGCGCACAGGGGTTAAGGACCTCTCCAGACACATTAAGAGGCCTAATGTGTCTCATGAGAATGCTCACTAAACCATCACAGAGCCAACCTAACACGACGTGGACATGGCCCCATGCTGTCGATGCCACACCCGCACCCTAGCGTCAGCTCGGTACAGTTGAAAATGGAATTCATATTAATACACGACGCGGCGCCACTCTTCAGCCCAGGGTACGCACCATGCGCCGTATCGCGCACTCGCTGTTGATGCTTTGGCCTCCAAAATTTAACCCGGATGTGATTTACACCGCCTTTGCCGAACGGTCGGTCTGCACGAGCGTGGAGTGTCTACATCGACACCGGTCATCAATGCGTATGGTCGGCTACCGCTTGCACTCTGGGCGCTGGTACGGCCGTCGATGGTATACTCGTGGTACACCCTTGATACGGCTGCCCTCCGCAACCCTAGGCTTAACACCTGGGCGATATAATGACCCATCTGTCTTGCGCCGACAATGCGTCCACGATCAAAGCCGCTCAGATCATCTCGTTTACCCATGTTCGTCAGTTGCGATACACTGTTGAGGAGCCCTACTGTTTACCTATTTATCGCCTGCGTCCGGTTTGGATCTGTCGATCTCTGCTTGGCGGATGCCCATGTCAACTGCTCATAACTCCTATCTCTAATGTTTTATCTGCTGAGTGTATATCACCACCTTGAGGAAGGCCGGTGCTCCAAATAGCAGGTTTCGGGTCTGCCGCAAACAAACACTCTCTGAATAAGAAAGAATTTTCACTAATTCCAGACGACGTGTGGAAGGAACATCACACATTTTTCGAAGAATCTAACGGCCAGTAGATCCATTTTATGTTCGGGCGCCAATATGAAACCCAAATTTGCCAGTGGCGGATTCGAACCCATTCCTTCAGCTTCCCAATTAAGCTACATAGACAAGGCTTATCTCTGCAATTTAGCCGTCCGGACATGTGCGTCACCGGTGTTGTTCGTCACAATGTCTCTTATCTTACAGGCCAGTCATTTGCATTCTCTGTAACAGGTTTTACCATTTAATCCAGTCTTAGCATAAATACTGTTACAAACGTTCGATAGATGGCGCGCAACAGGTATGCAACGTCACTGACCAGCCAGGAATCATGAAGCAGCTTGTGAATCATTGTGCGTTCAGTCACAGAGGAGTTAACGTGTTTTGTGAAGTACCTGCCATGGAGTGAGGCGATTATGAGAATCGTGTTGCTCCAATAGTGCTACACAAAATTGGAAAATCAGCTTCCCAGATTCCCAACATGCTGAAGCAGCTGAAAATCAGCCGAAACTTCGTCTACCGGACCATAAAAAGGTTCCTAGAGACTGAGACCGTCGCTGACCACCCCAGAAAGGGTCGGCCGTGTACCGTGAGGACTGCGTGCCTGGCGAAAGCATTGGCAGCGCGTATTCGACGAAATCCTGTCAGAAAACAATCAGTGATTGCTCGTGAACTGAACATTCCAGAAATGTCCGTGTCACGCGTGCTGCGGGGTGACCTTTGGGCGAGAGCTTACCGGCGGCGTATAGGGCGCTTCCTCACCCCACAACTGAAGCAGAAGATGGTGCTAAAAGCGAAACCTTTGTTCCAGCGTTACGCACACAATTGCCACAGATCCTTTTCTCTATTGAAAACATTTTTACTATTGAAGAGGCTTTCAACCGGCAAAATATCAGGGTGTAAGCGTCAATCTCACGAGAAGCTCAGGAGAAAGCTTCAAAGATCACGAGGGACCATCATCCGGCTTCTGTCATGGTTTGGTGGTGAGTCTCCTACGAGGGTACCACTGAGCTCCATTTTTGTGAGAAAGGAATAAAAACATCCGCCAAAGTCTACCCGGACAGGATTTGGGAGGGAGCCAGTGATCAAAACTGTTAGTCACACCTCTTCCAAAACCGCCAGTGTAGCTTTCAGAAGGATTCCGCACATGCCCACAAGGCCAAGTCAACCCAGGAGTGGCTTTAGAAGAATTTACCAGACTTCATTTCTCCATATGATTGGCCTTCAAGCAGCCCAGACCTCAACCCATTGGACTACAAGTTGTGGGCCACACTGGAGGACATGGCCTGCAGAAAGAGATACTCCACAATTGACAGTCTCAAACGCTCTTTGGTGCGGGAAGTAGCAGCTTTTCCAGTAGAGACCCTGCGTAAAGCAATTGATGAGTGGCCACAGAGACTGAAGGACTGTGTGAAGGGAAACGGATGCCATTTTTAAAAGTGATTGGTGCCATGTATTCACAAGTGTACCACTTACGTCATATCACAGGTATATTAAAATATCTTAAAATTTCTTTTCTTGTTTCATTGATTACTTTGTAACAGTATTTATGGTAAGACTAGGTACGTACACGCTATTTCAAAATATAGTGTCTACGAGCATCTGGCTTCATCTAACCCTCCAAAAAAGGCCACTCTGGTAGCGCAGTATTCTCAGCGGTGGCTTCTGACCATTCGTCCCAGATGGTTGCGATTTCCAGTCCTAGTGAGACATGGATGTTGTGTTTGTCTTAAGACTCTGGCTCTTTCTTTTTCCTAGAGCCAGCGGACCTAAAGGAGGGCAACTGCTTATAGCCCTTTGTGCTGCTCAAGGAGGGCTTTCAACTCCCATACAAAAAAAAACAGAGAAAACAAAAAGGAGTGGAGGAAGAAGTTATTATGTACATAGCTTGTCCTAAAAACAACTGAGAATGTTTTCATAAAAAATGTACAAATACTGCGTTCGACCTTGGCACGAGTCTCGAAAAAACGGTAGTCGTTGTAGTAACCATAGCAACCGGCCACACCTGTTTATCACGCATGCATCGTCGGTAGTGCGCAGTTAAAATACTTCCTTGATAATTAAGGTAAACATATTTTTTTAGAAAACTTTGTCAGTTGTTTGGGGACAATCCATACAGAATGCTTTCCTCTATCTAAAGTAGTAGCGAACGAAATACTTACAGTAAATGCAACTTTCAAATACACAGTCTAGTCACATTATTGTGACCACCTCCTTCTTTTGAAGTCAACAGTGCGTTGCCAATAAAAGAAGGCACGTGTCGTGAGCTGTCTTGGAAGGTATATAAGATGCGCTGTAGGCATTCTGAAAACATATCACTCGTTGCTGTCATGGATAAAAGGAGCGATTCATCAGATTTGCAAAAAGGGATAATTTTCGGCTTTCGGGCCAAGGGTTGCAATATTTCTGAAACAGCGCAGTTTGTGAACTGTTTGCGTGCTGCTGTGGTTAAAGTGTATCGTGATTGGAGAAATGGCACCATTGCGAATAAGCGGAGCACCACGTGCGTGCCATTGATGTGAGAGGTGCACGTCGGCTTTGAAGGTGCGTGAGGGCCGATGGACACGCTGCAGTGGAGCAACTCACTGGTCGAATGAACAAGGGGCTACCGGAAGTGTGTCTGAAACGACAGTTTAGCAAACCCAAATGCGTATGGGGCTCCTACGCAGAAGGATGGTCACTGCACCTATGCTAAGGAAAGTGCATCGGCAGAAAAGGCTTACATTTGCGTGGCAGTATCAGAATTTGGATCTCCGCTGATTGGCAAAGGATTGCTTTCTCCGATGAGTCACATCTGCTTCATCGAACGGATGAACGTTGGCGTATAAGGCGAGAAACATCGGAGAACAAACACTCTTCAACCATTTCTGGAAGAACACACGCTGGTGGGGGCAACGTTATAGTCTCGGGAATGTTTTCGTGGCATTCCCTGGGTCCACTCATACCTGTGGAACGCATCATGGACCGAATTCGTTATGAATCTATCCTTGCAGAGACCACGTGCACCCATACATGCTGATTGTCTTCCCTGTGGCGGATGGGATTTTCCAGCACGACAGTGCGACATGTCACACAGCTAGAAATGCCCGAGAGTGGTTGAAAGAGCACGATGAAGACTTCAAAGTGCTTCCCTGGTCCCCTAATTCCCCAGGCTTAAACCAACCCAATTGAGCATCTGTGGGACCACCTCGATCGTGTTGTTCGCTCTATGGATCCTCCACAACGCACCGTACAGCAGCTGTCAGATGCACTGCAGTCAAGGTATAAAAACTAACAAAAAGTGAAAATTAGCGCGGATTATCGATTAAAAGAAAAAGTTCCTTCAGCATGGCTCCACATACCTATAAACACCTTCCAGCGCCTTATTGAGTCACTCCCAGCCCGTCTAGCTGCTGTCCGCGCTGCACACGGCGGTTACTCTGGATATTAGCTGGTGGTCACAATAATGTGACTCGACCGTGTATAAACTTTGTAGAGATGAATTCTTATGTCAGAAAACGGACAAAAACAATTAAAAAAAGAAAATTGAAAGATGATATTCATCTCTTTCTTTCGTTCTTTGGCAGTTACGAAACGAAGTGGTCTCACATTTTGAAAACACAACAATGTGTTCACAGCGACATACAAGGATTTCGTATTTTCTTAGACACACGTACAATTTCTTGAAGAAAAATTCAATATAAGTTCATAATTGACAGAAAATAACCTTACTTGTAATTCATGAAGTCATCGCTTGCAGCCGCTACTGCTGCAGCAAAAGGTCCTAACTTGGATAAAGTCTTTTTCGCCTTCTTTTCGTTGTTCTGAATTAAACCATGGCCTTTGCATGTAGCACCGACATTTTCCTTCTTGAAATGGCACTTGCCATTCTTTGCAGAACAAAAAAAAAGAATGATTTTAATTTTAAAGGAAACATAAAATGACATCAAATAATTACAAGAGGATACTAATTTGTTAAACACTTTATCTCTTTCTGAAGGAATTGAGCAAGTAGTTTACTCCTTGTCCACCTTGACATGGCGAAACGGCTCAGCTGCTTTGCAGCAGCGAAATCCAGACCATCTCCTTACGGTAGAGCGACGGCTTATTTTTCATGAAGCAAATATTTCGTATACCTCCGTGTGATGTCTTTTTTCTTTTTTTTTTTTTATTGGAGGTTTAACGACCACCGTGAGCAACTCAATGGGCTATAAGCAGTCGCCCGTCCCTAATTTAGGGTCACTGGTTCCAGGGAAGGGAGAGAGCCAGTGCCGTAAGACAAACACAACATCCATGCCTCACCGGGATACGAACCCGGACCCCTTCCGTGCGAATGATCAGAAGCCATCGCTTAGACCACTGCGCCACCGGGGCGGCCCGTGTGATGTCATCGTTGCTGGTGGAATTGCTTTTCGCCATCTTTGGTCATCAGTGCTACGCCCTTTTCTGTCATTTGTATCACAAACTAAGGTATTTCCCAAATTGATAGACCTACTCGTGCATACCGTCTTATAATGCAAATGTTACCGCAGCTACG
Source organism: Macrothele yani (assembly GCA_039090855.1). Taxonomy (NCBI): domain Eukaryota; kingdom Metazoa; phylum Arthropoda; class Arachnida; order Araneae; family Macrothelidae; genus Macrothele; species Macrothele yani. Next base: position 88,865,714 of record CM076998.1, on the reverse strand, counting down.
CAGCAGATTGTTGCTGCGGGACTACAGGCTCAAGAAATGCCAATCGTTTCAGTACTAACGTTAGAACTGCGTAGTTGGAGTTCGTTAACGGCAACCGAACGTTTATGAGACATGGGCGGTGGAAAGTAATTGACGGCTCCCGAGAAACGGTAAATTGATGCGTTATAGCGAATAAATTGTCCATTCGAAGTATTGCAAGGGGTCTTAATCGTTCCCATCATGTATTGCACATTATTTTACAACAAATGGATTGCACGGCAACAAGAAATCTACTGGCCGCCCTTCAGTTTTGACTTCACGTCAGAAAAGGTTGATTATGCGTCGGATGGGTAACTCAACATCCACTATCGGGCAAGTCTCATCTGCTGTGGACATAAACGTATCGGAATCGACACTACATCGTGTTCTAAAGAAGTGTCAATTCATCCGCCATTGGAAAATGCGATGCCGCCCTAAGCTAACTGAAACACATAAGCAGAAAACAACGTAACTGGGCTCAATACCATATGTTATAGACTCGAAAATGGCATAAAGTTATTTGGAATGATGAAAAGAAGTTTAATTTGGATGATCCGGAGGAGTGAAAGTACTATTGGCACGACCTTCGAAAAGGAGAATTGAGTTACTCCAAGCGCCAACAAGGTGGTGGAAGTATAACCCTCTGGGGGTTGGGGCATTCAGTGAACGTGGCAAAACACCATTAGCCGTTCTAACCGGACACTTGAATGCTGTGAGCTACCAGCAGCTTTTGAATGACCATCTCGTGCCGTATTTTGAATCATTAAATGACTGAAGCTCAATTCAAACAAGATAATGCACGCCCTCACACTGCGAACTCGACCTGGGAGTGGTGTCTTGCCAATGGAATTCCTGTCATGGATTGGCCTGCATGTTCTCCAGATCTGAATTCTATGGGAAACATGTGGGCAGCTGTCTCACGTAAGGTGTATGCACATGCAATTTAACAGTATTATAGACCTTCAGCTTGCAATTTTGAAAACTTAAAACAATATTTTCTAACAGCAGTGTCAGAAACTAGAGAACGACATGCCAAAACGTATGTTTGATGTCATCCAACAAAATGGAAGTTTCATTGGCCTTTAAAAATCTGGTTTGACATACGTTGGCGACAGCGGTTCTACCTTCTTGGGACAGTCCCCAGTTCAACGTGTTTGTTTGGAACCCTCAAACAGGTGCACGTTTTGTTATTTCACTTTTTCTTTTCTTTTTTAGTACACACATATTTCTCAGCGCTTGAATACTTATATGCATTCCTGTACAATCACTTGATTGAATTATATTTTGTAATTTATCCACTTTCTCCTATGGCTCTATTATTTTGGGACACACCTTATTTCCTCCCAAAGACAAGTATACGCATTTTCCCGTAAAGTCTTTTGGACTTTCTTATTCACTTTTCGAAGACTTCGATCCTCATCTGCACTCTATTGTGCTGCTTCGTTTGCCTTGATTGCTGCTGATGAGTATTCGTCTTGATTGAACTGAGCACGTTATTCTGTTCCACCATGGACGACTATCTGACTTACATACTTTTTAAGATTTTCTTCGCTTTGGTGCTCCCAGCGTAAAGTTTTGCTACGTTCTCCCATGTTATATACACTGAAGAGCAATTGAATTAGAGACAGCTGGCGTTATGCAAATGTGGCGCTGTGGGAGGCCCTGTAAACGGAAACGACAAGACGCATGCAGCGATCCGACAATATAAGAAGTGATGCGACGGGACTCAGTAACAATCTGATGCAGTATTGGTAAGACGAACGATCTAAGCGCATTTAATCGTGGGCCAATTGTCGGGGCCCGACGAATGGGTCACTCCATCTCGGAAGTCGTGCAGGTACTGGGATTTTCAGGAGCCACTGCGTCACGGGTGCACCGTGAGTACATCGAATCCGGTAAAACCATCCCTGCAAGAGCCAACTGCCGTGGACAACAGCCTGTGGATGAATGTGTTAATCGTCGGCAAGCTAGCATTGTAACAGCGGATAGACGAGCCACAGTGCAAGAAATCACTCGGCAATTTAACGCTGGTGCATAAAAACGTGTAAGCAGCCACACCATCCAGAACTATCTCCTCGCTATGGGGTACAGAAGACATTGTCCCACGAGGGTACCGCTGCTAACCGCACATCACAGGCTGCAAAGATTAGCATGGGCGCGGAAACATCGCCACTGGACCCCAGACATGTGGGAAAATGTTGCCTGTACTGATGAGTTGAGAATCACGTTGGTACATGCGGATGGCAGGATACAAGTACGGCGCAAACCATATGAAGCGATGGGTCCTTCTTGCCAGCAGGGTACTCTTCAAGCTGGTGGGGGTCGCATTCTCGTCTGGTGACTGTTTACGTGGACTGAAATGGGACCCCTGGTACATGTGACATCGTCTCTCACAGGTTAACGTTACCGGGATATCCTGGACGACCATTTGCTCCCGTTTGTGCGTCTTCAACATCCCACTGGGGATCTCATCCTGCAAAAAGACAATGCACCGTGCCATCGTTCCCGAATTGTATCCTAATGGTTGGGTGAACACTCTACTGACGTGACCTCGCTTCCTTGGCCTGCTAGGTCACCTGACCTCAATCCCATTAAGCACATCTGGGACGCCGTCGAGAGAGATGTTCGAGGTTTTGACCCCCTCCATGAAATCTTCGTGAACTGTGGGAGCTTGTTCAGGGGTCGTGGATCAATATGGCTTCTCAACGCTTCCGGTGTCTGGTCAAGTCCATGCCGAGACGAATCGCCGCCGTCATCTGGGGGAAAGGTGGTGCTACACGTTACTATATAGGTATCTCTAATTCAATTGCTCTTCAGTGTATATCGAACAGCAAACACATTATTACTACCTGCTTAATATGCTGTTTGTCCTCCACATTCCGCTAAAACAACTCTTACGCGGCAAGTCACGAGAGCTGCAACATATCTAAAGGTGTCTTATGTTATCTGGTACCAACACGTTACCAACAGGTCCATTAACGTTCCCAACAAGTCCATTAACGTTACCAACAGGTCCATTAACGTTACCAACAGGTCCATTAACGCTTGTACATTACGTGGTTGAGACCCAAAAAATGGGATTGATTGTTCCAACACAAACCACGAATGCTCGATTGTGTTGATGTCTGGGGAATCTGGAGACCAGGGCAATACCTGGAAATCTCTTTCCGCGATCCATTCTAGAACAATCGAGGAAGTGTGGCATTACGCATTATTCTTCTGAAAAAAGGCACTACTAAAGATAAATTTCGTTGCCCTGAAAGGATGGACCTGGTCCGCAATGATGTTTAGGTAGATAGTATTCGTCATAGTTTTCTGCATATGAATTACAGGACCCAAGGTTTCCCGGAAGAGCATTACCCAAAAACATTACACTTCTCCCAACGGCTCGGTTTTGTCCCACGGTGCATCCTGGTACCAACATTCCCCCAGGTAAACAGCACACACACATACCCGGCAGTTCACATGGTGCAACACGAAACGAGATTCATCAAACCAGACCACCTTCTTCCAATCATTCAAGTCCAGTTTTGAGGCGCGCGGGCCCACTGACGGTGAGCCAAGGTTAACATGCACCCTCGGAATGGCCTGCGCCTGCGCAGCCACATTTTCGTAGCAGGGATTGATGCACTGTGTGTTGTGACGCATTACTCTCTCATCACCAGCATTTAAATTACCTGTGAACTGTACATAAATATTTTTTCTGTTGGCTCGTACCTTACGGGATTGCCCTCGCTTACCTCAAGCATCGATGAATCGTGATCGTCCCACAGCAGTGGGGCATATTCGCTGCGGAGCCCAGAGAATGCACAAATAAAAGTCAGTTAGATATACACAAATAAAAGTCAATTATCAACGGTATTAAGTTATGTCGATGCTTTCGCGACGACAAAAACACATGTGCGGATTTGCTTCTTTGACTAAGGGAATCAGTCTGGCGAGAGAAGACCAACGGTGCTCGTAATGGAGGGATGATGTCATCGCGACGCAAACAGCTCTTTAGCAGTCTTTGCTGTGGGATTCGAACGTTAGCGTTTCTATGACAACATGATTGAGCGGGTAAAAAGGGCCATTGCTTGGGCAAGGGTTCGCTCAAAAATGAGAAGACTTAGAATATCTTAGCCACTCGCCTGCTCTCGCCCGTAACAGCACATGTTTCGCGAGAGTTATTTCAGTTGTGTGAAGTGTCAATGAATTAAAATCAGTGATATTATATCTTGAATTCGCGGCTTTGTTGGATTCGAACTGCTTTGATAAATTTTGTGAAAGCTTTCCTGAACATCTACAGTCAGAATTTCAAGAACCCTATGCTTCAAATTTTGATGCAGTTCGACTCAAAAATGAAATAAATTAGTAAGAGACATTACTTATTGCATGATATTGAATATTTGGACATTGTTTACTAAGATGTACAAATTATCAGATCTAATATTAAAGTTTCATCAATCTGAAACTGCCGAAAGAAGTTTCCCTTCGTTAAAAAGAATCAAAACATATCATCTTAGGGCCACACACAAAGGCATATACACTTGAGCAGCTTGGTTGTTTTGTCAATAGAGAAACATATTCTTTTTAAATACGAAAAAGTACTCGGAAGAAACTTGTTATGAAAACGTACCATTCAAGTTCACACAAAGAGAAAGAAGAATAAAGTTCATGTATAAATAAGTCTTAAAATCCTAATCCTCATAATTTTTGGTAATATAATAGCAATAACATCTACCATAAATTTAGAAAAGAAGTGACTTCTGTTACTTAACAGCTCAAAAATAAACATCGCAATTAAAAAAAAGTGGATAGGGTTGGTTGGTTGGTTGGTTGGTTGGTTGATTTTTATGGCGCAAGGGCCATGTTTGGCCAAAGAGCGCCAGACACAAGATAAAAAAACAGTATTAAAAAACGTGGCATAAATCCCAAAATCTGGCTGACCAAGTAAAACCGAACCATGAGAATCATGGAAGGGCCAAAAAAGACAATGAAACAAAAGTGGATAGGGAGAGAGACCAGTGAGATAGTTCAGATCTCGTACCCAAAATACGCCACTGTTCCACACATTTCCAGCGATTTGTAGTTTTGCCCTCCTCTGACCACGTTCTGAAGGTCCTCACCATCGGCCTCCCACAAGTCTTGCCGTCTCTGAAATGCCCTAACCCAATCATCAGGCCATTATAATTTGGCCTTTGTCAAACTTTCTTAATTCTGCTGCCTTTTCCATCTGAAGAGCAAAAATGACACCATCAACAATGCTCAGTGTCAGATGTTATATATACCGTTTCACGACCTTCATACTCGCCGTCGTTTACCTGCAGTTGCTTTGATTTGCACAAAGACGCGCTGGTCATAATATTTCGGACCTTCGGTGTACTTCTCGCTGCTCTTTATTAATATCTTCACTTAACATCTATTCAGTGAATCTTGTACAAACGTTTTATCCCGGTTTACTACGTTGTTTTACCTCCTCGAATTAGGATAGCGGTGTACACTTAAATCCCATGTTTCTATCTAAAGTACTTACTAGGGTTCATAGTTCATCTAACAAATACTATGAAAGAAATTTCCCTCTTGATGTCATGCTTTGCGATAACCAAAATGTTCGAAGCAAATCTAAATTTACATGATATAAAAACAGGCAGATCAAATGTCTTTGACACATCCACAGTAACAAAATAGAAACGACGCATTTCGTTTGGCACTACATAAGAACTTGTTCGTAGTTACAATGAAGTGAATGAAAAAAATACAGAAATTGGTCTTAATAAAAAGGTCTGCAACAGCCTCCGCAAAGGAAGATTCTCATATACGACAGCTTTGGTTTCTCCATAGATTACGTGGCCAGAAAAGAGGGCTCAGCTTTTACCTGTATTTTCAGTCGCCGGGTGGCGAGCAGCAAACAATAGCATCTACTTCATAGCAGGCAGAAGCCTAATAATAGGTTCAAAGAAAAACAGGCTTCAGACAGCTTTCTTTCAAGTGCATAGTAGCTATTAGCGGTCATTTTTCTGATATTTCGTACAATATCCCTATTCGAAAAGTATTACTTAATAAAAATACACCTGATTTAGTCATTCTACTTATTATTTTTTTTCAATCAAATTACGTGTATTGCTATTTTGTAACCATGGGTCGATTTCTTACTATCTGCTCTTTTTTCAGTGATGCGCTGGAAAGAAAGAAAACTTATTCTGGTTTATAGGTAGAGATGTAGAGCTTCGGCTTCGACTTTTCGAAATGCACTCTCAGAGAAAAAGTCGAAGAGGGTCAAAGCAAGACTCCTATTGCAATTAAATTTATTACGTGCATCATGGTGGATGATAACAAGCATGCGACTCTTTCTTTAAGAAAAGTCGTTGCATAATTGTTAGGGATTAGTATCTCCTAAGGCCATTCTGTGATGTACGTTGATATACGGCGTGTCAAAGTTCTGACGTTTTTTCTGTGAACTCTGCGAAAAGATTATTGCTGAATAAACTCCACGATGTTACGTGATTGCAGCAGCTGACGTCACAGCAGTCCCAAACATACATGATAGGATAAAGTTCTTGGGACATAACTGGTCAAGGCAGCGTTGGAAAACTATGAAGGTATTTCCTGTAGTGGCTAGCCGTGTATATACCGGCATTATCCTGCTGATAAATGCCCCATGGAAGACCTGGTATTAAAATTAACACGACGGGTCTCACGATCTCTTGAATGCATCGCTGTAGTGTTAACATCCATATTCCCACGACTAGAAGCATTGGGTGTCTTATAAAATGGCTTCTCCCACCATAACACCTCCAGTGGAGGTCTATAGGTGCAGCTCCACAACTGGGGGCAGGGAAGAACCCTGCCCAGTCCTCCTACATATGCAAATACGGTGGCCATCCGTTCTAAGGCATAAGCGGGATTCGTCACTAGAAATGACTGGTTCCGGGTCTCGACACCACTGCAGGAGAGAGTCGCCGATGTAGGGTGGTTAATGTAAGACGTTGGAAAGGGTGACGAGAATGGAGCACTGCCACTGCAGCTCGTCTCGCAGTGGCGTTCGTCGATACAAAATGTGCTCAGAATCTTCTAAATCTCAATCCGGATGGTGGACATCCAATCTGTCGTAGTGGTTTAGGCTTGTCGGATTATTAGATGATCCTATCGCTCTATTGTCCACCTTAATTGCCAAAGACGTTTTACATTTTCTTTGCAGCAGTGCTCGATTTTGGTTGACTAAAACAAGAAACTTCCAGGTGAAGTTTGTCATTCATCCTGTCCAGTTGTTGAAAATAAATGTCAGCATTGATTGATCAACCATTTAGAGTGAGCTCAAAGTGAATGACTAATTCATAATTCCACCTGCCACACAGCATGAACTTTTTCTTAAAACGTCCGCGTTTGGTGGTAGGTAATTTTACACTTACCATTCGGAATGAGCTGAAAGTGGATTATACGTTCATAATTCCACCAGACACACAGCATGAATTTTTTTAAAACGTCCGCGTTTTTGTGGTAGGTAACTTTACACTTACCATTCGGAATAAGCTGAAAGTGGATTATATGTTCATAACTCCACCAGACACACAGCATGAACTTTTTCTCAAAACGTCCGCGTTTGGTGGTAGGTAACTTTACACTTACCATTCCGAATGAGCTGAAAGTGGATTATATGTTCATAATTCCACCAGACACACAGCATGAACTTTTTCTCAAAACGTCCGCGTTTGGTGGTAGGTAACTTTACACTTACCATTCCGAATGAGCTGAAAGTGGATTATACGTTCATAATTCCACCAGACACACAGCATTAACTTTTTCTCAAAACCTCCGCATTTGGAGTTAGGTAAAGCTCGTTCACTTTTATTCAACCACTGTTGTGAAGAATCCGGATTAAGCAGAGATATCCACGTTTCATCTCCAGTAACTATTCGTTTGATAAATCGAGAAGTACGTGGATTTCTAAGCAGTTCTTTTTACATATCTCGACATGCAGGTCGTTGAGTTTGAACTAGGGTGAGTTCAGGAGACACCTCACGACATCGTCTGTAATCCTTTCCGATCTTGTGCTCAGCGATGGTAGATTTAGAAACTCCTATTCTTATTACAATTTGCGAGTGCTTGTTCGTGGACTGTCTTCTACAGCCGCTTGCACAGCCTCCAAATCAAGAGCAGAGGGCCTATCCGAACCTTCCTTTCTTTCAAGCTCACGTCAGCAGCAGCAAATTTCTTGAACCATGTTTGCGCGGTCCAAATAACCTCCAGGCTTTCACCTTCAACTGCGTTAGATTTTCGGACTGCTTCAGCAGCTTTAAACCCCTGTTACCAGTAATGTCACAAAGAAACTAATTTTTCAAAATTTGTAGCCATAACAACTGATCGCAGTACGAATTCAACACATGGCTCGCTACAAGTGCTTCAAGCGTCGTTTGATTTCCCAAAGTGCCCGCTTTCATTTGTCTGTAGAACAGTAAAACTTTCCCGCAGAAAATATGAACATTTACGTCGAGGAACAGTTCGAGGCAAAAACGCTTTCTCTCTGGGACACCCCAATGTTTCATTGCAGGAAGTTACCAAAATTCTAGCATTTTGGAGATATCAATAATGTTTCAAAGATATTGTCTCAGTCAAATTACTTACTTTTGCTTTATAAGGGTAAGATTTCTCTGTGTCTATGCCTGCTACTTCAACATAACTCAGTGCACGGACAATGGCATTTCCCTGACATCCGCCACCAATATCTGCAATGATATATATATGTATCAGAGTTGGGCAGGAATGCATTACAAAGTAATGGAAGTACAGATTACAATTAACGTGTAATGCATTACAAGGTAATCCCAAGTATGGTTTGCACAACGTAATGGAATTAATCTGTAATGCATTACAATGAAAAGGATATAATTCAATTATTTAATAATGCCATTCAATCGCAATGGAATTATTTGGTAATGAAATTACACAATTTGTAAATAATAATTACATACTAATAGTTTATAGAAATGTACGTGTGCCAAAAGCTATGACTAGAAAAGTCGGCCATGAAACATAGCAGACAGATACCGAAGTGCCGTGTAGAATGTTCTATAAGCGGCAAGAATGGGTTAGACGTTTGTAGAATGTTCCAGATTGATCGCGCATTGGGAAGCTGGAGAGCTTTATGTAAATCAAGAATATTCCAGAAGGTTAAGGTCCTGTAGTGAAGTATATACATATAAAGGAGTCAGTCGCTCGCTAGCCCAGTGTTCGTATCGGACAAGTAATGGCCAACAACACTTGAGAACTTGGGAAGTAGAGCAAAAATGTCAAGAGTTCGCAAATTTCTGTAATATTAGGCAGTGCACCTTGAGTTGCTGAACTGTGAGTGTAGTGCTAATATGTGCTTGTGGCTGTAGTGGGGTAATTATTTTGGACAGTGAAACGTATGTAATGAACGAGAATACTGTATTGGAGATGGACGAAATGAATATCTCTAACCGAAATAAACATCTCATTCGTACTTATTTCATATGTATTATTTCGTTCAAATCCCTTTACCTGCGGCGAAGACGAGGCAACTACTCATGTCATTCACGTACAATCCTCAATACACGCATTTGAGGTCCGAGGGGTGGAACAATTGTCAAATAACCTACAAAACGTGTAAGGGTGCACTTGTTGCTGCTTTATGGTCTTCGTGAAGTCCATCTAAACACACCCCATGCCATTACGGACCCCCCACCAGCCGGTACAGTTCCCTGTTGACAGGCGGGATCCATGGCTTCATGGGGTTTGCGGCACACACCAATCCTTCCATCTGCCCGATACAGTTGGAAACGCGACCCGTCAGACCAGGCTACTTGTTTCCAGTCATCAAGTGTCCAGTGGCGGTGTTGCTGTGCCTACGCGAGGCGCATAGTTCTGTGTCGTGCACCCATCAAGGGGACTCGAGTTGGGCGTCGGCTCCCAGAGCCCATATCGTGCAGGGCACGTTGCACAGTCCGGACGCTGATGCTTGTTGAGGCTTCAGCATTGAATTCCGATGATACCTGCTAGAGTGTTGCACGCCTATCGCGTGAAACGATTCTTGACAGCCGACGATGGTCACGTTCACACAATGTCTTTTTACGGCCACACTGGTATCGTAGGTTGGAGGTTTTGCCGGAATTCTTGTAGTCACGGTACACCCTTGCAATGGTTGTCCGTAAAAATCCGAACTTCGTTTCTACCTCCAAAATACTATGGTCCATCTCACGAGCGCCAACTACGACACCGCGTTGAAAATCGCTTAAATCGTTATTACTTGTCATTCTCATGCCGAAAGCAGCTCTGACAGCTGGCAAGGATGTCTATCGCTTTATATACGCATTGGCGGAAGCAACCGAGTACGCGCATAGGTGACGTTGCTATGTATTTTACATAACCTCATCTGTACCAGTTTTTCTGGCACTTCAATGTATATATATGTATGTATAATTATATATGTTCACTTATATTTTCAAAATCATTTTCCTTCTTTTTAACTTACCAGGTACGCGTTTATTTCTTAGTCGAGTAAATTTGTAAAACTACTGCCCAGTTTTATATAACTTCACTCAGTAATTGATTTGTTAAAGAATTGGATTGTAATTGCGTATTTCTAAGTCTCATGTTATGTTACCGCACAGCTATTTTTTTTTTTTAAGTAGGTCAATTCCATGCACAGTCGAATTGCGATCTAAGGAAATTTTATATTTAACGTTACATTTTGAATCCCCAAATTTTTGCGCCTATGTACATCATGTTAACAGAAACCCGCATCTTAATTTTGATGTTAACCTTTTCCCGCGTCGAACTTCCATTCCTCATCAGGATAACTTATTTCTTTTATCCCGAATTGGGCGATTCTTTTTATTTGCAGTCTGGACCAGAATAACGCAAACCATTAACAATTTGAGTTCCCGATGTACCTGAACCAAATGGTGTTCCGAATTTTCTGCTCTCTCTAAAGAGAAGCGTTCTCATATCTCCCGGATTTTCAGAAGTTACAGCAATAAAATTCCTTTCCTCCTCTCATCGCAGAATTGCCGCCGTAAACCTTTTACTGGTGATAAACGCTCTCTTCTATACTTTATTATCTGTTTTATGACCCCTGTCAGGGTAGTTCCCCTGACATGAACATAGTACCACTGGGTGAAAACGAATTACTGAAACATTTTTCTTCTCTTTTCTTAGGTTCATGAACCCATTTTACTAATCCCGAGTTCACTTGTCCCAGGCGATTCAAGGATTAAAGCCATTAAGTATTTCCTGTTTACTCTTCTCCCAATCAATCATAGTGCGGGGATCAGCAAGCTGTAAAGCGTCAGCAATGAAATTATCTAGTTAGTAATAGTTCTGACATCACAGGCTTCTTTTTTCGCGCCCCCACACAGACACATGCACCGATGTGCCATTATATTATGACCACCTACCTAATAAGCTGTAGGACCCCATTTAGCCAGCAAAACAGCTGCCATTCGGCGAGGCATTGATTCGATGAGGTGGCGATATGCATCATGGGGTATTTGGTACCACAATGTCAACAGCAGGTCTTCCAGTTCCCGTACATTTCGGGGTGGTGGTGATTTAGCGCGAACCTGCTTTTCCACGTCTAATCAGAAATGTTCTATTGGGTTCATGTTAGGTGAATTTGAAGACCACGGCATTAACAGAAGGCCACCAGCATGTTCCTCGACCGACCCCTTGACGATTTTGGCAGTGTAGCGTAGCGCATTATCCTCCTGGTAATGCCCATCACCAGCAGGGAACACTTTTGCCATGAATGGGTGAACTTGGTCCGCAACGATGCTCAGATACCTGACAGCTGTCAGAGATTGTGCTATTGGGATAATGAGACTTAAAGTACCCCAAGAAAACATCGCCCACAGCATAATACCGCCTCCGCGGGTCTGTTTCCGCCCAACAGTGCATCAAGGTGCCATATCCTCCGTTGATAATTGGCGTATCCGCGCTCCGCCGTCTACATGATGCACCAAGAATCTTAATTCGTCAGACCAGGCCGCCTTCCTCCAATCCTCCACGGTCCAATCTCCATGATCTTGGCCCATTTCATGCGTTGTTGGCAATGACGTGCAGTAAGCATGAGGACCCGGCTGGGTCTTCGGCTACGCAGGCCCATACGCAGAAGGCTGCGATGAACTGTGTGCTGTGACACATTGCCCTGATCACCACTGTTGTAGCTGCGGGTGATTTGTCGCACTGTGACCCTGCGGTCACTGTGAATGATACGAGGCAGTCTGCTCTCCCCTCTGGCATCAAAGAGCTGCGGACGATACACGGCTGGCCCTCTGTGCACCACTTTTGATACGTACTCACTATAGCGGCACATGAACAACCCACAAGCCGCACCGTTTCCGAGACGCCGTGCTATCACAATTTGTCCTTTATCAAATCCGATAAATCGGCAGCTTTTTCCTATTCGGAATCCGAACACTCTACCAACCGAAAGCAGGTCCTCGGGTTGTGCATATACTGCTCTGAGAACTTCACCAGCGACATCGTTTGGTCTCCAGGCGCGCTCATTTCTCTTGGCTGGGGGTGGTCATAATGTAATGACTCATCATTGCACACCTAACGCATAAAGATGCAGGGATTCTTCAGAGAACTGATAACAAAGTGTCAGGTAATTTAGAGCTTAGTTAGCTTGTAACGTGAGGCTTTGTTTGGGCAGGTCAGTCATTGGTTTATGAACCACACCAGTAAAAATGTCCGTTAAACGTCGTAAGGTTTTAACTTTCAGCGGAAAAGCAAAGATTATTATATCGATAGAAGTGGATTGCAAAAAATAATGTTATCGGTGTGAAACTTCCAAAATGATTGCAATTAGCAACCTCTACTTTAAATACGATCGAAAGAAATCCAGATTAAATCATCTCTGCTGAGAAAAAGCCTAGCTATCATCATCGAAAACAAAAAATTCAAACGCATCTCCGTACGAAACCTTGGAAGAATACGTACTGACATGATTTCAAGAAGCATCTGTTACGAGGTGTGGCATTTTGATTCCAGCAACGGCTGCGCAGTGTGGTCCTTGGAACGATGCGGGCAGGATCGTGTCTATGCGTGTCTGGACATGTTTCAAGTAGTGCATGTGTTAACCGCAGACCAGTACATCCATTCGTGAGTGAGCAGTTGCGAAAGCAATGCAAGTCTGTGTGCGCGTGCGCGTGAGTTTTGAGGTAAAATGTGTGATAGGAATTTAGAGCAGCGCACAAACTTGAAATTATTGTGTGTGTGTAGATCGGTAAAAGTGTAACAGAAACGTAAGACCTATTAAAAATGGGATATGGTGAGGTTGCTAGGAAAAGTAAAATGAATCTGAGTGGCAATAGAACTGAAAAAAAGCAAGTAGGGCCATACTTGTGTATTTTTTCGTTTACAAAGCGATAGTGCATGACGAATTTATTGTACAGGGACAAACTGTCAACCAATAATGCTGTTTACAGGCGTCGAAAAGGTTACGGGATCTGTCCGACGTAGAAGAGTTGAACTGTGGCCTGATAATGCCCCATTCCATCGTGTGCTTTGTGTACGTGATTTCCTAGCTAAGAAATCAGCTACCAAATTGGATCAACCCTATTCATCTGATTTAGCGCCTTGTGATTTCTGGATCTTCCCCTCCCCTTCCAAAAGAAAACTGCCATGAAAGGACGAACATTTTCAGACGTTACTGTCATCCAGCATAACGTGACAGAGGAACTCTAGATAGCCGCCCCGGTGGCACAGTGGTCTAAGCGATGGCCTCTGATTATTCGTCCGAAAGGGGTCCGGGTTCGAATCCCGGTAAGGCATGGATGGTGTGTTTGTCTTACAGCACTAGCTCCCTCCCTTCCCTGGAACCAGTGATCCTAAATTAGGGACGGGCTACTGCTTATAGCCCATTGAGTTGCTCACGGTGGTCGTTAAACCTCCAAAAACAAAAAAAAACTCAAGATTATTCCAGAAACAGAATTCCAAACTTCCAAATATGTTTCCAACAATGGCAACAGCGTTTAACTAAATGCACAGCTGCGGAAGAGGATTACTTCGAGGGTGATTATAGCAGATAGTGCACAGGTACGCGCACATTTGTTTTCTGCCGGTGCTTTTCGGGAATTAAATTGTCACCCCTGGTATGTATATTAATGACGTGTCTTTCATGAAACAGCTAAGAAAGTTGCATTCGAGAAGTTCATTAGATCTTGTAGTTGGATTGACGGTTATATTGACAGATTCCAAGGCCGACATTGACTTGCTTATCTGGTGAGTAAGGAAGTTTAGATCCCGTGACTGTTAAGAAATTGGAAAAGAAGAATTGCAGAAAATTATCGAAAGCTTCAGAGCAAAAAACATCTTCAATGCTGAGATGAAAAATATTTTTTTTTAACTTGATGCCAGACAAGACATCATCATTTTGCAGTTCATATTGCTACAATAATAATAAGGTCATGTATTGTGATCTAGGTTACATTTGATAATTATTCAATAAATGCACTCGTATTTGGCATAATTTAATAATAAAAATATATCAGAAAACGAATTACTAAACTGAATAAATGCCCCAACGGCCTAACGGTAGAAAACATAATTATACCCATTAACTCTATATACATCTGTTTTGACCGTTGCCCAGAAGCCCTCTGGCGTTATCGTTACATTTAAACAATCCGTGCATTCAAAGCACGAAAACAATCTCGTGCGGTACTCGTGCGCTACGTTGCAGATTACAACACGCGACATCATATACACAATTTCGTTTTAAACTACAACAGCACGGAAAGTCTTACTAGTCACCTTTGCGTAAAATTTAGATGGAATAAGAACAGCTGGTTACCGGAAAATTTACGAAACCACGTTGTTTCAAAGATGTGATGTGCACACTTTGCCTAGCAAGTACGCAAGCAATTCTAAAGCATCGATGACATAAAAAGTGTTTTTAATGAATGAAATACGGGATTACACCATTGTACAATACAAATTTGGAAGATGTGAATCCGTTTGGAAGATGGAATAAATATGACACGGATGTTAAGTCAGATAATATCCGAAAACATGAAAACTACGTTGTCCTGGAGCGGGAATTGAATCCGCGTCTCCCGGGTAGTGCCGGAGTATGCTAACCACTACACCCCTGGAACAACCAAGTTAGTATACTCTGGCGCTATCCGGGAGACGCGGGTTCAACTCCCGATTCAGGAAGACGAAATTTTCAAGTTTTCGGCTATTATCTGACTTAACATCCATGTCATATTTGCATCAATAAACGGATTCACATCTTCCAAATCTGTAGTGTTTTTGATGTTCATTAATGGTCTTGATGACGAAATGAGGAATTTTTTTTTATTGGCGGGTTAACGACCACCGTGAGCAACTCAGGGCGCTATAAGCAGTCGCCCGTCCCTAATTTAGGGTCACTGACTCCAGGGAAAGGAAGAGAGCCAGTGCCGTAAGACAAACACAACACCTATGCCGCACCGGGATTCGAACCCAGACCCATCTCGGACGAATGATCAGAAGCCATCGTTTAGACCACTGCGAAGGATTCCCAAGCTGGTTTCATGGAATTGGAGATACGGATTGCTGAAACTGACGAATTACAAGTAAAATTTGACGAGAAACCTCGTAAATACTGTGAAAATGTGTAAAAACCTCGTAAATACTGTGAAAATGTGAATAAACCCGAAATTTTAACATTTCCGGATTGCGTAGCGAGGGCAACATTCGAAAGAGCTGCGTAGCTAGCTTGAAAGAAATCTATGATGATGAAAAAATTTTTTAGGTAGGCTCAGTTTTGACTGAACCGTCAGTTTCGAAAGTACAACTACGACTTGCAGATGGGAGAGTGGAAGTGAGTTAGTTGAGTATGGTTTCAAAGCGTTTACTTAATTTGTTACAGCCAACACAGGTCTATGATATGAAAAGTATCGTTATGTTTAATACGCCACAATATGAATATTCAAAAAACGCATATAGCGTATTAAATCCGTTTATTTCTTATGGTGTAGTAATCACAGAGATTCGCCAAGCTTTCGCACTCCACTGGGAGGCTTTTTCAAGGCAACGGTAGACATAAAAATGCAGGAAATTGCACCTTACACTAACTTTAAAGAGACTGCCATCAGGGAAACTGTCGAAATCCTCTCCAACAAAGTAGAGTGCAATGACATTATCTCTACTGAACTACTAATGGTTTGGCGTGCGTTATTAAAAGACGGGAACACGTCGCCGCGCACCGTGTAATTACGTGCAAAAAAACATTTCAGGAAATATGCTGGTGATATCACCCACGTTACTTTCAAAAATCATCTTTGTTCCGTATCTGTTGCAATTCCCTGCATTTTTATGTCTACCGTTGCCTTGAAAAAGCCTCCCAGTGGAGTGCGAATCTCTGTGATTACTACAATATAAGAAATAAACAGATTTAATACGCTATATGCGTTTCTTGAATATGAAAAGTATCTTACATAATTTTTACAAATAATGCTGGATGCATTGCGAACACAAAGTAGATCATCGTAGTGCTCTGTCTTCCTGGGCTTCTTACATTCCTCATCACTTGCTCTTGCCTCTCGTTTTGATGCTATCCACTTTTGCTTGCGTTCATTCTACGAATTCCGCGGCATTGTCAAAAATGTTAACCCGTTCAAACAAAAACAATTTTTAAAAATTTTAGTTTAAAACACTGCGATATATTCTTTATATATTTGAATAGATCTCGTCGAGAGTTTTAAAGCGAAACCACGCACAGTCGTTTGAACTCACAGTTGTCCAGATAAACCGCGATATTATCAAAAGTGTTCACCTGTTCACAAGAACACAATTTTTTAAATATTCAGTTCAAACCACTGCAAAATGTTCTTCATATATTTGTATAGATCTCGTCGAGAGCTTTAAAACGATAGCACGCGCAGTCATTTTGCACTCACGGTTGCAGAGATAGACTGAGTCAAAGGCGGCGGCACCCCTAGATCACCTCCCCCGCGGACTGGGAGCGAGGGAAGCTTCGCGAGCACGATGTATTGCGCAGCACGCGATTTGGACTCCATGCTGTTTACGCTAACATGATTAGTGTGCGGTGCGTATTTTTAACGTTGTAATGTTTTCAGTTGGGACCTATTTTTGTCACAGGCGGGCGGATGTAAGTCGCCCCATGCTCTCAGCGGAGTTAGACTTAGCCCTACGTCAATAAAGGTGATAAGGCTGGAAATGAACACGTTCGTTTCAGTGAATCAGTTCAGCAGCCAGTATTTTTCCGCGTGTAAAACGAGATTTTTTTTCTTCACAAGTCCAGGCCTCGACTTATAAACCACATCAACTTTTCTATCGAAATTTCTCAATGAGAAAAAAGAAATATTCTGCCTTAAATTCCGTCGTGGCGTGATCCAAGCGCCCGATCCTCAGTATTGCCTTCATAAGCAAATTCCCAAAGCACAAGAAATGTAATATTCCTTTCACTAAGAATTTATTCAAAAACTGATGAAAGGAATTTTCCGTACGACATAAACATTAAAATCGCCGTGACCGCTTTGGCATGGCAGCTAAAGCATGCTAATTGTATCCTCCTCGCGATCCCTCCAAGGTCCCGTGTGTGGAATTCATCAATGGTTATGCAAAGCCGCGAGAACTACAGTACAACGATTGCATCTCGTTTATTTCAAAATGTTTAAAACTTTGAAAAACGTCGCTGCCATTAAGTTCATTGGCTAGTGAAAATTGTGTCGACAGCCACTGGCGCATGCGCTTTAAGAATAGCAATGACCAGCTGCTAGTGAAGGCAGTCTTTTTTTGCTCTGCCAATCTCTCAATTGTATGCCTCAACTGAATTAAAGTAAAGCATTGCTTCCATTTGTTATTATTATATTAATTAACGAAGGTCGTTCCATAAAAACTGAGAGTAACGTTTTCTTGAGTTGGCAAGAGTGCGAAGGGGAATATTAACCACGCAGACGACTAACTGAATTAAGGAAGTATCTATGGCAACAGTTATTGGCCGTGGCAGACGATTCTGGTTTTGTTATTGCGCAGTTGTGTAAGGTACGCCTGTATTTCGCCACCCAGCGATGGAGGTGACTGATTCAGAGTTAAAAAGTGAAATGCGTTGTGCGATAAAAGTTTGCTATCGTTTGGGTAAAACGGCTCCAGAAACAGTTGATTCAATGAAAAAAGCATACAAAGATAAATGTTTGGGTGAGTCAAGGATTTTTAGATGGCACCATGATTTCAAAAAAGGGCGTTTGTCGGCGTAACTCGTTCCTAAGCCTGGTCAACCTGAAAAGGTTGTTACGGAGCGTATTTTTAACACTCGACAATCCTACAAGAATATCGACGAATCACGTGTGAAGACATAGCGGCGTAAACTAATATTTCAAAAACGTCGGCATCCCGCTTTCTACGCAACAAATTACTGCTGCATCGTGTGTGTTCCAGATGGGTACCTCATCGCCTGACTAATTATTTGTGTTCAGGTGTGACCCAGAACAATTGTTTACCAGAGTTCAAGTTATAACGAGTGAAAAAAAAATATTTTAAAGGATTCAAACTTTCTAAACAGAGTAATAAAGGCCGATGAAACATGGGTCCCCGATCTTGACCCCTCAGGAAGCAAGCAATGAGTGCTTGGAAACGCACAGGCTCGCCTCCTCCGAAAAACGTCTCCCAAACCAAATCAGCTAGGAAGGAAATGATGAAAATTTTCTTTGATCAGAGAGGTGTGGTCTACCAGCATGCCGTTCCTCCACAAATTACTGTCAATGCTGAGTATTACATTTCAGTCTTGAAGCGTCTGCGACCATGTATCGATTAAGCGACACGAACTGGGGTAAGTGGACCCTACACTGAGATAACGCCTGCCGACATATGGCTGCTTGTATTCAACAGATTCTTACGAAATGCAGTATTGAAATTTTACCACAGCCTGCCTAGAGTCCTGACCTCTCTCCGTGCGATTTCCGGTTGTTTCCAAAAATAAAGGAGAACTTCCGTGGCGCAACATTCAACACAGCTGCTGACTTTATTAAAACTGTACAGGGGTCGTTAAAGCAGCTTTCACAAAATGCCTTCGCCACATGCTTTGAAAAGTGGACTGAAAGATGGGACCGTTGCATATCATCCGAGGGAAGATACTTTGAGAAAGAATAACATGTATTTTGCTGTACCTATATTTCTTCATTTTGTGTGATTTTACTATCAGATTTTATGGAAGGGCCGTTGTATTTCATTTTGTTGGATTGAAATCAGAAGCTCTTTTGGTTTCTGGTTTCAATCGGACTCTGTGAGAAAGCGGAAAAGCATAACTTACATTATGAGCATCACTGTGATTTGGCAGATATATGCCACTTTTGTTCTGTTTCTCACCTTTGCTCTGTGCCTTCTCTGACTGGTCGGTCGGAGGGAAGAAGTGCTGTAGCATCAGTTCTTCAGATCAAAATAAACTTACCAAATACAACTTTTTGGGGAAAGGAACAATACAGAAGTTAACTAACTTTCTCTTCCCTTTAATATTTATTGAAAATTTAAAAGTAAAGGAACAGAAATTCGGAACGCTAACTGTATTTACTCAGCCTCGCCTTATGCTCAGGATCAACTTATCTACGAATGCACGAAATTTAGAAATTTAACCAAATCGACTTACACTCCATATCGATTTATAAAAAAAATTCGTTAAAACCGTATAGAGGGTGGGTCAAAAGTTTTGCAATATTTGGATCACTTTGTCTTCACACGTACCTTTACGACGAAAGCTGACTAACATTCAAATTATAGGCCAACGTGTTGCACCGTTTTTAGCCATCTGTCTGCCACTTCTTCGATTTCGTTCTTGTCCTTCGACGTGAAGAACTACTTCACACCAGCTGGCACCTCCTCCTGGTTGTTGAAGTGCCGCCTGCGAAGGAAGTAGGCCCTGGACCGGAACAAGCAATAATCCGACGGGGCAAAGTCCGGACAATATGCTGGATGTGGCATCAGTTCGATGCTCTCAAGTTCCTGGAGTTTTGCCGGGTTGATCACGCGGTATGAGGCAGAGCGTGTTCCAGCTGCAGGAGAGCGCGCTTTCTGTTCCACAGTAACTGGTACTTCTCCTCCAAAACGGCATACATGCGCTCTAGCTGTTCAGAGTTGAGGTTTCCGTTGATGGTCCGACCGTCTGGAACAACTTCGTAATGAACTATCCCCTCGAAATTCAACCAGACCCTTGTGCTCGAAGCGCCCACGTTTGTCAACAGGTTCATGAAGCTGGCCCGAGCTCAACCACTGCCGTTGTGTGTTAGGATAACGGAAATAGACTCACTTTTCATCACACGTAACAATTCTCTTGATGAAACGCACATCGCGCGGGATTTCTAGGAGTTTCTTGCACACTTCCACTCGGCGCTTTGCTTCAGCTGGTGTCAGTTCGTGAGGGACAATGCGGCAGCTCCTGTAGACCTTGCGAGTTCATGAAGGTGACGAACCACGCTGGTCTATCTGCCCAGCTCGCCGTATAGTCTCCGAGTGCTGGTTGTCGCATTTGCCCCTACGGCCTGGCGCAAGGAGTCCGGATACACGGTGGTTTTGTGCCTACCTGACCTTGGCTGATCGATGAGGTTTCTGTCACCTGAACGAAATTTCTTGAACCATCTGGTTCAGGTTCTGTGGCCCACGGAACCTTCCCCTTTCGCGTGACAAATGTTTCGTGTTGCTTGAGCAGCGTTATGACCGAGTTCAAACACCTAAAGTAAAAGTTCCCTAATTAGCCGGTTGTAGCTGTTCACCTTCTAGGCGTCCCTACCACAGACAGAAGGATGACATGCAATGCTGTTCACAGCAACGACTACCACTTTATATCCCTTCCGACTGACTGCAGTGCGCGACTTGAACTAGATTAAACACGCGACATATCCGCCGCGGCACATTCGTTTATGCAAATATTGAAAAACTTTCGACTCACGCTCTGTACTTCACCTCATTTGACAAGGGTGCGAGTGTGACGTCATATTTGAGTAGAATAAAAAAGAAACTGCTTTTAGTTAGACGCCTGTAGGCAAACATCACAGACTTTTTCAAGCGTTACTGCAATGGAACTCCGCTTAGCAAGGTATTAATAGTAAGATCGGTATGAATATTTTAAGCATAATCCTTTCGGATAGTGAAACTAAATTTGATAAATGTGATAAAATGTTGAGCTTACTTCCATGAGAATCCGGGGTGCAGTCGACAAGATTTTGTGCACTAAGAGAAACTAACTTCTTTCCGGTTGTCCTCTTGTGAAATCCTTCTAGAACGCCTGCGGTTACGAAGGCCCAGCAGCTTCCACAACCATCCTGTAAAGAGATAAGACATCTCATCGTAGATCTACTTCAAGTTGAATAAATAACAAATTATCAATTCTGTAAAAAGAAATCTATGTCACAAAATATTCTCATGAGAGAAACAAATTTTGAGGAAATAGTCACGATGTTTTCCCATACGTCTGACGTTCAAAAGATGATAGTTCTTATATTGTGAGCCGAATGCAGTTGTTTAAATTGGTTCCGTAAGTTGCCTAATCAGTAATCAGAAATTTTGAAGAGTTCACTGGTATCTTTAGAACTCCCCATTAAATTTCAGCAAGGTGTCGTTCTGATTTGTAGTTCTGGGGTTACATAATGCCGTTTCAGGAGAGGGATTTCTCTGCATTTTTCGTTCTTGCTGAGTCCCTAATGAGTCACATTATACAGAGGAAGAGACAAAAGTTTTGCGATACTTGGATCACTTTATGTCTTGTGACGTGCCTGCACCGAAGGACGTACATGAGATAAGGGCAGATAGCGGCGAGAGCATACGTCCGCGTAGCTCAGTTGAGAGAGCGACTTATTCCGGAGTGAGGGGACCCGAATTCGATGCCCGGCGTGGACAAAAATGACGGAGAAATTTACTTCGTTGTATTGGCGCCCGAACTGCAAGAATGACCTAGCCGTTAAAGTTCTTACAATGGTGGGATGTTCTTTCCACACCGCGAGACAGGAAAAATAAGAGAATCTATTCTTCAGCGCTTCGAAAAATAACTGTGTGTGATGTTACGTCCCACACACCAAATTGACTGGGATTTCTCCAATGTACGTTCTTCAGCGGATGACTGCCTACTGCGACACATGGTCCCGGATGACCCATGGGCTATGCCCCCGGCCCTCGTTCGGGTGGGGGAGATGTTACGTGACTGCACCGCAGGACACACACGAGATAAAGGCAGGTAGAAGCGAGAGCATACGTCCGCGTAGCTCAGTTGGGAGAGCGACTTATTCCGAAATGAGGGGACCAGGGTTCGATTCCCGGCGTGGACAAAAATGACGGAGAAATTTTCTTCGTTATAGTCTTCGTACGTACCTTTATGACGAAATCTCACTAGCATTCAAAGTATAGGCCATCGTGTTGCACAGTCTTTAGCCATATGTCTTCCAGTTCTTCGATTCCGCGGAGGTACCTGTTCTTGTCCTTCGCAGTTAAAGAACTCCTTCACCCCAGCTGCCACCTCCTTCTGCTTGTTGAAGCGCCGCTCGCCAGAACAGTCAATAATCGGACGGTGCAAGATCCGGACTATATGCTGGGTGTGGCATCAGTTCGATGCCTCAAGTTCCTGGAGTTTTGCCCGGGTCGTTCGCGCGGTATAAGGCGGAGCGTTGTCCTGCTGTAGGAGAGCGCGCTTTCTGTTCACCAGTACCGGGTACTTCTCCAAAACGGCATACATCCGCTGTAGCATTTTAGAGTAGAGGTTGGCACTAATGGTCCGACCGTCTGGAACAAGTTCGTAATGGATTATCCCCTCGAAATTCCACCAGACGCAGACCATCACCTTCTTATGGAAGCGTCCACGTTTGCCAACAGGTTCAAGAAGCTGACCCGGGCTCAACCACTGCCGTTGTGTGTTAGGATTACAGAAATAGACTCACTTTTCATCACACGTAACAATTCTCTTGATAAAACGTACATCGCGCGGGTTTTGTAGGAGTTTCGTGCACACTTCCACCTCAGGTTTGCTTCAGCTAGTGTCAGTTCGTGAGGGACAATGCGGCAGCTCCTGTAGATCTTGTAGAGGTCCTGAAGGTGACGAACCACGGTAGTCTATGGTTTGTCACCTTCAGGACCCCTCAGCTCGCTTGATGATCTCCAAGTACTGGTTGTCGGATTTGCCTCTACAGCCTTGCACACGGCCTCAGAATCCACGGTTCGCAGCCTATCTGACTTTGGCTGATCGTCGAAGTTTCTATCACCTGAGCGAAACTTCTTGAATTGGTTGCTTTGCTCATTTCTATCACCTGAGCGAAACTTCTTGAATTGGTTGCTTTGCTCTAGTGCAAGAAACCTTACCCTTTCGGATGACAAATGTTTCGTGTTGCTTGAGCACCGTTATGGTCGAGTTCAAACTCGCAAATCAAAAGTTCCTTAATATAGCCGGTTGTGGCTGTTAATCTTTTAGTCGTCTCAACCACAGACAGAACGACGACATGCAATGCTGTTCACAGCAACGACTACCACTTTATATCAATTTCGACTGACTGCAGTGCGCGACTTGAACTACATTAAACACTAGCCATGACCGCCGCAGCTCATATGTTTATACAAATATTGCAAAACTTTCTACTCACTCTCTGTATTACCCATTAGGAATTAGCTGTGCTACAGTGTCGGAGGGCATTATTGTACGCCATTCCTGCCGGCTTAACATATACCGCTCACAACAGGTAAAATGTAGTATGGTCCGACGTTTGCTATTATGCAATTGTAATAATTTCAAAAAAGATTTCATATGCAATTCAAGTCATAAGGCCGAAAGTGGGTTCTCCTGATGCAAATTCTCGAAGAGATTTCCTGATACAAACCTTTTTTTCTCACTAATTCCTACGCTTTCACGCTTTTCATTAGGTCAATCACATACGGACGGTGAAAAAAAAATTAATAAACTTGTAGAAAACTGGGTGGAGTACACACACACACACACACACACACACACACACACACACACACACACACACAGATGGGGGGAGAAACAGCTCTAACATGGGAAAAATCAGTTTATTGGTGTTAACGTACGCTGTGTTAGCTTTCATGAGGAACACCTACCTAAAAACGCGCTGTCCACTTTCTGTGTAATCCCGACACGCAGACGCCTAGGAACAGATTCTACAAGGTGTCGAACATTCTCCATGCACAACCTTACCCATGTCCGCTGCAGCAGTTCCGTCACTTTACGCTCATTCCGTGAAAGAGGATCAGCTGTTGTTACACCATTCTAGCACATCGCACAAATGTTCAGTTGGCTTACAGTCAAGGAAGTCTGGGGGTTAAGGTAATGTGGCAAATTCGTTGGATGCACTGACCCTTCGAGGCATGCTTTCGACAAGGTTTTGGAACACAGCGATAGGTATGCGCTTCCATTCAGTACATAATACTGCCGCTAACTGTTGCTCAGTAGTAGGTCTTGGTTCCAAACTTCTTATATGGAGATCTAATTGATACCATAGGTGCTCTATGGGATAAAGATCAGGGTTCTGTGCTGGCCAGTCCACACACGATACGGAATTATTCTCAAACCAAGCCGTAACAGTCTTTGCTTTATGGCGTTCTGGACGTGTGTGCCTTTGCCCCGTGTTTTGTGCCCTTCTACGCTTATTCTGCGATTCCCGTCATCTGCTTGTTGCGTGTGATGTTCATGAAGTTCTCATCTTTTATTTGAGATATCTCCCAAGTCGGTGAGTGCTTATTTGTTCTTACTATCCTCGTTTTACTTCTCGATCAAGTTGGTCGTTCTACGAACTCTCTTCGCTATTGCAAATGGCGTCTTCTCCCGGATTGGCTAAGAGCGCTGCCCATCTCTTTGAGCCTTCTCCTTCTGCCCTGCGTACAACTGACGTGCTACTGCGTTCCATAATGCCGTCCTGTCGTTGCCTATCTCCGATAGCGCCAAGGATGCCTCTTCTTTTCCAGCTGTGGCCTCTGCTTTCCTGCCTTCACCGCCTATGATAATGGATACTTCTTGTTCTCCTGTTGCTGCCGATGCTGCTGTGCCCTCCAGCTGCGCATAGCCTCATCGCTGCCTGCTTTACCAGCTACTGCTCCAGTTACCTCACCTGGGATTCCATTTCAGAACAGCCTCGCCTTTCTTGAGGACTGCAATAACCACCTGCACATATTCATCTGTTTCCTCGTCTCCTGCTTCGGCGTCCTCGTCTTCCTCGGTAAGTGCTCTGGATTCCTCTGTTACTCTCCATGGCCATAAACTTTTCCTAGATTTTCCTGAAGATCCCTTCCACTGGTCAACAACTGCACACTGCTCGATCTCAGAGTTGCCTTCGAGTCAACAACTGCACACTGCTCGATCTCAGAGTTTCCTTTGTTTCCACTGGTCAACAACTGCACACTGCTCGATCTCAGAGTTTCCTTTGTTTCCACTGGTCAACAACTGCACACTGCTCGATCTCAGAGTTTCCTTCGAGGCCTTTCCTGACACTTTCTTGAAGAAATATTGTTCAGCTTTTAAGACGATACTTCCCCCAGTGTCATCACTCACCTGGCCAGAAAGCCTCTGTCTGGCATTGTGCATTTTGCTCTGGCAGTGATCCTCGTGGTGCTCCCGCTTCCAGACTTATGTCCCTGGCCTCTGCATTTGATTCCTGGCAAATATCCTTTACAGCCACTGCTCAACGCGTGTCTTCCTTTTCCCAACGCGTGTCTTCGCTTCAATCGCCTTCTAAGCCCGCTTCTCTACAACAGTCAGTTCCAACCACTGTTCAACGCGTGTCTCCGCAGCCAACTGCCTCTACATTCAACGATTCTAGTTTCCACCAGCCCGCACTACCTGTTGCCCTGTATCAGCTTCTGCCAACGCCCTGATCTCCTCTGATGAGACGCAGTGATCGCTGTCGCCGCGTCCACCGTTCTTCATCGTTTGCCCAGCCACGTCTGTGCTACTCAAGCTTATGTACCTGCCCTGTTCTTTCTGTGCTCCTCCGGCTCGTGTGAACATTTCTGTATTGAACTTCTATTTATTGCGTCCAGCCTCGTGCACCATACTCATTATTGTGTGTTCATGTTACTGTTATGTTTCCCCTGCTTCGGTCTGTTATGCGCGGTTTTTGTATATCTTGCTCTGTGTTATTGTATTATCGCTGTGTTCCTCCGGCTCGTGTGAACATTTCTGTACTGAACTTCTACTGGTTGCGTCCTGCCTCGTGCTAAAAGCTCATCATTTTGTGCTCACGTTACTCTAAGACTTCCACTGCTACGGTCTGTAATGAGCGGTTTTTGTATATTTTGCCTTGTGCTTTTGTATTCTTGCTGTGTTTTTCCGGCTCGTGTGAACATTTCTGTACTGAACTTCTACTGAGTCCTGCCTCGTGCTCCACGCTCATCACTGTGCGTTCATGTTACTTTAATGATTCCCCTGCCACGGTTTGTTATGCGCAGTTTTTTTTTTGCTTGTTTTTTTTTATGTTTTGCACTGTTTTGTTGTATTGCTCTGATTTTTCCCGTTATTTCCATGTAACGCTCCAAGAGAACTATTGAAGCAATGTTGAACTTTGCCTTATGGCTCGGTGCATTATCCTACTGGTACCAAAAAGGCTCGGTTCCATAGTATTGTCACAGAGTTGGTAGGGCATAATTATAATTGTCCAGAATATCGAGGTAGACGTGCTGGTTAACAGGTTTGCCCACGATAACCAATGGGCCGGGACCATACCACGAAAAACGCCCACACACGAATACACTGCCAGCTCCAAACTTGACCGTAGGAATAGTACACTATGGTAAATAGCGTTCCCCTGACTGTCGCCATACCCACACAGGGCCATCAGACTGATGGACCGCAAATCTGGATTCATCAGTCCATAGGACCCGTTTCCATTTACCTACGGTCCACGATAAATGTTCTTTACAGCATGCTAAACGACGAGTGGCATTCCGAGTGGAGATGAAAGGCTTATGAGCAGCCACACGACCGCGGTAACCCATGGAATCTGTTTTTAAAATATCATAAGGTTTCATTAAATGGATGTCTCATAATATGAGTTAATTTGATTTAAGCTAAGCCGAGTTTTATTTTACTCCATCAATTATCCGCACAAAGAAGGCTTTTACTCTTGAGATATAGTTTGTGCGACTCATCAGTATGGCCATGGAATGAAGTTCTCTGCGAATGATAAGTGTACATACCGAGGTTCCAGAATTTTAACTCACCTGTACACTGAGGTCTTATACCGTACTCCGTCGATTAGCTGTAACGACTCTCCTGAGGCTTCGACGTCCTCTATCACTGATTTTCTTTGGTCTGCCGGTACGCTTTGCTGCTTCAGGCACGCTATGTGTCTTCCACTTATTCAGTATATCCAAAACAGTTGACTTGGGTATGTTGACTTGGGTATGTTTAAACACCTGACTTGGGTATGTTTAAACACCTGACTTGGGTATGTTTAACAGTTGACTTGGGTATGTTTAAACACCTCTCGGTTTCTCTTATAGAAAGCTCACTATAATAACACCCAACAATCTTTCCTTTCTGAAAGTCAGTTCTCTTCCGCCACGTTATTTCACTCAACCTCGCAGCGCGATATGATCGCGGTCAGCTGCAGGCTTGTTTTTATGCCGTTTGCAACTGTACCGTGCATCTTAACAACGCAGCATATCCGTTCATTTGCTTCTGAAGGGGTGTCCGGTGACTTTTGTCAATATAGTGTATATAGTTATACAAGCCCAATGACACGGTGCGTTGTCCTGTTGAAACAGAGAACTGTATATTACTATCCCGACAAGGTTTGGTCGGAGCTCTGATGCAATCTTAGATCTGTGCATTTCAAATGCCCCATTTAATTCGGTTTCTTCGAGGGTTCTGGATATTGCCTTGAGCGACCACTTTATTACTTATTTTATTCTCACTAACTCATATACCAGAGAAACCAGTAAACATGGTAAGCAAATTCGAACATTTACTTCAAATAGTGTGGACTATTTTACAAATTTAATGAAATTTACTAATTGGGATGAGATACTTAACATTATTAATCTTTTAATGCTTTTGGTAAAATGTTTTATGAGGCATACAATAGGGCATTTTTCCTGGTTATGGGGACAAACTAGATGAGGAAAAAATGGAAGAAACCTTTTTTAACTAGACGTTGCCTAAACCAAATTAATAAGAAAAATAAATTGTACGCAAGATTCATGAGATCTAGGAACCAGTCGGATTTTAAATTGTTTAAAAAATTTTGAAATAACCTTAATGCATCTATCCGAAAATTAAAAAGAGAATACTATTACAACATTTTTGCTCAAAATAACGCTCAACTAACTTGGAAGCACATAAATACTTTATTACGCCTTAAAAATGCACCAAGTTGTAAAATTCATTTAACTCAGGAATCTGATGTTTTGACTCACCCAATTGAGGTAGCAGTCTGTTTTAATTATTTTTTCATTACCGGCGCACAAACTCTTATTGAACAAATACCAGGTGTGAAGAACCAGCACCTTTATTCAAATACATGTGCAACTTCATTTATTAATAACTTTATCCATATATTAAAAATTACAAAAACAATTGTGACGTATATTCTAAATTAACTTTCCTTTTTAGTTTCTTTCCCTATGTAAATGTTGAGTTATTCTCGGTTACTCTTCACTCTTAACGTAATAGCTTTTCTCTCAAACGATGACGTTTGGCAACACAATTGAGGTTGAATGAACGTGACGTATGCCTGAGTTTTGATCAGAACGAGAGATAAAAACGACGACTAATCTGTTACTGGGCGAGCGTTGGGTTGTAAACTGATTATTGAAAAGAGCGTGTAAATTGATTATTGAAAGGAGCGTTGTGAAAAGAGCGTTGTGTTAAGAGTTGTGTGGTGTGTGGAGAGTTTAGTGTAATATGCTATGCTACGATGTGTTTGCTACATCCTGAATAAAGCGTCTTTTCCGTAAGTTTGACTTCTGTTGTTTACATGTTTCGTCTGGCCGTTAAGGTTTAATTTTAGGAACTATTTCTTCCTATAGTGATGTTTTAAATTAACGTAGAAGTACGAAAAGATTTTACGTTATACAATATTAATTCATCAACTACAGTAAATTGATGTTAATAGAGTTCCAGATCCGGATGATATCTCTCCAAAAATTTTAAAACCAATCATTTTTTATATACACTGACGGAAAAAAAATCCCAACACCAAGAAGGGGTTGTGTTAGATAAACGACAGTTGGTAGGCAGTGAGAGTACATCTGTAAGATCACGTCTATGCAAATTTCACGCTCGGCGCATACGTGTGGCGCTAGTAGCGCCCCTCGGAACATGGAAAGCAGGTTTACTGTAAATACGCGCTGTAACGTTCGTGAGCGTTAGTTATCGTTGAGATTCGACGCAGTGTGTTGATGTTAATCAAGAATGCTTTTAAGAAGACGAAGAAGCCATTATCAACAGCTCACGGAGTTTGAACGAGGTCGTGTAATAGGGCTATGAGAAGGTGGATTTTCGTTCCGCAATATTGCAGAACGACTTGGCAGGAATGTAGCCACTATGCATGATTGTTGGCAGCGGTGGTCAAGGGAAGGTACTGCCTCAAGAAGACCGGATTCCGGCCGGCCACGTGGCACTACTGAGAGGGAAGACCGCCGTGTACGGCGTATGGACGTGGCGCATCGTACTGCGCCTGCGGCAGCAATTCGAGCTGCAGTTGCCACCACAGTGACACAACGAACTGTTACAAATCGGTTACTTGAAAGACGGCTCCGAGCCAGACAGCTCCGAGCCAGATTCCACTTCCTCCAAACCACTGCCGTTTGCGACGTCAGTGGTGTCAAGCTAGAGCTCATTGGAGGACGGAGTGGAGATCTGTTGTGTTTTCTGATGAAAGCCGGTTTTGCTTGGGTGCCAATGATGGCCGTGTGTTGGTTAGAAGGAGGCCAGGTGAGCGCCTGCAACCAACCTGTCTGCGGCCGAGACACACTGGACCTACACCTGGAGTTATGGTCTGGGGAGCAATTTCCTATGACAGCAGGAGCACTCTCGTGGTTATCCCACGCATCCTGACGGCACAGTTGTACGTCGGTCTGGTGATTCATCCTGTTGTGCTGCCATTCATGAACAGGATTACAGTGGGTGTTTTCCAACAGGATAACGCTCGCCCGCATACCGCTGTTGTAACCCAACATGCTCTACAGTGTGTCGACATGTTGCCGTGGCCTGCTAGATCACCAGATCTTTCTCCAATCGAGCACGTATGGGACATCATTGAGCGACAACTCCAGCGTCACCCCCAACCAGCATTAACCGTCCCTGTATTGACCGACCAAGTGCAACAGGCATGGAACTCCATACCACAAACTGACATCCAGCACCTGTACGACACAATGCATGAACGTTTGCGTGCTTGCATTCAACATTCTGGCGGTTACACCGGTTATTAATGAACCAGCATTTCACATTTAAAATGGCTCTTCTTGCGCTTACATTAAGCTGTGATCTTGAAACCTTAATCGATTAAATATATTACCTATACAAATGTATTGCCGCCATTTCATTCCTCTACAACTATTTTTTCCTGGTGTTGGGATTTTTTTTCCGTCAGTTTATTAACACCATTTTTGCACATATGTATAATAACGCTTTATTCTCTGGTATTTTTCCTGATGCATTTAAAATTGCTAAAATTACCCCAACTTTTACAAAGGGTTCTACTTCAGATGTTAATAATTTTATACCCATTGCTAAATTATCCATTTTCTGTAAAACCTTTGAAGAATTATTATTTACTAGACTCTATTTATTTATTAGAAAATTTGGCATACTTCATAACAATCAATTCGGTTTTTTACCCAACTCTTCTACAGAAATTGCAGCATTACATTTAAAAAACAGATTATAACAAAATTTACATTACAACAAGTATTCCCTATGTCGCTTTATGGACTTATCAAAGGCGTTTGATACTGCAAATCATACATTATTGTTACAGAAAGTATACAATTATGATGTCAGGGAAATATTTTGGGATTTATTTAAATCCTATTTCCTTAATAGGAAGCAATACATAGAAATTGGCTCTGGTTCAATCTAAAACTCAAATGATAAATATGGGGATTCCCCAGGGCTCTGTTCTTGCGCCTTTGCAATTCAATATCTATATTAGTGATTTTTGTTTGCTTTATGCGAGTATTGATTCTAATTTATATGCTGATGATACAACTGCTTTACTCTGCTGTGACAGCATTCTTACATTAACCCAAAAACTGCAAACTCAATTTATATAACAAAAATTATTATTTTTTCTTATTTTGGTCCAGATCAGTCATTATTGAACAACATGTATTTAAATGATGCTCTAGTTGAAATTGTGGAATATTATAATTACTTGTGTGCATTGTTCCAAAACAACTTACATTGGAATCAACACATTGATTATTTATCGGAAATATGGTTATGATTGCGAATATAATGTTTAATTTAACCCCCAATTGATGATACTCCTGTATTATACCTTAATTCAATCACATCTGCATTACTGTACCTCGGTCTGGGGCATGACAACAAATTATAACTTAAATAAATTACGACTCCAAATCAGATTTTTCAGACTGTTGGAAATTAAAATTCTTGGCACTTCTTACCATAATTTTGTTGCTGCACATAAATTGACTCCCAATTGTTTCAATATTCTTAGTATTCGACAATTGCATCTCTATAACATCGGTAAGCTGATGTTTGAAATAATTAACAATTATAACTATTTAAACATAATGTCTTTGGGTGTTTTTACTCATACTTATTCTACTAGATTTAGAACAAATTTAATTCCTTCCTTCCCTAATTGCGGAAAGGAACAGGACAATGATTAATTATTCAGGGCCTCTGTTCTGGAATAGTTTGCCTCTTGTTTTAACTTCGTTAAACAATATTAATTTATTTATACAAAAATTAAAACATTATTTACTAACATTAACATCTAATAATGTTGAATCATCCCATTGATTATCATGCTCTATGAGTACGACTTTATTTTTATGCTTGATTTCATATCGGTTTGACTTGGATTGGCTTTTTTTTTCTTTTTTACTGCTTTCCTCTTTTGTTTCTGTTGGAGAATCGAGGGCTCGGCAGGCCTTCTCGGCCTTTTCCCTCTGCATCCCAGGTGTTGCAAAAGATATTGACTGTCAAGATGTGAAACCTAATTAATTCAATATAATAATTACACATGAACTCTGTCAGAACTAAATTATATTGATAAAAAAAATCCGGGTAGAACCAGGGGCGTACGGGAGGGGGTGTCCTGGGGGTCTGAACACCCCCCCTAACCCCCGTCGTGAGCCTAGATGATGATTACGAATAAACTCCAAATGATGACCAAAAGCGTCCCAAAAACAGGCTACTGCTTTATCACAACACCCGCCTGCTAGTGTAATCCTGTTCAGCCACTTCATTTATCCTCCCTCTCACATACCCACATTATCTCTCCGTTCGAGGCTTGCCAAGGCGATCAGCTGCGGAAGCTGTGCTGCTTTTTCACTAGAAGAGACCCATTCCGGAAAGAACATCACCTGACGCATGCGCTGAGATGTAGGGCGCATACGTAACCCGAGTTGATTCTGGAAGAAACTGCAATGTGTAAACGACACCAGCTCGCGAGTTAAAACGAATTCATTGTCTTAGAGACAGAAGGAGAGGAAAACCCGATTTCGTGATCGAGGTGCTCGCGTTCTTACAGTACGTACCCACAGTCGCCTTCGGTTCTGCAAACCTTTACGTTGTCTCTTTTGACTTCTTCATCATTTGCGATACCTAAACGTTTGTGTACATTACATTGTTATTTTTTGAAGAAAATTAGGAGTGAAGAAATTTTTCTCAGAATCGGTTGCAAATGAAGCAGCCGCTGTGCGAGAGGCCTCGGACCTAGAATCATCTGAAGTTAGAGAAGTCCCAAAAACTGAAATAAAGTCAAGTCCAAATGACGTTGCATTACTGGTAAGTAAAAGTTTGAACAAGTACGAGAGATTTAACGCGTTACAAGACATTTAGGTACCAGAAAATAGCTCCAATTTTTCTGCGACTGCTGTCTGGGGAAAAAAATCTCAGATTCCAAATTAAGTGGCTGGAAAGATGAAAATGGTTATCCTACTGCAAATTGGAAGACGGAGCTTATTGCAAATATTGTGTCCTTTTTTCCTTGAGTGGAGAAGGAACTGCATCCCAGCCACTAGCACAGCTATGGAAGAAAGCGTTTAAAAATTGGAAACATGCGGTAGAGAAATATAACTATCATCAAACCACGAATTATCATAAGCAATATTTTGAAGGCTGCCCAAGATCGGAAAATTAAGATGTTGTTTTGAAAAGAAGTAAACCCATTGATCATAGGCTCAATGCTGCTGAAAAAGCCGAAGTCGAAAGGAATCGTAAACTTGTTGCTCCTGCTGTTATATTAAAACAGTACTTTTGCGCAGCAAACAAGGACTGGATTTGCGGGGCCGCTGTGAGTTGAGAACTTTCAAATTAGATCAAGAACCTACTGAGAATGAAGGAAATTTTAGGTCAATTCTCCGTTTCGTACCTAAAATGGCTGCGAAACAGACTGGCACAAGTGATTTTTGTGACTATTCGTGAACACACCGGGAAAAAATCTCAGTATATTAGTCCTACAACTCAGAACGAGAAAACTGAAAGTTGCAATAAATTGCTTAAAAAAACAGTTGTCGACATGGTAAATGCATCAAAATTCTTCTCAATTTTAGCGAATGAAACTGCTGACATTGAGGGAACTGGACAATTTTCTTTAAGCTTTCGCTACGTTAACGATGAAACACCAAAGATAAACGAACAGTTTTGCTGTTTGTGCCAGTGAGTGGCAATACCATAGGAAACGAATTAGCTCAAACAATAGTAACCACATTGGATAAATTTGGTGTGGAAACCAAATACCCCCGGGGTCAGGGCTGTGATGGAGCATCAGCAATGGTAGGAAAATTTAATGGTGCTCAAGCAGTCATGGAAGATAAATTCCCGTCTGCAATGTTTGTTCATTGTAGCTCACAGCTTAAATTTAGCCATTTCTGGGGCATGTAAGGTTCAAGGCATTCGCAATGCCATAGGTACAGTAGAAAACGTTTATGAATTTTTCAATACCCCTAAACGTCAGTCATTCCTACAAACAATGGTAAAAGATATACTTCCAGATTCCAGAAAGGAGAAACTGAAGCATTTATGCCCAACAAGATGGGTAGAAACACATGATTCCGTTAGCATTTTGGAACTTCAGCCGGCAGTATCAAATGCTTTAGAAGAAATGAGTTCTTGGAATGACAGGGAAACATCGTCAAAAGCCACGCAGATTTTGTTGGCGATAAAAGATGTAGAATTCAACATTAGTGTTCTCGTCATTGATGTGGTTTCTCGGTACTCATTGTTGCTGTGCAAAGCATTACAGAAAGAAAACATAGATTTACACTGCTGGCCACCCAAAATACAACACCAAGAAGGAAGCATCCGATTGGCCTGAAATTTGCAGCATGCGTCGCCCGCAACAGGACATGCAAACGATTAGCATTGCAGGGTATATGCAATTCGTGTGCGCCCGGCACGCCACCGAGAAGCACTATAAGAAGGTTGCACAGAAGGCGGGGTATAAGTAGTGGAAGTGTGTTGTGCTGCCCGACCTGTGCGTGGAAAGCTTCCTGATGCCTCGTCGTAGAATACGGCAGTCATTCCAGCCGGTTTCGGAATTCGACAGACGACAAATAGTGGCTTGTCGCGACAGCGGTTTATCGTACCGAGACTTCGGCGCCCGTGTGGGACGACATCCAGCCACAGTGAGGCGAGTATGGATTCGGTGGGTACAGAAGGGACGGACGGACCGACGTGAGCGATTGCCGCAGCCACGGCACACCACCGAACGAGAGGACCGGTATGTTGTGCGGCGGGCATTGACGGCTCGCACCGCCACATCACGAACGTTAGGCAGAAATTAGGGTGTGTTGCACAACAACCTGTGTCAGCACGTACCGTTCGACGTCGTCTGCAGGAGCGGGGACTTGTCGCACGGCGCCCATTGCTCCGATTACCACCGGCGAGTGCGGCGGCAGTGGGCCGTTGAACGCCGCACCTGGACTACGGAATGGCACGACATTGTCTTCTCCGACGAATCCAGGTTCTGCCAGCAACACCACGATGTTCGGATCCGCGTGTGGCGGCACCGAGTCTAGAGACTGTATGACGCCTGCATTATGCATCGCCATATTAGTCCGTCGCCTGGCGTTATGGTTTAGAGCGCAATTGGATATGACACCCGAACCCTTCTGGTACGCATCGCCGGTAAACTCAACAGCCACCGCTACATCTCCGACGTTTTGGAGCCTGTAGTCCTCCCTTACCTGCAGGACGTGCCAACGGCCACGTTTCAAAATGACAATGCGCGCCCGCACGTGGCACGCATCGTGCAACAATTCTTCATGGCCCACCAGGGGCACTGCTGCCGTGGCCCGCTTGTTCTCCCGATACATCGCCCATCGAACATGTCTGGTCGCTGATCGGCAACCGAATGGCCCGGCAAGCACCTCCCGCGGCTACGCCTGATGAACTGTGGCAACGTGTAGAAGCAGCCTGGACAGACATACCCCAAGCCCACATCCAAAGCCTCTTCTGTTCGATGCCGCGGCGTGTAGCGGCCGTTATTGCCAGCCATGGGGGCCTACACGAACTATTGATGTCTGCGTGTTCCGCAAGTCGCATGGGCCTGTAAGCTCAATCGTTTCATCTTTGTATCTGTAGTTATGTGTCCAGTAAATCTGGCTTTGCTATCTCGTGTCCTTCTTGGTGTTGCATTTTGGGTGGCCAGTAGTGTAGTTGAAGCTATAAATCTTGCAGAGGATTTAAAACATGAAATACCTCTGTGTGAAATAAGATCAATGAGAAAAAATCCTGTTACAAATTTTTAAGAAATATTTCAAGAATTAATTAAAAAATCGAAATTATTAGATTTTGACATCAAAATACCACGCTTATACGTATAACAGGCAAATGAACCGTTTCAACGTAGAAACAGATTCTGCTGAAGATTACTACAGAATCTCTGTATTCTTGCCGTTTTTAGATTCGTTCGTACAAGAAATCGATCGAAGATTTCTATTGCATAAAACCTTTCAGTGTTTACTGCCTGTTCACAATTTCTTATCTACCAACGAGAACGACTTAGAAGAAACACTGCATTTTTATTCAAGTGAGCTGGATAACAACAGCAAAACTGTGAAAGACGAAATACAGCTATGGAGAAGACGCCTAAGTAGCCTTATAGAAAGTGCGGAGTTACGCAATGCATAACATTTTGAAACAATGCAATATTGCAATATATCCTAATGTACATAAACTGTTGAAGATTTTATGTGTTTTGCCAGAATCAACAAGCTCTGGTGAACGGTATTTCTCAACCCTCCGGAGAATAAAATCGTACTTGCGTAGCACTGCCTCTGAAAGCAGATTAAATGGTTAAGCAATGTGATATGTACACAGAGATATATCCCTTAGTGCAGATGAAGTTATCGCTGACTTATCAGAGAAAAGCAGGAGACTCAGATTCGAATTTTAATCATAAGAACCAGGTATGATTAAAAAAGTAATTATCTTTAATTTCACAGTTCTTAAGATCCGCTTTTAAGTTACTACGTATTAATGTTATATCGGAAGTCATACTTTTGGATTAACAGCTCTATCCCGGACTTCAAATTCAGGCAATATCAAAGTGTTCTAATCTAGCGAATTGTTTCTTTTTATATTATGATTTGTGTATATGTAAGAATTCAACCTGTGCCATCACAATTTGTCCTTTATGAAACTGATAAATTGGCAGCTTTTTCCATTCTTACTCCGAACACTGTACTAACCAAAAGTCGGTCCTCGGGTTGTATATATACTGCTCTGTGAACTTCACCTGCGCCACCGTTTGGTGTCCAAGCGCGCTCATTTCTCTAGGCTTCAACTGGCAATGTAATGGCTCACCGGTATATATTCATAAATCCTTCTGAACTTGTACTGAATCGCATCACCTAAACGTAGGCGTTTATACGTTGATTGAAATAGCGCATATTTTTATTTTTATTTCAAAATATGCAAACGAATACACATATTAAATTAAGTAATAAGAAATAAACAGCTGTGTAACTGCGCATAAAATTTGGAGCTTGGCCAATGAGACTAAAACATCGTGACCACCATGGGGACTTCCACACATTACATCGTGATCCCAAAAATCAGCGGTTTAGCAAGAAACATAACTTTGCGTTCTTAACTGCAACACATCGCATAATACACTGCTGGACAATTGCTAAGGACGGATCATAAACGGCTATATAGCGCATAAAAAAGTAAGTGTAGTTGGATGCCAAGTGAAATAAAATAATGTCAGAAAGCCAGGACATTACAAGAAAGACAATTTATTGTGCTCTGAAATCCAGAAGGCTTTGGAACGTGTTCAAGGGACAAACAGGCCATTTTGTGCAGAATACGTTAAGTTGAAAAAATGCAATTACCGTCCGCAGGCGTTCCGGCGTAAGATGTCAATACGGGATATGGCCACCATGGAGGGCGATGCAAGATTCCACATGTCGTGTCATGCTTTGCACAACATTATCAAGCAGCTGTTGGGGTAATTTATCTCATTCCTCTGTCAGTGCACGGACGAGGGTGTCCTTGTTTATTGGAGGGCATTGGCGACCAGCAAGACTCCTCCCCAAAGCATCCCACACATTTTCAATGGGATTCAGATCTGGAGAACGTGCTTGCCATACGAGGCGTTGAATATCCTCGCTCTCAAGACACTCCTGGACAGCGACTGTTCGATGACATGTTGTGTTGTCGTCCATGAAAATAAATCTATCACCAACAGCACCACGGAACATGCGAACATGAGGTAGCAGAACATCATTAATGTATCGTTGGCCAGTCATAGTCCCAGTTGGAAGCACATAGAGGGACGTACGGCCATTGATCATGATGCCAGCCCATACCATGACACTACATGTCGGATATCGGTCCCTTTCCTGTATGTTTGCTGGACAATATGCAGTACCACTATCACGCCAGATCAGTTGTCGTCGACAATCAGACGATAGACTGTATCTACTCTCATCTGAGAAGAGGACAGCAGACCAGTCGTTATCAGTCCAATTGCGATGTTGATGGCACCATTGCAAACGGGCGGTACAGTGACGTCTGGACAATGGGATGCACACAACAGGACGGCGGGCGTATAGTCCTCCTTCATGCAAACGTCTGGCGACAGTTTTTCGGGAGATCCGCTTGCCAGTAGCAGCCATAAACTGATTTGCTACCTCACTAGCTGTGCTGCGCCGGTGTCTTTTTGTTGATAGCACCATGTACCGATCTTCTGCAGGTGTCGTACAGCGAACACGACCTCCCCCGTGACGTTTGCTACACTCTCCATGTGTTTGAAATGATTTCCAAAGCCTTTAAACAACACTGTGGCTGACGACGAACTCCCTGGCAACATCTGTTATTTTTCGCCTATCTTCAATCTTGCCAATAATACGGCCACGCGTAAAATCATCTAGGTGATGTCGGGAAGACATACTGAAAATTGCAAGTTCGTCAATTGATTCTTTCAATTTCAACTTTGCGTTTGAACAACAACGGTCAATACGCGTCAAATCCTTTACATCTCTTATCAGCGCTATGACGTCACGAACAAGTTCGGCAATCCAAAATTTGCATACGCACAACACGTCTTACTGTATCCCGCACTTATGCTAATTTCCACATTTTCCTGCCTTCCATTTTGTGGTTGCTATCGTTGCTATTGTCATCCGTCCTTAGCAATTGTCCGACAGTGTATTTATGTTTTACATATCGGCAAAAAGTTGTTCGACATGTAGTAGTGTTAACTCAAGGGAAACCAAACTGTTGACTAACAAAAGTTTTTTCTTTGGGGATTTCATTTGTCTGTTTCGGTTTAAGCACCATAAGTAACTTTCATGGAGTTATAAATGGTCGTCCGTCCCTAATTGTGAGACTACTGGTTCCAGGGAGGGGAGAGAGCCAATATGATTACGCAAATGTAATACCTCAACTGGCAATGTAACGCGGGCCAATCTTGGACGAATGGCATACCTCTAGGTCACCTCGGTGACCCTTGAGTGACTATATAGCTCCGCTTATGACTGTCAAAACCGAATAATTGCCACAGAGAACTAGTATGTCTGATGTAATATATATATTTATTAGGTTGATGCATAAGTTCATGCCGTTTTTTTCACCCCACTACAGGAATGTATTACATCAGAAGGAAAAGCGGAATCAATCAACTATGTGCCCCCCCCTCATTGTTTACGATGGTGTCCCAACGTCTGAATAGGTCTGCAATGCCATTCTAGGAAAAACGTGCAGGTTTTGCTGCGAAGAATTCATAAAGGCTATTCTGGAGATCAACATCAGTGTTGAACGTTCTGCCACGGAGTGCATTTGACAGAGATCAGAACAGGTGATAGTCTTAAGGAATAGGTCGGATATGGAAAGATCTCCCATTTCATGTCCTGGATGCCATTTTGGTCATGTTTGCACTGTGAGGGCGTTCGTTCTTGTGTTGGAGAAGGTCACCATGACGCCGATGTGGCCGTTTCTGCTGAATTGCTCCCTCCACACGGCGGAGTTGCTCATAATAGAGTGCAGCGTTGATGGTTCGATTCCAGGGCAGCATTTCCCAGTGAATATTGCCTTCCATGTCCCACCAGACACACAACATGACCTTCGCAGGATGAAGGTCATGTTTTGGACATGGTGTGATCGTCTTGTTTGGGTTTAACCATTCCCTCAGATGCCTGATATTCACGTACAGCCACCACTTTTCATCTCCAGTAGCACTACGTGACAGAAAGGGTTTGTGTTGCTGAGAACATTTCGCGATAACGGGCTAGCAAGGAACCGCATATAGCAACACGCTGATTCTTGTTGTCCTCGGTGAGAGTGTGAGGCATCCAAGACCCTAATTTCTGGACCTTTCCGATACGTTCCAAGTGTCGCACCACTGTAGCTTGATCACAGTCCTTCTCAGTGGCCAATCCGCGCGTGGTATGACGCGGATCCAAGTGGATGAGATGATTCAAAAGATCCTCATCAAAATGAAATGGACGACCTGAGCGTAGAGAGTCGTTGAGGTCAAAATTGGCATCTCGGAACCGCTCAAACCATTTGCGGTCTGTCCTTGGAGCAATAGCATTCACCCCATACACAGCACTAATTTGTCGAGTAGCCTCGGCGGCTGTGGATCCCTTGTTAAACTCGTAGAGGAGCAGAAGTCCAAAATGTTCATTCCTCTCTACATGACACTCCATACTTCCAGTCCTGAAAACCAAGAAACCATTAGCCACAATCACACAATGCAATATGATTTAGATACACGATATTACTGGCTACATTTTGATATAAAACTGACCATCTGCACCGTCACTACTGACTTGGGAAACACTCATAACATAAAACGGAATGAACTTATGCATCAACCCAACAGAACACAACGCCGTTTCTTTCTACAATCCGCCGTTCGTTACTCTGGCATTTGTTCTCGCTTCAGTACTTGCAACTCATCTGCCTTTCTGTGGTGGTCGGACTTGAAACTAAGCTCTCCGCTATCAACCAATGAGTTGTATTTATCCGAATCGGTTCAGTAGTTTTCTAGATTAGTAAAAAAAATTCCGTATATTATTGCGAACAACTTTTTTCACGTTGGGCGTGATAAGGTCGTATGCAAACAAAGCGGAACGATACACAGGAAATCGGGAACTACCTGAAAGCAATCTGATTCGGTAGTACAGCCAAAAATAGTAAAAAATAAGAGAAATAACAAAAAATAAACAAAACAGCCTATGTCTACCGGAAAGAAGTAAGCTTCCCAAAGGTGAAAGAACTATCCAAATCGGTTCAGTAGTTTTCGAGATTACCTCAAACGCACAAAAACACTTTCTCTCTTTATAGATAAGTATAGATGTATAATGATAACAGAAAAAATAAATTTTTAAGACCAAACTGGTATAATTAAACACATGTTAACTCCATTATGTAGTTATCTAGACACTATATCATTTCGGGTCACTGAAAGATCGCCTCAATACTCCAATGCAAGCCCGACAACGACGGGCAAGCACATGTTTATACAACAATGAGGAACGTCATCGTTAAATGCGTATATGAGTAGTTGGAAAAATTAAAAATTAATGGGAATATTGGAAAAATTTTGTTGTTGGTGACCCATCTGCCCATTAATAATTCAACCGCTTATCATATATTTTATTACGATTCGTGTTATATGACAAGAAAAAATTTCAGTCACAGCTTTTTCAACCGTGCATGGCACAGGTTATGGACTAGTGATAATAATATTACCTGATTTTTTACTTCAGTAACGAATCCGTTTTTCCTTAAGTCCACACTGTCGCTCTCTTCAACATCATCAAACAGCGCGTCGAGATGATCATTTGTAGCTTCACGTGTTTCGTTTATGGCCTGGAAGCCACACAGTTTCAAAATAAATTCTTGGAGTTCCTGAAATAAATAACAGAATGCTATTTTATAACTACACAACATATGGCATTTTTATATGCTTCAATATTGTTGTGATCCCAAAAGACATTCCAGCTGAACGCAATCACATTGCAGAGAATAATAACGATTAACTTGTCTGTACCACAGGGAAACAAAACTAGGATGTGCTACTTTAGACACATTGATAATATATTGAAGCAACCGCGCTTCCACTGTTTTAATGCAACAAAAGAGCGTCGAAGTGCTGAATATTACAGTTTCCAAGGCCTTAGTGCTGCGAAATATTCGTAAAATGTGAGGTTAATACACCGATGAGCATCCCCAGTCTAGAGAAAGGAGTGTGCCTGGATACCAAACGGTGGCGCAGGTGAAGTTCACAGAGCAGTATATATATACAACACGAAGACCGGCTTTTGGTTAGTAGAGTGTTCGGAGTAAGAATGGGAAAAGCTACCAATTTATCAGACTTTGATAAAGGACAAATTGCGATTGCACAGCGCCTCGGAACTACGATCTCGGAAACGGCGCGGCTTGTGGGTTCTTCACGTGCCGCTGTAGTGAGTATGTATAAAAAGTGGTGCACAGATCACCAAACGACAAGCCGTCGTCCAGCCGTTTGTCGTCCGCAGTTCATTGATGCCAGAGGGGAGCTGAGACTGTACCGCAGTATTCACAGCTACCGCAGAGCTACAGTGCGACAAATCACCCGCAGCTACGACAATGGTGATCAGAAAAATGTGCCACAGCACACAGATCATCGAAGCTTTTTATGCATGGGCCTGCGTAGCCGAAGACCCAGCCAGGTTCCCATGCTCACTGCACGTCATCGTCAACAATGCATGAGTGAGTCCAAGTTCATGGAGCTTGGACCGTTGATGATTGGAAGAAAGTGGCCTGGTTTCACGAATCAAGATTCCCGGTGCATGACGTAGACGGCCGAGCGCGAATACGCCGACTACCAACGGAAGCTATGGCACCTGGATGCACTGTTAGGAGGAAATAGGCCGGCGACGGAGGTGTTATGCTGTGGGTGATGTTCTCTTTGGACACTTCAGCCCCATTATCCCAATAGCATAATCCCTGATAGCTGTCAGATATCTGAATATCGTTGCGAACCAAATTTACCCATTCATGGCAACTGTGCTTCCTGCTGGTGATGGCTATTACCAACAGGATAATGCACCATGCCATATTGCCAGAATCGTCAAGGAGTGGTTCGAGGAACTTGCTGGTGACTTTCTGTTAATGACCTGCCCTCCAAATTCAACTGACACGAACCCAATCGAACATTTGTAGTTCGACTTGGAAAAGCGGGTTCGCATTAAATCCCCACCACCCCGAAATGTACGGGAACTGAAGGACCTGCTGTTGTACATTATGGTACCAGATACCCCAGGAATACCTATCACCACCTCATCGAATCGATGTCTCGCGGAGTAGCCGCTGTTTTGCGGAATAAAGGGAGTCCTACAGCTTATTACGTAGGTGGTCATAATGCAATGGCTTATCGGTGTAAATTTTAGTGAATCAATTTACCTCCTTGAATTTCGTTATGTTTTGTGTGCTAATAAAGAAACATTATGAGTTGCTTTAGTTTTGTTATAACATTATTCAACTATGCTGGAAAATGAACTGTACAAGGTGTGATCACAAAGTATGCAGACTGGATTTATTAAAAACAGAAGTACAAGACTTAAAAATTTGAAACTTAATCGCCTTTGAAGTTGGCCACATCCGAAGCCACACACTTGCCCAACGCTGTGGGATAAGTGTGTGGTTTCGGCTGCTTCGCCGCATTCTGTTGTATCTCCTCAATATCTTGAAATCGTTTTTTCTTTCAAGTGGTATTTGATTTTTGGGAAAAGAACAAAGTCGCAGGAGGGAGATCTGACGAATAGGGTGGCTGTTGGACCTGTGCAAGTGGGTGCCTAGCAAGAAACTGCTGTAAAAGTTGCGATTCATGAGCAGGCGCGTTGTTCTAGTGAAGTTGCCACTCTCATGCAATGCGCTCCTTTTGCGACGAACTGCGTTCCTCAAACGCAGCAAAACTTTACAGTAGTACTCCTTGATAACTATCTTGCCTGATGGAGCGTATTCAAGATGCACATGATTGAAAACAAAAATGTCTTCACATTTTTAGGGCTCTATCGTGCTTTTTTCGGGGTCTGGGAGAGTTTGGGGGTCTTCCACTGTGAAGAATAATACCCATAAACCCACGATTCGTCATGAGTTATGATAGCCTTAAAACAGTTTGCGTCATTTTCGACGCACTCAAGCAGGTCCCCAGCAGCTGAAACACGAGCCTGTTTTTACACAGGTGAGAGCAACTTTGGACCAAATTTTGCTAAGCATCTCATCAAGTGAACTGAACTGAAACTAATGTTGAAATCTTCAGATAACTGAAGAATAGCCCCCAGATCATTCTTCACTCTTAACATTTTCACGACCATGTTTAAAACATGTATACACCTCATAAGCTTGTGTACGATTCACA
The DNA here is from genome assembly GCA_039090855.1 of Macrothele yani. Taxonomy (NCBI): domain Eukaryota; kingdom Metazoa; phylum Arthropoda; class Arachnida; order Araneae; family Macrothelidae; genus Macrothele; species Macrothele yani. The sequence continues at coordinate 88,821,705 of CM076998.1, read as the reverse complement.
CAATCCTTCCATGGACTTTCTGTAACTTTAAATATGTGTTTTGACAAGTTTTACCAAGTCTTTCACAAAATCTGATGCAAATTCGTTGATCAATTTTTCCCCACATGAAAAATGCTACGAACAGCTTCGCACACGTAAGAACAAAGCACCACTGTAAAAAACCCGAAAATGCAGGGAGGACGTGACACATGCGTAGTAAGTTCCAAGGTCAACCTTCGTGATATGCCACTCGAATCCGAACTTATGCAACCAGTCCGTATATTTTTTCACCACACCATTAAAGGTCATTGAAGGCATTGCAGTACAAAGAATCTGCCTCCTTCTCCCCTCAAAAACAGGTAAATAGCTTATCATGTAGAGAAGAAAATTCCGCATGTATTGGTGCAACAACGATCTAAATCCACCTCACATTAAGGGAAATAGATAAATAAATACCTAGGCAGAAGATGTTCACACATGTTTAGAACAAATTTCCAGCAATATAATTAATGTTTATAATAAAATTATTTCTTCCTTAAATGTTCTATCTGCTAGTCCTTTCTCTGGAATATGAGCCTACATCTAGATATATAAGATAACAGAGCATTTCTTAAGGTATCCTACCACTACGCTGAAAAGGCCGTTTGTGCCAAATTTTAAATTTTGAAAAAAAATGCGTTCATTTTAAAGCCCCATTCTTTAGGATTCCAAAACTGCCTTTGTTTCTTGCTTGTCTATGATGAATAGATACAGAGTTACAGCAATCGGAATGTCTAAACCCAGTTGTCAAACGAACGGGAAGTGACATTTGAAACACGTTTTTTGCAGGATGAGATTTTTGTCCCGAACTCTTTACGGAAAACCTTATAACTGCAAAAGGTATGTAAATAAATTGATGAAACTTGGTATACATCTTTCTTATAATGTTTTTCATAGAATGGACTAAACGTTTTGCTGTTTGTCAGTTCAAAGTTAGGTTATAAATATTTGCATTCAACATAGTGAAGAAATTTGTCGATAATTCACACTAATAAATATAGCAATGAAAATATCTCAGCAGTGTTTAGAAACATCCCTTACTTTTTAGTTCTCTGCATAGGTAATAGTCATGCGCATAGACTGATGCAAAAAATGCCATTATACAGTATATCTGTAACGATTTTATTCAGAGCGTTAACAGTAAACAACATATTTCCTTAAATTCCTTCACAAATTCCCCAATTTCTTGAAAATTTAATATTGATATCTTTTTTTTTCAACGTTTATGTGTTTTTGTGTGTTAGCCTTCCATAAAAAACGATTACCCATTTTTGCATTTTTTCAAAAAAAGTGTTCCCAATGTAGTGGGATACCTTAAAGGTAGTGGTATTTTATTTCACTGTTTTCCATAGTCCAATCATTGTTTTATGTCTGCGTTTAGAAAGCCCTCTTTTAGCAGCCCAAGGGCACAATACTTTCGTCCATTGGTGACACATCAGGAGACTTTGAAGGAATATGAGCAAAAGGTATATACACTGAAGAGCAATTGAATTAGAGATACCTGTCTAGTAACTTGTAGCACCACCTTTCGCCCTGATGACGGCGGCAATTTTTCTCGGCATGGACTCGACAAGACACCGGAAACGTTGGGAAGCCATACAGGTCCACGACCCCTGAACAAGCTCCCACAGTTCACGAAAATTTGATGGAGGGGGGTCAGAGCCACGAAAATCTCTCTCGATGGTATCCCAGATGTGCTCGATGGGATTGAGGTCAGGTGACCTAGCTGGCAAAGGAAGCGAGGTCACGTTGGGGAAGTGTTCATCCACCCATTCGGATACAATTCGGGAGCAGCATTGTCTTGCTGCAGGATGAGGTCCCCAGTGGGATGTTGAAGACGCACAAACAGGAGCAAATAATCGTCCAGGATATCCCGGTAACGTTGATCTGTGAGGGACGATGTAACACGTACCAGGGGCCCCATTTCAGTCCACGTAAACAGTCCCCAGACGAGAATGCCACCCCCACCAGCTTGAAGAGTACCCTGCTGGCAAGAAGGATCCATCGCTTCATGTGGTTTACGCCGTACTCGTTTCCTGCCATCCGCATGTACCAACGTGAATCTCGACTCATCAGTCCATGCAACATTTTTCCACATGTCTAGTGTCCAGTGGCGATGTTCCCGCGCCCATGCTAGTCTTTGCACCCTGTGGTGTGCGGTCAGCAGCGGTACCCTCGTGGGACGATGGCTTCTGTACCCCATAGCGAGGAGATGGTTCTGGATGGTGTCGCTGCTTACACGTTTTTGTGCACCAGCGTTAAATTGCCAGGTAATTACTTGCACTGTGGCCAGTCTATCCGCTGTTACAATGCGAGCTAGACGACGATCACCGCCCCTCGTCCCCCTCATCCACACGCTGTTGTTCACGGCAGTTGACCCTTGCAGGGATGGATTTTACCGGATTCGATATACTCACGGTGCACCCGTGACACAGTGGCTCGTGAAAATCCCAGTGCCTGCACGACTTCCGAGATGGAGTGACCCATTCGTCAGGCCCCGACAATTTTCCCACGATCAAATGCGCTTAGATCCTTCGTCTTACCCATACTGCGTCCGACTCTTACTGATTCCCGTCACATCACTCCTTATATTGTCGGATCGCTGCATACCTCATGTCGTTTCCGTTTACAGTGCCGCCCACAGCGCCACATTTGCATTACGCCAGCTGTTTCTAATTCAATTGTTCTTCAGTGTATACTGAATAATCTTTTTTTTTTCTTTTTTTTTCATTTTTTCAACAAATCATCATCATCATCATCATTGTCAACCATTATCAATCCACTGCTGGACGAAGGTCTCCCCAAGTTTCCTCCACAACGGTCTGTCTTGTGCCAGTCTCCTCCATGTCACCCCTGCATACTTTCGAATTTCATCCACCCATCTCCCATGTGGTCTTCTTCTGGGTCTTTTCCTGTCCCTTGGAATCCAATCTAAAATTTCAGCTGTCCATCGATGATCTGTCCTTCTGGCAGTATGTCCAGCCCATTGCCATTTCAGGGATTTAACTCTGATCATGATGTCTTCCACTCTTGTCATTTTTCGGATCCACGAGTTCCTCTTCTTATCTCTCCTGGTTACACCAAGCATGCACCTCTCCATGCCTCTTTGAGTTGTCTGCAGCCTTTGTATGTCTCTTTTAGTTAAGGTCCACGTCTCCGCACCATACGTAAGCACTGGAAGGATGCATTGATCAAACACTTTTCTTTTAAGACATAATGGCATATTGCTCTTGAAAATTATGCTGTTTCTTCCAAAAGCTCTCCAGGCAAGTTTTGTACGCCGATTAATTTCTTCATCAATGTGACCCTCACTTGATATCTGCTGTCCAAGATAAACGTACGTGTCTGTTATCTCCAGCTTTTCTCCATCAATCGATAAATCTTCATTTCTTGTAAAAGCATTGAACATCACTTTTGTCTTCTGAAAGTTCATTTTTAATCCCACTTCTTTACTCTTGTCAGCAAGTTCCTGGATCATACTCTGCAGCTCTGATGGGGTAGTTGCAAAAATGACTACGTCATCAGCAAAACGAAGGTGGGTTAGATAATCTCCATTAATCTTTATCCCCTTGTTTTCCCAGCTCAGTGACTGAAAAACACCCTCCAATGTGGCATTAAAGAGCTTCGGAGATATGGTGTCACCTTGTCTCACTCCCTTTCCAATTTTTACGTGTGTTGTATTTTCAAACAGCCTAATCTTTGCACTTGCATTTTCATAGATGTTATTAATAATATTAATGTATGCATCTTCAATACCGCAGGTTTTCAGAGCCATTGTAACTGCTGATGGTTTCACCGAATCAAAGGCTTTTTCATAATCGATAAAAGCCATGCACAATGGAAGTTCATATTCCCTCGCTCTTTCAATTAGTTCTCTCAGCACGTGGATATGATCTATTGTGCTGTTGTGCTGTAGCCACTCCTGAATCCAGCTTGTTCTCTCGGTTGAGCCATGTCCAGTGTTACCTTCAAGCGGTGTGAAAGAACTTTAGTGAAGATTTTATAAACTACTGATAGGAGGCTGATAGGTCTGTAGTTTCCGAGATCCTCAATGTCACCTTTCTTATGTAGCAGGATCATTGTAGCGGTGTTCCAATCCTCAGGAATCTTTCCTTCATTAAGGCATCGAGTGAAAATTTGGGCGAGTACTGTTTCGATTTCTCCACTTGCTTCTTGTATGATGTCTACAGTAATTCCATCTTCTCCTGGAGCTTTTCCTCGCTTCATGTTCTTGATTGCATGTGCAACTTCTGCTGGAAGGACTGGAGGAACTCTGGTACTGGTATCTTTCATGATGTCTGGAGTGCATATATCATCCCTTTCATATAATTTGGAGTAGAAATCTTTCACTCTTGTCAAAATTTCGCCTCTATTTCTTGTTACAGAACCATCTTCTTTTCTCAGTGCCATAATCTGTTTTCTTCCCTTACTGAGATGTCCCTTTGCTATCTTTAGGCTTTGGTTGTTTTCAATTGCTTTCCTCACTAGTTCACAGTTGAATTTCCTTACGTCTTCAGTGATACTTTTTCTTACTGTCTTGCATAGCTCTATATATTCCACTTTGGAAGTCACATCTTCTTTAGTTGTCCTCATCTCTCTTCTTTTTGCATCAACATTTTGGTTTTTCCTGATAATTTGTTCACATGCAACTTGTTCTTAGACCCAGCTAATTTTGTTGCTGTTTCCATAAGAGCTTTGGTTACTTTTCTGTTAACTTCAGAGATGTCCACTTCTTCCGATGTTAGGCCTTCTAAAGCAGAGAACCTGTTCTTCAGTTCTAACTTGAAGGTATTATGGTGTTTTTTAAGGTTGGTTATGTCAATAGATTTTGTTTGTCCTATGAGCTTGCCACGTTCAAGTTTAGTGTTCAGGTGCATCTTACATCTCACCAATCTATGGTCACTACCTGTGTTGAACTTGTTTAGCACACTGCAGTCTTCTATGACGAATTTTTTGTTACACATAATAAAATCAATTTCACTTGTCGTCCCAATTGGATGTCTCCATGTCCATTTCCTGTGTGGCTTTTTCTTGAAGAAGGAGTTCAAGATGAAAAACCCTTCTGCCTCTGCAAACTCAACGAGAGTATTTCCACGCTGGTTTCTGTTGCCAACAAATAGAGTGGTAGAATTAGATGTATGACTTGTAGCCTTATCCTGATGAAATTCTGCTCTTTAAAGGCTTTGTGGATAAAAGAATGGCATTTTTTCTTTAATTATAGGAGTTAAAACATTATTTTGATTCCCCTTGGCTTTCGTATCATCTCATCATGATAATTGCAAATAGAGTGGTAGAATTAGATGTACACAGCAATCAGACATCTCTTAATTGACTGTATTTACTGTTCTTCACGTAATATTAATCACATCAGAAAACTTGAAAATGCCATCGCCCTGGAGCGAAATGAATATTTCTTCACATTATGTACTTGGACGACTAGTGATATGTTTAATAACGCTAGATGGCAGCACAGTTGCTACGATTAAGAATGCGGTCGGACTTCTTTCCGATGCTCTTTTAACACTTAAATACTTGTGACTTTCTCGTATACTTGTGAATCGGTTAAATACTTTGAATCGAACCCGCATCGAGAGATGCGGGTTCGATTCTCGCTCCAGGGCGATGAAAATTTCAAGTTGCAGTCAATTCAGAGATGTCTGCTTGCTCTGTTAGTTATCATGACGTATTTTCCACGTATTATGAGAGGTAGATTTCTTCCACATTATGTATCATCTCATTTTCTCAATAAATGCTAACGAACAAACGATGGATGCGAAACAAAAAAGCTGCCACCGAATTCCCGAAAATGGAAGGCTGTAATAGTTTTATGACGACCTAAAAATATATGATAAGCAGACAGTTTGATACGAGCAGTATGCGAAGGTGAGCGTAAGAGTTGTCAAAAGAAAAATTGGCGCTGAGGACAAACTAGAGACTAGCAAGCGCTCAGCTGCAGCCCCAGATGACGGCAGACAATGAACGGATGATATTAGATGTACAAATAAGTTTTAAAGCGTTTTAAGACAACGCAACATGTGATTTGAGAGAAAACAATACCTTTACGAATCAAAATATATATGCGCCGTCATTATCTATCACCTTATGCCATCTGTCGGGCAGCTGACGGATTCCAGCCATGAATAATACTTCGTCATGTGATGCGATGAAATCGTCAACCCATTTTTGCTCTTCGTCACATGTCTGGAACTGTACAGCAGACAAACCATGTTGCACCGATCGGAACAAATGATAGTCTGAAGGGGCAATGTCGGGACTATACGCCGGGTGCTCCAAAATTTCCCAGCCAAGAGTCAATAACGTTTCCTTGACCGATTTCGCGACATGCGGCCTAGCGCTGTCATGCAGTAATTTCACGGGACGTAATCCTTTGCCTGTGAATGGACGTTTCCGACAGAATTCCTGGTTCAATCGCAGAAGTTGTTGCTTGTGGCGATCAGCAGTACCAGTTTGACCCTGTTCCAATAGTTCATAATAGAGCACAACCTTCATATCCCTCCAAATGTACAGCAGAACTTTCTTGGAGTGAATATTGCGTTTCGGTGTCGAAGTCGTTTTCTTCACCGCGGTCTACCCAGTGTTTTTTGTATTTGGGATTGTCGTAGCATATGCACTTTTCGTCACCCGTAACGATTTTCCACTGGAAAGACTTTCTGTGTTGTTTATTCAACATATTCGAAACATTTCATGGCACGCTCATCCTTGTTCCTCTGGTTCAGGCCATGTGTCACCCATTTTCCTTTCTTCTGAATCTTCCCCATTGCGCTTAAACGATTGGAAATGGTTTGTTGAGTTACACCCAGTTGTTCAGCTAGTTCTTTTTGCATTTGAGACGAATGTTCATCAGCAATGCTTGCAGTTCCGATCGCTAACATCAAAATCACCTGTTTTAAACCATCGAAACCAAAATTCACACGTACTTTTCGTTACAATATTCTCCCCAAGAATAGAACAGATCGATGCACATACTTTTTCAGCACTTTTTCTTTGATGAAATTCGTAACGAATGCACTGTCGAATAAATGCAATATAGCTTGCCATCTTTCACCTACCGATGTGCAAGTACGTGTGACTATTGGGCATACTTCTGTGTCACATTTTACACTCTGGACCAGTTACGGTCACATGATAACAATGTGGTGGAATGTGGGATATGTAAATTAGCGGCATACGTCACACAAAAAACGCTTCAAAACTTATTTGTACACCTAATCGAATTTGAGCGGAGAGCCACACAACGATTCGGAAATTTACTGACCATTTGCTTTTCTGTCATAGCGTCGTGGAAACAACCAGACTTTGGATGGCGAAAATTTTTGCATAACTGAATCTTTGCCAGTTGATACCTGATTTGAAAACCCAGGAGTGAAGATGTTCACCAAACTATTAGTGATGTTTGAACATCAAAAATAACAGCTTAAAACGAGGAGCTCGTGATCGAGAAAACCCCTGTAAATTTGGGTGCTTGCTAAATCGTTTCTGGATGAACACTTCCACAACGTAAAAATATTCATACTTGACAATGTGTATATACGTTTATATTATACACCTTTTGCCAAAAAAACCCCGAAGCACCCCGAGAAAATCGTTCTATCCTGATGCAACTTCGCATGCAAGTACCTCAGGGACGAATATACAAATGATAAAAATAATAACAGCCAATGACTAAATAGCGCATTGTTCATGGGAACCGCGCATCGAGAAGGGTTTATTAAGAGCAAAACTCATACGCAGAGACAACGGTGACAGTAGATTGTGGTTGCATTAACCTCCATGGACTGTGAAGGTGCCTTGACGTCGGATCCGTGCATAATACGATAGGTAGGTGAGTTTGAGAGAGGGCGTATAATTGGGATGAGAAAGGCCGGTTGGACAAGTTGTCGTATCGCTAGACATTTGGGTGGGAGCGACGCTGCAATTGGACGATGTTGGCACCAATAGGTCGAGGCGGTCACAAGGGTGTAGTGGACGGCCGAGGACAACGACACACGAGGATCGAGCGATTCTCACAATCGCCCAAACAGAACCGAATTCGTCGCTCTCAACCATCCGTGGCGATACTGACTCGTCTACAGGTAGAAAGTGGCCATCCGGATTGTTGCCAGACGACTTGCGGCAAGGGGTTTACATTCGACGAGGCCACTCCGCCGCCTACCACTATTCATCGGGTATCTCCGGCACCGGTTGCAGTGGATGTCGGGCGCGGTCAACGTGGAAAAGTGTCCAGTGGCCTAATGTTGTCTTCAATGATGAGTCACGGTTTGAGCTTAGCGCCCATGAATAGAGCATGCGTGTCTGGAGACGAGCCAGGCAACGCACGGATCCTGCCTTTCCTGTGGAACGGCACAGGGCTCGCACATCGGGAGGGAATGTCTGGGGAGCCATTTCCTACCATAGCCGGGCACATTTGGTAGTACTCCATCTCATCCTCATGGCTCAACGGTACGTTGACGGCATTCTACGGCTTGCCTTGTTGCCATTCCTGTCGCAGCATCACCGAACAATTTTTCAGAAGAATAATGTCCGGTCACCCACGGAACAGGCTAACCCAGGCCTGACTCCATAATGCCGATACCCTTCCATGGCCAGCCCGATCGTCCGACCTCTCACGATAGAACATGTTTAAGACAAGATGGGACGCAACCTACACCCATCCCTAATGTCGATGAACTGGCACGTAATTTAGACACCATCTGGCATGCTATACCTCAGGACAGTATTCGTGAACTATATGCATCTATGCTACGCCGGCTAACCGCTTGTATGCTAGCCAGAGGTGGCGCTACAATGTACTGACTTGTTCTACTCGTGTAGATGTTTTATCCGAATAGATAGCCCAACTGCTCGGGAACTGCAATAATTTCTTTCCCTCTATATATACATTGCACATACCAATTTTCAACGTGATTGGATAATTCCTTCTGGGTAATTCGGGTTTTCTTTGGCATAGAGTGTACATCCATAGCAATTGGATATACTTAAAAGATTTATTAATTAATTATATTAGTTAAATCTCTCAAGTATATTCAACTTTATGACCACGTGAGTCTGACCGCTGTTTAAGGACACAACGCACATGTAACAAAAGCATCACCGATGCTTCCAATGCAGCTCTTACTTGGAGGTGAAAAGTACAATGGACAAAAATCCACGAATTATATCCTGTTTCCCTCAGACGACATCCACATTCCATTACACCCTTATTCCTCTCTGCAATTGTAGCCCAGAAATCCACTTACTTATACGTGAGTCCCAGCCATCCACTTTTTGCCTATTAGTGGGTCCTCTTGGAGTGGGTTGCTGAGATAATCTCCTGTATGGCTCTCTTGTTGAGAACTTGATATACTCTCTCCCCATAGCTTTTCTACTAACATTCTTCCACCAGCACACAGGAATTCCTCTGCGCTGCAGCAATTTTGTCTTGCGTGCCACCACTTTCAGTCTTCCATTGCAGGACAGTACGCAGCTGGTTTTCTCTGCCTCGTTAAATATGAAATTTCATTAAATTTTGTTACTTTGCTTGTTAAAAATGATCATCTTAACTTTTCACTCCCTTGTTAAATCCGGGAGACAAAATTTTGTCCGTTAAAATCAATCAAATTAGCTTTGAATTAACATTATAAAGTTCCTGATGTTCTCTTTAAATCCGAGATCTTGCTAAATACGGGCTCGTTATAAGCGAGTTTTACTGCGTTTGTACACACTCCAGAGATGATTCGTCAGCAACGCACCGGCGGCCGCCCCGGTGGCGCAGTGGTCTAAGGCGTTGGCCTCTGATCATTCGTCCGTAAGGGGTCCGGGTTCGAATCCCGGTGAGGCATGGATGTTGTGTTTGTCTTACGGCACTGGCTCTCTCCTTCCCTGGAACCAGTGACCCTAAATTAGGGACGGGCGACTGCTTATAGCCCATTGAGTTGCTCACGGTGGTCGTTAAACCTCCAATCAAAAAAAAAAAAAACGCACCGGCGACGCGGGACCTCATTCAGACTAAAGAAGCTCAAAACTCAACAGTCAGCGCAGACGTTATGGTCACTGACTCTTGGGTGACTTTTTTCATCATCATATATAGCATGGAGAATAAAACAAAAGTGAATGATTCGATATATATTGCTACCTCCAGGTAACTCCGGGCAACAATCAGAATGGAGAGCCTGCCAAAAATGCTAAATCCGTCCACCTGAACGATGACAATGCCAGCTGTCATTCTTATTTTGCAGAAAATCGGGTTGTCTGCGATTCGCATTCGTATAATAGTTCGTATATGTTTCCTTTAGGCTTTCAATGAAAAACAAACCCGGAGACGGCAATTTGATGAAGTGGAAGCGATCAAATTTCAGTTTGAGTCGTGCCTCAGACAATGCATAAAACTTTGTTTCGCTGGTTGGTAATGCAACTCTGAATTTCATTCACCGAATATTACTTTAGGGCCGTTTTGTATGGCTTAACAATGGATGTTCCTGCATCTATAACTAGCAAATTCTCTTCGTTGCAATACAGATGCCCTTTACTTAATCATTATTCTGATTTACACAGTAATGTTCCGGAAATATCGATGCCGCCCCAGTGGCGCAGTGGTCTAGGCGATGGCCTCTGATCATTCGTACGAACGGGGTCCGGGTTCGAATCCCGGTGAGGCATCGATGTTGTGTTTGTCTTACGCACTGGCTCTCTCCCTTCCCTGGAACCAGTGACCCTAAATTGGGGACGGGCGACTGCTTATAGCCCATTGAGTTGCTCACGGTAATCGTTAAACCTCCAATCAAAAAAAAAAAAAAAAAAAAAAAAAAAAAAAATATCGATAACATGTTTCAGGCAAAACCTGCCAACGTCATATTTCCGGACAAGTGGAAAAGAAAGTAAGAAATATATAACGTTAAGTTCTGGCTTTTGACAAAAAGCATTCATACCACGCTGCAAAATATTTCAAGACTCGTGAGAAGATAGATTACACAGTTTGTAGGTAAGCAGCTATCCAATGAACACCATAAGCACATTACATTATTGCTGTTGCCATGAAACCACAGCAAATCTGTTTTGTCCAAAAACAGGACTTGATATGACATTAATGATGTGTATCGAAAGTTATGTAAAAAAAATGTAAGGTGCCTTATTTCAATTTTCACAGCAACATACCAGATCAGAGTTAGCATTTACATCGAGATCATGGATAGCTTTACGTTACACCAGTGAAGCTCCCTCGCCCTTAGAATTCCCTAGGAGCTCGAGGACAAAGCCATTCTCAAGTCCCATAAACCGTAAATACGAGGGTTATTTCAAAGGTTTTGCACACTATGGGTTATCTCTTAAAAAACGAGTTTATTTCACAGCATACCTTTACACGATTTCAAAGTGATCTCCATGTTTCTTTATGAAAGCGGCCCAACGTTTAAGCAAGTCTTGTATTCCAGCCAGGACACCTCCATTGTTGAGGCGTCAGATTACTCGGATCACCTCATTAGAAACATCCTGAATCGTTTCCCGCGGAGTGGCTTCTCCAGTTTTGGGAACAAGTCATAGTCTGGTGGGCTCATGTCAGGAATGTATGGCACGAGGGGAAGCAATTCCCATCAACTTTTCCAGAAAGTCTCTTACTGTACTGCAATATGCAGCCACGCGTTGTCGTGCAAAATGATGACACCAGCTTCGAGCATATCGGGGCTTCTTTGGTGAATCTTTGGGGGCAAATCATTTTGCAGAAATCTTCTCTAGTATTCCGCTGTAACAGTTGTCTCTTCGCTATCATTCCAACCTTGCCATAGGCCATCAGCTTAAACTTCGATTGTTGAAGGTGGAATTTTTTCTGGCGAGGTGGTTCTGGATGTTTCCACTGAGCGGACTGAGATTTCAGTTCTGGTTCAAAATTTCGTATCCAAGGTTTCGTCTATAGCAACAATTCTGTCTGAAAAATGCACTCTTTCTGTCTCGTACCGCTGAAGCAATTATTCTGCTGTCCCTTTGCGAACGGCTTGCTGCTCTTCTCTCAGATGATGCAAAACCCAATTTGGTAGCCACTTTTCTCTTCTGTAAATTTTTCAGTTAGGATTCTTAAAACCGAAGCGGTAAACATGTTTGCTTCATATGTAATCTCTTCTCATATTTTCCGTCGATGTTCTTCCATGCTGTTTACGATAACCACAGAAGTGTCGTCCGTTGCATCTGATGGCCGGCCACTTCTTGGGTAGCCTTCGATGCTCTCCCGACCTTGGCGGAAACGAGAAGCCTACCCAGTGACACTGTGCTACGATCTGCTACACTAACCCCAAAAACTTCACACAAAGCTTTATTAATTTCGATAGGGGATTTTCCTCGCAAAATTTCAATTTTATTGTAGGATCGCTGGTCGCTACGCGAAATCTGAACTGATTCACTTTCTTCCTCCATTTCTAGGTAGAATATTTCAGAACAGGAACAAATTAGCCAGCAATCGTAGACACAGCTTTGTATACTAAAGTCCGGCTCACAACTGGCGTAACGATTGGAGCGATGGCATAATGCTACGGGCAGCGCCTGCGCAGTGTGGGAAACTTTTGACATGACATATACGTACCTCAAACTCTTGACGAAGTGATTCATATCATGATATGTAAGGCCAAAATCTGATTCGCTACCCAAAGCAGCACATGAAGAACCAATTGGACCGGTTTACCTGATCCAAATCGTCATCTGTTAAAATGAAAGATGCGAGTATCCGATCTAGTTACGGTTGGATTAAGTAAAGTTTAGATCTTCACCATGCAGGTTAGAATACGACTTCTTGAGATGACCTGGTTCTCTTAACCGTGAAGCCGCAAATTATGGGAACTTTTATAATATTTTCGTGACACCTGTGGAGTTCCATGTATTTCAGCTGTGTGATATTTCTAAATTGCGTGGTTTTGGGTTGCAGAACCCGTGTTGAAACAAAACCGGAGAGCGTCACGCTCCACAGAGGAGTAAAGTTTTCAATTTTTTAACGTTTTGTTTTGTTTTGAACTTTCACTAACGGTTCGTGTATTTCCTTTTAAAACATAGATAAGAAGGTGTCTCAGAATAACGAAGAATTTTATAAATTCAGTATTTTTTTTACAAAACGGCAGCAAATTACGATGCAAAATTAGAAACATTTACTACGAAGTAATGCGATTCGGCCAACACAAAATGCATTGCAATCGCCTTGGAAACCATGATCTTTCCCACACTTTAATCAAGGTTATAAGATTCACGCTAAATGATATTGCTCCACTGAAGAGGGCATCTCCAGATATCTTCTTTTAACCTAATTAAACCCTAAGAAAATATGCGGGTCGAAATATAATCAGCCAAAGCAACGGTTTTCACTGAAATGATTCATATGTGAAACGGTTGCATTATTAATGTGTCTTACTATAAATCTTGTTTATGAACATTTACTTTTGTTCGTATGTTTTATTTTTGTTATAATTTTAGGATAAGGCATTGTACACTCAGTAGACAAAACATTATAGATATGGGTGATGATCAGTTGACATTGGCATCCCCCTCGCAGAGTGGAACTGACCTAAACCAAACGCAAACTGTAAATAGGCGAAGAGCAGGCCTCAAAATATTACGAGGCAATGTGCTCGGCAAGTTAAAATACGGTTCCAAATATTGGGAATAGTGTAAGTATGTAGGTCCAAACAGTGGGATTAAAAAACTGTCTATGCACGTTAAATATTTATTCCTATAAATACACAAGCGCTTTCGAAACGAGTGAATTTGTTACTCAAGCATGTTCTGGCTAAAGCTGTTGAGGTGCTTCCGTTTTTAATAGTTCTTTCTCCAAAGAATTATTAAAGCAGATTCTTCCTTTCTCCAAAGAACTATTAAACACGGAAGTACCTCAACAGCTTTAGCCAGAACCTGCTTGAATGACCAATTCACACCACTTTGGGATCAGATAACCTTAATAAAAGTTATCCGAGTGAATGGTACCTGAGGTATAGTGAAACAATTGTAATATTGGGTGTACAAATAAGTTTACATCGTTTGCGATTAGATGGCGTATCTAGCACAGATTTCATGTAATTGCGAAGGACAACACGTGTATAGGAAGTCCTTGCAACAAGCTTTGATAATTAGTGGAGGACAGTTCGTTGCAGTGTGGACATCATTGTTTGTCAGTGCATTGAAAATGTCGAATTTCGTGCCAAAAAAACAGCATAAGCGGGAAATTTTGCTGCATTGCTTCTTTTTAAGAAAACCTCTGCCGAAAGTCACCGTTTGCTTGTGGAAGCTTATGGTGAACATGCTCTTGCTGAAAGCACGTGTAGACAGTGGTTCCGAAAATTCAAAGGGTAATGATTTCGACGTGGAAGACAAAGAACGTGGTGGTGGTGCACCAAAAAAATTTGAAGATGCTGCTTTGGAAGCATTACTGAATGAAGATCCGTACCAAACAGAAACCGAGTTAGCAATGGCATTACATGTTACCCAACAATGCATTTTTCAACGTCTACATGCAATGGGAATGGTTCAAACGCAACGAAATTGGGTCCCACATGAATTGAGAGAAAGAGACATTGCAAAGCGCATAGTCATGTTTGAATTGCTCCTGCAAAAAGACACACAAGAATATCATTTTTGCATCGAATTGTTACGGAGGACGAAAAATGGATTCACTACGATACTCCAAAACGACCAAAAGCATGGGTGCGTTCAGGTACACCAGGTCCAACAACGCCAAAGCAGAATATTCATGGCAGTAAGGTTATGCTATGTATCTGGTGGGATCAGAAAGGTGTGATGTACTATGAGCTGCTGCAACCGCGCCAGAGCATCAACGCTAAACGTTATCAACAACAACTAATAAATTTGAGCCGTGCATTGAGAGCGAAACGTCCGGAATATGCGAAAAAGACATGACAAGGTTGTTCTCCAGCATGACAACGCCTGACCTCATGTCGCGATACGGGTCAAGGAAATTGTAGAAGCGCTTGGCTGGGATGTGTTACCCCACCTTACGTATTCACCAGACATCGCGCCACCAGATTACCATTTGTTTCGATCCCTGCATAGCGCCCTTTCTGGAGAGCGGTTCCGTTCTTATGAGGAGATCCAAAATTGGCTTGATAACTGGATTGCTTCCAAACAACTGGACTTCTTCTACCGCAGAATCCACTTATTGCCTGAAAAGTGGGGGAAGGTTGTATGTTGCGAAGGTAAATATTTTGAATAAAATAATCGTTATCTGTCTATAATTACCTTTTTCGACCGAAAAATGATGTTAACTTATTTGTACACTCAATATTTAAACACCTGAATATCTGTTGTAACGACGAAGAACCCGTTGCACTATCTCACCCATGGATGTTTCTTATCAAGGCAGAAACTAAACTAAATTTCGTCAACCTCCTTCGGCAATACCCTCGAAGTCACCTACCAGTGCACCTTTAACTTATCTGTTACTGCATTCCGTTACTTACCTTTTTGTAACTTGTTCTGTGGCAACAACTGATTTATGTCATCTACGATGTAGCATATATGAACTCAAGACCTCATTAAGTATCTACGTAAATTGTGTGTCTCGCTGGTTACCCATCCACCGCAGAGTTATTATGTGAAGTGCCTTTTTATCTTTTAAGTATCACACCTGATGATGAAATCTGCTGATGATTTCGAAAGCGCTTGTGTATTTATACGAATAAATTTTTAACGTGCCTAGACGGTATTTTAATTCCACTATTTGAGGCAGCAGGGCTTCTCAATAGTGTGTGGCAATTGACGAACTTGGATAAATGTGGTGATATGAGTGACTTTATTCGTGGACGCATTGTCGGCGCAAGACAGATATGTCATTTAATCTTCCAAATGGTAAGATCCTTAGGGTTCCAGAGTGCAACCGTATCAAAGGTGTGCCATCGACAGATATACGAGTACCCAGATAGCCAGTGGTGTCCAACCATGCACAAGCAATAGAGAACCAGCATCAACGTAAATTATCCGGTCTCGCACAGACTAACCGCTTGGCAACGGAGGCGAAAATCAGCTCCAGATTAAATGTTGGAGGTCCAAGCAGTGAGAGCAACAAAAGGTACGGCGCGCACTGCATACTCTGGACTGTGGGAGCCGATGCCCTATTCGTGTTCCGCTGTTGACTTCTCGTCATCTCACATTACGTTTCGCATGATGCCGTAGCATCACACCTGAACCTCTTCAACGTGGCGCTGCGTTGTGTGGTCAGATGAATCCCGTTTTCAGCTGTACCGAGCTAAAAGGAAAATGCGGATTTGGCATCGACAGCATGAGGCCATGTCCCCGTCGTGCCAGTTCCGCTATGTTCAACGTGGTGGTGGCTCTATGATAGTTTGGGGAGCCTTCTCATGAGATACAATGCGTCTCTTAATGAGTCTGGTGAGGTCCTTAACCGCTGCGTGTTACCAGCATGTGCCCCTTAATCACCTACACGGTTTCACGTCCTTCGCGCATCCTGCGTCCGATAGCCTGTTCTAGCAGCAATGCGGCGCCCCACCGAGCGCAATCACGCGGTCATGGATCAAGAAACACTCATCTGAGTTTGGACCATCCAGTGGCCTCCATGGTCCCCGGATTTAAATCCTGTGGAAGGTCTCTGGGATGCCGGGGACCGGAACATAGGACTCATGGATCCCGGACCGATGTCTTGGGTGGAATCGCGGACAATGCTGCAACAGGCATGGCTAGCATTATCTCCGGAAACCCTCTGGCATGTGGTAGAGTCCATGTCTGGTTGTTGTTCGTGCTAGAGGGGACCAACATGTGTTTAGTTAGGTATTTGTAATGTTTTGTCCATTGAGTGTAAATCTGGTTAAGATGAGGTATTGTATTTTCAATCAGCTTAGGATAAAGCATCGTCAGTGAGATAAGTCAGATCATTACTTATCTGACTGACAATTAGTGTCCTCATCCCTTTGTCGTAGGCGATCTCAGAAAAAATTGAGTTTCTGTTTTGTTCAATCTTATGTTAACCATCTGCATATTTCATTCGGGTTTCCTTCGATTCTAAAATCCAGCTTTGCTATTCCTTTCCGTATTTAGTACTGGTACGGGCGCTAGATTTATTTTTCAAATTATTATCGTGAAAAGTAATGATAATTACGAGGACAAAACTAGAAACGACGTGTAATTTCCCCCCAAAACAGGTGAGGAGCCAAAAGATGTATTCATTGCGCTGAACAATAAACATCTTCTTTCAAAGAAATTGCCATCAATGGCGTCACTCCTCGTGAAAAGAGCACTTAACACAGAGTTCATGCGTAGTTTTGTTTGTTTGGGGTTTAAAGACTACTGTAAGCAATTCTGTGCGCTATAAGCAGTCTTTTGTCCCTAATTTAGGGACACTGGTTTCTTCAGAGAGAGGCAGTGCCGCAAAACAAACACAACATCCATGCTTCACCGGGATTCTAACTCGGACCCCCATCTCGAACGATTGGTCAGAAGCCAGCGCTCAAACTAATGCGTCACCGGAACGGCCTCGTGCAGTTTGGCCGTACGGATATTACAGGCCTCATGCCTGTGATATCCGTATGGCCAAACCCTTTTTTATAGTACGTTCTACTATACGTTTCATTGGGATATAACAAAAATAGATGTTCTTGCTTGCGGGGAACTGGGTAAATCAACAAACATTGCTGGAAGAAGCCACACTCATGACAGCCTGGACATGAGTTTAAGGTTCACTTGTACTCAGCTATCTAGAGAAAATATTTCAATGAAAAACAGTGCAAGCCAGCACATAAAATTTCTTCACGTTTTCACAGGGTTTTTGTGTTTTATACATTCTTATACAATTTTTTATTAATCTATAACTTCTTTTTATAAAACATTGTACGAGGGTTGTACTCAAAGTGATGCAAAAGTGGGAATAACTTTTTTATTAACTGACAGAGTTCGTTCAAATTGCTCGTATTGGTAGACTAACTGTTGCTCTATAGTAAACTTTATTCTTCATTGCAAGCAAATAATGGATTCTAAGCAGAATCAATGTGCCGTCATTGAGTTTTTGACGAAGGAAGGATGCAGGGTGCCCAACATCCACAAAAGGCTACAGAATGTTACGGAGATGACACCATTGACAAGAGCAATGTACACAGATGGATGAAGAAGCTTAAAGAAGGGGAAACCAGCATTGAAGACAAACCACGCAGTAAGTTACTGTCATCTGCGGACACGAATCGTCAGCGAGTGGATGAATTGATTCGAGCGGTGAGACGCGTCACAATCCGTGAGCTTGTTGCACAACTGTACTGTGGTCACAGTGCTATACAGAAGACAGTGGCAACGAAGACACGTTTTTTTTTCGATCTGGTGACAGGATGAAACGTTGGCGTATCTTTACGATCCGGAAACGAAGAATCAATCCATGGAATGGCGTCACACCTCTTCTCTAAGGCCTAAGAAGTTGAAGAGCCATCGATCAGCACAGAAAGTCATGGTCACTGTTTTTTGGGACGACAGGAGTGTCATTCTCCTTGATTTTCTGGAACGTGATCGTACCGTGGCCAGATAGCGGTACACTGAGACACTCAAGGAGCTTGGAGAAGCCATAAGGAGGAAAAGACCGAGCAAGAATCTGAAAAGAATCTACGTTCACCATGACAATGCGAGACCACACACATCTTTGGCAACAAAACAGTCGATCTGCATATTAGGCTGGTCGGTGGTCCCGCATCCACCGTATAGCTCAGATCTGACACCTTCCGACTTCCACCTGTTCGTTCCAATGAAGGGCAGTCTCCAGGGACAATGATTTGATGACACGACAACGATTTGATGACACAGACGAGATGAAAGTGGCTGTGGAAAAGTGGTTACAACAGTCCACACCTGAATTTTTTCAAAGAGGATTCGAGAGCTGGGTTCAACGATGGCGCAAATGCATCGCTTGTGATGGAGACTATGTTGAGTAGCACCTTTGCGTAGATAAAGAGTTACTCTACCAACATGTGCAATTTGAACGCCCTCTGTCGGTTAATAAAAAGGTTATGCCCACTTTTGCATTACTTTCGGTACATCCCTCGTATTAAATAAGATAGGAATCACAAGTAATCAATGCTAGTCATTCGTCAGTAAGGGGTCCGGGTTCGAATCCCGGTCAGGCATGGATGTTGTGTTTGTCTTACGGCACTGGCTCTCTCCCTTCCCTGGAACCAGTGACCCTAAATTAGGGACGGGCGACTGCTTATAGCCCATTGAGTTGCTCACGGTGGTCGTTAAACCTCCAACCAAAAAAAAAAAAAACAGTGCTAGGAAAAGAGGCATTAAAATTCCCATTCCTTAAGAAACTGACATTGAAAGGAATTCGCACTGAAGTGTCGTTGAATTAAATATAACAGAAGTTATGCAAATACTTGGCTGCTACTCCCGCGTTATCGCGAATGCCAGGTCGAAACTGTGGTTAAATACAGCCATCGCTTACAGCTTCCCCAATAGTAATCGATTACAGGATTGATGAGTAAGACGCATGATTTGGAAGCTTTTAAGTGAGGGAAGATTGTAGGTAGTCTACTTCCGGGATGGAGTGACCCATCTTGATGGGTCACTCCATCCCAAGGCTGGTATGTCTCCATCTCGGAAATCGACAACACTCTAGGGGTTTTCCGTGCTACAGAGTCCACCGTGTTTCGGAAATGCGAATATTCTGGTAAATGAACAAGCTCCTGAATGAATTGCGAAGACATACCAGCCTTGACAGTTCGTAGTGTACGCCGTCTGGGCCACAGCTTTCAAACTGATAGGAGCAAGACAACATCACAAATCACCACCGAGTAGAAAAGTGGGTTTAGTCCTCATGTTAGTACAAGGACAATACTGTACATCACACTTTTAAACGCCTAAGGTTCTAGATCATCCGGCTCACAAGAGTCCCACTGTTAATGGCACAACACCGGGCTCAATGTCTGGACCACAGATTGGAAGCTAATAGCCTGGAGTGATGAATCCAGATTTAAGCTGCACAGAGCCAATGGGAGAGTGCGGATCTGACGTCAACCTCATGAAACCATGGATCCTTCATGTCAAGTTGGAAGGGTACAGGTTAGTGGTGGCTCAGTGATGGTCTGGGATATCTTTAGCTAAAAAGCTTTGGAACCTTTGGTACGTGTACAGTCAACTTTGAGTGCCCACAATTACGTGGACATCCTAACCTACCATTTACACCCATTCGTGTCCAGCAAGCATCGTAGTAGCGATAACGTATTCCAGCAAGGTATTTTTCCATTCCACAGGGTTCCACCTAGCTACTGCATTGTTATAACGGCATTGTAGCGAATTTGAAATGTTTCAGTGGTCACCCAGAAGCTGGATTTAAGCCCTCATCGAACATTTTTGGGATACTGTCGGAGATGCTGTTGGGGCTCGAGTCCCATTGGTTACGAACCGGAGCGAATTATGGACAGCTTTGGAAGAGGCATGGCTGGCGATATCTGCATAACATTGTCGTAAGCTCGTGGAGTGCATGTCTCGTCGTGTAGCAATCATCATTAGGACAAAAAGTGGCACTAAGCAGGTATCTCTAATTCAATGGCACTTCGGTGCATTTCTTTCTCTGTAAATGAGCTTCAGGTCTGATTCGTTCAGGAAAGTTTTTGCTGAGCTCTAGAGTCTCAGTTGAAAATTCCTATGTCACTGAGAAAGCAGGAAGAGACAACTCATAGATGTTTTCAATATTCTTCGTGTATTTTATGATAGTAGTTTTCATGTCAAAAATGTACTTTGTACGGAATCAGTGCAACGTTAAAAAAAAAATTCGAAATGGAAATCGTGGCAAATAACATTTTCGTTACAACGGGTGTCGAGCAATTAAAAAATAATTTTGTATGTACCCATTCTATTTTAAATAAATCACATTATCTTGTCATTTCGAATCAATGAAATGTTCGCCAGAGGAAACTTACCAGTTAGTCCTTAAAACAAATTTCATTCATTTAGTCGCTCAAAGCAAAAGATGTTATTTGCGCTTATACCGGGTGTCTCAGAAACACACGGCAAAACTTCAGGAATAGTTTCTCATCGGTAGATAAGAAAAAAAGTTTAAATCAACATAGGTCCGGAAATGTTTGGTTTCCGAGTTATGAAGATCTGTGTATGACACTTAACTGTTCACACTACCTTATAGTAATTGTTCAAAATGTCCACCTTCTGTCTCAATACAGGCCTCACATTGATGTCTCATGGACTCGCAAACACGCTGCCAAATTCCTGGCATGAGTCGTATTGTTTCACAACCTGCTACAATTCGATTGCGGAGAGTTTCTACATCTGCTACTGGAGTCGAATGCACCAATGATTTTAAATGGCCCCACAAGAAGAAATCTAGAGGGTTAAATCTGGTGAGTGTGAAGGCCAGGCAGTTGGTCCACTTCTAGCTATCCACCGACTAGGAAACATTCGATTCAAGTAATTGCAAGCTAGGTGGCTAAAATGTGCGGAAGCGCCATCGTGCATAAAGTGTGCTTGTTGACGAATGACCAACAAGCACACTTTATGTGTCGTCCAAGAAATCAGGCATGTTGTTTACCAGAAAGGTGTGGTATGCCCGCCCAATGAGTTTGTTGGTAAGTACATGGGGCCTAAATAACGTATCACCAAAAACACCCACCCAGATGTTTAGGCTGAACCGATGTTGGTGACGTCATGGAAGAATTGCATGTGGGTTTTCCTCGTCATATACAAGCTGATTGTGAAAGTTTAGGATTCCGTCGCGTGTGAACTGTGTTTCATCGGTGAATATCACTGAGGCAGAAAAGTTAGAAGTTTTACTACACCGCTGCAAGAACCACTGGCAGAACATTACTCGCGCAGGGTAATCTGCTGGTGACAAGGCCTGTACCCGTTACAGATGGTCCGAATACAGGTGTTGTTCTTGCAACACTCTCCAAATAGTCGAACGATGAACAGGCATTTGGATGAATACCATCTTCACACGATTTTATTGATTTTAAAATATGAAATATATGTATAATTAAAATACTATAAAACACACTAACACCTTCAGAGCAATAGTCGCCCCATCATCAGGTGTGTTCGGATTTCCCAAACCGTTCAGTATAAATATCTGTAGTGTGCCATAACTGCAATCGACGTAACAGAATTTTGCGACGTACGCGTCATCTGTCCTGGCGGTTAAACCACGATCAGAGCGACACCACATCACAAATCGTAAACATGATTATAACTGCAACATTAATTATTAAAGTCTAAAAAAGGAAGATAGTTCTGTGGATTGTCCAACACTTGTAGACAAAAGACGTCTCCAAATATCTGGTAGATCCAAGGGCAATTATCATTACAGCAACTTCGTTTGAACGCGTAAATGAACAAACTCTCAGTCACCAGTAGCATGTGTGTAGAGGCTGGGGTTATCAAAATTTTGGCATTGTCCCAATCAGGATTAAATCTTCTGAATCAATGCACTTGGTAAGAGCTGTACAAATATGGCTTTCTTTTAAACTACATTTATGTTCCTGCAGCCTGAGGCACAGTTTCCGACGAGTGGAGCCTATGTAATAGTTAATACTCTCATGTGAGTCATTGTCCAATAGTGGGATGCAATAAACACCCCACCTCTACGAATCATCAATTCCTTGGCGGTCTTTCCTCAAAACTTTCTTCTGCATTTAGATGAACAGGCAGTTCCATTGCTAATCTGTGTGTGCTGATTTAAGGAGTCGCGTGTACAACACCAAAATTTCCGCCTCTACTTCAGGAGTCGTAGATCTTGGTCGTCCTCTGTCGGCAGCACGAGATGTAAAGGTCCCATGTTCACAAAGGCAGCGATGAATACTTTCAAACGTTTTCTGCATGGACATCTTCGTTCTGGGAACCTTTCGTGGTACAAACGATTAGTCTCCAGAACATTGCCATCCGCCAAACCGTACATAAAGTGCATATCCTCTTGCTCCTGATTTGAGTACATGGTCGGAAAGGAAAACCACCAGATTCTGTCAGTACCTTGAGACGAAGGAAATCATCTGCGGGTCATAAAACATCCCGGTGAATAACTGGAAAACCAAGACAGACCTGAGTCAGGTAATGTGAACAGTTAAGTGTCATATACAGACCTTCATAAATCGGAAACCAAGCATTTCGGGACCTATGTTGATATATATATATTTTCTTATCTGCCTATGAGGAACTCATTCCTGCTGTTTTGCCGTGTATTTTTGAGACACCCTGTATACTTGCAGTTTTAATGAACCTTGAATATTTGTTACTCTAAATGCTAAAACTAAGGAACAAATAAAAAGCATGAGATAAAGAAGTTACACTCACCATATCCGAATACTCGTTAATTCCAGTGGTGAAAGTCGTCAATTCGAAGTCATGTTTCATGTTATGGCGAATAATAAGAATCACGTTATCCTCCCACTTCATTCTTCTTTCTCGTTCCTCATCCCTCTCGTACTTCTTATAGAAACGTTGCTGTTGGAAAAACAGAAACCGTTTGAAGTCGCTAAGGGAAAAATCAATTTAGATGGAAAACAAGAAACACAAAGAATGCAAATGTTTTTTTTTATAGGAGACTATCAGTACCAAATGCTCATGGCCGTATCCAGAGAAGGGGTTTTTATGGTCACCCCCTCCCTTCGAAATTGTTTTGGGCAAAATGTTTTTGTTTGTTTATCGTAAGTTATTAAATCAACAAGAGTCGCCATTATCTTTTTTTCATTTTTTTATTAGGTGTGCAACTTAATTCTTGGCCCCTAACGCAAGCGATCATAGAACGTCGGCAAATGCAAATAGCTGGGTGCGATAATGGCTGATTGCAGCGCCATCCAACAGCTTTCCAGGCAACCGTAACCGCTTACAGCTGTAGTGACAGAAGGGAAGAAAGGTGACGGTGAAAGCAATGTCGTTCGAGAAGCAAAATTTAAGGCACTGCCTTCTGTTCGCGTTTCAGCTGAAACAAAGTGCCGCGGAAACCCAGCAAATGATCTGTGCTGCTTTGGGTGAGGCTGCTGTGTCCTACAGTAAGTGTAAGAATTAGTTCCAGCGGTTTAAGCAGGGAAATTTCGACCTACGTGGTGCAGAACGTCCGGGACAGCCACAGAAAGTTGACGATGAGGAACTGGAACAACTGTTGGACGCGAATCTCTGTCGCACAGAGTCAGAGCTCGCCCAGGTACTCGGAGTAACACGGCAAGCCATTGCAAAGCGCCTGCACAAGCTTGGATGGGTTCACAAGGAGGGCCGTTGGGTGCCCCACCAACTCACAGCTGCGAACAAGTCTAGGTGCTACGATATTGCTGTGTCCTTGCTCTCCAGATTCAAGAAGAAGAATTTCTCTACAAGATTTTGACCTGTGATGGGAAATAGATCCTCTACAATAATCCTAAGCGGCGCAAATCGTGGGTTTATCCAGGTCAGCCTACCACCAGTACTGCCAAACCAAATATCCATGCCAGGAAGTTGTTGCTGTGCATATGGTGGGATCAGCGCGGTGTCGTACACTATGAGTTGCTCAAACCTGGTGAAACGGTCAATGCTGAGCGTTATTGTCAGCGACTCATTCGCGTGAGTGACGCAATGGAGGCGAAAAGGCCATACACCGGCAAGGGCAGATGTTCGGTCGTGTTGCTTCTTTAGGATAACGCGCGTCCTCACACAGCAAAAACGACTTTAAACATGATCACCGACCTGGGATGGGAGATTTTGTCCCACCCGGCGTATTCTCCAGACTTCGCCCCGTCGGATTATCACCTCTTTCGCTCCCTGCAACATCACCTGAGTGATACGCACTTCACTTCTGTCGAGGAGGTCTACACAAGTATTGATGACTTTATCAACTCGAAACAGCGCTCTTTTTTCCGCAGTGGCAGCTCTCTGACTGATGGCTCAAATGTATCCACTACAGCGGGGATTATTTTCCTGATTAGGTACGTATTCGATTTGCTATAATTTGCTGTCAACGTGTCATGCCTGTGGCCGAGAATTAAGTTGCACACTTAATATAAATTGTTTCTGTTATTACCTTACTTCAGAAGGACATTTTTTTTCTCAGTATACCCACTGGTCAACAGTAACAAATTTATAGAAGTACAGGGAACTCTGTGCCTGGCACTTTATTAATCGGAATTGTTCTTTTATCAGGTATTTTTGAGATCGCGTATTTATTTTTTTCTGTATCGAGTTAAGAGAGATGGAAAACAAATGGCAGTTGGAATCGTAGTTTATTGTTTCTTTATAACATCAAGATGCCAGACTGGGATGAGTTGTGTTTAGAAATGTAAGAGCGCAGTGAGTGATTGCAGCTCGAATTTGAAACTCCACAGACCACAGGGCCCAAAGCGGCACCAGGAGAGCCGGAGATTGAGTGCTCAGGTAAATGTTGCTGTGGTTTCGCTTTCTGTCTAAATAGCCTGAAAGGACCGGAGGTGAAAGGAGAGGAAGAGGGGTCGGTAGAAGATGAATTACAATTACATCCGACATCCCAATATGTGGTGGCCTGTTGACATGTATGAGGAGTGAGATTTGGGAAATTCAATTATCGTGTTGTTATTTGAGAAGGAAATGGGGTGCGAATTTTTTAATAGTTGCTATGATAGCCACTATTCGACGGCCAATGCAAAGTCAAAGACACTTGGTATGGTGGCTTCATCTATCGTTATCGGAATTTTTAGAATCCACTACCTCCAACGGAGATTTCAAATTTTTTTATAATTTTAATTTTTCAGACTGTACTTAGTTTCATCCTGTCCTCTGTGTAATCTTGTTGTTTTCCTGTGATCTCTGTCTCATATTTTTCAGTTAGTTTTTCTGTAAATACTGAATAGGTTCATGTGTCGTTACTCGCTAGCTGATATATACTAAAAACTAAAGAGTTTATTTTTTGTTAAAGCTCTACGAGACCCGCCATCTTGTATTGTTGCCTTTTCTTGTTAACCAACGGGCAAGTGTATTTCACAAATTGCTCGGGCAATTTTGCACATTTTGGAACACCGTTTGTGCCTAACGCAAGATATATGATAAATAAAGAGTTCTCTGGTTTCAGAATTTTTATTGACCTTTCCCTTCATTTTTTATCTGCAGCGAAAGTCGTACCAAGGCGTCTTCCATAGTTTTATTAACTAATAAAAAATACTTAAATAGTCCAAAATGAAAATCTGAAACTAGGGAACTCTTTATTTATCATATATCTTGCGTTAGCCACAAACGGTGTTCCAAAATGTACAAAATTACCTGAGCAATTTGTGAAATACGCTTGCCCGTTGGTTAACAAGAGAATGCAGCATTACAAGATGGCGGGTCTCGTAGAGCCTTAAGTGATTAGATAGGCAGATTTTTGATGTGGAGTAGGGTTTTTTTTAAAGAACCTGAAACAAAGGTCTAGTTGCAGCCATGATAGATAGATAATTAAATTTTTACTGTAGGATATTTTAACCCCCCACCTCCTCCCCCGAGAGTTGGTAGGTCTAGCCACGGCCCTGAAAATGCACGTCATTATATTTCTTTCCCTGAAAGTAGAAACACACAAGACAAAATTTGATGTAGAAAAAAGCTAAAGTTCAATCGTGCCTTCTATAGTTCGAGGACGATTTGCTCTATGTTATGACTTGCGCTGTTTACCTGCTTATTTTTCATGCACTGTGTGAGTACACTTCATCTTGAAAGCAAGAAGCTTTTTTAAATAATCGATGTGAAATACGGTTAATATGCACTTATATTGACAAGAGTCACCGCACACCTAGAAGATAAACACAACATAGCATTTATTGACATCCATTAGTACGGTGTCGGTCCACCTTTGGTCTTAATGCATGCGCTGACCCTTCGAGACATGCTTTCGACAAGGATTTCGAACACAGCGAAAGGTATGCGCTTGCATTCTGTACATATTTCTGCCGCTAACTGTTGCTTAGTAGTATGCCTTGGTTTCAAACTTCTTATGCGGCGCTCTAATGCATCCCATAGGTGCTCTATGGGATTAAGATCAGGTCTCTGTGCTGGCCAGTCCACCGCACATGATACGGTATTATTGTCAAACCACGCCGTAACAGGCCTTGCTTTATGGCTCGGTGCATTGTCCTTCTGGTACCAACAAGGCTCGGTTAAATAGTATTGCCACAGAGTTGGTAGGACATAATTGTCCAGAATATCGAGGTAGGCGTGCTGGTTAACAGGTTTGTCCAAGATAACCAATCAGCCGGCACCATACCACGAAAAACACCCCCACACGAGTGCATTGCCAGCTCCAAACTTGACCGTAGGAACAGTACACTGTGGTAAATAGCGTTTCTCCGGCTACCGCCATACCCACACACGGCTATCTGATTGACGGATGGTGTATCTGGATTCATCAGTCCATAGGACCCATTTCCATTTATCTACGGTCCGCGATAAATGTTCTTTACACAATGCTAAACGACGAGTAGCATTCCGAGTGGAGATGAAAGGATTATGAGCAGCCACACTACCACGGGAATCCATTGTTTAAGTTATCTTCGAATGGCACGTGTACATACCTAGGTTCCAGCATTTTTACTCACATGTACATCGGGGTTTTGTGTAGTACGCCGTCGATTAGCTGTAACGACTCTCCTGAGGCTTCGACATCCTCTATCACTGATTTTCTTTGGTCTGCCGGTATGTATTGCTGCTTCAGGCACGCCATGTGTCTTCCACTTATTCAGTACATCCAAAACAGTTGACTTGGGTATATTTAAACGCCTCTCGGTTTCTCTTATGGACAACCCACTAATATAACACCCAACAACTTTTCCTTTCTCAAAGTCAGTTCTCTCCCGCCGCGACATTTTCACTCAACCTCACAGTGCGATATCATCGCGGTCAGCTGCAGGTTTGTTTTTATACCGTTTGCAGCTGTACCGCCCACCTTAACAACGCAGCCGATCGATACATTTGCTTTTAAAAGGGTATCCGGTTACTTTTGTCAGTATAGTGTATTTGTACTTAAAGGATTGATTTATGTCTTTCGTTTGACCATTATCCCAATACCGTTACTTTCTCATGTTGCAAACATTTTTTCAGCTAAATCATGAATGGAATACGGGATTACACCATGCAATACAAATTTTTGAAGATGTGAATCCGATTAATACAGACATTTGACGTGGATGAGAATTTTTCCGTGACTCATTTATAAACGTGAAAAGAGCGATGTCCTCTGTTTGATGTGAATCGGTTTTTTGGTGTAAACATGACATGGATGGAAAGTCAGATAATATCCAAAAACTTAAAAATTTCGTTGTCCTGAAGCGGGAATCGATTCCGCGTCTCCCGGATAGCGCCAGAGTATGCTAACCACTACACCACCCAGAACGACCACGTCTCAAGTTTCTGATTAATCTGAAAATAGTCATCACAGGATTCGCTTGTCGAAGCAACCAGCATTCATGTTTTGCGAATCTGGAGGTTAAGAATTCTATCCGGGGATTGCCCGGAGGAGCAGATAAGTCATGAATGGAATACGGGATTACAGCACACAATACAAATTTTTGCACCATATAATACAAATGGGATGGTTATATCAAATTAATCGGAAACTTAAAACTTGGCCGTTCTGGGTGGTGTAGTGGTTAGCATACTCGGGCGCTATCCGGGAGACGCGGACGGTTCCCGCTCCAGGACGACGAAATTTTCAAGTTTTCGGATATTATCTGACTTGCCATCCATGTCATATTAATACCAAAAAACGGATTCACATCTTCAAAAATTCTTTCAGCTGTTTAGCAACTGAGATAGAAACAACTTTTGCTGTCGTGTCTAAAAGCACTGTTAATGTCTTCCTCTTCTTTCCATGATCAAGATGAGCATATCTACTCAACAAATCTACAGTTCTTTTGGCTTATTAAAAAACCAAATTAGTAAAATCATGCAATGTATTGATTATGATACGATTTCCAACATACCAGAAATCATTACTCAAATTATGAGGATAATGGCTGTGGAATAAATCTCGCTCCAGTCCCCTGACTTTTGACTGCATTCCGATGATATTCAACAGAATTGGTTCTGTATGCACAACATACTAAAGTTCTAATGGCTGTGGAATAAATCTCTCTCCTGTGCCCTGACCGTTAACCTCATTTTGATGATATTCAACAGAACTGGTTTAGTATACTTCCGAAACAACATGTCAAAGTTTTGTCGCAATCGAAGCATTCTTACGTAAGTTATGGCGCATAAGGGAGATGGAATGGATCCCGTTCCTATGTCCAGACTTTTGACTCCATTTCGCCCATTTTACATAGGGTTGTCTCCTACCACATACTAAAATTTTTCGAAATCGAACCATTTTTACTCGAGTTATCATGCGGACGGGCAAAGCTGGAGTATATACGCTTCTTCAACCTATACGGTTGGAAAGCGTAAACAAGTTAGTAAAATCATGCAATGCATTGATTATGATACGCTTTCTAGCATACCAGAAATCATTACTCAAGTTATTACTCAGGTTATGAGGATATGGCTGTGGAATAAATCTGGCTCCTGTGTCCTGACCTTTGACTTCATTTTTATGATATTCAACAGAACCGGTTTAGTATACTTCCGGAACAACATGTTAAAGTTTTGTCGCAATCGAAGCATTTTTACGTAAGTTATGACGCATATAAGGGCAATGGATCCCGCTCCTATGTCGTGACCTTTAACCCCATTTCGTCCAATTTCAATAGGGTTTGTTCCGATGTGGTCCCTACCACTTACTAAAATTTCATTGAAATCGAACTATTTTTACGCAAGTTATGACGCATAAGGGCAATGGAATGGATCCCGCTCCTATGTCGTAACCTTTGACCCCATTTCATCCATTTTCCATAGGATTTGTCCCCAGGTTGTATACTATCACATACTAAAATTTAATTGAAATCAAACCATTTTTACGTGAGTTATCGTGCGGACGGACAGACGGACAAAGCTGGAGCATATACGCTTCTTCAACCTACAGCTGGAAAGCGTAAAAAACGGAGCGATGCCTTTACGAGGAAAGATTTGAAGTTTTGTAGTGAATAAAAGCAATGAAAACAAAGAAATTTGACCGTGCCATATTACCAAGCATACATGGCAGGTACATTCCGCTCATATCTTCAAAACTTTAGAAATACACTGGTGTGCAAAAATTAAGGACGAAGAGGAGAAATTAGCATAACAGCGGAACGAGAAGGCAGAACGGACCGAAAGACCACTCAGGAGATAGCATAGGGTTCGTTACGGTAGGATATGCGCATATATGCAGCATGACGTAGGGGAGTGTCGGAAGGGTATATATATAAAGCACACGGGCGGGGTACGCTCAGCAATTCGGTGAAAGCTATTGCGCGGTGTACATCGGCTTGAACGACGTCTAGTTGCTGCCACCGTGTGATATGTCCAACAGGCAATCCAGTAGACGACATCTGGATGACTTTACCCGAGGTCGCGTCATTGGGAAGTTGGAAGAAGGTCGAAGTGTGACTAGTGTGGCTGAGGAGTTCGGGATCACTCACAGCATCATTTCACGAGCTTGGAGAGCATTTTAAAGGACAAGAACTGCTGTCCGAGAGTTCAGCAGTGGTCGTCCATGAGCAACCACGGCGGCGAACGACCGGTATATTGTCATACAGGCAAGAAGAGACAGACGGCAGAAAGCGGGAGAAATCGCAAGGCACATGCAACAGACAACTGGACGTCCGGTATCGCGTTTTACCGTGGCCAGGAGGCTGCACAAAAGTGGTCTATTTGCACGACGACCAGTACGGTGTGTGCCATTAACGCCTGCTCATCGGAGACGGCGGTTTGTGTGGTGCCAGGAACACAAGAACTGGACACATCAGCAATGGGGTCGAGTTCTCTTTACGGATGAGAGCCGATTTAGTCTGACGAGCTATTCTGGACGTATACACATCTGGAGAGAGCAGGGAACACGCAATCACACCTCCAATGTCACCGAAAGGGACCGGTTTGGAGGTGGCGGAGTTCTCGTTTGGGGCGGTACCATGCTTGGTAGCCGTACTGATCTCCACATATTCCAAGGAGGTTCAGTCACTGGTGTCCGCTATTGTACCGAGGTTCTCCTGCCTCACGTGCGTCTGTTTAGAGATGCTGTGGGTCCTGAGTTCCTCTTCATGGACGACAACGCTACACCTTATCGTACAGTGGCTGTCGCAGAGCTGTTGGAGAGTGAAGATATTCAATGCATGGATTGGCCCGCAAGGTCCCCGGACCTAAATCCAATCGAACACGTGTGGGACCTTCTCGGGAGACGCTTGGCACCACGTCACCAGCCGCCAGCAATGGTTCCGCAGCTGCGATTGGCGCTATAAGAGGAACGTGCCGCGATTCCTCAAGTGCTCCTTGACAACCTCGTCCTCTGCATGGACAGACGTTGTAAGTCCTGCAACGCAGTCAGGGGTGATTATATCCCCTACTAAAGAATGGATTTTTTGGCAGCCGCCTGTCACATGGACGTTTCTGTCTTCTGTCCAGTTGTGCTCGAAGCTACCTTTTCAATAAAGTGCCTTTGTATCCTTTGGATTCCTTGTTTGGACGGTTTTGCTCACTTGTCTTATATTCTTACATCTTGGGGATCTTATGGTATGATTTGAGTCGATGTGGAGCACTTCTGCACGACGTTACATTCTAAAAACCGTCTCGTCCTTAATTTTTGCACGCCAGTGTAGCTTTACTGAAGAGAAATCCTTTTTCACTCTTTCTATAGATATGGTGTGTTGCTAGAATGAAGGAAATAATGAGACACTAACATGAAAATAAACATATGATTTTTTAAATTTTTATTAAGTGTTTTTATATGTTAAAATGGGATATACAGGGTGAGTCAAAAATCCTTGTTCACCTGACGTACTGTGATAAGAAATAATAGTAAGAAGTCTATAAAATGCAGTTACTGCGATCGTACATGCAATGTTGTGAACGGAGAATATTCGTGTGTTTAATGCGGGGTTTAGCGCAACGTGCTGTCTGACATTTAACGACGCAGCCGGTATTTACGGTGTCTGGCGGTGATTGAATCAGTCAGTAGTGAGGCGTCACAGTGGCCGGTTGAACATGGTATTGTCGCTTGAGGGTCGTGTGTTTCTGGTTGAACATGTGTTCGTAGTGGAGATGAATATACGGACGAAGTGAAACGTAAGTCTATGACGAAGAAAATTTCTCCATTTTATGCCAGAGGCGGGATTCGGACCCACATCTCTCAGCTCCAGAGCTCCGAGGGCTCTCCCCTATACTACACTGGCATGTGCTCTCACTGAAACCTGCCTTTATCTCATGTGCTTCCGTCGGGGCAGGCACGTCACAAGTCCAGAGAACAATTTCCCGATACTGAAGCACTTCATCGCAGTGCAGTGAGGCGGGTAATTGAAAAGTTTCGTAAAACCGGATCAGTGAGAGATGCTCCGAAAAGCGGTCCGCGTCAGTGCACCTATAGGGCACTGAAGACGCGACTGCAGCTCTACCCCTACAAACTCAGAACAGTGCACGGACTGAAACACTTAGAATATTGCACGAATTGGAACACGAAGCGTGTGGAATATTGCAGATGGTTCAAGGACTTCATTAATGACAATAGAGATCATATTCTGGACGTCACGTTTTTCTCCGATGAGAAGCTGTTCCGATTATCGGGATATGTGAACAGCAAAAACAGTGGCATGTAGTCTTTCAATAATCCGCATCAGGTACACGAAATGCCATTACATGATCAGAAGATTGGTGTGTGGTGTACGATATCTCGAAGACGCAGAAATGGGCTCAACTTCTTCGAGAGGACCATAAACGCGGCAACTGTGCCACGTGCACAGCGACTTTTGACTCACCCTGTATTTACCAAGTGCTTATTTTTGAGATATCAGTTCTTCTGACTTTCCGGTGGCGGAGGGGTACGCAGGGTTGGGTTCGAATCACGGTCGAGGCATGGCTGGCGTGTTCGTTCTACGGCATCTGAGCCAGTGGCCCAAAATTACTGACGGATAATTTAAAATAGCTCACTGAGTTTCTTACAGTGGTCACTGAACCTTCAAACAAATATCCATTCCTTTAGTTTTATTTTTTTCCCGTGACAGTACTTTGCTTTTTGCTTTGTACTTAGTATGTTTGTTTTTCCTTTGAGAACGCCGGTGTCTTTTCTCTGAATTGTATTTGACGCGTGCTCTGGTTTTGTACATGATATTAGTATTGTTTGGAATATACACTGCCGGACAATTGCTAAGGACGGATGACAATAGCAACGATAGCAACCATAAAATGGAAAGCAGGAAAATGTGGAAATTAGTATAAGTGCGGGATACAGTAAGACGTGTTGTGCGTATGCAAATTTTGGATTGCCGAACTTGTTCGTGACGCCATAGCGCTGATAAGAGATATAAAGGATTTGACGCGTATTGACCGTTGTTGTTCAAACGCAAAGTTGAAAGGGAAAGAATCAATTGACGAACTTGCAATTTTCAGTATGTCTTCCCGACATCACCTAGATCATTTTACGCGTGGCCGTATTATTGGCAAGATTGAAGAAGGGCGAAAAATAACAGATGTTGCCAGGGAGTTCGACGTCAGCCACAGTGTTGTTTCAAGGCTTTGGAAATCATTTCAAACAAATGGAGAGTGTAGCAAACGTCACGGGGGAGGTCGTGTTCGCAGTACGACACCTGCAGAAGATCGATACATAGTGCTGTCAACAAAAAGACACCGGCGCAGCACAGCTAGTGAGGTAGCAAATCAGTTTATTGCTGCTACTGGCAAGCGGATCTCCTGAAAATCTGTCGCCAGACGTTTGCATGAAGGAGGAATATATGCCCGCCGTCCTGTTGTGTGCATCCCATTGTCCAGACGTCACCGTACCACCCGTTTGCAATGGTGCCATCAACATCGCAATTGGACTGATAACGACTGGTCTTCTGTCCTCTTCTCAGATGAGAGATTTTGTTTTATCAGTCTCAGCTGTTTTCCCAACTAGTCCAGTTTGTCCCCTCTCTTCCATAAACTGCAAGACCTGCGAACTTATCAGTTCCCTACAGTAGTTGTTATACCAGTCACTTATCGTTTCCGAGGAGGTTTTCAAGCCATCGTGAATGGGTGTCTCCCTTACAGCCGAATCATAGTCTAAATGAAAAGCAAAGCTGTACGTTATTAACAATGCCTTATGAGGAGAAAACACTGCTTTAGCAAACCAGGCCTTCCTGCCCTGGAGGCAGATTCTCCCAGACGGCCATCAATATTATACTTCGGACATTTAAACATTCCAAGTCCATGCTCTTTGGAATACAATTTCATGTCGTGCTCTTCTTTTTTGTCTTTGCCTACTCCAGTACACAACATGAAAAAATTCCAGTACATTTTAACTCAATATACAGACGCTTCTTCATTTCCAGTACACCATATTAACTCAACATACAGACGCTTCTTCATTTCCAGTACACCATATTAACTCAACGTACAGAAGCTTCTTCATTTTCAGTACACCATATAACTCAACGTACAGACGCTTCTTCATTTCCAGTACACCATATTAACTCAACATACAGACGCTTCTTCATTTCCAGTACACCATATTAACTCAACATACAGACGCTTCTTCATTTTCAGTACACCATATTAACTCACAATACAGACGCTTCTTCATTTTCAGTACACCATATTAACTCAACATACAGACGCTTCTTCATTTTCAGTACACCATATTAACTCAACATACAGACGCTTCATTTTCAGTACATCATATTAACTCAACATACAGACGCTTTTTCATTTCCAGTACATATGGTCTGTGTCAGAATGGTAAATAATACAGACGCTTCTTCATTTTAAGTACACCATATTAACTCAACATACAGACGCTTCTTCATTTCCAGTGCACCATATTAACTCAACATACAAACGCTTCTTCATTTCCAGTACACCATATTAACTCAACATACAGACGCTTCTTCATTTTCAGTACACCATATTAACTCAACATACAGACGCTTCGTCATTTGTGGTGATACCAACGTCCCAAGCAAAGTTTTAGTTGGGATTCGCGATGTTCCACGCTTAGGAAAAACACCAAAAAATTTACCGGACAGAATTGTAGCTCCTATTTTGCCGCACGTATCGCATGGGCAATTTACATCCATTTCGCGAACTGCTAAACGTAATAAATGCACCAGAATGGTAAATAATAAACAATATATTTCTTGTGTTCTTTACTGCTTTGTTTTATTGTGTAAAAATATACCGTAGAAGTTTAAAAACTTTAAAAAAATACTAGAAAAACTATAAATTTTCTCCGTTTTAAGCTTCTTAGTTGCGGTAATACTTTCACTGGAGGATAACTGAAGCAAGGTGGCGTGCAAATGTTAACAAGCTCAATGATACATGCCCAAATTCGGACTACTTGAAGAGGCAGCCATGCGGAAGTCCATCACTAACTATTTTAGACGCAAAAATGTGAGTTTAATACGGGGGAAATATACTTAGAATAACAATAAAAACGGTCTGTTTCTTTTCAAACGTTGTTTTTTATGCGAAGCTGGTTTCTTCTTTGTTGAAGATATAACTGATAGGGCAAAAAACTCTCGCGTGGTGACACATTCAGTTCTTTCTCCAAGCACAAGTTGAAAAACTTGTGCGCCATTGAAACAAATACAGGGTGTCCCCCTCTCTACCGAACCGGCATTTCTTTAATAATATTTTTTTTTATTGGAGGTTAAACGACCACCGTGAGCAACTCAATGGGCTATAAGCAGTCGCCCGTCCCTAATTTAGGGTCACTGGTTCCAGGGAAGGGAGAGAGCCAGTGCCGTAAGACAAACACAACATCCATGCCTCACCGGGATTTGAACCCGGACCCCGTTCGGACGAATGATCAGAGGCCATCGCTCAGACCACTGTGCTACCGGGGCGGCGTTAATAATATTAACACGAATGAAGATATTGCAACGACATTTCAAGTGGACTTACCTCATTTCCTGCGAAATCTGATGACATCACGTGTGCTGGAAGTGGCCACCACTGAACCCGGCACTGTCCGCCAGCCAGCCGGAGTGCTCCTTAGTGGCAGTCACATTCCCAAGTGTGGCGCAACTGAGGAGCAGTCCGCGAGCCAGCCGGACGCGCCTCTCTGCTGCTTTGTTTTGCCATTTCGCTGAGCGTGTCTACACAATAC
Organism: Macrothele yani; assembly: GCA_039090855.1. Classification (NCBI taxonomy): domain Eukaryota; kingdom Metazoa; phylum Arthropoda; class Arachnida; order Araneae; family Macrothelidae; genus Macrothele; species Macrothele yani. The sequence goes on along the minus strand of CM076998.1, from coordinate 88,785,599 downwards.
GGTTGTTGATAGTGCGTGAGCGTGGCTGTTCGCGTACGTGTGAAAAATGCATCGGTATACTCTGGAGGTGCGAGTGTTTGTTGTTCGCCCTTATTGGAAAACAGAATCGATAAAGTCTTGTCAACAGCAATTCCTGGAGAGGTTTGGATGCAGACAGTCGCCGAGCAAGTCCACTATTTGGGCATTGTCAAAAAAATTGGAAACAAAGGGGACTTTATTAGATGACCATGCGGGAGGTCGTCCGTAAATGTCCGAGGAAACGATCCAGAATGTAAAGGGCGGACGTCTCTCAGGAAGACACTTCGCCGATTGTCACAGGAGAAACAGGGTTGTCCAAATTTGGGTCAGTGAAAATCCCCATGAAGAACTCCTTCATTCACAGAAAATTGGTGTTTGGTGTGGGATGACCCGGCGCCGCATAATTGGTCCCATCTTCTTCGATACAACCATCACAACAGCTGCATATATGGATATCTTCAACACTTTTGTGCATCAACTTGACGACGAAGAACTCTCCATTTGATATTACCAGCATGATGGAGCGACATAACACACCAGTATGGCCGAAATTCAGTCCTTTTTCGGCGACTGCGTCATTTCGAAGGGTCTATGGCCATCGCGCTCGCCCGATCTGACGCCTCCTGATTACTTCTTATGGGGAGAGTTTACCAAAAGAAACCTGGAACCATAGATGCCTTGAAAGCAAACATCAGTGACGGCGGGCGTACTGGCAAAGGACTTTCCGCAATATGGTGCGCCGGGTTCAATGCTGTCGAGACGCAAATGGTGGCCACTTCCAGCACATGTTGTGATGTCATCACATTTCTCACGAAATGAGGTAAGTCCACTTAAGATTTCGTTGCTATATCTTCATTGGTGTTAATATTAAAGTTTCGGTAGCGAGTGCAACACCCTGTATATTTATTCTAAAAAGAAGCCGTCCCTCTTTTGCAATTCATTGTGGCCCTCTTTATATCGGGTAATGAAACACAGAAACACACGGTCTAAAACGAAGCAAAACTTCAGCCAGCAACTGTGGCGCAAGGACTCACATAACACTTTGGAAGAGAAGCCTCGATTGTTTCGCCATCTGGTGATTTAAATACATTCTATTCGAGAAAAATACTCTCTTAATTTTAAAGTTTCATATTTGACCTATGTTTTTATCATCTTCCATAAGCGGCGGAGTTAGTTCCATCGCCCTTTAATGTGGATGTGCGCAGGCGGTTGGACTTCCGAATCAGAACGCTTTCAAGTAGTTCCCGATTTTGAGTGTATCCTTGCATTTTGTTTACACAGAACCTGATCGCATCCAACGTGAAAGAAAGTAGTTCACGTTACGATACGTAATTTTTATTACTATTTTCATCGAAATAAATCTTATCGTAATGGAAATAATTATAGGCATACATTTTGTTATGGAAAAAAATAATACATTTATTTCATATCACAGATTTATACACCATAATTCCACAAAGAATTATAATGCAACGAAATTTTTTGTGTTGTAAAAGTCTGCTAGAAACTTTATTTTAAATACATCAGACATGAATAATAATGAAACGCACATAGCGTATTAAATCCGTTCATTTTCGCGGTGTAGTCAGCACAAAGATTTGCCAAGCTTTCGCACTCCACTGGGAGTCTTCATTAAGCAATAGTAGACATAAAAAGGCTTTTGTTTTCATAAAAAATGCTTCCTACCATTGCTTTGAAAAAGCCTCCCAGTGGAGTGCGAAAGCTTGGCGAATCTTTGTTGACTATACAACGAAAATAAACGGATTTGTCTACTAAAATAAGTCAAAGGACTTCCGAATCAGAACGCTTTCAAGTAGTTACTGATTTTGAGTGTATCCTTGCATTTGTTTACACAGAACCTAATCGCATCCAACATGAAAGAAAGTAGTTCACGTTACGATGCGTAATTTTTATTACTATTTTCATCGAAATACATCTTATCGCAATGAAAATAATTATAGGCTTTCATTTTATTAAGGAAAAAAATAATACATTTTTTTCATATCACAGAATTATACACCACAATTCCACAAACAATTAAATGCAACGAAATTTTTCATGTGTTGTAATAGCACGAAACGTGGCCTACGGAAGGACTGTCCAAGAAATTAATGTGGCTAACGTTTTATTTCTTCCACTCGGCAGAATGAAGTACTTCAATGAACTGTTCAAATGGATCTAAATTTTGTGTTTTACAAAATCGTCGGAACGATATTCATTACACTATCGGCCAATAGTTCTTTCAATTTGGACATATGGCTTCTTGGATTTTGCTTGAGAGCTCTGCAATTGGATTCGATACTTTGAGTATGGATTCCATTGTCTCTGTAAAACGTTTCGGGTTCTGATAAAAGTTTACGTCCTTTCCGTTGATCGGAGTATATAAAAACACGCTGGCTCCGGAAAAAAAACAGCAACAAAAAAACGTGGTACTTATTATTCGATATATTTCCTTCATAAAATATATTTGGAAATAGAAATAGTGATTAAATTGCGTTATAGCGAAATTCTAATAGAAATCTGCATAAAATTTATTGTGAACTACTTTCTTTCATGTTGGGTGTGATCAGGTTATATGTAAACAAAATGGAATGATACACACGAAATCGGGAATGCTTGAAAATGTTCTATTTCGAAAATTCCTCCTTAGAAATGTTTGAAAACGAAACTCTGCGTGTTTTACAAAACGTTTTGTAAAAAGAGAGCGGACCTTTCCTGTTATCTGCCCGCAACTGTTTTCTTTTGTTCATTGTTACATAAAATGACACTATTTGACTTTCGAATAAGAACGCTTTCAAGCAATTCCCGATTTTGAGTGTATCGTTCCGCTTTGTTTACATGAAACCTGATCACACCAAACTTGAGAGAAAGTAGTTCACTATGAATGCTACAGGATTTTTTTATTTTATTGGTATATAAAATCACACTATGAACAGCAAAAACCTACTTATTCACTTTTTAATAAAATTTAAGCTGTTTAAAAAGTACATAAAATAAAAAAAATATACAGCATAAGAAAACAAATAGCTACAAATTAGGTACCAATAACACTCTGGGGCCAGTACATTACGATATCTTTTATGATTTCTAAAAATGGATCGTCATTAGTTTTCGTTTTTTTCTCCACATAAATTCACATAGGTACGAATCCAACATGCTTCCCTGTGTGCCCCAACGAGTTTTATTTTTAAATTTAGCGCAGACAAACGGTTAAAAGAACATTCCTTCCGAATGATCACACATAATAATAGAAAGAAAATACCAACGTTTGCCACAATAAAACGTTGGTATTTCTTTCTATCTCAACACCACAAGTCAGTAGTCATAATTATATACACATAGTAATATTTCAAAGCGCAGACATACGGTCAAAAGAACGTGATCACTGGGTATCTGCTGCCGAGGGCTGTGTGTTCTACCAATTGGCTCTACTTTCGAAATCGGAAACAACTTGAAAGCGTTCTTATTCAGAAGTCAAATTGTGGTGGGCAGATAACAGGAAATGTCCAAGAGAGCTACAAGTGATGTGCAGACATTTCAAATTCATGAAATTTCTAAAGAACAAAAATAAAGAACGTTGTATAGCAAACGTAAGCGCAAATTGAAGTAGCGATTTGTTGAACGTAATCATATTTCGAAATCTTTTGAAAATGTTCTTTATGCAATTGTATAATTCTTGTCCCCATTACGAACTCTCTGTAAGCCTTGATTTCCAGAAAGGTAATTTGAAGTATTTGCATTAGATTCAATCCTCGTTTGATTCAATCCTTTTTTTTCTGTAAGTTAAAATTTATTGGTGCCTTTGGATTGCAAGTCCTAGGATTGACAATTTCAACCTTGAAAGTATGAACCCTTACAGTGGATGCTGTGGAAATTTTGTTTAACCCTAAAATATTTGCAACTAGCCCTAATGAGGATTGAATCTATCGGAAATGCTTCTAAGAGCCTTCCCGGAAAACGAGACTTGCACAGAGTTCGTAGTGAGGACAAGAATTATAGAATTGTACAGAAGGAGTTATAAACAACACACATCGAATACTTTTCTTAGGGTCATGGATCGGATTATTAGACTAAAGTAGTAAAAATATAATAACGAAGAACAGCACGCCAATTATACTTAAAATAGTAAAACTATACTAGTAATCCCACAACACTGGCGTCAAATAGAAATAAAATTTCTAAGCTATCGCACATCAACCAAATGGCTTTTTCAAGGAAAGTAAACAGCAAACTGTCAATAAATTCTATTTCATGCCAATAAGTTCTATTTCATGCCAATAAATTCTATTTCATGCCAATAAATTCTATTTCATGCCAATAAATTCGGGTTACTAGTATAGTTTTACTTTTAGTCGTAAATGTCACCATTGTATATTAGACATGTATTTAAACCTCAGGGAATTCCTACTCAGATTATAAAAAATGGATACAAAATATAATTGTTTAAAGAAAAAGTGAGACTCCTATGCGAGAACACACATATCTAAAAAATTTCAAAAACACAGCACTGTTCGAATTACCTTATACAGTTCCCACTCTTTATCTAAATTTAAATCCACTCCGCTGGAGACAAAAATCATGGCATAGATAACCAGAAAACGAAATTTATCCATTGTTTCACCATTAAAATTTGCTAGAACACGAATTTGTCGTTGCGGTAAAGCTTGTGCGTCTCTGTGCGGTAAAGCTTGTGCGTATCACGTGCAAAACTTCACTCAGTTTAACAAGTTTGCTTCTTTGAACGCACGATTTGGAGGATATGACAAAGATTTCAAGAGCCAAAGCTTTTGAACTTCGTAGAATCGATTGCACAGCTCATGCTGCTCGAAAACATGAGTCATTATTTCAGTTAATCTTCTACGTTTATTAAAAATGCGGGCGGTACATACAGTGTTGCTAATACAGATATCATATATAAGATATTAGATCAGATACTCAGGCGTGAAGGCGTGAGAATGCAAGCGTTATTTTGAGCGGGTCATGACGCTCCATTTAAGAAAGGCAATCATGCTTTAAGTCAAGGGCACACGAGTTTGGCACGGTGATTTTGAAATTTCCATTCATATTCTTAGCACCACGTTCGTATTTGGCGGAGGAAATCATACTATGTAAATAAATAAAGCGATATTCATTTGCACAAACTGCAATATCAAGGCTTTCACAAAATATTCAAGCAATTCAGATTCTTTTTTTTTTTTTTTTTTTTTTTTTGATTGGAGGTTTAACGACCACCGTGAGCAACTCAATGGACTATAAGCAGTCGCCCGTCAATAATTTAGGGTCACTGGTTCCAGGGAAGGAGAGAGCCAGTGCCGTAAGACAAACACAACATCCATGCCTGACGGCATTCGAACCCGGACCCCTTACGGACGAATGATCAGAGGCCAGCGCCTTAGACCACTGCGCCACCGGGGCGGCCAATTAAGATTCGCTCACCGTCCTGATGGCGCAGTGGTCTAAGCACTGGCTTATGACCTTTCATCAGATAAGTTCTTATTCGAATCCCGGTGAGCCGCTGCGGTGGCGCAGTGGTCTAAGCGATGGCCTCTGATCATTCGCCCAAAAGGGGCCCGGGATCGAATCCCGGTGAGGCATGGATGCTGTGTTTGTCTTACGTCACTGGTTCTCTCCCTTCCCTGGAACCAGTGACCCAAAATTAGGGACAGGGCGACTGCTTATAGCCCATTGAGTTGCTCACGGTGGTCGTTAATCCTCCAATCCAAAAAAAAAAAAGAATCCCGGTGAGGCATGGATGTTGTGTCTGTCTTACGGCACTGGCTCTCTCCCTTCCCTGGAACCAGTGACCTTAAATTAGGGACGGGCGACTGCTTATAGCCCAATGAGTTGCTCACGGTATTCGTTAAACCTCAAATCAAAAAAAAAAAGCAAAGCCTATGGTACTTAGAGAGATGAGTTCCCTTTTTGTGACGTCACTCCATATTACACAACCTGATACGTCGGAGTCAGTGTTTGACGTCATATACGACAGCGATGGAAACGCAAGGAGCCGCGCCCGGTGGCGCAGTGGTCTAAGCGATGGCCTCTGATCATTCGTCCGAATGGGGTCCGGGTTCGAATCCCGGTGAGGCATGGATGGTGTGTTTGTCTTACGGCACAGGCTCTCTCCCTTCCCTGGAACCAGTGATCCGAAATTAGGGACGGGCGACTGCTTAGCCCATTGAGTTGCTCACTGTGGTCGTTAAACCTCCAATCAAAAAAAAAAGTAACGCAAGGAGGTTAGAATAATACTTCTGGAGATGCCCTGAGTCTCTTAACCGTGAAGCCGCAAACTGTGGGAATTCGGCATTGTTTACATGACACCGATGTTATTTCAACTGTGTGTATTTTGTAATTGCGTGGGTTTTGTTTGCAGAAACCGTGTTAATATCAAACCGGAATGAATTATACTTCATACACGAGTGAAGTTTTCAATTTTAACGTTATGTTTTGTTTAGAATGCACACTAACGTTCGCGTAATTCAATTTAAAATAAAAATGGGAGAGAAACTCAAAATGATTAAGAATTTTATAAATTCAGCATTTTCTCACACATTAGAAGCAAATTACGGTGCGAAATTAAAAACATTTGCGACGAAAGAAGGCGAGTCGGCCACCACAAAATGCATTGCAATAGCCTTGAAAACCATCAGCTTTCCCACACTTTGAGGGTCGTGGCTCGCGGTTATAGGCTTCACGCAGAGTGGTACTGTTGCATTAACAAGGCCATCTCCAGATATCTTATTCTAACCTCCTTGTGGAAACCAGTCGGAAGCCTCGGTTTCCACAGAACGTCATTATAAAACGAGAATTCATTTGTTTCATGTCACGTGCTTGTGTTTTATAGACTGCCTTGGTGAAAGTCATTATTTATCTGGTACAGATCAAGAATTCCCTGGCCGCCGCGGTGGCATAGTAATCTAAGCGATGGCTCTGATCATTCATCCGAAACGGGTCCGGGTTTAATCACAGTGAGGCATGCATGTTGTGTTTGTCTTATAGAACTGTCTCTCTGCCTTCCTTGGAACCAGTGGCCGTAATTTTTTTTTTGATTGGAGGTTTAACGACCACCGTGAGCAAGTCGACGGGCTATAAGCAGTTGTCCGTCCCTAATTTAGGGCCACTGGTTCCAGGGAAGGGAGAGAGCCAGTGCCGTAAGACAAACACAACATCCATGCCTGACGGGATTCGAACCCGGACCTTTTCGGACGAATGCGCCACCGGGGCGGCTGGCCGTAATTTAGGGATGGGCGACTCCTTATAGCCCATTGAGTTGCTCACGGTGGTCGTTAAACCTCCAATAAAAAAAAACTCCCTGCATTATTTGTGGGGGAGGCTATGAGGAGTCGCCCATCCCTAAATTAGGGCCACTGGTTCCAGGGAAGAGAGAGAGAGCAAGTTCCGTAAGACAAACACAACATCCATGCCTCACCGGGATTCGAACCCGGACCCCTTTCAGAAGAATGATCAGAAGCCATCGCTTAGACTACTGCGCCGCCGCCCCGGTGGCGCAGTGGTCTAAGGCACTGGCCTCTGATCATTCGTCTGTAAGGGGTCCGGGTTCGAATCCCGGTCAGGCATGGATGTTGTGTTTGTCTTACGGCACTGGCTCTCTCTCTCTTCCCTGGAACCAGTGACCCTAAATTAGGGACGGGCGACTGCTTATAGCCCATTGAGTTGCTCACGGTGGTCGTTAAACCTCCAATCAAAAAAAAAAAAAAAAAAAAAAGACTACTGCGCCACCGCAGCGGCAATTTTCTGGATTCAATAGATGCTTATCGAGTTTTAATGTTTGCATCTTCATTATTTTAAAGTGTTTTCCAGCCATTTTCACATTTGTATACAATAACAATTTTAAGTTTTTCTCGGCCACCCCGGTGGCGCAGTGGTCTAAGCGATGGCCTCTGATCATTCGTCCGAACGGGGTTCGGGTTCGAATCCCGGTGAGGCATGGATGTTGTGTTTGTCTTACGGCACTGGCTCTCTCCCTTCCCTGGAACCAGTGACCCTAAATTAGGGACGGGCGACTGCTTATAGCCCATTGAGTTGCTCACGGTGGTCGTTAAACCTCCAAAAAGAAAAAAAAAAAGTTTTTCTCGTTAACCCAGATTTCTTGTTTTCCATATGTCTATAACCCAGTTTTTCTCGTTTTCCATATGTCTATAACACAGTTTTTCTCGTTTTCCATATGTTTATAACCCAGGTTTTCTCGTTTTCGCAGATTTTTTTTTTAAGCACTGGGCAAAAAGCAAAGAAGTAAGTGCAATTATGTTTTCGTCTTTCAGCTGACGATTTATAATACACAAAAGAGCAATTGAATTAGAGATACCTGTCTAGTAACGTGCAGCACCACCTTTCGGCCTGATGACGGAGGCCATTCTTCTCGGCATGGACTCTACAAGACACCGGAAGCGTTGGGAAGCCATACGGATCCCCAACCCCTGAACAAATCCCACAATTTACGAAGATTTGTGGGCTCGAAGGGATTGAGGTCAGGTGACTCAGCTGGCCAAGGATGCGAGGTAACGTCGGTGGAGTGTTCATCCAACCATTCGGACACAATTCGGGAGCGATGGCACGGTGCGTTGTCTTGTTGCAGGATGAGGTCCCCAATGGGATGTTGAAGACTCACAAACGGGAGCAGATGGTCGTCCATGATATCCCGGTAACGTTGACCTGTGAGGGACTATGTCACACGTACCAGGGGTCCCGTTTCAGTCCATGTAAACAGTCCCCAGACGAGAATGCCACCCCCTCCAGCTTGAAGAGTACCCTGCTGGCAAGAAGGATACATCGCTTCATGTGGTTTGCACCGCACTCGTATCCTGCCATCAGCATGTACCAACGTGAATCTCGACTCATCAGTCCAAGCAACATTTTTCCACATGTACAGGGTCGAGTGGCGATGTTCTCGCGCCCATGCTAATCCTTGCATCCTGTGATATGCGGTCAGCCGCAGTACCCTCGTGGACGATGGCTTCTGTACCCCATAGCGAGGAGGTGGTTCTGGATGGTATGGCTGCTTACACGTTTTTGTGCACCAGCGTTAAATTGCCGAGTGATTTCTTGCACTGTGGCCCGTTTATCCGCTGTTACAATGCGAGCTAGATGACGATGACCCCGCTCATCCACACGCTGTTGTCCACGGCAGTTGGCCCTTGCGGAGATGGTTTTACTGGATTCGATGCACTCACGGTGCACCCGTGACACAGTGGCTCGTGAAAATCCCAGTGTCTGCACGACTTCCGAGATGGAGTGACCCATTCGTCGGGCCCCGACAATTTGCCCACGATCAAATGCGCTTAGATCCTTCGTCTTACCCATACTGCGTCCGACTCTTACTGATTCCCGTTGCATCACTCCTTATTTCTGTTTACAGGGCCGGCCACAGCGCCACATTTGCATAACGCCAGCTGCCTCTAATTCAATTGCTCTTCAGTGTATATCGGAGCAGGCTTTCAATATGATTTACACAATAACCAACTCCAAACTACCTTTCACCGCAACATTGGCGCAGTGGTTTAAGCACTGGTTTCTGAGCATTCGTTCGATATGGTCCAGGCTCGAATCCCGTTGAGGCCTGAATACTGTGTTTGGCTTACATCACCGGCTTTATCCTTTCCCTGGAACCAGTGGCCCTAAATTTGGAACGGGTGACTGCTTATATCCCATTGACTTGCTCACGATGGTCGTTAAATCTCCAAATAAAAATAAAAAATACTGCTGTTCAAAATATGCCCAGCTTTGGCAACTTCACACTCTCAATGTGACTCCATGGTTCACACAACCCAAGTACAGAGGGTGAGTCGAGAGTTTTGCGATATTTGGATCACTTTATGTTTTCATACGTACCTTTACGACGAAAGCTGACTAGCATTCAAAGTATTGGACATGGTGTTGTACCGTCTTTAACCATCTTTCTGCCAGTTCTTTGATACCGCGGCGGTACCAGTCCTTGTCCTTCGAGGCGAAGAACTCCTTTACCCCAGCTGCCACCTCCTCCTCGTTGTTGAAGTGCAGCCTGTGAAGGAAGTGGGCCATGGACCGAAAAAAGTAATAATCCGACGGAGCAAGCTCCGGACTATATGCTGGGTGTGGCATCAGTTCGATGCCCTCAAGTTCCTGGAGTTTTATCCAGGTCATCCGCGCGGTATGAAGCCGAGCGTTGTGCTGCTGTAGGAGAGCGCGCTTTCTATTCACCAGTGCCGGGTACTTCTATTCCAAAACGGCATACATCCTCTCCAGCTGTTCAGAGTAGAGGTTGGCGTTGATGGTCCGACCGTCTGGAACAAACGCGTAATGAATTATCGCCTCGAAATTCCATCAGACGCAAAGCATCACCTTGTGCTCGAAGCGTCCACGTTTGGCAATAGGTTCAGGAAGATGTCCTGGGCTCCACTGCTGCCGTTGTTTGTTAGGATTACGGAAATAGACCCTCTTTTAATGGTACGTAACAATTCTCCTGATGAAACATACATCACGCGGGTTTTCAAGGAGTTTCGTGCACACTTCCACTTGGTGGTTTGCTTGAGCTGACGTCAGTTCATGGGGGACAATGAAGAAACTCCTGTAAACGTTGCCTACGTTTCGAAGGTGACGAATCACGGTGGTCTGTGCTATGCCCAGCTCGGCTGATAATTTCCGAGTGCTGGTTGTCGGATTTGCCTGTACGGCCTGGTCTCCGAATCCATAGTTCGCGGCCTATCTGACCTTAGCTGATCGTCGAGGTTTCTGTCACTTGAACGAAATTTCTTGTACCATATGCTTGCGGTGCTGTGGTCCAAGGTAACCTTTCGCTTTCGTATGACAAATGTTTCGTGTTGCTTGAGCAGCGTTATGGCCGAGTTTTTTTTGATTGGAGGTTTAACGACCACCGTGAGCAACTCAATGGGCTATAAACAGTCGCCCGTGTCCCTAATTTAGGGTCACTGGTTCCAGGGAAGGGAGAGAGCCAGTGCCGTAAGACAGACACAACATCCATGCCTCACCGGGATTCGAACCCGGACCCCTTACGGACGAATGATCAGAGGCCAGCGCCTTAGACCACTGCGCCACCGGGGCGGCTATGGCAGAGTTCAAACTTGTAAGGCAAAAGTTCCCTAATTAGTTGGTTGTGGCTGTTCATCTTTCAGGAGTCCTAACCACGCCGCCGCGGTTGCGCAGTGGTCTAAGCGATGACCTCTGATCATTCGTCCGAAAGGGGTCCGGGTTCGAATCTCGGTGAGGCATGGATGTTGTGCTTGTCTTACGGAATTGGCTCTCTCCCTTCCCTGGAACCAGTGACCCAAAATTAGGGACGGGCGACTGCTTATAGCCCATTGAGTTGCTCACGGTGGTCGTTAAACCTCGAATTAAAAAAAGTCCCAACCACGGATAGAACGACGACATGCAATGCTGTTAATAGCAACGACTACCACTTTATATCCCTTTCGACGGACTGCAGTGCGCGACTTGAACTAGTTTAAGCACGTGACATACCAGCCGCATCACATGCGTTTATCAAATATTGCAAAACTTCAGATCCGCCCTCTGTATATGTTCAACAGAGCAGACGCTCAATCTAATCCCTTATATGATTAACATCTGTGGTTTCCATCCAAAAATGATTTGAACTATGGAATATTTAAATACAATTATATGACGTCAATAAATCATCTTTAAAACGGAAAACAAATGAGTTAAAGCACAACCATCATGATTTCATTAGGCCTGGGGATTGCTTCAAAAGGTCACTGCAAGCGACAAAAGTATCTCAGATTTTTGTTTAGATCTGGCTGCTGTGTTCGTTTCGCTAGAGTCAGAAATAAAACCTATACGCCGATGGGCCATTACATTATCATCATCCCCAGCATGGGGAAATGAGTGCGCCTGGAGACCGAACGTTGGCGCAGATGAAGTTCACAGACCAATGAACTTCACCTGCGCCACCGACGACCGGCTTTCGGTTAGTAGAGTGTTCGGAGTCAGACTGGGGAAAGCTGCCGATTTATCGGAGTTTGATAAAGGACAAATTGTGATGTCACGGCACCTCGGGACTACGAACTCGGAAACAGTGTGGGTTGTTCACGTACCGCTGTAGTGAGTACGTATCAAAAGTGGGGCACAGGTGGCCAAACGACGAACCGTCGTCCAGCCGTGCGTCTTACGCAGCTCATTGATGCCAGAAGGGAATACAGACTGTCGCGCATTGTTCACAGCGACCGCAGAGCATAGCACCAGCAGCTACAATAGTGGTGATCATGGCAATGCCTCACAGCGAAGAAAGATTTCCCATACATTAAAATTGCCCAACTGATTAAAAAAACTTCCAAACTTAGATTGTACAAACGGTATTTCTGCAAAAAAAAAATCCTGAACTGTATTAAAAATTAATAACTTTACTTTGATGTAGAGTAAGGAAGAGTTGCACCACCTGTGAGCAGGTATCATAACTACATGGAAGTAAAGTTTTTGATTTTTAATAAAGTTTAGGAAAGTTTTTGCAAAAAAACACTGATTGGGCAATCCAAGTTAGGATGTTTTTTTTTTATCAGTGGGCCAATTTTGTTGTATGGGAAATCTTTCTTCGCTTAGGAAATCTTGTCGAATTTCTTTCCATTGGAAGTATAGGGAACAAAATCACTAGATCTCCCCCTTATCTATTTTATTAAGTATTCAAATTGCCCTTACAACGGTTGCATGTTTTTGCTTCAATGCTCGCAGTCATTTTCTTCTAAAGCATCGTAGAGCATTTCTAAGCGGTGCAATCTAAAGATGGGAGGTTTCTAAACCATGGCTTTCTGCGATTAATCGTATATAATACGATTAATCGCAGAAAGCCATGCCTAAACAGAAGATAATAAACCTCTTGAAACTGGCATCTCCCTTTCCAGCTCGTACGAAACTAATGTTTTGCTTTGGTCAGTTGCAAATTCATCCGCTTGCATGAAACAATAAAAATTTTTGGCAATTCTTCAAGCTCGGCAGTGGCGGCCCGTCAGATGAGGCAAGTGAGGCGCCGCCTCACCTGAAATTCCGCAGAATGAGAAGTGAAAAAAAAAAAAAAACTTCGGTCAGTAACGAAGATATAAGAACTTTGCAGGATAAATGAAACACTGAAATTTACATTGTGATTCATGAATTAGGTTAAAGAAAGGCTTTCAAGAAGAGGAATGAATCATTATTTTTGCAAAGCAGCTGCATGTTTTAAGCGCTTAGAGGCGACCGGCTGAATCGTCTCGATGAGAAGCCGGTTTTGGGAACTGGGGATCAGAGAAGAGCCCTACAGAGTGAACCCCCCACCCCCACGGTCCGAGGTCTACCTAAGGAGGTGCCGGACTTCCAGTAAGAGAAAGGAAATTTCTGAGGCGACCCTCCATTTCGCTTAAACTGGAATCGCATCTCTGCTGTTATTGGAGAACCCAAGGATTGTGTATCCAATGGGCGCGGGAAAATGAGCAGATGACCTTGGTAAAAAGTGGTTTTACAGGCGATGACGCCGTTCGCCTCTATATGCTTTGAAGTAGGATGATTTCTACGTAGCTTTAACTATTCGTCAGAGTATATTTGAGTCTAACTTTTTGTAGTGTGTTTTCAATCCTCTCTTTTGCGGGTGTTGGCTAGTTCATAGTAATGTTGAGTTTTTCTTCTTTTTTATTTTGTTATTGTTACTAAACAGCATATTTTGATTTGGGTTGGAAAATATGAATGGCCCAATAAACGACGTGATTTGTGTTCTGGAAGAAATTCCTTTTAAACATTGGAAAGATTATAATAAAAGGGATGTTCTCATATCTGGAAGACCGACACCTGTAATAAGTTCAATATCTAAAGATAAGTGCGGCAAATCGTTTCTTAGGTCTTTCAATAAATCATGGTACGAGATTTCCCCCTGGCTTTCTGGTAGCTATTACAAGCAAACTCTCTTTTGCTGGCCATGTTTACTTTTGAGCAATAAGAAAAATGTGTGGAATACAACGGGTTATTTTGATCTGAAAAACTTTTCTCGTAGTGCAAAATTGCACGAAAGCTCTAAAGAGCATATAACTAATCACGTAGGTCTGAAACGGATGGAAAAAAATATAAACACTATTTCTGATATGCTTCATAAAGCTAAGTTTAATGAAAAGGTCAGACTAAATAGGCTTTTTATGGAACATATAATCGATTTAGTTGTCGTTCTAAGCAAGCAAGAACTGCCTTTTCGAGGACATGATGAATCTATTTCCTCATTAAATAAAGGTAATTTCAAGGAGATGTTCCATTTGTTACTTCGTAGGAGCACCCCAGAATTAAAAGCACATTTTGAAGAAATAATACGAAGCTTATTTTCTGGACAATCTAAAACGATACAGAATGATTTACTGGAGTGTATTCATGAATATATAAACGAATGTGTTAAAAGCGAAATTAATGAGTCAAAATTTTTTTCAGTGCAAGTTGATGATACAACTGATATTACTCAAAAATCACAGTGTTCAATAATTGTCAGATACATATTGGACTCAAATTGTGAAGTAGTTGAGCGCTTCCTTGGTTTTTATGATATCAGCACTGACAGGACTGCTGTGGCACTGTATGATCTGCTAGCATCGGTTTTGGAGGAGTTTGATTTTAAATCAAAGTTAGTAGGCCAGTGTTATGATGGTGCAAGCGTTATGGCTGGAGCGTTGAGCGGTCTGCAGAAAAGAGTCAAGCTAGAAGCCCCGCAAGCTTTGTTTACCCACTGTTTCGCCCACCGCCTTAACCTTGTCCTACAACAGGGGTGCAAAAGTATTGTAAATTGTCGCATATATTTCGCAACTGTATCCAGCATGCCCTCATTTTTTCATAAATCTGCCAAGAGAACCCACGTAGCAGATTCAGTTGTTGGGAAACGGATTCCTCAAATAGCGGAAACACGTTGGGCATCACTTTCACACATTTTGCGTTTAATTGTAAGCGAATGGGGCAAACTAAAGAATGTGTTTGAAAACATAATGAATGACCCGGAATCAACGGCAGAATCAATCAACGGAGCCATAGGATATTTGAAAAATTTCACTAATTTTGAATTTGCTTTTTTATCACTGATTTTTGATGACATTTTTGGAATTACGGATGTATTATTTGATGTTTTACAAAAAAAGACTTTAGATATCAGTTATTGCCAAAGACAAATTAAACAATGTTGCGAACGAATAAATAAGAAAAGGAATGTAACCACTTACTTGAAACATTTCAGTGAAGCAATTAGTTTGAGTGGAGGTCCTAAATGTCGCCAAAAGAAACATTTGACTGAAGAAGAAGTGGAAAACTATTACAAAATTTTGTTTTACGAAATCGTTGACAGCATAATAGTCCAAATAAATACCAGATTTGAAGATATGGGAAAGCTCGAGTTTCTGCAGCTAGTTGACAGCTCAAAATACCATAGTTATTCAGAGTCATTTCCATCCAGTGCCCTTAACACTCTCAAAAAAATTTATCCAAACATTTTTACAGACACACAACGACTAAAAAACGAATTAGATTTTTTATATAATGATCACAACTTCAGGGAACTCGGTGTTCAGAAAACCTTGAAAACAATGAAAGAAAACGAGCTGAAAGATGTGTTACCAGAAGCCTACAAATTATTTTCTCTTGTATTGACACTGGCATCAACAAGTTCTTCTGCTGAAAGGAGTTTTTCTTGTTTGAAGAGAATTAAGACTTACCTCCGTAATACAACGGCACAAGATCGTTTGTCTTCACTCGCTAAAATTTCAATCGAGAAAGAATTGCTGAACCATCTAATGTCCACTCAACCATTTTATGATCTGATCATAGACAAATTTGCAGCCAAAAAGGATCGCAGAATTGAACTTATTTATAAAACATAAACTGAAAGCATTCTGTTCGAGACCAAAGCAAATTAATATCGCATTCCTCTGTTTTTAATTCCAGGTTTAAATTACCTAATACTTTTTTTTATATAGAAATGTGCTTCCTTGACTTCTCCTGGACATTAATACAAAACGAAGCTAATAATTATCACGAGCCTGGACTTCAGTTTATGACCCGTGCTAAATGCACCTTCACTAATATGCCAATCGAACTGTGACTTTTATTCAAGCTCAAGAAACATTTCGTAAGAAAACAATTTCTATTCAAATGATTTACTTTGAATTTTTTAAGAAGTGGATCTCCGACTGGCGTTGGGATGTGAGTGACGCATTGACTAGCTAAAGAAACCGCACAAATTGCGTATTTTCGCTCAAGTGTATTACATAAAAGAATACAGGTGAAATATTTCTTTCTTTGTTGTAAAATTATTGAATAATTGTTTTCATAAAAATATTGTTGCAAAAGTAGCGTATATTACACACACACACACACACACACACACACACACATATATATATAGTGGTATATGCACATTTTTCCTCTAAAATTTTTGGATTTTTTCGTGAACAAAGACTCCCCACGCCGTGTTTCATATATTTCTATAATTTTATTCCATTACTGTTGAATAATATTTGTATATAAGGGCTAAATGGCATGGGATGGAGCCCTAAGTGATGGGGTTTACAGCTGTTTATAACAAGGCGCCTAACCGAGACCAATGGCTTAACGAGACTTCCGAATCTCAGTGGATTTTAATGATTCAGCCGACTCGAACCCAGGACTTCAAAGATATCCGATGGGTGATACTGCCTTTGACATGAAACTTTTTGAGGGTGGGGGGGGGGGAGGGGTTTCTGCATTTATGCTGTATAACTGTGTATAAGTACATGTAACAATTTCGGGGGGGGGGGGGGCGCTTCGACAAATATTTTTCTATTGGTACGTACGCACATCTTGGACATTAATACAAAACGAAGCTAATTTAATAAAATGAAGAAAATGCAGTAAATTATAGTTGTTTTAATAAAAAGTTAATAAAGCAACTTCTTTGGCTGCTTTGCTTTACTTTCTGTTCTATTATCAAGAAATTGCATTGATATTATGTATCAATGTAATTTATTTGTATTACATTGTAAGTTATGTAAAAATCAATGAATTTAAATAGGGAAATTATCTATAAAACGTGCTTAGAAAAAGCTAACTGTCTCGCCTACTTAGGGGGTGCAAACCACGACCCCCGGCTACGCCACTGATATATATATATGTTCCCTATAACGTTATACGAATTTATATATTTTTCAATAACATATGTGTTACTGTTTTACATTTACATCAAGACCGTTCGCCTCACCAGCATTTTACACCACGAGCCGCCACTGAAGCTCGGTAGATCTGTCGAGCATGGTTTTCAAAAAAGAAGAAGCGCTAAACATAGTTTCTTTATCTGGATGTGATACCAAACCTAATTCAGACAATACCCCGCACAACACGTCCGGCTACTGCCCGGTTTACAGGTTCCGGATTAATAAAGTTTTACTGTAAAATGAATTGGTTTTAATTCGGATAGGCCGCCCCGGTGGCGCAGGGGTCTAAGCGATGGTCTCTGATCATTTGTCCGTAAGGGGTCCGGGTTCGAATCCCGGTGAGGCATGGATGTTATGTTTGTGTTACGGCACTGGTTCTCTCCCTTCCCTGGAACCAGTGACTCTAAATTAGGGACGGGCGACTGCTTATAGCCCATTCAGTTGCTCACGGTGGTCGTTAAACCTTCAATCAAATAATAATAATAATAATAATTTGGATAGCGACAAAACAGACAACTGGCCGGAACAAGACACAAAATCCGGGATGGTACCGTTCAAGCTGAACATATGTTAACTATTCATTTTTTTATTGGAGGTTTAACAACCACCGTGAGCTTCTCAATGGGCAATAAGCAGACGCCCGTCTCTAATTTACGGCCACTGGTTACAGGGAAGGAAGAGAGCCAGTGCCGTAAGACACACACAACATCCATACCTCACCGGGATTCAATCCCGGACCCCTTTCGAAAGAACGATCAGAAGCTATCACCTAAACCACTGCGCCACTGGGACGGCATTTTGATTTTTTCGAGTGAAGGTTTAACGATCACCGTGAGCAGCTCAGAGTGCTATAAACACTCACCCGTCCCTAATTTAGGGCCGCTGGTTCTATGGAAGGGAAAGAGAGCCAGTGCCGTAAGGCAAACACAACATCTATGCTTCACGGGAATTCGAACCGAGTCCCATCTCGGGTGAATGGTCAGAAGACAGCACTTAGACCACTGCACCACTGGGGTGGCAGGCAAGCCTGTTCTTTGCAGAAAAGAAAATACAACAGTGGGCGATTCCTCGAATTACACTTTTTTTTAATTGGAGGTTTATAACGACCACCGTGAGCAACTCAATGGGCTATAAGCAGTCGCCCGTCCTAATTTAGGGGTACTGTTTACAGGGAAGGGGAGAGCCAGTGCCGTAAGACAAACACAACATCCATGCCTCACCGCGATTCGAACTCGGACTCATTTCAGACGAATGATCAGAAGCCATCGCTTAGACCACGGCACCACCGGGGCGGCCAAGTGACATTTAAGCTTCAGCTTATTAAAACGAACTGAAGTGATATGCGGTGATAGGAGGAAATAGATGCTGCATGGTTTGTCGTCCGTATTTTGGACGACTTCGAAAAGATTAATCGCCGCCCCGGTGGCGCAGTGGTCTAAGCGGTGGCTTCTGATCATTATTCCGAAGGCAGTCCGGGTTCGAATCCCGGTGAGGCATGGATGTTGTGCTTGTCTCACGGCATTGGCTCTCTCCCTTCCCTGAAACCTGTGGCCCTAAATTATGGACGAGCGACTGCTTATAGCCCTTTGAGTTGCTCACGATGATCGTTAAAACTCCAATAAAAAAAAGATTCATCTTGATAAAACACCAAAAAAAAAAAAAAGGTACAGAACATAAGGAATGTCGCTAAACACAGTCGAAGTAGTATATAATGAAGTCGAAGGGAGAGATCAAAATATTCGATGCCTGCAAAATTCGTTACAACTGGAGAAATAAAAAAAGGGCTATTTTTGGTTTATTACATTATGTCAATCTTAAACTAATCAATCATAATTCGTTTACAGCCGGGTGGCGCAGTGGTCTAAGGCGCTGGCCTCTGATCATTCGTCCGTAAGGGGTCCGGGCTCGAATGGCATGGATGTTGTGTTTGTCTTACGGCACTGGCTCTCTCCCTTCTCTGGAACCAGTGACCCTAAATTAAGGACGGGCGACTGCTTATAGCCCATTGAGTTGCTCACGGTGGTCGTTAAACCTCCAATAAAAAAAATTTGTTTACAATTAACGAAAATAATTGATAAACAGTTAAATAAAAAAAATAGCTAGCAAAAAAAAAATGAGATCTGCAATAGGCTAAACATTTGACAACTGTAAAACTTGAAGTAACTGCCAAAGTTTTCAAATTTCACCAATCACATTTGATTTCTTGGTCGCACTTTACCTCCGAAACATGAATTGATTGTTGCTCGATTTGTGCAAGGAGCTTAGGACAAAACTTCTGTAGAAAGTGTGATATTTTGATGTTGTTTAAGTTTTTTTTTTTTTTTTGATTGTAGGTTTAACGACCACCGGGAGCAACTCAATGGGCTATAAGCAGTCGCCCGTCCCTAATTTAGGGTCACTGGTTCCTGGGAAGGGAGAGAGCCAGTGCCGTAAGACAAACACAACATCCATGCCTCACCGGGATTCGAACCCGGACCCCTTACGGACGAATAATCAGAGGTCAACGCCTTAGACCACTGCGCCATCGGGGCGGCGTTGTTTAAGTTTCACGCAATTTCTGTTGTGTGTATTTTTTAATTGCGGGGTTTTCTTTTTTTTTTTTTGGTTGAATAAATCATGTTAATATCAAACCGGAATTCATTATGCTTCATAGACGGGTAAAGCTTTTAATTTTAACGTTATGTTTTGTTTTGAATTCGCACTAACGTTTCATGAATTTCAATTTAAAACAGAAATGGGAAGGTGCCTCAAAATAATTAAGAATTTTATAAATTCAGCATTTTTATACACATTGGCTGGAAGTTATGATGAAAAATTGAAACATTTGCGACGAAAGAATATTTCGGCCAACAAAAAAGTGCATTGCAATAGCTTTGAAAACCCCCAGCTTTCCCATACTTTCTTGGCTGTTGCTAGGGGTTATAGGTTTCACGGCTGTCCCAGTGGCGCAATGGCGCTGGTTCATGACCATTCGTCCGAGATGGGTCCGGGTTCGAACAAGGCATGGATGTTGTGTTTATCGTAAGGCGCTGGCTCTATCCCTTCCTGGAACCAATAGCCATAAATTAGGGACGGCGACTGCTTATACCCCATTGAGTTGCTCACGGTGGTCGTTAAACCACCAAACAAAAATGCTTCAAACAAAGTGGTACTGCTTTATTAACAAGGGCATCTCCAGATATCTTATTCTAACCTCCTTGGTTTTATACTCGTCATTGTAGCTGTTTTAAATATTTTGATATTTCCACTGGCTATATTTATCTGTTAATTGATATAAACTATTTATGATTTAATAAAAGATAAATAATACTTGTTAATTGAATACTATAGATAGCAAAATGCATTGTAATATGAGTGAGATTTGCAATAAGCACAACATTTAACGAATGTAAAAATTAAAGTAACTGCCGAAAATTTGAAATTTCACCTGTTGCACGCTACGTCGGATAGATGAGTCAATTTTTGATTGTTTTGGGATTATCATGATCGCTATTTTGAATGTTTTTCAACTTTCTCTGACGCGAAGGTTAACATGTTCCTAGATGCAAAATAAACTAGAAGATGTTCTAATATGAAATTAAGTGCTTGAAGGGTCGGGAGTAGAGGGAATAAAGGACACCGTCTGGCTAGGAGGTGTATGAATGGCAAAAGGGCGTTAGAAAAAAAATCAACTGAAATTGTTTTCACGCAATGTGACCTGTTTGTAAAAGAAGCTGTGAGATGTTGTCAACAGCAGATATCTTCTAATTTTTCTATGAAAGAGGTAAAAAACAAACACACTGGATAGCAGCTAAATGTCTTTGGTAAAAACTGGATGAATGCCAATTATTTTGTTTGGTGATAAGCCTGATGAATTTCGGTATATGAGGTTTCTCCAAAAATTCAAAAAATGTTGCCATTCGTTGGAGAAGGGTCCGGGTTCAAATTCCGGTGACGGTGAGGCATGGATGCTGTGTTTGTCTTACGGCACTGGTTCTCTCCCTTTCCTGGAACCAGTGGTCCTAAATTAGGGACGGGCGACTGATATGTATATAAAATTTATATGTATGTAAAAATTTGTATGTATATAAAAATTTATATGTGTATCACTTTTATATGTACGTAAGAACTTCGGTATGCGGATTTTCGTATTATGAGAGCTCGTTTTTTTTTTTTTTTTTTTTTTGATTGGAGGTTTAACGACCACCGTGAGCAACTCAATGGGCTACAAGCAGTCGCCCGTCCCTAATTTAGGGTCACTGGTTCCAGGGAAGGGAGAGAGCCAGTGCCGTAAGACAAACACAACATCCATGCCTCACCGGGATTGAAACCCGGACCCCGTTCGGACGAATGATCAGAGGCCATCGCTTAGACCACTGCGCCACCGGGGCGGCTGAGAGCTCGTTACATGTGGATTTGACTGTATTGCCCTCTAACTTTGGAAAACTTTTATCTATGCTTTCAATGAGGAAATCTTGACTGCAGCTATAAAATAACTTGGAACTTTTTTTTTTGAAGGGGGGGCATGTCTTTACATGTACCTAAGAAAGAAAAACATAATTATTTAGGAAAGTAAAAAAATAATATTAGAGGGAGAGTGGCGAGTCACCCTCTTACTCCCCGAAGTTGTTTCGCCTGTGACTGTAAGTAATCCGTTATTTTCTGGAACCAGTAGCGGCGGAACCGTCCGGGCCGCCAGGGCCCGGGCCCGGTCAATAATTTTAGCCAATATTTTTATTTGGCATATATGCAATTTTTTGTTGTGATGAGCCTTAGAAAGTTGCTCTAGGTAAGTGGTCAGGTGGTCCTAATCCTTAACAAATCTCCTTAGGCATTGTTTTTCTTCTGTTTGTTCCGGAAAGCGGGAAGGGAGGGGAGTGCACCACGATTCAAAATTTCGTGCCCGGTCAACGAACTTCACTTTCCGCCGCCCTTGCCTTGAACAATCGGATTGCATAAAGTTGACAAATGAAAAGCTTTGTACTCACTGTAAATTTTGTCGCATGCTTAGAAAACAACAGAAAAAAGTTTCTTCCAAAAGACAACGAAACAATGTGATTAAATAGTTACTGGCATTGGGCTTTCTAATATAGAGGATTCATCATTTTTTATTTGTGTTGAGATGTTATTGAATTCTCTCCCGTACTTAAGAAACAATTATCTCTATGAAGTATTTGCAATTAATCATAGCAATGGATGTTGGGCTTACTGACATTTTTAAGCCAGGCAGTTATTCATATTTATCTCGTGTACCTCTACATTTTCCAGTAGGCCAATCCTGAAAAAAAACAAAGAAGAAGAAGAAAAATGCTGTTCCGGTGTGGCGCCTGAAACGCCATTTCCTTCTGTGCTGCTGTCGCGTGCTTCCGGAAAACAAAAGGTATACTTCCGGGAGTGGTATTCCCCGGCAGTGGTTTGAAATTGTAAATATAATGTGAGAAAAGTTTCATTGAGGATTTCTTCTGTTAGATGACAAAAAGAATTAGAGATTTGGACACTGGTAAATAATGTACTTTTATCATTTCTATTAAGACTAATGGCTGTCGATTTTAGAGATCCACACTTTTAAATCTTTAGGCCTGGTACTTGTTTATTTTTGGTGTATTTTCCGTTTTCTGCCATGACTATGAAGTGTGCTTCAGCACTTGTGGTTCATATGTATATTGATGTTTGTTATTCCTCGCAGTATTTAAAAGTACAAGAGACCTGATAGGTTAACGTAATTCTGTGGTAAAGTGGGATATAAATTTCCATGCATTAGCCCGTTTTGATGTGCAATTCACTCGTAAGTTATTATTCATAACGTATTCGCAGATAATGTTAATACATGGGAATCAACAGATTAAAATCTTTTCCAGTGTTAAGTGATTTTGGAGTAACTGATTGATACAAATTCTGCGCATATGTAACATAACGACATTGGCAAAAGGTAGAGCACCTATGGCTAATATTGATGTAAAGTCTGTATACCTGCTTGAGTCCGAAGTTTCAGCAATAGTGATATTTTGTGGTGTTTTGTGCTGAGATGCACCCAGAAATTTTATTAATTGGTTTGTGTCAAAAGTGTTTAAAGTTCCATTAATTTCATGTCTCATTTTGACTAACTATGTAGTACATGTTTTGTACTTTCAACATTAAATACTTAAATGAATGCAGCAAGAAAGAATTTAAGTAATTAGTGAGTGATAGAGTGGAATTCTTCACATTAAATAGTTGATAACCAAAAGTTGTAATCCTTTTACTGTGGATATAATGACCACCATGGGCAACTCTAAGGGTTATGAGCAGTTGGCCGTCCCCAATTTATTAATAACATTTTTGAAGAATATATTTTGTTCTAAACTTTTCTGTTTCACATGGTTTTTAAAGTTTAGAAGAACAAAATATATTTTTCAAAAATGCTATTAACAAATTTTAGCTATGCAGTCCACCAACAAGCTTCACCTAAGCTTGAGCTATATTGTCTTTAATTAATTAATTTATTTGTAAGCCCATCCCTACAGATGATATATCTAGTTACAGGAATTGCTTTGCTATAGTGGTATTTACAGTCTTGCAAAACACGCTATAAAGAACAAACTATGACATATTACAGCGTTCAAATTATCCAGTGGTCCGCTGGCTATTGGCCAGTAAAACTTCCCTCGGACCACTGAACTATTGATTTTACCGGCCCAGATGGCCAGTAAGTTTTTTCTAATTTGTCACAAGTTGAAAAATGAATTTCTTTTTTTTTTTACCTTGCTGTATGATTTTCTTTTTAGGCTGCAAACTAATGATAGGTTTAAAAACAAATATTGCAGATAATTCCATTGAAATGATGTTGTTTTGTACATATATTGTAAATGTTTTTAAGGGTTTTTATTATTATTCGTATTATTATTTTACGGACCAGTTGGCATTTTGGTGGACCAGTGGTCTGTAAATTCTAGTGGTCCGCTGGGCCAGTAGAAGATTTAATTCTAATGCTTACACTATTAAAAATATCCAGACATCCTTCAATTGAGTTGTAAATTCTATGCATTTTGCGTAACGAATAATTTTTTCCAGCATCAGTCCTGCAAAATGGCACTGCAAATAGTTCACATTTTGTTCTTGGCAAACGTGTGACTTGGAAACATAATTGGTTTACAATTTTAGTATCATCTATCTTTCCATTGATGATACCATACATGAACTTGAGTTAGAGTCTTCTCGATTAAAGAGAGGTTATTTTTAAGAATGACAGAAGGTCAGCCATCGGGATGTCCGCTATGTAAACTGTAAACACCAGTCGATTTGTAAAAAAGGCATGTAAAATTTTTTTCTTAACTTTCTCGATTTCATTTACTAGAGTTACGAGGCTAGCACTCCAAATGATCACCACCGGGGTAGTAGAATGTAGACGTACGCGGATAGTTTCCAAATTATTAGCAGATAGTTTTTGTATGTCGATTACAAAAAAAAAAAAAAAAAAAAAAAAAAAAATATTTACAGCAATTTAAAACACTTAAGGTTTTACTGAGATTAATATACTTAATTCTATTTTAAACTTTCAGTTATCTTCACCTCTTGTGAGTTCTTCGGTTTTTACAGACGTTTCCGGCATCTAGATTTTATTCAAGACCTGTTCTGAATGTATAGGAACTGTATCAAAAGTATTTTTTACACAGAAAGAATTTAAATTTTATTGCCAGGTTCCACTTACAGTTGCTAGTTACTAAACTAACATCTTCACCTTATGTAATTTGTAAGTACTGTTTTTGAATTACGTTGTTGAAAATGTTATTTATACTTTTTTGAAGGTTCGTTAATGGAACTGTTTTTCTGGATATAAAAATTTCCTTTAATTAGTCTTGTTTTTATGAGGTTCTTAGTCCAATATTTTGCCATAAAGGTACATTTCACACACATTGCTACACATTCAATTGTAATGTACATATTTTACAATAAATAATTATTTGAACATTACAGATCAGTAATGTTAAAATAACTATTTATTGTTTTATTAATTTTTCTTTAAATCATGTTATTCATTGTTATTGTGTTTCGTGCTTCACGGGTGTGCAGCAAGTTTTCTGTTTCAATGATTGTGTACACAGATACATTTTATTTTTATACAACTCTGATCACTGCATACTCCAGTTTGGGGCCACTGTTCTTGGGAAAAGAGAGCCAACAATGTGAAACAAACATACCAGCCATGTTTCATCCTAGACTCGAGCGGAACTTGGATGACTAGTCTCGGGTATCTACGTCTCTGCTTCGGGAATCAAAAACTGAATTTTAAAGTCAAAAGACAATGCATTTGTTTTTCTAAAAGGTAATTATTGGAAAGTCTTATGCAAGTGTTTTTTTTTTTTTTTCTATATTTAACTGTGTATTATAATGAAAATGTCATAGAATGAGTAGATGATCTTAGTTCTACACGTATACAAAAGGACAAGCTAGGTTTTGACCTGTAGCATCACATAAGAGCAGCCTAGATATATGAAATTCAAACCATAGGAGCTCTATTACTTATTGAAATGATAATGGAAACAACGCCGACACAACTGCAGATACTAAAGGATATCGTGGAACTTCATTCAGAATTGGATACACAACACTGAGTGCCGTAATACAGATGCCAAAGATGGTACAAAGGGAAAAGGAGATCCTCAGTAGGGGATATGAACACCACTGATGCCAATGGATGATTTTCACTGTCTTCCCATACTTTGCACTAGGTTGTTGATGAGTTCTTGGCTGCCCCGGTGGCATAGTGGTCTAAGCGATGGCTTCTGATCATTCGTCCAAAAGGGGTCAGGGTGCGAATCCCGGTGTGGCATGGATGATGTGTTCGTCTTACGGCACTGGCTCTCTCCCTTCCCTGGAACCAGTGGCCCTAAATTAGGGGGATGGACGACTGCTTATAGCCCATTGAGTTGCTCACGGTGGTCGTTAGACCTTCAATCAAGAAAAAAAGAAAAAAATACTTGTGGTAACATCGCCCATTCTTCCATCAGCACTGTTTTCAACTGTTGGATAGTTTGTGGTGTGTGTGTCGACATACTGCAGCGCATCTCCCCAAAATTTACTACATGTGTTCTATGGGATTTAAGGAGGGGGGGGGGCATGATCACCAATCCATCTGCTGAATGTCCTCACTTTCTAACAGACACCGTACAATGTGGCGCAGTGTTATCATCCATTAACATGAACGGTGGGCCATTGGTACCTTGGAACAGATAAACCTGGGGCAGGATTACCTAATTACAGCAGTGTGCACTGGTTACAGTACCTCCTTCCACTATCTGGAGCTTCACACATTCATCGATCAGAATTCCTCCCCATGCGAAAACACTGCAACTGCCATATCTGTTAATTTCATTGATGTTTTCAGGGTGATACCAAGTACCCAGGGGGTGCAGAAAATTTTTGGGGCCCAATATTTCCCCAGAACGCAATTTTTTTCTGTCCGAAATTTCCCCCAAAACTGTTGCAGACTTTCATACAAGTTTAAGCGAGTATTAGATCTATATGTTGATGATTAAGAACTAATCCTTAAAGCCTATTACTTAAAAATTAAAAAAATAAAAATAAAAACCTAATATTTATTTTAGATTCAAAATATCTGAAACATTTTTGGGTCTGGGTGAAAACAGTGGTGGTGCAGAGAGGCTGAAAAATAAACAGCTAAAAAAATTCTGCAACTAACTATAATTTATTTCATTCTAGCATTTCAGGCGTATAATTGTGCCAGATAATTATACTGAATAAAATTTAAATTAGATTTAAATCCTTTGAAAAAATGCATGGGTCATTTGCTTTAAAATGTGTGAAACCCCTAATAATTTTTCAGATCGGCGCTTGCGACACATAAGCTGCCATTAGTTTCGGAAAATTTTATTAGCATAACTAATGGTTGTTGCGCCGTACTTATTACTTGTGCCATGCTGTCTATGCCTTGGCATTAGTAAAGTCGTTTGGGCTAGGTGAATCATATGCCAGCGGCAGTCTGCAGTGCTCATAACCTCTTGTATTATAACGACATGACATTTTTCAAAATGATTACCTGATTACTGTGCAGTAAATTACTCTTATCTTTCACGTTATACTTGTTGTTAATAAGTCAATTTTTCGTTTTATTATTATTACTACTATTATTATTTTACCCGCGAGCAAAAATTTCCCCAGAGCTGCCTTAATTTCCCCCGAACCTCGTTCGCGAATTCGGACAAATTCTGCACCCCTGCAAGTCAAATCAGCGATTTCCAGAATTGCTAGAGAAACTAAATCTGCTGTCCAGTTCTTATGTCCTCTGGACCACTGTAGACAGCCTCTCCGGTGAGCAGTTGTTAATGGAACACATCATACTGGTTGTCGGCCCAGGAGCAGAATTTTTTTCAGAAGTCTGCAACGCAGAAAAGAAAATGTAAAAACTGTCTGCAAGGTAAAAGGGATGTCAAAATGTTAATTTTGACATAAAATTTTTTGTTCTACATTGTGACAAAGTGAAGCTTTAATAGTCAAATTAGCTTTTACCTAAAAAGAAATAACGAAAAACGAACTATTTCATTTCATTCAGAACTTAAACATCATTCTTTAAATACTTTTGGATTTTTAAAAATAATGGTCAGAAAGTATATAATGAATAATAGATAATTTGAAATCCATATTTTTTTTATTTTGCATTTAGTTAATTGATTAAACTTTAACTCCCTTCTTTGAAGGATGTTTTCCTGACAGACATTTTGCTCTTACTAATTTCTTTAACAATTATGGTGTACTAGGGGGGAGGGCCTCATCAGGTGATTTCGGTGACTGTATTACGGGGTAGGGATCATGCCCACTTTGGAAACAGTAATTTTGCCACATATAACTTGATCTGTAAAACATTGGTCTATACAAGATTTTTGTTTGAAACACAATTTGTGAATTGAATACAGTTTTTTAATTTGTGAAAATATGATGGAAGCATTTTCATTGATATAATTAACCCCCATAAACTTAAAGAGGGGAAAATGGCAATGATTCTTGTAAAGCAAAAAACTTTCCACCTTACCAATCTGAGATGAAACTATCTGGAAGAAATAATTAAAAAAAAAAAGTGACAGTCAGCTTTCGGAATACCTTGTAATGCAGCCCTGAAAATGAAGCAGGGGGCATTAAAACTGCGTAAAGATGTGGTTCTAGTACAAAAAATTTGTGATAAAGCTATCTGGAAGTAAAAAAATAAATACATGAAATAAAATGCGACCGCCAACTTCTGAAATGCCGCATGGCACTGGAAACGGAAAGAAATGTTGCAAACGCTTGACAAATCTGGATTTTGTAAAAAAAGAAAATGATAAATCAGCATTAATCGAACAAAAACAAAGCTATCTGGAAGCCAAAAAAAAAAAAAAAAAAACAACCCGCAGGATTGCAAACACGAGCTTTTGGAATGCTTCATCATGCAATGGACGATGAAAAACATGTAAAAATATGGTTTTTGAAAAAACATAGGAAGAAAACATAAAAACACCTTAATCTAATTGAACTAAAGCTATCTGGAAGCAAAAAAAAAAAAAAGTTGCAACATCAACTTACGGAATGCCGACAGCTGCGGAAACAGGGAAATGCTTTAAAAATATGGCTCTTGTACAAAAAGGAAGAAACAAAGAAAAGATAAAATCACCTTACTCTAACTTTCAGTTAGATGAAAGTTTAGGCCTTCACACACACAAAAAAAAAAAAAAAAAAAAAAAAAAGAGAGACGAAATTGCGATCATTAGCTTCCGAAGTGCCTCACCAAGCCTGCGTGGTGTGTTAAAAGTACACAAAAATATCGCTTCCTAGATTCAAAACTGAAAAAAGCAATTACATCTCATCAAGCTGAAGTTATCTTTTTGAAAGATATGGAAGAATGAATGCTAAAATAAAATGGGGCTGGGGAGCCTGCATGATCTATCGATTACAGCTCGTCTTGAACGAGAGCCAGCGTTGAAAACGCATGAAAATTTCTCTTCTTTTGTTTTGAAATTTTAGGAAATCCCAAAAACAATGTAAAAAACAACAACAAAAAAAACTGTCTGCACATCTTTCCGTGTAGCTGCGACAGGCATCGCGCTGTTTCTGCTCCCAGGGTTGTCGGGCAAACAGTTCACCTTTGTGTAGTCTGCTGGCTATTGTAAACGGCGGTATTTAATTTAAGACTACACACTTGCGATGCTGATTAAGAATAAATTATCAACATTTATTCACAATTAAAAGCTTTTTTAGCATAGACTATAGTTTCACAGAGCTTCTGGCTCAGCTTCATCAGGACGAATGAAGCATAAGCATTCAAATCATTGTGACATCATCAGAGTTCTGACGGTCACGGTTTCTGGTGAGTTGTTTCCACGCGCTTGAAAGGAAGGAGTGGACATCATGTCGTTTACAAGCAGTGAAGAGTTCCGGCATATGTGAAAAGCTTCTAATACATTAAGCTTGATCGTTGAATCAGGTTAATCAATGAGCGTAGCATTTCCAAACATAAATTTATGGTTCTTTTCGTTACAATGCTGGGCTATAGATGACTTTCATATATAAGACAGACCCGCAGGGCTTTATATTTCCTTATGAAGGAACACAAGACCTATTGAGTAGGAAATCAGATTGGTATTTCACTGTTGAGTGGGAAATCGGATTAGTATTTACCATGGAATGCGTCGAAGTGTCACTCTAGATTCTCCTTTGGTATCGCCTCGGAAGTACTACAAATTAAGAAGCAACACTTGTCTTTAACCATAGCGAAAAAGTAGTCCAGTTCCCATTCTTGATGAAAATAATACGTTTTCGATTTTTCGGGCACTCATTTTCACCAAAACAATAATATCAACAAAGTAGTTCAAAGAAGAAAACCACAGCTCCGATGCGAACAATAAACATTATGCACTTAATCTGCACGCCAAGCTTCCCCCAAGCTGACTATTACCTCCTGTGATGCTATATCCCGCGTCTAACTTTTCGGTCAATGCTCTCATTGCATAGGCAAGCAGAGCTGCTACAGATTGTTATCGGAGGAAGGGAGGCCGCATGACCTTGACATGTGGTGGATGCAGTCGCAAATCATCTGTTGTAAGGGTTTAAACATGGCCGCTCCTTTGTCTGAATGCTCCATTGTTGCTTCTTGTAGTAACTTAAAACAAAAAAAAATAATATTTTTTCTAGAAAACACTAGCGATTGGATCAAAAATGATTCAGCTACCCCGGTGATGCAGTGGTCTAAGTGATGGCCTCTGATCATTCATCTGAAAGGGGTCCGGGTTTGAATCCCTGTGAGGCATAGATGTTGTCTTTGTCTTACGGCACTGGCTCTCTCCCTTCCCTGGAACTAGTGACCCTAAATTAAGGACAGGCGACTGCTTATAGCCCATTGAGTTGCTCACGGTGGTCTTTAAACCTCCAATCCAAAAAAAAATTCTGTGATCCACCAGTAGATTGTGATCGACATGTTGGCCGTCCCTGGCTTAGACTATATAGTATTAATTTTTTATAGTAAGATCATAAAATATTCATAGACTTCAATGGAAAATGAATCCCCCTGAAAAATTAGTTCTTCACAATTACCTGCAAGTCAGTACAAATGTCAGTATCAGCACATAGGTGTCATAATTTTCACTGTAGTCATCTCCAGAAAATTTGAAAATTCCATTGCTATTTTCTGATTTCCTTTCAAACATGCTACCATCATCCCGCTCAGGACAATGGTTCAGTTGCTTGGAGCTCATTTTCCTGGGCGAGAGCATGCTCAAACCAGAATTGGGAGTTATGGGCTCATTTTCAGGGTGTAACAAGTTTTTAGTCTTCTGAAGAGATGGTTACAAATGAAACATTGAAAAACACAGTGTGCGTGGGCCAATAATGACATTTAATGAAATTTTCTGTAATCTATCTGTTCTTCTGATTATATATGGTAATATTTTGAAAGACAGGTGTTATGATTTATTTCTAAGCAACCCAGATTACAATTCCTAAGTAGCCCAGTGCATCCATTTTTTCATGTTTTACTTTGTTTTTACTGCTCAGCAGCAGAATTTTGAAGCAAAACTTCACTGATCCTGCTGACCAGTCAGTGGCGGATTTAGAATTACCAGGGCCGTGTGCATATCATTGATATTGGGGCCCCCATCACTTTGCCAGCCATCATTGAAAGAAAAAGTGTTTTTGTTGCCTCATACCCCCACCCCCTCCTTTCATTTTTCTATTTTTACTTTCTCTCATACTAATGCATGAGAACATTTTATAATCTTAAAACAATTCAACTTTGATATTTCAACACAAATATTCATTTTGGGTTGCACGAAACGTGATTTGACTATTTTTACAGTGGTGCCTATGTGTTGGTCTGCCTGTATGTGTGATTTGTTACAGCCATAACTCCAAACTGATTATAGCTATCAAGATTAAATTTAATATTTAGGGGTTTAGTGATACCGTGATAGGAAAGAAATAGTGGAAGTTACAAGTAAGAAAGCCTTTGCTATGTAAGAAAAGTGGATATTTCCTAAGAATGGCTACCAAAATACCAGTACTAGCATTTAACATATGATACAGTATATGGTTTGTTCATGGCACAGTTTTTAACAGGCATCCATGCAATATGATGTGGTGTGGGATCTGTTATTGCATATCATTGAATTCCCCTCCCACTGACTGAGACAGTTCACCTTTAAAGATCTGGAATATGGATGAAATGGATAAGAGGGTCTCGTAAAGCCAGCTTTCCATGGTGGACAGCTGTGGAAAGCTAGCTTTGGAATCGACCTGGACTTTCTAAATGGCGTATGAGACTTTTTATTTTTTAGCCCAAGTGGCAGGAAGAAAAGGCAGAGGAAGGCCAAGGAAGACATGGGTGGATCAGATTCAGGAGTGTCTGCATGAAAAAGATTATGAGTATGAAGTATAAAAGATCTTGTGTATGGCGTGTAATGGATATTGGTGAAACCCGAGTTGTATGTCAAGATCGCTGTAAATGAAGAAGTTTGATATGACAACAGTAAGTAAAAATATCTGGTAGTTTGTATTTCTTTTTGGAGCTAACCTCTGAATCTCAGAGAACAGCTTAGTGATATGTATGATGTAAAGCCAGCTTTTGTAGTGCTTGATTGATTGATTGCTTGGAGGTTTAACGACCACCGTGAGCAACTCAATGGGCTATAAGCAGTCGCCCGTCCCTAATTTAGGGTCACTGGTTCCAGGGAAGGGAGAGAGCCAGTGCCGTCTTTTGTAGTGCCATTTTACTTGTATGGTAACAATCTTAATTTCCTCTTAAACTGGTCTTTATAGGGAAAATTAAATTTTAAGGGAAAGACGGGGGCACAGTGGTGCAGTCCTGAGGAAAAAGAAGTGGCCTGGCGCTCCAAAGACTGACCCAGTTAATATCAGCTGCAACAGATATGTATGGGAGGGAAGAGAGCCAAGAAACTTTTGAAATAGAATGTGTATATACACGGTCGTATTGAAATAACATGTTCGCCCACAGAATCACAGTGTACCCACCCAGGCGTATCACAGAGTGCATGTGACAAGGTTGACCACATGAAGATATAAGCGGCCGGCCAGGAGCATAGTGCATTACATGAACACAATGGGCAGAGGTAGTGATTTGATGGACGTTAAAAAAGAATGGTCATTTGCTACCATGCCAAGGGTGGAAGCATCTCAGAAACAGCAGACTTTGTGGGCTGTTCGCGAGATGCTGCAGTAACGGTGTACCAAGAATGAACCACTGGCACATTGAGTACCTGCCGACGCCGTAGCTGTGGAGCCCCAAAGGACGTCGAGCCCAGAGGAGAATGTCGACTGTTTAAGAGCAATCGACGTGCAACAGTGCAGCAATTGACCATGCAAACCTTGTTATGCATGGATCTCCAGAGTTGACACTGCTTCAAGATGCCCATATTAACCCAGGTCCAGCGGCACCAATGTCTGCAGTTCGCATCGGACTTCATTGAACAGTGGAAGAGTGGGAAAAAAAAGTTACCTTCTTTGATGAATCGAGGTTTCTACTCCACAGAAGTGACTGGCAGTGGCGGATATGGCATCAGACACATGAGAACTAACACCCGGACATGTGTATCGGTCAAGTACAGGCAGGCGGTGGCAGTGTGCATGTCTGGGGAATGTTTTTTCCTGGTATGACCTGAGACTGCTGGTACCAATGATAGGTCCTTGAACGCCAATGTCTACCTTCCATCCTTGCTGACCACACGCATCCCTTCATGTTGGACATTTACCGTGGTGGTGATGGTGTCTACCAACAGGACAATGCGCCATGTCATGTTGCTAAAGGTATGCACGACTGATTGCAGGATCATGGCAGCAATGTCTACGTTCTCCCTTGGCTGGCGAAATTGCCCGACCTCAACCCCATAGAGCACTTGTGGGACTATTTAGATCGATAGGTTCGGCGTGACGACCCACAACTATGTCATCTCCGGTATCTTCGTGCTCTACTGTAGTCCGAATGGGCACACGTGCCTCGGGCAACCTTCCAGGGCCTCATTGCATTCATGCCATGCTGTCTCACCGCTGTCATCCAGACCAAGGGTGGTTATTCCCATTATTAGGTAGGTGGTTATATTATTCTGATACCCACTGTGGCTATTTCTGTGTATACCCACTGTGGCTATTTCTGAGGTGATTTTGGTAAACAAAAGGTCTACGGATCTGTACATCATGAACACCATGAAAATAAATAAAGAGAGAAAGAGCGAAGAAGAAAGAGAAAAAGCTTGGTTAAGATTATTTGTGTTAAAAAAATGTCGATTTTCAGTGGACGATGATTGAATAAATAAATTTTAAAAAAGTCCAATTTTGACTCATCAATCAGAAAAGCCAAACACTTACCTAAAAGCTCTTGGCTTCTTTCCTGCTATACACTTCATGCATGTTAATTAGAACATCCTGTTATGTAGCTGGCCTTCAAAGGTTGAAACTTTCAAGCTTATAGGGCGTTGTTTTATATACATTCTTCCGGTCATGAAACATCATATTTTATTCACAGGACAAAAAATGCTGACTTCTGACTGTCGTCTGACATGCAACATAGCTCGTCATCACTAGGCGTATACTCACTATTACGTGAGTGTTAACTTTCATTACGCCTTTTTTTAATTTTTTTATTCCTCCTTCACTCCTCCGTATGCAACTTGCCTTTGAAATTCACATTTCCAAAAAATGGTACTCAATTCGAAAACACATATCCATATACCCAATAAATACTCACATACGTCACTCCCTACAATTTACACACCCCATAAGACCATATTAACGTACAATATATACAACACATTCATACACTCAATTAAAACCACTATCTACATAATTACACTATTTACATTTCACGGCAGTCAAACAACTATCAACTGTGATTTGCGTAGTGCTCCATCTGCCTCATCTGCCTCATATATCGTAAAAACCCTACAGCAAACGCCAACCCCATTCAGCCAGTCACATACAATCCCCTAGCGCTTTCAACAGATACCCTGTCGTCCTCAGGAGGTCGATGTGTCCTTCTGCTCTGCTAACCACAGCTCAAGTGAGCAAACTCATCGAGGTTCCAGCTTCAGTTGCAAACTCTGCATCATTGTATCTCTGGCGCCAGAGGCATCTTTAGATCTTTTGGGGCCCTAGGCGCTAAAAGATTCAGGGCCCTCCCCTCCCCACCTTCCTTCTTATCGCCTCAAAATTTTCATACGTCAGATTAGAAAAAAAGTAAATCCAAGAAAACAGTTTTTTCACTTTTTAAAATGCCATTCTCTCTTATTTTTAGAACATTTTGTAAACAATACTAATATAATCGCCTTGTCCGTCCACGCATATCGATCTTTTTTGTTTCTAGAGAAATTTCAAAAATTATTTTTGTGGTTAATAGGAAATCAAAGGATATTAAGTTTGACACTTTAAATGTCCCATATACCAGTACTTCATGAATTCACCGTTAAGGACTGTTAAAGTTGAAAATTCAAAAAATTGAAGCTCTGATGTGAAGAAACTATTCAACTTAGAGAAAAAAAAAATATTTTTGTGCCTCTCAGATTAAGCTTTTCGAATATTTAAATTTTCCAATTAGTTAGTCAGTTTCCTGCTAGACGCGCTGAACACCAAAAGATGTGGTTTTCGCAGATTTTTCAAATACGGCATAAAAGTTCATTAAATTTTGCCCATTTTAAATTTCACCACTAGTTCATAAATTTCTTGATTAAAGGGCATTACAGCTGAGGAAGATCTTAATAACCCTACTCAAAGGGAAAAAGCAATAAACAGCAGAATCTCTCATCATCAGGGCAGTTTTCACAATAACTCCTCATTGCAATTCAGAGAGATATGTTCCAATACGGATGTTTTCCCTTGGCTGGGAGTAGCATGAAAGTAATTTATAGCACAGAAGACCAGTTAATATATTCACTTTAAACAATGAAAAGTGTGGGAAGCATGAATCCTTCCTTCAGCTACCCTAAAGGGAGGCTAAATTATTTTATAACCATTCCTTTCAAAAGAAGTACATCGATAAGAACTCGAAAATGTGGAGTATCAGCAAGAGGAAGAAAAAATGTATGTTACTAATATGAGAAAGTAAAATATCAATTGACAATACAAATAAAGTGGTCGCTTTAAGGATTGATTTGTTTTGGTTCGTGAAAACCAAAACAAAACTGGCAATCCAATGATACATTTTCGGGGCCCCTCAAGCTGTGAGGCCCTAGGCGCACGCCTAGCCGGAAATCTGCCCCTGTCTGGCGCCATCTATTGTCAGTGCTGTTCTCTTTTCTATTTCTTTTCTTTTTTTCTCTTAATTGTTCAACTTTTAATTAAGGCTTTCCAATGGTCATTTAAGTTGTTTGGATCATTAATGCTACACGCTCTTGATCTGTTTTTTTTTTTTTTTATTAACACCGATTCAGCAACTCTCAACTGCCTTTCGTTTTTGCAGCTCTTAATAATTTTCATATCTTCGAATTTCGGACGTTGGTGATTTTCTAGACAATACTGGGTTAATGCTGTTTTAGCTTCTTTTTATTCCAATTACTCATATGTTGGTGTAATCTATACTTTAACTTGTTCTTAGTGCTGCCTATATATGACAAAGGTGGTTTCTGATTTATAGGAATCTCATATACACCCACTCTATCAAGTTTTTAGTTTTTTATTACTATATTTTTTTATAATATGTTCTTGATTTCCTACTTGTATGTCATACTTGCCACAAACCTTATTAATTTCAGCAAAAATACCTTCAACATATGGAATCGCTCTTACATATTTTAATAATTTTTTACTGTTAGTGCCCTTATTATTTGTTTGAGTTACTTCATAAATCCATTTCTTTAATACCTGTTTAGGGTAACCAAAATTATGTGCAATTTTTTCAATATATTCTATTTCTTCTTTTTGATATTGTTCTTTTGATGAGTGTTTTAAACTTCTTTTAATTAGTGTTTTAACACTATTTCTTTTATGCGTTAATGGGTGCAATGACTGAAAAGGTATTAACACAGGAATATATGGTGATTTTCTGTGCACTCTGTATTGTATAAGTACTGTCATTTGTTTTGATTACCATAATATCCAAAAATGCCAATGTGTTATTTTGTTCCTGTTCCACTATCAATTCAATAGATGTATAGATATCTCTATACTTTTTTGTCAAGCCTGGACAACAGAAAAATGTCATCTACATACCTGCAGTATATCAGTGATGGATCTTCTAGTTTACTAATTATTTTTGTTTCTATGCCACTCATTATTATTTCAGCAAACAAGGTTGACAATGGCGACCCCATAGGTCCACCATAATTTTGTTTGTAAATCTTGTTATTGAACATAAAAATTTTATTTTCATATATGTAAAATAAAATTTCTTTTAATTCTTCAATTTATACATCATTCATTGTATGTAACTGATATAATTTTTCAACAATTATGTCAATTGCCTGAGGTACTGGTGTGCTAGGAAACAGCACGAACATCCATACTAGCCATATGATATTCACTTAAATCTTGTTTAATCTCT
This sequence comes from Macrothele yani, assembly GCA_039090855.1. Lineage (NCBI taxonomy): Eukaryota > Metazoa > Arthropoda > Arachnida > Araneae > Macrothelidae > Macrothele > Macrothele yani. Next base: position 88,748,450 of record CM076998.1, on the reverse strand, counting down.
TTAAAATTTTCAATGAATTCGTAAGTATTCTTCACAGTGAACATGGTCTTCATAAACATTGGTGCCAAATACTTGTAAATATTTTTTTTCAACTTTATTAATGGGGAATTCCTTTTTGATACTATAACTCAAAAAATAGGCGTAATGAAAGTTGTCAACACTCACGTAATAGTGAGTATACACCTAGCGATGGGGAGCTATGTTGCATGTCAGACGGCAGTCAGAAGTCAGCGTTTTTTGTCCTGTGAATAAAATATGATGTTTCATGACCGGAAGAATGTATATAAAACAATGCCCTATAAGATGAAAGTTTCAACCTTTGAAGGCCAGCTACATAACAGGATGTTCTAATTAACATGCAATGAAGTGTATAGCAGGAAAGAAGCCAAGAGCTTTTAGGTAAGTGTTTGGCTTTTCTGATTGATGGTCATTAATGACTTGCACGTAAATATGTGCACTTCGTTATTACTTAATGCCTTCAAAGATGCAAATAATTAATATGAAGTCCAATTTGCTAGATTAAAAGTAACCTGGTGCCTTCAGGACTTAACTGCACCCTTAGATGGGTAGTCATATTAAGTACTGATTTAAAGAGCAAAATAGTCATTACATTCTAAACAAATAGTCCAGAAATAACATCCCTATCTTTGAGTGCAGCTTTAGTGTAGAAATAAGTAATATTATTCTCAAAATGTGTGTGTGATTTTTAGTCAGCTTCAGTAAATTAGTACTTATTACCTTGTAGATGATGTACTTCGGGTTCAGGCAGAATCATACTCCTAAAACTTAAAAAGCAAATTTATTCCACCCTCTATGGCTTTTATTCTTAAAGAAGGAAAATGAAAAAAAAAAAAAATATTTGTGGGCCCCCTCCAGCATCACGACGCCCCACGCCTGGCCTTCATTGGCTTCCCTGTAAATCCGCCTCTGTGACCAGTGTATAGCAAAAGTTAGCGGTCTGCAAATAACACCAATATTAATGCATTTAATATACATGCTGTATTACTTTTCTTGCCTTTCTTCAAGCTGAGCTACAGTGAAGCATAAGCTGTAATTTCATATGAGCTAAATAACAGTACAAATATTGTAAAAAAAAAAATATATATATATTTTCACACTGATTACAGTTTGTATGCCAACTAATGAGCATGTAAGTTACATTTATCTTTAGTTAGTATTTTGATGGGTGTAAGGTTCAGTAGCATTTTTTTTTCACTTGATTTAGATACACAGTGACACCACCAGAAGTAGATCAAATTGTGGGAAATCTGGGGATTTAGTAATACCTTCTTTAAGTCTGAAACAGTTTCAGTATTCAGTTTATTTCTTCCCATATTTCTGAACCCCCTATCACACTCTGCTGATCTACAAGAAATATAATAATAAAATATCTGTCACAGCCCCAAAATATTTCCATGCTTAGTGTGATGCTGTGATTCCTATGATAGTTTACTGGGTTCTACGTTTTAAGAATACGCTGACTTTTTTAAGGAAATCTACTGAACTTCTATACTAGCTGTTAGAATTTCAACAATATATCATTATATTCATCAATCAGTGCCCTCATCATTTCTTCCTTCCCAAAGTTCATGCAGCAGAGTTTCAGTGCCCATTCACAATTAAACTTCTAATTATGTCAGGATACCTACCTTTTAGTTTCCCAATTATTTCGCTCAACAAACTAGGTGAATTAAATGTGTTACAACAATGAGTGACACATTAAATATGATGCTTGGGGGAACAGTAAGATTAAAGAAACAGTAAAGAGAAAGAAAGAAGCATATCTGAGGATGTTGCAAGGTAGAGTTGTTTCTAAGATGAATATTGCAGTAAAAAGTGTGAATAGGTGCAGACTGGGCCGCGGGGATATGGGAGAATTCCCGGCGGGCCACCGTATTCTGGGCTGGTAGATCTTATGCTTACTCAAGAAAAAAAGAGAAAAAAAGCATATATATATACTGTACTTGTATATACTTCGGTATTCTTGTAGAAGAAAACTGAGTTATACTAAAAATGGCAAAGTTTGTTTACCACTTTGCCAGCTTCAGAAAAAGAAAAATGTGCCAAACACTATTTTTGATACACTGCCTTTCCTTTTCTCGACTTTCAAATTTAAGCCTTGTCCCTCTACCTCGGTCCACTTTTGTCAGTTTCATTTGCAGTTAAATAATAATCAATGCAGTCTAATCAAATATGCTATCAAGATTCTGGGATAGAAACTCAAAATTCTTTGTGTACATTAATGCATTAAGGTTCACCTACTGTAAAATTTGTGTGTTGCTGCTTTTTTATATGTATATGCTTCTTCTTCCCCCTAACAAGATCTGCATTTGGTTTACTACTTTTGGACCTTACATTTACAGGAATTCTTGAACTGCAGTTCTGGAAAGTCTGTTTCAGCTACAGCAAAAATACTTTTTGTTTTCATTTGAAAGTAATTGAATAAAAATTAATTTTTGCATTCTTTAATTTCTCTCACTACTATAATTTTGCTCTGAAATTAATTCCTGCAATTCTGGGCATTTTCAGTTTTTTCCAATAAACAATTTTAGTAATTATTTTATTAATGAGAAATAAGTCATGAAAAAGAAATAAATTTTTCGTGCATTTGGATTTCCATTCTCACTAAAAGCGAAGAAACTATTACAAATTCTGAATTCAGTCATTGCAGTAAAATTCATAAAAATGTAATAAAATCTTCGACAGAGTCTGTCTGAGGACATACGTTGTCTGTTGCTGCTCAGCAACCGAAGTAAGTTTGTTCTTACATTAAATTGTACTAGTGACCTGCTGTCCAAAAAATGGGTAAAATGTGTTAATTATTGCCTAAATACAAAAATTTTTTAGTGATTCGTAGACTTATATTGAAATACGTTTAAATAGTAAAAAGTTATGCTGACGTACCTTTTTCCAGGGATGTGATGCCTCGATAATTTTCTTAAAAGGTGGCTGCAAAACAATAATTTCCAGGGCCGTTTCTGGATAATCAGTCCACCACTGAGTGTAAAGCAGCAAAGCTGGTTTGTTAGGGTAAGGCAAAAGATACGAAGATAAGATTGAAAGGCATGAATTTGCTTTTTTGGACAGATTGGAAACATTCTGAAAATACATAAAACATAGGAAAAATAAAGGAAGTAAAGTTCTCTATGTTTTTTTGAAGAATAGGAGTGGAGAAATGCCATGGAAGCCTAATGAATTAAGTGAAAGATGCCGGTGAATTATTAGAAAATGGAAGCAAAGGTGATTTTCAAGCAGAAGCAGATGGTGCCACAGTAAGAGAATGAAACACATCAGGGATATCAAGGAAAGAGGTTTGTGAAGCTCTAAAATATCTTCATAATGGTAGGGCTTCGGGTGTAGATGGCATAATGGCTGAGATGTTAAAATGTGTTGGTGACTCTATTGTTGACTGGTTAAATGAAATTTGCCAGTTGTATGGGTAATTAGAAATGGTCTTTTAGGATTGAGAGGATGTTGTTCCCTTGTATAAGGGAAAAGGTGCTCAGGGTGAATGCAAGAACTACTGTGGTATCAGCCTGCAGTGTGCCAGGGAAAGTTTTTGGAAAGGTCATTATTGATAAGGTACAAGGTCTTACATAAAAATAAGTGTGGGATATACAAAGTGGGGTTTTATGCCAGGTAATGAATGGCTGCTCTAACCAAATTTTTGCATTACATATGATGATTGAAAAGTTTTTGTTGCATTCATAGATTTAGAGAAATCTTATGACCAAAACTTGTGTGAAAGGTTTTGAATAAATATGGTATAACTGGAAATCTGCAGAAATATGTGAAAGCTATGTATGCTGACAGTAGAGCATATGTACAAGTAAATGGTGTTTTATCAAAATGATTTTCTATTGGTGCAGAAGTCAGACAAGGTTGTGTAATGTCACCATGACTGTTTAATGTATTTATGGAATATGAGCTCAAAGTACACCAGATTATACACAATCAAGAACTGCTTATAGTGTAGTAAAATCCATTTATTATTTTCATTTCATTTATTGCATTTTAGTTGTTACAAACATGGTATTACATAATCATAAATATATAACACAAATAATATATTTTTGTAACAACAGGGGATGAGGAGGGAAAAGGCCTGATAGGCCTGACGTGCCCTCTTCTCCCACAGCATCAAAATTTTCATGAAAATAAAAAAAATACAAAAAAACATAAACAAATAAAGTCTACATAATATCAAACACATCTAGGGTGGTACTATCAATTAATAAAGGTAATAGTACATTATGAGCTTTTGGTCAGTAAGAAATGCCTAAGTTTTCCTTTAAATACATTAATATTATTAAGTGATATAACATCAGTAGGAAATGCCTAAGTTTTCCTTTAAATACATTAATATTATTAAGTGATATAATATCAGTAGGAAATGTATTCCATAATGCAGGACCAATATAATTAATAAATGATCTAAATCTCTCTGTTAGTGTAAGCATGGGGATTAGCATTGTTTTTTGTCTCGTGGAGTAATCATGACTGTGAGTACTTATTGTAATTAAATCTTGGTAGTAACCATTTTTAATTCTCCAAAACATTAATTTACTTATACTATAGATATGCAATTATTGAATAGTTGGTATATTAAGATCATTTGGACTGAGTCTAGCCTGAAAGACTGTATTTGAAAATTGAGTATTTTGTAGTTTAAATTGTAATAGTCTTATGAATCTATTTTGTAACGACTGAAGTTTTTTCATATTGTGTAAAGTAGTCGATCCCAAACAGATATACAATAGATTAGATGAGACTGAATTAAAGTGTAGTATAATAAAATAATTAATTTTGGGGTTAAATTGGCCACTGCACTACAAATAACCCCTATATTTCTTGAGATCTTATTAGAAAGGTAGTCAACATGTGAATTTGATTTTAAATCGTGCTGAATAATCATACCAAGATAGTTATGACTTTGAACCACTTCTATAGATGATCCAAGTAAATTAATATTCTGAATTAAGGAGGTGAGGGTTGACGTACTTGAAAAAATCATTACTTTCGTTTTGTTAATATTAATAGCCAGATCATTTTTAGTTAACCAATTAGTGATAGATGTAAAATGGACTTGTAGTTGTCGCACCAATGTCTCAACATCATTTCCATGTATTAATATTATTGCATCATCTGCCTATAAAATGATATCTGAATTGTGTAAACAGGTACAGAAGTCATTAATATAAATATTGAATAATAATGGAGCAAGTACTGAGGGACCCCTGAAATGACTGATTATAAGTTAGATCTGGTATGTTCAATTTCTGTATATTGCTGGCGACCAGTAAGATAGTTTATAAATATATTATGTAATGTACCCCGAATACCAATTGTGTACAATTTTGATAATAAGTTATGATTTAAAGTATCAAATACTTTTGAAAAAAACAATGAAAAGTCCCAATGTAAATTTATTATTAATAGAATTAGATTGAATTTTATCTTTTAAGTGTAAAACGGCGATTTCTGTTGAGGAATTTGGTAAAAAGCCAAATTGATGTATTTGCAAAATTTTATATTTTTCAATATAAGCAAATAATCTAACAAATAGTAATTTTTCAAAAAATTTAGCGAATATGGATAATTTAGCTATAGGTCGATAATTATTAATATCTGCCAGAGAACCCTTTTTAAAGACAGGTAATTTTTGCAATTTTTAACGAATCTGGGAAAATACCTGTAGCTAGAATGGAATTAAAAATATATAATAGGGGAGTAACAATGTAAAAAGTTATAGTTTTTAAAATTTTGGGACGAATATCATCTGGACCTGGTCTTGTATTTATGTTAATATTCTGCAGTTGGTAGATTAATTCGGTTCTAGTAATTTCCAAAGTATGCATTGAATTTAAAGTGCATGAGTTGGAGTAATCGGGTAATTGTTGATCATTTAGCTTAGGAAGTTGTTGTATTATACATTGTGGTTGATACAATAAAATGATTATTATATCTTACATAAGAGGTATATATTTTCACCAAGCTTTTGCTCTGCACTGGGAGGCTTTTTCAAGGCAATAGTTAGACATGAAATTATATATATATATATATATATATATCATCATCATCATCATTGTCAACCATTATCAATCCACTGCTGGACGAAGGTCTCCCCAAGTTTCCTCCACAACGGTCTGTCTTGTGCCAGTCTCCTCCATGTCACCCCTGCATACTTTCGAATTTCATCCACCCATCTCCCATGTGGTCTTCTTCTGGGTCTTTTCCTGTCCTTTGGAATCCAATCTAAAATTTCGGCTGTCCATCGATGATCTGCCCTCCTGGCAGTATGTCCAGCCCATTGCCATTTCAGGGATTTAACTCTGATCATGATGTCTTCCACTCTTGTCATTTTTTGGATCCACGAGTTCCTCTTCTTATCTCTCCTGGTTACACCAAGTATGCACCTCTCCATGCTACTTTGAGTTGTCTGCAGCCCTTGTATGTCTCTTTTAGTTAAGGTCCACGTCTCTGCACCATACGTAAGCACTGGAAGGATGCATTGATCAAACACTTTTCTTTTAAGACATAATGGCATATTGCTCTTGAAAATTATGCTGTTTCTTCCAAAAGCTCTCCAGGCAAGTTTTGTACGCCGATTAATTTCTTCATCAATGTGACCCTCACTTGATATCTGCTGTCCAAGATAAACGTACGTGTCTGTTATCTCCAGCTTTTCTCCATCAATCGATAAATCTTCATTTCTTGTAAAAGCATTGAACATCACTTTTGTCTTCTGAAAGTTCATTTTTAATCCCACTTCTTTACTCTTGTCAGCAAGTTCCTGGATCATACTCTGCAGCTCTGATGGGGTAGTTGCAAAAATGACTACGTCATCAGCAAAACGAAGCTGGGTTAGATAATCTCCATTAATCTTTATCCCTTTGTTTTCCCAGCTCAGCGACTGAAAAACACCCTCCAATGTGGCATTAAAGAGCTTCGGAGATATGGTGTCACCTTGTCTCACTCCCTTTCCAATTTTTATGTGTGTTGTATTTTCAAACAGCCGAATCTTTGCACTTGCATTTTCATAGATGTTATTAATAATATTAATGTATGCATCTTCAATACTGCAGGTTTTCAGAGCCATTGTAACTGCTGATGGTTTCACAGAATCAAAGGCTTTTTCATAATCGATAAAAGCCATGCACAATGGAAGTTCATATTCCCTCGCTCTTTCAATTAGTTCTCTCAGTACGTGGATATGATCTATTGTGCTGTAGCCACTCCTGAATCCAGCTTGTTCTCTCGGTTGAGCCATGTCCAGTGTTACCTTCAAGCGGTGTGAAAGAACTATAGTGAAGATTTTATAAACTACTGATAGGTCTGTAGTTTCCGAGATCCTCAATGTCACCTTTCTTATGTAGCAGGATCATTGTAGCGGTGTTCCAATCCTCAGGAATCTTTACTTCATTAAGGCATCGAGTGAAAATTTGGGCGAGTACTGTTTCGATTTCTCCACTTACTTCTTGTATGATGTCTACAGTAATTCCATCTTCTCCTGGAGCTTTCCCCCGCTTCATGTTCTTGATTGCATGTGCAACTTCTGCTGGAAGGACTGGAGGAACTCTGGTACTGGTATCTTTCATGATGTCTGGAGTGCATATATCATCCCTTTCATATAATTTGGAGTAGAAATCTTTCACTCTTGTCAAAATTTCGCCTCTATTTCTTGTTACAGAACCATCTTCTTTTCTCAGTGCCATACTCTGTTTTCTTCCCTTACTGAGATGTCCCTTTGCTATCTTTAGGCTTTGGTTGTTTTCAATTGCTTTCCTCACTAGTTCACAGTTGAATTTTCTTACGTCTTCAGTGATACTTTTTCTTACTGTCTTGCATAGCTCTATATATTCCACTTTGGAAGTCACATCTTCTTTAGTTGTTCTCATCTCTCTTCTTTTTTGCATCAACATTTTCGTTTTTCCTGATAATTTGTTTACATGCAACTTGTTCTTAGACCCAGCTAATTTTGTTGCTGTTTCCATAAGAGCTTTGGTTACTTTTCTGTTAACTTCAGAGATGTCCACTTCTTCCGATGTTAGGCCTTCTAAAGCAGAGAACCTGTTTTTCAGTTCCAACTTGAAGGTATTATGGTGTTTTTAAGGTTGGTTATGTCAATAGATTTTGTTTGTCTTGTGAGCTTGCCTCGTTCAAGTTTAGTGTTGAGGTGCATCTTACATCTCACCAATCTATGGTCACTACCTGTGTTGAACTTGTTTAGCACACTGCAGTCTTCTATGACGAATATTTTGTTACACATAATAAAATCAATTTCACTTGTCGTCCCATTTGGATGTCTCCATGTCCATTTCCTGTGTGGCTTTTTCTTGAAAATGGAGTTCAAGATGAAAATCCCTTCTGCCTCTGCAAACTCAACGAGAGTATTTCCACGCTGGTTTCTGTTGCCGTGACCGAATTTACCTACTGAAGTTTCTTTCTGTTGCCGTTGCCCTATTTTTGCATTGAAATCTCCCATAATTATTTTCAAGTGCTGCTTACCTTTATTATTTAGATGACACATTTCCTCATAAAATTCTTCAATTTCTTCTTCAGGATGACTTGTGGTGGGTGCATAAGTTTGAATAATCTGAGCCTGGTATCTTCTCGAGAGTTGGATAACAAGTCGTGCAGCTCTGTCAGAGGAACTTTCAACTTCTACAACTTTATCCTTCAGTTTCTTGTTTATTATAAATCCAACACCACTAGTTCTGCCAGTATCTGTCCCACGATAGTAGAAGAGATGTCCACTTTTCAGTTCGATGAGATCTCCTTTTCTCCTTACCTCACTTAGCCCCACGATGTCCCACTTGATCCTTTGTAATTCCTCTTCCAATTCAAGAAGCCTTGAATAAGAAGATAGGGAGCGTCCATTGTAAGTAGCCAAGGTCAGCATCAGATGGCAGCCTAGTCTGGTCCTCCGGGGATTCTCAGCACCCTCTGCCTTCATGTCGCACTGGCCGCTGCCTTGGCCAGGTACATTCCAGCTGCCGGAGACTGAGGGCCAAGATTTAAGTTGTGGAATCATTTTGGAGGGGTTTGGCCATAACTCACCACGCTGGCCAAGCGGATTGGTGAGTGTGGGATAGAATTTCCTCTAATCCCGATGGTATAGTTACACCGCTATTGGCGGTCGTCAGAGCCCCTTTAGTGGGAACAGGATGCACCACGAGAAGGCGGGGTTGACATTTGTCAAGAAGAGGCTGTGATGTTACGCATCACCTGACCTTACATCCCTTATATATATATATATATATATATATATATATATGGGATGTAAGGTCAGGTGATGCGTAACATCACAGCCTCTCCTTGACAAATGTCAACCCCGCCTTCTCGTGGTGCATCCTGTTCCCACTAAAGGGGCTCTGACGACCGCAAATAGCGGTATAACTATACCATCGGGATCAGAGGAAATGCTATCCCACACTCACCAACCCGCTTGGCCAGCGTGGTGAGTTATGGCCAAACACCTCCAAAATGACTCTACAACTTAAATCTTGGCCCTCAGTCTCCGGCAGCTGGAATGTACCTGGCCAAGGCAGCGGCCAGTGCGACATGAAGGCAGAGGGTGCTGAGAATCCCCGGAGGACCGGACTAGGCTGCCATTTGATGCTGACCTTGGCTACCTACAACGGACGCTCCCTATCTTCTGATTCAAGGCTTCTTGAATTGGAAGAGGAACTACAAAGGATCAAGTGGGACATCGTCGGGCTAAGTGAGGTAAGGAGAAAAGGAGAAGATCTCATTGAACTGAAAAGTGGACATCTCTTCTATTATCGTGGGACAGATACTGGCAGAACTAGTGGTGTTGGATTTATAATAAACAAGAAACTGAAGGATAAAGTGGTAGAAGTTGAAAGTTCCTCTGACAGAGCTGCACGACTCGTTATCCAACTATCGAGAAGATACCAGGCTCAGATTATTCAAACTTATGCACCCACCACAAGTCATCCAGAAGAAGAAATTGAAGAATTTTATGAGGAAATTCGTCATCTAAATAATAAAGGTAAGCAGCACTTGAAGATAATTATGGGAGATTTCAATGCAAAAATAGCAACAGAATGAAACTTCAGTAGGTAAATTCGGTCACGGCAACAGAAAACCAGCGTGGAAATACTCTCGTTGAGTTTGCAGAGGCAGAAGGATTTTTCATCTTGAATTCCTTTTTCAGAAAAAGCCACACAGGAAATGGACATGGAGACATCCAATTGGGACGACAAGTGAAATTGATTTTATTATGTGTAACAAAAAATTCGTCATCGAAGACTGCAGTGTGCTGAACAAGTTCAACACAGGTAGTGACCATAGATTGGTGAGATGTAAGATGCACCTCAACACTAAACTGGAACGTGGCAAGCTCATAAGACAAACAAAATGTATTGATATAACCAACCTTAAAAAACACCATAATACTTTCAAGTTGGAACTGAAGAACAGATTCTCTGCTTTAGAAGGCCTAACATCGGAAGAAGTGGATATTTCGGAAGTTAACAGAAAAGTAACCAAAGCTCTTATGGAAACAGCAACAAAATTAGCTGGGTCTAAGAACAAGTTGCATGTAAACAAATTATCAGGAAAAACCAAAATGTTGATGCAAAAAAGAAGAGAGATGAGGACAACTAAAGAAGATGTGACTTCCAAAGTGGAATATATAGAGCTATGCAAGACAGCACGAAAAAGTATCACTGAAGACGTAAGGAAATTCAACTGTGAGCTAGTGAGGAAAGCAATTGAAAACAACCAAAGCCTAAAGATAGCAAAGGGACATCTCAGTAAGGGAAGAAAACAGATTATGGCTCTGAGAAAAGAAGATGGTTCTATAACAAGAAATAGAGGCGAAATTTTGACAAGAGTGAAAGATTTCTACTCCAAATTATATGAAAGGGATGATACATGTACTCCAGACATCATGAAAGGTACCAGAGTTCTTCCAGTCCTCCCAGCAGAAGTTGCTCATGCAATCAAGAACATGAAGCGGGGGAAAGCTCCAGGAGAAGATGGAATTACTATAGACATCATACAAGAAGCAAGTGGAGAAATTGAAACAGTACTCGCCCAAATTTTCACTCGATGCCTTAATGAAGGGAAGATTCCTGAGGATTGGAACAATGCTACAATGATCCTGCTACATAAAAAAGGTGACATTGAGGATCTCAGGAACTACAGACCTATCAGCCTCCTATCAGTGGTTTATAAAATCTTCACTAAAGTTCTTTCACACCGCTTGAAGGTAACACTGGACATGGCTCAACCGAGAGAACAAGCTGGATTCAGGAGTGGCTACAGCACAATAGATCATATCCACGTACTGAGAGAACTAATTGAAAGAGCGAGGGAATATGAACTTCCATTGTGCATGGCTTTATCGATTATGAAAAAGCCTTTGATTCGGTGAAACCATCAGCAGTTACCACGGCTCTGAAATCCTGCGGTATTGAAGATGCATACATTAATATTATTAATAACATCTATGAAAATGCAAGTGCAAAGATTCGGCTGTTTGAAAATACAACACACATAAAAATTGGAAAGGGAGTGAGACAAGGTGACACCATATCTCCGAAGCTCTTTAATGCCACATTGGAAAATGTCTTTCAATCACTGAACTGGGAAAACAAAGGGATAAAGATTAATGGAGATTATCTAACCCACCTTCGTTTTGCTGATGACGTAGTCATTTTTGCAACTACCCCATCAGAGCTGCAGAGTATGATCCAGGAACTTGCTGACAAGAGTAAAGAAGTGGGATTAAAAATGAACTTTCAGAAGACAAAAGTGATGTTCAATGCTTTTACAAGAAATGAAGATTTATCGATTGATGGAGAAAAACTGGAGATAACAGATACGTATGTTTATCTTGGACAGCAGATATCAAGTGAGGGTCACATTGATGAAGAAATTAATTGGCGTACAAAACTTGCCTGGAGAGCTTTTGGGAGAAACAGCATAATTTTCAAGAGCAATATGCCATTATGTCTTAAAAGAAAAGTGTTTGATCAATGCATCCTTCCAGTGCTTACGTATGGTGCAGAGACGTGGACCTTAACTAAAAGAGACATACAAAGGCTGCAGACAACTCAAAGCAGCATGGAGAGGTGCATGCTTGGTATAACCAGGAGAGATAAGAAGAGGAACTCGTGGATCCAAAAAATGACGAGAGTGGAAGACATCATGATCAGAGTTAAATCCCTGAAATGGCAATGGGCTGGACATACTGCCAGAAGGGCAGACCATAGATGGACAGCCGAAATTTTAGATTGGATTCCAAGGGACAGGAAAAGACCCAGAAAAAGACCACATGGGAGATGGGTGGATGAAATTCGTAAATATGCGGGAGTGACATGGAGGAGACTGGCACAAGACAGACCGTTGTGGAGGAAACTTGAGGAGACCTTCGTCCAGCAGTGGATTGATAATGGTTGACAATGATGATGATGATATATATATATATTATTTTATGTTTACCTATCACCTTGAAAAAGCCTCCCAGTGGAGAGCAAAAGCTTGGTGAATCTAACATAGTCTTATGCCAGTAAATAAATGGATTGTACTACACTGTAAGCACTTTTTGATTATATATTTATGGATGTGTGCATATGTGACAGGGTTGGGTTTTCGGCATCAAACACTGGTTTTTGATATTATGAGTGTCTAAAACTAGTTTAAACCATCAAAAACTGACAAAAACTATAAAAAACTCGATGCTTTAAACCCCCGTAGCAGAATCATGACGACGGGCGACGTACGTCAGTTTTATTTCAGTCCTGCAGACAAAAACGATATCCCCAGAACCCTATTAAAACCATCTTGCAGACTCCCTCTCATAGATGCAAGTTTTTTGCCTTCCAAAATTTTCGAAAACGGAAATTAGGTGTAGTGAGGATTTCACCCATAATCACATCCCCCCCCCCCCTTGCGATCGCGAAGGACGACGTAGTTCGCAGAATTATTTGCAGAATTATTTTGTACTCATCCCCGTAGCAGAATCGTGGCGACGTACATCGCAGATTTATTTTGTACTAATCTCCGTAGAAGAATCGCAGCGATGGCCGGTGTACAGCGCAGGTTTATTGTGTATTTGTTACCGTAGCAGAATCGCGCCAACGGCTGACGTACATCACAGATTCGTTTTCTACTCGTTCCCGTAGCAGAATCGCGGCGACGGCTAACGTACATCGTAGATTTATTTTGTACTTGTCCCCGTAGAAGAATTGCGGCGACGTACATCGCAGATTTATTTTGTAGTCATCCCCATAGCAGAATCATGGCGACGTACATTGCAGATTTATTTTGTACTCTTCCCCATAGAAGAGTCGCGGCGATGGCCGGCGTACATCGCAGGTTTATTGTGTATGCGTTTCCGTAGCAGAATCGTGGCGACGGTCGACGTACATCACAGATTTGTTTTCTATTCATCCTCGTAGCAGAATTGCGGTGACGACCGACGCACATTGAAGATTTATTTTGGTCCTGCAGACAGAAATGATATCCCCAGAACCCTATTAAACCACCTTGCAGATTCTATCACAGATGCAAGTTTTCCACCTTTCAAAATTTACGAAAATGGAAGTTAGGCGCAGTGAGGATTTCTCCCATAATAGTAAATTTTTTTCTCCCAAGGTTCCCTCGATGCTTGAAGAGGGAATTATCCGATATTGTTGTTAAATATCATTTTATTGCATAAATATTTGTGATTTATTTTAAAAATGGAGGCCAACAATTTCCGAAATAGAAAGTTTGACGGAACCCAGTAAGCTTGAATTCTTTTTCTTGCGATATTCTCTTAGTCCTATATGGTCATTAAATATCATTTTTTTAGATAAATGTTTGTATTTAAAATTGAAAATGGAGAAAAAATTTCTGAAAACCAAAGTTGTACGTAGCGAAAATTTCTCCCTCTAATAACCCTCCGCCCGCTGTGCTTCTGTATTATTGTTTAATCATCATTTAATTACATAAATGCTTGCACTTGAGATGGGAAATGGAGAAAAATGTTCCGAAAACGGAAGTAGATCGGAGCGAAGATTTCTCCTCTTATGACAATTTTTTCCTAGTGATGCCTCTGTGCTTTATTGTTGTTAAATATAATATTATTCCCTAAATCTTTGTGTTTCAGCTTGAAAATATTGGTAAAATTCCAGATACAGAGGACCAGAATGTTCTTGTTTCTAATTAACATTGCAATTGCTGTAGTACGTAGGTTAGACATTTTTTTAGGTAGAAAAATATGTCTGCACAATTTTTTGTTTTTCACATTTAGTAGTTATTTTGCACAGTTACCACCCGCAGATTATTTTGCGGCACAATGATATCTGTCGCAGACTGACCAGGAACTTTCTGCTATGGGGCTTTAAACAATTGTATTCCAAAAACTAATGATTTGAAACAATTTATAAGCATTAGCAGATTACTAAGTAGTAAGAGTGTATAAATCCATAGTTAGAAAATACTTTTTCACTTGAAGCTGAGCTGGCAGAATTTGACAGCAAAAGCAGCAAGTTTAGAGTCAGGCTCAGTTATAAACATTTAGAATTTCTTTTCCACCAAAACATTTAGAAATTCCTTTCCACCACTTCTTATTTCAGTGCTACTGGAAGGCATCATATTCCTTCCAGTAGCACTGAAATAAGAAGGGGAGGTGGAAGAGCATTTCATCAGCTTCGTATGTAATCAGCACAGGCAAACACCTGTAGGGATGAATAATATCTGGATCCCTTCTTGGGATGCCATTGCTAGAACTTCTGTTTTATTTTCAAATTGACAGTCTGTTTCCACACTAGTGTGTTACAGTTACAGTGGCAAGCTAATTCTGGATTTGTTGTGAAGACAAACTTGGAAAGCTGTTTCGTTGGGTTTTAAAACGAAATACATTCCATGTTAAAACAAACACAAATTTTGGTCCAGAAAATATGGGTTGACTCATAATGTGCTTGAATTTACTGAATGGTTCAACAAGAGAAATTTTACCATATTGCTTATTTATACACTATCTACCAACAAGTATTTGGACACCTGTGATAGCAAAGGAAAATGAAGTTTATTCACCTTCAATAGTTGGTGGAGCCTCCACGAGCGACAATTACAGCTGCGACCCTCCGGGGCATACTCTCAACCAGGCGTTGTACGACAGCTAGCAGTATTTTCTTCCACTCGGCTTGGAAAAGACAGGTCAGTTCCTTCACCGATTTCCGACGATGGGGCACCCCTTAAGTTGACACTGCAATGCGTCCCAGAGGTGCTCGATAGGGTTAAGGTCCGGGCTCTACGCAGGCCAGTCTATTCGATTAACCCTATTGTCACCATACCAAGCCATGGTGGACCTTGCAACATGACGGTGGCATTATCACGGGTCATTTCGTACAACTCAACACAGCGACTTGACTTGACCACCTCAGATTTTAATGAAATTTGGTACATAGGTGGCCTCAATATAGATTAAGAAAAATACCAAATTTCATCGTCATATATCCACCGGTTTTGAAAATACAGCTATGTAAAATGTCCAAAAACACCCCAAAATCGGAAGTTTGATATGTTTTTAAATTGTGATTGCAGCTCCCCTAATTAAGATAGAGAGATGGGAAAGGTATCGTTTTGTAGTATTTTTTATGCTCTTTTATTTGATGTACAACACCATAGGGGTTAAGATTAAAAAAAAATTTAAAATTTTAAGATTAAATTTAAATTTTGAATTTTTCAAAATGTGACTCCAAAAAATTCGAAATTTTTTTAAAACAATCTTTATATGTTTGGTATTGGATTGTGTGAGTTGTAACTTGGGATGATAATGGGTGTGCTTAAAAAGCTATATTCAAATTTAGCCTAACACAAGAGATGATAATGATAAAAAAAAAATTAAAAAAACATGTAAACTGAAAATAAATTTGGGCTAAATCTTAAAAAAGTTTCATTAATAACAAACAATAGATATAGTATTTTTGTTATTTAAAACCATTTATTTAAACAATGTTTTATTTTTAATTGATTTGTTTAAAATTTGAGACTACATAGGTTTAAAAATTTTATTAATTTCATTTAATTTCATTTGTAATAATGCACAATACAATATAAAAAAATAAAAGACTGTGCAGTTGTACTGTAGGCTAAATTTTGTTTTGGACAAAACTCTGCATGTTCTGACTTGAAAAATTGATTCTGTTGTTTAGATCATTGGTAACAAGACCCAACAAGCAGCAATTTGCATTCCTACCTTGCAGACTTCAGTCTGCTTTACGTTTTGATGGTGATCAGATGTGTTTCATGCAGTGAAAGTGATATGTGTTTGAAAACTTTTGTGGTTGAAAACTTTTGTGGTTGAAAACTTTAAATTGAATAAAGTATATCCTTTTCAGTTTTGAAACTAGACTTTTATAAATTAAAGCTGTGCAGGATTTTTTTAGGAAAAATAAAAAGGACAGGTAATGGGAGGCAGTTATTTTACTATTTGAATTTTACATTTTATGCACAAATAATCAACAATGGAAAGTACAAGATATGCAGTAATACAATGTTTCAATCCATTTAAAAAAAGTGACCATAGGGTAAGGGATAAAAAAACAACAACTAAGAAATGTGACAGACTGGATGTTGGAAAATTTTGATGACTTATCAAAAGAGATTAAAATTTGCAATTCTTGCAGAAAGCAGCTGAAAACTTTAAAAATTAGTCAAGAAGCAAATGAAACCTGTGCTGATGAGAAAATAGACGAAAATTTTGCATCTACGTCAGAAGTAATTGAAATACTGAATACTTCGCTCCATGAATTGGATGAATTACCTGTCAATAAGAAAAAGCTAAAATCTAAATGTTATGCTTCAACCAAAATTCAAAAAATCAGTTCTGCTATGAAATGGAAGCTTTTTACAAATATTCAGGAGTCATCTGATGACAAGGATGAAATACTTCATGACTCTCTCATGGAAATCTTAAAAGTAATTTTTCTAACTGCACTAGAGATAAACAGTTGATGATTTTGACTGGCTTACCAGAGTCATGAGTGTTAGGAAAATATGGTAAGACAATAAAAAAAATTCTGAAGGAGAAAGGAATTTTGGAAAGCCTTAATAGAAAACCAGGTAAGTCTCTCTCTTCTGAAGTAGTACGATTGTTTTACCAAAGTGATGAAATTAGTCTGGTTTTACCTGGAATGAAAGATTGTGTTTCTGTTTGGACTGAAAACGGAGATAAAGTTAAATTGTCAAAGAGGCTGATTTTATGTAATTTGACAGAAGCTCATAAGTCATTCAAAGATAAATTTGCAGGCATGAAAGTCAGTTTTTCCAAATTCGCAGAGCTCAGAGCAAAAAACTGTGTCCTGGCAGGGTCTAGTGGTACTCATACGGTATGTGTATGCAAAACACACCAAAATGTAAAACTGATGATGGAAAATGCAAGAATTGGTTTACTAACAAATGGACAATTATCTTCCTACAAACATTGTCTTGCAAGAGTATTGTGCAACCCTGCTTCCATAGATTGTCATTTGGGGAAGTGTCCCGCCTGTCCTGGGAATGAGGAAGTAAGAAATGTAATGGGACACGGTTTTGAGAAGAACTTGGTTGAAAAACTAACTTTTTGCCAATGGATTACAGTTGATAGATGCAACTTGGAGACATTAGAAAAATCAACTTCAGATTTTATTGATTTGTTTTGCGAAAAACTGTCTGCTTTGGTCAGACATGACTTCATTGCTAAGCAGCAAAGCTCTTTTATGAGTAGTAGTAAGGAAAACCGCAAGGACTCAGAATTTCTCGTCATTTGTGATTTTGCCGAAAATTATAGTTTTCTTCTTCAAGATGAAGCCCCGAGCTATCAGTGGGCAAGCCACAGTCCACCCATTTGTCATCTATTACAAAACAGAAAAGACTGAATATGTAAGTTTTGTAGTAATTTCTGAATGTTTAGAGCACAACACAATTGCACTGTACTGCTTCCAAAAAAACCTTATAACTTCTTGAAAAGTAAGTTTGGTGACAACAGTGTCAAAAAAATTTACTATTTTTCTGACGGGTCTGCAGCCCAGTACAAAAATCGGAAAAATTTCACAAACTTATGTTTCCATCAAGATGACTTCAACATTGATGCTGAATGGCATTTTTCAGCAACAGCACACGGGAAGGGGCCATGTGATGGCGGTGGAACGGTGAAAAGGTTAGCTGCCCGAGCCAGCTTGCAACGTCCTTACGAGAATCAAATTCAAACACCATTTCAGTTGTACAAATGGGCAATTCAGAACATTTTTGTGGCAAACTTTACATATGTAAGTCAAGAAGAATACATAGAAACAGACCAATTTTTGGAAAATCGCCTAAGCAAGTCTCTAACAATACAAGGTACCCAGAAACTTCATGCTTTTATTCCTATCCCATTGAGTAATTCAAAAATAAAAGTGAAGATGTTCTCAGAATCAAACGAGCCAGCTACTGAAAAAGTATCAGCATTACAAGACAGACTGCAAATAACAGAAATTAGTGGTTACATAACCATAATCTATGAAAACAACTGGTGGGTAGCGTATGTTCTAGCAAAAGAAGAGAGTGAAAATGAAGTTAAGGTCTCTTTTTTACATCCAGCTGGTCCATCTACATCCTTTTCCTACCCTAGCCCACAAGATGTATTATGGCTTTCTGTAAGTTACATCTTGTGTAAAGTATATCCTGTGACTCCGACAGGAAGACTTTACAATCTCTCTGAAACAGAAATACACCAAACTACTGAAGCTTTTAAAGACTATATCAAGGATCTACAGGTGTGATTTCACTTCAAAACAATGATCCAACTTTTTTTTTTAAATTTTAGGAGATTCTGCTTTAAGTGACGATCTAAGTTTAGGATTAGGAATATAATTTGCATATAAATGTAAGCAATTCAATGCCATATGTTATTATTTTTATGTGTTTCTTGAGCAGTAATTGAAATTACTTTTTTTAAAGTCTGTTTATTTTTTTATATTGTATTGTGAATTATTACAAATTCTGAATAATGAAATTAATAACATTTTAAAACCCTGTAGTCTCAGATTTTAAACAAATCAATTAAAAATAAAACATTGTTTAAATAAATGGTTTTAAATAACAAAAATACTATATCTATTGTTATTAATGAAACTTTAAAGATTTAGCCCAAATTTATTTTCAGTTTACATGTTTTTTTTTTAATTTTTTTTTCATTAAACTCTTTTGTGTTAGGGTAAATTTGAATATAGCTTTTCAAGTAAACCCATTATCATCCCAAGTTACAACTCACACAATCAAATACCAAACATATAAAGATTGTTTTAAAAAATTTCGAATTTTTTGGAGCGTCGCATTTTGAAAAATTCAAAATTTAATTAAAAAAAAATATTAACCCCTATGGTGTTGTACATCAAATAAAGAGCATAAAAATACTACAAAAAGATACCTTTCCCATATCTCTATCTTAATTAGGGGGGGCTGCAATCACAATTTAAAAACATACCGATCTTCCAATTTTGGGGTGTTTTTGGACATTTTATATAGCTGTATTTTCAAAACCGGTGGATATATGACGATGAAATTTGGTATTTTTCTTAATCTATATAGAGGTGACCTATGTACCAAATTTCATTAAAATCTGAGATGGTGAGGTAAAAAATGTCTTCAAATTGTGTTGAGTTGATACAGAATCACTCCATCCTGAAAGTAACATGGGTCTACCCCGTAAAACTGCCACAACGTAGGAAGCGCATGGTCATCCAAAATGGTGCAGTAGGTCTCGACGTTGAGTCAACCAGGAATTGCGACCAAGGTCCCGTGCCATACCAGGATAAACGCCCCCATAGCATAATTCCACCGCCGCCAAACTTCACAGTTAGCACAGTACATTCCGGCAGGAGGCGTTCTCCAGGCAGACGCCAAACCCAGACCCTGCCAACCGAACGGTAGAGGGTGATTCTTGATTCGTCGCTCCAGAGAACCTGTTTCCACTGTTCAACGGTCCACTGTCGCCGTTCTTTGCACCACGTTAGCCGAGCAGCGCTATTGGACTTGGTGGTCAAAGGCTTGTGGGTGGCAGCACGTCCATGATAACCGAGCAGATGGACTTTCTTACAGATGGTATTCATCGAAAGAACACTCCTGGATGCTTGTTGAAACTCCTTGCGGATGTGGCCCATCGATTTGGTGCGGTTCTTCCGAATTTCTCTGGCCAGCACTCGTTGGTTTCTAACTCCCAGTTTTGTGCGTCTGCTGGGTCGGGGCACATTCCGACAGTCACCTCTCATCTTCCACTTGCCAATCACGTAAACCACTGTCGATTTTGGGTACTTCAACTCACTGGATATGTCACGTATGGATTGGCCATTTGTGTGATACCCGGCAATTACACCTTTCTCCAAATCGGAGAGCTCCAAACTGCGTGTCATCTTGCATGCGACTGGTTGCGTTGTTGTTTCCCCACACGATATTTAACGGCGGCGGCCGTGACCTCTTTCAGGACTGCAGATATCATCGATTGCAGGGGTGTCCAATTACATGTTGGTAGATAGTGTATATAAATACCTAGAAAGTAGAAAATCTTATTATTTAATAATGCAGTACTAGTTATTTATTACTCCCATATATTATTTACATTTTAAACATTACATTCAAAATACCATATTTTTGTGTGTATAAGATGCCCCCTACTTTTTCAAACTGAAAATTAAGAAATCAAAATTTTTATTACAAAAAAGGACACATTTGATATTTTTTAGAAATTAGGTAGCCTAATATCACAGACAAAGTCTGTGGTAATATCATCATCATCATCATTGTCAACCATTATCAATCCACTGCTGGACGAAGGTCTCCCCAAGTTTCCTCCACAACGGTCTGTCTTGTGCCAGTCTCCTCCATGTCACTCCCGCATATTTACGAATTTCATCCACCCATCTCCCATGTGGTCTTTTTCTGGGTCTTTTCCTGTCCCTTGGAATCCAATCTAAAATTTCGGCTGTCCATCTATGGTCTGTCCTTCTGGCAGTATGTCCAGCCCATTGCCATTTCAGGGATTTAACTCTGATCATGATGTCTTCCACTCTTGTCATTTTTCGGATCCACGAGTTCCTCTTCTTATCTCTCCTGGTTATACCAAGCATGCACCTCTCCATGCTTCTTTGAGTTGTCTGCAGCCTTTGTATGTCTCTTTTAGTTAAGGTCCACGTCTCTGCACCATACGTAAGCACTGGAAGGATGCATTGATCAAACACTTTTCTTTTAAGACATAATGGCATATTGCTCTTGAAAATTATGCTGTTTCTTCCAAAAGCTCTCCAGGCAAGTTTTGTACGCCGATTAATTTCTTCATCAATGTGACCCTCACTTGATATCTGCTGTCCAAGATAAACATACGTATCTGTTACCTCCAGTTTTTCTCCATCAATCGATAAATCTTCATTTCTTGTAAAAGCATTGAACATCACTTTTGTCTTCTGAAAGTTCATTTTTAATCCCACTTCTTTACTCTTGTCAGCAAGTTCCTGGATCATACTCTGCAGCTCTGATGGGGTAGTTGCAAAAATGACTACGTCATCAGCAAAAACGAAGGTGGGTTAGATAATCTCCATTAATCTTTATCCCTTTGTTTTCCCAGTTCAGTGATTGAAAGACATTTTCCAATGTGGCATTAAAGAGCTTCGGAGATATGGTGTCACCTTGTCTCACTCCCTTTCCAATTTTTATGTGTGTTGTATTTTCAAACAGCCGAATCTTTTGCACTTGCATTTTCATAGATGTTATTAATAATATTAATGTATGCATCTTCAATACCGCAGGATTTCAGAGCCGTGGTAACTGCTGATGGTTTCACCGAATCAAAGGCTTTTTCATAATCGATAAAAGCCATGCACAATGGAAGTTCATATTCCCTCGCTCTTTCAATTAGTTCTCTCAGTACGTGGATATGATCTATTGTGCTGTAGCCACTCCTGAATCCAGCTTGTTCTCTCGGTTGAGCCATGTCCAGTGTTACCTTCAAGCGGTGTGAAAGAACTTTAGTGAAGATTTTATAAACTACTGATAGGAGGCTGATAGGTCTGTAGTTCCTGAGATCCTCAATGTCACCTTTTATGTAGCAGGATCATTGTAGCATTGTTCCAATCCTCAGGAATCTTCCCTTCATTAAGGCATCGAGTGAAAATTTGGGCGAGTACTGTTTCAATTTCTCCACTTGCTTCTTGTATGATGTCTATAGTAATTCCATCTTCTCCTGGAGCTTTCCCCCGCTTCATGTTCTTGATTGCATGAGCAACTTCTGCTGGGAGGACTGGAAGAACTCTGGTACCTTTCATGATGTCTGGAGTACATGTATCATCCCTTTCATATAATTTGGAGTAGAAATCTTTCACTCTTGTCAAAATTTCGCCTCTATTTCTTGTTACAGAACCATCTTCTTTTCTCAGAGCCATAATCTGTTTTCTTCCCTTACTGAGATGTCCCTTTGCTATCTTTAGGCTTTGGTTGTTTTCAATTGCTTTCCTCACTAGCTCACAGTTGAATTTCCTTGTCTTCAGTGATACTTTTTCGTGCTGTCTTGCATAGCTCTATATATTCCACTTTGGAAGTCACATCTTCTTTAGTTGTCCTCATCTCTCTTCTTTTTGCATCAACATTTTGGTTTTTCCTGATAATTTGTTTACATGCAACTTGTTCTTAGACCCAGCTAATTTTGTTGCTGTTTCCATAAGAGCTTTGGTTACTTTTTCTGTTAACTTCCGAAATATCCACTTCTTCCGATGTTAGGCCTTTTAAAGCAGAGAATCTGTTCTTCAGTTCCAACTTGAAAGTATTATGGTGTTTTTTAAGGTTGGTTATGTCAATACATTTTGTTTGTCTTATGAGCTTGCCACGTTCCAGTTTAGTGTTGAGGTGCATCTTACATCTCACCAATCTATGGTCACTACCTGTGTTGAACTTGTTTAGCACACTGCAGTCTTCGATGGCCAATTTTTTGTTACACATAATAAAATCAATTTCACTTGTCGTCCCAATTGGATGTCTCCATGTCCATTTCCTGTGTGGCTTTTTCTTGAAAAAGGAATTCAAGATGAAAAATCCTTCTGCCTCTGCAAACTCAACGAGAGTATTTCCACGCTGGTTTCTGTTGCCGTGACCCGAATTTACCTACTGAAGTTTCATTCTGTTGCCGGTGCCCTATTTTTGCATTGAAATCTCCCATAATTATCTTCAAGTGCTGCTTACCTTTATTATTTAGATGACGAATTTCCTCATAAAATTCTTCAATTTCTTCTTCAGGATGACTTGTGGTGGGTGCATAAGTTTGAATAATCTGAGCCTGGTATCTTCTCGATAGTTGGATAACGAGTCGTGCAGCTCTGTCAGAGGAACTTTCAACTTCTACCACTTTATCCTTCAGTTTCTTGTGTATTATAAATCCAACACCACTAGTTCTGCCAGTATCTGTCCCACGATAATAGAAGAGATGTCCACTTTTCAGTTCAATGAGATCTTCTCCTTTTCTCCTTACCTCACTCAGCCCGACGATGTCCCACTTGATCCTTTGTAGTTCCTCTTCCAATTCAAGAAGCCTTGAATCAGAAGATAGGGGCGTCCGTTGTAGGTAGCCAAGGTCAGCATCAAATGGCAGCCTAGTCCGGTCCTCCGGGGATTCTTAGCACCCTCTGCCTTCATGTCGCACTGGCCGCTGCCTTGACCCAGGTACATTCCAACTGCCGGAGACTGAGGGCCAAGATTTAAGTTGTAGAGTCATTTTGGAGGTGTTTGGCCATAACTCACACGCTGGCCAAGCGGGTTGGTGAGTGTGGGATAGCATTTCCTCTGATCCCGATGGTATAGTTATACCGCTATTTGCGGTCGTCAGAGCCCCTTTAGTGGGAACAGGATGCACCACGAGAAGGCGGGGTTGACATTTGTCAAGGAGAGGCTGTGATGTTACGCATCACCTGACCTTACATCCTTACATGTGGTAATATATACATACATATATATATAGGATGTAAGGTCAGGTGATGCGTAACATCACAGCCTCTCCTTGACAAATGTCAACCCCGCCTTCTTGTGGTGCATCCTGTTCCCACTAAAGGGGCTCTGACGACCGCCAATAGCGGTATAACTATACCATCGGGATTAGAGGAAATGCTATCCCACACTCACCAACCCGCTTGGCCAGCGTGGTGAGTTATGGCCAAACCCCTCCAAAATGACTCCACAACTTAAATCTTGGCCCTCAGTCTCCGGCAACTGGAATGTACCTGGCCAAGGCAGTGGCCAGTGCGACATGAAGGCAGAGGGTGCTGAGAATCCCCGGAGGACCGGACTAGGCTGCCATCTGATGCTGACCTTGGCTACGTATAATGGACGCTCCCTATCTTCTGATTCAAGGCTTCTTGAATTGGAAGAGGAACTACAAAGGATCAAGTGGGACATCGTCGGGCTAAGTGAGGTAAGGAGAAAAGGAGATCTCATTGAATTGAAAAGTGGACATCTCTTCTACTATTGTGGGATTGATACTGGCAGAACTAGTGGTGTTGGATTTATAATAAACAAGAAACTGAAGTATAAAGTTGTAAAAGTTGAAAGTTTCTCTGACAGAGAAACTTTCGAGAGTTGGATAACGACTTGTTATCCAACTCTCGAGAAGATACCAGGCTCAGATTATTCAAACTTATGCACCCACCACAAGTCATCCTGAAGAAGAAATTGAAGAATTTTATGAGGAAATTTGCCATCTAAATAATAAAGGTAAGCAGCACTTGAAGATAATTATGGGAGATTTTAATGCAAAAATAGGGCAACGGCAACAGAATGAAACTTCAGTAGGTAAATTCGGTCACAGCAACAGAAACCAGCATGGAAATACTCTCGTTGAGTTTGCAGAGGCAGAAGGGTTTTTCATCTTGAACTCCTTTTTCAAGAAAAAGCCACACAGGAAATGGACGTGGAGACATCCAAATGGGAATACAAGTGAAATTGATTTTATTATGTGTAGCGAAAAATTCGTCATAGAAGACTGCAGTGTGCTAAACAAGTTTAACACAGGTAGTGACCATAGATTGGTGAGATGTAAGATGCACCTCAACACTAGACTCGAACGTGGAAAGCTCACAAGACAAACAAAATGTATTGACATAACCAACCTTAAAAAACACCATAGTACCTTCAAGTTGGATCTGAAGAACAGATTCTCTGCTTTAGAAGGCCTAACATCAGAAGAAGTGGATATTTCTGAAGTTAACAGAAAAGTAACCAAAGCTCTTATGGAAACAGCAACAAAATTAGCTGGGTCTAAGAACAAGTTGCATGTGAACAAATTATCAGGAAAAACCAAAATGTTGATGCAAAAAAGAAGAGAAATGAGGACAACTAAAGAAGATGTGACTTCCAAAGTGGAATATATAGAGCTATGCAAGACAGTATGAAAAAGTATCACTGAAGACGTAAGGAAATTCAACTGTGAACTAGTAAGGAATGCAATTGAAAACAACCAAAGCCTAAAGATTGCAAAGGGATATCTCAGTAAGGAAAGAAAACAGATTATGGCACTGAGAAAAGAAGATGGTTCTGTAACAAGAAATAGAGGCGAAATTTTGACAAGAGTGAAAGATTTCTACTCCAAATTATATGAAAGGGATGATAAATGTACTCCAGACATCATGAAAGGTACCAGAGTTCTTCCTGTTCTCCCAGCAGAAGTTGCACATGCAATCAAGAACATGAAGCGGGGAAAAGCTCCAGGAGAAGATGGAATTACTGTAGACATCATACAAGAAGCAAGTGGAGAAATCGAAACAGTACTCGCCCAAATTTTCACTCGATGCCTTAATGAAGGGAAGATTCCTGAGGATTGGAACAACGCTACAATGATCCTGCTACATAAAAAGGGTGATATTGAGGATCTCAGGAACTACAGACCTATTAGCCTCCTATCAGTGATTTATAAAATCTTCACTAAAGTTCTTTCACACCGTTTGAAGGTAACACTGGACATGGCTCAACCGAGAGAACAAGCTGGATTCAGGAGTGGCTACAGCACAATAGATCATATCCACGTACCGAGAGAACTAATTGAAAGAGCGAGGGAATATGAACTTCCATTGTGCATGGCTTTTATCGATTATGAAAAAGCCTTTGATTCGGTAAAACCATCAGCAGTTACAGTGGCTCTGAAATCCTGCAGTATTGAAGATGTGTGCGTTAATATTATTAATAACATCTATGAAAATGCAAGTGCAAAGATTCAGCTGTTTGAACATACAACACACATAAAAATTGGAAAAGGAGTGAGACAAGGTGACACCATATCTCTGAAGCTCTTTAATGCCAATTGGAAAATGTCTTTCAATCACTGAACTGGGAAAACAAAAGGATAAATATTAATGGAGATTATCTAACCCACCTTCGTTTTGCTGATGACGTAGTCATTTTTGCAACTACCCCATCAGAGCTGCAGAGTATGATCCAGGAACTTGCTGACAAGAGTAAAGAAGTGGGATTGAAAATGAACTTTCAGAAGACAAAAGTGATGTTCAATGCTTTTACAAGATATGAAGATTTATCGATTGATGGAGAAAAGCTGGAGATAACAGACACATACGTTTATCTTGGACATCAGATATCAAGTGAGGGTCACATTGATGAAGAAATTAATCAGCATACAAAACTTGCCTGGAGAGCTTTTGGGAGAAACAGCATAATTTTCAAGAGCAATATGCCATTATGTCTTAAAAGAAAAGTGTTTGATCAATGCATCCTTCCAGTGCTTACGTATGGTGCAGAGACGTGGACCTTAACTAAAAGAGACATACAAAGGCTGCAGACTACTCAAAGAAGCATGGAGAGGTTCATGCTTGGTGTAACCAGGAGAGATAAGAAGAGGAACTCCTGGATCCGAAAAATGACAGGAGTGGAAGACATCATGATCAGAGTTAAATCCCTGAAATTGCAATGGGCTGGACATACTGCCAGGAGGACAGACCATGGATGGACAGTCGAAATTTTAGATTGGATTCCAAGGGACAAGAAAAGACCCAGAAGAAGACCACATGGAAGATGGGTGGATGAAATTCGAAAGTATGCGGGAGTGACATGGAGGAGACTGGCACAAGACAGACCGTTGTGCAGGAAACTTGGGAGACCTTCGTCCAGCAGTGGATTGATAATGGTTGACAATGATGATGATATATAGAATATGAATGGAAACATTACAGAACAAAAATACAAAATTAAAAAAAAGGAACTTTAAAACAAGTGAAAACAAAAAACAGGTTGCCGTCATCAGGAGAGCATCAACCTGTGGGAGTGGCCTTTCTAGTACCAACAAACGACAAGGCGAGCCAAAATTGTCGGTTGGTCATGCTGCCTTGGCCACCAGACCAAATTCCAGAACAAGCACAAGATTTCCAAGAATCAAATTTATACAACCACACAAAAAAAAAAAAAAAAAAAAAAAAAAAAAAAAAATTAATTAAAAGCTTACCGGCAGAACAAAACGACAATGACAACAGAACTAACGAAACTGCACAGAACACCCACAAGAACCCAAATATATACACTGATATAAAAGGTGGTCATGGTTAAGCAACTAGGTCTGGTAAGCCAAAAAATGTGTGAACTGACAAGATGCAAAACTGTGTATGTAGATAAGATCTTCAGCTATTAGGGACCCACTAAATAGCACTTTATGTTGCCTATATACTTAAAATTGTTAGGTCCTAGGTTAATAAAGCATGTCAGTGTGCAATTTGAAACTCTTGGAAACTGAATTAAAGTTCAAAATTTAATGTTTAAAATGGTGTCTTAAGAAATTTTTAGGAAAATTGTTAGATTGCAGTTTAGAAAGAAGAGCTTTCAGATTTTTTACAAGCAAGAACTGTGTAGAGCAAATTTTAGCTATTCTATGAAGCTGAGAGATGAGTAGATTGCGATATAATAACTTTAGAAATGTTGGAGGACCAGTGAGTGTAGTGAATGATATCAAACTCAGAGGAGTTTCTTTTATCAAATAAGTTCACTACACCTCTTCCTTCCTCGTCCATCTGTACCTCTAAATCGAGGTAACAAACACAAGTAGACGATCTGTTAGTTTTTTCTAGGGTAGGTCATCAGGATACAAGTCAGTGGCACAACGCAAAAAGTCCGGAATGTTAATGACAATGATGTTATCAACATATCTTAGAGCAATTCCAGGTAAAGGATGATTGGCAACAAATCTATTCTCAAAGAAATGTAGATAGAGATTAGCCAAGCTGCTAGAAAAGCGACTGCTCATTGGGATGTCATGAGTTTGGAGGTATAGCCCATCGCCCACGGTAACAAAGTTGTTATTTATACAGAAATCCAGTAGGAAGTGACAATACTGTTCTGTAGTCCTAGGCTCAAACTTTGTATGTATGTTTAAGGTCACCTGCCACAAACCCTTCAATTAAATTGAAGTGAAGAGGTTTTTAAAATCGTAAGTATCCATAGATGTGACAATCACCGAGCCAAGTGTCTCCAAGACTCTGTCATTGCTTCCAATAATCCAAGTCGAACCCAGCTTGCGAAGCGCCACAGACAAGTATCTCTGAAGCAACCCACCTGATTTACTATTATAACAGTTGCGTTCACTAGTAATGAAACAGAAGGAAACAGGTTCCTTATGAAACTTTGGGATAGCATAAATAAAAGGAAAGTTTAAGTTGGACACATTAAGCTTAATCCTTTTATGCAGAGCGATTATTTTTTTAACAATGTCTTTATGGTTTTGAGAAACCGGAGTGTAAGTATCCGTGGTGTTCATCTCCTGTATTAGGAGATCCTGATAGAACTGTTTACAAAAGAAGGCAAAGTTATCATCAGCTTTATCCACTGGAGAAATAGTGAATAAATTTTGAAGTTTATGAATTTGTGAATAAATCAGAACAAGATTATGTTGCTGCCGGGCACAAACCCTAGAGCTCTTTAACTTGTCGAGCTCATGATAAATGCCACATAACACGGAATCCAGCCATTTGTTAAAGGCTTCGATGGGCAAGCCAAACTCATAAGAAAGCTTTAGTGCGCATTGTAAAAAATTAAGATTTAAATTTGTGTCTATCTCCAATTTAAATTTAAACCTTTCGCAGTTTCTGAAGGAAAAACAAGGGGTTGTAGAAGTAGCAGAAGGAACTCATCGGTTCGGGTGAGCTTGAATGAATTGGTTCAAGAGCTGGACTGCTATGAGGGCTATTTCGTTAATCGTTGTCGTTCTGAAATTTTTGCCCTGAGTAACAAAAAAAAAAAAAAAATCAGGGTTTTTGACCAACTACTTCGAAATTTTGCCTTTGTCTCTGAACACATTGGAATTTTGATCGGTGATCTTCTTGCGTACCAACTTTCCACTTCCCATTGCAAATTCACAGGGGCTCACCTTGTCAGGAAGTGCTGTGTTATTGATTACTGTCATGAGGCCATTGATTTTATTAGTTTAAAATCAATTTTGCATAAACGTTTGATCTTTTCCCTCTCGGAAATGAGGTGAAATTGGTGGCCTGTTTTCGATATGAAAAACCGCGTCGCCATATTTTTAATTATAGGCAAATTGTTGCTGATTTAAAGTCTTTGAGTGCAATGAGGATGACAGCTGTTATTGTCATCTTGACAAATTCAATAAATTTGTCAACCCTTACCACTGTCATATCGTTACTGGTGACTTGGACATCGTGCCTTTTCGAGAACTATGCACACTTATGTCTCTGGGCACTAAATACAGGTTGACACCTCGATTCAAAGCAAAGAAATGTGTCTCCATTCTATGCAGTAATTTTTTACAATGTGCACTAAAGCTTTTTTTATGAGTTTGGCTTGCCCCTCGAAACCTTTAACGAATGGCTGGATTCCGTGTTATGTGACATTTGTCATGAGCTCGACAAGTTAAGGAGCTCTGGGGTTTGTGCCCGGCAGCCACATAATCTTGTTCTGATTAATTCACAAATTCATGAACTTCAAAATTTATTCACTATTTCTCCAGTGGATAAAGCTGATAATAACTGCCTTCTTTTGTAAACAGTTCTATCAGGATCTCTTAATACAGGAGATGAACACCACGGATACTTACACTCCGGTTTCTCAAAACCATAACGACATTGTTAAAAAATAATTGCTCTGCATAAAAGGATTAAGCTTAATGTGTCCAACTTAAACTTTCCTTTTATTTATGCTATCTCAAAGTTTCATAAGAAACCTGTTTCCTTCCGTTTCATTACTAGTGGATGCAACTGTTATAATAGTAAAGCGGGTGGGTTGTTTCAGAGACACTTGTCCGTGGCGCTTTGCAAGCTGGGTTCGATTTGGATTATTGGAAGCAATGACAGAGTCTTGGAGGCACTTGGCTCGGTGACTGTCACATCTATGGATACTTACGATTTTAAAAACCTCTTCACTTCAATGTCATTGGAGGGTTTGTGGCAGGTGGCCTTAAACATGCATAGAAAGTTCGAGCCTGGGACTACAGAACAGTATTGGCACTTCCTACTGGTTTTCTGTATCAATAACAATTTCGTTACTGTGGGCGATGGGCTATACCTCCAAACTCGTGGTATCCCGATGTGCAGTCGCCTTTCTGGCAGTTTGGCTAATCTCTATCTACATTTCTTTGAGAATAGATTTGTTGCCAATCATCCTTTACCTGGAATTGCTCTAAGATATGTTGATGACCTCATTGTCATTAACATTCCAGACTTTTGCGTTGCGCCACTGACTTGTATCCTGATGACCTTACCCTAGAAAAAACCAACAGATCGTCTACTTGTGTTTGTCAGATCGATTTAGAGGTACAGGTGGACGAGGAGGGAAGAGGTGTAGTGAACTTATTTGACAAAAGAAACTCCTTTGAGTTTTATATCATTCACTACACTCACTGGTCCTCCAACATTTCTAAAGTTATACATCACAATCTACTCATCTCTCAGTTTCATAGAATAGCTAAAATTTGCTCTACACAGTTCTTGCTTGTAAAAAATCTGAAAGCTCTTCTTTCTAAACTGCAATAATTTTGAACTTTAATTCAGTTTCCAAGAGTTTCAAATTGCACATTGACATGCTTTATTAACCTAGGACCTAACAATTTAAAGTATATAGGCAACATAAAGTGCTATTTAGTGGGTCCCTAATAGCTGAAGATCTTATCTACATACACAGTTTTGCATCTTGTCAGTTCACACATTTTTTGGCTTACCAGACCTAGTTGATTAACCATGACCACCTTTTATATCAGTGTATATATTTGGGTTCTTGTGGGTGTTCTGTTCAGTTTCGTTAGTTGTCTTGTCGTGGTGGTTTTGTTCTGCCGGTAAGCTTTTAATTAATTTTTTTTTTTTTTCATTTTTTGTTTTGTAGTTGTATAAATTTGATTCTTGGAATTCTTGTGCTTGTTCTGGAATTTGGTCTGGTGGCGTAGTGTCCAGCATGACCAATCGACAATTTTGGCTCGCCTTGTCGTTTGTTGGTATTAGAAAGGCCACTCCCACAGGTTGATGCTCTCCTAATGACGGCAACCTGTTTTTTGTTTTCACTTGTTTTGAAGTTCCTTTTCTTAAAATTTTGTATTTTTGTTCTGTAATGTTTCCATTTTATGTTTCCATTTTATACATATATGCTACTACATGAGGTTTAGCTGCCTTTGGCACTTCTCATGGTATTAGCCTTTTTTGCCTAATTTCTTTTTGTGTTATAATTGTTTATAAAAAATGTTATTGTTTTGTTTGTATACTATTTATTATATATATATATATATATATATATATATACTTAAGAGTAAAACTGAAGACTAAGGAAAAAACTTTAGAATTTAAAACGAAGGTTGCAAAATAACCTGAAGATCAAAACGCGCAACGCAGCAGTTTTGAAAATTCAGAATTCACATTCTATAAAGAAACCTAAGCAAAAAAATACATATATAATTTTGACTCACGCCTAGTACAACATAGAAAAGGTTATGTATCTACCTGTGTGAGTAAAAGGAGAAAAGATAAAAAAATAAAATAAAACAACTGAATGTAGAAGGTGTCGAGAATACTGAGCCTTGGCTTTATCAAGGACCAGCAAAAACTCTGCATTTTCTCACTTCCACAAAGACCTAGTTGGAAATGGGTTTCTGCAAGGCCATAGATGCAAGTAACATTCCCACCTAAAATAATTTAAAAAATATATTTATGTCATGTCCTCCGTAGAGTTGCTTGACCTAGCACTAGTTAACAATTTCGCTTGCATCCATTAACCTTCCTGGCCCGACCCATGCTCTTCATCTGTTACTATTAAACAGAGAGAAGAAGATTAAAGAGAACTCAAGCTGTGAGAGTGACATAATAATTAGAAATGATTTTCAGCCATAACGAAAAGCCAAGTTCGTTAGAGAGAGAATTTAAACCTGAAAATCAATGCAAAAGAAAACCAAATTTTTACATTGCAATTAAAAAAGGAAATATTAATTTTTAACGAACAGATTTTTGAAAGAAAACTTGAGTCTAAAACCCCTACTCTACAACTTATGACAGCACGAAAACGAGAATAAGTTAAAGATAATAATTAACTAAAGAAAACTTTGTGAAAGTTATATACCTTAAACAGTTAGTTGCAATATGTACAAAGTATTTCAGCAGTGCTTTAAGTGCATAATTAATTAGTTATTAAGAACTTAACTACTTTGAAAAGACAGCGCATTGAAAAGGAACAAGCTTAGCCATCTTCTGTTCCTAGGTACCCCAAAAGACGCTCAAAGTTACAAAGAAAAGAAAGAGTTAAAACCCACAACAAATTTAACAGACAAACCAATGCCTAAAAGCTGAAAAGCTAAAAAACAACAGAGAAAAAGTACATGAAGTACAAACATTGAACTTATAAAACCTAGAACCCAAAAACAAGGAAGAGAGCTTACCTCTTGTGTGACAAAAACTTTTCTCCTCACAAGAGAAGAACATGGCTGACCTCTTCCGCCACTCCCTAGTCGCTGGGGGACAGAGAGGGTGGGGCTGATGGCCTCCTCATACAGCAAGAAACCAACGCGCGGAGATTTTAACCAGAGAAAAAAATATATAAACTTAAGACTGTGGATCTGTATGATCAGAAAGAGCAGAATTAACTCTCCAGAATACATGAGAAATATTATAAAATACACGAGCAGTGTATTTAATAATCTTTGCATGTATTAAATCACCTTAGTGAGCTTCTATAGATTAATCAGAATCTTATTAATTTTAATGTTGGTTTTACTATTTTTAGTATAGCTATCCTAGTGATGAATAACTAGTTTTCTTTTTTATTTGTTTTTATTTTCTTTTATAAACAGATTTTTAAGCTTTTTTGTGATTTTGTTTATATTATTTAATTTTTTGTTTTAATAGGACCGTCATATCCATAGCACTAAGGTTCCTTTAGGTAGTTAATAGGCATCCTCTAGCCAACTTCCTTACGGCTTTGATTGGTCAGAATCATATTATTAACTGTGTAGAAAATTAAAGCAGATCTGCCAACCTTACTCTATTATTCAGAATAATTTTTCTTAAAGTTCTTTTGATGAAAGAAGAAGGAATTTCGTTCTCTAGAAAACTTTCTAATAGTATATTAATGTGGTAATTGAAGTCCAAATTGTTGCTGCAGATTCTTGAAATTCTTAGGACCTGAGAAATTAGTACATTCTCAATTACTTTGGTTGAAATGTTATTATTCCAGTGTAGATATTTAATTACTTTGAAAGGAAAATTAACTCTTTTATCAAAGAGGCTAATAGATGGGTTACCTCTGTTGAGCTTAATGCTTAAGTCTAGGAACTCAAGTTCCTGATTACTGTGGTTGGTTTTACATAAGTTAAGAGAGCTAGGATAGATATTATCAAAATCACTCTCTATAACTTCTGAATTATTGATACACAGCAGATCATCAATATATCTAAAAGTGTAAAGGTAGTTATCTGAGCAGGTGGGGTGATTTTTAATGAATTTATATTCTTTAAAGAACAGGAATAGATTAGCGATATTCGTGGACGTTGATGTTCCCATGGGAATACCGTTCACTTGCTTATAGAGAGTATTATTATATAAGATATGGTTATTTTTTATGCAGCAATTGAGATAAGAGTTCCAAGTTCCTACATTAACAAATTGGTTAAGTTTAAATTCTGCATACAGCTCTTTAAAGGTAGTGATTATATCTGAAAGAGGCAGATTAGTATAGAGGTTTTCAAAATCATAACTGTTAATATCTAGGGGACAAACTTTGAGTATAGTAGAAATTACTTCTGCATTATTATTAATTATCCAAAAATCTCTGTACATCAAGTTAGAACAGTTTCTAATGTGTTTCAAAACCTTCTTTAAGACATCGCAATAATTTTGCAATTATCTGTAAGAAGTTCTATTTTGAATTGTTAACTATGGAACTCAATAATAGAGTAACATACGAGCCCGTAAGTTATTCTACCAAACAGTTAGAAAATCGGTTTAAGGCATTCTTCAAGAAACTTAAAATTCCACAAACTAGAAGATATGAGCCTGAATTTCCATTTCTTTTTGCAACGGTTAAGTTTCATAAGGATCCTGTGAAGTTCAGGTTCATAGCTAGTGGAGTAAGGAGTCATAAAAAGAAAATAGATCTTGCTTTTGAAGATGTCTTAAAGAAGGTTTTGAAACACATTAGAAACTGTTCTAACTTGATGTACAGAGATTTTTGGATAATTAATAATAATGCAGAAGTAATTTCTACTATACTCAAAGTTTGTCCCCTAGATATTAACAGTTATGATTTTGAAAACCTCTATACTAATCTGCCTCTTTCAGATATAATCACTACCTTTAAAGAGCTGTATGCAGAATTTAAACTTAACCAATTTGTTAATGTAGGAACTTGGAACTCTTATCTCAATTGCTGCATAAAAAATAACCATATCTTATATAATAATACTCTCTATAAGCAAGTGAACGGTATTCCCATGGGAACATCAACGTCCACGAATATCGCTAATCTATTCCTGTTCTTTAAAGAATATAAATTCATTAAAAATCACCCCACCTGCTCAGATAACTACCTTTACACTTTTAGATATATTGATGATCTGCTGTGTATCAATAATTCAGAAGTTATAGAGAGTGATTTTGATAATATCTATCCTAGCTCTCTTAACTTATGTAAAACCAACCACAGTAATCAGGAACTTGAGTTCCTAGACTTAAGCATTAAGCTCAACAGAGGTAACCCATCTATTAGCCTCTTTGATAAAAGAGTTAATTTTCCTTTCAAAGTAATTAAATATCTACACTGGAATAATAACATTTCAACCAAAGTAATTGAGAATGTACTAATTTCTCAGGTCCTAAGAATTTCAAGAATCTGCAGCAACAATTTGGACTTCAATTACCACATTAATATACTATTAGAAAGTTTTCTAGAGAACGAAATTCCTTCTTCTTTCATCAAAAGAACTTTAAGAAAAATTATTCTGAATAATAGAGTAAGGTTGGCAGATCTGCTTTAATTTTCTACACAGTTAATAATATGATTCTGACCAATCAAAGCCGTAAGGAAGTTGGCTAGAGGATGCCTATTAACTACCTAAAGGAACCTTAGTGCTATGGATATGACGGTCCTATTAAAACAAAAAATTAAATAATATAAACAAAATCACAAAAAAAGCTTAAAAATCTGTTTATAAAAGAAAATAAAAACAAATAAAAAAGAAAACTAGTTATTCATCACTAGGATAGCTATACTAAAAATAGTAAAACCAACATTAAAATTAATAAGATTCTGATTAATCTATAGAAGCTCACTAAGGTGATTTAATACATGCAAAGATTATTAAATACACTGCTCGTGTATTTTATAATATTTCTCATGTATTCTGGAGAGTTAATTCTGCTCTTTCTGATCATACAGATCCACAGTCTTAAGTTTATATATTTTTTTCTCTGGTTAAAATCTCCGCGCGTTGGTTTCTTGCTGTATGAGGAGGCCATCAGCCCCACCCTCTCTGCCCCCAGCGACTAGGGAGTGGCGGAAGAGGTCAGCCATGTTCTTCTCTTGTGAGGAGAAAAGTTTTTGTCACACAAGAGGTAAGCTCTCTTCCTTGTTTTTGGGTTCTAGGTTTTATAAGTTCAATGTTTGTACTTCATGTACTTTTTCTCTGTTGTTTTTTAGCTTTTCAGCTTTTAGGCATTGGTTTGTCTGTTAACATTGTTGTGGGTTTTAACTCTTTCTTTTCTTTGTAACTTTGAGCGTCTTTTGGGGTACCTAGGAACAGAAGATGGCTAAGCTTGTTCCTTTTCAATGCGCTGTCTTTTCAAAGTAGTTAAGTTCTTAATAACTAATTAATTATGCACTTAAAGCACTGCTGAAATACTTTGTACATATTGCAACTAACTGTTTAAGGTATATAACTTTCACAAAGTTTTCTTTAGTTAATTATTATCTTTAACTTATTCTCGTTTTCGTGCTGTCATAAGTTGTAGAGTAGGGGTTTTAGACTCAAGTTTTCTTTCAAAAATCTGTTCGTTAAAAATTAATATTTCCTTTTTTAATTGCAATGTAAAAATTTGGTTTTCTTTTGCATTGATTTTCAGGTTTAAATTCTCTCTCTAACGAACTTGGCTTTTCGTTATGGCTGAAAATCATTTCTAATTATTATGTCACTCTCACAGCTTGAGTTCTCTTTAATCTTCTTCTCTCTGTTTAATAGTAACAGATGAAGAGCATGGGTCGGGCCAGGAAGGTTAATGGATGCAAGCGAAATTGTTAACTAGTGCTAGGTCAAGCAACTCTACGGAGGACATGACATATATATATTTTTTAAATTATTTTAGGTGGGAATGTTACTTGCATCTATGGCCTTGCAGAAACCGATTTCCAACTAGGTCTTTGTGGAAGTGAGAAAATGCAGAGTTTTTGCTGGTCCTTGATAAAGCCAAGGCTCAGTATTCTCGACACCTTCTACATTCAGTTGTTTTATTTTATTTTTTTATCTTTTCTCCTTTTACTCACACAGGTAGATACATAACCTTTTCTATGTTGTACTAGGCGTGAGTCAAAATTATATATGTATTTTTTTGCTTAGGTTTCTTTATAGAATATATATATATATATATATATATATATATATATATATATATATTAAGAAATTTGGAAATCTATATTATTTAGAAATTAGGTAATATTTTTAAGATACAGACTATGAAATTATGCATCACTTTCTTGCACTATTAGTTCCAGACATATCAGTTTTTTCAACCTCAACTGCATCACTGCTGTCGTCTGAGTCACTGTCTGTATATATTAGATCATCCTCTGTTTCATCCATCGCATTGCTGATTCTACATATCTTGAAGAACTTCACAACCGCCTCTTGCTTGACTCCATTTCATGAGTTTAGGACCCATTGCAGACCTCAGAAATTGTTGGTTTTTTCACTCTCCTGTCAGTGTCAAGCTATCCTGCTATTTGCATTCATTTATTCCATTCTTCTTTCATCAAGACTGTAAAGGGTCATTCCATGTCAAATCAACAAGTGGTCCAAGCTGCCCCACCCCAGATTTGAATGGTTATTTTTATTTCAACAGATACATGAGAAAAACTCTGTTTCCCCAAATTTCAGACTTTAGAAATTAAAATTGGCTGGGGAAAAAATATTTTAAAATTATGCAAATTAGGGGCCCAGGGACACACTTTTTTGTTTTTTTTCTGCTCTAACTTCGGATGTATTAAAGGTAAAGGCATGAAATTTGGATGTTTAATGTAGTTTTTGTTGCTGCACACAAAAAAGCAATTAATGTGACTCTACATCAAATAGTTTTCAAGATATGGCAATTGTATGGGGGTTGCTATGGGGCCCAGTATGTGGCAGGGCCCTTCTCAGAGGAAGTTGGTATTTTGAAAAATAATGTTAAAACTATCACTGTGTTAATACAAAAGTTTCAAGAATGAGAATTGCTGTCTTACATTGTTTCAAATTTTTTAAGGGGGACCAGTATGCTCCATTGGAGCTGATGTTAAATAGGCCTTTTTTTAGGTACGTTTTTCTCAACTCCTATCCAATATTTTTTTAGAAAATATTTTACCAGTTATTTATAGGAAACTTGTACACATTTTAACAAGAGTTTTTATCAATATTTTAATTTTTTGAAAATTTACAAATTTTTAATGTGCATTTCATAATTTTACCCTAAAAATGACACATTTTTATTTTTAATAATTTTTAAAAATACGATACTTTTAATCCACCTCATCTGTTTGTACAAATACATTGTATGTATATGTGGTAAAAATATCAGATTGAAACCCTTGATGGATTCTGAGAGAAATGTACCTAAACATTGAAAAAGTAAGTTTGACTATAGTACCTAATCTTCCCTGTGATGTAACTCATCCTCTACAGCACTGGTATGCGGATAGTCAGTTTTCAGGCTTGTGTTGAGGAGGGATGCTGTCAGCAGGGATGAGAGTTGTCCTTCAAAGAGTCATAAATAACTTTATGGCCCTCTTAAGCTTATGGGTCATAAAAAGGGAATGTCCAGTAGAGGTTTGCATGGGCCCGGGCCGGGTCGGGCCTTTGCTCATTTCTAAGTTGGGAAAACGGGCCGGGCCTGGCCTTCAATATTTAATGTGAAACAGACTCGGGGCCGAGCAGGGCGTACAATGCCTTTCTCGTTGGGAAAACTTTCAACATACAGCAGCAGGATAAGATAAATAATTTCTGTTAATGGAATAAATAGAAGTTTTACTACATTCTCCCTTCCTACAAAACAATCGGAGTGGGTGAGCTCCCTTAGTTTTTCAATGTGAATGTGGTCCCCCCTCCCTCTCTCTCTCTCTCTCTCTCTCTCTCTCTCTCTCTCTCTCTCTCTCTCCCTCCTTCTCTCCCTCCCTCCCTCCCTAACTTTCACTCTCCTCTCATGCTTCAGGGCAGGCTATTAACTGCAGCATTTCTAAACCGAGCCACCTGGCTAGCAGACCCAGGGCTGTCGCTGACGATCTTTTTTATTGTTCTGGTCAGCGGCACTTTGTTCTCTAGATGTGTGAAAAGCTTTTAAGTTTTCTTAAATGGCACGGGAGAAACGGGCTGGGAGAAACTTATGTGTATAAATCTGTGCCGTATTTTCCCCATTTGTACTATCAGGCAGCCGTTTTCAAAACTTCTGTGACACTGATTAGCTGGGTAGTCTGTCGTTGTTTTCCCTTAGCATATGCTCAGTTCAGTGTTGCTGATAAATACTCTTCCATACTTATTATGGAGTTTAAGAAAGCGAAAGATTTTCGCAAAAAAATCGCTTACGGAGAACATATGTGCTTTGTAGACAATGTAAAGGGGAAAAGCAATATTTGGAAATATTTTAAATTACTGTCCCGTTCTGAAACTAGTCGGCCGGTAAACGTTGTGCTGTGCACTAAATGCCAAAACTTTTTGAGTTACGATAGCACAAAGTCTGGAACACCGCATCTTAAGCGGTACAAATGTGCTCCCCCCCCCCCAAACACACACGAGAGACGTATTGGGTTCCAGCAATATGATATGCCAGTAGAGATAGGTGCAGTTTATAAAGCCATAAAATCTTCTCCCAGTAAAATGATCAGACTCGCAAATCTGGATATTTCGTACTTTTTAAATTACTCCCTCCTCTTCCAAGGATATTTCGCAGTCCGGCGATAAGGGATTATAATTTGAAAACCCAGAAAATTTGGAAGGGCGTGGAAATTGTCCTTTTCATGCAATATTTTTGAGTATACAAGCCCCCCCATCTGAGACATCACGTGACTTATACAGAGTCTCAGAAATACTCTGATTTAACGATTATTGTAATAGAATACGTGTAGCAATTAAGAAAATAAAAACTCTTACAGAGTCGAATGACCGAGTGCACCAGGTGTCAAATTCGTGTTTTGGTAATTGTTGAAATTTTACGGACCAACTCAGGCCTTGGGAACAGGAGAAATATATGGGCCGGGCTTTAATTAAAAAATTTGAGACTGGCCGGGCTTTGGACGTGCAGGCTTAGGCCGGGCCGGGCTTTCCAAATTAAGGCCCGTGCAGACCTCTAGGTGTCCAGTTCTAGTTCCCCTGAACAGCTCTTCACCATGTAACAGAAAAGGAGAAAATTGTCCTTTCCTCTTATTGGCTTCATTTGTTCATTGTAGCATTCCCAAGTGTTTGAAATAGAGGCCCAACTCTAAATTCTGCATTTTCTTACATTTTTCATAGTTTTTGTTCTCCCTAAATATGACTGAACCTAATTTTGTTTTCATACATTATGCTAAAATAAATGAGTAGAAGCATTAAATAATTTAACAGTATTCTCAAATGTGAACTTGTTTATTTGAATGAGAAGGAAGTTAAGTATCTCAGTTTTCATGAAATATGGAGAAGTATGTTCCACGACATCTGAAATATGCTCTATTGGTCAGTTAACAAATACTAGTGCAGACTTGTAGTAAGACAGTATCATGGAAAAACTGCACTTCTTCAAATTAGTAAATTGTCAACCAGAAACAGAAATCTTTTATCACAAAGTACAAATCTACAGCTGAATTATACTAATTCAACAATTTGCTTTCATCATGAAAAGGTATATTTAACCTAATTTAGTGAATACCAAAGGAAATGTTGTGATCCACATAACAGACATAAATCAAAAATTACAAAATGCCTGAGAGTAATTTCTGCTGATAAAAGCATGTGAACTTTCAACAAAATCAAAAAGCCATGTAAAACCTGGTTGGAAAATCTGTGCCACTTATGAACGTGAGCCAGAAGATTCTCCAACTCTTTCCGATAGTGACAATGAATTTGTCAACATGGAATTTGGAAGCAGAAACTTTAAATGAAACAGAAATTACCCTTTTGGGATGTTCTCTAAAAAAAAAAAAAAAAAAAAAAAAAAAAAAAGCTTTTGGGCACACACTTTTGGCCTGAAAGGGAAGACATGTTGGATTCCTGAATGCAGGCTGCTTTGTAAAGTTAACTGCCAAACAACAAACACCAAGTGGAAGGCAATATTACTTCTTGAATGACTCAAGCTAGCAAAAAGTGAAATTGCGGTATGTTAAAAACCAAAGAAAATATGAACTTGAAACGGGGGAGTAGAGTGAATTGTTCAAAAATTCCATTCTTTATCAGTAAACATTAATTTCAGCAGAAAATATATAAGAACCCCTTTAAAGATACACCCACATTTCTGCTGTACCATACTCATATTCAATAAATCATTATAAAACATTAATTAGGAAAGTAAATATTTTAGTAATATCTGTATGGGGATGTTTTTTTTTTGATATTTTGAATGTGCTCAATCACATAAGCAACTAAAATGATGAAATTATTCAAATATTGAAATATATTCACCCTGTTACATTCATATGGCGTGTATATGGCAAGGCTGCCATGGTGGCGCAGTGGTCTAAGCGATGGCCTCTGATCATTCACCCAAATGGGGTCCGGGTTCGAATCCCGATGAGGCATGGATGTTGTGTTTGTCTTACGGCACTGGCTCTTTCCCTTCCCTAGAACCAGTGACCCTAAATTAGGGATGGGCGACTGCTTATAGCCCATTGAGTTGCTCATGGTGGTCGTTAAAACTCTAATAAAAAACAAAACAAAAAGTATATGGCAAAATTTAAAAGTCCAAAAAAATTCAAGGAAGTAATTCTCATTCTCAAAACTTTTAGATTCAGGTAAAGATATTTTAATCTTTTTATAAAAAAAAAAAAAATCATGCTTCTCTGAGGAGGGCCCCCGCTGGTAGTGGACCCCATAGCAGCACCCATATTTTTTGCCTTATCATGAAAACTAATTATGATAGAATAATTCAGTTTGCATTTTTGTATGCAGTATCAAAAACAACTGTAAACAGCCACATTTCAGACTTCTACCTTTATCAGAACAGAAGTTGTGCAAATAACAGAAATAAATTGAGCACATGGGCCCCTCATTTGCATAAATTTTAAGTATTTTTTACTGCATCAGTTTTAAAGTCTCAACCCCGAAATTCCGGGAAACTCAGTTTTTTTCCATATATGTACACTCACAAATTTTTTTGTGAAAATCGAAGATGGGGTAGCTTGAA
Source organism: Macrothele yani (assembly GCA_039090855.1). Taxonomy (NCBI): domain Eukaryota; kingdom Metazoa; phylum Arthropoda; class Arachnida; order Araneae; family Macrothelidae; genus Macrothele; species Macrothele yani. The sequence goes on along the minus strand of CM076998.1, from coordinate 88,706,406 downwards.
AATTTTTTGGAACTTGTTGATTTGACATGGAATGACCCAAAGGGTTTGTTGATGGAAACATCTGGAGGCTGTAGCTGACCTTGTAAGTCCACCAGAAATAACTGCTAGCTGTGTTCGCAAATCACTGCAATCCTTTTTGTCTTTTCTGTTAAATGTGCTCAGAACTGATCAAACACAAGCAGAGCTGGCTTCTTCGAGAGCCCTTCAAGTTTTATGGATGAAATCTTTGCAAACCAAATAGCCATAATCTTTTCATTCATCCAGCCCTTCTCATGAACTTGGACAATAACTCCAGGTGGTATGGTCTCTTTAGGATATGTTTCATCTTAAAAATGAGCATAGGAGGCAGCTCGGTACCATCTGCACAGCATGCAAGGACATCAGTATAGTGTGTCTTTTCATGGCCACTGTTTTGACTCCTTTCATATCAACAGTTCTGTTGGAAGGCACATCAAAATTGAGAGGTACCTCATCTGATTCAGTTCAAAATCATATTTTTTCCAAAGTTTTGTGACAAAGGAGTTGAAACTGTAGGACTTTATCCTCATAAGCTAGTGGCATTTTCTGGACTAACTTGGTTCGTGTTCGCATGGCCAATCCTTCTCTTTTCGTGAAGTTGAAGTGCCATTTTGGCTTTCCTGTGAAATTAACAACGTTCACTTCCCTTGCAAACCTTTTTGACTTATATTGAATAAGCTTGGTTGACAAACATATCCCACTCTGGCACTGATCCATAATCCAAGTCTTCAGCCTGTGCTCCAAGTTTGACCATTTTGCTAGTTTTCCTCTTAAGGCCCTCTTTTTGTTTGACATCTTGAGGAGTTGTTCTTCCTGTTTTCTCCACTCTCTGATCATACACTCAGTAGGAGGAGGTCCAAACTGTCTCTCTGCAGCTTTATTTTCATGTTCCTTTGTGTAACTGATGACTTTTAACTTGAATTTTGCATAATATGACAATGGTTTTTTATTTTCGGACATTTTTATGGGGCTACTGCATTAAATTTTGCATCTACACACGCACTGTTCAGGGAGTACTGACTGATCCAGTGCAATGACGTCAAAATGCAAAATGCTACCCCCACCAACGAAGTTGCAGATGTACGGATGCTTTTAGAGTTCTGATTAGTTTGTTCAGAATGAGCCGTTAATGTCAATCGACCAAATTGCCAAAGGCAGGAAGCGTAACAAAAATAGCTGTGACTCAGTGCGCCAGTGACTGAGTAGATTTGTAAGTCATAGTGGGAAGAGGGGATAAGAGGTTCTGGCAGTTTCAGCATGGTAACTGCAGGGTTCTTTCAACCGGTTACCCGTGCATCAGATGACCCTCAGTTTTTGGCCTAAAAATTTTGGAAAAAAATACCGTCTCATACACAAAAAAATACGGTATGTTTGTTATCTTAAAAAGTTTTTTTTTACATTGAAATGCAGGATTTGAGTGTTTGACGTGATGGTTTAAACCATAGTTAAAACTGTCAAAAACTGTCTCGCGTCAAAAACCTGCCAACCCTGATATGTGATGCCAAAATAGATGGTACGATCTACATTGGCAATAACCATTTGTGCAGATCACTGTAAGAAGTGCAAAATACAATGTGATACTGATTAAACTACACTATAGTGAGGAGTCATATACTGAAGTAGTAAATTATTAGAAATACCCAGTAGCAATCAGACACATTCCATCCTTAAAATACACAGCTTTGACATTTAGATGTCTTTATTAAGAGCTCACTGCAAAAATTCAGATGTGTATGGAGCATAGATAGTTGCAATACATTAAAGACTCATGGTTGAAGTGACCCTAAAGAGGCACGATAGTGGGCTCTTAGCGGACTGGTGCAAACATCACAGAAATGGCAAACTTTTTGGCTGTGTAGGAACAACTGTATCAAGAGTGTTCAATGAGTAGTGCACAAACAACAAAACAAGCAGTCAGTGATCATCCTGTAGGTGGAAACGTGGTCAGTGTTCGAGGGCAATTGGAGAGGATAGTGCGAGGTAACGGACAAGCTCTACTGCATAAAGTAACTATGCAGTATAACAGTGGTATTGAATGGAAAATTTAGCATATGTAGCCCTCCGCACATTGGTGATGGTTATAACAGCAACGCACTCGCATCCCATTCTTACACCACTCATCTCTACTAAAGACTAACAAATGCATCTGAAGTGGGCATAAGAGCACCAAGACTGAATTCTTGAGGACTGGAAAAGATCGCCTGATCAGGTGAATCACATTTTCAGATAATACATGCTGATAGACGAGTCAGAATATGGCGTCAACAGCATCAATCAATAGAACACAGCTGCCAGTGTTAAATGTACCAGCTGGTGGAGGTGTTGCAATGGTCTGGAGTCTGTTTTCATGGTGGGTATTGGGCTTCTTAATACCTTTGGAACAGCATTTGGATGCCATGAGGTATCTTATCTTTGTAAACTAGGAATACCCATACATGTGCATGGCGTTTCCTGATTGAGAGGTCTACGTCTACTTCCAGCAGGATAATGTGCCATGCCACAAGGCTCGGATTGTCAGACAGTGGTTCCAAGAGCATGACAGTGATTTCAAAGTGCTAAAATGACATCACAGTCCCCAGATCGTAACCCAATTGAACATCTCTGGCATGCAATTGAGAGAGTTGTTCGTAACAGAGATCCTCCTCTAGGGAACATTCAGCAATTGATGGATGCCACCACATCTGCTTGGCTGAACATACCTGTTGAATGATATATCCATGCCACATTGAATCTGGGCTGATTTTTAAGGCCAAGGATTCGCCCAACATTTTATTAGGTAAGCTTTCCTAAGAATTTGCTTTTTCAGTGTATATTGTGGTTTCAGACCTACTGATCAAGCTAGTAAAGTTGTTCTTAATGTTCATTTTTACTCTAGAATTAAACATTGCATATAGACATAAATCAAACTGTCCTTTTCACAAAACATAACCACAGAAATTTGATCATCCTGGAATTGGAATTGAACCCGCATCCCCCGATTTGCATACTCGAGCGCAAATCAAGAGATGTGGGTTCGATTCCCATTTCAGGATGATCAAATTTTCAAATTTCTGTGGTTATGTTTCGTGAAAAGAACAGCTTGATTTATGTCTATATTAATTATTCCACGTGTTTCCAACTTGATATTAAACATTGCAGTTTTGTTTTACTGTTCTGAAAATAAAGTGTTTAGGAGCCAGAACAGATCTGGCAATTTTTGAGTAATTATAATTTTATTATTTTTTGTTTTTCTATTTTTCAATGTTTCTAGGGTCATCCAGGTACTTTGCGCTATGTCCCTTGTGGACTTGGGCAAGCGGCTGTTAGAATCAGCTAAACTTGGAGAAACTGAAGAGGTCAGGTTGCTTATGTCAAATGGAGCACCCTTTACCACAGATTGGGTAATTAGTTTTTTATAAATTCATTTACTATACTTTTTCCTTTTCCAAAAAAAAGAGGAGATAGTTAGGCTTGCTTTGCATGATATGTTCTTGTGTTTGTATATTTTCAGTTGTTTGCATCAATAAAGTATATGCATCAAATATTCACTTGAACATAATTTTTATGAAATGATTCAGTGTTTGTGTTTTTGAATTTACAACTCACAAATATATATTGCAAATCTTGTTAAGTAAAAGCAATTATTGTCCTTGGGTTTATTTTTTGTTTTTCTTTTGTTCTTTTGTGTGGCAGACTTGTGTCTTCGTAGACATGTGTTACACAAGGACAATACTTAAAAATACACTCTTGCTTCCTTCCCATAAAAAAAAACTGACTGCTTTTTATTTTGAATTGAAAAAAAAAAGGCAGTTATGCATTGGGCATTTCTTTTAATCAGAAAATTAAATTCTTCTGGCAATATTATGTAACCAAAGAGCAAAAGCTCCAATTGTTTAAAAAAAACCTGAATATTGGAATGATGTTGATGAGTACAAGAGTTCACATGGTGGATCTTAGTCTCTTACCTGTTCATGAGTGCACAAAGTGTGTGTACATTATCATAAAGTTTTTATCATCATCCATTGGTGATTTCAAGGATGATCACAGTCAGAAAATGTTACTGTAACATAAATATAGTGCTCTCCTTGGGGCCTTTTGGCCATGTGAACTAAACCCTGCAGTTTTTCTTTGTAGTTTCTAAGTTGGGCTTATTAATTCTGTTTTCAGAAGCACTTCCAAAGTGCTACATGTATCCATCTGCAGCATTTGGCAACATTTGTTTAGGTTTCAGATCATGTCTTTTGTGATTGAAGCCACATATTATTAATTTTGAAATGAGTTGTATCCTTGTTTGTGTCATGTCCCCACCTCAGGTGACACATATGTGAATAGAACTAGGGAGCCAACAATATGAATACTTGCACAATGAAATCATCCAATCCAGTCCAATGAATGTCTTGTTTTAAACCCAAGCAAGTATAAAAAGTCAGTCCAACTGCACATTAAAAATTGTCCAAACAAATGAACACTGCTATTGGACTTCATGAAAGTTTGTTGTTATTCTATTTGTAAGCATGTATGCATTCTTTTGCATTTCATTGTGGAGCTATTAATTATATTGTGTAGTGGCACATTGAGACTCAACAATTTCCACCGCTTACAGCACTTCAGAAGTGCAACTCTGTTTTCCCTAGATTTTTTTAATGCTGTTATTCAATTTTAATGATTTTTAACATAAATGTGTGATTTTAAAAAAATCCTTCCATGAAAACAAGTTGGCTTTGCATCTATGTCCATCTAAACGTACCTTTGGTTCAGCTGAGAAAGCAGTTTTGGTGCTCAAGTAATCAGAGATTGTACCTATGTTTCTAACTAGTTGTCCAAGCTGCATCCGGAGTTTAGTCCTGGATGAGGCATGGGTGCGTGCTTGTCTTACAGTGCTGGCGCTCTCCCTTCTCTGGAGCTGGTGGCTCTAAATTATGGATAGAGAGCTGCCTATATTTATTAGTTGTTCACGGTGCACATAAATGTTGTGCAACACCACTACTGTTAATTTTTAAGTGTTATTCCTGTTTACATGAAAAATTGCATAAAACGTAATTAGTCAGTTTTTGTTTTTGTGTGTTATCATTCAGTATCTTTTAATTTTTTTTATGTTTTTTTTTTCTTATACTTAAGAGTAGATAAAACCAACCAACATTTTTTAGAAAAAAAGAAGTAAATAACTGCTCTACCTCTTGGCTCTTGTGTGGATTAGTAGGGAATGAGAAGGGGAAGCAAAAGTACCACTGATCTGACTTTCCTCTCTGCCCTCATAAGCAGTTTTTTAGTGAGAAGCATTATGAATACTGCTTCAGATTTCAGAGGCATTTTCTATGTAATTTTTTCCATCAGAGCCCTTTCTCTTTTTGATGACTGTTGGTGTTTATTTTCATTTTGAAGCACACAAGTAGTATTTAACCTGTTTTTCATTTCATACTGTTACTCTAGAGATATTGATAGTACAACAGTTCTACATGGAAGGAATGATTAGAGTACATTCCGCATTAGCATTAGGCATATTTGAGGTATAGGGTTGGAAAGAAAGTGATGTCTGCAAATGCAAGGCAACAGAACAGTGATAATTACCACATACAGGGTGTCTCAAAAATACACGGCAAAACTGCAGGAATGAATTCCTCATAGGGTAGATAATAAAAAAGTTTATATCAACATAGGTCCGGAAATGCTGGCTTTCCGAGTTATGAAGGTCTATGTATGACACTTAACTGTTCACATTACCTGACTCAGGTCTGTCTTGGTTTCTCAGTTATTCACCGGAATGTTTTATCCCCCGCAGGTGAATTCCTTCATCACAAGGTACTGACAGAATTTGGTGGTTTTCTTTTCCGACCATGTACTCAAATAAGGAGTAAGCTGATATGCTTTTGATGTATGGTTTGGTGAATGGCAATGCTCTGGAGGCTAGTTGTTTGTACCATGAAAGGTTTCTAGGACAAAGATGTCCAGACGTGAAAACGTTTGAAAGTATCCATCACCGCTTTTGTGAACATGTGACCTTTACATCTCGTGCTGCCGACAGAGGACGACCAAGATCTATGATTCCTGAATTAGAGGCAGAGATTTTGGATGCTGTGCATGCAACTCCTAGAATCAGCACACGCAGATTAGCAATGCAACTGCCTGTTCATCGTTAGACTATTTGGAAAGTGTTGCGAGAACAGCGCCTGTATCCGTATTATCTGCAATGGGTACAGGCCTTGTCACAAGCAGATTACCCTGCGCAAGTAATGTTCTGCCAGTGGTTCTTGCAGTATTGTGGTATACAACTCCGAACTTTCCTGCCTTAGTGATATTCACCAATTAAGCACAGTTCACATGCGACAGAATCCTAAACTTTCACAATCAGCATGTATGGGCCGAGGAAAATCTACATGCAATTCTTCCATCACGACACCAACAGTGGTTCAGCCTAAACATCTGGGTGGGTGTTTTTGGTGATAAATTATTTGGGTTCCATGTACTTCCCAACAAACTCACGGGGCGGGCATACCACACCTTTCTGGAAAACAACATGCCTGATTTGTTGGACGCCACGCCACTGATCATTCGTCAACAAGCACATTTTATGCACGATGGCGCTCCCGCACATTTTAGCCACCTAGCTAGCAATTACTTGAATCGAAAGTTCCCTAGTCGGTGGATAGGTAGAGGTGGACCACTGCCTGGTCTCCACACTCCCCAGATTTAAACCCTCTAGCTTTCTTCTTGTGTGGCCATTTAAAATCATTGGTGTATTCATCTCCAGTAGCAGATGTAGAAACTCTCTGCAATCGAATTGTGGCAGGTTGTGAAACAATACGACACATGCCAGGAATTTGGCAGCATGTTCGCGAGTCCATGAGATATCGATGTGAGGCCTGTATTTAGGCAGAAGGTGGACATTTTGAACAATTACTAGAAGGTAATGTGAACAGTTAAGTGTCATAGACAGACCTTCATAACTTGGAAACCAAGCCTTTCCGGACCTGTGTTGATATAAACGTTTTTTCATATCTACCTATGAGGAACTTATTTCTGCAGTTTTGCCGTGTATTTTTGAGACACCCTGTATATAAGAACAAATCAGTCCAAAATGTAGTTGTCATCGTTTGCCACAACCTGCTTCCGTCATCTGTGCAGCTTTCGGATTGCATCCCTGTAGAATTGTAGTGGCTTGAACGCAAAGAAGTGAGTAAGTGCGTATTTCGCATCATCTGGGTTGGTGTGCCTCTGTCTGTCCAGAAAATGCTGCAATGATCAGAAAAAGTGGTAGTCGCTTGGGGGCAGCAGGCTGGGTGCAGCAGCTGCTCCTGGCCCAGGTTCTTAATCTTGTGACAGCTTGCTCATGCTGTGTGAGGTCTCACTCCATCCTGCTGTTGGAGGGGACACCCTTGTGGTTCAGCAGTGCTGGTCATTTCAATGTTGGTGATGCATGCAGATTGTCGAGCTGACGGCAGTACATATTGGCAATGATAGTGGTATTGTCCAGCAGCAGCAGCTCAGAAAGCACCACACCCTGCATATCCCACCAAACAGACAGCAGAACCTTACATGGGCAGGCCTGCCAACTGTTATGATTTTATTGTACTTAATACGATAAATCATGCTGCAGTACGCTGATACAATTTTGCAGCCAAAAATAAGATTTTTTTTAAATAGTCATGTTTTTCCCCATTTTTTCCCTTTTCAGACAGAAGCCTTGTAGCAGAATCGCGGGATTTATTTTGGACCTGCAGACAAAAACGACATCCCCAGAACTCTATTAAACCATCTTGCAGACTCCCTGTCATGTATTCTGCCTTTCAAAATTTCCGAAAACGGAAGTTAGGCGTAGTGAGGATTTCTTCCGTTATAATTTTTTTTTTTCTCGTGAAGGCTGATGTGTGTCGCAGAATAATTTTGTACTCATCCCCGTAGCATAATCGCGTTGACGGCCGACGTACATTGCAGATTTATTTTGTACTCATCCCGTAGAAGAATCGCTGCAGCATACATCGCAGGTTTATTTTGTACTTGCCCCCGTAGAAGAATCGTGGTGACTTACATCGCAGGTTTATTTTGTACTCATCCCCGTAGCAGAATCGTGGTGATGGGCAACATACACCATAGGTTTATTTTGTACTCATCCCTATAGCAGAATTGTGGTGATGGCGATGTACATCACAGAGTCATTTTCTACCAATCCTCGTAGCAGAATCTTGGCGATGGCCGATGCACATCGAAGATGTATTTTGGTCCTGCAGACAAAAATGACATCCCCAGAACCCGATTAAACCATCTTGCAGACCTCCTAAGATGCAAGTTTTCCACCTCTCAAAATTTCTGAAAACGGAACTTGGGCAGAGTGAAAATTTCTCCCGTAATCGTAACTTTTTTTCTAATAATTAACAACATAAAGTGTTTGCTGATTAGATTTAATTAGTTTCTCAATAAAATTTTGATGTAGGGAAAAAAATCCCTACATTCTCATCATTAAGAATTTATACAGCTGAAATAGGCTTCGAAAATTATCAGCGTGTGTCGTGTTACAATTTTTCTATCTGAGTGTTACGTTTTTTGGTTCTGAGAGGTTGGCAGGACTGCATGGGTGTAAGCCGGCTTTGGAGGTCAGTATAGGCTTCTGTTTTGGGTCCAACCACTGTTTCCAGGTGCTGACAATGACATACAGGACCCATTTCTTGTCACCTGTCACAATGCAGTCCAAGAACTGTTTAACTTGGTAATGTGCAAGCAGGGAAATGCATGCACTCGTGCAATTTGCTTTCTGCTCAACCGTGAGTTGATGGGACACCCAAATTCCCCTCTTGTGCACCTCCCCAAGTTGATGTAGGTGCATGGTAATGCTCATGTGGGTAGTCCCCAGCTGTTTGGCTAACTCCCACATGATCAGCCTGTCCATATCCACTATTGCTGGTCTTCTGACTTTAGGACAGTCTGACAGGTCAAAATTTCTCCTTGAAACCGTTTGAACCAATGACAGCACTGATAATGTGATAGGACATTGGGCACACACTGGTAATGTTCCTTACAGCACTTGCGAGAGTGCTGCCATGATGAAACTCATTCAGCATGCAATGACGTGTTCCTTGTCCACTTCCATGTTGGCTGGCGCTTACACTCTTCACCTTCTGATGGCTAACTGCCACTGACTTAAGCCACCTACTTGCTGATGTCATACCGGAGTGCTGCACAATTTCAGTGGCCAATGTTCGCCATGGCCTGGGCTTTGACTTCAGTCACCTCGTTGTTGGACATTACTTTCTTTCCAACCCAATAGTATGCTGTAAACCACAGTGCTTTCTTTAATTCCAATTATCTTTCTATGTAAAAGGCAAGAACTGTGACAACATGGATCACTTTTTAACCATAAACAAACAACTACATACACTGTTTAACAGAAAAAGATAAACATTTATATTCCTGTGTTCACACCGTGTTATCCATAACCATTCCTGTGTAATGTTTTGTTTACATATTTTTTCTTTGGTTCGAAGTTAGTTTTTTTTTTTTTTTTTTTTTTTTTTGGTGTGATTGAAATGGGAGCACACAGTTGTAGGTTGTAAGATATTTTACTTTACTGGCTCTGAGTAAGACAAGGACGAACGTTACTGTTCTTCGCAAACTTGAATGACTGTTGTTTTAAACTTTGCCTATGCCACATCAAAAAAGTTACTTCTTTCATTAGATGAAGAAATTGAAGCTAAATGCCACAAAGCGATTACGATCGAGCAAGGTGGGAACAACGCACTGCAGTCGAAAGACAATAAATTAACTGCTGCAATGCCAAACCTTGATGTTTTGCTAAAAAGCTGCAGAACTCACATCCTTTCCATTTGTGGCAGTAATGGGCACATCAATGAGTAAAATCACTGTTCAATATATCACTGATTACTCACCAATTCAACATTGAGTAAACAATATTTATTAAAACACCTGATGTATCGCAGGAAATCTGGATGTTTCTTCGAGGTATGGACTCCTGTAATGTTGAGCATGAGAACTTGATTTTCAGTAACTAAATATTGGACAAAGCAGCAAAAAAATTGCTAATTCATGATATAGGAATATTATATTTCCTTCCTCTTTAAAAGAATGCAACAAAAAAAAAAAAAATCTTTTACTTCACAATTCACCTAGAAAATATTCTTTTGCAGCTTCAAACATTGATTATCATTTGCAAAACAAGGATGCTAAAAAAAAATCTGACCCCCATCCCCCCATCCCTACGCAAATTAATTTTTGCTGTACTGGCCGCACTGCATGTCAGGAAACAATTATGAGGAGGGGAGCATGTTTTATAGGGAAGTGCTGACCATACGCTTTATGGGTGATTGCGTTGTGTCATATCAACTTTTTCTTTTTTCTGTGTGATGTTTTAGTTGGTGAGTTCTTTCTTTTCCTCCAGCACTAAAAAATTTCGACCTTTGTTGATTTCCTGGTTTAATATAACCTTTAGTGTTATTATTATTTCCCCTCCCCCAAGATCTCAGCTGAAGTATAATAACAGAGTTGTAAAAAAGAAAAAAAACTCTACATACACAGTCATCAGAACAGAAAACTAGTTTAAAAATACATAATATCTAAAGTATTGTTTACCTGATATTGTCAAAGTATTTTGCATGTTGTTGCTGTGTGAGGCACGTGCTCCCGGCCCAAGAGGTCTTTTTGTTACGGATTTTTGGTTAGTTATAAAAAATAATTTTAGAAATAAAACAATTAGGTTATATATTTTCAGTTCTACATTCATTCATTCTCACAATCAAACGTTTTAAATTTACGATATAACACACTAATGTGTTTTTTATTCCGTTAATAGGCGTAAAATTACAAAAGTTTTGCAAGCTTTCACTGCCAACGGACAGCTTCTTCAGGCTTCTGAATATAAACACTTAACAGAAACAGACAAAGAATAAAAACTAAAAAAAAAAAAAATCTTTTAATTTACATTAATTAAAAGATTTTAGTAGAAAGAGTTATACTTATCATGTCGGGAGACTTCTCACACGACAAAAAAAAAAAAAAAAAAAAAGAACATTACAAAAAAAAAAAATCACAACATTAAATAAAGGACTAAAATAATACACCTGTTTCTACAAACAAATAATAATAGCCCAAAAATATCTACTCAAAAATGAAAAATGACTTATACTTACGACTGATACCTACCAACTCGTCCAATAGATGACAACACATGGGAAACAAATCACCTAACACATACATGACCGCAAACCTTCCTTTTGATTCCTGACAAGCAACTCCAGGACTATACACACGCGAGGAACCCTCATGTAGAAGTAGAGGGATGGTGGTATGATACTACCGAAAGCACTCGCCGTAACGTGGTGACGCCGAACCCCGTGTGAGAAGTCTCCTGACCCGTTAGGTATAACTCTTTCTACTAAAATCTTTTAATTAATGTAAATTTAAAACTTTTGATTGTGAGAATGAATGTAGAACTGAAAATATATAACCTAATTGTTTTATTTCTAAAAAAAAAATTATAACTAACCAGAAACACGTAACAAAAAGACTTCTCGGGCCGGGAGCATGTGCCTCACAGAGCACAACGCGCAAAATACTTTGACAATATCAGGTAAACAATACTTTTAGGTATTATGTATTTTTAATCAAAAGCATGTTTATAGCATAAGACAGCCCTCAAGGTTGCCTCATGAATTGAATATTTCAGAAAACTAGTTGTCGTGAACTACGTACGATTAGCAATATACAAAAAATAACTGAAATCATAATAAAACAATAATATAAAAAATAACTGAAATCATAATAAAACAATAATATAAAAAATAACTGAAATCATAGTAAAACAATAATTACTGTCGGAGTAATGATTATAGAAGATTGAATTTGCTCTAAACTGAAAAATAGGCAAAATTCACAAAAATAGAGGATAAATTTTACAAAAATGGGTGTCATCTTTAAAAACCTGGATCCCCCCACACACACCCACACACACCCACACCCCGTAAACAACATTAGAAAATTGTACATAAATAATAAAAAAATGAGTACTTACTGATAAATCATATTCAACACAGATTTCAGCAGTTTTCATCAATATTTAGGTTGGTCGGTCGGTTGGTTGGTTGGTTGGTGTTTAATAGCGCAAGGGCCAAAGGGCGCCAAGTCCAATGGTTTCAAAATTTTATAAAACAAAATTAAAAGGAAATGACACATAACAGAACAAGCAGTGTAAAAGGCCAATAAAACAACAAAACACTAATTCATCAATATTTGTGGTGCATGTAAGAATAAGTTTTTCACTCTTACTATTATATGTGTTGCGAACATTTTTATTAAAGGAAATTTAGCTGGGCAGGCCACCTAATAAAAGGCTCTAGGAAGAACACTACTCTTAATAATTTTGAAACTTTATTTTGTTTAACTAATACTCCTTTCCTTTAATGAAGTTAAGGAAATATAGTTTGCTTGCTGGCAAATATCAATGTAGTGTGCTTGGAGTAACTAACAGCCTGAATCTTTTTTTTTTTTTTTTCTTTTCTTTTGCGAAGGCCTAATTAGTGAATGTAATTGTTGTATTTAGATTAGTTCTTTAAGTAACTTACATGTTCTTTAAGGTACTTTACCATGAAGGACATTTAGCATGCATGTTCTTTACTTTAACAACTTGGGCAATTTTACTGTTTTCAGGACATCATGTAGATGACCAAGTGCCAAAAATTGTGCTTAAGTTTTGTGTAATTCTGGAAATGGAAACAATAATTTAGTTTATGTATTTTTTTTAACAGTTTGCACAAATAGTTTTTCTTCAAAAGTCTAATCTTACTGGTTGTTTATGGAAGTTAATAACAAGCTCACACATTGATACTTACATTAAAAGCACCAGTTACTTCCTTGTTGTGAATATATTTTTTAAACTTATTATGTTCTGATTAATTCTGTCATCTTTTTGGTATGTCTTTTGAAAAAGAAGTACATGTCTGTGTTCTGTCTATGTCCATTCTTCTGTCTATGGACACCATATCTCTGCATGTATGTATTAGTCCACTCAGAAAATTCCTTTTTTCGTAAGGAAAATTTAACTCTTAGAATGGCAATTTTTGCCTTTTAATCTTTTTCAAATGCTTAACTTCGGCATGAGGGGTGTAAATGCAGATGCTGTCAAATTCAAAGCATGTTTTATTCACTATCACTACTCCTACAACTGCAATTGAAACAATTTATATTTATATATATATATATTTTTATCATGAAGTACATTTAGCATGCATGTTCTTTAAGTAACATAGAGATCTCCTACTAGAGGGTGTAAATGTTTATCATATTTTTCCAAATATGTATTCTTCTAAAGGTCCAATTTGAAAAATTATTTTTGTGATTGATAGCATTCATACTGAAAAGTACTTTGCTTATAATTTATGGCTTTTTTAATACTGCATAATTTTACAGTGAGGAGATATAAGTGAATGTTTCTATTTGCAACATATTTGTAGCCATATCAATGCTTCTAAAAGTTCATTGTAAAAATTCTTCTTTGGTCAAACATCCAAAAATTTAACAGAAAAATTGTTGCACTTACATCCTCTTTAAAATATTGCACAGTTTTTCCACCAAAGGGCATAAATATATACTGTATTTTCCACTATATCTTTGTTATAGAAGTTCCACATTTCAAAAATTCTTTTTGCAAAGAACAGTGTTGATGGGGAATATTTTGCATGTAATTTCCAATTTTTTGTAACATTTAGTTTTTGTACTGAAGCACATATCTCTGTTTACACCATATTTCTGCCATATCTACATATGCAAAAACCTGACTGAAAACAAATGTCACATACTGATCACTACAAAAAGCATTTTAATTTTATTTCATTCCTAAAATGATGCATTATATCTATCCATGAATTACAGGGGATAAAATTACCATGGACACATTTCACAGGATATCAATGAAGAAAAAAACTACACTCACCCAAGTTTTTTACAAGATGCCTTAATGAAGGGAAGACTGAAGACCCTTGATGATTTGAACACTGATACAGTGATCCTATTGCATAAAAAAGGGAGGGAGGGGAGGACCTTAAGGATATCAGGAACTAAACACCCATCAGCCTGATATAAGTTGTTTGCAAAAGCTTCACTGAGGTATTGTCTCATTTCCTGAAGGAAACACTAGGCATGGCTCAACCAAGAGAACAAACTGGATTTTGGAGCAGCTACAAGACTGTAGATAAATAAATGTACTGAAAAAACTAATTGAAATAATTGATGAATATGTATTCCCACCATGTATGGCATTTATTAATTATGAAAAGGATTTTAAAGATTCTGTTAAACTATCAGAGATTATAAGCAGGGGTGCAGAAAATTTTCAGTGCTCAATATTTCCCCAGAACACAATTTTTTTGCCCGAAATTTCCCCCAAAACTGTAGTGGATTTTCATACAAGTTAAAGCGATTATTAGAGTATATGTTGGTGTTTAAGAACTATCCTTAAAGCCAATTAATTAAAAATTGGAAAAAGAAACCACTAATATTTATTCCAATGAATAAATAAAGAAAATCTTACATTGATGGGTGACATCAGTTGTGACCAAGAAATGGCAGCCTTCCTATCTCTTTGTTAAGGTTGTCAATCATGTTTGACGTCTTGCCAGCCACCGGTATTTTTGAGCACACAGTTAATAATAAAACACAAAATCATGCTTGTTGAATAATCACCAGTAATAAATTTTAAAATAGTTACATGCCACACTAGTGTTCTCCCTAGAGCCTTATTACAGGGCAGCCCGCCCACTTAATTTTGTCTGCCACCCGGCTATATTTCCTTTAATGATTTTTTTTTCTTTTAGATTGGGGGTTTAATGACCACCGTGAACAACTCAATGGGCTATAAGCAGTCGCCCGTCCGCAATTTAGGGTCACTGGTTCCAGGGAAGGAAGAGATCCAGTGCCGTGAGACAAACACAACATCCATGCCTCATCGAGATTCGAACCCTGACCCATCTCGGACGAATGATCAAAAGCCAGTGCTTGGACCACTGCACCACCCGGGTGACCCTTTAATGAATGTTTTCACATTGCACATAATAGTAAGAATGGAAAACTTATTTCCACATACATCATCAGTGTTGATGAAAACTGACTGAAATCTGTCACTGCCCTGGTGGTGCAGTGGTCTAAGCGCTGGCTTATGACCATTCGTCTGAGAAGGGTCCAGGTTTGAATCCCGGTGAGGCATGGATGTTGTTTGTCTTACGGCACTGGTTCTCTCTCTTCCCTGGAACCAGTGGCCCTAAATTAGGGACAAGCGACTGCTTATAGCCTATTGAGTTGCTTACGGTGGTCGTTAAACCTTCAAAAAAAAAAAAATGTGTCGAATATAATTTGTTAGAAAATTGTACAAAAATGATTAAAAAAAAATGAGTATTTACTAACTGTTTATCATGTTATGTTACATTAATTCCTACCACACTGCTAAAGATGTTTAATAAGTATAATAATGCTAAGGAAAACATTTTTTTCTCCTGATTGGAAAAGGGGTTATTAAATGTACCACCTAGATAAAATTTCTTGTCGCCTGGCTGTAAAAATTATTTAGGGAGGACACTACACACTTTATAATAAACTGCACACAAACAGCGGTATGAATAGCATCCGTAGCACACAAACAGCAACCGAAAAACCATGTGTGTCCCGGGTAAAATGGCTGCCAATAGAGCTCATTGCAGATGCGCTTGAAGTTGAAGCTTGGCGTTGCACATCTAAGTTTATAAATATAAATGCAGTAGAACGTCCAAAATCCGAACTAATTGAGATCACCGGTAGTTCGGATTGGAGGACAATTTGTTTTTACTTTCCGTTTCCTCAATCCACACTTCCGGCTTTTAGATCAAAAGACAAAGTTTCCTACTAGAAAAGTTTCTGGAACAACCTTTTAACAATGCAGTGAGGTGCCACATTTCTGCCCTTTCAACAGATTTGGCTCTGAGAGATTTATCACTTCCCCCATCCTCTCATTCTACAAATGGTGACACTGTTCTGAACAGTCTGTTCGGGATTTTAATCTGTTTTTTCGCATTCTTCTCCTTCCTCTCGGACAATGCGGGCAAAGAAGGCTGGGTGGTTTCCTGCCCCAGTCATTCCAAACAAAAGGGATTCAGTCCTGGGAATAGAAACATGAAACTTAAATTCAAAACGTCTGAAACATTTTGGGGTTATTTGGGAAAACAGTGGTGGGGCAAAAATGCTGAAAAATAAACAGCTAAAAAGATTCTATGATTAACTATAATTTATTTCATTCTAGCATTTCAGGCATCTAATTGTGCCAGATAATTTTACTGAATGAAATTTAAATTAGACTTGAATCCTTTGAAAAATGAATTTGTCATTCGATTTTAAATGTCTGGAACCCCCAGTAATTTTTTAAATCGGCGCCTATAACACATTCACTGCCATTAGTTTTGGAAACGTTTATTAGCATGACTAGTGTTTGCAGTGTACTTGTTACTCTGCCTTGGCATTAGTAAAGTCGTTACTAATGGTGTTACTAATGGTGAATCGTCTGCCAGCGGCAGTCTGCAGTACATCACTGTGCTCATAACCTCTTGTATTCATAACGACACGGCATTTTTCAAAATGAATACCTGATTACTGTGCAGTAAATTACTCTTATCTTTAACATTATATTCGTTGTTAATAAGTCAAATTTTCGTTTTATTATTGCTATTATTATTATTAATATTACTATTTTACCACTGGGCAAAAATTTCCCTAGAACTGTTTTAATTTCCTCCGAAACTCGTTCACGCGTTCATACATATTTTGCAACCCTGGTTATAAGGCCTTTGAAATCCTGCAGTACTGAAGATGCAGATCAATATTATTAATATCACCTAAGACAGTACAAGTTTAAATGTTAGACTATTTGAGGGAGTGGCACTTATAAAAATTTGAAAGGGAGTGAGACAAGGTGACACCATATCTGTCAAGCTTTTTGGTTTCACATCATTGCAGAATGTCTTTCAGTCATTTAACTGAGAGTACAAGGGGATAAAGATTAATGGAAATAGTTTAATTCACCTTAATTTTGTTTTGCTGATGGCATAGTAATTTTTTGCAAGTACTGTACCTCCTCAGAGCTACTGACAAGAGTAAAAAAGTGGGATTAAATATGAACAAACCTTGATTTTTTTTTTTTTTAGCAGTAGCAACACTTGCTAGTGGCCTTATGCTTTACTAGCAAATTGCATTATCCACTAGCAAAAGTTTATTAACATTATACAGAAAAGAACTAACATGTCCCCCTCCATAAGTCAATCATGACACATTTTGATTTCACCCCTGTAATTGTCACATTGTAATGCTGAAAACATTACACAAATTTAGATATAACTCACCTTTTCATGACATGACAGATTAATTTTAACATTCATTTGAATGCAAATATTTAAAAAACATTTTTTTTATTTAACTTTATTTACAAACTTCAATAATACTATTCAAAATCTTAAGTTATTTTCTGTATGGTTTATGATCTGTGTTTCAGATCTTTTCATCATACCACTTTAAAACAGTAGGCCTGGGGTCAAACTTGTCTTCGAACGGACATTCAACCTCAATACTCATGAGAGCATTCAATGTTTGTAAGTCTAAACTAACCCCTCCAATCACCCTGGATTCTCTTCATGAAACTGAACCCAACCTCACATGCATAAGTAGATAAGGGAAATATACTGGATATTTCTACTAGTGCCAAAACATTTTTATAATGTTTGCACTTTTCAAGAAACATTCATTTCCAGAAAGCAGTTGTGCCTCTTTGTATGTGTCTAAAATATTCCACATGTGCAATGCAGTGGTGTTTTACAGTTCATGCTAAATTATTCAAAAATTTTCCACTAGCAATTTTTGCTAGAGCCACTTTCTATCACTAGCAAAATGCATTTGCTTGCTAGCAATTTGCTATGAACTACTGGTCGAAATCGAGCCCTGAATATGAGCTTACTGAAAACAAACTTGATGTGCAATGCAAGAACTAAGGTTTAGCCATTGAGATAAAGAAAATCTTGAGGTAACCAGTATCAACATTTACGTTAGACAACAGATATCAAGCAAGGGCCATATTGATGAAGAAATTAATCAGCTTATAAAACTTGGTTGGAGAGCATTTGGAAGAAACAGTACAATTTTCAAGATAAATTTTCCATCATGTTTTAAAAGGAAAGTGTTTAATCAATGCATTCTTCCAGTTCTTACGTAAGGAGCAGATATATGAACCTTAATTGAAAAAGGCATACACAGAGGGGTAGCATGGAAAGATGCATTCTTGGTCTAACCAGGAGAAATAAGAAAAAGAACTTGTGGATCAGGCAAATGACAAGAGCAGAAGACATCATGATCAAAGTAATGCTCCTGAAATTGCAATGGGATCAATATATTGCTAGAACTGACCACTGACAACTGAAATATTAGACGGGATACCAAGATATGGGAATGTAGACCTAGAAGAAGACCACATGAGAAATAGGATGATAAAATTCAAAAGCATGCTGGAGTGAAGTGGAAGATAATTAGGGAGACCTTCATCCAGCAGTGGATTGAGAGTGGTTAATGATCTACCAATCTAGCAATCTATCATTGATTGATTGATGTTTCTAGTGATTTTGATATGCAAATAACTTAGATTTAAATGATCCTGCATTTTTGTAACAAAACATTTATGTGACGTATCTGCTTCAAAGACACTTTTTTTTTGTACTTTGTTTTATGTGCAGCTTGGTTCTTCGCCCCTGCATATGGCAGCTCAATATGGCCACCTTGCTACTGCTGAAGTATTGCTAAGGGCTGGAATTAGCAAGGATGCACGGACAAAAGTAGATCGCACCCCTCTTCACATTGCAGCTCAAGAAGGTCATGTTGAGATAGTAGAGTTGCTGATCAAGCATGGTGCTGAGGTCGACGCCAAAGATATGGTAAGGAATTTAAATGCTCTTGCTTTAATGAAGTTTTGGTTCAGTGTTTCATATCATGCTTATGTGTTATGGGTTAAAATGTTTTTTTCTAGTTTTGTACTGCTGCAAACTATGGGCATTAATATTTTGTTTTTGTTTAAAAACACATTATGAACTATGAAAATTGTAACAAAAATAGTGATGCTTAAAAAAAAATGCTTTAGAACGTTCTACGAGCCATTCTCGTAAAAACAGGAATGAGATTCATGGGTACCGCTTATACATTAAAGAGCCAAAACATTGTGCCCACCTGCTTAATATGATGTTGGTCCTCCACATGCCACTAAAACAGCTCTTACCTGGTGAAGCATGTATGCTACAAGATTTCTAATGGTGCCTTCTGGTGTCTGGTATTAACATGTTACCAGCAGATCTTTTAACTCTTGTAAGTTGCGTAGCATTAGAATGGCAAATCCAATTTGCAGTTTTTTTTTTTTTTTAAACACAAACCACAGACGCTTGATTGAATTGGATTGGATTGATGTCTCAGGAATTTGGAGGCCAGTGCAATACCTGGAAGTCTTCCTCAAGTTCTAAGAATCATTCTCGAACGATCTGGACAGTGTGGCAATGCACATTGTCCTGCTAAAAGAGTGGAATACCATTGCCATGAAAGGATGTACCTGATCTGCAATGATGTTTAGGTAGGTAGTAGACATAGTTTCCTGCACATGCATGATTGGACCCAGGGATTTCCAGCATATTATTGTTCAAAGCATTACACTTCCACCACTGGCCTGCTGTGATACCACAGTGCATCCTGGTGCCAACACTTCCCAAAATAAACGCACACGTGTACCTGGCTATCTACATGATGCAGCAAGAAACAAGATTCATCGAACTAGATTACCTTCTTCCAATCATTCAAAGTGCAGTTTTGATACTCTTGTGCCCACTGCTGACCGTGAGCATACCACAAGCCTTGCCCTCTTGGAAATGCTCTGACCCAGTCATTTTGCCATTACAATTTGGGCTTTGCCCGCTGCCTTTCCCATCTGAAGAACAAGAACAACATTGATTTACAGAGCAGAGTATCAGGTGTTATTTATACTGTTTGATTACCATCCTATGTGCATTTGTTTACTTGCAGTTGCTTCGATTTGCGTAAAGACAGGCTGGTTATAATGTTTTGACTCTTTGGTGTATTACCTTGCATAAATTTAATTTTTAGCATTTTTATGTCTACCGTTGCCTTGAAAAATCTTCCCAGTGGAGTGTGAAAGCTTGGCAAATCTTTGTGCTTACTACGCCACAAAAATAAATGGATTTAATACATCATATGCGTCTCTTGAATGTTTTTGGCACATCTTTTATAAAAAAAGATCGTGCTTATGTATCAGTTTATCCGTCTGTAGACACCATATCTCTGCAACTATTTGTCTGATTTGAAAAATTCTTTTAGCATTGGGAAGCTTGAAATATGCAAATTTCGTATATTAAAAAAAATGAAATATATATTTCGTTTTTTTTTTTTTCGATTTACAATTTCGCCACTAGAGGGTGTAAAGGCAGATGTCGAATTCAAAATACATTTTATTCCATATATTTGCTTCTAAATATCTGATTCAAAAAATTCTTTTATCTTTCAATTCCATTATATTGAAGAGTATTTTAGGTTTAGTTACTTTTTCAAGTTATGCATAGATTTTATGCTAGGTAAGTATTATGTAGCCGAAGTTGAGCCCAGGCCCTACTTGGGCTCTGCCTGTCTCAGCACTGAAAAGTATCATCCAGCTAAAATTTCTTGCTGCCTGGCTGTAAAAAAAAAAAAAAAAAAAAAAACTAGGGTGAACAACACTACATGAAAAAGGTTTTCATGTTTGACAAATACACAAGAAACCTTGTATATTGGAGAAGAATGTATTGTCAAAAATCCAACCTTTCTGCAAACCAAAACAAGCCCAAGTTTCCCACTGAAATGAAAGCTTGTGTTGACTCTTGGTGTGAACTTTATTTGTTGTTTAAGCAAACTTTATTTTTTAATTCACCATTTCAGATGTTTGATAAGACAGAAATTATTAGGTTAGGTAACATAAAAGATGAGGGAATATTTCAATTTTATTTTGTTTCAATGTAAGCTGACTTATGTATATGTATGTATGCATGGGATGTAAGGTCAGGTGATGCGTAACATCACAGCCTCTCCTTGACAAATGTCAACCCCGCCTTCTCGTGGTGCATCCTGTTCCCACTAAAGGGGCTCTGACAACCGCAAATAGCGGTATAACTATACCATCGGGATCAGAGGAAATGCTATCCCACACTCACCAACCCGCTTGGCCAGCGTGGTGAGTTATGGCCAAACACCTCCAAAATGACTCTACAACTTAAATCTTGGCCCTCAGTCTCCGGCAGCTGGAATGTACCTGGCCAAGGCAGCGGCCAGTGCGACATGAAGGCAGAGGGTGCTAAGAATCCCCGGAGGACCGGACTAGGCTGCCATTTGATGCTGACCTTGGCTACCTACAACGGACGCTCCCTATCTTCTGATTCAAGGCTTCTTGAATTGGAAGAGGAACTACAAAGGATCAAGTGGGACATCGTCGGGATGAGTGAGGTAAGGAGAAAAGGAGAAGATCTCATTGAACTGAAAAGTGGACATCTCATCTATTATCGTGGGACAGATACTGGCAGAACTAGTGGTGTTGGATTTATAATAAACAAGAAACTGAAGGATAAAGTGGTAGAAGTTGAAAGTTCCTCTGACAGAGCTGCACGACTCGTTATCCAACTATCGAGAAGATACCAGGCTCAGATTATTCAAACTTATGCACCCACCACAAGTCATCCTGAAGAAGAAATTGAAGAATTTTATGAGGAAATTCGTCATCTAAATAATAAAGGTAAGCAGCACTTGAAGATAATTATGGGAGATTTCAATGCAAAAATAGGGCACCGGCAACAGAATGAAACTTCAGTAGGTAAATTCGGTCACGGCAACAGAAACCAGCGTGGAAATACTCTCGTTGAGTTTGCAGAGGCAGAAGGATTTTTCATCTTGAATTCCTTTTTCAAGAAAAAGCCACACAGGAAATGGACATGGAGACATCCAATTGGGACGACAAGTGAAATTGATTTTATTATGTGTAACAAAAAATTCATCATCGAAGACTGCAGTGTGCTAAACAAGTTCAACACAGGTAGTGACCATAGATTGATGAGATGTAAGATGCACCTCAACACTAAACTGGAACGTGGCAAGCTCATAAGACAAACAAAATGTATTGACATAACCAACCTTAAAAAACACCATAATACTTTCAAGTTGGAACTGAAGAACAGATTCTCTGCTTTAGAAGGCCTAACATCGGAAGAAGTGGATATTTCGGAAGTTAACAGAAAAGTAACCAAAGCTCTTATGGAAACAGCAACAAAATTAGCTGGGTCTAAGAACAAGTTGCATGTAAACAAATTATCAGGAAAAACCAAAATGTTGATGCAAAAAAGAAGAGAGATGAGGACAACTAAAGAAGATGTGACTTCCAAAGTGGAATATATAGAGCTATGCAAGACAGCACGAAAAAGTATCACTGAAGACGTAAGGAAATTCAACTGTGAGCTAGTGAGGAAAGCAATTGAAAACAACCAAAGCCTAAAGATAGCAAAGGGACATCTCAGTAAGGGAAGAAAACAGATTATGGCTCTGAGAAAAGAAGATGGTACTATAACAAGAAATAGAGGCGAAATTTTGACAAGAGTGAAAGATTTCTACTCCAAATTATATGAAAGGGATGATACATGTACTCCAGACATCATGAAAGGTACCAGAGTTCTTCCAGTCCTCCCAGCAGAAGTTGCTCATGCAATCAAGAACATGAAGCGGGGGAAAGCTCCAGGAGAAGATGGAATTACTATAGACATCATACAAGAAGCAAGTGGAGAAATTGAAACAGTACTCGCCCAAATTTTCACTCGATGCCTTAATGAAGGGAAGATTCCTGAGGATTGGAACAATGCTACAATGATCCTGCTACATAAAAAAGGTGACATTGAGGATCTCAGGAACTACAGACCTATCAGCCTCCTATCAGTGGTTTATAAAATCTTCACTAAAGTTCTTTCACACCGCTTGAAGGTAACACTGGACATGGCTCAACCGAGAGAACAAGCTGGATTCAGGAGTGGCTACAGCACAATAGATCATATCCACGTACTGAGAGAACTAATTGAAAGAGCGAGGGAATATGAACTTCCATTGTGCATGGCTTTTATCGATTATGAAAAAGCCTTTGATTCGGTGAAACCATCAGCAGTTACCACGGCTCTGAAATCCTGCGGTATTGAAGATGCATACATTAATATTATTAATAACATCTATGAAAATGCAAGTGCAAAGATTCGGCTGTTTGAAAATACAACACACATAAATATTGGAAAGGGAGTGAGACAAGGTGACACCATATCTCCGAAGCTCTTTAATGCCACATTGGAAAATGTCTTTCAATCACTGAACTGGGAAAACAAAGGGATAAAGATTAATGGAGATTATCTAACCCACCTTCGTTTTGCTGATGACGTAGTCATTTTTGCAACTACCCCATCAGAGCTGCAGAGTATGATCCAGGAACTTGCTGACAAGAGTAAAGAAGTGGGATTAAAAATGAACTTTCAGAAGACAAAAGTGATGTTCAATGCTTTTACAAGAAATGACGATTTATCGATTGATGGAGAAAAACTGGAGATAACAGATACGTATGTTTATCTTGGACAGCAGATATCAAGTGAGGGTCACATTGATGAAGAAATTAATCGGCGTACAAAACTTGCCTGGAGAGCTTTTGGAAGAAACAGCATAATTTTCAAGAGCAATATGCCATTATGTCTTAAAAGAAAAGTGTTTGATCAATGCATCCTTCCAGTGCTTACGTATGGTGCAGAGACGTGGACCTTAACTAAAAGAGACATACAAAGGCTGCAGACAACTCAAAGAAGCATGGAGAGGTGCATGCTTGGTATAACCAGGAGAGATAAGAAGAGGAACTCGTGGATCCGAAAAATGACGAGAGTGGAAGACATCATGATCAGAGTTAAATCCCTGAAATGGCAATGGGCTGGACATACTGCCAGAAGGACAGACCATAGATGGACAGCCGAAATTTTAGATTGGATTCCAAGGGACAGGAAAAGACCCAGAAAAAGACCACATGGGAGATGGGTGGATGAAATTCGTAAATATGCGGGAGTGACATGGAGGAGACTGGCACAAGACAGACTGTTGTGGAGGAAACTTGGGGAGACCTTCGTCCAGCAGTGGATTGATAATGGTTGACAATGATGATGATGATGATGATGATGTATGCATCAATTCTTTGAAATTAAATTTCTTGACAATATTATAGCACCACCCCGTGGCCAAGTAGTGCAAAGCATTGGCTTCAGATCATTCACTCAAGATGGGTACTGGTTAGAATCCCAAATGAGGCATGTATGGTGTGTTTTTCGTACTGCATAGGCTCTCTCCTGTTCATGGAACCAGTGGCCTCAAATTAAGGATAAAAGACTGCTTATAGCCCATTAAGTTGTTCATGATGGTAATTAAACCCCCAAACAAAAAAAATAAGCAAAACAAATCCCCAACAATAATATAACAGTAGTGGGAAGACACTCTTTGCTATCCACTTATTCTGGCCTGTAAATGTTTTCATAGTTTGGGGCTCCTCCATGGGGACTCCTAAAACAATTCTAGGGGGAAAGGTTGGGAACACTGGTTTAGACTGTTCACTCATAGCAATATCTTTAGGTACAAAAGCATCCATAATCTAATGTGATTCAAAGCATGAGCATTTTTAGTGGTTTTAAAAAATAGTTTCAGTATCAAATACTGTTTAAAATTAGTTACCTAATAATTGAGTGGCCAGTCAAGATATTAAATCACATCTGGATTGATATACTGAATAATGCAGAAGTGATGCAGGACTTCCATAGATGAATTGCCAAGATTGTTGGTGTATCAAAATTAAATCTTCACCTCTTCACCAGGTGAAAGCATTCAGGTTTACTAGAACACAAGTACAAAGGATCAATTATCAATGAGACAACAAGAGAGAAGCATGTAATGTTGCAGTGTTTAAGGATACAGAAGTCAGAATTCCTTGGTAAACATAAAAAATGAGTAAATGAAAAAAAAAATAAAAATATGGGAGACGTAAGTTGTTTTTCACATGCTATTTAGAAAGATTATAAAATGATTTGTTGTTGAAAAACAAAATAAGTGTATTTTGCAAAAAAAAAAAAAAAAAAAAGAAATCTGATTTGTTGGGAGTTGTATGGAATTTAATTTTCAAAATGGTGTGAAATATTGTTTTGGATGCTTGTTAAACATATTAGGAAAGGGCAAAGGTTTGTTTCTGAGGGTTTACTTAACAAAGATGGGCAACTTGTGATATGTAATGAAGATGTATTGAATAGGGGTGGTTTGACATTTGAAGTTCTATTGAATTTAAATTCAGAAAATAATGTACAGGTAACTGATAAAGACAAGAAGTGTAGTGATGGTGACTTAAAGAACCAGAGGATTAAGTTTTGATGAGGTAGCAGGTGCTGTTTTATTCCTAAAATGCAGTTAAGCTATAAACTATGATGACATTTATCTATCATTGGTCAAGCACTGTAGATTGATAAGTGTTCTTCAGTTGCATCTAGTGATTAGAAAGCTAGTTTTTAAAAGTAGCTGTTACAACTACATTCTTGAAAAAGCAGTGTGCTACAGCTACATTTGCTGAAAAGTATCTAGCTGCACTACTTTTTCTGAAAAATACAGCTGTTATTATATTTAGGCTTAAATTAAGAATGCAAATTCGGAGGTGGACCTTTGTGTGCACATTCTTGCATATGCAGGGTGTCTACCAGGTCACAAAAGTCACCGAATGGTCACGGAATGAGAAAACGGTCACGGAAGTAAGGTCGTAGGTCACAGTCAATTTTTATGTTTTTTTATTTTTATTTTTTTCCCTTTGTGCCTTACCCTAAAAAAATCAAATTTCAGCTTTGAGCTAAAACGGAGAAGTCTTTGCCAATGACGATGACGACATTTCCTTCCTTCAGACAAGATCTGAAGGGATACACTGTGATACTGTTCTCCCCTTCAGCGTTCATAGATTCCACTTGGCACTTTGCCAACCGCGGTTCTCTCAACTATGATCATATGTAGAGGATTTTAGGCAGGGAGTGTCTGATCCCAGGTCTTAAACAACCCTTAGAAATAGGAAGCTAGGAGATTTGGGCTAGAGTGCCCGATAGGAGAGTGACATTGAAGCAAAGTAGAAAGGGGGAGGAAGATGCCCTTATTTATTACTGGGGGGCCAGTACCCAGGATCCAACGGCTTAACGTGCCCATCCGACGCACTGCAGATATTTAGTGGATCGAGCGTTCGTACCTACTTGGGATCGAACTAGAGGTCCTTTCTGTGGCAGTCACGAACGTTGCCCACTAGGCTACCCGCGGCCCAAGGTTCTCTCAACTACGGGCCGATAGTAAAGGTTTTCTGGTCGAAAGTAACCAATAACCTACTTGTTTGCTTCGCAGGAAAATTCGTCGCGGGTCATTCAGTTTGGGCGATGTACCGGTATAACGCGAAAAACAGCTTTTAAGTTTTACATCGAGGCTCTGATTTTTTAGCTAACGGTACTACGATGTGTCGTCCTTCGCGATATCGTGATGCGATGTATCCTGAAGTACGATGTTGATGAAACCACATGATTGCGTCGCTGACATCAGGCATTTTTCAGGAATGATGGGAATCCATCACGAAGCAAACACGATGTTTAAACCGGTTCTTATCGGGCCGCCGCGTGTCGATGATGCCACAAATCAGCGAATTCGCATGTACTGCTATCTGCCAGCAGGAATGATATTTGAACAGGTTTTGATCAGTATGATCATAACCTGTTTGAATATCAGTCCAAAACTGCAATCGTTCCAAGTCATAATAAACGCTGCTGCATGTTTGTATGCCGTGACTGTAATCTCCGAGATCTAGGGAATTTGCCGCAGTCTGGGAAGTAGTTGGCGGGTAATTAGCACGTCTTTTGTAAAAAAGATTGTGCATACGAATCAGTTTGTCCGTCCGTCTGTGGACACCATATCTCTGCAACTATTAGTCCGATTGGAAAATTTCTTTTTGCATTGGGAAGCATAAAATGTGAGAATGATGATCCTGGCATTCCGAGTATTTTGGATGTGCAACTTCGTCGCTAGAGGGCGTAAATAAATGCAGATGATATCGAATTTAAAATGCATTTTATTGCATATATTTGCTTCTAAATATCCGATTGAAAAAATTATTTCTTCCTTTCGATGCCATTTATAACGAAGACTGTTTTAGATGCAGTTTCTTTTTCAAGTAATCAATAGATTTTCCACTAGTTGACATAAAGGTAACTTGCGTTTACCCTGATATCTCTGCTTCTAAAACTCTGATTTGAAAAATTCTTTCTGCATCGGATACTGCTTCTAATAAGAAATGTTTTTCATGTAATTTCAAAATTTTGATAAAGTAGGGTTTGGGCACCAGGGGGCATAAGTGTTTATTTCTGTTTTTGATGTATTTGCAGCAAAATCCGAGCTTCTGAAAAAGTCGACTGGAAAAATTGTTTCGTAGGCCACCAATACAGCTCACCTCGGAAAACGTTTTAAGAACACCTGCTTAAAACAGAACGTACTTTTCCCGCCAGGGGCGTAGGTGTATATCTTACTTTTGTTGATATCTCTGCTTCCAAGAGTACGATTTGAAAAATTCTTTCTTTGTTGGAGAGTGTTTCTGATGCGAAATGTTTCTCATATAATTTAAGTTTTTCAAGTAATGCATAGATTTTCCACTAGGGGGCGCAAAGGTAACTGGAGTTTCCCCAATATCTCCACTTCTAAAGCTTCAATTTGAAAAATTCTTTCTGCATTGGATACTGCTCCTGAGGAGAAATGTTTTGCATACAATTTCTAAATTTCGATAAAGTATGGTTTGTCCACCAGGGGACATAAGCATTTTATTTCTGCTTCTGATGTATTTGCAGCAAAATCCGAGCTTCTGATATAGTCGACTGAAAAAATTCTTTCTTAGACTGATACCGCTCACCTCAGAAAGCGTTTTGAGAACACCTGCTGCTTAAAATAGCTCATAGTTTTCTCGCCACAGGGCGTATATCTTATTTTTTCAATATCCCTGCTTCTAAGCTTCTGATTTGAAAAGTTCTTTCTTTTTGGGGGAATGTTTCTGCTGGGAAATGTTTCTCATATAATTTCAAATTTTTCTTAACGCACAAGTCTGCCACTAGAGGGTGTTAGCTCACATTTCCGTTTACAGCAATATCTGCAGGACTAAAAACCCATTATAAAAGATTCTTTCTTGGTTAGATACTACTAACTATGAAAACTGTGCATTTTCTTCCCAAAATAATGCCCAATTTTGCCGCTAGGAGACTCCAATGTTCAATCTGTTTTTCGAAGTATCTTTGCTTCTAAATGTACTATTTTAAAAATTATTTCAGCACCGGATGCCATTTACCTTGTGGAACACTTTAGGTCAGTATTTGAGGAGTTTTATAGTTGACAGTTATACCACTAGGTGGTTTTTGTGTACTTTTGCTTGCTGCTGTATCTCTGCTTCTAACAATCCTATTGAGAATTTTTTTATAATTACTGTATGCCATTCTCCACAATAGAGATGTGGTGCATTATCCTCTTTAAACAATGCACAGAATTCCTGCTAGGGTGCATAAAGGTCAGTACCTTTTTCTCTCTGTCTCTTTTTCCGGGAGCCATATTTGAAAAGTTCTTTTTCGTTAGCATATTTTTTTTTCATAAATATTTTTTTGCTTTCCCATTAGGCATAGAGTTATATCAGGTTTCTTTCTTTATTTCTCTCTTTTTAACTGTTCGATTTGAAAATCTGTCTCCGATACCTTCCTTCTACTGTGAGAAACTTTTTATGCACAGTTTGTTCATTTTCATTACGTACTTTTTAGCTGCTGGTGGAAGTAAGTAGCTGTTTCTATTTCTAAATGTTGTATCAATTGAAGAAATCTGTTGATATTTTTCAAACCGGTTGCATTTGCTTTGAATAACTTCAAATGATAAATTTAATTTGCATCAGAAAAGATTCAAGACATGTTCATTACAACTCTAAATTTGGTGTCATCTTTCTTGTTTTCTTTTTTCTTCACATTTTAGCAAAACAGTATGAAGAGATGTATAGGCATTTAAAATTACATCTGTATAATTTTCCGAATATCAGTCAGTGCACTTCCATTCCTTCGGAGAATTATTTAATTTTTTTCAATATTTTCAAAATATTTAATCAGGCCTAGGCTAGGTAGAAAAAAATGCAAGCCTAACTGCAGATTTCAGTACTTCCCGATGAAATTGCGCCATAAAAATTGGTATAAATGCACTGCACATTGAGTAGACAGACACAACAATATTACACATTTAAAATTTTTAGTCAGGCTTAGGCTAGGCACAAAAAAAGGAAAGGCCTGACTGCAAATTTGGATACTTTCCGATGGAATTTCACCATGAAAATAGTTATAAATATGCACTGCATGTTGAGTAGACAGACACAAAATATCATACTTTCAAAAAATTTAATAGACCTAGGCTAGGCAAAGAATAAATAAATAAGTAAATAAAAATAAAAGCCTAACCATAGGTGGTTTGGGTACTTCCTGATGGAACTTCACCCGAAAAATCTGTACAAATGTACTAGGCGTAAAGTAGATGGACAGAATAACATTATATTTAAAAAAATTATAATCAGGCCACATATTCAACATGTATTCAAAATAATAAAACTAAATGCTACATCAAAATGTAAAGAAGCACTAAGAAAAGAGAAGTCAGCAGGCAGAGAAAAAAAGGAAATCAGATGCGCTGTGGGAAGAATTAAGAAACTAAAGAAAGAAAATGTAATTGGAACAGGATGAAAAAGCTAATGTAATAGAAACAGAAATTAAAGCAGCATACACATACACATACAAACACACCGCAGAGTTAAAGCTATGTCATGCATTGCATTTGGATTGTTAAAGCTCTTCATTAGTGCCCTGGGGGCTAAATATTATCCAATAAGGAAGTGTTTGATTTAGATAACTTTTTTAGTTTTATGCATGCACAGTAATACTGAGCCTTACATGTCTATTTAATGCATGTTTGCTATAACGTATGCACAACATTTTTACCCGTTCCCAACATAACTTATTAACATCACGCTAAAAATTTCCACCAATTGGAAGCTGCATACTTTGAAGTCTAGAAATCTTTGTTTACGGTACACTTGTTTCTGGCTTCTCTGATCAGAGGAGGAGGAATTCACATTGGTATTGCTTTTTTTTTTTATTGATTTACTAAGGACATACTTGTAAAAATGTCTTTCAATAAAAGAAAAGTGATGCTGAAAGTGAAATATTGGTAAAATGCTACAGAAATCCATAAAATTACAAGAAAAAGTGGACATAATAAATATGAGGCTGGTGAGTTAATTACTAAACTTTCAAACTCTATGAAATGGTCCTAGCCACCCCACATATTCAACAGACCATACTCTTATGTAACTTTTTTTTTCTTTTGCTACGTAACAAACACACCTTAAGTTCAAACCTATGGAACAAGGAGCTATTGCCACTTTTGAATCATATTATTTATCGCATTGTGATCTGAAGACAGCTTATTTTTAGTAACCGTTAGTAAGGACAAGGCAACTGTTCAACAGTTTGGTTGTGATTATAATATTTTATATGCAGTATCACAGGAACTTCGATAATGCATGAAAAATGATGACACAGTAATGCGTGGTTGGACTTTGACATAAACTTTTTGTCCACAATTTGTGACTGTTTTGGAAAGATTTGAACCAACTGTTAGATTAATAATATTGTTGAAGAAATTCTCTGGCTACCTGAAAAGCTTGATTTGGAAACCGATGATGCAAAAGAATTGTTAGCCTCACACAGTAAAAGACTTGAGCACTGCAGGCTTGATTGAACTGGAAACATGGTCAGGGAAAGTGGCTCATAAGAAGACTCAGTTGAATAAATTACTAAAGAAAATGTACACTAACAAACATTCTCATTAAAACTTTCAAAATCATAGAACAGCTTGTAAATAAAATTGATAAGTGTGGCCCTGATATTGAGTGCAGTTCTTCAGTTGTGCATATGTTCAGATACTTTGTGCAAGAGTATGAAGCTTGTTTTGAATAGCATTTATTTGCTGAGTAAATAATGTTATCAAAAATTGAAAAAAAGTTGCTATTAATTTTAATTGTTGATAACAGTCTAAACCTTTATAACATACTTCCTATACTCCTTTAACATACCTTTGTGTAACGTGCAGGTTTCCCGGTTACAAGTAATTCTTTATAGTGTGATATTTTGAGTTTTTCACTAAGTGCAAGCTTATTGGTAAAAAAAATTGCAATTTATTTTAACTTTTTAGAAATAATTTTATGTACTCAATTTACCCTTTTAATTTCTTAATTACATAATTAGATTTTGTATTTAATTAATTAAAATGGCCAAACTTCTACACTGTTGACAGAAAGAATAGTCGAGAAAACTTAGCTTTAGGGTCAAGAAATGTCCCGTAAAAGTCAAGGAAAGGTCAAGAAATTGAGTCTCTTGAAAATGGTAGACACCCTGATATGGTATTTGGAGCTAAATGCCAAGATAATTTACATAAATAATTTATCGTTGTAGTTACCTCAGCTCTGAACATCATATGTAACACATTTTACATATTCACTGGCTTATATTCCAGGCTGGCTGTGAAGCTCACGGAATTCGAATAAAAACCATGTATCAACAAATATCTGCAAATCCATTGTCTTTGCCTAAAATAATTTAATATTGCAATCAACAGAACTGCTGATGTAACTGTCTTGTACATGCTGTCTTTGCAGGCTGACGGAGAAAGCTTTCCAATGAAGTTTACTGGTTTTCATAATGTAAATCAAGTCATATACTCGATTGTTGGCAGTGCACTCTCGAACCCTCTGTCGCAGCCTCGAACCCTCTGTCGCAGCCTATTGCACTTCAAGAAATTTGTAAATGCCATGTGATTTGAAGATTTTTTTTTACATTTTTTTAAGGTAGTATGATTAGTAGTGTGCTGCTGCTACAAGTATATTTTTCAGTTTGTAGTGATGCTACATTTTACACTTTTATAAAAATAGCATGCTACTTCTAATCACTGGTTGCATCACATGAGTTGAATCATCAATGACACGGAAAGCTCATTTGACGTTTGATAATTCACTGAACAACAATGGTTTTGTTACAAAGAAAACTTTAACGGTTTTGTATGTATTTACAGGTGATGAAACGAAATATGAAGTTACAATTGCTCCACTAAGCTCCAATTTCTTGTAATGGAACACACTATTGGGGCGAATGCTGTGTTACTTAAAGGAATTTCCCTATGTTTTCCAATGGAGACATCTGTCTGCAGTCAGGTAGCTGTGTCTCTGAGAGTAGACATACTGGCACTATTACTTCCTGTTGTGCAATTCCTTCTGGGCAGGGGGAACAAAGCAGAATTTTTGTCCTTTGAATGCATTTAATTGGTATTGAAGGATGGGCATTTTCTCGTGGTTTTAAAAAGTAGTATGGATTGTGCAAAGTGTACATTAAATAATGCTACATTTGTGGACAATATACTTTAAAGTCTCAAAGGCAACATTTCACACCATTGATTAGGAAATCGTATGAACTTTATTTCCAGTGCAAAATAGGTGATGAATGTAAATCTTGTGCGCCCCATATTTATTGTAATTTCTGTGTAACTTTTTGACTGACTGGTTGAAGGCATCACGTCAAATGCCATTTGCGGTATCAATGGTTTGGAGAGAACCGAATGACCACTCAACAGATACTTCTGCATCACTAAGATATCTGGAATTATAGCTAAGACCAAAGACATCATTCAGTATCCCAGTATTCCTTCAGCCATAAGACCTGTTCCTCATGGTCCAGGTCTTCCTGTACCTCCACAGTACAGGAACAGTTTAGATGATAGTAATACTGATGAAATAAATCCTCACAGCAAAGAAAATATTGAAATACAACAAGACCCTGATTTCTCTGAAGATTCTGTGTCTCACTTTATAAGTCAGGAAGAATTAAATGATCTAGTTCGTGACCTTCATTTAGCAAAAAGTCAGGCTGAAATATTAGCTTCAAGATTGAAGTGATGGAATCTTTTACAACCAAGTACAAAAGTATGTAGTTTTTGTCAATGACAGCAAGAGTTTGAACACTTATTTTCGAAGAGGGGTGATCTTGTGTACTGCAATGATATAGACTTATTGTTTGAAGCCTTGGGACAGGAACACAAACCTGAGTAATGAAGACTTTTTGTAGATTCCTCAAAAATAAGCTTAAAAGCTGTTCTTCATAACTGGAAACATGTATTTGTCAGTACCTGTTGTGTATGCTGCATGTATACATGAAAGAAACATATGCAAATAGAAAACTGTTGCTTCAAAGTATAGTATACAAAAAACACTTATGGAATATCTGTGGCGTTCTTAAAGTGATAGCTTTACTCCTTGGTCTACAACTTCGATTCACAAAATACTGCTGCTTCCTCTGTGAATGGAACACTAAGGACAGAAATTCTCATTACATTAAAAAGACCTGCCCTAAAAGAGAGTCCTTTAATTCCAGGTAATAAAAATGTTGTTGCTGAGCCTTTAGTAAGTCCTCAGAATGTGTATTTATCACCGCTTCACATCAAACTGGGTTTGATAAAAAAATTTTGTAAAGGCATTGAATAAAGATGGAGAAGCCTTTCATTTTCTAAAGAACAAGTTCCCCAAAATATCTGAAGCCAAAATTAAACAAGGCATTTTTATTGGTCCACAAATAAGGGAACTTATGCGTGATCTTGCATTTGAAAGCACTTTGAATGAGACTAAGCTTCTGCATGGAAGTCCTTTGAAGATGTGGTACTGAACGTTTTACGTAACCGGAAGGCAGAAAATTATAAAGAACTTGTTACTGAGCTTCTAGAAATCTATAAGGCCATGCGATGCAATATGTCCCTTAAAATACATTTCCTTCACTCGCATCTGGACTTTTTCTCACAGAACTTAGGAGCTGTAAGCGATGAGCATGGAGAATATTTTCATCAGGACATATGTACCATAAAAAAACGCTATAAAGGAAAATAGAGCCCTAAAATGCTAGCTGATTACTGTTGGACTCTAAAAATGGATGTAGTACGACCAAAGTACAGAAGAAAATCTAAAATAACTACTTTTATATATATCATCATCATCATCATCATTGTCAACCATTATCAATCCACTGCTGGACAAAGGTCTCCCCAAGTTTCCTCCACAACGGTCTGTCTTGTGCCAGTCTCCTCCATGTCACCCCTGCATACTTTCGAATTTCATCCACCCATCTCCCATGTGGTCTTCTTCTGGGTGTTTTCCTGTCCCTTGGAATCCAATCTAAAATTTCGGCTGTCCATCGATGATCTGTCCTTCTGGCAGTATGTCCAGCCCATTGCCATTTCAGGGATTTAACTCTGATCATGATGTCTTCCACTCTTGTCATTTTTCGGATCCACGAGTTCCTCTTCTTATCTCTCCTGGTTACACCAAGTATGCACCTCTCCATGCTGATTTGAGTTGTCTGCAGCCTTTGTATGTCTCTTTTAGTTAAGGTCCACGTCTCTGCACCATACGTAAGCACTGGAAGGATGCATTGATCAAACACTTTTCTTTTAAGACATAATGGCATATTGCTCTTGAAAATTATGCTGTTTCTTCCAAAAGCTCTCCAGGCAAGTTTTGTACGCCAATTAATTTCTTCATCAATGTGACCCTCACTTGATATCTGCTGTCCAAGATAAACGTACGTGTCAGTTATCTCCAGCTTTTCTCCATCAATCGATAAATCTTCATTTCTTGTAAAAGCATTGAACATCACTTTTGTCTTCCGAAAGTTCATTTTTAATCCCACTTCTTTACTCTTGTCAGCAAGTTCCTGGATCATACTCTGCAGCTCTGATGGGCTAGTTGCAAAAATGACTACGTCATCAGCAAAACGAAGGTGGGTTAGATAATCTCCATTAATCTTTATCCCCTTGTTTTCCCAGCTCAATGACTGAAAAACACCCTCCAATGTGGCATTAAAGAGCTTCGGAGATATGGTGTCACCTTGTCTCACTCCCTTTCCAATTTTTATGTGTGTTGTATTTTCAAACAGCCGAATCTTTGCACTTGCATTTTCATAGATGTTATTAATAATATTAATGTATGCATCTTCAATACCGCAGGTTTTCAGAGCCATTGTAACTGCTGATGGTTTCACCGAATCAAAGGCTTTTTCATAATCGATAAAAGCCATGCACAATGGAAGTTCATATTCCCTCGCTCTTTCAATTAGTTCTCTCAGCACATGGATATGATCTATTGTGCTGTAGCCACTCCTGAATCCAGCTTGTTCTCTCGGTTGAGCTATGTCCAGTGTTACCTTCAAGCGGTGTGAAAAAACTTTAGTGAAGATTTTATAAACTACTGATAGGAGGCTGATAGGTCTGTAGTTTCCGAGATCCTCAATGTCACCTTTCTTATGTAGCAGGATCATTGTAGCGGTGTTCCAATCCTCAGGAATCTTTCCTTCATTAAGGCATCGAGTGAAAATTTGGGCGAGTACTGTTTCGATTTCTCCACTTGCTTCTTGTATGATGTCTACAGTAATTCCATCTTCTCCTGGAGCTTTCCCCCGCTTCATGTTCTTGATTGCATGTGCAACTTCTGCTGGAAGGACTGGAGGAACTCTGGTACTGGTATCTTTCATGATGTCTGGAGTGCATGTATCATCCCTTTCATATAATTTGGAGTAGAAATCTTTCACTCTTGTCAAAATTTCGCCTCTATTTCTTGTTACAGAACCATCTTCTTTTCTCAGTGCCATAATCTGTTTTCTTCCCTTACTGAGATGTCCCTTTGCTATCTTTAGGCTTTGGTTGTTTTCAATTGCTTTCCTCACTAGTTCACAGTTGAATTTTCTTACGTCTTCAGTGATACTTTTTCGTACTGTCTTGCATAGCTCTATATATTCCACTTTGAAAGTTACATCTTCTTTAGTTGTCCTCATCTCTCTTCTTTTTTGCATCAACATTTTCGTTTTTCCTGATAATTTATTTACATGCAACTTGTTCTTAGACCCAGCTAATTTTGTTGCTGTTTCCATAAGAGCTTTGGTTACTTTTCTGTTAACTTCAGAGATGTCCACTTCTTCCGATGTTAGGCCTTCTAAAGCAGAGAACCTGTTCTTCAGTTCCAACTTGAAGGTATTATGGTGTTTTTTAAGGTTGGTTATGTCAATAGATTTTGTTTGTCTTATGAGCTTGCCACGTTCAAGTTTAGTGTTGAGGTGCATCTTACATCTCGCCAATCTATGGTCACTACCTGTGTTGAACTTGTTTAGCACACTGCAGTCTTCTATGACGAATTTTTTGTTACACATAATAAAATCAATTTCACTTGTCGTCCCATTTGGATGTCTCCATGTCCATTTCCTGTGTGGCTTTTTCTTGAAGAAGGAGTTCAAGATGAAAAACCCTTCTGCCTCTGCAAACTCTACGAGAGTATTTCCACGCTGGTTTCTGTTGCCGTGACCGAATTTACCTACTGAAGTTTCATTCTGTTGCCGTTGCCCTATTTTTGCATTGAAATCTCCCATAATTATCTTCAAGTGCTGTTTACCTTTATTATTTAGATGACAAATTTCCTCATAAAATTCTTCAATTTCTTCTTCAGGATGACTTGTGGTGGGTGCATAAGTTTGAATAATCTGAGCCTGGTATCTTTTCGAGAGTTGGATAACAAGCCGTGCAGCTCTGTCAGAGGAACTTTCAACTTCTACCACTTTATCCTTCAGTTTCTTGTTTATTATAAATCCAACACCACTAGTTCTGCCAGTATCTGTCCCACGATAGTAGAAGAGATGTCCACTTTTCAGTTCGATGAGATCTTCTCCTTTTCTCCTTACCTCACTTAGCCCCACGATGTCCCACTTGATCCTTTGTAGTTCCTCTTCCAATTCAAGAAGCCTTGAATCAGAAGATAGGGAGCGTCCATTGTACGTTGCCAAGGTCAGCATCAGATGGCAGCCTAGTCCGGTCCTCCGGGGATTCTTAGCACCCTCTGCCTTCATGTTGCACTGGCCGCTGCCTTGGCCAGGTACATTCCAGCTGCCGGAGACTGAGGGTCAAGATTTAAGTTGTGGAGTCATTTTGGAGGGGTTTGGCCATAATACTGTTGGACTCTAAAAATGGATGTAGTACGACCAAAGTACAGAAGAAAATCTAAAATAACTACTTTTATATATATATATATATAAAACTAAAATAACTACCTAATATATAACTAAAACAATTACCTAATATATTTTGCTACAAGCACTTAAGTGCATGGTGTAATTAATTGCTTGTAGCGAAACATATTAGGTTGTTGCACATGAAATGTTGGTTTTGGGAGTGAAACTTCCATCTACAGTTGCGCGGTGGAAACCAACATGTATCAATCGAAATAGGCACCATTAGCTGCCATACATTTCTCCCATTGTGATACCAGTGCATTGATGCCAGTTGAATAGAAGTCTGCCGTTGTGGACTGCAGAAACTGTTCAAAGGCATGTTTGACGGCTGCTTCTGTGGTGAATCGTTTGCCAAAAAATGGTCCAGATGCTTGAACAAGTGGTAATCGGTGGGTGAGAGGTCGGGAGAGTAAGCTGGGTGCGGAAGAGCCTCATAGCCCAGGCTGTGTAATATTTTTTTACCGTTCTTGAAACGTGGGGTCTCGCATTGTCATGAAGCAGTACAATGACATCTCTGTTGACCAATATCGGCCACTTAACGCGTAACTTTTGATGCATTGCATCTAGCTAGTTGCAGTATTTCTCTGCATTAATGGTTTCACCAGATTTCATGAACGAATAGTGCAGAATACTGGATGCACACCACCAAACAGGCACCATTATTTTCTTCGGATGAAGTTCTGGTTTTGGCATGTATTTGGGGGCCGCGTTTGCAAGTTGCCATTGTGCAGATTGGCGACGATTGTCATACATTATCCATTTTTCACCACATGTCACTACTCTGTACAAAAATGGAGCGTTTCTGTTCCGGGCAAGCAGTGAAGTGCACACCTCCAGTTGACGCTTCATGTTGCTTTCAGTCAGCTCATGGGGAACCTATTTATTGAGCTTCTTGACTTTACCAAGATCTTGCAAGTGGCGGGGAAACTGTCGAATAGTGGACGCCTAATTTCTCTGCCATGTGCCGTACAGTTTGGCTCGGGTCACTCTCAACTAGGCTTCGCAGTTCGTCGTTGTCGATGGCTGGTGCTGAGTGCCCGCACGGTGCATTTGCAAGTTCCATATCACCGGCTTGAAATTTTTAACCATCGCTTCACGGTCCGTTCGTTTACTGTGTTATCTCCAAATGCTGTGTTGATGTTCTTGGCTGCTTCTGCGGCATTGTGGCCCAGTTTGAACTCATACAGAAAAAGTAGCCGTAATTGGCCTCCTTCCATGTTCTGGCTACATGATCACACTACGAGCTAGCACCAAAATAATTCCATGCCGACGGGCAAGGATATTTAACCTTCCCGATCAAACACACGGGCTCAAGGTGACGTCATCCCGAAATCCGACATTTCACCTGCAACAACCTAATACATGCCAAAATGAAGGCTTATTGTACACTGAAACAACAAGTTACTCAAGAACTATGCCCGATAGCACAATTTAGCAAGCAGATTTGTAATCAGCATGACAAATACTGTATGATTTGGCATGTGCAGTCTTTGTAACAAATAAAAAGTTTATTTTTGTTGTTCAGTGTAATTAGTACCATTCAGTCAGCATGCCAATTCTGCAAAAAAGAGAACAGGAGGAATTGTATTAACTACCACGATATATTAATTAGTATTCCTTGCAGAATTTTCATAAATATATTTTAGTAAGCAACTTTAGAGAGCTAGTAAATAATCAGCCAAATGAAGGACAATATTGTCTTCAGAAGTGATTAGGCTAAAATAATGTATTTTTCCTCTGTCAACTTTTTGTAAATTTTCATGATTTGAACCAAAATTCATATATGGTGTTTGTTGACTTTTAAAGAGCTTTTGATTGGGTAGATTACTAATTATTTTCTTTGCCATACCAAAGTTTCTTTATATATGCTAATTTTTTAAAATGTGGCTGGCATTAAATTTCTCAATAGTTCTGCTGGATGTATTTAAACAGTTCTTAAACTGGTTCACTACACTATCCTGCTCTCCCTTTTTAGATACTATTCTCCCTTTTTAAGATACTATCTTTGTTCTTTACAATGTTTCATTGATGAGTGCAAATATGTTATGCATTAAGAAACAGCTGTTTAAAATTTAAAACATGCATTAAAATCAGGATTTCCCAGCCTCACAATGTAACTGCTAGCAGTCATTCCACCTACTCTTTACAGCATACCTAAACTAACAACACTAAATCTACATCTTAGTATTTATTTTACATACTTTTGGTGTGGATGGTATGTATCTCTTTTCCTTTTATTTCAGTGTATTCACTTTTTCCTTTTTCCACTTTTAGCTGAGGATGACTCCACTTCACTGGGCTGTTGAGCGAGGTCACATGAAAGTGATTCTGTGTTTGCTGAAGCATAATGCTGATCTTAGCTCACTCAATAAATTCAGTAAAACTCCATTTGATATTGCAGAGTATAATTGTCAGAGGGATATTCTTCAAATGCTTGAGGTGAGCACATGTAAAGTCAATTATTATTTTCATTTTCTTATCCAGCCAATTTTTCATGTGGTTCAATGCAGTGTCATGCCAAAATGATTGTAAGTGCTAATACACTAGTTACTGAAGTAATGGAAGGTGCTGCTACAACCTACATATGAAAAGTAATTATATAATGTTATCAACTATATAAACTATCAAAATTCCTTATAACTGACTGGTTATCTAACTTCTTATACTTGTGATTTGGGTCTGAGTCTTGACTCGTGAGTGAGAGATGGGTGTTTGTTTTTTATTTCAGTGTTTCTCCCATTTTCCAGGGGCACTAAATTAGTACATACATAAATACATATCACTAAGCTGTTCTCTGAGATTCAGAGGTTAGCTCCAAAAAGAAGTTATTTTACTTACTGTTGTCGTATCAAACTTCTCCATTTACAGCGATCTTGACATACAACTTGGGCTTCACTGATATCCATTACACACCGTACGCAAGATTTTATACTTCATACTCATAATCTTTTTCTCATGCAGACACTCCTGAATCTGATCCACCCATGTCTTCCTTGGCTTTCTTCTGCCTTTCCTTCCTGCCACTTGGGCTAAAAATATTTTCTTAGTAAGCATCTCATCACTCATTCTTTCAACATGGCCAAACCACGGAAGCATATTTGTCTCCACCTTGCTAACAACATTTTGCTTCACATCACACAACTGCAACACATCTTCATTCCTCACACAATCAGACCGTGTCTTGCCACAAACCCCCCATAAGTAACGCATTTCTCCAGCACACAAACAACTTCTATGTTTCTTCTGTAGTATCCAGGTTTCACTACCATACATCAGAGTAGAGACAATTACACTTTCATACACTGCCATGCAGGACTCTCTAGAGAACCCATCATTCCTGTGAAAACCTCCCAGAGCAGCTATGACTTTCAATGAATTCACTCGCCTACTAATTTCACCATCCAATTTGTTCTCTCTGTCAAACATGCTTCCTTAATACACAAACTCACTCACCTGGTCAATCACAGTGCCATTTATACTTACATTACATTCAGTGCTACCAGTTCCTCTCTCAAAGACCATAACTTTGGTTTTTCCCTTATTTATACTCGGTTTGAATTTCATGCAAACTTCGTACATCCGGGACAATATACTCTGCAAATCACTTTTGCTCTCTGCCAACGGGACACTGTCTTCAGCATACAGCAATCTGCACACACGGATATCACCAAGACATAAACCACTATTACCTATTTTGGCATCGTGCATGCACACTTCCATAAATATATTAAACAGCCATTGTGACATACACAACCTTGTCTGACTCCTGCACCAATAGAAAACTATTTTGATAAAACACCATTCACTCGTACACAAGCTCTACTACCAGCATACATGACTTTTACACTATTAAGTAGATTCCCAATAACACCATATTAATTCAATACCTTCCACAAAAGTGTCCTATTTACTCGGTCGTAAGCTTTCTCTAAATTTATGAAGGCAGCAGAAACTTTATTACCAACAGCCAGATACTTTTCAGTCATCACCCATAATGCAAAAATTTCATTAGTGCAACCTTTACCAGGCATAAAACCACTCTGAACATCCCACACTTTCTCTGATGTAAAACCCCGTACTTTTTCAATAACAACCTTACCAAACACTTTCCTGGCACACTTAGTAGGCTAATACCACGATTGTTCTTGCATTCAGTCTGATCACCTTTTCCCTTATACAAGGAAACAATAATAACATCCTTCCAATCCTGAAGGACCATTTCTAACTCCCAGCACAACTGGCAAATTTGTCTTAACCAGTCGCCACCATATTTCAACATCTCGGCAGTTATGCCATCAACTCCCACAGCCTTACCATTCTGAAGAGATTTTAGAGCTTTACACACTTCTTCTCTTGAGATTCCTCCTGTGCTTCTATCTCTCACTGTGACATCATCTGTGTCTGTCTCACAATCATCTTTGCTTTCCTGATCTAATAACTCACAGAAGTATCAACCCCATCTTTCACTTAACTCATTGAACTCCCATATAATTTCCCCGATCGTATTCTTCACACAACTTACAACTTTGCTTCCCCTATTTTTCCTGAGTCTCATGTACTTCCAGAAAGACTTCCTATCTTTCCAAAAACCCAGTTCATGCCTTTCCATTTTCTCTTTCCTGTCTTTTGCCTTACTCTTGCAAACCAGCTTAGCAGCTTCATGCTTCTTACAGTGATATTCAACCACAGAAACTCTCCCGTGCAACATCCCCAAACAGGCTTCCTTTTTTCTCTTTACTGCCTCTTCAATCTCACTATTCCACCAAGCATCACCTCTATTGTTGCCCATTATTGTGGTGCCACAGAACTCTTTTGCAGCAGTGACAACACAGTTGGCACTAAATTAGTGAAGGGGTATTTCTAGTTCTCAATGTTGAAAAGCTCATTTAATTTTCTTTTACCGCATGAGAGAATTAAAAATTAGTGCAAGATTTATTTCTGTTGCAGCTATCAAAATCAGATGTTTGTTTAATAATTTTTTTAGAAATTAGCTGTAGACTGCTGAAG
The DNA here is from genome assembly GCA_039090855.1 of Macrothele yani. Taxonomy (NCBI): domain Eukaryota; kingdom Metazoa; phylum Arthropoda; class Arachnida; order Araneae; family Macrothelidae; genus Macrothele; species Macrothele yani. Next base: position 88,664,104 of record CM076998.1, on the reverse strand, counting down.
ATATCTCTGGATTTCTGTTAAAGATAAATTAATGCTATGGTCTCTGACACTGTTTCTGAAGTAACATTTAAGGTGTCAGATGTGGATCATTTTAACTAATGTGCTATATTAAATAAGTCTGTTTATGTTATAAAATTAGAAATGGTTTCATTTTTCTGCATAATCAAATTACTTTTATTGTTTCTTCGTATAATTTACTTAAACACATTTTTTTTGTACTCTGTGTCAGTCTATTTCATATTTATCATTTCACTCGGATGTACTGCAGGCAGCTATATATTCCTTCTAGAATGGTACATAACAGAAATAAAAGTGAAATTCCTGTTTTTTTTATTTGTTTTCAACTGTGTCCATGTTAGCCAAATGTGATTTTAAATTAATAAACTTGAGGCATGTTCATGATGTTCTTTTGGTTTTGATATTTCCGTTACCATGTGTTTTACCCAAACATCTCCAACTATAGTATGAAATTCAATGTCCTTATTTTCAAATAAATCTGTGTGTGTGTGTAGATCAGAAAGATGAGTTATTGTCCATTTGTACAAAGTGAATTGTTATGTGTGAAGAGAATTACTGTCATTTTGAAGTCTTTTGTCTCTATGCAATATAAAGTATACTGAAGTGCCAGAAAAACTGGTACACCAGTCTAATACTTGGTAGGTCCCCCACGGGAGTGCAGGACTGCAGAAATACCGATGGGACCTGGTCTCCACTAGCTTTTGGAAATATGCTGTAGGCAATGCACACCATACTTCTTGCAGAGCGTTCCACAATTCGGGCATATTCCGAGGTCTTGGATTCCTGTGTCCAATAGCGCGTTGCATGGCATCCCAAATGTGTTCTGTCACGTTCAGATTTGGGGACTTGGGTGGGAATAGCAACACCCCAAACTCAGATCAATGCTCCTCTAACCATAATGTGGCATCCCGACACTTGTGTGGAGGTGCATTGTCCTGTTGGATCTGCCCGATACAATTGGAAATGCGACTTGTCGGACCAATCCTTCCATCTGCCCGATACAATTGGAAACGTGACTCGTCAGACCAGGCTACTTGTTTTCAGTCATCAAGTGTCCAGTGGCGGTGTTGCCGTGCCCAAGCGAGGCACATAGCTCTGTGTCGTGCAGTCATCAAGGGGACTCGAGTTGGGCGTCGACTCCTAAAGCCCATATCATGCAGGGTACATTGCACAGTCCGGATGCTGATGCTTGTTGAGGCTCCAGCATTGAATTTTGATGATACCTGCAGGAGTGTTGCACGGCTATGGCGTGAAACGATTCTTGACAGCCGATGATGGTCACATTCACCCAATGTCTTTTTACGGCCACACTGGAATCGTAGGTTGGAGGTTTTGTCGGAATTCTTGTAGTCACGGTACACTTTTGAAATGGTCGTTTGTGAAAATCCGAACTTCGTTTCTACCTCCGAAATACTATGGCCCATCTCACGAGCGCCAACTATGACACCACGTTGAAAATCGCTTAAATCGTTATTACTTGTCATTCTCATGCCGAAAACAGCTCTGACAGCTGGCAAGGATGTCTATCGCTTTATATATGCACTGGCAAACGCAACCGAGTATGCGCATAATTGACATTGCTATGTATTTTGCATAAGCTCGTCTGCACCAGTTTTTCTGGCACTTCAGTGTACGTTATTTTATGAAATATAGCAATTTCACTGCAAACTGAAGGTGCTATTTTTTGACTGACATCTATCCTTTCTGTCTGCTTTTAAGTAGCAAAATTCAAATTTGTTTTATGTGTGTATAGCATTATATGCATGTACCATTAGTTAAATGATTAAATACAGTAAAACTTGTTTGAGACAGAACCTACCCAAGACAGAACTTTTTTTTTTTTTTGTCCTGAAATGAAAGATAGAAAAATACATACTGTATAATTTGTCTGAAAAGTCTAAAATGGAACCTGCCTAGTGTGGAAATGGCAAGAGAGTAAATAAACCCTGTAGCTATGGGAAAATGTCATGTACCATAAAATATTTTAACTGAATACAAAACATTACATAGTAAAGTGGAATAATGATTTCACATGGAACAAATTTGCTTGAGGTTGAAGATAACATAATTATTAAATGGAGAGAGATTGCTTTAGGGCTGTTTGCACAAACACACACTGCAGCATGACTACTGTTTGGTTTCTACTTGAGCACATAATGTGGCTCAGGTTTAGGACATGTGACCAGTGTTGCTGTCTTTGTTGAATGCAGTGCCTGAAATCTTTGCACCTGGTTGTTTCATACAGATTACAATGATGTGCTCTGATTTAATTCCTTAGCAGTTATTCATTGAGATCATCATTCACAACCTTTGTTTGTTGCAAGTTACATGCATTCATTTCCCTTTTGCCATGGTGCAAAAGAAGAATCCTCTCGATTTTGATACAAAGTTAAAGTTATTGAAATGCAACAAAAAAAAAAAAAAAATAAGTGTCAAGCATTTGGCAGAGAAGTGATGGAAAAACACAAATTTGTGCCATTTTAAAGTGAAAAGACAAGATTACAGAACAATGACATAAAGGTAACAGCTCAAAAGTAGCATTGTGACCAAGCTTTGTAATGAAGATCCAGATGAAATTATTGAACATCAACTCAGATTAAAAAACAATAGCAGCGAGGATGATGAAATATTGGTAGTAAATATAGAAACCACATCTAAGATAAAAACATATCATCAAGCACTGCAAAATATTCAGGATATTCAAGATTTTGCACTTCTCTAAGGTGACTGAGTTATATCAGTTAATGAGCCGTGCGCATGTTCTCAATGAGTGTCATATTGTAAGTGCTACTATACAGAAATTAATGTCAACTGGATTATTTAGAAAAAATAGAAGTTTGTGATTTTTAGTTTCATTAAGGTACTATGAACAATATTAATTAATAACAAGGAACTGTACACCAGTTACACTTAAAGCAGCATAACTGTACTATAATCCGAATTTCTCGGTGAATTATAAATCAAAGTTTCTAAGCTTTTGCACATCAACCAGATGATTTTTTTAAGGAAGGCAGATAGCAAACTGCTTTGCCAAGAGATTTTGATTACTAGTATAGTTATAGTATTTTAAATGAACAATATATTCTCTTAAGTTATTATTAATTATGTAGAATCTGTTGGCATGACAAAAATTCAAATGTTTACATTTCAATGGTTGCCGTGGATGCACCTGTGTAAAATGGAAACCTTTCTAAAATGGAAAATATTTCCAGTCCCTTGGATTCCATCTTACACAGGTTACACTGTATTTTCACTGGAATGGATAAACTTTTCCTTTGTGTAGCATTCCAGAATCTTACTTAGCATCAGAAGGGAGATAAGTACTCAAACTGGAAGAACCCACAACATGAACTTCGGGGGAGATGTGTGGAATTGGTTAGGCATATCACACCCAGTATTCAACGCCACCTTCTTGTGGTCTGGAGTGGAAGCTCTCTGTTAAGGCTAGGGGAGACAAATGAAGCACGGCCAAACCAGCTGGCAGTGGGAACACATATGGATCAAACAAGCCTCATTTCACTGACTCAAGCCTAAACTAAGGTGTGCTGATTGCTGAATGGCAGTAGACCAAACAGCATGCCATGAACTGTGGAACCAGGTGAAATCACATTGTAACAAGCCTCTGCTTGGATGATGAATGGATGGTGTTATTTAGTCAGACCAAGAACTATCTCAAGAGAGTGTGCTCCTGATTACAGGTACAGCATGGATATAATCTGTCATAAAGAAGGGTAAAAAGCATTTGCTAGTGTAGCACTTGTCTTTGGTGATGCAATGGCTTGCAGGTTGGTTAGATGGAAACATTTATAGGAGTGCATGGCATGGCATGTTTTCAAAATGGACAGTATAGAATTGAAAGTTGCAAAGGTCAATGGACCATTGGAAGGTTCTAATTATGAAGAAATGGATTCCTTTTGAATGTGATCATCAAAAGCAGACAAAAGGGAAGTTGGAAGTGACAACCAGAGAACTGACATAATAATAGTGACAACCACAGAACTGACATAGTAAATTTGGAGCAAACTGCATGGCAAATGAAATTAGGAAGAAAAAACTCTTTGACTTATGTTTATGTTATGAACTTATAATTAATACGGTAAGGCAGAAAAGCATCCAGAAATTTATATGATGAGAAAAGGCTAGAAATAGGTAAAGTGTAATAGTGGAAAGCTTTCTAAGAAACATGATAAAGGATACTGTTGATTTCAAAGGTTTTGAAATCAGAAATGGTCCTTTGTGAGGTGTGACAATTTAATTTCTAGAATGAATCTGTAGAAAAAATGTGTACATATCTGTGCACTAGCGCTACTGTCACATTGAAATAATCCCCTTCCAAAGCTATGCATTTATTTAGATGCTGTTGCCATTGCTTGAAATATACCTGGAGATTTCCAAAAACAGAGTTCCATGACTGGAACACTTTTTCTGGAATACTCTTGAGTTTTGTCAATTAACACGATAAGAAAAAGTTGCAACTGACATTTAAAACCTCAGTAAAAGTTACATCGATATAGTTTTTTAATTGACATTTATAAGTTTAAAAACAATACCTTAAAATACATTAGTTAAAAGTACTAGATCTTTCGACCAACACTATGTGGTCTTCATCAGGTACTAGACGTACTGAACAGACTCTTCATGCGAGCACAACATATATACAGTGTGATGACGCATTATCATGCAGGCTCACACAGGAAAGTAACGTTACCAATGAAACACACTGAAGAAAGGTGGGAAATCTAAAGAACTATTGAAGGTTAAAGTCTATAGGGAAAGGTAGAAATCCAGTTGATCAGATGGTCTAGTTGAAAAATAAATTCAAAGTATGATGATCACCAAAGCTTCCAAAAGTTTAGTCCAAATTTGAGAAATGTATGCGGGTAATTCGTCATTGCGACATCTTTGATTAAGAAAATAAATAAACTATATTTGGTAATGTTACCTTCATCGTTGCAACATCTTTGCTTAAGAAGATAAATAACTATTATTTGGTAAAGTTACCTTCCTGTGTGAGCATGTGTGATAATGTGCCATCACGCCCTTGTCACTGTATATATGTTGTGTTCGCATGAACAATCTGTTCAGTACATCTGGTACCTGATGGAGACCACATAGTGTTGGTCAAAAGATCTAGTACTTTTAATTAATGTATTTTAAAGTATTGTTTTTTAACTTGTAAACGTCTTTTAACCAAATTAAAAACCTATATCGACGTAACATTTACTGAGGTTATAAAGGTCAGTTGCCAGTTTTTCTTATCGTGTTAATCGACAGATATCTAGGCTTTGTTGTTACATTCGTCATGAATTTTTATGTATGCCGTAGCGTACTCTCTGCAGAACTTTTGTTTCACTGACTTTTACTTAGTCGGTACTTGTCATCTCTCATTGCTATGGACGTTGTGACTGCTATATTTTACAGACAACAAAGCAAGCTCACTGCCGAATTAATTCATTTGGCATTTTTGACTAACTACAAGAGACTTCACGTTACCCCTAAATTTTTGTTGTTGACTCGCTTTGCCATTTCTAAACAAGACTCTCGTGTCCTGGCTCATTCAGAACTGAAGAGATTGAACACTGCCATTAGGCTTAAACATAGCCTAATTGATTACCTAACACGTAAAACTTACCAAGCCTATGGCTATCTGGCAGCTGCTTGTCATTCTATCTTGTTCAACAGACATTTAACTGTGCTTCGTGCTATCATCTCTCACGAATCCGATGTTACAAGATGCCGGCATGTTGATAAGCTACGACATCTGGTTGCCTCTGAAATTGAGCGTCGCCCTACAATTTATCATTACCAAGCTAATACAAAATGCAATGCTGAACTATACCTTAATCTTAGTTCCTATCAACTCAATAGCATTCAGCACCGTGCCTAATCTCATGGATACAAATTTTGCTATCCTTCCTCTCAAACTACTCCACTTAGACTAGTACCACAAATATAACATATTGTTCGTGCATTACCACCGAGCAGGGAGATGAAGCAAGGTACAGGATATCTAAAACTGTGTTGCATTCTTCGTCTCCGCATTATAGAATTTATAGCAATGAAGTTTCTTCTTCAGTCACTGCCTGCAACAGCTTTAGAGAGGAACAATATCAATTGTCCCAATTACGCAAAAATCCTGCTCTTGTCATCATTACAGCGGATAAGTCACAAAAGATTGCTATCTTGGATCAGGACACGTACCAACAAAACTGCTTGAAGCTATACCGCATAAGATTTTACGCTATGATCCTACAGCTTCAACCATTACAGGCATCAGTAAGCTTAAAAATCTAGGACACCTACCAAAAAGCATTTCCGATAATATGAATCCCCCACAGGGTCCTAGGGTCTCTGAGATCTTCGGTAAAATTAAAGTGCACAAACCACTTCACCCAATCCGACCTTTAGTATCTTCACATTCATCACCCACCTATCCCCTCGAAAAGGCTTTGGCCTCATACTTATCCCCCTTACTGCACTCTTCACAATATTCTGTCAACAGTTCCCTCCAGGTTGTCCATCACCTTAAATCTCTTCGCACCCAAAGTGTGTCTTTCATTCTCGCGTCCTTGGATGTCATTTCCCTCTACCCCAGTGTCCCCATCTATGCAGCACATAACCTTATTGAGGAGCATTTACATTCATTGACTCTCCCTTTGACCTAAATTGAAGCAGTTATGTCAGATCTTAAATTCACAGCCTCTAAAACTTTCTTTAAAGTTAACGAAGTTATTTACCGGCAGATGGGTGGTACACCTGTGGGTTTCCCCCTTTCTGCTATGCTGGCAGAATTTGTTTTGCAAAATCTTGAAATGAGGTTCACTACTTGTCCCTTGAAAAAAAAAAACCTCTTCTTTTTTTGCAATATGTAGATGACATTCTTCTCATTTTGGCCACATTCTCAATCTGTTCTCCATCATTTTCTGGAATTACTGAATTCTAAGTACCAGTCCATTAATCTTTCTTTGTAATTGGAACAAAATTGTGTCCTTCCGTTTTTGGATTTATTGATTAAAAGACAACCTTCTAACCACTCTTTAAAATATTCTGTATATTGGAAGCCAACCTACCAACCTGTTCCTGCACCTTATTCTTCGTTTCAACCACAATCTGCTAAACTTGCTGCAATCAGATATTTGTTATGCAGGGCGTTCCCACACTCATCTTCTATTTGTTTATGTAAGCTTGAGTTACATCGGATCCTGAATGTTGCTAGTGACTTTGGATACCCAATGGATTAAAAGAATTCTTGAAATCGTCATCACACGCATAAGTTACGTTGAAAAATTTTGAGCGGAACGTTTCGGTAGCGACTTCTACCTTCATCAGCCATGGAATGAGACACGTGGTAAAAGCGTCAGTTGTTGCCAGATTTCAAAATCGCGTTCCAAATAATAGGGATGCGAAAAGGTGCGTCAGTATTGCAGGTGTTAGGGGTAAGGTAGATTTCAATGCTTTCGTGGTATCTGAGGGCATGCCGATTGCTGAACTGGGCGATTCGCTTAACATTGTGCCAATCGGGAGCCGCGGACGTATCGCTGATGGTTAAAATTGAAAGGGAGGTAGAAGGGCTACCTTTCTTAACATCAGCAGGGATCGCATTTCTCCTAAAATTCCTAAAATTCCTAATATTTTGTGACCCTCCTTAAATTCCTAAAATTATAACTAAAATTTGCTATTCTTCCTAAAATTTTCGTAAGCTTATTTTTTAAAAATACAACCGTTATTAACTCCAATAAATTTACCATTACAGTAAGGTAAAAAGACTTGTTATTGTAGAAACACAGCCTATATGCTGTGCTGCTGAAGGGAGGGAAAATGACTCCATCGAGATGCACGTGCTTCGGGGCGGGCGCTCCACTTTTGTGCCTTCGGACAGTTTTCGAGAGTAACAAAAGATCTAAGGAAAAAGGGGAGGGGTCATTTTCATCCCTGGTTTGCACTTTGCAGACAAATTCAGTGGCACGCAGAAGATCGTACTTTATTTTTGGACATGCCTCGTGGAACCTCCTCTTTCTGCTGATGTTTTGTTATTGTAAACCGCAGGTGGGTGGAAGCAAAGAGGAAACATGTGGTCTCCTTCCGTAACCTCCGGTAATGACGATGGGATGGTAGCTGAGTGTTATCGTGGCAGGCAGTAGAGCATGTGATCATTAACCTTCGATCGTGCGTCGGCGACAGCGACGTTCGATATGCAATATATCTCGGCTCCGACTCGCTTTGACTGAACTTGCGTGAGATGCGTATGATAGTTTCTGGTTTTGCGTCTTTTATGGTGTTCTCTGTGCTGTGTGCAGGTTCAGTTCTCTAGTGGTGACTTGCTTCTTTTTTTTTTTTCTATCTTCTGACATCCTCGCAGCCAAACTTCGGGAAGTTGTCTGGTTTTGCAATATTGGAACATGTTTTTGTACTTCCCTTTCGTTTTCTGGTTAGTAATACAAGTGTTTAAGATGCCTAAATCCAAAACGAAATTTCAAGATGCGTGGCTCACCAAAGAATTGGACGGAGTGAAGTTGAAAGAATGGTGTTCTGCAACTGAAACAATATTTTCTTCTAAGTGTATATTGTGTTCAGAAATTTTCAATATTTCTAATAGTGGCTTTTCACAAGTAAAAGCGCATCATAAAGGAAAAAAACATTTGCAGAAATTTCAAAGTAAATTTCAAAATAAGTCCATCCTGAAAGCCTTTGGAGGACTGGATCTTCAGCCCAAAACAAATATTAGTGAAGTACTGAGTCATGATTTACAGTTGGCTAAAGCCGAAGCATTATGGGCCATGAAAGTTGCTAAGGACAATATGTCTTTTGTTTCATGCACTGAAACAGTTGAACTTTTCAAAGAAATGTTTCCTGATTCTGCTATTGCAGCCAAAATGCAACTTAAAGAAAAAAAAGTTGCTTATGTGATATCACATGGATTGTCAAAATATTTTGAAGAGGATTTGAAAAAAGACATTGCATCTAGTAGCCCAGGAAAGGTTACTATAGCATTTGATGAAACTACAAATGCACAAGTGAAACAGCAGTTGGATGTGTATCTCAGGTACTGGTCTTCAGAAATAAATTCAGTTTCTTGCCGATACCTAACAAGCGTTTTTCTGGGTCATGCAACAGCAGATATTTTGCTAAAAGAAATTCTTGATGTGTTATCATCCTTCAATATTTCATTGAACAGAATTATTTGTGTATCCATGGACAGCCCAAATGTAAATAAGTGCTTTTTATGCAAATTCAATGAAGTTGTAAAACAAGAAACAGGCCAGTAATCTTTGGAACTAGGTTTTTGCAACCTGCGTGTTTTTAGTAATGCATTTAAAAAATTTTTGACAAGCTTAAATATAGATTTTGATGAATTTGCTACTGATATGCATTACTTTTTAAAGAGTAGTGCTGCAAGACGAGAGGATTATAAATCTGTCAAGGATATAACATTGGTCACAGCCAAATTTCTTTTGGGTCATGTCAGCAACAGATGGTTAACCATTGGTTCTGCAGCCCAAAGGCTCTTGGATCAATGGCTAAATATTACAGAATATTTTTTAAACTTCTTGCCATCTCAAAAAATATTGAAAAACAACTACGCAATTCAGCAAGATATAAAAGAATTCACTGTTTCCTGAAAAATGAGCTAACTCCTTGTTATTTAGCATTAATTTCATTTTCACACCAAAATTTTGAAAAGTTTTCATTATGTTATCAGAGTGAAGAACCAAAAATACACCAGTTATATTCTGATTTAAATACTTTAATGAGGAATGTTATGACTCAGTTTATCCAAGATGACGTTATTGCAGGGAAATTTGGAGAAGACCTAAAGAATGTAGATTTTGAAAACAAAAATTCATGGAAAAAACTAGGGAGTTAGAAGTTGGTATGAAGACAAAAAATCTCCTCAGGAATGTTCAGGAGACCAGGCAGAAATTATTTCTCTTAGATGTAAGATCATCACTAATTGCAACCACAAAATATTTAAAGTCAAATTTGCCATTCTGCAATCAAAAGCTAAGAGACATAGAAGTTTTAAAGGTAAAAGAACCAAAGAAAGAGTCAACTCAACTTTCAGTCACTGAAGGACTTTTGAAAATAACCAGAATTTCAAGTGTTTTGCATCTTTCTGAGGAACAAATTGATAGAGTAAGAGAAGAGTGGAAACTTTTAAATTCTGATAAGCCAACTCTAGATGAACTAGTGAAATTTTCAGAGGAAGGGCATATTCCAGTGCGGATTGATCATTACTGGTGTAATATATTTAGTATTAAAGACTCTAGCGGAAAAGAAAAATACTCAAATCTTGCTAAACTCATCAAGTCAATTTTAGTTTTACCTCATGGTAAGGCTGATGCAGAAAGGGGATTTTCGGTTAACACTGCTCTGTTAAGGAAGGACAAGGCTAACTTAAAAGACTCAACTATAACATCATTAAGAATAGTTAAAGGGGTCATTAAACACTATGGATGTGTAAGTAAAGTTCCCATAACAAGAAATTTGTTAAATAGTGTTCGTGATTCACATAAATTTTATAAAGAGTATGTTGATAAGCTGAAGGAAGAAGAATAAAAAAAGGTAAAAGAAAGAAAGCAGAAAGAGAGGGAAAATAAGGAAAAGCAGCTAGAGAAAAAAAGAAAAGCTGAGTTTGATGACAAAATAAAAGAAAATGATGCAGAAATAAATAGGCTTAAAAAAGATAAAGAAGCCTCCCTAGCAGTAATTCAAGAGGGAACAGAAATAATGAGAAAAGCTGTAGAAAAACAAAATACTGTTGAAATAGCAGTTGCCTCTAACTTGATCATACAAGGTTCAGTTGAAATAAAGAAAACTGAAAGTAAATTAGTTGTGGTGGAAGCAGAAAAAGATAGGCTTGTCAGGAAAAGGTTGAAACAATAATATGAAAAAAGTAATTCAGTTAACAATTGTACATAGTTCTTGGTTTTTAATTACCTTTTTAGGATATTATAATTTAATGTGAAACCTGAAAACTTTACTGTGAAAATCGTGAATTGCTTCTGGTTCAACAGCATATTAATGTTCAAAGTGAAACTTGAATGTGGTAAATATACTTGAATATGATAATAACACGTGAAAAGATAAGAACTGAACATTAGAAGTAAATCATACTTAAACTTTAGACATTAGACGTTATGCAAAAAATTTGGGTGTGAACTTCGACCATATATACTAATGGACTGCGTATTGGCAATAGCTGCATCAAAGCCGCCATGGCTCCAACATTGGGCACGTCATCATCAGACTCCAAATTTCGTGTAAAAATGCTGTTATGATTACTAATTTACGCTGCAGAACTTCAGTGTTTTCGGTGTATTGTGTGAATGCGCCTCATATATAATGAAAACTCTTCAGGTAAGTTTACTTATGAGCTATATACATGCATGATCGGGTTGTTTACATTTCGTGATTTATAATGTGATGAACATTTGCGAAGAATTTGGAACATGCATTCCATTTTTTTTTTCTTAAGTTACTATATTTTTATATCAATAGCTGCAAGTTTCTGGTTAAGTAATTGAACTTTATTGACTTAGGTATTTAATTCGTTTCTTACCCATGAAAAATCATAGAACTTCCTTTACTATATCGCTCAGAGCAACCATAAGCACAGCAGGTGTAACCCATCTTTTTGACTGATGTCATGGGATTTTATGTTGAAGCCATAAATTTTGATGTCATGCGCAGTCTATCAGTATATATGGTTGAAGGGTGTGAAGCAAACTCTTTACAATGTATACGAAGTTGTTTTACTAGATGTATACAAATATACATCTAGTTTTTATTGAAATACACTCCTAAAATTTTCCTAAAATTTTTCCAAAAATTCCTAAAATTCCTACCTAAAATTTTCCAGAAGTATGCTATGATCCCTGCATCAGTGATATGCTCCATGAAACGCCGGTTTATCCTGCAGTAAGTACTACCAATATAGTGGGTAACGCCTGTGGAAGATAGGGATAGAGTAGACACCTTGTAACTCTAGGGGTTTATTGAGATCTCTGTCCTTAAGGATGAGTTTGAGAAGATGTGGAGGTGGTTTGACTGCAATCCTGTAGCCAAAAGACTTGCAAATAGAGCAAACTTTATAAGTGAAGGACAGGCTAAAGGGCAAAGTGCCAACAAACTGATGGGTGGTGGAAGGTTCAGGCAGTAAACTAGATCTATTCTGTGATTCAAACCTCTTGATTAGACTTTGTAATAAGAGGGGGAAAGCCATGCAATATGCCAATGGACACTGTGTTTTCAATTCTGCATAAATTCAGACACTTTTCCTTCACTACTTTAGAGCGAGCCAACCATTCAAAATCAGTATGTGGGATCTATGGATTACTCTCCTACTTGCACCAATGCCTTAAGAAATATTGGCGCTAGATCCAACTTGGACTTTTGTTTAAGGACTTGCAGTTTATTTTCGATGATCAGACACGACAGGGACCCTATCAAACCAATACTTAAATGCAGCGTGTATTAAATTTCACTTAAAGCCGTGTACCCTAATGTACATAGGCTTGACTCTCAGGTTAAAACCCGTGTGTCTTAACATTTATACAATTGCGAACCGGATCTCGATCAACGGCATTAGCTCGGCTGGTTGCTAGTTGGTCTCATATACCATTATGGAGTGAAACTCGAATCCTCGCATCTTACAAAAACAGATTCACAACTATTTTTGCTGAAATTTTGTTCATTTGTCTTCTTAAGCAAAGATGTTGCAACGACGAACTACTCGCATATATTTCCCAAATTTGGACTAAACTTTTGGAATGCTTTGGTGATCATCGTACTTTGAATTTATTTTTCAACTAGACCATCCGATGAACTTGATTTCTACCTTTCCCTATAGACTTTAACCTTCAATAGTTCTATAGATTTCCCACCTTTCTTCAATGTGTTTCTTCGGTAACGTTACCTTTCTGTATGAGCACGTGTGATAATGCGTCATCACGCCCTTGTCACTGTATATATGCTGTGCTCGCATGAACAGTCTGTTCAGTACGTCCGGTACCTGATAAGAACCACATAGTGTTGGTCGAAAGATCTAGTACTTTTTAACTAATGTGTTTTGAAGTATTGTTTTTTAAGTTGTAAATGTCTTTTAACCTAATTAAAAAACTATATCAACGTAACGTTTACTGAAGTTATAAAGGTCAGTTGCAAGTTTTTCTTATCGTGCTAATCGACATATATCTATGCTTCGTTGTTACATTCCACACGCATTTTTATACAGGGTGATTCATAAAGAAGTATAAAGTTTTAAAGCACTATAAAACAAGAACAATGTAAGATATTTTATGTTACCTGTAACAGAATTGTAGGGGAATGTTTCAAGTTTTTATAGAGACAGTCACAGATGTTCTATTTGTGCACCCTTAGTCACACGACATGCATCAAGCCGGTAATCCATTTCCGCCCAAATGCGAGGTAAGGTCAGTGAGATTTTGCAACATCTGCACTTTGTATGGAATCATTTTCAGCTTCTTTCTCAAAATTCTCCAGACAGTGGGCTGTAAAATCTGCGCTTCACGACTCACACTCCACGATGATTTTCCCGGGCTTCGTTGAATGGCAGTGCAAACACTATCGACGACTTCTTCCGATACACGCGATTGTCCAGGACTTTTAAGTTTGAACAAACAGCCTGTAGTTTCAAAATTTTTTAATGCCAATCATAGATAGATTTTCTGGTTGGAGGTTCTTTCCCGAATTGTGATCGAAAGTGCCGTTGCATAACAGTTACAGATTCCGTTTTGCTCAATTCAAGAACATAAAACGCCTTCTCCACTGCAGTCACTGCCATTTTGACTGACTAGTCACATGACACGTGCGCTATCACCTACATCACTTCCCTCAGTAGCGGGACACAAACTTTATGAGTACATCTACCTAATGGTTCTCAGTTGTGGTCCGTGTCTTGAACTGTTACTGTGTTACAGCATCTGGGAACTGTATACTTCTTTATGAATCACCCCGTATATGTCATATGTCATAACTCTTGAGTTCCTTTGTCATGTTATGCTGGATGTCAGAAATGTCTGAAAATCTTCATCCTTTCATAGCAGTTTTTATTTTTTGGGAAGATACAGAAATCACAAGTCAGGTGAATAGAGTCGATGATTAAATTTGGTAATTGCTTTCTTAGCCAGGAAGTCACAAACACTGAGTGCATCATGGCTTAGGACAGAAAGGATGAAACATTAAGGCCACAGTTCAGCTTTTTTACTTTGAACAGAATTCCATAACCTTTTCAACACCTCTAAATAGCATTGTTGGTTGGCTGGTTGTCCTTATTCAATGAATTCGTGATCAAAAAGACACATAAGCATTGTCTTGAACTGCAAGTGTGACATGCACGCTTTTTTCGGTTCTTATGCTACTCAAAGACACTTCACTTTTTTATAGCATCCTCACCATACACTGCTTCCAATAGCTCTAATGTTTCAGTGGCACTTTTACCAATCATCACACACAATTTGATGTTAATGGGCTGCTCTAAATTTCTATCACTCATTTTTATCTCAAAACTCACTTGCAGACTTGCATTGCTTTTGCAACTCCTCTCTCACAAATGGCTCTACTGGTCTGTGGTTAATAAATGCATTACTTGAAACATGTTCAGACATGCATAGGCATGCGATTCAGCTTGCATTGCCACAAGGGTGACACTATGCGACCTTTCCAGAAATTAAATTGCCATACCTTGTATAGTGGCGTTGACTTTTAGAAGTCAATTGCCCTGTAGTTATGAAACCAATAAAGATATTGAAGTGCATCAGGATTATCAGACTCAGTAATATAAAGTTGAAGCTGGATTTCCAGAAGTGAATTATGGGAGATTACAGCAAAATCAGTTTTACCAACTGAAAGCATTGAGTGGAACAGATATAAAATATAGGCTATTGAGACTACAAGGAAAGCTTGTGGTGCAGCAGTATATAAGGATAGAAAAGTAAGTGGACAGGAAGTAAGTAAACCTGTCAAGGAAAAGTAAATAGCTGTTAGAAGTATTTAAACTTTCTTTCATAAGTTAACAAGGAATATTATAAAAGGGTTCATCAAATTACATAGCAATATATTAGGGATGTAAAAAGGAAAGCATTAGTAGATTGGGGAAATTATTTTGTAAAATGTGAGCCATATTGCCCCAAAATGAGATGTCTTATGCCCCTCTCAACTTCATCCCACAAATGCTCTTCGATTGAGATTTGGTAATTGAGGAGACCCAGTGTAGCAGAAAAAATTCTCTGTGATGCCCCTCAAACCACTTGCATACAGTGCGAGTACTACGACCTGGAGCATCGTCTGCTGAAAGTATCCATCTCCATTGGGATAAACCATCAACATAACTGGGTGGACGTGGTTGGCAACAATATTTAAATATCTTTTTGGCAGTCAGATGTTGCTTCACTTGAATCAAAAGGGCCAAACACTTCCACAAAAACATGCCCCAGGCCATAACACTACGCCAGCTTGTAGAGTAGTGATGATGCAACATGAGTCCATGCTTTCGTGTGCTGTCTCCATATCCTCACAGTTCCATCTGCATGGTGTAGTTAGAAACGTGATTCGTCGGACCACATAACCCTTTTCCACTCATTTCATGTCCAATTCTTGTGCTCCTGAGTGAACTGGAAGCATTTCTTCTTGATCGCTGCAAATAGCAATGGCTTACAGATGGGCCGTCTGCTTCTGTAGCCCATACAATGTAATGTGCAGCAAACTGTATGTTGAAAGGCCATCAGACTTGGCCCCTGATTCAGAGCATCCATAATCTGATGAAGTGTTGCCTGTCTGTTAAACTGAACAAGTCTGCCTACTCTCCGCTTAGCTTGAGCATCCACACGCCTTGCACTCAGACCCATTTTTTTTTACTGGTGGTCTACTCTCTGTAAACAGTGATGGAAAGTTTGCGCCAAACTGCTACAAATTATGAAAAAAATTAATATTTGCACCTAACTGCGCCGAAACGGTAATCCACAGCAAAAATCGACAAGCAAAAAAAATGTTTTCACGGCAAAAAATGCCGTTTTAAATGGCAAATCGAATGACGCTTTTTAAAGGTTTGCGCATAATTTGGTTAAACGTATAACGACGCTTAATCAACACGTACCGCCAATATCAACATTTTGGAATGTTTTCACCTTCCTACCTTTAATTCGTTGTTTTTTTCGGTATAAATGACGAATAAGTTTGCGATGTAGCTGAAGCTTGTGGAGGAGGAGTTTTGTTGTAATCACGTGATATGTAGAAGAAATGATGCTGTACATTATGAAATCCTGATGAAGATTGTTTACCGATGGTTTGGGGGTCTTTCGGAGTGTTGTCCACTTGAGATTGTTTATATGTTGTTCCCTGCTCTTTGGGATGGCACAGTTAATTTCGTTCCGGGCGAGATGCCCGATTACGTAAATACAGTGTAAGCTCAGTCGTTAGCTATTTCGTTGACGTGGAGGACGACTGAAAATGGCTCTCCCATGGCAGGATACAATGCTTCTGTTTCTAAAAGATTCATAGGTATTCAGAGATGCCAACTTTTATGGATTTTCACTCCATCTTACGTTTTGCGGAAGTCACCCAAAAAACTACTGAAAAGCTGCCCGCAATTTTCTATATTTTTACCGTCTTTAGGTTGAGAAAACGCACTTTGCAGATAGTCCCTATATGCCATTGATGTTCTGGCTTTCCCCACCAACGGAGGTGGAGTTTTGTCAGGTGATTCCCCGTACAGCCATTTGAGAGTGCCGTTCGCAAAACCTGAGATGGAGCTCAGCTCAACGCCTTTTGCGAACTTTTTACATTGATTACATGTGGCTTTGTTCTTGTGAAAATTTCAGTGCAAATGTTTTAACCCAATCCCTTGGCTGTCGGGTGAAACCCGACATTACGAAATCGCCAAATAGCTCGCATGTCGGCGCTCGCGAGACATTTATTTTTCGTTGAATAGGTCGGGTGTCGCCCGCCAACCCGATGACGCCTCTATACCTATAGCTCACATGTCGGTGTTCGTGAGGAATTTCTTTTTCGCTGAATAGCACGGGAGTTATCCGCCACGCCTATAACGCCTCTATAGATCGCATGTCGGCGCTCGTGAGGAATTCCTTTTTTGCCGAATAGCTCGCATGTTGGGCGTCACCCTTCATGCCGATGATGGCTCTATAGCTCGCATGTTGGGCGTCACCCTTCATGCCGATGATGCCTCTATAGCTCGCATGTTGGCGCTCGCGAGACATTTCATTTTCACCAAATAGGTCGGGTGTCATCTGCCACGCCCTGAAGCCTCTGTAGCTCAAGTGTCGAAGCTTGCAAGACATTTTTGCCGAATATTGTGTGTCACACTCCATGTCGATGACGCCTCTATAGCTCGCATGTCGACACTCGCAAGACATTTCTTTTTCGCCGAATAGGCCGGGTGTCACCCACCAAGTCGATGATGTCTTTATAGCTCGCATGTCAGAGCTCGCGAGGAATTTCTTTTCGCCAAATAGGTTGGGTGTCACCCTTCATGCTGATAATGTCTCTATAGCTCGCAGGTCGGCGCTCGCGAGACATTTCTTTTTCACCAAATAGCTCGCGTGTCGGGTGTCATCCGCAATGCCCATTACACCTCTATAGCGCATGTGTCGGGACTTGCGACACATTTCTTTTTCGCCGAATATCACGCGTGTCACTCTCCATGCGGATGCCTCTGTAGCTCGCATGTCTGCGCTCGTGACTCGTGAGGAATTTTTTTTCGCCGAATGGCTCGGGTGTTATCGGCCACACCTATAACTCCTCTATGGATCGCATGTCGGCGCTCGCGAGGAATTCTTTTTTGCCGAATAGCTCTTGAGTCGGACGTCACCCTTCATGCTGATGATGCCTCTATAGCTCGCATGTCGGCTCTCGTGAGACATTTCTTTTTCGCCAAATAGCTCGGGTGTCATCCGCCACGCCCATGACGCCTCTATGGAGCGTGTGTTGGGGCTTGCGAGACATTTTTTTTTCGCCAAACATCTTGCGTGTCGCACTCCATCTTGATGACGCCTCTAGCTCGCATGTCGACGCTCATGAGACATTTTTTTTTTGCCGAATAGCTCGGGTGTCACCAGCCACGCCGATGATGCATGCCTCTATAGCTCGTATGTTGGGGCTGGCGAGCCAAAGCTGAACTTTTACTGCTAAGTTGTAGCCTTTACTGCAGAAAAAAAGAAAAAGAAAAGAAAGAAAATATGAGTGGTGGGTGAGTATGGGTGAAAAGTTATTCGAGTGGAAAGGGTTAATTTAGATTAAAACTAAATGAAACGTAGCAGTGAAACAGCTATGACAACAAAAAGAACAAAGTCAGGTAAAACTTATCATCAAGTGTATCGTGATATATATAGTAAAGAATTGTCTTTTTGTGAATCATCTAAAGTTTTGCTGAATCACGCTTTGTAGGCCATGTGGCTGCGATTTTAGGAAGCGCATGGCGGCTGCTATGATTGTAGGCATCGTGCAGGGAGCAAGAAGCAGGAACATAATGTCAAGAGAGTAAATGGAGATGCGAGTAAAATGAATGTAACCAAAAAATTCCGACAGCTTATAAAGAATCCTGGAAAAAATATCAAGAGCGGGTTAGTGCTGGAAAAATGCAGCAAAATAAGTGAAAAAGAGAAGAAGAAACTGAATGTTCACAAGGTTTGAAATGGGAAGAAGCTGAACTTTTGCAGCAGTGTTGGATTCCTCTCATAAAATGTTAAACAATGCTGAGATGAACATTGAATGTGGCATAAAAAAAATGACATGAGTGCAATCGAAAGTGGACAGGTACTATTAAAAGAAGCAAAACAAAACATTGCTAACTATCTTTAAAAAAAAAAAACATAGAAGTGAGAAAAGCAGCAAAAAATAAAAAAAATTGTAAAATAAATGATTAATAATAGAATTCTGCTGTTATTACAAATTTCTTGATCTATTTGAAAACTAAAATCTTCACATATATGTATGTGTGTGTGTGTGTTTCAATGCAAGATGTTTTAATTTTGAGTATGGTGCATCTAGTTCCAAAACATTTTTGTTTAAGAGTTTGTTCTATCTACTAATTTTTTACCTGCTTCGAAAAAATGTTTTCTTTCTCCAAAAATGTATTTTATCTGCTCCAAAAATGTATTTTATCTGCTCCAAAAATGTATTTCAGCTGCTCCAAAAATGTATTTTACCTGCTCCAAAATGCATTTTTTTGCTCCAAAAATGTATTTCACCTGCTCCAAAAACGCATTTTAAAAAAGAGAAAAAGCTCTATTAACTAGATAGTTGGATCATTATAAACTTGCTTCTATCAACTATCTAGTTAATAGAGCTTTTTCTCACTCTTCAGATAGGCATAGTCATTCTTGTGAATTAGATAGCATTTACGAACTGGCAATGACATACGGCTACTCAAGGTACCATGTTGATCGCATTTTATGGAAGTTTCAAAAAAAGACCCTCACGACTTTGACTCCTGAAAGTAATCAACGTAAGTTTGTGGGTTCTATAGAGTTCATTCCTGGATGTGTTAACATTCTAAAAAACATATGCAGGTGACACCATTTGGATTTTGGGATTAAAACCAGAAACATTCTGGCTATGGTTAAAAATGACCGTGACTCAGTGGAGCTTACTGACAGACATGGTGTGTATTGTGTTCCCCTCAAAGCCACAGAGGAAGAAACTAGGAACTTGGTTTACATTGGATCAACATCAAGGAGGCTTAAAACAAGACTTTCTGAACATGTGTATAACGTTAAATTTGGTTAACAATCTACCGCCTTGTCTCGCCTTGTTAATAAGGGCTCATACTCCCCCACTTGGACCGAGGCAACCATCCTTGCGTGCCCTCCCAAAAAGGCATCTCTACTATTCACCGAGAGTTTGTACATCTGCAGGGTTCCCACGCTACCTGGAGAACCTGGAAATCAGGGAATTGTCAGGGGGAAAAATATTGGCTCAAAAAGTCAGTGAAAAGTCAGGGAAAACATGAATTTTCGTAAAAAAATCAGGGAATTTTGAAATTTTATTTCGCAAGTCAGGGAATTTGGAGAGTTTCTAAAATAAAATACTTTTTCCTCTGTGTTTGATCTTTCTCCGTATTTAACATTTCGTTTAGTTCACTCCCAAGGACCGAACTGTAGGTTAAAGGGGAAGGGGGTTGAAACTAACGTATTTGGCAGAGTTCTCCATCATTGAGCACTAGAAAAGGAATTCATTGCAGCCACGTGGGGAGGAAACCCCTACGGTGGCTACTAGGAAATGAAAAGGGTGCGTAGTGTTGAAGTGAGAGTGGAGCCTGTGGAGGGGTTACGATGGAGTGACCAAAGCACTTCCTGCCCCCTTCATGCCTTTGTTTGACTGCCAGACTGGGGATAAAAATGATGAAAACTAACTTTTTCTATTCTTCATGAAACTGGCTGAAATTTTTACATGCACCATAATTGGTTAACAGAAGCTGACCTCTAAAATTTCGCGTGAATCGGTAAAGAACTTTTGAAATTATCCTTTAAAAATTTTAATGGGATAAATCTTTAATGTAGCGCTCTTACTGAGGGTTTCTGGTGAGCTTTGCCGTGCCTCAATGCGTTTTAGGCTGGGAGAGCTTACTGGTGAAGGGTCACTAAACGGGCTTTGAGCGGTCGCAATGACTGCGTGTGCCAACAGGAGTCAACTGAGTTATTGCCTTCTTTAACGTTCCGAGACTCTTTTCGGAGTAAATTTTTATGTTTCACTGAATATGTTGCTGAATGTTTTTCATTCTTTTTTTTTACTGCTATTTAGAAAGAAGATGAAGTGTTCATATTCTATCCCCCCCTCTTTTCTCTGCAAGAAAAGATTTCGCTTCATTCTGTCATTTTTTAAATACCTGTTGTAATGAGGACCTACCTGCTTTTGTTCATCAAGCATGGAAACTTTTGTTAAATAATATTCGTCACTAACTGTCATTACTCACTAGTCTACCGACCTCAGATTTCATTTCATTTCACCTTTGTACCTAGGCGTCATGACCAAAACTTTTATTATTACCTTTGTGTCTCTTTGAGTGGCAACTGCTCTAATTTACTCCTGCGTATATATGTGCCCATGTGTTTCATGACGTAGTTTCTTCCATCTGTAGATGAGGCTGATGCAGTCTTGAAAGGTCTAATGGTATTTTAACTTATGTGTTTTTATCTTATTAAAGTTTTTAACTCATCACTGGGTTTTATTGTGTCATCGTGCAACTACAGCTAAAGTCTGTATTCATCTATGTAGTTCACTTCATTAGTCTCTGCATGCCTAGAGTGTTCCCTTTTTCTGATACAGCCATTCTGCATCAGCAGCATCTAGCTACTTTGCATAAAATGGTCTGGCATAATAATTTGGCCACTCAGAGTATATATACACTGCTGGACAATTGCTAAGGACGGATCATAAATGGCTATATAGCGCATAAAAAAGTAAGTGTGGTTGAATGCCAAGTGAAATAAAATAATGTCAGAATGCCAGGACATTACAAGAAAGACAGTTTATTGTGCTCGGAAATCCAGAAGGCTTTGGAACATGTTCAAGGGACAAACAGGCCATTTTGTGCAGAATACTAAACGTGAAAAATGCAATTACCGTCCGCAGGCATTCCGGCGTAAGATGTCAATACGGGATATGGCCACCATGGAGGGCGATGCAAGATTCCACACGTCGTGTGATGCTTTGCACAACATTATCAAGCAGCTGTTGGGGTAATTTATCCCATTCCTTTGTCAGTGCACGGATGAGGGTGTCCTTGTTTATTGGAGGGCATTGGCGACCAGCAAGACTCCTCCCCAAAGCATCCCACACATTTTCAATGTGATTCAGATCTGGAGAACGTGCTGGCCATACGAGGGGTTGAATATCCTCACTCTCAAGACACTCCTGGACAGCGACTGTTCGATGACATGTTGCGTTGACGTCCATGAAAATGAATCTATCACCGACAGCATCACGGAACATGCGAACATGAGGTAGCAGAACATCATTAATGTATCGTTGGCCAGTCATAGTCCCAGTTGGAAGCACATAGAGGTACGTACGGCCATTGATCATGATGCCAGCCCATACCATGACACTACATGTCGGATATCGGTCCCTTTCCTGTATGTTTGCTGGACAATATGCAGTACCACTATCACGCCAGATCAGTTGTCGTCGACAATCAGACGATAGACTGTATCTACTCTCATCTGAGAAGAGGACAGCAGACCAGTCGATATCAGTCCAATTGCGATGTTGATGGCACCATTGCAAATGGGCGGTTCGGTGACGTCTGGACAATGGGATGCACACAACAGGACGGCGGGCGTATAGTCCTCCTTCATGCAAACGTCTGGCGACAGTTTTACGGGAGATCCGCTTGCCAGTAGCAACCATAAACTGATTTGCTACCTCACTAGCTGTGCTGCGCCGGTGTCTTTTTGTTGATAGCACTATGTACCGATCTTCTGCAGGTGTCGTACTGCGAACACGACCTCCCCCGTGACGTTTGCTACACTCTCAATTTGTTTGAAATGATTTTCAAAGCCTTGAAACAACACTGTGGCTAACGTCAAACTCCCTGGCGACATCTGTTATTTTTCGCCCTTCTTCAATCTTGCCAATAATATGGCCATGCGTAAAATCATCTAGGTGATGTCGGGAAGACATACTGAAAATTGCAAGTTCGTTAATTGATTCTTGCCCTTTCAACTTTGCGTTTGAACAACAACGGTCAATACGCGTCAAATCCTTTATATCTCTTATCAATGCTATGACGTCACGAACAAGTTCGGCAATCCAAAATTTGCATACGCACAACACGTCTTACTGTATCCCACACTTATGCTAATTTCCACAATTTCCTGCCTTCCATTTTATGGTTGCTATCGTTGCTATTGTCATCCGTCCTTAGCAATTGTCCGGCAGTGTATATGCCATATTTTCCAGCACATAATCAGTGGATTATCTGTTCCTAAAGGTTTAAATTGTAGCCACTGCAGATTATACGACAGTGTGGATAATACGGACCTCCTCCGTATTATCCACACTGTCGTATCATTTCAAACAAATTGAGAGTGTAGCAAACGTCATGGGGGAGGTCGTGTTCGCAGTACGACACCTCATAAACTTAAAAAATTAAGCAGTTTTGCTCTTCATACCATGCTGTATAATGAGAGAAATCTGTATCATGTCAAAGCTTTAAGAATATCACGTGTTCGACGATAATGCTCAGTGTCACTTCAACTTATCTCCTCCTCCCCCTTGGCTTTGACGAAAAAGTCCGTGTGTGTGTAGATTGCTGCTTTGTAAAAGTTAAGGGAGAAAACATCGCCTGCAGCAAAGTGCGTTGACCTTGAATAGGGGAATGCAGTTTCTATTCCATGCTGCTGAGACCCCTCCGTAACGTCACTCCACCCCTAACACTCTTCCCGAAGTTCCAACCCCACTTGTTTATTTTACTCTACTTCAAAGAAAATGCCTCTGGTACTACAACTCCAAGACTGAAGGGCAGAGCTTTGACACCATCACAAATTATTTCCCAGCAAAAACAGTCTGGCCCAGCACTATGTTGCCGCTGCCGAACCGTCAATAAAATGTCCGGGCGGCCAACAGTTGGCACCCCATTGGTTGTCATATGCCACAACAGGGCCATCAGTGGTCCATCACAGGCAGTAGCTGCCACAAGTGGCCCTTCAGTAGCCCTGCAAGCACGTGCCAGAAATGATGGCTAGCCTAATGTGTTCCGCTAGTGTGCCGTTAGTGGCAGCCAGCAACCACGTGACGTAACTGGTGGCTTGCCGAATCTTGTCCGCCAATTTCCCAGCAGTAGCCATAATAATAATAAAAAGAAAAAGCAAGGATAACCGCAGTCTCCCAAAGCTACAATATTTTTTTCTACCCTTACGGAGCTTCTGAATTAACGCACTGCGCTGGGGAAATTTTATGAACAGACCGGAAAAACATCCGTTTGCATCTGACTGGATTTGATCCAGGGCCGTTGGCGTGGCAGCTGAGCTCTCTACCGACCGGACTAATTTGCCACGCTCGAGCATATGCTTAAAGCTGTCTGTTTGGTATGGAATGTGTAATCGAATGCTTCCCTCTTTCATTTTACAATATTGCGAGGTATTTTTTCATAAAAGTCAGTTTCATATAATTGAGAAATTAATTTTTTCAACGTAACGACAGTTGTTTTTTTTACCTTCAGGGAGCTTTACTCATTTTCAAGGCGTGTACATACTTAGAGTCACTTTCCAAAGTTTTGTACTGTCCTTGCCGTCTTGAAAAGAGATTGTTGAATAAATTTATTCTGATAGATTGGTGATATAGCAGAGTAAGAGTGCATTCTCAATCCATTTTTAAATAAAAAGGGAATGAGAAGACTTCAAGTGTACAAAAATTCACAATCTTTTTTTATGTTTTATCGTTTAGGATTTAGCTTTTTTCCCCTTATTAATCTTATTGCTTATCCCTCCTACTTTTCCATGAAGTTAGTTTCAGTCCCTGATTGAACACTGTCTCGCATGAATCACTCTTTTACAAACATTACCTTCACGCATCCAACTGACATCCTCTGTTTGTGTTTTCTTGTGGCAGAAACAAAGTCTGGTGTCAGTATATGCTGCACTCACTAGGGTGGGCAAATCTAAGGAAGAGCAGGATATTTATTGTGTTTACTTCTGCTCATTATGAAAGGTGTAGATGGAGATAACAAAAAAATGTGGCTGTTGTAATTACAACACAAGGATTGGGAAACTGCCTTTCTGTATTTGTTGTTTTTCCACTCCAGGGATAAAAAAAAAAAGCTGTTATCCAATAGCATTTCACAAACCTTTCATTAGTTTGCCGCCTAAAAACAAAACCATACAGCAAGGTAACAGAAATTCATTTTTTAACTAATTCATTTAGGGCAACTTACCATTTCTTGCTCTTGCTCCCAATTTGACATTTCCAGCATGTGAGTTGTGATCACAGTGTCGCTTGTTTCTAGAGGTAGATGGGGCTCTTCACTTTTGTCAGCTGAAGTCATTCACTTTATTCAATTATATTCTTGGTCGTATAGGGTTTGTTTGTTTTTTCCCCTACCTCCGAAGGCTTCATGTAGTAATCTTTAAGTACTTCATTTTTTTTTACCAAAACGTAGTCACGTCAAATATGCATACTAGAACATTCGCGGTCTTATTTACATATCAACAATAAAAAAAAAAAACATCGTTTTTTTTTCGTCATACATACATACATACCACACATTCATACATTTCATTATACACTATATACAGCCAACAAATGCTCTATGAACTCATTATATACATAAGATGTTTCCGCCTCGGTTAACTACATCAATGTTTTATAACCCAGCCTTCAGTTTGCACACATCTCATGTCCTCTGTAAAATGGCTTTGCAAAAGGAGCTCGCCCATACCGCACTCTATCCTCAGCAACATCCTTACCCTAGCACTTTCTGTAGCTTCCTGCTACCATCGGGGGGGGGACTCTGACCTATACTCACAGTATCCTCAGAGCAAGTGAGTGACTCTCTCGGGGCAATATCAACTCTTAAAGCTTCGTTCTCCTGGCCACTGTGTCGCCCTCTCTTGTTTGTTTTAGACTTCAATTTTCTAATATTTCTGTTTTTCTGTTCTACTCTTATTAAGTTCTTCCAGTTGTTACACATTACATTTGGATCATTATGGTTACATACTGAAGCTCTGTTTTTCAATTAACACAGATTCTGCAATCCTGAGGTGTCTTTCAGATTTACAACTTTTTATTATCTCAATCTTGTCAAACTTCAGAAATTCCTGATTAGCCAAGCAGTATTGAATGAGTGCTGTCTTTTCTTCCTTTTTCTGCCAATTTTTTATATGTTGTTTCAGCCTATATTTTAATTTATTTTTGGTGTTGCCTATGTACGACATTGGAGGATTTACTGTAATAGGAATTGAGTAAACACCTGCTTTCTCTAATTTGCTGAAATTGTCATTATTTTTTAACATCAAGTTCTTGATGGTACTAACTTTGCTTCCAATTTGAACATCATATTTTTTACATATCTTATTAATTTCTGTTGTCACACCTTTGACATATGGGAAACCATTCACATATTTGACTTGTTTTTTCGTTGCTATAACATTATTATTAATTTTGTTTTGTACTTCAAGATTCCATCTTTTTATTAATTGTCTAGGATAACCAAAACTATCAGCAATTTTTTTTATGAATTCAATTTCTTCATTAATAAACTGATCATTTGCAGAGTGTACATGCTCTCTTGATTAATGTTTTTAAACTATTACATTTTTGAGTATAAGGGTGTGCTGAATTGAAAGGAATTAATACCGGAACATATGAATTCTTTCAGTACACTCTGTATTGCAACTCATTCCTGGTTTTTATTACTTGCACATCCAAAAAGGCTATAGCATTTTGTTCTTCAATTTCTACAGTAAGTTCAATTGTTGGATACAAATCATTGTAGTTTTTGGCCAGTTGCTTTTGTTCTTCATTCAACCTTGACAAAATGAAAATATCGTCCATGTATCTACAATAGATCTCTGGTTGTTCTTGCATACTGTGCAGTATACTTTCTTCAATTTCATTCATAATTACTTCAGCATACAGAGTTGACAGTGGTGAACAAATTGGGCCACCTGAATTTTATTTATATATTTTGTTACCTTATGGAAATATATTATTCTCATACAAAAAGAGTAAAACTTTTTTGAACTCATGAATCTGTGTGTCATTTAATATTTTGAGAATGTGTAATTTTTTAATAATAATCTCTATAGCTGCAGGGACAGGAGTGCTTGGGTACTAGGCCTTATCATCCTTGTTTGCCATGTGGAAATCACCCAACTCAGTCTTTACTTTTTTGATTTTTTCAATAAATTCATAAGTATTCTTAATTGTGAATTTAGTCTTCATAAAAATAGGTGCCAGAAAACAAAATATATAAACGGTAACAAAATATATAAACAAAATTCCGGTGGCCCAAGGGGTTCATTATTGCCAACTCTGTATTCTGAAGTAATTATGAATGACATTGAAGAAAGTATACTGCACAGTATGGAAGAACAACAGGAGATCTATTGTAGATATGTGGACGATATTTTCATTTATTGTCAAGATTGAATGAAGAAGAACTAAAACAACTGGCCAAAAACTACAATGCTTTGTATCCAACATTTGAACTTACTGTAGAAATTGAAGAACAAATTGCTATAGCCTTTTTGGATGTGCAAGTAATAAAAGCCAGAAATGAGTTGCAATACAGAGTGTACCAAAAGAATTCATATGTTCCAGTATTAATTCCTTTCAATTCAGCACACCCTTATACTCAAAAATGTAATAGTTTAAAAACATTAATCAAGAGAACATATACACTCTCTGCAAATGATCAGTTTATTAATGAAGAAATTGAATTCATAAAAAAAATTGCTGATAGTTTTGTTTATCCTAGACAATTAATAAAAAAGTGGAATCTTAAAATACAAAATAAAATGAATAATAATGCTATAGCAACTAAAAACAAGTCAAATATGTGAATGGTTTCCCATATGTCAAAGGTGTGATGACAGAAATTAATAAGATATGTAAAAAATGTGATGTTCAAATTTGGAAGCAAAGTTAGTACCATCAAGAACTTGATGTTAAAAAATAACGACAATATCAGCAAATTAGAGAAAGCAGGTGTTTACTCAATTCCTATTACAGCAAATCCTCCAATGTCATACATAGGCTGAAACAACACATAAAAAATTGGCAGAAAAAGGAAGAAAAGACAGCACTCATTCAATACTGCTTGGCTAATCAGGAATTAAGAAGAAGGTAGTGTAGAACACGCTAAGTTACGTATAAAAGTTTAATGCAAATATATTTTAGCCGTTACTATGGCCTTCATCAGTGCGACTATAAACTTTTATATGTAACTGAGCGTGTTCTACACTACCTTCTTTTTAATTAGTTTGTTAATTACGTGCATTGCCTACCACTCATTTCTAATCAGGAATTTCCGAAGTTTGACAAGATTGAGATAATAATAAAAAGTTGTAAATCTGAAAAACACCTCAGGATTGCAGAATCTGTGTTAATTGAAAAAAAGAGTGTTTCAGTATGTAACATAATGATCCAAATGTAATGTGTAACAACTGGAAGAATTTAATAAGAGTACAACAGAAAAATGAGAAAATTGAAGTCTAAAACAAACAAGAGAGGGTGCCACAGTGGCCAGGAGAATGAAGTTTTGAGAGTTAATATTGCCCCGAGAGAGTCACTCACTTGCTCTGAGGATACCGTGAGTATAGGTCAGAGTTTCCGTCCCCCTGTTGATGGTAGCGGGAAGCTACAGAAAGTGCTACGGTTAGGATGTTGCTGAGGATAGAGTGCGGCTCGGGCGAGCTCCTTTTGCAAAGCCGTTTTACAGAGGTCATGAGATGTGTGCAAACTGAAGGCTGGGTTATAAATCATCGATGTAGTTAACCGAGGTGAAACGCCTTATGTATATACGTACCTATATAGTGAGTTCATAGAGCATTTGTTGGTTGTATATAGTGTATAATGAAATGTATGAATGCGTGGTATGTATGTAGGACAGCATATTTGACGTGACTACGTTTTGGTGATAAAATGAAGTACTTGAAGATTACTACATGACGCCTTCGGAGGGAGGGAAAAAAAAAACCCATATACGACAAAGAATAGAATTGAATAAAGTGAATGATTTTAGCTGACAAAAGTGAAGAGCCCCATGCTACCTCTAGAAACAAGCGACATTGTGATCACAACTCACATGCTGGAAATGTTAAATTGGGAGCAAGACCATGAAATGGTAAGTTGCTCTAAATGTATTATTACATTGTTGCACATTAATTTAAACCTTACAGTATCTGACATGTGTCCAATATATGGGGTAATTACACTTTTTTAGCTAGTGACAACTTAGAGAGGGGTGGGGGACAACTTACTGGTCATCTGGCCCAGTAAGATCAATAAATAGTTCAGTAGCCTGGCAAAAGTTTTACTAGCCCATGGCCAGCAGAAACTGGGTAATTCAAATGCTGCATAGGGCTATGATCAAATAAATGACAGCAAGATTATGAATTGACTGAGTTAACTGAGTTACAGTGCAGATCGATAATATAATGCCGCATAAGCAGTTGCTCTGTACATGACACTTTAAAACGGCATTGAAGATCTCTAGATTAATAGTTGGTGATGTGATATTCAAACGTAAGTGGACTGGAGCTGAATCTGTCAAGAAATGACCATATAAACCTCTGAAGCTAACAGGATGTGACGGGAGAGCTCTACAAAGGATTGTGTCTGCAAACAGTATGTAGAAATTGTGCAGATAGTATATGAAACTATTAACACTGATGTTAGCACTAGTAAAATGTACAGGACGCTGCTTGATGTGGATTACCACTTTTGCTAATCATTGTGGTGTAAGGAACATCAATCTTGGACTGTAGACCTATAGGAAACTGACAAGTCACGATACACAGTCTACTGGTCAAATTATTGTCCCTGAGTATGGCAGATGGCAGGAGAAATGTTACTTCCAGATTGTATCATCTCAACAATGAAATTTGGTGGAGACAGTGTGATGGCATAAAACTGTTTTATTGTTCTGTGTCGACTCATTAGTCATTTTGGACAAAACCATGAATGATTAAATTAACGTAAAAACATTACCACTACTGTACTTCATGCTATTTTTTGGTTTAATGTATAGTTCTTTCTGGCATGACCCTATGCATAATAAGAATTGTATTATAAAAAAACATATCATACAATTCATGAAAAATATAATAATAGGGCTACTCACAATGTTTGCACCATGTTATGTACATAGGAGTGGCTTCTTAGCTCTTGTGCCACAACTCCTCGTCGTCGTAATTCCGGAAAAATCCTTTGCGAAGATGTTTGCATAATAACAGGAAGCATGATATTATCTAATCTTTTGTTGTTCGTGATGTCTATACGTTTGACTTTGGTTAGCTGGTCCTTTTGTCGTTCGTGATGTTCTGTACGTTTGACTTTGGTCCATTCTTGAGATTGCAACTTGTGTTACCTATACATGTTAAATATTTTAATTGATAACTGATGACGCAAAAGTCTTCGCAAAGGGTTTTTCCGGAATTACGACGGCGGGCGGAGTTGTGGCACAAGAGCTAAGAAGCCACTCCTTATGTACATAACATGATGGAAACATTGTGACTAGCCCTATTATTTTATTTTTCATGAATTGTATAAGTTCTTTTATAATACAATTCTTATTATGCATAGAGTCACGCCAGAAAGAACTATGTATTGAACCAAAAAGTAACGTAAGGTAAAGTAGTGGTAACATTTTTACATTAATTTAATCGTACTTTATGCCACGTAATAAATACATGCAATATAGTGTAGTTAATATGCATATGTAAATGTTGTTGAAAAACCATGAATGCTGAGCTCCACCTAGATGTTCTGGAAAATTATTCACTGTCAAGATTATTGCAGTACTTTGGGCAAGGTACGGTCATAATTACCTCTGTCAGCAGGACAATGCACCATGTTGTACTTGCTGTTGTTGTAACAACTTGATTTGAGGATATGGGCATCAAAAGTTGGACTGGCCAGCCCAAAGTCCTGACCTGAATCCTGCAGATAATCTCTAGAATGAATTCAATCCTCAGGTGCATAGAAGGAGAGGCTGCCCAAGAAACAAACCTCAACTGGTCACATGTTGATGGCCAAATGGCAAAACATATCAGCGGGCATTTACAAAAAGTTGGTAGAGAGTATTCCACAAAGCATAGAGGCCTCCATGAGTGCCAAAAGTTTCAGCTATGAGTATGGGATTTTCTGTTATTAAAAATTATTTGTGGGCATGCAGATGTCTGGATATTAATAGTAATGCACACAGTTTGTATGTAGTATGATTTTGTGTAGGTAAAAAATTATGACCAGATATTTTACTTTAACGGAAAAAATTATTTTAATGTTAGCTAGCTTTTAGCCATGATCAATATGCTATCTCATTTCCAGATGAACTAATTCCTTGATTTTGTAAATTAGTTTCTCCTTTTGTTGGTATGTACATTTGTGCATGCATTTTGAAATACAGTATGTATATTTTTCTCCAGTATCACTTAATTGAAGTCATAAGACTTAAGAGATTTTTCTTTTCCTCTTCCTCAAGTGTCATGCAGCAAGTTCTCTGAGATCAAAAGACAGCATCTCTACAAGTAAACCAGTGCAGCTTCTACAAATCCCTCCAACAGTTAGTCCTGTAGTAAAAAGGGCTATACCTGTCACTACTAAGGCTGACCCTGTGTCAGTTTCTCATGTAGAAAATGTAAATAAATCAACTAGCACTCCTACTATAGTGACCGCTGCTGCTGCAGCAGCAACACATACCAGTACTACAGTGAATGCCAAATCTTTTCCACAAAGGCCGGTCCTTCTTCAGGCCAACCTAGCACATATTCAAAAAGCAGCTGCAGCTGCTGCTGTTGTAGCTGGGAATGTCATTAAAACTTCATCTAGTGATTCAGAAGAAGGTAAGCTTTTATTTATATGCAAATATTTACATTGTTATACATTTGAACTGAATATGTGTATGTGTGCATGCATTTATTTCTATGTTGGAGAGAATTGGGCATCAATGTGTAACTGAAACAAACAATCTGAAGAAAATAGAGGAAACATACTTAAGCTGTGTAAAAGTTTTATTTTGCACGGAAGCTTTCAGACTATGTGTAATTCATCTTTAGCCAAAGTTTCGATGAAAACTGGCTTGGCTGTTTCCAGATCTTTGTCATTCTGTTCTTGTAAATGGTTGCCAGATTCACAAATGTATTTATTTTGATTATAAATGTTGAAAGACTATGAATTTCCAAAAATAAAAAGCCTAATCTACCAATTTGAACTGAAGTCAAAAATAAAAGCTCTCCAAGCAGGCAAAGAAGATCCACAGTTCACAGGCTCGATTCCCTTCCGTCTTGCAATATATAGCTAGAAAGCTTCCACGCAAAATATAAATTTTACTTAACTTAAGCGTGTTTCCTTTGTTTTCTTCACATTGTTTATTTCAGTTACACTGAACTTTTTGAAAAAAAAATTATATCCAAAAAAGTTTTCAAAAAGTTCAGTAAGCATTTTTCAATTAGTTCCAACACCACAATTCTAAAGCTTTATTTAATGATAGAGATAAAATAGACCCACTTGATTTTCTGGGAGTGTTTTCTATTCCAATAAAAATTTCACCTTGACAAATTTTCTGCATCAGAAGCTCTTATGAAGCATCAATAATAGATTGAAAGAACACCAAAACAATGTAAAAATGGGTAACTCTAATACTGCCCTAGCCTCCTCCACTTTGCTCGGAAGCTTTCGGACTACGTCTTTCGTTGCCTTAAACACCTCAGCCAAACCCTTTTGGAAGGATTCAAAGTGAATAGTACCATTTCCCAATTGCTATGCTCTTTGCTACCGTGAAAGCTTGGAAATTTTCCTTTCTTCCAATAACTGCAATTTGGAATCTCTGTATGGCATCCTCATGATCTGGAAATCCGTACTCTTTCAAAAACAATACAATGTTCGTGAATCTGGCAACCATGTACAAGAACTGAATGACAAAGATCTGGCAACAGCCTGGTCAGTGTCCATCTAAACTCTGGCTGAAGAAAAACTAAAGGTATAGTTCTAAAGCTTCCATGCAAAATAGATAGAACTTCTACATAACTGAGCATGTTTCCTCTATTTTCTTCACATCATTTATTTCTGTCTACATAAAATCGTCAGAGTATCATGAGAGAAATAAGGTAACATATTTTATTTATCCAATTTTAAAAAAGTTCCAAGGTTCAGGTTGTGGAAACTAAGGAAAGAGTTCTACATCATCCTCTTGAGAATTTATGTTGATGTACAACTGTGGCACCCAAGATGGTTTATAGTGTTAGGCACCCTGAACAACACTGGCACACGAGTGGACTGGTGGAGGCTGCCCATCATGCATAAAGTTTGGCACTGTTATAAGTTAAAGATAACCAACTTTTCTCATGAGAAAAGTTGGTTACTCACTTTACAAGTAGGATTGTTAAGGATGCTTTCATTTGTTCCATCCCCTATTCTTGCTGAAAGTAGCATTTCTCAGCACAGGAAATCAAAAGACAATTAGCACGCAATACCACTGCATGTTCAACTCCAATTTGGCCATGAGGATGGTAAATTCTCCATTTTCCAATTTTAGTAGTGCACAATTTTCCCATTAGGTGGCATTAATATTTTTTTCCCAGGTTTGTTATCATATTTACATTTCTAGAAGTTGGATTGTAAGAATTCTCTCCATATTTGTAAAGCTTTCTGTGATTATTTTTCCTTTGCATTAAGATTTACTACCAGGTGGTGTAAATTTGCATTTCTCCAAGGTGTGATGTAGATGTATAAAAATATATTTGCCATTGTATATCTGCTTCTGAATGGCCAACCTAAAAATTTCCATCTGACAGATATAATCATGGTTAAAAATTGTCACACATTTCCATACTGATGATGAGTATATAACATTAGCAACTGGAATTTCTTTCCGTGCTATTTGTATATAACGGAGGCCCCATGGGCTTACCGTTATCTTCATTATAGGCAAAAATAGCTTTAAATCATATTGAAAAAAAAGTAATAGAAACTTTACAGCCACAACCTTTGATTTATACCAGATATGCTGATGATATTTTCATCCTGTCACAATTTACTGAACTTGAATTAAAAACTATAATTAATCAATTTACAAAGATCTGTGCAACCATAGAACTTAAAATAGAAATTGAAGATAACAAAACTCTGTTCCATTCCTTGATGTCCCGTTGATGAGGAGAGACAACAATTCTAAGTACACAGAAAGCCAACGTACATTCCTGTATTGATACCATTTGATCTTTTCACGCATAGTCACATAAAATTAACAGTATTAGAATTTTAATAAAAAGAGCATGTACACATTCATCTAAAAAAGTGTATGTTCAAAATGAACTTAATTACATCAAATTGATTGCCAAAGCATATGGATACCCAAAAAAAATCATTAAATAAATGGGTATATGAAGTAAAGAAAAAATTATCATGATAATGTGGTAATGAGAAATCATTACATAGATAATAAAAATAATAATCAAATAAAAAAAATAATGATTTTCAATATGTAGCATCATTTCCATACATGGAGAATACAACTGCTGAAATTAATAATATAAAAAAATTTATATTAGAATGGGAATCAATTTTCATTCTATGTTGATGCTATTGGAGATCTTGTAAATAGAATAGGAAACTCTGTTGATGCTATTGGAGATCTTGTAATCAGTAGAGGGGAAAAAATAAAAATGTTGGAAAGATTTGGAGTATATTGTATTCCTATTGAAGATTCTAGACCAATGGCATGTATAGGGAGTACTAAAAACTGTTTAAAATATAGACAATTACAACATGTCAGTACTTGGAATAAAAAAGAAAGTAAAACCACTTTGATCCAATACTGTTTAGAAAATGAGGTCTCTCCAAGATTTGGGGACATAAGATTATTAACAGCAGCAAATAATGAAAAGCGCCTGCACTTAGCAGAAACGGTAATCATAGAAAAAAATCAAGGTAGAATTTGTAATCATAATGATCATTTCAGCTTATCAACACAATGGAAGGAACTGATAAAAGCAGCGACGACTTCATGACAGAAAAAAATTAATAAAGTGAGAGGGAGAGAAAAAATAGCAACAAGATGGGAAGAAGAGTTTTTTTTTTTTCAGACACTAGACGGAGCTTCAATAGCAGTCGGCACATGTCTTGTAGGGCTTGGCCAGGAAACCATGAGCATTTTGACATCAGATCCTCTGTGTCAAGCAGAGTGATCAGTTAGTGCTCATGAATATGCCGTGATGAATGGTGAAAAGCCTTGAGCTAAATATGGTGTGATTGAGAGGCTGATTGTGTTTTTTCAATAATTTTAAATTTGCTTTTTAACTGTTCATTTTTTCATTGGTATGGTTTTTTCATGAATTTACGTGTTGCGGTGCATAGTGGTTCGTGAATTTTCCTTTGTTTTCGAGCTTGGATTTTAATTTCTGTGAGAATCTTTTGTATTTTGGTTTTTGAAGAAATTTTTTAACATTCGTTAGGTAATTTCTTTTCGTTTCTAATTGTAAATTCGGAGATTTGTATCGTTAGTTTTTTAGTGTAAATATTGCTTTAAGTTTTTTTATGTCAAGTCTCATTAACACATGTGAACCTCTCAGTTTGCACAACACTGTGTGCATGAAATGTAGTTTAAGCATCTGAGATACCTTTGGTAAGTAAACTTACAAATTAGGTATGTACTCAATATTTGCATACTGGCGTTTCCATACTTTTTAGAACATAAAATGTTCCTTCTAGATGGCACTAAATTTTCTATTCAACTGTCACCATTTCCAGCTGTTGGATTATCTAATTTTCCAGATGACATCAAGTTATACTTGCATTTGGAGCTGCATCTAAAAGCTCAAATTGAAAGAGTTCTTAGTTTTTTTTTTTGTAAGTTTTTCATTTATAGTTACATTCTTTTTGGGTGAACTTTTGAAAACAATAGATTTGCTTTATCAGGCCCTCATCATCACAATGCACTTCAATTGCATGGTCATGGTTAATGGTGTGGAATTAATGACAATTCCTTTTCATATCCCACTGATGATGAATAATTCTAAGTGAATCTCAGTTCATTTTGGGGTCAGTCTTATGTGGTTGTCTGCTCTGATTTTGTTAGGTATGCTTTTAAATCACTAATTTATGTTCTGCCAAATAATTTCTCAGATTTCAAAAGCCAATGAATATAGCTGTGTAGAACATAAATTATTTGTATTACATTATGTTGGATGTCTTTGCAAATATATATATTGTTACGACCCACCCCTGCCATTAATTTAGTAATTAATGGGCATGGTGGATGTGTGAAATTAATTAAGTATTAATTAAGTTTGAGGCTTGATTGGAGTTTAAAAGTGTAAACAGCAGAGAGTTTTATCTGGGGATAGGACAGAAAAGAGGCAAAGAATTCTCCCTCTGGCTGGGTGGTCTGGAGAGTGCTCTCTTAGGTCGTAAATCGAAGGTTGCCGCTGACAGCCAGTCTAAACAGGGAAAGAGTTACATTTCAAAGAGGGCCACTTGTGTAAATGAATGAAGATGGGAGACAAAAGGTTTAGCGAATAATTGTAAATTTGTCGATTGTTTGGGGCATTTTCGAGAACAATTGATCTCTGTGTGTGTGTGGTCCGTGCAGAAAAATAAGATTTAGCACTTGTCATGAAAATAAGGAAAAAGTTCAGTTGTCTGTACGCTCTCCGATGTGAAAGGCTGGATGCCTTGGATCTGCTATATGAATTAGGATAAATGAAGCAGTGAACCTTCTCACATTTGGTAAGAAACGGAGATAACACCTCAAGGCAGCTGGAGATGCCAGTTTGCCATAAAGACAGCGGAATGCCTAAATCCGCATGATATTTCTAGGCCGGGAGCTTAATGGAAATCAGTGACTGGTTGGCCCATTGGAGTGACGTTATGGAGAAATTCTGAAGTTGGCGAGTGGACGTTGACCGAAGCGAAGCCAAGCCGATGATCGGGTTCGAGTCCAACTATCGCAGTGTGGAAGCACCATCCTCTCCCTGAAGCGGTGAAGGAGACGAGTTGGTCCTGCGGGGCGAAGCAAGGCCCCGTGTATGCGTGTGTATGTGGCTACGTAAGCAGCACAGCCACTACATGCAAGTGTGACGGGATAAAGCCAGCGCAAGGAAAATTGGTAGCGTAAAAGCGTTGGCTTGGATACCTAACAAATATGCAGGTGAAAAGTTAAATCACAATTTGGGTTTTATTTATTCTTGACAGCATCCATGTAAGTAGAAACATTTTGTTTTTATTATAACTTCTGCTACGCAGTTAGTTGTGGAACTGAACTAATATGTTACAAGAACTGAACTGAGAAATAGTAAGACGGAACTGTGGAATTTTAATTCATTAAAACTATCTCGCGGGAACTGATTTAGGTCAAAGGTGACCCAATACTTATGTTCAGAAGACAGCTAAATTTTATTCGTATGTGTGCCATTGTTATGTTTTTGTAGCCAATTAAATGTTCGTTTAGCACAGTCAGCGCAGTCATAGAACACATTATTTATGTGCACGCATGTGATTGGTTCAAATTGTTTAAGTGTATGTTTATATAATACAGTTTTCATGCCAAAAACTACGTCAAAGGACCTCAGAGAAGAAATATACTAATTGCTCGGCTACGGTTGTTAAATTGATTGACCGCTGTGAAATAGCGGCCGAGGTCGTAACATTTCTTTTGTTGACAGCGGTGGGATAATGACCCACTGTCGTAACATTTTGGTGGCGAGCGGTGGAATGCATATCTCTAGCTCGGCCCGGTACAGTAACAATATATATATATATCATCATCATCATCATCATTGTCAACCATTATCAATCCACTGCTGGACGAAGGTCTCCCCAAGTTTCCTCCACAACGGTCTGTCTTGTGCCAGTCTCCTCCGTGTCACTCCCGCATACTTTCGAATTTCATCCACCCATCTTCCATGTGGTCTTCTTCTGGGTCTTTTCCTGTCCCTTGGAATCCAATCTAAAATTTCGGCTGTCCATCGATGGTGGTCTGTCCTTCTGGCAGTATGTCCAGCCCATTGCCATTTCAGGGATTTAACTCTGATCATGATGTCTTCCACTCTTGTCATTTTTCGGATCCACGTGTTCCTCTTCTTATCTCTCCTGGTTACACCAAGCATGCACCTCTCCATGCTGCTTTGAGTTGTCTGCAGCCTTTGTATGTCTCTTTTAGCTAAGGTCCACGTCTCTGCACCATACGTAAGCACTGGAAGGATGCATTGATCAAACACTTTTCTTTTAAGACATAATGGCATATTGCTCTTGAAAATTATGCTGTTTCTTCCAAAAGCTCTCCAGGCAAGTTTTGTACGCCGATTAATTTCTTCATCAATGTGACCCTCACTTGATATCTGCTGTCCAAGATAAACGTACGTGTCTGTTATCTCCAGCTTTTCTCCATCAATCGATAAATCTTCATTTCTTGTAAAAGCATTGTACATCACTTTTGTCTTCTGAAAGTTCATTTCTAATCCCACTTCTTTACTCTTGTCAGCAAGTTCCTGGATCATACTCTGTAGCTCAGATGGGGTAGTTGCAAAAATGACTATGTCATCAGCAAAACGAAGGTGGGTTAGATAATCTCCATTAATCTTTATCCCTTTGTTTTCCCAGTTCAGTGATTGAAAGACATTTTCCAATGTGGCATTAAAGAGCTTCGGAGATATGGTGTCACCTTGTCTCACTCCTTTTCCAATTTTTATGTGTGTTGTATTTTCAAACAGCCGAATCTTTGCACTTGCATTTTCATAGATGTTATTAATAATATTATTGTATGCATCTTCAATACCGCAGGATTTCAGAGCCATTGCAACTGCTGATGGTTTCACCGAATCAAAGGCTTTTTCATAATCGATAAAAGCCATGCACAATGGAAGTTCATATTCCCTCGCTCTTTCAATTAGTTCTCTCAGTACGTGGATATGATCTATTGTGCTGTAGCCACTCCTGAATCCAGCTTGTTCTCTCGGTTGAGCCATGTCCAGTGTCACCTTCAAGCGGTGTGAAAGAACTTTAGTGAAGATTTTATAAACCACTGATAGGAGGCTGATAGGTCTGTAGTTCCCGAGATCCTCAATGTCACCTTTTTTATGTAGCAAGATCATTGTAGCGTTGTTCCAATCCTCAGGAATCTTCCCTTCATTAAGGCATCTAGTGAAAATTTGGGCGAGTACTGTTTTGATTTCTCCACTTGCTTCTTGTATGATGTCTACAGTAATTCCATCTTCTCCTGGAGCTTTTCCCCGCTTCATGTTCTTGATTGCATGTGCAACTTCTTCTGGAAGGACTGGAAGAACTCTGGTACTGGTACCTTTCATGATGTCTGGAGTACATGTATCATCCCTTTCATATAATTTGGAGTAGAAATCTTTCACTCTTGTCAAAATTTCGCCTCTATTTCTTGTTACAGAACCATCTTCTTTTCTCAGTGCCATAATCTGTTTTTTTTTCCCTTACTGAGATGTCCCTTTGCTATCTTTAGGCTTTGGTTGTTTTCAATTGCTTTCCTTACTAGTTCACAGTTGAATTTCCTTACGTCTTCAGTGATACTTTTTCGTACTGTCTTGCATAGCTCTATATATTCCACTTTGGAAGTCACATCTTCTTTAGTTGTCCTCATCACTCTTCTTTTTTGCATCAATATTTTGGTTTTTCCTGATATTTTGTTCACATGCAATTTGTTCTTAGACCCAGCTAATTTTGTTGCTGTTTCCATAAGAGCTTTGGTTACTTTTCTGTTAACTTCAGAAATATCCACTTCTTCCGATGTTAGGCCTTCTAAAGCAGAGAACCTGTTCTTCAGTTCCAACTTGAAGGTATTATCGTGTTTTTTAAGGTTGGTTATGTCAATACATTTTGTTTGTCTTAATGAGCTTGCTACGTTCGAGTTTAGTGTTGAGGTGCATCTTACAATCTATGGTCACTGCCTGTGTTGAACTTGTTTAGCACACTGCAGTCTTCTATGATGAATTTTTTGTTACACATAATAAAATCAATTTCACTTGTCGTCCCATTTGGATGTCTCTATGTCCATTTCCTGTGTGGCTTTTTCTTGAAAAAGGAGTTCAAGATGAAAAACCCTTCTGCCTCTGCAAACTCTACGAGAGTATTTCCACGCTGGTTTCTGTTGTCGTGACCGAATTTACCTACTGAAGTTTCATTCTGTTGCCGTTGCCCTATTTTTGCATTGAAATCTCCCTTAATTATCTTCAAGTGCTGCTTACCTTTATTATTTAGATCACGAGTTTCCTCATAAAATTCTTCAATTTCTTCTTCAGCATGACTTGTGGTGGGTGCATAAGTTTGAATAATCTGAGCCTGGTATCTTCTCGAGAGTTGGATAACGAGTCGTGCAGCTCTGTCAGAGGAACTTTCAACTTCTACAACTTTATCCTTCAGTTTCTTGTTTATTATAAATCCAACACCACTAGTTCTGCCAGTATCTGTCCCACGATAGTAGAAGAGATGTCCACTTTTCAGTTCAATGAGATCTTCTCCTTTTCTTCTTACCTCACTTAGCCCGACGATGTCCCACTTGATTCTTTGTAGTTCCTCTTCCAATTCAAGAAGCCTTGAATCAGAAGATAGGGAGCGTCCGTTATACGTAGCCAAGGTCAGCATCAGATGGCAGCCTAGTCCGGCCCTCCGGGGATTCTTAGCACCCTCTGCCTTCATGTCGCACTGGCCGCTGCCTTGGCCAGGTACATTCCAGCTGCCGGAGACTGAGGGCCAAGATTTAAGTTGTGGAGTCATTTTGGAGGGGTTTGGCCATAACTCACCACGCTGGCCAAGCGGGTTGGTGAGTGTGGGATAGCATTTCCTCTAATTCCGATGGTATAGTTATACCGCTATTGGCGGTCGTCAGAGCCCCTTTAGTGGGAACAGGATGTACCACGAGAAGGCGGGGTTGACATTTGTCAAGGAGAGGCTGTGATGTTACGCATCACCTGACCTTACATCCCATATATATATTTCTCCCCAAGTTTCCTCCACAACGGTCTGTCCTGTGTCAGTATCCTCCATGTCACTCCCGCATACTTTCGAATTTCGTCCACCCATCTCCCATGTGGTCTTCTTCTGGGTTTTTCCTGTCCCTTGGAATCCAATCTAAAATTTCGGCTGTCCATCGATGGTCTGTCCTTCTGGCAGTATGTCCAGCCCATTGCCATTTCAGGGATTTAACTCTGATCATGATGTCTTCGACACTTGTCATTTTTCGGATCCACGAGTTCCTCTTCTTATCTCTCCTGGTTACACCAAGCATGCACCTCTCCATGCTGCTTTGAGTTGTCTGCAGCCTTTGTATGTCTCTTTTAGTTAAGGTCCACGTCTCTGCACCATACGTAAGCACTGGAAGGATGCATTGATCAAACACTTTTCTTTTAAGACATAATGGCATATTGCTCTTGAAAATTATG
This sequence comes from Macrothele yani, assembly GCA_039090855.1. Classification (NCBI taxonomy): domain Eukaryota; kingdom Metazoa; phylum Arthropoda; class Arachnida; order Araneae; family Macrothelidae; genus Macrothele; species Macrothele yani. The sequence continues at coordinate 88,622,990 of CM076998.1, read as the reverse complement.
CTGTTTCTTCCAAAAGCTCTCCAGGCAAGTTTTGTACGCCGATTAATTTCTTCATCAATGTGACCCTCACTTGATATCTGCTGTCCAAGATAAACATACCTGTCTGTTATCTCCAGCTATTCTCCATCAATCGATAAATCTTTATTTCTTGTAAAAGCATTGAACATCACTTTTGTCTTCTGAAAGTTCATTTTTAATCCCACTTCTTTACTCTTGTCGGCAAGTTCCTGGATCATACTCTGTAGCTCTGATGGAGTAGTTGCAAAAATGACTACGTCATCAGCAAAAAGAAGGTGAGTTAGATAATCTCCATTAATCTTTATCCCTTTGTTTTCCCAGTTCAGTGATTGAAAGACATTTTCCAATGTCGCATTAAATAGCTTCAGAGATATGGTGTCACCTTTTCTCACTCTCTTTCCAATTTTTATGTGTGTTGTATTTTCAAACAGCCGAATCTTTGCACTTGCATTTTCATAGATGTTAATAATAATATTAATGTATGCATCTTCAATACTGCAGGATTTCAGAGCCATTGTAACTGCTAATGGTTGTTTCACCGAATCAAAGGCTTTTTCATAATCGATAAAAGCCATGCACAATGGAAGTTCACATTCCCTCGCTCTTTCAATTAGTTCTCTCAGTACGTGGATATGATCTATTGTGCTGTAGCCACTCCTGAATCCAGCTTGTTCTCTCGGTTGAGCCATGTCCAGTGTCACCTTTAAGCGGTGTGAAAGAACTTTAGTGAAGATTTTATAAACCACTGCGAGGAGGCTGATAGGTCTGTAGTTCCTGAGATCCTCAATGTCACCTTTCTTATGTAGCAGGATCATTGTAGCGTTGTTCCAATCCTCAGGAATCTTCCCTTCATTAAGGCATCGAGTGAAAATTTGGGCAAGTACTGTTTCCATTTCTCCACTTGCTTCTTGTATGATGTCTACAGTAATTCCATCTTCTCCTGGAGCTTTTCCCCGCTTCATGTTCTTGATTGCATGTGCAACTTCTGCTGGAAGGACTGGAAGAACTCTGGTACTGGTACCTTTCATGATGTCTGGAGTACATGTATCATCCCTTTCATATAATTTGGAGTAGAAATCTTTCACTCTTGTCAAAATTTCGCCTCTATTTCTTGTTGCAGAACCATCTTCTTTTCTCAGTGCCATAATCTGTTTTCTTCCCTTACTGAGATGTCCCTTTGCTATCTTTAGGCTTTGGTTGTTTTCAATTGCTTTCCTCAGTAGTTCACAGTTGAATTTCCTTACGTCTTCGGTGATACTTTTTCGTACTGTCTTGCATAGCTCTACATATTCCACTTTGGAAGTCACATCTTCCTTAGTTGTCCTCATCTCTCTTCTTTTTTGCATCAGCATTTTGGTTTTTCCTGATAATTTGTTCACATGCAACTTGTTCTTAGACCCAGCTATGTATATATATATATATAGATTTGCAAATGAATGGGTTTGTAGCATTTTTTTTTTTTTTTGTTAATTGAACAATAATGTGTTTTAATTTTTTGTAACTTAATGACTTTTTTATAAACAATGCTTCTTTTTCCTTAACATCTACAAATTCCTTTTTGGTAACTGTACACCTTAGTTGTTGTTTCCATTATGATATTTCTTTCTTTCTTTTTTCTACTTTTTCAGTTTTTGGACAAAAATGAAAAATACATAAAAAGAAAAACTGCTGATGGTGTAAAAAAAGTGATGCACCATTCCCATTGTTTAAATGGCAACACTGTATTTATGTATACACTACAAGTACCATATAGGATATGCTGCATGTATTACAGTCAGTGTATGCAAGTAATAATTGTATATAATGTCAGTTTATTTGAATTATATGAAAAAAATGCATATAGTAAGAAGCTAGAAAGGAATTTTTAAGAATTTAAAGGAATGTAAGTGACTTTAAAGGAAGAAATTATTTTCTCACATTGATGACAGAAATATTTAAATATTAATTAATTTTTGTTTTATGTAAAAGCATGTGTATATTTATGTGAGGGAAGTGTTAAGTACAGACTGAGACTGATGTGTTTATCGTACACCTAAATACCTGTCCCACCCATGATCAAATAAACATATCACAGTGCTACCTTCTCAACTCTAAGATCTGCTTTTGACATGGTACAAATCACATCCTTTGAACTTCCTTTTCATGTCAAGGAATAGCAAAAAGTCATGTAGACTAAAGCCAGACTATGATGGCCAGAGGGATACTTCCGTATTTTAGTGGGCCAGAAATTCATTAACAGTTAGAGTAAGTAAGCGGCATTTATTCACAATTTAATACTTTATTTTAAGATCTATAGTTTCCTTGAGTCAAACACTAAGCAAAATTATAGTACATCTTGAAATAAAATATTTAATTGTGAATAAATGTTTATTTATTTTATCTGAACATCACAAGTATTGTAGTAAGAAAAATGTTAATTCCTTAACAGTATCAGTTATTTGAGATCTTGCAGTGTCATCGTAAAGTTGCCAAACTGCTTTGATCTCTGATTGCTTCTTTGCAATGTAGGTGATGATTTTCAGAATTTCTCAATATTTAACAGTAGTATAAATGTGTTACGCCCCCAAATCATGTGTATGCATATACCATACCAGGCCAGTCAGCAAAATTATATTATCACTTCTCCATTAAACTTCTCAATCTGTTCTCATATGAAGAAGTAAAATGAACACATACACATGAAAACAAGTGAAAAAAACTTGCTTAATTTTAACTACCTGGTCACACACTGACAGTATACAAAAATACTGTACATAGTTTATCACCCTGATTCCAGTTATCAATACTGCTAGTTACACCCTTTGATGTCACCATTCTACGTAATAAAATCTTTATTGAAAAACCCTCTTATATAACAAGACATTTTTTCAAATACTGTATTGTAGTGAATGATGATATTACTCTGTTGTAAAAATAAAATCCAAAAACCAGTCTTAGTTGTTTCACATTGGGTTTTTCAGTTTTTATTTAAAACCAATGAACAAGGGCAAAAAGGGCATTTTTCTCCCAATATTTGCACATAGATTAAGATGTGTTAGTTTGAGAAATGTTTACTTGCTTGTATTAAGAAGTGATGCATGGGGAAATTACATGCATATATTAAGAAGTGATGCATTGGGAAATTACATGCATATATTAAGAAGTGATAGTTTGGGAAATGTTTGCACGTACATATAGAAGTGATAGTTTGGGAAATGTTTACACTTACATATTAAAGAGTGGTCGTTTGGCAAATGCAGGGTGCATTGTGAGACATAAAGGGTGTTAAAATGGTACAATATCAAGTGAATGTTAAAAGCAAAGTGTTTTCATAGTTAAATTAGTTGTGCATTAACACATTAAAATATCACTGATGTTGTGAATAATTTCAAATGGCTCAAAATCAAATTCTCTGTCCATATCTCAATTTCCATTGATCTCAAGTGTTTAATCTTCATACTCTTTTTATTGTTCCTTTTCCTGGATATTAACAACAATACTGCTACATCAAATATAGTGTTCCAATAGCAACTACATGATTGAGCAATAGAGCAGGAATTTCCATGGTATTCATCATCTATTTTTGTAACCATACCTTTTATAGTCTTTGTTGAGAGTTCTGGGGTTCGAGAGTTCTGGGGTTCGGTCCCAGCGGTGCCGGAATACAATTTTTCAATCGCTATGCGTTGTTTAAAAAACAATGTGGAAAGAGCGATGACATCGTCCATTTACATTATCTCCACGTATTTGATATATATTAACCATTTCTTCGCCCTTTGAATTTATCAGCTACAATTAAATAGCTGTTGCGTTAAATGCCACCAGATGACGATATCTCAGCTGCTGAGACCATCAATACGTATTCGTGTAGTCAGATGCTGACTGATAAACCACGCATGGCGCTGAGAATTGTTGGCGCCGTAGCGTAAATTCGAACGCACTCGACTAGTTATCGAGAGTTCTGGGGTTCGGTCCCAGCGGTGCCGGAATACAATTTTTCAGTCGCTATGCGTTGTTTAAAAAATAACGTGGAAAGAGCGATGGCATCGTCCATTTACATTTATATCATCTCACAAATATTGTTTCTGAATGAGCTGTACATTTTTGTGCAGATTTAATAACTGCTAATTTATTACTTCACTATTTAATGCATATCTTATTTTAAAATTGTGTGTTGACAGGGCTCGATTTTGACCAGTTGTTAGTAGCAAATTGCTAGCAAGCAAATGCGTTTTGCTGGTGATAAAAAGTGGTTCTAGCAAAAGTTGCTAGTGGAAAATTTTTGAATGTTTTAGTGTGAACTGTAAAGCACCACTGCATTGTGCATGAGGAATATTTTAGATACATACAAAAAGGAACCACTGCTTTCTGGAAACTAATTTCTTGAAAAGTACACATGTTATAAAAACGTGGTGGCACTAGTAGAAATATCCAGTATATTTCCCTTATCTGCTTGTGAGGTTGGGTTCAGTTTCATGAAGAGAATCCAGGGTGATTGGAGGGACAGTTTAACTTACAAACATTGAATGCTCTCATGAGTTTTGAGGTTGAAGGTCCGTGCAAAGACAAATTTGACCCCAGGCGTGCTGTTTTAAAGTGGTATGATAAAAAGACTCGAAACCCCGATCATAAACCATACAGCAAATAACAACTTAAGATTTTGAATAGTGTTCTTGAATTTTGTGAATAAAGTTAAATAAAAAAAATGTAATTGAAATGAATGTTAAATATAAAAAATGAGCTTGAAATGAATGGGACGCTGAATTATCTTGACGTTGTGCTAAAAAGAAATGGAACATCCAGGTTTGATTTTGACATTTATTATAAACCAACTGCAGTACCGAACCTTGTCCCACCTGATTCACTCTGCCTAAAAGAGTACAAACTTTCAGTGTTTAGAGCATGATTCTATAGAGCGTATAACGTATGCAGACCCACCTACCTACATAATAAGGAAATTGATAATATTTATAGCAAAGATCTAAAGGCTGGATATAAGAAGGATGACACAGACAGAATACATAGAACTGTAAAAAGTCGTATAATGTCTGCAATGACAAAACCAACTAGTAAGACAATGAGATACGCAGGATCCATCACATATGTCCCAGGATTTATATGTTGGTTGAGGAATTTGTTGCATAAGTATAACATCTCAATAGCAATTAAATCACCAACCATGTTATCACATATAATATCAAGCTGCAAGAAGAGACAGTGTGAGAAAGTAAAGATGGGTGTGTATGCTATACCGTTGGTTTATCCTGACAACATGGAAAAGATATACCCTATATCGGAATGACAAAGATATCCTTGGATATTAGATATAAAGAACACGTCCAAGGTGTCAACCAGAACATGCAGAATACAGCCCTCACCAGAGAAGTCATGCATTGCTTGCCCGCTCATGTATGGAATAGTATTGGAAGAATTGCCCTTTACACGAACTTTAAAGAAACTGCCATAAGGGAAAACAGTCAAAATCCTTTCCAGCAAACTGGCATGCAATGACATGGTCTCTATGGAACTACCAATGTTTTGGCATGCGTTTTTAAAAGATAGAAACACATCACGACACACCACATAATTATGATAAAAATTTATGTAATGCTGCTAGTGTCACCCACGTTATTTTAAAAAAATCATCTTTATTTCCTATGTGTTCTAATTCCCTGCATTTTATGTCTACATTGCTGTGAGAAAGCCTCCTAGTGGAGTGTGAAAGCTTGGCGAATCTTTATACAAATTTACACCACAAAAATAAAAGGATTTATTACACTATAAGTGTTCCTTGCATATTCACAACCTGGTGTACTTAAAAATAAGAGTAAAAAAAAATAATTTTTTTTTAATATTTGTATTCAAATTAAATTGTTCGAATTAATCTGTTAGGTCATGGAAAGGTGGAGTTATATTTAAATGTTTGTAATCTTTTCAGCATTACAATGTGACAGTTACAGGGGTGAAATCAAAATCTATTGTGATTGACTATAAGGAGGAGACATGTTGAATTTTTGTTTGTATAATGTTAGCTTTTGCTAGTAGATAATGCAATTTGCTAGAAAAAAAATAAGGCCACCAGCAAGTGTTGCTACCGCTAAAAAAAAAAAAAAAAAAAAAAAAAAATCAAAGCCTGTGTGTAGACTTCCTATGTATTTACTTTCATTAATTAACTCTTCAGTGTGATTTTGCAGCTGAAATATAGTTTTTGATTTTTCCTTGTATTTAATTTTTGTTTATAAAGTTGTTCTTACTTTCAGGTGATTCTTCAGATCAAAGTTGTACAAATGTTCTTGCTACTCTTGCAGCCTTAGCAGAAGCTACAGCACCTAATGCAAGTAAGTGCCTTTTTAATTGCATTGAAATAGTTCATTATTAATTATGAAAAGAGGAAAAATATAGTTCCCCTTCTCCTTCTCCCTTTCCAAAGATCATTAGCTTTAAAAATTTGGATTTGCTCCAGATATTTATTTAGCATTCAGGGAAACTAATTTCCTTTCAGTATTTAGCATGCAAATGCATGTGCACACATAACAGTTTGAAAGAATTGCTCAGTTTTGCAGATTTCCTTACTTTCGTGTAAAGGTTTGTTTTTTAAGTCGAAATAATTTGTACCAGAAAAAATTCATACAGATGCTTACATGAACATTCTGTAAGGTGCTGACGTAATTTTGCCTTTTTTAATCAAGAACTGATTTCATTAAACATTGATTAGTATTCATTTTGGTTATGGCATTCCAGGTCTTCAAAATGATGTTAGTTCAAATGGTAAAATGTGCACCTCTGTAAGAAAATCCTCTACCATTTTTTGCATGTTTTTCAAAAAAGAATAAAACAAAAGCAGCAAGACTTGCTTTGTTAAAGGCAGCATTCTCTTTTTTTTTTTTACAGTATATCCATATCTGTGTGCATGAATTTCTTCTTGATTTGTGACTTATCCGTTCACCAAAGTTCTTACTAGATGGGTTGTTCTTCAAAGTTCATATTGCAAAAAATCTTCTCTACCGTAGTTGTTACCTTCATTTTCTTTTTTACACTTTCTAACTTCATTTTCTCTCTTGCACTCTTTAAAGCTTTCCTCCCAGCATGTGTGTGTGTGTGTGTGTGTGTGTGTGTGTGTGTGTGTGTGAGAGAGAGAGAGAGAGAGAGAGAGAGAGAGAGAGAGATGAGTATGAATGGCCGTGTGTGTGTGAGAGAGAATGAGTATGAATAAGCTTGTGTGTGTGTGTGTGTGTGTGTGTTGAAGATGTGCAAAACATGTAACTAGAAATAACAAGTAAAGGTAAGTAGATCACTAGTTACATTCAGAGATTAGAACTTTTTCAAAGAAGTTCGTGTGTGTGTATGAGTGAGTGAGTCAGCATGTGTATAAATGAGTGTGTGTGTGAGAGAGAGAGAGAGATGTTACATTCACTATATGCAATTTACATTCTGTTTTCCATTAAAATAGCAAATTTTTTAATGCTGCAAAGAAAGCTCTTTGCATTTCAGTCAGTTTTTGACACTCTTCTTGGAGCTGTCATTTATTTAGTCGAGCAGTTTTTGTGGAATGATATGCCATTTTTGGGTGATACTCTATTTGGGTTGTGACATATATACGTTTCTTATTTTTTCATTTTGTTCTAATTTTTCCATGCATGTGAGGTCTCACTTGTGTGATTACTGGTGCAGCTTATTTTATGAGTTTTTTTCAGTGACAGTGCATTCAATGACAACTCACAGCTGAAATTTTCATTGATGAAATAATCCAAGTGAGATCTGTAGTGCGTGGGGATATTTAGTTAGAAAAGAACAAAACATTTGAGAATATCAAAACCATTTAACCCACACACAATTTTTCAAACCAAATGAAAATAGATAATAGTGTAGTGTAGACAGCATTGAAAAATTCAAAGAACATGTACATGATATACATAATGACTACTCTTTCTGAACAATTTTGGAGTAAACTTCTCCAAGAATATGGTCCAAAACTGACGTAAACTTCATTTAGTTCTCCATGTGACCATTAGGATTGTTATTTCATAGGAAAACAATGTAAATAGCAAACAGAGTGTAGCAACAACAACAGGAAAGGTTTGAATAGGAACTTCAATGAACAATTGCCTAAAAAAGACTGAAACATCGTCCACTTGTGAAAATTTAGGGAAAAGTTTCACTGGAGATTCGTAAAGATAGAAAGGACCTTTTTCAGCAAAATGAAGTATTTACTGTGTGTGTGTGTGTGGTTTTTTTTTTTTTTTTTTTTTTTAATCTCTAAGGATTTCTCTATGTAATACTTTGAATTAATATTTTGTTAAAATTTCCTGATATCTGACCAGCTGATTGAAAGTTCTTGTTTAACTACAATCATGAATTTCTCTGGCAGCTGCAGGGTAGTTGCTGTGCATGAAAACACCTGAAACGGATTCATTTAGCTCCCAAAGTCTCAACAAAATCATACAGAGACGAATTTCAGTTCACCACTTTTTCTGTCAGCTGTGTATACATATGGTGCCAAGGTGACAAAAGTACAATCTGACTGAAATGCACTCAGTTCTGTAGGAAAGCATGTGAAGAAGTGAATGCAAAATGAACAAAGTTGTAGAGAAAAATAGGCAGGATTGGTCATTTTGCCGGGACAGTGGCAAAAACTTGTAAAAACCAGGCAAACATGGAAAAAAATGTCTGTAAATAGAAAAACAGATGAAAAACTTATGAAATAAAAGAGAAGGAATTCATGTTACCTGTTTTAATAATTTTTACCTCACTGAGGATGTACAAAAAATGCTATACTTGTTTTTGTTTTTGAAGAATGCCAAAACAAAACAACAGTTTTGTTGCTGTTTCCACACCAAGTCTGTTTCGGACATTTGAACGAATAAACGCAAAGTTCGAAAAAGTCCTTTCAATTGCAGCTGAACTCGCAGGACAAATTTGAAGGTGAGCTACAAAATCACAAAAGTCCTTTGATATGTCACAGGCACCTGATACACTGTTCCACAATTTTTCAGCAGTCAGTGAAATTATCACATTTTCTGAAAACTACATTGGAGGGAATGGCCTATCTTTTAAATCAAAATTTAAAGCATAAGGCAGAAACTCAGAATTTATATCTTCCAGCCATTTTCTTGCAATTTCTTTCTGCTTATTGCTGAGATATTCACCTCTATATTTTGGATGTAGTAAGTATGAAGTCAAGTGGCATGGTTGAATAGCTTTCTTAAACCTTTTCTCAATTATAGCATAGTGAGGATGTACGACATCATTTCTTAGCAAAGAACACCATAAGCTACAAGCATCAGCTAATGTAGCAGAATCACTTTGTAAAATATTTAAAGCATCTGCTACAGGTTTCAATTGTAGAAGCAGATCTTTGACTTGACGATAAAGATTAAAATCCCGTATATTATGTACTATGTTTTGGTCCATTATGTCATTGTGGTCATTAGAAATCATTGTGTAGGCACTGTGGTTGCGTACAAACGATTCCAGATAACTAACCTGACTATTCCACCGAGTGTTGCATGGTAACTGAGGTCTTACTGAATCAGCACACTCTTTAAGCCAAGCTCCTGAAGCATGATGGTTTCGAAAATATTTCTGGATTTCAACAACATGCTTCAACACATTTAAAGGAGTTATATCTTCCCCCAAAAGGTTTAGATGATGAGCTGAAAAGCCGTATCCAACCAGTGCACTTTTTTGTGCTATTCCTGTTCTCATCTTTCCCATATTTTTGGCATTATCTGTATAACAATACTTTTTATTTTACACTGGTACACATTTTCCACTTTAGCAATGATTCTATTGACCTTTTCAACTAAATATTCAGCAGTTTTTTCAACATCCACAACACATGAAGATTTTCCAACTTGGAACACACACAGCTGTTATAGGCTCGTTGTGAATGTTGCTCCAGCCATCAATTACCAAAGCACCTTGTTTATCTTTAAAATTTTCTTTCATTTGTTGTTCCAGTTCAGTGTAAACATTATTTAGCAGTTCACTTGAAAGATCTTTCCGAGTTGGAGGTTTGTACCCAGGTCGTAATGCATGGATTAAGTTTTTGAATGCTTCTTTTTCAACAACAGCAAATGGTATGTTGCACCCATAAAATAGTTTTGCAATCAAAATATCAATTTTAACCTTTTCATTACTTGCTGTCTTCACTACAAATTTATTTAAGTTGTCTTGCAAAATCTTTGCCATCTTAGCAGCAGGCTCATTCAGTTCTGTTGTCAAATGCTGAATGTCATTATCCCTATTAATGGCAATTGAAGTTGAGGACTGCAACAAATTGTCAAAATCATTTGCTGAAGGAACCTTTAAGCACTTGCTCACATGTGTTTTCATCCTTGCTGCTTTGTTGCTCTGTATATTGCCACACTTTTTCCATTTGGCAGTCTGTTTTCCATTAATTTCTCTCTTTAAAGTGCAGGTTGCTGATAGTTTTATATTAGTTTTGGGTAGTTTAAATATGGAGAAATTCTTAACAGAATGCAATTTCTGACAATGTTCTGGGTAAGTTTAATGACCCTTGTGTGAATGATAATGGTGAAAGATTAATTGAACTCTGCATTGAGAATGGTTTGTGTGTATCTAATACATTTTTCAATCACAAGTATACCACACATATACTTGGGAAAATCGTTCTCTTGGTCAAAAGAGTGTTATAGATTTTGTTGTTTACGATCAGCATCTGAAAACTTAGTTGTTGACATTCGTGTGATGAGAGGTGCAGATGTTAGCTCTGATCATTACTTGGTAGTGTCGTGAGTGAAACTGAATGTTGGTTGGAGGAAAAGGAATAGGAAGAGGCCTAGGGTGGAAAGAATAAAGATTGAAAGTCTTCCTGAGGACCATCAGCATTATGCTAACTTACTCAGAGAAAGACTGAAGGAGCTGAAGTCATGTGAGAGAGATGTAAAAAAGAAGTGGGAATGTTTTAAGAACTGTGTTGTCACTGCTGCTAAAGAGGTCTGTGGCACCACAATAGTGGGTAACAATAGAGGTGATGCTTGGTGGAATAGTGAGATTGAAGAGGCAGTAAAGAGAAAGAAGGAAGCCTATTTGGGGATGTTGCAAGGTAGAGTCTCTGTGGATGAATATCGCTGTAAGAAGCATGAAGCTGCTAAGCTGGTTCGCCACAGTAAGGCAAAAGATAGGAAGGAGAAAATGGAAAGGCATGAACTGGCTTTTTGGAAAGATAGGAAGTCTTTCTGGAAGTACATGAGACTCAGGAAAAATAGGGGAAACAAAGTTGTAAGTTGTGTGAAGAATGAGATCGGGGAAATGATATGGGAGCCCAATGAGTTAAGTGACAGATGGGGTGAATACTTCTGGGAGTTATTAGATCAGGAAAGCAAAGATAATTCTGAGACAGATGCAGATGATGTCACAATGAGGGATGAAAGCACAGGAGGGAGCTCAAGAGAAGAAGTGTGTAAAGCTCTAAAATCTCTTCAGAATGGTAACGCTCCAGGAGTTGATGGCATAACTGCAGAGATGTTGAAATATGGTGGTGACTCTATAATTGACTGGTTAACTGAAGTTCGCCAGTTGTGCTGGGAGTTGGGAATGGTCCCTCGGGATTGGAACGATGCTATTATTGTTCCCTTTGTATAAGGGAAAAGGTGATCAGACTGAATGCAAGAACTATCGTGGTATTAGCCTACTAAGTGTGCCAGGAAAGTGTTTGGTAAGGTTGTTATTGAAAAAGTACGAGGTCTTACATCATTGAAAGTGTGGGATGTTCAGAGTGGTTTTATGCCTGGTAAAGGCTGCACTAACCAGACTTTTGCATTATGCACTATGATTGAAAAGTATCTGAAAGTTTGTACTGCCTTCTTAGATTTAGAGAGAGCTTACTACCGTGTGAATAGGACACTTTTGTGGAAGGTATTGAATGAATATGGTGTTACTGGGAATCTACTTAATAGTGTAAAAGCCATGTATGCTGGTAGTAGAGCTTGTGTACGAGTGAATGGTGTTTTATCAAAATGGTTTTCCATTGGTGCAGGAGTTAGACAAGGTCGTGTAATGTCACCATGGCTGTTCAATATACACTGCCGGACAATTGCTAAGGACGGATGACAATAGCAACAATAGCAACCATAAAATGGAAGGCAGGAAAATGTGGAAATTAGCATAAGTGCGGGATACAGTAAGACGTGTTGTGCGTATGCAAATTTTGGATTGCCGAACTTGTTCGTGACGTCATAGCGCTGATAAGAGATATAAAGGATTTGACGTGTATTGACCGTTGTTGTTCAAACGCAAAGTTGAAAGGGAAAGAACCAATTGACGAACTTGCAATTTTCAGTATGTCTTCCCGACATCACCTAGATGATTTTACGCGTGGCCGTATTATTGGCAAGATTGAAGAAGGGCGAAAAATAACAGATGTCGCCAGGGAGTTCGACGTCAGCCACAGTGTTGTTTCAAGGCTTTGGAAATCATTTCAAACAAATGGAGAGTGTAGCAAACGTCACGGGGGAGGTCGTGTTCGCAGTACGACACCTGCAGAAAATCGGTACATAGTGCTATCAACAAAAAGACACCGGCGCAGCACAGCTAGTGAGGTAGCAAATCAGTTTATGGCTGCTACTGGCAAGCGGATCTCCCGAAAAACTGTCGCCAGACGTTTGCATGAAGGAGGACTATACGCCCGCCGTCCTGTTGTGTGCATCCCATTGTCCAGACGTCACCGTACCGCCCGTTTGCAATGGTGCCATCAACATCGCAATTGGACTGATAACGACTGGTCTTCTGTCCTCTTCTCAGATGAGAGTAGATACAGTCTATCGTCTGATTTTCGACGACAACTGATCTGGCGTGATAGTGGTACTGCATATTGTCCAGCAAACATACAAGAAAGGGACCGATATCCGACATGTAGTGTCATGGTATGTGTTGGCATCATGATCAATTGCCGTACGCCCCCCTATGTGCTTCCAACTGAGACTATGACTGGCCAACGATGCATTAATGATGTTCTGCTACCTCATGTTCGCATGCTCCGAGGTGCTGTCCATGCTCCGTGGTGCTGTATTGGATATCAGTGAAACACGAGTTGTATGTCAAGGTCGCTGTAAATGGAGAAGTTTGATACGACAACAATAAATAAAAATATCTGGAAGTTCGTATTTCTTTTTGGAGCTAACCTCTGAATCTCAGAGGACAGCTTAGTGATATGTATGTATGTAAAAGTTCAGATAGTGAAGAAAATGTGAATTATACTGACACAGGCCTAGCCAGTAGTACTTCAGAATTAAGCACTAAAAATCCTGACAACGATTATAAAAAGTTGAGGATATGTATGAAAACTCGCCTCTATCAAGAAAGCTACCTACAATTTGGATTTACCTGGTGTGGAGAAGATTTCCTAATCTGAAGTGCATTGTGTGTGGAGAAACTTTGTCAAATGACACCATGGTTCCAAGCAAATTGAAGCGACATCTCACTTCAAAGCACAACCATCTTTTGAAGAAAACATTAGAGTGTTTCAAAAGATTAATTGCTTCGACAGAAAAAATAGGTCAGAAATTTTGTCGGAAATTTACAGTTTCTAATCGAGCTCAGTTATCCAGTATTTAGTGGCCGAAATTATTGCGAAAAATTCAAAACCCCGTACAATTGGGGAATAATTAATTCCTCCAGCTTGTGCTGCAATTGTTAAAATAATGTTAGGGGCAGACACAGAAGAAGAGATAAAAAAAGTTCCGTTGACAAATAACACCATAAGTCGCCATATAAAAGATATCACTTCAGGTTGACAAGTCGACCGATATTGGAGGAAAAGCGAATTTGCTATATGCAATTCGAAGCCATTGAGGAAGAATTTTTGTGTTGCAAAGAACTTGAACAGACCACAACAGGTAAAGACATTTTTGACATAGTAAACAACTATTTGCTGTCCGTTGGTCTGTCCTGGCAGTCATGTGTTGGTGTACGCACCGATGGTGCGCCCTCAACGCTTGGTAGTTTGAAAGGTTTTGTCTCCCTTGCCAAAAAAGAAAATAACCTCATCGTGTCAACTCACTACTTTCTACATCGAGAAGCATTAGTATCAAAAACCATGGGGGAAGAACTTAAAGCAGTTTTGCTCAACATCATCGAAATGGTGAATTATATTAAGAGCAGACCACTCAAATCACGTTTATTTGCAAGACTTTGCGAAGACACGGGATCTGATTACATGAATCTGATACTTCACACTTAAGTTAGATGGTTGTCAAAGGGACACGTACTAACTCGGGTTTATGAATTAAAGCAAGAGATGTTAGCTTTTTTCGAACTTGAAACAAAAATTTAGTTCACTAATAAAAATTTAGTTTGCTATTGCAAGATGACTTCTGGTGCGCGAAACCTGCATATTTAACCGATATTTTTGAGCACTTAAATAAAGTTAATGCAAGTATGCAAGGAAAAAATGAAAATATCTTAACTTCTTCAAATAAAATTGCTGTCTTGCAAAGTAAAATACAACTATGGAAAAGAAAAGTTAATCAAGACAATATTGATATGTTTCCCAAAACAGCGCTGACAAACAAAAAATTTGCGCCAATTAATATGCACCCATTTGTCTGCCTTGGAAGAAAGACTTCAGCATTACTTCCCTGATCAACCGCTCGACATCTGTGACTGGATCAGAAACCCATTCATTGCATCTTTTTCAGAAGAAACACAAGTAAGCTTGGCAGAGCAGGAAGAACTGACTGATATTCGCTGTGATCGCCCACTCAAATTAAAGCATTCCAAGTCTTCATTGGATTCATTCTGGATTAGCATCAGCAGAGAATATCCTATTATTGGCAACAAATCACTTTGAGTACTTCTTCAGTTCTCAACGACATATCAGTGTGAGATGGGTTTTTCTACTTTGGTGAATATCAAAACCAAAAAAAGGATTCAACTGAAATCAGTCGAGGATGAAATGAGAGTATGTTTTTCAAAAAACTCGCCCAGGTATTGAAAAAATTTGCCACAGTCATCAGTCTCGTGTCTCCCATTGAAGGTAAGCATTCTTTGTTTCTTCTTATACTTAACAACTTTGGGGGGGGGGGGTGGGGTTGCCACAGAAATATTTTGGAAGTAACATGGGTGCCACTGACCCAAAAAGTTTGGAAACCACTGGGTTAGGCACTGCCTTCCTAAAATCTTCTATAACATGAGTGATTGATTGTAAAAGCTTTGCTAGGGCCATCCGGTTCTAGTGAGCAGTATGGGAAGATAATGAGAAACAATCGTGCATTTAAAGAGTAAGTTGTTTTACTTTTCTGAATCTGGACAATGTCTCTCTTGAACTAAGTTCAGTTTTTTGTTGGCTAACACATGCATTTGCATTCTGATCCCCACATTGCTAGAGGTGTGGAACACACCTGTCTCTAATTCTATGTTGACTTTCAGTATTTGTGCAATCCAACTGATTGATGAATTGTTTGGCATATAGAAACTATATTTTCCATAGGCTGTGTCCAGGAGTAGAAAAATATTCTGAAATCTAGTGGCCAGCTAAATTTTTTAGTGGCCAGACACTGGACCTGCAGGGGGAGAGGGTATATATCAAAAGTCATGTGGACTTCTGTCCAAAAAAAAGTTCTACCCTCAGCATATCTCTCCTTGGCCAGTAATAATAAAAAATAAAAAACGGTACTCACTCTCTTTTTGTCTGGGGCATGCAAATGTTTGAATTACTGTAATTTTTGTTGTTTATCCTCAGACCCTGGAATTTGAACAATTTTATTTTTAACTTCGTATAATCTGCACAGGCGTATAATTCGCAGATTGTGACATTCAGAAAAAAAAAAAATCGCCGTATGATCCGCATATCACAAATGCTGATCCAGAAACGAAATTTTCAACAGAAAAGTCGGTCACATAAAGACCCCGGAGTCCGAAAAAAAAAAAAAAAACCCCAAAAAAACGATCTTATTAAATAAAAAAATTAATTTTTAAAGGAAACTTTTTTAATGTTTTTATCTTCGGACACAAAAGAAGCTAGTGTCGTGGCATCCATAGACCACAAAATTTAATCACGCCGATGCAGTGTTTAAATTTTGCATTACATATTGCCAATGATGAAACGCTGATACAATACAATTCATAGAAATACCATATATACTCGCGTGTAAGTCGAAAGTTTTTGGAAGAAATCCTGCTTTTAAAGTAGGGGAGTCGGCTTACACACGGGTTAAAAAGGGGGGCTGAACTTCCGTGAATTCTCCTGCGGAATTTACCGACGGGTTTGTTTACGTTTTAGACCACTGCTTTTCGTGTGTCACTGCGCCCTAGTTTTCTGACCTTTTCGAAAACTATCGCATAGTGACACGATCATATCCTCAGCTGTGCCCCAAGTTTAAATTTGGCAGTGTAGCTGAAACGTTTCCTTTTTGAAGACATCATAAGTAGCAATGAAGGAAAATATCATCATCAAAGACTGGTCAAAATGGCAAAGGACGAACTAAAATACAAGGCACAGCGCACACAAGCGATCCAGAACATGGAACTTTGAATTGAGGCATGCATGTATAGGTTCGTGCAGCGAGTGCTGTGCATACATTCTTATTTGCCGATTAACAAAAAGAGGGCACAAGCACAGTGAGTGATTTGTCTTTCCCAACAATACAAAGACAAAATAACTCCCGCCGTCCCTCCTTAAAACTTTCGCGGTCTTTCATTATGATACCCCTTCCCCCCTCCTCTCCCCTTTGTACAAACTCCTGAACTGAGGTTTTTTCTGAAGGAGTTACTCTTCCAATTATACCCCCTCTCCTGCATAATTACCCTGCAGATTTTTTTAAATCGGCGTTTATCCATGGATTATACAACACAAATTACGGTACATGTTTATCAGTCATGTTTTCCGTGGTGGCCCGGACAAAATTTTGGTCGCCCAGGGCGCCCACATTTTTCGACCCCTGGCTGTGTCGCTTTTACTCCCCATTTCACAAAAAGCTTGTTTCACATACACTTAAGCGGAAGATCTGCCGTGTTCAGGACGACTTTTCGGCATTTGCGAAAAGTACATTTTTGTGCAGTTTAAATGCACTTTCATAAAGATGAGTGAAAAATGAAGGAGGAGGTTTTTGACATTAGAGAGTGAGAAACAAATAAGTTTTTTTTGCCACTTAGCAGAACATCATGGTTGTGGAAAGACATATCAGTGATTTACTGAAAAAGATATTATTAGTACTAAGGTTTCAGGGGACCAAAGTGAAGATGAAGTTAATGAAACAGAGACTGAAAGTGGCAACTCTAGAGTGAAAACCTACAAATAATTTTTGCACAATTTAAATGATATTTAGACTTTTGCACTAAAACAGAATGACAGTAATTTATACGTGTAATTATCAGATTTGATTGTATCTGTTGAGAAAGTAATTATCAGAAAGAGAGAGAGAGAGAGAAATCAAAAGAGAGTCATTGACAACAAATTTCTTCAAATAAATCCTCACAGAAAAAAAAAAAAAAAAAAAGCAAGTTTAATAAACTCACCCTAAGTGTATATACTTTCCGAAAGATAATAATTATTTATGTAATAAATAATTTCATACATTAACTGGTTACATATACTTACATGTCACAGTAATTCTAATATAATATGCTTATTATTTTATTCAGCATTTGGAAAAAGCACTGAAACTGTTTTCTATGTGCTACAGTTTTATACACGCACTCTGCTTTTATATAAAGGCGATTGATAAGGATTATTAACTTAGGCCTAATCACCGAACAATGGTACCTCCCAAGAACAGTCACTTTTTTGACTTCGTGTTTGTGAAGTCAATGACTTCGTGAGGCCTAATCACTGAACAATGGTACCTCCCAAGAACAGTCACTTTGTGTTTGTGTTGAACTTTGAATGTGGAATACCTTTAATGATGTGGTACAACACTGGACAAGAAGCATGATTGATTGCAAGCCAGAGGGACTGAAACCAGAGTAAGGTGAGCACAATATGTGTTGCTCCATATGCTTCATTGCTGCTTTTTATGTCTCACTGGATATAACCTATGTGAGGTTTCAACATTTAAATGTATATATACTGTACATAAATAAATATTCTTAAGTTCAACTATAAATATTCCATTATCATTGAAGTCAACTTGTCTTTTCGGAGCTCATATACTACAACGTGTGTAACAGTATTATAGAGGACTTTGTCCTAATATACATTGCCTATCTCCCACGTAATTT
Source organism: Macrothele yani (assembly GCA_039090855.1). NCBI lineage: Eukaryota > Metazoa > Arthropoda > Arachnida > Araneae > Macrothelidae > Macrothele > Macrothele yani. Next base: position 88,604,813 of record CM076998.1, on the reverse strand, counting down.
ATTGTTCAAATATATGTATGTATGGACTGAACTTCTACTAAAACTTTTTTCCCAGTCCGAGCAGGGATTGTTATTTAGAGGTTTTACTGTATACGAATACAGATTCAGAAATTGCAGAGACTCAAGATAAAGAGCAAATTCCACACCTGTGAATTCTATTTTTGCTTAGAATCCTGATCCACAGTGTAAGTATTAGTATGCCAAATGCTTGGTCCACTGGTGACACAATATTTACAAATTAAAAGTTATCCATGGCAGTTTGTTTCCTAGTAACATTTTGATTTTTTCTTTAGCCCATCTCTTGAAAAAAAGATTATGCTTATGTTACTGGTTTGTCCGTCCGTGGACACCACATCTCTGCAACTATTAGTCCAATTTTATTTTTTATTTATTTTTTTTTTTTTTTGCATTGGGAAGCTTAAAATGTAAAAATGACGATGCTTTTTTTTTTTTTGTGATGCACAATTTCACTGCTAGACTTTGAATAACTGATGAATTTAATTCGCATCAGAAAGGGTTCAAAAGACGTGCTCATTACAACTGAAGATTTGGTGTCGTCTTCCTTGTCAGAATGACAAAAGAAGAAGCTTCAATAATGACTGTAGTTTGTGACAAAACAGTGAAATGGTGGTTAGCTGGTTAATTATACTAATGATCTGAAATGGTAAGCATTGTGAGCTTGTAAAATTCATTTGATTTGATTTGCATTCTGACTCTAAGGTGGGGAAAAGGTAGAATTTTAGACAGACGACACTGATATCTGCCAAGTTTTGCAGCTTACCCCTAAAAGTTAGAGAAATTCATCGTGTTTTACGGATGACATATTTTAGAGATGTCCTAGGTTTTTTTCCAGGTTAGTTATTTTGAGCGGTGAGTGAATGTTCCCAAAGACCACTATGCCTGTATATTCTGACATATATGTGTATGTGATCCTAATATCTGTGTATTAGGATCACATTTTTACCCACTTGTGCATCTTTAAATTTCTCTCCTTGCAGCCTATTGGGAAAGACTGTAATATGCTGAAGGATTAGGATTGTGGTAAATGCTAAAATAGAGGGAGTGAGGAAGAGGAAATAAAAAATGACAACCTTATACAGGGTGTTCGGAAAGTAACTGTGCACCTAGGCTACTGTTTTGCTTTCGCAGTTATCAAGTGAAGTATGTGCCACCGGAACGTAATAAAGTGGATTCTCCCAGTCGCAGCCGATCACGGGAACCCATGGGGCTCACTGCACATGCGCAGCAAGCTGCTCGAAGCGTCGGTTGCCGCATTGCGGCAGTTGAGTTCCAGAGGTCAACAGAGATCAGTTGTTGTTACCGTAAGTATCGAAGTTATCGTGTGTGCTGTTGTTGTTCAGTTTTTCGCACTGTGGTTCTTTCAATTGCGGAACGTGTGTTTCTGGTTGAATATGTCTTTCGAGAAGGCAATGAATACACCGATTTAGTGCGGCAGCAATTTGCTGCCAAATTCCCAGACGCACCTGTACCTCATTGTAATGCAGTTGAGAAATTTCGTGCGACAGGCTTAGTGTTCGACGCTGAACGAAGCAGGAGACCAACTAAACTTACCGATGGGAAGTTGATGGACATCTCTGACTCCCTGCTGCGGAGTCTATCAAAATCATTGCGCAAGTTGGCGCAAGAGGAAAATATCGGGCTTGCAACAGCGCATAAAGCGGTGAGAGAATCATTGCACCTCTACCCATACAAAGTAACAGCGGTACAACAATTGCAACCGGCGGATCACGTAAAACGACTCCGGTACTGTGAATGGTTTAACAATTTTATTCAAACGAAAACTGTTGCTGTTCTTGATGTCACCTTCTTTACAGATGAGGCGTGGTTCCACCTCTCTGGGTATGTTAACACACAAAACACAGAATTGTGGTCCACAGAGACTCCTCATGCTGTGTCAGAACAACCCTTGCATGACCAGAAAATCGGAGTATGGGTTGCGCTATCCCGAAGGTGCATTGTCGGGCCGTTATTCTTTCAGGACACCGTGAATAGTGCACGTTACTGTTCCATACTCCACAACTTCATCGGCCGCCTTGAAGAAGACGAAATCACCTACAGCTGGTTTCAACAAGATGGCGCACACAGCTCACACCTCTATGAAACTTCTGAATGAGGTTTTCGGCGAACGTGTCATCTCAAAAATCCTATGGCCCCGTCGCTCCCTGGACCTTACTCCACCAGACTTTTTTCTGTGGGGCGCAGCAAAATCTGCTGTGTATTGTGATCGCCCACGCACGCTTGATCAAGTACAAACTGCAATAACTACGTTTATCAGAAACATCTCACAAGCAGAGCTGCAGCAAGTGTTTGCAAATAAACTGAAACGGGTTCAGCGCTGTATCGACGCTCGTGGAGATCACTTCGAACATTTTTTCTAAGTGCATAGCTTAGGTGCACAGTGACTTTCCGAACACCCTGTATAAGACTTAAAATTGCACTTTTTAAAGGTATTCTTATAGGTTGGCACAAAAATTTGACTGAATCTCAGTTAAAAAAAGTTACTGCAATGTTTAATATCACAAAAATTTTGCAGAATTTCAAATGGAATTTTTATCTCTGTGTGTAGCCTAATGATAGTATACTAATGAGATAATTTTGTATCGATTGAATTTTAATCACTGTAAGTATGAAACAGTGCCAAGTATTTTAATTATAGCTTATGAAATCTGTTAAAATCGCCAAATCATTTGCATAATAAATCAGCTTTTAATCGATACATATGTTCGATACATCAGTCAATTGAATATATATCAGTGAAACATTCACTGAGTTTTTTTATAGATTTTAGTTCTTTAAAGTTAGCAGGTCTGGATTCTCTTTAAAAATCTCATTAAAGCCTGAATACCTATGGAAAAGTAAGAGACATAAATGTACATAAAAATATATTTTCATATGATTCATGGTATGCATATATGTTCAGTAATGTTGAATATGTTTGTGTGAGCTTCTAAAATTCATTTGATTTGTAAATATAAGGAATCCACATTATCTGGTTATAAGGTCTTTATTATTTCAATAGTTCCATTCTTATTCTTTTTGCGTCTTGCATTCCAGCTATGTCAACAACAGAAGCTTTACAATGGTTGGAAACTCATGGCATTACTATGCTACCATCTGACAATTCCACTGTTGTTGCTTCAGCCATTGAAAGTGGCCAAACTGTTGCTTTAACTGGTATGTATCACAGTAACATTCTCCCATCTCCCAAATATAAGAATATATAAAATAATATGTAATGATTAGAATGATGTAATATTATATTAATATAAATGTATTAGAACACATCTGATGCAATTATGTATTGTACAAATATCTGTGTATATTTATTGTTACTCTAACTTTTAGAAGACTGGATATTGTGACAAACCTAAAAAATATGTTTACTCTACCTAGTGGAAAAACAGCATCACATTAATTCAAAAGTTCATAAGTCATTAGCCTCATGTTAAATGTTACCAATGAAAAATATTTTTTCCCAATTTTTCTTTCTACATATGAACATCATACAATAAAAACATACTATTCTTCAAAAGGTGTGCTAATGGATCAGGTAGAAATTTCTTACCTGATAGCATGCAGAAATGGCTGATTCTGTAACTTTGTACTATTTCTTGTTGCATTGCTTTTCAGTGGTTGTGAAATATTTTGAGAAAAATTTCTTGACATGTGCTAAACAGATTTCCTGATTGATGCATCACATGTATGGTGGCAGAATCAGGTTCTTTGAGGAAGAGGAGGTATCCACACAAATTTTAGTAATCTGTTTATCAGATGCTATCTGCATATGGCCCACCATTTTAAATATTCAATTATGTTATTAACAATGAATAAAGTATTATATACTATTCCAAAGTTCTGAGAGTTTCAGCATGCTTGATTTACACTTTAAAGCACATTACTGCATGCCCTACATTGCTTGTAATTTTGCATGACACCATCTGATGTATGTGCTGTTTAATAAAATTGAAAGCTTCTGAATATGAATTGAGTTGGGATTTATTACAATATCCAGTGTTTACTTATGTAAAGTTGTGTGCAGCAGTGAAAACAAGGAATTTAAACTTTTTGTAGCTTCTGTTAGAAATAAGCAAAATCAGAGTGCCATATTAAAAGCTAGCAAGACACATTGTCATAAAAGAGCTATTAATTGATGAAAATGTGATACTGAAACTTGAAAAATGTGTCTTAATAATTTAAAAAATAGTTGGGGGTGTTTTAGTAAAAAAAATGCATTACAATTTAGCTTTTAATTATTTTAAAAGAATCAAATGATGGCTTCTGATGCTTTTGGAGCTCACTGTAAATGGTCCTTCTTCTGTAACCCAAATTCATATCTGGGGAAAAAGGCCTGTGTTTGAATTATATGGACATACTTCCATCAGAAACATTTATGATCTTATACACTATCTACCAACAAGTAATTGGACACCTGTGATGGCAAAGGAAATTATTCACCTTCAGCAGTTGGTGGAGCCTCCACGAGCGGCGATTACAGCTGCGACCCTCCGGGGCATACTCTCAACCAGGCGTTGTACAACGGCTAGCAGTGTTTTCTTGTACTCGGCTTGGAGAAGACAGGTCAGTTCCTTCACCGATTTCGGATGGTGGGGGCACCCCTTAAGTCGACACTCCAACTCGTCCCAGAGGTGCTCGAGATAGGGTTAAGGTCCGTGCTCTACGCAGGCCAGTCCATTCGATTAACCCCATTGTCACCATACCAAGCCATGGTGGACCTCGCAACATGACAGGTGGCATTGTCATCCTGAAAGTAGCATGGGTCCACCCCGTAAAACTGCCACAACGTAGGAAGCGCATGGCCATCCAAAATGGTGCAGTAGGTCTAGGCGTTGAGTCTACCAGGAATTGCGACCAAGGGTCCCGTGCCATACCAGGAGAAACACCCCCATAGCATAATTCCACCACCGCCAAACTTCACAGTTGGCACAATACATTCCGACTGGAGGCGTTCTCCAGGCAGACGCCAAACCCACACCCTGCCATCCGAACGGTAGAGGGTGAACCTTGATACGTTGCTCCAGAGAACCTGTTTACACTGTTCAACGGTCCACTGTCGACGTTCTTTGCACCACGTTAGCTGAACAGTGCTATTGGACTTGGTGATCAAAGGCTTGTGGGCGGCAGCACGTCCGTGATAACCGAGCAGATGGGCTTTCTTACAGATGGTATTCATCGAAAGAACATTCCCAGATGCCTGTTGAAACTCCTCGCGGATGTGGCCCATCGATTTGGTGCGGTTCTTCCGAATTTCTCTGGCCAGCACCCGTCGATGTTTAACTCCCAGTTGTGTGGGTCTGCTGGGTTGGGGCACATTCCGACAGTCACCTCTTTCTAGAATGGGAATGGAGTGGGTGTATTTCATGGCTGTAATCTAGTATTTCACTGCTTAATCTGATATCTTTGTTGACGTAAAATTTCATTAGGAAATGAATTCGCCTCTCCACATATGAATTTTTTTCTTAACATCCACTAAAATAACACAATGGCGATAGCGTCATCTTCAACTAACTGGTACCATGAGAGACACAGCAAGTGTTGCTTCTGCGCATGCGCAGTCCCGATGCTTCCACCTGCTGTTGGGGGTTGTATTGGTTGCCAGCAACGGGCCACTAGTGGCACTTGCTTGGAGGCCCACAATTCACGGCGATGCTGCAGGGCCATCAATGGCTCGCCAACTGATAGCGCTGCCACCAACGGACCACTACCGGGCCGTGAGCGGCAGATTTCAGCCAGCAGTGACCCATCACTGCCAGCTGGTGGCCAGCAGTTTCCCAGCACTTGTGTTTTTGCTGGGGGCCCATCATGCTTGAAGCATCGCCAAAAACTAATCGTGCTGATATCACTAAACTATGAACATGCCGTTTTATACATGGTAAAATGACGAAAATGGCATTTAAAAACCTTTAATGATAAGTTGAAACCTGCTTGAAGCAGTTGGTCTTATAGTGTGGTTACAAGATGTACAGGGTGTATGTGAGTCTGCAAATGACACCAAGATCCAAACAAGTTTGATGAGCAATAGATCTGGGACTTAGTAGCCCATAAAAGCTTGTTGACAAGTCATAGGAATTTGTAAGTGATGTTAGCAATGTGTGGTCTGGGGCTAACTTGCTGAAATAGGGCACCCATGTAATTAGCCTGTCGTTGGTCGCTACATGTTGAACAATGCCATTGGTCGCGCATGCATGTTTTTCTCACATTACCTTTATCTGTTGTTTTAAGTGGTCTACTCAATAATTACACTTCAGAATTCTTTCTTTGCAAGAAATATAGTTAATATTAATATAGCTTCAAATCAAATTAGGCAAAAAATGCATTTGTATCATTGCATTGTCTATGAAAATACAAAACACAAATGCCAGTGGTCACTTGATGAGAAAGCACACGAAGCACACGGGAGCAAAGAGAAGACTGTGCACCAGTCCCTATCAAAACTGATGACAGAGGGTTGAGAAGATTCTAAGTCAGCTACAGTGGGGGCGTTGTCCCCAGGGTCACTTCCAAATAAATGGCACTCTTTATATGTGAAGCATGAGAGAAATGTCTCAGTGGGACCAACAACGGGTTAAGGAATGTAGTATAGGATCCAGCATACTGTAGTGCAGTTAAGTTGCCTAGGATACATAACAGAGATTACTAGTCATCAGGGCTCGATTTTGACCGGTAGTTAGTAGCAAATTGCTTGCAAGCAAATGCATTTTGCTAGTGATAAAAAGTGGTTCCAGCAAAAGTTTGCTAGTGGAAAAATTTTGAATGTTTTAGTATGAACTGTAAAGCACCACTGCATTGCACGTGTGGAATATTTTAGACATGTATGAAAAGGAACAACTGCTTTCTGGAAGCGAATGTTTTTTGAAAAGCACAAACATTATAAAAACATTTGGGCACTAGTAGAAATATCCAGTATTCCCTTATCTACTTCTGCATGTAAGGTTGGGTACAGTTTCATGAAGAGAATCCAGGGTGATTAGAGGGGCAGTTTAAACTTACAAAAATTAAATGTTTTGACGAGTATTGAGGTTGAAGGTCCTTCCAAAGACAAATTTGACCCCAGGCTTGCTGTTTTTAAGTGGTATGATAAAAAGACCTGAAACCTAGATTATAGATCATGCAGAAAATAACTTAAGATTTTGAATAGTGTTCTTGAATTTTGTGGATAAAGTTAAATAAAAAAAAATGTTTTTTTTTAATATTTGCATTCAAATTAAATTGTTTGTCAGGTCATGAAAAGGTGAGTTATATGTAAATATTCGTAATTTTTTCAGCATTATAATGTGACAGTTACAGGGGTGAAATCAAAATTTGTCTTGATTGACTAACGAGGGGGGGTTCTTTTGTGTAATGTTAATAAACTTTTGCTAGTAGATAATGCAATTTGCTAGTAAAAAATAAGGCCACTAGCAAGTGTTGCTACTGCTAAAAAAAAAAATCAAGGCCTGCTAGTCATAATTTGTCTATACACATTTGTATAGTGATAATCAGCTCCTGCCCAGAACTGGAGTTGGCTACTAAAGGCGACATGACACAATTTCACATCCCAAAGTTTATTTTAGTTGGGCTCCATTCCAGGCACTGTTGAAAACTGGCAGTTACGAATCTCCTTGAAGAAATAGTTCTTCACAAATACATGGAAGGTAATACAAATGTAATTATTGGCACAACTGTTTCCATGTAGCAATTCCGTCAGAAAACTTGAAAATTACATTGCCCTGGATTGGGAATCGAAACCACGTCTCTTGATTTCCGTTTGAGCATGCTATCCATTACACCACCCAGGAAAGGGAAGTTCCAAGCAACTAAAGCTAAGCAGATGTAGCTTAGAAATCTGAGAACTGTTTACATTTGCACTAGTTGAAGCTATCCCATGCGTCCTCGTAGCGTCACTACGACCTTTTCTCACAATCAGGGTCTGATGTAGGTCACAAGTTCCAGTGCTTCAGAGAACATCATACACTGGCGTACAAAAATTAAAGACGAGACGGTTTTCGAATGCAATGTCGTGCAGAAGTGCTCCACATCGACTCAAATCATACCAAAGATCCCCAAGATGTAAGAATATGGGACAAGTGAGCAAAACCGTCCAAACAAGGAATCCAAAGGATACAAAGGTAGCTACGAGCACAACTGGACAGAAGACAGAAACGTCCATGTGACAGGCGGCTGCCATGAAAAATCCAGTCTTTAGTAGGGGATATGATCACCCCTGACTGCGTTGCAGGATTTACAACGTCTATCCATGCTGAGGACGAGGTTGTCAAGGAGCTGTTGAGGCATCGCAGCCCATTCCTCTTGCAGCGCCAATCGCAGCTGCGGAATCGTTGCTAGCGGCTGGTGACGTGCTGCCAAGCATCTCCCAAGAAGATCCCACACGTGTTTGATTGGATTTAGGTCCGGGGACCTTGTGGGCCAATCCATGCGTTGAATATCTTCACTCTCCAACAGCTCTGCCACAGCCACTGTACGATGAGGTGTAGCGTTGTCGTTCATGAAGAGGAACTCAGGACCCACAACACCTCTAAACAGATGCACGTGAGGCAGGATAACCTTGGTACAATAGTGGACACCAGTTACTGAACCTCCTTGGAAGATGTGGAGGTCAGTACGGCTACAAAGCATGATACCGCCCCAAACGAGAACTCTGCCACCTCCAAACCGGTCCCTTTCGATGATGTTGGAGGTGTGATTGCGTGTTCCCTGCTCTCTCCAGATGTGTATACGTCCAGAATCGCTCATCAGACTAAATCAGCTCTCATTTGTAAAGAGAACTCGACCCAATTGCTGATGTGTCCAGTTCTTGTGTTCCTGGCACCAGAGAAACCACCGTCTCCGATGAGCAGGCGTTAATGGCACACACCATACTGGTCGTCATGCAAGTAGACCACCTTTGTGCAGCCTCCTGGCCACGGTAAAATGCGATAATGGACGTCCAGTTGTCTGTTGTGTGTGCCTTGTGATTTCTCCTGCTGTCTGCCTCTTCTCGCCTGTAGGGCAATATACCGGTCGTCCGCCGCCGTGGTGGCTCGTGGACGACCACTGCTAATCTCTTGGACTGTTCCTGTCGTTTGAAATGCTCTCCAAGCTCGTGAAACGATGCTGTGAGCGATCCCGAACTTCTCGGCCACACTAGTCACACTTCGACCTTCTTACAACTTCCCAATGACGTGACCTCGGGCAAAGTCATCCAGATGTTGTCTACTGGATTGCCTGTTGGCCATATCACACGGTGGCAGCAACTCGACGTCGTTCAGACCGATGTACACCGTGCAATAGCTTTCACCGAATTGCTGAGCATACACCGCCCGTGTGCTTTATACCCTTCTGACCCCCCCCCCCCCCCCGTCATGCTGCATATATGCGCATGCCCTACCGTACCGGACCCTAGTCTGTCTCCTGAGTGGTCTTTCGGTCCGTTCTGCTAATTTCTCCTCTTCATCCTTAATTTTTGCACACCAGTGTACATATAAGTGGGAAATGAATCTTCCTGAAGAAATAAATTTTCATGAATTCATGGAAGGCAATACAAATGTAACTGTTGGCACAGATGTGTAGTATTTTCACTGTTTCGATGTAGCAACTTCTTCAGAAAACCTGAAAATTACATTGCTCTGGAGCAGGAATTTAACATGAATCTCCCGATTTCCATTTGAGCATTCTATCTGATACTCAACCCAGGATAATGAAGTTCCAAGTAACTGAATCTAAGTAGTTATAATGGCCACCCCAGTAGTGCAGTGGTCTAATCGCTGTCTTATGACCGTTCATGTAAGTGGTGTCCGGGTTCGAATCCCAGTGAGGCATGGATGTTGTGTTTATCAAAGGGCAATTGTTTATAACTCATTGAGTTACTCACAGTGGTCATTAAACCCAAACCAAATAATAATAGTAGTAGTAATAATAAATGAATAAATAAAAATAAGCAGTTGTAACTTAGGAATCTGAAAAACTCCAGATTTTGCTAGCAGAAGCAATTCTATGCTTCCTTGTAGCATCCACAATGTTTTCACACCCAGGAATGGATAAACGAGGTGTCACAATTTAAATACCAGGAACAGTCACATAGTGTCACCCTTGTAATGATGTGGGCAGAATCACCTAGCTGTGCTTGTCTGGACATGTTTCAAGTAGTGCATGTATTAACCTCGGACCAGCTGACAATTCAGGAGTGATCAGTTGAGAAAGCAATGTGAGTCTATGTGTGAGTTTTGAGCTAAAAGGGAGTGATAAAAATCTAGAGCAGTGAACTAACAGCAAATTTTGTGTGAGGATCAGTAAAAGTTCTACTGAAATGCCAGAGCTATTGAAAGTGGCGTATGGTGAGGATGCTACGAAAATGTTGTCTCTAAGTGGCATAGAAAAAAAAGCATGCATGTTACACTTGCATTTCAAGGCCTTGTGTGTTTTTTCAGTCACAAGGAGATAGTTAATCATTAATTCATTGAACAGGGATAACTTCATAATTAGTTACTTTTGATGTTGAATTCTTGTTTTCTGATATCCCAGTTTGAAAAGGTTTGATCAATGCTTTCAAGGATTAACTTCAAGTCTAAATTTATCAGAAATGAAAACCAATTAACATTATGAAATTCTAATGTGTATGTAAATCAATATTTATTTACTGTTATTAGAAAAATTTAGGGCCACTCATGTCTTCTCTATTATCAATTTTTGCTGAGATCATCTTGCAGAAGATAGAACAGGTCATCTGCAAAAGACAGGAATATCAAGCTGTTTTGTAGATAACGTGTGTTAGTGACATTCCAGATTTTAGGGACTATAGGAATTAAGAGTTTATAAGAATTCTTAGGAAAAATTAAAAATTGAAAAAAAAAAATGTAAAGAACTGCCATGTTTTAGGTTTCATGTGATCAAAGAAAAAATTATGTGGTTTTTAAGAAACTCATTTTCAAACTTCAGTTATTTTAAACAGTATACATCTGCATCATCCATAGGCATATGAAACAGTAGTCTTGAACACATATATGAAAAGAGCATTCATACAGAATCAACTCAATGAAATATTAAAGGAAAAGAAAATGAGTGTGTCAAAGAAACAGTAAGGCAGATGCACACTCAAATGAAATAATGAATAAAGTAACCTAGGAGGTAGAGATGTACAAAAGAAAAGAAATTAAAAAAATGAAGGCCAAGTAACTTATAAAAAGAGGTTTTCCATTTATCAACAGCATAAGTAAACTTATCTACATGCTACAGTTAAAAAAAAAAAAAAACAAGAAGATAGGAGAAACTATAATACACTGAAGAGCAATTGAATTAGAGACAGCTGGCGTTATGCAAATGTGGCGCTGTGGGCGACCCTGTTAATGGAAACGACATGATGTATGTAGCGATCCGAAAATATAAGGAGTGATGTGACGGGAATCAGTAAGAGTCGGAGGCAGTATGGGTAAGACGAAGGATCTAAGCGCATTTGATTGTGGGCAAATCGTCGGGGCCTGACGAATGGGTCACTCCATCTCGGAAGTCGTGCAGGCACTGGGATTTTCACGAGCCACTGTGTCACGGGTGCACCGTGAGTACATCAAATCCGGTAAAACCATCCCTGCAAGGGCCAACTGCCATGGACAACAGTGTGTGGGTGAGTGGGGTCATCGTCGGCTAGCTCACATTGTAACAGCAGATAGACGGGCCACAGTGCAAGAAATCACTCGGCAATTTAACCCTGGTGCACAAAAACGTGTAAGCAGCCACACCATCCAGAACCATCTCCTCACTATGGAGTACAGAAGCCATTGTCCCACGAGGGTATCGCTGCTGACCGCACATCACAGGGTGCAAAGATTAGCATGGGTGAGGGAACATCACCACTGGACCCTAGACATGTGGAAAAATGTTGCCTGGACTGATGAGGGGCTGATGAGTCGAGATTCACGTTGGTACATGCGGATGGCAGGATATGAGTACTGCGCAAACCACATGAAGCGATGGATCCTTCTTGCCAGCAGGGTACTCTTCAAGCTGGTGGGGGTGGCATTCTCATCTGGGGACTGTTTACGTGTACTGAAATGGGACCCCAGGTACGTGGGACATCGTCCCTCACAGGATAATGTTACCGGGATATCCTGGACAACCATTTGCGCCGCCCCGGTGGCGCAGTGGTCTAAGCGATGGCCTCTGATCATTCATCCGAACGGGGTCCGGGTTCGAATCCCGGTGAGGCATGGATGTTGTGTTTGTCTTACGGCACTGGCTCTCTCCCTTCCCTGGAACCAGTGACCCTAAATTAGGGACGGGCGACTGCTTATAGCCTATTGAGTTGCTCACGGTGGTCGTTAAACCTCCAATAAAAAAAAAAAAAAACATTTGCTTCCATTTGTGCGTCTTCAACATCCCACTGGGGACCTCATCCTGCAACAAGACAATGCACCGTCCATCGCTCCCGAATTGTATCCGAATGGTAGATTAACACTCCACCAACATGACCTCGCTTCCTTGGCCAGCTAGGTCACCTGACCTCAATCCCATCGAGCACATCTGGGATGCCATCAAGAGAGATGTTCGAGGCTCTGATCCCCCTCCATCAAATCTTCATGAACTGTGGGAGCTTGTTCAGGGGTCATGGATCCGTATGGCTTCCCAACGCTTCCGGTGTCTTGTCGAGTCCATGCCGAGACGAATCGCCACCGTCATCAGGGCGAAAGGTGGTGCTACATGTTACTAGACAGGTATCTCTAATTCAATTGCTCTTCAGTGTAATTCTTCTCCCCTTTTGCTAGAAAAATCCTGCTTATTAAAAACAGAGAAAGAAGTAAAATTTTAGGTAAAACAGGAATTTCTAAATTTGCAAAATGAAGAAAAGCAATCTATTATATTTGTTATGCTATAAACATATGTTATGTCAGCATATAAAAAATAGAAATAGCAGAAGACCAAAAACATCTTTAATGAAGTATATGGATAAATGATATAAAATAAAAATAAGTTCTAGATCGAACAAGAATCAGAGAAAGAGCTTAGAATAACATAAGGCAATTTCATATAGAAAAGAATGATAACTTCCAAATTACTATCATTGGCATATTAGATGGTGTCATGATACAATGTATGAATGATGAAGAACCATTGCAATTGCACATAGGTGGAGATTGAGGGAGAAGATTATTTAGAATCTGTGGCTCATCAACTTTATGAAGAAATCAAGACATGTATAGTATTGATTAGCTTTCTGAAGAATATATAGTTTGAATTAGTTGAATATGCTCATTAAATACACTCTTTGCCAAAAAAAAAAAAAAAAAAAAAAGGAAACATCCTGAGAAAGTTGTTCAACCGTGATGAAAGTCTGCATTCAAGTACCTCAGGGCCGAAATGCAAATGATTAAAAAATAACAACCAATGACTAAATAGTGGCCCTCCACAGCAAATCGGAACCACGCATCGAGGAGGGTATATCAAGAGGAAAGCTCGCATGCAGGGATAATTGTGACAGCAGATTGTGGTTGCATTAAACTCCACAGACAGTGAGGATGCTTTGACATGAATTTCGTACACAAAACTAGCAGTTAAGTGAGTTTGAGATAGGACATATAATTGGGCTGAGAGAGGCCAATTGGCCAAGTCACTGTATTGCCAGGCATTTGGGTTGGACAATGTTGACTCTCGTGGGTTGAGGGCACAACCGAGCAGCACGCGGGTAGTTGACATCCAAGGGCAATGACAGAATGCGAAGATCAAGCGATTATGAAAGCCTCACGAACAGAACCAAATTCGTTGCTGTCAACCATCCATGACCAGGTTGCATCATCTACATATACAGAAGTGGTCATCTGGACTGTTTCCAGACAATTTGCTGCACTGGGACTACATTCAAGGAGGCCACTATGCTGCCTGCAACTGACCAGTGAGCATTGCTGGCACTGTCAACATTGGATAGTGTCCAGTGGTATCGTGTTGTCTTCAGTGATGAGTCACAGTTTACACTTGGTGCCAATGACCAGCACATTGTTGTCTGGAGACAAGCTGGCCAGTGCATGGATCCTGCCCCTTTACCATTGAGTGGAACATAGCTCGCACACTGCAAGACTACCTGGGGAGCAATTTCCTGTGATAGCCAGACACCCTTTGCAGTCCACCCTCATGACTAAACGGTATGTCAACAACATTCTCTACGACCTGTTGTGTTACCATTCCTGTCACACCATCACCAAAGAATTTTTCAACAGGATAATGCCCAGCCACCCACGGCACGTCTGTCAGGCCTGCCTCCATAATGTCGACACTCTTCCATGGCCAGCCTGACCTCTCACCGGTCATACATGTTTGGGGCACGATGGGACGCCACCTTCGCCCATCATGGAATGTCGGTGAACTGGCCCACAATTTGGACACCATTTGGCATGCTATATACCTCAGGACAGTGTCCATGAACTATATGCATCTCTGCCTTGCCGAGTAACCGCTTGTATCCAAGCCAGAGGTGGTGCAATAACTTACTGACTTGTTCCACTTTTGTAGCTGTTTTATCTGAACAAATGACCTATCTGCTCTGGAATTGCAGTAATTTTCTTCCCTATGCATGTACATTGCACATACCAATTTTCACGTCGATCGAATGATTCCTTCTGTTTGCTTCGGGGGGGGTGTGACAAAGAATGTATATCACAAATAATTATTTTATGAAAATAAATTTTCATGTGCATATTTGCTCCTAAGGCTTTGAAGTGTGCTTAAACTTAAAAAAAAATGTACAACAAAATTAACTGCTTTGTTGCATGAAATTTTCTCAGATGCAAACTTTGTGTGATGAGACAGAACACACTTAATGGATGTACTCAAAAATATAAGGGGCAGAAACAAATTCATTTTGAAATGTTATATACCCATAAATATTTAGAAGTTGAATAATTATTAAATAAGAGCAAGGTCCATAGTTCTCAAATGACAATAACACATTGTTTCTTCAACAAGGTATTTAAAAAGGCACAATAACATGTTTTTGAAAATATCAGTTGTAGATATCAATGCGATTTCTCTAACATGTATAAAAGAGTAAACTGGAATCATTCTGTTAACAGAAAATCCTTGAAACAGTTCCATAGTCCTGGCCTGGAAATAGTGGGTTTTTATTTTTTCTTGTTTGACATTTCATCTTGAAAGTTAAACGTACAGGATGCTTTAAAAAAAGTCGAATTTTTGGTTCAGCCTATTTCACACCTTTTCTTGTAGATTGAAGGTAAGCATGCTAGTTATGATAAGAAATTTTAGAAATACAGAAGCACTTTCAACCCTACTTAGGTACAGAGTAGCAGAAATGTAGAGGTACGTGGATAGTTTCCAGATTATTAGCAGGTTTTGCAGATGGTTTTTGCTTGTAGATTAAAAATAATAAGTATGTTATTTACCCCAATTAAAACACTTACTCAAGGCTTTACTCAGATTAATATACTTAATTCATTTTAATTTGAAGAATCAATTATTTTTCACATCTTCTGAGTTCTTTTACATTTCTGGCCTCTAGATTTTTATCAAAACCTGTTCTCAATGTATATATAGAAACTGTATCGAAAGTTTTGTTTACACAAAAATAATTTAATTTTTATTGCCAGGTTCCTCTTGTAGTTGCTAGTTATTAAATTAAAATAATTTCCTCATGTATTTTGTAAGTCTAGTATTTTTGAATTAACTTGTTGAAAATGCTATTTATAAGTTTTGAAGGTTTATTGATGGAACTGTTTTTCTGGATATCAAAACTTTCTTTAATTAGTCTTGTTATTATGAGGGGTACACAGTTCAATATTTTAATATTTTGCCATAAAAATCCATTTCACACACATTGCTGCGCATTCAGTTGTAATGTACTTATTTTGTTCTCATTGGAATCTGTAATGTTCTAATAGTTATTTATTGTTTTATTAATTTTTCTTTAAGTTATCTTATCAGGGTCAGAGTTGTCCTGAATTTTTTTTTTTTTTTTTTTAGTCCTGAAATGCCCTTATTTTTGTTCTATATCCTGAAAATTTGAGTGTAATCCTGAAATTTTAAGAATACATGGTAAACTATGTATAGTAATTCATCATCTAGCGTTTACAAGTACCGCGTAAATAAAAAAATGGAACGAGAGAGAGAGTGCTCTATCATTGTGACATCATCGCCAAGAACTCTCATTCTTGTAATTTGTGATGTACACAAACGCGTTTCCGCGTTTGTGAGATCGTTCAAGAATCTGAGCTGCTGTGAAGCCGCTTCTTACGGAGAATGCACAGAGATCCCAAGCATTACGAATTTCCACGGAATTATGGATGACTAATGAATAATTACGGATTTTCAGATTTTCGTTCTTATTAACTAGTACAACAACTCTTTGCTTATTTTTTTCTTAGGAGGAGGAATTTGTTTTGCTTGTTTGAAAGAGCGAAAAAAAGAAAAGAAAAAAGCATGGCGCCGGGCCAGGATTACATAGGCCCGGTGTGCTTCTTTTGCCATGACCCGGGATTATGGTGGCCTGAAGCCTCTGAATAAAGTTCGTGATGCAGTTCTTTGTTTCCTTTCTTTCCTCTCTTTTTTTTTTTTTTTTTTTTTTTTCCCGAGGAGAAAGAATTTGTTTTGCTTTTTTGAAAGCTAAGTGGAAAGAAAGCACGGCTCCAGGCAGGGATTACGTAGGCCCAGCGTGCTTCTTTCGCTGTGGCCCGGGATTACGTCGGCTTGATCCCTCTGAACCAAGTTCGTGACGCGCCTCATTGTTTCTTTTCTTTTTTTTTTTTTCTGAAGTGGAGGAATGTGTTTTGCTTGTTTGAAAACTAAGTGGAAAGACAACATGGCACCTGGCCAGGATAACGTCAGCCCGAAGCCTCTGAACAAAGTTCGTGACTCAACTCTGTTTCTTTTCAATTTTTTTTTTTTTTTTTTTTTCAGAGGAGGAAGAATGTATTTTGCTTGTTTGAAAGCTAAGTGGAAAGAAGCACGACTTCGGGCCAGTATTACGTCAGCCCAAAACCTCTGAACAAAATTTGTGATGCAGCTTTCTGTTTATTTCTTCTTCTTCTTTTTTTTTTTTTTTTTTGCTTTGTGAGGAGGAGGAATTTGTTTTGCTTGTTTGAAAGCTAAGTGGAATGAATACATAGTGCTAGACCCCAGGATTACGTCATTCGTTATCATTTGGGGCTTTCTTGTGATCAATGTACAAACTGAGCAGAAATCTTGGGGCTGTTGTTTTCCGTTTGTGGACGAAATTCCATCTTCCGGAAACGGATGTTAGTTGGAGTGAAGATTTCTCCCATAATCGTAATATTTTCTCGCGATGTTTCTTCTGCCCAATATTTTTTTTAAATATCCATTTTTTCCATAAATATTTATATTTCAGCATAAAAATGGAGGAAAGAGTTTCCCAAAATGGAAGATAGTCGAAGTGAAGATTTCTCCTTTATTAATCATAATTTTTTCTTCCCGCAATGTTCTGAATATCCTGTGTTGTTGCTAAGTTTACATGTGACTATATTTTGAAGAAATTCTGACTGAAAAGTGAATTTCTGCTGCATGCAGAAGTTGCTGATATAGGAATTAGAATGGAAGAAGCTTCCCTTTCTTCAGTAATGTACTTAGCAAATATTTTCCCAGCTGCTGTTGTTAGTGACAGTGATCTGGACAAGTTGGAATTGGATTTTGCCTTATATCAAATTGATGAGTTGGAAGAAGGTGTTTTAAATAGTCCTAAATTTTTTTTTTTTTTTTTTTTTGATTGGAGGTTTAACGACCACCGTGAGCAACTCAATGGGCTATAAGCAGTTGCCCGTCCCTAATTTAGGGTCACTGGTTCCAGGTAAGGGAGAGAGCCAGTGTCATAAGACAAACACAACATCCATGCCTCACCGGGATTCAAACCCAGACAGACCCCTTTCGGATGAATGATCAGAAGCCATCACTTACACCACTGCACCACCACCAGAATGGTGTCCTACAATTAATACCGCATGATCAAACATTTTGAAAATGACTGGTGCAATTGGTGCTAAAAAGTATGAAGTTTTACCACACCTGATACATGCTATTCTTGTTGTGCCACACAGTAATGCAACTGCAGAAAGAATTTTTAGCATTGTCTTATAAGGGTCAATGAAGTGAACTGAAACTTTTTGTCTTATAAGGGTCAATGAAGTGAACTGAAACTTTTTGTCTTATAAGGGTCAATGAAGTGAACTGAAATTAGCTTTAGAAGTGAACTGAAACTTTGGGGGCATTGTTAGCCTTAGAAGTGAAAAAATTCCTGCTAACAACTGGGCAATAATTTAGATAGCTTTTTTAGTAAAAGAACAACATTTCTGCATTTGTACCAATATTTGATTTAATTTACCCTGTCAGGCCCGCCAAAATATGTCCTGAAATTGTCCTGAAATCTAAGAAAAATTGTGTCCTGAATTTTTTTTTTTTTTTTTTATCGCTCCTACCCGTCTTGTTATCATGCTTTGTTAGTTTTCAGCATGTTTTCTGTTTCAGTGGTTGTTTATGCAGATACATTTTATTTTTATACAATTCTGCTTAGGGTCTTGATCACCTGTAAACAATTCAAGTGAGACTGATATGCTTCTGTGTTTCTAAAATTTCTTAATGCTACTGTAGCATGCTTACCTCCAACCTATATTTATCTGTCACATGTGAATTGCATTCTTCGTATTTCACTTTTTTTTTCTTTTTTTTAAATTCTAATGAGCTAGATTTTTGGAAAGTTTGGGTTTTTGTAATTGCTTTCTTCACATTTTCTTTTAAAACCTTAATATGTCAGAGATCTGGAGAAAAGATTATCTTGAAAGTTTAAAATGTGCAATTCCTTGGAAAAGGTTTTATCTTTCCCACATTTTATTTGAAATTTAACAAGTTGGATCCCTTGGGAAAAAGTTTTGTTTTTAATAATTTTGTGTTAACTTTATCTTGAAAGCTTAAAATTTGGAATTCCTTAGCAAGTCTTTTTATCGGTGTAGCCTTTTTTTTCACATTATATCTAGAAAGTTTAATTTCTGTGACTCCTTCATGTCTTTGAAACAGCCACTGCATCCAGTTTTTAAATGTTTGCTATTCATCTTTCACTTTGTAAAATACCTTCTTTTATTTTAAATAGTTTTATATCTTGTGATTAATAACTTACATGGTTTAATATTTATTTTTAGCTTTTGACTGTTTTTTCGAAACATGAAAAATTACTTTGAATCTTGCAGAGGCAGGAAAACTGGCTTTAACGTGGGTTAAAGAGCATCACACTTTAAACAACTCTGCAGAAGTGTCTTCTTCTGCCCAGCAGAATGCAGAAAGTAGTAATTTGCCAAACACATCAAATAATTTAAATCAGGTATTATTTATATTTTGCATTTTTATGTACAGAAATTTGTAGTATATTTATGTAATTATTTCTTCAAATTGCCAATAAGCAAACCTCTTATGACTGTTACATAAATTGTTTCACAATAGCATTGATTTCAAATTTTTATCTACAGTGGAGTCCCATTAGAATGAAATCCAATATAATGAAATTATTGCAAATCCCCTGGAAACATTTACTTCTAGGAAATGTTGCAAGGGATTGAAGTAAGTATTTTTGATTTCATTATAATAAAATTAATTTCTACAACTGTTCATTACAACGAACACATTTTCCCATTTAAGAAGGGAGGTAGCGACCCCTGCAAAAATTTTCAGCCCGGATTTTTTCATCTCGGTTCACTTCTTGAAGCACATGGGAATCATTTCCGGTTTTCCGTTAGGTCAAAATGTTTAGAGACACTGCCAGACACATAAGCAAAATGTGACATAGACAAATGTTGTCAAGGAAACCCAACATGCGGAGCGGTGGATCCAGTGTTCGACCTCTCTGCCACTACACCCCCCCCCTTTTCCCATACATATCGCCTGTCCTTGATCGGCCACATTCTTTGAATGACTGACACGACCATGACATGCCCGCCAGCTGACAATCAAGGGGTACCTCTGTGTCTGGACTATGGTGCGCGACAGCTGATTTTCATGATGTCAGGTTAGTTTCATCTTAAAGCAGCAACTGTCCTCTTGTCGTCACTTTATAATTTAGAGGCGAAAGCAATGCTGCTGAACCAGTTTGCAAAGAGGAGTGGAGCAAGCATTCTCACACATTGTTTCTCTTTCACTCGGAGTTCCTTGACTTATCATACATAAAATGAGTTTGTTAAAGCAAAAACAATTCTCTTTGAAAGAAAAGAAAAATATTGTCACTGAAGTAGATTCTAAAAGTAAAAAATTATATATATTGCCAAAAAATATGGCATCAGCCCAGCTCCTTCAACATTTCTGAAAGATCATGTGAAAATTGAAGTTCAACTGCAGAAGCTGGTTATCAGGCCCAAGAGAAAAAGAATTTGGCGAGCGCAACTTCAAAATGTCTATTTGTCTGTGTTTACGTGGTTTCAAGATGTGCATTTGCAGGGTATACCAATCAGTGGACCCCTAATTCGCAAAAAGCTTTGCAATTTGCCAAAACTCGTAGACAATATTTTTCAGGCCAGCATTGAGCGGCTCAATTGGTTTAGAGAAATATACAGGGTTGTATCAAAAGTGATTTGTAGTGAGGCAGGTGATGTACCCATGGAAAGTGTCAGGGAATAGACAGCCGGAGAGGCAGCAAAACTTATAAGCTTTTACTGTCCAGATGATGTATTTAATGCCAATGAAGCAGGAAAGTTTTTCCAACTCGAGCCAAATAAAATTTTGGCTCTTGAAGGAGACAAAAGCATGGAGAAAAATGGTCGCAGCAATGTCTTACTTCACTTTTCTGCTGGGATCAATCAGAAACTGAAAAAAAGGAGTCTTAATTGTTGGCAGATCTGCTGAGCCTGGCTACGTGAAAAATGTTCACTCACTGCCTTGTAATTACACCTCAAGCAAAAAGTCTGGATGATGATAGACATTTTTAATGACTGGCTTGTCAAGTTAAATGCAGAAGTGAAAAGAGAGGGGGAAAAAAAAAAAAAACTATTCTTTTCACCGATAAAAATTGCACACCTCATAATGAGCCCCCAACTTTAGACTGAATTCGTGTTGAATATTTTCCACTAAACTGCACTGCCATTTAACAACCTTTAGATTAAGAAAACATAAAAACTGTGAAATTTGCTAACAAAGCCTGTTAATGAAGAAATTTTTTTACGGGATTGAAAGAACTGACCAAGAACCAAATGTAAAAGAGGCTATGGATATGATCGCAGGAGTATGGAGCAAAGTAAGTCAAAAAACTATTGTCAACTGTTTGAAACATGCTGCATTGATTGATTCTGATCAAAAGAACATTTTTTTTTCAAAAAATTCAGCAGAAAAAGATTAAGATAAAAAAAAAGAAGTAGAAACATCTATCAAACATGAAACATTATGGAACTCGATTGCAGAATTGACTTCCGTCCCTAATGATGTAAAACTTGAAGATTTTTTGTCAGTAGATAATTGTTTACTTGCCTCCTATGAACTGACCAATGCCGACATCATCCAGTCAATTATGGACAAATGTAATGATGAAACTGATCAGGAAAGCAGGGATGACAAAGATGTCACGACTCCGTTGCCAAACATCAGTGCATCGGAGGGACTTCCATGCTTTGAAAAAGTGTCATTTCATTTTCTTTCAGACAAACATCTCTGAGGATATTAAGTATGCATTTGTGTAGAGATGTGAATACATATACTTATATGTATAAGCAAAGGTTTGTTTCCAAGTTGTTTTTAGATATTTCTTTTTGTTTTTATATGCATATCTGAAAGTGGAAAGTTTTTAAGCAAAAATTAAATGTCAAATTTTCTAAATTTGATGTTAGATTAAAGTTTCTTGGAAAAAAATGAAATTCCATTATTATGAAATTTCGTTATAATGAGCAACATTAGGTGGTCCTGTCAAGTTTGTTCTAATGGGAATTAACTGTATTGATTTGTCACTTGAAATATGCTTCTTTTGAGTTGGTTGTTTATATCACCTTTGAAGAAGTGGCATTATCAAAGTAGCAAAAGCTGGTCTTCATAGTTGCATAGGTCTCGGTTTATTATATCTACTGTTAAAAATAACAACAACAAAATAAAATAAAAAACTGGCAGATCTGTGTTGCTGTTAAACTAAAACTCCTTCCTTCAACAGCTTTCTCATACCTTTAGTATGTGGAATTCACTAACATTTTTATTGCTGTGTTGCTTGTTGGAATAAATGGCTGATATCACTGACACAAATGCATTCTTTCACTTAGCTGATTACTCTGGCCACAGTTTTATATTTATAGTGTTCTGAATGCTTTGAGGTGTTATCCCCCTTCCTCCCAAAAAAAGCTCTTTAAAAAAAAGTAACTAAAAAACTAACTTTAGACAGTGCATTTTAGTTATTATTGTTCCTTCCTCACTTACATCAATGGTTCTTCCTGTGAAGAGGGGAGTGGGTTGTAGTGGTAATGTAATTCAGAGTAAGGGGAAACCTTTCTTTGAAGAAGTTTATTAGAATCACCAAGAAATTAAAAAAAAAAAAAAAAAATGAAAAACAGTCCAGCCCAACTGACCTCATTCTTTTATAAAGCAAAGAAACAATTGCATAGGTGCCAACTAGAATGGAGTTTCCATAATATTATGAATTTTTATTTTGGAGGTATTGACATGACATTGAAATTATGGAAAACTGCCATTTGATTTTCGGCTTCAGAAACAGACACAGATTTTCCCACCGAATTCCGCTTTTTTGTCATCATTTGGGTTAAGTAAAAATTCAAATCATGGCTTCCGAAATTATTGCAGGAACTTATTTTCCTCAATTTTGTGATTGCTTTTTATGTGCAAATCAATAATTGCTATTATATAGCACAATAAATAAATAAATAAATAAATAAATAAATAAATAAAATGTTCACTTTAGCACATGTTTAAATACACTTTAGTATGAGTTGTGATATTATCGTGTTAAAACATATTGCAATCAGTTTCAGATAATTACCAGATTTTTGGGTAATATTGTGAGCATTCAATAAAGACAGATTCATTTGTTATGTGAGAAAAACTATTGCCATTAAAGCAATATAGTAGTAGCAATTTCAGCAAATGGAATGCAGGTTGAGGACATTGCATGCTATTAGTAAATGTCTAATTATAATTGCAGTAAGTTATTTAGTGCTCCTTTTTGTCTCTGGTTATGGAAACTGAAAGATGTACTGCTTTAAAATTATGTGTTCATTAGAAAAATAGTGATGGACTGTGCCAATCTGGCCACATTTCAGTGGGTGTATTCGTCAAGTGAGCCTGTTGTATGAAGATTCAGCTGGTGATGATGATCAAGAGAACTGAAGGACCATAAGTGCGTGTGAAAGTGCAATTTTGTAGCTGGATTATGTTAAAGCTGCAGGTTATGATTAAATTAATCTGGGATGTTAAACACAGTTCTGTGGAATGGCAAATGCCATTTGGTTACTTTGATTCATTAAGGTTGCATGGAAAAACTGGTTTTGTTCATGAGGACTACCAGATGCATATTATTGTGCCAATTTGCAAAAAAGGGAAAACAGGAAAAATTGCAGTAACTACCAGGGCGTTTTCTTAATTTGTGTTTCTTTTATAGAGAACTCAGGAATATTGAGTTAAAAGCTGGTTGAAAATCAGCTGAGTGAAAGACAGTGTAGCTTCAGCAGGGGAAGGATATGCCACCTCCTTCAGCTTCCTGAGCCTGTAAAGCTCTTTGCTGAAAGCACTGTGCTTTCCCATTGTTCTTTCTCATTTATTATCTCTGTAGTTGGGCTCTCACAGCCTTTCCATGCTTCATTTTCTTTGTTGTTCCTAGGGTTGATTTTCAAGAATCTTCCTATAGAGCATCTGTCTAGGTATTCTTAATTTATTCATTTGCTCTACATGATCTAGTGATTTCAGTCTGCAAGTATAAGATTTTATTTCAGCTGTTAACAGTGGAGACCTGAATACATACATACATACATACATACATACATACATACATACATACATACATACAGTGATGGAAAATTGCAAAATCATTTTTGGAGCAGCAAAATATGTTTTTGGAGCAGGTAAAATACAGTTTTGGAGCAACAAAATGTGTTTTTGGAGCAGATAAAATATTACACTGCTGGCCACCCGAAATGCACCACCAAGAAGGACACGAGATAGCAAAGCCAGATTTACTGGACACATAACAACAGATACAAAGATGAAACGATTGAGCTTACAGACCCGTGCGACTTGCGGAACACGCAGACATCAATAATTCGTGTGACCCCCATGGCTGGCAATAACGGCCGCTACGCGCCGCGGCATCAAACGAAAAAGGCTTTGGATACGGACTTGGGGTATGTCGGTCCAGGCTGCTTGCACATGTTGCCACAGTTTATCAGGCGTAGCCACGGGTGGTGTTTGTCGGGCCACTCGGTTGCCGATCAGCAACCAGACGTGTTCGATGGGCGATGTATCGGGAGAACAGGCGGGCCACGGCAGCAGTGACACCTGGTGGGCCGTGAAGAATTGTTGCACGATGCGTTCCACGTGCGGGCGCGCATTGTACTGTTGAAAAGTGGCCGCTGACAGGTCCTGCAGGTAAGGGAGGACTACAGGATCCAAAACGTCGGAGATGTTAGGGGTGGCTGTTAAGTGTACCGGCGGTGCGTACCAGAGGGGTGCGGGTGTCATATCCAATTGCGCCCCAAACCATAACGCCAGGCGACAGACCAGTATGACGATGCATAATGCAGGTGTCGTACAGTCTCTCGCCGCGGTGCCGCCACACGCTGATCTGACCACCGTGGTGTTGCAGGCAGAAGCGGGATTCTTCAGAAAAGACAATGTCGTGCCATTCCGTAGTCCAGGTGCGGCATTTAACAGCCCACTGCCGCCGCACTCGCCGATGGTGTAACGTCAAAGGTAATCGGAGCGATGGGCGCTGTGCGACAAGTCCACGCTCCTGCAGACGACGTAGAACGGTAAGTGCTGACACAGGTTGTTGTGCAACACACCCTAATTCCTGCACTAACGTTCGTGATGTGGCGGTGCGAGCCATCAATGCCTGCTGCACAACATGCCGGTCTTCTCGGTTGGAGGTGTGTCGTGGCTGCTGCAATCGCTCACGTCGGTGCGTCCGCCCCTCCTGCACCCACCGCATCCATACTTGCCTCACTGTGGCTGGATGTCGTCCCACACAGGCGCCGATGTCTTGGTACAATAAACCGCTGTCGCGATAAGCCATTATTCGACCTCTGTTGAACTCCGAAACGTGCAGGAATGACTGCCGTATTCGGCGACGAGGCATCAGGAAGCTTTCCATGCACAGGTCCGTCAGTACAACACACTTCCACTACTTACACCCCGCCTTATGTTCACCCTTCTTATAGTGCTTCTCGGTGGCGTGCCGGGCGCACATGATTTGCAT
The DNA here is from genome assembly GCA_039090855.1 of Macrothele yani. Classification (NCBI taxonomy): domain Eukaryota; kingdom Metazoa; phylum Arthropoda; class Arachnida; order Araneae; family Macrothelidae; genus Macrothele; species Macrothele yani. The sequence goes on along the minus strand of CM076998.1, from coordinate 88,579,414 downwards.
ATGCCCTGCAACGCTAATAGTTTGCATGTCCTGTCGCAGGCTACGCATGCTGCGAATTTCAGGCCAATTGGATGCTTCCTACTTGGGGTTGTATTTTGGGTGGCCAGCAGTGTAGTAACTAGATGCACCCTACTGAAATTTAAAACATCTTGTATTGAAATAGACATACACATAAGCAAAGATTTTAGTTTTCAAATAGATCAAAAAATGTTTAACCATAGCAGGATTTTATTATTAATCATTTATTTTACAAAAAATGTTTAATTTTTTGCTGCTTTTCTCAATATTTAATTGCTCACTTTTATTTTTTTCTAATTTTTTAAGATGGTCAGCAATGTTTTGTTTTGCTTTTTTTAATAGTACCTGTTTACTTTTCATTGCACTCATGTCTCTCTCTCGTTTTTTTTTTATGCCACATTCAATGTTCATGTCAGCATTGTTTAACATTTTATGAGAGGAATTCAACTGCTGCAAAAGTTCAGCATCTTCCCGTTTCAAATCAGCTTGTGAAAATTCAATTTCTTCTTCCCTTTTTCGCTGATTTTGCTGCACATTTCCAGCCCTAATCGTCTCTTGATATTTTTCCCAGGATTCTTTATAAGCTGTCAGATGTTTTCTTGTTACATTAATTTTACCCACATCTCTATTTAGTTTCTTGACATGATCTTTGTGCTTCTTGCTCTGTGCATGATGCCTACAATCATCGAGGCCGCCATGCTCTAGTCTAAAATCGCTGCCACATGGCTTACAAAATGTGTTTCGGCAAAACTTTAGATGCTTCATAAAAAGGCCATTCTTTTCTACTTTGGTGTGCAAAAATTAAGGACGAAGAGGAGAAATTAGCATAACAGCGGAACGGACTGAAAGACCACTCAGGAGATAGACTAGGGTCCGGTACGGTAGGGCATGCATATATATGCAGCAGGGGGGTCAGAAGAGTATAAAGCACACGGGTGGTGTACGCTCAGCAATTTCGTGAAAGCTATTGCACGGTGTACATCGGTTTGAACGACGTCAAGTTGCTGCCACCGTGTGATATGGCCAACAGGCAATCCAGTAGACGACATCTGGATGACTTTACCCGAGGTCTCGTCATTTGGAAGTTGAAAGAAGGTCGAAGTGTGACTAGTGTGGCCGAGGAGTTCAGGATCGCTCACAGCATCGTTTCACGAGCTTGGAGAGCATTTCAAACGACAGGAACAGCTGTCCGAGAGTTTAGCAGTGGTCGTCCACGAGCAACCATGGCAGCGGACGACCGGTATATTGTTCTACAGGCGAGAAGAGACAGACGGCAGACAGCGAGAGAAATCGCAAGGCACACACAACAGACAACTGGACGTCCATTATAGTGTTTTACCATGGCCAGGAGGCTGCACGAAGGTGGTCTATTTGAATGATGACCAGTACGGTGTGTGCCATTAACGCCTGCTCATCGGAGACAGTGGTTTCTCTGGTGCCAGGAACATAAGAACTGGACGCATCAGCAATGGGGTCGAGTTCTCTTTACAGATGAGAGTTGATTTAGTCTGGCAAGCGATTCTGGACGTATACACATCTGGAGAGAGCAGGGAACATGCAATCACACCTCCAACATAATCGAAAGGGACCGGTTTGGAGGTGGCGGAGTTCTCGTTTGGGGCGGTATCTTGCTTGGTAGCCGTACTGACCTCCACATCTTCCAAGGAGATTCAGTCACTGGTGTCCACTATTGTACCGAGGTTCTCCTGCTTCACGTGCGTCTGTTTAGAGGTGCTGTGGGTCCTGAGTTCCTCTTCATGGACGACAACACTACACCTCATCATACAGTGGCTGTCGCAGAGCTGTTGGAGAATGAAGATATTCAATGCATGGATTGGCCCGCAAGGTCCCCGGACCTAAATCCAATCGAACACGTGTGGGACTTTCTGGGAAGACTCTTGGCAGCACGTCACCAGCTGCCAGTAACTATTCCGCAGCTGCGATTGGCGCTACAAGAGGAATGGGCCGTGATGCCTCAACAGCTCCTTGACAACCTCGTCCTCAGCATGGACAGACGTTGTAAATCCTGCAACGCAGTCAGGGGTGATCATATACCCTACTAAAGACTGGATTTTTCTTGGCAGCCGCCTGTCACATTGACGTTTCTGTCTTCTGTCCAGTTGTGCTCAAAGCTGCCTTTTCAATAAAGTGCCTTTGTATCCTTTGGATTCCTTGTTTGGACAGTTTTGCTCACTTGTCCCATATTCTTACATCTTGGGGATCTTATGGTATGATGCACTTCTGCACGTTGTTACATTAAAAAAAACGTCTCGTCCTTAATTTTTGCACGCCAGTGTATATATATAGCGATGCACTTGACGATAAGTTTTATCCGACTTCATTCTTTTTGTTGTCATAGCTGTGTAAGTGCTACGTTTCATTTTGTTTTAATCTAAATTGACCCTTTCCACTTGAATAACTTACTCACCAGCACTTTTTTTTTCTCTGCAGTAGAGGCCACAACTTAGCAGTGAAAGATCATCGTTGGCTCGCCAGCCCCGACATACCAGCTATAGAGGCATCATCGGCATGGCAGGTGACACCTGACTCATAGAGCCGTCATTGGCATGGAGGGTGACAACTGACATGCATGATATTCAGTGAAAATGAAATGTGTCACAAGCCCCAGCGTACAAGCTATAGAGGCCTGGTGGATAACACCCGACCCTCGAGCTATTTGGCAAAAAAGTAATTCCTCGCGAGCCCCGCCATGCGAGCTATAGAGGCGTCATAGGTGTGGCAGATAACACGCCAGCTATTCGGCAAAAACGAAATTCCTCGCGAAAGCCAACATGCGAGTCATAGAGGCGTCATCGGCAGCGCGGGTGACACCTGACACACAGATGACGTTTCTTTTTCTCTTTTCGGTGAAAAAGAAATGTCATGCGAGCTATTGGGGCGTCATTGGCGTGGCGAGTAACACCCGACCTATTTGACGAAAAAGAAATGTCTCGCGAGCGCCGACATGCGAGCTATAGAGGCAGCATTGGCGTGCTGCGCGCGATATTTGGCGATTTCATAATGTGTGGTATTACCCGACAGTCAAATGGAAAGGGTTAAAACGTTTGCAACGAAATTTTCATAAGCAGAAAGCCACATGTAATCAATGTAAAGAGTTTGCAAAAGGCACTGAGCTGAGCTCCCTCTCAGCTTTTGCGCACGGCACTCTCAAATGGCTGTACGGGGAATCACATGACAAAACTTGCCTCCGTTGGCGGGGGAGGTCAGAACATCTATCTGTAAAGTGCGTTTTTTTTACCAAAAGACCGTATAAAGCAGAAAATTGCGTGCAGAGGGTTCATTGTGTTCTGTAGTTTTTCGGGTGATTTCTGTAAAACCGTAAGATGGAGTGAAAATTTGTACAAACTACATAAAATCTGTAACAGTTAGCATCTCTGAATACCTATGAATCCTTTAGAAACAGAACCATCCCATCCTGCCACAGAAGAGCCATATTCAGTTGTTCTCCGCGTCAACGAAATAGCTAACGACTGACCTTACGCTGTATTTACGTAATCGCGCACCTCACCCGGAGCGAAATAACTGTGCCATTCCAAAGAGCAGGGAACGACATATAAACAATCTGAAATGCACAACACTCCGAAAGACCACCCAACCATCTGTAAACAATCTTAATCAGGATTTCATAACGAACATCGGTTCTCCTACATGCCACGTGAGTACAACAAATCGGTTCTCCTACATGCCACGTGAGTACAACAAATCGGTTCTCCTACATGCCACGTGAGTACAACAAAACTCCTCGTCCATATGCTCCACCTACATCCCGAAATCTAATCGTCACTTATGCTGAAAAAACAACGACGTAAGATTGGCGGTACGTGTTGATTAAACTTCGTCAGACGTTTAACCAAATTACGCGTAGACCTTAAAAAAGTGTCATTCGATTCGCCGTTTAAAGCGGAAATTTTTTTCGCTCCGCAGTTTTTGCTGTGGATTGCTATTTCGGTGCAGTTGGGCGCAAATGTTAAATTTTTTCGTAATTTGTAGCAGTTTGGTGCAAGATAATGAAATTGGCGCAGTTCAGCACAAACTTTTCATCACTGATATATATCACTAAGCTCTTCTCTGAGATGAGGTTAGCTCCACAAAGAAATGCAAACTGCCAGATAATTTTTAATTACTGCTGCCATATCAGACTTCTCCATTTACAGTGATCATGATATACAACTCAGGCTTCACTGACATCCATCACATGCCGTACACAAAGCCTTCTATATTTCATACTCGTAATCTTTTTTTCATGTAAACACTCCTGAATCTGATCATCCTATGACTTCCTTGGCCTTTCTCTGCCTTTCTTTCCTGCCATTTGGGCTAAAAGGATTTTCTTAGTAAGCAGCATCTCATCACTCATTTTTTCAACATGGTCAAACCATCAAAGCACATTAGTCTCCACTTTGCTAACAACATTTTGCTTCACATTACACAACTGCAATACATCTTCATTCCTCACACAATCAATCAGAACATGTCGTGCCCCCCCCCCCCCCCCGCGTAAGTATCGCATTTCTCCAGCACACAAATGTCTCCTATGTTTCTTCTGTAGTACCCAGGTTTCATTGCCATACATCAGAGTAGGAACAATTAAACTTTCATACACAGCTGTGCGGAGACTCTCTTTTAGAACCCATCATATATGGATCTATATTCAGGTCTCAACTCTCTCTCACACACACACACTTGAGATCTGAATAGATCCATATATTTTGTTGTCTGTCTTTTTTGGATCCAATTTTTTTCCCTCAGTACCCTGTTTTCAAATCTTTGTGAGCATATATCAGCAAGAACAGTTATACTCCAGGTCTCTGCTACACGTATTACAATGGTCTGCTGATGCTTTTACGTATCTGTGTTTGGAGTGTGGCTGAGAGGGTCTTTGACAATAAAAAATGTTGCAATGTATGATACTTGCTGTTTGTTATTCTTTCTCGAATCTCTGTGGTTGATGATTTGCGCATGCATGCTACATGAGAAACAAAGGGTTACCCTGACTGATATTATGCTTTGTGGGTTCAGATTGCTGGTCAAAGAGCAGATTCCCAAGTAGCACGTGACGTTTAAAAGACGTCGCATTTCGGTTGCAAAAGTTGATATTTGGTCTTCCGTACAAAGACTACGTTTGATAAACGTTTGTTAAATGTTACATCCGTTACCGTTGCGATTTTTTCACATTCATTACGTTTGCTAAACGTTGCGTTTTCGTCATGTTAGCAAGGTCACAGCTAATCTTTGGCGTGACATTACATTCAGGCAAAAAAGAACAAAATTATACTGTTGATAAAACAGTAAGCTTGTGTATAATTGATAAAGATTATTGAATTCCTCCTTTTTTTTTTTTTGCTTATACGACTAGAAAATTTTATTCCATTGGTTTTAAAGCAGCTTCTGGTCTGTGGCTGCGTCGTTCTCTAACCTGCTGTTACGTCACTTGTACTACGGACGGTGAGTTATGGCAAGGCTGAGCTCGATCGTCCAGAGCTGCATGCCTAATCGATGGATTTTATCGTTCTTAAAAGGTAAGTTCTTTTCCTGTTTCAATTCATAGGCTTCGATTTCGAAAACAATTCATGTATTCGCTTCGTAACTCGTGGAGATTCCCGTAACACGTGAACACATTCATGTATTCGTTTCGTAACACGTGGAGGTAGGCTTAACACGTGAACACATTCATGTATTTTCTTAACAGGTATATATATCATCGACTGCATTTTAAACTAAGAGTAGTAAAGAATTTGTTAGATTTTCGGATCTAAACACAGCTGCTTCGTTTTTAATTTTGTATTTTCGTGAAAGAGTAACAAAAATATATTTCAAGGAAATGAAATTTTAGACCTTTTCATTTTTATGAGCTACTGAATATTTGGTTAGATTTTTAAATAACAAAATGCAGCTAGTTGTAAAAGAAATTCTAATTCTTCAAATGTTTAGAGAGTACTGAATTTATACTTAATTACTGAAATGTGCTTCCATGTGCCTCTGTGTAGCAAACATTGTTACAAACGCAGCTTATTGGTATGTTAGTTATAAAGGATACTCTATATTACTGTTATCATATATTAGATCAGCATTTCTTAGGGCTCATTCAGCCAGTTTTTTTTGCAAGAAATATATTGTGTGTAGAGTAACAAACGGAATAAGCTGTTGGAGAGATACTTATTAAATCCAGAAAGCTTCAAGGTTGAAAAAAATTCAAAACCCACCCTGTACAGAGTCCTGTGGCCAAGAAGTATATTGTCAGTCACAATTCAAAGTCTACGTAAGGCATGCAAAAATTTAACTTTTTTTTTTTTTTTTTTTTTTTGAAAATGCACGTTTTATACCAGATGTGAATTAAGCTTACTGAAATCATAATGTATCTGTATCCAAATGGAATATATACAAATATCCAATGCAACATTTTGTTAGACTGTGGGAGTACACACTTACATTCAAATGTGCCCATCTCCCCTTCCACATATCAAAGTTGTGCCTATCAAATAATGAAGCAGAGGAATGCTATTGAACCTGTCGCAGGCAAGGTGGCCAGTTGCTTTGCTTTTCCAGTTACAGTTTACTAAATTTTTGTTCAAATTTCAGGAATGCAGGGGTGGGAGAAGTTGGAAGCAGAGTTGTATAAAAATAAAATGTATCTGTGAACACAACCATTGAAACAAAACTTGCTGCAAACCTGCATATCACGATGACAATATAAGATAATTTAAAGAAACAATTAAAAAATAATTATTAGGACATTACAAATTCCGATGACGGCAAAATACAATTGAATATGTGTGTGAAATTCACCTTTATGGCAAAATATTGGATTATGAACCTCATAAAAACAAGAGAATTAAAAGAAACATTTTATACCCAGAAAACAGTTCCATTAATGAACCTTTAAAAATTATAAATAGTATTTTCAACAGCTTAGTTCAAAAATTACTGTGCTGCCCCCAGTGGCGCAGTGGTCTAAGCGATGGCCTCTGATCATTCGTCCGAACGGGGTCCGGGTTCGAATCTCGGTGAGGCATGGATGTTGTGTTTGACTTACAGCACTGGCTCCCTCCCTTCCCTGGAACCAGTGACCCTAAATTAGGGACGGGCGACTGCTTATAGCCCATTGAGTTGCTCACGGTGGTCGTTAAACCTCCAATAAAAAAAAAATACTGTCGACTTACAAATTACTTAAGGAAAAGATTTTAATTTAATAACTAGTTGCTGCAAGAGGAACCTGGCAATAAAATTTAAATTCCTTCTGTGTAAAGGAAACTTTTGATACAGTTCCTATGTACTGAGAAACAGGCCTTGATAAAATCTAGAGGCCACAAACGTCCAAATGTGCCCATATTGGCAAAATCTGCTAATAATTTGAAAACTATCGGCGTGCGCACATACTTTTACATTCTACTACTTTGGTTGGAAGTATAGTTTTATGAGGATTTTTTTTCTAATTTGAATTAATTTTCTCTCAACAATATTATTTTTGAACACATATCATTGCTCCTTTGTTTCTGTAATGCTTCAAAACCATCTTGATAGCTGTTTACTTTTGGTGCTACTGGTTTTGAATTTAATGTTCACTTTGAATTTTGTAGCTGTTTGTTTCCAAATGGCAAGAATAATAGACCAATTTTTGTATTTGCTAGTTCAGTCTGTATCTTCAGATTTCTCTGAATTAATAATCTTTTCTAAGCAATTAAATTAGAGAGCCACAAACCAATATTTCTATTCACTGTCGGATTAATACTTTTCCGACTAGGCCAGTGCTTCCTAATTAGCCTTTCTCTGAATTATGGATCTCTTCTATTATCAGATCGTTAAGGGCAACAGATTAAAGGCTGGATCACGTAGCTACGCTGTGTAGAAAAGCCGTACAAACTGTCACAGTTTGATTGTACACATTTTTTTCAGCAATGTATGTATATATATATACTGGTCACAAAAAGTTAGGGATATTGCATGAAGTGAAGCCACGTAACATAAACGCCAGAGTGTGTTTGCAAAAACAATTCAATGGGCAATTTCTGCTCACAACAAGTAGTACCACAATATAGACAAAAGTGTATATTCAGAGAATGTCCAAACCTCTGGATTTCAGTATCCAGTAACACTACCTATGTGTTGAAGAACGTCTTGACACCTACGAAGCATACTTGCAGTGACATTATTGATTAGTGTTTGGTGCAGTTAGTCCCATATTAGTCAACACATTACAGAGGTCTGCCAGTATACTGGGGTATGGAATGCGGTTATCTAAACGTTGCTGTATAGATTCCCAAATTTTCTTAGTAGTATTAAGGTCAGACCTGAGGTAGCTGTAAGGATTCGATCTTTTGGTTTTCCAGCCAGGGCCGGTCCAAGGGGTAGGTAGGCCAGGTGGTAAATGTGTAGATTAGCGTCCTAAATTATTTCATTGAAAAAATTTTAGTACCTGGAAAAAGTGCGATGTACAGATTTTAGTGTATGGAAATTAATGTCAAATGGTGCAAAAATTGCATATTTTAAATGTGTTTTAAAGATATATTTTTTTCGTAATATTGACCTGTGAGTCTGACGCTGTGAAGAGAAGCTGCGGTAGTCCTAATGTATTGCTCCGGCAAAGAATGTGAAGCTTTGGGCCTTTAAAAGGAAGGTTTCTTGCTGTACCAAAATGATGGGCGGAAGAGTACAAGAGAAAGAGGTTATGTTGTTGGCAGGAGAGCAATAAATGTAGTGATACGCTACAGAAAATAGGTCCACAGCATCCACCCTTTATTTTGTTGTATCCTGTATGTTGTTGGCAGGAAAAACTGGGAAAAAAACTCTTCGATTTGCAAAAGATATGTATGAGTAAGATAGAAACTGACCTGCGAACAAGCTATTAACACAGGAGAACCAAAAGTGCAGTGACACAGCAAATCAGCTATGAATGAAAGCTGTTCAAACCAGAACCGAAAGTTATAGTTCCCCAGTTTCCTATACAACATAGAAAAGCATGTTAGTACTTTCTAACATGCTTTTCTATGTTCTTTCGCATACCACGAGTATGCGAAAGAACGAAAAATTTCTCAACATCGCTTTAAAAACAATGAAACAATGACAAAACATGAACGAACTATATTGTGTAGCGTATGAGTATAACACGGCTCGCTCTCGTGGTAACAAAATACGCGCTTGGACTTGTAGTCGTCCGCGCATGAATTAAACGCTGCAGCGAATCTTCCTTTCAATGAAGCTAAGCTTCACATCGTCGCCGTAGCGATGCACAGAGTCGCACAATATAGACGTACACGCGTACGCCATACGTGGAAAGTTTGCAAATTATTAGCAGATTTTGCAGATAGTTTTTGCTTGTAGATTAAAAAAATAAAAATGTTATTACAGCAATTAAAACACTTAACGTTTTACTAAGATTAATATATTTAATTCTATCTTAACATGAGAATGTTCAACTATTTTTCACATCTTCCGATAGAGTTATTTTGTTTTTGCAGAAGTTTCTGGCCTCTTGATTTTATCAAGGCCTGTTCTCAATATATAGGAACTGTAACAAAAGTTTCATTTACACAGAAAGATTTTTTTTTATTTTGCCAGGTTACTCTTGCAGTTGCCAGTTATTAAAATAAAATATTTTCCTTATATATTTTATAAGTACTATTTTTTAATTAAGTTGTTAAAGATGCTATATAATATTTGAAGGTTCATTAACAGAACTGCTTTTCTTGATATAAAAATTAGTCTCTTGTTTTTATGAGGTTCATAGTCCAAAAATTTTTAAATTTTGGCCTTAAGGTCCATTTTACACACATTTTTGCGGATTCAGTCGTAATGTCCTTTTGCCCTCTCTGGAATCTGTAATGTTCTAATAATTATTTACTGTTATATTAATTTTTCTTTAAATTATCTCGTTCCATTGTTATCGTGATTTGCGGGTTTGCAGCAAGTTTTCTGTTTCAATGGTTGTGTATGCAGTCACATTTTATTTGAATGCACCTCTGGCGATGCATTAGGCCTACCGCAGCGTCTCTTCACAGCATCACTCACAGTTCAATATTATGATAGAAAATCTTTAAAACACATTTAAAATATGAAATTCCTGCACCATTTGCCATTAATTTCCGTACTCTAAAATCTTTACGTCACACTTTTTCGAGGTACTGACATTTTTCCGACGAAATAATTTAGGACGCTAAATACATATTTACCGGCCAGGTAGGCAGCCACCAAATGGAAGGGATGCCCATAAATTTTCTTACATAGTAAAATTATCCGCTAACTTTTTTCTTTTTCTTTTATGAGCTAGTCTGTATTTGCCACAAAAATGAAAGCTGAATACTCCTTTGTTGTTTCTCTGACACATGCAGAGTTCCTATATATATACCACCAACAAGAAGAAGCATTTTCAATTCTTGTGCGTTTTTTTTTCTGAGAATTCTTCTCTGCTGCTTTTTTATGCATTTGGGTTTTCAGGGGGGGGGGAAATGAACTTTTTTTTTTTTTCGTTCCTGATGTTTGTTGACATTTTTATATACACTGAGTGGCCACTTTATTATGACTACCTGACAGTTTTAAGCAAATGAGCTATGGCTGCACGCTGTTGCCGCCAGAGGGTGAGGCTAGTATAAAAAGGGAAAGCTTAGTGCTTGCGACAGTAGTAGAAGTGATTTTTGGGTGACGAGATGGGTAAAAAATGCAATTTGACGGACTTTCAACGTGGGACGATTGTAAGAGCTCGGAGCCATGGAGCGAGTATCACTGAAACCGCCGCATTCATGAAATGTTCCAGAGCCACTGTTGTTAAAGTGTTTAAAGACTGGACTGTCAGCCAAAAAACTGGGTCTCTACGTGCAACGTGTGCTCGTCATCGACTAGTGACTGCTCGGGCGGACCGGACTGTCCAGACTGGTAATAGGCAACAGTGCAGCAATTACAGACCATCTTAATCAAGGATCCCTCAAATGATCTGTGCACGCACTGTTCGCCGTACACGGCACGGATGGGATATGGCAGAAGGAGGCCTGTTCGAACACCTTTGCTGTCTGCAGTTAACAAGAGAAAATGTCTCCACTTCGCACAGGAGCATAAGGATTGGACAGTCGATAATTGGAAAGAAAATATTTGGTCCGACGAATCACGTTTTCAGTTGCACCATGCCTATGGCCGAGTGAAAATTTGGCGGAAACAGCACGAAAGCGTGGACCCCAAATGCGTTGCTACAACCCTTCAAGCTGGTGGAGGCAATGTTATGGTTTGGGGAATGTTTTTCTGGCATGATTTGGGCCCTTTAATTCATGCTGATCAACGTCTGACTGGCACATCATATCTAAACATCGTTGCAGACCAAGTACATCCTGTCATGTGGATGGTTTATCCCAATGGCGATGGCTACTTTCAACGAGATAATGCGTCTTGCCATAGTGCTCGTATTGTACAGGATTGGTTTCAGGAAAATGCCGGTTAGTTTACTTTGCTTAGCTGGCCCCCACAATCTCCAGATCTCAACCCCATTGAGAATTTGTGGGATGAAGTTGAACAAGCCATCAAACAGCTGGATACACAACCCTGCAATTTCACACTCCTGGAAAGTGCTATTCATCAAGCATGGTCTTAGATTCCAAAACCACCTATCAACATCTCGTGGAGTCCATGCCACAAAGAATCTACATCGACGTAGTATTAAAGGCAAAAGATGGCCCAACGAAGTACTGAGGGGGGTGGTAATAATAAAGTGGCAACTCAGTGTATAACAATAAGGCTTGAGTGACAAGCCTTATTGTTATGTACATCTTGGAAATAAATCCCAAATTCCCACAGCCTAGGGTAAAGCGGGAAAAAACACTTATTACTATGAAAACTGCAACACAAAGCTCCTACAGATTGCGAACCATATATATATCAATGGTTTTCTATCCACTCATTGATAGCGCATTGTTTGCCATTCAGGAAAGATTTACTCAGTTGCAAAACTTTTCAACGCTTCGGGTTTCCTTTATAATTTGAAGAAATTGCCTGACGGGATTCTTTAAAAGAAAAGTGTATTCAGTTAGAAAAATTCCTTAAGGATGCTGACAGTGAAGAAAAAGATATCGATGGGGAGCAACTGTTTGAAGAGCTGAGGCATTTGCAAGCACTTATGAGCAAATGCAGCTCAGCTACTACAATAGAAGCTCTAAACTTCATATTCCAGTATGATATGGTTCATTGTTATCCCAACAGTAGGATTTGCTTTCGAATATTGCAATTCCTGTCTGTAGAAAGCGGGAAAAGAAGTTTTAATAAATTAAAGCTGATAAAGACTTATTTGAGATCTACAACGATGCAGGAACAGCTATCGGCTTTATCCATCATTTCTATTGAAAACGATATTGCACCAAAAAAATTTCTGAAGCAAAGAGGTTTTTGCAAAGTAAAGCCAGACATGAAAGTTTCATGTAAATAACACAAACAACTATGTATGATTCAGTCATTTTGTGAGTAAAATTATCATTATTATATTGGACTATTTATTTGTAGCATAGCATATAATAGTGAGTTAGTGACATATCTACTGAGCATGCGAAGTTGAGATTAGAGCTATTTGCTGTGTTTGGGTCCATACTGCAAAAAAAAAAGGGGGGGGGAATCAAAGGAGTCTTTCTGGCTGTCGGAAAAAAACAGAAAAAGTTGAATGCCATGATTATAAGTTGAATGCCACTTTCAATAGGTTTCTTCAGTGGTTTAGCTTTCTTTCTCTTCCTTTTTTTTTTTAATAATTTTCATTCCAGTTAATTGTAACTGCAGCTTGTGCTCATTTTGGCTTTTCACTTTACTAGTAACTTGTTTTTCAGTGTTTACTTCCCTTTTTGTTTCTTCTTGCTTGATTCTTAATATATATAAAGATAAATTAAAATTTGGGGGTATATCATAATAAAATTTTATAAACATAATTTACCAGCACTAATGAGGGCAAACTTTTGAATGTGATTTACATTAAGAAATAATAGGGCATTCAAAACAGTTGAATTATATAAAGAAATTGCATAAATGATTTTTTTTTCTTTTTAAATTTTACTCAGGTATGGTTATTCATGGCTCTAGTTAGGAAAGTTAGGGATGTTATGCAAAACACAGATGAGTGTAAATTAAGTACAACCTCCTGTAGCTTTAAAACTTGAGCTTATATCCCTCAGATCAGTATTTCCCCTCCTACCAGTAGATCTCTCTGTAGAGTACAACTGGATCACCCTGTGAAAGTAAACCAAGTTGGTGACTTCACCAAGTTGGTAAATATAATATTAGTGGAATTAAAGGATTAAACCATGTGTGAAATTATAGAATAAATAAGCAACATTTATTCACAATTAAATAATTTATTTTAAGATCTATAGTTTTGTTGAGCCTTTAGCTCGGCTTCATCAGGACAAAGGGAGCATAAACATTCATATGTGACATCATCAGGTAGTTGATGATCATGGATTTTGGTGAATTGTCTCCATGCAATTGAAAGAAATCGAGTAGGTGTCATGTTGTTAACAAGTCATAAAGAAAAGTCATGGAAACAAATTGGTGTTTTCTACCCATGTATATCGTGCAGTACATCTATGCGTTGCAGAGGATTCCTTGCAGAAAAAGCTAGATTTTTGCCGCCGCAGTGGTCTAAGCACTGGCTTATGACTGTTCGGTTCTTCCAAGTGGGTTGGGTTCGAATCCCGGTGAGGCATGGATGTTGTGTTTGTCTTACGGCAGTGGGTCTCTTCCTTCTCTGGAACCAGTGACCCTAAATTAGGGACAGGCAACTGCTTATAGCCCATTGAGTTGCTCACCATGGTCAGTAAACAAAAAAATAAAAAAAGTTATGATTTTTTTTTTTTTAAAGAAATTGTGGCACACACAGGATATAGATTGTCCTTTTGTTGTAGACAAAGCTGTCCAGAAATTTAGGAACTTTCAAATGTTTAAATTTCAAAGTTATTTTGAAATCTATAAACAAGGCAAATTTTTGTGGATCAAAAGACTACGTTGAAGACATAACTGGGGAATTTATCACATCGCTTGTGAATGTGGACTTTCATGTATAGGACAGATCCGTAGAGCTTTTAAGTTTTCATGTGAAGAAACACATGACTTACGTATGGAACTGAAGAAGTCTTCTATAGCCCAACATTGTCATGAAAACAACCAGATTTTTTTTAAATGCTACGCTTATTGATAAACTTGATTTGACTATCAAGCTTAATATATTAGAAGCTTTCCACATCTAGTGCAACTGCTCATGGCTTGTCAACGGCATGACATCTACTAGATTTCTTTCAAACACGTGGAAACAACTTGCCAAAAGCAGTGACTGTCAGAATGCTGATGATGTCACGATGATTTGAACGTTTGCACTCCATTTGTCCTAATGAAGCCAAGCCAAATGCTCAGTGAAACTACAGTAGATTTAAAATCTTAAAATAAAATTTTTAATTGTGAATAAACATTGCTTATTTAAAATATTCTATCTCTACAGCCCAAGTATTGAAGTCATAAAATATATTTGGGAATTACTTGGAGCAAAAACATAACGTACAAGAGCATTAACCAGAAAAGAAATCATGTGTTTCTTTGGAAAAAAAAAAAAAATAACCGTTTGCAGTGGGTGTTTTTTTGGGGTTTTTTAAGTAACCCCCCCCCACACACACACACACGCCTGTTTATTGGGGGGGTAAAATCCTGCTTGATCTGCAGCATTTCCATTCGGTAGAAATTTTGTGTGTAGCTAGCTTGCAAAACTCCTAAAGCAGCAACTGCATCAATCTGCCGTACACCTGCATGTAACATGTCAACAGCCCTATTTCTGATGTCAATACTTAAACGTCGTCTGGACATCTTTTCAAGTTAATCCTACTCTGAAGGAAATGCATTCAGCAAAACTTGTAGTCCAAGCAGTGAGACGACCTGTTTTCTACTTCTCGGAAGCTACTTTTATCGGAGCTTGCACACACACACACACACCAACCACATGATGTGTCATCATGATGCTAATTTATGCTGATAACCTATCTCCTGTAGTCACTAAATATGCATATCACCATGTTTCCTTTTTGAAACCATAATATCCCAAACTTTTTGTGAGTACTGTATATATATATATTTTTTTTTCTTATGATTCAGAATACATGAATTGTGTTTGAAGCCTATGAAAATAATGAAATGAATACATGAATTGTTCATTTGTTTCATTATAACTTTTTGTGACCACCTATGAATTGAAACAGAAAAAGAACTTATACATTTTAGGAACTTGAAGTTAATGTTATGTACAGAAATAGAGAGAAGAGCACAGCACAATGTCAGAGTACAACAACAAATGGCATTAATGAACAACCAATAGAAGAAAATATTTTTTTCTGGTTGGCCAAACAATGCAAAGAGTTACTCGTGAAATGAGTATATATGAGTAGCAACAGAATTTAACCCAAGACAGAACAAACTAGATTGGGTGGCTGTTTTCATATCTTATTTGCATACAAATTTTTGAAAAAGGTGTTTCAACATGCATAATCAACTGATTCTTACAATTATTTATATGCTACGTACTGTTTGTTACACAATAGGACCCTCAAGCGGAAACTAAAAATTGCAATTTCTAAGCACAAGATATAAACTAGGGACATTACACTAAACAAACTTCCTGAAATACTAAGACAATTATAACCAAAAATTAAGTCTAAATTCGCAAACTAGTGAAAAAAAGATTAAGAACCAAATACACATGGGTTGAAAAAATACAAAGCAACTAACATACCAAAATAAAAGGCTCCTCTGGAAAAATACAGAAAAAATGATAAAGAAACGTAAACTGAGATATAAATACACAGATCTGCAGCAGAAACACAGATAGCCTTTAGCTACACTTAAAAGAAAAATTAAAAACAAAGCTGTGAAAGTACTACTTGATTTATCTCCCAGCATTATTTCACCTCACATTTCTAATAATCTGTCAGCTAAATTTCAGATGTGTCCGAAAAAATCTTAAATGAACAACACAACTGACTCAGTTTTATGTTGCAATAACTTAGATGTTAGTGGTATTAAAATGTCTACTTTATGTTCAGTTAAATATGAGCAACTGAATTTTCAAGAAAATTGCAACAGCCACAACGAAGCCAGTGAAATGGACTTGAGTCAAAACATAGTTTGTGAAGTCGTATACCTTGTGAACAATAAATATACAGTTTGTCCGAGAATTATTGGACACAGTACAAAATTATGTAAAACAAAACATTAAACAGATAGAAAGAAACTGACTGTACTAACTTACAATGTAACTACACATGTTAATAAATTTCGATGTAAGATCCCTTGGTTGCTCGTAGTACGTCCAAGCGATACTCGATTTCATGCCATGTATTGCCAAGCATCTGAAAAGATATGGAATTAATAGCAGCTGTGATATGCTGCTTCAGTTCCTGCAAATCAGTACAAGGTGTCTGATAGGCACGATCCTTCACATAACCCCACATGAAATAATCCAATGGAGTTAGATCTGGGGAGCGAGGAGCTACGGAATGGGACCACCACGCCCAATCCATCTGTTGGGGAAATGCTCATTTAGGCACTTACGTACACACATTGACCAATGCGAAGGCATGCAGTCTTGCTGGAAAACGACGTCATATCTTTTGATCTGGGGTATAGGGAAATTTTCTAACATATCCAAGTAAATGTCACCATTTATGGTTTTTTCACAGAAGAAAGAGCCAATCACTTCTCTTTTTTATAGGGCGCACCACACATTAACTTTTGGAGAATCACGTTCCAGTTCAATAGCAGCATGAGGCGGTTCACTGCCCCATATCCAAACAAAACATAGTTTACGAAGTGAAACAATACCTCATACATGAAATGTGGATTAATCACTAAAAATTACAGTACTTAGAAAGTTTTTATCATTTCCCACTTGATTCAGCATATCCACAGCAAAATCGTATTGCAGAGTGTGATTATTTGCATGCATCTTTTGCACTATTTGAATTTTATAAGCATGAAACTAATTTCTTGTGCAAGATATCATGAACTGTCTATTTTGGAATGCACAGTTCTCTGCTTGCTTTATGAACGGATTTCCTGGGGCTTCGTCGGAAACTTTCATAGCTTGGTCAACCATCTCACCTCTGACGCTAGGCCTACCGGTTCCTCCACGATGTTCCACATTGCCAGTTTCTTTAAACTGTTTCATTCACCGCTTAGTTGAATTTGTTGACGGAGGATTACAACCATACTCTAAACGGTACCGTCTTTTAACTTTAATGACAGACTTTAATTCCGCAAACCATAACACACACATCGCCTTCTCCTGTATGGATGACATGACTACTGATTGCGCATTTCTCATAAATTCCTCATCAGGCCACACCTAGCGCCATTTATCGGATTCTGCGAGTAACAATTCTGCAATACAAAAATATAGGAACCGTGTTAGTAATATGTGACATAGAAAAACAGACAATGCTCATAGTTTTTTTTTTTGTACATAATTTTGTAATGTGTTTAATAATTCTTGGACACTCTGTATAATGGTGAGAGATTGTGTTGCACTAGTAACTGTGATAGAAATGCTTTCTTTTTTATAACATTACTTTCCTGACAAAGTCATCCCTTATAAAGCTTCAACAAAAATAAGTGATAGTAAAATAACTATTAGGAACAAGAAAAGTTTTGTGAAGGGGCATTCATATGATGAAAATGCTATTTTATGATATGATGAAAATGATTTTTTAGGTTAGCTAAGAACTTCATTTATTTACCCCCAAATTTTTGTAGACTAGGTAACAAGACTGTATACAACAGGTTATCATGGCAGCTTTAAGATAAGCATTACTGTACGTCCCTCTTACGGAGCACAAACATTACTAAAACGGTTTTGCTACGTTATGGAAACGTTTGTTTTCAATGTAATATGCAAAGTAAAAGATTTGAAGAGTGATTCCGTATCAACTCAACACAATTTGAAGGCATTTTTTTATCTCACCATCTCAGATTTTAATGAAATTTGGTACATAGGTGGCCTCTGTATAGATTAAGAAAAATATCAAATTTCATCGTCATATAGCCACCGGTTTTGAAAATACAGCTATATAAAATGTCCAAAAACACCCCAAAATCAGAAGATTGATATGTTTTTAAATTATGATTGCAGCTCCCCTAATTAAGATAGAGATGGGAAAGGTATCTTTTTGTAGTATTTTTTATGCTCTTTTATTTGATGTACAACAAACACCATAGGGGTTAAGATTTAAAAAATTAAAATTTTGAATTTTTCAAAATGCGACACCAAAAAATTTGAAATTTTTTTAAAACAATCTATGTGTTTGGTATTTGATTACCTGAGTTGTAACTTGGGATGATAATGGGTTTACTTAAAAAGCTATATTCAAATTTAGCCTAACACAAGAGTTTAATGAAAAAAAAAATGAAAAAAACATGTAAACTGAAAATAAATTTGGGCTAAATCTCAAAAAGTTTCATTAATAACAATAGATATAGTATTTTTGTTATTTAAAACTATTTAAACAATGTTTTATTTTTATTTGATTTGTTTAAAATCTGAGACTACATGGGTTTAAAAATTTTATTAATTTCATTATTCAGAATTTGTAATAATTCACAATTCAATACAAAAAAATAAACAGACTTTAAAAAGTAATTTCAATTACTGCTCAAGAAACACATCAAAATAATAATAACATATGGCATTGAATTGTTTACATTTATGCAAATTATATTCCTAATCTTAAACTTAGATCGTCACTTAAAGCAGAATCTTCTAAAATTAAAAAAAAAGTTGCATCATTGTTTTGAAGTGAAATCACACGTGTAGATCCTTGATATAGTCTTTAAAAGCTTCAATAGTTTGGTGTATTTCTGTTTCAGAGAGATTGTAGAGTCTTCCTGTCGGAGTCAAAGGATTTACTTTACACAAGAGGTAACTTACAGGAAGCTATAATACATCTTGTGGGCTAGGGTAGGAAAAGGATGTAGATGGACCAGCTGGATGTAAAAATGAGACCTTAACTTCATTCTCACTCTCTTCTTTTGGTAGAACATACGCTACCCACCAGTTGTTTTCATAGATTATGGTTATGTAACCACTAATTTCTGTTATTTGCAGTCTGTCTTGTAATGCTGATACTTTTTCAGTAGCTGACTCGTTTGATTCTGAGAACATCTTCACTTTTATTTTTGAATTACTCAATGGGATAGGAATAAAAGGAATAAAAGCATGAAGTTTCTGGGTACCTTGTATTGTTAGAGACTTGCTTAGGCGATTTTCCAAAAATTGGTCTGTTTCTATGTATTCTTCTTGACTTACATATGTAAAGTTTGCCACAAAAATGTTCTGAATTGCCCATTCGTACAACTGAAATGGTGTTTGAATTTGATTCTCGTAAGGGCGTTGTAAGCTGGCTTGGGCAGCTAACCTTTTCACCGTTCCACCAACGCCATCACATGGCCCCTTCCCGTGTGCTGTTGCTGAAAAATGCCATTCAGCATCAATGTTGAAGTCATCTTGATGGAAACATAAAAGTTTGTGAAAAAATTTCCGATTTTTGCACTGGGCTGCAGACCCGTCAGAGAAATAGTACATCTTTTTGACGCTGTTGTCACCAAACTTACTTTTCAAGAAGTTAATAAGGTTTTTTTTTTTTTTGGAAGCAGTACAGTGTAATTGTGTTGTGCTCTAAACATTCAGAAATTACTACAAAACTTACATATTCAGTCTTTTCTGTTTTGTAATAGATGACAAATGGGTGGACTGTGGCTTGCCCACTGGTCCAGTGATAGCTCTGGGCTTTATCTTGAAGAAGAAAACTATAATTTTTAGCAAAATCACAAATGATGAGAAATTCTGAGTCCTTGAGGTTTTCCTTAGTACTACTATTCATAAAAGAGCTTTGCTGCTTAGCAATGAAGTCATGTCTGACCAAAGCAGACAGTTTTTCGCAAAACAAATCAATAAAATTTGAAGTTGATTTTTCTAATGTCTCCAAGTTGCATTATCAACTGTAATCCATTGGCGAAAAGTTAGTTTTTCAACCAAGTTCTCAAAACCGTGTTCCCAGAACAGGTGGGACACTTCCCCAAATGACAATCTATGGAAGTTGGGTTGCATAATACTCTTGCAAGACAATGTTTGTAGGAAGATAATTGTCCATTCGTTAGTGAACCAATTCTTGCATTTTCCATCATCAGTTTTACATTTTGGTGTGTGGTGCAAACGCATACCGTATGAGTACCACTAGACCCTACCAGGACACGGTTTTTTGGTCTGAGCTCTGCGAATTTGGAAAAACTGACTTTCGTGCTTGCAAATTGTCAAATTACATAAAATCAGCCTGTTTGACAAGCTTTATCTCCGTTTTCAGTCCTAACAGAAACACAATCTTTCATTCCAGGTAAAACCCGACTAATTTCATCACTTTGGTAAAACGATCATACTACAACTACTTCAGAAGAGAGAGACTTACCTGGTTTTCTATTAAGGCTTTCCAAAATTCCTTTCTCTTTCAGAATTTTTTTTTATTGTCTTACCATATAATTAGGAACATTGAATTCTTACATGATTTTCCTAACACTCCATGACTCTGGTAAGCAAGTCAAAATCATCAACTGTTTATCTCTAGTGCAGTTAGAAAAATTACTTTTAAGATTGTCCATAAGAGAGTCGTGAAGTATTTCATCCTCATCATCAGATGATTCTTGAATATTTGTAAAAAGCTTCCGTTTCATAGCAGAATTGATTTTTGAATTTTGGTTGAAGCATAACATTTAGATTTTAGCTTTTTCTTATTGACAGCTGATTCACCCAATTCATGGAGCGAAGTATTCAGTGTTTCAATTACTTCTGACATAGATGCAAAATTTTCATCCATTTTCTCATCAGCACAGGTTTCATTTGCTTCTTGACTAATTATTAAAGTTTTCAGCTGCTTTCTGCAAGAATCACAAATTTTAGTCTCCTTTGATAAGTCATCAAAATTTTCCAACATCCAGTCTGTCACATTTCTATATGGATTGAAACATTGTATTAATGCATATCTTGTACTTTCCATTGTTGATTATTTGTGCATAAAATGTAAAATTAAAATAGTAAAATAATTGCCTCCCATTACCTGTTCTTTTTATTTTTCCTAAAAAAATCCTGCACAGCTTCAATTTATAAAAGTCTAGTTTCAAAACTGAAAAGGATGTACTTTATTCAATTTAAAGTTTTCAACCACAAAAGTTTTCAAACACATATCACTTTCACTGCAAGAAACACATCTGATCACCATCAAAAACTAAAGCAGACAGGTCTGCAAGGTAGGAATGCAAGTTGCTGCTTGTTGGGTCTTGTTACCAATGATCTAAACAACAGAATCAGTTTTTTAAGTCGGAACATGCAGAGTTTTGTCCAAAACAAAATGTAGCCTACAGTACAACTGCACAGTCTTTATTTTTTTATATTGTATTGGGAAATATTACAAATTCTGAATAATGAAATTAATAAAATTTTTAAGCCCATGTGACTCAGATTTTAAACAAATTAATTAAAAATAAAACATTGTTTAAATAAATGGTTTTAAATAACAAAAATACTATATCTATTGTTATTAATGAAACTTTTTAAAGATTTAGCCCAAATTTATTTTCAGATTACATGTTTTTTTATTTTTTTTTTCATTAAACTCTTGTGTTAGGCTAAATTTGAATATAGCTTTTTAAGTAAACCCATTATCATCCCAAGTTACAACTCATGTAATCAAATGCCAAACATATAAAGATTGTTTTAAAAAAATTCGAATTTTTTAGAGTCACATTTTGAAAAATTCAAAATTTTAATTTTAATTTTTGAATTTTTTTTTAAATATTAACCCCTATGGTGTTGTACATCAAATAAAATAGCATAAACAATACTACAAAAAGATACCTTTCCCATCTCTCTATCTTAATTAGGGGAGCTGCAATCACAATTTAAAAACCCATCAATCTTCCGATTTTGGGGTGTTTTTAATACTTTTTATAGCTGTATTTTCAAAACCGGTGGCTATATGACGATGAAATTTGGTATTTTTCTTAATCTATATAGAGGCCACCTATGTACCAAATTTCATTAAAATCTGAGATGGTCAAGTCGTTGTGTTGAGTCGATACGGAATGACCCAAGAACGAAATAGAAACGTTCAAACGTTTTGCAACGGCACACGTAAAGCCAAAAAAAAAAAAAAGTCTTGAAACTGGAATATAACCTTCGATAAAAGGTTGTGGTAACATTTTTTGCGACGTTTGACGTAATACACAAAGGACAGCAACGTTTAATAGAGGAAATTTAGACGTTGATTAACCGTTGCTGTTACATTTACTAAACGTAATACAGAAAGGAAAAATACGTTGTAAAATCGAAAATAAAACGTCGCTAAACGGCTGTTAAAACCGTTTCTCAACGTAATAAAGAGGGAATATGACGTTTAAATAACGTCATTTAAACGTTGCTAAACATTCTTAAAAAGTTTCTCAACGTCATAATGGAAGGAATATGACGTTTAAATGACGTCATTCAAACGTTGCTAAACGGTTGTTAAAACCGTTTCTAAACATAATAAGGGAAGGAATATGACGGTTAAATAACGTCATTCAAGCGTTGCTAAACGGTTGTGAAAACCGTTTCTCAACGTAATAAGGGAAGGAATATGACGTTTAAATAACGTCATTCAAACGCTTGCTAAACGGTTGTTAAAACCGTTTCTAAACGTAATAAGGGAAGGAATATGACGGTTAAATAACGTCATTCAACGTTGCTAAACGGTTGTTAAAACCGTTTCTAAACGTAATAAGGGAAGGAATATGACGGTTAAATAACGTCATTCAAACGTTGCTAAACGGTTGTTAAAACCGTTTCTAAACGTCATAATGAAAGGAATATGACGTTTAAATAACGTCATCTAAACGTCTTAAAAACAGTGCAACAACGTTTTAACAACGGTTGAAAAACCATTGAATCAACGAGACGTATTAGTGTTTTATAAACGTAATATTGTGACGTTTTTCAACGTCTCGCCGAACTGGTTTTTAAACGTTTTACAAACGTTTTTGTGCTACTTGGGTTTCACACTTTGTGGATAGTAGGTGTTAAGTGGGTATAAATTATTGAGGAGTAATATCTTAGAAACAGAAAAACTTGCAATAGAGTGAAAGGAGTGGAAGACATTTCTGGAAAACTGGGAGTATTTTTTTTTTGTACTGATCTGTATAAGTAATATGCCATAACATTGTAATCAAGATATATGTGTAAGATGATTTGTCTGTTGATTATGATATGCCTTTCTACTTTGCATAAATCTTTGAAAATTTGTTTTCAGAAAGTGATTACAATTGTTGCTGACCAGTCGCAGCTTCCGTCCATTATATCTCAGCAAGCACCAATTGTAGTGATGGGTAGTCAAGGTGTACAGTCAACAGGTATGATTTGACAACATAATTTACTGATGCTTGTTTGTTGGATGCCTGTTCTGATAATTGTAGCATTAATTTTCATGTAGAACAAGTAAAAAAATTAGCTTCTGAAATTCATCAAAAACAGGTAGGCAAATGAATATTTACTGTGAAGCACATTCATATAATGCTAGGAATACTCAAACCTCAGTCTAGTTTTAGCAGGCTTCCTTTCTTGGCAGAATTTCAGAGAATATCTTAGTACAGGTGTGCATGGCAGACTATGTAGGCATATCTAAATGTACGCACATACACTGATTCACTCTCTCAAGTTGCAAATTGTTGGGAACACCCAATCAGACATGTACCATCCTCACTTAGATACACACCAGTGATGCTGAAAGGGCATTATAAACAGCTCACTACAAAGGATTCAGACAAGTACAAAGTGTGGGTGGTAGCACAATAGGAAAGACTCATAATTTGAGCAACTTTGAAAGAGGCATAATAGTGGGCTTTTTTTTAAGCAGGCAGGTGCAATCATTTCTGATACGGCAAACCTTTTCATCTATGCAGGAACAACTGCAGCGAGGGTGTACAATGATTGGTGCATAAACAACACAACAAGCAGTTAGTGGTCTTCATGTGGGTGGAAATGATTCATTGATGCTTGAGGACAGTGGGGGTTGGATGTGATTTTACTAGGTGATGGATGAGCTCTATTACATCAAGTAACCACACCAGGGCCTGAAAAATACCGGGACATGTAAATTATTGTCCTGGGCAGGTAAATAAAAAATCTAGTTGCTAGCGCACCGATAACAACAAAACAATAGCAAACATCACCGATAACAACAAAACAAGATAAAACACTGATAACAAAAAATGTAATAGCGCTCATCCATCACACACACACACACACATGTCATATATATTGCTTGATATAATAGAGCTTTTTATTATCTGTCAACAAAATAATTGTGACGTATGTAATACTATTTCACACGTTATTCGAGAAGAAGGTGAATACCCGCGGGAGCATGTGATATATAACGAAATGCATTAGAACTTTAAGTTTTCAAATAATGGAATTAAAGTCATTAATATGCGCTTACCTGGTTTCAGTTATGTTGCATTATTCAAATCGGACTATTGTTTTAGCGTTTAATCTTCTTCATTTTATTTGGAAAGGTTGCATGTATGATGAATAGCATGAGGTGAAATCTTGAGCTGAAGTAAAATCTTGCAATGAAGTAAAATTATGATTAGAAGTAAAATCATGAACAGAAGTAAAAACACAAACAGCAGTAAAAAACTCGTAACTGGTTGTCGCCATGGACAGCATGAAGCAAAGGAACATTCTATGAGCCAACAACGAAGAAAACACCATGCAACAAGAAGGGGTGAAATGATAATATTTGAATGAAGAAATCTTGTGACATTGAGCTTATATTAAAATCAAACCCTATTGTTAAGATTAAAAGTATTTGCCAAAGTTTTTTTGGATGATTTCACGAAAATAGGCCATAATATCGAACATATGAAGAACCAGAACAAAGGAACAGAACTACACAATGAAAAAACTTTCAGTACTCCCGCAGGTAATACGCCCAGACTAGTTTCGACTACTTCACATTCTAGTCATCATCTGTGGGTACATACGCGTTGAACGTCCTTTGTTAAAAAGCTCAACTCATGCTGCATTCATTTCCGGACATGTCCAAACAGTGCCACATCGACGTCGTGTTGCGCAGGTGGTTGGGTGTTTTTGTATTCATGCATTCAAACACGTAAGTGTCACGTATTTCGTGGATATATGTTGGCGCCATCTGTAGCCAAGGACATCAATTATTATTAAGGAAAATTTATATTTGAACTTCAGTTTGTATTTCTCTTAAACTATTGTTTACTTTCATGTTCAATTAGGTATTTCCAGGGGTAAGGTAGTTCAGTATGGGTGTTATTATTACAATTGTATTCTTTAGTTTTTTCAATAACAAGTGCTTCATTCAATAACAGTAGAGCTCATCCGTCCCTGATAAAACACCAATAACAACAAAAAATAGCAACGTCACCGATAACAACAAAACAAGCAGTCAGTGGTCTTCCGATGAGTGGAAATGATTCATTGATGCTTGAGGACAATGGTGGTTGGATGTGATTGTATTAGGTGACGGACGAGCTCTATTACATCAAGTAACCACACCAGGGCTTGAAAAATACCGGGACATGTAAATTATTGTCCTGGGCAGGTAAATAAAAAATCTAGTTGCTAGCGCACCGATAACAACAAAACAATAGCAAACATCGCCGATAACAAAACAAGATAAAACACCAATAACAACTAAATGTAATAGAGCTTGTCCGTCACATATTACAGTAGACTCTCAGCTATCCGACTCCCAACTACTCAACCTCCTGCCTATCCGACCCGCCAAAAAAATAAAAAAGTCATGCCAAGCAATTTCCCAGCACACGGCCGTGTACTATTGCTTAAAGTATTTGAAGGCACTCACACACGCGTGAATCACTAGGCGCCAATACGCCGATTGATTCATGTCGCAAGAAGAAATGAACGTGTAGCAAGTGCACCATCGTCTGTATCCAGAAGTCAGTCTGTGTGGTTCAGTCATTCGTGGATTGTTAATTTATGTTATAAAGTGTGTATTAAGTCCAGTGTATTGTTGGTGGCTTTTATTTTTAAGTGAAATATGGGTGACAAACGAAAGAAAGTGGTAGTAACTTTGGAAGAAAAACTGCAAGCTGAAGCAATAAAACGAATGGATTCTGATGAATCGGCAAAGAAAATTGCATTGGAGTTAGGAGTTGGAAAAACTACTGTGGGTGATTGGCAAAGAAATCGCGCAGAGATTGAAAAATGGTGTTCTAAGCAAGCAAGTGGCAGCACCGTGAAAGTTAGAAAAACTATGCAAAAAGGCAAACACGTGGAAGTTGAAGAGGCTTTATATTTGTGGTATAAAAATGTGAGGGGGAAAGGAATGCCGGTTGCACGTTCAGGCCCCTTGCTCAAAAAAAAAAAAAAAAAAAAAAATTCAGTTTAAAAAACAGATCGAAGGAGACGATGGTGAATTTACTCCCAGTGACGGGTGGCTTGATCGCTGGAAGAAACGTTTTGGTGTTCGACAAATGACGATTAGTGGTGAAGCTTTGTCTGCAAACAGTGACGCTGTCCCTGACCTTAAAAAACACCTTTATGACTTGCTTGATAAGGAAAGTATTTCCGGAGAAAAATTGTACAACTGTGATGAGACGGGGTTGAATTACCGGATGTTGCCGTCTAAACAGGGAAGGCCACACCAGGGTTCAAGAAGAGTAAGGACCGCGTTACAGTTTTAGCTTGTAGTAACGCAACCGGAAACCATAAGTTGAGACCGATCTTGATTGGAAAATCTCGCAAGCCTAGAGCTTTTAAAAATCTTAAATATTTAAATTCTTTGCCCCTGTACTATACCCACCAAAAAAAGGCGTGGATGAATGGAGAAATTTTCAAAAAATGGTTTGAGCAGGAATTTGTGCCAAAAGTTGAGAAAAATTTAGCTGAAAACAATTTACCAAAGAAAGCAATCCTAGTTTTGGATAACGCTCCTTCACATCCAGCAAATGACCAATTAAAAGATGGAGAGATAAAAGCTTTGTTTTTGCCTGCAAATGTTACATCTGTATGTCAGCCAAATGGATCAGGGAGTGCTGGAAGCTTTGAAAAAGAAATATCGACGTAGGCTACTAAGCAATATCATAGCGGCCATTGATAACAATACAGAAGTTGCATTAAAGTCAGTTGACATGCTTGATTTTATCAGATGGGTGTCCAAGGCATGGGATGAAATTCCATCTGTAACACTTGTGCGATCATGGAAAATTTTTCTCGATCACAGAGCCAGTGATAAGTGGGGAAGAGGTAGAAGAGCAATGCGATGTGGAAAATGCAACTGATAACACTAAGATTGTTTCGCTGTTAAAAAAGTTCCCTTATGTGAGGAAGCTTCGTTGGAAGACATCACAGAATTGATGGCAAATGACAAAATCGAAGAAACTACAGACGAAGATATTGTAGTGATGGTGTTAAATGAACAGCCGATTGAAGAGGAACAAGAAGGTGATGAACCCTCTGATAGTATAACCCACTCCAAAGGCCTGAAGGCGATCGAGACAGCGCTGGAGTATATTGGCCAACAACAAGAGGCGACACCAGCAGATATCATATGTTTACGTAAGTGGAAGGACATATCGGCAAGGAAATTAAGGCGAGGAAAAAATCCGATCTGGATTACAGACTTTTTCAAGCCTTAGGCAATGTAGTTTTAGGTTATATTATTTTAGTTTATATTAACAGCTGATTTGACTGAAAACTTTCTTTTAAATGAAAACTCATAGTAAAATTTATTCAACTTATTGTTCATTACCCCAGCAAAAACACAGGTGCTGGGAAACTGCTGGCAGTGCTGGGTCACTCCTGGCTGAAACCTGCCACTCACGGCCCGGTAGCGGTCCGTTGGTGGCATCTTGGCGAGCCATTGATGGTCCTGCAGCATCGCCGTGAATTGTGGGCCTCCAAGCAAGTGCCACTAGTGGCCCATTGCTGGTAACCAATGCATCCCCAACAGCAGGTGGAAGCAACGGGACTGTGCATGCGCAGAAGCCACACTTGCTGTGCCTCTCATGATACCAGTTAGTTGAAAACGACGTTATCGCCATAGTGTTATTTTAGTGGATGTTAAGAAAAAATATCCATATGTAGAGAGGCGAATTAATTTCCTATGAAATTCTACGTCGACGAAGATATCAGATTAAGCCATGAAATACACCCACTCGGCCACTCATTTCCCATGAATAACAATTCATGGAATGGAATGGAGTGGATGAATGATAAGAAAAAATTTTAAACTGCTTGAAACAAATGTCCTGGAAAACCATTAAGAAAACGTTTGTTGGAAAAAAAAATTATACGCATACAAAATGTATTAATTATTTGAAAGAAAAAAAAGCAACGCTATGTAGATATAATGTACTAATACATGGTTTGAATACACAAGACTGGGAGGAATTCGAAGTAAAATAAAATATATTTCCTTTTTAAAACAAATGTAGCTTCGGACAACGAAAAGGAAAGATACAACGTTAAAAATGTAACAGAATGTGACATGAACCCGGCTAAATATATATTAATTCAACAATCTCCTTTCAAGACGACAAGGACAGTACAAAACTTTGGAAAGCGACTCTAAGTATGTACGCTCCTTGAAAATGAGTGAAGTTCCCTTAAGGTAAAAAAAAAAAAAACTATCGCTACGTTGAAAAAATAAATTTATGAATTACATGAAACTGACTTTTACGAAAAATACCAAAATACCTCGCAATATTGTAAAATGAGAGGGAACCATTTGATTACACATTTCTTAGAAAACAGACAGCTTCAAGCACACGCTCACACATGGCAAATTAGTCTGGTCAACACAGAGCTCAGATCCCATGCAAACGGCCCTGATTCAAATCCTTTTCGATCCAAACGGGCGTTTTTCCGGTTAGTTGAGAAAATTTCCCCAGCGCAGTGCTATAATTTACAAGTTTAGTTAGGGTGAAAAAAAAATTGTAGCTTCAGGAAACTGCGGTTATCTTTATTTATTTATTTTTTTATGGGTACTACTGGGAAATTGGCGGATAAGATTCGGCAAGCCTCCAGTTACGTCACGTGCTTGCCGGCTGCCACTACCGGCAAACCAGCGGACCACATTAGGCTAGCCATCGTTTCTGGCACGTGCTTGCAGGGCCACTGAAGGGCCACTTGTGGCAGCTACTGCCTGTGATGGACCACTGATGGCCCTGTTGTGGCATATGACAACAGATGGGGTGCCAACTGTTGGCCTGAACTGCTGGCCCTTCTGTTGGCCGCCCAGACATTTCATTGAAGGTTTGGCAGCGGCAACATAGTGCTGGGCCATTGATGCCCCAGTAAGACTGTTTTTGCTGGTACGTTTCATTTTTCAAATAAATGTTTCATGAAAGGTACGTACACATTTTTATTTTGTTTCCTTCTAATTCAGTAATTACTGTAAGTCATTAATAAGGACAAATTAATATGACGTAAGTCTCCAAGTAGCAACAAGTACATACGTATATACTGTTCATTACATTCAACACAATAGGGTGGCAGTCGTTAACCTTGCAAGGGCGGATATGCGTATGGCTCCGGCATATCCGACCTTTATGCTAGCCGACCGCTACATTAGGTCGGATAGCTGAGAGTCTACTGTATATATACAGGGTGCATAGGAAAGTCCCTTTAGCCTGGAATAACTTGCGAACGGAGAGAGGTACAGTTATGCAAGTGAGATATAACGGTATAGTAAAGCGACTACGGCCAATCGAATGCAACCTATAGCAGCACTCCTAGTGGCGAAATGCGGAAGTTAGCCATTGCAAATCAAAAACGAAAAGAGAGAGAGCAAAATTTCCAATTACAAAGTTGTAGAGCATCAATTAATTAGTACAAAACAACATTTGTTTCACACGGATAAGATAAATTGTCACCTGAATACCCTACAATGTTCGAAACCGATGTGCGACGATTTGAATCTGCATATTCACATTTCGCAAATGTAGCCGTATGCAAATGCAGATTGTGACGTTGTACCGTACCTACGATATAAAAACCAGTAGCAGGATTTACCCTGATCAGAAGTTTAGGTCTACATACACTGTGTGAGAATGGCGAGCTTGGATTTCTGGGGTTATGTAAAAAGTCGGATGTATGCAACAGCGCCTACAAATCTGCTGGATCTACGTCGTCATGTTACAGATGCTTACAATAGTGTGACACCTTCCATGCTGAGGAATGTGCATGCAGAGTTACTTTCACGAATGCAAATGTGTATCGTGGGCAATGGCGAACTCTTCGAACATACTCAACATTAACTTTTTATCACTGCCTTTTTTGTTTTTGTTTTGTCTGATGTCATCAAACTGTATTGACATAAGTATACATTTATGCAATAAATTGTGGGTATTTGCTCATACCTATGCCTGTTCTCTTCAAACATTCACACAAAAGGTCGCGCATAGATTTCGGACATTTTAGGGTATTCAGGCGACAATTTATCTTATATGTGTTAAACAAATGTCGTTTTGTACTAATTCATTGATGCTCTACAACTTTGTAATTGGAAATTTTGCTCTATCTCTTTTCGTTTTCGATTTGCAATGGCTAACTTCCGCATTTTGCCACTAGGGACGCTGCTATCGGTTGCATTCAATCGGTTGTTATACCATTATCTCACTTGCATAACTGTACTTCTCTCTGTTTGCAAGTTATTCCAGGCTAAAGGGACTTTCCTATGCACCCTGTATATGCCACATATACTGCTTGATGTAATAAAGCTTGTCCGTCACCAATAACAACAAAACAATAATATCACCGAACAAGAAAAGCAGTCAGTGGTCTTCCTGTGGGTGGAAATGATTCATTGATGCGAGGACAATGGTGGTTGGATATGATTTTACTAGGTGACAGACGAGCTCTATTACATTAACAGGGCTTGAAAAATAAAATGCCTGAGATGCCCGGGGCATGTAAATTATTGGCCTGGGCAAGTAAAAATGAAAAAAAAAGAAGTTTGGAACGGGGAATTTTCTGCTCTAGAAAAAAAGACAGTCGTCACACGTTTTTCACTTTATTGCAGTTGTATTATTGTTATGGAATAAGTGCCAAGGCCAGGAGAATAGCTTTTCTTTAATTATATTATGTTCTACGTACAGAAATTGGAGCCATACATAGTTTTGCTCCAGATGTTGTTTACAGTTAACGACGGGATGCATGCCTTGGACGAAACTAGCCTCCGGTGTTTAGTGACAAAATGCATAAACTGCCATGAAACAGGAGGATGCAGACTGATGGGCAAAAAAGCCATGCTTTATGGGGAGGGAGTGACAACAGAATATTTATTGCACAGCCCCGGGTGGGGTTGGGTCTCTGGACATAACTTGGTCAAGTGAGGGAGGGGAAAGTGGAAGCTTCCGCCTGTGTGCGCACCCACACTCGTGAACTGACAGCGGAACTACCGAAACAAAAGCTAAGTTTCGCTTAAGAATGAGCCTGCACAATGCATTTCACTTAACCAGGAGAAGAGCAAAAAT
The DNA here is from genome assembly GCA_039090855.1 of Macrothele yani. Taxonomy (NCBI): domain Eukaryota; kingdom Metazoa; phylum Arthropoda; class Arachnida; order Araneae; family Macrothelidae; genus Macrothele; species Macrothele yani. Next base: position 88,547,830 of record CM076998.1, on the reverse strand, counting down.
TACCAATGCCGATAACTTAGTTCATCTGAGAAAACAGTATTCATGTTAGTTGCGGTTCATGTTAGCTGTGGATATAAGTTGTATTTAGTAATGGATATATCATGTTTTTTTTTTTTTGGAAAATAAAGTCCAGCAATGAGAGTATATCTCATAGTAAGCAATTATGTGAAATTCCTGATCTGTCAGCTGTAGTTACAAATTTGTCTTCCGCACTGTAAAGTGACGTAATTTCAGAATCAGAATCTACATCGTTGGCAAATCTGAAACTTTATGCAAGCGGACTATGATAAAGCGTACAAAAAGAAAAAGAAAAAAAAAAAAGCTGTTGCACAGTTGAAAAATCTTGAATAAAAACATTTAATTGGCTAAAGTCAAATGACAAGACTATTATGTTATGCACTGTTTGCAACAACCATACTAAAATTGCTGATACCACCAGTAATTTTTTCAAGCAATGTGGGATGTCAGGTGATAATATAGTTTAATAACTAAGTGCACACAACAGTAGTCAAAAACATAAGATTTGCCTTTGTTTCTAAACAACAATTCTTGGGATAATCATATTTTATGATGCAAAATTACTTTTGTTTGCGCAAGAGAAAAAGGTAAATAATTTTTACATTCAAATTGTTGTTAAAAACTACTTAAACTGCCATACAGTTAAATATAATTATTTAATTTTTTTGTAAAACACAGGACATATATTACAAATTCTTGAACATTACATGGCACCATCACTAAATTTCTCAAATGCCATCGATTTCCTTTCTTAAAACTTGAGATATATGCTTTTGTGCAGTTTGAATACAGACACTTTAAAATGGTGATGCAAAAGATGTATAAAAAGTTTATCATAATTTTTAACCTTAAAAAAAATGAGGCTTCTGTTTTGTTTTTTTTTTATCTTAAAAGATAAATTTTTCTGGGCATGTAGGTTTTACTTCTGGGCAAGTAAATATTTTCTGCACATGTCCAGCTGGGCATGTAACTTTTCAGATATTTTTCAAGCCCTGCATTAAGTAACCACACCAGGGCTTGAAAAACACTGGGGTAGGTAAATAAAAAATCTAGTTGCCTGGACCGAGCAACTAAATTTTAAAATGAAGTTTGGAATAGAATTTCCTACTACACAAGAAAAAAAGACAGTTATTGCATGTCGTGTTTCATTTCACTGCTGATCACTGGAAGTTGTATTATTGTTATGGAGTGCCAAGGACATAACAATATAATTCTTTAATTACATTAAGCTTGTAGGTCCAGGAATTGGAACCATAGTTTTGAAAATGGCACAGTGATTGACCAGTTGAGTGAGTTTGTGTATTTAGGAAGCGTGTTCGACAGAGAGAACAAATTGGATGGTGAAATTAGTAGGCGAGTGAATTCTTCATTGAAAGTCATGGCTGCTCTGGAAGGTTTTCACAGGAATGATGGGTTCTCAAGAGAGTCGCGCATGGCTGTGTATGAGAGTGTAATTGTTCCTACTCTGATGTATGGCAGTAAAACCTGGGTGCTGCAGAAGAAACATAGGAGTCGTTTGTGTGCTGGAGAAATGCGTTACTTATGGGAGTTTGTTGCAAGACATGTTCTGATTGTGTAAGGAATGAAGATGTGTTGCAGTTGTGTGATGTGAAGCAAAATCTTGTTAGCAAGGTGGAGACTAATATGCTTTGGTAGTTTGGCCATGTTGAAAGAATGAGTCATGAGATGCTTACTAAGAAAATCTTTTAGCCCAAGTGGCAGGAAGGAAAGGCAGAGGAAGGCCAAGGAAGTCATGGGAGGATCAGATTCAGGAGTGTCTGCATGAGAAACAAATTATGAGTATGAAGTATAGAAGATCTTGTGTACGGCGTGTAATGAATGTCAGTGAAGCCCGAGTTGTATGTCAAGATCGCTGTAAATGCAGAAGTTTGATACAGCAACAGTCAGTAAAAACTATCTGATAGTTTGTATTTCTTTTTGGAGCTAACCTCTGAATCTCAGAGAACAGCTGAGTGATATGTATTTGTAGTTTTGCTTCAAATGTTGTTTATGATCAGCTATGGGATGCATGCTTCTGATGGAACTAGCTTCTGGTGTTTAGCAACAAAGGGCAAAAACTTTAATGAAAGGAACATGGTAGAATCACTAAATTTCTCAAATACCAATTTCCGCCATCATACCAATTTCAGCTTCATCATCTTAAAACTTGAGTTACACATCTTTGTGCATTGAACGTTTTGAATACAGACCCTTTAAACGGAAACAGAAAAAATGTTCATATTTTTTTAACTTAAGAAAAAAAACAAGAGTTCTGATTTGTTATCTTAAAAGATAAATTTTCCTGGGCATCCACCTTTTATTACCTGAGCAAGTAAATGATTTCTGCACATTCCCAGCTGGGCATGTAACTTTTCAGGTATTTTTACAAGCCCTACACACAGTGCGACAGCGAAATTCAGAGGAAAATTTTGGCATGCACTGCCTGCCAGGGCTATAACAGCAGACGTCTCCTTTGTGTGCCATTCGTCTCTACTGAAAAATTACAAATTCGTCTGCTGTGCACATGGGATCATCAAAACTGGACCCTTAAGCACTGGAGAAAGGTTGCCTGGTCCAATGAATCACACTTTCATTTGACACACACTGTTGGACGAGTCAGAATATGGTATTAACAGCACAAATCAGTGTATCCCAACTGCCTAGCTTTAACTGTACATATCCCCCTTTCAGTATTTGTGAGGGACTCTCCTGTTTCTCACTTCAGACTATAGTAAAAAATACTGATGAACGGTTACAAAATTATAAAGTTATTTTTGATGGGCTAACTTTATGTAATATAAGAGCACATAATTACTTAATACAAATTACTTTGTTCTAAAGTTCCCAAAATACAAACCTGGATCAATAAATGATGCTAACAACTACCGCCCTATAGCCAATTTATCAATTTTTGCTAAAATTTTGAAGAGATTGATTTACAATAGACTAATTTCGTACATTCATAATCTAAAAATCATCCATCCAAATCAACATGGTTTTCAATCTGGAAAGTCAACAGAATCAGCCTTATACCTACAACAAACAATCCAACATAATTTTGAACTCAACTTATATACCATAGCATTATTTTTAGACCTATCCAAAGCTTTCGATACCATAAATAATAATATCTTGCTACACAAATTACACACAATAGGAATTAGGAACAATGAACATTCTCTTTTCAAACATTATTTATCAAATAGGCAACAATATACACAAATTAACCAGCATCAATCCACTCTTCAACTCATATCAACTGGTGTTCCACAGGGTTCAATTTTGGGACCTGTACTTTTCAGTATATACATTAACGATATCTTTATTTCAATAGACCTACTCCTTTATGCAAACGACATAACCATCCTCACCTCATTTAATTTAATGACTGACACTACTATGAATATTAATACTCAACTTAATAACATCTCAGATTGGCTAAATTCCAATGAATTAATAATAAATACTACCAAAACAAAATCTTTAATTTTCTCAAAACAAAATGTTTCACAACCTCCTTCTATCACATTGTCTATTAATGGTACAAACATAGAAGAGGTTAACTCCATACTTTACTTGGGGATTACCTTACATATGGACCTTAGATGGAACCAACATGTGGACTCTCTTCTTCTCAAACTGTCAAAAAACATTGGAGTTATTAGCTTGGTATTAACTAACCTTACCTATAAAACACTAATTCATTTATATTATACCATGTTTCAGACTCATATTAATTATGCTATCTTATCGTGGGGACAGACAACTCGATATAATTTCAAAAAACTTCAAATTCTTCAAAACAAATATATAAGATTAATTGACCTAAAATTTGATAGAAATACACAACTAACACTGTATAATACCACAAGAGTTTTCCCAAACAAATATAACATTCTTACGATTAACCAATTATATTACTTTAATATCGGGAAAATTATGTTGAAACACATTAAGAATAATTTACATTCCGACATCATACAAATTATACCCCAGATACACACACACATGAAAACACACACTAAATCACATATTTGGCCTATTCATCCGAAAACGGAGACCATGAAGCAAAGTTTAAATTACATTACCCACACTACTGGAACTCATTACCTATGGAATTAACTTCTTTAAATAATTTTAACCTTTTTTAAAAAATCTAAAAAACTTTATAATGAATTGCAGCTCCTCAAATTAATGATTATAGTGGATGGGAACTATGACTAATATTATGACGTGTATATCGAGATGTAAATTGCTTTTTCAATGGTATTGTCTGTAATGTTTATTATCTGCTCATATATCATTACCTTTTTTTTTTTTTTTGTTACTATGATACTTGTTTGTAATTACACCTACTGACCTCAGTATAAAACTAGCCTAGGGAGCATGGGACCCTGTCAGGCCTGGCTGGCTTCCCCCACCCCCTCCCCCTGCCTCCTTGCTGTGCGTTGGTTTCAACTATTTGTAACACTGGTTTATATTTTTTTTTTTTTTTTTTTGCTCAGCAAAATAAATGAATTGAATCGAATAATACTAAATTAATTTTATTCACTACTCGTGTGATTGAATTCACTACTATTGTAAATCAGCAGCTATATATATAGAACCATCTTTTGTGTTAGTGTTTAATACAATAGCAGATTAATACTAGCTGATAATACTGGTGAGTTATATAACAGATCCATGTATTAGTACAATCTTTTCCTTCGTAATGTGTTCTTAAAGCTAAACAAAATTCAGTTAAATCTGGTAACTAATGAGAGTGTGGATTACTCACTTAAAATGGAATAAACAGTTTAAATGTATTCAGGAAAAGGAGTCTCCTGTTGCAGAACTGATGTCAAAATTTAGATTAAATAAAAAACAACAACATGAACTGTCATCATATGATTGCAGCTCACTAAACTGTACAGATTCAAATTATGGTTTTCAGATATATAGGAAATTCAGTGCCATGCCAAGTAACACAGATGTGAAGTTTGGAAGAATGCTCTTAGGGAAAAGTGTAGTCTGGTGTAACCAGCTGATGAAGTGACAAAAAAAAAAAAAAAAAAAAAAGCTACTGGGGAGAAATTTATTACATTAAAAAAAACCCAACCTCAATTAATGTTAAATACAATTACATACATACATATCACTAAGCTGTTCTCTGAGATTCAGAGGTTAGCTCCAAAAAGAAATACAAACTTCCAGATATTTTTACTTATTGTTGTCGTATCAAGCTTCTCCATTTACAGCGATCTTGACATGCAACTTGGGCTTCACTGATATCCATTACACACCGCACACAAGATTTTATACTTCATACTCATAATCTTTTTCTCATGCAGACACTCCTGAACCTGATCCACCCATGTCTTCCTTGGCTTTCTTCTGCCTTTCCTTCCTGCCACTTGGGCTAAAAGGATTTTCTTAGTAAGCATCTCATCACTCATTCTTTCAACATGGCCAAACCACCGAAGCATATTGGTCTCCACCTTGCTAGCAACATTTTGCTTCACATTACACAACTGCAACGCATCTTCATTCCTCACACAATCATATCATGTCTTACCACAAACCCCACGTAAGTAACGCATTTCTCCAGCACACAAACGACTCCTATGTTTCTTCTGCAGTACCCAGGTTTCACTGCCATACATCAGAGTAGGAACAATTACAGTTTCATACACAGCCATGCGGGACTCTCTAGAGAACCCATCATTCCTGTGAAAACCTCCCAGAGCAGATATAACTTTCAAAGAAGAATTCACTCGCCTTCTGATTTCACCATCCAACTTGTTCTCTCTGTCAAACATGCTTCCTAAATACACAAACTCACTCACCTGGTCAATCACAGTGCCATTTATGCTTACATTACATTCAGTGCTACCAGTTCCTCTCTCAAACACCATAACTTTGGTTCTTCCCTTATTTATACTCAGTTTGAATTTCATGCAAACTTCGTGCATGTGAGTCAACATACTCTGCAACTCACTTTTGCTCTCTGCCAACAGGACAGTGTCATCAGCATACAGCAATCTGCACACATGGATATCACCAAGACATAAACCACTATTATCTATTTTGGCATCACGCATTCATGCATCCATAAATATATTAAACAGCCATGGTGATATTACACAACCTTGTCTAACTCCTGCACCAATGGAAAACCATTTTGATAAAACACCATTCACTCGTACACAAGCTCTACTACCAGCATACATGGTTTTTACACTATTAAGTAGATTCCCAGTAACACCATATTCATTCAATACCTTCCACAAAAGTGTCCTATTCACTCGGTCGTAAGCTTTCTCTAAATCTATGAAGGCAGTAAAAACTTTCTTCCCAACAGCCAGATATTTTTCAATCATTGTGCGTAATGCAAAAATCTAGTTAGTGCAGCCTTTACCAGGCATAAAACCACTCTGAACATCCCACACCTTCAATGATGTAAGACCCCATACTTTTTCAATAATAACCTTACCAAACACTTTCCCTGGCACACTCAGTAGGCTAATACCATGATAGTTCTTGCGTTCAGTCTGATCACCTTTTCCCTTTTACAAGGGAACAATGATAGCATCCTTCCAATCCCGAGGGACCATTCTTAACTCCCAGCACAACTGGCAAATTTCAGTTAACCAGTCAATTATAGAGTCACCACCATATTTCAACAACTCTGCAGTTATGCCATCAACTCCTGGAGCCTTACCATTCTGAAAAGATTTTAGAGCTTTACACACTTCTTCTCTTGAGATCCCTCCTGTGCTTTCATCCCTCATTGTTTCATCATCTGTGTCTGTCTCAGAATCATCTTTGCTTTCCTGCTCTAATAACTCACAGAAGTATTCACCCCATCTGTCACTTAACTCATTGGGCTGCCATATCATTTCCCCAATGTCATTCTTCACACAACTTACAGCTTTGTTTTCCCTATTTTTCCTGAGTCTCATGTACTTCCAGAACGACTTCCTATCTTTCCAAAAATCCAGTTCATGCCTTTCCACTTTCTCCTTCCTAACTTTTGCCTTACTGTGGCGAACCAGCTTAGCAGCTTTATGCTTCTTACAGCGATATTCATCCACAGAGGCTCTACCTTGCAACATCCCCAAATAGGCTTCCTTCTTTCTCTTTACTGCCTCTTTCAATCTCACTATTCCACCATGCATCACCTCTATTGTTACCCACTTATGTGGTGCCACAGACCTCTTTAGCAGCAGTGACAACACAGTTCTTAAAACATTCCCACTTCTCTTCTACATCTCTCTCACCAGTCGTTCTCTGAGTAAGTCAGAATACCGCTGATGATCTTCAAGGAGCCTAATAACCTTTATTCTTTCTATCCTGGATCTCTTCCTATTCCTTTTCCTCCAACCAACATTAAGTTTCACTCGTGACACTACCAAGTATCAGAACCAACATCCGCACCTCTCATCACTCTAGTGTCAACAACTAAGTGTTTCAAACGCTGATCGTAGACAACAAAATCTATCGCACTCTTTTGACCAAGAGTACGATTTTCCCAAGTATATGTGTGTATATACTTGTGGTTGAAAAATGTATTAGATACACACAAACCATTCTCAATTAATCTTTCACCATTATCATTCACACAAGGATCATTAAACTTACCTAGAACATTGTCAGAAATTGCATTCTGCACACCTACTCTAGCATTGAAATTCCCTGCTATTATAACTTTTTCTTTTGCACCAAACTGGCTCAAAACAGCTTTTAGCTCATTCCAGAAATCTTTCTTCTTATCAGAAGGTTCCGAGTCACAAGGAGCTTACACTACAACAATTACAATTCTCTGGTTTCATTTTCACACAAATCCAGAGAATTCTCTCACTTACGCAACTATAGTGAATCAAGTTGTTCTTCATCTTTTCACTTTAAATCACACCTACACCAGCCTGTCCTCTCATATTATCCAATACTCCAGACCACACACTCACCGTGCCATTCACTTCTTCTACCCCAATTTCCTTCTTTTTGGTTTCACTTACACACAGCACATCTAGTCTATACTTATTCATCTCCTCAATCACCTCGCTCATCTTGCCATTTATACCTCTAGTATTCCATACACCAATCTTACATTCACTCAGCCGAGATCTCTTTCTCATACGCCGTTTAGAAAGTCCAGGTCGATTCCGTGGTGGACCGCCCTTCTCAAGTGTGGTTATTTATACATTAAAATTGTTCTTGTGTTGCTAGGAAATGGGAAAATATCATGTAATTGTGCTTTGATTAAAACTTGCATGCTTTATTGTGAGCATTGATAAATTTCATTACAAAATTTAAGTAATCTATTATTTGGTGTTCTGTTTTATTTTAGTGTAGCAGCTTTCTCAATTCAGTGGTGAAATTCCTCAGCTATTTTGATAGAAAGAAGCTAACAAGTTATCCTGCTATGAGCTGAAGGTGTTGTCACTGACATCTTATGTGATGGTGGGAATTATGCCACTGTTTTGATAACATATAATTCCTACAAATGATCATGCTGATTACTGTCATGTATGATTAAAATGAAATCTTGCTTCACTGCTGAACATGTCTGTTCACTGAAGTTTCCAAGCCACTCTGGCATTGCACCAACAAAAGGAAGCTTGCACTGTTCCGAAGTTACGTCATAGGGATGTGAGTAATAGCTTATGTTGTGTACAGTTCATAGATATTATGGATGTACTGGAGTGTGGTTGACACTGGTCTTTCAGTTCCTTCATCACAAATGTGCACCATAGCCTTCACAGTATATGGCGTATGCATACTATTGCCATTGGTGCCTTGTGCTCAGTATTGTTTAAGCGTGCATGTACCATAATTTTCGTCGTATTATCCGCACCGGCGTATAATCCGCAGACCGCGAAATTCACATTAAAAAAAAATGTCCTTCATATAATCTGCAGACTGTTACATTCAGAAAAAAAATATCGCCGTATAATCCACACATCATAGATGTTGAACCGGAAGTGGAATTTCCAACAGAAAAGTCGGGCACATAATAACCTATAAGTCCGAAGAAGTAAGAGAAAAAAAAAAAAAAACGATTTTGTTAAATGAAGAAATTCATTTTTAATGGTTACTTTTTCATATTTTTATCTCCGGACAGATAAAGGGTGTGTCATCCATAGATCACGCTGATGCAGCTCCAGAGTATTGCATTACACCTTGCCAATGAGGAAAGGCTGATACAGAACAAGTCATAGAAATACCGTATGTACTCGCGTATAAGTCTAAAGTTTTTGGAGGAAATCTTGCTTTCAGTCGGGGGATTGGCTTATACATGGGTCAATAAAAAAACTTCCGTGAATTCTCCGGCGGAATTTACCTACAGATTTGTTTACGTTTTAAACCGTGGCACAAGGCTTTCTGCCTGTTACTGCGTGATTGTTTTCTGACCTCAAAACTAGCGCGCTGTGACATGGTCATTTCACGTCACTGCGCGATAGTTCACAATTGTGTCCACCACTTCAAATTTAAATTCGGCAGTGTAACTGAAACGTTTCCTTTTCAAAGACATCATGAATAGCAATGAAGAAAAATAGCAGCAACGACGGTGGTCAAAATGGCAAAAGATGAACTAAACACAAGGCAGCGCACACGAGATCTGAAAGGAGGAATGCATAGGTTCGTGTAGCAAGCGCTGTGCCGTCCCTCCCCACAACTTTCCCGATCTTTCGTTATGACATTCCTCTCCCCGCTCCGTACAAACTCCTGAACTGAGGAAAATTTTTCCGAGGGAGTTCCTTTTCCAATTATACGCCTTCCCCTGCACAATTACGTAGCAGATTTTTTTAAAGTTGAGGGTTGTAATTTTTTTTTTTTAAATATGCAGAAGGTATATTTTTAACTTTTTTAGCAGATAATCTGTGGATTATACGACGAAAATTACGGTACTAAAAGATATATATATGCTCCTTCTCTCACAAGAATTTTCTACTTTTGTATGATCCAACAGTGCTCTCATTTTAAAGTTGATTAGACACAATGCATTTAATGTAAGTGGTGTGTTTTACTTATCCGCATGTAGACACATCTTGTCTTACATGTTCTTTGTTTGCATCTGTTTCATTGGAATATGTGAATCTCTATGCAATAGAAAACATACACATTTCTGAATGTAAATAATCCAGATTTTATACACAAGACTGTATTTCATTGAGTTTACGTTAACGTATTTGAATTATGGTGTATGGGGTGTTTTTACATGAATCAGGTACATGTGCAACTGTGGAATTAGGAAAGCGGTAAATGTTGACTTTAGTGTCCTAAATTATTTCGTCAGAAAAATTTAACTGTGTGAGAAAAGTACGACATACAATGTTTTAAGCATACAAAATAATGGGGAAAGGTGAAAAAATATAGTACTTTTCCATAAAAGGAAAAATATTTTCCGAAGAACTTACCTTGGAGTACGAAGGTTCGGATGAGTACGTGTGGTAGGCCTAAGATGTCGAAGCGGCGACGACGTGAAGGTGGAGGCTGGTGAACGGAAGCGTCGTTGAGAACGGCAAGTTACGTGGGGAAGAATACACAAGGAAGCGGTTCAGGAGTACGTACTCATCAAAGCGGGTTGTAGGAATACGCTGAAGGAAAGAGGTTGTTGGTTTTATACTGCATTGTAATATTATTTTTTCAAGGGTAGTTTTGTGAAATCGTTAGTAGAAAATTGCCAAAAGGCTTAAAATTTCATAATCCCCCACAATTCGACACGAAACTCTGGACCTCCCAGGCATAGTACGATTCCTGAGTATAACAAAATCGTTTATTTTCAACAATATCCGTTTAAAGAGGGAAAAAAATGACGAACGATGGACGGAATGACAGCAGAACTACAAATGAGGTGCTTGAAGAAATCACCGACCCCTTAACATCTCCGAAACCATAACCAAAACTTGGGGTTCCACCGGAACCAATACCTCTCACTCAAAACTTCTGCCACACATTATATCATTTACATTCTTTCATTTAATAACGTTCTCAGACATTTTTACAATAAAAACAAAAACATTTAGCACATTTATTTATTAGTAATTAATGAAACATTTCTGAACTACTTCTTTTTGCACACGATTACACGACGCATCACACTCCTCCGAGACATACACCCCACTCCTGTTGTATTCTTCCGCGCATTCACTAGCTACTTGTACTCTGTTCCGACGCACAGAACCTTCACATGGTGGCCGTTAGCATCGCTTCAGCCTCCCGCACCAACTGCTGCAAACCATCGTACCCACAGGTTAATACTTCGGAAAAATTATTTTCTTTTATCTAAAAATATTATATTTTTGCATCTTTCCCCATTGTTTTGTATGCTTAAAACATTGTACGTCACACTTTTCTCACACAGTTAAATTTTTCCGACAAAATAATTTAGGACGCTAAAGTACACATTTACCAGGAAAGCATTTTAAATTATGTATGAATTAGATAATAGATACAAAATGCTGTTGAAAGTGTTAAGTATTTTCTCTTTTAAGATGATGCTGTAGTTGTAAGGAAGTTTATTGTAAGGCATAATGTGTAATCATGTCTAAGCTAAAGTTTTCAGCTTCTAACTGAACAGTCAGCACTGCAAAATAACAATTTGCTTTTTATTTGTGTTAAATGGATGCAGTTTAGCACATGATTATGCAGCACAGTAGATATTATTCTACCAAATTTAGTACAGTGATGCACAGGAGATTAAAAGATAGAGCAGATGTCCACCCAACTATCCTGCAGGTGCAGTGCAATGCTATATTGGTTCAACTGGGATGCTTTTCAGATCCTGTAATTTTGCACCACATGAGTTAAAATATGAAATCACTCTTGCTGTTAATTCAAACAGAATACTTTCAAGGAAATACTTGCAGAATCATTGTGACAAATTTATCATAGTGTGAAATTTAATTGATTTATGCATGTATATCTTCCTTGTTTATGTATGAAAATAACAGAGTTTTTTAACAATAAGTACTAAACCAGACAGGATGCTGGAATTACATGTAAAATATGGGTCTGTCTCAGATAAACTGGGATGTATGGTCACCGTAGACATACTGTACGTCATCTTGATGAAAGCTGCTAAAGATAAACAGTATTGGTAGTCTCATTACATTGCAAAGACTTCCTTTGTTTTTAGATACATGTTTGCAGAGATGCCAACTTTTACGGATTTTCCGTAGTTTGTACGGAAGTCACCCCAAAAAAAAAACTACGGAAAAGCCCACTCACACAATTTTCTATTTTTTACTGTCCTTTGGTCGAAAAACGCACATTACAAGTAATTCCTATATACGACTTTGATGTTCTGACTTTAACCGCCAACGGTGGCCGTGCTTCTCCTCATATGCTGTTTGTCACGTGATTCCCTGTACAGTCATCTGAGAGTGCCGTGCGCAAAAGCTGAGAGGTTGCTCAGCTCAGCGCCTTTTGCAAACTCTTTACATTGATTACTTGTGGCTTTGTGCTTGTGAAAATTCTAGGGCAGACGTTTCAACCCTGTCCGCTTGACTCTTGGGTGACACCCGATGTAACGAAATTGCCAAATAGCTCGCTTGGCGGGTGTGGTCAATCACCCTGATGACGTCTCTATAGCATGTTGGCGCTCGTGAGACATTTCTTTTTTGACGAATAGGTTGGGTGTCACCCGCCAAGCCAATGATGCCTCTATAGCTCATATGTCGGGGCTCGCGAGACATTTCGTTTTCACTGAATGAAGGAAAAGAAATGCCATCATGTCGGGTATCACCCACCATGCCGATAACGCCTCTATAGCTCGCGAGGAATTTCTTTTTCGCGGAATAGGTTGGCTATCCTTCGATGCCTCTATAGCTCGTATGTCGGTGCTCACAAGACATTTCTTTTTCGCGGAATAGGTTGGGGGGTCACCCGCCACGCCGATGACACCTCTGTAGCTCGCATATCACTCAGAATTTCTTTTTCGCCGAAAAGCTCGCGTGTCTGGTGTCACCCGCCACGCCTATATAGTTCATATGTCGACACTCGCGAGACATTTCTTTTTCACCGAATAGATAAAAGAATTGTCATCGGCGTGTCGGGTGTCATCCATTATGCCGATGACGCCTCTATAGCTCGCATGTCGGCGTTCACGAGGAATTTCTTTTCGCCGAATAGGTAGGGTATCGCCCGCCATGCTGATGACGCGACGCCTTTACAGCTCGTATATCGGGGCTCGCGAGACATTTATTGTCGGCCGAATAGATTTTGAAAACAATTTCATCGGCGTGTCGCCTACCATACCGATGACATCTCTATAGCTCGAATTTCAGGGCTAGCGAGACATTTCTTTTCCACTGAATATATAAAAAAAATGTCGTCAGCATATCAGCACTCGGAATTTTTTTTCGCCGAATAGCTCGCAAGTCGGATGTCACCTGCCACGCCTATAAAAGCCTCTATAGTTTGTTTATCGATGCTCGCAATACATTTCTTTTACACTGAATAGATAAAAAGAAATGTCATCGACGTGTCAGGTGTCATCCATCATGCCTCTATAGCTCGCATGTCAGCGTTCGCGAGGAATTTCTTTTTGCTGAATAGGTAGGGTGTCACCCGCAACACCAATGACGAGACGCCTTTATAGCTCATATGTCGGGGCTCGCATGACATTTCTCTTCCGCCGAATAGATTAAATTTTTTTTTATTCAGCATGCCGAGTGTCACCCATCATACCGATGACACCTCTATAGCTTGCACGTTGCCCTCATGATACATTTCTTTTTCGCCGAATAGGTCGGGTGTCACCCGCCACGCCTATGACGCCTCTGTAGCTCGTATGTCGGAGCTGGCAATCGAAAGCTGAACTTTCGTTGCTAAGTTGTGGCCTCTACTGCGGAAATATATATATGTATAATTTTTAAATAAAACTACATTTTGGAACTTAACCATTTTATTAAAAAGTGTTATAAATGATTCTGTGATTTTAAAATAAATGTTTTTGTTATACTGAAAATCTTACTGAAGGTCAAAGCAGTTTTATTGATGACCCCTTTCTCAGGTTGGCATCTCTGTGTATGATTACTCATTCAGGTTTTTTTCCTACTTCAGATGTTATGAGAATTTAATAATAAATGTTTTTTCCCCCATACTGCATTTATTCTGTATTTATGTAAGACAATTCATGAAGAGTTGTGACCTTTTTATTTCAAGGAGTAAAAGTGAGTGATGGTCCTCCGGTGAAAAGGATTAAAACAATCATACCTAAAAAAGAACAGATAAAGAATATAGCTAATGGAAAAGTCTCAAATACAGTAAGTAATATTTTTCATGTTTCTAGAATACAAAATTCTGATTTAAGATGTAAACAATAAATGAAACTTATCTGAACAATACAAACGAGAAGGATTGAACACTGAATTAAGTGTAACAAGTGTGTCATTTGATAAAGGTCATAAACCTAGTATGCTAAAGTGTTTCAAGTTTTTATTCATTTTATTTTTTCTTTTTAAACTGTGCAAATGGTCTTGCAACATAAAAATCAACTTTTATGCCAGGAAAATGTTGTATTAGAAAATCTTAGAAATGTAAAGTAATGGATGTGGCTATGGCAGTCAATTGAAAAATAATTTTTAAAATGGAAAATTAGGGGACATGTAGATGATACTAATAATGCTGGCTAGAGCTAACCAATGTTCAAGTATTTCTTTCTAATCCAGCATGTAGGCTGAGTAATTATCAAGCAGAAAATATAAATTTTCATTACCTAGCAGAAAAAATTCTGCTTCAATATATCTGCAAATGGCATGTAAAATTGTGGTCAGAGCAACGACACTCGGATACAAAAAGGAACTTTTTAAGTCGGATATCTAGAAGAGCCCCTAGCAAGGAAATTGTGCATCTGGAAAATCAGATGTAGATAACAATAGCCAAATTATTTGCAATCCAAGAGTTAGAAGTTGTGATATTATTGAAGTAAGAATCTAATTCTGTGCTATGTGGCAGGAATGGTTTTACATTGGAAATATGCAGAAAATGCACAGAAATTTGGGTCATAATTACACTTATGTATAATGAATTTCTGGAATCATACTTTTACAGCATAAAGTTTGCACAGATTTATTTTGCTTTAAAATTCAGTCTTTTGCAACAGAATTTAAAATTATTTTTGAATTTTAATAGGGTAATTTGTGTAATGTCTAGTGATTTGGAGGTTTCTTGTAGATCAGATTTGGTGTTTATCATGTTGAAAAGGCATGTTTATTTCATTACTGGATATTAAAGCTTGACCTAGGTTGAACAAAAGAAACTTTTGGAGTATAAAGCTACATTGCTCTGTAAAAATTTTTGTGACCTCTTACTAGTTCATTATGATCTGATTTCTTAAGGAGGCTTATCTTCTAAAGTACTTGGAGTACTGCTGTGAATATTTTTTATTACTATACTGAACTCTTTTGCATAATTTAATGCAGTCATTTCTGTTTATTCTGAAATCTACACAATTATAAATGGTAAGTTTAGGCGAAATTTGTGTATTTCAAGATAATGGGAAATGCTTGTGGTAAGATATGTAAAACTGCCCAACATTGTGTGTTCAGTGTTGCTGATCTCCTTTCATGAAGAGGAACATTGACACTTTTGTAAAACTGTTAGGTGGAGTGAACAAATATCTCAGTGTTTCTCATTTATTTCTTGGTTAATGAGTGGTGCAATTTTTTTTATTTTATTTTAACAGGCTTTAACAACAACCCTTGTGAGCATCTAAGATTATAAAGGAGTCCCTAATTTGGGGCCACAAGTTCCAGGGAATGGCCAGAGCTGTAAGATGAACACCACCTTTTCCTAATATGGTACCCAGGTCAATACAGATGATTAGGCAGAAACTTGTGTTCTTGGCCACCAGATGTCAGTTTCAGTCCTGTTCTACTTATGTTGCTTTAGAATATGTCCTATGATGCTTATATTACTATAAGATACTTGATTGCACACAGTTTAGCAAACCAAATTCAAATTTCACTCAAGGACTTTTTGAGGGTTTCCAACATTTTCATGGACCTTACATGTGTACTTTTTTATATGTGGTATTGAATTATTGTACATACATACAATCAGCTATTAATGTGGAATATTAGTGCAAATGTATATACATTTGTCAAACTATTTGATAATCTTCCCTCCAAAAAACAACAACAAAAAGCCCTTATATTGGTTGAAGTTGCATAACTTAGCATCAGACTACTACACATTATCACTATTAAAATATAGAAAAATAATTGATCTAAGTAATTTTCAAATATCTAAGCTTCCTCTCTGGTGATTTAACGAAAATCCGGGATTTGAGGGGTACTTCACACACATTCTATTTAATTCTACAACTCCTTCATGATTTGGAAATATTGTAGTTAGATAATGTTTACCTAGGCAGTCTGTTTCTAGCGGTGATTCACTTTTCTCGCATGTTTTCGGGTCTTCTTTGAAGTTATTGTCTGTTGTATGTGCAGCAACCATTCAGATCAAACACACTGCTTACTTTGGGTAAATCTTCACTTTAGGATCAATTCTTTATCGTTATTAATGCTCTAAATTTTTCGCCCAGTCTTTGGGCATCCTCAGGAACGTGACGACTTTTCCACCGATGTTCGTGGTTTATTTCTCGTCAATGGAGTCAAATACCCCACGTTGCCATTCGTTGGATACGCTGTATTAGATACTTTTCTTGATCAAACCTAGTCTGCACCATCTATGTTTCACAAATTCTACCTTTTTTATATATATAACCCCCCCCCCCCCCTCCTTTAAATGGTCGTTGATGTCGTCTTTTCATTTGCTATCCCTGTTCCCTTGTCTCTTTTGTCGGTTTTTCTTTTGTTGTTCTTTTTCTTGTCTTATAGCTCTTTCCAAAGGCTAGATAATGTATTAGAGTCATTCTGGTTACACACCCTTGTTTTATTTTTATAAATTAGGACAGATTCCTCCATTCTCATTTGTTTCTCTGATTTTTTATTCCTTTTTAGCATTTTGATTTCTTCGAATTTTGGGAATGTTTGGTTGTCAATACAGAATTGCACTAATGCAATTTTTGCTTCTTTTTTTTTTTGCCAGTTAGATATGTGTTGCTTTAGCCCTTTTTTTTAACCTGTTTTTAGTACTCCCTATGTACGATATTGGGGGTATGTGTGCAATGGTAATTTCGTAAGACCCTGATTCCTCTAATATTTTGCTCTGTTTTATTGTTAATAGTCAGATTTTTCAAGGTGTTCACTGAACTTCCCAGTTGTAAGTCAAATTTAGCACATTGCCTATTAATTTCTTTACTGACACCTTCCAAGTAAGGGAATGCACCTATATATTTTTTCTCACCTTTCTTTGATTGTAAACTTCTTGGTCTTCATTTCTCTTAGCCTTATGTTTTTTTATTCGAGATCGTATATCCATTTTTTAATAAGCTTATTAGGGTAACCATAATCTTGTGCTATTTTCAAGATAAAAATCAAGCTCTTGATTCTTTAGCCTATTATTAGAAGTGTGCGTATACAATCTTCGAATCAAGTTTACTATGCTATTTTTTTTTTTATGGATAACAGGATGGTGCGAGGAGTATGGAATAAGTACCGGAATGTACGTTGCTTTCCTGAAAACAGTGTATTCAAACTTTTTTTTTTTTAAAGTAGAATGTCTAAAAGTGATAGACTATTGTTATTCACTTCAAATTCAAGCGTCAGTTCAATGGTGTAGCAGATTACATTGAATCGATGAGCTAGATCTTGTAGCTCGGTATTGAGTTTTGAAATAATGATGATGTCATCAATATACCAAGCATATAGTAGTGGTTTTTCAGGTAGAGTTTGAATAATTTTTCTTTTGATGTACACCATTATAACTTCTGCGTAAAACGCCGATAATGGAGATCCCATAGGGCCGCCTTGAGTTTGTTTAAAAATGCTTCCCTCAAATTGAAAGATATTGTTTTCTTTAATGAAGTATAATGTATCCTTTAATTCTTTCAGTTGTGTCATATTTAGCTCTTTATGTATATTTAATTGTTGCATGATCAACTCGATGGCTAGCTCGACAGCAGTATTAGGGTATAACGCTTTAACATCCATAGATGCCATAGTGACGTTCGTAAGGTCTTGATTTATCTTCTTGATCTTTTCGATAAATTTGTAGCTGTTCTTTAAGGTAAATTGATTCCTCATAAAAATTGGGGATAGATAGCTGTATATCTTATTTTCTAGATTGATGAGAGGGGATTTATTTTTCGAGAGAATCAGTCTTAATGGAGTGTTTTCTTTATGGGTTTTAATTTTCGAGAAAATTTTTGGCGTCCCTGCACCCATTGGTGGGTTTGCATTTTTTATTTCTGCAGGTAAACTACTATGGTTCCTTACTTTAGTGAGGAAAGTTACTTGTTTGTCTGTGGGATCATTGCTGACACGTTCACACTTTAGCTCAGAGATCACTGCCTGCATTTTATCATTATATTCAACCATGTCCAAAATAACAATTTGCCCTGTCTTGTCCGCTTCCCAAAATTTAATCGTAGGGTCTTACATAAACTTAACAGTTGTTGTCTGCCATACTGCTACTTATTGACCTGGTAGGGTTTTTTTTTTTGTGTGTGCTTATTGTTATATTCTTTGAGCATAATCCTGAATAATTTAAACCTCAAATCGATAGCATGCTCTGGAGGTACTCGATGTACAATGTCTTTTTATATTGGAATGTACTCTTCTGTTGGGGTTTTTGGTAGAAAAGCGTATTTCTTCCCACGTTGTAACACTGCTTTTTCGCTATACGTTAGCACTCTCGATGACTGATTAACATACACTGGATATTCTGTTCTGTCTTCATTTCTCACTTTGATTTCGTTTATTAAAGCATTAAATTTTTTTTAGCAATCGTACTTTCCGCTGTTTTTCTGTTGGCCTTCGACGATTTCATTCATTTCTGTAAGTACATTGTCAATTCATTTCTGTAAGTACATTGTCAATAATCAGAGTTTTCCACGTGCCCTTAAAATTCTTATATTCCGTATTCTGTATACGGTTTCACAAATTATAGCACTGAATATTGGTTTTGGTACAGTTGTTTTCTTTTATTAGTGATTTCTGCACTTGGTCTTTCTTCATGATGGTTTGAAACACCAATGTCTTATTTCTTTTCTTGATAGTTGCAGTAGGAACATCTGATGACATTGTGAGAACATTTTCAGATTACAGACTTCTAATTTCAAAATTGCATGCAAGTGATAAAGAAACCAAGCAGTTTTTAAAGGTTTTTAATCCCCCCCCCCACACACACACACACATATTCAGAAGACTAAAAATAGCACTGAAGTTTTCAGTCAGCTTTCAAACCCTGCATATCATTGCTCATTTGAACCAGAAACCCTCACTGATAACACCTGGTGCTTTACAGAAGGCTATCATAAAATCCTGGGTTACAACACTACCTGGTAGAATGCCTGCCGCACATTGCTGCTGCTGTGATGGTAAAATGTGCACCCATATGTTATTACTAGGTGAATGTATACAATCGATTGTCTTTTTACTGTATGTAAATAAAATTTGATATCCTCAACACGTAATTTTAAGAGTAATACCTTGAGTAACTGCTGCATAAATAAAAGCATCCTTAGGAAATTTGAAAATGTGAACTCTTTTCTGGAGCTACCCACAACAATGTACTTGCAAACAATTGAATGATTTCAGCTGATGCAATCTTCCAGAATGTACTTAATTATTAATGTCATCAGATGTTTTTGGTTTTGTTTCTACTGGGGCTAACAAAAGAAGAAATTTCATGAAAATCGGTTTTTATTTCCTAAATGCATAATTTGTAAAGCACTACACCAGTTTACAATAACAAACTAAAAGGGTGGCTTACCCAGAGTAGACAGCAAATAATTCACACAGAAATATATGCTCTGGGCTGTTTAAACTATCTGCAGACATTTCATGTCCCTTGATGCCCATCAGGTCATGTTATCAATGTTGTACTGATTACAGCATTGATAACCTAATGAACGTCAAGGGTCATGATACATTTGCACATAGTTTAAACAGCCCAGAGATTAGGAATAATTATGACTGTATTATTTTTGTATGAAATACCACTACATCAAGTTAAGCATTGTCCTCTATAACTACCTGGGGGAATCCTGGAGCAGCAACCTAATTGATATTTTTAATTACTTTTTGTTAGCCGTTTCACCTTATGGGATAATGCATTTCATGGTGAGTGAAATGCTGTAGAACCCACTCATAATGAGCCTGTATTTAGTGAGATTACAGATACTTTAGTACAAGGGGTGTCCGATAAGTATCCAGATTTTTGTTCCTATCAATTACAGGAGAGAAATAAAAAATATGGGATGCGTAAATATGATACTCACATATGTAATGCAGTAGTACGAACAGTCAAAGGTCACTTTTCCACATATTCTCCATTCAACACAATGCCTTTGGATTCATTCCGGTAGCGAAGAAATCAGCAGGGGTGTTGCGAATCCATTGATGGACAGCCGCTTGCAGATCGTCTATGCTCTCATAGTGGTGGCGTGGCCATGAAGACTATCTTTCAAGGGACCGAAAACGGGAAAATCGGAAGGTGCCAAGTCCGGACTGTAAACAGGGTGCGGAAGAACTATCCACCTCTGTTTTGCGATTTCTGATTTACCAATATGCGGGCAAGCTTTATCATGCTAAAGCAACACTTGATTGTTTTTCGATGTTGGCCGTTTGGTCTGGATACGCTGCACAAGTTTTTTCAGTGTCTTCACATTTATTGTTTCATTTGTTGCCAAGTACTCAACCAGAAGGATACCCTGTTTGTCCCAGAAGACAGTAGCCATGACCTTGGACGCAGACGAACCAACTTTGATGGGGATGAATTTGGATGTTGCCATTGCGTACTTTGCCGTTTTGTCTCCAGTTCGAACTGATGAATCCACGTTTCATCACCTGTGATTATATATCTAAGGAATGCATTACCCTCCTCATTGTAGTGCTGTACCACTGCAAATGTCTAGCCTTTGGCGTTTATGCATCACTGTAAGCATTCAGGGTACCCATCTGGCACAGATCTTCCTATAGTTGAGATGTTCATGAATAATTCGTCCAACAGAATCTTTACTGATATCCAATTCTATGGCAATATCCCGAACACGAATGCGTCTGTCACCGTTAATCAAGTCGTCAACCTGTTTAATCATTTCATCAGTCACTGCCGTGTTAAGCCTACCTGACCATGCGTCATCTTCAAAGCTCTCGTGGCCAGCTTTGAACTTCATAACCCATTCATGAACACTGGAACGAGACATAGCCGCATCACTACACACCGCCTGAAGTCTTCTCGTAATGTCCACGTTCTTTCCGCCTTCTTTCGTTGAAAATAAAATTCACTACTGCTCGAACTGAGCACTTAATGTAGCCGCCATTGTTTTTGATCGTCAGTGCCACCTAACATTAATTTCAAGCCGCTCTGCTTTTACTTTACTTCACTGAAAGAAGTTGTAATAGTTTTATGCATACATACGATCGTACACATCGTTTTGTATTGATAGGAATAAAAATCCAGATACTTATTGCTCACCCCTCATATAATATTAATTCAAAGCTAATTTTATTGTTTTTAAGAAGCAAAATTTTATGAAATCGTCAGGTTTAATGAGGAAGAGAAAAGCTAAGATAATTACAGAGGGTGAGTCAAAAGTAATGAGCCATTGGATAGGAACACTTCAAACATGTGTAAAGTACAAACGAATACAATTCAGTCTTTGAAATACAAGCCATTATGTTCTATAATCTGAAGCCATCTTTCTGCCAAATTGTGAATTCCCACTCAGTACCACTCCTTGCGTTTTGAGGTGAAAATCTCCTGGACCCCGGCTTCCACCTCATGATGGTTTCGGAAGGTTCTACCACGGAAGAAATGTGCTAACAACCGAAACAAGTGGTAGTCACTTGGGGCAAGGCTGGGCTTACCCCAAGGATGTGGAAGAGGGTCGATTCCATCGAGCCCCCCAGATCTTATCCCTCGTTGAACGGGCGGTATGGGGTGGTGCATTATTGTGCTGAAGGAAAACCTGTTTGCTGTTGACCAGGGCCGGGTACTTATGAACTGAGCTTCATACATCCTCTGTAGTTGTTGAGAGTAGAGTGCAGCAGAGATGCCTCGCCCAGCGGGAACGAATTCAAAGTGTATGGGCCCCTCAAAATTCCACCAAACACACAACATAACTTTGTGTTCGAAGCGTCCCCGCTTAGCGACGGTTTCTGGAAGCTAGCCCGGGTTAATCCACTGGTTTCGCATGTCAAGACTATGGAAAAAGATCCACCTTTCATCAGATGTAACAATTCGCCTGATGAAATGGTCGTTCATAGAGTGGTTCAGCAGATCTCTGCACAATTCCATCCGCCTTTGAGCTTGTGCTGTGGTCAATTCATGGGGTACCCAGAGATGCCAACCTGTTTCAGATATTTTCAGTAGTACTCGTTCAAATTTTCAGTAGTTTTTGCCATTTTTCAGTAGTCATACCAAAAAGAATAATTTTAACCGACGAAAACAACTCATTTGATTTAATTAGCATTTTTTTGCTTACTTATTCATTTATATACATGAAAATCTGTATCAAAATATTCCAAATTATTCACATGGAAAATAATGTACACCATGACTGATACATTTTTTTTTACACAACAAACAATTGATTAAGCAGCTTTCTTTAGTGATTTTGCTGTACAGTGTTTTGCAGATTTGAGTTCCTCAGCAGAGAATCTTTTTTCATAACACACTTGCCCAGAGGAGAACTCTTTAGTGATTTCACTGTACAGTGTTTTGCAGATTTGAGTTCCTCAGCAGAAAATCTTTTTTCATAACACATTTGCCCAGAGGAGAACATATTCATTTTTGCAATAAGAAGTGCTTCTACAGTTACTAAACCTAAATTAGGTTGGAAACAGGCTTGATTTTTTCGCACTAAACTAAAATCTCTCTTACTCACAGCAGTAGAGTGTGGAACTACAAGTATTGCAAACATTACTTTCGAGAGAATAGTATACTTAACCACTCCATT
Organism: Macrothele yani; assembly: GCA_039090855.1. Taxonomy (NCBI): domain Eukaryota; kingdom Metazoa; phylum Arthropoda; class Arachnida; order Araneae; family Macrothelidae; genus Macrothele; species Macrothele yani. The sequence continues at coordinate 88,524,795 of CM076998.1, read as the reverse complement.
ACAGCCTCTTAATTTTGAGATTTCTGACCAAGTGGCATCTATTCTATCTGTTACTGCTATGGCCTCTAATTTGTCAGCTTGATAACAAGGAATTCCGCTTCCAGTATATCAAGTTCATTTTCAGTTATTATAAATGAAAGGAGTTTGACTATGTGTAATACAGAAGTAAATTATGTTATGGCTCTAAGTGAAGGATCTACTACTTCTGCATGTTTTAAGAATTCGCCATAGATCAGTCAGTATCTTTTCTTGAATATAAGAACATTCTTCAATGTGAAATTTTCCGACAGATGTATAGATCTTAGAAAGTTCATTTTTGTTTAAAATGATTTCGCTTTAATACATTCTTGTTTTTACTTCAATTACCAGTTGTGTCCTTTCTGATTTTTCTTTTTTGAAAAACTGTTATTTGAAAAATTAAGTTCACCATCAGCTTTGACAGTAGGCTTCAGAAACCCCTTGGATGCCATGACAATTTTATCCATCATGCTGAAAGAACTTTCAGTTTGAGAACCAAGAATGCATGATAGCTTTCACTATTTTAGATAAAAGGTAGTGTAACTTGGAGAATATGAATGCTTTTGAATATTGTGCATTAATTCTTACAAATTTTTCAGCTTCGTCACTTTCGTTTACGGACTCTTCATCCTTTGTCAAGCTGAAATGCAAACCTTTTTTGGGGGAATATGTAAGAACACAGGATACACGTTCGGAACATCGTTGGGGGGAAAAATTACAGTTACGGGAGAAATCTTTGCTACGTCCGGTTTTCGGACATTTCCCTTCCACATTCAAGGTGAAATACAAATATTTACGAAATAAAATTAAATTTAACAACAATACTAGGCAGAGGAAACATCGCGTGAAAAATAAAATTTCGATTACGGGAAAAATCTTCACTGTTTCCGAAAGTTTTGAAAGACGAAATTTCCGTTTTCGAAAGTTTCAGGCAGAAAGCATCCTTCACCACTACCAATTGCCCCAAAATTTCTGTTCAATTATGCATCGATCTCGAGGATAACCCAAATTACGCCGAAAAAGCAGAAATTCCTTGAAGCCGAAGATTACACGGGAATTTTTGCGCTGTCGAATTTCCGTTTTCGGAAATTTCCCTTCTATTTTCAAAGACTTATGGAATAAAATTATGTATACCAACATTACTGGACAGAGGCAACATCGCAGGAAAACGAAATTACAATTGCGGAAGAAATCTTTATTTCGTTCACTTCCGTTTTTGAAAGGCAAAATGCTTTCTCGATGTGTATTTTGATGTGTGTTTTTGCGCATTGATGTGTATTTTACTCGTTTCTCAATGCGTAGTTTTACGTGTTGATGCGTACTTTATGTGCTTCACAACGTGTATTTCTACACGTTGCGAAAAATTCCCTATGCATATTTTTACGTGTTGGTAAAATTTTGATGCGTACTAGACGCGTAATTACGCATTTTGACAAACTCTGCAACAAAATCCAAGCATACTTTTCTGCAACGCAAGAAAAAAACTTCAAAATATTAATTACTGACATGAATGGTCGACGCACGATTTAAAAAAAAAAAAAAAAAAAGTTTCACCTTCTGCACCAAACTATTTTCAACAGCTTGTCGCTGTATTGCGAAAGAGCTTCAGGTGAACTCTGCCCACTTCCACCACCAAAGCGAGCTACGCTCAACGTCCCCAGAATGTTGCATGCTGGGGAGGGAGGGTTTTCACTTGTCGGCCGCTCGTGCTAAGATCCGAGCAGCTTCGAGAGGCAGAATTGGAAGTGCAGGCAGCATTGCAAGCATGATGGATCATCAAGTGGCCACCGTTGCGTTGGGAAGGGGAACAAGCAAAATAAAAATTCATAACTTCCGTTAATTTTCCGAAGAAAAATCACGGTTTTCCGTATTCCGTAGTACACGAGCTTTTTCCATAAGAACTACAGAGATTCCGTAGTTGTTGGCATCTCTGGGTACCACTCAGCAGCTCCTATTGACCTTCCCAAGTTTGTGGAGATGGCGGACCACACTCGATTGTGATACCCCAATCTCGTCCGACAATCTGCGAGTGCTTACGGTTGGTGTTGCCTCTACGTCTTCACGCAGGGCTTCCGAATCCACCGTTGGTGGTGGTGGTGGTGGTGGGAAGGGGGGGTCTGCCAGAGCAACGCCCATCTTGAAGGCTGGTGTTCCCCTTGTTAAAGCGAACAAACCATCTTTTTGCCGTGGCACAGCTGACTACACCCACACCTTCCACTGCACAAATTTTGGCGACTGCAGCATGCGCAGATATCCTTTTTCCAATAATGACTCAACAGTACTTGAACTGTCGTTTTTTCATCTATGTTCTGAAAGCAACACAAAAAAACATAATTAATTCATATTCATGTCCACCACCAAAGCAAATTCTGATAGTCCATGAAATGCTCTTTCTACCTATAAACAAGTTCCAGTCCAAACGGTTGTTTATTTTCGAAAAAACAATGCCCTCTGAAACTACCTCTCACATGGCTCATTACTTATGACTCACCCTCTGTACTCTTAACAAGCAAAATAACAAAATCTAATGAAATTCCATGTTTAATGAGGCAGAGAAATTCTGTTGTCAACTGTCGTGGAATGGAAATGTTGGCATTCGAAACGAAATTGCAACAGCACCCTTGTGTGCTAGTGGAAGAATGTCAACATAAAATCAATGGAAATGGAGTACATCATATGCCTAACAAGACACTTTCCACCATTCAATTCAAGGAACTATGGCATATGGTTCTGTCTTTCAGCCGAGTTGAAAACAGGTCTTCTACTCCTAGGCAAAAAGAGGATGGGTGGGGCTCACGCATGTGCAAGTGGGTTTCTGAGTGACAATTGCAGAGAGGGGTGGAGAATAATAAAATGGGGATGTCGCCAGAGGAGGAAAGATCAGAATGCCTGGAATTGTATTCCATGCCCCTTTCATCCTCCAAAGTGAACGCAGCATTGGTGCTGCTTTTGTTTCATGTGTGTAGTGTAATTCAACAACTGTCAGCCTCACATGGCCATCAAGTTGAATATACTTGAAAGATTTAATTAACTATAGTACTAATATAGTTAACTAAATATTTCAAGTACACATATGCATATTTTTATATGGTGGGAATTTACTTGTAAAAAGTATTTAGCGAGCACGTGGATTTAAAAATTTCATTTCATTATGCTCTGTCCTGAGCTCCTCATTATAAGTGAATTCTACTATAAGTTTTTGTTGGGAAGAAGGTGGATTCTGTGAAGAGGATACCCTTTCTTTTGTGCCTGATAACTAACTAGGGGTACATACTTCACTTGTGTGGAACTGCATTGTAGTAGATGGTGTGATGGCTAGCACTGTCTAGTGCTGGGATACTTGATATTTGGCATGAGCTCCAAATGTTGCATGCCAGGCATCTATTTATGGTACGCTGCCATATAAAATTAGAGGGGGGCTGTAAGTATGAATTATTTTAAGTATGCATGTCAGACCCTTAGAACTCAATTCAATCCCTTTGGAAGTAAATAGGTTAGATATTAACTCAAGTCAGGTAGTATTTGTTCTTCATACCTACTTCATTGGCAGTAATTTTGTGTTCGGTGATTCATTTAACATATTTTGTTCTTTTTTTTTCTTCTTTTTTTTTTTTTTGATGCTATGCATCTTTCCTGACAACAGTAAAGTTAATGCCATGCATAAAATTTCGATATAACGAAAATGGGTAATGGAAGTAGTCAAAACCACACTGTGCGTGCTGTCCCACGAAGTGATGCAACAAATTTCCTTAGTTTTCAGTCGGTTAGCCTTCAGACGACCTACCAAAGGAGGCCTATGTCGGTAAGCAAGTGGCGTTTGGTAGCCTCCCTCGAGGTGCACGTGCCAGCTGTGCCATTGTCGATTTTGCACTTAATCGTGCAGCGGAACAAGATTGCAGCCAATATGGCAGACTTCCAGTTGGTTGTTTACTGATTTTGAAAGCTCCTCGGGAACTCCCAGGGCACTTGCATCTAATTTTGGATGCTATGCATCTTTCCTGACAGTAGTAAAGTAAATCCCAAGTGAAAAAAAAATTGAATAAGTACCCTAGTACTTTTTGTAGGTAATTTGCGTTATGCATTTTTCGCATCACGAGATCTTTGTGGGTGTGAAATAAAATGAGTGATTCAAGAGTATACACACCAGGCCACAGTCCAGTACATACCAAGTGCAATTAAATCATGACAAACAATACGGTTTACTATTTCCTGATATTCAGTGTTACGTAAGGAGGTGAATTAATGAATGTTATTGTCATAAAACCAATAAAAGAAGATGATATGTGAGTCATAAAAGTAAATGTTTACTAAACTATGGTAGCGGCAAGTGTTTTGGCTGTTTAGTTTTTCGAAAACAGTATTAGGTTATTCAGACTTAGACTAACATAAGAAAAGTTCATGACACAGATGAAATGTGATGTAGCTACAAAAGTCCATTTGTGCTTGCACAAGCTAGTGTGACTATTGCCTTTCTATTCATTCACAAATCATTAATTTTTCTTATTGGGTCCTGAAGAAAAGCGTTTGAAATTGATGTGTTGACAATGAAGGGTAACAATTTTTAACATTTGTAAAGAGTTCCTAAGTGGTCACAAAATAATGCATGTATGCTCTTGAATCACTCGTTTTAATTCACACCCACAAAGATCTTGACATACAAAAGATGCATAGCATAAATTATCTACAAAGTACCAGGGTACTCTCTCTCAATTTCTTACTCTGTGTGTGTGTGTGTGTGTGTTATGTGATGGCATTAAGTACATCAATATCTACCAAATGGAAATACAAAGCAAAGCACTATATTAAAAGACTTTCAAAATGAATGTACAGAGCAACTTTTTTTTGTGGCTGTAAGTTTCAGTGTTTATCCATAATTGCTACTGCAAAGAAATTTAATCTTGAGATACATTGTTTTTGTTATGAAATATAGTTAGTGTTTGCTTTTGTTTTATGTTACATTCATGAGGTTGTATGGTTGATTTACATCAGCATGTTATTTTATTCAGGATCTTTCACCAGAAGAAGAAAAATTAAAATTACAAAGAGAATTAGAGAAAACCAAGAAAGAAGCAGAATTGTATAGAGTTCAGCTGCTTCAAAAAGCACGAGAAGCTGATCAGTATCGCAGACAGCTCGAAGAGATGAGGAACATGTCCCAAAGCAATCAGTGACATGAGTTATGATCTCATGTTCTAAATGATGTGTCATAAATTATCTTCACTTTTGTATATGCTCACTCTCATCAATTTCTCATATGTGCAATCACCATTTTTATTCATTATCAATCAAATAAAATGTTTTATTCATATGATAAATGTGTTCTTTCTATATTTGTCAGTAAACAAAGTTCCAACCAAGAATGGTAATGATTCCTCACAAAACACAGTTATATATTACCCGAATAATTTGTTTACTTGGAATTTATGTGAATGGATTGTAACTGTACATAATCCGTTAATTCAAAACACTGCAAAGCAAGGATTTTGGCAGCTTTGGGTATGCTAGCATGTGTCACTAGTTTTGTGTATGGTTGCAAAACTTTTACTTCAAGAACTGTAAGAAAATATATTTTTTGTCTTTTGACATTACAAAGCAACAAACAAAGCCTGTGTTTTAATTCTAGATTGACTGGTTATATAGTATTGTTACCTTCTATGCTGCAGGTTTATTTCTGCTCAGTTTAAAGTCATATTGTTTTAACTTTGAACAAAGATATGCATCTTTAGGCATAGAAAGGGGATATCAGATTATAAGTTACAGCTTTTTGGCCTCAATAATGTATGTAGGATGCAAGTGATTATAACTGGAGAAAACTGTGATAAACACTGTTACATAATAAACATGCCAAACCTCTAGTGGCTACAAGGCAAGAAGTGGTATGGCTAAGTATACTATAAATCAGTCATATCCTAGGGAGTGATCTATGTAACAATGACCTATACTTATTTCCTTAAGTAGAAAAAGTTATTTTTGTTCATTCCTTTATTTGGAATTTTTTTGAATGACTGGGAATTGTAATGCTATGCCATCTATTATTAGTTACTGGTAAACACGTAAATGCTGTTTTGAGTTAAAATTATTGCATGAAAAATGCAAACACTAAGAAAACCTGTTAAGATATAAGTTTGGGGGAAGAAAATGTTTCAGAATGTTCATTCTACTATACAAGCAACGATCTTGCTTGAACATTTTCAGATAAAGTTGTTTTATAGCACATGATACATTTGTTTGCAATATGCTGAGAGGAAAAAATAACACCTTAAATAAATACATTGGTGAATCATAAAAATGCATTTTTGACTTTTGAAAAAAAAAAATCTTTAGACAAAATTAAGGAAAATTAAATGGTACATGTAAATATAAATCTTTAGACTGAATCACTAATACATTTTGAAACATTTTAAGGTTATGTAGAATTGTGCTGATCCAAGGGAAATTTTGACAAGGAATCCTTTGGTAAATGTTTGTAATATTCTAAAGAAAAGTTCATTTTTGATTTATTAACCATATGTTCTCTTTCTTGGAAGAAAAATAATTTACAAAAATAATTGGAGATCCTTTCAAGAAATATTTTTGCACTTGCTTTGTTTTTCAGCAGAAAATTTTCACTAGCTCAAATTTCAATTTTTATTATCCCGTAATTTTGGACGGTTTGCAGCTAGTATGTCTTGTCAAATATAAACAGAAATGTGTATGTGCAGTTGTCATACTATTTACTTAATGAGCTGTATGTTGGCTTATACCAAATACTTAAATATTCACACCTGGCAGGATTCCCATGGAAATGCCGACCATGAAGTAGTGGCATTTTTATATACAGCCTGTATATACACTAATGAAAAAAAAAATCCAAACACCAAGAAGGGGTTGTGTTAGATAAACGACAGTTGGTAGGCGGTGAGAGTACATCTGTAAGATGACGTCTATGCAAATTTCGCGCTCGGCGCACACGTGTGGCGCTAGTAGCGCCTCGGAACATGCAGAGCAGGTGTGCTGTAAATAGGCGCTGTAACATTCGTGAGCGTTAGTTATCGTTGAGATTCGACGTAGTGTGTTGACGTTAGTCAAGAATGCCTTTAAGAAGACGAAGAAGCCATTATCAACAGCTCGTGGAGTTTGAACGAGGTCGTGTAATAGGGCTTCGAGAAGGTGGATTTTCTTTCCGCAATATTGCAGAACGACTTGGCAGGAATGTAGCCACAGTGCATGATTGTTGGGAGCGGTGGTCAAGGGAAGGTACTGCCTCAAGAAAACCGGGTTCCGGCCGGCCACGAGGCACTACTGAGAGGGAAGACCACCGTGTACGGCGTATGGCCGTGGCGCATCGTACTGCGTCTGCGGCAGCAATTCGAGCTGCAGTTGCCACCACAGTGACACAACGAACTGTTACAAATCGGCCACAGTGCATGATTGTTGGGAGCGGTGGTCAAGGGAAGGTACTGCCTCAAGAAAACCGGGTTCCGGCCGGCCACGAGGCACTACTGAGAGGGAAGACCGCCGTGTACGGCGTATCGTACTGCGTCTGCGGCAGCAATTCGAGCTGCAGTTGCCACCACAGTGACACAACGAACTGTTACAAATCGGTTACTTGAAGGACAGCTCCGAGCCAGACGCCCTGTAGCGTGCATTCCACTTACTCCAAACCACTGCCGTTTGCGACATCAGTGGTGTAAAGCTAGAGCTCATTAGAGGACAGAGTGGAGATCTGTTGTGTTTTCTGATGAAAGCCAGATCTGCCTGGGTGCCAGTGATGGCCGTGTGTTGGTTAGAAGGAGGTCAGGTGAGCGCCTGCAACCAACCTGTCTGCGGCCGAGACACACTGAACCTACACCTGGAGTTATGGTCTGGGGAGCAATTTCCTATGACAGCAGGAGCACTCTCGTGGTTATCCCACGCACCCTGATGGCACAGTTGTACGTCGGTCTGGTGATTCAACCTGTTGTGCTGCCATTCATGAACAGCATTCCAGGGGGTGTTTTCCAACAGGATAACGCTCGCCCACATACCGCTGTTGTAACCCAACATGCTCTACAGAGTGTCGACATGTTGCCGTGGCCTGCTAGATCACCAGATCTTTCACCAATCGAGCACGTATGGGACATCATTGGACGACAACTCCAGCGTCACCCCCAACCAGCATTAACCGTCCTTGTATTGACCGACCAAGTGCAACAGGCATGGAACTCCATCCCACAAACTGATATCCAGCACCTGTACGACACAATGCATGAACGTTTGCATGCTTGCATTCACATTCTGGCAGTTACACCGGTTATTAATGTACCAGCATTTCACATTTAAAATGGCTCTTCTTGTGCTTACATTAAGCTGTGATCTTGAAACCTTAATCGATTAAATATGTTACCTATACAAATGTATTGCCGCCATTTCATTCCTCTACAACTATTTTTACGTGGTGTTGGGATTTTTTTTTCCCATCAGTGTATATACGCGCCAAAAGTTTCGTGACGTCACATCCGGTAACGCACGTGCTCGTTAAAGAGCGTCATGGATAGTTATGCAGAAGCACATATCACGAGGCAATCAAGGTGGCGCAGTGGTCTAAGGCAATTGGCTTCTAATCATTTGTCCGAAAGGGGTCTGGGTTCGAATCCCAGTGAAGCATGGATGTTATGTTTGTCCTACGGCACTGACTCTCCCCCTTCCTCGGAACTAGTAGTCCTAAATTCAGGATGGGCAACTACTTATGGCCCACTGAATTGCTCACGGTGGTCGTTAAACCTCCAATTAAAAATGTTGCACGGGGTGGGTATGCAAATTCAAAGGATGTGGTGGTGTGAAACCATCAGTTGTATGCCTGCACGATACGGCAGGTAAGCTCATACTGCATTGGTACATTTTTCAGTAGTGTGGGTAGCGATATGTAGTACAGTTTGAGAGAGCATTGTGACACGTATCTCCTATTGGGGGAATGCCATGGTTCAGCATTGCGTGCAGCAAGGGCCTACAGCGAGCAATACCCAGCACGACGGCATACGGCGGCTTGATGCTCAAATGCGTGACGACACGGGCAATGTCGCACCATTTCCAAGTGTAGACTGTGGCGCTGGACCCTCTGTGAGAACACCATCCGTCGAGGATCCCATACTAGAGTTCATAGAGGAGTCAACGACCAGCAGCCATATGATCGCGCGACAGTTCAGTGTGCACCAAAGTACTGTACTTGCCGTTCTACGTGACGAAGACCTGCATCCATATCACATCACACGGGTGCAAGGCTATTGCCACAGGATTATCCTCAAAGACAGGCATACTGTGAGTGGCTGCTACAGCAACATGCTGCCGATAATAGTTTCATCCGCCGTATCTTGTGGACTGATGAAGCAAGGTTTACATGGCAGGGTATCTGCAACACCCATAATAGTCATGTTTGGGCATTGGACAATCCGCACACAACACGTGAACACGCTCACCAGGTCCAGTGGGGTGTTCATACCTTCCAGGTTTTACGATTTTCCCGTAAAGTTTATGGAAACGTGACTAGTTTTACGTTTTTACTGGCAAAATGTTAATTTTACGGATTTAATGGTTTCCCGAAATTTATTTCCCTTTTTTTGACGATTTTGCACTCACTATTAAAACTTTTTCTATTTAACTTAATCCATTCAAAGCAAAGCGCCAATGTAAGTTACGAACAACTTTTTAGTTATTATAAATAAGCTTATTCGTAATGTGTTTATGGGAACATTTGCAGCAGTTTTCCCACGTGTTAGGTTTTGCGTTGTTTCAAACACTAAAACTTGCGCCGCACGTAGACTGATAAGTATAACAACCAGCTGGGCTTGTTTAACCTTGGGCTTGGTTCTCTCTCACTGTCCCCATGGATTCTTCGTCCCCCGGGTCGCAACTTCTAAGGAGGCCAAAGTGGGTGTGACTTGCATTGCAGCACACACTTGGAAGCAGATGTCTTTACTACCCTAGTTCGAAATGCGATCTCAGAACGTAGTTATCGTAGAAAAAAAAATCAAACGGATTTTAAATCTGTGTAATTTTTAAGTCCAGATCGATACCCAACATGACGAAATTAAGCAAAAGCTGTCAGTTTTGTGAAATTAAAAATGCATTGGGTCATGGTTTCGTAACTTCTTCTCTGGTAATAAATTTGATCTAACGGAAGAATGCTACTAGGAAGTTAAAAGAAAAAAAGTAAGTCCAATGTTCATTGGAGCCAGTGCTTCTCCAGCAATGATTTATTTTGCTCGTCCCTTAGTAAGTTTGTACGTTTTCCAACCAATGCTTTGTTTGTCTCGCAATAACGTGCGTAAAAATATTTTGCCTTGATTCAACCAAATTAATATGTTGCGGTATTATTTTTTTCCTCTGCAAATTGCATCTCTTTAAACTGTTGCTGTTTTACTTGCATTTTTTTCAAGTGTCAATAAATTTAGTGTTAGTGATTCGCTATGAGCAGCAATATAAAAATGTATATTCTGCGGAGTTTCCTGTGTATTGCAAAATCTTCAAAAAAATGAAAAATATGCATTTTGCTCTGCGTGTCGATGTAATTTCAGCGTTTCGTGTGGTGAAAGGAATTATATTACTAATCATATAGCGTCAAGCATAAATGTAATGTTGACTGCGTAAAAAATATGAAATTAACTTCCTTTGTTAAAAGTTATAATGAACTGGATGCGATTTGTGCAAAGTGTTTATTCACTTCTTTTTTAGTTGAGCATAATTTACCAATTAGTGTCACTCATTTATTTCATTTGACTGTCTCACGTCCGTCTCTCCGTAAGATAATCCTAGCATGAAAATGGTTCGTTTTTGAAAACATTTTAGTTTGTTCCGTGACGGCGTGGGATACGATCCTATTGGATTTGGAGGTCAAAGGGTGGAACATCCTTCCCTTGAGATGCAAACCTCCATAAAAATAATTTTTTATCTCTTTACATATCATAATGATAGCATAGTAATGAGAAATTATGTATAGATTCTATTTTAATCGAAATAAACGTGCCGATAAATTCAAACATCTGTAGTCATATCAATTAAAAGTTGATACTTGTTTCAAAGGTAACATATCATTTTTAATCGATATGTTCAGTACATTTAATCAATATGCGCGACAAGTAATATCGATTAAAATTTTCATCTAACATATCGATTAATTTTTTTTTACGGATTTTGGTTTCTGAAAGTTGGCAGGTATGGGTGTTAATACCTGGTGTGGTATTCTGTGCGATATCCTAGTGGGACCATATCTTTTTCCCGAACGTGTCACAGCTGCCAACTGCATGGTGTCCCTACGTGATGTTCTGCAAGACTTACTGGAAAACATACCATTGACTGTTCTCAGCAATCTATGGTTCTAGCATGATGGAGCACCAGCGCATTACACTGCAAATGTGCGCCAGTACCTGGATACGGAATATCCCGGTTGATGGCTTGGCTATGGTGGTCCTGTCGCATGGCCCGCTGGATCACTGGAACTTAACCCATTGGACTGCTTCCTCTCGGGTCATCTAAAGGAACTGGTATATCGATGGCTTGTCAACAGATTGCACGACCTAGTGGCCACCTTACACGCGGCCCTTACAACTGTAACCACTGCTATGCTTCAATGCGTGCAGATGTCTATTCCTCGGCGGGCTGCCACCTGTTCCGCACTACAAGGTGGTCATGTTGTAATCTAACACGAATTCACGTTTTTTATCGTGTGTGTTGTAGAGGTACACATCAATAAATTACATGTTTTCTGTCAAAGTAATAGGGTAAGTTATTTCTAATGTCTGTATTCTTACCGGATGTGACGTCACGAACTTTCGGCACGTATATCTCCGGAATGTGACTTTCGATCGGACAACAGTTTTCGGCTTCTTTCTCCACGAGGAATTGTCTGGTAGGTTTATTGTGTGGTCCATTCTGATCACCCTATATATATATATATATACATGTACACTGTATTGACAAAATTCACCAGACACCCCTTCAAAAGCAAATGAACGGATCCGCTGTGTTGTTAAGATGCGCGCTGCAGCTGATCGCGATCATACCGCACTGTGAGGTTGAGTGAAAATGTCACTGCAGGAGAGAACTGACTTTGAGAAAGGAAATATTGTTGGGTGTTATACACTGAAGAGCAATTGAATTAGAGATACCTGTCTAATAACGTGTAGCACCATCTTTCGCCCTGATGCCGGCGGCAATTCGTCTCGGCATGGACTCGACGAGACACCAGAAGCGTCGGGAAGCCATACGGATCCACAACCACTGAACAAGCTTCCACAGTTCACGAAGATTTGATGGAGGGGGGTCAGAGCCTCGAACATCTCTCTCGATGGCATCCCAGATGTGCTCGATGGGATTGAGGTCAGGTGACCTAGCTAGCCAAGAAAGTGATGTCACGTTGGTGGAGTGTTCATCCAACCATTCAGATACAATTTGGGAGCGATGGCACGCTGCATTGTCTTGTTGCAGGACGATGTCCCCAGTGGGACGTTGAAGACACAAACAGGAGCAAATGGTCGTCCAGGATATCACAGTAACGCTAACCTGTGAGGGACAATGTCACACATACCAGGGGTCCCATTTCAGTCCAAGTAAACAGTCCCCAGACGAGAATGCCACCCCCACCAGCTTGAAGAGTACCCTGCTTGGAAGAAGGATCCATCGCTTCATGTGGTTTGCGCCGTACTCGTATCCTGCCATCCGCATGTACCAACGTGAATCTCGACTAATCAGTCCAGGCAACATTTTCCCACGTCTAGGGTCCAGTGGCGATGTTCCTGCACCCATGCTAATCTTTGCACCCTGTGATGTGCGGTCAGCAGCGGTATAGTCGTGGTACGATGGCTTCTGTACCCCATAATGAGGAGATGGTTCTGGATGGTCCGACTGCTTACACATTTTTGTACCAGCTTAAATTGCTGAGTGATTCCTTTCACTGTGGCCCGTCTATCCGCTGTTACAATGCGAGCTAGTCGACGATGACCCCGCTCATCCACACGCTGTTGTCCACAGCAGTTGGCCCTTGCAGGGATGGTTTTACCGGATTCGATGTACTCATGGTGCACCCGTGACCCAATGCCTGCACGACTTCCGAGATGGAGTGACCCATTTGTCGGGCCCCGACAATTTGTCCACGATCAAATGCGCTTAGATCCTTTGTCTTATCCATACTGCGTTCAACTCTTACTTATTCATATCACATCACTCCTTATACTGTTGGATCGCTGCATATGTCATGTCGTTTACGTTTATAGGGCCGCCCACAGCACCACATTTGCATAACGCCAGCTGTCTCTAATTCAATTGTTCAGTGTATTAGTGGATTGCCCATAAGAGAAACCAAGGCGTTTAAACATACCCAAGTCAACTGTTTTGGATGTACTGAATAAGTGGAAGACACATGGTGTGCCTGAAGCAGCAAAACGTACTGGCAGACCAAAGAAAATCAGTAATAGAGGATGTTGAAGCATCAGGACAGTTGTTACAGCTAATCGATGGAGTATGGAAAAAAATCTCAGTGTACAGGTGAGTAAAAATGCTGGAACCTCGGTATGTACACGTACCATTCACAGAGAACTTCATTCCATGGGTTACTGTGGTCGTGCGGCTGCTCATAAGCCTTTCATCTCCTCTCAGAATGCTACTCATTGTTTAGCATGGTGTAAAGAACATTTTTTGTGGACCGTCGATCAATGGAAACAGGTCCAATGGACTGATGAATCCAACAGGGTTGCTAGCCGACCGGGAAAAATCAGGGAATCCGAAAATAAGGCTACAAATCAGGAAAAACTCTGGGAGAAATAAATTTTTTTGCAAAAACCTGGAAAAGTCAGGGAAAATTAAACTGATAATTTTTTGCATAATGAATATGCAGTTACCAGGGATGCAAATTCTACGGCAGAGTGCACCAAAATACAGATTTTGCGCCAGAACCGCTGTGCCCCGTCGTCATCGCCGGTACTTCGGTACACAAAATTCTGAGTATGCACCGAGTTCCGCTGGAAGCTGAATAAGACCAGAAAGATTCAGCGATTCCAAGTACTAGGGATGTTATGTTAGTTACTGTGGAAATCGTCTGTCTGCTACAGAGGACGGAAAACATCAAGTATGCTACGGAAATCGTCAGTCCGCTGCGGACAACGAAAAATATCTAGTATGCAATAGAATTTGAAAATTTTCGTCAGCAACAACAAAAAAAAAAGCCAGCAAATAATTCAAGTGTATAATAATTGGTTTTTTAGCATGTCTTTTGTAAAAAGAAGATCGTGCTTATGCTATCGATTTGTCCGTCCTTCCGAATCCCTAGTACTTAGAATCACAGATTCTAAGTACTAGGGATTTTATGCAGTTTCTACGGAAATCATCTGTCCGCTACGGACGACGGAAAACATCGGTCCGCTGCGGACAGCGAAAAACGTCGAGTATGTAATGGGAATCGAAAATTTCAGCCAGCAATAAAAAAATAAAAAAGCCAGCAAATAATTCAAGTGTTCCATAAAATTTTTTTAGCGCGTCTGTTGTAAAAAAAGATCATGCCTGTTTTACCAGTTTGTCCGTCGACACCATATCTCTGCAACTATTAGTCAGATTTCAAAAATTCTTTTTGCATTGGGAAGCTGAAATATGCAAATGATGATCTTTCTTTTCGTTTGTTTTTTTACGATGTCCAATTTCGCCGCTAAAGGGCGTAAATGCAGATGATGTCGAATTCAAAAAATATTTTATTCCATATATTTGCTTCTAAACGTCCGATTGAAAAAAATTATTTTGCATTTAGATTCCATTTATGTCAAAAAATATTTTAGTTATAGTTACTTTCTCAAGTTATGCATAGATTTTTCACTAGCGGGCGTAAAAGTAAATTACGCTTTCCCTGATTCTCTTCTTCTAAAACTTTGATTTGAAACATCTTTTCTTCAGCAGATACAGCTCCTGATGGGAAATTTTTGCATATAATTTCTAATTTTTGTTAATTAATACTTTGGCCACCAGGGGCGTAAGTGTTAATTTTTGCCATAAAATCTTGATTGAAAAATTTTGTTCGTGGACCGATGCTACTCACGTCGATAAACCTTTTTGGAATATTTTCTTTTTAAAATATTGCATAGTTTCAACCTAGGGGGCATAGATGTATATTTTATTTTTGTCAATATCTCTGCTTCTAATGGTCCGATTTGGAAAATTCTTTCTTCATTGGAAAGAGTTTCTGGTGTGACATGCTTTTTAAATAATTTCAAAATTTTCAAGTAATTCATAGACTTTCTGCAAGGAGGCACAAAGGTAAATTTAGTTTTTCCCAATATTTTTGCTTCTAAAATTCAGATTTGAAAAATTCTTCCTGTATTTTTTTTTTTTTTTTTTTTTTGATTGAAGGTTTAACGACCACCGTGAGCAACTCAATGGGCTATAAGCAGTCGCCCGTACCTAATTTAGGGTCACTGGTTCCAGGGAAGGGAGAGAACCAGTGCCGTAAGACAAACAGAACATCCATGCCTCACCGGGATTCAAACCCGGACCCCTTTTGGACGAATGATTAGAGGCCATCGCTTAGACCACTGCGCCACCGGGGTGGCCTTCCTTCTTGTATCGGATACAGCTCCCGATAGAAAATATTTTTCATATAACTTCTAATATTTTGTAAAGAATGGTTTGCCCACCAGGGGTCATAAGTTTTAATTTCTGCTTCTGATGTATTTGCAGCAAAATCTGAGCTCCTTAAAACTTGACTAAATTTTTTTTTCTCGGAACAACACCGCTCACATCAAAACACCTTTTGAGAATACTTTCTTCCTAAAATGCATGTTTTTCCCGCCCGGGGGCATAGATGCATATCTTATATTTGTTCATATCTCCGCTTCTCAGAGTGATTTGAAAAATTCCTTCTTTGTTGGAGAACGTTTCCGCTGTGAAATGTTTCTCATATAAATTCAAATTTTTCTTAACGCAGAAGTCTGTAACCAGAGGACGCCGCCCCGGTGGCTCAGTGGTCTAAGCGATGGCTTCTGATCATTCGTCCAAGATAGGTCCAGGTTCGAATCCCGGTGAGGCACGGATGTTGTGTTTGGCTTACAGAACTGGCTCTTTCCCTTCCCTGGTGTCAGTGGCTCTAAATTAGGGATGGGCAACTGCCCTTAGCCCACTGAGTTGCTGACGGTAGTCGTTAAACCTCCAATAAAAAAAAAAAAAAAAAAAAAAAAAAAACACCACCAGAGATCTTAAGTTCAGGATTCTGTTTACAGCAATATCTGTGGGATTAAGAACCCGATTGAAAAACTTCTTTCTTCGATCAGATGCTATTTGTTTTCCATACCAGTTCCATTGACTTTGAATAGCTTTGATAAATTTAATTTGCGTCAGAACAGATTCAAGAGACGTGCTCATTACACACAAAAATTTGGTGTCATCTTTGTTTTTCTTGCATTGAATATATTGTATTATAGATGTGGCATTTAGTATGTATATTATCATGGTTATACATAATCTGTAAAAATAATCTGAAATTTCCCGTGAAATTATCTTCTGGAAAATTCAGGGAATTTTTAAAGCCAATATGAGTGGCAACCCTGATCCAGATATACAATCCATCAGTTTGATGGTTGTGTGGGGGAATGGCGGCAGCCAGAGGAATGCTATTTACCACAGTGTACTGTTCCTATGGTCAAGTTTGGAGCTTTCAGTGTACTTGTGTGGGGGTGTTTTTCGTGGTATGGTCCCAGCCCATTGGTTATCATCGACAAACCTGTTAACCAGCACATCTACCTCGATATTCTGGGCAATTATGCCCTATCAACTCTGTTGCAATACTATGGAATCGAGCCTTGTTGGTACCAGCAGGATAATGCACCGAGCCATAAAGCAATGACTGTTACGGCATGGTTGGAAGATTATTCTGTATTGTGTTTGGACTGGCCAACACAGAGCCCTGATCTTAATTCCATAGAGCACCTATTAGTGGCAGCATTATGTACTGAATGGAAGCACATACCTATCACTGTGTTCCAAGACCTTGTCGAAAGTAAATCTTGAAGGGTCAGTGCATGCATTAAGGCCAAAGGTGGAGCGACACCGTACTAATGTATGTCAATAAATGCTATATTGAGTTTCTCTTCTAGGTGTGCGGTGACTTTTGTCAATATAGTGTATATACGTATGTATACAAGGGAGGATCGAAAAGTAATGCACAGCAGTTTGGCAGACGAGTTTGAATATCATGCTACAGACCGGTTTGGCTGGACCAGGTGTCGCCATGGTGGAAGATAATGTGAACGACGGCACAAAGAGGTCACGTTTGTTAGCATTGTCGACGAATGAAGAGCAACGTGGTGTCTTTTTTTTTTTTTTTTGTGGGCTCAACAGAAAACTCTACAGAAATTCACAAAAAAAATGGACGAAGTGTATTGTGGTGATTGCCTAGACTACAGCAACATCTCCAGATGGTGCAGTTTCTTTGCAGAGGGCCATGGCAACCTTACCGATATGCCACGTGCTGGTCCATCTGCCACTGTGAGAGGCATTGAACAGGCAATTCCGAGAGACCAGTGGATACATCTGTGCACATTTGCACAGATGTTCAACATTTCGTACGCTATACCATACATTATTGTGCATGACAAATTGCAATTTCGCAAGGTCAGTGCATGATGGGTGCTCAAGAACTTGACAGACTACCTAAAGGGACAGAGACTACATCAAACATCATATTATTTGGACAGAGACTACTTGATGCGTTACGCAGGATATGAATTTCTGGCAGGTGTAGTGATGGGCGACAAGTCCTGGGCATACCACTACACTCCCGAAACAAAGAAGGCAAGTATGGTGTGGAAACATTCTGACTCCCCGCCACCAAAGAAATTCAAAGTGGCCCAATCTGCACAAAAAGTCCTCATGACAGCGTTCTGGGACATGCCTGCCTGGTGTTATCGTTCTCTTGATGGAGTTTCATCCAGCTGGGACCACTGTGAATGCCAAAACCTACGCTAACTCATTGACAAAATTGCATTGTGTCCTTTGTAAGAAAAGACCCAACAGAGATTCTGCAAATGTCAGACTGCTTCATGACAACGCTCTCCCACATTGTGCACTTTGGCTGGGATGTGCTCCAGCACCCATCGCACAGTCTGGACCTGGCTCCTCTCCTTCGAACTTTCATCTGTTTGGTCCCTTGAAAAGATTCCTGGGCAGCCAACGCTTTGATTCAGCGACGAAGCCAAATTGGTTGTCTGCGGGTAGCTACATGCACAGAAAACGAACTTTTATCAGCAAGGTATACTAAAACTGGTACCACGCTGGGATAAATGGCTCAAGCGTCTCAGTTCTTATGTTAAAAAATAGCTAAGAAATGTCTGTACGCCCAGAAAACGGACTTTTATGAACAAGGTATATACTAAAGCAGGTACCATGCTGGGATAAATGTCTCTAGCGTCTTGGTTCTTATGTTGAAAAACATAAGAACCGAGACTAAGAAATGTAGTTTCACTGTGTGCATGTTTTGCTTTGCCTATCTATTAAACTGTTGCGGGGGGGGGGGGAATAGTGTGCATTACTTTTTGCTCCTCCCTTGTATATGTATGATACACATGGTCAAGTCACATTATTGTGACCACCAGCTAATATCCAGAGAAACCACCATGTACAGTGTGAGAAGCAGCTAGACGGGCTGGGAGTGACTCAATAAGGTGCTGGAAGGTGGTCACAGGTATGTGGAGCCAGGATCGTGTTGTTCGATCCATAGAACGAACAACACGATCGAGGTGGTCCCGCAGATGCTCAACTGGGTTTAAGTCTGGGGAATTAGGGGCCCAGGGAAGTACTTTGAAGTCTTCATCATGCTCTTCCAACCACTATTGGATATTTCTAGCTGTGTGACACATCACATTGTCGTGCTGGAAGATCCCATCCGCCCCAGGGAAGACAATCAGCATGTATGGGTATACGTCGTCTGCAAGGATGGATTCATAACGATTTCGGTTCATAGTGCCAGAGAATGCCACAAAAACATTCCCCAGACCATAATGCTGCCTCACCAGCTTGTGTTCTTCCAGCAATGGTTGAAGAGTGTTTGTTCTCTGATGTTTCTCGCCTTACGTGCCAACATCCATCAGTTCGATGAAGCAGAAAACATGACTCATTGGAGAAGGCAATCCTTTGCCAATCAGCAGAGATCCAAATTCGATACTGCTGTGCAAATGTAAGCCTTTTCTGCTGACGCACCTAATGAAGGTGCGTCAGCAGAAAAGCATAGGTGCCGTGACCATCCGTCTGCATCAGAACCCCATACGCAGCGAGGTTTGCTGAACTGTCATTTTATGCACTTCCGATAGCCCTCTGGTTCATTCGGCTGGTGAGTTGCTCCACTGTAGCATGTCGATCTGCCCTCACGCACCTTCTAAGCCAACGTTCACATCAATGGCACGTGGTGCTCCGCAGTTTCGATGTTGCTTATTCGCAATGGTGCCATTTCTCCAGTGACAATACACTTTAACGACAGCACACGAACAGTTCACAAAGTCCCATATTCATACAGCATTGAAAATGTCAAAATGTCATTTAGCTGCTTAATTATTAACAGGGATCATAGCATACTTCTGGAAAATTTTAGGTAGGAATTTTAGGAATTTTTGGAAAAATTTTAGGAAAATTTTAGGAGTGTATTTCAATAAAAACTAGGTGTATATTTGTATACATCTAGTAAAACAACTTCGTATACATTGTAAAGAGTTTGCTTCACACCCTTCAACCATATATACTGATAGACTGTGCATGACATCAAAATTTCTGGCTCCAACATAAAATCACATGACATCAGTCATAAAGATGGGTTACGCCTGCTGTGCTTATGGTTGCTCTGAGTGATATAGTAAAGGAAGTTCTATGATTTTTCATGCGTAAGAAACAAATTAAATACCTAAGTCAATAAAGTTCAATTACTTAACCAGAAACTTGCAGCTATTGATATAAAAATATAGTAACTTAAGAAAAAAAAAATGGAATGCATGTTCCAAATACTTCGCAAATGTTCATCACATTATAAATCATGAAATGTAAACAACCCGATCATGCATGTATATAGCTCATAAGTAAACTTACCTGAAGAGTTTTCATTATATATGAAGCGCATTCACATAATACACCGAAAACACTGAAGTTCTGCAGCGTAAATTAGTAATCATAACAGCATTTTTACACGAAATTTGGGGTCTGATGATGACGTGCCCAATGTTGGAGCCATGGCGGCTTTGATGCAGCTATTGCCAATGCGCAGTCCATTAGTATATATGGTCGAAGTTCACACCCAAAATGTTTGCATATCGTCTAATGTCTAAAGTTTAAGTATGATTTACTTCTAATGTTCAGTTCTTATCTTTTCACGTGTTATTATCATATTCAAGTATATTTACCACATTCAAGTTTCACTTTGAACATTAATATGCTGTTGAACCAGAAGCAATTCACGATTTTCACAGTAAAGTTTTCAGGTTTCACATTAAATTATAATATCCTAAAAAGGTAATTAAAAACCAAGAACTATGTACAATTGTTAACTGAATTACATTTTTCATATTATTGTTTCAACCTTTTCCTGATAAGCCTATCTTTTTCTGCTTTCACCACAACTAATTTCTTTTCAGTTTTCTTTATTTCAGCTGAACCTTGTATGATCAAGTTAGAGGCAACTGCTATTTCAACAGTATTTTGTTTTTCTACAGCTTTTCTCATTATTTCTGTTCCCTCTTGAATTACTGCTAGGGAGGCTTCTTTATCTTTTTTAAGCCTATTTATTTCTGCATCATTTTCTTTTATTTTGTCATCAAACTCAGCTTTTCTTTTTTTCTCTAGCTGCTTTTCCTTATTTTCCTATTTTCCTTCTCTTTCTGCTTTCTTTCTTTTACCTTTTTTGATTCTTCTTCCTTCAGCTTATCAACATACTCTTTATAAAATTTATGAGAATCACGAACACTATTTAACAAATTTCTTGTTATGGGAACTTTACTTACACATCCATAGTGTTTAATGGCCCCTTTAACTATTCTTAATGATGTTATAGTTGAGTTTTTTAAGTTAGCCTTGTCCTTCCTTAACAGAGCAGTGTTAACCGAAAATCCCCTTTCTGCATCAGCATTACCATGAGGTAAAACTAAAATTGACTTGATGAGTTTAGCAAGATTTGAGTATTTTTCTTTTCCGCTAGAGTCTTTAATACTAAATATATTACGCCAGTAATGATCAATCCGCACTGGAATATGCCCTTAATCTGAAAATTTCACTAGTTCATCTAGAGTTGGCTTATCAGAATTTAAAAGTTTCCACTCTTCTCTTACTCTATCAATTTGTTCCTCAGAAAGATGCAAAACACTTGAAATTCTGGTTATTTCCGAAAGTCCTTCAGTGACTGAAAGTTGAGTTGACTCTTTCTTTGGTTCTTTTACCTTTAAAAACTTCTATGTCTCTTAGCTTTTGATTGCAGAATGGCAAATTTGACTTTAAATATTTTGTGGTTGCAATTAGTGATGATCTTACATCTAAGAGAAATAATTTCTGCCTGGTCTCCTGAACATTCCTGAGGAGATTTTTTGTCTTCATACAAACTTCTAACCTCCCCTAGTTTTTTCCATGAATTTTTGTTTTCAAAATCTACATTCTTTAGGTCTTCTCCAAATTTCCCTGCAATAACGTCATCTTGGATAAACTGAGCCATAACATTCCTCATTAAAGTATTTAAATCAGAATATAAGTGGTGTATTTTTGGTTCTTCACTCTGATAACATAATGAAAACTTTTCAAAATTTTGGTGTGAAAATGAAATTAATGCTAAATAGCAAGGAGTTAGCTCATTTTTCAGGAAACAGTAAATTCTTTTATACCTTGCTGAATTGCGTAGTTGTTTTTCAAATATTTTTTGAGATGGCAAGAAGTTTAAAAAATATTCTGTAATATTTAGCCATTGATCCAAGAGCCTCTGGGCTACAGAACCAATGGTTAACCATCTGTTGCTGACATGACGCAAAAGAAATTTGGCTGTGACCAATGTTATATCCTTGACAGATTTATAATCCTCTCATCTTGCAGCACTACTCTTTAAAAAGTAATGCACATCAGTAGCAAATTCGTCAAAATCTATATTTAAGCTTGTCAAAAATTTTTTAAATGCATTACTAACAACACGCAGGTTGCAAAAACCTAGTTCCAAAGATTTCTGGCCTGTTTCTTGTTTTACAACTTCATTGAATTTGCGTAAAAAGCACTTATTTACATTTGGGCTGTCCATGGATACACAAATAATTCTGTTCAACGAAATATTGAAGGATGATAACACATCAAGAATTTCTTTTAGCAAAATATCTGCTGTTGCATGACCCAGAAAAACGCTTGTTAGGTATCGGCAAGAAACTGAATTTATTTCTGAAGACCAGTACCTGAGATGCACATCCAACTGCCGTTTCACTTGTGCATTTGTAGTTTCATCAAATGCTATAGTAACCTTTCCTGGGCTACTAGATGCAATGTCTTTTTTCAAATCCTCTTCAAAATATTTTGACAATCCATGTGATATCACATAAGCAACTTTTTTTTCTTTAAGTTGCATTTTGGCTGCAATAGCAGAATCAGGAAACATTTCTTTGAAAAGTTCAACTGTTTCAGTGCATGAAACAAAAGACATATTGTCCTTAGCAACTTTCATGGCCCATAATGCTTCGGCTTTAGCCAACTGTAAATCATGACTCAGTACTTCACTAATATTTGTTTTGGGCTGAAGATCCCGTCCTCCAAAGGCTTTCACAGGATGGACTTATTTTGAAATTTACTTTGAAATTTCTGCAAATGTTTTTTTCCTTTATGATGCGCTTTTACTTGTGAAAAGCCACTATTAGAAATGTTGAAAATTTCTGAACACAATATACACTTAGCAGAAAATATTGTTTTCAGTTGCAGAACACCATTCTTTCAACTTCACTCCGTCCAATTCTTTGGCGAGCCACGCATCTTGAAATTTCGTTTTGGATTTAGGCATCTTAAACACTTGTATTACTAACCAGAAAATGAAAGGGAAGTACAAAAACACATTCCAATATTGCAAAACCAGACAACTTCCTGAAGTTTGGCTGCGAGGATGTCAGAAGATAGAAAAAAAAAAAGCAAGTCACCACTAGAGAACTGAACCTGCACACAGCACAGAGAGCACCATAAAAGACGCAAGAGCAGAAACTATCATACGCATCTCACGCAAGTTCAGTCAAAGCGAGTCGGAGCCGAGATATATTGTGTATCGAAGGTCGCTATCGCCGACGCACGATGGAAGGTTAATGATCACGTGCTCTACTGCCTGCCACGATAACACTCAGCTACCATCCCATCGTCATTACCGGAGGTTACGGAAGGAGACCACATGTTTCCTCTTTGCTTCCACCCACCTGCGGTTTACAATAACAAAACATCAGCAGAAAGAGGAGGTTCCACGAGGCATGTCCAAAAATAAAGTACGATCTTCTGCATGCCACCGAGTTCGTCTGCAAAGCGCAAACCAGGGGTGAAAATTACCCCTCCCCCTTTTTCCTTAGATCTCTTGTTACTCTCGAAAACTGTCCGAAGGCACAAAAGTGGAGCGCCCGCCCCCGAAGCAAGCGCATCTCGATGGCGTCATTTTCCCTCCCTTCAGCAGCACAGCATATAGGCTGTGTTTCTACAATAACAGGTCTTTTTACCTTACCGTTATGGTAAATTTATTGGCGTTAATAACGGTTGTATTTTTAAAAAATAAGCTTACGAAAATTTTAGGAAGAATAGCAAATTTTAGTTATAATTTTAGGAATTTAAGGAGGGTCACAAAATATTGGGAATTTTAGGAGAAATGCGATCCCTGTAATTAACGTGCTATTTAGACAATCTACATTTTGAGGTTACTCACCTTCATCCCAAATACCATTTAAGCAGGTTTTCATCTCTACACATTTCCAACACATATTTTTCCTTAGTTACATCGTGATTCAAGCCCCCAACCTCCCAGTTTTTTTTTTTTTTTTAACTCACGCAATGACTAAATGCCGATTCAAAATAATCAACTACAAGTAAACATAATTCAACACCTTAAAACACTAATATCTAATTAAAACTTCAATAGAAAAAAAATAACTTATATTACACATTTCCTAAAATGTCAAAGTTAAAACTGTAACCCATAGTTATTTTGTTTGGTTTGTTTCAATTAATTACCGGTGTGCAGTTGTAAATAATTATGGGTTGCAGTTTTAACTTTGACATTTTAGGAAATGTGTAATATAGGTTTGTTTTATTGAAGCTTTAATTAGGTTTTGTTGTGTTGAATTATGTATACTAGTAGTTGATTATTTTGAATCAGCATTTAGTCATTGGGGAAAAAAAGCCAAAAAAAAAAAAAAAACCTAAGTTTGCCTGCGTTTAAAAAGACGAGGTTGGGGGGAGGGGGGGGGCTTGAACCACGATGTAACTAAGGGAAATACATGTTGGAAATGAGTAGAGATGAAAACCTCAAAATGTAGATTAGTTCACCAAGTGTGCTGTTTCAGAAATACTGCCATCCTTGGCCCGAAAGCCAACAATCATCCCTTTTTGCAAATCTGATAAATCGGTCGTTTTATCCACGACACAGGGTGTGTCCACATTCTGGAAAGTCAAGGAAATGCCTGAAATGTTGGTAAAAGTCAGGGGAAATCAGCGATATTTAAAAAAAAGTCAGGGAAATTTCAATCACAGACTATAACTAGTTTTAACCCGGCGTCGGGGAGCGACGCCCTCATTGCCCAACACACTTGCACTTGGTGTTGCAGACAGTCACTAACTTCCCCTTCTTACTAATGTAACCTTGTATTTCCTACCTATTATTGTAAGTTGTGTTATATTACTTGTTAACATTTCTCTTTTTGTTTTACTCAGGTCAAAGGAGTAGAAGAAAATTTGTGTTATAAGATACCTTGTTAAAAGGCAATTAAGACTGCAGCAATGTCAAAGCGTGTGTTTAATGAACAATGGTTGGACGAAAAATTAAATCCTGAATTTTCTGGTTGGATAGCTGCTGTGAATGGCGACAATGAATCAGCATTTTGTACAGTGTGCTCTAAAACTTTCAAGCTTAGCAACATGGGGCGTCGGGCAGTCTCCAGCCGCGGAAATGGCCCTAATCGTTTGAAAAACATCCGTGCTAAAATGTATTAGCCCAGTCTTGCTTCTTTCACTTCCTCTGTGAAAAAGAACTCTCTTTGTAATAACGAACTCTTGCCATCAACAAGCTCAGGAAATGTGGAATCAGTACTTCTAGAAAATATTAAGTCGAATGACTCAAATACTTATGTTGTGAAAGATGATGTGAAGCCCAATGACCTTAATGCTTATGTAGTGAAAGATGATGTAACAAAGTCAGAAACAATATGGGCCATGGAACTGTTGTCCAAGCGAACATCTCTGAACTCTTGTACACAGATTAACAAAACAGTTCAGTTAATGTTTCCTGACAGTGCGATAGCTTCAAAACTTACGCATCTTATGTGATAAACCATGAATTGGCACCACATTTCAAAGAGTGTTTAATGGACGATCTGAAGCAGTGCACTGACTTTGTAATTTGTTTTGATGAACCACTAAACAAAATTACTCAGCGTGGGCAAATGGATCAGTTTGTTCGTTATTGTGATGTCAATCTGCAAAAAGTTTCCACTAGATACTTAAGCAGCGTGTTTTTAGGACAGGCAACAGCTAATGACCTTTTAAAGAAATTCATTAAAGGTGCACCTCTTTCCTTAGATAACATGCTACAAGTGTCAATGGATGGACCTAATGTTAATCTCAGCTTTCTTCAAAAGCTGAAAGATAAACTTAGACTTGGAACTTTAAAATCCAGATGGTAAATTATTAGTTGACATGTGGTCAATGGAGCTATGAAAACTGGTCTTGAAGCAGTGAAATGGGATATACATCACTTTCTGCGTAACTTGTACTACCTTTTAAAAGATAGTCCTGCTCGCCGTGCAAATTATACTATGATTACTGGATGTAAAGATTTCCCTTTGAAATTTTGCATTGTAAGGTGGTTGGAAAACATTAATTGTTTGACTAGGACATTGCTTGTCTTTGATCATATCAAGAATCATCGGTTTCCAGCAAACAGCACATGTTTCTTTCAGAATTCATGGAAAGTCCACTGTTGAAATGCAAATTGGCTGCATTTAGGACTATAGCTTCAGAGTGTGAATCTTTTTTGAGAAGGTTCCAGAGCCCAAAGCCTTTAATTCCTTTCTTACACACTGATTTGCTGGATCTGATGAAATATTTGATGGCAAGAAGCTTGAAGCCTGACAAATTATAAGTGAAGCTGATAGTGTCTCAAAACTGTTAACTTTAGATGTATTAAAAAGTGAAAATCTCTCAATTAAGTTGATATTGGATTTAGTGCTAAAAAGCTATTAAAAAAAGTGAAGTGCTCAGAAAGGGAGAAATTAGAGTTTAAGCTTGAATTTAGGAAACTTGTGACCAGTACGATTTAAAAACTTCGTGAGAAAAGCCCACTAAAATTTAAGTTTGTCCGTGGGGTAACTTGTTTGGACCCAAATATTATAGTGCAGCTGTCTAGGCAAGAAGAGAGTGGAAATTGTGCTCGAAGTTTTACTTAGTGCAAACAGGATTTCAGATTACTGTGCTGCAAAAGCTAATAAACAGTACGCTTCATTGTGTGTAGAAGCTCAATCTGCTTTAAAGTCTCAGTTTGATGAATTTTTAGACAGTCATGATGATTCCATTGGATTAGACAAATTTTACAGTGCTCTGCTTGACAACCAAAAACAATTCGGTGAACTTTGGGATGTAATAAAAAATTTGTCTCATTATGTCTCATGGAAATGCTTCAGTGGAAGGTGGATTTTCTGTCAATAAGTCTCATCTTGTGGAAAATCTCCTGGAAGAATCCCTGATTTGTCAGAGAACAGTTTTTGATGCCATTAAAAATGTGGGAAGAGTAGAACACATTGCCATGAATAGAAGGCTTCTTTCTGCAAGAGCTTCCAGACGAAGATATCAGGATTATCTTGAGAAAAAGTGTTCTTCAAAACGAAGAAGGAAAAAAGAAAAATCGATCATGAAATAAAGGAATTGAAGGGAAAAGACTGAGTACAGAAGGTACTAGAGTTGGAAGAAGCAGCATTGGGAAAAGAAGAAAAGTGGTGTGCAATATAAAAACAGTGACTGTGTTCCTACCGTAATATTTTTATAGTAACTTCTGAATATTGCGTATGGGTTTGTTTGAGTGTTTCTTCAATAAATGTAAAACCATGAAAAAGAAGAGTAAACTTAAAATTAAAAAGGTGCAAGTTGGACTGCTATGGGGAAGGTGGAGACCGATTAAAAAAAAAAAAATTAAGAGAATCAGTTATTTGAGAAACTTTATACATCAAACGGAAACACTTTTAAATAATGTAAGTTTCTCAATTGTCCAATTCAATTTTTTTATCAGGGCACATATATTGAAAAACTCAAACCTATTTGTGTAAGGTCAGGGATTTCTTATATATTTGGTCAGGGAAATCAGGTTTGATAATTCTGTGACAAGCAACGACTGATGTTTTCACACCTTATATACCCACTAAGCCAGCTCATGACATGCGCTGTTGATGTCAAAAGTGGGAATGCAGAGATGCCAACCTGTTTCAGTAGTACTTGTACAAATTTTCAGTAGTTTTGGCCAATTTTTCAATAGTCATACCAAGAAGAATACTTTTAACCCAGGAAAACAACTCATTTAATTTAATTAGCATTTTTCTACTTATTCATTTATATACATGAAAATCTGTATCAAAATATTTCAAATTTTTAACATGGAAAATAATATACACCATGACATACATTTTTTTTACACAACAAAAAAATTATAAAACAGCTTTCTTTAGTGATTTTGCTGTACAGTGTTTTGTAGAAAATCTTTTTTCATAACACACTTGCCCAGAGAACATATTCATTTTTGCAATAAGAAGTGCTTCTACAGTTTCTAAACCTAAATTAGGTTGGAAACTGGCTTGATTTTTTCGCACTAAACTAAAATCTCTCTTACTCACAGCATTCGAGTGTGGAACTATAAGTGTTGCAAACATTACTTGTAGATTTTTGACCAAGTGACATCTATTCTATCTGTTACTGCTACGGTCTCTAATTTGTCAGTTTGATAACAAGGAATTCCGCTTCCAGTATATCAAGTTCATTTTCAGTTATTATAAATGAAAGGAGTTTGACTGTGTGTAATACAGAAGTAAATGATGTTATGGCTCTAAGTGAAGGATCTACTACTTCTGCATGTTTTAAGAATGCATCATAGATCAGTATTTTTTTTTTTTTCTCTTGAATATAAGAACATTTTTCAATGTGAAATTTTCTGACAGATGTATAGAATTTAGAAAGTTCATTTTCATTTAAAATGATTTCGCTTTAATACATTCTTCTTTTTACTCCAATTACCAGTTGTGTCCTTCCTGATTTTTTTTTTTTTTTTTTTGAAAAACTTATTTGAAAAATTAAGTTCACCATCAGCTACGGCAGTAGGCTTCAAAAACCCCTTGGATGCCATGACAATTTTATCCATCATGTTGAAAGAACTTTCAGTTTGAGGACCATGAATGCACGATAGCTTTCACTAGTTTAGATAAAAGGTAGTGTAACTTGGAGAATATGAATGCTTTTGAATATCATGCATCAATTCTTACAAATTTTTCAGCTTAGTCACTTTCATTTTTGGGGGAATATGTAAGAACACAGGATACACACTCGGAACATCTTTGGGGAAAAATAGTTACGGGAGAAACCGTTGCTACGTCTTATTTCTGTTTTCAGACATTTCCCTTCCATATTCAAGGTGAAATACAAATATTTACGAAATAAAATGAAATTTAACAACAATATTAGGCAGAGGAAACATCGCGTGAAAAATAAAATTACGATTATGGGAGAAATCTTCTGTTTCTGAAAGTTTTGAAAGACGAAATTTCAGTTTTCGAAAGTTTTAGGCGGAAAGCATCCTTCACCACTACCAATTGCCCCAAAGTTTCTGTTCAGTTATGCATCGATCTCTAGGATAACCCAAATTATGCTGAAAAAGCAGAAATTCCTCAAAGCCAAAGATGACACGAGAATTTTTTTGCTGTCAAATTTCGGTTTTCGGAAATTTTCCCTCCATTTTTAAAGTGAAATACAAAGATTTATGGAATAAAATTATGTATAACAATACTGGACAGAGGCAGCATCGCAGGAAAACGAAATTACAATTACGGAAGAAATATTTATTTCGTTCACTTCCGTTTTTGAAAGGCGAAATGCTGTCCCGATGCGTATTTTACGCGTTTCTCGATGCATACTTTACGCGCTTCACGACGTGTATTTTCTATGCATCGCGAAAAATTCCTGATGTATATTTTTACAAGTCAGTAAAATTTTGATGCGTACTAGACGCGTAATTACGCATTTTGGCAAACTCTGCAACGAAATCCAAGCATACGTTTCTGCAAATTATGCTTCTTTTTGCTCTTGAAATGGGGAGAAGAAAATAGGGGTTTTTGGTAGGAGAATGAAAAATCTGAAGGATTGGCAACTATGCACTAAGATGATGTAGGGTGCTATAGGCATAGCTGCCAACTTTAAAAAAAAAAAAAAACTGTACATCAACACGCGTTCGGCAGCTCGCATATTTACAATTTATAAATAATAAAATTATATATTATAGGTCCCTTTATTATTTTATTACAGTTAATTACTTAATATAAATAAAAAAATATTTACAAAAATAAATATTTAAATATAAAACAAGATTAACAAACCTTGTTAATGAGTCATTTTCAGAGTGAGATACTTTTTTCTCCCCATCATTATAGGCGTTATCACAGGATAAGTCAAGACAGTTTGGAATATCATGGTGAAATTCTTCAGACACAAATTTGGCAATATTTTCACCTGTTGAACTGGTTTCCAGGCATGGCAAAGAGAGCAGCATACATCTCACACGCTTGCAATCATTATCAAAGTAAGTTACCATAATTAGATAAAGTAGGTTGTCAGCATCATTACTGCCGTCAGTTGCGACAGAAAATGATTCACTTTTAATAGCACAGAGGACATTTTTTTTAATGATATTCTGCCATTTCTTGAACAATATGCGAAGTTTTTTTTGTTCTGCCTGATGCATATCTTTTTACTCTCTTCTAGAGAGGTAGGAAACGTAGCTGACAACATTCGGGAAACACGATCAGCTGCCGCTAGTGGTATGTTGTGCTCCAACAAAAATCCGGTAAACAGAACTTCTGCACGAATCGTTTGGCACCAAAACAATCCATGTGGCACACACATTTTGTGCTATCATTTTTTACATGCTTGTTCATTCCAACATGTGCAATGATGTCGCAGTGACCAGCAAGAGAAACATAGAAGTCAGTGTTTCACAAAGCGCAATTTGCATGAAACTCTCCCTCACGTACAAAGTCAAATTCTTCGGAGCATTTCTTCAAAAAAATTTGTTCCCGACGTTTAGATCCATTCTGGGGCTGTGAACTGAAATAATAACTTGCTACATAAATTGTTTGGTTTGAAAGATCAAAGTACGGAATCAGAGTTCAACTTTTTTTTTTTTCTTTTTTTTTTGTTGAAGGTTTAACGACCACCGTGAGCAATTCAATGGGCTATAAGCAGTCGCCCATCCCTAATTTAGGGCCACTGGTTCCAGGGTAGGGAGACAGCCAGTACTGTAAGACGAACACAACATCGATGCCTCACCAGGATTCGAACCCAGACCCTTCACGTGTGAATGGTCATAAGCCAGCGCCTAGACCACTGCGCCACCGGGGTGGTGGCTTTCAAGTTGAGCATTAGCAAACAGCTCTCCACTCAGAGGCTCCAAACAAGTGCCATGCACTCGTTGGTTGCGAGCACAGTGTATGTGGCGTCGTAAACCAGTACTTCAACTTTCCAAGTCTCTGACCACGGCCTGGCTCGATCGAGCGAGCGGAACATTTCGCAGTCCTGCTATAATCGTGGGGCACGCGACCTTGGCGCTCGAAGTGTCTTAAATTAACAAAAGACTTTTTTTTCCCCCCATCCATCCACCAATTACCAATTCCCACAGCCAGCACTGATGCTGGAGAAAAATGATAGCTGATAACGTGTGTGTGTGGGGGGGGGGATACATAAAACAAAAAAGGATAGGAAAATCGCAAAACTTTTTTTTTTTGTAGAAAGATCGGATTCCCAGAAAAAAATTTTGAAATCAGACAATCCGGGTAAACTGGGACACTTGGCAGCTATGTATAGGGTATGAAAGCAGATCGCCTCCAACGAGAATATGTACCACCATAACGAGTGCCATTGCGTCAATGACATTCCAGGGCCAGTCTCCCTTCTGGACTTCTAGGACATCCTCAATGCCATGTCTCAGCAAGACAATGCCACACTGCACATTGCAGCAACAGCACATTCCTTCAAGGATAACGACGTTCCACTTCTGAAGTGGATCGCCAGATTTATCACCCATGGAAAATATCTGGAACATACTCAAACGACAGGTGGCACTGTATGACCATCTGCCAGCAACCCTTGATGAACTTTGGATGTGGGTCAATAAAATCCTGGATGGCAATTCCAGGGGACATGCATATTCACACGTTTAGGACAAACCATTTACACATTCATTCAACGGCTTAGCATGTACAGCAGGCGATACAAGCCATAAGTGGCTACATCAGAGCACCAGGTACGTATGACACTGTGATGCTAATCTTTTGTTCTGCATTGCCTGATGAATATATAGAGGTGCCAACCTCTAGCAGAACGTATCAGTAATCGATAGGGGATTTTTCAGTAATGGAACAAACTTTCAGTAATGTAACACGCCATTTTTTTTTTTTCAAAGTTAAGGACAATACTATAGTATTACTGTGTAACCTGCAATACTTGTATGAGGTGACGACCTTCCGAGGAGCCTATCAGTGATCACCATACGAAGCCTCAATGTTAACGTGCGGAAAGGGTATTTCATGAGAAATTAATGTGTGAAATGTGTAATAACCTTATGTTTACACTATCCTGAAAAATTATGAAATTAAATTATCAATATTGTACTTACCTCACGTCATTGCTGACATAAAGACTCCCTTGTTGCTGGTTTTGCAGTGGTATATTATTTTTCAGAAAACTTTTTTATAACACTGCTCACCTGAGGAAAATGCTTTACTTTTCTGTACAAGAAGGGCACTTAATGTTTTGGTGCTCATTGTTGGGTGGAAGTATGCGAGGTTTTTCCTCACTATACTAAATATTCTCTCTGTAGAGGAATTGCTGCGAGGGATAGTCAATATTGCCAACATTAGTTTAGGCAATGCAGAATACTTGGGAAGACCAGATGAATCCTTCATCTTAGATATTTCATTCTATGCCACATCTGCTCTAGGATATCCAGCTTCATCAATATCACAGTCTGGGAATATAGCATGAAACAAGGGACCAGCATAATTACAGCTTGCTATAGGTAGGTTATGCTCCACAACAAATGTAGTAAAATGCAATTCAGCATTTTCCACGCTATTTTCATTCTTTTTTGCAAAAAAGATTATCTAAAGGCTTTTATTGAGTCTTTCATTTTACATAATCCTTGTGTTTTTTTTTTTTTTTTACTGGATATGCCTTCGGCAATCATCTTGTCCTACATGGGCTACTGATTACTCCCATATTAGAAGGCACGCAAGGAAACCTTTAGTTCAGCATTTGTAACATTTTTCCATTTCCTAGCTCGAGATTTGAGAGAAAGATCTGGATTTTCCTGGAGAAACCTCTTTGCAAATTTATTTGTTTCAGAAACAACAATTCCAAGGATGAAATTAGTAAAAAATATGCAATAGGTGCCACATCAGTTGCAGGACCATGTTTGGGCCCCTGCATTTCAGGATAATCAAACAGATGCTGAGGTTGTTCATCACTTCCCTCTATTGCATCCTCCCAGTCGCTTTCATGACCTGAAGATTCACTATCAAGATCTTCACCTTTCTGAAGATATTGTGTGCGTGGCACAGTGGCTAATTTTCTGGCTTGATGTTGCTTGGCCAATATCACTCTCAGACGATTCAAAATCATCACTATCACTTGGCAAACTTTCACTACAACAAGCCATTTCAAATAACCTTACAAAAACATTTCACGCAGTAGGAAAAAGCACGTCTGCTAGTCTGAGGAACAAGCTGACAAAGTCATCCTCTGCTAACACTAGTTTGGAAAAAGGGGGATTTGCAATTCAGAGTTTTTGCGATTGTGTCCGTTTGTTTGGGAAAAAAAGAAATGAATAATGTGAATAGCTTCTAGTAATAAAACACTGCATTTGTTCTCCCGTGCTACAGAAGTCCGCAAAAAAATATATATAAACACCCGCCATTGCGGGACCATGCATTGCGACGAGTTGCGCGTTGTTGCACTTCGAACGGGGCTCGAAAAAGTGATTTCCGATAGTATGTTTTATAATTCACCAACAATGCCAAGTGAACAGCCCTGCCTCAACTGCAGTAGGAAAAGTTTTGGCTAAAGTAGCCTTTCTCCCGTCACACGGAGAAAGCGCGTGGGAAGCCCGATAGCAAGCGTAAACTATTTCACGATACGACTCTTGTGGCATATTAAGATTCTTTCAATGTTTGATGATATGATTCATGGAGATTCCATTTCAAAATGATATAATTGATAAATTATATGATCGACACTGATATCTGATTCGGAAAATACTCTGATCAAAATCTTCCAAAACTCACTGAAATCTATAATTTGTCCGTAATTCCATAATCTGACAGTCGAAACCGTAATAGTTGGCACCTCTGAGTATATCATGTGAAAACCAGTCTTGTCTCGACTCCTCTTAGGTGTTCTGTTTTTTAGGAACACTAGTGTATTTATCTCACACTGCAACATGCTTTCAGCAGATGTGCCATGGCATCTTCAATATAGCCAACCAGCAGACTACGTCGTAACTTCTGGATTTTGTGCAGCAGTTAAGAAAAAAAAAAAAGTACTTTTTGCCATTTTCAGCAAAAAAATGACTAAGCACCCCAACAAAAAAATAAGCACATTTTAAAGGCTTAAGAATTTATAAAGACCATGGAAATCCTGGAGAAATCTTTCCATCTAACTTCCATTTTTGAAAGACAAAATTCCATCCTTAGGTAGGGTTAGTTTTCTGTCCATCTTCCCAAAAATTCTATTCAGTTATGCATTGATATCAAGAATAGCCCACATGACAGAAAAGGCAAAATTCCTTGAATCAGGGAGAATCTAGTGCATGAAGATTACAGCAATTTTTTTTTGCCTAGTTTCAAGCTCAAATACAAACATAATACAATAAAATAATACTAGACTAAACCCGTAGGAATTGACTTAGTTTTTTTTTTTTAAAAAGAATAAACTCATATGAAACAAATGTAAACTTTATTTGATTGACAAATTCATTCAACCACTTCACTCAAGGTTAGCATTTTTTTTTTTTTTTTGACTGAAGGTTTAACGACTACCGTGAGCAACTCAATGGGCTATAAGCAGTCGCCCGTCCCTAATTTAGGGTCACTGGTTCCAGGGAAGGGAGAGAGCCAGTGCCATAAGCCAAACACAAAATCCATCATGAAAGAAATACGGGATTACACCATATAATACAAATTTTAAAGATGACAATCCGATTTTTGGTGTAAGTGTGAAAAGGATGGTAAATCAGATAATATCCGAAAACTTGCTCCAGAACAATGAATAATATCAGAGTCCCGCTCCAGGACGATGAAATTTTCAAGTTTTCGGATATTATCTGACTTACCATCCTTTTCACACTTACACCAAAAATCGGATTGTCATCTTTAAAATTTGTATTGTATGGTGTAATCCCATATTTCTTTCATGATTTATCTGCTCCTCAGGGCAATCACGAAATAGGATTCTTAACCTCCAGATTCGCTAAACATGAATGCCGGTTGCTTCGACTAGTGAATCCTGCGATGGCTACATTCAAATTAATCAGAAACTTGGTCGTTCTGGGTGGTGTAGTGGAGGTTAGCATACCCGGGCACTATCTGGGAGACGCAGGTTCGAGTCCCGCTCCAGGACGATTAAATTTTCAAGTTTTTGGATATTATTTGACTTTCCATCCTGGTCACATTTGCACCAAACATCGGATTGTCATCTTTAAAACAACATCCATGTCTCACGGGAATTCGAACCCTGACTTCATGAACAAATCATCATAAGCCAGTGCTTAGACCACTGCGCCATCGGGCGGCCAGGTTCTTGATGAGCATCACCACTGGACCCTTTTCCAGTCTTAAAATGTGAGGCAGAAGTCCACTCATTTCCATCGTGTGCAAAAATTCAACTGGAGAACGCACTCTTTCACTCGCATCTTCAGTCACAACTGTGTTTGTAAATGTTGTTGGAATGAGATTCGTGTTGCGAATACTCTTCATTCTCTCTTGTCAGAGACAGTGTGACCCATTGATCGCTCATGCCTTCCAGTAAGGCTCTTACGTTGTTTTTTTTCTGCAGGAGAGATTCTGTTAAGGGTAAGTATGCAATAAAGTATTCACTTACTTTAGGACTGATCATAGAACACCATGCACACACCAAGTCTGAACTGAGCGCCTGATGTAGATAAGGGCCGTATACTTCGCTCATAGACTTTACACGAGAACTTTGCCACCCCGCCACAATCTCAGTTTTATCTTCGACTAGAAAACATCTACACGCCAAGACTTATTTTGATACCTGAACCACATTTTTACGTTCAGCTGTTCTCTAAAAATAGGTCTCGGTAAAAAAAAAAAACAACTTTTAGAATGAAGATATAGATGGCACAACTCAATATGTACATTCTAAGTATTTTCACTAACAGTCAACGGAATGTTTATTTAAATCTTTACATAATGGGGAAACTTCTTACCTACATGAATAAACTGGATCGAATGAATATTAAATTGTATATATACATCACACAGTCCAAAGGCAAACACAATCAGGTCTTAGAGAGTGTTTGCTGTTCCGATGATAACTTTGATGCGAATGCCTGCTAGCGTTGCTTTGCGCAACGGTTCACTCAGAAAAGAGAAACAGCGCGCGAGTCAACCACACGCTTCTCCCATAGACTTTACGTGGGAACTTTACCGCCCCCACAACGTCCAAACCGTTGCCCCAATTTCATTTTTCTCTTTGACTGGCACATTTACATGGCAAGACCTTTATTTTGATACCTCAACCATTTCTTTACATACAGCAGTTCTCTCAAAATAGAACTTGCAGTAAAAAACCTCATAGAATTAATATATAGATTGAACAATGCTGGACCAAGCCAACATAGTGAAAAAAAAAAAAAACTACAGTCTTAGGAAAAATTTTCACTCCCTTTGTTTTAAAAAATTATGGAAAACAAAATGCCATCCCCAGAAAAGCCTTCCCCCAAAGTCTCATTGATATGGCTTCAACCTTAAGAATGGCTCAAATGATAAAAAAAATCTGCTAATAAATCTCATGTGTGTTAAGTGTTTGGAGTAGAGATTTGTTGTTTTCCCACACACCACTTCTACAAATGACTTCATGCTTTAGAGGACTCAGCGACATGTATAGGTTTAACACACAAAACCTAAATCTCAGCTCAATGACTATATGTCTTGTTGGCCTATATCTTGCAAGCAGATGACAGGTCATTACAGGCAACAAACAAGGCATCTGACTTTGTTTTCACTCCCATGGCTTTTAAACACTTCACAAAGAATTACACCTTCCTAAATTTTCAATAACACTCTTATCACAGCTTATTTACTAATAGTATACTTTTTATTTTACAGTTGTCGTTCTTGCTCACAGCATTTGTAGGCACATCTTTTCGATTTACATGCAATAGATTACGGTTTTTGATTGAGGAACTGTTAGTACTAAATACAAAATCAATTTAAATGGTGCAGAGATAGACCAGGTGAATGAATTTGTATATTCAGGAAACATGTTTAACAGGGAAAACATATTAGATGGGGAAATTAGTAGGCGAGTGAATTCTTTGAAAATCATAGCTGCTTTACAGTTACACAAGAATGACAGGCTCCTCAAATAAAATTATGAGTGGTTGTGTATGATGCAGTTGTTCCTACTGATATACAGCAGTGGATACTGCTCAAGAGAGTGTTTGCTGGAGAGAAGCATTACATACAGGGGTTTGTGGCAAGACACATTCTGATCATGAGAGAAATGAAGATGTGCTGCAGATCTGCAATATAGAGCGAAGTGTTGTTAGTAAGGTGAAGACAAATATTCTGAGCCATATTGAAAAAATGAGTGGCGAGATACATAGAATTTATTCACCCAAGTATCAGGAAAGGCCAAGGAAATCATGGGAAGACCAGATTCAGAAATGTCTGCATGAGAAAAAAATAAAAAGAACAAAAGTTCTTGTGTAATACCTGGATGGATGTCTATGTAGCTTGAGTTGTGTGCCAAGATCGCTATAAATGGAGACATTTGATGCGTCAACAAGCAAGTAAAATCTAATTCGATCTTTAATCTGGCAGACAAGCTTGATGATATGCATGCAAGTACATAGAACTTGCAGGTATCCCATAAAAAAAAATTTCAGGTTGTTCAACCAGTTCGTTTACCAGTGTAGTAATATTCTGCGACTCGTTAAAACGAATAACCATGCAGTAACCCGAACTGAAACATAATGCTGAACTTGTGTTTGCGAGACAAATTTTGATAGTATGATTACACAAACTTTTGAGATGTACTTTTGTCTATTCTTTCCAAGCATTACTTTGAATAACATGAAGTACAATTCATCTAATGCTGTGTGATATGAGGTGTGTCAAACTTTGCCATTCCCAGGTTATTTTAAATCTAGATATGCATTGCACATCAGACTTTTGATTACAATGTTGTGTCTTAAATGGTAATGCACACATTACATCAGTTTAATCAATATTTTCATTTAGTGGCTGCCTAAAAAAGATGGTAAATTAAGATTATTAAAATTTAACTAGGTAGAAAAATAATGTTCTCTAGTTATGAATACAAACTTTTATTTCAGTTATAATATACAAAGTTTGTTTACTACTTCGATTATGCATATATACATTAATTAAAAAGCATTTAGTGCTAGTTATGGTCCCAGTTTGGACGCAGTTGTGAATCCACGACAAGTTTCACAGAGAGAAAAAAGATCAGAATTAATGCCCCCCCTGCGAGAATAGATTGAACACAAAATATTAATAGTTCCAAGATGTTAACAGCACAACAGCTTTTCAACATAGCCCTCTGCGACTCATTTGGAGCTCAAATCGTCTGTTTTTACGAACTCCCTTCAAGACATCTCGCGAGTGTTCCCTGTAGAAAATAGCAATAGTAAAAATCATTATTATATATATATGTGAACATTAAAGATAGAGCATTGCACAAATAATGCACAAAACCAGTACCTCAAAAATGCTGAGCACTGATATTCATGCAACTTCGTTTATTTTATTTATTTGAATTTCACTTAAATATAACATGCATTGTAAAACACTAATAATTATTATAACTCGATCAGTAATGACAGTAAACTGTGTCCATTGTTCAGAGGATGAACTTAAAATTTTTTGAATTGGGAGAGGTTTATTTTAGTTATTTACACCAGATTTAAAAGAAATTTATTAAATAAAGCATTCCTTTATAAACAACGTATCCTTTTTCATGGAATCTGTTTCACTCCAAGAAATATTAACGACTGCTTTGATTTCTTTTCAGTACATTCCACGAACATTTCTGGTGATTGGACTGTACACTTACCTATGTCATTTTCATGCACCGCAAGTTTTAACTTTAAACATTCTTCAAACAGCAGCATATGATTTGACATTTTTGTTTACAGTGGCTATTTCACACTTTTTTTTTCACTTAGTTTGAAACTTCTCTTCTGAGAAATGTGTGCCAGGCACCCTATCATTCCTATCATAATTTTGATTTTCTATACCAAAAAAAAAAAAAAATCTTTGCTACTAAGGAACAGCCAAGTGATACACATGAACACTTTATTAATACCGCATAAGAACTGTTGATCTTCCAAAAATTGAGAGCAGCACTAAATTTCTCATATCCTGCATTGGTTACCTTACATGGAAAAGTAAATGGCGGAATACTTCATTAATTGACTTGGAAGAAGGTAGAAGTTTACTATCTAAGTGTTCCGCCATTTACTTTTCTGTAAGGTAACTAATGCGTGATACGAGAAATTTAGTCCTGCTCTCAATTGTGCATAGATGCCAACCTCTAAAAGTAGTTTTCAGTAACCAACATGTTCATTTTTCAGTAATTTTCAGTAACAATTTTTTTTTTTTTTTCAGTAATTTTCAGTAATCCAGTCTACAGCGGCAAAGTTGGGTATTTAACACTGCAACAAATTTTAATCTGTCAGAACTATTAACAAAATAATAATTTGCTAGTGGGAAAATTGAAAATACTGTCTACCAGGAAAATATAATAAATTACCTCCAGACAAGAAAAATTATTCCTTGGAATGTTGCCATTTTGGCCTTCCTTAGTTCATTTTGCAAAAACTTCTGATAGCATAGTTCACTGTGTGCAATGCTGTTTATTTTTTCTACTAATAAAGAGACAGCACACGACTGCTTAAATTAGGTCTGAATCATTCATGTTTTTTTCCACAATACTGAAAATTCTTTCTGTACTTGCATTGCTATGAGGGACTATTAAAATCATTTTCATAATTTTGCTTAATGATTCATACTTTAACTGGCCACTTTCATTTTTCATTAAAGAAATTCTGTGCCACACTTCATCCATTCTCCCAGAAGTAACAGCACAGTTAAAATTTTCAAACTGGTAGTGAGTAAATTCAGATTCCACCTTGTCAGATTCTTCTGGTTTCAAAACTGGAAACAGGGAACACATATATTGGACTGATGCAAAAGAAACACTTTGCCTTAATGCTACATCTGCAATTTCAGCATGACTCAGAAATTCATCATTAAGTGGAAATTTTCTTAAAATGTAATTGCAGCCTGCCTTGTAAAATTCCTTTACCTCAATAAAAAGTAGCCACTGTGTCTTCACTCAAATCTGCTGCAGTCGTACAAGCAATTCAGATAACAGACTATGAAGTTTTCTTTTTAATACATGCACAAGCGGAGCTTCCTGCTGCAAGAACACGTTAACAGATTTAAACAAAGGAAGAGTAGAAGATAAAAAAAAAAAAGACAAAGTTTAGATGAAGGATTTCCAATCATACTTGCAAGGTTCCTATACTGTGAATTAGCTTCTTCATTGTCACTAAAATAATGTTCTAGAGCCTCTCACTGTTCTAAAATTCTGTCAATGGATTCCAAAAGTAATAACACCAGCGAGTATTGACATGCTTTAGAATTTTGTGTGGTTTAGTACCACAAACAGCTTGACTCAGTTTTAGATTGTGTTCCTCTTTGAACTTTTCTCCAAAAAAAAAAAATATACAACTGTATCAGAAACTGCTCAACATTAAATCCTTTCAGCTGAGTAGCAGATTTCTGTGCAGCTAAATTTACTAAATGTCATGAACATCGCTGCACTATGATTGCAGGCTGAACCTTCTTTATGTGAGAAATAACACCTTTTACTTGACCTATGATAGTGTTAGTATTGTCACAGGAAAATAACACACAGTTGCTCCACGAGATATTTTTTTTTAACAAACTCATTGTTCAAAACGTTGAATATTCCTTCACCTGTATTATTACTTGATTCAACCAATGATAACAAAACAGTTGAATTTTTCCCTATTTTTTCGTCAAAATATGTTATTGTAATGAGATACAGTTTATTTGCTTGAGCATCATTACTTATGTCCGTAGCTAGAGAAAAAGGATTTTTTTAACTTCAGATACAATGTTACTTGTAGAAACACTGGCCATGTGCTGAATTAGTACAGTAGCCTTGGTTCCTCCACAAGAATATTTTTTTTTTTGCGATCGCTGAATCGGGAAACATGGCTTGAAAGAACGGTTTTTCAAGCCTTCAGTTTTCGGAAATTTATCAAACATTTTCAAGCTAAATTTACTTCACTTTTCTGAAATTTATCCAACATTTTCAAGCTGAAACACAAATATTTATGGAATAAAATGATATCTAACAATACTGGGTAGAAAAAACATTGCGAGAAAAAAATTACGATTACCAGAGATATCTTATCTCAGTCTACTTTCCGTTTTCGAAGGATGAAATTCCGTCCTTTGACAGAGAAAACGACCCCCCTTCCCGCCGCGCTAACGCCGCCAATCCTCCCAAATGATAAAAAAAAAAAAAAAAAGACTGAATTCCTCGAATCAGCACGAGAATCTCGTCGCTGAAGATTACGGGGAAATTTTCGGGCGGCCTAACTTCCGTTTTCGGAAATCGTTGCCTACAATTTCAAGCTGAAATTATGCAATGAAATTATATTTAACAGTACTGAACAGAAGCAACATCGCGCGCGAAAATACAATTTGGGGGGATCTGCTCTTCGTTTAACTTCCGTTTCCAAACGTTTAAAAAGACAAAACGTCCCCAGACGGAACACGACCCCCCTCCCCCCAACTAATATCCCGAAAATTTCTTCACTGTTGCGTCGATCTCGGGGGAAAAAAAAACGGAGGGGACTCTGCGAATCCGCGGAAGAATCTCACGTACGAGTTCACCGCCGAATCGATTTCGAATGTCTTAAGATAACGCTAAAATATCGATGACTGGTAAATTTTAACTTTTGGAGAAAAATTGGCGCAGATTTCGTCGAATTGGCGATTTTTTTAGCAGAATGGCGCAAGAACAACATTTTGGCGCGACTGGCGCAGGTCTGGCAAGCCCTGAATGTAGCATTTAATTTTTTCCCCCAGAAAAACTTTAAGAACCAACAAAAATTTTTAAGTTGACGAAAATTTGCTTTCAATCTCAGAAAATTAAATCAAATGGCGATTTTCTGTAATTTCAGTGGTGTTTCCGTACTTCCGTAACAGCGACCAAAAATCCATAAAATTACGGAAAATCCGTACTAGTTGGCATCTATGATTGTGTTATAAGTTTTGCTGCCAATCCTTCTCATTATGATCTTCCAAATATTGTTGGCACAATTGATATTATATTTTTTTTTTTTTTATAACATTTTCCCATGTAGCCATTTCTCAGAAAACTTGAA
This sequence comes from Macrothele yani, assembly GCA_039090855.1. Lineage (NCBI taxonomy): Eukaryota > Metazoa > Arthropoda > Arachnida > Araneae > Macrothelidae > Macrothele > Macrothele yani. Next base: position 88,482,614 of record CM076998.1, on the reverse strand, counting down.
AATTACATCACCCTGAGACATGAACTGAACTTCATCTCTATTTATATTTGAGCATAGTACCGGTACACAACCCAGTACAACAAAGTTGCAAGCATATGTGCTTTACAAATCTAAACAGTGTTTCAGATGAAAATCAAAATTTTCTGAAGGACAGCTACATCAGAAACTTTTGAGAAATACAGCACCTGTGCTAATAATAATAGTCAGCCTACGATCTACTGCCACCCCTGGGGTCTGAACAGACGTGCTCTGTACAAAACATCCCTTGATGTTTGCTATAATGTAAGGTACCTGGTGGTACATCAAGGGTTGACTGTATTTGCATATGCCTTTCATGTAATCTAAGAATTTAGGAGATTCACTTTCCATGTTGATCTTCCTTATCACGAAAGCAAGGATGTTCAGGCATTAAAACCCTCCAAAAATAAGCAATAATTTATGCACTGAAAAAAATCAAGATAGTGCACTAAGTAGAAGAAATACATTCAACATACCTGAAAGTTTCATTGTAAGATTTACATTTAAACAGATTTATGTACATTTTACTCAAATATTTTTAGAATTGCACATAACTAAGCACTTTTATATTTTTGAAAGAAAAAGCATGCCTTTTGTCAGTGAACAAATATTTATATGAATAGATCCTGTATACATCAGTTATCGTTACATATTTAAAGCACACAACATAAGTGGAAGACATACTTCTACAATCAATATTTTCTCCTTGAATTTAAAATTTTTTTTAAACAAGCATTACAAGAGAGCACCTCAGAAAACTTTTTGTATAGTTTGTCCTTGTACACCAGGTATATTTTAATAGTCTTTCTTGATGTCATCTATCACTTTTGAAGAGTTCACTAAAATTTCAACCTGTTTTAGCAGAGCAGATACAACTGTTGAAAGGTTGGAAAAATGAACATTAGTACATGCCAGTTGATTTTCTTAGGAGTGGTTTGTCTCTAATGATCGTAGAGGAATCCTTGTTTGGAAGGGCATTCACGATATCCGAAATCCCTTTCATGTGCGAAGCATAATCATGTAACCAGCTGGAACAAATATATGCGCTGTTTGAGAAGTGGGCAGAAAATGTTTTAAAATTGTGTAGTGTTGCTTTCTTCTAAACATTGTTATTCAAAGTGTGTGTGAACAGTTAGGGGGAAGACTGACTAATCCTCCGATTACCTACTGAAAGTGCTATACAAAGACTATGAACCTGGGGAGTCAGTCATTTCTTTCTACCCATTGGCAAGGTGTCTGTGGCATGGACCACCCTTGCCCATTATATGCCTTGGGGCAGAATAAGACTAGAAGGGAGCACTTATCTGTGACATGTTAATGTTCTTTACTGCTGAGATGACAGGAATTATTTTGCCACAGCTTTTGTAAAACCTGGTTGCATTTCTGTTTGGGAAGATAAGAAAATTTTGGATATTATTTGATTCCTGTACACCAGTCAGTTAAAGCAATAACGGCAGCAAAAATCTATGTACCCCGCCTTGTTAAAACTGGCTGTGGCGAGATTTAATTCTGAAGCCATTTCCTTAAACAACTTAATTTGATAGGAAGCTTTTTAAAAAAAAACTTTCTTCGCACTTGACATCAATCCAATGTCAACAAATAATATCCTTAGTTCTGAAACTCTGTAAATGCATGAGCCAAACATGTGAGATGGATCATATTTGGAAACAAAATTTGTTAGCCTTTTTCAAATAACTGGCAGTGTAGTGAAAAGTCTTAGTTTATTGTCTCAGACTAGAGGATGTTAAAATATTTTGTAAATAGCTGAGCTATGTAGTGCTGTTTGTTTATTCTAATTATTCAACACATAAGAAATGCTAGAGATTGTTTATCTGGGTTCATAGTTCTGATAATGACATTTGCTTCATTATTTACCTACAGTATCTGTTCTTTCATCAATAGAGATCAGGATTCCCCCCCCCCTTTTAAACTTTTCTATTCTTCTGAGTGGTTTTTACATAAACTTTGAGAAAACATTTAGAAAAATGTTGTTTGGAATTATTTATTTTTTGTACTTTTCTAAGAAATGCATTAAGCATAAATTTTCTGACTTCCACAGTGAAATTCTTGCTTTGATAAAGGACTTGCAAAAATCCAGAGAAAAATTCAGACTTATGTGCAGATGTTGATGCATAAATTGAAATTTGGCATATTTTACCTTTTGACTTCTGACTAACCAAAGACTTACCTCATTTTTGCATCAAACGACAGGCTGACTTTGTAGTAGACTTTATATCTTTAGAAACTCCCACCCATTCATCTCACTTAACTCAGGCCTTTTTGGCTAAACACCAGATTCCACAAGTGAAGCATGCCCCAAGCCTCTCCAGACATGGCTCCTTGAGACTTCTGAATGTTCCTGAAGTTGAAACTGCCTTTGAAGAGAAGATTTGAAGACAGAAGATCAAGAATAGCACAATGCACCTATTTGGCACACCCTTAAGAATTATACTTCAAAAAGTATTCAGCAGACAACACTGCAAAAATTCTCACATGCACACCAGTCTTTGTGCCAAGCTGTCCAGTTTAGTCAGATACTTTATAAGGATTTGAATAACAAAATTAGAGTGGATGAGGTCTTGCATCAGTTACGCTAGAACATTTTTACTAAGGAGGAGGTTGGCTGAAGAACAAAGACTTTACAATGCAGAATGTAGACCTAAACTCTTCTATGGCAGTGACAGTTGGATACACAGTAAAGGTTTCATTAGGTGTCTAGATGAGACTGATATGAGAATGGTAAAAATATCAGGAAAAGTACATGGATTCAATGGTGTGACAGGTTTAGTAATACAAGCCTTAAATCTGAGCTATGTATTTCCTCTGTAGAAGGCAAAATTAATGACATGTAGGTGGTTACATTTTAAAGCAGCTAGTCGCAAACCAAGAGAATGATCTAGAAAAAGATGGATTGATGGGGTAAAATTCACAATTAGAGAAAGAAAGTTATGAGGTAAAAATGTTTTCAGTGGAATGAGAGAAACATTGCGATAGCTTGTAAGTCACCAATATTATGTTTATTTTGTTGGAATATTCTGTATTCATGTGTGGCGTTTTCAGCCTCGTGCACTCACTTTCTAAATATACAGCTGTGATGTAATGAATACATTTAAGAGTTTACAAATTTGAAAAGAATATACCTTAACCTCCAAATCAGTTCATGTTCAGTTTAAAACTTCACAGTTAACTAGAAATAAATTGCCAGTGTATTATGAAAAAGATAAATTTCACTTGCTCACCGTTTTTTCTTAATCGGGTCCATGTAAGATATGTTAAACTGACTTTGGTTCAAAGTTGAGTCAGTCAGGGGCTTCAGAGCTCCTCTGTGAGGCTTGTAAGGTAACTTCTTTGCTAAACTAGCCTTTAAATCAAACTTTCTACGAGTATGCCCTTTGTTTTCATCTGTTGTTGATGCAGTATTTTCTGTTGGTTGGCCTTTACCAAATTGGAACACAGAGTTGACAGGTCCTGAAAAATAGTTATTTTATTAAAAACAAAAATTCTTAGAACTTGTGTATTGCATGATGGGGGGGTGTTCTGTGGGATTAAATGCATTTGTGACGTTAACAGCTGCCAGAGGGCTGCACATAGCCCACAATATCAATTTGTGTAGCCTACCATAAGGTAGCTGAACAACCAGTATGTAATGTTAACGCTTTTTAAACATCTAAAATGAGCGAAACACAGTCACGTACGGTAAAAGGTTCGTTTAGCAGTAGCTTTCGGTCATCTACGACCTTTATCACTCGCGATCAACTGGATGGGCTGGTTGCCAGATTTTAGAAGAGATCCAAATGAATGGGATTTGGTGAGTGGTCTGAATTGCAGTTTTTGGTGAACAAAATTTCAATGCTCTCTTGGAAATGCAGAGATGCCTTGTTGACGAAAGGGAAAACTTTTTTGGTTTCTTTCCAAATGGGAACTACAGAGGTGTCTTCAAGGGTTAGTGCAGATAAAGCTGTCTTTGGAAGACCATTGGAAACATGTTTTTTGTGTTCACCAAGTCTTGTTTTGATGCTTCTTATAAGATGTGTAAACTTTTCAAAACTATGGGCTACACTCTCACAGTGAAACCAAACCCTTCTGCAATAATGTGCCTGCTTAAAGACAGGGATCCTGTATCACCCTTGGACACCCCTGGAGTTTATGTTATTCCCATTTCAACTTCCTCTGGTATCTCAGTGTATATTGGAAGCACATACCGAAGAATCAAAACAAGACTTTAACACAAAAAACATGTTTCCAATGGTCTTCCAAAGACAGCTTTATCTGCACTAACCCTTGAAGACACCTCTGCAGTTCCCATTTGGAAAGAAACCAAAAAAGTTTCCCCTTTCATCAACAAGGCATCTCTGCATTTCCAAGAGCATTGAAATTTTGTTCACCAAAAACTGCAATTCAGAGACCCCTCACCAAATCCCATTTATTTGGACCTCTTCTAAAATTTGGCAACATTTCCAACACCAACTTCAAATTGTAATTCTGGTAACCAGCCCATCCAGTTGATCGTGGGTGATCAAGGTCGTAGGATGACCGAAAGCTACCGCTAAACGAACCTTTTACCGTATGCGACTGTTTCGCTCGTTTTTGATGTTTATGTCGCGTGAAGCCCGAGTTTTAAACCATAATGCTTTTTGTAGAAAGTTGTCCATATTGCTATTTGAAGTAGTAATACAAAATCTCTTCGTCACATTACTATATATTTACTTAATCATTAATGATCTTAACAGGGGTGCAATACACATAATTTTTTAAACAAATATTAACCACTAACCATTTCACAATTATTGAAGCAATAACATGCCATTGCATTAGCACCAGAATGTAGACATATGCTGTATGCAGATAGTTTTTGCTTGTAGATTAAAAAAAAATGCTATTTACAGCAATTAGAACACTCAAGGCTTTATTCAGATTAATATACTTAATTTTAACTTGAATTTTCAATTATTTTTCACATATAAGTTTTGTTTTTACAGATGTTTCAGACCTCTAGATTTTATCAAGGCCTGTACTCTATGTATAGGGACTGTATCAAAAGTTTCGTTTACACAGAAAGAATTTAAAAATTTTATTGTGAGGTTCCTCTTACCAATTAAAATCTTTTCCTTATGTACTTTGTAGTCTATTTTCAAATTTAGTTGTTGAAAATGTTTTATAAATTTTGAAGGTTCATTAATAGAACTGTTTTTCTGGATATAAAAACTTTAGTCTTGTTTTTATGAGGTTTATAGTCCAGTATTTTAATATTTTGCCATGAAGGTCCATTTCACACATTGCTTCATATTCAGTTGGAATGTACTTATTTTGTCCTCATTGGAATCTAATTTCTATTACCGTATATACTTTTCGTATAAGTAGACTTCGAGTATAAGTCAACCCCCCACTTTCAGAGGAAAAAATCGTAAACTCGCATATAAGTCGATCCCGGAATGAGAAAAAAAATTTCAATGAATTTATTCAAAAACATTTGAAAACTAAAAAATTATATATATAATACTAAATTTAATTTGCATACCCAAAAACTTCATCGGAACCCTTCAAAATCAGATTCCGAGCCAGACTCTCCAAACAGTTAAAAAAGTCTCTCAGTCATCGGCGCGTATCCATAAACATCAGTCTTCCCATCTATGCCTGTGTCATCAGAATCACTGTCATCATCACTCATAAAAATCTCTTCATCCTCTGGTGCCATCAAGTTTGTTGCTAATGCAACATTTCTTGAATGATTTCACGACCATTTCCGCAGGTATCGCATCCCAAGCATCCTTGACCCATCGCACAATCAAAACGATATCCGGCTTCTTTAGATTTCCGCCCTTGGTTTCAGTCGGCAAATCGGAACTTATCCAATCTGCCCAATACCTCTGCACATTGTCCTTGAAGGGCTTATTAAGGCAGACATCTAGTGGTTGAAGAACAGATGTCAACCTACCTGGGATGACAGCAAGAGTTGTTTTTGAATTTTCTGCAGTTTTTTTCACTTCTGCACAACGGTGTGCAACAAACATATCCCACACCAAAAGAGAAGGTTTCCTCAAAAGTGCACCTGGCATTTTGTTCCACACATTCTTTAACCAGTCAATTGTTCCGGATTCGTTCATTCATCCGTTTTCATGGGCACGAACGAGCACACCAGACGGAAAGACAACGCTTTTCGTCAGAGTTTTGCGTTTGAAAATAATTACCGGAGGTAGCTTACTGCCGTCTGCCAAACAGGAAAGAACAACTGTGAAACTGGATTTTTCGTGGCCAGTCGTTTTGATCAAGATATTTTTTCGCCCTTTTGGTTCACAGTCTTATTTCCAGGAAGGTCGAAACACATGGCGGTTTCATCTATGTTCCCTATTTGGGAAAGTTCAAAAGCAGTCTTTTCTCTTTTGACTTACATACTTTTGAAATTCCGTTATCTTTGCTTCGAGGTAACTTTTGTGCAATTTTGGTGCGCCGGCGTAGACAACCCATAGCGGTTCATGAACCTTGTGCACCAACCTGGTGAGGCACGAAAAGTGTTATTTGCGGCTGCAAACTTTTCATCTTTTGCGAGCTTCATTGCTCGCAAACGTATACCAGTTCGCGTTACAATGTAACCATTTTGTCTCTGCAGCCCACAATCCAATAATTCACGACACTTTCCAGCTCTGGGAAAGATGTCGTTCCACTGCGCAGCGCCTTTTGCGATTTTCACCAAGTCAGTTTCTTTTTACGCCAATCTCGAATCAGTTTTTCGTTAATGCCAAATTGACGTGAAGCAGCACAGTTGTTAGTATTTTCTGCAAAAGAAACCACTTTCTACTTGAATCCTGCGTTATAGGACATCTGTTTCTTTACGCAATCCGTGTCACCCATAATAGGAGAAGCGAGACGTGCGATTAAGAACAAGCAACACCTAACACTGGCTATCGCATGGCTCTATTATGTCGAAGGTCAGCGCAATCAACTGGTAATCGGAAGGGCGGAGCTTTCTATGCGCGGCTGTGACTGCGCTGTGGATACGCAAAGCCAGGAGAGAGGAGACTTTTCATAGCGCGGAGAAATTCGGAGGGTCGCGATTTCGTAATTCTACCACATCAGTGTTTTTTCTTTTTTTTCTTTTCAGAGGGTTGCGATTTCGTAATTAATACTGCATCGGCATTTTTATTTCTTTTGGGATGGATTGCCTTTTGCCTCACGGGAAGAACTTTTGGACTTACGACTTTTTTAGACCCAGCGTATAAGTCGACCCCATTACTTTGAAGCTCTCATTTTGTCCCAACTTTCTCTACTTATACGCGAGTATATACGGTATTTGTTTTATTATTTTTTCTGTAAATTATCTTTTATTGCTACCATGGCTTGCACTTTGCAGCAAGTTTTCTGTTTCAATGGTTGTGTATGCAGATACATTTCATTTTTATACAACTTTGATTAGCACATTTTAATATTTTCACTTTTCTAAACAATCAGTACATTTCTTTCCTATCCACTACTCAGTGTAGATTTTTGAAATACAGAATTCAAATATAAAATAATTGATTTAAACAAGAAGCACTGCTGGGTTATTGAATGACAGTAGTGCCCACTTTCCGAGAAAGAGCAGTATAGGACACTCATCGGAGCACACCATTCTAATGGTTAGTTTGGAAATTTAGCGAGATTTATTGTAAAATGAATTGGCGGTGGCATATTAGACTGGCATTCAAGGTACCTGGGAATTTGCAATAGTGCAAGTTTTCTGTAATGTTGAGCTAAATCTTCAATGTTGTAGTATTGTCATCTGTGACAATTTCATTGTGTTGTAGCTGAAGTTGCATTTTGTTTCAGCACTTATACCGAGTGGGCCATATATGTGTAGATGTGTTCATTAATCTGGTTCCGGACAATTAATTGTGTGAATTGCAACCTTACTATATTGGTACATAGGTGTGACATGACAAAAACCAGAATGAAACGAGCCAACAATGATTTGCCTAATTACATAATGAGTGATTGACGATTTTAGCAGGTGAGATTGTGAAGGTAATACTATATGCATCTGTCTTACTTGCAGTATGTACTATTGTTTGTTTTACATTAATATCAATATTTAAGGGAAAATTAGTGTATTTCAGAGTTGTAAATAAGCTCATCTTGTAACGTCTTTGCTAAACCATACTTGGTCTGGCAAAAATTGACACAGAATGCCACAGTTCTATTCATTGACACAGGTTAATGCTTTGGGATCTCTTCCCAGAGCTTGGGCCAATTCAATTAATTTAGGATCAAGTGCATATGAAAGATTGTTTTCAGAAATGAAAGAGCAAACAATTGCTTGATCTCTGCTCTTTCTACAATTAATATCCAAAGGACAATCCTTTGCTGCAGCATATTTTTGTAGAGCAATATGAAAACTGATCAACTGTATCTGCAACTGATCATTTTGAGATTTTAGGCTTTGTAGTGAGACTGCTCGAGTAGTGCGTTAAGACCATCACTTTCATGTTGAAATAGTTTGTTACATCAAACACAAAGACACTTTCCTGAGAAACCAAGTTTGTTACACCACATGCTAATCTGACTCTTATTGTCATCAATTTATAGCCAACAGTTTCAAATATCCTTATCAAGATGCTTGATAGTTTCAGAATCCACATCTGTTCCACATAGAAATTTCAGTCACAACCACAAAATTGCACGGGGGGGGGGGGGCCTTCAACTTTCATGTAAAACTACGTTCGCAACAGCAGTTCGCATTTTGCGTTTAAAACTTGCCAACGAATTTCTCCCCTGTCAACTTTAGCTACACGATTAAGATGTTTCAGAGCTGCCTATATCCATTTGACTTCAACAAAGCACGTGTGTGTGGGGGGGGGGTAGCAAAATGAGATATGCAGGTAAGCAAAACGCACATGCTAATCACATTTGCCATAATTTATGGCCTTTGCGTGGTCACGAGGTATGTAACAGGAACTTTAGAATCAAGGAAAACATGTTAAATTGCTTTAAATGGTCAATAAGTGACTTGGCTGGAGAGAGCCAAGTGTAGCAGGCTCAACTAATGATTAAATTACCGTCTGCAAGTGCCATGGGAAAGACCAAATGTGAGAGACATCGTGCAGTGCAGCATCTATAATGCCAGGAAATGCTATTTTTTTGTTGCCACTTAACAGTTACAGCCTTTTGCACACAAAAATAATTAAAAATTAGTTGTTTTTTTTTTCCCAGTCAGTGGCAGTATAAAAAAAAATATACCACTTCGAAATTTGTGTCTAGTAAAAATCCGGACCACAATCAGGCCTGTTTTAGAGAAAATTCAAATTGAATGTAATATTGCACAACCTAACATTCTGACTGCAGGAAAAGTACAATGCCATGAATTTAAAGATTACATATACAGATAATGATTTGAGTTAGATAGAACTTACCTGCATTGAACAAGTTACGATGACATTTCTTGCTTAAGTTTTCATTACGACCTGTATCTGCTGACTTTGTTGAAGAAATCAGGAGGCTCTGGGACTGAGATGTGAAATTTGTATTGATTTTTCTAATGGACTTTACCACAGGAATGAATGGTATACCTCTAAATGGCTGCGGAATACGACTTGCCTTCGCAGGTGTGGGCTTCCGAGATGACTTGGACTTTGCTGAAAACTGCTGTTCATTTGGCACTGTTTTCTGAAGGGGGAAAAATCAAATTTATGGCATTTATTTATACCTATAATAAAAACCATTTGTACATACCCAGAAACACAAATTATCTTTGTATCATGCATTTCTTGAACAAACATTTCTCAGAAAGCATATGTATTGCTGCTTTTACAAAATATTTATCAACCTGGGGAGAATGGCCACCACTTGTATTCAAATCAAATACAAAGATGATTTCAGGAATTAAATATCAACACTAGCAACAAAAACAAAAGATACAACTTATTCTGTGGTGTCAAAAATCTGTAAATGGAAAATACTGGATTCATGCTGATTTTTGGAAGTCCATTTAAGGAATTTTCCAGGAGAGAATGACCCAAAAAGGGTTCAAAAATTGGATTTTAAACATTTTGTGAAATAACACAAGGTTTATTCTCATGATTGATAACTGTTACTCTTGTTTAATATTAGAATATGTAGCCACAAGTTACTGTGATATATATGCACTGGTATTAATGTTTACAAATCTGATTAAATCAAGTTTTCATCACATATCATTGCTGTTAAACTTCCCACTTCACATTGCAGTCAAAATCTTCATGGGTCCATAGTTACTTGAGGGATCCTGGATAGACGATGTGCAGTGTATTGCAAAACATAAGTTGAATAAAATTTAAAATACCAATCCTGTATTGGCATTTTAAATTTCATTTCCTCAATATTAGCTTTTAGAACATCACTGCCGTTTCATATGTGCAGAAATTCAAATTAGGCTCTGAGTATTCAGTCTTTTTCAAAATTTTATTCAACTTAAGTCTTGCAATACACAGCACATTGTCTACTATCCAAGAGCCCTTAAGTAACTACACAGTATTTGTCATTTTCTTGTAGGACTTCCGTCCACAGTGAGTAGAGTTTAGGTCCCAGCCACCTACAGCGAGATCGCCTTTCGGGCAAGACACAGAAACGGAAGAAATTAGAGCAAGTCTAGCGACTTTGACAGAACAGTTTGTAGTAAGATTAGAGTAGAGTAGATGGTGCCACCGTACAAGTATGATGTTGCACACAGAGGGGTGAGAGAATTTCAGGGGGCATAGGGAAAGGATACCCATTTAACCAGTGGGTCCAGCCTGGGGGCAGTCACTTAACGTGCTCGTCCGATGCACGGCGGATATTGAGCGATTGTTAGTAAATCACACCATCTCTGATAGATCAGCCCAGGTTCGAACCTGAGGACCTTGCATCGATAGTCTGACTCGCTAACCACTAAGCCTTCCGCGGCTCCCCCTCAAGTAACTACTGACCCATGAAGATTTTGATGACTATGCAACGTGAAATGGGAAGTTTAACATCAAGCAATGGTATGTGATGAAAACTTGATTTAATCAGATTTTTCAACATTAATAACAGTGCATATATCACAATAACTTGAGGCTGCATATTTTAATATTAAATGCGAGTAACAGTCATGAGATAACCTTGGGTTATTTCACAATATATATTGGGTATATAAATGAGTTTTGAGGGATTTGAGGTGAACAAAACACATTGTTGGAGAACAGAAACAATATTTTAATATTAATCTAAGTGTGCTCCCTCTGAAGCTACAACTTTACCCCATCTTTCGGGCAGTGAACGTATGCCCCGAAGGAAGAATTCCAGTTCCTTGGAAGAGATTCAGTTGTCCAGCCAATTTTTGATGTCTTCATAAGAACTAAACCGTTCTCCAGAAATTGCCGACTGCATTGACTGGAACAAATGGTAATCCGACGGCGCAATATCTGGCGAATATGGCAGGTGGGGTAGAACTTCTTAGTCGGATCCTTCCAAGTACTTTTTCACAGGTCGAGAAACATGTGGTCTTGCGTTGTCATGCTGTAAGATGACTTTGTTGTGTCTATTCTCCCATTCCGGCTGTTTTTGCGCGAGAGCTCATTTTAAACACATTAATTGGGTTCGATACCGATCGCCAGAAATAGTTTCCGACGGTTTCAGCAGTTCATAGTGGATCACACCCTTCTGGTCCCACCAGATACACAGCATTACCTTTGAACCATGGATATTGCGTTTTGATGTTGAAGGACCTGGTTCACCTGGCTTCACCCATGCTTTCTGCCGTTTAGGGTTATCGCACCATATCCATTTCTCGTCGGCAGGAATAATACAATGCAAAAAAAAAATTCTTTTTTTGCCTTTGAAGCAGCAATTCACAAATGGTTTTTTGACGTTCAAGGTCTCTTTCTCGCAAAGCATGTGGAAACCAATTTCCTTCTTTTTGCACCATTCCCATGGCAGCTAAACGTTGTGAAATGCATGGTTGACTAACATTTTGTGCTGCTGCTAGTTTTTTTTTTTTTTTTGGGTCTGGCACGGATCCTCGTCGAGTAAAGCTTCCAATTCGGCATCAGCAATTTTTTTGGGTGGTCTAGAACGTTCTTTATCACTGACATCGAAATTGTTCCTTTTGAATCGTCTAAACCAATACTCACATGTTTTTATGGATGGGGAATGTTCATCATAGATTTCTGACATTAAGTGATAGCTGTCAACAGCACTTTTCTTAACAATAAAGTAATGCACTAACACTTCCCACAAATGCTGTTTTTTCGGGACTAAAGTTGCCATTTTCCGTCGAGTAAAACAAATATGTCTTCGCACCTCAATCAAACGTTGTATACTAACTGACAGCTGGCGTCTCTTACTGCGATATCGCAGTGTTGCCACCTTAAAATACATGTGAGCGGTAATAAGTACGACACCGAACGGAAATCCCTCAAAACTTATTTATATACCCAATATATTACCATTATACCACGTAAATATAGTATACATCGACGTAACAACTGTTACAATTAATGGTACTAAATACAGAGGTGCCAACCTCTAGCAGAAGCTATCAGTAATCAATAGGATATTTTTGAGTAATGTTTCAGTAATGTAACACAAACTTTCAGTAATGTAACATGCCATTTTTTTCAAAGTTAAGGACCATAATTATAGCAGGGGTGCAGAAAATGTTCAGGGCCCAATATTTCCCCAAAACACTTTTTTTGTCTGAAATTTCCCCCAAAACTGCAGCTGATTTTCATACAAGTTTAAGCGATTATTATAGTATATGTCGATGATCCAGAACTATCCTTAAAGCCTATTAAAAAAAAAAAAAAAAAAAAACCCTAATACTTAGTCCAATGAATAACTAGCTTTTTTTCACGAAAAAAAATAATTTTAATGCACGAAAGATTGCTGCAAGTGAAAGTTTTAGGCGAGACCGGAATAGGCAAATCAAGAATTCTTTCCTCGCCTAAAATGGCGGAACCCATTAACTTTCGACATACGAAGAATAGACGAATCAAGAAGTAACCAAGGGCAGAGAGGCTGCAAAAAATTAACAGCTAAAATTTTTGTAATTAACTATATAATTTATTTCATTCTAGCATTCCGGGAGTCTAATTCTGCCAGATAATTTTACTGAATGAAATTTAAATTTGACTTAAATCCTTTGAAAAATGCATGGGTCATTCACTTTAAAATGTACGGAACCCCCAATAATTTTTCAAGTCCTATGACACATTTGCTACCATTATTTTTATTTTTTTCTATTGGAGGTTTAACAATCACCTAGAGCAACTCAGTGGGCCTATAAGTAGTCACGCATCCCTAATTTAGTGCCACTGGTTCTAGGGAAGGGAGAGAGCCAGCGCCATGAGACAAACATCTATGCCCAGGATTCGAACCTGGACCTATCTCGGACAAATGATCAGAAGCCATTGCTTAGACCACTGTGCCACCAGGGCGGCCCATTAGTTTCGGAGACATTTATTAGCGTGACTAGTGGTTGTGTTGTACTTGTTGCTCAGCCACGATTGTCTCCGCCTTGGCATTAGTAAAGTCATTTAGGCTCGGTGAATAGTTTCATAACTACACATTTTTCAAAATGGTTACCTGATTACAGTGAAGTAAATTATTCCTCACTTTTCCTCACTATACTAAATATTCTCTCTGTAGAGGAATTGCTGTGAGGGATAGTCAATATTGCCAACATTAGTTCAGGCAATGCAGAATACTTGGGAAGGCCAGATGAATCCATCTTAGATATTTCATTCCATGCCACATCTGCTCTAGGATATCCAGCTTCATTAATATCAGTCTGGGAACATAGCATGAAACAAGGGACCAGCATGATCACAGCTTGCTATAGGTAGGTTATGCTCCACAACAATGTAGTAAACAGCAATTCAGCATTTATCATGCTATTTTCATTCTTTTTTTGCAAAAAAAAAGATCCAAAGGCTTTGATTGAATCTTCAATTTTACATAATCCTCTTGTTTTATTTTTGACTGGATATGCCTTCGGCAATCATCTCGTCCTGCATGGGCTACTGATTACTCCCATATTAGAAGGCACTCAAGGAAACCTTTATTTCAGCATTTGTAATATTTTTCCATTTCCTAGCTCGAGATTTGGGAGAAAGATTTGGATGTTCCTGGAGAAACCTCTTTGCATACTCATTTGTTTCAGAAATGGTAATTCCAAGGATGAAATTGGTAAAAAACAAGTAAAAATATGCAGTAGGTGCCGTATCAGTTGCATGTTTGGGCCCCTGCATTTCATGATAATCAAGTAGGATGTCGAGGTTTTTCATCACTTCCCTATTACATCCTCCCATTAACTTTCATAATCTGAAGATTCACTATCAAGATCTTCACTTTCTGAAGATAGTGTATGTGGCACAGTGGTTAGTTTTTTTACGGCTTTATGTTGCTTGGCCAATATCACTCTCTGCCGATTCAAAATCATCACTATCACTACAACAAGCCATTTCAAATAACCTTACACACAAATTTCACGCAGTAGGAAAAAGGCACGTCCGCTAGTCTGAGGAACAAGCTGTCAATAAAGTCATCTGCTATAACGAGTTTGGAAAAAGAGGGGGATTTGCAATTCAGAGTTTTGCGATAGTGTCCGTCTGTTTGGGGAAAAAATGAATTATGTGAAGAGCTTCTAGTAATAAAACACCTGAACTTCGTTCTCCCACGTGGAGAAAGTCTGCAAGAAAAATAAACACTGTCGTCGCGGGACCACGCATTGCGGCGAGTTGCGCATTATTTTGCACTTCGAACAGGGCTCGAAAAAGTGATTTCCGACAGTACGACATCTTATAATTAACCAAAAATGCCAATTGAACAGCCCTGCCTCAACTGGAGTAGGAAAAGTTTTGGCTAAAGTAGTCTTTCTCCCGTCACATGGAGAAAGTGCGTGGGAAGCAGATAGCAAGCGCAACCTCTTTCACAAAATGACTCGTGGCATATTAAGATTCTTTCAATAATATCCCTGTTTGACGATATGATTTATGGAGATTCAATTTCAAAACTATACGATTGATAAATATGATTGACATCGATATTTGCCGTCTGATTCGGGAAATACGCAGATCAAAATCGAAGGCCGATCGTTTGGCCCATCACACTTAACATAAGACGTGCGGGTGGACAAAACGACCGCGTCGCACTAAAACCGTTAACAAAAAAGGATACAAAATTGAGATTTTCCAAAACACATTGAAATCTGGAATTCTTCCAACCTGTACGTAATTTGACAGTCAAAACCGTAATAATTACGGACAATCCGTAATAGTTAGCACCTCTAAATATCTAATAATCAGAATTTCAACTGTGTCCCGTCTTTTGTTCCCCATAAAGTAGCTTTTCCTGCACAGTTAGCACATAGTAGCATTTTAGAATATTTCTTTCAAGAAAAGAAAAATGCTTATTCTTCCCCTTAATATAGTAATAAATGACTAAGAAATGCAGAAAAACATTTTAAGCTAAAATAAATAGCAAAACTTGGTACTGCATTGCTTAATCTGCTGTGAAAACAGCTTTACAGGTCAAGGAAATAGCACAGATCCCATTCACTGGCAGATTAAGTAGTGATTTTAAAATTTAATTTCACTTTAAAAGGGGGGAAGAGGGGGCAAAAATATATGGTCTACTGATTTGTTTTGAAAATGCTGTTAAGAAATAGGAAAACATGCACTTCATTAGAAAAACTTAACAAATAAAATTCTTTCACTATTACCAAAGACACTACAAATATGATCAGAAAAATAAAAATATAATTAGAAAGGGGGAAGTGCAGCTTAGAAAAATTTAAAATTCTGAAAATGGAACATTCTCCTCCCAGAGAATTACCTAAAACTGCAGTTATGTATAATAATTAAATTCTTATAAGCTGAAGCTTCAGATCATGCCATGACTATCACCCATGGTCAACTGAATCAGAGGACTGGTTTCCAGAACTGACCATTTCCATCTTAATTCAGGCAGGTGTGACCAACATGTGTCAGTTTACCACCTCTAATTTTTTTGAAAAAATTATGGTAGCTTCTCCTAATAGAGGTATAAAGTACTGCAAAAGGCTTATTCATTAAAAAAAATTTGGTCAAGCTACAGCATTTTGAAAATAGGCAAAAAATACACCTGTGATGAAAATCATGTGAAACACCAAATTTTTAAGTGCACACTGCTTCTGAACTGTAACAGGTAGACTTTTTTTTTTTTTTTGAAGCTATTTGAATTGGCCTTTCTTTAAATTCACAGAAATTGGTCAAACGAATGTTGCCAGATGGCAAAACAAAATTATATTTATTACAAAAAAAAATTATTTTCCACAAATTTATTTTATTTTTATTAGGAAGACTTAGGTGGGTAAGTGTGCCACCCTACTAGGGTTGTCTTAGCAGTAATTTTATTTTTATCCTGCGATGCTTGTAACTTAAAAATTTTAAAATATACAAAATTTCAAGAAATGAATTTTAAATATACAAATTTTTTTGAATTTTGTATATTTAAAATTAGTTGATTTGTATATAAAATTAGAAATTAGTTGATAACATTTTTGAATTGCAGTATCTCAAAAACCCCATTTTTTAAAATTCTGAAATTTTGTCCAAATAATGTCCTAATTAATGGTAGGTAGTTTACTGGGGTAGTCAGGTTACTGGATTTTTGTCTTGAAATTTTTAGATTTTTAAAATGACACTTTTTTTTCTAATTTTTGAAAAAGTGGCATTTTTTTTTTCAAATTTTTGAATTCAGTGGGAAAATGAGAACTGTAAACATTTAGTAAATTTTTAATAGCATCTGTAATTCTACCTGATGAACACAATTCCCGGCAGGGATCGCACTGAGCATTCACCAAGTCGCCAAATGTGACTAAATTCAAGAATGGCGAGAAAAAATTAGTAACAGTGAAAATGGTGGTGAATGATTTTATGAAACTTAGGCAATTTTTGACTCTTGGGTAAATTGCAACTTGAGGTAATTTTTGAGCTAAACTGCAGCCGATATGATTTCAAAGTTTGATTTTAATGGTACTGCCCGGTGCAATTTTTATGAAGTACTGTGAAACACCTATTAATAAGAGCTACTAAAGGTAGGGGATATCAAGAGGGAAGAAACTTCCGTAATTTATAATGAGCGGATCCAGAGAAATGGGATAGCAGAGGTTAAACAGTCTGCAGCACATAGTCCAGTGTTGGTGTTACACTTTGACTTTGCTCAGAACTAACCTGTAATTCTACCTGATGAAGTGCAAAGTTACTATTGGCAAACAATGTCCAGATGTCACTCACTCTTTACATGCATTGTCATACCAGAAACCAAAAATCTTAAAATAAAATTAATCTATATATTCTATGAAACTACTTGTCGTGCATATTGATTAAATGTACTGAAAAGATTATAAAAAAATGATATGTTACCTAACTCCAGTATCAACTTTTAATTGATATGACTACAGATGTTTGAATTTATCAGCACGTTTATTTCGATTATCCATACAGAATTTCTCATTACTATGCTATATCATGATCTATAAAGAGATAAAAATTTATTTTTATGGAAGCTTGCATCTAAAGGGAAGAATGTTCCACACCCTTTGACCCCAAATCAAATAGGATCGTATCCCACGCGTCACGGAACAAACTAAAAATGTTTTCAAAAACAAACCATTTTCATGCTAGGATTATCTTATGGAGAGACTGACTAGACAGTCAAATAAAAAATAAATGAAATGAGCGACACTAATTGGTAAATTATGCTCAACTAAAGACGAAGTGAACAAACATTTTGCACAAATCGCATCCAGTTTATTAAAACTTTTAACAAAGGAAGTTAATTTCGTATTTTTTTTTTCTTCCACGTAGTCAACATTAGATTTGTGCTGGGCACTAGAAATATGATTAATATCATTCCTTCCACCACGCAAAATGCTGAAATTACACGACACGCAGTGCAAAATGCACATTTCATTTTTTGAAGATTTTTCAATACACGGGAATTCCGCAGACTACGCATCACGGAATGTTTGATAATAGTGTTGCGTCCTTTGGGCCTTAGTTGTCAGGATGCCTAATCACTTCCGGACTGCGATTCGAATCACTGGATCCGCCAATACCTCGTTAGCCAATTAGCCGACACAGTACACCAATAAGCCAATGGAGGCACAGTATAACAATTAAAACAGGGATTTAATGGATACATGTATAAATTACACCGGATTCTTCATCTAATTACAAAGCTATAATTTCCGGCCAGCTTTGGCCCTCTTCAGTGTTTCAGAAAATATGTCCTAACGAAAAGTCTGTTCGTTCACAATGAGCCGCAAATAAAAGTATTCGTAAAAAGTACTTACATAGGTCCTCGAGTATCCACAGTATGGCGACACCCAGAAAACAACACAACACTCGCTCACATTCACTAATATGTCGGCACTACGGGTAGCTCTTTTTCCTTGGACGAGGCCGCGTTGCTTACGGTCTCTTGGTCAAAACGACATCATCCCTAGTCGCTGAACGCACGTACTCGGACACACGTACAAAAATTCTCTCCCTGCTTTCTTTGCGAAGAGGCTCTGCAGGGGGCTCGGCTCTTCCGTGGTTCCCGATGCTGGAGTCTCTCTCAGGATTAGCGAGGATATTTCGTAATTGTTATGTCTCTCTGCGTTTTACCTGAAATGGCTCCTTACGACAGGTATCGATAGTCCGGCAAGGTGAAATGAGGCCGCGTTGCTTACAGTCTCTTGGTCAAAACGACATCATCCCTAGTTGCTGAACGCACATACTCTGACACACGCACAAAAGTTCTCTCCCTGCTTTCTTTGCAGAGAGGCTCTGCAGGGGGCTCTGCTCTTCCGTGGTTCCCGATGCTGGAGTCTCTCTCAGGATGAGCGAGGATATTTCATAATTGTTATGTCTCTCTGCATTTTACCTGAAATGGCTCCTTAAGACAGGTATCGATAGTCCGGCAAGGTGAAGAAGGTTCCCAAGCAGATCTGTTGTTGGTTAGTCCTCAGCTTATGTTTTTCAGCTGGCTTCACTTCTTTATGCTCAGAATTTCAAGAGCACGCAGACGGACGGCAAGCATTTTCTAGCAAGAGGAAAAATCAAGGCCCAGTTCTCTCTGATATCAAACGGGATCTGTCTTCAACAACAATCTCCCCTCTCCAAGAAATTGGTAAGCGGTGAATTCCAACACTTGAAACCACGACATTTATTATAAACCGCTCTTCAAGTCTAAGAGCTTTCCCATTGTTTAGCGCGGCACAGACAAAAGCTTCAAACGCCTTTGCCATCCAGACACTTTTGAGTCATGGGTAATAGCTTTTAAACTCTGACCCGTCCCATTTCCGTTTATGGGCTCTTTGTTCTCATGGCAAACACCTGCAACTCGCCACTTGAATTCAAAGTGCTAGAAGATCTTTTCTTATATACCGCCCCTCGCAAGTGTTTAAATTATAACTCTGTTAATTAAAACCCCCAATCAAGTTTCAACTACCATTAATTAACCACGCCTTTCACCAATTAATTATGCGAGGGGGTC
This sequence comes from Macrothele yani, assembly GCA_039090855.1. Lineage (NCBI taxonomy): Eukaryota > Metazoa > Arthropoda > Arachnida > Araneae > Macrothelidae > Macrothele > Macrothele yani. The sequence continues at coordinate 88,463,105 of CM076998.1, read as the reverse complement.
GTCACAACACCCCCCTTTCATATTGCTGCTCATAGCGAATCACTATTACTAAATTTATTGACACTTGAAAAAAAAATGCGAGTAAAACTGCTGTAATAAAACAGTAACAGCTTGAAGAGATGCAATTTGTAAAGGAAAAAAATAGTATCCCAACATATTAATTTCGTTGAATCAAACAAAGACATTTTTATGCAAGTTATTGAGCGACGAACAAAAAAAAAAAGCATGGTTGAAAAGCGTAGAAAACTTACTAATGGACCAGCAAAATAAATCATTGCTGGAGAAGCACTGGCTCGAATAAACATTGAACTTTTTTTTTCTTCTTTCAACTTCCTCTTACAGTAGCATTCTTTTGTTAGGTCAAATTTATTGCCACAGAAGTTACAAAAACCATGCCTAATGCATTTTTAATTTCACAAAACTGGCAGCTTTTGCTTAATTTAGTCATGCTGGGTATCAATCTGGGCTTAAAAATTCCACAGATTTAAAAGTCAGTTTGGATTTTTTTTCTACGATAACTACGTTCTGAAATAGCATTTTAAACAAACACGGAGTGCTGGAATGCAAGACACACCCACGCTGGCTTCTGAGAAGCTGCGGCCCAGGGGACAAACAATGCGTTATCTGAAAAGGAGACTGTGTGGGGGGGGGGGTCAGCGAGAGAGAGTGATTGTAACCTTATGTTATGCAGATGGGAATTGTCACCAGCGTTGTGCTGCTTGTGCAGGTATCCATCCGAAAGTCCACATTGTGACCAGTGTTGTGCTGCTTGTACTCTGATCCGTCAAAAAGTTAATGTGTAAGCAGAAAACCGTGCCGCTCGCACTTTCTCTTCACAGCGGAAATAAGGATAATTTTTTCTTTTTAATCATCTCGTGTTAAGGATTTTTTTGAAGTGGAAAAAAAGATTTTTTTCTTTTGAAATCGGGAGAAAAAAAAATAGGGATTTTTGGTATGAGAATGAAAAATCGGAAGAAATCACTTTCCGATCGGAATATCGGAAAAATGCCCCAAAATCTGAAGTTTTCCGGGTAAATCTGAAGGATTGACAGTTATGCATTGCATACTTTAAATGAGTCTTGTGGTAGCATGTAATGATATGAGCCATGACACAGCACATGCTGTGTTCCATTCTGCTCATAAAAAGTGAAATTGCTAAGACTTGTCCTTTGGAAGAATTTAAAACAATTGTTTACATCTCAGATGGAGCAGCCAGGCGCTTCAAAAACAAATATCAATTCTATGTACTTTTGAAGGGGGACCCAAATGTAACAAGTGGATCTTCTCAGCCACAGGCCAATGCAAGAGTGAATGTAGTGTTTGGTCTGTGCAAACATTTTGCTACTAAATTCAACTTACAGAAAGACACTTCACAAGCTATAAGAGATGCACCTTCATTAGTTGAAACTGTTTCCCCTTGATCCCAAAGACTAAACATCTACTCCTCACAACTTATAAAGTTCAAGCCAATCGAACCAACAAAGTAGAAGAGTGGGATACAGTAAAATCAGTTGTTGGAATAGTCACAGCATTCCTGGTTAGTACAAGGAAAAACCATCAATGGCCAGAACAGTCCAGCACCCACATAAAGCAGTGCAATTTTCAAGCCAACAAAAGAAGAACCCATTTTCTGTGAATGATTTTCAAATAGCAGAATTTATAGGATGCATTTATGACAATAACTGGTGGATGGATGGGACAGATTATAAACATATCTAAAGAATTTGAGGACATAACAGTATTTTTCATGCACCCTCATGGATCAGCCAGAGGTTTTTGGTGGCCAGAAGAATGTGGCAAGAAAACAGACAAGTGTCCAGTGCCCTTAAAAAATGTACTTCTAAAGGTGAATGCCCCAACTCCTGTTGGACGTTCTGCAAGACTTCATACCTTTGATGAGAAGGAAATCAATAAAATCCAGCAGCTTTTCTTAGTTTGAATAATTTGTAGTTATGATGATAGGCTCAATTTTTTTTGAGGCCTTTTTTTCTTATGTAAATAGAAATTGAATCTTAACTGCAACTGAGATAATGTATTGTACGTGTATAGACTATGCATTTAAAAAAATTAAACATGTACATAGGTGACAATTATTAAAAAACAAAAATTACTAAAATATAGATTGACACTGCAATTTGGAATATATACTCATGTACACTTTTCAGAAATAACTTTTTTTTTTTTTTTTTTTTTTAATAACCCAACTGAGGTTTGAGCAGGAGAGAAGTGCATTTTCAAAAATTCGTAGGAAAATTTAAAGGCAAAAATCCAGTAACCTGATTTTCCCAGTTAACTACCTACCATTAAGACATCTGGACAAAATTTCAGAATTTTTAAAAATGGGTTTTTGGGATATTGCACTTCAAAAATGTTGATTTTTTGAAATTTTGTACATTTTAAAAATTAATTTTATGAGTTGCATGCATCACAGGATAAAAATAAAATTACTGCTAAGACAACCCTAGTAGGAGTTCAGGTTGGCACACTTACCCACCTGATAAGTATTTTTCTTAAAAAAAAATCTTAAATTTGTGGAAAATTAAAATGTTTTGTAATGAACACTTTTTTGCCATCTAGCAATATTCCTTTGATCAATTTCTGTGAACATAAAAGGCCAATTCAATAGCTTCAAAATAAGAAAAAATTTGAGTCTACCTGTTATACACTGGCATGCAAAAAATAAGGACGAGAAGGTTTTTCGAATGTAACGTCGTGCAAAAGTGCTCCACATCAACTCCTATCATACCATAAGATCGCCAAGATCTAAGAATATGGGACAAGTGAGAAAAACCGTCCAAACAAGGAATCCAAAGGATACAAAGTCACTTTATTGAAAAGGTAGCTTCCAGCACAATTGGACAGAAGGCAGAAACGTCCATGTGACAGGCGGCTGCCAAGAAAAATCCAGTGTGTAGTAGGGGATATTGATCACCCCTGACTGTGTTGCAGGATTTACAACATCTTTCCATGCTGAGGAAGAGGTTAAGGAGCTGTTGAGGCATTGCGGCCCATTCCTCTTGTAGCGCCAATCGCAGCTGCGGAATCGTTGCTGGTGGCTGGCGACGTACTGCCAAGCGTCTTCTGAGAAGGTCCCACACGTTTTCCATTGGATTTAGGTCCGGGGACCTTGCGGGCCAATCCATGCGTTGAATATCTTCACCCTCCAACAGCTCTGCGACAGTCACTGTACGATGAGGTGTAGCGTTGTCGTCCATGAAGAGGAACTCAGGACCCGCAGAACCTCTAAACAGACGCACGTGAGGCAGGAAAACCTTGGTACAATAGCAGACACCAGTGACTGAACCTCCTTGGAAGATGTGGAGGTCAGTACGGCTACCAAGCATGATACTGCCACCTCCAAACCGTTCCCTTTCGATGATGTTGGAGGTGTGATTGCATGTTCCCTGCTCTCTCCAGATGTGTATACGTCCAGAATCGCTCGTCAGACTAAATCGCCTCTCATCCGTAAAGAGAACTCGACCTCATTGCTGATGTGTCCAGTTCTTGTGTTCCTGGCACCACAGAAACCGCAGTCTCCGATGAGCAGGCATTAATGGCACACACCGTACTGGTCGTCGTGCAAATAGACCACCTTCGTGCAGCCTCCTGGCCATGGTAAAACACGATAATGGACGTCCAGTTGTCTGTCGCATGTGCCTTGCAATTTCTCCCGCCGCCTGTCTCTTCTCGCCTGTAGGACAATATACTGGTAGTCCGTAGCAGTGGTTGCTAGTGGACGACCACTGCTAAACTCTGACAGCTGTTCCTGTCGTTTGAAATGCTCTCCAAACTCTTGAAACGATGCTGTGAGCGATCCCAAACTCCTGCCACACTAGTCACACTTCGACCTTCTTCCAACTTCCCAATGACACGATCTCGGGTAGTCATCCAGATGTAGTCTACTGGATTGCCTGTTGGTCATATCACACTGTGGCAGCAAGTAGACGTCGTTCAAACCAATGTACACTGCCCGTGTGCTTTATACCCTTTCGCCCCCCAAGTCATGCTGCATATATGCGCATGCCCACTGTACCGGACCCTAGTCTATCTCCCGAATGGTCTTTCATCTGCCTGGTCGTTCCGCTGTAATGCTGATGTCTCTTCGTCCTTAATTTTGCACACAAGTGTAGTACAGGAGCAGAGTACATTTAAAAATTTGGTGTTTCACATTACTTTTGTCACAGGTGTATTTTTTTGCCTATTTTTAAAATGCTGTAGCTCAACCAATTTTTTTTTTTTTTTTTTTTTTATGAAAAATCCTTTTGCAGTACTTTATACCTCTATTAGGAGTAGCCACCATGATTTTTAAAAAAAAATCATGGTCAACTGACACTCCCTGCCTGAATTGAGATGGAAAGGGTCAACTACAGCTTGAATTGCTGATGCAAAAGCTGTTTACAAATTTTTGTAGAGAACCAAATAAATGGAAACAACTTGCTTCACTATAGCTGCTTAAGTGAGAAATCCTTGGATTCATTTGAAATTGAAGCTTCAGAGAATAAGTAATCGTCGTAGTGTATGCTCTTGCAACTCTGAACTTTCTGATCGGAAGATTTCTGGAATGAGCTAAAAGCTGTTTTGAGCCAGTGTGGTGTTAAAGAGAAAGTTATAATAGCAAGGATTTCAATGTTACATTAGGTGTGCAGAATGCAATTTCTGAGAACGTTATAGGTAAGTTTAATGATCCTTATGTGAATGATAATGGTGAAAGATTAATTGAACTCTGCATTGAGAATGGTTTGTGTGTATCAAATACATTTTTCAACCACTAGTATATCCACACATATACTTGGGAAAATCATACTATTGGTCGAAAAAGCGATAGATTATCTTTGTTGTTTATGATCAGCGTCTGAAACACTTGGTTGTTGGCACTTGTGTGATGATAGGTGCAGATGTTGGCTCTGATCATTATTTGGTAGTATCACGAGGGAAACTGAATATCGGTTGGAGGAAAAGGAATATGAAGAGGCCTCCCTGAAGATCACCAGAGTTACTCTAACATACTCGGAAAATGACTGAAGTCATGCGAGAGGGATGTAGAAAAGAAGTGGGAATGTTTTAAGAACTGTGTGGTCACTGCTGCTGAAGAGATCTGAGGCACCACAATAGTGGGTAACAATAGAGGTGATGCTTGGTGGAATAGTGATATTGAAGAGGCAGTAAAGAGAAGGAAGGAAGCCCATTTGGGGATGTTGCAAGGTAGAGTTTCTGTGGATGAATATCGCTGTAAGAAGCGTGAAGCAGCTAAGCTGGTTTGCCAGAGAAAAGCAAAAGATGAAGATGGAAAGGCATGGATTGGATTTTTGGAAAAATAGAAAAACTTTCTGGAAGTACACTAGACTCAGGAAAAATAGGGGAAACAAAGTTGCAAGTTGTGTGAAGAATAGGATCGGGGAAAATGATATGGAAGCCCAATGAGTTAAGTAAAAGATGGGGTGAATACTTCTGTGAGTTATTAGATCAAGAAAGCAAAGGATATTGAGGCAGAAGCAGATGTCACAGTGAAAGAGGGAAGTGGTGTGTAAAGCTCTAAAATCTCTTCAGAAAGGTAAGGCTCCAGGAGTTGATGGCATAACTGCTGAGATGTTGAAATATGGTGACTATTGTAATTGACTGGTTAACTGGAATTTGCCAGCTGTGCTGAGGTTAGGAATGGTCTCTCAGGATTGGAAGGATGCTGTCATTGTTCCCTTTTATATGGGAAATCAGACCGACTAAAAGAACTACTGTGGTATTAGCCTACTGAGTGTGCCAGGGAAGGTGTTTGGTAAGGTCATTATTGAAAAAGTACGAGGTCTAACATCAGAGAAAGTGTGGGATGTTCAGAGTGGTTTTATGCCTGGTAAAGGCTGCACTAACCAAATTTTTGCATTACACATGATTGAAAAGTATCTGACTGTTGGTAAGAAAGTTTTTGCTGCCTTCATAGATTTGGAGAAAGCTTACGACTGAGTAAATAGGGCACTTTTGTGGAAGGTACTGAAGAAATATGGTGTTACAGGGAATCTACTTAATAGTGTAAAAGCTGTGTTTGCTGGCAGTAGAGCTTGTGTGTGAGTGAATGGTGTTTTATCAAAATGGTGCTCTATTGGTACAGGAGTCTGACAAAGTTGTGTAATGTCACCATGGCTGTTTAGTATATTTATGAACGCATGCATGATGCCAAGATGGACAATACTGGTTTGTCTTGGTAATATCTGTGTGTGCAGATTGCTGTATGCTGATGACAGTCCTGTTGGCAGAGAGCAAAAATAAGTTGCAGAGTATGTTGTCCCAGATGTACGAAGTTTGCATGAAATTCAAACTGAGTATAAATAAAGGAAAACCCAAAATTATGGTTTTTGATCGAGGAACTGTTCAAACTGAATGCAAGACAAGTCTAAATGGCACAGTGATTGACCACGTGAATGAGTGTGTTTCAGAAGCATGTTTGACAGAACAAATTGGATGGTGAAATTTGTAGGCGAGTGAATTCATTAACCATGTTGAAAGAGTGAATGATGAGATGCTTACCAAACATTTTTTTTTTTTAGCCCAAGTGGCAGGAAGGAAATGTAGAGGAATGGCAAGGAAGTCATGGGAGGATCAGATTCAGGAGTGGTTGCACGATTATGAGTATGAAGTGTAGAAGGTTTTTTGTAAGTTGTGTGATGGATGTCAGTAAAGCCTGAGTTGTGTGTCAAGACTGCTGTAAATGGAGAAGTTTGTTACAGCAACAGCAAGTAAATAATCAGTTAAAAATTAATCTGGTAGTTTGTATTTTTTTTTTTTTTTTTTTGTGGAGCTAACCCTCAATCTCAGAACAGTTTAGTGATATGTATACCAACTAAATGGGATTTGGTGAGATCGAAATTGCAGTTCTAGGTTAATAATAGTTCAATACATGGTTCATATGCTTTTCCAATCACAAAATTCCAGGACATTTACAGGATCTTAATGTAGCAAAAATCTTATTCACTCTCCATCTTTACTATAGCAAATGGCATACAGTTAAAGAATTTTCTCAATAGGGTTTTTAGAGGCAGAGATAGGCTGCAAACAGAAGTACACAAACACCACCTAGCAGCAGAATTGTGAACCACAAGCCTCCTCAAATACAAACCTGAAGTGTTCCATAAGGTAAATGGTATTAAAAGATTTTTTTTAAATCTGACATTTAGATGTGCAGATAGAGGAAAATAGATTAAATATTTGAACCCCCTAGCAGCAAAATTGTTCATTATTTTGGGAAGAAAATACACATAAGGAGTTTTCATGGTATCTGATCGTAAGAGAATATTTTTCTATAGGGTTTTTAGTCCCGCAGATATTGCTGTAAACGGAAATGCAAACTTGCACCCTCTAGTGACACTTGTGCATTAAAAAATATTTGAAATTATATGAGAAACATTTTGCACCGAAAATGTTCAACAAAAAATAATTTTTCAAATCTGACTCCTAGAAACAGATATGGACAAAAATAAAATATACGTGTACGTCCCAGGTGGAAAAATTATGCACTATTTTAAACAGGAGAAATACTCAAAGTTTTCTGAGGTGAGCGGTATCGGTTCACAAAATTTTTTCAATAGAGTTTCCAGCTGGGATTTTGCTGCAAATACATTAGAAGCAAAAAGACACTTATGCCCTCCTGAAGTGGCCAAACCATTCTTTACCAAAAATGGGAATTTGTATGCAAAACATTTCCCCTCAAGAGCTGTATCTGACGCAGGAAGAGTTTTTCAAATCGGACTTTTAGAAGCGGAGATATTGGAAAAATTGCGATTTACTTTTACTCCCCTAGCTGAAAATGTATGCATTATTTCGAGAAGGGATTAACTAAAATAGTCCAACATAAATGTCATCGAAAGCAAAAATAATTTTTTTCAATTGGATATTTAGAAGCAAATATATGAAATAAATTGCAATTTAAATTAGATATGATTTCCATTTGTGCCTTCTAGCGGCAAAGTTGTACATCGGAGAAAAACCAGAACGAATGGATCATCATACATACATATCACTAAGCTGTTCTCTGAGATTCAGAGGTTAGCTCCAAAAAGAAATACAAACTTCCAGATATTTTTACTTATTGTTGCCGTATCAAACTTCGCCATTTACAGCGATCTTGACATACAACTAGTGCTTCACTGATATCCATTACACGCCGTACACAAGATCTTTTATACTTCATACTCAATCTTTTTCTCATGCAGACACTCCTGAATCTGATCCACCCATGTCTTCCTTGGCCTTCCTCTGCCTTTCCTTCCTGCCACTTGGGCTGAAAAGATTTTCTTAGTAAGCATTTCATCACTCATTCTTTCAACATGGCCAAACCACCGAAGCATATTGGTCTCCACCTTGCTAACAACATTTTGCTTTACATCACACAACTGCAATACATCTTCATTCCTCACACAATCAGATCGTGTCTTGCCACAAACCCCACGTAAGTAACACATTTCTCCAGCACACAAACGACTCCTACGCTTCTTCTGCAGTACCCAAGTTTCACTGCCATACATCAGAGTAGGAACAATTACTGTTTTATACACGGCCATGCGGGACTCTCTAGAGAACCCATCATTCCTGTGAAAACCTCCCAGAGCAGCTATGACTTTCAAAGAAAAATTCACTCTCCTACTGATTTCACCATCCAACTTGTTCTCTCTGTCAAACATGCTTCCTAAATACACAAACTCACTCACCTGGTCAATCACAGTGCCATTTATTCTTACATTACATTCAGTGCTACCCGTTCCTCTCTCAAACACCATAACTTTGGTTCTTCCCTTATTTATACTCAGTTTGAATTTCATGCAAACATCGTGCATCCGAGTCAACATACTCTGCAACTCACTTTTGCTCTCTGCCAACAGGACTGTCATCAGCATACAGCAATCTGCACAAACTGATATCACCAAGACATAAACCACTATCATCTATTTTGGCCTCACGCACGCACGCACACATCCATCCATAAATATATTAAACAGCCATGGTGACATTACACAACCTTGTCTAACTCCTGCACCAATGGAAATCCATTTTGATAAAACACCATTCACTCATACACAAGCTCTACTACCAGCATACATGGCTTTTACACTATCAAGTAGATTCCCAGTAACACCATATTCATTCAATACCTTCCACAAAAGTGTCCTATTCACTCTGTCGTAAGCTTTCTCTAAATCTATGAAGGCAGTAAAAAACTTTCTTCGCAACAGCCAGATACTTTTCAATCATGCATAATGCAAAAATCTGGTTAGTGCAGCCTTTACCAGGCATAAAACCACTCTGAACATCCCACACTTTCTCTGATGTAAGACCCCGTACTTTTTCAATAACAACCTTACCAAACACTTTCCCTGGCACACTCAGTAGGCTAATACCACGATAGTTCTTGCATTCAGTCTGATCACCTTTTCCCTTGTACAAGGGAACAATGATAGCATCCTTCTAATCCCGAGGGACCATTCCCAACTCCCAGCACAACTGGCAAATTTCAGTTAATCGGTCAATTATAGAGTCACCACCATACTTCAACATCTCTGCAGTTATGCCATCAACTCCTGGAGCCTTACCATTCTGAAGAGATTTTAGAGCTTTACACACTTCTCTTGAGATCGCTCCTGTGCTGTCATCCCTCATTGTGACATCATCGGCATCTGTCTCAGAATCATTTTTGCTCTCCCGATCTAATAACGCACAGAAGTATTCGCCCCATCTCTCACTTAACTCATTGGGCTCCCATATCATTTCCCCAATGTCACTCTTCACACAACTTACAACTTTGTTTCCCCTATTTTTCCTAAGTCTCATGTACTTCCAGAAGGACTTTCTATCTTTCCAAAAAGCCAGTTCATGCCTTTCCACTTTCTCTTTCTTATCTTTTGCCTTACTGTGGCGAACCAGCTTAGCAAGCTTCACGCTTCTTACAGCGATATTCATCCACAGAGACTACCTTGCAACATCCCCAAATAGGCTTCCTTTTTCTTTACTGCCTCATCAATCTCACTATTCCACCAAGCATCACCTCTATTGTTACCCACTATTGTGGTGCCACAGACCTCTTTAGCAGCAGTAACAACACAGTTCTTAAAACATTCCCACTTCTTTTCTACATCCCTCTCACAAGATTTCAGATCCTTCAGTCGTTCTCCGAGTAAGTCAGAATACCGCTGATCTTCAAAGAGCCTATCAACCTTTATTCTTTCTATCCTGGGTCTCTTCCTATTCCTTTTCCTCCAACCAACATTAAGTTTCACTCGTGACACTACCAAGTAATGATCAGAACCAACATCCGCACCTCGCATCACACGGGTGTCAACAACTAAGTGTTTCAAACGCTGATCGCAAACAACAAAATCTATCACTCTTTTGACCAAGAGTACGGTTTTCCCAAGTATATGTGTGTATATACTTGTGGTTGAAAAATGTATTAGATACACACAAATCATTCTCAATGCAGAGTTCAATTAATTTTTCACCATTATCATTCACACAAGGATCATTAAACTTACCCAGAACATTGTCAGAAATTGCATTCTGCACACCTACTCTAGCATTGAAATCCCCTGCTATTATAACTTTTTCTTTAGCACCAAACTGGCTCAAAACAGCTTTTAGCTCATTCCAGAAATCTTTCTTATCAGAAGGTTCCGAGTCACAAGGAGCATACACTACAACAATTACTATTCTCTGAAGTTTCACTTTCAAACGAATCCAGAGAATTCTCTCACTTATGCAACTATAGTGAATCAAGTTGTTCTTCATCTTTTCACTTAAAATCACACCTACACCAGCCTGTCCTCTGATATTATCCAATACTCCAGACCACACACTCACCGTGCCATTCACTTTTACCCCAATTTCCTTCTTAAGCATGGTGCAAAAGATGCTAATGCAACTTCAGTCCTAACAGACTAGAAAAACAAGCCCCCCCCCCCCACACACACACATTTTGCAGGGGGTGAGGAGGGAAATTTGTCACACATATGTGTAAAAAAAAAAAAAAAAAAAAAAAAATCAACTACAGAATATTGCACAGGGACAAAAAGGCTGGAATGGATAAAATTCCAGGACATATAACGGAATTTTAGGACATTTCCAGGACAAAATGGAATTCCAGAACTTTAGGATTTCCAGGACAGGTACAAACCATGTCAATACTTTCTTGAAAATTTAGAGATGCTTTGTTTATATAAAAACAGGCTTTTTTTTTTTTTTCTCCAAAGGAAGACTGCAGAAGTGTCTTCAAGGGTTAGTGCCGATAATGCTGTTTTTGGAAGATCGTTTGACAAACTGTGTTCAACTTTGTTTCCCCTATTTTTCCTAAGTCTCATGTACTTCCAGAAGGACTTCTTAAGCATGGTGCTGTGAGAATTCACCCTGCTGTGAGAATTAAGGGGTCTTTTTGTATAACCGCAGATGCTGGCACAAAATGAACTAGAGTTTTTTGTTGATGCTTTAGAATGTGCTTACAATGTATGAGAGTCGTGAGGAGGTTGAAACAGGTATGGCAAACTCCAGGGATCTGTCATTTAGCAGACACATTACAGAGGGATTAAAAGTACAGTGAAAGTGTAGCTCATAATTCTGAAGTTTACAAATCTCATAAGAAAAAGACCCATTAAAAAGGGATTGAAACCCATCAATGGGGAGGGTCCTCTTAGTATTGGTGGAAGAGAACCAATACATTAGAACCTTTTTCATATGGAAATCATTGATAATTTTGTTTATTGTAGATGAAGGGAACTAATGTGCTTCAGCAGTTTTAATTTTAAGGTTTCTTATTTGAAAGATGATTCACTGTTTTACACAACCTTGGCACAATTAATGAAGTTTTTAAAGCAGCAAGTTTGTAGCAGTGTAAAGTATATAGGATGAGAATGGGATTACGTTTGTCTTAGCAGCGAGATTCTCTAAACAGATCTGCCGAGAAGACTTGTTAAATGGCCGTCCAGGAAGTCAATGACTTGCTGTGATACTTTATTGATGTGAACTTCCAAAGAAATCTTGTCTATTAGAAATTCTAGGTCTGCATAGGATCAAATAACAAAAATGTCGGGTATCAAAGCCAAATGGTAGGTGGTAGATTGTTTCAGCGTTGAATGAAAATTTCTGTTCTCATTCCTGCTAAACAAACTAATAGTCATCCCAGACGTTTTTTTCCAATGGAGAGCATGAAGAGAAAAAAAAAAGACTGTCACAACACTAAAAAATCCAATAAGTATTACCCAAAATGTTTAAAAAGTGCTAAGAACTTGAAAAATTTACACATATGTTCAACAACATTATTTTGCTGCTAATTCTCATTTCTGTAGTATAGACAGTTTCCTGTACTTTGTAGCAGACCAACGATTTCTGTAGTGACTATGGAAACCTGTAGCAACTGGAGTGTCTGGGTCTTCTCTGAAGCAATACTGAGGCATGTGACAAAGTTTATCCCATTGAAAGGGGACTGCGTGTATATCAGATGGGAAAGGCGAACTTGGAACAGCTGCCAGCAGGCGAAAGCAAATCATAATTTGACAAGTTTTTTTTTTTTTTTTTTTTTTTTTTTTGGAAAAAAATTCACCTTTTACCAGCTAAATTAGCAATGAAAGAAGAGTCCAAAGTGCATGATAATTTTCATGAGTCAAAATTATATTTAAGGACTTTTCCAGGGGTCTGAGGGTATGTAAGGAGAAAAACAATCTTAAATTCCAGGAGGTGCATAACCTGGGATAATACTACCACAATAGGAAAGGGGAGGGGGTGTCATGTTTATATAATGTTCCATAAGCAAAGAAATTTTGCTAAATAAGATTTTCCCTAGAAGAAGAAAACTTTCCTTATTAACAGGATGAACTTTTTGCACAGCTGCACAAACCAAAAATCCATGCATTTATGGTGATACAAAAAGCCTGGATTAACCAGGATGAAATGGCCAGCTATACATTACATTCCACCATCATACATGTGCAAGAAATGTGAGTAAAGACTACAATCCAAATAATGCAGCATGCCAATGAAATGGCTTGGACTTCTTTGTTCATGTGAAGTGATGAAACAGGCTATTGGAAAATACCAATTTCATACAGTCAATGCATTGTGGAAACTATCATTAAAGAAAAAACGAAACTTAGTTCTGCAAAACACTTTTACAATGGCACATATTTATGAACCGGGAGGGGGGAATGGAGACATGAAGTTTCTCTTAAGATGACATTTAATTATTATTTAGTGATATTAAAAATATGCGTTTTTTACGCTTTCCAACCTTAGGTTGAAGAAGCGTATATGCTCCAGCTTTGTCCGTCCGCACGATAACTGGTGTAAAAATGGTTCGATTTCGATGAAATTTTAATAAGTGGTAGGGGACCACCTGGGGATGAACCCTATTGAAAATGGGACAAATGGGGTCAAAGGTCACAACGTAGAAGCGGAATCATTCCATTGCCCTTATGAGTCATAATGTGCATAAAAATGGTTTGATTTCGATGAAATTTCAGTATGTAGTAGGGGACCACCTGGAAACGAACCCTATTGAAAATGGACGAAATGTGGTCAAAGGTCAGGACATAGGATTGCGATCCATTCCATCGCTCATCCCATACTATTAAGGTGGACGTCAAGTAATTTTGCTTCCTATACTTCCAATGGAAAAATGTTTGTACACATTTCCTTCACAATTAATGTGTTCCCAAGGATGAAAATTTGAACATCGATTAAAATAACTTCATATTATAACTTGGAAAACTTAATATTTTCTAAAACATAACCATAATTATATTAAAAATCAATAACTTTTCCTTTGGTGGTGTTGAAAACAGAAAAGATGGCACGACCTGTACTTTGATGACATAAGTGGACAAATAAATGTTGGATTGCATAATTACAGTTATGGTTTAGAAAATATTAAGTATTCCAAGTTATGAAATGAAGCTATTTTAATCGATGTTCAAATTTTCATCCTTGGGAACCCATTAATTGTGAAGAAAATGTGTACAGAAGTTTTTCCATTGGAAGTATAGGAAGCAAAATTACTTGACATCCACCTTAAAGTAGCAATTCTTGTATGTAGGTATATACATTTTATTTTGAAAACTGCTCTAAGAATTTTGATGAAAGTCGTTAACCTACCGTTTTCTGGTACTAGAAATCGATTTAGCTTGATCTTGACTCTAGAATTCTTTTAGTGGGTTAAATAACCACCCCGAATTATAACGTTTTCAGTGTCATGGCGTTGTTCCATTAATGTTACCAATGCTTAGAAATCTTATGACTTCACATAAGATTTCTAAGCATTGGTAACATTAATGGAACATGTTGGGGCGCGGTCATATCATCTGTCTCATTATGTCACGCGTTGTGTGCGTATGTCCGTCCGCACAATAACTCGCGTAACAATCGTTCGATTTAGATGAAATTTTAGTATCTGGTAGGGGGATCACCTGGGAAGGAACCCTATTTAAAGTGAACAAAATGAACAAAATAGGGTCACAGGTCAGTACATAGGAGCGGAATCCATTCTCCACTGCTGTTATGAGTCATAACTAACGTAAAAGGTTCGATTTCGATGAAATTTTAGTATGGTAGGGACCACCTGGTGACAAACCCTATTGAAAATGGGCGAAATGGGGTCAAAGGTTAGGACACAGGAGCGGGATCTATTCCATAGTCCTTATGCATCATAACCATGGGTGCAAGTTGTGAGATGTGGCCAAGACTGAAAATATTTTGAATACCCCCATACCCCCCCTCCCACACACACACAACCACCACCACGCGCACTCAGACATAAACACAATATACATTAAATATTATATGTGGTTCAAATTCATTAAATCAAAAGTGCATAAAACGACCGAGCATTAGTGCATATGTATGTAAACAAAATTTGATGTCCATGCAAATTGTAATCGGAAAGTTAAATTTGTTTATTAGGTAGGAACTAACTACCAGTTGAAATTTAACAAATCTCCAAAATTCCTTATGTTGCAAAAAAAAAAAAAAAAAAAAAAAAAATCTTTCATTATATTATATTCAAATCCAATCCACATATTTGCTTCTTATATAGCATTTTAAGCCCATAATAGAAATGTTAACCAAATTATTGAAATTGTAATAATACATAACATACCGTGGAAGATGTTTCAAATAATCTTTAGTAAATCCTGTTGAATCAAATAAGTGTTGCACACTTTTAAAAGAGTCATTAAATTGTAAAATTTAATAAGGATAAAAAAAAAATTATAATCAAGATTATGCATGTCCAACTGTAGTTGTGTACACAGAGAGCTCGTTTCATTGATTCACTTCACCATGATCACAGTTTTATAGTAACCATCGCAAATTATCATAGGTGAATTATTTCTTTAAAAAAAAACTTGTTATTGTGGCACACTTGGATTTTTTAACAGGCAAGTTCTCAGCAGTACCTTGTGGTGCATGTCGTTTTCTTGTATGCTGGACAGGAGTAGTTGATGCTCCTTTTTTTGATTCAATAGGTTTGGCAAGTGGAAGAGTAGTTGATGCACTTTCTTTTGAAGCAATATGTTTGGCAATGGAATTACTAGGACACAATTGCTTTGTTGAGCAAGTGGGAACATTTGTTGTTTTCGTAGTAATTTCATATTGAGGAATATTTGAGACTTAATTTCCTTTTGTTGATAGGAATTTCTTGTAAGAGGCATGGGCGGAATGAATTGCACTACACATCTGCGTGGTGGGCTTTAATTCTACAGACTTTATCTTCTTTCTTCGTAAGCTGTATTTCACAATAGCAGCAGCCTCATAATTTTCCACAGTGAGACAACTTCTATCATCTGTAATAATGTCATCCATGATATTAAATGTCCCTTCAACCAGAGGACCAGAAAAGGTTGACAATAGAGCTCTCACAAGAATTCCTAAATATTTATACCTAATAGTAACACCATCACTCTCCTTCAAATCAAAAATATGTGACCACCAATCACAATATATCCTTGAACTATCATCAAGACAGATTCCTGTGGCTTCCAACTCTGTTATAGCATTATCAAGTGAATACCTTCGAACCTCTTCTAAAAGAAAGCTATCTGAATCATTAATTACTTGAGGCAAGCACTCGCTTAATTTGTCAAATGCTGATAAAGTAGTGTTGCATCTCCGCTGCTTTGGATGCAGTACCGAAAGCCAAATCAACACTTTATTATTGAGTGGCAAGTTTTTCATCATATATATTGCAGTATTTTGATATGAGTGTCTTAAATTTTTATAAAATGCAGAGATCCAATTAACTTTCTTCTTTCGCAACTCTTGTGCTTCTGAGTAAGCAAACTTTCCAACACTCAAAAATTTATCAGCAAGCTGTATTTCTGTATTTTTGACATCAACACTCAGAAGTTCAATAACACTGCTCTCTGGAATAAATTCAACTTTGATGAATAATGACAAAAATTCCTTGCACAGGACAAACATTTCACAGTGGATTCGGTGCATCATAGGTGCCTCACATTGAAACATTTTCACGAATGAATGGAACTTGGACAATATACCCCTGTAAAAGTTCAGGAACAACGAGAATTTTTGCTGGAGGTGGATCAGAGAAAGCAAAATTCTGTCTTTTCGTACTTTACCAGCTTTTGTCTGTTTTTGTTTTGCAAGATGGGACTGAATTACATGTATGCGGCTGCGCTGAGCATCAGACACTTTTCGAGTCTTGTAAACATTACTCAAAAGTGCATCTACACTTCCACTCTTCTGTTCCTCATTTGACAAAAAGCTATAATAATACACAATCAAGGCATCACGTAACTCATGAAGTCTGGCGCAAGTGGTTAACATCTGCAGAAAACGTGTTTCAGTGGGCCTTAAAATTTGCTTCGCTGAACTTGAATTTAGCAAAACTTGTACTTCAGAGAATAACTGTTTGGCCTTGGGAGAATCCTGAATATCATAATAAACATCGCTTGCAAAACCCTCAATAAACATATCGAATTTCTGAAAAAATTGTTTTGCAGAATTGTGCACTATATGCACATCTCCATGAATATCCAGAAGATTTGGGTTTTCCTTTCTCATTAAAGTCTCCACTCCGCCCCTACATCCCCGCATTGTGTTGCAGTTATCCATCAGACAACTTATCACTTGAGTGAAGGCTAAATAATTTTCTGAAAGAAGTTCCTTCACCTTTTGGAAAATGTTGACAGCCGTGGCAACATTTTCTTTTTTTGATCCAAGAAGATCTGACTGTTTTCTTTTGCTCCTTATCATAGAATCGTACCATCACATTGATGATCTTGTCCATTGCATTATTCGTAGCTTCATCTATGTTCAAGGAGAAAAAATTTCCCTTCAACTGTTGGACTAACTCCTTTCTCATGCACTTTGCAGTACCATGTGTGTTGATGTAGGTTGCAGTCGTCCTGGACATTTTCAATTTAGAAAGTGCTAACTTATCACCTGCAAGATGCTTAGATAGCTCAACTAACTGTGGTGCCAAATCGAATGGCAGCGTGTTTTCGCATAAAAATGCAGTCAGAACCGCTTTCTGATGTGCAATTCTGTCAGATATTGATGCTTTGGCCTGAACAGGAGCGACTCCAGGCAATGTTTGTGTATGCTGCTGTGCTCGTACACACTTTTGATGATCAGCATCCTTACTGTGTTTGAACAGCATTTTTTTACCATTGCTTCCATAGTTTAACTTTCTGCTGCATAAAACACAAAAGCAAAATCCCGGTTCCTTAATTTTCCGGCACCAAGAACCAAATTTGACGTCATGGGAATCAGTCTCATCTAACCATTCCCATCGCCACTTATTTTTAACACTGCTATCGTTCAAAGCTGACGTATTTTTCAAATCTATGAATTCAATAGCTGACTGCATGTTGAAAAAAAAGGAATCTCAAATTTACCACACGCGTAAAATACGGCAAGATCGACTGGTACGACTCACTCCAAAGATTAGCTGTGATCTATGGCGGCACAGCCAGTGGTGTCTCCACCTAATACAAGCTCGATGGGTGAACCGGTTATGGTGTGTGACGTACACATAGTGAAGAGAAAGCCAGGGACGGGTGAGGTTGGGTTGGGTTGGGGGGGTTACGACGTAGGCGAGGATCGGCGTAGAACCTCCAACGGAGCTGCTCCTCGATTCCTCTTCGACCAGAATGCCCCTCTTACCCAGAATGCATTAGGTGCCACTGCTACTCCGAGTTTACGATAAACGAGGTAATACGGTACGAGCGTGGTTGCCGATGGCGTACTAACGTTCCGGAGTAGAGCATATGGATAGAAAGGGAAAAAAAGCAAAATACACGCTGTAATTTTCGGACTAAGTACCGCAGGTGAGAAATTTTGCAATCTTGGAAGCAAAAGTTGCCGTAAGGGCCACACCGGCATAGGGGCCGCAGCTATGAAATCGTGGTGCTGCTCAGAAAACTAAATTATCTTCCTTATTTTCATGAATTAATTCACACCCAACGTAATTATATGTATACTTCAAAGGCTAATTCTGAAACTCAGTGTCGATCTACTTTATGCACTTATTTTTTCATACTGGCAAAAGCTTTTATTTGTGCATTTTTTTTAATAATGCTAATGACGTTATTTGTTTGCCCTAATTAAATGCTCAAAACCATATATGTAATCAATATAAATAACAGTTAATCTTAAGACTCCTATTAGAATATTGCATTGCCCGTAAAACCGCACAATTGTCTAAATTCCATTCAATGTGGATGTCTGCTACAGGATGGTTCTCTGTTCACCGCAATAGAATCCTCCGTCTTAGAAGTAATTAACTTATAAATTATCACTTGTAATGCTTTCGATTGTTTTCTTTTATAACATGTTCCTTCTATCTTTGTTATGCTTTTTTCTCATCTACAGATGTTTTTTGTTAGAATGTAGTTGCTTTTCTTTATGCAGCTGCTAAATGGGGTAGTTAACACATCCCTCCCACGCTTCCTTTTACCAGCTGCCTGGCACGTGTTCGCTGACCCCCCCCCCGCCAATCACTTCGAAACAGCGGTCTCCGCTGTCTCGCTTTTTTTTTTCTTTTAAGTGGTTTGACCTACTTTCACTCAGCCTTCGCGTTGAGCTCCGTCCACTTTTACATGAATACGAAACTCTCCCTTCTTTTGCGTTTGTGAGAAGATTTTATCTTCAGCCAAGTATTAAATTAATTACCCATTGTTAATATCATTACTTGTCACAATCTTTTTCATGTTCTCTGCTTTAAATCAGGAGAACGTTTTGCCGCTTCAATGCAGCTTTCTAAATATTTAACAAATTTATTGCCAGATGAACCAAGAAGAGTGAACAGAATTTGTCTGTTGTACCACCAGTATTGTTTGGAATAGGTCAGGGTCACTGGCTCACTACTAATGGAATATCGCTGAAATCATCCTGGGGCAGGCTTTTGCATTGTTCATGTTCTTAAGCTGGGAAGTCACGCTACTGGTTTGTGTGCTTATGTCTCCATTCCATCCCCCCATCTATTAGCATTCCATGCTACTGCCACGGGATGTGCTTCCCCCACTCCCATGCAAAGGGCATTTGGATCAGACATTCCTTTCACAAACAAACCTCCTGACCTTAAGACCTACCAGAGTGTTTTCCCGTCTCCCCCCCTCCCCCACTTTCCCTTCTAAACCAACATCAGCGGAGCAGAGTTATCTTTTCAATAGACGTGTCTAACGTATGAGAAGAAAAAGGAAATAAAACTATCACAGTTGAGTTTGTAGAAAAAAACGTTCTTTGAAAAAAATTACTAAGCATCTGCATGAAAAAAAAAAAAAAAAGGAGCGCAGAAACAGTCTTTTCGAAAACA
Source organism: Macrothele yani (assembly GCA_039090855.1). Taxonomy (NCBI): domain Eukaryota; kingdom Metazoa; phylum Arthropoda; class Arachnida; order Araneae; family Macrothelidae; genus Macrothele; species Macrothele yani. The sequence goes on along the minus strand of CM076998.1, from coordinate 88,443,310 downwards.
AATTCGGCATAAGGGCTGCTTCGGCATAAGAGCCGCTGCTCTTAGCCCAAAAATTTCTGTATTTGGAAATTATTTTTACTGATATTTTCTTCCGTCCCACTTCAGTCTTCGGATATTTTCAAAGACGGAATTCCGTCCTCTGGACGGAAAACTTGCACCCATGATCATAACTTACGTAAAAATGCTTCGATTACGACAAAACTTTGTTATTTCGGAAGTGTACCGAACCGGTTCTGTTGAATATCATCGAAATGGGATCAAAGGTCAGGGCACAGGACCGAGATTTATTCCACAGCCATTATTCTCATAACTTGCGTAATGATTTCTGGTATGTTGGAAAGCGTATTATAATCAATGCATTGCATGATTTTACAAACTTGTTAAATTTCACATTGTTTTCGGCAACGATTGTGGTGTAACAACTGAGGACACTGACATTTCAGCAGCAGATGAGAACAAGGCTCAGATATCAGACCACACAAAATAAAATGTAGATTAATTTCCAAGTTTACAAATCTTTTCTTATAAAAAATACAGCTTTGTTAAAATAAAAAAATTGCATGAAATATACACAATTAGTGAAACTGATTTTAAAAACCTAGGTGTGTGGAAACTTCTATGGAGAAACAATTTGCTTTTTCTTGAAAATGCTTTTCAATTCATAAAATGTTACAAAAGTGGTACAAAGGAAAGATATTCTGTGGTAGATTAGTTTTGCAAAAGATTTAGAGCAAAATAGTAAATACTTTCATAGATTGCTTTTAGTAGCAAACAGAGACTGAATTATATGTACTAAAACAATATGCATGCAAACACTTATCTTTATTATAACTTTAACTAAATTATGGGTTTTACACAGGAATAAAGGAAATTACTTGCAGTCCAATTCCCGGGTAGCACTCCTACCCTTCCTCAGGCCTACACTATAGTAGGCGTTGCCATTCATTAGCTAAGGACTGAAAATTGAGAAAAGAAATACAACATTAAATGATGTGAAAGGTTGGAATTTAGCTAATGAATGGCAACACCTACTATAGTGTAAGTCCTGAGGAAGGGTAGAGGTACTACCCAAAAATTTGACTAAGTGATTTCCTTTATTCCTGTGTAAAACCCATAATTTTGTGAAATTTGTAGTGTATCAAGTCCAGGAATAGCCATGACATCATTTATTACTAAGTTTATTAGTATTATACTTTTACTGAGGTATAGTTTTTAATTTTTCAGTCACTTATCAAAACTGCATTTAAAAATGTATTCACAGATCAAACATAACTTATGTTCCCAGAAATTTGCTACATTTGACATAGCTAAAATTTGGTATGACAAGATCAGTAGATTTGAAAATTAGTTCACAAAATTAAATGTTTCATGCTGTGTTTGCGTGCAGTTCTGTGTGAATTTAAGCCTTCGCTTTCGTTGGAATTGGAAGTAAATTTCAGACAGGTGGGTCAAACATCAAAGCAAGCTTACTTGGCAGAGGGCATTTTGGATGCTGCATTCCTCGTTGCCACATGTGGAGGTAGGGAGTTTATTTTTTTAACTTGCTTGGTTTTTGCAAATTGCCAATCTTTTGATATATCTGAGCCTAGAAGTTCTTTGCAGAGCTGCCAACTTTTGAAAATCAAAAACTGGGACATCAATGTGCATTCAAATAAAAATTATTACAGGTTTTATTTTTTATAAACAGTTAATTTCTTAATACAAATAAAGAAATTTACAAAAAAAATAGTATTTAAGTATAAAATAAGATTAACAAGCCTTGTTAATGAGTTTCATTCCTAGAGTGCTTTGGCCTTAAAAAGTTCACACTTCTGGGAAAAACAAACCACTCATTAGATTTTGATACTGAAATGGTTTGTAGGATACAGTGTTTCATTGAACCACGAAAGTCAGTTATTTTGTCACACTGTACTAAAGACATGCTCATAGGGTTCATATTGCTATGTGGCAAAACTTGCAGCCAGCATTGACGCTGGAGAAAAATTATGGTCGACATAATGAGTGAGGAAAACACCACGCATAACAAAAAGAAAATCGCAGAACCAGATTTTTGGAGAAAAATCTGAATTTCTGAAAAATATTTTTGAAATTGGATGGAATGTGGGCAAACCGGGACACTTGGCACCTATCTTTGACATCAGAAGATTAAAGCCCCAGTTTTTTTTTTTTTTTGTTTTTTTTTAAATAAACTTAAGTGTACATTAAAAGATTAACTAAAAAAATTTGTTTGAAATATGCATTTTTGCCAGTAATTTGAGTTTTATATGCACTAATATGGTTAAAATATGCATATAATCCAGATTAGTAATGAAAAAGATGAAAAACAAAATTGCCAGAAAATTAGTTCAAAATATACTTAAGCATTGCAGGGAAGACAAAAATATACAAGCATGCAAAACACAAATGAAAACACATGCAAGTAAACACACAAAGCTCAGACACTGACAGTTCTAAAATACCTTTGCTGAAGAATTCTCAGCTCTGGCTTTCTGCTGGCTTCTAGTTAAAGTATGCATTCGATTCTGTTTACGTTCATGATACTCATCAAGTGTCTCCATTTTTTCAAAAGCCCTTTGATGTATCACCTTGAAATCTAAAATTAAAAGTGGCAATTTATTCCCTAGTGTATAGAAAATGCAAGAATACAATAAATCATACAGACTTAAAACTGGGCATTATTTACACCCCCCCCTTCTGCTTTGTCCCCAAAAATCTCCATAATACTGCTCTGAAGAGTAAGCCATTGCTTATTGACATGATTTAAAAGGATTTGTTGATGAATCTAATTTGAATTGCATACAAAGTAAGACTAGCACACTCACTTTATACAGTATAACAAGCATGGTGAAAAATTTTTAAATCCATTATTTTTGTAGGAAGGTTTTTTCTACCAGTAGTGCATGTGTACAGATTTTTATGGGGGTAAATTCCATCCAAAAATACCCAAGCCTGTGGTTAGGCCTTTGCTTAGCATCTGTCTTAGACCTGATATGTACCTTATTTTCCTTCATATATATTTACATGAAGAAAAAAAAACAGACAATGAAATTCAGGAAAAGAAATAAAATTCTTTCGTATAATACGCAGGTCATGAAATATCCACGACGTTGATCCTGAACATTAATTTCGTACAGAAAAGTTGCAATTCACGGGATGACCCAGCAGTCCACAATGCCAGAGGCAGAAAAACCTGTGGTGGAATGGAAAAAAAATATGAACAGTGTAGAGCTGCAGTAGATGTGTATAGCAATTAGAATTTTGCAACTGTATTGACACTGCAGGCAAGATTACTAGAATAAGCAACCTACAGAACATGCAGAAGTTTATAACTGCAAAGTAAATTACAACTTTAAAAACCTGCCTATTTCAAGGTTTTTTATTTAAATTAAAAATAAATATGAAAAGTATATCTTACTAGGTGTTTGAACTTTGTTCATTTCTGAAGCACTCTGCTTTTTTCCAGACATGGAAGATATTTCTTTTCCTGCAAGAAAAATTTATCAGTATATTATACATTTTCCTAGAACAATTCAAAATAAATCATTTAACATTTCACTGTAGCAGTTAACAAAAAGATTGATTACTTAGTTTACAAGTTTGTACACTTAGTACTCCAAATTAACTGTAATTTAGGCTCAAACAATGTGCTGAAACCAGGTGACGAATTAACTTGCAGAATGCATGTTGTAAAATCTGTATAATTTTCGCAAGCAGGTTTGCAATGCAAGTGATGTAATAAAGAAAGCAATGATAAAGACAAGTGTACTATCACAAGCAGTCATGTGGGAATTGGCATAACAAAAGAGAAACTGAAAATGAGACAAGATCAGCCTGTTTTCATATGACATATGCACCTGAAAGTAATTTGTAGAAGGTTGGAGATATCACATTAATCTCATAATCTCAGTAAACTGTGCACACTGCACAAAATACTAGTGCCACATACTTGTAATGCAACTGCAATTGTGTGAGAAAGAACAGATGGCTCTTAAAGTTTCAAAACACTTGAAACTATGATCTTATGCAGGAGCTTCTAATTTCTTTTAGTGAAAGGCAATTGCAGATTTGGGAGGAATTTCAACAGCTTTAGCAAAAAAAAAAAAAAAAAATGCTGTCTGGATACTTAAAACATTTATAGCTTTTAGTTTACCTAAAACTCTTCAGAAACAATTAAGCTTCAGGCAGATTTATGCACCATATTTGTCTTTAATCTACACAGCAAAATTCCAGACCCCTCCCCCCATGTAAATCCATGGCAACACAATTCGCAGATACTACAGACCACAGAATTCAGAAAAACAAGCCACTGTATTAAACCGCACCTTCCATGTTAATCCAAATCTAAATTTCCCACACCACAGAGAAGTTGTGGTTCATGAGATGACAGCAGCCCAAAGAAATTTAAAACACTTAATGATTGAGTAACTTTCAACTAAGAATAAAAATCACAAGTTTTTAGCATCACCACAGTTAGACTGCAGTACCCACAAATGTTTGTGTGACACTGTTTCCCCACAGCAGAAAACTGCCAGTGAGAGCAAATACCACTTTTGTTGCATCATATTGTGCCAAAATGCTTGTCACTAAAAAAAATTTAAAATATTTGTGGACTTTATCTTCATACTGTGTTATGTTTTTTCTGTTAACACATATTTGGTAATTTTGCAGATATAAACCCCTTCTGACGATTGATTACAAACCCAGATTTCTTACAAAATCAAAGTGCAGCAAAAACTTATTTCTTTAAGCCATAGCTGGACTAAAAACTGTCAGGTTGAGTATTATTGCAGAATACTTTACTAAAAGATACCTTGAATGCCAAAAATAAATGGCTATTATTGATGCAAGTATCAGCTTTTACTTGAAAATGAAAACAATTACCATCTATACATAACGGATTGAAACATAACTTAGGGCACTTATCCCAAGACACAAAAAAACATACCAACACACAGAGGCTTACCACACAAAGATTAGCTAGAGTTCCTGTTCCTTCAGACCTAAAAAAACAGTCCTGCGATACCTGACGTAACAGTTCATTTGCACAAACAGGTACAAGAAACTAAAGGAACTTACATTTACTTGAATTTGCAATAAGAAAAACTTCATAAAAACAAAATATAACATGACAGAATCACAGAAATTAATATTTTATTAATATTTTATCACTAAGATCAGCTACTTACTGTTTCTAGGATCTTAATAAAAAATAATTTTAAGATCCTGGAAACAGTTGCTAGACATTTTATGTAAAATGTCTAACTGTTTCCAGGATCTTCTGGCATCATCAGTATTCATTTCTTACAAATAACCAATTGCAATACATAGAAATTGAGGAAACATTTCTCAGAAATGCATAGGAATTTTACTAGATTCAAAGCAATGAGACTTGTGTACTGAATTACGTGTAGTTTACTGGTATCCATGTAACATATCAGAAAACTTAAAAATTACTTCACCCTGAAGTGGGAATTGAACCCACAGCCCTCTATTTCCGTTTGAGCATGCCATCCATTACACCATTGACAATATGATGGGGCAGGATCGGTTCGATTAACATAAATATGAAGTTCAGATTTCTAAGCTGAAATCAGGAGATGCACGTTCGCTTCCCGCTCCAGGGCAATGTAATTTTAAAGTTTTCTAAGGAGATGTTGCATGGAGACCAATAAACTAAGGGTTATTCAGTACATGATTCCAATTGCTTTGAATATTCTAGTGGATACCCCATGTATTTCTGAGGAATACTTCCGTAATTTTCATATCTGAAATATTGGTGAAATAAGATATGCATCCAAGCCTGGATATGAAAAGGTCATTGACACTAACTACAATGAGGCAGGATTACTTCAACTAGTGAAAGTCTGAAGTTCAGATTCCTAAACTGTAAATGCTTTGTCTTAGTTGCTTGGAACTCCATTGTCCTCAGTAGTGTAATGGATAGCATGCTCGAATGGAAATCGGGAGAAGTGGGTTCAATTCCCACTGAAGGGCGATTTAATTTTCAAGTTTTCTGAGCAGATTTTACATGGAGGCCAGTAAATTACAGGTAATTCAGTACACAACTCTGCTTTGAATAATCAATTGCAATATAATTAGCATATGATGCAGCATCACTTTAGTTAATAAGTCAGTAACATTTTTTCTTGAAACAAAAATTTCCAATGTAATACAGAATTAAGTGAGAACATAGTTGCATATAGTAATAAAATTAAGCGGAAGCTTTTGAGCAATCTATGGTCTTTATCACCAGCAATTAACTAAATCAGAGGACTGGTTGCCAGAACTACAGTGTGAATCAGAGGAGCAAGAACTGTTCCCAGATTTTAGTAGAGATCCAAATAAATGGGATATAGTGAGTGGTTTCTGAATTGCACTTCTTGGTAAACTTCTTAGACAAATCTAACAAAATAGCAATTAGCATCTATATGTTTAGTCTTGATTGACTGAATTTTGTGAGAAAAATACAGCACTTTGCCACAATTGAGTTCAGGTAATGCCAACAGCAACTGTAAACACAATTGGTCATTTAGTATTCTTGATAACCATACAATTTCTTTAGTCTCAGACAAGGTGCAACAAGCTGTGCTTCTATACTTGGCCATGCTACTAATTTTTGTTTAACAGTTCTCCAAGAAATAGGCATTCCTCTAGAAGTACATCATATGTAGTGATGAATTTGTGATCTATCAGATTCCAAATTAGCATCAGAATACAGAGTTAATTTATAACTCAAACTTCTGAACAACAACAGGTTTAGGCTGGTACAAAACAGCTGCAGCAGGATTTACATTAGTGATAGTCTCTGAACAACAGAGCCTCTTAAACACAGGTCAATGGGTACCTTAGTCCAGAAGGTTTAATGAAACACCACATCTTCAATAAGTTAGAGCAGATAAGTAAAACAGGACAAAGAATGATTGCTAAAGGAACTCTGGCTGAATGGATTACATTATGGAAGGGACAATGGCATGCTTAAGTGAAAAATAATTAAATTTTAGTGTGACATGTGATGGTATTTGAGGTAAGCTCTAGCTCCCATATATGTCTCAGTTCCCCAGTGAAGCAGGCAAGAGTGGGTGCAGCAGCCTGAAATATAACCTATCAGTGTCTTTTTGGTTCCTCTTTTCCAGGGTGCTAACTGCAGTTACACTTCACTACCTCCAAAAATTTTGTTCTTTCCAATAAGGTACAATAATCCTAATTTCCTAGCTTGTTATTTCTAAGAGCTCTTTAAGACCAGGGGCTAGGCACTACTTTCCTTTGATTTAACATGATTTATTGTTAAAAGTTAAAGGCAGGTCCATTCAATTCTAGTGAACAATTTGTGGAGACAAGAAAAACTCTTGCATTTGAACTTCTATTGCTGGTTCAAAAATTCAGCAAACTATCAGTTGTATGTACTGTTCTAAATCGGGACATTTTTGCTTTTGAACTAAGCTCAACTTGCTATAGGCTAATATCAGTCTGCATTCTGATCTTCAAATCACAATAGCTGACCACATCTGGCTAATTCTGCATTGACTTCTAGGATTTGCTCAGCCCAAATACAACTGACAAACATTAATTTAGGCCTAACCACTGAACAATGGCCACCTTCCATGAACAGTTGCTTTTTTTTTTACAGTCCAAGCCATGAAAGAGGTTTCACTATATTTCCATTTGCGAGATCAACACTAGTCAGCAGTACTTATATATTGAAAAACTTGACAAAAATTTCTATTGCAGTTCTATAGGACTACAAAACACACTAATATTACAGGATACATAATATCTGGTTGTGTTCTTGATACTGAGAAGGGTAAGCTTCCAATTAAATTTGGATAAGGCACTTCCACCATATGAGGAGTCTGCTCAGATAACCATTATAACTCCACAATTCATTGCCAGTTTACTATGACACCAAAAAATGTAATGAAATGCTGCACCTTCCAGATATAACTTCACTGATGCAGAAGTAAGATAGATTACAATCTTTATCTTCAAATTCAACCCCAAGGATTTTGAGATGAAACCCAAGTCTTTGATGACATAATTTGGTTTCATTAATGCCCTTGTCCATTCATGGATTTTTCATCTACTGCAAAAATAACGAGATCACCAAAATACATTACTTTTGAATTTAGAATATACACACAATTAGTACTCTGAAATTGTTCAAAACCTAAGCTTCCAAAGGTTTTCCCTAATTTAAGGAACCATTCTCTTTTTTGCTTGATGTAAGCCATACGAAAGCTTTTAACTTTAAGACATAGCCTTCTGGTATTTTCATAGATTGTATATGCGTATAACCTCATTTAGATATGCACATTTAATATCTAAGTGATGGTGAGTCCACCAGTTCAGAACTATAAGTACTATAAACAATCTTACTAGTATAACACTGACTGGAGGAAATTTATCAGAATAGTCTGCTTTTAACTTGTCTAAAATCATGATCAAGTCAAACTTTAAAGCATTGGATTTTCCCCTCAGTCTTAAGAGTGTATTGACTATTTCCTATTACTTTTGCATCAGCTGGTTTAGGGACAACTTCATATGCATCAATTCATGCAATTTCAATGTATCCAGTTCCTTGACCATTTCATTATGCCGGGTTTCCTTTTCTGGCAAAGTTTGAGACTCAAGAAATTTGGCATCTTCACAACAACAATGTGCCTCTGTCATTCTTGCACTGCATTGCCACTCAACTGAGAATCATTTTTAACAGGTAAACTTAGGAGAAAAGTTCAACTACTCTATATTAAAAACAATTCCTTTCCTTTCACAGGATAGACATTTTTTGTCTAACTGACTAGCAATTACAACTCTTCCTCAGTTAACATGTTTCGTAAGATGAATATGACGGACAGAAGTTCGGGAGGTTTTTACATCTACTTTTAACTTTTATCATCTTCAAGATAAGATTTTTTGAAATCTAAAATTTGCTTATCACAGTATAGGAACCTGTTAAAGTCCCATTTTGGTTCAGAGTGGGAATTATTACCCCACATGATCATTAAACCTGTTTCCAAAACTTGTACAAGGAAAAATTTGATAAGTTTGTTTTTTGAGCACATGTGCAACTGACTCCACTTCTTACTTCGTCTAATTTATTTCTATGTTGCTTTGGAATAAAAACAGGCTAAGCTTATTTTCAGATGAACAGAAAATTTTCTTACTTATCATACATTTACTGGGAAGCTTTATGATTTAAACTCTTATGAGGAAACCTGTTTTACAATTGTTTATTACTTCTACCTATAATTCTTTAAGCAATCTACTTTGAGATAGAAGTGCCCTTGCACCTCCTACAAGGGTATGATTTAACCTTCCTGCCACTCCATTTCTGGAGAATAGTATTTGGTTATTTTTATCTTAAAATGTCATGGTTAAGGTATTTCTTAAAATAGTTATCACAAATTCCCATTATCTATTCTTATTTGTTTTATCTTTTCCCTAGTCTACCTTGCCATTTCAGCTTGATATATCTTGAAGTATTTATATGCTTCATTCTTATATCCTACGAATTAAACAGCAGAATATCTAGAATAATCAGTAATGGTGAGTAAATGCTTAGCCCCCCCCTAGATGTTAGAAGTGCAGGACCCCAAATAGCCATGTGTACAAATTTCATCCATCCATACTTTTAAATGCTTTTGTAGCTTTAGCAATGTTACATAGATCACAATTGACAGCATTACCCACTAATTTATCAACACCAAAGACATTCTTGGTCTGAAAATTCATTTAAAGCTTTGGTATTGGGATGGTACTAATATGTTACAATGTTATTTCTTTCAAGAACACAAGTTATCCAATTGCTTTATAACATTTGTTATAATAGTACAAAATTTATCAAGTAATGGTGCACTCAATTTTTAGCATTCTTAATCATTGGTTTTTAGTAAGTGCACTACAACCTATTTATCAATTAATCTACCCGAAATCAGGTTTCTCATCCCTAGATCATGCAGCAGATTTTTCAAAAGTAGTAACACCTTATCTCTACCTTGTGAAATGCTTAAACATATATTAACATAACCAGCAATTCTTCTTAACCCTTCAGCTAAAATTGCTTCACTATTAGGTGTGGCACAAAAGTTAGGAAATAAATTTTTCCATTACGAAAATGTTCTGTAGCTGCCATGTCAATAAAACCCAGTCCACAGTACTAGATGTGGAAATGTGTTGATGCCAAAAAGGCACAACTAAACATGCCATTTTTGACCTTTGTACTTTTAACATTTTTCTTGTTACAAATCTTTCTGGGTTTTTGGCAAGTCTTTGCTAAGTATCCAATGGCTCCACATTAATAACATGTTTGTTTTTACTTCCTAAATTTTGTAGGTACATTCGAAGGTTGCTTATACTTCGTGGTTAAAAAAAAAAAAAAAAACTATTACCAAAACTGCTGTTCCTAGAATCAGCACACTGTTGTATTCTGTCATATTTTGCTAATAGTGCCTGCTGAACATTTGCAGATGCAAACTATCAGACAACTGATATAGCTGCATGACAACATTGTCACAATGTTGAGGTAACTGCAGTAGCATTTTGACATGCTTACCTCATCAGGAACACTTTTCCCTACCAGTTGTTAGTCTTTCACTGCTCTCAGTAAATGACAGACATATTATATAGTGGTGGTAACCAAATGCTTGAAAATTCTGTTCTTAATACAGCTATTTTACAACTGCAGTGGACTTAAAAAGCCTTTCATATAATTTTAGCAGTAGTGGCATCTAACGCAAGATTTGTCACATTTTCTTCAACACCTAAATAAATAGTTGATAGAAAGTTTGTTTTTCGGGCTTCATAAAAATGCATCTTCTTAAATTTCCACTGACAAAAATTATTTAGCTCAGCAAAGCTTAACACGATGGCTAAACTTTCAATACCATGGTGCACATATAATGTACTTCAAAGTTCCTGGACTATGGAATATAAAATCTACTTACAGTTCCTTAATCCTCTTCAATTAAAAATAAAGAAATAAAGAAAGCAACCATGGACCTCTGCTACCATCTGTTAGTTCATGGCTGGGCCTAAATGCTTTGTTGTCAGGTTGACAATTGCATACATACTTTAATAAAAGACACCTTGAATACCAAAAAGAAATGGCTACTATTGAAATAAATATCAACAACTTTTATATGAAGCTGAAAAGAATTATCCATCTATACATAACACAAGGATTGAAACAGATAGCTACACAACACCACTTGGGAGCACCTATCCCATGACAGAAAAAAGCAACAACACAGGGGCTGACATACTAAGATTAGCTAGAGTTCCTGTTGCCATTCCTTCAGACCTAAAAACAGCCTTGTGATATATCTGATGTAACAGTTCATTTGCATGAACACACACAAGAAACTTATAGTTGCTCTAATGTGCAATAAAAAATAACTTCAGAAAACAATAAAAACTACAAGCATGGAAACATCAAATTAATATTGTATAAAAAAAAAAAAAACAATATGTCAGCATGTTATTTACACAGCCTATATTTATAACTTTTTTTAAAGGTAATCATTAGATTGTATGGCAGAAATTACAGTACTAAGAGCTGAACAATTTAGCAGTTGGGTGTTTCCACATCTCATAAAAATTTGCACAAATGAAAACTGGATAGTAAATTGAGCTATTTTAGCAATAATCAACACAATTATCTCAAAGATTTATCAAGCTGTGACCGCTCAATTCTTAGGAACACCTCAGATTTGATCAAGTGAAGGTGCACTATGTGATGAAAATGAAAAATAAGGTCCTGTGAAATATTCGAGCATGGTCCTATTTCCTGACTTCCCATATCATGCACCTATTTTGAATAAGGAGGACAATACTGCTATTGCAGCTCAAATCCCAATGATAACCTGCTTAATGAAACTGGATATACTGCAGAAAAAATCTAAAATACAGTAGGCTGTTTATTACCCAGGCCAATACATTGGATAAAATACATAGGCAATTCGAAATTAATATTTTATTGTTTTGCAAATACACAGTCGTATCAGAATAATATGACCACCCCCCGGAATCAGTGTACCCACCCAAGTGTGTCACATAGTGTACGTGACAAGGTCAACCACATGGAGATATAAGCAGTCGGCCAGGACAGATGAGCCATAGTGCATGACATGAGCCCAATGGGCAGAGGTAGGCATTTGCCAGACGTTCAAAAAGGAATGATCATTGGCTACCGCAGCATGGGTGGAAGCATCTCAGAAAGAGCAGACTTCATGGGATGTTTGCGAGGTGCTGTAGAAAGGGTGTACCAGGAATGGACTGCTGGCACACCAAGTACCTCCCAACATCATAACTGTGGAGCCCCAAAGGCCATCGACCCCAGAGGACGTCGCCTCCGTTGACTGGTAAAGGGCAATCGACACGCAACAGTGCAGCAATTGACCATGCAAATAAACGCTGGGTCATCCAGGTTGTTGTCCCTGATAACAGTAGAGTGAACCCTGTTACACATGGGTCTCCAGAGTCTATGTTGCATCAACGTGCCCATGTTAACCCAGGTCCATCGGCAACTACGCCTGCAGTTCGCATGCGCAGTGTCCGACGCCATATCCGCCACTGCCTGTCACAGAAGTGACAGGCAGGGGCGGATACGGCGTCAGACACATGAGAACCAACACCCGGACAGGCTTGTCAGTTAAGTACAGGACAGCAGTGGCAGTGTGTATGTCTGGGGGATGTTTTCCTGGCATAACCTGGGACTGCTCGTACCACTGGATGGGTCCCCGAACGCCAATAGCTACCTGTCTATCCTCACTGACCACATGCATCCTTTCATGTTGGACGTTTATTCAGGTGATGATGGTGTCTACCAACAAGACAATGCGCCATGCCACGTCGCTCATTGCGTGACTGGTTCCAAGAACATGACAGCGATGTCAGCGTTCTGCTTTGGCCAGCGAAATCGCCCGACCTCAATCCCATAGACACTTGTGGGACTATTTGGATCAATAGGTTTGACATGCCGACACACAACCACGTCATCTCCTGGACCCTTATGCTCTGCTGCAGTTTGAATGGGCACGTGTGCCTTGGGCAACCTTCCAGGATATCATTGCGTCCATGCCACACCATCTCACCACTGTCATCCGGGCCAAGGGTAGTTATTCCCATTATTAGGTAGGTGGTCATATACACGACCATGTACAAACAACAAATTATTCAATAATGTTCCTGACATTTTGAATTTTCCTCACATGTATCATACTGCTAGTTCAAAGTCCAGCTGAAATGTATATTCTATCATACTGTAAAACTGGGGCTGTGCTGTAATTGGTACACTTGCTAATTTCTTCTTCAATATCTTCTTGTTCAGGCTGAGTAGCAACAGGGATAACAATACCTATACCACTCATATAATATTGTAACCCTCATTCACATGAATCACTTTGCAACACATCATCAAGGCTTTCTTTGCCAACATTTTCAAAACATTAGAAATTGTTTGTTAAATCCATTATCTCTGACGACATTTTGCTTGTTTCTTCTTTGTTAGAATCCAGTAAATCATTCCCTGCATTTAGAAGATTTCCCCCTCTACGTTGCCAGTTTCTTTACATTAGACCACTCATGAGATTTCGATTATATCTTTTATACATTTTGTACATTATTTATAGCACATAATCTTGTGAATCAACTAACACAAAATCACACTGCAAAATCACACTGCTTTTCTGCACTCTGACAACTGAGAGCACACTATTCTTTCAGAACAAATGATTTGACAACTATTCTTTCAGAACAAATGATTTGACAACTATTCCATGATCTGTTCCACTTCAATGAAAGTGTCAATTTGCAACATGGCCAACGTTTATAATTGCAACACAAATAAAGTTTATTGGAGAAAAATTAACATGCTGGAGCGCTCTTGCAAGAGATGATATCTGAACATGGGTAGTTGGCTTCTTCCAGAGCGAGCAGTCAAACAAAACACAATTTCTTTTTTCAAAGAAAAGGACAGCGTGCTTTTAAAAGATATGCCACAGACTGGTGTTTCAATAAAGACTGATCAAAGAAGTGTGGCTAAGTTAAGTTCATTTGCCCAACTATTACTTCATCAAATAGACCATTTTGCAGAAGGGTCAGTTTATCAAAAACTTTAGATTTTATTCTAGGATCTATTGAAGTGTAGTGCAGGTTCAGAAAACTGACCAAAATGTTAGATGTCAGAAGACTGGCCTAAAAGAAAGTGGACATTGAGAAATCAAGAGTGCAATTTTTATACTATCTTCAAATGTTTTGGTGGTAAGTGTTCTAAACATGCACTACACTTCAACAGACTAAAGTTTTAGACAAACTGACCCTTTGGTGAAATTAACTTTTAGACAAAGCCTCCCTTCAGTGAAATGCACCTTTCAATCAAGTGACTCTTCTGCAAAATAAACGTTTCAATCAAGTGAACTTTCAGTGAAGTAATTTCTGGGAGAGATCTTTCTGTGAACTAATCATTAGGCTAATGAACAGCCCCAATGTGACTTAGTGGTAGAATGCTGCATCAGTCTAACTTGCATCATTTCAAAAATGTGTAGGTAGGTGTTCATTCAGTTTTGCTTATACAGACAGCAAAATAGGACAAAAGTGAGGAAGAGTGTATTGCCTTGAATTTTTAATTCTGTCTCAAAAACCACTTCAGCTGAAGCTTACAGATGTTGAAGGAAACTTTCTATGCTTTCCTACAGAAATAATCCAGGGACCATTTAAAATGCTTACAGAAAGTCATAAGTCAGTTGCAAGGGATCTGTGCTTTAGCCATTGTAGTGACTGAACAAAACATTCCTGGCAGTCATCATGAGAGATGATCACGGTGTTCCTTTTCAAGCATTTTAAAAACACTGGTTGTGCAATAGGGAAGCACACATTCACCATTCTTTTAAATGGACAGCAAAATTTCAGGGCAGTATACCGTTCCATGCATGCATCTTTCATTGTTCTATGTGTGACAATAAGGAGATGTGCGCTACTGCTACCATCACTATGACATGCTGTGCGCGAAACATCTATACATTTAATAATTTATGATACAGGGTGTCTTCCAGATTTACAAAGTGAAATTTCTTGACTTTTTGGGGAACTATTACTTTTTTTCCTGACCTAATTACAAAAGCTTTTGAAGCATTTTGCAAGCTTAAAAAACATGAAATAAATAAAACATTAATGAGCTTAGGCCTCCCAAGCTAAATATAACAAAATTGTGTAAAAAAAAAAAAAAACAACAACACACAACTTGACTACTGTATTCATTTAGTTTATCATTTTTTTTTTTTTTTTTATGCTTACCGTTTTGCCCCTTTTGATTGTGAAAAGAAAAGAAAAATAACTCAGGACATTGACAAGGCCTCAAAAACTGAAGAAAACTTTTGCAGGAAAGAGGTCATACACAGAGTCCCTCCACCTTTCAAGGAGCGAGGGGCTCATCGTGGATCGACATTACCTTTGCTAGGGTTTTGTGGAGCAGCCTCGTCCAGAATTGGCAATTAATGGACGACGAAAGCTGCAGTGACCACTTAGTGATAACTTTCAAGATAGGTTCGGAACGGCCCAACCGATTCAAGCTCAAGAGGTTCTCATTGCAGAATCTTGACCGGCTGGTTTTCAAAGCAAAACTCACTACCCTGTTAAGGAGTAGGAGAGCAGAAGAGATTGGAGCGGTGTCAAACCTAAACTCCCTCTTCAATAAACTTACCAGTCAGGTCACAGTGCTTTGCAAAAGTTGCAGGGAGCAAAAAGGGGAGCTAAAAACCCCCATCCCTGGTGGTCCGAAAAACTTAAAGCCCTAAGGGATAGAGCTAGGTGGTGCAGGAGAGCACTGCAAAGGCAACCCCGCAAGACCAGGTAAACACAGAAGTGCACAAAAAAGCTCAGGCAGCATATAGAAAAGAACTAATTTTCTCAAAGACCACTTACTGGAGGGGCCTGTGCGAAATCCAATTACCGGGAAACCCTTTCAGGATCCCCTACAAGATTGAACGTGGATCCATCACAGAATTGCTGAAGCTGGCAGCGGTCGAAAGGGCGGATGGAAGTCCATCAACGACCCTTGATAGCACTATAGTCTCTTGGACTACCACTTCCAAGGAGATGAGGGAGATTGGGACTCCCCACAGCAAAAGAAAATGAGAAATAAATGTCGGATCCTTCCAAACACGGTTGAGGACCCCCTTTCACGAGAGAGGAGGTGGAGGACGCCCTCCAGTCTAAATACTGGCAAAGCACCAGGCGAGAATGGGTTACACCTCAGCATAGTCAGAGAAATCTACTATGCATATCCCGGGTGCTTCGTAGCACTCCTAAACGAATGCCCAGGGAGGGGTATCTTCCCAGACTTGTGGAAGACCACGGTGCTAGTTCTTTTCAACAAAACCGGAAAGGACAAGCTGATCCCGCAACCTATAGGCATCTATCTGCCTTCTTTTCGCGGGGAGTAAAGTGCTGGACAAACTCATTACCAACAGAGCAATTAGCTTTCTCATGGGGCGGGGAAAGCTAAACAGGAACCAATTCGGTTTCCTTCCGGAGAGGTGCACCACGCGGGCAATTCAATGTCTCAGAGAGAAGGCAGAACAAAATAAAGCGAAAGGGCTCAACACCTGCTTTATCTAACTAGACGTGAGGGGGGGGGGCCTTCAACAGCATTTGGTGGCCAATGGTATTTCACCGACTTATGGAATTTGGCTGTCCTAGCAACCTGTTCAGGCTCATTAGTAGCTACCTGTCTGACAGAAGGGTAGAGTTCAAAGCGGGAAATGGGCAATTCTCGCTTTCATACCAGAGAGGGTGCCCACAAGGATCCAACTTTGGGCCGCTATGGTGGAACATAGTTGCGGACCCAGCTTTAAACCTAGACCTGGGGGCCAGCAGTGGAAATACAAGCCTATGCGGACGATTTCGTTTTCATGGTCTCCGCCTCAAGAAGACATGTGATCAAAAGAGAGGTGCACAGTGCCCTAGCTGTGCTGGAAAATAGGAGTAGGGAAAGTGAACTTTGCTTTGCCCCTGAAAAGACCACTCTTTTAGCGATAGCCAAGAGCGGAGTAATGAAAACACCACCTAAGTGCAGATTCCAAGGTTGCACGATTAAGGCGGTGAGAGAGATGAAGTACTTGGGTGTGGTCCTTGATCAAAATCTGTCGGGGCTGCCACACCTAAAACAACTTTGCTCCAGGTGTGCTGATCTTGAACAGGCTGAATGGCATGCGGTTATCGGGCAAAACCAAAAAGGCCATCTATCAGCACAGCATAGAGAGGATTCTGACGTATGACAGTGGAACATAGTGGTCTCCCACAGTCAGAATGAGGAGGGGCATAAACCAAATCCAGAGGATGGCCCTGCTAGAGATCACCGGCTGCTTCCACACCACCTCAACCTTAGCAGTTCAAGTGCTGGCAGGGTGTGAGCTGGCTGACCTGGTAGTGGAAAGGGAGGCAGCAATGCACTGCCTAAGGTCAGGCTACCTTCTAGGTGTCCCACACTGAGCCACAATCATGGAGTTGGAAAGGTGGACTGGAGGACTGGATCATCCACCCAGCATGTTCACTCCTTTAACTATCGTTGTTGAAAGTTTTGAAAAACGGAATACCAACCCCAAACCAAAAACGACCCCCCCAACTAATCCTTCAAAATTTCTCTCCAGTTTTGCATCGATCTCGAGAATAAGCCAAATGATTAGAAAAAAAGCAGACGGAAGAATCTCGTGCATGATATTCATCGCACATACACAAACTTTTCCTTTCCCCATAAAAAGGATTTTTTTTTTTTTGAATAATTATGTTGCAGAAAAGGAAATTTTGTGTATGTGTGATGAATATGTGTAAGTAATTGTAATATGTAGGCCCAGAAATAGATACAATAATAGAAATGACTCCAAAACTAGCAAAATGTATACGACAAGACACAAGGATGAAAGATACAATGACCATGAAAGGGCTTTCATGTGTAAAGACAAGAGTGCTGGAAATATATGTGAAACAAATGTGAGCAAGAGGAACAAAAACCTTGAAAGGTGAGTTTCTATTAACTGAAGATTGTAAACCTTTCTGTGGTAGTCTTAACTTGGCTTTTTCATTTCTTTTTTTGATAATTACCACAGAAAAGATTTCCCCCTTTGGTTAAGGATTTTATAGGTAATAAATCTTTCTGCAATTTCTTGATAAAATCATTTTAAACAATTTATTCTTGTGTATACAGAAAGTCACAAGTATGCCTGTCTTATTGAGAGCACCAGTATACCTAAGCATTGGGTTAGGACTAAATCATCCACCTGAACTTCCCCTACATGCAGTCTACTTATTTCAACCAGGAATAAGTATTAAACTGCTTTCTTACAAGATTCCAAAAATCTTTATCCTTTCATGATCCTGTAATATGCTGCACTTTAAGCTTTTTTACACATGGAGTAGTAGTTTTGGCTTCTGGTGTGAATCAGTGCATTGCTAGTTGCTCTAACATGCATTTTTCACAAGTGTAAATATCAACATAAAATAGTCTCTTAGCAAGGCAGCTGTACTTGTATTTTAGTCATTGTCTTTTAAGCAGTACAAGACTTGTTCCCTTTCTTGGAAGGCAAATGATATACCAGGGCCAATTCAGGTGGCATTTGACACCATTGTACAGTAGCTTCACAAAAATATTTTAGCATGAGAGACATCTTGAATATTGACATGTTCAACTAATGTGTGTGTGTTTTTTTATTGAGGCTTTGTTTTGTTTTGAAAGCAAAAAACATTGGTGCTGAAAGTTTTGTTTGTTTGTTCGTTTTTGTTTTGTTTACCCAGCCAACAAATGGATAGGTATATGCCCAGAACAATCATTTTCATGAACCTTGCATCTGGCCAATGTGCAATGGCATTTTGCAATTTCTGATCTGATAATGGTGATTTTATTAATGAATCCAAATAACTTTGAACCTTTGTGTTTTTTTTTTTTATTCAGGCTCTGTTTTGTTATAAAAAAAAATAAAATAAAATAAAAAACATTGGTGCTCAAGGGTTTTTGTTTGTTTTGTTTACCTAGCCAACAAAACAATCATTTTTATGAACCTTGTATCTGGCCAATGTGCAATGGCATTTTGCAAGTCCTGATCTGATATAACTTTGAACCTTTTTGTACTTTTGAGGACTTTTTTTTAAATTTTTGGCAAAATTGCACTAAACACAAAAATAGGCAAAATTTCACAAAAGTAGGTATATCTTTAAAAAACCTGAATCAACCCCTGGGTACACCTTATGCTCATGATTCTGAACACTATTTATACAAACAAAAGAAATAACAGATGAATTTCCCACTGGCAGTAACATTAGTGTACTGAGTTAATTTCTTAGTGATATTGCTGTACTTATATGCCAATCTTTACATGGATCTAGCTTGAATTTCTTAAAATCATTTTTTGGCTCACCACATACACTTAACAGTGTGTCATGTATATATACATAAGTTATAAATTGCCAAATTTTTACTTTATACCATTATTATGTTAAAATTTAAAATCTTAAAGATGAATATGTCATGGCAAACTTTTCTTAACACATAATTCAAAATAGGCAAAGTACTCATAATTTTACTCACACTTCCTATACAACAATTGATATTACAAACTTTTGAATACCACTGGATAACAGAAGAGGGATTCAACAGAACTAACTTACCAGCAAGGCGAATTCGGGTTGCGCTTGCGATTGGCTTTTTCTCCACAGATTGGGGGACTGGTGTATCAGTTTGCAATCCTTTATCTGGAGAGCAAAGTTTCTTTCTTAAATATATGAACATGAAGTATGAAAAAGTGTGCATTATACAATGCAATACACCAGTATATTTTATTTGGTAAGGCAGCTACAATAAAAAAAAACAAAAAAACATGGGTACATTAGGCACAAAACATGAACAGTGGTTTTGTTATATCCAGCGTATAAGCACACGGAACAGTAATTTCAGCAAGAATCACATTAATATCTCTTCAAATAACCTGAATCTTTATTAAATGGTAAATAGATGCCATTCTGTTTCAAAATGATGGCACTGTTTGCAGCAGTGGCTTGCTCAGTGTTTTAGCAGTGTTTTCTCCTTTGTGACAATAAGCTTTCTCAAGTGCAGTTGCATTGAAAAGTTATTCCACATAAATTTGTTCATATGCCCAGTGTTCAAAAAATGTGTTCTAGATATAGGAGCCAGCTCCCAAAATTTAGGAGCAAGATGAAATGAAGTCAAACTTCAAAAAATAATACATGAACAAAAAAAAAAAAAAAAAAAAAACATGTCTGGTGATGATGCTGGAACAAAAAGTGATAAACAACATTTGTTGTCAATTTTTTCTTTACCCAAACCACTAACTGTAAAAGTTCAAATTTGCTCCATGGTTTTCTTTTTCCATTCCTCCAGTTACTGTTCTCAAAAAATTAAAAATTTTCGATTTTGATTTTATTAACACTATTTGCGGAAGTCATATTTTTGCACATATTAATCCAAAGTACCATATTTATTTCCTATGTATAATCTGCAGACAATAAAATTCAGAAAAAAAAACCTCCTGAAGATCCACGTGTCAATGTATAATCCATAGGCAGTGAAAAAAAAAAAAAAATGCAGCCTATAATTTGCCATGGCATACAATTCATAGATCATGAAATTCTGAGAAAAACAATTTTTTCCTCCATTTCTTCACGTAATCCGCGGTGGCATACAGCAGACCACAAAATTCAGAAAGAAAGAAAGAAGGGAAAAAAACCAAAAAGATGGTCATATATAATTTGCACTTACCATATTAATCATGAACTGCAATTTTTCGGCAGAAAAGTCGCGATTCACATTCACAGGATGACCGACTCAGAAGTTCAAATATATAAGAAAGAAATTAGTCTTATTAAAAAAACTAACTTGTTTTTAAGCACTTTGGGTTACTTTTATGTAAATGAAAAATTAAAATCCCTAATTTTTGGAACATTACCATAGTTCATTAATTACACCTAAAAAGTCCGTAAAAATTACGGACAATCCACAGCATTTGTCTCTTTTTCTGAATATGTTTCAACTGAATAGTGAATAAAAAATCCCATAACTAATAACACATGCAATTTTCAAAATGCTTACAAGTCAATGAAATATAGGCTTCTCACAGCATGTAAGTTTCTGCTCACACAAATAATACTGCCTTCATTGTGTCATATTTTCTGTCAGAATACTTAAAAAAAAAAAAAAAAAAAAAAAAAAAAAAATCTTACAATCTCCTGCAGCCCTTTATCTCTGTGTTGCATTACATGTTTTCTGTTACTGCATTTTCAGTACTTTTCCACAGGGTTGGTACACTTTTGGGGGAAAAATTCAACTACTTTCCAGGCTTTTTCCAGGACATATACAAAAAATTCCAGGATGATTATTACACTTTACAGTATCATGTTCAAATTACTTTTTAAAAATAATTTCAGTTTTAAGTAATAAAAATGATGAAAGATGCAAATGGATGAGTGTGCTTTATGCAAATGGTCAAGTTTATCAAGCACAAGATCATAAAGAACGGATTCTGTTCTTATGCCCTGACCTTTGAATTCAATTTGGACCATTTTCTACAAGGGTAGGTTTCTCCTCCCTGATAACATACCAAAACTTCGTTGCAATCAAACAGATTTTATGTGAGTTAATATTCCTAAGCTTGGAGACCGAACACTGCTCTTATGTCTTGGCCTTTGAATTTAATTTCGACCATTTTCAATAGGGTAGGTTCTCAGGTTGTACACAACAGCATACTAAAATTTCGCCGAAATCCAACCACTTTCATGCGAATTATCGTACGGACAAACCCAAAGCATAAACGTTTCTGCAACCTATAGTTCGAAAGGGTTAGTAATTTCGAAAATAAAAACATAACAAACAGCCCGAAAACTAGCTCATAAATAGAATATTTGAAACTACTCTCAATTATTAGGGATGGTAGAGGGGAAGGGAATAGAACTGTCCAAAATTAGCATGTTTTCGTTGCACTAGGCGCTTAAGTACTGCTGAATTCCGTCAGACCCCACCTACCCCCAATGGTAAAATGATTGAAATGTGCTGATGTTCATGGAATGAAATGGTTGATCAGCTATGATGACCGCATAAAAGTTCGGAAAAGGGGGGTAATTCTGTGCAACATTTCTCATCACTCCAGTATTTATCTTGTCATCATCAACAATCGCAATGCAACTACCACTTACGATCGTGAATATCGGCAACCGAAAACCTGCCATATCACTAAGTGATACAAAACACAGGTATACTGTTACAATGTATTATAATTGAGAGAAAAAAAAAGATATGGAAAAAAGAAACTTTCAGAAATTAAGATTGTCAAGCCATGGCATTTCAAAACTCCGTTTTCCTTTATAATGTTTAAAAACATGTTTTTGCTTTTTTACCTGTAGTGTATAATAAAAAAACTTCATTTTTTTTTTTTATGGAATTAGATGTCCGTATGTCTGATTGTCTTGTCTGAGTTCACAAGTTAGCTACTGTGTAAAGTAGACCTATTTTTCTCAGATCAAAAATATGTAGTTTTGTATATATTCACAATATAAGCCATTCCTTATTCCCACAGAACTGAATTCAGCATATGCAAAATGAAGAACATCAAGACCCGCCCAACACCATGTTTCTGATTGTCTGCTGTTTATATTCAAGAAATGCAAATATGGATCAATGGTGAATGCAGCAACTATGATTTTTCTTTATTACCAACAAAAAAAAAAAGCCATGAAAGCGTAAAGCTGAAACGGAAATTCCCCCCCCCCCTGCACAAAAGCGTCCACGCACACGCACAACCTTTGGTATGTCCTGATGGAACGTCTTCTTTTCATTTGGCACATCGCCATAAATCACCACCTGCAGCTCATTGAACTGTGAAGTTGCACCCTTCCTCTTTCACCCTAACTATAGAAGAAAATGTAAGAAAAAAAAGCTCCCCAATTTTTGCCAAAATGACCAAAACATCATGATGTTGCAATTTACTAAAATATGTTTATCTGCTGAATTTCGCCTAAATCCATTAAATTTTTAAATATAGATGATTTTTTTTATTAAAACAGTAACTCAGACATCTGAATAAAAATGTATGTTTGTAATTCAAATAAGAGTCCATATCATCACAGAAAAAAAAATTAAGGATCACTCTGTTTAAATAAACCATGGCATCTAAAAAAAATAATTCACTTGCTTTTCCCGTAATTTAGAATTACTGTTTCTTTTTTTTTCAATCCGATTATGCAAGGAAGATTTCTTTTTCTTTTTTTTTTTTTTTTTTTGCATCTGCTAAAGTTTCTAACAGAATTTGGCGAAATTTGCACTAGAACTTTATTGTGATGTATCTTAACCACTGTAAAAAATTTACTGTGTTACTTTCAAAATTCGGTAAAATGGATTTCTGAAAATTTTCTCCTAGTCCCTTTGAGCAGTGGAAGTGATAAACAGGTGTTTGCTTTCTTCCCAACCAAGGGCTTTGGATCAGAGCTCCCAGTTGTCAATCAACCGTTGCTATGGTAACACCCTTTCTGCTCCAGGCTTACTCTGTCCAAAGAGGCACACATACTTGCCAATAATAAAAATTTCCAATGCTAACTTTTTAAGTTTAAAACCGATTCAATTGGAATTTTGGGATTAAGCTTCTGTAATCCAATTATAGTGAATGTAAAAATTTCAGCCACTTTCGTGAAAAATTCGCAAAGATAGTTTTCTTATTTTTTATCATAAGTAGCGGATGTCTCTTGAGTGAATGCACATAAACAACGAGCAGATGAATGTGTTGTTCAGGCATACTCCTCACTGGTGGATGCCAGCTGACTTGGTACATACGCGACCCTCCTGCAAATGCTAAATGTTTTTTCTTACCCCTTCCGTTGTCCGACGACAGACATCAAGCTCCCCTTCCTAACAGACCTACTAGTAATCATCCAATTTTATTGCACTGGAAGTAGTGCTTTTTTCTTTTTTTTTCCCCAGCCAAATTAGAATTTGGTGCACATCCGAAACATTTTTTTGAGAACAGAGGAAATAAACTTTAGAAAATGAACGGGTAACAGTAACACGATTTCCTAAAAGGGCATTTTTTTAAGCACTATTTTCAAATTTCAAGGCTTTTCAAGACAGCAGTAAAAAAACACCATTTTTCCAGGATATTCGAGGCCTTGAAAACATAATCATGATTTTCCAGGACTTTCCAGGTTTTCAAGCACGCGTGCGCACCCTGTTTCCAATAACACCACTGACTGCGTATTTTTTAAAACGTTACACCAACAGTTTTTTCTCCCACTTTACTGGTATCCACAGTACCTAAATTTATGACTTTTTAACAGATAATCTATGGATTATGCAACAGAAATTATGGTATTTACTACAAATTACGAAATCTGGAAAAAAAAAAAAAAAAAATGGGTGCCAGGGCTAGATTTGTAGATGTCCGGGATTCGCAGAGCCCTGTTTGTAAGCCATCAGTCAATGGTGGGAGTTCAAGAGTAACTGCAACAGTGTGTGGGTGAGATCTGATCAAGCACACAAACAAACACAACTTTCCGACATAACCTCACATCTGAATGATGGCTAAAAGTACAAGAACCACTCACAGGGATGGTCAATTTAGACAGCATCATTTCGTGATGAGAATCCAGTTCTTTCAAGATGGCAAAAACAAACTGATGGAATGGATATATATCAATGAGCGCACAGTTTACACTGCAAAGTAACTTATAACAGGGAACACAATCCCGAATAGCTCATTTGCTGGTAAGATGTCATATATATACAGTGTAACTTGTCTAATTTGAACATTTTTAATTCAAATTCTTGGTTAATTCGAATTTTTCGTTTGGTCCCTTGAATTTTCTATATAAAAAATGTTAAAAAAAAAACACCTTTCATTCCAACTTTTTTTTTGTTTAATTCGAAGAAAACCCCATTTTTGTAATCTCATATTTTCAACAATTACCTTTCAAAATGGGTACGTACTGTTTGGGATGAAGTTCCAAGTGTTGTTACGAGGTAGAGGTCACAAGCGCCAATTCTACCCGCTCTAGGCTCACCTGAAAGCTGTTGTCATGCAGCGGGTGGCGGGAAGGGGTCAAGGTCATGACACTTCCTCTGTAGGCTGTAACCGTAGATGCTTAGTTTGTTTTAAACACAAGGCGAACAATGTAACTGCCTGCTCCGGTTGTTTTAATGTTTGTTTGTGTTTATGAGTGGTGCTGTAACCTGATGTACCTAAGTTTTTCATCATGTCTTTGTGTAGACCAGCCCGTGGTGAATATAAAACATTGACTTTAGCTCAAAAGGTGGAAGTGATTCATATAGTGGAAAAGCGATTTAAAAAAAAAAAGGCTCAGCTTGCAAAGGACTTTGGCATTCCTCCCAATACGTTATTCACTTAAAAAATAAAGATAAAATTTTGAATACTCTTGGGACTCAGCATAGTGGTGGAGAAAAGAAAAGGGTAAGAGGACAGGATATTCCCGACGTTGAGGAGAGCGTGTTGAAGATATTTGTGGGGAAAGTGCAGATGTTGACCTAAAAGCAGCTAATGAGTGGAAGGGAGAATTGTTATTAATGATTGGGAACACAGCCCCTAAAGACATTTTCAATGTCGACAAAACAGGTTTATTTTTCAAATGTACCCCAGCCTTCAAAGATGAATGCTGCAGTGGTGGAAAACATAGCAAGGAACGGATAATGATTTTAGTCGGAGCTAATATGGATGGACCGGAGAAATTTCCTTTATTAATGATTGGCAAATCAGCTAACCCATGCTGCTTCAAAAATGTAAAAACTAAGCCAGTTGAATATGAAGCAAATAAAAAAGCGTGGATGACAAGTGACATCTTTGAAAAATAGCTTCTAAAAATAGATAACAAATTTCAGAAAGAAAACAGAACGATCTTGTTGTTTACTGACAGCTGTATGGCACATAACACTATACCTCTGCTGGAAAATGTAAAGGTTTTATTATTTCCGTCGAATATGACTTCAGTAGTTCAACCCATGGATCAGGGTGTGATTAAGAACTTTAACCCTTTAACGACCATGACCCCAAAATCTTGTATCACTCTAAATACCATAACGCTTGAAACTATCTCGTTTCACTTCTTTATTTAATAACAACAATAGTGACTGACTGTGACTCCTGCTGATCCATTATAGATCGAGAAAATTTGAAGACACTCATTCTAGACAGGCGTTTCGGGGGCTATGGCCGTTTGTAGGTACGGGCGTCTTGGGCGTTATGAACGTTAAAGGGTTAAGCACTTCTACCGACGCCATGTAGTACAGACAATTCTATCAGGTATCGATACACAAGATCGCTTCAAAATCGACCTTCTACAAGCTGGTCGTATGACTCGCAGTGCATGGCAACAAGTTAAACCTAAAACTATAGCCAACTGTTTCCGAAAAGCAGGCTTTCAACACCCCGATGATGAGTCTCAACTACATCAAGATAATAGTGGAGATGAGATCATACCCACTGTGGAGTACTGGGAAGACGTAGGCCGTGATGTACCAAATGAGGCTTTTGTGAGAGTTGATGACAATTTAGCTGTTTGTGGTGAGCTCACGGATGATGAGATCTTGGCTGATGTTTTGAATAAGAAGACCTACTGTGTATCTTCAGATGAAGAACTGGAACAGCCAGAAGTTCCTGAAGAGCACCTTCCAAATTCAGTAGAGGCCTTGGTTCACCTCCAACAGTTAAGGAAGTTTGTTGAGGGACAGCAGAATGTAAGTGATTCTCTATTTCATTCACTCGATAAACTTGAGGAATTTACACTTACCCATAACATAAATTCTAAGAAGCAGGCCAAAATTTCACGTTTTTTTTTACAAATTTTTTTTTAATTTACTGTACTGTAATTTTTTTTGTACATTATGAATAAATATGTTGGTTTTACAGTACTTGAAGTGATTTTTGCATGTGCCCATATTCAAACTTGCCTAATTTGAATTTGTCAATAATTCAAGTTATTTTTGTGGTCCCTTCAGCTTTGAGTTATCCAAGTTACACTGTATAAGTTAATGGACATACACTTTCCAGTTTTACCTTGTGCAAAATACATCAGATTAGTAACTTTTTTTAGGGGGAGAATTAATACATTCAAAACTATTTTAAGATCAAATGATAATAATAAACCAACATGATGTTTTTGCGTTGCATCAACACCTATAAAACAGCAAACAGAAGATCCAAAACAATTATTTAAATTGAGATATTTTCATTACTATCTCTCTCTTTTAGCAGCTATGTCCAATCATAATTTCATAACATTTTTACCAAGTCTTTCCTGCTAGGCAACAAAACAGAGAGTTGGGGCAGCAGAAATGGGTGAAAATATGATCATGTAAATAAAAATAAGCATGCTGTGCTACTTATGGACACCCCCCCCCCTCAAAATTGCACTAACCTGGAAAGCGGGAAATCTAAAATATGTGGTTTGCAAAATGACCAAAAAACAAGTAGAACTTCCGTGAATTTTATGGGTAAACCATAAAACTTGACAGGCATGCAATGAATTTTGGAGCACCACCTACCTGGCCAGCTCATGTGAAAAGCTGACAGTAGTTATTATACAAATAAAAATTGTTTATCTTGATTTTCAATCCATAATAATGGAATGTCAATATTTGTTGTTAACCACAGACTTGAATGCACAGAATTGTTCTCATTATAACATTTTCAGGAACAGCTTATCTTTCTTTCTTTTTTTCATTCTTTCTTTCTTTCTGTCTCTCTCTCGTCACTAATTTAGGACCACTGGCTCCAGGAAAGGGAGAGAGCCAGTGCCGTAAAACAAACACAACATCCATGCCACACCGGGATTCGAACCCGGACGCCTTTGGGACAAATGATCAGAAGCCATCACTTAGACCACTGCGCCACCGGGGCGGCCGGTGATCTCAGAAACATAATATATTTATGAGCAAAACCAATTACAGTAATGAACACTTCAGTACAACGTAGGAAGACAGCATTGTTTAAACACACACAGATACAGTAGACCCTTGCTAATCCAGCCACTGGCTGTGATGTAAAAGAGGCAGGGTTAAGAGTCCTTGTGAGGTCACAAGTGTGGGTTATTTTTAGACTTGTTGCTATCCAGGTGGCACTGTGACAGCACACCAGCCGGCCACATGTGAAAGGTTTTAGTTAATATTTAGAAGCGCAGGACAAGTGGGCGGCGAGGCGTGCTGGTGTTCAATTATGGCTTCAAAAAGAAAAACACATCACATTAGAACTCGCACAGAAATTGGAAATTTTAGATAAGTTAAAGCGAGGTTGTTCCCTAAAAGCCATTGCTGTTGAATACAATGTTGGAAGTGCCACTGTTTATGACATAAAAATGAAAGAGAACCAAATTTTGAGGGTATGCGAGCCAAATGGACAGTGAGTTGGGAAAACGAAAGATTATGATAAACGGTGAGAACGATCAACATGATGCAGATGTTTACAGATCTTTCATATAACAACACAGTTGAGGACTACCTGCCAATGGCCCAATAATAATAATAAAAAAAGCAGTGGCATTTAACAAAGAACTTGGCTGCAGTGAACGGTTTGCAGCAAGTGAAGGCTGGCTATTAAACTGTAAGAAAAGACATGGTGTGCGGCACATGAGTCACTGAAGAAAGTTGTTGAGCAAACCAAAAATATTATTAAAAAAAGCTGAAGAAGATGATAAAGGAAAACTAGCTGCCGCTGTGTACAATGCTGAGGAGACCAGCCTCTTTTTCAAAATGCTCCCTGCAAAAACCCCTGCTGCCGAGAATGAAAAGGAAGCTTGCAGGTATAAACAACAAAAACAATGGAGTCACATTGATCGCATGTTGTAACTACGAAGGGAGTCATAAACTTCCTTTCCTGGTGATTAGAAAAGCCTAACAGCCACAATGTTTTCTACACAGCGAGATGAGTACAATACCAGTAGATTATCATGCTCAAAAGAAAGCGTGGATGGACTCAGGAATATTCTCTTGGTGGTTCCATGATAAATTTGGACAGAAAATTTGACAACACAGTGAATTCAGAGGAGGAAATTCCTAGTAAACATTATTATTAGAAATCTTGTAGTTGCTGGCATTCTGTATTTGAATATTCTACTCAGACATAAACAATTTAAAATTGCGTGTGTGAGATGATTTGTCATCATTAGTGATATATGAAAAAATCATAATCTATGTTTGGAATGCCAGGTAAACAGTTAAGCTATGTTATACAGCTTTATATTTTGGTGATATTCTCTTTGCAATTTGTGTAAAGTGTGACCACCTTGCAGTGTGATATCACCTCTTAACTGCCTTTACATACAGTATTTAATAAGGAGTCGTGATATGCTGATTGGGAAGCTCACTACAAAAATCACAGGAGCCAATTTTTCTGTCAATGGTATATAACATCCACTTATATATTTTTATTTTGTAAGATGACAGGCATATTTTACAAACAATCATAGTTTCTGCATTCCACTAATTCAATTTGTTTTAAGAATCCAACATAAAAAAAGGATCATTACTGTATATCATAAGACACATATAGAAATAAAATGAATATTACCTGCTTTTGTAGCAAATCTATTTTTCACTAATTTTGGAGTAGTTACATTTTCTGCTATCTTAAGCTGTTTGGGGCTTTTACTAGCAGGACTAAAGTCTTGTTTCCTTTTCATGGAACTTCTCTGCACTACAGGAGTTTTAGGACGATCCTTCACACTTCTATGAGGAGTCTGTGAGTTAGACTTTCTAAAGAGACTTCGGTCAGGAGTTATAAAATTAACTCTGCTTCCACGCGATTTTACTGAACTTTGTGGTGACAAGCTGATCTTTCCACTATAGCGTTTCTGAGAACGTCTAAGAATGCTTTTCCTCGGAGGTTTTGTCGGTGAAGCAACTGGCTGGGGAGCTTGTATGGCATGTGTTTTATCCTACAGTAAAAATGCAAAACTGTCTCAAACATGACCAAACATGAGCAATATTTATCAAAAATGATTTATGTAATCAGCCATTTGATAACTACACAAACACACACAATGAGCTGACACATTACTAGATGTGATCAAGGGACAGGAACACATCCAAAAAAGCCTACATTAGAGATGGGTGTGTGAAATTCGAAAGCATGCTGGAATGACATGGAAGAGAACAGCATAATCTAGAGAGCTTCTGACGAAATTTGGAAAGGCCTTTTACCCAGTAGCTGACTCAGGGTGTCTACTGATTTCCAATGAACCAAATTTATGACTTTTCCACGACATCTTCAGCTAAATTAATGACTTCTCAACAATGCGTGGCACAATGACAACCATTCTAGACTCATAAACTAGTACCCTTGGCTTGAGATCCCAGGTTATTTTTTATTTTACAACCACTGAAATTAATTCCATGTGACAATAGTTTAGGCAAAACTGACGTGTCTATAATATCATTGCTGCTAAAATGGCTATGGGGGGGTGGGGGTGGGGTGGGGGGTTAATGAATTCCTACCTGAAAGCCAATTGAGATGAAAGCTGAATGTAGTTTTTATATCACTAAAATTGCTTGTTAACATGAATAATCAATGTAATTATGCATGACTTGCATTATGCCATTCACCAAATTCTATGTGCTTAAAGAAATAAAAACATTCAACTCTCATCTAGGATGGGGTATGGCTATTTTCAGAAATATTTATCATTACATCTATTAATACACAAATTCGTTTAACATGGTAATGCTGTAAAAACTTACAAGTCTTTATTAAGGCAACATAAAAACTATGAATGTACAAAATTTTATGGGGACTGAAATTTCACAGTGAAAGACTAGGTGTTTAAGTATCTTAGCTAAACTTGTTATCTCAGAATCTAGAACTTCAACTTCTTCTTTTGCTTTTGCTATAAGCTTTCTTTTGTTATCTTTGAGTTCTTTTAGTTCTTCGACTGCTCTCCTTTTACAATTGGCCACTTCATCTTCGTCAGATTTCTTCTTTTTTACAGCTTCCATTCTTTTTTATGAAGCATTTTTGACAGCTAATATCACTGATTTTGTGATGTCCACATCCAGTTCTTTCTCACTATTAGCTAAACCACCTAACAATTGTATTGCACTGTAAACACTTCTTTCTGCAACAACTGAATCTTCTAAGTTTTCAATTAAAAGTTCTTTGTTAACAGAAAAGCCTCTTTCAACTGCAGCATTGTCATGAAGCATGCATAGTAGCTTCTGTAAGAACTTGATAAAGTCATGGTTCGCATTTGGTAGTAAATTCATCAGGAAGTGATCAAGTTTATCCTTCTTAGGATTGAACTGTTTCAGTGGTTTTTTAGAAGATTAACAAAATTGCAAATATTCCCTCTTCACAACATCAGCTTTTGATGAAGCCATATGTTTTTTTTGACACAACTTCTGGCAATGCAATTGTCACTCAAGAATCTCTCAAAATGGGACTCTACATAACTTCAGGCAATAAACATGAAGCACCTTTCACAATCTTTAATTTCAAAGAATTCTTCTCTGCAATTTTTAGATAGACTTTGCAAAAAACCTATGCACTCATTTCTGAAAATAAGAATATCTTTTTCTCTGCATTTCTTGATAGCAGCAGTGGCACCAAAGCCAATATCTACATAGTGACTTGTTTTATAATAACATGGTTTAGTAACATCAATGGCAAGTAATTTGCTAGAATTTGTTGCCACTTCCATTACACTTTTCTTGATGAATCGTGAGGCAATGCTATACATTAAACTGTACAAATCTTTTACAAAAAAAGGCAAAAGAGACATTTGACTGATACTTAGTTTAAAAACCCTCAAGTTGAATTGATAATGATATAAGAAACTCAAGTTTTACACAAAGGAGGCTGTCTTCTAAATGTTGTTTAATTCTTTCAGTTTCTAGTTTCTGATGGTCTTCGTGTGGGCATCAACTACACACCAGTTTATAAGGGTGCCGGTACAAAAGAGACAATTTCATGACCACTCACTCAATTTCATTGCTTTTTTAATTACTTCATGACCACCTGCTTAATTTCATTACTTTTTCATAACTTTCATGACCAGCAGACACTCTGTGACTGTTTGATCACACACACACAAAACTTTTAAACTGAATATTGTTAACTGCTAGGTAGACAATAATAATCACTGTGAAAGTAGCATATTATCTTACAAGTATACATACACTGTACCTGGATGGTAAATGTCATACCAAGGTTAGGTGCAAGGTAGTGAAAATGATAACAATTTAAAGACCAACATGAAGAACATAAATACACAGTTGACGTGGACCAGGAACATCAAATAGAAGTCATTGCTCTTTCCACGTTTATAAGTGAGTCACAGAAAAATTTCTCGTTGGCCGCCACCGGGAATCGAACCCAGGATCTTCCAGTTACGCGTCGGATATGCTTCCACTGCACCACAGCGGCCTCAAAATCCTCCAAACTCACAAACGACAAACTGTCAAACCACTCTTTCCACGTTTATAAGTGAGTTAGGGAAAAAATTGACCTGGGTTCGATTCCCGGTGGCGGCCGATGATAAGTTTTTCCGTGACTCACTTATAAACGTGGAAAGAGTGATGACTTTTATTTGATGTTCCTGGTCCACATCAAGTGTGTATTTATCATTCATTCGCCTTCTAGTTATTTGTTCAGTTGCTGCTGTTCATCTGTGGTGAATCCCCAGCATTGTGCGGGGCTCCAAAGAAGCAGCCCTGCCATGTGGTTTGGCAGTTTGTCGTTTGCGAGTCTGGAGGATTTCGAGGCCGCTGTGGTGCAGTGGAAGCATATCCGGCGCGTAACTGGAAGACCCAGGATTCAATTCCCGGTGGGGGAAGATGAAATTTTTCATCTGCCCCCACCGTGACTCACTTATGAACGTGGAAAGAGCAATGACTTCTATTTTATGAACATTTTAATTGAAATGGATGATACTGACAAACAAAAAACAAAATCTGTAAGTATTCACATATCACACAAGTTTGGGAATAATCCAGCTAGAACTATGCCCATTGTAAAGAATAAGTCAAGTAGTACCTAATCTACTAACAATGGAGGGAAAATATCTCAACACACCCTCCTGCATAAAGCAAGTATGAAAGAAACCAGATACTGAATAAATAAATAAATAAATTAATTAATTAATAAAATTAGACAGACAGATGGATAGGCAATGACCAGTGTGAAATGGAGGCACAGGGCACTAAGGCACAAAAATAAAGTGATGGATTTGCCTAGAAGCCAGGATAGATTTGCCCTCATGAAACATATTTTAAAATATGTACAATGGTTGTTCCACAATTCATGGACAGCCTTATGACAGAGAACATTAAAAATATGACGTGCACAGTGCGGCAATTAAGTAATGGGACCTAATTTTAAAAAAATGGAAAAGCAAGAAAACTTACATGAATATAAGTTTTCTTGCTTTTCCATAAAAACTAAGAGTAAAATCACACAGAATGAAGAAATACAGGTACAACAAAATATTATGTTATTCTTTCTCAAAGTATTTCCCCTTGGATGATGTGCAACAGTCCTATCACTCAGTCCACTTTTTAAAGCATGTAGTGAAGGCATTTTGTGGAAGCTACTTTAGCGATGATCCCTGTACAGCTTGAATAACGACAGCATCTGTGTCGAATGTTGCGCTACTCAACTCCTCCTTTTTTGTTGGAAACAACCAGAAATCACACTGGGTGAGGTCAGGACTGTAGGCAGGCTGCTGCATGATTTCAATACTGTTTTGTACGAAACTGTTAAACACAAGCAGCCACATGTGTGTGGGCAGGCATTATCATGGTATAGGGCCCATTTGCCCACCAGTTCTGGTCGCTTAATTGGCATGTATCGTTTTAAGACTGAAATGTAATATTCAGCATAGACAGTAATTTGCGGAGGAACGGCATGCTGGTAGACTACACCTTTATGATAAAAAAATTATCCTCATCACCTTCCCAGCTGATTTGGTTTGGCGGACGTTTTTTTGGAGGAGGCGAGCTCTGTGTGTTTCCAGACACTCGTTGTGTGCTTTGTGAGGGGGTCAAAAGTTATTACAGTGTTTAGAAAGTTTGGATCCTTTGCAATCATTTGTTTCTACTCATGACACACCTGAACTCTGGCTAACAATTGTTCTCTCATGAGGTGATGAGGTACCATCTGCAGAGTCGTAAAATATAGAAGTACACGCGTACGCGGATTGTTTCCAAATTATTAGCAGATTTTGCAGATAGTTTTGGCTTGTAGATTAAAAAAATAAAAATGTTATTTACAGCAATTAAAACACTTACTCAAGGCTTTACTCAGATTAATTTATTTAATTCTATCTAAAAGTGAGGATGTTCAACTATTTTTCACATCTTGCGATAGTGAGTTATTTTGTTTTTACAGACGTTTCTGGCCTCTTGATTTTATCAAGGCCTGTTCTCAATGTATAGGAACTGTAACAGAAGTTCTGTTTACACTGAAAGAATTTAAATTTTATTGCCAGGTTTCTCTTGCAGTTGCCAGTTATAAAATTTAAATCTTTTCCTTTTGTATTTTAGAAGTCTACTATTTTTGAATTAAGTTGTTGAAAATGCTATTTATAATTTTAGAAGATTCATTAATGGAACTGCTTTTCTAGATATAAAAACTTTCTTAATTAGTATCTTGTTTTTATAAGGTTCATAGTTCAATATTTTAAACTTTTGGCCTTAAGGTCCATTTTACACATATTTCTACGCATTCAGTCGTAATGTACTTTTGTCCTCTCTGGAATCTGTAATGTTCTATTAATTATTTATTGTTATATTAATTTTTCTTTAAATTATCTTATTCTATTAATAGCGTGATTCGCGGGTTTGAAGCAAGTTTCCTGTTTTAATTGTTGTGTACCCAGATACATTCTATTTTTATACAACTCTGCCCATCAGGAACACACAATGCAGCAGTAATTTGTCGCATGGAATGCGGAATGCCAACGTCTTTGAAATATTAGTTGATGCTGCTGTGTTTTCACATAACATACATGAATCTTCTTGCAGGATTGCCCAAACAGTGTTAACAATATGTTCCGTAACACCACTTTTGATGTGTTGATATTTTTCTATTAGTGGTGTCGGAGACTAGGGCCCAGTTTTCGATTCCACTATGCGAAAAAAATCACACATCCACACATTCTTGTCTCCAAGAATGATTATTTAAAAATTTCCTCTCATTAATCTTTTTCTGAATTTCATTCTTTGAAGCGAACTGAGCGACATGAAAAACATTTTTTTCCCCCACTTTCTTAAACTTTCGTTCAAGGATTTTAGTGGAAATGGTGTAGTTCTAGTTTTGTACGTGTACTGTATATGTATGTGTCTTTGAAACAAGAGCTAGAAAGAATTTGAACAAATGTAAATGGCTTAAAATTACTTTTAATCTATGAGTGAAACTATAACATGTGTGAACTAAATTATTCACTTCATTTTAAAACTTAAATATATATATATATATGTAAGGTCAGGTGATGCGTAACATCACAGCCTCTCCTTGACAAATGTAAACCCCGCCTTCTCGTGGTGCATCCTGTTCCCACTAAAGGGGCTCTGACGACCGCCAATAGCGGTATAACTATACCATCGGGATTAGAGGAAATCCTATCCCACACTCACCAACCCGCTTGGCCAGCATGGTGAGTTATGGCCAAACCCCTCCAAAATTACTCCACAACTTAAATCTTGGCCCTCAGTCTCCGGCAGCTGGAATGTACCTGGCCAAGGCAGCGGCCAGTGCGACATGAAGGCAGAGGGTGCTAAGAATCCCCAGAGGACCGGACTAGGCTGCCATCTGATGCTGACTTTGGCTACGTATAATGGACACTCCCTATCTTCTGATTCAAGGCTTCTTGAATTGGAAGAGGAACTACAAAGTATCAAGTGGGACATCATCGGGCTAAGTGAGGTAAGGAGAAAAGGAGAAGATCTCATTGAACTGAAAAGTGGATATCTCTTCTACTATTGTGGGACAGATACTGGCAGAACTAGTGGTGTTGGATTTATAATAAACAAGAAACTGAAGGATAAAGTTGTGGAAGTTGAAAGTTCCTCTGACAGAGCTGCACGACTCGTTATCCAACTCTCGAGAAGATACCAGGCTCAGATAATTCAAACTTAGGCACCCACCACAAGTCATCCTGAAGAAGAAATTGAAGAATTTTATGAGGAAATTCGTAATCTAAATAATAAAGGTAAGCAGCATTTGAAGATAATTATGGGAGATTTCAATGCAAAAATAGGGCAACGGCAACAGAATGAAACTTCAGTAGGTAAATTCGGTCACGGCAACAGAAACCAGCGTGAAAATACTCTCGTTGAGTTTGCAGAGGCAGAAGGGTTTTTCATCTTGAACTCCTTTTTCAAGAAAAAGCCACACAGGAAATGGTCATGGAGACATCCAACTGGGACGACAAGCGAAATTTATTTTATTATGTGTAACAAAATATTCGTCATAGAAGACTGCAGTGTGCTAAACAAGTTCAACACAGGGAGTGACCATAGATTGGTGAGATGTAAGATGCATCTCAACACTAAACTCGAACGTGGCAAGCTCATAAGACAAACAAAATGCATTGACATAACCAACCTTTGAAAACACCATAATACCTTCAAGTTGGAGCGGAAGAACAGATTCTCCTCTTTAGCAGGCCAAACATCGGAAGAAGTGGATATTTCTGAAGTTAACAGAAAAGTAACCAAAGCTCTTATGGGAACAGCAACGAAATTAGCTGGGTCTAAGAACAAGTTGCATGTAAGCAAATTATCAGGAAAAACCAAAATGTTGATGCAAAAACGAAGAGAGATGAGGACAACTAAAACAGATGTGACTTCCAAAGTGGAATATATAGAGCTATGCAAGACAGTAGGAAAAAGCATCACTGAAGACGTGAGGAAATTCAACTGTGAACTAGTGAGGAAAGCAATTGAAAACAACCAAAGCCTAAAGATAGCAAAGGGACATCTCAGTAAGGGAAGAAAACAGATTATCGCACTGAGAAAAGAAGATGGTTCTGTAACAAGAAATAGAGGTGAAATTTTGACAAGAGTAAAAGATTTCTACTCCAAATTATATGAAAGGGATGATACATGTACTCCAGACATCATGAAAGGTACCAGTACCAGAGTTCTTCCAGTCCTCCCAGCAGAAGTTGCACATGCAATCAAGAACATGAAGCGGGGAAAAGCTTCAGGAGAAGATGGAATTACTGTAGACATCATACAAGAAGCAAGTTGAGAAATTGAAACAGTACTCGCCCAAGTTTTCACTCGATGCCTTAATGAAGGGAAGATTCCTGAGGATTGGAACAACAATACAATGATCCTGCTACATAAAAAAGGTGACATTGAGGATCTCAGGAACTACAGACCTATCAGCCTCCTATCAGTGGTTTATAAAATCTTCACTAAAGTTCTTTCAGACCGCTTGAAGGTAACATTGGACATGGCTCAACCGAGAGAACAAGCTAGATTCAGGAGTGGTTACCGCACAATACATCATATCCACGTCCTGAGAGAACTAATTGAAAGAGCGAGGGAATATG
Organism: Macrothele yani; assembly: GCA_039090855.1. Classification (NCBI taxonomy): domain Eukaryota; kingdom Metazoa; phylum Arthropoda; class Arachnida; order Araneae; family Macrothelidae; genus Macrothele; species Macrothele yani. The sequence goes on along the minus strand of CM076998.1, from coordinate 88,405,768 downwards.
AACTTCCATTGTGCATGGCTTTTATCGATTATGAAAAAGCCTTTGATTTGGTGAAACCATCAGCAGTTACAATGGCTCTGAAATCCTGCAGTATTGAAGATGCATACATTAATATTATTAATAACATCTATGAAAATGCAAATGCAAAGATTCGGCTGTTTGAGAATACAGCACACATAAAAGTTGGAAAGGGAGTGAGACAAGGTGACACCATATCTCCGAAGCTCTTTAATGCTACATTGGAGGGCGTCTTTTAGTCGCTGAGCTGGGAAAACAAGGGGATAAAGATTAATGGAGATTATCTAACTCACCTTTATTTTGCTGATGACGTAGTCATTTTTGCAACTACCTCATCAGAGCTGCAGAGTATGATCCAGGAACTTGCTGACAAGAGAAAAGAAGTGGGATTAAAAATGAAGTTTCAGAAGACAAAAGTGATGTTCAATGCTTTTTCAAAAAATGAAGATTTATCGATTGATGGAGAAAAGCTGGAGATAACAGACATTTATCTTGGACAACAGATATCAAGTGAGGGTCACATTGATGAAGAAATTAATCGGCATACAAAACTTGCCTGGAGAGCTTTTGGAAGAAACAGCATAATTTTCAAGAGCAATATGCCATTATGTCCTAAAAGAAAAGTGTTTGATCAATGCATCCTTCCAGTGCTTACGTATGGTGCAGAGACGTGGAACCTTAACTAAAAGAGACATACAAAGGCTGCAGACAACTCAAAGCATCAACAACTCAAGCATCATATATATATATATATATATATATATATTAGGGATGTAAGGTCAGGTGATGCGTAACATCACAGCCTCTCCTTGACAAATGTCACGCCAGTCAGGTGCATTCTGTTCCCACTAAAGGGGCTTTGGCGACCGCTAATAGCGGTATAACTATACCATCGGGATCAGAGGAATGCTATCCCACACCAATCATCGCTTGGCCAGCGTGCAGTGAATTATGGCCAAACACCTCCAAAATGACTTTTACAACTTAAATCTGCCTCAGTTCAGCTGGAATGCCTGGCAGCGGCCAGTGCGACATGAGGCAGAGGGTGCTACTCGAGGACCGGACTAGGCTGCCATTTGATGCTGACCTTGGCTACCTATAACGGACGCTTCCCTATCTTCTGATTCAAGGCTTCTTGAATTGAAGAGGAACTACAAAGGATCAAGGGACATCGTCGGGCTAAGTGAGGCAGGAGAAAAGGAGAAGATCTCATTGAATTGAAAAGTGGACATCCTTCTATTATCAGTGGGGATAGATACTGGCAGAACTAGTGGTGTTGGATTTATAATAAACAAGAAACTGAAGGATAAAGTGGTAGAAGTTGAAAGTTCCTCTGACAGGCTGCACGATCACTGCCATCCAACTATCGAGTAGATACCAGGCTCAAATTATTCAAACTTATGTACTCATCATCTGAAGAAGAAATTGAAGAATTTTATGAGGAAATTGCCATCTAAATAATAAAGGTAAGCAGCATTTGAAGATTTAATTATGGGAGATTTCAATGCAAAATAGGCAACGGCAACAGAATGAAATCTCAGTAAGTACGGAAACTCAGAGTCAGCGTGGAAATATTTTCGTTGAGTTTTTGCAGAGGCAGAAGGATTTTTCATCTTGAACTCCTTTCAAGAAAAGCCACACAGGAAATGGACATGGAGACATCTGACTGGGACGATTAAGTGAAATTGATTTATTATGTGTAACAAAAATTCAAGCCATCGAAGACTGCAGTGTGCTGAATAAGTTCAACACAGGTAGTGACCATAGATTGGTGAGATGTAAGATGCACTCAACACTAAATCTGGAACGCGGGCAAGCTCATAAGACAAACAAATGTATTGACATAACAACCTTAAAAAACACCATAATACTTTAAAGTTGGAACTGAAGAATAGATTCTCTGCTTTAGAAGGTTTCCACATCGGAAGAAGTGGATATTTCGAGTTAACAGAAAAGTAACTAAAGTTTCTAATGGAAATAAGCAACAAATTAGCTGGGTCTAAGAACAAGTTGCATGTGAACAAATTAGAAAAACCAAAATGTTGATACAAAAAGAAGAGAGATGAGGACAACTAGAAGATGTGACTTCCCAAAGTGGAATATATAGAGCCATGCAAGATAACACGAAAAAGTATCACTGAAGACGCAAGGAAATCTCAACTGTGAGCTAGTGAGGAAAGCAATTGAAAATCCAAAGTCTTAAGATAGCAAAGGGACATTCAGTAAGGGAAGAAAACAGATTATGGCTCTGAAAAGAAGATGGTTCTATAACAGAAATAGAGGTGAAATTTTGACAAGAGTGAAGGATTTCTACTCCAAATTATATGAAAGGATGATACATGCATCTGCACATCATGAAAGGTACCAGAGTTCTTCCAGTCCTTCCCAGCAGAAGTTGCTCATGCAATCAAGAACATGAAGTGGGGAAAGCCCAGGAGAAGATGGAATTATAGACATCATATAAGAAGCAAGTGGAGAAATTGAAACAGAGATTCGCCCAAATTTCTCACTCGATGCCTTAATGAAGGGAAGATTCCTGAGGATTAGAACAACTGTACAATGATCCTGCTACAGCAAAGGTGACATTGAGGATCTCAGGAACTACAGACCTATCAGCCTCCTATCAGTGGTTTATAAAATCTTCACTAAAGTTCTTCACGCTGATCGCTTGACATGGCTCAACCGGAGAACAAGTTGATTCAGGAGTATACAGCACAATAGATCATATCCACGCACTGAGAGAACTAATTGAGAGCGAGGAATATGAACTTCCATTGTGCATGGCTTTTATCGATTATGAAAAGTTTTGATTCGGTGAAACTCATCAGCAAGTTACCACGGTCTGAAACTCTGCGGTATTGAAGATGCATACATTAATATTATTAATAACATCTATGAAAATGCAAGTGCAAGATTCGCTGTTTGAAAATACAACACACATAAAATTGGAAAGGAGTGAGACAGTGACACCATATCTCCTTTAATGCCACATTGGAAAATGTCTTCAATCACTGAACTGGGAAAACAAAGGGATAAAGATTAATGGAGATTATCTTACCCACCTTTCGCTTTGCTGATGACGAGTCACTTTTGCAACTAGCCCATCAGAACTGCAGAGTATGATCCAGGAACTTGCTGACAAGAGTAAAGAAGTGGGATTAAAAATGAACTTTCAGAAGACAAAAGTGATGTTCAATGTTTTTACAAGAAATGAAGATTTATCGATTGATGGAGAAAACTGAGATAACTGATAGTTATATGTTTATCTTGGGACAGCAGATATCAAGTGAGGTCACATTGATGAAGAAGAATCAAGGCACAAAACTCTGCCTGAGAAATAGCATAATTTTCAAGAGTATATGCCATTATGTCTTAAAAAGAAAAGTGTTTGATCAATGCATCCTTCCAGTGCTTACGCATGGTGCAGAGACGTGGACCTTAACTAAAAGAGACATACAGCTGCAGATCAACTCAAAGAAGCATGGAGAGGTGCATGCTTGGTATAACCAGGAGAGATAAGAAGAGAACTCGTGGATCCGAAAAATGACGAGTGGAAGACGCCATGATCATGATCAGAGTTAAATCCCTGAAATGGCAATGGGTTGACATACTGCCAGAAGGACAGACCATAGATGGACAGCCGAAATTTTAGATTGATTCCAAGGACAGGAAAAGACCCAGAAAAGACCACATGGGAGATGGGTGGATGAAATTCTGAACATGCGGAGGACATGGAGGAGACTGGCACATAGACAGACCGTTGTGGAGGAAACTTGGAGACCTTCGTCCAGCAGTGGATTGATAATGGTTGACAATGATGATGATGATGATATATATATATATATATATTATATATATCATCATCATCATCATTGTCAACCATTATCAATCCACTGCTGGACGAAGGTCTCCCCAAGTTTCCTCCACAACGGTCTGTCTTGTGCCAGTCTCCTCCATGTCACCCCTGCATACTTTCGAATTTCATCCACCCATCTCCCATGTGGTCTTCTTCTGGGTCTTTTCCTGTCCCTTGGAATCCAATCTAAAATTTCAGCTGTCCATCGATGATCTGTCCTTCTGGCAGTATGTCCAGCCCATTGCCATTTCAGGGATTTAACTCTGATCATGATGTCTTCCACTCTTGTCATTTTTCGGATCCACGAGTTCCTCTTCTTATCTCTCCTGGTTACACCAAGCATGCACCTCTCCATGCTTCTTTGAGTTGTCTGCAGCCTTTGTATGTCTCTTTTAGTTAAGGTCCACGTCTCCGCACCATACGTAAGCACTGGAAGGATGCATTGATCAAACACTTTTCTTTTAAGACATAATGGCATATTGCTCTTGAAAATTATGCTGTTTCTTCCAAAAGCTCTCCAGGCAAGTTTTGTACGCCGATTAATTTCTTCATCAATGTGACCCTCACTTGATATCTGCTGTCCAAGATAAACGTACGTGTCTGTTATCTCCAGCTTTTCTCCATCAATCGATAAATCTTCATTTCTTGTAAAAGCATTGAGCATCACTTTTGTCTTCTGAAAGTTCATTTTTAATCCCACTTCTTTACTCTTGTCAGCAAGTTCCTGGATCATACTCTGCAGCTCTGATGGGGTAGTTGCAAAAATGACTACGTCATCAGCAAAACGAAGGTGGGTTAGATAATCTCCATTAATCTTTATCCCCTTGTTTTCCCAGCTCAGTGACTGAAAAACACCCTCCAATGTGGCATTAAAGAGCTTCGGAGATATGGTGTCACCTTGTCTCACTCCCTTTCCAATTTTTACGTATGTTGTATTTTCAAACAGCCTAATCTTTGCACTTGCATTTTCATAGATGTTATTAATAATATTAATGTATGCATCTTCAATACCGCAGGTTTTCAGAGCCATTGTAACTGCTGATGGTTTCACCGAATCAAAGGCTTTTTCATAATCGATAAAAGCCATGCACAATGGAAGTTCATATTCCCTCGCTCTTTCAATTAGTTCTCTCAGCACGTGGATATGATCTATTGTGCTGTAGCCACTCCTGAATCCAGCTTGTTCTCTCGGTTGAGCCATGTCCAGTGTTACCTTCAAGCGGTGTGAAAGAACTTTAGTGAAGATTTTATAAACTACTGATAGGAGGCTGATAGGTCTGTAGTTTCCGAGATCCTCAATGTCACCTTTCTTATGTAGCAGGATCATTGTAGCGGTGTTCCAATCCTCCGGAATCTTTCCTTCATTAAGGCATCGAGTGAAAATTTGGGCGAGTACTGTTTCGATTTCTCCACTTGCTTCTTGTATGATGTCTACAGTAATTCCATCTTCTCCTGGAGCTTTTCCTCGCTTCATGTTCTTGATTGCATGTGCAACTTCTGCTGGAAGGACTGGAGGAACTCTGGTACTGGTATCTTTCATGATGTCTGGAGTGCATATATCATCCCTTTCATATAATTTGGAGTAGAAATCTTTCACTCTTGTCAAAATTTCGCCTCTATTTCTTGTTACAGAACCATCTTCTTTTCTCAGTGCCATAATCTGTTTTCTTCCCTTACTGAGATGTCCCTTTGCTATCTTTAGGCTTTGGTTGTTTTCAATTGCTTTCCTCACTAGTTCACAGTTGAATTTCCTTACGTCTTCAGTGATACTTTTTCTTACTGTCTTGCATAGCTCTATATATTCCACTTTGGAAGTCACATCTTCTTTAGTTGTCCTCATCTCTCTTCTTTTTGCATCAACATTTTGGTTTTTCCTGATAATTTGTTCACATGCAACTTGTTCTTAGACCCAGATAATTTTGTTGCTGTTTCCATAAGAGCTTTGGTTACTTTTCTGTTAACTTCAGAGATGTCCACTTCTTCCGATGTTAGGCCTTCTAAAGCAGAGAACCTGTTCTTCAGTTCTAACTTGAAGGTATTGTGTTTTTTAAGGTTGGTTATGTCAATAGATTTTGTTTGTCCTATGAGCTTGCCACGTTCAAGTTTAGTGTTGAGGTGCATCTTACATCTCACCAATCTATGGTCACTACCTGTGTTGAACTTGTTTAGCACACTGCAGTCTTCTATGAAGAATTTTTTGTTACACATAATAAAATCAATTTCACTTGTCGTCCCATTTGGATGTCTCCATGTCCATTTCCTGTGTGGCTTTTTCTTGAAGAAGGAGTTCAAGATGAAAAACCCTTCTGCCTCTGCAAACTCAACGAGAGTATTTCCACGCTGGTTTCTGTTGCCATGACCGAATTTACCTACCGAAGTTTCATTCTGTTGCCGTTGCCCTATTTTTGCATTGAAATCTCCCATAATTATTTTCAAGTGCTGCTTACCTTTATTATTTAGATGACAAATTTCCTCATAAAATTCTTCAATTTCTTCTTCAGGATGACTTGTGGTGGGTGCATAAGTTTGAATAATCTGAGCCTGGTATCTTTTCGAGAGTTGGATAACAAGTCGTGCAGCTCTGTCAGAGGAACTTTCAACTTCTACAACTTTATTCTTCAGTTTCTTGTTTATTATAAATCCAACACCACTAGTTCTGCCAGTATCTGTCCCACGATAGTAGAAGAGATGTCCACTTTTCAGTTCGATGAGATCTTCTCCTTTTCTCCTTACCTCACTTAGCCCCACGATGTCCCACTTGATCCTTTGTAGTTCCTCTTCCAATTCAAGAAGCCTTGAATCAGAAGATAGGGAGCGTCCATTGTAAGTAGCCAAGGTCAGCATCAGATGGCAGCCTAATCCGGTCCTCCGGGGATTCTTAGCACCCTCTGCCTTCATGTCGCACTGGCCGCTGCCTTGGCCAGGTACATTCCAGCTGCCGGAGACTGAGGGCCAAGATTTAAGTTGTGGAATCATTTTGGAGGGGTTTGGCCATAACTCACCACGCTGGCCAAGCGGGTTGGTGAGTGTGGGATAGCATTTCCTCTAATCCCGATGGTATAGTTATACCGCTATGGGCGGTCGTCAGAGCCCCTTTAGTGGGAACAGGATGCACCACGAGAAGGCGGGGTTGACATTTGTCAAGGAGAGGCTGTGATGTTACGCATCACCTGACCTTACATCCCATTATATATATATATATATATACACACTAAAACTCCAAACAAAAGACTGCGTATACCACACACACAAAAATGACATCGAAAACTGCAAAAAATACCACAAAGAAACACAAGCACACACCCAGACGCACGATGCAGCGGACCGAACTGTGCTCAAAAATATGATATAAAACACATTAAAATCACAAATACAAAAACACTGTCAAGGGAAGATACTGCCTTATTTATTTTGGATATCGCATTTCATTTGATGAGGTAAGTGAGTTAAGTGTTTTTGTATTTGTGATTTTAATGTGTTTCATATCGTATATATATATATATACATACACTAACGAAAAAAATCTCAACACCAAGAAGGGGTTGTGTTAGATAAACGACAGTTGGTAGGCGGTGAGAGTACATCTGTAAGATGACGTCTATGCAAATTTCGCGCTCGGCGCATACGTGTAACGCTATTAGCGCCCCTCGGAACATGCAAAGCAGGTTTGCTGTAAATACGCGCTGTAACGTTCGTGAGCGTTAGTTATCGTTGAGATTCGACGTAGTGTGTTGATGTTAGTCAAGAATGCCTTTAAGAAGACGAAGAAGCCATTATCAACAGCTCACGGAGTTTGAACGAGGTCGTGTAATAGGGCTACGAGAAGGTGGATTTTCTTTCCGCAATATTGCAGAACGACTTGGCAGGAATGTAGCCACTGTGCATGATTGTTGGCAGCGGTGGACAAGGGAAGGTACTGCCTCAAGAAGACCGGGTTCCGGCAGGCCACGTGGCACTACTGAGAGGGAAGACCGCCGTGTACGGCATATGGCCGTGGCGCATCATACCGCGTCTGCAATTCGAGCTTCAGTTGCCACCACAGTGACACAATGAACTGTTACAAATCAGTTACTTGAAGGACAGCTCCGAGCCAGACGCCCTGTAGCGTGCATTCCACTTACTCCAAACCACTGCCGTTTGCGATGTCAGTGGTGTCAAGCTAGAGCTCATTGGAGGATGGAGTGGAGATCTGTTGTGTTTTCTGATGAAAGCCGGTTCTGCCTGGGTGCCAGTGATGGCCGTGTGTTGGTTAGAAGGAGGCCAGGTGAGCGCCTGCAACCAACCTGTCTGTGGCCGAGACACACTGGACCTACACCTGGAGTTATGGTCTGGGGAGCAATTTCCTATAACAGCAGGAGCACTCTCGTGGTTATCCCACGCACCCTGACGGCACAGTTGTACATCGGTCTGGTGATTCAACCTGTTGTGCTGCCATTCATGAACAGCATTCCAGGGGGTGTTTTCCAACAGGATAACGCTCGCCCGCATACCGCTGTTGTAACCCAACATGCTCTACAGAGTGTCGACATGTTGCCGTGGCCTGCTAGATCACCAGATCTTTCACCAATTGAGCACGAATGGGACATCATTAGACGACCACTCCAGCGTCACCCCCAACCAGCATTAACCGTCCCTGTATTGACCGACCAAGTGCAACAGGCATAGAACTCCATCCCACAAACTGACATCCAGCACCTGTACGACACAATGCATGAACGTTTGCGTGCTTGCATTCAACATTCTGGCGGTTACACCGGTTATTAATGTACCAGCGTTTCACATTTAAAATGGCTCTTCTCGCGCTTACAATAAGCCGTGATCTTGAAACCTTAATCGATTAAATATGTTACCTATACAAATATATTGCCGCCATTTCATTCCTCTACAACTATTTTTTCGTGGTGTTGGAATTTTTTTTTCTGTCAGTGTATATATATATGTAGTAAATTATGAACATTAGAATTGTAAAGTGAACTCGTGCATAATTAATTAAATTAAATTAAGCTTACATTATGACTGAGATTGAATAGTGTATGGTAAGAAGCATTTATTAGTACAAAAAGTTCAGGTGTGTTAGCAAGACACAACAAAATTTGGTATGGAATCGTGTACTGTCAGTAGAATGATTTTTTTTTTAGGAAATTAATTTTTTCCCCGAATTCTGAAATTTCTTATTTAGCAATTTGTAAATGATGTGAAAATTTTTGTATTGTGTTTCAAGAAATATTGAGTGTTCATGATGTAAAATTTCTTGTGAATATTAAGGGATTCCCGGAATTTGCACCATTTCATTTTTTTTCACTAGACAGGGAGTCGCCAAAATCAGAGATAGGAATTTCCCTTCCTGTAAGCCCAGAAATTCCTTTGGCAGAGGTCACCTTGCAAAAAAGCTTGAATACACTGGAACTTCCAGGACAATAGTAGGTGGAATTCCAAGAATTTTCGCAAAGTCGTGGTCAAGGGCCCAACAGGTCCTTCACCCCCCAACACACTCCCCGTGAACCCTTTTGCCCTCAAGTTACAGAAAGCATGACAGATTGACTTTCAGCCAATAGCATAGCTGAAAGCCATAGCGTCCCTTTTGGCGTCTGCGCACTGGTGCTTTGAAAAAGTTTGAGCTAAGGAGGATTTTCTCTCTGACCCTTCACTCTCACACTTGCTCCAAAAGTTTTCAGAGGGTAACACCTCACTTGCTTGGGTTGGACTGAGGTCAGCAAGCGCTGACCGGCGAAATTAATCGCAGTAAATTTCATGGCCAAACGCTGTAGTCTCCAATGCCTTGACCAAATTGTGGAATATCGTTCGCTAGCGACTACCAGCTATCTTGTTCCCCGTACTGAAAGCGAACACCCACGATTGACGATGACAGGGGAACCCATTGTTGCAAACATATGGAATGAGGGAAGCAGAAACGAGAACGCGGCAGCTCTCCTCTTAGACGATTGAATACTCGTGTCTTCCCCAGCCAGCTCTATGCCCTGCCATAAATTACCTCTATTCCCTCTGAAGTCACGAAGAGAAAGCCTGAAACAGTAAAGTAAAATGCAGTGGGAATAATGCTCCTGAACCGACGACTTATGAGCCTTCTGGGAAATATAACAACGTCGCATTGGTCACCAACTGGACGAAGCCAAAGAAACCCTTCAGGGAAAATAAAGGTAATTTTGTAGATATATCATTCATTCTGTCGTAGTGTCCAACCGATTCAATCGCTTTTGAAATTTCGCAAAAGAAATGCTGATGCCTTAATTAACTGAAACAAAAGAAAACAAAATAGAATACAACTTTTGAAACTAGTATTGTGTGAAAATATCTTATTGTGTTGAGAAATGACACAGTCTCTAAAAGGGGTATGATTGTGAAAAATGAAATTTATCGGATGTTATAAAAATGAGGGAGAGTTAAGTTTTTTTTAAGTAATACAAATAATATAAAAGTGAAGAAGTTCAGAATCAGTCGTAATGCATTACACACTGAGAAAACCACATGGTATTAATTTTATTTTTTGGCCAAAGTGTATTCTTTTTTATTATGCATGATGTTTTGAAAAAAAGTACCTAAAAAAGTAATATCAAGTGTTGATCACATAATTTTTTTCTTTAAGCAAACGATAATCACACTGAATTTGTGAATCATAAGTGAAGAATTATAAATTGAAATGTTAAAAAAATTTGCAATATTAGACAAAGTTGAAAATTGTATAATTAATTTCCACCCAACAAAATTGAAATTGGACTCTAAAACTCATTTTTGGCATTATGGGTGATTTGTGAAAATAACACAAAAGAAACAAAAAAATCTGTAAAATTCTCAACAAAATCCTGATCAGGCGAGAGGCCTGATCAACATTAAATATAACTGCTGGTCAGTTTTTTACAACTAAAAATTGTGAGTCACTTTTATTAATAGTTTATGTGTGTTCAGTGAACCCAAGGTAATTGATAAGTAAATCTTGTGAAATTTTTTTTTTTTTTTTGTTAAGCCCATAAATCACCTCTGCACTTGGCAGAGTTCATGGATCTGAACCTGGTAAGTTAATCCACATATACTTTGTCAACGCAAAATTTTACTGTGTTTTACATTCATTTTTATGTTCTTCCACTAGTTTTTTTTTTTTTTTTTATACATCACGTGCCATATTGTTTCACAGTATTTTGATACAAATATATTTACACTAGAATACATGGTCAGAGTGACCAAGAGATTTAGAATTCTGAAAAATACTTTATATCAATTTCAGGTCAACCAGACCTAGGAGCGAGTTCTGCCGACAAACGCCCATTTTTTGAAATCATGTTGCCATCTAAAAATCATTGCGAGCGGTCTTAGTGAGAGATGGGTTTGCCTCCTCGGGGCGCTCGTGGGCAATGGCGCTCAGAACGGCAACAAGGGCCTCTGTGAATCTTGGAGAGGTGTCAGTTAGTTCTGTGTGACATTAGCAAAAAGACCCCAACTCACTGGGTTTTGTTCCAGAATCCTTAGGTTGAATGACCAACTGGAACCGTCAGCTGTGGGCTTATCCCCCACACTGATGTACTTACCTGATTAAAAAGACACAAAGAAATGAAAAAAATTACTCAAGTGTGGGATACAGTGAACCTACCACACTTGAGAAGAACGGTCCACTACGGAATAGACCTGGAAAATCTAAAAGGCACATGAGAAAGAGATCACGGTTGAGTTAGTATAAGATTAGTACACTGCCGGACAATTGCTAAGGACGGATGACAATAGCAACGATAGCAACCATAAAATGGAAGGCAGGAAAATGTGGAAATTAGCATAAGTGCGGGATACAGTAAGACGTGTTGTGCGTATGCAAATTTTGGATTGCCGAACTTGCTCGTGACGTCATAGCGCTGATAAGAGATATAAAGGATTTGACGCGTATTGACCGTTGTTGTTCAAACGCAAAGTTGAAAGGGAAAGAATCAATTGACGAACTTGCAATTTTCAGTATGTCTTCCCGACATCACCTAGATGATTTTACGTGTGGCCGTATTATTGGCAAGATTGAAGAAGGGCGAAAAATAACAGATGTTGCCAGGGAGTTCGACGTCAGCCACAGTGTTGTTTCAAGGCTTTGGAAATCATTTCAAACAAATGGAGAGTGTAGCAAATGTCACGGGGGAGGTCGTGTTCGCAGTACGACACCTGCAGAAGATCGGTACATAGTGCTATCAACAAAAAGACACCGGCGCAGCACAGCTAGTGAGGTAGCAAATCAGTTTATGGCTGCTACTGGCAAGCGGATCTCCCGAAAAACTATCGCCAGACGTTTGCATGAAGGAGGACTATACGCCTGCCGTCCTGTTTTGTGCATCCCATTGTCCAGACGTCACCGTACCGCCCGTTTGCAATGGTGCCATCAACATCGCAATTGGACTGATAACGACTGGTCTGCTGTCCTCTTCCCAGATGAGAGTAGATACAGTCTATCGTCTGATTGTCGACGACAAAAGATCTGGCGTAATAGTGGTACTGCATATTGTCCAGCAAACATACAGGAAAGGGACCGATATCCGACATGTAGTGTCATGGTATGGGCTGGCATCATGATCAATGGCCGTACGTCCCTCTATGTGCTTCCAACTGGGACTATGACTGGCCAACGATACATTAATGATGTTCTGCTACCTCATGTTCGCATGTTCCGTGGTGCTGTCGGTGATAGATTCATTTTCATGGACGACAACGCAACATGTCATCGAACAGTTGCTGTCCTAGAGTGTCTTGAGAGCGAGGATATTCAACGCCTCGTATGGCCAGCACGTTCTCCAGATCTGAATCTCATTGAAAATGTGTGGGATGCTTTGGGGAGGAGTCTTGCTGGTCGCCAATGCCCTCCAATAAACAAGAACACCCTCATCCGTGCACTGACAGAGGAATGGGATAAATTACCCCAACAGCTGCTTGATAATGTTGTGCAAAGCATGACACGACGTGTGGAATCTTGCATCGCCCTCCATGGTGGCCATATCCCGTATTGACATCTTACGCCGGAACGCCTGCGGACGGTAATTGCATTTCTTTCATGTTTACGTATTCTGCACAAAATGGCCTGTTTGTCCCTTGAACACGTTCCAAAGCCTTCTGGATTTCAGAGCACAATAAATTGTCTTTCTTGTAATATCCTGGTATTCTGACATTATTTTAATTCGCTTGGCATCCAACCACACTTACTTTTCTATGCGCTATATAGCCGTTTATGATCCGTCCTTAGCAATTGTCCAGCAGTGTATATGAAATACTAGAGGTATAAATGGCAAGATGAATGAGATGATTGAAGAAATTAATAAGTATAAATTGGATGTGCTGTGTGTAAGTGAAACCAAAAAGAAGAAAATTGGGGTAGAAGAAGTGAATGGCACAGTGAGTGTGTGGTCTGGAGTATTGGATAATATTAGGGGACAAGCTGGTGTAGGTGTGATTTTAAGTGAAAAGATGAAGAACAACTTGATCCGTTACAGCTGCATTAGTGAGAGAATTCTTTGGATACATCTGAAAGTAAAACTTCAGAGATTAGTAATTGTTGTAGTGTCACTCAGAACCTTCTGATAGGAAGGAAGATTTCTGGAATGAGCTAAAAGCTGTTTTGAGCCAGTTTGGTGCTAAAGAGAAAGTTAAAATAGCAGGGGATTTCAATGCGCGAGTAGCTGTGAACAATGCAATTTCTGACACAATGTTCTGGGTAAGTTTAATGATCTTTGTGTAAATAATAATGGTGAAAGGTTAATTACACTTTGCATTGAGAATGGTTTGTGTGTATCTAATACATTTTTCAACCACAAGTATATCCACACATATACTTGGGAAAATCATACTCTTGGTCAAAAGAGCGTTATAGATTTTGTTGTTTACGATCAGTGTCTGAAACACTTAGTTGTTGACACTCGTGTGATGAGAGGTGCAGATGTTAGCTTTGATCATTACTTGGTAGTGTCGTGAGTGAAACTGAATGTTGGTTGGAGGAAAAGGAATAGGAAGAGGCCTAGGGTGGAAAGAATAAAGATTGAAAGTCTTCCTGAGGACCATCAGCATTATGCTAACTTACTCAGAGAAAGACTGAAGGAGCTGAAGTCATGTGAGATGGATGTAGAAAAAAAGTGAGAATGTTTTAAGAACTGTGTTGTTACTGCTGCTGAGGAGGTTTGTGGTACCACAATAGTGGGTAACAATAGAGGTGATGATTGGCGGAATAGTGAGATTAAAGAGGCAGTAAAGAGAAAGAAGGATGCCTATTGGGGATGTTGCAAGGTAGAGTTTCTGTGGATGAATACCGCTGTAAGAAGCGTGAAGCAGCTAAGCTGGATCGCCACAGTAAGGCAAAAGTTAGGAAGGAGAACGTGGAAAGGCATGAACTGGATTTTTGGAAAGATAGGAAGTCGTTCTGGAAGTACATGAGACTCAGGAAAAATAGGGGAAACAAAGTTGTAAGTTGTGTGAAGAATGACATTGGGGAAATGATATGGCAGCCCAATGAGTTAAGTGACAGATGGGGTGAATACTTCTGTGAGTTATTATAGCAAGAAAGCAAAGGTGATTCTGAGGCAGAAGCAGATGATGTCACAGTGAAAGAGGGAAGCACAGGAGAGATCTCAAGAGAAGAGGTGTGTAAAGCTCTAAAATCTCTTCAGAATAAGGTTCTGGGAGAGGATGGCACAACTGCCGAGATGTTGAAATATGGTGGTGACTCTGTAATTGACTGGTTAACTGAAATTTGCCAGTTGTGCTGGTAGTTAGGAATGGTCCCTCGGGATTGGAAGGATGCTATCATTGTTCCCTTGTATAAGGAAAAAGGTGATCAGACTGACTGCAAAAACTATTGTGGTATTGGCCTTCTAAGTGTGCAAGGGAAAGAGTTTGATAAGGTCATTATTGAAAAAGTGTGAGGTCTTACATCAGAGAAAGTGTGGGATGTTCAGAGTGGTTTTATGCCTGGCAAGGGCTGCACTAATCATATTTTTGCATTACGCATGATGATTGAAAAGTATCTGGCTGTTGGTAAGATAGTTTTTGCTGCCTTCGTAGATTTAGAGAAAGTTTACGACCGAGTAAATAGCACACTTCTGAGGAAGGTATTGAATGAATATGGTATTACTGGGAGTCTACTTAATAGTGTAAAAGCCATGTATGCTGGTAGTAGAGCTTGTGTACGAGTGAATGGAGTTTTATCAAAATGGTTTTCTATTGATGCAGGAGTCAGGCAAGGTTGTGTAATGTCACCCTGGCTGTTTAATATATTTATGGATGCATGCATGTGTGATGCCAAAATAGATAATACTGGTTTGCGTCTTGGTGATATGCGTGTGTGCAGATTGCTGTATGCTGATGACACTGTCCTGTTGCCAGAGAGCAAAAGTGAGTTGCAGAGTATGTTGTCTCGGATGTACGAAGTTTGCACGAAATTCAAACTGAGTATGAATAAGGGAAAAACCAAAGTTATGGTTTTTGAGCAAGGAACTGTTCGTACTGAATGCAAGATAAGCCTTAATGGCACAGAGATTGGCTGGGTGAGTGAGTTTGTATATTTAGGAAGTATGTTTGACAGAGAGAACAAATTGGATGGTGAAATTAGTAGGAGAGTGAATTCTTCATTGAAAGTCATAGCTGCCTTGGGAGGTTTTCACAGACCACTGCACTACTGGGGCGTCTTTCTTTTTGCAGATAGGAGAGAAAAATACACAACTGATGACTGTAATGCTGCCTTGCATTGATGCAGAAAGAAAAAGATTCCACAGGTGGTTTGAAATCATGGTAGTTGACAGAAATTTGACCATCCTAACAGCTAATTCTTGATAAAAATCAGAAGAACCTGACATTTATGCGAAGGGCGGGAGGAAGGGCTGAAAATCTGAAGTCTCTCATCTAAATCTGGAGAGTTGGCACATCTGAAACAGGGGTTTAAAGCTGCTGAATTAGTCTGAAAAAATTAATGAAGTTGAATTTGAAGGTCTGGCAGTTACTTGGACCACACAAACATGGTTCAAGAATTTTGCAGCTGGAGTTGAGCTTCAAAAGAAAGGACACCCTATAAGCGGAAGACAATCCACGAACAAGCACTCACAAATTGTCAGAAGAACTGGGAGTTCCTAAATCTACCATTGTGAGCACTTCTCAACAATGATGTGTCGAGCTATGCAAAGAACTGCTCTGAAATCCATGCGATACTTGATTTATCAAATGAATAGTTACTGGGCATGAAAAGTGGATATATCTTCGTAATCCATATTCTTCACAACAGTGGCTGAATAGAGGTGAACCAGCTTTACCTACTTTCCAAATATAGACGTTTTGAGAAAAAGTCCATGCTGTGTGTCTGGTGGAATTATGAAGATGTAATCCACTTTGAGCTAATTCCAAATGATCCGTCTATCAACGACGAACTGTATTCTCAGCAACTGGACAGGATGTATAACAAACTTCAGTGGAAGAATTCTGCTTTAGTCAATCGAAAGCGGGTACTGCTACAAAAAGACAACGTAAAACCTCATTGCTGATTGGACCCATGTAAAACTTCATGGTATCGAGCTCTTGCCTTACCCAGGGTACAACTTCGTTATTGCCCTTACAAACAACAGAAAATTGTACATAAATGCTGAAAAATATTAGTACTTAACTAATAAATAATATCATGGTTCATACACATTGAAAGAAAAAAAATTCAAGGTTTTTCAAGGACATTGAAGTACAAAAATCAAGGCCCTAGCTCGCAACATACGAAATTTGAATAACTAACTAACTTGGCGATGAATGATTTCTTTGCTTCCTTTTTCAAGACTTGCACAGTCAGGGTGTTTCAAAAAAGATGTGTGGCATCTTTTCTTAGCACAACTATTAAAAAAAAGGAACATTTTTTAGTAACATATATGCTGCCCTAAAAATTTCCCCAGCTATTTTTTAATTATTGGTTTCCAAAAATAAATGACATTACGAATATTCACCAAAGAAGAAAAAGTAGTGGCTAGGATAATTGCCAAGCCTTTACATATACACTGTTGGCCACCTAAAATGCAACACCATGAAAGACACGAGATAGTAAAGCCAGATTTGCTGGTCAGATAACAACAGATACAAAGATGAAACGATTGAGCTTACAGGCCCATGCGACTTGCAGAACACGCAGACATCAATAGTTTGTGTGGCTCCCATGGCTGGCAATAACGGCCGCTACACGCCGCGGCATCGAACGAAAGAGGCTTTTTATGTGGGCTTGGGGTATGTCGGTCCAGGCTGCTTCCACACGTTGCCACAGTTCATTAGGTATAGCCGCAGGTCGTGCTTGCCGGGCCACTCGGTTGGCGATCAGCGATCAGACGTGTTTGATGGCGACATATCGGAAGAACAGGTGGGCCACGGCAGCAGTGACACCTGGTGGGCTGTGAAGAATTATTGCAGGATGCTGCCACGTGCAGGCACGCATTGTCCTGTTGAAACGTGGCCACTGGCAGGTCCTGCACGTAAGGGAGGACTACAGGCTCCAAAACGTCGGAGATGTAGCGGTGGCTGCTGAGTGTACCGGCGATGCGTACTAGAGGGGTGCGAGTGTCATATCCAATTGCGCCCCAAACCCCAATGCCATATGGCGTTGCATAATGCATGCCGCCACTCGCGGATCCGACCATCGTGGTGTTGCAGGCAGAAGCAGGATTCGTCGGAGAAGACAATGTCGTGCCATTCCGTAGTCCAGGTGCGGCGTTTAACAGCTCACTGCCGCCGCACTCGCCGGTGGTGTAACGTCAATGGTAATCGGAGCAATGGCCGCTGTGCGACAAGTCCCCGCTCCTGCAGACAATGTCGAACGGTACGTGCTGACACAGGTTGTTGCGCAACACACCCTAATTACTGCGTTAATGTTCGTGATGTGGTGGTGTGAGCCGGCAATGCCCGCAGCACAACATGCCCATCCTCTCGTTCGGTGGTGTGCCGCGGCAATCGCTCACGTCGGTCCATCTGTCCCTCTTGCACCCACCGACTCCATACTCGCCTCACTGTGGCTGGATGTCATCCCACACGGGCGCCGACATCTTGATACGATAAACCACTGTCGTGATAAGCCAATATTCGTCCTTTGTTGAACTCTGAAACATGCTGTAATGACTGCCGTATTCTGCGACGAGGCATCAGGAAGCTTCCCACACACAAGTCCAGCAGCACAACACACTTCCACTACTTACACCCCGCCTTCTGTTCAACCTTCTTATAGTGCTTCTCGGTGACGTGCCGGGCACACATGATTTACATATGCTGTGCAAAGCTAATTGTTTGCATGTCCTCTCGCGAGCGAAGCATGCTGTGAATTTCAGGCCAATCGGATGCTTCCTTCTTGGTGTTGCATTTTGGGTGGCCAGCAGTGTATATGAACCTCATAAAAACAAGATACTAATTAAAGAAAGTTTTTATATCAGAAAAGCAGTTCCGTTAATGAACCTTCAAAAATTATAAATAGCATTTACAACAACTTAATTCAAAAATAGTAGATTTATAAAATACAAAAGGAAAATATTTTAATTTTATAACTGGCAACTGCAAGAGAAACCTGGAATAAAATTTAAATTATTTCCGTGTAAACGGAACTTTTGTTACAGTTCCTATATATTGAGAACAGGCCTTGATAAAATCAAGAGGCCAGAATTTTCTGTAAAAACAAATGAACTCACTATCGGAAGATGTTAAAAATAGTTGAACATTCTCACGTTAAGATAGAATTAAATATATTAATGTGAGTAAAGCCTTGAGTGTTTTAATTGCTGTAAATAACATTTTTATTTTTTTAATCTACAAGCTAAAACTATCTGCAAAATCTGCCAATAATTTGGAAACTATCCGCGTACAGCGTATGTATGTACGTTTATATTCTGCGACTGCTGATACCTTTCTTAATGTCTGGAGCAGACGTATCATCTTTTTCATGTAGTTTTGAACAGAAATTTTACACACACACAAGTAGATACTGGTTAATTGGGCCATCCGTTATTAGAGGCAGCTGTTTATTCACAACAGTTCTTGAAGAACATCCCAAATTAGCTCTTTGAGAGAAAGCTTCACATAACTGGGGCAGCTGCTTAATTGGTGTTCTAGTCCCGACGTGTCCCAATTAATCAGAATCCACTATATATTATTCCAATAAGTGGTCTTAAAATAATATTT
The DNA here is from genome assembly GCA_039090855.1 of Macrothele yani. Lineage (NCBI taxonomy): Eukaryota > Metazoa > Arthropoda > Arachnida > Araneae > Macrothelidae > Macrothele > Macrothele yani. The sequence continues at coordinate 88,386,744 of CM076998.1, read as the reverse complement.
ATAGATATTGTTGAAAATAAATGTACAGATATTATTATTATTTCACTAATTTGAAACACCTTTTTAAAATGTTTAAGGTCAAAATTTTGTGACCTTGAATTTTTTTTTAATATATATATGACCCTCAAAAGTGCTTTAAACAAACAAAAAAAAAATCATTGTTAAAGACAACTCTAAACACAGTCCTTATAAAGATTTGTTGATAAAAACAAAACAATGGAAAATCTTCAAAACAATCATGAACTTCTCAATATGATTTTTTCACCACACCAAAAAAAATGGAAAAAAGTTTAATAAGGAGGAGGGTTGGTGGAACAAAATGTCATTGTCAACTTACATCAGAGATGATTACTTTCTTGGCGACAGAAACTGGTGACTGCTTGTTGGCTGGAGCAGTACTATGGGAGCGAATATTGTATTTTTTGGCAGATTCTTCGTGATCTATTTCCAACTTTGGTTGTTTCTCCTAAAAAGAAAAAAAGTATATAATAACTAATCAAATCTAACCTCACAAAACAAGTGAAATGAGCAAATTTATATGAAATTTTTTACAGAATCCTTTTCAAGGAACCTAGTAGTGTAACATTATATGCAAATGGATCTTTTACTATCATCTGTGACTTAACTTTTAACAAAGCAAGTTGGTAAAACAAGATTCTTCTCTCCCTCACTCACTCACTAACACAACACAACACAACACAACACAAACTGTAAGGTGGCAAGATATTGGACACTCACACAGGATTTGCTCACCTAAAACTTCAAAAGTTCAACTAGCTGTCAAATCCTGATGTTCTGTGAAGCATACACACTGCAGGAACAATTTTGAGATATGTCATTACGGAAAGTAACATCAGAACTACAGTTATCAAAATTTGAATAGGAAACAAAATTAAATTATAGCCTTTCAACTACACTATTATTGTGCTTTTGCTTTTATATTTACATCATACTGAAGGCAACCGTTGAAAGATGAATCAGATGGCATTATTAGCAAACATCTTATTTGTCAGTGGACAATGCACATAATATACTAAAAAAAAAAAAAAACGAATGTCATACCGTATTTTCTGAGAATAACAACACATCAAGTATAATGCCACAGTTCCCTTTATCTCAGAGGTTTGCCATTGGAAATAACGCCACACACAGTTTAAAGTTGCAGGTTAACATACAAAAATGGAATTTTTATTTGAAAACCATTCCAACCCCTACCCCTCCACCAAGAAGATAGTGAAGTACACTGTATTACTATCATTGAAGATAATGCAATGAAGATAGGTGTTAAGAAAACTGTTTATTTGCTTCTAATACACTTTGAATCACCTGCGCAACTCACATCAAATAAAATGACAGGTAAAAGCGCTTTAGACACACAGAAAGTTATGCACTAAATGGCAGTCGTCAGCACTGCTTCATTGCAGTACTCATATAACTTTTCCTCCTAATGGGGAAAACTTTCCATTTACAGGAGAGGAAGGGGTGTGAAAGAAACCGTAAGTGTTTCACAGCGAGGCATTTGTTATCAACTACACTCAGTGGAAGGTGAGTGTCATTTAGCCTGTGGTTGGCATCTACATACATCATCATCATCATCATCATTGTCAACCATTATCAATCCACTGCTGGACAAAGGTCTCCCCAAGTTTCCTCCACAACGGTCTGTCTTGTGCCAGTCTCCTCCATGTCACTCCCGCATACTTTCGAATTTCATCCACCCATCTTCCATGTGGTCTTCTTCTGGGTCTTTTCCTGTCCCTTGGAATCCAATCTAAAATTTCGGCTGTTAAATAAAGGTAACTTGATCACGCTAATTACATTAACTGAAAACTTTTACAAAAAGTTCGTAAGTTGGAAGCTTTCGACCTTATCTTAGGTCTTCATCACACCAATGGAGGACTAAGATTGTTGCCAGATTCTACATTTGAATTTTTGAAGATAAGGTCGAAAGCTTCCAACTTACGAACTTTTTGTAAAAGTTTTCAGTTAACGTAACTAGCGTGATCAAGTTACCTTTATTTGTTAATATTGTTACGTGTTTTGCCCATAATCGTCATGTTTCGGCTGTCCATCGATGGTCTGTCCTTCTGGCAGTATGTCCAGCCCATTGCCATTTCAGAGATTTCACTCTGATCATGATGTCTTCCACTCTTGTCATTTTTTGGATCCACGAGTTTCTCTTCTTATCTCTCCTGGTTACACCAAGCATGCACCTCTCCATGCTACTTTGAGTTGTCTGCAGCCTTTGTATGTCTCTTTTAGTTAAGGTCCACGTCTCTGCACCATACGTAAGCACTGGAAGGATGCATTGATCAAACACTTTTCTTTTAAGACATAATGGCATATTGCTCTTGAAAATTATGCTGTTTCTTCCAAAAGCTCTCCAGGCAAGTTTTGTACGCCGATTAATTTCTTCATTAATGTGACCCTCACTTGATATCTGCTGTCCAAGATAAACATACGTGTCTGTTATCTCCAGCTTTTATCCATCAATCGATAAATCTTCATTTCTTGTAAAAGCATTGAACATCACTTTTGTCTTCTGAAAGTTCATTTTTAATCCCACTTCTTTACTCTTGTCAGCAAGTTCCTGGATCATACTCTGCAGCTCTGAGGGGTAGTTGCAAAAATGACTATGTCATCAGCAAAACGAAGGTGGGTTAGATAATCTCCATTAATCTTTATCCCTTTGTTTTCCCAGTTCAGTGATTGAAAGACATTTTTCACTGTGGCATTAAAGAGCTTCGGAGATATGGTGTCACCTTGTCTCACTCCTTTTCCAATTTTTATGTGTGTTGTATTTTCAAACAGCCGAATCTTTGCACTTGCATTTTCATATATGTTATTAATAATATTAATGTACGCATCTTCAATACCACAGGATTTCAGGGCCATTGTAACTGCTGATGGTTTCACCGAATCTAAAGGCTTTTTCATAATCGATAAAAGCCATGCACAATGGAAGTTCATATTCCCTCGCTCTTTCAATTAGTTCTCTCAGTACGTGGATATAATCTATTGTGCTGTAACCACTCCTGAATCCAGCTTGTTCTCTTGGTTGAGCCATGTCCAGTGTCACCTTCAAGCGGTGTGAAAGACCTTTAGTGAAGATTTTATAAACCACTGATAGGAGGCTGATAGGTCTGTAGTTCCTGAGATCCTCAATGTCACCTTTTTTATGTAGCAAGATCATTATTCATACATGAGACCGGCCGATGACAAAAAAAGCTGAACTTTTTAACTGGGTGGAAAATTGGGACACGCGAACTCGCGGTGAGCAAATTCAAATACAGCATATATACAATATTTAAGAGTATGCTAGCCATATGGAATTATTTTCTGTAAATTATGTAAGTAAATATTAAAGTGAAGCACATTATTATATTCACAATAGAAAAGTAGGGATTTAAGAACAAAATAAAATTAAATATTTAAAAAAATCAGATTTAAAACTTGCATGTGAATCTTTACTAGCTAAATCCTGAGGTGAAAAGTATTTGTCTAGGAAAGTTTGTGAATTTAGTCAAGCAATTAGAAACTTGCAAGAATTAGAAACATATAACCACAGCTTAGTTTTTAGTCATTGAAGAAGTCAATAAAGTATTTCTCAATGTAACCTTATAAAATGGCTTGCAAAATTTTTTGCTTGCATTGTGAATATGGTGACATGAATCTCCATTTAACCATTTTAAATCTTGTTGGATTTTGTCTTTCCTTTGGTAATTTTTTGATAACATCTTCATTGTAGGGAATTAAGACCTCAGTTTTTGGTATTTTTTGCTCATATGCATACCTAATACCTCCGTTGAGTGCTTTGACCTGCAAAGACGTCAACTCAATTTTAGATTTATTGATGTACGTTTGCTTGTCTTCTTGAGGTATTATTTTTTCTTTTTTTTTCTATTATTTTTATCCTTTATTAAATTCTCAATCTTATGAAAATGTTTTCTTAGATATATTAACTGCTGTGGGGAGATTTTCTCTGCCGAATTCTTGTTTTTCACCCTGTTTTTGAGCCTCCCATGACACATTCTTTCCACTTAGCTTTCAAACAAGCAAAACAAATTCCTTCTTAGAAAGAAAGAATAAAATAAAAAGCAAAAAAAAACCGGAAAGCTGCGTCACAAACTTTTTAGAGGCTTCGGCCCGACGTAATAACGGGCCGAAGCTGAGCTCCCCCCCCCCTTAGCTTTCAAACATGCAAAACACATTCTTCCTTAGAAAAAAAAAAAAAGAAAGGAAAGAAACAGAGTTGCGTTACGAACTTTGTTCAGCGGCTTCGGGCCGACATTATCCTAGTCGGGCGCCGTGCTTTCTTTCCACTAAGTTTTCAAACAAGCAGAACACATTCCTCCTCCTTAGAAAAAAAAACAAAAAGGTTCGTCACGAACATGGTTCAGAGGCATCGGGCAGACGCAATTCCGGGCAACAGCGAAAGCACGTCCGAACCATCGTAATTTCGGATCACGGCAAAAGAAGTACGTCCGAACCATCGTAATTTCGGATCATGGCAAAAGAAGTACGTCCGAACCAACGTAATTCCGGATCACGGTAAAAGAAGCCCGCCAAGCCTACATAATTCCGGCGTGGCGCCATTCTTCCTTTCCACTTAGCTTTCAAACAAGCAAAACAAATTCTTTCTCTTCGGGGGGGGGGGGGTAGAACGAATTTAAGAAAAGAAAGCTGCGTCACGAACTCTATTCAGATGCTTCAGGTCGACGTAATCTCGGGCCAGGGTGAAAGAAGCACGACAAGCATTTTTTTTTTCACACTTTGAAACAAGCAAAACAAATTCCACCACCTGAGAAAAAAAAAAAAAGACAAAGGGCTGTGTTACGAACTTTGTTCAGAGGCTTTTACGTCGATTATTTACAAAATCAGTAAAACTTTCTTAATAACAGCGAAAATCTGAATATCCATAATTTTTTTGTTAGTCACCCGTAATCCCGGGGGCAATCCGTAATAATTACGGAGATTCCGTATTTTTTGGCATACTCCGTAGGAAGAGGATTCACGAGTGCTTCGATTTTCGAACGATCTCAGAAAAGCGGGAACGCATTCGGGTACATTTGCAAATTACAAGAGAGAGTTTCTGGCGATGACGTCACGAATAGAATTAAGCAGATAGTTTGGCCCTGATAGAATGCAGAGTGGCGATTTCCCGCAAGGCACAAAAAGGGCTGCAGTAGTTTCCCGAACGCACGAAGTAGGCGGAGCTTCCACCCTTTGCGCTGCGATGCTCAAGTGACTGACATCCCATCCATTGTTGACAGCAGTAAACGAATTGATCTCCTGACTCCACCCTCCAACATTTCTTCTTGCCCCCGCGTCTGCTCCAAAAACAACGCTTTAAGCTAGAAAGCGCTTAGTTCTTTTACTCCACAAAAGCGGAATCGCGGAATTCCGCTTTTTTTTTCCTATAGAACGACGACCCCCCCCCCTAAAAAATCCTGAAAATATTTCTCTTCATTTTTGCAATGACCTCGAGAATGACCAAAATGATGCCAAAAAAAGCGGAATTCCGCGAATTCGCGGAAGAATCTCATGTATGATTATTGCGTTGTTCCAATCCTCAGGAATCTTCCCTTCATTAAGGCATTGAGTGAAAATTTGGGCGAGTACTGTTTCGATTTCTCCACTTGCTTCTTGTATGTCTACAGTAATTCCATCTTCTTCTGGAGCTTTTCCCCGCTTCATGTTCTTGATTGCATGTGCAACTTCTGCTGGGAGGACTGGGAGAACTCTGGTACTGGTACCTTTCATGATGTCTGGAGTACATGTATCATCCCTTTCATATAATTTGGAGTAGAAATCTTTCACTCTTGTCAAAATTTCGCCTCTATTTCTTGTTACAGAACCATCTTCTTTTCTCAGTGCCATAATCTGTTTTCTTCCCTTACTGAGATGTCCCTTTGCTATCTTTAGGCTTTGGTTGTTTTCAATTGCTTTCCTTACTAGTTCACAGTTGAATTTCCTTACGTCTTCAGTGAAACTTTTTCGTACTGTCTTGCATAGCTCTATATATTCCACTTTGGAAGTAACATCTTCTTTAGTTGTCCTCATCTCTCTTCTTTTTTGCATTAACATTTTGGTTTTTCCTGATAATTTGTTCACATGCAACTTGTTCTTAGACCCAGCTAATTTTGTTGCTGTTTCCAAAAGAGCTTTGGTTACTTTTCTGTTAACTTTAGAAATATCCACTTCTTCCGATGTTAGGCCTTCTAAAGCAGAGAATCTGTTCTTGAGTTCCAACTTGAAGGTATTATGGTGTTTTTTAAGGTTGGTTATGTCAATACATTTTGTTTGTCTTATGAGCTTGCTACGTTCGAGTTTAGTGTTGAGGTGCATCTTACATCTCACCAATCTATGGCCACTACCTGTGTTGAACTTGTTTAGCACACTGCAGTCTTCTATGACAAATTTTTTGTTACATATAATGAAATCAATTTCACTTGTCATCCCATTTGGATGTCTCCATGTCCATTTCCTGTGTGGCTTTTTTTTGAAAAAGGAGTTCAAGATGAAAAACCCTTCTGCCTCTGCAAACTCTACGAGAGTATTTCCACGCTGGTTTCTGTTGCCATGACCGAATTTACCTACTGAAGTTTCATTCTGTTGCCGTTGCCCTATTTTTTGCTTAAAGATAATTATGGAATATGAAATATCCCATAATTATCTTTAAGTGCTGCTTACCTTTATTATTTAGATGACGAATTTTCTCATAAAATTCTTCAATTTCTTCTTCAGGATGACTTGTGGTTGGCGCATAAGTTTGAATAATCTGAGCCTGGTATCTTCTCGAGAGTTGGATAACGAGTTGTGCAGCTCTGTCAGAGGAACTTTCAACTTCTACAACTTTATCCTTCAGTTTCTTGTTTATTATAAAACCAACACCACTATTTCTGCCAGTATCAGTCCCACGATAGTAGAAGAGATGCCCACTTTTCAGTTCAATGAGATCTTCTCTTTTCCTCCTTACCTCACTTAGCCCGACGATGTCCCACTTGATCCATTGTAGTTCCTCTTCCATTTCAAGAAGCCTTGAATCAGAAGATAGAGAGAGCGTCCATTATACGTAGCCAAGGTCAGCATCAGATGGCAGCCTAGTCCGGTCTTCTGGGGATTCTTAGCACCCTCTGCCTTCATGTCGCACTGGCCGCTGCCTTGGCCAGGTACATTCCAGCTGCCGGAGACTGAGAGCCAAGATTTAAGTTGTGGAGTCATTTTGAAGGGGTTTGGCCATAACTCACCACGCTGGCCAAGCGGGTTGGTGAGTGTGGGATAGCATTTCCTCTAATCCCGATGGTATAGTTATACCGCTATTGGCGGTCTCTACATACATACATGTCATTAAGCTGTTCTCTGAGATTCAGAGGTGAGCTCCCCAAGGAAAGACCATGTGCCAAGTACACATTTAACTGATAGAACTAGAATTTACTTACTGTTGGTGTATCAAATGTCTCCATTTACAACGATCTCAGCACATAGCTTGAGATTCATTAACAACATCCATCACACGCCACACACAATACCTTTTGTACTTCATACTCAATCTTTTTCTCAAACAAACATTCCTTAATCTGGTCCTCCCACGATTTCCTTGACCTTCCTCTACCTTTCTTTGCTGCCACTTGGGCCAAAAAAATTCTCTTAGTCAGCACCTCATCACTCATTCTTTCAACATGGCCAAACCACCTAAGAAATATAAGTCTTCACCTTAGTAACAACATTTTGCCTCACATTACACATCTGCAGCACATCTTCATTCTTTACACGATCAGCGCATGTCTCACCACAAACCCCCATAACGCATCTCCCCAGCACACAAACAACTTCTATGTCTTTTCTGCAGAACCCAGGTTCCACTGCCATACATCAGAGTAGGAACAATTACACTTTCACACACAGCCATTTGGGACTTCCTTGAGAACCCATCATTCCTGTGAAATTCTCCTAAGGCAGCTATGACTTTGAATGAAGAATTCACTCGCCTACTAATTTCACCATATAACTTGTTCTCTCTGTAAAACATACTTCCTAAATATACAAACTCATTCACCTGGTCAATCTCTGTGCCATCAAGATTTATCTTGCATTCAGTACGAACAGTTCGTCGCTCAAAACCCACCCCATCCTTCCAATTCTTTTTATTTCAAAAATAGAAACAATTGTGTAAAATGAGATCATTCTACTATTATATAAAAGTTCTGGATCCTAAATTTTGAAGAAAATATTAAAGGCAAGTCTTGGATCAGTAATAAATATGGCTTGAAGGCACATGATTTTTTTTTTTTCTTGTAACATAAATCCTACAAAAACTGGGTGAAAATTACAAGAACACACTTACTATGGGAGTAACTGGTTCTTCAATACAAAATGTGCCACTTCTTTTTAAGGATGATGGTATTGGGGTCTTAAGAAAAACCTCAGAATCCTCAGATGAACATTCACGTGCCTAAAAAAATGAAGAGTTTAAAAAAAATGCAAGCACAAAACCCCACATCTGTACTCAGTGAAAATATTTTATATTCATAACTTTTAAATATGGAAACATTTCAAATAAATTTAATAACACCAGCATATTGCACATACTTAAATCTTTGGATTGCACTACTTATTTTTACTGATATCACATGTAAACATACTAAGTTAAATAAGTTAAGAGTATCAAGGTAGTGCCTTAGGTAAGAGTAAAATTCAAATAATGGAATAACACAAAAGCAAGTAATAGGAGGAAAGGTCCCTAAAACAACATAAAATAATTAATTTCCTTCTTTCCTTTCCATTCTTTTTAATTTGGTAAATGATTTCTTTTTTAAACATGGGAATCTAAAGAGCAATGACAAAAGATACGTCCAATTTTTTCTATCCAAGAGGCAATCTACAAAAGGGACAACAGCTTACCAATGGCATGTCAACAAATGTTTGTGAGCACATGAATTGCACCATAAAAAATCTAAAGAAAGAAAATTAACTGAGTATCTTAAGGAGTGAACTACACCCTTAAAATCATTATCTTAATCCAAATGAACATGTCAACCCTGCAGATCAAATAACATCAGTACAAATGCATAACGTAAAATTTTTTCGCAATAAACACAGTATGAGCATTCCATATCCTAAACACTTAGAGCTGAATGTGCTTCAGTTTCCAGAATTTTGAATACAGTAGATTCTGGGGTACTTACGTATTAACGCCACCGCAGCAGAAGTTGTGCTAATGCGCCAATAAAGAGCAATCTTGTTGTTCGCACGCGCAGGCATTAACGCCACCGCAGCAGAAGTTGTGCTAATGCGCCAATAAATCTACACCTACAATTTTTGCGACAAATCATAAAATAAAACACTTTATTTAAAAATAAAGTAGTCAATCGGATTTCGGTGGAAAATGGGCCGATATAGAGTTCAACATAGATTCAAAACAGTCTCTATTTTCTTTCACCTGATGCTGTTGCCATATGAACGTATTAACGCCACCGCAGCTACAGATTCAAAACAGTCTCTATTTTCTTTCACCTGATGCTGTCGCCATATGAACGTATGAACGCCACCGCAGCTACAGATAAAACACTTTATTTAAAAACAAAGTAGTCAATCGGATTTCGGTGGAAAATGGGCCGATATAGAGTTCAACACAGATTCAAAACAGTCTCTATTTTCTTTCACCTGATGCTGTCGCCATATGAACGTATTAACGCCATCGCAGCTACAGATTCAAAACAGTCTCTATTTTCTTTCACCTGATGCTGTCGCCATATGAACGTATGAACGCCACCGCAGCTACAGATAAAACACTTTATTTAAAAACAAAGTAGTCAATCGGATTTCGGTGGAAAATGGGCCGATATAGAGTTCAACATAGATTCAAAACAGTCTCTATTTTCTTTCACCTGATGCTGTCGCCATATGAACGTATTAACGCCACCGCAGCTACAGATTCAAAACAGTCTCTATTTTCTTTCACCTGATGCTGTCGCCATATGAACGTATGAACGTCACCGCAGCTACAGATAAAACACTTTATTTAAAAACAAAGTAGTCAATCGGATTTCGGTGGAAAATGGGCCGATATAGAGTTCAACATAGATTCAAAACAGTCTCTATTTTCTTTCACCTGATGCTGTCGCCATATGAACGTATTAACGCCACCGCAGCTACAGATTCAAAACAGTCTCTATTTTCTTTCACCTGATGCTGTCGCCATATGAACGTATGAACGCCACCGCAGCTACAGATAAAACACTTTATTTAAAAACAAAGTAGTCAATCGGATTTCGGTGGAAAATGGGCCGATATAGAGTTCAACATAGATTCAAAACAGTCTCTATTTTCTTTCACCTGATGCTGTCGCCATATGAACGTATTAACGCCACCGCAGCTACAGATTCAAAACAGTCTCTATTTTCTTTCACCTGATGCTGTCGCCATATGAACGTATTAACGCCACCGCAGCTACAGATTCAAAACAGTCTCTATTTTCTTTCACCTGATGCTGTCGCCATATGAACGTATTAACACCACCGCAGCTACAGATAAAACACTTTATTTAAAAACAAAGTAGTCAATTGGATTTCGGTGGAAAATGGGCCGATATAGAGTTCAACATAGATTCAAAACAGTCTCTATTTTCTTTCACCTGATGCTGTCGCCATATGAACTCTGATAAATAAGATTCCAAATGATGTCTCGCTGTCCCCCTATGTCTCTTGTTCCTCCATTTAGCACTGCCCCACATTCTCTCAACTGCTTGTGTATGAACTCCTGTATCAGGATCAATAAAATTGTATTTATGATTAACTTTAGCATGTAGGAATCCTTCTATTTCTATTCTATTTGTTTGGTAACCTTTCCAACTGTCAGAATAAATTGTGCTACCATCTGCAATGTTTTCAATAATTTTATCAAGAAGGGTACAGCCAGTTCTATTAGGAACAGTTACAACAAACGAATCTTTTGTTTCTCTACATATACCACCAAACACCCACTGTTCGGGTAATACTCAACCACAATTATTTTTACGTTTAGTAAACAAACTTTCATCAATTTCCACAATGCAATCTGGTCCACCTACCTTCTTGTTTGGTTTATTCTCCATATCCAAGACACATAATTCACGCATGTAATTGTTCCAATCTATAACAGTTTTATCTGATAAATCAAGTTGCTTTTCACAAAATTTAATCGACATCAACTCCTCGCACCAGCAGTATATGAATCTCAAAGCTGAACAAAATGGAATTCTGCTTCCCTCAAACCAGTTGTCTTTTCTAAGTCCCACTTGCTGATCACACTGTCTTAAATTACATTTCCAAAACTTACGTTTACCGAAATAAAGTTTCATGTCATGGGAATTGGTACATTTTCGTTCTTTTGGTAAAATATTTTGCTCCTGAAAAAATAAAATTGCATCTTGTTCTGTTTTTGGCAAATCCCAAATGCGCATTTTCGTAGCACTAAAGAATGGCGTCAAAAATTAGCAAACAAAAAGGCAACAAAGAATCCAAAATATAAATGCCTGCGCGTGCGAACAACAAGATCGCTTTTTATTGGCGCATTAGCACAACTTCTGCTGCGGTGGCGTTAATGCCTGCGCGTGCGAACAACAAGATTGCTCTTTATTGGCGCATTAGCACAACTTCTGCTGCGGTGGAGTTAATACGTAAGTACCGATTCTGGTTAGCTGGGACACATCAAGACTAGAACACTTTCACCCAATTAAGCGGCTACCCCAGCTATGCAAAACTGTATCCCAAAGAGCTAATTTGGGATGTTCTTCAAGAACAGTCCCAAATAAACAGCTGCACCCCCATAGCAGAAAGTTCCTAATCAGTCTGCGACAGATATCATGGCGCCACAAAATAATTTGTGGGGTGGTCACTGGGCAAGAAAGCTACTTGATAAATAAAATAAAAATTCATACAGGTAGAAATTAAAACAACGACCCTCCCCCTCCCCCCCTCCCAAAAAAACTAATGTAGGTACTAAAGCAATTCTGATGATACAATCTTGCCTCCAATTTGAAGCCAAAACAAAGATTTATGGAATAAAATTACAATTTGCAATACAGAACACAGGAAGCATCACTAGAAAAAAAAAAAATACGATTACAGAAGAAACCTTTGCTCCATCCTACTGCCATTTTCGAATTCTTTTTATGCAATTTTCAATCTTAAGTGCAAACATTTATGTAATAAAATTATATTTAATAACCATACAGGGCAGAGGAAACATCATCGAAAAAAAAAAAGAACTTAAGATTACAGTGCTGAGCCTAACATTCTGCTTCAGAAATTCTTGCCTCTATTTTCAAACTGAAACACAAACATTTATGCAATAAAATGATATTTAACACTAATACTGGCCAGAAGGCACATCACAAGAAAAAACAACAACACGATTACATGAGAAATCTTCACTCCGTTTAATTTCCATTTTAGGAAAGTTTTGAAAAACGAAAGTCCGTCCAAACGCGGAAAACTTGCAGTCATAAACGGGGTCTTTATGAGAGGATTTACTAGGATTCCGTTTTTAGCTTCAGGACCAAAATAAAATCTGCGACCTGCATCGCCCATCGCCAGGATTCTACTACGGAGGGCTGTGCCAATTAACGAATGGCCCAATTAAACATAATCTACTGTACCTCTAAAATAATTGAATTTTACCTTTATTTAGGGCAATTTCTCTGCCAAAATGGCATTCCAACACCTTTTTTAACACAAAATTTTTGGATTTAAGTTTTGTAATAATTATTTAATTAAAATAACATAACTCAAACAAGTAATATTGAAATAACATAACTGAACTATTGTAGTTATTTAAAAAACATAATGATCATAACATGCGAGGAAGAAAGATAGCAAAATGTGTAGAGAGAGATACAGAGAGAGAGACCTGACACGAGTCTCAAAAGGTTTGTTAAGAAAGATCTGCTTTAAAGATGAGATATGCCTCATTGTTCCTATGCATTAAAAAAATAATTGCCTAAAATGTGTAAAGGGAGATAATACACTGTATGCAGAGATGCCAAGCACTCGAAATTCCAGCCAGAGTCTGTCCGGTATTTTTATGAAAATACAGAGGTACAGATCGACAATAATAAAAAAATATTTCCATTTCTTTTTTTTTTTTTTTTTTGATAAAAAAAGATAAACGCTTGTGTTTGTGTGCGTTTTTTTCTATGTAACTGTACGAATTCTGCCTATCGCTGAAATTGCAGTGTAGTCTTCAGTTTTTATTTCTGACGGCAGGAATCGTGAAAGCCGCGCTTAGGTGCTAGAGCCTTAAAATAACTGCTTGCGATTTGTTTGTTAAGCGATTCATCCCTTTAGTAAAGGATGGGTCTACTTGGGGTGGAACCGCAACCACGCATGTGTGCTGTGGTAAGGCAACTCAACTGAGAAGAAGTTTTTCTTAATTCATACTCCCTGCTTATAATAATGATGGCTGACTTAATTTCTAAAAGAAAGGGAATATGAAATCAGAAGTTCTTACCGAAATATAGTGCAAAATCGCCATGTTTGAAAAAAGGAAAAACAGCTAGTAGTGCATTGTGTATTGTTTGTAGTAGTGATTTTTCAGTAGTGCATGGCGGTAGTGATGATTGTCATTGACATCTTGCTGGGCCAAAGTATCAGAAACTTGCTACTGGATTTGAAAATTCAAGTACAGTCAATTCTTTCTTTAAAGTTGATGATTCTAAATCTGTAACGAAGGCTGAAACACTGTTTGCTAATTTCCTCCTTGAGCATAACATCGCAATAGTGTGTAGTGACCATGCAGGACCATTATTTCGGTGTATGTCCCTGGACTCTAAAATTGCAGGAAAGTACAGTGCTGGCCACACCAAGACAACAGCTATGGTATCAACTTTACCTCGTGCAACATCTCCTCAGAAAGTAGCCTTTTTTATGCAAATGACTTGCTTGCAAAGGTAATGTTTTCAGTACTACTAGTAATTCCTCACAGTAATTCAGAAAGTGAACACATATTCAGCATTGTGTGAAAGAACAGGACTGACTAAAGTAAAAATATCAACGTTTACCACAATCAAAGGTTTATTATATGTCAACTATAGTTTCGCAGAGTTTCTGGCTCGGCTTCATCAGGACGAATGGAGCGTAAACATTCAAATCATTGTGACATCATCAGAATTCTAACGGTCACGGTTTTTGGTAAGTTCTTTCCACGCGCTTGAAAGAAATGCAGTCGACGTCATGTTGTTGACAAGCAGTGAAGACTTCCGGTATATGTGAAAAGCTTCTAATACATTAAGCTTCCTCGTTGAATCAGGTTTATCGATGAGCATAGCGCTTCCGAACAGAAATTTATGGTTGTTTTCGTGACAATGCTGGGCTAATTAGACGGCTTCTTCAGTTCACAATTCCGTACGTAGGTCTGGTGTTCCTTCACACGGAAAGTTAAAGCCCTGCGGGTCCGCCCTATATAAGAAAGTCCACATTCACAAGGTATTAGATAAATTCCCCAGGAATTTATGTCTGCGACATTAAAAACATCCAATAAACAGTCCCAAAAATGTTTGATGAATGTTAGACTTTTGAAAACATGAAAATAAACTTTGAACAAATGATTGAATAACATTATTTCATAGATTTTTTATTTCCGTAGTATATTTGATGTTTCCTGTATTCTGTAGTGATCGACGATTTTCATAGTGACTATGGATACTTCGTAGCATTTGGAAAATCTGAGGTGGGCAAACAGGAAAAAATGACAAATCATTAAAATTCTACCAAAACAACATTTTCTGAAGGGGGAAAAAGTGACAACCAGATTTATTTCCCTAGTATATTCGATGTTTCCTGTACTCCGCAGCGATCGACGATTCCGTAGTGACTGTGAAGAATTCGTAGCATTTGGAAGGTCTGAGGTGGGCAAACAGGAAAACATGACAAATCATTAAAATCACCCCCCCCCCCCCCAAGCCCGGCAACCAGATTTTTTATTTCCATAGTATATTCGATGTTTCCCGTACTCCGCAGCGATCAATGATTTTCGTAGTGACTATGGGGAATTCGTAGTATTTGAATGGTCTGTGGTGGGCAAACAGGAAAAATGCCAATTCATTAAAATTCTACCAAAACTAAACGTTTTCCGGAAGGGAGGAGGAAAAAAAAAAAAAAAAAACCTGACACGGGGTTCGAAAACCGGAGAGAATCTGATGGAATCAAGATACTCTGCAAGTGTTCTTATTTCGTCATGACTATTTTTTCAACACCTGTGAAGGTTTATCAATGTTTTTAATGTAATATTTATAAGAACAGCCCAGGAAATTACTGAATATTTTCTGTTAGTGGTCAGGAATCATCGAGAGTCTGTAAAATAAAGTGACCAGGTTGGTATCACATTTCTCCCAATTTTAGCTGTACCACAAAATGATTCTGCTATAAGATATGTAATTCATTTTTGAAAGCTATACAGCCAGTTTTCATTTTGACACCAAGAACCTAACCAAAAATAAATGGACTGAAAAGAAAAATTTAGCAGAATGGAAGCAGCTTTGAAACATAATGTCTGAACATTTTTGACCATCAATAACTCACTAAAAACTGCTAGAGAAACTAAAAACAAGCAAGTTTTAGTACATGAAAGTCATAGCACAAATTGTTGAAATACTCAATATTGCTGACTGTTATATGCCAGGCAATGCAGAAGTTAAGAGAATGCAAGCATTGTGGGCAATGTTCTTGATGACAAGACAATGCTCATGCAAAGAATGGCTTTAGAAAATACAGCAAATTAAATAAAGTAAGCAAAAGTAAGTACTGCTTGAAAATTTTGACCCATCCACTGCTATCAATTTATGGTGGAGGGATTGAGATTTTTTCTGTGTGTGTGTGTGTGTGAACATAGCGAGAGACCAAATAAAAAAGATTAAATTATCTTTCCAATAAAAACTCTTGAAAATTTGGTTGATGTGGTTGAAGAAAAATATAACTTCTAAAATTGTATTTATTTATTTAATTGCACTGGACAATAGACAGTGTGCCCTTGTAACTACTAAGCTTAAATTTAACTATGTCTAAATAAATGAAAGGTATTCAGTGCAGTGATAAAATGTGTATACAACACGAAATAGCCATAAAGAAAGTGGCCACCAGGTTTTGGCCTTTCGAAAAAATCACCAATTTTAATCTTTACGTAGCGGACCAATGATTATCATAGCATACTTGATGTTTTCCGTCATCGGTAGCTGACTGACAATTTTCATAGCATACTCTATGTCTTCCATCGTCCGTAGAGGACCGATGATTCCCATAGTAACTCCGTAAAATCTGCAGTGTTGGAGTCTCTGAATCTTTCTTCCCACAGTATGATCTCATTCAGCGTCAAGCAGAATGGTGTGCATGGAAAATTTACAATGCCGAAGTCCCGATGATGATGATGATGATGGGCGCACATGGCGTAAAATCTGCCTTTTGTAACAAGATTTTTGTTTTGGCGCACATTGGCGCAAAATTCCCATTTCTGTCATATATTTTATTTATAGGGATATTTTTAGGAAAAAATACAGAACATTTTAAAAATCCAGAAGAAAAGTTCTTCCGGCCAAAAAACCGGAAGACTATAAAAAAAACGAGAAAACTTCCGCAAAAACCGGAAGAGATGGCAGGTATGATTTAATTGAAACAGTAACAAATATTTCTCAAGGAAGATTTAAAACAAAAATTTGTTTTTTTTAAATATACAGAAAAGTGTAAAAAAAAAACGATCTATGCGTAAAATTGTAAAGAACAATTAAAATGCATAAACGTTGGCAGGTATGCAGATGGTTGGTTAGAAAGTAGTTAAAAACACAACACCTATGAGCCAATAACAACATACACTGAAAGTACAAATTATTACGTACATCCCGATGAAAATATGCAAAACAGCAGGACAGCAGCAAATGGCGATGTGCAGGAAAACCAGTTGGGGCTATAAATAGAGTGGGTCGGTACACACAGGAATACATTCCATCAAGGGCCAGCATGGGTCGAGGACAAGACTTAAGTGAGTTTGATCGAGGTCAAGTCGTGGGAGCCAGGAAGACCGGATGTTCAATCAGTGCAACAGCGAAAGTATTAGAAATTCTGCAACAAAACCGTAGCAAGTGTGTACCAGAAGTACGTGAAATCTGGCAAAACTGCTAACTGTTGGATGATATGTGACTGTAAAAGTGCAGGGATCTTGCGTGGGCTTTTCTGTAGTGTTTTGGGTGACTTCCGTAAAATCGTAAGATGGAGTGAAAATCCGTAAAAGTTGGCATCTCTGAATACCTATGAATCCTTTAGAAACGGAATGATCATATCCTTGCACAGGAGTGCCATTTTCAGTCGTCCTTCGTGTCAACAAAATAGCTAACGACTGACCTTATGCTGTATTTGTGTAATCGCGCACCTTGCCTGGAACGAAATAACTGCACCATCCCAAAAGAGCAGAGAACGACATATAAACAATCTCAATTGCACAACACTTCGAAAGACCACCAAATCATCTGTAAACAATCATCAGGATTTCAAAACGTACAGCATTGTTTCTCCTACATACCACGTGATTACAACAGAACTCCCCCATAAGCTCCACCTACATCGCGAAACCTATTCGTCACTTATACTGAAAAAACAGCGAATTAGAAGGTAGGTGCAAAACATTCCGAAATGTTGGGACTGGCGGTAAATGTTGATTAAGCGTCGTTATAACAGTCTGCAAAGTTCTCCAGTATATCATAAGATGGTATTCATGCATGATGCGAGGGGTGCAGTAAATGCTGCCAGATGACAAAGAACAATGCTTGGACTTCGCTCTTCAATTCCTGGCACGGAAGGTGCGACATGCTGCGAGATGTCCTATCATGTCTTGTTTATACGTTTAACCAAATTACAAGTCAACCTTAAAAAAAAAAAAGCCTCGTTCGATTTGCCATTTGAAACGGCATTTTTTGCAGTGAAAACATTTTTTCTGCTTGGCAGTTTTTGCCATGGATTGCGGTGTTGGCACAAATATTAAACATTTTCGTAATTTGTAGCAGTTTAGCGCAAGATAATGAAATTGGTGCAGTTCAGCGCAAACTTTCCATCACTGGGTACAGACTGGTGGAGATAGTGTAACTGCTTGGGCAGCTTTCACGTGGTCTGGCCTGAGTCCCTTGGTACTCAGGCCAGACCACGTGAAAGCTGATACAACGATGCAGAGTTTGTGAAAGAGATACAACGATGCAGAGTTTGTGACTGAAGTCGGAACCTCAAGGACTTTGCTCACTTGAGCTGTGGTTAGCAGAGCAGAAGGACACATCGACCTCCTGAGGACAACAGGGTAACTGTTGAAAGAGCTTGGGGATTATGTGTGATAGGCTGAATGGGGTTGGTGTTTGCTGTAGGGTTTATGCAATATATGAGGCAGATGGAGCACTACATTAGGCACAGTTGACTGCCGTGGAATGTAAATAGTGTAATTCTGCCCATAGTGGTTATAATTGAGTGTATGAATGTGTTGTATATAGTGTACGTTAAAGTGGTTGTATGGGGATTGTAAATTGTTGAGAGTGCTGTATGTGAGTATTTATTGGGTGGGTGGATATTGGATATGTGTTTTCAAAGTGAGTACCATTTTTTGAATTGTGAATTTTAAGGCCAAGTTGCATATGGTGGAATGAAAGAGGAATAAGATAAAAAAAAAAAGTAGGCATAATGAAAGTTGACAACACTCACGTAATAGTGAGTACACACCTAGTGATGACAAGCTATGTTGCGTGTCAGACGACAGACAGAAGTCAGCGTTTTCTGTCCTGTGAATAAAATTACGATGTTTCATGACCGGAAGAATGTATATAAAACAACGCCCTATAAGCTAAAACTTTCAACCTTTGAAGGCCAGCTACATAACAAGATGTTCTAATTGACGTGCATGAAGTGTATAGCAAAAAAGTAGCCAAGAGCTTTTAGGTAAGTGTTGACTTTTCTGATTGATGAGTCATAACTGCTTCTGTTATGGACAACTTACAGTTTAGACAAAAGGGAATTTATTTACACATGGAAGTGGAGCAAAAGTTAAGTATAATTTTTTATACACATGAATACACTATCAAATTATATGATCAACTTGGTAAATTATACGTTAGTTTTGAATAACAAATTTTACACACAGAAAAAAAATTCTTTCCCAATTATTATAGAGCTACAAGCCTGCAGACTTAATCCAAGGTTAATACTTACTTCAGGTGTGTTTTCCACAGAATGTATTACAGAAAACCTCCCAGATTTTCGTCGAAGTGAAAAGGTTCCATTTTGTGTTACATCAAGCTGCATTTCACTTTGCTGTAGAAAAAAAATATATGTATACATATGAAGTACAAGAACACGACAAAGCATCAAAGTAACAGAACAAAAGCAGTAGAATAAGTACAATTGTTATGAGTATTACTAACATCTTTCATAAAACACAATATTGGCCCTGCAGAATAAGTGGCAAATATAATAGGGTAGGGTGGTTGCTGAAGGTTCTTCATATACTGTATAAACTGTGTCATTAATGCAATGCTTGGTGGAACAGTGAGGTTAAAGAAGAGAAAGAAAGAAGCATATCTAGAAAGGTCACTAGATAGAACTACTGAAGATGACCATTGCTGTAAAAAAATGTTAAGTAATCAATGCTGGTTTGTCTGAGTAAGTCAAAATATAGGAAAGATACACAAAAAAACGCTTATATAGCATATTAAATCTGTTTATTTTCTTGATGTAAATTTGTATAAAGATTTGCCAAGCTTTCACACTCCACTGGGAGGCTTTCTCAAGACAATGCAGACAAAAAATAACACTTTGTGTTTCTGTTATTCTCAAGGCAATGTAACATAAAACGGCATTTCATGTTTCTATTATTTTCAAGGCAATGTAGGCATAAAATGGCATTTTATGTCTACCTTACCTTGAGAAGGCCTCCCAGTAGAGTGTGAAAGATTGGAGAATCTTTATACAAATTTACAGCAAGAACATAAATGGATTTACTACATTATAAGCATTCCTTGCATATTCAGGACCTGGTGCATTTAAAATAAGAATATAAGAAAGATATGGAGAACAGGTATAAATCAGCTTCTCGGAGGAAGTGTAGTTCTAAAAGTACACACAGGATGTAGTTAAATAAAAGGGGAAATAATATGATTTGTTGAGAACAGGATTAAAGCAACTATGTGGGAACCTAAAGAGATAAATGCGAGGCAGGGTGAATATTTCCATGTTAGAACAAGAAAACACATATGTTTGTGTGCATGAGAGAGAGGGGGAGAGGAGGGGAGAGGTTTGTAAAACTACACAATCAAGAAAAGGTAGGGTTTCAGGATTAGTAGCATAACAGCTGAGATGTTAAAAAACGATGGTGATTCTGAAATTTGAAATTAGTTATTTGTGTTGAAGTTACTGTTAAGAGTTTGTGTTGAAGTAGGAGTCTGAGGATCGGATCAGATCGGATCGGAAGGGTGTGATCATTGTCACTTTGTCCACACCTGATCACTGAATTAGAAACCTTTATAAATGCAAATGTGTGTAAAAGTCACTTATGCAGCAGGGGTAGAAAAATATTCTGAAATCTGGTGGCCAGCTAAATTTTTTAGTGGCCAGACACTGGACCCGCGGGGGAGGGTATATATAATATCAGTCATGTACACTTTTGTCCAAAAAAGTTCTACCCTCAGCTTATCTCTCTCTCTCTCCCTCACAGAAAAAAAAAACGGTACTCAATCACTCTTTTTCTGTTTGTTTGGGGCTCCCAAATTCTTGAATAACCGTAATTTTCGCCGTTTATCCCCAGACCCTGGAATTCGCCCAATTATTTTTTTTTTTTTTTTCATATATATAATCTGCACCAGCGTGTAATTCGCAGAATGTGACATTCAGAAAAAAAAACATTTTACATCGCCGTATAATCCGCACATCACAAATGCTGATGCAGAAGCGGAAGTTTCAACAGAAAAGTCGGTCACATAAAGACCCCGGAGTCCGAGAAATTATATATAAAAAAAAAAAAAAACGATCTAATTAAATAAAGAAATTCATTTTTAAAGGAAACTTTTTTTAATATATGTTTATTTTCGGACACAAAAGAAGCTTTCTAGCGTGGCATCCATAGACCACAAAATTTAATCACGCCAATGCAGCAGCTTTAATTGCATTACACATTGCGAATGATGAAACGCTGATACAGAACAATTCATAGAAATACTGTATATTGCGTGTAAATCAAAAGTTTTTGGAAGAAATCCTGCTTTCAAAGTAGGAGAGTCTGCTTACACACAAGTAAAAAAAAAAAAAAAGGGCTGGACTTCTGTGAATTCTCCCGCAGAGTTTACTGGTGTGTTTGTTTGTTTTAGACCGCAGCTTTTCGCATGTGGCAGCACCCCAGTTTTCTGACCTTTTGAAAACTATCGCGTAGTGACACGATCACATCTTCAGCTGTGCCCCTACTTTAAATTTGGCAGCGTAACTGAAATTTTTCCTTTTCGATGACACCATAAATAGCAATGAAGGAAAATATTAGCAGCAAAGACTTTGGTCAAAATGGTGAAGGACGAGCTAAAATACAAGGCACAGTGCACACGAGATGCAAAACATGGAACTTTGAAATAAGGCAAGCATGTGTAGGTTCGTGCAGCAAGTGCTGTGCATACATTTTAATTGGCCGATTGACGAAGAGAGGGCACAAGCAGTCAGCGCTTTGTCTTTCTCAACAATAAAAAACAACTTTTCCAGTCTTTCATTATAACACCCCTTTCCCCTCCTCTTTGCTTCATACAAACTACTGGACTGAGAAAAAAAAATTCCGAAAGAGTTCCTTTTCCAATTATATCCCCTCTCCTGCACAATTACCCTCCGGATTTTTTTAAAATCAAACAGCCGTAAAAACGTTTTTCTTTTTTTTTAAATCAGCGTTTATCCACTGATTATACGACGAAAATTGTGGTACATTTACTAATCTAAAACAACTATTATGGGAATTTTACTAGGAAATTTTTTCATTCAATTGCAAATTTTCGGAGAAAACTTTAAATGAAAAAATTTCCTAGTAAAATTCCCATAATAGTTGTTTTAGATTAGTAATTGAATTGAGAAACTAGGAAGCCATTTCTCAACATGAGCTTTATTCAAAGAATTGTGGTACATGTTTTTTAGTGATGTTTTCCGTGGTGGCCCTGACAATTTTTTGGTTGCCTGGGCGACCGTATTTTTCGACCCCTGAACAGGGGTTTTGTTATTTTTACCTTTATTATTGTTATTATTATTATTTGGCAGTTTTTCTCTGCAGCTGCATTGCCAATCTGATAGTTTAGTGTCTCTGTTGTGGAACTTTCTTTGGCCCTCAGTTCATATTTTTATCATGTTTTAAATTCTTGGAATGGTTATTCTGATACAGGAGGTAAAAGCTTCACCTTTCTCAGACATGAGATTGATAGGACAGGATCCAACAAGAAGTCGCTTTTCTTGTTATAAGATCACTGCATTTCTTCCCATCAGATCATCTGAAACCTAGGAATTATCAGAATTACTTCATTCAGTTTTTGATTTAAAGGATGCCATTACTGTGCACAATATCGAACAAGAAACTTTTGTCAGTTGATGAACAGAACATCACAAACATGTATGAGCACATTATGAGTATAAATGCTGACCACTTAGCATATTATACCACATAAATCTTGCACAATAATATATTTGGTACCATAGCTACAATTTTGGTGCTTTGTATGTTCCGGGATTAATCCAGGTTTTTAATTATTCCCAATTTTTGTAAAATCTCAAAAATACACTAAGGTTCAAAATCATGTGGATACATGAACAATTATCATCAGATCAGAACTTGCAAAATGCAGTTATCGAGATGCAAGTCATCAAAACGACTGGTCTGGGCATGTAAGAAATCTAGTTGCTCAAGCAGGTATGTTAAAAGAAAAATCTCAAATTGCCTGTTTTGCTTTCATAGCAAAATAAACAGCCTGAATGAAAAGAAAGAAAAAAAAATATCTTTAACCAAATATGACAATACTTTCTATGCTTCTCACACTAAAATATGTTTGTTAAAATAAAATTTCATGGAAAATATGGTACTTACGTATTAAACAGCAAAAGCGGTCTCAGCAGAGACCGCTTTTGGTGCAAATCTAACCACAGCAAGTAAACGTACAAGAGTGAAACAGTTTAATATAAAGAAAAGAAATAAGTACTGCCTAAATTACACTTACAAAAGTCAAATAGTTCAATATAAAGAGATTCTTCGAATCAATTTCCAACACGCACACCTACTTTGCTCTTATAGCTTTTTACATTACATTGCCAAGATTTAAATGAAAAGTATAATTTCATATTATGGCCGTTCTTACGTATACACTGTATATGTAAGAATGGCCATAATATGAAATTATACTTCCTATACTCTGAAAAAACACACTGCATTTCCTCAGTTGTTACGTGTTTTGCTCCAAAATTTTCATCATATTTTCACAAAATGGCAAAGCTTACTTACTTAAACAGCATCCTCAATTAACAATTGAAGAACACAGAACGCGAAACCAAATAAGAACGAACCAATGAAGTTCTCGCTGAAACAAGAAAGAAAGTATTAAATGAAGTTCTTATGTGACATCACAAGTTCATTACGAAGAACGAAACAACTTCCTTTTGAGGGCAAACATCGAAAGTGAGGTGGCCCAGGAACAACGGACCTTGCAGTGAGATCAGCCTTGGTTTAACACGTGGAACCGAAATGTTTGTGAAGATATCATTACAGTTCATTTGTGTGTGTGTGTGTGTGTGTGTGTTTGTGAAGATAATGTTATAGTTCAAAATATTTTTGTAAAGATACCACCCAACAATCAACTCCTACCACACCCAATGATCGGCTCTGCTACCTTGGTCGACTCCTGTTGAACTACACTACTTTGTGAATGCTTCCAATTGTCCTTCCTGGCAGACCTTTAATGCATACAAAATATAAAAAAAAAACACTGATGATGTCCATGAAGTTAAATGAAATAATTTAAATCATGAAAATGTTTTTTTTAATTTCAAACTTACATTACTTTCTTTCTATACAAAAAATTCTAAAAAAATAAAACAAAAAGAAAAAATAGCTACTCATATTGAACCACTACTAAAAATCTTGCAGGTTTCATAAGTTGGCAGTACATTTGCTAACAAAAGTTTAAAACAGAAAGCAAAACAAAAGAAAAGAAAAACTTACATTAAGAGAATGATTAACATCAGTATTTTCACTAGTAAATGATTCCATCGTTGTATTAAGTTTCTCATCAGCAGATAATATGGCTGAGATCAATTTTCCTGCCTACAGGTAAAAATAAAAAGCAATAATTACAATGAAAGTGGTAACCAAAAATACTAAATATAAAAGTTCTAATCAAAAATGTGGGCTGCTCTGAAATAAATGGGTCTTTACAAATAATCAGAGGTAGAAAACATATCTGAAATCTGGTGGCCAGCTAAATTTATTTTTTAGTGGCCGGAATCAAAACATTGGGCTGGTGGGTGGGGGGTTGAATATATATTAATAGGGTCATTCCATGTCAAATCAACCAATGAAAAATACATTTTGGAACTTGATGTCATGGATTTGGTTCATTTATGGCACATTTGTACCTTACCATGAGATGTTTAAAAGTTATATTTTTTTCAAATTTTTTGCCCACCCGTTTTTGAGATATAGAATTTTTTAAATTGCCTAAAAATGCCAAAATTCACTAGTTACCATAACTTCAAATGCCATTTTACGATATACCTATGTTGGCCAGACTTGGGACAGGTGTCACTTTAAAGCTTATGAATAAGGCGTTCATTTGATATACAACATGGCACGATTGTAAATTTTCAAAACAATGTATTTTGAGTTTCTGGGAAAAAGGAATTTTTCAAAATTTTCAAAATATTCACACTTAAAGGTATGTCTCGTAGCCAGTCAGTCCAAATTTCAAGGTGGTATCTCAATGGTATCATATAAAAATTACATTTTCTTGTTGGCAGTGACAAGGAATTAAATTGACTTAGCCCCGAAAATAGACAAAAATTTCTATACCTAATGATAAGAACCTCTTTTCTTGGCTAGCATGTTGGATGCTTTTGTCATCTCCTGTGGGTTTAACTGGTATGTTCTCCTTGTAGCTGTAATTGGATCCAGTTTAAAAAGGATGAAGTTTCCTGGTACGGTGAGAACAACCGGTTTCCTAGGATAAGAGAATGATGTTGCTGGTCCAGCTAGATGTAAGAATGATAGCTTGACTTCACGTTCTACCGCATCCATTGAGAGAACACATCCCATCCACCATGAGTTGTCATAGGCACATGCCACAAAACCATTTATACAATCAGAATCTACATCTTGAAGTTTGGGAGTGATTTTAATACAACGTAAACCAGTATCATGAGAAGCTGAAAATGCTCTGGTTTCTAATTTTTCAGTTGATGCTAGGAGGTAGGCATGAAACTTCTGAGTTCCTGTAACAGCAACTGCTTCATCAAATCATACTTGTAAAAATATCTCCTCTTCCAGGTATCCATCATTTGAAAAAACAAAACAAAAAAACACACATTGTAGAGATGTTTGCCTTCCCCCACTCAAACAGCTGTCGAGGTGTCATTATCTGATTTCAGAGGGGATTTTGAAGGCTGGCCTTTGCTGCAAGTCTCTTCACTGTGCTTCCAACACCATCATAAACTCCTTTGCCATGTGCAGTGACATAAAAATTCCACTCTGCTTCAATGCCTTGGAAATCAGTGTGGTGGTTAAACAAATTTGCAAAACTCTTGCGATTTTTGCATTGTGCTGCACAGCTGTCTGAAAAGTAAAATATATTTTTCAAGTTTGGGAGCAATTCTGCTTTCAAAGCATTAAGAAGTTTTCTTTGGAAAGCATGAACAAGAACTGTGTCATATTTCAGACATTCCATGATGAAAACAAAACTCTTAATATGTCTTAGTTGATCATTTTCCTTGTAGTACACAACAAAGGGATGAACAGTTGCCATTGAGTTGTAGTTGTTCCAGAGGAATGACTGGGCTTCATCTTGCAGAATGAATGAATAGTTCTCAGAAAAATTACATGTCACCACAGCTTCATTAAGACAAAGTGTACTTTTCTTCCTTGCAAAAAAAGCAAATTGCTGTTTGGCGATGAAATCATGCTTCTTCAAGATGATTAGCTGAGCTGAAAACTCCTCAACAAATCCTCTGTGGTTTTGCAAATAGTTTCAAACGAACAGTGGTCCACCGAAACTCACTGCTTGTAGGTGATGTTATCAATCATTTCTTCTTCAAGACTTGCCAATAAGGCTTCCTTGAATTCATCAGTGCTAGGACATGAATCAGTCACCTAAAAAACATTTCTGTGCTGGGGGATTACACATAATTCTTGATAAGGAATGTTGATATGTTTTTAAAGGTGTATCATGTCCTTGCAGGGTCACTTTGTTTAAATTAGCTCCAGCAATCACGAGCTTTACATTCTGATGTGTTGTGCACACACACACAGTGTGAGTCCCACTAGCTCCTGCTATAATTCATTTCCTTGGTCTTAACTCAGCAAATTTTGAAAATCCTATCTTTTCAGATGGGTATTGGGACTTGAAAAGTTGGTAAATTTCTCTAAGATTACCAAGTATCAGATGCTTTTGGACATGAGTTCGACAATCATCTTTGTCTTTGATTGAAATATAATCTTTCTTGCCGGGTATTTGCCTGCTGACTTCTTCATTGCAGTAAAATTCCTTTACTAAGTTGACTGTGCCTTCAGGTAAAATTTTTCAGGTTTGGGATTAGGTGAGAACAAAATTAGTTTTTCTTTCAGAAGTTTTTTGCCTTCCTTGCAATGTAGTTACTTGCTCCAAATTCACTTTCTATTCTTTTACAGGACCAGCTTTTTGGTAAAACTGTCAAAATCATGAGCTTCTTACTTATGTTTGTAGTTTTAAAATTTTCCTTTAGTTGCTGAATAATTTTTGAATTAGCAGTGACATTCTTCCTAATCTAAATCATCTTCAGAAGTAAAAAAAATAACTTTTTGTAAGTCCTTTTAATCTTACCCATCTTTTCTTTACAATACTTCTTAGTTCTTAGACCTATTTAATACTTCCTTCTTACACACAAGAGACTCGCCAAGAGAGGTCAAAGAGGCATTTAAGTGGCTTAAAGCTGCATCAGGGTCGAAATACTGAGACACTTTACAGGGTTCGTACACTTTTAAAGAAAATAAATTCCAGGAGTCCGTAAAAAAATTCCAGGAGCCCAAACTTTTGCTAGAATCACAGTGTGTTGTTGTCTATATTGCAAATTACGGTAAAGTTTACTACTTATTTTTTTTTCTTGTGTTTCAAGGTTTATTGACCATCATGTGCAACGCTGAGTGCTATAAGCAGCTGCACATCTCTAATTTAGGGCCACTTGTTGCAGAGAAGGGACAGAGCCAATGCCATCAGACAAATACACCACCCATACCTCATATGGGACTCAAAACCACACCCACCTCGGGCGTATGGTCAGACCATTTGGCCACCGGGGCAGCACTACACATTTACAATACATCGATTTAAAGCAGAAAAGATATATACACATCAGTAAAGATGGGAAATTCTGATTCATTAAAACCTTAAACATGCTTCCTTGCATTTCTGAAACCAACAAAATAGAATACACACATGATACTGCTAATTTTCTTCCCTGTAACACAATATTTTTTTTGCAGTGCCTACATATCAGAAAGCAGGCACTGAGCTAAAGTAAAAGAATCCAAATCATTCAAATAGCATGAATCATGTAAACCTCAATAATGACAATGTGCATCACCAAGCTTCACAGGATTTAATTTATTTTTTATCCACTTTGATACAAACCTAAAAGGCAGGATATTCCATGCTCTAGAATTCAAGAAACTAGATAGAAACAAGAACCTGAAAAGCTGGAAAGGAATGTCAACCCTTTGGAGAACCAGGAAAAAAAAAACGAAAAATAAAAAATAAAAAACAGATTCTGTTTTTACTTGTATAAAAATACCCCGAACTTTTTATTTACAATATGTAACATGCCTTCATTGGATGGCATACAGTGAAATATTGATGTTTCTGTATGCTTACTTAGTATGAGGAAAACATTTAAATGCATATTTTTGCAACATTTACTTTACCTTCCCTACCTGGATTTATTGTTTCTTTTTGATATTTTTGAAAAATGGCTACTAGTTAAAATTTTTAGGTAATTTAATACATGAAAATGTTTGACCAACTTTTTGAACGCACCCTGTATATGTCTAACTATTTTGAAAGCTGAGAAAAAGCAATGCTCGGAGTGCCTAAAAATGTTTTTTTGATTACGCGCTTTTCCTGGAAATTTGTCATTTTATTCTGGAAATTTTCATCTGGTTTCAGTATGTTCATCAGAATTTAATGCATGATAATACACATACAAAAGCCTTCAATTCCGTCGAAATTTTAGTTTGTTCTTAGGGACCCCGAGGAGGATCTTTTACTTAAAAACTCGATGGGGAAAAATGGTGTATATCGATGGAATGTGTTGAAAATGGCTGAAATCTGATTAATACGCAGTGTGCATGAGCTTGATCAATTCTTCCACAGATTTGCATGCCGCTAACTGCTATGAAAGAAATCAGGTGAATTCCTTTTAAAAGGTATACTTCTCTTTTCTAGCAGGTAAAGTTTCCCCCATTTTATGGACACAATATAAAGCCGTATGAGAATAAAGTTTGATTGGGAACTGCTGTTGACTTACATTTCCTCTCCCCACTTCACAGCCACTAATGGCCACAATATAAACGAGAGGGGAAATAAAGCAGAATGGGAAGACACAGAGTTTTGTTATCTAAAATGTTCATTAAGAAAAAGTTACATTCAGGTAGACATATAACTTCAAGAGATATGATGTTCCCTACCCCTTTAACAATTCCTATGTTGCATGAGTTTTCCATGAAGTTCATCAGCAACAAGCAACAGTGCTTTTTCTTTTTCTTTGACACTGTGTCGCAGGGCATTTGATTTTGCAAACAATGTTAGTGAGCTTTTTGATTCTACCTGATCAGCATACATTTCAGAGAATTTTTTAAATTCAGAAATGTTTGTTTCAAGTCTTTCCTTCTTCGATTTAAGACATGATGTCTTCCATTAGCAGCATTTGTTTTTTCATACATTTCTTTTGCTGGGTTTTCTGTTCATCCAGGTAAGCTACATACATACTTTTGACGAGCACAGGCAACACTCAGTAATAGCTCTTTTGACATTTCAATATCTTCT
Organism: Macrothele yani; assembly: GCA_039090855.1. NCBI lineage: Eukaryota > Metazoa > Arthropoda > Arachnida > Araneae > Macrothelidae > Macrothele > Macrothele yani. The sequence continues at coordinate 88,357,454 of CM076998.1, read as the reverse complement.
ATTTTCCCAACTGTATTTACATGGTCAACAATAATTCTTCTTGCTACAACAGATTCTTCTCTTAAGTTCTCCACCATGATTTGTTTATTTGTAGAAAATCTTCTTTCAACAGTGGCCTGCCCATGGGATAGAAGCAGAAGTATCTTCATGACTTCCCAAAAGTGTCTATACTTATTAGCAACAGTAGCATGGTAAAACTCATCTAGTCTGTGTTCTTGGATGATCAAAATTTGTGAGCTCAGACTTCCTTTCATTGACAAGTTCCTGTACTAAGTCACTATACTCCTTTATGATATTATCACAATTTGCTTTCGAAACTTTCTTTGCATCGACAAGGATGAGTAATATCCTGCTGAACTACTTAACCATATCTTCTGAATTTCCCAAAAACTTTCTTGGGTCTAAACATGTCATTGACATAACCAACGGATACTATAAAGGGGATTTTTCGAGTAACTTCTCAGTAACTTGGATCAAAAAATGCCTACATTGTAACTTAGATTCAATAATCTGTTTGTCACGGACATTTTGGCTTTTCTTTAGTTCTATTATTAATTTGCTTGCAACAAAACCAATCATGATTTTACTCGTATCTTTGTAATTTGTTTCATTTATTTCAATTTTCAGCAGTTTAAGAGGACTATTTACACTGTTCATTATGTTATCCTTTATGAATCTTTGCATCACTTCTTTTAACAAACTATATAAGTCATGAGCCAAAAGGGAAGCATTGGCTGTGACCAGCCAATGATAAACAGTCAAAAAATATTCAACACTTTTAGCCACACTAACAAAAAAATACATTTGACAAGAAAAAGTGGGTCTTTAACATGTTTTTTCACCACATCAAATGACTTGTTTTGAGGGTCAGGTAATATCTTTTGCTGAACCTTGCTGACATATAATGAAATGCTTGGCAAATTTTTAATAGCTCTTTCAACAACACTCACATTTTCAAGCCAACAGTGTTTGCAAAACTTAGCGGAAAGACGTTGCAGTTTATCACTTTTGAGAAGTTATCACATCTAGCTGGCGAGTCCTTGAAAATATAATACAATGCTTGAATAGTCTCACCAAGTTCTGGCATTATTTTGCAGCCACTGTTGAAAGCATTATGAACAATATGCAATCCACAACTACCAACATTCAACAAAGAGGCATGGCCCTCTAGTTTTAATGCATTCAGCATCATATAAACTTTCCAATTGGCATGGGGTCCATCCATGGACAGCTGATGCAAGTTACCAGAACCTAAGCCGGAACACTTTTCTTGAATTTTACTACACAATACATCAGCAGTAGCATGTCCTAAAAAGTCAGAGCCTAAGTATCTTGTACAAACTTGCCAACCATCCCAAAACCTAACACGAGAATCCAACTGTTTTTTGCTAGTTTCCTTGTTAAGGGTTTCTTCAAACAGTAACACATATCCATCTTGAGATTTGACTCTTCCCTTTAAAAGTGACATAAAAAATGGTGCAATACCTAAAACAGAATAATATGCAAATTTGTTTTCCACCACAAGTGAACTTTTTTGCAATGCTACTGTCAGGGAACATTAATGGTCAGTACAGATTGGATGTTTTCACATGACTTATATGAATAATGTGAAGTAATGACTTTCAACGTCCATAGAATTTCTGTTTTTAGCACATTGTTTTGGGAAAATGAATTTTAAAGACTTATGTCAGGTACTGCAGGTTTTTTAATAGGAACAGCACCATGTGACTTCTGGTAAATGTCTTGGATATCTACTGTTTGCTTTTGTTTAGCTGCAAGTAAAGAAATATGCTTTTTATTAGCCACATGACTAGTAATGGCAGACTCACCCATATTTGAAATATCGAAGCAACGATCACATACTTTGCACTTTGCTTTAAACTTAGAAGTATCTTTCTGTTTCAGCAAAAAAATCCTTATACTTGACATTATCTAGCCAAACTGGATTAAATATATACTTACCACCTGGCATAACTACACAACAATAATTTATTCTGACTAATAAAACAGAACAATGTTCTTGTTACTAATTTACAAGGAAGACAGCCAAATGCCTCTGCAATCAGCATTACGTATAGGTCACTATACTCTTGAGTTAATGTAAGACTGTAACACTGTTTAAAATAGAACAGCCTGATTAAAAAGTCTGGGAAACACACAAGAGCGGTATCAGTCCATCTGCATCTCACTTTCCCGATTACCCCTCACCACATTTATAGCTTTATAACCTAACATTTATGTAACCATAAAAATACTGTAAACTAAAATCAAGGTTCACTCCGTCTGACTTCCGTTTTCGGAAATTTATCCAACATTTTCAAGCTGAAATACAAATATTTATGGAATAAAATGATATCTAACAATACCCGGTAAAGGAAACGGCTAACCATCCGAAAGTGGCCCGCTCCGATAGATGGCGCCACAGTATCAAGCAACTTACGTCACTTTGTTCTCCGTCTCTGCTCCTGTGTTACGTAAGTTTTTTTCGATCTCTACTACTCCTGTGATATGTTGAACTGCAGAAAGTTCTTTAATGAAGTTGGGAAAGATGAAGATACCTCTATTTCATGGTGTGAAGAACAGGGTTAGGAAACATTGCGAGAAAAAAAAAAAAATTACGATCACGAGAAGTTTTACCTCCGTCTACTTTCCGTTTTTGAAGGATGAAATTCCGTTCTCTGACGGAGAAAACAATACCCTCTCCCCCTCCCCATCACCAATCCTCTCAACATTTCAGTTCAGTTGTGCATCGATCTCGTAAATGGTCCATATGATAACAAAAAAGACGGAATTCCTCGAATCAGCGTAAGAATCTCGAGGCCGAAGATTACAGGGAAATTTTCGGGCGGCCTAACTTCGTTTTCGGAAATCGTTGCCTACAATTTCAAGCTGAAATTATGCAATGAAAATATATTTAACAACAATACTGAACAGAAGCAACATCGCGCGAGAGGGGAAAAAAATATACGATTACGGGGAAAAAAATCTGCACTCCGTTTAACTTCCATTTCCGAACGTTTAAAAGACAAAAAAAAAAAAAACGTCCCCAGATGGAATACGACCCACCCCAACTAATACCCCCAAAATTTCTTCACTTTCGCATCGATCTTGAAAATGACAAAAAGGGGGGGGGGGGGCTTCGCGAACCCACGGAAGAATCTCATGTACGAATTAACCGTTGAATCGATTTCGAATGGCGAAAGATTACGCTAAAATATCGATGCCCAGTAAATTTTAATTTTTGGCACAAAATTAGCGCAGATTTAGTCGTCAAAATTGCAATTTTTTTAGCGGAATGGTGCAAGAATGTTTTGGCGCAGGCTGGAGCAATTGGCACAGGTCTGGCAGCCCTGAGATAAAGACTATTAAGTTACTGCTGCACTTTTCAACTTTTTTTTTTTTTTGACTTCCAAAAATTTATAAAACAGGTTATTTTTTCCAAAAAACACAGAAATTTTTCGAACGGCAGAAGAACGCTAGTCTGATCAGAAGAATGCATAAAAAATCGGAAGACTTGTGCCAAAATCGGAAAAGTTGGCAGGTATGTACTCTCCTTTTCTACCCAAGGAAAAATGTGCCGAAAAATTTATTTTCTGAATTTTAATAAAGATCTGAATTTTTCACAGATGTTGTAACTGGGTCGTATAAGGTGGTTCCGTCTTCGGCCTGCTCGATAGATGGCGCCACGGTATGTCCCTTAGTGGATCTTTTATTTTAACGTAACACTGCAAGAAAAATGAGAAAATGTTTTGCAATGCCTCAGATATGATGACTTAAGGGTAAATGATTCGTCACAAACTATGCATTGAAAAGAAGATGCACCTGGGGCGGGATTGGTAAGTCTACTTACGTAATGACCTTTTATTCTACGATGCTCATCTAAACCCTGCCGCCTAGAATATTTGTGACAACTTTCACAAGCATATCATATCTTTTACCTGATTCCATTGCAATCTAAGTCTCAGATACCTTTGATATAATGAAAAATATCTATATTTATTGCAGTGTTACGTTAAAATAAAAGATCCACAAAGGGACATACCGTGGCGCCATCTATCGAGCAGGCCGAAGATGGAACCTTAACCTATAAGGTTACCCTGCAACAAATTTCACTACAATCAAATGAAAACTTTTTGAATTGCGCAATTTTTTTTTTTTTTATTATGAACTGCCGTCGTACGTGATTAAAAATTTCATTGGCTAGTTTTCACACTTTTTATCCGATTCACACGGAATTTGGTGGGTTCGTTCCCTTTTGGCAATTTATTAGGTGCATTAAATTATCAGTCAGTTTTGTAGAAATTCCGCTAAGATAGAAAATCACATTTTTTATCCCAGTAGGGTGCAGGAGATACTTATCAGTCAACAGCTGTGCTGGCCCTGCCCAATCGACCAGGCAAGGAAGTTTCTGCAATTCCCTTCTCCTTACACACTCTCTCCCTCTCTCCAGTTCACAGCTGCAGAAGAGCTACCTTTCATGGTGAAACACTGGCTGAAAACCGCCAAACTAGTTCAGCATAAAAAGAAATACAAACTTTAACCAAACTAGTTCAGCATAAAAAGAAATACAAAAATTCCAGGAGTCGTTAAAAATTGCCTTTTTTCCAGGGCCCTGGAAAATAACAATTTAATTCCAGGAAATCCAGGAGGCGTACGAACCCTGTCTTTAATATGACTAGGACTAGGAATCTCATAATTCTCAGGAGGAATTTCCTTTTCAAGTATATTGTTCTCTATCTGACAAGGCTTCCCTTTTTCTAACTGCAATCTGCATACTTCCATGTGTGGTTTGATTTCACTATTTAGTAAAACAATCCAATCAGTTACTTTCTTCAAGTCTTTACTAACCCAGTGCCCCCTTTTTTTAAAAGGGTTGCAACAAGTTTTTGACCACTTATTCTCCTCCGACCATATTTCAAATCATGTAATTATCAAACAGTTAATGAAATAAACTTAATAAAGCAATTTCACTAAAAACACACTGTCCAAACGAACTAAATGCACACACAGAGAGCTAGACCACAACTAAGCTGTCTGGAAGGTAACATGATGAGGGAAGAGCGCATGAATAAACAGGCACAAACATGTCAGGGCTTGTCTTGCATGTTTTGAACAGTTCTGTTGCCAAGATAGCCTGTCCTATCTCCCTCCACACACACACACACACACACACACACACACACACATGTAAATTTCACTCTCTGTAAAAATCAGTTTACCACATAATTTTATCAATGTAAATTGTAGAAAAATGGACTTGAGGGGTTTAATTCCTTGTCACTGCCAACAAGATTATTTAATTTTTGTATGCACCATTGAGATACCACCTTGAAATTTGGACTGACTGGCTACAAGACATCATCATCATCATCATTGTCAACCATTATCAATCCACTGCTGGACGAAAGTCTCCCCAAGTTTCCTCCACAACGGTCTGTCTTGTGCCAGTCTCCTCCATGTCACCCCTGCATACTTTCGAATTTCATCCACCCATCTCCCATGTGGTCTTCTTCTGGGTCTTTTCCTGTCCCTTGGAATCCAATCTAAAATTTTGGCTGTCCATCGATGATCTGTCCTTCTGGCAGTATGTCCAGCCCATTGCCATTTCAGGGATTTAACTCTGATCATGATGTCTTCCACTCTTGTCATTTTTCGGATCCACGAGTTCCTCTTCTTATCTCTCCTGGTTCCTTTAAATGTGAATTTTTTGAAAATTTTAAAAATTCCATTTTCTGAAAACTCAAAATAAATGTTTTTGAAAATTTACAATTGTGTCATGTTACATATCAAATGAAAGCCCTATTCATAAGCTTTAAAATGACACCTGTCCTATGTCTGTAGCTACCTTAGATATCTCGGAAATTAAACATCTCATGGTAAGGTACAAATGTAGCAAAAATTAACCAAATCCATGACATCAAGTTCCAAAATGTATTTTTCATTGGTTAATTTGACATGGAATGACCCAAATGTACCTTTGCTATCCACATAGGAAACAGCTTTACAGAAAAGGGGAGTAAATACACAGCTTCAGAAGAAAAAACTGGTGTATATAGTATGTAGCACAGCCAGAAATAATATTTAAGCATAGCAGCACCAAAGAGTAAAATAAAATATCACTTAATTATAAGAGGACTGCAAGAGATTACAATAAAAAAGGATTACTGTACTTTAGCTATGTATCCATTATCCATAGTTGTACAGGCTCAAAAAAAAAAAAAAAAAGATCTGCCATATGGTAAGTTTAACATTTTGTATCCTAGTTTAAGTTCAGTTCATTTTCAGTCTGTTAATAAAGTATTAAATTTCATATGTAATCCCAAGATAGCAAAGCTATGTTACACATGATGCTGAACTTTAACCAATTTACAAATCGGATACATGGATGACGATTTACTCAGAACCAGTAAATTCCCATTATCAATAACTGACGGGTTTCAACTTCTCATTTTAATTACGCTTACCTTCATGTTGGCTTTGATACCATGCTTCTTGGCATACTGTCGGAGTTCCACATAAGACAACCGACGAAGTTCTTCTTTTGATAAATCCATTGCAAATTCTCTAAAACACACACAACGGGCAAAACCGTTAAATACCAAATAAAATCTAAATCATACAACTGCTGCTTCCAGTACAGCGATCCAACCCAAATTCAAATGCCGCCTACAGCCACAGGGTATAATCGGGCGCGGAAGACGGTTTATGTTTTAAAAGTTCGCGGCTTGTTGGTTGGCGGGGAAGAGATCACGTGATGAATTGCGCTTCCCTTCTCTTTGAGGTTACTGTAGCTACATAAACAAAGCAGAAGGAAAGTAAGGGATGATCCTCATTGTTTTCAATTCATTTTTCATGCAGTTTATGAAAAATGCAAGAAGTCACAACGTTGTGTCAGTGTAGTGATTATGACAAGATTAATGCAGGAGTGGAGCTTCAATCCAGATATGCATACGTATAACTGCCTGGAGCTTATTTTTTAGCGATCATTCTTTAACTGACGATTGGAAGTCTCGATGACAAAGTAGACCGAGGCGCCGGTTTCTGGCGTGACATTCGACTTGACCTTGAGCTCGTATCCCGGATGAGACAAGCGAGTGTGCTTGGCCAACTGCGCAGACCCACTACCTTCCCTCAAACTACTCAAATCGAGGACCGCGGCTGAATACAGTGCTTAGATGCTGGTGGTGATAGTTAAACTCCAACTTATAATTAAAAATAACTGACGACTGAATTTCACACACTACCTATTTCCAATTTACCATGAAAACATCTTAGAGTGTTTTATTTTCACAGATTGAAATGATCCCCTGCCGCTCCAATGGCGCAGTAGTCTAAGCGATGGCTATCGTCCGAGATGGACCCGGGTTCGAATCCCGGTAAGGCATGGATGTTGTGTTTGCCTTATGGCACTGGTTCTCTCCCTCCCGGGAACCACTTGCCCTAAATTTGGAACGGGCAACTGCTTATAACCCACTGACAAGTTGCTCACGGTGGCCGTTAAACCTCCTTTAAAAAAAAAAAAAAAAAAATAAAGGGTGATCCCATATGACTTCTACTCAAAATTGTTATGAAATAATATCTGTCTGGCTCTGCCACATTTATATATCATATTCTTGAATAAATTAACTTTATTTTGGAGGGATGTAGCTTATTGGCATTTATCTGTCGAAAATATATGTGTATTTTGACACCGGACCGGCAGCATATGTGATGCGTGTGACCTTTTGAATCAGCTCTCATATTGTAATTAACAGGACTAGGCATCCTCCTTAAAACCCATAATAATTCTGCACGTTTAACGTTTTTTCGTTTAGAATGCTCACTTTCGAATTTTATTGTTTTCATTTCTCCAACACAAACTTTTTCATGAGACACAAAAAGGCGGAGCAAAAAGCGTCCGGGAAATCAATCCTGCCAGCAAATCTCTTTTTAGTATCATTTAGACTCTTTAGTTAGTAACTGCTCGTAAATCAAATAAGTAATTTAATCTATGTTAAAAGTATTGTTCTGGATGGATTGGAGGTTTAACGACCACCGTGAGCAACTCAATGGGCTATAAGCAGTCGTCCGTCCCTACTTTAGGGCCACTGGTTCCAGGGAAGGGAGAGAGCCAGTGCCGTAAGACAAACACAACATCCATGCCTCACCGGGATTCGAACCCGGACCCCTCACGGACGAATGATCAGAGGTCAGCGCCTTAGACCACTGCGCCACCGGGGCGGCAAAGTATTGTTCTCATGAAGGATGTATATATATGGCACTGGAATAAGAAAACTTCATATTTAGCCGCCCTGCTGGTGACTGAGTGATCCGAAGCACTCAGTCACCAGCAGTTATATTTCGGACCATTCGTTCGAAATATATAGGTCAGGATTCGAGTCCTAGATGAGGCATAGATCGTATGTTTGTTTTACTGCACTCGATATGAGTGGAGTTCAAAACAATCTTTGTTTTGCTAAATTTCATTACAGAGTCAAATGACTGATTAAAACAACGAGAAAAGAAAGGGAGAAACTTAACATGCAATATATACAAATGCCGGACCGAAACCCTGGCTGGAACCATCCCGTAAGGGGCTGGTTCCAGCCACATGCTTAAGGGCACTGGCGACAGTTTAGGCTGTACAGCACTATGAGTTGCTTATAGCTGTCGTTAAAACCAAAGACCTTGGAGGAGAATTCTCTCGAGGTCTTTCTTGGATAATTCACCTCCAAGGTCTTTGGTTAAAACTCCTAGGGGAAAAGCAAAATTATATTTGCAAGTAATCTGAAATTTCTTGATAGACTGTGTTCGCGAACCGTTTTTCTAAATACATTCTTGTTTTCTATCTTCAATTATCTGCAGGATTACGGGTAATGTTTTATGTTATCACAACAGTCATAATATGTAATATTTTATGACGTTATAATACTGCAATGCAATGAATGTATGTATTGGATTCAGCCTTTGAGTGGCATCAAATCAGTGTGTCAGGTGTTTGGTGATTTACGATTAGGTTGTTTGGAAACAAAATTTACCCAGAAACACATCTAATTCACTGAAATAATAAATTAGGAACGTGACTTACAGTTTTCGTGTCTGTCAAAACTTTTTTCTGTTGTTCCGACAAATAAACCGTATAAAATGAATCGACTCTTCGGAAGGGCAAAGGCAAAAGAACCACCACCCAGCCTAACGGACTGCATTGCTAATGTGAGTGAAATATTCGGAAGCTTCAAATATTTTAATTTCATTGGATATAATGAGGTTATTTGAGATAAGAAAAGGTTTCATGTATGAAGCTGTATGTGCATGGATGTTTACCGAAATCTTAAGCTTAGCCTTTATCATTAACTTTTGAAAGATATTTTTACCTTACTGTTGCGGATACAGTGTCAAAATATATTTAGCTAAACAAACCTTTTCTTTTCCCCAATTATGCGTTTAATCTCTTTGTTAAGCATCGTGTTTAAGAATTTTTAGTATAAAGATGTAAAGGGTGAGGTGATTTTTACCATAGCATGAGGGGGGGGGGAGAGGATATCAAAACTCATCTGGAAGATTTGAATCGTTTACTGGTGTAAAACATAAACCATCTGGAAGATTTGAATCCCTTTACTGGTGTAAATATGATATGTATGTTATGTCAGATAATATCGGAAAACTTGAAAATTTCATTGTCCTGAAGTGGGAACCGAACTCGCGTCTTCCGGATTACGCCCGAGTAAGCGGACCACTACACCACTCAGAACGACCAAGTTTCCGATTAATTTTAATATAACCATCACAGGATTCGCTAGTCCAAACATCCAGATTCGCTATATGAATGCCGGTTGCTTCGACTAGCGAATCCTGTGATGGTTATATTCAAATTAATCGGAAACTTGGTCGTTCTGGGTGGGTGTAGTGGTCACCTTACTCGGGCGCTATCCGGGAGATGCGAGTTCGGTTCTCGCTCCAGGACAATGAAATTTTCGTTTTTGGAAATTATCTGACTTAACATTCATGTCATATTTACACCAGTAAACGGATTCACATCTTCCAAATTTGTATTGCACAATGGCATTATCCCGTATTTCATTCATTCATTGCTAAACCATCTATTAGCCTTCTGGAAGATCAGAAGCAAAATAAAGGATATCAATGTGTTTTATTGTTGTCATATTGATTTATCAAGAACTTTCTGCATATTTGACATTAAAAGTAGATTTTTTGTAAGGGGAAACGACCAGTAACGTTGCACCACAAGGTAAGCAGATTTGAATTACATCAGTCTGCTTGAAAGCACAGCGCAAAAGCTTTGAACGTAAAACAGAAAATGCTGTTTATAGCATAAAAACATTAATTCCATTCAGAAATTAGTTTTATTGTATCAATGCATAATAGTTAGGCAACATATACACTGTGAGGACAATTAATTGTATACATATACACACCTAATAGTGTGTGGGGCCCACCTTTTGCCCTCACAACAGCAGCAACAAATTGCGTCATGTCTACCATATGTTGGAATGGTATTACAGTCTATGATTCTAGGAGGGCTGTCTCTAAAATGTTAAGAATTACTGGTGGTGAGTTTTGGACTGAAATTCACTGCTTTTCAGGGCTGCCCAACTAACAACCCTGGGCCACATGCAGTCTGTAACGAAATTTTGTGGCACGTACATGAATAATAAGCCGGATTTCATTTCTCTGACTGCTTCCTAAGTGGTCTAAGCACTGACGTACAACCATTTGCCCAAGTGGGTCTGGGATTAAATTCTGGTGATGCATGGATTTTGTGTTTGTTATACAGCAATGGCTCTCTCCCTTTTGTGGAATCAGTGCACAGTAAATGTGTAGATTAACGTTCTAAATTATTTCATCGGAAAAATGTTAGTACGTGGAAAAAGTGTGACATACAGATTTTAGAGTAAGGAAATTAATGGCAAATGGTGCAGAAATGTGATATTTTAAATGTCTTAAAGATTTTTATCGTAATATTTACCTGTGAGTGCGATGCTGTTAAGAGACGCTGCTGTAGGCCTAACGCCTGGCCATGACAACAATGCGAAGCTTTGCTCTGTTAAAAGGAAGGTTCGTTGCTGTACCGAAAGGATGAGCATAAGAGTACAAGAGAAAGTTGTAGTCATATGCTACAGAAAATAGGTCCACATATGTTAAATCACTTACTGAAGGCTTTACCCAAATACACTGCTGGCCACCCAAAATGCAAGACCAAGAAGGACACGAAATAGCAAAGCCAGATTTACTGGACACATAACAACATATACAAAGATGAAACGATTGAGCTTACAGGCCCGTGCAACTTGCGAAACACGCAAACATCAATAGTTCATGTGGCCCCCATGGCTGGCAATAACGGCTGCTAAACACCACAGCATCGAATGAAAGAAGCTTTGGATGTGGGCTTGGGGTATGTCGGTCCAGGCTACTTCCACACGTTGCCACAGTTCATCAGGCGTAGCCGCGTGTGGTGCTTGCCGGGCCACTCGGCTGCCGATCAGCAACCAGACGTGTTCGATGGATGACATATTAGGAAAACAGGTGGGCCACAGCAGCAGTGACACCTGGTGGGCCGTGAAGAATTGTTATGCGGGTGTCATATTCAATTGCGTCCCAAACCATAACGCCAGGCGATGAACCTGTATGGCGATGCATAATGCAGGCGTCATACAGTCTCGCCGCCACCATGCGCGGAGAAGACAATGTTGTGCCATTCCATAGTCCAGGTGCGGCATTCAACGGCCCACTGCTGCCGCACTCGCAGGTGGTGTAACGTCAATGGTGATCGGAGCAACGGGCGCAGTGCGACAAGTCCCCGCTCCTGCAGACGATGTCGAACGGTACGTGCTGGCACAGGTTGTTTCGCAACACACCCTGATTCCTGCGCTAATGTTCGTGATGTGGTGGTGCGAGCCGGCAACGCCCGCAGCGCAACATGCCAGTCCTCTCGTTCGGTGGTGTGCCGCGGCAATCGCTCACGTCGGTCCATCTATCCCTCCTGCACCCACCGACTCCATACTCGCCTCACTGTGGCTGGATGTCATCTCACACGGGCGCCGACATCTTGATACGATAAACCGCTGTCGTGATAAGCCAATATTCGTCCTTTGTTGAACTCTGAAACGTGCTGGAATGACTGCCGTATTCTGCGACGAGGCATCAGGAAGCTTCCCACACACAGGTCCAGCAGCACAACACACTTCCACTACTTACACCCCACCTTCTGTTCAACCTTCTTATAGTGCTTCTCGGTGACGTGCCGGGCACACATGATTTACATATGCCCTGCAAAGCTAATCGTTTGCATGTCCTCTCGCGGGTGACGCATGCTGCAAATTTCAGGCTAGTTGCATTTTGGGTGGCTAGCATTGTAAATTCCTTTGGTTCTAATTCCACTTGAGGAACGTGGCAACAACATTTAAATTCTTCAGAAATAAACAAAATATTTGTTAATCCTTTTATGCATTGAGAACAGGCCTTGACCAACATCAAGAGGCCAGAAATGTCTGTAAAAGTCAAAAGAACTCTGAGGAAAGGAAGTTTAAACAAAATTTCTTCAAGTGGGACCAGAACCAAAGGTTCACATAATCCACCCTGTATTTTGTTGTATTCCCTACGTTGTGGGCAAAGAAAGCCGGAGAAAACCTCTTTGATTTGCAAAAGATGCGTGTCAGTGAGATAGAAAGTGGCTTGCGAACAAGGTATTAAGAGAAGAACCAAACTACACTGGCACAACAAATCGGCTCCGAATGGAAGCCGTTCAAAGCACAACCGAAAGTTATTCTTCCCCAGTGTTCTGTCAACATAGAAAGCCATGTTCGTATTTTCTATTTTGAATCAGGGAATCATATGCGACAGAACGAAAAATTTCTTAACATCTGCTTTAAAAAGAATGACAAAACATGAGTGAACTATATTCTGTAATGTATGAGCACAACATGCTTCACTCTCCTGGCAAGAACGTACGTGGTTGCACTTGTAGTTATCCGCATGTGTATTGCACACAACAGTGAATCTTTCTTTCACCGGACCAAAGGTTCATGTCATTGCCGTACCAATGCATTAGGCCTACCGCATCGTCTCTTAACAGCATAGCACTTAACGTAAATATTATGATAAAAATCTTTAAAAGACATTTAAAATATGAAATTTCTGAACCATTTACCATTAATTTCCATTCTCTAAAATCTGTATGTCGCACTTTTTCCAGGTACTCACATTTTTCTGACGAAATAATTTAGGATGCTAATCTACACATCTACCCAGTGGCCCAAAATTAAAGATGTATGACTGCTTATATGCCCATCAAAAAAGTTCTGACTGAGAAGAAATGGAATCAAATATGAAATGTTGCATTGCATTGTACACTAGTGAGCATTATGTGGATCTTTGCTGGGACTATCAAATACAATGAACAAGGTAGTGAAAATAGCTAATTTATTAGTGGCGTATGTGTAGAAAATTCAAAACATTTTTAGATGAATTCAATGCCTAACATGAGTCTTCCTTCTGCACAATCGAATCTGTGCTGAAAAATGTTTAGTGATATTTTTCCAGCTTTGGAAAAAAACTTTAGCACTTGTTATTAATTTAAATAAATTACTATACTTGATCTACTTAAAAGTTTCAATAATGCTTTTCTTATCTCACTAGCTTTCCGAACTGGTATCATGCAACATTTGAGTACATTAAATATTTCTTTGTAAGGGAAAAACCAAATATCTGTAACCATTACAGTCAAATAGCTGATTTTTGTAACAAACTGCCGTTGTTAAAATCAAATCTTGAAATCAACAGTCGGGGACTAGAAAATTTTCAAAATTGTAACATTCCCAGTTGAGCATGTCGTCAAAAAAAATAAAATTATAATAATAATACATGCCCAAATACACACACACACACACAGTCATGCACATACTACACTATTTTTCCTAAACTTTTCAGAAACAATATATGAACCAAGGTACTCTTTTATTGTTTATCATAAATTTACCCCCCAGCAGTGAAATTTGAATTCATTTATATTTCACTGCATTTTATGAATTGCACTCAGCAGTGAAATATGAACTTGTTTAATATAAGTTACAGTAGCTCAAAATGCTGACTTCATATAGAACTTTATACGTGGTACAACCATACAATATTTTTAAGCAATACTACATAATATAAGTAGCTGTAACACTGTTTCTCATGTTATAATAATAAAAGTGTGGCCATTAAAAGCAGGTTGATTAGGCTAAATTACTAATAAAATATATGTAGCGTGTTGTATAACCAAGATTGTTCTTGCGATACCATTTTGCATGTTGAGTACAATTCAAGAATAAAAAAACGGACGAACAATAAAGTATGGCGATATCTTCGATGCTATCACAACTTAAATACAAAGATTGACGGGAACGAACAAACTTTCAAATCTATCAAACAAGGATTGATTGAACGAAAGACAAAAGATGAAATTTAAAATACGGAAATAAGCCTAATCCATTTCCCATCCAATGAACCGCACATTCCATACTAGTTTTGATATATATTCATGTCATTATCAATGGAGGTACTCCGTTCAAAAGTAGCAAACCGCCTTGGAAGCCTGATATTGCTGTGATGACTCACAGCTAGTCATGCCACACCCTAAATCGTCTGAGTTGTAGTGCGTTGCTGTTCTGGATTCTTCTACGAGGCGGCTTGCTACTTTGGAACACAGTACCTCTATTGATAATGGCATGAATATACAGGGTGTCCGAGAATTATTGGACACATTACAAAATTCTGTACAAAAAAACAACTATAAGCATTGTCTGTTTTTCTATGTCACGTATTACTAACACGGTTTTTATACTTTTGTTTTGCAGAATTATTCCCAGAATTCGATAGATAGCGCTAGGTGTGGCCTGATGAGGGATGTATGAGAAATGCGCAATCAGTAGTCATGTCATCCGTACAGCAGAAGGCGATGTGTGTGTTATGGCTTGCGGAATTAAAGTCTGTCATTAAAGTTAAAAGGCGGCACCGTTTAGAGTATGGTTGTAATCCTCCATCAACAAATTAAATTAAGCGGTGGATGAAACAGTTTAAAGAAACTGGCAATGTGGAACATTGTGGAGGAGCCGGTAGGCTTAGCGTCAGCGGTGAGACGGTTGACCAAGTTAATGAAAGTTTCTGACGAAGCTCCAGGAAATCCGTTCGTAAAGCAAGCAGAGAACTGTGCACTCCGAAATCATCAGTTCACAATATCTTGCACAAGAAATTAAAGTTCAGGCTTATAAAATTCAAATAGTGCAAAAGATGCATGTAAATGATCACACTCTGTGATACGATTTTGCTTGTGGATACGATTTTGCTTGTGGATATGCTGAATCAAGTGGAAAACGATGAAAACCATTCTCAGTACTGTAATTTTTAGTGATGAATCCACAATTTATGTATCAGGTATTGTGAATCGTCACAACTGTAGAATATGGGGCAGTGAACTGCCTCATGCTGTTACAAACTGGAACGTGATTCTCCAAAAGTTAATGTGTGGTGCGCCCTATCAAAATGAGAAGTGATTGGCCCTTTCTTCTTCTGTGAAAAAAACCATAAATGGTGACATTTACTTGGATATGCTAGAAAATTTCGCTATACCCCAGATCAAAAGATAGGACAGCGTTGTTTTCCAACAAGACGACGTGCTCCCGCATTGTTCAACATGTGTACGTAAGTGACTGAATTAGCATTTCCCCAACAAATGAATTGTGCGTGGTGGTCCCATTCCTTGGCCTCCTCGCTCTCCAGATCTAACTCCATTGGATTATTTCATGTGGGGTTATGTGAAAGATTGTGTTTATCAGATGCCTTGTACTTATTTGTAAGAACTGAAGCAGCATATCACAGCTGCTATTAATTCCATAACTCTTCAGATGCTTGCCAATACATGGCATGAAATCGAGTATCACTTGGACGTACTATGAGCAACCAAGGGATCTCACATCCAAATTTATCAACTTGTGTAGTTACATTGTAAGTTAGTACAGTCAGTTTCTTTCTATCTGTTTAATGTTTTGTTTCATATAATTTTGTAATGTGTCCAATAATTCTCGGACACCCTGTATGTTGAAACTAGTATGGAATGTGTGGTTCATTGGATGGGGAATGGAATAGGCTTATTTCAGTATTGAGTCATTCCATGTCAAGTCAACACAGGGATTTTACCCCACCATCTCAGATTTTGATGAAACTTGGCACAGAGGAAGCCTATATATAGATGAAGAAAAATACCCAATTTTATTAAAATATGTCCACCCATTTTAAAAACACGGCGATATGAAATTGTCAAAATTCGCCAAAAAACATCCCACTGCCATAATTTTAAGATGTAGCAACTCTCCTAATTAAGCTAAAATGATGGGAGAGGTGTCATTTTGCAGCATTTTTCAAGAGCTTTCCTATGATATAAAACACAATATGGATTTGAGATGAAAATTTGTTTTCAAATTTAAATTAAAATTAAAATTTTTAATTTATCAAAAAGTGCATCTTCAAAAAATTATATACAACACTTCACATTATTGTTAACTAATTCCCTAAGTATGAAAGTGGGACTGTCATGGGTTCACACCTTTATAAAATTTCAAAAATACATATTTCACTAAAAAAAAAAAAAAGACATTTTTGTAAAATTTATAGATTTAAGCGGAAATATACATAACTTACCCATAAATAAATCTTCACTCTTTATTCTTAATGTATCTATGTACACATTCAAATTTACTGTTAACACATACAAACAGTATGTGTTTTAAGATTTCACTCCTTTTTAAACGCTTCATTTGTTTTTACAGTATCATCCCCAGGAATTTGATATATTTTTCCTGTTGGTGTTACTGGGTTTACTTTACAAAGAACATTTACAGATCAGGTTTTGTAGGATATGTATAAGATAGTGATGGGCCAGCTGGGTGAAGGAAAGTAACTTTAACTTCATCAAGACCTTCGTCTTTTGTTAAAACATAAGCTAGCCACCATTTCTTGTCATAGATGGCAGTAATGTATCCATGAATATCTCTCAAAGCCAATTTTTCTGGAGATTTTGTGACTGTTTCAACAGTAGATTCTGTTGTATCTGAAAAAGTTTTTACCAATATTTTTGATGTACTTGATGCTATCGGTATAAAGGCATGTAACCTCTGTCCCTTTGGTAACAGATTGACTAAAATGCTCTTCTAGAAATGTTTCAGTTTCAATGTACTCTTCTTGTGTTGAAAATTCAAAATGTACAGATGTAATGTTTTTAACTGCCCAATCAAAAAGTTGTTGTGGAGTAAGAATTTGGTTATCAATATGGCCTCTGCAGATTTGCTTTTGTTGCTAATTTCTTAACAGTGCCACCAACACCATCGCAAATTTGCAAGGTCCTTTTCCATGAGCAGAGGCAAAAAAATGCCTTTCTGTTTCGATGCCAAAATCTTTTTTGTGGAAACATAAGTTTACAAAATTCTTTTTATTCTTGTATTGGGCTGCACTGCCATCCAAAAAGTAGTATATCTTCTGTATATCAGTTTGAAATTTGGTTTTTAAAAATTGAATTAGCTTTTTTGAAGACAGTAGACTGCTATGTTGTTATGCTCTAGACAGTTAGAAATTATAACATAGCTCATATGCTCTGTTTTCTTCTCTCCTTTGTAATACACTACAAAGGGGTGTACTGTTGCATGATCACTTGACCAATGATAACTCTGGGCCTCATCTTGCATCACGAAAGTGTAATTCTCAGAGAAGTCACATGTAACAACATATTCACCCTCGTTCAAGTTTTCCTTGACTTCATTTATAAAAGAGCTTTGCTGCTTAGCTAGAAAATCATGGAGTATCAATGTGGTCAATTTTTCAGAAAATAATTCAATAAACTCTGACGAGGTCTTCTGCATTGTTTCTAAGTTACATCTGTCTACTGAAACCCACTGTCAAAAAGTGATATTTTCAACCATATTATTATCAAATGCATTTTGTAGTGTACTTTTTATTGGGTCGCTTCCTGGGCAAGAACCACAGTTTCCCATAATGCAGTGAATTTATGCTGGGTTGCACAACACTTTTGCTAAACAGTGTTTATAAGAGGCCAATTCTCCATTGGTTAACACACCGAGCTTAGCATTTTCTATCATGTTTGACATTTTGATGTGTAGTGCAAACACATACTGAGTGTGTTCCACTATGCCCTGCTAAAATGCAGTGTTTTGGGGACAGTTCTGCAAATTTAGAAAACCCAATCTTCATTTCTTGAAATTTATCTTTGAAAATTTTATATGCTTCTTTTAAATTGCACAAAATAAGTCTTTTAGATTACTGTTTTATCTCCATTCTCCCCCTTCACAGTTACACAGTCTCTCTTCCCTGGCATTACTCTACTTATTTCATCATTTTCATAAAAAGAACATATTGTTTGCACAACTTCTTGTGACAGATTCTTTTCTTTCCCGGTTTTTGGTCAGGACTTTCAATATATACCTCTTTCCTTCAAAAGCCATTTTGCCTGGTGTACCATGTAGTTAGGAGCATTGATTTCACACATTATTTTTCTTATACTCCAAGATTCAGGCAAACAAGTTAGTAGCATTACTTTCTTTTTCCTACTACTTGAAGACAAGCTAGTTTTCAGATTACCTATGACAGATTGTTCCAGTGACTCACATTCATTTTCTGAGGAATCATCTGCATTAGCAAATAGTTGTTTTTTAAGTGCTAACCCAATGTTTTTTTTAATTTTTTTGTTGAATACTGCTTCATCTGAAGATTTGTACTACGTACAGGGACTCTCCTAATTCCCGAAGAGACGTATTTAGTGTCTCCAGAACAGCTGAAGGTGGAGGATCATAGCTTGTTTCATCATCATCCTCCAAACTGCAATCATTATTTTCTTGCATATTTTTCAATGCTTCCTACAATGATCACAAATTTCTGATATTTTTGGCATCATATCAGGAAACATATCATGCATCCATTCTGGCACATTTCTTAGTCCCTTTGTTTTTCACAGAATGATTGTTTTTTTAAAGGATTGCAACATTGTAGTGTACAATATCTTTCTCCATTGTATAATATCACACAGATCTCAGTTATAATTTAGAAATGTTTCTGAAGAGAACGCTAAGAAAATATACTGAAATAATGAGTAACAAATTTGAAAATATTTTTTTTCACTAATACCAACACCTCACAAAATATTAACATTTAAAAAAGAAACATACCACCACATTAATCACCAACAACATACACATCCAACTGCCACTAAATCAGTGTGAAGACTGATTAGTCTGCCTGCGGTTTCAACCAGTTGGAACAGGTTTAAAGTGGTTTAAACCAGTTGAGCCATAACAGCTCCAGACTCAGGCAGTCCCAGACATGTGGCTTGACCCTGAACTGGCATTGCTAGGTCTGAGCAGATCCAATAAAATTGCAAATTTGCTACAGTATTTATGATAATTGGAATAAACAATTAGATTTTTTTACCCAATTTGTACTTTTTATATTTACTCAAAACTTTTAATAATTATGGCTCTCAGTCACCCTGTCATAGTCACTAGTTACATTTTAAATATGTTACAAATAAATTTATGAAGAAGTGAAGATTTATTTAGGGTGAGTTATGTATATTTCCGCTTAAATCTATAAATTAAAAAAAATGTCATTTTTTTTAGTGAAATATGTATTTTTGAAATTTTATAAAGGTGTGAACCCATGACAGTCCCACTTTTTCATACTTAGGGAATTAGTTAACAATAATGTGAAGTGTTGTATAAATTTTTTTGAAAATTTTTGAAGATGCACTTTTTGATAAATTAAACATTTAAATTTTAATTTAAATTTGAAAAACAATTTTCATTTCAAACCCATATTGTGTTGTATATCATAGGAAAGCTCTTGGAAAATGCTGCAAAATGACACCTCTCCCATCATTTTAGCTTAATTAGGAGAGTTGCTACAGCAATTTGAAATTACGTCAGTGGGGTGTTTTTTTGGCGATTTTTGACAACTTCACATCGCCGTTTTTTCAAAATGGGTCGATATATTATAATAAAATTGGGTATTTTTCTTCATCTATATATGTAGGCTACCTCTGTGCCAAGTTTCATCGAAATCTGAGATGTTGATTAAAATTCATATTAAAATTGTGTTTATTTGACACGGGATGAAATTTAAAATAGGTTCATATTTTAAATTTAATTTTTAGTCTTTCATTCAACCAATCTTTGTTTGATCGATTTGAAAGATTGTTCGTTCCCGTCAATCTTCGTATTTAAATTGTGATTGCATCAAAGATATCGTCATACTTCATTGTTCGTCCGTTTCAGATATTTTAAATGCTTTTTTATTCTTGAATTCTACTCAATGTGCAAAATGGTTTGGTAAGCTCAATCTTGGCAAGGCTGCAGCATTTGAAATCGGCGAGTTGAAAGTTTTTAAGCTACATCTTTTATTAATAATTTAGCCTAATTGTCCTGATTCTAATGGCCACACTTTTATTATTATGACATGAGAAACAGTATTACAGCTACTTATGTCATTGTCGTCATCATCATTGTCAACCATTATCAATCCACTGCTGGACGAAGGTCTCCCCAAGTTTCCTCCACAACGGTCTGTCTTGTGCCAGTCTCCTCCATGTCACTCCCGCATACTTTCAAATTTCATCCACCCATCTCCCACGTGGTCTTCTTCTGGGTCTTTTCCTGTCCCTTGGAATCCAATCTAAAATGTCGGCTGTCCATCGATGGTCTGTCCTTCTGGCAGTATGTCCAGCCCATTGCCATTTCAGGGATTTTACTCTGATCATGATGTCTTCCACTCTTGTCATTTTTCTGATTCACAAGTTCCTCTTCTTATCTCTCCTGGTTACACCCAGCATGCACCTCTCCATGCTGCTTTGAGTTGTCTGCAGCCTTTGTATGTCTCTTTTAGTTAAGGTCCACGTCTCTGCACCATACGTAAGCACTGGAAGGATGCATTGATCAAACACTTTTCTTTTAAGACATAATGGCATATTGCTCTTGAAAATTATGCTGTTTCTTCCAAAAGCTCTCCAGCAAAGTTTTGTACGCCGATTAATTTCTTCATCAATGTGACCCTCACTTGATATTTGCTGTCCAAGATAAACGTACGTGTGTGTCTGTTATCTCCAGCTTTTCTCCATCAATCGATAAATCTTCATTTCTTGTAAAAGCATTGAACATCACTTTTGTCTTCTGAAAGTTCATTTTTAATCCCACTTCTTTACTCTTGTCAGCAAGTTCCTGGATCATACTCTGCAGCTCTGATGGGGTAGTTGCAAAAATGACTATGTCATCAGCAAAACGAAGGTGGGTTAGATAATCTCCATTAATCTTTATCCCTTTGTTTTCCCAGTTCAGTGACTGAAAGACACACTCCAATGTGGCATTAAAGAGCTTCGGAGATATGGTGTCACCTTGTCTCACTTCCTTTCCAATTTTTATCTGTGTTGTATTTTCAAACAGCCGAATCTTTGCACTTGCATTTTCATAGATGTTATTAATAATATTAATGTATGCATCTTATGTAGTATTGCTTAAATATGAACTTGTTTATTAATCATTCCATGTCAAATTACCACACACACACACAAAAGCAACATTTTGAATCTGAACCCTTTTGATTTTTGTGAAACTTGGTGAATGTGCAGGCAGGCATTATAGAGAAACCGATCAGTGGAAAATTTCAGCTTTCTACATGCAATACTTCTCTAGTTATAGAACTGTAAAATCTAGAAAAAAGTTTTACCATGCCGATCACAAATGATTTACTGTAGACCTAATTGGTCAACAGAGTTGAAACTGGGGCCATTTTAAAGCTTATTACATAAGCTTTCTTTTGAGGTATCACACAATAATGTTATGGGCATTTTAGTTTTCATAGTCCTCCATTTTGACCTTTGAGCTACCAAAACACATCCCATTAATTTTATTACAAAATGCAGAGGAAGAATCCTCTGATTAGTAAGAAAATTGACTGGGAAATAAAACTTTTTAAAAAAAAATTATCTTATAAAGAGCTGGATTTTTTACATGCAAGAATTTGAAAGTGGGGGAAAATGCACCCCCCGGGCATGTTGGGCAATATAATTTTAGAGCCCTTTAAACAGAATTCGCCAAAATGCATAATTACGTGTCTGGTGCACATCGAAAAGTACTTTTATGCATTGAAATTTTACCAACATGTAAAAATGCACATCCAGAATTTTTATCTGAAATTTTTTTTATTTTCATCTTTATATTCAACATTTTTTTTTTTTCAAACATGTGATCAGTGGTATTGTTTGTTAGCTTGTGGCCAGACTTGATCACATATCCTAGGTAGGGAGACATCATACCTGACTGTGACATTATCTGGCTCCCAATCCCGCTGTTATTTTTGGTTATTGCAGCAACAACCATCAGCGATTAGCTGAGAGAAATAGGCTTTCTCAACCGTAACTCCAATGCCTCACAGTCATAATTTGTACTTTGTAGTATTGAGTGATGTCAAAACAGCATACTTTGATGTCTTTTTTTTTTTTTTTTTTTTTTTGCTCCAACTTGATGACACAATAGTCTAAGCGATGGCTTCTGATCATTCGTCTGAGATGGGTCCAGGTTCAAATCCTTGTGGGGCATCGCATCTGGTTAGAACACAGTTTCCCGGAGTCTTGGCGAAAGGCTTTTGTTCTACCTTTTCCAAAGCCTGGCAAGGATCCTAAGTCTCCCTCTAGTTATCGCCCAATTGCTCTCACTAGCTGTCTGTGTAAAGTTCTCGAACGCATGGTTAACTCACGATTAATTCATTTTTTAGAACATCATCAATTACTTTCACCATCACAAAGCGGTTTTCGGCGTCATCGTTCACCTCACGATCATCTCTTGCACCTTGAGACATCTGTGCGCGAGGCGTTCGTGCGTAGGCAGCACCTGGTTTCTGTATTCTTTGACATCGAGAAAGCCTATGATCGTGCGTGGCGGCACGGGATTATCCGCGACCTCCACGCATGCGGATTGCGAGGGAATCTTCAGACCTTTATTGTAAATTTTCTTTGCAATCGGGTGTTCCAGGTGTGCCTGGGTACGACGCTATCTGCAACATTCCATCAAGAACAAGGTGTTCCTCAAGGTTGCATTTTATCTGTCACATTGTTCATCCTTCGCATTAATTGTCTCCTCACAAATCTTCCTCCTGCGGTTTCGGCTACTGTGTATGTCGATGACTTGCACATCTTCTGCTCGTCATCGAGCATGCGTTTCATTGAAAGGCAGTTGCAGTCTAGTATTAATCAGATTTTTAAAGCGGCAAATAGCAATGGTTTTGTTCTTTCTCTCGACAAGACAGCGTGTGTTCATTTCTGCCGGAGGCGTGGCCTCCATCCTGACCCCGAGCTGTATTTGTACCGTGCAGCCATTCCAGTTTTGCCGGAGACCAAGTTCCTTGGACTGACCGTCGACCGTGCGCTTACGTTCCGTGTGCACGTTTGGCGGCTCAAGATTTCCTGTCTGCATGCTCTTTCTATTCTAAAAATCCTTTCGAGCGTTTCGTGGGGCGCAGACAGGATCTCTTTGTTTCGCATTTACCACTCCTTAATTCGGTCGAAACTGGATTACGGCTGTATCGTGTATGGCTCGGCTCGTCCTTCCGTTCTCCGGCCTTTGGACGCTGTTCATCATCAGGCGCTGCGTCTTTGTATGGGAGCATTTCGAACATCTCCGATTCCCAGCCTTTACGCTGATGCGAACGAACCATCGCTTGAATTACGCCGTCTGCAGCTGTCTGTCCACTTTTACTTAAAACTTCGGTCTCTTCCAGACCATCCTTTGTACGGTGCAGTTTTCCATCCTCAGCATGCTCGTTTATTTACGAACCGGCCCTCGTGCGTTCCAACCTTCAGTCTTCGTATGACGGCCGTAGCTCGTGATGCAGGGCTCGACTTGTCGCTTGTTGCAGCGACCAGGGGCTTTGGGGATCCTCCATGGCACCCACTTGGTGTCATGGTTGATACCACCTTTACGTCTTTCGACAAATCCTCAACCCCTGCGTCAGTGTACCAGCAGCTCTTTGCTGAGCACCGTGCCCTCAAAACTGAATACACTCCCATTTTCACTGATGGCTCCAAGATGCATGGAGTCGTTGGATCCGCAGCTGTCTGTGTTGATGACGTGTCAGTAGCGCGGATCCCAGCTGAGGCCACGGTGTTTTCGGCGGAGATGCATGCTGTGTATCTTGCACTTCTTCATGTTCAGTCGAGTTCTCATCATAGTGCTATGGTCTATACGGATTCCTTAAGTGTCCTGCAGTCTTTGTCATCGCTGGACTATTGTAATCATCCTTTTCTTTTGAACGTACGAGGGCTTCTTCGTTCCTGGCTCGAGGCCGGTGTCCAGATTCAATTCGTCTGGATTCCTGGGCATGTTGGAATCTCGGGTAACGAGTGTGCTGATGCGGCAGCTAGATCTGCTTCCTCTTTGGTCGTCACACCCTTGCCACTCTTTCATTGCGATTTTCGATTTCTTGTTCGTGATCATATCAAACGAACGTGGCAAGGTCTGTGGGGCCAACAGGTGGAAAATAAACTGCATCGTATAAAACCTATTCTCGAAATCTGGAACTCCTCATCTCGTCGGAACCGCAGGGAGGAAGTGGTGCTTGCGCGTCTCCGCAATGGGTATTGTCGTTTCACTCACCGCTTTTTGCTGTGTGGCGACACTGCGCCGATGTGTGAGACGTGCAACTGCCGACTCACCGTCACTCATCTTTTGTGTACTTGTGTTCGTTTTCGTGATGTACGTTTTCATTTCTTTCATTCTCATTTGTTGAACGAGGACGCCGCTACACTGCAGCGGCTCCTCAATGACCACTGCAATACTGTTGTTGTTTTTTCATTTTTTAAACAAATTGACTATTTTAAACGTATCTAGATTTTAGCCCTATCATCATACTCATTTTTCAGTTTTACTGAATCAGCTAGATTTTAATCTTTATATCATGTTTTTAGTACTGTTTGTTTCATTATCTTTTTTAGCCCTTTCATCGTTCTCATTCTCAGTTTTATTTGA
This sequence comes from Macrothele yani, assembly GCA_039090855.1. Lineage (NCBI taxonomy): Eukaryota > Metazoa > Arthropoda > Arachnida > Araneae > Macrothelidae > Macrothele > Macrothele yani. Next base: position 88,332,399 of record CM076998.1, on the reverse strand, counting down.
TCAGCCATATTTTAAGCTTCATCGCACGTTTTTAATACTGTTTGTTTGTCTGTCTTGTAGTTTTTACCGTATTCATTTCCATCTTTCACTTTTACCGCTTCATCCTGTTTTTAGCCTTGTGTACGAGTTTTATTGATTTTGTTCTCTTTTGATGTCTTTTGTTTGGCGCTCTTTGGCCAACCATGGCCCTTACGCCAATAAAATCAATGAACCAACCAACCTTGTGGGGCATTGATGTTGTGTTTGTCTTGGGTCATTCCGTATCAATTCATCCAATTTTTTGGGGAAATATAATCCACCATCTCAGATTTTGATGAAATTTGGCATGGAGGTATACTTCACCAAGATATAGAAAATGGCCAAATTTTAACTTCCTACACTTCATAGTTTCTGAGATACAGTGCTCCAAAGTTTCACTGAACACCAATTGCACACATAGAGTGACGGAGTACCACATTTTAGAAAATGCTGCATAACTGTAGTGCTATTTAGTTTAGAAGAAAGAAATTTTGTACCCTTATGCAAAAGAGCTTCCAGAATAAGAAATCATTTTAAATTTCATTGAAAACACTGAATAAATAAATTAAATATAGTGGTAAAGTGAAAATTTAAGAAAACAACTTGCTATTCTATGTTAGGCTCTACAGCAAATAGCAGAGGTATGAGGGAGCTCTTTTTTAATGTATATTGGTCTTTGACATATACTGTCACACAACAAGAAAAAAAAACAGTGGCTTTCAGCTTGCTTTTGAAGATATGTGCAAATATCTGAAATGCGTGTGGAGTTCCACTTCGTCAATTCAACCACTTTTTTTTTATTAATTATAATTCATCTCTGAAATTCAAGAAATTTCACAAGGAGATAAAACTAACAAGGAGATAAAACTAACAAGGACACAAAAATATAAAAAAAAAAAATGTTTTCTTATACCATATAGTTTCAGAGATACCATATTAACAAGTTTGACGATATGGCTAGTTCAGCTGCATCCCACAACAAGTATGGTGAGGTTTTAAAGTTTTTCAGTTATTTCAAAATATGTTATTCTGTTATTGCAGATTGCAAAAATTCCTGAAAAAAAAAATTACTCTGAAAATCTCCCTGAAACAGAATTTTGGAAAACTTATCCCCCCCCCCTCCCCAAATATAAACATTTCCACAAAAGATATAAGCAGGTTTTATATGTGAATAACTAGTTAATACACTAAAGTAAGCTTGCAATGGATGGGCACCAGGAAACAATTGCAACTTATCAGAGAGCACTTTTTAAAAGAAAATGTGGCATGGGGCAAAAGGATACAGCATGATTCCTGAGGTCATGAGAATTTGTTTTGACTTCATTCCAGATCCTGTGCTCAACTGACCACAAGTTCAAGTGGGGTAAGTTTTATGGCATTGTAAAACTGCAAGTGCTGAGATGAGGGTGGAGGTCAAAAAGAGTTCTCTTTTCTCACCTCACAGTCCTAGGGATGTCCTCCAGCTAAAGAGAAGTAAGGTTTCAGTCCCTCATTCCCAGTTAAGGAAGCAATGGTTCAGATGCTCATGCTGATTTCACTGTGGACAGGCTATCCAGAAGTCTCTTAAACTTTGCTGTGAAATATATTGCTTCCAATATTTTCTTTTTGTGCATTGGCTGCTCTGTGTTAATCTGACTTTGGGACAAGTTTGTCAACCTCAATCATGGAAAAAAATAATGGACCAGTGTAGTGTTGTTGGATCACTTGCTAATACAGAATGCAATAAATGAAGTTATGTGAAGACAAAAGGGTTTCTCAGTAGTGAAGAACTTTCTGTTACTGACAAGGAACTTATTTCTTTAAGACCTAATGTTCCACATAATGATATAATCTCAGTATGTTTACATCACAAATGTTATTATCTGAAGAAATATGAAAGCTAGCAAGGAATTTGTTGCAACCCTTTTGGTGACCATGATGTGAAAAAACCTGTTAATAGGTCCCTGCATCAAGTCAGTATACAAATAGCTTAACAGCTGCAATCTAAAAATATCAGTGTATGCCCAGGTCAAAAATTATGTCCTCAGTGTTGTGGAAAAGCATCTAAATTAGGACAACCTGTAGAAAATGAAGTTTTAAGTGAGACTGATGATAGTGAAATGGCCCCTGATTATTTTATTATTAAAGAATGTGCTGCTAAAAAAGTTTTGAAAGTTTATCTGATTTCAGATTGTCCCTGTTAAAATTACATTCCTTGCCATCCCACCCATAGTAAACCAGCATATGGGAAAAGAAAACTTCTTCAAGCAAAGTTAGCTATGCAGAGTAAAATATCTTGTGTTCTAGAGTATGGCTTTACAGATGTCTTCTACTAGGGACAGTGAGGATGAACACTCCATAGATGAATTCAAATTTTTAAAAGCTCATGATTTGGAAAAACTTGTTGCTTTAATGAAAGAAAAGATACCTGCTGTTAGACGTCAAAAAAAAAAAAAAAAAAATCAATCAGATATTAACAATGGCTCCCCCTCATGGTCCAGAAAAAAAAAAGTAGCACAACGGTTTGCAGTTTCAGAATACACAGTACATCAGGCAAGAAAATTAGCAAAAAATAAAGGCATTATATCAGTTCCCAAACCCAGCCATGGTAAGAAACTTTCACAAGATACCATAAAACAGATTATAGGATTTTATGAAGATGATAACTATTCCAGGCAAATGCCAGGAATGAAGGCCAAAGTAAGTGTCTCTAGAAACGTTCATGCTCAGAAAAGACTTATTCTGTACGATTTGAAAGAGTTATATCAACAATTTAAGCAAAAATATACTAATGAAAAAGTAGGATTTTCTAAATTTTGTGCTCTTTGTCCGAAATGGCGTATTGTTGCGGGCTTCTCTGGAACCCATTCTGTATGTGTGTGCACTATACATCAAAATGTCTAACTTTTGATTAGTGCAGCACACTTTGAAGAATCACATCAGGACTTTATCAATAGTCTTGCCTGCAGCAGCAAGAATTCAAAGTGTATGCTTTGGTGTTGTTCAGTGTCCAAAAAGTACAAATCTGAATCAGTTGAAAGATTGTGATCCCCTGATGAAATCGAATATCACCAGTGGGTGTCTACAGACAGAATGGAGCTTCGAAAGTTATCTTCTTCAGTTGAGAAATTCATTGAATTATTTTTGTCAAAAATTGAGAAGCTCATTCCGCATTCATACATTACCAAAGCACAGTCTTTATTTTTCAATAAGTTGAAAGGAACAATTGGTTCAGAGTCTGCCATTATACTGATGGACTTCATTAAAAATTATGGATTTGTAGTTCAGGAAGGATCGCAAGGGTATCATAGGACCCGCCATGCACGCACAGTTCACCCTGTTATTTACTGTAAAAGAAATTCTGAATCTTTGAACTCTGCATCAAGTCACTGTTTCATTTCTGATGATTTTGATCATGATGCTGCAATGGCGTACAAGATTCAGAGCGAAATAATAACTTTCTTAAAAAAGAACTACCAACAAGTAAAAGAAGTACATTATTATACTGATGGTTGTGCTGCTCAGTACAAAAACTATAAAAACTTCATAAATCTATGTCATCACATTAATGATTTTGCAGTGACAGCTTCATGGTCTTTCTTTGCCACCAGCAATGGGAAGTCTCCTTGTGATGGCATAGGTGGGAATGTCAAACCAATCACTGCGAAAACAAGTCTCCAACGTCTACTGAAAGAGCAAATAACCACTCCGGAGATGTTTGGCTTCTGTCATAAGAATATCATGAAAAGAAGAGTTCCATTTCATTTCCAAAAATGATATGAATGCTGTGTGCAATGAGTGTCAAGTAAGATTTTCTCATGCTCAAACAATACCTGGTACACAGAGTTTCCACAGCTTGGATGGAAATTTCTCTTTGATTTTGGCTGTGCAAATCTAGGAATACAAAGGTAGTTATATACACATTGTTATGTAGCATGTGTATATGTTTCTAACTGATTTCTAGGAATAATAGAGAAAATCAATTATGAAGAAGGTGATGCATCTGTAAAATTTATGCACCCAAATGGCCCTGCAGTTTCATTTTACTGGCCTTCATTTAAAGATGAGTGCAATATTTCATTTGGACGCATTTTATGTTTAATTGACGCTCCCATGACAACAAGTTCTGGAAGAACATATATGTGTTTTCCAAGTTGGATGAATTATAAGGACTCCATCCTCAGGAGTTGATCATGGCATATTAAGAACATCAATGTAAATATTTGTGAAACAGTGCAAACAAATTACTTGCTTGTGTTTCTTTTTTTCAAGTCAAAACTAATTATGAAAAAATAGATCAATTTACCATAGGTGAGTATGACTAAGCAGTTTGTTGTATATGCTCACCTAACTTGTTGTCGGGTACAGCTGAACTAGCCATTTTGTCAAACTTGTTAATATGGTATTTCTGAAACTATATGGTGTAAGAAAACATTTTTTTTTGTATTTTTGTGTTCTTGTTAATTTTATCTCCTTGTGAAATTTCTTGAATGTCAGAGATGAGTTATAATAAATAAATAAAAAAAAAAGTGGTTGAATTGACAAAGTGGAACTCCACACGCATTTCGGATATTTGCACACATCTTCAAAAGCAAGCTGAAAGCCGCTATTTTTTTTTCTTGTTATGTGACAGTATATGTCAAAGACCAATATACATTAAAAAAGAGCTCCCTCATACCTCTGCTATCTGCTGTAGAGCCTAATATAGAATAGCAAGTTTTTTTCTTAAATTTTCACTTTACCACTATATTTAATTTATTTATTCAGTGTTTTCAATGAAATTTAAAATGATTTCTTATTCTGGAAGCTTTTTTGTATAAGGGTACAAAATTTCTTTCTTCTAAACTAAATAGCACTACAGTTATGCAGCATTTTGTGAAAAGTGGTACTCTGTCGCTCTACGTGTGCGATTGGTGTTCAGTGAAACTTTGGAGCACTGTATCTCAGAAACTATGAGGTGTAGGAAGTTAAAATTTGGTCATTTTCTATATCGTGGTGGAGTATGCCTCCATGCCAAATTTCATCAAAATCTGAGATGGTGGGTTACATGGCCTGGATGAAGTGGTGTGGAATGACCCTCTTATGATGCTGGCTTTCTCCCTTCCCTGGAACCAGTGGCAATAAATTAGGGACAGGCAACTGCTTATAGCTCGTCGAGTTGCTCACAGTGGTCATTAAACCGCAATAGATAATAAGTAAACAAATAAAAAAAGCTTCAAATAAACACTCCATAGAATGCTACTGTGGCCTGTGTATTGGAGTAGTGTACAAATAATGTTATTTTTCTCTCATTTTTTTTTTTTTTTTTATTACAATCTACATTGTTCCTTTCCTTCTGTTCATTTTTACCATTATCTGTCTTAGGTGGACAGCCGAGGAGAATCCATTGACAAAAAAATTTCGCGCCTGGATGCTGAATTAGTAAAGTATAAAGATCAGATGAAGAAAATGCGAGAAGGTCCTGCAAAGGTGAGCAGCATATTTAATGTATTAGATTAGTTCTGATACTTCATTTTTCTCTTTTGCTAAGGCTATAAAGAGAGCTTTTCAGTTAATGCTAAGGCTATAAAGAGAGCTTTTCAGTTAAATGAATTGCATTGTATCCATTCAATTCACCTATTTTGATAAGTTTCTTTAACATGCATTATAAATTTTAAGAAATAATATACCAAATACTTTGTAAGTTATGTGCTATTTATTTACATATACAGATGTTTTGAGCCCCTGGGTGACCATTAGGGTTCATTGTCAGTGTTGATCTGATTGTCTTGTTCCAGAAGACTTCTGAATTCTTATACCTTTTCAAACAAGACAATCAGATCAACATTGACAATGAACTCTGATTGTCATCTAGGGGCTTGAAACGTACCTGTACGAGTATATGTAAAGAAGCAGCCCAAAATTTACAAAATATTTGGTATTTTATTTCTTATGAAAAATTTCTTACTGTTTGACTTGGGTAAGTCAATTCTATAATAGAGAACATACCCTACACATTTCTGTAGTAAAAGTATACTTCTGCACGTTTTACTCTTTCGAAGCCCTCTCGTACAATTCAAAATCTATAACCATTTGAATAGAATGTTTTGAAAATTATTTAACTAACAATAAGAAGCATGGAGAGGTGCATGCTTGGTATAACCAGGAGAGATAAGAAGAGGAACTCGTGGATCCGAAAAATGACCAGAGTGGAAGACATCATGATCAGAGTTAAATCCCTGAAATGGCAATGGGCTGGACATACTGCCAGAAGGACAGACCATCGATGGACAGCAGAAATTTTAGATTGGATTCCAAGGGACAGGAAAAGACCCAGAAGAAGACCACATGGGAGATGGGTGGATGAAATTCGAAAATATGCGGGAGTGACATGGAGGAGACTGGCACAAGACAGACCGTTGTGGATGATACTTGGGGAGACCTTCGTCCGGCAGTGGATTGATAATGGTTGACAATGATGATGATGATGAATACCTAATTAAAATATCTGAATATCTTAAAAAACAAAATACCTAAAAATTTCGTGTAAGATTCGTTAGCCCCAGGTCATAAGAAAATGATTGTAAGTATGTATGCCTGGGTACATTCCCATGTGGAATTTCTTTGTTTGCACCATTTTTGGGCATAGCGGATGAAATCAGCTAGTTTAAGACTGTTTCTGTCAGATACACACAATTAGCCAAATTATCATACAATTGGCTTAATTTGAAGTATAAACCTGTCTTGTATGGCAATGGGATTATCTCAAGGGTGCATTAATGACAGGAACGCAAGTTTAACTGTGTTTGCTAGCAGCCCAAAGGAGGTGAGAATTTAATCTGATTAATTGGTGGAGTGGAAATTTTTTGAAATTTATAAGTAAAGACACTTTTAAAGTGAAAGCGAGAGAGATGGGACCTTAGTTTTGACAAGAGAGCTTGGGTCATGAAAATTAGAGAGCAAAGGAAATGATTTGTTTCTGGTGAGCATTGGGAATTGTGTCGCATAGCAGCAGCGGTGGTTTACAAAAGAAAACACAAAGTTCGGGTCTAGTGTCGATAGCATGGATGGGAAGGGAGTCAATGAAGCATTCCATTCACCTGCCCTTCAAGAGGTCCCAAGCCATGTAGTTTTAGTGAAATAAACTGTCTTTGTTATTGTTAAAAAAGGGCCTGAATTTTATTTTTCTTCAAGTGTGTGAGTCTACTATGGAATGAACCAAAACAAAATTATGTAATGGCTTTTGCTAGATCAGGGCTATGTTGAGTAAGAGCTAGAAAGGGGCAAAGGTCATTACATTACTTACATTCATTTTTACATAAACACAGTTTATTACGCTTGCTATGTGAACATCTTGTAAAGAACACATCCTTTCTTTTGAAACAAAGCATTTTCACTCTCATAATCTTTTTTATACAAATTAAAGCTACTTTTATAAAAACAAATTCGAAGTAGAAGTGTTCCCTTGGGTATTAATATCGTATCAAAAGTTCACTGTATCAGAACTTTCCTTCAAACTATTAAGTGGTTTACCGTAGGTCTTTCTACTGTCTTCAGATGCAACTCAGTATTCATGGCACCTCCACCATTCAACTGAATGTGCTTCTGTTTCCATAAGGGTGTGGTTGGTCGATGTCATTTATAGTCAACTACAGGAATGCAAAGTTCCGCTGTGGCACCGTTATTTAGATCAAGAAATCCAACAAACATTGTTTCATAGCAAAGAGTCAGTCTGAAATACAGATTAATAACATTATAACTATCAAACATTTTTATCTTTTTTTTTTAATTTTTTTTTTATTGAACATTTTCTAAATTTAGTACTTTTACCAGCATTTTTTTTTTCTTTTTGGATAATAACTTAAGATAAAGTTCAGGGGTCTCAGATGTTACATAATTTATTTTTATATTTTTTTTTATTAGAGACTGATTCAAAATACCAGAGCATTTTTTCTGAATGATGGGAAAGTAATTTTATTTTTTTCAAATATTAGAAATTTTTTAATTTTTATAGAATGTTGGATAAATAAAGGAATTATAATTTACCTGAAATAATTATTTGTGAATCAACCTGCCACATGCATCGAAAAATTAATAGATTAAGAATGTAGGTTAAATGAGTTTAAACATTCCTCCAAAAAAGTTTATCTAGAAGATATAAATTGGAATAAATCAGTAGCAAAAAAATGTGGATATAAAATCCAAGTTTTAAATAAGTTAATATATGAAATTAAAAATAAATCTAGATATCCAGTGCAAACTAATAATAATAAAAGCAGTGAAAAGAAATATTTATGTTCTCTTCCATAAAAATTAACAAGAGAACTCTGTAAAATAGGTAAAAAATGTAATTGATCTTTTGGGGGGAAGAGGAAGCTTTAGCTCTGAAAAATGTATTGGTAAATAATGAACATCATCCAAAATGGTAGAACCATCTGGTGTGTATGAAATTCCAATAGCATTGACCATACCTTCCATTTCATACATAAGTAGTGCAGAAAACAGATTAAAACAGAGATTAAATTAACATAAAAAATTGGCAAAAAAAGCAAAAAAATTTCAAAATTTGAAAAAAAAATCTCATCACTCAGAAAAACAGTTCTGGTATGAATCAATCACAATTGAGAGATATAAGCAGAGGCTGCATAATATCCAAAACCTCTCAACCTTACCTGATCCACAGGAAGTTATTATCCTAAAAGAAAAATAATTTTGCAAAAATGCTGGTAAAAACACTAAATTTAGAAATTATTCAAGTAATAAGGAAAATTTAAAAAAATAATAATAATAAAAGGAAGAACACAGCTCGGAAATACCTAAATATTCCCGAAAAATGTTCCCATTTAACATGCGAATTGTATTTAAATTCATTAATGGAAACTCACCTAAAAGGTTGTTTCTTTTTAAACATTTACTGCACGTATATTTCGGCTGACTCGTCATACTGCGTGATGGACTTTTGGTGGTCATTGTATCTCTTCCCTGTGTCTTCATATAATCTTGCCAGTTGTTTTTGAGCCCACACTTTACTTTTACATTCACGTTTCCTCACATACACACAGCTTTCATTATCTTCAACGTACATTTAAAAATCTAAAACACTATACAAAACTTCCATTCTATGCATCAGAAAGTTTAACCCTAACTCTCTTGGTCGTTAGTTGCCGGTCATGTCACATTCACATTTATACATACATTCATTTAAAAATGCTACCTATATACACTATTTACCGAAATTCTATTCTCTCAACTCAATTCATTTACACAATGACTCAACTTTCCTCCTTCAACCCTACCTAGTTTTTCGGTGAGAAACACTATACGCTTAACCGCCGATATTGTAAGCCTCACCCCTATGACTTTGTCTGCCTCTAGTACTTTCTGTCAGTCCCTGGCTGTCATCAGAGAGCCTGTCGAAAAAGAACCATTTCTCTCTGCAGTCGCAGACCAAGTAATGCAATCGTCTCCAGTCCTCTGATCCGTCACTGTATCTCACGATGTTTGCCTGTGGCGCCATCTTTTCTTTAATTCGGTCAAAATCTAGTACTGGAAAAATGTTTTTCTTTTATTCCCCATTCTATTTTTGTAGTACAAAAACAAATTAAAACATAGATTAAGACAACATTTAAAAAATTGGCGAAAAAGAAAAAAAGAAACTAAAACTGCCAGGGAAAACAAAGAATATCCAAAATTAGAAGACATCAGAATAATAAAAAAATGTAAAACAGAAAGACATTTGAGAATAGCTGAGTCAGTACTTATTGAAAATAATAGGAATAGATTATGTAATTATAACGACCCGAATATACTAAATGATAATTGGAAAGCCCTGATAAAAATAGAATGGGGAAAAAAATAAAAAAATCCAGTACTAGATTTTGACCAAATTAAAGAACAGATGGCGCCTCAGGCAAACATCGTGAGATACAGTGACGGAGCAGAGGACCGGAGACGATTGCATTACTTGCTCTGTGGCTGCAGAGAGAAACGGTTCTTTTTCGATAGGTCTGATGACAGCCAGGGACTGGCAGAAAGTACTAGAGGCAAACGAAGTCATAGGGGTGTGGCTTAGAATATCGGCGGTTAAGCGTATTGTGTTTCCCATCGAAAAACTAGGTAGGGTTAAAGGAGGATAGTTGAGCCATTGTGTAAATGAATTGAGTTGAGAGAATAGAGCTTCTGTAAATAGTTTATATAGATAGCATTTTTAATATGAATGTATGTATAAATGTTGTGAATATTAGGACGTGGCCGGCAACTAACGACCAAGAGAGTTAGGGTTAAAGTTTCTGATGCATAGAATGGAAGTTTTGTATAGTGTTTTAGATTTTTAAATGCATGTTGAAGATAATGAAAGTTGTGTGTATGTGAGGAAATGTGAATGTAATAGTGAAGTGTGGGCTCAAAAACAACTGGCAAGGGTATATATGAAGACACGGGAAATAGATACGACGACCACCAAAATTCCATCACGTAGTTATGACGAGTCAGCCGAAATATACATGCAGTAAATGTTGAAAAGGGAACAACCTTTTAGGCGAGTTTCCATTAGTGAAAAAGAAAAATGTGTAATAATAATAAAATGTATAATCTGCATTTTCAGTCCATGTTTTTTTTATGTAAGATGATTTCTGTTGGATTTCTTGAGTTGAATAGATCGTGCCACAGTGAAACTTCACATTCTTGTAGTTGGCTGCACTATTGCACATGCTTATGAGTGAGTGAGAGTGGCATCAACGAACCATGCCCTGAGGAAAAGAGAAGCACTTTCAGTTGAACGGTGAAGGTGTCCCAAACGCTGTGTTTCATCTTAAGACAGTAGGAAGACTTACTGAAAACTACTTAATGGTTTGAATGTCAGTGCCTAAGGGAACTCTTGTGCTTCAAATTTGTTGTTAGGGTTTTAAAGTAAAAGAGCTTTCATTTGTGTAAATGTGTTTATGGGGTTGAAAATGTTTTGCTCAAAAGGTAGGAAATTTTCTTTTCATGATGACCATGTGGTGGTTAGTGTGAACATGTTTGATGTAAAAATAATTGGAGGAATTTTTAAGTATTTTATGCTTTTTAAAAGTTTTTGGGAATATCAATTAGGTTTTTATAGTTGGTTAAATAATTTTTTCAAAACACTATTCAAACATTTGTAAATTTGAATTGTATTAAAGAACTGCAAAGGAGTAAAATGTGTGGAAAATGTACCTTGTCTACAGAGGTGTAGGGTTATTATAATTTTATTTCTTGTAGAAGTGACTTAGAAAAGTTTTAAAAATTAATAGAGCTTCTGGAATTTTAGCAGAAGCTTGTCACCACACTGTTTTACTGAGCAGTGTGCATTTTTTTTTTTTTTTTTTGTGTAGTTCCACAGAATGAGAGATCGGTAGTGTTTCCAATGCTGCAATCCTCCTCCAAAATTTTTAAAGCACAAGCTATTATGCACTGTGAGTGTCACTAGTTAGGATAGCATGTAGTTTATCGTTTTATGCAATGATAATGTATGCAGTTGTTTAACTTTTTTTCTCTTATGGATTGTTGGCCCACCAAGTAACATCCTGTGCATTAACACATTCGTTGCTGTGGTGCTATTTTTATCAGGGATCAGAAAGAGGTGGTAAGAAACTCGGGCAAATCTGTGATGCCACAACTTGTCATGTGCGCTGCATACATGCTTTTATGAATTTGAAGCAACCTTGCTGCTTATTCGCATCTAATCTGATTTCATTATTCTAAAACACGAGAAAATTTATCCATAATTGATTCACAATTATACTTCTTCCAGCAGCAAGGGATGCGCTGCCAATCACATTTCTTCACAGTTTGCGAAAAAAAAAATTGCTTAGGCAATTGATAAAATGTTTTGGCGAAAATATTGACAATTGCCTTTTTTAATGATGTTCGAGCAAAAAAAAAAAATTTTAATTTTTATTCGTTTTGGTATTTGGAAAATGAAATTCGAATGTAATATTAGTTGCTTTTTATCATTGGTCACATTGTGCATGGGATGGAAAGTGATTACGTGAAAAAACTGATGCAATCACTGGCGTAAGACCTATTATATTACTACATTTTTATGATTATAATTCTATTGGAGGGTGAAAAAAAAATTGGCGACTTCAAATTACATTTGGCGAAAAAAAATTGAATTTGGCGAACGTATTGGCAGAAACTTAAAAAAAGCCAGAGCAACCACTGCAGCACTGAAATGGCCTGATATCAGTGTACAAAGCTGCCAATTTTCAAGAATCTGAATCCGTAAAAAATTTTCAGAGAACGTTTAACTGATATGTCGATTTACTGATGTATCAAACGTATTGATTAAATGCATCGAACATACCGATTAATTTATTATGTAAATGATTTGCTGATTTTATCGATTTTATATGCTATAAGAAAGATGTCTCAAATTATTTAACATGCAATCGATACATAATTCTCTCACCAGTACATTATTATTAGGCTATATGCACACAGAAAAAAACAACCTTCATTTGCAACTGCAAAATTATTACGATATCGCGATATACAAGTTTTTAGTTTAACTTAACTGAGGTTTTGACCTTAAGTTTTTGTGCCAACATGTTAGAATACCTTTTAAAAATGCGATTTTAAGTTTGTGAGGCCGATATCCTCCCTCTCTCTCTCTCCTCCCTTCCTTTAGGAGTTATTCTCAATCCTAATCTTACAGCATTTCTACGGAGTCTTTTCTAATAACCTGGCAGCAAAGATTTAGGGACCAAAAATAGATGAAAATGTGATCAGGTAAATCAAAATATTCAAATGTGGTGGTCCTTTGGGATATTTATTCTACTCTCAGTTGCACTCTCTAACTGCAAAAAAATTCTGTGAAATATATTGTCCATAAAATAACCATAAAACAAGTAAAATTCCCGTAAATTTGAAAGATAAACCGTAAAACCTGGCAGCTATGAGTGTAGATAATAAAGAAGAGTCCTTTGAATTCACAGTTATGATTTACACTTATGATGTACTGCACAATTTAGTTAGTGTGAACAGGACTGATGTTCACTCAAAAGATCTAACAAAAGTTTGATTGTAAATCACGTAATAAATCATTAGCGTGGATTGTCCTTCATTATTCTGTTCATTATATTACATGAAATGCCCTTTCTACCGATCAATGTAGACATTTATTTTATATTTATTTCAAACACTGTTGCTTATAAAACAAGCAAAGTAATATCTGCAAATGTCAAGAAACTCCTGTGAGTAATAAATGATAATATGATGCACAGTTAAATAAAAACAAAATACACACAGTTTGATTTGTGAAGTGATAATCATTATTTGAAATATATGAACAGCTAGCTTTTTATGCCATCTTATATGGTTTTTCTTTTACAAGAATAGTATGCTAGAATGTGATCTTGTCATTTTACCCCTGACATGAGTTTATTGTAGTTGACAATTGCCTTTGGTTTTGTGTTTAAATGATCACTAAACATGCCTGTTTGTCTTTTAGCTGACCTCCATTCATAACTTGACCTAAAACAGTAATTTCTTAATTCAATGTGGGTTTCTTTTAGCCTTCTCAATAGGCTAAGTTCTTAATTTAATGTGGGTTTCTTTTAACCTTCTCAATAGGCTAAGTTCTTAATTCAATGTGGGTAGTCCATTTAGACTTCTCAATAGGCTGCCCAGTTACATATAAATACTAACTAGTAAATACATCTTACTGCCATTCAAGTAATTTTTTATTGGTTAGTTCCCTTTACCACAAAACCAGGGCATTCAAAGAAAAATAAACATTGCAGTGAAAAGCAAATGCTGTGTTAAGTCAACAGATAGTCCATTTGCTTTCACTTTCATAAACCATGTGCGGAAAAAATCCACTACCCATAAACCAAGGTAGTTTCTGGACAGTTAAGATGCTATTTCTCAGTTCCAATAATAAATTATTGACACAGCAATCGGACATCTCTAAATTGCCTGTATTTATTGTTCATCACGTAGCATTAATCACATTAGGAAACTTGAAAATTTCATCGCCTTGAAACTGGAATAGAACCCACATCTTCTAATTTCCATTCGAGCATACTAACCATTACACTGATACTACTACAAATGCTGCGACCTGATTTTTTTATAAAAACATATCTAGTCACTTAAATCAATCTGAAATATAGCTTGATGCTTGGTGAATAAAGTAACTTCTATGATCAGTAATTTAGTGAAACAGTGAAGCAAACAAATATATGCTTCACACAAGTCTTCATTCAACATAGTCTTCTGTCCAGTAAAAAAAGTTTTCATCAAAACATGTATTGTGAAGCATAATAAGAAATGAGGGTTTTTTCACATATCTTCAGAAATGTCAAAACTTTGTATGCACACTGATTTATGTAATTAAAGTTAGTGCAAATTCAGTATTTTATCTTTCTAGAATGTCATATAAATTCCTACATTTAAAAGTGAAGAAGCACAATGTTAATTATGGGTGGAAATATGTACAAAACAAACAAACAGAAAACGAGAGTGAGAGGAGACATTTGTGATGCAGTCAGAATGTTGAAAAATCATTGGTTGAAAATCACTATTTACGAAAAGAGAGAATTCAAAGAGAATCTTGATATTGAAAATTAGGCTACAGTTATTGAAGTAGTTCTTCAGATGTGGCATCAACGATTCACCAGAACTCATTCTGATAGCTGGCTGGATTTATCTAAAAAATTTTAGGTCTTTTGGGAAAAACTTCATTTCCTAGTAATCTTGAAGATATTGACCAGCAAATAGGTGAACTGGAGACTGGCCTACAGTCGTGTAACACAGTTTTTCGGTCAGCAGCAAAAACTTAGTTTGCAGTATGAAAATGTGTCTCTCTTTGGGAGTTGTGTTTAAATTCAGAGTGGCAAACTCATGGCAGTAACTATTTATGACCAGTGCTCTCTTTTCTATCTGTATCATGTGCAGAGTTGTATAAAAGTAAAATGTATCTGCGTACACAACCATAGAAACTGAAAACTTGCTGCACACCCTCAAAGCGCAATCCACAATAACAATATAATAAGATAATTTATAGGCAAATTAATAGAACAAATAATTATTAGCATTTTACAGATTCCATCACTTAGTACATTGCAATTGAATGTGTAGCAATGTGTATGAAATATTGCAAAATATTGAAATATTGGACTACGAACCGCATAAAAACAAGGAAGTTTTTATAAATAAATAGTTTTATTTTTGCTGTTACATTGTTGGCTTTGTGGACATACATTCATAATTTAAATTTCATAAGAACAGCAGGAAAAATTGGGGAAAAGTCCTCTGAGAGTCCTGACAAGCCCTGGTTTCCCAAGTAAATAGGCAAGTAAACTCAGGTTCACAAAACAACAGCAGTAATGTTAGATGTTAGATATATTGTAAATAATTTTGTTTTAAGTTAATATCATTTATTTAATTATCTTAGCAAGTATTTTGTAAGTTTGTTTTTGAATAAATTTAGGTTATTTATTGTGCTTAACTCAACTGGTAGTGTATTCCAGTATTCAGGACCAATATAATTTAAGCTCTGCTTCATCATGAATGTTTTAGGATGTATGGGTCATAATAATGATCTGTATCTTGTATTGTAGTGATAAGTATGTAAATTCAATTCAATGATTTCTGTATGTAAGTTCAACTTATTTCTTTGAAACATAAGTTTGCCTATTTTAAAATCAAATAATTGTTTAATAGATAAAATTCCATAATGGTTGGGGTTGGCATGGGTATGTTGAAAAGTGAAAGGTTGGAAGTTGGTATGAGAAGAAAAATTTATTTTTTAAAGTCTAGTAACCTAATGTATTTATTCTGTAGGACTTTTTTGTTGGTTTGAGTTTTTTGATGTTGGTTTGAGTGGTTTGTCCCCATGAGGAAAAACAATAATTAATGAGTGATTGGAATAGTGTATGGTACAAAAAAGTTTAAGTGTTTTGGTAGTTAAACTTGAAATAATTTTGTTGACAATCCCAATGTTTTTGTAAATTCGTTTTTCAGTCGAGTCTCTGTGGTTATTCCATCTTAGGTCGGAAGTTAAAATAACTCCCAGGTACTTAAAGTTCTGTGCTATGTCAATAAGAATATTATTTAAAAATAAATATGGAACTTGCATATGTAATATGTTTTGTCTAGTAAAGATAAGGAATTTTGTTTTATTAACATTAATAAGTTCATTGTATGTTAACCATTCAGAGTAGATCTGTAATTGATGATTTGCCTTAGCAACCATTTCGTTAAGGCTTTCGCCGTGGAATAATATTGTTGTATCATCAGCATAGAGGATTAGAGCATTGTTAGATATTATGTTAAAAATATCATTTATATATAAATTAAATAGTAAGGGACCCAGAACTGAGCCCTGAGGAACTGCTGAAGTAATCGGTTGTAGTGCTGATTGAGTTTGATCAACGATTGTATATTGAAATCTATCAGTTAGGTAATTACTAAGTAAGGTACATATGTGCAATACCCCTTACACCCGCATTATATAATTTGGTTAAAAGAAATTGATGATTGAGAGTGTCAAATGCTTTAGTCAAGTCAAGGAAAATAACAAGTGTAATATTTTTTTATTCAAGATTTTTTTATGAATTATGTTCTGAAGGTGCAAGAGTGCAGATTCTGTTGCTTTATTAGGTTGAAAGCCAAACTGATTTTTATTAATGATATTAAATTTTTGTGAATATGAGATTAATCTCGTATAGATTAATTTTTCTAGGATTTTAGCAAAGATTGACATATTAGCTATAGGACAATAACTGTTAGCATCATTGTTCTTACCAGATTTATATTTAGGAATAATTTTTGTAATTTTCAGTGCATGTGGAAAGATACCAGTAGTGAAAACTAGATTAAAGATATTTAGTAAAGGGTTTATGATTATTTCAGCTATATGATTAACAACAGAAGGATGAATTTCATCATTTCCTGGTCCAGAGCTAGTTTTAATATTGTTTATTTCTTTTAGTAATTCAGTTTTGGTTACAGGTAATAAGTAAAAAGATTTATCAACAGAAGAATTATGAAAATATTGTAGAAAATTAGTGTTAAATGATTTTAAGTTCAGTTTGAGATTATGAGAGGCATTGTAAAGTATTCATTAAGATGGGCAGTCATGTGGTGTTTATCAGAAATTTTCATACCACTGGAATTCAATCGGTGTTCTGGTGTAACCGTCTGAATCTGTTTCCCTAGTAAATAGTTAAGGTTTTTCCAAGTTACTTTTGGGTTATTCAATGAAAATATGTTTGCATAATAGGTTCTTTTAGCATTCCTAATAGCAGAGTTAAGTGTATTTCTGTATAATTTGAAATTGGTAAAGTCATATCAGTCATATGGGTCTGTTGTTCTTAAAAATTTTGCAAAGAGTGTTTTTCTTAATACGATTTAACAGGGAAGAGGTGAGCCAGGGTTTGCGCAGTTTCTTATTAGAATTAATATTAGTTAAGGAGATGGAAAGCTAGATCATATTTTTCTTTGAAGATTTAAAAAAAATTGTCATAAGCTAAATCAGGTGATTCATATTTCTGAAAATCCTCCCAAGTAATTTCATTTAGAAGTTGTTGAAAGTTTTCTAAAGTTTTTTTATTGATTTTGCGGAATTTTACAGTTTTAGTTTCTTTCAGTAGACAACTTCTAGTTTTGTGTAAAATGAAAATGGGTAGATGATCACTTATATCATATTCAATTATTCCTGTAGTTGTAAGCTGTGATTGGACATTAGTAATAGCCAAGTCAATTATGGTACTAGTATTTTGGGTAATTCTAGTTGGGGAAGTAATTAAATTAATGAATCCTGATACAGCAAGTAATTGATTAAATTGCTGTGTTATAGAATTATTAATAGATAAATCTATATTAAAGTCACCCATCAAGAACCCCCTTTTTTTAGAGTAATTAACAAAGTTAAACAGTTGGTTTAAGATTCCAAATACTTCATTATAGTCTGAGCTGAGTAGTCTATAACAGACTGAGATTATATACACTGCTGGCCACCCAAAATGCAACACCAAGAAGGAAGCATCCATTTGGCCTGAAATTCGCAGCATGCGTCACCCGCGAGAGGACATGCAAACGATTAGCATTGCAGGCATATGCAAATCATGTGCGCCCGGCACGCCACCGAGAAGCACTATAAGAAGGGTGCACAGAAGGCGAGGTGTAAGTAGTGGAAGTGTGTTGTGCTGCCGGACCTGTGCGTGCGAAGCTTCCTGATGCCTCGTCGCAGAAAACGACAGTCATTCCAGCACGCTTCGGAGTTCGACAGAGGAAGAATAGTGGCTTATCGCGACAGCGGTTTATCGTACCAAAACATCGGTGCCCGTGTGGGAAGACATCCAGCCACAGTGAGGCGAGTATGGGTTCGGTGGGTGCAGGAGGGACGTACGGACCGAAGTGAGTGATTGCGGCAGCCGCGGCACACCTCCAAACGAGAGGACCAGCATGTTGTGCGGCGGGCACTAACGGTAGCGCAGGAATTAGGGTGTGTTGCACAACAACCTGTGTCAGCATGTACCGTTCGACGTCGTCTGCAGGGGCGGGGACTTGTCACACGGTGCCCATTGCTCCGATTACCATTGACGTTACACCACCAGTTAGTGCGGCGGCAGTGAGTCGTTGAACGCCACACCTGGACTACGGAATAACACGGCATTGTCTTCTCCGACGAATCTTGCTCCTGCCTGCAACATCACGATGGTTGGTTCCGCGTGTGGCGGCAGCGCAGCGAGAGACTGTATGACGCCTGCATTATGCATTGCCATACTGGTCTGTCGCCTGGCGTTATGGTTTGAGGCGCAATTTGATATGACACCTGCACCCCTCTGTTACGCATCGCAGATACATTCAACAGCCACCGCTACATCTCCTACGTTTTCGAGCCTGTAGTCCTCCCTTACCTGCAGGACCTGCCAGCGGCCACGTTTGAACAGGACAATGCGTGCCTGCACGTGGCATACATCATGCAACAATTCTTCACGGCCTACCAGGTGTCACTGCCGCCGTGGCCCGCCTGTTCTCCCGATATGTCGCCCATCGAACTCGTCTGGTCACTAATCAGCAACCGAGTAGCCCGGCAAGCACCACCCGCGGCTACACCTGATGGACTGTAGCAACGTGTGGGAGCAGCCTGGACCAACATACCCCAAGCCCACGTCCAAAGCCTCTTTCGTTCGATGCTGCGGCGTGTAGCGGCCGTTATTGCCAGCCATGGGGGCCACACGAACTATTGATGTCTGCGTGTTCCGCAAGTCGCACGGGCCTGTAAGCTCAATCGTTTCATCTTTGTGTCTGTTATTATGTGTCCAGTAAATCTGACTTTGCTATCTCGTGTCCTTCTTTGTGTTGCATTTTGGGTGGCCAGCAGTGTAGAATTGATTTTGTATGGTAAGTGTTTCTATATTTTTCGTGATTATTGTAAATTCGTTAACTGTAGAAAAAAATTGATATTTATTGTTTACATTGATGGCTATACCACCTCCCCTAGAATAATCTCTGTTGAGGTTAAATATCCTGAAATTTTTTAATGGAATAATAAATTTTTCAGTCAGAAACCATGTTTCAGTAACACATGAAATCCAGTGTTGATCTTAGTGTATGTATTAAGGCTTCTAGTAATGGGATTTTATTTAGTAATGATTGGGCATTAACATGTATAATCTTGAGGGTGAGGTTTGTGTTAGTTAGAAACAACTTGTTTAAGTCATGGGTTGTATAGTATAAGTATTGGTCATGTAACAAAACAGTTAGTATGAAATCAGAAAAATATAACATTAAGTAGCAAGTCCATACACCTGTAGGTCTTCCAGTAGGACAATTTTTTTTTCTTTCATCACTATCCTTTTGTCTAATAAACAAATTGCCATTGCTTATCCAGGCATATTTAATTAGTCCTTGGTGTGCAAGTTGTCTAGCATGCCAGTACAATTGTTATAGTGTGGTGAGAGTTTTTGTTTATGTAGATTCTGGAATGCTGTGATGCTGGATCTAAGTTAGAATTGAAGATTGGAGTTTTCCTCTTAGCTAGCCAGTTATCTCTACTTATCCTTGTTATAAATGGAAGGCTTTTATTTGAAAAAAATATTATGATCATGGGCTTTCATGACTTTTATTTTGGCCCACTGGTAGAGGGTGAAGAACATCTATGTCAGAAGATCCCTAGTTTTCTATCTGTAGTTTATTTGCTAGTCTATCAATGCTGGTCATAATTGCTGTTTTATCATTAATATCATTTATATGTAAACCATGAATTTCTATATTTCTGTTATATTGCTTTAATTCAGATAGTTCAGTTTTTAGGGCTTTGATTTGTATGGAATTTTTGTTTTCCTTTTGTTCTGATTTTTCAAGTTTCTTCACCAGTTTGATGTTGGACTGTTCGAGTTTGTTACATTTTTCAATCAAATCCTCATATCTGAAACTTATGAACTCAACAGTTTGCTTTATATCTTGAAATTCTTTTTTTAAGTCTGAGATGCAGTCTAGTGTATTTTCTATCTGCAGAACTGAAAACAGTTCCATTAATGAACCTTCAAAATTTATAAATAGCATTTTCAACAACTAAATTAAAAAAATACATTAGACTTATAAAATACATAAGGAAAAGATTTTAATTCAATAACTGGCAACTGTAAAAGGAACTGGCAATAAAATTTAAATTCTTTCAGTGTAAACAAAACTTTTGATTCAATTCCTATACCTTGAGAAAATACCTTAATAACATCTAGAGGCCAGAAACATCTGAAAAAAAAAAAACTCAAAAGATGTGAAAAATATTTGAAAGTTCAAGTTAAAATCAAATTAAGTATATTAACCTTAGTAAACCATGAATAAGTGTTATAATTACCATAAATAACACTTTTATTTTTCTTAATCTACAAGCAAAAACTATCTGCAAAATCTGCTAATAATTTGGAAACTATCCGTGTACAGTGTACACACGTGTGTCTACATTTTGATACTCTGATCATTTGTTTTTGAACTGTTATTGATATATTTGATTCTGTGATACATTTGTATTTAAACCATTTGTGAGGATCTCAGTGTAATGGAGATGTTATTAGATATTTCAGAGCTTCAAAAGTATCTAAAATATCTAAATGCCCAGCTGAGCATGTTCAGAAAATTTTTTCCTGTCCAGGTAGTAAAAGCAGGATGTCCTGAATTTTTTTCTTTTGAAGCAAAAAGTCAAAAACGTCTCTTTTCTAGGTTAAAAGGTACGATCAGTGCTTTTTAGCACCTTGGTATTCCTGTCGCCAACTGTGAATAACATTTGCAGCAGAACATCGTATTGTCCCAGTGTCTATACGTAGATCATAAGAGATATACCTACCCCTGACTGAAACAGTACACAAATTCCTTGGTTTGCAGTAAAATAAAAAATAACGTGAAGTCATTTTTTTATTATGGTTGCAAATTCAGCATTCCAATTTCTTTTTCCAAATCTAGTTGCACATACAAGTTAATATTTTCTACCTGCCCAAGTCAATAATTTAGATATCCTGGGCACCTCAGGCATGATATTTTTCAAGCCCTGTATTTAAATGTTACTTGCAGGGTTTGCATGGCCCGTGGAATCCTGGAAAAGTCTTGGAATTTGATTTCCCTTTTTTCCCCAAGTCTGGGAAGTTGATTTTTCATATTTTTGTGGAAGGTCCTGGAATGTTTTCTTCCAACGCAAAAATAAATTGGTTAAAATGTGTGGATTGATTGCATCAATTTATTCTAGCTCCATGCCATGTCTGCTCGCAATGACGTAACTTTCTTCCATGGAGCATGGAGATATATCATCTCATGACACTGCAGTGCAGGATGCTTGAGTGTCATATTTCCATTGACTTCGGTTTGTGGTTTATCAATTATGTGCAGCTAGAGTTACAACAGCACGTAGAAGTCAAGTCCAAGATGACACTTCCTTCCAACACGCACTTTCCTAATTGAAGGACTGATTTATATCTAGCCACCAGTGTGCATAGGAATAGATGATTATGGAATAGGGAATCTTCAGTGCCATGGCAAAATTGTTTCATACTATTGTCATTGTGCATAGCCCAGTAAGTAAAGGACTTGACCCAGAACAAATTAGGTAAAAGCTGAATTTTTGCAGGCTGGTAGAACTCACTGGGCTTAGCATTTTCACAAAAGTCCCCACCCCTCCCCCGCTTGCTTCTCCCACACCCCCATAAAGGGGGAAATTTGGTCTAATACTAATCCACTCGTAACTCCCAAAATAATTGGTGTACAGCGATATTTTTTTTAATTTATTCCTCTTGATATGGTCTATAAATTTTGTTCTATTCATTTTTACTATATATCCTATAGTTTTGCTGCAATTTTTAAAAACCCGCAAAATAGCACCTTTCTTTCTTGACATTTTACCCAATAATTGCAATTACCGCTTCACAGAGCCAACATTTCCGAAAAAAGGTTCCAAATAAAACCAATAAAAGTTGTAGCAAACTTCATAACCTTTACAACGATATATTATTTGTCTTAATACGCTTTATAGTTTACCTTCTGTGGTACCAAAACTGCGAATGCATTGTAGCCACAAAATGACAAGAAATCGGGCAAAACGTGCAATAATTTTGCGGGGAGTATAATTTTTTTCAACGATAGGTAAAAAATAAAAAAAAGGAAAGAAAACTCAGCTTCGCACCTGCAAAAAAGTCACCAACTCTTGCCAGTTTGCTTCACACCCAACTCTCCACCCACCACCACCACCCCACCCGGAGGGGTGGGACCAATGATTATTATG
Organism: Macrothele yani; assembly: GCA_039090855.1. Lineage (NCBI taxonomy): Eukaryota > Metazoa > Arthropoda > Arachnida > Araneae > Macrothelidae > Macrothele > Macrothele yani. The sequence continues at coordinate 88,309,676 of CM076998.1, read as the reverse complement.
TGCAAACGAATTGTTGAATTGAAATATGACAATGTCATTTTTTCTTCTTTATACAATGCTTATAAAGTAAGAATTTAGTTCCATGCACTGGTGCTGTTTCTACAATTTCAAAATAATTAAAAAAAAAAACATTTTCAAATTTTCTAAATGAACTAAGATTAAAATTTTGTAAAACTGTAATTAAAAAAAGAAAATGCTACAAACAAAAGCGGTGATGATTAAATTTCTAACTTTTAAAATGATATATATTTTGTCTTACATTGCTTCTGTGGTTCTTTTGAATATTGCACAGTTGTGGCAGAATTATCATAAATCAATATCAATGTCGTCACTCATATCAGGCTTGTTTGTGCCCGACAGTCCACTGCAATGTCCGCACATAGCAGAACATGAGAATCAGGCTTTTCGGCAGCTGCAGGAAATCATACATTCTTTCTTAAAGTTGCATGAAATTAAACACAAAAGTTCATCTGGTGCCCCTGGTAAAGTAGTCGCAATTGGCTTTAGTCTTCCTCCCTCTAACTTCCATCCCCAGTTGGTGGGGTCAAGTTTGTTCCCTGACCACATTTGAACTTGAAGGTATACCCACAATAAATGCTGTCGAGCTGCTGCTACTGTAGGTAGAAGTTTTCCCAATTCAAAGTTTGATCTCAGTAATAGTTTAGCAATTGACTTTTTGTAATAAAACTATCTGGCATCATCTAAATTACTGTGTTTGCTCAAACCATATAAATCCAAAAGGGAGCTTTCTCCATTTTGAAAGATTTCTTCTTTTGAAGCATTAATGCGGTTGAAAATCGTTGCTTGTGACTGAGCCTCCTGAGAATTTTTTATTAGGTTAACTACCTTTTGTTTCCCAAGTCTGTAAATTGCAGACGTTGTATCACACCCTGTAATGGCATGCGTGAATAACAGACATTTGCGTACATGGCTGTAAATAGATATCTGTTTTTCAATGCTGTAAAATATTGGAGGTATTGTAGCAGTGCCCGGTTTGAGAAGGTACAAAGATTTTGTTTCTTCTGGCGCCAGTGCAATTAATAAGACGATAAAGTCTGTATCCGTACCTACGGTGACTACAGTAGGGTTTAGTTTCAACATTTCTATAGAGGTTTGAACTATATCTACATCAGCATCATTATTAGCCGTGAGAACCGTGATATTAGTGGCAGAGAGGAATTTTTTTTTTAATGCTGCAATCATTCTTTTCTTATTGTGGGGATTGAACAGAAAATCAGTCTGCTGTGGTGCACTCCATGTTATTTGTAAATATAATGTTCGCTGACGTCCTTTTAGCAGATCTTCTTGTTTGTTCTTCCTGCTTTGTTGTTGACGTTTCAGGGCATCCATCAAAGACAACGTAGCAATTTGTACCATAATGGGAAAGTACATGAGATATATAATTTTGCAGAATTTGATCAAATGTTGTGCACTTAGGCCAAGTTACTGAATGAAGGAGATAACCACCATCTATTATAACAGCTGCACAAGTAGGTATATCCTCCTGTTCAACAATACCACCAACGAAAGATTTAGTTATGGAGGATTTTGTACCTTTTCGCTGTGACACTTTGTCAAATAAAGATGGTGGACGAGATGCTAGTTCATATCTGAAGTATGATTTCAATTTCAAAGGACTGTCACAATCACAAATAACTCTGTTGAACAATTGTTGTGTACTTATTGAAACTGCTTCAGATCTAACTTTCAATCCCATTCTGCCAACAGCTTGAGTTACAACCATGTCTTTTCTGTGTAATTTAATGTCCCTGAAGTTTCCTCCAACTAATTTTTTCATAATTGCTGATCCTATCTCGTAAGCTGTATCACAAGTGACAGTTACATCAGATACCAAGCCAGAAGATAGACACACAAGGTCTCCAGATTGTTTCGTGAAAGGATTGTGTTCTCTCAACCAGTGTGCAAATTTGGAAGTATCATGTGCATCTCTAGCCTGCCGACTTTCTCTTAATTCAACATGTTGCTCAGTGAGTGATAATCATAAAGATGGACTACCAATGAAGTCTTGTACTGCTTCACTGATTTCTAAAAATGGTGGGGCACCTAAGACCCATTTTGATAGCACGTTATCAGTTATGCCTCTTCCATGGGATAAACCACCAACTGACTTTATAGAATGCATAAGCAATTGCTCAATGCACATATCAGTCCATATTCCAGAAAAGAATTTGCCTTTTTGTCTCACTGTGAAAAAACCCCTAGAAGTGAACATCTCATATTCTCTTTGTGTTAACTTCAACTTCAAATTAAGCATTTGCTGGGCATATAAATGGGCTGACTTTGCATATGGTAGATGACCAGCAGCATGAAAATATGGAAGCATTTCGATGACAGTGCTTAAGTGCAACTGCCAGTCCCCAGTACGTTCAGCTAAAATAAATTTCAGCATAATATTAATTTCTGCAATGAAATTCAGCCATAACTTTGATAAACGACTTGAACTTCTGATTTCTTCCAAAAACCTCGAAAAATCGCATAACGCCCTTTTGAAAAACTCATTTTCACATGCTTCATTTGGCGTTATTTTTCCTTCAATTACTTTATTGTAGATGACACCAATTTCATCGGAGAAATTAGCTTTCACCTGGGGATATTCTTCACTCAAGATTACATTAGAGATGCCACAGTTAGTATGTAAGCTCTTATATCTCTTGCGTAGGCATATCCTGTTAACATGTAGGTAACAGACAGGTGGCCGTAAACTGTCTCCCACAGTTGTTCTAAACCACTGCCCTCCATAATTCGTCCAATGGAGCCCATATATGACATCAATAAATGAAAGCCCCCCAATCGTAAATTTTTTTTTTTGACATGTCCGCTGCCAGCGTCTGCTACTGCAACCATCTCAGATGCTCTGAGGAAAAGTGGTTGATCAAAAGTAACAATACATGACTGCTTCCTCTTTTTACACTGTTCTGCTGCAAAACATAGTGCAATGTAAATAGAAGAACTGTTTCCTGGATCAATATCGATGAAGGGTATAGCTAAAATGTAACTACTTTCACAGCCTTCTAACTGGCCCATGATTACATTCATAAAGCCACTCCAGCCGGGTTGAGGCTTTGAAACAGCTGCAAAGCCACTTAGCCACAGACAATTTAACAGAAACAAAGTCTTTAACGATGCTTGCCTACTACCTGTCATTCTTATGTTACTCAGGTCTTGAACTGTTATGTTCTGTAAGCCGAATAGCCTTTTCTTAGGATAAGCCCAATGCCGTATGCTTACCTGAGGTTTAGAAATGTTTCCAGATTGTAGTCGTGAAACATCAGCCTTCGTGTCAACACAGGTGGCTGGTGTAATGCATTGAATTCCTCCCATTGCATGAAAAGTGTTTAATCCATCTAAAGTGCGTACGTTCATATCTGCATTATCAAACACGTACTGAATAAAGGCTTTATTACTCACAGAAGGTAACCCTCCACTAATTAGAGAATTTTGATATTGTTCTGCTTCTTAGTATGAAGAACACATACCCATCGATGAATAACAATTCAACTAAATGTTTGGAACCATATCTACGACATAGATACAATGCAACACTGATTTGAACAGCTGACAAAAAGATCTAGGTCTTACAGCAGATATTATAGCATGGTTTATTACAGTTCGTTTGCGAATAATCCCAGATGTGCTGCCATCACCCCATCTTTTTTTTTGTAACCATGTCTGTAAATATTTGCAGAGTTTCCAGAACAACATTTAATCCACCCTCCTTGATATTGTTCGCATTCGGATATTTGGTAGTGTCGTGAATCATTTTCTGTATGTCCTCCCTAATAATTTCTGCTGCTGCTTCAACAACTCTTCTTCGTTCGCAAACCTTATCCTTCTTTCTCTCATTGTACCATTGATCAGTCAGCAATTTATGATTAGCATCTGTCGTACATACAATATTCTTCTTCCCAGAAATATTTGTTATTACTATCCTGTCTCCGAAATGTTGTAACAGTCGCTGCTTCAAATATTTATCAGTAATGGTTGTAGAAAGGTCATGATCTTTCATGATATTTTGTAAATCCTTTAGGGTGTATTGGCATTCATCTGTTTTCTCAATATAGTCACACAAGAATGAGAAAGCAGTTTCAGTGCTCTGATCTTGCGGCCGACCAGGTGCTCTAAAGAGCTTTATTTTTCTGAATTTTCTGTAGCATTCTGAATGATATCGTGCTTCAACTACTACTAGGTTCATAACCACGAGAATTTTCGACTTCACATTTTCCCCCATTCATCGTTACGGTGTTCGCAGAAAGTTAAAATTTTATCTTTCATTTCTAGAGTCGATACCATATGGACCGCTTTTCTGTATTTGAGAGTAAGCTTAATATTCAGAGTGGCTTCCTTTTCACAGAATAAGCACTCATTTTTAAAGTCAAAAGTTAGTTGAAAACTTCATAAAAGTGGATTTGAAGACGTTGGTGCTAATGAAATACTTGCAACATGTAAAGCCTTAGTACTACTTTCTTGCGTGTAATTCCGCCAGCAAGTCTGGTGAACCATAATGAAGTAACATTCTCTAATTTTTCATGCAAACTGTCTTTTCTTTTCAGGCTAGAATCAATTATCCTTTTTAAACCTTTGGTGACAACTACTGATTCTCCCTCACAGAGATGGTTATCGCAAATCATGCATTTGTCCATTTTTTATTCCATTAGGTAAACCAATACGGGAATGCATTAAGAATTTGGTTAACTTTTTAGAGGGTAAAAAACGATCAACTTACATTTTGTTCGTTGTCTCAGCGAACCTCCCGTGCTGACATCTTGCCTATCCGATTACCTAATTCTATTTGCTTTTGTGGCATATGTGCGGACAGTGGGGGAGCTCTATCAGCACTATGTTCTTCCCGCGACAAATTCTTCGTAACAGAAGTGCTTAAAGTGGTTCCAACTAAAATCTCTGCCTTATGTTTCCAATGGTAAAACGTCTTTACACATTATCTTTGCAATTTATGTATTCCCAAGGATGAAAATTTGCACATCGATAAAACTTACTTTAAGTTATAGCATGGGATAGTAAATTCTTGCTAAAACATAACCATAATTATGTTAAAAATTGATCATTTTTTTTAGTAATGTTCAGACCTGTTAATAAACAGCGCGATCTGTACATTAATGACATCAGTAGACAAACAAATGTTGGATTTCTAAATTATGGTTATGTTTTAGCAAGTATTAGGTATCTCATACTTTAACTTAAAGTTAGTTTTATCGATGTGCAAATTTTCATCCTTGGGAATACATTAATTGCGAAGAAAATATGTAAAGAAGTTTTACCATTGGAAACATAAAGCAGAAATTTTAGGTGGAACCACCTTAGGGCTGACATTGTAAAAGATACAGTGTAAGCGAAACTATATATTGCTGTGAGACAAATAATATATTGTTGTAAAGGTTATAAAATTTGCTACAACTTTTATTCGGAGCCTTTTTCGGAAATTTTGGCTCTGTGAAGCGGTAATTGGAATTAATCGGAAAAATGTAGAGAGAAAAATGTGCTATTTTGCGGGTTTTCGCAAATTGCTGCAAAACTATAGGATATATAGTAAAAATGAATAGAACAAAATTTATAGACCATATCAAGAGGAATAAATAAATAAAAAAATTATCGCTGTACGCCAATTATTTTGGGAGTTACGAGTGGATTAGTATTAGACCTTATTTCCCCCACCCCTTCCTTTATGGGAGTGTAGGGGGGGGAAGCAAGCATGGGAGGGGCAGGGACTTTTGTGAAAATGCTAAGCCCAATGAGTTCTACCAGCCTGCAAAAATTCAGCTTTTACCTAATTTGTTCCAGGTTTGACCCAATTTTGACCTTTATTTACTGGGCTTATATAAGTTCCAGATTGATTTATTTAAGTTTTATACAGAGCAATTTTACTATGGGGAAATTTTACTTCCTTGAAGATGTAACCCACACTGAAGAACACTATAACAGAGAAACCCATAGGACTTCATAAGAATTCTGAGTGCATTGTAAATTTCACCCCAGTTTGCAAAATATTAGGCGTGATCAAATGAAACCCATTCAAATGGCTTTATTAAGATGAACAAAAAGGTACATCTGCAGGTGTGACAGAATTAAACAAAGCAATATATAAGGAAGCAAGACTGCACCAGTGTTCATTAGAAGAAGTTGCCGTAGGAATTCAGACACGTATCTCACTGCTTAGGGAGACAGTGGATACCGTCCGTGAAGGACTTTGGTCACTGCTGTCATGACGTCTGCATTGGAGCGGAATTGTTATCCCACTAGACCTTTTTTTTTTTTTAAGGGTCTGAACAAATGAAAGTCACATGGTGGCAGATTGGGGCTATAGGCTGGGTGGTGTATAAGCTTCCACCCTTTCCATGCTAATGTATCCTGCACATGTTCACAACATGTGGACGAGCATTGTTGTGCAACAGAATCACACCACACGAAAACATGCTGGGTCTCTTATTCTTGATGGCTTTATGCAGCTTCTCCAGTGTGTTCTTATAGTGGTTGGGATTGATGTTCATGTGAGGCTCTTTAAAAGTCCACCAACAAAAGCCCTTCATGGCGGAAGAATGCGGTCAGCATAACCTTACCGACGGAAGGCTGTGACTTGACAATTTTTTGTGTTTTGGTGATCCAGGATGTTTCCATTGCATGCTCACTGGTTTATTAGATGGCTCAAATTGGTGGCATCACGACAGAAATGCATCACCTCTGCTTTGTAACACTGCAAGTGGTTCAAACCCCAACCCAGGCATTCTTTCTTGTGGTGGTCGGTCAGCATCTGTGGGATTCATTGTGAACACACCTTCCAATACTGTGGTGTCTTAGTAACCACCGTATGAACTGTCCCAAATGATATAGTGAATTCCTCTGCTAGCGAACATAAGCTCCGACGACAGTCCATTCGTATTGCTGCATCAATCTTGGGGATGGCTTTGGCTGCCACAACAAGATGCACCTGGCCTGGCCTCAGAACATCTTTTACTTCCTCAAGTCCTTCGTGAAACATTCACGCCCAGACCGTCACTGTTGTCTTCAACACGCATTTGTCGCCGTACACCCCCGGCATTCTGTGATGAATGTCGACTGCTCGTCATCCTTCCGCTGTTAGGAACTGAATCACTGCTTGCTGATCCACCTTGGGCAGATTCGGAATCATACCGGCCATGTTTTTAACAATGTGCAGCACAAACTACAAATGCAAGGAGAATAAACATGCTCGGTTGTTCATTGGTCTGTGCTTATCACGCAAGCTGTGACATCATCATGCTCCCTGTACACCAGTTCACGTGACGCGGCATGAACAGGTTTTGTTTGATCATGCCTCATATGAAACAAAGCGCTATGATTCTAGCGAAAATTCAAGCTCCTGGAATTTTTGGTGAACTTGTGGAAAAGTGTTGGAATTTATTTTTTGTAAATGTGTACAAACCCTATACTTGTGAGTGCCTTTTATTAGATGCATTACTTAATTTTGACTGCAGTGTTAAAATTCATTTATTTGATATGTTTTAAGTCATGACCTTAACATTATGGGTGTTAGTGGACAGCAGTAACACTGGGAAAGGGCAGAATTGCCATCATTATAAAATTGTTGTTGCAAGGTGCCATCTGAGGACCATACTTTAAGAAAGTTGTCTTTGAGCTGTATGGAAATATTCTGGTAGTGTTTATTCAGGGATGGGACTAGAGAGGCTGAGCAGAGCAACAGACTGGAGAGATATAGCAGAAATGAAAGGACATAAGCTGGGCTTGCAAAGTTGTGTTGCTTGACCTGTAAACGAGTAAACTTGTAAATGTAATTATGTGAACAGTTTGCAGAATATTTGTAACTAAATATTTTTTTGAAAGTTGTGGTGACTTCATAAAGAATTTCTTGATGTCTACTTGCCTGATTCAGGCACCCCACCATTCACAGTAGTTAAAAGTTAAAAAGTGATGGGAAATAAAAAATCAGTAAGGGAAGGCAGATGTTATGGCATGAATAGCTAGATTACAGACTAAAAGTATGGAGTCTTCTTAAAAACATCTGAGATCAACTAGTGGCTCAACGTAGTAGCTTCAAAGATATTGAAAATGTAGCATAGAATGTGGAACTTCTTGGTAGGGTAATCTGTAAAAAGCTTTTTTCTTTTTAAGAGAAAGTTATAATCTTTAAATAAAAATTAAGAGTAAAGCTTGAAAATATACACAACCTAACGTTGTTAATGCATGTATGATGTATGAAAATGTTATTAAAAGTGTTACAATGCTAATAAAAGTTACCTCAGGGTAATGCCTTGTATTTGAAAGGCAGTTCAGTAGCATTTATAGTTTTGGTTTGATTTATTATTACTATTATTTTCTGAAGCTTCATTAAAAATATGAATGGTACAAATTATTTATTTTGAATTATGTGATTTATTTCTCAGAATGCTGTAAAGCAGAAGGCTATGAGAGTGCTGAAGCAAAAAAAGATGTAAGTTGAAATTTAAAATTTTGCAGTGTTTTTGTATCTGTAATAGTTGATATAACTTATACATCATACATTCCATAATTAATTTGTTTACATTAGTAGTATGTATTATCTTATGGATTGTTTTAATGAATTATTTTTCAGATTTTAAAACTGACTCCTAAAGAAAATGGAAAATCTTCCAGTTTACTGTTTTTGATTCTTTCTTTTTCAGAAGAAATCCTAAACAGATTCAACTGGAATATTTGTTTTTCATGTTTTCTTCTAGCTCCAAACCTATTCATAGTAGTTGTTTTGTTGTTTACCAAATATGCAGCTAGGTGAGGAGAGATTGCAGAAAACACCAAACAAGCAATCATCTAGAAAAAATATGCATAACTGACTGAGATGCTATTAAAAAATAATATATTTAATTCTTGATCTCAAAGACTACAGTCTTGTGATGATTGTATATACCCTGCCGGACAATTGCTAAGGACGGATGACAATAGCAACGATAGCAACCATAAAATGGAAGGCAGGAAAATGTGGAAATTAGCATAAGTGCGGGATACAGTAAGACGTGTTGTGCGTATGCAAATTTTGGATTGCCGAACTTGTTCGTGACGTCATAGCGCTGATAAGAGATATAAAGGATTTGACGCATATTGACCGTTGTTGTTCAAACGCAAAGTTGAAAGGGAAAGAATCAATTGACGAACTTGCAATTTTCAGTATGTCTTCCCGACATCACCTAGATGATTTTACGTGTGGCCGTATTATTGGCATGATTGAAGAAGGGCGAAAAATAACAGATGTTGCCAGGGAGTTCGACGTTAGCCACAGTGTTGTTTCAAGGCTTTGGAAATCATTTCAAACAAATGGAGAGTGTAGCAAACGTCACGGGGGAGGTCGTGTTCGCAGTACGACACCTGCAGAAGATTGGTACATAGTGCTATCAACAAAAAGACACCGGCGCAGCACAGCTAGTGAGGTAGCAAATCAGTTTATGGCTGCTACTGGCAAGCGGATCTCCCAAAAAACTGTCGCCAGACGTTTGCATGAAGGAGGACTATACGCCCGCCGTCCTGTTGTGTGCATCCCATTGTCCAGACGTCACCGTACCGCCAGTTTGCAATGGTGCCATCAACATCGCAATTGGACTGATAACGACTGGTCTGCTGTCCTCTTCTCAGATGAGAGTAGATGCAGTCTATCGTCTGATTGTCGACGACAACTGATCTGGCGTGATAGTTGTACTTTATATTGTCCAGCAAACATACAGGAAAGGGACCGATATCCGACATGTAGTGTCATGGTATGGGCTGGCATCATGATCAATGGCCGTACGTCCCTCTATGTGCTTCCAACTGGGACTATGACTGGCCAACGATACATTAATGATGTTCTGCTACCTCATGTTCGCATGTTCCGTGGTGCTGTCGGCGATAGATTCATTTTCATGGACGACAACGCAACATGTCATCGAACAGTCGCTGTCCAGGAGTGTCTTGAGAGCGAGGATATTCCACGCCTCGTATGGGCAGCACGTTCTCCATATCTGAATCCCATTGAAAATGTGTGGGATGCTTTGGGGAGGAGTCTTGCTGGTCACCAATGCCCTCCAATAAACAAGGACACCCTCATCCGTGCACTGACAGAGGAATGGGATAAATTACCCCAAACAGCTGCTTGATAATGTTGTGCAAAGCATGACACGACGTGTGGAATCTTGCATCGCCCTCCATGGTGGCCATATCTCGTATTGACATCTTACGCCGGAACGCCTGCGGACGGTAATTCCATTTTTTTCACGTTTATGTATTCTGCACAAAATGGCCTGTTTGTCCCTTGAACACGTTCCAAAGCCTTCTGGATTTCAGAGCACAATAAATAGTCTTTCTTGTAATGTCCTGGCATTCTGACATTATTTTATTTCACTTGGCATCCAACCACACTTACTTTTTTATGCGCTACATAGCCGTTTATGATCCGTCCTTAGCAATTGTCCAGCAGTGTATATTAAGATAATACAATGTATATTTGTCACAAATATTTTGTTTTTTCAAGCTGACCATGGTTTCGCTGGGTATTGACCTTGCTTTATCAGGACGAATGGCACGTAAATATTCAAATTGTATATGATATCATATCATATCATAAATGGTGTTTACAGTCGCGTGTTTTGGTTAGATGCTTCCACACGCTTGATAGAAATGGGGTGGATGTCATGTCATTAACAAGTTGCGAAGACTTCTGATATATATGGAAAGCTTCTATAATATCAAGTTTGGTGGTTGAATTTGGCTTGTCAATTAGTTTTGCTTCTTCAAAAAGAAATTTATGGTCCTTTTCGTAACAGTGTTTAGCCATTGATGACTTCTTTAGGTCACAAGTACTAAAGGTAGGTCTTGTGCTCCTTCAATCAAAAACATGCGTCTGTCCTATTTATGAAGCGCCACATTCGCATGAAATTTGATAAATTCCCCACAACTTTTTGTCTTCAACATAGTCCTTTGATCCTAAAAAGCTCATTTTGTTTATGTATTTAAAAATCACCTTAAAATTAAAGGTTATGAGAATTTTTGAAATTTTGAAGGCAATGTCACAGGAAATTGGAATGATGGCAAAATTCTTTCGCAATGGGCGCATCACAGGAGTCAATGTGGAGATAGGCTTCGGTTTCCTGAATTTTGTTAGAGCCTTGTCTATAAGGGAAGGGTTGTATCCTCGCTGTACTGCAACACGTTTAAGGAAATAAAGTTCTTTTTCCAAACTGTCTTTATCTGAACATATATGTATCATGCGATATACGCAACTGTAAAAGGTGCTGAGTTTTTGTTGCCAAGGCTGATTAGACTTAGCATGTGGAGGTGAGGAAGCCTTTCACTGGAGGTGATATATTCAGATAAAGACAGTTTGGAAAAAGAACTTTATTTCCTTAAACGTGTTGCAGTACAGTGAGGATACAACCTTTCCGTTATAGACAAGGCTCTAACAAAATTCAGAAACCGAAGCCCATCTCCACATTGACTCCTGTGATGCTCCCATTGCGAAAGAATTTTACCATTATTCCATTTTCCTGTGACATTGCCTTCAAAATTTCAAAAATTCTCAAAACCCTTTAATTTTAAGATGATTTTTAAACCCATAAACAAAATGAGCTTTTTAGAATCAAAGTACTATGTTGAAGACAAAAACTCGTGGGGAATTTATCAAATTCCATGTGAATGTGGCGCTTTGTATATAGGACAGAAGTGTAGATCCTAGCATTTTCGATTGAAGGAGCACAAGACCTACATTCGGAATTGTGACCTAAGGAAGTCATCGATGGCTAAACACTGTACAAAAAGGACCATAAATTTCTCTTTGAAGAAGCAAAACTGATTGACAAGCCCAGATTCAACCATCAAACTTGATATTTTGGAAGCTTTTCATATACACTGAGTGGCCACTTTGTTATTACCACCCGTGACCCCTTCAGTACTTCCTTGGGCCACCTTTTGCCTTTAATACTGCATCGATTCTTCATGGCTTGGACTCCACGAGATGTTGATAGGTGGTTTGAGGGATCTGAGACCATGCTTGATGAATAGCACTTTCCAGGAGTGTGAGATTGCAGGGTTGTGGATCCAGCTGTCTGATGGCTCGTTCAACTTCATCCCACAAATTCTCAATGGGGTTGAGATCTGGAGATTGTGGGGGCCACCTAAGCAAAGTAAACTCACTGGCATGTTCCTGAAACCAATCCTGTACAATACGAGCACTATGGCAGGACGCATTATCTTGTTGGAAGTAGCCATTGGGATAAAACCATCCACATGGCAGGATGCACTTGGTCCGCAACGATGTTTAGATATGATGTGCCAGTCAGACGTTGATCAACATGAATTAAAGGGCCCAAAGCATGCCAGGAAAACATTCCCCAAACCATAATGTTGTCTCCACCAGCTTGAAGGGTTGTAGCAATTCATTTGGGGTCCATGCTTTCTTGCCGTTTCCGCCAAATTCTCACTCGGCCATCGGCATGGTGCAACTGAAAACGTGATTCATCGGATCACATAATTTGTTTCCAATTATCGACTGTCCAATCCTTGTACTCCTGTGCAAACTGGAGACGTTTTTTCTTGTTAACTGCAGACAGCAAAGGTGTTCACACAGGCCTTCGGCTGCCACATCCCATCCGATGCAGTGTATGGCGAACAATGCGTGCAGAGATCATTTGAGGGGATCCTTGATTTAGATGGTCTGTATTTTTCTGCACTGTTGCCTTTCTGTTGTCTGTTACCAGTCTGGACGCTCTCTGTTCCGCCTGAGCAGTCACTAGTCGATGACGACCACACGTTGCACGTAGAGATCCAGTTTTTTGGCTGACAGTCCAGTCTTTAAACACTTTAACAACAGGTGCTCTGGAACATTTAACGAATGCGTCGGTTTCGGTGATACTCGCTCCATGGCTCTAAGCTTCTACAATCATTACATGTTGAAAGTCCGCCAAATCGCATTTTTTACCCATTTTGCCACTAAAAAAATCACTTCTGCTACTGTCGCAAGCACTAAGCTTTCCCTTTTTATACTAGCCTCGCCCTCTGGCGGCAACAGCGTGCAGCCATAGCTCATTTGCTTAAAACTGTCAGGTGGTCATAATAAAGTGGCTACTCAGTGTATATCAGAAGTCTTCGCAACTTGTTAATGACATAGCATCCACCCCATTTCTATCAAGCACATGGAAACGTCTAACCAAAACACGTGACTGTAAACACCATTTATGATATATACAATTTGAATATTTATGTGCCGTTCGTCCTGATGAAGCTAGGTCAATACCCAGCAAAACCATGGTCGGCTTGAAAAAAATAAATATTTGTGACAAAATATACATTGTATTATCTTAATATATAAATGTATTTAATGCTTAAAAAGTTGGATTTTTTTTTTCAAAGAAGACATGGATTTCTTTGATATTTTGTTAAATTTTGCTTAAGATTTAAGTTTATTGAAAGAATAACAATATAACCAGCATGTACTGTTAATACTCCTTGTATAAGTGGATATTACTTGAAATAATAAAATATTATTTTATGATATCATAAAAATAATATAAACACAGTGTATACTGTTGTAAATGCTCCTTGTGTAAGTAGATATTACCTGAGAGTTTTTGAAGTAAACAAGGATTTTCATGCGTATAAATAGATTCATCAGAATTTATTTTGCGTCGTTAAACACAGGTTGTTAGGTTACTGCATAAAAAGTTGTGGGTGCTTAACTTATATGAGGGGGAAACCCGGTGTGGAGCAATAACAACCCAGGCACAAAATGGGCTCTCATTCTAATGGTTATGAATTTCATTAAGATCCAGTTATTGGGTAAGCCACTTAAGTTGCTGACAGTCACTCCCTTATTTCAGAGTTGAACACAATCTGATAAAGGAATGGCATCAATGTTCTGATCAAGTTTCCCAGTGAGACCTATTTCATTTGATAGAGCATGAAAATATATTCTTGTGGGGTCAGATTTTTAGGTGCAGGGAAGAGAGCACCATGTGGAACCAATTTATGGGGTTTTGAAAGTACTATAGGAATCAGTGGGAAACATCACAGCGATGCAGTTTTGGGAAATTGAAGTAAAATTGTATTGAGTTTGAAAGAAGAAAGACATACCTGTGAAGTTTTACGGTTTACCCACAAAATTTATAGGAATTTACCTCTTTTATGGTTGTTCTACGAACGACATATTTTAGAATTCCTTACCTGATTATATTTTCTCCCGCTTCTGCATCCCCTACCCTGTCTGCTTGCAGCCTAACGGTAAAGACTGAGTAAAAACGCCGTAAAATTAGATTGGTGACAACTGTTGAAAGAGAGAGAATGACAGAGAGAAATGAAAAATAGAAGCCTCACGTACAAGACTTGAAATTGCATTTTTAAAAAGTTATTCTACAGAGGGTGAATCAAAAGTTTTACAATATTTGCATTAACGCATGTGCCTCAGCGGGGTATGTCATTTGTTTAAACTAGTTGAAGTTGCACACTGCAGTTAGTCGTAAGAGATATGAAGTGGTAGTCGTTGCTGTGAACAGCATTGCATGTTGTTGTTCTGTTTGTGGTTTGGATGCCTAAAAGATAAACAGCCACATCCGGTAAATTAGGGAACTTTTGCTTTATGAGTTTGAACTTGCCCATAACACTGCCCAAGCAACATGAAACATTTGTCATGTGAAAGGGGAAGGTTCCGTGGACCACAGCACCACAATCAGATGGTGGTTCAAGAAATTTCGCTCAGGTGACAGAAACCTCGACGATCAACCAGGTCAGGTAGGCCGCAAACCGTGGATTCGGAGACCATGCGCCAGGCCATAGAAGCAAATCTGACAACCAGCACTCGAAGATTATCAGGTGAGCTGGACATAACTGACCACCATGGTTCATCACTTTCAGGACCTTAGCAAGGTCTACAGGAGCTGCCTCATTGTCCCTCATGAACTGACGCCAGCTGAAGCAAACTGCCGAATGGAAGTGTGCACGAAACTCCTAGAAAACCCACGCAATATGCGTTTCATCAAGAGAATTGTTACATGTGATAAAAAGTGGGTCTATTTCCATAATCCTAATGCACAACGACAGTGGTTGGGCCCAGGCCAGCTTACTGAACCCGTTGCCAAATGTAGGTGCTTTGAGCACAAGATAATGCTGTGCATCTGGAATTTTCAGGGGATAATCCATTATGAATTTGTTCCAGATGGTCGGACCATCAATGCGAACCTCTACTCTGAACAGCTGAAGCAGATGTATGCTGTTTTGGAGGAGAAATACCCAGCACTGGTGAACAGAAGGCGTGTTCTCCTGCAGCAGGACAGTGCTCAGTCTCATACTGTGCAAACGACCCGGACAAAACCCCAGGAACTTGAGGGCATCAAACTGATGCCACACGCAGCATATACACTGAAGTGCCAGAAAAACTGGTACACCAGTCTAATACTTGGTAGGTTCCTCACAGGAGTGCAGGACTGAAGAAATATGATGGGGCATAGACTCCACTAGCTTCTGGAAATATGCTGTAGGCAATGCATACCATACTTCCTGCAGAGTGTTCCACAATGCGGGTGTATTCCAAGGTCTCGAATTCCTGTGTTCGATAGCGCGTTGCATGGCATTCCAAATGTGTTCTATCACGTTCAAATCTGGGGACTTGGGTGGGAATGGCAACACCCCAAACTCAGATGAATGCTCCTCTAACCATAATGTGGCGCCCCGACACTTGTGTGGAGGAGTATTGCCCTGTTGGAACAGGCCCAACCCATCAGCATGAATGCAGGACATGAACGGGTGTACCTTGTCAGAAAGGATGCACACATAGCGTTGGCCGGTCACAGACTTTTGTAGACTTACCAGAGGTCCCAGTGAAGTCCAGCTAAACACACCCCATACCATTACGGACCCCCCACCAGCCGGTACAGTTTCCTGTTGACAGGCAGGATCCATGGCTTCATGGGGTTTGCGCCACACATGAATTCTTCCATCTGCCTGATTCAGTTGGAAATGCGACTCGTCAGACCAGGCTATTTGTTTCCAGTCATCAAGTGTCCAATAGCGGTGTTGCCGTGCCCAATAGCGGTGTTGCCGTGCCCAAGCGGGGTGCATAGCTCTGTGTCGTGCACCCATCAAGGGAACTCGAGTTGGCCGTTGGCTGTCAAAGCCCATATCATGCAGGGTACATTGCACAGTCCGGACACTGATGCTTGTTGAGGCTCCAGCATTGAATTCCGATGATACCTGCAAGAGTGTTGCACGCCTATCGCGTGAAATGATTCTTGACAGCCGACGATGGAGGTTTTGCCGGAATTCTTGTAGTCACAGTACACCCTTGCAATGGTCGTCCGTGAAAATCTGAACTTCATTTCTACCTCCGAAATACTATGGCCCATCTCACGAGCGCCAACTATGACACCACGTTGAAAATCGCTTAAATCATTATTACTTGTCATTCTCATGCCAAAAACAACTCTGACAGCTGGCAAGAATGTCTATCGCTTTATAAATGCACTGGCGGAAGCAACCGAGTATGCGCATAAGTGATGTTGCTATGTATTTTGCATAAGCTCATCTGTACCAGTTTTTCTGGCACTTCAGTGTATAGTCCAGACCGTGACCCATCGGAATATTACCTGTTCCTGTCCATGGCCCACTTCCTTTACGGACGGCACTTCAACAACCAGGAAGAAGTGGCAGCTGGGGTGTAGCAGTTCTTTGCCTGGAAGGACAAGAACTAGTATTGCTGGGGAATCAAAATTGGCTGGCCGATGGCTAAAGATGGTGCAATATGATGCCCTATACTTTGAATGCTAGTCAGCTTTCGTCATAAAGGTACATATGAAGACATAAAGTGATCCAAATATTGCAAAACTTTTGACTCACCCTCTGTAATATGTTGGCCTAAATATTTAAGGTTAGTGAGTCTAGTATGAGTCGAGTATGAATTCTGTGGGTGTGGGAGGGAGGGACAGACGGACGGACTGACATGAGCGATCGCCGCAGCCGCGGCACACCACCTAACGAGAGGACTGGCATGTTGTGCGGCGGGCATTGACGGCTCGCACCGCCACATCACGAATGTTAGTGCAGGAATTAGGGTGTGTTGCGCTACAACCTGTGTCAGCAAGTACCGTTAGACGTCGTCTGCAGGAGCGGGGACTTGTCGCACGGTGCCCATTGCTCCGATTACCATTGACGTTACACCACCAGCGAGTGCGGCGGCAGTGGGTCGTCGAACGCCACACCTGGACTACGGAATGGACGACATTGTCTTCTCCGACAAATCCCGCTTCTGCCTGCAACGCCACGATGGTCGGATCCGCGTGTGGCGGCACCGCGGCGAGAGACTGTATGACGCCTGCATTATGCATCTCCATACCAGTCCGTCGCCTGGTGTTATGGTTTGGGGCGCAATTGGATATGACACCTGCACCCCTCTTGTACGCATCGCCGGTACACTCAACAGCCACGGCACCATCTCCGACGTTTTGGAGCCTGTAGTCCTCCCTTACCTGCAGGACCTGCCAGCTGTCACATTTGAACAGGACAATGCGCGCCTGCATGTGGCACGCATCGTACAACAATTCTTCACGGCCCACCAGGTGTCACTGCTGCCGTGGCCCGCCTGTTCTCCTGATATGTCGCCCATCGAACACGTCTGGTCGCTGATCGGCAAACGAGTGGCCCGGCAAGCACCACCCGCGACTACGCCTGATGAACTGTGGCAACGTGTGGAAACTGCCTGGACCAACATACCCCAAGCCCACATCCAAAACCTCTTTCGTTCGATGCCGCGGCGTGTAGCCGCCGTTATTGCCAGCCATGGGAGCCACACGAACTATTGATATCTACGTGTTCCGCAAGTTGCACGGGCCTGTAAGCTCTATCGTTTCATCTTTGTATCTGTTGTTATGTGTCCAGTAAATCTAGCTTTGCTATCTCATGTCCTTCTTGGTGTTGCATTTTGGGTGGCCAGCAGTGTCTATAAAAGGTTGAGCGGGGTAAGATTATAGAAGCTAGATCCCTTCCCCCATTCAGAGTTCAAGTTTAAACCTGAGTCAGCTGTGATGTCTACTGACATTCCCCCAATGAAACACTGATCTCCAAAGTATTGTTGGTGTGATCGAGTCAATTGAGGTTTTGATTTTCCACACTACAAAAGTGCTAAACTATTTTTAGCAATTTGCTACAACTTTTTTCCTCATTTTACTGTTTTTGCTACAGTATTTTTTAAGCCAGCTTAAACTTTGGTATGTAATCCAGGATTTAGGTGGTAAAAATGGACAGCATGTCATATTGGAGGAGAACATATTGAATAGGTTTTTTAAAAGATTCCAAATGGCTGTGTATGAAAAAGTCCTTAATTGTTTGTACCCTTATTTACGGCAGTGAAACCTCAGCATTTCAGAAGACAGACAGGAGTCATTCTTTGTAGGGGGTTTGCAGCAAGGTGTGTTTCGATCATATGAGGAACAACAATGTATTGTAAATGTGTACTGTGAAGCAAAATGCAATTAGTAAAGTGGAAACAAATATTTTTAGGTGGTTTGTTCCATGTTGAAAAGAAAATGAGTGATTAGGTGCTAACTAAGCTAATTTATTGAGCCTAAGTGGCAGGAAAGAAACTTAGGATAGAAAAGAAAGGAAAAAAGATGATGACCTGGGCCAATGTATTATTACTACGGGTAACTGTTTCATACTGTATACATTTCCCCCTCTGTGGGTAAATAATGTAGCTTTTTAACCCTTTGCACAGATGACAGTTGATAAAAAAAATTATGGCATGTTGTTTAACATGTATATGTCTGCGCCATGTAATTCAGCACTAGTTGTAAAATAATGTGTGCAGAATTTTTTTCTAGAAGATAAATAAGAAAAGTAAAAATCAAATGGAGCAGATCTGACTGTTACATTGAGCCACTGAAATGCATTTAGTGATTACATTTTGTCGTAATTGCTGGAAGCAGCAAATTTTTTTCTGTAAATTGTGAAGTTAACTTGTATTTGATTATTGACAATGTGGTTCACTGTGTGCTGCTTTTTTTGCTTACAGGTATGAGCAACAGCGTGATAACTTGATGCAGCAATCCTTCAACATGGAGCAGGCGAATTTTGCCACTCAGCAGCTGAAAGACACTAAAGTCACAGTAAGTTCCCAGTGATAGTACTGTTACTGCTGTTTGTGAAATATTGATGTTTTACTTAAATGAAATTGATGGAAATTGCTTATTTTTTTGTGATTTTATTATATTTCACTTTTTTTTAGATACATGATGTAGTACAGCAAATGCAATAGTTAATGACATATCAAGCAGCCTGTTAAGCAAAAGTTGTTGAAATATCTACTAACTAAACAATTCTCCCAGCTCTCACATCCTGCCAAATTGTGTCTTTAAGATTATCTAATTTTGGAATTTAGCATTTTTTTGTGTCAAGATCCAGACTTTAAAAATTTGTCATTTCTTAAAATTATCAGCAGTATTACTTAAGTCAGGGTGCGCACGCGTGCTTGAAAACCTGGAAAGTCCTGGAAAATCATGATTACGTTTTCAAGGCCTGGAATATCCTGGAAAAACGGTATTTTTTT
The DNA here is from genome assembly GCA_039090855.1 of Macrothele yani. Lineage (NCBI taxonomy): Eukaryota > Metazoa > Arthropoda > Arachnida > Araneae > Macrothelidae > Macrothele > Macrothele yani. The sequence goes on along the minus strand of CM076998.1, from coordinate 88,290,118 downwards.
AATGCTGTCTTGAAAAGCCTTGAAATTTGAAATTAGTGCTTAAAAAAAATGCCCTTTTAGGAAATCGTGTTACTGACTGTTACCCCTTAATTTTTTTAAGTTCCTCTCCTCTGTTCTCAAAGAAACCGCCGGCTACAGTGGTGTTTCGGATGTGCCCAAATCCTAATTTGGCTGGGGGGAGGGGGGAAGCACTACTTCCAGTGCAATAAAATTGGATGATTACTAGCAGGTCTGTTAGGGAAGGGGAGCTTGATGCATTCTCTAGCCCTGAGCTTGATGTCCGTCCGACAACTACTGAGAACAACAGAAGGGGAAAGAAGAGACATTTAGCATTTGCAAGGGGGTCGCGTGTTTACCAAGTCAGCTGGCATCCACCAGTGAAGAGTATGCCTGAACAACACATTCATCTGCTCCTTGTTTATTGCATTAAGACGCTTGCTTCCGGCCCACCCCTCAAGAGACTTCGGCTACTTATGATAAAAAATAAGAAAACTATCTTTGCGAATTTTTCACAAAAGTGGCTGAAATTTTTACATTTACTATAATTGGATTACAGAAGCTCACCCCAAAATTCCATTTGAATCGGTTTAAAACTTAAAAAGTTAGCATTGGAAATTTTTATTATGTGTGCCTCTTTAGACAGTGAGCCTTGAGCAGAAAGTGTGTTACCATAGCAACGGTTGATTGACAGCTGGGAGCGCTGATCCGAAGCCCTTGGTTGGGAAGAAAGCAAACACCTGTTTATCACTTCCACGGCTCAAAAGGACTAAGAGATATTTTCAGAAATCCATTTTCCGGAATTTTGAAAATAACACAGTAAAATTTTTACAGTGGTTAAAATACGTCACAATAAAGTTCTAGTGCAAATTTCGCCGAATTCCGTTTGAAACTTTAGCAGATGCAAAAAAAAAAAAAAAAAAAAAAAATCTTCCGTTGCAAAATCGGATTCAAAAAAAAGAAACGGCAATTATAAATTACGGGAAAAGCAAGCAAATTATTTTTTTTTAGATGCCATGGTTTATTTAAACAGAGTGATCCTTAAATTTTGTTTCTGTGATGATATGGACTCTATTTTAATTACAAACATACATTTTTATTCAGATGTCTGAGTTACTGTTTTAATAAAAAAATCTATAATTAAAAAGTTTTCAATGGATTTAGGCGAAATTCAGCAGATAAACGTATTTTAGTAAATTGCAACGTTATGACGTAAATTTGGTCATTTTGTCGAAAATTGGGCAGCATTTTTTTTTTTTTTTTACGTTTTCTCCTATAGTTAGGGTGAAGGAGGAAGACACTTCAGTGAGCTGCAGGTGGTGATTTATGGCGATGTGCCAAATGAAAAGAAGCCGTTCCATCAGGACATTCCAGAGGTTGAGCGTGCGTGGACGCGTGCTCCTGCTGTTTGAACTTAATCGGAATGTTTTCGGGAGGGGGAGAAATATATCCGTTTCAGCTTTATAGCTTTCAGGCTCCTTTTTTTTTTCTTGGTAATAAATAAAAACCATAGTTGCTGCATTCACCATTGATCCATATTCGCATTTCTTGAATATAAACAGCAGACAATCTGAAACATGGTGTTGGGTGGGTCTTGATGTTCTTCATTTGTATCTGCTGAATTTTGTTCTGTGGGAATACGGAATGAGTTATACTGTGAATACATACAAAACTACATATTTTTGAGCTGAAAAAATATGTCTACTTGTACACAGTAGCTAACGTGTGAACTCAGACGAAGACAATCAGACATATGGACGTCTGATTCCATAAAAAAATCAACCCATTTTATTATACACGACAGGTAAAAAAGAAAAAACATTACATGTTTTTAAACATTTTAAAGGAAAGCGGATTTTTGAAACACCATGACTTGATGATATTAATTTCTGAAAGTTTTTTTTTTTTTCGATTTTAATTTCTGAAATCTTTTTTTTTTTTCAATTACAATACACTGTAACATGATACCTGTGTGTTGTATCCCTTAGTTGTATGGCAGATTTTCAGTTGGCCGATATCCGCGATCGTAAGTGGTAGTTACATTGCTATTGTTGATGATGACAAGATAAATACTGGAGTAATGTAGAATGTTGCATAAAGTAAAAAAAAAATCGCCCCCCTCCTCCCCCTTCGAACTTTTATGCGGTTATCATAGCTGATCAACCATTTCATTCCATGAACATCAGCACATTTCAATCATTTGACCAACTCCACGTTTTGTCTTACATTGGCCCGAACTTTTCAGTGATCCACACAGCAGTACTTCAGAACTGCTGTTTGTGATGTACTCTGACAGGCAAGCACCCCATCTCCCCCTTATGGGTCCTCCATGTTTTACCACCGTGTTTTTTTGGAGGAAATAAATCTGAGAGATTTTTTTACCAGTCCTCTGTTAGACGTGCACCCTCCCCATTCTTAAATTCTGAATCTGCCCTCACTTTATTTTATAATAATTTCAGTTATCAACAATAGTCTGATTACATGGAAGATAGTGCAGAATAGTGATGCAGCTAAAATGACTGATTGAATTAATCATTTTCTGATTGAGGGAAAGGATTTTCTGAATAGCCTTGTGGTAATTGCATCATGATTCAATTTAGCATTATTGGGTAATTCGCCAATTAAAAACATTAAAAAGAAATGTAATGGGTAAAAAAGCACACTCGTCCATTTGCATCTTTCATCATTTTTATTACTTAAAACTGAAATTGCTTTTAAAAACTAATTTGAGCATGATACTGTAAAGCGTAGTAATCATCCTGGAATTTTTTGTATATGGCCTGGAAAAGACCTGGAAAGTCCTTGAATTTTTTCCCCAAAAAAGAGTACGAACCCTGTTAAGTGTTAGTTACCATGGATGTCTGTGATGTTTTATTGTAATTTTTTCCCCTTTGTGTTATTTTTATCTTCTATAAATTTATCACTGGGAATTGAATTTTCAGTGCTGTATCAACTAAATACTGTATTTACCTAAATATACGACCAGGTTTTATCCACTGCATGTAGTCCTTCCAAAACCATGGGTCATCTTATATTCACATTCTAGAAAAAAATTCCATCAAGGTCAATGTTATATGTTTTTACTTAAATATTAGTACACAACAGTTGATATTTTTAAATTGGAGCATACTAGAGTTCAAGGTCGAGTTTCACCCCCCTTTAGCTGCCAACATGTGAACAATGCACAGCACCGATGCCTGCCTTGCCTTAAGCCAGGGATGGCAAACCTTTTTCTACTATTGTGCCACTTAAAGTTTGCTTTACTGCTTTCAAGTGTCTAGTGTGGCACCTCTTGTTTGCAATTTTTTTTTTTTTTAAGTAGCAATTTTGTCATGAAACTTTTTTTGTGATTACCATAAAAATGGCATTAACAGAATAGGTAAGTAAGCAAGTTATAAGACTAAGACAATTTATATTTGAACCTGATTTAATTCGTAATAAGATAATTGAAAAATCATGTTTGCATTAGTGTGAAACTCGTTGCTGAATGCTGCTGCTATCCAAGCCATTTATGTTCATTTCATAACCTGTTTTCTTCAACATTATGCAAGATGAACTTAAGTGTGAACCAAGATAGTTCAGATTTAAGTGCATCTTGCATTTGGGAATTAATGAATAAGCAGCATTGCCAGCCGACCGGTAAACCAGGAAAACCGGGAAAAATCAGGGAATCCGAAAATAAGGCTAAAAAACAGGGAAAACTCGGGGAGAAATAAATTTTTTTGCAAAAACGTGGAAAAGTCGGGGAAAATTAAACTGATAATTTTTTGCTTAATGCGTATGATTACCAGGGATGGGAATTCTACGCCAGAGTGCGCCAAAACAAAAATCTTGCACCACAAAAGGCAGATTTTGCGCCAGAACCGCAGTGCATCGTCGGTACTTCGGCACACTACATTCTTCGTGCGCGAGTTCCACTTGATGCTGAGTAAAACCATGCAGTGGGTATAATATTCAGCGCTTCCAAGTGCTAAGAGTTTTATGTAGTTACTATGTAAATCATCGGTCCGCTACGGATGACGGAAAACATTGAGTATGCTGTGGAAATCGTCGGTCCGCTACAGACGACGGAAAGCATAGTGTGTGCTATGGAAATCGTCGGTCAGCTACGAATGACGGAAAATATTGAGCATGCTATGGAAATCCTCGGTCCGCTACGGATGACGAAAAACGTAGAGTATGCAGTGGAAATCGAAAAATTTCAGCCAGCAATTAATTCAAATGTACAATGATAGCTTTTTAAAATTAGCGCGTCTTTTGTAAAAAAAGATCGTGCTTATGTTATTGGTTTGTCCTTCCGTCCGTCCGTCTATAGACACCATATCTCTGCAACTATTAGTCTGATTTGAAAAATTCTTTTGCATTGGGAAGCTTGAATTTTATTTATTTTTTACGTTGTACAATTTCACTGGTCGAGGGCGTAAAGGCAGAAGATGTCGAAATCAAAATACATTTTATTCCATATATTTCATTCTAAACATCCGATTGAAAAAAATATTTTATCTTTTGATTCCATTTATGTCGGAAAGTATTTTAGGTATAGTTACTTTTTCAAGTTACACATAGATTTTCCACTAGAGGGCGTAAAAGTAAATTACGTTTTCCCCGACATCTCTTCTTCTAAAACTCCAATTTGAAAACAAATTTCTTCAGCGGATACAGCTCCTGATGTAAAATCTTTTGCATATAATTTCTAATATTTTGATAAAGAATACTTTGGTCACCAGTGGGTGCAACATTTTTTTTTGTTTTTTTTTGTTTTTTTGCTTCTAATATATTTGCCATAAAATCTGAGCTTCTAAAATCTCGACTGAAAAATTCGCTCGTGGACCAATGACACTCGCGCCGATAAACCTTTTTGGAATATTTTCTCTTAAAATATTGCATTGTTTCTCCACCGGGGGGCGTAGGTATATATCTTATTTTTGTCAATATCTCTGCTTCTGATGGTCCGATTTGAAAAATTCTTTCTTCATTGGATATTGTTTCCGGTGTGGCATGTTTTTCATGTAATTTCCAAATTTTCAACTAATTCATAGACTTTCCACTAGGGGCGTAAAGGTAAATTGTGTGTCCCCCGATATCTCTGCTTCTCTAAAACTCTGATTTGAAAAATTCTTTCTGCGTTGGATAGAGCTCCTAATGGGAAATCCTTTGCAAATAATTTCTAATTTTTTGTAAAAAATGGTTTGGCCACCATGGGGCGTAAGTCTTAATTTCCACTTCTGATGCATTTGCAGCAAAATCTGAGCTTCTAAAATCTCAATTGAAAAAAAATTTGTTTTTGCACCGATACTACTCGTGTCGACAAACCTTTTAGGAATATTTTCTTCTTAAAATAATGCATGGCTTCTATGCCAGGGGGCGTAGACATATATCTTATTTTTTGTCAATATCTCTACTTCTAGGAGTCCAATTTGAAAAATTCCTACTTTGTGGATGGTGTTTCCGATGCGAAATGTGTTTCATATAAATTCCAAATTTTTGAGTAAATCATAGATTTTCCGCTAGGGGGCGCAAAGGGAAATTGTGCTTTCCCCAATATTTCTGCTTCTAAAACTCTGATATGAAAAATTCTTCCTGTATCGAATATAGCTCCTGATAGAAAATGTTTTTCATATATTTTCTAATATTTGGTAAAGAATGGTTTGGCCACCAGGGAGCATAAGCTTTAATTTCTGCTTCTGATGTATTTGCAGGAAAATCTGAGCTCTTGAAAACTCGACTAAAATTTTTTTTCTTGGACCAATACCACTCACATCGAAAAACCTTTCAAGAATACTTTCTTCTGAAAATAATGCATGTTTTTCCTACCAAGGGGGCATAGATGCATATCTTATATTTGTCCATATCTCTGCTTCTAAGAGTCCAATTTGAAAGTTCTTTCTTTGTTGGAGAGCATTTCCGCTGCGGAATGTTTCTCATATAAATTCAAATTTTTCTTAACGCACAAGTCTGCAACCACAGGGCCTAAGTTCACAATTCTGTTTACAGCAATATCTGCGGGATTAAAAACCTGACTGAAAAACGCCTTTCTTCACCAGATGCTATTGTTTTTCATACTGGTTCCATTGATTTTGAATGGCTTTGATAAATCTAATTTGCATCAGAACGGATTCAAAAGAGGTGCTCAGTACACCCGAAAATTTGGTGTCATCTTTCTTGTTCTTCGTGCATTGAATATATTGCATTATAGATGTGGCATTTATTATGTATATTAATTATCATGGAGTTATAAATAATCTGTAAATTTTACCTGAAATTCTCCACAAAATTATCTTCTGGAAACCCTAGAAAACTCAAAGAATTTTTAAAGCCAATATGATTGTCAACCCTGATAAGGCAATTAAATGAAGTTAGGTTGATTTATTACCCCTTTGGAGGACACTTCTTAGCTAGATTAATTTTCTTGTCAGAGCTCTGTTATCTGCAGGAACATACTACAGACATGCTGTTGAAAAATTACTGTTTTCAAAACCTAAATTTTTATGTAATGTTAACGCTTTCATACCGGCATGCCAATATGAAAGAATAACATTACATAAAAAATCGTGTTCATGTGCCACCAAGTGACACGCGTGTCATAGGTTCACCATTCCTGCTACAGAATAACTGCACTCACAGTCAGTTATTCTGTAGCAGAGAAGTTAGGGGAGGAATGTTAATGCATCAAAATTTAATACATTATTTTGGGCATGGCTTACCATGTTGGGAAAAGAGCATCTACGGTAACATAATTATCTAAATCGGTACACCATAGCTATGATGCTAACTTTAAACTTATGGTGGTAAGATGTGCACAGGAAAGCAATGAGGTCTGCTGTCTCTAGATGTGTTTAAGAGGCACCAAAAGTCAAATGTGAAGTCAGCAGTTTCAGAAGTTAACACAGATTTGATTATTGTACCACTAGGAATGACTTCACTGTCTTTAATGTTGCCATCAACTGGCTGTTTAAGGACCATCTTTTTGATGCCTTTACGGGAAATGGTTGCTGACTAGCAACTGCTCCCTAACCCCTACTGGCAAACTGGAAACCATCTGAGGCATTACTGGGTCAGTGGATAAAAACAACATGAGAAAGCATCTCATCAGGTACATTTGTTATCATTATGATTTGAAACTTCGAAATGTACACATGCAGTTTTTTCCTCAAATTGCACAAGCAAACTTCAGTCGTGTGATTTGGGGATTCTCCATTCCTTCAAAGGGTTTTACCAGAAACAGATGGTGAGAAAAGCACTGATTGAACTTGATCCTGAAAACCTTGAAGATGCATGGAAGCAGAAAGTTAACGTATTGGAAGCAATACATTTCATATCTTAAATTCAGATTAAAACATCTATAGCAGAACCATAGTTGTTCTTAAATTTACGTGCACACAATTATAAGAATTACAAGGTTGCTTACCTATTTTCACATTTCACTGCACGTTTCATTCTTTCTGCGGTCATGCGTGGTTCTAGCCCCAGGTGCGGTGTTCTATTTTTGGTCTTCAGGTTCTTTCAAATGTTCTACGAACACTTAAGTCCATGAAGTGCCTTGTTGTCCAGGTTGCAAATTTGTATCCTCCTCCCACCCTTCCCACCAGCGTGTAAAACCTAACCTTTGTTGCTAAAAACCCAATTCTTGAACACAAAAATCTTTTGATATTATGAACGAACATAAGCTGCCTATTTACAAACATACAAAATACCGAACGAAAATGTTAAAAACGTATATACAACTATTTACATATGACTCTTCTTCTCAACACCCCATGAACAAACAACCACACCCTAACCTATTCCAGCCGCCCCGGTGGCGCAGTGGTCTAAGGCGCTGGCCTCTGATCATTCGCCCGTAAGGGGTCAGGGTTCGAATCTCGGTGAGGCATGGATGTTGTGTTTGTCTTACGGCACTGGTTCTCTCCCTTCCCTGGAGCCAGTGACCCTAAATTAGGGACGGGCGACTGCTTATAGCCCATTTAGTTGCTCACGGTGTCGTTAAACCTCCAATCAAAAAAAAAAAAAAAAAAAAAAAAAAAAAAATAAGCCATTCCAATGCCGACTGCCTCAAGTACTTTCTACCCTCTACTGGGTTATCTTCAGGAGGTGTTCTAGATGTTTTCTCTTCTGCCACTGCAGCAAGAGTGAGTGAAACGTCCGGCTTCCTCGCCCCACCCCATCGTCATCTACGAAAGGCTTCCACCGTGGCTCCATCTGTTATTGACTTTAGTGAACTCTTCTTTTCCCCCCTTCTGTGTTTTTGGTTTTTTTGGTCAATTTTTATTAGTTCTTTCCATTTTTTGTTCAGGACATTTGGATCGTTATTATTACAAATTCGGTCTCTATTTTTTTCAATTAATACAGATTCTGCAATACGTAGGTGTCTCTCATTGCAACATGATTTTATTATTTTAATATCTTAAAATTCTGGTGTGTCTATCAAATTTTGTGAAGCTGATAAAGCAGGCCAAATTGTGATTTTGAATTCAGAAGAATATAACCTAAAAATGAAATTGGCAATAGTGGAATTGAAATGTACTGAGGTGAAAAGGGACCCAACTGATAATCAAGTAAGATATTTGGCTAACATCAGAAACCACAGCACTTTACCTAATGAGATAAAAAATGCAAAACCACCAATGGGTACAAAGGTCCCACGAATGTTTGCAAAAATTAAAACACACAAGGATGGTAACCCCATGAGACTTATAGTGTCCAAAAAGAACTCTCCATTGATTAATCTTGAAAAGAATATTTACAGTTTCTTGTCACCAATATTTATGAAAACACAATACAATGTAAAAAATTCATATGAATTTATTGAAATTGTGAAAAATGTAAACTAAGATCTAAAAAATTACAGAATGGCTAGTATGGATGTCAAGGCACTGTTTCCAAGTATCCCTGTATCAGAAGCTATTGAGATTATTAATAAAAAATTACAACAGGATCAATCTCTTAATAACACACAACTACAAGAGTTAAAAGGAATTTTATTATACATCTATGAAAATAATATCTTCAAATATGATGAGAAAATATACAAACAAAATTTTGGTGGACCAATGGGTTCTCCTCTGTGAAACCTGTTTGCTGAAGTAATTATGAACAGCATAGAAGAAAAAATTATCAGTACATTGGATGAACCACCATTGGTTTATTGCAGATATGTAGATTATATCTTCATCATGACTAAAATAAAAATTGATGAGCTGGAATCTTTAACTTAAGAACTTAGTAATGTCTATCCCACATTAAATTGACAGTAGAACATGAAGAAGAAAATATCTTGCTTTACTTGGATGTAAAGATCATCAAGCAAAATAACCAACTGCAGTACAAGGTACATAGAAAACAAACATATGTCCCAGTTTTGATACCATATAACTCAACACACCCTTACGCACAGAAATGTAATAGCATAAAAACATTGATTAAAAAGCTTTCACAAATTCCTCTAAAGAAGAATTTCGTAATGAAGAAATAAATTATATTAAAGAAATCGCATACAGCTATGGATACCCTCCACAGAAGATAAATGGATTTATGAAGTACAAGTAAAGATGCAGGATACATATTCACTTAAAAGAAAAAAACAATTACAATATGTCGAGCAACACCTTACCTACCAGGAATCTCTACGGAAATCAATAAATTATGCCACAAATATGGAATGCAGATGGGAAATAAAGTAATGACTATTGCAGATATGATAATTAATAGCACTGGAAAATGTATAGCATTTTGGAAAAAGCTGGTGTTTATGAAATGCCTATAAATGGAATCCCACCAATATCGTATATTGTAAGTACTAAAAATCAGCTAAAACATTGCTTAAAACAACATATTAATAATTGGCAAAAAAAAAAGAAGCAAAAAAAACAACACTGATACAATACTGTCTAGATAACCAGACATACCCGAATTTTGAAGATATTAAAATAATAAAATCATGTTGCAATGAGAGACACCTACGTATTGCAGAATCTGTATTAATTGAAAAAAATAGAGACCAAATTTGTAATAATAACGGTCCAAAAGTCCTGAATGAAAAATAAAAAGAACTAATAAAAATTGACCAAAAAACCAAAAACACAGAAGGAGAGGGGAAGAAGAGTTCACTAAAGTCAATAACAGATGGAGCCACGGTGGAAGCTTTTCGTGGATGATGATGGGGCATGGCGAGGAAGCCGGACGTGTCACTCACTCTTGCTGCAGTGGCAGAAGAGAAAACATCTAGAACACCTCCTGAAGATAACCCAGTAGAGGGTAGAAAGTACTTGAGGCAGTCGGCGTTGGAATGGCTTAGGGTGTGGTTGTTTGTTCATGGGGTGTTGAGAAGAAGAGTCTTATGTAAATAGTTGTATATACGTTTTTAACATTTTCGTTCGGTATTTTGTATGTTTGTAAATAGGCAGCTTATGTTCGTTGATAATATCAAAAGATTTTTGTGTTCAAGAATTGGGTTTTTAGCAACAAAGGTTAGGTTTTACACGCTGGTGGAAAGGGTGGGAGGGGAGGATACAATTTTGCAACCTGGACAAGGCACTTCATGGACTTGAGTGTTCGTAGAACATTTGAAATAACCTGAAGACCAAAAATAGAACACCGCACCGGGGGCTAGAATCACACATGATGGCAGAAAGAATGAAACGTGCAGTGAAATGTGAAAATAGGTACGTAACCTTGTAATTCTTATTTCATATCTTCTTCATGGAATAGCATGACAAGCACTTGCATTTCTCATTCTTTTGGGGATGGCGGATTTCCAACATCGCATGAAAATCCAATGGATGCAGAGAATGATTCAAATGGACTTGATGTTCCTATTGAGCCAGAGGATGATTACATCAATGAACGTGCAATCGATTTTGAAGATTATGCTGCATATGATGAAAATTTGCTAACTTCAGAGATTCAAACAATCTCTGATATAATGGATTGCTTGTCGTAAGAAGATAATGATGACAATGTAGCCAAAATTTCAAAACCTATGGCTTCTTTCAATGTGGCATTAAATGGATTAAACCTTGTGCAAAACTTTTTCCTTGGTCATGATTCCAAAGAAAACACTTGCAAAGCCTTTCAATTATTGAGAAAGCTGTGCTATAGTCAAACACTAAAAATGGAAAGCAAACAGAAATTACTAATTTTTTCCAAACCAGCATCCCATAATGTAAGTACATATGTAGTTATACTGCATTTTTTGGTTCCTACATAAATGTGTTTCCAATATATGCTACATATTAGTAAATTACTACTAGTGTACATTGCATTAAAAATTTTTTTACACATTATGTATGCCTGTAAAGTTTGCTTTACCTCAACCTCAGTGTTTACGTTTTCCCACATCATATGACTTTTTATGCTGGTCTGCTGAAAAGCGTAATATCGGGGTTTTGTGTGTGTATATATATATATATGATGTAAGGATGTAAGGTCAGGTGATGATTAACATCACAGCCTCTCCTTGACAAATGTCAACCCCGCCTTCTCGTGGTACATCCTGTTCCCACTAAAGGGGCTCTGACGACCGCCAATAGCGGTATAACTATACCATCAGGATTAGAGGAAATGCTATCCCACGCTCACCAACCCGCTTGGCCAGCGTGGTGAGTTATGGCCAAACCCCTCCAAAATGACTCTACAACTTAAATCTTGGCCCTCAGTCTCCGGCAGCTGGAATGTACCTGGCCAAGGCAGCGGCCAGAGCGACATGAAGGCAGAGGGTGCTAAGAATCCTCGGAGGACCGGACTAGGCTGCCATCTGATGCTGACCTTGGCTACGTATAATGGACGCTCCATATCTTCTGATTCAAGGCTTCTTGAATTGGAAGAGGAACTACAAAGGATCAAGTGGGACATCGTCGGGCTAAGTGAGGAAGGAGAAGATCTCATTGAACTGAAAAGTGGACATCTCTTCTACTATCGTGGGACAGATACTGGCAGAACTAGTGGTGTTGCATTTATAATACACAAGAAACTAAAAGATAAAGTGGTAGAAGTTGAAAGTTCCTCTGACAGAGCTGCACGACTCGTTATCCAACTCTCGAGAAGATACCAGGCTCAGATTATTCAAACTTATGCACCCACCACAAGTCATCCTGAAGAAGAAATTGAAGAATTTTATGAGGAAATTCGTCATCTAAATAATAAAGGTAAGCAGCACTTGAAGATAATTATGGGAGATTTCAATGCAAAATTTGGGCAACTGCAACAGAATGAAACTTCAGTAGGTAAATTCGGTCACGGCAACAGAAACCAGCGTGGAAATACTCTCGTAGAGTTTGCAGAGGCAGAAGGGTTTTTCATCTTGAACTCCGTTTTCAAGAAAAAGCCACACAGGAAATGGACATGGAGACATCCAAAAGGGACGACAACTGAAATTGATTTTATTATGTGTAACAAAAAATTCGTCATAGAAGACCGCAGTGTGCTAAACAAGTTCAACACAGGTAGTGACTAAAGATTGGTGAGATGTAAGATGCACCTCAACACTAAACTCGAACGTGGCAAGCTCATAAGACAAACAAAATGTATTGACATAACAAACCTTAAAAAACACAATACCTTCAAGTTGGAACTGAAGAACAGATTCCCTGCTATAGAAGGCCTAACATCGGAAGAAGTGGATATTTCTGAAGTTAACAGAAAAGTAACCAAAGCTCTTATGGAAACAGCAACAAAATTAGCTGGGTCTAAGAACAAGTTGCATGTGAACAAATTATCAGGAAAAACCAAAATGTTGATGCAAAAAAGAAGAGAGATGAGGACAACTAAAGAAGATGTGACTTCCAAAGTGGAATGTATAGAGCTATGCAAGATAGTACGAAAAAGTATCACTGAAGACGTAAGGAAATTCAACTGTGAACTAGTAAGGAAAGCAATTGAAAACAACCAAAGCCTAAAGATAGCAAATGGACATCTCAGTAAGGGAAGAAAACAGATTATGGCACTGAGAAAAGAAGATGGTTCTGTAACAAGAAATAGAGGCGAAATTTTGACAAGAGTGAAAGATTTCTACTCCAAATTATATGAAAGGGATGATACATGTACTCCAGACATCATGATAGGTACCAGTACCAGAGTTCTTCCAGTCCTCCCAGCAGAAGTTGCACATGCAATCAAGAACATGAAGCGGGGAAAAGCTCCAGGAGAAGATGGAATTACTGTAGACATCATACAAGAAGCAAGTGGAGAAATCGAAACAGTACTCTCCCAAATTTTCACTCGATGCCTTAATGAAGGAAAGATTCCTGAGGATTGGAACAACGCTACAATGATCTTGCTACATAAAAAAGGTGACATTGAGGATCTCAGGAACTACAGACCTATCAGCCTTCTATCAGTGGTTTATAAAATCTTCACTAAAGTTCTTTCACACCGCTTGAAGGTAACACTGGACATGGCTCAACCGAGAGAACAAGCTGGATTCAGGAGTGGCTACAGCACAATAGATCATATCCACGTACTGAGAGAACTAATTGAAAGAGTGAGGGAATATGAACTTCCATTGTGCATGGCTTTTATCGATTACGAAAAAGCCTTTGATTCGGTGAAACCATCAGCAGTTACAATGTCCCTGAAATCCTGCGGTATTGAAGATGCATACATTAATATTATTAATAACATCTATGAAAATGCAAGTGCAAAGATTCGGCTGTTTGAAAATACAACACACATAAAAATTGGAAAAGGAATGAGACAAGGTGACACCATATCTCCGAAGGTCTTTAATGCCACATTGGAAAATGTCTTTCAATCACTGAACTGGGAAAGCAAAGGGATAAAGATTAATGGAGATTATCTAACCCACCTTCGTTTTGCTGATGACATAGTCATTTTTGCAACTACCCCATCAGAGCTGCAGAGTATGATCCAGGAACTTGCTGACAAGAGTAAAGAAGTGGGATTAAAAATGAACTTTCAGAAGACAAAAGTGATGTTCAATGCTTTTACAAGAAATGAAGATTTATCGATTGATGGAGAAAAGCTGGAGATAACAGACACGTACGTTTATCTTGGACAGCAGATATCAAGTGAGGGTCACATTGATGAAGAAATTAATCGGCGTACAAAATTCGCCTGGAGAGCTTTTGGAAGAAACAGCATAATTTTCAAGAGCAATATGCCATTATGTCTTAAAAAAGTGTTTGATCAATGCATCCTTCCAGTGCTTGTGTATGGTGCAGAGACGTGGACCTTAACTAAAAGAGACATACAAAGGCTGCACACAACTCAAAGAAGCATGGAGAGGTGCATGCTTGGTGTAACCAGGAGAGATAAGAAGAGGAACTCGTGGATCCGAAAAATGACAAGAGTGGAAGACATCATGATCAGAGTTAAATCCCTGAAATGGCAATGGGCTGCACAATGGGCTGGACATACTGCCAGAAAGACAGACCATCGATGGACAGCCAAAATTTTAGATTGGATTCCAAGGGACAGGAAAAGACCCAGAAGACCACGTGGAAGATGGGTGGATGAAATTCGAAAGTATGCGGGAGTGACATGGAGGAGACTGACACAAGACAGACCGTTGTGGAGAAAACTTGGGGAGACCTTCGTCCAGCAGTGGATTGATAATGGTTGACAATGATGATGATGATGATATAGCATCAACACCATCCATTATCAATCCACTGCTCGATGAAAGTCTTCCCAAATTTCTTGTACAACATATACAGTCGAACTCTGTTAAGACGAGCTCTTCGGGATCGAACAAATTGCTCGTTATAGCCGTTACTCGTATAATCCGGGAAAGACCTAAAATATTTAGGAAATCATTCAAAAAATAAATTTTGTTATCAAATATAGTACTTACAATGTTTAACGTTTGGAAATGCATAGTACTTACGTTTAGTTGAAATTACCGTACAATTTTTCGGTTAGTTGTGGAATTCTTGAAAAATGTGTACTTACAGTACTACACACACAGAACTATACGTACCATTATACATACTGTAGTACATACATATAGAAGTACGTACGATGTGATGCAGATTAAGTTGAAATTTTTGAATAACGGACATGTAAACTACATACGTACTTTATGAAATACAATATGTACTATAATATGTATTGTAATTTTGTACCATACAGTACTATCTGCCCAAAGCACATATCCTTTTTATTTCGTATGAAAAAAATTTGGTTAATTTTAGCTGCGTTGTCCTTGACTTCAACCGAAAATCCACCAGATTACGCTTAACAACTGATAATGCACTGAACACACACTCATTGCCAGAATTAGTTTAACAAAATCTAGTCAAAACATCCAAGGCATCTTGTGCTTGATTGTAAGTCACAACTTCTTGTGTTTCTGTAATGTTTTCGCCTTCACTGTCGGTTTCAGTTTCTTCATTCATCGCAATGTCTTCTTGCACAATTTGTTCCTCTGTTAAAATTCCAGTTGTTAGGATCGCAGCGTCAATGTCGATAAAATCATCAAGAGAATTGCAATTGTTAAAGGTGCTTAAATCTCTACTTTTTAACCATTATGATAAGGTGAGATCATCGTCATCAATCACTTCAGTGCTTTCTACTAAAGTCTCCTTTACAAGTGACACTATCCCAAGCTTCTCTCATAAAACGAACAGCATCCAATACGGAGATCTTAATTTCTAGCTTCTCCATTTTCTGGATTAATTGTACAGTTAGAAATCACCGAAAATGGCACTTAAAGCTCCTAATAATCCCTTGGTCCATAGGCTGTAGAACTGATGTTGTGTTTGGTGGTAGGAACACAAGTTTGATATTTGTCAAGTTTTCTACTTTGGGATGTGCTGGGCAGTTGTCTATTAACAGCAAAATGTTTCTGTTTTTCTTTCGTACTTCACGATCCAATTTATGAAATTCTCCCGTAAAGATATCTGATGTCATCCACGCCTTTCTGTTTGCTTTATAATCAACCGGGAGATGCTGAACATTATTAAAACATCAAGGCTTTAACGATTTGCCAATCACCAATAATTTTCTTTTTTTCATTTCCTGTCATGTTCGCTCAAATTAGAACGGTTAGCCGATCCTTTGCCAATTTACCTCCAATGCATTTCTCGCCTTTAAAAGTTAGTCATGTCAGGGGTTACCTTGTAAAAAATGCCCATTTCATCAGCATTGAATATCTTCTGCTCACTGAATTCAGAAATGAAGCTGGGCCAAACGCTTTTTAGCCATTGACTTACAGATTCCATATCCGCAGACACTGATTCCCCTGACATTTTTGCGTAAACAATATCGTGTCTGTTCTTGAAGTGATCAAGCCACCCATTACTGCATATAAAATTCTCATGACCGAATTGTACCGCAAATTTTTCCGCTTGTGCTTTTAAAATCGGCCCATTGATAGGAAAACCAGCATCACGTTGAACTTTAAACCAACAAAGTAAAGCTTCATCAGTATCATTTTTTTCACACTTTTTCATTTCTTTTGCAATCTGTAAGATTGTTTTCAAATGCTGACAGAACTGCATCTTTGTTCTTCCAGAATGTAGATACGATAGATGAGGAAAGCCCATAATTTTTGCAAACAGCTGAATTTTTCTTGCAGTTCCTGAATAATATCCATTTTCTCCCTGATGGAGAGAGCCTTTCTTTTAACACCAACCATTTTGCTCACAATATCACACCTAATAAAAAATTGTGAGGGAAAGCATAAGTGATGTCGCAAGAGTAGGGCTGCCTGCGACTTTCTGATAAAAAAAGGTTACAATATGTCCCGTGCGAAGTTAAAATACTGAATGCACTAAGAAAACATGCGTGGGGTTAGACCATAGCAGCCAATGAGAGAAAACGAATTCCAGGAACCCTCTCGTAAACAGTGGCAAAGGAAAGGCTGGGAAACTTTCTCCCACAAAATGCCGCCCCCACTTACCCTTGGGCTGAAATGCAAGACGTCATAAAACACTCCCCGCTTTTCTCTGGAAGCAGGTGACACACAGACGGCCACCTTTCAATGTTGCGCTATCTTTACTGGGTGTAAAAAATAAATAAATCTGAAAGTCTTGCAAATTTGCTCGCTATAACAGAGTTGATACTCGTAACAAGCAGGATAATTTAACACTAATTGCATACGAAACCAAACTTCTTCTGGCATTTACTCGCTATAGCCGGGACCTCGTTATACCCGAGCTTGTCTTAACCAAGTTCGACTGTATGTATGTATACGGGGGTCACGCTGTTGATTGCTTTCTTCGCAGTTTGCGGCAAAAATATTGGCGATTACCTTTTTGTACAATTATAACACTGGTGAAAAAGTTGAGTTTGGCAAATGGGTTGGCAAAAACTTGAAAAAGCCAAAGCAGCCACTGGTATATACACTGAAGAGCAATTGAATTAAAGATACTTGTCTAGTAACGTGTAGCACCACCTTTCGCCCTGATGACGGCAGCGATTCGTCTCGGCATGAACTCGACAAGACACCGGAAACGTTGGGAAGTCGCACAGATCCACGACCCCTGAACAAGCTCCCACAGTTCACGAAGATTTGATGAAGGGGGTCAGAGCTTCGAACATTTCTCTCGATGGCATCCCAGATGGGCTCGATGGGATTGAGGTCAGGTGACCTAGCTGGCCAAGGAAGCGAGGTCTCGTCGGTGGAGTGTTCATCCAACCATTCGGATAGAATTCGGGAGCGATGGCACGGTGCATTGTCTTGTCGCAGGATGAGGTCCGCAGTGGGATGTTGAAGATGCACAAACAGGAGCAAAAGGTCGTCCAGGATATCGCTGTAACATTGACCTGTGAGGGACGATGTCACACGTACCAGGGGTCCCCCATTTCAGCAGTCCCCAGACGAGAATGCTACCCCCACCAGCTTGAAGAGTACCCTCCTGGCAAGAAGGATCCATCGCTTCATGTGGTTTGCGCCGTACTCGTATCCTGCCATCCGCATGTACCAACGTGAATCTCGACTCATCAGTCCAGGCAACATTTTCCCACATGTCTAGGGTCCAGTAGTGATGTTCCCGCGCCCATGCTAATCTTTGCACCCTGTGATGTGCGGTCAGCAGCGGTACCCTCGTGGGACGATGGCTTCTGTACCACATAGCGAGGAGATGGTTCTGGATGGTGTGGCTGCTTACACGTTTTTGTGCACCAGCGTTAAATTGCCGAGTGATTTCTTGCACTGTGGCCCATCTATCCGCAGTTACAGTGTGAGCTAGCCGACAATGACCCCGCTCATCCAGATGCTGTTGTCCACGGCATTTGGCCCTTGCAGGGATGGTTTTACCAGATTCAATATACTCACGGTGCACCCGTGACACAGTGGCTCGTGAAAATCCCAGTGCCTGCACGACTTCCTCCGAGATGGAGTGACCCATTCGTCGTGCCCCGACAATTTGCCCACGATAAAATACGCTTTGATCCTTCGTCTTACCCATAGTGCGTCCAACTCTTACTGATTCCTGCCGCATCACTCCTTATATTGTTGGATCGCTGCATACGTCATGTCGTTTCCGTTTACAGGGCCGCCTACAGCGCCACATTTGCATAACGCCAGCTGTCTCTAATTCAATTGCTCTTCAGTGTATATGACATGAGATATATCAGATAATTTGGTTTGATGTCACATTCATGACAAAGTTTGTATGAAAATCGAACTGAGTATACATGAGGGAAAAACCTAAGTTATGGTTTTTGATCATAATTTTGATGTCTAAATGGTACAAAGATAGAACAGGTAAATGACTTTGCATATTTACAGTGATGGAAAGTTTGCGCCAATTGTGCCGAACTGTGCCAATTTCATTATCTTGCGCCAAACTGCTACAGATTATGAAAAAAATTAGTATTTGCGCCCAACTGCACCGAAACAGCATTCCGCAGCAAAAACTGCCGAGCAAAAAAATGTTTTCATGGCAAGAAATGCCGTTTTAAACGGCGAATCGAATGACACCTTTTTAAAGTCTACGCATAATTTGGTTAAACGTATAACGACACTTATCAACACGTACCGCTTATCTGAATTCGTTGTTTTTTCAGCATAAGTGACGATTAGGTTTCGCGATGTAGGTGGAAATGATTGAAAAGGAGTTTTGTTGTAATCACGTGGTTTGTAGGAGAAAAGATGCTGTATGTTATGAAATCCAAATGAAGATTGTTTACAGTTGGTTTGACGGTCTTTCGGAGTGTTGTGCAATTCAGATTGTTTATATGTCGTTCCCTGCTCTTTGGGATGGCGCAGTTATTTCGTTCCGGGCAAGGTGTGCGATTATGTAAATACAGCGTAAGGTCAGTCGTTAGCTATTTCATTGACACGGAGGACGACTGAAAATGGTTCTCCCCTGGCAGGATACGATGATTCATGTTTATAAAGGATTCATAGGTATTCAGAAATGCCAACTTTTACGGATTTTCCGTAGTTTGTACGGATTTTTACTCCATCTTACAGTTTTACGGAAGTCACCCAAAAAACTATGGAAAAGCCCATGCAAGACCCCTGCATGCAATTTTCTGTTTTTTACTGTCTTTTGGTCGAAAACGCACTTTATAGATAGTCCCTATACACCTTCAATCTTCTGAAGTCCCCTGCCAACAGAGGCGGAGTTTTGTCACGCGATTCCCCGTACAACAATTTGAGAGTGTTGTGCGCAAAAGCCGAGAGGGAGCTCATCTCAGCACCTTTTGCAAACTCTTTACATTGATTACATGTGGCTTTCTGCTTGTGAAAATTTCGGTGCAAACGTTTTCACCCTTTCCACTCTACTGTCTGGTGTCATCCGACATTACAAAATCGCCGAATAGCGTGCACGGAGTGCTGATGACGCCGCTATAGCTCGCGAGACATTTCTTTTTCACCAAATAGAGGAAAAGAAACGTCATCGACATGTCGGGTCATGCCGATGACGCCTCTATAGCTGGTGTGTCTGGTGTTATTTGCCACGCCTATGACGCCTCTAGCTCGCTTCTCAGCGCTCGTGAGGAATTTCTTTTTTGCCGAATAGCTTGCATGTCGGGTGTCATCAGCAACACCTCTATAGCTCGTATTTTGGGGCTTGCAAGTCATTTCTTTTTCGCTGAATATTTCTCGTGTGCGATGTCACTCCTCCATGCCGATGACGCCTCTATAACTCGCATGTCAGCACTCGCGAGATATTTCTTTTTCGTGTGTCTGATATCACCCCTCCATGCAGATGACGCCTCTATAGCTCGCATGTCGGCGCTCGCGAGACATTTCTTTTTCGCTGAATAGGTCGGGTGTCACCTGCCATGCTGATTATGTCGGGGCTGGCGAGCCGAAGCTGAGCTTTCGCTGATAAGTTTTGGCCTCTACTACAGAAAAAAACAAAAACAAAAAATGGTTGCTAGGTGAGTATGGGTGAAAAGTTATTCGAGTGGAAAGGATTAATTTAGATTAAGACAAAATGAAATGTAGCAGTGAAACAGCTGTGTGAAAATGAAAAGAATGAAGTCAGATAAAACTTATTGTCAAGTACAGGGTGATCATAATTAAAGCATCCCTATTTAACTCTCTCTGGAGAGATATTTAGCGGTCCAAACGCAACCAAATTAGGTATGCTGACAATGCAGGACATGCGGAAGAGATTTCTGAACAAACAAAAAAAAAAAAATCCAAAAGTCACCACCAGGGGATTTCAGGCGCTGCAATCTGCGATAATATAGACAATTTTTTACTCTACGAGGGAAACAAGTCCATGCTGTGCTACGAGCGAGTGTATCATTTGCGTAATTCACAGGCGCTGTGGGAGACTGCTGGGTATAAAACTGTCCTAGGCATGGTGAATGCCTTTTGTATTCCATCAACAGTAATGGGTATCACCTTGCCGAAACGCGCTCTTCTTGTGAAGCTGTTTTATGAAAATGCGAGCAACGCTGCCACTGCGCTTCGAGAATTCCGACGTCGTAAGAATTTGCACCGAGGTCCATTGGCTCCATGTGCTCAGAAAAATTATTGCTCGTTTCGAGGAAACTGGATGTCTACATGCTCAACCAGGGCGAGGACACAAACCTATAGCTCCAGAAGTGGTTTAAGATATCGCCACGGCGCTTGTGGATTGCTCCATGGATAATGTATCAGGTTCCAGTAGTGCACTTGCAGTGTCATGGGAGCTGGATGTGCCCTATACCACCACGTGGAAGGTACTGAGAAAGGTATTGCATTTTTTTTTCCGTACAAGATCAGCCACACCCAACAGTTGATTGACGGTCACAAGGACACCCGACTGACCTTTGCTTTGACCTTCCTTGCTAGAATGGAAGTGGACAATGCGTGGCCATGGGAGATCTTGTGGAGTGACGAGGCACATTTTCCCCTCAATGGAGCAGTCAACACGCATAACTGATGTCGCATTTGGGGATTGCAAAATCCTCATGCATTTCAACAGATTCCACTGTTGAAATGAAAGACAGTATCACATTGCAGCATCACGGAAGATCAGATACGTTCGGCCATTGAACACACTGCTCATCGACTTAAGGTTTTGCAATTTAACAATGGCACCCACATAGGGCAGTACTGATTGCACTGGTCGCTATCTCTCCCTTTGTGCAATTAAATACCGGAGACAATAAAACGTCTTGAACGCAACACATGTGTTGGTTTCTGCTTAGATTTTTGTGTTGTTTCCCTCGTAGAGCCGAAAATTGTCTATATTACCGCAGCTTGCAGTGCTAGAAGTCCCCTAGTGGTGACTCTTTGAACTTTCTTTTTTTTTTCCGGAAATCTCTTCCGCATGTCCTGAATTGTCAGCATACCAAATTTGGTTGTTTTTGGACTGCTAGATCTCTCTCCACAGAGTGTTGACTAGGGATACTTTAATTATGATCACCCTGTATATCACATTATATATATAGTAAAGAGTGGCCTTTTTATGAAGCATCTAAAGTTTTGCCGAATCACGTTTTGTAAGCCATGTGGCTACGATTTTAGCCTAGCTCATGGCGACCTCGATGATTGTATAGGCATCGTGCAGAGAGCAAGAAGCACAAAGATCATGTCAACAGACTAAATGGAGATGTGAGTAAAATTCATGTAACCAAAAATCTTCTGACAGCTTATAAAGAATTCTGAAAAAAATCTCAAGAGCAGATTAGTGCTGAAAAAATGCAGCAAAATAAGCGAAAAAGAGAAGAAGAAATTGAATTTTCACAAGGTGATTTGAAACGAGAAGAAGCTGAACTTTTGCAGCAGTTGAATTCCTCTTATAAAATGTTAAATAAATGCTGAGATGGACATTGAATGTGCCATAAAAAAAGGAGACATGAGTGTAATTAAGTGGGCAGGTACTATTAAAAGAAACAAAACATTGCTAACTATCTTAAAAAAATTAGAAAAAAAAATAAAGTGAGCAATTAAATATTGAGAAAAGCAGCAAAAAAATTAAAAAAACATTTTTTGTAAAATAAATGATTAATAATTAATAGAATCCTGCTAGGGTTATAAATTTTTTGATCTATTTGAAAACTAAATTCTTTGCATATGTGTGTGTATTTCAATGCACACACATATGCAATTAATGTTTTAAATTTGAGTAGAGTGCATCTAGTTCCAAAGCATTTTTTGCTTAAGAGTTTGTTCTATCTACTAATATTTTACCTGCTGCAAAAAAAATGTTTTTTTACACCAAAAATGTATTTCACCTGCTCCACAAATGTATTTTATCTGCTCCAAAAATGATTTTGCAACTTTCCATCATTGTATTTAGGAAGCATGTTTGGCAGAGAAAACAGATTTATATGGTGAAATTAGTAGGCAAGTGAATTCAGCTTTGAAAGTCATTGTTGCTGTAGGAGGATTTTATGGGAATTATGGGTTCTCAAAAAAGGACCCAAATGCTGCTATGTGTGAAAGTATAATTGTTCTTCCTGTGATGTATAGCAGCAGAACTTATGTACTGTGGAAGAGGCATAGGAGTCTTTTGTGGGCTGAAGAGATGCTTTACATAGATGGGTTTGTGGCAAGACCCATTCTGATCATGTGAGAAATGAAGATCTGTAATATGAAGACTGTTAGCAAAATGAAGACAAATATTCTGAGGTGGTTTGGCCATTTTGAAAGAATGAGTTGTGAGTTGCTCACTAAGAGAATTTATTGAGCCTAAGTAGCAGGAATGAAAGGTACAGAAAATTGTGGAATTACCAGATTGAGGAATGTATGCATTAGAAAAAGATAAGTGTGAAGTACAAAAGATCTTATGTGAGACAAAAGGGCACTTTTTTAACTGAAAAGGGCTTCATTCTTTATTTTTACTTATTTAGTTACCTATTTTTACTTATTTGCATTAGTTACTTTATTTTTACTTATTTGCACTGACAGTCGTGGGTTTATGAATTAATTTTTTCCAAATATCTTTCTGGGTACAGATTATTACTCTGGTGCACCCTGACACTGGTACTTAGCCTATGTGATACCTTGTGAGCAGTGGCAGTTCTAATCCTGGGGTCCTTACCCCCAAATATAACCAAACTTTTCTTAGGAGTTCTATTTTAATTTTAATTAATTACCGGCACATGCAGAAATTTAGGCTCCTTTTTTTTTTTTTTTTTTTTTTTTTTTTTTGTCTAGAACTGCCACTAATTGTGTTTTTTTTTTTATTTTTACTATGTGTTTAAAGACTCATTCAGTTTGGGGCTTAGATAAATCTGCTTCCTTTGTAATGCACCACTCCCTAATTCCACGTGAAAAGAATACTGGAAATACTATTCTTGGAAGAGCCAAGCATGTGTTGATTCGAACAATGGACGTCTTCCCTCATTCTGGAAACAAACTATGATGCCCCTACATACCAGCCAACTACTATGGAATATGTCCATAGTTCCCAGTTGCAGAATTTTGCTAAGCTGTCTGCAACGCAGATATTGGAAACCCAAAATTAGTCTGCGGACACTCGCCCCTACCCACCTCGCAGGCCCTGAAGTATATACACGTGTGTATGTCTGTCTTTCATTCCTTGCCACAGTCGGCAAGCTTTGATCAGCTGTTGTTTTAGTTTTGAGGGCTTATCTGGCCCAATTTTAGAATTAATATGCATTAAGATTTTTGCTGTTCAGTGAATCTTAAATTTTGACTGAATTCTGTTTTCTGTGCTAAAGCCACGTTAACATGGTACGTTTCTTAAACGCAACATACGACTTTTAAAGCAGAACCTCTTGACACTAATGGAAATGTGTGCTTAGAAAACTTTGAACATTGGCACATACACTCTTCATTTTTTTCAGCTATGGTTTATTAGTGAATATTCCATAACTGCATCTTCATTCATTTTGGAAAAAAAAAGAAAAAACTGGTCTGCCAAACTTTTTGTCTACCAAAACTTTTGTGTGCGTGCGTGTGTGTGTGTGTTGCTTCCGAGATTCAAGCTCTAGACACTCAAACTTCAAAAAGAGTTCCACTGTGGAAGAAGGAAATCTGCAATATATCTCAATAAAGAACAAAGTTAGGTGACTTGATCACGCTAGTTACGTTAACTAAAACTTTTACAAAAGCTCGTAGTTGGAAGCTTTTCGACCTTATCTTAGGTCTTCATCACTAATGGAGGACTAAGATTGTTTCCAGATTCTACATTTGAATTTTCCTATTTTTAGCAATAAAACTTAGAATTGATCTCCAGATCAACGGAAATGTGTAGAGGAGATTCGAGTTGCAAGTCATTGAGTTGAAAATAATTTCTATGTTTCACGTAACGGAGGGCAAAAACGATTGTCAAAACGGGGCAATTCGCTTTGCTTTGTTCCAGTGGGGAACTGTAGATGTCTTCCATTGTCAAAATACAAGGCAGTGTTAGATTGCCTTTCAAACATCTTTTCTATGTTCTAAAATTTATGGCTAATGCTCCTGTATGTGCTTCCATGTAGGTTACCCCAGAAGAGATAGAATGCAGTAAACTCCTGGGGGAGGTTCAGTTCAACTTGTCCCTATCCCTTTGTAGAAGTTTCAAGATGCTGGGTAGATTTAATGGCAAGATGGTAACAAAACTTCTAAAAGAATCTGTAACTTATAAGCATAGGAAGGATGGTAGGGAACAGAACCACAGAATTTCAGGTCTCTTTCTGTGAGGAAGGAGGCATTCGATTTTCGAATGGTTTTCATATTTCTTTATGAGGAGTTGACTGTAACAGCAGGGAAACCATGAGAGAGGGCTATTGCAGAAATTTTGAGAGTTCTTCTGAAGAGAGAGCTGTTGCAAATGATATGAGCCCTGTGGATGTAGGACTCAATGCTGCAAGCTTGTAGAGATGCAGTAGGTGCAAGATTTGTAGGGAATGATGTTAGTGGCTGCAGAAGGTTTTCGATAGACGGAACGAGTAATGGAGAGATCAGCGTTTCTGCAGATAGATACATCCAGAAATCAATTTTGTGATTTACTTCCTTAGATATAGTGAGCTTAATGGAAGGAAATTTTCTGTAATGGAGTTGATCAGTATCTGTAGCTCAGACTGAATGTGGCCAGCTAATGAAAATGTCGCCTACATATAACCATAGGGAAGGTTGAAAAGGGTGCAGAGGAATTATGGAAACTTCAATATGTTGCATGTAGATTTCAGCAAGCAGAGGGGAAAGAGGTGAGCCCATGGGGAGACCAGATTGTTGCCTATACACAATTTTGTTGAAAACAAAACAATTATGTTGATGAATAGTGTGGAAACAATCATAAAGATCTTTGATAAGAGGATGTAAATAAAATGAAGAATCAATTCTTCATGAGGAGCATGTAGGAATCAAAATATGGTACAGAGGGAAACAAAGATTCTACATCAGAGTATACAGATTATCACAAGGAGGAAAGGAATTAGGAAGGTTGTGGATGAAGTTTGAAGTAGAGACAACTGTATGAGGATGGTTGGCTGCCAGGGATTTCAAACTTCATCCACAACCTTCCTAATTCCTTTCCTCCTTGTGATAATCTGTATACTCTTGATGTAGAATCTTTGTTTCCCTCTGTACCATATTTTGATTCCTACATGCTCCTCATGAAGAAATTGATTCTTCATTTTGAACCCCCGGTCCTCTTATCAAAGATCTTTATGATTGTTTCCACACTATTCATCAACATAGTTGTTTTGTTTTCAACAAAATTGTGTATAGGCAACAATCTGGTCTCCCCATGGGCTCACCTCTTTCCCCTCTGCTTGCTGAAATCTACATGCAACATATTGAAGTTTCCATAATTCCTCTACACCCTTTTCAACCTTCTCTATGGTTAAGATATGTAGACGACATTTTCATTAGCTGGCCACATTCCGAGTCTGAGCTACAGATACTGATCAACTCCATTACAGAAAAATTTCCTTCCATTAAGCTCACTATATCTAAGGAAGTAAATCACAAAATTGATTTCCTGGATGTATCTATCTGCAGAAACGCTGATCTCTCCATTACTCGTTCCGCCTATCGAAAACCTTCTGCAGCCACTAACATCATTCCCTACAAATCTTGCACCCTGCATCTCTACAAGCTTGCAGCATTGAAGTCCTACATCCACAGGGCTCATATCATTTGCAACAGCCAACTCTCTCTTCAAGAAGAACTCTCCAAAATTTCTACAATAGCCCTCTCATGGTTTCCCTGCTGTTACAGTCAACTCCCTCATAAAGAAATATGAAAACCATTCGAAAATCGAATGCCTCCTTCCTCACAAGAAAAGAAGACCTGAAATTCTGTGGTTCTGTTCCTTACCATCCTTCCTATGCTTATAAGTTACAGATTCTTTTAGAAGTTTTGGTTACCATCTTGCCATTAAATCTACCCCAAACATCTTGAAACTTCTACAAAGGGATAGGGACAAAGTTGAAAGCCTGAACCTCCCAGGAGTTTACTGCATTCCTATCTCTTCTTCTACTGGGGATAACTTATACATTGGAAGCACATACAGGAGCATTAGCCATAGAATTTTAGAACATAGAAAAGATGTTTCGAAAGGCAATCCCAACACTGCCTTGTCTATTTTGACAATGGAAGACACATCTGCAGTTCCCCACTGGAACGAAGCAAAACGAATTGCTTCTGCTTGACAATCAATTTGCCCTCCGTTACCGTGAAAGCATAGAAATTATTTTCAACTCAATGACTTGCAACTCCGAATCTCCTCTCTACATTCCGTTGATCTGGAGATCAATTCTAAGTTTTGGCAACAAAAATAGGAAAAATTCAAATGTAGAATCTGGAAACAATCTTAGTCCTCCATTGGCGTGATGAAGACCCTAAGATAAGGTCGAAAGCTTCCAACTTACGAACTTTTTGTAAGCGTTTTAGTTAACGTAACTAGCGTGATCAAGTCACCTTTCTTTGTTAATATTGTCACGTGTTTTGCCCATAATCGTCATATATCTCAATCACAAAAGATAAAATAAACCTTCACTGGACATTGTGATGTGCAAGTTTAGTACTACAAGGGTCAACTAATTTATTATTTTTGAACAAGTTTCCCTTCAGCTCTTAAAAAAAATAATAATCTTGAATTCTATGTATGAGATGTTTGCAGTTCACATAATTGAGACTTGGTTGATTCAACCATTCTTCTGATATGATGAATGTGCAGTTTTTCCGTTTCCAACTATTTATGGAGGGAAAATGACATTTGATTCAGGACACTTGGGAACACTGCAAAAAAAAAAAAAAATTATGATTACGTAAAAATCTTTCCTCCTTCCGTTTTCAGAAGTTTTTCCTCCATTTTCAAGCTGAAACACAGTTATTGAACAAAATTATCTTACAACAACACTCAGCAGAGGGAATATCGCGAGAGAAAAAATTACAATTACAGATTAAATCTACAGTTCGTCTAACTTCACTTTTCGAAAATAATTATCTTTAGTTTTGAGAATCGTGCAAATGATGACAACAAAGTCAGAGTTTCTCCAATCTGCTGAAGAAACTTGTGCCTAAAGTTTACATGGAAACTTTTGCTCCGTCAAACTTCCGATATCGGAAATTGTTGTCTACACTTTCAAGATGACATACAAACATTTATGCAATAAATTTAATTTATATTTAGTAACAAAACTAGACAGATGAAACTTTGCGAGAAAAAGAAATTACGATTGTGGGAAAATTTTTCACTCCATTTAACTTTCGTTTTCCGATGTTCTAAAAACGGGATTCCATTCCCTAGAAGGAAAATGACCCCCCCCCCCACACACACACACACAAATCCAAAAAACAAACAAACACGCATTTTCAGTTGTTGTTTTTTTGCATCGATTTTGAGTATAACCAAAATGAATGTGGCGAAAAAGCGGAATTCTGGGAATCCGAAGAAGTATCTAATGCTTGATTCCTAACAGTCCGCGATATGCAAAGTGAACTGCTCATGCGGCTACATATGGAAACTGATTCATGTGTCTATAAACTGATTATGTTCCCGACATGAACGATGTATTCGATTGCATATTCGGAACTCTGAACGGTTGTTTTCTAACACACGTATTTTTACGAAGGATGCGTTTTTAATGCGCGAATTTTGCGAGTGGTCCAAAAACGGACCCAAGATTTTATATATATGTATTTTCTTAAAATTTCTTCAGGCGGGAGGCGGGCATCCCACCCTGAATTTTTAACCCCTGATACAATAATCAGGAAGTTTCTTCTAAAGAAAAAAAAATCCTTTTTAGAAATAAAATATGTCAGAAAAACTTCCTGATTACAGTGTTGTATTTATACTATGCTATAATGAGGAAGCTTCAGGGCACAAAATTTTCTGTTGCCCACTTGCCACTGCCGATCGAAAATTAATTTTTGGCGAGGAAAAATACATTTCAGGTGTTTTCTATTCAACTTCGTCAAAAATATGTTGCCGATGTTCGGTGGGTCCCATTTGTTTATGCTTGTACGACTATCGAATCCGCCGGCTGTCATAGGTGAGTGTTATTACCCAATACCCATATCTATGCCCCGCCCCATACGGGAGAGAGCGCAGTTGAGGACAGAACTGGAAAAATGTAAGAACAGTATCATATAGTTTATTTGGATTTTGACTGAAGCGCGAGCTCAATCTATCACTTACTGTCGCATCGGTAACGATAAAAGATGTTAGGCTTAGATAGTCGTGACGCATTTTGTAAAAAAATACGGTACCTGGGCTTCGCTATGCAAAATATGAAAGTTTTGTTACTTTTCCCCTGTTATATGTTGGACAGTGAAAGCTATGAATAAATAACAGCCATAAGATAGCTGCAAAAATGTAAATAAACCGGAAGTGGCTTTCCTATCGAACATCGGCCACATATTTTTGACAAAGTTGTATGAATAAAGAAAAAAAAAGTGAAAAAATATAATTTCCGCTAAAAATACACTATTAGAAATGCTTAAGCAGCGGGGCGAGGAAGCTATGGATACTAAGAGTCGCACATGAGAGCCGTGAAAGCGTAAACAAACAGGAAGGCACTTTCACGCCGAACAGCGGCCACATATTTTTGACGAAATTACATGACTGAAAAAATGTGAATTACAATTTCTGCCATCAGAAATGTTTGTTTAAGCAGCAGAACAAAATAAAATTAGAAAACAGATTCACTCATTTGCTTAAAAATTCATACAACTAGCCCGTTGATCTGGTTGATTTATCATGAAATAAGAATTGAGGGGTGTATACGGACTGGAGAAATATTTTCCTTTTTGCGAGCGAACAATTCTGAGGGAGCAGTTTCCTGCTGCCTCAGAAATTGTGACTTCGCTCTTTCCTGGAAATCTGATAGCTGCGCGTCGTGTCCCGTCCCTTCGGGAGCCAACATTATAAGCCCTGCAACATTCCACCCTCGAGAATGGAGTCCCCTCGTAATCTCCCCCCCCCCCCGATGTGGTTACGGCTTAGCCAAGATGTGCCTTGACCACCCACCCACACGGCACTGACATTTCGTCAACAGGAGGAAGGCGGCGGCGGCGGGTTTAGGGGAAATGGAAACTGTACTTGGATCCATTTATTTGTCTGCAGATTTGTTAAGCAAAGCTGCAGAAACGAAAAAAAGAGAAACTTTTTTTTTTTTTTTTTTTGGTGCGAATTATATCGGAAAAGATGAGTAAATTGATCTGCAAGATTTGTTGAGCGATCTGCAACGCCGTCGTCCTGTTTCTGCGACCGGGCCGTAGTTTCTGCGATTTTTTATTTTATTTTGCTATTAGTTCATGATATACATGTGGTTCTTAAGCGGATTCGCGGAATTCCGCCTTTTTTTGTGTGTGTGTCATAATATAGATCGTCTTCAAGATCGATGAAAACTGAAGATTTTTTTTTTCTTGGGGTCAGGGGTCTTTTTTTGTCTGAGGTCTTTCGTGTTTCAAAACTTATTAAAACGGTAGTTAAACAGAGTATAAAATCTCGCCGCAATCATAATTTTTTTTCTCCCTATGTTGCCTTTGTGTCCACTATTTATCATCTCATTGCATAAATGTTTTTGCTTCAACAATTAGCGAAAACGGAAGTCAGACGGCGCAAAAATTTTCCGGTAATGTTTAGGCATGAGATTCTTCTGTGAATTCGTGGAATTCCGCCTTTTTCGTTATTATTTTGATCATTTATGAGATAGGTGCACAAATAAAGAGACCTTTTGTGTGTGTGGGGGGGGGGGGGGGGGGGTCGGAGAACGAAATTCTATCTTCATGAAACTGGAAGGTTGACGGAGTTAAGATTTTCTTCCATAATCGTAATTTCTTTTTTCTCGCAATGTTGCTTCTCTCAAGTATTATTTAATATCATTTTATTGTATAAATATTTATACTTTAGCTTCAAAATAGGGGGAAATTTTCCAAAAACGGAGGAAATGTTCTGATTAGTTTTTGCTCATTGCTTAGTTGAAATTAAGATATTTTTTCATGGAATTAAGAAACGCCTCATTTTTTTTTTTTTTTTTTTCCTATTTTAGAGAAGTGGGCATTTTTTCTGTAGGCATTCATTCTTTCCTCATATAAGCACCGCACCGCACCACCCACACTTTGACGAACAAAGAATGCTTACAGTAAGCACCTAAAACAAAATGCGATTTTGAAGCAGTTGCCTCGAAAAAAATTAATCGGAATTCGCAACAGAAACTAAAAATCATACGTTAAATAAAATGGAATAATCCAAGGCTTGAATAAATAGTCTGGCTAAGTATTTGCATACTTTCAGTAATATCCTTATTTTTGTGCATTTCACATCTGAGAAAATAAATCGGACGCATCAATCTTGTAAAAAAAATTACATACCTTTGTTCCAGAGAAGAATGCTGATATTTTTTTGCATTTATTAGCTTCTTTTTGAAGCTGGCGTTTTCTGTCTTTCGATGGCATGGTAAAAGAAGAGCATCCACGTTGGCTGAAGGTTATAACTGGAATACTGATCACTAACTAACCGCGGTAAGCATCTTACAAATTTCCTGTAGGCCGGCTGGGAAGGGAAGGGAAGGGGGGGGAGAAGGCGAGAGCGCATCGGAGTGGAGGTTGAGACAAAGTAGGTGGGTGGGTGGGGGAGAATGGAGGGAGCAAATACTGGTCAACTCTTTTGTCAGTAATTTGTACAAACTCGTTCCTCACCTAGTAGCTCAGCGCGGGCAAGCAGGTCCTTTTGTTCTAAATCTCACCCTTCCTTTCTTCCCTCCGGACATGGAGAAACAGTGAGCGATTGTACCTTATCGGTTTCCGTCTTCCAGGAATCTTAAGGAGTGGGTCCCTAGTTGCGGTGACAACGGGGTGGCTATGACTTTCTTGCGGAGACGAGAGGGTTAATATGGAGTTGGTGAACCATTTTTGTTTCACATCTGTCATGATTGATTAGCGCAGGTCGGTGCGCGCGGTTTGCAGTTTTCATTTTAGAGCGGTCAGGGCGGGATTTTTTTAAACTAATTGGCAGTAGGGTGCATAATTTTAGCGTTAGGGCATGTAGGGCGGTATTTTTCAAACCTGAGGTCAGGCAGAGCGCCCCGCCCCGCAAAAAACGCCTAGAATGAATCCTGGAACTTAGGTACTGTGGAAGAGACATAGGAGTCTTTTGTGGGCTGAAGAGATGCTTTACATAGAGGGGTTTGTGGCAAGACCCATTCTGATCATGTGAGAAATGAAGATCTGTAATATGAAGACTGTTAGCAAAATGAAGACAAATATTCTGAGGTGGTTTGGCCATTTTGAAAGAATGAGTTGTGAGTTGCTCACTAAGAGAATTTATTTAGCCTAAGTGGCAGGAATGAAAGGTACAGAAAATTGTGGAATTACCAGATTGAGGAATGTATGTATGTATGCATTAGAAAAAGATAAGTGTGACGTACAAAAGATCTTATGTGAGACAGATGATGGATGGATGTAAGTGTAGTGAGATTGCTGTAAATGAAGATGTTGAATCATCAACAAGAAGTAAAATCTAGTACCATGAATTTTAAACTTTAATCTGGCAGATGAACTTTCTTTGAGAAGCTAACTTTTAAATCATGCATAACAGCTTAGTGATATGTATTGGGTATGTATATCAGATTCATTGAATCCCAGTGAGATAATATCAGATTCATTGAATCCCAGTGAGATAATATCAGATTCATTGAGTTCAAGGCACTATGGTGATAGATATGTTAAAAACTAACTGTTTATAAAGTAAAAAGGAGAGTGATGTACAGATGATTATATGTACTGTCAAGAATGGTATTTTTAATCAGTATGGTTACTTTGAAATATCATGTAAGTAGGCTCTGTCTGTTTATTGATATGATTTTTATAATTTATGTATCATTTGTCTTTTGTGTGATGATTTTAGAATTATTGGAGCTTCATGTATTTTTTTTTTTTTTCAGATTGATGCCATGAAAACTGGTGTGAAAGAGATGAAAAAAGAATACAAGAAAGTTAATATTGATGACATTGAGGTAAATTATGTTAAACAAATTACTACCTATTTTAAGATAGGGGTTCCCAAATTTTTCTGTCTCAAACTTCTTACAGAATTTTTCATGTACCTCTCCTTAATCATTTTAGGATGATATTTAAAAATAAAATTATTATAAAATAAAGAAGTACTCTATTTTATAATAATTTTATATATTATATGTTTATTTTGTGGAAATGCATCATTAATAATGAATAGGTATAATGCACATAGGCAACTGACAAATACATTAAAGTACTGATGAGAAAATCAATGCTAAAGTAATGTAAAAAGGGGTTACAATAATGAAAATGGGATGTGTCAGTAGTTACTACTACCTTCATCAGCCATGGAAAGTATTATTTCATTCTTTCCCATTACTGATGAAGGTAGAAGTGGCTACTGAAACATCCCATAATTTTGATAACTGTATCCATTTTTTAAAGTAATTTTAGCATTGATTTCCTTATCAATACTGCAATTTATTTGTCAGTTACTATTGTGTTACATGGATTTCTGCCATTCCTTTTCAATTATGCATACATACACCAGATTAATAAGAAATGATAATCACCAATGTTAATATTTGCAAATGTTTATGATTTGGAATAATGTTTTTCACACTAAAAAGAATGACTTGTTAAGTCTCTAAGTAAAATGTTTGTACTATTTTTTTTTACATAATACCTTGAAGCATAGAAGCATTTTGGATAGAGCAATACATATTTCCTTTTCCACTTATGTTTTTGAGTGATACTTTGACTTGATTATTACTACTCCAGGGAAACTTGCTTCACACAAGTTGGAAGTAGCAAGTGATGGTATCAAAACTCTTAGGGGTTTTGTTGATGATGTGTGGATACTCACTCCTTCAAAGAGTATTGAAATCCAGGTAATGGCATCAGGGCTTGAAAAATACTATGCCCAAGGTGTCTGGGGGAATGCAAATTATTGGTCTGGGCAGGTAAAAACAATTTAGTTGCCTAGTCTGAGCAACTAAATTTAAAAATAAAGGAAGTTTGGAGTAGAATTTCCTACTGCAAGAAAATAAAACAATCGTCGCATGTCATGTTTCATTTCACTGCTTATCACCGGAAGTTGTATATTGTTACAGAGTGCCAAGGACAGAAGAATGTAACTTCTTTAAGTATATTATTCTCTAGGTCCAGAAATTGGAACTGTATGTAGTTTTGCTCTAAGTGTTGTTTACAGTCAGCGACAGGATGCTTACCTCTGATAGAACCAGCCTCCAGTGTTTAGTGACAAAAGGCAAAAACTTCAATGAGAAGAACATGGCAGAATCACTGAATTTCTCAAATACCAATTCCATTATCATATAATTTCATACAATTTCAGCATCATCATCTTAAAACTTGACATACACGCTTTTGTGCTGGAACATTATTAATACAAACCCTTAAAATTGAAATGCAAAACATGTAAAAAAAAGTCCACATTAAAAAACCAAGTTAGTAAAATCATGCAATGCATTGATTATGATATGCTTTCCAACATACCAGGAATCATTACTCAACTTATTACTCAAGTTATGAGGATAATGGCTGTGGAATAAATCTCGCTCTTGTGCCCGGACCTTTGACCCCATTTCGATTATATTAAACAATTGGTTCAGTATATCTCTGGAACAACATACTAATGTTTTGTCGCAAATTTTTAGTCAAGTAATGAGGATGATGGCTGTGGAACAAATCTTGCTCCTGTGCCCTGACCTTTGACCCCATTTCAATGATATTCAACAGAACCAGTTCAGTATACTTCCAGAACAGCATGATAAAGTTTTGTTGCAGTCAAGGTATTTTTACTTAAGTTATGACGCATAAGGGTGACGGAATGATCTTGCTCCTATGTCCTGACCTTTGACCCCATTTTCAATAGTTCCTCCCCAGGTTGTCCCCTATCACATACTAAAATTTCATTGAAATCGAACCATTTTTACACGAGTAATCGTGCAGACGGACGGACAAAGCTGGAGCATATACGCTTCCTTCAACCTATTATTGGAAAATGTAAAAAAGGAGGGTTCTGATTTGTTATTTTAAAAGATAAATTTTTCTGGTCATCTACCTTTTATACTACCTGGACAAGTAAATAATTTCTGCACATGCCCAGCTGGGCAAGTAACTTTTCAGATATTTTTCAAGTGCTGAACATCTGTTAGAAATCTGAAGAAAGATCATATATATATGAGAAAGCACATTACCTCTGGACATATATCAAGAGTTACTTACAGTAGTACAATAAAGCAGTGTGCGTAGCTCATATTCATGTACAGCTGCGAAAATTTTTTACCTTAACCTAACTGGTTCTTATAAAGTTGAATGGTTTTATGACTGTTTCATGTACCTCATTTAACAAAGGACTCAAATATCAGGAAATGAAAGCTTCCCTGTAAATTACATAGTAGGACCATAGTGCACCGAGATCTTTCCTGTGAATCAAGGCTTGTAGCCCACCATAGCAACCTGCCATTGAACGAGATCTATCTGTAATAAAATTGAGATAAAGTTGAAGACCTCAATGTTTCTAGTGTGTGCATAATTAGTATTTCTACTTCTGCTAGACTACAGTATACATCAGTAGCACTTTTCACAGCGTTACTAAACATTTGGCTCAGAACAGAAAGGATGTCACCCAAGGTCGACCTAGTTCTTCCTTGGCTTTACAAACTCTCTCAGATACTTCAGCATTGCCTCTCTGGACAGATACTGAAAAAATTACTCCTTTTGTCAACAAAAGGGCTTTATGTTTTTATGAGAGCATTGAAATATGTGCCTTCTCAAACTGCAATATTTACAATATGTATTTTATCCTCATCATTTGGATGTCTCTCCTATTGTTTGGCAACAGCCAAAATGAAGGACTTGAAAATGAAAATCTGGCAACCAGTTTTGCTATGTTTATTTACAGGTGATCAAGACTTCATGGAGGTTGGAAGCAGGGGTGCAGAAAATTTTCAGGGCCCAATATTTCCCCAGAACGCAATTTTTTTTTCTGTCAAAAATTTCCCCCAAAACTGTAGCGGACTTTCATACAAGTTTAAGTGAGTATTAGCGTATATGTTGATGAATAAGAACTATCCTTAAAGCCTATTACTTAAAAATTTGAAAAAAAAAAAAACTATTTATTTTAGATCAAAAAATTCAAAATATCTGAAGCATTTTTGGGTCTAGGTGAAAACAGTGGTGGGGCAGAGAGGCTGGGAAATAAACAGCTAAAAATAATTCTGCAATTAACTAATTTATTTCATTCTAGCATTTCAGGTGTATAATTGTGCCAGATAATTTTACTGAATTAAATTTAAATTAGGCTTAAATCCTTTGAAAAATGCATGGGTCATTCGCTTTAAAATGTGTGGAACCCCTAATAATTTTTCAGATCGGCGCCTATGACACATTTGCTGCCATTAGTTTCAGAAAATTTTTATTTGCATGCCATACTTATTACTTGTGCCACGCTGTCTACGCCTTGGCATTAGTAAAGTCGTTTGGGCTCGGTCAATCATATGCCAGCGGCAGTACGTCACTATGCTTATAACCTCTTGTATTTATAACGACATGACATTTTTCAAAATGATTACCTGATTACCATGCAGTAAATTACTCTTATCTTTCGCATTATACTCGTTGTTAATAAGTCAATTTTACGTTTTATTATTATTACTATTATTTTATCCACGAGCAAATATTTCCCCAGAGCTGCCTTAATTTCCCCCGAACCTCGTTCGCGCGTTCGGACAAATTCTGCACCCCTGGTTGGAAGTGTTTCTAATTTCTTTATGTAACTGTAGCTTGTTAAAATCTTATTGCCTACAAGATCTATCTGTACACATGCCTACATGTTTTCTCAAGACTATGTTACTTTCATCCGTAAAGAAATCAACAATTTCAAATAGATCCTTAGATTTACAACTGGCTACAATATTCTTGAAATAACCTTATCATCCTCATCCATAAAATGTGTATAACATATGATCAAATGGGCGTCATTATCGTTGTTTGTTGCTTCGTTGAGGTGAAGAGTGAAATATTTACCTTTCGGTTAGCTGATCATTCATGTCATCAGATATATCTGGAATACAACAGGTAATGATCTTGTTAGACAAAGGCACATCCCAAAGTTGTTTTGCACTGGACTCACTGACAGAATAAGTTACTCAGCAGTGGTATGCAGTTTTTTGCACTTATAACACAGTGTGAGGCTTTGTATAATGCAAGAAGAGTTTTAACAGGAATAGAAGCTAGCTGTGAAAAAAATTTGCCTTTCATTCATTTAGTTCTTTCACTTTGCGAGAAAAGTAATCACATGCGTTCATTAAGTTTTTGAATGGGCAGTTTCTAAGTGGTATTTTAGTTTATTTGGTAGCATACTTTCAGCTGTGCCAACACTTTTATACAAACAATGCATTGATGGCATTCTTTACCATTCTTACTCATGTATGTGAAACCTAAGTCCAAATAGCTGTTGTCATGTTTCCTATATTTACGATTCCTCTCACTCTTACTCTCATATTTCTTCACTTCATATTTTTTTCGTTCATGTTAGTAAATTTATCCCTAACTCCTTTTCACAAATGGTAACAGTATATCTGGTTTAAAATTGTAACAGTGCTGGAACAGAAATGTGCAGTGTTTTTGGAAAGCACTGCACATTTCTGATAAATCAAAGTTGTATTTGCTTTGACTTCATTTGCTGTCATTGGAGCAGCACTGTGGTGATGGTATAGAAACATTGTAACTGATAATGGTTTCATCTGCATTCTGGTGGCAAAGAGCAAAACTTGCTTGTGCAGTAAATATAAATTCTGCAAAGTATTTTTGATGTGGATTGATGTGTTCTTCATAAAAATTGAAATTAAAATTTGTATTTCTGTATAATGCCATACTTTCCTGGGAAATTGTAATACACAGTTTAAGAACCTCTGTTTTAGGGAAACTGCTTAATTTTATATGAAAAAAAAATCGTGTGTATGCATATTTATACAACAGGTAATGGAAACAGTTTTGTGTCCTGATGGCCTTGCAACTTTTTCATTTATTGTTTTTTGATATTTTAAATTTTTTCAGCCAGTAGAATAATTTTTTTATGATATTATGATGTGGACAAAGAAAACCTTTTTGCCACTTAATAGGAAAAGTTTGTTTTAATATAGTATTGATTTAGTGCATTTCTTTGGAAGTGGCAACTGTTTTAGCACTATATTTGAGTTGCATAAAGTGTTACCATATTTTCTTATGATTGTTTTGATACTGTTACAAAAACAGAAATAGTGAAACACAGGAATTGCAGTAAGCATCTGCAACAATTCTACTTTACATAAATCATGCTGTTCTTTCCATGTAACATAACCACAGAAATTTGAAAATTTAATCATCCTGGAGTGAAAATCGAACCCACATATTCCATCTGTTTCCATCTTGATAATTCTACTTTACATTGATTAAGATTAATTTATCATCATTGTTGTCTTTTTATGTCTGTGTATCCAGATGGTGTTCATGTTAAAGTGGCATGAGACACAAACTCAGAGAAAAAGAAACAATTGAATAAAAATTAATGCAGACTCATTGCAGGCTCTCTGGTTTTCTTTTGGTTCAGTTAAAAAATTTCCATCTCTGGCATATTTCATCCTGCTTATTAATACTTTCAACCCATCTCGTCATGTCTTCCCCATAATTTACAGCCTATTGCTGCTAACAGATAATATAATCTATGCAGAGATAAGTTTTTATCTCCCACATCATGCATATATCCAGACTACTAGAGCAGTTTCAGTTGTGTATGGAATGATATGCCCTGTATAATACAGAAGCATTTTTGTTTAAGAAAAACTACCACCAAAGTTCTGTGGCACTCTAACATGACAACACAACTATACTGCACTATAGTACAGGACAGGTTAACAATTTTCGAAGTCTAAAAAAAAAAAAAAAAAAAAGTGTTTTCAATGAGAGTAATTGTGTGTTAACTTGTGAAATTCAACAGTCAATTCTTCCTAAATTGTTAGATTTACTGGTCATTTCTCTTATAAAAATTTCTTGTTTTGTGTGTAAAATAATTTGTTATTCGGGATTTTTGTTTCAGAAAAGAAGTGGAAACTGTAGTTAGTATTCCCGTCCCACTCATCTCTTTCCCTTGAAAGTTGGCTGTCAGTTCAAGTTTGTTGGTCCAAAAACAGCCAGACTTTGTGCAACAAAGAATTGCACTGTATAGTTGCAAACCGTTTGTTTTAATGCACTGAACTGATCCTTTGTATGCACGTGTGTGCTGACACCCATCATGTGGTATGTAGGGTTCGCAATGGATGTTACGCAGAACACAGGTGGGTGCTAAGCACATCCTTCTGTAGTTTTAAAACTCGAGCTTATGCCCCTCAGTTCAGTATCTCCCCTGTTCCCCAGTAGATCTCTCTGTAGGGTGCAACTGTATCACCCTGTGAAGGTCAACCAACTTGGTGTAATAAATATTGGTGGAATTAAAGGATTAAACCATGTTTGAAATTAATTGGAACTCAACATACTTAGAGGTGCCAACTATTATGGATTGTCCATAATTATGACGGTTTTGACTGTCAGATTATGGAATTATGGACAGGTTGGAAGAATTACGGATTTCAGTGCATTTTGGAGAATCTCAATTTTGTATCCTTTTTTGTTAACCCTTTTAGTGCGACGCGGCCGATCCGTTGGCGTTCGATTTTGATCCGAGTATTTTCCGAATCAGACGGCAGATATCAGTGTCGACGATCATATTGTTTTGAAATGGAATCTCCATGAATCATATCGTGAA
The DNA here is from genome assembly GCA_039090855.1 of Macrothele yani. Classification (NCBI taxonomy): domain Eukaryota; kingdom Metazoa; phylum Arthropoda; class Arachnida; order Araneae; family Macrothelidae; genus Macrothele; species Macrothele yani. The sequence goes on along the minus strand of CM076998.1, from coordinate 88,250,546 downwards.
ACAGCGATATTATCGAAAGAATCGTAATATGCCGTAAGAGTCGTATTGTGAAATAGTTTGCGCTTGCTATCGGGCTTCCTGTGCGCTTTCTCCGTGTGACAGGAGAAAAGGCTACTTTAGCCCAAACTTTTCCTACTGCAGTTGAGGTAGGGCTGTTCCTCGGCCTTGTTGATAAATTATAAAACGTCGTACTATCGGAAATCACTTTTTCAAGCCCCGTTCGAAGTGCAATAATGCGCAACTCGTCACAAGGCATGGTCCCGCGATGGCGGGTGTTTATTTTATTTGTATTTTTTTTTTTGCGGACTTTCGCCGCGCTGTAGAACGAAATGCAGTGTTTTATTTACTGGAAGCTCTTCACATTCATTTCATTTTTCCCAAACAAACAGACACAATCTCAAAACTCAGTGAATCACGAATCCTCTTTTTCCAAACTAGTGTTAGCAGAAGATGACTTTATTGACAGCTTGTTCCTCAGACTAGCAGACATGCTTTTTCCTACTGCGTGAAATGTTTTTGTAAGGTTATTTGAAATGGCTTGTTGTAGTGAGTGAAAGTTTGCCAAGTGATAGTGATGATTTTGAATCATCTGAGAGTGATATTGGCCCAGCAACATCAAGCCAGAAAACTAGCCACTGTGCCATGCACACAATATCTTTATCTTCTGAAAGTGAAGATCTTGATAGGGAATCTTCAGGTCATGAAAGCAAATGGGAGAATGTAATAGAGCATACCTGCCAACTCTTCTGATTTTGGCAGAAGTCTTCCGATTTTTTATACATTCTTCAGATCTTCCGACCAAACTCACATTCTTCTGCTGTTTGAAAAATTTCTGTGTTTTTCTGTTTTGCGAAAAATAACCTGTTTTATTAATTTTTGTAATTCAAAAAAAAAAAAAAAGTTGAAAAGCGCAGCAATAACTTACTAGTCTTAATCTCAGGGCTGCCAGACCTGCGCCAATTGTGCCAGCCCACGGCAAAACGTTGTTCTTGCAACATTATGCTAAAAAATGCGATTTTGACAAATCTGCACTAATTTTGCGCCAAAAGTTAAAATTTACCGGTCATCGATAATTTAGCAAAATCTTACGCCATTCGAAATTGATTCAGCGGTTAATTCGTACGTGAGATTCTTCCGTGGATTCGCAGAGTACCACCCCTCCTCCCCACCTTTTTTTTTTTTTTTTTGTCATTTTCGAGATCGATGCAAAAATGAAAAAATCAAGCAGTTTTCGAGGTATTAGTTAGGGCGGGGGTTCGTATTCCGTCTGGGGACGTTGTTTTGTCTTTTTAAACGCTCGGAAACGGAAGCTAAACGGAGTGCAGATTTTTCCTGTAATCGTATTTTTTCTCTCTCGCAATGTTGCTTTTGTTCAGTATTGTTAAATATAATTTCATTGCATAATTTCAGCTTGAAATTGTAGGCAACTATTTCTGAAAACGAAATCAGGTCGCCCAAAGATTTCTCCGTAATCTTCAACCACGAGATTCTTACGCAGATTCGAGGAATTTCGTCTTTTTTGTTATCATTTGGGCCATTCACGAGATTGAGGCACAACTGAACTAAAATTTTGGGAGGATTAGTGGGGGGTCGTTTTCTCCGTCGGAGGACGGAATTTCATCCTTCGAAAACGAAAAGTAGACGGAGGTAAGATTTTTCTTGTAATCGTAATTTTTTTCTCACTATGTTTCCTCTACCCAGTATTATTAGATATCATTTTATTCCATAAATATTTATATTTCAGCTTGAAATGTTGGATAAATTTCCGAAAACGGAAGTCAGACGGAGCGAAGATTTCTTCAGTAATTGTATGTGATGACTTTTAACAACACTCCTATGTAGTTGCTAAATGTCATCACCCTCATAAATGTGTGTGCATTTTAGTTTGATAAGGGTGGGGGAAATTTCCAAAAACGGAAGTGACGAAGTTTGTAAATTTGTAAGAATTGATGCATGGTGTTGTTGTTTTTTGTTAAAAAAAAAAAAAAAAAAAGTTTCATTCTCCAAAAATTACACCATTTATCTAAAATAGTGAAAGCTCTGATATCAGAATTCATGGTTCTCAGCTACAGTTGATGTTTTTAGTAAGCACAGGGTACCTTTCAAAAATTGCATTGCTTTTGGAGCACACAATGCTCCAGTAATGATAGGAGAGAAAAATGGTGTGGCTCGTCATTTGAAAGAACACCAAAGTGAAATAATAATTATAGGGTGTATTTGCCATTTAATTAATAATGCAAAGGAATTTTTTCTTTCATTAAAAAAATCGCACAATGTTTCAATCATTAATGTCAGGTGAATCGCTTGAGAGTCTTCTGTTAATTAAATGCAAAGTAAATTTACTTTGTTTTCAAAAAGAGTACTCCAAAGAATTCTTAAAAAAAGCCAAAAATTACACTGTAAAAAGTTTAGCTAACTGTTAAATTACTATAAATAAAAGTTCCCTTCAATAAAAACACACACACAAAAAAAAAAAATAAATAAAGGTGAGTGTCCTGTATTCCTTTTTTGTTTAAGCTGTATGAGTTCTAAATCACTTTATCATGTGACAAATTGACATAAAAAAATCTTCTGAATTTTTCAAAGCAATCTTCTGCATAGTCATTAAATTTAGTTAGCAAGTATGAATAGAAGGAAGTGATGAACAACCTCCGCATCCTTTTGATTATCATGAAATGCAGGGGCCCAAACAGGCTCCTGCAACTGATGCGGCACCTATTGCATATTTTTACTTGTTTTTTACTAATTTCATCCTTGGAATTATCGTTTCTGAAACAAATAAATATGCAAAGAAGTTTCTCCAGGAACATTCAAAACTTTCTCCCAAATCTCAAGCTAGGAAATGGAAAAATGTTACAAATGCTGAAATAAAGGTTTCCTTGCGTGCCTTCTAATATGGGAGTAATCAGTAGCCCACATAGGATGAGACGATTGCCGAAGGCATATCCAGTCAAAAAAACGCAAGGATTATGTAAAATGAAAGACTCCATAAGCCTTTGGATAATTTTTTTGCAAAAAAGAATGAAAATAGCGTGATAAATGCTGAATTGCTGTTTACTACATTCGTTGTGGAGCATAACCTACCTATAGCAAGCTGTGATCATGCTGGTCCCTTGTTTCATGCTATGTTCCCAGACTGTGATATTGATGAAGCTGGATATCCTAGAGCAGATGTGGCATGGGATGAAATATCTAAGATGAAGGATTCATCTGGCCTTCCCAAGTATTCTGCATTGCCTAAACTAATGTTGGCAGTATTGACTATCCCTCACAACAATTCCTCTACAGAGAGAATATTTAGTATAGTAAGGAAAAACCTCACATACTTCTGCCCAACAATGAGCACCAAAACATTAAGTGCCCTTCTTGTACAGAAAAGTAAAGTATTTTCCTCAGGTGAGCCGTGTTATAAAAAGAAGTTTTCAGAAAAAGAATATGCCACTGCAAAACAAGCAACAAGGGAGTCTTTATGTCAGCAATGACATGAGGTAAGTACAATATTGATAATTTAATTTCATAATTTTTTATCAGGATAGTGTAAACATTTAAGGTTATTACACATTTCACATATTAATTTCTCATGAAATACCCTTTCCACACGTTAACGATGAGGCTTCGTATGGTGATTACTGATAGGCTCCTCAGAAGGTCGTCACCTCATACAAGTATTACAGGTTACACAGTATTACTATAATATTGTTCTTAACTTTGAAAAAAAAATGGCTTGTTACATTACTGAAAATATTACTGAAAGTTTGTGTTCCATTACTGATACGTTCTGCTAGAGGTTGGCACCTCTGCATACTATACCTTACAAGAGCAGTCACTTCCTTAACAAGAAAAGAAATTATGTGTTGCTTTGGGGAAAACAAAACAGAAAACCTTGTAATGGGTTTTATTTTGCTTTTTTGGGGGTGCGGTGGGTGGTAGGCGTGGGCTTTTAGAAACCCTGTTTATAGAATAAAGGCTATGATCGAGTGAACAGGATACTTCTGTGGTGGTCTTGAATAATTGTGGTATAACTGGGAATCTGCTTAATAGTGTAAAAGTTGTGTATGGTGGCAGTAGAGCACGTGTACAAGTGAATGGTATTTTATTGGTTTGGTTTTTTAGTGGTGAAGGAGTCGGATAAGTTTGTGTAATGTTACCATGGCTGTTTAATATATTTAGGGATGCATTCATGCATGATGCCAAAATAGACATCTTATGTCTTGATCTTCCATGTGTGCAGATTGCTTTGTGCTGATGACACAGTCCTGCTGACAGATTGCAAAAGCAAGTTGCAGAGTATGTTCAGAATGTACGAAGTCTCTATGAAATTCAAACTGAGTATAAAAACAGGGGAAATAACAAAGTTATGGATTTTGAGAAAGGAACTGTAAATGCAAGATCAGTCTGAATGGTGCAGAAATATGCCAGCAAATGAATTTGTATACAAGGTGTGATTAAAAACAAAAAAAGATGAATGTTTTTATTGATGACAGAAATAGAATAATCTAGTTGCACAAAATAATCCCCCTGGACACACACACACACACAAGCTCTTCAGTGGTTCTTCCATCGTTGGAACACCTATAAAAGTCCTGTTTCGGAATGCTCTCGTTACATTACCTTTGATGTCTTCCCACAGAGTCAAAACATTTGCCTTTCATAACGACCTTTAGGAACAGTCAGAAGTCACCCAGTGCTAAGTTCAGTGAATAAGGGGGATGAGGAAGCACTGGAATGGATTTTGCAGTCAAGAATTGGATGGTCAGCAGAGCAGTGTGACTTAGCGCATTGTCGTGGTGAAGCATCCATCCACTGGTCTTCTTTTCTGGCCTCTTGTGATGTACTGCAGCCCTCAGGCATTTCAGAATTTCCAAGTAACATGCAGCATTAACAGTAGAGCCACATGGTAAGAATTCTCAATGCACCAATCCTTTGATATTGAAAAATGCCAGAAAGAGGACTTGAACGTGCAATTGAGACTGATGTGCTTTGTTGGATCTTGGGGAGGAAGGGGTTCTTCACTGAAAGCTGTGGACCTTTGTTTCAATTCGTAACCATAGACCCAGGTTTCATCATCTATCACAATTGTCTGTAAAAAGTCTGCATCTGCTGTTGTACATTGAAGCAACCCAGACAAAATTGTGACACGATTGCTTTTCTGGTCATCATTCAGAAGATGAGAAATGAACTTCGCTGCCACATTTCGTGTTTAATTTGTCAGTGGGGATGGTTTGAACAGAATCAAATGACAGATCGGCCTCTGCTGCAATTTTTCTGATGGTGAGGCGTTGGGTCTCTCTGATCATTGCACGAATTTCTATGATGTCATCACTTACCGCCGCTGATGGTCTTCCATGACGAGATTCATCTTTGATGGAAAAATCACCATCTTTAAACCTGGGAAACCACTTAAACACTGTCTTTTGGGTCATACCACTTTCATCATGAATAGTTGCCAGTTTTTCATGTTTTTCTCTCACCAAATATCTAAGGTGGAAACAGAATTTCACTTTTGCTCTTTGCTCGAATTTCGACATCTCGATAGTGTTGAACAAATAATAAATGTGCATCTACTTTCTTTGCTGTCTAGAGGACTACTTGCATTTGCGGCAAAACCAGTTTCCGGCCAGGCGATGTGCGAGAGTTAATGGCTGCTTATGTCAGGTGGCTTCCACAGCAAGGGCGGCTCCACTCACTTTACTTTTTGATCACCCCTCGTATTTAGGGAGCATGTTTGACAGAGAAAACAGATTATGTAGTGAAATTAGTAGGCAAGTGAATTCAGTTTTGAAAGTCGTAGCTAGCTGCCTTCGGAGGATTCTATTGTAATGATGGGTTCTTGAAAAAGTTTTGAATGATCGCATATGAAGGTATAATTTTTCTTACTCTGATGTATGGCAGTGAAACCTGGGTTCTGCAGAGGAAACTTAGTTGTTTGTATGCTGGAGAGATGCGTTGTGTACAGGAGATTTGTGGCAAGACACATTCTGATCATGCGAGAAAATAATACGTTGCAGATGTAATAATGTGAAGCAAAGTGTTGTTAGTAAGTTGGAGATAAATATTTTGAGGCGGTTTGGCCATTTCGAAAGGATGAGTGGTAAGTTGCTTACTAAGAAAATTTATTCAGCTCAAGTGGCAGGAAAGAAAGTTATGGGAGGACCAGATTCAAGAATATCTACTTGAGAAAAAGATAATGAGTGTGAAGTACAAAAGGTCTTGTGTAAGATTTGTGGTGGGTGTTGTCAGTTTGATATATGGTTTATACTGTATCAGGAGCAGATCCAGGATTTTTTTTTGTGTGTTGGGGGGGGAGACCTTCCTGATATTTTTCTGCAAAATGAAAAAGTGTTTTTAGTATGTCTATAAATTCTTCCAATTAATTAATGAAAGTAATGTACTTTCAAGTAATACTTTCTTTCACGAAAAAATATTCAATTTGTTATTAAAACCTAACAAATTGAAGCTTTTCCTTGGTTCCTGAGGAGGGGGCATGCACCCCCCCCCATGCCTTCCCTCTGGATCTGCCCCTGGTTTATATGGGTGTCAGTGGAGTCATCTGATATGTCAACAGTAAAATCTAACACCATCAGTTCATCAGTTCTAAACTTTTTTTTTTGATTGGAGGTTTAACGACCACCGTGAGCAACTCAATGGGCTATAAGCAGTCGCCCGTCCCTAATTTAGGGTCACTGGTTCCAGGGAAGGGAGAGAACCAGTGCCGTAAGACAAACACAACATCCATGCCTCACCGGGATTCGAACCCGGACCCCGTTCGGACGAATGATCAGAGGCCATCGCTTAGACCACTGCGCCACCGGGGCGGCGTTCTAAACTTTAATCTGGGAGATGCACTTTTTTTGAGGAGCTAACTTCTAAATCTCTTAGTGATATATAGGTATGTAAGTATAATTTATTGCCCCTTCTGCTTATGTTGTTTTAGTGCCATTTTATCTGGTGTTTAAGCACAGATGGTGTGAAGTATACCTTGAATATTATTGAATAATTGAATTTCCTTATTTTAACAGAACTGTTATGTATTATATGGATATAAGAAAACTTGCTAAAATAATTTAAATTTTGCTTTTGTTCATTTTTATATAAAATTAGTTTTCAGATGGTTAAAAGTATTTAACATCCATAACTGAAAAGAAAAAAACAACAACATATGTTTGCCATCATTTGTATTTAGCCTTTAATAATCTACTAATGCTGGTTTGTGTTAAATTTTGTTCATTTATGTTAACATCAGTTATTGCCAGCTCATATGAAAAATTTCAGTGCTTTTGCAGCATCATGAATAAGCACCTGGTATTCACAGAAAATCATCTTTATTTGTCAATAGGATCTCCTGCATATGCAATGAATGACCTTATCCCAGTGTTGCCCAAATTCAAAAATACCCTTCTGATAGAATTGGGTATTCATTTGGCTGAAAAAGTTCTGCAGCTCCCTTTCCAAAGCATCTTGGTTACAGAATTCTCTCTGATGCATATACAACTGTCCAGCTCACGGAATAGGTAATAGTTTGTTGGTGAAATATCGGAGGAATATGGCAAAACTGGTAGAACCTTCCTTGAGTTTAACATGCATATGTCATAGCATCTGCGAGGATATGACAGCAGCGATGGTTTTCCTTGTTGCAACAGTTCTCAGTACATAGTACTGTTGTCCACTATCCAAAACACAGTCCTCAGCACCATGCAGGGATGCAGATTGGGTTTTGAAGCCAGTTTTGATGGTTCCTCTGATGATAACTGTTGATACAACCATCAGCTATTGTTGTACAGGACCCATTTTTCATCAGACATCAGGATCCTCTATAGTAAAGACTCGCATGTAAGGCATGAGAGCACAGAATTAGAGGCTCAGAAGTTGCATTTTGTTCTGTTTAGTATAACTGTGAGGAACCCATTTGTTCAACTTTCTTACCTTTTGCAACCTAACATAGTTGGTTGTACACATTCTTAGCACAGGTATGAAGCTTGGCTGATGTGTGGTAGGGATTTGCCTTGAGCACTGCCTGTTGGACTTCATTGTCTAAAACAGCTAGTCATTTGGATTTTAGGGTTTTCTCTTGAGTCTCATCACTTTCACAAATCATTTCAACCATGTCTGTGCCATACCAACTGCTATCTCCATATGCTATGGGCCTGAGGCTGTAGTATCTCCCAAGTTTACACTCAAGCTTGTAATGAATTTTGATCTTCAAACTCTCCTTCATTCCGACAGCACTTTAATACTGTTTGAATAGCAACTCACATTGTCCGGTAGCTAATGATTCCTGATATCTTATAGAATCCTACTCCTAGTGAACTGGTTTCATAACTTATAGGACTGTGAACGGCTCAAACATTTTACCTGACTTGATATTAAATTGTTGAATGAAACTTAAATACTGAAAATGTGTAAATAAATATCTTATTAAACTCGTTTTTCAACATTGTTCTTGAAATTAATAGAATTTACAAGATGAGATGGAAGATATGATGGACCAAGCTAATGAAGTTCAAGAAGCTCTGGGTCGCAGTTATGGAATGCCTGAAGTGGATGATGAAGAACTTGAAGCGGGTAGGAATGTTTTTATGAAGAATATAAATTTTTCTATTACATCGATAATAGAGTAGTCTTTGGCAAACCACTATGTATTTAATATACTTATTTGGAAATTTAGAGATATGTTGTGCATTCTACTACCTATGACAGTTTTGCAAAAACGTAATCTGTCATACATTGTAAATTGATTCTGAGAAAGACACCCATTCATTGCTATCATGTTCTCATTTAATTCTGTAGTGAGTCATACTCAGGTGGCATTCATTTTCATCGTATTCAACTCATTTCAATCATTTATAATTTAACAATGCTTTTTAAAACTTTGAGGAGAATACAGCTGGAGGCATCTGATAAATTGAAGATCTCTTGTTGAAGTTTTGTTGTTGAAGATATCTTCATTGAGTACTAGTATTTTGAGATCTCATTTATCTGTGTTTAATGCCAGCTTCATTCTATCTTGTTCTAGTTCTGTTTGTTTCTGCTTCCTAAAAGCTTGTTGCATTGTTTCCTTAATAGCTAAAGTATGAATTGGCTGCTTTGTTCTATCTTGTTTTAGTTCTGTTGTTTATTTGGAGATCTGATACCAGATAACAGAACATCTATCTAATTGATCAATGTAATAACTTAACCACATAGCAATTCTTGACCCCAAATTAATAGGAAATCATCAGTGTATTGTATCTACAGTTATTTGTCAGGGTTGTCTTTAATACTGTTCATAATTACTTCAGCAAATATTGAAAACAGTAGTGATCCTTTGGTGCCAATAGATACTTTGTATCATCGAATACCTCATGCTCAAAAATTAAGTATAATGTCAGTCTTGCACCAATGCTGTCTGAAATTCCAGAAGAGTTTTAGGAGGTGGATGACGTCCTGAGTGTGTCCCATGCATGCTCAATGGGGTTTAAATCAGGAGAGCAAGCTGACCACTGCAAGCAGGTGACATCCTCACTTTCTAGGTATTTCTCCTCAATGGTGACTCAATGAAGACATGCATTGTCATCCATAAACACAAACTCAGGTCCCTTTGCACCCCTGATAGCAGGACATATTGTTGCACAATAACATCGTAGTACTTCTGGCCTGTCAAAGTTCCTCTTTCAAACACATGAAGGGGTGTATGTGAACCCAAAATTATTCCACCCCACACTAGAATCTCACCACCCCAAAAACGATTATGTTATAGTGTGTTGGAGGTGTTCTACTGAGTTCCATGTGGTTTCCAGATGAAGACATGGCGTAAAACAGATGCAGACTAAACCTGGATTCTTCAATAAACAAAACACAGGCCCATTGGTCAGCTGTCCAAGCATGATGCTCTCTGCACCAGGCTACATGGGCTCTTCGACGGACTGCAGTTAACGGGATGCATGTGGCAGGCATACAGGCCGTATTCACTTAATCATCTGTACACAGTATGCCTTGAAACCGTGGTCCCTGTGGCAGCTGAAAAATCTCTGGCAAGGCCTCCCTGCTGTACTCTGGGCCTTCTGTCAGTTTGTTACAAAAGATGGTCTTGTTGTGGTGTTGAAATACATGGACATCCTGTACTGAGGCATTGAGACACTTTTTCATCTTGTTGGAACTGCTGCCAGAGTCTAGAAATGACACTGGGACATGCAAATCCTGCAACACTGCCAACTGGCTTTGGCCAACCATGAGTTGACCAATGATTCTATCCCACATAACATCAATATGAGTTCATTGAGCCATATTCATTTGGTATACAACACTGTCGTGCCTCCGAAATGCACAACACCTGTTCTATTCTGCTGCTCTGACTTCTCTTTTTATGACCCGCCGCATGCTACATGACGTATGTCATGCTTCTAGTGCCTCCATTTGTCTGCTGGAGCAACAGATGGGCTTTCATAATTCTGGAAGAGGTATGAAGTAGTTTGCATGATGAACCAATTTGTGTAGTGCACGTTTTCCTGTGATTCACAGTTATCCTTAATTTTTGAGCATAAGTGTATATATATGCATACTTCTTAAGGCTTCTATGAAGTCTTCCATTTTAGTTTTTATTAAATTTAAACAAATTTCAATGTTAACAGCATTTTTGTAGCTAGCCTTGAATGTTGTATCAATACCTGTAGTGATCCTTCAAGCTGTTGATCTTTCTTCTAAATAACTGTAGGAAAACTAAGCAAACTAAGACTCTCTTAAGAGCAGCTGTAATACACGATATCATAAAGCTCTAATGCATGCATACCACAAGGTTCGTACGGTCCTTAAAAATCCTTAAGAACTCCTTATGTTTGATTTCCATTTCTAAGGCCCTTAAAAGTCCTTAAAAAGTCCTTATTTTTTAAAACAACTACATATCTCCCCCCCCCCCAATCTTGTTTTTTGTACTGCAGTAATGGGCATCGCAACCCTGCCCCTGTTTTTGTTTGTGTGTCTGTAAATGTGCTAATCCGTGGGAGTTTTCTTCTAGCTCATTGAAGGGAGATTGCTCTTAGAAATGATCTCCCCCCCCCACCCCCACTTTTCCCATTGTAGCCTGCATGACTTACACCTTGCGTGACCTTACCAGTGGGATCAACATTTGTGTTGTGTGTCTTTTCAGGGTTCAGAGAGTCAAAGGTGTGTGTGGGGGGGGGGGACTGCTTCACAATTTATGGTGTCAGTTGTCTCATGCATTGTGATCTACCTAGTGTCTACTGTTCTACTCAACTCACCTTGCTTCATTGTCGCTGTGTCTCCTGCTTGTCCTATTTCTTTTCGGTGTGTATTTCATTTTGTTCTTTGCAGGCAAAATGCCTGGTAAATGGCCACCAGTGCTGTTTAATCCCCTACGTATGTATACACACACATACACACACACACACAGTGATATTCCAGTGACGTGAAATATCAATTGGAGTGTAGGGTTCTTAGAAAGTCCTTATTATTTTATTTTTTTTCCACAGAAAAGGGTACGAATCCTGATACCAGAACAAGTACTTTATTTTTAGTAATTTAGTGTATACGCAAAATAAAAATAAAATAAAAAAGGAAATGGCCATGGAATCACCATTGCTTTCAGTCTTTGCTGAAGTGACTGCAGGAAAAATGAAAATGACAAGAAATTAAAACCCCATTTTTCCATCTGGTAAAAAGGTTATCCTACTAATTTGAAATCAACATACTGAAGCAGAACAATTAACAGAAATAAATTCTGTCATGTTGTATAACTAGCTTTTTACTTAACAGAAAAATGAAAATCTTCTAAGTTTTGGCTGTAATACTTGTAACATATAGCAATCATTTTGAATACAGTGTATTAAAAATCTATTGCTACTTTATTTTTCCATCTATTTCCAATCATCCTTGGAGTTCAACAAATAATGTCAAGGTACACATAAAAGGAGCTTATAATAATACACACTGTGTATGTGTAGACAAGAATAAAAGTATAGGAATGAATTGAAATGTGAAATGCCAAGGAAGCAGGGACACAATGAAAAAAATTGGTAAAAACAACCATAGAAAGAAAAAAAAAATGTCGAGGAGATTGATAAAATACAATGGTAACATATTTTACATCCTCAGCAATCCAAGAATATTAAACAAGCTTGTAGATATCAGTGATTGTTTTCTTAAGTGTAAAGATATAACAAAAACCCCTTAGAAAGTGAAGTTTCCCTGCAGCAGTTCAGTTAAACCTGATCTTACAAACAAGCAGTGGTGTAGGGTGACCTAAATTTATCCGGTGCTAAATAATTTAAAAATTTCTCTTGACTTCTTCTGTACTGTGAAATATCATTTCAATGGATTGTGAGGTTTCCAAACACCACATGCTGATATAATGCTCAACCACACAGAGTGAAGTAGAGATTTTATTTATATATATGCAGTTCTGTATAACATAAAAATACTGTAGAAATAAAACAGTAAAGATCCATGTAACTTGATTGACATTAAATGTCCGTCATTACTGTTTCACACGTTATGCAAATTCTGCAATCGGGAGATTATTAAATGATGTTAGATACGTATGTGGCATAGTATCGGCAATTAAAATCAAGAAACAATGAACTATATATGTACTTACTATATTCCTAGTGGCTGTCAGGGCTTCTTATGTACACCTGTAATGTGTTTATTCACAAGACAATGTGTTTATTCATACAGCAATGTCTTGTGAATAAACACATTACAGGCGTACATAAGAAGCCCTGACAGCCACTAGGAATATAGTAAGTACATATATAGTTCATTGTTTCTTGATTTTAATTGCCGATACTATGCCACATACGTATCTAACATCATTTAATAATCTCCCGATTGCAGAATTTGCATAATGTGTGAAACAGTAACGACAGACATTTAATGTCAATCAAGTTACCTTATCGTGGCCACGTAAAAATTATGTTCATCGCAAATTGGCGAAATTTGAACAACAATATACAGTAAAGATCCAGTTGAAATATGGAAAAATGCAATGAAATACAGTATTTTTCCATATTTCAACTGGATCTTTACTATATATCATTACAGGAAGTCTTTAATATATCACTCTCTAAGCTATTATGCTTTTCCCCTTTTGTTTGCTGTTCTGGTCTTGAAAGATATTACACTAAAGACAAACTGCATGTAAATAAGTAGTTTCTTTTTTAAAAAAATAGTGCTAGTATTTTTCTAGGGAAACTGTTGCTGAATTTCCCTCCCTCTTTAAGTGTTAAAATGTTGCAGATTTAAGACTTCTGTTATGACTCTTTTCAAGAAAAGGGGTACTATAATGTGAAAAAAATATATATGTCCTGTTCCTCAGAGTGGATGGCTAAACTTCCTATTCATATAAAAAAAATCTGCAAGAAGTTACGAAAAAATCTTTTAAAGACTAAATATGCCTGTGAGCTTTGAACTGATGACAGCCAGTCATGCTCACATGTTGATGAAGCTGATACTTTGCCGCCCCGGTGGCGCAGTGGTCTAAGGCAGTGGCCTCTGATCATTCGTCCGTAAGGGGTCCGGGTTCGAATCCCGGTCAGGCATGGATGTTGTGTTTGTCTTACGGCACTGGCTCTCTCCCTTCCCTGGAACCAGTGACCCTAAATTAGGGACGGGCGACTGCTTATAGCCCATTGAGTTGCTCACGGTGGTCGTTAAACCTCCAATCAAAAAAAAAAAAAAAAAGAAGCTGATACTTGACCTATCATTAGTCAGAGTAGTAGTGAAGGTGAAATAAGCAGGTAACTTCTGAAAGTGCAATACAAATTTTGAATGTATCTTTACAGTTAATTGGCTATACTCCTGTAAAAAAGAAAAAATACAGCCATGAATAAAAACATCCTTATGCATACTTGAAAAAAATTACTTTCAGGGTTTTTATTGAAGAAAGTTATGTTAATCTTTTCCTGGTGCTGAACTCCCAATATCTGACCTGGAAACAAATTATTGTTCAGCTTAAAGAAATATTAAATGGTGCAAAGTGAAGAGCGAAGAAGCTGCAAATTCTTACTGTGTACCAAAAAGTTGGAGTTTTCAAAACTTGCAGAAAAGAATCCAAAACCATTTGCAAAGAGCAAGAGTTGAAAGGAAATGAAAATTGTATAAACTCTGAACCCAAAGCCAGGAAATATATTAAAACAGGATGCAGCTGATCTGGCGTATTTTTTATTGCCATGATTGCATTGGCAGGCCAATGCCCGGAAAAAAAAAAAAGATCATTGAAGTAATAGTACTAGCTAAAAATAAAAAAATGATTTACCAAAGGGAGGGGGGGGGGGGTTGAACAATCTGAAAGAAATTCATAAACAGTTTAAGACTGTATATCAATAAATAAAAATTGGCTTCTCAAGTTTGCAGAACTGCATCCAAGGAGATTGTATCATTGTTGGAGCAAGTGGCTCATGTAGTATGCATATGTGTATCATAATTTATCAAAACTGTAAAGTCATGTTTTTAGAGTTGATATGGCAAAATTAACTATACTGAAGATAAACTCCCCACAAACAGCTACAGAGAATGCATTGTAAGAGTTATATGCAATCCTTTACTTCCTCCATGCTACTTCAGTAAATGCCAATGTTGCCTGTGGAACAGATTTACTGAAAAGTTTCATTATTGATCTTGTGTGGAAGAGAATAACATTCATTATGTGACATTTAGACTGTGGGTGTCTATTAATCATCTCTTGAAACTGTGACAAAATCAGCAGAAGAGTTTCTTGATTTTTTTTTTCTTTTAAGACTAAAGGCATTGATATATTATTTCTTTTTTTTTATATCATTTTTAGTTCAAAAATTATAGTTATTAAAGGTTTACTACTTAGTATATCATTAGGATACCTTCGGACTGATGAATCCTCCCAATTTAAATCGGCTATTTAACCCTAAAACACTTTCATTGTGTCATTTTGAGGCCATTTTTGGTGAGGGTGTATTTCATTTTAATATTTCATAAATAATGATCCCATTGTGGTCTCAACTTGAAAGTTGGCACACTAGTGAGCAAAAGTCTAGGAATGGCATGCAATTTGAAAGTAAATAAATAAACTGCAGTTGTTTTTTTTCTTTTATGAAGTATTCAAGGTCAAAGGTTATTTCTATGACTTTGAAAAGGTCAGCCTTTTTTCAGCACATGGTTTAAAAGCTCATGTAAAATGCTATAAAAGGACACAACTTTCCACCTTCTATCTAGCCTAATTAGGTAATGAGATACAACTACTCAAAGATTGTCTGACAGTCACAATTTTCTAATTTTCAAGGTCATATAATTCAAAACTCGGTGAGTGGACAGAGCTAAAATTTGGGATTTATGCACAAGTCTACATGTCTAACAATCACACCAAATTCCAAGGAAATCAAAAGGGGTCAGGTTGTGAGCCTGTTTAATTTTATCCAAATGCGACATTTTATAAAGAAATGGGAATGAAAAGAATGTCAGCAGAAGGAAAACTTAAGCAGCTATGCAGCTGCAGAGTCAACAAAAGACCAATATGGCTGTGGAACTGGCTGAGAAGAAAGCTAGGCTTGCTTGCAAGAGGAAAGTTAAGTTAATGTTCTAGCAAGTAAAACAAAACAAAGCAAATAAGAAGGGGGAAAAAACTGCATTTGGAGCAGTGTCCTTTAAAACTTTTGTTTTGTTTTGAATTTTATATTGTGAATGCATTGATGTGCTCCAGTTAAATATTTACATAAATAAATTACAGTGAATAATTCTGTCAATAATTCAGGTTAAAAAGTTGCCATAGGTTCTAATTTTTCACCAGGTTAAAAAGTTCAGCTTTTTTCCCCCTTTATCAGTCTCATGAATGTCAAATAAGAATCAATGTATGTTTTAGCACTATGTTCTTGTCTTAGATGTGAGAGATCTTTCAGCTTCCTAAGTAATATTTTCTGTTCCCTCACTGTTGTTTTTGACATGTTCTATGAACATCAGTTTTTGTGGTGTTTTTTTTTCACTTAATCTTTGAGTTCTGGATGTCTTCATCCTCTTTGGTCAGTCTTTCACATTGCCATCAATCACTGTGGAATCACTTGCCATTCTTAGCACCTCAATGTAGAGTATTTCAGTTCAATATCTGGATGATTACCAAATCTGAACTTCTTCCAACCTTTATGTAGTATGGTGTTAACAACATTACATAAGAATATGAAGTTAAATGATGCATGTTTAATCAAATAAATGGTAGTATGGATGTTAGTGCTCTATGAGCTCCTTTATCTTTTGTTTCATTATCACTGTACTTGGGGTTCACATGTCCCTTGAAATCTTGAAAAATCTTCCAGTTGCAAATCCGAAATTGACAAATTCCTTATTATGCAGTATGCTGTGAGGTATATATTTTTCCTTTTGGTATTTATATTCTATATTTTGTATGATTTTAAGAATTGGATGCTCTGGGTGATGAAATTGCATTGGACGAGGACACGTCTTACCTAGATGATGCTGTTAAAACGCCAAGTATTCCGTCCAAAGAACCTGGTGCTGAGAGTGTTCCTGCTGGTGTAAGTAGCACTGCTTTCTAGCTGTTTTTATTATTATCATTTTGTTTTTTGTTGTTAATGTGTGATTTATTGATAAATACTTAATATGCTGTTTTGGCAGTTATATGTATGAAGCATTAGTAACAATTTAGTGAATAACTGTATGATTTTATTTAATATCAGAACATTTTTTTTACTGTCAAAAATGAAGATACAGGGAGTGGAATACTTCAAACGAGTGTCTGAATTTTGGCCAAAGTCTGTTAGTTATATCAGGGCATTCACAAAGCTTTTAACACAACTCTATAGGTACGCACTTGTTCTTCCAAAAAATTAATGAACTACACCTTGCTTAAAAACGTGTTTTAACTTGTCATTGTGTGTTAAAAGCAAAATACATATCATCATTCACTGGCAGCATTTACAAAATAAATTACGTATTCTCTTCACCGCCAGCACTTAAAATTCAGTGTGTGAATTCTGTTCATTTTTGCTATAAAAAGCCTACTAAAGATGGGAAAACATTTTGTCATATCATCACTGTCAACCATTATCAATCCACTGCTGGACGAAGGTCTCCCCAAGTTTCCTCCACAACGGTCTGTCTTGTGCCAGTCTCCTCCATGTCACTCCCGCATACTTTCGAATTTCATCCGCCCATCTCCCTTGTGGTCTTCTTGTGGGTCTTTTCCTGTCCCTTGGAATCCAATCTAAAATTTCGGCTGTCCATCGATGGTCTGTCCTTCTGGCAGTATGTCCAGCCCATTGCCATTTCAGAGATTTAACTCTGATCATGATGTCTTCCATTCTTGTCATTTTCTGGGTCCACAAGTTCCTCTTCTTATCTCTCCTGGTTACACCAAGCATGAACCTCTCCATGCTACTTTGAGTTGTCTGCAGCCTTTTTATGTATCTTTTAGTTAAGGGCCACGTCTCTGCACCATACGTAAGCACTGGAAGGATGCATTGATCAAACACTTTTCTTGTAAGACATAATGGCATATTGCTCTTGAAAATTATGCTGTTTCTTCCAAAAGCTCTCCAGGCAAGTTTTGTACGCCAATTAATTTCATCAATGTGACCCTCACTTGATATCTGCTGTCCAAGATAGACGTACGTGTCTGTTATCTCCAGCTTTTCTCCATCAATCGATAAATCTTCATTTCTTGTAAAAAGCATTGAACATCTTTTTTGTCTTCTGAAAGTTCATTTTTAATCCCACTTCTTTCTTTTTTTTTTTTTTTTTTTTTTTTTTTAGGTATAACGACCACCGTGAGCAACTCAATGGGCTATAAGCAGTCGCCCGTCCCTAATTTAGGGTCACTGGTTCCAGGGAAGGGGAGAGCCAGTGCCGTAAGACAAACACAACATCCATGCCTCACCGGGATTCGAACCCGGGCCCCTTTCGGACGAATGATCAGAGGCCATTGCTTAGACCACTGCGCCACCGGGGCGGCACCCACTTCTTTACTCTTGTCAGCAAGTTCCTGGATCATACTCTGCAGCTCTGATGGGGTAGTTGCAAAAATGACTATGTCATCAGCAAAATGAAGGTGGGTTAGATAATCTCCATTAATCTTTTATCCCTTTGTTTTCCCAGTTCAGTGATTGAAAGACATTTTCCAATGTGGCATTAAAGAGCTTTGGAGATATGGTGTCACCTTGTCTCACTCCCTTTCCAATTTTTATGTGTGTTGTATTTTCAAACAGCTGAATCTTTGCACTTGCATTTTCATAGATGTTATCAATAATAATTATGTATGCATCTTCAATACCGCAGGATTTCAGAGCCATTGTAACTGCTGATGGTTTCACCAAATCAAAAGCTTTTTCATAATCGATAAAAGCCATGCACAATGGAAGTTCGTATTCCCTTGCTCTTTCAATTAGTTCTCTCAATACGTGGATATGATCTATTGTGCTGTAGGCACTCCTGAATCCAGCCTGTTCTCTCTATTGAACCATGTCCAGTGTTACCTTCAAACGGTGTGAAAGAACTTTAGTGAAGATTTTATAAACCACTGATAGGTCTGTAGTTCCTGAGATCCTCAATGTCACCTTTTTTATGTAGCAGGATCATTGTAGCGTTGTTCCAATCCTCAGGAATCTTCCCTTCATTAAGGCATCGAGGGAAAATTTGGGCGAGTACTGTTTCGATTTCTCCACTTGCTTCTTGTATGATGTCTACAGTAATTCCATCTTCTCCTGGGGCTTCTCCCCGCTTCATGTTCTTGATTGCATGTGCAACTTCTGCTGGGAGGACTGGAATAACTCTGGTACTGGTACCTTTCAAGATGTCTGGAGTACTTGTATCATCCCTTTCATATAATTTGGAGTAGAAATCTTTTACTCTTGTCAAAATTTCGCCTCTATTTCTTGTTACAGAACCATCTTCTTTTCTCAGTGCCATAATCTGTTTTCTTTCCTTACTGAGATGTCCCTTTGCTATATTTAGGCTTTGGTTGTTTTCAATTGCTTTCCTCACTAGTTCACAGTTGAATTTCCTTACGTCTTCAGTGATACTTTTTCGTACTGTCTTGCATAGCTCTATATATTCCACTTTGGAAGTCACATCTTCTTTAGTTGTCCTCATCTCTCTTCTTTTTGCATCAACATTTTGGTTTTTCCTGATAATTTGTTCACATGCAACTTGTTCTCAGACCCAGCTAATTTTGTTGCTGTTTCCATAAGAGCTTTGGTTACTTTTCTGTTAACTTCAGAAATATCCACTTCTTCCACTGTTAGGCCTTCTAATACAGAGAATCTGTTCTTCAGTTCCAACTTGAAGGGTATTATGGTGTTTTTTAAGGTTGGTTATGTCAATGCATTTTGTTTGTCTTATGAGCTTGCCACGTTCGAGTTTAGTGTTGAGGTGCATCTTACATCTCCCCAATCTATGGTCACTACCTGTGTTGAACTTGTTTAGCACACTGCAGTCTTCTACGACGAATTTTTTGTTACATATAATAAATCAATTTCACTTGTCGTCCCATTTAGATGTCTTCATGTCCATTTCCTGTGTGGCTTTTTCTTGAAAAAGGAGTTCAAGATGAAAAACCTTTCTGCCTCTGCAAACTCTACGAGAGTATTTCCACGCTGGTTGCCGTGACCAAATTTACATACTCAAGTTTTGTTCTGTTGCCGTTGCTCTATTTTTGCATTGAAATCTCCCATAATTATCTTCAAGTGCTGCTTACCTTTATTATTTAGATGACGGAATTTCCTCATAAAATTCTTCAATTTTTTCTTCAGGATGACTTGTGGTGGGTGCACAAGTTTGAATAATCTGAGCCTGGTATCTTCTCGAGAGATGGATAACGAGTCGTGCAGCTCTGTCAGAGGAACTTTCAACTTGTACAACTTTATCCTTCAGTTTCTTGTTTATTATAAATCCAAAACCACTAGTTCTGCCAGTATCTGTCCCACGATAGTAGAAGAGATGTCCACTTTCATTTCAATGAGATCTTCTCCTTTTCTCCTTACCTCACTTAGCCCGACGATGTCCCACTTGATCCTTTGTAGTTCCGCTTCCAATTCAAGAAGCCTTGAATCGGAAGATATGGAGCGTCCATTATACGTAGCCAAGGTTAGCATCAGATGGCAGCCTAGTCCGGTCCTCCGGGGATTCTTAGCACCCTCTGCCTTCATGTCGCACTGGCCGTTGCCTTGGCCAGGTACATTCCTGCTGCCGGAGACTGAGTGCCAAGATTTAAGTTGTGGAGTCATTTTGGAGGGGTTTGGCCATAACTCACCACGCTGGCCAAGCGGGTTGGTGAGTGTGGGATAGCATTTCCTCTAATCCCGATGGTATAGTTATACTGCTATTGGCAGTCGTCAGAGCCCCTTTAGTGGGAACAGGATGCACCACAAGAAGGCGGGGTTGACATTTGTCAAGGAGAGGCTGTGATGTTACGCATCACTTGACCTTATCATTTGTCATATATACTCACATATAAGCTGAAAGTTTTTGGAAAAAAATATTGTTATTTTAACTAAAGGGTTTGGCTTATATTTGAGTCAGTTAATAATGTAAATAAATAACTAATGGGATATTTTCATACCCTGCATACAATTTCAGGAAACAGAAATACGAGTGTAGTTGTTGATAATGTGACGTATGGGGAACCTCACTCGATTTCCGTGTCAGAGCATGTAATTTCTTGCTCCCAAAAAGGTAGTTAGGTAAAACTTTAGGTTATACTCCCACTTGAATTACTTGTGTGACATAGAACACTGGTAGTGGTGTCATGT
Source organism: Macrothele yani (assembly GCA_039090855.1). NCBI lineage: Eukaryota > Metazoa > Arthropoda > Arachnida > Araneae > Macrothelidae > Macrothele > Macrothele yani. The sequence continues at coordinate 88,229,826 of CM076998.1, read as the reverse complement.
CAGCCATACAGTAAGAATTAACTTCTAGCCAACGACAAAGGCCATTGGCTGCATTAAGGTGTGACACATAAGTTTCTTTTTGTGGTGCATGTACACCATTGGTTGATCAAAGCAGTGGCATTTCTCTGTTGATGTCATGAGTGGAGAACAGTGGCATTTCTTTGTTGATGTCATGAGTGGAGAACAGTGGCATTTCGTTGTTGATGTCATGAGTGGAGAACAGTGGCATCACTAAAGTGTTTCACCTCAGTGGTATCACAGGTGCAAAACAACTTCTCCTGTAAGAAAAATTATCACATTACTAACCATAGGTATCATTTATTATCCACTACTAGGAAAGAAGGGGTGGAACAGTTGATTATATACAGGGTTCACACAGCCCCTAGAATCCTGGAAAAGTCCTGGAATTTGATTTCGCTTTTTTCGAGGCCTAGAAAGTCCTTGATTTTTCATATTTTTGTGAAAGGTCCCATAATTTTTTTTTTCTTGCAGTGAAAATAAAAAAACAATTGATCAAAATGTTTGTTTGGATTGATTGTATCCCTTTGTTCTAGCTCTCTGTGATGTCTGTTTGTCACATCACTTCCTCCATGATATCATCTCTTTAATCTCTTGTAATGCTGCAATGCAAGATGTTTGAGGGCCATATTTCCAGTAACCTTGGTTTGTGGTATAGTAGTTGTGTGAACAAATAGCATGTGGAAATCCTCCCGCAATTTCAAGCTGGCAGTTCCTTTTGTCATGCACTTTCCTCACTGAAGGATGATTCAGATGAAGAAAATGGCCATGACGACTTTGCTGATGACAATACTTACTATATATCGATGATGCAACTTTAACAGAGATGGACTTGCAGGAACTTTTTAGAAACTCCAATTATGATTCAAATACTTCCTGTGAGGTATTTAAAGAAGATAATTTTACAAATTTGCATCATTTTGTTTCAGTAATATTGTGTTTTCCATACTCTTAAAATTTAAGGTCTGCTGCTATGCAGGTCTTTTTTATACCAGAATTTAGCTGTTGAACTAAGAGGTAAACTTATACATGAGTTCCAAGGTGAGCCAAAAGTTTGTTCCATGTGCAGCTAAAAAGTTTAATGTTGCCAGAAACCCATTAGCACTCACCTCATTCTGCAAAGTACAGGTTGTTGTTTTCTGTAGTCCTTTGTCAACATTCCACTAGACCCACGGTGGTACCACTCGCAAGTTTTGAGGACAGAAACTCGGATGCCAAATTTCACGTGTACTACTGAAGCTAAGTGCCGTCCTTAGGAAATATGCCATGGGGTAAAACAGATGGTAGTCGAATGGGGCGAGGCTCGAATTCTACAGTGGATGAGGGTAGTTTCTCAACCTCTTCAAATGCCTGTAGTTACAAACAAGTTAGTAAAATCATGCAATGCATTGATTATGACACACTTTCCAACATACCAGAAATCATTTCTCAAGTTATGAGGATAATGGCTGTACAATAAATCTTGCTCCTACGATCTGACCTTTGACCCCATTTCGATGATATTCAACAGAACCGGTAAAGTATACTTCCAGAATAACATGATAAAGTTTTGTCTCAATCTAGCATTTTTACATAAGTTATAATGCATAGGGACGATGGAATAGATCCCAATCCTATGTCCTGACCTTTGACCCCATTTCACCCATTTTCAATAGGGTTTGTCCCCAGGTGGTCCTCTACCACATACTAAAATTTCATCGAAATCGAACCTTATTTATGCAAGTTATGACGCATAAGGGCAGTGGAATGCATCCCGCTCCTATGTCCTGACCTCTGACTCCACTTTATTCATTTTCCATAGGGTTCGTCACCAGGTGGTCCCCTACCACATATGAAATTTCATCGAAATCGAACCATTTTTATGCAAGTTATGATGCATAAAGGCAATGGAATGGATCCCACTCCTATGTCGTGACCTTTGACCCCATTTCGCCCATTTTTAATAGGGTTCTACCCCAGGTGGTGCCCTACCACATACTAAAATTTCATCGAAATCGAACCATTTTTACGCGAGTTATCGTGCGAACAGACAAAGCTGGAGCATATACACTTCTTCAACCTACGGTTGGAAAGCGTAAATAAAATTAAGTAGATCACGCTAGTTACGTTAAGAGATTAGAACTTTTTCAAAGAAAGTTCGTAAATTGGGAGCTTTCGACCTTGTCTTAGGTCTTCATCACGCCAATGGATGACTAACATTGTTTCCAGATCTTACATATTATTTTTTTTTGTTTTTGTTTCCAGATCTTAGAATCAATCTCCAGATCATCGGGACGTAGAGAGGAGATTCGGAATTGCAAGTCTTTGGGTTGAAAAGAATTTCCAGTTATTCATGGTAACGGAGGGCAAATTGACTGTCAAGAGAAGCAATATGTTTTGCTTCGTTCCAGCAGGGAATTGCAGATGTGTCTTCCATTGTCAAAATAGGAAAGGCTGTATTCGGTTTGGCTTTCAAAACATGTTTCTTATGTTCCAAAATTCTGTGGTTAATGCTTCTGTATGTGCTTCCAATGTATAAGTTATTACCTGTTGGAGGAGAGATGGGAATGCAGATGATAATTGCTTATATCACGCTAGTTATGTTAAGAGATTAGAACTTTTACAAAGTTTCCAGAAATTAGAACTTTGTAAAAGTTCTAACCTTTTAACGTAACTAGCGTGATCTACTTACCCTTTTTTGTTATTTCTTGTTACATGTTTTACCCATCATCGTCATGCCTGTAGTTTTTGGTGGACCACTCTGGGGGTTGGATTTGGGGAATTATCCACTTGCATCAACACCCACTTCCTATTGATGAGTACTAAAATGTGTTGGCACAAAAGTACAGTCTGTTGTCGTGGACCTGCTGTAGTTGTTCTGCATAGGGGTTCCTGTTCACAGCCAGACCATCTGGGATAAATTCTTATTGAATAAGGCTCTCACAATTTCACCAAATGCACAGCAGAACTTTCCTCTGGTGCTTCCCTCTTTCCACCACTGGCTGTGTTTCCTGGTGTGTCAGCCACTGGTTCCCAGTGGTCAGATAACGTAAGAATATCCGCTTTTTATTACCTGTGACAGTACCACGCCCAAAACCTGTCATTCTATGGATTTGGCAGCAATCTTTGAGTAGGTTTTTGTGGTAGTTGGAAGCACACTTAAAGTTACGTATCAAGTTTCTTAAGGCAAATATATTTCAGCCATGAAGGCCATAGCAATGCTGAAATATATATACCACAGAAACCTACTTGTTTTTTGGTTACGTGCATTGCCTACCTCTCATTTATGAGCAATCTGTGACAGAGAACAACACATTGTTTCTCCTGCTACGGTGTCAATTCATGAGGAGCCATTTGTTGGTGCCTGGAGGTGAAGCTAAGATGGTGCAGGTGATGAATGATGGTGGATTGGGAATACCAAACATCAGCTGTAGGTGCATTGGTGCTGGCATTTGATATCACAGCTTTGACCAGGGTGTCAGTGTTAGTGGTTGTTGGATGTCCTGACCTTGGCTTGTCTTTGAGACTACATCTCCCAGCATTGAAATGCCTGAACCATTTTCGTGCAGTGCCGCTGTTTTCCGATTCCTCGCTTTCAACTGCACAAATTTCTCTTGCTGCTGCTGCCGCATATAACCCTTTATTTCTTCTAATGATGGTGTAAGAGCACCCAGACAGCACATTTATTGACCGTGTTTGAAACCATATGAGCTCACACGCTCGTACATGGAGCAACCTAGACTCGATGAAATCACTTAATTTAAACTCTCGACTCTATAAATTACAAACTTTATTTCAAGGATTTCTCTTAAACCAAATGGCAACAGTGAATTAATTTGAATTAACTATCAATGTTTTAAGTTTCTTGATGTAAATTTTGAACGATATAAGCACCAATGACAGGCATTGAAAAATTTAGTGCTTGAAATATCTAGATCATTGAGCAAATTAATCAAAATCACCAGTAAGTGATCTCATATTCCAGTCAAGTGAGGTAAGTGTTGGTTATTCACCTGGTCCAGGCCACTTAAATTGCATTTAATTTGTGACTTAAATAAATAATGGCACTGTTTGTCCATGTATGGAAAGGAGACAGGAAAAAGGGAAGAAAAATCAGATGTCACTATCAGACCTAAATTATTTGTTAGTAATACATATTGCTCTCTGACCTAGAGACTGTAATGTTTACGTTTTTTTTTTTTTTTTTTTTTTTTACTGACACTTAGGTTGTACTCCCAGAGGAGATATGGTGGTTCATTTGCTTTGCATTCCAATCTTGAAACTACACAGTCGAGTCACATTATTGTGACCACCTCCCAGTGGCGGCTCGTGGTTGAAAAAATAGGTGAAGAGCAACATGAAAAGATATCTACTGTCTTCAATGAAAATCACTATATGAGGACTGACCTATTTTTTGTATATTAGATCAATTCTTCTTTCTTTTAAAGCTGCAAATTTGTCGATTATGTCGTCATAGAATGGTTGTTTCTTCGTGAGCATCAATAAAATATCTTTCTGAATAGAAATATTTGCCAAAGAAGCAAGTCTGTCTTGAGAAATAGTGTTTCTTCAGTAAGTTTGTATTCTTTTAAGGCAAGAAAAACTTCTTTCCACTGACACACTTGTAGATGGAATTTTTAAAATGAGGGCAACCAATTTATAAGCTTCTGTAAAAATGTCTTTATCTTCATGAAGCACTCGAAGAAGTTCTTGTGTCGATATATTCCTTAATTTTTCGTTGGCATATACAAGACTCAGTTCATTTTTAAGGTGCTGAAGTTTAGTAAATATTTTTCCGTAAAAATGTTGTAGATTTTCAAAAGCGCGAGAGGGAAAGCTTGAATTAAATTGTTCGAATTTGGTTGTGTCAGCAAGACAAACAAATTGAAGTTTTTCACAATCTTCAAATCTTATATCCATTTCCATAAGAATATGGTCTAAAATTTCAAAATACAATTGTTTATAATTTTGAAAAATTGTTTCTTGTGTAAGAGCAGCATATTCCCATTTAGATCTGCTTATTTCTGTGATTTTGCTAGCTTTTCCAAACAGTGTTTCAAATACTTCATCATTCCTTTTTTGACTCAAAATTTCACGAGTTTTTTTAATTTGAGTTACAGAGTAGTTTATGTCTAGTGATTTTTTCTGCAAAATTTCGAATAATAGATCAGTGGGGCCAAAAACTTTCATTAAATACTATTGCCAAAAATGTAAATTCAAAAGTGTTCATATTGTTTAAAAAACCCTTGGCAAGTTGAATTGATTGCCTGATTGCTCATTATTTGTCAGAAATTCGAATACTTCCTTCAATTTATCCCAATCTTCAACAATTACACTTACTAACTTCGAAGTGGAGGACCATTGAGTTTCTGCTATGGTTGGTATGCGTCTTGCGGTTGTAGATGTGAGTGTATAAGATTGCTTCACCGAGTAGTGAAAAAACGAAGGAATTCCAGTGAGACTTGCATAAAATATACGACACTTTGAAATTTTAGAAAAACTCTGCTGTAATACAAGGTTCAAACGATGTGCTAAGCAGTGAGCAAAAACAGCTTGAGAAGCTTTATCCTTGATTTTTTTCTGGAGACCATTCAAGTGCCCATACACTTGCCCCATCGTAACATTGTCCTATTAATTTGTGTTGATAATCGAATTGTTCCAAAATTTTGTCTAGCATTTTGTATAAAGCTTCTGACGTTCGATCTCCACTCACGTCGGGGAAACCCAAAAATCGCTCAGCCAACACACCTTCCAAATCAACAAATCTTATTATTAAAGAGAACTGAGAAGTCTGATTTATGTCTGTGGTGTCATCTACTTGAACAGAAAAACATTGAACTTCATTTATTTCATTTTTAATGTGATCATTTATATATTCAGAAATACATTCAATTAATTCATTTTGAATAGTTTTTGAGTCACCTGTGAAGACTTTTTTTTATCTTTTGGTATTGATTTTGAATTTCTAAAGAACTTCTTGATATCAACAATGAAAGTAATTCCTTGAAATTTACACGATTTATCGAGTCCATGCTTTTGTCATGGCCACGGAATGCTAGTTCTTGTTTGCTCAAATATAATACTGCATCAATCACTGTCTGCAGGAAAAGTCTATTTAAATGAACATTTTCATTGAAATGCATTTTCAAAAGCCTAGCATTCTCCCTCAGGGCATCGGCAATGGTGTTCTGATTTTTTTCAAAATTCCTTAGCATTAATTCGCATTTCAGGTGTTTGCTAGAATCACCCTATTTATGAAGTGAGCATGTTATATTTAATAAATCTGAGAATCCGTCTTTATTCCACGCCGAATGTTTATTACTAAAAAGTAAGCAGGGCCAACAAAATAATTTTTGTAACACAGAAGTACTACAAAGCCATTTATATTCAGTAAACCAATTTTTAAAATTAATATTGTAAGATTTACCACTCTTCTTGATTTCTTTTTTTGGCAACAATTGTCAGTGAATCCATCAGTCGTCCTTGAAGTAAAATGTCTCTTTTATCTTCATCTTTCCACCGATTAAATGGAGTTTGTAATAATTTACAAACAATGTCGTTCACAGGATACATACTTTAATTAAAACTATCACTAACTGCTAAACTGTACATAAAACTACAGTAACAGCTAAACTTTTTGACAAATAATCACAAAGCACAAAAAAGCAAATCCTTTTCGGAAAGCATGTACCACAATACTGCAAGATACCTTGGGTAAACCGTCCCGTTTCACCGTGATCTCCTTCGAAGGTCAGGATTCCATCTGCAGAGCTTCGGCGCCAAAAAATAAAACACTTCACTTGCGTGCCAGATAGGGGAGGTTGACGTCACGGTTACCATAGCAACTCTGTTGAAAGCTGCAGACTTCCAAGGGTTTTCATTTCAGCTCTTCACTTGCACTGTTTTGCGTATGAGGACTTGTTTTCCGTATTGAACGTGCTATGTGAATTGATATCTAATCAAAATTTTGGGTATTTTGTAACACAATAGAGAAAAAAGAATATATTATACAAATTACTGAATAAAACTTTATTTTAAGTAAAATAGGTGAAGAGGCACTTCACCTGAAAAGCCGCGCCTCCTACTTTTGAAGCCAACAGCACGTAGCCAATGAAAGAAGGCACGTGTCGTGAGCTGGCTTGGAGGGTATATAAGGTATGCTGTAGGCATTCTGAAAACGTATCACTTGTTGCTGTCGTGGATAATAGGAGTGATTTACCAGATTTGCAAAAAGGGTTGAATATCGGGTTTCGGGCCAAGGGTGGCAGTATTTCTGAAACAGCGCAGTTTGTGAGCTGTTCGCTTACATCTGTGGTTAAAGTGTATCATGATTGCTGAAATTGCACCATTGCGAATAAGCGATGTGGAAACTGTGGAGCACCACGTGGCATTGATGTGAGAGGTGAACATCGGCTTTGAAGGTGCGTGAGGGACGATCGACATGCTACAGGGGAGCAACTCAGTGGCCTAATAAATCAGGGGGCTACTGGAAGTGTGTCTAAAATGGTAGTTCAGAAAACCCTGCTGATGGATGGTCACTGCACCTATGCTAACTAAGGTGCATTGGCAGAAAAGGCCCACATTGCATGGCAGTAACGGAATTGAACCTCTGCTGATTGGCAAAGGATTGCCTTCTCCAGTGAGTCATGTTTTCTGCTTCATCAAACCGATAGACGTTGGTGTATAAGGCGAGAAACATCAGAGAACAAACACTCTTTAACCATTGCTGGAAGAACACAAGCTGGTGGGGGGGCAGCGTTATGGTCTGAGGAATGTTTTCGTGGCATTCTCTCAGTTCACTCATACCTGTGGAAGGCACTATGTACCAAATTTATTATGAATCCATCCTTGTTTACCACATACACCCATACATGCTGATTGTATTTCCTGGGGCAGATGTGATCTTCCAGTACAACAATATGATTTGTCACACAGCTAGAAATGTCTCAGAGTGGCTGGAAGAGCACGATGAAAACTTCAAAGTAACGGATGTTTCGCTGGGTAGTGACAACTTTCCTGTTGATAATTATAACGAGATGTCAATCAGCAGGCAACAGGCATTCGTGAGGAAGTAGTGGGATGGTGGACACGCGATTTCAAACATGCAGTGATATACCATGAAAGAAAGAGTTTTCTTGGTGAAAAATTGGTATGCAGAGGGCGGAAACCCCACAAGGTGTTACGAAAGTGGCGTACAGCATTTAAGAATTGTCGTAAGCCAGTCCCATGTGTACCTGACAAAATTGGTAGCAAAATTCGAATGAACTGGCAGTGTTGCAGATGACGTGGCAAGCTTGGCGACGAAGAGAAAAACACTGTAGATGGCGGAAAACATCGAAGCCGCATGAGAACTCCTGCACAAAAAAGCTGGTACATCAACATGAAGACTTGTGCAGGAACTAGACGTTAGCCCAGTGTTCGCATGGCGCATTGTGACATCAGATTTGGACATGTTTCCCTACAAAATGCAGGTGCATCAGCCTTTGAGCACAACAGCCGTCCAGCAGCGTTATGAGTTTGCGAATGACGTGTTCACTGATCGATGAGCACAACTTTTATGTGAAGAGCATTGTCTTCAGCGATGAGGTGCACTTCTGGTTAGATGGCTATGTTAACTGGCAAAATTACTGCATCTGGGGAAGCGAGAAGCCGGCTGTCTGTGTTGTGAAGCCTCTCCATCTGCTGAAGCTAACTGTTTGGTGTGCAATGAGTAGTGATGGCCTCATTGGGCCATTTTTCCTAAAGTCCACAGTTACCACTGCCACCTATAGTGACCTCTTGAAGAATCGTTTTTTCCTCACTGCAGTCCAGAAAAACTGGATTCACAACTGCACATTTCAACAGGACAGAGCACCGCCATACTCCACAAATGCTGTTCTTGATTTGCTTCACCAGCAGTATGGCCCACGGGTCATCGCCAGACGATTTCCCCAACGTTTTTCAGCTGGTCTTTCTTGGCCTCCGTACAGTCCAGATTTAACGCCGCTCGACTTCTTCTTGTGGGGCTATCTGAAAGATCGGGTGTACCAAGACAACCCGCCTGACCTCCGACATGCCATCCAACAGGAAATTGAACGGATCTTGTCGAACATCTTCCCGTCGGTATTGCAGCACTTCGAAGCAAGTATTCACCATGTTGTGACAGTGGATGGTCATCATGTGGAACATGTCATCCGTTGATTACCGTTTGCCTACTCTTACTCCTGTAAATGGCTTTTTCCTCTTCCAATAAAGTAAGTTAACTTTATTGTCTCTTTCTTTTGTCACTACCCAGTGAAACAGCCGGTACTTCCCTGACCCCCTAATTCCCCAGACTTAAACCCAATTGAGCTTCTGTATGACCACCTCGATCGTGTTGTTTGCTTTATGGATCCTCCACTACACACCCTCCAGCAGCTGTCAGAAGCACTGCAGTCAGCATGGCTCCACATGCCTGTGAACACCTTCCAGCACCTTATTGAGCCACTCCCAGCCCGTCTAGCTGCTGGCCGCGCTGCACACTGCAGTTACTCTGGATATTAGCTGGTTGTCACAATAATGTGACTTGACCATGTAATAATAGCCCTTAATTAGGACAAACTGGGCTTGATGAATTCTCATGGCTTTCCTAAGTGTCGTGGTAATAAGTAAAATTGAAAAAGGATGAGATAAAAATTATATGACCCTGAAAGCCCCACTGTGCTTGTCAACATCTGTGAGCCTTAAGAAGTTTTCAAGTGATGATGATGATTTATCAGTGATCCAGCAAGTACATGGGTGGTAGAATTCTTTTTTTTTTTTTTTTCTTGTTACTGCATCCCCAAAGGGAGAAAGCAAACAAAAAATTGTTTCTTGTCACTGTATCACTGATGCAACCGGTCAAGGAAAAGATACTGTTAGACAGCCAAGTTTTTTTTAACATTACCTCTTTCATAATTGGTAACTTGAAATTATATTTATTGTAATAACACTGAATTCGTCTTGGGTAATTCTTTTTGTTGTTGTTTTCTATTTTATAGACTTTTTTATTTGCAATAGAACTGCCATGTTTGAATTATGTAATAAATAAGTGTACAATAACTGCCATAGAATTAAGTGAGAACGCACACAGAGTTACGTATAGTATAAAAATTCATTAAGCAGAAGTTTTCCACTTGTCTACAGTCTTGATGACCCACGACCAACTGAATAAGATGACTGGTTGTCAGAACTACAGTGTGAATTGGAGGTGCAAGAACTGTTGCCATTTTAGTAGAGATATCCAAATAAATGGGATTTGTTGAGGGATTTCTGAACTGTAGTACTTGGTAAACAAAATTTCAGGACCATAGAACAGTTGACAACTCCCGCTTAATGAATTTTATTATTATATATAATTTTTGTGTGTGTTCTCACTTAATTCTGTGGTGGTTATTGTTGCATGAAGCCTGCTGTTTTCAAATAAGTATACTTAAGGTGCTACACATTGTACAGAAGTACTGAAACTGCTTGTGTAACAGTGCTGCAAATAATGGTTTGCATTTCCTCCTAGGTTAAAGTAGGACTTTTTGTAAAAAAAAGTCAGTGTCATCTATCATTTTATGCTGGTTCAGTCTGTTCTCAGATGGTTTTCAAGATCAACACCATCTGAGAAAAAGGCTGAAGCCATAAAAGGTGGTAGATAACACAAGTGTATGCAATCTCTCTCTCTCTCTCTCTCTCTCTCTCTCTCTCTCTCTCTCTCTCTCTCTCTCTCTCTCTCTCTCTCTCTCTCTCTCTCTCTCTCTCTCTCTCTCTCTCTCTCTCTCTCTCTCTCTCTCTCTCACACACACACACACACACACACGGAAAGCGCAAAGTTGTTAGCAAGACCATCAGTAGTGGTAATTTGGTTTTAGAGGTATGTCCAACATATTCTTCTAAGGAATGCGAAGAAGTTTTCAAAACTTTGTCTTTCCTTAGAAATTACTTTAATGGTTTTCATTGTAGAAAAGTTCTTATTGGTATTCTGGAGACAATAAAATATGCAGTAGGTACTTGCACTGAAGAAGAGCAACCTGTGACCAATGTTGGCAGAGTATCTTGAGTTCTGTGTGTCAGCACCAAAAGAAACTGTTTCAAAGGAAGCATAATGACCTTTTAGTCAGTTGGGAGGAAATATAGTTTTCAGTATACTCTTCATTACTTGAAAGTAGTGCTTCATACATTCTAGTTGCTTATAATTCTTGTAAATAGTGCACTATTAGAACTGTGGTTTTATTTTGTATTTTTTAGGGTGTACTTGTGGATGAATTTGGATTGCCCAAAATCCCTGCCAGTTAAGATTGAATACTACCTTCGACATCACAAAGCACCAGACAAAATCGATGAAAGCAATTCTTTCAGCAACTGATATTGTAGATATTTTCTGTGCAGGACATTAATATTTGTAAATTTTAAAGCGTTTTCTTTTATAAATTGTACATACTTGCTTTCTTACGCAGTGCCTCAAAGAAACTTTGATTGCAGAATGTTTCACCTTATAACATAATTGGCTATGTGAATATTAAAATCTCTTTTGTGTTACTGAATTTAATTGGTTTATGGTTCCGTACTTTTTGTGATGTTTTTATTATATATTTGCGTAGAGTTTTCGATTTCCACTGTATATCGCAAAACAAAGCAACTCGCAATGAAAAAAGTTACTTCTTAAAACATAGAAGTTTTTCTGTGCTGCTTTCTGATTTGTATAATATTTGTCCGCATTATTTTACATATGCTTTCATGCATCAGTAAAAAATTTCCTAGCTTAGTCTTATTTCACTAAACATTGCAAACAAAATTGTTCTACAGCTCAACATTAGAAATGGAAAAAATTATTGAATTTCCATAACTGTTCTTATAGCATGCTTTGATATGCACGCAATCCATGCTGTTGGGGGGGGGGGGGTCAGGTTCCTTGAAAACTCTGAGTACAGAAGTCTGCAAATATGAAACCATTGGTCTTATGGGCAAAAGGAGGTTAGATTACTGAGGGACCTTGTTCACCTTACACTTTTACTACCAATCACCATAAACTCATCATTTTGTGTACCCTTCTTGTAAAAAACAGCTTGTTTATTTATATGCTGTTTTTCATTTCATTTCATTTATTGATCTTGCTGTTAGATATTACAAGTAATAATTCTGAATAGTTCAGTATAAACATACAAATAACAGCAGGAAAGATCAAGGAAAAGGCCTCGAGCAGACCTGACCAGCCTTGATCTCCCAAGGTTTAAGTCAAGTTTTTTTCTGTAAATGTTTAAGTTTAGTTTCCTCTGTAATAGTACAGTATGTAGGGCTTGCATTTGAAATCACCCCTAGCATTCATGTATAGAAGCAGGGTGGAATGGTCTTTGAATGCTTTAAAGCCAGGCGCTTTTGCTACAGCTTGTGATGTATGTACGTCATCCTGTCTGCTTGTAGAAGAACCCTGTTCCATTAGTATTAAAAATTTGAATAGAGAAATAGCCTTTTTCCTTTATAATCTGAAGCAGGTATTTTTTAAATACTCCAACAGCCTGCATCAGCTAAACTTGCTTCACCAAAACTTTGTTTTTCATGCCATATCAGTTCCTAAAGTTAGCAAGGCAGCCAGTCCTGGCCAAGAAGGCCTTCACCTTCCTACCCCACCCACCCCTCCCCTTGTGACATTTGTAGAACAGCTGGGCTTTAGGGTGGATAGTAGTGGTGTCCACAACACTTTTTTTTTTTTTTTTTATCACTCACCATCTCCTTAATCCACAACCTTAAATGCTTTTGTATTGCCTCATTGTGACCCACAGATGCAATTTTTGTTTTCTCTGGTGCTGACTCATGCACAGCTCTATCTTTTTCATTATGGTTTATTGACCAGAGGGTGAATTCATTTACACCGATTTCAAGGCCAACAGATGCTACAGACATCCCAGAACGAAGTTTATTCAAAACACTTAATTTATCACTGAGGCTCATCACAGCCTTCTTGTTCTTAGGTACACTCGGCAATGCCCTTTCACTATGCTTGGATGCTATTATTAATTTCAAAAATAAGCGAAAACAGCATGAATCTGCTAAAACTTGAATGAAAAGTTGCTCATCAAAGACTTCTAAACACAATAGAATCCACAAGAACAAGGAGGCTTCCACTCCCTGCTGGACCCATCTGTTACACTGTGCAGTAGGTGTCTCAAAATTTTTTTTGCCTACTGTGCAGTAGGTGTCTCAAAATTTTTTTTGCCTTCTGTGCATGGCTACAAATGGGCTACACTTCGTGTCCCACGAATGGCGAGGATAGACTGCATTTGTTTTTTGTGTTACAAGTGCATGGGATATTCTGAACTCAGCTCTGAGCTCCATTCAAATAAGTAGTAAATGTGAGGGGGATATCAAAAAGTCTACCTTGACACAGAAGGAATGAAGGTATGCCAATGATTTATTGCTGTGTGATTAGTCCTTTTCTGGGTATTGCAACACACTTTTCCTATCTGTGTTGCACCTCTCAGAGAACCACCATTGTGGAACCTGTTGTTCCACCTCAGAAATTACATTCTTGTTGTAGTAGAATTTCCTGCCATGAAATGAGAACCTGACATGCGGAGAGTAAGAAGTTTTTCTTGGCCAATTCATGAGAGTACAGTGAACTAGAGGTCAACAGTGGTCTCAGTTTGAAAAGCCCAGCCTGACTCACTTTCATTCTGTGTTTTCCACTACTTATTAGAAATAACACATGGCTTCCTGTGGAGAAGCAAAGCTGCTCTACTGAACTGAAAAACAGAACATAATGCAGAGAGACACGATCCATTTCTCATAGGAATTCCTCCCACAGAAGAGGTTTGGATCAGACTACCTACTTCTATTTCAAATGTAAAAGCATTTCCTTATCCCACACTTAAATATAAATTAAATAGCCTCAATCTCCAAATATGTAAACAAATACTTGGAACTTCCTCACATGCAATGTAGTGATGAATCCTGCCAGAAGCTTGGTCATCTGGTTACGTGAAGCTGAAAAGTTGATTTATGTAAACATTTATCAGAAAACAAAAAGGTTGGTTGGTGGGTAAGAGTTTTATGGTGCAAGGGGGAAAGAGCCACATATTTTTGGTCAAGATGACTTCAAGAAGACCGCACAAATGTCAGATCCCAATAATTATCAAATTTTACATGAAATCTTTGTAGCGGTCAAGCCGACCACTTCCACAGTTCTAGTTGTGTAAGTGGTCATAACTGAGTGTTCTTTCTAAATATGAATTTCAAAACAGTCCCAGTCTGAAGTAACTGCACTGTGTGGAAAATTGTGCATATTCACTTAAATCTTGACAGCAGCTGTGACCATAGTGTTAAAAGAAATTAAAGCAAAGAGAGTTAAAACGAAATTTCATTTCAACCTTTAAAAAAATAAACCAGTTCATATGAGTCTTGCATCTTATTTTCCTGGCTTGTGGATTTCAGCTGTAATTAATGAATGAATGTGGTGGTGGATGCACTTCCATGTCTTTCGTTTCATCCGGTGATCTTTGCCATGTGATTGTTTAACAAGTCTGTCTTTGTTTTGTGACTTGAAACATTTTTCTTTGATCCAAGAGTAAAATGCTAGACCTCCTCTCCAGACTCTTGCATATCTCTACAATGGATAGGCAGAATTTCATTCTCAGTATTTGTGGTAAGTGTCATGATCACTTGAGCAACACACGCTAAAAAATTGTCATAAGAAAAATGAACACCTTCCCCATTGTGCCATTTTCTTTCTGCTTTATCTAATTCCATAGCCTACTCAGAAGACCCTGGTAATAATTTGAAGTAATGGTCTGTCCTTATGGGGTGCAAATAGTCATGACTATGATGCATCAGCAATCGTGGGAAACGGCGAGCAGCACTTTTTCTGATGAAGATGATGTCTTGTAGTTTTCAGGTGGTAGCAAGTCTGCCTTTCTCCTCTGTTTGCTCATTTTTTTTTTAGTTTCTGGGTTGCCAACATTAATCTTTTTCGACCAGGCAAATAAAGAAATCTTCATCATCCACACAGCATAATGCCAACATGTCTGCAGAAGTGCTTGTGCACTGATAGTTATGGAAGTGTGTCCAAAGCTAGGACTCCAACCGTGCTGAAACCTTCGACATGATGGCACAGAATGTTCCATACTGCTCTATATTTAATATGAACTTCATTCATAATGTCATAAATGATGATTTGTTGATTAAACAGAACAGCCATGTTCACCCATTCATCAACAGCCGCATTCCTAGGGGTTAGCAGTCTACCACATCATGATTTGCTATTGCATTTAATATGACCACACAGGGAATGCTAATTCATTTCCTATTCTTGCTGTCTCAAAAGATGGGTGCTCTTCACTGTAAACCATTGTCATGTACTTGTGAATTTCAGTTTATTATTATTATTATTATGCTGATGCCTGATCACAGCATGAGCTTCCACCTTGTCAAATGTGGCAAATCATAGTAACGATTAATAACTCAGCATTGGGAGTGCAGTATTGATGTGGTCCTACAAGGACAAAGAAGACAACAAATGCTAAAAGAAAGTGATATTCATATTCCTTCCACATGAGGTTGTGCACTTTTTGATATCTCCTCCTAAAGAACTTCTGCTTGTTAAACTGAATCAAGAAAATGTTGGCTAAAGACGCATTATTGCACATGCAGTTTTCCATTTCTTTTATATAAACACAGCCACTTAATGTACATTAGTTTGGGAACATTGAATATGTTTCCTTTACGAAACATGGTTTAATGCTTTGTGAATTCATACTTGTACATGTATTATTTTGCACATTAAACCAAATCTTTCCATTATGTTGAACTCATAATTACATTTAAATTTTTAGGTTTTATTTAAGCTAAAATTTGTTATGTTTATATCCTTGAACTCAACTGTGCTTATAATTTGATTGAATTTCAGTAAAAACATTATTGTGTGCTATTCTCCACTAGTCAACTGAGCTACTCAGCAGAAATGAATTCACTTTGTAATGTAACTGTATGACAAGAATCTGTAAGATAACGAAATTTCTCCCAATGTGTGATGATGTAGTTCGCTAGTAAAGCTTTCAGTAATTTTAAAAAATACTATGATGTTTATTTATAAAGAGCTTTGTTAAAAACATTTGTTTTCAATAAAATATTCATTATATTTATAAATCTTCAGTCAAAATTCTACATTATTTTCCTAAAAGTTGTTGCCATAGAAGATATGCTTCAGTGCACAATTAAAAGTACTGTTTGAATTTGGGTTTTAAAAATAATTGAAGTTAGATAAATGTACATGCATTTTTACATATTATCTTTGTATCCTTTTCTTACCTTACTAATCTTATTGTTTTAATATCTTATCACTTCTTCCAGGACTTAGATATTAATCATTGGTTGCTTGTTATGTTGAATGTTTGAGTGGTGAAGAGTGTAGGCTTCTGACTTCTGGTACTTCCAGGTCTTTATTAGAATTCTAGAACAAGTTATTGTTCTTTTGTGGATGTCCTTTCAGCATCAGTACCTTTTCTTCCACCCACAAAACCAGTGGCCCCAAAGCAGAGATCAATTACTTGTAGCTGTATATGCTTCTGGGGGATGGGGGTTAAAATACTATGATGTTTATTTATAAAGAGCTCAAAACGAGATGGAGAAAACCATCTTGTTTTGAGTTTGTTTTTTTCAAACGTCAAAACAAGATGGAGAAATATTGTAGCTTAATCTTCTCTAAAAGAAACACATCCATTTCATTTTTGCCCCCCCCCCCCCTCTTTACCACAAAGATATAGGGTGTGTAAAGTTCTACACGTTTTTGTAGGCTACAAAGAAAGGAGGAGAACACAACAAATAACATACCTAAGATTTCACATAATTGCCATCATTCTGTATGACTTTTTGCCATCTGTCTATGAGTAGTTGAATCCCATGCTGGTAAAACTGTTTTATAGAGTCAAAAAAGTTATGTAATGCCATTTTCACATCATCGAAGGTTTGAGGAGCGAAGGCATTCTGTAACGATCGAAAAAATATGGTAGTCTGTAGGTGCCAGGTCATGGCCATATGCCGGGTGAGGTAACTTTTCCCCAACCAAAGTCCAGTAATTTTTGCCAAGTGATTAAAGCAGCATTAGGTCTGGCATCTTCATGATGAAGAATCATGTTTTTGCGATTGACAAATGCTGGCTGCTTCAATGTCAGTTGTTCTCGCAATCTGTCCAACTGTTGGCATTAGAGGTCAGCATTTATTGTTCAGTTAGGTGCCAATACCTCCAGTGGATTATTCTCTGGACATCCCACCAAACACTCAACAAAACCTTTTTTGGGATGCAGTCCTCCTTTTGAGGTCAATGGAGCAGGCTCTGCACCTTGGTACACAGACCGTCAATGCTTTACATTACGGTGCAGTACCCATTTCTCATTACCCGTTACAATCCGTCCCCAAAACGTTTCATTTCTGTGACGAGAAAGTAAAGAAACACAGCTACGGATTTTCTCCTCTCGTTGCTTTGCCGAAAGCTGGTGTAGAACCCATTATCGAACTTGGTGTAGAACCCATTATCGAACTTTGTGATGAACCCAAGCGCATGCATTCGTCTTTCGACTGTTCTGTGTACCGACAGCGTTTCTGCTAATTCCTAAACGGTTGGATGTGGGTCATTTATTATGACTTGGTCTGCATCCTTGTCAGAAACCACAGATTGACGACGTCCAGGGCATAGTTGATCTTTACAGCTTCTGTCTCCGTCCCGGAATTTTTTAAACCAACGGCGACATGTGATATCAACTGCGTCCTCCCCATACAATTGACAGATGTTGTGGCAAGCCGTGGCTGCATTACTGCCTTTATCGAACTCGTACAGTAAACAATGTCTAATGTTCTCCTTATCGCATGTCATGTTACATTGTCCGTGATTTCCGTTACGAATGACTTACTCGGACAAACCTAGTGCCTCTAAATGCTCTACTGCTCCATGCTTTATTGGCCAAAAATGCGGCATTGCAGCGTCATCTGTGACGTAACTACTCCAATTGCAATTTGCGTCTATTACAAAAACAGGTAGAACTTTTGCACACACCCAATAATTTAGATCCTACTGAAAATGTTACGTGATTAATTAAAATTTCTCCCACACCTGAACTGAGGTTCTTCACTGTGCAGAATGTGCACTACATTCAAGACTTGGATATTAAAAATAGTTTTGCCTTTACCTAAAGATAGATGTAAGGCATACTTTCATTATATATATATATACTCAGTGGACAAAACATTAAAGATGCCTACCTAATTGCATGTTGGTCCTCTAGCATCAGCGCCTCATGATGCTGGAGGGTTTGTTTCTGGAGGAAATGCCAGCCATGCCTGTTGTAGCATTGTCCACAACTCCACCCGAGACATCATTCCAGGTTCCATGGCTCTGATGTTCCGCTCCGCGACATTTCAGAGGGCTTGCACAGGGTTTAAAACCGGGGACCTTGGGTTCATCTGGTTGGTTCCAAACTCAGGTAAGTGTTACGTGAGCCATACATGGGTAGTTGTGGCCCAGTGGGGCAGTGCATTGTTCTGCTTTAACAGACCATTGGCTGCAAGATGTGCAAATGCCATGAAAGTGTGTAGGTAATCAGCCAGCACATGCTGCTAGCATGCAGCGGCTGAAAACCTTTCCAAACACACAAAGAGACGTAATGTATTCGATGAGAAGGCTCCCCAAACCATCGCAGAGCCACCACCGCATTGAACAGAGCCGACCTGCCATGACAGGGCCTTATGCTTCACACTGTCAAAGCCAAAGCCGCACCCACCTTTTAGCACATTACAGCTGAAAATGGGATTCATCTAATGACATGACGTGGCACCACTATGTTGAGGTCCAGTTTTGATGTTTCTGGCACCAGGCGAGATGTAATGGCCGATGAAGAGCAGTTAACAGTGGCAGTAGGGCATCAGCTCCCGTAGCTTAGGATATGCAGTGTGCACTGTACTGTTCACTCTCTGGCACTGCTTAGTCCTCCAACATTTACCCTTAATGTGATTTACCCCGCCATTTCCAAACGGATAGTCTATGTTAGTTGCAGTCTTCAATGGTGTGTGATCTGCCACTGCTTGCTGTCTGGGTGCTATTGTGCCCGTCGATGGTATACTCATAGAACAGCCTTGATACGCATGGCTGCCATTCTTCCATCCTGGGGACGGATATCCGTTTTTTAATTTTGGAAACCTGTCGTGATAGTCGGGTACTCGGGTTATTTCAAAACACTGTTCTCCCTTTTTGCCTTTCCCTTTGAAAATCGCGCAAGATCGTATTTGTGCAATCGGTGAAAATGTGGCGTTGCAGCAAATGTTTTAAAGCTTTCAAAATGTTTTTAAAAGTTCTAACGCAGTTACATACCTACCAAGTTTTGTATCTTATCTGTTGGAAAGAGATTTTTCTTTGGATTTCATCACATTTCGGGAAGTTCAGCAGTCCTCCGGCCGAATTTTTTGAGTCCACGGAAATGCCAAGAAAATGTTCCGTGATTTTCAGCGTTTATTTTTCTGACGAAGTTTTTTTTTTTTTTTCCTAAGTCTGTTTCTTACTTTTCTGTTTCTTTTTATTCTCTTAAGTCTGTTTCTTGTTTTTTAATTGTTTCCGATAATATTCATTTCTTATTTTTCCGTAACGGTGGGGAAAAGCTACTTCGCACTTTTAGAGTTTTTCGTAATGAAATGCACATTTTGCTTTTTCGTACAGTATCTCCTTCAAAATAAATCAGTTGAGTTCGCAGTTTTACCCACCCCTTCCCATTATTTAAAACGAAATTAAATTTCAAACTCGGTGCTTAACCTCTCCGTGATGGAATCGGCGCCATTTCCGTGCCGCGTAAAATCTTTTTCATGGCAGAGTGATGAGCTACGCCAGTACCGATTTTTGGAATTAATTTCACTTAAAATGTTTTGCCATTCTTTATTCATCTCTTGCTACATCAAGAAACAGAGCGTAGTCATTTTGCCATTTTCTTAACAAAAATTTCAAAACCGACACTACCTTTTCCCTGCAAAGAGGAAACCACTGTACATCAGAATATAATATATGGCGATGGATAGTTGAAGTTCCGATTTTGAACTTTAATTTCTCGTCAAACAAAAAGGAAAAGTCTCCTTTTATTTCTTGAAAAAGTGACTAAGGAATGGGAAGACATTCATTTTCAGTCAAGTTTGAAACACAGTATTGCCACATCTTCAGTACAACTGTTAAGTTGGGGGTTGGACACAATTATATGAATATATCTTCTTTGCCACATTGATGGATAATGCCCAACTCTTCAGACTGAGTGTCTCAATTTTCAGTCTTCGCTTGAGCACATTAGTGGCAACCATGTTGATACGGTTGTCCTCTGTAACCCTAGGGTTCTTGCCACTTGGGCGATTGAATGACCCATTTGTCTTGCCCGAAAATGTGTTCCTGATCAAAGTTGCTCAGATCATGTTTACCCACGTTCATTGATTGTGATACACTATTGAGAAGCCCTGCTATCAGCTTGTTTATCACCTGCATTAGGTTTTGGGTCTGTTCCACTCTGCACAGGGAATGTCCATGTGAACTGCCCATCACCTCTGTTTCTAATGTCATGTCTACCGAGTGTATTATACTGTATATATGTATGGGTGTGGTTCAACACAGGGAGTGATCATTATATGGTGAGGTGTAAGATGCAAGTTGCCGCCCCGGTGGCGCAGTGGTCTAAGGCGCTGGCCTCTGATCATTCGTCCGTAAGGGGTCTGGGTTCGAATCCCGGTCAGACATGGATGTTGTGTTTGTCTTACGGCACTGGCTGTCTCCCTTCCCTGGAACCAGTGACCCTAAATTAGGAACGGGCGACTGCTTATAGCCCATTGAGTTGCTCACGGTGGTCGTTAAACCTCCAATCAAAAAAAAAAAAAAAAAAAAAAGATGCAAGTTTCCGTTAATTGTCGCAATGAAAGGAAGATTCCCGAGGTCTGGAACAATGCTACAATTATATTGCTACATAAAAAAGGTGACAGTGAGTGATCACGGCATACAGCTTGCCCTCGGATGCTACTCTCGGAGATGCTAGATTCGATCTCGGGATTGCTGGAGGCTCACCAGCAACACGAGACAATAATAATAGCTGGAGACTTCAATGCGAAGATCCCCCTATGGGAAAGTCAAGAGGAGGGTGAGAAGGAGAAACTTCTAGTCAGAACTGACAATCAGGAACGATCCAGACAGCATTCCAAAGCTGCCAATGCCGCCCCGGTGGCGCAGTGGTCTAAGCGATGGCCTCTGATCATTCGTCCGAACGGGGTCCGGGTTCGAATCCTGGTGAGGCATGGATGTTGTGTTTGTCTTACGGCACTGGTTCTCTCCCTTCCCTGGAACCAGTGACCCTAAATTAGGGACGGGCGACTGCTTATAGCCCATTGAGTTGCTCACGGTGGTCGTTAAACCTCCAATCAAAAAAAAAAAAAAGCTGCCAAATGTCCTGGTTTTCTCAGATTCCGTCCGATTTCGAAAAAAATTCCGGAAATCCGATTCTTCTACAAAAACTCCGTGTTTGTGCTGTTTTTTTTTTATTATTATTATTATGTGTGGTATCCCCCCCCCCCCCCTCAATGATATCAGCCAGCATTTTTCTCCAGCGTCAACGCTGGCTGTGGGAGTCTGTAACGAATGGAGACATTTTTTTGTTAGTCCACCGCACTAAAAGATCCAAGGTCGTGAGTCCTGCGATGGTAGCAAGACAGTCTGTTGCTTGGAAAGTTGAAGTACTGGTTTATGATGTCACATCCACGACGCTTGAGCAGGGATGGGAATTCTGTGCCAAAACAAAAATCTTGCTGCAAAGGGACTTCCGCACAGTAAATTCTGCGTGCACACCGTTCCGTTTGATACGGAGTAAGACCATGTGGTGGGAAGAAAGATTAAGAGACCAAGTACTACGGATTTTACGTTAAAAAATTTTTTACGTCGTTTTCCGTTTCCGCATATTAAATCACTCCCGCTACGGAAAACGTCAAGTATCCTATGGAAATCAAAAATCTCGGTGAAATAACGTTATTAAACTCTGTAAGGCCGCCCCGGCGGCGCAGTGGTCTAAGCAATGGCCTCTGATCATTCGTCCGAAAGGAGTCTTGGTTCGAATTCCGGTGAGGCGTGGATGTTGCGTTTGTGTTATGGCACTGGCTCTTTTCCTTTTCGCCGCCCCGGTGGCGCAGTGGTCTAAGCGATGGCCTCTGATCATTCGTACGTAAGGGGTCCGGCTTCGAATCCCGGTGAGCCACGGATGTTGTGTTTGTCTTACGGCACTGGCTCTCTCCCTTCCCTGGAACCAGTGACCCTAAATTAGGGACGGGCGACTGCTTATAGCCCATTGAGTTGCTCACGGTGGTCGTTAAACCTCCAATAAAATTAAATTAAAAAATTTTTCCTTTTCCGGAACCAGTGACCCTAAATTAGGGACGGGCGACTGCTTATAGCACATTGAGTTGCTCACGGTGGTCGTTAAACCTCCAATAAATAAATAAAAAAACTGTAAAGTTTATTTTCGTATTCTCAAGATTTTAACACTTGTTAAACATTTTCGGGAATGTTTCTGCGGTGCTTTTAATATCGCAACATTTCTTCAGTGTTTTTTTGTTTTGTTTAATTGTTTATTTATTTATTCTTATATGTTATAAGCTTCTTGTCGCCGCCCCGGTGGCGCAGTGGTCTAAGCGATGGCCTCTGATCATTCGTCCGAACGGGGTCCGGGTTCGAATCCCGGTGAGGCATGGATGTTGTGTTTGTCTTACGGCACTGGCTCTCTTCCTTCCCTGGAACCAATGACCCTAAGTTAGGGACGGGCGACTGCTTATAGCCCATTGAGTTGCTCACGGTGGTCGTTAAACCTCCAATCAAAAAAAAAAAAAAAGCTTGTCTAGTGATAGAGTTCACACGGCCCCTGGAATCCTGGTAAAATACTACTGAAATTTAAACCCCCCCCCCCCCCCTTTTTTTTTCAAGCGTCGGAAAATCCTCGATTTTATTTTGTGTAAGGTCGTGGAATAGTACTGCTTTCTTTCCGGCAATAAATTTTTTTCAGAAAAAGGTCAAAAAATGAAGATAGGGTAGGGAGCGATTGAAAAAACCGGAAAAAAGTCTGCGAATCTCGTAAATGTTCGTAATCACACCGAAAATGACTGCTGTAGCAGCGATGAGAATGTTACGTCATTTTCCGTTTCCACATATTAAAATTATTTGTTTTCCTGCCTGATTATATTTTTATTTTTTCTCTCTCTGTGGGTGATCATGCTCCTCATTTTTAATATCTTCGGTAATAGTGAAAAGGAACGTCTTCATATTTGTTAAGAATTTTTTCTAATGAAACGCACGTTTCCCTATTTTTAATACATACTTCTTCAAAACTAATCAATAGAGAGCAATCGTTTTCACCTTTTATTAAATTATTTAATCTGTCTGTGGTGGAATCCGCACCGTTTCCGTGTCCCGTAAAATTGTTTCACAGCAGGGTGAGCAACGCAGTATCAATTTTTCACATTTCCATAAAATTCATGTTTTTCAATTTCTTGGTCACTTCTTACTCATACATGAGATTTTCCCGTGGATTCGCGGGATTCCGCTTTTATGTCATTTCGGTCATTCCCGAGATCAGGCAAAACTGAAGAGCTGTTTTTTGGGGGAGGGTGTCTTAAACCTATAATATAATTTTGTTATTTATAAATTATAAATATGCGCACCGCTAAACGCGAGTGTCCCGGTTTTTAATTTTAAAAAGTTGGCAGCTCTGGCCGTCCCCACTTTCCAAGGAGCGCGTGGGTCATCCTGAATCGATCTCACTCTCAGCCGAACCTCGAGATTCTCACATCTGCAAGGCTGGCGGGTCCTAGACGATGCGAGTTGCAGCGACCACCTTGCAATATGGGGATTGAAAGAGTAAAGAAAAATCAGAAGCGGTTCACACCCCAGAACCTCAATTGACGGGAACTTAATACCCAGCTTACGAAATTACTTGGAGAAAGGAAATGTGAAAAACTAAAAAGGGTAGATGACCTGAACCCACACATTGGCCTTCTTACCAAGAAAATTATCTCCATCTGTGAGAGTTGCTGGAAAGCCGGGAGGGAGGTGTAAGCCCGCGTTCCCTGGTGGTCGAAAAACCTGAGTCTGCTAAGGGGGCAAGGCCACGCTTCTCAGGAGAAGAATGCGGAGGCAACTGCTAAAAAGGGAATACTACCTTTCGTACCCAGAGTACAGAAGAGCTCTGATCGCATCAAAGAGTAGGTATTGGAGACAGCTATGCTAAACGCAACCAGAAGGCAATCCCTTTGGGATTCCCTATAAGGTTGCAAAGGGAGGGCTTACTGGACAGAGTGTGGTAACAACACCACAACTGTAGAAGAGACAGTGGAAGCTCTCGTGAATTACTACTTCCCGGGCGATGAAGAGTCTGGGGATAAACTGAAACAAAGAATAATTCGAGAAAGCTGCAGGATCCCGCCTGATACTGAAGATGACCTGCCGTTCACGGAGGCCGAAGTAGAGGATGCTATCAACAGCCTAAACGTGGACAAATCCCCCAGGTAAAGACGGATTGGACATTAGCATAGTGCGTGAAGTTTTCATACCCAACCTGCGGTACTTTGTTGGTTTACTTACCAAGTACCTTGAAAGACGATTTTCCCCTTCTATCTAAAAAACCACAGTGGTGGTTCTCTAACAAAGAAGATAGGAACCGAGCAGATCCCGCGGCGTTAGACCGATTTTCCTGCTCTCGGCTCGGAGTAAGGTTTTGGATAAAGTCTTTGTGAACCGAGTTATTCACTTTCTTGTCAGCCAAAGAAAGCTGTCCAACCGGCAATTCGGTTTCATACCAGAGAGGTGTACCACCCAAGCGCTGATCAGCCTTACACTGCAGGCGAAACTTAACAGACAAAAAGGGCTGCACCCCTGCCTCGTCTCCTTAGACGTGCGTGGTGCGTTCAGTAGTGTCTGGTAACCACTGGTACTGGACCGCCTTAAAAGGCTTGGATTTCCCAGGAATCTTCACAAGTGATTTTCTCTCAATCAGGAGAGTTGAGTTAGAAATTGGATCTCTGAGCTTAAGCAGAGGCTATGAAATAGGATGTCCGCAATGCTCCAACACAGGCCCATTGTGGTGGGACATTATCGAAGACACGGCGCTCAATCTTCCCTTGGAAGACGGAGTGGTGAATATTAATATATAAATGGACGATGTCATCGCTCTGTCCACGTTATATTTTTTAAACAACGCATAGCGGCTGAAAAATTGGTGATCCAGGCCTACGCGTATGACTTCATCCTAATAGTGTCTGCCTTGGGTAGGCATGTGATAGGGCAGAAGGTACACACTGCTCTATCTCAATTGGATAGCTGGAGTAAGGAGTGCAAGTTGAACGCTCCGGAAAAGACACTAATTGGCTATGGCGAAATAGGAGATGGTCACCCCCTCCAAGTGTCGTTTCAATGGCCACACGGTCAAAGCGGTGAGGAGACGAAATATCTAGGAGAAATCCTGGATACCACCAAACTGTCATGACTCCCTCAGCCAAAAAGGTGGTACATAAGCGAAGGGTCGAATCCTATGCCTGTTCAGCAGGGTGGTTGGACACTGTTAGGATGAGCAATGGTCTCAACCAGATCCAAAGAAGAGCGTTGTTAGGTATCACGAGGTGTTTCCGCATGATCTCCACAGCTGCACTCTAAGTACTAGCTGGGTGTGAACTGGCGGACCTCGTGGTAGCGTGGGAAACAGCGACGGAATCCCTCAGGTTCGGAAAGGATATTGATCTACTAGGAGTCTACTTTTGGTTCTCCGAAATAGAATTGCTAAGAACTGACTGGACTTGCTATCCATCTAAAGATATTTGTCCCACATGGTATAGGAGTTTCCCTTGGGGGGGGGTAGGAAGAGAGCTGTTTACGGACGGCTCTAAGATAGGCGGAAACGTAGGGGCAGGATTTTGCGAGCTCTAGGATGGCAACGTGACGTTTGCAAGGCATTAAACTCTCGCCCAACTCCTCTGTTTTCCAAGCAGAGTTGTTGTAGGCTTTGCCGAGCAACGACGCGAAAGAAATTAGGTATTCTTTGACAGTCAGGCGTCCTTAAAAGCGCTTGGCCAATTCAGAAGCAAAACTCCCCAGGCTATGGTTGAGATAACAGGAGATACAGTGATTTCTTTCCACTGGCCATGTCGGAATCACTGGAAACGAACGTGCAGACCAACTGGCAAATGGGACATTGATTTTCATCTGAGAACGCAGCTTCAAAGTATGTAAACGCAAATGAAAAAAGCCACGCTGGTGGAGTGGCAAAAAAGGTGGGACGAAGGGGATATGGAAAAAAACAAACAAACTGTATCTTTCCCAGAGTTTCCATCAAGAGAGTTGAGTCTGATGGTTATCATAACCGAGTACTTTCCGGCTATGGCGTATCGCCGGAGTACTTCAGCCGTTTTGTGGTCAAAGAAAGGGTGTGCGGTGCTCAGTCCGCTGACGTCGCCCACATGATTCTAGTTTTTTTTCAGCAAAACGAAAAGTCCTCTCTCATGAACTGGAGAAGACGAAGAACCTCTCGATCCTCTCGACTACCCACGAGGGAAGATGAGTTACTAAAGACGAGAGACGGTAGACACGAAGTGGAGAACGATGACTCCGGCCCCGAGTCATCACCATAGCACCCGCCAAAGTACAATGGACAGTCTATACTCGCCGCCCCGGTGGCGCTGTGGTCTAAGCGATGGCCTCTGATCATTCGTCCGAAAGGAGTCCGGGTTCGAATTCCGGTGAGGCATGGATGTTGTGTTTGTCTAACGGCACTGGCTCTCTCCCTTCCCTGGAACCAGTGACCCTAAATTAGGGACGGGCGACTGCTTATAGCCCATTGAGTTGCTCACGGTGGTCGTTAAGCCTCCAATAAAAAAAATAGTCTATACTCATCCATCAGATCAGTGTAATTACCATTTTTTTCATATATCTGTGAGAGGGCTCATGAGAATAAATTATTAATTTTCCAATGCATGGGACCCTCAGTGGATTTAATGTGTATGTATCATTTTCATCCATTAGCCTAGACACCAATAAAGGACTTTTGTCCCAACCTTCATCGCGTTGGCCAATGCATCTCCCAGCCAGTCGCGAAATTAAGAACATGCGGGCCATGGTAAAGGGGTGAGAGGTGGTGGTCCTGCGGGGGCAGCAGAATCCCGCCAGTCTCGACCGATCCAGTCCGTGTAGAACACTCGTCGGATCCTGACAAAATTGCTTGCGCAGAGCCTTCGATCACTTAACAAATTCAGAGAGTTCATCCCTGCAGAGTCGGCATTTCGGCGGAGCAGGTAGTCATCAGCTGATTACGGCCACACCGGTCTCGCACTCTGGATCTTCCTTCTGAGTTTGTGTAATCCAGGTACATCCTTGAATTAGTTGACCGTACTAATCCAGATTCCGTGGTAATTTCCGAGACTGAGTGACCCATCTCCCGGACGCTGGCTATCATACTACGTTCGAAATCGCTTAAATCCTGATAAGCTGCCATACGAATACGAACTGCGAATGCTGATACTTGAGCTTGCGGAGATAACTGCCTCTATATATTTGCGGACAACACCATTTACCGTATGGGTGTGGTGGCACGTAATGGAAATGGTAGCTCCCTTCGCAGTTGTTTGGCACCTCAGTGTATACATATACAGGGGATGGACAAAAATATGGAAACACCTGGTAAAAGAAGGAATTCCATACCTAATATGGTGTAGGACCGCCTTTTGCATTCAAGACGGCCTGGATTCTCCTGGGAATGGACAAATATAAGTCTTGTAATGGAATGTTATGCCATTCTTCCTGCAACACGCGTTCAAGTTCTTGTAAAGATGCTGGAGGCAGATAGTGCGCTCGAACCTTGTCTCCAAAAAGGCCCATAGGGGCCTTATTATATGAAGGTCTGGCGATTGAGAGGGCCAGGGAAGATTGGAAACCTCATCAGCATGCTCAGTAAACCATGACCGAACGATATGAGCTGTATGAATTGGGGCGTTATCGTCTTGATAAATGCAGGAAACAATGTTTGTACCATGGAATGGACTTGGTCGCTCAAAATGCTTAAATAGTCTTTGGCAGTGACACCACTTCGCAAGGTAATAATGGTGCCAGCAGAATAGGCTGCCCAAACCATGACAGGCCCGCTGCCATGCTTCACTGTTTGCAAAAGGCACGCCGGATCGTAAGTTTGGGCGGGTGTTCCCCACACGTAAACTCGTCCACAGGTTGGAAGCAGTGTAAAGGTCGATTCATCTGACTAGATGACAGTCTTCCATTGCTCAGCAGTCCACGTTTTATGAGTGTTGCACCACTCTCTCCTACGTGCTGCGTTCACGTTATTAACCAGTGGTTTAGCGATTGCAGCTCGACCATAAATTTCCTGTCTGTGCAGTTCTCTTTCCATTGTTTTCGTACAGACAGGGTTTGAAATCCCGTTATTCAGCTGAGCAGTACCTTTTGCAGCTGTTGTCTACTTATTTGTTTTCAAAATCCTCCGCAATGTCCTCTCTCTGTCATTCAACACTTACTTTCGTCCACGCTTATGTTTATCGGATGATGTTTTTCCAGAAGCACAGTATGCGTTCATACTTTTTCATACAGTACCTCGCGATACACCAAATAAACTTCGTACTTTTGTCACGGAAGCACCGTCTATACGAACCCCAACAATTTGCCCTCTTTGAAACTCTGTAAGCTCTGACATAATTCACTTGCAACGTACAGACCAATGTCTAGACATCAACTGTGGCTACCTGCTGGTTTGCCACGTTACGTGACACACATTCACTATCAAGACCTCTAGCGCCATCTACATTTTCACGTGGGAAACATTGATCGTTTTACCCATACTTTTTACCAGGTGCTTCCATTTTTTGTTTATCGCATATGTGTGCAAACTGGTTACTTTAGAAAATACTTTAATTATTGAAACCTAAAATTTAAATTTCTTCTTGAGGAACAACTACCCATTGTGACGAAATGCTAATGCAGTACATACTAAATTTTGTAAATTAATTTTTGTTATTCATGATTGTAAGTAATGATTTAACAGATATTCAAATAATGAAAACATGAAAGGGAAAATTCCTTTCACGGTGAAATAACGTAACGAAATTTTAGGGACTGCAATTTCGATAAAGTGAAAAGTTAATATGGTGGCCTACATGGATTAAAATCGTTTTAAATAAAGAAGCTACTTGTGTTGGCTAAATAAACTGATCTGATGTAAGAATATACATTTTCTTAACAAAATTATTGGAAATCGAAATATTTCTGTAACAAATTCAAATAATTTTTGCTGATTTTGAAAATGTGTAATTGTTCTAAGGCATAAATGATGGTTCTTCAGCTGATAAAGTGGGCATAACTTGGTAAAGAACGATAATATCCGTTTATTGGCATAAAATAGCAAACAACTGGTTGCAAGCTTTCAGCATCTACGGTGCCTTCTTCAGAATTAGACGTGTTGAAAAACAACGTTAGTAACATACATGAATGAAAAGAAAATTGAAATATGCCTGTGAAATGTATAAAATGTATAAAAACGAGACAGCACGGCACGTGAGGAAACAGTTGAAAATGAGAAGAATCAGATACTTTCACAAAAAAGGCACACTGGAACATGCGCCGTATCAAAGGCACCTCCATTGACACGTCATCGTTGTAGACATCATTGCTTAACAGGATTTCCAAAGACTCCCTAATGGCTGTATCTCTGCATGTTCCTGCGTGCCTCTCCTGAAAGTATCCAATTCTCATTTTCAACTGTTTCCTCGTCGCACGTGCCGTGTTGTCTCGTTTTTTACGCTTTCCAACCGTAGGTTGAAGAAGCGTATATGCTCCAGCTTTGTCCGTTCGTCCGTCCGCACGATAACTGGCGTAAAAATGAGTCGATTTCGATAAAATTGTAGTATGTGGTAGGGGACGACCCGGGGACGAACCCTGTTGAAAATGGGACAAATAGGGTCAAAGGTCACGACGTAGGAGCGGAATCATTCCATTGCCCTTATGCGTCATAACTTGCGTAAAAACGGTTCGATTTCAATGAAAGTTTACTATGTGGTACGGGACCACCTAGGGACGAACCCTATTGAAAATGGGACAAATGGGGTCAAAGGTCACGACGTAGGAGCGGGATCATTCCATTACGTTTATGCGTCATAACTTGCGTAAATATGGTTCGATTTCAATGAAAGTGTACTATGTATTAGGAGACCGCCTGGGGACGAACCCTATTCAAAATGGGTAAAGTGGTGTCAAAGGTCAGGACATAAGATCGGGATGCATTCCATAGCCCTTATGCGTCATAACGTGCGTAAAAATGGTTCGATTCCGATGAAATTTCAGTATGTAGTAAGGGACCACCTGGGGACGAACCCTATTGAAAATAGACGAAATGTGGTCAAGGGTCAGGACATAGGATTGCGATCCATTCCATCGCTCTTATCCCATATTATTAAGATGGACGTCAAGTAATTTTGCTTCCTATACTTCCAATGGAAAAAATTTGTTCACATTTCCTTCACAATTAATGTGTTCCCAAGGATGAAAATTTAAACATCGATTAAAATAACTTCATATTATAACTTGGAAAACTTAATATTTTCTAAAACATAACCATAATTATATTAAAAATCAATAACTTTTCCTTTGGTGGTTTTGAAACCAGATAAAAGATGGCGCGACCTGTACTTTGATGACGATAGTGGACAAAAAAATGTTGGATTGCATAATTACGGTTATGGTTTAGAAAATATTAAGCATTCCAAGTTATGAAATGAAGCTATTTTAATCGATGTTCAAATTTTCATCCTTGTGAACGCATTAATTTTCCAGAAAAAAGATGGCGTGACCTGTATTTTCATGACGTCAGTAGACAAACAAATGTTGAATCGCATAATTATGGTTATGTTTTAGAAAATATTAAGTATTGCAAGTTATAAAATGAAGATATTTTAATCGATGTTCAAATTTTCATCCTTGGGAACGCATTAATTGTGAAGAAAATGTGTACACTAGTTTTTCCATTCGAAGTATAGGAAGCAAAGTTACTTGACGTCCACCTTAAAGTAGCAATTCTTCTATGTATGCCCATCTGCCTCATTACGTCACGCGTTGTGTGCGTATGTCCGTCAGCACGATAACTCGCGTAACAACCGTTCGATTTCGATGAAATTTTAGTATCTGGTAGGGGATCACTTAGGAAGGAACCCTATTTAAAGTGAACGAAATGGGGTCAAAGGTCAGTACATAGGAGAGGGATCCATTCCACTGTGCCGCCCCGGTGGCGCAGTGG
The DNA here is from genome assembly GCA_039090855.1 of Macrothele yani. Taxonomy (NCBI): domain Eukaryota; kingdom Metazoa; phylum Arthropoda; class Arachnida; order Araneae; family Macrothelidae; genus Macrothele; species Macrothele yani. The sequence goes on along the minus strand of CM076998.1, from coordinate 88,198,528 downwards.
TCTAAGGCGTTGGCCTCTGATCATTCGTCCGTAAGGGGTCTCTGTTCGAATCCCGGTCAGGCATGGATGTTGTGTTTGTCTTACGGCACTGGCTCTCCCTTCCCTGGAACCAGTGACCCAAAATTAGGGACGGGCGACTGCTTATAGCCCATTGAGTTGCTCACGGTGGTCGTTAAACCTCCAATCAAAAAAAAAAAAAAAAAAAAAAAATCCACTGTTCTTATGCGTCATAACTAACGTAAAAAAGGTTCCATTTCGATGAAATTTTAGTATGTGGTAGGGGACCACCTGGAGACAAACCTTATTGAAAATGGGCGAAATGGGGTTAAAGGTTAGGACACAAGAGCGGGATCTATTCCATAGCCCTTATGCATCATAACTTACGTAAAAATGCTTCGATTGCGACAAAACTTTATCATGTTATTTCGGAGGTATACCAAGCCGGTTCTGTTGAATATCATCAAGATGGGATCAAAGGTCAGGGCACAGGACCGAGATTTATTCCACAGCCATTATTCTCATAACTTGAGTAATGATTTCTGTAATGTTGGAAAGCGTATTACACTGCCGGACAATTGCTAAGGACGGATGACAATAGCAACGATAGCAACCATAAAATGGAAGGCAGGAAAATGTGGAAATTAGGATAAGTGCGGGATACAGTAAGACGCGTTGTGCGTATGCAAATTTTGGATTGCCGAACCTGTTCGTGACGTCATAGCGCTGATAAGAGATATAAAGGGTTTGACGCGTATTGACCGTTGTTGTTCAAACGCAAAGTTGAAAGGGAAAGAATCAATTGACGAACTTGCAATTTTCAGTATGTCTTCCCGACATCACCTAGATGATTTTACGCGTGGCCGTATTATTGGCAAGATTGAAGAAGGGCGAAAAATAACAGATGTTGCCAGGGAGTTCGACGTCAGCCAAACTGTTGTTTCAAGGCTTTGGAAATCATTTCAAACAAATGGAGAGTGTAGCAAACGTCACGGGGGAGGTCGTGTTCGCAGTACGACACCTGCAGAAGATCGGTACATAGTGCTATCAACAAAAAGACACCGGCGCAGCACAGCTAGTGAGGTAGCAAATCAGTTTATGGCTGATACTGGCAAGCGGATCTCCCGAAAAACTATCGCCAGACGTTTGCATGAAGGAGGACTATACGCCCGCCGTCCTGTTGTGTGCATCCCATTGTCCAGACGTCACCGTACCGCCCGTTTGCAATCGTGCCATCAACATCGCAATTGGACTGATAACGACTGGTCTGCTGTCCTCTTCTCAGATGAGAGTAGATACAGTCTATCGTCTGATTGTCGACGACAACTGATCTGGCGTGATAGTGGTACTGCATATTGTCCAGCAAACATACAGGAAAGGGACCGATATCCGACATGTAGTGTCATGGTATTTTCTGGCATCATCATCAATGGCCGTACGTCCCTCTATGTGCTTCCAACTGGAACTATGACTGGCCAACGATACATTAATGATGTTCTTCTACCTCATGTTCGCATGTTCCGTGGTGCTGTCGGTGATAGAGTCATTTTCATGGACGACAACGCAACATGTCATCGAATAGTCGCTGTCCAGGAGTGTCTTGAGAGCGTGGATATTCAACGCCTCGTATGGCCAGCACGTTCTCCAGATTTGAATCTCATTGAAAATGTATGGGATGCTTTGGGGAGGAGTCTTGCTGGTCGCCAATGCCCTCCAATAAACAAGGACACCCTCATCCGTGCACTGACAGAGGAATGGGATAACTTACCCCAACAGCTGCATAATAATGTTGTGCAAAGCATGACACGACGTGTGGAATCTTCCATGGTGGCCAAATCCCGTATTGACATTTTACGCCGGAACGCCTGCGGACGGTAATTGCATTTTTTTCACGTTTACGTGTTCTGCACAAAATGGCCTGTTTGTCCCTTGAGCACGTTTCAAAGCCTTCTGGATTTCAGAGCATAATAAATTGTCTTTCTTGTAATGTCCTGGCATTCTGACATTATTTTATTTCACTTGGCATCCAAACACACTTATTTTTTTATGAGCTATACAGCCGTTTATGATCCGTCCTTAGCAATTGTCCAGCAGTGTATAATCAAAGCATTGCATGATTTTACTAACTTGTTATACATTTCACATGCATATTTAAATTTTCCGTTCATTCATTTTCAGCATCTATACGGGTGCCTTCTAAAGGCACCCGTAGGGGCTGAAAGCTTGCAACCAGTTGTTTGCCGTTTTATGCCAATAAACGGATATTATCGTTCTTTACCTAGTTGTTTGGCGTACTACTACCGGTTTTTATCTAGTTTGGGCATAACTTTTTTTATTAACTGACGGAGGTCGTTCAAATTGCACGTTAGTAGAGTAGCTCTTCCTCTATAGTAATCCTTCTATAAATAAAGGATTTCAAGCAGAAGCAACGTGCCGTCATTGAGTTTTTGACGAAGGAAAGGTGCAGGCTCTCCGACATCCACAGAAGGCTGCAGAATGTTTACGGAGATGACACCATTGACAAGAGCAATGTGCACAGATGGATGAAGAAGTTTAAAGAAGGGGAAACCAGCATTGAAGACAAACCACACAGTGGGAGATCGTCATTTGCGACCTCTGACAGAAATCTTCAGCGAATGAATGAATTGATTCACCTTGAGAGACGAGTCACAATCTGTGAGCTTCTTGCACAACTGGACTGTGGTCACAGTGCCATACAGAAAATGGTGGAAGACTTAGGGTATCGGAAAGTGTGTGCAAAGTGGGTACCTCGGCAGCTGACACCCGATTTGAAGGAGAGAAGGGTGGAAATCTGCTCTGATCTGCTGGAAGCGTGTGAAGCCAACGAAGGAACGTTTTTTCGATCTGGTGGCAGGGGGTGAAGCGTGGGCGTATCTTTACAATCCGGAAACGAATAATCAATCCATGGAATAGCGTCACACCTCTTCACCAAGGCCTAAGAAGTTCGAGAGCCAGCGATCAGTACAGAAAGTTATGGTGACTGTTTTGGGGGATGACAGGGATTTCATTCTCCTTGATTTTCTGGAACGTGGCCGTACCATGACCAGTGAGCAGGACATTGAGACACTCAAGAAGCTTAGAGAAGCCATAAAGAGGAAGAGGCCGAACAAGAATCTGAAAAGGATCCACGTTGACCATGACGATGCGAGACCACACATATCTTTGGCAACAAATCAAGCGATCAGCAAATTAGGCTGGTCTGTGGTCCCCCATCCACCACACAACCATACAGCCCAGATTTGGCGCCCTCCGACTTCCACCTGTTCGGTCCAACGAAGGATAGTCTCCGGAGACAAAGATTTGATAACACAGACGAGGTGAAAGTGGCTGTGAAGAAGTGGGTCCACACCTGAATTTTTTCAAAGAGGATTCGAGAGTTGGGTTCAACAATGACGCGAATGCATCGCTTGTGATGGAGACTATATTGAGTGGAGAAAGAGTTACTTAGTTACTTTATGAAGAAAGAGCAACTTTACCAACATGTGCAATTTGAACGACTTCTGTCAGTTAATAAAGTTATGCCCACTTTTGCATGACTTTTGGTACAACCTTCGTATACGCTTGCTGAGCATATTCATCAGCAGCTTTCAACGGTTCATCTACAACGCATGGCAATTACTGCCTATTGTAATACCGCAGACAGTCATAACTTGAAGCTAGCGATAATTGGTGAAAATAAAAATGGACATCGGAAAACATTGTACCTTCCTGTCTCAGTGGACTATAAGCAGTCGCCCGTCCCTAACTTAGGGCCACTGGTTCCAGGGAAGGAAGAGAGCCAGAGCCGTAAGACAAACACAACATCCATGCCTCACCGGGATTCGAACCCGGACCTACTTGTTCCTTCAACAGAAAACTTTCTAAAACAAAAGAAGGGCAAATTCTATCGTTGGTAATGCGCATTCTCTTAACGAGCTAAACCGTGGGGTTATATAGAGGAATGCTTTTACTACCGGATGTCGCTTCATGATGTCAACCTTTGGACAAATGTATAGATGTCTGCACGGGCTGGGTCGGGCTGTTTTTAGGTATGAGAATGGGCTGGGCCAGGCCAAGTCGACCCATTCTTTTTATCGCAAGAGTAAAGAAAGAAGTCATGTTTCCGGATTTCCTGGTATGTTTTGCTGGCTTTACTTGTACTTTCATGACATGGCGCTGGGCGTAATTGTAGAGGCGAGGAGAGGCATTCGCAGTGTTTTTACCCATCTGTAGGTATTAAGATGGTAAAAACACTTTGGGGTTTGTTGACAACAAAAAGAGTCGACCCCGAGCGAGTGTGTGTGTTGTGTAGTGAAGAAGCGGGGCCAATGTAGGAGACGGGGGTGGAGGTGTCTACAGTAGGATGGGAGGTGTGTTTGTATGAGAGAGATGTGTGTATGTTTATATATATCCCTAATCCGTATAGTCATTCACTGTTGTAGTGTTACCGCTTGCTAGTTCAGAGAAAGGGAGATTTTGAACCCTCTTAAACTTTTTTTCCTCTCTTTAAAGGTTATATTCTTCGAAAATTGCCAAAATTTAGTTAACATTTTTAGGCTTACATTCAACTAAATATTTTCAAAAATATCTCATTTCATTATTTAATTTTCACAATTTAATAAAATACAACTGGAAGACGAAGTAATGCAAAATGCACATCACAGACCGGGCCGGGCTCACTAAATAAGGTTCGTGCGGACCTATCTGCGCAAGGTGTTTTTTTTTTTTGGATTGGAGGTTTAACGACCACCGTGAGCAACTCAATGGGCTACAAGTAGTCGCCCGTCCCTAATTTAGGGTCACTGGTTCCAGGGAAGGGAAAGAGCCAGTGCCGTAAGACAAACACAACATCCATGCCTCACCGGGATTTGAACCTGGACCCCTTTCGGACGAATGACCAGAGGCCATCGCTTAGACCACTGCGTCACCGGGGCGGCCAAGGTGTTCTGAAAACATTTAAGAAGTAACCGCATCTACCATAATTACCTAGAATAACGCTACACTTTCATTTGTCTCGTTGGTTTGTTAACAAGAATAACGGCACACCCAGTTTAAAGTCGCAGATAAACTTACTACACAAAGGAATTTTTATTTAACCACCATTCGTACGACATGGTACCAGAATAGATTCTATCCGTGGCGTAACTACCACACCTGCAGCCCCCGCAAATGCGGGGGGCATGTAACGAAAGGGCGTACTGCAGCTGCCAGTTATAGTTTTATGAAAAAATTCGAATACCCACAATAATTAACCCAAAGATTCATATTTTGCTTTAAGATATACACTGAAGAGCAATTGAATTAGAGACAGCTGGCGTCATGCAAATGTGGCGCTGTGGGCGGCCCTGTAAACGGAAACGACATGACGTATGCAACGATCCGACAATATGAGGAGTGATGCGACGAGAATCAGTAAGAGTCGGACGCAATATGGGTAAGACGAACGATCTAAGCGCATTTAGATCGTGGGCAAATTATCGGGGCCCGACGAATGGGTCACTCCATCTCGGAAGTCGTGCATGCACTGGGATTTTCACGAGCCACTGTGCCACGGGTGCACCGTGAGTACACCGATTCCGGTAAAATCATCCCTGCAAGGGCCAACTGCCGTGGACAACAGCGTGTGGATGAGCGGGGTCATCGTCGGCTAGCTGGCATTGTAACAGCAGATAGACGGGCCACAGTGCAAGAAATCACTCGGCAATTTAACGCTGATGCACAAAAACGTGTAAGCAGCCACACCATCCAGAACCGTCTCCTCGCTATGGGGTACAGAAGCCATCGTCCCACGAGGGTACCGCTGCTGACCGCACATCACAGGATGTAAAGATTAGCATCGGCGCGGGAACATCGCCACTGGACCCTAGACATGTGGAAAAATGTTGGCTGGACTGATGAGTCGAGATTCACGTTGGTACATGCGGATGGCAGAATACGAGTACGGCGCAAACCACATGAAGCGATGGATACTTCTTGCCAGCAGGGTATTCTTCAAGCTGGTGGGGGTGGCATTCTCGTCTGGGGACAGTTTACGTGGACTGAAATGGGACCCCCTGGTACGTGTGACATCGTCCCTCACAGGTCAACGTTACCGGGGATTCCTGGACGACCATTTGCTCCCGTTTGTGCGTCTTCAGCATCCCACTGGGGACCTCGTCCTGCAACAAGACTATCACCGTGCCATCGCTCCCGAATAGTATCCGAATGGTTGGATGAACACTCCACCGACGTGACCTCGCTTCCTTGGCAAGCTAGGTCACCTGACCTCAATCCCATCGAGCACACCTGGGATGCCATCGAGAGAAATGTTCGAGGCTCTGACCCCCTCCATCAAATCTTCGTGAACTGTGGGAGCTTGTTCAGGGGTCGTGGATCCGTATGGCTTCCCAACGCTTCCGGTGTTTTGTCGAGTCCATGCCGAGACGAATCGCCGCCGTCATCAGGGCGAAATGTGGTGGTACAAGTTACTAGACAGGTATCTCTAATTTAATTGCTTTTCAGTGTATTTAGCTTTGCCTAAATAAATGCCTAGTTTCACTTTTAAAACACTGAATGTCCTACAGATTGAAAGCATTCGGCTCTTTGACTTCGGGTTGTAATACGATCGCTCTTCAATCGCCCTCTCTCTGTGATGCTGAGGAAAAGCGCAAGGCCACAGTGCGAATTCCCGTGGAGGGTGTGGGAAAACTGTCGGTTACGTAGGATTACGTGCACGACAGGCGTCAACATTTATTCACAGCCGCCACAGATCTGCCATGTGTAAGAGGGTGATTTCTTCAAGTGATTTATTTTAGTTTTGGACAAAGCAATTACACGTATTGTCAAATCTACTTCTTAAAAAGTTAAAACTACAGGGCTCTAGGTACAAGCATTACTTTTGCAGGCACTCTCCCTGACTTCTTATCCCCCCCCTCCCCTTCCAACCGCCACACACAGCGCAAAAAATGCACCCTCCCTCGTGTTCGAAATCCTGGGAAAGTTACTGTGCTTAGGGATGCTGAAATAAATCTTGCGGGGGGGGGGTGCATGCTGTGCTAGTTACGCCACTGGATTCCATGACTCTCGTCATTAGGAAAACGACTTTTAATACAATTTCAAACGCATGCGCTACTCCAATAGCATCGGACGTGAAAGCGCTGTAAACGCGCAGAAATTTGTGTACTGAATAGCAGTCGTTACCAATGCTTCATCGCTGTACTTGTGTACGTATAACTCTTTCTTCTAATGGGTAAATGACCTACACACCCCGTTTACCGGAGAAGACGGGGTGTGAAAGAGACCATAACTGTTTCACAGCGGAGCGTTTCTTATCTACCTAGGGCGGTGGGAGATGAACGTAATTGACGCCAAACCCACAGTAGTTTATGAACTCAAAAAAAGGGAGATGCCACTCTTTCTTTTTAATTGTCGGTTTAACGACCTCAGTGAGCAGCTCAATGATGAGCTATAAGCAGTTGCCCGTCTAATTTAGGGCCACTGGTTCCAGGGAAGACAAACACAACATCTATACCTCACGAGATTCGACCCTGACCCAACTTAGACGAATGATCAGAAGCCATGGCTTAGACCACTGCGCCGTCAGGGAGGCCGAGATACCATTCTTAATATTCTTGTAAGGCAGCGTGCGATAGTTCTAAGGCCGAAAGGATATCCACGTTTTACCCTCCGTAGTGCGAGATGAAAGAAAATAAAAGGAACTAATGTATATTAATTCTCAACAGAGATTTTAAAACAGTAAATTGTAAACCACTTGCACTCAAAGTGAAAGGCCAGATTGAACCCCTGCCATTCTCCAAATGAACTATTCACATGCACTGAACTTTGCAGTCTGAACACCTACTTAACAACTCGTTGGTCGACCTTGCTCTGAAACCATGGCTCGCGGACGCCAAGGGACAAATTCTTCAAGGTGTTGAGCATCCTCTATGCGTAACTTGACCTAAGTCGGCTGCAGCAGCTCCATCAGTTCACATACCTTCTGTGGAAGATGACCAGCAATTCTCACACCCTTTTCTAGCATATTCGACAAAGTCGGGGGAGTTTGGGAGCCAAAACAATGAGGTGAATTTGTTGTCATGTTCCTCTAACCACTCGGTAGTTATACGAGCCCGATGAAATGGTGTATTTTCCGCGTTGTGCTGTTGGATGTCCATGGTCGGCTGCATATGTGGATGGCGACGGTCGGCTAACAGGTCCCTGTAGCGTCCACCATTCGGTGTCAGTGTGATGATGATCAATTGACATAGGGCTAGCCAGGAAAAAGCTCCCCAGACCAGAACACCACCTCTACCAGTCTGTTGAACTCCAATTGTGCAACCAGGCGATAGGGCTTTATGCTGTTTACACCATATGCGGACCCGCCCATCAGGAAATGGGACTCACCATTCCAGAGGACCTTCTTTAATCTGTTGTCGACGTTCCTTGGCCCATGCGAGGCGTTGTTTGCGATGACTGGGAGTCATCATGGGTACTGTCGTTGGCCTCTGGCTGTGGAACACCAAGCGAGGTAAGGTACGGCGCATGGTGCATGTGGAAATAGCTCGAACTGCACCGCTGTTGTACTGGTGGGTGAGCTGAGTGACTGTTGCACGTCATTGCTGAGATGCCAGTCTGACACCCGACGCTCACAAATAGGATCAACCGCTCGTGGCTGACCAGTGTGAGTCCTTCTTTCTGCTGGATGTCTGTGCATGGTTAATCCAGTCGTGGTACACCAGTGATACAATAGAACGAGGGCATCCAACAAGAGCGGATGTTTCCGAAATACTGGCACCTGCCCTCCGGACCCCAAATATCGGGCAGTGGTCAAATTGGCTTAAGTCGCCGCGTTTCCCCCATTACTGGCAAACGTTTACTGATTATGTATAGAGGAATGGCGTGCACAATTTATAGTAACCGCACGTGACATTGATATCATGTGGTATTTATCGCTCCGAATAGGTAAAACGGGGGTGTTCCTAATGCAAAGCTAATTCAGTGTATGGCTTCGAGACTTCCTTTGCGAGACAGCTAGGTTTCCTAGTTATAAATCAATCTCCAAATCTTGGATCCTTCCCGACAGTACAAAAGAAAATCCCAAGTAAAAAAAGCCGATGTAACCGAAATGGGAAACGGTGCGTCATTGTCCAAATCATTGTTGAAATCTGGCCGGGACGCATGCCGTCCTATGAAGTGACGCAACAGTAGTTAATTTTATTGTTACTCAATAATACTTTACTCAGGACTTTTCTTATCTGAGAGGGCGAGACTAAAATTAGGACTTTTCTTATCTGGGTGGGAGAGACTCAAAATATTTCACAACCTCCTTCTATCACATTATCAATCAATGATACAAATATAGAAGAGGTTAACTCCTTACTTTATTTGGGGATTACCTTAGGTATAGACCTTAGATGGAACCAAAATGTGGACTCTCTTCTTCTCAAACTCTCCAAAAACATTGGAGTTATTAGCTTGGTATTCACAGACCTTACCTATAAAACACTAATTCATACTGTACCATGTCTGAGACTCATATTAATTATGCTGTCTTATCGTGGGGACAGACGACTAAATATAATTTCAATAAACTTCAAATTCTTCAGAACAAATATATAAGATTAATAGATCTTTTTGATAGAAATACACAACTAACACTATACAATAACACAAGAGTTTTCCCAAACAAATACAATATTCTTACGATTAACCGATTATATTACTTCAATTTCGAGAAAATTATGTTCAGACGCATTAAGAATAATTACACTTCGACATCATACAAATTATACCTCAGATACACACACATGACACACGTACTAAATCACATATTAGGCCTATTCATCCGAAAACTGAGACTATGAAGCAAAGTATAAATTACATTGGCCCACACTACTGGAACTCATTACCGACGGAACTAATTCGTTTAAATAATTTTAACCTTTTTAAAAGAAAACTAACAAGTTAGTAAAATCATGCAATGCAATGATTATAATACGCTTTCCAGCATGCCAGAAGTCATTACTCAATTATGAGGATAATGGCTGTGGATAAATATCGCTCCTGTGCCCGACCTTTAACCCATTTCGATTATATTCAACAGAACCGGTTCAGTATACCTCCGAAATAACATGGTAAAGTGTTGTCGCAATCCAAGCATTTTTACGTAAGTTATGATGCATAAGGGCTATGGAATAGATACCGCTCCTGTGTCCTAAATTTGACCCCATTTCGCCCATTTTCAATAGGATTTGTCCCCAGGCAGGCCCATACAACATACTAACATTTCATCCAAATCGAAGAATTTTTACGTAAGTTATGACGCATAATGGTGATGAAAATGATTGCTCTCCTATGTCCTGACCTTAGACCCCATTTCGCCCATTTTCAATAGGGTTTGTCCCCAGGTGGTCCCCTACCACATACTAAAATTTCATCGAAACTGAACCTTTTTTACGTTAGTTATGACGCATAAGAGCAGTGGGATGGATACCGCGCCTATGTCCTGACCTTTGACCCCATTTTGTTCACTTTCAATAGGGTTCCTGTTCCTCTACCACATACTAAAATGTCAAAGAAATCGAACAATTTTTACGCGAGTTATCGTGCGGAAGGACATACGCACACAACGCGTGACGTAATGAGGGAGATAGGAATCGCGACCATCTCCTCGAAAGAGTCTGACGTCATAAAACTTTAATGGGATCCACACACAACGCGTGACGTAATGAGACAGATGGCGACACCGCGCGCCAACGTCTAATAGGACGACGCCATGACACTAAAAAAGTGGTAACTCGGGATGGTTATTTAACCCACTAAATGAATTTTCCTAAAGTCGAGATCAAGCTAAATCGATTTCTACACTATCTACCAACAAGTAATTAGACACCTGTGATAGCAAACGAAAACGAAGTTTATTCACCTTCAATAGTTGGTGGAGCCTCCACAAGCGGCGATTACAGCTGCGACCCTCCGGGGCATACTCTCAACCAGGCGTTGTACGACGGCTAGCGGTATTTTTTTCCACTCGGCTTGGAGAAGATAGGTCAGTTCCTTCACCGATTTTGGACGATGGGGGCACCCCTTAAGTCGACGCTCCAACTTGTCCCAGAGGTGCTCGATAGGGTTAAGGTCCGGGTTCTGCGCAGGCCAGTCCATTCGATTAACCCTATTGTCACCATACTAAGCCATGGTGTACCTCGCAACATGACAGGTGGCATTGTCATCCTGAAAGTAACATGGGTCCACCCCATAAAACTGCCACAACGTAGGAAGCGCATGGTCATCCAAAATGGTGCAGTAGGTCTCGGCGTTGAGTCTACCAGGAATTGCGACCAAGGTCCCGTGCCATACCAGGAGAAACACCCCCATAGCATAATTCCACCGCCGCCAAACATCACAGTTGGCACGGTACATTCCGGCAGGAGGCGTTCTCCAGGCAGACGCCAAACCCAGACCCTGCCATCCGAACGGTAGAGGGTGAACCTTGATTCGTTGCTCCAGAGAACCTGTTTCCACTGTTCAACGGTACCCTGTCGACGTTCTTTGCACCACGTTAGCTGAGCAGCGCTATTGGACTTGGTGATCAAAGGCTTGTGGGCGGCAGCACGTCCATGATAACCGAGCAGATGGGCTTCCTTACGGATGGTATTCATCGAAAGAACACTCCCGGATGCTTGTTGAAACTCCTCGCGGATGTGGCCCATCGATTTAGCGCGGTTCTTCCATATTTCTCTGGCCAGCACCCGTCGGTCTCTAACTCCCAGTTTTTTTGGGTCTGCCGGGTCGGGGCACATTCCGACAGTCACCTTTCATCTTCCACTTGCCAATCACGTAGGCCACTGTCGATTTTGGGCACTTCAACTCGCTGGATATGTCATGTATGGATCGGTCATTTCTGTGACACTCGAAGATTACACCTTTCTCGAAATCAGAGAGCTCCGAACTGCGTGGCATCTTGCATGCGACTGGTTGCGTTGTTGTTTCCTACACGATATTTAACGGCGGCGGCCGTGACGTGTATCAGGAGCGCAGATATCGTCGATTGCAAGGGTGTCCAGTTACTTATTGGTAGATAGTGTAGTACCAGAAAACCGTAGGTTAACTATTTTCATCAAAATACTTAGAACCGTTTTTAAAATAAAATTTACATGCATATAATAATTGCTCCTTTAATGCACTGGTGTGCAAAAATTAAGGACGAAGAGGAGAAATTAGAATAACAGCGGAACGAGCTGGCAGAATGGACCGAAAGACCACTCAGGAGATAGACTAGGGTCCGGTACGGTAGGGCATGCGCATATATGTACCATGACGTGGGGGGGGGGGGGTCGGAAGAGTATAAAGCACACGGGCGGTGTACGCTCATCGGATTGAACGACGTCGAGTTGCTGCCACCGTGTGATATGGCCAACAGGCAATCCAGTAGACGACATGTGGATGACTTTACCCGAGGTCGCGTCATTGGGAAGTTGGAAGAAGGTCGAAGTGTGACTAGTGTGGCCGAGGAGTTCGGGATAGCTCACAGCATCGTTTCACGAGCTTGGAGAGCATTTCAAACGACAGGAACAGCTGTACGGGAGTTTAACAGTGGTCGTCCACTAGCAACCACGCCGGTGGACGACCAGTACATTGTCCTACAGGCGAGAAGAGACAGCGGGAGAAATCGTAAGGCACATGCAACAGACAACTGGACGTCGGTTATCGCGTTTTACCGTGGCCAGGAGGCTGCACAAAGGTGGTCTATTTGCACGACGAGCAGTACGGTGTGTGCCATTAACGCCTGCTCATCGGAGACGGCGGTTTCTGTGGTGCCAGGAACACAAGAACTGGACACATCAGCAATGGGGTTAAGTTCTCTTTACGGATGAGAGCCGATTTAGTCTGAGGAGCGATTCTGGACATATACACATCTGGAGAGAGCAGGGAACACGCAATCACACCTTCAACATCATCGAAAGGGACCGGTCTGGAGATGGCGGAGTTCTCGTTTACTGAAGTATCATGCTTGGTAGCCATACTGACCTCCACATCTTCCAAGGAGATTCAGTCATTGGTGTCCGTTATTGTACCGAGGTTCTCCTGCCTCACGTACGTCTGTTTAGAGGTGCTGTGGGTTCTGAGTTCCTCTTCATGGACGACAACGCTACACCTCATCGTGCAGTGGCTGACGCAGAGCTGTTGGAGAGTGAAGATATTCAACGAATGGATTGGCCCGCAAGGTGCCCGGACCTAAATCCAATCGAACACGTGTGGGACCTTCTCGGGAGACGCTTGGCAGCACGTCACCAGCCGCCAGCAACGATTCCGCAGCTGCGATTGGCGCTACAAGAGGAATGGGCAGCGATGCCTCAACAGCTCCTTGACAACTTCGTCCTCAGCATGGACAGACGTTGTAAATCCTGCAACGCAGTCAGGGGTGATCATATCCATTACTAAAGACTGGATTTTTCTTGGCAGCTGCCTGTCACATGGACGTTTCTGTCTTCTGTCCAATTGTGCTCGAAGCTATCTTTTCAATAAAGTGCCTTTGTATCCTTTGGATTCCATGTTTGGACGGTTTTGTTCACTTGTCCCATATTCTTACATCTTGGGGATCTTATGGTATGATTTAAGTCGATGTGGAGCACTTATGCACGACGTTACATTCGAAAAACCGTCTCGTGCTTAATTTTTGCACACCATTATAGTATGAGATAAGAGCGATGGAATGGATCCCGACCCTGTGTCTTGACCTTTGACCCCATTTCGTCCATTTTCAATAGGATTCGTCCCGAGGTAGTCCCTTACCACATACTAAAATTTCATCGCAATCGAACCATATTTATACAAGTTATGACGCGTAAGGGCAGTGGAATGGATCCCGCTCCTATGTCGCGACCTTTGAACCCACTTAAACCATTTTCAACAGGGTTTGTCCCCACATGGTCTCCTACCACATACTAAAATGTTATCGAAATCGAACCATTTCTACGTGAGTTATCGTGCGGACAGACAGACGGGCGGACGGGCATAGCTGGAGCATATACGCTTCTTCAACCAACGGTTGGAAAGCGTAAAAAAGCGTCATAATGAATTGCAGCTCGTCAAATTAATTGTTATAGTGGATGGAAACTATGACTAATACTATGACTTGTATATCGTGATGTAAATTGTTTTTTCAATGGTATTATCTGTAATGTGAATGTTTATTATCTTTTCATATATCATTACCTTTTTTTACGCTTTCCAACCGTAGGTTGAAGAAGCGTATATGCTCCGGCTTTGTCCGTCTGTCTGTCCGCACGATAACTCGTGTAAAAATGGTTCGAGTTTGATGAAATTTTAGTATATGGTAGGGGATCACCTGGGGACGAACCTTATTGAAAATGGGTGAAGTGGGGTCAAAGGTCACGACATAGGAGCGGGATCCAATCCATTGCCCTTATGCGTCATAACTTGCGTAAATACGGTTCGATTTCGTGAACTTTTAGTATGTGGTAGAAGGCCACCTGGGGACGAACTCTATTGAAAATGGGTGAAGTGGGGTCAAAGGTCAGGACATAGGAGCAGGATCCAATCCATTGCCCTTATGCGTCATAACTTGCGTAAATACGGTTCGATTTCGATGAAATTTTAGTATGTGGCAGGGGACCACATGGGGACGAACCCTATCGAAAATGGGTGAAGTGGGATCAAAGGTCAGGACATAAGAACGAGATCCATTCCGTTGCCCTTATGCGTCATAACGTGCGTAAAAATGGTTCGATTTCGATGAAAAAATGGTTCGATTTTTATAATATGTGGTAGAGGACCAACTGGTGACGAACCCTATTGAAAATGGACGAAATGGGGTCAAAGGTCAGGACATTTAGTAAGTGGTAGGGGAACACCTGGGAAGGAACCCTAGTGAAAGTGAACAAAATGGGGTCGTAGGTCAGGACATAGGAGCAGGATCCATTCCACGGTTCTTATGCGTCATAACTAACGTAAAAAAGGTTCCATTTCGATGAAATTTTAGTATGTGGTAGGGGAGCACCTGGGGACAAACCCTATCGAAAATGGAAGAAATGGGATCAAAGGTCAGGACATAGGAGCGGGATCTATTCCATAGCCCTTATGCACCACAACTTAAGTAAAAATACTTCGATTGCGACAAAACTTTGTCATGTTATTTCGGAGGTATACTGAACTTGCTATGTTGAATATCATCGAAATGGGATCAAAGGTCAGGGCACAGGACCGAGATTTATTCCACAGCCATTATCCTCATAACTTGAGTAATGATTTCTGGTATGTTGGAAAGGGTATCCTAATCAACGCATCGCATGATTTTACTAACTTGTTTACGCTTTCTATCCGTAGGTTGAAGAAGAGTATATGCTCCAGCTTATTCCGTCCGTCCACACGATAACTCGCGTAAAAATGGTTCGATTTCGATGAAATTTTAGTATGTGGTAGGGGACCACCTGGGGACAAACCTAATTGAAAATGGGAAAAATGGGGTCAAAAGTCATGATGCAGGAGCGGGATCCATTTCATTGCCCTTATGCGTTATAACTTGCGTAAATATGGTTCGATTTCAATGAAATCTTACTATGTCGTAGGGGATCACCTGGTGACGACCCTATTGAAAATAGGTGAAGTGGATTCAAAGGTCAGGACATAAGAGAGGGATGCATTCCATTGCCCTTATGTGTTACAACGTGCGTAAAAATGGTTCGATTTCGATGAAATTTTAGTATGTGGTAGAAGACCACCTGGGGACGAACCCTATTGAAAATAGGCGAAATAGGTCCAAAGGTCAGGACATAGGATTGGGATCCATTCCATCGCCCTTATCACATACTAATAAGGTGGAAGTAAAGTAATTTTGCTTCCTACGCTTCCAATGAAAACGTCCAAACATACATACTAAAATTGAGATAGGAGAAGCAGCATAATTAATGCTTAGGTGCTTTCATTGCTAAAAAGACCGCAGGACTTTTGCCAATTTTCGGGTTTTTTTTTTTGATTGGAGGTTTAACGACCACCGTGAGCAACTCAATGGGCTATAAGCAGTCGCCGGTCTCTAATTTAGTTTCACTGGTTGCAGGGAAGGTAGAGAGCCAGTGCCGTAAGACAAACACAACATCCATGCCTCACCGGGATTCGAACCCGGTCCCCGTTCAGACGAGTGATCAGAGGCCATCGCTTAGACAACTGCCCGGTAATGACAGCATACTGACTTGTGGTTGATCATGATCATACGTAGAGGATTTTAGGAAGAGAGTGTCTGACCCCAGGTCTTAAACAACCCTTACAAATAGGAAGCTAGGAGATTTGGACTAAAGTGCTCTGTAGGAAAGTGACACGGAAGCGATGTAGAAAGGAGGAGGAAGACGCCCTTATATATTACCGGGGGCCAGTACCCGGGGTCCGACGGCTTAACGTGCCCATCCGACGTACGGCGGATATTTAGTGGATCGAGCGTTAGTACCTGCCTGGGATCGAAGTCGAACATGAGGTCCTTTCCGTGGCAGTCACGAACGTTGCCCACTAGGCCACCCGCGGCCTGACCTATCCCAGACCTGTTCGCCTATGGCGCCATCTAGCGATGAAAAACGTAAGTAAAATGAGTAAAAATTTATGTGATTTCATAAAAAACCCGATGTGATTCTGATCATTTCTACGCAAACTGCGTTGCCCTACTCTCAAAACTCCGCGAGTTATTACGTTTTCAAAATGCGCAAGACTTTAGGCTCACCCGGTATATGGCCCATATCAGTCTCAGTGTGTAATCATTTACTGTTCCTGGTAAACTTTACCTTTCTTCAGAAAAGCATTGCAATCCGACACGTCCTTCTGTGTGCAACTATTTTTTTGACAATGAGTGTATTTACTGTAATTTTTTGACTCACATTGTACAGTATATCTTCTTTCATTGGTTTTACGACAATTACATTAATTAATCCACCTACTTAGGCACCGCTCGAAGTCAAGAATTAGTAAACCTTATTGTTTGTTATGATTTAATTCCACTCAGTATGTACCGGACTGTGACTCGATGTGGTGGTGAGTGACTCGAATAAATGCAATGTGTTGTAATTAAATGAATCTATACTCTCGAGTCAGTCGTTTTATTTCTCATCGACAAAGATCGTGGCTTGCGAAAGATGCATAGCAGAAATTATCTACAAAGGCCACCAGGGTAGTCTATCGATTTTTTTCAATAGCTCAGTGCCTGCCACAAATGTTTCACGAAACGATGTGCTTTAATAAAGTGGACGACTGTTGAAATTATTAATGTTCAAAACTGTCATCACGCCGCACCAGTGGCGCTGTAGTCTAAGCTATAGCTTTTGGCTATTCGTCCGAGATGAGGCCCGGTTCGAATTTCGATCCCGGTGAATCATGGATGTTGGGTTTGTCTTACGACACTGGCTCTCTCCCTTCCTTGGAACCAGTGACTCTAAATTAGGGACGACCTACTGCTTATAGCCCATCGAGTTGCTCACGGTGGTCGTTAGACCAACCAAACACAAAAAAGCCGCACCTAGTTAAACGCCGCAGAAGAGTTTTTGTGAAATCGAGTTTAACGCAGCGCTGTTATAATAAAATACTTCTTATTTCACTGGGAGAGGGGGGGGGGGTTAACGACCGCCTGGACCAACTCGATGGGCTGAGAACTCCATACGTTTCAGACCGCGACTCCCACTGTGCTACTACACACCATAAATAGTTCCAAAATATTGACTAGGTTTCTTCAACCATTGTTTTAAAGTTGATATAAAACGCATTACAATTGAATATTGATTTACTATTTGAAATTTGCCTTATAAAATGTTGTGTGTATTCTTCCACCGCAGTTGTCGGCGGGTTTGTTTACGTTTCTGACCGCGGCTCTCCGTGTGTTGCTATGTTTCATAAATAGTTCCACTATTCATAAAGCAATAGTTCTGCGATTCTTTCAGAAGGAAATATATTTCAATGAAATGCAAATACACTGGGGTGCAAAAATTAAGGACGAGACGGTTTTTCGAATGTAACGTCGCACAGAAGTGCTCCACATCAACCCAAATCATGCCATAAGATCCCCAGAATGTAAAAATATAGGACAAGTGAGCAAATCCGTCCAAACAAGGAATCCAAAGGATACAAAGGCACTTTATTGAAAAGGTAGCTTCGAGCACAACTGGACAGAAGACAGAAACGTCCATGTGACAGGTGGCTGCCAAGAAAAATCCAGTCTTTAGTAGGGGATATGATCTCCCTGACTGCGTTGCAGGATTTACAACGTCTGTCCATGCTGAGGACGAAGTTGTCAAGGAGCTGTTGAGGCATCGCTGCCCATTCCTCTTGTAGCGCCAATCGCAGCTGCGGAATCGTTGCTGGCGGCTGGTGACGTGCTGCCAAGCGTCTCCCGAGAAGGTCCCACACGTGTTCGATTGAATTTAGGTCCGGTGACCTTGCGGGCTAATCCATGCGTTGAGTATCTTCACTCTCCAACAGCTCTGCGACAGCCACTGTAGATGAGGTGTAGCGTTGCCGTCCATGAAGAGGAATTCAGGACCCACAGCACGTCTAAGCAGACGCACGTAAGGCAGGAGAACCTAGGTACAATAGCGGACACCAGTGACTGAACCTCCTTGGAAGATGTGGAGGTCAGTACGGCTACCAAGCATGATACCGTCCCAAACGAGAACTCCGGCACCTCCAAACAGGTCCCTTTCGATTATGTTGGAGGCGTGATTGCATGTTCTCTGCTCCCTCCAGATGTGTATACGTCCAGAATCGCTCGTCAGACTGAATCGGCTCTCATCCGTAAAGAGAACTCTACCCCATTGCTGATGTGTCCAGTTCTTGTGTTTCTGGCACCACAGAAACCGCCGTCTCCGACGAGCAGGCGTTAATGGCACACACCGTACTGGTCGTCGTGCAAATAGACCACCTTTGTACAGCCTCACGGCCACGGTAAAACGCGATAACGGACGTCCAGTTGTCTGTTGCATGTGCCTTGTGATTTCTCCCGCTGTCTGCCGTCTGTCTCTTCTCGCCTGTAGGACAATATACCGGTCGTCCGCAGCCGTGGTTGCTCGTGGACGACCGGTATATTGTCCTACAGGCGAGAAGAGACAGACGGCAGACAGCGGGAGAAAAGCTGTTACTCTCGGAAAGCTGTTCCTGTCGTTTGAAATGCTCTTCAAGCTCATGAAAGGATGCTGTGAGCGATCCCGAACTCCCCGGCCACACTAGTCACACTTCGACCTTCTTCCAACTTCCAATGACGCGACCTCGGGTAAAGTCATCCAGATGTTGTGTACTGGATTGCCTGTTGGCCATATCACACGGTGGCAGCAACTGGACGTCGTTCAAACCGATGTACACCGTGCAATGGCTTTCACCGAATTGCTGAGCGTACACCGCCAGTGTGCTTTATACCCTTCCGACCCCCCTCCCTCGTCGTGGTGCATATATGCGCATGCCCTACCGTACCGGACCCTAGTCTATCTCCTGAGTGGTCTTTCGGTCCGTTCTGCCTGCTCATTTCGCTGTTATGCTACTTTCTCCTCTTCGTCCTTAATTTTTGCACACCAGTGTAGGATACAAGAAATGAAATATGAGAATTTTATTTCTTCAAAGCTTAACATTGCTTTACATCCGTTCGCTTGTTCTCCCACCTCATCTTAACTACTGGTTTTATCATGACGTAATCTCGATCCATCAAAATTCTGCAATGGAACACGACTAACTGTCAAGAAACTCATGTCATATGTCATCAAAGAAGCCAATATGACTGGCAAGCTACAGGAGACCATGCTTTTTATTCCATGCATTCTAATCGCCCAATCTGATATTCCATTTAAGTTTAAACTTCTATAGTTTCTAAATCTCAGTTTCGTCTTGGGTATCAACAAGCACAGGGTCAATTGTCAAAATATTGTTGGATTCTACTTGTAAAACTCATGCTTTTCCCATGGCTAGCTTCTATTAGGTGTAGAAATAAGTTTTAAGGCGTTTTTTGTGCGACAGATACCGTTAATTTACATATCCGACATTCCCCGGGTTGTAATCATGTGACAGTAACTGGTCCACAGTATAAAATGTGACACAGAAGTTTGCCCAACAGTCAAACGCACTTGCACATCGGTAGGTGAAAGATGGCGAGCGATACTGCATTTATTCGACACTGCATTCGTTACGAATTTCATCAAGGAAAATGTGCTGCAAAAGCATGTGCATCGATCTGTTCTGTTCTGGGGGAGAATATTGTATCGAAAAGCACGTGTGAGTTTTGGTTTAGACGGTTTAGAGCAGGTGATTTTGATGTTAGCGATCGAGAACGTAGCGGCGCCCCGCAGAAGGTTGCACATGAGGAACTGAACAGCTGCTTGATTGATTTTTTTTTTGATTGGAGGTTTAACGACCACCGTGAGCAACTCAATGGGCTATAAGCAGTCGCCCGTCCCTAATTTAGAGTCACTGGTTCCAGGGAAGGGAGATAGCCAGGGCCGTAAGACAAACACAACATCCATGCCTCACCGGGATTCGAACCCGGACCCCGTTCGGACGAATGATCAGAGGCCATCGCTTAGACCACTGCGCCACCGGGGCGGCGCTGCTTGATTAAGATTCATCTCAAACGCAAAAAGTACTAGTTGAACAACTGGGGGTAAATCAACAAACCATTTCCAATCGTTTACGCGCAATGGGAAAGATTCAGAAGGAAGGAAATTGGGTGCCACATGACCTTAGCCAGAGGAACAAGGATGAGCGTGTCACGAAGTGTTTGAATCTGTTGAATGAACAACACAGAAAGTCTTTCCTGTGGAAAATCGTTACGGGTGATGAAAAGTGGATATGGTACGACAATCCCAAACGCAAAAAACACTGGGCAGACCCCAATGAAACAACGACTTCGACACCGAAACGCGATATTCACTCCAAGAAAGTTCTGCTGTGCATTTGGTGGGATATGCAAGGTGTGCTCTATTATGAACTATTGGAACAGGGTCAAACTGTCAATGCTGATCGCTACAAGCAACAATTGCTGCGATTGAACCAGGAAATCTCTCGGAAACGTCCATTCACTGGCAAAGGATTGCGTCCCGTGAAATTACTGCATGACAACGTTAGGCCGCATGCCGCGAAATCGGTCAAGGAAACGTTATTGACGCTTGGCTGGGAAGATTTGGTGTACCCGGCGTACAGTCCCGACATAGCCCCTTCAGACTATCATTTGTTCCGATCGATGCAACATGGTTTGTCTGCTGAACGGTTCCGGAAATGTGACGTAGTGCAAAAATGTGTTGACGACTGCATCGCGTCACACGACGAAGTCTTCATGGCTTGAATCTGTCAGCTTCACGACTGATGGCGTTAGGTGATTGATAATGACGTCTCATATTTTCATTCGTAAAAGTATTATTGTTTTCTCTCAAATTACATGTTGCGTTGTCTTAAAACGCTTTAAAACTTATTTGTACACCTAATATATTGGTTACTCCAGAGTTCGCAAAAATTAAAACCTCTTCATCTTGGCTCCAAATGGGAGAACATTCAACTTTATCTACCCAGAGGCTCTAAGGATAAACTTACTTGCCCCCGGAAGAACCACACTGAACGTTATATAGATTCCAACACAAAAGAAGCGTGTAGATGTTTCAAATTTCCTATATTCACGGTCAATAATAAAGACCGCTGGTTTCATCACGTAGTGCCGACACAAGTATAGATTTTATTCTTTTATAGCACGTCTTTTGTAAAAATAATTGTGCTTATGTTATCACTTTGTCCGTCCGTCCGTCTGTGGACAACATATCTCTGCAACTATTAGTCCGATCTGAATTTCTCTTTCTTTTATTTTTCATTATTAGGCTTGAAATGTGAGAACGATGATTCTTGTATTCCAGTTTTTTCGACGTACAACTTAACCTCTAGGGACATAAATGTAGGTGATATGGATTTAAAAATGCATTTCATTCCATATATTTGCTTCTAAATATTCAATTAAAAAATTCTTTTATCTTTCGATGTCATTTATAACGAAGACTGTTTTAAATGCAGTCTCTTTTTCAAGTAATTCATAGTTTCCCACTAAGCGGCGTAAAACATTATAGGAAGAGAAATATAGAGAAAAACGTGATATACAGTGTGAGGTGCCAGAAGTCATGGAATACGTATCTGGTATCGTTTAGGACCTCCTCCAGCCCGGCGGAGCGCAACAACTCGACGTGGCATCGATTCCACAAGTGGCCGGAAGACTTCTAAAGAGATAAAATCCTCCAAATACTTTGGAGGATTTTATCATGTAAGGCTAACGCGCTCAGCTAGATATCGAGAGCAAGAGATCCGGGATTCAATTCCCCGGCGGTGACCGAATAACAGTTTTTCGGTTGTTGTGTGTTGCTAAAACTTGGAAAGAGCGACGTTTTTGCTTATTCTAAAGAGATGTTGAGCCATGCCGTCAGAACAGTCGTCCACAGTTCCCCGGTATTTGTAGGTGCAGGATCTTGGGTGCGAATGGACCTTTCCACCACATCCCATAAGTGCTCTATTGGGTTCATGTCGGGCGAACGTGATGGCCATACCATCGGTCGAAACTGTCCAGAATGCTCTTCGACCCAATTTCGGAGAACAGTGCATTGTCCACCTGGTAAATCTCATCGTTGTTGGGATACGTGAAGTCCATGAAGGGTCGGCAAATGGTCACCCAGCAGATCAACAAAGCGAGTACCGGTTAATGACGTGCTTACGAGGACCAGAAGAACCAAACCGTGCCACGTAAAGACACCCCACACATGTATGGAACCACCGCCAGCTTGCACAGTGCCTTGTTGACAGCTTCGGTCCATGTCCACACCGGGTCTGCGCCACACCAGAACTCTACCATCTGCGCGTAACAACTGGTAGCGTGACTCCTTGGACCATGCCACATGTTGTCAGTCTTCCAGGGTACAATTACCGTGTTCACGAGCCCAGAGGAGGCGCTGTGTCCGATATCGTGTTGTCAACAAAGGCACTCTGGTGGGCTTTTTGCTCTCATACCCCATGGACGGTAAATTACGCTGCACTGACCTGATGGATATGTCTCTAGTACCTCCTGCATTGAACGTGCATGTTATTTGAGCAAGTGTCACTTGTCTGTTAGCATCACAATCCTGGTCAGACGCTGCCGGTCATCATCATTAAGCACCCGTGGTCAGGCATGCTGTCCATGGTGGGTGGTAATGTCTTCCATGAGGTATTCTCGGTACACATGGGACACCATGGATCAAGGATGTTGAATGTTCGCACAACTTCGTAAACTAAACGTCCCATCCATCTGACTCTGCCTACCATGCCTCGTTCAAACTCCTATAATTCACATCGGTTTGCCATGATCCTACTGGCGGTTGTTCAACCTGACTCACCAGATTACATCTCGCTACTTATAAAAATTGTGACGTGCGTCGAAACTTTTATGCGACGGCAGCGCCAGTTAAAAAAATTCACACTGCTATGACATGACTTTTGGCACTTTATTGTAAATCTACTTTCCTAGCAGAATAATTTTGAATAATAAAATAATTGATAATGTGCGGAAAGCATTCTTTATGGCAAAAGCTATGCCATGGATTTTTTTTTCAAACATGCCTCCTGGACGCAAAGATAGCGAGAAAAGGGTTTTGACATTGACGCCTCCTAACACGAAAGCTGTCAGTGGCTGTCTCAGACAAAAAAATTATGGGGCACAAATTCCTGCATGTGCCAGTAACTGATAAAATTAATATGTAGTTCCAAAAAATAAAAAGATCCGGTTAAATTTAGAACCGCCACAGAAAGCTGTGCATTATTTAAAGAGGATAATGTTCTGAATCCTTATTGTAGCTAATGCCGTACAGGAAAAAAGTAAAAAATAATTTTTCAATAGCGTTTTTAGAAGCGGAGATATAGCAAGAAACAGAAGCACACAAACACCACCTTGGGTCAGAACTGTAGACTACAAAAAATATGTACAAGTACAGACAAAGGTATCATAAGGTAAATGGTATAAGGCGTCAAATGATTTGTTTTAAAGCGGACATTTAGCAGCAGATATATGGAGAAAAACGAATTTAACGTTTGCAGCCACCAGCGAGGAAATTGTGCTTGCTTTTGAGCAAGATTACCCACTAATGCTTTCATAGTCATGGGCGGCGGAACTCAACATTTACAGAAGGGGTCCAACTTTTTTCTTTTTTTTTTTGGTTGGAGGTTTAACGACCACCATGAGCGTCACCCGTTTCTAATTTAGGGTCGCTGGTCCCAGGGAAAGGAGAGATCCAGCGCCGTAAGACAAACACAACATCCATGCCTCACCGGGATTCGAACCCGGATGGTCAAAAACCAGCGTTTAGACCTCTGCGCCACCGAGGCGATTCGGTCCAACTTCTCCAAGGGTTAAAACAATAAAAAAAAGAGGAGAGACGGAAAAACCGTAGGATATATATATATATATATATTTACTAATACATATCACTTGGGGAGACCTTCGTCCAGTAGTGGATTGATAATGGTTGACAATGATGATGATGATCATCATCATCCGCTGTCAATCCACTGCTCCATGGAGGCTTCTCCAAGTCTTTTCCACAACTTAATGTCTCGAGCATATTTCTTCCAAGTCTGTCAAGCATGCTTTCGAATCAGGTGGTCTTCTTCTGGGTCTCCGCCTCTCCTTGGTATCCATTCTAATATTTGAGTCAGTGGCGGCGGAACCGCCCGGGCCACCAGGGCCCTGGCCCGGTCAATAATTTTAGCCAGGAAACGTTTTTGGCATATGTGCGATTTTTTGTTCTGGTGTGCCTTAGAGAGTTGCTCTATGTAAGTGGTCAGGTGGTCCTAATCCGTAACAAAGCTCCTTAGGCATTGTTTTTCTTCTGTTTGTTCCGGAAAGCGGGAAAGGATGCGGTGCACCACGATTCGAAATTTTGGGCCCGGTCAACGAACTTCACTTTCCGCCACCCCTGATTTCAGTTGCCCATCGGTGATCACTTCTAGCAATAGCAGTATATCCAGCCGATTGCCACTTATTCTTAACGATGTTTTTTAAAGTGAGGATAACAAAGTTGAGTTTATTTTTCAACTTGTTTGTGAAAAATCATGCAGTTTTCAAAATTGTGCTTGAAGCGTTTACCAGAAAGCTGCGAAATGTGGTGACGGACTCCACGAAATCATCATAAAAAAAAAAAGAAAGAAAAAACGTTAAATCATTTGTGAACTAAAATTCTTGTCCTCACCCCAGTGAGGGTTCATGAAATTCCGGAGGGGGGGGGGTCTGGACCCCCGTGTTCCCTACCTTCCGCCGCCTGTGTTCATAGTATTTAGTATCTGACCGAAAAAGAGTTTTTTCTATCGGGTTTTTAGACGCACTGATATTGTTACAAATATGAAGTAAACGGAAATGTGAACTGTGAACGGAAATGTAAAATTTTTTAATAAACCAGTGTGCCACTGCACACTGGTTTATTAAAAAATTTTGAAGTTATATGAAAAACATTTCGCAACAGAAACGCTCTCCGACAATGAATGAAGTTTCCAAATTGGATTAAATAAAAGATATGGACAAAAACAAGATATCTGTCTACGCCCCCTGGCGGAAACGCTATGCATTATTTTAAGCAGAAGTTATTCTCAAAAAGGTTTCCCGTGATGGTTGATATGTGGCCACAAGAGAATTTTTTAGCACGTCTTTTGGGAAAAGATCGTGCTTATGTTACTGGTTCCTCCGTTCGTCCGTTTGTCCGTCCGTCTGTGGACACCATATCTCTACAACTGTTTGTCCGATTTGAAAAATTCTTTTTGTAAGGGGAAGCTTGAAATGTACAAATCATGGTCCTTTATTTATTAATTTTTATGATACACAATTTCGCCACTAGAAAGCGTAAATGCAGATAATATCGAATTCAAAATACATTTTATTCCATATATTTGCTCTAAACATCAGATTGAAAAGGGTTTTTTTACCTTCCGATTCCATTCATGTCGAAGAGTATTTTAGGTACAGTCACTTTTTCAAGTTAAGCATATATTTTCCGCTATGGGGCGTAAAAGTAAATTGCGTTTACCCCGATATCTCTTCTTCTAAAACTTCGATTTGAAAAATACATTCTTTCTGCAGCAGATACATTTCAAAATTGTCTTTATTCTTCAAATAAAAATAGCATTTCTATGTGCATAATAGTAGAATTCTGCCAATAAATACAGTGGTATATACATCAACTGGAAAGTTCCAGTGAAACGTAAAACAAAATATTGTTAAAATCATGAAATTATTTCGCCACGAAGGGCGAAGGAGAGGCAGACAATAAAGCACGAGCGATGCAAATGAAAATGTATACTACAGTATTGTAGACAAGAAAAGACATGATGCTATACTATTCACAAATTCCAATTAAGCATTACTACCATACTCAAGATTAAATATGCACAAGGTACTAATTCACAGAAAAGACCATGGGTGAGAAGGAACTAACAGGTGCAGCAGTATTTAGAAATATGACAGAAATGGTAGAAACAATTAAGCACAAATACTTATTATATGTACAGAATTATGCAGTGATAAGAGAGAAATACGCTAAACGGACCCAGGAGGGCAACTTTACAAAAAAAAAAAAAAAAAAAAAAAAAAAACAGAAATCGAACAGTAATGCATTGCATAAGTGTCATATCATATGTACAGAACAATACAGTGACAAGGAAGAAAGCCGCTAAACATACCCAGAAAGGCAGCTTCTCATAAAACAGAAATGTAACAGTGATGCTACACTCAAAATTTACATCATATGTACAGAAGTATTCAGTGACGGGATGTAAGGTCAGGTGATGCGTAACATCACAGCCTCTCCTTGACAAATGTCAACCCCGCCTTCTCGTGGTGCATCCTGTTCCCACTAAAGGGGCTCTGACGACCGCCAATAGCGGTATAACTATACCATCGGGATCAGAGGAAATGCTATCCCACACTCACCAACCCGCTCGGCCAACGTGGTGAGTTATGGCCAAACACCTCCAAAATGACTCTACAACTTAAATCTTGGCCCTCAGTCTCCGGCAGCTGGAATGTACCTGGCCAAGGCAGCGGCCAGTGCGACATGAAGGCAGAGGGTGCTAAGAATCCCCGGAGGACCGGACTAGGCTGCCATTTGATGCTGACCTTGGCTACCTATAACGGACGCTCCCTATCTTCTGATTCAAGGCTTCTTGAATTGGAAGAGGAACTACAAAGGATCAAGTGGGACATCGTCGGGTTAAGTGAGGTAAGGAGAAAAGGAGAAGATCTCATTGAACTGAAAAGTGGACATCTCTTCTATTATCGTGGGACAGATACTGGCAGAACTAGTGGTGTTGGATTTATAATAAACAAGAAACTGAAGGATAAAGTGGTAGAAGTTGAAAGTTCCTCTGACAGAGCTGCACGACTCGTTATCCAACTATCGAGAAGATACCAGGCTCAGATTATTCAAACTTATGCACCCACCACAAGTCATCCTGAAGAAGAAATTGAAGAATTTTATGAGGAAATTCGTCATCTAAATAATAAAGTTAAGCAGCACTTGAAGATAATTATGGGAGATTTCAATGCAAAAATAGGGCACCGGCAACAGAATGAAACTTCAGTAGGTAAATTCGGTCACGGCAACAGAAACCAGCGTGGAAATACTCTCGTTGAGTTTGCAGAGGCAGAAGGATTTTTCATCTTGAACTCCTTTTTCAAGAAAAAGCCACACAGGAAATGGACATGGAGACATCCAATTGGGACGACAAGTGAAATTGATTTTATTATGTGTAACAAAAAATTCGTCATCGAAGACTGCAGTGTGCTGAACAAGTTCAACACAGGTAGTGACCATAGATTGGTGAGATGTAAGATGCACCTCAACACTAAACTGGAACGTGGCAAGCTCATAAGACAAACAAAATGTATTGACAAAACCAACCTTAAAAACACCATAATACTTTCAAGTTGGAACTGAAGAACAGATTCTCTGCTTTAGAAGGCCTAACATCGGAAGAAGTGGATATTTCGGAAGTTAACAGGAAAGTAACCAAAGCTCTTATGGAAACAGCAACAAAATTAGCTGGGTCTAAGAACAAGTTGCATGTGAACAAATTATCAGGAAAAACCAAAATGTTGATGCAAAAAAGAAGACAGATGAGGACAACTAAATAAGATGTGACTTCCAAAGTGGAATATATAGAGCTATGCAAGACAGCACGAAAAAGTATCACTGAAGACGTAAGGAAATTCAACTGTGAGCTAGTGAGGAAAGCAATTGAAAACAACCAAAGCCTTAAGATAGCAAAGGGACATCTCAGTAAGGGAAGAAAACAGATTATGGCTCTGAGAAAAGAAGATGGTTCTATAACAAGAAATAGAGGCGAAATTTTGACAAGAGTGAAAGATTTCTACTCCAAATTATATGAAAGGGATGATACATGTACTCCAGACATCATGAAAGTTACCAGAGTTCTTCCAGTCCTCCCAGCAGAAGTTGCTCATGCAATCAAGAACATGAAGCGGGGGAAAGCTCCAGGAGAAGATGGAATTACTATAGACATCATACAAGAAGCAAGTGGAGAAATTGAAACAGTACTCGCCCAAATTTTCACTCGATGCCTTAATGAAGGCAAGATTCCTGAGGATTGGAACAATGCTACAATGATCCTGCTACATAAAAAAGGTGACATTGAGGATCTCAGGAACTACAGACCTATCAGCCTCCTATCAGTGGTTTATAAAATCTTCACTAAAGTTCTTTCACACCGCTTGAAGGTAACACTGGACATGGCTCAACCGAGAGAACAAGCTGGATTCAGGAGTGGCTACAGCACAATAGATTCATATCCACGTACTGAGAGAACTAATTGAAAGAGCGAGGGAATATGAACTTCCATTGTGCATGGCTTTTATCGATTATGAAAAAGCCTTTGATTCGGTGAAACCATCAGCAGTTACCACGGCTCTGAAATCCTGCGGTATTGAAGATGCATACATTAATATTATTAATAACATCTATGAAAATGCAAGTGCAAAGATTCGGCTGTTTGAAAATACAACACACATAAAAATTGGAAAGGGAGTGAGACAAGGTGACACCATATCTCCGAAGCTCTTTAATGCCACATTGGAAAATGTCTTTCAATCACTGAACTGGGAAAACAAAGGGATAAAGATTAATGGAGATTATCTAACCCACCTTCGTTTTGCTGATGACGTAGTCATTTTTGCAACTACCCCATCAGAGCTGCAGAGTATGATCCAGGAACTTGCTGACAAGAGTAAAGAAGTGGGATTAAAAATGAACTTTCAGAAGACAAAAGTGATGTTCAATGCTTTTACAAGAAATGAAGATTTATCGTTTGATGGAGAAAAACTGGAGATAACAGATACGTATGTTTATCTTGGACAGCAGATATCAAGTGAGGGTCACATTGATGAAGAAATTAATCGGCGTACAAAACTTGCCTGGAGAGCTTTTGGAAGAAACAGCATAATTTTCAAGAGCAATATGCCATTATGTCTTAAAAGAAAAGTGTTTGATCAATGCATCCTTCCAGTGCTTACGTATGGTGCAGAGACGTGGACCTTAACTAAAAGAGACATACAAAGGCTGCAGACAACTCAAAGCAGCATGGAGAGGTGCATGCTTGGTATAACCAGGAGAGATAAGAAGAGGAACTCGTGGATCCGAAAAATGACGAGAGTGGAAGACATCATGATCAGAGTTAAATCCCTGAAATGGCGATGGGCTGGACATACTGCCAGAAGAACAGACCATAAATGGACAGCCGAAATTTTAGATTGGATTCCAAGGGACAGGAAGAGACCCAGAAAAAGACCACATGGGAGATGGGTGGAAAAAGTCGTAAATATGCGGGAGTGACATGGAGGAGACTGGCACAAGACAGACCGTTGTGGAGGAAACTTGGGGAGACCTTCGTCCAGCAGTGGGTTGATAATGGTTGACAATGATGATGATGATGATGATTCAGTGACAAGGGGGAGAAACGCTAAAAGTGCTCAGAAGGGCATCTTCTTACATTAAATTATACACACAGGGACAATAAAATTTCAAAATATATTCAACATAATGCGAGGGACATTGCGTGTGCAGTAAACTGTGCAGAAAAAATAATTATATACAACATAAAATACAACATAATCGAAGAGAACATGGGAAACATGGTGAGCTATCTCCAATAGCACATAAAACAGAATAATCACAAATAGCGAATCATGTGGGTGAAAAAGGAGACTCCACCTAGAGCTCCCGATGGGAAATCTTTTGAATATAATATCTATTTTTTGGTAAAGAATGGTTTGGCCACCTGGTAGCGTAAATATTAATTTCTGCTTCTGATATATTTGCAAGAAAATCTGAGCTTCTAAAATCTCGATTGAAAAAATTCCTTCGTCGATCGATACCATTCACGTGGATAAACCTTTTCGGAATATTTTCTTTCTAAAATAATGAAGGTTTCTCCGCCAGGAGCGTAGATATATATCTTATTTTTGTCAATATCTCTGCTTCTAATGGTCCGATTTCAAAAATTCCTTCTTCTCCGGTGCGACATATTTTTCATAGAATTTCAAAATTTTCAAATTATTCATAGAGTTTTCGCCAGAGGGGGGGGGGGGCGTAAAGGTAAATTGCACTTCCCCCGATATCTCTGATCATTAAACTCCGATTTGAAAAATTCTTTCTGCACCGGATACAGCTCCTAATGAGAAGTCTTTTGCATATAATTCTAATATTTTGTAAAAAATGGTTTGGTCACCAGGGGGCGTAAGTCTTAATTTCTGCGTCTAAGGTATTTGCAGCAAAATCTGAGCTCCTGAAAACTCGAATGAAAACATTCTTTCGTGGACTGATGCCACTCGCATAAAATTTTTTTTCGGAATACTATCTCTTTAAAATAATGCATGGTTTGGTTTTGCCATCAGGGGGCGTAGATGCGTGTCTTATTTTTGTCGATATCTCTGCTTCTAAGAGTCCGATTTGAAAAATTCTTTCTTTGTTGGATAGCGTTTCCACTGTGAAATGTTTCTTATATAATTTCAAATTTTTCTTAAAGCACAAATCTGCCACCAGAGGGCGTAAGTTGACTTTTTCGTTTACAGCAATATGTGCGGGACTAAAAACTGATTGAAAAACTTCTTTCTTTAGTCAATGGACAGCAGAATGTTCTAAGCATCTTCGAGCAGGCTCTGGAGTTCGAAATCGCACGAGCGAGTGGGAAGACAGGCAGTTTCGCCGTATGGCAGTGACGTCGCGCACAGCACCATCCACGACACTTGCGCAGCAATGGATTATGGTCACCCATCATCCGATGTCTACAAGCACTGTTCGTCACGGACTGCTGCAGAGAGGCCTCGTTGCTCGCCGTCCATTGCTGTGACTTCCTTTAACTTGAACCACAGGCACTAGCGATTGCAGTGTTGCCACGAACGTCGAAAACTACTGTTTGCCATACCAGGCCCATTGACTTTGAATGATTTTGATAAATTTAATTCGCGTCAGAACGGATTCAAAAGACATGCTCATTACAACCGAAAATTCGGTGTCATCTTTCTTGTTAAATTGAGTTTTCAGAAGCTCAGATATTGTTGCAAATACATCAGAACCAGAAATATATCCAAGTGCCAAAACCGTTTTTTACCAAAAATTAAAAATTATATTCAGAACGTTTTCCTCCATGAGCTTTATCGATGTAAAAAGAAATTTTCAAATTGGGCTTTTAAAAGCAGAGATATCGGGGAAATCGCCAAATCTATGAGTCACTTGAAAAAAAAATCTTTGTTATAAATGGATCGAATGGAAGAAGGAATTTTTCGATCGGATACTTAGAAGCAATTATGTGCAATATTGTTGTGGAGGAAAACCGTTGTGGAGGAAACTTGGGGAGACCTTCGTCCAGCAGTGGATTGATAATGGTTGACAATGATGATGATGATGATGATGTGCAATATATATATTTAAATATATTTTGAATTCAATAACATATGCATTTACGCCATCAAGCGGCGAAGTAAAAAAACAAACTCGGAAAGCAAGGTTCATCGTTTTCACATTTCAATTCCTTCTACGCAATTTTTTTTAAATCGGATTAATAATTGCAGAAATATAGTATCCACAAACGGACGGAAGGATGACGAAGTAATACTCTAAGCACTTTCTTTTTTTACATAAGACGTAGCATAATTTCCCCTTAAAAGCAATTGGATTTTGTAGCGTGCTACAGCTACAACTACAGTTTTTTTATTTGTAGCGATGCTACATATGGAATACAACGCTACTCTAAAAGTAGCATGCTACAGTAACAGCGCTACTTCCGATCACTGCAAACTACGATGGCATTTTAATGCAAGATAACGTTATATGGTTGAGGAGGAAGCGTTCTGATTAGTTTTGTCTATTGTTTAGTTGAAATTAAGATATTTTTTCATGAAATTAAGAAAGGGCTCATATTTTCTGTGAGCATTTTTTCCGTGGGCATTTTTTCCGTGGGCATTCTTTCCTCATATCCTCTTTCAAATGCCTCACAATCACACAAACAAAACACGTAACTACCGTGTCACAGTGCCTAATGACTTTTTCCAATTTGTACGAAAATGTAGAACATGAGTAAGCAAATAAATGAGTAACAATTAAGAATTTAGGCACAAAAAAAAAAAAAAAAAAAAGAAGGAAAACTACTTAAAACTCTTGTATATAAAAAAAACACACACATGGCACAATGTTTTGTACGCGTAGTAAAACGAATTTCTCTTGATTATGTCCCCGCGGAAAACACCGTTTAGTTCATTATATTCTGAGGCATACGTAGCTACGTAGTTCATTATATTCTGAGGCATACGTAGCTACGTAGGTGTTCTGATTAGTTTTGTCTATTGTTTGTTGTCTGGTAGTTCATTATATTCTGAGGCATACGTAGCTACGTAGGTGTTCTGATTAGTTTTGTCTATTGTGTTGTAGTCTGGTTTAAAAAAAACAAAAAAAACCTTAATAATAACATCTCATCATCATTGGTACAAAATTTCATTCATTGAACTGATATTTCTTTCACATTTTATTGTTGATATACACGTATAGGAACTGTTGCTATGATTATGAAAAGGGCTCTCAAGTCCTATGGAAATTCTGGCTTTCTCGTCATCTGGTTTTTATAAGACAGCGAAAAAAAAAAAAAAAAAAACCAACCCACAATTTCTTTTCTTTTTAATACTTTATTTTCAAGTATTAAACTTCATTTTTCTTTAAAATAATTAGTACTTATACATTTTCTTAAAATGCTGTACATTTTCAAATTTCTTAAATGCTTATATATTTTCTTAAAATATTAATACTTCATTTTTCACGGCAGCTTCAAGATTGACGTATAAAATTCCTGGCTATTTCTTTAACCTGTTTCATATGAAGTTTCAACAAAAGTAAGATTTTGTAAAGTCTTTTATAAAAATCCGAAAGATTTTGTGAAATATTTTGTGGGTAGAGGCCAGTTTAGCCATGAGTCTCCCCCCCCCCTCCCTCCCTCCCGCATTGCGGGGGCTATCAGTACGCTTCTGCTTTGATAGTCTCAAATAATCCGGTTCCAGTGCCGTTTATGAACCGCCCGTCCGGCATGGAATACAAAGCCATTTTTCAGTTCATTAATGTCAATAAATATAATTAAATGATGCACATTGTATTTTTAGTTTTCGCAAAAACGAACAGTGTGTACCAATCCTAGCTTACCCTTTGTTATATCTACTTGTTAATGCAGCCTGACAGATGAAGTCCAAGAACTTCCATTTCATGTTCTTGTTTTCCTTCCTTCTCTTTTCACTTCCCATGTGTAAGGAACTTGTCCTGTGAATGTCCGAAAGAAGGGATTAGCAAATGACTTTAGGTACCCACGTGGCAAGAATTATTCGACGCTTGGGGATTCAAAACTTGGTTCAGAGCATTTCTCCTAGGATGAGTAAATCTGCTTTGTCAGCGACAACATATGCTTTTGGACATTGGCTTCGCACCAGGGGCTATTCTGGGTGTCGGAGAACTACGTGTGCTTTCGGAGTTCAAAAGAAATTTCCGCGAAAGTGACAAAACGCACCTTCGGGAATCCAAATCGAATTCTTCCCGACCTGCACATTTGGGGATGACATCGGCCGTCATAGCGATGTGGTAATCCTCACAGCTGGATCTCGGGGATCAGCGGAAGATCTATTTCTTTCCCCTTTTTTCCTTTCGCCAAGGGAAAAACCAGGTCAATAACTGACGCGGTACCTAAAGGTCACCCCTCCGTCCACATCCATGTTTAGTACGCTGAAGTGTACGAGCTGAGAACGTCTGACACAAGAAAATCCATTTTAAAAGTCGCTGACAATCTGATGTTGCATGCTTTTGCGGAGGAGTTGGATGGATTATTCCGAGTAACAGTGTTGCAACAAGCGGTTCAGGACATCCTTCTGCTTTGAAATGTACAGTGCTACCCTAATTCGCTTGGGAACGAAATGCTAATTTACAAACTCCGATACCAGAATAGTCGCCGACTTCTAACCTTTGTGAAAGGGCAGACGATTCTCTATTTCAAAGGTTTTATGTTACTACTGACTTAACGATACACAGGTTTGGTGCTGCCCGGCCTAACACCTTTTGCCCGACCTAACGACTCACACTAGACTATGGTGTGAGTCGTTAGGTCGGGCAAAAGGAAACGGCCGCCCAGTGGCGCAGTGGTCTAAGCGATGGCTTCTGATCATTCGTCCGAAAGGGGTCCGGGTTCGAATCCCGGAGGGGCATGGATGTTGTGTTTGTCTTACTGCACTGGCTCTCTCCCTTCCCTGGAACCAGTGACCCTAAATTAGGGGGGACGGGCGACTGCTTGTAGCCCATTGAGTTGCTCACGGTGGTCGTTAAACCTCGAATCAAAAAAAAAAAAAAATTAAACGCAGGTAGGGTGCTTCCTGACCTGGGCCTCCCCTGACTACACCCTAGGGACATTTTATCCGTTCCTTTGAGACTGTCTGAGGTGTTTGTTAATAACTGTTAAGAGATTTTATTGTTCAGAGGTTACTGTTAATTAATGTTAAACATAAAGCTATTCTATATCAACCAAATCTTACGGTTGTTCGAAAGTGTTCGTAAATGGAGGTTTCGCTGTAATAATAAAATGGACTGTCTGTCTGTGCTTCTGTTGGTCTACTGAAAAAAACTACTGATCATAGAAGTTTAAAGTTTTACTCGAAGAAGCACCTACGTTGTGTCACCTCGGAGCTCTTAAATTTGAATTTCTGAAACTTTAATTTCAATTTAGGTTATCCCTGTAGAAACATTGAAACAGACGTGCTTTGCCGTCGGGAATGCTCTCGGTTAAGGTGATGGGTCACAGGATGCGGAAGGGAGGGAGAGACTATGGGGTTGAGTCTCACAGCCCCTGCGTGCATCGGACGAGAGATCCGAAACCTAAGCCTCAAACCACACGGCCACGGGGGCGGCTGGTGCAATTAGACAGAGAAGCAGTTAATGAATACTAATAATGTATACTAAACGTTTTCAAGAAAGAATGTTCTTTCTAATCTGTCTAAAAAGCTACGCGATATTTAGTAGAGTTACAAATTCATTAATTTTTTATATTTTATTTATTTTAGCATTTTGTTTACTAAAAGCTACTCAGATGTGTAAAATCGGCTCAGACTTTAAATTACTGCGTATCTACGTACATTTTCGTATCAGAATAATATGGCCACCTACTTAATAATGGGAATTACCACCCTTCTCCCGGATGACAGCGGCGAGACGGCGTGGCATGGACGCAATGAGGCCATAGAAGGTTGCCTAAGGTACACGTGCTCATTCGGACTGCAGCAGAGCACGATGATGGCGTAGATATGGATTGGCACGTCGAACCTGTCGATCCAAATAGTCCCACAAGTGCTCTATGGGATTGAGGTCGGGTGATTTCGCCTGCCAGGGTAGAACGGAGACATCGCTGTCGTGTTCCTGGGACCAGTCACGCATCCCCTTAGCGACGTCACACAGCACATTGTCCTGTTGGTAGACACCAGGGTAAATGTCCAACATGAAGAGATGCATGCAGTTAGCAAGGATGGACAGGTAGCTATTGGCGTTCGGCGACCAATCCAGTGGTACCAGCGGTTCCAGGTCATATCAGAAAAACATCCCCCAAACATGCACACTGCCACCGCCGGCCTGTACTTGACCGACAAGCGTGTCCAGGTGTTGGTTCTCGTGTGTCTGACGCCGTATCCGCCACCGCCTGTCACCTCTGTGGAGCAGAAACCTGGAATCGTCGGAGAAGGCAACCTTTTCCCAATCTTCCACTGTCCAGTGACGGTAGTCCCATGCGAACTGCAGGCGTCGTTGCCGATGGACCTTGGTTAACATGAGCGCCTTGACGCAGCGTTGACTCCGGAGACCCATGCGTAAGAGGGTTCGCTGTACTGTTATTGGGGACACGTACCTGGATGCCTCAGCGTTTATTTGCGTGGTCAATTGCTGCGCTGTTGCGCACCGATTGTCCTTTACCAGTCGAAGGACGCGACATTCTACTCTGGAGTCGATGGCCCTTGGGACTCCACAGCTGTGACGTCATAAGGTACTCGGTGTGCCAGCGGTCCGTTTTTGGTACACCCTTACTACAACACCTCGCGAACAGCCTGCTCTTTCTGAGATGCTTCCAAGCTTGGTGCTGTTGACGATGATCATTCCTTTTTGAACGTCCGTCAAATCACTGCGTCTGCTCATTGTACTTACCTAACGCGCTATGGCTCATGTGTCTTAGCCGGCCGCTTGCATCTCAGTGTAGTCGATCTTGTCACATGCTCTCTGTGACGCGCTTAGGCGGATACACTGTGATTTCGGGGGTGGTCATATTATTCTGATACGACTGTGTTCTTCCATTTCTGCTTAGTAGTGGTGGTAATAAATAGTCTTTCGCACAGTTTAGAACAGTTGAGGCAGTGGAATTAAAATAGATTTAGTTTTGGCTATGCTATAACCTTTTTTATTTTGGGCATCCGATAATTTTGTGTTACTAAAATTTTCATGATTATTGCTAATGGACACATTTAACATTAAAATTATAACTTCCAGTGATCACGCACTTTGAGTGTTTTACGTTAAAACACCAACCTTCACACTCAACAATTTCGTGTACAGTTTCAACTTATGAAAAGTAGCATGATATATTTTTTTTAGTTTCTACAGAAAAATGTTAGAAAAATGAATTTATTTACATTGAAACGTAGAAAAAAACAACCCCGAGCTACTGTTCAGCATTTATGAAATATCTCCAAATCCATACATTTTGATGTTAATTTTTGCGAGTAAATGTAATTTTTTGTGTGCAGAATTGGCGGTGTTCATACTTCATCACTGAATTTATGATTTGGGGATGAAACTTCGGTAACTTCCGTAAGATTACATGAACTAAACAGCTGTAGGATTTTATTTTGAGTAGCATACGATCTAGATGTTTGATAAAACTGCGCATTTAAAATTTCTGTAGAATAGGGTTGAACTCGATGAAAACTTAGTACTTGACTATATGAAGCTCACTTTTTAGCAGCACCGTTAGTGGAATAGTTTCTATAAAGAGAAAGCTTCTTCTTCTTCTTGGTTATTCAGTCCAAGGACTGGATGTTCAGTAGTTGTCCTCTGTCTCTCCATTCCTCTCTATTCTCCGCCATTCTCTTCAAGTCATAGTATGCCCTGGTATTAGTGTCTTGGAGTAATTGTGCCACAAAACCATTCCTTGGCCGTCCTCTTCCTCTCTTGCCTTGAATTTTCCTTTCCAAAGCTTTCAGAATCGGGCCTCCATGGAGTAATGTGTGTCCCATCCATAACATTCTTCTTCCCTTTAACATGTTGATCAGATTCCTGGGTTTAAAGAGAAAGCAGATATTGATATTGATGAAATTTTATACTGGGATTATATTTACCTAATTTACTAGTTCATAGATCCACATTTAGAATTCAGTTTTATCATCAGCTTTGTCAAGTTGAAAGAGAAAGAGAAAATCCTCCAAATACGTGGCGTCAGTAAATAAACAAAGACATCGCTCTTTCCGCGTTTTAGCAACATACAGCAACCGAATAAAAATTTTCGTTTGCTGTGTGTTGCTAAAACGTGGAAAGAGCGATATCTTTGTTTATTTATGAAAGAGAAAGAGTTGTTCTTTTAAGGGAATGCTGGATTCCACAGTCTCTCACTCTTTCGTTTGAGCTGTGTGTGATATTTTGCCATATGTAAAATCACTGTAGCTATTATTCCCACAAGTCACAATAAGCGAATGTTAAATGAAAACTGTTTAATCGTTTATGATCCGCTAAAACAAATATACTCAGTGCTAGCAAAATTGGGTGAAATCAGCTCAAACGAATATACTCAATGGATAAAACATTAGATATACCTACCTAATAGCCTGTTGGTCCTCCTCTAGTGGGCATAACAGCCTGTACACGCCGAGGTATCGACTCCACCAGATGCCACCAGAGTACACTCAATGGACAACACATTAGATATACCTACCTAATAGCCTGTTGGTCCCCCTCTAGTGGGCGTAACAGCCTGTACACGCCGAGGTATCGACTCCACCAGATGCCACCAGAGTACATTCAATGGACAATACATTAGATATACCTACCTAATAGCCCGTTGGTCCTCCCCTAGTGCGAATAACAGCCTGTACACGCCGAGGCATCGACCATGAGATACCAGAGGATTCTCGGCGGTTGTGCCAGCCATGCTTGTAGCAGCATTGTTCACAACTCCGCCCGAGACGTCGGTCGATGGATCTGATGTTCCACTCCGCGTCATCAGAGAGAGTTTCCACACTGTTTAAATACGGGTACCTTAGGAGCCACTGGATCCATCCAAACTCATATAACTGTTCCTCGAGCCGTACCTGGGTATGTGCAGCCCAGTGGGGCGGCGCATTATCCTGCCGAAACAGATAATCTGTTGCAGGATGCGCGAAGGCCATGAAAGGTGTGTTAGATTGATACATAAGGTCATGCCGTTTTATTTCACGAGTGTTTCTTAGGTCCGTAGTGATGGTGCAGATGGCCAGTTGTATTTAAAAATGTAGCCAGCAATATCGTGTATCTAAATTATATTGCGTTGTGTGATTGTGGCTAATGGTTTTATGGTTTTCAGCTCCGCAATTCTGAAGTGTCAAGTAGAGAGCAATGGACATTTCGGACATCTGCTACTCTACAAGTATAACAAGGATCCACAGCCTCAGAGGCTACTCAACAAATTTGTGCTGTGTATGGGGAGGATGTTATTGCTCCGAGGACAGCCCTGACCGCAAATGGTTTGAGCGGTTCCGAGATAGGAATTTCGACCTCAACGACTCTCCACGCTCAGGTCATCCATCGCACTTTGATGAGCATCGTTTGAACCATCTCGTTCACTTGGAACGTGTCAAACCACACGCGAATTGGCCACTGAGATGGACTGTGATCAGGCCACAGTGGTGCGAATCCTGGAATGTATGGGAAAGGTCAAGAAATTTGGGTCTGGTTGCCTCACAGAGGACAAGAATCAGTGGGTTGCTATATGTGGTTCCTTGCTCCTCCGTTATCGCGAATGTTCTCAGCAGCATAAACCCTTTCTGTCATGTATTTTTACTGGAGATGAAAAGTGGTGCCTGTACGTAAATTTCAGGCATCGGAGGGAATGGTTAAGCCCAAAAAAGATAACCACACCATGTCCAAAACATGACCTTCATCATGCGAAAATCATGTTGTGTGTCTGATGGGACATGGAAGGCATTATTCACTAGGGAATGCTGCCGAGGAATAGGACCAGCAACGCTGCATTCTATTATGAGCAACTCCGCCGTGCGGAGGGAGAAATTCAGCAGAAACGCCAGGGTGTCCTTCGCCAACATAATAACGCACGCCCTCACAGTTCAAACATGACCAAAATGGCATTCAGGACATGAAATGGGAGATCCTTCCACATGCGGCCTGTTCCTTCACATATCACCTGTTCCGATCTCTGTCGAATGCACTCCGTGGCAGAATGTTCAACAACAATAATTTTGGTCTCCAGAATTTCCTCGATGATTTCTTCGCATCAAAACCTGCACGTTTTTTCAAGAATGGCATTGCAGACCTATCCAGACTTTGGGACACCATCGTAAACAATGAGGGGGGGAGGATACATAGTTAATTTATTCCGTTTTTACTTCTGATGTAATACATTCCTGTAGTGCAATGAAAAAAACGGCATGAACTTATGCATCAACCCAATAGTTGATCACCCAGCA
Source organism: Macrothele yani (assembly GCA_039090855.1). Taxonomy (NCBI): domain Eukaryota; kingdom Metazoa; phylum Arthropoda; class Arachnida; order Araneae; family Macrothelidae; genus Macrothele; species Macrothele yani. The sequence continues at coordinate 88,158,288 of CM076998.1, read as the reverse complement.
CATGCTGGTAGCGTGCAGAGGTTAAGAACTTAACACTAATGTGTTCTATAAGAAGGCTCTCCAAACCATCACAGACCACCACCGCCTTGAACAGAGCCGACCTGGTACGACGGGGCCTACGGCCTCGTGTTGTTGACTCCACACCCGCACCCTCCTGTCAGCTCGGTACAGCTGAAAACGGGATTCATCTAACCACAGGATACAGCGCCACTCTCCAAAGTTTCAGTTTTGATGTTCCCGGCACTAGACGAGGCAGATGACGAGCAGTCAACAGTGGCAGTAGAGCGTTGGCTCCCGTAGCCTAAGGTATGCAGCTTGCGCCGTACTCTTCACTCGCTGACGTTGCTTGGACATGCGACATCTATCCTGGAAGTGATTTGCGCCGCAGTTGCGAAGTAATCGGTCTGTATGAGCCTGAATAGTCTGCGTCGACCCCGGTCATCAATGGCGTGTGGTCAGCCATCTCTTGCTCTCTGGGCGCTGATGCTTCCGTCGATGGTATATTCGTGGTTCACCCTTGATACGGTTGCCCTCGGGAATCCAGGGATACCACTTGGGCGATAGAATGGCTTATCTGTCTTGCTCCGACAATCCGTAAACGATCAAAATCGCTTAGATCATCACGTTCACCCATGTTCGACACACTGTTGGAAAGCCCTGCTATAACAAAGTGAATTTCTCCGTCATTTTTATCCGCGGCAGGATTAGAACCCGGGTCCCCTCATTCCGGAATAAGTTGCTCTACCAATTGAGCTACGCGGACATTGATTCTAATTGCTATCTGCCTTTATGTCGTGTGCGTCCTTCTGGCAGGTACGTCACATCTCCTGGTACGTTACATCATCTCCCCTTCTTTTTCTTTTTTTCTTTCGAAGTGCTGCTCCTATTTTTCCTATCTCGCGGTGTGGAAATAACATCACACCAATGCGAGATTTTGAACGGTCGGGTCATCCGGATAGTTCGGGCGCCATTATAACGAAGTAAATTTCTCCGTCATTTTTATCCGCGCCGGGGTTCGAACCCGAGGCCGCTTATTCCGGAACAAGTCGCTCTACCACCTGAGCTACGCAGACGATTATTCTGATTCCTATCTGCCTTTATGTCGTGTGCGTCCTTCTGGCAGGTACGCCACATCTCCTGGTACTTTACACTGCTGTCTGCCTATTATCATCGGGATTCGGTTTGGATCTGTTCCACTCTGCTCGGGGGATGCCCTTGCCAACGGGTCATCACCCCTATCTCTATATTTGTCTACTGTGTGTATATTTCAGTTTCTAGGAAGTGGACCGCTGCAATGAATGATCTGAGCATTAGAAAATACTGCTATCCTTTAACCCGTCGTTGGTCAAGCTGGGATCATTTCAGTCACATTCGCATGTAAGGAGCCCTATTTCTTTGGAAGTGACCCTGGGGGAATCATCCCCGCTCTAGCTGATTTTTAGAACCTTCTCAACAATCTGTTATGAGTTCCGACAAGGATTGGCGCGTCTTGGCTTCCAGACAGTTTGTTCTTTGCTCCCGTGTACTTCGTTTGAACATTTCTCACATCAAGCAACCGCTGACGTTTGCGTCACGTGAGGTCAAACGCCAAACATTTCTCACATGGAACACAAACGCCAGTGCTCGCGCTGGCGTTTGTGTTTCATGCGTTTTTCACCTAATTTGATTATAACTATAGAAAATGTTTTTCGCCTAATTTGGTTTAAAACTATATATATTAACTATATTTCTTGCAAAGAAAGAATTCTGAAGTGTTACTATTGAGTTGATTACTTAAAACAGCGGTAAAGGTAGTGTGAGAGAAATTCTCACGCGCGACCACTGGCGTTGCTCAACGTGCAGCTACCAACGACGGATAGAGCTTTTTTATTTAAAGTGGTCATTTAGAAAGATGATTGACACTAATCTTTTCCGACAATTTGCCTGTTAAAACAGATATAACAATGGCAACGAACCTAAGAAAGGAGGGAAAAGATGTTTGAATCACTTGTTTCTACCCAGTACCATGACTTCCGTGTCAGAGGGGGGGATAGACCCTTCATCATGTCTTGGGTCATGGAGCAGAGAATAAAGGATTAGAAAGGAGCGCTTATCTCCTATGATAGGTTTATGGTCTGCACTGCTGAGATAAGAGGGAAAAGAAATTGTTTCGCCGTGGTTTTCGTAAAACCAGCCTGCTGAAGTATGTGAACATTTTGTTTGGAGAGTGCAGAAAATTTTGGGCACCATTTGTTTCAGGAATATCTCCGCTGAAAGGGAAAATAGCGAAACCCTTAATCACTGTAGCACAATCGCGGGGACTGGCGACGTACGTCGCAGATTTTATTTTGGTCCTGCAGACAAAAACGATACCCCCAGAACCTTTATTCTGTTCCTGAAAAGAAAAAGAAAGCATCCCCAGAGCCATTGATTCGTGAAGAATTTACCGTCTAAAGCACGATTTTAATAATAAAAAATGAATTATAAATACAATTTAAAACCAATATATACATTAGCACTTTCGAGGCAGCGGCTGCCTCGAAGGTGCTACGTGCGGGCACGATGCGTGCCCGCACGTGCCCGCACGGCACGATGCCCGCACGGCACGATGCGTGCCCGCACGTGGCACGCATCGTGCAACAATTTTTCACGGCCCACCAGGTGTCACTGCTGCCGTGGCCCTCCTGTTCTTCCGATATGTCGCCCATCGAGCACGTCTGGTCGCTGATTGGCAACCGAGTGGCCCGGCAAGCGCCACCCGCGGCTACGCCTGATGAACTGTCGCAATGTGTGGTAGCAGCCTGGACCGACATACTCCAAGCCCACATCCAAAGCCTCTTTCGTTCGATGCCGCGGCGTGTAGCGGCCGTTATTGCCAGCCATGGGGGCCACACGAACTATTGATGTCTGCGTGTTCCGTAAGCCGCACGGGCCTGTAAGCTCAATCGTTTCATCTCTGTATCTGTTGTGACGTGTCCAGTAAATCTGGCTTTTCTATCTCGTGTCCTTCTTGGTGTTGCATTTTGGGTGGCCAGCAGTGTATAACATAGCCATGGTGCATTGTGGGTAACATTAAAGAAGGAAAGCCAATGATTTTCTACATGCGTCAAATGTGTGCGTGTGCTGTTGACCAATTGGGTTACAGAGTAATTATAGAAGACAGAAAGAAAGGTGGGGGCTGGGGGTGTGGAGGTGACACAATTAATTTTAATTTGTATTTTAAATTTATAATTTAAAGTTTACTGAATTAATGAGGGATTTCCATGCATTATGTCGCTCATATGGGCTGTGGTCCTTACAACATTGTATACCAGATGCCGTAATATACACACTCTCACCTATTATTAGGTCACTAAGGTTACTGGGGATATTGAGTATCCGTGCATTATTCCAGTCAGGGTTAAGGTTATCCATGATTACTGATTTGGCCAGGGATGTACCACATAATACCTGCTTTGATACTATATTTGTGCTCTTTAATTCTCAGTCCAAGATTACGTTTAGTGGATCCTATGTATGTAATAAGAGGTTAGTTGTCCTGTAGTTACCTGAAGCAGAGGGATATTATAAATACCAAACTGCCTCAGTTTTCTGTTTTGTTCACGGTCTTTTCGAATTAATGAGAAGAGATTTTGTGATCGGGAACCAAATTTCAAGTTATATGTTTTACAGATATGTGATAATTTTCTAGTTAATATAGGGTGGTGATACTGCATGGAGCCAACATATATGGTACTACGATTAGGGTCCCTCAACAGAGCAATGGATAAAGCATGTTTAACTTTGCTGTATATTTAATTAATCAAATGTTTAGGGTATTCATTTGCTGTGCTAATCTAAAAATATAATCCACTTCCTGCTGAAAAGTTCAGGGGTTGACGAATGCGAGTAAGCTCTTCTGAATAGGAAGAACTCGGCTGACAACTTGTGCTGTTTCAGATGTGACGAGTGAAAAGGAATCATAACAGGGGTATGACATGGTTTTCTATAAACACTGGTAGTAAGACAATTAAGGCTAGAACCCTTATACACTGAGTGGCCACTTTATTATGACCACCCCCTCAATACTTCGTTGGGCCACCTTTAGATTTTAATACTGCGTCGATTCTTCGTGGCATGGACTCCACGAGATGCTGATTGGTGGTTTGTGGAATCTGAGACCATGCTTGATGAATAGCACTTGCCAGGAGTGTGAGATTGCAGGGTTGTAGATCCAGCTGTTTGATGGCCCGTTCAACTTCATCCCACAAATTCTCAATGGGGTTGAGATCTGGAGATTGTGGGGGCACCTAAGCAAAATAAACTCACCGGCATGTTCCTGAAACCCAATCCTGTACAATACGAGCACTATGGCAGGACGCATTATCTTGTTGAAAGTAGCCATCGCCATTGGGATAAACCATGCACATGACAGGATGCACTGGGTCCGCAACGATGTTTAGATATGATGTGCCAGTCAGACGTTGATCAACACGAATTAAAGGGCCCAAAGCATGCCAGGAAAACATTCCCCAAACCATAACGTTGCCTCCACCAGCTTGAAGGGTTGTAGCAATTCATTTGGGGTCCATGCTTTCCTGCCGTTTCCGCCAAATTCTCACTCGGCCATCGGCATGGTGCAACTGAGAACGTGATTCATCGGATCACATAATTTGTTTCCAATTATCGACTGTCCAATCCTTGTGCTCCTGTGCAAACTGGAGACGTTTTTTCTTGTTAACTGCAGACAGCAAAGGTGTTCGAACAGGCCTTCGGCTGCCACATCCCATCCGATGCAGTGTATGGCGAACAATGCGTGCAGAGATCATTTGAGGGGATCCTTGATTTAGATTGTCTGTATTTTTCTGCACTGTTGCTTTCTGTTGTCTGTTACCAGTCTGGACACTCTCCGTTCCGCCCGAGCAGTCACTAATCGATGACGACGACCTGACATTCCAGTCTTTAAACACTTTAACAACAGCTGCTCTGGAACATTTCACGAATGCGGCGGTTTCGGTGATACTTGCTCCATGGCTTCGAGCTCTTACAATCATCCCACGTTGAATCCATTGGGTAGCCTTACAACTGTTGATATATGCTGTCTTGGAATTTGAAATATGAACGGTTCTTAACGAGACGAAGCGCGTTCATAATAGCATTAATTTCGGAAACTGGTACATGAACATCAGCAAATTTAACCTCAATAATCTGATGCTTGGCCTCGACAGGTACATTAGGGTACAGCCAGACCACGTCAAGGGATGCCAAAATGAAAGGTTCCGATTGTGGCTGAAGCAATCGTTAAAACTACCACGTCTCCTTGCTGAAGCCTAAGCACTGAGAAGTGGCCATCTGGGCTCAATAACCAATCGCGACCCAGTGCACACTGTTTAACATGTCCTGAGAAAAGCTTGTGGGCTACGAAAGCTTGTGTGCCACACTAGTATTTAGGTACTTCCGTCTTCGCCTGGGTTTCCTTGTTTTTTATTGTTTGTTCATGTTCACCTGTGTATATTTTCCATTCCATTACATACATTTGTTACTTTATTCATTTAACAACTGTGATTTGTTGTTCGATCACTGATTACTGACTATTTTATTCCTTCTTTCGGAGTATGACTAGAAAATGTGTATTCCAAGAAGTTTGGTTAGAGAATAGTTTATTTTCAGGTTGGCTGTTACCCAATACTAGTAACATATCAACAGCTCGTTGCCAAACGTGCATGAAAAACTTTAACTTTTCCAACGTAGGCGTGTCTGGATTGAAAAGTCACATGATGAGGTCTAATAAATCAAAGTGTTAACTAAAAGTTATTCGACATGACTATAATATTTTTTTCTTTGTATAATATTTACTAAGTAAAATAATAATGCAACAATAATCTGACTGTGCAGCAAAAAAATGAGTGTGTGATAAAGAATCAATCTGGACTATTTCACAGTTACTGAGGTAAATTTTTCTTTCTATATCAATTATTTTAATAAACTAATACATTTATATTACATATGGTATTTTTATCACCATATGTAATACACGGTGGAGTCACATTATTGTGACCATGCCGCCCCGATGGCGCAGTGGTCTAAGGCGTTGGCCTCTGATCATTCGTCCGTAAGGGGTCCGGGTTCGAATACCGGTCAGGCATGGATGTTGTGTTTGTCTTACGGCACTGGCTCTCTCCCTTCCCTGGAACCAGTGACCCTAAATTAGGGACGGGCGACTGCTTATAGCCCATTGAGTTGCTCACGGTGGTCGTTAAACCTCAAAAAAAAAAAAAAAATTGTGACCACCAGCCAATATGCAGAGTAACCGCCGTATGCAACGCGGACAGCAGCTAGACGGGCTGGGAGTGACTGAATAAGGTGCTGTAAGGTGTTCACAGATATGTGGAGCCATGCTGACTGCAGTGCATCTGACAGCTGCTGGAGGGCACGTGGCGGAGGATCCATTGAGCGAACAACACGTTCGAGGTGGTCCCCCAGATGCTCAATTGGGTTTAAGTCTGGGTAGTTAGGGGACAAGGGAAGTACTTTGAAGTCTTCATCGTGCTCTTCCAACTACTCTTAGACATTTCTAGCTGTGTGACACGTCGTATTGTTGTAATGAAAGATCCCATTCGCCCTAGAGAAGACAATCATCATGTATGGGTGTACGTGGTCTTCAAGAATGGATTCATAACGAATTCGGTCCATTGTGCTTTCCACAGTTATGAGTGGTCCCAGAGAATGCCACGAAAACATTCCCCAGGCCATAACGCTGCCCCCACCAGCTTGTGTTCTTCCAGCAGTGGTTGAACAGTGTTTGTTCTCCGATGTTTCTTGCCTTATACGCCAACGTCCATCCGTTCGATGAAGCAGAAAACGCGATTCATTGGAGATGGCAATCTTTTGCCAATCAGCGGCGGCCCAATTCCGATACTGCCGTGCACATGTAAGCATTTTCTGCCGATTCGCTTTCCTTATCATAGGTACAGTGACCATCCGTCTGCATCGGACCCCCATACGCAGCAGGTTTCGCTGAACTGTCGTTTTAAACACACTTCAGGTAGTTCCCTGGTTCGTTCGGCCAGTGAGTTGCTCCACATCAGCGTGTCGATCGGCCTTCACGCACCTTCGACTTCGAAGTCGGCTTTCACCTCTCACATCAATGGCATGTGGTGCTCCGCAGTTTCCACGTCGCTTATTCGCAATGGTGCCATTTCTCCAATCACGATAGACTTTAATCACAGCAGCACGCGAACAGTTTCACAAACTGCGCTGTTTCAGAAATACTGCCATCCTTGGCCCGAAAGCCGATAATCATCTCTTTTTGCAAATCTGATAAATCGCTCCTTTTATCCATGACAGCAACGAGTGATATGTTTTCAGAATGCCTACAGCACACCTTATATACCTTCCAAGCCAGCTCATAACACGTGCCTTCATTAATTGGCTACGCGCTGTTGACGTCAAAAATAGGAGGTGGTCACGATAATGTGACTCAACTGTGTATTTATTTTTTTTTTTTTTTTGATTGAAGGTTTAACGACCGCCGTGACCAACTCAGTGACTATAAGCAGTTGCCCGTCAATAATTTAGGGCCACTGTTTCCAGGGAAGGGAGAGAGCCAGCGCCGTAAATCAAACACAACGTCCATGCCTCACACAGGGATTCGAACCCGGACCCATCTCGGACGAATGACGATTGTGTATTACATATGGTGATAAAAATACTATATGTAATATAAATACATCAGTTTATTAAAATAATTGATACAGAGAGAAAAAAATACCTCAATAACTGTGAAACAGCTCAGATTGATTCTTTATCTCCCACTAATTTTTTGGCTGCACACTGAGATTATTATCGTCGTATTCTTATTTTACTTAGTCGATATCATACAAAGAAAGAAAACGTTATAGTTACGTCGAGTAAATTTTAGTTAAATGAAAAAAGATTATGAGTATGAAGTATAGAAGGTCTTGCGTACGTCGTGTGATGGATGTCAGTGAAGCCCGAGTTGTGTGTCATGATCGCTGTAAATGGAGAAGTTTGATACGGAAACAGTAAGTAAATAATCAGTTAGAAATTTGTCTGGTAGTTTGTATTTCTTTGTGGAGCTAACCTCTGAATCTCAGAGAACAGCTTAGTGATACGTATGTTTTTTTTTTTTTTTTTTTTTTTTGAGGTTTAACGACCACCGTGAGCAACTCAATGGGCTATAAGCAGTCGCCCGTCCCTAATTTAGAGTCACTGGTTCCAGGGAAGGGAGAGAGCCAGTGCCGTAAGACAAACACAACATCCATGCCTCACCGGGATTCGAACCCGGACCCCTTCCGACGAATGATCAGAGGCCAACGCCTTAGACCACTGCGCCACCGGGGCGGCATGATACGTATGTATTGTAACGTACCAGGAGATGTGACGTACCTGCCAGAAGGACGCACACGACATAAAGGCAGATAGGAATTACAATAATCGTCTGCGTAGCTCAGTTGGTAGAGCGACTTGTTCCGGAATAAGCGGCCTCGGGTTCGAATCCCGGCGTAGACCAAAAATGACGGAGAAATTCACTTCGTTATAGTATGTATGTGGTGATAAAAAAAATGCAAACCTGGAAAATGATGTATATTAATCCTGGAAAGTCCTTAAATAATCCTGGAAAAAGTTTTGGACCCTGCCGTACGAACCCTGAAATAGAGGGGGACATTTTTCGTAAATGGAAATGGACGGAGAGAAAACATTTCTTCTTGTATTTTTTTTTTCTCGCGATGATCCATCCGACCAATATTGTTGTTAAACATGATTTTATTCCATAAATATTTGTGTTCCAGCTTGAAAATAGAGGCAAGACTTTCGGACAACGGAGGTTGAACGGAAATTCTTGGACGTCTCTCACTCTTTTTTTTTATTCCTACCTGTGCAAATTGTTGCTTTTCGCACCCATTTGTTGTGTTCCCCAGTGACGCCCCTTATTTTGTTGTACCACGATATCCGTCGCAGCCTGATTAGGTAATTCCTGCTATGGCTCTGTTAATCACTGGAGCCACTGTTTCAGAGGATCTGTGGTTGTTGTTTTACAATACAGAATAAAAAATATGTCATTTCTTCACCTATTTGTAAATTTAATATTATTTAATTCGTCATTTTGGTTGTGATAAGGGAAAAACAAAAATCTGTGCTTTAAAAGTTTAACTACCAGTTTTAAGGGGAACTGCGTTTGTCTACTATAAAAAAATAAAGCGTAGGTAGATTTTCTTTTTCTTCCAGCTACGAAGAAAAAATTCTACAGAATTCTTCAACCACAGATTTTACTGTTGAAAAACTTACTTTTTTAAACTTTACCTGCGTCATGGATATCACTGCACAATAAAGCGGGGTTTTTTTTTCACTCCCAAAGAAATAAATATTCTGTATTTGTATTTTATGTTGGGGAGGCGGAATTTTGCATTTTATGCAGATGAAGTTACGCAATAACATGGCATTAGGTATAGATATCTACGTCTCAGTATAACACTGTTTGAAGAACTTTCGTTGGAGCGCAAGGTAGCCATTTCAACCATGAATTGATAAGCATAGCGGATATGAAAGAAATAAGTGTGTGTAGGTTGTCCAGACCTACACACAGTACTGTGAAAATACATTCAGTCGTAGGAAGATGGTAATCAAATGATGAGCACAATGCTTCCGTCGGTAAAGAACAATCATCTGATACACAAAGGCCAAGCTTTGCACAGTGCCGCGACAACAATAACAGCATCAATGTCGTCCTTTGCTGGAGCTCTGCTTTGCTTTACAGACGCGAACATCTTTTAGAAGTTATGAATACCCTGTGGTGTTTTGTGGGTGGTTGAGTCCGCCTGGAATTGACAGGACATCGCAGGGGGTTCAGTCTTGTAACGCAATCCACACTTATATAAAAATCCATGGAAACATTCAAGATTCACTTCATACTTTCGCTGGTGGTCTGTGGAAAAGGGACGCAGAGATTTATCGAGTTTTTTTCCAAGAGTGAATTTCGCCCCAGGAGGAAGCAGTCCATAAAAGTAAGCTATTTAAATTATTGTAAATATTTACTGGAGTTCTCCGTCCGACGGAACTCCAGTTCTCAGGATAAATTTCCAATTAGAATTGCATATATCTTCTTTTGGCCTATGGCATAATTTACATTACTTACACTGAACTGCGGCACAATACCAATTTTCCTTAAATCTTTCCAATGTAAACGCAGACGTATTCAACGAGGGTGCAATCCGAGGGGTCCGATACCCTTTCGAAATATTTTTTACCGGTAGTATTTTTCGGATTGTTCTTTAGTTAATTTATGTTAGGGATCTATTTTTTCGATATGATTCAGCATTTTTTTTTCTAGTCTATAACAGTCCTGAAAAAAAAAAAAATTCTGAAATTCAGGAGCCATTTTCTACGGTTCCTTTCGTGAATAAACGGAGCATATTTCTGATTTCTGATTCCAAGAGACAGGAAAAGACCCAGAAGAAGATCACATGGGAGATGGGTGGATGAAATTCGAACGTATGCGGGAGTTACATTTAGGAGACTGGCACAAGACAGACCGTTGTGGAAGAAACTTAGGGAAACTTTCGTCCTGCAGTGGATTAATAATGGTTGACAATGATTATAATGATTTCTGATACAACCTTTGCAGTGAAATAGCGGAAAGAAACCTGAATTTCACGGATTCTTCCGACGCCAGGAAAACTCTGTGTTTTTAGAAACTTTTCCAGAATTCCTTTCTTATATTGATGGTAAATTGCCGTTTTTTACGCTTTCCAACCGCAGGTTGAAGAAGCGTATATGCTTCAGGTTTGTCCGTCTGTCAGTCCGCACGATAACTCGCGTAAAAATGGTTCGATTTCGATGAAATTTTAGCATGTGGTAAGGAACCACCTGGGGACGAACCCTGTTGAAAATAGGCGAAATGGGTCAAAGCTCAGGATATAGGAGCGGGATCCACTCCATTGCTCTTATGCGTCATAATTTACGTAAAAATGTTTCTATTGCGACAAACCTTTATCATGTTGTTCCGGAGGTATACTGAACCAATTCTGTTTAATATCATCGAAATGGGGTCAAAGGTCAGGATACAGGAGCGAGATTTATTCCACAGCCATTGTCCTCATAACTTGAGTAATGATTTCTGGTATGTTGGAAAGGGTATCATAATCAATGCATTGCATGGTTTTACTAACTTGTTAAGATGTGCTGACGGAAAATTTTTAATTTTCAGAAACCATTAATCAACTCCCTCCGTATATTTACGGAAAAACTCTGTTCTCACTTTCACCGTATCGATATGACGGAAAATTTCCGGTAATAAGAGCAATTCGCGGGAATACTAGATCTTTGATTACCTACCAAATTACAATCGTTAGTCGAAGGATTTGCTTTTGAAGTTCTGTAGAGAGATCGGATATTGCGGATAGTATATGGCGTGAAATTTTGGTTGTTGCGGCACTGGATATTCCTTCCTCCTTTCCCTATTTTGTGCTTCAGTTATTGTACATTGTATTACCGTAAGAAACCGGTTACTTAACTTATTGCACAGGTGTACGATTTTTATGTTTTTTTTTTTTGATCGGAGGTTTAACGACCACCGTGAGCAACTCAATGGGCTATAAGCAGTCGCCCGTCCCTAATTTAGGGTCACTGGTTCCAGGGAAGGGAGAGAGCCAGTGCCGTAAGACAAACACAACATCCATGCCTCACCGGGATTCGAACCCGGACCCCTTTCGGACGAATGATCAGAGGCCATTGCCTTTATGTATTAGCCAATGGAGTTCTTAAGACAAAAGCTATTATAGTTATTCGGAGTAAATTTTATATTTGGGAGTTTTGTGAAATAAAAAAATAAAACAGTACACTTCATCTCTCATCTTTCTTACAGATAATAGAAAGTCATTGTCAGTTTAAAAGGATTCCGTTGGAGCTTATTATTAAGAAAATAATAAGCTCCAACAGAAAATAAAATACCAAATTAAAATAAATGACTAGAAAATAAAGTGACTAATTCACTGGCATTAATGACAAAAAACATTTTATCATCGCGCAATGAGAGTTCTACCTTGAACGTGACTGTGACTTCTGAGTCTTTCTGGCTTAGTCGTTAAAACGCGCAGTTTCTGTTGAGCCAACCCAAACGACCTCGGCTCGAATCTTGCCAAGGAAAAACGGAAAGGTTTTTCTGGTGTGAGGGCTTAAAAATTCAGACTCTTCGATTTTGCGAAAATTCTTTATAAATACGGAAAAATGCGAAACAGAATTTTCTGAAATGAACGGAATTACTGACTACGGAAACTCTGGGGAAATGCGGAAGTTAAAAAAAAAAATGGGAACTTTTAAAAATTGGAATTTCATTAAAATGCGAACACCTCCCGGCAACTTAACTGTACACTATTTTCAAGATTTTTTTGTGAATTCTTACGACTTAATTTTTACAGTGATGGGCTTAGCTGAAATTCCGTAAATGAAACACAATATGTATTATATTGCACGCGTATTCTTTTAAACAGATAACGATCCTTTCTATGTGTGTTTTACGTCTCTTCCTTCCCTCTTACGCCAATCTCACTTATCAGAGGTGTAACTAGAGTGGGGAAGGTAGCGCGGCTGCTCCTGGCGCAGCTCAAGAGATGGCGTAATACTAGCTACTTCGAGTCTGATCGAAATTGGAATAGAAACTTTTGCACAAATTTCTAGTAAATATTTTTCGAGTCATTTGTCCATTTACAGAATTTTCTCATACGTTTCGCCAGTTTCGGTAGCCTTAACAACCCCAAATTCGCATTTCTTCTTCAAAATATTCAAGGAATATTAGTTGTTCGCATACAGAAATGAAAGAGTTTTTGTACGTACGTTGTAAGATAAAGATGTCGTGCATATTTTTGAAAATTCTCTGGGGGCTATTCTACCATTACTATGGCTGCGAGACACTACTACCCGTTTGATGTGGTACTGAAGGGCCAAACTAGTTGGCATAAACAGAACAAACCGTCATAATAAACAAAGACATTGCTCTTTCCACGTTTTAGCAACACATAGCAACCAAAAAATTGTTACTCGGTCACCGCTATGGGGATCCGAACCCCAGATGTGTTGCTAAAGCTACGGATTTATGAGGTCAGAAGCTGACAGAAAAACACACATAGCGGCGTGGATTGTTGGCCACCGTAGTGTAAGGCTAACGCGCTCGGCTGGATATCAGGAGATCTGGGATTCGGATCCCCAGCGGTGACCGAATAACAATTTTTCTGTTGCTATGTGTTGCTTAAACGTGAAAACAGCGATGTCTTTGTTTATTGACTGACGCCACGTATTTAAAGGATTTTCACTTTGGAACCGTCGTAATTTGATTGTTTTTGTTTGTTTGTGAGGTTTAACGATCACCGTGCGCAACTAAATTCGCTGCAAGCAGTCCCCCGTCCCTAATTTGGGGCCAGTAGCTACAGTGAAGGAAGAGAGCCAGTACTATAGGACAAACACGCAATCCACGCCTCACTTCGGATGCTTGGTTAAAAGAAAGCGCCTCTTAGCACTCGGCCACAAGGGCGATACCTTTTTATTGTGCCTCCCGCAGTGAGATGCCATTTAGATATGCCGTTAATAGTTTTGTCCATTTTCATCCATTCGCTGAGTAGGCCCAGGATGGAGTCCCGGATGAGATATGGAAGGGGTGTTTGTCTTATGGCACTGTCTCTCTCCCTTTTTTTGGAACCATAGGCCTTAAATTAGGGACTGGAGACGGCCCATATTCTTTGGAGTTACTCACGGTGGCTGTTAAATTTCCAAAAAAGGGGGGGGGGAGACACGTAGGGGCGCAGAAATGCCTAGTTTCTTCTCTGTCACTCATTCTGAGACTGCCCTCTTCCCTCTTCTAGCTTACTTGAACTTAACGGCATTACTCACAAAACTTCTCGGGGCAACATCAGAATAGTAAGTATTCATAATATAAACACCCAGATCGGTCTCTCTGGAACGCTTGACGTCACAGCAACATCTGCATCGTTGCGTCATCACTTATCCATCAATTCGTGTGTGCTGTGGCGATATCAAAATGAGTGCCTGCTATATAATAGCACAAGATAACTTTCAAATGTCAAGGTGATCGCGTGCTAATTTAAAAACATTGAATGATTAATGATTCGAGTTCTATTTTTTCGATCTAGAAAATTCTAACTGAATTCGTAATATCGTAGCAAGTTGAGTTTGCACGCGATCGGATTGAGATGTCAATGTGATCGCGTGCTAATTTAAAAACCTTGGATTATCCATGACTCGAGTTCTATTTACCCGTTCTACAAAATTCGAATGGACATCTTAATATCAGGCAAGTTGAGTTTGTATATGGACCATATTCATGTGACATCAGAAGTGAATTTCTGCGGACCAACATGGCTGCTGATTCAATGTTGTCGCTATTTGATCGCCCCTTACTGTTGACCAATTTTTACAATCTTAATGTCATGGAATATGCCAACGAATTAATGGAGCTACAGAGCGAAGAAGAAGAAATTAATTTCATAGAACAAATCAAGGTTGCAAAAATATAAAAAAACTTTGTGCTCGATGTTTATTTCGCATGATGCAGAAGAACATCGCCATTAGTCATCATGAACTTTTTAATGAAGCATTTCTCATACACAGTATATTAAATTTTCATGTTATTATTGTCAGATATTGGCAAAACATCTGAAACATAAACTTGGGAATGTTTTTTTTTTTTTCAAAACAAAACATTTAGAAGTCCAGACAAAAGCGTAACATGGAAACAAACTAGGGTTAAAAAAGCAACAACTAAAAACTTCCCACTATCGCACACTAGGTAATCTGCTTAAAAATTAAATGAATGTGTAACATTAAATAAAAGAAAAATTATAGATAGGTTCGTTTCGTTTTTTGGGGAAAGAACGCAGAACTTAATTCGTAATTTACTGATCCAAATCTGCCATCAGTTTTCTTCTTCTACCTTTTTTTTTTTTTTTTTTAATTGAAATTCGAAGAAACACTACGAGGTTTCAACTGCTTTTGATTCGTAGTGTCATAATATCTTAAAAATTTTTCGTTAAAGTGGACAAAACATATTCGGGAATGCACATTGGGATGGAAATCATCGTGTTTCATTTTACACAGCCATTCCTTTAATGATTTCGGCCATTTCAAAGGAAAATTATGGAAAGTTATTCCGCCGCCCCGGTGGCGCAGTGGTCTAAGGCGTTGGCCTCTGATCATTCGTCCGAAGGGGTCCGGGTTCAAATCCCGGTGAGGCATGGATGTTGTGTTTGTCTTACGGCACTGGCTCTCTCCCTTCCCTGGAACCAGTGACCCAAAATTAGGGACGGGCGACTGCTTATAGCCCATTTGAGTTGCTCACGGTGGTCGTTAAACCTCCAATCAAAAAAAAAAAAAAGTTATTCCTTCCTGTATACAATTTAGTGGCAGGATTTATAGCACAACCATGCGATGAACAAAAGTAAGGTATGTCGTTAATAAATTCAGGAAAATTGCGATTTTCCTGAACCCTGAAACGTAACGCATTGTTAATCAATGAGAAAACGCATGTAAACAAACTATTGCTGGTCCGCAGATACAGAAAAGTTTTCTCATGATGCAATGCGAGGTGAATAAGGCCCATTGATTTAATTTAGCACAATTCGAATATTAATTTGCACGCTTTAATTATTTTCTATTGTTTTAATTTAGCTAACTTTCCGAGTTTAGTGCTGATTATTTTGTACATTCTGCGAAATATCGGTGTATCTAAATGCTCTGACCTACAGTAAAAACTGAAAACTTGGCGATGTCGAAGTGAGTAAAATTGCATCAGAAAACAGATGTCGCCTGAACAGCACATTGTCGATAATTTAGATAGTTCCGATTTGTAATGCCAGATGTCGCATTATTTTGTAGGAAAGACTTCGGTATGAAGTTTCAAACTAACCTCCGAATAGGACAGTCCAAAACAAGCCGTGGACTCGGAATAACGTGTGACGGAGAAAAAGTAATTTAACGCGAAAAATCAAAGCAAAAGTTATTAACAAATCGTTTACACGATTAAACAAGAAATATTTTGCACAGAATGTTATTTATATCGCAAGGTCTTTTGAAAAACGGAAATAAATAACATATACAGAGGATGAGTCAAAAGTAATGAGCCATTGGATAGGAAAACTTCAAACATGTGTAAAGTACAAACGGATACAATTCAATCTTCGAAATACAAGCCATTATGTTCTATGGTCTGAAGCCATCTTTCTGCCAAATTGTGAATTTCCGCTCTACCACTCCTTGGGTTTTGAGGTGAAAAACTCCTGGACCCCGGCTTCCACCTCATGACGGTTTCGGAATGTTCTGCCACGGAAGAAATGTGCCATCGACCAAAACAAGTGGTAGTCACTTGGGGCAAGATCTGGGCTATAAGAAGGATGTAGAAAGGTTCGATTCCATCGAGCTCCCGGATCTTATCCCTCGTTGAACGGGCAGTATGGGATGGTGCGTTATCGTTCTAAAGGAGAACCTGTTTGCTGTTTACCAGGGCTGGGTACTTACAGACCAGAGCTTCGTACATCCTCTGTACCTGTTGAGAGTAGAGCGCAGCGGAGACACCTCGCCCATCTGGAACGAATTCAAAGTGTATGGCCTCTCAAAATTCCACAAAACACACAACATGACTTTGTGTTCGTAGCGTCCCCGCTTAGCGACTGGTTCTGGAAGCTGGCCCGGGTTAATCCACTGGTTTCGCATGTCGGGATTACGGGAAAAGATCCACTTTTCATCAGACGTAACAATTCGCCTGATGGAATGCTCGTTCATGGGGTGGTTCAGCAGCTCTCTGCACAATTCCATCCACCTTTGAGCTTGTGCTGTGGTCAGTTCGTGGGGTACCACTCGGCAGCTCCTATTGACCTTCCCAAGCTTGTGGAGATGACGAACCACACTGGATTGTGATTTCCCAATCTCGTCTGCCAATCTGCGAGTACTCGTGGTTAGTGTTGCCTATACGGGGGCTTCCGAATCCACCGTTGGGGGTCTGCCAGAGCCCTGTCTTGAAGGCTGGTGTCCCCCTTGTTAAAGCGAACAAACCATCTTTTTGCTGTGGCGTAGCTGACTACACCCACACCTTCCACAGCACAAATTTTGGTGACCGCAGCATGCGCAGATAGTCCTTTTTTCTAATAATGGCGCAACAGTACTCAAACGGCCGTTTTTTCGTCCATGTTCTGAAAGCAAAAAAAAAAAAAAAAACACAATTAATTCATATTCATGTCTATCACCAAAGCAATTTCTGATCATAGGCACCGACTTCTGAAAATCTCGGGTGGTACTGAAATTCAAAAGGCAGGTATAGTTTCCAGTGTTGAAATTTTAGATGTTTAAATGGACCTTGTCTTTGGTGTAAACGCAAACAAATCGATACATGATTTCATGATAAAGATATTAAATGTTTTTTTATAGCAACCAGATTCTTGAATCCCGTTTTAATTCTTCTGATTTAATTTTCTGTAATGTGCGCACAAGAGCTTCTATAATTTTTTTTTCTTTCGGACAAAATTTGAGCATTTTGTTGGGGACTACTACCAGAAAACCAATCCTGTTGAAAAAGGCTGAGATTAACAGTATATATCATTAGTCAAAACAGACAGTAGGCTAATAGCAATACCTTTGAGGAGCTCGCTCTAGCAGTAGCAAACAAACTGACGTGTTCAGGGTTGGAATGGAACGCCCTTCATAATCATTGTACTGTATTTTTTTCCTTACTTGTTATTGTTAGCATTTCGCGTATAACGCAGCATATACCACAGTAAAATTTTAGCTTTTGATTAACAAGTGTAACTTGGAAATCTCCACCCCACCCTGCCATCATTCATCTTGCAGCCCGTGTGAACTGGTTGTTATGGATTTCGCGTATCACCCTTGAGTGGATTGATTGGTGTTACTATTGGTGACCGTTTTCATGTTTTATAAAGCTAGGGCGGAAAAAAGCCTCAACAGAATTATGTCAAACAAACAATAACGGCAACAAAAACAGCAAAAGAAAATAAAATAAACCCCTTCAAAATTACCCTTTGAGCGAGAAAAGCTCATTAGCAGTCTTGCTGTGTGTCTTCTGCTCTCGGACGGTCATTCATTACTCCCGCTCTGACATTTATGGCTTTATGACCCTACCAAAGCTAATTGCGTGCATGGTGAGCTGCTGGCAACTTACTGATGTGCAAGGAACGTGATTGCGAAAAAAACAAAACAAAAACTCGGCAGCTTTAAACAAATAGGAAGGTAAGGTACAACCCCCGATTTCTCGCTTGCTTGGCTGTCTTATTTCTTAAGTGTTTATTCGGTATCGGTGGTTGAAACACGATTTTTTGAAGATATTGATTTTTTTTAATAGATACCAAATATTTGCGCTACATTCCGATTATCTTATTTAATTATATGTAAAGTGGAAATAAATATTTAAGTATGAATCCAGTACATATAACAAAAATTTGGAGGCACCCTCCAAATAGTTTCAAGGAGTGCTCAAGCCCCTGAGAACCCCCGTAGTTGGCGCTAATGATTCTGATAGTCCATGAAATGCTCTTTCTACCTATAAACAAGTTCCAGTCCAAACGATTGTTTATTTCCGAAAAAACAGCGCCATCTCAAACTGTCTCTCACATGGCTCATTACTTATGACTCACCTTTTATAATTTTCAGTTCTAACATGAATGAGTTCTTGCTATATAAATTTTTACTATACAGTATTTCCTTACAAAAGAGTCGGCGTCTATTTGATTTGTTTTCAATCTGCTTCAATTAAAAATTTCACTGTCGTCTTAGGACGGGAAACATCCACTATACATTAATATTTATTTAAATAGTGATGTAGAAGAGGCTTAGCAAGCCTTAGCGGCGCTAAGGAACTATTTTTCTAGGCTTAGCGCCTCTAAGACACTTTTCCTGGTTACATGGTAAGAGAATCTGGACAAAGAAACTTTTCAAAATGATCATGAATGCAAAAATAGGGACAACTGTGTTCTGTATGCAAACATACTCGTATCTTAACCGAATTTTCATGCTACAGAAATGTCCGCCTTCGTGGTACAGCGGTCCGAGGCGCAGGTTTCTGACCGTTCTTCGGAGCTAAGACTGAGTCCCAACCAGAGTTGGAAACGGGTCAAAAATTTCGGATACGGACCTGTAACTGACCCGGACAAATCTGCTTTGAACTATAAATTCGCAACTCATTTTATGAATATATGCATATAAATGTAATATACATATTCATCACAAAAACTGCTTGATATTTAATAACTGAAATCCTTTTTTAATAATAAAATTTGGTTACTTGCTAAATCTTAGGGCCATTTTTAGTGCTACTATTTTGTGTAATCTAGAAGCAATGGCGGACTATGACCGTGACCATGACCATTACAGATGGGAATCATTTTTATACGATTATACAAATGTATTTTTTTAAATGTATTTAGATTGTTCTCCCTTTTCACGCTTTGATGGAGGTGCGCATACTTTCATATGGTCCGTTTGATTTTAGGTTCCATAATCTTTTATAACACCGTCGACATCTTTTTTTGTAATTATACACTTTCCACATTTTGAACAACAAGCAAAACCAAACAACACAGAATTATTCACCGGTTCGTTAATGAGACGAAACAATTTCCAGCATTCACTCTTTCCCTTGTGGTTTTCAAGCGCGTATTTGTTGGCCTCTACGCCTTTCTCAACCTCCTTAATATTAAATCCATCCATATTGACAAATAAGGAGTTAATTTGGACATGACATGTCATAGGAACGGGATGTTAGCATATCAATCGAAAACTTCTGAATGCTCAATGTAAAAGATGCAATGTGAAAAGTAACTCTTAGTCATACAGTGAACTTCGCACAGAGAGACTGAATCAGCTGAGAAGCAGGCGAATGGCGTTTGCCTGTACCTTGCCCTCGGCAAGCACACTGTAAAAAAAAAAAACGCGAAGGACGTATCTTTTTACGGTTTGGTGTCGGTGTGTGTGAAGTCGATCGGTGGAAATCTTCGTTGCTTTAAGAAAGAGACGACAATACTTTTGCATGGCAAATCATTATTTTTGCACCAGTATCGACTACAGAATTCCACAACGCGCAATTTTCTTTGGAATATATTTTTCTCTTTTCAAAAACAAAACAGGAATAAAACCGGGTCAAAATCGGGTATGGAACGCCTTGACTTGACCCGTTGGACCCGCAAAAAATTGTCGACCTGCTGACCCGTGACCCGTTTCCATCTCTGGTCCCAACCCCGGTTGAGTCATGGGTACTGTACATGGCCAAATGTGCTAGATGTCTCTTCCCTGGTACAAGTAACCCAAAATTAGGGGCGGGCGACGGCTTATAGCCGTACGAGTTGCTCATGGTAGTAATCAAACCCAGAAACAAGCAAACCAAAAATTCTACATAGATTCATCGACACAGTTGGATCACGTATTAGGATGTCTCACAAATCATAAGATTCTGTCACAAAGAGAATGTGAACTTCTTTGTCAAGACGGCAGTCAAAATCAATTTGTAGGAGATGGCTACTCACTGGGGTTAATTAAGACTGCAATGCTCAGAGAGAAAGCGGGGCCCGGGCTCGGAATTACACGTCTTGAATATCCTTACTGTAATTAATTCAACACGTGTAATTCCGAGCACGGTTGAATTACACGTGATGAATTTCATTGTGGATTTGTTACATGGTGGAAGGATTTTCAATTTCCTAAGCTAGCTGCCATTGCAAGACAAATTTTACTTAGCAAGACTTGCATTATGCATTGTCCATAGCTATAGCCCAAGCAAGGATTAGTTTAAGAAGGTCAGGTATCGAAAAACTGGGAAAAAATCACATTCCCATATTTTGTATTTTATTAAAAATCAAGAATCTTGTCTTTAAAATGATGTATTAATTTCCAAAATTGTGCAGTTAGAAGTATTGTTATTTATTTTTTAAAATTTCCTCACTCCCGCGATTTTTGGGGTGACGGTTTTTAGTGCAGCAGGTCGAGTTTTAGAGAAAAAGAGATCAAGTTGAAGCGCTGAGGCATTAGATGCAATTCTCTCTCTCTCTCTCTCTCTCTCTCTCTCTCTCTCTCTTTTCATGATGAACTTGATGTGGAAACTGCACACACATATGATAATATTGTGATTATTATACTATTAAGCGCAAAGCTTTGTTAATGTTACAAAATGCAGAATAATCTGGTCTGGAATGCTTTTACGTTCTTTTTTCTTAATTTTGGAAATTTCCCTACATTCTTTTTGTTATATTCTACTACATCACTCTAAACTACCTTTACCAATTAGCATATATTAAAATTATATTGCAAAGAATAGTTTTCTAGAGTCAAAATTTCAAACACTTGCAATTGTCTGTACGGCGTTGTACGTTTTATAATGCAATTTATTCAAAATAAAAGTGAATTTAGAAATCAAAAAGAAATAACGAATGGAACTTTTTGTTTCTGAACGATTTTCTTTTCTTCAGCTTTTACCAAAATTACTGATTCCCCTGATACGGTCGAAGGGCACGTTGATTATTTATTTATTTTCAAATCCACATTTTAGAACATTTGGCTTTATGCGTAGTATTTCTAAAAATATATTAATATTGTGAAGTGGATTAACTGAACTAAACTTTTTAAACTAATGATTTTTAAACTAATACTTGCTTGGACCATATCTTTGGCCAGTGTATAATGCATAAATGCAAGCCTTGATAAGCAAAATTTTCCAAGAATCCGGGCCCGGGCTCCTAAAATTGAGCCTGAACTCATCCCTAACTCCTGATACACGCTTCGCATCGTCGATGTAAAGATGCCCGTATGCTGTGGAAAATACCACGCATTTCCCGGACAGCTGCAGCAGCGACTAGTTCCTCATTGGAATCAATGGGAGTGTCGTACATTATGGACTTAAGATGTCCCCATAAGAAGAAATCCAGAGCAGACAGATCTGGTGATCGTGTGGACCAAGCGATGGGTCCACCTCGGCCAATTCATTGGCCTGGAAATGTGACGTTCAAGTAATCACGCACCTGAGTGCTGAAATGAGCTGGCGCTCCATCATGCTGGAAACATATTTTACAGCGGACGGCTGCTGGTACATGCTGGGTCAATTCAGGCAAGGCTTGTTGAAGGAAAATAAGCTACATCCTCCCACCCAGACGTTCCGGTAAAAGATATGGGTCTTTGCGTTGCGAAAGACGGCGGGTGGGAAAAAAACTGAAAGCTCCTTCCAGCGCCTAACCGCGTAATTTGCGACCATGCATTCTATGACGAAAAGTGTTTGTTTCGGTGTGTTCTATCATCCCTTGAAGTTTGGTCCATTGGTTTTGAAACACCCTGTATTTATCGAACCGCCATGTTGTCTTATACTTTGCTGTTTCATGAAAGCTTCCGAATTGTAAACAGGTTAAGTTTCCTCTAAATGTTAAAGCTTTTGCGTATTCGAATGAGGAGCAAATACATTACTTTTAAGTAGCGCAAAGCCTTTCAAATTTGATTGCCGTAAAGCGGCCCTAAAAGCTGCTGGTTTCAACTTATATGTGGAAAGCTTCCTGTAACAACAAATCATTACAATCAGCTGTCTTCTATAACTCTGTACACTGTTTCTGTATCGGTTTCAAATTGATTTCTTTCATGTGAGATATTATTTTATCTATCCAAGTGGTCAATCTAAAATATCAGATGATAATCACACTTTAGGAAAGACTTTTAAACCTTTGCATAGGTACGAGGGATCGGGAAAGAGAAGAAGAATGTACATATATATACAAGAGCAACTGCTAAGTGCTCTGCAAACTAAAGTTAGCGTAGCTATATCTCTACTTGATGCTTTTGAAGTCGTTGATTTTTAATCACGCAGGACCTTTCTAAACAAACATCGCTCCTCCATCTAATCCGTTTTCCTTCTCTGTCAATAAGCTTTGTGAGATTTTTTGGCATAAATATTAGTTTAGTGAAGCTTTCACGCATGCTGGTTTCTCAACTAGTATTCCGTTCAATGATGAAGCTAATTTGAAACGACAGTTTAAAGGCAAAACTGTTAACATGAAAGTTTCACAGCTATGTTTCAAAGTGACACAACATTGTGTGTGCAATACCACTCATATTCACGACCGTTACTCATTCCCGCAGATCATTTTACGTGAATCGGAGCATAAATTTCCGTAGAAATAATGAAAACGTTTTCTGAATGTAGAGGTGGATTTACAGGGAATCCCAGAAAATCCAGCGTGAAGACCCGCAATGCTGAAAGACCTCACCCCAAATAACGGATTTGAAAAAAAGAAAAAAAATTCAGGGAGCTATAGAGGGAGGGACACATTCAGAGCTCTGAGTTTTTTGGGGATTGCTTCCAACTGAAATCGAAGCATGTTACCTTAAATGCTAGACGACTAAAAATGCCACATTTTGGGAGTAATATTACTTAATGCTTAATATCCAGAAACCTAAAGGGATGCATGCTTGGTGTTACCAGGAAGGTAAGAACCTCATGTTGCAGCGACAACGCGGGCCGTCTGAAAGGACAACAACGCTCCATTATTGTCGTGTATGGCTAAATCGCCGGATTTTTCACCCATTGAAAATCTCTGGGACTCAACCGACAGGTGCATCGGTACGACCGTTTGGAAAATGACAAGAGTGGAAGACATCGTGATCAGAGCAAAATCCATGAAATGGCAATGACCTGGACATATTGCCAGTAGAACGGACCACCGATGGACAACCGAAAATTTAGACTGGATTCCAAGGGACGGGAAAAAACCCAAAAGAAGACCACGAGAGAGAAGGATGGATGAAATTCGAAAGTATACGGAAATGACATGAATGAAACTGGCTCAAGACAGACCGTTATGGAAGAAACTTGGGGATACCTTCATCTATCAGTGCATTGTAATGGTTGACAATGATGATGATGATACAACTGATTTCAGAGATTGGGGTGTTTTCCGGGAACATTTCTTTTTTTGGAATGTAAAAACATTTTTGACCTGTGATTAGGTACTTAATATGCCCATCCCTCTTTCCCTTATAATTTCTATTTTTTCTCATAAAGTCCATTTTAAGAAGCAATCGTAAGCTTTTACAATACGAGTAAAATGGCTTTTTAAAAGCCAGTGTTACGAGACACGCAAATCGATTTCATAAATGTTACGAAACACACTAATCGATTTCATAAATGTTCGGAACTTAAGGGAACTGTCAGCGCGTGAAATCTGATTATATGAGACAATATGCAGCATGTAACATAAATATCAAGTATAATGGTGCCATAGACTAACAGTATGCAAAATGCTGAGTGTTAATACGGTGCTTCGTTGACCATCGTTATAAAAGATTCCGACTTCTCTTCCTTAACAGAGTCTCCACTTGGAACTTTCGCTCTATCTTTCTCTCATCAGGGTACCACAAAACGTCGAAATATAAAATTTTGTCTTGATAGATACAATAATTTTTGTTTTATGGCAAAAACAAACCACACACATGTAGAACTGTGAAAATACACTACTGGCCACCCAAAATGCAACACCAAGAAGGACACGAGATAGCAAAGCCAGATTTACTGGACACATAACAACAGATACAAAGATGAAACGATTGAGCTTACAGGCCCGTGCGACTTGAAGAACACGCAGACATCAATAGTTCGTGTGGCCCCCATGGCTGGCAATAACGGCCACTACACGCTGCGGCACCGAACGAAAGAGGCTTTGGTTGTGGGCTTGAGGTATGTCGGTCCAGGCTGCTTCCACACGTTGCCACAGTTCATCAGGCGTAGCGGCGGGTGGTGCTTGCCGGGTAACTCGGTTGTCGATCAGCGACCAGACCTGTTCGATGGGTGACGTATCGGAAAAACAGGCGAGCCCCGGAAACAGTGACACCTGGTGGGCCGTGAAGAATTGTTGCATGAGGCGTGCCACGTGCGGGCGCGCATTGTCCTGTTGAAACGTGGCCGCTGGCAGGTCCTGCAGGTAAGAGAGGACTACAGGCTCCAAAACGTCGGAGATGTAGTGGTGGCTGTTGAGTGTACCGGCGATGCGTACCATAGGGGTGCGGGTGTCGTATCCAATTGCGCCCCAAGCCATAACGCCAGGCAACGGACTGGTATGGCGATGCATAATGCAGGCGTCATACAGTCTCTCGCCGCGGTACCGCCACACGCGGATGCGACCATCGTGGTGTTTCAGGCAGAAGCGGGATTCGTCGGAGAAGACAATGTCGTGCCATTTCGTAGTCCAGGTGCGGCGTTCAGCGGTCAACTCACGTCAATGGTAATCGGAGCAATGGGCGCCGTGCGACAAGTCCCCGTTCCTGCAAACGACGTCGAACGGTACGTGCTGACACAGGTTGTTGCGCAACACACCCTAATTCCTGCGCTAACGTTCGTGATGTGGCGGTGCGAGCCGTAAATGCCCGCCGCACAACATGCCGGTCCGCTCGTTCGGCGGTGTGCAGCGGCTGCGGCAATCGCTCACGTCGGTCCGTCCGTCGCTCCTGCACCCACCGAATCTATACTCGCCTCACTGTGGCTGGATGTCGTCCCACACGTGCGCCGATGTCTCGGTACGGTAAACTGCTGTCGCGATAAGCCACTATTCGTCCTCTGTCGAACCCCGTAACGTGCTGGAATGACTGCCGTATTCTGCGATGAGCTTCCCACGCACAGGTCCGGCAGCACAACACACTTCCACTACTTACACCCCGCCTTCTGTGCACCCTTCTTATAGTGCTTCTCAGTGGCGTGCCAGGCGCACATGATTTGCATATGCACTGCAATGCTAATCGTTTGCATTTCCTCTCGCGGGCGACGCATGCTGCGAATTTCAGGCCAATCGGATGCTTCCTTCTTAGTGTTGCATTTTGGGTGGCCAGCAGTGTAGTTGAATTTCGTTGCCATTACGATACTTTCCCACGCATTAATACACTCATGTCGACAAAATAACAAACACCTGAAACGAGAAAAGCTACAACATTTACAGGACATGTTCATTAGGCAATAGAGAACAAATGATAGGCATCTCGGTGTCATACGTACCGGGTGCGTCGATATAACTAATAATGCGTCACCTCTGGCTTGTATAGCTTGCTGTACGCGCTAAGGTATGGAATGAAATAATGTGTGAATGGTGTCCTGTGGAATAACCATCCAGGCCGCGTCCAAAATTTATCAAGAGTTGCTAGCGAACGGTCGTACCGCTGACCCTGTCGTTTGAATCCCAGAGATTTTCTATGGTTCATAATTTAGGCGACCTAGCCGGTCACGTCCAAAGTGGAATGTGCTATCCCTGAAGACGAGACGTGTTGTTGCTGCAACATGCGATGTGGCATTTTCCTTCTGAAATAAGGCCCAGGGGAGGCCCCGAACGGCGACCAGAAGGGCGACCGTCCGTAGAATGTCATTGACGTAATGGGCAATCGTTATCAGAGATTGAAACGTGTCGAGGGCCAACTGGTCGACAATTTCTTGCGGGTCAAACGGGTTGAGTCAAGGTGTTCCTAACCCTATTTCGACCCAGTTTTATTTAATTTTTATTTTTGAAAAGAAAAATGCGTACTGTGGAATTTTGTGCTCCATGCTGGTGCCATAGGAGTGAAATATTGTTTGTGAAGCAAAAATATTGCCGGCTCTTTCTTAAAGTAAAGATTTCCATCCACAGATGATACCATATCGTAAAACGATACTTCCTTTGCGTTTGTTTTCAGTGCGATTGTCCGGAACAAGATAATGACAAACGCCTGTCGCCTGCTTCTCTGATGATTCACTCTCTCACACCCCACGTGTCACATTGTAAGACTAACAGTTACTTTTCACATCGCATCTTTTTCATTGAGCATTCAGAGGTTTTCGTTTGACGTGCTAACATCCCGTTTCATTGCATGTCGTTTCGGAATTAATGTCTTATTTCTTAATTTGGATGAATTTATTATTAAGGATATTGAAAAAGGCGTAGCTCTTTAATATTAAGGACATTAAAATTAACTCAAGCTCTATTTCGTTTGTCAGTTATCTATGTTATATGGCCAGCGTGCAAAAACCAGTCTTTATCCTACCCTAAGCGGGGAGTAAATAATTTGTTGTTGTTTATTAAATGATTTCAGCTCATTTTAACAACAGCTATCTTTGACCCCGCCTCTTTCTAATAAAGTGGATCTGGATAAGGCGTCTAGACCTTACGTCAATCTAGACTGGTGGCAGCGAAAAAAGTAAGTGCACCTTGAAGGTTAGAGTATCGCAGTGAAATAAAATGCAATAACATTCACCATGCAATACTTCCCACTATCTCGCACCAAATAAATAAACTGAATAACACACACGAACGATTTTGACAACGCCGAAATGCTAATTATTTCTTTGATATTGCCTGATTAGTATATCTTGTAAAAATCCAAGTTCTAGTAAGACCCCTTTAGGTGTTCTGTTCTTTATGAACGCGAGTGAACATTAGTAGAAGCAGCAAAAACGTTGTTTTTCTAAATTAGCGGAAAAATTGAGGGGGAGGGGGAACCAGCGTTGTGGGCAGGTCCCCAATATTTTAAAATCCACCACTGTGTGAATGACGTCATGGGTTAGAAGTTTTGTTTTGACTATTTTAGCCTAATTCTGATATTCTTATCTCCACGTATTTTTCATTAAACGTGCTGTAAAATTTTTCAATATTCTCAGTCCATGTATATTTTCTGGAGAGCTGTTGAGATATGTGATTCTTTCTTCAAAAAAAATATATTCCGTAAAATTCTATATTGAAATGTTATCACAGAAATAAATGGGAAGCGAATCTCTGGAAGAAATAATTGTTCACAAATACACCAAATGCATGCACATATCACTGTCTGCATACATTTACCCTACATAATATTGTCTCCCATGTAAACTCCCCTTAGAAAACTTTAAAATTGCATCTGCATGCAGTGGGAATCGAACCCTCATCACCCGATGTACGTTCGGGCATACTATTGTTACACCACCCAGAACAAAGCAGTTCTAAGCGATTGAAGCTAAGAAGATGCAGCAAAGCGGGGGATTGTCAATCCTACAATGAAAGTTGTGACCTTAAGGAAACTGGCATTTGATACGTTGATACTTTCGAAATGAAGTACCACAGAAAAAATTTGCATGTTTTCTTTAAAATTCACGAAATAAGTGAGAGGATTTTGAGAAATATTACGAGGCCCAAAGTGCCTTCTCACTCTTAAAAATTCTAAGGCTTGTACATTTTGGGAATATTGCTAGAAGAGGAAACCTTTTCAGTTAAATGAATTGTGAAGTATATTCTAATTTAACATTCATTTTTAATTCCTTTTCCTATGTAAATTTCAGTTTGTTCCCTTTTACGGTATCCAAACTTAACGTGATATCTTCTTTCTCACATGAATGAGGTTGGCAACACTTTTGAGGTGAGAGAGGGTGACGTATGAATGTGATAAGAACGTTAGATAAAAATAATGATACAGCAGTTGCTTTGGGTGCGTGTGTGTTTGCATAGGCGCTGACTTCGTGGGTTCGAAACACTTTTTGAACCCCCAATGATTTTGTTGTGGGTTCCTCGAACCTCTAATATTTTTGCGTGTATTTCGTGGGAAAAATACACGTACGCGTATATGTATAAATTTTGTTTTTCGTTATCAATTCTTAAAGTTTTTTATTATTCAGTCCCCGTTTACAATATAAAGAAAGTGCGTACAGAAATTTACCCCTCAGGCTGTTTATTGTGCCTAAAAAAGCAATTAGTGTTTGTTCACGCTCATCAAATTTGACGCGACAGACAATTATCGTTGTTTAAGAGTATTTAAAACTGTATCCTTTATGAAAGAAAATTCTTCGTTTTGTCTGGGTTCCCACAAAATACAAAAGTCTAGCTTTACATTCGGAGACGAGAACCTATTCGAGGTCATAGTGACAAAGGCGGAAATATATTGTACAGTCAGTTGACCCACCCTATCTTCGGACAGTCAGGGACCAAGGAGGTTAGAAGAGAGAGGAGATGGCATTAGCAGCCGCTGGTAAAGCTAAATCTGATCATCTGGTTTCTAGCGCCCTCCGGGTAGGGAGGGTTCAGTGACGCGACGTCACTTCCTGAAGGCTTGTGCTGCTGCACAGGTTAAAAGCGACCGTCTCTTACTCTCTGCAGCAGTCCCTGAAGGTCAACAAGGCTCCCACAGCATTAGCAAGGCCGTGATTGGCTAATGCGCAATATGCACTTCTGCTCTACGAAGCATAATTTTGTTTAATTTTTCTTAGAAAATACTAAACAGCATTTCTGTAATTTTTTGAAATTTTTTAATTACGTGCATGTATATTTCAGTCTCATTTTCCCCTGACTGTACATGCTGCACAAGTGCCTTTAAAATCTCTTCAAAGTCGACGATTTTTCCGTAGAACGTACAGAAGCAGCCCAAGTTGGGCATACCGCGCATTTACAGCTGATACGAAGTGTAGCCCACGGAAAACGCAGGGCGTGTGGCTGATGCCTTGTCCTCTCCGTTCTAACCTCCTATTTTGACTCAAAATCATTTGAAAAAAAATTTGCATTTTTAAAATTGGTAAAAAAAACCTTAAAATAAATTTTACATGTTTTTGTTACTTTTATAAAGACAATCGAGTTGGAAATTTACAGTATCTGTGTATTGTATATAATAATGTCGCGCCCACAAAACCAAAATAAATGAAATAAATAATTATCTCGAAAAAAAGATATTTTTCTGTAATTAACTATAATTTGCTTCATTTTAACACTTCAGGCGTCTGATTGTGCCAGATAGTCTGACTGATAGAAATTTAAATTAGACTTAAATACTTTGAAAAATGCATGGGTAATTCTATTAAAAATTTCCGAAACTCCCAATTATTTTTTCAAGTCGGCGCTTCTGTGTGTGTGTGTGTGGAGATGTTCGATCGTTGTGAAGCTAGATTGTACGACAGATAATTGTAAAATCCTCAGTGCTATATTTTGGATTTCATCTACTGTGCTGAACCAATAAAAGGTTATCGTAAGTTTGACTTCTATTTATGTTTCGTCTGGCCGTAAAACCTTAATCCCGTGCAACTAGTGCATCGTATTCTCATTTAGTTCAACATTTCCTTAGTCATGGTTTTAGATATAGCGTAGCACCAATCTCGCATACGAAAAAGGGTTACGTTACAGGATGCTGAAAAAACACTGAGAGAAAAAAAGGAATCATCGTACGAGATGGAACAACGGAATCAATAACTCCATGAAAGCTACAGTTTTTGAGGTTTAGATGAAGTACACATATCGACCACTGAATTAGAAACTTTTAACTTTTATTCAATACCGCGTTGGACCTCTTTTATCCCAAATTACAGCACATATGCGGTTTGGCATAGATTCCACAAGATTATGGAGTGCATCTACCCATAGATAGGAGTTCACCAAACAGTCCTTCAACTGGCTCAGATTAGACGGAAGAAGACTTTGTTCCCGGATCTGGTTTTCTAACATGTGCCATACATTCTTAATGGCGTTCATACCCGGGCTTTGTAGTGGTCAGGGAACAATGCCGAGGTCGCTATCATGCTCGCTGAATGACTCTTGAATACATCTTCCGCGATGAGAAGTAGCATTATCGTCCATAAAATAGGTGTCATTTGCTGGATAAAAAAGTCAGTACTGCAGGATTAACTTGATCGGCCACAGTGTTAAGATAATTGTAAGATGGGACCCTTTCCGTTCCAACAGAAGTGCCCCACTACCTCCAGAACTTTGAGTTGTGTTCACATGGCAAGCTGGGTCCATTGTTTCATGGGGCTTCCGCCAAACTCTCTGCCTACCGTCGGTACAGAACAAGATGTACCGCGTCTCGTCTGAACCACATGGCATTTTACCAGTCTTCCAGTGTCCAGTAACGAAATTTCCGGCTCTTCGCAGAAATCAGTGCATTCCGTATAGGCACGTGACTGCCAATACCGATCCTCTTCAATTCCCTGTGCTCAGTTCACTGAGATAAGGGTAGGGAACTACCTTCGTTGAGTGCTTCTGTCAACTGCTACACACAGGAAGTCTTTTTCCTCCTTAAAAATCCTCTCAGACAACGGCGATCTCGTTCCTGACAAAATGTTGTCGCGACAAAGTTACGCGTCTTACACAAGCTGTGTGGGCTATTTCTCCCCTTAACCCTTTAAGCGGCATATGTATCTAAACCAATTGGTGCCTAAAAATTGCTGAGCTGACCAAACATTAATGTTCATATGGCGGCCGGGTTTGACGAAAGCTACGGCAGAACAATTCCTTTCCCCTTATCATCTCAGTAGTATGGCCATAGATCTGTCACACGTGAGAAGCGCTTTGTTCTAGTCCTCTATTCTAGCGCTCTCTACAAGTCTGTCCTATGACCTAAGGAATGAAAGAAAAAGGCCTGTTTCTTCTCAGTGTAATGGTGTCATTGTCTAGATGTCCAGACCTTCTGATACGGATAACATGCCACTAGACAGAAAAAGATGATTTAAACATCGTCTCTCTCACCTTTCTTGGGTTTGTCATCATTGTTGTACCCCTTTCAGCAGGTAATCATTTTTAAAATATTGATACCAATTATTTTCCCTAAATGACCACTTTGAATAACAAAGCTAAGGGGAAGGCAAACGCATTCTGATGCTCAGGTTCATTCCGCCTAGCCGCGTTTGGCGCACTTCTCAGACACTGGATATGTTCGTTCGAGCTCATTTCGGTCCATTATGCTAACCCCGAGTTAATTCGTTCCAACCAGTTAAAGGGTTAAAGAAGACAAGGGATATCTCACCTCTTAAGACCCCCGTCAGATCTGCTGTTTTCAAAATCATCTCTTTTAGTCAGTCGGGCACTCACAATAAACCCTATTTTAAGCTTTGAAAAATATTTTGTTTTTTCCTTATTGTGATCAGCACTACCGATGATTACTGACGAGCATCAGTCTAAAATAGTTGCCTAGATCACATGGTGTTGCAAGTGACCACGTACTTTGCATATACGCTGCGTAAGTGATATTTACGTACTTCTGCAAAAAGGTTTCAAATTCAGTGGCCGCTGTGTGTACACGAAACAGCAGCCATTAGAGGAGTTTTGTGCTGGCCTCAACAACTGTTTAGGCAGCTGTAAAATGGTAGTCTTGAGTAAACTCTGAACTAGATTGACTGAAAATGGCAAAAACGTATTTGACCGCTTTTATTGCGATTTAAAAACGTTTAATTAACTATTGTAATCTACGTACAAAATATTTGAACGACCGATTTCTCCATGCTGATTTAAAACAGAACTTTCATTTGCCCAGTTTTCCCGCAAAATCACAGTAAAAGCTGTGTTATAACGATGATGAAAACAAACATCCTTAAAAAAACTATTCCTCAAACGGGTTATTGGATGCACGTAAAAATAGTGAGATTGTCTGTCCATGATGATGAATAAATTCAGCTAAAACATACGTTTTAAACCCAGTTCAAAGGGTTTTCTGTTATTGAGATACACTGAAGTGCCAAAAGTCATGGAATAGCAGTATGCAAATATTTAATTGGCCCTGCCGTCGTATAAAGGCTTCGACGCACACCATTATTTTTTATCAGTTGCGAGGTGTAATCTCGTGAGCCAGGTCGAACAACTGCCAATAGGATTATGACAAGCCGACGGAAATTATCGGAGTTTGAACGAGGCATGATAATGGAAGCCAGGCGGATTGGACATTCAATTTCTGAAGTTCTGCGAACATTCAACATTCCTCGATCCAATGTATCACGTGTGTACCGAGAATACTTCGTGGAAGGCATTATAACACACCGTGAACAGCGCAGTGGCCGACCATGGGTGCTGAATGACCGTAACCAGCGGCGTCTGACCTGGATTGTCCATGCAAACAGACAAGCAACACTGGCTCAACTAACATTAACATTCAATGCAGGCGGTAGGTCAGTGGAGCGTAATCCATCAGGTCAGTGCAGCGTAATTTAGCGTCCATGGGGTATGGGAGCAGAAGACCCACCAGAGTGCTTTTGTTAAAACCACGACATTGGACACAGCACCTCACCTGAGCTTGTAAACACGGTAATTGGACCCTGGAAGACTGTCAACATGTGGTGTGGTCCAATGAGTTACGCTTCCAGTTGTTACGAGCTGATGATTGGGTCCGGGTGTGGCGCAGACACCATGAGGCCAAGAAACCAAACTGTCAACAAGGCACTGTGTAAGCTGGTGATGGCTCTATGCATGTGTGGAATGTCTTTACGTGGCACGGTTTGAGTCCTCTGGCCCTCATAAGCACGTCATTAACCGGTAATCTCTTTGTTGCTGATGCAAATGGTCATTTGCATCCCTTCATGGACTTCATGTATCCCAACAACGATGGGATTTTCCAGGCGTACAATCCACCATGTCATCGGGCTCAAATTGTCCAAAATTGGTTCGAGCAGCATTCTGGATAGTTTCGACAGATGGCATGGCCACCACGTTTGCCCAACGTGAACCCCATAGAGCACTTATGGGACGTGGTGGAAAGATCCATTCGCACCCAGCACCTACAAGTACCAAGAAACTGCGGGCGGCTGTTCAAACGCCATGGCTCAAAATCTCTTTAGAAGTCTTCCGACCACTCGTGGAATCGATGCCTCGTCGAGTTGCTGCACTTCGCCGGGCTATAGGAGGTCTTACGCGATACTAGGTGCGTACCCCATGACTTTTGGCACTTTAGTGTATTCGTTTTGGGATTTGTCTACTCTGACATCGTCTACTTTTTTTTTCTGGATATCGCTTACTTTGATGTATTATAGTCGTTGTAGTCGTACATGTCAACGCGAGTATTTTCACTGTGTTAGCTGTGAAAGAAATACTTTTATATGCTTTTTAATTTTAAAGCTTCATGACATAAAAAAGATGTTTCTTGTTTTTCTCTTTGTTTCCGTTTCCTTTTTTTTTCTCTCATTCGTGGCAGTGTGTAAGGAGCAATCAATCGTTTCGAGTTAATACCAGAAGCTTGCGCGGAACCTGGGATACGCAATACGCCTTCCGTTATACATAATTGATCACTAATGTATGGAAGTGGGACGAACATTTTTCATTCCCGACATATTTTGGGAGAAATTTGCTCCTCTTCGCCTCAACTTGATGGACATAATAGAGTTTGGGAAGCAATTTCTCTGGAAGGGATGTGTAGGGTCAAAAGAGGAAATTCCGGACACTTATCATGTTTCAAAACGCATTTTGATGTTCCTTGTCGTAGGCAAATTCGGTGAGTTGAAAGGAATGTAATGTTTCGAAAGTGTAAAGGTTTTCATCAATAAAAAAAAAAAAAAAGGAAATATCCGAATAGGCGTTGGATCTATTATCCTGCTTTCTTACTAACATTGCAGTTTCTGATGGATTCGTCCTAGTTTACTATGTGAAAGCATTGCTTTAGATTAGCTAACAACAACCGTGTTAACCCGAAACAATACTTCGTTTACTAATTTCAAAAGTTTCTATTGGCTCCTTAAACAGATTTTTATTTCTAAGATGTGTCTAATAATAATGTTTTGAAGTATTTTAGAGTTACAGTGTCCTGAAATCCCAGAAAATTTTTTGTAAACTAATATCGAAAGACACACACCTAAGTAATATACTGCCAAACAAGCAAAACGTCTTATGTATACTTGTGGTGTTTTTACCATGGCTTGTTATTTCTACCGAATTATTTTCCTACTCTAGCAGGAAGAAAAAGTACACTGCTATCCAAAATTAACGTGACAAAAGCAAAATCCATACGACAGAGTTTAATGATAGTTTGTGCGGACATGCATGTATCGATAAGATGACAGAGAAGGAATGCTGTCACCGCATGAAGAGGAAGCATGCGCATGACAGCATGGAAGTCCAAAATTAATGTTGCAAATGGCGCGGATTTCAAGAGGATAATAGGACGCATGATTACCCTGAATAGTGATGCAGCTCGTACAACAAGCCATCATGCTGTTTACAAGGCTGTAAATGAGAGTTTGGGACGATAGAAGTGCCACTCCTCCAGCAAGGTGCGCCAGAGTCCCAGTAGGGTTGAGAGAGGGGTCTGCCGGCATGCGATTGCTCTTCCCAAGGGCACCCCAGTACGCTCAAACCGCAACAGGTCTGTCCGGGCCACCCATCTGTAAATTTCCTCACTCATCAGGTATTCGTCGATTAGCCGATCTCTATCGGGACGGGACCACCGGCGTAGCACAGTTAGTTAAGTCGCTATCAAGGAGGTTCTTCTAATCTCCTTGGTCGCTATGCACTCTGTGGGAGGCGGACGTTTCTCACGGGTGTTCGAACCTCGGTCCTGTCGGCCATCTAGTCTGAGGTTTTTCCGGAGTTTTTCCGCAGACTCCCCGTGTTTGGGGACGCGAATGCGTAGATGGTTCCCTCTGAAGTCGGCCTCGGACGCGCTTTGTCCCGGTACCCCGTTCCCCAGGATGCCTGCCTGGGTTTACCAGATGAGTGTCGATGCGCTGGTAGTTAAACAATGTAAGTGGCCTGAAATATTATGCCCCATGGCATCTGACACCCACGGGATTTGTACCCATGGTTATTGATGATGATTGATGATGGAGACGGGAGTTATTGTTCACTGCAAAAACCTACGATTCATTTGATTCACATATAAGCTTTTCCTTTATAACAAAACCACCAGTAAAAGGCTCAAAGTTGTTGCGCACTTTGCTAGTGTTTACACTAAGGGCCATATGCTGTCGCCCGTCCCTAATCTGGGGTCACCTGCTCCAGAAAAGGAAGTACGACAGTGCCGTAGGACAAGCAAACCACGCATTCCACATGTGGGATTTTAACTTAATATCATCTCGAACGACCGGCTTCCTACCACTTGGCCACTGTGTCGGCAATTATGTACTTTTGAAAATCTTTTATACATGAGGTGTGAGTAAGGAAGGAAAAAAAACTGGCGTTAGATTATAATGAATTTGCAATAAGAATGTTCAATTATAATGAATTAGCAATAAGAATGTTCAATTATAATGAATTAGCCATAAGAATGTTCAATTATAATGAATTAGCCATAAGAATGTTCAATTATAATGAATTAGCCATAAGAATGTTCAATTATAATGAATTAGCAATAAGAATGTTCAATATAAATGTTCAATTATAATGAATTAGCAATAAGAATGTTCAATATAAATGTTCAATTATAATGAATTAGCAATAAGAATGTTCAATATAAATGTTCAATTATAATGAATTAGCAATAAGAATGTTCAATATAAATGTTCAATTATAATGAATTAGCAATAAGAATGTTCAATATAAATGTTCAATTATAATGAATTAGCAATAAGAATGTTCAATATAAATGTTCAATTATAATGAATTAGCAATAAGAATGTTCAATATAAATGTTCAATTATAATGAATTAGCAATGAACAATGATAATGAATTAGCAATGAACAATGATAATGAATTAGCAATGAACAATGATAATGAATTAGCAATGAACAATGATAATGAATTAGCAATGAACAAGTATTGTTCAGTTATAATGAATTAGCAATGAACAATTATAATGAATTAGCAATGAACAAGTATTGTTCAGTTATAATGTATTAGCAATGAACAAGTATTGTTCAGTTATAATGTATTAGCAATGAACAAGTATTGTTCAGTTACAATGTATTAGCAATGAACAATGATAATGAATTAGCAATGAACAATGATTATGAATTAGCAATGAACAATGGTAATGAATAGCAATGAACAAGTATTGTTCAAGTATAATGAATTAGCAATGAACAAGTATTCTCACTGCAAATCGCTTTAAATTTGCACTTTTGTCCAAACTTTAGTAAAAAATAAAAACACAAGAAAGAGAGCTAAAAATATAGTATGTAGAGTTTAGGTAAGAATTTAAAATTTACAAAGACAGAGACAAAGACAGATAAAGAAAAGGTTTCTTTACAAAATCTGAAAAAAAAAATAAAAAAAATAGAATTTTTACTCTCCTCTTCTCCCCAACCCCAAAAGAAGGAAAAAGAAAGAAAGAAAGAAAGAAAATTAAAAATAATCTACATAATTTGATTACATGCATCAGTAACTGTGCTGTATTTGTTAAAAATAACATGTAAAGCCACTCACTCTTTAATTTTTACATATATATATATATATATATATACACTATATTCACCACTTTAAAAGCAAATGAACGGATCCGCTGCGTTGTTAAGATAGCCCGGTACAGCTGCAAACGGTGTAAACACAAGCCTGCAGCTGACTGCGATCATATCGCACTTTGAGGTTGAGTGAAAAGGAAATGACTTTGAAAAAGGAACGATTGTTGGGTTTTATATTAGTGGGCTGTCCATAAGGAAAACCGAGAGGCGTTTAAACATACCGAAGTCAACGGTTTTGGATGTACTGAATAAGTGGAAGACACATGGCACACCTGAAGCAGCAAAACATACCGGCAGACCAAAGAAAGTGAGTGAAAGAGGACGTCAAAGCCTCAGGAGAGTCGTTACAGCTAATCGACGGCGTACTGCACAAGACATCAGTGTGGAAGTGAGTAACAATGCTGAAACCTCGGTATGTACACGTACCATTCGCAGGGAACTTCATTCCATGGGTTACCGTGGTCGCGCGGCTGCTCATAAGCCTTTCATCTCCACTCGAAATGCTACTCGTCCTTTAGCATGGGGTAAAGAACATTTATCATGGAGCGCAGATCAATGGAAACGGGTCCTGTGGACTGATCAATCCAGATACGCGATCCATCAGACTGATGGCCGTTGGTGGGTATGGCGGAAGCCGGGGGAACGCTGTTTACCACAGTGTAATATTTCTACGGTCAAGTTTGGAGCTGATAGTGTACTCGTGTGGGAGTGTTTTTCGTGGTATGGTCTCGGCGCATTGGTTATCGTTGACAAACCTGTTAACCAGCACGTCTACCTCGATATTCTAGACAATTATGCCCTATAATCTCTGTGGCAATACTGTGGAACCAAGCCTTGTTGGTACCAGCAGGATAATGCACCGAGCCATAAAGCAAGGACTGTTACGGCGTGGTTTGACGATAATTCCGTATCGAGTGTGGACTGGCCAGCACAGAACCCTGATCTTAATCCCATAGAGCACCTATGGGATGAATTAGAGCGCCGCATAAGAAGTTTGGAACCAAGGCCTACTACAAAGAACAGTTAGCGGTAGCATTATGTACTGAATGAAAGCGCATACCTATCGCTGTGTTCCAAAACCTTGTAGAAAGCAAGGAGGTTAGAAGAAGAGGAGGTGAAGGGACCCGTTTTGAGTGAAGCCAAAACATATCAGCTGTTTCTGTACTCTCTCTGAGGTGGTGGGAGTCTGTGCTGCGAGAGTTCGGGAACGTGACGTCACTTCCTGTGGCTTAAGCAGTTTTGCTTAGCGCATGCAAACCAAGGATGGAAAGAAGGAATATTTCGGGCTTCTTATTTCTTAACATTAGGCTTTTGGTTATATTTTAAATATGGTTACTTGCACATGGGCAGTAAGTAACCATGCGCACTATGCACTTCCGCTCAAAAAATCATTATTTTGTTCAATTTTTTAAAGAAATACCAACGCATGTTTTTCTGTTTTTTCTGGAAATTGTTTATTATGGGAATGAATATTTCAGCCTCAATTTTTTCATTCCTGTATGGGTAGAGTAAGGGTCCGAAAAACCCGTTCAAAATCGCGAATTCCCCATAGAGATATGCAGGAGATTATTAGGTTAGGCGCATTCGCGTAGTCAGTTGATAAAAAGTGGCGTCACGCCAGAAGCACAGGGAGAGGGGCTTTCGCCATCTCCTCTTTCTTCTAACCTCCTTGGTAGAAAGCATGTCTCGAAAGGTCAGTGCATGCATTAAGGCCAAAGTTGGACCGACACCGTACTAACGTTTGTCAATAAATGCTATGTTGTGTTTCTCTTCTAGGTGTCCGGTGAATTTTGTCAATATAGTGTATATATATATATATATAAATCATCATCATCATCATTGTCAACCATTATCAATCCACTGCTGGACGAAGGTATCCCCATGTTTCCTCCACAACGGTCTGTCTTGTGCCAGTCTCCTACATGTCACTCCCGCATACTTTCGAATTTCATCCACACATCTTCCACGTGGTCTTCTTCTGGGTCTTTTCCTGTCCCTTGGAATCCAATCTAAAATTTCGGATGTCCATCGATGGTCTGTCCTTCTGGCAGTATGTCCAGCCCATTGCCATTTCAGGGATTTAACTCTGATCATGATGTCTTCCACTCTTGTCATTTTCGGATCCACGAGTTTCTCTTCTTATCTCTCCTGGTTACAACAAGCATGCACCTCTCCATGCTGCTTTGAGTTGTCTGCAGCCTTTTTATGCCTCTTTTAGTAAAGGTCCACGTCTCTGCACCATACGTAAGCACTGGAAGGATGCATTGATCAAACACTTTTCTTTTAAGACATAATGGCATATTGCTCTTGAAAATTATGCTGTTTCTTCCAAAAGCACTCCAGCCAAGTTTTGTACGCCGATTAATTTCTTCATCAATGTGACCCTCACTTGATATCTGCTGTCCAAGATAAACATACGTGTCTGTTATCTCCAGCTTTTCACCATCAATCGACAAATCGTCATTTCTTGTAAAAGCATTGAACATCACTTTTGTCTTCTGAAAGTTCATTTTTAATCCCACTTCTTTACTCTTGTCAGCAAGTTCCTGGATCATACTCCGCAGCTCTGATGGGGTAGTTGCAAAAAATGACTACGTCATCAGCAAAACGAAATTGGGTTAGATAATCTCCATTAATCTTTATCCCTTTGTTTTCCCAGTTCAGTGATTGAAAGACATTTTCCAATGTGGGATTAAAGAGCTTCGGAGTCACTCATTTTCCAATTTTTATGTGTGTTGTATTTTCAAACAGCCG
Source organism: Macrothele yani (assembly GCA_039090855.1). NCBI lineage: Eukaryota > Metazoa > Arthropoda > Arachnida > Araneae > Macrothelidae > Macrothele > Macrothele yani. The sequence goes on along the minus strand of CM076998.1, from coordinate 88,118,455 downwards.
AATCTTTGCACTTGCATTTTCATAGATGTTATTAATAATATTAATGTATGCATCTTCAATACCGCAGGATTTCAGAGCCATTGTAACTGCTGATGGTTTCACCGAATCAAAGGCTTTTCATAATCGATAAAAGCCATGCACAATGGAAGTTCATATTCCCTCGCTGTTTCAATTAGTTCTCTCAGTACGTGGATATGATCTATTGTGCTGTAGCCACTCCTGAATCCAGCTTGTTCTCACTGTTGAGCCATGTCCAGTATCACCTTTAAGCGGTGTGAAAGAACTTTAGTGAATATTTTATAAACCACTGATAGGAGGCTGATAGGTCTGTAGTTCCTGAGATCTTCAATGTCACCTTTTTTATGTAGCAAGATCATTGTAGCGTTGTTCCAATACTCAGGAATCTTCCATTCATTAAGGCATCGAGTGAAAATTTGGGTGAGTACTGTTTCGATTTCTCCACTTGCTTCTTGTATGATGTCTATAGTAATTCCATCTTCTCCTGGAGCTTTTCCCCGCTTCATGTTCTTGATTGCATGTGCAACTTTTGCTGGGAGGACTGGAAGAACTCTGGTACCTTTTATGATGTCTGGAGTACATGTATCATCCCTTTCATATAATTTGGAGTAGAAATCTTTCACTCTTGTCAAAATTTCGCCTCTATTTCTTGTTACAGAACCATCTTCTTTTCTCAGTGCCATAATCTGTTTTCTTCCCTTACTGAGATGTCCATTTGCTATCTTTAGGCTTTGGTTGTTTTCAATTGCTTTCCTTACTAGTTCACAGTTGAATTTCCTTACATCTTCAGTGATACTTTTTCGTACTGTCTTGCATAGCTCTATATATTCCACTTTGGAAGTCACATCTTCTTTAGTTGTCCTCATCTCTCTTCTTTTTTGCATCAACATTTTGGTTTTTCCTGATAATTTGTTCACATGCAACTTGTTCTTAGACCCAGCTAATTTTGTTGCTGTTTCCATAAGAGCTTTGGTTACTTTTCTGTTAACTTCAGAAATATCCACTTCTTCCGATGTTAGGCCTTCTAAAACAGAGAATCTGTTCTTCAGTTCTAACGTGAAGGTATTATGGTGTTTTTTAAGGTTGGTTACGTCAAAACATTTTGTTTGTCTTAAGAGCTTGCTACGTTCGTGTTCAGTGTTGAGGTGCGTCTTACATCTCACCCATCTATGGTCACTACCTGTGTTGAACTTGTTTAGCACACTGCAGTCTTCTATGACGAATTTTTTATTACACATAATGAAATCAATATCACTTGTCGTCCCATTTGGATGTCTCCATGTCCATTTCCTGTGCGGCTTTTTCTTGAAAAAGGAGTTCAAGGTGAAAAATCCTTCTGCCTCTGCAAACTCTACGAGAGTATTTCCACGCTGGTTTCTGTTGCCATGATCGAATTTACCTACTGAAATTTCATTCTGTTGCCGTTGCCCTATTTTTGCATTGAAATCTCCCATAATTATCTTTAAGTGCTGCTTACGTTTATTATTTAGATGACGAATTTCCTCATAAAATTCTTCAATTTCTTTTTTAGGATGACTTGTAGTGGGTGCATAAATTTGAATAATCTGAGCTTTGTATCTTCTCGAGAGTTGGATAACGAGTCGTGCAGCTTTGTCAGAGGAACTTTCAACTTCTACAACTTCATCCTTCAGTTTCTTGTTTATTATAAATCCAACACCACTACTTCTGCCAGTATCTGTCCCACGATAGTAGAAGAGATGTCCACTTTTCAGTTCAATGAGATCTTCTCGTTTTCTCCTTACCTCACTTAGCCCGACGATGTCCCACTTGATCCTTTGTAGTTCCTCTTCCAATTTAAGAAGCCTTGAATGAGAAGATAGGGAGCGTCCATTAAACGTAGCCAAGGTCAGCATCAGATGGCAGCCTAGTCCGGTCCCCCGGGGATTCTTAGCACCCTCTGCCTTCATGTCGCACTGGCCGCTGCCTTGGCCAGGTACATTCCAGCTGCCGGAGACTGAGGGCCAAGATTTAAGTTGTGGAGTCATTTTGGAGGGGTTTGGCCATAACTCACCACGCTGGCCAAGCGGGTTGGTTGGTGAGTGTGGGATAGCATTTCCTTTAATCCCGATGGTATAGTTATACCGCTATTGTCGGTCGTCAGAGCCCCTTTAGTGGGAACAGGATGTACCACGAGAAGGCTAGGTTGACATTTGTCAAGGAGAGGTTGTGATGATGTACATCACCTAACCTTACATCCCTATATATTCACTTTGGAAGTCACATCTTCTTTAGTTGTCCTCATCTCTCTTCTTTTTTTTTCCTGGTAAAATTTTTTTGCTTCAGTCTCTTAATAGAATGTGAATTCTGAATTTTCATAACTGCTGCATCGCGCGTTTTGATCTTCAAGTTTTTTTGCAACTTTCGTTTTAAATTCTTAAGTTTTTCTTATGTTTTCGGCTCTGCTCTTAAGTATATATATATATATATATATATATTAAAATGCAAGTGCAAAGATTCGGCTGTTTGAAAATACAACACGCATAAAAATTGGAAAGGGAGTGAGACAAGGTGACACCATATCTCCGAAGCTCTTTAATGCCACATTGGAAAATGTCTTTCAATCACTGAACTGGGAAAACAAAGGGATAAAGATTAATGGAGATTATCTAACCCACCTTCGTTTTGCTGATGACGTAGTCATTTTTGCAACTACCCCATCAGAGCTGCAGAGTATGATCCAGGAACTTGCTGACAAGAGTAAAGAAGTGGGATTAAAAATGAACTTTCAGAAGACAAAAGTGATGTTCAATGCTTTTACAAGAAATGAAGATTTATCGATTGATGGAGAAAAACTGGAGATAACAGATACGTATGTTTATCTTGGACAGCAGATATCAAATGAGGGTCACATTGATGAAGAAATTAATCGGCGTACAAAACTTGCCTGGAGAGCTTTTGGAAGAAACAGCATAATTTTCAAGAGCAATATGCCATTATGTCTTAAAAGAAAAGTGTTTGATCAATGCATCCTTCCAGTGCTTACGTATGGTGCAGAGACGTGGACCTTAACTAAAAGAGACATACAAAGGCTGCAGACAACTCAAAGAAGCATGGAGAGGTGCATGCTTGATATAACCAGGAGAGATAAGAAGAGGAACTCGTGGATCCGAAAAGTGACGAGAGTGGAAGACATCACGATCAGAGTTAAATCCCTGAAATGGCAATGGGCTGGACATACTGCCAGAAGGACAGACCATAGATGGACAGGCGAAATTTTAGATTGGATTCCAAGGGACAGGAAAAGACCCAGAAAAAGACCACATGGGAGATGGGTGGATGAAATTCGTAAATATGCGGGAGTGACATGGAGGAGACTGGCACAAGACAGACCGTTGTGGAGGAAACTTGGGAGACCTTCGTCCAGCAGTGGATTGATAATGGTTGACAATGATGATGATGATGATATATGTATATATATATATATATATATATATATACGAGGAGCTAATTAGAAAGTTAGTTACACTGTTGAATAAAAAAACAACAAATAAAAAGATATACTCAGGGGATGTATGTTGGTTTAAAGGTGCAGCATTTATTCATTTTTCGACGTAGTCGCCTAAGGACTGTAAACATTCTTAGAAACGTGTGATTAACTTTTCCATACCTTTACAGAAAAAGGCTCTTCCAGTTTGGTGCAACCAGTTAAGGACCGCAGTTTTCGCAGCCACATCGGTTTGGAATCGTTGTCTAGTAAGGTCTAGTTTCATTTTAGTGAACAAATGGTAGTCGCACGGGGATTAGTCGGGGCTATATGGTGGATGTTGCCACACTTCCCACTTGAATGACTGCAACAATTCCTTTGTTTTCCGTGCTGTGGGGGCATAGCGTTGTCATGCAGCAGAATGACACCTTCGCTCAACTTACCCCGGCGTTAATTGCCTTTCGCAGATTTCGTAACCTTTGGCAATATGAGTCAGCATTGATAGTCGTCCCTTTTGGCAGAAATTTGGTATAAACAACATTTTCACAGTCAAAGAAAACAGTCGCCATGACCTTTCTCGCAGATGGTTTGACTTTGCACTTCTTCCTTGTAGGAGAAGTGATATGCTTCCATTCCATGGACGATCGTTTGGTTTTAGGTGTGAAATGGTGAAACCACGTTTTGTCACCTTCGGTGATTCGACGCAAAAATTTGTGACCCTCAGCAGAAAACCGTTGCTGAACGGCCGAAGACGACAGGAAACGGTTTCTGTGACGGTCGGTGAGTAAACGTGGCACCCATCTCGCATACAATTTCCAAAATCCCAGCTGCTCTTGAATAATGGAATGCATAGTCCCGTACGAAATGTCTAACGTACTGGCAATGTCTTTGATTTTGATACGCCCGGTATCCCGTATCATGCCATCAATGGTGGCAACATGCTCTGGAGAGCTGGCTAGTGATGGTCTGTCTGCATTTGCGGTATTCGTCCGGTCAAATTTGTGCGCCCCTTTGCAAATTGTTGGCACCACTTTACAATGGTCAAGCGAGACATGGCATTCCCTCTGTATACAGCACAGATTTAACGATGGATGCCAGTTCCTAGCACTTCCAGTTTGGAGTAAGAATCCAGTCGAACCGCTATTACCATCCACACGTTTTAGGAAGTTACTGAACTTAAACACCTCCCGTCGGCAGCTCTGACGTACTGTCTACCTCGTTCCCACGCACACACGGTCTAACTGCAATCCCACTCCAGATGGCGCTATGTGTAACTTACTTTTGATTCACCTACGAATAATGCAAATATAGCAAAACCGAAGAAGAAACCTGGTGCACCTGAGTCTCTGTCAGCGCAGAATATGCAAATCAGGACCGTGTTATAAAAGCGGTAGCTCGGTTCGCTTTTTATCTCACTTCGTATTCTTTCTCGAAGTAGTCTGGACAGTATTACTGTGTGAGACTGAGTTGAAAATGTGTCAAAGACATTGATAATTCACAGATGTGGCGAATGATAGTTAGATGATAGAATGTGGCGAATGATTGAATGTAGGACAAGGCTGTCCCAGGGCTACCACTGCTGTGGAAGACCGCTATAGAGCTGTAATATCAGGAAGATACCGGCAGAAAAGTGGTAGGCAACTGATTCTGGAGCTCGTAGCAACCACTGGCATGAGAATAACTCTATTTACAGTTTACCGCAGTTTACATGTGAGAGGTCTCTATGCAATAAGACCTATGCTTTGATCCCTCTAACCCTCTCCTCTAGAGAGGCGCGTTTACGCTGAAGTCTCCAACCTTACCTGTGGTGTGCAGACAAATGGGCACGTGTGTTTTTTACGAATGAGTCACGACGCTGTTTAAATACCATTACAAACTGTCGCACTGACCTGCTAATCTTTCAGAGTGGCTCGGTAAACTGTCAAAGATATAAAGATAAGATTTTGTATCCCAGTAGTACCTTGTTCACGGGTGCCGTCCGCCTGGATTTTCCCCTGATGGACGATAACGGCAAGCTTCATCAAGCTCAACTGGTGGATGAGTATTTGGAAACAGAAGATATAACTCGAATGGACTGCACAGCATATTCGCCGAACATGAATCCTATTGAGCATATCTGGGATGCCACGGGAAGGCAAGTTTCAGAACGCCAGCCCCCCACCTGGGACTCTCAAGGAGCTCCAAGCACCCTTTTTAGCGAAGTGGCGGCTAATTCTTTGGGCCTTAATTGACAGCCTCATTAGCAGCATCGGGAGCCGTTGCAAGCGTCGTATGTCTGTTAGAGACAGTTATACATCTTAGTGACTTTTCCGGATAATGACAATCGAGAACTCATATTTTATCTTCCCATGAACCCATTTGCATATTTACTGTTTATGATTTACTTGCGTCTGCAATATGTCAATCTTGTAATATGTCTCAATTACAGTTCCTGTCAAATTTTATTGCATTTTCTTTCGCCCATCGTGAGTAGTGTAGGATTTTGTAGATTATCGTTTAATTTGGCACATCAGTGCATATAAATTCACCCACATTAGGGTAAATAATTTAAATTATTGAATCGGAAAATATTTAAAAACCGAATAAGTCTTAACGAAAAGCTCGTAAACTCGCTCTATAATTTTTTCAAGCTTTCACCAAACAAAACAGGAACTGTGCGATCATGTTATACAGTAAATATCTGATAACACTTTAAAGTCTAATGAAAGATCTCATATTTCATTATTTCTAGTAAACATTAGGAAGCTATGTTTATCTCAAAATTGTTTTTTCTTTCTCTAGGGGTCATGTCTAAACTAACAGTACTGTACCTTGTAGTGACAATGGTCGCAATTGTCTCCATCGCATTGGCTGAGCATCCCGATGTTTTGAATGAACTTCCCAATCAACCAATGGTGTTCAACAGCCCTAAAGAGCTCAAAACATATTTGGAAGAACTGGATAAATACTTTGCCATTGTGGGTAGACCTAGGTATGCGAAACATTTTGTGAAATAAAACTGTACTGTGTCAAAATAGTTTATAAGAAAAAAATGTTTTTGATGATTAAAAACCTGAAATGCTTTCAGTGTTATATTTGCACGTATGTAAAGTACGCACGCTGGCCAAAAAATTATGAACCTCTAAAATAAAACAATCACGGACATTAAACGACAATACCGGGTGTTCCACTTAGACGTATATTAAAAGAAAAATTCGTAACATACAAAGTACTAGCTCGAATGACAGAAGGTTGGCGCCATTGTAAAGAGCAGCTGTGAAATTTATAAATCCGGTGAATATGGACGCGCAGTGCATACGCAGAATCTATTTACTTCTCTATCAGTCGCCACGTGAACTCCACAGCAGAAGGTGTTTTGTGTTCTCTCGCTTGCAGAATTGAATGAAGTCCGCGACGTTTGTGCAGCTCTCTTTTCGCCGCGAGTACAGCCTTGGGGCGACGGCAGACGTCCCGACTTACGTGTCCATTATGAAATGGGGCAAACAACTCAGAGAAACTGGAAGTTTGTTATCTATGACTGGTAAACATGCTAAGCGTAAGATGTCTAAAAAAAGTTGAACGGATTCGAAAGTCATTTCAGAGAAGCCCGAGGAAATCCACCCGAGAAGCTAGTGTGCAGCTCGATATGCCACTACCAACAGTGCATCGGATACTCCATAAAAGATTGTGTTTACATGCGTACAAGATTCAACTGCATCAAAAAGTTAAGCCGCACGATATGACGCACGAAAAAAAAAATTGGACACAATGTTGGCCAAAATTTATTCGGACGATACATTCCTAAACCAAATATGCTTCTCAGACGAGTCAACGTTCTACGTGTCTCGAAAACTAAACAGACATAACTGTCGGATCTGGGGGTCCCATGTTGTTCATGAACACGAACGAGATTCCCCAAAATTCAATGCTTGGTGTGGGATCATGAAGAACAAAATCATCGATCCCTTTATTTTTGCGAAGGCTACGGTAACTGGACTAACATATCTGGATATGTTACAGGATTACGCTGTGCCTCAGCTGCCTGAAGGAACAATTTTTCCACAAGACGGACTTAAACACACATAGCACCGTGGATTGTTGGCCACCGTGGCGTAAATGTAACGCACTCGGCGCGATATCGAGAGTTCTGTTGGTTCAATTCCACAGCGGTTGGCAGAAAAAAAATTTTTTTTTTCGGATGCTGTGTGTTTCTGGAACGTGGAAAGAGCGATGTATTTATTTATTTATTAATTGTCGCCACGTATTTGGAGTATTTTCACCTGGATCTCGCCCGTTGGATTTAACTGCTATAATATATATAGCTAGTGTCGTTTATGCTCACCAGATGGATACGTCTCAGTAGCTGAGCCCATCTTACGGATTTATGATGTCAGAAGCTGACTTAAATACACATAGCACCGTGGATTGTTGGCCACCGTGGCGTAAATGTAACGCACTCAGCGCGATATCGAGAGTTCTGTTGGTTCAATTCCACAGCGGTTGGCTGAGAAACAATTTTTCGGTTGCTGTGTGTTTCTGGAACGTGAAAAGAGCGATGTATTTATTTATTTATTTATTTATTTATTAACTGTCGCCACGTATTTGGAATATTTTCACGGACTCTCCCGCACTTTGCCAATGATGTCTACACATTCATAGATGACCGCTTCACTACGGGATGAATTAGCAGAGGATCAATGTTCATTACATGCTCCTCACCACCAGATCACCAGACCTGACTCCACCTGATTTTTCCTATGGGGGTTTGTTAAGGACCAGCTGTACGAGTACGCTGAACCGGCGCGTAATCTGGAAGACTTACGCGGCAGAATTTGTGCTGCAATCAACAACGCAATACCACAAATGCTTCTCAACACTTGGACTGAGATAGAATAGCGATTGGACGTTTACCATGCCACCAGTGGAGCTCATGTTGCAGTTTATTAGGCATGTAAAAAAAATTCTCAGTCTGTGTATTTGGAAGAATACGTGTTGCTAATAAATTGTGGTAAGTTCAGAATTTATGATACTTCCTTGTATTATACATGTACGTCTAAGCGGAACATTCTGTAATGAAACAGGGCTGACGATGCTTTGTCTTTCTCTTTATGAACAGAGTACAAGATATTCGGCTGCAGTGGGCTACAATAGCCAAGTGGTAAGAGTAGTCGGCTATCATTCTGTTGGAGGAGGGCTTGATTCCAGCATGACCACTCGTACTCTACAGAAGTCTCGCCGTACTCCGTAGACCACATTATGCTGACTGTTCCAGGATATTTAATTTCCCACGTTAAAAATGGTATGAAGAAAGAAGGTGCACAGGAAAAACGGCCACATAAAAAAATGCCCATTTCTCGAAAAAAAAAAAAAAAAAAAAAAAAAATTGCCCACATCTTGAAAATAGGCTCATACGCAGCTGTTGTGTGATGTATTCTTACGTCTGTTTGGAACATGAGGTCCTTTTTAATTTCATGAATAAATATTTTATTTTCATTTCAACTGAGCAATCGACGAAACTAGTCCAAACATTTCCTCTGCGGAACGACAGAACGGGACCTAGCATTACAAGGACATCGTACTGTTTGTTCCCCAAATGGCAGAAGTTGTATGTTCAAAGGAACACAACAAATTTTTTTTTGATATTTTAGAAATGTGAACGTGGAGTAAAGTGTTGTCAAGAAGCAGTGACGTATTGAACCAGAAAAGCGTACATAGTCATTAGGCCTAGGACTTTTCGACAAACTTTATTTTTTACAGTCGAATTTTAGGGTAAGGAACGTCCAAATATATACATACTAAAATTGAGATAGGAGAAGCAGCATATTAATCCTTAGGGGCTTTCATTGCTAAAAAGACCGCAGGACTTTTGCTAATTTTTCAGTTTTTTTTTTTTTGATTGGATGTTTAACGATCACCGTGAGCAACTCAATGGGCTATAAGCAGTCGCCCGTCCCTAATTTAGGGTCACTGGTTCCAGGGAATGGAGACAGAGCCAGTGTCGTAAGACAAACACAACATCCATGCCTCACAGGGATTCAAATCCTGACCCCTTTCGGACGAATAATCAGAGGCCATCACTTAGACCACTGCGCCACCGGGGTGGCAATTTTACAGTTAATAGCTAATTATTTCATTTATGTACACAGGTGATAAAAAATATTCAACACATTGATTATGTAAAATACCTAGACCTTAGGCCTTTTCAGCCGAGAATTGATGTTAGAGTCATAATATTATATTAGCCTGTAGCTCGTCCTAGGACGGCTGCTCTTAAGCTTTAAATAAATACTAGTCCGTAACCCGTGCCATGAACGGTTGAAAAAGCTGTAACTTAAATTTTTTTTTGTCATATAACAAGAATCGTAATAAAATGCATAACTCTAATAAACGGTTTGAATTGTTAATGGGCAGTGTATAAGATGGGTCACCACCAACAAAATTTTCGTAATATTACCATTATTTTTTTATTTTTCCAACTATACTGGTATACGAATTTCCCGATGACGTTCTTCATTATTATATAAACACTGAGAAACAGCACGAAATAAACAGTTGCTGTCACTGAGAATAAGGATAACATGGCGTCTCATGACAAGCGGAAACAACTCTTTACTAAGAGTAAGCTTAAACGCATTCGCACAGAAAGCAAAGTCCAAGGCGCCGCTGTTTCGTTTGTTTTTGAACTCCGATTACAACTACGTAGTTGATATCGGAGGGCTTAGTTCCAAGTCCGACCACCGCAAAATGGAAGATGGCGCTGCAAGTACTGAAGCGAGAACAAACGCCAGAATAACGAAGGCGGATTGTACAAAAAAAATGCCATGGTAATATAAAAAACAAGAACGATGACACCGAATTTTTGGGTGTAATAAGCACGTCTTTTGAATCCGTTTTGACGAAAATTAAATTTATCAAAGCTATTCAAAGTCAATGGAACCGGTATGGAAAACAATAGTACGTATCTGACGGAAGAGAGAAATTTATCAATCGGGTTTTTAATCCCTCAGATATTGCTGTAAACTGAATCGTGAGCTTACGCCCTCTGGTAGCAGACTTGTGCGTTAAGAAAAACATGAATTTATTTGAGAAACATTTCGCCCCGGAAACGCTATCCGACACAGAAATAATTTTTCAAATCGGACTCTTAGAAACAGAGACATCGACAAAAATAAGATGTGCCTTTACGTCCCCTGGTGGGAAAACCATGCATTCTTTTAGGAAGAAAGTATTCTCAAAAGGTTTATCGATATGAGCCGTATCGGTCCAAGAAAAAAATTTAGTCGAGTTTTCAGGATCCCAGATTTTGCTACAAATACATCAGAAGCAGATATTAACACTTATGCCCCCTAGTGGCCAAATCATTCTTTATCAAACATTAGAAATTATGTGAAAAATATTTTCCATCAGGTCTTGTATGCGATATAGGAAGAATTTTTCAAATCGGAGTTTTAGGAGCAGAAATAACGCAGAAAACTCAATTTACCTTTGTGCGAACTAGCGGAAAGTCTATGAATTACTTGAAAATTTTGAAATTATATGAAAAATGTGTCACACTGAAGAACACTATGCAACAAAGAAGGAATTTTTCAAATCGGACTCCTAGAAGTAGAGATATTGACAAAAATAAATATTCATCTACGCCCCCTGGCGGAGAAACTGCTAAATATTTTAAGAAGAAAATATTCCAAAAAGGTTTATCGGTGTGAGTGGTATCAATCCACGAAAGAATATTTTCAAACGATATTTTAGAAGCTCAGATTTTATGGCAAATAAATCAGAAGTAAAAATTAACACTTACGCCCCCTGGGGGCCAAAGTTTCTTTACCAAAAATTTTAAATTATATGCAAAAGATTTTCCATCACGAGGTGCATCCGCTGAAGCAAAAATGTTTCAAATCGGAGTTTTAGAAGAAGAGTTATCGGGAAAAATGTAATTTACTTTTACGCCCCCTAGTGGAAAATCTATGCGTAATTTGAATAAGTAACTATATCTAAAATACTCTTCGACATAAATGGCATCGAAAGATAAAGGAATTTTTTCAATCGGATGTTTAGAAGCAAATATGTGGAATAAACGTATTTTTGAATTCGACATCATCTGCATTTACGACCTCTAGCGGCGAAATTTTGCATCGTAAAAAAACCGAAATAAAGGATCATCAATAGCATATTTCAAGCTTCCGAACGCAAAATAAATTTTTAAAATCGGACTAATAGTTGCAGAGATATCGTGGGTACAGACGGACGGACGGACAAACCGGTAACATAAGCACGATCTTTTGTTGATTGCTTAGTTGAAATTAAGATATTTCTTTATAAAATAAAAATACTCCCTCATGTTTCTATCACATATATAAACACATTAGTAAACAGCTGGTGTAATGTCAAGAAGTGGGCATTTTTTCCAATTTTCGAGAAGCGCAAATTTTTTCTGCGGGCGTTTATCCCATGGGCTGTTCTTCTGTGGGCAATTTTATGTTGGCTTTTTTTTTTTCTGTGAGCATTATTTCTCAGGGCATTCTTTAAAAATAGGGTCATCTGTTCCTTCTATCTCGAAGAGCACACTTTGCTCTGGTATCACTTTGCTTTGGCATTGTGCCACGATGGCGGCTCCTAACCATTTCTACCTGTCTACCTACTTACTTATCAGGGCTTTTAGATCCTTACTTCCTCTTCTATACTACAGTTCGCGGCATGTAGCGTCTGGAGCTGCTTTCAAGCCTTCATTTGGCGGGAATCCTACAGGAAATAGTTGCCTACATGAATTGAGTTCTGTTGCAGTAATTCATGGAAAAAAAAAACCCCGAATCTTTCAGAATTTGAAAAAAAGTGATCGTAACAGCACTTACAGTGCGCAGCCTTATTCTCAATCCTGTCGAAAATATGTGAAACATGCTGGAAAGAGATGCTTGGGGTCAGTGTCCTCTCTCGTCAACATTGAGAGAAATACCGATATTTTGCTGCAGGAATAGCTGTCTCTCGGCCAAAACAAACCCAAGCGCTACATAGAATCCATTTCTCTTTAGGTTTAATGACCACCACGAGCAACTCACATGGCTAAAAGCAGTTGGCCGTCCCAAATTTGATGCCACTGGTTCTACACTGTAAAATATTTTTTAAAATTTACGAGCAATTTTCCGTGATTTCTTTCGTGAATTAACGAATCCAATTCCTGGTACAATCTTTTCCGTGAAATGACGGACAGAAACCTGAATTTCACGTATTTTTGTATGCAAGAATAATTCTGAATTTTCAGAAAACTTTCTCGAATCCTTTCTTACATTGATGGAAAATTGTCCTTTATAAGATGTGTTTACTGAAAATTCTAAATTTTCCGAAACCTTTCCGCAATTCCTTTCGGATATTAATGAAACAATTCTGTTTTCATTTTCTTCACATCCATATGACCAAAATTTCCGAGAATAGAAGCTATTCACTAAAGTACTTGAGATTTGATTAACTATTAAATTTCAATCGTAGGTTCAGATTTTGAAGTTCTGTAGGAAAATCGGATATTGTGGATAGCATGTCGCATGAAATTTCGGCTCTTATGGTACCGGATATTTCTTCACCTCTTCCCCATTTCGTGCACTATCATCATCATCAACAACCATGGGAAGATTTCCGTAGGTGTCTGATGTCATGAAGCATCCGATTACAATCGTCTGTTATTGTTTTACTACCTGTGCATCAACACTCATCTGGTAAACCCTGTCAAGGAAGGGGTATAACGAAGTAAATTTCTCCGTCATTTTTATCCGCGCCAGGATTCGAACCCGGATCCCCTCATTCCGGAATAAGTTGCTCTACCAATTGAGCTACGCGGATGTTTTATTCTGATTCCTATCTGCCTTTATGTCGTGTGCGTCCTTCGGGCAGGTACGCCACATCTCCTGGTACGTTACATCATCTCCCCTTTATTTTTTTTTTTTTTTTTTTTTCGAAGTGCTGGAGAAGGGATTCTTTTATTTTTCCTATCTCGCGGTGTGGAAATAACATCACACCAATGCGAGATTTTGAACGGTCGGGTCATCCGGATAGTTCGGGCGCCTTTATAACGAAGTAAATTTCTCCGTCATTTCTGTCCACGCCAGGATTCGAACCCGGATCCCCTCATTCCGGAATAAGTCACTCTACCAATTGAGCTACGCGGACGTTTTATTCTGAGTCCTATCTGCCTTTATGTCGTGTGCTTCCTTCGGGCAGGTACGTCACATCTCCTGGTACGTTACAGGGGGACCAAGGACTAAGTGCGACCTGGGCCGACTTCATCATCATCTAACAACCATGGGACAAATGCTCATAGGAGCCGGCCACCAGGTGGCAGCAGATTACAATCGTCCTGTATTTTTACTGGCACCCCATCGACACTCATCTGGTAAACCCTGTCAGGGAATTGAGACCAGGGACTAAGTGCGTCCTGGGCCGACTTCATCATCATCAGCAGCCATGGGACAAATGCTCATAGGAGACGGCCACCAGGTGGCAGCAGATTACAATCGTCCTGTATTTTTACTAACACCCCATCGACACTCATCTGGTAAACCCTGTCCGGGAAGGGGGACCAGGGACTAAGTGCATCCGGGACCAACTTCATCAACAACCATGGGACAAATGCCCGTGGGAACCGGCCACCAGATGGCAGCAGATTACAATCGTTTTGTATTTTTACTACCAGCGCATCGACACTCATCTGGTAAATCCAAGCAGCCTAGAGAACGGGGATCCAAGGACAAAGTGCGTGCGGGCCCGATTTGAAAGCAAACCATCTACACATTCGCGTCCCCAAACACGGGAAGTCTGCAGAAAACCCCGGAAAAACCGCAGAGTAGATGGCCGGCAGGACCGAGATTCGAACGCTCGTCAGGACCGCCCACCTCCCAAACAGTGCACAGCGACTTGACCAACTGCCATATCCCGGTGGTTCGTGCACCAACTATTGTATATTGTGTTACCGTAAGAAACCGAGTGCTTAAATAAGTGAACTGGTGATTGATTGTACGATGTCTGCGCATCAGTTTGTGGAGCCTTATGACAAAAGTTATTATACCTATCAAGAGTAAACTTCATATTTAGGAGTTTTGTGAAATAATACTATAAAGCAGTACATTTGACCTTTTCTTAAAGATAATTGAAAGTCATTTTCTGTTTAATAAGATTTCAAATTCTTTAAAACATTCTATTGCTTCGAAAAATCGCGATGAAATATTACTTAATTTGTGATGTGTCCTTCTACAGATAAAAATAAAATTATTACGAACGTTATGAACCTATTCAGAAAATAATAATTAATAGCAGAAAATAAATGGTTAATTCACTCGCATTAAGGAACCCTGCTACGTATGGGCCTCCGATGCAGACGGATGGTCACTGCACCTATGCTAACGAAGGTGCATCGACAGAAAAGGCTTACTACGCATTTTCACGGCAGTATCGGAATTGGCCCTCCGCTGATTGGCAAAGGATTGCCTTCTCCGATGAGTCACGCTTTCTGTTTCATCGAAAGGATAGACGTTGGCTTATAAGGCGAGAAACATCGGAGAATAAACACTCTTCAAGCACTTCTGGAAGAACACAAGCTAGTGGGAACAGCGTTAAGGTCTGGAGAATGTTTTCTTGGCATTCCCTGAGTCCACTCATTCCTGCGGAAAGCACTAAGGACCGAATTCGTTATGAATACATCCTTGAAGACCACGTACACCCATACATGCTGATTGTCTTCCCTGGGGCAGATGGGATCTTCCAGCACGACAATACGACGTGTCACACAGCTAGAAATGTCTGAGAGTGGTTGGAAGAGCACGATGAAGACTTTAAAGTATACTTCCCTTTCCCCCTAATTTCTCAGAATTAAACCCAGTTGAGTATCTGTGGGACTACCTCGATCATGTTGTTCGCTCTACGGATTCTCCACCACGCAACCCCAGCAGCTGTCAGATTCACTGCAGTCAGCATGGCTCCACATATATGTGAACACCTTCCAGCACCTTATTGAGTCACTCCCAGCCAGTCTGGCTGCTCTCCGCGCTGCAAATGGCGGTTACTCTGGATATTAGCTGGTAGTCACAATAATGTGACTCGACCGTGTATAAATAAATCAGCAAATTTTCTTCTCTGCGGTTGCAGGTCGTTATTATTCGTAACATAAAGCAAAATATAAAGAAATAAGCAACAAAGGTGTAGGAATGTAGGCAACCGTTTCTGGTATTATATAAAATGAGTAATGCATTTCTTTATTCATGCTAAGTGTGCATTGGAGAACTGAACTTGAGTGAGTGCTTTCTTTATCTTTTTAAATTAAGTAATTGCATTTGGAATATAAAGACGTACTTGCCTTTTCAACTTCTCAAAAGTTAAAATCGCTTTAGTTGGTTTGATGAGATAAATGACTGGAAAGATGCGTTATTTCCAACGGCAATTTTATTTGCGGAAATGTATTTTCCTTTTGTTTTATCGCTCCAAAATCTTCTTCCCAAATAAAAAGTACGTGATTTATGTGACACATATCCAAATAAATCGGAAATTCTTTGCAGAAATAGAATTGAAATTCTAACATGCAAAACATCTTTGCTTAATGAAAATAACTGCTTCGATTATAATATAGTATTTCTGATTCTCTCTGACGCTGAGTAAACGTTAAAACCCGTATGATGAAAAATTTATGGTGTTTTATTAAGCAAAATGCAGTAAGGATCACCGGGAAAGACGTTTTTATTGAACCAAATCATTTTCTTATGTAGGACTAATTCATCACAGCATTAAATAAAGCGAAACTTTCATGTGCATACGCACTGAGTGAACAAAACATTAGAAATACCTACCTAATAGCGTGTTGGTCCATCTCTAGCGCGAATAAAAGCCTGTACACGCCGAGGCATCGACTCCGCTAAATGCCGAAGGCTTTCCGCAGATCATGCCTGTTGCAGCATTGTCCACAACTCCGTCCGAGACTTCGGTTCACGATCCATGGATCTGATTTTCAGCTCCACGACATCCCAGAGTGTTTCCACAGTGTTTAAATCCGGGGACCTTGAGGGCCACTGGATAGTTCCAAACTCAGATGACAGTTCCTCCAGCGGTACCTGGGTAATTGCCACCCGGTGGGGAGGCGCATTGTCTTTCTGGAACAGATCATCTGCTACAGGATTCACAAAGGCCATGAAAGCGTGTTGTAAGCACATGCTGGTAGCACGCAGGGGTTAAGAACCTCTTCAGACACATTAAGGGACGTAATGTGCCCCATGATCAAGCTGCCCAAACCATCACAGAGCCAACAACTCCTTGAACGGAGCAGACCTGGCACAACGAGCCCATGGCCTCATACTGTCCACGCCAGACCCGCACCCTCCCGTCAGCTTGGTTTACCTGAAAACGGGATTCATATGATCACACGACAGGAGTTGGAAACGGGTCAAAAATTTAGGACCCAACCCGACACGATCCGGACTCGTAACTGACACAGACAGATCTGCTTTGAACTATTAATTCGAAACTCAATTTATATATAAATATATACACTGAAGAGCAATTGAATTAGAAATACCTGTCTAGTAACGTGTAGCACCACCTTTCGCCCCGAAGAGGGCGGCGATTCCTCTCGGCATGGACTCGACAAGACACCGGAAGCGTTGGGAAGCCATACGGATCCACGACCCCTGAACAAGCTCCCACAGTTCACGAAGATTTCATGGAGGTGAGTCAGAGCCTCGAGCATCTCTCTCGATTGCATCCCAGATGTGATCGATGGGATTGAGGTCAGGTGACCTAGCTGACCAAGGAAGCGAGGTCACGTCGGTGGAGTGCTCATCCAACCATCCATTCGGATAGAATTCGGGAGTGATGGCACGGTGCATTGTCTTGTTGCAAGAAGAGGTCCCCAGTGGGATGTTGAAGATGCACAAACGGGAGCAAATGGTCGTCCAGGATATCCCGGTAAGGTTGACCTGTGAGGGACGATGTCACACGTACCAGGGGTCCCATTTCAGTCCACGTAAACAGTCCCCAGACGAGAATGCCACCCCCACCAGCTTGAAGAGTACCCTGCTGGCAAGCAGGATCCATCGCTTCATTTAGTTTGCGTCGTACTCGTATCCTGCCATCCGCATGTACCAACGAGAATCTCGACTCATCAGTCCAGGCAACATATTTCCACATGTCTAGGGTCCAGTGGCGATGTTCCCGCGCCCATGCTAATCTTTGCACCCTGTGATGTGCGGTCAGCAGCGGTACCCTCGTGGGACGATGGCTTCTGTACCCCATAGCGAGGAGATGGTTCTGGATGGTGTGGCTGCTTACACGTTTGTGTGCACCAGCGTTAAATTGCCGAGGGATTTCTTGCACTGTGGCCCATCTATCAGCTATTACAATGCGAGCTAGCCGACGATGACCCCGCTAATCCACACGCTGTTGTCCACGGCAGTTGGCCCTTGCAGGGATGGTTTTACCGGATTCGATGTACTCACGGTGCACCTGTGACACAGTGGCTCGTGAAAATTCCAGTGCCTGCACGACTTCCGAGATGGAGTGACCCATTCGTCGTGCCCCGACAATTGCCCACGATCAAATGCGCTTAGATCCTTCGTCTTACCCATACTGCGTCCGCCTCTTACTGATTCCAGTCGCATCACTCCTTATATTGTCGGATCGCTGCATACGTCATGTCGTTTCCGTTTACAGGGCCGCTCACAGCGCCACATTTGCATAACGACAGCTGTCTCTAATTCAATTGCTCTTCAGTGTATATACATATAAACGTATAATATATATTCATCCCAATAACTTCTTGATATTTAATAACTGAAATCCTTTTTTAATAATAAAATTTGGTTACTTGCTAAATTTTAGTGCCATTTTTAGTGCTACAATTTTGCGTAATCCAAAAGTAATGGCTGACTATGACCCTGACCATGGAGTGTATTACAAATGGGAATCATTATTTACGATTACACAAATGTATTGTTTTAAATGTATTTAGTTTGCTCACTCTTTCCACGCTTTGGTGGAGGTGCACATACTTTCATATGGTCCGTTAGATGTTTGGTTCCATAATCTTTTATTACACCGTTGACAGCTTTCTTTGTAATTATACAATTTTCACATTTTGAACAACAAGCAAGACCAAACAACACAGAATTATTCACCGGTTCCTTAATGAGAAGAAACAATTTCCAGCATTCACTCGTCCCCTTGTGGTTTGAAACAAGCATGTATTTTTTAGCATGGACGCATTTCTCAACTTCCTTAATATTAAATCCATCCATATTAACAAATAAGGAGTTAAATTCGACATGACGTGTCATGGCAACGGGATGTTAGCACATCAATCGAAAACCTCTGAATGGTCAATGTTAAAGATGCGATGTGAAAAGTAACTCTTAGTCATACAGGGGATTTCTCACGGAGAAGGTGAATCAGCTGAGAAGCAGGCGAATGGCGTTCTTCTCAGTCGCTTTGGACAATCGAACTGTAAAAGAACGCAAAGGAAGATCTTAGCTGAGAAGAGGCTGCGAATGGCGTTCTTCTTAATCGCCCTGGACAATCGCACGGTAAAAGAACACAAAGGAAGTATTTTTTTACGATATGGTGTCGGTGTGTCTGACGTCGATCGGAGGAAATCTTCGGTGCTTTAAGAAAGAGACGACAATACTTTTGCATGGCAAATCATTATTCACTCCGTGGGCGCCAGTGTCGACTACAGAAATCCACAACGCGCATTTTTCTTTGGAATATATTTTTCTTTTTTCAGAAATAAACCGGGAATAAAACCTGATCAAAATCGGGTCAGGAACACCTTGAGCCGACTCGTTGGACCCGCAAGAAATAGTCGACCCATTGACCCGTTGACCCGTGAGCCGTTTTCATCTCTGCCCACGACACGGTGCCACTCTGCAGAGGTCCACTTTTGATGTTCCCGGAACCAGCCAAGACGTAATGTCCGATGACGAGCAGTCAGCAGTGACATACGGGTAAGGCGTCCACTCCCGTAGCTCAGCGCATGTGCCGTGCGCCGTACCGGTTGCTCGCTGATGTTGCTTGGGCCTCCGACAATTAACCTAGATGTGATTTGCGCCGCTGTTGCCAAGAGGTCAGTCTGTACGAGCCTGGATAGTGTACGTCGACTCCGGTTATCAATGGCGTGTGGTCGGCCACGACTCATTCTCCGAGGGCTGGTACGTCCGTCGATGGTATACTCGTGGTACTCCCCTGATACGGTTGCCCTCGGAAATCTTGGGGTTCTTATCACTTGGGCGATAAAATAACCCATCTCTCTTGCTCAGAGAATGCGTCCACGATGGAAGTCGCTCAGATCACTACATTTACCCATATTCATAGATTATGATACACTATTGGGAAGCTCTGTTGTCCGATTATTTATCACCTGCGTTGGGTTTGGGTCTGTTCCACTCCGCGTGAGAGATGCCCACGTCAACTGCCTATCACTGTTATCCCTAATGTTTTGGTATATACCCTGAATGGCCACGTGCATTATGACCACCTGACAGTTTTAAGCAAATGAGCTACGGCTGCACGCTGTTGCCTCCAGAGAGCGAGGTTAGTATAAAAAGGGAAAGCTTAGTGCTTGCGACAGTAGTAGAAGTGATTTTTGGGTGGCGAGATGGGTAAAAAATGCGATTTGACGGACTTTCAACGTGGGATGATTGTAGGAGCTTGGAGCCATGGAGCGAGTATCACCGAAACCGCCGCATTCGTGAAATGTTCCAGAACAGCGTTTTTTGTTAAAGTGGTTAGAGACTGGACTGTCAGCCAAAAAACTGGGTCTCTACGTGCAACGTCTGGTCGTCATCGACTAGTGACTGCTCGGGCGGAACGGAGAGTGTCCAGACTGGTAACAGAAAACAGAAGGGCAACAGTGCAGCAAATTACAGACCATCTTAATCAAGGATCCCCTCAAATGATCTCTGCACGCACTGTTCGCCGTACACTGCATCGAATGGGATATGGCAGCCGAAGGCCTGTTCGAACATTTTTGCTGTCTGCAGTTAACAAGAGAAAACGTCTCCAGTTTGGACAGGAGCCTAAGGATTGGTCAGTCGATAACTGGAAACAAATTATGTGGTCCAATGAATCACGTTTTCAGTTGCACCACGCCGATGGCCGAGTGAGAATTTAGCGGAAACAGCACAAAAGCATGGACCCCAAATGCATTACTAGAACCCTTCAAGCTGTTGGAGGCAACGTTATGGTTTGGGGAATGTTTTTCTGGCATGTTTTGGGCCTTTTAATTCGTGTTGATCAACGTATGACTGGCACATCATATCTAAACATCGTTACGAACCAAGTGCATCCTGTCATGTGGATGGTTTATCCCAATGGCGATGGCTACTTTCAACAAGATAATGCGTCCTGCTATAGTGCTCGTATTGTTCAGGACTGGTTTCAGGAACATGCCGGTGAGTTTACTTTGCTTAGGTGGCCCCCACAATCTCCAGATCTAAACCCCATTGAGAATTTGTGGGATGAAGTTGAACGAGCCATCAGACAGCTGGATCCACTACCCTGCAATCTTACACTCCTGGAAAGTGCTATTCATCAAGCATAGTCTCAGATTACACAAACCACCTATCAACATCTCGTGGAGTCCATGCCACGAAGAATCGACGCAGTATTAAAGGCAAAAGGTGGCCCAACGAAATACTGAGGGGTTGGTATAATAAAGTGGCCACTCAGTGCATACGTACATGTATATAAGCCTGTGTCTAAAATTAATATAACAAATACAAACTCGAGAATATGTTCAAATGGAGATGACTGATTTCAGATTTTTCAGATGCATGTAAAGCTAAGTCATCGCAACCAAGCGATAGAGTGATAGCTCCAATGGAAATATGCAAATGACGACATACGTCGTAGAGCTGGCAGGCATGCGACCTTGATAAACGTTGTTCTTAGCGGGGTGAGGTAATTGAAGCTTTAGTGGGACTGTTAGTGGAAGATTGACTCCGACCATCGCTTAGAAGATTTTTCACGGTGGAGAGAGTTTGGTAGATTTGAAGCAGGTGAATCGCAAGCTGAATTTTAAAGACGGATGAATGTGTCGAAACAAGTGATGTCCCAACTCTGGGAAGAGTGCCAGATACTGGAACAATAACGAGAAGCCCGGGAAAATGAGGCCCATAGCCACTGCAAGTCAAGACGGCCGGTATTTGTCTCTAATAGGTAGCGGCGAGAGGGAGTTGACAACCATACAACTCTCGCAGGAGCTCTCGTCTGCTACGAGATCCGTGATATCGAGGCAGACAGCGTACAGGGGACTCCATGAGAGAGGTCTGTGTGCAACAAGGCCAATGGTCTGCACCTTATTGCCGTATTGCGGAGTAGGGTCCGCCTGAATTGGGCCACACATCACGCTTTGTCCCCTGATCAATGTGCTTGTGTTTTCTTCAGTGAGGAGTAGCTATAGCTTACACACAGGTTTTTGATGCCTGTATGTTTGGAGAGAGGCAGAAAACCGGCATCTTCCCTCCAGCATTATAAAATTGACCATTACGGTGGTTGGCATCATGTTGGATGGGCGAACGATACTGCTCATATTTCCAGAAGGACACCCTGACTGCTGCACGCTACAGAGATGACATCCGTGTTCCCTAAGTACGAATTTTTAGGGGAGCTGTTGGCCGCCAGTTTCTTTTTTATGGATAATGCCCGTCCCCGTTGGGCTCAGCTAGTCTACGAATACCTGGAGAGCAAGGATATTCACAGCTGGGTGGCCCGCAAGATCTATATACCGGCATGAAGCCGATAAAGCATGTCTGGTATGCCCGGGAAGCAGCAATTGCAAGCCGACAGTCCCTTCCCCAAAACCTTCCGGGACCTTGGGGAAGGAATGACATTTATTACCCAAACTCTCATTCACAACCCTGTAAAAAGCATGAGGGCTGTTTCTGCGAGCTGTATCTCTGTTCGGGGTAATCATACTCCCTAATAGCTCCTCGAAATTCGCGCCACCTGCTGCATCACTTTTGGGCTACCATACGCATGATCTCTCTTCATGTGATGACATTTTTTTTTCTGTTGTACATTGCTCCGTTAACGACATACTATATGCATGTCCGTACTAACTGTTATTAAACTTTGTCGTGTGGAGTTTGCTTTGTTCATGATTTTGTGTTCGCCACGTAAATTTTAGACACCAGTGTATTACACTAGTAGCCAAAATTGTGGAAAATTTGCATTTTTTAGGTTTGATGGCTCACAACGTCAGCCTTTATTTTGGAAAAAATACCATAAAATTATATATCATGTAATAATGCAACAAACTGTGTTGGGTTATCTATATTCTATTGAAAGTTACAGCCAAATAATCTGAAAAAGAAAACACAACTGCCTTATGTAGCAAGTGGTGAATTTCCTTAACTCAAAACTGACCAGTGAGACTGATTGTTCAGAAATCCAATCAGGTTTTTTTATGACACAGCATGGAACCAATAAGGTGTTAGCATGAGTCAGCTCTCATTTCCAGGTATTAGAGCTAATAATAGAACTCCTATTCTGTTGTATGAGTCTCATCACGTTGGCCACTGTTTTTTTCACAGATTTTTCTATTCCTTGATAAATTAATAAGCTGTTTAACTTAGTAAGATGACAAACTGAGTGAAAACAGTTAACTGGTCATCTAAAAAGCGATGTAAAATACTAACTTTGCGTGAAGAAGTTTACACGTATGAGGAAATCATAAGAAAGTTGGTGAAAATCTAACCGAAGAAGGTATTCTAAACTGTGCAAGAGGTATCAGCGGACTAGCCAATTCAAAACCTAACTGGTAAAGGCAGGAAAAAGTACACAACAGCATGTGGTAATAGAAGAATTAAAAGATTGTGCTTAAGTAATAGAAGAAAATCATCTGATTTAATTTAAAATGAATTGTCTCAGCGTGGTTTGAAGATGAGTGCTAGGAGTGTTAGACGCGGACTCAAAGACTTTGGTTTAAATTCTAGAATTCCAAGAAAAAGCCATTTCTATATCCCAAACAAATAAGGAAGAAATTAGAATGGCTAAAACCGTGCTAATTGTTTTGAAGAGGAATGGAACAGAGTCATGGGAAGGGATGAGACCAGAATATACATATTTGGTAGTGATGGAATAAGGTATGTAAGAAAAATAAATGGAGAAGATTTGTTGCCTGAATGCATTACAGGTACCTTGAAGAAGGGTTGTATGAGAGCAAAAGATGTGGGCAGAATTTGTGTGACTAAGGATATTTTAAACGCAAAAAAATACATCTTTGGTTTACTTGAACCAAAACTGAAGCCTTCGGCACGGGATCTTTTCCAGGATAATGAAGCTAAAATATTTCAACAGGATTCAGCTCCTTGCCATGTTGCTGTTGTGTGCAAAAAGTGGCTTCAGAAAAATCATGTTACACTGCTAGAACGGTCAGGTAATAGCCCTGACTTGAATCCAGTAGGAAATCTGTTTAGCCGATTAAAGAAACTTGTTACTCAGAAGCAAACAAGGAATAAAGCACAATTGAGAGAAGCAGTCATATAATCTTGGTTTCACATTATAACACCTGATGAACTAAAACGAATGGCTCACTCCATGGGACGCCGTTATAAAGCTGTAATTGCGGCAAACGGTTTCCCGACTAAGTAAATACTAACAGAAATGTTGATAAGTTACAAAATACGCTTTATCATGGTTTTACTCGTTCAAGAACCGAAGGTTTGAAATTCTGAAGCACTCGCTTCAGTAGTTTTGAGAAATTCCTTCAATTGCCCTCAAAAGATATAATCTCCAGCATGCAAACTTAACCGGGTCGTGGAAGACGGGAAGAATTCGTGACGCCGTAGGTCCGACCGCCTTGAAAGGAGAAATTTGAACAGATGTTCAGATAGTATAGCATTATAGAATAGCAATGAAAAATTAGAGATAGAGTATATGCATTACCAAATCGGAATTATAAGCCAGAGAAAGGTTATGTCCCATACTGTAAACAACTGTTTGGTGTTTATGATAGTCTGGTGCTTCATTTTAATATTGCAGCCGGTCTGAGTGGCAATTATTATTTTTATTTACTCAATTATAAAGACATTTCTGTATCGGGTATCATTTATTTATTTATTTGCGTCTTGCTCTTTTACTACTTAATTTTTATTGGTTTCTATTGTTTTCATTCGGGAGCTTTAAATTTAGATTTAGTATTTGAAGGTATATATGATTTAGTTATAGAGATTCTTTTAATTTATTATTGTGAACCCTTTTAAATGCCAATCACAATTTTTATGTTATTTATTTTGTTTTGTGTATTGTATTCATTGATATTTTTATTACAAACATACTTAAATTTTTATGAATATTTACTTGCACCACTCTTGTTGTGGTACTTTTGAACTTGTTAGCACCACCCTAGTTGCGATGACTTTGTATTACTAAGCTTTCGAGATTTGCACCACCCTTGTTATGGTGACTATGTGTTGCATAGCATTACTCTTTAAGTTCTACTTTTATTTTGTCTAATTTATGAATCACTGTTTTATAGAATGTGTACGATGGGTAATCCTTTTGAAAAATGTATAGAAATGATCCTAAAAAGGACCTTTTTATTTTCACGTAATTTTTTTTGGATAGGCTGCACTATTAGTTTCCTAACTTGAGTTCTGCTGAGATATCCATGACAGCTTCTTTGTATACTTATATTCTTATCTTGGTTGGGTGTTTTGCGCTAAAAACTGAACTTTACTATACAAAAGAAAATAATTGCTAGGGTCTCTTATGCTTAATTGCTGCTTTTTCAGATCAGATCATATGTAGAGGATTTTAGGAAGGGAGTGTCTGACCCCAGGTCTTAAACAACCCTTAGAAATAGGAAGCTAGGAGATTTGGGCTAGAGTGCCCGATAGGAAAGTGACACGGAAGTGAGATAGAAAGACGCCCTTATTTATTACCGGGGACCAGTAGCCGGGGTCCGACGGCTTTACGTGCCCATCCGACGCAAAGCGGATATTTAGAGGTTCGAGTGTTCGTACCTGCCTGGGATCAAACCTGAGGTTATCTCCGTGGCACTCACGAACGTTGACCACTAGGCCACCAGCGGTCCTTGCAGCTTTTTCTGTGTATAACTTCTTTTAAAATGAATTTTTTTAAAATAAAGTGTGCTGCATTACATTCTGCATTAAATGATCTTTCTAATAATATACATTTTTGTGGTATTATTCCAAAAAAGATTGATGTTATGAGACATCAAATATTAGAAATGCAAATTTTCCTAAATGTTTCCAGAATTCTGGCCAATAGTGTATATTTATTTATTTATCCATGTTTATTATATTATTTTTTTCTATCCCCGTTGCGCTTTGAGAGGTAGAAGGCGTAAGTGCACTTTAGTTCCTTGCTATTTCGCTCGTGAGTTTCCTTTGATAGACGAAAAATGAAGCCCAAAATCCTGTTTGTCAGACTTCATTAAGTCGTCCCGGTGGCGCAGTGGTCTAAGTGATGGCTTCTGATCATTCATCTGAGATGGATCCGGGTTCGAATGAATTACGGATATTGTGTCTATCTTCCGGCGCTGGCTCTCTCCCTTCCCTGGAGCCAGTGTCCCTAAATTAGGGACGGGCGACTGCTTATAGCCGACTGAGTTACTGACGGTGGTAGTTAAACCTTCAATAAAAAAAAAACCAAAAAAAAAAAAACGGACTCTTTACTAAGCATCAAGCGACTCCTGGTAGCATGGTCTTGTTGCAGTGACTTACAACAAGACCATGGCACTCGCACCTATGAAGGAAATCAATTGTAAAGAAATCATTTATATCAAAGAAGCCCAATTGTTTTTATCTGAAAGATTTTTCTCGTGTTTTTCTTAAATCCGCTAAAAACACATTTCATTTTGTGTTTTATTTCTTCTTCTTTTCTCTAAGTTCCGTGTTTTTTTTTTTAAAAAGCATTGCGCACTTAACATTTACCTTTTGATAATACAGTGTTATTTGCTTCTTGTGTGGATCATTCCGCATTGTGTAGCATAAAAATTGTTCTCTAATATTTGTGTTCTCTGTTTTTTCTCCCCACAGGTTTGGTCGAACACTGGGAGTCGGATATACCCGCAGCATGTATCCATATTTCGGAGCCAATCCTATGCCACCGGCTTATTAAAGAAATAACTATATCCAAATATTAAGCAATTTTCAAGGAAATATGTGTGCCTGTAGCTTTTCAAAGAAACCAGAGTCAGTGGACTCGAAAAAAATGTTGTCACTGGTTAAACATAAGGTGTTCATCACCTAAGAACTTCATGGTGTAAGGGTTTGTTAACGGTTACGGTTACGCAAAAGCGTTAACTGATCATCGCATGCCTTTACTGCTGTTAGAATGTATTCTATAATGTAAGATTTCCATGAAGGCAATAAAGATTATTGGAAATTGAAGTTCGTCGAATGTGTTTTTATATTTCTTTCAAAACTAGTCTCGGAACGATTAACAGATATATCACTTTAGAAACTGTTAAATCAGATAGATCACTTCAGAAACTAATCAATCTCGAGTCTCAAGCGAGGGGGAAACTGTCGTTCCAAAAGTTGATCATCCTCAACTTAGTGTTTGGGATTAGATCGAAAAACAAATCAATGAACTTCAATAGATCGGAGAAAAATTGTTTCAACAACTGCTCAGAGGGATGCGCGGTGCTAGTGCTACTCGTAAACCTTTCTTTCTCATCAGTTAAAAAAAATCCGGGCTCGGCATCGGAAATAAGACAGCAGTTTTCTGCTGTATTAAACTGGGCTGGCCTGTAATACGTAAGTCATACTGAAAGTAATCAGCATAGCTGCATTACACGGGCAGATTTCGCATTGGGAGAATGATCGTTCATGGACAGGTGGTATTGCATCTCTCGTTGTGGTCATGAATGCCAAATGACGTCACCGGTGTCAGTCTTTTAACCATGCAGAAGGGAGATAAGATGGCCGACAGTGATACATCGTTCCGTAGGTGTACTGTATTTCAGTTCCTTGTGAAAGAGGAAATTCCTGCTGTCGATGTTCACCGTAGGCTTCAGTGCGCATACAGAGATGAGTGTGTGGGCGCTAGGTGTGTGAGAAGGTGTATGAAATATTTTAAAGACGGTTTCAGAGTCATTAACGAACAGTCTCGGAAGCGGTCGCTGCCGAACAGCCATTACGGAACACAACATGGGAAGGGTTGATAACTTAATTGGTGATGACAGACGTGTAATGGTGATGGAAATTGCGGCGAACTTGGGACCAGATGACTTAGAACCAACGAACCAAAAGGATCAAATGAGCATTCAGCACTACCAGAGCACGGAAGCAAGACAGCAAATTGTACGTCGATGTCTTCGCCCAACTAAACTACCAGAGCACGGAAGCAAGACAGCCAACTGTACGGTGTCTTCGCATAACTGAAACGGAGTTCTTTCGCAGGGGTATCTTTGAACTGCCAGAATGATGGGGGAAATGTGTTCAAAGAAATGGAGATTTTGTAGAAAAATAGATTAAGGTGTCGTACTTATTTCTTCAATCATTACAATTTGCAATTTTTTAAAATACTGTTGCTCAATTATTTCAGTATGCTTGGTCTTTGAGACTAAACCAAATCTTATATTTAATACTGTTTAAAATTTGCTGTACTTCTCTTTTTGACTTAATAAAAAAGCTACTTGGGCTACTATTAGCATTAGGCCGTATTTCAAACCCCTGTGGCTGAACTTTCCTATTACAAGCTGTGCTATTATTAAAAGTCTATCACGAGAAAAGGTTATTAACCACTAAATTACGAGATTTTAATAGGCAGCGCCATGAAATTACAGAGGAAATAAAGAAGCTCAAAATAAGCAGGGGTCCTGATAAGATAAAGGATCAAATTATTATTATTATTATTTTTTTTTTTTTTGATTGGAGGTTTAACGACCACCGTGAGCAACTCAGTGGGCTATAAGCAGTCGCCCGTCCCTAATTTAGGGTCACTGGTTCCAGGGGAGGGAGAGAGCCAGTGCCGTAAGACAAACACAACATCCATGCCTGACCGGGATTCGAACCCGGACCTCTTACGGACGAATGATCAGAGGCCAGCGCCTTAGACCACTGCGCCACCGGGGCGGCGGATCAAATTAGGAAAGAACTTATTAAAGATCCTGTAATTAAGGAAGTGACAGATAATATTGATAAAACTCGTCCTCTTGAAGAAGATTCTATTATTACCCTCGTATAAGCAGGTGTTCCTTAATTTGCCTCCCAGGATATTGTGGCTCAAAGTAGCATACAAAGCGAAACCAAAAAGAAAAAAAAAGAATTTAATACGCACTTATACATATATTTTAAGCGATGTTTAATTTAGAATTTTCAGTAGAATGAATGTTACTGCTTTACACCGATGAATCATTACATTATGGCCGCTTACCTAATAAGATGCAGGTCTCCCTTTAGCCCACAAAACAGCAGCCGCGCATCAATTCGATGAGGTGGCGATAAGTATCCTGGGGTTTCTGGTACCATAATATCAACAGCAGGTCATCCAGTTCGCGTACATTTCGGGGTGGTGGTGATTTAGCGCGAACCCGCTTTTCCAAGTCGAACCACAAATGTTCGATTGGGTTCGTGTCAGGTGAATGTGGAGGCCAGGGCTTTAACGGAAAGTCACCAGGGTGTTTCTCGAACCGCTCCCAGCTGTACTTATCTTTTTGACTTATTAAAAAAATTCTTACGCACTCCTTGACGATTCTGGCAGTGTGGCATGGCGCATTATCCTGTTGGTAATGGCCATCACCAGCAGAAAACGCAGTTGCCATGAATGGGTGAACTTCGTCGGTAACGTTGTTCAGATACCTGACAGCTGTCAGGGATTGTGCTATTGGGATAATGGGGCCTAAAGTGTCCCAAGAAAATATCGCCCAGAGCATAACACTGCCTCCACCGGCATGTTTCCACCCAACAGTGCATCCAGGTGCCATAGCCTGCGTTGGTAATCGGCACATCCGGGCTCGGACGTATACGTGATGCACCGGAAACCTTGATTCGTCAGAACAGGCCACTTTCTTCCAATCATCCACTGTCCAATCTCGATTATCTTGAGCCCATTTCATGCGTTGTTGGCGATGACGTGCAGTGAGCATGGAGACCCGCTGGGTCATCGGCTACGCAGGCCCATGCGCAGAAGGCTGCGATGAACTGTGTGCTGTGACACACTGCCCTGATCACCACTGTTGTAGCTGTGAGTGATTTGTAGCACTGTGGCCCGGCGGTAGGTGTGAGCAATGCGCGACATTCTCCGCTCCCCTCTGGTATCAATGGGCTGCGGACGGCACACAATTGGATGACGGTTCGTCGTTTGACAATCTATGCACCACTTTAGATAAGTACTCACTACAGTGGCATGTGAACAACCCAAAACCGCGCCGTTTCCGAGATCGCAGGTCCGAGGCGTCGTGCCAACACAATTTGTCCTTTATCAAACTCCGATAAATCGGCAGCTTTTTCCATTCTGACTCCAGACTCTCTACTAAACGAAAGCCGGTCCTAGAATTGTATATATACTGCTCTATGAACTTCACCTGCGCCACCGTTCGGTCTCCAGGCGCGTTCATTTCTCTAGGCTGGGGGTGGTCATAACATAATGGATCATCGGTGTATATACTCTCTCTCTCCGTCCCTCTCTTTCCTATCGCTATCACCCACAGCTCTGTTTCCATTCGTTTGATAAACTGAATTCAGACGCATTGAAAAGATATTTCGTTTCCACTCTGTGATCGTTTCTGTTAGGTTTAATTAAACTTAAGAAGTTTCCTGGATAACGAAAGCCACGGAGTTAAACGGAAGACATAAAAGTGCATCACAAACCGAGGGCGTTCATTAATTAGAACTGAATTCAAAGGGCTAGGAAATTCACTAAATTAGTTACTTATTACGAACACATGTTAGAAATTAGACATATGCCATCCTCACTTAAGCAACTGTGATGTTGAGGTGGCTTCATAAACAGCTGCTACAAAGGATTCAGATGGGTACGAAGCTCAGGTAGAGGTAATACGGGAATGACTCGTGAACAAGAAGAATTCAAAGCTGTCTAAGCACGGTCACTTTTCTGGAGCAACCAAAGCACACAAATCACACTTTGAATTTCCTTTTAAAAAACGTAGGATTTAAAAAAACGTTTTTATTTACAATTTAAAAATATGGTAGATAAAAGCTCTGGCGAGCACTTTCGCAACCACTATGGCCGCATCATCAGGCCGCTGAGTGAAACCAGATTAGAACGGCACAAGGTTAAACAGTTACAGATAGGGACACAAGTACACTGGCGTGCAAAAATTAAGGACAAGACGGTTTTTAGAATGTAACGTCGTGCAGAAGTACTCCACATCGACTCAAATCATACCATAACATCCCCGAGATATAAGAATATGGGACAAGTGAATGAAACCGTCCAAACAAGGAATCCAATGGATACAAAGGTACTTTATTGGAAAGGTAGTTTCGAGCACAACTGGACAGAAGACAGAAACGTCCATGTGACAGGCGGCTGCCAAGAAAAATCCAGTCCTTAGTAGGGGATATGATCACCCCTGACTGCGTTGCAGGATTTACAACGTCCTTCCATGCTGAGGACGAGGTTGCAAGGAGCTGTTGAGGCATCGCGATCCATTCCTCTTGTAGCGCCAATCGCAGCTGCGGAATCGTTGCTGGCGGCTGGTGACGTGCTGCCAAGCGTCTCCCGAGAAGGTCCCACACGACATTCGATTGGATTTAGGTCCAGGGACCTTGCGGGCAAATCCATGAGTTGAATATCTCCACTCTACAACAGCTCTACGACAGCCACTGTACGATGAAGTGTAGCGTTGTCGTCCATGAAGAGGGACTCAGGACCCACAGCACCACTAAACAGACGCACGTGAGGCAGGAGAACCTTGGTACAATAGCAGACACCAGTGACTGAACCTCCTTGGAAGATGTGGAGGTCAGTACGGCTACCCAGCATGATACCGCCCCAAACGAGAACTCCGCCATCTCCAAACCGGTCCCTTTCGATGATGTTGGAGGTGGGATTGCGTGTTCCCTGCTCTCTCCATATGTGTATACGACCAGAATCGCTCGCCAGACTAAATCGGATCTCATCCGTAAAGAGAACTCGACCCCATTTCTGATGTGTCCAGTTCTTGTGTTCCTGGTACCACAGAAACCGTCGTCTTCGATGAACAGGCGTTAATGACACACACCGTTCTGGTCGTCGTGAAAATAGACCACCTATGTGCAGCCTCCTGGCCACGGTAAGACGCGATAATGGATGTCCAGTTTTCTGTTGCATGTGCCTTGCGATTTCTCTCGCTGTCTGCCGTCTGTCTCTTCTCGCCTGTAGGAAAATATACCGGTCGTCCGCCGCCGTGGTTGCTAGTGGACGACCACTGCTGAACTCTCGGACAGCTGTTCTTGTAGTCTGAAATGCTCTCCAAGCTCGTGAAACGATGCTGTGAGCGATCCCGAACTCCTCGGCCACACTAGTCACGCTTCGACCTTTTTCCAACTTCCCAATGACGCGACCTCGGGTAAAGTCATCCAGATGTGGTCTATTGGATTGCCTGTTGGCCATATCACACGGTAGCAGCAACTCAACGTCGTTCAAACTCATGTACACCGTGCAATAGCTTTCACCAAATTGCTGAGCGACCGCCCGTGTGCTTTATACCCTTCCGACACTCCCCTCCCCCGTCATGCTGTATATATGCGCATGCCCTACCATACCGGACCCTAGTCTATCTCCTGAGTGGTCTTTCGGTCCGTTCTGCCTGCTCGTTCCGCTGTTATGCTAATTTCTCCTCTTCGTCCTTAATTTTTGCACACCAGTGTAATACACATTACGTAAATGAACAAAAAAATCATTGCCATTACTACAAATGTTTGTTAAAAGTTCGTTTATAATAATTTGAATTCTTCCTCCCTAGAGTAGATGGAATGTATACAGGCACATCTTCATTACAGCATTTCGGTCCAAGTTTAATAATACATAAACTCTCAGTAAAAAGCATAGAACGTTTATTAGAAGCAGTCAACAGCAAGTTCGCATTGTCTCAATCAGGTCTTAAGTCTTTTTCAATAACAATTTTTGACAATATCGATGCAGCAGATTCTTTACGGATGACATATCTGAGTTCAACCCAGCGAGTACCCTGGCTTCGATAGGTCGAGCCCACATAGCAAAGATTTGCCGATTGTCCATTCCTGTCCAAATCTCGCTCCGTTGTTTACACTGTTATTGAAAGGACCTTGTACATTCAAAATTCTTATTCTGCTGCTGAAATAGTTACTATCCTACAAGCTTTGAAGCATATTGGAGAATGGTGTTTCTTCCGATTTCAACAGACCATTTTTAAATAGAATGAGGGGGTATCTATAGGTTCCCCTATGCCCTCTGTTCTTGCCGAAATCTTGCTTCAAGATCTGGAAAATAATTACCTAAAATCCTGTTCCGTTCAACCATCTTTATATCATAGATACGTTGATGACGTCTTTCTTGTTTGGTCTCACCCTATCTCTAAATTATTTAATTTATCTTCTAATTTATCTTCCATCATCCCCGGTATAAGGCTTACCGTTGAGATTTAGGAATCTGGGTCACTTCCTCATCTTGACGTTTTGTTTTCCCACACTTCTGAGCACTCGCATTTGGACTTCTCGGTTTATCGAAAACCAACCTCAACCCCAGCTATTATTCCTTTCAACTCATTCACTCCAACCCCCTACAAACTTTCAGCACTTAGATTCCTTGTGCACAGAGCTTTTACTCACTCATCAACATCGGATAGCCGAAATTTAGAAATAAAAAAAATTACTGAGATTGCTGATGTTCATGGGTACCCCGCTGGTTGTGTTCAAAGACTTGTTCAACAATATGAACGGAAAACTTTCTCAATACTGACTAGAAATGTATCTACAATTAAGTATGTGGGAAGCATGGACTACGAGAAATCTGTGGTCTCTTTATTAAAAAAACACATGTAAAAAATACCCTATTGGGTATTTTTTATTAAAACCCAAAACCTATTTTCATTAATTAGGCGTGATAGAGACGTAGTTCCAACTACTTCCCGCTTTGGAGTGTATATCATCCTCTTTTGGACAGGAATGGACAATCGGCAAATCTTTGCTATGTGGGCTCACAGCCATTATAACTTGAGTAATAACTTGAGCAATAACTTGAGTAATGATTTCTAGTATGTTGGAAAGCGTATCATAATCAGTGCTTTGCATGATTTTACTAACTTGTTAAGTTCCTGTTCTTATGCAAATTATGTGACCTCTGCTTTTTCGCAACGCCTGAGAGAGAGTCAGAGGAAAATAAACAAGTTAGTAAAATCATGCAATGCATTGATTATGATACGCTTTCCAACATATCAGAAATTATTACTCAAGTTATGAGGATAATGGCTGTGGAATAAATCTCGCTCCTGTGTCCTGAACTTTGATCCCATTTCAATGATATTCAACAGAACCGGTTCAGTACACTACAAGAATAACATACTGAAGTTTTGTCGCAATAGAAGCAGTTTTACGCAAGTTATGAGAACAATGGCTGTGGAATAAATCTTGCTTTTTTGCAATGACCTTTGACCCCATTTCGTTGATTTTCAACAGAACCGGTTCACTCTACCTCCGGAACAACATGATAACGTTTTGTCGCAATCGAAACATTTTTTGGTAAGTTGTGATGCACAAGGGCAATGGAGTGGATCCCACTCCAGTGTCCTGACCTTTGACGCCATTTCGCCCATTTTCAACAGGGTTCGTCCCCAGTGGCTCCCTACCACATACTAAAATTTCATCGAAATCGAACCATTTTTACGCAAGTTATGACGCATAAGGGCAATGGAACAAATCCCGCTCTTATGTCCTACCTGACCTTTGACCCCACTTCACCCATTTTCAATAGGCTTCGTCCCCTGGTGGTCCCCTACCACATACTAAAATTTCATCGAAATCGAACCATTTTTACGTGAGTTATCGTGCCGACAGACAAACGGACGGACGGAAAAAGCTGGAGCACATACGCTTCTTTAACCTACGGTTGGAAAGCGTAAAAAACGAAGCCCAGTGTGAAAAAGTGTGGTCTGAGAAATCTTTTGTTTGTGAATTATGACTTGTTGCAATGAACAGGAGTCATGGAAAACTTCTTACGGAACATGAAACAGCATTATAAATGGCTTCTTGTTACGTTTGCATGTTTCGTGATTCAGAAACAAAGAAATGGAAAACTATGACGAAGTGAAAACAATCAAACTAAAAGCTGTTAAAAAATCTAAATGTCGGATTTCGATGCGTTTCTATTAATGTAAGAGAACGCTGCTTCATTTCCCCCGTAAAGACCAAAGGATAAAAATCTTTCACCGGTTATCCTCAAATGTTAGCATGAGGAAAGAGAAAGACTGTTAACAGACGAATATGGTGTCTCTTCAGTGAAGCTCATCCAGGCTCTGAGTGTGAAAAATTAGCATCCTAACCAGCTGGCCTCGCAGTAACAATGGAAAACGGAGTTTTTTAAATGAAGATGCCACATTTGAATGCCTAAACCTCGCATTCTTAAATACATGAACCTCGCATGCGTATCAGTTAAATTTAATGGCCTCATTTTGTTTCTGTCAGCGGTCGAATTTAGCGTGTATCTCAGATACTTGCGTGGAATTAGCCTTTATGTAAATATTCAAGAGAGCTTATTTCAAAGAAAATATGCAGTACTTCCACGTGTTATTGGGTATGTAAGAAAAAAGTTGTTGTTAGCGGAAAATCGGAAGAAACTAAAATACGTAGGACTCATATCAACTGAAAGAATTAACCCAAAATAACGTTCTTCTATTTCTCTAAACTATGTTCCTTAGGACTATGCTCCAGGACTCTCTCTCTCTCTCTCTCCTTTTCTTCTTGAACTTGCTTTTCTTTCTTTTTCTTTTCCCGTTCTTTTGATGTTCATTGCTGCGGCCGACGTTGTCAAGCGAGATGGAAGACAGCAACGATGTCCTAATGCAATGGCTTGCGGTACACTAAGATTACTTAACAAAGTTTTCTGGATTTTTAACTTGGGATAAAGTTTGTACTTCCTTTTATCTCGATAATGATTTTTGTCCGACCTTGCGCTAAGTAGTGTGCTAGACCCCATTATCAGATTTACGAACTTGCTAAGGGATTTTCTTTCACATTATTACATCAGAGAATACCACATTTAGCTACTTAAATGATGTCCGATATTTTCTGTTTCGTACGAAAAGGAAAGTATTATATTTCACTTGCGAACGTAGAAAACATTTCCAGTCAAAAAGAAATTGAAATTCAGTGAACCATAAACTTATTAATATTTATATTATTCCCAGCAAATTATATGAACTTCTTTTAGTCCTTACCGTCTTCTCTGTAAGTCAAACTAATAAACGTAAAAAATCATGAAATCCTTGGTGAAGCAATTTCACGTGTTTTGCAAAAGGGGTATGGGAGCAGTTGTTAGCTGTCTGTGGAGAACAGCAAGGGCCTTAATTCGGGAAACCTGGCCTGTCTCATACCCGACAGTTTAAAGAACAGCCTTTTTACGGTTTCCGACTACACTGAAATAGCAAATTATTCGGAAGACCTACCTAACAACGCTTTGGGCCGACCTTGACCCTACAACCTCAATTTGAGGTGGAATGGGTACGATAAGGTGCGGTGTATCGTTCAACAGATAGGTTCAGAAAAGCGGGTGTTATGGAATCCGTCAATCGCCGAGTGTTTGGCGTGGGTTCTGTATTACGAATGGCTCTCTCAATCTCTTCCCACAGGTGTTCAATTGGGTTAAGATCTGGGAAATGTGGAAGCTATTTCATCACTTTGAAGTCACTCTTGTCCTAGAACAACTTTGTGACGATACAAGCCATGTGTCTGGCGTATTATCACTGTATCTCTCTTCATCACAGCATCAATTTGACGTGGAAAGTATTCAGTAATGTGCGGGTATCGTTCTACAGATATGTTCATAGAAGCGGATGTTATGGTATCCGCCATTTGCCGAGTGTTCTTTGGAGGTGGGTCTGTGTTACGAATGGCTCTTTCAATCTCTTCGCACAGGTATTCAATTGGGTTACGGTCTGGGGACTGTAGGATCCATTTCAGCACTTTGAAATGCCTCTTGTCCTTCTGCAACCACTTTGTGACAATACAAGCCATGTGTCATGGCGCATTATCCTTCTGGAAGTAGCTCACTTCATCACAGCCTCAATTTGAGGTGGAATGGATTCAATATGGTGCGGGTATCGTTCTACAGGTACGTTCCTAGAAGCGGGTATTATGGTATCCGTCAATTGTTGAATGTTCAGTGGAGGAACGTCTGTGTTAGGAATAGCTCTCCCAATCTATTCCCATAGGTGTTCAATTGGGTTAAGATCTGGGAATTGTGGGAGCCATTTCAGCACTTTGAAGTCCCTCTTGTCCTTCTGGAACCACTTTGTGAAAATACAAGCCATGTGTCGTGGTGCATTATCCTTGAAGTAGCTCACTTCATCACAGCATCAATTTGAGGTGGAATTGATTTTATAAGGCGCGGGAATCGTTCTACAGGTATGTTCAGAGAAGCGGGTGTCATGGTATCAGCCAAATGCCGAGTGTTCGGTGGAGGAGGCTCTTTGTTACGAATGGTTCTTTCAATCTCTTCGCACAGGTGTTCAATTGGGTTAAGGTTTGGGGACAGTGGGTTTCATTTCAGCACTTTGAAGTCACTCTTGTCCTTCTGGAACCACTTTGTGACGATACAAGCCATGTGTCATGGTGCTACACGTTACTAGACAGGTATCTCTAATTCAGTTGCTCTTCAGTGTATGCATATGCAAACAGTGGATTCCTAAAAAACCGAAACAAAGTTTAGAACCACCAAATTTGGTATACTATGTCATGGTACTCTCTTAGACCGTACACGGTTTTTGGAAGGGATCGGGGTTCGAGGCCAAGGGGCCCCGAACAAAATTTTCGTAAAATCTACAGTTTTCAATTTAGAACAACCAAATTTGGTATACTATCCCATTGTACTCTTACACCAACTTCGACCATAAACGGAAGGGTTCGGGGCCCCATACAAAATTTTCGTAAAATCTACACTTTTCAATTTAGAACCACCAAATTCAGTATACTATCGAATTGTACTCTTACACCAACTTAGACTATAGACGGAAGGGCTCGGGGGCCGAGGTCAAGGGGGCCCGATACAAAATTTTCATAAAATCTACGGTTTTCAATTTAGAACCACCAAATTTGGTATACTATCTCATGGTACTCTAACTTAGACCGTACACGGTTTTCGGAATAGGTCGGGGCAAAGGGAGCCCCATGCAAAATTTTCTCAAAAATTTCCATTTTTTACTTAAGAACTGAAACATAATTCTGCACTCCAATTCCCTATCTGCGGTCTAAGTTAGAGTACCATGAGATAGTATACCAAATTTGGTGGTTCTGAATTGAAAACTGTAGATTTTACGAAAATTTTGTACAGGGCCCCTTGATCCCGAACCCCGACCCATTCCGTCTATGGTCTAAGTTGGTGTAAACAGTACAGTGAGATAGTATACCAAATTTGGTGGTTCTAAATTGAAAACTGTAGATTTTGCGAAAATGTTGTGGGGGGGGCTTGACCCCGGGCCCCAACCCCTTCCAAAAACCGTGTACGATGTAAGTTAGAGTAACATGAGATAGTATACTAAATTTGGTGGTTCTAAATTTAAACCTAGATTTTACGAAAATTTTGTATGGGCCCATTTGACCCCGGGTACGACCCCTTCCAAAAACCATGTACGGTCTAAGAGAGTACAATGAGATAGTATACCTAATTTAGTGGTTCTGAACTTTTTTCGGTTTTTTAGGAATCCACTGTTTGCATATATGTGTATATGTAGTGTCAACGAATTGAGTGGCGACGAAATGCACCTGTCGACGAAGTGAACCAGACCCGTTGACCCGATTAGTGTTAATCCTCTTCTGTGCTGACGAGGCACATAAAAAATAGCTTTCACATAACAGTTGCACTTCGTAGCTTTATAAGCTCTGCTTTGTAAAATATCAGTATTCGCATTTAACTTCGTTTTGCAAAACAACTTAAATATTGGTATTTATGTATTTTGTGCTTCTCTTAATGAAACAGTGGTATTTATTGCGTTAAGCGGATTTCAAAGAAAGAAATCTATGGTATTCTCGTAAAATTTAGAGCGCACTCACGCAATACTATGACGTAGTAACATTACGATTTAAATAAATAAAACTTTTTTCCGACGAAAAAGTAGAAATGGAAATGGTTTTATTTATATTTTTCAAGGTTCCTAGGATTGCCAGGAAAGTAATTGCATTTATCAGTGCCTTTACTTCGCACATGAGTATTTCTTTTTTTAATGCAAACCCATGCTAATGAAGTTTGTTATTAGTTTCTGCAGCTGTACTGGTTTTCTTCAACGAAACACAAAAAATAGTCCACTGAAAAAAAATGAAGAAAAAAGTTTCCGAAAGAAGATTTGAATGTTTCGCAACTCAGGCTCGGTTATATCCATGCGTTTTCTCTGAAGAGTTACTTTCTCTTCCTATGCTTTGCTTCAAACTATTTTTCCATTTTTCCAGAGGCACGATTTCATGCATAATGTCACAGGAATGTGGTAATTAAATTTCCTGTTAATAACACGGTGGCATATTTATTATTTAGAGAGGAATTCATCTGCTTCCACTGTTACGTCCAGCTGCCTGTTTTAAAGTTTAGCTTCACCGGAAACAAATTTGTCTTCACATTTTTTCCCCAACCGTTGTGTTTAAAAATATAGAGGACATAATGAAAAGCAAAAAAAAAAAAAAAAAAAAAAAAATCATTTTCTCACCGCTGAGTGAGAGAGAGTATCAAATAACATTCCAACAGAATTTCAAATAGAATACTCATGACAGAAAAAGGCTTTATTTTCTTCTTTCTTAATCTCTTAGCAGACCGAATATGTGATGTTTACCTCTTATTCTGTTGTTATCTCATGTATCAGTAAGGGAAACGTTTTCAGAAAATTGTTCAAGATGGTCTTCTATATCATGATATCATTAAATCCCTTGAATGGGATTTGTGCTGACAATATTTGATGAAATACTTTTTATGCAGATGTAGAAATTCTTTAGAAACTCAGAGAACGCTCAAAATACAGATTTTTTTTTTATTTGGCTGTTATCAAACGCCATGAGCAACTCGATAGGCTACAACCAGTCTCCCATTTCGAATTTGGGGTCATTTTTAATGTCTCACTGTCTCTCTCCCTTCCCTGGCGCCAGGGAAGGGAGAGAGACAGTGCCGTAAGACAAAAACAATATCCGTGTCTAACCGGATTGCAACCCAAACCCACTCGGACGAACGCTCATGAGCCACCGCTTAGACCACCGGCAGATACGAGGTTCCAACCAAAAAGTTCCA
The DNA here is from genome assembly GCA_039090855.1 of Macrothele yani. Lineage (NCBI taxonomy): Eukaryota > Metazoa > Arthropoda > Arachnida > Araneae > Macrothelidae > Macrothele > Macrothele yani. Next base: position 88,078,617 of record CM076998.1, on the reverse strand, counting down.
AGACTAGGCTAATATACAAAAAGTATTTACGTTACTTAAGTCTATGTATGATCTCCCTCAAAGCAGTTTCCTCGGGCAGCGACACACCGCTGCCACCGTGTTTGCCACTGTTGGAACGCTCCCTGGAAGTCCTGTTTGGGAATCGTGTTAAGCACAGTCTGCGATTCGCGCTGGATCTCGTGCACAGTTTCAAAACGGCGACACTTGAGCTTCAGCAATATCTTCGGGAACAGAAAGAAGTCGCGGAGACCAAATCCGGCGAGTAAGGCGAATGAGGAAGGGAAACGCTCTGTGAGCTGCTGCATATTTCGTGATAAAACAGGAAATCGCCCTTGCTCCACATTTTAGATCGTTTGCGGCGAATGTCCTCCCTAAGGCGCCGCAGAACATCGCAATAAAAATGGTCGATGACAGTCTGGCCATGGGCGACGAATTCACGGCGCACAACCCTACGAATGTCGAAGCGCTCGGGACCTGTCGGGCCTTCTTCGGTCGTGGAGATGCCGGGCGACGACTGCGACGACTGTTGTTTGGTCTCCGGGTCGTAACCGTAGACCCAAGTCTCGTCCCAAGTGATGACCCACGACAGGAACGCTGGTTGGTTGGTTGGTTGATTTTTATGGCGCAAGGGCCATGTTTGGCCAAAGAGCGCCAGACACAAGATAAACAAACAGTATTAAAAAACGTGGCATAAATCCCAAAATCTGGCTGACCAAGTAAAACCGAACCATGAGAATGATGGAAGGGCCAAAAAAGACAATGAAACAAACAGTATTAAAAGCATGGTACAATGGTTAGAAACTAGCCGATTAAGTAAAACTGAGGAATGAGAATGATAAAACACATTACGAAAACGAACACAACTACACATAAGATGAGTCACAGGAGAGGGACGAACTGTCACTCTCCTCCCCCTTATGTTCCTCTATAATGTTGGTTGAGGGTGGGGACCTCGCTGAGTCTGAGACAGTTGCAATGTTGGTCAGTTGGACCGCGACAGTTGGATGGACACTGCACACCTTTGCGGATTTAGGGCCGGGTCTTCCACGCGTGCAGGCTTTCTGCTGGGAACTGGAAGAGTCGGTCGTCTTCAAAAGAGAAGGCGCAGAGTCAGCTGGTCGAATAAGCTGGACCTCGGTGAAATCCACCAGTGTCGCTTGTTCAGCTGTAGATCTCTTGGCAAGTGCGGCGAGAACTACAGGGCGCGGAACAAAGGGCTGCACGGGTTGTGGCAGAGACTGAACTACTGCGGCAAAAGTACGCTGTCGGTTGTTGGGAATACCCAACTTGGCCTTGGCAGCAGGGTACGAGAGGCCTTCCAGGGTCTTGAGGCGCTGGATCGCCATCTCGTCCTTCCATTTCATACAGTTGCGGGAGTAAGCTGCATGGGTTTTACCACAGTTAACACAGCAGGCAGCAGAAGTGCAACCTTCCCCGTCATGTTCACTGGAGCCACAATTTGCGCAACGAGCGGAACTGTGACACGAACGTTGTGAATGCCCGTACCTCTGGCACCTGAAACAGCGCAGAGGACTGGGAATGTGCGGGCGAACTCCACAGACCAAGTAGCCAGCCTTGATTTCGGTCGGAACTTTCTGGGAGTTAAAAGTCAAGATTACATTTTTAGACTTAATCAAAGTACCATCGCGCCGGAACATCATACGACGTGCAGCAATAACACCCTGATCTGCAAGTTCACTCACCAAATCGTCCTCACTGCATGGCAAGAGATCAAACTCCGAAATAACACCCCGAGAGGTGTTAAGAAACGGGTGAGGTGTCACTTTGACAGGAATGCCTTGAAGACTAGTGAGGTGCAGAAGAGTGTTACTCTGAGAAACACTGCAAGTTTGGACAAGCAAGTCCCCAGAGCGAAGCTTGCTCACAGACTTCAAGGAGCCAACCGCAGCGTCCAAAGCTTTAGAAATGAAAAAGGGAGATCTGGTGGACAGTCTCTCATTCGGATCGATGGATTCTACAACCAAGTGTGTAGCATGCGTATTCACAGCAATCGAGGGGAGACGACGCTTCGGAGCGACTGGTACAGCTGCCGAAGAAGAGGTTCCACGTTCTTGGTCCAGGTCATGATCTAAAGACCGTTTAAGGTTATGTGACTTGGTAGGTTGAGAAGACGAAGGAGAGTCGTTGTCAACTATCATTTTCTCAGGTGACTTGAATTTGGAGTTTTTGTTTTTGTTTTTACCCATGGAAAAAAGCAGGAGGATTCGTTTGCAGACTACTCCACCCACCATCGAGCCCTACAAGGGAGAACTGGAGGTCTGCAAGCCAAGAAAATGACGCTGGACACAGTTCTGGAGCTTATACGCTGCAGATATAGTCCTTTGGCTGTGATCACACGCACTCGGCGGACACTTCGGCCTCCGGGTACTGTCATGCCAAAGCCTTTGGCATGATCCCACAGCTCCCGGGCTTACCCTGCCGTGCTATACGACAAAAAAGCCGCTAAAACCCTGTACACAACTTGGTACAAGACTTCTGACTAGAGGTGGGTTAGACTCTAGCCTCCCGTTTACAGCGAAGCCGGGGTCGAAGAGGAGTGTTGGTACACAGGAGGCACTTCTCCGGTCTCCTGCGACCTCAGCCGCCAGACATCCCATTTCCTCCTCACGGGTCTCCGCACGCGGCAAACATGCAGGTAGGTCTAGCACCCAAACCAGCTAAAAGGAAAAAAGTAATCCAAGGAAGACAAACCCTGGAGTGGAACCTAAACGGAATCTCAGCAACCTACGAACTGAGCGGTTAATATAAACAGTTAGTAGTGGAGGGTAACAAAACCACAAGACCGGGGTGTTAGTACATAGCGTGGTAGCGATTAGGTAGAGTATACAACACGGGCAACTGGCCAGTGCAGAAAATAAATAAAAAGGAAAAAGCGAGACACAAGACAGACTCGGGATCGTGGGGCCGCGACTCCCCAACAGCTGGATGAACAGCCGTCCCTGCAAACTTTAACAGCACCGAAAAAAAAAAAAAAAAGCGGTGGCATGACATCAGATGTTGACCAGTCACAAGGTCAGCTCGGGCCGTGGGGGCGCCGCTCCCCAAATAACTGGAAAACCAGTTATCCCCGTGCGGGGCAGGAACGCTGGTTCATTCACCACCTGCTGACAAAGATCTTGACAGTATTTGACACGGAGCGTCATCTGCTCGGGGTTCAGAATATTTCGCACAAACTTTGCAGCAATGCAGTGCATGTTCAAAACTGACGTCAGAATTTCTTGCACTGTTCTGTATGACAGATTGACGATGGTAGCAATGTCTTGAATGGTTTTCCGACGATCCTTATTGTACCAGTTCCCTAATTTTGTCCACATTTTCGGGTTTTTTCCCTTGGACGGTTGCCCTGACCTCTCGTCGTCTTCCAGTGACGTTCTGCCGCTTTTGAAGAGTGAATGCCACTCAAAACACCTAGCACGATTCATTACTTCATTGCCATAAGCCTGCCGCAACATATCATGCGTCTCCGTTCCGGATTTGCCCAATTTGACGCCGAATTTCATGTTCGCTCGCTGCTCTAGTTTGCAGTCCATGCCAAAATCGCAGCTGTGTTCTGCACGTGGTCACCAAATATCGTGTAGCCCAACTCCCGATGTTCACAGAACGACTCCACTCGGCACAATGACTCACGAAGGTCACTTCAATCAACCATTGCTCGCGTATCCGCGTACTGTCATCTATTGGTGCGCTACGTACCTAGTATAGGAACTTTTTTATTGCACTGCGTAGAGCGTTTAAGCGCACAAAAAAAAGAAAACGATACTTTTCACATTAAATTTGGTTCATCATCCCTCAGCGTGGGTACCTGGAGATGTGATTCTTGAAGCTGTCCGTTATTCATCACTGGATATCACTAGATGTGATTACTTGAAGCTCTTCATCATTCTTCACTGGGAATCATAGATGTGATTACTTGAATCTCTCCATTATTAATCACTAGGTATCACTAGTTGTGATTACTTGAAGCTCTGCACCATTCAGCACTGTGTATCACTAGATGTGATAACTTGAAGCTCTCCTTCATTCATCACTGGGTATCATAGAAGTGATTACTTGAAGCTCTCCATCATTCATCACTGGGTATCACTAGATGCTATTACTTGAAGCTCTCCATCATTAATCACTGGGTATCACTAGATGCGATGGCTTGAAGCTCCCCTTCATTCATCACTGGATCATAGAAGTGATTACTTGAAGCTCTCCTTCATTCATCACTGGGTATCATAGAAGTGATTACTTGAAGCTCTCCATCATTCATCACTGGGTATCACTAGAGGCGATAACTTGAAGCTCTCCATCATTAATCACTAGGTATCATAGAAGTGATTACTTGAAGCTCTCCATCATTCATCACTGGGTATCACTAGATGCGATAACTTGAAGCTCTGCACCATTCAGCACTGCGTTTCACTAGATGTGATAACTTGAAGCTCTCCATCATTAATCACTAGGTATCATAGAAGTGATTACTTGGAGCTCTCCATCATTCATCACTGGGTATCACTAGATGCGATAACTTGAAGCTCTGCACCATTCAGCACTGTGTTTCACTAGATGTGATAACTTGAAGCTCTCCATCATTAATCACTAGGTATCATAGAAGTGATTACTAGAAGCTCTCCATCATTCATCACTGGGTAACACTAGATGCGATAGCTTGAAGCTCTCGCTTATTCATCACCGGGTATCATAGAAGTGATTACTTGAAGCTCTCCACCGTTCATATCTGGGTATCACTAGATGCGATTACTTGAAGCTCTCCATCATTAATCACTAGGTATCATAGAAGTGATTACTTGAAGCTCTCCATCTTTCATCTCTGAGTATCACTAGGTGCGATTACTTGAAGCTCTCCTTCATTAATCACTGGGTGTCATTGAAGTGATTACTTGAAGCTCTCCATCATGCATCACTGGGTATCACTAGATGCGATTACTTGAAGCTCTCCTTCATTCATCACTGGGTGTCATAGAAGTGGTTACTTGAAGCTCTCCATCTTTCATCTCTGGGTATCTTAGTACTGACAGCTTGAAGCTCTCCAGTATTCATCACTGGCAGGGCCGGCTAGACCATAAGGGCAACCGGGGCAGTCACCCCTTGCTCAGCGCCTTAAGAGGCTCCGCAGTTCAGGAAAAAAAAATCATTTGTGTTACAATTGTTTATAATTATTATTTTTTGGTGTAAGCTTTGGGATGCGAGACCCTTAAAAGGATGTTTTTTAAAAGTTTTTTCTTTGTTTCCAATCACCCATTTTTTAATAGATTAACGCCCTTCGCCGTACAAATACTGAGATTTGCACATTCCAAGTGATTATTGTAACTGCCTTAATATTTTTGGCATTGATGAAATAGCAAATTAAATGTCATTGTTTTGTGGACCTTAATTTTATATATTTAACAACTTGCGTACAAACCAGATACTTAAATTAAAAGAAATATAAAGAACAATATCAAAGGGGTTTCGGGCTACATATGGAGACCATTTATTCAATTACTTTAAAAAAACTACTAGAAATAAAAAAAATAATGATATAAGAGCGCATATAAAAGTTTGAAAAGTCAGCAATTTGTCACTTAGTCCACCTTTATTAGAAATCAATCACTGAAACATGTATCAAGAGAAAACAAACTATTTGTTCGAATTTGTTATTGTTCCTACACTAAAATATTCGCAATCCAAAAACTTTCGCTACGCAGGTAGCGTTTTTTTCATTTTGTGCCAAAGTTTTTATGAGAGTCATAATACACTGAAGAGCAATTGAATTAGAGATACCTGTCTAGTAACGTGTAGCACCACCTTTCGCTCTGATGTCGGCGGCGATTCGTCTCGGTATGGACTCGACAAGACACCGGAAGCGTTGGGAAGCAATACGAACCACGACCCCTGAACAAGCTCCCACAATTCACGCAGATTTAATGGAGGGGTATCAGAGCCTCGAACCTCTCTCTCGATGGCATCCCAGATGTGCTTGATGGGATTGAGGTCAGGTGACCTAGCTGGCCAAGGAAGCGAGGTCACGTCGGTGGAGTGTTCATCCAACTATTCGAATACAATTCGAGAGAGATGGCACGGTGCATTGTCATGTTGCAGGATGAGGTCCCCAGTGGGATGTTGAAGACGCACAAACGGGGGCAAACGGTCGTCCAGGATATCCCGGTAACGTTGACCTGTGAGGGACGATGTCACACATACCAGGGGTTCCATTTCAGTCCACGTAAACAGTCCCCAGACGAGAATGGCACCCCCACCAGTTTCAAGAGTACCCTGCTGGCAAGAAGGATCCATCGCTTCGTGTGGTTTGCGCCGTACTAGTTTCCTTCCACCCGCATGTACCAACGTGAATCTCGACTAATCAGTCCAGGCAACATTTTTCCACATGTCTAGGTTCCAGTGGCGATGTTCCCGCGCCCATGCTAATCTTTGGACCCTGTGATGTGCGGTCAGCAGCGGTACCTTCGTGGGACGATGGCTTTTGTACCCCATAGCAAGGAAATGGTTCTGGATGGTGTGGCTGCTTACACGTTCTTGTGCACCAGCGTTAAATTGCCGAGTGATTTCTTGCCCTGTGGCCCGTCTGTCCGCTGTTACAATGCGAGCAAGCCGACGACGACCCCGCTCACCCACACGCTGTTGTCCACGGCAGTTGACCCTTGCAGGGATGGTTTTACCGGATGACTCGATGTACTCACGGTGCACCCATCACACAGTGTCTCGTGAAAACCCGAGTGTCTGCACGACTTCCGAGATGGAGTAACCCATTCGTCGGGCCCCAACGATTTGCCCACGATCAAATGCGCTTAGATCCTTCGTCTTACCCATACTGCTTCCGACTCTCACTGATTCCCGTCGCATCACTCCTTATATTGTCGGATCGCTGCTTACGTCATGTCGTGTCCGTTTACAGGGCCGCCCGCAGCGCCACATTTGCATAACGCCAGCTGTCTCTAATTCAATTGCTCTTCAGTGTATAGTGTCGACGAAATGAACGAGACCGGGGTCAACATGCACCGTGCACTGATAGTTATCGAAAAAATTGTGCTACGTGAGTTACTTCCATCTGATGTCAAAACTGCAGCCGGTGCTTTAAGATACATGAATAAAATTTAGAATCCTTTCCCTAATGCCTTCATCGCCTACAGTATTTTACACTATCTACCAACAAGTAATTGGACACCTGTGATAGCAAAGAAAAACGAAGTTTATTCACCTTCAATAGTTGGTGGAGCCTCCACGAGCGGCGATTACAGCTGCGACCCTCCGGGGCATACTCTCAACCAGGCGTTGTACGACGGCTAGCGGTATTTTCTTCCAATCGGCTTGGAGAAGACAGGTCAGTTCCTTCACCGATTTCGGACGGTGGGAGCAACCCTTATTTCGACGCTCCAACTCGTCTCAGAGGTGCTCGATAGGGTTAAGGTCCGGGCTCTGCGCAGGCCAGTCCATTCGATTAACCCCATTATCACCATACCAAGCCATGGTGGACCTCCCAACATGACAGGTGGCATTGTCATCCTGAAAGTAACATGGGTCCACCGCGTAAAACTGCCACAACGTAGGAAGCGCATGGTCATCCAAAATGGTGCAGTAGGTCTCGGCGTTGAGTCTACCAGGAATTGCGACCAAGGGTCCCGTGCCATTCCAGGAGAAACACCCCCATAGCATAATTCCACCGCCGCCGAACTTCACAGTTGGTACAATACATTCCTGCAGGAGGTGTTTTCCAGGTAGACGCCAAACCCATACCCTACCTTCCGAACGGTAGAGGGTGAAATTTGATTCGTCGCTCCAGAGAACCTATTTCCACTGTTCAACGGTCCAGTGTCGACGTTCTTTGCACCACGTTAGCCTAGCAGCGCTATTGGACTTGGTGATCAAAGGTTTGTGGACGGCAGCACGTCCATGATAACCGAGCAGATGGGCTACCTTACGAATGGTATTCATCGAAAGAACACTCCTGGATGCCTGTTGAAACTACTCGTGGATGTGGCCCATCGATTTGGTGCGGTTCTTCCGAATTTCTCTGGCCAGCACCCGTCGGTCTCTAACTCCCAGTTTTGTGGGTCTGCCGGGTCGGGGCACATTCCGACAGTCACCTCTCATCTTCCACTTGCCAATCACGTAGGCCACTGTCGAAGTTGGGTACTTCCACTCGCTGGATATGTCACGTATGGATCGGTCATTTCTGTGATACCCGACGATTACACCTTTCTCGAAATCAGAGAGCTCCGAACTGCGTGGCATCTTGCATGCGACTGGTTGCGTTGTTGTTTCCCACACGATATTTAACGGCGGTGGCCGTGACGTGCATCAGGACAGCAGATATCGTCGATTGCCGGGGTGTCCAATTACTTGTTGGTAGATAGTGTACTTACTGTCCCAGTAATGGTGGCAAGCGTAGAAAGAAGCTTCTCAAGCTTGAAGCTGATTAAATCTTATTTAAGATATGTCATGTCTCAAGAAAGATTGATGTCTTTGGCATTTTTTTTATTTGAAGAGGATAAAGCAGGTAAAATAAATTTTGATGATTTAATAACTGACTTTGCTTGGATTTGCTGGAGCAACAAAAATAAAGAACAGCTGACTTTGCTGAAGCAAGAAAAGTCCCGTTCTAATAAAATTAGATCAATAATGTAAGTACTGTCCCATAATAGCTAGAGACGGAGCCATTGTGAGGAAAGAACGTATGCTGGGGTGTTTGATTTATCTACATTTAAGACATTTACAGAATATCAGTAGTGTTCAGAAAAGTTTAAATGCTGTCTTTCGTTATTGGGGACTTTTCAAACGTCTTGACGTTCCATTAAACTGCAAATTTAACTGTAATAAACTATGATTTAAGTCTAGTGTATGTTTTATGTTTAGTGTAAGGGGAGGCTTAAAGCAAGGGGCCCCGCGGCTGCTAAGGGTGGCTCCGAAGGGCGCAATACTGTCTGCTTTAAGTCTGATTAAAACTGGGATCGAAGCTTTTGCGCCGGTTTATGGTGCGTATGTTATCAAGCCATAATTCCTTATCTGTCCATTTACAGAATTTGCTTATATATTTCGCCGGTTTCAGTGGACATGACAGCTTAAAATTCGTATTTCTTCATCAAAATATTCAAGGAATGTTAGTTGCTCACGTTCGGAAATGAAGGTGCGGTTGTACGTACGTTGCAAGATAAAAATGCCGCTCATTATATTGAAGATTCTCTGCAGGCTATTCTATCATTTCTGCGTGTGCTATACCTGCTGCATTCGGCCCATTTCATCATGACGTATACTCTAAATTAACTTTTAATTTCGATTGTGTTTCTCTATGTAAATTTTGAGTTCGTTCTAATTTAGTGTTTCAACCCTAATGTTATATCTTCTCACTCATTGAATGTTTTGTTGACAGCAGCCTTTAGGTAAAGAGTGAATGACGTGAAGATGTTTAACAAGTGAAGAACTAGATATGATGTCCGAAGCTAGTAGACAAAGAGTGGTGCGGTGTGATCTTGTGACGTACTGTTGATAGATAACTGTGACTATTTGTTTTAATTAGTAAATTAGATGTAAAAACGTCGAACGTAGTTTTATAGAGGTTCAGTATTCTGAATTATGCTGATGTGATCATTTGTGATACGTTATGAATCTGAAGTACCGTGCAGTTTCGACAATAAAGACCATGTGCTCGTAAGTGTTTTCAAGAATTCTATCTTCTGACCGTTACGTCGGCTAATTTAGACCAGTGTGGAATTCTTTATGAACTAGCTATCAGAGGTTTAACAGTTTATAGTTCTAGAGATACGAGAACAACTGACTGATGGTACGAAGGTAATGTTTAAGTAGTGACATATTTAACCAACAGACATTACTTGATGTCGTACCCAGTGGTGTGTATTCGAGGCTAGCTAAGCTAGCTAGCTGCAAAGCCCAGAGAATGCGCAAATAAAAGTTAATTAAATATAGACAAAAAAAAAATTCAATTATCAACAGTATTAAGATATGGTTGGTTGGTTGGTTGGTTGGTTGATTTTTATGGCGCAAGGGCCATGGTTGGCCAAAGAGCGCCAGACACAAGACAAACAAACAGTATTAAAAATGTGGTAAAAAGCTTAAAATCTGACTGATCATGTAAAACTGAAAAATGAGAACGATGGAAGGGCTAAAAAAGATGATGAAACAAACAGTATTAAAAACATGATTAAAATCTAGCTGATTCAGTAAAACTGAGAAATGAGGATGATGATAAGGCTAAAATCTAGATATGTTTAAAATAGTCAATTTCTTTAAAAAATGAAAACACGGCAACAATATCACAGTGGTCATTGAGGAGCCGCTGCAGTGTAGCGGCGTCCTCGTTCAACAAATGAGAATGAAAGAAATGAAAACGTACATCACGAAAACGAACACAGCTACACAAAAGATGAGTGACGGTGAGTCGGCAATTGCACGTCTCACACATCGGCGCAGTGTCGCCACACAGCAAAAAGCGGTGAGTGAAACGACAATGCCCAATGCGGAGACGCGCAAGCACCACTTCCTCCCTACGGTTCCGACGATATGAGGATTTCCAGACTTCAAGATTAGGTTTAATACGATGCAGTTTATTTTCCACCTCTTGGTCCCACTGATCTTGCCACATTCGCTTGGTATGGTCGCGAACCAGAAAGCGGAAATCCCAGTGAAACAGTGGCAAGGGTGTGACGACCAAAGAGGAAGCAGATCTAGCAGCCGCATCAGCATACTCGTTACCCGGTATTAAGATATGTCAATGCTTTCGGTGCGAAAAAAACGCGAGCGGATTCGCTTCTTTCGATTATGAGAATCAGTCTGGCGAGAGATGATCAACAGCATAAACGCAATACAAATAGGTCTTCCAGAGACTTCGCTGTTCTGATGCGAAGAGCTTCAATACTATCTCCTGCTAGCGTTTCCATGACAACATGAATGAGCTACGGAGCTCGTGAGTGGCCATTGCTTTGGCCAAGGGTTCGCTCCGAAAAACGAAGACTTCGGACTTCCTCAGTTCCTCCATTCTTCAGCGCGTGTTTCGCGAGAGCTGTTTCAGTATGTGGGAAGTGTCAATGAATTAAAATCAGCGATATTATATCTTAAATTCGTGGCTTTGTTGGATTCGAACTGTTTTGATAAATATTGTGAAAGCTTCCCTGAACATCTACTATCAGAGCTTAAAGAACTCTATGCTTCAAATTTTGATACAGCTCGATTAAAAAATGAGCTGAAGATGTTTAATTCCCTTGATGAATACAAAACAAATCAGTAAGAAACATTACTTGTTACATAAAGTTGAATAATTGGACATAGGTGTACAAATTAGCAGATCAATATTAAACTGATTAGCAGATCAATATTATTGAGGTGTACAAATTAGCAGATCAATATTAAACTGTTCATCAACAACTGCAACTGCCGAAAGAAGTTTTTCCGTATTAAGAAGAATCAAGATATACACTATCTACCAACAAGTAACTGGACACCCTTGAAATCAACGATATATGCGGTCCGGATGCACGTCATGGCCGCTGCCGTTAAATATCGTGTGGGAAACAACAACGCAACCAGTCGCATGCAAGATGCCACGTAGTTCGGAGCTCTCTGATTTCGAGAAAGGTGTAATCGTCGGGTATCACAGAAATGGCCGATCCATAGGTGACATATCCAGCGAGTTGAAGTACCCAAAATCAACAGTGGCCTACGTGATTGGCAAGTGGAAGAAGAGAGGTGACTGTCGGAATGTGCCCCGACCCGGCAGACCCACAAAACTGGGAGTTAGAGACCGACGGGTGCTGGCCAGAGAAATTCGGAAGAACCGCACCAAATCGATGGGCCATATCCGCGAGGAGTTTCAATAGGCATCTGGGTGTGTTCTTTCGATGAATACCATCCGTAAAGAAGCCCATCTGCTCGGTTATCATGGACGTGCTGCCGCCCACAAGCCTTTGATCACCAAGTCCAATAGCGCTGCTCGGCTAACGTGGTGCAAAGAACGTTCACAGTGGACCGTTGAACAGTGGAAACAGGTTCTCTGGAGCTACGAATCAAGGTTCACCCTCTACCATTCGGATGGCAGGGTCTGGGCTTGGCGTCTACCTGGAGAACGCCTCCTACCGGAATGTATTGTGCCAACTGTGAAGTTCGGCGGCGGTGGAATTATGCTATGGGGGTGTTTCTCGTGGAATAGCACGAGACCCTTGGTCGCAATTCCTGCTAGACTCAACGCCGAGACCTACTGCACCATTTTGGATGTCCATGCGCTTGCTACGTTGTGGCAGTTTTACGGGGTGGACTCATTTATATTCAGGATGACAATGCCACCTGTCATGTTGCGAAGCCCACCATTGCTTGGTATGGTGACAACAATGGGGTTAATCGAATGGACTGGCCTGCGCAGAGCTCGGACCTTAACCCTATCGAGCAGCTCTTGGACGAGTTAGAGCGTCGACTTAAGGGATGTCCCCACCGTCCGAAATCGGTGAAGGAACTGACCTGTCTTCTCCAAGCCGAGTGGAAGAAAATACCGCTAGCCGTCGTACAACTCCTGTTTGAGAGTATGTTCTGGAGGGTCACAGCTGTAATCGCCGCTCGTGGAGGCTCCACCAACTATTGAAGGTGAATAAACTTCGTTTTCCTTTCCTATCACAGGTGTCCAAATACTTGTTGGTAGATAGTGTATCTTAGAGCCACACAAGGACATGCAAATTTGAGCAACTTGGCTGGTTTGTTAATAGAGAAAAAAATATGAAAAAAGTACTCGGAAGAAACATTTTTGTGAAAACGTAACATTCAAGTTCACACAAAAGGAAAGAAGAATGGAGTTCGTGTACAAATAAATGTTCAAATCCTAATCCTCATATTTATTTGGTATCATGTTAGCAATAGCATGTACCTAAAATTTAGGGAAAAAATGTTAGTGCTGTTACTTAACAATTGTATGACGGGAAGCTTCCGTTTCTTGACGCTGAGCCAAGCAGATCCCAAGATGGCCGCTTATGCTCCACCATATATTACAAACCAACAACATTGACAGATTTCATCCCTCCTAAGTCCGTATCCCCTAGCTCATATAAAATGGCAGCATTCCGTAGCCACCTCAATTGAGCAACAACGATTTGCTCCACCAAAGAAACGAGGGACAGAGAAATAACAAATATCATCAACAAAGGGGTCACTGCTGGGTTCTCGGAACAGACTTTGCGATACATCTCGCACAAGATGATAACCAAGAACCACAAGACACCACGCCCAGCAGTCGACAACTTACAGTTTGCTGGATCCATCTCATACATCCCAAAATTTTCGTTTCTGTTGAAGAATCTTACGAAACGCTATAGATTACGCATTGGAATAAATCACAAATGTCCATTGCCACAGCAACAACAAATGCGCATAAGGACCCCGACATGAATTCTGCACCTGGGATGTATGGGGTACCAATAGAATATCCAGATGGCTTGTCTCGAATATACATCGGAATGACCAAAATATCCCTTACAATTAGGGGAAAAGAACACACGAGGGACTTTAAAGCAGGCAAAACACAAACAGTCCTATGCAAAGAAGTTGCCCAATATGACGCCGTACCGATGTGGAAAAACATGAAGAGGATCGCTCCGTACACTGACTAGAGAAAGCGTCGAAATATTCATGCACCCCAACCCTTTGCAACGAGAGCCCTACACTCGAACTCTCGGCTGCTTGGAAGATTCTACTGAAATAGGACATTAAGGGAAAAAGGAAAGAGAATGTTTGAAAGGTAGGTCGCGAGACGCCACCTTCCGCGAGATGCAATATCACCTAGACGCGTAGTAGATACGCGCTCCAAGATTTCAAACTATCGTCGTTTTCGAAAATATTCTTGTGTTCACTGGCCTTGAGAAAGCCTCCCGTTCGGAGTGTGAAAGCTCGGCACTTAGTCGTTTTGCGTTTTTATAAATTCTTACAACATTTAATACGGAATAAATACTTCAAGTTGTATAATACTAAGGTGTAAGTTCCATTACTGTAAACTTCGCAATTTTAAAAAAAATAGTACTGTGGGGGGCGATATAGCCCAAGTCCGGGACTCAAGATACGCCACTGGTGGTACCCAATGTCCGAACTTCTAAGCAGTAAGAAAAATCTGCACAAACAGTCATAGTTTAATTTTTTTTCGTTTGTGTGTTCTTGTGTTTTTGTTTGGGGGATATAATGACCATCGTGAGCTACTAAATGAGATATCAGCAGTCTCCGTCCCAGTCTCACTTTAGGACCAGTGGCTCCAGTGAAGAGAGACGGAAAGAGCCGTAGAACAAATACACACTATCCACGCCTCACCTCGGATGCATTCTTAGAAGCCCACGCCCAGAAGCACTTAGCCACAAAGGTGGCACAGTTTAATTGTCCCTTCCGTATAGTAATGCCATTGAGGTATGTCATTAATTTTGTTATGTCGATGTTCGCCCGAATAAGCTCGGGTTTGAGTCCGGATTTAAATTAATACAACACGAGTCATTGACCTTCTGTAGAAGCAGATGGTCTCAACTAGCGAGCATATGTACAGCACATAAAAACTGAAATTAACAACACTGAGCATTTCGATTTCGAGTTGGGAACAATTTACACAGTGTTTCACAACTGTTGATTCATAGCATGTTGTCGATATTGAGAATCCGTGCAAATGAGAGAAATAGTAATGAAAATTAGGATACTTTAAATAAGAGTGTAAAATTGCCTAATCGATACACTTAGTTTTAGTCGTAGGTTTTCCGTCTGCCTAAATTTTAAATTTGGTTCTTAAAAAAAAAAAAAAAACTGGTTTCTACACTGCTGGCCACCCAAAATGCAACACCAAGAAGGACACGAGATAGCAAAGCCAGACTTACTGCACACATAACAACAGATACAAAGTTGAAACGATTGAGCTTACAGGCCCGTGATACTTGCGGAACACGCAGACATCAATAGTTCGTGTGGCCCCCATGGCTGGCAATAACGGCCGCTACACGCCGCGGCATCGAACGAAAGAGGCTTTGGATGTGGGCGTGGTGTATGTCTGTCCAGGCTGCTTCCACACGTTGCCACAGTTCATCAGGCGTAGCCGCGAGTGGTGCTTGCCGGGCCACTCGGTTGCCGATCAGCGACCAGACGTATTCCATAGGCAGCAGTGACACCTGGTGGGCCGTGAATAAATGTTGCACGATGCGTGCCACGTGCGGGCGCGCATTGTCCTGTTGAAACACGGCCGCTGGCAGGTCCTTCAGGTAAGGGAGGACTACAGGCTCCAAAACGTCGGCGATCTAGCGGTGGCTGTTGAGTGTACCAGCGATGCGTACCAGAGGGGTGCGGGTGCCGTATCCAATTGCGCCCCAAACCATAACGCCAGGCGACGAACCGGTATGGCGATGCATAATGCAGGCGTCATACAGTCTCTCGCCGCGGTGCCGCCACACGCGCATCCGACCATCGTGGTGTTGCAGGCAGAAGCGGGATTCGTCGGAGAAGACAATGTCGTGCCATTCCCTAGTCCAGGTGCGGCGTTCAACGGCCCACTACCGCCGCACTCGCCGCTGGTGTAACGTCAATGGTAATCGGAGCAATGGGCGCCGTGCGACAAGTCCCCGCTCCTGGAGACGACGTCGAACGGTACGTGCGCTGACCCAGGTTGTTGCGCAACACTCCCTAATTCCTGCGCTAACGTTCGTGATGTGGCGGTGCGAGCCGTCAATGCCTGCCGCATAACATGCCGGTCCCCTCGTTCGGTGGTGTACCACGGCTAGCGGCAATCGCTCACGTTGGTCCGTCCGTCCCACCGAATCCATACTCGCCTTATTGTGGCTGGAAGTCGTCCCACAACGGGCGCCGATGTCTCGGTACGATAAACCGCTGTCGCGATAAGCCACTATTCGTCCTCTGTCGAACTCCGAAACGTGCTGGAATGACTGCCGTATTCTGCGACGAGGCATCAGGAAGCTTCCCACGCACAGGTCTGGCAGTACAACACACTTCCACTACTTATACCCCGCCTTTTGTGCACCCTTCTTATAGTGCTTCTCGGTGGCGTGCCAGGCACACAGGATTTACATATGCCCTGCAATGCTAATCGTTTGCATGTCCTCTCGCGGGCGACGCATGCTGTGAATTTCAGGCCAATCGGATGCTTCTTTCTTGTTGTTGCATTTTGGGTGGCCAGCAGTGTACGTACATTAATCTGTTATACCAAGGAAAAGAGAGTGAAAGGAAGGAAATACCAAGTATGTCAGTTAAGCCACAAAGGCGAATGTTTCTGCGTCATATGGCCGGCTTGACCAGATGAATAAGATAGATGACACTTTATACCCATGGTCCAGATCATTATAACCAACCCTATCTGCATAATTGGAAGCGTCCTACTGAAATTAGCAGTGGCGTCAGAGAACGAAGAGGAATTTTGCTCCCTACATCAACGGGGCAGTTCCCTGCTAATTCTATTGAGCAACGTCGTACGTTGCTCAATAGAATTAGCAGATTGTTGTGCTTCCCAATATTTCCTCATGCCTGGCCCCCGAAACGTTTCAAGAAGAAATGAATAGTCAAAGAAACTATAGAAAGGAGATAAACATCCTTTCCCCACTCCGCAGTTGAGAAATACATCGGTTAATTGCAACGGGAGGAAAGAGTGGAAATCTGGAACAGGAGATTTTTTTAATGCCTTAAAAGGTTAATTTCAGTTTTCGGGCTCGTTCGGGCCAGGGCTTTATCTTGAAATATAACATTCGGGCTCGGGCTAACGTACTTCGGGTTCGGGCGGGCTTGAGCTAACGTACTTCGGGTTCGGGCGGGCTTGGGCTAACGTACTTCGGGTTCGGGCGGGCTTGGGCTAGCGTACTTCGGGTTTGGGCGGGCTTGGGCTAACGTACTTCGGGTTCGGGCGGGCTTGGGCTTATATACTTCTGGCTCGGACGGGCTCGGGCTCTCAAAATTGAGCCCTCTGCTGGGTAACAAAATGCAAGGCAATCGTGATTTACAACCTTTTCCCATTTATTCTTATTCTATTCACTCGTTGATTCAGACTCTAGGTTCCCCAGTTCTGTGTAACAGGAAGATACCACTGTAGGTTTTATTCTATGTATTACATAGTACTGTAAGAAATTCAGTGATCATCAAATCACCCCAGGCTTTAATCTGAGGCCTTGGATCATATATACACCCATCTCCAAACACGAAAGGGATTTTTCTAGCAAACGGGAAAATTGACCTTACGTCACACAGATACTCAGCCAGATGAATGCCAACGTCCCTGCCAGCTTACTTCACTCTGAAATGGCACATTGCAACATAAGTGACGCATGAAACATTCGGTGAATAATCGGTGAACACTTGTTGGGAGTATTTGCTGTGCAAATACAGATCGTGATTTCACTGGTGTTTTGAGGTGTAGTGGAAACATAATGGGGAAAGTGGGAGAAAACATGACATGAAGACAAATTTTGAAGATGACAATCCGATTTTTGGCTCAAATGTGACAAGGATGGTAAGTCAGATAATATCCGGAAACTTGAAAATTTTCATCGTCCTGGAGCGGGACTCAAATCCGCGTCTCCCAGAAAACGCCCGGGTATGCTAACCACTACACCACCCAGAACGACCAAGTTTCAAGTTTCCGATCAATTTGAATTTAACCATCGCAGGATTTGCTAGTCGAAGGAACCGGCATTCATGTTTAGCGAATCTGGAGGTTAAGAATCTGATCCCGTGTTTGCCCGAAGAAGCGGATAAATCATGAAAGTAACACGGGATCAGATTCTTAACCTCCAGATTCGCTAAACATGAATGCCGGTTCCTTCGACTAGCAAATCCTGCGATGGTTAAATTCAAATTGATCGGAAACTTGAAACTTGGTCGTTCTGGGTGGTGTAGTGGTTAGCATACCCGGGCGTTTTCTGGGAGACGCGGATTTGAGTCCCGCTCCAGGACGATGCAAATTTTCAAGTTTCCGGATATTATCTGACTTACCATCCTTGTCACATTTACGCCAAAAATCGGATTGTCATCTTCAAAATTTATATTATATGGCGTAATCCCGTATTGCTTTCATGATGACATGAAGACATCACCTGAGTGAGTTTAACTGTGGTCAGATCATCGGTAAACTGGAAAGCGGTCTTAGTGACCAGTATTGCAAATGAATTGAGAATACATCACAGCATTCTGTCCAGGTTGTGGGCTAGGTACCAGGTAATTGGAAATACCTCTAGACGTGCTAGGGGAAGGTCGTCCGCTATGCATCACAGACTCAGAAAACCGCTATTTGGTGCTCCCTGCCAAACGTAATCGTCGGAGTCATGCTGCTCAGTTGAGTAATTAACTATTTTCCAGTACTGGGACACCTGTGTCACGCCAAACCATGGCAGGATGGTTGAATGCTGGAGACTCTATGTACATAAACCTGCTAAATGTGTACCTATAAAACTACGACGCAGACAGGGCCGTTTGCGATGGTGTAGAGAACACCGTGATTGGACGAATGAGGAATGGGACCCCACAGATGAAATCAGATTCAGTTTAACGTCAGATTCTGGTCCTCAGCGCATCTAGCAGGGCCGTGGTACACAGTACAATCAAGAGAATATCATGCAAAAGGATAAAAAATTGTGTTGGGAGAATAATGGTCTGGGCTGGCATTGTAGCCGTACTGTGTTGCAGCTGGTAGAACTAGGGTCAATGAGCAGTGAATGGTACTGTAAAGATGTCACCCTCCATCAAATTTGCCTGTTCCGTGCAGCTATCGGACCAGAGTTCATTTTTATGGACGATAATGCTCGCCCACATTGCTAAGTGGCTGTGGTTGAATTCCTTGAGGAAGAAGATATCAATCAAATAGAATGACTAGCATATTCACCTGATCTCAACCCAAATACAGAATGCCTGGGATACCTTAGGAAGACGTAGCTGAGAGATCACCGCCACCAGGAACGATTCCTGAGCTCTGAAGAGTACTGAAGGAGGAGTGGCAAGCTCTGCCACATGAACTGTTCAATAATTTATTTCTGAGCATGCCACGCCGGTGTCAAACGTGCATATCTGTTAGAGGACGGCATACCCCATATTGATTTACCTATAGGTGTTTCTGTACAGTACATCTCTGCGTCACTCTGGAATTCAACGTCACTGGCGGTTGTACTAGCTTCTCATACTCAGAATGTCAGACACTCTGTTTCAGTGTCAGATGAATTGTAACTATGTGATATGTTGTGTTCTTAAATGACATGTATCACTGTACGTAAACATCAGTGATCAAACTACGTATGTCAGTATGTGCAACCCGTGAAAATGTTGTTCGTGCTTAAGTTTTGGACGTGTGTGTGTGTGTGTGTGTGTGTGTGTGTGTGTGTGTGTGTGTGTGTGATACGTACGTATTCAGTGAAGAAATATCACTTAATACATAGGAAGAACAAGGTCAGGATTATTAACCTAACAATCAGATATGCCTGAATTGCTAGTTTTACTGTTCTATATGTAACATCCATCACATCAAAAAACCTAAAAATTACATCGATATTGTCCTGGGTGGTGTAACGGATAGCATGCTCGATCAGAAATCAGGAGATGCGAGATTCCCGCTCCAAGGCAATGTAATTTTCAAGTTTTCTGATGTGGTAGATATTACGTACAAAACAGTATATCTGATTGCTAGGATAATAATTCGTACCTAAATTCAGTACCTGCAAAATGTGTGGAAAATTGTTTTTTCCTCTGCATGCCGAAACCTGACATCCCTGAAGGTCAGATGCTTAACTTTTCCCATATTTGTTTTAGTTGGAGGTTTAACCACGGGGAACTCAATGGGCTGTAAGCTGTCGCCCGTTCCTAATTTAGGGCCACTGATTACAGGGAAGGTAGAGAGCCAGTGCCGTAAGACAAACACAACATCCATGCCTCACCGGGATTTTCTTTTTTTTTTTTTTGATTGGAGATTTAACGACCACCGTGAGCAACTCAATGGGCTATAAACAGTCGCCCGTCCCTAATTTAGGGCCACTGGTTCCAGGGAAGGGAGAGAGCCAGTGCCGGAAGACAAACGCAACATCCATGCCTCACCGGGATTCTAACCCGGACCCCTTTTGGACGAATTATCAGAGGCCATCGCTTAGACCACTACGCCACCGGGGAGGCCACCGGGATTCGAACCCGGACACATCTCGGACGAACTGCGCCACCGTGGTAGCTTTTCCCATATGATGAATGGAAAACACAGCTACCAACTATTCTAAGAAAAGGAACTCTTCCTACAAACTTTTTACTACGTGTTTTATAAATTAAGATCGTGCGTATGTTATCACTTTGTCAGTCCGTCTGTCTGTGGGCACCATGTCTCTGCAAGGATGTATCCGATTTGAAAAATTCTTTTCGCATTGGAAAGCATGAAATGTGAGAATGATGATCCTTGCATTCCAGTTCTTTACGGTGCCCAATTTTGCCGCTAGAGGGCGTAAATGTATATGATATCGAATTCAAAACGCATTTTACTGCATGTATTTGATTCTAAATATCCAGTTGGAAAAACTTTTTTACCTTTCGATGCCATTTATATCGAGTACTATTGTAGGTACAGTAACTTTTTCAAGTAATCATAGATTTTCCGCTAGGGGTCGTAAAGGTAAAATGCGTTTTCCCTGATCTTTCTGCTACTGAAACTCCGATTTGAAAAATTCTTCCTCTTCCAAATACAGCTCCTGAAGGGAAATGTTGTGTATATAATTTCTAATTTTTGGTATAGAATGGTCTAGCCACCAGGGGGCAAAAGTGTTTATTACTGCTTCTACAGCAAAATCTAGCTTCTGAAAACTCGATTCAAAAACTTATTTCGTGGACCGACACCGCTCACCTCGGAAAACGTTTTCAGAATTCCTTGTTCTTAAAACAATGCATGGTTTTCCCGCTAGCGGCGTAGATGAATATCATATTTTTGTCTGTAACTCTGCTTCTAAGAGAGTCCGATTTGAAAAATTCTTTCTTTGTTGGAGAGCGCTTCAGTTGAGAAATGTTTCTGATATAATTTCAAATTTTTCTTAACGTAGAAATGTGACTCTAGAGGGAGCAAGTTCACGTTTCCGTTTACAGTAATATCTGTCGGACTAAAACCCCAATTGAAAAAAATATTTTTCAGTCAGATACTACTATTTATGAAAACTCTTTGCGTGTACTTTCTTCCCCGAAAAATGCACAATTTCCCCGCTCGGAGGCAGCATATTTAATCTGTTTTTCTCAATATATCAGCTTGTAAATGTGCGACTGAAATATTTCTTTCAACACAGGATGCCATTTACCTTGTTTAACACTTTAGGTTTGTATTTTAGGATTTTTTCTAGTTCACAGTTCTGCCGATAGGTGGTGTTTGTGTGCTTTTGTTTGCAGTTGTATCAATGCTTCTAAAAACCCTATTGCGAAATTTCTTTTTTATTGTATGCTACTCGCTACAATAGAGATGTAGAGAGTGGTCTTCTTCAAACGATGCGCAGGTTTCCCCGCCAGGGAGTGTAAATATTAAAACCTTTTTTTTTTTTTTTGGCTATCTCTACTTCCGGGAGACGCATTTGAAAAAGCTTGTGCCACCCCGGTGGCGCAGTGGTCTAAGCGATGTCCTCTGATCATTCGTCCGGAAGGGGTCCTGGTTCGAATACCAGTGAGGCATGGATGTTGTGTTTGTCTTCCGGCACTAGTTCTCTCCCTTCCCTGGAACCCGTGACCCTAAACTAGGGACGGGAAACTGCTTATAGTCCATTAAGTTGCTCTCGGTGGTCGTTAAACCTCCAATAAAAAAAAGTTTCTTTTCCTTAACATAGCTTTTTCCATGAAGAACAGTTTTCATCGATTTTCAACTTTTCCGTTATGTAACATTTTCCTGTAGAAGGCGTAGAATTATATCATGTTTCCTTCTATATTTCTACTTTTAAATGTTCGATTTGAAAATCTCTTTGTCTCTGATACCTTCCTTGCACTGTGAGAAATTTTTGTACGCCATTTGTTAATTTTTGTAGCATACCTTTTAGCTGATGGTGGAAGTAGCTGATTCAATTTCTGAAAGTTTCATCAATTGTAGAAACCCGGTTCATTTTTCCTATCCGGTTCCATTTACTTTGAATAACTTTGCTAAATTTTATTCGTGTCCGAAAGAATTCAGAAGACGTGCTCATTACAACCGAAAATTCGGCGTCATATTTCTTATTTGTTATTAAGACGAATGCAGGGAACGAATCGACTTCAAGACTAATCTGTTGTTTTTGGAGAACAGAAATTATTTGATTGCGAGAATACCACGGGAACAGTCAGAACGCTCAATGGAGGGCAGCAAAGACTGCTCAGTGGTCTAACCTATGGTTTCTGATCATTTTTCCTAGATGGGTCCTGGTTCGAATACCGGTGAGGCATGGATGTCGTGTATGTCTTACGGCACTGGCTCTCTCCCTTCCCTGGAACCAGTGGCCATAAATTACGGAGGGCGACTGCTTATAGTCCACTGAGCTGTTCACGGTGGTCGTTAAACCTCCAATAAAAAAAATGGAGGACATTATACACTATCTACCAACAAGTAATTGGACACCTGTGATAGCAAAGGAAAACGAAGTTTATTCACCTTCAATAGTTGGTGGAGCCTCCACGAGCGGCGATTACAGCTGCGACTCTCTGGGGCATACTCTCAACCAGGCGTTGTACGACGGCTAGCGGTATTTTCTTCCACTCGGCTTGGAGAAGACAGGTCAGTTCCTTCACCGATTTCGGACGGTGGGGCCACCCCTTAAGTCGACGCTCCAACTCGTCCCATAAGTGCTCGATAGGGTTAAGGTCCGGGCTCTGCGCAGGTCAGTCCATTCGATTAACCCATTTGTCACCACATCAAGCCATGGTGGACCTCGCAATATGACAGGTGGCATTGGCATCATGAAAGTAACATGTGTCCACCCCGTAAAACTGCCACAACGTAGGAAGCACATGGTCATCCAAAATGGTGCAGTAGGCCTCGGCGTTGAGTCTACCAGGAATTGCGACCAAGGGTCCCATGCCATATCAGGATAAATACCTCTATAGCATAATTCCACCGCCGCCGAACTTCGCAGTTGGCACAATACATTCCGGCAGGAGGCGTTCTCCAGGCAGACGCCAAACCCAGACCCTGTCATCCGAACAGTAGATGGTGAACCTTGATTCGTCGCTCCGGAGAACCTGTTTCCACTGTTTAACGGCCCACTGTCGACGTTCTTTGCACCACGTTAGCCGAGCAGCGCTATTAGACTTGGTGATCAAACGCTTGCGGGCGGCAGCACGTCCATGAAAATCGAGCAGATGGGCTTCCTTACGGATGGTATTCATCGAAACAACACTCCCGGATGCCTCTTGAAACTCCTCGCGGATGTGGCCCATCGATTTAGTGCGGTTCTTCCGAATTTCTCTGGCCAGCACCCGTCGGTCTCTAACTCCCAGTTTTGTGGGTCTGCCGGGTCGGGGCATATTACGACAGTCACCTCTCATCTTCCACTTGCCAATTACGTAGGCCACTGTCGAAGTTGGGTGCTTCAACTCGCTGGATATGTCACGTATGGATCGTCGATTTCTGTGATACCCGACGATTACACCTTTCTCGAAATCAGAGAGCTCCGAACTGCGTGGCATCTTGCATGCGACTGCTTGCGTTGTTGTTTTCCACACGATATTTAACGGCGGTGGCCGTGACGTGTTTCAGGACCGCAGATATCGTCGATTGCAGGGGTATCCAATTTCATTTTGGTAGATAGTGTACAAGAGGAATTCAAAAACGTAAGTTTCTCAAATTGTTATCTAAATGAAATTGTAATATACCAAACGAAGCATCATGCTGAGATACAGACAGTCTGATATCTCTGTTTACACACTTATCATAGCAATAAATCAACTTGTCAAGTACTTCGTGAAAAACAATGTCTCCTGGGCACATGACCATTTCTTCACCTTTAAAAACCTTCAGCGCAACCTAAGTGCTGACTCTGAGATGCGTTTTGATCTTTGGAAAGAGAAGTTAGTCCAATGATATCACACCAGCACTTTCACGGTGGATATGAAATGGTTCCTCAGGCATATAACAAAGTGAATTTCTCCGTCATTTTTGGTCTACGCCGGGATTCGAACCCGAGGCCGCTTATTCCGGAACAAGTCGCTCTACCAACTGAGCTACGAAGACGTTTTATTCTGATTCCTATCTGCCTTTATGTCGTGTGCGTCCTACTGGCAGGTACGTCACATCCCCCCCCGAAAGAGGGCCAGGGGCATGGCCCACGGGTCAGCCGTGACCATGAATCGTTGCAGGCAGCCATCCACTGTAGAACGCGCACTTTAGAACTCCCAGTCAATCTGCTGTGTGGAATGCAACATCACACATTTTTATTTTTCGAAGCGCTGGAGAAGGAATTCTCTGATTTTTCCTGTCTCGCGGTGTGGAAATAACATCACACCAATGCGAGATTTTGAACGGCCGGGTCATCCGGATAGTTCGGGCGCCATTATAACGAAGTAAATTTCTCCGTCATTTTTGGTCTACGCCGGGATTCGAACCCGAGGCAGCTTATTCCGGAACAAGTCACTCTACCAACTGAGCTACGCAGACGTTTTATTCTGATTCCTATCTGTCTTTATGTCGTGTGCGTCCTACTGGCAGGTACGTCACAGGCAGTATATCAAGAGACTGCGACATTACTGTAAGATCGTCCAGTGTAGAATTCGCTGCACTATTTTACGCACATGCTGTCATCACATTATTAGCACGCATTGTCGTTAGCTATGATGAATTTCAACAGGTGGAAACATTTTTGCCCATAAGAAATGAACTACAGATCAAACCTTATTCCATATCTCAGTGCCTCAGTGCGATCGTCATTTTGAAACTGCCATTGAGTTGGTTCACAAATCATTTGAGACGCACATTTCTACAGCCATCTAGTAATTACATATTACATACACTCACTGAAACCTTGCTTGCTAACTCAGTGCAGGGATCCTTTATGCAGAATTAGATTAGGAACATTGCATTTTAAATTACTCTCGTATATAGTTAAACTAATCAAAACGTGTGGGAGATCGCTGTAGTATCGCAGTAGTCATTGTACCCTAAGGTGCCAAAAAAAAAAAAAAACCTAGGAAGAGTTCTACCATTTCCATTTCATACCACCACTCCCAAACGGTAAAGGGTATCGTCAGCAAACGACGTATACAGTTTGTAGAGTAATAGATATCTCCGCAAGCGCAAGTAACAACATTCGCAGTTTAAATGGCAGCTTATTAGAATTTAAGCGATTTCGAATGTAGTGTGATAGTCGGCGTCAGGGAGACGGGTTAATCCATCTCAGAAGTTGCCACGAAATTTAGATTTACACAGTCCAAAATTTCAAGGGTGTACATGGAATACACAAACTCAACGGTCCAGAGTGCAAGACCAGTGTGGCTGTAAAAAGGCTCTGGACGATCGTGCACAGCGGAGTGCTGACCCGACAACACATTAGTGTGAGGTTCGGCTCGGCAACACAGCCATTGGAAATGCGTAGCCTGGTCCTGGGAATCTCGGTATGAACTGTTTCGAGAAGATCGCCAACGCCCGGTGTGGTGACATCCCTACGAGGCAATGGGTCCCGCATGCCTACAAGGGACAGTGCAGACCGGTAGTGGCTGTTATCAATTGGCACCCCTCATACGTTTGCCAACTGCTCTGATGGTGGAGGCTACATAACTAAGCAGCCCCCACAAGCTCCCTGATAACAATGGCCGTGCTTTGATGGATGCAGTTACAGCGGCTTCGAATCCTTGAAGGAAGTGCTGCCCCGGTGGCGCAGTGGTCTAAAAGCTGGCTTATGAATATTCGTGCGAGAAGGGTCAGCGTTCAAATCCTGGTGAGGCATGGATGTTGTGTTTTCCTTACGGCACTGGCTCTCTCCCTTCCCTGGAACCAGTGGACCTAAATTAGGGACGGGCGACTGCTTATAGCCCACTGAGTTGCTTACGGTGGTCGTTATGCCTTCAATTAAAAAAAAAAAGAATCCTTGAAGTATAAAATGTAAGGGGTTTTTCTTCATAAATTTTATTTTTCGCTGCTTACGAAGGAGAAAAATCAGATAGGTACAATTCTGGTGAGTGAAGCAGCCATTTTTCATTTTGTCTGATCTCCGAAAATTTCAATTTCATGCAGGAGTGCCATCGATTGTGTAGCAGTATGAGTCATGGCACCAAAGTTTATTTCATCCTCATCAAGTTTGTCAATGGATTGGTAGAAAATATTCGAAGAGTAATGTTCCATGTTTATTGTTCGGATGAAGAAGATATGGCCACTGATTCTTTTTCGGAAGATTGTAATTAATACAGACATTTGCCGTGGACTAGGAACATTAAACAGAAGTCATCGCTCATTCCACGTTTTTTATAAGTGAGTCATGGAAAAATTCTCATTGGCCGCCACCGGAAGTCGAACCCAGGGTCTTCCAGTTACGCGCCGGACATGCTTCCACTGCACCACAGCGGCTTCGAATTCCTCCCAACTCACATACACTAACTTCCAAGCCACTTATAACCAAAACACCAAGCTTCTTCTCGTGGAGAGGCGTTTCACGTAACCTGTTTAGATTTTCTGATGTCCAAAATAAAGTGCTTTAAGCATTCACATTCTCCGATAAAGTGAAAAAGTAAAAGGTGAAAAACGTAAGATCCAGAATACCATCGGTGTTTTCAGTAATAAGGTGTTGAAACCAGTGGCAGTAATGTAATCACCGATGTAATCCTCGGATGACAATACCATGGTTAAAACAGGTATGCCGCCCCGGTGGCGCAGTGGTCTAAGGCGTTGGCCTCTGATCATTCTTCCGTAAGGGGTCCGGGTTCGAATCCCGGTCAGGCATGGATGTTGTGTTTGTATTACGGCACTGGCTCTTTCCCTTCCCTGGAACCAGTGACCCTAAATTAGGGACGGGCGACTGCTTATAGCCCATTGAGTTGCTCACGGTGGTCGTTAAACCTCCAATCAAAAAAAAAAACAAAAAAAAAAAAACAGGTATCAGAACTCGGGCAAATAGGCTGTTCATACACTACTGGATCGTCTTGAGCATTCCCTACACTCAGTCCTCCTGATATTCCGAAAATTTTACCATACATGTTGTTTTCATACAGGCTTATTTGAATGTTCATGGTGGTCACTTTTTCTGGAGAGGTAATTATAAATACGTCTCACATTATTCCTATAGAACGTTGTAACACAGAGTAAAAGGTTTTTTTTTTTTTCAAACTTTGGTCACTGCGATAAGAGCGGACACAGGGTCACGTGATCATTGCTCCCGTCGTCTGTACGAAGGAGTAACTCAGTCAGATCCCACGCTGCAGTTTATTCAGAAGCTGCGTTTTGCTTGTATGCTGTGTTTGCTCAATTTAGAACACAACTTCCATTCCTACGTTTGTATATATGTGTGCCTGTTCTCGTAGCAGTAAGTATATTTATGTATGATTATTTTTTTTTCAAATTCGGGTTACCTTGTTCAATGTGAGCCAACCTATTACACCATACAATAATTTCCGAAGTTATAATAAATCATTATCCACTGAGATATACGCTATTCAAAACTTGTTACCGAAAGTCACGTAAAAATAGAGTATATAATAATAATTATAGACATTAACTTTCAACATATATTGTAACGGGCATACTATGCGAGTCAAAACAGGCAAAAATAAACAAATCTTAAGATAATACATTTATTTGCTTTGAAATAGGTGTAAACTTTCTTTCAAAACACTTTGTATAAATACAGAAATATGATTTCACTCCTCATAAGCAAATAATAAAGTTCTGTGAGGTTTTAGCATGATGTTTTCGTTCAGAGTTAGATCCTTATGTATTGGTAACATCAGTGATTTTGTTCAGAATTATAGAAAATGAATTTATCTTAGTCTCAAGGGTAATAAGACTCAAGCGTAAACGGACTGGTTTGAATTTCATTTCAAATTTTATCAGAACATCAGTTCGTATAGCTGCCGGGATAACATTTTTGTCACTTTTAATTTTTTGTGCAGTACATATTAATAACATTCAGTCAATCTCTTGCGAATTTCCAATCTGAGTAATACTTCGATTTTGAGTAAACGTTGAACTCCCGTTGGAACTAGCGAGCATAACATTTCATTTTTCCGCTTTCTTTGTTACTTTGAGAGAAAAGTGTGCACGACACATTTAAACTTTTTAAAATCATTCCCATGTGTCTTTGCGTAAGAGCCTTTGTTAATTAACGCGGCATAAATATTTGGAAGAATAATGTCTCTCGAGATTATATTTCTTGAGAAAACAAAGACAATCCTAACAAAACAAGTAAAAATGTTACTTTTTCCTTAATGAAACAATATAATATCCAGCCTTTTGAAAAACAAGATAATTGTTCTGAACTTTACACCTTTCAGATCTTCTCGATGATTGAAAAAAGTGAATATCGCTGCTTCAAGTTAAGGAAAAGAGAACTAGCACACAAGAGGGCAATGATGAGATTTTGACCAGTTATCGTGTACACGAATGTCTTCGATTCTTATTGCATGTGTTTTCGTGTTGGGATGGTGTTGAAAACAAAATATTCTACGAATAATGGCTATGGATATATAATACTCAGCAGCTCAGAGGCGTATTTAGGAGAGTGTTTCATTTTTACCACGTCTTTTGTAAAAAAAGATCGTGCTTATGTTATCGGTTTGTCCGTCCGTCCGTCTATACCCACGATATCTCTGCAACTATTAGTCCGATTTGAAAAAAAATTGCATTGAAATATGCGAATGATGATCCTTCATTTCGTTTTTTTTTACGATATACATTTTCGCCGGTAGAGGGCGTAAATGCAGATGATGTCGAATTCAAAAATACGTTTCATTCCACATATTTGCTTCTAAACATCAGATTGAAAAATGTCTTTCATCTTTCGATTCCATTTATGTCGAAGAGTATTTTAGATATAGTTACTTTTTCAAATTACGTATAGATTTTCCGCTAGGGGGCGTAAAAGTAAATTACATTTTTCCCGATACCTCTTCTTCTAAAACTCCGATTTGAAATTTTTTTCTTCAGCGGATACATCTTCTGAGGGAAAATCTTTTGCGTATAATTTCGAATTTTCGGTAAAGAATACTTTTTCCACCAGGGGCGTAAATGTTAATTTTTGCTTCTGATGTACTTGCCATAAAGTCTGAGCTTCTAAATTATCGATTGAAAAAATTCTTTCGTGGACTGATGCCACTCACATCGATAAACCTTTTCGGAATATTTTCTTTCTAAAATATTCCACAGTTTCTCCGCCAGGGGGACATGGATGTATATCTCATTTTTGTCAATATCTCTACTCCTAGGAGTCCGATTTGCAAAATTCCTTCTTTGTTGGATAGTGTTTTCCGTGTGACATGGTTTTCATACAATTTCAAAATTTTCAAGTAGTTCATAGACTCTCCGCTAGGGGGCGTAGCGGTTAAATGGCGTTTCCTCCCATATCTCTGCTTCTAAATCTCTGATTTGAAAAATTCCTTCTGCACCGGATACAGCTCCTGATGGAAAATCTTTGCACAGAATTTTTAATTTAAAAATAATGGTTTGGCCACTAGGGGGCGTAAACCTTAATTTCCGCTTCTGATGTATTTGCAGCAAAATATGAGCTTCTAAATTCTCGATTGAAAAAACTGTCGTTTGTAGACCGATACTACTCATGTCGACAAACTATTTAGAAACATTTTTTCTTAAAATAGTGCATGGTTTCTTCTACGCCAGGGGGCATAGATGTATATCACAGTTTTGTCAATATCTCTACTTCTAGGAGTCAGATTTGAAAAATTCCTTCTTGGTTGGATAGTGTTTCCAGTGTGGCATGTGGTTCCTATAATTTCACAATTATCAAGTAATTCATAGACTTTCCGCTAGGGGACGTAAAAGTAAATTCGTTTCTCTCTATATCTCAGCTTCTAAATATCCGATTTGAAAAATTATTTCTGCACCGGATACAGCTCCTGATGGGAAATCCGTTGCACATAATTTCTAATTTTTGTAAAAATGGTCTGACCACCAGGGGGCGTAAGTCTTAATTTCCGCTTCTGGTGTATTTGCAGCAAAATATGAGCTTCTAAAATCTCTATTGAAAAAAAGTCGTTTGTTGACCGATACTACTCATGTCGACAAACCTTTTATGAACATTTTCTTTTTGAAATAAGGCATGGTTTCTGCGCCAGGGGCATAGGTGTATATCTTATGTTTGTCAATATCTCTACTTCTAATAGTCCGATTTGAAAAATTCCTTCTTTGTTGGATAGTGTTTTCGATGCGAAATGTTTTTCCTATAAATTCAAAATTTTCTAGTAAATCATAGACTTTCCGCTAAGGGGCACAAAGGTGAATTGTGTTTTCTGCGCTATTTCTGCTCCTAAAACTCCGATTTTAAAACTTCTTCCTGTATCGCATAAAAGACCTGATGGAAAATATTTTTCACATGATTTCTAATGTTTGGTAAAGAATGGTTTAGCTACCATGGGTCATAAGTGTTAATTTCTGTTTCTGATGCATTTGTACCAAAATTTGGGCTCCTGAAAACTCGACTAAATTTTTTTTTCTTGAACCGATACCGCTCATATGGATAAACCTTTTGAGAATACTTTCTTCCTAAAATAATGCATGGTTTTTCCACCAGGGGACATGAAGTCACATCTTATTTTTGTCGATATCTCTGTTTCTACGAGTTCGTAAGCTCACGATTCCGTTTACAGCAATATCTGAGGGATCAAAAACCCGATTGAAAAACTTCTTTTTTCTGTCAGATACTATTGTTTTCCATACCGGTTCGATTGAATTTGAATAGCTTTGATAAATTTAATTTGCCTCAGAACGGATTCAAAAGACGTGCTTATTACACCCGAAAATTTGGTGTCATCTTTCTTGTTGTTTTTCTTGTTAAAATGCGACTTAATTAGAAAAAAAAACGTTAATTTAATAAAAATACCTCAACTTATATTAGAAAATGGTGCTAACCACAAAGAACAACTATGTTGAATCTAAAAAACTGTCGAAGCACGATCAATACCTGGTCTCATACTGCAATTAAAAACTTTATTTACAGACTAAAAACTAAGTAAAAGAATTAAAATTGCAAGATCTTTAATGGTCGCAAAGACCACATCATCAGGCCTAAATACCCGAACGTGAGCTAACATTAATGTTTATATACAGAGGCAACATACAAAGGCTCTCCTCCTTTACATCATACATGTTGCCAGAGAAAGTCACAAAGAACCAATAATTTACTCAGTAAATGAACCAATGAGCAGAGTCCAATTACTCATCGTAGGGTTGGAGGCGGTAGCTGTGCCACAAGGCGTTTCCATATAGCAGGTAGATTGTAGGGCAGTTCGTCAATGTAACACAGCAGTCCGAAATAGGTAATCCATAATGCTTCAAGTAGAAAAAGAGTTTGTCGATTATTTGTGGTGCCCAGAATGCGAACGTTATCATAGTCTGGGTGGAAGCCACCACTTTTTACTGTTCTGGAAAAAGCAGAGGCTGACTTGGATGATCTAATCGAGTACTCGTGTTCAGCCATCCTCCTAGATCCATTCCTAAAGGCAGTGTTAGCTCAGGTTCAGGTGTTTTGGCCTGATGATGTGGTCTTTGCGACCATGAAAGATCTTGCTATTTTAATTATTTTACTTAGTTTTTAGCCTGTAAATAAAGTTTTTAATTGCAGTGTGAGACTAGGTATTGATCGTGCTCAGACAAATTTTTAGATTCAACATACTGTAGTTGTTCTTTGTGATTACGACCAGCACGAAAGTTTCTTCTACTACTTATGGTGCTTTAACTTTTTCTTATGTTTTTAATTAACATTACTATAATGAATAAAATTCTCCGGCTGGACGTGTAGTGCAGGAAAGCTTACGTTAAGTCACGTTAGGGTTATTGAAAGGTTACTTGACGTAGCTAAAGTGTGCTTAAACTTCAAAGTGCTAGAGTTTGTTTAGGTAAGACACGCACGTGCAATAAATTCCAAGAATATGGAATTTATTTTTACTCAGCGTTCTTCATTATCTTGAATATCAGTAATATTACTTTGGTTTTGTACATTAGTACCTTGAAGGCTCCTTATTAGAGCGGTAAACACAATATACCCTGAACTTAACGTAAACACTCAATGAAATAGACTTAACTGCCAGACAGAGGTCTGACAATAAAATGAACTAAGTAAACGTACTAACTTTTAACCTTTTATTGGGGAGCTCCTGGTATTACTCAAATACACACTCCAAAATAACACAACTACTGATAGCCCGAACTTTCGTACTATCGTAATATCGTAGAAACGTAGATAAATCGCATATCAATAATCAGGAAGAACCTATCACATATAAAACGAAGCTCTTCGGTATACTTGAGCGCGCCTATATATATATATACTGCATACCACCACGTCATGACTTACACTCGTTGCCACATATAATTCAGCGGGAGAAACAACATCTCGTTAAGTGAGAAGATAATTTGCATAGGAAAATAAAATAACAAGAGATAGTAAAATCAAAAAGAAACTGAATCTAGAGTATACGTTACATTACCACTTTCTGTCAGCGAGCCCTTTGGAAAGAAATTCTGTTAATATATACGCCCCTTAGCAGCTGATGCTAGTTTCAGGATAGAAATGGCTGATTTCCGAGAAAACAAGTCTTTTTCCGTTCGTATCAATCACCGACTGAGAACCACGTTGAAATAAACCGCACACAAAAGCTTATTTAACGCAGCTGAAAGCTAAGAACTCTTATCTATCGATAAACTTTCTTTTAATTATTATATCTCAGTTCATAAGTTCTTAATCCAAGATTGATCATATGTCACCACCATCATGAAATAAGTTATGCAAAAGTTTTGTCACAAAAATTTCCTGACTATATAAAAGGAAAGCGCGATATTAAGGGTAAGAAGCCCGTCAAACGTTTCTTTGAGCCCACACTTTATCCTCAGTTAGAACACATAGCGAGTTTAATCATCTTATATTTTAGGGAACTTGGACAAAGGTACACTCACCGACAATGAAATTTGCGCACCTAAAAAACAACAACCGCGAAACTTTTCAAATAGCTAGAGTGCGTGCTGGTACTGGTAGGCCAATGATCCACGTTTGGTGCGAGTGCGCATGACCAAACACCCTGTGGTGGCGCTGCAAGCATGAACCGGCAGCTTCATAAAGCGGCGTGTAGTCGGTGCCCCATGAAAGCGAATAGTACCGACCGACTCAAGCAAGAGTACAGAGTGACAAGAATGCCGGGTAGACGCCAGAGACGTCGATTTACGCAACGTACGGACTTTGAGAGAGGCCGTATCATCGGGCTGAAAACCGCAGGGTGGTGGGCGTGCCGTATAGCTCGCAACGTGGATCGTTCTGACCATACCATTCAACTGTGTTGGGAGCAGTGTACAGTTGCCGGCACTGCCACACGGCGGAGCGGCTCCGGACGGACCAGGAGGACCACCGGTAGAGAGGTTCGAAGGATCGTGCGCCAGGCACGAACGTATCCCACAGAGACTCGGACCAACTATACAGAGAGATGTAGCGGCTTCTGTGTGCCCACTAGAGCTGAGATGGGCTGAGTCCGAGCCCGGGCCCGAATCGGGCTCGGGCTGTAGGATATTTACTGCGGTTCGGGTCGGGCGGGCTCGGGCTCTTAGATGGAAGGAGAGCGAGAGAATTTTTTTTCTTATATATAAATGTGATTTTATATGATTTTAGCACACGAGGCACTTTATAATCTGTAAATGGAATTCTTCGGCAACTGGTTCTGGTTGGGGAGCGGGCATTCGAGATGGCTATTTATTCCGGGCTTTTGTAAATAATTGCCATAGGCTGCGCATGAGTGTGTTTCTGCAAAGAAGAAAAAGCTTTTTCAAGAACTATAGATATTGGATAATTGATAGCATGACGACGATAATTTAGTCCTTATCTCCACGCAGTAGCTCCCTGCTAATTCTATTTAGCAACGTACATATTGTAGTGCACTATGGCGCGATAATAATAGCATTATTTGAGCAAACATACAATGGCAGCACCACCCGATCATTTTGGATGCCCGTCCGTCCGAAGCACTTCAGGTGGAAACGAACGGTCAAAGAAATTCTTCCAGTTCCACTGTAACAATACATAGAGGTCCCTTCTAACCATTCCCTATTTGGGAAATACGTTGGTTAATTGCAGGAGGCCAAGAGAGTGGAAGTGTGGGAAAGGAGATTTTTTTTTTAATTAATGGTTGAACTGTTTAGACCCATTCGGGCTCGAATGGGCACGGGCTGATATACCACGGGCTCGGGCTCCAAAAAGTGAGCCGTCGCAGAAGCGAATCTGCGATCCCAGCGTCCCTTACGTGTGATGTCATTAACACCGGAACATCGCCAGCTCCGTGTGCAGTGGTGCCAAAACAGAGTGACGTGGAGCGCCACAGACTGGCGACGTGTGGTGTTTAGCAATGAGTGCAGCTTCGTTTTGGGGACAGATGATCTTCGTTTCCAGGTATGGAGGTCCACGGGTCAACGGTACAATCCCAATCTTGCTACTGAGTGCCACACCTCCCTCACTGTAGGTATTATGGCCTGGAGAGACATTGCCTATGATAGCCGATCAGCTCTAGTAGTGGTATGTGGATCATTGACGGTCCAGCGGTATGTGGATCATTGACGGTCCAGCGGTATGTGGATCATTGACGGGCCAGCGGTATGTGGACGAGACCCTACGGCCCCATGTGCTCCAATTCCTGGCCGGGATTCCAGGTGTGCTATACCGGCAGGGTTACCCAGGACTGCCTACGTCCTGTCCAGACACTTCCATGGCCTGCCCGCTCCCCGGACATGTCCCCTATCGAGCATGTGTGGGACCAGTTAAAACACCAGCTGCCACCGTGCCGCACTATCCGGGATTTGGAGCACACCGTCCAACACGTGTGGGCCAATCTGCCGCAGCCCCCCTTCCCCGGTAATAAATAAGGGCGTCTTCCTATCCCTTTCTATCTTGCTTCCGTGTCACTTTTATATCGGGCACTCCAGCCCAAATCTGCTAGATTCATGTTTCTCAAGGTTGTTTAAGACCTGGGGTCAGATACAACCTTCCTAAAATCCTCTGCATATGATCAGATCCGTAGGACAACATCACACGTCTCTTCGCCTCCATGCCGGACCGTATTGCAGCATGTACCGCCTCACGAGGCAGTGCGACGCGCTATTGAAGAAGACCGGACTGCGTGCCAAAGATGCTTTTGTAATTGTCCTGCAACTCTGTTTTTGCCATCATGTGTATCATTCATCTGTATCATTACGTCCATAAAATTTCAGTTGAATTCGATGCTTCTTTCTTGGTGTGCAAATTTCATTGTCCGTGAATGTATTAAAACTTTTCGGATTTAAAAGATACTGTTGGGAATTTTTTATTGACAGCGTTTTATTGAATCTGTCAAAGTGTGTAGCAAAAACTTCTTAGTTTCTTACCGATGCCAAATCAATAAACAAACCCTGATGTTACTATCATCTCTATAATACCTCGAGACTGAAGCATGCCGTGAAAATGTGCATTAGCATTTAGCTAGAGAAGCGAATATGATGGCCTTAGATAGAAAGAAGTAGAGGAAGACTTTGTCTGAACGATATGGTCAAGGAAATCCGCTTAGTAGTGGAAATTACTGATGATGATGAGAGAATATGGAAATGCTTCACTGAAATTTCATTACATAAAATGAATTTTCGGTTGAACTAAGTGGTGAAAATCTATTCTTTGAAATAGAGGGCCACTGAGCGAATCTCTAGGAGAGTAGTAAAAAGACACCATTTTCGTAATTGTAGTTAAACCCTTTAAGAACCATGGCTCTAAAATCATGTATCACTCTAGATACCATAACGCCTGAAATTGTCTGTTGGTTCACTCCTTCGTTTAGTAACAACAACGGTGGCTGACAGTGACTCCAGCTGATCTCTCATATATCGCGCAGATTTGAGGAACACATAAGGGTAGGAAATCTGATTCAGTCTAGACAGGTGTTTCGGGCGGCTATGGGTGTTTCTATATGGGCGTTTTGGGCGTTATGGTCGTTAAAGGGTTAAAGAGTTGGTATTCTTTATCAGTCTACAAATTGAAATTCATGGACAGCCCTATGACAGAGAACATTAAAAATACGACATACACAGCGCGGCAATTAAGTAATGAGGCCTAATTAAAGAAAATGGAAAAGCCGAAAAACTTATGTGAATATACAACGGCCGTTCCATAAAAACTAAGAGTAAATTCCCACAAAATGAAGAAATGTAGGTTCATTAAAATACACTGACGGAAAAAATCCCAACACCAAGAAGGAGTTGTGTTAGATAAACGACAGTAGGTAGGCGATGAGAGTACATCTGTAAGATGACGCCTATGCAAATTTCGCGCTCGGTGCATGCGTGTGGCGCTAGTAGCGCCCTCGGAACATGCAAAGCAGGTTTGCTGTAAATACACGCTGTAACGTTCGTGAGCGTTAGTTATCGTTGAGATTCGACGTAGTGTGTTGATGTTAGTCAAGAATGCCCTTTAAGAAGTCGAAGAAGCCATTATCAACAGCTCACGGAGTTTGAACGAGGTCATGTAATAGGGCTACGAGAAGGTGGATTTTCTTTCCGCAATATTGCAGAACGACTTGGCAGGAATGCAGCCACTGTGCATGATTGTTGGCAGCGGTGGTCAAGGGAAGGTACTGCCTCAAGAAGACCGGGTTCCGTCCGGCCACGTGGCACTACTGAGAGGGAAGACCGCCGTGTACGGCGTATGGCCGGGGTGCATCGTACCGCGTCTGCGGCAGCAATTCGAGCTGCAGTTGCCACCATAGTGACACAACGAACTGTTACAAATCGGTTACTTGAAGGACAGCTTCGATCCAGACGCCCTGTAGCGTGCATTCCACTTACTCCAAACCAGTGCCGTTTGCGACGTCAATGGTGTCAAGCTAGAGCTCATTGGAGGACGGAGTGGAGATCTGTTGTGTTTTCTGATGACAGCCGGTTCTGCTTGGGTGCCAGTGATGGCCGTGTGTTAGTTAGAAAGAGTCCAGGTGAGCGCCTGCAACCAACCTCTCTGCGGCCGAGACACACTGGACCTACACCTGGAGTTATGTTCTGGGGAGCAATTTCCTATGACAGCAGGAGCACTCTCGTGGTTATCCCACGCACCCTGATGGCACAGTTGTACGTCGGTGTGGTGATTCAACCTGTTGTGCTGCCATTCATGAACAGCATTCCAGGGGGTGTTTTCCAACAGGATAACGCTCGCCCGCATACCGCTGTTATAACCCAACATGCTCTACAGAGTGTCGACATGTTGCCGTGGCCTGCTAGATCACCAGATCTTTCACCAATCGAGCACGTATGGGACATCATTGAACGACAACTCCAGCGTCACCCCCAACCAGCATTAACCGTCCCTGTATTGAACGACCAAGTGCAACAGGCATGGAACTCCATCCCACAAACTGACATCCACCACCTGTACGATACAATGCATGAACGTTTGTGTGCTTGCATTCAACATTCTGGCGGTTACACCGGTTATTAATGTACCAGCAGTTCACATTTAAAATGGCTCTTCTCGCGCTTACAATAATCTGTGATCTTGAAACCTTAATCGATTAAATATGTTACCTATACAAATGTATTGCCGCCATTTCATTCCTCTACAACTACTTTTTCGTGGTGTTGGGAATTTTTTTCCGTCAGTGTATATGTTATTCTTTTTCAAAATATCTTCCCTCGGATGATACGCAACGGTCCCATTGTTCAGTTCACTTTCCAAAGCATGTGGCGAAGGCATTTTGTGGAAGCTGCTCTAGCAACCTCTGTACAGATAGAATAACGTCAGCATCTGTGTTGAATGTTGCGCCACGGAACTTCTCCTTCATTGTTGGAAACAACCAAAAATCGCACGGGACGAGATCCGGATTGTAGGCCGGCTGTGGCAGGATTTCAATACTGCATTTCGTAAGAGACTGTTGAACACAAGCAGACAAATGTGGGAGGGTGTTAGCGTGGTGTAGGGTCCACTTGCCCACCAGTTCGTGTCGCTTAATCGATATGTCTCGTCGCAGACGCTTCAAGACTGAAATGTAATACTCAGCATTGACAGTAATTTGTGTAGGAACGGCATGCTGGTAGATTACACCTTTATGATCAAAGAAAATTATCACCACCTTCCCAGCTGATTTAGCTTGCCGGACTTTTTATATGAGGAGGCGAGCATGTGTGCTTCCAGACACTCGTTGCGCGCTTCGCGAAGTGATCGAAATTGTAGACCCATATTTAATCGGTAGTTATTACTGTGTTTAGAAAGTTTGGATCCTTTGCAAACATTTGTTTCCATTCATGATGCATCTGAACTCTGGCTAACCATTGCTCTTTCGTTAGGTGATGAAGTACTCATCTGGAACACACACGATACAGCAGTAATTTCTCGCGTAGAATGCGGAATGCCTACATTTTTGAAATATTAGTTGACGCAGCTATGTCTTCACATGTAGTTCATCGATCTTCTTGGAGTATTGTCCAAACAATGTTAAAAATAAGCTCCGTAACAACACTCTCAGGTCGGCGAGGCCTAGGAGCGAGTTCTGCCGAGAAACGCCCCTTTTTTGAAATCATGGTGCCATCTAAAAATCGTTGAGACACCCAAGCATTTATCTTTGTAAACTTTTTTCATTAAATTAACTGTTTTTGGAGCCTTTTTACCCAAACGATAGCAAAATTTTATCGCACAAGGCATTTCATTTCTTAACTCTGAATCGCTCACCTCCATATCTGTATGGCGAAATGCAGACGTACCTTAAACAACTGCGCAATTACCAAAGCAAAATAATTTACCACGGCTAATAACTGCTGTCATAGATACTCCCTTTATTCTGTTAATCGTCTGCGCGGTTATGTTTTCCTTTCGCACTGTTGCTAACTCAAAAAAAAGTTACTCTCAGTTTTTATGGAAAGGTATATTATTCGAAGTACATTCCTCCTGCGTTAATACAAGAAGTGGCACGATCAGCCAATGAAAGGAAGGACTTGCAGAGGTCATCTTTTAGTCTACAGTCAAGAGCTGATGTCACAGTTTTTTGTATGTCTTAAATGTCTTGTAAAACCTTTCCTTTTAAAGGCAGTGTGATGATCTCTGTTAACGAAAGGCCTCTATAAATATTTAAATATGATTTAAATATTTAATGGATGCAGAATTAAAATTTGCCTTACAGTGATGAAAATGATTTTGATTTCTTTTTCGTGTGTATATGTATGTGTTCAAGTAACGGTCGTGTAAGATACCTTGCACGAGAACGGAAAATTTATCCTTACAAACCCACTGCTGGACATTTTGTGGCATAACTCCTCAACGACGCCGATTTGCTCAAACTGGTAAGATAGTCGTTGGTTGTTAAGTACATGGTGATATTCTGTACGCCTTCTTACATGCTTGAAGGCGGACCAAAGGGATATTCGTTACGAGGTGTCAACAATGCGACTCCCAAACGTGGAGGGGTTCGCAGAGAGAAAGAGACGAGAAGGACATTCGAAGTTGCTATGAGGAGGAGAAAGAGCTCTTTTTATGCTCGGTGGTTAGTAACTGCACGAACGTCAAACTGTAAATGCATACTTCTGTAAATAGAATTGTCTCCCAAAATTCAATAAATGGTTGCAATCTCATCAAGTATTTTCCCTAAGGCCGTATATACTGTAAAGGACGAAACGAACCAAAAACGGGCCTGGAAACCACAGGCTCACTAGAGCATCTCACAGGCAGTTTTAAGTTAGGAAATAGGAAGTAGTTACACGGTAACAAATCTGGAGAATAGGGGATATAGTTGAGTACACACACTTGTTTTCGTGCCAAAATTTTCTGTAGGCTGAGTTCTCTGTGTTAGGGTGCGTTAACGTGAAGAAGCAACCATTGCCCGGTTTTTGTACTCAGGCCTGACACGAACAATCCACTTCCACAATCGTTCCGAAATAGATGTGAAAGTATTGCCAGTGGCAGTTGTACCTTTAGGAATGAACTCGTGATGCAGAATTCCCTTGCTGTCGTAAAAGCAAACAAGCATTATCTTGAATTTGGACTTCTGTAAGCTTATCTCCTTTCCTTTGGGTGACTTTGGTGACTTCTACTGAGCACTTTGACGCTTCGTTTAAGTATCATAATGAAAACACCGTGTCTCGTCACTTACCACAAGGCTTTGGAGAAAATATTTGCATTGTTTCTTCAGTATCCAGTATGTCCTTTGCGTACTCTACTCGTACATGTGTCTGGTCATCTGACAAATTATGCGGAACAAAACGAGCACGAACTCCACTCCAAATCTTGCACGCACTAAAATATCACGAATCGTCTCTTTATTAACACCGACCTCACATTCAAGCATCCTTAAGGTCACACAACGATCACTCTTTATCCTTTCGTAAACTCTCTCAATGAGTTCAGAAGTGCGCACTGAAATCGGACGTCCGAGCCTTTCGTCATTTTCCAAGTTTCCCCGCCCATCCTTGAAACGTGCTTACCATCGGAATATTTGCGCACGAGATAGACAGCTAGTCCCCCATACACATCACGCAACAATTCAACTGTGTCAGATGCAGTCTTACCGATTTTAAAACAGAAACGGATATTTGCTCTCTGCTCCACGACAGAGCTGGGACATTGTTCTTCCACCGAATGACGTCATGCACAGCGTAAATAATCATCTGCGTAATTCTCACGCAAATGCTGTTGCCACTGCATAGCTAATAAATGATTTATCAAGAAACCGTGTTTTCCCGAAGCGTGTGTTTTTTCGGGAATTAAAAAAAAAGTCTCGTTACTTAATTACCGCACTGTGTAAGTAGACTAAAATCGGGAAGAAATAATGAGTCGCTAGAAGCCATGGAGGATCATGTCCATGGCTTCTAGCACTAGCACGCTGAATAAATGCTATATACAGTACAGCCACGAAATTTCTTTTTTTTTTTACCTTTCATATCATCACTGTCTGTAAAATTTATATGAACGGATTTTTTTCGCAAAATTTTTGCCGACCACTTAATAATATTGTGTTCCGCTGTACGATACTTAGCCCCTGAGCTCCGGCTGATGGCGTTGCCACTGATAAACGGGTGTAGAGGCCGAACCATGACTCCTGAGAAGAAAATTGTAGCTATTGTTTCTTTTAAATTTTTTTCTGATATTGAGCCATTAGGGGAATTCGTAATGCTACAAATCTCAAAACCTTTACTACAGTTTGATTTACACAGTTGAGTCATATTACACTGCTGGCCACCCAAAATGCAACACCAAGAAGGACACGAGAGAGCAAAGCCAGATTTACTGGACACATGACCACAGATACAAAGATGAAACGATTGAGCTTACAGGCCCGTGCGACTTGCGGAACACGCAGACATTCATAGTTCGTGTGGCCCCCATGGCTGGCAATGACAGCCGCTATACACGCCGCGGCATCGGATGAAAGAGGCTCTGGATGTGGGCTTGGGGTATGTCGGTCCAGGCTGCTTCCACACGTGTTGCGACAGTTCATCAGGTGTAGTCACGGGTGGTGCTTGCCGGGCTAACTCGGTTGCCGATCAACGACCAGACGTGTTCGATGGGCGACCTATCTGGAGAACAGGCGAGCCACGGCAGCAGTGACACCTGGTGGGCCATGAAGAAATGTTGCACGAAGCGTGCCACGTGTGGGCGCGCATTGCCCTGTTGAAACGTGGCCGCTGGCAGGTCCTGCAGGTAAGGGAGGACTACAGGCTCCAAAACGTTGGAGAGACCAGAGGAGTGCGGGTGTCATATCCAATTGCGCCCCAAACCATAACGTCAGGCGACGGACCGGTATGGCGATTCATAATGCAGATGTCATACAGTCTCTCGCCGCGGTGCCGCCACACGCAGATCCGACCATCGTGATGTTTCAGGCAGAAGCGGAATTCATCGCAGAAGACAATCCCGTACCATTCCGTAGTCCAGCTGCGGCGTTCAACGGCCCACTGCCGCCGCACTTGCCGGTGGTGTAACGTCAATGGTAATCGGAGTAATGGGCGCCGTGCGACAAGTCCCTGCTCCTGCAGACGACGTCGAACGGTACGTGCTGCCACAGGTTGTTGCGCAACACACCCTAATTCCTGCGCTAACGTTCGTGATGTGGCAGTGCGAGCCGTCAATACCAGCCGCACTACATGCCGGTGCTCTCGTTCGGTGGTGTGCCGCGGTTGCAGCAATCGCTCACGTCCGTCCGTCCGTCACTCGTGCACCCACCGAATCCATACTCGCCTCACTGTAGCTGGATATCGTCCCACACGGGCGCTGATGTCTCGGTACGATAAACCGCTGTCGCGATAAGCCACTATTCGTCCTCTGTCGAACTCCGAAACGTGCTGGAATGACTGCCGTATTCTGCGACGAGGCATCAGGAAGCTTCCCACGCACAGGTCCGGCAGCACAACACACTTCCACTACTTACCCTCCGCCTTCTGTGCACCCTTCTTATAGTGCTTCTCGGTGGCGTGCCCGCCGCACATGATTTGCATATGTCCTGCAATGCTAATCGTTTGCGTGTCCATTCGCGGGCGACGCATGCTGCGAATTTCAGGCCAATCGGATGCTTTCCTTCTTGGTGTTGTAATTTGGGTGGCCAGCAGTGTATTTATACTGTCGAGTCCTCATATTTTTGACGTCAACAGCACGTAGCCAATGAAAGAAGGCACGTGTCGTGAGCTGGTGTGAAGGCTATATAAGGTGTGCTGTAGGCATTCTGAAAACATATCACTTGTTGCTGTCATGAAAAAAAGGAGCGATTTATCATATTTACAAAAAGGAATGATCTTCGGCTTTCAAGCCAAGGGTGGCAGTATTTCTGAAACAGCGTAGTTTATGAACTGTTCGCGTGCTGCTGTGGTTAAAATGTATCGTGATCGAAGAAATGGCACCATTGCGAATAAGCGACGTGGAAGCTGCTGAGCACCACATGCCATTGATGTGAGAGGTGAGCGTCGGCTTCGAAGGTGTGATGTTTAGCAACACCTTCGAAGCCGACGCTCGCCTCACCTCTCTCGGCCAGTGAGTCGCTCACACTGGCTGAATGAACCCGGAAACTACCGGAAGTGTGTTTAAAATGACAGTTCCTCGAACCCTGCTGCGTATGGGGGTTCCGATGGAGAAAGATGGTCATTGTACCTATGCTAAACAAAGGTGTATCGGCAGAAAAGTCTTACATTTGCACGGCAGTATGGGAATCGGGCCTACGCTGATTGGCAAAGCATTGCCTTCTCTGACGAGTCACGTTTTCTGCTTCATCAAACGAATGGACGTTGGCGTATTAGGCGAGAAATTACGAACAACAAACACTCTTCAACCATTACTGGCAGAACACAAGCTGGTGGGGTCAGCGTTATGGTCTGGAGAATGTTTTCGCGGCTTCCCTGGGTCTTCTCATACGTGTGGAAGTAGCTATGGACCGAATTCGTAATTAATCCATCCTTGCAGACCACGTACCCCCATACATGCTGATTGTCTTTCCTGGGGTTGATAGGATCTTCCAGCAGGACAATGCGACATGTCGCACAGCTAGAAATTTCTGAGAGTGGTTGGAAAAGCACGATGAAGATTTCAAAGTACTTCCCTGGCCCCGTAATTCCCTAGACGTAAACCCAATTGAGTATCTGTAGGACCACCTCGATCTTGTTGTTTGCTGTATGGACCCCTCACTACGCACCCTCCAGCAGCTGTC
Organism: Macrothele yani; assembly: GCA_039090855.1. Taxonomy (NCBI): domain Eukaryota; kingdom Metazoa; phylum Arthropoda; class Arachnida; order Araneae; family Macrothelidae; genus Macrothele; species Macrothele yani. Next base: position 88,034,853 of record CM076998.1, on the reverse strand, counting down.
ATATGCACTGCAGTCGGCATAGCATGACTCTAGATGACTGAGAAGACCTTCCAGCTTCTAACTGAGTAACTCCCATCCCGTCTAGTTGCTGTCCGCGCTGCACACGGTGGTTACTCTGGATATTAGGTGGTGATTACAATAATGTGACTCGACAGTGTGTATCTAAAGTTCCGATTATTTTACTGATAGAAAAAACATCTAGTTGTGACAACCAAGGAAAATATTTTTTGTTCAGCTTTTCTTTTAAATATCACAGAAAAATACTGGTCGTGTTCCGGTTATTGTATTTTTGAACACTTATGTAGTAGTGACATCTTTCAAGTATTATACTCCTGGAATATTATTTTAATATCGCATTTTAATTATAACTAAAATTGGATTTATTTGCTTCCTTTACTGCAAATATATACTTATTGGTGATATCTAAAGGGCTTTCGTCTTCCGAAAGCCTTATTTAAGATATTACGGGAAAAACTTTGCTAACGTGGGTCTAAGTGCTGAGAGGCGGGGAGTCTTAAGAGACTGAATTATGATATCTGATTGTACACGAGAGCAACATTAAACAGATGTCCGACTTAATATTCTTCAGGAAACTAATTCTAAATCCAATTACAAAATTTTGCCATTTTGAGAGCCCATTATCGCCACTTTATTGGATAACAATCGGTTCTGAGCGTTGGAACAAACGGGAATTATTTTGTCTTTCGGCAAGTGCATAATGAAAGGACTACCGGAAGCAGACAATAAGATCTAACGAACTTCACAAGAAAAAGAGTTTGATTGATGGGTACTGAAGTTTCGGAATCTTCAGAACGCTTCTGTAAAGGTTAATTACAACTAAATCGCCAGTAAGCAGCTACGGCAAAGCTCTTGCTTGTAGCGCGTGATGCAATTTTCCTGAATTAAACTTCGCTCCATAATATATCATGTGGAGAAAATAGCTATCATTCGATAATGGACATATGGGTCCAGCGCTTCGTCAAATTAATGGCAGAAAGATTGCGAAATCGGATTGTCACTGACTTAAAACAAAATAAGTAGCGTGACTCGGAAGATTTTTAAGATGTTTAAATAAATTACATACCTGAGTAAACACAAATCTCCGTACATTTAAAGATAAATGAAACGAGGACCATCAAGCCTTATGAAAAGGGTAATATGTTTGGTAAATATAACCACAATGACTTAGGATGGTATAAAAGAGGGTTAGCAACAGAAAATGCTTGTTTTATGAAAGATTGTTGGTTAAATCATAGATTTCCACCGAGAAAAAGAAACCAAACATCTCTAAAATAAATGACAAGAAAGATGACCACGAATTTTCTGTTGAAATGAGCACGTCTGTTTTGAATTTCTTTTCGCCGTAAATAAAATTTTTCAGAGTTGTTCATAATCAATAGAACCGGTTATAAAAAAATCAACCGGATTTCTACAATCGATAAAGCATCCAAAAATAGAAACAGCTAATTACTTCCCGTAGCTCTTGAAAGGTGTGTTACTAAAATTATCAAATGATGCACAAAACGTTTCTCATTGCTGAAGAAATGAATATCAGAGACAAAGAGGTTTTCAAATCGAACAGTTAAAAAAAAGAAATATAGAAGGAAACATGACATAACTCTACGCCTTCTAGCGGAAAAATTTTGCCTAATGCAAAAGCTAACAAGAAAGATGGCACCGAATTTTCAGGTGTAATAAGCACGTCTTTTGAATACTTTCGGACGCGAATTAAACTTATCAAAGCTATTCAAAGTCAATGGAACCGGTATGGAAAACAATAGAGTCTGACCGAAGAAAGAAGTTTCTCAATCGGGGTTTTAAACCCGCAGATACTACTGTGAACGGAATCGTAAATTTATGCCCACTGGTTGCGGACTTGTGCGTTAAGAAAAATTTGAAATTATATGAGAAACATTTCGCAGCGAAAACGCTTTCCAGCAAAGAAAGAATATTTCAAATCGGACTCTTAGAAGCAGAGATATCGACAAATATAAGATATGCATCTACGCTCCCTAGCGGAAAAAACATGCATTGCTTTAAAAAGAAAGTTTTCTGAAAAGGTTTTTCGATGTGAGGGGTATCAATCCCGGAAAGAACTTTTTCAGTCGAGTTTCCAGGAGCTCATATTTTGCTCCAAATATATCAAACGCAGAAATTAACACTTATGCCCCCTGGTGTCCAAACCATTCTTTACCAATTATTAGAAATTATATGAAAAACATTTCCCATCAGGAGGTGTATGCGATACAGGAAGAATTTTTCAAATCGGAGTTTTAGAAGCAGACACATTGGGGAAAAAGCAATTTACCTTAACGCCCCCTAGCGGAAAGTCTATGATTTACTTGGAAATTTTGAAATTATATAAAAAACATTTCGCATCGGAAACGCTATCGAACAAAGCAGGGATTTTCCAAATCGGACTTTTAGAAGTAGAGATATGGCCAAAAATAGGATATACATTTACGCCCCGTGGCGGAAAAATTATGCATTTTTTTAAGAAGAAAATATTCCGAAAAGGTTTATCGACGTGACTAGTACCAGCCACAAACGAATTTTTTAAGTCGAGATTTTAGAAGCTCAGGTTTTGCTGCAAATTCATCAGAAGCGGAAATTGATACTTACGCCCCCTGGTGACCAAACAATTGTTTACCAAAATTTAGAAATTATATGCAAGATTTCACATCCAAAGCTGTATCCGCTGCAGAAAAAACTTTTTAAACGCGAGTTTTAGAAGCAGAGATATCGGGGAAAAGGCAATTTACTTTTACTGCCCTAGCGGAAAATTTATGCGTAACTTGCAAAAGTGACTATAGCAAAATACTCTTCGACATAAATGGAATCGTAAGGTAAAATATTTTTTTTAATCTGACGTTTACAAGCAAATATATGGAGTAAAATGTATTCTGAATTCGATATCATCTGCATTTACAACCCCTAGCGGCAAAATTGAACATCGTAAGAATAATGAAATGAAGGATCATCATTCGCATATTTCAAGCTACCCAGCTTCCCAACGCAAAAATAATTTTCGAAATTGGATTAAAATATGGTGTCCACAGGCGGACGGACGGAAAAAATATAACGAGAAAACGTTTCTGATATTTACGATCTCTAACGGGAAAGCTGTTTATTATCCAAAGAGAATAATGCTCCCCATCTTTATTGTAGAGAATGGCATAGAATGGAAAAGAAAATTCTCAATAGGCTTTTTAGAAGTGGAGTTACACCTGTAAACAGAAGTGAAAAAGTCACCTAGCGACATAATTGTAGACTACATAAAACTCCACAAGTGTTCCACAACGTAAATCGTATCTCGTGTTAAAAGAATTTTTGTATACACTGACGGAAAAAAATCCCACCACGAAAAAATAGTTGTAGAGGAATGAAATGGCGGCAATACATTTGTATAGGTAACATATTTAATCGATTAAAGTTTCAAGATCACAGCTTATTGTAAGCGCGAGAAGATCCATTTTAAATGTGAAATGCTGGTACATTAATAACCGGTGTAACCGCCAGAATGTTGAAAGCAAGCACACAAACGTTCATACATTGTGTCGTACAGGTGCTGGATGTCAGTTTGTGGGATGGAGTTCCATGCCTGTCGCACTTGATCGGTCAATACAGGGACGGTTAATGTTGGTTGGGGGTGACGCTGGATTTGTCGTCCAATGATGTCCTATACTACTCGATTGGTGAAAGATCTGGTGATCTAGCAGGCCACGGCAACATGTCGACACTCTGTAGAGCATGTTGGGTTACAATAGCGGTATGCGGGCGAGCGTTATCCTGTTGGAAAACACCCCCTGGAATGCTGTTAATGAATAGCAGCACAACAGGTTGAATCACCAGACCGACGTACAACTGTTCCGTCAGGATGCGTGGGATAACCACGAGAGTGCTCCTGCTGTCATAGGAAATTGCTCCCCAGACCATAACTCCAGGTGTAGGACCAGTGTGTCTCGGCCGCAGGCAGGTTGGTTGCAGGCGCTCACCTGGCCTGCTTCTAACCAACACAAGGCCATCACTGGCACCCAGGCAGAACCGGCTTTCATCAGAAAACACAACAGATCTCCACTCCGTCCTCCAATGAGCTCTATCTTGACACCACTGACGTCGCAAACGGCAGTGGTTTGTTGTAAGTGGAATGCACGCTACAGGGCGTCTGGCTCGGAGCTGTCCTTCAAGTAACCGATTTGTAACAGTTCGTTGTGTCACTGTGGTGGCAACTGCAGCTCGAATTGATGCCGCAGACGTGGTACGATGCGCCACGGCCATACGCCGTACACGGCGGTCTTCCCTCTCAGTTGTGCCACGTGGCCGGACGGAACCCGGTCTTCTTGAGGCAGTATCTTCCCTTGACCACCGCTGCCAACAATCATGCACAGTGGCTACATTCCTGCGAAGTCGTTCTGCAATATTGCGGAAAGAAAATCCACCTTCTCGTAGCTCTATTACACGATCGCGTTCAAACTCCGTGAGCTGTTGATAATGGCTTCTTCGTCTTCTTAAAGGCATTCTTGACTAACATCAACACACTACGTCGAATCTCAACGATAACTAACGCTCACGAACGTTACAGCGCGTACTTACAGCAAACCTGCTTTGCATGTTCCGAAGGGCGCTACTAGCGCCACACGTATGCGCCGAGCGCGAAATTTGCATGGACGTCATCTTACAGATGTACTCTCATTGCCTACCAACTGTCGTTTATCTAACACAACCCCTTTTTTGTGTTGGGATTTTTTTCCATCAGTGTATATCATTTAGAAGCAGAGATACGTCGATAAGACATTACATTATAACCACCTACAATAAGCTGTAGCATCCCCTTTAGTCCGCAAAATCGCGAATACTCGGCGAGGCATTGATTCGATGAGGTGGCGATAGGTATTTTGGAGTAACTGGTACCATAATGTCAACAGCAGGTCCTCCAGTTCCCATACATTTCGGGGGTGGTGATTTAACGCGAACCCGCTTTTCCAAGTCGAACTATAAATGTTCGATTGGGTTCGTGTCAGGTGAATTTAGAGGGCAGGGCATTAACAGAAATGCACCAGAATGTTCATGAAACCACTCCTTGATGATTCTGGCAGTATGGCATAGCGCATTATCTTGTTGGTAATGGCCATCACCAGCAGGGAACACAGTTGCCATGAAAGGGTGAACTTGGTCCGCAACGATGTTCAGATACCTGACAGCTATCAGGGATTGGGATATTTGGGAGTAAAGTGTCCCAAGAAAACATCGCCCACAGCATAACTCCGCCTCCACCGGCTTGTTTGCTCCCAACACTGCATCCAGGTGCCATAGCCTCACCTGATAATCGGCTTATCCGCGCTCGGCCGTCTACGAAATGCACCAGGAATCTTGATCCGTCAGATCAAGCCTACTTTCTTTCAATCATCCACGGTTCAATCTCGATGATATTCGACCCGTTTCATGCGTTGTTGGCGATGACGTGCAGTGAGCATGAGGACCCTGTAGGGGCTTCGGCTACGCAGGCCCATTTTCAGAAGGCTGCGATGAACTGTGTGCTGTGACACATTGGCCTGATCACCACTGTTGTACTGTAGCTGCGAAGGATTTGTCGCCCTGTGACACTGAGGTCGCTGTGAACAATGCGCTCAGTCTCCGATTCCCTCTAACATCAATGAGCTGCGGACGATACACAGCTGGACGACGGTTCGTCGTTTGGTCATCTGTTCACCACTTTTGATACGTACTCACTACAGCGGCATGTGAGAAACCCACAAGTCTCGCCGTGCCATCACAGTTTGTCTGTTATAAAACTCCGATAAATTGGCAGCTTTTCCCATTCTGACTCCAAACACTCTACTAACCCGGAAGCTGGTCCTCGGGTTGAATATATACTGCTCTGTGAACTCCACCTACGCCACCGTTCGGTCTCCAGGCGCTCTCATTTCTCTAGGCTGGGGGTGGTCATAATGGAATGGTTCATTGATGTATAGAGAGAAGCAGACTAAATTTTTGCGCCTCCTAAGGAGTTAATCATGCACTATTTCGGGAACGAAATACACACAGAATATGTTCAAAGTCAGCAGTATCTGACCAAAAAACAATTTTTTTTATTCATATTTTTAGTCCTACAGATACTGCTGCAAATATGCCGTACACGGAAACGTGAACTTACGGCCTCTAAAATCACATGTTTGTGTTAAGATAATTTGAAATTATATGCGGAATATTTAGCGCTAGAAACGCTCTCCGGTGAAGAATATTTTATATCGGACTCTTAGATGCAATACGTACTGTTTTTAGCAAAAGGCATTTTCAAAAGGCTTTTCGTGGTGAGCGTTATCGGTCCACAAAATGTTTTTAAACGACTTGAAAACACATCAGAAACAGAAATATACACCTACTCCCTCTAGTGGTCAAACCATTCTTTACCAAAAATCATATATTATATGCAGCACATTTCCCACCAGGAGCTCTATGCGATGCAGAAATAATTTTTCAAATTGGAATTTTAGAAATATAAATGGCTAAACCAAAATTTAGCTTTAAAAGAAATTGCACCCGAAATAGTTTTCGTTATAAATGGTATCTAAAGGAAGAAAGAATGATTTGAATCGGATATTTAGAAGTAATGAAATGGAATAAAATGCATTTTGAATTCGAGAGCACTTGTAGTTACGCCCTCTAGCGGAAAAGTTGTGCATCGTGAAAGAAGAGAAAAGCATGGATTATCGTTCATACATTTCAGTCTTTCCAACGCAAAATGAATTTTGCAAAATCGGACTAATAACTGCAGAGATATGGTGTCCACAGACGGACGGGCCGACGAAGTGATACTATAAGCACATACCTGTTATTTACGAAAGACATGCAAAAAAGTGTTAAATAGCCGTATGAAAAGATTGGTAAAATGTTAAGTACGTGTGTTTGTATAAAAATGATTTAAAGAAATTGTAATTAAGTGTCCATAATGTTTTTATAATCACTATTTAGAGAATTTGGAGTATCATTTGCATAAGTGAAAATCCACACCTCTTATTTTTACAGTGTGGAATTGTTTACTTGTAAACCTCTAATCTTTATTCTCACTGTGTAGAACTTTATTTTACGCCTCGAAGCTGTAATAACCAACTTTTATAGCTTTAACTGTAATCCATTATTCAGTGCTTTAAGATGTAGATATAATTTTAGAAGTGTTCTTTGTTGTTGTTCCAGGAAGTATGTAAGCACTTAAAAAATATTTCCATATCATTGCAAAGGTTTCTTTCTAAAAAAAAAAGAAAAAAAGCTTTACTCGTATTAAACTATTTTCATATCATTGTAAAGATTAAAAGTTTATTTGTAAATACTTAAAATATTGTCTTTTCTCTTTATTCTAAAAAAAAAGTAACTGCCGCTGTTTTAGAAATTTCGCGACACTCTTGACTTCCTAGCTCGCAACGCAAAACGTATTGAACACAAAATTTTGAAATTTACATCGTTTGTAGATAATTGTTTGAAGAACACGCTGAAATAAACCTTTTCTCGATTCTACCGAAACTTCAGGAGCTATTGTATTTCAAAGTTAAGGTAAGCAAAAGAAGTGCTATCAGGTCGCATTCCGGACACACTAACAGCAACAGAACCACGAAACTTTGTAGGCATGTAGTGCCATGACCGAATGTTTGCACCTCGTCGCCCGTGTTTTGAATTTCGATTTAGTTTACGAGAAATTGAATTTCTAAATTCTACGAAATTCTCTATTTCGCGATTGGATCCATTTAAAAAAACGGATACATGGCAAACTATAAATTATAACGCGTTGCAATTTTTACAGCATAAACTTACAACTATCGTCACTTTTTTACAAAACAAAATTTAAGAAAAAGTCATTTTCTGATTTTTCAGCATTTTTTAAAGACTCAAAGGAAAGAAACGAACGGCTTGTCTGTGTGACGCAGATAATTTGTTATACATATGTTTTGTTGGTAAAGCTATCTCAGTTGTTTAAGGTGGATGTCAAGAGATTTTGCTTCCTATACTTCCAATGGAAAAACTTCTGTACACATTTTCTTCACAATTAATGCGTTTCCAAGGATGAAAATTTGAACATCGATTAAAATAGCTTCATTTTATAACTTGGAATACTTAATATTTTCTAAAACATAACCATATTAATGTAATCCAACATTTGTTTGTCTACTGACGTCATCAAAGTACAGGTCGCGCCATCTGTTTTCAGGTTCCAACACCACCAAAGGAAAAGTTATTGATATTTTATAAAATTATGGTTATGTTTTAGAAAATATTAAGTATTCCAAGTTATAATATGAAGTTATTTTAATCGATGTTCAAATTTTCATCCATGGGAACACAATAATTGTGAAGGAAATGTGTACAAAAGTTTTTCTATTGGAAGTATAGAAAGCAAAATTACTTGACGTCCACCTTAACGGTTTAGCATAGCGGTTTGCGGTTTACGGAAATGCTTTTTGGACCGTTTTTGTTTTTCTTGGTAAATTTAGTAAGTGTTATAAGTTCAAACGACAAAAGTCCGACCTTCCAAAAATTAACGGCAGTAAAAAAAACTCTGAAATTTCGGAATAACAAGCCTTATTTGCTTAGACATGCAATAAAAATTGAAATTTATCTGAATTTTCCAGTTTTTATTTCATGTGATATACTTGGAGATCGAGCTGCAGGGCCCGAGAGCTACTCTGGAAACGAGCGTAGCGAGCCTAGAGGCGCAGCCCCTAGTTTTTCTAAAAAAAACCACCTTTACTATGCGATAATAGTATAAAAATATTGGTAGAATAGTTAAGTACATCAATATATGTTTATATGAAAAAATAAAAGAAAGACATTGAGAATTTAGGATTAAGTCAAAGCTTTTAAATAGTCACTAACTAGAGATTTTGTATCATTGTTTAAGTGTGAAACCTACTCTTTATTTTTACAATGTAATGTTGCTTACTAAGAAACTCCTACCCATTCTGACCATTCGTCCAAGATGGGTCCGGGTTCGAATCACAGTGAGGTATGGATGTTGCGTTTGTGTTACAGCATTGGATTTCTTCTATCTCTAGAACTAGTGACCCGAAATTGGTGACAAGTGACTGCTTATAGCTCATCGAGTCGCTCACAGTGGTCGTTAAACCGGTGCCCCCCTCCCCAAAAAAACATCTTTTGTTCTCGAACTGTAGTGTTTTGTTGTTTTCCTCTCATCCGTGCAAAACTGTAATAAACAACTTCTATAACTGAACTATTTTCCTTTATCAATGCTTTATTGTATAAAAAAATCGGGGCTTTCCCCCCTGGCACAGTGCATTGGAACGGCATTCCGGCACAGTTTCTAAAACAAAATTTTTAAATTTGATTTTGGGATAATTATTTAATTTAAATAACCGAATAACCGTAACAGGTAACGGCATTTAATTAACTTAACATGTGAGAGAGAGAGAGACACAGAGAGAGAGAGAGAGAGAGAGAGAGAGAGAGAGAGAGAGAGAGAGAGAGAGAGAGAGAGAGAGAGAGAGACACACAGAGAGATAGAGAGAGAGAGAGAGACACAGAGAGAGAGACACACAGAGAGAGAGAGAGAGAGAGAGAGAGACAGAGAGAGAGAGAGAGAGAGACACAGAGAGAGAGAGAGACAGAGAGAGAGAGAGAGAGAGACACAGAGAGAGAGAGAGAGAGAGAGAGAGACAGAGAGAGAGAGAGAGAGAGATGGCAAGACTTAACCCATTGCGTTTGATTTCTTCAAAGTTTTGCACGGAAAAATTTATTTCCTGTACACAATGTAGCGCTGTACAACATTTGTTTAGCGATACAATATATATGAAGGAAAATATATACTTTTCGGCATAGAAATTGCGCCACCCAGAAGGAGGTGTGCGACAAACAAAAAATGAAGGTCGGGTGTACCCATTCGAGATACGCAAATGATATTAAACCGAAGCAGATGACGTCACACATTCGTGAAATAAAGGTGCCAGAAGAAACAGGGATGGTATTGTGTTGTCGCTGGTGGAAGTGTCGCGGGCATTTCAGATTTGTTGTTTGTGCTGGGAAACCGTTCAGCGACGACCGAATATGCCGGGTACACGCCGTCGGCAGGTTTATTGCCATTTGGATGTGTTTCAGAGAGGAAGAATTGTAGGCCTGTGTGAAGCAGGCTGGTCCGCACGTCGTATCGCTGCGCATCTGCAACGAGATGCACGAAATGTTGGATGCTGTTGGCACCAGTGACTACAGGAAGGTTCGTACGAGCGTCGGAGCAGCATTGGTGCAGTCCGACAGACGTCAGCACGCCTGGACCGGCGGATTGTTCCACACGTTCGTTTGTCAGAAGAAAGTACTGAATCCGATATTCGGCGTGCTGTGTCATCGGCCATGGACGTTGCCATAGCGACCCGAACTCTAAACTGAAGGTTACATGAGGCAAACCTGCGCAGTAGGCAAACCTTACGTCGACTGCCATTGACGGCCAGCCATCGCAGCTCTCGTCTGGCTTGGTGCTGAAGTCATGCTATCTGGGGTCACGGATGAACCACTGTGGTCTTCAGTGGTAAATCCCGTTCCTGTCTGGATGCTGAATATCGACGGATCCGTGTCTGGCGACATCCTGGTGAGAGGACGGATCTCAGTTTCGCTCGCGACCGCCACGCCGCCCGTCAAGTAAGCATCATGGTATGGGGTGTGTGACGTGTCTGCGCAGCAGGACGCACACGACATAAAGGCAGATAGCAGCCAGAACGAACGTCCGCGTAGCTCAATTGGTAGAGCGACTTATTCCGGAATGAGGGGACCCGGGTTCGAGCCCCGGCGTGGACAAAAATGACGGATAAGTTTACTTCGTTATAATGGCACCCGAACTTTTCGGATGACCCGACCGTTCAAGATCTCGCAATGCTGTGATGTTCTTTCCACACCGCGAGAGAGTGAAAATAAGAGAATCCCTTCTCCAGCGCTTCAAAAATTAAATGTGTGTGACGTTGCATTCCACACGCCAGATTGACTGGGAGTTCTCAGGTGCACGTTCTGCAGCGGATGGCTGCCTGCAACGACACATGGTCATGGCTGACCCGTGGACCATGCCGCCAGCCCTCTTTCAAAGAGGGGGTTGTGACGTGCCTGCCCAGCAGGACGCACATGACCAAAAGGCAGATAGCAGTCAGAACGAACGTCCGCGTAGCTCAATTGGTAGAGCGACTTATTCCGGAATGAGGGGACCCGGGTTCGAATCCCGGCGTGGACAAAAATGACGGAGAAATTTACTTCGTTATAGGTGCTATTGTGCATGACAGCAAGTCATCTCTTCTCTGCATCACGGGCACACTGAGAGCTGCACGATACGTGAGCGAGGTTCTGCAGCCCATTTTGATACCGCTCCTGAATGGCTTACAGCACCACATTTTCCAGTAAGGTAACGCCCGTGTACACACAGCACGGGTCTCCAGACAACGTTCGCAACGTGTTCAAACACTACCATGGACACCAAGATCGCCCGATTTGTGATCAGTCAAATACCTGGTGGGACCACATTGGACGTCGTTTGCAATCAAATCGGCCTGCGCACGATCTCGATGATTTATGGGAGCAAGTCAACAGTGCTTCGTGTTCCATTACTCACCAAGCACGGTTGACTTGCTCCGGACGATATTCGTCGAATGTATGACTCATTGCCATGCTGTATTGCTGCTTGTATTGCCATTCGCAGCGGTGCAACCACTTCCTGAGGCGCACCCATTGTGCTGCATTATCTCATCTTATAAACACTATACGTGGCTGAAAATAAAATAAAGGTAAAGTCTTATGTATTTCTATTTGCATGCTCAATTTAACCCATCTATCCTCACTCTTTCTGGGTAGGGCAATAGCTATGTCAAGCAGTGCACTGTATTGGGAACAAGAAACCTGGAAGTTATCTAACAGGCTTCAACATAATGTAAGAGACACAAATCGTGGCTTTTGAGAATACATATAACTTCAATTCTAAGGACTATAGCCCGTGGTTAATTTTAGGCCACTGATTCTAGGGAATGCAGAGAGCAAGTGCCAAAAGAAAAAGAAACACGCCCGCGATTCTTACCCATACCCAATTCGGACAAATGATTAAGAGTACATCGGCCACCGAGACGCTACATGTGGTCTTCCGAAGCGTCTTTTGTGTTTATTGGTTGCTGGTGATCCGGGAGATAGCATGGCATCATATTTCATACATGTTCAACTCCGGAGATTTGGATTGCCAAGACGGCCATCCAAATCCCCGGATTTGGAAATATCTTAGAAAATTATTCCCCGGTAAGTTGTCTTGCTGAAGGCTGTCTCCAGGCATCATTGTTACGAAAGGCAGAGATAATTGTTTTATATAGTCTGTGGACTACGTCATGTTTTCAATTTGTGTATGACGCCCGATACAAATGATCTGTCTGCAGACTATGATGCGTGTTGTTTTTTCTGTATGCCGTTCAACGATGGCTTCTGAATAGTCAATCTGATAGTGCCGCACCAGTATGCGAATTATACTATCATTGGTTGGTTGGTTGGTTGTTGGATTTTATTGGCGCAAGGGCCAGGTTTGGCCAAAGAGCGCCAGACTAAGAACTATCAGCCACAGATTTTTAAAAAACGTGGAAAATGATTAAGAGCAGACAGGCTTGGTAAAAGTTGAAAAAGAGTATGATGAAAGCTGTGAAGACAAGGTAGTTAATTAGGTTTATATAAAAATTTATTAATTGACTATTATAATTATAATTTTTTTTTTAAACAGAACTACACAAAGGATGAGTCACTCTCCTCCCCCCACACTCCTCTGCAATGCTGGCAGAGGGCGGGGACGAACTGTCACTCTCTTCCCCCCCATGTTCCTCTGCAATGTTGTTTGAGGCTGGGGACGAACTGTCACTCTCCTCCCCCCTATGTTCCTCTATAATGTTGGTTGAGGGTGGGGACCTCGCTGAGGCCGAGACAGTTGGATGGACACTGCACACCTTTGCGGATTGAGGGCCGGGTCTTCCGCACGTGCAGGCTTTCGGCTGGAAACTGGAAGAGACGGTCGGCAGCAAAAGAGAAGGCCCAGAATCAGGTATTCGAAAAATCTCGAGCTCGGGGAAAAACACCTGTGTCGCTTGGTCAGCTGTAGATCGCTTGGCAAGGGCGGCGAGAGCTACAGGGCGCGGAACAAAGGGCTGCACGGGTTGTGGCAGAGACTGAACTACTGCGGCAAAAGTACGCTGTCGGGTGGTGGGTATACCCAACTTGGCCTTGGCAGCAGGGTACGAGAGGCCTTCCAGGGTCTTAAGGCGCTGGATCGCCATCTCGTCCTTCCATTTCATACAGTTGCGGGAGTAAGCTGCATGGGCCTCACCGCAGTTAACACAGCAGGCCGCAGAAGTGCAACCTTCCCCGTCATGTTCACTGGAGCCACAATTTGCGCAACGAGCGGAACTCTTACAGAAACGTTGTGAATGCCCGTACCTCTGGCACCTGAAACAGCGCAGAGGACTGGGAATGTACGGGCGAACTCCACAGACCAAGTAGCCAGCCTTGATTTCGGTCGGAACTTTCGGGGAGTTAAAAGTCAAGATGACATTTTTTGACTTAATCATGGAACCATCACGCCGGAACATCATACGACGTGCAGCAATAACACCTTGATCAGCAAGTTCAGTCACGAATTCGTCTTCACTGCATGGCAAGAGATCAAACTCCGAAATAACACCCCGAGAGGTGTTAAGAAACGGGTGAGGTGTCACTTTTACAGGAATGCCTTGAAGACTAGTGAGGTTCAGAAAAGTGTTACTCTGAGAAACACTGCAAGTTTGGACAAGCAGGTCCCCAGAGCGAAGCTTCCTCACAGACTTCAAGGGGCCAACCGCAGCGTCCAAAGCTTTAGAAATGAAAAAGGGAGATCTGGTGGACAGTCTCTCATGCGGATCGATGGATTCTACAAGCAAGTGAGTAGCATGCGTAGTCACAGCAATCGAGGGGAGACGACGCTTCGGAGCGACTGGTACAGCTGCCGAAGAAGAGGTTCCACATTCTTGGTCCAGGTCAAGGTCTAAAGACCGTTTAAGGGTATGAGACTTGGTAGGTTGAGAAGACGAAGGACAGTCGTTGTCAACTATCATTTTGTCAGGTGACTTAAATTTGGAGTTTTTGTTCTTTTTACCCATGGAAAAAAGGAGGAAGATTCGTCTGCAGACTACTCCACCCACCACCGAGCCCTACAAGGGAGAACTGGAGGTCTGCAAGCCAAGAAAATGACGCTGGACACAGTTCTGGAGCTTATACGTTGCAGATATAGTCCGTTGGCTGTGATCACACGCACTCGGCGGACACTTCGGCCTCCGGGTACCGTCATGCCAACGCCTTTGGCATGATCCCACAGCCCCGGGCTCACCCTGCCGTGCTATACGACAAAAAAGCCGCTAAAGCCGTGTACACAACTTGGTACAAGACTTCTGACTAGAGGTGGGTTAGTCTCTAGCCTCCCGTTTACAGCGAAGCCGGGGTCGAAGAGGAGTGTTGGTACACAGGAGGCACTTATCCGGTCTCCTGCGACCTCAGCCGCCAGACATCCCATTGCCGCCTCACGGGTCTCCGCACGCGGCAAACATGCAGGTAGGTCTAGCACCCAAACCAGCTAAAAGGAAAAAGAAATCCAAAGAAGACAAATCCTGGAAGGGAACCTAAACGGAATCTCAGCAACCTACGAACTGAGCGGTTAATATAATACAGTTAGTGGTGGAGGGTAACAAAACCACAAGACCGGGGTGTTAGTGCATAACGTGGTAGCGATTAGGTAAAGTATACAACACGGGCAACTAGCCAGTGGAGAAAATAAATAAAAACGAAAAAGCGAGACACAAGACCAGCTCGGGATCGTGGGGCCGCGACTCCCCAACAGCTGGATGAACAGCCGTCCCTGCATACACCATCAGCACCAAAATAAAAAACAAGCGGTGGCATGACATCAGATGTTGACCAGTCACAAGGTCAGCTCGGGCCGTGGGGGCGCCGCTCCCCAAATAACTGGAAAACCAGTTATCCCCGTGCGGGGATACTATCATTGGATCCTCGGTATAAGCGAGACTCGTTGCTGTAGACTACACAATGATATCATTTTGAAGCGACAACAGCCTCGAGCTGAGCGTCAATCTGGAACCTCTTTGAGATGAGTGTCGGTTACTGAGAAGTGACGCAGTAGTCCTGGTGAAGATAAACACGTATCCTCCAGTCGGACGAGAAACGAGAATCTGGTGTATGCTTCTTGCCGTTGATGCTCTTGTGACGGATACTACTCATAGTATAGCTGTAAGGCCGGTGCATATCTGTTGCCCATCATACAGACCGTTAGTAGGGAAGGTATCCACATACAAAGTATTTTAGTTCGAACTAGACTAGTGTGCATGGCTTATTGTAATTCACTCTTTCGAGGATGGATGGTTCGCGGTATTGCAGCGATCCACATGTTTTGCTATATAGAGAGTCGCCCATCCACTTTCTCGTAGGCCGATAGTCGTCTCCTTTTCTAAGTCGCTTAGCGTCCATGTGACTTTTGAATATACCGTCTCAGCAGTTTTTACAAGCTGCGCCTGTCAATGGAATCTGGAAGACGTATCATCCAGAAACATGCGACGCGTTTAACTGAAATCTTTCGGCGCCTGCGCTTAGGTACTCTATATTGACAAAAGTCACCGGACAGCTAGAAGAGAAACACAACATAGCATTTATTGACATCCATTAGTACGGTATCGGTTGACCTTTGGCCTTAATGCATGCACTGACCCTTCAAGACATGCTTTCGACAAGGTTTGCAACATAGCGATAGGTATGCGCTTCCATTCACTACATAATGCTGCGGCTAACTGTTGCTTAGTAGTAGGCTTTGGTTCCAAATTTCTTATGCGGCGCTCTACTTCCTCCCATAGGTGCTCTATGGGATTAAGGACAGTTCTATGTGCTGACCGGTCCACACACGATACGGAATTATCGTCAAACTACGCCGTAACAATCCTTGTTTTATGGCTCGGTGCATTATCCTGATGGTACCAACAAGGCTCGGTTCCACAGTATTGCCACAGACTTGGTAGGGCATAATTGTCCAAAATATCGAGGTAGACGTGCTGGTTAACAAATTTGTCCACGATAACCAATGGGCCGGGACCATACCATGAAAAACACCCCCACACGAGTACACTGCCAGCTCCAAACTTGACAGTAGGAAGAGTACACTGTGGTAAATAGCGTTTTCCAGGCTGCCGCCATACCCACACATGGCCATCAGACTGATGAATCGTGTATCTGGATTCATCAGTCCATAGGACCCGTTTCCATTGATTTACGGTCCACGATAAATGTTCTTTACACCATGCTAAACGACGAGTAGCATTCCGAGTGGAGATGAAAGGCTTATGAGAGGCCGGACCAGCACGGTAGCCCATGGAATGAAGTTCTCTGCGAACGGTACGTGTACATACCGAGGTTCCAGCATTTTTATTCACCTGTACACTGCGGTCTTGTGCAGTACTCCGTCGATTAGATGTAACGACCCTCCTGAGGCTTCGACGTCTTCTATCACTGATTTTCTTTGGTCTGCCGGTACGTTTTGCTGCTTCAGGCACGCCATGTGTCCTCCACTTATACAGTATGTACAAAACAGTTGACTTGGGTATGTTTAAACGCCTCTCCGTCTCTTATGGACAACCAACTTATATAACACCTAAGAATCTTTCCTTTCTCAAAGTCAGTTGTCTCCCGCCGCGACATTTTCACTCAACCTCACAGTGCAATATGATCGCGGTCAGCCGCAGGCTTGTTTTTATACAGTTTGCAGCTGTACCGCGCATCTTAACAACGCAGCGGATCCGTTCATTTGCTTTTGAACTGATGTCCGGTGACTATTGTCAATATAGTGTATATTGTCCTCTGCTGTTGCCGGATTGGTCCGATGGATAAACTGTGCCCGTAAGCGGACGAAAATAAAAATACTACTGAGTATTCTTTCTTTAACAGAATAAAAAATTGTAATGGATAGAAAATAGTCAAAATAGGAAGACCGGTGGTTTTAGGCGGAAAGAACACGATATAGCCAAAAACTGCAACCATAAAATTAAATGTAAGCCGCCTCGGTGACACAGTGGTCTAAACGCCGGCTTATGACCATACGTCCGAGAAAGGTCCGTGTTCGAATCCCGGTGAGGCATGGATGTTGTATTTGCCTTACGGTACTGGCTTCCTCACTTTCCTGGAACAAGTGATCCTAAATTAGGGACAGGCGACTGCTTATAGTCTATTGAGTTGATCACGGTGGACGTTAAATCTTCAACAAAAAAAATGTAAAACGCCAAAACAATAAAGATAACAAAACTAGAAACAAAAGAAGCTAAAAAGTAATGAAGTATACCATCATCATCATCATTGTCAACCATTATGAATCCACTGCTGGACGAAGGTCTCCCCAAGTTTCTTCCACACGGTCTGTCTTGGGCCAGTCTCCTCTAGGTTACTTCCGCATACTTTCGAATTTTATTCACCCATCTTCCACGTGGTCTTCTTCTGGGTCTTTTCCTGACCTTTGGAATCCAGTCTAAAATTTCGGTTGTCCGTCGATGGTCTGTCCTTCTGGCAATATGTTCAGCCCATTGTCATTTCAAGGATTTTACTCTGATCATCATGTCTTCCGCTCTTGTCATTTTTCGGATCCACGAGTTCCTCTTCTTATCTCTCCTGGCTACACCAAGCATGCACCTCTCCATGATTCTTTGAGTTGTCTGCAGTCTTTGTATGTCTCTTTTAGTTAAGTTCCATGTCTCTGCACCATACGTAAGCACTCAAAGGATGCATTGATCAAACACCTTTCTTTTTAGACGTAATGGCAAATTGTTCTTGAAAATTATACTGTTTTTTCCAAAAGCTCTCCAGGCAAGTTTTATACGCCGTTTAATTTCTTCATCAATGTGACCTTCACTTGATATCTGCTGTCCAAGATAATGTAGGTATTAGTTATCTCCAGCTTTTCCCCATCAATCGATAAATCTTCATTTCTTGTAAAAGCATTACACACCACTTTTGTCTTCTGAAAGTTCATTTTTAATCCCACTTCTTTACTCTTGTCAGCAAGATCCTGGATTATAATCTGCAACTCTGATAGGGTAGTGCAAAAACGACTACGTCATCAGCAAAACGAAGGTGGTTAGATAATCTCCATTAATCTTTATCCTTTTGTTTCCTAGTTCAGTGATTGAAAGGCATTTTCCAAAGTGGCATTAAAGAGTTTGGGAGATATAGTATTGCCTTGTCTCACTCCCTTTCCAATTTTTATCGACGCTGTAATCTTAAATCGCCGAATCTTTGCACTTGCATTATCATAGATGTTATTAATAATATTAATGTTTACATCTTCAATACCGCAGGATTTCAGGGTCATTGTAACTGCTGATGGTTTCACCGAATCAAAGGCTATTTCATAATCGATAAAATCCATGCACAATGGAAGTTCATATTCCCTAGCTCTTTCAATTAGTTCTCTCAGTACGTGGATAAGATCTATAGTGCTGTAGCCACTCCTGAATTCAGCTTGTTCTCTCGGTTGAGCCATGTCCAGTCTCACCTTCAAGCGGTGTGAAAGAACTTTATTGAATATTTTATAAACCACTGATAGGTCTATCGTTCCTGAAATCGTGAATGTCACATTTCTTATGTAGTAGGATCATTCTAGCATTGTTTCAATCTTCAGAAATCTTCCCTTCATTAAGGCATCGAGTGAAAGCTTGGGCGAGCGCTGTTTCAGTTTCTCCACTTGCTTCTTGTATGATGTCTGGATTAATTCCATCTTCCCGTGGAGCTTTTCCCCGTTTCATACTCTTGATTGCATGTGCAACTTCTGCTGGGAGGACTGGAAGAGCTCTGGTACTGGTACCTTTCGAAATGCCTGGAGTACATGTATAATCTCTTTCATATAATTTATAGAAATTTTTCACTCTTGTCAAAATTTCGCCTCTATTTCATGTTACAGAACCATCTTCTTTTTTCAGAGCCATAATCTGTTTTCTTCCCTTACTCATTGTCCCTTTGCTCTATACAGGCTTTGAGTGTTTCCAATTGCTTTCCTCACTAGCTCACAGTTGAATTTCCTTACGTCTTTAGTGATACTTTTTCGTACTGTCTTGCATAGCTCTATATATTCCACTTTGGAAGTCACATCTTCTTTAATTGTCCTCATCTCTGTTCTTTTTTGCATAATAATTTTTGTTTTTCCTGAGAGTGTGTTCATATGCAACTTGTTCTTAGTACCAGCCATTTTTGTTGCTGTTTATGTATTATATATTGATATATAAATATTGAACGCCGCCCCGGTAGCGCAGTGGTCTAAACGACGGCTTCTGTCGTTTGTCCGAGATGGGTCCGAGTTCGAATCCCGGTGAGTAATGGATGGATGTTTGTGTTTGTCTTTCGGCATTGGCTCTCAGTTGTAATTAGGGGGCTAGAGAAGTACTTTGAAGTCTCCATCGTGTTCTTCCAACCACTCTCGGACATTTCTAGCTGTGTGACACGTCGCATTGTCGTGCTGGAAGATCCCATCCGCCCCAGTGAAGACAATCAGCATGTATGTGTGTGTACGTGGTCTGCAAGGATGGATTCATAACAAATTCGGTCGATAGTGCTTTCAACAGATATGAGTGGACCCAGGAAATTCCACGAAAATATTCCCCAGCCCATAAAGCTGCCCCGACTAGCTTGTGTTCTTTTAGCAATTATTAAAGAGTGTTTGTTCTCCGATGTTTCTCGCCTTATACGTCAACGTCCGTCCGTTCAATGAAGCAGAAAACGTGACTCATTGAAAAAGGCAATCGTTTGCCAATCAGGGAGGGCCAATTCCGATACTTCCGTGAAAATGTAAGCCTTTTCTGCCGATGCACCTTCGTTAGCATAGGTGCAGTGACAATCATGAAGTGTCGTTTTAGGCACAATTATGGTAGCGCCCGGCTTTATTCGGCCAGTGAGTTGCTTCACAGTAGCGTGTCGACCGGCTCTCACGCACCTTCGAAGCCGACGTTTACCTCTCATATCAATGGCACGTGGTACTCCGCAGTTTTCACGTCGCTGATTCGCAATGGTTCCATTTCTTCAATCACGATGCACTTTAACCACAGCAGCACGAACAGTTCACAAACTACAATGTTTCAGAAATACTGCCACCCTTGGCCCGAAAGCCGATAATCATCCCTTTTTGCAAATCTGATAAATCACTCCTGTTATCCATGACAGCAAGGAATGATATGTTTTCAGAATGCCTACTGCACTCTTTATATACCATCCAAGCCACCTCACGACACGTGCCTTCTTTCATTGGATACGTTCTGTTGATGTCAAAAGTAGGAGGTGGTCACAATAATGTAACTCGACTCTGTACGAACATGCGACGTATATCAGGATAATATGTGCAGTCTAGAACTCACATATACAGGGTGCTCCAAATTTATATTTAAAACTTTGACCATCTGTAAAAGAGAAACGGAATAAGAGAACAAAAAGCTGTTTATTGCATAATGAACAGCACGTTCCAAAGTTTGTTAAGACGCTAGTAGAGCTCCATATGCGCACCGTTGGTTGCATGTGTTCTCAGGAATTGTTGTGATGGCAGCTGTTATCCTGTGCTTCATCTCATCCACATCCGAAACCTTTGTGCGGTACACAATATTCTTCACATAACCCAAAGGAGAAAAGTCTAGGGGGTAAAATCCGGTGAACGTAGAGGTCAAGGAATTGGACCATCCCGTACAATCCACCGCTCCGGAAAGGTTTCGTCAAGAAACTCACGAAGACAAAGTACGCAGTGCGGTGGTACACCGTCCTGTTGGAAGATGATAACCGGTTGCAGGCCCTCCAATTCATGGGTAACAAACTCACTCAGCATGTCCAAATAAACATTGGATGTGACTGTGTTTTCGGCGAAAAAGAATGGGCCGATGATGCGGTTATGTAGAAGACCTCACCAGACGTTAATCTCTGACGTTCAACCTCACGGACGGAATGTGGGTTTTCAGAATCTCAAATTCATGCCTGTTGATAACGCCACAGACATGA
Source organism: Macrothele yani (assembly GCA_039090855.1). Classification (NCBI taxonomy): domain Eukaryota; kingdom Metazoa; phylum Arthropoda; class Arachnida; order Araneae; family Macrothelidae; genus Macrothele; species Macrothele yani. Next base: position 88,013,802 of record CM076998.1, on the reverse strand, counting down.
AACGTTGCCTCATTGCTGAATAAAACACGTTTCGGGAAGCCTTCTTCATCATCAATCCTGTGTAGCAATCAAGAGCAAAACCGAAACGTTTCGGTTTATCCCAGGGGTGCAGTGCCTGTGTCAAATGCACTTTGTAGGCAGTCAGGTGCAGGCGCTTGTGCAGCACCCTGTGCATGATTTTAGGTGGTAACCCCAACTTCACGGAGGTCGTACGAATGGACTTCTTTGGAGTTCGTAGGAAACTCTGTCGAACATATTCCGTTTCCTCTTCACTTGTGCTTGACCGGCCAGCGCCCTTTTTATGAAGCACACTACAAATCTCCATAAACTTCTTGTGCAACTCGCGCATTGAGGGTCTGGATGGTGAATTACGTCGGTATTTGGTACGGAAATTCCTTTGGACTTGTGTATCTGACTTTTTTTTTTTTTTTTTTTTTTTTTTTTTTTTGATTGGAGGTTTAACGACCACCGTGAGCAACTCAATGGGCTATAAGCAGTCGCCCGTCCCTAATTTAGGGTCACTGGCTCCAGGGAAGGGAGAGAGCCAGTGCCTTAAGACAAACACAACATCCATGCCTCACCGGGATTCGAACCCGGACCCCTTACGGACGAATGATCAGAGACCAGCGCCTTAGACCACTGCGCCACCGGGGCGGCGTATCTGACTTCGTCTCAATGAACCATGCCACACACTGGGTCTTTTCCTGTGGAGTAGCCATGGTGGCACAGTGGTCTAAGCGGTGGCTTTTTATCATTCGTTCAAAAGGTATATGATAAGAAGCCACCGCATAGACTACTGCCACCGGGTTCGAATCCCGGCGAGGCATGGATGTTGTGTTTGTCTTACGGCACTGGCTTTCTCACTTCCCAGGAACCAGTGACCCTAAATTAGGGACGTGTGACTGCTTATAGCCCATTGAGTTGCTCACGGTGGTCGTTAAACTTCCAATAAAAAAGTTCAGGGTTGTACCTGAAAGTAAACAAAAAACCTTTTGAGTATTAATAAAACTTTATGCGTTGCTGTTACATGTGCAAAAAACAGAACTTCGCTATCTTATTTTGTTTAGGTTTAATAGTGGGTCAAAGTTGTAAAGTTATTTTTGGCGCACGCAAAACGTATTCCAGTGAGCAGATTGGTACTACAAAAAGAAAACTAATACTATGCCAACCAGTTATTTCATGTATTGAAACCTTTTTAGCAGAAATATTCGCCAATTATTTACCCTTGATAAGAACGTTATAAGTCAGACTAGACAACCGCACTGAAATATTCTGTAGCGGTCATCAAACACGGAAATGATAATCAATTATTTCTAAGTTCAGATGAGATGTTTGTCTTAAAAACAGCCAGGAAGTCAAAACCCTCTAAAGAAGACTTATGACGTTCGTCCGAGATAGGCTCCGGGCTCGAGTCCTGTGAGGCATAGATGTTGTGTTTGTCTTACGGCACTGGTTCTCCCCCTTCCCTGTAACCTGTGGCCCTAAATTAGGGGCAGGCGATTGCTTGTAGCCCATTGCGTTGCTCATGGTGGCTGTTAAACCTCCAATCAAGAAAAAAAAAAAAAAAAAAAGGATGAGAGCTAGGTATTCGAGTTTCAACTTTCTGTCATTAGAGAACATTATACGTCATACAGTGAAGAACTGCACGACATCAAGTCATAACTTCATCACTCTGCAGTGAATTTTAACCTTCCCACTACTCGCAGAACTCGAACTGACTTGAAGGAGGGGACCAATTCTTAATCATTTTCCAAATCAAGATCTTCAACAAATTATCCAGGATGTTATACGTCTTGGAGAATAAACATTGTGAAGTACATAATATTGAAGAAGTCAACATTTAGTGGCAATTAATTTTCTTTTTTCTTTTTGATAACTGTTGTATTGACCCACCTTTTTGAGAAAGCTGGAGGAAACTGGGCCATAGCACAGCGAAACGGTGGTCTACAAGAAAAATAGGATTAATCGAGACTAAACGTTGATTTGTTCAATCTTTTTTTTTTTTTTTTTTGATTGGAGGTTTAACGACCACCGTGAGCAACTCAATGGGCTATAAGTAGTTGCCCGTCCCTAATTTAGGGTCACTGGTTCCAGGGAAGGGAGAGAGCCAGTGCCGTAAGACAAACACAACATCCATGCCTGACCGGGATTCGAACCCGGACCCCTTTCGGACGAATGATCAGAGGCCATCGCCTTAGACCACTGCGCCACCGGCTTGTTCAATCTGATCCAGAATGTTGTTTGGACCGATAGTGCTATTTTTTGTCATTAAGTTGAAAAAATTGGTTGATAGTTATGCACAAGCTCCCTTTCACTTTTGACGCATTTCACCTCAGGCACTCTAAACTCAGACGGAATCTATTCAGTTATCATCAATACAAATTAAATGAGATCTTACATCATCATTGCCAGAGAATAAATTGCCAATACGTCTTGTAGAATTCGCACACATTGTTTTAACGACGTGGAGAAAAAGTTGCCTGTTTTGTTCAGACTTTGGATTCTGCGACAAGAGCAGATACGGGGTCACATGATCTTAACTCCTCCACCTGTGCAAATGAATGGGGTCAGTCGGTTCCCGCGCTGAGGATATTTTCCCCAAGATACGTTTTTCTCGTGTGCTACGTTTTTTAAATGTTTTACTTAAGAAATATGCTTTTCTCCTTTCGTGTGTTTGTAAACGTGTTCTTGTAGCGGCAATTATATTTATGTGTGCTAAAATTTCTTCATATTGGATTACCCATTCATGGTGAGTAAAGACTTCTTATTTTAGTATACTCACATCTGGAGTAATAAAAACAAAACGTCATTCACTGGGACAGACGTTATATAAACCTTGTTACCGAAGGTCACATATAAATAGTTTTAATAGCAATTACATAAACATTTACACGTATTACAGTCATTTTACTTAGCCCCATTAGAGAAAAGCGAAACGAAATTAAAGTGGTATATTCTTATTCGCGCTAATCAACAATCGAACGATTTGGTCATTTTGAGGACAGTGGTCATACGAATCTAAAAAGGCAAAAATATTCATGAAGGGGGACCGTGTTTGAAATGAAAAATCCTGTGTAGGTTAGGACTTCCAATTTAGCTCTCTTTACAGAATCGATTTTTGGTTTCCTCCAGAAAATTTTCTGGAGGAAATGAATTTAGTTTTCGAGTTTTAACACTCATATTTGCCTTTTGCGGGGTTTCGAGTAATCACTTCTTTGCAAAGTAATTATTATATCCCGAAAGAACTCATTTCGCACGATGTCATCATGCGCACTTCGTTTTCCCGCGCTATCGTTTCAACTCGTAGAAAAAAAAAACCCGCCTTGGCAGCGCTTATTGACAGACCAAATTGTGTTTAGCAGATGAAGGCGATAGGATTAATATATAAAGCTGCGACGTAGGAGTTCCAAGTTCCTTACTCAAGTGGGAATTTTTTTCTTTCTTATTGGAAGGTGGTATCTATATTACCTCTTCCCACTAGTGAGTTAGTTTGTAAATAGGTGACGATTATGATATTTACATTAAAATGTCGACTCATGCGAAGCTTGAGATGTAATCTCGGGAACTTATATTTCAGTGCGAAGGGATTTTTTATACATACAGTAGCCAAGGGAATCTGATTCTATGTGATAAATAAGGGAAAGCAAGTAAAAAATCCAATAAAATTTGGATCCTTTAATTAACAGGTAGGTAACACAAGACATACTCTACAAAAATAAAATAAATTTTTGTCAACTACTATCAATATGTGGATCTGTACAAAAAGCATTATTTCCGTTCATCTGAAGAAGTGAAAATTATGAATCACGGGAAATACCATGCTTAGTGAGTTAAACAGTTTCAGTGTGAGAAGAGAATGATAGAACAAGTGCCTCACTCATGATGCAAACAGCTATGAATGGTAAAATATCTCTAGAGAAAAACCTCGAGTATATGTGGCAGACAAATAGTCATTTAACGCCTCAATAAACTTGAGGGAAGAAGACCTGTATCACCAACATCACATGTTTTTTAATCAAACATGTTGGTGATACGACAGATTTTCTGATGGGTGTAATCCTTAAATTTGAGATCAGTAATGCAAATTCGAAAAGAATATTTGGGTTAACAATATTTTCAGAGGAAAGTTATTGTATGTTAGAACCAGCTTCTAACAAAAGAGTTTCCATCTTTTCCGTGACGTTCGAGGTGCCGACGAAAAAGAATGAGAATCCCCGGTAGCACAGTATATCGATTCAACGTCGAATTTTTGATCTATTTTTGTTCGATATAAAACGTCGAATACAGAGATATCCATGTCCACTTTTGTTACGTCTTTTTGACGTCGAAGTTTGAACCTATTAAGTCGATATCAAGTCAACAGTAGACGAAGATTCGACCTTTCGAGAGAAACATGTACATCGTTGTTAGGTAGTATACACGTCAATTCTACGTTGATATTACGCAGTTTAGGCATCGGTTCTTGTACTGTTGTAATGCCGAGTCTACGTTTACTGTCTCTACAATTTAGATATCGAAACATGAAATTCTAAACTTTTAATCGTGGCACAAAACGTAGAATGTATTCGTATTTGTAGTACTACGACGCCGTCTACGATTAAAAGATCGTATAATTTTCTTTTATGATTTCAACACCCAAGTCTTTTCGGACGCATTCAAAAAGACACATAATTCTCAAAAATATCACATAATTTTTGGTGTTCTGTCAACATCGCGCTACGCCTAATCCTAATTGGGATACGCGTAGGTACAAATTATATATCTTAAAAAGTAATTCTACTTAAAGGAACGAGATTCAACTTCTTATAAACATACTTAAGAAAGAAAAAACTTTTAACTTACCGGCGAAAAAGGAGACAGGTAAGAATCTCGTCTTACAACAGAAACAGCCGACTAACAAACACCCCAGCATCCAAAAAGTTTGTTTTTGCGTAATGGTTTCAAAGGCGCATGTGCGCGATGCTTACAGATCGCATAAAACATCGATTATTCGACTTAATGGTACTAAAGTGATAAACTGCGTAAAACCGTCTAAATGTATACAGAAATTCAATGTAATGATTTTTTTTTACGTTCTGTCTCATCGATTTTGCATCCAAAACTATGCCCCGACGTAATATCGACCTGGCAACCAAATATCGCCGTCGATTCGACATTACTGTGCTACCGGGAATGCCCTTGCAACGATGATAGAATAAATGGTTAAGGACAGTGAACGATATACCATTCTCCTAAGAAATGATCCCAAAATACGCTTAACGTTACACCCGTCACTTCTCTCACGATGTTGAGAAGAGACGCGTTAGTTGAGACCGAAAATGGGATTGTTTCTATTCTGGTGGGTTGTTAGGAATCTTATGATATCTAATCAAGTTGCTGAATTCAATGAGAACTTTTGACCTTGGTAATGCTAGCTCATCGGAATCTATAACGGTCAGTCATGTTAAACAGCAAGTAGTAAGCGTAATGGCTGCAGGTGGTTTATCCGTTAATACATTGAATGCATTCTTTGAATACAGTTCGGCTATTGAATCGTATACTGCTATTAGAGAGACTTTTGCAAACCAGTTTCTTGATAAAGCAGTAGCATTGAAGACCTACGTTGAAGACATAACTACAAAATTCAGAGAATGTTTTTAGACATGTAGTGCAAAATGAAATCTGCGTGGAAGTAAGCTGACAGTTGAAACTTGTGAATTCATCACACGATTCTTACCTTTCGAAACGCAATTTCATTCTGAAGTCATCTACAGTTTCTTCAGAACTGAATTTTCACCGTTCTTCACAAAAACACACAGCACTCATATCACCTGGTCTGTCGTCCACGAGTTAATGTCTACGACTGCTTTATCCAACCTGTGATACGCTATAACTTTCCAGGTCGTAAGCGACAGCATAAAATAAAAACGAACTTACAAACACTCCGTTTTGAACCAGAACGGGAAAAAATGTTTGTCACGTTTATTACTTGAAGAAAAGAAACAATAGAGAAATAAAATGTGAAATGTAGGAATTATTAACAGCCGATTATTCTTCCACTGTCAGTTCCCTATAAAGTAACGTTTATACTGTTATCGAAAAACATTGCCACAAATTCATCAAATAATTTGAAGAGTACTTTAGTGAAAGCTACACGGCATTCAACTGAACAGGGTTCCTGAGAATGTCAGTTCAACTAGTGAACAGGCACTGAATGATTTGTCTTATGATGGAGGATTGCAAATGGAATTCATATCGTGTGACCTTGAATAATTTTGGTCCGAGAGTCTACCGTATCGACGCCCAGGAAAGCGCTGAAGTTTTTATTACCTTTTCCATCACTTACCTCTGTGAAACAGGATATTCAGCTACGCTGTCCACTAAGAATAAATACAGAACTAATTTAAATTTTGAACCAGATCTTCGCTTAAAACCTTCAAACGCTGATCTGCACACTGAAAAATTGGGCAAAATGTTGGAAGCTCTAAGCTTTTCGTGTTATAATGTTTTACAATGCTTTCTTGCTCTAACATAAAAACAATAGTCGATGAATCTTTATGTAATTTCCAAAAGAAAATTAATTTAATTATAATATGTGTTGCCATTAATTCGCGCAGATGTAATTAATTACTCATGTAAAGTGAGTATGTGTATTTACATCTAAGATTGGGTGGCAAGGTTGTGGGATGAGCAATTATATATAGCCTTTTCTAAACAAATGTAAAGCACAGTGGAGGACCTACATTTTTGGAGCCCTGAAGCTTGAAATGTTCTGGGGGCCCCTTTGTAACCATCAACGGGGTTTGGATAACTACTGTTATCTTCTTCAATGAGACTGTTCCACGACAACCTCATTGAAGAAGATAACAGAAAGTTGCTTTACCTTTAACGCGCTTGACCAGTAATATTCTATTTGTAACACAGTCATCAACTGTTAAAAAGCCTACACTTATCAATGGCTGTCTAAAAAATTAATAATATGATACGCTTTCTCTAACTTCTTCATTTTTCATCCTTCGTGTTATAGTTTGTTTCAATCTGTTCCTTAGTGTTGCTGCCGATTTATAATGCCATACAAATACAAAGGCACTATAATTTAATTTTAACCGTACAAACTGTAACAATATTGAGAAATTGAATTCGTACGGAATAATACGAGCATCAGTACCGCTGCCGCCACAGACAACTGACAAGGACAGCCCGCGCACGCGCACGAGGAACGTCGCCAGGCCGTAGTCTTCTGTTTCAGGTCAAGCGAGATGCACTCTATAGTAGTTTGCCAACTGCTCAACATAACACAATTATTTTGAATTAAATTACACTTTATCATTAATATTATTAGTATTATTATTTAAAAGCTCCTTCTCATAGAATAGACCCAAAATGTTAAGCCATGTGAACTAAAGCGGCTTCTGGGGACCCTCCGGGATTAGGGGACTGGCAGCTTAAGCTTCATTGGTTTCATAGAAGATGCGCCCCCGATAAAGCCTACTTCCTCGTTGGGTGAGTTATGTCCATTCCGCCTTCCACCTCCAATGAGAAAATGACTTCACAATTTAATCATAGACCCTCAGTATCCGGTGGATGGAATAAAGTATATCTGGTCAAGGTACACTCACGGACAATGAAATTCGAGCACCTAGAAGAAAACTTGCTACAACCGCGAAACTCTGCAAATAGCTAGAGCGCGAGCTGGTATGCAAATGATCCACGTTTAGTGCAAGTGCGCATGACCGCACACCCTGTGGTGGCGCTGCAAGCACGAACCGGCAGCCTTATAAACCGGCGTGTAGTCGATGCCCCATGAAAGCGAATAGCACCGGCCGACGCAAGCAAGAGTACAGAGTCACAAGAATGCCGCGTAAGCGCCAGAAATGTCGATTTACGCAACTTACGGACTTTGAGAGAGGCCGGATCATCGGGATGAAAACCGTAGGGTGGTCGGCGCGCCGTACAGCCCGCCACGTGGATCGTGCTGACCATACAGTTCAACTGTGTCGGGAGCAGTAAACACGTGACTGCACTGCCACACGGCGGAGCGGCTCCAGACGGACCACTGGTAGAGAGGATCGACAGATCGGGCGTTGCGCCTTTTCCACGTTCTTGCACTTTACTAATGAAAGGGGTGGGGTAGGTCTGGCTATCCCTATCTGATATCCTGGGAGCTAAGGAAAAGGGGAAAAGAAAAAGGAATTTTCTCATGAAGGAGGAAACCTACCCAGCAAAAGGGGCTTAGCAGATATATCAAATATAGAAACTTTATTCTTCCTCAAGATACATGAACCCCGAGATCTGTTTTACGAACCCTGAATATTATTCTTGCTCTTTAGAGGCCCTAGATATTTCCTTTAGCTAAGTCCTTTCCTTTCCTCCCGTTCCACGCGGTACCGTCGGAATTAAATGCTGAATGGCATAATTCCTGTATATAAAATATTTGGAGGCCCCCACAAACATCTACTAGCTGAATAGTGGTCCTCCAATGTTGCACGTTAGTTCGCAGGGTATACGTGTAACAGGTGGATGAAATTTGAAAGCATAAAGGAGTGATATAGAGGATACTGGCTGGAAAGAGATAGCTTGGAAAAAATGTGGAGGTACCTTAACAAAGCAGTGGATTGATAACGGTTGTTGCTGTTGATGATGATATCTAAGGGTTGCAACGGTGGTATGTGAAAAAAAGATTAAAAATCGCAACACCAATACGAAATACAGGAAAAATCGTGGAAGTATATAACAACTCAAAATGAATGCTAAAAATGTCATTGGATATACACTATCTACCAACAAGTAATTAGACACCCCTGCAGTCGACGATATCTGTGGTCCTGATGATACACGTCACGGCTGCCTCCGTTAAATATAGTGTGGGAAACAACAACGCAACAAGTCGCATGCAAGATACCACGCAGTTCGGAGCTCTCTGATTTCGAGAAAGGTGTAATAGTCGGGTATCACAGAAATGGCCGATCCATACGTGACATATCCAGCGAGTTGAAGTACCCAAAATCGACAGTGGCCTACGTGATTGGCAAGTGAAGATGAGAGGTGACTGTCGGAATGTGCCCCGACCCGGCAGACCCACGAAACTGGGAGTTAGAGACCGACGGGTGCTGGCCAGAGACATTCGGAAGAACCGCACCAAATCGATGAGCCACATCCGCGAGGAGGTTCAATAGGCATCCGTGAGTGTTGTTTCGATGAATACCATCCGTAAGGAAGCCCATCTGCTCTGTTATCATGGACGTGCTGCCGCCCACAAGCCTTTGAACACCAACTCCAATAGCGCTGCTCGGCTAACGCGGTGCAAAGAACGTCGACACTGGACCGTTGAACAGTGGAAACAGGTTCTCTGGAGGGACGCATCAAGGCTCACCCTCTACCGTTTGGGTGGCAGGGTTTGTGTTTGGCGTCTGACTGGAGAACGCCTCCTGCCGGAATGTAATGTGCCAACTGTGAAGTTCGGCGGCGGTGGAATTATGCTATGGGGATGTTTCTCCTGGTATGGCACGGGACCCTTGGTCGTAATTCCTGGTAGACTCAACGCCGAGACCTACTGCACCATTTTGGATGACCATGCGCTTCCTACGTTGTGGCAGTTTTACGGGGTGGACCCATGTTACTTTCAGGATGATAGTGCCACCTGTCATGTTGCGAGGTCCACCATGGCAAGGTATGGTGACAATGGGGTTAATCGAATGGACTGGCCTGCGCAGAGCCCGAACCTTAACCCTATCGAGCACCTGTAGGACGAGTTGGAGCGTTGACTTAAGGGGTGCCCCCACCGTCTGAAATCGGTGAAGCAACTGACCTGTCTTCTCCAAGCCGAGTGGAAGAAAATACCGCTAGCCGTCGTACAACGCCTGGTTGAGAGTATGCCCCGGAGGGTCGCAGCTGTAATCGCCGCTCGTGGAGGCTCCACCAACTATTGAAGGTGAATAAACTTCGTTTTTCTTTGCTATCACAGGTGTCCAATTACTTGTTGGTATATAGAGTATTTTGCATACTTTCTTATGATCATTTCTACAATGTGACCGAAAAAATTGATTCACATATTTGTGATTAAAAAAAGGCATTACCAACATATTTTATGAACTCTCATGTTTCGTGCTTACCAGGAGACATAAAAGAAAAGCTAGTAATTTGGGTAAAATTCAAAGTAAAATACTGTACTTCAAGCTTGCTATTTAATTTCTTCCCCTGACGCTTGCTGCGGTGCTTTCCAATTGGAGATGATCCCCCCAAATCCTCATAATTCTTTCCATTTATTTCATTTTTATGTTCATGCTTTTTATTGTCATTCAGAAAATGAGAATTTGGGCAAAAACAAAATTTGTTTTCCTCTTAGCAGAAAGCTGACTATTTTTCACTGCGGATTGTCGCATATTTTTTGTATTTTCTTCTTCGACTTCATTTTCTTTTGTCTTCTGAAGCAAGCAAAAACAAATCACCGCATTTTCTTAACACATCACACAAAGCCTTGGGGTAATTTAAACTGGCGTAGCGTGAAACATTCGAAGGAACCCGCAGTGCTGTTTATCATGTTCTGACTTCGCAAAACACAATTTGCATGCATGTGTTTATGGAAATAGCCCAGCGTGTGAGCCAATATCTTCATAGTCTACTGGATTCGTCAGTAGATTCTGGCAGAATTTACTTCTCCTTTAATACGCGTGTGCGTATGAATATATTTTAAAACAAGATAGTGGAGAAAGTTTATTCAAATAAAACGCATTACCTAAATTACACACACATCTCTAATAAACTGGTGTTTAACGAAGAGTAAAAATGAAAATTAAATCGTTAATGTAAACCTTAAGCTAATAAAGGCTAAGTAAAAAGAAATAATCTTAAAATGTTGGAAGGGATTTTCATTAAAAATATATTTAATTTAAAAATCTTTTCAAAGGAATATTCCTTGAGTTTCGCTGCTCATCACGGAAATCTCGTATCGAGAAGGAGATGACTTATATATACACTGGTCACAAAAAGTTAGGGATATTGCGGTTTCGAAGGGTGAAAGTGGAGATATGCACATTCAGCGATTACTAGAGATCTGTTATCAGCGTGGGTAGCCACGCCATATGTGAATTAGTATCGTGAGAACAAAATACGTGACGTGCGAGCTCCGATAACGGCACCCGGCGAGAAGTGGAAAACGGGTCGTTTCACTGCTTGGTTTAGTCGTATGCTGAATGTACTATGTCCAGACGACGTTTAAGCACTGGCAACAGAAACAGGGCTTTTGGCATGTTACAGACAGGTGTACGACATATCGATGTGGTTGCTGCTTTAGGAGTTTCGCAAAGTGTTGTAAGTCGACTTCGCACAAGGTTTACACGGCATGGAAACATTAAAGACCGACTCCGAAGTGTTCGTTCCAGAACAACTACCAGGAGGCAAGATCACTACCTGACAGTAAGTGTTCGGAGAAGGCTTAGTATCACTAGTAGCCAATTCCGGGAATCACTTCGAGCTGCTTCTGGTGTCTCAGTATGTACTCAAACAGTAGGAAACTTTCACTAGTACGGACTCGAAGCAAGGAGGCCGCTGAGATATATAAGATTGGCATTTTGTTTTTGATTGAAGTTTTAACAACCACCGTGAGCAATTCAATAGGCTATAAGCAGTCGCCCGTCCCTAATTAAGGGTCACTGGTTTCAGGGAAGGAAGAGAGCCAGTGCCGTAAGACAAACACAACATCCATGCTTCACCGGGATTCGAACTCGGACCCTTCACTGATGAATAATCATAAGCCATTGCTTAGAACACTGCGCCACCGGGACGGCACCATTTGCATCAGCTCACCGTCGTCAAAGATTGGTCCAACAGAACTTGTCATAGAATACAGAGTGGCATCATGTACTTTTCACAGACGAATCCCGTTTCGCAGTGTACCCTGATTCTCAATGAGGACACTTGTGGAGGAGCTCCGACACACGAATGCAACCACACTATATGCAGTCCGTCCGTCCTTTGCAGCGGTAGACAGTTCTGTTCTGGGAAGGAGTGTTTTAATGGCCGTACTTCGTTGTGCGTTTGTCAAGACAACATGAATGCCTCAGTGTATCGAAACGAGATCATTGTGCCTATTGTGACACTGTTTCACGCTGTTATTGGACATGCATTCTGTTTACTTGATGATAATGTAACCAGTCATCATGCCTGGAGCGTGCTTCTAAAGCTGGAAAATCATGAGGTAGAATCTCCTGACTTTAATCCTATTGAGAACATTTGCGACGCTGTACAGTATCGTCTGGATAGCCACGTCCCATACCCGAGTATACTGGCAGAAATCCGTAACGTGTTGCCCATAATATGGGACCAGATCAGTTCAGATCATATGTAGAGGATTTTAGGAAGGGAGTGTCTGACCCCATGTCTTAAACAACCCTTAGAAATAGGAAGCTAGGAGATTTGGGCTAGAGTGCCCGATAGGAAAGTGACACGGAAGCGAAGTAAAAAGGGGGAGGAAGACGCCTTTATTTATTACCGGGGGGCCAGTACTCGGGGTCCGACGGCTTAATGTGCTTATCCGACGCACGGAGGATATTTAGTAGATCGAGCGTTCGTACCTGCCTGTGATTGAACCTGAGGTCCTTTCTGTGGTAGTCACGAACGTTGCCCACTGGGACACCCGCGGCCGTAATATGGGACCAGCCACCCCAGCCATTGCAAGTATGCCTCGTACGTGTTAAGACGTTCTTCGAGACATAGGTGGTGTTACCAGGTACTGAATTCCAGAGGTATTGACATTCTCCCAGTTTACCATTTTGTCTATGTTGTAGTGCTACTATGTTGTGTGCAGAAATTTCTCACTAAATTAATTTTGTCCACGCGCTCTTTATCAACGTTTGTGTTACGAAGTCTTGCTGATGTTATTTCAATGGGTGTTGCTTTGGTCAGATTCATACATCCTTCATTTGATGCAGTACTCCTAACTTTTTGTGACTAGTGTATTTGCGAGAACCACTGAAAGCCAAGAGGTAGAGAAGATGTCTAAGCGACCAAAAACAAAATGCAAGAAGATAATACATATGCTTTAATTCAGGATTACTCACGAAATTTAGTGCAACTCCGTCATTTATGAAATCGTGCAGACGAACAGTCATACCTATGTTCAGATCATAAAAAGTGTTCTGATCTATGGCATTCCAAGAAGGAGCCAATTGGACAGGAGTTCCTCTTGGAGCACTTCCTCTGCCACTAACAAGGGGACCTTACAGCTGAACACCCGCGGATTTCGGTGAATTTTTTTAATGAAAGTAGAGGCAAAATGACGATATATATGTCCCGGCATTTGATCTAATGCCTCTTATTTTAGGAATTAAAAATCATAACGATTCGAGGACGGAAAAATGAGTGAAATTCGTAATTGTCTGTAAATGATACTTTACTGCAATGCTACGAGGCTTTGCAACAGTGTGTTATAGCATACATTTCCTGTTATGGTGGCTAATGTCGAAAAGCGGGGAATGAACAGTGAACTATCAGTAGCAGCAAAGAACGGAATGCCTGCATTTTCCCATCCTCCCTTAAAGCTCTCTCGTTCCCACTTTTCAGAATTCCGTATGAAATTACAAAAGCATTGTGTGATATAGGTAGATATTTAATGAAACATATGTATTTCTGTATAACACATTTTAGCTCATAAAGTATAATTACGTACTTTTATTTGAAGACCTAACATTTATGTTGCTAGATATCACTATCTGAGGTTTCGTTATCGTTGATTGGTACACACAGTTGCGGATGATAATTATCATAAAAACAATGAAAACATAGCACTTCTCTACAACGGGAGCAACTGATAAAAGGACTTTTCGAGCACTTACATTGCGTTTGTCGAACGTCATCCGGAAAACATAATTCGTTCACATTTCCCAAAACCTTTCTTTCATTTATTAACTTCGCAGCAAACCAAGCCTATTGCAACATATTCTTGAAAATCGGCGCAGAAAGTTGATGATGTATAAGTGAATGGATCTTTAGGGCATCTTCTCGCTTGTTTAAATGCCTATTTTCTTTTAAAAGTTCGACAGAGTTTTGTAACTTTTAATAACAATTTTTACTTGACGGAAAAGGTACACATCACAAGGTTGAGAGTATAGGGTACAATGAGATGGAATGATTTCAACAGTAGAAGAACAGGTGCCGTCATCCTTTGTGAAGACGCAATTAAAATTTGCTGGATCTGTTTGACCTCCCCATGAATCCAAGATCAAGATAAACTTCTCTTCTTTAAAAAATGGTCGGATAATATTTTTCACGAAACTGCTGAAATGCTCTTTCGTTAATTTCCCTGATTTCCACGATGTTACGAATACATTTCCATATTCCGCCGTTCGTCCTTCCACAATCTTGGAAACAAGAGGTCCAAATTGTCCCTGAGGTTCTTGCATACATAGAAAAACCTTTGGAAGTAATGCTCCAGAAGCGGTCAATATATACTTCGCGGTGTAACTATGTGTTACTTCGTTAAAATCTCCAAAGAATACCTCTGTTGTTTTTTCTCCAGGCACAGAAAGTGTTCTGTGCACATCGATTCTATACTCACATCCTGTTTGATCAGTGTTAATGACGTAATCCAATGGAATTTCTTTGATCAGTCGTGAAAGACGTTTTTGGAATTTCTCTGCTTCCGCGATAATAGTTGACAAATTCAATTCATTTTGTGACCTGATGTAGCGTGTCACTTTTCGCTGGCGGATGCCATGAACCAGTTTGAATTTTTCAACCCACCCTTGTGATGCTGTAAAACGAAAATCGTCCGATTGATGTTGCACCGCTGCAGCGGAAGCCCATCGTTGTATCATTCGGGTTGTTACCGGCTGCTTTTTCTCTCTAGCTTCGCGAAATCGATGGAAGGTTAATTGTTGATCATGTGATATTTTTCCTTTAATCCACCTTCCCGTTCAATTTCTTGCTCTCATTTTTTTAGGTCTGCCTTCCGTTGTAAAGCAGTACATCCTCGTTGACGTAGAGTTCTTAAACTCCATTTTGGATGCTGTTTTGCAAGCCGTACGATTTTAATTTTGGTGTCGAGTGAAATGTATTGTTTCTTTGATTTTTATCCTGGGGTTCATATTTGTCCACAATCTCTGGAGTCGAAGAAGAAGTGGAAAAGAAACTGTCTTCTTGTATGACGTGTGATGTTGAAGCGGCAAAAGATATTTTCGGTGTCTCTGGTAAAGGTTTCTCACTTAAAAGCAGTTCCTCGCTATGCACCACTTCAGAGTTCTTCAACACGTAAATGATGGCTTCAGCTATAGATTTGGCCATCAACACTGCTTTTTCGGACACATGCTCCATTTTGTTCGTTTGCAGAACGTTCGTGTCTTTTAAAATTTGCTGTCAGAGTATTTGCAATGTCTTGCGGCTCATATGAGGCTACGAAGTTCGGAATGTGTACTTCAGGATTTATTCTACTTGTTGACTTCATTGAAGCACTGCTACGGTCCGTACTTATTTCACACAATACGTCTGAAAGATTTAATAATGTTTCTAGATTTTTTTTGCACAGACATTTCCCAAAGCACAACCACGTAGTATTGAAAACTCAAAGGATACTGACGCGTTATTCCACAAATATTTACAACGACTTCTTCAACCTTCGACAACGTAAGTTATTGTGTCGCATTCGTTTATTACACTGACATTCGTTGCGGGGGAGCGGATGAAAGAGAACGCTCATAAGGCCCGGTACAGTCTGTTTTATTTTTGTACAGCTGCTACGTGCACTTATTTGCATACCGGCGCACGCTCATCTTTCAGCCTGTATAACTTTGGCGAGTGTTAGAATTTTGAAAACCTCCAACGAGAATTTATTCGTGACACATGACAGAAAGGAAAAATGTCACAAAACATCAACTCATGCAAATTATCAAAGCCCGTTAATTTCACCCTATGCACAGGTTGAGGTTGTTCTCTCTTCATGAACGTTATATTCATATGACAATGTAACTTGATAGCTAATCCAACTTGTATCTTCAATTAAAAATTAAACGTTCATCTCGAAAATATTACTCCTAAAATACAGTACCACACAAATAACTACATAAATACGAATTTTATTCATTTCAATATCTACACAAAATACGGTTGTTAGTGAGGTATATTTACTAACTTCCACCGCGTAGCTTACCGCTTGTTTGCCGTTTTCAGTTTCTCGGTGCAATGGTCGGCAGCAGATCGTTATCATTTTTTTACTCCGAAAAAAGGACGCATTAGATCAAATGCCGGAACACATATTTCTTCATTTTGCCTCTACTTTCATTTAAAAATAAAATCACCGAAATCCGCGGGTGGTCAGC
The DNA here is from genome assembly GCA_039090855.1 of Macrothele yani. Lineage (NCBI taxonomy): Eukaryota > Metazoa > Arthropoda > Arachnida > Araneae > Macrothelidae > Macrothele > Macrothele yani. Next base: position 87,997,513 of record CM076998.1, on the reverse strand, counting down.
TGTAATTTCCAAATGAGTGCACGTCGCAGCTGTACAAAAACAAAAAGGACAAGTTAGCTGGTCCTACGAGCGTTCTCTTTTACCCGCGCCCCGCAACGAATGTCAGTGTAATAAACGAATGCGACACAATAACGTACGTTGTCGAAGGTTGAAGAAGTCGTTATAAATATTTGTGGAAAAACGCGTCAGTATCCTTCGAGTTTCCAACTACTTGGTTGTGCTTTGGGAAATATCTGTGCAAAAAAAATCTAGAAACATCACTAAATCTTTCAGATGTATTTTGTGAAATAAGTATGGAAAGTAGCAGTGCTTCGATGGCGTCACCAAGTAGACTAAATCATGACATAGACATTCCGAACTTCGTAGTTTAATATGAGCCGCAAGACATTGCAAATGCTCTGACAATGCGCAAACAAATTTTAAAAGATATGAACGTTCTGCAAACGAACAAAACGGAGCATGTGTCCGAAAAAGCAGTGTTTATAGGCACATCTATAGCTGAAGCCATCATTTACGTGTTGAAAAAATTTTGAAGTGGTGCATAGCGAGGAGCTGCTTTTAAGTGAGGAACCTTTACCAGAGACACAGAAAATATCTTCTGGCGCGTCAACATCACACGTCATACAAGAAGACAGTTTCTCTTCCACTTCTTATTCGACTCCAGAGAATGTGAACGACTATAAATCCGAGGAGAAAAAATCAAAAAAAGAATACATTTCCCCGACACGAAAATCAAACCCGTACAGCTTGCTAAATGGCATCCTAAATGGAGTTTAAAAGCTCTACTAAAAGGACGATATACTGCTTTATGACGGAAGGAAGACCTAAGAGAATGGGAGCAAGAAATTGAACGGGAAGGTGGATTAAAGGAAAAATATCACATAATCAAAAAATGAACCTTCCATCGATTTCGCGAAGCTAGAGAGAAAAAGCAGCCGGTAACAACCAGAATGATACAATAATGGGCTTCTGCTGCAGCGGTGCAACATCAATCGGACGGCTTTCGTTTTACAGCATCACAAGAGTGGGTTGAAAAATTCAAACTGGTTCATGGCATCCGCCAGCGAAAAGCGACACGCTACATCAGGTCACAAATGAATTGAATTTGTCAACTATTATCGCGGAAGCAGAGAAATTCCAAAAACGTCTTTCACGACTGATCAAAGAATTTCAATTGTATTACGTCATTAACACTGATAAAACAGGATGTGAGTATAGAATCGAAGTGCACAGAATACTTCTTCCAAACGTTTTCCTATGCAAGAGCCTCATGGGCAATTTGGACCTCTTGTTTCCAAGATTGTGGAAGGGCTAACGGCGGATAGTGAAAATGTATTCGTAACATCATCGAAATCAGGGAAATTAACAAAACAGCATATCAGCAGTTTCGTGAAAAATATTATCCGACCATTTTGCAAAGAAGAGAAGTTTCTCTTGATCTTGGATTCATGGGGAGGTCCAACAGATCCAGCCCACTTTAACAGTGTCTTCACAAAAGATGACGGCACCTGCTTTTCTACTGTCGAAATCATTCCATCTCATTTGACCCCATACTGTCAACCTTGTGATGTGTACCTTTCCCGTCAAGTAAAAAATTCTATTAAAAAGTTACAAAACTCTGTACAACTTTTAAAAGAAAATAGGCATTTAAGCAAGCGAGAAGATGCCGTAAAGATTCATTCACTTATACATCATCAACTTTCTGCGTCGATTTTCAAGAATATGTTGCAGTACTCTTGGTTTGCTGCAAAGTTAATAAATGAAAGTAAGATTTTTGGAAATGTAAACGAAATGTGTTTTCTGGACGACGTTCGACAAACGAAATGTAAGTGCTTGGACAGTTCTTTTATCAAATGCTCGCGTGTTAGAGAGAGAAGTGTTATGTTTTCATTGTTTTTATGATAATTATCATCTGCAACTGTGTGTACCAAAAAACAATAGCGAAACCTTCGATAGTGATACCTAACAACATATATGTTACATCTTCAAATAAAAGTACGTAATTATACTTTATAAGCTAAAATGTGATAATGCGATTCTCCTAAATGTTTCTCTGTCCCCATATGTGCTATTTATTATTAAATTCCATTACTCAACGATTACTTCTACAAGTTCTTTATTATTTGTTAGTGAAACTACACCGAATTGTCATTGACAATGACACAATACAATGTTAAGTGTAAGTTCCACATCACTACAAGGCCTGCAGCTCACGACATAGCTAGCTCATGCAAATATTACACAGAATTACATATGCTTCATTCAATATCTACCAATATCACACAATGTTGTTGTAACTTCTTGCAGAATTCTGAAAAGTGGGAACGAGAGAGCTTTAAGGGAGGATGGGAAAATGCAGGCATTCCGTTCTTTGCTGCTACTGATAGTTCACTGCTCATTCCCTGCTTTTCGACATTAGCCACCATAACAGGAAATGTATGCTATAATGCACTGTGCAAGACCTCGTGACTTTACAGTAAAGAATCATTTACAGGAAATCACGAATTTCGTTATGTTATCCTCCGATCCTTATAATATTTTATTACGAAAATAAGAGGCATTAGATCAAATGCCGGGACACATATATCCTCATTTTGCTTCTACTTTCATTAAAAAAAAATCACCGAAATCCGGGGTGGTCAACTGTAAGGTCCCCTTGTAAGAGGAGCGAATAGAGAGCAATTTCTCTGCCACTAAGAAGAGCGATTAGAAAGCACTTCCGCTGCACTAAGAGGAGCGAATAGAAAGCACTTCCGTTGCTACAGGGAGTGTGAAGAGGTATTCCTCCTCTCACTCCCTAAGGCCCCACCAATTGGGCCCCACTCATGCCGGGTGACAGGTCCAGTGAACTTGGCGGTCATGCGAAAATGTTCACGCCCTGAAGAAGCTGCTGGCTCTGAAATTAGCATCGTTTTTTGATAAGGATAGTGAAGACGTGCTTTAAAAAATGGATATCTTGCAAACAATGCATTAAGTATTTTCTATTTAATTTAATTTTTATATCATCTTGAAGCACTTAATTATTATTACCTACATATATAATTTAAAAAGAGAAATTACAAACTATTTTTTATTTTTTTGCATGTTTTTCCCATTATAAATTTTTTTCATACGGTTTATTTTCTATTTAAAGTGCATTTAAGTCCATTTTAAGCTGCTTATTGGTTTCACCTTTATTTTCTTTTATATCGCATTACTTGAAAACATAACATCTGTGTTTTTTACATTGCCTCTTTCACTCAGAAATAATAAATGAGATACCTGTCAAAGTAGGATATAAAACAACGCTTTGCATGCATTCCTTGCGGGCCCTATTTACTTTTAATATTCCAGATGCAAGCAAAATTCGAACATTTGCAATTTACAGGTCTGTCATGTTTCGATCTGCATCATCCGGGCTTCTTTATAAATTATTCATCAAAAACACGCTACCAAATGGCATTCATCTACGTATTATTGATACGGTATCACTTTCTTATTAAAATAACCCCTCACAAATGGATTATTCATTCAGAATATTTATCAGCTCCGCATGGCAAATTACGTGAAATTTCTCCTGACATATTTACACAGACGTATTGACATTATGCACGTGGAGTCATGAAAAAGAATGGATTAAAGTGTTTTCTTTAGTATTATGTAGAGATGAAACGACCAACTGAAACACATTTAAATTCCACCTATATTTGAAAACCTGCTTCGCTAGAATAGATCATTCTCTTGAAATTTTACTGTGGATAATGATTATTAGGGCGCGGATTTCTATGACATGTCATATTTTATCCTAGAAAGTCATATTTTGATCTTCTGAAAATGTTAGGTCATATTTTTGACTAATTTCGTAATAAACGGCATATTTGATCATATTTAAGCCAATCGTTGGCTATGCGAATGCGAAATGACGTCATAAGGACCCCACACTCGTAACCGAGGCATTTCGAACGGCCTGACGTTTTCGTGGGAAAATTTTCCTGTATATTGTTTTACTTAGCCTCGTTTGGATTATTATTATTGGTATCTTGCCAACCACTGAAACGAGCCTTGAACGGTGGTGTCTTCACGATTACTTGTAAACCAGAGCTTAATTCTATTTTATTTTTGGTTTACTGTACCCAAGCTAAAAGTAAAAACCCCGTCTCAACTTCATTTTGATCTCAACATGTCTAAAAGCCAGTGGCGGCTCGTGGTTAGAAAAATAGGTGAAGAGGTACAAGAGCAGTATGAAAAGATATGTACTGTCTACAATGAAAATCACTTAATGAGAACACCTATTTTTTGTTTATTAAATCAATTTTTCTTCCTTTTAAAGCTGCAAATTTGTGGATTATATCGTCATACGATGGTTGTTTCTTCGCGAGCATCAATAAAATGTCTTCCTGAATACAAATATTTGCCAAAGAAGCAAGTATATCTTGGGAACTAGTGTTCTTTGAGCAAGTTTGTATTCTTTCAAGAAAACTTCTTTCCACTGACACACTTGAAGATGGAATTGTTGAAATGAGTGAAACCAATTTAGAATCTTCTGTAAAAATGTTTTTGTCTCCGTGAAACACTCGAAGAAGTCTTGAGTCAATATATTACTTAATTTTTCATCGGCATATACAAGACTAAGTTCATTTTTAAGGCGTTGGTGTTTAGTAAATATGTTTCCGTAAAAATGTAGATTTTCAAGAGCGCGAGAGGGAAAGCATGCTTTAAATTATTCGAATTTAGTTGTGTGAGCAAGTCAGACAAATTGAAGTTTCTTACATTCTTGAAATCTTATATCCATTTCCATAAGAATGTGGTCCAAAATTTTAAAATACAATTGTTTATAATTTTGAAAAATTGTTTCCTGTGTAAGAACAGCATATTCCCCTGTTGATTTCTGTAATTTTGCTAGCTTTTCCAAACTGTGTCTCAAATACCTCATCGTTCCTTTTATGGCTCAAAATTTCACGAGCTTTTTTTTTAATTTGAGTTACACAGTAGTTTGTGTTCAGTGAGTTTTTCTTCAAAAGTTCGAATAATAGATCGGTGGAGCCAAAAATGTAAATTCAAAAGTGTTCATATTATTAAAAAAACCCTTGGCAAGATGAATTAGTTTTGTCTGATTGTTCGCTATTCGTCAGAAATACGAACACTTTCTTCAATTTATCCCAATCTTCAACAATTATACTTACTAATTTCAAAGTGGAGGACCATAAAGTTTCTGTTATGGTTGGTATGCGTCTTGCGGTTGTTGATGTAAGTGTATAAGACCGATTCGCAGAATGGTGAAAAAACGAAGCAATTCCCCTGAGGCTTGCAAAAAGTATTCTACACTTAGAAATTTAAGAAAAACTCTGCTGTAATACAAGATTCAAACGATGAACTAAGCAATGAACAAAAACAGCTTGATAAGCTTTATCCTTGACTTTTTTCTGTAGCCTATTTAAGTGTCCAGTCATTATCCCCATCGTAATATTGTCCTATTTATTTGTGTTGGCAATCAAACTGTTCCAAAATTTTGTCTAGCGTTTTGTATAAAGCTCCTGACGGTCTATCTTTACTCACATCATGGAAACACAAAAATCCCTTAACCAATACACCTTCCGAATCAACAATCAAAAATTATTTAATTTTTGACGTGATTGTTTATATATTCAGGAATGCATTCAATCAATTCATTTTGAATAGTTTTCGAGTTCCCAGTGAAGACATTTTTTATCCTTTCGTATTGATTTTGAATTTTTAAAGGACTTCTTGATATCAACAATGAAAGTAATTCAATGAAATTTCCACGATTTATCGAGTCCATGCTTTCGTCATTGCCACGGAATGCTAGTTCTTGTTTGCTCAAATACAGTATAGACTAATACTGCATCAATCACTGTCTGCAGGAAAAGTCTATTTAAGCGAACATTTTCGTTAAAATGCATTTAGAAAAGCCTAGCATTTCTTTCTCAGAGCATCGGCAATGTGTTTTGATTTGATTCAAAATTACTTAACATTAATTCGCATTTCAGGTGTTCGCTAGAATCACGATGTTTATGAAGTGACCGTGTTATGCTTAATAAATCTGAAAATCCATCTTTATGCCACGCCGAATGTTTGTTACTAAAAAGTAGGCAGGGCCAAAAAAAAATTAACGCAGAAGTGCTGCAAATCCATTTATATTCAGTAAAACAATAATTTTTAATATTAATATTGTTAGATTTACCGCTCTTCTTGATTTCTTTCTTGGCAGCAATTGTCAGTGAATCCGTCGGTCGTCCTTGAAGCAAAATGTCTCTTTTATCTTCTTTCCACCGAATAAATTACAATGCCGTCCACAGGATGCATACTAAAAACTATTACTATCAGTTAAATTGTACACAAACCTAAAATATCAGCTAAACCTTTCAACAAATAATCACAAATCACGAAAGAACAAATTCCTTTCGGAAAATAATGTACCACAGCACCACAAGGAAAAAGCCCTAGTAGATTGCAAGGTACCCTAGTAGTAGTCCACCCGCTCCACCGTGATGTCTCACAAATTCACGCTCAAAAACTGAGAGAGGCAGAGCTAAGGTGCCTGAAGTTGAAACACTTCACTTGAGCGAACAGATTAGGGAGGGTGACGTCACGGTTACCATGACAACTCGGCCGAAAATGCAGACTTCCAAGCATTCTCATTTCGGCTCTTCTCTTGCACTGTTTTGCGTATAAGGTTTGTTTTCCGTATTGAGCGCGTCATGTGAATTAATATCTATTCAAAATTTTGAGTATTTTGGAACTGAATAAAGGCAAAAAGAATATATTATAAAAAATTACTGAATAAAACTTATTTTCAAGTAAATTAGGTTAAGAGGCACTTCACCTACTTCACCTGAAAAGCCGCCACTGCTAAAAGCGGGTGTTCGATGAGTGTGAAATTACGGTGTTTTGTTCAATAGTTTGGGTAGCGGATTTTTAATAGCGATGGTGATATTTTCTTTTGTAAGTTGTGTGAAGCCAAGGTATCGGATCAAAATCGTTTTAATGTTCAACAGCACTGTTGCTACCGCGAAACATCGGAGGTGTTTAGCAAGATTTTCCTCCGCTGAGAACAACCAGTGTCTCCTTTTCGAGACATCTTCAACTGCAGGTTCATCAAATACACTGTCATAATGTTGTAAGGACCTCTAGAAAATGATATTTACTTCGAATATTCCCTTAAGGAAATTAAGTAGTGGTTGCGTCAGAGATTTTTTGGAGAAGTACGCCAGTCACCCGATTCCAAATGAATCAACTCTTAGGAAAACCTCTATCTCCACCTGCTATGAAGATGGTTTAGTTAAGACTAGATCTGCTGTTACCAACAGTAAGATATGGGTTTCAATAGATGAAACAAGTGATGTAGATGGAAGATACATAGCTAATGTTATTATTGACACTCTGAAATGTGACAACCCTGATGAAGTATTTCTTCTAACGTGCGAAAATCTGCAAAAAATAAACAATTCCAGTATTGCTGTACTCTTCGACGATTGAATGAAATTACTCAGGCCAGACTGTGTACAAAGAGAAAACATCCTCTTGTTTTTAACAGATGTCGCTCCATACATGACTAACGCAGCAAAGGGACTTATACTACTTTTTCCGAAAATGGTCAATGTCATATGCCTTGCATATGGTTTACACAGAGTGGCCGTAGAGATTCAAAGCAACTATCCTGATGTAGATAAACTAATTTCAAATGGTAAAAAAATGTTCATAGAAGCTCCGCTTCGCACGCAGAAGTTCAAAAAAATTGCTCCTATTTGGAACTTCCTCCCCAATCTTGTCCTAACGCGGTGGGGGACCTGGCTGGATGCGGCTTTGTACACTGGTGTGCAAAAATTAAAGACGAAGAGGAGAAATTAGCATAACAGCGGAACGAACAGGCAGAACGGACCGAAAGACCACTCCGGAGATAGACTAGGGTCCGGTACGGTAGGGCATATGCATATATGCAGCATGACGTAGTGGGAGGGGGGAGGAGGTGTCGGAAGGGTATAAAGCACACGGGCGGTGTACGCTCAGCAATTCGGTGAAAGCTATTGCACGGTGTACATCGGTTTGAACGACGTCGAGTTGCTACCACCGTGTGATATGGCCAACAGGCAATCCAGTAGACGACATCTGGATGACTTTACCCGAGGTCGCGTCATTGGGAAGTTGGAAGAAAGTCGAAGTGTGACTAGTGTGGCCGAGGAGTTCGGAATCGCTCACAGCATCGTTTCACGAACTTGGAGAGCATTTCGAACGACAGGAACAGCTGTCCGAGAGTTTAGCAGTGGTCGTCCATGAGCAACCACAGCGGCGGGCGACTGGTATATTGTCCTACAGGCGAGAAGAGACAGACGGCAGACAGCGAAAGAAATCGCAAGACATATGCAACAGACAACTGGACGACCGTTATCGCGTTTTACCGTGGCCAGGAGGCTGCACAAAGGTGGTCTACTTGCACGACGACCAGTACGGTGTGTGCCATCAACGCCTACTCATCGGAAACGGCGGTTTCTGTGGTGCGCAGGAACACAAGAACTTGACACATCAGCAATGGGGTCTCTTTACGGATGAGAGCCGATTTAGTCTGACGAGCGATTCTGGACATATACACATCTGGAGAGAGCAGGGAACACGCAATACCACCTCCAAGATCATCGAAAGGGACCAGTTTGGAAGTGGCGGAGATCTCGTTTGGGGCGGTATCATGCTTGGTAGCCGTACTGACCTCCACATCTTCCAAGGAGGTTCAGTCCGCTATTGTACCGAGGTTCTCTTGCCTCACGTGCGTCTGTTTAGAGGTGCTGTGGGTCTTGAGTTTCTTTTTATGGACGACAACGCTACACCTCCTCGTACAGTGGCTGTCGCAGAGCTGTTGGAGAGGGAAGATATTCAACGCATGGATTTGGCCCGCAAGGTCCCCGGACCAAAATCCAGTCGAACAGGTGTGTGGCCTTCTCGGGAGACGCTTGGCAGCACGTCACCGGCCGCCAGCAACGATTCCGCAGCTGTGATTGGCCGCTATGCCTTAACAGCTACTTGACAACCTCGTCTTCAGCATGGACAGACGTTGTAAATCCTGCAACGCAGTCAGGGGTGATCATATCCTACTAAAGACTGGATTTTTCTTGCCAGCCGCCTGTCACATGGACGTTTTTGTCTTCTGTTCAGTTGTGCTCGAAGCTACCTTTTCAATAAAGTGCCTTTGTATCCTTTGGATTCCTTGTTTGGACGGTTTTGCTCACTTGTCCCATATTCTTACATCTTGAGGATCTTATGGTATGATTTGAGTCGATGTGGAGCACTTCTACACGACGTTACATTCTAAAAACCGTCTCGACCTCAATTTTTGCACGCTAGTGTATTATTGCACAAATTATGATTCTTTGGACAGGACAGTTAAAGAATTTGATTTTTGAGAATTTTCTTCCATCAAAATTTTGCAAGATTTTTTTCCGATACCTTGGCTGGAAACTTGGCATATATATAAAATATAACTTCAGTAGAATATCAAGTGCAATCACTCTCCTTAAAACTGTAGGAATGAAACTTAGCGAAGAACTAGAAATTGTGAAACAAACTGTATGTGATTGTATAGCTGAAAAAGTGACAAACTGCAAAGAGTGTTGCAATCTAATCCAGATTATTCAACACTTCGCAAAATAAGTGACATTCTTTATGGAAGTAAAGTAAAATTTGATGACTTCAAGCCAGAATTTTCTCTAGAGGAGTTGGTGTTATTTAAATTTGCCCCTGTAACCTCTTGTGATGTCGAGCGGAGTTTCTCTAGATACGAGCAACAGAAGGAGGTTTGAGTTTGATAATCTGAAGATGTACGTAATCATCCAGTGCAATTCTATGATCGACGATTTTACTCTCAAAATGTTCATTTCATTCTTTCAATTTTAGCACTTTTGCACTGATTAGTGCTAATTGTTTAATTAAATAGAAGTCATCAAGTTCTAAGTATGTAGAAGTGATGAAGAATAAACCTTTTAGTTAATAACTATAATCTATATGTGTATAAGCACTGAGTTTTAAAAATTGGGTGATAATTTTAAAACAATTCAAAGCAATGCTTTCTTGGGACACTTTAGGCCCTATTATCCCAATAGCACAATCCGGGACAGCTGTCAAGTATCTGAACATCGTTGCTGACCAAGTTCACCTATTCATGGCAACTGCGTTCCGTGCTGGTGATGGCCATCACCAACAGGATAATGCGTCATGCCACACTGCCATAATCGTCAAGGAGTGATTCGAAGAACATGCTGGAGATTTCCTGTTAAAGCCCTGGTCTCCAAATTAACGTGACATGAACCCAATCGAACATTTGTGTTTCGACTTGGAAAAGCGATTTCGCGCTAAATCACCACTACCCCGGAACGTGCGGGAAGTGGAGGACCTGCTGTTGATATTATGGTACCAGATACCCCAAGATACCTATCGCCACCTCATCGAACCGATGTCTCGCCGTTTCGCGAGCTAAACGGGGTCCAACCGCTTATTAGGTAGGCTGTTATAATGTAACGGCTTATCGGGTAGGTTGTTATATGCTTTTCATAAAGTTGATGACATGAATTCTGGAGCTGGGGTGATACAATTAGAATATCCAGATGGCTTGTCTCGAAAAGATCCCTTACAATTAGGGGAAAAGAACACATAAGGGACATTAAAGCAGGAAAAACACAAACAGCGCTATGCAAAGAATTTGCCCAATATGACGCCGTACCGATTTGGAAAAACATGAAGAGGATCACTCCGTATACTGACTACAGAGGAACACTGACTAGAGAAAGCGTCGAAATATTCATGCACCCAAACCCTTGCAACGAGAGCCCTTCCCTCGAACTCTCAGCTGCGTGGAAGATTCTACTGAAATAGGACATTAAAAGAAAAAGGAAACATAATGTTTGAAAGGTAGGTCGCGAGAAACCACCTTCCGCGAGACGCAGTATCACCTAGACACGTAGTAGGTACGCGCTCCAAGATTTCAAATTATCGTCGTTCTCGAAAATATTCTTGTGTTCACTGGATTTGAGGAAGCCTCCTGTTCGGAGTGTGAAAGCTCGGCACTTGGGCGTTATATGTTTTTATAAATTGTTACACCATTTAATACGGAATAAATACTTCAAGTTGATTATATCGTTGCTTGGCTTTGCCGCTCGAGAGCGTAAATGAAGATACTATCGAATTCAAAATACATTTTATTCCATATAACTACTTCCGAACGTCCGATTGAAAACATCCTTTCCTTCATTCGACGAAGAATATCTTGGGTGCAGGCACTTTTTCAAGTAGTACATAGTTTTTTCGCTAGGGGGCGCAATATTAAATTGCGGTTTCCCCTAGAACTCTGCTTCTAAAAGTCCGATTTAAATTGTTATTTTGAAGCGGATAGAGCTCCTGATGGGAAATGCTATGCATATAATTTCTGATTTTTTTAAAGAACGGTTTGGCAACTAGTGAACATAAATGTACATTTTTGTTTCTGCTGTATTTGCAGCAATATCTGTGTTTCTGGAAACTTTATTTAAAACATTTTGTCGCAGCCAGATACCTCTCTCTACGACAAAGTTTCTGAGAATACTCTATGCTTAAATATTGCATAGGTTTTTCTGCCAGAAGAGTAGATGTATATATATATATATATATATCGATGTCTCTGCTTCTAACACACTCTGATTTGAAGAATTCGTTCTTTGTCAGAGAGCGTTTCGGGTGAGAAATGTTTTATTTATAACTTCTAAATTTTCTTAAAGCACAATTGCGCCACTACAGGGAATATACTCACGTTTTCGTTTGCAGCTGTAGGGCCAGACATATCAATTCTTAGATAATACCTTTTGTTTCCCGCCGTATAGCGAGCTACCGCCTCGCCTTTACTATACAATCTGGCTATCAAGGCAGCTGAAGGCGTCCTTGTGTAGAAGAATAATTACCTCGACAAACCCAGTCCAGTACACGGAAATAAAAACAACAACAAGACTTTATTATTCCGATAACATTTGCTTCACGGGTTTCCGATGATTTTCCGCTCAGGTTCCCGTGCTGACCACGTGCTACCTTTCCACAATTCTTTCCGCGATACCCGGTGGACGAAGGAATCCTCCTTCCCGTTCACCACGCTGCACGTCTGCCGATAACCGCAGTCCTTCCGTCAGAAACTGGAGTCCAAACCAGGACCCTCTCTCCTTGACGACCGAAGCTCAACTGTCTCACTTAATCCTCCTCGCCCCTTTCTGTCCTCTATCACGCATGCGCAAGAAAAACTGGTTTTCCCGGTCAGCACGTGAAATACCTGTACTCAGGAATGTCGTCGGATACCCGCAGGGGATTACAACCTTGCACGTATACAAAAGCAGTATGACAACTTGTTTAACAGAAGCACTCGAGCAGCTGACTCTTCAAGGTCAGATGCCCCAGGTGTTCATGCACCCCTCTCTTAATCCCCCATAGGATTAAAGTCGTACCACGTGGGTGGTGAAGAATATCAGTTTTTATCTGAAACAACAAAATGGCGGAATGAAACGTCCGTCCGCACGTGTTCATCACAATATTAAAAGTACATAAATTCATAATTGACAGTTCGATTGCGGGCGACCCTTACAGGCCCCCACCAAATGAACGAGAGATACGGTCTTTTGCCGTATTCTCGAGTCAGTCTCTTCCTTGCCTGCTGATCTTGGGTGACACAACATAATACACTTTTTCACTTCTCGCACGTTATGTAACATATACACTTGTAAAACCCTGAGACCTTCTGTGGATCTCCACCTGTGCCGTGAAACATTCTTACCATGGCGCTGCCCTACTCTTTAAAACTGAGTCTTGACAACGCATCGGCGTGAGGAATTAGTTTGCCCGCGACATGAGATATGGATAAATTAAATTGGGAAATAGCCAAACTCCAACGCTGTAATTTTGAACTTTGCGATGCGGAACGGGTGAGAAAAGTAAGGGGGTTGTGATCGGACATAACTTCGACCCGGTTACCGAAAATCCACCCTTCAAACCTTTGCAAACCCCATACTATGGCGTACGCCTCCTGATGGCTGACCGCCTATCTGGCTTGCGTCCCATTTAATTTTTTGCTAGCATAGGCCACTGGCCTAATGTTGCCTTCCTCATCCCTCTGACTCAAACAACATGCCACCGCAAAGGAACTCGCATCCGTGTGTAAGATAAAATGCTCACTGAAATCCGGGGTGTTTAATACCGGTGCCTTACACAAATTTTCCTTCAGAGTCCTGAATGATTCCTCCAACTTTTCCGACCAAACTACCCTATCTGCTGCCCTTTTCCCTGTACAATCTGTTAAAGGTTTAGCTATCTTTGCGAAGTTAGGTACGTAATCACGGTAATACCCACATAATCCCAAAAAGCTACGTATTTCCTTTTTTGTCTGAGGGGGCAAAAGGTCCCTGATGGCCTGTAATTTGTCGGGGTCCGGCCGGTGATGACCCGAGCCGACCACGTGCCCTAAGTAATTCACCTCCATACGGGCGAAACAGCATTTGTTCAAATTTCTCAAATTAATTGAAAGTTTGGAGGCCTGCCGCCTCCAAACTTTCAATTACTCCTTTCAAATGTTTCAAATGCTCCTCCCATGAGCCAGAAAAAATAGCCACGTCGTCCAGGTACGCTATCGCATAGTCTTGGTGCGGGGTCAAAACCTTATTCATGGCTCTCTGAAAAGTAGCCGCCGCTCCTGATAACCCAAAGGGCATTACTTTCCATTGATAGAGCCCCTTATGTGTTGCAAAAGTGGTATACTTTCTACTGTCGGGGTCCATTGGGATTTGATAGTACCCCTTTAACATATCAAGCGTAGTAATATACCGGGCTGCCCCCACCTTCGCCAACAAATCTGGGATATGAGACATCGGAAATGCGTCCGGAACAGTGTGAGAATTTAACATTCTGTAACCTACACACATCCGAACCTCTCCATTTTTCTTAGCCACACATACTACCGGATGACTATACTCTTCTTTTGATTCTTCAATCATCCCACGATCCCACAACTCCTGGATCTGGCTCTCCACTGCTCTCTGCATCGATTGTGGCACCTTGTACCTGTGCTGGGTACGAAGTACGCTTTCCGGCTTGAGTGTAATTGCGTGCTTCCCCACTGACGTCTCTCCCACTTCTCCCGAAAAGAACTTCTTCGAGCTGTTCACCAGCTCCTGTAACTCCCTAAGTTGCTCCCGAGTTATCCTCTCCCTATCTATCCTGATTTCCTCAGGTTCTTTTGCTTCCTCCGTTTTCCTCACCGGAGCCTCCTTAATTTTGCCGAACTCCTCATCGGTCTCAAAAATCACTCCGACGACACTGATCCGGGGCTTAAACTCTCTTAGCTTCCCCACGTGTACATGCCGAAACTGCCCGTTTCCTAGTTCAACTACATAGCTATTGGACCCCCGTTTCTCAGTTATGTGTACTGGGCCGGTCCACCTAGCATACACCTTGTTCTTGGAGTCCGGGATCAGGGCTATCACCTGGTCTCCCACTTGAAAGGACCTCTGTCGCAGCCGACGGTTATAATACGACGTATACCGTCGCTGCTGTTCCACCGCCACCTCCTCCACTTGCTGAGCCGCCTTCTCCATGCGCTCCTTCATTTGCTGCAGGTACTGCTCCGCTGATACTGATATGCCAACGGGCAGCCTACATTCCCCCGCCCAATTTTTCTTCAGAATGGCCAGCGGACCAATGGGCTCTAGCCCGTATAGCAACTGAAACGGGGCCCCGCCCGTTGTAACATTGGGAACCTCTCTATAGGCCCATAATAAATATGGCAAAGCCTTATGCCACTGCCGAGGCTCCTCCCTTATCACATGATGCAGCATTCCTTTCAAAACTCTGTTGAATCGCTCGACAAGACCGTTCGAGGTGGGATTTCCCGGGACGGAGAACCTAGGAGTCGACCCTAGACGCCTTAGGATCTCTTGTGTCAACCCCGACACAAAATTTGTGCCCCGGTCCATCGCTACTACCTCCGGAATCCCTGTGCGCTGAAAAATTTCCAGTAGTGCGTCGCACGTGCTCCGGGCATTCAATGAAGTCAGACATACGGCTTCCGGCCACCTAGTATGCTGATCTACCATCACTAATATCCACCGGTGACCCTTGCTCGACGGTGGTTCAATCGGTCCGATTAAGTCCACATTAACAACCTGAAATGGTCTGGGGGGTCTCCTAACTGCCTCAATCGGAACCCTGTCTGCCCTCGTGATGGGGCGTCTCAACTGACACGCTTCGCATACATCACAATATCTACGCACATCTTTCTTCAAGGTAGGCCAGTAGAAAGAATATCTAATTCGCTCTAGGGTCTTCTTGTGGCCTAAATGCGCGCCAAAAACCGAATCGTGTGCCAGCTTTAACACTTGCGCCCTCCGCTCTTCAGGAACTACCAACTGTAGCGTAACCTGTCCCAACACTGGCTCCCGATGATACAACATTCCATCCGTATAGAGATAACCACCTCTGCCATTTTCCGCCTCATTCCTAGCGGCTGCTAACGTCATACACCTCTTTTGTTGCTCTGTAAACAAGCGTCTGTCTGAACTCTCCTGTGCTTCACTCGTATCCAAATCAGTAACGATATCTCCTGTTCCCTCGCTAGCTGTCGTTGCCTCCCCTGATTGGTCGACCTGCTGTTGCTCTCGCTGATTTTCCTTGCCGCCTCCAGTACTGAGCGCTAATATCCTGGGGCTATTTTGCCCTTCAAGCCACGGTTTACCTACCAAGCGCGCTTGCTCCTCCTCCGCTGAAATATCTGTGATCGCCGGGCTTTCCCTTCCTAGAATATCCTCTTCTTCGACTAGCGCTTCGCCAGTCTCAGTTTCTGGATGCACATCCGGCCTATTCCCTAACTCTAACGCCTTTTCACACGAGGTTGCCCACATCGGAGTAGCTTCCCTTAAACATTTCATGCGCTGGTAATTCTCCGCTGCTACAATTACCCTGTTTACCAGATTAGGAACAATTGCACACATCACTTCACAAAAACTTTCTGGCGCTTCTCCTGTTTCTAATCCCTCTTCATCTAATCGGAGATTTAATTGTTTAATTGCAAACTCTCCCTTACTACCATCGAAGCCTCTTAAAATTATTCTACCCTTTGGTTCCAACAACTCTTCGCCAAGTATACCTCCTCTTACACAACTCACCTCCGCGCCTGAGTCAATAAGGATTTCGGTGCTCTTTCCGCATTCCGACTTAACCCTCTTCACTTCTCCTACCGGAATTTCTATTACCTCGTTCTGACTTCCTTCCTGGCCTAAAACTCTATCTACCTTAGCTGTCATTCTTTTATCATCACTTATCTCTACCGGCTCTATCCTTCTCTCTGAAACATCTTCGGCTCCCTTTCGTCCCACCGCTACTCTGTTTACCTTATTTGGGGAGTCTTTCCTCCAATTCTGAGAGTAAGAGCTGGGAGTACTCTGGGATGCCTTCTGGTTACAGTTTGCTTTACGGTGCCCCACTACTCCACATCTAAAGCATATAATTCCCTTATCCATACTAGAATTTCCTACAATAGGCCTCGCTGCTGAATAACCTGGCTTATGTCCGACGCTCTGATCTGTCCCGGAAAACTTTCCTTTCAATTGATTTCCGCCTGTCTGAAAACTTCCCTTCCTCCAGGCTTCTGATTGACCTCCTTTGAAATACGTTCCCACGGGATGACTGGGTTTGCATCTTCCTACTTCTATTCCCATAGCTCCCACGTGACTTTCGTATAAATCACAAAGTTCTCCTAATTCTGTCGAAGGAACTAACTTCCCTACGGAACCTCTTTGAAGAATGTAGGTCTTCAGTTCTGGGGACAACAAAGTTTTGAATTTGTCGCATACCAACAAATTGACCAACTGATCGAACTCTTTCACTTCACTACTGTTAATGTAGTATGTTATGGTCCTCTTAATACGTCCGGCTAACTGCAAGTAACTTTCCCCTTTGTTCTTACTAATCTCCTCAAATTGTCTCAAATAAATATCCGGAGTCAAATGGCATTCCACGAAAATTGCCTCCTTAACTATTTCGTACTTATCGTACTGCTCTATAGTCAAACGACGAAATAAGTGGTTCACACATTCTGAATTGAATAAGGCTATCACCAAACGACCTTTCATTTCTTCCGGTACTGAGTGTAATACAAATGCCCTTTCTAACGAATCAAAGAAGTCCAGAATTTCTTGCGGCTTACGGGGACTTCTGGGTAAAGTTCTTTCTAAGATTCTCATGTAGTCGGCCAACTTACCCTCATTTTTACTTTTAATAGACTCCTTCTCTTTCTGATTAATTAATTCTAATTTTCTTAACTCAAATTCCCTTTCTTCTTTCCTATCCGCTAATTGTAATTCTAGCATTCTTTGTTCCCTCTCAGCCTTTCTCTCTTCTATCTCAAGCATTTTAAATTTAAGTTCCCATTCCATTCTAGCTGGATTATTTTTCTTGTCTTCCATATTAATGCTTACTTCTTTACTAGAATCTAATTCTGAATCGCTAAGAATACTATTATCTTCGTTGTCCACGTCTAAATTATCCTCAACTTTCCCTTCCAAAAGCTCAGTCATGATAATACACTACAATACACATTCAAAAAATACACTCATGCAAAGAAATAAGAAAAGAAATCATGCAAACTTCCGCATTAAATCATCGAAGGTTAATCTACTTTCTGTTTTGTTTCTAACCTATCTCTACCTTCATGCATTACCCGAACATCTATTATCCTGTTTTACTCAGAATACTTATATTCCTTCTGTCTCTTTCGCTACACGTAAAAAAAAAAAATCACTACGCTATTTTAGCTTCAAATTTCTTAAATCGTAAACATGAAATCTCGACTTATCTAAACACTTATTACTTAATGAAAATATTTTGACACTTCGCATTCTCTAGCAACTGACATAAAATTAACTGTTACAAAATTTTACTTTACAATGCTTTACTCTGAGAATATATAATTATTAGCTTTCCCTTTCCTTTCTAGTACCATGATGAGAACTTCTACTCTTAACCCTAGATTATACCAACTGCACAGGCAAAGACACAGAAATAATCTCAGAAAAAAAAATGGGGTACGTTACCGGAGCACTCAGGTCCCCTTCTGATTCTTCTCTTGTCTTGCTTGTAAGTCCTCGTCCTGCTTGGGATTTCCGTACGTTGAGGTGCACACTGTCTTTGTCTCGGTCGACACGATGGATGCCTTATCTCCGCTAGCACGCTGGTGTCTCTTTCTTCCGGTCTTTACGTCGTAAGAGTTCTGTCATTCGGTCACTGGAAGTTTCACAAAAAGTCCGTTGTTCCTTCTTCACACGTGTCGCCATTCACGTCACTCATGAGCTCGCTTTCAGGCTGATCCTGTCGACTGCGCCACTTTATCTGGCTGTAGGGCCAGACATATCAATTCTTAGATAATACCTTTTGTTTCCCGCCGTATAGCGAGCTACCGCCTCGCCTTTACTATACAATCTGGCTATCAAGGCAGCTGAAGGCGTCCTTGTGTAGAAGAATAATTACCTCGACAAACCCAGTCCAGTACACGGAAATAAAAACAACAACAAGACTTTATTATTCCGATAACATTTGCTTCACGGGTTTCCGATGATTTTCCGCTCAGGTTCCCGTGCTGACCACGTGCTACCTTTCCACAATTCTTTCCGCGATACCCGGTGGACGAAGGAATCCTCCTTCCCGTTCACCACGCTGCACGTCTGCCGATAACCGCAGTCCTTCCGTCAGAAACTGGAGTCCAAACCAGGACCCTCTCTCCTTGACGACCGAAGCTCAACTGTCTCACTTAATCCTCCTCGCCCCTTTCTGTCCTCTATCACGCATGCGCAAGAAAAACTGGTTTTCCCGGTCAGCACGTGAAATACCTGTACTCAGGAATGTCGTCGGATACCCGCAGGGGATTACAACCTTGCACGTATACAAAAGCAGTATGACAACTTGTTTAACAGAAGCACTCGAGCAGCTGACTCTTCAAGGTCAGATGCCCCAGGTGTTCATGCACCCCTCTCTTAATCCCCCATAGGATTAAAGTCGTACCACGTGGGTGGTGAAGAATATCAGTTCTTATCTGAAACAACAAAATGGCGGAATGAAACGTCCGTCCGCACGTGTTCATCACAATATTAAAAGTACATAAATTCATAATTGACAGTTCGATTGCGGGCGACCCTTACAGCAGCATATTAGCAATATCTGCGCATCTAAAACCCTGATTGAAAAATCCTCTGTCTCTCTCTTTTTCAGTCAGATACTACTTACTGCCAAAATATTTTGCGAACATTTATTGCCAAAAATAGTGCACAATATTTCCGTTGGGTCTTAAATTTCTAATCTGTTTTTGTCAATATCTCTGCTTCTAAAAGTCTGATTTTAAAAATCCTTTGAACTCCATGTATCATTTACTGTACGGAACACTTTGCTTATACTCGTGGATTTTCGTAGTTCACAGCTCTGGCGCTAGGGGGTGTTACTGTGTATTTCTGTTTGATGCTGTATCTCTTCGCTTCTAAAAAATCTATTGAAAGATTCGCTTTTTACTGTACGCCATTCACTAAAATAAAGATGGCGAAATTATAATTTTTAAATAATGCACTCTTTTACCACTTGAGGGCAATAAGATCAAAACCTTTTCTCACTGTATTTGCTTCGAGGAGGTGTATTGGAAAATGTAATTTTTTCTTAGGATAGATTTTGCTGTGAAGATTAGTTTTCTCACATATTCTAATTTTCTATTTTTCAAAATTCTTCCACTACGTGGTGTAAATTTATATAATGTTTTTCTCTATATCTGTTCTTCTAACTGTTCAATTTTGTCTCTGATATCTTCCTTCAGCTAAGAGAAATATTTTGGGCACAATTTGTAAATTTTCGTAGCATACTTTTCAGCCGCTAGTGGAAGAAAGTAAGTGTCTGTATTTCTAGATCGATTAAAGAAATGCGATTGATTTTTTTTGTTGGGTTCCATTGACTATGAATAACTTTGAAATATTTTATTTAATTTATACGGGAGTCAAAAGACGTGCTATTTACAATTGAATATTCGGTGACGTCTTTGTTGTTTTCTTTTGGAACCTGTCATCGCACAACTGAAAAATCGAATTCGAGTCAACCGTACGCTCTAAAAATGCTCATTATTTTAAACCAATTGCCCACTTCTTTTGCTTAGCTTCAAGCCTTACATCGCAAAAACATGCTACTAAAACTTCCAATTATATTGCAATGTATTTCGCGATGCGGTAAAATTTCACCTTGCCCTTAAGGTGGATCCACCTAAAAACTCTGCTCTATGTTTCCAACGGTTAAATCTTCTGTATTCGTTTTCTTTGCAATTAATGTATTCCCAATGATAAAAATTTACATATAGATAAAAATAACGAAATTATAGCATGCCGAATTTAATATTTGTTAAAAGTTAACCAAATAATTATATTCCTTCTTCTCTCCTGTGGGTAGCATAGGCCATCAGTAGGGCAGTAATTTTATCACGGGAAAAAAAGGCAAAATTCGCGGTGCCGTCGCGGGGTAGATTATAAAATTTTGCGAAAAGTTCTCGGCCGATGATATACAATAACAATTCCAAAAAAAAAGTCTACCAAGTTACGAAGCAGTAATACAAATTACTAGTATGTAACTAAATCAGCATTATAACTTTATAAGTTTTTAAAATTGGTACTTACATTTATAAACCATTCAAATTCTGGCAACGTTATCTACGCCGTTACACGAGATCAATATTTCCATTTAAGTGGATGGCATTTTGATACATTATATTGTACATATACAGATTTTCTTCTTTAATGCAGTGTCTGTTGTCCTGTAACACGTTTTTAAATTTGGAAAAGGATCGTTCAGTATCGACACTGTTTGTGGGTACTAACAGACAACGGATGGCGAACTTATGTAGCTTAGGAAAACGACCTTTTTTCGTATTCCAGAAGTCCAGCAAACCTTTGCTGACACAAAATTCTTTTACACTGACTTTATACGAACGAAATTCACATATTTAATTGGTCCTCATCTTCGAACATAGAAATGTGGCTGAAAACAAACAAATCTTCTTCGTCGTCTAAAAGGTCCAAGGACTTTAACTGATCGAGATCAAACACTCTACATGCTTTGAAGAAATTTGCGGCTGGCTGACAAAGTCGATGGTTTTTATCTTCAAAAAATAATGCTTAATTTTTTCATAACAAATAGATGGAGCTCTTTTTGCAGCGACATGATCGTAGTCTTGACTCTAGCTAAGAAGACTGTTGGCGATGTCCGACGTTTCATTATATATTTTGTGTGCGGAACTTCGCTGTTTTTCAAATAAAGTGAGCTGTCCGGAAATATACGGAGCATGAACCTCAACCTGTTTCTGATTTTCTTTTAAATCCCTATCTTGATAATACACAATGATTTTATCCGCAATACAACTGCTACTGTTGTCTTTTTCTTTTTCAAAAAAATTCTGTGTAGTCTTCTAAATGTATGCAGTGAAAAAACACGGACTCAAACTAATTGTTCCACCTAGTCTGCACAGGTACTGCTGGTAAGCAAGGTATTTCGCGCTTCTCTTGCAAAAATAGTCGAAAACATCCTTTGCGGGAGGGACAAGCTGTGAAGGCACGCTTAACAGCAAGTCCTAAAAAGTTAACATTTTCAAATTCATTCTGCCAAATGTCGGCTGAAAGCTTTAAAAGATGCGTATTGCAGGTGACGTGAACACCATTCAAAAATACGGCTTTCAGGCTCTTTCCCCACGCTTTGGATATGTAAGATGCATCGTCTGTCACAAAAGCGGTTATATTAGCAAAAGGTATTTCTTACTTATTAACACATTGAAGTTATGCCTCTCTGACTTTGGGAAAAATACGGATTCCAAAGTGATGCACTCAAGGAAGATTGCATTCAAAGAGGGTTCATCATTGCAGCTTTCAAAATTCGGTTCAGCTGATGGAACAGCAAGAATATTCAAAATTTATCTTCTGAATCAGTTGTTACGTCTGCTACGATGCTTACACCGGATACTGATTTAACAAAATATTTCACTTAAACTTAAAAATACACATAGCACCGTGGATTGTTGGCCACCGTGGTGTAAAGTTAACGCGCTAGGCTGGTTATAGGGAGTCCCGTGGTATAATTCCACGGCGGCGGCTGAAAAACAATTTTTCCGTTGCTATGTGTTTCGGGAACGTGGAAAGAGCGATGTATTTATTTATTTACATGATTACAATCAATAAGATCTCTGTACAGATGGAGCCGTCTATTAACAGATTTCAACACCACCGAAGGAAAAGTTATTGATTTTTAGTATGATTGTGGTTAAGTTTTAGAAAATATTAAGTATACTAAGCTATATATTTTAATTTTATTGATGGGCATATTTTCATCCTTAAGAAAATATTAACTGCGAAGAAAATGTCTACAGAAGTTTTTACTGTTGTAAACATAGGGCACTGTTTTTAGGCGGATCCACCTTAAGGCTCTACGAGACCCACCATCTTGTATTGCTGCCTTCTCTTGTTAACCAACGGGCAAGCGTATTTCACAAATTACTCTGGAAATTTTGCACATTTTGGAACACCGTTTGTGGCTAACGCAAGATATATGATAAATAAAGAGTTCCCTGGTTTCAGAATTTTTATTGACCTTTGCCTTCATTTTTTATCTGCAGCGAAAGTCGTACCAAGGCGTCTTCCATAGTTTTATTAATTAATAAAAAATACTTAAAGAGTCCAAAATGAAAATCTGAAAACAGGAAACTCTTTATTTGTCATATATCTTGCGTTAGCCACAAACGGTGTTCCAAAATGTGCAAAATTGCCCGAGCAATTTGTAAAATACGCTTGCCCGTTGGTTAACAAGAGAAGGCACAATGCAAGATGGCGGGTCTCGTAGAGCCTTAAGCGATCAAAAACAGCTTTGTTGAATATTCTATTACTGCTTACTTTTTTCAGGACAATGTTCTTTTTGATGAGTTTTTTTAATTCGCTCTGGAGCCCGGAATTATTAAATATGGACCATCAGGTTTTTAAGTTGCACATTTGGTATGTGAGCCCGGTAAAGAATCATCGGCGAATTTTAAAAGAACAACGTGTTCCAGTTGAAGTCAAGGCATACGACTGGGAGTTACATTTTTAAAAGCCGATATAAACTTCCCCTCTAAGCTTGCTTGAAAAGAAGAAAAAAAAAGGACGGATCAATTGATTTTTGATTTTCAGAGTTGGGGCGTTTGCGACTATACTCTCCAGTGCCGATAATTAATGAATAATCGACATGAGAATAGCTTACAGATAATAACTGAAGCAACGGCTCGAGTTAGCTTGTCAGAAAATGTACGATTGCTACAGTCTATGATTCAGCCTTTAGTTTTTAAGTGGCAAAACATACTTTAGAAAAATATTTTCTGTTTCTATCCTGCTTAATTCTCCCATGATTTCTTCTTAAAAATGTTTCTATTTTTATCCTAGTTTTATCCTTTTTTGTCATCATTTTCTTTTTAGGGAGGAGAGTTATGAACTGAGAACCGATTAAGTAAGCCCAGAAACATTTTGCGCCACAGAATATTAGTAGTTTTTGACTCGAATTAATACGGTTCGCTGAAAGATGAAGCAAAAGCTGAACTACATCGTTTTAACTGGAAACTCTGATTAAATTTGACGCTACACATGACATGATGCCATATCTTCTGAAGCATGGGATGGCGGTAGCTTCGCCCAACTTCTGTGAATTCGGCACGTAATTTTCCACTATGCTGTTTCACAACTTAAGGGATCATACACAGCAGATGAATATACAACGAAGGAAATGCAATGACGTTTTCATGCTATGATGGTAGCTTTTATTTCATCATTCAAATTTGCTCCGATTAATTCTCATCTTTCTGAGAAGTAAAACGTTTGTTTCTTTATTTCTAAAGAAACTATGATCAATAATTCGCTGTTTATATATTTACACGTAAAAAATCCTTCAGTAGACTCGATCGAAATATAACACTTAAGTTTAAAAAATACAGGGGAAAGCCACAAAATGGCGTAGAAGATAATACTTTCCTTAATGTGCGCTCAAATAAGTGGAATGCTGTTAAAGAAAGCATGACTTCGAAGCGTATTTCTCTGAACGAAACAAAACCGCCAAACTTTTCCACTTAGTAAATGTCTTCCTTATTTTCCTTCTCGAATCTATCTTCATTTTCATTTTTTGACTGTTATCACTTCTTGACTTGCACCTTATCATTTTATCGAAGTCTCACTCAAATAGAAGATGCATAGGTTTTCATGATTTTTACTACCTCCTCAGCGGAAGGTGATAAAACCACAATACGTTAGGGTCTAGCACCTGATAACAATTTAGAGGTTATAAACGCAGCGTTGCGGAGAGAGTTCATATTCTATCGGCCGTGCGTTACCTAGTGGTTAGAGCAACCTCTCTCCGACCAGGATGTCTAGGAATTGATCTCAGGTAGGTTGAGTAGCTTTGGACATCAGAATACTTGCCGCGCGCCTTGTGGACACTCTACCGTTTTATGTAAGATCATCTACATTATATGTAAGATTATTATCTACCGTTATATGTAAGATCCTCTGCCGTTATATGTAAGATCATCTACCGTTATATGCAAGATCATCTACATTTATGAGACATTACATTATGACCACCTCCTCAATAAGCTGTAGTATCCCCTTTTGCTCGCAAAATAGCTGCCATTCAGCGAGTCATCGATTCCATGAGGTACGATAGGTATCCTGAGGTATCTGGTACCATAATGTCAACAGCAGGTCCTCCAGTTCCCGTACATTTCGGGGTGGTAGTGATTTACGCGAACCCGCTTTTCCAAGTCGAACCACAATTGTTCGATTGGGTTCATGTCAAGTGAATTTAGAGGCCAGGGCATTAGCAGAAAGTCACCAGCAAGTTTCATCGAACCCAGTGGCGGTTCGTAGGTAAAATTAGTGGGTGTGCTGCTTCAGAATATTTTTATCCATTGTTTTAATAGTGTGTAAAACGAAACAAACACATATAAAAAGAAAATGTATACATAAAAAAATATTTTTTACTTACTAATAGCCTAAATTGTTACAGTTCAAGCTTGATCCATTCATTTAAAAACGAATTTTTTTTTTTTTGAGGTTTAACGACCACCGTGAGCAACTCAATGGGCTATAAGCAGTCGCCCGTCCCTAATTTAGGGTCACTGGTTCCAGGGAAGGGAGAGAGCCAGTGCCGTAAGACAAACACAACATCCATGCCTCACCGGGATTTGAACCCGGACCCCTTACGGACGAATGATCAGAGGCCATCGCTTAGACCACTGCGCCACCGGGGCGGCCATTTAAAAACGAATTCTATTCTTCTTGTTTTAATATGCGTGAAAAGATTAATAAATAAATAATTTTTCTCCTTCATCTCTGGATGACTGTTGGGGAAATTTTTTTCCATTGAAAGCACTGCAAGTGCATTTAGTATTTCAGGATTCATAGTGCTCCTTAGAAAAGTTTTTATTCTTTTCAGTGAAGAAAAGATGCGTTCTGGTTCTGCTGTTGTCATGGGAATTGTCAAGAGGATTTTTATCAGTTTCGTAATTTCACTAAGAACATTCACTAAGAGTCTAGATTATTTTCCAAGATTAATTTCTGAAGGTCAATTAATTTGCAATATTCCTGCATATCGGATCTACAATAGAATACTTTTAGTTCAATTTCAAGCTTTTCTTTGTCAATCATGGGATATGCTTCAGTGGTCTTCTGTAGGCAGTTCATTCTTAAAACTAGTGAAGCTTTTCTTGTTGAACAATTTAGCAGCTACTAAGTGTTTAGTGGAAGAATATCTGTCCATTATATCAACACATATACAGTCAGTCACACACTTCCTTAGCTTTTGCCATGAGTGTCTTTGAAGGATTCTCACAGTACTTCGAGTTCCTTATTTCTAAAATAGCAGTTTTGAAATCTGTTATATATTCATTGACTTTAAACACACTAATTTTTCGAGATTGCATTTGGTTGTCAATTACTTCAACATGAGGCATAATCTGATGAAAAAACTAACCAAAACATGAAATTATCATCATTCAGGTATTTTAAAATTCCTGTTGCTTCTGCAATGGTTCCATCTGCATTTGATGTTAACTGAATTTCAGTAAGGCAGCTTTTTAAAGGTTGCAAATTTTCATGAACTCTGTTTACAGTCCGCATGTTAAAGTTCCACCTTGTAGAGGATGGACGTGGAATGTTGACGTCCATATGCTTCTTCAGAATGGATACACGTTGCGGTGATCTTGAGAATAATGTTGGAATAGCCAAAATGTTAGAAAAAAGTATTCTTGCGTTCCGTGTAATACTTGCTGAATTTCTCATTATTAAATTAAGTTGATGCGCGTAGCAATGAATGAAACATGCATTACTATAAACTGCTTTTATTTTTGCTTGAACTCCTGCGTTTTTGCATTTCATGACATTTGCACCATCAAATGTCTGAGCTATCGGTTTTTGTCCATTTCCTTAAAGGGTTATGTCTAATTGTTCTAGAATGCGTTTCGATATGCCATCAGTTTGATTTTCTTGAATAAAGAATCCCCCAAAACGCTCACATATTTCTCCATTCAACACGTAACGTAGAACAAGGACCATTTGAGTGTGTTCCGATACATCTGTAGTGTCATCAGCCATGACAGCACCAAAGGAAGCTTCTCTAATTTCTGTCCTTATTTCCTCATGGTATATTTGTAGCAGGCAGTCAAGAATCTCATTCGGAATGATCTTAGAAACACCTTTGAAGACCGTACTGGTTTCTAAGTGATTCTTCAAATCCGGATGTAATTTAAATGCAAAATTTATTAATCCTCTAAATACCCCTGGATTTACTGAATCGTCTTTTTCATCAAGTCCAGGTAAGGAAGTTTCAAAGTATCCACAAAAGAAAATATAGTCTATTATTTTGAATAAAATTTCACGGTTCTTTTTAACCTTTATGTTTTGCTCGTTGATTGAAAGTATGTATGCCTCACTAAGTTTCTCCTTAATATTTACGTTTTCTAAAAGTGTCAGTGAAACCACATTTTCAACGTGCTTCTTTGACTTCTCATGTTTTCCAGTTTTTCTTTCATTTTGTTTATATTTCTAAAACCGTCTTTTGTCTAGGGTACGTCACCTACAAACAGCAAACATGGGAAGCAAAACAATGCATTTTTTACTTCACAGCCGAAAAGTAAACTTTTTCGTTGGTACCATTCAGAATTAAAGCTACGAATATACTTCTTGTTGTTGCTTATTCCTGGCTGAGATATTTGAATATCAGGTGTCGAACGGCCTCTTTTCTTCACTGTTACTTTCTCATGGAGAGATAACTGTGAAAAATTAAGCTGTTAAAGTTCACTTACATTCACAGAACTTATTTCTTGGGGATGCAAGGAGGCAATGGTTAAATTATTTACATTTTCTGTACAGAAGAACCGGAAAAAAACTCTGTGAGTTAAATAGAATAGCTGGAAGCATCACAAATTCACAATCATCTAATTCTACACTTTATCACATTCAAGAAAGAATGTGGTACGACGGTTTTTAAGAGCAACACACGCGGAGCTAAAAGAAACACTACCTTATGCTTGCCCAACAGAGTCGGCACTGCGTGATCGACAGTGCTGTCTCTACGAGGCGTGCTACCTCCTATCTTGGAGCTCGGACATGTGCGCGTGCGCACAACAGCCAAACACTGGGTCGCTGGAACTGTGAAACTCACAGTGAACAGCCAAACACCGGGTCGGGTCGCTGGAACTGTGAAATGCACAGTTCCATACAAGGATGTTTGCAATTTTTTCATGAACTAGGGGATGGCCACTGACATTAAGCTTAAGGATTATATAATGTACAAGTACAAAGAACGAATTAAAGAAAAAAAGACTCATTTTATTGAATGTTATAGATAATATCGAGTGAAAATAGGGGTGCTGCAGTTCCGCAGTGACTATACAAGAGCCGCGCTTGCTCGAACCACTCCTTGACGATCCTGGCAGCGTGGCATGGCGCATTGTCTTGTTGGTAATGGCCATCACCAGCAGGGAATACAGTTGCCATGATCTTGCTCCGCAACGATGTTCAGATATCTGACAGTTGTTATGGAATGTGCAATTGGGATAATGGAGCATAAAGTGTCCCAAGAAAACATAGCCCACAGCATAACATCGCCGCCGCCGGCCTGTTTCCGCAAACAGTGCATCCAGGTGCCATAGCCTCCGTAGGTAGGCGTATGCGCGCTCAATGTCTACGAGATGCACCAGGAATCCTGATTTGTCAGACCAGACCACTTTCATCTACGGTCCAATCTCGGTGATCTTAAGCCCATTTGGTGCGTCGGTGGCGATGACGTGCAGTGAGCATGGGGACCCGGCTGTGTCGTCGACTATGCAGGCACATGCGCAGAAGGCTGCGATGAATTGTGTGCTGTGACACATTGCTCTGATCACCACTATTGTAACTGCCAGTGATTTGTCGCACTATGGCCCTGCGGTCGCTGTGAGCAATTCTTGACAGTCTCCGCTCCCCTCTGGCATCAATGATCTGCGGACGACACACAGCTGGACGACGGTTCGTCGTTTGGAATCTGTGCACCACTTTGGATATGTACTCACTACTGCAGCACGTGAGCAATCCAAAATCCACCCCTATTTCTAAGACAGTAGTTCAGAGGCGCCGTGCCATCACAATTTGTCCTTTATCAAATCTCGATAAATCGGCAGCTTTTCCCATTCTGACACCGAACACTCAACTAACCAAAAACCTGTCCTCGGATTGTATATATACTGCTCTGTGAACTTCACCTGAGCCACCGTTCGGTCTTCGGACACGCTCATTTCTCTAGGCTAGGGCGGTCATAATGTTATGGCTCGTCGGTGTATATAAGTAAGGACATGTGTTCTTTCCCACGCCCTTTCTCTATGCCCTTCGAGATGCTCGTTGTAACATCACGGTCAGGCACTTTCAACTATGTCGACTAGCACCTTCAATCTTCACTTACCTGTCTAATATCTGGCGCGTATGAACCTCCACGATCAATCTAATGTGACATTGTTAGTGACATGTATAACATAGGTCATATAGGAAGTTTGGTTAAAACATTCCCTGTTGATGTAAATACTACGAAAAATTGCTCAGTGTCGGGGATTTCCGGACATATACGTGTGCTTGAGGATAAGCTGTACCTATGAAAGGAACAGTTTTGTTGGAAGTGCTCGCTGTTTTGATGTGCCATGGCGTTCAGGTGTCTTTCGATGGGTATAATGCCTTATGTATACCAAGGAAACACTGTTCATAACAGCACACCACAGTCCTGTCAGATGTCCTGTACTTTTAATATTTGACAGGATAACTCCATGGCCTTATGTTTCTTGCGCAGAATTCCAGTCCCACAATCCTTATAATGCAGATGGAACCTTGATTTTCCCGTCCAGTTGATCTTTTCCAGTATTCAATGGTACAGTGTCAATCATCTTGTGCCCTCTGGAGGCTGGCTGTCGTGTTATTCTCTGACAAAATTCGTACTCTACATGGTTGTCGGCTGCTGTAGCCCACTCGCGACACGATCCGATACCTGATGAGTTCGGAAATGACCTTTGGCACACTAATGTTGAATTCAGAAATGATTTGCTGGGTTGCGGTCAGTCTATTCGCTTGCACGATTTTCTATGGCCTCCCTTGATCCATCTGATCGACGTTCACAGCATCATCCACGTTTTCGTCCCCAACATCCACAGTAAATCCTTGGTACGTTACTGGATGAAAAGTCCAGGAAGACGGTTGTTTGGGAGATACTTCAAACGGCACACCTGGCGTTTACTTTTTATTGGAGGTTTAGCGACCACCCTGGGCAACTCAGTGGGCTATAATTGGTCGCCCGTCTCTACTTTAGGGCCACTGGTTCCAAGGTAGAGAGAGAGAGAGAGAGAGAGAGACAGCGCCGTGAGACAAACACAACGTTCATGCTTCATCCAGATTAGAACCCGGACCCATTGCGGACGAATGTTCAGAGGACATTGCTTAGACAACTGCACCACCGAGGCGGCAGACCTAGCTTTAACTATCATGATACGTTCAAAGTCACTTAGGCTGTGCCTTGCTTAACCATTGCGCAAATAGTTTCCGATTATCATAAAGTACTCACTTCTCGTCGCAGGGGACGATTCGATGCAGTAGAATAGAATCTTACTCTATCCCGCCGAACAAACAGGAAATATAAAATTTTATGAACTAAAAAGAAAAGAATACTCTCACTGATGGTATGAGCTCCTGATTTGCCAATTTCAATGGTCAAAGTTTGTCCCTTTCGACGGTCAATAGAAAGCTACGGATTCTCGACGAACTAATCTCTCTGATTAATACCTCACCTCGTGTTCACGCACCATCTTACATGTACAAATAAGCCATTTATTCAACAAGAGCAGTTATATATGATAAACTAGCATCTCAATGTGCATCATGTGTACCGATAATGTTCTCTGAGAATTATCGATTACATCTTTGAACTAGATGTCTTTTAAACAGCTTTTTGATGACTCAGAGATGCTTGCTAGGTCATTGTGTTCCTTCAACCCTCCTGGAAATGCACTTACATAGATGTAAACAGTATCACTTCAATTAGATCTGTTTTTTCTTATTGGGATGTTTCAATGACCACAGTGAGAAACTCAATGGGCTAAGCAGTCTCTCATCTTTAATTTAGGGCCACTGCCTCCAGGGAATGTAGAAAGTCAGTGCGGTAAGACAAACACACCATCCATACCACTCTGGGAATGCGAACCCAGACCCACCTTGGGGAAATGGTCAGAAACCAGCGCTTAGACCACTGGCCACCGGAGAGGCTTAAGGTTCATGGGTTAGGAGTGCTCACAGTAACTATCGCTTCACAGTTATTTAGAATTTCAACCCGATCTGATGCACGCATTTAATATTTTGTACACTTTAGCAGACCGCAACTATTCTCAAAACAAGCTGCTTAACAACTACACTGGGCCGCCCCGGTGGCGCAGTGGTCTAAGGCGTTGGCCTATGATCATTCGTCCGAAGGGGTCCGGGTTCGAATCCCGGTGAGGCATGGATGTTGTGTTTGTCTTACGGCACTGGCTCTCTCCCTTCCCTGGAACCAGTGACCCTAAATTAGGGACGGGCGACTGCTTATAGCCCATTGAGTTGCTCACGGTGGTCGTTAAACCTCCAAACAAAAAAAAAAAAAAACTACACTGGCGGAAAGTGAAAAAAGAACACCAAGAAGGAGACGTCTGATACCAACGAAATTTATACAGCATAATAACGGAATACAGAGGATAACGTGATCAAAACATTATGGCAAAATACAGCTGTATTTGCTGGTAAACTGAAAAATAACATTTCCATGTAACATGGTTAGTACGAGGTTGAACCGCCATGAACTGCGTCATACTGTGCAATTCTGGCATGGAGTCTGTCGTACAGATGTTGGATGTAAGTTTGGGGTATTGAGTTCCAAGCATCCTCAACCTGGACGCGTAAATCGGGGATGGTCGTGGCTGGCCGTGGAGACTGGATAAGTCGTTGTCTCATAAAATCCCACACTTGCTCAATGGGGGACAAATCCGGTGAACGTGCAGGCCATGGAAGTTGTCTCACACCCTGAAGTGCATGTTGCGTTACACGTGCCGTGCGTGGGCGTGCGTTATCTTGCTGAAAAACACCACGATGGACCGACCTTACAAATGGCACAACAACGGGCTGAATGATGTTGTTGATGTAGGAGGTGCTGTTTAACGTACCCGGTACAAACACTAGTTATGTACGGGAGTGATAGCTGATCGCTCCCCACATCAGGAGACCAGGTATAGACCCTGTGTGTCGCTGGAGGATGCAAGAAGGGTGGAGACGCTCCCTTGTGCGTCTGCGAACACGCATACGGCCATCGGAGGCTCCCAAGCAGAATCTGCTTTCATCGCCGAACACGACAGGTCGCCATTGCGTTCTCCAGTGCAGACGTTGGCGACACCACTGCAGCCGTTCCTGACGGTGGGCTGGAGTCAGAGATACACATGCCAGAGGCACACGTGCACGTAGTCCTGCATCCTGTAGACGGTTGCGGATTGTTGGCACAGTCACCTCAGGTGCAACGGCAGCTCGGATTTGCGTCGCAGTGGATGTTCTGATTGAAAACGCCGCTCTTCTTATGCGTCGATCGGTCTGCTCATCAGTCCATCTGTGACTCCCGGTTCCACGTCTTCTCATGTGGGAATGTTCCTCGGACCATCTACGCCACCATCGTATCACCACCGATACTTCCCGTCCAATTCGCTCCGCAATACGACGATACGACCACCCGGCCTCGCGGAGTCCGACTCGACGACCTCGCTCAAAGTCCAATAACGGCTGAATCGTACACGTCTTCCATGTCCAGGCATTGCAGCTTCTTCAGGGTCTTCGCACGTGTCCGTACGCCTACGGCTGATTACATTCACTTCGCCGTACTCCTTAAATACCACCGTCGATAATTTGTATATTATGCCGTGCTGTGGCGTAAGCGCTCACCGGTTGGTCCAGAAATTAACATCACACCTACGTAATCTCGACCCCATTAACATATGTAAATTTCATGATCGTCGGCCAATTCCTTCTTGGTGTTCGTTTTTCATTTTCCGCCAGTGTATTCTGAAAACAAACTCCTTAATAACTGTTTAAAAAACGAATTGCATAAAACCTCTTCTCAAAACAAACCGCATAACAATATTCTCAAAACAAGCTGCACAACAACTATTCTCAAAACAAGCTGCAAAACAGCTATCCTCAAAACAAGCTGTATAACAGCTATCGTGAAAACAAGCTGCATAATAGCTATTCTTAAAATAAACTGCATAACAACTATTCTCAAAATAAGCTGCACAACAACTATTTTCAAAACAAAGTGTTTACAACTATTTAAAAAAAATGCATAACGCATATTCTCAAAACAAAGTGTTTACAACTATTTAAAAAATGCATAACGCATATTCTCAAAACAAACCGCATAACAATATTCTCAAAACAAGCTGCCTAAAAACTGTTCCCAAAACAAGCTGCTTAACAACTATTCTCAAAACAAGCTACACAATAACTATTCTCAAAACAAACTGCTTAATAACTGTTTAAAAAAACCAATTGCATAACACCTCTTCTCAAAACAAACCGCATAACAATATTCTCAAAACAAGCTGCACAACAACTATTCTTAAAACAAGCTGCAAAATAGCTATCCTCAAAACAAGCTGTATAACAGCTATCGTGAAAACAAGCTGCATAATAGCTATTCTCAAAACAAATTGCATAAAAACTATTCTCAAAATAAGCTGCAGAACAACTATTTTCAAAATAAAGTGTTTAACAACTATTTAAAAAAATTCATAACACATATTCTCAAAATAAACCCCATAACAATATTCTCAAAATAAGCTGCCTAAAAACTGTTCTCAAAACAAGCTACATAATAACTATTCTCAAAACAAGCTGCATAACAACTATTCTCAAAACAAACTCCTTAATAACTGTTTAAAAAACGAATTGCATAACACCTCTTCTCCAAACAAACCGCATAACAATATTCTCAAAACAAGCTGTACAACAACTATTCTCAAAACAAACTGTATAACAGCTATCGTGAAAACAAGCTGTAAAACAGCTATCCTCAAAACAAGCTGTATAACAGCTATCGTAAAAACAAGCTGTAAAACAGCTATCCTCAAAACAAGCTGTATAACAGCTATCGTGAAAACAAACTGCATAATAGCTATTCTTAAAACAAACTGCATAACAACTATTCTCAAAATAAGCTGCACAACAGCTATTTTCAAAACAAAGTGTTTAACAACTATTTAAA
Source organism: Macrothele yani (assembly GCA_039090855.1). Taxonomy (NCBI): domain Eukaryota; kingdom Metazoa; phylum Arthropoda; class Arachnida; order Araneae; family Macrothelidae; genus Macrothele; species Macrothele yani. Next base: position 87,963,658 of record CM076998.1, on the reverse strand, counting down.
AAAAAATGCATAACGCATATTCTCGAAACAAACCGCATAACAATATTCTCAAAACAAGCTGCCTAAAAACTGTTCTCAAAACAAGCTGCTTAACAACTATTCTAAAAGCAAACTGCGTAACAACTGTTCTCAAAATAAGATGCAAAACAACTATTCTCATCACAAGCTGCATAACAACTATTCTCAACACAAGATGCATAACATCTATTCTCAACACAAGCTGCATAACAACTATTCTCAAAACAAGAGTACATATAAAACCAATGCATCGTACCAATCTGAACCCTTAAAGCTGCGAACGTACCTGAACCAAAAGTTGTCCAAAATTTGCTTCGCTCCCCAAACAGAAATATTGACATAGCTACCTGGTATTACCTAAGCTACCTCAGGGCAATTCATTTCGTCCTCTCATCTCAGAAATACTGGTTATTATCTTTTTACTTGTGATAAGAGTTTCCTGCAAGTCCCTTATTGCCTGCTCTATAACTGAAGGCACGATGGGGAGGGCTAGTTCTCCTGATTTGGACATCATGCCACTCGATAGAAACAAATGACTCAAACATGTCTATCATTTCTTGGGCTTGTCACCATTGTTGTAGTCTATTTAGGGCAGGTAATCGATCGGTAAGGATTAGTGTCAATCATCCTCCAAAATAACCAATTTATGAATAACAAAGTCGAAGAGGAAAGTCGCGCCTTCTGATGCACAGATTAATTTGTTCCATCTGCGCTCAGCCAACTTCATGCACAGCTAATATAATCGTTCAAGCTGATTTGAGCCTATTTTGTTGAACCCGAGTTACTTCCTTTCAGCCAGTTAAAGGGTTAAAGGACTGTTCTCGAAATGCGGTCAAATCCTCCCCCCCCTTAAAAAAAGAAAATTCCATTTCTTGCAAGATCTAACGGGAGTTATATGTATTTACTTGCCGAACGTTTTACTTTATGTCTGATAAGAAAAAATGAGAAATGAGTTAACCGGAAAGAGTAACTGAAGGAAAGCATGACAATATAATACTTTAAATATCATTTTTGTTGTGATATGTATGGTGATTTGAAACCAACTATATCAGGATGCTCTTCGTACATAGATTCATATACACGCACTGTTGATTAGGAGAATAAAAAAAATCCATGAGTTCAAATTTATATAAAAATGGCAGTTCGCATTTCGTGTGAACGCAATTTCTATATCTCACGATTTGATGCATTTGTTCGGAAGAAGCTTATTTTCAGAAAAATGAGAGAATCGCAGACAGGAAAATAGTAATTGTAAAAAAATGTCCAAAACATGTCTTTTGAAAGTGATGTTCGAGTTTTCGAAAAGTATCTTATGCCCTGGGACAAGGAATTTAAGAAAAGGAAGTGGGCGATAGATGAAACAATTTCATAGGACCAAGAATATTGAAATGGTTGAAATTCCTAAGACGAGCAAAATTGTTGTTTCGTTTCAGTAAAACACAGGGTAGATGTATTGGAAATGAATACGGGCATTATGATCTGAAGTGAACTCATATAACACCGTTCGAGAACAAGACACGAGGCAATCCATCTTTTGTTTTGGCATTTTGATAAAATAAAAGATTTTATGATGTACGCATATTTTTCCGTACATTACCAAATGTTTAATGTAATAGGCATACTTATGCCTACATTACCGAATAACTAAATAACGAAAATGATCAAATAATTGAATACAAGTTAAGTAAAAAATGAAGTGTTTCGAGTGTAATTCAAAATAAAACTTATACAGGGTGATTCATAAAAAAGTACATAGTTTCCAGATGCTGTAAAACAGTAACAGTTGAAGACACGGACCACAACTACGAACATTAGGTAGATGTACTCATAAAGTTTTTGTCCCTCTACTGAGGGAAGTGACGTAGGCGATAGCGCGCGTGTCTTGTGACTATTCAGTCAAAATGACAGCGTCTGCAGTGGAGAAAGCGTTTTGTGTTCTTGAATTGAGCAAACCGGAATCTGTAACTGTTGTGCAACTGCATTTTCGATCATGATTCGGAAAAGAACCTCCAACTAGAAAATCTATCTACGATTGGCATAAAAAATTTGAAACTACGGGCAGTTTGTGCAAACTAGTCCTGGACGACCGCGTGTATCGGAAGAAGTCGTCGATAGTGTTCTCACCGCCATTCAACGAAGCCCAGGAAAATCAATGCGGAGGTGAGTCGTGAAGTGCAGATTTCACAGCCCACTTTCTGGGGAATTTTGAGAAAGAAGCTGAAAATGATTCCACACATTTTCAGCTTCTTTCTCAAAATTCAGATATCTTACCTCGCATTTGGGCGGAAATGGATTACCGGCTCGATATGTGTCATGTGACTAAGGGTGCACACATAGAACATCTGTTACTGTCTTTAAAAAAACTTGAAACATTCCCCTACAATTTTGTTACAGGTAACATAAAGTATCTTACATTGCTCTTGTTCTATAGTGCGCTGAAACTGTCTACTCCTTTATGAATCACCCTGTATAACAGGCTATATCTGTCCATAATGCTCTGACGTCATTCAGTACTTGCAGCGCCATCTGCTTTTATACGGTAGCCGAAATCGGAACTAAGCTCACCGCTATCGCACGATACGCAAAATCAAGGAGATACCGGAAAGTAAAGTAAAGTCAGTAAGACAAACGACTTCATTTGTATCAACACGTATGTGGTCAAACAACTGTCTGTGACGTTTGTTCTATTACGTAGGTGTTATGTGGTGTTTTATTTCACTTTCTTGGCATTGCAGAGTAATTCCTAAAAAGGAATAAAATTTCAGAGTAATTGCATAAAAAGGAATCAGCGTTATTTTATTTCATAAAAAGGAACAAGTAAAATTGTAAGAAAGTAACTGCAGATGTAGTTTTGATTCACTATGACGGAAATTTGGAAAAACATTATTGGTTCCGTGGAATTTTTCTTTCTAGTACAAGATGGAAGAAGATAAAGATGAAAGAAAACGTCGCTTAAATAGAGAACGACAACGGCAGTGGCGTGCAAACTAATCTTCTAATACTTTGTAGTACAAGATGGAACGTGCAAACCAATAAAGCTGAAAGAAAACTTTGCTTAAATAGAGAACGACAACAACAAGGACGTGCAAACTAATCTTCTAATACTTTGTAGTACAAGATGGAAGAAGATGAAGCTGAAAGAAAACGTCGCTTAAATAGAGAACGAAAACGGCGATGGCGTGCAAACCAATCTTCTAATACTTTGTAGTACAAGATGGAAGAAGATGAAGCTGAAAGAAAACGTCGCTTAAATAGAGAACGACAACGGCGATGGCGTGCAAACCAATCTTCTAATACTTTGTAGTACAAGATGGAAGAAGATAAAGCTTAAAAAAACGTCGCTTTAATGGAGAACGACAACCGCAATGGCGTGTAAACCAATCTTCTAATACTTTGTAGTACAAGATGGAAGAAGATAAAGCTGAAATAAAACGTCGCTTCAATAAGGAACGACAACAGCAATGGCGTGCAAACCAATCTTCTAATACTTTGTAGTACAAGATGGAAGAAGATGAAGCTGAAAGAAAACGTCGCTTAAATAGAGAACGACAACGGCAATGGTGTGCAAACCAATCTTCTAATACTTTGTATAGTACAAGATGGAAGAAGATAAAGCTGAAAGAAAACGTCGCTTAAATAGAGAACGACACCGGCAATGGCGTGCAAACCAATCTTCTAATATTTTGCATAACTTGAAGGAAAGTAGAGGTATCGCAGACCTATCTTATAGACTTCCCATTATTAATTCAACCGTTTGTTACAGTTATGTATGTGCATTTTACGATTCATGTTATAAAACTTTCAGTCACAGCTTTTTCACCCGTGCATGGCACAGGTTATGAGCTAGTTAAATAATGAAAGATAATATTAACTGAATGGACAAATTACTATATACACCTACCTAATAGCATGATGCCCCATCTTTTGCCCGTACAACACCAGCCAGACGCCTTGCTAAGGATTCAGCGAGGTTTGAAAATACGGAGGGGATATTGCCGTTCATGAAGCTAGAGTCGCCCGTCGTTGAACATCTGCAACTGCCAGTGGTAGTTGGCGTGCTCTAACAGATCTTCCAGTTCGTCCCACACATACTCAATGCGAAAGTCTTGCAATCTAGGATGCCATGTGTGAATGTGGTAAACTCACTTAAATGCTCTAGGAGCCAACTGGATATCACTCGGGAAGTATGCGGTGTGGCATTGTCCTGTTAAATGATAGCGTCATGGTGCGGACAGAGAATAGTTACGAACCGGTGGAGACAATCAACTAGGATGTTCGCATACCTCGTGCCACTAACGGAGGTCTCGACGTTTAAACCTTTAACGACCATGACCCAAAAATCATGTATCACTCTAAATACCATAACGCCCGAAACTCTCTGTTGTTTCACTTCTTTGTTTAATAACAACAATAGTGACTGCTGCTGATCCCTCGCAGGTTGAGAAAATTTGAAAAACGAGTAGGGTAGTAAATCTGACTCACTGTAGACAGGCTTTTCAGGCGGCTATGACCGTTTCTACGTATGGGTGTTTTGGGCGTTATAGTCGTTAAATAGTTAAGGAAGCCCATGGCAACGCACTCTGAACCGTCACGCCTGCCTGCATGACCCCACTTGGGCAAGATGATACATGTCTTCGTGTGGTTTACGCAACACACGCACCCTCCCATCATCATGATAGAGTTGAAACCGTGATTAATCAGACCACATGACTACTTTCAGTCCTCTGCACTGCAGCTGCCATAGGCCTTTGCAAACGGAAGCCGAATCTTTCGGTGCCTTGCAATCACGATGTGGAAGTTGACTGTCATGGCCTAATTTTTCCATGGTACGACGGATAATAGTTGTGCATAAGCTTGTGGACGCGCCGTAATTAAAGTCCGGTGTTATATGCTCCGTGGAAGTAGCGCGATTCCTTGTAACGATGCAGGACAGTCTGCACTCACATCGACAGTCAATTGCGGGTTTACGTCCACTTTCTCCCGTTGGTTTTATGTTTTGATCGACGCAGGTAGTTCAAAAAGTAATCAGGCTGACATCATAGAGCCAAAAAAAAAAAAAAAGAAAAAAAAAGTGTCTGGACACCTTCAAGGTCAGTCGCGTTCCGACGTGTCATTACAGCGCTCCGCTAGTTCATTCTTGTAGTAGACGGCGGAGAGCTCAGAAGTGTTTCTGTAACCCAGTATGAATTTTAAACTGGACTGGAGTAAACAGCCACAATAAAATTTAGCGTGCGTTTGAATAAAATAGCCACAGAAACGCGCGAACTAATTAAAACAGCCGATATGGATGATGCTTTCACCCATTCAAGAGTTTTTGAGTGGCACAAGAAATTTGTGAATGGTGAAGAGTATCTGGAAAATGCGCCACGCTCCGGTAAACCTTTGACATCGACAGCGAGAATTAATGACAATACCATTGAGGCAGTCCAGCGCGAAGACTGCCGAATGACCATTGAGGAGGCTGCTAATGCGATGCAGATGTCCGTTGGTTCCGTTAATGACATTGTGAGAAACCGGTTGGGTTACCAAAAAGACGCTGCAAAGTGGATTCCCCTCCTCACGGATGAACACAAGGAATGTATGTTATTACTTGTCCCCAATGGAAGTGCCGACTAAAGACGTGGGCCACACTTTTTGAATCGAGTCGTAAAATGTGATGAAACATCTTTTCACCATTTCGATCCAGAAACAAAACAACAGAGCATCCAATGGAAACACCCAAAGAATCCCCAATCCAAAAAAGCAAAGGTTCATGCAAGTGAGGGAAGGTCATGTACCTGGTTCTCTTTGACAAGAAGGGAATTTTATATGATCATGTTGTTCCACAAGGCAAAACTGTTAGTGGTGACTATTATTCTGAAGTTCTCAAAGGTCCTCTAAAGAAAATAATTTCCCCAAAACGCCCAGAATATCCACACACTGGTTCGATTTTGCTTCAATATAATGTCCCTAGACATCGTGCTTTGCTTACCCAGCAGGTTATTCAAGATCTAGGTATTGAAATGATGACTCACCCTCCGTGTTCATCGGACTGGTGACGTATGACTTCCACCTTTTCCCTGAAGTGAAAAACAACTTCGTGGGTTTCGGTTTGCATCAAATATTGAACTGAACAATGATGTGATGCGTATCCTGAATCACATGTCAAGGAAGAGATGCGAACATACCTTTCAGAAGTGAATAGAAAGGTGTGATCGGTACATTCAGGTAGAGGGAGAATACTTCCAAAGTACGTAGGTGTAAGTATGTGTACTGCATTACACTTCTGCCCCATGTAAAATTAGCCTCTTATCTTGTTTGAACGACCCTCATATTTTACGATGTGCTTCGGTCTGTCGTGGAAATCTCAACAATTCAGCAGTTGCAGTGGTTGCACAACCGACCTGCCTCGCAGCTACTATCTGGCCATGGTCAAACTAACGTCGCTGCTCGTGGCCATGTTTACTTTTCCGTGACTAGTTTCCAATGCGTAGAGACCTGCTCTATTCACATATTTATAAAACGATTTTCCAGCAACACAACTAATGCTTAAAATAAAATTATTCTTTCTTAAATGCTGTATATGATAGCCTTTTCTCTGGACTATGAACCTACATCTAAATTTCCAAGATAACAATGCATTTAAAAAAATTAGTAGTGGTATTTTATTCCACTTATGTATAATTGCTTTCCATACTCCAATCATTGTTTTAGGTCTGCGTTTAAAAAAGTGCTCTTTTTAGCAGTCAGAAGGCACAATAATCCATTGGTGATACATTTTTTTTTTTTTTTTTGATTGGAGGTTTAACGACCACCGTGAACAACTCAATGGGCTATAAGCAGTCGCCCGTCCCTAATTTAGGGTCACTGGTTCCAGGGAAGGGAGAGAGCCAGTGCCGTAAGACAAACACAACATCCATGCCTCACCGGGATTCGAACCCGGACCCCTTTCGGGCGAATGATCAGAGGCCATCGCTTAGACCACTGCGCCACCGGGGCGGCCGGTGATACATCAGGGGACTTTGAAGAAATACACGGTCGAGTCACATTATTGTGACCACCAGCTATCCAGAGTAACCGCCGTGTGCAGAGTGAAAAGCACCTAGACGGGCGAGGAGTGACTCAGTAAGTTGTTGGGAGGTGTTCACAGGTATGTGGAGCCACGCTGACTGCAGTGCATCTGACAGCTGCTGGAGGGTGCGTGGTGGAGGATCCATAGAGCGAACAACACGTTCGAGGTGGTCCCACAGATGCTCAATTGAGTTTAAGTCTGGCGAATTAGGGGGCCAGGGAGGTACTTTGAAGTCTTCATCGTGCTCTTCCAACCCCTCTCGGACATTTCTAGCCGTGTGACACGTCACATTGTCGTTCTGCAAGATCCCATCCGCCCCAGGAAAGACAATCAGCATGTATGAGTGTACGGAAGGATTGATGCATAGCGAAATCGGTCCGTAGTGCCTTCCACAGATGTGAGTGGACCCAGCGAATTCCACGAAAATATTTCCCAGACCATAACGCTGCCCCCAATCAGCTTGTGTTCTTCCAGCGGTGGCTGAAGAGTGTTTGTTCTCCGATGTTTCTCTTCTTATATGCCAACGTCCACCCGTTCGACGAAGTAGAAAACGTGACTCATCGCAGAAGGCAATCCTTTGCCAATCAGCGTAGGTCAGATTCCGACCCTGCCATGCAAATGTAAGCATTTTCTGCCGATGCACTTTCGTTAGCATAGGTGCAGTGACCACTCGCCTGCGTCGGAGCCCCATACGCAGCTGGGTTCGCTGAACAGTCGTTTTAGACACACTTCCGGTAGCCCCCTGGTTCATTCAGCCAGCGAGTTGCTCCACTGTAGCGTGGCGATCAGTCCTCACGCACCTTCGAAGCCGACGTTCACCTCTCACATTAATGGTACGTGGTGCTCCGCAGTTTCCACTTCGCTTATTCGCAATGTGCCATTTCTCCAATCACGATACACTTTGACCACACCAGCACGTTTCAGAAATACTGCCACCCTTGGCCCGAAAGCAGATAGTCATTCCTTTTGGCAAATCTAATAAATCGCTCCTTTTATCCATGACAGCAACGAGCGATATGTTTTCAGAATGCTTACAACACACCTTATATACCATCTAAGCCAGCTCACGACAGGCGTCTTCTTTCATTGGCCATGCACTGTTGACGCCAAAATTGGAAGGTGGTAACAATAATGTGACTCGACTGTGTATAAGCAAAAGGTATAGACTTCATACCCGTCCCTTTTTTTCATCTTGTCAAGAAATAGAGTGGTAGATTTGGATGTATGACTGGTAGCCTTGTTCTGATGGAATTCTACTTTTTGAAGGATCTGTGAATAAAGGAATAGTATTTCCTCTTTAAATATAGGAGTTAAAACTTTATTTTGGTAATATGTAGACTTGATTTTAACATTTTTTTCAACTTTTCTTAACTTTAATTTCCCATTGCGCGAGAAACCAATAACAATCAAGAATCATTTACTAAAATTTTCTTTGGATTCTTGGGACCAAGTTTGTAAGTCTTTTTGTGCGAAAGTAAATCAACCTTTTTTTGTTACAGCCGTCTAAGTAGATATGTGTCTTATCAATAGTCACAATACATTTCCATCTGTCTCCGGCTGAGTAATTTTCATAAAGTCTACACCGTGTTCAGCGCTCAGCCACGTGCCTAGAAAAAAAGGCAGTGACCATTATGCTTTTTGTTTTTGTTTTTTCAGATTCAAATCTTTGTTTATTACCTTGTGTACAGTTGATACAGAAATTTTTAAGAACTTACTTATTACTCTTTGGGTCGGAGGATTTTATTTTATGATCAGAGGCCGAGACTTTTGAAATAGTCGCAAAAGTACGAACCTTCTTCGGATATTCAGTTAGTGTTCTTCTTCCTGTTAAAAAAGCAATGCTTGACGATTTCCCCCTCAATTATTAATAATATTGCTTATTTTACATTTAGAAATGCTAATTCCATGATTTTCTCAGCGTTTTTTAATTGCAAAATACGAATATTTCTCTTCGTAAAGAATAAAAACATAACCTTCTATCAACAGTCTGTTCATGTGCATCATTTTCTTTGCAGACGATATTTAACTGCAGCACATATTTCTTCTGTGTTCATCTAACACGCTGTTGCCAGTGTCAATTCTTTTAATTTCTTTTATTTTCTGTAATTTCTTGTCAAAAACGTTCTAAAAATGTGTGAACATACTCTGTAGTTACTGCCAGGTTCAGTTTCCAACGTGACTGGACGCGATACTTCTGCTTTGAATATTGTCATCAGGGTGTATATAATAGCTTGTTCATTCCGTGTAAATGAACGCAGAGCAAGTGTTATTCAGTGAGATATTTGTAAATGGAACAGGCGAAGTGTATTTAAGTAAAAATACAACGTGTGTATAATCGCACAGTTACTGTGCAAAACGAATTTAAATGAACATAGACTCTCGCTTATGTCTATAAATAAAAATATACATTTATGTATGTTTTTCATTTTAATATCAAGAAACAACATTTAAAAATGTAATTATTTATAACTTCCACAATGAAAAACATTTTCGGTACAATCTATGTTTAAAAATGTCCACAATTTTCCCGCTTGGAGCGCAAATTGAAATTGTGTTTCATCCGATAATGCTACTTTTAAATGTCCGATTTGAAAAATGCTTTTTGCGTCGGACAGAATTCATGGTGTGCATTTTGTTATTTAAATTTTAATTTTAAACAGTAAAGTGTTTTTCGAACACCTGCCGAAAGTGCATATTTCTGCTTCCGATAAATTTGTATCAATATCTGAGCTCCTGAAAATCCGACTGAAGACATTTATCTCAGTAAGATGCAGCTCTCCGTGGGAAACAGTTGGCGTATATTTTGTGCCAATAAGAACGCAGGTGTTTCTCTGGAATGAGTATATTTGTATCCTATTTTTCACGTTATCTCTAATTCCAACTATCCGTCTTGAATAAATTCCTTTTTTGTCGGACTGCGTTTCTGATAAGGAATGTTTTGAATATAATTTGTAAGTTTTCTTAACTATTTTTTTTTTCACTAGAGGGCAGAAGTGCATATTTAGATGTACAGTGTGTTTGCAGCAATATCTGTGCGTCTAAAAATCTAATTGATGAAATTCCTTTTCTGTCTACCGTTAATTCAAAAAATATTTTAGGCGCATTTGCTACCCAAAGCAATACAAAAGTCGCCCGCTGGTGGCGCAAACATATACTCCATTTTTATTGATATCTCTGCTTCTAAAATTCCGTTCTGAATTTTTTTTAAACTCTGGATACCATTAAACTTGCAAATGATGATGTACTCTTGGACTTTCATAATGCGTAATTTTGACGCTAGGTGGCGTTTAGTTTGTATTCCTGTTTGCTACTGTATTTAAGCGTCTAAACATCCTTTCGGAAGATTACTTTTTGTGCTGTATGGCATTCGTTTACACTAAAGAGTGGAGAGGCTATCTTGTTTAAGTAATGCCTAGTTTTTCCGCAAGAGCTTGTATAGATAAAAAAGTTTATTTCGCTATCTCTGCCTTATTGATTTTCCAATTCTGCCGCAAAGCATTGGGGTGGGGGTGAGCTTATGTTTTTATTTGAAAGAAGAATCAGAAGCTGAATTATCAAAACTTTCAGGTACTAAAATCAATTAAAACTTCTAAAGACTCTAAAAATCCATTGGAAAGATCCCTTCTTGGTAGGACACAATATTTTCCACGAAATTGTTTCTTTGAGTAACTCACAGAATTCCCCCTAGGAGGCTTAGTTACAACACGTACCTTTTCCTACTTCTTTTGCGGGGGAGGGGGAGGAGGATTTGTTAAAGATCACCGTGAGCAATTCGTTGGGTTTGGAGCAGTCGCCCGTTCCTAAAATTTAGGACCAATGGCTTCAGGAAAGGAACAGAGCCAGTGATGTAAGACAAGCACAACATCCATGCTTCAACGGAACTTAAACCCGGGCCCATCTCGGGCGAATGTCAAGAAACCAGCACTTAGACAACAGCGTCATTGGGACAGCATATATCTGTTTGTTCGGTTGAAAAATGTCTTAGATACCTTCCGCTATGGGAAACATTTTGCGCCCAATTCGTGATATTTCTTACAAACCTTTCTGCTGTTATTGGATGGAAATAATTTCTTTTCGTGGAAGTTTTACCGATTGAAGAAATCCTGTTTTTTTTTCGTAACTTTTTATTTTACACTATGAAAAAAATACTTACATTGTGCATTTTAACGTACGTGAACTTTTACCTAGGGGCGTAAAAGCATTTGTTTTGCTGAATGTTTTCTTTTCCTAAAAATCTCTTTGAAATATCTTTTCTCGAATCAGAAAGGATACAAAAGGCATGCTCATTACACCCGAGAATTCGGTGTCACTTTTACTGTTAGCTCATGTCATTACATTTCAGTAGTGCGTCTTTAAGAAAAGGACGTGCTGAACTTATCACTACGTCCATTCGTCCATCTGTGGATATCATATGTCTGCACCTGTTAGTTTCATTTGAAAGACCGCTTTTAGCGTTAGGAGTCATGAGCGTAAGGATAATGATTTTGGCGTTGTTTCTCGCTCTCCTAGACGTAAGTTCACCTCTAACAGGCGTAAATGCAAAGGTTATCAAATTCAAAATGTATTTCACTCCACATCATTGCGTCAAAACATCCTATCGGAAAAAAAATATTTACTTCATTCGATATCTATTGTAAAGCATACACTTTTTCATAGAGATATTTTGCAAATATTGTACAGTTTTTTCGATACATAGCGTAAACATGTATTACATTATCTGTGATATCTCTGCTTCTAAAAGTCCGATTTAAACATGTCTTTTATGTCGAAGAGAGTGTCTATTGTTGATTGTTTCACACGTAACTTCTGAATTTTCTTAACGAAAATGTTATCCCCAAAGGATAAAAGTGCATATTGTTTGCAACATATTTACAGCCGCATATACGTGGTTTTTTTGTTTGGATGTTTAATGACCGCCGTGAGCAACTCAATGGGCTACGAGAAGTCGACCGTCGTTAATTTAGGACCAATGGTTCCAGGGAACGGAGAAAGCCAGTGCCGTAAGACAAACACAACATCCATGCCTCACCGGGATTCGAACCCGGACCCCTTACGGACGAATGTTCAGAAGCCATCGCTTAGACCATTCGCGCCACCGCGGCTTTAAGTTCCATTTACATCCAAGGTATGCGTGTTTAAAAACCCGTTTAAAGAATTTTGAAGTCGTTATTGGCATTTTCCGCCCAATGTATTTAACAATTTACCCTCGAGGGGCACAGACATATGATCCCCTTCCCCCCGATATCTCTGTTATTAGAAGTTCGATTTCTTTTTAAAACTTTTAACACGAGATAACATTCACTGTGTGCAACATTTTGCAAATGATACTGGGTTCTGATATTACACAGCTATGACGCTAGGTGGTGCTAGTGCGTATTTCTCTCTCCAACTGTATAATGACTTCTAAAAAGAAATTTTCTTTTTGTACTCATGGCATGTATCTGCCTGGGTAAAAATTGAAAATATTATTCTCTTTAAAAAATGCAGTTTTTCCTCCAGGGATGTATAAGCGAAAATGTTTCTCTTGCTATATCTGCTTCTAAAAGGCACAATTGAAAAATTATTTTTTCATCGCCTAGCTTTTGCATATTTTTTTTTCTTGTGGGCGATTCACAATTATGCCAACAGGGGCGTATCGTCGATTCTAGAAATCCAAAGTGAAAATCCTCCAAATAACGAACCCCAAATCTCTCGATATTTAGCGCTCGGCTAGATATGTAGAGATGTGGGATTCGAATCCCCAGCGGGAACCGAATAACAATTTTCGGTTGCTATGTGTTGCTAAAACGTGGAAAGAGCGATGTCTTTGTTCATTCACTGACGCCACGTATTTGAAGGATTTTCCCTTTGGATTTATCTGTTCTAATTAATATATAGCAAGTGCCGATAATGCCCACCAGATGGGCACGTCTCAGTAGCTGAGCCCATGTTATGGATTTATGATGTCAGAAGTTATTTCTAAGGCTAACACGCTCGGCTAGATATCGGGAGATCTGGGATTCGGATCCCCAGCGGCGACCGAATAACAATTTTCGGTTGCTATGTTTTGCTAAAACGTGAAAAGAGCGATGTCTTTGTTTATTCTAGAAATCCTTCGGAAAGTTCCTTTCGTTGTAGCTCTCCATTATGAAGAATATTTTGCACTCCTTTATTTTTAGCACGTCTTTTGTAGAAAAAGACGTGCTTATGGTATCACTTTGTCCGTTCTTCTATGGACACCGTATCTCTGCAACTATTCTTCCGATTCAAAAAATTCTCTTTGCATTGAGAAGTTTGAAATGTGAGAAAAATGTTCTTTACTTTCTGATTTCCTTACGATGCGTAACTTTACCGCTAGAGAAAGTACACCGATCAACGAACACAATAAAACCATCTCTGCGTTATGCAAATAAGCGCACGTGCAGCCAATCAGCGTAACGTGCCAAGGTCATGAATGATATATATATATATAATACTTGGGTTGGAGGTCTCTCAGTCAGTCCTTTGTTTCGTCTCAACATGGGAAAAACCAAAGATTTATCTGATTTCAACAAAGGCCAGATCGTTATGGCGAAACGCCTTGGTAAGAGCATCCTCAAAACAGGGACGCTGATTGGGTGCTCACGCTTTGCAGTATTTAGTACCTATCAAAGATGTACCAAAACAGGCGACCCTTCGAACCGTCGACAAGGCGTAGGCAGGCCACGCCTCATTAATGCCACAGACCAGCGTAGGTTATCTCGTCTTGTCTGCAGCAACAGGAGAGCTATTGTGGCTGATATTACATATAAATTCAATCGTGGTGAAGGGCCCAATGTGTCCGAACAGACAACACCTCTTACGCTCTTGGACATGGGTCACCCTAGCCACAGACCCATTTCTGTGCCTATGCTCACAGCATTTCACCTTCATCAACGTTTGCAGTGGGCACGTAATCATCGACATTGGATCATAGAAGCTGGAAGAGTGTCTCATGGTCAGAGGAATCTCTTTTAATATTACATCATGTAAACGGAAGAGCTCGTGTGCGTCGTTCACCTAAGAAAGCCGTCTCACCTGGATTCACTGTGCGATGGATCCAGGTGGCTGGAGAAAGTGTGATGGCCTTCGCTATATTTTCTTGGGGAACACTTAGACCCATTTTCCCTGTAGAGAGAATTCTGACAGCTGCCACGTACCTGAGCATCGTGGCTGACCAAGTGCAGCCCTTTATCGCAAGAGTACCTCCTGGCGAAGATGGCGTCTTTCAACAAGACAATGCTCCATGCCCCACTGCGACGAAGGTTCGGGAATGGTTCGAAGAACATGAAGAGGAATTCCATTTATTGCGATGGCCTCCAAATTCGCTGGACATGAATCCTATATTCTATCGAGCATTTGTGGTTTAATTTTAAACCCCAACCACGCAATTTACGGGAAATGGGGATCTTCTTTTGCAGTCATGATATCAGATATCAGACACTGACCAACATCTCGTTGATCTATACCTCATCGGGTGAGAGCTCTTTTTCGAGAGGAGGATCTATATCATATTGTTAGTGGTAGGATTGGTTTGATGGCTTTGGGTGATTAGATTACATAATTTCTGGTTTCTTGTTTCATCTCGATTGCTATGATATATTCAAGGCAGTACTTCACCTTAAATCACTTACCAGGAAAACATTTTAAAAACACAACACACGGTGGCACAAATATATACTACATTTGTATTGATATGTCTGCTTCTAAAATTCCGTTTTGAATTTTTTTAAACTCTGGATACCATTAAATTTGCAAATGATGATGTTCTCTTGGGCTTAGGATGCACGAATGATGATGTACTCTTGGTTTGAATCCCGTTGAAGAATGGATGTTGTGTTTGTCTTACATCACTGACTCTGTTCCTTTCCTGAAGCCACTGGCCCTAAATTTCAGGGACGGGCGACTGCTCATAACCCAACGAATTGCTCACGGTGATCGTTAACAAATCCCCACCCCACTCCGCAAAAGAAGTATGAAAAGAAACGTGTTGTAACGATGCCTCCTAGGGGGAATTTTTCGCTACAAAACACCACGACAACCTTTCTCTACGAAGGAGAACATCGAAGTGAAGCTCTCACGTCACATACGGCCTCTGCAATGCGATGTGCATTTGGCGCCATCTATTAAGCCAATTAGTTCGTAAAAGATTGGGAATTACAAAATGTACAACACATATTAGGTACGTGGTGCTAATGTTTTGGCTAATCGGTTATATGTAAAATCCATCGAGTTCAAAATATATTTAATTTTATTCAAATGTTTCTAAATATCAGATTGAAAAAGAAATATTTCTTCCATTCGGTATCATTTATAACGAAGCCAGTCTAAGGTACAGTTTCTTTTTCAAGCATCGCACAGTGTTTTGCTACGGGGCGTAAAGGAAAATTGCAATTTCCTCAATGTCTCTGCTTTTAAAAACCCAATTTGAAATGCATGAGAGAATCATCGCATCCTTCTTTTTTACAGAGCCCACGGTGACATAACGTGTATTTGGACATGCTGGAACTTTTTGTAGCGCCTCAGTTGCATGCACTCCAACATTCGGTTATTTTCCAACAATACGGTGCCCACCACATTGAGTTTCTGAAAGTCACGTTTCCGGACATATGGATGCGACGGTCCTATTACATGGCCTTCCCGATCGTCCGACATAACCCCTCTAGACCTTTTCCTGTGGGGTTATGTGAAAGACCAAGTTTACTCAAGCAGTGTTCCGGAAGTCGGAGGAGCAGTATAACGGACATCATTGCTTCTGTCTCTGCTGAGATGTTAAACAAACCATTAAGTGAAATCTGATATCAGTTACATGTCCTTTGGGCCGCAAATGGCGCCCATGTGGAGATGTACTGAGACTGTAAAGAAAAACTTTACTTGTTCACCATCATTGTCCTGAAAACCCTTTCTTTACCTGCAATACATTTTTATATTAATTTTTGTAATTTGGGAAAGATTTTACGGACACCTACTGTAGAAATCAGGTTGACCTTTTCAATTTTTTGTAACCTGGTTCCATTGACTATGCGTAACATAGAAATATTTCATTCGTATCGGATAAGAATCAAAAGCCGTGCTAAATACGAAAACAAAATTCGGTGTAATTGTTTCCCTTAAAATATTGCCCAGTTTTCTCACCAAGGGGAGGGTATATTAGGTTTTGATCCGTATCTCACCTTCTAATTGTTCAGTTTGAAAAATATTCCTTTTGCCTGGGATATTTTCCGCTACGGGAAACATTTTGGGCACTTTTTTTTATTTCTCGCAGCATACATTCCTTCTGCTGGTGGTCCTAAGAAGATATTTCTATTTGTGAATGTTTTGCCAACCGTAGAAAGGCACTTGAGTTTTGTTGTTGTTGTAACTGGTTCCATTCACTATGGAGGGATACTGCTCACATTGTGTATTTTAAATAACGTGTAGTTTTTCCATAGGGGACATAAGTGTATTATCTCTTCCGCTGATTGTTCTTTTTCCTTTTTTATCACTAAAATAAGACATAAATCCACGACAACAAATTTTTTGTGTAAAGGCGAATCTATAAATTCCATAGCAGAGGTTTATTATGTTAATAAGGTGTTTAATCAAGGTGATCGCTACTGGTTTTCCAAACTCAATAATGAAAAACTTTATCTCAACATGAAATGGTCGAACTCTGTCTTCGCAGTTCAAAAATAACTGAAAAACCTCATCTTAACGTATAACAGTCGGACTTTGTCTTCGCAGTTAAAAAACAATGTAAAAACTTTATCTCAATATATAATGGAAAAACTCTGTCTTCGCAGTTCAAAAATTAGCTTAATTCCTCAAAATAGTCTCCACACGGAAAATCTTTTAAGGCCGTAACAGATGAAAGAAGTTAGTAAAATCATGCAATGCATTGATTATGATACGCTTTCCAACATACCAGAAATCGCACGCAGACAAACCCTCCTCCCTACCCTGACTATTGATTCGTTCAGTATACCTCAAGAACAACATACTAAAGTTTTGTGGCAAAAGAATCATTTTTTACTATATACACAGAGTGCCTGTTAGGTTAGGTAGTTAGGTAATTTAGGTTTTTGTCGCAATAGAAGCATCCAATTAACATATACACAGTGTCCCTGTTAGGTAATGAGACTAACATTTTACGGGACAGCCTTTTGAATAAAAGTAACAAACGTATTTATAGCTTTGATCGCTAGAGTGTGCTGTAATCGCAGGAGCAACATTCGAGTCTGGTGACGTAGCAGTTTTCGTGTGGCCACCGTTGAAATAAGACTGCGTGAGTAAATCTAAAGATGGGAGGGGTCCTCGAAGATGAACCACGCACAGGACATCCAGTTTGTGAACGGAAAAATGAAAATGTGGTTTGCGAAATTGTTGCTAATGACAGGCAAATAATCATTAGTCTACTCGAATATCTTGGTTTCGGTAACAAAATGGCTAAGGTAATCTTAGAGAAAGATCTACATAAAAGGTAGATTTTTTCGAGGTTTGTGTCGCACACGTTATCACACGAACATAGTGAGTGCCGGGCTGCATTTTGTCGAAATTTCATCCATGCAGTTGATCAAGATTTTGATTTGTTGCAAGGAAGTATCACGGGTGATACAAGTTAGGGTTATCAGTTTGATCCTGAAACAAAACGCCAGGGCACGGAATGGCGTGGAATGTCTTCTTTCCGACAGGAGAAAGTCCATTTGCAAAATTCACGTGTCAATACACTGGTCATTATATTTTTTCGACTCTGCCGGGTATTATTCATCGCGAATTTTTTGCTGACGACACCACAGTGAAAGGTTAATATTACTTAGGAGTAATGCAACGACTGTACGCCAGCATGAAACGTGTCAGTTAAAAATTGTTCCATAAAAACAATTGGTTTTTGTTGGGCGACAATGCGCACGCAGACTGTGTGCTGCCAATGAAGCAGTTTCTGGCTTTAAAGTTGATCTGTGTGATCAAACATCCACCCTACTCGTCAGATTTGGCTCCCGCAAACTTTTTCCTCTTCCCGAAGTTGAAGTGTGCCTTGAAAGGGGATTACGTCAACGACATTGAGACATCCAAAGAGGTATGACCAACAGACTAAAGGATGTTCCGGTTCAGGACTCAACGACATTGGGACATCCAAAGAGGTGTGACCAACAGACTAAAGGATGTTCCGGTTCAGGACTCAACGACATTGGGACATCCAAAGAGGTGTGGCCAACAGACTAAAGGATGTTCCGGTTCAGGACTCAACGACATTGGGGCATCCAAAGAGGTGTGGCCAACAGACTGAAGGATGTTCCGGTTCAGGACCCAACGACATTGGGACATCCAAAGAAGTGTGACCAACAGACTGAAGGATGTTCCGGTTCAGGACTCAACGACATTGGGACACCCAAAGAGGTGTGACCAACAGACTAAAGGATGTTCCGGTTCAGGACTCAACGACATTGGGACATCCAAAGAGGTGTGGCCAACAGACTAAAGGATGTTCCGGTTCAGGACTCAACGACATTGGGGCATCCAAAGAGGTGTGGCCAACAGACTGAAGGATGTTCCGGTTCAGGACCCAACGACATTGGGACATCCAAAGAAGTGTGACCAACAGACTGAAGGATGTTTCGGTTCAGGACTCAACGACATTGGGACATCCAAAGAGGTGTGACCAACAGACTAAAGGATGTTTCGGTTCAGGACTCAACGACATTGGGACATCCAAAGAGGTGTGACCAACAGACTAAAGGATGTTCCGGTTCAGGACTCAACGACATTGGGACATCCAAAGAGGTGTGGCCAACAGACTGAAGGATGTTCCGGTTCAGGACCCAACGACATTGGGACATCCAAAGAAGTGTGACCAACAGACTGAAGGATGTTCCGGTTCAGGACTCAACGACATTGGGACATCCAAAGAGGTGTGACCAACAGACTAAAGGATGTTTCGGTTCAGGACTCAACGACATTGGGACATCCAAAGAGGTGTGGCCAACAGGCTAAAATATGTTCCGGTTCAGGACTCAACGACATTGGGATATCTAAAGAGGTGTGAGCAACAGACTAAAGGATGTTCCGGTTCAGGACTCAACGACATTGGGGCATCCAAGGAGGTGTGGCCAACAGACTGAAGGATGTTCCGGTTCAGGACCCAACGACATTGGGACATCCAAAGAAGTGTGACCAACAGACTGAAGGATGTTCCGGTTCAGGACTCAACGACATTGGGACATCCAAAGAGGTGTGACCAACAGACTAAAGGATGTTTCGGTTCAGGACTCAACGACATTGGGACATCCAAAGAGGTGTGACCAACAGACTAAAGGATGTTCCGGTTCAGGACTCAACGACATTGGGACATCCAAAGAGGTGTGACCAACAGACTAAAGGATGTTCCGGTTCAGGACTCAACGACATTGGGGCATCCAAAGAGGTGTGACCAACAGACTAAAGGATGTTCCGGTTCAGGACTCAACGACATTGGGACATCCAAAGAGGTGTGACCAACAGACTAAAGGATGTTCCGGTTCAGGACTCAACGACATTGGGACATCCAAAGAGGTGCGGCCAACAGACTAAAGGATGTTCCGGTTCAGGACTCAACGACATTGGGACATTCAAAGAGGTGTGACCAACAGACTAAAGGATGTTCCGGTTCAGGACTCAACGACATTGGGGCATCCAAAGAGGTGTGACCAACAGACTAAAGGATGTTCCGGTTCAGGACTCAACGACATTGGGACATCCAAAGAGGTGTGACCAACAGACTAAAGGATGTTCCGGTTCAGGACTCAACGACATTGGGGCATCCAAAGAGGTGTGGCCAACAGACTAAAGGATGTTCCGGTTCAGGACTCAACGACATTGGGGCATCCAAAGGGGTGTGGCCAACAGACTGAAGGATGTTCCGGTTCAGGACCCAACGACATTGGGACATCCAAAGAAGTGTGACCAACAGACTGAAGGATGTTCCGGTTCAGGACTCAACGACATTGGGACATCCAAAGAGGTGTGACCAACAGACTAAAGGATGTTTCGGTTCAGGACTCAACGACATTGGGACATCCAAAGAGGTGTGACCAATAGACTAAAGGATGTTCCGGTTCAGGATTTCCACCGTGCTTTCGGACACCTGTACGAAAGATCTCCTAGTTGTGTGGAGTTAAAGGGAGATTATTTTGAATCTATGTAAGCGACAGTTCAAAATATAGTTTTTTTTGTTTGCATATAATAATTATAAGAACAAACCAGTTAACGATCACTCTTGTCCTTTTTATAGCAAGGGCAACATCAACATTGATGAAGAACTGACATTCAGTAGAAAAGTAGAGCATCCTCCTCGAAACTGTTGCAGTTTAGAGATGGAACCTTTTGCCTCTCAGGAAATAATAATGAAACTTAGAAAAAATTGAATTTTCAATGCATGGTATGATTGAAGTTGATGCATTGTGAGAGAGCTACAAAGCAGACTCATCTGATGCTAGTGGCGGTGAGGACAATGAAGGCATAAGTAACAGTGAGAACAACGGATAATTTTCAAGTACAGCATTTTGAACATTAGACTATATACGTATTTACAATTCAAATCAACGTTACAATTCATTTACAATTCAAATATCCTTATTCAAATTTATAACAACTTGGGTTTTTCTTTCTTTAAGACAGGTATTAGGTCAGTCAAACACTCAATAATATGTTGAGATGATCCTTATACGCCACGCTCTTTAATTTCAAATCTTACGGTGCATATTTTTCAGGACTTGATGTTTATATCAAAAATGAATGAACAAAATGATGCGGGATTCTCTTTGAAACACTTTCTGAAATATTGTTTTTTATTTTGCCCCCATCTCTTTTTCTTTGTTTATTTTTTGTTTTGGGGTTTAACGACTACCAGTCAAACAATGAAGGATCCGTAAAAAGGTGAAGATTCTGCCAGTGAAAATAACTTGGGGGGGGGGGATAGCTAAATTATTTTGGATTGGAAATAGAGACAAAAATATTGGTTTGGGATTTTATTATGTTTTTAACGCAATCAGCTACTTTATTTACGGTAAAGCATTTAAAATGCGGGGTTGAATTGAGAGAAGGTCTTTTTTACTTTCTGTAGTTTTCATAACTGTGACCGCGAATCTTAATGCTTTCAGAATGCATTCCCTTCTCCTGCAGCTTTTGGTTTTATCTGGCGAAGGAAATTTGCCCATGTCTGATGAGTTTGTTTGGAGAAAAAATTTTCTGTTATCATTTTAAGCTATGAATGTGATGGTTTTAGGTCTTACTTTAGTGTCAGCAGAAATATATAAAATCAAAGCCTTAACAGAAATACAGACTGCTTATGATCATTCGTCCGTGAAGGGGTCCGGGTTCGAATCCCGGTGAGGCATGGCTGTTGCGTTTGCCTTATGGCACTGGCTCTCTTCCTTCCCTGGGACCAGTGACCCTAAATTAGTGACGGACGAATGCTTACAGCCCATTGAGTTGCTTACGGTGGTCGTTAGACCTTCAATAAAAAATACTATTAGCAAAAATATTACGAATAACAGAAATATAACCATTAGCAGAAATATTACCATTCCCAGAAATAAACAGGGTTCAAAGGAAAGTCCTTACTTAGGGTAATAACTGCTGAAAGAAAGGTGCGAGTAGTGCACAAGTTAGGTCTATGTATAGGAAAGGGACGATGATCGATCGCATAAAAGCGTTTGGAGCGCCCCTAGCGGCAAAGGTAAGAAGTCAGGAAACCTAACTCGCGAACAACGCAAGATAGAAACAAAATTCCAATTTCAAAGTTGTAGCGCATCGCCTAATTAGTAGGAAACGACGTATGATGCGCACGAAATATGTACATGAACGGGTCAAAATGCTGGTAATTCGAAATACCTTTCTTTCAGCAGTTATTACTTAGGGTAATAACTGCTGAAAGAAAGGTGCGAGTAGTGCACAAGTTAGGTCTATGTATAGGAAAGGGACGATGATCGATCGCATAAAAGCGTTTGGAGCGCCCCTAGCGGCAAAGGTAAGAAGTCAGGAAACCTAACTCGCGAACAACGCAAGATAGAAACAAAATTCCAATTTCAAAGTTGTAGCGCATCGCCTAATTAGTAGGAAACGACGTATGATGCGCACGAAATATGTACATGAACGGGTCAAAATGCTGGTAATTCGAAATCGGTAAAGCGTATGAAACAGACACAAAAATAAGGACACGAGACAGAAACTGTGCAGACTTATTTATAATACTGAAAAATGTTTACTGGAGATATGCCTACTTACAGGCACAACGCACATCTGCGCGAAGTTAACGTAAAGCCGGTTCAAAGTGGCCACCATCGGCTACAATGCACATTTCAAGGCGTGTAAGAATAGCTTCTCGTACACTATCTAGCATGGCAGGTGTCACTGTGTTACAGGTGCACACAATGCGGTGTCGTAAATCTTCCAGATTAGTAGGTTCTGTAGCATACACCTGTTTCTTCAAGTAACCCCACAGGAAAAAGTCCAAAGGTGTTAAGTCCGGTGACCGCGGAGGCCATTCCACCGTACCGCCGTAACCAATTATCTGGTGTCTGAATGTTTCAGCCAGGAAACTCCGTATGTTGGCTGATATGTGAGGTAGTGCAGCAACGTGCTAGTACCACATGCGCAGCAGATCTCTGAAGAGACGATCATCCAGAAAGTCAAATATTGGGCCCCGTAAGAGCTGAAGGTACCGTTGACCTGTTAATGTCCCATCATAGAAAATGTGTCCAACTAGTGTGTTTCGCCAAATACCGCACCAAAAGTTTCTTGTCCAACGTCGTTGATGTCGAACAGCTCGTCCCATAGATGGGTTGCTCAGAGCCCAGTAATGGGTGTTATGCCGATTGACTATTCCGTTCAGTGTAAAACGGGACTCATCTGTCCACAAGGTATCGACCAAGAATTTTGAATTGACCTCCAACGTGTTATGCAGTTGCAGAAATCGAAACGCCTTCCCTGGTCTCCATCCATCAAACCTTGCACTAGCTGAACGTGGTACGGATGAGCTCCATGCTCTCTCAGGATTTGCTAAACTCGTTGGGCTGTTAATCCGCATGCTTCGGCAACTGCTGTGGTACTAATGTTGGGATTGATCAAGGAGATATCCCAGGACAGCCTCAGGATGCACTGTAACACCTGAACCCGTAGGTCAGCCCAATCACGGACGTGCCTGTATGCTTCCGGTCTCTCGGAGGCTGCGAACACAGTTGTTAATAGTCGCTGCAGTTGTATGTTGACCAGTCGGTAAACGCTCGGCATACCGCCTTGCATCTTCGTGGGCATTGCGATGACATTCGCCATAAAGCATGATCATTTCACAGTGCTCACCGTTCGATTAACCCGCCATCAGTGTTTCAAACGTGTACGTTGACTGACGTTCAAATCCCCAGCCTCGGTATTTTATCTCACCGACCGGCTTCTACGTCCCTATCAATATTTACATACGGATTTGAATTGTTCTCCATCGTGAGCCGGTATTTTGCATGGCCTAACAATTCAGCGACCGCGTGCATTTTATCAGCATTTTGAACGCGTCCATGTACATAATTCGTGCGCACCATATGTCGTTTTCTACTAGTTATACGATGCGCTACAACTTTGTAATTGAAATTTTGTTTTTATCTCGCGTTGTTCGCGAGTTAGGTTTCCTAACTTTTTACCTTTGCCGCTAGGGGCGCTCCAATCGCTTTCATTCGATCGATCATCGTCCCTTTCCTATACATAGACCTAACTTGTGCACCACTAGTACCCTATCTTCCGCAGTTATTGCCCTGAATAAGGACTTTCCTTTGAACCCTGTATATACCATTAGTACAAAAATTTTATCATTAAACCAAATGTTTTGTTTTACCACCAAAAGAAATACATAAGAGAAACATAACTGAAAAAAAACATGATTGTAGTGAAAGAAATTATTTCATCATCAGTCCTATGATTTACTGTTCTACACTGGTGTGCAAAAATTAAGTACGAAGAGGAGAAATTAGCATAACAGCGGTACGAACAGGTAGAACGGACAGAAAGACCACTCAGGAGATAGACTTGGGTCAGGTACGGTAGGGCATGCGCATATATGCAGCATGACGTAGGGTGGGGGTGGGGGGGGTGTCGGAAGGGTATAAAGCACACGGGCGGTGTACGCTCAGTATTTCGATGAAATTTATTGCACCGTGTACATCGGTTTGAACGACGTCGAATTGCTGCCACCGTGTGATATGGCCAACAAGCAATCCAGTAGACGACATCTGGATGACTTTACCCGAGGTCGCGTCATTGGGAAGTTGGAAGAAAGTCGAAGTGTGACTAGTGTGGCCGAGGAGTTCGGGATCGCTCACAACATCGTTTCACGAGCTTGGATTGCATTTCAAACGACATGAATAGCTGTACGAGAGTTTAGCAGTGGTCGTCCACGAGCAACCACGGCGGCAGACGACCGGTATTTTGTCGTACAGGCGAGAAGAAACAGACGCAGACAGCGGGAGAAATCGCGAGGCACATGCAACAGACAACTGGACGACCGTTATCGCGTTTTACCGTGCCCAGAAAGCTGCACAAATGTGGTCTATTTGCACGACGTCCAGTACGGTGTGTGCCATTAAAGCCTGCTCATCAGAGACGGCAGTTTCTGTGGTGCAAGGAACACAAGAACTGGACACACCAGCAATGGGGTCAAGTTCTCTTTACGGATGAGAGTCGATTTAGTCTGACGAGCGATTCTGGACGTATACACATCTGGAGAGAGCAGGGAACACGCATTCACACCTCCAACATCATCGAAAGGGACCGGTTTGGAGGTGGCGGAGTTCTCGTTTGGGACGGTCATGGTTGGTAGCCGTACTGACCTCCACATCTTCCAAGGAGGTTCAGTCACTGGTGTCCGCTATTGTACTGAGGTTCTTTTGCCTCACGTGCGTCTGTTTGGAGGTGCTGTGGGTCCGCATTTCCTCTTCATGGACGACAACGCTACACCTCATCGTACAGTGGCTGTCCCAGAGCTGTTGGAGAGTAAAGATATTTAACGCATAGATTGGCTCACAAAGTCTCCGGACCTAAATCCAATCGAATACGTGTGGGAACTTCTCGGGAGACGCTTGGCAGCACGTCACCAGCCGCCAGCAACGATTCCGCAGCTGCGATTGGCGCTACAAGAGGAATGGACCGCAATGCCTCAACAGCTCCTTGGCAACCTCGTCCTCAGCATGGACAGACGTTGTAAATCCTGCCACGCAGTCAGGGGTGATCATATCCCCTACTAAAGACTGGATTTTTCTTGGCAGCCACCTGTCACATGGACATTTCTGCCTTCTGTCCAATTGTGCTCGAAGCTACCTTTTCAATAAAGTGCCTTTGTATCCTATGGATTGTTTGTTTGGACGGTTTTGCTCACTTGTCCCATATTCTTACATCTTGGGGATCTTATGGTATGATTTGTGTCGATGTGGAGCACTTCTGCACGACGTTACATTCGAAAAACCGTCTCGTCTTTAATTTTTGCACGCCAGTGTACTTTGATTTACTTGCATACTAAGAGTTTTAGCTAGCTTTTTTTAGTCATTTAAAAATTATTACCTTATCTTCTGCTCCTAAGTCCACAATTGAAGCGCTGTTACGTACAGAAGCAGGAGGAGTAGAAACAAATATGTCATATTTAATTCTGTTTACCTAATAAATTTAAAGTGTCAAATAAATAATATTAACAATGCATCATTAAATTTTAGATGACACAGAGATAAGTGTCAAAAATGTAATATATTTTAAATAACGCGATTTCTTTCCAATTTGGTATACCTTTTTTTGCTGATATGGGGACTTTCGAAATCAGAGATTTGGCCAAACTAAACGCAACGTTCCTGCAGCCCACCGAGGTTTTTATAAGAAGAAAAATTAGAAACGGGAGAAGGTTGCCCTGATAAGGAATGAATGACGAAGGAAAGTATGGGATAGCTAGGATTTCGGGACTATATAAGTTCTATTTTAAGGAAGGAAGCTATAAGGTACCCTACCTACTTGCCTGCATTGTTAATAGCATCCTACTGGTGCAACATTGCTCCAGGAATTCCAGCGGTGATAAAGAGAAAAAAAAATCCCCAACAACGGCAAATCGTCTAAAGAAAACAAAAGAAAACACCACAAAGAACAACGCAAAACACCATGAAACCAGCTCCAAAGAGAGCTGCTCCCCCTCTCTCCCTGTGAAAGAAATTTCATTTCCTCTCATCTGAGTTCTCTCCGGGAGAGATGAGACGAAGGAAGTAGTGACTAATTTGGTCAAAAGCAAAACGCCATCACAATTAATTGTGTTTGGTACTGATATGATATAATGAAATAGGAAAAATTAGAGGACACAGGTTTATACTAATTGGAAAGATAAAACAAAGAGAAAACAGGCAAAAAATAGGAAGTAGTGGTTCAGTAGGAAATGGAATTGCTTTGAATATATCAGCCGAATACAAGATGCAATCAAAAGGTATTCAGGCTGGATTTATTAAAAACAAATACAAGACGTACAGATTTGAAACTTAATCACTTTCAAAGTAATTCACTTCCAAAGCCATACACTTATACCAGCGGTGTTTTCACTGCTGGCAGTCTATTTGAAGACATTTTCTGAAATAGTGAACAGCTGCTTCGTCGCACTATGTTGCGTCTTCTCAATATCTTGAAAGCATTTTTTTATTTAAGTGGCATTTGATTTTTAGGAAGAGAAGAACGTCGCAGGTAGTGAGATCTGGGGAATAGGGTAGCTGTCGGACGTGTGCAATGCGCTGCTTAGCAAGAAACTGCTGCATAAGTTACGATGATTTGCCAGGCGCGCTGTAATGGTGGAGTTGACACTGGTAGCTCTAATGCAACGCCGGCCTTTTGCGAGAGACTGCGTCCCCCAAACGCTGCAAAACTTGACAGTAGTGCACCTTGTTTATGTTAGTTATTTCTAAATAAATAAAGTCTATAATTGATGATAGCCTTTTATGTAACGCAGTAAGCCACTTACCAGCTGCAGGAAGATCTATCCTTTAGTAATCACAGAACAAAAATGGATTCCACACTTTTAAACACTTGAATGACAACACACTAATATTTATTGTACATCTCCACAAAAAGGTAATAACTTACTATTCCAACACGCACACCCTCTATACATCACCGACATTGTTGTTGTTCAGTCAAAAGATCAACCACTTAGATTACTAACCGACGTGAGCAGCAAAAAGGGGATTCAGGCAACGCTCGCTAGAGCAAACAAATAAAAAAGTTTCGAGCAGCGCCACCTGCAATTCTGTTAAATGTGCGCTGAATCTTCTGTTTTAAATGTCGAGGAACTCTGACAGTCATATTTCTTATAATGATTTCTAGCACTTTATTGTAGAGCATGATGAAGCGCATTCATGATGCACGATTTCCTCATGATTGAAAATTGCTCGACATTGCTGTGTCTCTGTCGTTTCTTTCCTTTTGGGGAGGAGGGGTGGTGGGGGTGGGGGGCGTAGGGAGAGTTTGGTGTCTTCAACTGTGAAAAGTGGGTCTTATATCAACCCACGATTCATCATCAGTTACGATATTTTTTTAAAAAGCTTTCGTTGTTTTCGACGCACTCGAACAGGTCACTAACAACTGAAACACTGGCCTGTTTTTGCTGCACTGAGAGCATTTTTTTTGACACAAATCTGGCAGAGACCCGTTTCATACCGAAACAGTCCGAAACCGAAACCGAAACTAATGTTGAAGTCTTAGTCAACTCACCTGAACCGAAACTAATGAAGTCTTAGTCAACTCACCTGAACCGAAACTAATGTTGAAGTCTTAGTCAACTCACGAATAGCGATTCGGCGATTTTCGCTCAGAGCTGTGCGCACAAGTTCGACATTGTTTTCACTTTCGTTGACTGCGGGCCTCCCAGACCTTTCATCATTTTCAACACTTTCACGCCTATCTTTAAAACGTTCACATAACTCGTAAATTTGTGCATGATTCATACATTCCACCCCATAGACTTTCTGTAACTTTAAGTATGCGTCTACGCAAGTTTCGCCAAGTTTTTGACAAAATGTGATGCAAATCCATTGATCAATTTTCACACACGTGAGAACAAAGCGCTACTGCAAAATAAGACATCGAGAAGGGGAGACGTGACTCACAGCACATATACCGATTAACCATTACATTATGACCACCTACGTAATAAGCCGTAGGACTCCCTTTAGCTCGCAAAACAAAGGCCAGTCGGCGAGGCATCGATTCGATATGGTGGCGATAGGTATCCTGTGGTATCTGGTACCATAACGTCAACAGCAGGTCCTTCAGTTCCCGTACATTTCGACAGGGCTGTTAGAATACTAGGACTGGGTCATTCCTTTGAAGAAACTTTGCCGACACGGATCCCCTCAGCGGTGACAGATGACCTGTTTCTGACGTCACTGTGTTGGAACTCCGGTTGGAAACGTGAAGCTGTCGCGAACGCTACATTCTTTCCTTTGCTTTTCTGTGGATAAGTATTCAGCTCTTGGAACTTGCTTTTTGAGAAATCGTTCAGTTAGTTTACGATGAAATACTGATGACAATGTCGAGTTGTGTTGTGGCTACTTGTAAGAACCATTACGAAAAAACTGAAGGTCAGTATATTGTGTACCATGCATTTCCTTTGAAAAATCCAGATTTGATGAAGGAATGGCTGAACAAGTGCTATAGGTCAAACTCTATGAATGGAGCGAATGCTAAAATTTGCAGTGAACATTTTCATTCTTCAGATTACGAAAATTATTTAAAAAATCGCCTACTTCGACTCCCGGAGAAAAAATACTGAAACAAAACGCAGTGCTTGTTCTGAATCTGCCGAAATGTCTACAAAACGGACACTGTGTCACTCCACGATGTAACAGAAAGCACAAACGAGATATTTTAAAAAGTGCTTTCCATCGGATGGATATTTTAAGTCTGAAAAAGATTTGTGTGCAAGAAACTCAGGATCTATGTTATGAAGTTGATTAAACATCAGAGGATATCAGTTGTTCTTCCTGTATCAAAATAACTGAGGAAAATAGATTGCTACTTGAAAATGTTGAATCCCTTAAAAAATAAATTGAAATTTTAAAATTCGAGAGAACCAAAGCGTTAAAAATGAAAGCTAACGGAAGACGACAGGGACTATTGTAGAAAAAAACCGACTACGCAACGACTATTATAGAAAAACAGAGTTCTGAATACAAAGCTGAAAATTATTGATTTAAAGAATAAAAAACTTAAAAATGGAAGCGCTTATTAAAAGTGTACTAACCATTTAATATATAAGTGCATATATAGCAGTAATTCAGAATGCAAATTCATCTGATGTTCAACCAAAGTAGGGACCACTATACAAAAATATATATTAATTAATTTATAGATTTTTAACAATGGTGTACAAGGGAATAAGGACATTGTGTTACCTTTCTGGTTCTTTTAAAGTTTCGCGCATTAAAAGTTCGCAATTTGAATGTAGTACATTAGTAGCTTTACGTGAAAAAAAAAATATACTGATTTTGAAAGATTTCGAAGACTCACTACAAAAACACCGCAAATAAAGTTTAAGGAAAAACGAAAAGAAAGCATACGAAAAAATGTGCGATTTTATTATTGCTGTTCGAAATTTAAGAAATTAAACAGAGAAGGAAACATGAAAAAAAAATAATTTTTTTTTCACTTCGGGTGATCTATTTGTGTAACTCGCAGATCAAATATATTTTAATGCACACGTCTACTGGATGGTACAAGTTGTTGACAAGAAAACTTATGACCTGAAAATTTAAACGTATTGTGTGTGTATAACGAAAATTTTCATTTGTCTTTAACAAATACCTCAGTCTTTTCTCTTACTTTTTATTTAAGTCTGTTAAAAACCTAGAATTAATCATTTATTATATTTCTTTGCAAGAGCCACTGAATCCCTCACTGCAGCCATCCAGCTGTCAGCTCCGTTCCAACATACTGACGTCACACGCTGGCGTTCGTAGGGATCCGCGTGTCCGAAGCCTATGACCAAGCCCTTGTATTCTAACAGCCCTGCATTTCGGGGTGGTTGTCATTTGGTGTTGTTGAACCACTCCTTAACGATTCTGGCAGTGTGGCATGGCGCATTATCCTGTTGGTAATGGATATCACCAGCAGGGAACACAGTTGCCATGAATGTGTGAACTTTGTCCGCAGTGATGTTCAGATATACCAGACAGCTGTCAGGGATTGTGCTATACGGATGATGGGGCCTAAAATGTCCCAAGAAAATATCGCCAAACGCATAACACCTCCGCCGCCGGCCTGTTTCCGCGCCCAACAGCGCATCCAGGTGCTATTGCCATTGTTAGTAAAATAATCGGTGTATCCAATTTCGGCCGTGTATGTGATGCACCAGGAATCTTGATTCGTTAAACCAGGCCATTTTCTTCCAATCATCCACTGTCCAATCCAGATGATCTTGGGCCCATTTAGTGCGTTGCTGGCGATGATGTGGGGACCCGGCTGGGTCTTCGGCTACCCAGGCCCATTTTCAGGAGGCTGCGATGTACTGTGTGCTGTGACACATTGCCACGATCACTACTGTTGTAGCTGCTGGTGATTTGTTGCGCTGTTGCCCTGCGGTCGCTGTGAGCAATGCTCAACAGTCTCTGCTCCCTTTTGGTATCAATGAGTTGCGGATGACACACGGCTGGACAACGATTCGTCGTTTGGCCATCTGTGCACCACATTTGATACGTACTCACTACAGCGGTACGTGAACAACCCAGAAGCCGCGCCGTTCCCGAGACCGTAGTCCCGAGGCGCCGCGCCACCATAATTTGTCCTTTATCAAACTCCGATAAATCGGCAGCTGTTCCCATTCTGACTTGGAACACACTACTAACCGAAAGCCGGTCTGTGACGTACCTGCCAGCAGGACGCACACGACATAAAGCCAGGTAGCAATCAGAATAAACGTCCGCGTAGCTCAATTGGTAGAGTGACTTATTCCGGAATGAGGGGATCCGGGTTCGAATTCCGGCGCGGATAAAAATGACGGAGAAATTTACTTCGTTATAATGGCGCCCGAACTATCCGGATGACCCGACCGTTCAAAATCTCGCAATGGTGTGATGTTATTTCCACACCGCGAGATAGGAAAAATTAGAGAATCTCTTCTCCAGCGCTTCGAAAAAAAATGACTGGGAGTTCTCAAGTGCACGTTCTACACTGGATGGCTGCCTCCAATGATTCATGGTCACGGCTGACCCGTGGGCCATGCCCCCGGCCCTCTTTCGGGGGGGATATGTGACGTACCTGCCAGCAGGACGCACACGACATAAAGCCAGGTAACAATCAGAATAAACGTCCGCGTAGCTCAATTGGTAGAGTGACTTATTCCGGAATGCGGGGATCCGGGTTCGAATCCTGGCGTGGACAGAAATGACGGAGAAATTTACTTCGTTATAGGTCCTCTTGTTACATATGTAGTGCTCTGCGAACTTCACCTGCGCCACCGTTCGGTCTCCAGGCGCGCTTATTTATCTCGGTTGGAGATGGCTATAATGGAATGGTTCATTGGTGTTCGTTATAGTTTTCTAAGGTTAATACCTGCGCCAAACAGTTTCGTGCTGTGTTGCCCGATACCGAACTTATGCAACCATACGGACACTTTTTAATCACACCACGTTCGTATTTTTTAAACCCTCTCTCTGATACCTGAGTTAAACATTTTTACTTTGGGCCCAGTTAGATGCTGGGATTATTGTATTGCGCAATCGGGTTTTTCCCTGGAATTACATTCAGAATAGGCTTTGGTCGTCTACATATTTGAGTTGCAGTAGTATCGTTGAAAATAAAAAAAATTCTGAAATTCATGAGCCGTTTTCTACGATTCCCTTCATAAATTAACGAAGTATATTTATGATACAACCTCTGTCGTGAAATGACAGAAAACAAAATTGAATTTCACTAATTCTCCGTCCATCAGGAAAATTTTGAATTATCAGAAATATTTTCGCAATTTCTTTTCTATATTAACGAAAAAATTCTGTTATCACCTTTTCCGTACCCATATGTCGGACTTTTCCGCCCACTCCCTGGGCTCGAGGATGCGAATGTGTAGATGGTTCCCTGTGAAGTCGGCTCCGGACGCACTTTACCGCTTATCCAGATGCAGCAGAGGAATGGCAAGACGGCTGCATTCATTTGTTTCGGTAATAGGAGCGATTCAAGGAAATATTCTTGAGATTCGATTAACTATTAAATTTCAATCGCTGTCGGAGGACCTGATTTTGAAGTTTTGTTTAGAGATCGGATAATGTGAATTGCATATCGCATAAAAGTTTGGTTATTATGGCACATGGTAATTTTCCCCCTCTCTCCCATTTTGTACACCATCTATTGTATATTGTATTACCATAAGAAACCTGGTACTTAAATTATTGTACAGGTGATGTCTACGTATCAATCTATGGGCCCGTTAAGATACCTGTTATAGCTATCAAGAGTAAATTTTATATTTAGGAGTTTTGTGAAATAATCTTCTTTCCATATATAAAACAGACTGTATGTGTGTCTGTCGGTCGGATTTCACATAGAATTAGGCGACCTAGAGCGACGAAATTTGTTATGAAGGTACCTGTAAACATCTTCTGGTGCACCTCGAAGCGATTTTTTTTAAATTTGAATTTGATTTTTAGTTATTTAATGTTACGCGTTTCTACCCGATTTAAGTGTATCTTTCCGCTTTGTTGAAATCAACCTGATCACACCGAACGTTAAGGCGTGGAGAAAAGTAGTTCACCATAAATTTTAGGAGTTTCTTTTTTAGAATTCCGTTACGACTATTTTCATTCGTAATTACACTTATTACGCCCTTTTTTGTAAGCGTTGTTTGCCGATTGTATTATGACCTTGAGGGCGAAGAAGAGGAAAAAGAAAATAGAACGTAGTTTTCCAATCTGCGTTATTAATTCAAAAGTGTCAAACGTCAGAAGGTCATCCTACTGTGACGACGTTGTGAGCTAGAAAATAGAACGTTGTTTTAACGTAATTCTAAAAAAGAAGTGCTCAAATTTATCGTGAACTACTTATCTTTGCGCCTTTGCGTTGGGTGTGATCAGATTGCATATAAAGAAAGCGGTAAAGAAAGCGGAAAGGCACATGTTTTTTATTAAGCGTTGTCTGCCAATTGTATTATGACCTTGAGGGCGGAGAAGAAAAAAGAAAATAAAACATTGTTTTTCAATCTCCGTTATTAATTCAAAAGTGTCATACGTCAGAAGGTCATCACTAGCCCGTCAACGACGGGTACAACAGGCTAGTATACTATAAAGCAGTGCATTTTAACTTTTCTTAAAGATAATTGAAAGTCATTATCAATTTAAAAAGATCTCAAGCTCCAAAGCATTCTGTCGCTTCGAAAAATCATGATGAAAAAAAGTAGGTAATTTGTAATAAGTTCTTCTACAGAAAAAATAAAATTATTACAAACCTATTCAGAAAAAAATAATAATTTACAACATAAAATGAAATGACTAATTCATCCACATTAATAACAAAAACCACTTCTTCATTGCACGATAAGAGTTTTACCTTGTACGTGACTGTACGGTTCGTGTCTTTCCGGCTCAGCGGTAGCGCGATCGGGTCCTGTAGAAAAAGTCCCTGGTTGAAAAACCACGAGGAGAAAAGGATTCGTAAGGGATCTGGAAAAGTCAAAATCGAAGATTTTGCGAAATTTCCGTGTAAACACTGAAAAATCTGAAACCGGCTTTTCTGGATTAAACGGAACTACTGACTATGAAAACTTCGTCAAAATACTGAAGTTCGAAGAAACAGAAACTTTTAGAAACGGAAATTTCGTTAAAAGACGGAAATTTACCGGCAAATTTGTTGCACGTTATTTTCAGGTATTTTCCCGAATTTACGCCATTTATTTTTTTCAGTGTACCGTAAAGTTTTACCAGACGACCTGGATGGCTTAAAGTTTTTTTCATAATAACTTTTTGACCACTATAAGTTCTCTGCAATACATCGTAAGATTCACGGTTAACCTTCATCGTGGGTGGCTGAGTCCACATACAGATCAGCTTTAGTCTCAATCACCTGTGTATCCAAAGGAAAGGGTGTCTTTGGTGCTGCGTGTGAGAAACGACCTAGAGTCTCGGATAGGTGGGTCGATCAGAGAAGTTGCAGATGGTTAGTGTTAATCGACACAGTAATGAATAACAGGCTACGGCGATTCAGAAAAGCCACAGGAAGAAAGAGAATGGGGAAGGGGAAGAAACAGATGGCCTTATTTTTAACAATGTACCTAAAGTTTTCCGAGCAAACAGCTTACCTGAGATCGATCGTACAAACATCTGGTTTGATGACGGTTTCTCTAATCACCACTAGTGTTCCGTTTAAGACCCATAAATCAAAAAACTCTCATGATAAAACGGAGCTAAAATTGTACTGGTCCTGAATTTTGGAATTCGCTGCCTGTCGAGTTGACTATAATAAATAATCTAACATATTAAAAAATAACCTAAAATACTTGTTAAGTTATAATAATAAAACAAATATTTATAATACAACTAACATTTAACATTACTGCTGTGTTTGAAGAACCATGATCATGATCATATGTAGAGGATTTTAGGAAGGGAGTGTCTGACCCCAGGTCTTAAACAACCCTTAGAAATAGGAAACTAGGAGATTTGGGCTAGAGCGCCCGATAGGAAAGTGTCACGGAAGCGAAGAAAAGGGGGGGAGGAAGACACCCTTATTTATTACCGGGGGCCAGTACCCGGGGTCCGACGGCTTAACGTGCCCAACCGACGCACGGCGGGTATTTAGTGGATCGAGCGTTCTTACCTGCCTGGGATCGAACCTGAGGCTCTTCCCTTGGCAGTCACGAACGTTTCCCACTCGGCCACCCGCGGCCATGTTTGAAGAACCTGTGCTTGCTTGTTTATATATTTGGGAAACCGGGGCTTTTGTTAGCACTCTCTGAGACCTTTTTCCTGATTTTCCCTTGCTGTTCTGTAATGCAAAATGTTGATGTATATTCATAAATTCTAAACGTAACAGCAAGAATAAAAATTATTATTATTATTATTATTCGAAACCATGGGCAACTGTTAGGGCTTATTGCAGGTGCCCGTTCTTGATTTGTGGCCACTGTTGCGTGGAAGGCGAGGGGTGGGGGATGGGTCCATGTCTCATCCAGCGCGCGGCTCCGTGCCCAATTATAATCAATCCAAAAAAAAAAGGGCTCCCCCAGGTGGGACAGTGATCATTGCCTCTGACTACTCCGCTACCTGGGGGCTCACCTATGTTGTTCTCGTCTTCTGTAAAAACGATCTGTCCGTCCGTCCTCCTGTGGACACCATATATGTGCAACTATTAGTCCGATTTGAAAAATTATTTTTCAATTCGAAAGCTTGAAATATGATAACGATGATCCTTGCTTTCTGTTATTTTCTTTCCGATGCATAACTTCGCCGCTAGAGGAAGTAAATGCAGATTCAATTGAATTCAAATGTATTTTATTCCATATATTTGCTTCTCAAAATATTCTTTCCTCCTTTCGATGTCATTTATAACGAATACTATTTTCAATGCAGTTTCTTCTTCAAGTAATGTACAGATTTCCCCCTAAGCGCGTAAAGGCGAATTGCGATTTCCCCGATATCTATGCTTCTAAAAGTCCGATTTCAAAAATCCGTTCTGCATCGGATAGAGCCCCTATTGAGACATGTTCTGCATACAATTTCTAATTTTTGGTAAAGAATAATTTGGCCACCAGGGGCGTAAGCGTTTATTACTGTTTCTGACGCATTTCAACTAAATCTGAGCTTCTGAAAAATTGACGGAAAAAATTATTTCGTGGAGTGATACCGCTTCCTCGAAATATCTTTTGGACAATATCTACTACTTAAATTAGTACATAGTTTTTTCCACAATGGAGCGTAGATGTACACTGGTGTGCAAAAATTAAAAACGAAAGGGAGAAATTAGCATAACAGCGGAACGAACAGGAAGAACGGAACGAATGACCACTCAGGAGATAGACTAGGGTCCGGTACGGTAAGGCATGCGCATATATACAGCAGACGGGGGGGGGTGTAGGAAGGGTATAAAGCACACGGGCGGTGTACGCTCAGAAATTCGGTGAAAGCTATTGCACGCTGTACATCCGTTTGAACGACTTCGAGTTGCTTCCACCTTGCAATATGGCCAACAGGCAATCCAGTAGACGACATCTGGATGACTTTACCAGAGGTCGCGTCATTGGGAAGTCAGAAGAAGGTCGAAGTGTGACTAGTGTGGCCGAGGAGTTCGGGATCGCTCACAGCATCATTTCACAAGCTTGAAAAGCATTTCAAACTACAGGAACAGCTGTCCGAGAGTTTAGCAGTGGTCGTCCAAGAGCAACAACGGCGGCGGATGACCGGTATATTGTCGTACAGGCGAGAAGAGACAGACGGCAGACGGCTGGAGAAATCGCAAGGCACATGCAACAGACAACTGGACGTCCGGTATCGCGTTTTACCGTGGCCAGGAGGCTGCACAAATGTGGTCTATTTGCACGACGACCAGTACAGTGTGTGCCATTAACGTCTGCTCATCGGAGACGGCGGTTTCTGTGGTGCCAGGAACAAAAGAACTCGACACATCAGCAATGGGGTCGAGTTCTCTTAACGGATGAGAGCCGATTTAGTCTGAGGAGCGATTCCGGACATATACACATCTGGAGAGAGCAGGGAAGATGCAATCACACCTCCAACACCATCCAAAGGGACAGGTTTGTAGGTTGAGGAGTTCTCGTTTGGGGCGGTATCATGCTTGGTAGCCGTACTGACCTCCACATCTTCCAAGGAGGTTCAGTCACTGGTGTCCGCTATTGTTCCGAGGTTCTCCTGCCTCACGTGCGTCTGTTTAGAGGTGCTGTGGCTCATGAGTTCCTCTTCATGGACGGCAACGCTAAAACTCATCGTACAGTGGCTGTCGCAGAGCTGTTGGCGAGTGAAGATATTCAACGCATGGATTAACCCGCAAGATCCCCGGACATTAATCCAATCAAACAAGTGTGGGACCTTCTCAGGATACGCTTGGCAGCACGTCACCAGCTGCCAGCAACGATTCCGCAGCTGCGATTGGTGCTACAAGAGGAATGGGCCGCGATGCCTCAACGGCTTCTTGACAACCTCGTCCTCAGCATGGACAGACGTTGTAAATCCTGCAACGCAGTCAGGGGTGATCATATCACCTACTAAAGACTGGATTTTTCTTGGTAGCCGCCTGTCACATGGACATTTCTGTCTTCTGTTCAGTTGTGCTCGAAGCTACCTTTTAAATAAAGTGCCTTTGTATCCTTTGGATTCCTTGTTTGGACGGTTTTGCTCACTTGTCCCATATTCATACATCTTGGGGATCTTATGGTATGATTTGAGTCGATGTGGAGCACTTCTGCACGACGTTACATTCGAAAAACCATCTTGTCCTTAATTTTGCACGCCAGTGTATGTGAAATGTTGAATTGTAGTTTCCATTGCTAATGATGCACTGATTTTCCGCTAAGGAACGTAGTTTTTTTAATCCCGTTTGTGACCAAAATTCCGAATGTAAAATTATTTTTGGGTGTTTTGCAACAGCTTTCTTTATGCTGAATATTTTATTTTGTGCGTATTTTCCACTTTCCATAACGCACATTTTTCTGCTAGGAAGAGCAAATGCCAATGTGAGCTTATCATCTTAGGAAGACTCAAACTCAAAAATTGTTTCTGCATTGGATTTCATTCTCGGAGATTAACATTTTGTCAGTTATAATAAAACTTAAATTTTAAGATTTCTGGTAGTTTATTTCTACGTACATTATCAGTCATTATTTTGGCTCAAAAGACGATCAGATTACAATACGAAGCTCGTAGCATCCCATTTTATTTTAGTTGTCGTCAGACACCGTTTTTCACACACAATAATTGATTGCAAAGGACAAGAAATAGGTTGTTTAGGCCGCCCCGGTGGCGCAGTGGTCTAAGGCGCTGGCCTCTGATCATTCGTCCGTAAGGGGTCCGGGTTCGAATTCCGGTCAGGCATGGATGATGTATTTGTCTTACGGCACTGGCTCTCTCCCTTCCCTGGAACCAGTGACCCTAAATTAGGGACGGGCGACTGCTTATAGCCCGTTGAGTTGCTCACGGTGGTCGTTAAACCTCCCATCAAAAGAAAAAAAAAAAGAAAGAATAGGTTGTTTAGCTATATCGCCAAAGATCAGAGATTGTGGCTTGGTATCCAAGATTTGTACACATCACAGACTACGAGGAGGACTGCACTTCATGAACAATGCTGGGGGACTAGGAGGAATTGTGGGCTCTAGCTTGTTTTAACCCTTTAACTGGCTGGAACGAATTAACTCGGGGTTAGCATAATGGACCATAATGAGCTCGAACGAATATATCCAGTGTCTGAGAAGTGCGCCAAACGCGGCTAGGAGGAATGAACCTGAGCATCAGAATGCGTTTGCCTTCCCCTTAGTTTTGTTATTCAAAGTGGTCATTTAGGGAAAATAATCAGTCCCAATATTTTAAAAAATCAATGTACAACAATGATGACAAACCCAAGAAGGGTGAGAGAGACGATGTTTGAATCATCTTTTTCTGCCTAGTGGCATGATATCCGTATCAGAAGGTCTGTATATCCAGACAATGACACCATTACACTGGGAAGAAACAGGCCCTTTTTTTCATACCTTAAGTCATAGGACAGACTTGTAGAGAGCGCTAGAATAGAGGACTAGAACCAAGCGCTGCTCACCTGTGACAGATCTATGGCCATACTACTGAGATGATAAGGTGAAAGGAATTGTTCTGCCGTAGCTTTCGTCAAACCCGGCCGCTATATGAACATTAATGTTTGGTCAGCTCAGCAATTTTTAGGCACCATTTTGTTCAGATACATCTGCCGCTTAAAGGGTTAAAGTGAGAAATCCCGAACGATAAGATCCGGATTTCTGTATATATTTACGTAGTAGCTTCAGAGCCTGGGTGCTGTGTTTCTGCAAAGTATATCCAGCTTCGGTTAATGGAAAGCATTTTTTGTTTCATGGTAACAAGATACGCTTCACACCGCTCAAATTACGGCTACCGAGAATGACGGAATCGGATTCAGAAAATGCCCCATTTTCCGAATTTGCCCGATCTCGCACCGTCAAACAAGAATTTATTCCAAAATTTAAAACAGTAGTTACTTAATGTGGAAACCTTTTCATAGATATTTCCAAAATACAATCGTTCATTATCTCATTTAACTTCAAAATAGCTTAGACTAAATGCGAATGATGGCAAAAATAGTTTGAAGGTTGTATAGTTTCATGAAAACAGTTTTATCATATTCATGTTGGAAACGAGAGAACGAGTAAAAAATGGCAGTTCTCTTCGAATTTAAGTGTACAATAAATTATGTTTTACTATTTTATCACTTGTTTGGTTGCTTATTTTGTGGTAGACGGAAAAAGCAATTTTATAAGTTTTTGTTGATTTATTCCACTGCTTTTCTTTAATTCATGTGACGAGAAACCGAAGAGATAAGTAATTTCTAAATATTTATTTTATTTGTGTGGTTATGTGTCGTAGAGTGTACGAAAATATAGATAAGTTTTGAAATAAATAATCTATATCTGCTTATGCTCTGTGGTTATCTGTCGTATCTCTGCCATATAGATTATTTTTGAATTTCAAAATCCCATTTACTTTAAAGTATAGTAAACGTGAATTTATATTTAACATATTGTTTAGTTCTTCCTTTTTTTAGAATGTTTACATCAGAATGTTTGAAGAATTTTTACCTGTGTGTTTCGGTAAATTTGACTTAAAACGTGTGAAGAAAAAAATTATTTCTGATCATCAAGCCTTTCTGGTAGTTTCCTTAAATTATATATAAGATACAAAGAATTACATTTTCTTCATCTTCTTCTGTTAACCTGTAAAAGCGCATCGAAAAAGACGCCCTCTGATTTTTGCTTCTCTTTTTTTGCATTAAACAAACAAAAAAAAATTAGTTTCTGTCACTTCTTGAAATATTTATTATGATCAAAATAACAACTTTTGACAGTTTTCTTCTATTCTCGGTTAATTTGTCTTAGATTAAAATTCTCCTTCACTACTTAATTTAGTCAACGCATATGAACAGATACTGATTTTTTGGCAGCTTCCATATCCTTTCAAATTACTTTTTTTGCATCACATAAAAGAACGAAATGAATATTTCAGTATTATTTTTCTCTTCTCTAGATAATTTTTCATGGAGCATATGACTTAAAACCGAAGAGTTGGCAGTTTCCTTTGCCTTTCCTTTTTTTTTTAACGAAGAATTGTAATACAAATTTTGAAGATGACAATCCGATTTTTGGCGTAAATATGAGAAGGATGGTAAGTCAGATAATATTTGAAAACTTGAAAATTTTCATCGTCCTGGAGCGGGACACGAACCCGCGTCTCCCAGAAAAACGCCTAGGTATGCTAACCACTACACCACCCAGAACGACCAAGTTTCAAGTTTCCGATCAATTTGAATTTACGCCAAAAATCGGATTGTCATCTTCAAAATTTGTATTGTATGGCGTAATCCCGTATTTATTTCATGAAGAACTGTAAATTTA
Organism: Macrothele yani; assembly: GCA_039090855.1. Taxonomy (NCBI): domain Eukaryota; kingdom Metazoa; phylum Arthropoda; class Arachnida; order Araneae; family Macrothelidae; genus Macrothele; species Macrothele yani. Next base: position 87,922,988 of record CM076998.1, on the reverse strand, counting down.
AAAAAATCACTGTAAGAGCGAAATGATAGTGTTAAGTCCAGTAAATATGTATAGTTCATATATAACTTGACACATAATAAGATTAAGCCTAAATTAACCAAAAGGAAATGATATTTTGAAAACTATTATAATTGAGGAAAACAAATTTGGTCATCTGCGATCTATCACTATTCTTTTACTGCTGCTAAACTCATCACCAAAAGAACTGTTAACTTGTTAACTGGCTTTTCTCATATAACCTCCCTGCACGTTCTCTCAAGGTCAAAAGTTTCTTACAAGGTATCAGGTTAAACATATCCCAGAATTCATTTTTTTTTCAAAATTCTCCTCGCCACTCTTCAACTTTGTTATTTATAAATAAAATATAGTGTGAAAACACAAGTTTGTCCGTGTTTCCTCACTCCGAAGTAAGTCGCTCTCCCAACTGGGCTACGCGGACGGAATGTCTCGCTGCAGATTTGTCGTCTTAAAACATCTCCTCACCTCTGTAGTACGTCAAAATAGTCTTGTTGGCTCAGCTGAATATTATTTATTTAATATCTTGCATAATATAGACATAAATCAAACTGTTTTTTCCATATAACATAACCACAGAAATTTGAAAATTTATTGGTCCTTAGAACCGCATCTCCCGATTTGGGCTTCAGTATGATGACCATTACAACACCCACGACAAGGAAATCCAAATGATTCAGTTGTTTGGATTTCATTGTCCTGGGTGGTGTAATGGTTAGCAAACTCGAGCGCAAATCGGGAGATGCGGGTTCGGTTCCCGTTCCAAGACTTTCAGATTTCTGTGGTTATGTTACACGGAAAAAGCAGCTTCATTTATGTCTATATTAATAATTCCACGTGTTTCTATCTTGATCTTACATAATATCTTAATATTCCCTTGAATGAATGGATAATAAATTTTCTAAGTGAAACAAATTTTCTTTCTGCAATGCTTTTAAAAATTTTGGGAGATTTTTGCTTATATATTAACTTTATTAGATTCTCATTACTTATGTCTTTACTTTATCAGAAACTCATTGTTATTTATTTGCCAAATTTAGTACTGTAACATATGTGAGAATTCATTTAAAATAATGTAATTTTTTCGCAAATTTTTAAGCTAATGATAAAAGGGAGCATGACTAGAAACTACCGTTTATGAAGCCATTTCGTTTCTGCGTTAAGTCTAGTAAGCCGAAATATTCTTAAAAAAATACCTTAGTTAATATTCGGAATCGGTTCTAATTGATTCTTTTAATTAATAGTCGTATTAAAATAATCTATTTACTATGATGCATTTAAAATAATATTATAACTTTTTTGCAGATTTCTAAAGTTAATATAAATGCGAGCATGGTTGGAAACTACGGAAATACCACGGTTTATGAAGCCATTTTGTTTCGGAATGAATTTAACTGAACCGAAATATTTGTAAATTAAAATTACCTATATTAATAGTCGGAATAGATCTAATTGATCCGGAAATTATTACATTTTCTTTTCAACAAAGTTCAGATTTAACAAAATTTCAAGTATTAGTTTGCAGCACTTATAATGATACCAAGTAGTGCTTGGCCTACTGACAGTAAATATTAAAATTTGTTCAAAGCTGTTCGAGATGAATGTAAAATTACAGAGAAACAATTTTTTACTTTCTTGTTTTTGACAGAATGTTATGTCATAATTTCTCCGTGACGTGCTCGCTTTATTTCCAGATCTCCTACTATTGAGGTAACTGGAAAATAAACGGCGTTTAACAGTTCCACGACGTAATTATGTATATTTTCTGCGATAAGTTTTTCCTGTCCTGCAGACGACTGAAAGCGCGTACTGAGGGAAATCAAAAGAGGCGTGAAGCACATGCGGGGATCCATGAGTTGAACTTGTACCGCGATCAATTGTAATGTCTATAAAGTTTGAAATATTGGTTTTATTGAGACATTAATGGAAACAGGAGTTTGCTGCTGAAGCAGTCCGAAAAATTAACGACGTTGAAGGTGAAGGCCCGGTCGGTTACTCGGGCAGCGCAAACATAATAAAAAAATTACCGCTAGTTTCTCGGGCTTGAAAAGAAAAAATAAGTTTCGAGTAGACACTCTGCTGTTGATTCGAACGCCCTGAAAGCGGCTGTGGAAGACAATTCACGAACAAGCACTCGTAAACTGCAAGAACAACTGGGAGTTTCTAAGTGTACCATTACTGAGCACCTGCACATGATCGGGAAGGATTACAGACCGTGCCGTGAGGTCTCTCATGAACTGACCCCATCTCAAGCTCAACGAAGTATCGAGGTATGCAAAAGAACTGTTCAAACATCCACGCGATACTCCGTTTATCAAACAAATAGCTACTGGGGATGAAAAGTGGGTATATCTGCGTAACCTAGATTCTTCACAACAGTGGTTGAATAAAGTTAAACCAGCTTTACTTACCCCTAAACGCGAACGTTTTGAGAAAACGCTCATGCTGTGTGCCTTGTGGAATTTCGTAGGTGTAATCCACTTTGAGCTCTATATGAATGGTAGGTCTATCAATGACAAACTCTATTCTCAGTAATTGGGCAGGATGTATGACAAACATCAGTGGAAGTATCCGGCCTTAGTTAACTGAAAGTGAGCAGTGCAGCAACAAGACAATGCAAAACATCATACCGCTAGTCGGACCCAAGTTAAACTTCAAGAATTGCATGGAATCGAGCTGCTGCCTCATCCAGCATACAGCCCCGACCTTGTCCCCTTCAGACTACCACTTGTTTCAGGAGATAGCACCTTTTCTCCGTTGCAAGCAGCTGATTACCTAGGACGATGTCGGATCAGAGTGTAAAGGGTTCTTTGCTTCTAAACCGAAAGCTTGGTACCGTGCAGGAATGGATCAACTGGGAAACAAATGGATTCAAACTATTGAATATTATAGACAATTATGAATACTTGAAATTTAGCTTGGATTTTTCCAAACTTCTGGGTAAGTGAAACTGTTGCATCCAAAATTGTTTTCTGGGGACATCCAAATATATATTATCCAAAATATTGGACACCATTAAAATACAGACAAAAATCAAAATATTACCTTTCTAATGAGATCTAACCCGCTTTTGATTTGTATCTCATTTGGACAAAATGGCAAATTTGTTACCTACTTCTGTTTAACCTCGTCGAGAATTAGCCTTCATTCTTGATGCAGGACTGCCATGAATTTTCTCCGTGAGGTCCGCCGTCATAATTTTTTGCAAATTATTCAATTTTATTGCAGAATTGTTCAACTGTGTTTGAGCTGGTCAGAGTATTTGAGACTCATTTTGATTCTTACATCAGACTTTACGTTTTTCCATGATACATTGTTTCTCCGAAAGATATATTCCTCTTCACTCTAAAATATCACCAGCTCAGGAAATACGACGCTATCCAGGTTCCCAAGATACATCTCTCCGATAATGATGATATATACTAAAATGAGGGGACCAAATTCATACCACGCAAATTAACCCCCATTACATTATTATTTCGTGCTTTACAGTTTAAACAGCTCAGTTCTGCCTGCAACTTTATCACTGTAGCTGTCAAATACAATGGGTTCTATATTTCAATGCATACCAAAAGAGAAAGGATTCATCACTCCTAAGCTTTGAATTCTAGTCCACCAGAGTCCAATTTTTTTTGCAGCTATTTCAACCATCCCTGTTTATGAGTTCTGTTTATATTATGATTGCCGATTGCATCCTGCCCATGTTAATTCAGTATAAGCACACTGTGCGTATTAAAACTCACTACGGCTTGACTTACTTTGCGATTTCGCTATAGCTTTCCTTGAAAGACTGCTTGAAATCATACTATAAATCTCAGACTTCTTTCTGTAAAAATGTGATACACCGTTTCGAGATTACACTCTCGGACTGTCATTCAATGTTTATTCTTTACTGATGAGTTGGTCATCGTTAAAATATCAGAAACCCTTCAGCTCTGAAGTACGACAGTCAACAATCTGTTCACGTTCCAAGTCAGTAACCGCAATTTAAATTTTAGTTTTGAATTCTAGTCCACCAGAGTCCAATTTTTTTTGCAGCTATTTCAACCATCCCTGTTTATGAGTTCTGTTTATATTATGATTGCCGATTGCATCCTGCCCATGTTAATTCAGTATAAGCACACAGTGCGTATTAAAACTCACTACGGCTTGACTTACTTTGGGATTTTGCTATAGCTTTCCTTGAAAGACTGCTTGAAATCATACTATAAATCTCAGACTTCTTTCTGTAAAAATGTGATACACCGTTTCGAGGTTACACTCTCGGACTGTCATTCAATGTTTATTCTTTACTGATGAGCTGGTCATCGTTAAAATATCAGAAACCCTTCAGCTCTGAAGTACGACAGTCAACAATCTGTTCACGTTCTAAGTCAGTAACCGCAATTTATGATATTTTAGTTAAAACTAAGCGTGGAATGCAAAATACTCGTATTCACATCAACTATTTGCATAATGTTTGTATCACATAAGATTCTAGTTATGTTTCGTTATACTTTGAGTAACACAGGCACAGTTTCAGTGAAATCTTGCGATGTTTGACTTCGATATCTTCCCTGTCTTCCAATAATTTTAAATTTGTTATTATTTTAAATTGGGCTGAGCGTTTAACGCAAATTATCACTCTTTTCTGGATTTTTACAACTATTTGGTTAAAAGTTCTATTTGTCATGAGTTCATACCTCCGGTGAAAGCGTCCTCTATCTCTGTCTTAGCGATTGTATGGGCTTATACATTCGTTCTTTTGAATTGGCTTAGCAATTCTTTTCTCCACTACTAAATATCAGCGGATGGGAATAGAAAATTCTTTCGTAATCTTTTGTTTCATGAGTGTTGTCTCCGTATAGTACAGTTACTATGAACCTTTTATGTTTTCGAAACCTCTGCTTTCTTTTTTTAAATATTGTATTTCAATTTTTGCTGGAAATCACGAACAGATTGGCATATGTTTATCCACATTTTCGGTTTCGGATTAAAACCAAATTATAAAATAATGTCGTGAGATTTCTGAATAAGATATTTGCTTAAATTTTCTGTTCTTAAGTAAGTTTATTTATAAAATCACTAAACAATAACTCCCAAGATTATTGCCTATCACCTTTTTAAAAACATTTTCCGTAACGAAACATAACTTCTGTACCTCAATATAATGAACTACATCTGAAAAAGAAAAAAAAACAATACCCGTCTTGACTCATCTTTGCGACACAAAGATCCTCGAAAACTAAAGTATTAGGTACTCCATATTTTTGCAGACAAAACTGAGCAGTTTTTTTTAAATATATCCGAGTAGGAAATGTTTTTGTCAATATTCGTTCTACGGTTATTGATTTGAAAATACTCAGTTATGTTAGATTAGCGAACTTTCATTCGACTAAAGTTCCGTAAATGCTATTCCTCTTTTTCTAAAAAACAAGGAAAACGAAATATATAGATAAACTTCCGTGTTCAGTTCATTTGGGATTCAATTATTCATATGATTAAGTAGTTCTAAAATGACCATGCAAGAGAGCATTTCATCTTTCCGAATTAAATTACAAGCTGACTTCAGAGGCAAAATGTCTGGTGACTTTCACTTTCATTTCAATAAACACACTTGCAGACAAACCCCAGACATGGAGAGTAAATTATTGCATGTTTTCCTTCTTCTAAACTCGACGACGGGTTTGCATTAATTCAAAAACACTTCTTGAGGTTTTGCCCCAAAGCGCATTCGTGTTAAGCATCGCATTGCAAATGAAAAATATGTAATCTTTCATTTTTGCCTGTTTTTCTCTGCGTGTTTTTATCTTGTTAACCTGTAGATCTGCGAGTATCGAATATTTCAGTTCCACCCTACATGGGGATCGGAAAGAGTATCACGTGGTGCTTCTTTCGACGACAGTTACTTTCTGCCAATGGCTCCAGGTTTTGAGCACGTGGGAGAAAAATGCGGATCGCCATTGGTCGAGACATCTCCCAGCTGAAACGTTCGGGCTTTCGTTTTCTTCGCGTAACTGCGCAGAAGAATATTTGCGGCCGAAGCGAGTCTTGTACGTTGTAATGTAATTCTGTCACGGCTCATAAATAGGAGATCGGAAACACCTTCTGAGCTTCCAACTCGCAGCTTGACCCCTGTAGACTATTCTTTGCTGCAAACACAGCAGCTCTACTGCAAAGCTTCCAGTCCGTTGTCCCTCTTCTTATCCGCCATGAGCCGTTTCAGCCTGTGCTTTCTAGCTGTCGTGTTTGGCGTTGCGTTTCTTTTCGCAACTATGCCAGACGTTACGGAAGCAAAACCAGCATATGACGAAGTAGCAAACATGGCAGAAGCCCTGCGTTACTTGGAACAGCTCGACAAATATTATTCACAGATCGCCAGGCCCAGGTAAGTGACGTTTACTTTAACTTTTTTTGTACAGCATACGATAAAAGATATTTATCCCTCTTCCGAGATCAAAATCTGTATTTTTTAAAGTGAATAATAGATCACTGAATTTATCTGAAAGCAAATTTTTTGTATTTTCTTGAGTTCGTTCGTAACCAGTGAAACATTTAAAACTATCCCCTCAAACACGCAGAATTTTTTATTCGACGTTATATATAACCGGAGATTATTAGCCTGATACTAAGTGCTGATTTTACGATAATCTTATGCATATGTGAATGATTACATGCGCACTATTTTTTTACAGACTGGTATCAACATTTTTTCCCCCACATTCTCAGATTCCTTAAAAGCACAAAGATAAGTTCCTTTAGTATGACTTAAACAATGCTATTGTCATAGAAAAACAAATCTCTGTTTTTATATGTAAGTAGAACACCATTGTGCAGTTCCAAATATATTACCCCAAACAAATCAATTTTTCCCATACATCTACGTAAGTCCTACTGCTGCGAGGGGCAAAATCTCTAATACTAAGTCGGATTAACTACTCTTCGAGTTGTTTTTTACTATTGCTAGAATTTAAAACATTGTGACAACCATAGGCGCACTATTTTGTAAGTCTCAGGCCATGCTCAACAGAAGAAAAAAAATAGAGAACGCGAAAGCAAGTACATGCACTAATTCTATTTAAAATGAATAAGAGAATAAATAAAAGGTTCTACTTTTAATGGCTATCCAGTAGTAAACTTTTGAAATAGTCCCCGTTTTGGATTCAATGCTCATGCTTGTGAGTAAATTTAATATTACCAGCAAAATTTTTTTTTATTTTCCTTCATACTTCTCTCAATGATTTTTCATTTATTTCCCAGTAGATTTGAAAAATGTTTGTTGTATTGAATTCAGCGTAGCTGCCCAGGTGGCACAGTGGTCTAAGCACTGGCTAAGACCATTAGCTGGAGATGGGTCCGGGTTCGAATCCCCGTGTGATATGGATGTTGTGCTTGTTTTACGGCACTGGCTCTGTCCTTTTCCTTTAACAAGTTGGCCTAAATTAGTGACAAGCCACTGTTTATAGCCCATCAAGTTACTCACGGCACCCGTTAAACCCTTCCCAAAAAATTAGTGTAGAGTTATAACTGATAGTACAGAATGTATTTAAGCTAAAATTAACGCGCATCATTTTAAAAGTGTCTGTTGAATATATTAATTTTGATTTTTAATAAACTTTGGCGGATGTTAACTTGTAGAAACGTCTTATTCCATCAGTTTTAATTATAATATACAAATAGTTGCCGAAAGATAATTTAGGTTGTCCTTGCAGAAATCAGGGTATGCTGATGCCTCGATTTCTGAGGGGACATGCTTAAGAAACTGAGCATGCCCTTAATCGGCGCCTGTGATAACTCATTTTTACTAACATCATCATTTTCTGGTTCTGAATTGGTTTGTAAATCACAACTTTTCAGTGGTGCCGTAAGAAAGACTAAATATTAGGAATCATTTATAAGACAATTATCTCGTAGAAAGGCAGTGAGATAATATTCTTATAAATATGTATCTGTATGTTAACACGCATGCTCTTTGAGGAGTAGTTGTAGTCTCGCATGCGGCCTTGTGGAGAAGCTTAATATTTTCCAGACGTCTTCAAAAACAATAAAATCGGTTGATAATATTCATTTATTTATTTATTTTTTTACCATTTTTAGCTGCTACATGAGATATTACTACAATTAATACAATTATTTACATATCAATATGGGAATACTGAATCAGCACGGAGAATGGAGGAAAAGGTGTACATAGTGACCTGACTTAGCCTTGAAACCCCGAAGTCATACTTAAATAGTCAAATAGAGCTCAACGTTTGACAGATCATGAAAAGAAAACCTAAGTATCAACATGAAACAGGCAATGCTCGTTTTACAATATTCACTCACCCTTTCGAACTTGTTGCTTCCCCGTCTCTCTTGAATCAGGCAGATCGTCCTAATTTCGGGACCCTTGTTCCAGTGATACACATGGGGCCCCCCTATGTGGAATGATGGATGTCATTGAATTTCCAACATGGAAGGGCAGGAGAAATACAAGAAAATGTAAACATCTAACGAGTCGTAAAACGTTCTTTAAAACAAGAACAAAAATTTATAATATTAATACAAGGAAAATTAAATAAAATGAAAGGTAATCAGATGGTTAAATATAATAACACATGCAAAGATTTTGTTGAAAACATGGAATTAGATTTTTAAATTGGTATTGGTCTACTCGCAGAGTATAATTAATATCCAACTTGTTCACTAGCCAACTATCAGAAAATTGCTCTGAAGAAAGTTTTTGTGAGAGAAGCTTCTTTTGGATTTTTGGATTTAACTAACAAATAGGGATAAAGTTGAATGACGAAATAATTATGCAACCAGTCTCTCCTCTCAGGTATAACTGCTGCGATACGAATGTTTTTTAGTATGGATTATGCAATTTAAGACTTGTATACTTTTTAAGGAAAGGCAATGTCTAATATAAAATAATTTGCGTGACACCAAAGAATGATATGAAACCGTGCAAATATTCCAGATTATAATTTTTTTCCCTTTTAATACAGTGTAACATTTTTGCTTTAACAGTGGAAAAATCTACAAGTTGATCACACGCCTGTTATTCAGGGATTTTTCAAGTTGCTATTTATTAAATATGTACTGTTAAAAACAAGGAGCCGCGAGCTTGCGTGTGGCTCAGTTAGCGCAAGTCTATAAAACTGCCAAGGGACGACTCGGCATATAATGAATTTAGAAAATTCCGCAATGCAGACTAAAGTATATATAGATATGAGGGTTCTATTTACATTCATAGCATGTTATTTTCCACAAAAAAGTTAAAGAAATTAGGCTTTTTTCTCACACAAATAACTTTCTTTGAATCGAATTTTATCACAAACCAATTTAAGAGAACTGTGTTACCAGGTTTATTATGCACGCGTTAAACTAAACGTGCAGATGGTTCCGAGCTGTGGATCTGAATTAGAAAATAGCGAAATAGTAAAGTGTGTTTGTTAAAAACTTTGAGTATCTGTTAAAAGCTTTGAGTATTAGGTTTTGTGCTCAATTTGGGAAAACCAAAACAAATATGCCTTTGAATATGACTTTTATATGTATTTGGTAGGTGTAAAGATCAAATCGAAGGATATAAAATAGATACATGAATTGGCTTTGATCGAACAAAATTTGTGTAGAAACACGTACTCACATTGTTCTACAAATACACGCTCTTCGGTTGTTCAGTTGTTGGAGAATTTTGATGCCTTAAGCGGCTATTGAGCAACAAACATAATAGAAATAATAAAGCATTGAAAGATCGTGCAAAGTTTAAAAATGGAAGGCAATTTCCATTGAGAACATATCAGCTTCTTCTTGAAGAGCGATGATCAGACGTGAAACAAAATAATGAAATATTAAGTCACAAAGTAGGAACTGTACACCAAATTATACTCAAAATAGTATAACTATACTAAAAATCCGAAAATTTCTTGGTGTAAAATCAAAATCAAAATTTCCAAGCTTTCGCACATCAACCAGATGGCTTTCTCAAGGAAGGTAGACAGCTAACTGTCTACCTTCCTTGAGAAAGCCATCTGGTGATGTGCGAAAACTGTTTAGACAGGCAACTGTCTACCTTCCTTGAGAAAGCCATCTGGTTGATGTGCGAAAACTTGGACATTTTGATTTTTATTCTACGCCAAGAAATTTTCGTATTTTTAGTATAGTTATACTATTTTGAATATCACGTCACAAAAGTTTTTATGTGAATAATAGTGCACATAAAGAACATATCAATTTGTAAACGAGCAATAATGAAGATAGGAAAACAAAGATGTCTGTTTGTCTTAAAATTAAGAAGTGTGACGTACTGCAGCGGTGAAAACATATGTCAAGACAACAAATATGCAGGGAGGCATTCTGTTCGCGTAGCTCAGTTGGGAGAGCGAGTTTCTCATAGTGAGGGGACACGAACAAACATGTGTTTTCCCAGAAGCGTTAGCAAAAAATAATCTTACATTTAATAGCTTATATATTTTACGCATTACTTTACAGGTAAGTTTTCAAGATACGTGAAAATCTCATGATTTGGAATTTAAATCTATTGTACTTATAAAATTACATTTCTTATTTCCTTTTGAATCTTTGAGAATAAAGATGTTTTGTCATATAAAAACTCTCAGCAGTTGTGTCCTTCATGTGAACTCCTCAGAAAATTTATTTGGAAATTACTAGATGGAATCAAACCTGCATCTTCCAGTTACTGTTTGAGGACGATGAGATTTTCAAGATTCTTGAATAGTTCTCTGCTACACGACACATGATGACGGAATTTATATGAAAAAATCAAATATATTTAGGATAACCATATACTTTGGAAGTAAAATATTAATGATCCTTTTTCATCGACCCTTTGATTACAGTTCTGGTAATAATTGGCTAAGAAAGGATTCGGTTTTAACAACATTTATGCATGATGATGGTGATTCGACATAGAATGGTAAAGAGAGCAATATCTAAATTATTTTTTTACTTAAAATGTTTTCAGAATTGATAGTTGATGCACTTGCTTCAAACGACGAGTAAAAGTAAAGTACAGAACATAGGACAGACATAAAAATAACATCCCAAAAATTTCCTTTTTTTTCTGGTGTTCACAAACAAATTTAGTGTCATTACTTTCGGACAGAATATCTGGCAGCTTCAGTTTACCTTAGCAAATATTTTTTTCCTGCTGTATTAGTCGTTGGTAAAAAATCTATCATATCCACAGCTTTCTGATGATCTTCATTGCGTCCGAAATATGTTTCACGGAGATGCTTCTCCAGATCCTAGAAAGCATCATCAGATGATAAATGAAGAAGCTGGTAAGTCATGTATACTGGTAGTTAAAATTAAAGGATAACTTATAAATTTTACATAACTCGAAATATTTATGAGAAAACTACGAAATTTGGTAAAGAGGTTAATTATTAGATTACTTAGGTAACTGAAGCAGAAAAAAATCATAATCTTATAATTTTCATGTATTTATATCATAATCTTGTAACGTGTATTAAAGAGAAGTCCATGGAAGAATATTTTACCCTTTAACCGGCTGGAACGAATTAACTCGGGATTAGCAAAATTGGCTAAAATCAGCTCGCATGAATATATTCGCTGTCTCAGAAGTGGGCCGATCGCGGCTGGAACGAGTTAATCTGCGCATCGGAAAGCGTTACTTTCCCATTTGCTTTGTTATTCAAAGTGGTCATTCAGGGGGAAGATTGACATTAATCCTTTCCTGCCAAATCGGCTATAACAATTTCGACGAACCTAAGAAAGGAGAGAGATCAGATTAAGAAGAAACAATGCTTATGCAAAATTATCGACCAAAGCTTCGCAGTGTTTTTGGCTCAGTTTCTTCTGGACGAATGGCACATAAATATATCACTACAGCTGTAGTATACAACTAGTAAAAGGAAAGATATGTTTGTGCCACTTGTTTCTGCCAAGTGGCATGATGTCCGTTTCAGGGAGATTAGGTAGTCCTTTCCCCCGTAATAGAATCACGGCGAACGGGCGACATACGTCGCAGATTTTATTTTGGTTTTGCAGACGAAGACAAAAACGAAATCTCCACAAACCTATTAAATCATCTCTTGCAAGATTCCCGATCATGCATGCAAGTTCTTCGACTTAGGATAGAATTCCGTCGTTCAAAACTTTCCGAAAACGGAAGTTAGACAAATTGAAGATTTCTACCGTGTTCGTAAGGTTTCCCCTCTCATGATATTTCCCCAGTCGATAATTTTGTGAAAAGTAAATTAATTACTTTTCACTGGATATCCTCCCCTGACATGTGTTTAATGTTAAACAGGATTTTATTTCATAAGTGTTTGTAATAAAGATTGAAATATATTCGCTGTCTCAGAAGTGGGCCGATCGCGGCTGGAACGAGTTAATCTGCGCATCGGAAAGCGTTACTTTCCCATTTGCTTTGTTATTCAAAGTGGTCATTCAGATTGACATTAATCCTTTCCTGCCAAATCGGCTATAACAATTTCGACGAACCTAAGAAAGGGAGAGATCAGATTAAGAAGAAACAATGCTTATGCAAAATTATCGACCAAAGCTTCGCAGTGTTTTTGGCTCAGTTTCTTCTGGACGAATGGCACATAAATATATCACTACAGCTGTAGTATACAACTAGTAAAAGGAAAGATATGTTTGTGCCACTTGTTTCTGCCAAGTGGCATGATGTCCGTTTCAGGGAGATTAGGTAGTCCTTTCCCCCGTAATAGAATCACGGCGACGGGCGACATACGTCGCAGATTTTATTTTGGTTTTGCAGACGAAGACAAAAACGAAATCTCCACAAACCTATTAAATCATCTCTTGCAAGATTCCCGATCATGCATGCAAGTTCTTCGACTTAGGATAGAATTCCGTCGTTCAAAACTTTCCGAAAACGGAAGTTAGACAAATTGAAGATTTCTACCGTGTTCGTAAGGTTTCCCCTCTCATGATATTTCCCCAGTCCAAACACATATTTTTGTTAGATGTCATTTTATTGCGTAAATGTTTCAGTTTGAAAAGGGAGGCAACAGTTTTCGAAAACGTAGGCTAGACGGAGTCCTGTAATTTTAAATTACTTTTCACTGGATATCCTCCCCTGACATGTGTTTAATGTTAAACAGGATTTTATTTCATAAGTGTTTGTAATAAAGATTGAAAATGGAGGAAAACTTTCCATAAACGGAAGGTGGTCCGAACAAAGATTTCTTCCGTAATTTGTTTTTCCGCGATGTTTCCTCTGTCCGTTATTCTTTTTATTCTTCCCTTCTTGCATAAATGTTTCTCTTTTGACTTGAAAATGAAGACAAAATGTTTCGATAAGAAAGCTAAAAAGAGCGAAAATCTCTCCTGCAATCGTTATTTTTTGTCGCTGTGTTTCCCCTGCGCAGTATTGTTTAAATGTCATTTAATTACTTAAATGTTCGTATTTAAAATTGAAAATTGAGAAAAGTTTTCAGAAAATGGAAGTTGGACGGAGCGAAGACTTCTCCCATAATCATAATTTTTTTCTAGCAATGATCTCTCTGTTTTATGTTGTTAAAATATCTTTTTTTCCATAAATATGTGTGTTTCAGCTTGAAAATGTAGTCAAAATTTTGAAAAAAAAGGGAGCAGAGTGTTCTTAATCCTAGTTATCATTGCAAAAGATATAGCATTTAGGCTAGTTTATTTAGGTAGAAGAAATATAAGGTAGTCAGTCTCTTTTCTCGCTTTTTAATTTCTACCTGATAAAATTTTTATTGCTTTTCGCATCCATTAGTTAGTTATCTTGTCTAGTGACCACTTGCACATTATTTTGTGGCACGGTATCTGTCTCAGACTGATCAAAAACTTACTGCTATGGGGATCGGCCATGAAGCATAGAGTAGAGGACTAATAGCATCCCCTGTGTTAATTTTATGGTCGGTACTGCTGAGATTAGAGGATGAAAGGAATTGTTTATCTATAGCTTTCGTAAAACCCGGCCACTATGCGAACATTTCTATTTGGGGAGGTCAGAAAATTTTGGGCATGATTCGGATCAGGTACATCGGTCACTTAAAGAGTTAAAATATTTTGATTCAGACATTTGGTATTTTAATATGGCATACCATGCATCTCAAGCAACGACCCTTCAGGAAGTTTATGACGGTATTATTGAGGTCTTGCGGGATTAATAACCACTCTACAATAAGAGCTGTTATGAGTTCATGAAGTGATCAGGCAGGGGGATGGCAAGCAAAGATGTGTCTCATTAGAGCATCCTATACATGCTCAATTGGATTGAGGTCAGGGGATATGAAGGGCTGCCCATTCACCGAATATCTTCCTCTTCGAGAAAATAGAACTGGATGAGATTGGGCATCAGCATCCATAAGAATAAAATGTGGAACAACAGCAGGTTTGAATGTTCTGACATATGGGTTTAGGATCACGTCTCTGTATCTTAGGGCAGTAACAGAGTAACTAAACTAAAAAAGGTGTACAGGTCTGTACGCCCACTCATCACGATTTCTGCTCGAATCATCACGCCACCACCACAAAATAGTCCTTTTCTCTTATGTTAGAGAGACTGCTGCAAGTTCCTCGTTCTATCCAGACGAGAATGAGTAACGAATCATTACTTTTAATGCTCAGTTCGGGAAAAACAAAATACGCATGGGCCATATGTATCAAAAATGCTTCAGACGCTGTAAACTTTAAAATAGTAGCAAAGTTTGAAATAACTTGCTTCAGAAAAAACGGCAATGAGGAAAAATTTTGGATTGCGAAAAAATATACGATGCGCATAAAATAAAAATAGTATTCTTCCTCGATTGACAGACGTCAAAAATACATTTCTAGACTTTGAAATCAGTTACGGAATTTCTGTTCGAAAAACATTTAGCATGTGGTACAACCTGGGGACGAACCCTCTTGAAAATGGTCAAAATGGGGTCAAAGGTCAGGACATAGGAGCGGAATCCATTCCATCGCCCTTATTCGTCATAACACGTAAAAATGCTTCGATTGCAACAAAACTTTATCATGTTGTTCCGGAGGTACACTGAATCAATTCTGTTTAAAATCATCAAAATTTGGTCATAGGTCAGAGCACAGGAGCGAGATTTATTCTACAGCCATTATTCTCATAACCTGAGTAATAACTTGAGTAAAAATGCTTCTATTGCAGCAAAACTTTAGTATATTGTTCCAGAGATATACTGAACGAATCAACAGTCAGGGTAGGGAGGAATGTTTGTCTGTGCGCGATTTCTGGCATGTTGGAAAACGCATCATAATCAATGCATTGCATGATTTTACTAACTTGTTAAATTTAGAAACCGCTGCATCTAAAACAGTGCGTTTTCGAAATCAGTACGTGTTTTACTCTTTAGTAATTTTAGGTCTTCCAATTTTTCTCCTTGCTGTCAGTACGTACATAAGGTTGTGTGAGTACTGCATACATATGATGAAGACACTCATACGCACGTACGCACACACACACACACACAATACACAAGAGGTCAGTGAAAAGTAATGGAAACAGGTATCTGACACATATTAGTTTTATTTAGACATGAATAGAACATCACTGGCCCTCAATGTAATAACCCCCCATATGAATACCTTTAGTACATACTATAACGAAGTAAATTTCTCCGTCATTTTTAGTCTACGCCGGGATTCGAACCCGAGTACGCTTATTCCGGAACAAGTCGCTCTACCAACTGAGCTACGCAGACATGTATTGTGATTCCTATCTGCCTTTATGTCATGTGCGTCCTGCTGGCAGGTACGTCACAATACTTATGGAAGACGGTGGATATCGTCAGCAGATCCGTTTCTATTGATACCTGCAATTGTTCAGCCTATGGAGTACCTTAGGAATGCCAAGAAAACATTGTTCTCGTATAGGTGCTTTCAGTTTGGGAAACATATAAAAGTCACAGACTCATGCCTAGGAATACGGTGGGTGCTCAAAGGTTTCCCAACGCCATCTTGTTAAAAGTTCCTGCACTGTTTGGGGAATATGATAACGAGCATTGTTGTGAAGGAGCACTATGTGGATGGTCTTCAACGAAGTGTGGCCGCTTCAGTGCCGGACGCAGATGTTTCCCCAAAAATAATCGATAGTACTCGGCATTTAGAGTTTGTTCCTTAGGAACAGCACGATGAAGGATTACACTATCTATGTCATAGGCAACAATCAGCGTTACTTCGACTTTACTGGGTTCCTGCCGTAATTTTTTCGGGCGTGGGGATCCCTAATGCCGCAATTCATTTGACTGCCGTTTGAGTGCCGGCTCGTAAGCTCGTCCCAAAGTTTCGTCGATGGCAATTATCCGACGAAGAAATGCATCACCCTCAGTATGATATCGGTCCAGATGGGAGTTTTTCTACGGCATATCGGCGGCACTTTTGCTTTTCTGTGAGTTGATAAGGAACCCACTTTGCTGCGTTTTTGCGCATGCCAATGATATCGTGCAGGATGTGGCGCCCAGTGCCTATCACAATCAAATAAAGATTGCACGAGCTGCTACTTCTCCTGTACAATGTACGGGGGTCCCGTTCGTTCGCAACCTGCTGGTTGTTCTCGACCGCTGCGAAAAGCCTTCACACATCATGCAGCTGTACAATAGGGCAGTTCGTCATCCCCACACGCATCCTTCGGACCTAGCTAAAGTTCCTTTGCGTTGCGACCACGTGCAACCTCAATGTTTACCTAGTTCCGCTGTTCTGACTTAGTAAACATGTTTTACACCGCCTTTACACGACAGCTATACATTGCGTTCTGCGTAAGCCACATTCTTCGTTCCACTTAAACACTCAAGTAACGTCCAACACTCGAATTGCTTTCTTATATACGTTTCGTCCTGTATTCCAGCTCTTATACCGTCCTATTTTCATCTCTTATACCGCCTTGTTTCCCATATTTTATACCGTCCTTGTTTTCATCTCTTAACGACATCACTTACAGCCGATTTTGGCATGTTTAGTTTATCTGCAATGCTCCATATGGAGACATTACCCAAATGACATTCTATGACCAGCCCACGCTGGAACTTGGAAAGTTCACGTCCACGAGGCATATCCGCTTCAAAGTTACTGATAACACGACAGAACATCTCAGCTTTACAGCATATTGCAGTCGATTTTGGTAGGTTTAGTTTATCTGCAATGCTCCGTATGGAAACGTTACTCAAATGGTATTCTATGACCAGCCCATACTGGAACTCGGGAAGTTTACGTCCACATGGCATATCCGCTTCAAAGTTACTGATAACACGCCCCAGAACACCTCAGCTTTATATAAATACTGTACCTCCCAACTCACAGCTCACCTTCCTGCGCAACCGTTCTTTGCACTTATGGAAATATTTGGTGAGTCGGAACACTTTTGATAATATAGTATATCATCACCATCATCATCATCATCATTGTCAACCATTATCAATCCACTACTGGATGAAGGTCTCCCCAAGTTTTCTCCACAACTGTGTGTCTTGAACCACTGTTCTCCATGTTACTCCGCCATGTTTTCGTATTTCATCCAGTCGTCTCCCATGTCGTCTTCTTCTGGGTTTTTTTCTGTTCCTTGGTATCCATTCTAAAATTTCGTTTGTCCATCGGTGATCCCTTCTTTCGAAAAATTTCTATCGCATTGTCATTTCATGGACTTTACTCTGATCATGATGTCTTCCACTTTTTCATTTCCCTTATACATGAGTTTCTTTTCTTATATTTCCTGGTTACACCAAGCATGCATCTCTCCATGCTTCTTTCAGTTGTCTTCAGTCTTTGTGTGTCTATTTTAGGTAAGGTCCATGTTTCTGCTCCATATGTAAGAACTGGAAGCATGCATTGATTAAACACTTTTGTTTCAAGACATAATGGCATATTGCTCTTAAAAATTGTACCGTTTCTTCCCGAAGCTCTGCATCCAAGTTTTATATGCCGATTAATTTCCTCATCAATGTGAGCTTTGCTTGATATCTGTTGTCCATAGGACATGTATGAAGCGTATAATGAGGCAATATGTAATATAAAAATGGTAAAGATTCTTGATTTATGTCACTTTGAAAGAGGCATGGTAGTGGGCGTTAGAAGGGAAGTGGAATCATATGAACGACAGAACTTGGCTATACAAAAGCAACTGTATGTAGGGTGTAAATTAATGGTGTACAAGCAAAAAAAAAAAAAAACAAGTATTCAGCGGCGGTCTTCATATAGATGGAACAGCTGGTCGATGCTCGATGGCAACGGCGGCTGGAAAAGACAGGACGCCAAGTTACCGCGCACTAGAAAAATGGTATTGAAGGGATAATTTTGGCATAGACGACCCAGCCTCACATTAGCCCGAATGGGCTATAACAGCAGATGTCTCTGTCGTGTATCTCTTGTTTCTGCTAAAAATCAACAAATTCGTCTACACTGGGCACTGGAGCTCCAAAATTGGACCTTTGAGGACTGGAGAAAGTTCGTCTGATCCGATGAATGACGTTTTCAGTTAATACACGCTAATCGGCGGAGCAAAATATTGCGTCAGCTGCTCCAATCGATAGATACCAGCTATCTAACGTCAACCGTACAAGTTTGTGTAGGCGGTGTAATGATCTTGGATATGTTTTTCGTAAAGGGAAATGGCTTCCTTAATATACCTAGAACAGCATTTGGATACCACTAGGTATCTTAACATTATTAGGGACCAGGCACATCTGCACATGCACATGGTGTTCATTGATTAAGAAGTTACTTTCAGCAGAATAATGTACCACGTTAAGAGGCTTAGATCATATCACAGTGGTTTCAGGAGGACGAATGCTTCAGAATACTAAAATGGCCACACAGTTTTTGAGATCTGAACCTGATTGAGTGGAATGAGACAGTCCCATTCGTAACAGAGGTCCACCACCAGCAATTACTTGGCACTTGACGAAAGCCATCCCATCCGTCTGGCTGAATGCTCCTGTAGATAGATATTAACACCTTCGTCGAATTGATGCTAGATCCAATCAAGGCTTTTTTGAATGCCAAGGGTGGTTCAACACGTTATTACATAATTAGGTTTTCCTAATAATTTGCTGCCACACTGTATATCTTCCATATACAATGCATACGGAAATCTGTTCACGTATTTCTGTAGTATACTTGCAGATGCTGTGTGTGAACGCTGTCTTAACATTGTTTTTTATTTTGCCGGTTTTGTAGATTATTGAAGAACGAGAAATGAAACATTTAAAGCAGCAACTGGTCACGGATTCGCTATGGAAGCATAAGTGAAGTAGAATTTTCAGATGGTTCATTGGATAGACTTAATGTTTGAAGCAAAATGTCTTGGGTAACAAAAAATCTATGCAACGCAATATCATGGCTCGGTATCCTTATGTCACCCTAAATTCTAAATACAAAACGGGTGAAGGGAAAAGGGACAAACTAAGCAGCTAGCAGCCACTTTGGACCTCAGGGACATCTTAATAACCGTCTTATTATGTGAGACATATTTTATTGTACACAGAAAACAGCGGTAAAACTAGGGATATCGTAGTTAAAATGACATATACAGGAACATCATACTGAATCAGTAATACTCAAATAGAAATGTAAGAATTTATAAGCGAGTGTAACTGATCTCACAGCTCTGAACACTTCTACTTACCATTGAGCTTAGTACTGCGGGCAAAGCTGTAGAGAGCTTGCACCTCTTGTCTCGATATTTACAGTCCTCGTTACATTGAAAGAAAATACACTGGCTACTGCGTCCAGCAGAAGAGTGTTCCGGATCGTTTAGCCAATCTCTGTTATTTCTTCTTCATTCAAACTTAGAAACTCCCTAATAGATGATTCCGGGAAAATAAATTCCACTTTTTTCAACAATAGACAACCTATTATTTTTAAAGAGCTTTAATATCACTCTAATGCCATAAACCGAAAGTTCTGCCCTTCACATTCGAGTTTCCACTACAAAATGTGTAAAATAAATACACCAAAGAACCAAAACATTATAACCACCTGCCTAACATGATGTTGTTTTTCCACGTGCTGCCAGATTTGGAGAGGCATGAACGCTAAAAGATTTCTAAAGGTATCTTGTGCTATCTAGCACAGACCTTTAACTCGTGTAAGTCACGTGGTTGAACCACCGCAGATAAGATTTCGCTGTTCCAACAAAAACCACTGATGCTCGATTGGATTGAAGTATGGGGAATTTGGAGGCAAGAGCAAAACCTGGAAGTCTTCTTCATGTTCCAACAACCATTATCGAACAATTCAGCTCTGTGGCATTGTGCATTATCCTGCTGAAAGAAGGCACTGCTAGAGGGGAATGCCGTTGCCATTAAGGCACTGCTAGAGGGAATACCGTTGTACATAATCTACAATAATGTGTAGGTACGTAGTAGACGTCATAGTTCCCTGCACATGAATAACTGGAACCAGGGAGTACCAGAAGATCATTGCTCAAAGCACTACACTTCCTCCACCTGCTTGATTTGTTCCACGATGCATGCTGGTGCCAACACTTTCCCAAGAAAACGACGCACACGTACCCAGCCGTTGTGCAGTAAGAAATGTGATTCACCGGTCCAGACGGTCTTCTTCCAAGCCTTTAAGGTCCATCTGTGACGCTCGCGTATCAGTTGTAGGCACTTTCGACGGTGAATCGAAATTAGCATGGACACTCAGAGCGATCTGCGGTTATGCAACCACATTTTTATCAGGGTTCGGCGTACTATGTATTGTGACACACTACTCCGGGCACCAGCATTCAAATTACTGGCGAGTTAGGCCACAATATCCCTTCTGTTGGCTCTTACAGAACAGCTTTCGCTCACCTGTAGCATCGATGAGCCATTGTCGCCCCCATCTTTCCGGAAGTTCGTGGATTTTTCCTCCTCGGACCACGTTTTAAAAGTACTAACCACGGCTGACCCTGAGCACCCCGCATGTCTTACATTCTTAGAAATGCTCTGACCAAGTCGTCTGGCCATCACAGTTTGGCCTTTGTCAAACTCGCTTAAGTCTCTTGCGTTTCCCATCTGAAGAACAAGAACAGCACCAACTAACATATTGGGTTGTCGGAAAAGTCATGAGGTATTTTGGCACCCGATGGCGGTAGGGCGGTTTTGGAAGTACTAGAGACACGCGCAGCTCTGTTATCGCTATGGCATTAGACAGGTGCTAGTTCTAGCTACAGTCTAAAAGGAATAGTGAGCGATTTGGTTGATTTGCGGAGTTTTGACATAAAGTTGAAGATGGAAGACCCAACTGTGCATTTTCGCCATATTTTACTGTTTTACTTCCGTAAAGGGAAGAACGCGCCTCAAGCTTGTGAAAAGTTGCTTAAAGTGTACGGCGATAATGCTGTACAAGAACATCAGTGCCAGCGGTGGTTCGCAAAATTCCGTGCTGGTGATGTTGACCTCAACCATGTCCTTCGGTCCGCAAAGCCCACCCAGGTTGATGACGACCAAATCAAGGCATTGATCGAGTCAAACACACGTTACACGACACGAGAGATTACAGACACATTGCACATCCATCATTCAAGCGTTCACGACCACCTGAAGAAGCTGGGATACGTAAGCAAGCTCGATGTGTGGGTTTCTCATGAACTCAAAGAAGCTCAATTGACGGCGCGTATAAACATCTGCGATATGCTCATTAAACTTGAGGAAAACGATCCTTTTTGAAGCGACAGATAACTGATGACGAACAGTGGATTGTGTACAACAATGTGCTGCAGAAACGGTCTTGGTACCTACGTGCTGATTCGCCTCAAACGACATCCAAAACAGACATTCATCAGTGGAAGGTTCTGGTCTCAGTGTGGCGGGATTTTAAAGGTGTCGTGTTTTTCGAGCTCCTACCATGTGAACCAAACAATCAATTCGAATGTGTACTGTCGGCAGTTGGACAGTTTGAACGAATCCATCATCCAGAAACGCCCAAAGCTTGTTCATCGTAAAGGTGTTATGTTCCACCACGACAACGCGAGACCACACACAAGTTTGATCACCCGCCAAAAATTGTTGGTGCTTGGGCGGGATGTCTTGCCACACCCAGCATACTCGCCTGACCTTAAGCAGTCAGACTTCCACTTGTTTCGCTCTCTTCAACAGTCCTTGCGTTGTATAACGTTCAATTCAGACAAGGCTGTAAATCAGCACCTTGTACAGGTTTTCGCTACAAAAGATAGGTCCTTCTATGAACGAGGCATTCTGCAGCTCATTGAAAGATGACAAAAGGCTATCGAACAAAACGGGCATTATATCATTGATTGCTATTTGTTCTTTCTACCAATAAATGACCTTTGCAAAACATGACTAAAATACGTCATGACTTTTCCGACAACCCAATAGCTCAGTTGAAATATGATGGCTCTGTAATTGAATTGTTAACTGAAATTTGCCAGTTGTGCTGGGAGTTAAGAACGGTCTTTCGGGATTGGAAGGAGGCTATTATTGTTCTCTTGTACAATGGAAAAGGTGATCAGACTGACTGTAAGAACTATCGTGGTATTAGTCTACTGAATGTGCCAGGGAAAGAGTTCGGTAGGGTCGTTATTGAAAAAATACGGGGTCTTACATCAGAGAAAGTGTGGGATGTTCAGAGTGGTTTTATGCCTGGTAATGGCTGCACTAACCAAATTTGTGCATTACGCATGATGATTGAAAAGTATCTGGCTGTTGGTAAGAAAGTTTTTACTGCCTTCATAGATTTAGAGAAAGCTTACGACCGAGTAAATAGGACACTTTTGTGGAAGAGTTTGAGTGAATATGGTGTTACTGGGAATCTATTACACTTAACAGTGTAAAAGTCATGTATATTGGCATTAGAGCTTGTGTACAAGTGAATGGTGTTTTATCAAAATGGCTTTCTATTGGTGCTGGAGTCAGACAAGGGTGTGTAATGTCACCATGGCTGTTTAATATATTAATGGATGCGCTTGCGTGATGCCAAAATACTGTAGATAATACTGGTTTACGTCTTGGTGATATCCGTGGGTGCAGATCGCTGTATGCTGATGACACTGTCCTGTTGGCATAGAGCAAAAGTGAGTTGCAGAGTATGTTGTCCAGGATGTACGAGGTTTGCATGAAATTCAAACTGAGTATAAATAAGGGAAAGACCAAAGTTATGGTTTTTGAGAGAGGAACTGGTAGTACTGAATGTAATATAAATCTAAATAGCACAGTGATTGACCAGGTGAATGAGTGTGTGCATTTAGGAAGCATGTTTGACAGAGAGAACAAATTTGATGGCGAAATTGGTAGGCGAGTGAATTCTTCATTGAAAGTCATGGCTGCTTTGGGAGGGTTTCACAGGAATGATGGGCTCTCAAGAGAGTCCCACATTGCTGTGTATGAGAGTCAAAGATCGCTGTAAATGGAGAAGTTTGATGCAACAACAGTATATAAAAATTACCTGGTAGTTTGTATTTCTTTGTGGAGCTAACCTCTGAATCTCAGAGAACACCTTAGTGATATGTATGTATGATGTAACATAGCTCAGTATGAGGTGTTATTTATAACGTTTTATGAGCTTTACATGCGCCTGTCGTTTAGCTGTTGTTGCTTCGATTTGCATAAAGACGCGCTGGTCATAATATTTTAGCTCTTCGGTGTAAGTATATAGCAAATAAATGTAAAATGATTCTGCTAAAAAGCAAAACGTTTGTTGTATTTATTTCTAAACATTTTTAAAGTAAAGTTTTATACTTTTCATGCAAATTGTCTTCAGAAATTTATTTGCTGTGTTTTTGCAAGAAAATCAATAAATAGGATTTTTTAATGGAAATGGGTGATATTTTTCTTTTGGCGGTTTTGGAAGAATGCACTATTGTAAAAAGATGTTATATTTTCACATGTAATAAAAACTGAAAATAGAATAACAACTTGTGTCAGAAGAAAGCTTGTGAAATATAGGTATTTAATGGAACATGTAATTAGTCAATTAGTCAAGCAGAAACCTTAAGGATTAAATTAGAATTTGTGGTTTGTCTTTACTTGCGAGTAATGCCTTATTGTGATGTAAATACTTCAATTATTTCGAATTCCACATGTACGTCGAAATATATGTCTTCACAATTAACTTTTTTTATGGCGTCTACCCAGAGGACATTTTGTTGAATGAAATTACCCATCTATTCATTTCGACGCATTCTCGTAAAATCTGCAAATGCATTTCAGGACATCAAACTGATTTACCTTGAAGAAGCTTTATTGATCTTGCGGAAACTTTCCTCTCGAAGAAAGAACACAATAGATTCTGTGCCGTTGTTTGGGAATGGTACTGTAGGACGTACAGCAGACAAATGCATCAGTTTAGAAACAATTCCAAAAGTCAAAGCAATCACTAGTTTGATTTTATCTTCCTATTAAGATTGAAAAAAATATTTCTTAAACACCTTTTGTACTTGGTATGTACAACTTATATTATAAATAATTAAAAAATACTCAAAAGAATGAGCACGGAAAGTATTCACTACGTTGAAGGGAACACAGGAATAAATTACTTCCATTCAGTTGTCTTTCAAAATTTTTAATCAGTTTACTAGATTTTCCCTTTTCTGAGAAGACTTTATTTCTTTTATTTAACGATGTCCTAAACAATTCTTACAGTAATTTTATGTGTTCGAGGTAGGCAGTATTTGAGAAAATGAAAATATGCTTGATTTTTTAATGTAAGCAATATAAAAAAAGAAGGTTAACACAAATTGCGACGAAGATCAAATGAATAAATAAATAATTATATGGAAAATAGTAAAACTATGCTAATAATTCGATTTATTGGCGTAGAAATACATATACAATCGTTTCCAAGCTTTCGCACATCAACCAGATGGTTTTATCAAGGAAGATAGACAGAAGGTGCAATCTGAATGATAGAACGCTTTACAATTTGAACGCGGTGACTTTACTTGACAATAAATAAATACGAAGCAATATTCATTTAAAGATACGAGGCATCACGTTTGTTGTGCCCGCGGTATCGTGGTAGGAATAAGGTGTTACTTAAAGAACTGGCTCCAAATTCGTGGCAACTCCAGTGAGGTGAGACGCTATCATTGCAAGTATCACTGTTGGTAATGATCTCCAAGGTTTCCCGAATGGCTGTAAATTTAGGGGTAAAGTAGGTAGCTAATTTCTTTATATCATCCCACGTAGAAGTAGTGGACTTGAATTTTTCTTCTCTGGACAAAGCCGTGGTTACTTTACTCTATTTTGTGTCCCTTTTACTCTATATAATACGGTAAAGTAACCATAGTGGTCCCGAGAAGTCAAATTAAAAAAAAAAAAAGTTGTGCTTTTAAGTCTAGTTACTCTATTTTGTGTCCCTTTTACGCTATATAATACGGTAAAGTAACCATAGTAGTCCGGAGAAGTCAAATTAAAAAAAAAAAGTTGTGATTTTAAATCTGTTTGTTGTTATTAGGTTCCATCAACTCGTGTTCGACTCTTGGTGACTGTATGAACAAAATCCCGCCATTTCGATATGTTCTCAGCAAGATCTCGTAACTCTTCTATGATCACTCCACAAGCTTCTTTGAATCGATCCAGCCATCTGGCTCTCTGTCATATAGCAACAGTATCAACCTCGCCAAGCATGATACTTTTTTGAAACCTATTATTGGCACGCATTACATGTCCAAAGTATGTGAGTTTTTGCTAACAGATCATTCATTGGCTCAAGGGAGCGACAGGTCTTGATCTGATGAAGTATTGATTGTTTAGTTCTTCTTGCAGTCCATGAAATTCTACGTAGCCGTCTCCGGTTCATAATTCAGAAGCGTCTATCTTCTTACCCTCACTCTTTCTCAATGTCCAACTTTAACAACTATACATTACCACAGGAAATACCATTGCTTTAAGAATTCTGATCTTTGCTGTCATTGAAATTTCTTTATGCTTCATAATCTTCTCTAAATTTGTCAGTACCTTTCCCTGTAGAGATAATATTCTCTTATTTCTCCAGCACACTGCCCCTCGTTATTTATTATAGAGCCCAAGAGAATTAAATTGTCTACGACTTCCCCTTTATCTCCGTCATTTTTAAAATCTGCATGGTTGACAGTTGACATGGCCTTTGTGTTTTTAATATTTAACATTAAATCCGATTTTTTATGTTTCACTCAAGCAATGATGTCCATATACGTGTTTACTCAACGTTCATCAAATTTAAGAACCTAAACTGTGAGACAAAAGGTGTGGTCTTGTGTTCTTAAATTATCGTTGTTTTGAAATGCGTTAAACAGAAGATGATAAATTTGAATGTTTTACGTGAATTATATATAGTTGAATAATCTTTTAATGCTGTTTTCCGCCATAATAGTTACTTTAGTAATTATATCACCTGTGAGAACCCCACTCCATGATGATGTATACCAGATAAAATGGCTACTCCTTGTGTGGGTAAATCATGTATTAATTTCTCTACCAGGAATTAATAAAGCAGTTCCTATTTCGCTTATTAGCCAGCATTACATCGCATCTGAAATTTCGCGCCGTACATGTTTCACTGTAACGATGCAAGGACTTATACAGCCCTTCGATTATCTTTGCTTCTCCAGAAAACGACTTAATTGGCTTTAATCTTTTAATTAGAGATACTCTTTAAAACACAGTGACAACGAAGTTTACATTTAATGTCTGATAATTATAGCACCGTAGAAAAATTAGCTAATCGTGAAAAAATGGGCAAATTCATAATTAAAATTAAGCTATGTCGTCATGAATGCAGAGTTTGCTGACCTGTTGGTTTTACGTACTCTGAGTGGTGCTAAGTCAATCACGAAGAGTAAATTAGCAATTCCAGATAGGTCAAATAACTAGGGGAAAATAATCTTAGTAAAGAAAGGTGAAATTAATCCTTAGGCGCGATAAAGAGAAGAGAAACCAGAAACTGCAGGATCATCACGATGGCTCATGTCTATGAGGAATAAATGCATATAACTTAATCGAAGAAGATGAACCGCTTTTTGATTCTGTTATCTGGAACAATCAGAAGAAAATATCAAATAGTGTTAACAATTAAAACCGAATTTCCGATTCCGCTATTTAGTGTTTCATCTGTACTAATTCAGAATTTCAGAAATCAGCTGAAGGCAAAATAAGTTTTGCATGTATTGAGGCTGACTAAGCTTTATAGTGCTACCTTCGGATAATTTTAGAATATTCCATATGTCATCCTTGGTGTCTTCGTTGACCAACAATTGCCTTGCTATGTAACTTCCAATGTTGCTATTTCCTGAGATGCATTTTCATACTCATTTCATCCCAGTTTTCTTTCCAAGTCCTTCACAATGCAGCCACAATCTTCGGTTGACGTTGATCTAGATTTCTTTTTATGACTTCAAATGTTAAACATTCCATGGGGGAAGGAACCCGTGATATCATATGAATACTATTAAATGCTTGGTTATTTCTTCCAAACGTCGGAGATATCTGCGGGCTGAGATGTAAATTGCAGCTTTTTTTGACGCATCCATACGGCGCTATATTCTGCAAAATACCGTACAAGGCAGACCACTGGTTCCAGCGTCTTGGTTTCTTTTATTGTTGTCATTTCAAGGTCTAACGACCACCATGTGCTACCCGAAGTGCTACAAGCAGTCTTCCGTCCTGAAGTTACGGCCAATGGTTCCAGGAAACGGAATAATACAGCGTGATCAAACACACACACACAACCCGTGCCTCATCCGAAACTCGAACTCGGTCAGAAGCTAGCTGCTCAGACAAATCGGCCACCGGGACAACATATTGGTTCAGGTCGTTTGTTTCGTATTACCGCTGGTGTGATACCCTCTTCAATTTGATGGATTTCTAACACCGGTTGTACTTGCACTCAACAATGACCGCAAACATTTAAGAAAAATTTCGGTACAGTCTCCAAATCCTTGACCTAAGATGTTTACAAGGTTAGTAGATGACAAGGTTATGCTCATCCTGCACTTCCGGGAATTACTTTGTGACGTCACTGTCCAGATCGTCATCGTAAAGCTACCTAATCGCCAAGTTTCTTCGTATCTGCATCACAGAACCGTGCCGAAATTATTATTCGTAAACCAGCTGGAATAATCCTCATAAATTCTACCAGAATTTTTAATGTCTAATGTTTTAAATTTTTAAAAGAAAAAATTTAGGGAATGTCCCTGAGGTGCTTTTCTTATTCCTCATAAAGAAATTCTTTATTATATGAAAATAATATATCCTGCTGTGCGTTTCCCTTCAAAATTTATGTGAAAAGAGCAAAAATTCCCCTTGTAACTAAATAAACATTTAAAAGTACAACCATTTTCCCGCCCTTTATGTAACAAAACTGTGCGGGACGTATTTTTGAAATCTGTGATACTAAAATATTCACACGACTGTGAATTTCTTCTGTATTTAACGTAAATGTGCTTTTGCAAAAGCTTTTGTTCTGTGTCTGAATTTTAAAAATTTTTGAAAGACATCTTCATCCATAGCTACAGTTTGGATCTACGATTCACATGCTAAGACGGTGATGTCACTCAGTGACGTCACGATTATTCGTCTGCGAGAAAGCCGGAATGAGCAAACCTTGCTGTCTGTTAACCTTAGGATGCCTGATAGATTTGTTGATAATGCGTTGACAGATGCTTGTTGAGTTTTCTAAGAAAACGTACCCTTTTCCAGAATGACAACATTTCTCCATTGCTGACCCCATGTGGTAGTTATACAGTTTTCTGCAATTCTTTTAATTTGGGAGGCAGTAACTCAACGACTTATACGTACGTTCGCTGTAACTCAAGATTGCCTCACATGAAGTATGTTTCATTTTGTTTCAGGGTGTTACTCCTCCCAAGACCATCGAAGCTTATACAGAGGCGTCGGCGCCTTTTCCTAATTTGCAAACTACAATTTCTGAGAAGGAAAGAAACAACTGCTGGAATGAGAAACGCAATATATCTATGTCGTGTAATAGAATTCAAAAGTAGATCCAGCTGTATCAGAAGTCAAAACCTTCCCCTAGACCACACGACTAATAGGCGACGGAGGAAACTCTGATCAGTGGATTGAGAGACAGAACTTCACAGCTTTTTCAACAGTTATTTAGGTTGAAGGGTGTCATATACTACCCATTATGGGGACGTTGATAATGCTGGATGTGAGAAAGAGCCCTGTACGATGTTTTTGGTACATCAGCAAAAGATTCCGTGGGTCTTTCGCTTATGCCGTGCTTGACAGGTATATGCCTTTTCCAAGGTACTAAACCCATTAGTCACACACATTGTTTCTCACTTTTTATATTGAGTGTGAGACTGCAACGATGTTAACTTTTACAAAACTGTAGATTTTTGGTGGTATATCTAACAGTTCGTGCTAATAAAAACAGCGCATGAGCAACACGCATGGACACCACTATTGATTCTCCGTGGTCTACACGTTAGAGAAAGAGAGAGATATTTGCACATGGACACAAATTTTGAAGATGTGAATCCGTTTATTGGGGCAAATATTACATGGATGTTAAGTCAGATAACATCCGAAAACTTAAAAATATTCGGATATTATCTTACTTAACATTCACGATATTATCTGACTCAACATCTATGGCATATTTACACCAATAAACGGATTCACGTCTTCCAAATTTGTATTGTACAATGGTGTAAGCCCGTATTTCGTTCATTGATATTCTGTGTCTCCGGGCAACCACGAGAATGAATTCCAAACCTCCAGAATCGCTGTACATGAATGCCGGTTGCTTCAAATAGCGAATCCTGTGATGGTTATATTCAAATTAATCGGAAACTTGAAACTTGGTCGTTCTGGGTGATGTAGTGGTTAGCATACTCGGGTGCTATCAGGGAGACCCGGGTTCGACTCCCGCTCCATAACAACGAAATTTTCGAGTTTTTGGATATTATCTGACATAACACCCATGTCATATTTACCCCAATAAACGGATTCACATTTTCCAAATTTGTATTGTACAATGGTGTATTTCATTCATTTGCACATGAAGCCAGAGCCATGTGTCGTAGTCTATGTTAGTATGTCACCAATTTTTGTTTTGAGGTTGAACGACCACCTCTAGCAACTAAGCAGTCACCCATCTTTAAACTAAGATTACCATTTCTACAGGAGGGGAAAGCCACCTGCATAGGATCAACATACTACTCATTTCTTATTCGGAACTCCAACTCGGGCGACTAGCTAGTAACCGGCGCCTCTGGTCATTTGGCGACAGAGGCGGCGGATAGATTTTATTAACCCTTTAACCGACTGAAAATAATTAATTCGGTGTTAGTGAAATTTTCTGAAATTAGCTCGAAAGAATATATATTAGCTGTCTAAGAAGCGGCTAACGCGGCTAGAAAGAGTAAACCTGCGCATTAGGAAGCATTAGTTTCCCCTTAACTTTTGTTATTCAGAGGGGTGATGAAAACACAGATTGGTCTGTGACAGAGATTGAACTTGCCCCTTGTTGTTCCGAAGCCAGTTGTTCTAACCGACTAAATTACACCGACGGAATGTATCGCTGTATATTTGTCGTCTTGACACGTGCTTCACTTCTGTAGTATGTCACAGGGCAGTTTAGGGGATGCTTAACGTTACACCTTTCTGTCGGATTACCTGATAAACAATTCCTATAAAAATGGCAACGAACTTAAGAAATGAGAGAAAATATGTTTGAGTCACTTGTTTCTACGGAGTGGGACGACACCCATGTCAGGAGGACAAGCATTTCCCCATCATGTCTTCGGTCATGGAGTCGAGAATAAAACTCTAGAACGGGTGCAGGCAATTTTTGACACAGTTTGGGTCAGATACGTCGGCCGCTTAAAGGATGAATTGGGCATTTCAACCACTATCTGAACGGCTACCTGAAAATTCGAGTTCAGCGTTACACACGTTTCGTATCCCTCGAGAATGAAGTTTTCCGAAAGAAAGACATCCAAGCATTATGTCTTTCTCTTAAAAGGTTCAAGGTTCAACCATAATAAAATACTTATATACAATCGATTTCTAAAATCATGGCAGCTTTATCCGAAAATTTTTGATTCAGCGACTTTGGTTATTTTTAATTTACAAATCTTTATGTCGTTTTCGTACCAGATGACATTAGACATTCTGATAAAAAAACAAAATAAAATTATTCTATCGAAAGAAAGTTTAGGATCTTTTAAAAATTTCTAATCCGAATGCCTTTTTCCATTGCATACGTTTTAGATACAGTATGTGTCGTGGTTTACTTCAGAAAAAAGAAACAAATATACCATTCGTCTCTTTCTAGGGATTCGAACCCAGACCAATCTCGGACGAATTATTAGAAGCCAAAATTTCGCACCATTTGGGTACCGGGGAGGCAACAGAAACTTTTACGTATACCTTCTATGGGAATTTAACAGTTTTCCCTCTGAAAGGCATGAATATATTTTCCATTTCCCTCGCTATTTCTGTTAGTAAAATCCGACGATTTCAGAAATACCTCCTGTGCCGAATACTTTTCAGCAAGGGGGCGAAAATCACTTATATTTGCTGATTTTGCGTGGTACGCAGTTATGCCGCTAGATGATAAAGTGTGCATTTAAAGCTTTAAATGCATCTCCGTTTCTAAAAATGCAATTAAAATATTCTATTTTTACTGGATGCCGTTCCCCATGCTGACGATTCCGCACACTTGCATTTTAAATAACGGCAGGATGTTATCATCATCATCGTCATCATCACCATTGGCAACAATTATCAATCCGCTGCTGGATGAAGGTCTCCCCAAGTTTCTTCCACAACGGTCTGTCTTGGGACAGTGTCCTCCATATCATTCCAGCATGCTTTCGAATTTCATCCACCTATCTCCCACGTGCTCTTCTTCTAGGTCTTTTCCTGTTCCTAAGAATCCAGGGATTTTACGCTTATCATGATGTCTTCCACCCTCGTCATTTTTCTGATACACGAGTTCCTCTTCTTATCTTTCATGGTTAAACCGAGCATGTATCTCTCCAGGCTTCTTTCACTTGTCTGCAGTCTATATATATCTTTTTTAGTTAAGGTCCACGTTTCTGCTCCGTACGTAAGCACTTGAAGAATATTATATATATATATATATATATATATATGTATATGGCATTTCACTTCCTCAAAGAACCTAGGAATGCATATAATCAGAAGGATGTCTGTTCTTACACTCATTTCCAGGACGCATCCATTATGGATAAATGTGTGAGGCAAAAATGATTTTTCGAAAAGCAATAAAATTTTTAAGACTAATCATTATTTTGTTAGAATTTGACACAGATGTTGTTTTTAACAGGCTAATATCAGGATAAAACGATCAGAAGATTCTCCGTACACCTGATTTGGAAATTGGATTTGCAGACTAGTCTTCGCATAGAGATAACATGTATTCACAAAAATACTGCCCTTCGAATATACCATCAAAAATGAAGAAGCATGATACTTACATATTGTTCGCTTGTTCAACAAATATTTGAATAAACCTTGAGCATGTCCTACTTTGAAAATCAACAGCTGTAAAGCAAAGGTTTCCTCTATCTTCATTAATTTTACGGAACAATCTTTTTTATCAGCTTTTTACGAAAATATCCTATTAATGTCATAATTTGCATCAGCCACAGCGGGATAATGGCGTTATTTAGCTGTATGATGTTATGGGTCACGCCTCCATTCTCTTCGAAGAGGTGAAGTAATAGTCTCGAAGAGAACAGGGAAGACCATTTCAACCAAACCATGTTGCCGTAACGCAACGAATTTATATGGATGAGAAGGGGTTTCTTTTCTAATCATACAAGGGCAGGAGGTAAGGAGAATAAGCTCCTGCGTCGAAGGTAATGTACCCGACAAAAACGGACTCCTGAATACCGGGTTTCCATGGATACCTGTCTGATTCAGTTTTTATGAGACCGTCTACCATTGGGATATCTGTCTAGATTTCCACACATACATTGTAAGTTGGGTAAACTTGAAGTTGCGATGAATTATGGTGCTTAATGCCCCTTAGTTGTTTTACAGAAACTAAAGTATCTGATTCAGAATGTTCCAGAATATTTCAGAGAAAAAGACGAAGAATCATTTCACATAATTTCAAGACAACAGAAAATCATAGGCAGAAGGTGTTTGTAAGTTTCTCTGAATCATATCTGCTTCGTTCAGACAAACAATGGAAGTTTGTTTTTTGTTTAAGGGTTTAACGACCACAGGAAAGGCAGAGATTCTGTGCCGTAAGATAAACACAACATCCATGACTCACCGGGATCCGAACCCAGACCCATCTCGGACGAATTGTCAGGAGCCAGTGGTTAGCTCACTGCGCTACCGGGACGGAACGTCTCGAAAGTTTCGATGCAAGGAAAACCGAAAATTCGAGGTCATCATTACCCTCATCCAAATTGACCTCTAAAAGCAAAGACATCGTGTCCTCGAGCAAACAGATGATTGACAGACTGACACAATTTATGGTAGCATCTTAGGGGCGGATTCACGAGAGAAATATTTAGAACCCAGTTTCCATAAGTGGAATTGTCATACCTAAAGACAGAAAGATGAAAAATCATGTTCATACTTCGCATATTCAGACACGCTAGTTGAAACATTTTGGACTTGTTTGTCTTTTCACGATATTTTAATAAATTTCGTAATCCCACTTCTTGAATTGATATTTTCACGAATTGTTGTATCTTATAAACAGAAAGACGAACTGTCGCAGAAAGAGAAACAGATGTTTTGCCATCTACGTTCTGTGAAAAGCTTTGAGTTCTGACTTCTAAAGCAAAACTCGAGTTCTAAAATAACACTTTTAAATCTAATTTTCCACAAGAATCTCTGCAATCCGGTTTCTAGAAAAAAAAACTGTGATCCAGCTACAAAAGAATTTTTACAGTCTGACTTCCTGTAAAAATTTACATTTGGATTTTCGAATTTCTGATTTTTTTTGTGATCTGACTCCTAGCAAAATTTCCTCAATGTGACATTTAGAATAATTTTCATAGTGTGACTCTTAGAAGCATGGACTCTGAAAGACAAATATGAAACACCAGCACATCTTTAAAAGCACGTCTAAAGAAATACGGAAAACATAGATACAATACTTTTCCAGTAAGAACGATTAAGTCTACGGATGTGGAATGTGATGAATTTTAATAAGCAGGAAGAAAGGTAATTACAAAAATATTACTGAAAAAAATGTCAAAGTGATATGTTAATGCAAAATGTAAATGAATCGCTTTTATTGCTGTTTCAATAGTCTATAAAACTAAGCCCGTTGTTTGAATTATTTTTCAAGTATTGGTTAAATGGTTATTCGAAGATTTCCATAGTTCAATTGTAAACAATTTTCTGTCACGCATTTTGTTTCTTCGTTTCATTTTTATGCTGTCAAGAATTTCTCATTAATGTGTGATTTTCCACTAATTCTTACACTATGGTGCTCTTTAGTTCCATGTTTTCTAAATTTTATTAAACCGGAGGAAGGTTCGACTGCCATGAAGGTTCGATTGCGAATTAATTTCGAGTAAGCAGCACTTTCATACCCAAATGAATTCCACATTTCCTCAGTAGCTCACGTAAATTTTACCCTTTTTAATTTCATTCATCAGCACTTCAGGGCCAGAGTCCACTTGTCTCTTTCCTGTGTTTTCGTTTCTACTTTTAAACATAAATTGTATAAAGTAATCGTCATTTTTATATGGAGATAATCGCTTTCCTATATCACATACTTAATTGATGCTATCAAATATTACCCATTGCCTCGCGCATCCCTTTTGTTTTTGTTTCTATCCTGCACGTATGTTTGCAAAAATACTTCTCTAGAATAATATGTGATACCTAAAACAACAATCAAATTGTAGAAATATCGGCATGTCGCTGTCAAAACATATTGCTTTGAGAACTCCTGAAGTATGAAGATCTAATCTACTTGTTGGAAACTTAAGGTCAAGTTTGACTAGTTGTTCGTAGTAACTACAAACTTAACTCATCACTGTAAATTATTCTAATTAAACACTTTTAGATCAAACGGTCCAGAGTAAATGAGTCAGAAGCGGTATTTAGAATTCAACGTCCCTTTATATTCTCTGACTGGTACATCATAGTAGCATAACGTTGATTGAAATTTACTTCACAACAATAAAGGCGCATATCAAAGTACACTTCAAACACACAATATCAAGAACGTTATCTAATTTCCGTTCGACAAAACTTTAACTCAAAAATTATTTACTTTTAAAATATCGTTAGTTAGAAAGAACTTCTCTTAGGGTGAAAACATGAAATCTGCTCTTATCGTTAAAAGTTATCTCTCCTGTTGTTTACCTAGCTCGCTTTCTTTTACTGAAAGTGTACACAGCCTATATTTACATTTACCTTTGACTCACTGCCAGTGATACCAATTTTAGAAACTGTTCGAGAGAAATAAAATGCTTCGTTAAGTCAGAAAAACGTTTAACGAGAAGAAAGCAAATTTTCATTAGAATACAAAAACTCAAAGGGAAGCTTAAATTTGAAGAATAGGTGACAAATTTTATCAATTCAGAGCTATAGTGAAATTCAACTTGGCAAAATCTAGCACTATGATTAAGCTGCATCTTTTGCATCTAACCTAGTAAGCACAACGCCAGTTAACTAACAGCTTCAGACCCAGTTCTTTGAATCAACGCTAGTAATTTAAAGCTACAGAGCGAATTAAATTTTGCAAAATCTACACTGTTAAAACTTTTGTGGTAGGTTGCACCAGAAAGTGGTGCTAGAGCAATTTCTGAGAAAAGATACACCACTGTGTGGTGTAAACAAAACCCCAAAACATGGTGCAACCTTGTACCATAACATGGTGCAGGACTGCACCATGTTGTTTGGTTTTGTTTACACCACACGGTGGTGCACCTTTCTCAGAAATTGGTGCGACTGGTGTCGTACCACTTTCACGGGCAACCTACCACAAAAGTCTTAACCGTGTAACATTACGGCTAAAGTTTTAAGGCATAGAACAATGGAATTTAGATACAAATGGTTAATGATGAAAACTTTCAATAATCTGAGAGATCTTTATGCTTTGTGAGAAATTCTAAGCTTTGGTTTTGAAAGAACTGGTGCCTTGGAAAAGCTATCTATGCAAGAAGATTATTCAGTTGAATACAGTGTATGTGTTGGTTTGCATACTTTAGTGGTATACAAAACTCAAGGGGTTGGAACTGAAGCTTGAAGTTAACTGGCATTGTACGTACTACGGTAACTGTACAAGACGCTCAAAACTGTCATTTCTGGTTTGCATGAAACATCAAGAAAAAGCAAACAAACAGTGACATAATTGGCGTATAGCATCAAGAATTTTTTGAGGTAGCAAATTATGAACCTTAGAACAGTACATTAATTCAGAAAATGATATAAACTGTCAGAAGTAGCTTTAATGAAAACGAGCTTAAAATGTGAAACATTTTTGGTGATAAATGAAAACGATATTCTTCAATGGAAACGAAAAAGCAATACCGAATGAAAAATTATAGTTAATTTTTAAGTAGTCAAACATTTTAGCATAAAATGTTAATCATTTGCTAGTTCTTAGTTTGCTTTCATAGAAAAGAAGAAAAAAATATTCTGAAGAAAATGTCAATGAATGTATACTCCAGGCTTGAGAAGCTTATGATGTAATACGTAAAATGTAAAAACCTTAATGTATTCATTTTTATCCAAAGGGATAATTTTTGGGTGCTTTGCATGCAAATGACCGAGTTTTAACTCCGGTAAACACAATCTGGAATCCTCTTATGTTTATAAGAGCATTTAACGTTGACTATGAGGTATCACAATTTCACATGAATCTCCTATTTAGAAGAATACATCTTTTCCGACATCAAAGAAGATGAAATAAATTATCTTAATGTTATAGGGTGACATTTAGGTAAATGTGAGTATCGTGTACTTTGATAAGTAAGCTTCTCCGAAGTCAAAGCTGAAATATCTGATAAACAAGTAAGAATGAAAAATAAGTAGCTCTGTGTTTTGAAAGACCAGTGATCACTGAGAAATCATTAATTACAAGAACAAAGAACGTAATCGCCTTTTCAGCTCCAGATCTTTAGACTTAAATGTATCCTATTTGGCACACTTTCAGTATGGTTCCTGTCTGAAATTAAAACCATCATTTAAACGGATTTAATTTAATCCTGTGAGTCTCTATATGACATTTCTGAAGAGTCATATCACTTTAATAGGATTGCAGAATATTTCACAGTTATTTACAATGCGTTACATTAGAGGAATCTCTCACATAGTAATGAAGAGCTTGATAAGTCTCGAATTTCTCTTTCATGAGGATCATTAACATAATCTAGAAACTCCCGTGATGAAAGGCTGCGAAAATATATCCTATATCAATGGCGAAGATATCTTCACAAAACGAAACAGCGTAGTTTGGAATGCAGCTTAAACTGAGAAAATCATCCTGTTTATAATAATAATAATAATAATAATAATAATAATGTATTGCAGCTCTCTGATATACCGCCCACAGAACTGCAAAGAACATTTTTACTTGGAACATCATATATATTATGTCGATAATTGACTGATACCTAGGTCTCTGGTGGAAACTCGCTTCAGTTCAACAACACTAGTCAATGGTAATTTTGTTGTTTATTTTTTTTTTGTCATAGGCTGTGTTTTGAATATTTTGAATAAAAGTAAATCATACATGTAATAATAATAACCATTATCAATCCAGTGCTGAATGAAGATCTCACCAAGTTTCTTCCACAACTTTTTATTTTAAGCCAGTCTTCTGCATGTCTTTGCAACATATACATA
The DNA here is from genome assembly GCA_039090855.1 of Macrothele yani. Classification (NCBI taxonomy): domain Eukaryota; kingdom Metazoa; phylum Arthropoda; class Arachnida; order Araneae; family Macrothelidae; genus Macrothele; species Macrothele yani. The sequence continues at coordinate 87,885,273 of CM076998.1, read as the reverse complement.
CTCGAATTTCATCCATCTATTAATAATTCCCGCGTGGTCTTCTTCGGAGTCTTTTCCTGTCCCTTGGTATATAGTCTAGAATTTTATTAGTCCAACGGTAGTCAGTTCTTCTAACAATATGTCAAGGCCATTGCCATTTCAGGGATTTTACTTTGATCATAATGCTTTCCACTCTTGTCATTTTCATGATCCATGATTTCCGCTTCCTATCTTTTCTGGTTACACCAAGCATGCACTTTTTCATGCTTTTCACATTTAGCTGCTGCTCCTCTATGCCTTTTTGTTTTCAGATAAAGTCGATATATCTGATCCATAAGTAAGAAATGGAAGTGTGCATTGACTGAATACAGTAATTTCCTTTTAACAGAAAAACAGTAAATTGCTTTTGAGGATGGTACTGTTTCTTCCGGATGTTCTCCAACCAATTCGTATACGCTTATTAATTTCTCTTCGGCGTGGCTCTCGCTTTTAATATCTGTTGTCCAAGGTTACCTATAAATTTGCAACATGAACATTTAGATATTCAGATCTTGTAAAAGCACTGTACCTCAATTTTGTTTTCTACAAATTCGTTTTAAGTTCCAATTCTTTGTTCTAATCAGCGAGGTCGGGGGTCCTACTCTGCAGTTCTGAGAGGATACTTGAAAAAATTGCTATGTCACCAGCAAAACTAAGGTGGATTATTTAATCTCCATTAATCTTTATCTCTTTGTCTTCCCAGTTCAGTTATTGAAAGAGACCCTGTAATGGGCATTGAAGAGCTTGAGAGATATCCTATCACCTTGTCTCACTCCCCTTTTCAATTTTTAATGGTGCCTTGTCCTTAAACAGTCAAGCATTTGCACTTGCATTTTCATAGGTGTTGTTAATAATATTTGCTTATTCATCTTCAATGCTGCAGCATTTTAAAGACTGTTGATGGTTTTACAAAATCAAAAGCATTTTGATTATGATAAACAAAAGCCATACATAGTGAAAGTTCATATTCATTCGCTCCTTCAATTACTTCTCTCAGTGAATACTGTGGAAACACAAGTTTGTCCGCGCCCCCTCACTCCGGAGTAAGTTGCTCTCCCAACTAAGCTACACGGATGGAATGTATCGCTGCAGATTTGTAGTCTTGACGCGTGTTTTACCTCTGTAGTACGTCGCAATAGGTATGATCTATAGTGCTGAAGCAACTTCTGAACCCAGCTTCTTCTCTTGGTTGTGTCACGTTTTATAATATCCATCACAAAATCTCAAATTTATAGTAAATAAATAATTTTGGCAATTTTTTTTTCATTCGCATGCAATACGCAAAATTTAAAATTATCATTTCTGGAGATAAAAAAAATTCATTTCTATCACATCAAAATTAGCATATCTGGAAGCGACCTTCGTTGAAGTTGATTGCCACTTGTATACTACTGTTCTTAATGGAGGTTTAACGACTACCGTGAGCAACTCAATGGGCTATAAGCAGTCGCCCGTCCCTAATTTAGGGACACTGTTTCCAGGGCAGGGAGCGAGCCAGTGCCGTAAGACAAACACGACATCCATGCCTCACCGGGATTTGAACCCACACCTCTTTCGGACGAATGATCAGAAGCCATCGCTCAGACCACTGCAGCACCGCTCTTGCATACTTTTATCATATAAAACGCTCATTTGGATTCATTTTCTATGAATCCAAATCCAGAGAGACAGTTGAGACCTTCAATATTATCTATGACAAAATCAGTTAAAGTAGAGAGCAACCTAAAGCTTTTCATGAAGGCAAAATTTGTGCAAACATTTGCTGAAATCTGCTAGTTTCTGGACACAGAACGATATACACCGAAGAACCAAAATATTATGAAAATCTCGACTTTATACAAAGCGAAACAATTGCAGTTAAACGAAGGCGCGTGTGAAGGTGATTAAGCATTATAAATTACACCGGGTACTGAGCTCTGTTAATCGATGTTATTCTTGTTCTTCAGATGGGAAAGGCAGCGGACATAATTGAGTTTGACAAACGCCAAGTTGCAATGGCCAGGCGATTGAATCAAAAAGTATTTTTGATACGGCCATGCTTGTGGAATGCTCCCGGTTAGTCGTGGTTAATATCTTCAAAAAGTGGTGCGTAAAGGGAAAAAAACCACAAACCCCCGACAAGGTGTGGGACAACCACGCACGGCTCAACAATGCTGAAGGTGAGCGAAGGCTATCCCGTATTATTCGAGCCAACAGACGGAATATTGTGACGCAACTCACCGGCAATTTCAATGCTGGTTACGAGAGTAATGTGTTACGACATAGTACATCGAACTCTGCTGAAAATGGGAATGCGAAGCCACAGGCCGCTTAGATTATCCACGCTAGCCTCGGTATAACTCGAAAGCACCTACAACAGGCACGGGAGCTTCAAAACTGAACCTTGAAGGATTAGAGGAAGAAGATGGTCTGGTCCGATAAATCTCGTTACCTACTGCACCATGTGGGCGGCTGGGTACGTGTGCGTCGTTTGCTTGGGAAAGTGTTGGCACCAGAACGCAACCTGGGACGAAAACACGCCGGTGGAGGAAGTGTACTGCTTTAAGCAATGATCTAGGAATTCCTAGTTCCAATCATTCATGTGCAGGAAACCATGAAGTCTAGCATCTGCCTAAACATTATTGCAGACCAAATACATCATTTATGGCAACGGTATTCCACTCTACTAGCGCCTTCTTTCAGTAGGATAATGCGCAATACCACGCAGCCCCAACTGTTCGAGAAAAGTTGGTGGAACATGAGGGACACTTCCAGGTATCTCCATGGCCTCCAAATTTCCCAGAAATTAATCCAACTGAACGTCTGATCGGCGGTGGCTCAGTAATTTACAAGAATGAAAGGATCTGCTGTTAACGTGTTGGTACCAGATACCACAAGACTCCTTTAGAAATCTGGTAGAGTCTATACCTCGCCGGGTAAGAGTTATTTGACGATACGTGGAGTACAAACATCAAATTAGGCAGGTAGTCATAAGGTTTTAGTTCTTCGGTGTATAAAGCACATACACAGTGAGTCAAAGAATTTTTAAGACTGGGTCTGTAAAATGAAATAGAAACAAGAAATTATAATTTGTTTTGGTTTGTTATTCAAAATAAGTCCCTCCGGCTTCAATACACTTGTTACAGCTATTTAATAATGATTCGAATGTCTGTTCCAGTTCACTTTGCAGAATTGCCTCCAAATCACGCGTCGAAGCTGTTTGTATGGTCGAAATATCATCAAAATAACACCCTTTTAACGTCATTTTAATTTTTGGGAAAAACGAAAAGTCGCAGGGTTCTAAATCAGGCGAATACGGTGGATGATTCAACACACAGACGTTATTTTTCGCCAAAAATCTACGTACAAGAAGTGAGGTGGGACTGGGTGCATTATCGTGCAACAAACACCAACTGTTTTCATCTCGATAGTCTGGACGAATGCGACAAATTCTGCCCATCAAACGCCTCACAACATTTTGATAAAACTCACCAGTAATTGTTTGTCCACTTGGAAAAAATTCTTTGTGGATAACACCCTTACTATCGAAGAATGTAATGAGCATTGTTTTGATTTTCGATGGAACTTTTCTTGTTTTTTGGCTTGTGGCGAGTTTTTTTACTTCCATTCCGCACTTTGTCGCTTTGTTTTAGGATCATATTGAAAACACCATGTTTCATCACCAGTAACAATCGATTTTAAGAAGTTTGGATCATTTTCAGGGGCTGAAATGATGTCTCTGCAATGTGCACTTCTCCTTGATTTTTGTTCATTGGTTAACATGTGTGGAACAAATTTAGCACAGACTTTTGTTTTGCCCAAATCTTCATGCAGGATGGTTCGAATCGTTTCTTTGTTGATGTTTAAAGACTCTTCCATCATTATTAGTGATGCACATCGATTGTTTGCCACGAAATCATGCACTTTTTCAATAATCTCAGGTGTCCTAGATAAACTTGGTCTTCCGGTATGCTTATAATCTTCTAGCGTCTCTCTTCCCTCCAAAAAACGTTTGTGCCACAGGAAAACATTTCATCTAACTTAAACAAAACTCACCGTAAAATTGTTTCATCCTTTGGTACGTTTCCGAGCCATTTTTACCAAGTTTTGCGTTAAATTTAATAACAGCCCTTTGTTCCATCTTAATAATTCAACATGAAAAAATTTTACTTCTCTAATGAACGCCCGTTTTGTTTGAGTTACTTTAACAACTGCGCAGTACTTTTGGCAGAAAGCAAGCAGATGGTCACGGTTTATTATAACGCATTCGCGATTACACTGGTGGCACCACCGTAGGCTGAAATCTAGCGCCAGTCTTAAAAATTCTTTGACGCACTGTGTATTTTCGGGGTGTTTTACAGATTGAGAAGTTTAAAAGAGGAATGAAAATTGGTAGACGCTTTCTATCTTCAAGCACTAACGGAAATATGGAAAAACTGACTCAGACTTCAACATTTGACATCAAATCACGAATCTAATGTAAATAAAACACTGAACACGAATCGAGCAACAAGCTAACACGAAGAATGACGATCCTTCAGTGCTTGTGCCAAACTCTTTCTCTTACAATTTGTTGTGAATTCTGAAATATTTAATCAAACAATAACTACCAACTTTGGAATAGCTATAGAATTATTCCAACTTTTTTACCGCCTTTGCATAAACCTCAGCTTAGAAAGCTTTCGAGATGGATATGTTTTGAATGAGAGGGGAGTATTTACAGCAATAAGGCAGAAATTTGTTTTAAATAACCATGACAGGGATTCTGCAATGAGGATGTAAAGTCATGTTGGCGAAAAATTGTTTATGAATTTCTCAAAAAATCAGTTTATAATTTTAGATGAATTTTTTTCAAATATTTGTATTTACCATATAAAGCATGTTCAGAATGTTACATGATTCTTTGAAGCTTCACCACGAGAAAATAATCTAAAGTTATGCTATAAATAATCTATCAGTGTAGTGAAAGCGCTTTCCAGGCGAAAAAGTTTGCACTTACTGAAATATGATGATGATCACAGTTACCTATGAAGACAGAACTTATCGTCGGCAGTTTGAGTTTTGAATGGAATTGGTGTAATGTGTACAGGTAAATTAAGTACCAAGAATCACGAAGAATTTCCAGAAAGTCATTATTCATGTCATTATGATCAGAAGAGGAAGATCCCTTGTGTCTGCGTTTGCACTGTGGCTCAATTATGCCCATAAATAATTTCTGTTACCTCGGAAGAACATTATGGTCCTCTTTATCATTTCAGATCTCCCCTATGGCCCGGGGATTCTCTCTGATGAAGACATCAGAGAGCTTTCAAAGCCCTCATGTGGAGCCATGTGCACCGTCTGTGACGTAAGCACATTTATTCAATACCAAAGATAGCGCATATTCTCGAACGTACACCTCCGTTCCATTTTGAGGTTTGCTTCCTCCCGATCTGAGCTCTTAATATATTTGTAGACTAAACTGAGTAATCAAAGTTCATGATATTATTTGGTTTATTATGACCACATTGCAAATTAATTAATTTTCTTTTGCCTTTGATTTTAATTCATTCTTCACCCAGAATCGTTTATTTTAGAAAATACACACACGTACAGGAAGTCTACGAAAAATGTTAAGAATATTTGGCCACTTTGCGACGGCAATATTCAAATGACGGCAAGTTTGGGTTAAATACGATTTATTGTTTAGAAAAAGAGCCATTAGCTTTTGTTAATGAATTATATTTTGTTTATGAAACTTAAAAAAGAATTCAAATTTTTATAATTTGTGAAGGAATTTTTCAGCAGCACATTTTGGTTAAGAAAAATTACAGCTTATTAATAGTAATGCTCTCTCTTGAAGAAATTATTTGTCCTAAAGTGTTAATCTTAAAACGCATCATTTAAACATATTTGATAATTTATTTTGTACATTTTTTGTAAAGAAAAGTATGTATTAATGTTACCAATTTGTCTGTTCGTCCGTCCGCCTGTGGACACCATACCTCTACAACTATTAAAACAATCTGAAATTTTTTTTTTTTGAATTGAGAAACTTGAAAAGTGAGAACGATGAACCTTGCCGTCCGATTTTATCCACTGCATAACTTTGCTTTTAGAGAGCGTAAGCTCAGATGCCATCGAATTCAAAATATATTTATTTCATATTACTGCGCCGCGCCGGTTTCCTAAGACTGGCTTCTGACCATTCCTCCGAAATGAGTCTTGGTAAGAGTCCCGGCTAGGCATAGATGCTGTGTTTGTTTAACGACACTGGCTGTCTCTCCCTTCTCTGAAACTAGTAGTGCTAAATTAGGGAATGGACGACTGCTTGAATCACACTGAGTTGCTCGCTGTGGTCGTTAAACCCCCAAACAAACAGACGAACAAAGAAAATATATTGCTCGCAAATATCAGATTGACAAAAATATTTTCTCCCCTAACACCATTTATATCGAAGATTATTCGGAACTCTGTTTCTTTTTCAAGTAGGTCACAATTTTTCTAATAGGGGACGTAAAGACAGATTGATATTTGCCCGATATCTCAGCTCCTAAAAGTCCACCATGCATAAATGGGAAACGAATTTCCCGGAAGAAATAATTCTTCTCAAATACATGGAAGGGGATACAAATGAAAACATGGGCACTGATGGCCGCATTTTTACTGTGGTCCATGCAGCCACTCTTTCTCTTTCAGAAAACTAGAAAACTACATTTCCTTGGAGCGGGAATCGAACCCGCACCTCCCGATTACCGGTCGAAAATGCTATCCGTTGCAACACCCAGGACACGTAAGTTCCAAGCAACTGAAGCTAAGCAGATGTAACTTAGAAATATGAGAACATTTCAGATTTCCGCAGTCGAAGCAACCATAAGCTTCGTCGTAGCGTCCCAACGAACTTTTTTTTTTTTTTTTGAAGGTTTAACGACCACCGCGAGTAACTCAATGGGCTATAAGCAGTCGTCCGTCCCTAATTTAAGGTCACTGGTTCCAGGGAAGGGAGACAGCCAGTGCCGTAAGACAAACACAACATCCATTCCTCACCGGGATTCGAACCCGGACCCCTTACGGACGAATGATCAGAGGCCATCGCTTAGACCACTGCGCCACCGGGGCGGCAGACCTTTTTTAGCATCCGGGGTCAGATTCATTTGTATCGCCTTCCATGTATTTGAGAAGAATTATATCTTCGGGGAAATTCGTTTCCCATTTATGTATGATGTTCTCAAAAGCACTGGAACTTAAAAAGGCCTACATACGAACCCAGATGTGATAAAAGGTCGTTGGGACGCTACGATGAAGCTTATGGTTGCTTCGACTAGCACAAATCTAAAATGTTCTCAGATTTCTAAGTTACATCTGCTTAGCTTCAGTTCCTTGCCTAGGGTGGTGTAACGGATAGCATACTCGACCGATAATCGGGATGTGCTGGTTCGATTCCCGCTCCAGGGAAATGCAATTTTCAAGTTTTCTGAAAGAGTGGCTACATGGACAGCAGTGAAAATACGGCACATCAGTGCCTATGATTACATTCCTAAAAGTCCGTTTTGAAAATTTCTGCCTACATCGGATATAAGTCCTGGTGCAAAATGTTCTGCTTATAGTTTCTAAATTTGGAAAAATAACCTGTTTGCCCTATCTCCGCGTCTGAAATCTCGATTTAAAACAATTCTTTTGTAATCCCATACCGCTCACCACAAAAAACCTTTTTTACGCTTTCCAACCGTAATTTGAAGAAGCGTATATGCTCCAGCTTTGTCCGTCCGTCCGTCTGTTGGCAGGATAACTCGCGTAAAAATGATTCGATATCGATGAAATTTTAGTATGTGGTAGGGGACCACCTGGGGACGAACCCTATTGAAAATGGACGAAATGGGGTCAAAGGTCATGGCATAGGAGCGGGATCCATTCCATTGCACTTATGCGTCATAACTTGCGTAAATATGGTTCGATGGCGATGAAAATTTAGCATATTGTAGGGCACCACCTGGCGACAAACCCTATTGAAAATGGACGAAATGGGGTCAAAGGTCAGGACATAGGAGCGGAATAACTTTCATCACCATTATGCGTTATAACTTACGTAAAAATATTTCGATTTGGATGAAATGTTAGTATGTTGTAGGGGCCTGCCTGGGGACGAATCCTATCGAAAATGGGCGAAATGGGATCAAAGCGTAGAACACAGGAGCGGAATATATCCCATAGCCCTTATGGATCATAACTTACGTAAAAATGCTTCCATTGCGACAAAACTTTGTCATGTTATTTCGGAGGTACACTGAATCGGTTCTGTTAAATATAATCGAAATGGGATCAAAAGTCAGGGCACAGGACCGAGATTTATTCCACAGCCATTATCCTCATAACTTGAGTAATGATTTCTGGTATGTTGGAAAGCGTATTATAATCAATGCATTGCATGATTTTACTAACTTGTTAAAAATACCTTCTGCTTTACATAATGCATAGTTTTCCCGCCAGGAGAAATAGTTGTATATTTCACTTTTTTTTTTTTTGATTGAAGGTTTAACTATTACCGTGAGCAACTCAATGGGCTATAAGCAGTCGCCCGTCCCTAATTTAGGGCTACTGGTTCCAGGGAAGGGAGAGAGCCAGTGCCGTAAGACAAACACAACATCCATGCCTCACTGGGATTCGAACCCGGCCCCTTTCGGACGAATGATCAGAGGCCATCACTTAGACCACTGCGCCACCGGGACGGCGTATTTCATTTTTTTCCAACATCTGTGCTTCTGATAGTCCGATTTGAAAATTCGTACTTTGTTGGAGAGTTCTTTGCTTGTAATTTCAGATTTTTCTTAACACACAAGTTTTCAACTAGAGAGCATGAATTCTCATTTTGTTTTACAGCATATTTGCAGCAACATCTGCCCGTCTAAATCCCTGTTTGAAAAAATCGGTTAGATAATACTAACTGCGAAAAAATTCTGTATGCATCACCGGCCCAAAGCAATACACAATTTTCCCCCTGGGGGCGTAAAGGTTTAACGTGTTTTCTCGATATGTTTGCTTCTAAAAATCCGATTTAAAAATTTCTTTTACCACAGGACACCATTCACTACGTGGAACACTTTGCATTGATTCATGGATTTGTTAGTTCACAGTTTTGCGCTAAGTAGTGTTAGTGTGTATTTAGGTTTGCACTAACCGTATCTCTTCTTCTAAAAATGCTGTTGGTAAATTTCTTTTTTTACTGTATGCCTTTTGCTACAGTACAGATAAAGAATATTATCATCCTTAAATAAAGCACAGTTTTCCCGCAAGGGGAGTGAAAGTGCCATAACTTTTTTCTCTCTACCTATGGTTCCAAAAGACGTATTTGAACATTTTTTCCCTTAGCATAGCTTTTGCTGTAAAGAACACTTTTGGCATGTTTTCTACTTTCCATTATTCAAAGTTCAGCCCCAGGGTTTTCAGCGTACACTTCTATTTGAAAGAATCAATTCGATTCTAAAAATCTTTCCGCAATTTTTTTCTTTTAATACGATACTTTTTGTTTTGAAGATTATTTTGAACCCATTTGCTTCTTTGAGTAACGCAACCTTTTCTGCTAGAACGCTTAAAGTTATATCACGACTTTTTTACCCCTTTTTCTAACGGTTCGATTTTAAAACACCTTTTTCTCTGATGCAGCTTTCTGATATGAGAAACGTTTGGTCAACAATTTGTGTAACATACATTTCAGCCCCTAGTAGGCGTAAGTAGCTATTTCCATTTCTGGATGTTTTGTTGATTGTAAAAATCCAGTTGATTTTCTTTTTAACCGGTTCGATCAAATATGAATAACCCTTCGCACATTACGTATTCTAAATTATGCTCTCTTTTTTCTTAGATGGAGAAAGTATTTTTTCGTTTTGTTGTATTTTTATATTTTTAAAACACTTGCTTCGAAATATATTTTTTTGTGCCAGAAAGGATTCAAAAGACGCGCTCGTCTGAATAGAAAATTTGTTGTCATCTTTCTTGATTTTTGTTGTCGACAAATACTTACACAGATATTCCAAGGCTTTCCCCTTAGAGACGTTTCTCTTGGTCTTAGAAACACACAGGATTATTTAATGGAATTCGAAAAATATATAACGTGCCTAAGTCGGAACTTATACTTGTTCTAATTATCAAAGACGAATTTTTCTTTTGTTTTCGAGGTTTAACGTCCACTGTGAATGTGTGAACGTGAATTGCTGACTTTATTTAAAAAACAGAGAAAATCTTCATACCCCTTCTCAATCTTATAGGACGGAAGAAGAAAAAAACCCTCAAAAACCCCATCAATGAATAATGAAAAGCAAAGTCTAACTATAGTAGGATCAAGAAAGGAGTTATCAGGTGGCTCTCTGCGACAGAAAATGGAAAAAAATGAGAAGCTCAGTATCTCTCAAATAAAAAAAGGTACAAAATTACTAGAAACCTACCTAACAAAATTTTCCTAACCAATTCCGCAGGTAGCACGCACGCACGCACACACACACACACAAAGACCGAAATACCCAATAGTCGCCCGCCCATAATTTAGGATTATTTGTTTCAGGGAAAGGAGAGAGCCAATTCCGAAAGACAAACTCAAAGCTTATGCCTCACCGGGATTTGAACCCGTATCCATCTCGGACGAATATCAGAAGCCAACGCTTAGACCATTGCTCCATAGCGACGGCCATTCGCTTACTTCGAGAAAGTAGTTTTTTCAATTTATCAAAGGCTGCATCTATTTTAGCATTTGATGAGGAGGAAGGAGAACTCTTCCTGGCACTCCTGGGAGAATCATTTGACGTGGAGACAGAAGTTCTAGAAGCAGATGCAGGTACAGGCGCACTGGGATTCTTGGCAAAGATACGTTACCACGCAGTGTTTACAAATTTCCGAAATATAGTGAGATCTCCAAGCAGTTCAGAAATTCGTAGGATCTTGTGGGTACCACCAAGGTAAGTAGTTACCTTGGGGTAGTACAATATAACATGAAAAACCCCATCAGATTCTGACTGGTGGATCTCTCACCCCGAAGACGCAGATACATTGTACAGCAAGCGCCTGGAGAGAGTTAAGGAACCACTCATTCGTAACAACATATAGAAGTCCTCGAAAAATATACTTAAAAAATCTCTGAGATGAGGCAAATCTCTTGGCCTAGCGGGACGAGATGCTGGTGAAGACCTGAGCAACTCTAAGGGCTATAAGTATGCGCCTGTTCCAAATTTTGGGCAGCATCTGGTTCAAAGAGAAAGGAGAGAGGCAGTCCCGTAAGAAAAACGTACCATACAATGTCTCACCTGGGATTCGAATCCAGACTGATCTCAGACGAATGGTTAGAAACCATCGGTTAGATCATTGTGCAACCGGGACACAAAAGATGAAGAGACTTAGAAATTTAAATATTTTACCGAACTGTCCTTCCAAATGGCTTAAATCTCATTTCACCACCTTCTGCATTCCTCAACAGGGCAAGATTGAATCTTCTTATGCGAGATCTCTAAAACAATGTTATTCAACTTTTTCGGAGAATATCTAGCCCAACACTAAAGTTCTAATTCGATGCAAATCATTGCAACATAATACTGTACAGTAGATCAAAATTGCGTCTCAAATTTCTGCTTGTTTGGAGTTAATGTTCTTATCTGTTACTGATGTCAGAGAAAAACCAACGGAAAAATCATTGAGTGGCAAATAATAACTGAACGTTGTGAGCTTTAACGCTATTCAAATTTATTCAAAATCATGTAAATGCGTTATGCTTCAAGGATTTGAAGGGAAACCGTGCTCTCTTTGTTTCTGTGCATGATGCTAACACCAGGATTCATGAAAGGCTCACTTCCGGTTTTTCGAACACCAAGAAAATACAGATGACGTTCTTCGCGATTTCTTACCTCTTCTCCTGACTCATGAATATTTTAATAATTCAAAATTCTTCTGCGACTTAGTTTCATACTAATAGTTCTCTGTTCTTATAAAGCATAAACAAAAGGAAATTGGTTATCCGAGTTATCAGGAAGAAGGTATGATCCGTAAACGATGAAAACATTTCAATGCCACAAAGAAGTTACTGTCACCTAAGTGCAAACGCATAACGTCTAAACAGACGTTGTACATTTTCATAACAAAATTTAAATAGAATCTTTTATAATTTTTTGGTAAGCACTCTTTCATTTCTTTATTATCGGATTGATTGAAGCTAGGTGTTTCGGAAGTTCGGGACTTTGCGCTACAAGTAACACAGGGGAATTTCGCTTAATACTAGTGTATGTTAAAGAAATATTTGCCATGAAATTGTCACGTGAGCGAAAATAGAGTGCTTACAACTTGTTACCGCAAATGAATAACTTTTATCACTTAACATTTCGAACCAAATACTCCAATCAGTTAACACCTGAAACTAAAACAGATTTATCAGGAAATTTAACTTTATTAATATCAAAACATCGAAACATAAAACATCGTTGAAAAGTGACTCCACATTTTTTTTGTTTCTCGGTTAACGACCATTATAAGCAACTCGAAGGGCTATAAGCAGTCGCTCCTCCCTAATTTAGGGACATTGGTTGTAGAAAAGGGGTAGAGTCAACACCATTAGCCAAGTACATCAGCTGTACCTCCTCCAGGGCTCGGACGACAAGCCAGAAAATGGGTCTCTGACCACTCTGCCACCGGGAAAGTTGACTCCACTGAGCGTGAGATGAAATATTTGCAGAACATTTCACGATATATCAGTCGCTCTGAACTGTGTGAAATATTAATTGGATTTAAGTGGTCGTGATTGTAGGATAAGGTTTGGGTAAATATTGATCACTAGTAAATATAGAGACCACTAGTGCTACATCATGTCTCATCTACTCTAGTTTTTTTATAGTTGATTTTCTTGGGCTTGGATTTGAATGATCCTTTTTTCCTCACAAACTCGCAACGAAGAGGCCGAACACTCCTTAAAACTCAGCACAGAAATTTATTCGGCACAGTTATAGAAATAGTTCTTAGAAATATTGAACTCAGTGCAATTTATAACCGCACTTAGCACGTAATATAGGAGCAGAATAATATCGCAGAAAGAAGAACATGCTAGCCACAGAAATTAAATAGAACAGCATCTACAACAACAACTATAACTCGAGCGGCGTATATATACTCTCCATGTTGAGCTTTGAGACCTATCCATGTGTTACCTAAGCCTTTGTGGATACGGGAGAACTTTCGGTTTTGCTTCTCCGAGCGGGAAAAGAAGACGCCATTCGCCGAGGCTCCGGCGCCTTTGAAACGAGTCCTTGTAGAGGGGAAGAGGAGCGTAATTTCCATCTGATAGAACCATACACTTCCTTTTTTCTTTTCGCTGGGTTTTTATTTCGGGTATTTACAATAAAAATAAAAAATTAGGGAAACATGAAAATTTATTTATTTATTACAAATTTCGGAAAATATGTACGAGGTATTTAACATATAAAATTTCGGAAATGTGGGTTTTTATATGAGAAAATTTATTTACTTAAAAATACGTTCCCTACTTGTAACAGCTTCTTGTGGGATTCTATTTGGAACTAAATAAGTATATTATGTCATGTTACAAAGCTGACTTTCGATTAATAAAAATAAATCCCAACAAAGAGACAAAAAACAGTGAATAAACAAGGAAAATTATCTAAACGAAGCCCCGGCTGAAGTCCTTTTTGTGAATGAAAAATGCAGCAGAAGAACACTGATTCAACTGAGAAACGCATTTCATAAGAAATTTTCAAAGTTACAAAAATACGTATTGTAAAGGAATTTCTCTCTTCCTGAAGTAACTGTTCCAGAACATCAGCTCGAATTTTTAACTACGCTTGAGAAATTAAGAGTGGAAAAACTCATCGGTTTTCTACAAAGGCAGTTCCATAAAAACTGAGAGTAATTTTTTTTTCATTGACAACAGTACGAAGGGAAAAAATAACCACCCAGACGACTAACAGAATTAAGAGAGTATCTATGGCAACAGTTATTAGCCGTGGTAGACGATTTTGGTTTGGTTATTGCGCAGTTGTTTAAGGTACGTCTGCATTTCGCCATATAGCTATGGAGGTGAGTGATTCAGAGTTAAGAAGTGAAATGCGGTGTGCGATAAAAGTTTGCTATCGTTTGGGTGAAACGGCTCCAGAAACAGTTGATTTAATAAAAACAGCTTACAAAGATAAATGTTTGGGTGGGTCAACGATTTTTAGATGGCACCATGATTTCAAAAAAGGGCGTTTGTAGACAGAACTCGCTCCTAAGCTTGGTCGACCTGAAAGTGTTGTTATGGAGCGTATTATTAACACTTTTGTGTAATCCTGCAAGAAGATCGACGAATGACGTGTGAAGACATAGCGCCGTCAACTAAACGTCGGCATTCCGTAAGTCTACACAACAAAGTACAGCTGCATCGTGTGTGTTTCAGATGGGTACCTCATCACCTGACGAGAAAAAATTGTTAGCCAGAGTTCAGGTGTGTCATGAGTGGAAACAAATGATTGCAAAGAATCCAAACTTTCTAAACACAGTAATATCTGCCGATGAAACATGGGTCCACCATTTTGTTTCCCTCACAGAGCGCACATCGAGTGTCTGGAAACACACAGGCTCGCCTCCTCCGAAAAAGGTCAGCCCAATCAAATCAGCTGGGAAGGTGATGATGATAATTTTTTCTGATCATAAAAGTGTAGTCTACCAGCATGCAGTTCTTCCACAAATTACTGTCAATGCTGACAATTACACTTCAGTCCCGAAGCGTCTGCGACGATACATATCTATTAATCGACCGGAAGTGGTGGGTAAGTGGACCTTACATCATGATAACGCCCGCCCACATGTGGCTGCTTGTGGTCAACAGTTTCTTACGAAATGTAGTATTGAAATCATGCCACAACCTGCCTACAATCCTGACCTCGCCCCGTGCGATTTTTGGTTGTTTCCAACAATGAAGAAGTTCCGTGACGCAACATTCAACACATATGCGGGAATTATTCAGGCTGCAAAGGGGTCCCTAAAGCTGTCTCCAGAAAATGCCTTCGCCACACATTGTGAAAAGTGGACTGAACGATGAAACCGTTGCATATCATCCGAGGGAAGATATTTTGAGAATAACATATATTTTTCTGTACCAATAATTCTTCATTTTGTGTGATTTTACTCTCAGTGTTTATGGAAAACGGCCGTTGTATATCTCTAAAATGAATAAATGTTTTATCCATGTATCAGAAATCGTATTATTTCATAATATATCTGACACGGAGATGAACTTTGGAAAATGTTAAGACCGAGAAACAAATAATTGTGATGGGATATAATTACTATTAGCTTTAGGAAACGTGCCCAAATTTCAGTTACAAACTCTTATTTCAGACATTTTTATAAGACATATAGCAACCGGAAAATCAGTAAGGGACCAGTTTGCGGCAGACGAGGGGAAATTACCTTCACTCATTACAGATGATTTCAATATTAAAGATCAAAATGGACACCCGTTCTGTGAAACGCTTCAAAATATCCTTTGGACACGTTTCGTTTGCATCCAGATCAGAAACTTTCTTCTCATAAACAATAGCAAACCAGACATGGCTGCTGACGCAAATTTGTCCCACTAATGAAATAAGAAGGGAAATTAAAGCTGCTGCGCAATTTCGGAACACGCAAGCTGATTTAAAGCGATCTCTTGCGTATTTTAATTGAGCAACATTTAATGAAGGATCAACTGTAAGCCACATAACCTCTCTCGCCTCCGAGGAACATGTTTGAAATAAACTAAGCAAATTACAGCTTGGAGTACTATTGGATGCTGTGTCGTGCTCGAGAGCTTTCCATATTTTACCTTGCCGTAAGTAGTATTTCATCATTTACGGTTTATCAACATCTACGTGCTTTGAAAAGCCACCGTCAGTAATGTACGTTAGATAAATTAACGACTGGAGAAACTAAAAAACGCAAAACCAAACACAACAAACGCATCACGTTTGGTTTGAAATCCGTCCTTCGACTCGAAATCTTGATCTTCAAAGCAATATTCCAATTATGGACGTCCTTAATACTGAGAAAACAAACCGACCAAAGAACCAATTTCAATACAGAACAAGAGCGAAGCTGACGAATATTTAGGATTAACATGAATGCCTTTGTCAGAAAAGACATTTATGGTGTTGAGGTTTGCTCAAAAACCACGAGGAACCTTGCTGCAAGTAGAAAAGCGGCATTCATTTTTCAACCAAAAGTTCTATAGCAAGATGGGGCAGTTATGAACAACTCTAAACACGAACACCATTTCAGAGTCATTGATGTTGCTCAGTAATGCCAGAGTAACTTTCTTTATTTTTCTGAAGTTATGTCCAGGATACGGTGAGATGCATAGGGGTTCAGATACACTTTCAAATAATTTATTAATTAATATACTTGTATAACTAGTACAATTTCCATTTCTAGGCGTAATACACTACGACAATAAAATTGCAAGTTTCCTCTGCCACGAGCAGCTTCATCGCTGCCTGTGGTAGCGACAGCTTGCAATTTTATTGTCGTAGTGTATTACTCCTAGAAACGGAAATTGTACTAGTTATACAAGTATATTGATAAATAATGTATCTCCAGGATACTTAGTGCAACTCTCAGATATGTCTCGTCGGTTACAATATCCCGTTGCACTGAAACAAAAGTTCGTTACCCATCGAATACAAACGGTTTCTAAATGAAAATATAATGCTCATTTCGTAACTCGTATACTCATACCAGATCCGAATTTTAAAATTGTATATTGGTCGCGATATTATTGCATAAAATACAACCTTTTCAACACACGAATGTTTTCGAAAGAGTTCAAATATTATAAGCTTCCCACCAGGGAGTGTACTCTTGTAATTTCTAATTTTAAAGACCAGTTCTTGAAATAGAAAGGAAAGTTGATGCACACACTAACTAAAATTGTGGGTTCTGTGGATTACAGATAACAAATAAGTCATAAAGCGTTTTTATCCACCACGATTGCGCAGCGGAAGCTCCGGGCTCATGATCATTCATCCGAGTGGGCCAAGGGTGGTGTGTTTGTCTTACAGAACTGAATCACTCCCCTCCCAGAAACCAGCGTCCCTAAATTAAGGAAAGAAGACTGCATATAGCTCTTTAAGTTGCTAATGGTGATCGTTAAACTCCGAAGCAATAAAAAAGTGTTTTAAATTCAAGTAAAATAGGAGAAACAATCCTGTGCTATTCAGTAGACAAATAGTTGATTTAAATTCACACGAAAACAATCTAAAGTCACAATTCCTTAGGAGAGTCACAGATTCACACTGAAAAATGTGAATCCAAACACGTATTTTAAATCATTAAAAGTTCATGCAAACGTTTTCAAAGGAAAATGTCAAACAATTCTTTCACATGGTGGATTGAAAGTCACTTCGAAAACATGTACAATTGATATAAACCATAGGAATCACTCGAAAGATCAGAAAATTAAACCAACTAAAATATCAGAAATTGTCACGAAAGATGTCAAAGACAGCTACGAGAAAATCACTCTATGAAAATGTTATGAGTCTCAAAATATTTGGAGAATTCCTGAAACGAGGTTTACGAATCATCAACGAAAACTAAGTCCAGCAAAATTAGGAACCTGCATAAAACGTCCAGTGCAAAGTAATTCAAACCACATAATGGCACATATACTGAGCCATTGAGGGGATAGACTGCTAATTATAGGACGTAGCTTCCGAAATCCATATAAAAAATTATTACCGAATGTTGAGAAAATTTTCTGCACATCATTACGCTGTTAAATATAGGGCACTATTACGTAACTAAATGTTCGGTGGGTAACATATTTAAACTGAAAACGAAAACTAAATATTCATAACCGATATAAAGCAGCTCAGAGAGACATCAGTGGTAGAAATGCATTGATAAATGAAAATTTTAATTCCCGACTTTCAGCAGCACTTCCAGTCTTCTGTAAGTTGATTGATTTGGTTCCTGTAAGTGATATTGATGTCTCGAATTCCTGTTCTCCGATCCCCGATCTGAGCACATTAATAGCTTCCTGCATTTTCATAAATGATAATGAGCTCTCCTTTCATGAAATTCCGTTTGGTCGAGAGTTAGGAAGAATTAAAATTGCGCATCATTATCGTCGTAATGATGAAATCACGTTATGAGTCACGATTTTCGGTTTCCACTCCCTCTCTCTCTCCTGAATGCTTTATATCACATCCGTAGCCGTAATTTCAAAGGAAAGAATATCCATTATACTGTCGAACTAATCATTCATCCACATTAAAATGAAATCAGATTTATTGTCTTACCAGAATGAGACTTACGTCATTTGACATGAAACTTCTGTAACTTAGGATGGACGAATTAAAAAAATGTTTCACATGGGTCGATGATTATCTATTACTCTACTAAACATCCGGAAGTGCTTTCATTCCTCAGTCGTTCAATGTCAAAAGTACAGGGGAAAAAATCTAGAAGTCAAATCCGGAGAGAAAATCTGGAAGTTGGAATCCGAAATCTACTAGTTGCTCCAATAGCACTTGAAAGTGAAATTGTGGAACGCACTCCGAATTTAATTCGTTGCTCAAAAATGGGGTTATTATTTTCGGCCAAATGCATTTAGTGTTATAAGCTACTGTTTGCCACCATAAACATTGAATATCCGTTTTTAACACGCCTTTTGTAGAAAAATAATGTGCTCATAGTATCACTTTATCTGTCCGTCTGCCTGTGGGTAACATATCTCTGAAACTATTCGTCCAATTTAAGAAATTCTTTTTGAATTGGGAAGCTTGAAACGTGAGAATGAGGATCCCCTGCATTCCGGTATCGAATTGAAAATGCGTTTTATTCCATATACAGGGTGATTCAGAACTCATGGGACAAACTTTAAGCAGTGGTAGAGCACACTGAAACAAACATGTTTTGTATAGTAATGTATGGGCGCAAGTGACGCGTTGAGGCACAAACACAAGAAATAGACATGAAAGGAAACATAAATTGTGTACTTACAGCATCGTTGACATACCAAGAACGATTCTCTGTGAATGTGTGGGCTGGTATTTTGAACGACTTCCTGCTTGGCCCATATCTACTACCAACGAGACTCGATGGCAGATGTTATCGTATTTTTCTGGAAGAGGTTTTACCAGAATTGCTTCAACATGTACCACTGGACGTTCGACAAGGACCGTGGTTTCTGCATGAAGGGATGCCAGCCCATTTCAGCATTAATGTGCACAATTACCTGGATGCCACTTTTGGGGCGCGATGGATTGGCAGTGGTGGACTAGTCCGTTGGCCACCCCAATCACCCGATTTATCGAGCATCGATTACTTCTTATGGGGACATCTGAAAGCCCTCGTTTACGAGACTCCAGTTGACTCAGCTGAGGACCTCGTCGCTCGAATATCCGTTGCGGCTGCACGTGTGCAAGAAATACCTGGCATCTTTGAAACTGTACGCCAATCACTCCGTCGACGCTGCCACGCATGTTGGTGGACGCAATTTTGGGCAATTATTGTAAACATTGCTGTAAAGACGCACTTGTCAACGATGCTGTAAGTAAACAATTTATGTTTCCTTTCATGTCTATTTCTTGTGTTTGTGCCTCAACTCGTCACTTGCGCCCATACATTCCTATACAAAAAGTTTTTGTTGCAGCGTGCTCTACCACCCCTTAAAGTGTGTCCCATGAGTTCTGAATCACCCTCTATATATGCTTCTAAATATCCAATTAACGAAATTATTTTCCGTTCGATGACATTTATATCGAAGACTATTTTAGGTACAGTCTCTGTTTCAAGTAATGCATAGATTTTCTGCAAGGGAGCGTGACGATAAATTTAGTTTTCCCGGATATCTCTTCTTCTGCAAGTCCGATCTGAAAAATTCTTCCTACGACGGATACACTACCTGATAGGAAAAGTATTTACATATACTCACTAATTTCTGATTTTTGATAAAGAATGGCTTAGCCACCAAGGTGCATAAGTGCTCCTTTCTGCTTCTGATGTATGCAGCAAAGTCTGAGCTTCTGAAAACTCGACTGAAAAAATTCTTAGTGGTCCGATACAGCTCACAACGAGATACCCTTTAAGAATAAATCTTGCTTATACACTATCTACCAACAAGTAATTGGACACCTGTGATAGCAAAGAAAAACGAAGTTTATTCACCTTCAATAGTTGATGGAGCCTCCACGAGCGGCGATTACAGCTGCGACCCTCCGGGGCATACTCTCAACCAGGCGTTGTACTACGGCTAGCGGTATTTTCTTCCACTCGGCTTGGAGAAGACAGGTCAGTTCCTTCACCGATTTCGGACGATGGGGCACCCCTTAAGTTGACAATCCAACTCATCCCAGAGTCCCAGAGGTGCTCGATAGGGTTAAGGTCAGGGTTCTGCGCAGGCCAATCCATTCGATTAACCCCATTGTCACCATGCCAAGCCATGGTTGACCTCGCAACATGACAGGTGGCATTGTGATCCTGAAAGTAACATGGGTTCACCCCGTAAAACTGTCACAACGTAGGAAGCGCATGGTCATCCAAAATGGTGCAGTAGGTCTCGGCGTTGAGTCTACCAGGAATTGCGACCAAGAGTCCCGTGCCATACCAGGAGAAACAGCCCCATAGCATAATTCTACCGCCGCCGAATTTCACAGTTGGCACAATACATTCCGGCATTAGGCGTTCTCCATGCAGACGCCAAACCCAGACCCTGCCATCCGAACGGTAGAGGGTGAACCTTGATTCGTCGCTGCAGAGAACCTGTTTCCACTGTTCAACAGTCCACTGTCGACGTTCTTTGCATCACGTTAGCCGAGCAGCGCTATTAGACTTGGTGATCAAAGGCTTGTTGGCGGCAGCACGTCCATGATGACCGAGCAGATGGGCTTCCTTACGGATGGTATTCATCAAAAGAACACTCCCGGATGCCTGTTGAAACTCCTCGCGAATGTGGCCCATTGATTTGGTGCGGTTCTTCCGAATTTCTCTAGCCAGCACCCGTCGGTCTCTAATTCCCAGTTTTGTGGGTCTGCCGGGTCGGGGCACATTCCGACAGTCACCTCTCATCTTCCACTTGCCAATCACGAAGGCCACTGTCAATTTTGGGTACTTCAACTCGCTGTATATGTCACGTATGGATCGACCATTTCTGTGATACCCGACGATTACACCTTTGTCGAAATCAGAGAGCTCCGAACTACGTGGCATCTTGCATGCGGCTGGTTGCGTTGTTGTTTTCCACACGATATTTAACGGCGGCAGCCGTGACGTGTATCAGGACCGCCGATATCGTCGATTGCAGGGGTGTCCAATTACTTGTTGGTAGATAGTGTAATAGTTCACAGTTTTTCCCCCAGAGAACATAGATGTGTATCTTATAAGAGACCGATTTGGAAAGTTCTTTCTTTGTGTGAGAGCGTTTCCGGCGCGAAATATTTCTCCTATAATTTCAAAATTTTCTTAACGCGCAAGTATGTTACTAGGGTTAGTAAGTTCATGTATTTCTTTACAGCAATATCTGCAAGACTAAAAGCCGATAGAAGCATTTCATTTTCGGCCGGATGCTACTAACTATGAAGACTCTTTTTGTGTATTTTCCTTCCGAAGTAATACACAATTATCGCCGCGAGGAGGCGCCAATGTTTAATCTGCTTTTCTTAATATCTTTGCTTCTACATCTGCGAATTACAAAATTCATTTAACACCGTATACCATTTACCTTGTGGAACACTTTAAGCTTGCATTTGAAGAGTTTTATAGTTCACAGTTCTGTTTTTGGGTGGTGTTTGTGTATTTCTGTGTGCAAATGTATCTGAAAACCCTATTAAGAAATTTCTGTTTTACTGTATGCCATTCGCTACAATAAAGACATGACCCTCTTTAAATAATGCACAAAATTTTCGCTAGGGGACGTCAAGTTCAAAACCTTTTTCTCGCTATCTCTGCTTCCGGGAGACGTATTTAAAAATGTTTTGCATCCCCGGTGGCGCAGTGGTCTGAGCGATGGCTTCTGATCATTTGTCCGGAAGGGGTCCGAGTTCGAATTCTGGTAAGGCATGAATGTTGTGTTTGTCTTACGGCACTGGCTCTCTCCCTTCTCTGGAACCACCGCCTCTAAATGAGGGATGGGAGACTGCTTATAGCCTATTGAATTGCTCACGGTGGTCGTTAAACCTCCAATAATAAAAAAAAAGTTATTTTTCCTTAGCACAGCTTTTCCATGAAGAATAATTTTTGCCTATTTTCAACTTTTCCATTATGGAAAATTCTTCCGCTAGAAGATGTAGAGTTATATTATGTTTCCTTCTATATTTTTTTCATTAACTGTTCGATTTGAAAATCTGTTTGTCTCTCTTACCTTTTTTCTTCTACGAGAAAAGTTTTGGGCTCCATTTGATAATTTAACATACATACCTTTAGCCGATTGTGGAAGTACACTCATTGTCATAAAAATCCGCGCACCAAGAAAAAAACGTGCGATTAACTCGAAACTCGGCAAATAGCTACGGATGGCAGACATACAGATGATGAAAGTTTCATGAGATTCCGCATGCCGCCGCGTCCAAGACCGGCGCTGAAATCGCGATCTTGGGGGCTTATAAGACGCCACGCAGGGGACTCCACATTCTTGTCGAAGTGCGTGGTAAGAGTCGGATGAGATCCCTGAATGATAGATATGCCAAGGAGCCGTCGTAGATGTGCGTACGGGCAACTGACGGAGTTTGAATGATGTCGTATCGTCGGGATGAGAGAGGCAGGGTGGCCCGCGCGCCGAATCGGCCGGCATTTGGGCCGGCAGGATAGTACGGTGCAGTCGTGTTGGGAACAATGGACACGGGAGGGCACCCAGACACGGCGGACTGTATCTGGACGACCCAGACACACCACCAGCAGAGAGGACCGTGGGATCATGAAAAAAGCACGCGCAGATGAAACGACGTCCTTGTCCATTATCCAAAGACATGTGGCGGCTGTACAAGGGACTCCTGTGTCCGCCGCAACCATTTCCAGACACATGGCAGAGGCGAATCTGCACTCTCAACGGCCCTTACGTTATCTGCCATTAACACGTGATTATCGCCGGCCTCGACTGCAGAGGTGTCAGCAGCGAGCAACGTGGAATGCTACGGACTGGCGACGTATAGTATTCAGCGACGAATTCCGCTTCTGTATGGGAACGGACGGCCACCGTGTCAGAGTGTGGAGTACCGCAGGTGAGCGCTACAATTCCATCCTCACTGTACAACGGCACACGCCCCAAACTGCAGACGAGATGGCCTAAGGGGCCGTAGCGTATGACAGCCGGAATTCCCTCACAGTGATCCGAGGGGCGTTGACATCCCAGCTCTGAGTACACGAGACCCTGCGGCCCCATGAGCTGCCTTTCCTGGCGGGGCGGCTCGGATCCATTTTACAACAAGAAAACACCCGTTCTCACACTGCTCGGGTTTCCCAGGAGTGTCTAAGTGCGCCCATACATTCCTATACAAAAAGTTTTTGTTGCAGCGTGCTCTACCACCCCTTAAAGTGTGGTCTTTCGCCCATCGAGCACGTGTGGGACCAGATGGGACGCCAGCTGTCTCCATGTCCCAGTGTTCGTAATTTGGAGCTTCATTTGCAAGAAACGTGGGTCAATCTGTCCCAGGATAGTATTCGGCGTCACTTTGACTCCATGCCGGACCGCATCACCGCATGTATCAAAGCATAAGGCGGTCGGATGCGGTACTAACGCTGACCGGAATGTGTACCAAATGTCAGCGGGAAATCGTCCGGCTTCTGTGATATTGAATCACTTCTGTCCTTGCCATGTACGATCTCACTACTAAAATCCCACTTTAATCAAACGTTTCCTTCTTCGTGCACGGAGTTTTGTGACAATGAGTGTATTATAAGTAGCTCTTTCTATTTATGGATGTTTTATCGATTGCAGAAATCCGGTTAAATTGTTTTCTAATCGGTTCCATTGACTTTGAATAAATTTGAAAATTTTTATTCACGTCGGAAAGGATTCAAAAGACGTGCTCATTAAAACCAAAAATTCGGTGTCATCTTTCTTATATTTTGTTTCGGAATTTAACGAACACTTTAGGCAAGTAACTGTATTTGAAGCTGTTACTCCCTAAGCTTTGGTCACTGTCTTTAGGAAAGAAAAAGAGCCAAAGCGACGAACACTTATCCTGCAATCTTGGTGCAGAGTGGTACGAAACTTCGGTTTCTGAACATTCGTCCTCGATGGTTCCCTGCTGAAATCTCAGTTGGGACAGGGATGGTGTGTTTGTCTTACTGTACTGGATTTATCCTCTCCCTGGATCAAGTTGCCGTCAGTAAAGTATATATAATTGCTTATGATCCAATGAATTGCTTACGATGGTCATTAAACACCCAAACAAAAAAACAAATAAAAATTCCTCATCCGAAACTTGAACCAGGACCAACTCGAACGACTAACCAGACCCCTTTCCCCCGCCACTCGGCCACTGAGACAGAAGACTAATACCAAAATTCCTTGAAAGAATCAGTAAGTCGAACCAGTCTGGCCTCTCAAATTAAAGGCTTGGGAATGAGACTTGTGGCCATGTTTTTCTTCGAGAAGGAGGCTAGTTTTGGCAAGTTCTGGTTTGTTTGAACTTGTAGAAATATAGGGAATATTATTTAAAACTGTCACAGTAGGTGTATTCCTATCTCTGATTTGCTTTTCTGAATTGCATCGGCAAACGAAACGGTAAGTTGCGTACGTAAGTTTTAAATGGGTGTTATATACGTACACGAAAACGCACTGGTCGCTTTTGACTCCTCTCAGTTAGCAGAAGTGGTAAACTAGAAACTAAATGGCTTAATTTAATGGGAAATGGTGGAATACTAGAAATAATATGAATTGCGACATGACTGAAGGTAAATAAAATAAACTCCAAAGAGGAAAAGTTCCAAAAAGGTGCAAACAAGGTTTAAGGAAATGCATAACATTAATGTTATCTAGCGCTAGTTATTCTAAAAATTGAATGAAGCTCGTGTTAATTTTCTAGTATGAGTTCACAGGAGTTAATATTCGTAGTACTGAAGGAATTTGATTTGTTCGTAATTGCCCTTAACTATTTCTAATTAATTTCTACTAAGTTTCTCTATGAAAAAAGAACGCTAATGAATACTGTTCTTTTTATACCGTGTTCTATTCCGAAAACTAGTTTTATTTAAAAATTGATTTGTGGATTCATATAAATTCCCAGTTTCAGTTTCGGATCAGTGTTTCTGTCAAACGTTTGAGGGGTAAACACTGAACTACCTCCAAGTCGAAGTATAAACTGATGTGCCACAGCAGTTGACTATGTGGATGCAAAAAAAAACTACTTGCATGTTCGACTAAGCATATTTTTCGGGTGATCTAAAAAGGCGGAATACAACAGAGCTGTGAATATGTGTAACGAACATGAAGTAGAAATCGCTGTTTCCAAGAGACCGAGATTTTTAAAACAATCTTAAAAATAGCTTCTAACGTAACAAACACTAAAACAATATTTGTTATCCTGAAAAGGAATCTATCTATGAAACCTATTACGCATATCTTCATTTCTTTTCATTATTACTCCCTTTATCATTATTTTAGATCACTCATCATAGAAATGTCTTTGATCGTTTTTTAAAAAGTGCACTTTCCTCCCAAAGCAAGCCTGCCATTTAGGCAAATACAACAAAAGATTAAATCCACAACGTTATAGCATAGCTTAAACACCATCAACTCAAGCTGTAGCTCAGTAGCGAAGAGCTTTCCCTCAGTGAAATCGTCGAAAAGCTAAATCCATTCTCCTTACAATGCTACCATTTTAAAACTTTAGCTTATTGAGTATCAGGAAGAATCACAGTACTTAGACTGAAAGGAAATAACTTGAATCACAATAAAACACACTTCCCATTATATTAGTCTTCATATTGATGCTTTTCTACACTGATTAGAACTGCAATGATATATATTTTATACTTCTGCACAATATAAAACACCTTTATCCCTGTTAGTGCTTCGAAACACTCTAAAAGCAGACCAGAAAGCCCAAAGACCAATTTCGTTATTTAGAGCACATAAATATTATAATTAGATGTTCTTCTTGTAGGCAATAATAATATTCTATTATCTTGGAGGTCGAATCGAACCTGCATTCGTCAGATTCCCGTGTCAGGACAACAAAATTTTCTAGTCTTCTTTAATACTGGGTACGCAGAGAACAATTGATTAAGGCATTTCAATTACGAAATAATAATGAGGTCATATTCCTGAAATTAAAGTTTTCATATATTTTCATTATACTGCCTACTGGCCTACATAAGAGTGGCCACCAGGTCTCACTTCGATCATTCGATTTCTCACTTCAATTTTTAATTGCTTATCGAAGCAACGGTTCTGAGGACAAAATCATTGTGTATGATGTTATTCTTCGGTCTTATCAACCCTTATGAAAATTTAAAGCTATAAACAGCCTCTTATTTAGACACTTGCTCAAGGGAAGAGGGACAAAACCCATATCATAAGACAAATACACCACACAATCCATGCCTCATCAAAGACTTGATCCAGTGCACAATCCAAAAGATTAGGCATAAGCCAGAGATCCAGGATATAACCATTCGATCATGGGAGCTGTAATGCGGATGCCAAAGAAATGAAACAATATGTCAGTGGACGGTTGTCATTAGGTAAATTTCAGCGTCAGTTTCACAATTTTTCCTTCATTTCTCTTCTGAAATTCTTCCTTTTTGATAATGCCGCACACACACACACTCACATAACAAGGTGTATGACCCTCTATATGTGGCTTTTATTGTTTTTAAATAGGCTTCTGATTCCGTGAAACCCAAAGTAGTTCTAATGTCTTTGAAATCCTGAGGCAATGGAGATGCATGAGTAAATATCAATAACACCTATGAAAAAGCCAGGTTTACATGTTCGAAAACAGAGCACGTATAAAATTTTCAGGACACAGAATGTGCAAAAAGTGGAAAGGGACTGAAAATATGTAACACCATATTTGCCTAAGCTTTTCAATGACACTCCGGAAATTGTATTTCAATCGTTGAACTGGGAAGACGAGGGGATAATAATTAACCAAAATGCGCAACCCTATATTTGGCTCTTTTTAGACAATATTCCTGACGACATAATTATTTTGGCAGTTCCGCTTTCCCCTTAGTGGTAAAGACTATCAACCAGGAATTACTTTTAAAAAATAAAACTGATCTAACGGTACAATTCTTTTTACAAGGACAGAAAATTCAGAGGTTGATGAAACAAATTTGGAAGCAACCGATTCCTACATTTTCTTTGGACAACATACACCGAGCGATCACTTAATTATGTCTACACCCATCAAAAGCGGATGCGGCCCGTTGAACACGTAATTTCAGAGAGGGCACGATTAGTCGCCGGCGCGACGTATGCCTTAACTAAAGAAGACATACAAAGGCTTCGACAATTAAAAGAAGCATGTTTTTATTTGTCTTCCGGTTTGGCAGTTTCACGACCACTGTGAGCAACTCAGTCAGTTATAAACCATCTCTCGTTCTTAATTTGAGGCCATTGATTCAGTGAGGGCATAGATGATGTCTTTGGAAAGACAAAGACTTCATCCATGTCTCACCGTGGATTCGAACTTGGTTGTGTCGCGGATGAAATATTAGAAGAAAACGCTTCGTACCATTCGGCTACTGGGGTAGGGGAGAATAAAACATGGAGAGATGCATCTTGGTGTAACAAGAAAAACAGGAAGAGAAATTCATGGATAATGAGAATGACAAGAGATGATAGTGTCGCCATTAAAAAAAATACCCCCAAGTGGCAATACAACACTATATTGCTATGAAAACTCACCACCTTTGGATAACTGAAACATGTGACTGGGAAAAGTGCCAGAAGACCACATGGTAGTTTTGAGAACGAAATTCGAAAACAAGCCGTAGTGACATGGAAGAGAACTGTCCAAAAGAAAAACTTATAGAAGAGAAACCTTCATCCAGCAGCGAATTAACAATAGGTGTTGATGATGGTGATGATCCTTCTGTATGCAGAGGCCTTCAGAAGTTTGCAAAAGGAACCTCAGGATTTTGAATTTTAGTTAGTAACATATAATTTATTGTTTAACTAACAGTATCTTTAATAAGGACGCAGTGACACTAGTACATCAGTTTAATGATATTATCTATAACGAATAAGTAATGTTAAATAACTTATTTTAATGAATTTTATTTTAAACGACTTATTTTAGCGATTTAATTTTTTTTTTATGTTCGTAATTTTAAATTTTTATTTCAATCTCCTCTACGCTGATGAACGGCGGTGCCAGTGCTGGTATAAGGGGATAAGAGGCCGCCTGTGCCCTCTTGAGTAAGGTGCATTATATATATATATATTTTATTGGAATTTTAACGACCACCGTGAGCAACTCAGTGCTCTACAAGTAGTAGCCCGTCCCTAATTTAGGGCCACTGGTTCCAGGGAAAGGAGGGAGCCAACGCGGTAATCCAAACACAACATTCATACCTCACCGGGATTCGAACACGGACCCAACTCAGACAAATGATCAGAAGGCATCGCGTAGACCAATGCTTCACCAGGGCGGCCATTATATTTAGAGTAAGAGGAATTTTGTTAAATTCAGATATGTGAACGTTTTATTTTTTAAATGCTCTGTTGCGTATTAACACACAAAAACTAATTGTTTTCTTTTATTTTGCAGATTCGGAAGGAGTGTAAATGGACAGAGAAGAGCTGGAATTCCAAGTGTAAGAAATGACTATTATATTAATATTCGAGAAAAGTATTATATCACAAATTAAAACTGTATTTACAAATTGGGAAATAAA
Source organism: Macrothele yani (assembly GCA_039090855.1). Lineage (NCBI taxonomy): Eukaryota > Metazoa > Arthropoda > Arachnida > Araneae > Macrothelidae > Macrothele > Macrothele yani. The sequence continues at coordinate 87,856,449 of CM076998.1, read as the reverse complement.
GAGAAACAGAATACCTCCCTTTCCATATTGCAAAATTGCGTGAAGGATAAGATTTCTAAAAATCTAACTATTATTTAGTATTCTGCTTGCGTATAATTGTATCTATAATACACAAAGGGAATGTCAAAAGGCAGTAATATTTTCAAAAATCTAATCAAAACCGAAGTTGAAGAATGCACCAAATAGTATGGTTGAGCATTTACGTTTAGAAGTCAACTAAAGCATTTTCCTTTGATACTATCAGGAGATGCCATTTTAAATTAATGATAAGGTTTTCTACGCATTTCTTATCACTAAAATAATACTTTTCGGAAACTACCCGAAGAATGACACTGCTTCAAAAGCTAAAAAAATCAGATTTTGACGAAAAGTTATTAACGAACTGCAACCTTTCCTGATATGTCGCTGTAGTTTCAACTCGTTTAACTCCGAAGTTTGGAAATATCAAAAACTGAAGCTCTTTGAAAAGGTGCTAACGTTGGGTCAGTCTGATCTTTCGCACATTGTTCATTTTATGATTGAAGCAAAAGGTATCAAGACATGTACTAATGTAATCTTGTGCTTAAAACAATTCATATAGTAAGACGCTTCAGAAATTTCTACATTGGTAGTTCCCAGCTTGTGAAGTATCTGACGATCATTTCCTAATATGTGTTTTCGAAAGAGAATAATGCCTCCCCGGTGGCGGTGTGTAACGGATCTCCTCGTTCTTCCCCCGAGGGAAGCCCGCCCTATGACGGAGAAAAGATTAAGCATCGTCCGTGCCCTTGCAGGGTTCATCGAAATCTGGTACAATATTAATTTCAAGAGATTACAGCGATGGTTTCTGCTAAAATATCAAACGATGATTTGTAAACGTGGAATCTCTATCACCAATTGCAACTGTATCCACTTTAATCACACAGTGTTATCAAACATTTGCTGCTACATTGTGAAGTGCTCTATGTAAGACATTTTTTTTGAGCGATTAAAAACTAGTGAATGTTCTGTATTCAAACATGTTCTTCACAGATTTTCACCTATCATATTAATCTATGTTTTTCTTTTTTTAATATGATACGGTATCTCAGTTTTCTGATAAATTTAGAAAGTCACAACTTTAAAATCTTTTGAAAAATCTGATCTCAGATAACAAACATGAAAACATTTCCACTAACTAGCGAGATAAATTCAGCTAGAGAATTTAATCGCAGACTGAATCACATCTGCTTCTAGTGAGGTTAATGGTTAAATTGTTCCAGTTAAATTACTTACATTGCAACCGTGCTATGATTCCACATGTTTTCTTGGAATTGGAGTACATTATTCAAAACCAAAGGAGAAACTTTGATGTTAGTATCTTCTGTGCCCTCAGAGGGATAGTGCTGAACATTCATTCGCCCGAGATGGTGAATGAATGTTCGAGTCCTATATAAGGCATGGGTGGTGAGTTTGTTTTACGGGGTTGGTTGTCTCACTTATGACGCATACTCTAATTTAACTTTCATTTTCTCTATGCAAATTTTTAGTTCATTCTCTTTAAACGTTTCAACCTTAACGTCATATTTTCTCAATCACTGAATATATGTTGGTAGCAGTCTTAAAGACAGGGTATGTGATGTATGTGTGAACTTAATAAGATCGAACTATATAATGTTGGAGCAAGCAGCGAAACAGGGTGGTGTGTTGTGAGGTGCTGTTGAAAAATTACGGTAGAAAATTGCTGCAATTAATATATTAGATGTAATCACGCCGCACCTAAATTAGCATAGGATCACTATTGTGAACTGTGCTGATGAGATCGTTTGCTGATAAGTTGTGTTCCTGAAGTGCCCTGAAGACACAACAATAAAAACCGTTTTATTGTAAGTACTATCGAAGACTTATTTCTTCTGACCGTTTGGTCGCCTAATTTAGCTCAAAGTGCGATTAAGATTTGTTTATGAACTAGCTATCCAAGGTTTAACAGTACGAAGTTCCAGTGATAGAACTGATGGTATGAAGGTAATGTTTAAGTAGTGAAATATTGGTAATAAACGACATTACAATTAATTAAATTAATTGCAATTAATGTAAATAAACATTAATTACAAATACATATCAGCAGCAATAAATCGCATAATTAGGCAGCAATTTCTCATCTTGTGAAGTTGTAAAGTTTATGTTGCAGTTTCAATTTATGTTTTCACAAAGTGTTATATTTATGCTTAATGATATGTGTTTTCAACAGGCTGCTGACAGTGAAAAATTCGTTGATGTCAGCGACAGAAGGTGAAGCACAAAAATGCCGATCAGACAAATCCGCAAGAGGTAATGAAAAACTGCACGAAGAGGAAGACATTCCTTAGAATGCGTAGATGAACCCTTTTATTCCCTGCTCCACATAGAAGATCCTATAAATTTCCTATTATTTGGACCTCTTGTGACAACAGAGCCCTAAATTTTCTTCTTGAAATCATTCTGAACATGTTTCTGATGTATAATAGCTGCCATAGAAATGTGTAATAAATTTTGATCTTTTATGATCTTATGATTTTCGTCTTTTTTTTTTTTGTCATGTAGATATTCTTTCTTTTCAAATAAATACCCAAAATCCTTCCCTAAATTAATATGTAACAACTAAAAAAATAAAAAGATGTTTGTACCTTTTATATAATATTTAATAGCCAGCATGATTTTGATATTTAACATTTTTTAATTTAAGAGTAAATCATCCTTGTAAGAGCAAGATGATAATGCTCAAGATATGCTTTAGAAAGCAAAATGAGAGCAAATTGGGATTGTCATAGAATTTCCACCATTTGATTGTTTAATTTTCTGGGTCCTTTTAGAACAAAAACGGAATTTTCAATTAAACATCATCTTACTAATGAATTTATTGTGAAGGTCAAACAATAAGGTCACCACAAATGAGACGATTTAAATTGTAATAGATGTATTACACGGTATAGTCACATTATTGTGGCCACCAGCTAATATCCAGAGTAACCGCCGTGTGCAGCGCGGACAGCAGCTAGACGGGCTGGGTGGGACTCAGTAAGGTGCTAGAAGGTGTTTACAGGTATGTGGAGCCATGCTGACTGAAGTGCATCTGACAGCTACTGGAGGGTGCTTGGTGGAGGATCCATAGAGCGAACAACACGATCGAGGTGGTCCCACAGATGCTCAATTGGGTTTAAGTCTGGAGAATTATGGGGACAGGGAAGTACTTTGAAGTCTTCATCGTGCTTTTCCAACCACACTAGAACATGTTTAGCCGTGTGACACGTCGCATTGTCGTTCTGGAAGATCCCATCCACCTCAGGGAAAACAATCAGCATGTATGGGTGTGCGTGGTCTGCAAGGATGGATTCATAACGAATTCGGTCCATAGTGCCTTCCAGAGGTATGAGTGGACCCAGGGATTTCCACGAAGACATTTCCCAGACCATAGCGCTGCCCCCACTAGCTTGTGTTCTTCTAAATAGCAACGGTTGAGGAGCGTTTGTTCTCCGATGCTTCTCGCCTTATATACTAACGTGCATCCGTTCGATGAAGCAGAAAAGGTGACTCATCGGAGAAGACAATCTTTTGCCAATCAGCGGAGGTCCAATTCCGACACTGCTCGGCAAATGTAAGCCTTTTCTGCCGATGCACCTCCGTTAGCATAGGTGCAGTGAACATCTGTCTGCATCGGAGCCTCATACGCAGAAGTGTTCGCTGAACTGTCGTTTTAGACGCACTTCCGGTAACTCTCTGGTTCATTCGGCCAGTGAGTCGCTCCACTGTAGCGTGCCGATTGGCTCTCATGCACATTCACAGCCGACGTTCACCTCTCGCATCAATAGCACGTGGTGTTCTGCAGTTTTCACGTCGCTTATTCGCAATGGGGCCATTTCTCCAATGACGATACATTTTAACCACAGTATCACGTGAACAGTTCACAAACTGCGCTGTTTCAGAAATACTGCCACCTTTGGCCCGAAATCGGATATTCATCCCTTTTTGTAAATTTAATAAATCGCTCCTTTTAACCATGATAGCAACGAGTGATATGTTTTCGGAATACATACATCACACCTTATATACCCTCCAAGCCAGCTCACGTCACAGGCCTTCTTTCATTGGCTACGCACTGTTGACGTCAAAAGTAGGAGGTGGTCACAACAATGTGACTGGACTGTGCATAAAGGCTAAAATGTTTTATGACAAAAACACTTCTGATGTTGAGATAGATTAAATTAGCAACGTTTATTTACAATTAAATATCTTATTTTAAGATCTATTACAGTTTCACTGAGCGTTTGGGTTGGCTTTATTAGTTTGGCTTCATTTATCCGGTTGAAGCCGAGCCAAACGCTCAGCGAAACTATAGTACATTTTAAAAACAAATGTTTTGTTGTGAATAATTGTTGCTGATTTAATCTATTTTGAAGGTAGTTTTAAGAGCAAAGCCATTTTGCTAATATCTCCTGTAAGTTTAGAAATAGTTGTATAAAAGCGTTAATAAATCTGAATCGATCTCCTGTAAAAATGTGCACGTCTTTGTGTTTAGATAGATCAACGCAAAGGATAGATACCCTGTTTTATATTTATATTGGTCAACGGAAAGAATGGATACCACTTTTTGTGCTTAGATTAGTCCGTGCAAAGAGGATGGATACCCCGTTTTGTATTTATATTGGTCAACAGGAAGGATGGATACCGCTTTTTGTGTTTATATTGGTCAAAGCAAATGGTGCATACCCGGTTTGGTATTTATATTGATCAACCGCTTTTTGTGTTTATATTAATCAACGCAAGTGCCGGATGTTCCGTTTTGTGTTTAAATTGTTCAATGGAAAAAGGATGGATACCCATCTTTGTAGTAGACTAGTCAACGCGAAGGGTGGATATCCTGTTTTATGTTCATATTGGCCAACGGAAAGGATGGGTACCCCTTTTTGTGTTTAGATTGACCAACGCAAAGAGTGAATACCTGATATGATACCATGACTTCTACTTCGGGAATTTCAAGAGTGATCTTGAAATTCCCGAAGTAGAAGCCATGGTATCATATGTTGATGCAAAAACTTGAGAAACCTGACATTCAGGTTTAGACTTTGCAGAGGTTGTTGCCTCTGAAGCTACTTGCTGTGAAACATCACTGGTATCTGACATGCAGTATATCAGACTTAGGTAACAAAGAATGCAGGTGCGATTAAAAATAACCAACACCCGAAAAAAAAACCAATGTGTGATTACTATGAAAAATTACTAAATTAATTTAATATACTCACTAACTCTTGAGTAAACATAAAAACAAAAAACTAGCACGTAGTGCTTTAAAACGCAACGCTAACGCCGAAGTAATCAATATGACCAATCTCACACGCAGGAGCAGTAACCAAACACGACCGACCACTGTTGTAGCTGCGGGCGATTTGTCGAACTGTGGCCTTGCGGTCGCTGTGAACAATACGCGCCAGTCTCAGCTTGCCTCTGGCATCAATGAGCTGCGGAAGACATACGGCTGGACGATGGTTCGTCGTTTGACCATTTGTGCACCACTTTTGATACGTAACCACCACAGCGGTACGTGAACAATCCACAAGTCGCGCCGTTTCCGAGATCGTACTTCCGGCGCCGTGCCAAGACAATTTGTCCTTTATCAAACTCCGATAAATCGGTAGCTTTTTAAATTCTGACCTCGAACACTCTACTAACTGAAAGCCGGTCCTCGGGTTGTATATATACTGCCCTGTGAACTTCACCTGTCCCAACGTTCGGTCCCCAGGCGCGCTCATTTCTCTGCACTAGGGGTGGTCATGATGTAATGGTTCATCAGTGTAGACTAATTGGTTATCAGTCATATTAATACTTCCTTGATGTGATCATTGATTTGGAACTGAATGAAACTTTCTTTTTGTTTGGATACACCATTATTCATTCTTTTAGCGTGCCCATATCATTTTTAAAATATTTGTTTCCTTTTCTACCAGCTAACAACGCATTGTTTTATATTACACTCCTGCTGAAATGAGGGACGGGGGCATTTTTAATTCTCTCAGGTTCAAACGCAGTTAGAAACAGATTCTTTCCTAGTTTGGGGAATAGCTTGCATGAATCGGTTCGTCTTCACTCCGTATACAGTTCAACGTAGTTTTGCACCAAAACCCATTTATGTCCGGAATTCTTCTGCTAAATGAACACAGAATCGATTCGTTGAACCAGAATTGGAGTGTTCCAGTTAATTGGGAAGCGGAAAGCACGTTTTACTATCACTACTTCTACCTGAATCTCGTTCCCTTGGTGCACAAAGAACTAATTACATGAAACAGAAATGGAGCGGCTAAATCCCTCAGAAAACACAGCACCTTTGATTATTCCTTCTTTTATGTGAATCGCGTCTGTTTAGTATAGAAAGGGTCAATCCTATGAACGAGAAATGGAAAGTTCGAGTCTATTACGAAATTGAGAACCTGGTATTGTCTCTTGTTCTGTCTGGATATCGTCTACTTAGTGTAGAAAGAACCGATCCCTTAAACCAGAAATGGCGAGTTTAAATCTTTTAAAAAATAGAGCAGCTCCTATTAGCCCTCCTTCTGTCTGGAGTTCCTCAGCTTAATGTACTAAGAATGTATCTTCTAAACCAGAAATGGGAATTTCGAGTCCTCGGGGGTGTAATACACAGTTTTTCAAGGCGCCTGCGTCACAGCCCATTTAAGAGCAACAGTATATCATGATTGACCAGAATTTTGGGCTTCTGTTAGTTAAAGAAGTTTTAATAAGTAGCTCTGATTCAACATTTACCAAAGGTACAGACTCATACACTTAAAAAAATACAAATAAATAAAATTTTTGTTAAATAATATCAAGCCAAATAAAATTCAGAACCAAAGAGTTTGTGAATAAAAGTAGGGATTACTTCGTTTGTTATAATGCTGCGCATTATAACAAATAACAAGCAGATAGCAGTGAGAGCGCCTGCTAGTGTAGTATAGTGGATAGCTTCCGGAGCCTAGATTTGGAGGTTCGAATCACGCCCCTGCCATAAAAATGATGGGGAAATTTACTTCGTCACAAGTGTTGTCTTTAAGCTTTAAATAAATATTAATATATAGGGGATGTTGCCCATCCTTAGACAGGATGAAATTTTAAATGGAAGCAGATTGAAAACAAATCAAATAGAAGCCGGCATTTTGTAAGGAAATATAGTAAACACTTAGACTTCTTCTCAGGCACACTTGTTATTCCCTTTACGGCTTGTTTTAGACTGTCCTATTCGACGGTTAGTTTGAAACTTCTAACCGAAGCTTTTTCTACAAAATAATGCGACATCTCGCATTATAAATCGGAACTATCTAACATATCGACAATGTGCTTTTGGGGCGACATCTGTTTTTAGATGAAATTTTGCTCACTTTGACATCTCAAAATTTCAGTTTTTGTTGTAGGTCAGAGCGTTTAGATAGACCGATATTTTGCAAAATGTACAATATAATCAACACTAAACTCGGAAAGTTAGTTAAATTAAAAAAATAAAAAATAATTAAAGCGTACAAATTAGTATTCGAATTGTGCTAAATTAAATTAATACACAAATTAAACTTGCCGTGATATTAAGATTTTAATTCGAATTTTGCAGATCGGATAAATAGAATTCGAGTCATTGATAAGCCAATGTTTTTAAATTAGCACGCGATCAATTTGACACCTAAAAGCGATCGCGTGCTATTATACTGTATAGCGGGTAATCATTTTGACATAGGGAGAGCACACACGAATTGATCGATAACTGATGGCGCAGAAATGTAGTCATTGATGTGACGTCAAGCGTTCCAGAGAGACAGAGGGATCTTCTGTCTCTCTGGAACGCTTGACGTGTTTATAATAGTAATGCTACTCACATACGCACTTAATATGATTCTAATGTGTCAATCTGCGCATTAAAAGAAAAAGGAAAAGAGAGAAAGCTCCGAGATAACAAATTTTAAGCGTTTTAAGCTTTAGAGCGATTTCTTCGTTTGTCATAAACATGAGCAATCCAAAGCATCGTGAATTTTCTAAACTTTGGGATTAAGTGAAATTTCTTGGAACGAACTAAAAAATTACAGATTTGCACTTTATCAATAAAAATGTTATGAATTCAGTTCGTTTCCAACAAAATGAGGTATTATGAATGTAAAATGAAATAGCAAATTATTAGGAACACCTACTTAACAACGTGCTCGACCACTCTTCTTCTTTAAAATAGCCTCGGTTATCGATGCGGTACGGATTCAGCAAGGTGCTGACATCGTTGTACAGGTATGAAGCGATGGCGCCCGCCCATTGCCGAATATTCGATAGAAATGAATCACTGTTACAAACCACCATCTTAATATCACCCCACAGGTGTTCAATTGTGTTTAGATCTGAAAAATATTGGGTCATTTTACCAATTTGAATTCATCGTCGTCCTGCAGAAACCACTGTGAGACACCCCGAGCCTCGTGGCGTGATGCATTATCCTGCTGAAAGTATCCTTGTCCATCAGGAAACATCATGCTTATGTACGTATATACCTGGTTCGCATTGGCATTAAGACATCCCCTGATATCCAAATGATGTTTCAAATGTAAGTACCCATAATCGATTAGAAAACAAACAAACTCCGGATAATTTCACGGCACCCATGAGCTTTGCAGTTACGCTAAGCAGCTGTTCTATCGATTCGTGGTGTTGATGTCATATTCTGTCTCATATATCGGCATGTATAAACTGAAAGTGCTATACACTGGGTAGCCACTTTATTATGAATGACCACCTGACAGTTTTAATCAAATGAGCTATGGCTGCACGCTGTTGCCGCCAGAGGGCAAGGCTAGTATAAAAAGGGAAAGCTTAGTGCTTGGACCGTAGTAGAGGTGATTTTTGGGTGACGAGATGGGTAAAAAATACGATGATTGCAGGAGCTCGGAGCCATGGAGCGAGTATCACCGAAACCGCCGCATTCGTGAAATTTTCCAGAGCAGCTGTTGTTAAAGTGTTTAAAGACTGGCCTGTCAGCCCAAAAACTGGTTCTCTACGTGCAACGTGTGGTCGTCATCGACTAGTGACTGCTCGGGCGGAACGGAGAGTGTACAGACTGGTAACAGACAACAGAAGGGCAACAGTGCAGCAAATTACAGACCATCTTAATCAAGGATCCCCTCAAATGATATCTGCCCGCACTGTTCGCCGTACACTGCATCGGATGGGATATGGGAGCCGAAGTCCTATTCGAACACCTTTGCTGTCTGCAGTTAACAAGAAAAAAGTCTCCAATTCGCACAGGAACACAAGGGTTGGGCAGTCGATAATTGGAAACAAATTATGTGGTCGGATGAATCACATTTTCAGTTGAACCATGCCAATGGCCGAGTGAGAATTTGGCGGAAACAGCACGAAAGCATGGACCCCAAATGCATTGCTACAACCCTTCAAGCTGGTGGAGGCAACGTTATGGTTTTGGGAATGTTTTCCTGGCATGCGTTGGACCATTTAATTCGTGTTGATCAACGTCTGACTGGCACATCATATCTAAACATCGTTGTGGACGAAGTGCATCCTGTCATGTGGATGGTTTATCCCAATGGCGATGGCTACTTTCAACAAGATAATGCGTCCTGCCAGAGTGCTCGTATTGTACAGGATTGGTTTCAAGAACATGCCGGTGAGTTTACTTTGCTTAGGTGCCCCCCACAACCTCCAGATCTCGACCCCATTGAGAATTTGTGGGATGAAGTTGAACGAGCCATCTGACAGCTGGATCCACAACCCTACAATTTCACACTCCTGGAAAGGGCTATTCATCGAGCATGGTCTCCGATTCCACAAACCACCTATCAACATCTCGTGGAGTCCATGCCACGAAGAATCGACGCAGTATAAAAGGCAAAAGGTGGCCCAACGAAGTACTGAGGGGGTGGTCATAATAAAGTGGCCACTCAGTGTATATCGGACCAGGCTATCATTTTTCATTCCTCAAAGGAATGAAGGAGCCGGTCATATAATCCTGATTCATGTAGACATCTCGGCGCGAAATTCGCACACCTGTACCTGCTTGGGGACGATTAGTAAACCGGTAAGCAGTAATTTCCCGTCCCTGTTTTGTCATTATGGCCAGGTAGCGGTCATTCTGCTTACTCGTACAGCGAGGCTGACCCTACAGCACACATCTGCCAGTAGGTCTGTGTCTCCTGAACGATGACCAAAGCCGTGGCACTGTGTAGTGTATTACTTCAAACTTTATGGCCAATAATTCGGGCTCGGGTAAAATCATCTATTTATGTCTGTCAGACATCCTTTTGTTACCTCAGAAACCAAGCTTCGTGCTCCGTCGTTGAAACATATGAAAAAGGAAAAAAACATGAACTCATACGGGACACGGCTCAGACACCTGACTATATACACTGCCGCTGAAACATATGGAAAAGGGAATTAACTAATACGGGACACAGCTCAGACACCTGACCATATACACCGTCGTTGCGGTCATGTGCTCATAGCAAAGTTGCATACATGGCGGAGCAACATATGTCACACTTGGCCGCACTTTCTGAATACGTTAGCAAGATCTTTTAGCCCAATGGAGCTCTGTTATCGTCAGATTCCATGTTGGCCGTTACGTTTTGTGGGCAGCAGTGTAGTAAGAAAATTATCATTACGGCTTCTCGTGCTATAGAGGTATATCAAAATAAACGACACACCTACTGCTTGTGGAGAACGTTCTCTTAATAAACTGTAGGCCCACCTCGGGCTTTCAGAACAGAAACAGTCCCACTTGGAATAATCTTATACAAGCCATTACGTAGAATAATGGAGTTTGGAACCATTCTTCGTGTAAAATTCACTTTTTGCAGAAACAAATAATAAGAAACAAGTTAGTAAAATCATGCAATGCATTGATTATCATACGCTTTCCAACATACTAGGAATCATTACTCAAGTTATTACTCAAGTTATGAGGATAATGGCTGTAGAATAAATCTCGCTCCTATGACCTGACCTTTGGCCCCATTTCGATGATATTCAACAGAACCGCTAAAGTACTCTTCCGAAACAAAATGATAAACCTTTGTCTCAAGCGAATCATTTTTACGTAAATGATAACACATAAGGGCGATGGAATTGATCCCGCTCCTATGTGCTGACCTTTGACCTCACTGCGCCCATTTTCAATAAGGTTCGTCCCCTGGGTCCCCTACCGCATATTAAAATTTCATTGAAATCGAACCATGTTTACGCAAGGTATGACGCATAAGCGAAATGAAATGCATCCCGCTCCTATGTCCTGACCCTTGACCTCACTTCGCCCATTTTCAATAGGGTTCGTCCCCAGGTGGTCCCCTACCACATACTAAAATTTCATTGAAATCGAACCATTTTTACGCGCGTTATCGTACGAATGAATAGACGGACAAAGCTGGAGCATTTACGTTTCTTCAACCTATGGTTGGAAAGCGTAAAAAAGACGAAGCATCCAAAGAAAGTCGTTCCATCCTGATGAAACTCCACATGAACGTACCTCAGAGCGGAAATCGGAATATGCAAATGGTTAAAAAGTAACGGCCGATGACTCAACAGTGGCCATCCGCAGGATATGGGAACCGCGCATCAAGGAGGGTTTATCAAGAGCAAAGCTCGCACTCTGGGACAATTGTGACAGTGGATTGCTGTTGCATTAACCTCCACGGACTATGAGGTTGCCTCGTCGTCGGATCAGTGCACAGTACGAGCAGTTGGGAGAGTTTGAGAGAGAACATATAATTGGGCTGATAGATGCCCGATGAGGTCAAGTCGCCGTATCGCCAGGGATTGGTGTCGGAGACCGAACGATGTTCGCACCAATGGGTCGCGGAGGGCGCAACCCAGCGGGACCCGGGCAGTGGTCGGGCAAGGGCGATGACAGAACGCGTGGATAAAGCGATTGTGAGAACAAGAACCGCATTCGTCACTCTCAATCTTCCGTTGCCATATTGCATCGTTTACAGGTACGGAAGTGGCTAACCGGACAGCTGTCAGACCACATGGGGCACGAGGACTACATTTTAGGGGCCAGTCAGCCGCCGAAAATGGATCAGAGAGCATTGCCGGTACCTATTGCAGTGGTGTCATGCCCGATCAACGTGAGACAATGTCCAGTCGCGTTGTGTTTTCTTCAGTGATGAATCAGAGTTTGGACTTGGCGCCGATGACCAACGCATACGTGTCTGGAGACAAGCCGGCCAGCGCATGGCTCGTTCCTTTAACGTGGGACATCACACATCTCGCACACTGGTAGTGACTGCGTGGGAAGCCATTTCGTACGATAACAAGACACCTTTGGTAGTTCTTCGTCCCACCCTCACCCTCACGGCTGAACGGTATGTCTTGCCATTCCTGTCCGGCCAGTAAAATTTCAATAATTACCAAAACAGGAATTTGACACTTGGTGCACTCGGTCAATCGATTCCTGAAGAGTTTTCGTTTTTTAAATTGCTACACGTATTCTATTGCAATAAACGTTATTTCAGAATATTTCTGAGACTCTCTAAGTCTCGTGACGTCCGAGGGGAAGGGGGGGGGGCTTGTATACTCAAAAATATTGCATGAAAAGGACAATTTCTATGCTTTTCAAATTATCATTCCCTACCGCCGGACCCGGAAATATCCTTGAGGATAAGGAGGGGGCGGGGAGGGGAAATTAAAAAAGTACGAAATATCCATAATTATGAGCCCGATCGTTCTACTGGGAGAGGATTTTATGGTTTTATAAACTGCATCTATTTCTACTGGCATATCATATCGCTGGAACCAAATATGTCTCTCGTGTGTGTGGGTGGGTGGGGGGGGAACACATTTGTGCCCGCTTAAGATGCAATGTTCTAGATTTTGTACTATCGTAACTCAAAACGTTTTTGCATTTAGTGCACTGCCCAACGTTTTCCCGCCGACTAGTTTCAGAACGGAACAGTAATTCACGATATTTCCAAATATCGCTTTCCCCTTTACATTGTCTACTAGCACATATTCTCCGGAAGCGATTTTTTCGCGAAAATATTTCGCTTTCTTTAACTCCATAATAAGTATGGAAGAGTATTTATCAGCAACACTGAACTGAGCATATGCTAAGGGAAAACAACGACAGACTGCCCAGCTAACCAGTGTCACAGAAGTTTTGAAAATGGCTGCCTGAGTGTACAAATGGGAAAAATACGGCACAGATTTATACACAGAAGTAAGTTTCTCCCAGCCCATTTCTCCCGTGCCGTTTAAGACAACTTAAAAGCTTTTCACACATATAGAGGACAAAGTGCGGCTGACCAGAATAATAAAAAAGATCGTCTGAGAAGATGGCTCAGTTTAGAAATTCTGCCTGTCCTGAAGTGTGAGAGGAGGGTAGAAGTTAGAGAGAGAGAGAGAGAGAGAGAAGGTACCACATTCACATTGAAAAAATAAGGGAGCCGACCCACTCCAAATGTTTTGTAGGAGGGGAGGATGTCGTAAAACTTACATTTCTTCCAACAACGGAAATTATTTAATTTTATCCTGCTGCTGTAGGTTACGAGTTTTCCCAACGAGAAAGGCACCGTACAGCGATCGTTTAGCTCATAGAGAAACCCTGCTCGGCCTGTGTCTTATTAACATTAAATTTAGGCCAGGCCCTGCCCGTTTTCCCAACTTAGATATGAGCAAAAGCCCGACCTGGCCCAGGCCCGTGCAGACCTGTAATCAGAGGTTTGTGGATTGCAGTACAGACATAAATATCGGCGCGATGGTGTTCTCGACGAACTGTTATGAAGGTAACGGGATCATGTAAGAATAACCAATGGTTCTAAATGATATGGATCCCCACACCATCATGAATCCACCTCCATTCTTCACACTCGGAACCAAACAGTAAGGGTTGTAATCCTATGCAGATTGTCGCCAGACGTACACTCTATGTGTGGTGGAAACCATGTGAAGAATGATTCATCAGACCAGAATGCAAGTTGGTCTTAAGAATCCCACTTTCTATGTGCTTTGCGCCACGTTACACGTTTTACTGCATAGATGTTAGTAATCAGAGGTTTGGGAATTGCAGCACAGATATAAGTTAAATACCGGCGCGATGGAATTCTCGGCAAACTATTATGAAGGTAACGGAATCATTCCGTCTTGTGTTCAACTCTGTGTTGCCACGGTCTTGCGCTTCCATTGAGCAATTCGTGCCAACCTTCTCCTATTTCTATCTGACATCTTCTTATGGCGTCTATCATTTTCATGTTTGGAGGAAACGCCGTGTCCTTTTTGACTGATTGTCAATCATAATCTTCGATACAGTTCCTCGTGTTACATCGTTCTAGTGCCTGGAGCTTCTTCGAGACGTATTCATACCCTTTTGAGGTAATTGAGACCTGACACTATTACTTCTCAACTGATGCTTTACCTGAGACTGTGGCACTGTTACGTGAGAGCCGACATCGTGCTGCATCCCTATATACTGTATGTCCCAAATGGCGTATGATGATGACGGCATATAAAGGGAACAGCTATAATCGCAACTTTCTATATCAAATGCGACTGAATCTTTTATTAGAATATATGAAGGCACAACCAAAGCCGTCTCGACTACTACGCGATTTTCCCGTTTGTTACGTCAGCAACCGGGTCATAACAAACCAAACCCGCTGCGTTTGAAACCGAGGAACAGTCTGCTTACTCGGCGTGTGTCTTGTACTGAGATCCATGTGCGATATCAGGATTGGAAGAAAAGTTAGTATTTTTATTAATTTAGATTGTATCATCATCATCATCATCATTGTCAACCATTATCAATCCACTGCTGGACGAAGGTCTCCCCAAGTTTCCACCACAACGGTCTGTCTTGTGCCAGTCTCCTCCATGTCACTCCCGCATATTTACGAATTTCATCCACCCATCTCCCATGTGGTCTTTTTCTGGGTCTTTTCCTGTCCCTTGGAATCCAATCTAAAATTTCGGCTGTCCATCTATGGTCTGTCCTTCTGGCAGTATGTCCAGCCCATTGCCATTTCAGGGATTTAACTCTGATCATGATGTCTTCCACTCTCGTCATTTTTCGGATCCACGAGTTCCTCTTCTTATCTCTCCTGGTTATACCAAGCATGCACCTCTCCATGCTTCTTTGAGTTGTCTGCAGCCTTTGTATGTCTCTTTTAGTTAAGGTCCACGTCTCTGCACCATACGTAAGCACTGGAAGGATGCATTGATCAAACACTTTTCTTTTAAGACATAATGGCATATTGCTCTTGAAAATTATGCTGTTTCTTCCAAAAGCTCTCCAGGCAAGTTTTGTACGCCGATTAATTTCTTCATCAATGTGACCCTCACTTGATATCTGCTGTCCAAGATAAACATACGTATCTGTTATCTCCAGTTTTTCTCCATCAATCGATAAATCTTCATTTCTTGTAAAAGCATTAAACATCACTTTTGTCTTCTGAAAGTTCATTTTTAATCCCACTTCTTTACTCTTGTCAGCAAGTTCCTGGATCATACTCTGCAGCTCTGATGGGGTAGTTGCAAAAATGACTACGTCATCAGCAAAACGAAGGTGGGTTAGATAATCTCCATTAATCTTTATCCCCTTGTTTTCCCAGCTAAGCGACTGAAAAACACCCTCCAATGTGGCATTAAAGAGCTTCGGAGATATGGTGTCACCTTGTCTCACTCCCTTTCCAATTTTTATGTGTGTTGTATTTTCAAACAGCCGAATCTTTGCACTTGCATTTTCATAGATGTTATTAATAATATTAATGTATGCATCTTCAATACCGCAGGATTTCAGAGCCGTGGTAACTGCTGATGGTTTCACCGAATCAAAGGCTTTTTCATAATCGATAAAAGCCATGCACAATGGAAGTTCATATTCCCTCGCTCTTTCAATTAGTTCTCTCAGTACGTGGATATGATCTATTGTGCTGTAGCCACTCCTGAATCCAGCTTGTTCTCTCGGTTGAGCCATGTCCAGTGTTACCTTCAAGCGGTGTGAAAGAACTTTAGTGAAGATTTTATAAACCACTGATAGGAGGCTGATAGGTCTGTAGTTCCTGAGATCCTCAATGTCACCTTTTTTATGTAGCAGGATCATTGTAGCATTGTTCCAATCCTCAGGAATCTTCCCTTCATTAAGGCATCGAGTGAAAATTTGGGCGAGTACTGTTTCAATTTCTCCACTTGCTTCTTGTATGATGTCTATAGTAATTCCATCTTCTCCTGGAGCTTTCCCCCGCTTCATGTTCTTGATTGCATGTGCAACTTCTGCTGGGAGGACTGGAAGAACTCTGGTACCTTTCATGATGTCTGGAGTACATGTATCATCCCTTTCATATAATTTGGAGTAGAAATCTTTCACTCTTGTCAAAATTTCGCCTCTATTTCTTGTTATAGAACCATCTTCTTTTCTCAGAGCCATAATCTGTTTTCTTCCCTTACTGAGTTGTCCCTTTGCTATCTTTAGGCTTTGGTTGTTTTCAATTGCTTTCCTCACTAGCTCACAGTTGAATTTCCTTACGTCTTCAGTGATACTTTTTCGTGCTGTCTTGCATAGCTCTATATATTCCACTTTGGAAGTCACATCTTCTTTAGTTGTCCTCATCTCTCTTCTTTTTTGCATCAACATTTTGGTTTTTCCTGATAATTTGTTTACATGCAACTTGTTCTTAGACCCAGCTAATTTTGTTGCTGTTTCCATAAGAGCTTTGGTTACTTTTCTGTTAACTTCCGAAATATCCACTTCTTCCGATGTTAGGCCTTCTAAAGCAGAGAATCTGTTCTTCAGTTCCAACTTGAAAGTATTATGGTGTTTTTTAAGGTTGGTTATGTCAATACATTTTGTTTGTCTTATGAGCTTGCCACGTTCCAGTTTAGTGTTGAGGTGCATCTTACATCTCACCAATCTATGGTCACTACCTGTGTTGAACTTGTTTAGCACACTGCAGTCTTCGATGACGAATTTTTTGTTACACATAATAAAATCAATTTCACTTGTCGTCCCAATTGGATGTCTCCATGTCCATTTCCTGTGTGGCTTTTTCTTGAAAAAGGAATTCAAGATGAAAAGATGAAGATTGTATATATTTCCTTAACTGATGAACTAGGCTATTTTATGGCAAATATAATTGTTCCCGCGAAACTACGTAGGTTTACGCAACCTAGTAGATACTAGGTAAAAGGTGTACAAATAAGTTTTAAAGCGTTTTAAGACAACGCAACATGTAATTTGGAGAGAAAACAATAAAACCTTTACGAATCAAAATATGCGCCGTCATTATCTGTCGCCTTCCGTCATCGGTTGGGCAGCTGACGGATTCCAGCCATGAAGAATACTTCGTCGTGTGACGCGATGAAGTCATCAACACATTTTTGCACTTCGTCACATGTCCGGAACCGTACAGCAGAAAAAACATGTTGCATCGATCGGAATAAATGATAGTCTATCTGAAGGGGATATGTCGGGACTATACGCCGGGTCCTCCAAAACATCCCAGCCAAGCGTCAATAACGTTTCCTTGACCGATTTCGCGTCATGCGACCTAACGTTGTAATGCAGTAATTTCAAGGGACGCAACACTTTGCCTGTGAATGGACGTTTCCGACAGATTTCCTGGTTCAATCGCAGCAATTGTTGCTCGTAGAGATCAGCGATAACAGTTTGACCTTGTTCCAATAGTTCATAACAGAGCACACCCTTCATATTCCACCAGATGCACAGCAGAACTTTCTTGGGGTGAATATTGCGTTTCGGTGTCGAACTCGTTGCTTCACCGGAGTCTACCCAGGGTTTTTTGCTTTTCGGATTGTCATATCATATCCACTTTTCATCACCCGTAACGATTTTTCTTGTATTGTTTATTCAACAGATTCAAACACTTGATGACGCGCTCATTCTTGTTTCTCTGGCTCAGGTCATGTGGCACCCATTTTCCTTCCTTCTGAATCTTTCCCATTGCATGTAAACAATTGGAAATGGTTTGTTGAGTTACTCCCAGTTGTTCAGCTAGTTCTTTTTGCATTTCAGACGACGAATCTTCATCCAGGGATGCCTGCAGTTCCTCATGTGCAATCTTCTGCGGGGCGCCGCTACGTTCTCGATCGATAATATCAAAATCACCTGCTTTAAACCGTCTAAACCAAAACTCACACGTGCTGTTCGATACAATATTTTCTCCCAAAACAGAGCAGATCGATGTACATGCTTTTGCTTCACTTCTTCTTTGATTTAATTCGTAAGGAATGCAGTGTCGAATAAATGCAATATCGCTTGCCATCTTTCACATACCAATGTGCAAGTGCGTTTGACTGTTGGGCAAACTTCTGTGTCCCATTTTATACTCTGGACCAGTTACGGTCACATGACAACAACGCGGGGGAATGTTGGATATGTAAATTAGCGGTATACGTCACACAAAAACACTTTAAAACTTATTTCTACACTTAACAGATTAGTTTCATGTATCATTAGGCTTAACAACGTTCCATGAATGATTAGGCTTAGCAAAGTTTCGTTAACCATTATGTGTTGTTTTTTTGTCCAGTGCTGTTTCGCCTTACTTTGTATGAAATATTTAGATGCGTACTTTTTCCACGTCATGCTGAAATAAAAAAATGTGCATCAGTCGCACATTGTGTTGCTAAAAGATTATGGAATAACCATATCAATAATGACAATTGTAATGTTATACATGGAATGTTCCTTATTAACTTATCAAATAAAGTTTTTTTTTAAGTTTTACCTTTTTTTTTCTCTCCTTAACTTATTTGGATGAAATAAAATATTATTTGTTTAAAATAAAATGCATGGTGCCGACGGTAATACCGGTGAATTTATACAAAGCAGCAACCCATTGATGTAAAAAGAAGAAGTTAAAGCACTTTGATATCTCATTTAGTTTGTAGATATAAAATAATTACTGAATTCATCTCTCCCATGGCTTAAAAAAGTGTTTGCGTTTGATTTTTACCAAATGGTTTGCATTTACCGAAAATTATAACTTTCTTCCATCGATATTGTGAAGTTATGAAAAATTGGAATCCTGATATCACCTCGTTGTAGCCTCACTGCTAGCTAACATGGCAGTCACGGCAGCGTTTGTTATGACCCGGATGGTGACGTCACGAATCTAAGACTAAGGCCTGCTAGTACTCCAGACGGCTTTGGTACACCGGGATAACGATAGGTTTCCCAGTGATCTACACAATTGAAAACACGAAATCTTTTATCCATTTCTGTTACTTTAATTGGCAGCGTAGCTGAAAGGAATTTCTTTCAAGCTGTAGTGATTTTGTAGGTGCTTGGATTAGAATGAAATCTGTATGGTAAGCATATACATACAAGCAGATACCATAACATGTGGTGCATGACTTTTAAATTATTTTCGAAATTTTAAAACGCAGAAGGTTTATTGTAATTCTCTTCAGAGTATTCTTAAAGCAAAGGTAAAGATGCAAATTAACAGCTATGCACCCAAGTTCCTTTCAGCACATGGTAGGAGTTGCTTTAAAACTTGAAAATATAAATTTGATTTTCCATTCGGAAGTAGCTTATTAAAATCCCTTTATCTAACTTTAAGCTATCTTTCTTATTTTGTTATATCAAATCCGTTTGTCAACCAAGAGCTCCTCAGAGTTATTGAAAAATTAGCTCGTCTTCATTTCCGTTACCGAGAAGTTTGTTTAAAAAAACATGAAATTCCAAAAAGGAATTTAACTTAAAAAGGTATTTCAAGTGTAAGACTAATGTGAAAGAAAGCGTGAAGATTTATTTGGTTCTCAAAGCAAATTGTGGATAAGTATGAGGTGAAAGTTTCTCTAAAGGTTAAATGAATAAAAGCTGCACACTCCTTTTCGGAAGTCTTAAGATTTACATGCGAAATCATTCGCTCAAAGAACCACACATACACACACACACACACACACAAGAAAAAAAGGGAAAAACTGCTCTTAAGTACTTTTAAAGGTTTTTACGAAACCAATAAAGACCTTGAAGAGGACTCGTTAATCGATTTTTCTTCTGGGATTGAGCAAAACATTTCAAGCAAAGAACCAACTTCGTTTCTGACAAGGATCAGGATCAATATTTTTGTGCATGTTTCGTCCACTCTTTAAGGAATTTGCGGTTGCTTTCAGTCCATGCCAAATTTTTGTTTCAGCATAATTCAGATTATCCCTCAAAAACCGGTATTTAAAGGTGCATAACAAAAATTTGAATATTCGAAGACATAACGGAATCATGAAATAAATATGAATACTACAAGACAATAGTTCTGTAAGATATTTTTCATAACAAAAGCATCTGTGCTAAACGAACTTTAAAAATTTACAAAGACTACAATACATGCGAATTACAAATTCAAATACATCATTAACATATAAAAAACTATTAGAATACTTGAAAGCATCAGTTATCTACGTAAAAAGGTTTAAAAGTATACTTCGCATGACAAAATCAGATACTCGGTCACATTTGTGCCATGTAAGAAAAATTTTGTGCCACTCAAATATCTCAATTGCTGTAATAGATGAACAATCCGTTTATTGGTGTAAATATACAGGATGATTAAAAAAGGACGTTATAAAAACGTAAACGTATAGAAATTTACTCAGGATACTCACATAATATTTTGAGGCGTTAATCTCTAAAAACCCACATCAAGTTTTATCCCACGTAGTAATTTTGATTCGATGTAACTACCACTGGTGATACGGCAGACATTCCACTTGAAGTCAATTTCTTCCCAAACTCGAAGCAGAATATCTGTTGTCACTTCTGCAACTGCGAAGGTGAATCGAGTTTTGAATTCAGCTGTATTTGCAGGTAATCTTGGAAGAAGCACTCGATCTCTAATGAAACTCCATAGGAGAAAATCGAAAGGTGTCAATCGGGTGAACTAGGTGGTTATGCTATTTGCCCTGCTATACCAATCCACCGGCCTCGGAAACGTTTATTGAGGAAATCCCGGACATCTATACAGTAGTGAGGTGGTGCACCTTCTTGGTGAAAGTGAATGCGTCCTGGTAATCATAATCAAATGTAGAATTATATCATTTTCGAGCCAATCTAGATACACGATACCGTTGATGGGTTTCTCATGAGAAAAGGAGGGATCGTAAACCTTATGTTTGCTAAGTGCACAAAACACATTCACCTTTAAGCTGTCACGAACACGTTCCAGAGATCCGTGTGAATTTTCGGCGCCCCAAATCCGGCGGATTTGGATGTTAACCTTTCCACTGACATGAAATATCGACTCATCATTAAAGATTACGTAGTCCAGGGTCTTTCTCTATCCGATACAACATTTCCGCGCAAAATTCCTGATAAACCACGCCATCTGCGCTACTAATTTCTTGAACCATTGTAAATCTGTTTGGTTTCAAGAGCAATCATTTTCGTAACACTCGCCAAACCATCGGTTGTGAGATACCCATTTCACGAGATGCACGTCGCGTTGATTTCGTAGGTCTACAAACGAAACTATCTCTCCCTTGTTCTATGACAGCAGTAGGAACACGCGGGCAACCAGACGATTTCTCATGGTAAACAGAACTAGTCCCAAAAACATTCTTATGTCAACAGTAAATTGTATGTTTAGTGGGAGGATGCCTACGATACTGGGGTGCGAAATTTCCCTTGAACAGTCGTTGCGTTGAACAATAGATCGGCGTCCATTTAGCTGTCTGGCCACTTCAGGTCAAGACTGTCTTGCTTCTAATCTCACTATACGTAGCTCTACACCGCAATGGGTCACCTAAATGAACTCTTTGAGACACAAGGACGCCTTCTAACTGCATCTGACAGCGCAAACCACAAGATTTCCAACGTACTTGAGTCCAATCGCTTAATGTACGTTATCCACTTGTGTGTGGATAATATTGTTTGTTTATTGGCTACAGCATTTCCTCTTCTTATAACCGGGTTCCTGTAGGCAATTTGGGAGATATTTCTTGTCACGGCTCCTCTGTTAACTGGGTATTTGGGTTTGCTGCTTTAATTTTGAGCTCCAGTGCATTTTGATCACTTCTTTAGATCTGTCGAGATTTGATTCCGGGAAAAATTAAGCGTAAGCAAACCTACAAAAATCTAAACTGTTAAACATTTTGTGGTATGTTGCACCTAAAAGTGGTGCTACACCAGCGGCACCACTTTCTTAGAAAAGATACACCATTGTATGATGCAAACAAAACTCAACAACATGGTGCAACTCTGCATCATATTGTGGAACATGGCTGCACCACATAATAGTGCAAGGTGGCATCATGTTTTTAGTTTTTTTGTGCCACATAATGGTGTATGTTTCCTCTGAAAGTGGTGCAGCTGGTGTAGCACCACTTATTAGTGCAACCTACCACAAAATGTTTTACAGAGTAGGTTAAGGGTGTTTAGCTCTTATATACAGAACTGCAAAGGGGACATTATAGGCATGTGTATTTTAGTAGTCTTCAATAAATATTGAACAGAGTGATTTGTTAAGGTATGCAAGCAGGCAGTTTAGAACTGCGTTCAAAACAGTGATATCGAATGTAACTAGGGCTTGTGCGGTGCAAATAATTTCGCTTATTTTTTGGATCGTTGAATAGCTAAATGTTTAGGCTTTAGACATGCTTGAGCACTAGTTTAAGCGTTTCAATCAAGGAGTTTGATTATTAAAAAAAACAGAGGTGACATTTTTTATGATCCGCGTTACATGAAAGTCCTTTTTTGTTCGGAGTGTGGGAAGGAGGAAACTACAATTATGCTGCGATATTTAATATTATCCGCAAGCAAAGAAATGAAATGCTTCTAAACAATCATCGCCGCCCCGGTGGCACGGTGGTCTAAGCACCACTGGCTTAACACCATTCGTCCGAGATAGGATAGGGTTCGAATCCTCCCGATAAGGCATATGGCACTGGCGCCCTTACTTCTCTGGAACCAGTGACCCTAAAATAGTGACGGGCGACTGCTTATAGCCCAATGAGTTACTCACGGTGGTCGTTAAACCTGCAATAAAAAAACAACAACAAAAAAACAAACATCATTATCTCATGCTTGTGTACCTGTACAGTGTTCTTTTTGTTTTAGATCGGAGGTTTAAAGACCACCGTGAGCAACTCAATGGGCTATAAGAAGTCGCGCATCCCTAATTTAGGGCCACTGGTTCCAGGAAAGGAAGAGAGCCAGTGCCGTAAGACAAACACAACATCCATGCCTCACGGGGATTCGAACCCGGACCCCTTTCGGACGAATGATCAGAGGCTATCGCTTAGACCACCCTGTACGGTATTCAATCATTCTTTTGGCAAAAACCATAATAATAGTTATAACAAATCTAATTTGCAATAACTTTCTATGTGTTTTTTGCCACTCGTACATTTTCTCTTCTTTCTCTAAAGGATGATTTAGCTCTTTCAGTATATCATGTTCTGGGAATATCTCTTGATCTGCAGTCTAGTACCACATCATTTTTCACTTGTTTAACCCTTTAACGACCATAACGTCCAAAACGCTCGTATGTACAAACGGCCAGAGACGCCCGAAACGTCTGTTCAGAGTGAGTCATATTTCTTATCCTTACTGATTCTTCAAATTTCCTTGACCTATGTGGGATCTATTGTTGTTAATAAAAAAAGAAGTGAAACAGCTGACAGTTTTGGGCGTTATGTAATTTAGAGTGATGCAAGATTTTTGGGTCACGGTCGTTAAAGGGTTAAGCAATCATTCAACTCACATATATGCATGTACCATTTGCGTATGTTCCCGTTGCTATAGCTTTCTTCTCCTATAGAAATACCCAATTCAGTATTAATGTTTGCATTAATAATTCCCTTTTGCTTTTAAATTCTGGTGCCACATACACTGGCGGAAAGTGAAAAAAGAACACTAAGAAGGAGACGCCTGATACCAACGAAATTTATACAGCCTAATAACGGAATACAGAAGATAACGTGATCAAAACATTATGGCAAAATACAGCTGTATTTTCTGGTAAACTGAAAAATAGCATTTCCATGTAACATGGTTAGTACGAGGTTGAACCGCCATGAACTGCGTCACACTGTGCAATTCTGGAATGGAGTCTGTCGTACAGATGTTAGATGTAAGTTTGGGGTATTGAGTTCCAAGCATCCTCAACCTGGACGCGTAAATCGTGGATGGTCGTGGCTGGCCGTGGAGACCGGATAAGTCATTGTCCCATAAAATACCACGCGTGCTTAATGGGGGACAGATCCGGTGAACGTGCAGGCCATGGAAGTTGTCTCGCATCCTGAAGTGCATGTTGTGTTGCACGTGCCGTGTGTGGGTGGTGTGCGTTATCTTGCTGGAAAACACTACGATGGACTGATCTTACAAATGGCACAACAACGGGCTGAATTATGTTGTTGATGTAGGAGGTGCTGTTTAACGTACCCGGTACAAACACTAGTTGTGTACGAGAGTGATAGCTGATCGCTCCCCACACCAAGAGACCAGGTGTAGGCCCTGTGTGTCGCTGGCGGATGCAAGAAGGGTGGAGACGCTCCCCTGTGCGTATGCGAACACGCATTCGGCCATCGGAAGCTCCCAAGCAGAATCTGCTTTCATCGTTGAACACGACAGATCGCCATTGCGTTCTCCAGTGCAGACGTTGGCGACACCACTTGTGCCGCTTCTGACGGTGGACTGGAGTCAGAGGTACACATGCCAGGGGCACACGTGCACGTAGTCCTGCATCCAGTAGACGGTTGCGGATTGCTCGCACAGTCACCTCAAGTGCAACGGCAGCTCGGATTTTCGTCGCAGTGGATTTTCTGCTTGACAACACCGCTTTTCTTATGTGTCGATCGGTTCCCCTCATCAGTCTGTCTGTGAATCCCGGTTCCACGTCTTCTCGTTTGGGAATGTTCCTCGGACTATCTACGCCACCATCGTACCACCACCGATACTTCACGTCCAATTCACTCCGCAATACGACGATACGATTACCCGACTAGACGACCTCGCTCAAAGTCCGATAACTGCTGAAATCGTACACGTCTTCCATGTCCAGGCATTGCAGCTTCTTCAGGGTCTTCGCACGTGTCCGTACTCCAATGACTGATTATATTCACTTCGCCGTACTCCTTAAATAATCCCGACGATAATTTGCATATTATGCCGTGCTGTGGCGTAAGCGCTCACCGGTCGGTCCCGAAATGAACATCACACCTACGTAAACTCGAACCCACTAACATATATAAATTTAATGATCGTCCGCCAATTCCTTCTTGGTGTTTTTTTTCACTTTCCGGCAGTGTATTTTAACACCTGTTTACGCAATCTTTCATCTCCCAGTCGACACGCATGTTCATACCATGGTAATATCTTCTAATTGATTACTTTTTATACTGAAAAAGTACCTAAACCAGCCTCATGTCTGCGTTACTAATTTTGTTTTTCCAAAGGATCTACCTATATACACTGGTGTGCAAAAATTCAGGACGAAGACGAGAAATTAGCATAACAGGGGAACGAGCAGGCAGAACGGACCGAAAGACCACTCAGGAGATAGATTAGGGTCCGGTACGGTAGGACATGCACATATATGCAGCATGGCGTAGGGGGGTGCAGGGTCGGAAGGGTATAAAGCACACGGGCGGTGTACGCTCAGCAATTCGGTGAAAGCTATTGCACGGTGTACATCGGTTTGAACGACGTCGAGTTGCAGCCACCGTGTGATATTGCCAACAGGCAATCCAGTAGACGACATCTGGATGACTTTACACGAGGTTGCGTCATTGGGAAGTTGGAAGAAGGTCGAAGTGTGACAAGTGTGGCCGAGGAGTTTGGGAACGCTCACAGCAACCTTTCACGAGCTTGGAAAGCATTTCAAACGACATGTCCGAGAGTTTAGCAGTGGTCGTCCACGAGCAACCATGGCGGCGGACGACCGGAATGTTGTCCTACCGCTGAGAATAGACAGGTGGCTGATAGCGGTCGAAATCGCAAGGCACATGCAACAGACAACAGGACGTCCGTTATCGCGTTTTACCGTGGCCAGGAGGCTGCACGAAGGCGATCCATTTGCACGACGACCAGTACGGTGTGTGCCATTAACGCCTGTTCATCGGAGACGGCGGTTTCTGTGGTGCCAGGAACACATAAACTGGACACATAAGCAGTGGGGTCGAGTTCTCCTTACGTATGAGAGCCGATTTAGTCTGACGAGCGACTCTGGACGTATACACATCTGGAGAGAGCAGGGAAGACGCAATCACACCTCCAACATCATCGAAAGGGACCGGTTTGGAGGTAGCGGAGTTCTCGTTTGGGACGGTATCATGCTTGGTAGCCGTACTGACCTCCACATCTTCCAATGAGGTTCAGTCATTGGTGTCCGCTATTGTACCGAGGTTCTCCTGCCTCATGTGCGTCTGTTTAGAGGTATTGTGGGTCCTGGGTTCCTCTTCATGGACGACAACGCTACACCTCATCGTACAGTGGCTGTCGCAGAGCTGTTGGAGAATGAAGATATTGAACGCATGGATTGACCCGCAAGGTCTCCGGACCTAAATCCAATCGAACACGTGTGGGACCTTCTCGGGAGACATTTGGCTGCACGTCACCAGCCGCCAGCAACGATTCCGCAGCTGCGATTGGCGCTACAAGAGGAATCGGTCACGATGCCTCAACAGCTCCTTGACCTCCTCGTCCTCAGCATGGACAGACGTTGTAAATCCTACAACGCAGTGAGGGGTGATCATATCCCCTACTAAAGACTGGAGTTTTCTTGGCAGTCGCCTGTCACATGGACGTTTCTGTTTTCTGCCCAGTTGTGCTCGAAGTTACCTTTTCAATAAAGTGTCTTTGTATCCTTTGGATTCCTTGTTTGGACTGTTTAGCTCACTTGTCCCATATTCTTACATCTTGAGGATCTTATCGTATGATTTGAGTCGATGTGTAGCACTTCTGCACGACGCTACATTCGAAAAACCGTCTCGTCCTTAATTTTTGCACGTCAGTGTATTTCCAGATACTACGCTTCCCGATTTCGTGTCTGTAGCTTTAAATCTCCTCAGAACCTTTTATGTGGTACCCAAATATCATTGCCATAAAATGGTGTTTAAAGTTTAGTGGTCTGGCGAACCCCCTTCTTGATAAGCTTTTCATTATTTAGCTAACAAAAAAACTTTTTCTACTTTGCCAGTTTTTATGTATAATTTCTTATCAAACTTTCCATCCTCATAAAAAAATTATACCCATATAATTAAAATCTGTTACCTGTTCTATTTTTCCCCCTGTACCACAAAATTAATAATTTTTAGAGTTCGATTAAGAAACACCGTTTTGTTTTAAATATTATTATATTTTTAGAATTTTTAGCACCTGGTGCATAGGTAATTGATACTATACTTTAATTAGTTTATGCTTTTAAAAATTAGCACAAAGTCATAGCAGAAAACTACTGATGTTAGAATGACATACTTTAATATCTGTAAGGAAGTTACTTTCTTGAAGCAGATTATGCACCTGATTCGCAAACAAAAATAGAGAAATCGACAATCTTGATTACTGCAGGTATAACTTACTAGCGTTTCTTTCTACCCTGAAAATGTCAAGGCTCTTTGTGTTCAAGCTTGTGATTAATTGCAAATATTTGCCCCGTATCAGCCCGTGACTTTTTAGTTTACAGAGCAATTTGTTCTTATACTGTATATTGAATAAAATATTTTACGAAATGAAGGAAACCATATTTTAGGAGAAGAAATGAAAAAGAAGAGTACGAAGGAAAGCTGAACCAAATAGATTAGAAAGGTAGAATAAAGGAAGAGTGGAAAGAAAAAATTGAATGCTAAAAATAGAAAAAAAGGACGGAGAGGGGGCCAAAGATATGCAATCGAGAAACTCATATGGGAAAGAGGTGAAACGTTGTAGAAGAAGAAGCAGAAGAAGAAAATGGAGACAAAAGAAGGAAAAGGAGACAGAAGAAGAGAGAGAGGGGGGTGTATTAGTAGCACCAGAAAAGTAAAGCGTGATAGAAGGCAACAAAATTTAGAGTCATTCAGAAGAAGGGTTGGCCGATAACTCAAATCCGAGGCTTTCAGTTCTGGAACTGGACTGCACTCCAAACGTAGTAACGGTGGAGATTGAGAGTGGATAGAGACAGTCTCTGCTAATCGACGTCTATTGCTCTCCCTCGGGGTGTCTTCTGGAGGTAATGAGTGACCTGACTGAGCTAGTGAGTTGATATCAAAGCCATGATATACTCATCGCTGTAGCCGTCGGGCGCTCGACTCCGTCTTGGAAATACCAAGACGAAGTCGAGCGTCGGACGACAATCATCAATTTTGCAAACTCGATAGAACTGGTTGTCCTAAACGATCCAGAGAGCCCCCCCCGACCGTTCGAGGCGCGAAGGGCTCCTCTTAGATAGACCTGACGCTGGCTCGGGTCTCGCCAGAGCCTCTCATCAAAAACTGGAAAGTGATTGACGATGAGAGTTGTAGCGATAACCAAGCTATTCCATTTGCAATTGTGATGGATCCTCCAACCTCGATCAAAACGATAAGCTTTTCGGCCCAAAATCTCACCTGAATGATTTTAAAAAGCCAGCTAGTCCACCTGTTGGCCGGCAGGCAGAGCTTTGAGCTCGAGGACATTGAGGATCTTAACGATCATGCATGTATAAAATTGAGGATCTTAACGATCATCATGTATTAAAGATCTCACCGATCAAATCATCTCAAAACCTGAACCCGTCGAAGAAGGATGCATGCATAGGGTATGGAGAAGCCCTGATGAGTGCGCCATCTTGAGTGATGATTACAAGAAAGCTGGAGCGGAATACGAAGTGAACTCATCGCTTCCAAAGCACATACTGGAATGAACTATGTGAAAGGCAACTGATAGGAAACCCCCTTTGGGGGGCTATACTAGTTAGCCAAAGGCTCTCTTTTGAGCCCACTGACCTTTGCGGCAGTGAGAAAACAAGATGAGGAACAACATTTGCCACTATTCGGGACACGGTGGAAACTCTTCTTGATTAGCACTTTCCAGAGAATGTGGAAGGAGATGATCATTCTCCGAAACAGAGAAATTTTAAAAATTCATACTAGGGAACCAGCGGATACTTTGGATGACACTCCGGTAACACGGGATGAGGTGGAAGACGCCCTAAATAGTTTGGACTCGGGCAAAGCCCCAGGTAAAGATAGGTTGGAGTTGGATATCACAAAAGAGGTGTTAAGCGCCAAACTGGACTACGCGGTGGGTCCAATAAACGAATGTGTAACCAGAGGTTGCTTCCCCACACCTTGGAAGAGAGCGGCGTTTGTCCACTTCAACAATGACAGGAAAGTCAAAGCTAATTCCACAGCTTATAGACCTATATGCCTTCTCCCAACTTGGAGTAAAGTACTTGAAAAATTAACAACTAATAGAGCTAATCATTTCCTCCTTGGCAGGGGTAAGCTCTCTCAAAACCAGTTTGGCTTTCTTCCGAGAAAGAGTGCTACTCAAGATGTTTTCAGTCCCTTAAAGAGAAGGCAGGGAGAAATAAGGGAAATGGGTTCCATACCTGCTTACTGTCGTTGAACATCAGGGACGCGTTCAACATTGTCCGGTGGCCATTAGTGCTATACCGCCTGAAGGTGTTGGGCTGTTCTAGAAAACTCCTACTTAAATTAGACTGGTCAACAGACAGAAACGTGCGGAAATCAAAGAAGCCGGATTTTATGTTTTGAAAGACTTTGAATCCGAATGTGGTAATAAAAAGTTTCAGTTGGCTATGCTTTTCAAGATTCAATAGAAAACTTTTAGTGGGTATGGTGAGAAATTCAATGAGATTTGTATCTCAATTTTTCATTAGTCAAGTGATATAATTTAGTTCCCACTGGGTTTTGTGAACAACAAAATGGGTGCCGAAATAATGAAATGTAGGGGAGGGCAATAAATCTTTATACCGCAACTATTACATCATCCACACTATTCTTTATGAAAAACTTGTAGTGAGGACAAGTTAATTATTTATTTCTAAACCAATTACTATTACATATTTCTATTATTTTTATTGCGAATGCGTTCCGTTAGTTCTAAAAAACAGGGCCGCCCCGGTGGCGCAGTGGTCTAAGGCGCTGGCCTCTGAACATTCGTCCGTAAGGGGTCCGGGTTCGAATCCCGGTCAGGCATGGATGTTGTGTTTGTCTTACGGCACTGGCTCTCTCCCTTCCCTGGAACCAGTGACCCTAAATTAGGGACGGGCGACTGCTTATAGCCCATTGAGTTGCTCACGGTGGTCGTTAAACCTCCAATCAAAAAAAAAAAAAAAAAAACAGGAAATAAGCAGAAAAGTGTCATTCTTATTCTCATAACGCCTAAACCGTCCCATACCTCCCCTTTTCCTTCCCGTGCCAGACAATTTTTGTTGATGCGCAACACGAGGTGGAGATTGTATCATATTGAGTCTTTCCATCGGAAAAACTAATGAAAAGTATTTCGTTAGTTCTGCGTAATACAAAGTGGGGATTACATCATACTCAGGTATTAAGTTTAAATCCTCGTCAGTACCTTTTTGAAGTTCTTGAAAAGTTCTTTCGCTGCAAAGTGAGTATTTCTTCATATATATTAGCAGAATTAAGGTAAAGTTGAAAAAATGCCTCTTGAGTGTATTAAAAAGTTAATAATTTCTGCTATATATGTGGTAAAAACACTTTTGCACTCCAATCATAAAGAAGTTTTTTTACCTTTATTTTGGATGCCACATTGGAGACCTAGCCAAACCGTGGGCCCCAAAGATATGTTGTAATTATTGTACAAAGACATTGTGTCAGTGGTAGAATCACAAGATACTCTCAATGCCTTTTGCTGTTCTTGTGATACGGAGGGAACCGACTAGCCATGCAAGTGAATGTTATTTTTGTATGATTCCTCCAGTCTGGAAACCCGACCCGGTGGCACACTGGTCTAGGTGATAGCCTCTATTCATTCGTCCGAAAGGGGTCCGGGTTCGAATCCCGGTGAGGTATGGATGTTGTGTTTGTCTTACGGCACTGGCTCCCTTCCTTCCCTGGAACCAGTGACCCTAAATTAGGGACGGGTGACTGCTTTTTCCTCCTTGGCAGGGGAAAGCTCTCTCAAAACCAGTTTGGCTTTCTTCCGGGAAAGAATGCTACTCAAGATGTTTTCAGTCCCTCTTTCTCAATTTTTCATTAGTCAAGGGATATAATTTAATACACTTTTGCACTCCGCCCATTGAGTAGCTCACGGTGGTCGCTAAACCTCCAATAAAAAAAGAATCTGGAAAATGTTTCCGAAAAGAAGAAGCATATAATAAACTACCCAAATATCCTATCTGCTATTCGACCAGTACCACATGGTGAAGAACTTCCAATTCTTTTTTTTTTTGATTGGAGGTTTAACGACCACCGTGAGCAACTCAATGGGCTATAAGCAATCGCCCGTCCCTAATTTAGGGTCACTGGTTCCAGGGAAGGGAGAGAGTCAGTGCCGTAAGACAAACACAACATCCATGCCTGACCGGGATTCGAACCCGGACCCCTTACGGACGAATGATCAGAGGCCAACGCCTTAGACCACTGCAACACCGGGGCGGCCTTCCAATTCTTAACGCACCTGACTCTTACCCACTTGATTCTATAGAAGAATAAACGGAAGATGATCATGTGTAATCTCCAGCCATCGACATCTAAAAATAGATTTTACGCCAGTAGCAATGCCGTCTCTTGAACCAGACAGAATAAACCAAATAAACTGACTTGTTAGAGATCTTGACTAGCCGAAAAACAAGGCTGAAAAACTTGGATTTAGATTACAAGAGTCGAATTTACTGGAACATGTGTCAGTGCCTTTGTTTCGTTCACTTCATGAACATTTACTCCCATTCTCCAAGACAGATGATATTGTTGTAATGTGTGATGATGTAAATGTACTGATGAAAACCCTAAACATCCATTACAACCCCAGTGACTATAGACTTTTTTTTTCTCGACTCATCAAAGAGCAGTTTTAAAGCTGCATTGTTTCATAACGGCAACGAATTGCCTTTAATTCCTGTTACACACTCAATGCACTTTGGGGAGTCATATGATACATCCTCTTCAGAACGTCAACTATGAAGATCACCAGTGTCAGGTCTGTGGTGATTTAAAAATATTTGCCTGTATGCTTGGACTTCAGTAACGTTACACAAAATTGTGTTGCTTCCTCTGTGAATGGGATAATACAGACAGAAAGTCACATTTCACAAGGAGTAAATGGCCAATGAGGAAATATTTAAAGCCAGGATCGAAAAATGTTACACATTCACCTTTACTTAAGCCAAACAAGGTTTTGTTACCCCCTTTGCACATAAAATTAGGTCTCACGGATAACTTCATAAAATCTTTAGACAGAAAGGGAGCTGAATCCTGTTATCTCAAAGACAAAGTTTCAAAGTTAAGTGATACAAAAATAACAGCAGCGATTTTCATGGGTCCGCAGATTTGCGACCTCTTCAACGATCCACATTTTGATGAAATACTGTGTGGAAAAGAACAAACAGACTGGATTGCTTTTCGCTTGGTGGCCATCTAACTTCTTAAAAACAAAGGAGCTGAGAATTACCAACAATTAGTCAAAGAAATGCTATTGTGTTATAAGAAAATAGGATGTACAATGTTCTTAAAAATGCACTTCCTCCACTGCCACCTAG
Source organism: Macrothele yani (assembly GCA_039090855.1). NCBI lineage: Eukaryota > Metazoa > Arthropoda > Arachnida > Araneae > Macrothelidae > Macrothele > Macrothele yani. The sequence goes on along the minus strand of CM076998.1, from coordinate 87,823,837 downwards.
ATTTTTTTTTGATTGGAAGTTTAACGACCACCGTGAGCAACTCAATGGGCTACAAGCAGTCGCCCGTCCCTAATTTAGGGTCACTGGTTCCAGGGAAGGGAGAAAGCCAGTGCCGTAAGACAAACACGACATCCATGCCTCAACGGGATTCGAACCCGGACCCTTTTCGGACGAATGATCAGAGGCCATCGCTTAGACCACTGCGCCACCGGGGCGGCCACCTAGATTTCTTTCAGGACAGTTGTGGAGCTGTAAGTAAAGAACATGGTGAACAATTCCAACTGCAAATATCCGACATGAAAAAGCGATACCGGGGTCACTGGAGTCCAGTTCTGCTTGCTGATTACTGTTGGTTCGTGGCAAAGGAAATGTTAGAACATTCAAGTAAAAGGAAATTAAAAAGGTGTCGTGCCACAGAATAAAATCAAGGTACATATATGTTTATTAGCAAAATTATGGTTCTATTTCTTATTCTTCTCATAATGTGTTTCACTAGCAATACTTTTTTTACATCATGCTTGTATCAATAGTTTCAGTATTTCTTTCCATTGACAATATTATACCTTTCAGCCGTAAGGCATATGTTGTAAGTCATAGTCGGAGCAAAATAATATGACCACCTACGTAACAATGGGAATTACCACCCTTGGCCCGGATGACTGCTGCGAGACGACGTTGCATAGACACAGTAATAGCTTGGAAGGTTGCCCGAGGCACACGTGCCATTCGGACTGCATCAGAGCACGAACGTACCGGATGATGACGTTGCTGTGTGTCGGCAGGTCGAACCTGTCGATCCAAATAGTCCCGTAAGTGCTCTTTGGGATTGAGGTCGGGCGATTTCGCCGGCCAAGGGACGGAGACATCGCTGTCGTGTTCTTGGAACCAGTCACGCACCTCTCCCCCTTCCCCTAGCGACGTGGCACGGCGCACTGTGCTGTTGGTAGACACCATCACCACCAGGGTAAACGGCCAACATGAAGAGACGCGTGTGGTCAGCGAGGATGGAGAGGTAGCCATTGGCGTTCAGGGACCCATCCAGTGGTACCAGCGGTCTTAGGTCATACCAGGAAAACATTCCCCAGATATGCACACTGCCATCGCCGGCCTGCACTTTACGAACAAGCGTGCCCGAGTGCTGTTTCTGGTGTGTCTGACGCAGTATCCACCACCGTACGTCACTTCTGTGGAGTAGAAACCTCGATTCGTTGGAGAAGGCAACCTGTTCCCACTCTTCAACTGTCCAATGACAGAAGTCCCATATGAACTGCAGGTGTCGTTGCCAATGGACATGGGTTAACATGGGCGCCTTGACGCAACGTCACTCCGAAGACCCTTGCGCAAGAAGGTTCGCTCTAGCAGGGCGCCCCAGCGTTCATTTGTGTGGTGAATCGCTACACTGTTGCTGTCGATTGCCCTTTACCAGTCGACGGAGGCGACGTTCTCCTCTGGGGTTGATGGCCTTTGGGGCTCAACAGTTATGACGTCAGTAGGTACTCGGTGTGTCAGCGGTCCATTTTTGGTACACCCTTACTACAGCACCTCGCGAACAGCCCACAAAGTCTACTATTTCTGAGATGTCACCACCCTTGGCGTGGTAGCCTGGGATCATTCCTTTTTGAACGACCGTCAAATACCTCTGCCCATTGTGCTCAAGTAACGCAATATGGTTCATCTGTCCTGCCCGGCCGCTTAGATCTCCGTGGTGTCGACCTTGTCACGTGCACTCTGTGACGTGCCTGGGCGGGTACATTGTGGATCCGGGAGTGGTTATATTACTCTGACACGACCGCGTACATATACGTAATTATGTGCATAATCATTACTGTCCATATTGTAGTTATGCTAATTATGCATATATAGTGATAAAATTATCTTGACATCCATAGCTAGCTCAGAAATTTTATGTCTTTTTACAAATTCAGCAGAGCAATATCAGTAATAAACACGTCATTTGGTCTCTGTACCGAACAGCAATTTAAAATTTGTAGACCAGTGTTATCCTTTAATTCTGAGCACCGGTGTACTTACCCTGATCAAGCTCTTACACTTCGAATATAAATGATGAAACGCAACATATAGCGCGATAATTCACTAAAACAAAATCTAGGGTAATCATTTAGCAAAATTAAAAAAAATATGTAATAAAATGGAATCCATCGCAATGATTCAGCCTACAAAAAGATGAAATATTCATTTAACGTCAACGCGCCTGATTGGCTCAGCTTTCAACAAACACAATTTCTAAAAATTTTTCTTTGTTCTAATAAAAATAAAAGCTGTTTAGAAAACCAGATGCCACTCTGTGATGTTGATATATAGCAGGTGCTTTATTTCCAAAGACGGAAGCTTCCACCTTGCGTTTCAAATAATTCAGCAATAAAAAATTACGCCGCGTCTACGAGTAATGCGATTTCAGCACCTCTTTTCCTATCTTGAAAAATGCAGCATTTCAGATCTTTAAGATTTGATAGAAAAAGCCTAGTTAAACAGCAATAACATTTCGGATCAGCTCCTTTCTTTCGCTAATGAAAAGAGATCTCTTAATGAGAATACCGCTTAGTCAACAAGACGTTACGGCATAGTTTAATGATTCGCTGCGGCTTCTCTTGAATGAAAGCAGAGAATCAAATTCAACGGAATTTACTTTAAGATATTTATTTATTTTCAGTAAACAGTTCTATTATACGGATTTCTCAATATTTCATATTTGTTCAAAAATGTCTGAAAAACAAACTCTTTCAGATTTTTGGAATTTGTCTTTCCATGGGCACGATAGAGAAACGTTTTACCCTTTTGTGTTAATCGTTTTAATTTTGTTATGTATTCAAATAAGCAGCAACTTTAAAGTAATACTACTTTGCTTCTAGAATATAAAAGCTCATGTTTCAAAGTGTTTGGCTACCATTTAAAAAAACTCTTTTAAATAAAGTTTTATTTATTTTTACTAAATGTAATAGGAATTGCATTTTCTACACATTATTTAAGACTTCGGAAGAATTATCTCAAACGTTGTTCAAAACATTTTATAATGTCACTAAAGCTGTCGTCAGTTATGTAACTGGTTCGTAATTTTAGTACATTAATAGAGGAGAACTAAGTTAGAGGTGGCGAAAAATGTAATCATGGATTTCCATGAAACATTTAACAAAAGTCACTTAAACTTACACGGAAGTGCCAAACGTCATGGGATAGCAGTATGCAAATTTTTAACCTGTGCTACAGTCCTATAAAGGCTTCGACACACTCCACAATTTTTATCACTTGCAAGGGGTAATCTCGTGAGTGCCGCCCCGGTGGCGCAGTGGTCTAAGCGATGGCCTCTGATCACTCGTCCGAAAATGGTCCGGGTTCGAATCCCGGTTAGGCATGGAAGTTGTGTTTTCCCTGGAACCAGTGACCCTAAATTAGGGACGGGCGACTGCTTATAGCCCATTGAGTTGCTCACGGTGGTCGTTAAACCTCCAATAAAAACAAAAAATCTCGTGAATCAGGTTGAACAACCGCCCGTAGGATCATGGCAAGCCGACGTGAATTATCGGAGTTTGAACGAGGCTTTACGGATGGGACATTTGATTTCCGAAGTTGTGCGAACATTCAACATTCCTCGATCCAAGCTGTCACGTGTGTACCGAGAATACCTCATGGAAGGCATTACCACCCACCGTGGACAGCGCTGTGGCCGACCACAGGTGCTGAACGATCGTGACCAGCTGTGTCTCACCAGGATTGCCAATGCTAACAGACAAGCGACACTGGCTCAAATAACATCGACATTCAATGCAGGAAATTCCAGAGACATATCCATCAATTCAGTGCAACGTAATTTAGCGTCCATGGGCTATGGAAGCAGAAGACCCACAAGAGGGCCTTTGTTAACACCACAACATCGGACACAGCGCCTCCTCTGGGCTCGTGAACATGGTAATTGGACCCTGGGATACGGACAACATGTCGCGTGGTCCGATGAGTCACGCTACCAGTTATTACGAGCTGATACACACGATTGACGTGGATTAGGAACATCAAACAGAAGTCATCGCTTTTTCCACGTTGATAAGTGAGTCACGGAAAAATTCTCATCGGCTCCACAGGGAATCGAGCCCATGGGTCTTCCAGTTACGCGCCAGACATGCTACTACTGCACCACAGCAACCTGGAATTCTTCAGTCTCACATGCGGCTAACTGCCAAACCACATCTTGTTCAGTTCATGCTTACCTTCTTTGGTGAATTCCCAGCATTGTGCGGGGCTCCAAGAAGCAACCTGTCGTGTGGTTTGGCTGTTAGTCGCATGTGATTCTGGAGAATTCCAGGTCGCTGTGGTGCAGTGGTAGCATGTCCGGCGCGTAACTCAAGACACCGGGTTCGATTCCCGATGGGACCGATGATAATATTTTCGTGACTCACTTATAAGCGTGGAAAGAACGATGACTTCTGTTTGATGTTACGAGCTCATAGTAGGGTTTGGATGTGGGACAGACCCTATGAGGCCATGGTCCGAAGCTGTGAGCAAGGCACTGTGAACGCTGGTGGTGGTTCTACACATGTGTGGAGTGTTTTGAGGTGGCATGGTTTGGGTCCTCTGGTCCTCGTAAACAGAGGACCCAAACCATGCCACCTAAAACACCCACGCAACCGGTAATCGCTTTGTTGCTCTGCTAGGTAACCATTTGCAGCCCTTCATAGACTTCATGTACCCCAACAAGGATGGAATTTTCCAGGTGGATAATGCACCATGTCAGCAGGTCCAAGTTGTCCAAAATTAGTTCCGGGAGCATTCTGGATAGTTCCGACGGAATGGTGTGGCCACCACGTTCGCCTGACATGTGCCCGATAGAGCACTTATATGACGTGGTGCTAAGCTCCATTCGCAACTAAGATCCTGCACCTACAAATAACAGGAAACTGTGGGCGTCTATTTACACGGCATGGCTCAAAAACTGTCCAGAAGTCTTCCTGCCACTTGAGGAATCGATGCCACGTCGACTTGCTGCATTTCGCCTGGCTAGAGGAGGTACGTATCCCATGACTTTTGGCATTTCAGTGTATATTTCTTTTGCACACAGCTGACACAATGAGGATTTTATTTCCATGTAATACAGGAATACTCGAGACTCAATTCATAATTATAAGTAATCATATGCACTGAAGTGCCAGATAAACTGGCACACCAGTCTAATACTTGGTAGGTCCCCCACGGGAGCGCAGGACTGCAGAAATACGACGGGGCATGGACTCCACTTGCTTCTGGAAATATGCTGTAGGAAATGCACACCAAACTTCTTGCAGAGCGTTCCATAATTCAGGTGTATTCCGAGGTCTCGGATTCCTGTGGTCGATAGCGCGTTGCATGGCATCCCAAATGTGTTCTATCACGTTCAGATCTAGGGACTTGGGTGGGAATGGCAACACCCCAAACTCAGATGAATGCTCCTCTAACCAAAGTGTGGCGTCCCGACACTTGTGTGGAGGAGCATTGTCCTGTTGGAACAGGCATAACCCATCAGCATGAATGCAGGATATGAACGGGTGCACCTCGTCAGAAAGGATGCGCACATAGCGTTGGCCGGTCACAAAGGTTTGTAGACGTACCTGGGGTACCAGTACAGTCCAGCTAAACACACCAGCCGGTACAGTTCCCGGTTGACAGGCGGGATCCATGGCTTCATGGGGTTTGCGCCGCGCACGAATCCTTCCATCTACCCGATACAGTTAGATACGCGACTCATTAGACCAGTCATCAAGTGTCCAGTGGCGATGTTGCCGTTCCCAAGCAAGGCGCATAGTTCTGTGTCGTGTACCCATCAAGGGATCTTAAGTTGGGCATCGGCTCCCCAAGCCCATATCGTGCAGGGTACGTTGCAGAGTCCGGACGCTGATGTTTGTTGAGGCTCCAGCATTGAATTCCGATGATACCTGTGAGAGTTTTGCACGCCTATCGCGTGAAACGATTCTTGACAGCCGACGATTGTCACGTTCACCCAATGTCTTTTTACGGCCACACTGGTATCGTAGGTTGGAGGTTTTGCCGGAATTCTTATAGTCACGGTACACCCTTGCAATGGTCGTCCGTGAAAATCCGAACTTCGTTTCTACCTGCGAAATACTATGGCCCATCTCACGAGCGCCAACTATGACAAAGCGTTGAAAATTGCTTAAATCGTTATTACTTGTCATTCTCATGCCGAAAAGAGCTCTGACAGCTGGCAAGGATGTTTATCACTTTATATACGCACTGGCGGACGCAACCGAGTAAGCGCATAGGTGACGTTGCTATGTATTTTTCTTACGCTCGTCTGTACCAGTTTTTCTGGCACTTCAGTGTATATGTGTATACACAGAGCGTTCAAAAAGCCTCTCCGCAGTGTGTATCGTAGGTTATATAGAAATCATACAAATGTATTACGGAAACGTATAATTTATTTACAGAAAATGTTGAAACTGTCATCATTCATACAACATAACTGTTTTAAACATGTTTTCAAACACATTTGCGAGAGTCAAAATGGCCATTTGCAGTAATGTTAAGCCTGTTCCACTTAATTCTGATGGCGCTACAGTCAAAACGTTTGAATTAAGTAACTTGTTGTATGTTTAATTTCAGATTTTGCTGTTTTCTTGATAACATATTAAATTTCATAGCAAAACCAACTTTCACCAGCTTCTGATGAGTTGAAAATTTCCAAAATGTGGATGTTGATTTCATCATTGCCACTCAAAAGGAAGGAACACTCATGAAATCAATATTCACATTTTGGAAACTTTCAACTGATCACATGCTTGTGAGAGTTGGTGTAGTTATGAAACATAATCTGGTTTCTCAATGAGATGAAACAACTTCTAGCATTCACTTTTCCTCGTTTTGTTTTCAACAAACACTTATTTGTTAGCCACGACGCCTTTTTCAATCTAATTAATATTAAATTCATCCATATTAACAAAAATGAGGCATTAATTCCGACACCTCTTGCAATGGAACAGGATGTTAGCACGTCAAACGAAAACCTCTGAATAATCAATGCAAAATATGCGATGTGAAAAGTAACTCTCAGTCTTACAATATGACACGGGTGTGAGAGAGTGATTCACCAGAAAAGCAGGTATCTTGCTCCGAACATTCGCACCAAAAACAAACGCAAAAGAAGTGACGTTTTACGATATGGTATCGTTGGTCGGTGGAAAACATTGCTTTAAGAAAGAGACAGCAGTATTTTTGTATGAGAAATCATTTTTCACTCCGCTGGCCACAGCATCGAACACAAAATTCTACAGTACGCATTTTGCTTCTCAAAAATAAAAATGAATGAAACCGAGTCGAAATAGTGTCAGGAAAACCTTGACTCGATACATTTGACCAGCAAGAAATTGTCGACCCACTGACCCGTTTCCATCTCTGGTGCTACAGCCCTGTACCCCAAGCAAACTCCGTACTATTGTGAAAAGCAGGGTAGCGGGCTTACAGTGTCTCCGGGGAAACGCAGAATTGGTATCAATTCACGTCGTATTTCACTCCTCCTGCTGTGTGCTTGTTGTAAAGCATTATTCCCTCACTGTCCCTCCCCATTCACTTCTGTACGTCGAAGAAATTGTTTTGCTCTACGGCTGCTAAAGTACATACTCTCGCATTTTTCCAATTGTGAATTTATCGCGTCTGTGCTGCGAATGTTCGGAGAAATCCTCTAACCCTTCCAAATTTCCATGTCCCCGTCAAAGGGGTCTGGTTCACTTCATCGACAACTCATTTCGTCGACGCCACTTCGTCGACGCCCCTTCGTCGACAGGTACATTTCGTCGACGCCACTTCGTCGACAGGTACATTTCGTCGCTACTCACTTCGTCGACACTATACAGTATATGCAAACAGTCCATTCCTAAAAAACGAAAATAAGTTCAGAACCACCAAATTTGGCATACTATCTCATGGCACTGTAACTCAGATCATAGACGGTTTTTGGAAGAGGTCGGGCCAGGCGTGAAAGGGGCCACATACAAAATTTTCGTAAAATCTACATTTTTCAATATAGAACCACCAAATTTGGTATACTATCTCATGGTACTAACATAGACTGTACACGGTTTTTGGAAGAGGTCGGGGCCCGGGGTCAAGGGGGCCCCATATAACATTTTCGTAAGATCTACAGTTTTCAATTTAGAAACACCGAATTTCTTATACTATCTCATGGTACTTTAACTTAGACGGCACACGGTTTTCGGAAGGGGTCGGAGCATGGGGCCAAGGGAGCACCATATACCATTTTCGTAAAATCTACAGTTTTTAATTTAGAACCACCAAATTTTTTATACTATCTTATGGTACTCTAACTTAGACCGTACACGGTTTTTGGAAGGGTCGGGGCCCGGGGTCAAGGGGCCTCATACAACATTTTCGTAAAATCGTGAGATTTTAATTTAGAACCGAACAATTTGGTATACTATCTCATTCTACCCTTACACTAGCTTAGACCATAGAAAGAAGGGGTCGGCGCCCGGAGTCAAGGGGCCCCCATACAAAATTCTCGTAAAATCTACAGTTTTCAATTTAGAATCACCAAATTTGGTATACTAACTCATGATACTCTAACTTAGCTCGCAGATAGGGTATTAGAGTGCAGAATTGTGCAGTTCTTAAATAAAAAATGGAAATTTTTGAGAAAAGTTTCTATGTGGCTCCCTTTACTCCGGGCCCCGACCCCTTCCGAAAACCGTGCACGGCCTAAGTTAGAGTACCATGAGATAGTATACCAAATTTGGTGGTTCTAAATCGAAAACTGTAGATTTTACGAAAACTTTGTACGGGTCCCTTTGACCCCGGGCCTCGACTCCTTCCGTCCGTGGTCTAAGTTGGTGTAAGAGTACAATGATGTAGCATACCAAATTTGGTGGTTCTAAATTGAAAACTGTAGATTTTACGAAAATGTTGTATGGGGCCCCTTGACCCCAGGTCCCGACCTCTTCCGCGTATGGTCTAAATTGGTTTTAGAGTACAATGAGATAGTATACCAAATTTGGTGTTCACCCTGGTGCCGCAGTGGTCTAAGCGATGGCATCTGACCGTTCGTCCGAGATGGGTCTGGGTTCGAATCCCGGTGAGGCATGGATGTTGTGTTTGTCTTACGGCACTGGCCCTCTCCCTTCCCTGGAACCAGTGACCCAAAATTAGGGACAGGCGACTGCTTATAGCCCATTGAGTTGCTCACGGTGGTCGTTAAGTCTCCAATAAAAAAAAAAAAAGAAAAACAATTTGGTGGTTATAAATTAAAAACTGTAGATTTTACGAATATGTTGTATGGGGCCCCTTAACCCAGGGCCCCGACCCCTTCTAAAACCGTGTACGGTCTAAGTTAGAGTTCCATGAGATAGTATACCAAATTTAGTGGTTCTAAATTGAAACGTGCAGATTTTACGAACATTTTGAGTAATCGACTGTTTGCATATACTGTATAGTGTTGACGAAGTGATGGTCGACGAAATGTACCTGTCGACGAAACGAACGAGACCGCGTCAAAGTTGCGTTTCTCATTCAGCGGGCAAAAGTGTAAAGTTCTTGGTTGTGTAAGCAACCTTTCATGTCAAATTTCTTTCTAAAACCTTCTGCCGTGCTTGAAAAATTGACCTTAAATAGCAGTTTTGTCTGATAAACTGGTGAAAAAACAAATATGATTCAAAGAAATAATTCTGTAGGTTCTAAATGCTAGAAACAACATTTTTTTTGGTTGGAGGTTTAACGACCGCCGTGAGCAACTCAATGGGTTATAAGCAGTCGCCCGTCCCTATTTTAGGGCCACTGGTTCCAAGGAGGGAGAGAGCCAGTGTCGTAAGACAAACACAACATCCATGATGCGAAGCTAAAAGCTCTGCGAAAGTACAGTCGATGTATAATAAACATTTCATTGTGAGAAACGTTGCTGTTTTTATTCTAGCTCACTGTAATCGTTAAACTATCCAAAAATAAAGTCAACAAAAGATACGTCGACACAGCAGTCTATCAGTAACAACCTCATGACCCCAAAGTACTTTCACCGCCCCGGTGTCGCAGTGGTCTAAGTGATGGTTTGCGACCATTTGTCCGAGATGGGTCCGGATTCGGATCCCGGTGAGGCATGGATGTCATGTTTGTCTTACGGCGCTGGCTCTCTCTCTTCCCTGGAACCAGTGTCTTAAATTAGGGACGGGCGACTACTTATAGCTCAATGAGTTGCTCACGGTGGTCGTTAAACGCCTAATAAAAAAATAAAAAAAATAATCCATAGTACCTTCTCCGCAGTAATTCAGATTTCATTGTGGGATGAGAAGTTAAAGCTGTGATTGTTTTTTTCTTACCTAGTATGCGAATTTGCTGTATGGTATTGCTTGGGTATCCCGTTTTCATCATTTGAAGCAATATATTGCGTGAAGTGATCACTTTGTCATGGCAACGCTAGGCACGAGACAAACATATAGCATTTTAATAATCTGTCAGTTGTTTTGGCAACGTAGTGTGCGCGCGCTTTCTACGTGTAAATTGATGACTCACAATGTCAATTTTTTTAAAGTTCTTCGTTAGTTGTGTAGAGGCCAACACGCCTATCCTCTTCGGTGAACACAAATAAGTAATAAAGTATTTCTCTTGATAGAGCTGCCTGAACGACTGGATCGTTTCAAAACTTTAACGTCTTTTGTACCATTTTTAAAGACAAGTTGCTTTTAAAGACAAAAAGAGATTCTTAAAATAATATTTCCATTGGAGATCATGTTTTTTAAAGTTCAAAATTGAAATACAAGCTTATCCTTCAGCGCTCATTCCCCAAAATACAATGAAATTCGAGTATCAAAATGTTAAATATTTTTGTTAAAATAAGCGTGAGAAAAAGATTAATGAAGAGGTAAGGTTTCTTTGACATAGGATGTTGGAATTGCTCATAAGCACTTAAGGAGCAAACGGGAAAAATGAATGGTTTGGCCAACGGGAAAAATAAATGGTTGAAGGCAGCGGTTGACTCTGAAAGTAATCTGGATTGGCGTCATCCGCTGCTCCTTGTGTTTTATGATGATCTTAACCGTTCTGAGAGCTTCATTTATCAATAAGCAATTTGCTCATGAAAGTAGAAGATATCAAGGAGACACGACTGAAAAATAATATATTTATTACACCAACGCGGTTGTTTGCTAATCAAACTTCAGATAAATATCCACGCATCCATGAAATTATTAAAGCAGCTTTTTATGTAATAAATACATGTTTTAAGCATTTTTTAGAATCATCATTTATTCGTTCTAATATAAAGGTTTCGGTACAGGAAGTCGTGTAAAGAGTGTCAAAAATGTTATGGAATTAGTTAGGACCTGAGAACAGAAGGACCAGAATATACGAATGAAGTGAATCTCACGTGTCTAAAATATGACATGTTTTACAGTAAATGCTGGTTGCGTATCGTTTCTTCTAATCGTCTCATTGTGAAAGGTTAGTGGTATTCCCGATAGGGCTAAGCGTGACCAGCCTGGAAATTACGAGGGGCGTTCTGTAAGTTGTAAGCCTGACCTTGAAAGTAGCGGTTGGCAGCTGACACAAGTATTGCAAAGTATTAAATCATCCTTCAGTTACGGAACAGCCATGCTATGTCGCTGTGTACTCATTTGAGATGGGCGGCGGCATACAGCACTAAAATCTACACCGATCAGCCGTTACATTACGAACACCTACCTAATAAGCACCAAGACCCCCGTTAGCCCACAAAACAGCGGCTACGAAGCAAGGCATCGACTTGATGGGGTGGTGATAGGTATCCTGGCTTATTTGGTACCATAACGTCAACAGCAGGTCCTCCAGTTCCCGTACATTTCGGGGTGGTGAAGAATTAGCGCGAACCCGCTTTTCCAAGTCAAACCACAAATGTTCGATTAGGTTCATGTCAGGTAAATTTGGAGGCCAGGGCATTAACAGAAAGTCACCAGCATGTTCCTCGAACCACTCCTTGGCCCGGTAGCGCAGTGTTCTAAGCCATGGCTTTTGACCATTCGTCCGAGATGGGTCCGGGTTCGAATCCCGGTGAGACATAGATGTTGTGTTTGTCTTACGGTACTGGCTCTCTCCCTTCCCTGGAACCAGTAACCCTAAATTAAGGACGGGCGATTTCTTATAGCCCATTGAGTTGCTCACTGTGATCGTTAAACCTCCAATAAAAAAAAAAAAAGAACAGAACCACTCCTTGATGATTCTGGCTGTATGGCGTAACGCATTATCGTATTGGTAATGGCTATCACCAGCAGGGGACACAGTTGCCATGAATGGGTGAACTTGGTCCGCAACGATGTTCAGATACCTGACAACTGTCAGGGATTGTGCTACTGGTATAATGGGGCCTAAAATATCCTAAGACATAGCCTGCAGCATAACACCGCCGCCGCCGGCATATTTCCGTCCAACAGGTGCTATATCTTTCGTTGGTAATCGGCGTATACGCGGTTGGCTGTCTACTTGATACAACAGGAATCTTGATTCGTCAGACCAGGCTACTTTCTAATCATCCACGGCCCAATCTCGATGATCCTGTGCCCATTTCATGCGTTGTTGGCAATGACGTGCAGTGAGCATGGGGACCTTCCCTTCGGCTACGTAGGCCCATGTGCAGAAGGTTGCGATGAACAGTGTGCTGGGATACATTGTCCTGATCACCACTGTTGTAGCTGCGGGAGACTTGTCGCTCTGTGGCCCTGCTGTAGCTGTGAACAATGCGCGACAGTCTCCGCTACCCTCTGGCATCAATGAGCTACTAACGGCACACTGCTGGACGACGGTTCGTCGTTTGGCTGTATGTGCCCCACTTTTGATACGTGCTCACTACAGCGGCATCCGAACAACCCACAAGCCGCGCCGTTTCCGAGATCGTAGTTCGGAGGCCCCGTGCCATCACAATTTTTCCTTTATCAAAATCCGATAAATCGGCAGCTTTTCTCCATTCTGACTCTACTAACCGAAAGCCTGTCCTCCGGTTGTATATATATTGCTCTGTAAACTTCACCTACGCCATCATTCGGTTTCCAGACGCGCTCATTTCTTTAGGTTGGGGGTGGTCGTAATGGAACTGCTCATCGGTGTACAAGGGAACAATGGATGAGTGACAGATGAAATTGCAGACCGGGCGGTGATGGAATGTTTAAAGAACGAAGGTGAACGCAAAGCAGTATTAATGAGCGAATCGTCCATCTGTACGTCCATGGTGCACCTTCGTATGCCACAGTCAAAAGATGGGCTCTCTCTTTAAATGGAGAAGAGATCCGTTGGAAGACGATCCTCGCGAGTAACGCTCAGTGGAGGAGAGCACAGATGAATTGTTGCAGAAAATGGAGGACCTGTTGATGTTAAACCAGAGAATCCATGTCGTACAGATTGCTGAAGAAAAGAAGTTCAGCACTGGAAGTGTTTGGACTATTTCGCATGAGAGGTTAGGGATATTAAACGTGTGTACCAGATGGGTTCTTCAAATATTGACACCTGAGATGAAGAATGATGGTGTTGAAGCAAGTCGGGATCAACTTGATCGCATTAATTGCGATCCAGATGAAAAATACTTGCTCATTTTCCTATTCCCTCTTTAACTCTTCGCCTTCTTACTTTTCTATTTTCTTGAACCTAGACTTCCTTATCAAACTCCGCATATTGTTCTTCCACCCAGGACTTTCCAAAGCCCATGTAGGAGCCCCTCCAGAGGGAAGACTGATCCCAGCAGCCGTAATCCTAAAACTTGGTGGTTACCGTCTCATTCGAATTGCCCACATTTTCACCAATATATATCTTCTATTAAAAAACCTTCCCATATCAATTAGTATCATCGGATCTCTTCTCACCAGAGTCAACTGCATTCGCCAAAAAGATTTAAAATTCCTAATTGCTTATTTCTCAGTAGCTCACATGGGCCTCGTCTTTGCGGCAATTATCTCTTTCAAAGCCTTTGGGTTCTATGCAGATATTTCAATGATATTCGTCCAGGGCTTCTATTCCTGCACTGTGACTAGTGATGAGACGTGGCTTCACCATTGGGAACCTGTTACTAAACGAGACAGGATGCAGTGGAAACATCATGGATAACCACCACCAAAACGGTTCAAAACACAACCATCGGCAGGGAAGATAGAAATGACTTCTATTCCTGCATTGTGACTGGTGATGAAACGAGGTTCACCATTGGGACTCTGATACTAAACAAGAGAGCATGCAGCGGCAACATCATGGATCACCACCACCAAAACGGTTCAAATCATAGCCATCGGTAGGGAAGATCCAAATGACTTCTATTCCTGCATTGTGACTGGTGATGAGACTTGGTTCACCTTTGGGACTCTGTTACTAAACAAGAGAGCATGCAGCGAAAACATCATGGATCACCATCACCAAAGAAGTTCAAAACACAACCACTGGTAGGGAAGATCCAAATGACTTCTATTCCTGTATTGTGACTGGTGATGAGACGTGGGTTCCCCATTGGGACCTGTTACTAAACGACACAGTATGCAGTGGAAACATCATCACCCCCACCAAAACGGTTCAAAGCACAACTATCGGCAGGAAAGATCCAAATGACTTCTATTCCTGTATTGTGACTGGTAATGAAACGTGGGTTCCCCATTGGGAACCTGTTACTAAAAGACACAGTATGCAGTGGAAACATCATCGATCACCCCACCAAAAAGGTTCAAAACACAACCATCGGCAGGGAAGATCCAAATGACTTCTATTCCTGCATTGTGACAGGTGATGAGACGTGGTACACCATTGGGACTCTGATACTAATCAAGAGAGCGTGCAGTGGAAATATCATGGATCACCACCACCAAAGATGTTCAAGACAACCATGTGCAGTGAACATCCAGATTACTTCTATTCCTGCACTGTGACTAGTGATGAGACGTGGCTTCACCGCTCGGACCCTGATACTAAAGAAGAGAGCATGCAGTGGAAACATCGAAGATCATCACCACCAAAGAAATTGAAGACACAACCATGTGCAGGGAAGATCCAAATGACTTCTATTCCTCCATTGTGACTGGTGATGAGCCGTGATTCACCATTGAAACTCTGATACTAAACAAGAGAGCATGCAGCGGAAACATCATGGATCACCATCACCAAAGAAGTTCAAAACACAACCATCGGCAGGGAAGATTCAGATGTCTTCTATTCCTGCACTGTGACTTGCGATGAGACGTTGCTTCACCATTGGGACCCTGTTACTAAATGACACCACAGCACGCAGTGGAAACATTGTGGATCACCATCACCAAAGAAGTTCGAAACACAACCATCGTCAGGGAATATCCAAATGACTTCTATTCCTGCGTTGTGACTGGTGATGAGACGTGGCTTCACCATTGGGGACCTGATACTAAACAAGACAGCACGCAGCGGAAACATCATGGATCACTACCACCAAACCGGTTCAAAACACAACCATCGGCAGGGAAGATACAGATGCCTTCTATTCCTGCATTGTGACTGGTGATGAGACGTGGTTCACCATTGGGACTCTGATACTAAACAAGAGAGCATGGAATGGAAACATCATGGATCACCAATACCAAAACTGTTCAAAACACAACCATCGGCAGGGAAGATCCAAATGACTTCTATTCCTGGATTGTGACTGGTGAGACGTGGTTCACTATTGGGAGTCTGATACTAAACACGAAAGCATGCAGCGGAAACTTCATGGATCACCATCACCAAAGAAGTTCAAAACACAACCATCGGCAGGGAAGATCCAGATGACTTCTATTCCTGCATTGTGACAGGTGATGAGACGTGGTTCACCATTGGGACTCTGATACTAAACAAGAGAGCATGCAATGGAAACATCATGGATCACCACTACCAAAACTGTTCAAAACAGAACCATCGGCAGGGAAGATCCAAATGACTTCTATTCCTGCATTGTGACTGGTGATGAGACGTGGTTCACCATTGCAACTCTGATAATAAACAAGAGATCATGCAGTGGAAACATCATGGATCACCATCATAAAAGAAGTTCAAACACAACCATCTGCAGGGAAGATCCAGATGACTTCCATTCCTAAAGTGTGACTATTGACGAGACGTGGCTTTACCGTTGGGACCCTGATACTAAACAAGACAGCACGCAGTGGAAATATCATGAATCACCACCACCAAAGAAGTTCAAGACACAGCCATCTGCAGGGAAGATCCAGATTACTTCTATTCCTGCATTGTAACTGTAGATGATACGTGGCTTCACCATTGGGACCCTGATACTAAACAAGAGAGCATGCAGTGAAAACATCATGGATCACCATCATCAAAGAAGTTCAAGACACAACCATCTGCAGGGATGATCCAGATGACTTCTATTCCTGCATTGTGACTATTGATGCGACGTGGCTTTACCGCTGGGACCCTGATACTAAACAACACAGCATGCAGTGGAAACATCATTTATCACCACCACCAAAGAAGTTCAAGACACAACCATCTGCAGGGAAGATCCAGATGACTTCTATTCCTGTATTGTGACTGGTGATGAGACGTGGCTTCACTATTGGGACCCTGATACTAAACAAGACAGCACGCAGTGGAAATATCATGGATCACCACCACCAAAGAAGTTTAAAACACAACTATCTGCATGGAAGATTATGGGCGCCAATTTCTGGGACTCAGAGGTGTTGCTGTTAATGGATTACTTGCCTCATAAGAGGACTATTAATGCTGTCTATTATGCCGCGCGATAATGAAAGTTGCGTGAAGTTATGAAGAGTAAACAGTGAATGAAATTGCGACGGGGTGTTCTGATTCTCTGGAACAATGCTCCAATCCACAGCACTGGTGTTTCCATGCAAGTTGTGAGAAAATGTTGCTTTCAACTGGTTCCCCACGCACCATACTCACCTGAACTCGCACCTAGTGATTTCGTCCTCCACAAAAGTCTGAAAAAAATATCTGCGGGATGGGCGTTTTGCGGATGATTCTAAACTGAAAAAGGAAAGGAATTGTTGGTTTGAGGAGAAAGATAAAATGTTTTTTCGTAACAGTGATTCGACAACTTTATGATCGGTACAACAAGCGTATCTAAAGCAGGGGAGACTATGTGGAAAAATAAAAGTGCGTTTTTGAAAAAAAAAGATATCTTTGTATGTTAGGCTTAGAACTTATTCAACGCCCTACGGATTTCCCTCTTTTTCTATTTTACCGTTTTCCATAGAACGTAAGTATGTAACTAAATTTCTCACGAAATCTCTACATCATTCATAATATTTACAATTTTTCTAGGACAGACTTTTCATTCATTGCAGTACTCGGATATCTCTTATTATCAGACGAATTGGAAAAATTCGTTTCAGATCAGGCCAAGCGTACCAAAAGCCGTATGCTGCTAGAGTTTTCTGATAAATCTTTTTAGTAAAGTTATGTAAATGTACATTTATATTTTTATTTTATTTTGCCTTTATTCCCCCGTATTAAGAAATTGGCGTGAAAGTATTTCACGTAAGAGGAATTACATTCTCAAAAAGAGGAATTACATACTCAAGGAAAGTTGGTCTTGTACTATTTATCGGTGTTTTAAATATGCACTGTTAAATATGCCGGATATTGGAAGACGAGTTCAGAGCAAGCGGTCTATTGTAACACCTGTTTCATAAACTTCTAAACTCACTAATTACATAGAAAATTCTAGAACTATTACTTAATTATATATCAACTTGCATAAATGTCGGAGCCGAAATTTAACAGATATATTTTCCGTCTTACGATCATCGAACAGGATCTGTGGAAAACGGAAAGAAACTGCATATTTGGATCGTTTAAGATAATGTTAAAGCATACGTATACAATAATTGCTTTATTTATGATACAGTCAGGGGAAAATATGAAAAAAACATTCAGTTGTGTGTTTTCTTATAGATCGCAAAATACGATCAAAGAATCCTAAATATATAAAAATTATCTGGACAAAAGTATTCGGACACCTAGATCGAACTGAAACAAACAACTTTATTAGCCTAATTCATTACATAGTCGGCATACGTTTGCCTGCTATGACTGCACCAATCCTTCAAGGCATACTTATCACGAGATGTCGGTACGTCTGTAGTGGAATTTTTCTACATTCCTACTCAAAAATGTATGACAGTTCTGCCGTAGAGGTAGGTCTTACCGACCGTGATCCCATTTAGTGTTCCAGCTTGTCCCACAGATGTTCTACTGGATTCAAATCGATGAGTACGACGTCTAAGTGTTGCCCGAAGAGTTCAACACTTGGACGTCCTGCTCATTAAATTTGAACTCAATGGAACTTTCAGTGTGGTAAAAAACGTCTTCCTCAGCTGAAGCAATATGAAACTGTCCAGTATGACTTCTCACCTGCCAGCCGTTTAGCTGGGGGCTGCAAATCGTAAGAACCGAGTTACTCCCAGGATAATTTGCCTAACACCATCACAGATCCCCTCGAAACTTGACTTTAGGAACAATGCAGTCCACCTGACAGAGTTCCTCTGGCAAACGTCACATACAAACATGTCCATCAGACTGAAAGTGTGTGTAGTATCATTCGTTGGTACACACAACCCTCTTCCACTCTTCTGTTGTCCACGAACAAATAGCGAAACAGCACTACAGTCGTCGTCTGGCATTGCCTTGGGTGATGTAGTACTTATGAGCAGCTCACCTTGTACAGTAACCGTGAGAATGATGTGCTCGATGGAATGTTCTAGTGCAAATAGCTGTTCCAGTGGTTTGTGTGACGTCACAGGCCAGGTCTTCGCAGAAGAAATGCCTGCATTCTTCACATTCCACCGTAAACGTTTGGCACTATCACCGAGTTCGTACAGACCGTGGCGTCCCTGTAGTGGCATCATCCACTTTCCCCGATGAAGAACGTCAGCGACTGTGGATTTCGGGAATTCCAGATGAGCTTCAATGATCCGCACTGATTGTTTACTCAAATGGTATCCAAGCCCCATGTCCCTAATAAAGAAGTCCAACAGTTCAGCTGCACGCGGCGTAGTCGTTTCTCACGCGGTCTGACAGATGTGTCAACGGCCCCCTTTATGTGAAGACCCAACACAACCAGCGAGTACGGGTCTGATTCTGCAAGTGCACATTTATTTGCACACGTGAAGGTGCCCAAATAATTTTGTGTACGTAGTCAATATTTGGGACTTTTCTAGTTGTTATATACATACATATTTTAATTTTTTTTCATTGGTTGTAACGTACTACAGAGGTGAATACATGTGTCAAGACGATAAATTTGAAGCGAGACATTCTGTCAGTGTAGCTCAGTTGGGAGAGCGACCTACTCCGGAGTGAGTGGACACTGACAAACTTGTGTTTTCACACTGGTGCCCGATTTTGGAAAATGGATCCACTGGGCTTCGGGGTCTTCGAAAAATGTGTGATGTTTGTTCCACACGTTGTTTGAAATTAATGAAAAATTCCTACTTCGTTTCAAAAAAAAATATTATGAGGGAGATGATGTGACGTGCTACAGAGGTGAAAACATGTGTCAAGACGACATATCTGCAGCGAGACATTCTGTCAGCGTAGCTCAGTTGGGAGAGCGACTTACTTCGGAGTGTGGGGACACGGCTGCGATGTCCGTCGCAGACAAATTTGTGTTTTCACATGGTGTGTTTTTTCTTCGTGAAGAATAGTGAACGTGGTCTGCATAAAACAAAAGAAACTGAGCACATGAATTGGTGTGTCATTCGAGAAAAAAACGAGAAACAACAACAAACCTACTGTCTGAAACAATTAAAAAAGTGCGGAATGTTAAAAGGAAGCTTAACACACTTTCAGTTCAAAACTGGAAAACCTTAGAAACAAAATCATAAGTGTGTTAGGAAAAAGATAAACAGTAGGATTTCAAACTATGTGTAGAATCGCCCAAGTTTCAGGAGGTGAACTTCACTGTTTGAATTTTAGTGACATCCCTTCTTAAAATATGAATTCCTGTTATGTAAAACGATCATTTTATCGATATCGGTCATTTCTTGGTGACAGTAAGCATAGATTTGCGATGGAAAATCTAGAGACGAGATTTATTGTCCAGTGCAATTCCAAAGTACTTTCTCCATCGAATATATAGCTGTGATTAGTAAGTTGAGTACTACTTGAATACTTTTTATCACAAAAAATAACTAGTTAAGTAAACGTTGAATAAAATATGTTTTTATTTTTAGGAAATACTGTTCAATTTTTAGCGAACATGTTTGAAATTATCAGCATATAACAAATGAATATTTTTCTGTTTTTATCCAGTGAGAATTCTCACTGGATAAAAACAGAAAAATATTATAATAATGATCTGATAATGAAAAATATTATAATAATAAAAATATTATTATAATATTTTTCATTATTATAATATGAAAAATATTATAATAATGAAAAATATTATAATAATGATATGTTATAATGATCTGGTCACTTATGACCAGATCATTATAACTAGGGAACCTAGTTATAATGATCTGGTCATAAGTGTTATGTTTTGCTATTCGGGTTATGATTGCTATGAATGGTTATGGCTAATGGGGAAATAGCTTGTACGTGCGCGATAAAGAACGATTGGTAGCAGGGAACTATGCTCTACTTTGAAGAATAAAGGATGCCAAGAAAGCTCAAAGAATTAAGCTACCCTTGCAAATAACATTCCTTTGAGGAATGTTGGAAATCAGAAACGCAATTTGTTGAGATAATAATGAAAATCCGGAAAAGTACCTTTTTTTTTATGGAAAATAAAAACAGTCCGGAACATAGCTTCACTGTGAAGAAAAATCCAAATGAGAAATTTTATTTGAAGAGTAACGACTATAACGAAGGTAATTTCTCCGTCATTTCTATCCGCGCCAGGATCCGAACCCGGGTCCACTCCTTCCGGAATAAGTTGCTCTACCAATTGAGCTACGCGGACATTGATTCTAATTGCTATCTGCCTTTATGTCGTGTGCGTCCTTCTGGCAGGTACGTCACATCTCCTGGTACGTTACATCATCTCCCCCTTATTTTTCTTTTTTCTTTCGAAGTGCTGCTCATATTTTTCCTATCTCGCGGTGTGGAAATAACATCACACCAATGCGAGATTTTGAACGGTCGGGTCATCCGGATAGTTCGGGCGCCATTATAACGAAGGTAATTTCTCCGTCATTTCTATCCGCGCCAGGATCCGAACCCGGGTCCACTCCTTCCGGAATAAGTTGCTCTACCAATTGAGCTACGCGGACATTGATTCTAATTGCTATCTGCCTTTATGTCGTGTGCGTCCTTCTGGCAGGTACGTCACATCTCCTGGTACGTTACACGACGTTTTAAGGATTACAAATCTAGGAAATAACTTTTGTCGGAATAATAGCTGTCTGGGACACTGGCGTTACTTTAGAACAGCGGTTCTCAAAATTTCAGGTTTCAGGAACCCTTTACATTTTAAAAATTATTGAGGACACCGAAAAGTTTTTGTGTATGTCCGTCATATCTATTGATATTTGCCGTATTTAAAACTAAAACTGTAGATAAATTAAACTACAATAATTTCTAACACGTTATTTATGTTAACATATAATTTTAATTTCTAATACGAGAAACCCGTATTAAAAAATAAAACCACATGTTAACATAAATAGCATATTTTTAATGAAAATTAACTAGGTTTTTTAAAACAAAAAAAATAGTCCGAAGAGTTCATTGTTTTACATTTTTGAAAATCTGTTTTCATGTCTAGAAAATAGCGGGACTCTCATTTCTGTTTCTGAGTTCGAACTGTTGCGATGTGTTGTTTCGGTTTAAGGATATGAAGAAAATTCGGCCTCACACAGATGCAGGGTTTGGACAAAATACTGTGAAAACCTGGGAAGTAGGCGATATGAGTAGAATAAAAAGGCGAGTTCTGGGCATACAGGTGAAACCACAAATTGCCTTTAATAACCTTCTTGGAATGAATTTATACAGCTTTTGAACAACCTCTAGTAGTGGTATGTTTCACCATTCGTCGATCGGAACATCAGCCATTTGCTTCAGAAATGGTGCATGACCAAACTCTTCTTCTCATTCTCCTCTCCAAAACGTTCCACAGTAGTTTGATGATGTTCAAGTCAAGTGACTGATCTGATTAGGACAGATGTTGAAGTTCACCTTGGTTCTACTCAAACCAAGACTGAAGTGTTCTGGCTGTGTGTATTGGAACATTATCACCTTGGAAAATGGCATCATTGTTGTAAAACAACATTTGGACCACAGGATGCACGTTATCACCTAGAAGTCCAAGAACTCGCTGGCATTAACTTGACCATGTGGGGTAATGACGGGGACAGCTGAATACCAAGGAGTAACTTGGCCATGCAGGGTAATGACGGGGACAGCTGAATACCAAGAAGTAACTTGGCTATGTAGGGTAATGACGGGGACAGCTGAATACCAAGAAGTAACTTGGCCATGTAGGGTAATGACGGGGACAGCTGAATACCAAGAAGTAACTTGGCCATGTAGGGTAATGACGGGGACAACTGAATACCAAGAAGTAACTTGGCCATGTAGGGTAATGACGGGGGACAGCTGAATACCAAGAAGTAACTTTGCTATGTAAGGTGGTGACGGGTACAGCTGAATATCAAGAAGTAACTTGGCCATGTAGGGTAATGACGGGGACAGCTGAATACCAAGAAGTAACTTGGCCATGTAAGGTAGTGACGGGGACAGGTGAATATCAAGAAGTAACTCGGCCATGTAGGGTAATGGCGGGGACAGCTGAATACTAAGAAGTGAACTCCCAAATCATCACAGATCCGACACCATATTTGAGAGATGGAACTGGGTTTCCGAATTGTACGCTTCTTTGTGGGTTCTACATACATAATCCGGACCTACTGTTGGGAATAATGTAAGTGAGGACTCGTTGGACCATATCACACGTTTCCAGTCATTAGCAATCCAGGTTTTATGCTCATAGCACCAACATGTTTGCATTGTACTATTGGTTTCTGTTATTAAACACGTTTAGTAATTGCAGCTCTTTCATGGATGTAGGTCTTGTGAAGTTCTCTCCCTACTGATTTTGCGGAAACAGAATTTCCTGTTGGATATTGAGTTCTGTTGTTACTTTGCTGCAGTGTCTTGTGTTGTTTGTACAAAATGCTTGTTAGAGTGTTCGACGGCTCCTCTCATTCAGGCTCAGATTTTGCCTACTATTCGTCTTTGCCGATGAAATTGACGGAGAAATTTATTTCGTTTTAAGTGCGTGAGTCAACCGCAGGAGATCGGACGTCACGGCACACTTCTCCCATTGACTTTACATGGGAACTTTGCCGCCCCATATCTCATTTTTCTCTTCGACTGGCACATCTACATGGCAAGACCTTTATTTTGATACCTTAATCATATCTTTACGTTCAATCGTTCTCTCACAACTGGTCTTACAGTAAAAAACCTTATAGAATTATTGTATAGGTAATTGCGGTGTTCCCATTATTTTGTCCAACCTCTTTATATAGTTAAGAAAGAGATAAGTATTTGAATAACCTTTACAGATAATCACACATCAGACAGAACTCTAACAGCGCAATGATGAAATATTCTCTTGCTACACTGCCGGACAATTGCTAAGGACGAATTACAATAGCAACGATAGCAACCATAAAATGGAAGGCAGGAAAATGTGGAAATTAGCATAAGTGCGGGATACAGTAAGACGTGTAGTGCGAATGTAAATTTTGGATTGCCGAACTTGTTCGTGATGTCATAGCGCTGATAAGAGATATAAAGGATTTGACGCGTATTGACCGTTGTTGTTCAAACGCAAAGTTGAAAGGGAAAGAATCAATTGACGAACTTGCAATTTTCAGTATGTCTTCCCGACATCACCTAGATGATTTTACACGTGGCCGTATTATTGGCAAGATTGAAGAAGCGCGAAAAATAACAGATGTTGCCAGGGAGTTCGACGTTAGCCACAGTGTTGTTTCAAGGCTTTGGAAATCATTTCAAACAAATGGAGAGTGTAGCAAACGTCACGGGGGAGGTCGTGTTCGCAGTACGACACCTGCAGAAGATCGGTACATAGTGCTATCAACAAAAAGACACCGGCGCAACACAGCTAGTGAGGTAGCAAATCAGTTTATGGCTGCTATTGGCAAGCGGATCTCCTGAAAAACTGTCGCCAGACGTTTGCATGAAGGAGGACTATACGTTCGCCGTCCTGTTGTGTGCATCCCATTGTCCAGAAGTCACCGTACCGCCCGTTTGCAATGGTGCCATCAACATCGCAATTGGACTGATAACGACTGGTCTGCTGTCCTCTTCTCAGATGAGAGTAGATACAGTCTATCGTCTGATTGTCGACGACAACTGATCTGGCGTGATAGTGGTACTGCATATTGTCCAGCAAACATACAGGAAAGGGACCGATATCCGACATGTAGTGCCATGGTATGGGCTGGCATCATGATCAATGGCCGTACGTCCCTCTATGTGCTTCCAACTGGGACTATGACTGGCCAACGATACATTAATGATGTTCTGCTACCTCATGTTCGCATGTTCCGTGGTGCTGTCGGTGATAGATTCATTTTCATGGACGACAACGCAACATGTCATCGAACAGTCGCTGTCCAGAAGTGTCTTGAGAGCGAGGATATTCAACGCCTCGTATGGCCAGCACGTTCTCCAGATCTGAATCCCATTGAAAATGTGTGGGATGCTTTGGGGAGGAGTCTTGCTGGTCGCCAATGCCCTCCAATAAACAAGGACACCCTCATCCGTGCACTGACAGAGGAATGGGATAAATTACCCCAACAGCTGCTTGATAATGTTGTGCAAAGCATGACATGACGTGTGGAATCTTGAATCGCCTTCCATGGTGGCCATATCCCGTATTGACATCTTACGCCGAAACGCCTGCGGACGGTAATTGCATTTTTTTCACGTTTACGTATTCTGCACAAAATGGCCTGTTTGTCCCTTGAACACGTTCCAAAGCCTTCTGGATTTCAGAGCACAAAAAATTGTCTTTCTTGTAATGTCCTGGCATTCTGACATTATTTTATTTCACTTAGCATCCAACCACACTTACTTTTTTAAGCGCTATATAGCCGTTTATGATCCGTCCTTAGCAACTGTCCGGCAGTGCATTAATGCGTGTGATATAGTAATTTCATTATATGTTGGAGCTCATTATTTTTCTTAATAATTAGGTTCATAATAATAGTTTTTCTTTCTATAGGAGGACTTATTGCAAATTATGTATTATTTTCATCACGATTTTTCGACGCAACAGAATGCTTTGGAATTTTAAAACTTTTTAAACTGTATAACGTAACCCATTTTCGTGGGCGAGTTCGGTGTTACGCTATGTCTTAAACCATGACTAAGGAAATGTTGAACTAAATGAGAATACGATGCAATAGTTTACGGTCAGACGAAACATAAACAGAAGTCAACTTACGATAACCTTTTATTGGTCAAGCAAATTGAAGAAATCCACAATACAGCAACATATAATACTGTATCATCTACACTTCTGGCCACCCAAAATGCAACACCAAGAAGGACACGAGATAGCAAAGCCATATTTACTGGACACATAACAACAGATACAAAGATGAAACGATTGAGCTTACAGCCCGTGCGACTTGCGGAACACGCAGACATCAATAGTTCGTGTGGCCCCCATGGCTGGCAATAACGGCCGCTACACGCCAGCGGCATCGAACGTAAGAGGCTATGGATGTGGGCTTGTGGTATGTCGATCGAGGCTGCTTCCACACGTTGCCACAGTTCATCAGGCGTAGCCGCGGGTGGTGCATGCCGGGCCACTCGGTTGCCGATCAGCGACCAGACGTGTTCGATGGGCGACATATCGGGAGAACAGGCGGGCCACGGCAGTAGTGACACCTGGTGGGTCGTGAAGAATTGTTGCACGATGTGTGCCACGTGTGTGCGCGCATTGTCCTGTTGAAACGTAGCCGCTGGCAGGTCCTGCACGTAAGGGAGGACTACAGGCTCCAAAATGTTGGAGACGTAGCGGTGGCTGTTGAGTGTACCGGCGATGCGTACCAGAGGGGTGCGGGTGTCATATCCAATTGCGCCCCAAACCATAACGCCAGGCGACGGACCAGTATAGCAATGCATAATGCAGTCGTCATACAGTCTCTCGCCGCACTGCCGCCACACGCTGATCCGACCATCGTTTGTGTTGCAGGCAGAAGCGGGATTCGTCGGAGAATACAATGTCGCGTCATTCCGTAGTCCAGGTGCGGCGTTCAACGGCCCACTGCCGCCTCACTCGCCGGTGGTGTAACATCAAAGGTAATAACAGCAATGGGCGCCGTGCGACAAGTCCCCGCTTCTGCAGACGACGTCGAACGGAACGTGCTGACACAGTTTGTTGCGCAACACACCCTAATTCCTGCGCTAACGTTCGTGACGGAGTGGTGCGTGCCGTCAATGCCCGCCGCTCTACATGCCGGTCCTCTCGTACGCTGGTATGCCGCGGCTGCGGCAATCGCTCACGTCGATCCGTCCGTCCTTCCTGCACCCTCACTGTGGCTGGATGTCGTCCCACATGGGCGCCGATGTCTCGGTACGATAAACTGCTGTCTCGACAAGCCACTATTCGTCCTCTGTCGAACTCCGAAACTTGCTGGAATGACTGCCGTATTCTGCGACGAGGCATCAGGAAGCTTCCCACGCACAGGACCGGCAGCAAAACACACTTCCACTACTTACACCCCTCCTTCTGTGCACCCATCTTATAGTGCTGCTCGGTGGCGTGCCGGGCGCACATGATTTGCATATTTTAATCGTTTGCATGTTCTCTCGCGGGCGACGCATGCTGCGAATTTCAGGCCAATCCGATGCTTCCTTCTTGGTGTTGCATTTTGGGTGGCCAGCAGTGTAGTTTCTACACAGATCGAGCATCTCTACACACACACACACAACATACACTGAGCAACTGCTGTGTCGTCCTTTTTATCTACCGTTCTTATCATGTTCATACGTCACTCTCTCTGACCTTAAAGTGTTGCCAACCTCATTCTTGTGAGAAAGAAGATATCACGTTAAGTTTGGAAATTGCAAAAGAGAGCAAACTCAAATTTATGTAGAGAAGGAAATAAAAATTAACTTTAAATTAGAATATACGTCACAACTGATAATGTATATATTAATTATCTTCCAAAAAAGGCACAATGTTCTGCTTTATGGTATTATTTAACAAAACTTCTAAATATAAAATTTTCTTTTGAATAGCTGTAATAACCTTTGTGTTAAGTGATTTACAGACTGGTAAATAGACATTATACTGTCACCTGTACAATAATTTATAAGTGCCCCGTTTCTTACCATAACACTGTACACTGAAGAGCAATTGAATTAGAAACAGCTGGCGTTATGCAAATGTGGTGCCGTGGGCGGCCCTGTAAACGGAAACGACATGACGTAAGCAGCGATCCGACAATATAAGGAGTGATGCGACGGGTATCAGTAAGAGTCGGACGCAGTATGGGTAAGACGGAGGATCTAAGCGCATTTGATCGTGGGCAAATTGTCGGGGCCCGACGAGTGGGCCATTCCATCTCGGAAGTCGTGCGGGCACTGGGATATTCACGAGCCACTGTCTCACGGGTGCACCGTGAGTACATCGAATTCGGTAAAACCATCCCTGCTAGGGCCAACTGCCGTGGACAACAGCGTGTGGATGAGCGGGGACATCGTCGGCTACCTCGCATTGTAATAGCGGATAGACGGGCCACAGTTCAAGAAATCACTCGGCAATTTAACGCCGGTGCACGAAAACGTGTAATCAGCCACACCATCCAGAACCATCTCCTCGCTATGTGGTACAGAACCCATCGTCCCACGAGGGTACCGCTGCTGACCGCACATCACAGGGTGCATAGATTAGCATGGGCGCGGGAACATTGCCACTGGATCCTAGACATGTGGGGAAAATGTTGCCTGAACTGATGAGTCGAGATTCACGTTGGTACATGCGGATGGCAGGATACGAGTACGGCGCAAACCACATGAAGCGATGGATCCTTCTTGCCAGCAGGGTACGCTTCAAGCTGGTGGGGGTGGCATTCTCATCTGGGGTCTGTTTACGTGGACTGAAATGGGACGCCCTGGTACGTGTGACATCGTCCCTCACAGGTCAACGTTATCGGGATATCCTGGACGACCATTTGCTCTCGTTTGTGCGTCTTCAACACCTCACTGGGGACCTCATCCTGCAACAAGACAATGCACAGTGACATCGCTCCCGAATTGTATCCAAAATGGTTGGATGAACACTCCACCGACGTGACCTCGCTTCCTTGGCTAGCTAGGTCACCTGACCTCAATCCCATCGAACACATCTGGGATGCCATCCAGAGAGATGTTAAAGGCTCTGACTCCTCCATCAAATCTTCGTGAGCTGTGGGAGCTTGTTCAGGGGTCGTGGATCCGTATGACTTCCCAACGCTTCCGGTGTCTTGTCGAGTCCATGCCGAGACGAATCGCCGCCGTCAACTGGGCGAAAGGTGGTGCTACACGTTACTGACAGGCATCTCTAATTCAATTGCTCTTCAGTGTACAATAGCTGATGCACAAAATGGAGAAGAGAGGAACGAATACTCGTGGCCATAATAATCAAAATTTCATGCGATATGCTACCCACAACATCCGATATCTCCATGGAACTTCAAAATCAGGTTTCCCGGCAGACGACTGAAATTTAACAATTAATCAGACCTCAAGTATTCCTGCGAATCGCGTCTATTACCAGATATTTCCCGTCATATGGTTACAAAAAAGCAGAAACAACATTTCCCCATAAATATACGATATAAATTGCGGAATGTTTTTATGAAAATTCAGAATTTTCCTGGCATACAAAAAATCCATGAAATTCAATGTTTTCCTCGTCATTTCAGGGAAAAGGTTGTGTAGAAGTATGCTTCGTTAATTCACAATCACGGAAAATTGCTTGTGAATTTCGTGGTTTTTTACAATGTAAAATACATATATCTTTACATTCTCATTTTCCGGCAACCTTTTACTGACTCGCAAAAACGAGACGAAATTTTTAAATACTTAAAAAAAAACTTAAGCTTCAAAAAAAAAAAAAAAAAAAAAAAAAAGGAACAAAGAATTTTCCCAGGAGCGAGCTTTTTCTTGTGCCGGCATTGTTTTAAACAAATGCCTTCAGTTCAGTAACACCGGGATTTTTCCATCTAGAGTCACTTCAAATTCATCCTTTTTTTTTTATTCTGGACCACGAAAACAGATAAAGATTGTATAAGAACGTCTCTCAGAATCCTATTAAAGAATTCGATAACCCTTTTAACTTGTTGAAAAGGATTAAAAATTTTATAAGGTGAAAAATCTATTAAGAATGCTACGCTACAGTTTGAAAGAAAAAACACCACATTATGAGCTTTCACATAAAAATTTAAAAGAAGCAAATGATAATTTTAAGTCTCACAGAGATGTATGCGTGTGTGAAAGCAACGCAAAGTTCAAAGCCGGAAAGTAGAAAATAGCCCTCAGCCTATTAAAGAGCAAAGTTATTCATTATGTATAAGCTCGGTAGAGAAAAATGATTTACTCAGAAGTGTCAGTCAGCGCCATCAAAACAAAAAAAAGGCAACATTTTTTGTGTGTGCGAATGAAATTAGGACAAAAACGGAATATCAGCGTGCGAACTCAAAGACACACAAATGCACCTTAATACGCATTCGCATACCCTGTCATACTATTATATCGAACTCTGTTGATAATAAAAGTCGTGTGGAAGTACCACGTCACAGCCCGAAATATAAATGTTCTGGTAGGTCTATGAAAACTCCCTGGGTAAATGATGAATCTCGATTTTGCTCTCTAAGGAAAATCGAGATTCATCGGTTACCCGGGGAGTTGTTTATGATGTCATCATAAGTGGGCTGCATGTTTTTTACCAGTACGCATCAGCCAAAGAGTACAGAAGGTTTCTGGTGCAGTCAGAACGGCCAGAATAACAGTTGTTCAGATGCAGGCGTTATTTGTAGTATTTTGTGTAGCAAAACCGACTTGGACTTGTGATATGCACTGGAGATTGTTGCAAATGGTCATATCTCTCTCGTTGTGGTCCAGATAAAGGCATGAAATGTGTACAAAATCTTTTTATTTGTCATAACGCACAAAATGCAAAAAGAATTAGTATACAATTTTGAATATAAAACAAGAAGAGCAAAATCAAGAGATATGACATAATCAAGAAGAGCAAAATCAAGAGATATGGCTTTATCAAGAAGAGCAAAATCAACAGATATGACATAACTGGAGAAAACAAATTTAGGAATTCAAGGAGAATATTCAATAAGGCATGTGAACACCCCTGAGAAAAACACAGCATTTGCAACGATTGTTCATGCTGTTTATGAAATTACTGATGAGAGTTTGCGGAAACAAGTTCCACTGCTCCTTACGAGTACTTGCTAGCTCCTGGAGGGTCTTGGGAGAGAGGCTGGAGTTCCGAAATTTTACGTTCTGAAGTGTCCCACACATGCTCAATCAGATTTAAATCCAGGGAGTAAGCAGGTCACTCCATATTCTCAGGATATCGTCACTTTCCAAGTAGTCAGAGACGATTTTCGCTCAATGGGTTCGTGCATTATCGCTCGTTAAGAGGAATTCTTCACCAACAGCTTCTCTAAAAAGTTTCACATATTGGCCTAGGATCTCGTCTATGTATTTCTGACCAGTTAGTGAACCTCCCTCAACGACATCCGATCACATGTAGAGGATATTTGGAAGGGAGTTTCTGGCCCTAGGTCTTAAACAACCCTTAGCATTAGGAAGCTAGGAGATTTGGGCTAGAGTGCCCCCGACAGGAAAGTCACACGGAAGCGAAGTAGGAAGGTGGAGGAAGATATCCTTATTTATAACCGAGCAGGGGGGGTGCAGTACCCTGGATCCGACGGCTTAACGTGCCTACCCAACGCACGGCGGATATTTAGTGGTTCGAGCGTTCGTACCTGCATGGGATCGAACCTGAGACCTCTCCGTAACTGTCACGAACGTTGACCTCTAGGCCATCCGTGGCCCTACTCCATGACATGCATTTCTGTGCGGCCGTTTAACATTATGTCTCCTCATACCATGATTTCTCCACCTTTAAATATGTGTCTTTCTAGGGTGCTGCTGGGAATATTTCTTGTCTTCGGCTTTCGCCAGATAATGATACGTCTAGAATTGCTCTCCAAGCAAAATTGAGATTCATCGGTGAAGAGGACTCGGCCCCAGTCAGTGGTACTCCAGTTGCGATGCTCTATACACCACTTCAAACATGCACAACTAGCGTTTGAAGTGAGAGAAGAAGAAAGCATCGGTCACGAGGGAACTTCCACATTTCTGTCATCTCTCCTGCATCGCAGTAGGCACAGTAAACCTGGTTATACGCGTCTACGTAGATGCAACAAGCTCTCGGGCAATCTATGTCACTCTCCTGTTTGTATTCGTTGTTAAAGTTAGGAATTTGTCCTCTAACACGGTTGTGGCCCTTTGAACGGCCTTGTCCTGGACGATGGGATTCTCCCTCTGTCATTCTCTCGGAACGCAGAAACAGTCCCGAGAGAACATTTTTGGGTACACGTAGCGCACGGGGTACCTCCGACTACTTCTGTCCGGCTTCCATTTTTCCAATCACCCTCCAGTTCTCAAAATCATTCAAATGTCTTCTTCTTGACAAAGGAACGTGTACTATTCGGACTTTGTCCCCACTAAGTGATCCAACGTTTAAAATCACAATTATATATACTTTAACTTCACTCTTGTGATGCGCTCGTGACTAACACGTCTCTAATTTGTGTATTCTTATCTGCGTGGACAATGTTTAAATCTTGTTGGAAACAATATGTGACGACTAACGTTTTCTCCGATTCGCATTCGACTCCGTTCAGTGAAACGCCAGTTTTGACTTCTTTGTTTTTACCGATTGTCCTTTAATTTTTCACTGCACTGTAGCCCAACCGGAGATGGAAACGGTCAAGGTAGACAACGGGTCAAACGGGTCGAATCAACGTGTGCCTGACCCAATTTTGACCCGTTTTAATTTCAATTTTATTTTTGAAAAGCAAAAAATTACTTTTTTTTTTTCAGAGAAAACTGTGGAATTTTATGCTTTATACGGGTGCCCGCGGACTGAAAAATGATTTGTCATGCAATATGAAGGAAGAGTGTCATCAGAAAGAAAAGTGTGCCTTCCTTCTGAAGGGCAATGATGAAAACAGCATCCACATTTTGGAAACTTTCAACTCATCATAAACTTGTGAAAGCCGCCCCGGTGGCGCAGTGGTCTAAGGCGTTGGCCTCTGATCATTCGTCCGTAAGGGGTCCGGGTTCGAATCCCGGTCAGGCATGGATGTTGTGTTTGTCTTACGGCACTGGCTCTCTCCCTTCCCTGGAACCAGTGACCCTAAATTAGGGACGGGCGACTGCTTATAGCCCATTTGAGTTGCTCACGGTGGTCGCTAAACCTCCAAAAAAAAAAAAAAAAAAAAAACTTGTGAAAATTGGGGCTGCTGTGAAACATATTGTGATGAAGCTTGGTATACTATCCAGAAAACAGCAAAAACTGAAATTAAACATACAAGTTGCATAATTCCAAAATTTTAACCGTAGTACCATCAAAATTAGGTGGAACGGCCTTAACATTACTGCGGAGGGACATTTTGACTCTCGCAGATGTTTTTGAAAACACGTGTAAAATATTTAAGTAATGTCTTGCAAATGAAGGACGACAGTTTCAATACTTACTGTAGGTGAGTAAATTATACCTACCTATAATATGTATATTTGTTTGATTTCCATATAACCTAAGACACCCACTGCAGAGAGAGTTTTTGGACGCCCTATATACAGGGTGTCCCATAAAAGTGTAACTAATTTCAAATAATCATCACAGTTTTAATATAAATGATCTCAATACACAACTTGTGCCAAATGACAGAACAAATCATGAAGTTTTATAGACATTCGACATGGGCGTCATTTGTCACCCGAACAATGTCTAAACGGTATTCCAGTTTCAACCAAGTTCGTTCGAGAATGTCCGTATTAACTTTCTGCAGTGTGTGTGTGTGTGTAATCCTCCTCTTTAGGTCACCAATGTCTGCAACAGGGATGCTGTAAACATCACCCTGGATAAACCCCCATAAAAAAAAGTCGCACGGTGTTAAGTTCCGCGAACGTGGGGGTCATGCAATGAGACTACTAGGCCCAATCCACCGATTGGGAAAATTTGGTATCCAGAGACCTCACAATCAAAGCCTAACGAGGTGGTGCTCCATCTTGTTGGAAAATGACCGGAGTTGCAAGTTCATCCAACTGGAGATACACAAACTGCTCAATCATGTCCAGGTAATAATCAGCTCTCACGGTCGCTTCTTCAAAGAAAAAAGGTCCAATAACACGGTCGACGATTATGTCACACCAAACATTCACTTTTGGGCTAGCATGATCATGTTCCATTGTGCAGTGTGGGTGTTTGGTTCTCCAAATTCTCACATTCTGTTTATTAACCTTTCCAGAAACATGGAAAGTGCACTCATCCGAGAAACAGATTTGTTTCGGGAAAGATTCAGCACTTGTAATGTTCTCCAACATCTCTTCAGTAAACTGTTTACGTTTCAGACAATCATCTGGTGCTATGTGATGGGTTATCTACAGTTCATGCGGATGCATTTCCAATCTCTGACGTAATACTCTGTGCACTATGGGATCCAGCTGTCCTGCTGATTGTCTGATGAACTGTCGAGGGCTACGATAGAATGTTTATCTCTCAACCTCCTCCCTTTCTGGGACCAGCAATGGTCGTTCAGGGCTTTTCTTTGTAAGGATGCTACCAATTTCCTTGAATGACTTGTACCACTTTCTAATGCTGTTACGTGTGTGCGGTTTGCGGCTATATTTTGTTCTGAAATTCCGCTGAACCTGCGTTTCGGATCGGGTTTCAATAAACCACTTCACAATCTGTGCTTTTGTTTCAGGATCCATTGGGCACACTTCTAGAAAACTTGAGGGTATTCCTTACCACCTGCAACAAACAAAATGCTGATATTAGTTTTGTATCCAAAGTTATCATCATTTGAAATTGGTTACACCTTTTTGGGACACTCTATATATTAAAGTTAAAAGCAGATTTGTCCGGGCTGTGTCCGGGTCAATTACAGATCCGGGTCAGGTTCAAAATGTTTGATCCGTTTCCAACTCTGAGCTCAACCATAGGGTGCGATGGGTTATGCGATGGGTTATGCCACTAGTCAAGACAATTATGATTTTATTGCTTGTCCAGTTAGTTTCGCGACGCCAAATACCGTAAAAAATGACTATATGTTAACATCTGCTGTTCCGGCTGTTTAAGCTCTGCCTATTCTCATAGACAGGCGAACACGAAGGACGGAAAATGCGGTCCACTTACGATGACGTCATAAACAACGAGCTAGGCTTTCAGTTACAGGGGGTGTTTTTTTTTTATTTGATTAAATGTTTAACTCCATCGTGAGCAACTCAATATGGGCTACAAGCAGTCACCTGTCCCTAATTATTTAGGATCACTGGTTCCAAGGGAGCGAGAGAGCCAGTGCCGAAAGACAAACACAACATCCATACCTCACCAGGATTTGAACGCGGACCTTTTCTCGATCGAATTCATAAGCCAGCGCTTAGACCACTGCGCCACCTGGGTGGCTGGAAGCGTTGAGTGCGACGATTTTGGTTCTGTTCGTGCGACTCTCACTATAGCTTGATTCTCGCATTCTGTCTTTGCTCTCGGCCGTCCACGGCCCGCGTGCCGCTGGGTTGTGCTCTCCTTGACTCATTGGTGCACCAACGTCGTCCAATTGCCGCGTCACTCCGACCTAAATGCATAGCGATACGGCGACTTGACCAACGGGCCTCACTCAGCCCAATTATAGGTCCTCTCTCAAACTCGCTCAACTGCTCTTATTATGCACGGAACCGACATCGAAGCATCCACACAGTCCCTGGAGGTTAATGTAATAGCAATCCGCTGTCGTAATTGTCCCTGTGTGCGCACTTTGCTCTTGATATACTGTCCTCGATGCGCAGTTCCTATGCGCCGTGACGGGTCACTATTGAGTCATTGATCGTTAATTTTTTAATCATTTGCATATTCGGCCTTGAGGTACTTTCATGTGGGTTTCATTAAGATCAAACGACTTTCTCGGGGTGTTTCTTTTTTTTTTTTTTTTTTTTTTTGCAAAGATTGTATATATACATCATAGTATATTATCAGTTTCGAAGTACTGTATTTCTCCACCGAGGGAGCTGTGTGAAAATGTGCGTTTTCTCCCATTAACAGAAAAGCTGACCCAACAGCGCCTGTGAAAAGGCTTACATAGATCGCTGCATTTGTCAGCAGTTACGGCTTCTATATTAAACATCTGGGCAAGGCCGTTTATCTTCATACCACCACATACTAGGACACTATAGCAACTACCACAGGTATACCTTTGGTGAGCTCATAATGGCTTTGTTGGTGTTCTTCAGATTAAACAACGTCTAGACTAAAGTTGTAGGCATAAATGGGATTCACCAGAAAAGAAAACTTGAAGCCCAATGATCATAGCTCCAAGTGTGTCACATGTCGGCTTCACCAGTTCTGACGCGATTTTCCCTGAGTGGTTGTCCATTTAGTTATCATTCTCCAATGCTGCAGTAAATTCTTCACGTGTGGCCTCCGCAGTCACGAGAGACAGTTGCTGTGTGGTCATTCTTGTGTTTGCTTCCAATGTTAGAAGTCCGGGTGACGTAATTATTTTTTCTTAAGTCGACTCGGTTGCAGTAACTTTTCGGTGGGCCTTGACAATTTCTTCTTGTATTGGTTTCAATTTGTTGGAACTTTTTCTGGAATGTCACAACCACTACCCATGCCACACTGAGCCATCGTGCCATCTTAACCTGAAACTAATCTGCCTCAAGTTGTCCAAAATCCAGCCATCTCAAAGTATCATCTAAACAATGCGATGACTTGTCATCTTCAGTAATGAAGAAGTGTCTGATCTTATGAGCATGAAAAGCTCTGGGAGGAAGTGAGGTAAAAAGAGCACAAGTTTTTTTTCTTATTTGAATGAAAAGTACGCATGTTATAGAAACTTGTGAGGTCGCAGATCTGTTTTTATTTGATTTTCACTATGTGTGCAGTAATGTTATTAAGATAGCGTCGTTTTGCGGTAGGAAAACTTTTAAAAATGCAAATATTGAGGAAAAGCACTTTGTTATCCTGATCTTGTTGTCCAGTACAGTTGTTGTTGGGTTGTGTAAAAAGCGTTTTCAAATTCTTAAACTAAAGTGAAAAGACAAAATTTTTCCATAAAATTGCCACTTCATTTAGTAGTGTAAGTTCCGTTATTTTTCAGTAATTCGCACCGTATCTCGGATAGCTTGTGATTCTATCCTACCAAAACTTTGCACTTCTGAGCCAAAGAATTGGTCAAGAGGATTTTTAGTAGGCCTCCGAAGGAGCCAATTTCTTTACGTCGCGCAAGTTCTGCAGAGATCGGAATAATTCGAAATCTGAACGCGCGAAATCTGGTGAAGAGGTTGGGTGAGGCAAGAGATACCAGCCAAGCTCCAATGATATTTTTTTAGCGACTAAATGAACATGAGGTCTGACGTCCTGGCCGAAGAAAACGTTCTGCTGCTGACTATGTCTGGACGAATGTCATCAAGTGCGGCCTTTAACTGGTCCAGTTAGAAATGATACTTACCAAAATTGATCGTTTAGTTACTCGGCAGCACCTCGTAATATAAAAAATCCCCTTGAGTCCCACCAAACACAGAACATTTCATGCTATTCATACTGGATTTTGGATGTGTTCATAGCGGCTCGTCTTACTTACTTCACAACTTTTCCAGCTCCACGATGGTGTACACAATCCATTTCACATCAACGTCGACCATTCTTTTCCGAAATGGATAGATTTCGTTCTGTTTGTGCAGTGAATCGCAAACAGCTATGGTGTCGAGAACATTTTCTTCACTCAAATCGTGTGATAACCAAACTTCAAGGCAATTCACATATTCGAGCTTTGCCAAATGCAATGCCAAGGTCAGGCTGGATGTCCGCGGTACCTGATCGATTGCTCGGATCATATAGCGTTGCTTGCTTTCGATTAATGTCTTGAATTGGCCGTCGTCAACCTCAACGGATCTTCCAGCAGAAAGGGATTTGGGTCTTTGCCGCCCCTAGGTCTAGACAATTTTTTTATTGGAGGTTTAACGACCACCGTGAGCAACTCAATGGGCTATAAGCAGTCGCCCGTCCCTAATTTAGGGTCACTGGCTCCAGGGAAGGGAAAGAACTAGCACCGTAAGACGAACACAACATCTATGCCTCACCCGGATTGGAACCCGGACCCCTTTTGGACGAATGATCAGAAGCCATTGCTTAGACCACTGCGCCACCGGGGCTGCACAAATTTGTTGCACCTGCTCCCCATTAAAATTATGAATTTAATGGTTACAATTTCATGTAACTCATTCGGATCTGATTCAGGAGCAAAACGAAATGTTAAGGGAAGGGGGGGGGGGGTGTAGCCTATCTAAAGAGATGTATAAATGAAAATAATAATTTAAAACTTAAATGCGGTGAAACTGTGAAGAAGTTTTTTTATAACAATTAATAACAAAATTTGGTCTGTCGTTCATAAAAATTCCATTCTTTTGACTTCCGTGATAAATTCCAAAATGGATTAAATATTTGTAATTAATCAGTTGCTTTGGTAGAAGTTTCTCTCTTCCCCTTTTTGGTGTTTTAGCAATTTTTAATGTTTTGATACGTGGCAGCGCTAAGTTTTTCAGGCAGGACAATAGGACGTATGCTTCGCCATAGTTTTCGCTCTTCAGTTAAAGACACCGGTTGGCTGAAAACTAATTGATGTTTTATTTCTTGAACACTGATTTTGTTTGCAATTTCAATGCATACGTGTCATGTTGTAATAAATAAATTTTGAATTTGAAGTAAAAGCGAATTGTAGAATTCATGCATAAGTGTTACATTAAAATTTTAACAGAATCAAAATTTTGAAAAATGCCAAGTTTTAAGGAAGTTCTAAAAATATTATTATATGTTTGTCTATAGTTTCTCAAGTGGGAGAGGAAAAAGATTACGGGAATTCGGAAACAAAATCTATACAGCAGTTTTCGGAATAAATGTTAGTTTCCAGTTTTACTTTAATTTTAAATGTTTCTTTCATTATTTTTATGGGCATTCAATAAATTATAGATTTTTACCACCACTGAAATTTGCCACCCCTAAAATTTGCCACTCTAGGGCCTATTGGGAAATCCGTCTCTGTCT
Source organism: Macrothele yani (assembly GCA_039090855.1). NCBI lineage: Eukaryota > Metazoa > Arthropoda > Arachnida > Araneae > Macrothelidae > Macrothele > Macrothele yani. The sequence goes on along the minus strand of CM076998.1, from coordinate 87,785,511 downwards.
TTAAGAGTGTAATTCAGCGGTGAGTAAGCAATTCCAGCTGCGAAACATTGAAAATCAATACTGATACAGTCGAACGCTTACCGTATCCCATCGTTGAAAATCAATACTGAAACTGTCAAACGTTTACAATATCCTCACCACACAAAGCACATATCTCTTTTTGAGCTTGCGTATTACGTCGAATTTTTACCCTTATGAAAGAAAAACGGTAATGAATGAAGAAAATAAACTTATTGTCTCTCATTTTCAAACTCACGCTAACTGAACACATATTTAGAGGACGACATATTTAAAGAACCGGTAGAATTTGTAGTGGGTCGCTGTATTCTGGGCTGGGCAGGTAGGACATATATCTATATACTTTTATAAATCATCATGATCGCTCCGGTAGTGCAGTGGTCTAAGCGCAGGCTTCAGACCATTCGTCTGAGAAAGGTTCGACTCTTTTTTTTTTTTTTTTTTTTGATTGGAGGTTTAACTTTCATCGTGAGCAACTCAATGGGCTATAAGCAGTCGCCCGTTGCTAATTTAGGGTCGCTGGTTTCAGGGAAGGGAGAAAGCCTATTCCGTAAGACAAACAACATCCATGCCTCACCAGGATTCGAACCCGGACCCTTTTCGGACGAATGATCAGAGGCCATCGCTTAAACCACTGCGCCACCGGGGCGGTTAGGTTCGAATTCCGTGGGAGGCATGGATGGTGCTCCTGTCTCACGGCATTGGTTCTATTCCCTTTCCTGGAGCCAAAGTCCCTAAATTAAGGCCGGGCAATTGCTTATAGCCCATCGAGTTCTCGCGGTGGTCGTTAATCACACCGCTAAAATAAATATTATCATGCTTACAAAAAATTTAATTATGTTGAAAAGGAAAAGTTTGTTTATCAGTTTTGTCGCTTGGAAAAAAAGAGAAAAGAACTTTGACAAAAAATGTTCTGTTGGGCCAAGTACTGTTTATTTCTATCCCGACATTCAAACTTACGATCTCTCACTCTTGGCTGATTTCCTGCATCGCTTTCTCTAATTGCAAGTTGCAGTTGAATGATCGATATAATCGAATATAATATCAATATATAACAGCAGGAAATCAATGGAAATATCATATTTTCCTTTTGTAGCAACACGAATGTGTTATATAAATCTGCGATAGAAACTGGAAAATTTATTTTATAGGTTAATGTATAGAGGTTCAACTATGGTAAAATATTTAGGTTGCTTTATGTATCCAAATATATACCTATACGTTTTTCTCAATTTTTTTTTTTTTTTTACGGAAACTGAATCTAATTTTCTGCTTTTGGTATCCTAAAGTTACAACAATATTTGAACAGCAGTTTCGAAAATTCTATTTCAGCTACAGCAAAAATTCTTATTTCTATTTCAAAGTAATTAGCAGAGGCGACTTTAGATCCTTTGGGGTCCTAGGTGCTGAAAGGTTCAGGGGCCCCCTTCCCATCCTTATCGTCTCAGATATTTTTATCCGTCAGATAAACAAAAAAGGGGGGGTCAAGAAAAAGCTTTTTACACTTTTTAAAATACCATTTTATCTTCCTATTATTTAGAATGTTCTGTAAGAAACACCGCTAGTGTGATCATTTTGTCTGTCCATGCACATCGAAGAGATATTTCAAAAATTAAGTTTGCGACCAATATGATATCAAAGGACATTAAGTTTGGCACTTTAAATATCCATATATTTCATGAATTTACCGCTAACAGTTGAAAATTAAATACACTTTAAATATCCATGTACTTCAATGAATTTACTGCAAAGTCGAAAATTCAAAAGAATTCAACTTCGACTGTGAAGAAACTATTCAACTTAGTGGAAAAAATATTTATGTGCTTCTCAGATTAGGCTTAACTATTCCTTCTCAAATATTAATATTTTCCATTTAGTTCTTTAATTTCCTGCTATAGGAGCCAAGCCCAAAGAATTTCGTTTTCCCAGATTTTTGAAACATTATTTTTGCGAATGGCAGGACATCGACATTCATTAAATTTTGCCCACTTAAAATTTTGCTAGTAGCTCATACATTTCCCGCTAAGAGTTCTCAAAGTGGAATTTAATAAATTTTAGCTTTACGTTACGAAGAAACCATTTCAGTTACAGCAAAAGTTTTTTTAGAATTTGATAAGTTAGGAAAAACTGATTACTTTAGCAGCTTTTCGTTTTCAAGTTACTTTGCAAATTTAACGCTAAGGGTGCTCGCTGGAAACGGAATTTCTCTAAATTTAGCAGTAGGTTGCTCATTTGTCATCAAATTTGAATGCGTTTCATTTACAAAACTTGCCTTTTCTATTGCTTCAGCTTTGGAAAATCATATTTTCTTTTACATTATGAGCAAATTAGTAGGCAACGAGCATGCTGTCAAGCAAAAATAAAATACTTGATGACAGTGGCAACCAGAAAAGTCCTCTACATTAAAAAAATCGTGTGAAATGCAATTTGTGCACAATACTTCTCTTGAACCAAGAAAGCTGGACAGTAAGAATTTCATCAGTCAGTGCAAGAAAGTGAGAATGTGTCTCTTGAAAGCATTTTTTCTTATTATTTTCATTGGAAAATTCAGAAGGTCTGCATTTTTAGCACGTCTTTTGTAAAAAAAAAACACTGTGCTTATGTTATCGGTTTGTCCGTCCGCCTGTACCCACGATATCTATGGGACTATTAGTCCGATTTGAAAAATTCCTTTTGCATTAAGAAGCTTGAAATATGAGAATGACGATCCTTTATTTCGTTATTTTTTTTACGATGTACGATTACGCCGCTAGAGGGCGTAAATGCAGATGATGTCGAATTCAAAAATACGTTTTATTCCACAAATTTGCTTCTAAACAACCGATTGAAAAAAATCTTTTATCTTTTGAATCCATTTATGTCGAAGAGTATTTTAGATATAGCTACTTTTCCAAATTACGCATAGATTTTCCGCTAGGTGGCGTAAAAGTAAATTACATTTTTCCCGATAACCTTTCTTCTAAAGCTCCAATTTGAAAATTTTTTTCTAATTTTTTTCTTCAGCGGATATACCTCCTGATGGAAAATCTCTTGCATATAATTTCTAATTTTTGGTAATAAATACTTTGGCCAGCAGGGGGCGTAACTGTTAATTTTTGCTTCTGATGTATTTGCCATAAAATCTGAGCTTCTAAAACATCGATTGAAAAAATTCTTTCGTGGACTGATGCCACTCACATTGATAAACCTTTTCGGAATATTTTCTTCTTAAAATATTCCCCAGTTTCTCCGCCAGGGTGCGTAGAGGTATATCTTATTTTTGTCAATATCTCTACTTCTAGGAGTCCGATTTGAAAACTTCCTTCTTTGTCGGAGAGTGTTTTCACTGTGACATGTTTTTCATATGATTTCAGAATTTTTAAGTAATTCATAGACTTTCCGCTAGGGGACGTAGAGGTAAATTGCATTTCCTCCTATATCTCTACTTCTAAATCTTCGATTTGAAAAATTCTTTCTGCACAGGATACAGCGCCTGATGGGAAATCGCTTGCAGATAATTTCTATTTTTTGTAAAAAAATGGTTTAGCCACCAGGGGGCGTAAACCTTAATTTTTGCTTCTGATGTATTTGCAGCAAAATATGAGCTTCTAAATTCTCGATTGAAAAAAACGTCGTTTGTAGACAGATACTACTCATGTCTACAAACCTTTGAGAAACATTTTCTTCTTAACATAATGTATGGTTTCTACGCCAGGGGGCGTAGATATTTATCTTATTTTTGTCAATATATCTACTTCTAGGAGTCCGATTTGAAAAATTCCTTTTTTGTTGGATAGTACTTTCAGTGTGACATGTTTTTCATATAATTTCAAAATTTTCAAGTAATTCTTAGACTTTCCGCTCGGGAGCGTAAAGGTAAATTGCTTCCCCTATATCTCTGTTTCTAAATCTCTCCGATTTAAAAAAATTCTTTCTGCACCGGATACAGCTCCTAATGGGAAATTCTTTGCACATAATTTCTAATTTTTGTAAAAAATGGTTTGGCCACCTGGTGGCGTAAGTCACAATTTCCGTTTCTGATGTATTTGCAGCAAAAAATGAGCTTCTAAAATCTCGATTGAAAAAGAAAGTCTTGTTGACCGATACTACTCATGTCGGCAAACCTTTTAGGAACATTTTCTTCTTGAAATAACGCATGGTTTCTACGTCTGGGGGCGTAGATGTATATTTTATTTTTGTCAATATCTCTACTTCTAAGAGTCCGATTTGAAAAATTCCTTCTTTGTTGGATAGTGTTTCCGATGTGAAATGTTTTTCCTATAAATTCAAAAATTTTAAGTAAATCATACACTTTCCGCTAGGGGGCACAAAGTTACGTAAATTGCGTTTTCTGCGTTATTTTTGCTCCTAAAACTCCGATTTGAAAAATTCTTCCTGTATCGCATACAAGAGCTGATGGAAAATATTTTTCACATAATTTCTAATGTTTGGTAAAGAATGGTTTGGCCACTAGGGAGCATAAGTGTTTTAATATCTGCTTCTGATGTATTTGTAGCAAAATCTGGGATCCTGAAAACTCGACTAAATTTTTTTTCCTTGGACCGATACCGCTCATATGGATAAACCTTTTGAGAATACTTTCTTCCTAAAATAATGCATGGTTTTCCACCAGGGGACGTAAAGTCACATCTTATTTTTGTCAATATCTCTGTTTCAACGAGTCCGATTTGAAAAATTCTTTGTGTTGGAAAGCGTTTCCGGTGCAAAATGTTTATCATATAAATTCATGTTTTTCTTAACGCACAGTCTGCAACCAGAGGGCGTAAGCTCACGATTCCGTTTACATCCATATCTGAGGGATTAAAAACCCGATTGAAAAACGTCTTTTTTCCGTCAGATACTATTGTTTTCCATACTGGTTCCATTGATTTTCAATAGCTTTGATAAATTTAATTTGCATCAGAACGGATTCAAAAGAAGTGCTTATAACACACGAAAATTCGGTGTCATCCTTCTTGTTTTTTATTCTGTCAAAAAGATGCCTAAGGTTTTCTCATACCTGCATTACATTTATCAGAAACAGAAGCATAAGAATCAAATTCAAAAGATCCGGGTTGATAAAAGAAAGGTAGAAACCACAGGTTTTTGAGTAAGAGTATCATTGAAACCTTTTAATGCTCTTTCAAAAGTTAGTTTTATGTCGATTTAAGGAATAGAAAAGGTGAGAATACTTGATAATAATCAGTATTAAACCAGGGGAGGTTAAAGTAACAAAAAATGTTGATAACAAGGAACAGTACACCAATTAATTAGTAAATAGTAACACTGTACTATTGATCCGATTTATAGGCGTAGGAAGTAGACACATTGGCGTTTCCAAGCTTTCGCACATCAACCAGATGGCTAAATCGGATCACTAGTACAGTGTTACTATTTACTAAAAAAATGTTGTTGAAATACAATACAAATTACTTTTAACACTATTAAATAAGAAAAAGATAGTTAGTGTGATATTCTCGACTTACTTTTGCAGCTTAAATATTAACTCTTTTGGTTTAGTCTAATTTAGAGTAATTAGGGCTGAGAAAAAACTTGATTATGCTACCACGAGGGAAAAAAGCAATTGACAGAAAACACCTATGATCATCAGGAAAGTTTTTACAAGTACTCCTCATCGCAACTCGGGGGGGGGGTTGATTCTGACACAGACGTGTTCCCTTGGCTGGAAGTAGCATGAAAACAATTAATAGCATAGCAAGCCAGTCAAAAATTCGCCTTAGACAATGAAAACTGTGGGAAGCATGAATACTTTCTTTACATACTACTAAAAAGAAGGCAAAATTATTTTAACTGTTTTTTTCGAAATAAGTGCATCGATAAGAACTCGAAAATTCTAAGTATCACCAACAGCAAGAAAAAATGTTACTAAAATGAGAAAGTAAAATATCAATTGGCAATACAAAGTGGTCGCTTTGAGGATTGATTTCTTTCGGTCCCTGAAAACCAAAACAAAACTGGAAATTCGATTATACGTTTTCGGGGCCCCTCAAGCTGTGGGGCCCTTAGGCGCGTGCCTAGTGCGCCTAGTCGGAAATCCACCACTGGTAATTAGATAAAAATTAATTTCCGCACTTAATAATTTCTCTGACTTTATGAATCAACACTAAAATTCTGCTAATTATCGCAAGTTTCAATATCCTAAAACACAGTTGTTCCTAGTTATTCTGTTTATGATAAACGAGTCTTGAAGAAATATAATTTTGCACCTTTCGATTCTTTTCTCAATAAAAGGCTGGAACTTCTGAATTTCAATTCATAACAGTGAAACGAAATCTTCGACAGCCTCTGTCAAAGAATGTATCAATTGCTTCATGCAAAGGGTATCAATTAATTACCGCGTCAACACAAACATTGCAGTAGTTCTTAGATTTTCGTTGAAAAGACGTTTAAAAAGGAAATGGTGATACTAATATACCGTTAATTTTAAAGTTGGGTTAATCAAATAATTTCCCCCAAACACTGGATTACAGAAATTCTTCTTCCAGTGCTGACTATGAATGGCCAGTCCGACACTGCATATTTATTATTAAATTTATTGAAGTACGTATATATTTTCTAAAATATGAATTTTATAATATTTCCGTGTTCGTGGGGGTAAACTTTCATCCAAATTTGGATTTAAAATTCATTTCTACAGATCGCACACTCTGGACAGAAAACGGTTTTTACTCTCTAAGTTATTTATCTAGGACTTCACAGTCATCTTTACTGAGTAGGAACGCAGCAAGCATGCTGCATGCCCAAAGATACTTTTAAGGGCCAGCCAAAATAATAACGAGACACGATAAATACCAAGTTCACATGCTTTAATCTTCATTGTCGGCCGAAAGAGGGCAGCACGTATGAACTAACTTCTCCATCTGCCAGAGTACATAGCATTGTTTTTTCTGGGGGCGAAGACAATTGTAAGTTTTTGAAATCCAGCAGAACAAAATGAAAGTTAATAAAAAATAGGGCTAAACTTCCACGTTCGGCCCCGCTAGATCCGAAAGCAATAATAGATGGCGCCACGTTAGCACTTCACCTATCCTCCGCTCTTCTCGCACGTGAAATGCATTCAGCCATCTCATGACTCTATGTGTCGATTCGTCTCATCACAAAACCAGAATAAAAAACTAATGCATTTTTTAAATGCAAGTTCATAGATTTTTATTAAATTAAGACATTTTTTTCAAATGTCAGTCACATTTTATCCCCTTCCCCCAAAATACTTTCGGGGGTCTTTCCCCTCTAAATACGCCCCTGGAGCCAGGGTAGGAAATAAAACCATTCTCAGAATATTCTTCCAGTATGTTGACTATTTGTTAAAAGTTTTATAATTTTAAAGTATATACTTTTGTTAATAGTGCAGATTTTTGGAGTACTACGTCACATTAAATGTTTTCGAAATTAGTTCGAATTTCGGCTTCAGACAGTTTTGAAATGAAAATCTTTAGCGGCATTTCTGACCATGTTTACTTAATCAAACTTGAAAGACTAGGATCCACAATTGCTAGAAGTTAAATGATTCTTGAAATGGCATTTCGCGTTCGATTTTCCTAGATTTTATTCTTGAAATGCTATTTCGCAATTAGTTTTTCTAGGTTTGAATGAACACGTTGTCTGTGCTGCCATCTTTATAAAGACGGTTGAGATACGCAATACTGTTTTACCACAGTAAAAAAAAAAAATAATAATAATTTGACGTGAAATAACTGCCAAGTTTCGGAAACATTAAAAAAATTATCTCCTCAATATTATTACAATTGGTTGTTAGATATTTTATTGATATTATTAGTTTCAAGAGACCGACAGCTGCTTAAAACGTCACATTCAAATCAACACTCCAACATCTGTCATATTTTATTCTTTTAATTTTTGGCCAGTTAAAACTAACTGTAATAATCGCAACTCGAAAAGAAGAATGGCCCGTTGATTGAATCAAGGAGGGGTACTTTAGCGGTTTGTAACCCCTGAATGCACCTTTGGGGAATGTGGTAGTGCACAATCGGGCAGCATAAATTATAAAATAATACGTCCCCTTTGAAAGTCATCCTATGTAAGAGAGAGAGAGAGAGAGAGAGAGAAGAAGGAACACAGAAGAAAAAAAAAACCTTTGACTACACAAATTTCTATGCTAGCGATTATCAGTTTATTTGATATTTTTTGCATACTGGAAAACAGTTTGGATGCCGCCCAGTGGATCAAGCCGGTGCCTCCGCGACTCCTCCTCCTCTCTATATTTACGGGCCTGGCCACCAGATTAAGAACTTGCTTGTGACGTCACGCTAAGCGACGGACATGTCCGTGGGTAGCTGAAGACATCAATGTAAAAAATATTCATTATTTGCTTCAAATGATTTAAATTCCTTTTGATTGATGATTGTAAGCAGTTATTCCATGTGCAAAATGTAAAATTTGTGTTAAAGAAATTAGTGGCAAAGAAATTTGAGAGTTGAATGTAGTAAACGGAAAATTTTCAAAATAATCAACCTAATTTGAACTGGGACTAAAGTGCGCTTCTGTGTTTTAAAATATATTTTTAAATGACTACTCTAAGTTGAAAAATGACTGCTTAAATAATAGGTCAGGGAAAACAAAATATGCTATGTTTGCAGCAGCTGTTTAATGATTCTGGTCTTCCTGTGTCCCTCACTAACAATGGGAATATCTCCAAATTTTGGCAAAGACATTTGATAATTATCATTACAGGGAACTAAATCCTAACCCCAGTCTAACTACCCCAAACCCCATACAAATAAATATATTTGTATCTTGATTTTTATATAACATTTTTGTATTTTCAATTTTCATTACATGTGTGGGAAAAAATTACCATGCATGCACACATGTTCGTAACCATGGGGAGCGAAATCAGTACAAGGTAAGTTTATTTTTCATTTATTTATTTCTGTGTGTATGTGTGCTGAGAGATACAGATTCTTAGGTTTAATTTAGTGTAATTGGCAGCCTCAAAACTTTATCATTTAAAGCAAGAACCTCCTTCATAGATGAAGCTCTGACTGTCGTGGTCTGTATGTTCTGGAACATTATGCAGATAAATAGTAAGAAAAGATTATATTTCTAATTCCTAATTCCTCCAATTTCGAAATAGACTAGGGGACGGGGGAGGCTAAGTTGTTAAAACCACACATAAATATAGTCTGCAGTAGCATTTTTTTAGTCACTTTCTTTTCCAAATACCTTTTCAGTATTATTTCGCCTCCCTCAATTTTTTTTATTTATTTCTGTGAATGCTGCAACATTAACCTGGTGCATCATTATTATAATTTTTTCTTTTCTATGAATTACCTTTTCAAACATATTCACAGTATATTAATTTTGGAACAGTCTGCCTCTTCAAATATGTTATTTTTTTGATTAAAGCAATGCAATTTGATCAGAAAGAGTTGAAAAAAGAACGCAATTTTAGAGGCTATTTTATTAATTTTTCGCCGGTTTTTCTTTTACAGATGCAAATTGTTATCTAACTGTACATCAACATACTAACAGATTGGATTTCAGTTATTTTCTACGTCTGTTTAAAACTGCATTAACACAGCTTTTTGGTAGAAACATTTATATTCGTGCAGGACAGAAATAGCAAGAAAACGTACTTCCTGAGAAAGGTAGAGCAGACGCAGTTTTCTTTCTTTCTTTTTTTTTTTTCTTTAAATTTCGGTTGAACTGCTATGGCATGAAATAATTTACAGAAAACTAAAATATGAACTTTATTAAGATTTTTCTTCAAGCATTAAGTACGACTGAATGCCCAGAAACGAATAGTGGTGTAGCATTTTCGGTGCAGAACTCCGTCGCTTAGCGTGACGTCACAAAAACGATGGCAAAGCCCATAAAGAGAGGAGGGGTGATTTCCGGAAGACCCGATCAAGTTCTGTTTTTGAACTTTCGCACCAGTGGGTCCGGGCCCGAATTCCGGGTGAGGCATAGATGGTGCGCCTGTCTCAAGACATTCTCTCCCCAGGCACAAGTTAAAAGAGGACTGGCATCATGAGATCGGGGGTGAAATTCTGTAGATTAGAAACTGGCTGGTCAGGTAAAAAAGTTTTAGGAGCAGGGGTGCTGGCTTGAGGATTTTCAAAACTATTAGTTGCTGGAGAGGAACGTCGTAGGCATTCTCGTACTACATGCCCTTCAGCTTTGCAGCTGAAACATTGGACTCCCGCAAATAAATTGATTGTAAGTTTAAGGGAGCCAAAATCCAACAAAAGCGACGATGGTCTCCGTGAAAAAAGGTCTTCGCTGGGAAACACTACTCGGTATTGTCGTCTCCTCTCCTGCACGTTCGCATAGGGGGAGTCTTTCCCAACTGCTGACAAAATCTTGGTATGGCGAACAATACGGCCCAGTGACCCCAAAGCAGTGATTAGGATTGAGTCCGGGACGGCAGTAGGAACTGATGAAAGCGTGACCGTAATCGGTCGCTGTATGCAAGGAATAGCTGAAAGATGAATTGGTCCAATGTCAATGCCCAACAGTAAAATTTTTTCAACAGCAGGTCGAACCTTGAAGTGAGCAATCACTCCCCCTCCAATACGTATCACAGAAACAATACTTTTGGATGTAACATGTTGGCAAATAGCATCAAGGTATAATGGGAGGAGGGTGTCACACAATGTAGGAAAGTATACGCTCAAAAGTAAAGCATTAGAATAGCTCTTACCTTCCTCAGACATCTCTGGAACTTTGACGTTAAGCACAGCAGCATCACGAGAAATTATCAGAGTTGTAGAACCAGTATTCATAGAATGCCCATTAGAAGCACTATTATTACCAGCAGCTGCAGCATATGAAGAAACAGGGAGTGGGAGGGGAGTGTTTACACCATCCCTAACACCCAGAACTTGCGGCACAGCATTATACACAAGATTAGTAGAAGGACGAACAGTAGACAAATCCACAAGCCTAACGTTGGAGGGAGCAGTAGAAACAGAAGCACTTAATGATCCACATGCAGCAGAAACACTAGACGAAGACGAAACTGGAAGCTGGGCTAAAGCCATCTCAGCCTCTAGCCCTAACGAAGTTCAGTATTGCAATTCGCAACAGCCACAAAAGCAAAAAAAAAAAAAATGAACCACGTAATTGTAGTGATCAACTAATGAACTATAAGGGAAGTAAAAAAACTCAAGAACACGAAGCAATTAGTATAAAACTGTTAAAAATTACGAAATCCCAAAATAATCTCGGGAGCTCCGAAACATGCGACTGCTCAGTTATCAGAAGCCAGCGCTTAGACAACTGCGCTACCAGGGTGGCGCATAGATGTTGTGCTTGTGGTCTAAGCTCCGGCGGATGACTATTCGTTCGAGATGGGTCCAGGTTCGTATCTTGGTAAAGCATGGATGTTGTACTTGTGGTCTATGAGCTGGGTTTTAATCGTTCGTCAGAGATGGATCCAGGTTCATATCCTGAATCCCGTACGGCATGAATGTTGTGTTTGCCTTACGGGACAAGCTTTCTGCCTTCCCCGGAACCAGCGGCCCTAATTCAGATCAGATCAGATCATATGTAGAGGATTTTAGGAAGGGAGTGTCTGACTCCAAATTCTTAAACAACCCTTAGAAATAGGAAGCTATGAGATTTGGGCTAGAGTACCCGATATGAAAGTGATACGGAAGCGAGGTAGAAAGGGAGAGGAAGACGCCCTTATTTATTACCGGGGGGGGGAGTACCCGGGGTCCGACGGCTTAACGTGCCCATCCGACGCACGGCGGGTATTTAGTGGTTCGAGCGTTCGTACCTGTCCAGGATCGAACCTGAGGTTATCTCCATGGCAGTCACGAACGCCGACCACTAGGCCACCCGCAGCCCCCATCGGCCCTAAATAAGGGACGGGCGACTAATTATACCCCATTGGGTTGCTAAAAGGGTGGTAGTTTTATAACCCAAACCCCCACCCCCAAAAAAAGAACAATAAAAAAAAGGGTGTCTGCTGACTTGTAGTACAAAAGTTATTTCCATAGAAAATCAAAGATCTTTAAATGCGCTCAACGGTGAAACTTTCCGTAACAATTTCAGTGATTTTGAGATTTTCGGCCCCGCTTGGTCGAGCAGGAAGAGAAATCAAGAAACAATAGTGTGAAAAATTTGACAGCTCATGAAAACCATTGCTCCAGCGATGACCCAACTGATTGGTTAATGGACAAAAAACAAAACAAAACAACTGTTGATCATTTGCTTGAACTTGGTGTAAAACAAGATGTGATGTCTCTCACTAAAGAGCTCTGAGGGAGAAGTTAGTACATACACTGACGGAAAAAGAATCCCAACACCACGAAAAATTGCTGTAGAGGAATGAAATGGCGGCAATACATTTGTATAGGTAACATAGTTAATCGATTAAGGTTTCAAGATCACAGCTTAAAGTAAGCGCGAGAAGAGCCATTTTAAATGTGAAATGCTGGTACATTAATAACCGGTGTAACCGGCAGAATGTTGAATGCAAGCATGCAAACCTGCATGCATTGTGTCATACAGGTGCTGGATGTCAGTTTGCGGGATGGAGTTCCATGCCTGTTGCATTTGGTCGGTCAATACAGGGACGGTTAATGCTGGTTGGGGGTGACGCTGGAGTTGTCGTCCAATGATGTCCCATACGTGCTTGATTGGAGAAAGATCTGGTGATCTAGCAAGCCACAGCGACATGTCTACACTTTGTAGAGCATGTTGGGTTACACCAGCGGTATGCGAGCGAGCGTTATCCTGTTGGAAAACATCCTCGGAATGCTGTTTATGAATGGCAGCACAACAGGTTGAATCACCAGACTGACGTACAACTGTGCCATCAGGGTGCGTGGGATAACCACGAGAGTGCTCCTGCTGTCAAAGAAAAATTGCTTCCCAGACCATAACTCCAGGTGCAGGTCCAGTGTGTCTCGGCCGCAGACAGATTGGTTGCAGGCGCTCACTTGGCCTCCTTTTAACCAACACACGGCCATCACTGGCACCCAGGCAGAACCGGCTTTCATCAGAAAACACAACAGATCTCCACTCCGTGCTCCAATGAGCTCTAGCTTGACACCACTGACGTCGCAAACGGCAGTGGTTTGGAGTAAGTGGAATGCACGCTACAGGGCGTCTGGCTCAGAGCTGTCCTTCAAGTAACCGATTTGTAACAGTTCGTTGTGTCACTGTGGTCGCAACTGGAGCTCGAATTGCAGCCGCAGACGCAGTACGATGCGCCACGGCCATACGCCGTACACGGCGGTCTTCCATCTGAGTAGTGCCACGTGGCCGGTCGGAACTCGGTCTTCTTGAGACAGTACCTTCCCTTGGCCACCGCTGCCAACAATCATGCACAGTGGCTACATGCCTGCCAAGTCGTTCTGCAATATTGCGGAAAGAAATTCCACCTTCTCGTAGCCCTATTACACGACCTCGTTCAAACTCCGTGAGCTGCTGATAATGGCTTCTTCGTCTTCTTAAAGGCATTCTTGACTAGCATCAACACACTACGTCGAATCTCAACGATAACTAACGCTCACGAACGTTACAGCGCGTATTTACAGCAAACCTGCTTTGCATGTTCCGAGGGGCGCTACTAGCGCCACGCGTATGCGCCGAACGCGAAATTTGCATAGACGTCATCTTACAGATGTACTCTCACCGCCTACCAACTGTCGTTTATCTGACCCAACCCCTTCTTGGTGTTGGGATTTTTTCTCCGTCAGTGTATATAAGGAGATCTCTATTTCAACGAACTTTGTAGCTAATGGTGACACTCAAAATTAATTATGGAGTGTTTTTTCTAAGAGAACAGAACAGTTGATTGCTGTCCATGCAGCCTGTTCAAAAAGTCCGGCTTACATTTTATCACATCATAAAATTTCGTTGAGCTCAGCAGAAACTGCCTCAATGGCTGACAGAAAGAGCAGAGGGATAAGAATCAACAGACCACTTACAGAGCAAACTTAAAAGAAAAAGAAAATAAACTGCTGGAGGAACGTTCCGAAAAATGCGATTGTGAGTGTTCTTGCAAGACATGGATTGCCCTTCTTGCCCTGCCAAACATACTGCTGGCCACCCAAAATGCAACACCTAGAAGGACACGAGATAGCAAAGCCAGATTTACTGGACACATAACAACAGATACAAAGATGGAACGATTGAGCTTACAGGCCCGTGCGACTTGCGGAACACGCAGACATCAATAGTTCGTGTGGCCCCCATGGCTGGCAATAACGGCCGCTACACGCCGCGGCATTGTACGAAAGAGGCTTTGCATGTGGGCTTGGGGTATGTCTGTCCAGGCTGCTTCCACACGTTGCCAGAGTGCATCAGGCCTAGCCGCGGGCTGTGCTTGCCAGACCACTCGGTTGCCGATCAGCGACCAAACGTGTTTGATGGGCGACATATCGTGGGAACAAGCAGGGCACGGCAGCAGTGACACCTGGTGGACCGTGCAGAATTGTTGAACAATGCGGGCCACGTGCGGGCGTGCATCGTCCTGTTGAAACGTGGCCGCTGGTAGGTTCTGCAGATAAGGGAAGACTACACGCTCCAAAACATCTGAGATGGTGCGGTGGCTGTTGAGTGTACCGGCGATGCGTACCAGAGGGGTGCGGGTGTCATATCCAATTGCGCCTCAAACAATAACGCCAGGCGACGGACCGGTATGGCGATGCAAAATGCAGGCGTCATAAGTCTCTCGCTGCGGTGCCGCCACACGCGGATCCGACCACCGTGGTGTTGCAGGCAGAAGCGGGATTCTTTGGAGAAGAAAATGTCGTGCCATTCCGTAGTCCAGGTGGAGCGTTCAACGGCTCACTGCCGCCGCCCTCGCCGTGGTGTAACGTCAATGGTAATCGGAGCAATGGGCGCCGTGCGATAAGTCCCCGCTCCTGCAAACGACGTCGAACGGTACGTGCTGACACAGGTTATTGCGCAACACACCCTAATTCCTGCGCTAACGTTCGTGATGTGGCGGTGCGAGCTGTCAATGCCCGCCTCACAACATGCCAGTCCTCTCCTTCAGTGGTGTGCCGCGGCTGCAGCAATCGCCCACGTCGCTCCGTCCGTCCCTCCCGCACTCGCCGAATCCATACTCGCCTCACTTGGCTGGATGTCGTCTCATACGGGCGCCGATGTCTCGGTATGATAAACCTCTGTTGCGATAAGCCACTTTTAGTCCTCTGTCAAACTCCGAAACGTGCTGGAATGACTGCCGTATTTCCACTACTTACACCCCGCCTTCTGTGCACCCATCTTATAGTGCTTTTCGGTGGCGTGCCGGGTGCACATGATTTGCATATGCCCTGCAATGCTAATCGTTTGCATGTCCTCTCGCGGGCGTCGCATGCAGTGAATTTCAGGCCAATCGGATGCTTCCTTCTTGGTGTTGCATTTTGGGTGGCTAGCAGTGTATTTTGTAGTAGATTCCACCAAAAAGTGATGCTATACCAGCTACACCACTTTTGGGGAAATCTACTGCAAAATGTTTACCAGTGTAGGTACAGAGAAGTTTGGATCAGCAGCAGGTAAAAATTATCTAACATGCTTAGAACAAAAAACTTTAGTTCAGTTTTGGACGAACACATTAAACGGAATAGGAACAAAAGCAAAAGTAGGACACATGTCCTACTGTTGTCTTTCACTCGAAGTACGCATTATGTCAGAGAGCATACTGGAAGACCTTATTGAAGAGGTAAAGATTGCAATATAGTTTTTCGACATCACGGATTCACTCCAATCGGTGCTCGTGTTGATCAACTTGCGTTCATAATATTCTACATGCCGAGTGTGAGCTAGGTAAAATCAGTCGACTGAAGTTTCAAGTTCATGCTGAATGCTGACATCAAAGTTGCTGATCTCACTGATACCATTTTAAATGTAGTTGTAGAGTTTTGCATTTTCCTCCAATACTTGTTGAAAAAAAAAAAAAACAAGGAAAAAGTCACTTAGAGTCAAATCCTCAAATAAAACGTTCCTTACCTTTGGCACCGCTGAAACTTTAAGGAAATATAACACTAAAATATTCGAACTTTACCTACCAAAACTGTAGATAAGCTTGTTTCGTAGATCCATAATTCAAAACACGGGTATCTAATAAATAGCACAGCATAGAATATTTGTATAGACGAGGATAACACTGTAGAAATTTAGCAGTCACGTCTGTGAAAACAACTCTGACGTCACAAGGAGTCAAAGCAGAAACAAGCTGCCTGTTCCTATACTTATATTAGTTATGTTGACTTCACTGAAAGCCAGTCAGAATCCAGGAAAATACACATTAGAATTCAGAAGTGACTTTCAGTATGGAACGCATGAGGAGAGATAGCCCAAATTTACATACATGAAAGTCACCAAAATTAAAAATTAAAAATATATTTAACGTCATATCAACCCATCTCCGTATTTCCCCCCCCCTACGAAATCTGGAAGCTGGCAGTCAGTCTTACAAAAAAATGGACGTAAAGGACGGGATTCTTTATTGTTTCAGTACATCAATTAGTAAGATTTTTGCAAAAATATTATGACCTTTATTTTGAATTCAACAAGAAGTAAAAAATGCTAAAATACGAATGAGTACAGTCAAAAATGTGTTTACAAGGTTCTAACAGGCAAAATAGCCCGAAGATAGAAACTGTTTCCTGTAAGTTCTTACGCTAATGTGAAAAGTTATAAGGAAGTAAATTTCTCCGTCATTTTTGTCAACGCCGGGGCTAGAACCCGTGTCCCCTCATTCCGGAATAAGTAGCTCTACAATTCAGCTACGCGGACGTTCGTTCTGACTGCTATCTGCCTTTATGCCGTGTGCGTCCTGCTGGCAGGTACGTTACATCTCTCCCCCCTCCGAAAGAGGGCCGGGGGCATGGCCCACGGGTTAGCCGTGACCATGAATCGCTGCAGGCAGCCATCCTCTGTAGAACGTGCACTTGAGAACTCCCAGTCAATCTGGTGTGTGGAATGCAACGTCACACACATTTATTTTTCGAAGCGCTGGAGAAGGGATTCTCTTATTTTTCCTATCTCGCGGTGTGGAAAGAACATCACACCATTGCGAGATTTTGAACGGCCGGGTCATCCGGAAAGTTCGGGTGCCATTATAACGACGAAGATTTCTCCGCCATTTTTGTCCAAGCAGGGGCTCGAACCGGGTCCCCTCATTCCGGAATAAGTAGTTCTACCAATTGAGCTACGCGGACGTTCGTTCTGACTGCTATCTGCCTTTATGTCGTGTGCGTCCTGCTGGCAGGTACGTTACATCTCTCCCCCTCCGAAAGAGGGCCGGGGGCATGTCCCACGGGTTAGCCGTGACCATGAATCGCTGCAGGCAGCCATCCGCTGTAGAACGTGCACTTGAGAACTCGCAGTCAATCTGGTGTGTGGAATGCAACGTCACACACATTTATTTTTCGAAGCGCTGGAGAAGGGATTCTCTTATTTTTCCTATCTCGCGGTGTGGAAAGAACATCACACCATTGCGAGATTTTGAACGGCCGGGTCATCCGGAAAGTTCGGGCGCCATTATAACGACGAAGATTTCTCCGCCATTTTTGTCCAAGCAGGGGCTCGAACCGGGTCCCCTCATTCCGGAATAAGTAGTTCTACCAATTGAGCTACGCGGACGTTCGTTCTGACTGCTATCTGCCTTTATGTCGTGTGAGTCCTGCTGGTAGGTACGTCACAAAGTCCACAAACTGAATAAGTGATAATCTGTGAAAACTGAAGAAAAAAATCGAAAAAATATCATTTCTTCCTTAGTACAGTCTTGAAGTGAGAAACCTACAGGAAACACACACGCACACACACACACACACACACACACACACACACACACACACACACACAAGAATAGAAAAAAATGACGGAAAGTATAATAAATAAAGTAAACTCTCGCTGTTATCAGTATGAAAAAAATATTCTAGCCAACGAAAAGAACAACAGCAACAAAAACAGTTAGGTCAGCTGTTCTTTGCGACCAAACAGGAAAACAATACGTTTAATGATTATTCCTGTAAAATGTTCTCTAAAAGATCCTTGTAGGACAACGTTTCTTTTCCTGTTGGCAACGCTAAGACACTGGCAAGAGATATCTTCTCTTCAATCGTAGATGATGACTACACTAAAAAAAAATGTAGGTACGGTGTTAATGACGAACTGGAGACACACCCAAATACCCACGCTCGCTGTCCCGAAGGCCGGTTTGTTAGGCGCAGCAAGTTGGACATGTAGACTGAGAAAATCAGCATTTTTGTGGAAGGCAAGGGAAGGTTGGCACAGGCTCTGAGCATCCGGACCGGAGGTTCATGGGACGAAAGCTAAGAAGGGTGCAGATCAGAACATCGCCGCCGTCTGTTGACTGGAAGAGTCAGAAGCACGACTTTTGAGCGTTCCTTTGGTATGGAAGCTGGTAGACTAAGGAGGTGGTCCGCACATCTGCTATGAAACTAATGAAGCTTAAGCTTCAGGCCCCTAATCCCGGAGGGGCCCCAGAATCGACTTTAGTCCACATTGCGTAAAATTTTGAGTCTACTGTATGAGAAGGTGTTTTTGAATAATAATACTACTAATATTAATGATAAAGTGCAATTTAATACAAAATAACAGTATTGTGTTCAGCAATTCGCAACAGACTATAGAGTGTATCTCGCTTGACATGAAACAGAAGACTACGGCTTAGCGACGTTCCTCGCTCGCATGCGCGAACTATCGTTGTCAGTTTTTAATGGCGACAGCGGCACTGATGTCCGTATTAGTCCATACGAACTCAATTTTTCAATATTGTTACAGTTTGTATGGTTAAAATTAAATTACAGTGTCTTTGTATTTGTATGGCATTATAAGATCGGCAACAAAACTAAGGAACAAGTTGAAACAAACTACACTATCTACCAACATGTAATTGGACACCCCTGCAATCGACGATATCTGTGGTCCTGATACACGTCACTGCCGCCGCCGTTAAATATCGTGTGGGAAACAACAACGCAACCAGTCGCATGCAAGATGCCACGCAGTTCGGAGCTCTCTGATTTCGAGAAAGGTGTAATCGTCGGGTATCACAAAAATGGCCGATCCATACGTGACATATCCAGCGAGTTGAAGTACCCAAAATCGACAGTGGCCTACGTGATTGGCAAGTGGAAGATGAGAGGTGACTGTCGGAATGAGCCACGACCCGGCAGACCCACAAAACTGGGAGTTAGAGACCGACGGGTGCTGGCCAGAGAAATTCGGAAGAACCGCACAAAATCGATGGGTAGGCATCCGGGAGTGTTCTTTCGATGAATACTATCCGTAAGGAAGCCCATCTGCTCGGTTATCATGGACGTGCTGCCGCCCACAAGCCTTTGATCACCAAGTCTAATAGCGCTGCTCGGCTAACGTGGTGCAAAGAGCGTCGACAGTGGACCGTTGAACAGTGGAAACAGGTTCTCTGGAGCGACAAATCAAGGTTCACCCTCTACCGTTTGGTTGGCAGGGTCTGGGTTTGGCCTCTGCCTGGAGAAAGCCTCCTGTCGGAATGTATTGTGCCAACTGTGAAGTTCGGCGGTGGTAGAATTATGCTATGGGGGTGTTTCTCCTGGTATGGCATGGGACCCTTGGTCGCAATTCCTGGTAGACTCAACGCCGAGACCTACTGCACCATTTTGGATGACCATGCGCTTCCTACGTTGTGGCAGTTTTACGGGGTGGACCCATGTTACTTTCAGGATGACAATGCCACCTGACATGTTGCGAGGTCCACCATGGCTTGATATGGTGACAATGGGGTTAATCGAATGGACTGGTCTGCGCAGAGCCCGGATCTTAACTCTATCGAGCACCTCTGGGACGAGTTGGAGCGTTGACTTAAGGGGTGCCCCACCGTCCGAAATCGGTGAAGGAACTGACCTGTCTGGTCCACCATGGCTTGATATGGTGACAATGGGGTTAATCGAATGGACTGGTCTGCGCAGAGCCCGGATCTTAACTCTATCGAGCACCTCTGGGACGAGTTGGAGCGTTGACTTAAGGGGTGCCCCACCGTCCGAAATCGGTGAAGGAACTGACCTGTCTTCTCCAAGGCGAGTGGAAGAAAATACCGCTAGCCGTCGTACAACGCCTGGTTGAGTGTATGCCCCGGAGGGTCGCAGCTGTAATCGCCGCTCGTAGAGGCTCCCCACTATTGAAGGTGAATAAACTTCGTTTTCCTTTTCTATCAAAGGTGTCCAATTACTTGTTGGTAGATACTGTATAACACGAAGGACCTGAAAACTAAAGAGGTTAGTGAATATGTGTCATATAATTAATTTTGTAGACAGCCATTGGTAAAAGTACGCCTTTTAACAGTAGAGGATTGTGTGAAAAATAGAATATTATATGCAATCGCGTTAAATTTAAAGCAACTTTCTGTTGCTTGAAGGAGGTTGTCGTGGAACAACCTCATTGAAGAAGATAACAGTGGTTACTTAAACTCCGTTGTTGGTTGCAAGCTTCAGGGCCCGAAAAATATAGGTCCGCCGAAGGAATGGCAATCCAATGAATCAGAATCAGTTGCGCTGAACCATGATGGACATACGGACGACAAAATAAAGAATGACTCCCTTATTCGATTCAAAACTCACATGAGGCCGCACAACGTCTTAGAGCCCTGAAGTGTAATATACCTTCACAGTCGTCAATCATAAAAGTTACATGCTAAAAATATCAAGAAGAATAAAATGGCAGCTGTTAGCAAAACTACCCAAAACGCAACAATTAGAACTTTACTACTAAAAGGCATATTAGGTAAAAACAGATCTTTCGCGCCCTGTGCGTCAGGTTAAAGAACTGGCGCTAAGAGAAAACACACACTTAATATGAATAGAGGTGAGTGACATGATATCCGCGTCACAACTCGGTTACAGCGAGAAACAAAGCAGAAAACGCCAAATAAATTCACCGAAGTGAAAAATAAGCAAAGTCGTTATCAACCCCGCAGTAGGGTACTTTCGCACGACATGTTAATAAGCGAATGCTATGTGCAGGTAGTCATCGTTACAGCATACGTCCTTAAAAACGTCAAATAAATTTTCGGCGAAGAGAGTCATATACCTCCTTCTGGTCCTAGTACAGGTTCCAGACCATGAGGGCAGATGAGTTCCAGATGCACCAGTGCGATGTTCAGTCACTAGTAGATCCAGTCTTTACAGTGTACGATTGAACAGTCAGCTAACTCCTAAATTACGAAGAGTGGTATGTACCATGAATTAGGGAAGGGTATTGGGCACATTTCACGATTCTCATGCTCCGAAGGTTAGAGGCCACATCACTGTCTTTTGTGTTTTTACACTCTCCGTATCATTTGTAACCGGTGGAAGAAAGACATCCCACATTGGATAATTCTGCGCCAACGAAGACGAATTACTTCTCTATGCCGAGCACACAACTTTTTCACAATACCAACACATTATGTTATCACAATGGTTTTAATAAAAGAAGTTTTTTATTCAGCAATGCACGAGGAATGGTATACTCATTCACCAAAGCGAATAGCTGCAGTTTATATCTAGCCGGGTGAGAGGCGTGGAATGATATCAGAAACGCCTTCCGATACATTCAAAAGTCAAAAAATCTATTGGTCTGCGATTAGAAGGTCCAAGAAAGGGATCTTAAAATTTTCCTCCCATTCTATCGTCAGGTTAATAGTAGGATATTTTAGACGACAAAAGGCTTTCTAAAAAGCAAAGCTCAAACGACAAAAATATCATCAATGTAACGCAAGTACAGTGCTGGAATTCTGCCCTGGCTAAAATAATCCTCCAAA
Source organism: Macrothele yani (assembly GCA_039090855.1). Taxonomy (NCBI): domain Eukaryota; kingdom Metazoa; phylum Arthropoda; class Arachnida; order Araneae; family Macrothelidae; genus Macrothele; species Macrothele yani. The sequence continues at coordinate 87,763,760 of CM076998.1, read as the reverse complement.
TCTTGCATGATCACCTCTGCCAAAACAGCAGAGAGAGGCGAGTAAATATGACGATAAATGGTCCCATTGAAGCGAAAAAGGAGCTTTTTGCAATAATATTTATCGGAAATTGCCTGAAATAGTTCTAAGTCGGACAACTTAGAAATAATCAAATAAGCTACTGCTCAATGGAACACTCGGACGATATCACATCACAATGATGCCAAAATGAAGAGAGCCCAAGCCTCTGAATTCTCGAATACGGGCAATGGCCTGAGCTGGTGATGGAATAAGGTGAGGATTGGACAAAAGGCCGAAGGTGCTAACGCCCTCTCTAATGGTCTTAAAGGACTGTTACAACTAGATAACGAGCGGGCGAAGAGAATATTTTTAAGTCTTAACGGTGCCAATAATATTGGGAATGGCAGGGCACAATAACAACATAGACATGAATCTCACTAGGCATAGGCTGAAATTTGTCTTATAGTGGCCGAAGTTGTCAGAAAGGACAATTGAGTGAGGAATAGTATTAATCACATTGTTCATCTCTGAATATAATCTCCCGATTTAAAATAACGATGTCGTGAGCCTTGTTGCAACTGTGATAACAATGTTAGGGTTATTTCTCATCCACACAACTGTTTCTCTCTTCACTGTAATTTACCTGAGGGCAATTTGATCGCAATCTTCGCAATTTTTTGCCTAAGCAGAATCCTGGTCTTCCGCAAAGCATGAATAATGTTCTCGGTCTCTGTAATGACGGAAAGCATTAACACATCGGTGGGTAGTTGAATTTTCGACCCCTATTTAATGCTCCGGACCAGAACTGATTCAACGAAACATCACTAAAATTGTGAAATTTTAATCTAGGTGCTGAAGACAAAAATTTCACAATTTTAGTGATGTTTCGTTGAATCCAGTTCTGGTCCGGCATTAAATAGGGGGTCGAAATTCAACTACCCCACCGATGGTGTTAATGCTTTCCGTGTCATTACAGAGACCGAGAACATTATTCATGCTTTGCCTTTGGAAGACCAGGATTCTGCTAGGCAAAAAATTGCGAAGATTTGCAGTCAAATTGGGCCTCAGGTGCCCTCGGCGATGACAGTGTATTACAGTGAAGAGAAGAAACAGTTGTGTGAATTGAGAAATAACCCTAACATTGTTATCACAGTTGCAGACAAGGCTCACGACATCGTTATTTTAAATCGGGAGGATTATATTCAGAAGATGAACAATGTGATTAATACTATTCCTCACTCAATTGTCCTTTCTGACCCAACTTCGGCCACTATAAGACAAATTTCAGCCCTTAAAAGAGAGGGTTTGTTGCCTAGTGAGATTCATTCTATGTTAAGGAGTGTTGTTGGCCCTGCCATTCCCAATATATTTGGCACCGTTAAGACTCACAAGCCTGGTTTGCCTCTTCGCCTGCTCGTTTCTAGTTGTAACAGTCCTTTAAGACCATTAGAGAGGGCGTTAGCACGTTACCTTCGGCCTTTTGTCCAATCCTCACCTTATTCCATCACCAGTTCCTCCAGGCCATTGCCCGTATTCGAGAATTCAGAGGCTTGGGCTCCTCTTTCATTTTGGCATCATTGGATGTGGAATCGTTATATCCGAGTGTTCCATTGAACGTAGCTCACGATTTGATTATTTCTAAGTTGTCCGACTTGGGAACTATTCCCCTAATGCAAGTTCAGGCAATTTCCGATGCTTTAAATATTATTGCAAAAAGATCCTTTTTTCGCTTCAATGGGACCATTTATCGTCAGGGAGGTGGCACTCCTATGGGCTCGCCTCTCTCTGCTGTTTTGGCAGAGGTGATCATGCAAGATTTGGAGGACGATATTTTAGCCAGGGCAGACAAGGTTCCAGCACTGTACTTGCGTTACATTGATGATATTTTTGTCGTTTGGCCACATTCTGGTGATGCTTTGCTTTCTTTTTTAGAAGCCTTTGTCGTCTAAATATCCTACTATTAACCTGACGATAGAATGGGAGGAAAATTTTAAGATCCCTTTCTTGGACCTTCTAATCACCAGACATGTTAATAAGGATTTTTTGACTTTTGAAGTGTATCGGAAGGCCGTTGGTTCTTTTGATATCATTCCACACGCCTCTTTCCACCCGGCTAGATATAAACTTGCAGCTATTCGGGCTTTGGTGAATAGAAAGGTATACCCATTCCTCGTGCATTGCTGCTCGGAATAAAGAACTTCTTTTTATTAAAACCATTGTGATGGAACATGGGTATGGTGTTGGTATTGTGAAAAAGTTGTGTGCTCGGCATAGGAGAAGTAATTCGTCTTCGTTGTGTGTTGAGCGCGAGCAGATTACTTATGTGGGATCAATGTCTTTCTTTCCACCGGTTACAAATGCATTACGGAGAGTGTGTAAAAAACACAAAAAAGATTTTGGTGATGTGGCCTCTAACCTTCGGAGCATGCTTAGGAAGGATCGTGAGCCCAAACCCATCCAAGAACAGTGGGGCGTGTACTGTGTGCCCTTGAAGACCGACGTTGCTGCTGCTCCTAATTCATGGTACATAGGATCCACTCTTCGTAATTTAGGAGTTAGAGTGACTGAACATCAGTACACTGTAAAGACTGGATCTACTACTACTGCCCTTGCACGCCTGGTTAAGTCTGAACTCATCTGCCCTCATGGTCTGAGACTTATTTATTACTTAGGACCAGAGGTAGGTATATGACTCTCTTCGCCGAAAAGTTTGTATATTGACGTTTTTAAGGACGTATGCTGTAACGATGACTTACCTGCACATGTACATGCACCGTGGATTCGCTTATTTAATTTTTTATGTCGTGCGAAGTACCCTACTGCGGGGGTTGATAACGGACCCTGTGCTTATTTTTCACTTCGGTGAATACGTATTTGTAATCTATTTGGCGTTTTCTTTCTTTGCTTTGTTTCTCGCTGTAACCGAGTTGTGACGCGGATATCATGTCACTCACCGGGATCGCTGTTGTCTTCGGGACTATCTATATATTAAGTGTGTGTTTTCTCTTAGCGCCAGTTCTTTTAACCTGATGACGCACAGGGCGCCTGTTGCGAAAGATCTTGTTTTTACCTAATATGCCTTTTAGTAGTAAAGTTCTAATTGTACGTTTTGGGTAGTTTTCACATGCTTAGACAGCTGCCATTTTATTCTTCTTGTGTAATATACCGTTCATACTTGCATCGCCTGATACAAAACCTCTTAACTCTAACGTACCTATCGATGAAGTACACGACACTATATGCCAAAAGCTTGTCATACAGGGGCACCTTACACCAATAGAAATTCAGGGTATTTGTGATGCTCTTAAATTTTATCCAACAGGACGTACTTTCGATACAAAGGCATTATACTCTGAGTGGCCACTTTATTATGACCACCTGACAGTTTTCAGCAAATGAGCTATGGCTGCACGGTGTTGCCGCCATGTGGCGAGGCTAATATAAAAAGGGAAAGCCTAGTGTTTGCGACAGTAATAAAAGTGATTTTTGGGGGACGAGATGGGTAAAAAATGAGATTTGATGGACTTTCAACGTGGGATGATTGTAGGAGATCGGAGCCATGGAGCGAGTATCACCGAAACCGCCGCATTAGTGAAATGCTCCAGAGCAGCTGTTGTTAAAATGTTTAAAGACTAGACTGTTAGCCAAAAAACTGGGTCTCTACGTGCAACGTGTGGTTGTCATGGACTAGTGACTGCTCGGGCGGAACGGAGAGTGTCCAGACTGGTAAAAGACAACTGAAGGGCAACAGTGCAGCAAATTACAGACCATCTTAATCAAGGATCCCCTCAAATGATATCTGCCTGCACTATTCGCCGTACACTGCATCGGATGGGATATGGCAGCCGAAGGCCTGTTCGAACACCTTTGCTGTCTGCAGTTAACAAGAGAAAACGTCTCCAGTTCGCACAGAAGCACAAGGATTGGACAGTCGATAATTGGAAACAACTTATGTGGTCCGATGAATCACGTTTTCAGTTGCACCATGCCGATGGCCGGGTGAGAATTTGGCGGAAACAGTAAAAAAGCATGGACCTCAAATGCATTGCTACAACACTTCAAGCTCGTGGAGGCAAGGTTATGGTCTTTCCTGGCAGGATTTGGACTCTTTAATTCGTGTTGATCAACGTCTGACTGGCACATCATATCTAAACATCGTTGCGGACCAAGTGAATCCTGTCATGTGGATGGTTCATCCCATTGGCGATGGCTACTTTCAACAAGATAATGCGTTCTGCCATAGTGCTCGTATTATACAGGATTGGTTTCAGAAACATGCCGGTGAGTTAACTTTGCTTAGGTGGCCCCCACAATCTCCAGATCTCAACCCCATTGATAATTTGTGGGATGAAGTTGAACGAGCCATCAGACAGCTGGATCCACAACCCTGCAATCTCACACTCCTGGAAAGTGCTATTCATCAAGCATGGTCTCAGATTCCACAAACCACCTATCAACATCTCGTGGAGTCCATGCCATGAAGAATCGAAAGGTGGCCCAACGAAGTACTGAGGGGTGGTCATAATAAAGTGGCCACTCAGTGTATACCAACAAAAAGGCGGAGCTGCCATGGGTTCTCCACTCTCCGCTATCTCAGCGGAAATAACAATGCAAACATTGGAGAATACAATATTATCTGCTTGTACACATCCACCAATTCTATACATGAGGTATATTGATGATATATATGATATATATATGTTGGTTTCATTCTATAGAGCTTTTAAAAGATTTCAGGCAAAAAATATCCTCATTTTACTCGACAATCAAATTTGCTATTGAATTAGAGCAAGAGGGTAGGATTCCTTATCCGGATCTGCATATCAAGCATGATACCAACACTAATGATATGCAAATTTGTGTGTATCGTAAACAATGTGGCTCTTCTGTAGTCATTCCGTACAATTCCAATCATCCGTTTAAATACACGACTGCAGCTTTTAGATCGTTGATCCATCGAGCATTTACACATTCGTCAAATGCAAGTTATAGAAAGGCAAAGATCAAAAATATAATGCAAATTGCAATACAGCATGGATACTCCGAAAAATTCATACAGGGTATAATATCACGATACGAAAGATACGGATCTACTACACTTGAAAGATATGTTAATTACATCAAATACGTTGGCTCAATAGAATATCAGTCTTTAATTACAAATACTTTAAGTAATAAAAAGGAAATGGTAATGTGACACAGGAAAGAGGTCCGGCGTGCACAAACAGCGAAGTTAAGGACGCTGTAGGGCGAGTGGGTCCTAATGATGCAGAAACAGTCGTACGGAACGATAATAAAAGTATGGAAGGCGTTCTACTAGATGACTTCGCCGCATTAACTGGAACGATAAACTGGGAAGAGATCCGATAGACGGCAATGATGTCATTGCATCCGACAGTATCACTGTCGTCGATGAAGCTGTACAGCAATGGAATGCAGGGTTCTTTGTAGCCGGCAGCGTGACTGTAGAAGGCGTAAACAAAAATGGAGAAGGCAAAGGTGAACGGTGAGATTATTGGTTATTAGACTCTGAAGAACTTGCACTAGGTTGAGAAAAACGAAAATCCGTTGGCCCAGGTGTGCTTCAAGCTGATTGACACACGTCTTAGTAGAAGTGTCTCTAGAAAAATATTTATTACACTGTTCTACATGAGCAGAGGCAATATCTTCGTCTCTCTGGTGAAGATGAACATTATTACAAAGAAATTCGACAGCTTGAAAGGGTCCCTCAAATAAAGGTGGACACTTCTTAGCGAAGGTTTGTGAGACCCATGAATGAAAATACTGTGCTAGCAGGGCATAATCCTCCATGGCTTATATGGGCATAATCGTATTTGGCTTATGGAGCTTGGGCCTTCATTAAATATTTCTTAGCATTTCATGCCGACTCTTTCATCTTATCAGGAGTTGGCCTCTGGTTTCCTCTGTCTACAAAAACATTTAGGGCTTCAAATATTTAACATTTAAAATGACTGGCGTTCTTAATTTGTTGCCAAGGAACAATTCTACAAAGATAAGCTAAGTACTTTCACGCACCGAGGAACGTAGAGCGTAACAAAAGTATGGACTTCGCCAATGGGTTGTGAGGATGAGATCCTTAGAGCCCACCCTGATTATTGTTTTGCCTACCCTGCCACCCACCCAGTTTAAGATGTACCATATTTTTTTTTTTTTTTTTTACTTTTAAATGTAATATGGACTTTACCAAGAACTTATGACTCCCGTATTTCTCGTCGTGTAGCCCTACGTATTACCACCTAATAAGTGCGTTTTTCCTTCTCCGCGGAAAGGTTATCAAAAGGCACTGCCCTGAAAATTCAATTGTTCTCCCCTCGTCCAAATTCACAATTTGAGCCTTTTGTTCAAGTAAGTATGATCAGGGGCGAATGAAGGGATGAATGAAGGGGTGAATATAGGAATTCACTGGTCATTAATAATTGCTCTACTGTTTATTGGTACTACTAAGTAGGGGATTCTAACATAGAAAGTGGAGTCTAAAGCTATACCAGCGCTCCTAAGCCTGCTTTAAGGCAATGAGGGAGCAGAACAGGGCTGACGACTGCTTTGGAAGTCATGAGGGGAAAGGTATTTATTGTCTGTGTATCCTTATTTCCCCTCAAACCTGATCCACGAAAACATTTAAGACCTTCCTTCTGGGAGTGAAATTTCTTTTAATCAGGACATGTAATTGGTGCTGGTAGCAGTGTGTCATTTTTATTATATGGGTACATAAGTGTTTAGATTTTTCTAATTGTATTAAAAATTGATGGACGGAACATTAACAAGCAAGTTAGTAAAATCATGCAATGCATTGATATAATACGCTTTCCAACATACCAGAAATCATTACTCAAGTTATTACTCAAGTTATGAGGATATTGGCTGTTTAATAAATCTCGATCCTGTTCCCTGACCTCTGATCCCATTTCGATGATATTCAACAGAACCGGTTCAGTATACCTCCGAAATAACATGATAAAGTTTTGTCGCAATAGAAGCATTTTAACGTAAGTTATGATGCATAAGGGCTATGGAATAGATCCCGCTCCTGTGTCCTAACCTTTGACTTCATTTCGCCCATTTTCAAGAGGATTCTTCCACAGGCAGGCCCCTATAACATACTAACATTTCATCTAAATCGAAGCATTTTTACGTAAGTTATGACGCATAATGGCGATGTAAGTCATTCATCTCTTATGTCCTGACCTTTGACCCCATTTCGCCCATTTTCAATAGGGTTTGTCCCCAGGTGGTCCCCTACCACAAACAAAAATTTCATCGAAATCGAAAATTTTTTACGTTAGTTATGATGAATAAGAGACGTCGAATGGATCCCGCTCCTATGTCCTGACCTTTGACCCCATTTCGTTAACTTTTAAGAGGGATCCTTACCAGGTGGTTCCCTACCACATACTAAAATTTCGTCGAAATCAAACGATTGTTAAGCGAGTTGTCGTGCGGACGAGCATACGCACACAGCGCGTGACGTAATGAGGCAGATGGGAATCGCGACCATCTGCTCGAAAGAGTGTGACGTCATAAAACTTTAATAGGATCCACTCACAACGCGAGACGTAATGAGACAAACGGCGTGACCGCGCGTCATGATCTCAATCGCGACCTTGTGACGTCAGAAAATTTCTAAGCATGGGTAATATTAATGGAACGACGCCATGACTCTGAAAACGTGGTAATTCGGGGTGGTTATTTAACCTACTAAACGAATTTTCCTAAAGTTAGATCTTGCTGAATCGATTTCTAGTACCAGAAAACGGTAGGTTAACGACTTTCATCAAAATCCTTAGCTCCGTTTTCAAAATAAAATTTTCTTAGATACAAGAATTGCTCCTTTATGGTGGATGTCAAGTAATTTTGCTTCCTATACGTCCAATGGAAAAACTTCTGTACACATTTTCTTCACAATTAATGCGTTCCCAAGGATGAAAATTTGAACATCAATTAAAATAGCTTCATTCCATAACTTGGAATACTGAATATTTTCTAAAACATAACCATAATTATGCAATCTAACATTTATTTGTCTAGTGACGTAGTACAGGTCGCGCCATCTTTTTTCTGGTTTCAACACCACCAAAGTTATGTTTTAGAAAATGTTAAGTATATTCCAAGTTATAATATGAAGTTATTTTAATCGATATTGAAATTTTCATACTTGGGAACACACTAATTGTGAAGGAAATACAAAAGTTTTTCCATTGGAAATATAGGAAGCAAAATTACTTGACGTCCACCTTAATTTAATAGTATATGATAAGAGGATCCTGAACAAAAGACTTAAGTGCTGTTTATAACACTCTTAAACATAATGAGTAATCTTTTGAAATTTGCTGCGATTAACCCGTTCCACCGAATTAACTTCAGGGTAATAAGGGGTGTAAAATTTGTGTTTAATTAAAATCCTTTCCGACATCGGCTCAAATAATTCACTAATAAATTGAACTGCATTATCGGAGACTATACAAGAAGAAACGCCATAATTACAAATAATATAATCGCTTAAAATAATGCAAACACTTTCAACCCTAGCCGATTTTAATGGAAAAGAATCCATCCACTTATTGTAGGGAAAAGTAATTACTTGCACGTAACGACTAAGAGTTTTAAGAGATAAAGGAAAAGGTCGAAAAAGTAAGTCCATGGAGAAAGTTTGAAACAAATTCTTGTAAGAGCTTTTATTGTTCTTATAAGGTTGACCAGTGCTTATTTTTTTCTGGAGAAAAGGTGTCGGAACTCTTAAATATAAGTTGCGGAGAAGGAAGCAGGGTTGAACTAATAAAAAGCAAATCAGTTATTTGAACATTGTTTTTTAAGCCTTATCACTGTTTCATGGTACAAAATGCGAAAAAAACCAACAACTTCCGTAAGAGTTTTATAATACATAGCAAATGCTGAAATTAAAATACAGTACATGCTCAGCTTACTGACAAATGATAGTTAAATTTGCGTTAAAGATTGCATTGCACTGGCGAACAGAAAAAAAAAACTGCATTTTGATCCTAAAATTCAGTCCAGATTTTGCTCAGGTCTTGAGATATTTCTGCCGTTTCTATTTGCTCCGTGGTTTACGTATCCACTGCCGAATGATGCCCTCGAGGAAGTCCCGATAGGCCATATTAGAATGTTTCATATAGAATGTATGTTGTTTCCCTTTGTATATAATGTACCGCTGTACATCGGTTGTAGAACGATACTTACGCACAGACAGAGGCGGATTTCCGAATAGGCGTAATATGCGCGTTCCTAGGGCCCTTGAGCATGAGGGGCCCCGAAAACGTATGATTGTCAGTTTTGTTTTGGTTTCCACGGACTGAAGCAAATCATGCCTTAATGTGACCACTTTATTTGCGTTGTCAGGTGATATTTTGCTTTCTCATATTCGTAATAATACATTTTTTCATGCAGTTGTTGATATTCCAAATTTTCGAGTTCTTATCGATGCATTTGTTTTGAAAGGGACAGTTAAAATCATTTAGCTATCCCTTTAGTGGTAGGTGAGGAAAGGATTCACGCTTCCCGCACTTTTCATTGTTTTTAAGCCGAATATTTAACTGGCCTGCTGTTATATACAGTACAGGCTTAAAAAATAAAGACATTCGAGAATATCAAAGTGTTTGCATTGCAACAACATTTTCTTACTACTTTCTCCTTCCCTGGTTTAATACTGATAACTATTAAGTGTTCTCACCTTTTCTATTCCTTAAATCGACATGAAACTAACTTTTGAAAAAGCAAGGAAAGTTTCAATGAAATTCTTACTCGAAAAGCTGTGGTTCCTACTTTTCCATTTTCAAACAAATGTTTTGCATTTAATCCTTATGATTCTATTTCTGATAACTGCAGTGTAGGTATATAAAAAAACCTCCCGCATCTTTTTGACAGAATGCAGACCTTCTCAATTTTGCGATGAAAGTATTTGTAAGAAAAAATGTTTCAGAAACTCTTCAATTCTAGCTTTCCTACACTGACTGATAACATTCTTACTCTCCAACTTTCTTCGCATAGACGAATCCCTTGGATGGCTGAATCTCTGATTTAGGCAATTGTTCACCACTGGAAAATTCCTCCACGAAAAGTCATCCACCCTTTTCAAGGGAAATATATTGCACAAATTGCATTTTGCCCATATTTTCTAATGTGGAGGACTTTTCCGGTTGCGAATGTCTTCAAGTATTTTATTTTATACTTGATACCATGCCCGTTGCCTACTATTATAATTTGCTCATAACGTAAAAACAAGATGATTTTCCAAAGCTGAAGCAAGAGCGCGTTTTGTAATTGAAATGCATTCCAGTTTTAAGGCGATTTATAAGCAATGTACTGATAAATTTAGCGAAAACCCATTTTTAGCACCCTCAGCGTTAAATTTGTCAAGTAATTTGCAACTGAAAAAGTGCTAAAGTAATCAGTTTTGTCTAAAGTATCAAACTCAAAAATACTTTTTGCTGTTACTAAAATGGTCTCTTTCGTAGTGAAAAGCTAAAATTTACTAAATTACCAATTTGAGAACTCCTAGCGAGAAATTTATGAACTAGAGATGAAATTTAAAATGAGCAATATTTAATGAATTTTTATGTCTTATACGCAAAAATATTTTTTGAAAAATCTGTGAAAACCAACTTCTTTGGCCTTCCGCGCTTCAAGCAGAAAATTAACGAATTAATTAAAAAATTTAAATATATTTGAAAAGAAACAGCCTAATCTGAGAGGCACAAAAATAATTTTTTCCTGTAAGTTGAATAGTTTCTTCACAACAGAAATTTAATTTTTTGCCCTTAGCGGTAAATTCATAAGGTATATGAGATATTTAAAGTGCCAAACTTAATATCATTTAATTTCCTATAACCACAAACATAGTTTTTGAAAAATCTCTGAAACCAAATGTTTGATGTGCACGGACAGACAAAGTGACTGCGCTGGCACTGTGTCTTACAAAACATCCTAATAATAGGAAGATAGAATGGCATTTTAAAAAGCGTAAAAACCTTTTTCTTGACTTTACTGCTTTTTTGTTGTTAATCTATTTCTGAGGCGTTAAGAATGGAAAGGGGAGGGGGCTTCTGAATCTTTTAGCTCCTAGGGCCCCAAAAGTTCTAAAGTCGCCTCTGCGCACAGAAAAAAAGTTTCTGTGTACAACTTGGAAGAAAATCAAGCTCAAGGGCTTTAATCATACAATCTATTTCTCCAACACATTACGATCATGTTGTTACATCTTACAGCCATTATGGTATTTTAATTAAATTATTTTTCTAAAACAGAAAATAAAAAAATTGTGTTTCGAAACGATGCCAGAGGTAGGGAATATCACCTGAGCGGTTGTCACATTGAACTTTTTATTCAACGTTATCCAAAAATAAACAATTTTGATTTCATTTCTTTTCCGATAGATGGAGACACAACAGTAACTGTTTTTCCAAAACGGATTTAGTGTAAAATATGCGAAAAGTTTTCTGTAACTACACGGTTCTTGTTTTGTGTACCTTCTACTCAGTGGCGACTCCATTACGAAAAAAAAAAAAAAAAAAAAAAGGAGCAGGGGTATAGGTGGCTTCCGCACCCAAACTCTTCTCCCTATACTTTAGCTCCCCCAGAAGCACCTGGAACACAGGCGAATGCAGGGATTTCAATTCTGAATAAACGTATGAGTTTTATAGGCAACAAAGATTCTACGGTTGATACTTGATATTACTTATCTTATATCACAAATTTAAATTCATAATCAACCATATAAAAGCAAGACAAGGGGGCAAATATAGAAGAAAAAAATAAAAAGGAAAAGACATTTTATTGTTTAAATTAGGAAAAAGGACAGCATATAGAAGCTGGTTTTTTTGCTATTTTCGGAGTCCAATTGTTCAGGACTTTAAAAACAGTACTGGAAATAAGAAAAAGCAATTTGCATGTATCCATGTATCCGAGTTTATAAAACTTAAAACTAAGTCACTAATTTGTCATTTACTCCATCTTGCGTCAAAAATCAATCACTGAAACTTGTATCAATGGAAAAAAGATTTATTCTCATTTATTTTGGTCCGGACCCAGCCCTTTTGAAAACGCCACTGCCGTGTGGCGCAATCGTCTGAGCTATGGCTTCTGATTTCCGGGAGGGGTCCGGGTTCGAATCCCAATGAGGCATGGATGTTATATCGTCTTACAAGACGGGCTCTCTCCCTTCCCTGGAACCAGTGGCCCTAAACTAGGGACGGGTGACTGCTTATAGCCCTTTGAGTTGCTCACGGTGGTCATTAAACCTTCAATAAAAAAAAACAAAAAAACACGCCCTTAATTCTTATAATTAACTATGCAGATTGGCTGAGGCTGTCTTTTCATTATTTTGCAAGAAAGTTTTTATGCAAATCACAGCGCAACCTCATTTCCTCGGAAAGGAAATCGTGGATTTTAACCACTCTCTACTCTCTCTCTCTCTCTCACCATTCAACCTACGTTATAGTCTTTTCCCTAAGAGTTCAAGAAAAACTGTCCTGCCATTAAATATTAAAATCAAAAGTAGCTGACCTAGGAAAATGGTGATTTAGTCCCCTTCAAAGTACTCTCCTTGGGACCTCACACACTTATCCCAGCGTCGCTTCCATTTTTCAAAACAGCCTGAAATTCCTTTTTCGTTATAGCCATCAGCTGCCTCGTTGCGTTCTCTCTAATCTTCTCAACGGACTGTTATCTCCCCCTTTCAACGGCGATTTTTAGCTTTGGGGAAGGCCAGGTATCGCAGTAAGCCAAAAATGGAGGTGCGGGGTACTCACAAACCTGGGTGTTGCGATGCTTTGTCAAAAAAAAAAAAAAAAAAAAAAGAAGGATCTTCACGAGACTTGGAAGAATGGACACGAGCGTTATTCTAACATTCTAAAGCTTCCAGTTACCACTTGCCCACAGCTGCGGCAGTGCGGCCGTTTTCTTCTTACTGCATCCCTCAGGAGGGGAAGAACTTCGATGTAGTACACCTTATTTATTGCCCGTCCTCGAGGAGCGTACTCGTGGTGGACAACACCTTCATGATAAAAAAAGTACAGCTAGGCTCAATTCTGATTGAGCCGTCAGTTTGGAACGTAGGACTACAACTTGCAGATCGGAGAGTTAAAATGAGCTAGTCGAGTATGGTTTCAAAACGTTCTTTTTTTAATTTGTCAGAGCCAACACAGGTCTATGATATGAAAAGTAGCTCACATAATTTTTACAAATCATGCTGGATACATTGCGAACACAAAGCAGGTCGATACACGAATTACCCAACGTGGTGCTCTGTCTTCTTGGGCTTCTTACATTCCTCATCATTTGCTCTTGCCTCTCGTTCTGATTTTCTCCACTTTTGCTTGCGTTCATTCTGCGAATTCCGCGGCATTGTCGAAAATGTTAACTCGTTCACACGAACTTTTTTTAAACATTTTAGTTTGGACCATTGAGATATGTTCTTTATATATTTGAATAGATCTCGTCGAGAGCTTTGAAACGATATCACGCACAGTCGGGTTGCACTCACGGTTGTTTAGATAAACCCAGATATTGTCAAAAGTGTTCAGCGGTTCACAAAAAAGCAAGTTTTAAAATGTTCAGTTAAAACCTCTGCAAAATATTCTTCGTATATTTGAATAGATCTAAAACGATACCACGCACAGTCGTGTTGCGCTCACGGTTTCCAAGATACACTGAATCAAACGCGGCGGCACACCCCAGAAATATTGCATCATCTTCCCCGCGCACGATGTATTGTACAGTACGCGAATTGGACTCCATGCTGTTTACGAATATTCTAACACGATTAGAGTGCGACACGTATTTTTAACGCTATAATGATTTCATTTGGGACCTATATTTGGCGCAGGTGGTCGGCCGTAAGTCGCCGCATACTATCCGCGGAGTTAGACGTAATCCTACGTAAAAAAAAAAAAAAAGACATCCTGTCAACATGGCTTTGACGATGCTCCGACTTTACTGCACCTTCTTCGGATGTGGAGACTCAGGTGACTTCCACCGGAAAGACTGGGCTTTAGTTTTAGTATCAAAGCCGAAGACCCATGACTCATCTCCGTTTATGAACTTTTTGAGGGAATCTGGTTCATTTTTAGTGGTTTAAATAAAGTGCTGTGCAACTCCAACACGAAATTCCTTCTGCCCTTGCGACAGAAGTCACGGATCGAATTTTGCTGACACACATTTGATACCAAGATCCTCCTTCTGAATCTCTGAAACAATAGCCCGTGGAATTCCCAGATCTTCTAATTCTCGCACTGTCAACCGCCGTTTTTCGTTGATTGCACCCAGTACGCGTTCAACATTTTCTGGTTTTCTGCTTGCTGAAGACCTACCTGACGTGGATCGCTGTCAACCAATTTCTGGTCATCTTTGAAGCGCCCGTACCACAATTTTATCTGGGCTTCACTCAATGAATTATCTTAATCATTCGAATAGTTTCCGCGTGGGTTAGTGTGTGCCTGCCGAGTTTGAAGCAAAATTGTATGCAGGTTAGCTGATCTACTCGCTCCGTCATTGGGAATACGACGGTCACACGATACACAAGTTCACTCAACGGCGTCTCACTAGTGCCAACTGAGTAGCTCCATGGGCGAGTGAGTGTTCATGTATGCGCAGTAAAGTCCTCCCAGACGGTCTGCTAAAACAAATGGAAACCACAAAAATAGCCCAAGACATCTTTTCTTCAGAAGAATGTCCAAGCACAAGAGAAACACCATGTGTGTGTAGGAAAACTTTTATAAGGACATTTTTTACGTAATGTCTTTATTAAAATAGGTAATTAGTTTTCTAGTCGCCCCAATTAAATTTCGCTCTTGGCCCCTAAAACGTACCATCCTGCCTGTAAGCATCTGTCTATAGTGATGGATGTGTGGCTCCGGCGGGAGAATGGTCAGGTGTGCTAAAGTAAAATTATTCTTCCGAGATGGGCCTGAGAACGAGCGGCCAGCTTGAGGGGCTCGGTCCAGGCTCCCGAAGGAGATGGGATATATCCTTCCCAGGGACCAGTGGTACCATGTTCGGGACGGACGACTGATTTCAACCCTCCGAGCTGCCCATACTGGACGTCAAGCAAAAAAAAGAAAGAAGATTATTATGAATTGCTGTTTACTCGCAGTGATATTTCTGCACAAAGAAAATTTCGAAATGGTGATCAAGTTCTACATTCTGGCATCTAGGTTCCGGATGATTTTAGAAGATTAGCTAATTTTCTATATCTTATCAATATAAATATATTTTGTCTTGTGATTGATGTGAACGTTTGCTAGAACGACCAGGGATGGGAAATGGGTTATTAATATTGAGCTCATCTTCTGAGTGCTCAAGCCGCATGTGAGAAGCAGATTAGTTGTCATTTCGAACGAAGGCTTTGTTGCTTTGTACGCTATATAACTCAGTGTGATGATGCAGACGTTTTTTCTTTCTTCTAACTTATGCACCAAATGAACAAAGAATTCTTATTTGTGCTTGAAATGAAACCGTTTCCGACTGTGTTCCGGTCATCATTAAAATTGCTCTGCTAGAAATGAAATTCACCGTCGCCGTTTTCGAGCATTATGAAGGTCTTTTTAAGTCTCTTCTCTATCAGCTATCTGTCCTGAGCAATTTTCTTGCACGTGACTCCAGATTATTGGGATTTTTTTCCACCCTCTCCCACGTGACCTTCTTCTGAGTCTTTTCCACTCCCTTGGTATCCGTCAGTGGCGGCTCGTCCATAGGAACACAGTGCTCTACCTTCCATTTCTCAAGAAATTCTATGATTGACGAAAAAAGTATTAATAAAAATTTTATGAGTGAGAAGATTACATTGAAAACATACCGAATTAATGCGTTATTATATGTTTCGCAAAGCACCATTACAGAGCTGAAAACATTTTGCGCTTCCTTTTCAGTTAAAGGTTCAAGGCTTTCCATCCACAGCTTATGTACAGTCTTGAATTCTGTCTCCTATGACCACAATCTTTTGGGACCCCAGCTCAAGGGTATTTGAGCACGCGCAGGTAAACACCCTGCTGGTAACTAGCCAGAGCTTTGCAGAAAAACATCGGCGCACATTTCCACGTGGCCCATTCTGTTTTTATTACCGGGGAAAAACAAATGGAAACCACAAACATGGCTTCAAAGACTCACTTCTGCGTCTTGCGTTAGTCACTGGATTATTTCAGTGCCGTGCCTGTGTTTCATCGGTGGAACAGGGTCAGTGATAACTTAATATGCAAAACAGCGCAATTTCCATTGTTTGAACGTTTGAGTGTTTGTCCCGTTGGTGGCGCAGTACCGGCTCGTCTTCGGACGACCAATCGACGACGTAGCTCGCTTCCGTCCAGAGGTGCCGTGAATTGCAGCCTCGGTACAGCAGTACGGGACTTCCGTGGACATCTGGCGTTACCCATTTTGAGATTTCCTGCCAAGTCATCCATTCAACCAAGAGGGCGAATGTTAACATATTTTGAAGTGCATCTGGAGAACTATTTTCTGTATTTTTTTAGCCTATTTTGGCATCTATCTATCTCATCTAAAAACAATAAAATTTTTTTTGTCTGAATGCTTGAACGTTTGTCCCACTTTTAGTGGCGCAGTAGAAAGAGCGCTTTCCTGTTTTAATGGTCAAATTCTTGCCTCAACCAATATATCTATATATCGTTGTTGTAAAATTCATTTTCGTAATGCTCATGACATATACTTTCATATTTGGAACACATCCGTTTCACTTTTATGAAACATTGTTTTGTGTATGTTTGTGACACTTTATATCAAGATAAGATTCTCGACGATGAACGAACGTTCACCAAAAATGTGATCAAAGAAATACTCAATAAATAAATAACTTAAAACATTACTGTACGTACCTTATTTTCTTCCGTCATTACCTAGTCTTTATATCATCATCATCATCATCATTGTCAACCATTATCAATCCACTGCTGGACGAAGGTCTCCCCAAGTTTCCTCCACAACGGTCTGTCTTGTGCCAGTCTCCTCCATGTCACTCCCGCATACTTTCGAATTTCATCCACCCATCTTCCATGTGGTCTTCTTCTGGGTCTTTTCCTGTCCCTTGGAATCCAATCTAAAATTTCGGCTGTCCATCGATGGTCTGTCCTTCTGGCAGTATGTCCAGCCCATTGCCATTTCAGGGATTTAACTCTGATCATGATGTCTTCCACTCTTGTCATTTTTCGGATCCACGTGTTCCTCTTCTTATCTCTCCTGGTTACACCAAGCATGCACCTCTCCATGCTTCTTTGAGTTGTCTGCAGCCTTTGTATGTCTCTTTTAGCTAAGGTCCACGTCTCTGCACCATACGTAAGCACTGATCAAACACTTTTCTTTTAAGACATAATGGCATATTGCTCTTGAAAATTATGCTGTTTCTTCCAAAAGCTCTCCAGGCAAGTTTTGTACGCCAATTAATTTCTTCATCAATGTGACCCTCACTTGATATCTGCTGTCCAAGATAAACGTACGTGTCTGTTATCTCCAGCTTTTCTCCATCAATCGATAAATCTTCATTCCTTGTAAAAGCATTGTAAATCACTTTTGTCTTCTGAAAGTTCATTTTTAATCCCACTTCTTTACTCTTGTCAGCAAGTTCCTGGATCATACTCTGTAGCACTGATGGGGTAGTTGCAAAAATGACTATGTCATCAGCAAAACGAAGGTGGGATAGATAATCTCCATTAATCTTTATCCCTTTGTTTTCCCAGTTCAGTGATTGAAAGACATTTTCCAATGTGACATTAAAGAGCATCGGAGATACGGTGTCACCTTGTCTTACTCCTTTTCCAATTTTTATGTGTGTTGTATTTTCAAACAGCCGAATCTGTGCACTTGCATTTTCATAGATGTTATTAATAATATTAATGTATGCATCTTCAATACCGCAGGATTTCAGAGCCATTGCAACTGCTGATGGTTTCACCGAATCAAAGGCTTTTTCATAATCGATAAAAGCCATGCACAATGGAAGTTCATATTCCCTCGCTCTTTCAATTAGTTCTCTCAGTACGTGGATATGATCTATTGTGCTGTAGCCACTCCTGAATCCAGCTTGTTCTCTCGGTTGAGCCATGTCCAGTGTCACCTTCAAGCGGTGTGAAAGAACTTTAGTGAAGATTTTATAAACCACTGATAGGAGGCTGATAGGTCTGTAGTTCCTGAGATCCTCAATGTCACCTTTTTTATGTAGCAAGATCATTGTAGCGTTGTTCCAATCCTCAGGAATTTTTCCTTCATTAAGGCATCGAGTGAAAATTTGGGCGAGTACTGTTTCGATTTCTCCACTTGCTTCTTGTATGATGTCTACAGTAATTCCATCTTCTCCTGGAGCTTTTCCCCGCTTCATGTTCTTGATTGCATGTGCAACTTCTGCTGGAAGGACTGGAAGAACTCTGGTACTGGAACCTTTCATGATGTCTGGAGTACATGTATCATCCCTTTCATATAATTTGGAGTAGAAATCTTTCACTCTTGTCAAAATTTCACCTCTATTTCTTGTTACAGAACCATCTTCTTTTCTCAGTGCCATAATCTGTTTTTTTCCCTTACTGAGATGTCCCTTTGCTATCTTTAGGCTTTGGTTGTTTTCAATTGCTTTCCTTACTAGTTCACAGTTGAATTTCCTTACATCTTCAGTGATACTTTTTCGAACTGTCTTGCATAGCTCTATATATTCCACTTTGGAAAAATAATTATGGGAGTTCAAGATGAAAAACCCTTCTGCCTCTGCAAACTCTACGAGAGTATTTCCACGCTGGTTTCTGTTGCCGTGACCGAATTTACCTACTGAAGTTTCATTCTGTTGCCGTTGCCCTATTTTTGCATTGAAATCTCCCATAATTATTTTCAAGTGCTGCTTACCTTTATTATTTAGATCACGAATTTCCTCATAAAATTCTTCAATTTCTTCTTCAGCATGACTTGTGGTGGGTGCATAAGTTTGAATAATCTGAGCCTGGTATCTTCTCGACAGTTGGATAACGAGTCGTGCAGCTCTGTCAGAGGAACTTTCAACTTCTACAACTTTATCCTTCAGTTTCTTGTTTATTATAAATCCAACACCACTAGTTCTGCCAGTATCTGTCCCACGATAGTAGAAGAGATGTCCACTTTTCAGTTCAATGAGATCTTCTCCTTTTCTCCTTACCTCACTTAGCCCGACGATGTCCCACTTGATCCTTTGTAGTTCCTCTTCCAATTCAAGAAGCCTTGAATCAGAAGATAGGGAGCTTCCGTTATATGTAGCCAAGGTCAGCATCAGATGGCAGCCTAGTCCGGTCCTCCGGGGATTCTTAGCACCCTCTGCCTTCATGTCGCACTGGCCGCTGCCTTGGCCAGGTACATTCCAGCTGCCGGAGACTGAGGGCCAAGATTTAAGTTGTGGAGTCATTTTGGAGGGGTTTGGCCATAACTCACCACGCTGGCCAAGCGGGTTGGTGAGTGTGGGATAGCATTTCCTCTAATCCCGATGGTATAGTTGTACCGCTATTGGCGGTCGTCAGAGCCCCTTTAGTGGGAACAGGATGTACCACGAGAAGGCGGGGTTGACATTTGTCAAGGAGAGGCTGTGATGTTACGCATCACCTGACCTTACATCCCAGTCTTTATATAAATCTTTATTAATGAGAAGCTAAATGTTTGTCATTTTAATCATGAATATTGTTGATTATTATTTCTGAAACATCTAATCTCCTTGCGTTCGTTGAAACAAAAATTGGAAATTATAAGACTAGGAAGACCTAAGCCAGATCTTAAAATTTATTTATAAAAATAAACAAGAATTTATATATAAAAATATTGAGTGAATCAAGAAGTTCAGTCCAAAAACATAAACTTTAAAAAAAAAACAAAAAAAAAAAAGAAAAAAAAACGACGCACCCTGAAAAAATAATCCGAAAGGAATGAAACTTCGCATGCAAACGCTTGTCAACCGAATATGTAAATGATCAAAAATTCGCACCCAATGAATACATAGCCGGAGCCACAGCACATCGGAACTGCGCATCGTGATTATATATATAAAGGAGCGAATCTCTCTTGCACGAAAAAACTCTTCAGTGGATTCGGATTGCGTGTTCCTAACTTGACAGTAACTATGCCTCGTCGGCGAATTGGTATCTACTACGACCATATGACGGAGTTTGAAACAGGACGTGCCATCGGACTACATGAGGCTGGAGGCAGTAACCGACGAATCGCTCGACATTTGTGTCGGAGCGATGCAGCAATTAGACGGTGCTGGCCAAAATGGGGTCCTGAACGGCAGATTTCAGCGCCAAGAGGGCAGCGGACGGCCTCGGGCGACGACAGAACGGAAAAATAGAGTGATTGTCATAGCAGCTGTTACAGCACCAGAATCGCCGCTATCAACCATTCAACGTACACCAATACTACAATGACCACCAGGACCATTAGTAGAAGACTACGGGAGCGTAATATACGCTCACGGCGTCCATTACGCAGACTACCACTGACCAGTACCCATCGTCGAGAGCGATTTCAATGGTGCCTGGCCAGATCAACGTGAAATTGTTCCGATTGGGGACGAATTGTTTTCCGTGATATGTCCTGTTTTGACCTAAGCCCCGAAGACCAGCGCAGACGTGTCTGGAGATGGGCCGGACATCGTGAAGATGCCGCTTTTACTGTCGCACGCCAAACATCTCGCCAACGGGTATCGAGTTATGGTCTGGGGCGCCATTTCGTTTGAAAGCCGAACTCGTTTGATAGTCCTGCGTGGCACCCTCACAGCACAGCGGTAAGCTCACGAAATTCTACGACCCCTGTGTTGCCGTTCCTTTTGAGGCGCCATGGGATTACTTGGCACAAGATAATGCCCGGCCACAAGCGGCACGCCTCTCCATGGGCTGTATTCGTGCTTGCAACACACTTCTTAGCCCGCCAGATCGCCAGATCTCTCTCCTATTGAGCCCCTTTCGGATGCAATGGGGCGTCGCCTACGACCTTCCCAGACTGTCAAGGGATTATCCCGCCAACTGGAGGCCATTTGGCAAGACATCCCTTAGAACACCATCCGCCAACTTTACGAATCAATGCCTCGTCGGGTAACAGCTTGTATCCAGGCCAGAAGTGGACCAACGCCATATTGACTTGCTCACTTTGTATAGCTCCTGCTGTGCCCATAAGTCCTCCAGTTGTTCTGAAATTCTAATCATTTTGTTACAAGTACATCAAACGCACCACATTTTGTTTCAATTGGATATTTCCTTCTTGGTGGGCCGATTTTTTTTGTCAAAGAGTGCATATTGCGAATGGATATGCGACTGTGACATAAAATATGATTTACTTTGCATCCCATGTTAGTTGTTTGCTGGCGAAATTTATTGGTCTACAACTGACGTAAGAGATATTCGACATTTTGCCGACAAAATTCAGAAGAATGACATGTCCTCATCACACAAGAATGATGTAATGCTTTTGGCCGTACTGACAGGTCCTTAACACACAAGAATGATGTACTGCTTTTGGCTATACTGACATGTCCTCAGCTCACAAGAATGATGTACTGCTTTTTGCTGTACTGGCATGTCCTCAGCACACAAGAATGATGTACTGCTTTTGGCTCTACGGACATGTCCTCAGCACAGAAGAATGATGTACTGCTTTTGACTGTACTGACATCTCCTCAGCACACAAGAATGATGTACTGCTTTTCGCTGTACTTAGTGAGGCAAACATATGATTGCAAGTAGATTCCAATTATGGATAGAGAATTCAACAATAAAACTAAAAGTTGAAAAATAATTGTCATATGTTGGCGTCCAATCACCGATTTAATTTTTTTTTCGGGGGCAGCGAGGTCATCATGTTTCTTGCGGTACTTTTAATATCATTCTGAAGCATACAGAAATATTAACATAACTGTTCTCCTTAGATGTGCTCTACCTGTATGCAAAATCACGAACCGCCATTGGAATCCAGTCTGGTATTTCAATTGTCCAACGGTGGTTTTAGTAAAGTGTCTAGCCCATTGGCACTTAAGAGTCTTTGATTTGATCATCATGATATCAATTCTTGTCATTTTCAAAGTCCGTGAGTTCTATTACCCACTTTCCTTTTTTCTACTAAGCGTGTATCTCACCATTCCTCTTTGAGTTGTCTGCTGTCTTTTCATGACTTTTTCAGTTAAGGTCCATGTGTCTGATACATAACTGAGAAAGGGAGCCATGCAATGATTAAAAGCTTTTCTCTTAAGACATAATGATTCCATGCTCTTGAAAACTGTACTGTTTCCCCATAGGGATTCTGTCCAAGTTTTATACGCCTGTTAGTTTCTTTTTCGATGTGGCTCTCTCTTAATATCTGTCGTCCAAGAAGATGCCGGCATCAACTGCTTCCACATTTGTCCCAAAAACTTCTTAATCTGGGCTGAATTTAAAAGTAATTTAAGACTGTGCCAACCTTGGACAATAGATAACAAGCAAAAGCTATATCAAAGAAGAAATTAATAAGCATATAAAACCTGGCTGTAATGCATATGGAAGAAATTGTGCTATTTTCAAGAGTAATTTGCCATTATGTGTTAAAAGAAAAGTGTTCAATCAATGCATCATTCCAGTTCTTTTCTGTTAAGGAACGGAAATACAGTTATCGTCAAAAAATTAGTTGCACCCAGAAGAAAGCAACCGACAGGAATAAAACTTGATGGGAGGTTTGACATCGTGAGACATACAAATGATTCAAGTATCACGCTCGGCCGCTCATGTGACGCAAGCAAGAAGGGGTCGTAGCGCTGTGCCTGACCGGCTATATAAGATCGTCTCGTTGCGCTTGCTTGCCATTCTGACACGTGCTGTTGTGTTGGATGCATCCTTTGCAAGTGAAGCATGCCACAGAGAAAAGTTTGGAAGCAATTCGAGCAGTTGGAGGAGTTCGACAAGGGTCACAAAACCGGACTCCGGGAAGCGAGATGGACTTATCGCCGTATTACTCGCCATACCGGTCGTGTGGATATCACAATTGTACGCTATTGGCGGAAGTGGATAGAACAAGGCATGCAACAGCGATAGGAAGGGTCTGGGAGACCTAGACGAACCACGGAGAGAGAGAGAGAGAGAGGGAGGACCAACGGGTTTTCCGACATGCACGGAGTCACACAACAGTCTCGATTGCGGATATTCAACGAGCAGTAGTGCCCTCCATGCATCGTCCGTTTGGTACCTGCACCATTAGCAAACGGCTGCACGACGTAGGACTACACGCATGCGGACCGTTACGACGACTGCCCGTCGCCAAAGACTGCAATGGTGTGGTGCCAGACTCTCATGGATCCCCTCGGGTGCTTTTCAGTGACGAGTCCCGGTTTTGCCTTGGAGGAAACGACCAACAGATACGTGTGTCAAGGCACCATGGTCAGCGCCAAGATGCTGTCAAGAGTCACACGTCCAGAAAGCCTCGTGTCATGGTGTGGGGTGCAATTGCCTACGATACCAGACCACCTTTGGTGTTCATTACAGGTACTTTGACAGCCCTACTTTACGTTAATGAGATCCTGCAATCAGTGGCCCAAAATTTTCTAAAAGCTCACTCCGGTGCTATTATCCAACAGGACAACGTTCGTCCGCATACTGCTGCTGACTCGGGAGCTTGCCTTCAAGGCACTGACACTCTGCCATGGCCAGACACATCGCCCGACCTACCGTCGATTGAAAATGTATGGGATGCTATTGGACGCGCTATCCACACTCCACCTCTACCGCACAATCTGCAGGAACTGCGGGAGAAGTTTCAAGCTGCATGGGATGGTTTATCGCAGGACACCATTAGGAACCTGTACAACTCCATGCCGAGACGTTTGTCATGCTGTGTGAGCAAACATGGCAGCGCGACGCCATACTGAGAGACACTACTTATTAGCGTGTAGCTCAATAAATGTTGTCCATATCAGTCTGAATATTTGATAATTTATTGTTCTTGGTAACCTTTACCTTCCTCCCGAATGACATTGCAATCCGATACGTCATACTGGGTGCAACTATTTATTTCATGGTGAGTGTACGTTATGTATTGTATATCTACACTATGCTTGTGGAGAGTTGATAATATTCCGATCTATAACGAAGTAAATTTCTCCGTCATTTCTGTCAACGCCAGGATTCGAACCCGGATTCCCTCATTCCGGAATAAGTCACTCTACCAATTGAGCTACGCGGACGTTTGTTCTGACTACTGTCTGCCTTTATGTCGTGTGCGTCCTGCTGGCAGGTACGTCACATCTACCCCCCCCCGAAAGAGGGTTAGGGGCATAGCCCACGGGTCAGCCGTGACCATGAATCGTTGCAGGCAGCCATCCACTTGAGAATTCCCAGTCAATCTGGTGTGTAGAATGCAACGTCACACACATTTATTTTTCGAAGCGCTGGAGAAGGGATTCTCTGATTTTACCTATCTCGCGGTGTGGAAATAGCATCACACCATTGCGAAATTTTGAACGGTCGGGTCATCCGGATAGTTCGGGCGCCATTATAACGAAGTAAATTTCTCCGTCATTTCTGTCCACGCCAGGATTCGAACCCGGATCCCCTCATTCCGGAATAAGTCACTCTACCAATTGAGGTACGCGGACGTTTCTTCTGACTGCTGTCGGCCTTTATGTCGTGTGCGTCCTACTGGCAGGTACGTCACAGATCTGTCTGAGAAACATCCATATTTTCTTTGTTCTTGCACAATGTTTGTTTCTTTCCTTTTTCGTCTGAAATTTGCAGCTCTGACTTCGCATTAAAATTTTCCAAAAATATTGAAAGCACAAAAAATCAATTCTATGCGAAGAAATATATTATGCAACCCTTCCGGGAAAAATAGTTTTTGAATTCTTTTTTTCAGACATAAAAAATTTTCCTCCCTGTGTGAATTTTTTTTTTTTTCAGAATTTGAAATTAGCAGAGTATTGGATCATGCTAGAAGTTTCCCTAAACTTTCTGGATTCTGAATGTCAATATACTTGTATATCTTTCTTTGTGCTCATAAATATTATAACGAAGTAAATTTCTCCGTCATTTTTGGTCTACGCCGGGATTCGAACCCGAGGCCGCTTATTCCGGAACAAGTCGCTCTACCAACTGAGCTACGCAGACATTTATTCTGATTCCTATCTGCCTTTATGCCGTGTGCGTCTTGCTGGCAGGTACGTCACATCTCCCCCCCCCCCGAAAGAGAGCCGGGGCATGGCCCACGGGTCAGCCGTGACCATGAATCGTTGCAGGCAGCCATCCACTGTAGAACGTGCACTTGAAAACTCCCAGTCAATCTGCTGTGTGGAATGCAACATCACACATTTTTATTTTTCGAAGCGCTGGAGAAGGAATTCTCTGATTTTTCCTGTCTCGCGGTGTGGAAATAACATCACACCAATGCGAGATTTTGAACGGCCGGGTCATCCGGATAGTTCGGGCGCCATTATAACGAAGTAAATTTCTCCGTCATTTTTAGTCTACGCCGGGATTCGAACCCGAGGCCGCTTATTCCGGAACAAGTCGCTCTACCAACTGAGCTACGCAGACATTTATTCTGATTCCTATCTGCCTTTATGCCGTGTGCGTCTTGCTGGCAGGTACGTCACATCTCCCCCCCCCGAAAGAGAGCCGGGGCATGGCCCACGGGTCAGCCGTGACCATGAATCGTTGCAGGCAGCCATCCACTGTAGAACGTGCACTTGAAAACTCCCAGTCAATCTGCTGTGTGGAATGCAACATCACACATTTTTATTTTTCGAAGCGCTGGAGAAGGAATTCTCTGATTTTTCCTGTCTCGCGGTGTGGAAATAACATCACACCAATGCGAGATTTTGAACTGCCGGGTCATCCGGATAGTTCGGGCGCCATTATAACGAAGTAAATTTCTCCGTCATTTTTAGTCTACGCCGGGATTCGAACCCGAGGCCGCTTATTCCGGAACAAGTCGCTCTACCAACTGAGCTACGCAGACATTTATTCTGATTCCTATCTGCCTTTATGCCGTGTGCGTCTTGCTGGCAGGTACGTCACATCTCCCCCGAAAGAGAGCCGGGGCATGGCCCACGGGTCAGCCGTGACCATGAATCGTTGCAGGCAGCCATCCACTGTAGAACGTGCACTTGAAAACTCCCAGTCAATCTGCTGTGTGGAATGCAACATCACACATTTTTATTTTTCGAAGCGCTGGAGAAGGAATTCTCTGATTTTTCCTGTCTCGCGGTGTGAAATAACATCACACCATTGCGAGAATTTGAACGGTCGGGTAATCCAGATAGTTCGGGCGCCATTATAACGAAGTAAATTTCTCCGTCATTTTTAGTCTACGCCGGGATTCGAACCCGAGGCCGCTTATTCCGGAACAAGTCGCTCTACCAACTGAGCTACGCAGACATTTATTCTGATTCCTATCTGCCTTTATGCCGTGTGCGTCTTGCTGGCAGGTACGTCACATCTCCCCCGAAAGAGAGCCGGGGCATGGCCCACGGGTCAGCCGTGACCATGAATCGTTGCAGGCAGCCATCCACTGTAGAACGTGCACTTGAAAACTCCCAGTCAATCTGCTGTGTGGAATGCAACATCACACATTTTTATTTTTCGAAGCGCTGGAGAAGGAATTCTCTGATTTTTCCTGTCTCGCGGTGTGGAAATAACATCACACCAATGCGAGATTTTGAACTGCCGGGTCATCCGGATAGTTCGGGCGCCATTATAACGAAGTAAATTTCTCCGTCATTTTTAGTCTACGCCGG
The DNA here is from genome assembly GCA_039090855.1 of Macrothele yani. NCBI lineage: Eukaryota > Metazoa > Arthropoda > Arachnida > Araneae > Macrothelidae > Macrothele > Macrothele yani. The sequence goes on along the minus strand of CM076998.1, from coordinate 87,737,035 downwards.
GATTCGAACCCGAGGCCGCTTATTCCGGAACAAGTCGCTCTACCAACTGAGCTACGCAGACATTTATTCTGATTCCTATCTGCCTTTATGCCGTGTGCGTCTTGCTGGCAGGTACGTCACATCTCCCCGAAAGAGAGCCGGGGCATGGCCCACGGGTCAGCCGTGACCATGAATCGTTGCAGGCAGCCATCCACTGTAGAACGTGCACTTGAAAACTCCCAGTCAATCTGCTGTGTGGAATGCAACATCACACATTTTTATTTTTCGAAGCGCTGGAGAAGGAATTCTCTGATTTTTCCTGTCTCGCGGTGTGGAAATAACATCACACCAATGCGAGATTTTGAACGGCCGGGTCAATATCCGGATAGTTCGGGCGCCATTATAACGAAGTAAATTTCTCCGTCATTTTTAGTCTACGCCGGGATTCGAACCCGAGGCCGCTTATTCCGGAACAAGTCGCTCTACCAACTGAGCTACGCAGACATTTATTCTGATTCCTATCTGCCTTTATGCCGTGTGCGTCCTGCTGGCAGGTACGTCACAATATATCTTTGGTTGGAATGCCAAAAAGGTGCTTGCTGCTGAAATTCCCTTTTCCCTGTTTCAAACGATAGTTTCTGTGCCCATTATTATTTTTACTCCACTCTCAATGTCGGATCATAATTTCTGTTTCAATATTCTCTTCCTCCGCCCTAAGTAATGAACTGTAGAATTTTATTCAATTACCATTTCTACAGTCTCAGTGTTATATCACAGTTTTATCAATATTTATTTACTCCAGTTTTAGTGATGGATCATGATTTTTTGTGTCAGTGATTGTTTTCTCACCAGTCTCACCGATGTATCATCGAGTCAGTGCCGATGACTTATTTACCCGTCTCAATGATGAACCACAGTTTGTGTGCCAGTATTCTTTTATTTCAGCCTCAGTATTGACTCACAGTTTTTTATTATACTTTTAACTCCCGTCTGAATGTTGAATGATATGTTTTATGTCAAAATTGTTTTACTCCAGTTTCAGTGAAAAATTGTAGTCTTTTCGGTCAGGGACTGTTTTCTCTCTCGTCTCAACGCGGATCAGACTTTGTTTTAATGATTCTGTTTACTCTAGTTTCAGTAATGGAGCACAGTCTTTTATTTACGCCAACCGTAAGTTGAAGAAGCGTATATGCTCCAGCTTTTTCCGTCCGTCTATCCGTCCGTCTGTCGGCACGATAACTCACGTAAAAATTGTTCGATTTCGATGAAATTTTAGTATGTAGTAGGGGACAACCAAGGGACGAATCCTATTCAAAATGGGTGAAGTGGGGTCAAAGGTCACGCCATAAGAGCGGGATCCATTCAATTGCACTTATGCGTCATAACGTGCGTAAATATGGTTCGATTTCAATGAAATTTTAGTATAGGGTAGGGGACCACCTGGGAACGAACCCTATTGAAAATGGGTGAAATGGAGTCAAAGGTCAGGACATAGGAGCGGGATACATTCAATTGCCCTTATGCGTCATAAGGTGCGTAAAAATGGTTCGATTTCGATGAAATTTTAGTATGTGGTAGGGCACCACCTGGAGATGAACTCTATTAAAAATGGGACAAATGGAGTCAAAGGTCAGGACATAGGATCGGGATCCATTCCATCGCACTTATACCACACTATTAAGGTGGACGTTAAGTAATTTTGTTTCCTATATTTCCAATGGAAAACCTTTTGTACACATTTCCTTCACAATTAGTGTGTTCCCAAGGATGGAAATTTGAACATCGATTAAAATAACTTCATACTATAACTTGGAATACTTAACATTTTCTAAAACATAAGCATAATTACATTAAAAAATAATAACGTTTCCTTTGGTGGTGTTGAAACCAGAAAAAAGAGGGCGCGACCTGAACTTTGATGACGTCAGTAGACAAATAAATGTCAGATTCCATAATTACGGTTATTGCTTAAAAATATTATTACGGTTATGGTTTAGAAAATATTATTACGGTTATGGTTTAGAGAATAATAATTATTCCAAGTTATGTAATGAAGCTATTTTAATCGATGTTCAAATTTTCATTCTTGGGAAAGCATTAATTGTGAAGAAAATGTGTACAGAAGTTTTTCCATTGGAATTATAGGAAGCAAAATTACTTGACGTCCACCTTAAAGTAGCAATTCTTGTATGTATGTATGCATGTATGTATGTATGTACATTTTGTTTTGAAAACGGCTCTAAGAATTTTGATGAAAGTCGTTAACCTACCGTTTTCTGGTACTAGAAATCGATTTATCTTGATCTCGACATAAGGAGAATTCGTTTGGTGGGTTAAATACCCACCACGAATTATAACGTTTTTAGTGTCATGGCGTCGTTCCACTAATGTTTCCAATGCTTAGAAATCTTATGACGTCACAATCTCGCGTTTGAGAATGTTGGCGCGCGGGTCACGCCATCTGTCTCATTACGTCACGCGTTGTGTGTGGATCCTATTAAAGTTTAATGACGTCACACTCTTGCGAGCAGATGGTCGCGATTCCCATCTGTTTCATTACGTCACGCGTTGCGTGCGCATGTCCGTCCGCACGATAACTCACGCAATAATCTTTCGATTTCGATGAAATTTTAGTATCTGGTAGGGTATCACCTGGGAAGGAACCTTATTTAAAGTTAACGAAATGGTGTGAAAGGTCAGTAGATAGGAGCGGGATCCATTGCACTGCTGTTATGCGTCATAACTAACGTAAAAAAGGTTCGATTTCGATAAAATTTTAGTATGTGGTAGGGGACTACCTGGCCACAAACCTTAATGAAAATGGGTGAAATGGGGTCAAAGGTCAGGACATAGGAGCGGAATCATTTCCATCGCCATTATGCGTCATAACTTACGTAAAAATGCTTCGATTTGGATGAAATGTTAGTATGTTGTAGGGGCCCGCCTGGGGACGAATTCTATTGAAAATGGACGAAATGGGGTCAAAGGTTAGGACACAGGAGCGGAAAATATATTCCATAGCACTTATGCATCATAACTTATGTAAAAATGCTTCGATTGCGACAAAACTTTGTCATGTTATTTCGGAGGTATATCGAACTGGTTCTGTTGAATATCATCGATATGGGATCAAGGGTTCGGGCACAGGACCGAGATGTATTCCACAGCCATTATTCTCATAACTTGAGTGATAACTTAAGTAATGATTTCTGGTATGTTGGAAAGCGTATTATAATCAATGGATTGCATGATTTTACAAACTTGTTAATTATATATTTTACATGTATCAATGTATAACAATAAGTTTTTATGTCAATATTTTTTACTCCAGCATCAAAGATGGAGTAAAAAGTTGTTTTATTGCAGTATCAATGATGAATCGTGTGTCAATTATTATTTTCATTAACCAAAATGAGAGAGAGAGAGAGAGAGAGAGAGAGAGAGAGAGAGAGAGAGAGAGAGAGAGAGAGAGAGAGAGAGAGGGTGGGGTGGGGTATCATAGTGATATTCTTGGAATAATAAAAATCGGCTTATTCGTAGGGTAGAATCAATTCCGGCTTGCAAAAATAATTCTTTGTACAAAGTTCCCTATGTAATGTACATAATCAAAGAATAGAAGTGGCATATTGTTTTTTAATTTTACCTATAAAGTCCTGCGAAGATTAATCTCCGATTGTTTGGTTTTGTGTAAAATATAATTTTAACATATTGGAGGAAGTACCATAGAAGAGTAGTACTAACTGTTGCTGTTTTTCAGAAGACACTACAGTTCAATGTTTAAAGTGCAAAGAAAAAAGATAAGTAGTCTAACGAATGTTTTGAATATTTTTAGCGTAATATTGTGTTTAATGAAAGCAGGCTGAAACCTCTGGTGGTCTGGAGAGCGGAGTGACAAGAAAGCGGGACCCATGCGATTATGAAAACGATTTTAAAATGAAAAAGAGCATTCTGCATGAATATTAACGCTCTTATTGTGATTCTAAACGAGAAGGTATGCTGTGCAAAAAATATTTTTTGACTGCTTTCAACGTTAGCTTTGATTCTTAAAACATTTCTTCACTGAACATTTTTCTCCAACGCATTGCAAGCCAAGAGACAAAAGAAAGATCTGTTTAATATGTTTGTCTGAGCTCGTCAAACAAAAAGAAAAACATATCAAAAGATCTTATGTGCCCTTCTGTCGTCGTCTGCGTGAATGTGCATAGATAATAGAAGTTCATGGAAAAAACAAACAAGAATTATTTTACTTTAAAAAGTATTCCAAGAATGTTTCTCTAATCGGCAGTTTCCGCGATTTGAATTTCAAAACCCAACGTCGCTCACTTAATTGTTTATTCAGACCGATATTTGGACAGACAATTCCTGTGCTTTTAATGGAAATCCATTTTGGGCGATGTGCTATTACTAATAACAAAAACATTAGCCATGTTTAACAAATCCGCTGTTTTTCATGTTGTATAGTTCTTTTTAATCTACGAAATGTTTCAAAATTGTTGAAGACAGAAAGCTAATAGTGAAGAGTTTCTTTTTATGAACTTTCATCAAAATAAAATGATACTTTCGTGGTAAATCCTCCTTAAACAACAGGGAAAAGGAAATTTATTTTTTGAGATGTTAACAAATGACATCTGAAATAATCATTCTTCTATAAAATAATCATTAAATGAAATAATCATTCTTCTATAGAAGAATGAAATAATCATTCTTCTATAACTTGTGGTGAATTTCAATGAAAATATTCCCATTTACTCGATTTAAGCAATGAACGCTAACTTTCTTTTAATGCTGAGAGAAAGAGGACGACACCAAAGCAGGCCTGAGTAGAAGAAATTAACTGCAGATAAGACTATACGGAAAAAAATAAGAGAAATGCATAATAGTCATAATTCCTTTTTTTTAAACTTTAAAATGGAGGAGAAATCACAAACTTTTATTCTTGCAGAAGGATGTCACAGATTTTATCTTGCAAAACGAAAAAAAAAATGTCTCTGAGTAGGTTTCCCGAACGCAGAAGAAAATTTCATCTTCTTCATGCACCATTTTAATTATATTAATTTTTCATGTAGCAGAAGTTATTTGGAAGCCAGAAATGCAGGATATTCTTATTATAATTTATTTAATGGGAGAAGAGGGATTAGACATATAAACTAAGCTTAAATATTTTTATATTTGGAAAAATAAAATGTGTTGTCCACATTCTAAAGATCGTCATGCACTCTGATTGAAAAGAACATAATGGGAAACAAGTTGCACTATTTCTTATTAAAAAAGCAGTACTGTTAGTATTATCAGATGTTTAATTTATCATATGGCAGATTTTTTTAAGATTCTAGCAAAAAAAAAAAAAGCACACTGAGAGCTAATTATGCTTTGACAATAGAAGAAAACTCCTCTTTACTTTGTAGCATAGAAATGTGGAATTCAACCATTATAATATATCTACTTCGTAAGAAAGCGCAAAATTGTACCGCTGTACCTCTTTACCATAGTTCTAGGGTGCTGCTTTATACCACCGAGGACTACAATTTGTGTCATCTCTGTGGCCGAGTCGTCAGGGGAGCAGTAGGGATCTAGGCCATCGACCTTTGTGGACAGGGGTTCGAGTCTCGGATGAGACATGCCTGGTGTTCTTGTCATACGGCCCCAATCCTGTGTCTCCCACGGCAAACGCAGCTCAAAACTGTGGACTTGCAATTGTTTGAAGCTATTAGAGTGGCTCACTGTGTTGTCGTCAAGCTCTCAAACAAACAAACGATTTCCAAGTAAATAAAGCATAGGAATCTGAACAGGCATCATATCTGCGCTAATTAAAGGCACATTGACAATGTAGGATGGACCTCGAGAAAAGGGGAATCTTCAGGAAGTTAATATGGGCTGAGAACTGTAAAATGCCACTTTCGGGGCCAACTTGAATCCTGCTCTGGAATCTAACCATTATTTCCAAATGAGCCCGAGTTTGGGTGTCGGATGAGGCATCAGAAGTCCACGTGTTATGATATTGCTGGTTCTGTCTTCTCCCTGGAGCCATTGGCCGTAAATTTAGGACGATATACTAATTATAGCTCCAAGTGTGGCTTATTTTGGGTCGTTAACCCCTAAAATTAAAAGGAAGACAACTGACGAGGACAATCTGTGTGACATTACTGTTAAAAGGGATATAAATATGCTCGTGCCTTCTTGTAGGAAAGTAATTGAAGATGATTAAGTGCTTTCCCGTTTTATCAATGGGACCAAATTTTCTCTTCTGTACAATAAGTGTAAAGAAGCTTTATGGTTTATTTGGGTACACTTCCCTAGATGCGTAAGAATTACGGAGATTGTTTCACGTTTATAGTGACAAAGTTTGCAGGATCATACAGTTATGAAATAACACGACGCCAACTTCTTCTGTGTTCTGTGTGCTTACCATGATCCTGTACTATCCTTCTGTAGCGCGACATCCACTGAAGTAGGCTCCTTTACAGAGAAGCAAGGTCAATTCTCTCCCACTCCTCTTTGTAAGTTTTTCAAAGGTCGTCAATTGTTCTGGGTCGTCTACTTTTGAGAGCTCGTTTGAGTAACCCGAATCCACAGAAATTCATGAGAGAGGCATCTGGGGATTTGACAGGAACTGAGGAAAATGGTATACCGTGAACCCCGGTCTCAGCTTCCATCTTCTGTGTGTATGTCACTGTGGATTTAGCCGTCTGGCTGGAAGCTTTATCTTGGTCAATCCATACATTTGATGCCATAACACCGTATAAGCATGGAATTTCTTCGCGGCAATATGCGTCAAGAATGTTTGTCTGATAACACTGGTCGGCATGAAAATCGGCCCTGACACCATTCCTGCTGATTCTTATGTAAAACGTCCTCCTGAATACGAATATGACCCCCTGTTTACCTCCATCACCCACCGTTTTCAGGGAGTCCCCCCCCCCACCTAATTTCATCACTTTCCGATAATTTGGAGGGATGAAAAGGATTATTTCAGCCTTTACATTTCTTCTGAGGGGCTACAGAGGTGAAAAGTTATAAAACATGAACATCTGTATCAAGGAGGTAGATTTGGGGGATTTGCCCCCCCCCAATTGTAAAGAAATCCTTACAAATGATTGATTTTTCCGTTTTTTTTGGTAATTTTTTCACTTATTTGCTACATATTCCAGCCCCTCTGATCCTCCCCCAAAAAACCCGCAAATAATAAAAATATATAGCAACAGTTCGGAACATTCACTCTGACACGCTGGCTCTTTCAATACCTCGCGCGAACAGGTTCCGACGGGAATCGCGCACAGGTTTACACGGGCTTTGACAAGATCAAACTTGCATTGCTCTTATCACGATAATCCTGCGCTGTAAGCATTATCTTCCCTCAGTTGATCAGTAGCGATCGTTGAGTCTACTTGTCGGTGTTCTAGGCGGGAATTCTGTGTTTCCAAGTTGTTTAAATTGTGTCAAACGGTAGAAATTTTTTTACACCGGCCTTTTCCAAGTGAATTACAGTACGTGAGTGTAATTTGTGATTAATATAGAGCATTTATGTACTGTTTAATTATGCCACGCGAGTGTATAATTCATCCCGATAGATTCTGCTATGTTTGCGGGGAATTGACTTTTAAAGCGAAACGAAAACCCCTTTCTCCGCTTCTTAAAACTGCTCATAAATTTTACTTTGATTGCAAAGTTGGCGATCAGGACAAGAATCGGGCTTCCACAGTTTGCTGCACTACTTGTTACAGTAGCTTGACCAAAATGGCTCAAAGGTACCCGTAAATCAATGCAATTTGCTGTGCCCATGGTTTGGTGCGAACCTCTCTGTCATCTCACAGATTGTTACTTTTGTATGACTTCCACCGTCGGGCTATCTAGCAACAAAAGTAAGCATACAATTCAGTATCCTAATATCCCTTCAGCTCTAATACCAGTTCCTCACAACGAATCATTGCCAATCCCAGTGCCCCCAAAAACCTATACTCTAGAGCCAGAAACGGATGTGACATACTTTGAGCTACAGCTTGGACCATCACATGATACGTCCACCGATGATGAAGAGTGTTCTGCTGATTCAGCTCATCGAAAACCTCACCTCGTTACTCAGTCGGAATTGAATGATCCCGTCAGGGATTTGGAGTTACCTAAGACTAAATCTCAACTTCTTGGATCTCGACTTCAGCAGTGGAATCTCTTAGAAAAGGGCGTAAAAATCTCTTCTTACAGGACCAGACAGTCAACCCTGCAATTACTTTTTTCGGAAGATGAAGGCTTAGTGTTGTGCCCTAATTCAAATGCATTGATGATAGAACTGAAGATAACATGTGACCCAGACAAATGGCGACTGTTTATAGACTCATCAAAGACAAGCTTGAAAGTTGTTCTGTTGGCCAATGGGAATGAGTTACCATCAGTCCCGGTTGCATACTCTGTGGATATGAAGGAGACGTACGAAAACATCAACCGAATCCTTGATAAAATCTGTTATCATGATTATAATTGGAAACTTTGCGCTGACTTAAAAGTTGTTGCTGTACTCGCGGGCCTGCAATCAGGCTTCACAAAATACTGCTGCTTCCTATGCGAATGGGACAGCCGAGCACGAGACAAACATTACATCGTACGGAACTGGCCTCTGCGAGAAAGTTTTACTCCCGGTCAGAAAAATGTCGTTCATGTTCCTCTGGTCCCGAAGGAAAATATTTACTTGCCGCCTTTGCACATCAAACTGGGATGCATTTCAATTTTTGAAAATAAAAGACAGCAGGTGATGCATTTCAATTTTTGAAAAATACATTTCCTCGTCTTAGTGTGACTAAAATCAAGGAAGGAGTTTTCGTGGGCCCCCAGATTAGACAACGTTTCAAAGATTCGACGTTTATTGAACACCTGAATCGAAAAGAAAAAGAGCTTGGCTTGCATTCCAAAACGTGTAAGAACGTTTTGGGTAACAGCAAAAGTGATGATTATGCCGCTCATGTCGAGGAATTGCTGTCAGCGTACAAGGCCATGGGGTGTAACATGTCTCTTAAAGTGCATTTCCTGCACTCACACCTGGACTTCTTCTTCCCTGAAAATTTAGGAGCAGTTTCCGATGAACACGGGGAACGATTCCATCAAGATATCAATAAGATCGAGAGGAGATTTTCAGGCATTTTGATGTTTTAGAATTACGAGCATGTTAGCAGAGTACTGCTGGTGTTTGGTACGAGAAACTTCTACCTCAGGGTACAAAAAGGAAAGCAAGCACCAAATGAAGGTACTTATCTTATTTATTTATTATACTTTACATTTGTAATTTACTTTTTCTATACTGTATTATTCTTTACAGCTAAAATAAATAACTTTTCACTCCTCCAAATAATATTCATGTCCATAACATATTACCGAAAATTGATAAAAAAATCATAAAAAATCGATCATTTTTAATTATTTCTTTACAATTGGGGGGGGGACACATCCTCCAAATCGACATCCTTGCTACAGATGTTCATGTTTTATAACTTTTCACCTCTGTAGCCCCTCAGAAGAAATGTAAAGGCTGAAATAATCCTTTTCATCCCTCCAAATTATCGGAAAGTGATAAAATTAGGTGGAGGGCCTCTCCCGAAAACGGTGGGTGATGGGGGAAAAAGGGGGTCATATTTGGCTTCAGGAGGTCGTGTTACATAAGAATCAGCAGGAATGGTGTCAGGGCTCGAAAATTTTTTTTTTCGCCGACCAGTGATAATTCTTCTTCTTCTTCTTCTTAGTTACTGAGTCTAAGGACTGGTTGTTCAGTAGATGTACTCTGTCGCTCCATTACTCTCTGTTCTCCGCCATTCTCACAAGTCATAGTATAACCTAATATTGGGGTCTTGGAGTATCTGTGCCACACAACTATTCCTTGGCCGTCCTCTTCCTCTCTTGCCTTGAATTTTCTCTTCCAAATGTGTTCCATCCATAACATTCTTCTTCTTTTTAACATGTTGATCAGATTCCTCGGTTCTCCCACTCTCTCCAGGACTTCCTCAGTAGTCTTTCTATCGATCAATTTTTTTCTGATAATAAGTTTGAATTAATGTTTGCGTTATTCGCAAACTTTCGCAGTTTTAATGTGCCATTATAGCAATAACTTGCCACAAACATAAATCCACGTGAAAAACGTTCTTTGCATTCACGTACCCATTCCGGGTATGCCTTGGCATCTTTTCTTCGATAGTATACTATCCGGGCTTTGTTTGTGTCACTAAGGTATCCATGCTTCACCAAAGTGACAACAAACTTCCACCTGACCCTTGCTATGTGTATCTCACACAGTTTCCTGCAGTTTGTCATCCCCTCAGAAATGTAACGCGGAAAGAGCTTGTAGACGCTAAGCTTTAACCGCTTTTCCAAGTGTAGCTCAGATTTAATAATGCGGTTTACAGTTATCTGTGAGACACCTACATACTGTGCAATGCTTCTTTGCGTTGCTGAGATTCTCTTTCATTACAAGAGACCTGACTTTTCGCACCACCTCAGTGGTCCTCCTCGGTTTAGGGTGTGTTTTTCGTGGAGTTTGTGAGCCACTTGAGATCGATGTAAAGTTATCTTTTACAAGCTTAATTATTTAACGCACGTCATTTTTAGAAATCACACAACCATTTTCTCTGCACCTTTTTTTTGGATTGATTGTATACGAATGACCTACTTCGGAAATGGCAATTACACTGGCGTGCAAAAATTAAGGACAAGACGGTTTTTCGAATGTAACGTCATGCAGAAGTGCTCCACATCGACTCAAATCATACATTACCATAAGATCCCCAAGATGTAAGAATATGGGACAAGTGACCAAAAGCGTCCAAACAAGGAATCCAAAGGATACAAAGGCACTTTGTTGAAAAGATAGTTTCGAGCACAACTGGACAGAAGACAGAACTGTCCATGTGGCAGGTGGCTGCCAAGAAAAATCCGGTCTTTAGTAGGCGACATGATCACCCCTGACAGCGTTGCAGGATTTACAACGTCTGCCCATGCTGAGGACGAGGTTGTCAAGGAGCTGTTGAGCCATCGCATCCCATTCCTTTTGTAGCGACAGTCGCAGCTGGGGAATCGTTGCCAGCGGCTGGTGACGTGCTGTCAAGTGTCTCCCGAGAAGGTTCCACACGTGTTCGATTGGATTTAGGTCCGGGGACTTTGCAGGCTAAGCCATGCGTTGAATCTCTCTACTCTCCAACAGCTCTGCGACAGCAACTGTACGATGACGTATAGCGTTGTTGTCGATGAAGGGGAACTCAGGACCCACAGCACCTGTAAACAGACGCACGTGAGGCAGGAGAACCTCGGTACAATAGCGGACACCAGTGACTGAACCTCGTTGGAAGACGTGGAGGTCAGTACGGCTACCAAGCATGAAATCGCCCCAAACGAGAACTCCGCCACCTTCAAACCGGTCACTTTCGATTATGTTGGAGGTGTGATTGCGTGTTTCCCTGCTCTCTCCAGATGTATATACGTCCAGAATCGCTCCTCAGACTAAATCGGCTCTCATCCGTAAGCAGAACTAGACCCCATTGCTGATGTGTCCAGTTCTTGCGTTCCTGGCACCACAGGAACCGCCGTCTCCGATGAGCAGGCGTTAACGGCCCACACCGAACTGGTCGTCGTGCAAATAGACCACCTTTGTGCAGCCTTCTGGCCACGGTAAAACGCGATAACGGACGTCCAGGTGTCTGTTGCGTGTGCCTTGCGATTTCTTCCGATGTCTGCCGTCTGTATCTTCTCGCCTGTAGGACAATATACCGGTCGTCCGCCGCAGTGGATGTTCGTGGACGACCACTGCTAAACTCTCGGACAGCTGTTCCTGTCGTTTGAAACGCTCTCCAAGCTCATGAAACGATGCTGTGAGCGATCCAGAACTCCTCGGCCACACTAGTCATACTTCGACCTTCTTCCAACTTCCCAATGACGCGATGTCGGGTAAAGTCATCCAGATTTCGTTTACTGGATTGCCTCTTGGCCATATCACACGGTGGCAGCAACTCGACGTCGTTCAAACCGATGTACACCGTGCAATAGCTTTCACCAAATTGCTGAGCGAACACCCCCGTGTGCTTTATACTCTTCCGACACTCCCCCCCCACTACGTCATGCTGCATATATGCGCATGCCCTACCATACCGGACCCTAGTCTATCTCCGGAGTGGTCTTTCGGTCCGTTCTGCCCGCTCGTTTCGCTGTTATGCTAATTTCTCCTCTTCGTCCTTAACTTTTGCACACCAGTTTATATGTTACCGCTAAAGCTCAAAAGCCGTTAATGTGCACATTACTTATAGCTAATCTGCAGATTAACTGATTTGCTCCATGAAATTGCGGAATCAAGAGTTTTCCGCACTTTACCTAGGTAATGTGCACATTAACGGCTTTTGTATCGTTAAAGTTCAAAAGTTTGTTTCTCTGATTTCCTTTCCCTACACCTTCCCCCTCTCCCTCCACTTTTAGTTTCATTTCTCCAGCGTCTAGTCGTCGCCGGTTGTTTTTATTTCTCATAATTAGCGTCGGCTGCCAGTGCGTAGCATAGCAAATTCTGTTTTCAAATTCGTTTCTGCCTTTTAGCGCGTGAATTTGGGTCGTGAATTTTTTTAAAGCAGATAAATTTAACTCCTAGTATGCAAGCAAGCACCGAATTGGTGAGTAAAATGAAGAAAATATTCTTTGAAAACCTCTTTAGTGAAGATTCAAAATATAATAGTGTTTTAATGACAAAACGAAAGTATGATTACATAATTGAAGATGTAAAGCGAGTAAAAGTTTCCAAGAAGAAAGAATCATCTCGAGATTATCGAATAATTCAAAGGTATGATGTGCTGACTGTACAAGGCTGGGAAAACTCATTGAGCCGTTGTCATATGTGCGAGAAAGTGGGGAAAAGTTTGTCCATGCCGAAGAATTGTTTGACATATTGTATTCTACTCATTTGTCAATTGGCCACGGTGGAAGAGACAGAATGATCAAGCAATTAAATACACTTTATAAAAACATAACCCAAGCCCAAATAAAAATGTTTTTGGATTTATGCGAACCTTGTCAACAAAAACAAAAAAGTGCGAAAAAAGGGATTGTTGTAAAGCCGATTATTTCATCGCATTTCAACAGCAGATGCCAAGTGGATCTCATCGATTACCAATCTCAACCAGATGGAAAGTTTAAGTTTCTTCTCATATACCAAGACCACTTAACAAAATTTGTTGTATTGAAGCAGCTCACATCAAAACGGGCGGATGAAGTAGCCTATAACTTGCTTGATATTTTTCTCCTTTTTGGCGCTCCAAGTATTTAGCATTCTGATAACGGACGCGAATTTTGTAATAAAATCTTAGAAAGTGTAACACAGTTGTGGCCAGAAATCAAAATGGTTAATGGCAAACCTAGACACAGCCAAAGTCAAGGAAATGTAGAACGAGCGAATCAAGACATTGAAAACATGCTCACTACTTGGAAGGCTGATAACCAAACTAACAAGTGCAGTGAGGGCGTACGATTTGTACAATTCATGAAGAATCGTGCCTATCATTCTGCAATTAAAAGAAGTCCATACAGAGCCATGTTCCGGTCGTCCCGCAAAAGTGGGATTCTCTTCTTCTATTATACCACAAAGTGTATTACATTCGATAAATACTGAAGAAGACCTTGAAATTCACAAGAGACTCTGATTATGGGATCACAGTCAAATCTTACTCAAGAGGACATTCCATTATCCCCTGCTTCTACAGAATCACCGATAGAAATACAAGAATTTATCGATAGTAATCTTAAAATGCCTTCAACACCGTTGGTGAGGATACAGTTATGAAGAATATTCAGTTGCCCTGCAACTCCAAGGAATCACCTCTGCATGTTGAAGAAGTCATCACTGAGTTACCCTCAACTTCAGCAGAATTGCCATCATAGTTTCGTACAGAGCCTGTAAAGAGGACTATACAAGACATAGTCTGTATTGTTTGCTCAAAAGCAACATCAGGCAGGTGCTCACAAGTGTAAATCGTGTGATATGTTTGTTCACGTAATTTGTGGTGAAATAGATCCAAAAGAGAAAGGGTATGGTAAGAATGTATTGTGCAACATCTGTAAAAAGAATATGGATCAGAAAATACAGCGTGATGAAGCCAAGGTAGATTTAGAAAAGCAAGCAAAGAAAATGTTAGCAGTTTCTAATGCAAAACACTCAAGTGTCGATGAAGGTGTACCTGTGAGAATTAAAGTACCAGAAGTAGACAGAGCAAAAACTGATGCCCGCTCGATTTTAGCTGTGATTCTTAGTAAAACAGAGGATGGCTTTTATAAACTTGGTACTAAAACGGGTATTTTAAAACAATTGTATGCAAAATCTGAATTCAGTGTTTGCAAAGAGAAATTTTTAACGAAAGAAGATGTCCTTGCTGTAGAAATATCTTTACGTCAAACAGCAATAAAACAATCCCTTGGTACTGGGCAGGGTTTCAGAAAGTGTGACTGCAAATCTGAATGTACCGCAAATAGGTGTGCTTGTAGCAAAAACCAATTGCTATGTAATTCAAAGTGTCACCAATCTTTAGATTGCACTAATAAATAAGCATAATTTTATCATATGTTTTGCAAATTCATTTCCTTAATCATAATAATATTTTAAACCATTTGATTCTTTCTTATATAGTTTTTTAATTGATTGATGATTGATTCTATCAACTAATTTGTTGATTGTTTGATTGTATTAACTTGATTCTTTATATATCGAAAAATAAATAAATAACATTATGTTAATTTAAGCGTACAGAAACGTTTGCTGTTGTTTAACGAGTGCCTAGTAGGTAATTTGCAAATTACCTAGGTAATTTGAGCAATGAAACAATTTTCGGCACTTTAACGAATCACCCTAGCTAATTTGCACATTACCTAGGTAATCTGTAGAATAACTGATTTCTGCACTTTAGCGGTAACATATATACCCATTCCAGAACGGAATTACTCGTGGAGGCATCTTAATACTACGAAAGCAAAATTACAAATGCATTTAAAGCGGAACGCTGCTACTGTACGAAATCGTAACGTGACGAAATCATGGTTACGTAATCGTGACGTACACGATTTGCATATAGCGCGCATTTTACTTTTCACTATATACGTGAACCAACCTCTATATTCTATAGCAGACCACTTGTTATGCATTGCCAAATTTGTACCGAGAAGTAATGCTTACGTCACAAAAGAAACTCCAGTTTTGTTGAAGATGATTTCATTATGAAAAAAATATGGTTCTCCCAGGACAAGCTATTAAAGATTTTCATACCTGGAAGAAACAGATAAGCAATTATTGCCAAATAGTTATCTGAGACGAAAAGGACGAAAACTTACAGTGAAGGAGTGCGCTTTTCAATAAACAGCTTAATAAAGTTGTCCTCACCTCAGCGGCAAAGGTCTCAATTATTCAGTTCAAGGAGAAAGTAACACTACAGTACAATCGCTCATTTCCTTCAGAAGTATGCGAACAACTAGAGTCATAAGAAACATGGAGAATTCTATTGCCGTGAGTTTAAAACACTCAGCATGAGCTGAAAATTACCTTAAGTGATATCTTTCAGAAGTATGCGAACAACTAGAGCCATAGAAAATATGGGGAATTCTACCGTCGCGAGCTTAAAACATTGTCAATATAAGCTGAAAATTACCGTTAACTATATTCATCATGACGACCATTAATGAACTTAAAAGACACAGAAACACACATTAACAGAAGTGCCTTCTGCATAATTTTTAAGTCATGGATGTACTAAGAAAATCCTGCGCGGCTAAAGGAATAATAATTTCTGTTCCATAAAAACATTAATACCATTGCATTTATGCGTCAAATAATTGAAATTTGATTTTGATCGTTGGTTTAAGGAGATAATAAGACGTCTTTGGAATAAGGACTGCGCATTTTTTTACTGCAGGTTTAGCAACCACTGTGAGCATCTTAATGCAGGTCAAACAGTACCCCGTCCTTAACTTAGGGCTACTGATTACAGGAAGGGGAGAGAGCCAATACAAAAAGAAGCATACCATACATGTCATACATACTTCCCCCGGGATATCTCAGACAAATGGCCTAAATTCGCCAACGCCTCGAAGAAGCGGTACGGAATGTCTCCAATTCATTTTCAGCCCTTTGCAATTGTCGTCAACGAAGTTTTTGAACAATTTGTAAACTTATTAGGATGATTCTTGATTACAAGTTCGAAAGCAGTCTTTGCAACACGTTTCACATAGACTATCAGAAAGGACTATATGCTCAATCGCTCGACGCAGCAGCCATTTCTTGCACAAGGCGACAAATTAGAACAACAGTTGATACGATCTTTTCTGGTCATTCTTTGTCTATACTGCTAAGCGGCAGATCCACAATTTACCACTCTTTTGACAGGCTTCAACGATTAGCGATATCACCTCGTCTTCTTATTCACTGATGAAGTCAGTTGCCTCAAATGGAAGATTTACTCTTCGAATGAAATGGCAGTTTGCCTGCATAAATCGAAGAGCTTCTTCTCAACAGCTTTCCATGAAATCTCACGAGGGGAATGGGTGCCATTTCTCCCTTTCCATCACAGTAAAGAAAACCTGCTAGTTTTATCTTCCGATTTCTTCAGAAAACACGAAGTTCATATTCAGGGAGGGAATAAGTATTGCGAAAACAAGAAAGCAAGACTTGTTTGGTATTTATTCTATACCGACGGTTGATGTAAGGAATGACACCGACATGAGAAGGTACGTTCATTCACTCGGAACATTCCATAGGAGAGTCGTAGATAGTAAGTTTATTTCAGGAATCATACTGGCATGCGATATCCAACAGATTTATATTGAATTTCATAAGGAGGAAGGAGAGTGTCACTTGTATCGCTAGTCCTATGGACGTTTTTTCTCGAAATATTTTATATTTATGCACAGAGAAGTTCTGTACAGTCTCATGTAAGAAACATTATTCCAACTGAATCCCACTCTAATTTACATTTCGAAAATCAAAAGATCTATAACATCTTCAGGAACTATCTCCAGCCCTACTTCAATAAACATAAATCCTGCGTAGGTTTGCCTTGCCCGGTGCCAACCCACTGTACTGAGCAGCTAACATGGATCGCGTGACTGATAGCTTACGGAAAAGCTCCTTCCTAGGACTTCGAAGAGAGGGAGAGGTTCAGGAAATGGAAGGAAGAGACTTACTCTGTCTGTTAATTTACGGAAAAGCTCCTTCCTACGACTTCGGAGAGAGGGAGAGGTTCACGAAATGGAAGGAAGAGACATACTCAGTCTGTTAATTTACGGAAAAGCTCCTTTCCTACGACTTCGGAGAGAGGGAGAGGTTCACAAAATGGAAGGAAGAGACTTACTCAGTCTGTTAATTTACGGAAAAGCTCCTTCCTACGACTTCGGAGAGAGGGAGAGGTTCACGAAATGGAAGGAAGAGACTTGCTCAGTCTGTTAACTTACTCCAAGAAGGAGAGAGAGAGCAAACAACATATAAGATTCGTGTTCAATTTCCCATACAACTGGGAGAGACGCAGACTTTCCATTTGCCCTGAGAAAGAGACAACAAAAAGTATTCAAGAATCGAGTTCGGTTTGCAATACGACTGGGAGAGACACATGCAGATTTTCCGTTTCCCACAAGAAGGAGAGAGAGGATAAAGAAGATTCAGAATCGAGTTCAGTATGCATTATGACTGAGAGATATGCATTCAGTCTTTACATTTCCTGCAAGAAGGAGACAGAGCAAAAATGATTCAAGAAACGAGTTCAGTTGGCATTAAAAGTGGGACAGAAACATGCAGCCTTTCCATTTGCTCCAAGAAGGACTCAAGAATCGAGTTGAATTTGCAATATTACTGGAAGAGGTACATGAAAACTTCCCATTTGTTCCGAGAAGGAGAGGGGACAAACATAATTGAAGAATCGAATTCAGTTTGCTAAACGACTGGGAGAGACTCATGCGGTCTTTGAATTTTCTCCGAGAAGGAGATAAGACAAACATGATTTAAGGATCGAATTCAGTTTGCAATACGACTGGGAGAGACTCATGCGGTCTTTTAATTTTCTCCGAGAAGGAGAGAGGACAAACATAATTTAAGGATCGAATTCAGTTTGCAATACGACTGGGAGAGACTCATGCGGTCTTTTAATTTTCTCCGAGAAGGGGTAGAGGAAAAATACGATTCAAGAATCGAGTTCAGTTTATAATACGACTGGGAGTGACACATTCAGCCTTTCCATTTGTTGCAAGAAAGAGACAGGACCAGCATGACTCAAGAATTAAGTTCAGTTTGCAATACGATTGGAAGAGACACATGCAGGCGTTCCATTTACGCCATGAAGGACAGAGGATCATCACAATTCCAGAATCGAGTCCCATTTTGTAGTACGACTGGAAGCACGTATGCGGCGTTTCTGTTTGCTTCAAGAAGGAGAAAAAAGAAAAACATGATTCAAGAATCGAGTTCAGTTGGCAATACGACTGGGAGAGACATATGCAGCCTTTCCGTTTCTTCCAAGGAGAGAGAACAAACATGATTCTTTTTCTTTGACTGGAGGTTTAACGACCACCGTGAGCAACTCGGTGGGCTATAAGCAGTCGCCTGTCCTTAATTTATAGCCACTGGTTCCAGGGAAGGGAGAGAGCCAGTGTAGTAAAACAAACACAACATCATGTCTCATTGTGATTCGAACCCGAACCCATCTCGGACGAATGATCAGAAGCCATATCTTAGACCACTGCGCCACCGGGGCGGCACAATCATAATTCAAGAATCAGGTTGATATACAACTGGAGGCAGATATACATATATATCTATATATGGCAGATATACATATATATATATAATACAACTGGGGCAGATACACGAAGCCTTTCCATTTGTTTCGATAAGGAGACAGAACAAACATGATTCAATAATCGAGTTCAGTTTTCAATACGACTCGGAAGAGAGCACATGCGGTCTACTTGCCCAAACTGACAGATCACTTTGTTCGTGTTCATTTCATCCTAGATTGACTTCTTACACTCTTCACTTCGTTTACATTCATTTCGTCCTCAGAGTGGATGGAATACTGTAGAAAATTTCTGTTTTGATTAAAATATGTGCTACTGGGTAGAAAATCGCGGTTAAGAAACATGGTTTACATTCACGGTTTTTCGTGTTATAAGTTTTCCGATTAAAATATAACGATTTCAGTGTTATTTAAAGTACTGGGTTGGTGAAAATGAAATGCCCAGCACGAACGAGCAATGGAGACAAACCGTCACCACAGCGGAATGGAACCACCCATAGGGGTTGCAGGTATTACGTCACAGATTTATTTTAAATAGCTAGCACGTGTGTGATGAACAAGGTTCCAGCATGGTTAGTTTGGGCGTAACGTGGTTTGTAAAGGAAACATACAGACGCCGGATTTGAGAGTCATCTTCCTGTATGAATTTAAACTCGCCATTTTGCAGGAATTGCCGGTCGAAACGATAACAAAGCGTTTGGAGAGAATACAGCTAACGAACGAACCATTTGGCGATGGTTTGTGAAGTTTCGACGCGGAGATACGGACCTGCAAAACGAAGCACGCGGTCAAAGACCTGTTGCTGTTTCTGACGATGTTCAGTTACGTGAGGTTGAAGCGAACCCGCCGAAAAACGTGTCGTGGGATTGCGGCAGAGGTAGGTGTCCCCCCCCCCCACACACACGACAGTTGTTCGGCGTCTGGCAGTACTGGGCAAGGTCAAAACGCTGGACATGTGGTTGCCGCATGAGTTGACAACTGCCAACAAGACTAAGCGTTTGGAAGTCTGCACGTCGCTGCTTGCCAGAAATAAACAGGAACCTCTACTGCATCGAATCGTCACCTGCGACGAGAATCGGGCCCTTTATGATAATCGGAAATGATCTGTACAATGGTTAAGCAAGGAACAGCCTGCTGGACGGCATCCTAAGCCACCCCTACAAATAAAAAAGATGATGTTCCTTGTCTGGTGGTCCACTGCCGGGATAATTCATCAAAATTTCTTGGCAAGAAGCCAAACCATCACTGCAGAACGTTATTGTGCTGAATTATACCAGATGCACAGGCAATTTCTGCAGGAACAACATGCTTTGGTTAACAGACATGGCATTCTTCTGCCCCAGGACAATACTTGCGCTCACGTCAGACAACGAACGATGCTGACACTAAGTGCCTTGGGCTATGAAGCACTACCTCATTATGCCTATTGCCGGACTTATCTTCGACTGACTGTCATCTGTTTTGTCGCCTGGATCACTTCCTGTCCGAGGAACAGTTCACGACAGACAACGAGGTTCAACGTGCAGTTGATGACTTCTTCGGGTCCCAGCCACAAAACATTTTTTCGTTCCGGGATCATGACCTTGCCGGACAGATGGCAACTATGTGTCATTGTCGAGAGGGATTATTTTGCCTCGGTAAGTGGTCTTACTTTTCCGTTCTCGCCGTTCCCTTGTGCTGGTTTTTTGTCTGACATTTCATTCGCACCAACCCAATAAAACGAGGAGCTGAGTTTTGAACTGCTGCTTAACTCTTTTGTGCAGTAAGGCGTTAATCACTAAAATTTGAATAACTGAAATTTTGATAACTGAAATTTTCAGTTGGAATAAACTTTTTACGGATCTGAGTTTGCTAATAAAATAAAACATTGTTTGTTTGTTTTTCTTCTCGACAAAGGTTTCTGTGAGCTCTGGCTCAGTTTCTTAGAAACAAATGGCACGTAAATATATAATATTATATTGTCCCAAAGAAGATGAGCCAGAGCTCAAAAAACTTTGGTTAACAAAAGAAAAATAATAATTGTGAACTAATATTGTTTTTCTTAATGTTATATGCAGCACAATGCTTGTAGTCTATAAAATTTCTAGAAGGTACTAGATTAACGCCATTTTTAAAAAATAAAGATCTTATTGTGAAAAAGAAAAAAGAATGAAGAAAAATAGTCGTTGTCACGCTTTTCTATAGCAAGTAAGTTGATATATCGGGTGATCCAAAAGTCTTACACAATTTGAAAACGTAATAACTCAGGGGGAGGGGGGTTGAGAGTAGGGCAACGCAGTTTGCGTAGAAATGATCAGAATGACATCGCGTTTTTTATGAAATCATATAAATTTTTACTCGTTTTACTTACATTTTTCATCGCCAGAAGGCGCCATAGGCGAACAGGTCTAGGATAGTGGGTATAAAAGCAGCAGCTGGGAAGCCACCACAAGTCACAGCGGTCCGTGTCAGTATGCTGTCATTACCGGACAAAGCGCTCTTGGTGTAATTGTTCTATTGCAACCTGTATGTGCGACTGCTGCGTTGAGAGCTTTCCGGTCACTGAAAGTGATAGCAGTGGGAAAAGACCGATGGAAAGTGCTGCGCTGCGGCGAATGGTGAAAAAATTCGAGGAAACGGGATCTTCGTCAGCATGCCCACGAAGTGGTAGACCACGAACACGTGCTGCTGCAGCAGAGACGATTACGCAGGAAATTTCATGTGATTGCAATGTCATCCACACATGGCGACTTCAGTGCTCGCCATGTTTCTCGGCAAACAGGCATTCCATACGGGACTGTATGGCCAACCCTACGACGGATTCTGGACAAATACCCGTACAACCTGCAACGGCATCACGAACTGCAAGATGGCAATTGCGTGCAGCGTCAGGAGTTTACAGCATGCTTTTTTCGACAAATGCATGTCGACGAGAACTGGCTGATGAACGTTTTATGGACTGATGAGGCACACGTTTCCCTAAACGGAGCGGTAAGCACGCACAACTTCCGCATCTGGGCCACGGAACATCCCCGAACAGTCGTTGAAGCGCCACTTCATAAGCCGAAAGTGACAGTGTGGTGTGGATTCACGGCTTCCTTCATTATCGGTCCTTTTTTTTTGAAGAGGTCCGCGGCACCTCCTTCGAAACCGTTTCAGTAACAGGTGCACGTTATGCGAACATGTTACGAACGTACGTTATCCCTAGCCTGCAAGAGCGCGATGTGGTGAATCTGTGCACATTTATACAGGATGGAGCACCACCCCACATCGCACGTTCTGTTAAGTAACTGCTGCAAGAGACGTTTGGCGCAAATCGGGTGTTGGGCCGACACTTTCCGAAGGCCTGTCCTCCTCGGCCACCAGACCGGATACCCTGCTATTTCTGGCTCTGGGGTTAACTAAAATCACAAGGATACAGATGTCTCCCCACTTCATTGGCCATGCTGAAGGATGCCATTCAACACCATGTGGCAGCAATACCACCGGACAGGCTCTTCAATGCCGTCCATGGTGTTTTCACTCGTCTTCAGGCAGTGCTGGAACAGGACGGCCATCACATTGAACACCTGGTACAATCAGGTTGAAAGTGTCGAGAAAAATATACAATCAGGTGTATATTTTTCTCGACACTTCCAACCTGTGGTTACTGCGCCATCTGGCGATTAAAAATGTAAGCAAAATTAGTAAAAATTTATGTGATTTCGTAAACAACCTGATGTCATTCTGATCATTTCTACGCAAACCGCGTTGCCCTACTCTCATAACTCCGCACGTTATTACGTTTTCAAAATGTGCAAGACTTTTGGATCACCCGGTATTTATTTCCTAAGACTGAGTATGTTCGTTTGTGGACAAGAACCACGTCCATACATCAAAACAAATTTCGATTCTTTAATGGATTCACTTCACGTGGGAAAACGGAATGCAGGAAAGGTTTATGGAAATATTTTGTACGTCTACCAGGGTTGTCTATTTGCTCAAAAAGGAAATTTAATCAGATGTGCGTTACTCAAAAGGGAGAGCAAGTCGTGATCTCAGACAGTGTAGTTTTCAAGAAAGTTACGAAAAATCGTGGTATACTGGACAGACCAAATAAATTACGAATTGGGCCTCGTGTATTTTAATCTTTTCTTTTTCATTTAGATATGGAATTTTTAGGTACATTTCAGTGACCTAAAGGATTTCCTATGTTCACAATCAAATTACAGAGCTATGTATATGCAGATATTTTATGACACCGTACATCACCAAAGAACCCTTCTCTGAATCAACCTACACATACTTACAATCATGGAAAACTAAGAGAACAACCTGACGCAACTGTTCGAGCTGATTATCAATAAATTTCTCTCAATAATATTTCCAATGTATTTTGAACTTCCGTGTGTTTCT
The DNA here is from genome assembly GCA_039090855.1 of Macrothele yani. Lineage (NCBI taxonomy): Eukaryota > Metazoa > Arthropoda > Arachnida > Araneae > Macrothelidae > Macrothele > Macrothele yani. The sequence goes on along the minus strand of CM076998.1, from coordinate 87,713,909 downwards.
CACGGAGAAATCTAAAGCGATTTATGATAAAAACAAAATCCGTATTTTTCGGCGTATAAGACGAGACATTTTTTTAAGAAGTTCGGTATCAGTCTTATGTGCCACATCGACTTATCTATTGGTTAATCATAGAAATTTCCCAAATAAATATACTTCGATGAGCCATTACGTTATGACCATATACAGTCTGGAGAAATGAGCGCGCCTGGAGACCGAACGATGACGGAGGTGAAGTTCACAGAGAGACCGAGGACCGGCTCTATGCAACCCACGGACCGGTTTTCGGTGAGTAGAGAGTTCGGAGTCAGATTGGGAAAAGCTGCCGGTTTATAAAAGATAAATTGCGATGGCACGATGTCTCGGAACTACGATCTCGGAAACAGCGCGGCTTGTGGGGTGTTCACGTGCCGCTGTAGTGAGTACGTATCAAAAGTGGTGCACAGAGATGGCCAAAGGACGAACTGTCGTCCAGCTGTTTCTCGTCCGCAGATCATTGATTCCAGAGAGGAAGCGGAGACCGTCGCGCATTGTTCACAGCGACAACCAGGCCACAGAGCGACAAATTACCCGCGGCTACAACAGTGGTGATCAGGGAAATGTATCACAGCACACAGTTCATCGCAGCCTTCTGCGCATGGGCTTGCGTAGCTGAAGATCCATCCGGGTTCCCATGCTCATTGCACGTCATCGCGAACAGAACATGAAATGGGCCCAAGGTCATCGAGACCGGACCATGGGTAATTGGAAACAAGCTAGTAAAATCATGCAATGCATTTATTATGATACGCTTTCCAACATATCAGAAATCATTACTCAAGTTATGAGGATAATGGCTGTGGAATAAATCTCGGTCTTGTGCCCTGAACGCTGATCCCATTTCGATGATATTCTACAGAACCGGTTCAGTATACCTCCGAAATAACATGATAAAGTTTTGTCGGAATGGAAGCATTTTTACGTAAGTTATGATGCATAAGGGCTATGGAATAGATTCCGCTCCTGTGTCCTAACCTTTGACCCCATTTCGCCCATTTAATAGGCAGGCCCCTGCAACATACTAACATTTCATCCAGATCAAAGATTTTTTACGTAAGTTATGACGCATAATGGCGATGGAAGTGATTCCGCTCCTATGTCCTGACCTTTGACCCCATATCGCCCATTTTCAATAGGGTTTGTCCCCATGTGGTCCCCTACCATATACTAAAATTTAATCGAAATCGAACCTTTTTTACGTTAGTTATGACACATAAGAGCAGTGGAATGGATCCCGCTCTTATGTGCTAACCTTTGACCCCATTTCGTTCAGGTTCAATAGGGTTCCTTCCCAGGTGATCCCCTTCCACATACTAAATGTTCATCGAAATCGAACGATTTTTACGCGAGTTTTCGTACGGACGAACATACGCGCACAAAGCGTGACGTAATGAGGCAGATGGGAATCGCGACCATCTGCTCGCAAGAATGTGACGTCCTAAAACTTAAATAGGATCCACACACAACGCGTGACGTAATGAGACAGATGGCGTGACTGCGCGCCAACATCTAATGGCACGACGCCATGACACTTCACTAAAAACGTGGTAACTCGGGGTGGTTATTTAACCAACAAAACGAATTTTCCTAAAGTCGAGATCAATCTAAATCGATTTCTAGTACCAGAAAACGGTAGGTTAACGACTTTCATCAAAATCCTTAGAGCCGTTTTCAAAATAAAATTTACAAGTAATTTGCTTCCTGTACTTCGAATGGAAAAATTTCTGTACACATTTTCTTCCCAATTAATGCGTTCCTAAGGATGGAAATTTGAACATCGATTAAAATATCTTCACTTTATAACTTGCAATACTTAATATTTTCTAAAACATAACCATAATTATGCAATCCAACATTTGTTTGTCTACTGACGTGTTGAAAAATATAGGTCCCGCCATCTTTTTTCTGGACAATTAATGCGTTCACAATGATGAAAATTTGAACATCGATTAAAAAAGCTGACTTTTATAACTTGGAATACCTAATATTTTCTAAAACATAACCATAATTATGCAATCCAACATTTGTTTGTCTACTGACGTCATCAAAGTACTGGTCGCGCCATTCTTTTTCTGGTTTCAACACCACCAAAGGAAAAGTTATTGATTTTTAATATAATTATGGTTATGTTTTAGGAAATATTAAGTATTCCAAGTTATAATAGGAAGTTATTTTAATCGATGTTCAAATTTTCATCTTTGGGAACACATTGATTGTGAAGGAAATGTGTACAAAAGTTTTTCCATTGGAAGTATAGGAAGCAAAATTACTTGACGTCCATCTTAATAATATGGAATAAGGGCGATAGAATGGATCGCAATCCTAAATCCTATGTCCTGACCTTTGACCCCATTTCGTCCATTTTCAATAGGGTTCGTCTATAGGTGGTCCTCTACCACATACTGAAATTTCATCGAAATCGAACCATTTTTACGCACGTTATGACGCATAAGGGCAATAGATGCATCCCGCTCTTATGTCCTGACCTTTGACCCCAATTCGCCCATTTTGAACAGGATTCGTCCCCAGGCTTTCCCCTACCACATAGCAAAATTTCATTGAAATCGAACCGTATTTACGCAAGTTATGACGCATAAGTTCAATGGAATGGATCCCGTTCCTACGTCGTGACCTTTGACCCCATTTGTCCCATTTTCAATAGGGTTTGTCCGCAGGTTGGTCCTCTACTACATACTAAAATTTCATCGAAATAGAACAATTTTTACGCCAGGCATTGTGCAGACAGACGGACGGACAAAGCTGGAGCATGTACGCTTCTTCAACCTACGGTTGGAAAGCGCAAAAAAGTGGCCTGATCCGACGAATTAAGATTCCTGGTGCATCACGTAGGCGGCCGAGCGCGGATACGTAGATTACCAACGGAGGCTATGGAACCTGGATGCACTGTTGGGCGGAAACAGACCGGTGGAGGCGGTGTTATGCTGTGGGCGATATTTTCTTGGGACACTTTAGGACACATTATCCCAATAGTACAATCCTTGACAGCTGTCAGATATCTGAATATCGATGCTGACCAAGTTCACACATTTATGGCAACTGTGTTCCCTGCTAGTTGCGTCATGCCAGACTGCCACAATAGTCAAGGATTGGTTCGAGGAACATGCTGGTGACTTTCTGTTAATGCCTTGGCCCCCAAATTCACCAGACATGAACCCAATAGAACATTTGTGTTTCGAATTGGAAAAGCGAGTTGGTGCTAAATCACCACCACCTCGAAATGTACGGGAACTGGAAGACCTGCTGTTGACAGTTTCGTACCGGATAACACAGGATGCCTATCGCCATGTCATCAAATCCATGCTTACCCGAGTGGTTGCTGTTTTGCGAACTGAAGGGAGTCCTACAGCTTATTAGGTAGGTGGTCATATGCAATAGCTCATCGGTGTATATGCCCAAAAATTTGCAATACCTCCCTGATACAGGGTTGGTTGTTTACGCAATCGAATAGTGGCAACAACACAATGGGGCTTGGACTCCACATACTAATGTTTAGACAGTGCATGTCATGCTTCCTGAAAAAACGTCCCACAGTTGCGTGAAATTCGCGTGTTCAATGGCGTTTAAATAAGGCGAACGATCGGGAAAAGTCAGGATGCCGGACTCTGTGGAATCCTCCTGCCATAATCGGGAAACCGTGTACATGTGCGGTGGCGCATTGTCGTGCTGAATGAGATCGCACACGTTGGAGTGGTTGCATGACATACGCTGGTGCAAATGATCATCAATGATGGTTACGTAGCCTCCACCGCTCAAAACGCCCTGCAGATGCATGACGAGTCCTTAATCATGCCAGCTGAAAACACCCCACACCATAACGGAGTCACTCCGGCATGCACTTTCCCTTGTAATCATGCGGGATCCACTGCCTCTTGGGATTGTCGCTATACCTAGAGTAGGCCATCTGCCGTAAACAGTTGGTTCGGCGATTCGTCGGACCAGGCTACACGTTTCCAATCATCTTGCGTCCAGACGCATGATGAGTCCAGGCGCACAGCTTTGTTTGCGCCGGATCAGTAATAGTACCCTTTTGGTTTGCCGGCTCCTAAACCCCATAGAACACAGGGAACGCTGCACCGTATGACCGCTGATGCTACTACTGACTCCAGCATTGAATTCCGCTCTGATTTGCGGCAATGTTGCACGCCGGGAGGATGTTAAGATACGTGCCAGACGCCGCTGTCATGATCGTCCAGGGCTTTTCTACGGCGACACTCGTCTAGGACTCGTAATTTCCCACTGAGTTGGTGTAGTCCAGGTATACTCTTGAAATTGTTGACCGTGTAAATCCAAATTTCGTGGTCATTTCCGAGACGGAGTAACCCACCTTCGGGGCGCCGACCATCATACCACATTCGAAATCGCTTAAATCCTGATAAGCTCCATCTAAACTGCGAAGGCTACTACCTGGGCTTGAGGAGATACCTACCTCTATTTATACTTTGTTTCCGAATGATGCCATTTACCTCATGGGTGGGATGTTATGTAATAGAAATGGTGTCTCCCCTCCCAGTTTTTTTGTCACCTCAGTATATATGCATAATATAAAGTATATCATCATCATCATCATTGTCAACCATTATCAATCCACTGCTGGACGAAGGTCTCCCCAAGTTTCCTCCACAACGGTCTGTCTTGAGCCAGTCTCCTCCATGTCACCCCTGCATACTTTCGAATTTCATCCACCCATCTCCCATGTGGTCTTCTTCTGGGTCTTTTCCTGTCCCTTGGAATCTAATCTAAAATTTCGGCTGTCCATCGATGATCTGTCCTTCTGGCAGTATGTCCAGCCCATTGCCATTTCAGGGATTTAACTCTGATCATGATGTCTTCCACTCTTGTCATTTTTCGGATCCACGAGTTCCTCTTCTTATCTCTCCTGGTTACACCAAGTATGCACCTCTCCATGCTGCTTTGAGTTGTCTGCAGCCTTTGTATGTCTCTTTTAGTTAAGGTCCACGTCTCTGCACCATACGTAAGCACTGGAAGGATGCATTGATCAAACACTTTTCTTTTAAGACATAATGGCATATTGCTCCTGAAAATTATGCTGTTTCTTCCAAAAGCTCTCCAGGCAAGTTTTGTACGCCGATTAATTTCTTCATCAATGTGACCCTCACTTGATATCTGCTGTCCAAGATAAACGTACGTGTCTGTTATCTCCAGCTTTTCTCCATCAATCGATAAATCTTCATTTCTTGTAAAAGCATTGTACATCACTTTTGTCTTCTGAAAGTTCATTTTTAATCCCACTTCTTTACTCTTGTCAGCAAGTTCCTGGATCATACTCTGCAGCTCTGATGGGGTAGTTGCAAAAATGACTACGTCATCAGCAAAACGAAGGTGGGTTAGATAATCTCCATTAATCTTTATCCCCTTGTTTTCCCAGATCAGCGACTGAAAAACACCCTCCAATGTATCATTAAAGAGCTTCGGAGATATGGTGTCACCTTGTCTCACTCCCTTTCCAATTTTTACGTGTGTTGTATTTTCAAACAGCCTAATCTTTGCACTTGCATTTTCATAGATGTTATTAATAATATTAATGTATGCATCTTCAATACCGCAGGTTTTCAGAGCCATTGTAACTGCTGATGGTTTCACCGAATCAAAGGCTTTTTCATAATCGATAAAAGCCATGCACAATGGAAGTTCATATTCCCTCGCTCTTTCAATTAGTTCTCTCAGCACGTGGATATGATCTATTGTGCTGTAGCCACTCCTGAATCCAGCTTGTTCTCTCGGTTGAGCCATGTCCAGTGTTACCTTCAAGCGGTGTGAAAGAACTTTAGTGAAGATTTTATAAACTACTGATAGGAGGCTGATAAGTCTGTAGTTTCCGAGATCCCCAATGTCACCTTTCTTATGTAGCAGGATCATGTATATATATACACTTTATATTATTAATAACATCTAATATCTAGGACGCAATAAATATCTGTCTTACGCACAATTACAAAGATATTCTACAACTGCACATACCCGTCCTCAAAGAACAAACACTTTTTTCAAAATTAAAAACATCTATGTACAGCTAAGGGCATATGAAAAACTTAAAAGTTATAAGGCGAGCACTTTCGGTCCACCCAAGTGGCCATTATCAGCTCACTTGTTGGCTTGATAACGGCTACTTGGGTGGACCGAAATTGCTCGCCCTTTAGCTTATAACTTTTTTATATACCCTTAGCTGTGTATAGATGTTTTTAATTTTGAATAAAAGTGTTTGTTCATTGAGGACAGGTATGTGCAGTTGTCGTGCTTATGACAGATATTTATTGCGTTCTAGATACATACTGTGCACGAGCAAAATAATAAGTTCTAGAACATCTAATATTATTCATATTAGATTTTATTAATAATATAAGTCATTAATATTATTAATAACATCTCTGAAAATGCAAGTGCAAAGATTCCGCTGTTTGAGAATACAGCACATATATAAAAATTGGAAAGGGAGTGAGACAAGGTTACACCATATCTCCCAAGCTCTTTAACGCCACATTGGAAAATGTCTTTCAATTACTGAACTGGGAAAACCAAGGGATAAAGATTAATGGAGATTGTCTAACCCACCTTCGTTTTGCTGATGACGTAGTCATTTTTTGCAACTACGCCATCAGAGCTGCAGAGTATGATCCAGGAACTTGCTGACAAGAGTAAAGAAGTGGGATTAAAAATGAACTTTCAGAAGACAAAAATGATGTACAATGCTTTTATAAGAAATGAAGATTTATCGATTGATGGAGAAAAGTTGGAGATAACAGATGCGTACTTTTATCTTGGACAGCAAATATCAAGTGAGGGTCACATTGATCAAGAATTTAATCGGCGTATAAAAGTTGCCTGGAGAGCTTTTGGAAGAAAAAGCATAAATTTTCAAGAGCAATATGCCATTATGTCTTAAAAGGAAAGTGTTTGATCAATGCATCCTTCCAGTGCTTACGTATGGTGCAGAGACGTGGACCTTAACTAAAAGAGACTTACAAAGGCTGCAGACAATTCAAAGCAGCATGAAGAGGTGCATGCTTGGTGTAACCAGGAGAGATAAGAAGAGGAACTCGTGGATCCGAAAAATGACAAGAGTGTAAGATATCATGATCAGAGTAAAATCCTTGAAATGGCAATGGGCTGGACATACTGCCAGAAGGACAGACCATCAATGGACAGTCGAAATTTAGATTGGATTCCAAAGGACAGGAAAAGACCCAGAACAAGACCACATGGAAGGCTCGCGGATGAAATTCGAAAGTGTGCGGGACTAACATGGAGGATACTGGCTCAAGACAGACCGTTGTTGAAGAGGCTTGGAGAGACCTTCGTCCAGCAGTGGATTGATAATGGTTGACAATGATGATGATGATGATATATATACACTCATCGTCAAAAAAATAGTTACACCCAGAAGGACGCGTCGGACTGCAATGCTATTCGGGAGGAAGGTAAAGTCTACCAGGAACAATAAATGATGAAACATTGAGACCGATATGGGCTATATTTATTGAGATACACGCCAATAAGTAGCGTCTCCCAGTATGACGTCGGGCCACCATGTTTGCTCACAGAGCATGCCAGATATCTTGGAAAGCCAGTCCCTTGCCGCTTGAATCTTCTCACGTAGTTCCTGCAGATTGCGCGGTAGGGGTAGAGTTTGGATAGGACGTCTAACAGCATTCTACACATTTTCCATCGCCGATAAGTCTGGCAATGCGGCTGGCCACGGCAGAGTGTCAGTGCACTGAAGGCAAGCTGTCGAGTCAGCAGCAGTATGCGGACGAGCGTTGTCCTGTTGTAAAATCCCACCAGAGTGGACATTCAGAAAAGGTAGGGACACTGGTTACACAGGACTTCATTAACGTAAAGTTGGGCTGTCAAAGTGCCTGTAATGAACACCGAAGGTGATCTGGCATCGTTGGCAAATGCATGCCACACCATGACAGCAGGCCTTCTGGACCTGTGAAGCTCGACAACAAACCGTTCATCTTGGCGCTGACCACGGTGCCTATACACACGGATTTCTTGGTCATCTCCTCCAAGACAAAAGCGGGAATCGTCACTGAAGATCACCCGCTGCCATTCTGAGTGGATACATGACAGTCTGGCACGACACCATTACAGTCCTTGGCGACGATGCAATGGTGTTTAGCGCAGTAGTCATAACCGTCTGCGTGTGTGCAGTCCTACCTCGTGCAGCCGTCTGCCAATGGTGCTGGCACTAATCGGACGATGCATGGAGGGCACTACTGCTCGTTGAATATCCGCAATCGTGGAGAACACGTCGGTCCTCCTCTCTCCGTGGTTCGTCTAGGTCTCCCAGACCCTTCCTATCGCTGTTGCATGCCTTGTTCTATCCACTGCCGCCAACAGCGAGCTATGGTGATATCCGAACGACCGGTATGGCTCGTAATACGGAGATAAGACCATCCCACTTCCCGGAGCCCAACGATGCGGCACCTTTCGAACTCCTCCAAATTCTCGAATTGCTTCCGAACTTTTCCCCGAGGCATACTTCACTTGCAAAAGATGTATCCAACACAACAGCACGAGTCAGAATGGCAAGTTCGCGCAACGGGACCATCTTATGTAGCCGGTCAAACAGAGTGCTATGACCCCTGCATGCTGGGGTCACATGCGCGGCCGAGCGGGACACTTGAATCATTTTTATGTCTCATGACGTCAAACTTACCCAACAAGTTTCATTTCTGTCGATTGCTTCCTTCTGGATGCAACTCTTTTTTTGTTGATGAGTGTAGATATATACTCACTGAGTGATCACTATAGTATGACTATTCCTATCAAAAGTGGATGGGGCCCGTTGACGACGTGATTTCTGGAAGGAGCGATTATTCGACCAACGTAGCATATACAGTATAAGGTGTTAGTGGAGCAGTAGGTAGTAAAATTCGGAAAGATATGTGTAAATGGAAGGATTTATTGGACTTTGAGCAAAGACAGATTGTGAGAGCTTGGACAGCAGGTGCCTCGCTTTTCAAACGGCCGAACTGGTGTGCTGTTTGAGAGCGCCGTAGTTAAAGTGTATCAGGTCTGGCTTGAAAATGGTCAAATAACTACTTGGAAGCAAAACTGCACAGGACAGCGGAGGGTTGACGTGAGCTCCGGATGGTCAACAGACTAAGCACTGTCTAACAACTGACTACCCAACAGAACAAAGGTTAACCCGGAATGGTATCTGTGATGACCATGCGCGGCACGCTCTCGCACGTATGGGCTATAACAGCAGACGACCCAGACGACATCCTCGCCTAACAACGGTTCATCGTTGCAGAAGACCTACCTGGTGCAAAGATAATACAAATGGACGTCGGATGACTGGAAAAAGTGTGCTTGTATGATGAGTTGCGTTTTTTACACCACTCCGAGTATGGTCGTGTAGGTATTAGGCGCAGACAACATGAGGCACTCGATCCATCCTGCATGGTCTCCACAGAACAAGGTGGTTTAGGCGGTTATATGGTGTTGAGCATGTTTACCCGGAAAGGAACAATGTATGAATGATGCCCGCTATCATGAATTTTTTGCTGACTCTGTACACCCAGCAACGATGCACTTTTTCCTGAATGGCGACAGTGTCTTCCAAGGTGACAATGACCCGAGCCAAAGGTTCAATGTTGTGCACAAATGGTTTGAGGAACACAGTTCAGACTTCCAGCATATCGATTGGCCCTCGAATTCCCCCGATATCAATCTCATAGAGCACTTATGGGACACTATGGAACGGCATAACAGTCGTCATGATACACCAATCACTTCCATACCTGCACTGAAGGCTGCATATCATACCGCTTGGTTGGCTGTACTTCCCAACTGCGTCCGGTATTTTATTGAATAGATGTCACGTCGCTGTTTGTTGTGGGTGAAAAGATGACCTAGGAAGCGTTAGGTGGGTGGTCGTAACTCCCTAATCACTCTGTGTGTGTGTGTGTGTGTGTGTGTGTGTGTGTGTGTGTGTGTGTGTCAGATACTTCCGTTCTACAGAAACATCATTTAGAACTCCGTGACTGATTTCGCTTGGCAGCTGCTGCATATCTCCCTTGCGACACTTCTAAGACCCAGTGGGTGGCACTTACCCCCAGTTTTGAAAATCCATCAGAACTGCAATGGGTGAACCTCATATATCTCGTGATGGTTAAACATCTGAATCGACTCGCTGCCACGCAGATGATTGGCTAGTGACAATCTTGACGACAGCAGACGGTGCAGGATCTTTACAAACAGCAATGACCAGCAGCTACCAAAAACAGTTTTTTCGCTCTCTCGATCTTTAAATTAGATTCAATAATTGCTTCCATTTTTATGCTTATCATAATTCATTTCATGTTTCGAATTGAAATCAAAAGCTCTTTTTGGGTTTTGATTTCCGCCGGGCTGAGTGATGTTTGCGAAGCGATAACTCATTCCGCAAACGTCACTGCGATTTGGTACGCTTGTGTGATCTTGCTTTTTTTTTTACACCTACGCGCGGTGGGTTCTCCCACTGGTCGGTCGGAGGAAGGAAATACGGTAGGGTTAGTTTGTTAGAAAAAATGAACTGATGAAGTTCACCTTTTTTCTGCAATGAAGAATGCGGAATTTAGTCATTTTGGCTTCCTTTTAATATTTACTGAAACATCAAAGATATACTCGTAGTTACAGAATTTTGGAACGCTGACGATAATTGTCTTGCACTCAGGTTCGACTGTACAATGTATGAATGAAGATAAAGAAACTGGGAAATTTAACCCATTCGACTTCTACCCCCCAAAATACGATAATTACAAAATGCATAATTCTGGTAAGCAAAGATTTAGCTCAGTTGTATTTAGCTCTGTAATATCTAAGTGAAATTCTGTATTTAAATACACAAAATAGTTCGCTGAATTTCGTAAGTTGGTGACGTTAGGGGTAATAACTTCGAATAAAGCAATCCGCGTAAATTGCTATTGCAGTAAGGACTCTAACAAATCGCCGGTTCATTCTTCAATGCTGCTGAACAATGATGCAAAAAACTTTCTTGTTTCATACATTGAAAGTTCCGATGCATCCTAATTACCTTTTCAGGATGCTATTAAAAATAACTAGTTTTTTTACTGGAAAATTGGTGTTGTTCTTTCTGGTAAGTTCTTCCTACCCTCATTTTTCCCCAACGCATTTTACTTTGGAAGGAAACATCTTCCCAGGAATTAATTTGATAAAACAGTCTAATTTGATATCTGATTTTAATGCTACTAGGAGTCAGTAACTACAAGTCAGGTGGTAGAGTTACAAGGACCTGGTTACATGTACCTCTGAGTACGTATTCTAATCCAAAGTGAGGTGTGGATATTCCTTTATCAAGCTTCAAATTATCTGTCCATTTGAATCCATAGAATAGTTTTTGTGTGATCAAAGTCTGAGTGCATCTTCGCATCAAAATGAAACAAATGCTTTGCTTCCTTGTTATCTAGATATTCTTCGTGATATCTGGGGAAATTCCCTTTAGCTGCACGATCTTCTTTGACCTTGTTCGAAACACATTTTTCAAATAACTTGCTTTTTCAGTGGACAAATAAATATGCCTTCTTCTGCATACACCTCCGGTGTTAGAACCAAACTTGAGATACGTTGGCCTGAACAGTCATTCCTCCAAACAACTGAGATGAAATACTCTGCTGAAAATGTTCCATCCTGAAAAAGTACAAAAAAAATAAAAATAAAAAATGAGCGGACAATCACCAAAGACAAAGAATGGAAAATGGATAATACATGTTTTAATTCCAAAGGTAGTAGATCAGTTTGACAGGCTACGAGACAGGATCACGTCGGAGAATTAAATACTTTGTGTGACAACCATGCGGTGCAATGCAATCAGAAACACGGTGCGACATGGAGTGGTACAGCCATATAGTTGTGTTCTGGGATATCTGGGAACAAATGTCCATCTTATAGTGTCCTGGGATTTCTGAATCAAGTGGGAATCAATCGATACCTTGTGTATCCACCATGAAGAGCAATGCAATCAGAAACACGGTACGGCGTGTAGTGGTACATCCAACTAATAGTGTCCCGGGGTTCTTGGATCACTTGAGATAAGTTAATATTTTGTGTAACTACTATTCTGTGCAATTCAATAGGACACACGGTGCAGCATGGAATGGTACAGCCATATAATAGTGTTCTGAGGTACTTGGATCACGTGGAATCAGTCAATACTTTGTGTAACCTCAATGCTATGATATGTAAAAAGACACACGGTACGGAATGCAGTGGTACAACCATCTAATAGTGTCCTGAGATATCTACGACCAAATGTCCATCTATTAGTGTCCAGTGATATCTGAATCATGTGGGGATCATTCAGTACCTTGTATAACCACAATGCTGTGCAAGGCAATCAGGCACACGGTACAGCTTGGAGTGGTACAGCCATCTAATAGTGTCCTGAAGTACTTGGATCACGTGGAATCAGTCAATACTTTGTATAACCCCAATGCTATGATATGTAAAAAGACACACGGTACGGAATGCAGTGGTACAGCCATCTAATAGTGTCCTGGGATATCTAGGACCAAATGTCCATCTATTAATGTCCAGGGACATCTGAATCATGTAAGGATCATTCAGTACCTTGTATAACCACCATGCTGTGCAAGGCAATCAGACACACGGTACAGCAGGGAGTGGTACAGCCATCTAATAGTGTCCTGAGGTACTTGGATCACGTGGAATCAGTCAATACTTTGTGTAACCCCGATGCTATGATATGTAAAAAGACACACGGTGCGGAATGAAGTGGTACAACCATCTAATAGTGTCCCGGGATATCTACGACCAAATGTCTATCTATTAATGTCCAGGGACATCTCAATCATGTAAGGATCATTCAGTACCTTGTATAACCACCATGCTGTGCTGTATAACCACCATGCTGTGCAAGGCAATCAGACACACGGTACAGCATGGAGTAGTGGAGCCATCTAACAGTGGCTTGGCGTATGTAAGACAGCGCGAAGTTTACTTGGTCCCATAGTTAAGCGGCATTCTAAGGTTGAAGAGGAGAGGCTTACAAACTTTGTACATTGAGGTTTCACACATGCTCTATAGATTAGAGGTTTGGAAATCACGCTGGGATGGCAATATATGGATCCTTTGCAGATACCCTTGTACCATCTCCCTCTGAGTGGGGCAATTTCAGTGCCGAGCAGTGTATGAAAAAATACATTTTTCAGTACATGCTTCATAAATTTTTGGTTTTAAAAATTAACTTTCCTCTTTATCTTAGGCTTCTGTAGTTATCTTGTTTGGAATTAAACTGGTGGCATTTAGTGGATGAGAATGTGGTCCTGCAGTCATCATCCTACTGCTGATTGAATGGACCCATGAATACCTTCAAATAAGTCTTACATAAAAATCTTTTATCCTTTGTTCTTTTTCTAACTTAATCTGTTCGATATGATTAATTTTCCAGTCCTTCTGTAGCATCATTGAATTATTCATCTAACTCTCAGTAATTTTACATGCTCTGTTTTCTTTCTTTAAAAGCAATATTCAATTACAGTATATTTTACATTCCGTGAAATATAATTTGTGCTCTTTGAAAGCTTAATGACATCTTCAGATGCCATAACTTAAAACACAATTATTGGTGTCCTTTCTGACTCACATAAAATATAAAGATGTAGTAATTTGCTTCTCATAAAATCACTTTAACGAATGGGTATTTCTGCTAGGTCCTCACTAAGGGTTCTTTATCGAGTTTTCTCTGATAACAAGATCACTTTATTCAGAGACAGGACAAGGTTTGTGAAGATTAGGAGGAAACATTTGTTTTTAATTAAGGGCCCTCATTGGCCTGAAATTAGACACGAATAAGGGCTCCTACCTTTGTTTCGACTAAACTAACTTCTTAACATGGAAGACATTGTTATCCTTTCGATGAAAACGGTTTTTGCAGTTTCATCCCAAAAACTACCAACGACAACTACGTGCGATCTTTTAAGTATCTCATATGCAATAAATTATTAAAACCATTGTGATTAATAGGGCTGTGCTGCTAATGTTAGTTTTAATTCATTTGTATATAAATGTTCAGGTAAGGGTCCCGAAAAATATCAATATCATAGCTTGATAACGTTGTCTGTCAAATGTGAGAGTACGAGTATCACAGTTATACAATAAGGGAATTGCGATGAAGCAAATATTGATACACATTACCCATCATTCTAGTGGCTGTTGGTATTTGACGCATAAAGGGTATTTTTAGATCCAACTAGTCAGTTACAATTCATGACATCCCCAAACAAACAGGCGGACTGATGAAATGTTACAAAGATCAGTCAAAAAGTAATGTACAATTGCTCATAAAACTTTTTATAGCAATTAAAAACAAGAAAGATTACATCGAATTTTCTGTTGAAATGAGTACGTCTTTTGAATCTCTTCCGACGCGAATAAAATTTATCAAAGTTATTCAAAGTCAATGGAACATGTTAGAAAAAAATCAGCCGGATATCTACAATCGATAAAATATCCGGAAATAAAAACAGCTATTTTCCAGGGGATAAAAATTGTTATAAAATTAAAAATAGGGCAAAAAAGTTTCCTATAGCAGAAGAGTAGTGTCAATATAGGGTTTCTGCGTCAGGTTTTTCCCATAGACGTAGACGTATCAGAGACAAAGAAATTTTCAAATCGAACAATTAAAAGGAAAAATATAAAAGGGAACATGATATAACTCTACGCCTTGCAACAGAAGAATTTTGCATAATGGAAATGTTCAAAATTAGCGAAAAATATTCTTCATGGAAAAAGCTATGCTAAGAAAAAATAACTTTTCATATACGTCAACCGGAAGCAGTGATAAAGAAAAAAAGGTTTAGATATTACGCCGGGAAATCTGTGCATTATTTAAAGAGGACAATGCTCCACTCCTTTATTGTAGCAAATGACACAGTGTAAAAAAGAAATTTCTCAACTGGATTTTTAGAAGCGGAGTGGGAGCTGAAAAAGAAGTACACATACACCCTCTAGCGACAGAACTGTGAAATATAAAACTCCTTAAATACAAACTTAAACTGAACCACAAGGTAAAAGACATCTGATGTTCAAGGAATATTTTAAATCTTGCATGTAGAAGCAGAGATATTCAGAAAAACAGATTAAACATTAGCACCCCCTAACGGCGAAATTGTGCGTTATTTTAGAAAGATAATACACACAAATGTTTTGTTGTTAGTAGTATCTACCGGAAAATAATTTCTTCAATTGGGTTTTTAGTCCCGCAGATGTTGCTGCAATAGAAACGAACTTACGCCTTCTAGTGGAGCACTTGCGCGTAAAGGAAAATTTGAAATTACACGAGTTACATACATTTCGTACCGATAATGTTATCCAGCAAAGAAAGAATTTATCAAATCGGACCGTTAGAAACAGAGATATCGACAAGAACAAGACATACGTCTACGCCTGTTGGCAAAAAAGGTATGCAATATTTTAAGCGTGAGGAATTCTCGGAAGGTTTTCCGAGGTGAGCGGTATCAGCTCATGAAATAATTTTTTCAATCGAGTTTTCAGAAGCTCAGATTTTGCTGCAAATACATTAGAAGCAGAAATAAACTCTTGCACCCCCTCCCCCTAATGGCCAAATCATTTCTTATCAAAGATTAGGAATTACGTTTCCCATTAGGAGCTGTATCTGATTTTGGAAGAGTATTTCAAATCTGAGTTTCAGAAGCAAAGATATCGGAGGAAATGCAATTTAACCTTACGCCCTCTAGCGGGGAATCTATCCATTACTTGAAAACGAGATTGTACTTAAAACAGCATTCGACATAAATGGCATCGAAAAGAAAAATAATATTTTCAATCGGATATTTAGAAGCACATATATGGAATAGAGATGTCCACTTCTTCCGATGTTAGGCCTTCTAAAGCAGAGAACCTGTTCTTCAGTTCCAACATAATACTTTCAAGTTGGAACTGAAGAACAGGTTCTCTGCTTTAGAAGGCCTAACATCGGAAGAAGTGGACATCTCTGAAGTTAACAGAAAAGTAACCAAAGCTCTTATGGAAACAGCAACAAAATTAGCTGGGCCTAAGAACAAGTTGCATGTAAACAAATTATCAGGAAAAACAAAAATGTTGATGCAAAAAGAAGAGAGATGAGGACAACTAAAGAAGATGTGACTTCAAAAGTGGAATATATAGAGCTATGCCAGACAGTAAGAAAACGTATCACTGAAGACGTAAGAAAATTCAACTGTGAACTAGTGAAGAAAGCAATTGAAAACAA
Organism: Macrothele yani; assembly: GCA_039090855.1. Taxonomy (NCBI): domain Eukaryota; kingdom Metazoa; phylum Arthropoda; class Arachnida; order Araneae; family Macrothelidae; genus Macrothele; species Macrothele yani. The sequence goes on along the minus strand of CM076998.1, from coordinate 87,697,591 downwards.
CCAAAGCCTAAAGATAGCAAAGGGACATCTCAGTAAGGGAAGAAAACAGATTATGGCACTGAGAAAAGAAGATGGTTCTGTAACAAGAAATAGAGGCGAAATTTTGACAAGAGTGAAAGATTTCTACTCCAAATTATATGAAAGGGATGATACATGCACTCAAGACATCATGAAAGATACCAGTACCAGAGTTCCTCCAGTCCTTCCAGCAGAAGTTGCACATGCAATCAAGAACATGAAGCGGGGAAAAGCTCCAGGAGAAGATGAAATTACTGTAGACATCATACAAGAAGCAAGTGGAGAAATCGAAACAGTACTCGCCCAAATTTTCACTCGATGCCTTAATGAAGGAAAGATTCCTGAGGATTGGAACACCGCTACAATGATCCTGCTACATAAGAAAGGTGACATTGAGGATCTCGGAAACTACAGACCTATCAGCCTCCTATCAGTAGTTTATAAAATCTTCACTAAAGTTCTTTCACACCGCTTGAAGGTGACACTGGACATGGCTCAACCGAGAGAACAAGCTGGATTCAGGAGTGGCTACAGCACAATAGATCATATCCACGTACTGAGAGAACTAATTGAAAGAGCGAGGGAATATGAACTTCCATTGTGCATGGCTTTTATCGATTATGAAAAAGCCTTTGATTCGGTGAAACCATCAGCAGTTACAATGGCTCTGAAAACCTGCGGTATTGAAGATGCATACGTTAATATTATTAATAACATCTATGAAAATGCAAGTGCAAAGATTAGGCTGTTTGAAAATACAACACACGTAAAAATTGAAAAGGGAGTGAGACAAGGTGACACCATATCTCCGAAGCTCTTTAATGCCACATTGGAGGGTGTTTTTCAGTCGCTGAGCTGGGAAAACAAGGAGATAAAGATTAATGGAGATTATCTAACCCACCTTCGTTTTGCTGATGACGTAGTCATTTTTGCAACTACCCCATCAGAGCTGCAGAGTATGATCCAGGAACTTGCTGACAAGAGTAAAAAAGTGGGATTAAAAATGAACTTTCAGAAGACAAAAGTGATGTACAATGCTTTTACAAGAAATGAAGATTTATTGATTGATGGAGAAAAGCTGGAGATAACAGACACGTACGTTTATCTTGGACAGCAGATATCAAGTGAGGGTCACATTGATGAAGAAATTAATCGGCGTACAAAACTTGCCTGGAGAGCTTTTGGAAGAAACAGCATAATTTTCAAGAGCAATATGCCATTATGTCTTAAAAGAAAAGTGTTTGATCAATGCATCCTTCCAGTGCTTACGTATGGTGCAGAGACGTGGACCTTAACTAAAAGAGACATACAAAGGCTGCAGACAACTCAAAGCAGCATGGAGAGGTGCATACTTGGTGTAACCAGGAGAGATAAGAAGAGGAACTCGTGGATCCGAAAAATGACAAGAGTGGAAGACATCATGATCAGAGTTAAATCCCTGAAATGGCAATGGGCTGGACATACTGCCAGAAGGACAGATCATCGATGGACAGCCGAAATTTTAGATTGGATTCCAAGGGACAGGAAAAGACCCAGAAGAAGACCACATGGGAGATTTTTTTTTTGAGAGGTTTAACGACCACCGTGAGCAACTCAATGGGCTATAAGCAGTCGCCCGTCCCTAATTTAGGGTCACTGGTTCCAGGGAAGGGAGAGAGCCAGTGCCGTAAGACAAACACAACATCCATGCCTGACCGGGATTCGAACCCGGACCCCTTACGGACGAAAGATCAGAGGCCAACGCCTTAGACCACTGCGCCACCGGGGCGGCACACATGGGAGATGGGTGGATGAAATTCGAAAGTATGTAGGGGTGACATGGAGGAGACTGGCACAAGACAGACCATTGTGGAGGAAACTTGGGGAGACCTTCGTCCAGCAGTGGATTGATAATGGTTGACAATGATGATGATGATGATGATATGGAATAGAATGTATTTTGAATTCGATATGATCTGCATTTACGCCATCTAGAGGCGAAGTTCTTCATCGAAAAAAAAAAACAAAAAAAAACAATCTCGGACTGCAATGATCGTCATTCTCACATTTCAAGCTTCCCAATGCAAAAATAATTTTTCATATCGGACACATAGGTGCAGAAATATGCCATTTCTAACAGGACCATTTAAAAATATACAAGGCCATGACATTATTAGGGAGATGAGTTTACTCCGTTTGTGACGTCACTTTCCTATTACACGGCCTAATATGCCGGTGCGATGTGTGATGTCATGACGATATCATTGGAAGCCAATCGGAAGCCTTGGTTTCAGTGTGACACCACTAAACGAGGAAACTGGTCTGTCTGATGTCATAACGACAGCGTTGGAAACCAATAGGATGTCTTGGATTCCGCGTGACATCACTAAACGAGGAAACTGGTCTGTCTTATGTCATGGCCTGGTACTTTCTAAACGGCCTTGGTCCAATCCGGCAAAGTATGCTGTTGAATTGAACATCATGCTTAATTCTTGCTCTATCCTTTATTCTGGATGAATTCAACACCATTCTTATTTTTTTTTACTTATATAAATTAATTATATCATATTAATTTTTGACATATATAAATTACTTCAGTTTCTTCGGTAACAAAATTAATTTTATATCCAGTGATATAATACTTTTTTGAAAGTTAGGATATTTCGCAAATCATAGATTACTTCAATACAATAAAATCCCAATATCAAGAGTGGTTTCTTGATCCTCAATACATTTAAGACTAAAGCAATGCTTTTTACTGGCCCAACTGCGAGCTAAACCATCATCAAAACTCAATCATGTCCTTTAATGATGCATCAATATCTATAGTTGATCATTATACATACTTACTTGGGTGTTATTATTCAGAATACCTTGAAATGGGACTTACAGATAAAATATCTCGTGAGGTGTCGAGAAACATTGGAATTATTGGTAGTGTGTTTAATTGTCTCACTACGAAAACCATTAAATTACTATAGTATTCTTTAGTACACTCTCGTTTGATTTACCGTCTCTCTTGTTGTCGATTGACAATTCAGCGTAACCTGAGGAAACTTCAAGTGCTTCAGAATAAAATTATTAGATTTTTAGAACTGAAATTAAATCCGCGTTTAATTGGAATTGTATTAAATCCGCGTTTAATTATACAAAATTATTGTCGAATTAGTCTCGATTCTATAAACATAATATTTTAAATACTGACCAATTATATTTACGCTCTTTAGGTACTAATATATTCAAAAGAATTAAATTGGGATTTAATGATGATATCATCGACATTCATCGAGAAACTCATGAACATGATACGAGACAAAGACACATGCTACAACCGTGTTTTCTCTAAAAATCAACAAATAAAACCGGGTATTTGATATCAAGGACCAAAAGGTTTGGAATGAATTACCTAAAGAAATTTATAATATTAACAACTATTGGCTATTTAAGAAAAGAATCACTATTCACTTACACTAATTTGCTAACATTGAAAAAAAAAAGGGTCGGTCACATAAGGGTGTAGGGATGGAAGTATGAGGGGATGAGGAGGAAATCACTCATAAGACAGAATGGATGACATATCGTTGATAGCATTGTGACTGAGTGTATGAGGGTTTTTCGGATTAAACGTTGCGAAATATGCTCATATTACTTGTAAATATAAAATGTAAATATATGATTTTGTTGGATAACACAACTTATTAACACTACTATTTGTTTCCTATAAATGTTGCTCTCAAAACATTGGGACATCATTAACATTAATTACCCACTATCTACTAATTCATTTAACACTATGTCTTATTTACGTTAGCTATTTTACTTCTTGACTTGTGCTTTTTACGAAGGGAGATCAGGACGTGTCAGGTCATTTTGGCCTTTTTCCTGATCTCCCTAGCTGTTATATGTTTACTAATTTATTATTTCTAATGAGTATTTCGTATGTGTATGATAACAGCTAAACCAATAAATTGAATTGAATTGAAAAAAAAATTGCGCTGGAACTAAACGTCGAGCAATATTTAAAAAAAAAATAAGCTTAAAATTTTTTAATTAAAAATTTTTCACTACTGCAGGTAAAAAGATAAACATCAAATATAATTTTTTTCAAAGCAAAAATATCCAGTGCTTCATGTATCCAGTGCTTCAGGTCTGTCCCATTCGTAATTACTATAGTTTGGAAACAGATTTGAGAAAGTCCATACAATATCTTCGTGAGGTAAACAGCTCGACGTACCATTAAAGTGAAAGCAAGAGCTGCCTAGAACATCTACAGAGATGCAAGTGGACTCACGCGTATTTTTAACGCTATTCAAATTTGCATATTTCGCCTAACCTGCGACAAAAGTAAATGCTAGGTAGCCTTCCGCGTAGGGAAATTTGCATGTTTGCCATTTTTCTATGTATTATATTTCATACATCAGCAGCTACATACATTTTCGTATATTAAGCTTTAATTTTGAGCGCCAATCTATATTCGTATTCTGTCCAGTACGTGTATATTTGAATCTACTTCAAACTTTCGCCATAATCTCGTTCTTTCATCGCGGTGTTTCTTCACAACATCTTCATAAAATTAATGTACTAGTGACCGCCTAATCAATTTATGTCTTCATCTTTTTACATTCTTTCTAGTTTTCTTCAACGAAACAGGAACAAACGTACAGTTTTTGAATGATCAGAAAATAACAATTAATTGTCAAACGAGAACGATATATCAAATGACTTGGCATTAGCCTGAGGTAGAATTCTTCATAGTATCTCGAACGTGCTCCTCTCGAAGCAATTAAAGGCCATATCACCGTTAAGAATTTAAACGTCCTTTGTCAAAACTGATATACATAACGTGGATGTTGTGATTTTAAGATTGAGAAGAACTTGCTCCTTTTCTTCTTGTTTGCTCTAGACTTTAATTTCAGAAGCAAGAGATGGAGAAAAGCAGAGTTCCTAAGGACTTGCGAATTATCTTTTGATGAATTCCATTTTCATCGTGGGGTCTCTCCCCGAGCGGAAGTAAAAGGAATCAGAGTGTTAATTTTTCGCATCGTTGGGTAGAAAAATAACATCATCATTTCCACCGTGACACTTTTGCAACTCCGTTAATAAGATATGCGTCCCTGTGCAGCATATATGAAAACATATGCTCCTTATCCTGGCAATGAGAGAGAAATCTCACAGGAACGGTTTACTTTCTTTTTATATTTTTTCTGACATTACCTGAGGCCAGCTTAATCTTTTTTAATTTTCCCATGACAGCTTCAAATTCGAAATGCGTTTTTTAATCATTTAACGTTATAATACTGTAGCCTGTGTTCAGTTTCTTATCTATTTCCCTTCTTTATCTAGTTTCAAGTTTGAGATCGTTGGAAAACAACTGTTACGGTGCATAAATCCTATTTGTTTGCGATTTAGAAAATCTTCTTACAAATTCCGGTTTCTCTTTACATTTCGACGCTTTCCGACAAACATTTCTTATATGAAATTAAGTTTTAGAAGGGGAATAGCAATTGAGCATGTAATCAACAATCAAATGCATGTTATATTCCTTCCGTTAAGAATAGTAAATACATTCCTTTTCAGATTAGCCCTGCTAACGGCAGATGCACCAACGCGCCATAACAATCCGTCTCACTTGTAGAGGTTTTGAAGTTTGATGCAGTCAGTTAATTAATCAGCTAATGTTGTTAGATACCTTTGTAAATATATTCAGTCTTCTGAAATAACTAAATAATTATTAATGACCAGGTAGAAAGAATCAGTACAATACTTACGTAAACGCAACTGTTTATTATCCTGCAAATTTAGATCAGCGTATTCATCAAGTCGTACACATGATACTTAATCACAGCATTCCAACCAATGTATAATTCTTAATCAAAAAACTACAACACTTATTCTTCGATTCACATAAATCTGCAATAATGAAGGCTCTTTGGTTTTATTATCTCCATATATCTTAAACGTTCCTATAAAAACACCAGACTGTGAATACTCAAGAGACGCATATAGCGTATTAAATCCGTTTATCTTTGGGCTTACTAGACCACAACAATAAACTGATTTAATAGGCTATATGTGTTTCTTGAGTCTTCACGCATCTTTTTTTTCTATTTTTTTTATTGGAGGTTTAACGACCACTGTGAGCAATTCGATGGACTATAAGCAGTTGCCCTTCCCTAATTCAGGATCACTGGTTCGAGGGAAGGGAGGGAGCCAATGCCATAAGAAAAACACAACATCCATGCCCGGCTGGATTCGAATCCGGACCCATCTCCGACAAATGGTTAGAAGACATCGTTTAGACAACTGCGCCACCGGGGCGCCTCACATGTCCTCACATCTACAGTTTCATATCTCCGCTGCTGATTTATATTTGACGTCATTATTTTTACAAAAGTGATAATTCGTTTTTCCTAAGTGCGAACCTTTAAGATAGCGAGGATTCAGAGGTCAATCAAGTGCCGGATCATTTTTGTGTAAACAATGTTTGATAAAAGCCTACTTTGCTGCCGTGATGATAAACGGACATTTTCTTTGTTATCATTCCCACCAACCGCAGCGGGAGAAAAAAATCCATCATTGTTTAAGTTTACATTAAAAATCTATTAGAACAGCTGAAGTCGGGAGCTGGGACCTATCACTTGATCAACGGCTGATCGCAATTGATTCTTCCAGAACCAAGCAGCAAAATTTCTACTCTGCTCGTTTCTGCTCCGAAAGGTTGGGTCATGCATATTTCGATTATCTAACATTAATAGCTTCCCCAACATGAAAATCGTATATTTATTTATCTTCTGTTTAGCGGAAATAGGATACATTTATACAAATTCTTCTGTTGAAACAAGGATTTGAGAGTCATTAAACTTTAATAAAGAATTATATCCGAGGCACAACGATGGTATTCCATACTCTATGGAATTCTTGGATATGTAAATGCAAAACAGGTTTACATGAAATTAAATCAGAACAGCAAATCCTCAGTTTGCAATCGTTGGGAATTTGAAATATTGATCAGTATTTCAAGTTCAGGTTTATTTTGTTAAGTTCGTCTGTCTTCTAAAGTCACTTGGCGTGGATTGTCCGATAGAAAACCTACGGGGTAATGAACATCGAAAGCAAAATGAAGCGAACGCCAGACAAAAGTAAAATTAAAACTAAAGTACGCGGATTAGCAAATAAGTAGTCAATTATGGCAAAGGAACAGACCAATACGTAGTAAGGGATGTTTTCATTTTGGATAAAATCGGAAATAATACACCGATAAGCCATTACATTATGGCCACCCTCAGCCTAGAGAAATGAGTGTCACTGGAGACCGAACGGGGGCGCAAGTGAAGTTCACAGAGCAGTATATGTACAACCTGAGGACCGGCATTCGTTTAGTAGACTGTTCGGAGTCAGAATAGGAAAGCTACAGATTTATCGAAGTTTGATAAAGGGCAAATTGGGATGGCACGGCGCTTTGGAAACGGCACCGCTTGTGGGTTGTTTACGTGTCGCTGCAGTGAGTACGTATCAAAAGTGGTGCACATATGGCCAAACGACAAACCGTCGTCCATCGGTGTGTCGTCGTCCGTAGCTCATTGATGCCAGAGGGGAGCGGAGACTGTGGCGCATTGTTCACAGCGGCCACAGTGCCACAGTGCGACAAATCACCTGCAGCTGAAACTGTGGCGATCAGAGGAATGTGTCACAGCACACATTTCATCGAAGCTTTCTGCGCATGGGCCTGAGCAGCCAAAGACCCATCCGGGTTTCCATGCAAACTGCACGTCATCGCCAACAACGCATGAAGTGGGCCCAAGTTCATCGAGATTGGACCGTGGATGATGGGAAGAATGACAGTAACAAGAAGAAGAAAGTGGCCTGGTCTGATGAATCAAGATTCCTGACACAGACAGTATTGTCAAGCTATGGCACCTGGATGCACTGTTCGGCGAAAACAGGACGGAGGCGGCGGTGTTATGCGTTGGGCGACATTTTCTTGGAACATTTTAGGCCCCATCATCCCAATAGCACAATCCCTGACAGCTGTCAGGTATCTGAACATCGTTGTGAACCAAGTTCACCCATTCATGGCAACTGTGTTTCCTCCTGATGATGGTCATTACCAACAGAATACTGCGCCATGCCGCACTGCCAGAATCCTCAAGGAGTGGTCGAGGAACAGGCTGGGGACTTTCTGTTAATGCCCTGGCCTCCAAATTCACCTGACATGAATTCAATCGAACATTTGTAGTTCGACTTGGAACAGCGGGTTTGCGCTCAATCACCACCACCCCGAAATGTACGGGAACTGGAGGATCTGATGTTGAAATTGTGGTACCAGACACCCCAGGATTTCTATTCCCACGTCATCGAATCGATTGCCTCGCCGAGTGGCCGCTGTTTTGGGGGCTAAAGAGGTCTTACAGCTTATTAGGTAAGTGGGCATAATGTAATGGCTCATCGCTGTATAGGTAGGAGGACATTCCGGCATTTGGATAGACTGCAATTCGGTGCCAATATCGATAAATGTCGTGAGTTAACAGCTTTTGGAAGAGGTATGATAGGGTCACTGTATCGCAAAGCCGGTGCAGGAATATCAACATCTTTTTTTCACCAATATCAAGAGTGTATCGATAACAAACCATTTCAAAAACACATTGTGTTGCAGACAGCGCTGTGGGTGGAAGAAGGTGGTAGATGAACGTTACCGTCGAAGTTGGTCTCGAATAGTTACAGGAACGGGGGAGCAACAGAGGCACAAATCATCGAAGACTTCAACGGCCGTTGTGCCAGAATCATTGCCACCAAGACCATCAGGCGATAATTAGCCATAATAAGATATGGAGTCACCAAATCCACCATAGTTCCATTCCTAACGTGAAAACACCTGACTGAACTCCTCATGTGAGCGTAAAACATGAATACTGGACCCTATGTGATTAGAGATGAGTACCGTTGTCCGATGAGTCCCATTCCCAGTTTGTTTGCGCAGAGGGTGGGATGCAGGTCTGTCGGAAACCGAACGAAGCGATCGCCCTGGCATGTCGACAAGGAACTGTTAAGACGTGTTCAGCTGCCACACGTTGGGACCTCTGGTAAGTATAGATGGATCTCTGAACAGACCACGTTACATGTTCATTCTTGCAGACCACCTACATACCTTCATGGTAATCATACACCCACAGGGCTCTTCAGCAGGACAATACACTTCCACACTGGTGACCATAACATTGTTAGATGAGTATTACGCAGGAATTCCTACCTGGAATGGTCTCCCCGTCCACCGGATATGAACCCTATGGCAAATACACTGCTAGATAATTGCTAAGGACGGAACATAAACGGCTATATAGCGCATAAAAAGTAAGTGTGGTTGGATGCTAAGTGAAATAAAATAATGTCAGAATGCCAGGACATTACAAGAAAGACAATTTATTTTGCTCTGAAATCCAGAAGGCTTTGGAACGTGTTCAAGGGACAAACAGGCCATTTTGTGCAGAATACGTAAACGTGAAAAAACGCAATTACCGTCCGCAGGCGTTCCGGCGTAAGATGTCAATACGGGATATGGCCACCATGGAGGGCGATGCAAGACTCCACACGTCGTGTCATGCTTTGCACAACATTATCAAGCAGCTGTTGAGGCAATTTATCCCATTCCTCTGTCAGTGCACGGATGAGGGTGTCTTTGTTTATTGGAGGGCATTGGCGACCAGCAAGACTCCTCCCCAAAGCATCCTACACATTTTCAATGGGATTCAGATCTGGAGAACGTGCTGGCCATAGGAGGCGTTGAATATCCTCACTCTCAAGACTCTCCTGGACAGCGACTGTTCGATGACATGTTGTGTTGTCGTCCATGAAAATGAATCTATCACCAACAGCACCACTGAACATGCGAACATAAGGTAGCAGAACATCATTAATGTATCGTTGGATAGTCATAGTCCCAGTTGGAAGCACATAGAGGGACGTACGGCCATTGATCATGATGCCAGCCCATACCATGACACTACATGTCGGATATCGGTCCCTTTCCTGTATGTTTGCTGGACAATATGCAGTACCACTATCACGCCAGATCAGTTGTCGTCGACAATCAGACGATAGACTGTATCTACTCTCATCTGAGAAGAGGACAGCAGACCAGTCGTTATCAGTCCAATTGCGATGTTGATGGCACCATTGCAAACGGGCGGTACGGTGACGTCTGGACAATGGGATGCACACAACAGGACGGCGGGCGTATAGTCTTCCTTCATGCAAACGTCTGGCGACAGTTTTTCGGGAGATCCGCTTGCCAATAGCAGCCATAAACTGATTTGCTACCTCACTAGCTGTGCTGCGCCAGTGTCTTTTTGTTGATAGCACTGTGTACCGATCTTCTGCAGGTGTCGTACTCCGAACACGACCTCCCCGTGACGTTTGCTACACTCTCCATTTGTTTGAAGTGATTTCCAAAGCCTTGAAACAACACTGTGGCTGACGTCGAACTCCCTGGCAACATCTGTTATTTTTCGCCCTTCTTCAATCTTGCCAATAATACGGCCACGTGTAAAATCATCTAGGTGATGTCGGGAAGACATACAGAAAATTGCAAGTTCGTCAGTTGGTTCTTTCCCTTTCAACTTTGCGTTTGAACAACAACGCTCAATACGCGTCAAATCCTTTATATCTCTTATCAGCGCTATGACGTCACGAACAAGTTCGGCAATCCAAAATTTGCATACGCACAACACGTCTTACTGTATCCCGCACTTATGCTAATTTCCACATTTTCCTGCCTTCCATTTTATGGTTGCTATCGTTGTTATTGTCATCCGACCTTAGCAATTGTCCGGCAGTGTATTAAGGATGTCGTGGAAAGGTCCGTTGCAGCTTCGTATCCGCCACCCAGGAATACAACGGAATTACTGACAGCCGTACAGCAAGCATAGGTGGAGATACCCGTGGAACGCTTTCGTGACCATGTGGGTTCAATTACTCGCTGTGTGACTGTCCTTATTCGGGAGAAGGGTAGGCTTATCCGGTAGGTATCCCATGATTTCTCTCCACTCAGGGTATATGTAATCGAATACGAGCAAAAGGACCAATGAGACCTTTGCAGATCAAACAAACATTCTTCCTGTGTCCTCCGTTTTCTAATTGTATCATTATTACCACATTAATAAAAATTGGTCTGATTCTTCCAATTCTGATTAAAGCGAAGCCAAACGTTAGGAACACATTGCAGTTGTTAAATGAGCTCAGGAGGGATTTATAAAGAATCCACTTTACCTCTCTTCATCTGGTTTTGCCTCTATGAAGATGTCTAGCCTGTTTTCGTGTCTGCCCATTGTTTGTAGAGTTTAATGACCCCCACGAGCAATTTAATTGGCTATAAGCAGTTTCCCGTCCTTCATTAGATGCCACTACCCCTAGGGAGAGGAGGGAGCCAATGCCATGGCACACCACCCATGCATCACCGGGGATTCGAACCCGGATCCATCTCGGCCGAATGATCAGAATCCAGGGCTTAGACCAATGGGTCTCCGGGGTGGCCAATTTTAAACTTACTGTTATGAAATTGCTGTTGTAGGTAGAACAAAACGAAATCTAGCAGGGACAAAAATGTAGAGGCTTAAACAGTAAGATCTCTTCCCTGGTGGCTGTTGTATCTGAATATACCTGTACACAGGGCCGGAGCTAGCCAAAGTTCCGTCCTGTGCGACTTTCCCTTTGCCGCCCCTTACCCTCTCTAATTGCCCCAACGCTGTCACGAATTCGTTGTTCTTATTCTTCCTTATAGCAAACATTTCTTAGCTCATAATCAACCATAGGTTTCACTCTTTTTCCTTCGGCTAATTATCGCCTGATGGTCTACTTCACATTTCAATGCAAAATGTGTTAAATATTTTCCTTTCATAAATAAAGTTTACATTTCCCCAAAATTTTATAAATATTACACCAAGCACACGAAGTTCAAATATTGGAGAAAAACATTGCCACAACCCAAAACATTATGACCACCTACCTAATAAACTGTTAGATCCCATTTAGCCAGCAACACAGCGGCCACTCGGCGAGGCATCGATTCCATGAGGTGGCGACAGGATCCTGGAATATGTGATACCAAAATGTCAATAGAAGGTCCTCCAGTTCCCGTACGTTTCGGGGTGGTCGTGATTTAGTGAGAACTCACTTTTCCAAGTCGAACCATAAATGTTTGATTGGGTTCATGTCAGGTCAATGTCGAGGCCAGGGCATTAACACAAAGTCACCAGCATGTTTCTCGAACCACACCTTGACGATTCAAGCAGTGTGGCATAGCGCATTATCCTATTGATAATATCCATCACATCCAGGAAACACAGTTGCCTTTTTTGTGTGAACTAGGTCCACAACGATGTTCAGATAGCTGATATCTGTCATGGATTGTGCTATTGGGATAATGGGGCCTTAAGTGCCACAAGAAAACATCGCCAACAGCGTAAGACACCGCCGCCGGCCTGTTTTCCCCCAACATTGTATCCATGTGCCATTGCCTCCTCTGGTAATTGGCGTATCCGCGCTCGTCCGTCTACATGATGCACCAGGAATCTTGATTCGTCAGACCAGATCACTTTCTTCTAATCATCCCCGGTCCAATCTCGATGGTCGTAGATCCATTACATGCGTCGTTGGTGATGACGTGCAATGAACATGGGGACCCCACTGGGTAAGCAGGCTCATGCACAGAAGGCTTCGATTATCTGTGTGCTGTGACACATAGCCCATAACACCAATGTTGCAGACGTATGTGATTTGTCGCTCTGTGGCCCTTCGGTCGCTGTGAAGAACGTGCGACAGTCTCCGCTAACCACTGGCATCAGTGAGATGCGGGACACACACGACTGTACTACGTTCGTCGCTTCACCATCTGTGTACCACTTCTGATAAGTACTCACCACAGCGGCACTTGAACAACCCATAAGCCACGCCATTTCCGAGATCGCAGTTCTGAGGCGCTGAGCCATCACATTTTGTCCTTTATCAAACTGTACTAACCGAAAGCCGGGCCTCGGGTTGTGTATACACTGCTGGCCACCCAAAATGCAACAACAAGAAGGAAGCATCCGATTGGCCTGAAATTCGCAGCATGCGTCGCCCGCGAGAGGACATGCAAACGATTAGCATTGTAGGGCATATGCAAATCATGTGCGCCCGGCAGGCCACCGAGAAGCACTATAAGAAGGGTGCACAGATGACAGGGTGTAAGTAGTGGAAGTGTGTTGTGCTGAAGAACCTGTGCGTGGAAAGCTTCCTGATGCCTCGTCGCAGAATACGACAGTCATTCCACTAAGTTTCGGAGTTCGACAGAGGACGAATAGTGGCTTATCGCGACAGCGGTTTATCCTACCGAGACATCGGCGCCCGTGTGGGACGACATCCAGCCACAGTGAGGCAAGTATGGATTCGGTGGGTGCAGGAGAAACGGACGGACCGAGGTGAGCGATTGCTGCAGCCGCGGCACACCCCCGAACGAGAGGACCGGCATGTTGTGCGGCGGGCAATGACGGCTCGCACCGCCACATCACGAACGTTAGCTCAGGAAGTAGGGTGTGTTGCGCAACAACCGGTGCCAGCACGCACCGTTCGACGACGTCTGCAGGAGCGGGGACGTGTCGCACGGCGCCCATTGCTCCGAATACCATTGACGTTACACCACGGCCAGGGCGGTGGCAGTGGGCCGTTGAACGCCCCACCTGGACTACGGAATGGCACAACATTGTCTTCTCCGACGAATCCCACTTCTTCCTGCAACACCACGATTGTCGGATCCGCGTGTGGCGGCACCGCGGTGAGAGACTGCATGACGCCTGCATTATGCATCGCCATACCGGTCCGTCGCCTGGCGTTATGGTTTGGAGCGCAATTGGATATGACACCCGCACCCCACTGGTATGCATCGCCGGTACACTCAACAGCCACCGCTACATCTCCGACGTTTTGGAGCCTGTAGTCCTCACTTACCTGCAGACCTGCCAGCGGCCACGTTTCAACAGGACAATGCGCGCCCGCACGTGGCACGCATCGTGCAACAATTCTTCATGACCCACCAGGTGTCACTGCTGCCGTGGCCCGTCTGTTCTCCCGATATGTCACCCGTTGAACACGTCTGGTCTCTGATCGGCCACCGAGAGGCCCGGCAACCACCACCCGCGGCTACGCCTGATGAACTGTGTGGCAACGTGTGGAAGCAGCTTGGACCAACATACCCCAAGCCCACATCCAAGCCTCTTTCGTTCGATGCCGCTGCGTGTAGCGGCCGTTATTGCCAGCCATGGGGGCCACACGAACTATTGATGTCTGCGTGTTCCGCAAGTCGCACTGGCCTGTAAGCTCAATCGTTTCATCTTTTTATCTGTTGTTATGTCTCCAGTAAATCTGGCTTTGCTATCTCGTGTCCTTCTTGGTGTTGCATTTTGGGTGGCCAGCAGTGTATATACTTCTCTGTGAACTTCACTTGCGCTACCGTTCGGTCTCCGTGTGCTTATTTTTCAATCGGTGTAAAGGTACTCGGGGATTAATAAGGGAGCCGATTAAACTTTTTTATTTCCGTATTTATTCATTTAGCTGCAAAAAGCCTGCTTGCTGTCGAGTACTAATTATTCTAAATGAGAAACTTAGTACTCGACAGGAAGCTTAGTACTTGACAAATGTTAGGATAAAACAGAAAACGGATTTTTTGAACTTTTAATACATTACAAATTAAACCTACCAATAAAAGTCTGTGATATAATGTAAAAAGAAACTACATTTTTATCACAGAATTTCGTAATCAATAAATTACGCCAAAATGATTGATAATTTTGCTTAAACAGGAAAAGAAGAAAATAATACGTATAACGGTAGTTCAAATACAAAGAACTTTTCTGGTTTTAGATCTTGCAAATTCTTTGACTGCTTCTGTGTAGTCTAATTTTTTAGCCAATTGATGTTCAATTGAAATTATTGCCAGTCCACTCAAACGGCTCTGTGGCATAGTTGACCGCAAGTATGTCTTGATAAGCTTAAGTTTAGAAAAATTCTCTCCCCACTAACTACACTTACAGGTAGAGTCAGTAGGATACGGAGTGCAACACTTACATTTGAGACAAAATTGTGTGGGTTAATGAATTTTAAATTTTTATCGGACCAATACCAGGCTCCACTAAAGCCGAGAGCACTTCCATTTCATCTTTTAAATCATCAGAATTTGTGTCTTTCAAATCTTTGTCCTGTGAAACATTAGAAAGGTTAGAACATTTTTCACTGAGCAGATCATTGGCCATTTCTTGGAGCTTGCTTACATTATAAAGAAAAGAAATTGTATCACAGTGAGATTTCAATTGTATGAATCTTTCTTCCAAAGATGTAATTGTAATGTGTGAAAGGTGGAGAATGGCTCATCAAAGATGTAACTACAATGTCTAAAATGTGGAAGTAAAATTCAAATTTATAACGCATTGTTAGATCTTTAATAGGTTCATCATCTCCTTCTAAAGTGAACTGTTTGTTCCATTTTCCCCTTTAATCACGCCCGCACCTGTGTTTGCTGTGGACAAGCGCACATGATCCTATCGTTTCTTTTCGTGTAAGCACCATTAAAAGGATAAACAACACAAATATTTTCTTTCTGCATATTTTTAATATTGGATGAAAGAAGTCCTTTACAAATAGGATAGGTTGCTTTCTCCTTTTTACGCTTCTCCGCTGTTTAAACAAAAAAAAGGAATTTTGTCGCATGCATGTAAATAACAGGGGTGTGTCCCGAACCGACCCTATTCCGTATGAATTCATTCATGGGTGAGCCAAACTTCTTAAAAGTCTTATCCAAAATCCGGGTAAAATCCTATTAGACTGATTTTGAAATTTTCAGCTGCAGTCTAGTAAATAACACATGCTATATTTCCTTACTGTGTTGAAATATCTCTAAATTAACCTTCCATTTGTGTTCAAGTGCTTTTATGTAAGTTTGGTTTCTTCTCAAATATTTTCTGAGCTTAAGCCATAGATTCTCTCTCGTAAATTTGAAGTTGGCATCACCTGAGAGCACATCAAAGTGCACCCTATGTATTTAGACTCGAGAGATAAGAGCTTGTGTGTAAAATGTTTAGTGTGCAGTGTTTGAAAGGCAATGACAAAGGATCAACTTATGTTATGAGTTATATGTAATTTTGCACTACTTCTATGTGTGCGACGTTCTACACTAAAGAGCAATTGAATTAGAGACAGCCGGCGTTATGCAAATGTGGCACTGCGGGTGGCCCTGTAAACGGAAACGACATGACGTATGCGGTGATCCGACAATATAAGAAGCGATGCGATGGGAATCAGTAAGAGTCGGACGTGATATGGGTAAGACGAAGGATCTAAGCGCATTTGATCATGAGAAAATTGTCGGGCCCGACTAATGGGTCACTCCATCTCGGAAGTCGTGCAGGCACTGGGATTTTCACGAGCCACTGTGTCACGGGTGCACCGTGAGTACATGGAATCCGTTAAAACCATCCCTGCAAGGGCCGACTGCCGTGGACGAGAGTGTGTGGATGAGCGGGATCATTGTCGGCTAGCTCGCATTGTAACAGCGGATAGACGGGCCATAGTGCAAGAAATCACTCGGCAATTTAACGCTGGTGCACAAAAACGTGTAAGCAGCCACACCATCCAGAACCATCTCCCGCTATGGGGTACAGAAGCCATCGTCCCACGAGAGTACCGCTGCTGACCGCACACAACAGGGTGCAAAGATTAGCATGGGCGCGGGAGCATCGCCACTGGACCCTAGACATGTGGAAAATTGTTGCCTGAACTAAAGAGTCGAGATTCACATTGGCACATGCGAATGGCAGGATACGAGTAAGGCGCAAACCACATGAAGCGATGGATCCTTCTTGCCAGCAGGGTACTCTTCAAGCTGGTGGGGATGGCATTCTTGTGTGGAGACTGTTTACGTGGAGTGAAATGAGACCCCTGGTACGTGTTACATCGTCCCTCACAGGTCAACGTTACCGAGATATCCTGGACGACCATTTGCTCCCGTTTGTGCGTCTTCAACATCCTACTGGGGACCTCATCCTGCAACAAGACAATGCACCGTGCCATTGATCCGTAATTGTATCCGAATCGTTGGATGAACTCTCCACCGACGTACCCTCGCTTCCTTGTCCAGCTAGGTTACCTGACCTCAATCCCATCGATCACATCTGCGATGCCATCGAGAGAGATGTTCCAGGTTCTGACACCCCTCCATCAAATCTTCGTGAACTGTGGGAGCTTGTTCAGTGGTCATGGATCCGTTTGGCTTCCCAACGCTTCCGGTGCCTTTGTTAAGTCCATGCCGAGACGAATCGCCGCCGTCATCAGGGTGAAATGTGGTGCTACACTTTACCAGACAGGTATATCTAATTCAATTGCTCTTCAATGTATATTGAGTGACAGTATTGTAGAAGAGATTTTACTCGCGTTATCGCGCTGTTATGAAGAGATTATTTGAGAGAGCTGTATCTATGTGATACGAAAGACTGTTGTACAAACGAATTGCATTTATTGATTAAGTTTATACGTCTTGTTGATGGTAAATATTTGAAGTATTTTATTTCCATTGATGACTTGCTGAATTCCTGAATAACAGAAAATTCAATTCGTTGGTTTCTTTGAAACCTAACCATATTATATTGAAGTGACTTCGTTATGCCTAATTAAGTTTTTAGCTGCTACGAATAACTGATATTCAACCTAGAAAAGTTACCTTTAGGTTGAAGTGAAAATTTAAGTCCCCAGTGAATCATTAAGCTGAAAATAAACCTTTACAGTAATAGTTACAGACAATCCAATATCTAACAATTATTTTACAGTATTTAAGATAAATTATGACATGTTGTACTTATTTTCTGTGCAGTCTGTTTCGCCAAAGTGTTATCCAGACTACTATAGCAGCTAAGAGTGCACCCTCTGTAGGCCCAAAGTTTGGTTGACCCTAATAATATGGCCAGTTGGTGTTGAATAATTCACACTCATAATCTACTTGAAAGTTATGGAACTACTGCTACTATGAAAGAAGCAACTCACGGTTTTTGAAACTTGTTATGATAAAACCTGCTGGAATGTTTAAACGATGTGATTGGTGTATATCGGCAATTATCTCCCGAAAATGAAATGCGAAAATTTCAATGTTTTCTTGTTTCCAAATGTGATTACTTATCAGATTTAACTCTTGCGCTCGTTTATCCTTACAATTCTATAAGTTACTGATACTGGTTTGTCAGAAAACATCAGCTGCTTGCAATTATCAAGATTTTTAGCTGAAAAGCTTTGTTTCTTTATCTCTTCCTTGTTAAAATGTCGAAGATGAATTCTGTCTTTATTGTCACCTTTCCTGACAAGTCTTGTGTCATAAGTTGTTTCTAGAAATGACAAGGCCGTTAGCAAAATAAAAAAGATGTAAATTATTGCCGTAAAACTTTGTCCATTTGTCACCTCAGTTGATATGCTGAAAGCCATTCATTGGGTGGCACTGAAAAGCATAAGAAAAATGACTTGTTTCAATCCTTTTCAAATCATGCATCATGTTTTATTTTGCCTTAAAATATGCGAACATCGCGTCTTCAGCTAACAATTTTGATCTAGCTTCTGCGTTGAAAAGTTAAATAAAATTGCTGTTGTTAGTAGGAAGTCAAAACTTTTAGAGTAAAAATACAGAAAACATACACTATATTGAAAAAAGTCACCGGACACCTAGAAGAGAAACACAACATAGCATTTATTGATATACATTAATACGGTATCGGTCCACCTTTGGCCTTAACGCATGCACTGATCCTTCGAGACATGCTTTCGACAAGGTTTTGGAACACAGCGATAGGTATGCGTTTCCATTCAGTTCATAATGCTGCCGCTAACTGTTGCTTAATAGTAGGCCTTTGTTCCAAACTTATTATGTGGCGCTCTAATTCATCCCATAGGTGCTCTATGGGATTAAGATCAGGGCTCTGTGCTGGCCAGTCCACACACGATACGGAATTATCGTCAAACCACGCAGTAATAGTCCTTAGCTTATGGCTCGGTGCGTTATATGCTGGTACCAACAAGGCTCTGTTCCATAGTATTGCCACAATATTTGTAGGACATAATTGTCCAGAATATCGAGGTACACGTGCTAATTAACAGGTTTGTGCACGATAACCAATGGGCCGGGACCATACCACCAAAAACACTCACACAAGAGTACACTGCCAGCTCCAAACTTGCCTGTTGGAACAGTACACTGTGGTAAATAGCGTCCCCCCGGCTGCCGCCATGCCCAAACTCGTCCATCATACTAATGGATCGTGAACCTGGATTCATTAGTCCATAGGACCCGTTTCCATTGATCTACGGTCCACGATATATGTTCTTTACACCATGCTAAACGACGAGTAGCATTCCGAGTGGAGATGAAAGGCTCATGAGCAGCCGCACGATCGCGGTAACCCATGGAATGAAGTTCTCTGCGAATGGTACGTGTAGATACCTTCTGCAAAACTCCGTCGATTAGGTGAAACGACTTTTTTGCGGCTTTGACGTCCTCTATCACTGATTTTCATTGGTCTGCCGATACGTTTTGCTGCCTCATGCACTCCATGTGTCTTCCACTTATTCAGTACATCCAAAACAGTTGACTTGGGTATGTTTTAGCGCCTCTTGGTTTCTCTTATAGACAACCCACTAATATGACACCCAACAATCTTTCCTTTCTCAAAGTCAGTTCTCTCCCGCCGCGACATTTACACTCAACCTCACAGGGCGATATGGTCGCGGTCAGCTGCAGACTTGTTTTTGTACCGTTTGCAGCTGTACCGCGCATCTTAACAACGCAGCGGAGTCGTCCATTTCCTTTCGCAGGGGTGTCCGGTGACTTTTGTCAATATAGTGTATATGCGGTTAAAAGTTATTGTATCTTTTAGAAAATTCTCTTTATATAGAGATACTGTCGAAAGCGCACACTGCAAAAAAATTTCTGAAATTCACTAGCCACTTTGAGTGATTCCTTTGGGGAATCAACGAAGCATATTTATGATACTACCTTTTCCGTGAAATGACGGAAAAAAGTCCTGAATTTCACGGAGTTTTCAACCTTTCCGCAGTTACTTTCCTACACTGACGGTAAATTTCCGTTTTTAAGATGTGTTAACGGAAAATTCTGAATTTTCAGAAACTTTCAGCAAATTCTTATGTTTATTAACGGAAAAACTCTGTTTTCATTTTTTTTGTATCCATATGTCGAAAACATTCTGATAATTGGAGACATTCGCGGGAACACCCGAGGTTTGATTAAATGTTAAATTTCAATCGTCTGTTAAAGAAATTGATTTTGAAGTTCTGTAGCTCAGATCGGATATTGTTAATAGCATATCGCATGAATTTTGGTTATTGTAGCCGGGATATTTCTTCTCCTCTCCTCCATTTTGTGCACCAGCTATCTCTATGTATACTGCATAAAAGTGAAAGTTTGTATGTTTATTCCGCATACGTTCCTAAACGGTTTGATGGATTTGTACCAAAACTGGCATACACACTCTTCATCACCCAAATAAAATACAATTTTTAGAAATTCCATCGCTAAGGAGGTCAAATGTGTTTTTACGGGGCCCTCTATAGACTGGGTGAAAGTCGTCTGCTGCGGAATTACTACGCGTGTCACAGCAACAGTCGTCATGTGACGCCTCACTCCTGGCCAGCTTCCGCGGTTCAGGCATACGGGGAAGAGTCCGATTTTTGAAAGCACAACGCATCGGCGGAACATATTGTCATAAGTATTTTTTTGTTTATGTTACCATGGCATTTCCGTTGTAAGGATTACGTTTCATTAGACTCCCAACAGTTGGCGCAGGAGTCTCAAATATGGGTGGAGCTACAGATTCCCACCAATAGGCGTGGTCCTCTCAAATAGCATCAAGGTTAAATTGAAGTTAAAACAGACGGTCATCTTCATTCATAAAATTTAAATACAAGATTAGTATTGGTATTAGTATAGATAAAAGATATAGCCTATGTCCACCGGAAAGAAGTAAGCTTCTCAACGATGAAAGAATTATCCGAATGGGTTTAGTTTTCAAGATTAGTAAACCAAATTCCGTATATTATCGTGAACTACTTCCTTTCACGTTGGGGGTGATCAGGTTGTATATCTACGCTCTAGAAAGCTGAATGCGGAGTGCAGGAAGTGCATTATTGTGCATGTTTGCTATTTCGAGTTTTTAGGGATCAGAACGCCATTATAAATTGTGATTTTTATAATAAAAGTTTCATCAAATGTGGTGAAATGCCTGCAAAAAACGCAAACCCATCGGACAAGTTCAGCCGAAAGCAAAGAAAGTAAAATTACTTCGAAAGAGTGAGACAACCGAACAACGTGATCGAAGACTTATGGATCAGCGGGAAAGAGCCAGTGTATCTAGGGCGGCAGAGACCTTGGAACAGCATGAGGCCCGACTTGAGCGTTGTTCATCATGGTACGATGTTTTGTTATAGTGCGATTTACATTGTTACTTGAAAACAAACTTTATGTCTATCCCGGGCAACGCCAGGTATCTCCGCTAGTTACATATATATTGTATTACTGTAAGAAACCGGCTATTTAAATTATTGTACAGGTGATTGTAAATGTTTATGCATTGGAGTGCTTAAGGCAAAAGCTGCTACAGCTATCAAGAATAAATTTTGTATTTTGAAGTCTTGTGAAATAATACTATAAAACAGTACAATTCACTATTTCTTAAAGATAGTTGAAAGTTATTGTCTGTTAAAAAATTTAAAAAATATCTCAAGTTACAAAGCATACTGTTGCTTCGAAAAATCACAATGAAAAAAAAGCTTAATTTGTGATAAATCCTCTTACAGAAAAAGTCAAATTATTACAAACGTATTAAAAAAACTCCCACCGAAAATAGAACGAATAAATCACTAGCATCATTACAGACAAAAAAAAAAAAAAGGAAAAAAATCGCCGTCGCGTCGAGAGGGTTTAACGTTGAACGCGATTGCTCTTTCAGAGTCTTTCTGGCTTAATGGTTAAGTCGCACGGCGTCGAGTGATATTAGAACACGAGACCGGGGATGGCCTAGTGGTCAACGTTCGTGACAGCCACAGAGAAACCGTAGGTTCGATTCCAGGCAGGTACGAACGCTCGAACCACTAAATATACGCCGTGCGTCGGATCGGTACGTCAAGCAGTCGGACCATGGGTACTGCCCCCCCCGGTTATAAATAAGGGCGTCTTCCTCCCCCTTTCTACCTCGCTTTCGTGTCACTGTTCGTTCTGTCGTGCACTCCAGCCAAAATCTAAAGTTACAAAGCATTCTGTTGCTTCGAAAAATCTCGAGTTACAAATAATCTATTTTTTACTGTGCAGTGGGCACTAACTTCCTATTTCTAAGGGTTGTGTATGACCTGCGGGGTCAGACACTCCCTTCCTGAAATCCTCTATATATATGATCTGATCTGGGACTGGAACACACCTGAACCACGGCGGTTCCAGTCGTACTCGGGTCGAAAAGTTCCCCGGGCGTAAGACCTGCATAAATACAGAAAAACGTGAAACGGACTTTTAGAAGTGAACAGAATTCCTGTCAACGGAAAATACGTGAGAAAAACGAAAGTTAAGAAAAACGGGCACTTTTAAAAACGAAAATTTCCTTAAAAGACGAACACTTACCGGTAACTTTCTTGCACGTCATTTTCAGGAATTTTCCGTGCATTCACAGCGCTTATTTTTTACCGTGCAGTAAGCACTTCTGAATACACATCTTTTTGTCTTAGGTCATAAATCGTGTTTTTTTACGAGCGCTGTCGCAGTTTTTTTTACAACAGGTTTGCCAAATAACAACAAAAAAACACTAAATGGCTCATAATTTGGAAAGTCTAGTGCGGCCCGTACCAGAAAGTTCAAGACCTTGCCCGTTTTCTTCGTACTAACTTACAGTGCTGCCATGATAGGCCCTGTATACCCTGAAGTAGCAAATTATTAGGGACACGTACTTAATTACGTATTGGGCAGCCTATGGCCTTCCAAACAGACTTGATCGGATATGGCGTGAATAAAATCAGGCGTTCAAATCGTTCGACAGATATGTTTAGACATGCAAATGTGATCGCGTCCGTAAATTGCATAATGTTCTCTAGAGGAGGATCTCTGTTACAAATACAGAGGATGTTTACACATTCTTAGAACGATCTTCCAGCAATTTAATTAAAGTTTAAAATAATGCAAAAGTAAGCATAACTATTTTATTAACTGACAGATGTTCAAATTGCACATGTTGGTAGTGTAACTCTTTCTCTATAGTAACCCTTCTTCTTCATTGCTGGTAAATAATGGATTCCAAGCAGAAGCAACGTGCTCTCATTGATTTCTTGACGAAGGAAGGGTGTAGGCTGTCCGACATCCACAGAAGGCTACAGAATGTTTATGGAGACGACACCACTTACAAGAACAATGTGCACAGATGGATGAGGAAGTTTAAAGGAGGGGAAACCAGCATTGAAGACAAACCACGCATTGGGAGACGGTCATCATCAACCACTGACACGAATCGTCAGCAAGTGGATGAATTGATTCGCGCGGAGAGACGAGTCACAATCCGTGAGCTTGTTGCACAACTGTACTGTGGTCACAATGTCATACAGAAAATGGTGAAAGACTTAGGATATTGGAAAGTGTGTGCAAAGTGGGTACCTCGGCAGTTCACACCCGATTTGAAGAAGAGAAGGGTTCAAGTATTCTCTGATCTGCTGGTAGCGTTTGAAGCCAATGAAGATACGTTTGTTTTCAATCTGTCGACAGGAGATGAAACGTGGGCGAATCTTTGTGATCCAGGAACGAAGAATCAATCCACGGAATGGCGGCACACCTCTTCACCAAGACCTAAAAAGTTCAAGAGCCAGTGATCAGCACAGAAAGCCACAGTGATCAGCACAGAAAGCCACAGTGACTGTTTTTTGGGATGACAGGGGTGTCATTCTCCTTGATTGTCTGAAACATGGCCGTACCGTGATCAGTGAGCGATACATTGAGACACTCAAGAAGCTTAGAAAAGCCATAAGGAGGAAGAGATCGAACAAGAATTTGAAAAGGATCCCCATTCACCATGGCAATACGAGACAATCTTTGGCAACAAATCAGGCGATCAGCAAATTAGGTTGGCTGGTGGTCCCCCATCCACCATACACTCCAGATCTGTCGCCTCCCGACTTACACCTATTCGGTCCAATGAAGAACAGTCTCCAGATATAACGATTTGATGACACAGACGAGGTGAAAGTGGCTGTGAAGAAGTATGTTCAACAGTCCACACCTGAATTTTATCAAAGATGATTCGAAAGTTGGGTTCAATGGTGGCGTAAATGCATTGCTTGTGACGGAGACTATGTTGAGTAGACCTTTGTATAGAGAAGGAATTACTCTAACAACATGGGCAGTTTGAACAACCGCTGTCAGTTAATAAAAAAATTATGCCCAGTTTTGTATTACTTTAGGTACAACCCTCTTATTTCTTTCTCAATTGCCCTATCTGATAGCTCTTTCTCGGCACTCTGAACCTGCACCTATATTTCCAAGATAACATGGCATTTCTTAAAATTGGTAGTGGTATTTTATTCCACTCCTCTTCCATTGATTTCCATAGTGCAATGGTTAGGACAGCTTTTAGAAAGCGTTCTTTTTGGCAGTCAGAAGTCACAATACTCCATTGGCGACTAATCAAGGGACTTTGAAAGAATATCAGGAAAATGTATGGAGAGGATTTTAGGAAGGGAGTGTCTGACCCCAGGTCTTAAACAACTCATAAAAATAGGAAGCTAGAAGATTTGACTAGTGCCACGGAAGCGAAGTAGAAAGGGGGAGGAAGACGTCCTTATTTATTACCGGGGGTCCAGTACCTGGGGCCCGACGACGTAACGTGCCCATCCGACTCACGGAGGATATTTAGTGGATCGAGCGTTCGTACCTGCCTGGGATCGAACCTGAGGTCCTTTCTGTGGCAGTCACGAATGTTGCCCACTAGGCCACCCGCGGACTTGATGCCCGTCTCTTCTTTTTTTCTTTTTTTTTCAAGAAATGGAATGGTAAATTTGGATGTATGACTGATAGCCTTATCCTGAAGGAGTTCTACTCTTTGAAGGCTTTGTGGATACAGAAATGGTATTTCCGCTTTAAATATAGGAGATAAAACATTATTTTGGAAATAAGTAGAAATGATTTTAACATTATTTCGAGTTTTTCTTAACTTTAATTTCCCATTGTACGAGAAACCAGCAATAATCATAATTTTTTACTGAAACTTTCTTTGGATTCTTGAAACCTAGTTTGTAAGTCTTTTTCTGCTGTTTTGCGATAGCAAATCGACCTTTTTTGTTACAGTCGTTTAGGTAGATTCATGTTTAATCAATAGTTCTAATGAATTTCCATCTGTGCCCGTCTAAATGATTTTCATAAAGAAATCTACACCGTGTGCTGCGCTCAGCCTCGTGCCTAGGCTGTGAACATTATGTTTTTTTTTTTTCAAATTAAAATTTTTGTGTATTTGCTTGTTTACAGTTGATACAGAGATGTTTAATGACTTACCAATTCCTCTTTGGGTAGATGGATTTTCTTTTAAGACCAGAGACCTTACATTTGAAATAGCGTAAAAGTACGTACCTTCTTCGGAAATCAATTTGGCTCTCTTTTTCTTGTTAAAAACAATGCTTGACGATTTCCCTTCTATTATTAATAATATTGCTTATTTTACATTTAGAAATTATAATTTCACGATTTCAGCAGTGTTTGTTACGCTTCCCAACCGTAGGTTGAAGAAGCGTATATGCTCCAGCTTTGTGTCTGTCCGCACGATAACTCTTCGATGAAATTTTAGTATGTGATAGGAGACCACCTGAGGACGAACCTTTTGAAAGTGGGCGAAATGGGGTCAAAGGTCAGGACATAGTAGGAGCGGGATCGATTCCATTGCAATTATGCGTCATAACGTGCGTAAAAATAGTTCGATTTCGATTAAAAGTTTAGAATGTGGTAGGGGACTACCTGCGCACGAACCCTATTGAAAACGAAAGAGATGGGGTAAAAGATCAGAACATAGGAGCGGGATCCACTCCATTGTACTTATGCGTCATAACTTACGTTAAAATGCATCGATTGCGACAAAACGTTATCATGTTGTTTTGGAAGCATACTAAACCTGTCCTGTTGAATATAATCGAAATGAGATCCAAGGTCAGGGCACAGGAGCTAGATTTATTCCACAGCCATTATCCTCATAACTTGAGTAATAACTTGAGAAATGATTTCTGGTATGTTGGAAAGCGTATCATAATCAATGCAACGCATGATTTTACTAACTTGTTTAATTACAGAATACGAATATCTCTCTTCGTAAAGATCAAACGCATTACCTTATATTCACAACTTCTTTACGTGTGTCTGTTGCTTTACAGATGACATTTAACTGCAGCAGATGTTCCTTTCGTGTTTATCTAACCCGCTGCTTTCAGTTTCAATTCTTTGAATTTCACTTATTTTCCGAAATTTCATATCAAAAACGTTCTGAATATGTGTGAACAGCCTCTGTAGATCACTCAATCTCATCCGACAGCTGTTCAATTGGGCTAATATCTAGGGAATGAGGGAGCCATGGAAGCACTTTGGAGTCATTGTCTTGCTGTTGTAACCACTGCGTGACGATTCGAGTTTTGTGCCATGGCGCCTTATGGGAGCAGTACTTTTCATCAGAAAACACCATGTAGATATACTAGTTTGTCTGGATCGTAATTATGTTAATTTAACTCGTGGCATTCAAACGACATTTCAGATATGTTGAAGAACCCGACTTTAGCCCTGAAATCCGACCTCAGATCATTACACATCCTACACCACATTGTGCAGTTAACACAAGGCAGCTGGGATCCACTGATTCGTGCTGTAGATGCCATATTCTGTCCCGTCGATCAATATGCATTAAATGAAAACGTGGTTCATCGTACCAGGAAACCTTTTTTAGTCTCCAAGGGTCCTGTTTTGATGCTCCCGTGTCGACTTCTGACGTTTTTGTCGGTTTTTAATAGAAATGAGTTCTAACGAAGGGAAACGTTTACTGTTATAACCTATTCCGCTAATGCGCGGCGGGATGTGTATGCTGAAATTCCCTTCTCAATACCACTGTTATACTGCGTGGTAATTTGGCGCAATGAATCTCGTTCGGTACTTCGTACAATTCTTCCCAACTGCCGTTTCGAACTTTGACCACTTTTTTCTGCATGTACGAAGACCGCTGACTTTTTTTGTTCGCGCACCACACATTATACACCCTCGGCACAGTTGTTCTTGCATTGCTGAAAAGGTTTCCACTTCTAAAATGCTTGCACCTTCCCTCCTAGCTCCCATTATCATATATTCTAAACCTCTTAAATCACGAATCTTTCCTTTTTACAGCTATCTACACCTCCTACACATCGGAAACCTATGTAGTGAGCTGTTTACATAGCCATCTCAATGTCATCGATGCGTACGTAAGTAAGCATGGCACCTGTTTGATTGCTATTGAATCTTCCTAATAACTTGCTACTTCAGTGTATGCTCAAAGCGTTTACACTCTATTTCAGACTCGCAGCGTACAGGACAGCTCACTGATTTTAGCTTCAATTAAAGAACAGGCCAGTTCGTGATACATTTCAATACCTCCCATTTCACTCAGTGGTCTTCATCAATTCTACAGCCTCTTAAGAGGAACTAAAGGTACCAAGGAACAAGATCACACAGATTTGAAAACTTTGGGTTCTTGTTCGGCAGCCTTAACTCACCGGGAAGTTCTGGAAGACACTCAAAATTGGCCACATTATTTTTCCTTGTTGTCTGAGTTGCTGCGGACGTTTCAAGTGGAAATTCCGAAGGAGAAGAGGGGAAGTGATAGAAGTAAAAATATTTACGATGCCAAGCTATTTTTAGGTGAAACAGAAGAACACATGAAAAGGCTTTTTAATCATGCGCTAACATTGGGGTTTGAAACTTTCCCTCTCATCTGCTCATTCCGAGAAGCAGAACATATTTCATTTAGGTGTTATCATTCTATCGTCTGTGGAAAATTTTCCTTAAAACGAATGTGTGTCGCTCTCCCAATGTACGAACAGTATTTTAGTATCTGTTACGAATTGTGTTAATTAGTTTGACTAGAGTGCATGAAGGATTATACACTAAATGCTCACTGAGTTACAATCACCCCTATGAAAAGTGAGTTACACCAGATACTGATATAAGGTGGAGAAGGCGTGGCATGTAGGCCACAAGAATGGTATATTCGAGGTTGATGGTTCAGTTGTGAGGGACGTTACGGGCGTGGTAGGTAAAACCAAGGATTTATCGGAGTTTACGGAAGACCAGATTGTGGGCGCAGATGTGACAACGTGGAACTAGAGGCGATTGCATTATTTTTCCAATTTGAACAATTATTTTTGCATTGGAAAGTTTGAAATGGGAGAATGCTGATCCTTGCATTCCGGTTTTTTCCAATGTACAACTTCGCCGCTATAAGGCGTAAATGGGGAGTAAATAAAGTACATTTTGTTCCATATATTGTTCTCATGTTTAATTCTAAATATACAATTGACATTTTTTTCCCATTCGATGCCATTTATATTGAAGACTATTTTAGGTACAGTCTTTTTTTCAATACACAGATTTTTCGCTAGTAGACGTAAAGGTAAAGTGCCTTTTCCCCGATATCTCTGCTTCTAAAGGTACGATTTGAAAACTTCCTCTTACATCGGATATACAGCTCCTGATGAGAAGGAGCTGCATACTGTTATAATTTCTTATATTATTTCGTCTTGTACATAATTTATCATTTTTGATAAATAATTGTTTCAAAACCAAGAGACGCAAGTCTATATTTCTGCATCTGATGTGTTTACAGCAAATTCTGAGCTTCTGAAACTTCGACTGGAAAAATTATTTCGTGCACCGATACCGAGGTTGATGGTTCACGTTCTGAGAAACGTGGGGTTTCTCAAAACGTGGAGCATCATTAACCAAAATTGAAGACTCGTGCAACATAAATCACTGAAACGATGGAAGTGTTTCGTCTTTAGCACGATTTTAATGATAAAAAGTGAAAAATATATACAATTAACAACATGAGCATTTTTGAGGCAGCCGCTGCCTCGAAAGTGCTCATGCTTTTAATTGTATATATTATTCATTTTTGTCATTAAAATCGTGCTAAAGACAGAAAATTTTCATCGTTTCCGTGAACCATCAATTCGACGTTTTGAGAATACCTCCTGCTTAAAATAGAAAATAATTTTTCGCCAGGGAACGTAGATGTATATCTTACTTTTGTCAATATATCTGTTTCTAAGAGTCCGATTTAAAACATTCTTTCTCTGTTGGAGACCGTTTACGGTGCGAAATGTTTCTCATAAAATTTCAAATTTTTCTTAAATGAACAAGTGTGCCACTAGAGGGCGTAAGTTTCATTTACAGCAATATCTGTGGGAACAAAAACCCGACTGAAGAAATCTTTTTCGGTCAGATACTACTAATTTTGAAAGCTCTTTGTGTATATTTTGTTCCCAAAATAATACCTAATTTCGCCGCTAGGAGCGCAAATGTTTAACCTGTTTTTCTCAATATCTCTGCTTCTCAATGTGCGATTTAAAAACTCTTCTAACATCGAATTCCAATTACCTGGTGAAACACTTTAGATTTGTGTTTGTGAAGTTTTGTAACCACAGTTCTGTTGTTGTTTGTGTACTTCTGTTTGCAGCTCTATCTCCGCTTCTAAAAACCTCATTGAGAAATTCCTTTTTTTACTGTATGCTTTCGTTACAATAAAGATGGGGAGCATTGTACTTTTTAAATAATGCCCAGCTTTCCCGTTAGGGGGCGTACAAATCTAAACCTTTTTTCTCGCTATCTCTGCTTCCGGGAGAGGTATTTGAAAATACTTTTTGCCTTAGCATAGCCTTTGCCATGAAGAAGACTTTTCGCCTATTTTTAACTTTTCCGTAATGTAAAATTTTCCAGCTAGAAGGCGTAGAATTATTTCCCGTTTTTACCGCCCCCGTGGCACAGTGGTCTAAGAGATGGCTTCTAATCATTCGTCCGAATAGGGTCCGGGTTCGAATCCCAATGAGGCATGGATGTTGTGTTTGTTTTACGGTACTGGCTCTCTCCCTTCCCTTGAACCATTGACCCTAAATTAGGGACGAGAGGCTGCTTATAGTCCATTGAGTTGCTCACGGTGGTCGTTAAACCTCCAATAAAAAGAAAAAAAGCATGTTTACTTCTATACTTCATTTCTTAACTGTACGATTTAAAAATCTCTTTGTCTTTGATACACCATGAGAAACTTCTTGTGCGCCATTTGTTCATTTTCGTAACATACTTTTTAGCCGCTGGTAGAAGTAAGTAGTTGTTTTTATTTCTGAATGTTTTATCGATTGTAGAAATCCGGTTGATTTTTTCCTAATCAGTTTCAGTGGCTTTGAATAACTTTAAACCTTCAGGTGGCATGCACGCATATACACTTTAGGAGCTTTCTCTGCCCAAAGAGGCGACGACGAAATAAAACGTTTATCGAAAATCTGCTCTAAAGCCGCGAGAACGCATATATGCGCATCTTAAACGACAACGATTACTACAGAAAGACCGGACGTTTTTAGCGGAGCCTCCTATTATACATGTGACAAAATTTCGCATTGCCTCTTCCAAAGCTCTTGCCACATGGAGTGTTAATAAATTTTATTCATATCGGGAATGATTCAAATGACGTGCTCATTACAACCGGAAATTCGTTGCCATCGTTTTTGCTTCCTACTGCTGACGGTGGAAAGATTTTGATTTTTCCTATAGCAGTGAATTCTATACCGTCTTTTTTTGCCAACGATATTTGATTTTGATTTTTCGGTAAGCATGACGATGAAATTTGAGATTCTCCAATTGCTACAATTTAAAGATAAACAGTATTACCATCTACCCAAAGAATACGCCAAAATTTGAAGGTGCGAGTGAATGAAATGTATCATAAACAGTCTCTTTTGAAATCTACAATAAATGATAAAGTGAAATCAATTCTAAGCATTTTCTGATGTCTATTAAATATTTTTATTGAGCTATTTCAATCTCCCTTCATTATGATTTTTTCAAGAAGTGATGATACGCTGAACTTTTTGCGACAAATGTTGACAAATTCTGAAAGTGCTTTTCATGAGTTATAGCACAGGGAAGATATTTATTTTCTCTTAAAAACTGCTGACTGAAGATTTCTTTTATTAGTTCATTAAAAGTGAAATTAGAATCTAGCGAATGCGTTCATGACGTCAAGTTTTATCCAAGTCAGCAACAGGCTTAATGACGAAAAAGCATCTCAGCCAGTAATTATTTCAGCATATTGAATGCTCGGTCGACTTTAATTGCAAGCAAACGAAAAAAAATGTTGCCTGAGAAAAATAACAACACATTTTTCTATTCGCCCTTGTCAGATACCTCTATGCTATGCTGGCACACGATTTCAACTTCTTGTCAATTTTCGCATGGAAATCAGTATGTAGGTGGGTTGCGTTATTAGCAAAGATATTTTTTCATGATCGGATTTTTTTCTTTCATAATGCAGTTTTTTTTTCTTTTGCTTTCATAATGCAGTTTTTTCCTGGAAAACTCTTGGAATATGATAGGATCTCGACGAAGAGGCAGGAAAAGAAATGTGTTGGTTTGAGATTAGTAAATTCTCCTCTTCAGGGACTTGATTTGAATACAAATTAGACTTGCTAACGAAAGAGGCACTGAGCCTCTAATTCATTTCATTTTGTGTTGACAAGGAAGCATAGATATAAATCTCCGGAGTGCTTGGTAGGATAATAGATGGTAAAATCTCAACGTAAAGAATCAGTGAGTGCCTCAGAATTTTAAAGAATTTTTCATCTCTGACTGAGCTGTACCTCGCCATTCTTCTAAACTTTCAAGAAATGCGTACGTATAATCTTTTCTTTTACTTCGCTGAAGGTACGTATAACTCACAGAAAGAATCACATTAATAATGAAGGTACGTATAACTCACAAAAAGAGTCACAAAAATTAATGTGCTACGAGAATTCGATGACATTTCATTAAAAATGAAAGAAACCGTTGCGAAAGTATCGAGTCTTTCCTCAAGTCTGGGTAGTTTTTCTCAAATTTGTTGATTTAATAATATTCTCCGCCTAATAGAGTGTCTGCATTTGTACGATACATTTAGAACGCTCGGAGAGAATAATGAAATGAAAAAGTTGCTCGCGTCTTTTTGCACAGAAAGAAAAACCGATGCAATTAATGCAAGCCACAGTATCATACTTTTCCCACATATCAGAAGAATTCGACGTATTTCATCTCTGGGGTTTATAAAGGTCAAAACTTGAAACAGAATTCCTAAATAATAATAATAAAACTAGATGATACCACACACTCGAGTGCATTGAGCACGGCTTTCCAATCAAGACACGATGTGGAATATTTCAAAGCAGATTTTTATAAGAAAATATTCAGCGAGAAACAGAATATATGTACACCTTTTACAGAAAATATACGCATAATTTCAAACACGCAATGTAACAATTATCGTCAAAGTGTATTGGACCGGTTACCAAAAAAAAAAAAAAAAAAAAAAAAAATAGTAATCGGTTTTCTACACAATCGGTAAAACATGTACAAATAAAAATAGCTACCTTCGGAAACTAGCAGCCAAAATGTATGTTATGAAAAAGCACAAATTGTTGACGAAGTATTCTTCATAACACAAAATATACAACACAAAGGTTACAACACAAGATAAGGTTCCAAGTACAGTATGGTACCAACATAAGTAAATATTTACACCCCATTTATGTTTTACAAAAACTAGTAAATATATGGAAAATATTCCTCGCCACAAAAGCTACCAGTAAGAAGCATACGTTTTTTAAATCGGAGGTTCAGAAGCGACATTGGCGCACCCTAGCGGGAAAATTAAGATTTTTTTTTTATTTAGATTTTTGGAAGCAAACATACGGCTGCAAACATATCAAAAACAGAAATACTCGCTGACACTTCCAAGCGACAAAGCATTTTGTCAGAAAATATTGTAAAATGCACGCGAAGATATTAGTCATCATGGTCTATATCTAACGCAAAAATAATTTTTAAAATACAATTTTCAGATGCATAAATTTCGGAAGAAGAATATAATGTACACTATCAGGTGATGCGTAACATCACAGCCTCTCCTTGACAAATGTCAACCCCGCCTTCTCGTGGTACATCCTGTTCCCACTAAAGGGGCTCTGACGACCGCCAATAGCGGTATAACTATACCATCGGGATTAGAGGAAATGCTATCCCACACTCACCAACCCGCTTGGCCAGCGTGGTGAGTTATGGCCAAACCCCTCCAAAATGATTCCACAACTTAAATCTTGGCCCTCAGTCTCCGGCAGCTGGAATGTACCTGGCCAAGGCAGCGGCCAGTGCGACATGAAGGCAGAGGGTGCTAAGAATCCCCGGAGGACCGGACTAGGCTGCCATCTGATGCTGACCTTGGCTACGTACAACGGACGCTCCCTATCTTCTGATTCAAGGCTTCTTGAATTGGAAGAGGAACTACAAAGGATCAAGTGGGACATCGTCGGGCTAAGTGAGGTAAGGAGAAAAGGAGAAGATCTCATCGAACTGAAAAGTGGACATCTCTTCTACTATCGTGGGACAGATACTGGCAGAACTAGTGGTTTTGGATTTATAATAAACAAGAAACTGAAGGATAAAGTTGTAGAAGTTGAAAGTTCCTCTGACAGAGCTGCACGACTCGTTATCCAACTCTCGAGAAGATACCAGGCTTAGATTATTAAAACTTATGCACCCACCACAAGTCATGCTGAAGAAGAAATTGAAGAATTTTATGAGGAAATTCGTGATCTAAATAATAAAGGTAAGCAGCATTTGAAGATAATTATGGGAGATTTCAATGCAAAAATAGGGCAACGGCAACAGAATGAAACTTCAGTACGTAAATTCGGTCACGGCAACAGAAACCAGCGTGGAAATACTCTCGTAGAGTTTGCAGAGGCAGAAGGGTTTTTCATCTTGAACTCCTTTTTCAAGAAAAAGCCACACAGGAAATGGACATGGAGACATCCAAATGGGACGACAAGTGAAATTGATTTTATTATGTGCAACAAAAAATTCGTCATAGAAGACTGCAGTGTGCTAAACAAGTTCAACACAGGCAGTGACCATAGATTGGTGAGATGTAAGATGCACCTCAACACTAAACTCGAACGTAGCAAGCTCATAAGACAAACAAAATGTATTGACATAACCAACCTTAAAAAGCACCATAATACCTTCAAATTGGAACTGAAGAACAGATTCTCTGCTTTAGAAGGCCTAACATCGGAAGAAGTGGATATTTCTGAAGTTAACAGAAAAGTAACCAAAGCTCTTATGGAAACAGCAACAAAATTAGCTGGGTCTAAGAACAAATTGCATGTGAACAAATTATCAGGAAAAACCAAAATGTTGATGCAAAAAAGAAGAGTGATGAGGACAACTAAAGAAGATGTGACTTCCAAAGTGGAATATATAGAGCTATGCAAGACAGTACGAAAAAGTATCACTGAAGACGTAAGGAAATTCAACTGTGAACTAGTAAGGAAAGCAATTGAAAACAACCAAAGCCTAAAGATAGCAAAGGGACATCTTAGTAAGGGGAAAAAACAGATTATGGCACTGAGAAAAAGAAGATGGTTCTGTAACAAGAAATAGAGGCGAAATTTTGACAAGAGTGAAAGATTTCTACTCCAAATTATATGAAAGGGATGATACATGTACTCCAGACATCATGAAAGGTACCAGTACCAGAGTTCTTCCAGTCCTTTCAGCAGAAGTTGCACATGCAATCAAGAACATGAAGCGGGGAAAAGCTCCAGGAGAAGATGGAATTACTGTAGACATCATACAAGAAGCAAGTGGAGAAATCGAAACAGTACTCGCCCAAATTTTCACTCGATGCCTTAATGAAGGGAAAATTCCTGAGGATTGGAACAACGCTACAATGATCTTGCTACATAAGAAAGGTGACATTGAGGATCTCGGAAACTACAGACCTATCAGCCTCCTATCAGTGGTTTATCAAATCTTCACTAAAGTTCTTTCACACCGCTTGAAGGTGACACTGGACATGGTTCAAACGAGAGAACAAGCTGGATTCAGGAGTGGCTACAGCACAATAGATCACATCCACGTACTGAGAGAACTAATTGAAAGAGCGAGGGAATATGAACTTCCATTGTGCATGGCTTTTATCGATTATGAAAAAGCCTTTGATTCGGTGAAACCATCAGCAGTTGCAATGGCTCTGAAATCCTGCGGTATTGAAGATGCATACATTAATATTATTAATACCATCTATGAAAATGCAAGTGCAAAGATTCGGCTGTTTGAAAATACAACACACATAAAAATTGGAAAAGGAGTGAGACAAGGTGACACCATATCTCCGAAGCTCTTTAATGCCACATTGGAAAATGTCTTTCAATCACTGAACTGGGAAAACAAAGGGATAAAGATTAATGGAGATTATCTAACCCACCTTCGTTTTGCTGATGACATAGTCATTTTTGCAACTACCCCATCAGAGCTACAGAGTATGATCCAGGAACTTGCTGACAAGAGTAAAGAAGTGGGATTAAAAATGAACTTTCAGAAGACAAAAGTGATGTACAATGCTTTTACAAGAAATGAAGATTTATCGATTGATGGAGAAAAGCTGGAGATAACAGATACGTACGTTTATCTTGGACAGCAGATATCAAGTGAGGGTCACATTGGTGAAGAAATTAATCGGCGTACAAAACTTGCCTGGAGAGCTTTTGGAAGAAACAGCATAATTTTCAAGAGCAATATGCCATTATGTCTTAAAAGAAAAGTGTTTGATCAATGCATCCTTCCAGTGCTTACGTATGATGCAGAGACGTGGACCTTAGCTAAAAGAGACATACAAAGGCTGCAGACAACTGAAAGAGGCATGGAGAGGTGCATGCTTGGTGTAACCAGGAGAGATAAGAAGAGGAACACGTGGATCCGAAAAATGACAAGAGTGGAAGACATCATGATCAGAGTTAAATCCCTGAAATGGCAATGGGCTGGACATACTGCCAGAAGAACAGACCATCGATAGACAGCCGAAATTTTAGATTGGATTCCAAGGGACAGGAAAAGACCCAGAAGAAGACCACATGGAAGATGGGTGGATGAAATTCGAAAGTATGCGGGAGTGACATGGAGGAGACTGGCACAAGACAGACCATTGTGGAGGAAACTTGGGGAGACCTTCGTCCAGCAGTGGATTGATAATGGTTGACAATGATGATGATGATGATATTGACAAAAGTCACCGGAAACCTAGAAGAGAAACACAACATAGCATTTATTGAAATACATTAGCACGGTATCGGTCCAACTTTAGCCTTAATGCATGCACTGACCCTTCGAGACATGCTTTTCGATAAGGTTTTGGATCACAGCGATAGGTAACGTTTCCATTCAGTACACAATGCTCCCGCTAACTGTTGCTTAGTAGTAAGCCTTGGTTCCAAACATTTTATGCGGCGCTGTAATTCATCCCAGAGGAGCTCTATGGGATTAAGATCAAGGCTCATTGCTGGCCAGTCCATACATGATACGGAATCATCGTCAAACCACACCGTAACAGTCCTTGCTTTATGGCTCGATGCATTGTCCTGCTGGTACCAACAAGGCTCGTTTCCATAGTATTGCCGCAGCGTTGGTAGGGAATAATTGCCCACAATATCGAGGTGGTTAACAGGTTTGTCCACGATAACCAATGGGCCGGGACCAAACCACCAAAAACACCCCCACACGGGTACACTGCCAGCTCCAAACCTGACCGTAGGACAGTGGCGGCTCGTGGTTGGAAAAATAGGTGAAGAGGTACAAGAGCAGTATGAAAATATATCTACTGTCTGCAATGAAAATCCCTTAATGAGGACTTACTTATTTTTTGTAAATTAAATCAATTTTTCTTCCTTTTAAAGCTGCAGATTTGTCGATTATGTCGTGTGACGTATATTCCAGATTAACTTTCCTTTTTTAGTTTCTTTCCCTATGTAAATCTTGAGTTTATTCTCAATATTCTTCACGCTTAACGGAATATCTTTTCCTTCAAACGAATACGTTTGGCAACACAATTGAGGTTGAATGAACGTGACGTATGCATGTAATAAGATAAGAACGAGAGATAAAAAGCGACGACTGATCTGTTGTATGAGAGGTGTTGATAAGAGCGATTATTGAGGGGTGTTGATAAGAGCGATTATTGAGGGGATGTTGATAAGAGCGATTGTTGAGAGCTATTATTGTGAGCGATTATGATGAGCGTTGTTAAGAAAGTGCTGTACGAGAGAACTGAACAGTGTTGAGATAAATGTGTGGAGAGTGTTGTTATTCCATTCCGAATAAAGGACTGTTTCCGTAAGTTGACTTCTGGTTATATGTTTTGTCTGGCCGTTAAAGTTTGTTTCATTTAGGAACAATTTATTAGTATGTTGATATTTTAAGTTAGCGTAAAGGTTAAAACTACTTTTACGCCACAGTCGTCATAAGATGGTTAGATGGTTGTTTCTTCGTGAGCATCAATAAAATGTCTTCCGGAATAGAAATATTTGCCAGAGAAGCAAGTTTATCTTGGGAACTAGTGTTTCTTGAGCAAGTTTGTATTCTTTTAAGAAAACATCTTTCCACTGGCACACTTGTAGATGCAACTGTTAAACTGAAGAAAACCAATTTATAATCTTCTGTAAAAATGTCTTTGTCTCCGTGAAACACTCGAAGGCGTTCTTGAGTCAATATATTCCTTAATTTTTCATCGGCATTTACAAGACTCAGTTCATTTTTAAGGCGCTGTGTTTAGTAAATATGTTTCCGTAAAATTGTAGATTTTCAAGAGCGCGAGAGGGAAAGCATGCATTAAATTATTCGAATTTGGTTGTGTCAGCAAGTCAGACAAATTGAAGTTTCTTACAGTCTTGAAATCTTATATCCATTTCCAAGAGTATGTGGTCCAAAATTTTAAAATACAATTGTTTATAATTTTGAAAAATTGTTTCCTGTGTAAGAGCAGCATATTCCCGTGCTTATTTCTGTCATTTTGTTTGCTTTTCTAAACTGTGCTTCAAATAACTCATCGTTCCTTTTATGGCTCAAAATTTCACGAGTTTTTTGTTTTTTTTTTAATTTGAGTTACACAGTAGTTTTTTTATGTTTAGCTACTTTTTCTTCAAAAGTTCGAATAATAGATCGGTGGAGCCAAAAATGTAAATTCGAAAGTGTTAATATCATTCAAAAACCTCTTGGCAAGATGAATTGATTTTTTGTCTGATTATTAGCTATTCGCCGGAAATCTGAACACTTCCTTCAATTTATTCCAATCTTCAACAACTACACTTACTAATTTCGAAGTGGAGGACCGTCGAGTTTCTGCTATGGTTGGTCTGCATCTTGCGGTTTTCCGCCCCGGTGGCGCAGTGGTCTAAGCGATGGTCTCTGATCATTCGTCCGAACGGGGTCCGGGTTCGAATCCCGGTGAGGCATGGATGTTGTGTTTGTCTTACGGCACTAGCTCTCTCCCTTCCCTGGAACCAGTGACCCTAAATTAGGGACGGGCGACTGCTTATAGCCCATTGAGTTGCTCACGGTGGTCGTTAAACCTCCAATAAATCATCTTGCGGTTGTTGACATAAGTGTATAAGACCGCTTCGCAGAATGGTGAACAAACGAAGCAATTCCATTGAGGCTTGCAAAAAGTATTCGACACTTAGAAATTTTGGAAAAACTCTAGTGTAATACAAGATTCAAACGATGAACTAAGCAATGAACAAAAACAGCTTCAGAAGCTTTATCCTTGACTTTTTTTTCTGTAGCCCATTTAAGTGTCCAGTCATTATACTTGCCCCATCGTAACATTGTCCTATTTATTTATGTTGGTAATCAGACTGTTCCAAAATTTTGTCTAGCATTTTGTATAAAGCTCTTGACGTTCTATCTTCCTTCACATCATGGAAACCCAAAAATCCCTCAACCAATACACCTTCCGAATCAACAATCAAAAATTATTTAATTTTTGACGTGATCGTTTATATATTCAGAAATGCATTCAATTAATTCATTTTGAATAGTTTTTTTGTCCTTTAGTATTGATTTTCAATTTCTAAAGAACTTCTTTATATCAACAATAAAAGTAATTCAATGAAATTTCCACGATTTATCGAGCCCATAGAATGCTCGTCATGGCCATAGAATGCTAGTTCTTGTTTGCTCAAATACAGTACATACTAATACTGCATCAATCACTGTCTGTAGGAAAAGTCTATTTAAAGGAACGTTTTCGTTAAAATGCGTTTACAAAAGCCTAGCATTTTTCTCAGGGCATCAGCAATGGTGTTTTGAATTTTTTTCAAAATTCCTTAACATTAATCCGCATTTCAGGTGTTCGCAAGAATCCCGATCTTTATGAAGTGACCGTGTTACGCTTAATATATCTGAGAATCCGTCTTTATTCCACGCCGAATGTTTATTACTAAAAAGTAAGCAGGGCCAAACAAAAATAAATTAACACCCGCACCACCGTGATCTCTCACGACTTTACGCTCAAAAAATGAAAGATGCAGAGGTAAGGCGCGTGAAGCTGAAACACTTCACTTGAGCCAGCAGATTGGGGAGGGTGACGTCACGGTTACCATGGCAACTCGGCGGAAAACTGCAGACTTTCAAGCATTCTCATTTCGGCTCTTCACTTGCACTGTTTTGCGTATAAGGATTTGTTTTCCGTATTGAGCGCGCCATGTGAATTAATATCTATTCAAAATTTCGAGTATTTTGGAACTGAATAAAGGCAAAAAAGAATATATTATAAAAAAAATACTGAATAAAACTTTATTTTGAGTAAAATAGGTGAAGAGGTACTTCACCTACTTCACCTGAGAAGCCGCCACTGCCGTAGGAACAGTACACTGTGGTAAATAGCATTCCCCTGGCTACCGCCATACCCACACATGACCATCAGACTGATGAATCGTGTATCTGGATTCATCAGTTCATAGGATCAGTTTCTATTGATCTACTGTCGACGATAAATGTTCTTAACATAATGCTAAACGATGAGCAGCATTCCGAGTGGAGACGAAAGGCTTATGAGCAGCTGCACTACCACGGTAACATGGTAACTTATGGAATGAAGTTCTCTGCGAATGCTACGTGTACATATCGATATTCCAAAATTTTTACTCACCTGTACTCTGAGGTCTTGTGCAGTACTCCGTCGATTAGCTGTAACGACTCTGCCGAGTCTTCGACGTCCTCTATCACTGACTTTCTTTGGTCTGCTGGTACGTTTTGCTGCTTCAGGCACGCCATGTGTCTTCCACTTATTCAGTTCATTCAAAACAATTGACTTGACTTGGGTATGTTTAAACGCCTCTCGGTTTCTCCTATGGACAACCCACTAATATAGCACCCAACAATCTTTTCTTTCTCAAAGGCAGTTCTCTCCCGCCGCGATATTTTCACACAACCTCACAGTACAATATTATCGCCGTCAACTGCAGCCTCGTTTTTATGCCGTTTGCAGCTGTACCGCGCATCTTAACAGCACACTGGATCCGTTCATTTGCTGTTGAAGGGGTGTCCGGTGACTTTTGTCAATATAGTGTATATTAACCGCCCCTAGAGGTAAGAGCACGAATTATTTCAAATAGAAATTGTATGTAAAATTTCCTTCGTAATACAAAGTTTCGGAAAGTCGATATTTTTTGTCTATCGGCTTCCTGAAGCAACTGTATAAAGCAAAATATTTTTGAAATTCAGTAGTATATGCATTTACGCCTCCTGAAGGCGAGGTTATGCAACGAGAAAAACTAAAATGTAAGGATCGTTGATTCCACAACGTAAGCTTTTGACTGCAAAAATAATTTTTCAAATCCGACTAGTAGTTGCAGAGGTATGATGTCCACAGGCGGATGAACTGACATAGTGATATTATGAGCAGGCATTTTTTTTTCACAAGACATACTAAAAAAGTCTGAAATGGTCTTTTACAACTAGATATGCTCGTCGGAAATGGTGCTATTACAGCTAGATATGCTTGTCGGAAATGATGCTATTACAGCTAGATATGCTTGTCGGAAATGGTGCTATTACAGCTAGATATGCTTGTCGGAAATGGTGCTATTACAGCTAGATATGCTTGTCGGAAATGGTGCTATTACAGCTAGATATGCATGTCGGAAATGGTGCTATTACAGCTAGATATGCTTGTCGGAAATGGTGCTATTACAGCTAGATATGCTTGTCGGAAATGGTGCTATTACAGCTAGATATGCTTGTCGGAAATGGTGCTATTACAGCTAGATATGCTTGTCGGAAATGGTGCTATTACAGCTAGATATGCTTGTCGGAAATGGTGCTATTACAGCTAGATATGCTTGTCGGAAATGGTGCTATTACAGCTAGATATGCTCGTCGGTTATGTTTCGAGTTCCGAAGCACTCGAACTCAGCTACGGGTGCTCTGTATTTTATTTAAATGAAGGTATCGCTTTCGTTTACTTCGTAACAGAAGTTTCATATAGTTTTCTGCAGATCCTGTGCTACATTTCAGGGAATTTCTTTATTTTGTGCGACAGGAATGACAAGTGATCCCATAAAACGGAAATCGATGGTACTCAAACCGATCAGAACTCCAAAATATTTTAACTCCTTCAGAATTCTATTGCTAGAGTAGATGTGCTTAAGAAAACAATTCTACAGATTTCTATCAGACACGGAATTTTGATTAGCCATTTGGTAGAAAAAAACGGCCATTTCTCCGAAAGTTTCAAGTCATGTTTCGCTAGCGGAAAATTAATACTACTGTGAGACAACTGGCAAAATAAGTTTTTTGGAATGAGTGAAGCTAGCTTTGCTGTTGACATGCACGAAGCACGGGTAAGAGTTGCAATTCCGCAAATTGAACGCAGAAAAATTGGAGTGCGTATTCGAGTTGCATATCAGTAGGTAGCTATTGTTACCGTGGAATGCTGATATTTCGAAGCAGGATAAGTATGCACGTGCTGGTAATATATAGGCTAACTACTGGACTAAGGTTCAGGAAATAGAAATACTCCTGCCTGACATGAGACAGACGAATCAACGAAAGTATATCCGTCCTGCCAAAAGCGATACAATGAATAATAATAATAATAATAAAAATAATAATAAAGTCATAGAAAGTGATCAAGTCAAGATCTTGTGGGTTTTCCGAATTCAAATCGATCGACAGATAGAACATAATACACCAGCCATAACAGTCATAGAAAATCGAAAAGTCTGGATAATTGATACAGCGATCGCTGGAGATGCCAGAGTCGATGAAAAAGAAATGGAAAAAATGACTAAATATGGAGACCTGGCCATAGAAGTTACCCGATTATGAAT
Source organism: Macrothele yani (assembly GCA_039090855.1). NCBI lineage: Eukaryota > Metazoa > Arthropoda > Arachnida > Araneae > Macrothelidae > Macrothele > Macrothele yani. The sequence goes on along the minus strand of CM076998.1, from coordinate 87,655,087 downwards.
TAAACACACAGCAGTAGTCCACATTGCCATCCGGGCGCTTGGAACAATGTCGAAAAATTTTATGAAACATTTTGAAAAATTGCAGCTTCCTGATATACCAATCTACAGAACTGCAGAAGGCAGCTTTACTTGGGACATCATATATTTTACACCGATTCTTGAATGATACCCAGGTCTCCGGTGGAAACTTGTATCAGTTTAACAATACCAGTCAATGATAACTTTGTTGTTTATTTTGTTTGTCATATGCTGTGATTCGTATATTTCGAATAAAGATGATAATAATAATAATAATAATAATAATAATAAGAGTAAAACAATCCCTATTCAGAACTATTTGCAGCGACAACTAGTCAGTGAAACTACATCAAACTTTATAGGAATTATTTCTGGAACACGAGAAACAGACACAAAGTTCGAAACTCACAATATCTACAGAAGGCGCAATGGCCTAAGCTCTGGTTTCTGAACTTTCGCCCCTATGGGCGCGGGTTCAATTCCCGGATAAGGCAAGGGTTGTCTTTCGGCATTGGCTCTTTCCCTAGCAATTACTCAAAATGATGGACATGACGGCTTATAACCAAAAGTTTTGCACATAGTGATCCTTGAACCCTCAAATAAAAAACATCACCACCAAGTGAAGATTTTGCGTTACGAATGGTGAAGAGGTGACATATACAGTACATACTGCATATTTACTATAGGCAACTAATGGACATAAGGGAAAGGTGCGAACTTTTCTCAATTCTTAGGTTCTTTATATGACAATAAAATTGATCGAAAAGGTTTTACCATTACTGCACATTATTCTGATTATATAATTTTTGTACACATTAATAAAAAAAAGGGTCCTTTTCAGAGCCTTGAACAAAAATGTTGCATACATTACGAATTTGCACTATTTTTCATTTTTTACCAAAATAATATCGGTTGAGTGATGGATTTATCTGCATAAAACAATTTTTGCTTTTTCCGAAGTGTAAGATTTTGTTTTTTGCAGAGGTTTCGTTCCCACGGTCTTCCGACTTGTTTACGCATCGGCCTTGGAGCTACACAAACCGGTTGGTGTTTATCTGAATCTAGTTCAGTGTTTGAAAATACCAACCTGAGGAGTTGACTTTACGAGACACATTAATTTCTGGACCTTTATGCATTGTTTTAGTAATTTATATGAATGCTAAAGCTGAATTATGCAATAGCTTTTTCTCTTCAGGAAAACTATAAATTTAGTTACTAATGTTTTCCTTTACCTGATATATACTTACTGACAATGGTTTATTTTGATCCACTTAATTAGATCTAAAGAAATTTATTATAATTGTACGTATTCTGACATTTGTTTTACAAAAAAAAGGCACTTTACAGAGCGTTGTATACATTTCACACAGAATAATAACCGTTCCATATACTATACGCTTGCACAAAAATAAACACTTTTGACATAATTTTATGTTTGCTATTTAAAATTATTACTCACGTAACTCATATAAAAAGGCTAATTTAAAGGCCATCAGTTCCTATATGCTATAGTGATCTTATGTTTTACGTCGCTACTGGAACTAGTGACTATGATCAAATGGTAGTATGTGTTCTTATCAGCTCACACTGTGTGTCACTTAGAAAAATATATTTAAAAAATATGAAAATTATATTTGCTAATGTTTATTGCTCTAATAAAATATTTGTCTGGTTCGTAAAAGGGCGCTATGATTTTATTAATATACACTGACGGAAAAAGAAATCCCAACACCACGAAAAAATAGTTGTAGAGGAATGAAATGGCGGCAATACATTTGTATAGATCACATATTTTTTCGATTAAGGTTTCAAGATCACAGCTTATTGTAAGCGCGAGAAGAGTTATTTTAAATGTGAAATGCTGGTACATTATTAACCGGTGTAACCGCCAGAATATTGAAAGCAAGCACGCAAACGTTCATGCATTGTGTCGTACAGGTGTTGGATGACAGTTTGTGGGATGGAGTTCCATGCCTGTTGCACTTGGTTGGTCAATACAGGGACGGTTAATGCTGGTTGGGGGTGACGCTGGAGTTGTCCTCCAATGATGTCCCATGCGTGCTCGATTGCTGAAAGATCTGGTGATCTAGCAGGCCACGGCAACATTTCGACACTCTGTAGAGCATGTTGGGTTACAACAGCGGTATGCAGGTGAGCGTTATCCTGTTGGAAACAACCCCTGGAATGTTGTTCATGAATGGCAGCACAACAAATTGAATCACCAGACCGACGTACAACTGTGCCGGCAGGGTGCGTGGGATAACCACGAGAGTGCTCCTGCTGTCATAGGAAATTGCTCCCCAGACCATAACTCCAGGTGTAGGTCCAGTATGTCTCGGCCGCAGACAGGTTGGTTTCAGGCGCTCACCTGGCCTCCTTCTAACCAACACACGGTCATCACTGGCACTCAGGCAGAACCGGCTTTCATCAGAAAACACAATAGATCTCCACTACGTCCTCCAATGACATCTAGCTTGACACCACTGACGTCGCAAACGGCAGTGGTTTGGAGTAAGTGGAATGCACGCTACCGGGCGTCTGGCTCTGAACCGTCCTTCAAGTAACTGATTTGTAACAGTTCGTTGTGTCACTGTGGTGGCAACTGCAGCACGAATTGCTGCTGCAGACGTGGTACGATGGGCCACGGCCATCAGTAGTGCCATGTGGCCGGCCGGAACCCGGTCTTCTTACGGCAGAACCTTCCCTTGACCACTGCTGCCAACAATCATGCACAGTGGCTACATTCCTGCCAAGTCGTTCTGCAATATTGCGGAAAGAAAATCCACCTTGTCGTAGCCCTATTACACGACCTCGTTCAAACTCCGTGAGCTGTTGATAATGGCTTCTTAGTCTTCTTAAAGGCATTCTTGACTAACATCAACACCCAACGTCGAATCTCAACGATAACTAACGCTCACGATCGTTACAGCGCGTATTTACAGCAAAACCTGCTTTGCATGTTGCGAGGGGCGCTACTAGCGCCACACGTATGCGCCGAGCGCGAAAGTTGCATAGACGTCATCTTACAGATGTACTCTCACCGCCTACCAACTGTCGTTTATCTAACACAACCCCTTCTTGGTGTTGGGATTTTTTTTCCGTCAGTGTATGATATCGGCTGTCGTTGTTGACGACGGTCATTCGTTGTTGATTTTATTAGTATGTGAACTCGAATATTTCTTCAAACCAACCATTGTTACAGGTTGGTTTGACGAAATGGTAGTCGAAAAATTGAACTGGCTAACCAAGAATTCTGGACTGAACCCTGTAGAGAATCTCTGAGAGGAACTGGATCGTCAAATTTGAGAAATAAAGTTGAACTGAAAAATGTTTTAGCACGTAATATCAAATTTTCAATAAATAAAGATTATTTGTTTACATTCAGATGTTTTTTTTTTATTGGGAGATTTACGACCACCGTGAACAACTCTGTTGGCTATAAGCAGTCGCCCAGCCCCAATTCAGGGCCACTGACTCCAGGGAAGGGGAGTCAGTGGCCCTGAATTGGGGCTGGTACCGTAAAACAAACACAACATCCATGCCTCACCGGGAATCGAACCCGGATCCATCTAGGACGAATGATCAGAAGTGATCGCTTAGATCACTGCCCACCGGGGCGGCACGTCCAGATGTCCGGATATTAACGCCAGGGCAGTGTATATAAACCAATTGAACTCTTGGCTTATACAGTATGTGGGGTATTTGGAATGTTTCGGATGAGCCTACTCGAACCTCGACGTTTGCCTTTTGTGAGGTAAATCCGTACATTCTGAACTGTTAAACACTATTCGGTAGGCTTCCATCTGACCTATTGCTTCGTATCTTTGAACTTACGCATCTCAGAAAAATTTTGTCTCATGCGATTTAGACGACTCTACTTGAACTTTTTGTTTCGATTTCCATGCCACAACTGAAGTGCCGAAGAAAGTAATAACTTTTGATATCGTAAAGTATGACGTATTTTATCTGGTGAAAGTATTGTGGAAGAAATTAATAGCTTTTCCTATCGAAAATTATGACATATTTTCCTTCCTTGTGAAAGTATTACTAAGAAGCAGCAGCTGTGCTGATCGTTTTATCAATACTAGAGGTTTTTAACGGAATCAGTGTTGTCGATTATTGGAAAGTACTAATGGTGGACGAAGGTGAGACGAAACTCACTGAGATATAAACGATTACGGTGTGTACTTTTATGGCTTTGTTGAAAAGCTAAACCATTTCCTTCAAATTCCTACTTTCTCTCTTTCTCTCCCTCACTCGGTCAATGATGCTGTGTTTTTAGAGAAAACCGACTTTGTGGATTGCATAGTTTTATGTACTGTTTATCAAAACTGAGAACGCGCATCAAAAAAACAATTACCTATCCGATTTGCTGATACAACGTACCGTAGCAGTTCTTGCACTGATTGAATTAAAATATTCTGACCAAAGAGATAAATCATTGCCTGTGTTAATGAAACAACGATCAGGAGAACGTGTGTTTATGCGATTTCGTACATTTTCTTCAACACTGTTTCCGCACGAGGGAAAAATTTCCTGAACAGATTGTTCGAGCCATTCACCCTCCTAGTCCTTTTAGTAAAGTGTGCTAAGCCAAATTAAAGCTACTAGTTTAAAACTACGGCTACGTAATTTTAAATCTGTAGTACCTGTGTGAAATCAGCAGTTACTGATTTTACAAAGCATCTCATTATCAATAAGGGGAGGTTACACATTTTATCCACATTTGTTAGAGGAACTAATTGTTTGATAAACAACGCTTCGTTGCGTATTTAAAATTCAGTCTTTGAAAAACACTATAACAGAAAAGGGAAACACAGATTCTTTTAAGCAAGAAAACATATTCGTGGGCTCAGAATATAACTGGAAGGTGTAAAATTCTTAGCAAGAAATCATCTGGAGGAAACATTTCAGTTTGAAACATACATTTTGAAGAAAAACCGTCTTCCTTTATCCATTATCTGTATACTTGTGGACGAGTCTTACCTTTTTTCTACCGTGCCGATTTTTTTCGGGTTTCTTAATCTGCGTGCTACCTGAAAGCTCCATCACTTTTTCACTTCCTCTCTTCTTGTTGTGCTTCCCCCCCCCCCCCTTTTTTTTGCAGAACTGCACTTTGCTCGCTTGATCAAAATGACCATTTTTCTTAAGTCGTTCAACCAACATGTTCGACCAATCTTGACGTACAGCAGAACATCTTGAAATTTGTAGTTTTACTAAACAGTGTATTTTACTTTCTTATGTTTTAGCGTCACTTAAGGGAGGGACGGCCAACACGTCGATCGCCGAATGATTTTTAATCGATAGCTAATGTTTTGCGGAAAAATATAAGATTTTTTTTAAGTTACTACGAAAATCGACAATGGAGCATTCAGACAAAGGAGCGGCCATGTTTACGTCCTCACAACTACTGATTTGCGACTACATCCACCAGGTGTCAAGGTCACGTGGCGACTACATCCACCAGGTGTCAAGGTCACGTGGCGACTACATCCACCAGGTGTTAAGGTCCTGCTTCCCTTCCCGATAGCAATCTGCCGCGGCTCTGTTTGCCTACGTACTGATAGCATTGATCGCAGTGTTAGACGCGGGAGATAGTGTCATGGGAGGTAACAGTCAGCTTGGGGGAAGCTTGGCGTGCAGATTAAGTGCGTAATGTTTATTGTTTATCGTTCGCACCGGAGCTATGGTTTCCTTCTTTAAACTATTTTGTTGATATTATTGTTTTGGTGAAAATGAGTGCCCCGAAAAGACCGAAAACATATTATTTTCATCAAGAATAGGAACTGGACTACTTTTCCACTATGGTTAAAGACAAGTGTTGCTTCTTAATTTGTAGTACTTCTGAGGCGATACCAAAGAAGGAAAATTTAGAGCGACATTTCAACGCATTCCATGGTAAATACCAATCCAATTTCCCACGCAACAGTGATATACGAAAGAAAAAATTACAGAAACTGAAATCTGGACTGACTGAGCAGCGAAACATGTTCCCAAAACCAATCGATCAATCGAAGGCTGCACCCATCGCCTCCTTTCAAGTAAGCCATAAAATAGCAACAACATGTAAACCTTTTTCTGACGGCGAATTTATCAAAAACAATTTTGTGGATATAGCAGATCCTCTATTCGCAAATTTCAAGCATAAGTGGGAAAGAAAAACACCTCTTCAAGATTTGCAATTATCTCGGAATACAGTCATGAGATGTATTAAAAAGTTAAGCCAAAATGTAAATGTGTAACTGCTAAAATATATTAATCGGTGTTTTTCAATTTCCCTGCAATTGGATGAATCAACGGATGTTGCTGACACTGCTCAACTGCTGATTTTTATCAAAATGGTTTTCCCGGACTTTTCTTCTAAAGAATTGTTGGGCATGATTTCATTGACAGGAAAAACTTGAGGTCTCGATATTGTCAACGGATTCAAGGAACCTATTGAAAAGGTTAAGTTGCCTTTATTTAAGCTCGTGTCAATAACACCGACGGAGCAGCAGCGATGAGGGGTCAAATCCAATGGATTCATAGCCTTGGGTCAGAAAAATGAAAATTTCCCAGATTTCTTAAGCTATCATTGTATCATCCATCAGCAAGTTTTAGCAAGCAAGAGGCTTAATACAGAATGTGTCATGGATACTGCTTTAAAAATCGTCAACTCCATCTTCAAAAGCGACTTTTTAAAATGAAACTGGATGATATACAGCCAAATTATATTTTCCACACGGACGTTAGGTGGCTGAGCCGAAGCAATCTTTTGCAAAGATTTCGGGACTTGGACGATATTTTAAGTTTTCTTGAAGGCTGGGGTCATAATTATAATCAGTTGCGGGATCTGTACGGGCTATGTAATCGGGCATTTTTGGCAGATTTTACGGGAAAACGTAGTTTATTTAACCTGGAATTAAAAGGAAAAATAAACCCATCGGCGATATAATGAGCAGTGTTTCTTCTTTCAAGAAACAAGTACTGGCTATGATTAAATATCTCGAAAATAAACATTTTGAGTGATTTAAAAACATCAAGAATCATTTACAAAACATTCCACGCACGTATTCAATTCAGGAAAATATGTAACCGAAATCCAAACTGTTCTTCACGACTTCGAAATCCGATTCAGTAAGTTTACAAAAATGGAAGATCTTATTCAATTTTCCATTTACCCACTCAAGAGGACATTGACGAACAATCGCAAGTTAATTTTCAGAGCTGTTTCAACTGGACACAATTTCACTGGAAAATGAAATAATAACACTGCGGTGTGACATATTTCTGAAAGCCAGATCTTCAGACGATAATTTCTGGAATTTTGTTTCCAAAGAAAAGTACTTCAATTTGAAAAAAATGTAGTGAACATTTACATTCCTGCTTCGGGTCAAAATATTTATGCGAATCAGCATTTTCTTACTTACAACAAATAAAAACTAAACATCGCTCAAATTTGACGGATTAGCACACAGAAGATTGCTTGAGATTGGCGTTGTATGATTAAACTCCAAAATTTTCAGCCTTGGCGGAAGAAATGAAGGCTCAAACTTCACATTAATTTTTTATTCATCATAAAAAAATAAACATTTGTTCATAACATTTAAATTTGTACTAAGGCCTATGTATAAATATCGAATAAAAATCATAAAATAATTCAAATTGTTTTATTTACATCAAATAAATGCATAAAATCGATAGGTTCTACCTACAGGGAACAACGATATAGGTATAGGGGGAAGCGACAAATTTTGGAAGAAGAAATTTGAAATTGTGAAGTAGAGTCGAAGGGAAAAATAGATTTTAGTCTCAATCAAATTGGCCACCCCTGATTTAGGGTAATAATTCCTCCATTCTTCTTCAGGCAATTTAAATTTTATTTCTTGATTTTCTACTGGGTGTTAAAGTTTTTACTCTGAATTAACTCTTTAAACAGCTGGAAAGAATTAACTCCAAGTTAGCAAACTTGGCTGAAATCAGTTCCAACGAGTATGTTCGCTGCCTAAGAAGTAGGCCGAAAGCTGCTGGAATGAGTGAACCGGCGCATCATAAAGCATTGCTTTCTCATAAACTTTGCATTTTAAAGGGGTCACTAATGCTTTCAAACGGCTTACCTGCTGAAAGGGTTGTAAAAATCCCGACGACTCTAAGAAAAGACGTTTAAGTCATTGTTTCAATCGAGTCGCATGATGTTCCTGTCAGTGGGACAGTCCTTTCCCATCATGTCTTGAGTCATGGAGCAAAGAATAAAGAACAGAAGGGATTTCTCATCACAAATGAGATTGGTATGTACTGCCTAGTTGTGAGGGGAAAAGATTTGTGTTGCAGTAGCTTCATAAAGCCTGCAACAATGTAAACATTAAGATGGAAACACATGCAATAATTAATCCTATATATAAAACACAAAACGTCTGTTTGTCTGAAGCAGCAAAAACTCTCGAACGCTGAACTGTGGCATTGTGAAATTTGCATAGCTTATTAATACTGGAATTTCTAGGTCAACGCAACTATTTTAAAATATCTACGCTGTTCCGTTCACGAGCTATGAATTAATTAATAAGCTAATCAATAAAGTCAGCGTCGTTTGCTACGTCATCGTTATCTGAAAGCACGTGACTGCATTCATCGCCGCGGCCCATCCACGGGTGTTTCTATTCTTGGAGAACTGTGCATAAGAAAAATGCAAAAAACGAAATTTGCGAAATCTTAACGAAACGAGCTGAAATTTTTATCAACACCATGAATTGGTAATAAGAAGAGTCCCTCAAAATTTCCCCGGAATCTGGTCAAAACTTTTTAAATAGACATGGAATTTTTAATTCATCGGTAAACAGAAATATATGCGCAGAAACGGTTAATAAAATTTTGACGGCTAATTTAAAATTTATTTACCGGTTCAGGCAAAATTTAGAGGTCAGTTCCTATTAACAATTTACGGTGTTCATTAAAATTTCAGCCAGTTTCATAACTTATTCGCAAATATACGTTTTCAACTTTTTATCCCAGATATTCTCCAATCAAAGACGTCTGAAACTGAAAGCACGCGATGCGTTTGAGCTGTATATTCGAATGTTAAGAGCAAAGGATCCAACAAAATTATATATTGTCGCCGATGAAGGAGAAACCAAAAATGCTGTGTATGGCCAAGTGCTGAAATAATCACACTATGAATAAATAATTTGCAATGACCGAATTTGTGAAATCAGCTTTTTCCTTTCTTGGAAGCATAATTTTTCCCCCGATTTTTTCAGTGGCATATAAAGGAATATAAAATTAATAAGCCTAAATCCCGGGCAAAGCCGGATAGTAAAGCTAGTATAGAAATAAATCAAGCTATTCCTTCCATATAACATTACCACAGAAATTTGAAAATTTGATCTTCCTGGAACGGGAATTGAATTCGCATCTCCTAATTTGCGCTCGAGAATCAAAGTCTGACGTTTCAGATTAAATACCTCAGTTGTTTGGATTCCATTATCCTGGGTGGTGTAACGGTTAGTATTATCATAAACATCTATGAAAATGCAGGTGAAAAGGTTCAGTTATTTGAAGATACAGCACCAATAAAAATTGGAAGAGAGTGAGACAAGGTGATACGATATCTCCCAAACTCTTGAATGCTACATTGCAAAATGTCTTTCAATCACTTAACTGGGAAAACAAAGGGATAAAGATTAATGGAGATTATTTAGCTCACTTTCGTTTTGCTCATGACGTCGTCATTTTTGCAACTGCACCTTCAGAATGGAAGAGTGTGATCCAGTAACATGCTGACGAGAGTAAAGAAGTGGGATTAAAAAAGAACTTTCAGAAGACGAAACTGATGCACATTGCTTTCACAAGAAATTAAGATTTATCGTTTGATGGGGAAAAGTTGGAGATAACCGATACCAACATTTATCTTGGACAGCAGATATCGAGCAAAGGTTACGCTGATGAAGAAATTAATTGACGTATAAAACTTGGTTGGAGAGCTTTTGGAAAAAACAGTACAAATTTTAAGAGCAGTATGCCATTATGTCTTAAAAGAAAAGTGTTTGATCATTGCATCCTTCCAGTCTTTATGTACGGATCAGAGACTTGGACTTTAATTAAAAAGATATACAAAGACTGCAGACAACTGAAAGAAGGTGGAGAGATGCATTCTTGCTGTAAACAGTAGAGATGAGAAGAGGAACTCATGGATAAGGAAAATGATAAAGGTGGAAGACATCGTGTTCAGAGTAAAATCCCTGAGGTGTCAATGGGCTGGACATGTTGCCAGAAGGATAGATCACCGATGGAAAACAGAAATTCTAGACTGGATTCCAAGGGACAGGAAAAGACCCAGAAGAAGAACACATGGGAGATGGGTGGATGAAATTCGAAATCACGACATGGAGGAGACATGCGCAAGATAGATCGTATGAGTGACATGAGAAGAGACTTGCGCAAGATAGACCATATGAGCGACATGAGAAGAGACTTGCGCAAGATAGACCATATGAGCGACATGAGAAGAGACTTGCGCAAGATAGACCATATGAGCGACATGAGAAGAGACTTGCGCAAGATAGACCATATGAGCGACATGAGAAGAGACTTGCGCAAGATAGACCATATGAGCGACATGAGAAGAGACTTGCGCAAGATAGATCTTTTGGGAAAAACTTAGGAGACCTTTACAAGGTCTAATTGTTTCTTTTTGATCAATGTTTAGATCGCTTTTAGCAGGGACTCCTCAACCGACGTCGGTTGAGGAGTCCCTGATAAAAAGGCATTATGTCAGCCAGATAATAAAGTCAGTGTCCTTTCCACCATTTAAACTCAATCTCAACAAGGAAGAATATAAGGCTCTAAAGGAAATTACAGTCAAATCGGGATATTACCATTACTAGAGCAGATAAAGGAGGACAAGTTGTTATTCTGGACAAAAAACATTAGGAGACGGAAGCTGAAATATTAATTTCTGAAGGACCCTATAGAGAAATAAAAAATGATCCATCGGAGAAACAATTAAAAGAAGTTCGAAATTGATATTAAGTTGTGTAACTTTTGACCAAAGCTAAAAACGTCATCTAACGCCCTCATATGCCCGTTGTCCGCGTCTCTATGCAGTTTCGAAGATTCATAAGATTGGTATCCCTTTCCGTCCCATGCAGTGTCGGCTTAGTTGCATATAAGGTGGCCAAGTTTCTAACTTCAAAACTATCCACCTTAACGACTACTTCGAAGAAAACAGCTGTAAAAACTCCATTGAGTTTGTCAGTCGACTAAAATGTCATCTATACAAGGATCCGTTCATGCTATCCTTGGATGTGAAATCCATGTTAACAAGTATTCCACTAAATGGAGCCCTCGAATCATTGAAAGTAAGTCTCATTGAACATCATTTCAGCCAACCTGAAGTAGAAGATATTTTGAGACTAGTGGAAATTTGCACCAGACAAATCAGTTTCCTGTTTTGTGAAAGATTTTTCCAACAGACGGAAGGCCTTGCAATGGGTAACCTACTGTCGCCTATTTTATGCAAAGTCTATATGCGACACTTTGAGGACAAACTCTTTCAGCTTGTTACATTTGAACTGTGGATTCGATATGTAGATGATATTTTTGTTCTCTGGAATGTCATGGATTCGGAAATACATGAATTAGTTGAACTTATCAATTCAATTGATCCTCACATACAGTTCACACGTGAAACTGAAAACAATGGCTGCTTATTATTCCTTGAAGTCTTTGTGTCACGTTCTGAAGGATCCTTTAGTACAACAGTTTATCGAAAACCATTTGCTGTTTCCATACTCCTACATGCAAAATCAAATCACCCATGGAAACAAAAATATCTCTGCCTTCTACACATTATATCGTGCAATACATATATGGTCAACTGAGGATTCCTTGCAGAAAGAGATTGATTTTTTTAAACGAATTGCAGTACACAGAGGATATAGCTACTTCGTTATAGACAAAGCTGTCCAAAAATTTTGGAAACCAAAGCCTATCTTCTCGCTCACGCTGATAGACCACTCAAAACGACAGAATTCTGCGATTATCCCGTTTGCTCCTCAAATTTGCTTCGGAACTTCAAAAATTCTCAGGAGTTTTAATTTCAAAGTTATTTTCAATCGGATAAACAAAATAAATTTTTACGGATCAAAAGACTAGGTCGAAGACATACATTCCTAGGAAATTTAGAGATACCTTGTGAATGCGGACTTTCATATATAGGACACCCCCGCAGGGCTTTAAGTTTCCGTGTGAAGGACACATGAACTACGTACGGAACTGTGAATTGAAGAGGTCATTTATAGCCTAACATTCTCACGAAAATAACCATAAATGTCTGTTTGGAAACCTTACGCTCATTGATAAACTTGATTTGACTGTTAAGCTTAATGTATTATAAGCTTTCGACGTATACCGAAACTCTTCACTGCTTGTTAACGACATGACGTCGACTCAATTTCTTTCAAGCGCCTGGAAACAACTCACCAAAAACCGTGACCCTCAGAACTCTCATGATGTTACAATGATTTGAATGTTTACGCTCCATTCGTCCTGATGATGTAGTCGATGTATAATAAACCTTTAATTGTGGTAAACGTTGGTATTTTTATTTTGTTTCAACTATGGAAGCTTTTGTTTCTAAAATGTCAGTAGGTTTCCACTTGTGCTCCGTTAGTTGCTCACAGGATGTCAAAACGATAGTTCAGTTCCAAACACGTACGCTGCAGAATGTCAGGTGTAAAAAGGAGGAAGGCTGCAGAAATGCATTCTTTGAACTCAGTGATAGATGTAGCCGTTTTCTTGTACACAGTGTCCTTAATAAAACCCTAAAGAAAAAAATCGCATGAGGCAATATCAGGAGAACGTGGTGGGCATGCAGTCGGCCCCAGCATCCAATACAACGCCCTGAGAAATGGTGGTCTAAAGATCTGCGTGCATCCAAAGACCAGCACGGAGGTGCTCCATATTGCTGGAAAATGATAACTTAAATATCCTGGAGTTGTGTAATTGCGAATTGTTCTAACATATCCTGGTACATTATGCCAGTAAAGGTTGGTTCAGCGCAAACTATTACTCTGTCTTCAATTAGGCCAGCCCAGACATTAACCTACGGTCTGTCTTTCTCGTGTGCTACGACCACATGGAGATTTTCCGTGCTCTAGATTCGGCAGTTATGTTTATTCACTCTGCCAGAAACATGGAATGTCAACTCATCGCTGAAATAGATCCGTGAAAGGATTGTTGACGTGCTTGATCATTTGGTCGAAGTTTTTGCAGTAACTGCACTTTATGCGCATATACACTAAAGAACAATTGAATTAGAGATACCTGTCTAGTAACGTGTAGCACCATCTTTCGCCCTGATGACGGCGGCGATTCGTCTCGGCATGGACTCGACAAGACACCGGTAGTGTTGGGAAGCCATACGGATCCACGACCCCTGAACAAGCTCCCAAAGATCACGAAGATTTGATGGACGGGGGGGGGGGGCAGAGCCTCGAACATATCTCTCGATGGCATCCCAGATGTGCTCGGTGGGTTTGCGGTCAGGTGACAGAGTGTTCATCCAACCATTCGGATACAATTCTGGAGCGATGGCACGGTGTATTGTATGTTGTAGAATGAGGTCCCCAGTGGGATGTTGAAGACGCACAAACGGGAGCAAATGGTCGTCCAGGATTTCCTGGTAACGTTGACCTGTGAGGGACGATATCACACGTACCAGGGGTTCCATTTCAGTCCATGTAAACACTCACCAGACAAGAATGCTGCCCCCACCAGATTGAAGAGTACCCTGCTGGCAAGAAGAAACCATCGCTTCATGTTGTTTGCGCCGTCCAGTGGCGATGTTTCCGCTCCCATGCTAATCTTTGAACCCTGTGATGTGCGGTCAGCAGCGGTACCCTCGTGGGACGATGGCGTCTGTACCCCATAGCGAGGAGATGGTTCTGGATGGTGTGGCTGCTTACACATTTTTGTGCACCAGCGTTAAATTTCCGAGCGATTTCTGACACTGTGGCCCGTCTATACGCTGTTACTATGCGAGCTAGCAGACGATGACCCCGCTCATCCACACGCTGTTGTCCACGACAGTTGGCCCTTGCAGGGATGGTTTTACCGGATTTGATGTACTCATGGTGCATCCGTGACACAGTGGCTCGTGAAAATCCCAGTGCCTGCACGACTTCCGAGATGGAGTGACCCATTCGTCGGGCCCAGACAATTTGCCCAGGATCTAATGCGCTTAGATCCTTCGTCTTACCCATACTGCATCCGACTCATACTGAGTCCCGTCGCATCACTCCTTATATTGTCAGATCGCTGCATACATCATGTCGTTTCCGTTTACAGGGCCGCCCACAGCGCCACGTTTGCATAACGCCAGCTGTCGCTAATTCAATTGCTCTTCAGTGTAGGCCGAGACGTTTATGCAGAATCTTGTGAACCGTTGCTCGTGGTAATTCGAGTTAACGGCTGGGGACGCGGACGGGCTTTTTCGGGCTCCTAGGATAAGCCCTACGCACGCCCTCTACCTTTTCATGCGAAGTGGAAGGTCTTCCATTGCTTTTGCTGTTCAAGACACTTCCTGTTCCTTTGAATTTATTTACTCATTGTCCGATGCTCTTTCGTGCCAGCGGCTGTCTCTTGTAATCCATTCTGAACTTACGCTGAACTGTTGTCAGGGAATTTCACTCCGCAAACCAAAACACACACGTTGCTTTCTCCACTGGAGAAGCCATGTCTGTTGAATTCCGTGTTTGACGAGATTTTCCTTTACATGAGACACCTGGTGCCATCTATCATCTGACTTAACAAACTTTAACATTTCTCACGCCCCTTGACATCTAAAGTAATTTTTTTTCTATCGTTTTTTTTAATAGCATACTGAAGTTGTATACTTCATTCACAGACACCCTGTATCAGGTTGTTGGAGATGAAATGTTTTTTTTTTTTTGCACATTTATGTAGTTGGCAGGTAATTTAGGAATTAACACATAACGCGATGTGACTTTCCGTATGCAAATTTGAAGTGAACAGGATGCTTCTTATAAAGCACTAGACAATTCGTTGGTGACATCAGTTCCAAGGAAATTGTGCTGCATTGAAAATGACGACAGATCAGAGTCAAACTCATGTCATTTTCCTATATGTGTTTAAACGTGAGCGTGCATCGGAGACACCCCGTAATATCACAGGCATCACGCGGCACACCAAGAGGAGCTATCGATGATATCGAGTTGGAGGCCTTCACCCAAATATCAATCCACATCAAACAGAAACGATAACTTGGCGACAAAACTCGGACTACACCATGCAACCATTTTCCGACAGTTAAAAAAGTGAAGAAGATGGATAAATGTGTCCCACATGACTTGATGGAACAACAAAAACACAACAATTTGACGACTTCTTTTCTCAGCTAATCCGCAACCAAATGAAGATATTTGTAAGCTATTTCCAACTACTACGTTTCGTTATTACAGTAGTACAGAGTTCTGTAATCTCGCGTAAACACATGTTATCAGTTTTCACCTTTTCCGACGAGTCATTTCTACTACACTGGTGTGAAAAAATTAAGGACGAAGAGGAGAAATTAGCATAGCAGCGGAACAAGCAGGCAGAACGGACCGAAAGACCACTCAGGAGATAGACTAGGGTCCGGTACGGTAGGGCATGCGCATATATGCAGCATGACATAGGGGGAGCGGGGTGAGTGTCGGAAGTGTATAAAGCACACGGGCGGGGTACGCTCAGCAATTCAGGGGCCGCGGGTGGCCGAGTGGGCAACGTTCGTGACTGCCACGGGAAGGGCCTCAGGTTTGATCCCAGGCAGGTATGAACGCTGGATCCCAGGCAGGTATGAACGCTCAATCCGCTAAATACCCGCCGTGCGTCGGATGGGCACGTTAAGCCGTCGGACCCAGGGTAGTGACCCCCGGTATATAAATAAGGGCGTCTTCCTTCCCCTTTCTACTTCGCTTCCGTGTCACTTTACTATCGGGCGCTCTAGACCAAATCTCCTAGTTTCCTATTTCTAAGGGTTGTTTAAGACCTGGGTTCAGACACTCCCTTCCTAAAATCCTCTACATGTGATAGATGATCGATTGCTCAGCAATTCGGTGAAAGTTACCGCATGGTATACATCGGTTTGAACGACGTCGATTTGCTGCCACCGTGTGATATGGCCAACAGACAATTCAAGAGACGACATCTAAATGACTTTACCCGAGGTCGCGTCATTGGGAAGTTGGAAGAAGGTCGAAGTGTGACTACTGTGGCCGGAGAGTTCGGATCGCTCACAGCATCGTTTCACGAGCTTGGAGAGCATTTCAAACGGTAGGAACAGCTGTATGAGAGTTTAGCAGTGGTCGTCCACGAGCAACCAAGGCGGCGGACGACTGGTATATTGCCCTACAGGCGAGAAGAGACAGACGGCAGACAGCGGGAGAAATTGCAAGGCATATGCAACAGACAACTGGACGTCCGTTTTTGCGTTTTATCGTGGACAGGAGGCTGTACAAAGATGGTCTATTTGCACGGCGACCAGTACGGTGTGTGCCATTAACGCCTGCTCATTGGAGACGGCGGTTTCTGTGGTGCCAATAACACAAGAACTGGACACATCAGCAATGGGGTCGATTTCTCTTTACGCATGAGAGCCGATTTAGTCTGACGAGCGATTCTGGACGTTTACACATCTGGAAAGAGTAGGGAAACACGCAATCACACCTCCAACATCATCGAAAGAGACCGATTTGGAGGTGGCGGAGTTCTCGTTTGGGGCGGTATCATGCTTGGTAGCCGTACGGACCTCCACATCTTCCAAGGAGGTTAAGTTACTGGTGTCCACTATAGTACCGGGGTTCTCCTGCCTCACGTGCGTCTGTTTAGAGGTGTTGTGGGTCCTGAGTTCCTCTTCATGGACGACAACGCTACAACTCATCGTACAGTGGCTATCGCAGAGCTGTTTGACAGTGAAGATATTCAACGCATGGATTGGTCTACAAGGTTCCCGGACCTAAATACAATCGAACACGTGTGGGACCTTCTCGGGAGACGCTTGGCAGCACGTCACCAGTAGCCAGCAACGATTAAGCAGCTGCGATTGGCGCTACAAGATGAATGGGTTGCGATGCCTCAACAGCTCCTTGACAACCTCGTCCTAAGCATGGACAGACGTTGTAAATCCTGCAACGCAGTCAGGGGTGATCATATACCCTAATAAAGACTGGATGTTTCTTGGCAGCCGCCTGTCACATGGACGTTTTGTCTTCTGTCCAGTTGTGATCGAAGCTACCTTTTCAATAAAGTGCCTTTGTATCCTTTGGATTCCTTGTTTGGACGGTTTCGCTCACTTGTCCCATATTCTTATATCTCGGGGATCTTATGGTATGATTTGAGTCGATGTGGAACACTTCTGCACGACGTTACATTGGAAAAAATCGTCTCGTCCTTAATTTTTGCACGCCAGTGTAGGATTGTGATATCAAAGTAGAAAGTTGCACAATCTTTTATATTTTTATTCCAACACTGAAGTGCACGATGACGTAAATCACTATTGCAAAACTAAATCACAACACTAATAAAGTCATTATACTGTCGCATCTGTTTTTCTTCTTCCCTTTAGACTCTGCTGCCACGCACGAACACTCTTCTTTTATTCTCACTTCGGTTGCGGTTCTGACGTCACGTTCATTAAACAACAATCATTTGCGTGCGGCGGTTGGAGCAAAATCCATGTTCCAACATATCGTTTTTTGCCAAGTCTGATGAGAAGCGGATACTGTATGACAACCGCTGACGTCCGGCGCAATGGCTCAACCGCGGTAAAACCCCAAAATACACCACGAAGCCGGTATTCCATTCCAGGAAGGTAATGCTCAATGTTTGATGGTCCTCAGCTGTCACTCCTTCTTAAGACCGAGTCAAACCATAACTGCGGATGATGGTTTGATCCGGTTGTATTGTCAAGAACTTGATATTATGCATAGAAAACTATCCACGAAACAGCCAGTGTTATTCAATCTCCAGGTTACCACACTTCTCCATGATAACGCGGGTCCGCACGTTGCATGATAGATGATATAGGACAGGGGTGGCGAACCTATGCCACGCGTGCCAAAAGTGGCACGCGGAAGAATTTTGTTGACACACGGTAGCCAGTGCCGGTCCTTGGGTTTTCTGACTCCAGAAATATATGACGATTATCATATATATATATATGATAATCGCATGAAATATATGACGACTAGCGCATACACCAACGGTCTTGTCAGGACTGTGCATATTGTGTTCAAAGAAGCATCTAAAATTTACGCGAAAAAAGCAAAGAATTTTGAAAATAAAACGTCAGACCCTTGTGGGCAATATTTTCGTGTTAAACTACACGAAAATAGCACCCGCAAGGGTCTGCATCGACTTCCTTTATTTCCAACGTATAAATGCGCGGGCATAATAATTGCTCCATCCCCTTACTCTCAAAAAAGGCTGGGTGATTTTGTGCTTTAAAATGTAATTAAACATCGTCACAAAACTGTTTTGAAACTGTTAGGTAGAAAATTTTCTCATCGGTTCAGCAACAGGAGAAAGAGAACAAGAAGAAGAAGACAGAAGAAGTTAGTGAGTAACGATATTTTGCTACCTGAAATCTCCACGGGCACGCGCGAAAATATTTTGCGCGATTATCGATAAATTCGGCACGCGGTCAAAAGAGGTTTGCCATCCCTGATCTAGGAGCTGCATGAGTTGAGGTACGAAACCTTACCTCTCACGCCTTAATCACCTAATCTGTCCCCTAAGGATTATCATTTCTTCAAGCACCCAGCCACCTTCTACAGGGGAAATCGTTTCCTAACCAAACACCAGCTGCAACCACATTGAGTCTGCCGCATCCCGAAGCTCGACCGTTTTTTACGACGGCATACAAAAGGTTGTATCGCGTTGGCAAAAATGGTAATGGCAATTTTTATTCCTTTTCTTTTTGGAGGTTTAACGACCCCCGTGAGAAACGCAATGGGCAAAAATAAACGCCCGTCTCTAATTTAGGGTCACTGGTGCCAGTTAAGGGAGAGAGCCCCAGTGCCATAAGGCAAAACACAACATCAAGGCCCCATCGCGGTTCGAATTCGGCCCCACCTCGGACGAATGATATGAAGCCAGCGATTAGACCACTGCGCCACCGGCAGGGCTCAATAAAACTTATGCGTCAACTCGTTGCCAAATATTATTTGGTTTGGGAGATTAACGACAACCACGAGCAACTTTATTTTTAGTAAGTAGTCGCACGCTCCTCATTTAGGACCACTTGTTCCAGGGAAGGGAAGAGCCATTGCTATAAGAAAAAGACACCTATTTTTTCAATAGGATATTCATAAACAATTATATAAAATAAAATGTATTTCGAATTCGGTAGGCCGCCTCAGTGGCGCAGTGGTCTAAGCGCTGGCTTCTGATCATTCGTCCGAGATGGGTCCGGGTTCAAATCCTAGTGAGGCATGGATGCTGTTTTCGCTTTACTGCACTGGCTCTCTGCCTTCCCTGGAACCAATGATCCTAAATTAGGGACGGGAGATTGCTTATGCCCCACTGAGTTGCTCACGGTGGTCGTTAAACCACCAATCAAGCAAAAAAGAATTCGATAGCGGCTACATTTATGCCGTTTAGCGAAGGATTTGAGCACAGTCCCATCTTGGACGAAAAGTAAGAAGCCATGAAGAAGGGTAATGCTAAACCTCTTTCTTCAGTAAATTCCCTGTCATAAAGTATTTAAGTATTATTGCGTACAATGTAGCCACTGGGACAGCGTTAAGGAATGCCCCGGAACAAATCAGGTATACGTATCCACCAGCTTCGATCAATGACTGCACATTTCTTTCAATGGAGAACGTAATGTAATTCACCCTACGTGATATCTCATTGATAATGCATGAAAACTTCGAAAAAGATCAGATATTACCCTGTTTTAATTGAATTACGTATGATTGCTTTACGATTTAATATCACATTAAGTGATTTCAGATTCCAAAGATGCAAATAATTTTACTACTTATCTACAAGTGGAAGAATAATCATTTCCACTGAAATACTGTATGAACGATTTGGCGAAGGAAAGGTTTATGTAATACCGAGCGAAAGAAAATAAAGATGGAAAGGCGTTACCAAAAAATGAGAGTAGAATATAGAAAGCCCAGAGCTAACGTAATGAATCAAAGAAAAGCGAACACAAACAATTCATTGCAGACACCATATTTGAGGTGCTCGCTTTCTTTCTAGATATGAAAAAAGGCAGAAAACAAAAATAAAACTAACGTTACCCAATATGACACTGTAAAGTTCGCTTGGTGTTTTTCATTTATTTTTTCATTGTCATATGAAACATGCGAATTTTTATCACAGTATCTGACACGTGTAACTACCCTTTTGAAACTCATATGTTTAGGAAAAAAGAAATATAATGTAAAAGGGTTCCATATCGGATTGAAACGCCTCCCATAAAAATGTCATATCAGTATAGAAACGATATCTAAAAGAATTTCGTATGAGTTTCAGAAATAGGGTCGTGAATGTTCTCCGGCTTGAACGAGGAATATTGAGGTAAGAATATTAGTTTTCTGGTACCTTTCGAAGCGATATTTAGTGGTATCAATCTAGTTCAGTTGACTCCGCAGACATAAACAAATCGCATACATTGCTTCGAATCGGAAAGATTCGTCTTTACAATTCCTGGAATTCGAGCAAAGGGTTCTTTTGTTCTGTTATGTTTCATGTTTTATTCAAAATACGGAAGATCTAGAGAAAAAATATTTATATTTACTGAACAGGCGACCGTAGAGTCTGATTTAACAAATGTGTATCCAAGATTTGGCTTCAAATCGCAACGATCTTGTCATGCATGTCGTTAAAACAAAGCAAAAGACATGTTGTTTCGATTTATCCCTAATCAGCTTTTTCATTATAAACAATATCTCTCCTTCAATACGATATGTTTCAGAAATGGTCTGTCGCGGTCGGAATTTGTTGATCAAATGGTATCGAAACCAATTCTGTAAAACAACTAAAATATTTCACTCATACGGATTGTGATTGAGTGCCCTTCAAAGTATACTACAACAGAACAGAAAAAATATTACATTCCTGCTCTGAATGCAAGTCTAATATTTTTTATTCTACTTTCATATACATTTTGGGAATACCATAAACATCCACTCCTTTGAAGAAATACAATTCATAGTGTGAAAACACAAGCCTGTCTGCGCCGGCCATCAATTCCGGGTGCCCTCACTCCGGAGTAAGGCGCTCTCCCAACTGAGCTACGTGGACAGAATTTTCCGCCGCAGACCCGTCGTCCCGACACACGCTTTCACCCCTGCGGTATGTCACAATAGAGAGAAAACAAAAACGTGAAACTGACGCCCTTCTCCTTAATATTGGTACAAAAGCTAGCGTCTAACTGGTTTTATCCACCCCTCTGGCAGAGCCGTCTGAGGCGCTGGCTTCTGACCATTCTTCCGAGATGCTCTCGGGAACAGAAGTCATGTGGGACTCAGGTTCAAGTCCCACATGACGTCTGCGTGTTTTAGATGGCATTGGCTCTGCCACTTTGCTGAAACCGTTCTATGGGATGAACATCAGGACTCGGAGTGTCCAGTCTAACAATTCCACCTCAATTTCAAAAAAACCAGTTCCGCCCACGCCGTGCTGTGGGGCAGGGAGCTCGATCGTGTTGGAAGAGACAACGGTGATTTTCTTAACTCTGCCATATTGTTGGTAGTGCAGAATTATCCAGAAAGTCGAGGGACACTTCAGAGTTCACGGTCTGTGGTGTAATAATAAACGGGCTGAGTGTCATCCATGAAAAACGAGTTCAGACCGTGTGGGGCCTCCGCCAAACTTAAAAGAACACAGTCCGACGAAAATCGTTCGCTCTTACTGTCGCCAAATCCAAACACGCCCATCCGATTGGCAGAGTGAGAAGCGTGACTTATCACTCCAAAGAACAGCTTTGCAGTCACCCACAACCCAGAAACGACGTGAGACATACCACTCTAAAAGGCGCTTCGCATTCACGGTGCTGATGTGCAGCTTTGGTGCCTATGCTCTACCATAATAACCCACATTGTGCAACTCTCTGCGAATAGTTATCGTACTAACCGAACCATTACAAACATTTTAAACTTCAGCAGCGATGGAAACGGCAGAGGAAAGACAGGATTTCTTATCATTTCTTACCATGGCTCTTCTATCACATTCTATTAGTTTGTGAAGCCTTCTTGAACGCTTTTTTGCTGTAGTTGCATAGTCCTGTTTTCATATCTTCACGACATCGCTTACAGTCGATTTTAGTATGTTTAGTGTAGCTGCAATGCTCCGTATGGAAACTTTACTCAAATAACAGCCAACGCTGGACAATGAAAGTTCACCTCGAACCGGCATATCTGCTTCAACATTCCTGATACCACGACAGAACATCTCAACTTTTATATACGTATCTCCACACTCACAGCGCACATTCCTTCGTAACCGTTCTTTGCAGTTATGCAAATATTTGTTTGTTTGGATACTTTTCATAATACTAGTGTGTCTGAAAATGTGTCTGTATCTGTATTTAAGCACTCCTATTTGAGTTCTATACATTGAGTGGCCACTTTATTATGACCACCTGACAGTGTTAAGTAAATGAACTATGGCTGCACGCTGTTGCCGCCAGAGGGCGAAGTTAGCATAAAAAGGGGAAAACTTAGTGCTTGCGACAGTAGTAGAAGTGATTTTTGGGTGACGAAATGGGTAAAAAATGCGATTTGACGGACTTTCAACATGGGAGGATTGTAGGAGCTCGGACCCATGAAGCGTGTATCACCGAAACCGCCGCATTCGTGAAATGTTCCAGAGCAGCTGTTGTTAAAGTGTTTAAAGACTGGACTGTCAGCCAAAAAGCTGGGTCTTTACGTGCAACGTGTGGTTGTCATTGACTAGTTACTGCTCGGGCGAAACGAAGAGTGTCCAGACTTGTAACAGACAATAGAAGGGCAACAGTGCAACAAATTACAGATAATCATAATCAAGTATCCCCTCAAATGATCTCTGCTCGCACTGTTAGCCGTACACTGCATTGGATGGGATATGGCAGCCGAAGGCCTGTTCGAACAGCTTTGCTGTCTGCAGTTAACAAGAGAAAACATATCCAGTTCACACAGGAGCACAATCATTGGACAGTCGATAATTGGAAACAAATTATGTGGTCCGATGAATCACGTTTTCAGTTGCACCATGCCGATGGCCGAGTGATAATTTGCCGGAAACAGCACGAAAGCATGGAACCCAAATGCATTGCTACAACCCTTCAAGCTGGTGGAGGCAACGTTATGGTTTGGGGGAATGTTTTCCTGGCATACTTTGTGCCCTTTAATTCGTGTTGATCAACGTCTGACTGGCACATCATATCTAAACATCGTTGTGGACGAAGTGTATCCTGTCATGTGGATGGTTTATCCCAATGGCGATGGCAACTTTCAACAAGATAATGCGTCCTGCCATAGTGTTCGTATTGAACAGGATTGGTTTCTGGAACACGCCGGTGAGTTTACTTTGCTCAGGTGGCCCCCACAATCTCCAGATCTCAACCCCATTGAGAATTCATGGGATGAAGCTGAACGAGCCATCAGACAGCTGAATCCACAACCCTGCAATCTCACACTCCTGAAAAGTGCTATTCATCAAGCATGGTCGCAGATTCCACAAACCACCTATCTCGTGAAGTCCATGCCACGAATAACCGACGCAGTATTAAAGGCAAAAGGTGGCCCAACGAAGTACTGAGGGGGTGGTTATAATAAAGTGGCTACTCAGTGTAAACTCCAAATGCAGCCGGACTACTGTCGCTGTTAAACCATTGTGACGAATCTTGTTACATGCTCATTTAGAAGTTTCGTTTTACGTTTTCTAGTAAAGAAATTTTAAAATCATTATTTTACCACTGTTTTCGAAGCCACACCTCGACATAAAACTGTTTGATTGTTTCTATTGGCATATATCATGATGCGTACGTCTATTTTCATTTGCACACATCATTGTGCGTGTGCTATTATTATGTGAGATCTTGAACGCGTATCCTATAGTGCAGGGGTTTATTCAGGAATTTCAATTTGGAGGAGTGCCGAAAAGTTTCGGCTATTCTGCTTTTATGTTTTTTTTATTTCTCACGGAAAAATACCTCTCTAAACAAGGCAAAAGCAACTAAGCATAAACATTGGTTGCTAAAACTGTAGATATTGATATTTTTACAAGCCATTTGCATGCTGAAGTGATTCAGAAGTATATCTGCAAAATATGTAGCGGATTAAACTGAAGAGATACGTACATACGTCTTGTGGTTTCGATGACTGACTTTAAACATATATCAAACAAGAAAAACTAAAAACGAAAGGTTGTATACAGTTCCATTTGAAAAAAGAAATTATATTGTTGTAGAAATTACTTGAAGACAGAGCTGAGGAATGAATGCAAATGCCTACTGCTATTGACAATCATGCTATATGATAATAAAATACACATACACTGACGGAAAAAAGATCCCAACACCACGAAAAAATAGTTGTAGAGGAATGAAATGGCTGCAATACATTTGTATAGGTAACATTAAATCGATTAAGGTTTCAAGATCACAGCTTATTGTAAGCGCGAGGAGAGGCATTTTAAATGTGAAATGCTGGTACATTAATAACCGGTGTAACCGCCAGAATGTTTAATGCAAGCACGCAAACGTTCATGCATTTTGTCGTACAGGTGCTAGTGGTCAGTTTGTGGGATGGAGTTCCATGCCTGTTGCACTTGGTTGGTCAATACAGGGACGGTTAATGCTGGTTCGGGGTTGTCGTCCAATGATGTCCCATACGTGCTCGATTGGTGAAAGATCTGGTGATCTAGCAGGCCACGGCAACATGTCGACACACTGTAGAGCATGTTGGGTTACAACAGCGGTATGCGGGCGAGCGTTATCCTGTTGGAAAGCATCCCCTGGAATGCTGTTCATGAATGGCAGCACAACAGGTTGAATCACCAGACCGACTTACAACTGTGCCGTCAGGGTGCGTGGGATAACCACGAGAGTGCTCCTGCTGTCATAGGAAATTGTTCCCCAGACCATAACTCCAGGTGTAGGTCCAGTGTGTCTCGGCCGCAGACAGGTCGGTTGCAGGCGCTCCCCTGGCCTCCTTCTAACCAACACACGGCCATCACTGGCAACCAGGCAGAACCGGCTTTCATCAGAAAACATAACAGATCTCCACTCCGTCCTCCAATGAGCTCTAGCTTGACACCACTGACGTCGCAAACGGCAGTGGTTTGGAGTAAGTGGAATGCACGCTACGGGGCGTCTGGCTCGGAGCTGTCCTTCAAGTAACCGATTTGTAACAGTTCGTTGTGTCACTGTGGTGGCAGCTGCAGCTCGAATTGCTGCCGCAGACGCGGTACGATGCGCCACGGCCATACGCCGTACACGGCGGTCTTCCCTCTCAGTAGTGCCACGTGGCCGGCCGGAACCCGGTCTTCTTGAGGCAGTACCTTCCCTTGACCACCGCTGTCAACAATCATGCACAGTGGCTACATTCCTGACAAGTCGTTCTGCAAAAGAAAATCTACCTTCTCGTAGCCCTATTACACGACCTCGTTCAAACTCCGTGAGCTGTTGATAATGGCTTCTTCGTCTTCTTAAAGGCATTTTTGACTAACATCAACACCCTACGTCGAATCTCAACAATAACTAACGCTCACGAACGTTACTGCGCCTATTTACAGCAAACCTGCTTTGCATGTTCCGAGGGGCGCTACTGGCGCCATACGTATGCGCCGAGCGCGAAATTTGCATAGACGCCATCTTAGAGATGTACTCTCACCGCCTACCAACTGTTATTTATCAGACACAACCCCTTCTTGGTGTTGGGATTTTTTTCCGTCAGTGTATAATACATTTTGTTACATATATGCCTGAGTGGGTGTGTTACACACCTTCAAAGGAAGGGGTGTTCTCAGTATGCGTATAAATCCTTACTTCGGTGTGTCTTCTCGCACATCTGAAATAGCATAAATTGTAGTGCATTTTTACTGTACACACGGACAAACTGACGTAGGTTTGTCGACCCTGCGTTATGTTTGCCCCACGACGCATGGTAGTTCAATTCTCAGTATGTGTGACAGACTTCTTGTTTCTCTCCTGTCTGACAAACTGACGTAGGTTTCTCGATCCTGCGCTTTTTTTACACCATGACGCATACTAGTTTAATTTTCAGTCTGTGTGTGACAGACTTCTTTTTTCCCTCTTACCTGACAAACTAGCGTATGATTGTCGATCGTGTATTTTGTTTTCACCACGACGCATTGTAGTTTAATTTTCAGCCAATGTCTGACAGACTTTTATTTTCTCCTCTATCTTCGAAACATCTCCGTGAGCTTTCTTCATTGTTTCCGTGTAGTTAAGCACCTTACTATCGGTACCTGTATTTGTACCAGAATTTATCTCTGTCGAGGTTAGCTCTCGAATAAAAAATCAAACACTAGGCATTAGAGGCACACTTCAGAATCTTTCAGAATTAATGCGACACTGACTAGATTCCTAATTAAACCATAATAATCAGAAAAGATAGTGCCGTAAATGAAAGTTGGATTTAAAGCGTATTGACAAGAGATCACATACTGATTAATATTAAGAAAAGTCAGTTTAAAAATGCACTGTCGATCACACTGGTCTCGATCAGAAACATATATGAAATTTCATTTTTGACGCTAATATAAGTTCTTTTGTACGGTTACTATCGGCATTTTACACTTCTTGATAAAAATTAGGTGGCTCGAAGAACATACGCTATAGCCTTTTTAATTTACAATATGATGGATCCACAGAAGTGTGTGGCTACGTACTGACGCATAAGTATGAAATAGGTAAACAGGGACAACTTTCAGACAGGTGCTACCCTGGTGGTGAAGTGGTCTAAGCGCTGGATTTTGATCATTCGTTCGAGGTGAGTTCGAATCCAGTGAGGCGTGGATGTTGTGTTTTTCTTTCGGCACTGGCTCCTGTCATGTCCCTTAATCCAGTGGCTTTAAATTAGGGACAGCAGACTGCTAATAGCTCATCAAGTTATTCAAGGAGGTCGTTACTCCCCAGCCCCCTTCCCCGAATAAAAGAACATACCGCCATAATAAGCATCCACAATACGTATTAAGAGAATACAACGTGGTTTGTCACAAATATTTATTTTTCCAAGTCGACCATGGTTTTTCTGGGTATTGACCTAGCTTCATTAGGAAGAATGACACGTAAATATTCAAATTCTATATGATATCATAAATGGTGTTTACGGTGACGGGTTTTGGTTAGTTGCTTCCACGCGCTTGATGTATATATGGAAAGCTTCCAAATTATTAAGTTTGTTGGTTGAATCTCCCTCGTCAGTTAGTTTTGCTTCTTCAAAGAGAAACGTATGGTCTTTTTCGTAACAGTGTTTAGCCATCGATCACTTCTTTGGGTCACAGTTCCGAATGTAGGTCCTGTGCTCCTTCAATCGAAAACGCAAGGCTCTACGGGTCTGAAGGAGCACAAGACCTAAATTCCAAACTGTGACCGGAGATCCATATGCAGTATGGTTCGCTGAATTGTCGTTTCAGACACACTTCCGGTAGCCCCCTGGTTCATTCGGCCAGTGAGTTGGTCCCCTGTAGCTTGTCGATCGGACCTCCCTCACCTCTTCGAAGCCGACGTTCACACATCAATGGCACAAAATAGTCACTGCACCTATGCTAACGAAGATGCATCTGCAGAAAAGGCGTATATTTCTACTGCAGTATCGGAATTGGACCTCCGCTGATTGGCAAAGGATTGCCTTGTCCGATGAGTCATGTTTTCTGCTTCATCGAACGGATGGACTTTGTCGTATAAGGCGAGAAACATCGGATAACAAACACTCTTCAACCACTTCTGGCAGAAAACAAGCTCGTGTAGGTAGCGTTATGGTCTGGGGAATGTTTTCGTGGCATTATCCGGGTCAACTCATACCTGCAAAAAGCACAATGGACCAAATTCGTTATGAAACCATCCTTGCAGACCATGTACACCCATACATGCTGATTGTCTTCCCTGGGGCGAATGGGATCTTCCAGCACGACAATGCGACATGTCACACAGCAGCTAGAAATGTCTAAGAGTTGTTCGAAGAGCACGATGAAGATTTCAAAGTACTTGCCTGGCACCCTGATTCCCCAGACTTAAACCAAATTGAGCATTTGTGGGACCACCTCGATCGTGTTATTCTCTCTACAGAACCTCCACCACGCACCCACCAGCAGCTGTCAGATGCACTGCAGTCAGCATGGCTCCACATAACAATGAACACCTTCCAGAACCTTATTGAGTTACTTCCACCCCGTCTAGCTGCTTTCCGTGCTCCACACAGCTGTTACTCTGGATATTAGCCGGTGGTCACGGTACTGTGACTCGACCGTGTGTTTATATACACTATATTAACAAAAGTAGCCGGACAGCTAGAAGAGAAACACAACATAACAGTTATTAACCTACACCAGTACGGTGTCGATCCACCTTTGACCTTAATGCATGCACTGAACCGGCGAGATACGATTTCGACTAGGTTTTGGAACATAGCGATAGATATGCGCTTCCATTCAGTACACAATGCTGCCGCTAACTGTTGCTTAGTAGTAGGCCTCAGCTCCAAACTTCTTATGCGGCGCTCTAATTCATCCCATAGGTGCTCTATGGGATTAAGATCAGCGCTCTGTGCTGACCAGTCCACACACGATACGGAATTATCATCAAACCACACAGCAAGAGTCCTTGCCTTATGGCTCGGTGCATTATCCTGCTGGTTTCAACAAGGTTTGATTTCATAGTATTGCCACAGAGTTGGTAGGGCATAATTGTCCAGATTAGCGATGTAGACGTGCTAGTTAGCAGGTTTGTCCATGATAATCAATGGGCCGGGGCCATACCACAAAAAACACCCTCACACGAGTACACTGCGAGCTCCAAACTTGACCGTAGGAGCAATACACTGTGGAAAATAGCGTTCCCCCGGCTGCCGCCATACCCACACACGGCCATCAAAATGATGGATCGCGTATTTGGATTCATCAGTCCGTAGGACCCGTTTCCATTGATCTACGGTCCACGATAAAGGTTCTTTACACCATGCTTAACGACGAGTAGCATTCCGAGTGGAGATGAAAATCTTATGAGCAGGCGCAGGACCGCGGTAACCCATGGAATGAAGTTCTCTGCGAATGGTACGTGTACATACCGATGTTCCAGCATTTTTACTTACCTGTACACTCAGGTCTTGTGTAGTACTCCGTCGATTAGCTGTAACGACTTTCTTGAGGCTTCGACATTCTGTATCACTAATTTTCTTCGGTGCCTGTACGTTTTGCTGCTTCAGGCACGCCATGTGTTTTTCCCTTATTGAGTGCATGCAAAATAATTGACTTAGGTATGTATAAACGCCTATTGGCTTCTCTTATGGAAAACCCACTAATATAACACCCAACAATCTTTCCTTTCTGAAAGTTAGTTCTCTCCCGACGTGACATTTTCACTCAACCTCACAGTGCGTTATGACGTGCCGGACGCACATGATTTACATATACCCTTCAATGCTAATCGTTTGCATGTCCTCTCGCGGGCGACGGATGCTGCGAATTTCAGGCCAATCGGATGCTTCCTTCTTGGTGTTGCATTTTGGGGGGCCAGCAGTGTTTATACAGTATTATATATAAAATATAGGCAATATATATGTTTCGTTTTATGTTCAATGACCATCATATTGGACTGCCCCCACTAGTTGCGCAGAGGGATTCGTTCCAATTAGGGGTAACTGGTTCCACGAAACGAGAAAAAGCCGGTGTCATAAAGCAGCACACCACCCATGCGTCATCCGGAACTTGATCCATGGCCCATCTCTGACGAATGGTCAATGAGCTACCGGGCATTCATGATCATAATCCATCCAACTGAAGGTTTCATATATTTTCTTGTTATCATGTCATTTATCGAAACGAACCTGTAAGCGTCTTCATTTAATTTTTGAGTTGGAAAGAAAGTAAGATCCGATGGCGAAGTACACGAAGTCCTAGCCCCAGCCAAAGCGCACATTCCCCACTGAAATTGCGTCGCACACCGGCATGACATCAATAGGTAGGTTGCTTAAGCCAGTGGCAGTTAGCCGTTAGAAGACGAAAAAGTAATCACCCGCTAACATGGAGGAGGAAAAGGAACACATCTGCCATTGCATGCTGTATGAGTGTCATCGTGGTACACTCCCGCAAGTGCTGTAAAGATTGTACCCCAATGTACCTGAATGAGTGAGTGAGTGTACCTGTGCGTACCCCAATGCCATATCACATCATCAGTGCTGTCGTTGATTTGAGCGGTTTCGAGAGGGAAATATTTACCTGTCAGACAGTCCCAAGGTCGGAAGACCCGCAACTGTGTATATAAACATGCTGAAGAACTTAGTGGAGACAGCCCCACGTGTTGGATTTGGCCCAACAGCTGGGGAATACGCACACGAGAATTGTCACGTAACTGCGTGAACTTGAGAAGGTACACAATGGGAGAGTTTGGATACCCCATCGACTCATAATTGAGTAGAAAGCAAATCGCATGGATGCATGCGTTTCCCTGCTTGCACGTGACCAAGATGAACCGTTCTTGGACCGCATTGTGACAGGTGACGAGAAATGAATCTTGTATGGAAATGTCAGTGCCCGAAAACAGTGCTTGGGCTCAAAACAGAAGGCCATGCCAACCTCAAAATCTTATTTATGCCAACGTAAGGTCCTGCTCTCTGTTTGGTGTGATATGCGAGGTGTGTGTTTGAGCTGCTGCCTGACAACACTACTATTACTGCCCATGTGTACTGCCGTCAGCTCGACGAACTGTACGCATCGCTCACGTCGAAACTACCATCAGGGCTGAACCTCAAGGGCGTCATCCTGCAGCAGGATGGAGCGAGACCGCACACAGCATGGGTGACCTGTCACAAGATCAGAAACCTGAGATGGGAGCTGCAGCCGCATGCAGCCTATTCCTCATACATTTCCACAAGCGACTATCTCCTTTTGTGGAAGAACAGAGGTTCACCAACCGGGGTGATATCGAAAGCTCATTTACACCCTTCTTTGCGTCCAAACCGCCGCAACTCTACAAGGACGGTATCGAACAGCTGACGGAAGTACGTCGTAGAAAACTATGGTGACTACATTTTGGACTGATTCGTACATGTATATACGGCAATTAGCGCTTTTCTGTTGCCTTGCATTTGCAGACATTACTTTCTTTCCAACCCAATATTATTTAATTGGAGCTAAAATGTGTTACCTGTGACCTCATTTCCAACAGACAGAGAAGATAACTCAGTGTCCTTAATTAGACTCAAAACGTTTACTGTGCTCCTAAAGAAACATAGGCCCACACATTTTGCAATACCCATTTTCTCGGACTTATCGTATTGTAATCTGATTTTCTCCTAGGGAGACGGCGTGCCTTGCACGCAATTAGGCCCTGGAAGGTTGCCCGAGGCGCACATGCCCATTCGGACTGCAGCACATCAAGGAGGTCCCAGAGATGACGTGGTTCAGGGCCGGCACGCCAAACCTGTCGATCAAAATAGTCCCACAAATGTTCTATGTGATTGAGGTCGGTCGATTTCGCCGGCCAAGGGAGAACGGAGACATCGCCATCGTGTTCCTGGAACCAGCCACGCACCCCATTAGCGACTTGGCACGGCACATTGTGCTGTTGGTAGACACTATCACCACCAGGGTAAACGTCCAACATGAAGGGATGAACGTGGTCAGCGAGGATGGACAGGCAGCCATTGGCGTTCAGGGAGCAATCCAGTAGTACCAGCGGTTCAAGATCATACCAGGTAAACATCTCGCAGACATGCACACTGCCACCGCCAGTCTGTATTTGATAGACAAGCGTGTCCGCGTGTTGGTTGTCGTGTGTCTGACGCCGTATCTCACACCGCTCGTGTCACCTCTGTGGAGTAGAAACCTCTATTCGTCGGAGAATGCAACCTTTTCCTACTCTTCCACAGTCTAATGAGGGCAGTTCCATGAGAACTGTAGGCGTCGAGCCGATGGACCTGGGTTAACATGGGCGCCTTAACGCATCGTCGAATACTGAGATCCATGCGTAACAAAGTTAGCTTTAATGTTATCTGGGACACGTACTTGGGCGTCCGAGCTTTCATTTGCGTGGTTGCGCGTCGATTGCCCGTTACCAGTCGACGCAGGCGACGTTCCCTTCTGGGGTCGATGGCTTTTGGGGCTCCACAGTTATGACGTCATGATGTACTCGGTGTGTCAGCGGTCCATTATTGGTACACCCTTACTACAGCACCTCGCGAACAGCCCACGAAGTCTGCTGTTTCTGAGATGCTTCCACCCTTGGCGCGGTAGCCGATGATCATTCCTTTCTGAACGTCCGTCAGATCACTACCTCTGCCCATTGTGCTCACGTAACGCACTAAAGTTCATCTATCCTGATCGGCCGTTTACGTCTCCGTGTGGTCGATTTTGTCACGTGCAATCTGTGACACGCCTGAGCGGGTACACTGTGATTTCGGGTGTGGTCATATTATTCTGGTGCGACCGTGTGTATACAGGGTGTAACCAAAAGTCCGGAAACAGCCCCATAACTTGTGAAATAATGGCCATAGAGGAACGAAACGGATGGCTAGGTATAGGTAAAGTGCCATGGCTGATCAAACGGGACCAACAGCGGTGCTCTCTGGCGGATATTTGCCGTACTTATGAAAACCAGCTTCGAAACAAAGCAAGATAGGGCAAAAATGTCAATTGCAAAGTTGTATAGCATCCGTTGGTTAGTAGGGAACGACACTTGGTTGGCCGGAAAGCAGCAAAGGAACGCCTGTAAACGCAACAAATTCGAACGTTCGCCGGACGGTGTCAGTCGGAAAACCGTGCTTAAAAATCCACATGCAACCAGTGATGTATTCAGGCATCTTCTCGGGGAGCTTAGCTCCCCCAAAATCTATGAATCCCCCCTGTACGTTTTGGGGTGATCTCCCCTTATGTTTCGTCTAATTGTGTTCGTTTATAATTGAATATTTAGAGAAATTAATTTAAGAAAATTAAGAAAACGAGGGAAAATATTATAATAATAAAAAAAAAAAAAACTCCACATGAGCTTCAGTCGGAAATTTTTATCATCCTTCAACAAAACATTAAACAGTCCTAGCTGAAGGGACAATTTTTCAAGCACTGACAACTCGTACTACTTCCGCAATAAAAGCTTAATTCCGCAGAGTACAAATGTTTGCATTGCAATACTACGTCATGATATTTTGGAAGCTGACATTCAGTTTTATTTCAGTCTTCTGGATGCCGACATTCCATGTATACGGTTAAGCTTTAGTGTAGCTAACACGACGTTAGTACTTCCAAGGCAACAAAATATTTGTTACCTAATTTTTAACAATAGCAAATTATTAGAAAATGTTGTTATAATATTTTTTTTATTATTTCTGGCGGTGATGGTTTACACTCTGTAACAAAAAAACAAAATCGAGGCACCTCAAACTGACATCAAAATGGTTAGTTAGTTTTTGTTTTTTTTACTACTATATGCTAATCTAAATAATCTAAAGGGGCTGAAACCAAATGGCAGGGGAATGGCTTATCCAATACGTTTTCAGGTAACACTGTAGTGATTCCTTAATAATCATAAGCATTCTTGTAGTAAGGCGAGGACATTTTTACCACTCCTAATGTCTTGGAGGGATTTTCTCCAGCACAGTCTTACCTTTACTAGCGTCCTCAATATTTTACACAACCACATGGTAAAATCCGTAGTCCATTACTGAATTAAAGCAAAGGTACAGCATTTCTACATTTTTAATCACTTGTATGTGTATATTTCTTGGAATCTGCTTGCGATATAAGAGCATAAGAAAATTTTTTGTACTCTATTTAAAATTTTTACATATATTAATATATATATAAATAGCTTTAATGCCACATTGGAAAATGTCTTTCAATCACTGAACTGGGAAAACAAAGGGATAAAGATTAATGGAGATTATCTAACCACCTTCGTTTTGCGGATGACGTAGTCATTTTTGCAACTACCCCATCAGAGCTGCAGAGTATGATCCAGGAACTTGCTGACAAGAGTAAAGAAGTGGGATTAAAAATGAACTTTCAGAAGACAAAAGTGATGTTCAATGCTTTTACAAGAAATGAAGATTTATCGATTGATGGAGAAAAGCTGGAGATAACAGACACGTACGTTTATCTTAGTCAGCAGATATTAAGTGAGGGTCACATTGATGAAGAAATTATTCGGCGTACAAAACTTGCCTGGAGAGCTTTTGGAAGAAACAGCATACTTTTCAAGAGCAATATGCCATTATGTCTTAAAAGAAAAGTGTTTGATCAATGCATCCTTCCAGTGCTTACGTATGGTGCAGAGACGTGGACCTTAACTAAAAGAGACATACAAAGGCTGCAGACAACTCAAAGAAGCATGGATAGGTGTATGCTTGGTGTAACCGGGAGAGATAAGAAGAGGAACTCGTGGATCCGAAAAATGACAAGAGTGGAAGACATCATGATCAGAGTTAAATCCCTGAAATGGCAATGGGCTGGACATACTGCCAGAAGGACAGATCATCGATGGACAGCCGAAATTTTAGATTGGATTCCAAGGGACAGGAAAAGACCCAGAAGAAGACCACATGGGAGATGGGTGGATGAAATTCGAAAGTATGCAGGGGTGACATGGAGGAGATTGGCACAAGACAGACCGTTGTGGAGGAAACTTGGGGAGGCCTTCATCCAGCAGTGGATTGATAATGGTTGACAATGATGATATAAATTACAAAATTTTGATTACAGATATATAATCAGTCAACAAGTTTTAGCCCCCTCGAAATTTGAAATTGCCGCCCCCGGAAAAAACTCTCTGAATGCAACATTGCATGCAACACGAACGATACAGTATAAGGGACAAAAGAATGATGACGCTATTGAAACGGAGTAAGCATTTTTATGTAATCATACAAAATGCAATTATACCTGCAAACCGTGCCGCGGTAGCCAACGGTTTTCCGACTGACACCGTCTGGCGAACGTCCGCATTTCTTGCGTTTACTGGCGTTCCCATGCTGGTTTTCGGCAAACCAAGCGTCGTTTCGTACTAACTAATGCATGCTCTACAACTTTGCGATTTAATTTTTTGACCTATCTTGCTTTGGTTCAAAGCTAGTTTTCGTAAGTACGGCAAATGCCCGCTAGGAGCGCCGCTGGCAGTCGCATTCGATCGGCCATGGCCTTTTACCTATACCTAGCCACCAGTTTCGTTCCTGTACGACCATTATTTCACCAGTTATGTGGCTGTTTCCGGACTTTGGGTTGCACCCTGTATCATCATCATCATCATCATCATTGTCAACCATTATCAATCCACTGCTGGACGAAGGTCTCCCCAAGTTTCCTCCACAACGGTCTGCTTTGTGCCAGTCTCCTCCATGTCACCCCTGCATACTTTCGAATTTCATCCACCCATCTCCCATGTGGTCTTCTTCTGGGTCTTTTCCTGACCCTTGGAATCCAATCTAAAATTTCTGCTGTCCATCGATGGTCTGTCCTTCTGGCAGTATGTCCAGCCCATTGCCATTTCAGGGATTTAACTCTGATCATGATGTCTTCCACTCTTGTCATTTTTCGGATCCACGAGTTCCTCTTCTTATCTCTCCCGGTTACACCAAGCATACACCTATCCATGCTTCTTTGAGTTGTCTGCAGCCTTTGTATGGTTTTTTTAGTTAAGGTCCACGTCTCTGCACCATACGTAAGCACTGGAAGGATGCATTGATTAAACACTTTTCTTTTAAGACATAGTGGCATATTGCTCTTGAAAATTATGTTGTTTCTTCCAAAAGCTCTCCAAGCAAGTTTTGTACGCCGATTAATTTCTTCATCTATGTGACCCTCACTTGATATCTGCTGTCCAAGATAAACGTACGTGTCTGTTATCTCCAGCTTTTCTCCATCAATCGATAAATCTTCATTTCTTGTAAAAGCATTGAACATCACTTTTGTCTTCTGAAAGTTCATTTTTAATCCCACTTCTTTACTCTTCTCAGCAAGTTCCTGGATCATACTCTGCAGCTCTGATGGGGTAGTTGCAAAAATGACTACGTCATCAGCAAAACGAAATTGGGTTAGATAATCTCCATTAATCTTTATTCCCTTGTTTTCCCAGCTCAGCGACTGAAAAACACCATCCAATGTGGCATTAAAGAGCTTCGGAGATATGGTGTCACCTTGTCTCACTCCCTTTCCAATTTTTACGTGTGTTGTATTTTCAAACAGCCGAATCTTTGCACTTGCATTTTCATAGATGTTATTAATAATATTAATGTATGCATCTTCAATACCGCAGGTTTTCAGAGCCATTGTAACTGCTGATGGTTTCACCGAATCAAAGGCTTTTTCATAATCGATAAAAGCCATGCACAATGGAAGTTCATATTCCTTCGCTCTTTCAATTAGTTCTCTCAGTACGTGGATATGATATATTGTGCTGTAGCCACTCCTGAATCCAGCTTGTTCTCTCGGTTGAGCCATGTCCAGTGTTACCTTCAAGCGGCGTGAAAGAACTTTAGTGAAGATTTTATAAACTACTGATAGGAGGCTGATAGGTCTGTAGTTTCCGAGATCCTCAATGTCACCTTTCTTATGTAGCAGGATCATTGTAGCGGTGTTCCAATCCTCAGAAATCTTTCCTTCATTAAGGCATCGAGTGAAAATTTGGGCGAGTACTGTTTCGATTTCTCCACTTGCTTCTTGTATGATGTCTACAGTAATTCCATCTTCTCCTGGAGCTTTTCCCCGCTTCATGTTCTTGATTGCATGTGCAACTTCTGCTGGAAGGACTGGAGTAACTCTGGTACTGGTATCTTTCATGATGTCTTGAGTGCATGTGTCATCCCTTTCATATAATTTGGAGTAGAAATCTTTCACTCTTGTCAAAACTTTCGCCTCTATTTCTTGTTACAGAACCATCTTCTTTTCTCAGTGCCATAATCTGTTTTCTTCCCTTACTGAGATGTCCCTTTGCTATCTTTAGGCTTTGGTTGTTTTCAATTGCTTTCCTCACTAGTTCACAGTTGAATTTTCTTACGTCTTCAGTGATACTTTTTCTTACTGTCTTGCACAGTTCTATATATTCCACTTTGGAAGTCACATCTTCTTTAGTTGTACTCATCTCTCTTCATTTTTGCATCAACATTTTCGTTTTTCCTGATAATTTGTTTACATGCAACTTGTTCTTAAACCCAGCTAATTTTGATGCTGTTTCCATAAGAGCTTTGGTTACTTTTCTGTTGACTTCAGAGATGTCCACTTCTTCCGATGTTAGGTCTTCTAAAGCAGAGAACCTGTTCTTCAGTTCCAACTTAAAGGTATTATGGTGTTTTTTAAGGTTGGTTATGTCAATAGATTTTGTTTGTCTTATGAGCTTGCCACGTTCAAGTTTAGTGTTGAGGTGCATCTTACATCTCACCAATCTATGGTCACTACCTGTGTTGAACTTGTTTAGCACACTGCAGTCTTCTATGACGAATTTTTTGTTACACATAATAAAATCAATTTCACTTGTCGTCCCATTTGGATGTCTCCATGTCCATTTCCTGTGTGGCTTTTTCTTGAAGAAGGAGTTCAAGATGAAAAACCCTTCTGCCT
Source organism: Macrothele yani (assembly GCA_039090855.1). NCBI lineage: Eukaryota > Metazoa > Arthropoda > Arachnida > Araneae > Macrothelidae > Macrothele > Macrothele yani. The sequence continues at coordinate 87,617,314 of CM076998.1, read as the reverse complement.
CTGCAAACTCAACGAGAGTATTTCCACGCTGGTTTCTGTTGCCGTGACCGAATTTACCTACTGAAGTTTCATTCTGTTGCCGTTGCCCTATTTTTGCATTGAAATCTCCCATAATTATTTTCAAGTGCTGCTTGCCTTTATTATTTAGATGACAAATTTCCTCATAAAATTCTTCAATTTCTTTCTCAGGATGACTTGTGGTGGGTGCATAAGTTTGAATAATCTGAGCCTGGTATCTTTTCGAGAGTTGGATAACAAGTCGTGCAGCTCTGTCAGAGGAACGTTCAACTTCTACAACTTTATCCTTCAGTTTCTTGTTTATTATAAATCCAACACCACTAGTTCTGCCAGTATCTGTCCCACGATAGTAGAAGAGATGTCCACTTTTCAGTTCAATGAGATCTTCTCCTTTTCTCCTTACCTCACTTAGCCCCACGATGTCCCACTTGATCCTTTGTAGTTCCTCTTCCAATTCAAGAAGCCTTGAATCAGAAGATAGGGAGCGTCCATTATACGTAGCCAAGGTCAGCATCAGATGGTAGCCTAGTCCGGTCCTCCGGGGATTCTTAGCAACCTCTGCCTTCATGTCGCACTGGCCGCTGCCTTGGCCAGGTACATTCCAGCTGCCGGAGACTGAGGGCCAAGATTTAAGTTGTGGAATCATTTTGGAGGGGTTTGGCCATAACTCACCACGCTGGCCAAGCGGGTTGGTGAGTGTGGGATAGAATTTGCTCTAATCCCGATGGTATAGTTATACCGCTATTGGCGGTCGTCAGAGCCCCTTTAGTGGGAACAGGATGCACCACGAGAAGGCGGGGTTGACATTTGTCAAGGAGAGGCTGTGATGTTACGCATCACCTGACCTTACATCCCTGCACCCAGTATATACAAGAATATTATTTTGAGAGCATCAACTAAATTCAAATACGTAGAAAAAAACCACCTAAAAGGAGATTAGTCTTATCGCGTTTAGACGCAACGATAAGACTTTGTTAACCGTTGAGGAATAGTTGACCTGATAGCAGTTAAAGAATAGTTGACTTTGCTTTTCGTGTGTGTGTGTGTGTGTGTTTGTTTGTGAGTGTTATGAACCGACAGTGTGAGTTAAGAATCCTGACCCCCTCCGAATTGAGATCTTGTGTATGTCACTGCCCTTCTGTGGTCATTCGAGGAAAGTGGTAGAGGCCGCAAATAAATGTTTTCTAGTGTAAGTATAAATATTGTTGCCAGCGAGTGGCCTAGCGGGCAACGTTCGTGACTCCCACGGAAAGGGCCTCAGGTTCGATCCCAGGCACGTACGAACTCTCGATCCACTAAATACACGCCGTGCGTCGGATGGGCACGTTAGCCCTCAGACCCCAGGTACTGGCCCCCGGTAATACAGAAGGGCGCCTACCTCCCCCTTTCTACTTCGCTTCCGCGTCACTTTCCTATCGGGTTCTCCAGCCCAAATCTCCTATTTCCCTGTTTCTAAGGATTGTTTAAGATCTGGGGTCAGACACTTCCTTCCTAAAATCCTCTACATACATTGAAGAGCAATTGAATTAGAGATACCTGTCTAGTAACGTGTAGCACCACCTTTCGCCCTGATGACGGCGGCGATTCGTCTCGGCCTGCACTCGACAAGACACCGGAAGCGTTGGGAAGCCATACGGATCCACGACCCATGAACAAGATCCCACAGTTCACGAAGATTTGATGAAGGGGGTCAGAGCCTCGAACATCTCTCTCGATGGTATCCCAGATGTGCTCGATGGGATTGAAATCAGGTGACCCAGCTGGCCAAGGAAGCGAGGTCACCTCAGTGAAGTGTTCATCCAACCATTCAGACAAAATTCGGGAGATGCATTATCTTGTTGCAGGATGAGGTCCCCAGTGGGATGTTGAAGACGCACAAACAGGAGCAAATGGTCACCCAGGATATCCCGGTTACGTTGACATGTGAGGGGCGATGTCACACTTACCAGGGTCTCATTTTAGTCCACGTAAACAGTCGTCCGACGAGAATGCCACCCCCACCAGCTTGAATAGTGCCCTGCTGGCAAGAAGGATCCATTGCTTCATGTGGTTTGCGCCGAACTCATATTCTTCCATCCGCATGTACCAACATGAATCTGTCGCCCAGGTGACGCAGTGGTCTAAGCGATGGCCTCTGATCATTCGTCCGAACGGGGTCCGGGTTCGAATCCCGGTGAGGCATGGATGTTGTGTTTGTCTTACGGCACTGGCTCTCTCCCTTCCCTGGAACCAGTGACCCTAAATTAGGGACGGGCGACTGCTTATAGCCCATTGAGTTGCTCACGGCGGTCGTTAAACCTCCAATCAAAAAAAAAAAATCAACCTGAATCTCGACTCATCAGTCCAGGCAACATTTTCTCACATGTCTAGGGTTCAGTGGCGATGATCCCGCGCCCATGCAAATCTTTGCACCCTGTGATGCGCGGTCAGCAGGGGTACCCTCTTGGGACGATGGCTTCTGTACCCCATAGTGAGGAGATGGTTCTGGATGGTGTGGCTGCTTACACGTTTTTGTGCACCATCGTTAAATTGCCGAGTGATTTCTTGCACTGTTGCCCGTATATCCGCTGTTACAATGCGAGCTAGCCGACGATGACCCCGCTCATCCACAAGCTGTTGTCCACGGCAGTTGGCCCTTGCAGGGATGGTTTTACCTGATTCGATGTACTAATGGTGCACCCGTGACACGGTGGCTCGTGAAAATTCCAGTGCCTGCACGACTTACGAAATGGAGTGACCCATTCGTCGGACCCCGACAATTTGCCGAAGGACAAATGCGCTTAGATCATTCGTCTTACTCATACTGCGTCCGACTCTTACTGATTCCCGTCACATCACTTCTTATATTGTCGGATCGCTGCATACGTCATGTCTTTACCGTTTACAGGGCCGCCCACAACGCCACATTTGCATAATGCCAGATGTGTCTAATTCAATTGCTCTTCAGTGTATGATCATTTATAAATATTGATAATTTATGGATATTTTTGTCAGAGCAACATTTATGTTCACAATTCCAGCAACCTGAAGTTCCTCTTTATTACACAAAATAGATGTGAGTGCTAATAAACTGTCGATACTGGTAATTTTCTTTAATGATTACAATAGACTTCGTCCGTTAAGTGAATGAAGAAGATAAACATGAAGGTTACTATGACTCGTACTTATAGGAAAGTTGAAATAATGTAATGCATTTTGCGCACCTGGGTCATGAAAGCGTTCCACAGTTAAACTTGGAGACCTTCATTTTTTTATCACGTGATCTTTAATGTTTCTATTCTTCGTGCAAATTTGAGTAGAATATTTACTACCGATCACAATATGCTAAAAATGCAAATACATATGATAATAAAAGGGACTTTTCTTCTTAATAAAGCAATCCGTATACCGATTATATTGTCGCGTGAATTATCTTGCATGATACGTCATATTGCATATCCTTATGTCCGTCAGAAACTGGAGGTTAATGCGTTTTCAGTTTAAACGGAAATTGAACTTTGAACCGATACACATTCCATTAATCTGTGCAAATTGAGTGTCACTCAAAAGGTGATAACATCACTTCTTAATAAACGGCATTGTGACGTCTACAGGGATATTTGGATCGATGTAGCAGGTGAAACACGTGATCAATACTGCCGGAACTTTGCTCAGCTTCTGCGTATCAAACGAAAGAGTATGAACACCTGCGTGTTTGAGAGAACACACAGGGATAGGGAGCGAGAGAGACATTATGATTGGATGGATGTTATCCATTTACTCGGGAGAGATACGAAAGTTTGTCCTAATATTTGTCTTACCGAAGCTCTCAGCTTGACCATGCAAATGACGTGGGAACAGTAATTAACCTTGATGGATGAAATTATAGGGATGGCCTTGAATACACAGCACTCCAGAATTAACTTCGGGCAGCATGATCACTTTGTCAGTATGTAATGAGCGAATTCGTTTAATTTAACCGGATACAATACATCCTGTGATATTTCTGGGAATCTAGACTTTGCAAAAGTATCAGAAATTTCTGAAACGTCCGTCTGGCTATCTGTGATTATCTTCCAGTAAATTTTAAACACTACGTGATCGAAAATTATCATTTAGAGTGTACCAAAGTACTCCAGGAGCCTTTAAGGTATGCATTTATTGTATACACCAAAGAACCAATACATTATGACCAGTAGGTCTTTAGGTAAATCGAAGCAACTGCGGATAAACGACGGGACGTATGAAGGTAATGAAACATTATAAATAATACCTGATACCGAGATCTGTTAATCAGTGTTTTGCTTGTTCTTCCGATGGGAATGGCAGCGGATTTAAGCGAGTTTGACAAAGGCCAAAATGTAATGGCCAGACGACTGGGTCAGAGCATATCCGAGACGGCAAAGCAAGTGGGGTGCTCATGGTCAGAGGTGCGGCGGGTAGTACTTTCAAAATGTGCCCCGAAGAAGGGCCACATTTTGAAAGTAGTAACCGCGGGTACTAATCACCGAAATCTGTTAATCAGTATTGTGCTTGTTCTTCATATAGAAATGGCAGTGGTGGACCGATTCATCCATTCATCCTTCGCGAGTTTAGCGAAGGAAATCAGCCCAATTCATCCTTCGCGAGTTTAGCGAAGGAAATCAGCCAATTCATCCTTCGCGAGTTTAGCGAAGGATGAATTGTAATGGCCAAACGGCTGGGTCAGTGGGGTGCTCATGATCAGCTGTAGTTAGTACTTTCAAATTGTTCCCCGAAGAAGGGCCGCATTTTGAAAGTAGCAACCATAGATACTCACAGAGGTACTAACCACCTAAATCTGTTAATCTGTGTTTTGCTTGTTCTTCAGATGGGAATGGCAGCGGACTTACGCGAGTTGAGCGAAGGACGAATTGTGATGGGCAGACGACTGGGTTAGAGCATATCCGAGACGGCAAAGCTCATGGGGTACTCACGGTCAGCCGTGGTTAGTACTTTCAAAAAGTGGTCCGAGGAGGGCAAGATAAAGACCCGCTGGCAAATGTGGGCGGATTACGGCTCATCGACGCTAGACATGAGCGAAGGCTATTCTGTGTTGTACGAGCCAACAGAAGGAATAATGTGTCCCAACTCGCCAGTAATTTAAATGCTGGTGACGGGAGTAATGTATCACAACAAGCAGTACACAGAACCATGCTGAATGTGAGACTGCGTAGACGCAGGCAGCTCTGCGTGCCGATGGTAACCTTAGTTCAACGTCGAAAACGCCTACAATGGGCAACCGAACATCAAAACTGGACCCTGAATGATTGCAAGAATGCATTCTGGTCCGATGAATCTCGTTTTTCGGTTGCACCACGAGGATGGCTGGATACGTGTGCGTCATTTACACGGGAAAAACTGGCACCAGGATGCACCGTGGGGCGAAAATAAACCGGTGAAAAAAGTGTTACGCTTTGGGTAATGTCCTGTTGCGAAAACCTGAGTCCAGTCATTCATGCGCAGGAAACTATTACGTCTAGCTTGTATCTAACAAGGAAACGGACAAGTGGTTGTTGCTGATTGCAAAACCAATGTATGTTGTTTGGATAGGGAATCATAAGATATATTTATATCTAAACTTTGAGCTGCTATGGACAACAGGGGGCGCCATTAGAGCCTTGTTCATAAGCATTATATTATGTAATGTATGTATATTATGAATGTTATATTATAACTTCTTACAATAATTTTCTATAAAAATAAGTGTAAGAAGTCCCTATAAAAATATTTTTGAATTAACATCAGACATGAACTTTTGGCCCAGAGATCACTTTCTTCGTCTACAGTCTTTTGTTCACCATCAGTTTACAGCGCCTCGATTTCAAAACCTAATCCGCTTTGCATTTTATAAGTGTGGTTATGTCACTACCATCCTGGATACTTCCAAACATCTCTCCAGTTTTGTTTTGAATCCGGCCTGATTGAGGAATGTGGTAGAAAAGATTGCAAGGAAACAGCATTCATGAAATGTGCTCACTGTGCGAACCACTTTTGTTTGGAGCATTCCATAATTAAAGATGATATTTTTTATCATACATAAAAGGTGAGTGCAATGTATATTAATTACCAAACACGCTATGCTGTATATCCATTCATGAATACTTTGTAATGCATACCAATTGCTTAAAACAATGAAAACCATTCCGATACGGGATTCCATGAATTTTGTCTATGCCAGTGTTCTTTGATGTCCTATAATTCCATCATTTATATTCCATAGCACCTAAAAGTTTGTCATTATCCATTACCCATGCAGTACACTTGAATGATATAACAAGCACTGTGCATCTATCGACAACGGTCCGGACCGTTCCCGTGTAAGCACCATTGTTGACTAGGTACATTCTTTCATGGCAGCAGTATTCCCGTCTTGTAGAACCTTCTTTCAGTAGGCGCCATGCCACACTGCGAGGATTGTTCCAGAATGGTTTGTAGAGCATGAGAAAGATTGCCGGGTATTGTCCTGCCCTCCAAATTACCGAGACCTCAATCCAATCGAGCATCAGTCGTTTGTGTTGGAAAAGCAAATCCGATTTGCGACGGTTCAACAAGGTAACTCACAAGAATTACAAGATCTTTTGGTAGCGTATTAGTACCAGATACCACAAACACCTTTATAAATTCTGTAATGTCTATACCTCGCCGGATAAAAGCTGTTTTTGCGTTAATATCTTATTAGGCCGGTGGTCATAATGTTTTGGCTTTTTGGCGTGTGTCTATGTCTGCTTTTACAAAATGCATGAAATTTACCTGAAACCGTTGTCCATTTGTCTCACTGCCTACAAAACTTTTGGAACACATGTTAAAATGCCTCGCTATCTATAAATGGAGATATCGTAACCGAAAGTGGAAGGAGGTTTTAAGGAGCAAGAAATTAAAGAGTGAAAAAAGTATGGAATCATCTTCTCTTCATCTGCTGTATGCTCAAATAACATGAATATCAATTTTTCTTTCGTAATTTATTTTTATTTCTAATTTGTGACCACCGATAAACCTAATGACATTCAACTTCAGGTTTCTTGTTCGGAAGAAAAATAAGCAGTAAAGCTTCTTGACGGCAAACTGAGGGTAAACCAATCTTATCATGAATTTTAACTTTTTTACTTAGTCGTTTAACCTTAATTCATGATGCAATATTCATTTACTAAGATTCGTTTGATACTTTCCTCTAAATGGGAGAGATATATTTACTTGTTTTATTGCATTACTAGCTAAAATGTAACTGCTGTAGCATTTAAGATGCAATCTATATATTCTGGTTCTTACTGCAATGACAGACAGTCAGTATTACTCCAACATTTTAACATAACACTTATGACCCCTGGTGGCCAAACCATTCTTTACAAAACATTAGAAATTAGTTTTAAAGGCAGTTCGTATATGAGACAGTGTGTCAGAACACTGTCTCATATACGAACTGCCTTTAAAACTTCGATTTGTAATAAGCTGCTATAAGGCCATAAAAATCCACAATGAAGGCGACGTACATCAAGACAAACATGAGCACAAATCTTACAGCTGTTAAAATTTGCAAATTACAATGTGAGAAAGAAATCACACGCTGCAACTTGTTGTGAGTGCCACCTCCTAAACTATTTAAACATAAAACAATATTCAATATTAGTGCAGTTCATGTACGCGTAAATTTGTTAGAAGTGCAGTAATAATACGTGTACCTTTGGAATTCGTCAATGCAACCCCCTCCCTCAGAAAACGTATTTGTAACTTCCTAATACTTCGTAATTATCTACGTTCACCACCTTCCGTTAAGGTGGTTCACCTAAAAACTCCGCCCTATGTTGTTTCCAATGTGAAAAACTTCGGTATACATTTTTTAGCAATTAATTCACTTTTAGGGATGGAAATATTAACTTCGATAAAAACTACTTTAAATAATAGCATGCCATACTGAATATTTGCTAAAATGTACCAATAATTATGTTAAAAATCAATAATATTTTTGGAGGTAGTGTTAAGACCAGCTAATAGATGGCGCGAGCTGTACAAGTCATGCAAATTCCTCACTAAATGTTTGCTGGACTATTTTGGAAACGTTTGTGTCTACCGAGTGGACACTTGTGGCAATGATGAAATACCCAGCTTTATATGTCCCAGACCTGAAAAACTTTACTGTCCTCGGTTCCTACTTCTAACATCGCAGACTATGTCCATCATTAATGGAACTCTATAGGCCTATATTTTCTCATATTACGTTAAAGCAAGTGTACGTTCTTAAATTTCTTTCCTCATTGAGAACGACTGGCAACGTCACCCTTAAATAAATGTGTTTCTGGAACTCCAACTTGGTCTTTCATCTGATGATGTACTCGTAGCTAGCACGAAAGTACTCATGTTATTTTAACCATGCAAATATATTTTAACTTGTGTGTGTTTTTAGTTATTAAAGTTTGCCTATAACTGGAACCATTCAGCAAGTTTGAACATCGTGCATTAACAGCAAGTTTCTTACCTTGAGTAGTTTTCAAATAAATTATTGTCAGAAATTTTAAGCGAAGGTGCAAAAATCACAAAATATTCTAGACTATATATACCATTGTTAGACGTAGACGTCGGACTGGAATCTACACAAGTATTGATGCCAGTCCGAAAATTAATATAAATATTAAAAAAAACTGCAGCATGATTACATATACAAACCACGCTACGATAAAGGTTTAAGTAAACTAGGCAATTACATCGAAAAATAGCTCTTCTATTGTATTTCCTACATAAGTATAAACATTTACCAAAATGTTCATTTTTAGCACGTCTTTTGTAAAAAAAGAACGTGCTTCTGTTATCGGTTTGTCCGTCCGTCCGTCCGCCTGTACCCACGATATCTCAGCAAATATTAGTCCGATTTGAAAAATTCTTTTTGCATTGGGAAGCTTGAAATATGCAAATGATGATCCTTTATTTCGTTTTTTTTACGATGTACAATTTCGCCGGTAGAGGGCGTAAATGCAGATGATGTCGAATTCAAAAATACGTTTTATTCCACATTTTGCTTCTAAACATCCGATTGAAAAAATTATTTTATCTTTCGATTCCATTTATGTCGAAGAGTATTTGAGCTATAGTTACTTTTTCAAATTACGCATAGATTTTCCGCTAGGAGGCGTAAACGTAAATTACATTTTCCCCGATAACTCTTCTTCTGAAACTACGATTTGAAAAAAATTCTTCAGCGGATACATCTCCTGATAGAAAATCTTTTGCATATAATTTCCAATTTTTGGAAAAGAATACTTTGGCCACCAGGGGGCGTAAGTGTTAATTTTTGCTTCTGATGTATTTGCCATAAAACCGTAGCTTCTAAAATATCGATTAAAAATTATTTCGTGGACTGATGCCACTCACATCGATAAACCTTTTCGGAATATTTTCTTCTTAAAATATTCCACAGTTTCTCCGCCAGGAAGCGTAGATGTACATCTTATTTTTGTCAATATCTCTGCTTCTAGGAGTCCGATTTGAAAAATTCCTTCTTTGTTGGATAGTGTTTTCGGTGTGTCATGTTTTTCATATAATTTCAAAATTTTCAAGTAATTCTTAGACTTTCCGTTAGGGGACGTAGCGGTAAATTGCGTTTCCCCCTATATCTCTGCTTCTAAATCTCCGATTTGAAAAATTCTTTCTGCACCTGATACAGCTCCTGATGGGAAATCGTTTGCACATAATTTCTAATTTTTGTAAAAAAAATAGTTTGGCCACCAGGGGCGTAAATCTTAAATTCCGCTTCTGTTGTATTTGCAGCAAAATATGAGCTTCTCAGTTCTCGATTGAAAAAAACGTCGTTTGTTGACCGATACTACTCACGTCGACAAACCTTTTAGGAAAATTTTCTTCTTGAAAAAATGCATGGTTTCTACACCAGGATGCATAGATGTATATCTTATTTTTGTCAATATCTCTACTTCTAATAGTACGATTTGAAAAATTATTTCTTTGTTAGATAGTGTTTCCGATGCGAAATGTTTTTCCTGTAAATTCAAAATTTTCAAGTAAATCATACTCTTTCCGCTAGGGGCAAAAATGTAAATTGCGTTTTCTGAGCTTTAGGAGAAAATTGCGTTTTCTCCTAAAGCTCTGATTTGAAAAATTCTTTCTGTATCGCATACAAGACCTGATGGAAAATATTTTTCACATAATTTCTAATGTTTGGTAAAGAATGGTTTAGCCACCAGGGGTCATATGTGTTAATTTCTGTTTCTGATGTATTTGTTGGAAAATCTAAGCTCCTGAAAACTCGACTAATTTTTTTTTCTTCGACCGTTACCGCTTATACGGATAAACCTTTTGAGAATACTTTCTTCCTAAAATTATGCATGGTTTTCCCACCAGAGGACGTAAAGTCACATCTTATTTTTGTCGATATCTCTGTTTCTAAGAGTTCGTAAGCTCACGATTTCGTTTACAGCAATATCTGAGGGATTAAAAACCCGATTGAAAATCTTCTTTCATTGGTCAGATCTATTGTTTTCCATACCGGTTGCATTGATTTTGAATAGGTTTGATAAATTTAATTTGCGTCAGAACGGATTCAAAAGACGTTTTTATTACACCCGAAAATTCGGGGTCACCTTTCTTGTTTTAAATGTGAGTGCAACTAACTTTTGACTGCCCTGGGTATCATATAAGTCAGTGGACCTCAAACTGTTGTTCGTGAAAGTTTCTAAATTTTCTATGGAAAATCTGTGTTTGTAACATGCAAGTAATGCAACTTTAAGATAAGCGGTATGTGCAGTGGTCTATCGCACTAAGATAGGAGCGTACCTACTCCACCGCTATGCGGCTCAGGCCATCAAGATCAATTGCTCTCACAGCGGCGCTATCTTACCGTAATGTTATCAAATAATATGAAGCTTCGCGTGAAGAACGCCAACTCTGGTTGAGATAACGTAAAACAGGAGACAACAGCGCCCCCACAAGCTGGGAGAATTTATGATCTGCCGGAAAGCAAACATTTAGGGGCAAAAGGTGTTAGGGAGCTTTTCTTTGATCTACAATTGTTTCCTTCGACCTGATAGCTATTTGCTTAGAGCAGTTTTTTTGTTTTTTGTTGTTGTTTTCTGATATCCCACCCGTTCCTTATTTTGATGAAACAAATATGCAATAACAATTAATATTACTATTTAGATAAAATTTTAGCAGATATTATAGTCAGGCCAAAGAATACGTACAAAATGCAGACAATCCGTAGTATTTGGCATTTCTGAAAATGTTTCTGAAAAACTGAAGAGCAAACAAATGTCTTAACTACCCCGACTGGAGCAAGAAAACTAACATATCCGATTTGCGAAGTTATTATGCTACCAAGAAGGTAACAATAACGTGCTGTGGGTAGCTGGGCTGACTGTTCTTTGCCAGAATTGAAGTCAACAAGACGACACACACACGCATGCGCAGTCTGCTCCGGCATCAACCCGTATGCTGGTTTCCGTGCTCTGCATCTTGTATCCCAGGATATGTCGACGCTAGTTTCGTCTCGCCAAGCCTCAACTTCTCAGTTAGTTATTCTTTGATGTAATCACATTAGTTGCAGAACGAAGTTACGGTTACGCAAACAAAGATCCTCCGCAGAAATCACTGTCCCAGCTCGGTGACGCCAAACTCGTCTCCAAAGAGCAGGAACTGCGGACTTGGAAGTTTCGGCCGTTGACAGCTACAGGTGTCCTCGACAGTGATCCTGTCGCTGATATTTCAGCAAACTAGTCGTATCAGTGACAAAATATCAGTTATGTGATTTCTGACCCATTTGTAGTACTAATTCCGAACCTTTGCGTCCGGCAGTTAGTTATTCCTGTGTGTTTTGTGTGTGTAGGGTTTACCTAAATATTGTATTCCATTGATATTATTATTATTATGTTACTTGTAATTTATATCTAGAATGGACCGGAGGCTTAACAGTGGTTCGCTGAAACAGAACATAAGTGAAATCAATATGACTTCACATGTGCGTGCTAAAACTAAAATCATTGACGATAGTTTTCAAACCAGTTGCTCTGTTATCGCCAAAAAATAGTAGAAATGTGTAAATAAGAAATATGATTACCTGAAAATGGGATTTTATTGGTGGCCAACTTGCACCTAACCCTCTTTGTGTTGTGTGGCATGACATTTTGTATAACGATGCGATGAAACCTTCAAAATGTTCATGGCATTTTCAAATAAAACATGCAGTTTTAGCCCATAAACCTGTTGAATACTTTCAAAAGAAACGTAAAGTGGTGCTGTCATCACAGATATCAATGACGTCTGTTCCTACGGATGAGGAAGAGAGTAAAACTACAGAGGCATCATTCCAAGTGGCTTTACTTGTGCAAAAACTAGTCAAGGGCATACCGTCGCTGACACTCTTACAAAGCCAGCAGCTAAATTGATTGCGAATATTGGGTTGGTGCAAATGAAATGTCCGGCGAGAGCAGTGGAGACAGGCCCCCACCACAGCGGAATGGAACCACCCACAGGTGTTGCGAGTATTGCGTCACAGAGTTACTATAAATAGCTAGCACGTGTGTGAAGAACAAAGTTCAGGCGCGGTTTGTTTGGGCGTAACGTGTCTTGCAAATGAAACATGCAGACACCAGATTTGAGAGTGGTCTTCCTCTATGAATTAAAACTGTGCCATTCTGCAGGAATTACCGCTTGAAACGTTAACAAAGCGTTTGGGGAGAATACAGCCAACGAATGAACCATTCGGCGATGGTTTGTGAAGTTTCGAAGCGGAGATACGGACCTGCAAAACGAAGCACGTGGTCACCGATCTGTTTCTGATTCTTACGATGTTCTGTTACGTGTTGCTGAAGCGGACCTCCGAAAAACGTGTCGTGAGATAGCGGCAGAGGTAGGTGTCCATCAGACGACAGTTGCTCGGCGTCTGGCTGCGCTGGGTAAGGTCAGAAAGCTGGACATGTGGCAGCTGCATGAGTTGACAACTGCCAACAAGACTAGGCATTTGGAAGTCTGCACGTCGCTGCTTGCCAGGAATAAACAGGAACCTCTATTGCATCGAATCCTCCCCTGTGACGAGAAGTGGGTCCTTTACGATATATAATCGGAAACGATCTGCACAATGGATAAGGAAGGCACAGCCTGCTGGAGAGCATCCTAAGCCACACATACACACCAAGAAGATGATTCTCCTTGTCTGGTGGTTCACAGCCGGGATTATTCATCGGAGTTTCTTGGCAAGAGGCCAAATCATCACTGTAGAACGTTACTGTGCTGAATTATCCAAGATTCACCGGAAATTTCTGCGGCTTTGGTCAACAGACGGGGTGCTCTTCTGCTCTGGGACAACGCCCGCCCTCAGATCGCTCAACGAGCCATTGCAGGCTCTTAGTTCACGACATACAACGAGGTTCAACGTGACGTTGGTGACTTCTTCGGGTCCTAACCACAAAAAGGTTTTCGTTTTGGGATCGTGGCCTTGCCCGACAAATGGCAACTATGTACCAATACCGAGGGGGATTATTTTGCCTAGATAAGTTGTCCTACTTTTCCGTTCTCGCCGTCCACGTGCGTTGGTCCTTTGCCGGGCATTTCATTCGCACCAACCCAATATGAAGCTTTTGAAAAACACAGTGAGAACAATAGATAAGATTCCTCTGTCGAATGATACAATTCAGCGTCGCATACCATCTTTGGCATCTAATGTGGAGAAGCAATTAATGACATGTAGGCGTGGTTGTAGATATTTTGCTTTACAATTGGACGAAAGCACGGACGTAAAAACATTGTTTCAACTGTTAGCATATCTAATATACATTTTCAAAAATGAAGTTCATGATGATTTTTTGTTTTGTATATCGTCAATATATAGGGATGTAAGGTCAGGTGATGCGTAACATCACAGCCTCTCCTTGACAAATGTCAACCCCGCCTTCTCGTGGTACATCCTGTTCCCACTAAAGAGGCTCTGACGACCGCCAATAGCGGTATAAATATACCATCGGGATTAGAGGAAATGCTGTCCCACACTCACCAACCCGCTTGGCCAGCGTGGTGAGTTATGGCCAAACCCCTCCAAAATGACTCCACAACTTAAATCTTGGCCCTCAGTCTCCGGCAGCTGGAATGTACCTGGCCAAGGTAGCGGCCAGTGCGACATGAAGGCAGAGGGTGCTAAGAATCCCCGGAGGACCGGACTAGGCTGCCATCTGATGCTGACCTTGGCTATGTATAACGGACGCTCCCTATCTTCTGATTCAAGGCTTCTTGAATTGGAAGAGGAACTACAAAGGATCAAGTGGGACATCGTCGGGCTAAGTGAGGTAAGGAGAAAAGGAGAAGATCTCATTGAACTGAAAAGTGGACATCTCTTCTACTATCGTGGGACAGATACTGGCAGAACAAGTGGTGTTGGATTTATAATAAACAAGAAACTGAAGGATAAAGTTGTAGAAGTTGAAAGTTCCTCTGACAGAGCTGCACGACTCGTTATCCAACTCTCGAGAAGATACCAGGCTCAGATTATTCAAACTTATGCACCCACCACAAGTCATGCTGAAGAAGAAATTGAAGAATTTTATGAGGAAATTTGTGATCTAAATAATAAAGGTAAGCAGCACTTGAAGATAATTATGGGAGATTTCAATGCAAAAATAGGGCAACGGCAACAGAATGAAACTTCAGTAGGTAAATTCGGTCACGGCAACATAAACCAGCGTGGAAATACTCTCGTAGAGTTTGCAGAGGCAGAAGGGTTTTTCTTCTTGAACTCATTTTTCAAGAAAAAGCCACACAGGAAATGGACATGGAGACATCCAAATGGGACGACAAGTGAAATTGATTTTATTATGTGTAACAAAAAATTCGTCATAGAAGACTGCAGTGTGCTAAACAAGTTCAACACAGGCAGTGACCATAGATTGGTGAGATGTAAGATGCACCTCAACACTAAACTCGAACGTAGCAAGCTCATAAGACAAACAAAATGTATTGACATAACCAACCTTAAAAAACACCATAATACCTTCAAATTGGAACTGAAGAACAGATTCTCTGCTTTAGAAGGCCTAACATCGGAAGAAGTGGATATTTCTGAAGTTAACAGAAAAGTAACCAAAGCTTTTATGGAAACAGCAATAAAATTAGCTGTGTCTAAGAACAAATTGCATGAGAACAAATTATCAGGAAAAACCAAAATGTTGATGCAAAAAAGAAGAGTGATGAGGACAACTAAAGAAGATGTGTTTTCCAAAGTGGAATACATAGAGCTATGCAAGACAGTACGAAAAAGTATCACTGAAGACGTAAGGAAATTCAACTTTGAACTAGTAAGGAAAGCAATTGAAAACAACCAAAGCCTAAAGATAGCAAAGGGGCACCTCAGTAAGGGGAAAAACAGATTATGGCACTGAGAAAAGAAGATGGTTCTGTAACAAGAAATAGAGGCGAAATTTTGACAAGAGTGAAAGATTTCTACTCCAAATTACATGAAAGGGATGATACATGTACTCCAGACATCATGAAAGGTACCAGTACCAGAGTTCTTCCAGTCCTTCCAGCAGAAGTTGCACATGCAGTCAAGAACATGAAGCGGGGAAAAGCTCCAGGAGAAGATGGAATTACTGTAGACATCATACAAGAAGCAAGTGGAGAAATCGAAACAGTACTCGCCCAAATTTTCACTCGATGTCTTAATGAAGGGAAAATTCCTGAGGATTGGAACAACGCTACAATGATCTTGCTACATAAAAAAGGTGACATTGAGGATCTCAGGAACTACAGACCTATCAGCCTCCTATCAGTGGTTTATAAAATCTTCACTAAAGTTCTTTCACACCGCTTGAAGGTAACACTGGACATGGCTCAACCGAGAGAACAAGCTGGATTCAGGAGTGGCTACAGCACAATATATCATATCCACGTACTGAGAGAACTATATGAAAGAGCGAGGGAATATGAACTTCCATTGTGCATGGCTTTTATCGATTATGAAAAAGCCTTTGATTCGGTGAAACCATCAGCAGTTGCAATGGCTCTGAAATCCTGCGGTATTGAAGATGCATACATTAATATTATTAATAACATCTATGAAAATGCAAGTGCAAAGATTCGGCTGTTTGAAAATACAACACACATAAAAATTGGAAAGGGAGTGAGACAAGGTGACACCATATCTCCGAAGCTCTTTAATGCCACATTGGAAAACGTCTTTCAATCACTGAACTGGGAAAACAAAGGGATAAAGATTAATGGAGATTATCTAACCCACCTTCGTTTTGCTGATGACATAGTCATTTTTGCAACTACCCCATCAGAGCTACAGAGTATGATCCAGGAACTTGCTGACAAGAGTAATAAAGAAGTGGGATTAAAAATGAACTTTCAGAACACAAAAGTGATGTACAATGCTTTTACAAGAAATGAAGATTTATCGATTGATGGAGAACAGCTGGAGATAACAGACACGTACGTTTATCTTGGAGAGCAGATATCAAGTGAGGGTCACATTGGTGAAGAAATTAATCGGCGTACAAAACTTGCCTGGAGAGCTTTTGGAAGAAACAGCATAATTTTTAAGAGCAATATGCCATTATGTCTTAAAAGAAAAGTGTTTGATCAATGCATCCTTCCAGTGCTTACGTATGGTGCAGAGACGTGGACCTTAGCTAAAAGAGACGTACAAAGGCTGCAGACAACTCAAAGAGGCATGGAGAGGTGCATGCTTGGTGTAACCAGGAGAGATAAGAAGAGGAACACGTGGATCCGAAAAATGACAAGAGTGGAAGACATCATGGTCAGAGTTAAATCCCTGAAATGGCAATGGGCTGGACATACTGCCAGAAGAAGAGACCATCGATGGACATCCGAAATTTTAGATTGGATTCCAAGGGACAGTAAAAGACCCAGAAGAAGACCACATGGAAGATGGGTGGATGAAATTCGAAAGTATGCGGGAGTGACATGGGGGAGACTGGCACAAGACAGACCGTTGTGGAGGAAACTTGGGGAGACCTTCGTCCAGCAGTGGATTGATAATGGTTGACAATGATGATGATGATATCTTCAATAATTCACATTACTGGAGAGGATATTTTTGGTAGGGTTAAGGACTATTTCATAACACATAATTTGGATTGGAAAAATGTGTCGGAGTCAGTAGTGATGGTACGCCAGCTTTGTGTGGGAAAAGAAAGGGCTTTACAGCAAAAGTAAAATAATTATTGTTTGAATGTAGTTCAACTCAGCGTTTTATCAACAGAGAACAGTTAGCGGTAAAATGAATGCTTTTTGAACTGGATCTTGTATTGAAACTAGTAGTTAAAGTGGTTAATTTAATTAAATCATGGTCACTGAACTGTCGCCTTTTTAGTGTATTGTGCGAAGAAATGAGATGTGTGGACACAAATTTACTTTTCCAAACCGAAGTAGATGGTTGTCAAGGGGAAAAGTTATTTCAAGAGTTTTCGAGCTGAAGGATGAGATCAAGATCTTCCTTCATGACACTGATGAAGTAAGTAAATCTCTTTTCCACGGTTTCAAGTGGCTAGCGCAGGTGGCATATCTCAGCGATATTTTCAGCATCTTAAACAGCCTAATCTGTCTCCTCAGGGGCGCGTTGTAACCATTTTTAAAGTGTAAGATAAAATAAAAGCATTCCTACGGAAATGTGAACCTTGGAGTAAACGGCTTGGTCGTGGGGAATATGATTAATTTTCTGCTCTTGATGATTTTTTGCAGTATTCAGGAGAACTAATCGATGATGAATTAGGGCAATTATTTGAAAACCATATAACCATTCTGCAAGATAGCATAAAAAAAAATATTTTCCAGAGCCTGATGAAAGTAAGGAAGGGATTAGGATTACTTTCAGTGCTACATCTGTGACTGAATCGTTCGGTCTTTCAGCTCATGTGTGTGATCAGCGTATTGAATTGGCGTCAGATGGACCACTAAAAATCACGTTTAGTGAGAAATTTTTCACAAACTTCTGGATCCATGTGAAATCAGAGTACCCTGAACTCGCCAACAGTGCCTGTTGCCGTTTCCTACAACGTACAATTGGGAAATAGGTTTTTCTGCCCAGGTTGGACTAAAAGTGTGAAAAGGAACAGGCATAATGTTGAGTCTGACTTAAGACTGAAACTGTCTTCCACTGCACCTGATGTAACCAAACTGGTCAAAGATTGCAAGCAACACCATTCTTCTCATTGAAATGGAGAATAAAAAATTTATTCGATTATTTACTTTCTTGAAATGTGCTAATACCATTTCAATTCTAAAAATAGTCATGCCGATATTGTTTCTCATCCTTTGGTCTTAAACAGTTTCATGAGGTTTTATTTTTTAATTCACTTATTAATTTTTGTTCATCTTGAATTATTTTCTTATTGACGCCTATATTTGAAAGGTGTGCTTTGGTGTTGACTCTTTTGCATTACATTTTGTAGAGACTTTTGTGCCATCAAGTATTTTCATTGATTTGAGATGCCTAGTTCTAAATCTTGTTAAGGCGGTTTGTTTTTGTCTGTTTAATATTGTGTTCAGTGATTTACCATGTTCTTCTGTGTTTTAAAATATAATAAAAAACAGTATTTTTTTATTAATTTATTTTTAACTTTTCTACAATGAAATGACTTTAATATCAAGTTTTTATGATGATAATGCATTTTAATGAGCTGTTAAATCATTATTCCAACATTTTCATACTTGAATAGATGAGGTGCCGAAGTAGGTGGTCCGTTGGTCCGTGTTAGCTTGACAGTCTACACCTAGTTGTCAGTGGCAAAAGAAAGTTTGAGAACCACTGATATAAGTGGATATAAACACACATATGTCGTTTAACTGTTGAACGAACAATTGGAGATGAAGATTGTATTTAAGAAATACTGAATTTGTTGAAATCTAGTGAAATACCTTCAAATTGTATTTAAGAAATACTGAATTTGTTGAAATCTAGTGAAATACCTTCAACGACAATTGTGAAATTGAAAAATATTTATATCTTTACTAATTTATCACATTTCAACAATATACATATTTAAATATATTGAATCATTTCTCTACGAAAAATGATAAAAGGCAAATGCATTGCCAGCATGATGTCAATGGGCTCGCCAACATGGATCTGAATTTTTTTTTTTTTTAGTTCCGTTCAAAATCTTGGAGAAAACATCCTGTCCTGAAGAAATTGAGCTCATATATTGATTCAATACAATAAATCATTGATACTATATGAAAGTGCTTTAGATAGGTTGTGTTTCGTTTAATTTATGTATTCCACTTTATTTCCCCCGCAGGCTTTATTTGAAACGTTGCTTCGAATGTGAGTTTTCTTTCCATGGGCATAACACTGAGTTTTCCTAATAAAGTTTCGAGATAGTTTTTAATTGCATTGAGTCAATTCACGCAGAACTCTTAATATGGGAAACAATTTAAGCAGTTGCATTTTTGGCCTTATTAAAAGAAGTATTTCATTCGCCGAATTTAATAACACTATTTAAATCGAAAAGGAGTCCGTAAAGATGGCTGCCGACGAAATAGAAAATAATTTGGGAAAAAATTCTGAACCGCATTTAATTGTAAATTCATTTGACACAGTTGACACTAAGAGAATGTTTGAAATTCACTGGAGCGTTGGGATTAGTGCACGTGCTTTTTAGTACAATTATCCGTTTGTGCGAACTGTCGTCCCCGGAAAAAAGTATTGTTTGACAAGTCAATTAATTTTAAAATGAGAGTGTTTGCTTAAAATAAGACTTGGTCTGATAAACTGCGTTAGTACTACAAATTTTTCCTTTACCATCCTTAAGAGCAACAAGGAAATTTAATTAACTAAGTATTTCTGTTGCCATCAGTGCATTTTAAAGTTTGTATACAAGAACTATTTTAATTCCTGGAAATCATTAGCAACACAGCTAGTGTCAGAAGACTGTCTCATATGCGCTGCCTTTAAAACTTCGATCTGTCGTAAGCTGCTATTAGACCATAAAAATTCCTAATGAAGGCGACGTACATCAAGACTAGCATGAGCACAAATCTTGCAATTGTTAAAATTTGTAAATTCCAATGTGAGAAAGAAGTCAACTTTTCGCTTCAACTTTTCTGTAAGTCAGGATTAACTCCAACAGCGGAGTAGAGTCACACGCATTTTAATTCTGCAGAAATGCAGTTTCGATTTTATCTTTCCAAATGTTTCGCAAAAGCGCTTCTTTTAACTCATAATCTTCTGCTAATTTAAAACATTTCTTTCGAATTACAGCTCTTCTTTTTCACAAATATTTCTGTCATTTTAAATATTCATATAAATAGCCAAATGCTTTTACATAATTTTGCTCTGGCTACAATTAACCAGTTTTTATGCGAAAATGAAATGGGAGATAAGATTAACAGAAGTAATATTACTGAAACAAAATGATAATTTTACAACTATAAGCTAGAACGGAGGATCTGAAACCTTTCCGTTCGGCATACGTCTTTATTTAAAAATAATCATCTGCAAAATACCATTCAAAATCAATACAAATGAATCTGTCAGCTATATTTCTCAGGCTTTAGCATGGTACAAAGAGTTTTCATTGTAATTCCACATCTGTGAAGCATTAATTAACACTTTAAGCGGCTGCTGTATGGTGCTTGTACTGTGCTGATGTCCTGTCCAAACGTTTTGCTCCCTCCAAACAGAAATATTTACATAGCGACAGGGTTTTACGAAAGCTACGGTAAAATAATTTATCTTTTATCCCTCTCATCTCAGCAGCAGCGAAAATAAACATGTCATACGCGATAAGGCCCCCCCCTTCTAGTCCTATATCCCTTGTTCTATTACCTAAACCATGATAGAGAAGGGTAGTCTCCCTTAAATGAACATCATGCAAATGGGTTAAAAAATTTACTCAAATGTTTTTTCTCTCCTTCCTTAAATTCGTCTCCATTGCCGTAGTCCTTTATCATTTAATTTGTCAGAAGGGATTGGTGTCATACGCTTGAATGATCAGTCTGAATAACCAATCTAAGGGCGAAAATAACCTTTTTCGATGCTCTAGTCTGAAGGTAACTAGTACGAGCACCTTTGGGACCACTAAACATACCCTGAACGAATCCATTCCAGTTGCGTTCGGAACTCTTCTTAGACAGCGAATATATTCGTTGAAGTTGAGTTCAGCCTATTTTGTTGACCCCAAGTTAACTCGTTCCAGCCAGCTAGATGGTTAAATAATGCAGATCCTTGACAACAAGCATTGTAAGTTATATAGGAATAAAGAAATCCATGTTTATTCACAATGGTTTTACAGAGAAATTGAGGTCGACATGAAAAAAATATTTTGATTAAACGTTTATAAATTTATCCCGATATTAGTGAAATAACATTTCTTACTCTTTTATTTTTGTTTAAGTGTATAACGACCACCACGAACAACTCTAAAGGATTTAGGACCCCTCTGGTATACGTCTGTTCTCCAGGCCAGTTTCCTTATTACACTGGTATTCAAAAATTAAACACAGTTAAAAAAAGAAATTTAAGAACACACTGAAGGAGGAAGAAGGGTAATAAAGTACAAGTTTAGTAGACAGCAAAGTTTGCTCATCCCGCTTTCCTCGCAGACGAATAATCGTGACGTCACTGAGTGACATCACCGTCCTAACATGGGAATCGTAGATCCGAACAAGGTTGAAAGACAGGAAGGTTTGCTCATCCCTCTTTCCTCGCAGACGAATACTCGTGACGTCACTGAGGGACATCACCGTCCTAACATGTGAATCACAGATCCGAACAAGGTTGAAAGACAGGAAGGTTTGCTCATCCCTCTTTCCTCGCAGACGAATACTCGTGACGTCACTGAGTGACATCACCGTCCTAACATGTGAATCACAGATCCGAACAAGGTTAATAGACAGGAAGGTTTGCTCATCAAGCCTTTCTCGATGACGAACAATCGTGGCGTCACTGAGTGACATTTTTTTTTTTTTTGATTGGAGGTTTAACGACCACCGTGAGCAACTCAAATGGGCTATAAGCAGTCGCCCGTCCCTAATTTAGGGTCACTGGTTCCAGGGAAGGGAGAGAGCCAGTGCCGTAAGACAAACATAACATCCATGCCTGACCGGGATTCGAACCCGGACCCCTTACGGACGAATGATCAGAGGCCAACGCCTTAGACCACTGCGCCACCGGTGCGGCTGAGTGACATCACCGACCTAACATGTGAATCACAGATCCGAACAAGGTTAATAGACAGGAAGGTTTGCTCATCCCGCTTTCCTCGCAGACGAATACTCGTGACGTCACTGAGTGACATTACCGTCCTAACATGTGAATCACAGATCCGAACAAGGTTAATAGAGAGTAAGGTTTGCTCATCCCGCCTTCCTCGCAGACGAACAATCGTGACGTCACTGAGGGACATCACCGTCCTAACATGTGAATCACAGATCCGAACAAGGTTAATAGTTAGGAAGGTTTGCTCATCCCGCTTTCCTCGCAGACAAATAATCGTGACGTCACTGAGTGACATCACCGTCCTAACATGTGAATCACAGATCCGAACAAGGTTAATAGACAGGAAGGTTTGCTCATCAAGCCTTTCTCGATGACGAACAATCGTGGCGTCACTGAGTGACATCACCGACCTAACATGTGAATCACAGATCTGAACAAGGTTAATAGACAGGAAGGTTTGCTCATCCAGCTTTCCTCGCAGACGAATACTCGTGACGTCACTGAGTGACATTACCGTCCTGACATGTGAATCGTAGATACGAACTGTATCTATGGAGGAAGATGTCTTCTCAACAATTTTTATAACTCAAACACAGAACAAAAGCTTATGCCAAAGCACATTTACATTAAGTACAGAAGAAATTCGCAGTCATGTGAATATTTTAGTAACGGAGATTTCAAAAATACCCCCCGCCCATTTTTGTTACGTAAAAGGCGAGAAAACGGTTATACTTTTAAATGTTCATTTAGTTTAAAGGTTAATTTCTTTCTGTTTTTATACACTGAGTGATAACTTAATTATGAACACCCCACTCAGTACTTTGTTGGGCCACCTTTTGCATTTAATACTGCGTCGATTCTTCGTGGCATGGACTCCACGAGATGTTGATAGGTGGTTTGCGGAATCTGAGACCATGCTTGATGAATAGCACTTTACAGGAGTGTGAGATTGCAGGGTTGTGGATCCAGCTGTCTGATGGCTCGTTCAACTTCATCCCACAAATTCTCAATGGGGTTGAGATCTGGAGATTGTGGGGGCCACCTAAGCAAAGTAAACTCACCGGCATGTTTCTGATACCCATCCTATACAATACGAGCACTCTGGCAGGACCAAGGAGGTTAGAAGTAAGAGGAGATGGCAACAGCCCTTCTTCTTCTGGCGTGACGCTACCTTTATCAGCTGACTACGCCAACGCGCCCAACCTAAGAATCTCCTGTATATCTCTATGGGGAAATTGCGATTTTGAACGGGGTTTTCGGACCCTTACTCTACCCATACAGGCATGAAAAAAATAGAGGCTGAAATATTCATTCAAATAATACAAAATTTCCAAAAAAAAAACCAACAGGAAAATATGTTTTGAAGATGACAATCCGATTTTTGGCGTAAATGTGACAAGGATGGTAAGTCAGATAATATTTGAAAACTTGAAAATTTTCATCGTCCTGGAGCGGGATTTCATGATTTATTTCAGGAAAATATGTGTTGGTATTTCTTTAAAAAATGAACAAACTAATGATTTTTTAAGCGGAAGTGCACAGTGCGCATGGTTACTTACTGCCCATGTCCAAGTAACTATGCAGGCTGCCCATGTGCAAGTAACCATGTTTAAAATATAGCCAAAAGCCTAATGTTAAGAAATAAGAAATCCGAAATATTCCTTCTTTCCATCCTTGGTTTGCATGCGCTAAGCAAAACTGCTTAAGCCACAGGAAGTGACGTCACGTTCCCGAACTCTCGCAGCGCAGACTCCCACCACCTCAGAGAGAGGACAGAAACAGCTGATCTGCTTTGGCTTCACCCAAAACGGGTCCCTTCACCTCCTCTTCTTCTAACCTCCTTGGGCAGGACGCATTATCTTGTTGAACGTAGCCATCGCCATTGAGATAAACCATCCACATGACAGGATGCGCTTGGTTCTCAACGATGTTTTGATATGATGAGCCAGTCAGACGTTGATCAACACGAATTAAAGGGCTCAAAGCATGCCAGGAAAACATTCCCCAAACCATAACGTTGCCTCCACCAGCTTGAAGGGTTGTAGCAATGCATTTGGGGTCCATGCTTTCGTGCTGTTTCCGCCAAATTCTCACTCGGCCATCGGCATGGTGCAACTGAAAACGTGATTCATTGGACCACATAATTTGTTTCCAATTATCGACTGTCTAATCCTTGTGCTCCTGTGTGAACTGGATACGTTTTCTCTTGTTAACTGCAGACAGCAAAGGTGTTCGAACAGGCCTTCGGCTGCTATATCCCATCCGATGCAGTGTACGGCGAACAGTGCGTACAGAGATCTTTTGAGGGGATCCTTGATTAAGATGGTCTGTAATTTGCTGCACTGTTACCCTTTTGTTGTCTGTTACCAGTCTGGGCACTCTCCGTTCCGCCCGAGCAGTCACTAGTCGATGACGACGACACGTTTCACGTAGAGACCCAGTTTATTGGCTGACAGTCCAGTCTTTAAACACTTTAACAACAGCTGCTCTGGAACATTTCACGAATGCGGCGGTTTTGGTGATACTCGCTCCATGGCTCCGAGCTCCTACAATTATCCCACGTTGAAAGTCCGTCAAATCGCATTTTTTACCCATCACGTCACCCAAAAATCACTTCTACTACTGTCGCAAGCACTAAGCGTTCCATTTTTATACTAGCCTTGCCCTCTGGCGGCAACAGCGTGCAGCCCTAGCTCATTTGCTTAAAACTGTCAGGTGGTCATAATAAAGTGGTCACTCAGTGTATGAAATTAGAATTTAGGAAAACGCATAGTAGGACATATTATTGTCATATAATAAAGAATTTCTTTATGAAGAATAGGAAAAGCATCTCGGCAACGTTCTCCAAATTTTTTAAATTAAAAATTGAAAACATTATGCATTACAAAATCTGGTAGAATTTATGAAGACAAATCCAGCTGGTTTACTGGGTTAGCTGTTTTCTGGTTTAGAATTTATGGAAATATTCTGACACGCTGCTATAGTGCAGATACATGGCAATTAGGTATTCTCATAATAGAAGTTTGGTCAGTGACGTCACAAAGCAATCACGGGAAGTGCAGAATTTGCATCTTGTCATTTACTAACCTTGATAAAGTACAGTACGGTGTACAAAAAACATGCAGATATGGAAATCATAACGCAATACCACAACGAACGTTAATTGGCATAAAAGGCGAAGCAGTGCTTTTGCGGAGTTCAGAACGAGTCGCAAAACTGCAAAATGTGACATTTCTTGTCATCATCGCCCCCTGCTGTAGAAGAATGTATCTTTTATTAAAACAGTATATCAGAAAGACAGCAAGTGGATATATTTACACGTAGTAGGATTATCGGAATGTTGGAATCTGGCCAGACGCAGGGTAACAATTCCAGAGCTATTGACGTGAATCCCCCCATTATATCCCGACTTTGAAAAAGGTAACAACAGGACACTGGGTATGTTAATGGCTAACCTGTGCAGGTCGTCCACGGATTTTAACAGATAGATGTCAGCGACAGCGCTTGCTTTAGAGTTGTCTGCGGACGGTTGACCAACTGTTGTTCCAAGGCAAACAGTATACAGACGGATCAAAGGACAAGGACTATATGCGAGAAGACTTGTAGTTTGCATCCCTCTAATTCCGTCAGTAAGAAATGCCGGGGTACTGTGGTTGATACAAGATCGAGGCTTGTACGAAAATCAATGAGCCAAAGACCGCTTCTCCGATGAATCCAAGTTCAGTCTCGAAAGCGACATCCTTCGTGTTCTCATCCGGAGAGAGCCTAGAATCCGTTATTACCCCGTCCATCATCCAAGAAATTGATATCGTATTCAAAATGTATTATATTCTATATATTTGCTTCTAAATATCCGATTGAAAAAAATTATCTTCCTTTCGAGGTCATTTATATCGAAGACTATATTCTGTTTACAGTCTCCTTTTGAAGTGATGCATAGATTTTCCGCTAGGGGGTAGGGGGGACCCGAATTGCGCTTTCCTCGACATCTCTGCTGCTAAAAGTCCGGTTTGAAAAATTCTTCCTGCATGGAATACAGTTCCTGATAAGAAATGTCTTGAATCTAATTTCTAATTTTTGTTAAAGAATATTTTGGCCACTAGTGTTTAATTTCTGCTTCTGATGCATTTGAAGCAAAATCTCAGCTTCTGAAAAATCGACTGAAAAACATGGGCCTTGCACCATAAAAATCCACCAACCAACCAACCAACCATCTCTGAAGAACTTTTGAGAATACCTCCTGCTTAAAGGTAGTGCTTAGTTTTCCCGACAGGTGCGTAGTTGTACTTAATTTTGTCGATATCACTGCTTTTAAGAGTCCGATTTGAAAAATTATTTCTTCGTTCAAGAGCGTTTACTGTGCGAAATGTTCTATAAGTAATTTCAATTTTTTTAACGCAAAAGTGTAGCACTTGTGGGAACAGGCTGACGTTTCCGTTTACAGCAATATCTGCTGAGATACCGTTAACTATAAACCTATATCTGCTGGACAAATAACTCGGTCAGATACTGTTAACTACGAAACCTATTTGTGTGTATTTCCTTCCCAAAATAATGCACAATTTCGCCGCTAGGGGTGCAAATGTTTAATTTGTTTTTATCAATATCTCTGCTTCTAAACGTGGGATTTAAAAGTTATTTTAACGCCTGATACCATTTATCTTGTAGAGCACTTTAGGTTTGTATTTGAGGAGTTTTGTTGTTCACAGTTCTGTTGCTATGTGCTTGCGCACTTCTTTTTGCGGCTGTATCTCCGCTTCTAAAATCCCCATGGAGAAATTTGTTCTTTTTTTTTTACTGTATGCGATTCGCTAAAATAAAGATAGGGAGCATTGTCCTTCTTAAATAATGCACAGCTTACCCGTTTTGAAGCGTAAAGGTCAAAACCTTTTTGTCACTTTCTCTACTTCCAGGAGAAGTATTTGGAAAGTTCATTTTCTTAGCAAAGCTTTTGCATGAAGAATACTTTTCGTCTCTTTTCAGCTTTTCCCTTACACAAAATTTCTGAGCTAGCAGGCTTAGAGATATATCAAGTTTCCTTTTACATTTCTTTTAACTGTTCTATTTGGAAATCTCTTTATCTCTAATACTTCTTCCTGCAGTGAGAAACGTTTTGGGCGTTTTATTTTAATGTTCCTAAAACAATTTTTAGCCGCAGGTGGAAATAGCTTTTTCTATTTCTGGATGCTTTATCTATTATAGAAATCCGGTAATTTTTTTTTCTAACCGATTCCATTTACTTTGAATAATTTTGATCACTTTTTTTCGCGTCGGAAAGGGTTCGAAAGACGTGCTCATTACAACTGAAAATTCGGTGTCATCCTTCTTGTTTCCGTTTTAGCGAAGATTTTCTTTTCTTATCTCGCTTTGGGGGGGGTGAAACATAGATATATTTTTTTTTTGATTGGAGGTTTAACGACCACCGTGAGCAACTCAATGGGCTATAAGCAGTCGCCCGTCCCTAATTTAGGGTCACTGGTTCCAGGGAAGGGAGAGAGTCAGTGCCGTAAGACAAACACAACATCCATGCCTGACCGGGATTCAAACCCGGACCCCTTACGGACGAATGATCAGAGGTCAGCGCCTTAGACCACTGCGCCACCGGGGCGGCCAACGTAGATATCTCTTTGGACTTACTGTGCAGTCGGTGAAAACACAAAATTGTACGCCGATCTGCTATCACTCGTAAAAACCTCGTCACATGCGAGGTTTGAATAGCGTCTCCCATTTTTTAAAGTCTCACCGCGCGCAGTTGATAACAAACACCCCGCTGTGAAATACCATCCCTTTCACACCCCTTCCTCTTCCTTAAACACAAAGTCTTCTCCCCATTAGAAGGAAGAGTTATTTACACAAGTACAGCAATGAAACAGTGGTGACGACTGCCATTTAATGCATCATTTTGTTTTCGTCTACAGCGCTTTCACCGTCGATGTTATTTGATGCAAATTGCGCAGGTGATTCTAAGTGTATTAAAAATAAAATTTTCTTGATACCTATGTCCATTGTGCCATTTATCTTTGTTGAACGTCATACATTGTTCTCCGCTACATTATCAGCGGAGAGGTAGAGGGTCAGAATGGTCGCTAAATAAAAATTCCCTAGTGATATGTCAATGTGTAGCTTTAAACTGTCTGCAGCATTTTTTCTGACAACAAACCAACGCGATAAAGGGAAACGTCAACGTTTTCCACATTTCAGTTGAAGCAGGAATAAAATCAAAGCGCAGGCAGAAGTTGTGAAAAAGTGCTTCGCTTTCAGAGGACAATACTTCGGCCCACACAGCTCGGGTCAAGCAATCCGGCAAAGTTGTGAAGTTCACTGAGAGCTGTTGAAGTACCCTACTTACTAACCAGATTTGGCACTATCTGGTTATCATTTGCAGCCCAAATTGAAGAAACATCTAAAGGAAACACATTTTCAGCCCACTTCCGATGCCACATCAGTTGTTCACACGTAATTTCGCGTAACAATGATCAGATTTTAATTTGGATGTACTGAAGAAGCTGAAGCATTGGTATTATATGAAAGTGTGTTGACCTCTGAAGCGAATATGAAGAATAATTAACAGTCGAACTCATTAATAAGGAGCACGGCTGTAACGAAAAACACGGAACAGTTGTTCGGAAATAGTTCTGGACACGCCTATTTCTATCTCACTCGAGATGTAATTTATTAATAAAATGCATCTTCTAGAGAAATAGATTTTGTGGAAGACAAAATTACGTCTCTACATTGCAGGAAAATTCTGGTGGAGAAATATTAGGATATAAGATATTTTTAGTCACTCGTATTCACGTAGCGTATCTAAATTTGGGATAGTTGGAGTCAGACACTCCGCACTTGGTCAACCACTCTGCATTGTTATTTAAAAAACAAGTCTTGATAGCCAAACAATGGAATTTAAATCTCAAAAACAAGTTTTACTATTTGGTTGAAATGTGAAGTTCACATAAACTTTCACGAACTCAACTCGATTTTAACTAAAGTGAAAAACATAAAAGAAGAATTCCGTTTGATTTGTTTTTTATCAGTGGAGTACCAAGACAGCGGGAGATTCACCACAGGGCAGAAATATATATTCCACGTCGAACTGAAAGGCGAACCCAAAGCTGTAACACAACATTATAACGAACACTCCGGAGGAATATTACCTCATCTCGATCTTCATTCCTTTTCTTGATACTATCACAAACCAAATTCACGACTGACTACTCAAGTGCGAAACGATTTTGCAAAGTTTAATGTGTCTTTTGCCGAATAAGACAGGTTTTACCAGAGAACAAGAAAATAGCGCTAAAATGTTATCGGACAATACCGAAGTATTCTTGATTGTAATATAGAGGAAGCTATCGTAGAACTAAATCTGTGGCTGCGGCATATTCTCAAAATTGAAAATACCCTCTAAGTCAAAAAAATAGTTGCACCCAGAAGGACGTGTCAGATTGCAATTCTATTCGGGAGGAAGGTAAAGATAACCAGCAAAAATACACTGAAGTGCCAGAAAAACAGGTACACCAGTCTAATAGTTGGTAGGTTCCCCACGGAAGCACAGGACTGCAGAAATACGACGGGGCATGGACTCCACTAACTTCTGGAAATATGCTGTAGGCAATGTACACCATACTGCCTGCAGAGCGTTCCACAATTCGGGTGTATTCCGAGGTCTAGGATTCTTGTGTTCGATAGCACGTTGCATGGCATCCCAAATGTGTTCTATCACGTTTAGATTTGGGGACGTAGGTGGGAATGGCAACAACCCAAACTCAGATGAATGCTCTTCTAACCATAATGTGGCGTCCCGACCCTTGTGTGGAGGTGCATTGTCCTGTTGGAACAGGCCCAACCCATCAGTATGAATGCAGGACATGAACGGGTGTACCTCGTTAGAAAGGCTGCGCACATAGCGTTGACAGGTCACAGACGTTTGTAGACGTACCAGGAACCCCAGTGAAGTCCAGCTAAACACACCCCATACCATTACAGACCTTTCACTGGCCCCACCAGCCGGGACAGTTCCCTGTTGACAGGCGGGATACATGGGGTTTGCGCCACACACGACACCTTCCATCTGCCCGATACAGTTGGAAACGCGACTCGTCAGACCAGGCTACTTGTTTCCAGTTATCAAGTGTCCAGGGGCGGTATTGCCGTGCCCAAGCGAAGCGCATAGCACCGTGTAGTGCATCCACCAAGGGGACTTGAGTTGGGCGTCGGCTCCCGAAGCCCATATCGTGCAAGGTACGTTGCACAGTCTGGACGCTGATGCTTGTTGAGGCTCCATCATTGAATTCTGATTATACCTGCGAAAGTGTTGCACGCCTAACGCGTGAAACAATTCCTGGCAGCCGACGATGGTCGCGTTCATCCAATGTCTTTTTGCGGCCACACTGGCATCGTAGGTTGGAGGTTTTGCCAGAATTCTTGTAGTCACGGCACATCCTTGCAATGGTCGTCCGTGAAAATCCGAACTTCGTTTCTACCTTTGAAATACTATGGCCCATCTCACGAGCGCCAACAGTGACACCGCGTTGAAAATCGCTTAAATCATTATTACTTGTCATTATCATGCCGAAAACAGCTCTAATAGCTGGCAGGGATGTCTATCGCTTTATATACGCACTGGCGGACGCAACCGAGTACGCGCATAGGTGACGTTGCTATGTATTTTGCATAAGATCGTTTGTACCAGTTTTTCTGGCTCCTCAGTGTAAATGATTGAACATTGAAACCAATATGAGCAATATTTATTGCACTACACACTTATAAGTAGTGTCTCTCCGTAAGGCGTCGAGCCGCCATGTTTGCTCACAGAGTATGCCAGACGTCTCGGCATTGAGTTGTACAGGTTCCTAATGGTGTCCGGCGATAAGCCATCCTCTGCAGCTTGAATATCCTCACACAGTTCCTGCAGATTGTGCGGTAGGGGTGGAGTGTGGATAGCGCTTCCAATAGCATCCCACACATTTTCAATCTGCGATAGGTCTGGCGATGCGGCTGGCCATCGCAGAGTGTCAGCGTCTTGATGGCAAGCTCTTGAGACAGCAGCAGTACCAGGACGAACGTTGTCCTGTTGGAAAATAGCACCAGAGTGAGCGTTCAGAAAAGGTTGGGCCACTGGTTGCCGGACCTCATTAACGTAACGTCGGGCAGTCAAAGTGCCTTTAATAAACAGCAAAGGTAATCTGGCATTGTAGGCACCTGCACCCCACACCATGACTCCAGGCTTTCTGGACCTTTGACGCTCGACAACAAACAGTTCATCTTGGCGCTGAACACGGTACATCCACACACGGATTTGTTGGTTGTCTTCTCCAAGGCAAAAGCAGGACTCGTCAATAAAGATCCCCCGCTGCCATTTGGAGTTGATCCATGACAGTCTGGCACGACACCATTGCAGTCTTTGACGGCAATGCAATGGTGTTAAGGGCAATCGTCGTAACGGTCTGCGTGCGTGTAGTCCTCAACGTAGTGCAACGGTCTGCGTTCATGTAGTCCTACGTAGTGCAACGGTCTGCCAATGGTACTGGCACTAATCGGACGAGACATGTGGGGTACCATAGCTCGCTGAATATCCGCAATCGTGGCTGTTGGGTCACTCCGTGCATGTCGGAAGATCCGTTGGTCCTCTCTCTCCGTGGTACGTCTAGGTCTCTCAAACCCTTGCTGTCACTGCTGCATGCCTTGTTTTATCCACTGCCGCCAACAGTGTGCTATGGTGATATCCGCACGATCGCGCGTAATACGGTGATAAGGCCATCCCGCTTCCCGGAGCCGGACGACGCAATCCCTCCCGAACTCCTTCAGCTGCTCGAATTGCTTCCGAACTTTTCTCCGAGGCATACTTCACTTGCAAAAGCTGCAACCAACAAAACTGCACGAGTCAGAATGGCAAGCATGCGCAATGGGAGGACCTTATACAACCAATCAATCACAGCGCTATGATCCCTTCTTGCTTGCGTTGTATGCGCGGCCGAGCGTGATACTTGAATCATTTGAATGCCTCACGATGTCAAACTTACCCACCGAGTTTCATTCCCGTCGGTTGCTTTCTTTTGGGTGCAACTAGTTTTTTGACGATGAGTGTATTTCGAGAAAAGGTCACGATGCATTTCTCAAATGTGATGAATGTATTTCTGACAATAAGAAAACTTCTACAAATACTTGCAATATTGCCAGTAACTACCGCAGTAAGTGAACGGTCATTCTCAACGCTACGACGACTCAAACCTATCTCGGAAACACAATCAGTCACTAACAATCGATTAAATAGATTAGCAGTCATAAATATACATAGAGATATCACGATTACAACTGATGCAGTACCTGATGAACTATCTAAAACAACATGTCGAATTAAGTTACGTTTGAAGTAAGCCATGAAATTAATATTTCATGCTATACTGGGGCATTGTTTGTTTATAATATTATGAGGGCATATAGATTATGCTGCAATGGCATCTGGAGACCCTTGTTGTGGGTTGGCAGCCATATCAAGCCTATTCAGGAATATTTTTGTAAGGAGTCCATCTTTCAAATGGGAACCGACAACATGCCAGTAAAATATCATTTCGATAAAGCATTCAGTGTGAACTTTCCTAGTCGCAGTGAATGGGAAATATCCTTTGTCCCTGGGTGAAGCGGTGAAACTGTTTGGTTTACTGACAGCTCCAGGACAAATGTAGGAGTTGGAGCAGGGGAGTATTGCCTATCCAGAGGTTATGGTTCATGCCAAAACCTTGGAAGGCATGCTACCGTGTTCCAAGCTGAGGTGTATGCTATTTTGGCATGTGCCTCAGAATGTCTGATCAAAGGGTATCACAATGTGCGTATCCAGATTTGTTCAGACAGCCAGGCGACTTTACTGGCACTTTGTCAGTGCCGCATTTCATCTAAAATTGTTTGGAACTGCCTCCAGATCCTAACTGAACTGGCAAATCGGAACAAAGTGCAACTGTTCTGGATGCCAGGACATAGGGGTTTTGTAGGTAATGAGAAAGCTGACCTTCTTGTTAAAGAGGGGGCAGAGCAGGCTTTTTATGGTCCAGAGCCTGCATTAGGGCTCGTCTCTGGTGTGGTCAGAGGACTAACTAAAAGGCTGCTGAGGACTAAGCAGCTTGACCTCTGGCATGCTACCAGGGGTCAGAGGCAGGCAAAAGAATTTAATCAAGAACCCTTGCCTCATAGAGTTAAGGAACTCCTTAAACTGCCAAAAAAGGATATTGGGCTGATTGTTGGTCTACTTACAGGACACTGTCTTCTTAACAGGCACCTAAATTTGATTGGGGTGAAAGAGGATCCCCTTTGTAGAGGATGCCATCTTGAAGAGGAGACTTCGTTGCATTTTCCTTGTGACTGTGACTTTTTTGCAGCACTCAGGTTTGAACACTTTGGTACTCATAACTTGAGACCAAGTGATCTCTCTTTAGTACCAGTCAAGAGCATTCTTGCTTTTGCTCGTGCATCTGGTCTCTTTCGAGATTAGGGCTGGGGATGCACAATAGACCTTAGGTCGCGGTGGTGATGGATCAATGTACCCCCCTCCTCCCATTGGCACAATTACAATTATTTTTAAAATTTAAGATTGCTTATACCGTGCATTATTGAGGATTTAATTGATTAATCAGTATTAGTTGGTCGATAAGTCTGTTGATTTATCGTGGCTTTAAACAGATCGCCGACGATGCTATTTCTGGGAAATTTTTTTTATTTAAATCCTCCCTATACCTGCATCCTGTACACTCCACTGTTCATACTTCGATCCTATACAATACTTTTTTTTCTTTCAACGTGACAACTACAGTCGAAAATAATATGTCTGCTGTCTTTTAATAGCTTTCTGTGTAAATGAATAAAATTACTGGCGTCATCCCAAAGCACAGATGTCCTAAATATGTACGATTCGGTAAAATTAAATTGTTTTTATAAAACAAACAACCGCGGTGCTAAAAATGTGCTACTTTCTTATCGAAAAAAGTGTTTAAATGATGATACTGAACCACTGTTTTCTGTAAGATATATCCATGCAATAAACTAATCCTTTGTGAATATTTCAATTTATTCTTTCAAAATGAACGCATATTTTTAAAAATGTAACGGAGTTAAGTACTTGTAGGAAAAAAGCCAATCTGATTTTGCTTTTTAACTGCTGTCAGTAAAAACATTCTACAGTATTTGAATAATTCCTACTAATACTTTTTAATAATTCCTATTAATACTTTTTAATAATTCCTATTAATACTTTTTAATAATTCCTATTAATTCTTTTTATAAAATTACCACTTTTCTTAATGTAAAAAGAGACACAGAAGATGATACCAGAAAGAAAGGCATTCATTAATTTGAAACAAATGCAAATAACAAGGCTTGAAACCTTTTCTAATAATTCACCTCGTCTTTTCAATTTACCTTTTTTTAACATATAAAAGAACGACGAAATAAAGCGCCTATATGTCTTTTCATAATTTAGATGAAGTAACAATTTTCTAGTGCCATTCATGTGGATGTATTCCTAATTTTGAATTAATTCTTAATGATTGCCTTTGGTTTTTGATTTAATTAGATGCATCCAGTCTCTCTTGTAGTTGGTAGTGCTGCCCAATTCCATCTTCAGGGAGTCTCAAAGAAGCTTATTCGATTATCTTAGAGGTACCACTGTTTTTTTGGAGTAGGATTTAGTACATGAGGATCACTTTCGCGGAGAAAAGAAAAGAAAAAAGTCGAGGAAATCGCCTTAGTGTACTATATCTTGTTTGTGATAATTTGGTTTGCTTCGTTCAAAGCTTCTTTACTTTTCCCCAGGTAAAATATATATATCTTATTAATCAGCTTTTCTATACACACGAACATAAAGAAGAAGAAAACCCAAAGTGAAACCTTTGAACCTTATCTTCTACATGCCATAATGATATTGTATGAAGACTAATTTTGAAAATACTTGATTCATCATATTTATTATTCGTTTTTCATAAATTAAGCTAATAGTTAGCGCTTCTCGATACAAATTCTTAAAATCTGTCCCCCAAACATACAAGAATGCTTATGAAACAAACTTGGTAATGACTATTCGGTTACTAGTAACAAATGAAAAAAAAGAAGCGAATTAATTTGTAGCATATGCCAGTGAGAAAAATAAATTAAAATTTTCATCGGTGAAAAATTTTAAATGTGGTGTTTGTTGCAAACGAGTTAATGTGGATCAGGGTACTAAAATGCGCTGAAAACTACGTTGGTGTAAAGGTCTGAAGTATTTATGAAAGAAATACACTGGTTAACTTATAGACCAAGGATTCTTAACCTATGGGTCGCGACCCAAACTTGGGTTGCCGGGACTTCCGAAATGGCTCGCCGTAGCTTCTCAGAAAAAAAAATTAAAGAGTTATTTTTTTTTTCATTTTAAATTTTAAACCTTCGTGTTTAACACGAGTAAAGGCTCCCAAATTTCTGGAGGTGTCATCACGGAGACCACCAGCGTTGCTCCTTTCGCTTACAAGGATCATGGGAATTTATAGGACGCCACAAAATTGCAAAAATGTTCCACTAAACCTAAATTTTCCCCCTACATTTAACAGGAAATCCTCCAACTTGGCAAAACTGTCCTGCCCCCCAATCCAATGGCGAACGACCCACAAATGCGAAACGGAAGGGAGATGGCAGAGAGAGAGAGAGAGAGAAAGTATGGACTATGGAGGCTTTCAGAAAACATCCATTAATAATACACAGTCGAGTCACATTATTGTGACCACCAGCTAATATCCAGAGTAACCGCCGTGTGCAGCGCAGACAGCTGCTAGACGGGCTGGGAGTGACTCAATAAGGTGCTGGAAGCTGTTCACATGTATGCAGAGCCATGCTGACTACAGTACATCTGACAGCTACTGGTGAGTGCGTGCTGGAGGATCCATAGAGCTAACA
Source organism: Macrothele yani (assembly GCA_039090855.1). Taxonomy (NCBI): domain Eukaryota; kingdom Metazoa; phylum Arthropoda; class Arachnida; order Araneae; family Macrothelidae; genus Macrothele; species Macrothele yani. Next base: position 87,581,211 of record CM076998.1, on the reverse strand, counting down.
AGAGGATCGATTTGGTCCCACAGATGCTCAGTTGGGTTTAAGTCTGGGGAATCAGGGGTCCAGGGAAGTAATTTGAAGTATTCATCGTGCTGTTTCAATCACTCTCGGACATTTCTAGCTGTGTGACACGTCGCATTGTCATTCTGGAAGATCCCATCCGCCCCAGGGAAGAAGACAATCAGCATGTATGAGTGTACGTGGTCTGCAAGGATGGATTCATAACGAATTCGGTTTATAGTGCCTTCCACAGATATGAGTGGACCTGAAGAATGCCACGAAAACATTTCCCGCTGCCCCCACCAGCTTTGGGTCTGCCAGTAATGGTTGAAGAGTGCTTGTTCTTCGATGTTTCTCGCCTTATAAGCCAACGTCCATCCGTTCGATGAAGCAGAAATTGTGACTCATCGGAGAAGGAAATTATTTGCCAATCAGCGGAGGGCCGATTCCGATACTGCCGTTCAAATGTAAGCCTTTTCTGCTGATGCAGTTTCGTTAGCATAGGTGCAGTGACCATTCGTCTGCATCGGAGCCCTATACGCAGCAGGGTTCGGTGAACTGTCGTTTTAGACACATTTCCGGTAGCCCCCTGTTTCATTCGGCCAGTAAGTTGCTCCACTGTAGCGTGCCGACCGGTTCTCACGCACCTTCGCAGCCGACGTTCACCTATCACATCAATGGCATGTGGTGCTCCGCAGTTTCCATTTCGCTTATTCGCAAGGGTGCCCTTTTTCCAATCACGATACGTTTTAACCACAACAGCACGCAAACAGTTCACAAACTGCGCTGTTTCAGAAATAATGCTCCCCTTGGCCAGAAATCTTATAATCATCTTTTTTGTAAATCTGATAAATCGCTCATTTTATCAATGACAGCAACGAGTGATACGTTTTAAGAATGTCTACGGCATGTCTTATATACCCTCCAAGCCAGCTCGCGACACGTCCCTTCTTTCATTTGCTACGCACTCTTGACGTCAAAAGTACCAGGTGGTCACAATAACGTGACTCGACTGTGTAATAAAAAGAAACTGCCTAACTTCTAAAGTTTACATCTGATTTCGACGAAACTTCAAAAAGAAGTTTATTTTGACGTATCTTGGTTATTGTAAAATTGCATTCGGTTATTTCAAAAATTGGATTTTTCATACCTTCACAGCAGTACGTCGACATGTTTCCATTGAACCGCCTTCTTACCTTAAGGTACACGGAATACATTGACATTCTTCCATTCGTATCACTTTCTTACCTTACCTACCAGGAACACATCGACAACTTCTGTCGCACCACCTTCTTACCTTACCCGGCCACAGTATATCAACACGCTTCCATCGTGTCATCTTTCTTACGTAACTATACCAACAATACATCAACATACTTCCATCACACAATTCTTAGCTAATCATATCTACACTGCATCAACAGGCTTCCATCATAACATCTTATTTCGCTAGCCTGCTTGGAGTACACTGAAGAGCAATTGAATTAGAGATACCTATCTAGTAACGTGTATCACCACCTTTCGACCGGATGACGGCGGTGATTCGTCTCGGCATGAACTCGACAAGACAACGGAAGCGTTGAGAAGCCATACGGATCCACGACCCCTGAACAAGCTCCCACAGTTCACGAAGATTTGATGGAGGGGGGTCAGAGCCTCGAACATATCTCTCGATGACATCCCAGATGTGCTCAATGGGATTGAAGTCAGGTGACCTAGCTGGCCAAGGAAGCGAGGTCACGTCGGTGGAGTGTTCATCCAACCATTCGGATACAATTCGGGAGCTGCATTGTCTTGTTGCAGGATGAAATCCCCAGTGGGATGTTGAAGACCCACAAACGGGAGCAAATCGTCGTCCAGGATATCCTGGTAACGTTGACCTGTGAGGGACGTTGTCACACGTACCAGGGGTCTTATATTAGTCCACGTAACCAGTCTCCAGTCGAGAATGCCACCCCCACCAGCTTGAAGAGTACCCTTCTGACAAGAAGGATTCATCGCTTCATGTGGTTTGCGCCGTACTCGTATTCTGCCATACACATGTACCAACGTGAATCTCGACTCATCAGTCCAGGCAACATTTACCCACATGTCTAGGGTCCAGTGGCGATGTTCCCGCGACCATGCTAATCTTTGCACCCTGTGATGTTCGGTCAGCAGCGGTACCCTCGTGGGACGATGGCTTCTGCGCACCATAGCGTGGAGATGGTTCTGGATGGTGTGGCTGCTTACACGTTTTTGTACACCAGCGTTAATTTGCCGAGTGATTTCTTGCACTGTGGCCCGTCTATCCGCTGGTACAATGCGAGCTAGCCGACGATGACCCCGCTCATCCACACGCTGTTGTTCACGGCAGTTGGCCTTTGCAGGGATGGCTTTAGCGGATTCGATGTACTTACGGTGCACCCGTGACACAGTGGCTCGTGAAAATCTCAGTTCCTGCAGGACTTCCGAGATTGAGTGACCCATTCGTCGGGCCCCGACAATTTGCCCATGATCAAATGCGCTTAGATCCTTCGTCTTACCCATACTGCGTCCGACTCTTACTGATTCCCGTCGCATAACTTCTTATATTGTCGGATCGCTGCATACGTTATGTCGTTCCGTTTACAGGGCCTCCCGCAGCGTCACATTTGCATAACTCCAGCTGTCTCTAATTCAATTGCTCTTCAGTGTATGTCGACACGCAACCATTGCACCAGCCGTTTAGCTTACCGTACCAGGAATACATCGAAACACTTCCATCATACCACCTTCTTTCCCTACCGTACTAAAAATACATCGATGTACCCCCATCGTGCCACTTTCTTACCCTGTAACAAACAGGCTGTTGCGTTTTGAAAGCAGAGAAACCATCAGATAATCGTAAATTTGTCTTTTTCTTCTACCACAGAATATCTTGTCTACGTTAGGGTGGTATTGTTTCATGTAAATACAGAAGTTAGGTAGAAATTCAATCTGAGATGCGATATCGCATTTTTAATACCACCTGTGAAAATGATTGAAACGTTAATCTCTAAAGATGTATTTATATTAGTAATATAAACACCCAGATCTATATGTCTTTCTGAAACGCTTGACGTCACAGCAATGCCTGCATTATTGCGCCATCACTTATCGATCAATTCTTGTGTGGTCGCGCGATGTCAAAATGATTGCCTACTATATAACAGCACGCGATCATTTTTAGTTGTCAAGATGATCGCGTGATAATTTAAAAACATTGGATTATCAATGACTCGACTTCTGTTTATCCGATCTACAAAATTCGAATTAAAGTCTTTATATCACGGCAAGTTACGTTTGCGTATTAATTTAATTTAGCACAATTCCAAAGACAATTTGTACGCTTAAATTACTTTTTTAATCCAACTAACTTTCCGAGTTTAGTGTTGATTACGTTAAACATTTTGCAAAATATCGGTCTATCTAAACGCTCTGACCTACAATAAAAACTGAAATCTTGAGATGTCGAAATGAGCAAGATTGCATCTAAAAGCAGATGACTCCCCAATAGTACATTGTCGAGAATTTAGATAGTTCCGATTTGTAACACCAGATGTCGCATTATTTTGTAGAAAAAGCTTCGGTTAGAAGTTTCAGACTAACAGTCAAATAGGACAGTCCAAAACAAGCCCTGAAGGGAATAACAAATGTGCCGGAGAAAAAGTAATTGAACGTGAAAAATCAAAATAAAAGTTATTAAGGTAAGTGTACACGAAAACAACATTCCAAGGTTAGTGTTGATTATATTACACATTTTGTAAAATATCGATTTATCTAATCCTCTAATCTACAATTCTTAAACAACAAATATTTAACGCAGAATGTTATTTATCTCGAGGTCCTTTGAAAAACGGAAATACATAGTATATGATTTTGAGTTGTAACAAGAATGAGTACTCACTATATAAGTTTTCACTATATTTCCTTACAGAAATCCGGATTCTGTTTTATTTGTTTTCAATCTGCTTCAATAAAAAATTTCACTGCGCCATGGGACGGGCAACATACCCAATTGGGGATGTTATAAATAAATATATTAATATTTATTTAAAGCTTAAGAGCAACCGTCCTAGGACAGGCTATACGTTAGTAAATGTAATAGTACACTTTTGTAATTTTTATTTTCACAAGAAACTTTGAAGTAAATTCCAATTCCATGAAACCCATAAAGAAATATACGCACAAAATAAACCTTTGTTTATGTTCTTAAAGACAGATGTCAATCTAGGCTGAAAACTAATAAAATCGTGTATGTTTTCATTTACTTGTGACAAATTCTAAATTAGTAAGATTGAGAGTGAATTCTCAGACGATAATGTTCACACAGAAATTACTGAAGAAACAGTTTTCACAAATACACAGAACAATTTGTGAAGAACATTTCTTCCATAATTCTCTTATCTGAGATAATGGTGATTTATCATACTACGAGGAAGCATCTGATTACACCGACTGGAAACAATCTAAAGATGTGCGGATCCTTATCTTCTGATATTTTGAACTTAGTTGTTCTGGGTGGTGTAACGAGTAGAATGTTCGAACGGAAATCGGGAGATCGAGATTCGATTCCTTTTGCAGGGTGATGCAGTTTTCTGAAATGATATTGCATGTCGAGCAGTAAATTAGGCAATTCAGAATTTTCTGATTGCCATATTAATAATCCTGATAATATTCGGGTTAAAAGTTCAAAAATCCCCATAAAATACAACGTTAGAGTGAAAATGACTGTTAACTGGGTCTGCGTTTACTGAAGGATGTCCGCTAAGTATTTTACTACTGCAGAAATCAAAATATGTATGAAGTTTAATGGAGTGCATTTACAATAAATACACTCTACGTCAAAAAAAAAAATAAATAAATTGTTACACCCAGAAGGAAACAACCGACAGGAATGGAATTCAGTGGTTAGGTATGACTTTCAAGTATCACGCTCGGCCGCGAATGTGACGCAAGCAAGGAGGGGTTGTAGCGCTGTTCATGAGCGGCTATATAAGGTCGTTCTGTTGCGCGTTCTTGCCATTCCGACTCATGCTGTTGTGTTGGCTACATCCTTTGCAATTGAAGTATGCTTCGGAGAAAAGTTCGAAAGCAATTCAAGCAGTTGGAGGAGTTCGTCAGGGGCCGCATCGTCTGGCTCCGGGAAGCGGGATGGTCTTATTGCCGTATTACGCTCCATACCGGATATCACCTGAGCACGCTGTTGGAGGTAGTGGATAGAACAAGGCACGCAAAAGCGACAGGAAGGGTCTGAGAAACCTAGACTTACCACGGAGAGAGAGGACCGACGGGTTGTCCGTTGTCCAACATGCGCGAAGTGACCCAACAGCCACGATTGCAGATATTCAGTGGTGCCCTCCATGCATCGCTTGATTAGTGCCAGCACCATTGGCAGACGGCTACACGATGTAGGACTACACGCACGCAGACCTTTACGATGACTGACCCTAACACTATTGCATCGTGGCGAAAGACTGCAATGGTGTAGTGCCAGACTGTCATGGATCCACTCAGAATGGCAGCGAGTGATCTTTAGTGACGAGTCCCACTTTTGTCTTGGAAGAGACGACCAACGAATCCGTGTGTGGAGACACCGTGGTCGGCGCCAAGGTGAACGGTTTGTTGTCGAGAGTCACATATCCAGAAGGCCTGGTGTCATGGTGTGGATGCAATTGCCTACGATGCCAGATCACCTATAGTGTTCATTACAGGAACTTTGACAGTCCTACGTTACGTTAATGAGGTCCTGCAACCGATGGCCCTACCTTTTCTGAACGTTCATTCCGGTGAGAATTTTTAACAGGACAACGCTCGTCCACATAGTGCTGTTGTCTCGAGGGCTTGCCCTCAAAGAACTGACACTCTGCCATGGTCAGCCGCATCGCCAGAACTATCACCGATTGAAAATGTAAGCTATGCTATTGGACGCGCTATCCATATTGGACGCGCTATCCATACTCCACCCCTACCGCACAATCTGCAGGAACTGTGTGAGAATATTCAAGATGCATGGGATGGCTTATCGCAAGACAGCATTAGGAACCTATACAACTTCATGCCGAGACGTCTGGCATGCTGTGTGAGCAATAATGGTGGCCCGACGCCATACTGAGAGACACTACTTATTGTCGTGTAGCTCAGTAAATATTGCCATTATCAGTCTCAATGTTTAATCATTTATTGTTCCTGGTAACCTTTACCTTCGACCCGAACAGTATTGCAATTCAACACGGCCTTCTCGGTTAAACTAATTTTTTGACCTTGAATGTAATGAAACAAATAAATAAAATGAAATTTTGGGAACAAATTAGAACCTCACGAAAAAATCAAGCTATTTAATATTTGTATCCTACCAGATTTCACTTAATCCACATGCGACTAAGAAGTGTGCAAAATATGCAATGGAAAAACTGCATACTACCCACATCACTATGGAGAAATGCGCACCTAAGGAAAAATCAAATAAACCAGTAAGTAAAAATAAAGGAACAAGCAAAGACGTGTATTTACAATACATTCTTAATAGACATCTTGCTGAAGATACAAATCAGTCCGAATTGGCCGCCGTGGTAGCTCAGTGGCCTAAGCGCTGACTTCGGATTATTCGTCCGAGATGGGCCTGAGTTCGATTTTCCATGACGCATGGATGTTGTGTTTGTCTCACGGAACTGGCTCTCTCCCTTCCCTGGAACCAGTGACCCTTAATCAGGGACGAGCGATGTTTAGGCCTGTTGAGTTTCTCACGGTGGTCGTTAAATCTTCAAACATACTGTCCGAGCAACAGACAGTTTTGAATTAACACCACAATTTACACTGCTGGCCACCCAAAATGCAACACCAAGAAGGACACGAGATAGCAAAGCCAGATTTACTGTACACATAACAACAGATACAAAGATGAAACGATTGAGCTTACAGGCCCGTGTGTCTTGCGGAACACGCAGACATCAATAGTTCGTGTGGCCCCCATGGCTTTCAATAACGGCCACTACACGCCGCGGCATCGAACGAAAGAGGCTTTGGATGTCGGCTTGAGGTATGCCGGTCCAGGCTGCTTCCACACGTTATCACAGTTCATCAGGCGTAGCTTCGGGTGGTGCATGCAGGGCCAGTCGTTTGCCGCTCAGCTACTAGACGTCTTCAATGGGCGACATATCGGGAGAACAGGTGGGCCACGGCAGCTGTGGCACCTGGTGGGCCGTGAAGAATTATTGCACGATACGTGCAGCGTGCGGGCGCGCATTGTCCTGTTGAAACGTGGCCGATGGCAGGTTCTGCAGGTAAGGGAGGACTACAGGCTCCAAAACGTCGGAGATGGTGCGGTGACTGTTGAGTGTACCGGCGAAGCGCACCAGAGGGGTGCGGGTGTGATATCCAATTGCGTGCCAAACCATAACGCCAGGCGACGGACCAGTATGGCGATGAATAGTGCAGGCGTTATAGAGTCTCTCAACGCGGTGCCGCCACACGCGGATCGGACCATCGTGGTGTTGCAGGCAGAAGCGGGATTCGTCGGAGAAGATTATGCCGTGCCATTCCGTAGTACAGGTGCATCGTTCGACAGCCCACTGCGACCGCACTCGCCGGTGGTGGAACGTCAATGGTAATCGGAGTAATGAGCGCCGTGCGACAAGTCCCTGCTCCTGCAGACGAAGTCGAACGGTACAAGCTGTCACAGGTTGTTGCGCAACACACCCTAATTTCTGCGCTAACGTTCGTTATGTGGCGGTGCGAGCCGTCTATGCCCGCCGCACAACATGCCAGTCCTCTCGTTCGGTGGTGTGCCGCGGCTGCGGTAATCGATCACGTCGGTCCGTTCGTCCCTCCTGCACCATACATGTGGCGCCGATGTCTCGGTACGATAAACCGCTGTCGCGATAAGCCCCTCTTCGTCCTCTGTGGAACTCCGAAACGAGCTGGAATGACTGCCATATTCTGCAACGAGGCATCAGGAAGTTTCCCACGCACAGGTCCGGCATCACAACACACTTCCAATACTTACACCCCGCCTTCTGTGCAGTGCTTCTGGGTGGCGTGCAGGGCGCACATGATTTGCATATGCCCTGAAATGCTAATCGTTTGCATGTCCTCTCGCGGGCGACGCATGCTGCGAATTTCAGGCTAATCGGATGCTTCCTTCTTGGTGTTGCATTTTGGGTGGCCAGCAGTGTAGATATCATTTGTTGAAAGTGCAGCTTAAAACTGAATGGAAATGAACTTTTAGGGCAGATAACTCTAGGAAATAATGGAACGATTCATACAGTAGTTTATCGTAGAAAATTGTCCTTGTCATTCTTGCATCGAGTCCAACATAGATTATAAACTAGAAAGAGAAATTTAAAAATCAATTTGATACCATCAAAATTTTATGAATGAACTAATACAAGATAATAATGCGCACGTACCGGGTGCGCCATATAAAAGAGGCCCCGTGGCCAGACGTTGTTAGGCGGATTAAAGTTGTTTGGCGGGTTTCCAGTTAAAACCATTTTGTTCCACTTCTAACCGGTTTCTGCGTGTACAGCTGCAAAGGAATTCTCCGGAGTGGTTAGTCACAGCCAGAGCAGTGCAGGTACGCGGTCATAAGTGTAAGTGAAGAGAGAACAAAGGCAAAGGAAATGGTTTTAAGTACTGAACATCGGATTTTTATTGTGGAACAGCATTTCAGAAATAACTCATACAAGGTTTTAAAAAGAGTTCTTTACAGAAAAATTTATACATTGTGCAGCACCGGCGAAATCAGTGGTACAGAAGTTAGTGCGGAAATTTCGTGAAACCGGCACGGTGTGCAACAGGAAAAGAAACAAACCCAAGACAATTCGTACTAAAGACAATATCAAGGATGTGTGCACAATGAAGTTGTAAAGCAATCGGAAGTCGATTCGCCGATTATCGTCTGCAACGGGAATATCTGCAACGTCATGTATAGTAACATTGCCTGACAGTGTTCATTATACTCGGGCCTCTTTTATATGGCACACCCTGTATGTAAAATGTGATATAAATGAAACTAAACATTAATGAAAGGAAGTAAATGAAAACCATAAAGCCGGTTTTGTCTACAAGGAACAACAATTGCAAAATGCTAACAACGAAAAATTACCTGAGAAGTTCCCGAACATAGAATATAATTTAAAAGAACAATAGTTAAAAACGGCGAAAGTTATGAGTAAGTCAGACGAAAGTAAACTTCGAAATTAGTGCAGCGAATAAAAGAAGTTGGCGAACTTTTACATCATAACTCCTGTTCACTACAAAATGCCTTGAAGAAAATATGAAAAGGTATCGATATCATTAAAATCAGAAAAAACGTTTCTAGGATTTTTTAATGATCTATTAGACGAGAACAGATTGCTATTCATCGCAGTAAATGTTGGAGAAGTGCAATAGAAATGTACGAATGCTGCTTTCGCGATCTTTATGTTAAGACTTTTAAATGATTTTGTAAAGTTCATTTCTCGTCTCATTCTGCTCTTTGTGATTTGCCTCGAAGCAGCTATTTTCTTTAGGTCCAGGAGCTGTTTCAGGGCACCTTGTTCGTGTTCTAAGCACGTTTGTTGATTTACATATTTATTTATGTCAAGCAAGTAAAATGCCTAAGAATTCTCGAATGAAGTGAAATTTGTCAGTGAAATCCAACATTTAGCAAATGAAGATAGTTTTCAGAATTTTGAAGTAGGTACTGTGTAATGACAAGTTTTTTAAGAACAAGTGATGTGCTAAGACCTTTTTCCTGTTTAGCAATAAATTATGCTAGACGTGATAAGACAAATTTCACAGTGGCTTTAAAAAAATAAAAAGCATGAACATTAACTGGAGTCAACTTTTTAATAGCGTTCGAAGTATTATCGTTATGCAATGGAACATTTAAGGAACATACAGTATCTTGTCATTGCTGGAAGCAATGTTTGAAACGAGCTCTCTGTGCTCAGATAGGCGATTGATCTTCGACAAACGGACATTTTTGTGGGGCTATATTATATCCACGCTTTTAGTTTTATTTTCGGATGCACTGTGTGTTCAAACACACAGTTTATCCGAAAATTAGACAGTGCCAGATCGAATAAATACGGTGGCTTTTGAAGCACATGATTTTTTCCTAACAGCGATAGACTGGTGAGATGAAGCATTGCAGTATGGACAATTACTCTTTTCGATGCTTTGCCGATTTTTATTTGCTCCATAGAACCAAACAATGCTTCAGAACCTCCATGTAGGAAGCAAGGTTTTACATAGGTACTAGCAACATTTATTTCGACTGAAATAAATGTAGAAAACAAGCAACATTTATTTCGACTGAAAGAATTATCTTTGCACATCATTGTAAAAATCTGTTAACTTTGTGAATTTTAAATAATACGCAATCTTCCCCTATGGAGCGAAAGTGCGTTTTTATTTGCGCTTTCCAACCGTAGGTTGAAGAAGCGTATATGCTCCAGCTTTGTCCGTCCGTTCGTCCGTCTGTCCACACGATAACTCGAGTAAAAATGGTTCGATTTCTAAGAAATTTTAGTATATGATAGGGGATCCCCTGGGGACGAACCCTATTGAAAATGGGCGAAATGGGGCCAAAGGTCAGGACATAGGAGCGGGATACATTAAATTGCCCTTATGCGTCGTAACATGCATAAATATGGTTCAATTTTTATGACATTTTAGTGCGTCGTAGAGGACCACCTGGGAACAAACCCTATTGAAAATGGGTGAAGTGGTGTCAAAGGTCAGGACATAGGATCGGATCCATTCCATTGCCCTTATGCGTTATATCTTACGTAAAAATGCTTCAATTGAGACAAAACTTTTCATGTTGTTCCGGAAGTATACTTTACCGATTATGTTGAATATCATCTAAATGGGGTCAAAGGTCAAGTCATAGGAGTGAGATTTATTCTACAGCCATTATCCTCATAACTTGAGTAATGATTTCTGGTATGTTGTAAAGCGCATCATAATCAATGCATTGCACGATTTTACTATCTTATTTTCACTGAATGATTCCTTCCTGAAAATCTGCTTTGATAGTCTTTTTCGTTTTGACCCACCCAACTTTGATCTTTTCCCAAAGTACCTACACAGAATCTATCTCACCGCTGGCAAGTTGTCATTAGCAGCACATTGAACTGCAATAAGGCAAGTTTTCGGCGTTACTTCACATTTTTCTCAAAAATGGATGATGTGAAAAACTTCTGTTAGGACCCCCGTAAAAAAGCCTAGGAAACCTAAAGAGTGCTACAAAAAATGGATTATATTTTTGAAATCAGTGTGCAGAAAAGATTAGGAATCACCTAATTCTTTAAAAAACATTAGAAAAATGATTTTAAATTAATTGCAAACCTGTTAATGAGATGAAATCGGAGCGGTCTTTCTTCGTTTCATTTTACTGCAGTGATAGCTTAAGCGTTTGAATGCGACGTCTCTGTTTCCCTTGAGTTGAAGGACGAGACGAAAATAAAAGCAACATTCCGCTGCTTTTCGGGTCATTTTAATTGACGCATAATAATGTAACTGATCTTGCAATTACTAGTCCCCAACGGCGAGTAACTTTACACGCTGAGAAAACAAGCGTGCTGGTGGACATTAATTTTGAATTTCTAAGATTAGATCGGAAAAGCGGTGCCAGCAAAGCAACATTACGTTATTGCGAAGGTGTGAAGTGCACACAAAAAAATTCCGACGCCTACTCAGAGTAACAGGATAACCCTACAGGAATTGTACACTCCTCGATGCTTTAGGGTTTGAATCATTACGTGTAACTCCCAAATTCATTTATCTACTTTATTTATATACTCTGTATTGTCAAAAGTGTTCAGACACCTACCTGTAGTTTCAAAAAACGCTTATGAATATCATTTTTGCCGCCCCGGTGGCACAGTGGTCTAAGCGATGGCCTCTGATCATTCGTCCGAACGGGGTCCGGGTTCGAATCCCGGTGAGGCATGGATGTTGTGTTTGTCTTACGGCACTGGCTCTCTCCCTTCCCTGGAACAGTGACCCTAAATTAGGGACGGGCGACTGCTTATAGCCCATTGAGTTGCTCACGGTGGTCGTTAAACCTCCAATCAAAAAAAAAAAATATCATTTTTAATATCATCACGTAGAAGGGCCACTTTTGGCATTATCGACATCAGCAACTCTCCTCCTTATTCGTTGTAGCAAATATCAGTTTGTGTCTCGCCAGGAAAATTCCGTGTGAAGTATGTGTCAATAGACAATATAGCAGAGACAAGCTTGCCGGCGTAGTTTAGCTGGAAGAACGGCCACTCCAGAGTAGGAAGGCGTTAGTTCAAATCCAATTGTCAGAAAAAAAAAAGATTATATTGACACCCGAAACAAAAAGGATTTCCTCACCATGAGGATTGAAAATAAATTGTGCGATATTTCATGCACAACGTACGTAAAATAATAAATGAATATGTTTGCATTGATATGGTTGCTGAGTGCTCTTGTTAGCTGACTCGAAACCTTTCAAGCGATTTCGTGCCCCTGCTTTTCTCAAGGGAGATGATGCAACGTATGAATCAAATGAACAATGAATTAGCAATAAGACTTTCGGCGTAGTTCAGCTGGGAGAACAACCATTCCGGAGTAGGGAAGGTGAAGCACATGTCGCGATCCATTCGTTGAACTTGTACCGCCGTCAACTGCAATGAGTAGAAAGTTTGAAATATCGGTTTTACTGCGACACAACTGGAAACAGGGATTTGTGTCTTATTCAAATATTGTGATCATTACGTCGGTAATTTGAAGGTGTTTAGTTACTTCCCGAACGATCTAACATTGGGATATTCAGTAAAAAGCCGGACATCCCAGCATCGGTTCTATTACGACATTGCTAGAACCAGGGGTTTGTGTCTTATTCAAATATTGTGATCACTGCTTGTGTCTTACTCAAGTATTGTGATCACTACTTGTGTCATATTCAAATATTGTGATCACTGCTTGTGTCTTATTCAAGTATTGTGATCACTACTTGTGTCATATTCAAATATTGTGATCACTGCTTGTGTCTTATTCAAATATTGTGATTATTGCTTCAGTAAGTTGAAGGTGTTAAGTTACTTCCCTAACGACCTAACATTGGGATGTCCGGTAAAAAGCAGGATATCCCAACACGGTTCTATTGCGACATTACTAGAAAAAGGGTTTGTGTCTTATTCAAATATTGTGATCGCTGCTTGTGTCTTATTCAAATATTGTGATCACTGCTTGTGTCTTATTCAGATATTGTGATCATTGCTTCAGTAATTTGAAGGTATTCAGTTACTTCCCCAAAAATCTAACATTGGGATGTCCGGTGAACAACCGGACATCTCAACATCGGTTCTATTGCGACATTACTAAAAACAGAGGTTTGTGTCTTATTCAAATATTGTGACCACTGCTTGTATTTCATTCAAATCTTGTGATAATTTCTTCGGTAAATTATTCAAAGAAAAGTTTCTTGCTCTAGGGCAATGAATTTTTCAAGTTTCCTGAGAAATGTTACATGGATGACCAGTAACGGGTACAAGCAAATTCAGAACTTATATTCTGCTTGCTTTGAATATTCTATTGATTTCCCATGTATTATATGGAATATTTCTTCCTTCATTAATTTATCAGATTGCTTCGGTAAGTTGAAGGTGTTAAGTTACTTCCCGAACGAACTAACATTGGGATGTCCGGTAAAGAGCAGGATATCCCAACACGGTTCTATTGCGACATTACTAAAAACAGGGGTTTGTGTCTTATTGAAATATTGGGATCGCTGCTTGTGTCTTATTGAAACATTGTGATCATTGCTTCAGTAAGTTGAATGTATTCAGTTATTTCCTGAATGACCTAACATTAGGATGCCCGGTAAAAAAACGGCGTTTTAGCGTAAGTCAGTTGCACTACGTAAATGTGCATATGCTTTACAGAGCAGTTTTACTGTGTGAAGGAGACTGAAATCTCGCGCTGTAGGGAATCAAACGAGGCTTGAAGCACATGTCGCGTTCTATGCGTTGAACGTCTAGCGGTCAGTTGCAATGGATACAAAGTTTGAAATATCGGTTCTATTGCGACATTACTGGAAACAGGGATTTAAAGCTGCTGAAGCAGTCTGAAAAATTAACGATGTTGAAGGTGAAGGTCTAGCGGTTAATCGGACCGCGCAATCATGCACGGCTGTTGAAACAAGGGCTAGTTCTTAGCGAACAGCACCTTGCTTCCCGACGAAGGAGACTGTGACGTGGCTGCGGATGCCATCTCTCTTCGCGAGAGCGGAATTCCCTCCTTCGAATCTATTCGCGCGAAGCAAGAGTGGGAATGAATTAAGAAGAAAGCACATCTACCCCAGTGAAACCAAATAATATAATTGAAACATTTTAAAACAGGAGGAATATTTGTTTGGAAACCCTTAAGTAGAATATTCCATATTCGAAGATCTAAAAGCTAAATATTGTGTTACTAGAGAAGTCCGTATGCGTTTCACACTGAATGACCCTACAACCCAATAACTGAATTTATGGAAATTATAATTTCTTTCTGAAAGGTAAAAGGGACTTCTTTCCCCTGAACCTCATGCCATTTATTGTATTCTTAATGGAAAGTAAACATTCTTTTTTATCTTTATGGTTCTGTTCTTCCGCACCAAATGCAGCTTTGAAGGGCTTGCCGTTAGTAGTAAATGGAAGAGTGCTATTGATGATACCAAAAATGTATAAATAAGTTGGAAAAATTTTAATGCTTCAAAATTTCCCTTCGTTGTGGCCAATGAGAACAAAATTTTTGTTGATGTTAGCTTTTGTCGTTCATTTCCTCTTAGGGTAACATACTGAGGTTTCAGTCTATGGCATACTTTGATTTTACCTGAGTCTTTGCTAAAGATTTCATTGATGAGCTCTGCTGTTAAAATATTAGGTGTGCAACTTATTTCTCGGCCCCTAACAGTAAGCGGTCATAGAACGACGGCAAATGCAAATAGCTGTGTACGATAGTGACTGATTGCAGTGCCATCCAACCACCCACAGCTGTAGTGACAGACGGGACGAAAGTTGACTGTGAAAGCAATGTCGTTCGAGAAGCAACATTTGAGGCACTGCCTCCTGTTCGCGTTTCATCTGAAACAAAAGTGCCTCGGAAGCCCAGCAAATGATCTGTGCCGCTTTGGGTGAGGCTGCTGTGTCCTACAGTACGTGTAAGAAGTGGTTCCAGCGGTTTAAACAGGGACATTTCGATCTATGTGATGGAGAACGTCCGGGACAGCCACAGAAAATTTACGATGACGAAATGGAACAACTGTTGGACGCGGATCCCTGTTCACACACTATCAGAGCTCGCCCAGGAACTCGGAGTAACACGGCAAGCCATTGCAAAGCGCCTGCACAAGCTTGGACGGATTCACAAGGAGAGCCGTTGGGTGCCCCAACAACTCACAGCTGCGAACAAGTCTAGGGGCTACCGTGTTGCTGTGTCCTTGCTCTCCAGATTCAAGAAGAAGGATTTTCTCCACAAGATTATGACCTGTGATGATAAGTGAATCCTCTACGATAATCCTAAGGTGCGCAAATCGTGGGTACATCCAGGTCAGCCTACCACCAGTACCGCCAAACCGAATATCCATGCCAGGAAGTTGTTGCTGTGCATATGGTGGGATCAGCGCGGTGTCGCACACTATAAGTTGCTCAAATCTGGTAAAACAGTCAACGCTGAGCGTTATTGTCCGCAACTCATTCGTGTGAGTGACGCAATGGAGGCGAAAATGCCATACACCGGTAAGGGCAGAAGGTCAGTCCTGTTTCTTCAGGATAACGCGATTCCTCACACCGAGAAAACGACTTTAAATACGATCACCGACCTGGGAAGGGAGATATTGTCCCACCCGGCGTATTCCCCAGACTTCGCCCTGTCGGATTATCACCTCTTTCGCTCCCTGCAATATCACCTGAGTGATACGCACTTCACTTCTGTCGAGGAGATCCACACAAGTATTATTGACTTTATCAACTCGAAACTGCTTTCTTTTTTCCGCAATGGCATTCGGCAGCTCCCTGACCGACGGCTCAAATGTATCCAACAAGACGGGGATTATTTCCCTGATTAGGTACGTATTCGATTTGTTATAATTTGCTGTTAACGTGTCGTGCCCGTGGCCGAAAATTAAGTTGCACACCTAATATTTCTATCCCCCATTATGGAACCGCTGTCGATGAAGTGATTCCTCAGAATTTTGCATATACAGCGAGGCATGTCAGCAAATATCCATATTTTACACCCTGAACAAAAGAATGATGAAAGGAAGACCTTTCCATGAAATTTCAAGTTCTCTCCACAACGTATTGCATCCTTCCAAGTCAGAAACAACAGCTTTTAGTTCAACACCAGTAGATTTCAAACCTTGAATATATTGTAAAAAAGTAATGATTTCGTCATTTGGCAGTCAAAGTCAAAGAATATTGGGTATTTCCATTGTGATATAATCATCGGATTAGCACAAATTGGGCTTTCTTGAAAGAGCCTATGGTCCATTCTGGTGTCATAGTGTAGCCGAGAGTCAATATGAATTTCGTCAAAGCTTAAAACACAAAGCTTTTCAAGGCGACTTAAATTTTCACAGCTTTATCAACTGAAAGATATCGTATTGAATACCTGGTTTACTGGTAAATTTTTCGCATCATCTTTTCAAAGTGCTTGCACTCATTAATGTGATGCCGACTTTTCCCCCTCCAGAAGTCATGTGATTTGGTAGAGAGAGCTCTGATTACGTTGCACTTCGATACATCTTCGGATGTCCATTTTATCCGCTGCTGTAAGACCGCTTACTTGGGCGTCTGTAAATATATCGTGGATACCTTTACCTAATCTTTTCAACTTGCATTTTTTTCTTTTAATTTCTTTTAACTGCTTCTCCAGTTGGCTAATTTGTTTTAACCAGACTTTTCTATGTGATGTATATTTTTTGATTTATCCAGAGACCTCTCAGTAATCTTGCGTCTCTCATTCTTTAAAGCTTCTAGTGAACTTCAAGATAAGATATTTTTTCCTGCCGTTGTATATTAGTCTTCTTCATCTCTTCATATTCCAAACATTCTGCATTTGTGAAATTAGTATCAGGATCGTTCTGAATCGAATGTACTCTGCTGCTGATACGGGATTTCTTTGGACTTAAGGATGTAATGCGATCCAAAGCACTTACTAAAATCATTCTTTCCTGCTGCATCTCATCTCTTGGTGTTATTTCTTCTGAATTTAACTCCGGGAAATTAATATTCGGTGCAGCAGAAAATTTCAGTATCTTTCTTTCTGGCAGACCACACGTAAATGGTTTCTCATGTCATCCTCAAAATCATTTCTTTGAAATTGCTTACTGCATATTCAGGCATTCTTTACATTGATATCATCTTGCCTTCTGCATGTATTTATCCATTCTCCGAGTACCTGTGGGTCTTTCTGAGGAAAACGATGAAAGTTTATATCCCTCCATTTTTATTTCCGTACCTATTGTTGCAGTAGCAAAGGCACAGCAAACGAGTATGACAAATATAATTAATCTCCGGAAAAAAGAACACCTCTTTCGTTTTCCCAAAAAAGTAAAAGATATTTAACAAAACTCGTAAAACATAAGCAACTGTCTTTCTCCACTGGCTGACACTCAGAGCCCAGCTCTAGTTGTACAATTTAGTGACGCCACTGACGCTGCGCAACCTCCCCCGCTGGGTAACAGCGGTGCAGGGGATACTTCAAAGGTAAGGCGCAGCCCTTGTATCAATAGCCTTGGCAAACATGTCTCAAGATATTTGCCGCTAGTGATTGGAGCTTGAAAGAAACGAAGTTTCGGGTAAGTCCTCTGCTGTTGATTCGGACTCCCTGCAAGCAGCGAGTGCTTGTTCATGGATTGCTGTGAAAGACAATACATGAAACAAGCACTTGCAATTTGTCAGGAAAAATTGGGAGTTTCTAAATCTACAACGAAGCATCAGGACTACATCTGAAAGGTTTAGAGACAATGCCGGAGGTGCTTCGTGAGCTCACCCCAGCTCAAGGTCAAGGACGTGTCGAGATATGCAAGGAACTTCTCAGAAATCCACGCGATACCCAATTTATCAAAATAATAGTTACTGGGAATGAAAACTGAATATATCTGCTTATTCCAGATTCTTCACAATAGTGGTTGAATAGAGGTGAACCAGCTTTACCTACCACCAAACGCGGAAGTTTTAAGAAAAAGTTCATGATGCGTGTCTGGTGGAATTATGAACATATAATCCACTTTCAGCGCATTCCGAATGGTAAGTGTAAAGTTACCTACCATCAAATGCGGACGTTTTCAGAAAAAGTTCATGCTGTGTGTCTGGTGGAATTAGGAACATATAATCCACTTTCAGCTCATTCCGAATGGTAAGTCTAAAGTTACCAACCACCAAACGCGGACGTTTTCAGGAAAAGTTCATGCTGTGTGTCTGGTGGAATTATGAACATACACTGGCGGAAAGTGAAAAAAGAACACCAAGACGGAGACTTCTGATACCAACGAAATTTATACAGCATAACAACGGAATACAGAGGATAACGTGATCAAAACATTATGGCAAAATACAGCTGTATTTGCTGGTAGACTGAAAAATAACATATCCATGTAACATGGTTAGTACGAGGTTGAACCGACATGAACTGCGTCACAATGTAAAATTCTGGCATGGAGTCTGTCGTTCATATGTTGGATGTAAGTTTGGGGTATTGAGTTCCAAGCATCCTCAACCTGGACGCATAATTCCGGGATGGTCGTGGATGGCCGTGGAAACCGGATAAGTCGTTGTCCCATAAAATCCCACACGTGCTCAATGAGGGACAAATCCGGTGAACATGCAGGCCATGGAAGTTGTCTCACACCCTGAAGGGCATGTTGCGTTGCAAGTGCCGTGTTTGGGCGTGCGTTATCTTGCTGGAAAACACTACGATGGACCGACCTTACAAATGGCACAACAACGGGCTGAATGATGTTGTTGATGTAGGAGGTGCTGCTTAACGTACCCGGTACAAACACTAGTTGTGTACGGGAGTGATAGCTGATCACTCCCCACACCAGGAGACCAGGTGAAAGGCCCTGTGTGCCACTGGCGGATGAAAGAAGGGTGCGTGGAGACGAATCCCTGTGCGTCTGCGAACACGCATACGGCCATCGGAGGCTCCCAAGCAGAATCTTCTTTCATCGCTGAACACGACAGATCGGCATTGCGTTCTCCAGTGCAGACGTTGGCGACACCACTGCAGCCGTTCCTGACGGTGGGCTGGAGACAGAGATACACATGCCAGAGGTACACGTGCACGTAGTCCTGCATCCAGTAGACGGTTGCGGATTGTTCGCACAGTAACCTCAGGTGCAACGGCAGCTTGGATTTGCGTCACAGTGGATGTTCTGCTTGACAACGCCGCTCTTCTTATGCGTCGATCGGTCCGCTCATCAGTCCGTCTGTGACTCTCGGTTCCACGTCTTCTCGTGTGGGAATGTTCCTCGGACCATCTACGCCACTACCGTACCACCACCGATACTTCCCGTCCAATTCGCGCCGCAATACGACGATGCGACCACCCGGCCTCGCGGAGTCCGACTAGAAGACCTCGCTCAAAGTCCGATAAATGCTGAAATCGTACACGTCTTCCATGTCCAGGCATTGCAGCTTCTTCAAGGTTTTCGCACGTGTCCGTACGCCTACGACTGATTACATTCACGTCGCCGTACTCCTTGAATACCACCGACGATAACTTGCATATTATGCCGTGCTGTGGCGTAAGCGCTCACCGGTTGGTCCCGAAATTAACATCACACCTACGTAAACTCGACCCCATTAACATATGTAAATTTCATAATCGTCCGCCAATTCCTTCTTGGTGTTCTTTTTTCACTTTCCGCCAGTGTATAATCCACCTTCAGCTCATTCCGAATGGTAAGTGTAAAGTTACCTATCACCAAACGCGGACGTTTTTCAGAAAAAGTTCATGCTGTGTGTCTGGTGGAATTATGAACATATAATCACGTTTTCAAGTCGCTGGCGGATGCAAGAAGGGTGGAGATGCTCCCCTGTGCGTCTGCGAACACGCATACGGCCATCGAAGGCTCTCAAGCAGAATCTTCTTTCATCGCTGAACACGACAGATCGCCATTGCGTTCTCCACTGCAGACGTTGGCGACACCACTGCAGCCGTTCCTGACGGTGGGCTGGAGTCAGAGATACACCTGCCAGAGGCACACGTGCATGTAGTCCTGCATCCAGTAGACGGTTGCGGATTGTTCGCACAGTCACCTCAGGTGCAACGGCAGCTCGGATTTGCGTCGCAGTGGATGTTCTGCTTTTCAACGCCGCTCTTCTTAGGCGTCGATCGGTCCGCTCATCAGTCCGTCTGTGACTCTCGGTTCCACGTCTTCTAGCGTGGGAATCTTCCTCGGACCATCTACGCCACCATCGAACCACCACTGATACTTCCTGTCCAATTCGCTCCGCAATACGACAATACGACCACCCGGCCTCGCGGAGTCCGACTAGAAGACCTCGCTCAAAGTCCGATAAATGCTGAAATCGTACACGTCTTCCATGTCCAGGCATTGCAGCTTCTTCAAGGTTTTCGCACGTGTCCGTACGCCTACGACTGATTACATTCACGTCGCCGTACTCCTTGAATACCACCGACGATAATTTGCATATTATGCCGTGCTGTGGCGCAAGCGCCCACCGGTTGGTTCCGAAATTAACATCACACCTAAGTAAACTGTACCCCATTAACATATGTAAATTTCATGATCGTCCGCGAATTCCTTCTTGGTGTTCTTTTTTCACTTTCCGCCAGTGTATAATCCACCTTCAGCTCATTCCGAATGGTAAGTGAAAGTTACCTACCACCAAACGCGGACGTTTTCAGAAAAAGTTCATGCTGTGTGTCTGGTGGAATTATGAACATATAATCCACTTTCAGCTTATTCTGAATGGTAAGTGTAAAGGCAGAACTGTACTCTCAGCAGCTGGATAGGATGTATGACAAACTTCAGCGGAAATATCCCGCCTTAGTCAACCGAAAGCGAATACTGCTTCAACAAGACGATGTTAATACCGCTAATTGGACCCAAGTTAGACTAAAGAACTATATAGAATATTTTCTCCGTGGCAAGCATTTGACTACTTTGGACGGTGTCGAACGCGAGCCAAGAGTTCCTTGCCTTTAAACCGAAAGCTTGGTACCATGCAGGAATTGAACAACTGACAAACAGATGTGTTGAAACTATTGAAAATGATGGCATGCGCTTTAAAATTTAGCTTAGATTCTTCCCAGGTTCTGGGTAAGGGAAACTGTTGTGTTAAAAACAACGTTCTTTCTCCGGACTCTCCAAGACATAAGTATACACTGAAAGCTAAATATTTTCGAGTAAGCAGTCTATTCTCGTTTTGCTATGTCCAACAGGAGCTATCCACATTGATTTTGCTATGACTAGCCTCAGTGTGCAAGCCGATCTGCATAACGGGTCTCACCCCTAAAGTGGATAATTTTACTACCTGAAAGAATCTGCCAGGAACAAAAGATGAAAGATCTTTAAATAGGGGAAAAAATCCGTCCTGCATTTTTCTTCTTGAGAATCATTCAAATATTTCCTTTCACTGTTTGCGCATCAACAAACTTCTTAGTGTTTATACCTATTAAATAGCAGCTTTCCTTATTTTCCTAATAAATTGGAAAAGGAAATGCAATATTAATTAACAACGTCGAAATTAACTTTTAAAAGTAATTGCTTTATTACGGCGTTTTTTCTCACTGAAAGCACACTAAAACGACGGCATGTAAAAATACCAATTAAAATGGCGATATTTTTTTGATCGATGACTACTGTTAATTGATTGTTTCTACTAGAGTAAAAAATATTACTGAGAATTTAATTTCCAGTTCTTTACTTTACATAGTATAAAGGCATTGTACTAATTTGGACTTAACAAAGCTAACCTTCCTTTAGGGATGTTTGCTTTTATTTCTGGGTGGAACCTTAACTGAAGCGTTCAAACAAAAGATCATTTTTGATTCTTTTCATACAAACAAGGCATAACATACAATCTGAAAACCAGTTTTGTTAAATTCAAATTAGGGTGCTTCAGTTCCTTAGATAATTGAAATGATTTCTGTTCTTTTGCACCATTTGGGAATTCAAATGTCGCTGAGGAAGTGAAGCAGCCAACATCTTTGAACGCTGTCCTAATTAGATTTTTTCCGTAAATCTGCGAACAAGTGCGCAAAAATAAGAGAGTAGGGATGCTATTTATAATACCATCATTAAGCGTTTGATGGAAGAATAATTGAGTAGACAAACAGTAATTTACTCCGAGATTGTAAGTAACTTTCTCGCATGTAAGATGCGTGATTTTGTATTCAGTTAAAAGACTTGCCTGATTCTTTAGAAATCGTTTTAACGCAATTCCTTTTATCTGTTTAAGAGACGTTTCATCCCTGCTGTCACAAATACCCTAAAAAACGCACGTCGTCCGTTTAATTTTGATTTTGGCATAAAAACGTGCAACATTCTCGCCCATATTAAAAAATGACAGGGATCAGATTCCCCATGGTTCCAAATTTGGTGTGTACGCAATCCCACTAAAAGCTATGAATGCTGATGTAACCGACCAGATATACATAGGTTCGACCCGTCGCAATATTAATTTACTTGTATCTGAACATAAATACAATGTTAAAAACATGCTCCAACTGCACCAACCTTTCAAGACTTTGCCTGAAGGGTCAAAACCAACCTATCTGGGACGATGTTACTATGTTACATACGCCGACTACCTGTTCATCTATCCTCCTGTTAGAAAGCCTATTGATACATAAACATAGGGCAGAATGCTGTAACAACGATACCCCTATCATTATACCGTTGCCATGGAAACTACTTTGTAACTATTACAGCGAAAGAGACAATACCGGCTGATCCAACGAAACGACATGATTGTGTAGAGAGCATGCGCATGCCAAAACACACTGTTTCGTCAGTGTGCATACTATATAATATATGCCCTCCCAGGGCATAGTGCAACCACACCATCTGATGACGGGTCCACAGTGGACTTGAAAGTGCTCATGTTTTAATGTATATATCATTTTAAACCGTAATTTTTTAAAATCGTGTAAAGACGGCAAACTGTGTTCTTAATATCCTTCAGCACGAAAAATTGACTTCCTATGAATATTAATGCATTCTTGAAATACCATTTTTTATTTTTAAAACATACTTTCTGAACACTGCTAGTTGTGAACATTTCTTTTTTTGATGGGACATTTTTTAATTCTGTAGAAACTCCTTGACAATGAATATCCTGGTGTATCTTTGTTATCAGGAACGAATATACGCTACTTTTTGTGAAAATTGCAACACCAAGAAGGAACAATGCGATTAAAATGAAATTAATACCATACATTACTTGATATGATCATATGACTGTACATAAGCGATTTAAGTTTCAGAACAATACAACATTTTTTAGCTGCAAAAATCAGTATCTTGCGAATCCTCCGCGAGCAACAATAAGAGCTTCTTGAAGGCACGGCGTGGCATTGAATCGAAAAGACGTTGTATAGTGTCCTGCGTAAGTGCTTGCCAGCCAGCATGTATGTGAGTCCACAGATCATTGGTACTGACAGCTGAAGGACTTTGAAGGGCCAGTTGCCGAGTGACTATATGCCAGACATGTTCAATAGGCGACATGTCTGGCGAACGTACAGGCCAGGGAAGAAGCGATATCTGCTGTGCTGCGAAGAGGGCTTCGAATATTCTTGGCCACATGTGGTCGGGCATTATCCTGCAGGAATATAGCACCAGGAGTGCTCTGAAAGAAGGGTATGACTTCTGCCTGTACAACTTTCCTGATGTAGTGGTCGCTGTTGGGAATGCCCTCAAGTCCTAGCAGCCGAGATCGCGAACGGCACACATCTGCCCGTATGACGCTCGGCAATGCATGCTGGAAAAGTGCGCTCACCACAGTACTTTCTAATGCGTATGCGGCCATCATAGTAAACCAAGCGGAATCGGGACTCGTCGGAAAACACGACATGTTGCCAATTATAATGCCATTGTCTGTATTGAAAACCCCATTCCAGCTTGAGGCGTCCAAGGTTCAAGGTCAGAGTAATCTGCCACAAAGGGATACGTGCAACCAGTCCTCTGTGCAACAGAAGGCGTCGAATTATGGAGGCAGACAATGCCACACTTGTTGCAGTGCTCCACTGTTGTGCTAACAGTTGCGATGATGCGGTTCGTCACTGCTATGCGGATGGGTGTCGGTCATCCCGTAGTGTCGTCACATTTCTCGGTCCACTGCCGGATTGTCGATGCACTTAGTTCTCCTCGGTCCACTGCCGCTACACGTGCATCACTGTCGTGGCGTTATGTCCCATCCGAACTGCAATGTCGCGGTACAAAAATGTACCTTCACGCAGACCATTCATTCGTCTCCGTGGAAACTCTGTCGTATGATCATATTGAGCTCATCCTCATCGCTGAGGCATTATTGAATCCTGGAGAACCTTTTACAACTCGCTGTCTGCGATGAACTACTGGTGTGTATCCTAAACAGCATTCCCCTTTTACCCCTCATTCGACTGTTCAGAGGGTGTTGCCGTGGCCAGACATGCGCAATGACTGTGCACTTCAAATCATTTGCATGTCCTACCCTGCTCTGCATATCCTGTAAGTTTCACATGATTACCATCATTCCTTTATGGTGTTGCGATTTTCACAAACAGTTGCTTACTGAGCTGATAAAAACCTTGATGAATGTATTTCCAGTAGCTGATGTATGAGAGATGATTCATCAGCTCTTCGTTTGGCGTCTTTGATTTAAGTGAAATGGCATTTTCCTTTTTGTTTTTGCTACTATAATCGTATCAATAATTTGTATCACAAAACTATTCTTACCTTATAAGCCCATAGCAGCTCTGAGACATTGGTAACATTTTAATTTCGGTAAACTAGTTCAAATTGTGTTATTTCTAATGCTCTCAATAACACTGATGTTCACAGATGGCGAATAAGGGCTACGAGAAAGAGATAGTAGTCTCCCGTACTCTCCATCTTTTTATCAGGCGATAAAAATGCTTCACCTGAATAATAAGGTACGCCCGTAACATGAACAACCACCTTGGTTGACAAAGCATTCAGCGATACTTCGTGGCAATGAATTGTAGAGATCTCTGATGGTTGGGTGCGTCACTGTCCACCTTTCTGCCCAAACCGGATTTTGCAGGGCGGTCGTTATCTACACTAGTTGCAAGTGGTTCCTGTTATTTGCTATTCAACAATGTACCATGCAAGTTGCACATTAAGGTACCAAAGACTAGGAAGGGCGCTACCCTTTCCATTACATGCAACTACACCCATGCGGTAAATTGTATTGTCCTCAGACGACGTATACATATATTGGCAGATATATCAGCAAATTCAAGTAGTAGCGTTCGCAGTTCAGATTCCGCGTTATCAAGGTAAAATAGATTCTGAATGGTGGATGAAAGTCGGCGCCCGGGCGATGGGTCACTCCATCTCGGAAATTACCACACAATTTGGATTTACACGGTCAACAATTTAAAGGGTCTACCTGGACTACACAAAATCGGAGGGAAAATTCAGAGTGCAATACTGTTGTGGCCGTCGGAAGGCACTGGAGAATCGTGAGAAGCGGCGTCTGGCACGCATCTCAACATCCGCCCGGTGTGTAACATTGCCGCAAATCGCAGTGCAATTCAATGTTGAGGACAGTGGTGGCATCAGCATTCGGACAGTGCAATGTACTTTGTGTTCTATAGAGTTCCGGAGCCGACTGCTCACCCAGGTGTTATTGCTGACTAGACAACACAAGGCTGTGCATTTCGCCTGAGCTCGGGAACACCGCTATTGGACGCTAGATGACTGGAAACGTGTAGCTTGGACCAAATAATCGCGTTACCAACTATTTCAGGCAAATGGCTGACTCCGGATGCAGCAACAACCGCACGAAGCAACGGATCTCGCATGCTTACAAGGGATATGTGCAGGTCGAGATGGCTCTGTTTTAGTGTGGGGTATTTTAAGCTGGCACGCATTAGATCCCCTCATACTTGTACACGCTGCTCTGACAGATAGAGGCTACGTAACCATCCTTGAAGATCATTTGCACCTGTTCATGTTATGCAACCATTCCGACGGGTGCGACCTCTTTCAACACGAAAATGTGCCACCGTTCACGCCCACAGTCGCTCTCAAGAACATTCCACGGACTGCGGTGTCCTGACTAACCCCTTCGTTTGCTGGATTTAATCTCTACCGAACACATTTGGGATGCTACGCAACGTGCCGTCAATGCCAAGAATCTTCCACAGGCGGATATCACGGAATTGTGTAACGGTCGTCAGGAAGCGTGGTGTAAAATGTCTCCACAGTACTGCAGAGAGCTTTTGGAGTCCATGCGCTGTCGCGTTGCTCTCTTTATCCGATCGCGAGGAGGGCCAGCTAGTTATTAAAGAGGTATTCCAGTTATTTTGAAACTACAGTGTATGTGCATATCCCCCCCCCCCAACGGGGTCTATGTTGGAGTAAGTCGGTGATGATTCCGCGGCAAAGCAACAGCTGGCTGGTCTCTCTACCGATTCTTTCCAGGTGGAACATCCGCGTCTCCCGGTAATCACTCTTGCAACGCCTGCTTTTACAACATTCCTATAGGACCCGATTAATCCCGGCAGAGCCAGCATTTTGGCGAAGCAAGTAAGTCATCTACGGTTACACGCACATAAGTTAAAACGTGTGCCATTCACACGAAGATGCTCAAATTTAACAGCAATAAATATTTAACACAGAAGAGAGTTGCCACAAATTGAGCTTTACACAAAAGAAAACGACTGTTATTGTAACTGAAAAACAAGGGAAAATGAAAATCTCACTAAAATGCTGATTCTAATGTCATTAAAGAGGTTAAAAAGATAAATTATCTAGGGGTCATAAGTGACCAGAAATTCTCAGGGCTTTCTCATTTAAATTCCATTGGGCAGAAATGTCTACTCATTTTCTACAGGGAAACTGGCATGAATCTCCCTGGTCGGGGAAAGGAGGCCCTTTACCAGAAGGGGAATAGAAAGGATCCCGACACACGAGCTTGGTGGCATTCACAGGGTGATACTTTAAATTTATGGCAATAACAATTTTCTACAGAAAAGAGTGGGTGAATAGGTTGGCTCATTACTGCTTTAGAAAGTCATTCGAGCCGCCCCAGTGGCGCAGAGGTCTAAGCGTTAGCTTCTGATGATTCGTCCGAGTTGGGTCCTGGTTCAAATCCCGGTGAGGCAGGGATGTTATGTTTGTCTTATGGCGCTGGATCTCTCTCCCTTCCCTGGAGCCAGTGTCACTAAATTAGGGACAGGCGACTGCTTATAGCCAATTGAGTTGCTCACTGTGGTCATTAAAACTCCACCCCCCCCCAAAAAAAAAGAAAACATTCGGTACTAAAAGTACGGGTATGTCAGCAAAGAAATGAGGATTATATGATCAATTCATTTTATTTGAAGAAAGAGCTACATCTACAAGTACTTAGAAACAAAAATGCTTATGCGAAAATGCTTCCTTCGATTATACAATCAAGAATTATTTAAATCAACGTTTCACGTCTTGTGGTACTCCGTAGATTTGTATAAAGTGCGAGGAAAATAAATTAAGACGGACTTAAAAGGAGAAAAGTAATGTTTTGTCATGTTCATTTCGTGAAGGGAATGCCAATCTAAATAAAGTATGAAATGTAGAAATTTATTGAAAGCAGATTAGCGCTCCACTAACAGCTCCCCTAAAATGCCTACGTTTACACTGGTATCAACATTGCCATGAATTCGTACTTAATTAAAAGCTGCACAACATTCAACTGGGTAGGCATTTCTTTCCTTACAGCTAAGGCAGTTCCTAACAATTTCAACCCAGCTGATCAAGAGGAACTGAGTAATTTGTCTTGTGATACCGGACTGCAAAAGTAACTCACACAAGGTGTGGCTTTAGAAAATTTTGATCCAAAATTTATCTGATTACTCCTGTTTGGCGAACACAGGATTTTATTACCTTTTCCCACTATTTATCTTCGCGGAACAATATTCTCAGCCATTCCTATGTCGTCGATTATAAATGAATACATGACCAAGTTCAAACTTGAATCAGATTTCCGCGTATAAAACTTTCAAACACTGTACCAGACATTGGAAAATTGTGCAAACATTTGCAAGCTCAACCTTTACATTAAGCTTTCATGTTATTTAGTTTTTAAAAGTTGACTTACACTAACACTGAAACAATAGCTGCTGAAGTGTTATATGTAGTTTAACAAAAAACACCGTAATTTGAAAACATTAATTTTTCCCATTCATTCAACTACATATACACCGAATTATGACCACCTACCTAATATGCTTTAGCACCCCCTTTAGACCGCAAAACAGCAGCCACTCGAGGAGGCATCTATTCGTTGAGGGGGTGATAGGTATCCTGGGGTATCTGGTACCATAATGCCAAACAGCAGGTCCTCCAGTTCTCGTACATTTCGGGGTGGTAGTGATTTAGCGCGAACTTGCTTTTTCATGTCGAACCACAAATGTTCGATTGGGTTTATGTCAGGTGAATTTTGAGGCCCGTGCATTAACAGAAAGTCACCAGCATGTTCCTCCAACAACTCTTTGACGATTCTGGCATTGTGCCATGGGGCATTATCCTGTTGGTAGTGGCCATCACCAGCAGGGAACACAGTTGTCATGAATGGGTGAACTTGGTCAGCAACAATGTTCAGATACCTGACAGCTGTCAGGGATTGTGCTATTGGGATAATGGGGTCTAAAGTGTCCCAAGAAAACATCGCCCACAGCATAACACCGCCGCCTCCGGCCTGTTTCTGCCCAAAAGTGTATCCACGGACTATAGTCTCCGTTGGTAATGGGCGTATCCGCGCTCGGCCGGCTACGTGATGCACCAATAATCTTGATTCGTTTGACCAGGACACTATCTTCCAATCATCCATGGTCCAATCTCGATGATCTTGGGCCCATTTCATGCGTTGTTGGCGATGACGTGCAGTGAACATGGAGACCCGGCTGCGTCTTCGGCTACGCAGGCCCATGTGCAGAAGGCTGCGATTAACTGTGTGCTGGGACATATTGCCCTGATCCCCACTGGTGTAGCTACCGGCGATTTGTCGCACTGTGGCCCGGCGGTGGCTGTGAACTAAGCGTGACACTATCCGCTCGCCTCTGGCATCATTGATCTGCGGAAGACACACGGCTGACCCACGGTTCGTCGCTTGGCCATCTGTGCGCCACTTTTGATACGCACTCACTACAACGGCACGGGAACAACCCACAAGTCGCGCCGTTTCCGAAATCGTATTTCCGATGCGCCGTGCCATCAAAATTTGTCCTTTATCAAACTCCGATGAATAAGCAGCTTTTCCCATTCTGACTCTAAACACTCTACTATCGAAAGCCGGTCTTCGTGTTGCATATATAATTCTTTGTGAACATCATCTGCGCCAGCGTTCGGTCTACGGCCGCACTCATATCTCTAGGCTGAGGTTGGTCATAATGCAATGGCTTTTCGGTATATTTCTTAGGATAAGAGCGGTAGAACGCAAGGAAAGGTTTGGGAACCGCTGATTTAGATGGTTATTTCGACAAAAATAACTTCATTAGAGTTGTTTTGTTACGCGTAGAATGGACAGTTTAACACCTTCATTCTGTAAAAGTGATTTTTCTAACTTCAGCCCTTTGAAAAATATAACACATTGTGACGTATATTCTAAAATAACTTTCAGTTTTAGTTTCTTTTCCTTGTAAATTTGAGTTTGTTCTCCTTTATACTTCCAAACTTAACGTGATATCTTTTCTCTCACAAGAATGAGGTTGGAAACACATTTGAGGTCAGAGATAAAGTGACGTATGAATGTGATATTAACGATGTATAAAAAGGGCGATACAACAGTTGCTCAGTGGATGTGTGTGTGCAGACGTTCGATCTCTAAGATAAAAGTAAAGTTTACTTGATGTGTTATACGTTGAATCTACTGAAAGAATGCCGGACCAATGTGATGTGCCTGCCCAGCAGGACGCACACGACATAAAGGCAGATAGCAGCGACAACGAACGTCCGCGTAGCTCAATTGGTAAAGCGACTTATTCCTCAATCCCGGGTTCGAGCCCCGGCGTGGACAAAAATGACGGAGAAATTTACTTCGTTATACTAATAAAAGGTTATCGTAAGTCTGACCCCTGTATATGTTTCGTCTGATCGTAAAAGCTTAATTGGGGCCTATTGCATCGTATTCTTATTTTGTTCAACATCCTTAGCCATGGGTTTAGACACAGTGTAACACCAATCTTGCTCATTAAATATATTTTACGTTATATTGGCGCCCGAACTCTCTCGAACGGATTCATAGAAGAATTCAGAAATGTCGAATATCACGGATCCTCTCGGTCTCTTTGACCACTATAGACATTATGATGTGCCTAATAATCCTGCAGCAAATACTCCACGAACTCAGCGTACCTAATTCTCCTGCAGCACTATACGAGGCGTGCAGTTCAGATTTATCGGATAGTGAATACGCAAGGTAGGAAAATCATGTTCCGCGTACTTCAACGGTAGTACCTCAGCAGCAATTCGCCCCAATACCCCCAGCAAGAAGGAGAAAAATCCTTGCTAATTATGTACCCCATGCGGGTTTAATTGTATTCAGAGGAAACGGCGGATCGCTTAGGTTTTTTGAAGATTTTGAAATTAACTTCTATTTGTATAATATTCCTGAGGATTGCCAAGTGCCTATTGCTGGCACATGTTTGCAAGAAACTGCCAAGGTCTGGTACAGACAGTCCCGTCCGATAAACTCAGGGAGCTCTTATCGTCAATTTAGAACTGAATTCTTGGAAGTATTTCCCTTTGGCACAAATAAAGCCGTCCTTGCTCAACAACTGTTTTCCAGGCGACACCGGGCGTCAGATAGCCACGTCTCGTTTGCTCTGGAAACAGTTAATCTTTATAAACTATGGGATCCCGCTGCAGTCGATTCTGATATTATTGACACTTTACTACAGCAGCTGGAACCCTTCCTGCAGGATTTTCTAGAAGTTACACGTCCTGTCTCAGTTTACGAGTGCCTGAAACTCATCCGAGTTTTTGAGGAATGTCACAGCAAAGGCAATCTTCACAGAACCCATTACCTCAGGTCCAAAAATACCGCCAACCTAGGCAGGTCCAAGAATACCACAAACCCCGGCAAGTCCAAGAACCCCCCCCTTCAAAGACAGAATTATCAGCAGCCTAAACAGAACTTTCCACAAAAAGGACAATTTTTTAATCAACCCAGACAGGCTGCTTATCAATCGAGAGTGGATAATTCTTATGAAAAGACTAGATACGTACCGCCGCATCGACGGGCACCAGAGGTGCGATATCCTGACTTTACGTTTGTGAATCAGAATAACAACCAATGTTCTCGCACCCGGGATAATTATTACCCGGTGGACCAAACATATCCTAAACACCGTGCTAGGGGGCAGGGAAGGCCTAGTGATACTAATGCTGCCTCTCCTGCACATCATTACAACTCAGCACGTTCTGATGCTTCTGCAAATTTTCAAAATCAACCAAGACATGCTAATCAAATTCACTCCAATTTAAACTTCCGCAGGAGATCGATGGGTCGATTCTATCTCCTTGCATTTTTGAAGACCTCAAACATCTTTTTTAACCATCCAAGCCCCGCAGTTGCCTGATATTCTTGTCACTTTCGGTCAAGTGGTGTTATCCACAAAGAAAGATTCTGGATCTGACATTTCTGTATTAAACTTTGATTTCTGTGCTGCTGCCTTTCCAAATGCTTGTGTCGAGCCCTCCCAGCAATGTCTGCTAGGTGCCAACAGTAATACTTTTTCAATCTCTGGCTTAGTTCATTTACCTGTCAGGATTGGCAAGGTTCAACTTTCATATACATTTCTCTTGCTTCAAGATTTACCCGTTGATTGCCTTCTGGTGCTGGATTTTGTTAAAATATTTAAACTTACGCTTGACTTTGAGCATGGGCTAATCTTAATGCCCGAGGTTAGTCCTCCAACCCCAGAAGAGCCCATTAATTTTTCTCCAGTCCTTGCGAACGAGAAATTGTTACCTGAGCACAAAGGTCAGGTTTTATCCAGCCGAACAGGGTTATTTGCAGACAAGCCAGGGTTCACACAGGTGGTGAATCACACCATTGATACGGAGGGAGCTAGTCCCATAGCATGTAAGCCTTATCCATGTCCGAAATAGAGAAAAGCTGAGTTCCCAAAACAAATTCAGGACATGCTCCATTCGGGGATTATTGAAGAAACGCTTAAACCTTGGGAAGAACCTGCTTTTCGTGTTCCCAAGAAACAATCTGTGATAGATTATCGGAAAGTGAATTCTGTGACTAAATCTATCAGTTACCCGTTACCCATAATAAGCGATATTCTCCAGGATTTATCATCAACAAACTGGTTAACAACTTTAGATTTGGTTTGCCGCTACTGGCAGGTTACTGTCCACCCTAATTCAGTGGATAAAACTTGCTTCATTACCCTATTTGGAGCATATAAGTTCCTGAGAATTTCCTTTGGATTGGCATATGCACTCGCAACCGTTCAGTGTCTTATGGACTCAGTCTTACGTCCTGTGTTCGGACCTAACATCTATGTCTATCTGAACGACATTATTATTTCTTCTCAGACTTTTAAAGAGCATTTGTATCTGTTGGACCAAATTTTTGAACTTTTACAAAATGCGGATTTGTCATTGAAACCTGGTGAATGTCAAATTGGACGGGACGAACTGGTATAACTAGGACTTAAATTTACCCCCAATGGTCTTCTAACTGATGACTCAAAGGTCAAACCGATTTCTGAATTCCCTAGGCCTAAGTCAGCAAAAGAGTTGTCTGGATTCTTGGGCATGACCGGATGGTAACAACAGTTCGTTTAGGGGTACGCGCCTCTATGCGATCCCTTATTTGCATTAAAACGAAAGTACAGGCACTTTGTTTGGTCCACGGAGGCCGAGACTGCTTTTAATACTCTAAAACATGCTTTGGTTTCACCACCTGTGTTAGCCTTTCCTAACCTTGCAGAAATGTTTGATATTTATACTAGCGCTTCAGGTGTTGGTCTGAGTGGTGTATTATTTCAACGAGGGCATCCTATTGCATATGCCTCTCAAACTCTTAACAAAGCAGAACGTAATTACTCTGCTACTGAGCGAGAATGCTTAGATATTTTGTTTGCAGTTACAAAATTTAAATGCTATCTCAATCACTTAACTGTAAATGTCATCACGGATCATTTGGCATTACAGCTTTTACATACGGCAAAGAATCTTTCTCGTAGACTTCTGAAGTGGACACTTAAACTTCAAGAATTTAATGTACGGAGTCAGTATCGCCCCTGGAAATCTAACCAACTGTTTGACGCAGTCTCGCTATCCGGTCAGCTCTGGTGGCCAGGTGGATACTGAACCTCCCTCCCTATTTCTAATCCCTGAAATCACTTCAAGGGAGCAGATAATTTCTGAGCTGCCGAACAATCCAGATTTTGGAGAATTGTATACTTTTTTGCTTGCTGGCTCTTCTGCTCATAGTGAACCTTCTTTAACGGGTCGTAGTCAAAAATATGAGATCATCGATGGTATTTTGTATTACAAAAAAATTTGTGAATTCGAGAGCTGAGTACCGCCCTGCGATACCTCAGTTTCTCCGCATGGTTTTATTACATGAATTTCATGACACTCCTCTTGCCGGCCACTTAGGCATACGAAACACTCATACTAAGCTTCGAGACGTAGCCTACTGGACGGGCATGTACCATAGTATACTCGCATACATTTGCTCTTGTGAGTACTGTCAGAAGTACAATTATGATAACAAACGACCGGCCAGTCACCTCATTTCTGATTCTGGTAATTATGTTTTTGAAACTCTATCTATGGATTTATTGGGCCCTTATCCATTATCAACTAAAAATAAGTCTCGTTATATTTTAGTTGTCACAGATAACTTTTCTAAATGGGTGGAAGCATTTCCCATTAAAGCAGCTACTGCTGATGTAATATGTGATACTCTTATACGAAATATTTTTACTCGCTTTGGTTGTCCCCGTACCGTAGTCTCGGACCACGGGGTTCAGTTCATTTCAGAGTTATTCGAGCGAATGTGTGCGAGGCTCCAGATAAAACACAAATTTATCAGCCCATATCACCCTCAAGCCAATCCGGCTGAGCGTGTTAATCGAACTTTACTAAAGATGATCTCAGCTTTTATTGGCAATAATCATGATCGTTGGGACGAACATGTTGAAATGTTTTGCTTCGCCTTTCGCTCAACTTTTCATGAGTCAACGCGGCTTACGCCCGCTGAACGTTTTGTTAGGCGTAAGATTCGCACCCCCTTTGAAAATTTAACTGGCATTGTGGATGAAATTAACCAGCGACCAAAGACTAAGTCTACAAAGTAACTGGCAGAAAAGGCGCAAACTGCTATAATTCGAGCTCAGTTAAATCAAGCTCGACACTACAATGGAAAAAGAAGAGAAACAGATCTCGCAGTTGGGGATCTGGTATTGTTAGAAACTCATTTTCAATCACCTGTTGCACATACGTTTGTGAGAAAATGTGCACCCAAATATGAAGGCCCCTTTGAATAGGTGGAATTGTATAATAATAATGTAGTATTAAAAAAGCCAGATGGTTCCCTACAGTCTGCCCATGTGCAGTAATGTAGAAAATGGTTTATTCGAGATATTGCTGCAATTATCGACCCTAAGTCTCGTAGGAATACTCAGGCAGAGGGTGGGACTCCTTCACAAGCACATACGGTTGATGATGAAATTATTGACCTCAACCCTGTCCTGTCCGATTCTCTACCTTCGTCTGAACAGGTCTTTCCATCAACTTCTTTTCAAGATTCTCATTCTGACATTCTCCCATTCACTTGGGGTGCTACAATCATTTCTACTCCTCCGTCTCCTGCCTTATAAAGACACGAGAGTTCACCTTCAAGAACTTCCAGTACCTCTGGATATTCACGTCATGTGCAACGTGGTTCATTTTCATCTGCTTCTCACAAATCAATTACTCTTTTTATATCTTCACGCATGGTGCCTCCGTTTGGTCCTACATCGAAGATATTGAAAAGAAAAATAACTGACATTTCATCTTCTTCAGATAGCCCTATCTCTCCTATGGCCAAAAGAGCCGTACCTCTTGTTGATACTGATTCATCAGACACTATATTTGAAGTTCTTCAGTCTCCAAGTGAGAAAATCCCTGCTTCTGTTTCCATTGTGCAGTTGCTACTTTAGGAACATTAATTCAGTCTACAGCAGTGCAAAAACGTCATGTTTCACCAAATGTTTCCTCAAAACGTAGCAAGTGTCCGCCGCCTAAATTTCCTCCTCCTGTTTCAAACACATACAGTGCAACTTCAAGTATTAGTTTGCAACCCCGCCGACGAGTTCAGCCCTTGTATCAGCTTGGATTCCGTCCTTGGAATCCCGTTCGAGACGGACGGAGCCAATACCTGCATCGACTATTCTTCGTCGTCCACGGAAGCGTCCTTCTACATGTACGCCGCTTCTTCTCCCGATAAAGAAACGGCTTGATCTACAGTCGTCTCCGATTTCTGGTTCGTCTCCAAGTCAGCCTGGAACTTCTATGAGTCAGCCTGGAACCTGCTTGAGTCAGCTTAGAACCTCGTTAAGTCAGCCTGGAACCTCCTTGTGTCAGTCTGATAACCCCGCTTCTTCCGACCAACTTGCTCTTTCAACCAGGAAACCTAGCACATCCCTGCGATCCAGTGATTCTCGACGTGGGCCTTAGAAGCGTGAAGCTTCGAGTGCGCCGTTGTCACCCGACAAAAAAAAAATCAAGCGTATTGCGACGCAAATCATTTACGCCACGAAAAAGTAACTTACCATATTTTTTATTACGATTGACTTTATCAATGCCCAAGAACTTTGCTGCATACAGCTTTAGAAAGACTATTTACTTGAACATTTTTCTATACAACAGTAATATGTATCACAGAACTTTTTTACAATCAGACTTTGACTTCATATACGACAATTTTTTTATGATAGTGCTCAGATTTGTTTGCACTTCCATTGCACTTATCAAATCTTGGTTTTTGCTTTCAACGTGGCAAAATTGTACCAAATACCTTGTCTCCTTGTCAGTCATCTAAGTTTTCCCACTGTCAAGGAACTTGCGTAAATAGCAATTTGTACACTTACTGTTTAAAGTCTTTTTTTGGTGTGGCGCCACATGATTTTTGTTTTCGCAAATAGCAAGTTCAAGAGCACTAAAATGCTTGTCAATTCATATTGTAAATTTTGCCTTTTCGGCATGAAATTGATGTCAGCCTTTCTGTTGATATGTATAGATGCTTAACTCCCAATGTAGGGTTTTCAGGGTTTCCCCTATCCCATCTGACACTCAATGTGCGAATACATAGGAGTAGTCAGAAGTCGGCCCTGGCCGCAAAGTGTTCAATTAAAGATTTTATGTTGTTGTTCTATGATTAACCTTTTTGTGTTTGACACTTCTTGTACGTTGTTGGAGTTTTCTTTCTGCAAAGTGCAGTTTTTTTTTCAACAAACTAAATTTAAAACATGTTTTATGTGCTTAAATGTTCTAAGGTTCAGCTAACTTAGTTTGAATGTTTTGTCTTCCCTGAGAAGTTATCAGGTATTCACGAATGCGTAAATTAACTCCACGCAAAATCTGTTGTAGTTTTTTTTCTGCATTTCGCAGTTTTTTTTACTACTATGTAGCTTCTTGCATGTGTATTGATTAAAGTTGTTCGCACGTATTGTTGTGACAAAAACATTTAGCACGATTTGTGCCTATAACATAGATATATTTGATATGGTACAGAAAGTTTTATGTTTTTGCTATGAAAGTTGGTGATATATTAAAATGTGTTTTTTTCGTTCGAAATTTGATATCGTACAGATAGTTTAGAGCATTTCCTATGAAAGCTGGTGATATATTGAAAAATAATTACTTCGTTCGATTTTGAGATGGTACAGAAATTTCAATGTTTTTGCTATGCAAACTGGTGATATATTGAATCGTTTCTTCGTTCGGCATCTCAGTTCTCTGCACCGTATACCAATGCATGTTTAGGGTTTTGGAGAGATGAAAGTATGTATCTCATGATGCTGTATTAGTATGTCTATGCGATATTTTTGATGTTCAGAGTATGTATGTACTGATTTGAAGTCAGCTGCTAACAACTGTTCTACGAATGTCTTCATTAATGGGTAAGTTCTGATCTGAATGAATGATTAGATTATGGTTTGAATAGAGACCTCTACTAAACTGATAAGTTTTTGGCGCAACGAAGACTTAAATAAAATTACGAGGGAGATGATGTGACGTATATTCTAAAATAACTTTCAGTTTTAGTTCCTTTTCCTTGTAAATTTGAGTTTGTTCTCCTTTATACTTCCAAACTTAACGTGATATCTTCTCTCTCACAAGAATGAGGTTGCTAACACATTTGAGGTCAGAGAGAAAGTGACGTATGAATGTGATAAGAACGATGGATAAAAAGGACGATACAATAGTTGTTTAGTGGATGTGTGTGTGTAGACGTTCGATCGCTAAGATAAATGTGAAGTTTACCTGCTATGTTATATTTTGGATCTACTGAAAGAGTGCTGGATCAATAAAAAATTATCGTAAGTCTGACTTCTGTATATGTAGTCATGGTTTTAGACATAGCGTAACACCAATCTTGCTCACGAAAAAGACATTACGTTATAGCATGTCCAGATTGTAATTCTCCTAAGGTGATAATTAGTTCTTGATGATTTCGGAATGTTTCAAGTTCACCTAGTGTTAATGAAGTTATTTTCATGTCACTGAAACTCCAAGAATTGCAGAACTTTGACAGTGTGTTTTGTAAAACACACCTTGCAAATGTTTCACAATATGGTTGATATTAACACCAGTTATGATCTTATACAATAATAAAATTTTGCTTTTAACCAGACTTTACACTCTGAATTTTACATTTTTCTTAGATTTGTGAGATAGTTAAACATACTCGTATTTGCAACTTATAAAAAAAATCTATAGCTTTATAAAGAGACACAAAGAGCGAGACCATACTCCTAGGTACCATGGATTCCCTTTATTATTACATCACAAATAAAACAACTGTACATAAATTTTTGTACATAGTGATTTGAATTACACATCACTGGCAGGAAAGAAATGGGCAAAAACGTACAACAACATATCGCTCATGTTCTATCGATTCATTGTTTCCTAATGTTTGAAAAAATTATCTTAAGGTGACTGAAAATAATTTTCATTTTCAAGTTCTTGGCCATACTGTAGGACCATTGAGGTAAATTATAGAGTCTGAAAATAATCAGTAGTATTTTCTCCTGTACGTTGGATAAGATGTTTCGGCACTTGAAACTGGAGATTAGACAAAATATAAAAGCCTAAGGTATCACTAAATAAGAACTCTGTACGAATTCATTTCTATTTAATAATTAAAAAAACAGCTGTCACAGCTTTCTATACGCAACTTTTACAAGAAGTTCTTTTAAGAGATTTAAAAGACCCCAAAAGAAGAAAGCTGCGAAGATAAAACTGATTTCCCTGAAAGTTTCATTGTTTAACACTAAACTGAACCTTATATTTGCTGTAAAGAGAGGGGTGTTGGGGTGTTGCAGTGCACAGAGAGAAAAAATGAGAGCAGTCTAAATGAAGTGGCAACAGAAAGCGGTATCTGTTTATTTCTGAGCAACATTTTCAGCTGCAAATATAATCATAAGACTAAAACCAAACAGGCCTTTTGCAGCAATAGAATTGATTTTGCAGAGAGGAAAATTAAATATTATTAATAACGTAGTGGCATTTAGATCAAGCATGAATGCGGCAACTTTTCACTATGACGTTTTTGATTCACGAAATTCTTTAACTTTCGAATATTTTTATTATAACAAAAAAATTGATATTTCCGTGCTTTCCTAAAGTTATAGAAACATCCAGTTGCTTTAATTTAAAAGATCAAGCATGCATTCAAAGATTGCACAAAAATAATGTAGGGGAGGATGCAAAGTGAGTAAGATAAAGCAAAAAGAAAAGAAAAAACAATAAAAAACAAGCGTTCTTGAAAAGAGAACGTAGGTTGTGATTGTAACCAAATTTTTAATTTGGTTACAAAATCAATTGTACTATGCTGTTGGAAATTGTGTTTGTTGTTATTCCTTCAGAAGATATCTGAAACGATCTTGTATGTTTCCTAAGCGTTTTGATGTGAATAAATGCGTTTTAATTCATTTCTAATAAAAACGAATGCATGTTATCTTTAGAAAAGTGACGGCAGGATCAAGCTTAAATCAAATTGGCATGAATTTAAGACATTTTAGTTCCGCAAGGTATCTACATGAACAGTTTTTCAGGTAACATGATTTGAAAAGAAATGAGATCATCAAAAGAAATATTTCCCTAAAACGAATTCTGTTAACACGAATAAATATTCTGAATTAAAATGCAAAGGAAACTTGCTTGCATTGTATTAATAATAAATATTTTGAGGTAATGCAATTCATTAGCAAATAATTTGGAATGAAATTAGAGAAATGAGTACATAATTGTTCAGAAATGTTTTAAACTCATTTAATATTCATTTGATACTCTACGAATGGGTTCTAATTAAAATAGGAAAGGGAATTTTTAACATTTAATGATTAACCATTCGAAAGACACATTTGTACTTTTTAAACAAATGCGGCAATGAAATCCATGTATTACTAAAGGATTATGATAGCATTGATATGCATAACAAGAGATAAAAGAAGAATTGTGTAAAAGCAGGAACTTTATAATTTCATTTCTCTTTTTTTTTTTTTTTGCTCTTGTGGAAGTATGTTTTCGATGGAACACAGCACGATATGATGTACTAATTATTACCCCGGAAAACAAAATTATGGGAGAGTAGTAGTAGTAGTAGTAGTAAGAAGGATGATTTTCTGTGCTTTCTCTCTAGAATATTCTATCTGTTTTTTTTTCCTTCTTCTTTACAAAGATGGCTTCTACTTAGTTTGAAGGCCCTTCGGCTGGTCCACCTTCCGAGGAGGACAAAGCGCTCCAGACGGGATCAGCACGACGACCAAAACGGAGCCTCAGGGAAGGTGAGCGTCCGCCTTTTCGTTCCATCTGGTGACTGTTCCTAGAAACCAAGGGTACTCCTTCATTGCGGAGCAGCAGTTCGTACAGGTCCCGCAAATCTGGAATGAAAGGCGAACCCAGATATGGATGAACGTAAGTATGCTATCACCAAAATATTATGAAATAAATGTCAATATACAATCTGTGACAACTCATTGGTAATGCAATAAAACAAAAAAATACGAATTCCATTCATCATATTCACTTCAACAAAAGTATATTGTATATCGACCAGAAATTTTTTCAGATCGATGCTACAGTTTTTAAATAAAATTATCACTGGTCAACAATGGTTTTTACTGCCGAGGACGTTTCAACGCATTTGGGGCATTTGAAGCGTACTGCATTCAAAAAATGACATTAATATTGCCGAATTGGCTCTAGTGTTTGAGATAATCCACTCCCTCAATTTTTTTATTGTACTCCAATATTACCGGTGGCTGCTGACATATGAAGCAGGTTTTGATCTGGTTTTTAACTCTTTAACAGTACTTTTATCTAATGTAATCTTAGATTTTATCTTTAATATTGCTTTGAAATATTATCCCTTGTATTTAATATCATGTTTACTATTTTTTTCTTCAGCACAGAAATATGAGTTCTTCACGAAGAAGCTGCGTAAACAGACCTAATGCATTTGTGGCAAATGCAATCTGCAAAAACAGCGGCAAAACATCACTAACTTTGTAAGACAAGCATATCTCACTTATTTTGGAATCTAGCTGGGAGACCAAGATGATTCTTGGGCACCCCTTTGAAAAACCTGTGTAGAGTGCCTACGACAGTGTAAAAATGGTGAAAGGGAATGTTTAAACTTTGGTGTGCTTATGGCGTGGAGAGAGCCGTAAAACCACCACGATGATTGTTAATTTTGTGCTGTGAATGTGAAAGGCTTCAATCGCTACAAGAAACATAAGTGGGAGTATCCTGATATGGAATCACCAAGGCCACCTGTGATACCCTGCGAAGACGTTCCCGTACCAGTGTTTATCTCACTGCCTGACCTTCCATTGTCAGATGTTGAAGAAATGCAGGACTTGGAGGGAACCACAGGTGATAGCAGTGGAAGTGAATATGAACAAAACGTTTCAACACCTCAGCAGTTATTCCAAAAAGAACTCAATGATCTGATACGATAACTCAATCTGTCAAAGCAAGCATCTGAACTTTGAGCATCCAGGCTAAAAGAAAAGAACTGTCTAAAGCCGGAAGTCAAAACTTATCAGACAAGGGAGGAGGAAATTCTTCGTTACTTCAGCCAAGATAAAGAAATTGTATATTGCGATAACATTTCTGGACTTATTCTCCAAATGGGACTACCGAAATGTCAACCAGAAGATTGGCGAATTTTTACAGACAGCTCCACTAGTAGCTTAAAATGTGTTTTATTGCACAATGGCAATCGCTTTGCATCTCTTCCAATTGCTCACTCAACAAAACTTAAATAAAAATATGAAAATATCAAAAACGTCTTGCAGAAGCTCTGATATCATGAGCACCAATTGTTTATATGTGTTGATCTAAAGATGGTTAACTTCTTGCTCGGGTAGCAAAGTGGATTCACTAAGTACCTTTGTTTCATCTGCTTGTGGGATAGTAGGTCAAAGCACGATAATTGGAAAAAAAGTGACATGGCCTTCAAGGATAAACATGACTGTAGGTGCAGCTAACAACATTAACGAGCCATTGGTTAACACAGGAAAAAAATAATTCTCCTACCACTCCATATCAAGCTTGGACTGATAAAGCAATTCGTTAAGGCCTTGTACAAAGATGGAGATTGCTTCGAATACATTTGTAGATCGTTCCTGGGACTGAGTTCTGAAAAACTTAAATCAGGGACCTTTGATGGTCCTCAAATTCTTAAATCCATCAACGATTCGAACTTACCAAATTTATGAATGATGCTGAAACATCTGCCTGGTGCAGTTATGCCTTAGTTGTCAATAACTTCTTGGGTAAGAACACATCAGACAATTATGAAGAATTGGTGCAAAACATTATCGCTAACTTTAACAATTTGGTTACTAATATGAGAATAAAAGTATACTTTCTTCGTAACCACTTAGACAAATTTCCGGATTATCTTGGTGATTTCAATGAGGAACAAGGGGAGAGGTTCCATCAGGATATCAAGGTGATAAAGAAGAGGTATCAAGGCTGATGGGACAGGCAAATGATGGCAGATTACTGCTGGAGCCTCCAACGTGATTGTCCTGATGGCCCACAAACGAGAAAATTGTACGAAAAGCATTTTTCTATGCATTCTTTGTAAATATCAGAATCATATTACTTTTTCTTTTGTTATTGTACTGAAGATAATGCCATTAGGTATTTCATATTTTTGCTTTTGTATGATGTGAAACAATTTCAATATGATTTGTTTGTAGGTTACCCCTCACCATTGTATTTTTTGCATATCTTTTGTTTTTCAATGGGGTCTCCATTATCTCAAAATGTGGAGCCAATCTAGGAAAACTGACGCCATATTCGTAATCAGCGCTACAAAGTCAGTCTAAAACCGTTTATGTCTGCAATAAAATCACTGTTGACCAGTGTTTTTAATTCGAAAGGAAACGATGAGGATATTCTCGCAAAAATTGAACCCATTTCTCGATCTCCAATATTAGTGTATAATTTCTCGCCGTTTAGTTTCTTGATTTGGAAAGAAGATTTATGTTAGGCTTCCAAAGCATAGCGAAGATGGCAGCATCGTATATATTCAGCCGGCGTTGTGATAAAAACAACAGCTTTCGCAATCAAAATTCATTTGTATCATTTGAGGCGTTAACACAAGTTTAGATAAAGCGCAGATTCGGCACTGTTTACATTATGCGTTCGATAAAAAAATGTCTTGTCGCCGAGGTATGCACTGTATACTGGACGATCACTGAAAGCGAATGAACATACTGTGATTCTCACGCGAAGGTTTGTTCGAGTGAAGGGATGCTTGAAGATAAGCCTCGTTCTGGACACACTTCTGGAGAATGTGTTAAAGAAAACTAAAAGAACTGAGTCTGACCCTGGTCAAACCTACCAAGACATTGACCATATACTACAAGAACCAAATGCCTAAGAAGAACTCATATTATTAGAATGGTGTGGAAGTTAGAACAATGGGCACCTCTATCCTTTCGGCTAAGAACCCAACGAATATAGTTATGATAGCCGTATATCTGCAAGCCGGAGCAAATAGGGAAGTATGTGCTGTATACGGGACGATAACTGTAAATGAACAAACATGCTGAGATTAGTAATTGAAGTTTTTTTCGGGTTATAGAACGCTTGACGATAAGCCCAATCTTAAGCACACTTCCTCCGATTGTGATGAAAAAATTTATGACACTTACTAAAAGAATTTTTCACACTTACTCGAGAAATCACACTCACTTTAAAATTCACACTTTCTCAAGAAATCAAACTCACACTTCAAATTTCACACTTCCTCGAGAAATCACACTTAAAAAAAGGTGTGAAATTTTCACACAAAATAATTTCACACAAGACATAACAAACATTAGAACAGAAATCTTTCTGTCTAATGAAATTTTCATTTTTTATATCTATCCAATCACTGTAATCTTTCTAATCTTTTGATCTCATCTTTTTGTAATCACCTTTATTAACAAATCTTTCTAATCTTCTGATCAATCTTGAAATATTTCTTTAAAATTTTTAAGTAGCTTTCAAAATCAATCTTGAAATCTTTCTTTAAAATTTTTAAGTAGCTTTCAAAATCAATCTTGAAATCTTTCTTTAAAATTTTTAAGTAGCTTTCAAAATCAATCTTGAATCTTGAAATCTTTCTTTAAAATCTTCATAGTAGCTTTCAGAATCAATCTTGAAATCTTTCTTAAAGAATTTTTGTAATTTTTCTAATCTTCTGATCTAATCTTTCTGTAATCTGTCTAATCTTCTGTCTAATATTTCTGTCTAATGAAATTTCCTTTTTTCTTTTTTATGTTCAATAATTTTCACACAAGGCAAAACAACAAACAATAGACCGAAATCTTTCTGTCTTTCTGTCTAATGAAATTTTCGGACAATCATACCTGTTTAAAAGTGTGAACTTTTCACACTTCCTCGAGAAATCACACTCGCACTTCAGTTTTCATACTTCCTCCGATTGTGATGAAGAAATGTAGGCAAAACTGAATCCTACCCTCGTCAAACCCATGAGGGAATTTCAGTTCATGGAACAACTGCCGTGATAAGAACTCAAACTTATAGAATGGATCAGTGGGCACATTGATCCATTATCGGTTAAGAGCCGAGTGGATAGAGAGACGATAATTGCATATCTGCAAGCACGGTACAAACCCGATCCATTTTTGGACCGAATGGTGACTGCAGGCAAAAATATGTGTGTTATACAAACAATAATGTAAAATGCCCCAACGTTTTGGAAGAAATGAAAAGCCTCAGAAACTACGTCAAAAGCTGATCTCTATCCAAAGAAATTTATGCTCTGCGTTTGGTGGGATTACAATGAAATAGTTCATCACGAGCTGTTGTCATCTGACCAAACTATCACTCTGAGTCTTTGTTTTCAGCAACTTGATGAAGAAAACGAGGCCTTAATAGTCTCAGTTTAATGAACAAGAAAGGTGTTTTCTTCCATCAAAATAAAGCTCGATGCCATGTGGCTATTGCAAAACAGCAAAAATCGCTGGAGTTTGTCTGGAAACATTAACATCACTACAGTATTCACCAAATAGACT
Organism: Macrothele yani; assembly: GCA_039090855.1. Classification (NCBI taxonomy): domain Eukaryota; kingdom Metazoa; phylum Arthropoda; class Arachnida; order Araneae; family Macrothelidae; genus Macrothele; species Macrothele yani. The sequence goes on along the minus strand of CM076998.1, from coordinate 87,536,250 downwards.
TTTCCCTTGAATCGGTCACTTCAGAAACATATGGTTGGTAAAAGTCATGAAAGATTGTAGAGTGGTAAAAACGACGATTCAAATGGTTTTGGATTCCAAGGGCTCTAATTTCTTTGATAAGGAAATTACGCGACTAACAGAAGGGTGATAAAATGTTATCGCTAATAATGGAGATGGTGCAATAAATTGAAGTAAAACATTGTGTAAGTCAAAAACAGCCTTATTTTAATGTATGCAAACGGTGAGAAGCCTTTATCTAATAAAATGCATTAGAAACCAATCAAAGTGATGCCTCTATGATTTTATGTGGGTCCTTGCATCTCTTTGTACTTTGTCTTTTAATTTCGCCCTATCTAGCGCTTGGTGATATTACAGTTTGACTTTACAAATGTTACAGCATTGTCCACTGCTTTATGTGCGTCAGTTACTTCCTTCACGGTACTGAGAATGGACGCGTTGGAAGAGAACTGAGTTTGTGAATGGGTTATTTGAAAGAGCAATGAAGATGAATCAAATGATGTTCTCGCTTGACGAAATAAATACGTAGATAAAACAAAACCTATATACATTCTCAAAGCTTTCGAATGTTACCTTATTATCTTACAAAATTTTCAAATGTCTCTAAACTACGAACATGATAACAGTTGAAGAACGCTATGCTCTTGCCCTGCATACACGTTTAATGACGTTTTTACATAAGAGGTAAAAATCAAGCTTTTTCAAAGCAACAAATGCAATGATCACAGGCTTGGTTCTTAAAGTAATCAAATTTAGAATATCTCACAACATAAAAAATTACCGCGAGTCCATCGATAACGCTCCAAACTATGCAGACATCGTATCTACAGATAAATAATATCTCGTGTTGCCTTTCCTACTGTACAGTTACCTGTTACCTACGTATTTAAAAAATTCTGTGCTGAGAAGTACGAACACTTTTTATCCTTTTTATCTATCTATCTATCTATTTAAAAGAAAATATGTCAGTAAAATCTTCACTAAACCAAATGTTGCTGTAAAACAAAATCAGTCACAAATAAACTTACTTTAGTTTAGTCAGACTTGTGTTTAATTTTCCCTTACAGCAATTTTTGGTTTAGTGAAGATTTTACTGGCATATACAAATGTGTATGTTAGTTTTAAATATCTGTCTTGAGAATTGCTCTTTGCACGTTTAGATTTCCAGTGGTTTTTAAAGTGTTATTATCGGTTTGGGGTTGCAATTTTATATGTGTGTGTGCGTGTGTGTGTGTGTGTGTGTGTGTGTGTGTGTGCGTGTGCGTGTGTGTGCGTGCGTGTGTGTGCGTGTGTGTGTGTGATTTTCCCTAAAAACGTTTTGACTTTTGAAACTTTCTTTGAACTGTTGCTGACAGATGGCGCAGCGATCTGTGCGAGAGAGCAGCTCGCCTTCCTTTTCCCCAGGAAGAATAGTAGGAGATCCAGTTCAGCCTAGATACGACGAAGGGACGAAGAGAGACACAGTTGTTGTTTGCGCGAGTTAAAGGAAGTGTGCCGAAAGACGATGTTTGATTCCGTTTCAAAACTACTTAAATTCAACGACGCCTTTACTACTATTTATCCATTAAGTGTTATTTTAATTGTTACAAAAGAAGTTAGCCTTGCTAACTGAGTTAGAATCACTCCCCACATTGCATATATGAACTGCCTGACAGAGAAGATGCCACACCATAAAGGAATGCTCGAAAACAGAAAAAACTCCTCACACAGATAGCCAAGTTGGTCCTGAACAAATGATGTAATTTTCACTTACAGACTAGGCTCCAGTGGCCAAATATACAGGATGTTTACTAAGGAGTGTTTCCCCAATTTTGGGCGATACTTCGTTGAATCCGACGTAGCATCGAGGAATAGAGAGTCTGAATAGAGTTCTGGCGTATCATGGATCATGTGGTGTTGATCCAAGTTCACAGTTTATCTTCATTTTTAGGGGGTGGGAGGGTACTGAACTGACGTCCAATCGTATATCGTGCTGGCCACGGAAGCATCCGCACACCATGTAAAGCATTCAGACTTAACCGAGCGGTATGCGGCCGGACGTTATCCTGTGGAAAAACGGTGTTTGGTATGCCCTGCAGATACGGTAGTTCCACGGGCCGCAGCACCTCGTCAACATAGCGGCGTGCCGTCAATGTGCCGGTAATGTGTACCAGCTGCGAGCGGCTGTTAGCCCTGATAACACTCCACACCATGATTCCACATGGCCTGGCCGTGCGGCGCTCCGCAATGGCGGAGGAACCCACCAGTTGACCAATTCGCCTCCACACTCTCACACGGCGATCATCCCTGGTGAGACAGAATCGCGATTCGTCGCTGAACACCACACTGCTCCATTCGAACCCCACGCAGCTCTGGGGCGACACCAGGCCAAGCGGGGACGACGATGGTTCGCTGTTAAGGGTAGCCAACGCAACGGACGGCTGGACAGCAAACCGGACGCAGCCAATCGGCTCGACACTGTCCGTGTCGATATCGGAACATCCAAGCTACCACGTACAGTCAGCAAAATGTCGCCCGTTGTGGCCTGTTGGTCCGCTACGGAACGAAGTCGGATACGACAATCGGTGAGCTCGGGCATCCGTTTCCGTGCTTCGCTCTCCCTACGACGTTGCACAAATCTATCCTTGAACCATTGTATCTAAATGCGACCGACAGTTGTGGCATCACTTTGTGCTTCTTCCGCAATACGACGCAAGGATCATCCGGCGGTAAGGAGGCCTAAGGTGATACCTCTCGTGAACTCATCCGTTTGACGAAATCGCGTACGACGGCGTTTTAATGGCATTATCACCTCTTGTTAGTTTTCCAGATAAGGTTACAGCAGAACTACTCACTTCTCGCGGCCGTGACGAAATCTTGGCTGATGGCCTAAAGGGCTGGTTCTAAGCTTATATCCCGCACGCCGTTCATGCGATTGGCCTGCAAATGCAATAATTTTTTTTAATAGTTCATGCGATTGGCCTGCAAATGCAATAATTTTTTGCATAACTTGTACGTGCGCACCCACCCTGCAGTTTGCATGGCGCTGCGTTCACGTCTTCGTAGTGTGTCATTTTTTCTGTCCGGCAGTGTGCGTATATATAACAACCCACCAGTTCAGCCGTTTGGGAAATCGAGGTACCCGCTCCCATAATCTGTTCTTTCTCCAAATCCGATAAATCCTTTAGCTTTGCCCATCACGCCCGAATTTTACTACCTACTGCTCTACTCACATCTTATAAATTCTACGTCTGTTGACTGATTGCGCCCTCTCGGGAATTCCGTGGTCAGTGGGTCGCATCCACTTTTGATAGGGGTGGTCATAATTTAGCGATCAGTCGCGAATATATACACAAGAAAGTTAAACGGTTTAAATTTGAAATGAATGCGATAATATGAACACATGTCGCATTCACGAAGAAACCTTTTTTGTTGGTGTTTTCTCAATAAATCTTACAAACATTAAAATCAATAAAATAATTACAAATAAAAATTCCAACAGACATAACAGAAACTGTCCGGGTGGTTAACTCTTCTTCGTGTAACCATTCTGACGAAAACTATTGTACCATTCACTACCTTTAAACCAAACTCAAGTTCAATAGGTAACTATACACTACATTGATATAACACTAACTCGTAGCTTTTATCATTACAGAGAAGTGGAAATGAGCTAAAACTTTCCGTAATCATTTCTTTTTATATCATAGCATTTAATTTAATTTCATAATCACTCTACCAAATTAGTGTGATATTTAGCCACAGTACTAATGAATGTTAAAATAACAGATTTCTTGGAATATTTGATACTAATGTGATTTCTATACTTCCCCGGAACTGAGAATCTCATTAACATGATCTTAATTAGAATCAGGGAAGAAATTCAGAACAATATGTCAGAGACCCCGGGAGATATGCAGAGAACTGTCTCTAGTAGTATTAACAGAATCAACCTCAGAGATTTATTGTCAAAGGTCGTGCTGCTACCACTAATGACATCTCTCGTGGCGTTGGTGTATGTCGTGCGAAATGAAACGTCAAATTACGGTTAAAAGAAAAGCAACCTTAGTTTCGACATTTTCTTCCACAGAGTGTGGACATGAAATCACGCTTCTCCAGATACCGAGCAAAGAACATCATTTTCTTTGAAGTCGCTTTCATTATTTCAAACCTCAAGATCCATCTGATTCCAAAAAATGATACAACAATGAGATTTTCAAGTCAACACTCCATCATATGTCGTTCTTTCTCATTTAACGATGCACGTAGGAAAATACCTCATGTTTTATTTCCCTCATACTAGATTTATCCCGTACTTAAGGCACAGAAATAGTGGACTCATAAATTATTACTACCCTCCTTAAACATTTACCTCCAATACACAACCTTTGAAATTCATTTAATAAAGAAAATAAAATGAACTTCAATTTGTTCCTTAAAATTTCACAATCCATATTTAAACTTCGCATGTTACACGCTTTAGAATTCTCACTATCAGGATTCCTTTACAGAAAGCCATTTTAGAAGCGCAGTGTCAAGAAAGTGTATACATTACGACAAATATTTTTAACAAACTGTATTGCATATCATCCCATGCTTGCAGTCTCATCTTTTTAATAAAGCTCGGCTGTTCCTTCAGAAATCCGAGGTGATTGCAAATGAAAATATAAGCTCAGAATGCGTGTCTCATTCTTCGTGAAAACTGTGAATTGGCCGTCCCGGTGGCGTGGTGGTCTAAGCGATGGCTTCTGATCATTTGGCCGAAAGGAGCCCGGGTTCGAATCCCGGTGAGGCCTGGATGTTGTGTTTGTCTAACGGCACTGGCTTTCTCCCTTCCATGGAACCAGTGACCCTAAATTAGGGACGGGCGACTGCTTATAGCCCATTGAGTTGCTCACGGTGGTCGTTAAACCTTCAATCAAAAAAAAAATGTGAAATGCACGTTTCTTCTGATGAATAAGTTAGCAGTGGTGAATATATTATAATAGCTGGGGTCTTTTAATTGCTAAAACTTGTCAGAAACATCTAATTTTTAATATAATCAATGAAAATAATGAAGTTAAACCTAAAACGTTAATGTTTCGTACCGAAAATTTATCGGAAGCAGTAATTAAATTTCGAAAAATTCATAGTTCCAGCCAGTTTATACATCATGTTGCCCAAGTAGCTACGGGTCTTTCATTCATCGAAGAAAAATATTTGTTCTCTATTGAATTGAAAAAAACAATGAAAGAATCAATGCAATTCAGTGCTTGGAATAGAAATAGGTAAACGTTGCACCAGCTTAATATTTTATATCGAAAATGAAGAAATCTATTCTATGAACAATTGAGTATGTATGTTTCAAATTACGATAAGCTTGAAAGATTTCTAGTTTTTTTATTATTACTGTGCAAATATTTATTGACTATAAATATTCCACAATAATGAAACGAGAGTATATGATATTAATATATTTGCACGCAACTTTGAAAAATTGATAAGTTCCTATTTTGTTTTCAGAATACGTTTAATTAAATGAGTATACATGATGGCTGTAATGAATTATCAGTGTTTCCGAATTTAACTTTAATAATTTGTTGAGACATATTTAATCGGGATGACACGTTTGAAACAAATAATGCAATTAAAATTTTATTTTATGTTATATAAACTGATTTGATATTAATACCAATAATATGATACATTCTGGCTCTTTAGATAACTCAATCCAACGAAGTTAATGAATTACTAATTTAAATGAGCAAATAATAAAGATATCGTATGAGTAGAATTTTTTAAGGTACTCAACTGGTAGACATTGAACTACAGAAAAATTTTTCTGTTACTCGAAGAGCATTTCCCATTCACAATATCAATTTTTTCATGGGCTTTTTTTTTTCTTGATTGGAGGTTTCACAACCACCGTGAGCAACTCAATGGGCTATAAGCAGTCGCCAGTCCCTAATTTAGGGTCACTGGTTCCAGGAAAGGGAGAGAGTCAGTGCCGTAAGACAAAACACAATATCCATGACTCACCGGGATTCGAAAACGGGTCCCTTTCGGACGAATGATTAGAGGCCATCGTTTATCATGGAATTTATAGAAGCTTTCAGTACAATACTTTTCTTTGATTTCATTCATGCTATGTTCTGCGTCAACACCGTCCCCTTGCAGGGTAGTAAAATCTGGTGGAAAGGTACCGGATGCTAATGTGGTTCCTACATTCCATCCTTTAGTAACGCTCAGTTTTCTTCCACTGTTGGAGAACTTAAAGAAAATCAAAGGACGAATGGACACTTGCAACACGCTGATGATTAACAATGATGTGAATCTTGGATGAACCATATTTGAACCTGTGCTCGACTTTCGAAGTACGAAGTAGGTGAAAATGAAAATCCTAAACATTATATAAATTTCTTTATAGATATATTTCTTGCTCGTACGGATTAACTTGGTGGTTTAACGACCACCGTGAGCAACTCAATGGGTCATCACTTTTTTCTTTTTTTTTTTGATTGAAGGTTTAAGAACCACCGTGAGCAACTCAATGGTTCATAAAGCAGTCGCCCGTCCTTAATTTAGTGTCCCTGGTTCCAGGAAAGGAAGAGAACCAGTGCCGTAAGACAAAAATACAACATCCATGCCTCACGGGATTCAAATCCGGACCCTTGGCCATAAGTCAGCGCTTAGACTACTGCGCCACAGGGGCGGCACTCGTGACTTGGGCATTACTAAATAATCTGATAAAATGCAACATTCGTTATTTTAATTGATCGCTTATGGTGATGAGGCTCCTTTCCAAGTGCCCTCTCAAACAAAAGAACTGGCTCAAAGCATTTCCTTTAATAACAAAACAGCTTCTGCTGTTTTAAAAATTTTTCTGTAAAATCTACATACTTCACAGCGTTTTCAACAACTAACGCTTTCTATGACGATTCTGTATTGAACTTAATGAATTTCCACTCGTGTGGTAAATTTATTGTTGTCAGTAAAACCGAAATAAATGTACATAGTGTATCTTTCTATTTAACATTAAAATAATTTTCAAAAATTTTAACGTGCTCTATGTGAATGGTTTTTTTTTGAAGAATATGGCATACGTGCACAATTCATTGAATATATTTCCGCTATCGATTTTTTATACAAGAACATATGAATGATGTATTACATAGTTCAGAGAAACACAGCAATACATATGGTAATGAAAACATTGAAGACCAGCTGATTTTGTAGAAATTTAATGATAATATTAAGCGGGATTATAGAAACAAATTTATTCAGTGTTAAAAAGAAATATAATGTTTTTGTGACCAAGTTCTAGATTCAAAATCACTTGTTTTCTTAAGAAAAATTAGAAAAGTTTTATTGAAATATATTTAATTTAGAGTTTCTTTACAAGAAGAAGAAAAATCGTAACGTATTTTCAAATTGCATACTTCTACGTTTCACTACATCAGTTCGGATTGGTCGAGAGCTATTTACAGCTCATCACTGGACTGTGAAAATCGGACATGCTCGAACTTCAAGAACAAAAAACTGGTACCAAAGCAGCCCCGGAGGCCAAGAGGCAAGAAAAATTGGATTTTGATCATTCATCCAGAAAGGATTCTGTTTCAGATCCCGGTGGAGGAACGGGCAGTGAGTTTGCCTTATGGAACTGTCTTTTTCCCTTCTCTAGAAACAGAGTCCCCAAATAAGGGATGGGGACTGCCCATAGAGTTTCTCACGTTGGTCATTAAATCCCGAAACAAAATAAAAAAGTTAAGAAGCTTTGACGGTACAACTACAAAGCATTCAGTGGATATCTTTAACGAACAGCTCAACTACATCTGCTTAGATTGGGAGTTTTGTTGTGACTCTCAAGTGGAAATGGACTGGATACGTTGCTAAAAGAACTGACCACCGTTGGACACATGACATATTGGATTGGATACCAAGAAACAAAAAAGGATCGAGAAGACGACGTGGGAGATTGGTGAATGGAATTCTACAGCATGGCGGAGTGACAAAGATGAGATTTTTTCAAAACAGAGATTTGTGAAAAACACTTGGGAAGGCCTTTGTCTAACACTGGATTAATGGTGGTTGATGATGACGGCTTCAAATAACATTGGGAATAAGAGTCATCCTTTATGAGTCCTACTGAAATAGAACATGGCTTGTTTTTTTGTTCACTTTTCTTAACGCTTACAACTGTTTTCATTTACAAACTAGAGTGGGTTTGATAGCTTCATTGTCTTTTTTTGCTTTATGTACTTGAGTTCAGTAGCGGATCTTGAAGCTGATTTGAGGGTCCGAGCGGTTCCTCCGGTACAAAAAAAGGAAGAGACTTCGTGGAGCACACACACACGCACAGTAGCTAGGAACTAACTAACTAACTAACTAACTTACTCACACACTAATTGACTGACTAACTAACTAACCTACTCATACACTAAATAACTAACTGATTAACAGAGTTGCCTCCTCATGGAATCGCAAACCGTTTAACATTTTTCAATTAAAAATGTTCTAAATTTTTAAGTCACAAATTGCGAACTAGTGATAAAACATCAGCACTATTTTCATGGAGTTCAGTTGCCCGCTTTTCGTACAATCCAACTTTCAAATTAAATTTTTATTCCTTTTGCTTTTCTTAAAAAATAGAAAAATTTCCAGTTTGGAAATTTGTTACTAGTTTTTGTTTATGGCGCAGTCGATGTACGTACTTCACTCTGTCCTCCACCCTATCTCACACATACGTCAAAGTCTACTCCAAAGTCTACTCCATTTGATGACTTTCTGTGCTCCCAATTACTAATTATACCACACAATACTAAACAAACAGAACAAGGCTCACACATGCTAGTTTTTGCTTATGGCCCAGTCGAGGTACGTACTTCACTCTATCATCCACGTTATCTCACACATACTTCAAAGTCTACTCCATATTGAGACTTTCTGTGCTCCCAATTACTAATGATACCACACAATACTAAACAAACAGACCAAGGCTCGCCCATGCCAGTTTTTGTTTATGGCCCAGTCAAGGAACGTACTTCACTGTGCCATCCACCCTATTTCACACATACTTCAAAGTCTACTCCATATAGAGACTTTATGTGCTCCCAATTACTAATGATACCAAACAATACTAAACAAATAGAACAAGGCTCACCCATGCTAGTGTTTGTTTATGGCCCAATCGAGGTACGTACTTTGCTGTGTCACCCATATTATCTCACGCACATTTCAAAGTCTACCCCACGCGGTGACGTCCCCTGCTCCCAATTACTAAGGATGCCAGACAACACTAAACAAACAGAACAAGGCTCACCCATGCTAGTTTTTGTGGGTCTGGTTCATTTGCCCGACGTTTACTTCACCGAAGGGTCACTTGACCGAAAATCACTTCACCGAAAAGATTGTTTCACCGAAAGATCACTTGATCGAAACGTTCATTTTACAGAAAGGTCACTTGATCGAAAGGTACATTTCACCGAAGGGTCACTTGATCGAAAAGTTCATTTCTCCGAAAGGTATCTTTACCTAAAAGTTCATTTCATCGAAAGGTTATTTCACTGAAGGGTCAGTTAATCAAAAACTCTGAATTTCCTTACTGGATCTGTTGAAGCATGATACAAGTTCGGCAGACAGACCGCAGAAACGTTAGAGGATCATACTCAAATTGCACGTTTGATTTTTCCGTGTCACACAGAACGCAAAGATTTAGTTTTAAGACAATAGGACTCGGCTTAGGCCTTTTTAGCAAATTTCAATCATGTTCATAAGCGTTACATAAAAGTCACGTTCCGTGCTCATGTTCATAACGTTTACACAAAAAGTAAAATTAATAACGTTGCAAATTTTTTCAGACAAAAAGAATCAATTTTAGGTATCTAGGACTTGGCTTAGGCCTTTTTACCCAATTTTAATCGTGCAAACTCATGTTCATAAAGTTTACATTAAAAGTCAAGTTATTAAGGTTGCAAATTTTTTCAGGCAAAAAGAATCCATTTTAGGGCTCTAGGCCTCGGGTTAGGCCTTTTTAGCAAATTTTAACCGTGAGTGATCGCGTTCAAAAGGTTTACATAAAACGTTACTTTACATTTTATGTAATGCTTATGAATATGAGTAGGATTAAAATCTGTCAAAAATGGCATGTTCTTAGGCCTACGGTTAAAACAACTAATGTTTTGTGGTTGAGAAAAAGTGGAACATTATTTACTTGATTTTCTATGTAACCCTTATGAATATGAGCTCGGAGGATTAAAATTTGACAAATAGGCACAGATCTAAGCCTTATAATTAATGTTATATTTCGAAAAACCTACTCATGGGGAGGTATTCCATAGAAATTAAAAGTGTATTTTTTATACAATCCGATAATGTTTAGGTGATCAGTTTTTCAAAAACCAGCACAACACTCCAACAGGTCTCTAACAACATAATTCTAGTATTCGACAAACTGACCATTCGGTGAAATGATCTTTCGATATAATGAGCTTTTAGGTAAAGTAATCCTTCGGTGAAATGAACTTTCCGATCAAATGTCCGTTCGATCAAATGAACTTTTAGGTAAAGTGACCTTTCGGTCAAGTGGTCCTTCAATGAAATGTACTTTCGATCAAGTGATTTTCGGCGAACTGATTTTCGGTCAAGTGACCTTTCGATCAAGTCAACGATACCCAGTTTTTATATATGGCCCAATCGAGGTGCCTACTTCGCTTTGTTACCCACACTACCTCACACACACTTCCGTCTACCCCATATGGGGATTTTCCCTGCTCCCAATTCCTAATGATGCTAGACAACAAAAGAAAGGTCGCTCCGGTAGCGCAGTGGTCTAAGCGATGGCTTCTGATCATTCGTCCGAGGTGTGTCCGGGTTAGAGTCCCTGTGAGGCATGGATGTTGGGTTTGTCTTACGGCACTGGCTCTTTCCCTTCCCTGGAACCAGTGACCCTAAATTAGGGACAGGCGACTGCTTATAGCCCATTGAGGTGCTCAATCACGGTGGCCGTTAAACCTCCAATAAAAAAAACCACAAGAAAGCACAATAAATCTCACCCATTCCTTTTTTTTTTTTTTGAGTGGGGGTTGAACAACCACCATGAGCAACTCAATGGGCTATAAGCAGTCCCCCGTCCCTAATTTAGGGCTACGGGTTCCAGGGATGGGAAAGAACCAGGGCCGTAAGACAAACACGACATCCATACCTCACCGGGATCCCCTATCGGACGAATGTTCAGAAGCCATTGCTTCGACCACTGCACCACCGGGGCGGCCCATTACTTTTCATGATGAGTCAAACTCTCTTTTCACTTCCTCTCTCACCTATCGCTGTACCTGAATCTCTGCTTTTTTGTTGTCCTGTTTTTTTGCTTACGCAAGAACAGAACACTTAATCTCCGAATTTACCGCAATTTTCACTTGTTATGAAAATTTTTACGAAAAGATATTACCATATTTTTACAAAAATAAATGCATTAATTGTTTAGATATTGTCCATTTAAAAAGGAAACACCTGCTTAGGGGCTGGAGCTGGGGCGATCTGGTCCCAGTCGCCTTCCACTGGATTCCCTACTGCTAGAGTCAGATTCTTGTTTTGTATATATATATATATATTTATATGAGGTAGCAAAATATTGATTCTTTAGCGAAATGATCACTCTCCGCACATACGTTTCTCTTCCAAACAGAACTGTATGGAGCCGTTACAGTACTTTATTTTATTTTGTTGATATACACAGTAGTTAAAATAGATATAAAGGTAAATAAAACCACCTTCGTGATTAATTCGCAAGAAATCTCTGAAATTTAATTTTTTTAAATAATGTATTATTATTGGTTTAATATGCACGCAAAGAATGAATCAATAGCGTTGACTTGAAGGCATTATTAGATTATGTTAATGCATGGTTTACATTTAATTAATCTGTGTCGAAATAATGCAAATAAAGTGTAAAACTAACGCAGGGAGACACAAAGGTATCATTTATTTTAATCGGAGAAATTTCTGACCTTTCCAAAGAGATTGATGCCTTCCAAGTTAAACGAGAGACGTTTTTATTAGAAAGAAGGAGAAGAATAAAGATTTTTTGAAAAATATATTGGGAACAGGCAAGCTTTACAATGAAATGATGTGGGCGAAGTACTCCTAAATTTTGTAGTTAAGATCCGAACGATAATTTTCAAGAAGTTAAAACTTTTCCAGTAAATCTTACCGCTCAGAATGTGGAAGGATTAACTAGCTGGTTTACAGACTTCAGTAAGATTCATACGTTGAGCAAATAAATGATTTTCTGAAACTTGTTTCTTGAAGGTTTTCGCAGTTATTAATTCCTGTGAGGTGCGTTGTTCTGAAAGGAAATATCTATTCAGGGAAATTAAATGACTTAAACCTTGACAAGCAGTCCCGACTGCATGCAGGGTGTTATTACATTAATTAATCTCTTGTTTAAAGGAGAATAAGGAACTTTCTGCTGAACGATATGCTTTGAATCTGTTGAACAGGACTAGTTGACTCTATATGATACATAGAAGGATAATAGTTTCTCGAAATTCAGTGGAAAGTGACGTTACCAGAGAAAATGAAGATACGCACTAAGTTTACAAAAGACTTGCTGAACTATGTTTAAATGCTTGCTGTGGCTTTAAACGAAAGTAAGTTGTTTTCAGGTTACAGAAATTTTTGTTTTTAAACCAATATAAAGATTTGGACTCGTCATTCCTTTTTTTGTACACACGTCTAGAATTCGTGTTCAGCAAAGCTCTAATGTGCAGTGTAATGCGCCCAATTATTCCGTTAATAAGAAGCTGTTTAGTTTCGTAGTTTTGAGCTGCACTTTTGTAATTTCACTTTGTCTATTTTAACAGCTGACTTCCATGGAAGGGTTAGCAAATGTCGGTTAATGAAATGCCATTCATGAGAGTAAATTTTTTTCAATATTATAAGAACTTAACACTTTGGTGTTTTATTTTAAAAATTAGTTTTTTTGTCTCACATTTCGTCCTTTATAAATCGCACTGAAAACTATTGAGCTATATCCTACATAACTTAGCATGATCAAAGAAGGTTTCAAAGCTCGATTTGTCCGAGTGGCTGGTTATAGGAGGTTTCTGGGTTGGTAAGCAGTACGGCAAAACTTCGTTTTCTATTGAACAAAGGAACTCACTCTCACAATGTTTTCACGTCATTTATCCGTATGTTCTTTTCTCAGTGAGCCTCTTGCTCTGTGGATATCAATTTTTATATTATCTTGAAAGGTTATACCTTAGAAATGTTTTATGATAGAGGAAACCATGCCACAATTGTTTCTTCAATTTTTCAGTTTTTGTCTCGTAAATTTTTTTCTACACACGAAATATATTTTTGAATTTTTCGTCATAGATTTTAGGAAAGGAATCAGAAAAATTCCTCTCCCACGGGAGAGTCATCGAAAAAATGCTACTTGTCTGTGAAAAGAACCGCAGCCATCTTTCTTGAGAATTTTCGAGGTAATGCTATGAGATTATGAATATTTTGGATCAAAATGTGTGCCGACGCTTCGGTGGCGGGGTGGTTCGTGACGCTAGCTTCTGCCAATTCGTCAGATATGGACCCCAGGTTCGAGTCCCGTTTGACTAACAGGTAACATGCTTGTCTGATGGCGCTAGCACTGTACATTCCCAGGAACCAGACGCCATAAATTGGGGACAGAAGGCTCCTTGTAGCCCTAAGAGTTGAATATTACACTTAAACAAACAAAAACAAATATTCGAGATGTGCATGCCTTTTGTTTTGCAAAATAACATGACTTCGTTAGTGTCATACTGACTCTACCAAATCTATTATTGCTCAGATCGTTCTTAATGTACTACTAGTTTAAGCAAAAATGAATAAAACCTGTTCTCTAAATCTAAAATTAATACAAACAGACTAAAGAATTGTCTTTTTAAATAAAGCCTACGACATCTCTTATCCACTGAGAAAGATGTTCTGCTTTCATTGTGTGCAAGTGAGAAACAAATTCACAATCTGGTGATGATGTTATAAATGGATTACCCGACTGGAATCAGCTATTACGGAAAATGTGACATCACTAAATAGAACTCTGAAAGATGTATCGCAAAATTTCAGAACTTGGCATGAGAACTAAAGGCAATTAAACGACCACATATTGAAATGTAATAATTATTGTAAAATGTGCCACACTAAAAATTTTCCGGTTGAATAATTACCTAAAGTTTGATGCGGATTAGTTTGAACTCTTGCACATTTGAATAAACAGAACAGTAATTCAAGGCATCTTATTCTTTTCCGCTACAAATAACGCACATAAAATCAGCACCTTACATGCATCTTGACATGTATGCGTGTTTAGAAAAATGCTCTTCCGTGCAATGACAATCGATATAACTTTTCAAAGTATATATCGATTCTCACTGTACGGCTGCTTTCAATTTTTTTATTCTTTTCGTAAAACGATACGGAATTACTGTAAAATGGAAAAGTCAATAAATTCCAAACGAACTGCTGAAGTAAACAAAGAGAGAGGGAGAGAGTTGTTTGCAAGTTTATTCACCTCAGCGGAAACTGGAAATTTTCATTAACGTTTAACGGATAAAACAATTGTACGTCAGACAAAATAAAGCTTTTACGGAATATGAAGCGAACAATGGAAATGCTTTTGGAATTTGTCAGTTATAGATAACGAGAAAAAATAAGGGATGATTGCGTGATATCTCAAAAAATAGATGACAGAATTTTGTGATAATACGACAGAAACGTTTCTGTAGATTTTGTTTTTAATGTTCCGCCCATTAATCAGCGTGAAAATGTATTGTACAACTACAATACTCCATCCCGTAAACAAAATAATTATAAAGCAATACGAAGACATAACGTAGGGTTTATGGTTTGTGTTGCACCAAATCCAGCATCTTTTAGTTGAATCTTGAATGCAGTACTAGACTGTTCACGACATGTGGCAAGACGTTAGAAAACAGTAAACTCTTATTTGAAGCCATGCTGCTCTTTCAATTGAAGCAGATGCAAATGAAATCATTGACGCTGAAAAAGTGTTTTATAGAAAACACTAGCGTTTTCACTCTAGTTCTTCTATAAAAAGGTGTTTTTACTGTCTATTTTTTATAGAAAAAAATCGCACTTCATGTTGCCACTTTTAAAGATTACTTCATGGAGAGTAACCATTTTGTAACGAAAGAAGAAGTTTTAGGTGAAAAAACTGCAGTGTCTGTCACATCTCAGATAGCTGAGCGTGAAGATATCAGCTCGAAAGAAAAGCGGCAATTCAGCAGAAAAAATAAATGTTCAATCTAAAAGTATGCTTCTGTGACGTGTATTTCTAATTTAAACTTCCTTTTGAGTTCCCATATCCTCATATTCTATATTTTCGTTAAGTTTTCTCGTCTTAACACCACATAGTTCCTCTCAATGAATTTGATGATGAAAACGCCTGACAGAAGGTGTCGCAGGGAAATTCATGTAGTTAAAGTAACTTGAGATAAGAGCTTGAGAGTGAAATGGTCGAAAGGCAATGTTAGCTAGACAATTAGAGGAGTGACTCATGGGTGATCTGTTCTGAGTAATGTGAAATCCCTCACGAATGATTTGCGAGTTTGCATTCAATGTTACGAGAGAGCAGAGAGATGATATTTTAATATTGAACGAGCGCTTACGTATATTGTGATTGAAGTTATATGCAACTCATTTTTTGCACTAATGACTTGTGGATTATTAATTAATTATTGTTCACGGATATAATAAAAGTAGAAAAAAGTAAGTAGATCTTGCTTTCGCTGAATTTCTGGCCGTATTTTTCAAGTTACGTTTCTGTGTTCTGTAAGACTTTCAGATTTCACCGAACGAGAAATACCCATACTAGTGTTCAATGAAGAGCTAATTCAATGAGTCTATGAGCTAACCTCTAAGTTTTAAGTTAAGATTGTAGATTAAGCTAAGTTTTAGTGTGTTACAGTAGAGCTGAACCTAACAAGTTCACAGCTTTTAATATTTTGAAGTAACTTAAAATTAAAGCAATAAATCAACTCACTTTAAACATAAGGCATTATACTTCTCAAAACACTTTTCCGTATCGGTCTATATTTACTGTAACAGTAATTTAGCTATACTTCAGCGGCTTCTAGATGATTGACACTTCTTTTATAGCAACTGAATACGAAAAATCTTTAGGTTTCAAGGACAGGCGAGTTTTCTAGCTTTTACTGGAGTGCAAGTATGGATTTATATCGTGATTTTTTAAATTTTGTTTAGGACTTTATTGAACTCCATGAAAGTCTGGGCGGCCGTGTGGTATGAGGGGCGATTTCTAACATTTCGTCCGAGATGTGTCTGGCCACGAAACCCGGATGTAGTATGGGCGGTGCGACCGTACGATGGTGCTGGATACAATGCCATTCCTGGAATCAGTGTCTCCAAATTAGGAAAAGCCGACTAACAATCCGAGTTGCGAATGGTTTGAATATTAAACCCCCTTACAAGGAATCGCTGTTCAATCTGAGGCCACTGGTTCCAAGGATGAGTCAACCGAGTTCTCCAAGACAAACGCACTGCCTATGCCTCATCTGGAACTCGAATTGGGAGCGTCTTAGACGATTGACTAAGAAACAACCGCCTCTGGACATTTGGCCTTAAAGGCGGCTGAGAGTTAACCTGTCGTTGGTCACCCTATGAGCATTTCTCTCACGCTTCGCATATAAGGATGGACGATTATTTGGAAGTGACCCTGGGTGCACAACACTCGCTCTACCTGACGTTTAGAATATTTTCAACAATCTGTCATCAGTTCCCATATAGATTGGCACGTCGAATGCTGGCTTTTGCGTCACGTGAGAGCTATTCTCATCAAGCTACCACTGGCGTTTCGGTTTTGTATTTTTATAGACAACGCGGTGAAACGAATATATTTTTCGACTAATTTGATATGTTATTATAGATATTAACAATATTTCTTGCAAATTAAGAATTCCGAAGTGTTATGATTGATCATTCTTCTTAAAACAACGGGAAAAGAAAATGTGAGCGAAACTAGACTTTGTAGTAAGTAATTCTGGTATTAACAGTTTGCTATGTAACGATGATTTAGCGTTGATTTCTAAGAAGACAAACATGTTACAACACATATAATATGAAAAGGATACGTGAAAAATTCGGGATCAAAGTAGATGATAGAAAGTCTAAAGTATTTAAATATTCCACTAAAAGTTTGACTGTTCCATTTCGATTTCTTGTACTAGAAGGGCAGTACAAGAAATACGGAGGAGCATACGATAGGGATTTTTTTAAGTCTTGCATCTGCTAAAAACGTACCTCTATTTAGGCGCAATTTGAAAATGAGAATCTTTTTTTAAGTTAAGGTTGTCTCAAACGAAATCAGAAAAAATGCATGAAGGTTTTCATTATCTAATTTCTAAAACCTAAAGTTCCTTGTCTAAACTGCATAAATAAATGGGGCATGGGCACGGCATCAACTTTCTTGTGAAAGTTGCAGGAAGTACGATCTGGCCTATATTCAATTACTTTCCGAGTCATATTTTTTTTGTCATTATATTTCGTTTAGTTTTTAGCGAAGTTAGTAAATAACGTCATTAACACAACGAAGTCCAGCTACCAATCAATGATTGTGGAGATCTGAGTTGTCCTTGACACTTTCGCGTGGGAACCGCTGCTTGGATGTTAGCCAGAAATAGATTTAGAACGGGAAGATCGTATAACCGCTGCCAAATTTCTTAGCTTCCATCGTTACAAGGTACGGACGGAAAGAAAATAATGTTTAAATCGATGAGAAATCAGTTAGAAGGTAGAAATGGGTTTTTTGTCTGGTAGTTTACTTTTTAGGTAGTTGCTAAAATAACGTAACTGTAAAAACTTAAGTGAATTTATGTCTATAGCTCTTTAGCCACCAGCTCAACTTATGATGAATAAAATACATAACGCGTGGTTTTTATTTTGAATGCAATACATACTTTCACGGCAAAAGGTATAAAATATCGATACATACTGAAATTCTGGCATAAGCACTTAGGACGTTAAATGTAATGCAAGGCCAAATAGCAGTAGAATTGAGTGACTCAAGTCCTCTGTAGTTTGGCGCTTCTGTTTTTCTTAAACATTTGGCTGTCGTCTGGTCATCTTGAAAATCGGTTCATCGTTTCCGACAACGGGTGACGCGTTTAGTACCGTTTCCTTTTTGCGTCAACCACTCAATTCTCTTGCAATTGCACATATTTTGGAGCGCAGCATTTTACTAGTAATATCACTCTTTCGAGTACCCACTATAATTCTACGCTCTAAGTGCGTCAGGTCATTATGTTGATAAACCACTAAGTGCGTCAGGTCGCACTACAGTGGTTTATCAACATAATGGAAACACCTAGTGCGCCTGGAGCACACGCAGTGCGCCGTATGCAAATCACAGAGACGACGTCACAAATGATGTGAGGTATAAAACGTAGTGCAGAACAATATCGTTTACCACGAAGCAGTACCATAATCGCAGGTGAAATAGCTGTTGTGGAGTAAGTGTCGACAATGTCAGGCCATTGGCGTGCGTCTTGCATTAGTTTCAGAAACTGGAACGAAGTTACTGAAGCACATCAATGCAACAAAATGTGTAAGGTGATGCAAAGCGCATAAAAACTGCAAGACTGGCAACGTACCATCTGGTGTGATGAATCTTGATTAGCATTGTTTTCCACCACCATTAGAGTGTATCTCCGAGAAAAACCAGCAGGAGGTACCAACCAAACTGTTTCGTGACAACTATGAAGAACGATGGTGGATCACTGATGCAGAAGGCCGCCATATCATGGCATTTCCTATGGTCATTGGTTATTCTGCAGGGACTAGTAATATACACTGCTGGCCACCCAAAATGCAACACCAAGAAGGACACAAGATAGCAAAGCCAGATTTACTGGACACATAACAACAGATACAAAGATACGATTGAGCTTACAGCCCGTGCGACTTGCGAAACACGCAGACATCAATAGTTCGTGTGGCCCCCATGGCTGGCAATAACGGCCGCTACACGCCAGCAGCAACGAACGTAAGAGGCTATGGATGTGGGCTTGTGGTATGTCGATCCAGGCTGCTTCCACACGTTGCCACAGTTTATCAGGCGTAGCCGCTGTTGCTGCTTGCCGGGCCACTCGGTTGCCGATCAGCGACCACACGTGTTCGATGGGCGATATGTCGGGAGAACAGGCGGGCCACGACAACAGTGACACCTGGTGGGCCGTGAAGAATTGTTCCACGATGCGTGCCACGTGCGGGCGTGCATCGTCCTGTTGAAACGTGGCCGCTGGCAGATCCTGCAGGTAAGGGAGGACTACAGGCTCCAAAACGTCGGAGATGGTGCGGTGGCTGTTGAGTGTACTGGCGATGCGTACCAGAGGGGTGCGGGTGTGATATCCAATTGCGCCCCAAACCATAACGCCAGGTGACGGACCGGTATGGCGATGCAAAATGCAGGCGTCATACAGTCTCTCGCCGCGGTGCCGACACACGCGAATCCGACCATCTTGGTGTTTCAGGCACAAGCGGGATTTGTCGGAGAAGACAGTGTCGTGCCTTTCCGTAGTCCAGGTTTGGTGCTAAACGGGCCACTGCCGCCGCACTCGCCGCCGGTTGTGTAAGGTCAAGGTATTCGGCGCAATGGGCGTCGTGCGACAAGTCCCCGCTCCTGCAGACGACGTCGAACGGTACGTGCTGACACAGGTTGTTGCGCAACACACCCTAATTTCTGCGCTAACGTTCGTGATGTGGCGGTGTGAGCCATCAATGCTGACGCACAACATGTCGGTCATCTCGTTCGGTGGTGTGCCGCGGCTGCGGCAATCACTCACTTCGGTCCCTCCGTCTCTCTTGCACCCACCGAATCCATACTCGCCTCAGTGTGGCTGGATGTCGTCCCACACGGGCGCCGATGTCTCGGTACGATAAACCGCTGTCACGATAAGCCACTATTCGTCCTGTGTCGAACTCCGAAACGTGCTGGAATGACTGCCGTATTTTGCGACGAGGCATCAGGAAGCTTCCCAAGCACAGGTCTGGCAGCACAACACACTTCCACTACTTACACCCCGTTTTCTGTGCACCCTTCTTATATAGTGCTTCTCTGTGGCGCGCCGGGCGCACATGATTTGCATATGCCCTGCAATGCTAAGCGTTTGCATGTCCTCTCGCGAGCGACGCATCTGAGAATTTCAGGCCAATTACGAATCCATCCTTGGGGACCATGTGCACCCAATGTTGCAGACATTATTCCGTAATGACTGTCCCTGGTTGCAAGCATTATTCCGTAATGACCGTCCCTGGTTGCTAGGATTATTCCGTAATGACCGTCCCTGGTTGCAAGCATTATTCCGTAATGACCGTTTCTGGTTGCAAGCATTATACCGTAATGACCGTCCCTGGTTGCAAGCAGACAATGCATCCCTGCGTTGCGCGAAACGTGTCAAGTTTTGGTTTTCAGCTCAAACACATGAGATACCCAGCAGCAACCCAGTCGACCAGAATCGCCGGACTTCAATATTATTGAACATTTGTGGGAATTTCGGTAGCAAAAGGTCAGATCACACTTTCTCGTTCCACAACACTGGCATAGTTGAGACATATTTTACATAAAGAATGGTCCCAAATTCTATTACCGTATGTGCATGACTTGTATACATCTATTACAAGCTGATTTGCTTCTTTTCTGAAAGTCCGAGGCAAGCTTATTAATGAAATTTTTCCACAAAGAGTAAGTGCTTCCATTAGTTTGGCAAACCCTTGTACTGAAGGAAGGTCGTTCACACTCAATTATACGTAAAGGAAGTGACATGCCAGCAATAAATGACGTACAAGCCTGTCTTTTATTGAATATAGTGCTCTGTTTTCTCCAATAAATCAGCCAGTTTCATATAATTTATTATACTTTTAAAGTGTCACTTGCATATTCGAATGCACATTACACTTTCCACTCTTAAACAGTGATAGTATCAAAACTGTTTTAACGAAAAAGATAGTCAAAATTTGTAAATGCAATTTTTAAGTATTTAATTTCCGAACGTGAACTTGGAAGCACTGTTAAAAGATTTTCACTCTTGTCCACAGAAAAAAATTCTGAAGCATTTAAATGGTTTTAATAAAAACATCAATAAATTTAATTGAACTAATTCCAAAGTAATTTTAGAGCAAAAGGATGAAACCAAAACATATTAAATTTTGATTTTACTTTATTTATCATTATACGTTTCGTGCTGTCTGCGATTTAGAAAAATAAGAACTATTTTAATATAAGTTTCTTAATTGTCTTTAGAAAGCGAACGAGATAATTATTTCTTTGGGACGATGATTTATTTCAATAATCACCAGTCTTATCAAAGACTAAGGACAAATGTTGCAGCTTTCCACAAGCAGTACAAAACAATGATTGCAGCAATAAAAATGTCCAAGTCCTGTTTCCAACAAATGCTGGTCGACTGAAGAAGAAACTCGGTCATCAGTCATCCCAGGTGATTAGCGCTGGAGCAGTGGACATGAGAGCTCTCTTTTGTCAGTGGAAATCCGTGGGCAGATGAGGATGTAATTGCCCAAAAATATCAGTCGCAGATAATCTTGGATGTAGTGGAAGAGTTTTAGAGATTACCTTATTTATGTAATGAGCCCAGACAGCAGAGAAAGGTATCGCATTAACAATTGCAAGGGAACTGACACTGAAAAATTAGCGGATATTCTGGGAACTGATTGCAAAATAGCATGTTCGAAGTGCGTTAACTTTTAAAGCAAAACCTTCATTGAAACAATAGTAGCACATCTGAAAGAGACATTTTCGAAGTATTGAGCATTAATTTCATCAAGGTTTATGGAAACTTTAATTTAAATTTGTTTTTATCCTAAAATTTATCTGGTGTGCATAAACAATTGCTTGGATTGCCAGATATTTTATCTAGGGTAAGAAAATTTGCCAATGCTGAATGCAGGGACGTCGCTAAACTTCGAGATCAGGACGGGTATTGGTTTTGCTGGAGCAACTTTGATTTACGAAATCTGAAAGAAAGAATGTTTAGGGATCTTTACTACCGGCTGCAAATTAATTTAGCGTAACCTCCCAACTTTCTGTATACACAACCACATATCAGAATTAGACTAGTTACGCTCGAAGTGTGGTAAACCAAGATAGCATGACAATGACTGGGCTAGTCGGGTAAACCAGAAAGGTAACATGACAAATACTAATGGGTTAGTGGTCCAAAACCACAAAGATAGCATAACACTGACTAGTTGGTTAGTGGTGTAAACCAGCAAAATAACAGGACAATAACTAATGGGCTAGTGTGGTGTAAACCAGCAAAATAACAGGACAATTATTAATGGGTTAAAGGTGTTAACCAGCAAGATAACATGACGATGACTCGTGGGGTAGTAGTGCAAACCAACAAGATAACATGATAATGATTAGTGAGGTATTGGTGTAAACTAAAAAGATCAAATAACAGTGACTAGTTGGTTAGTGGTGTAAACTAACAAGATAACATGAAAAAGTGTAGTAGGCTAATGATGTAAATCAAAAAGATCACATAACAGTGACTAGTTGGTTAGTGGTGTAAACCAGCAAGATAACAGGACAATAACTAATGGCCTAGTGGTGTAAACCAGCAAGATAACAGGACAATTATTAATGGGTTAATGGTTTTAACCAGCAAGATAACATGACGATGTCTCGCAGGGTAGTAGTGTAAACCAAAAAGATAAAATGATAGTGATTAGTGGGGTATTGGTGCAAACTAAACAGATCAAATAACAGTGACTAGTTGGTTAGTGGTGTTTAATTAAAAAAAACTTTTGCTTACTTCCCCTGCGATTGACTGTTGTTTTTTCTCAACTTAAGAGTGGGAAAGGGATATCAATCTCTTTTATATAGTACAGTCGCACATTTTCTGTGACCACTTCGTTTCCTCCTGAAATGCTTCCGGCATCTGGGCATCCAGAAACTCGGGCGATCAGACATCCGGAAAGATCAGGCCGGTATGCAACCTATACATACTTCCCCTTGTCTTCCCTCTACAATTTACCGATGATTTTTCCCAATTGGGGAGTAGGGAAGCGATATCTATCAGTTTCCATTGTACAGTCGTACATTTTCTGTGACCAATTCGTTTCCTCTTGAATGCTTCAGGCGGCCGGGCATCCGGAAACCCGGGCAATCCGACATCCTGAAAGGTCAGGCGGGTCCGCAATCTGCGTAGATTGCTTAATAGAATTAGAAGAGAGCTACTGCGTACAGCTAGAAGGCAAAATGTCGGGCTACTATCTGCTGTGTAGTGTCTATAATTCCTGTACACGCTTTTCCTACGCCGCGGAAATTTACCAATGCGTGTCTTATGTCATTTGCTATCTAAACCGAGAATAAATAGCCCTTCCCAGTCGCCACTCCTTACTCAGACCCAGTAGTGAAGGAATTCTATTTACTAATTGGAAAGTGTAAGAATAGGCTAAATAATTCGAAATCGCATTTAAAAAAAGAAAAGAATAAAATTCTTTCTTTCTCTCAGAGCCCGAACCTGAACTGCAGTAAATATTATGCAGCTCGAACCCGGCTTGGTCCCGGACTCGGCATGTCTCAGAGCTGACACAGATACAGTTTTATCTACTGCCAAGTTTCATTCGTTTTTACTTTCCACAGCATGCAAGTGGATGGTAATGTTACTACTGACATCGCTGAAAGAAAGAGGCAGAACCTCGGACTCTTCCATTTGTAACAAAGCTGTCCATTTGCATTATCATTACAAAACGATTAGTCACTTTTAGCACACAAACACTGCTTCAGGTCACGTTTCTGCAATTTTACGCACATTTCGCTTTGTTATATCTCTTAAAATTGTACCTGGATGCTAGGAATAATCGAATTTAAGAAAATCTAATCTCTTTCTCGATTGTAAAGCAACCTTTGTTTCAAGAATCATGCGTAACGAGAGAGACAGAATAAAATATGCTTATCCGGATGTGATAATTATACAATATAATATTACTGAAAACGATGTAGGTTTGTTCAGCTTAACGAATTTCACTAGGAAGGAATTGCAAGATGAACTTAAACTTGTTTCGTCGACAGAGCTTGTATCATCTAAGTACATGTAACGATAAGGTTAATTATGAAGCTATAGATGCATTACTCGAAATACGATAGCAGTAGCAGTTACTCCACAAATACACAATTCCAGGTACTTTACTGCTGCGAAAGTGTGCTCTTAAAGCAGAGAAATAAGCCGCTGGAGTTAATGGATGTAGGATTTCTTCCCCTGCCACTTGGGATGGGGAACTCAGCGGGCAGAAAATGTACTTGCCGTGGTGTTAACGCGAAGTGTGGTCACAGGAACATACCGAGTATTACATCTTCTTTCATTACTGTGCGCGTCCTCCTCCGCAAAGTGATGCAACCGAAGAGACAATTTCCGGGAAGAGGAGATGGTATGGGGAAAGACGCTGTTAACTGTTTCGAATAGACATTACAAGTGGCACTGATATCACCACTTCCGGTGGAGTGAGGTTATTTATGAGAAGAATTTATTATACCTTCCAATCAGGGGATCTTCCGTGGGACCCCTTGCTGTCATCGTAATGCAGCCTTCTGTTATTAAGATAAAGTTTATCTGATACTTAAGACTAGTGTCACTCCACTATGCCAGCTTCTTTCATCTGTCCAATGCTGATATTGTTTTCTTGTGTATAATCACTAAATTCCATAAGGTTTAACAGCTTTTGTGCAACAATCAACAGATTGAAAAAACATAGGCGTAGTTGGCAAAAGAATTTTCCTGAATGTAATTTTGTTTCAGGTTATCATTTTATTACAAAAAAATAGATATTCTTTATGGATACAAGGCAGTAACCACAACGTTCTCTACATTTTATATGCAGTAAAGGTGCAGCAATGGGGTTCCCTATTGCTTATTACAGGAGGAAGCACGAGAGCTCATAAAACTGCTATAATCGCTCTCCCAGAAAAATATGCATATTCATGAACAAGTGTTAATTCACTTTTGGTTGAAGATTTCTTCATTTTCTAACATACCTGTCACCCTTGTGAAGTCTTGTTTCAGTGTATTACGCTTTGAAATTGAAAGCTCCTCTGATCTGATCCGGGGTTTTTTTTTAGATTTAGTTAAGAATTGCTTTTTTTTCTTAAGAATTCGTGATCATCTAGAAAAAATCATATGCCGAATATGTCGCAGCTGCAGTCTTTAGTAATTTTTTAAATTTGATGTATGCATTCTTAACTGTTTAACAGGCTGTGATGATGTGGAATTATGGGAATAAAAAAGGAGAAAAATGCCAGTGGGTAGTCTGAGATATCATTTGTAAAGTTGAATTCCAGAAAAATGAGAAAAACTCGAAAAAGTGGACAGTGAGACGCCATTTTTGAGCTAGAAAAGGAAAAAAGAAACAGACGGCATTTTATAACATTTTATAACGGCATTTTATTAATCTGCACTGAATCGATAACAATTATTCTGCACTGAATCGAAAACTATTAATCTGCAATGAATCGGTAACCATTATCATGCAATGAAGCGAGACAGATCAATCAGCTCTGAATAGAGGATTATTATCCTGCAATGAAACAAAAATAATTAATCTGCTCTAAATCGATAGCTATAATACTGTAGTGAATCGAGAGCCCCTAATATACACTGAATCCATAACCATTATATAGTAGTGAATCGATAATATTAATTTGCACTGAATGGATAGCAGTTATACTGCAATGAACCGAGAAAATTAAACTCACTGAATCGATAGCAATTATCCTGCAGTGAATCGAGAAGAAATATTCCGCACATAATCGATAACATTTATCCTGAAGTTAATGAAATTAATCTGTACAGAATCGAGAACAGTTTACCTGCAGTGAATCGAAAAGAATTAATCTGCAATGAATCAAGCACAATTATTCTGCAGAAAAGCGAGAATTAATTTGCTCCGAATCGATAGCAATTATACAGCAGAGAGTCGAGAACAATCTGCACTGAGCCGATAAAATTTATTCTGTAGTGAATCGATAACATTAATCTGCATTGAACCGATAGCCAATATCCTGCAGTAAAGCGAGAATAATTAATCTGCTTTAAATCGATAAATTTTACCAGACAGTAAATTGACAACAATTAATCTGCACTGAATAGATATCAATTATCATACAGTGAATCGATAACCATTATTCTGCAGTGAAACAAGAAGAATTAATCTCCTTTAAATCGATAACTATTACCAGACAGTAAATTGACAACAATTAATCTGCACTGAATAGACAGAAATTATCATACAGTGAATCGATAACCATTATCCTTCAGTGAAGCGAGAAGAATTAATCTGCTGTGAACAGAGGACAATCATCCTTCTGTGAAACAAAAATATTTAATCTGCTCTAAATCAATAACTATTACCCCGCAGTGAATTGATAACTAATACACTGCAGTGAATCGAGAACAATTAGTTTTCACTGAATCGATAACAATGAGATCATGCAGTAAAGCGAGAAGAATTAATCTGCTCTGAATAGAGGACAACTATCCTGCTGTGAAACGAAAAGATTCAATCTGCCCTAAATCCATAATTATTACCCTACAGTGAATCGAGAACAATTAATCTGTACTGAATCCATAACAATGAGATCATGCAGTAAATCGAGAAGAATTAATCTGTACTGAATCGAAAACAATTAATCTGTACTGAATCGAGAACAATTAATCTGCACTGAATTGATAACAATGAGATTATGCAGTAAATCGAGAAGTATTAATCTGTACTGAATCCAGAAGAATTAATCTGCGCTGAATCCAGAACAATTGTCCTGAAGTAAATCGAGAAGAATTAATCTGCACTGAATCCAGAACAATTGTCCTGAATTAAATCGGAAAAAATTAACGATGATGAGTTTGGTTTATATTTGTTTGTGTGAGAGTGAAATTGCTTTATAAATTTTGTGATACCTTTTGAGACAGTTACTTATGTGAACGCCCATTACTACCTTTTAAAATTTCAAATTCGTTGGACTTGATAATTATTACAAAACTGCTTTTAATGCTGTATTTCTGTCGCCATTCAGATTGGTGCAGCGATATTGCAGCGAATGTACTACATAAAGCTCATCATTAGTATTGTGCTTGCTCAGTTGTTTTGAATCGCACCAAGCTTTAAAACCGGTCATAGTTAAAGGTTTTAGAATTAGTGTTTCTCTAATTTCTTTTCAGTTGCATTTGAAACTTAGTATATTCATACCAAATATCATACACTGCAATTCATCTCCACTTTCAGAAAACAGGCCTACTCGATTTTCGCATAGCCAGTCTTTTGTGTGCTGACATACAAGAGATTAATTTTGCGGAAATATTTAAAACGTTAAACAGAGTTTACAACTTCCACACCATTCATGTACGAATTCATTCTGTTATTGAATGAAACAGAAGACAGTATTACCTTGCTTTACATGCCCACTTATGCACAATAAAGTAGATATACCGTCATTTAGTTCCACACAAGCTCCTCCATTAACATACTGCAATAACATTCCTACAGTTATGCATACAAGCATTTACTTTAATATTATACATTTTCATGTCTCTGCTTCTGTTTGCCATAAACCGATGATAATGGAAACTCAAATATCTCTTTCTAGTTATTTGGGCTGCCATTAAAGTTGCATTTGATTCTAGATCCTTTCGAGTGTCCAGGTAAACATTGTCTAAACATGGGTACCCTAATACACTGGTTTCCACGAATTCAGAAAGAAACCAAAAAATCGCGATAAACCAAAAAAAAAAAAAAAAAAAAAAGAAAAAAAAAGGCTTCATGAAATTTTATGGAATTTGATAAAAGACTATTTCATATCGTATGTTAGAGAAAGACTCCAAAAAACATTTCATAAGAAACACTTCATTCCAACAAAAATGACCACATACAAAACAAGGTGAAAAATATGGAGTCAAAATGAAACAGCCATAGTATTGGGTTGCAAAAAAAGTAATGTCTGCAAATGCAAGGCAACAGAATATAAAAGTATAAATAAGTACAAAATGTAGTCGCCACCGTTTACCACGACCAGCTCGCATCACCTGGGCAGCTGTTGAATACCGTCTCGTAAAATTGTGACGGCTTCGATGTAAAGAAGTGAATTAGTGAACGTTCGACATCGT
Organism: Macrothele yani; assembly: GCA_039090855.1. Lineage (NCBI taxonomy): Eukaryota > Metazoa > Arthropoda > Arachnida > Araneae > Macrothelidae > Macrothele > Macrothele yani. Next base: position 87,508,084 of record CM076998.1, on the reverse strand, counting down.
CCCGGTTGGTAAAGTTCTGTTCGTCCAGGAAATGCTGCAACTACCTGAAAAGTTGGTAGTCGCTTGGAGCAATGGCAGCCAACCTACCTGACCTTGTGACATGTCATCCGTGCTGAGTGAGGTCTCGCTCCACCTTTCTGTAGCGGGACCCCTTTGGGGTTCAGCTGTGCTGGTCATTTCGACGTAAGCGTTTCATGCAGATCGTCGAGTTGACATAGTACACATCGGCAGTGATAGTGATGTTGTCCGGCAGCAGCACAGAAAACCCGACACCCCGCATATTCCACCAAATAGACAGCAGGACGTTACGTGAGTACAAGCCAAATTTAGGGATAGGCATGGGCTCTTTGTTTGAGTCCAACCACTGTTTCCGGGCTCTGACTATGTCATACAAGACCCATTTCTCACCTGTCACAATGCGGTCCAAGAACGGTTCAACTTGGTCACGTGCAAGCAGGAAAACGCATGCACTACGATTTGCTTTCTTCTCAACTTTGAGTTGATGAAGTGCCGAAACTCCTCTCTTATGCACCTTCCCAAATTGGCGCAGGTAGGTGATGATGTGAATGTGGTAGTCCGCAGCTGTTCGGCCAACTGCCGCGTGGTCATATGTGGTTCAATCTCTACTAAGCTCTTCAGCATGCCTATATACACTGTTGTGGGTCTTCCGGCTTTGGAACGGTCTAACAGGTCAAAATTTTCCTCTCGAAACCGTTCGAACCAACAACAGCACTGACGCGATGTGATATGGCATTGGGGTACACACTGGTAATGTTCCTTACAGCACTTGCGAGGGTGCTACCGCGACGAAACTCATACAGCATGCAATGGCGGATGTGCTCCTTGTGGACTTCCATGTATTATGGCACTTACACTCTTCGCTTTCTGACGGCTAACTTCCACTGACTTAAGCCACCTACTTGCTGATATTATGCCAGTGTGCTGCAAAATCTCATTGGCCAATGTGCGCCGTGACCGAGGCTTTGACTTCGGGTACCTCCTCATCAGATATTACTTTCTTTCCAATCCAATAGCTCAATAGAGAGAGTAGTCATCCCTTGCAGCAATGCAAACCCCAGAGAGATGTTTCATTAAGACACATAATTGACGAAAATTAGGAAATTCAAACGTTGAAAAAGCGATGACTTCTGTGAGATGTTTCATGATGTTGAATGATGGTGCCTGACAGCACAGTAGGCAGCAACGACCATTGCTTGGGCAAAGCTTGTCTAAGCTCCTCAAGGTCTTTCAGAAGGGGCGGCTGAGTGAAGCAACACGTCCCATTAGAACATCCCAGACATGCTCGATCAGGTAAAGGTTGGCAGACCTGGCTGGTTGATTCATAACGCAATTGTCTCCTCTTGAAGATGTTCTACCAGCCTCACTCGCTGGACGAGCGATATCGTCTTGTAGGAGAAATGTGTCTCCTGTAGCACTTACCTAAGGAGAAATGTATCTCCTGTGGCACCTGCACGTAGGAGAAATGTATATTCTATGGAACGTACATAAGGAACAAAAATATGAGTCCAGGACATCATCCCTATAGCGTCTAGTATTCATGAATCCTCTTTAAAAGACATAGAGGGAGTAACTCGTTAAAAGGCTTGCACCTTTCACCCCTCCTGAAACCAATGGTCTCAAAGTAGAAACGGGCATCTGCTAATGGCTCCATGAATTGTTCATGCTGGTTTTTCAACCCGTAAACAAAAAAAGAAATGTCATTGTGTAATTATACTATCTACCAACAAGAAATTGGACACCTGTGATAGCAAAGGAACACGAAGTTTATTGACCTTCAATAGTTGGTGGAGCCTCCACGAGCGGCGATTACAGCTGCGACCCTCCGGGGCATACTCTCAACCAGGCGTTGTACGACGCCTAGTTCTTCCACTCGGCTTGGAGAAGACAGGTCAGTTCCTTAACCGATTTCGGACGGTGGGGCACCCCTTAAGTCGACGCTCCAACTCGTCTCAGAGGTGCTCGATAGGGTTAAGGTCCGGGTTCTGCGCAGGCTAGTCCATTCGATTAACCCCATTGTCACCATGCCAAGCCATGGTTGACCTCGCAACATGACAGGCGGCATTATCATCCTGAATGTAACATGGGTCCACCCCGTAAAACTGCCACAACGTAGGAAGCGCATGGTCATCCAAAATGGTGCAGTAGGTCTCGGCGTTGAGTCTACCAGGAATTGCGACCAAGAGTCCCGTGCCATACCAGGAGAAACACCCCCATAGCATAATTCTACCGCCGCCGAATTTCACAGTTGGCACAATACATTCCGGCAGGAGGCGTTCTTCAGGCAGACGCCAAACCCAGACCCTGTCATCCAAACGGTAGAGGGTGAACCTTGATTCGTCGCTCCAGAGAACCTGTTTCCACTGTTCAACGGTCCACTGTCGACGTTCTTTGCACCCTGTTAGCCGAGCAGCGCTATTGAACTTGGTGATCAAAGGCTTGTGGGCGGCAGCACGTCCATGATAACCGAGCAGATGGGCTTCCTTACGGATGGTATTCATCGAAAGAACACTCCCGGATACCTGTTGAAACTCCTCGCGGATGTGGCCCATCGATTTGGTGCGGTTCTTTCGAATTGCTCTGGCCAGCATCCGTCGGTCTCTAACTTCCAGTTTTGTGGGTCTGCCGGGTCGGGACACATTCCGACAGTAACCTCTTATCTTCCACTTGCCAATCACGTAGGCCACTGTCGATTTTGGGCACTTCAACTCGCTGGATATGTCACGTATGGATCGGCCATTTCTGTGATACCCGATGATTACACCTTTCTCAAAATCAGAGAGCTCTGAGCTGCGTGGCATCTTGCGTGCGACTGGTTGCATTGTTGTTTCCCACACGATATTTAACGGCGGCGGCCGTGACGTGTATCAGGACCGCAGATATCGTCGATTGCAGGGGTGTCCAATTACTTGTTGGTAAATAGTGTATATTACTTCATATCCCAGGTAGTATCCAAAAGTTCCGCGACTGGGTCCAAAAGTCCATAGATAGTTAGAGTGTCAGCTTTGACACTGTAACTAACTATGGAGTTTTGCACCCTGTCGGGAAACTTTGGGATACTACCTGGGATATGAAGTAATATAATTACACAATCACATTTATTTTTTGAAAAAAAAAAGAAATAAGACCCTCTTGCAACAATACACTTCTGTCAGCGGCTGTAGAGTTTGTCCTTGAGTACAACCAACGATGCGTTTTTCACTTCTTCTGCGCTCCAAAACCGACAACCACTGAGGTCAACGTGTCAGCTCACGGAAGAGGTAGAAGGGAGAAAGATCAGGTGAGAACGGTGGGGGTGGGAGGGCACGAGTTCTTAAATTGGTGAGAAAGATGACATATATCTGCAGCTAGTTTGGCGATAAAGATGACGAACGAGTAGTGACCTGTGTGCCGGTGCATTGTCGTTCAGCAGCACCCACGATTCATCGCCCCACAGTTGAGGCCTGTTTTTGCAGATCGACTAATGTAGACGTCGCATGATGTCCAGATAGAGCTCCTTGTTGACAGTGTGTCCTTCAGGGATAAATTCAAAGACGAACAATACCCTGTATGTGGAAGAAAACCTCTGGAATGATCTTGTCTTTGCTGCCATCTCGGCGAAATGTTTGCTTGGTGGAAACTATGGCGATTTTCATGCAGCTGATGGCCGCTTAGTCTGCGGGTCGAAGATGAAGCCCCATTCGTCATCCCCCAGCATGATTCTTCTAAGAAATTGTGAGTCTTGGTCGGCGACAGTTGCGAGAACGCCCGTCATTTCCATCAGTATGGCCAACTGAACATCCGTTTACATGCGTGGGACGGTGTGTCGACACATCCGGTGCATCTTGAGATCATCTGTTAGTGTCCGTTTACACACATAGTCTCCGAAATCCCAGCAGCCTCTGCTATTTGCTCGATCGTCTTTTGGCAGTTGGCGCATAGTATGGCCGCAACCTTCGAAATGTTTTCATCCGTGCGAACTGTCACCGGCCAATCGTTTTGGTTGTCGTCTTCGACCTCCTGTCTGCCTTCTCTAAAGCGTCGATTCCAATCGAATGTTTGTGATCACGACAGGGTATTTTTTGCCATAAACTTACTTCCACGTCTCGTAAGTTTCTGTTGGACTTTTGCTCAAACGAACGCAAAACTTAATATTAAAGCACTGCTCAAGAAAGACCATTTTTCCTCAGTCGCCGAACACTGCGTAAGTTGCTCACAATACCCGGATCACAGCGAGCGCGTGACGTAGATGGACGAAACCAATTTCATAGAAAAGGGCGATAATATCGTAACGTAATCCAACAATCACCGCGGGTGTGCGATACACATACTTTGCCGCAGAGGCGCAGTTTGGGAAGTATATTTGTTATTACGTGTGATATGGAACGTATGACGAAGTAAATGTCTCCGTCATTTCTGTCCACGCCAGGATTCGAACCCGGATCCCCTCATTCCAGAATAAGTCACTCTACCAATTGAGCTACGCGGACGTTTGTTCTGACTACTGTCTGCCTTTATGTCGTGTGCGTCCTTCTGGCAGGTACGTCACATCTCCTGGTACGTTACAAACGTAATCTGTGTAATTGGAAAAAGGACAGAGAAATCCCTTCCTCCTGCTGCAGTTTCTTCATATCTTTCTGATCCAGAAAATTGTCTTTTTTCTCAAAACCAAATACATACGTGATCTGTGAAAATTATTAGAAAATATAATCAATATGTTTATAAATGAACAAAAGTAAACTAAAATTGTATTTTATGTAAGGTAGGGCGTTAGTTGTTAAAAACTGGAATGTAAGTTGTTCACTGGATTATGCACAAAACATTTACTGGGCACTCACTCATACTGTGGCTCAAAGTCATACTGTTAATAAGCTGATTTTTTTTGTTTTGTCTCGGTGCAGAAGAAAATATGTAAAATGCTTCATTTCGACCACTAAAAGTTTTAAAAGCAGTAATAGAATTACGCATTTTGATTCACAGATAAAACGAAATAGTATTTATCCCCTCATACAGTTTCGAATAAGTCATGAATGCTTTAGATTTCCAAAGGTTAGAGCAGGTAGCCATTGTACTAAAATGAGCCTCATAACATTTTCCTATGACACAGCCCGAAGTTTAACAACAATTATTTACCTCATCGCAAAGGAAAAAGTGAAAGGATTGGCCTTTTTATTCAACCAAAAATGGAAATTCAGAGGGATATGTATAACCCAAAAAGAGTTAGGTAGAGAGAATAAGAGATAGAGAGAGAGAGTGAGATGACATTTCTCTAAGCTGCGATGCTTCGAATGTCAGCAGTATGACAGATATCAGGCACCTGAGGTGCTCAGAACGTTCAAGGAGAAACACGACACTTGCCTCATCTGATCGAATACTATTAACAATATTGAAAGTGTCCTGCACATGCATTTTGCAAATCAGACACTGCTAGCAACTCCGCCTACTTTCACACCAAAGGATTAGATTTTTTTCAGGAAAAGCTTGGCTTTTAATTTCGAAATTGATGCCTTTCGCAATGCTGCTGGGAAACATTTTCTTTTTGCATTGCAGAAAAAGTATTGAATACATTCCTTCAAGAGAGGGATCAGCGTAAAGGCTGTCATTAAAATAAACTCCATTCATATCTGTAATAGAAATTTTCGCTTCAGCTTGAATGTATTATTTACTCTCTGCACCTTGGTATTTATACTGGAGTCACTTCTTTGTGGGGAGCACATGCCGTCTTTGGCGTTCCCATGCGTGATATTGGTGTACAAATACCAGCCACTAAATTAGAAACTTTTATTCAATACCGGATTGTACTTCCATTAGCCCGAATTACAGCACGTATGCTGTTGTTCATAGATTCCACAGCGTGTTTAAGTGCTATAACGTAATGTCTTTTCGTACTGATTCTTTTTCGCTCTTCTTACGCTATTTTAAAAACAACACCATACGATGAAAGAGTTCCTAAATTAAACCTTAACGGCCGGACAAAACATTTAAACAGAAGTCAAACTTATGGAAATTGGCTTTATTCCAAATGTTTTCATCAATACATCATAGCACTTCACATTTTACTTAACAAATCAGAATCATCCACATTCAATACCCCACACTCCACACTAGCAACTGTTGTCTCGTAGTTTATATCTCTGGTTCTTATCTCATAACAGGCATACGTCACGTTCATTCTACCTCAATTGTGTTGCAAACAGTATTCGTTTGAGAGAGAAGATATCACGTTAAGTGTGAAGTATAACTGAGAACAAACTCAAGATTTACATAGGGAAAGAAACTAAAAAGGAAAGTTAATTTAGAATATACGTCACAGTGCATCTACGTCTACATCATACCATGTGTTCAACAGACAGTTCTTTACGTAGCTCAGATTTGACGAAATAGTACTTTGCTCTTAGATCTGTTCCCATACATTTTCAGTAAGGTACAATTCTGGGCTATACGGTGGTTAGGGAAGATGGTGACAATCGTCGTCATGCTCACTGAATCTCTACTGAACATATCTTGCACGATGGACAGTAGCGTTAGCATCCATTAAATATCCATCACCTATTAGACAAAATGTTAACATTGCAGGATTGACTTGATCGGCAACAATGTTCCGATAATCCTTGGAGGATACCCGACTTTCCACTAATATCAAGGGATCCGTTCCCTAACAGCAAAACGAGCCCCACACCATGACACCACTTCCAGAATCTTGAGTTGTGTTCACAAGGCAAGCTGGGTTAATTGCTTCCTGGGACTCTCTCAAAACTCCCTGCCAACCGTCGGAAGAGAACAAAGTGTACCGCAATTCGTTGGACTACGTGACTTTTTCTAATCCTGCAGTGTCCAGCCACGATGTTCCTGACACTAGTGTGGACTAATTTTCCAGTTCTTTTCAGAAATCATTGGTTTCCATGTAGGCATGCGACTGCCAATACCAATCCTCTTCACTGCCTTGCGCATATTTGGCTATACGTCTGTAATAGCTTTCATTGAATGCTTCGGTTAATTGTTGCACACAGAAAGTCTTGTTTCGCCATACATGCTTTCTAAGACGACGACTATCTCGTTCCTGAGAAACTGTCGTCGCGCCACAGTTAAGCCCTATAGACAAGAAATGTGGGTTCTTTTAACACCGTTTAAAGACCCGGGATATCTCACCTTTCGAGAAACCAATTAGTTGTCAAAATCGGCGCTCCAGTCCGACGGACACCCATAATAATTCCTTTATCGAACTCCGAATGTTTCTTTATTTTTCCCATTGTGATCCCCATTACTGACGAGTAGCAGTCTTAAATAGGTGTCTAGATCACGTGGTGATGAACGTAAGCATGTGTTTTCGCATATAGGCTGCATAAGTAACGTTAACGTACATTTGCATAAAGGTTTCTAATTCATTGGCTGGTTTGTGGAACACGAATATTTGTCGTTAGGCCTAAAGAATACGTCAGTAATGCAGTTCTACTGAATCAACTTTATTCGACATCTCCAACACTGGTGACTCTCTCATTTTGGAGCAGGCAACTACAATGGGGTCTTTTAAAAGAGTTATTTGGATTCAGTTCATCTTGTTCTGACAGTTGTCCTTTTACTGAAACGGCGTTCTCACTCATTTTCAAAAATAATATTTCAGAATGCAGCAGATCATGGTACAACTCTTAAATACTGCTTTAAAAATTACTCTCACGGACAATAAAATTTGCGCACTAAGAAGGAAGCATCGGATTGAACTGAAATTTTATGATACAGATAAATGATACACATGATGGCAAACACAGAGCTGCAGGGCACGCAGTCCGGTCATCTTCAATAGCACGTCGCACCACCTCGTGTGGCGATAGATGCATTTTAGCTATTTGCAAAGTTTCGCTGTTGTAGCATTTTTTCTTCTAGGTGCGCAAATTTCATTGTCCGTTAGTACATGTAGAATGTCTCAAGTATTGTACAATTCTAATCTTAAACCATTCTGCTGAACAGTAATTCCAAGGCTCAGTATTTAGGAAAATACGACAATCTGCCGTGGACAGTCTCCAAAGGCGGGTGATGATACCGCGGCTGTATAATTTGCACAAGAGCTTCGACTTTACCAAAAGTTAACACCTGTAATCTGTAACACTTTTTTCGCTGACCGTTCTGCCGATTGCTTTACTATTATTATCGTACACTGAAGAGCAATTGAATCAGAGATACCTGTCTAGTAACGTGTAGCACCACCTTTCGCCCTGATGACGGCGGCGATTCGTCTCGGCATACACTCGACAAGACACCGTAAGCGTTGGGAAACCATACGGATGCACGACCACTGAACAAACTCCAACAATTCACGAAGATTTGATGGATGGGGGTCAGAGCCTCGAACATCTCTCTCGATGGCATCCCAGATGTGCTCGATGGGATTGAAATCAGGTGACCTAGCTGGCCAAGAAAGCGAGGCCACGTCGGTGCAGTGTTCATCCAACCATTCGGATACAATTCGGGAGCGAGGGTGCGATGCAGTGTCTTGTTGCAGGATGAGGTCCCCAGTGGGATGTTGAAGACGCACAAATGGAAGCAAATGGTCGTCCAGGATATTCCGGTAACGTTGAAATGTGAGGGACGATGTCACACGTACCAGGGGTCCCATTTCAGTCCACGTAAACAGTCCACAGACGAGAATGCCACCCCCACAGCTTGAAGGGTACCCTGCTGGCGAGAAGGATCCATCGCTTCATGTGGTTTGCGCCGTACTCATATCCTGCCATCCGCATGTACCAACGTGAATCTCGACTCATCAGTCCAGCCAACATTTTTCCACATGCTAGGGTCCAGTGGCGATGTTCCCGCGCCCATGCTAATCTTTGCACCCTGTGATGTGCGGTCAGCAGCGGTACCCTCGTGGGACGATGGTTTCTGTACCCCATAGCGAGGAGATAGTTCTGGATTGCGTGGCTGCTTACACGTTTTTGTGCACCAGCGTTAATTTTCCGAGTGATTTCTTGCACTGTGGGACGTCTATCGGCTGTTACAATGCGAGTTAGCCGACGATGATCCCGCTCATCCACACGCTGTTGTCCACAGCAGTTGGCCCTTGCAGGGATGGTTTTACCGGATTTGATGTACTCACGGTGCACCCGTGACACAGTGGCTCGTGAAAGTCCCAGTACCTGCATGACTTCCGAGATGGAGTGACCCATTCGTCGGGCACCGACAATTTTCCCACGATCAAACGCGCTTAGATCCTTCGTCTTACCCATACTGCGTCCGACTCTTACTGATTCCCGTCACATCACTCCTTATATTGTCGGATCACTGCATACGTCATGTCGTTTCCGTTTACAGGGCCGCCCACAGCGCCACATTTGCATAACGACAGCTGCCTCTAATTCAATTATTCTTCACTGTATACCTTAACATGAATGCGGAGAAGTCATAGCCCAGGTGGCTCATTGGTCTAAGCGATGGCCTCTGATCTTTCGGCTGAAAGGGGTACGGGTTCGAATCCTGGTGAGGCATGGATGTTGTGCTTGTTTTACGGCACTGACTCTCTCTACCTTCCCTGGAACCAGTGACCCTAAATTAGAGACGGGCAACTGCTTATAGCCCATTGAGTTGCTCACGGTAGTCGCTAAACCTCCAATAAACAAAAAGTCGTAGGAAAACATTTTAAGCTTAACGTTTACCTTCCGCAGTCCTGGATTTGCATTCAGAGCTAGTAGCCAAAATGGATTCGATTTCTATCCATTGGTTTATTATATTTTGGTCTCTCAGCAGCTTTTGTTTAGAGGACAAGTCTATTTATTAACACTCATTTCTATCTTTGCTAAAGTTTCGGAAGGAAAACAAAACCGAAAATCAAACACAAGACCAATGATTTATCAGAAGTTCGTATCTAGTATTTCAAGGAAGTCTTGCATTCAGGTGGGGCAAAACATCCAACTAGTAAACAGAAATTAAGTTCGTGAAGTAAGCAGTTTTTGACACTCTCTTGCAACTATTATGTGTATCAAAATCATCTGAATTCTCGATCTGTATGTTTCTCTGGGTGACAGAGAAACATACAGAGAGAAACATACAGATCAAGAATTCATAAAAGTAGATTTCGAAAACTATTTGGAACTTCCCCGGATAAAAAATTACAATGTTTTTCTGTTCGATTATGTGCCATCCGGATGATGTGCCTGTTTTTGGAAGATGGCCCAGAAAACTGTCTTTTGTCTTCATTGGATTGAGAAGAGCCCTCGTATTTTGGAGTCTATTTTTCCGTAAGTATGTATCTGTGTTCATTTGCCCATGGGAACTAACTATACACCGAATAATCAAAACATTATAACCAGCTCATCTTTATGGAAATAGAAGCAACTGCAGGTAAAAGACAGCGCTTGTGAAAGTCATGAAATTGTATAAATAACACCTGATACTGAGCTATGTTAATTAGTGTTATTCTTGTTCTTAACATGGGAAAGCACCGGACTTCAGCAAGATAAACAAAGACTAAAATGCAATAGCGAGACGACTGGGTCACAGCATATCCGAGACGGCAAAGCTTTTGGGGTGCTTATGGTCAGCTTTGGTTGGTACCTTCAAAATGTGGCCCGAAAAGGGGAAAAGCACAAACCACAGGTAAGATTAGGGCTAACCACGGCTCATTGATGTTAGAAGTGAGCGAAGACTATCCCGTATGTTACGAGCCAAAAGAACGGATACTGTGACTCGGATCGTCACAGTACCCATTCTATTGGCTGGTGACGAGAGGGATTGCTTCATAATGCAAAATACATCGGATCCAATTGAAAATTGGACTGTGTAGACGCAGACCGGTCCGAGTGCCCATGCCTACAATGGGCAGGCGACCAACTAAACTGTATGTTAAACGATTGGAAGAAGGTCGTCTGGTCCGATGAATCTTGTTTCCTGTGCGTCGTTTATCCGGGGAAGTGTAGCAGCAGGGTGCACGTTGGGACGGAAACAAGCAGGTGTAGGAAGTTTAATGCTTTGGAATACGTTCTGACGTGAAACTCTATGTCCAGTCGTTCATGTGCAGAAAGCTATGACCTCTACCACTTACCTAAACATCATTGCAGATCAGGTACATCCTTTCATGGTAACGTTCTTCTCCTATATTAGTGCCTTCTTTCATCAAGATAATGCACAATGCCCGCAATTTTTCGAGGATGGTTTGCGGAACATGAGACTTCTAGTGCCCCTGACCTAAAAATTCCCAAAACATCAGTCCAAGCGAGCATCTGCGGTTTGTGTTGGAACAATAAATCCCATCTGCCACTGCTGAACCATGTAACTTACAAGAGTTAAAAGATCTGCTGCTAACGTGACAGCACGTGACACCACAAGACACTTTTAGAGACTTACCGAGTAACAGCTGTTTTCCCTGAACGCAGACTACCTCAATAATGTTAGGCAGGTGGGTATAATATTTTGGTTCTTCGATGAATGTCCGCTTTTAGAAGATGTCGTATTCTCAGAAATGCACATCATATAGACAGTCTGGTAAAATTAATTTTGTATATGATACATACCCTGAAGTGCCAAAAGTCTTAGGATACGTACATAGTATCGTGTAGGACCTAATCTGTCCTGGCGATGTGCACCAACTCGACGTGGATTCCGCAACTGGCCGGAAGACGTCTGGAGAGATGTTGAGCCATGCCGTCTGAATAGCCTCCCACAGTTCCCTGGTATTTGTAGGTGCAGGAATTTGGGTGCGAATTTACCTTCCCACCACGTCCCATAAGTGCTCTATTGCGTTCATGTCGGGCGAACGTGGTGGCCACACCATCCGTTGGATCCAACCAATTTTGGACAACCTGTGCCCGATGAAATGGTGCATTGTCCACCTAGGAAATCCCATTGATGTTGGGGTACATGAAATCAATGAAGGATGGCAAATGGTCACCCAGCAGAGCAACAGAGTGAGTACCGATTAATGACGAGTTTACAAGGATCAGAGGACCCAAAACGTGCCACATAAAGACACCCCACACATGTATGAAAACACCACCAGCTTGCACAGTGCCTTGTTGACAGCTTGGGTCCATGGCCTCATTTGGTCTTTGCCACACCGGAACCCTACCATCAGGTTGAAACAAATGGTAACGTGACTCATCGGACCACGTGACATGTTGTCAGTATCCCAGGGTCCAATTACCATGTTCACGAGCCCAGAGGAGGGGCTGTGTCCGATGTTGTGGTGTTAACAAAGGCCCTCTTGTGGGTCTTCTGCTTCCATAGCCCATGGACGCTAAATTACGTTGCACTGAATTGATGGATATGTCTCTGGAATTTCCTGCATTGAATGTCGATGTTATTTGAGCCAGTGTCGCTTGTCTGTTAGCATTGGCAGTCCTGGTGAGACACAGCTGGTCACGATCGTTCAGCACCTGTGGTCGGCCACAGCGCTGTCCACGGTGGGTGGTAATGCCTTCCATGAGGTATTCTCGGTACACACGTGACAGCTTGGATCAAGGAACGTTAAATGTTCGCACAACTTCGGTAACTAAATGTCCCATCCGCCTGGCTCCTACTACCATGCCTCGCTCAAACTCCGATAATGAACGTCGGCTTGCCATAATCCTACAGGCAGTTGTTCAACCTGGCTGACGAGATTGCACGTCGCAATTTGGCACTTCAGTTAATAAGCATAACAGCAATAAAAGAGGGAATATTACACCGTTTCCTTTTATCATTTTGTCATTCAGTCTACCTAACTGAAAGATGAACTCATCGCTAGAAATTATGCTACATGCATTTATTTTTCGAAACAGAGGATGGACCCATAATATTTGCTATGATAAGCACATAATTTTTCTGCATTTTGTGGGGAGTTTCGTACATAACAAAATGTTTTTCATTAGCTCATGCCTTGAGCAAATCCCGCTGGTATTCTGGAATATTTTTCTTGCAAATAGCAGCAAGGCATTCTTGCACCTTGAAAAAAAGGGGGAAAATAGCCAATATACATTCACGAGCCATACTTATTTTCGTTACAGCAGTTGGTTTCATTAAAACTTTTTCAGACTGCCATTTTCTCTTACAAGATTTTCCTTTTTGTATTATCACGTACTGAGTTTTCTTTAAAGAAGGACAACGTGCTTCTCATACCGGTTAAATGGACCTTTTTTTATTACTTTCTTTCCATAGAGAAAGAAAAATCTTTTTCATAGCTATTCACTTTATATATTTTCTAATTATTTTGCGCTGTTTCTTTTTGTTCTGAGAAGCACCCAGAGTTTCGAAAAACTGTTTTTTTCCTTCGTTCATGTATAAATAATTTATCCGATCCAGCTGCCGTCACTGGAATTAATAATGGCTGCACAGCCACTCTGCAACGCATATCTGATAAACTTTCTTCTCCTCGTTTAATTGAAGAACAGTTTTATAATGTTAATTTTACAAATAATCAAGTCGTGTAATTCCATAGTCAAAAAAGGTTTTCTCCAACGTCATATTCCTCGGCAGCGAGTTATATTTTAAGGTAACATTCAAAAAGTATTAAATTAAGTGGCAGGTAAGAATGTTGAGATATCGCTTTATTTGCCATCGCAGTGTGTTTCAGAATATTTTATTTTATCGAAACTCTTAGAGCTCACTGGATTATTACGATGTATGTTTACAAAAAATAAAAGTCCATTTTAAAAACTACTTATGTGTTCTCTTTTGCTCTTAAAGAAAACCCACTTCCATCGTTCCCGGTGAAATATTTGAAGATATTTCCTAACATTTCAAGAAGGATGTTTCAGTTTTTTAATATTTTGTGCCAGCCCCTGCACCGTCTTCTCTTGCCCTAGTAGAACCTTAGCTCTGCTGAAAGGCGATATCTTCCTATTTCCCTGATATATATAGTTCAGTCCATTCACTTTGCGTTTTGTTAACAATAGACCTTGGAATTTTTAAGGGGTTTCAAATTCCAATAGAAGTTAAGTCATATTTCATGACAAGAGTTTGTTTACCTAATCTCAGACTTCATAAATATCAAAAAGTCTCAGAAACCTTCTCTGTTAGATAAGAAAGCAACAGCAAACCGCTTTGAGAAATAATATAGATCTTTTGTGATAATCGAAAATGTTACAGAATCAATGAATGAAATACGGGATTACAGAATCAATGAATGAAATACGGGATTACAGAATCAATGAATGAAATACGGGATTACACCATGGTACAACACAAATCTGGAAGATGTGAACCGTTTATTGGTGTATAAAAATAAGATGAAAGATGTAATCTTTATTGGTGTAGAGGTGTAATCCCGTGTTTCATTCATTTTGATATTCTGCGCCTCTGGACAATAGTGGGAATGAATTGTAAACCTCCAGATTCGCTATGAATTGCAAACCTCCTGATTTGCTTCGACTAGCGAATCCTGTGATGGTTATATTCAAATTCATTGGAAACTTGAAACCTGGTCGTTCTGGGTGGTGTCGTGGTTAGCATACTCGGGCGCTATCCACGAGACGTGGGTTTGAATCCCCCCCCCCAGGACGACAAAATTGTCAAGTTTTCGTATATTTTCTGACTTGACATCCATGTCATATTTATACCAATAAACGGATTCACATCTTCCAAATTAATGTTACAGAATTTTGTGGCATCTACTTGATTAGAATCCAGAGCATCTACATAAATTAAACTGAGACGGAACTCGAGAAAATATTTTAAGAATATATTTAAAAAAGATTAACTGAAGATCTACAATTGGTGTTACAACAGCAATTACAGTTTCCTCACGTATTAATTGCAAATATTTTATAACTGATAAATAACATAGAAGAGAAAATCTGGAAAATGTGAAAACAGCTGCATTTTCTGAATGTCTTTTCTTGCCGACATTGGAAGAATGAATTATGTTAGTGCATCGAGCAATATGAATCGGTGGCAAAAGTCCTGTAGATGCTACAGAAGTGCAATTGAATTAAACCACTGAATTACTTATTCTATCTTCTTATCTGTGTAATACTCTGCATGTGAGCTCTAGGAAACTTATCGAACTCAAAGTGTGCTCTATACTCTCATTACGGTCATCCACACACTGATGGCGAGCATAAGAAAAGGGCGATGAAGGCCATGGCACTCCATGAAAAACCTGGAATAAGCTGATTTTCTTTATTTTCTTTAGTTCTTAAGATTTTTTATCATAATAGCAGCATGAGGGATTACATCCCGATTGTTTTTCCAAGAAGAGTACCTAACGCTTTTCTTGGTACATTATGAGCGGAAAAAGATTTAGGACATCTAAATAACCAATTAGTAAATTTACAGTGCCATTAAATGACTATAAAACAGACAAATCTATGACCCTCCCTTTAGCAGATAATGCATGTCATTGAAGCTTTTTTGGATCGGTATTTTCTATGATTGCTATGATAACTAAATTATTTTACATCAACGACGCTTTCTTCTAAATGTAATTCTAAGTAAACACAGAAGAGCGTGTTTGTTAGAGTGAATTTTTTTTCCCGGAAACGATTAATGATCACTTACAGCTTTTTTGGATTTCGCATTAAATCTCATTTTCCTTTTAAATAAAACGAGAACTTCGCTTCTATTGTTTTTCCCTTTGGTTTTGATGCTGGACAGGCAAAATATTTTCTACCCTAAATGTTCCCCTTGCAGGCTTGTGGCCTACCACTATTTCTGCATGAAACAAAATCTATAATTTTTTTAAATGTTGAAGGTAGACGATTTTATACAATGATTCTCACTTTTTTTCATGCACAAGATCAAGGCATTCCTAGCTACCATGCTTTGGACGTCACAATATCAAGTTGCAGAAATAATGTCGTACGTTAGACTGAGTGTAGTCTTCGTGCCATGTGACGTTAGAAGCCATGCACATATACAGGGTGTGTATAAATGAAGTGTACAATGTACTATAATGTGCAAATTAATTAGGACAAAGTAAAAATCACTCTTTTTTCCAAAACTATGCCTTTATATCATTCTATGCTTTGATATACACTGATAAATACCTGTATTAGTATGAAGTATGTCCTCCATTAGCAGAAATGACCTCTTGAATTCGTTTTGGCATTGGCTCCACTAATTCAGTGCACATATTTTTGACTTCATAATCGTGGAACCGCACTTTTTTAGCATTCGTTATCATGCGTTCTTTGGTTGTATAGTCCATTTTACCTAAACGTTTCTTCAAAATATTCCACAAGTTTTCTATGAGATTTAAATCTGCTGAATTTCCAGGCCAATCAAGCAAATGAATTTGATTTTCTAGAATGACATTCTTGACCAATTTCGAATTGTGACATGGGGACAAGTCATGTTGAAATGTCCCGTCAAAAGTTTGCAAGAATGGAACAATCCTACGTTGTAATATTTCTACGTACTTGGCTGAATTCGTCATACCTTGAACAGGAACTAAGCTTGCAGTGCCATTTGATGTGAAAAAACCCCAAAACATCTATTTAAGAGGGTGTTCAACAGTTTGTTTGACATGCTCAGGCCTTAAGGGTTTACAGTTGCTTCGTCTAACGATATTTTCTTGGTAGCCCTGCACAAATAAACGAGTTTCATTACTGAAAATTACCTTTTTCCAGTCGTCAGCAGTCCATGATTTTTATTTTTTAGTCCATGCTAAACGTTTTATCTTCATTTTCGCATTCAAATATTGTTTTTTTCGTTGGTCTTCTAGCCTTCCGGACAACTTCCAGAAGCCTACGACGTACAATTGAATCACTAACATCACAACCACTAGCCAATAAATCTCTTTGAAGGTCGGTGCTTGCTTTAATTGGATTCATTTTACTATTTCTGATTAGATATTTATCGGTTCGTGGAGTTGTTTTTCGTTTTCTTCCACATTTACCTGTCCTTTTTGGAGACGATGATTCAGATGCATTGTATTGCATAAGCAGTCTTGATACACTTGATTTGCCTACACCAACTACAGAAGCGATATCTCTTACTGTCATAGAAGTGTGATCCTCCAGAGCAATTATTTTTGCATGCTTCCTTGGGGAAATATCCATTTTTCAATACGAAAGCAACACGAACTCACAGAGAGCAAAAACTAACATCCACCTGTCACACACGGAAGCTCACAACTGAAGCTGAAGTGCCTATTTCCTGTTTAAAACCGGTCAAACCAAATTCTTACTATCAAGTTCTAACAGTCACAGCTGATAAAACCTGTTTACGCGGGTTTCCAACATCAACTGGCGATCACATTATAATTCTGAGAATAAAATAGCTTGTCCCAATTAATATGCACGGTATAGTATGCTATTAAAAAGTGCGGTGGAAAAAACTTACTTTAAACGTCAAGAGACGTAGCAAGTGTTGAAGTTGGTTAAGTCAGATGATAAATGGCGCGAAGTGTCTCATGTAATAAAAAATCAAGTCAAACACGGAATACAACAGACATGGTGAAGAAAGCAGTTTGAGTGTATCGGTTTGCGGAGTCAAAATCTCTAACAGCAGTTCAGCTTAAGTTCAGAACGGAGTACAAGGTACACCGAAAAGGAACAGCATCGAACAATATGTAAATAAATTCAAAGCAACAGGAAGTGTCTTGAAAGGCACAAGTACTAGAAGACCTTCCATTTCGGACGAAAAGGTGGAAGACGTGTGTAATGCTTCTCTAAGGAGCCCGAAGAAATCCGTCAGAGTCGGCAATCGTAAACTCGAAATACCGCGAGCAACGGTTCACAAGATTCTGTATGAACGTCTCCGTCTATAAGCGTACGAAGTGCTGTTAGTGCAAAAACTTCGACCAAATGATCAACCACATAGAAATACATTTACGGTCGACATGCTTAATTGCATTGACGAAGACTGGCATAACGTACCAGGACTTGTTAGAACAATTCACATTTCCACAACTTCAGGATATTCAAGTCATCGTTTTCCAACATGACTTCGCACAGGTCTTTGGATGTATGCAGATATTTAGACTACCAGGGCGTTGAATTAAAATTGGGGTTGGACGGCATGGCCACCCGGTTCTCCTGATATTATCCCATGCGATTTATTTCTTTGGGGCTTTATTAAGAACATTGTGTACAAGAAAAAGATTATATCTGTCAATGAGCTCAAAGAACGCATTACTGCAGCTATTGCATCCGACATTCTGCAGCGTACGTTGGTGGAACTGGATTATCATTTAGAAATCCTGTGAGCAACCAACAGAGCACACGTACAGACCTACTGATATTAAAAAAAAACTTTAACAGTTACCCTGTGTTTTGATATTAAAAGTGTGTTGTTATTTATTGTAGTTTTTTTCAATAGCATACTGAACTTGTATATTTCATTTATGGACACCCATTATTTTAAATAAATTGCCCATAAGCAGTTCATCATTCTGAAAAAAACATTCCTCAGATACATATAGTAAAAAGAATAAGGTTAAGTAGGGAACGACACAAATGTTCAGAGTTCGCGAAAGTCAAAAAGCAACGGAAAAGAGTTTGCTGCAAGAAAGTGCAAACGAAACAAATTGTGAAACACAACGTACACTACACAAATCGGGGTGAGATGGCAAGATAATGTATCAAACGAAGGAAAAGCTGGAGAAGTTGCTTGTATTGCTTAAAGGAAACAGTCCCGAAGCTTGAATTTCAAAGATTATTGGAAATAACTTCTAAGGTAAACTGGGAGCAAGTTAATGAAAGAAATGCTAGTGATGCTTCCAGAAGCAGAAAAACGAAAATGAGTAGAATTCTACATTAATGTTAAATGATAGAGATTTTGGTTTTTAAATCCCTTTGAAAACATGAAGTTCATTAATATAGTTGGGTGCTATGGAAAATAGAAGTATTTCTTGCAATTCTCTGAATCTTTTATTGAGGCTGAACAGTGGCGTAGGAACGTTTTTGATTTAGGGGGTACAAGCTCATTAACCTTACATCTCAAGGATTAAGCCATCTATGGATGACCCTCCGAATTTTTTTTTTGGGGGTGGTAGTATATTAGAGTTTTTATAAAATACGTACACTGATCAGGAATTAATCCGAATGAACATTGTTATCATCATTATTACCATTATTATTTTTATTGCTGACAAAAAGTTCACATTATTAATTTCTTATCAGAAAATGAATGGAGAAGTTTTTTTTTGTGTTCTCTCTTGTTAGTTTTTGTACTTTTTTTTTCATTAAAATATTGAGCAGGGACAAGTCAACATTAGGATGAATTTCTGTCAGCAAGGTTTAAAAAAGAGGGATTTCTCAGAAAATGTTATATAACCCTTTACAAGAACGAATTAAATTTCTTATCATTTTTGTTTACGTTAATAAAGTAAAACCGCAGTAAGATAAAAACTGCTCTACCCGCGAAGATAGTACCATTGAAGAATTATGAAGTCTATATTAAAAACTTTGAACGATACATAGGCTGACAATTGATGTAAAAAAGCACATTGGTCTGGTGCAAAGATAAATGATGGTGGAGATATCGAGGAATTGGAGTTCTATGAGTGGTATGTGAAATCCGTAATGCACTTGTTCTATTGGTACAGATCTTAAGACAGAAAACAATTTTAGTGCCGGGCTGCGGGCGCTGAAATGTCCACTTGTGCATTAATTTTTTTTAAAAGTGCAGAAAGGACGATCTTATCAAGATGCATGGAATTTTAAGAGAAAAGAAACACTGATCACAAGTATGTTATCAAGCCCTAGTCCTACTATATGCTGTTTGAAGTTATTAACAAAAACCTGGCACTCGTCGTTTCCCTGCAGAACTAATTTGCTGGAGTTTCCCAGATGGTTGGCCAGTTTTTGGTGGATGAAGAGCCTCCCACTACAAGCTTCGGATATAAAAAAAACCAGATGATCCGTGATATTTCTTTGAAAAAAAATAGAATAAAAAAAATAAGTAGCATATAAATTTTACAGTTCACTCTTTATGAATGATTGGTTTGTGTTTGCTCATATCTGAGGGGGTACAGTAGATATTAATGTACCCCTCTCAAAAATGGGGGTACAATGCACCCCTATACCCTCCCCCGTTCCTACTTCTCTGAGGCTGAAACATGAGTTGATAAGTAGTTTACAGATTGAAGGATTTGCCGAACACTTACCCGATGAAAAATCCGGACAAACCGAATTGTACTTAGTACATTAAAAAAATACCCAACATTCAATAACACTTGGATGTTTAACTTGACTTGGAAGTCAAATTAGCCAAACTATAGGTCTTATTGCTTTCGTCTGCATAATTCAAATTTTACATTGTATCTTGCGTCATCAACCAAACGGAAGAGAACGAAGTCTCCGAGTTGGGTGCGGGTTCGAATCGCTCGGTGAGTCATGGATGTTATGGTTGTCCGACGGACCTAGCTTTCTTCCTTCCCAGGAACCAGTCAACCTGAAGTAGGGATGGGCAACTGCTTATAGCCCACAGAGTTGAGTTAATCCCCGAAGTAAAGAAAAAAGAAGATATAAGAATCTGAAATCAGCGTTTTGTCAATGGGAACTGAATCAGCTCTTGAATTAGCACGAGTACTGGTGTTTTAGTTCGTGCCACGGCATCTGGTCTAACTCTCAGCATACTGAATTCTTTTCAAAATCAGCAAAAATAAATACGAGTTCTGGTATTTTAATTCGTGCCATGACATCTGGTCTAACTCTCAGCAGTATGAATTAATTATTTTCAAAATCAGCAAAAATAAATACGAGTACTGGAATTTTATGTCGTGCCACGGCATCTGGTCTAACCCTCAGCATTATATTTATTTATTTGATTGTAGCTTAAAAGACCACCGTGAGCAACTTAAGGTGCTATAGGCAATCCCTAATTTAGGGCCACTGTTTTGAGGAAAGGGAAAGAGCCAGTGCCGTAAGACAAACAGAACATCAATGCCTCATCGGGATTCGAACCCAGACTCATCTCGGATTAGTGATCAAAAGCCATCACTTAGACCACTGTGCCACCGGGGAGGCAAATCTCAGCATTACGAGTTCTTCTCAAAATCAGTAAAGTCACATCCAGCCTTTATCGGATTAATATTTCTGACTAACGTAACAACGGCTGTAGAAATAGAAACTGGAAAAAAACCCCGAGCTCTTGAAAAAGAAAAGCTCGATTATCAGAAGACATCATCAGTTTGTTTTTGAACGAAAGTATAAACGAGAGATGCAAGTTTATTTCAAATATTCTGGTGAAGTTACGAATGGATTGATTTTCGATTTGTGTTTAAGCAAAGACAATTTTCTTCAATATATAATCACAGTTAATATGCCTGAAGGCCAAACGTTTCGTCGAAGAAGTACTTTCTGGCAAAGTAAGGTGCTTCTAAATGGAACGTTGTACAGATCTGTAGAGAGACAAAACTCAGTAACGATTCAGATTTACGATTATGAACGATGCAAATTAAGGAAAACGTATAAATGATATTATTTAGATACAAATTAAGGAACACGTATACGGATAATTTTTATTTAGGGAACTTCTGTTTCACAGCAATGAGCTGTTCGATTTTACATATAAGAATTACGAATTACGGTCACAGTATATCCCCCTCTACGGCACCAGCAAGTTTTTTTTTTACACATATGAGGAGGAGTAAATGTTAGCTAAAGTTTACATAAACAGCTCAGAAAAAGTGCAGTGCTCTCAGATATGATCAATAAGATTAAAGTCTGATGATTCGGACCCAGAGGTAAAAATGGAATACGTTAACTTCGAACTTACAAACTGCGGTGTCAGCTCAATGAGGTCGTGCAATTTCGCCCACAAAAATGAAATTATGTGCTTTCTCCCCCAAGATAAATGTATCGAAATATTACTGATGGTGTCGTCTCAGTACTCGTTAGAGTTCATGTGCCGCCTTCCTAGACAAGCATGTGCAATACAATGCCCCTTCCATAAAAACGGATTGTAATTTTCTTTTGAGTTGCTAGCTGTTCGAAAGGGGAAAATAACCACGCAGACGACTAACTGAATTAAGGACGTATCAATGGCAACAGTTATTAGCCGTGGCAGCCAATTCTGATTTTGTTATTGCGCAGTTGTTTAAGGTTTGCATTTCGCCTATAACGAAGTAAATTTCTCCGTCATTTTTATCCGCGCCAGGATTCGAACCCGGGTTCCCTCATTCCGGAATAAGTTGCTCTACCAATTGAGCTACGCGGACGTTTCATTCTGATTCCTATCTGCCTTTATGTCGTGTGCGTCCTTCTGGCAGGTACGTCACATCTCCTGGTACGTTACACGCCATACAGCTATGGAGGTGAGTGATTCAGTTAAGAAATGAAATGCTTAGTGCGATAAAATTTTTGCTATTGTTTGGGTACAACAGCTCCAGAAAAAAGCTTACAAAGATAAACGTTTGGGTGCGTCAACGATTTTTAGATGGCACCATGATTTAAAAAAGTGCGTTTGTCGGCAGAACACGCTCCTAGTCCTGGTCGATCTGAAAGTGTTATTACGGAGTGTATTGTTAACACTATTTGGGCAATCCTGCAAGAATTTCGTCGAATGACGCGTGAAAAAACGTCGACATTCCGCATTCTAAGCGACAAATTACTGCTGCATATTGTGTGTTGGATACCTCATCACCTGACGAGAGAACAGTTGTTAGCCAGAGTTCAGGTGTGTCATGAGTGGAAACAAATGATTACAAGGGAACCAAACTTTACAAACAATATTGGACCCATGTTTCATCGGCAGTTAAACAGAGTAATAACTACCGATGAAACATAGGTCCACTATTTCGACCCCTTCACGAATCGTGCAACGAGTGTCTGGAAATACACAGGCTCGTCTCTTCCGAAAAAATGTCTGCCGAACCCAAATCATCTGGAAAGGTAATGATGATAATTTTATTTGATCATAAAGGTGTAGTCTACCAGCATGCCGTTCCTCCACAAATTACTGTCAATGCTGAGTATTGCACTTCAGTCTAGAAGCGTAACATTCAACACAGATGCTAATGTTATTCAAGCTGTTCAAGGTCCACTAAAGCAGCTTCCACAAAATGCCTTCGCCACATGCTTTGAAAAGGTGGACTGAACGATGGAACCGTTGCATATCATCCGAGGGAAGATAGTTTGAGAAAAAATAACATATATATTTTGCTGTACCTATAATTCTTCATTTTGTGTGATTTTACTCTCAGTTTTCAAGGAACAGCACTTAAAGATAAACATTCCTCTCCATGCCATGACTGAGCCGATGATGATGAAATACTCCCTTCGTTTATAAGCATGACATCATTAATTCCATGAAGGAACTTATGAATAAATGTAGAATAACAGAAATGGTATTCACTCTGAACCCAAATAGAAAAGAAAATTAAAAAGAAATTCGTCTGTGGTCGAGGCTTGACTGAATGATAGTTGTTATTTCAGTTCCCGCGTATAAGCAAAATACTATTGGAATTTTATGGTGAAAGCGCTGAATTTTCACAGTGAAGCAATTAAGTAATGTTACATTTTTTTTAATTCCGACAAAACACACAAATCGGGAAGGCATGTTTCCGACAAAACACACAAATCGGGAAGGCATGTTTTTTTTATAAGTCATTTATCAGCTATGCGGTGGCAACAGCGTTTATATGAGAATTGCGCAGGTGACTATTTATGCTGTGCATGACGCCATTCGGTGGAAGGACATTGTCACCGCCCTGTCATGGAGCTGATAGCAAATATTCTGTTTGAAAATTGGTAACACTGCATCTGAGACGGTTTAATTGTTGCGTGATATGTATGGGGTTCATGTCGTAGGAAAATATTCAAGAATTGGTGGGAAGATTTGAAGAAATGACGAGAGGCCTCGACTCCTAATTTAACTGCGCACGCCTGAACTCATTAAGAAAACTTGCGAAAGGATAAAAGTGACCGTTGTGTGACCTTGAGGACGCGGAAATGTGAGCTCGTTGTTGATAAGGAGATGATTCGTCAAATTTTAGTGAAAGATTTGGGGGAAAAAATTGTGGTCGTTTTGTTTCGCATGCTTTGTCTGATTACCAGGAAAGTGTAAGAGTGGAGTACGCAAAAACAAAAAAATCCTGAAGAATGCCGAAGCAATACAAGATTTTCTCCAAAGTATTGTGGCAGGTGACTAGACATGGCGTTTTCGTTATGATCCCCAAACGAAGCGTCAGAGTACTCACTAGAAGTCGCCTCAGTCACCCAAAGGAAAGAAGATCAGATTACAGAAGTCCAAAGTCAAGGCAAAGGTGTATGCATTTACGATAATAAAAGAGTTCTGCATTACGAGTTCATTCTTGAAGGTACAACTGTCACTTGCAAGGCTTACACATCCATTATGGAACGATTGTGACAGAAGTATGTTCGTGTCAGGCCTGAGTACCAAAACGGACAATGGTTCCTTCTGCACGATAACGCACCCGCACACGGAGTAATCATTGTACAGCAATTCCTGGCACGAAAACAAGTGTTTGTACTCAACCCCATATTCTCCAGACTTGTCACCATCTGATTACTTTCTATTCCCTAAATTAAAGCTGCCGTTAAAAGGAAAAGTTTTTCAAGACATTAAAGACAGGCAAAGAACTGAGACATCAACTTTTCACTGTATTAATGACCTTTCTTCCTTTCGTTGGCTGATCGTTCCACTTCTTACATTAGCGCAGGAGGAATGTACTTCGAGTAAAATATATTTACGTTAAATTTCCCACTTTTTCATGTTTCCTTAAAATTTAGTCTCAGTACTTAATTGAGACTGGATTTTAAGAAAACATGGTAAAGCAGGGAAAGCTGTTTGTGTATATTGTTACCATATTGTGTGTGAGGAACCAGCTTTGCGCTTAATGGCTCGTAAGCAGAGCGTCTGTTATAAAGATCTCGTATATTTGACTTGTTTTCTTTAAATTGAACACATTTAGAACATGAAACAGTTTTCTCATTTTTTAAAGATTTTTGTAGTGTTCCTAACACACATACGAATCACAAAGCATCTTAATTTACGGATCTGCGTTCTTTAATCCCCTTCAGTTATTTTGTCAGACACCTCGGTAAACTCGTTCATATTTCCTTTAAAAGTACGAACAGCCCAAAATTGTTCAGAAATGTACGTGAACAAACATTTTTTCTTATTTGAAGCAAAGAGCAAAAACAATGTGTGGCTCAAAATTTTTGTTTGCTCCGCTCCAAATGTTCCTTTCGTAATCAAATTTGAATTATATTCCAAAAAACCCAGATTTTTCGAGAAATCATATATGCTGATGCATTACTTTGTGGATGATGGGGGCTGCTGTATATGACAGGGTTAATTTATCACGAGAACCATTTGCCATTAAAGAAGTGATTGAATGCCTTTCTAATCAAAACAAGTCCACATTTGTAGCGAAGTCGGTAACGCACGATTACTGTTTTCCGCCGTTGATCCGCGTTTCTTTCTAAAATGGTTTTTCAAACATTGTTTTGATATTTTGCGTATATTTTTTCTCTCATATTTTTTTCTTATCTATTAAGTATTGAATTAAAAATGCAACAAAGCAGTCATTTTTCCGCTGCTTTATTTTTTTAAAGAGAAATAGAAAAGAAAAGAACAATAATTTTGATGAACTTTAGGAAAATTATTTCATTTATCAATCTGACAAGATGATATGTGAAACAAAGACGAAGCCACGACATGACCGTTGGAAGAATCAAAGGGAGAACTTTTTGCACTAGAAATGATAAAAAAAAGCTTTGAAAATGTGTATTATTTTCTCGAAAACGCCAAATTCGCTTCGAGGTAAAAGGGAAAACACAGTGAGTGCGAATTCATTAATTACTTTCTCTCATTTTGAATTCATATAAATAAGCACATTGACAGTAAATAAATCAGCACGGAACATGAAAATAGGCGTAGTAATTAACCGGTTTACGTCAAACTTCATATCATGGTGCAGTGATGTACAGGGTGTATGCTTGACAAGTATGAAGTAACGCAGAAATATATGAATCGGTATCACACGACTACTGAACTTGCAGATTCGTCCTGATGAAGCCGAGCTAAACGATTTGCTAACCTATATATAGTCGATGTATAATAAACATTTTATTGTGAGAAACGTTAATATTTTTATTCTATATTAGACGTATTATCATATTCCTGATCAATGAGCTAATTTTCTTATCTTTCTTGGTTAGACCAAGCATGTACACTGAGTGATCACTGAATTATGAAGACCTACCAAATACCTAGTAGGTCCTCCTTTTCCCTCAGTACAGCAGCTATCCGACGTGGCATCGATTCAATAAGATGCTGGAAGCAGTTTAGGAGTTATGGCCAAACAAGTGTATGTATTGCGATCTCCAATGCTTTTATGGAGGTGGTGATTAATCTATAAAGACGCCTGACATTCCTTTCCATAGTGCCCTACAAGTGCTCTATGGGATTAATATCGGAGAAATTCGGAGGCCAATCGATATGCTGGAAGTTTGAATTGTGTTCGTTAAACCATTGCTGCACAACAATGGACCTGTGGCTCGGCGCATTGTCATCTCGGAAGACACCGTCGCCAATCGGGAAAACTACAATATTTCTGAGTGTACAGAGTCAGCAAGCAATTCATAATAGTGGGCCCCTGTTATATTAGGTGTGCAACTTAATTCTTGGCCCTTAACCACAAGCGATCATACACTGCTGGCCACCCCAAATGCAACACCGAGTAGGACACGATATAGCAAAGCCAGATTTACTGGACACATAACAACAGATACAAAGATGAATCGATTGAGCTTACAGGCCCGTCCGACTTGCGGAACACGCAGACATCAATAGTTCGTGTGGCTCCCATGGCTGGCAATAACGGCCACTACACGCCACGGCATCGAACGAAAGAGGCTTTGGATGCGGGCTTGGGGTATATCGGTCCAGGCTGCTTCCACACGTTGCCACAGTTCATCACGCGTAGCCGCGGGTGGTGGTTGCCGAGCCACTCGGTTGCCGATCAGCGACCAGACGTGTCGATGGGCGACATATCGGGAGAACAGGCGGGCCACGGCAGCATTGAGACCTGGTGGGCCGTGAAGAATTGTTGAACAATGAGTGCCACGTGCGGGCGCGCATTGTCCTGGTGAAACGTGGCCGCTGGCAGGTCCTGCAGGTAAGGGAGGACTACAGGCTCCAAAATGTCGGAGATTTAGCGATGGCTGTTAAGTGTACCGGCGATGCGTACCAGACGGGTGCGGGTGTCATATCCAATTGCGCCCCAAACCATAATGCCAAGCGACGGACCGGTATGGCGATGCATAATGCAGGCCGTCATACAGTCTCTCGCCGCGGTACCGCCACACGCGGATCCGACCATCGTGGTGTGGCAGGTAGAAGCGAGATTCGTCGGAGAAGACAAGGTCGTGCCATTACGTAGTCCAGGTGCGACGTTCAACGGCCCACTGCCGCCGCACTCGCCGGTGGTGTAACGTCAATGGTAATCGGAGCAATGGGCGCCGTGCGACAAGTCCCCACTCCTGCACACGACGTCGAACGGTACGTGCTGACACAGGTTGTTGCGCAGCACACAATAATTCCTGCGCTAAAGTTCATAATGTGGCGGTGCGAGCCGTCAATGCCCGCCGCACAACATGCCGGTCCTCTCGTTCGGTGGTGTGCCGCGGCTGGGACAATCGCTCACGTCGGTCCGTCCGTCTCTCCTGCACCCACCGAATCCATACTCGCCTCACTGTGGCTGGACGTCGTCCCACACGGGCACCGATGTCTCGGTACGATAAACCGCTGTCGCGATAAGCCACTATTCGTGGTCTGTCGAACTCCAAAACGTGCTGGAATGACTGCCGTATTCTGCGACGAGGCATCAGGAAGCTTCGCAAGGACAGGTCCGGCAGCACAATACACTTCCACTACTTACACCCCGCCTTCTGTGCAGCCTTCTTATAGTGCTTCTCGGTGGCGTGCCAGGCGCACATGATTTGCATATGCCCTGCAATGCTAATCGTTCGCGTGTCCTCTCGCGGGCAACGCATGCTGCGAATTTCAGGCCAATCGGATGCTTCCTTCTTGGTGTTGCATTTTAGGTGGCCAGCAGTGTAGTTGTGTACAGAATTGAAATAAATTAAGGAATTCTTTTGGATAAGTCTTCTCAGTCTCGTGTCATTGTGAAAAGATGGCACTCTAATCAGCAATGTTGTGAATTTTTTTTCTTCTGAATATGTCTTTAATGCATTTCTTTTCCAACGTGTCAAGGAAATTAATACGGGAAGTTCAAGGCCTACTGTTAGTTAATCACTTTCCTGCCCGATATATACAAACGTCATGTTAAACAGTCGTTACCCTCGCAAATTAAGCGTTTGCTGGATATCCTTAAGTATTAGGTATTCGGCAAATCACAATCTATCTACTGAGATCCAAGGAAATTCTCAAGAATTCCAATGTTGAATTTGCTTTCACAAGGTATTCTTGCTCACATAAATATTCCATAAAAAAATTGCACTGTTCATTAAGTTCTAGTTAAATTAAAATTTTTGGAGATATTTTGCGTACGATATTCAAATGTTTACTGGGCTAAAATTCCGAACACGTGAAATGCAGACAAATCCCATTTTTAGGCATATTAAAATTAGTTCTGCCTAAATCATCTGTAGTGTGACATTTTAATTCAATGGTGATCCTCATTTAAGAATATTATTCTCTCTTTCTATTTTTAGATTTGAGATAATGAATTTACATGCAAAAAGAAAGCTGGCCAACTCTTAATGAACATAGAATGCCTTAATTACGTTACTTTTGGCTGCCAATAAATAATGAGGATGTTCCATAAAAAACGATACAGTCAATCTAACGCCTTTGACACAGTTAATGGCGTTAGAATATGATTTTATGAGAAAGTTTGCCGTATCGCTCTCCGTTTTATTCTGTGTGAAATATCTGTTTTACAAGGTTGCTATAGACACGTACAGAATGAAGCACTAAAACAGTACATAACTTGCATCAACTTTCATTCAAAGTTTGTTGCAATACTTTTGTAAGCATATGGTATGTAATAAACATTCTTTGATGAACATGAATTCCTATGGTTTTCACGACTTAAAGTGAGCTGCAAGAAAACTGCTGCACACACAAGAAACTACTGGGAAACAAAATGCATAGATGTATATTTTATGACATTGTAAAGCATTTAGAATTTGAAACTGGTTTCTCGAGTAACTGAAGCCGCCTGATAGTGCTCTCTCAAAGCCAAGGATGAGAGAATTGATATCACAGCGTGTCAACTGGATTATTAAGAGTGTGGATCAGCTTTCATTTGACACAATCCTGTGTTCTTTCAGATTAATTGCAATAGTAGAAAAATGCTTTTGGAACCTCTCCTACGAATTTTCTCCGAAGATGCGAAATTACTATACTCATTTGCTTTTCGGTAATCTTCATCTTAGGTTGCATCCAAAACAGAAATGCGAGTAAAGGGGGCATTTATAATTCAGTGCAGCTCGTTTAAAATTTCAAGCTCTTCAGCGAAAGCATTTATACTTCATGATAAATACGAAGTCTCATCTGATATTCAGGCGAAACACTAATAAAACTCTGGATAGATTAAGGAATCTTAAATGACTTCGAATCCATTTCTATTATATTCCAATTTCCTATCTGCAATTTATCTGAAAGTAATTAATTATGGAATGTGAAAATTTTGAATGAAGAAACGAATCGGTGTTACCAATAGTGCATTAAAACTGGTGATTAGTTAAAGCGGAATATTACATTCCATTCACAAATGTAAAAATGTGATTTACATAGTGTATGAGAGTTATACAGCAGACTTTCACCACCTTATGTCTAAAAATGCAGTAAAAATATCTTTCTCCTACGGTAGCGATGCGCCATAAGATTTATCAAAACATGAGATACTGGAAGTAATTAAAAAAACCGTCTTGTTGCACGATGATATTTATTCAGCTAAAAAACGAAATTTATGTACAGGTTAAAAAACATGAGCACTTTCGGTGTCACAGTGACACCTTCATCAGATGTGTGGAACGAGACTTAGCGCTTTAAGCCGCCTTAAGAATTCTTCAGCTCCTCCGGATTCCTTTTCAAAAGCCTTCAATCCACCCCCGGCTGCCATGTACCTGATTTATTTGGTAGATTAAAACTACTTAAGGAAGGGTACCCTATTCGCCCTCTTGTGTCAGGTTACATTGCCCCCACCCGACCTTTGGAAAAGCCTTGGCAAGTTATCTCACCAAATTTACCGTGAATTATTCCTACTCAATAAAGAGTGCCACACAAGCTATTGATAAGTTAAATTAATTCAGATACTACCAACTTCTTATTTTTTGGCGTCTCTATATGTAGTTTCGTTATACACGAATGTACCTATGGAAGCTACATTTCGCCGCCCCGGTGGCGCAGTGGTCTAAGGCGATGGCCTCTGATCATTCGCCCGAAAGGGGTCCGGGTTCGAATACCGGTGAGGCATGGATGTTTTGTTTGTCTTACGGCACTGGCTCTTTCCCTTCCCTGGAACCAGTGACCCTAAATTAGGGACGGGCGACTGCTTATAGCCCATTGAGTTGCTCACGGTGGTCGTTAAACTTCCAACCAAAAAAAAAAAAAAAAGTTACATTTCAATTAATTCAGGCTTTACTCATTGATTCTAACATTTCTGCTAATGATATTTCATAATGAAAGCTCTTCATCTAATTAAAAGGCGTTCAAATTTCAGAATACTTTTTTATCAACAAACCAATGGAACAGCCATTCGTTCACCTTTATCTGCAGTTTTAGCAGAAATTCTTCTTCAGCGCATTTAAAACAAAGTCATACAAGAATTCTCACAAAAACCTAGTTTCTATATGCGTTACTTTGACGACATCTTGGTAATTTGGCCATATACCATAGATCAGTTACATCAGTTTGTCACCGTTATGTCTTCTCAATAGCCCTCCATCAAACTCACGATAGAACTTGAACATAATTTTGTTTTACCTTTTCTAGATTTTCAAATTACTCGTAACCCTTCTGACAATTCCCTGTTTTTTGCCGTTTATCGAAAACTCACTTCCACACCCACTCTAATTCCGTACAATTCTGCCCACACTTTCCAGCATAAAATTTCTGCTCTGCACTTCCTTTTTAGAAGAGCATATTCACATTCTTCTAGCCGTTTTGCCAGATCTCAAGAACGACAATGGATATCATCTTTTGCTAAAAACCATTGTTATCCGGGCGACGTTGTTAAGGAGGTGCACAATAAAGTACGGTTTGCTATTTCAACTGCTTTAATTAGTGAACGAGTGCCTAAAAAGTATGTTGGATCTGTTGATTTCAATCCACATATTGTAAACCTTCTTACCAACATATGCTCCCGTCATAAAATACAATTTGGAATGCGATCATGCAATCTATATTCCATTATCCGCAACGATTGTGACAAAATTAACAAAGGGAAAAAATGGGGTGTGTATGTTATTACTATGCTCGACACTACTTCTGGCGAACTAAATAATCATTATGTATGTTCTGTAACGTACCAGGAGATGTGACGTACCTGCCAGAAGGACGCACACGACATAAAGGCAGATAGGAATCAGAATAAAATGTCCGCGTAGCTCAACTGGTAGAGTGACTTATTCCGGAATGAGGGGATCCGGGTTCGAATCCTGGCGTGGACAGAAATGACGGAGAAATTCACTTCGTTATAATGGCGCCCGAACTATCCGGATGACCCGACCGTTCAAAATCTCGCAATGGTGTGATGTTATTTCCACACTGCGAGATACGAAAAATAAGAGCAGCACTTCGAAAAAAAATAAAATAAGGGGGAGATGATGTAACGTACCAGGAGATGTGACGTACCTGCCAGAAGGACGCACACGACATAAAGGCAGATAGGAATCAGAATAAAATGTTCGCGTAGCTCAACTGGTAGAGTGACTTATTCCGGAATGAGGGGATCCGGGTTCGAATCCTGGCGTGGACAGAAATGACGGAGAAATTCACTTCGTTATAGTTCAACCAAAAGAAATTTGGATTTGAGATTAAATGAACACAGATATAATTTAAATATGAATCACCAAAGCACCTCTTTTGCAAGAACTGTAAATGCTGGAAATTCCATCCCAGACTGGGACAACGCTAAGGTCATAAACACACCTAACTTTGTTTATTCCTTGTTATGTACAGAAAGCCTCTATATTTCGGCTTGTAATACACGTTGCTGTAATGACTATTATCCTTGTGTTTTACCTGAACCCTGGGGCAATCTGATTAAGGAGGACAGCACAATAACTATTGTTTCTGTTGAGTAATTTTCGTTGGCTAATTATGCTTTTTCGACTATCTTGTTATCTGGTATATCATGTGACACTGACATTACCTTTCCCATGATGCATCTGCTCCACGTATTTAAGACCAGCATGTAGCCACATGATGGAAATCACATCTGATG
This sequence comes from Macrothele yani, assembly GCA_039090855.1. Lineage (NCBI taxonomy): Eukaryota > Metazoa > Arthropoda > Arachnida > Araneae > Macrothelidae > Macrothele > Macrothele yani. The sequence continues at coordinate 87,475,794 of CM076998.1, read as the reverse complement.
AAGGTGTCACCGTGACACCGAAAGTGCTCATGTTTTTTAACCTGTACATAGATTTCGTTTTTTAGCTGAATAAATATCATCGTGCAACAAGACGGATTTTTGAATTACTAGTATTTATGCACGAGTTATAGTGTTTATGAGATACTGGTACTTTCTAAATGAGAAAGATATTTATTCTACGTAAACCGATCCATGGCATAGCAATGCCTCAAACGATTTACCAAAATACGAGATACCGGTACTTCCTAAATATGAAAGATATTTTTTCTACGTAAACCGATGCATATGGTGGCGATACTTCTAAACATTTACTAAAATACGGGATACTGGTACTTCCTAAATGAGAAATATATTTCTTCTACGTAAAGCTATCCACACGGCAGCGATGCCTCAAAAGATTTATCAAAAAACGAGATGCTGGTTCTTCATAAACCGAAACATATAGTAGCGAAACATCAAAAGATTTATCGAACTAATATATACTTGCATTTTCTAAATGAGAAAGCTCTTTCTTCTGCGACGTAGAAGAAGAGCTTTTTCTTCTTTCTTCTACGTCGTAGAATATACGTAAACCGATCCATATAGTAGCGATGCTTCAAAAGATTTATCAAAATATGAAATACTGGTACTTCCTAAATGAGAAAGATCTTTCTTCTATGAAGACAAATTCATATGGTAGCTATGCTTCAAAAGATTTACCAAAATAAAAGATACTGGTTCTTCCTAAAAGAGAAATATCTTTCTTCTACGTAAACCGGTTCATATGGTAGCGATGTCTCAAAAGATTTATGAAAACACGAGATGCTGGTATTTCCTAAATGAGAAAGATCTTTCTTCTACGCAAACTGATCCTTATGGCAGCAATTCCTCAAAATATTTATCAAAATATGAGATACTGGTACTTCCTAAATGGGAATCTAAACGTTTTCATCTGGCATTGCACAAAAAATTACATTTACCAGAGAAAAATATTTAACTCTTTCAGAAATTAAGTGCAAATGTGACATTTTATTGTTGATATCTGAGGGTACCTTTCTTTGCGCCCTGTTTTTACTAAGAAATTCGAAACAAGAATATGATAGTGACAACTTGTAGTGATGGGTGCTTAGATGTCTGTGTAATAACAATCCTGTTTGTTACGAAAAAAACGTCGATGGTAATGTAGTTTTGTTTTCTACCACTATTATCATACGAAGTGTAATATTATTTCCACCGACTGTCAGGGATAAATGCTGCTGCTGCCCCAACGGTCGAGCGGTCTGCAGAGCGAGATTTCGATCATTTGTCCGATGTGAGTGCAGGTTAATTATTATCTCAGATGGGGCATGGATGGTGTTTTTGTCTTAAGGCGTTGGCTTTCTCCTTTCCCTAGAACCAGTAGCCCTAAATTAGGGACAGGAGACTGCTTGTAGCCCTTAGAGTTTGCTCATGGTAGTCGTTAAACACCGAAGCAAAAATAAAATGCTGCATCAAGTCTTCTTCCTCTCTAGTAAGTCTTGAAACTTACAACTCTTTTTTTCACTTAATACGAGATGGGCTAAATTGTACACAAAGAGTTCACCCATTTCATCATATATCCCCCCTATATTCCGGCAACTCTGCTCCGGAGTATTTAAATCTTCCTACATTTTTATAATTCTTCCTCAGTAAGAATACGGGCAATTCAGCTCTCCCTTTACATTGTAGCATACTTTACTGTTTTCTCTAACTGCCAATAATTTCATCTATTGTTTTATGCCCTTTTTTTCAGTCAGCCTTTCGGTACCAGGTATTTTCTATTAAATGGCGAAGATAATTATAGAAAGGGGATAAAAACGGGTTTAAATAACTGTAGCCCGTAGTATTCGGGGCAAAATAACCTGTCTGTAGACTTGACCAACAAGACACTTTGCTTAACCTGAACGAGAATGTTCTCAAATTTCCCAGATGAAAGCTTGTGATGTTATACTCTAAAATAACCCTAATTTTTAATTCCTGTCTTCTTATGTAAATTTGGTTTATTCTCTTTGAACATTTTTCATCCTGAACGCTACATATTTCTCTCTCGACGAATTTGTGTTTGGCAACCCTGACAACAGGTAAAGAAGTTATGAAGTACGGCCAACCTTAAGATAAGAGCCGCTATTTTCGAAATGTGTCACCCTCATTCATTCACTTTTACGCTCCCTTGTTTTAGAGTCTCACTTTTTTCCAACGCTGGGTATGTTTTACGGTTATGCTATTTTGAGCACGACTTTGTGAATTGTTACGAATTGCTAATTACGACTGCACTAAAGCCAGCGCAGTCTTGAATATTGCTAGGTATAGATAGGATTGTGTCATCTTGGATATGTTCTGTGACCAAGCTATTTGAACAAGCAGTGTGCTTGTTTGCCTAGCGACATACATTTGACGAAAATATTAAGAAGTGGGCCTTGTATGTACGACTTTTTACTTCACTTAGATGTTATATATCATACAGTGCTTAATTGGCTTTTGTCATGTTTAATTAAGGATTACAGCTACAACGAAGTGAAGACATCAGGGATTCAACCAAAGTAATTCAGTAAGTTTAAGTGTAGTTTTACAGTAAAGCACATTATTTCAGCAAGTTTAAGGCTCAGTGTTAAAACGATGTAGTGCTTTACAGATAAGTTTTATGGTAGGGTAACAGTTGTAACCTACGAATAATTCCTCAAAAATATATATATTATTCTACATTCCACGAGATTAAAAATATTTAAAGGGATTATTATACAATAATTCTACATCATTATTCAATTATTTCGTTATAGCGTATAGCCCGTCCTAGGATCGTTTTTTATGCTTTAAATAAATATTAATATATAGGGGATTGTGACGTTCCTGCCCCGCAGAACGCACACGACATAAAGGCAGATAGCAGCGAGAACGAAAGCGACTTGTTCCGGAATGAGTGGACTCGGGTTCGATCCCCGGCGTGGAGCAAAAATGACGGATAACTTTACTTCGTTATAATGGCGCCTGAACTTCCCAGATGGCCCGGCCGTTAAAGATCTCGCAATGGTGTGATGTTCTTTCCACACCGCGAGAAAAGAGAATTCCTTTTCCAGCGCTTCGAAAAATAAATGTGTGTGACGTTGCATCCACACACTAAATTGACTGGGAGTTCTCAAGTGCACGTTCTACAGCGGATGGCTGCCTGCAACGATTCATGGTCACGGCGGACCCGTGGGCCATGCCTCCAGCATTCTTTCGGGGGGGGGTGCACACGACATAAAGGCAGATAGCAGCGAGAACGCAAGACGCACACGACATAAAGGCAGATAGCAGCGAGAACGCAGGACGCACACGACATAAAGGCAGATAGCAGCGAGAACGAACGTCTGCGTAGCTCAGTTGGTAGAGCGACTTGTTTCGGAATAAGTGCACTCGGGTTCGATCCCGGCGTGGACAAAAATGACGGAGAAATTTACTTCGTTATAGGATGTTGCTCGTCCTATGACGGAGTGAAATTTTTAACTGAAGCAGATTGAAAACAAATCAAATAGACGCCGGATTTCTGTAAGGAAATATAGTAAAAACTTATATAGTAAGAACTCATTTATGTTAGAACTCAAAATTATATGCTATTTATTTACGTTTTTCAAAAGACCTAGCGATATATAACATGCAAAATATTTGCTGTTTAACAATTTTAGATTAGAGCGTTTAGATAGATCGATATTTTGCAAAATGTGTAATATAATCAGCACTAAAGTCAGAAAGTTATTTTCGTGAGAACTTACTTTAATAACTTTTACTTTGAGTTTTCGAGTTAAATTACTTTTTCTCCTACACACTTGTTATTCCCTTCACTGCTTGTTTTAAACTGTTCGATGCGACGGTGAGTTTGAAACTTCACACCGAAGCTTTTACTACAAAGTAATGAGACATCTGGTATTACAAATAGGAACTATCTTAATTCTCGACAACGTGTTATTGAGGCGACATCTGCTTTTAGATGCAATTTTGCTCACTTTGACATCTCAAGATTTCAATTTTTATTGTAGGTTAGAGCGTTTAGATAGATCGATGTTTTACAAAATGTATAACACGATAATCAGCACTAAACTCGGTAAGTTAGTTAAATTATAAAAAGTAAAAAACAAGTTAAGCGTACAAATTAATATTCGAAGTGTGACAAATTAAATTTACAGACAAACACAACTTCCCGTCATATTAAGAATTCAACTCGCATTTTGTAGATCAGAAAAATATAACTCGAGTCATTGATAATCTAATATTTTGAAACTAGCACGCAATCACCTTGACATTTAAAAGTGATCGCGTGCTATTATACAGCAGGTAATCACTTTGACATCTCGAGAGCACACACAAATTGATCGATACGTGATGGTGCAATAATGAAGACGTTGCTGTGACGTCAAGCGTTCCAGAGGGAGAGGAAAGAGAGAGAGAGAGAGAGAGAGAGAGATCTGGGTGTTTATATGTAAACACCCAGATAACGAAATGATTGAATAATGATGTAAAATAATTGTAATTACAAAACTGGATCTATGTAGTTTGGCATCATTAATCGATATTCATTCGGGACCCGGAAATAAATTCCAAGTATGAGGAAGTACTATGTCGACTTCTAAACCGTATAGAAATTTTCAATTAAATTTTACTGAAAACACATTCGAATGAAAGGCCTAAGCGTTCATCCAAATGTGTGCAGGTTCGAGTTCCGAACGAAGTGTGGGTTTTGTGCTCGTCTTACGGCTGTCTATCTCTCTTCTCTGGAACCAGTGATCCTAAATTAAAGACGAGCGATTATTTATATCACTTAGAGTTGCTCACGGTGGTCATTAAACCCAGAAACTATATCAAAGAGTGGGAACTCATGAAAAAGATAGGAATGTAGTGTTACAGGGCTTGGTGCTGAGTTCTATAACAGAGCCCTATGTGGAGGGTTCGTTTGATGCTTCCTTTGCAGTAAGTTCGGTATCGGTGGTTTAATCCGTAATTCTCCCAACTGAAGCAGATAAATACAATACAGAGCATAGAAAAGTGAATCGACTGAGGCTAAATTTTGCAGTGAGGAAAACGTTTATTCAGATGTTACGGAGAATGTCATCAAGCTTTTGTCCGTCATTTTCGTGCTTTCCTTCTTTTAGTTCTCCCTAGGTATTCTACACGCCGAATTCTGCATATCTCTTCCCGGCCATCCAAACCTCTATCATCGGCCTCAATTTCGTCCTCCTTCCCTTTTGTCGCGAAGAATTCTGCATCCCCGCTAAAGCTATCTTCCTTCATCCGTTCCGACAAACCCCGAAGGATTTTTTCGCTTCCTAAAAATACTCACCTCCTCTCTCGACTTTTCGCCACCGAGTCTCTCCTCTCATGCCCGGAGAGAGAAACCCCCTTGGTCCGTCTGATTCCAAGAAAGCGCAGCCCCGCCTTCACCCTCAAAACTCTTGCTCTTAATTGCTTAGCTTCCCTCTCTGCTGCGACGCGTGGGAAAGGAAATGATTCCAATTCACTATCTCTAAAAATAGCAGCAGAATCTCACTTCCGATAAATATGGAAGCCCCGGTTACAAAACCCTGGTTACAGCAGATACGAAGTGAACAAAAAGTAAGTGCTCTTCTTTTTATCTGAAAATGGGAAGACAAAATAGCAAAAGAGTGATCTAAGCGCAACTTTTGATACTTAACAACTTTACACGAAGTGGGGTATGTAGGTGAAGCGTCGTATCGATCATATAAGCTCGTAACCAGCAAAACATGCAATAAAAAGTTGTGTGATAGAGGAAAGAAAGATTCTACAAATTCTCTGAAATCAGCAAAAAAAAAAAAAAAAAAAAAATCATCTAAAATATTAGTAAGAGAAAATATCTTTGCAAATAATATTATGCAACAGTTCAAGGTTATTTCAAAATTCTTCAAAGCTTATGATCGGTCATTCTGAGTATTTTTACATTTGCTCCGTGAAATGGCTTTCGAGACACTCAGCAATTACGAGTCATTTACGCTATTTTTAATGAATGTTCTTTACTTTTTCAATTGACGACAATCGCAGTTTCAAAACCGCTTTTCAAGAAAACTGTGACGCGAAAAATCCGAGAACCACCAGCCATCCATGGCCGAACATAAAAGTATTGAAAGAAAAGAAAGAAACTCAGCAAATTCAGTAACCGAGTCCATCCATCTAGACGCAGACATGAACTAAGGGCGCCACGATGCGCTGTCCTTTATTCTCTAATGCTGATGCAACATCAGAACATCATAAAATCAGTCAACGGAAGCTCTGCTCAAAGGCACAGAGGTTCTTAATATTTTGCCCTAAAGCAACACTTGTTGACAATGCATACAGAGATCTTCCGTCATGGACCCTTGACGTCATTTCCCTTTGTTCTTCCAGATGATGGATTTTTCATGCTGCTGACCCCCTGCCTGTGCCATTATCTATTATATACCGTCTGTTTACTTCCATTTAAGGGTGCCTTGCCTGCCCTCACAAAGTACCGGAAAGTACAGTTACTAAGGAAACGTGTTTTCTGATGGAACAATATTTGTTCCCTCTACGCGTAAATATGGTTGCGGCCGATAGTCCAGTTGACAAATACGTGGTAGGTATTCCCAAGCTACAAAGCGTTTTTACGGGATATTTTATTTCGTTACATTTTTTAGAGAGGCCAGTCCGTTTGGAAATACGTTTCGTTTTATGAAACTAAGAAAGTTTTTGCTACCTCGGGTTTGTAGCACTCAGTTGCGATTTACTTAAACAACGAATCTTAGCATTTCGAGCAATTAGCGCAAAGTTATAATAGTAGGTGTTCCGATTTAGTCCACATACTCAAAAGCAAAGAAATATAATCATATAGCCAATAAATTAATGGGGAAAACAAAACCAATACATAATTGTTTCTTCGTGAAATCATTAGTATACAAAATCTGTTCAATGGCATAGCGATAGTGACTAGGGCTAGGAGACAAAATATATGTTTGCACCCCTTGAAAAACAACTAAACAGATGTACCACTGAAGGAAGTATGAAGAGGTACATAGTGCCACTCTGGTAGCAAAGTGGTCGAAGCACTGGCTTCGAGCTCCTACAATCATCCCACGTTGAAAGTCCGTCAAATCGCATTTTTTACCCATCTCGTCACCCAAAAATCCCTTTTACTATTGTCGCAAGCATTAAGCTTTCTCTTTTTATACTAGCCTCGCCCACTGGCGGCAACAGCATGCAGCCATAGCTCATTTGCTGAAAACTGTGAGGTGGTCATTATAAAGTGGCCACTCAGTGTATATCGCCATCTCATCGAATCGATGCCTCGGCGAGTGGCCGCAGTTTTGAAAGCTAAAGGGAAGCCCTACAGCTTATTGGGAAGGTGGTCATAATGTAATTTCTCATGGATGTATGCAACGTACCTACACCAGAGGTGACGCTCATGTCAAGACGGAGAAGTTGCAGCGATCAACTTAGTCGGAGTAGCTTAATTGGGAAAGCATTCAACTCCGGAGTTGAAGGGTGCGGATTTCCTTGCCACCTGCAGTTTTGCGTTTGGCTGTAACTTCTTGCAAAACTGAATGTCTATGAGCCTCATAAGAATGAGGTCAGTGCATCTTACGAAAACAGAAGTTAGAGACTCACATAAAGAAATTGAGAAATAAAATATAGGTTTCATAAATAAGAATTGAGGTATAATCTTTGGGAGGGATTCAGACAATAAACCAAGATTAAAGAAGTGCTGATGTATCTAAAGAAAGTGAACTGGTGATGAACAGTATATATCTCCAGCGTGTTTGAAAATAGGCTGACATAGACACAAAAATCAACCGCATGGATCCCCGAATATAAGAAAAAGGAGGAGAAAGGGCCCGAAGTAGAAGGAATGTTGAATAAAAAAGGAGCGCTCGAAAAGAAAAGAAAGGGAATGCCAAAGTGAGAGAAACCTTTGTCGGACAGTAGATAGATGTGGGTTGTAATTTCTGAAGTAAAAGAAAGTTCTCTTAACTTTTGACGTTCATAAAACTTCTGCCTGCTTCTTTTACCGTATTCATTCAAAATACTGTGTACATATTTTTTTCCTGGTCATTATTGCAGCTTGTGGTTTCAAGATTTCGGGAGTTTGACACTGGTTCGTTGACCTCTTGTTTCTCTTCAGGTGTCTGAATGCAATGTTTGCAGTTGAATTGGAACCGCTAATTGCCTCGTTTAGAGTCCAACTCGGTTTAATACACGCACACCACAACTGTGAAAACTGCAGAATAAATGCATGACATCATGTATTATTCTCGAACAACGGAAAGCGTTCCTTAAATATTTATTTTTAGTAATTATTAAACATTCTTTGCTTAAAAGACATCAAACAAGGGCGTGGTTTGGCGGTAATTGTAAGGGCGAGGTTGTTATCACTTTGACTGCTACTAACAGATGAGCGGGAACGGAAGACAGAGAGAGAGAGAGAGAGATTGTGTGGGTGGATAAGTGAGGTAAAGAAAATATACAGACTAAGAGAACAAGAGGGAAAGTGATGAATATGAAAATGAAAAGGAGGAAAAATAAGTGGCATGTGGAGGAAGACGATCTTTTTCACTAATGGATGTCTGAACTTGTTTTTGTGGTGTACGTTCCTATTTTCGCGGCACCCTAATGCAGTGTCATGTAAAACAAAGAAAGGCGACTTGTCTTTCGTTCTATTTTCGTGGCATTAGTGCAGTGTCATGTAAACAAAGAAAGACGGCTTGTCTTTCACACTCAGATTATTCTATAAATAACCTGTGTGTTGCCCGATGAAACAAATTTTGTGATCGTATTTATCAGATATTGCATCGATAATAAAACACACACACTCTCCTTACCGATTGTATTGTTACTCAGAGACGTAATTAAGCATTTCTGCGTTCAGGGCCAACCACAAAATATTGCGCCTCCGTCATCATTATCATCATCGCCATCATTATGGACCACTATGAATCCACTGTTGGATGAAGGTCCCCCAAGTTTCTTCCACAACGGTCTCTTTTGAGGTAGTCTCCTCCATGTCACTCTGGCGTGCTTTTGAATTTCACCCACCAATCTACCACGTTGTTTTCCTTTTAGTCTGTTTCTGTGCCCTGGTATCGATTCCAGTACTTCAGCTGTCCATCGTTGGTCCATTTCTCTAGCAATATGCCCAGTCCATTGCCGGTTTAGGAAACTATTAAATTAGTAATATATTTATACAGTATATATATATATATATACTATATTGACAAAATTCACAGGACACCTAGAAGAGAAACACAACATAGCATTTATTGTCATACATTAGTACGGTGTAGGCCCACCTTTGGCCTTAATGCATGCATTGACCTTTTGCGACAAGCTTTCAACAAGATTTTGGAACACAGCGATAGGTATGCGCTTCCATTCAGTACATAATGCTGCCGCTAACTCTTGCTTAGTTGTACGCCTTGGTTCTAAAATTCTTATCCGACGTTCTAATTCCTCCCATAGGTGCTCCATGGGATAAAGATAAGGGCCCTGTGCTGGCTAGTTCACACACGATACGGGACTATCGTCAAAACACACCGTAACAGTCCTTGCTTTATGGGACGTAAGTCGTGTCTGTTTTAAGCTCCGTGTTTCGCCGTCTACTGAGTGTGTTTTGTGTGCTCTGTCGTTTAACTTTTGTGCGTGCCGTCAAGACGAAGGTTGTATCTTTCATTTGAGACATCTCCCGAGTCGGTGAGTACTATTTTCAGTTAGCTATCAGCACTTTATTTTCTCGACCAGTTGGTCGTTTTTACTAAATTAGGCCTCGCCATCGGCGATGGCGACTGCTGATAAGAGCAGCGTTCCCGCTCTCGTCACAGCTTCTCCTTCTACGTCGATCCTTATCTCTGACGGAGCAAACCAATCAGCGTTGGTCCTTGATGATAAGGAATATCGTCCTTTTCCTGATGCCTATTGGTCTTCTTCTTCTACGCTTCGACTCTCTGACTCCACCCCTCCTGGTGGTGATGTTACGTCGTTCGCTTCTGTTGCTGCCGATGACGTAATGGATATCTCTGAGGGCGTTGCTTCTCTGCCCTCGGTAGCCTTGCCCAGCGTTGTGTCAGCTCCTTCATCCAGCGCTGCACCTCTGCCTTCCAGTGAAGGTTTGCCTTCCCCCTCTTATTCTAGCGTTACCCCAGGTGCGTCCCTACCGACGCAAGCGACTCGCCTTTCCCTTGCGGATGCCCATGTCCAGATACATGGTGACTCACTTCAATTGGACGTTCAGCACTTCTCACCGGCTGCGCAGGAACTTCACTCCATCCGCGAGTTTGGAGTGTGCCTGGATGCTCTTCCGAATACACCGTTGAAGGTCTATTGTGATACTCTCCTTGCTTTTCCTTCCAGCCGGAGCCATTGCTCACCTCACCCGCCGGCAGCCGACGGTGATTGTTTATTTCACATCCAAAGAGCATGCAGACACGCTTCTAAATTTTGGTCTTGACCTGGGAGATCACCACCTTGAAGCTGAACCGATCGCCAGGCGCCCTGTTCAGGTCTCCTTGCATTCGGTGCCCTCCGAAATCTCGGATGCGATGATATATACTGCACTTAGTAAGTGTGGTAAGATTGTTGATCCTGTTATCACACATTCAGCTGCGCCGAAGGATCCTGCAAATAAGAATGTTCGTAGTTTTCGCCGGAGTGTTCGACTCAGCTTTCCATCAGAGGAGCATCTCCATAAGTTCCCACGGATCCTAAACGTCCAATGTGGGCAGCTCTCCTACAGAATTGACATGCTAACATCAGAACACTGAGCTAATTGCAAAGAACTTGGGCATCAGCGTGTTCGTTGCCCCAACAACGAGTATCCAGCTCCCACGGCTTCTAGAGTGCCTCACGCCTCTAAGCAGCCTCCTGCTACATCTCGCTCTTGACCTGCACCATCTTCTAGTGTGCCAACTGCCCCTGGGCCGAGTTACACAAAAAGTACATCTAAAGCCTCTTGTCAACGAGCGTCTTTTGATGCTGACCTTACCTCCAACCTTCATCTTCCAGTGTCCCTGATCTTATTACTCATGATCACCTATTACTCCTGATCCTATTACTCCTGATCAGTAATCCTCACCTATTACTCCTGATCACGTGGCAGCATCGGGAGACCTCGCCGCTGGTTTCCCACCAGCCTTCACTGTTGGTGTCTCCGAGTGTGACGGCGGCGCCGATAACTCCTCTGACTCTGCGTCTGCTAACCGAGCATCTTTGCTCCCTGGAAAACTCATTTCTGGCACTCGTACAGGTACCCGACGTAAGAAGAAGAAGAAGAAATATCACTCTGCGGATAAGCGACCGTTCCATGCTACCAAATCTTCAGGACATTTTTCTCCCTCTCCTGCGCCCACAGAAGTTGAAAGGGACACTGATGATGATTGGTCTCCGCCTTCGTTTGAGGTGTTTTCAAATGTACTCTCCAAATGTGGTGCTCCTTCAGAACCTCTCAATCTCGGAGATTACTATCAGTTTTGCACCCATACCACGAACCTGGATTCGACGTATGACTACCTCAGAGAGCGCGAAGACATTCTTCCCACGCTGCTCCTGCAAGCCGGATGCATTGCTAAGTACCTTCGTGGGTTTGTACATGACCCCCTGCACCACTCATGGACCATTGGCTGCGTAAACCGATTACAACAACTCCTGAAAGTTGCTCAGCGACTCCTCCAATCAACGACTGACCATTCCATTCAAGGTCACGACCCTTAATTGCAGAGGGTTCGCTAGCCCCCTAGCGAATGCTCTTGTAATGGAAGACCTCTCGCCCCTCGGGGCCGATCTGTTGCTACTGCAAAAATCAAACTGCCATTCCTCCACTCTGTTTACTCGCTGGCATGCTAGTGATTATGTGTTCCATCATGCTTTCCGCTATTCATCTCATGGTGGGCTTGCTATCGGAATACATCAGCAGTTCCGATCCACCCTCACTGCACTCTCAGTGCAGAACTTATGTCGGGATTTACTCCAGCAAGTTTCCTTCACAGTTGGCGGAGCTCGATTTCACACCTTTAATGAGTATATTCTGTGCACCTCTATTCATTTATCCATCTTGTTCACCAAACTCCGTCGAGCTCTCTAAAAGTCTCGCCTTCGGATCGTGTGCTCCTGGGTGGACACTTCAATTGCACCCTTGACCCGGCACTGGATCACTCTCCTTCGTCACGAGAGCGTCTGACGGATCTCGTCGCACTAATCCATGAACTTGTTGCTGATTTCTCCTTCACTGATGCTTATAGGCGCCTACATCCACAAGAGACCTCACACACGTGGCGCTCGTCTGGGAGTCAGCTTCCATCGACTGCACGCCTAGATCGGGTTTACGTTTCCATACCGCTTCTTGCCTCTATTACCGAGTTGCGAAATCCACCTACTGCTTCCTCAGACCACTGCACGGTCACCCTCATAGTGTTTGTTGCAGCGTCACTCCCTCGGACTGTACGTCCGTGGACGTTTGATTCCAATCTCCTCACTGATCCTGACTTTGTGCCTCTGTCCGTACTTTCCTCGCTGCTCGTCGCGCATGGTTGCATTCCGCACCCTGTACCTTGACGTATTGGCTTCATGTCAAGCATCAGCTCCTCTTACATATCAAGCAACTTTCTTTCACCATGATGACTTCCAGTCCGATGCGCCTCGATCACGCCAGGCGGATGCTCGCACTGATTGGGTTGTCAGATCCGCTGTTTCCAGCATATAAGGCGGAGCTCCAGGCTTTGCTGAAACCTCTAGCGCAGCAAGCACTTTTACGTCTGCGTTATAAAATCTCAATCCGGAGGAATGCACCTATGATTGTCTAACATCAATGGAATCTGAACGTAAGTCTTCTACCTCGCTTTGTCATCTTCGCCTCCCCTCTGGCGAAATCACATCCGATTCGGCAGCGATTTGCTATCACGTTCGACAGTTCTATACCAGCAAGTTCAGTGAAACTCCTCCACCGTCTCCCTCTGCTCTCCCCCATCTTCTTAATAACCTGCATCAAGTTCCGGCTCATCTTGCTCACACCCTGTCTCTCTCACCCACAATCCACGGAGGTGTCCGACACCTTCCGTTCCCTTAACCCCCATGCCGCTCCGGGTCCGGACAACCTCTCTTTTTATTTTTATCGTGCGTTCTTGCCTCTTCTGTTGCCTTTTCTCCTCTCCGCTTTTTTCTGCTGCATTTAACTGCCCCCCCCCCTCCCGAGGAGTTTCACGGACGCACATGTGGTCCTATTTCCCAAGAAGGGTGACCCTCTTGACTTGGAAAATTGGCTCCCCATTTCTCTTCTCAATCAAGATTATAAACTCTATACTAAGCTTCTTTCCCGTCGACTAAACTCTGTCCTTCCTCGCATCCCTGCTGACTCTAAAACCTATACTGTTCCTGGGCCATTCTCTTTCCTCCAATGTTCAACTTCTTCGCGATCTCATTCATCTTGCCAAGACACATTCTGATCCTCTTGCTCTCCTTTCCTTAGACCTCCGTTCCGCTTTCAATAATATCTCACACGCCTATTTAACACAAACCCTGCTACACTTTGGCTTTCCTCCACATTTTGCCTCTGTTCTTCTCTCCCTCTACCTGGACGACGTTTTCCATGTCAAGACAGCATCTTTTCTCACAGCACCTGTTCTTTTCAAGCGGGAAGTTTGTCAGGGCTGCCCGCTTTCTGGTCAACTGTTTGCGATTGCCGTCGAGCCCTTTCTACGCTCTCTGCAAACGCCTCTCCTGGCACAACTTCTACCACCAGTTGCCAGCTCACGGCATCACTCAGTCATTTACTCTGCTTATGCAGATGGCATTACCGTCTGCATTCGTAGCGACTCACAGTTCCAACTGCTTCGTCGTTTATTCTCTGCATATGCTTCATGTTCTGCAGCTGAGCTGAATACGTCTAAGAGCACCGGATTGTGGAGCGGGTCGTGGTCCAATCGCATGGATGCTCCATGGGGGGCCACATGGTCATCCAAAAACCAACGTTTCCTGGGTGTGCACTTAGGTGCACCACAAGCTACATCCAGTGCAACTCGCACGGAACTCCATCCTCGCCTCCTCCGCACAGCTGCGTACTGGTGTCGTGCGCAGTTCTGTACGTCCTACTACCAGCGTGCAAATCTCACCAGGACATACCTTCTGTCCATCTGCAAGCATTCTTGGATCGCATCTACGACCCCGCTTTTCTGTCTCCAAGAGGTTACACGCTGCATTACTCGAGTAATGTGGGCAGGTCACCACTGGATTAACGTCCACAAGCTCTGTGCTTGTCCCTCCTATGGTGGTGCTGGCCTACCTGATGTCCCGCTGTGCTACAAAGCAAGCCGAGTGATCAACTTCATTCACCTTTTCACGGCTCCAGTGGCTTCCGCAGTTCAGGTACGTGACGTTCTTCCCTCCTTGCGTAACTCACATTTTTCCTTTCTTTCTTTAGTTCTCATGGATTGCTGTCCTCCCTCTCCATCCAAACTCCCACCAGCATATTCTGAAGCCCTCACTCACCTTCGCTCTCTCCCCCTCATTCGCTCCCCTCCCTCTTAACTCTAGAGGTGCCGCCCCGGTGGCGCAGTGGTCTAAGCGATGGCCTCTGATTATTCGTCCTAACGGGGTCCGGGTTAGAATCCCGGTGAGGCATGGATGTTGTGTTTGTCTTACGGCACTGGTTCTCTCCCTTCCCTGGAACCAGTGACCCTAAATTAGGATAGGGTGACTGCTTATAGCCCATTGAGTTGCTCACGGTGGTCGTTAAACCTCCAACCCACACCCAAACCCAAACTCTAGAGCTTCTTTCTGAACCCGTCTTCTTTAACTCCCTTGTTCATCCCCCCACCTCCCCTGCTTTTCATTCCCCTCTTGGCTCCGAGCATTTGTAGTAACCCTACAAGACCTCACTAACTCGGATCTATCCTGGCGCCCTTTCGCTGGCCTCCCCCTGCTATTCTCTCGTCCCATCCGCCCGTTTGGTCTATGACTCCCTGCTTGCTGCACTTCTTTCGCTTTTCCCTGATCTTGTCTCCCCCACTGGTCTCGTCTCTGTCTTTTCTGCCCCTCTTCCGCTGCCGTTTTTCCTCCGAATGTCAGACTCGTATCTTCCTCTCTCCTCTCTCGCCTCTAAATCTCTTTATCGTTTTCTAGTGCACCTTGCCACCCCTTCACCGCTTTCTATTCTCGAGGTTCCCCCTGCTTCTCTTCCTATTGTCCGGGCCGCTGCCCGCTCACCCTCATCCGCCCCTCTTCAAATTAATACCCACTGGCTCTTTTTGCATAATCGCCTCCCTGTTCCCTATTATCTCTTTCGCATGTCCCTTCTCTCCTCCCCTCTCTGCTCCTTCTGCGCACAGGAGGCAGACATTTCTCACGTCTATCTTTACTGTCCGATCCTGATGCCTCTCCTCCACCAGGCTTTCCGGATTGCCAGTCGCTCTTGTTCTAAAGATCTTTTGTTCACTGCCTACAGACATCTTCTTCTGCGGGCTCATCCACCTACGCCTCTTCCGTCAGTATGTGCCTATCTTTTCGTGCTGGTTAAACACGTTATTTACGTGTACCTTCAACAACTCCGCAGCGTTTCCTCTCCGGTCTCTTTACACCAGGCCAGCGCAGCACTTTTGTGCCATTTCCGAGATCGATTGCTTTCTCGACTCTGCCTGGAGTACCAGTCGGCTTCTTCCAGTCATCAAGAAGCCACCTTCTATGCCACCTGGGCGCCGGTTGCTCCATGGTTTGCGGTTGATTCTGGACTGCTACACCTATCAGTACCCTAGGACATTCTACACCTCCTTTGCTGAGTTCCGTGGTACCCTGGTGCCCCTCCTCCACTCTACGACTCGTCTCCATGTATATCATGTGATCGTGCGTTATATTTGCCGCACTCACACACCTTCTTAGTGTTTAGCCATTTTCATTGCACCTGTTTCATTTTTGTACAGTTATATACTTCCACATTGTGTACATACTACTGTCATCCCAGTGTACTTTCATGTTTTTTTTTATTGTGTATCCTTTGTACCTCTTGCATTTCTTGTGCTGTACCGTGCTTTCACATTGTGTTACTGCTTTGATCGTGCACGTGCAAATTTATGATAAATTCTGTCATCTGTCAGAATCCATGGCTTGTCCTGTGCTTTCACTTTATGCATATACTCATAACATCCCAGAGTGCACTCATGGTTTATCGTGTGCTTTTTACTGTACTTGTAGCATTTCTTGCGCTGTATCGTGTCTTCACATTGTGTACTTTATTTGGTTATCTCTGTGTATAAAACGGTTCATCATGTCTTGTTAATGTAACAGTTACATCTATTGCGTCGTACAGTGCTTTCGTTTTGCGCTAATTCCTCTTGTCATCCCAGTGTGCATTCCTAGTTTTGCCCTGTGATCTTACTGTTCCTTCTGCATTTTTTTCGTGCAATCCGCACTACCGTTGAATTGTGAATGCTAATGTCATCTCAGTGTATTTTCATGCTTACTCGTGTACATTAATTACCTTCAGCCCGCCTGTATTATGTTGCTTTGGTGCCGTCGTTAAATAACGTGCACAATTGTGCACGCTGTGTTTTTATCTCATGTATGTAATGTTTTACCTTCACGGCGGTATTTGAGCTGTTCTTTTTCTAATTTTGTACTATTGTTTCGCCTGTATTATCCTGTAAATCATGCCCAGCCAATGTCATGTGACACGATGTGTTTCTCTCTGTCATTTCTCTTGCAATTTTTCTGCAATAAGCTTTGCTTGCAGCATTTGTTTATTCATCCCCATTGTCATTGCAGTGTATATACCATCATTTTTTAACAGTTTGTATTATTTCCCAGTGAGACGCCCAACACTGTACGTCTCCCTCTTATGTTTTCTTATGATGAATGAATAATAAAGCGAATTTGAAACCTTGCTGTATGACTCGGTGCATTTTCCTGCTGGTACCAACAAGGCTCGGTGCTATAGAATGCCACAGATTTGGTAGGGCATAATCGTCCAGAATTTAGAGGTAGACGGGCTGGTTAACAGGTTTGTCCACGATAACCATTGGGCCGGGAGCATGGCGCGAAAAATACCCCCCCCACGAGTACATTTCCAGCTCCAAATTTCACAGTAGGAACAGTACACTGTGGTAAATAGCGTTCCCCCTGCCGCCACCATACCCACACACGGCCATCAGACTGATGGATCGTGTATCTGGATTCATCAGTTCATAGGACTCGTTTCCATTGATATACTGTAAATAATAAATGCTCTTTACACCATGATAAACAACGAGTAGCGTTGAGGGTAGAGATGAAAGATCAGCCGCACGACCACGGTAACCCATGAAATGAAGTTCTTTGCAAATGTATAATGAATACAGTTTCTTACTGGTAGTGTAGTAGTTAATTATAGTGAACAAGCTTAACTGCTAGCAATGTTGTAGTAGTAATTTAGATGAATAAAGTCTTATGCTGGTTGTTAATAGTAACACTTAATGAAAGAGACCTAACAGCCAGACAGAGGTCTGACAAAACTATGAACTGAGAATCAAAACGTACTTACTAAGAAAACCTTTTATTAGGGAAACTCCTGGTGTTATCCAACACACACTTCACAGAGCGCAATAATGACGAAGAACCTAATCACATAAACGAAGCTCTTTTTACATCAAACGAAGATCTTTTACACATAAAACAAAGCTCTCTTCGCACATAAACAAAAGCTCTCCCTACGCACATAAACAAACGCTCTCCCTGGTATCGTTGAACGCGCCTATTTATACTGCCTATACCACCACGTCATGACTTACACTCATTGCCACATATCATTCAGCGGGAGAAATAACATCTCGTTAAGTAAGAAGATAATTTACATAGGAAAATAAAATAACGAGAGATAGTAAAATCAAAAGGAAACTGAATCTAGAGTATACGTTACAAATGGTACGTGTGCATACCAAGGTTCCAACATTTTTATTCACCTGTACACTGAGGTCTTGTGCAGTAGTACTCCATCGATTAGCTGTAACAACTCTCCTGAGGTTTCGACGTCCTCTATCCATTATTTTTTTGGTCTGCCGGTACATTTTGCTGCTTCAGGCACGCGACGTATCTTCTACTTATTCAGTACATCCAAAACAGTTGACTTGTGTATGTTTAAACGTCTCTCGGTTTCTCTTATGGACACCCCACTAATATAATACCCAACAATCTTTCCTGTCTCAAAGTCAGTTCTCTCCCGCAGTGACATTTTCAGTCAACCTCACAGTGCGATAGGATCGCGGTCAGCTGCAGGCTTGTTTTTATACCATTTGCAGCTGTTTTTGTTTTTTTGATTGGAGGTTTAACGACCGCCGTGAGCAACTCAATGGGCTATAAGCAGGCGCCCGTCCCTAATTTAGGGTCACTGGTTCCAGGGAAGGGAGAGAGCCAGTGCCGTAAGACAAACACAACATCCATGCCTGACCGGGATTCGAACCCGGACCCCTTACGGACGAATGATCAGAGGCCAACGCCTTAGACCACTGCGCCACCGGAGCGGCCATTTGCAGCAGTACCGAGCATCTTAACAACGCAGAGGATTCGTTCATTTGTTTTTGAATGTGTGTGTCCGGTGACTTTTTTCAATATAGTGTATGCATATTTACATACAAGCTTTTGCATATTTTTTTTAATTGATGTAACAACTTATATACAGAAAGCTTTCTTTCACACATTTACAGGTGGCTTTATCATGGTACACTGATATTACAATACCTACGCTGGGAAAAATATACGTGAAACGTTAAAATTTTATAGAAAAATACCTAGGCAAAATTCCAGCATAATCGCTATTATGATTTCATATATCGATTGACTATTTTCCATACGTATAGGTGGAGATTAGGTAGACATAATGGGGCTATAATACATAATTTTGGGGATATATTCGTACGTTGAAGCAGGAGCCTGCTTCTCCCCCCGGTGGCGCAGTGGTCTGAGCGATGGCTTCTGATCATTCGCCTGAGATGGGTCTGGGTACGAATCCTGGTGAGGCATGGCAGTTGTTTTTGTCTTACGGCACTGGTTCTCTCCCTTCCCTGGAACCAGTAACCCTAAATTAGGGACGGGTGACTTCTTATGGCCCATCGAGTTGCTCATGGTGGTCGTTAAACCATCAATCAAAAAAAAAAAAAAAAAAAGAGATGTCTAAAATGCTGCAGTGGCAACAAAAATAGCGAAGTCAAACGGATATCTGGTGTTTATAGCTAAACAAACAACTGACGTATTTGAGAAACGAATTTCTCCGAAGAAATAATTCGTCATTTATACATGGTAGGCATTTAATGCTGATGTGTTTCCACACTCATCCCCAATCACCAAATCATAACTAGAGGAATATTCCATGGATTATTGGCATATTTTCACTGTATTCCATGTATTTTCTTCATTCAGAAAACTTGATAGCGGAAATCTGATGGTAATCAGATATATATGTGCAGTTGCTTCGAATTTCCTTATCCTGGATAGTGTAACGACTATCACGCTCGACCGGAAATCGGGAGGTGCTGGGTTCGATTTCCGCTCCAGAGAAGCGAAATTTTTCACGTTTTCTGAATGAAGTAAATACATGGATTACAGTGAAAATATGCCAATAATCCGTAGGATATATTCCTCTAGCTCATGATTTGGTGATTGTGGGTGTGTGCGGAAGCACGCCAGCATTAAAAAACAACTTTAAACAATGATAGTATCCCAAATTTTAATAACCCCTGAATGGTTTTACCTCATTCAGTCGGCTAGTAGAGCATTGCAACTAATTAAAATTTCTAGTGTAATGGAATTTTAATTTAAATCAAACCAAACAGAGCTTTACATCTCTGACTATGGAGATTACACTAAATGAAAACTTATTCCATCTCAAACGTCCTTTTGATAGATAGCTTAGGCGTCCAGAAGCGAAATTGTACTGAGCGATACTTCCGCCCTGTTAGAGTTTATCTCGATAACTCTTCGCCCACTGACTGAAACGATAAATAGAAATACATTGATGATGATGTGAATACCTCGAAATCAAATAATCACTTTGACAGACCGAACTGCTAGATTCTCATTCAACATGGTGATGAAAATGATTTCTGGGAAAGGAAGTCAGCAGCGAATATATTTCGATGACATCATTTGTTTCATTTCGATTGCTTCAACATTCATTCCTGTCCTCTTTTCAGCTGCATTGACGGTATTCGTGTGAAATATTTGATAAGCATGATTATCTGATCATCCGCTTGAACTCGTGGCACTAATTTGCTCTCAAAGGGTTTAGAAATTTGCTCTCAAAGCGACTGAAATATTTATTAGTCATTTCACAGCTATAGAAATCATGCCGGAAACACTGTTGCGACTCTTCTTGTAATCAACCGCATGCGGTAGATGAATGATCTGAAACGCATCTGCTACTTTTTCAAAGAAACTCTTTGAACAGGTAGTTGTGGGGTTGCCTCGATGACCCAGTGGTTTAAACGATGGCTTCTAATCATTCTTCCGAGATGGGTTCGGGTTGGAATCCCGGTGAGGCATGGATTTTGTGTTTGTCTTACGGCACTGGCTCTCTCCCTTTCCTCGAACCAATGGCCCTAAATTAGGGTCGGTGGAATGCTAATAGCCCACCATTGAGTTACTTACGGTGTTCGTTAAAACCGCACTTAAACAAACAAACAGGTAGTTGTGAAATTTTGTGCGAAAACAAACAAAGACATCGCTCTTTACTCGTTTTATCAACACATAGCAACCGAAAAATTGTTATCCGGTCACCGCTGGGGATACGAGACCCAGATCTCTCGATATCTAGCCGAGCGCGTTAGCCTTACGCTACAGTGGTCAACAATCAACGCCGCCATGTGTGTTTTTCTGTCAGCTTCTAACATCATAAATCCGTAAGATGGGTTTAGCTACTGAGATGTCTCCATCTGGTGAGCATTAACGACACTGGCTATATATTAATTATAGCAGTTAATTTTTCGGTTGCTATGTGTTGATGGAACGTGGAAAGCGCTATGTCTTTGTTTATTCACTGACGCCACGTATTTTGAGGATTTTCGCTTTTGTGCAAAAGTTTGCTGGCGTGAATTTAGCTCCAGGACTTACACAATGCTAATGCTACTAAACATGCAAATCATAAACATCATTGCGCTGAGCAGCAAATGGCTTGAAGATTGTAAGGGATGAGACTGTGCAAGGAGTTTTATTCTTTTGCCGGGGAAGTAGCGATCATCCTAAACAACTGTAAGTGCTGTAAACCATGTACCGTCCCTGGTTTGGGGCCACTGGTTCTAGGGAAAAGAAAGAGAAAGTGCTGTGAAACAGGAGCGCTACCATCGCCTCATCCGGGACTCGAACACGAGCCCACTTCGACGAACGGTCAGAACCACCACATAAAGCACTACGCCTACGGGGAGGCGCTCTGTGGTTCAAATATCAAGTTCAAACAAAAAGCAATGCGCACGCACACATGCATAACAAGACAAACTGATAAATGTGGTATTATCTAACTCGTTTTTAGAGGGGTTTCACACATATACCAGCCACTAAATTAGAAGCTTTGATTTAATTCCGATTTGAACCTCCTTCAGCCCAAATTACAGCATTAATGATGTTAGGCATATATTTTACAAGTTGGAGTGCATCTACGTACTTCAGCAACATACCAGACATTTATCAGATAGTCCTTCAACTAGGGAAGAGGACTTTGCTCTCGGATCTGTTTCTTTAACATGTTCCATACATTCTCACTGAGATTCACATCCGGGGCTTTGTGGTGGCTAAGGAAGATAGTGGAAGCCGCTTTCTTGCTCTCTGAACCATTGCTGAACACATCTTGCGCAATGAATAGTAGCTTTTTCGTCCATGAAACAGTCGTCACATGCTGGATGAAGGTGAACATTGCAAGATAGACTTGACCAGCAACAATGCTTGGATAATTTTTGCAGGACACCCGACCTTCCAGCAATATCATGGTACTTGTTTCGTACCACCAGATCGTGGCCAATACCATGACACCACTTCCTAAACCATGCGTTGTGCTTATAAGGCAAGCTGGGCCCATTGCTTCATGAGACAGCCGCCGAATTCTTTGCCTGACGTCGGTACAGAACAAGATGTACCGCAACTCGTCAGACTACATGCTTCTTTTCCAGTCTTTCTGTACCCAGTCACGGTGTTCCTGACGCTACTATGACAAAATCTCCGGTTCTCGCAGAGATCAGTGGTTTTAGTATAGGCATGCTACTGGCAATACCGACCCTTTTGAATTCCCTGCTCATAGTTCACTGAGATATGAGTCAGTAAAAGCCTTCATTGAATGCTTTGGTCAGTTACTGCACACAGAGAATGTCCTGTATCTCCTTACAAGTCTACTCAGAAGACGGCGATCTTGTTCTTGACAGATTGTCGTGCCGCCACTATTGTGCCTCTTAGGCAAGCAATGTGGGATATTTCTCCATTGATTAAAGACCCAGGAGATCTCACCTTTTGAGAAACCAATTAGTTTTTTAAATTGTCGCTCTAGCCAGATGGGCATCCACAATAAGCTTTTTATAAAACTCTGAAATACCCTTTATTTTTCTTATTATGATCAACACTTCTGATGAACAGGAGTCTTAAATAGCTGCCTATATCGCGAATTGACGCACGTGACTATGTACTTCGTGTATAAGTGTCTTTTAAGTACATCTGCATAAATGTTTCTAATGCAGCCCCGGTGTTGCAGTGGTCTTAGCGGTGGCTTCAGATCATTCATCCATGAAGGGTCCGGGTTCGAATATCGGTGAGGCATGGATGTTATGTTTGCCTTACGGCACTGGCTCTCCCCTTGCATGGAATCAGTGACCCTAAATTAGGGACGGGCGACTGCTTATAGCCCATTGAGTTGCACACGGTGGTCGTTAAACTTCCAATAAAAAAAAAAGAGGTTTCTAATTAAGTGGACGTTGTGTATAGCATTCGATAATGGTGACAGACAATGTAGAATGCGCAGGTAGATTGTTGCTATCTAACAGAAAACAAATTGACATTGAAAAGCCTGGGAACATTGTTTTTGCTTAGTTATGCAGGATCAACATAAAAGGAAGAACTTTTACCAAACTGTTTTTCAGAAGCATCAAAATCACGAGGAATACTAATGTTGGCGTCACCTAGCAGGGTGAACTTTACTTGAAAAGAAGCCAGAAATTGAAGTTTTCGATGAGCCATTCTTTGTTATCTCCAGTCCATAAAAAACTGATCCAGTCCGACTTCGGTTTCAGAAGGACAACATTCAAAGTGTGAAACTGTATTTCCTTGATTTGCCATGAAGAATCATAGGGAGTCCTACTCCTCCGTATTTCGGGCTCTTTGAGCTATAAAAGCTTTGAAATCTTTAAACGAACAAACAAACAAAAAAACAGACAGAAAAAGATGTAGAATCTTAATGTTTTGGTACACAAGAAGAAGGGAAGTACACAAAGCGGTTTGATGAACCAGGATATCAGCTGTACATAAAGGATATCCAGCTCTTTTATTTTCGGAAAATGTGACATGAAAAAGAAAAATCTGCACACCCTGCGAAGTAACAGAACAAATTCCTAACAAAATGTTGTCTGCACACATGTAAAAAATATTTCACGGAAAGTAATTATACCATGCCACTAAGCCTATTAAAATATTGACTTCTGTTACCATAGAGATTGTTGAAAACGAATACATGCTTCATAAATGCATGGACATTAAAAGTTTGATTTATTCGTGAGCCACAGATTGGTTTTAGTGAAATAAAGCAAAACGATAAATTACTATTTTATTTTATTTTGTTTAATTAATGGCTCAGTAATCAATGTACGTTATAAATGGACTTAATTACCATTTGTGATACTCTTGCTTCTTTATTCATCAAGCGATCATGTGATCAATACGTGAGGATTCATTCTATCGTTCAAATCTGGTGTTTCACGGAGACCAGGTCAGTGGTGTTGAGGAATATTTTCTTTCGATGTATTTTTTGTTATAAACCATTTTACGGTTTTTATTGTTAATGAATTTCGAATTTCCTTACCGCTTAGGTGAATTAACACGAAAAGTATGAATTCGATATGAAAGTGTTATTTATAAAACAATTGTGAGTGTTTTATGAAGAAATACCGAAGGTTTAGGCTCTTGAACATGTTCAAACCTTTGTGCTGTCCTCGGTTCAGTTATTAGTGAAAAAACACACTTTAGAAAATTCCCAAACTGAAAAGTTTTGAGACTTATGTTGTGTTTTATATCTTTGGCGACAGATAGGAAGCACGTAAATCTTAGTCTCCAGGAACCGCACAAACATACATTTTTACATCTTTTGGTTGGTGAAAACATAACATAATTCAGACGACGTATGGTGCTTTTAATATCGATAGTTCGGAGTAGGACCTAAAGCCGATGACTTTATATTAGATAATTTGTAAATTAAAATATCAAGGTCAGATTCGTTAACAAGATGAAAAAAACCCAGCAACATTTAAAGTCAGTTTAATTCATTATTGTTCGGAATTTTGCTCCTCGTTGTAAAATGTTTTGAGTGGTCGGACGGAAACAAAAATTATGGAAGAATCAGTTTGCTCTTTCAGTTTAATTAAACCATTTAAATACATGTGTTAATCCTTTAAACTCTATTTTGCAACGTTTGATAAAACTTAAATCCATGTTTCAGATTATAGCCCGGCAAATGCTGCGCTGTTGAAACAGTTGGTTTAAACACAAATATAGCGAAAGAAGAGACGTTTGTCAGTTCAGGAGGGGAACAAAAAATAATTTTCTTGGGGGATTTACGGCTATCGTGAGCAACTCTTTGGGAAGGGCGAGTCGACTACTGATTTTAAGTAGTCGCCTCGCCCTTCCCAAATTTAGACCCAGTTTTCCCAGTAAGGGTGAAAGCCAGTGCAGGAAGCCAAACACAACATCCATGAATTACCGGGATCAGAAAGGAAAACCCAAATTTAGACCCAGTTTTCCCAAGTAAGGGCGAAAGCCAGTGCAGGAAGCCAAACACAACATCCATGACTTACCGGGATGAGAAAGGAAAACCCAAATTTAGACCCTAGTTTTCCCAGTAAAGGGCGAACGCCAGTGCAGGAAACCAAACACAACATCCATGACTTACCGGGATCAGAGAGGAAAACCCAAATTTAGATCCAGTTTTCCCAGTAAGGGCGAAAGCCAGTGCAGGAAGCCAAACACAACATCTATGACTTACTGGGATCAGAAAGGAAAACCCATATTTAGATCCAGTTTTCCCAAGTAAGGGCGAAAGCCAGTGCAGGAAGCCAAACACAACATCCATGACTTACCGGGATCAGAGAGTAAAACCCAAATTTAGACCCAGTTTTCCCAGTAAGGGCGAAAGCCAGTGCAGGAAGCCAAACACAACATCCATGAATTACCGGGATCAGAAAGGAAAACCCAAATTTAGACCCAGTTTTCCCAGTAAGGGCGAAAGCCAGTGCAGGAAGCCAAACACAACATCTATGAATTACCGGGATCAGAAAGGAAAACCCAAATTTAGACCCAGTTTTCCCAGTAAGGGCGAAAGCCAGTGCAGGAAGCCAAACACAACATCTATGAATTACCGGGATCAGAAAGGAAAACCCAAATTTAGACCCAGTTTTTCCAGCAAGGGCGAAAGCCAGTGCAGGAAGCCAAACACAACATCCATGACTTAACGGGATCAGAGAGGAAAACAGATCACGGGCCCCCCCCCCGGATCGAAAATTTCTTGCGGGTCAAACGGTTCGTGTGGAGTCGATTAATCGACCGGAACTGGTAGGCAAGTGGACCCTACACCATGACAATGCCCGGCCACATGTGGCTGATTTCGTTCCACAGTTTCTTACGAAATGCAATATTGAAATCAGATGACAGCCTTCCTAGAGTCCTGACCTCACCCCGTGCAATATTTGGTTGTTTCCAACAATGAAAGAGAAGTTCCGTGGCGCAGTATTCAACACAGATGCTGACGTTATTCAAGCTGTTGATGGGTCGTTAAAGCAGCATCCACAAAATGCCTTGGCCACGTGCTTTGAAAAGCGGATTGAACGATTGGAGCCGTAACATATCATGCGAGGAAAAGATATTTCGGGATAAGAATAACATATATTTTGCTGTACCCATATTTCATCATTTTGTGTCATTTTACTCTCAGTTTTTATGAAACGGCTGTTGTAAATAGCTTTGAATTAACATTATACCAAACAAAAGTTCCTGCGTTGCTCGCTAAATCCGGGATCTCGCTAGATTCAGGCAATTTATAAGCGGGGTCCACTGTATTATGATGTTTTAGCTTTGAACTTATATACTAAATGCTCATCATGCCAAATTCCATCAGAAATGTTCTCCTTGTTTTATTTGTAGTCCTAGCAAGTACTGCTCCGGTAGAATAATTCAGTCCCAGATTTCTTAAATTTATAACAAAATGCTTTTTTACAAATTCCACATAAAGCAGTTTTCCAATAATTCATTCTCCATTATTTATGTACAACAGCTCATAATATTATTAAATTCTCAATTTCGTCAAAAGGTTTTTCCAAATATTTATTGAAAACTGATTTTCTTTTGTGAAACTTTGTCCCCTTGAACGCACCAAGATTAGGACGGAAAGGACACGATGCATTTTTGTCGATCGGCAAAGAGCTACATATCTAGATTGGAAACCGCCAGAGAAATAAATAAAAGGAGATGGAGCGCGAATACCGTCAATCAGATAACTCTCAATGCGTGGCTTGTTTTCGTTCGTGGAACTGACGGAATACCTCTTTGTTGAATCTTCTTTGTCTTAAAGCACACGGCGAATCTTCGGAAAATTTGAAGTTTTATCTTATCGCCAGCTGCCTAAAATACGAGACAGTTTACTAGGTGTTATCTGCATTTCTCTTTTTGCTTCACAAGGAATCACCAAAACATCATTGACTCGAAAGATCTATCTAAGGTGTTATTTAAGCGACTAAATGTACCATGTTACGATACAATGCCTTCAAACAATACTTTGAGTATTTAGAGTGTTTACCTAAATCTTAGGCATGACATTTTATAACGGTGTATATGCTCAGTTCCTGTCACATTTCTTTGTTTTCTAGTGTAGTTTTGATCATAAAGCACCTACATTGATAGCAGATAACTTCGCATTAAGTTATTTTTGTCTTGATAAATGCAAATCAGATCTCTGATATGCACAGAAGCATTGCCTAAAATAATTAGAATAAATCTATGAAGGACATAATGATTTAAACTGTCGTCAAAATGCTGGAATGTCTTCTGTTGAATCAAAAGGGAGATTCTAGGGAATCCTGGAATGTTTCAGTTTTGCCGGACAGCAAGTAAACGCACCAAGTAAGTAAAATAAGTATCGGTTACACTGAAGTAACAAATTACTAAGAATACCCATTATCAATTTTACACGTGACATCATCACTTGCGTACGCGACTATGACGTTGAGATGGCTTTATAAACTGCTTACCTTATATAGGATTCAGATGTGTACGAAGTGTAGATAGTGGTAATATAGGAAAGACTTGATTTAAGCGACTTAGAGGCATTATAGTCGCCAAGGCGAGCGGGTTGGCTCAAGCATCTCAGAAACGGGAAGCCTAGGACATGCAACAACTGCACCGCGAGTGTACAGTGAGTAGTGCACAAACACCAAAAGAAGTATTTCGCGGTATTCTTTTGAGAGAACACAACTGGTGGATGTATGACGTATATTCTAATTTAACTTTCATTTTCATTTGTCTTTCTCAATGTAAATTTTGAGTTCGTTCTCTTAGCGTTATGTTATCAACCATAGCATTATATTTTCTCACTCACTGAATGTTACATTGGAAGTAGTTTTTAGGTCAAGAGTGAATGACGTGAACATGTTTGACAAGCTAAGAACGAGATATGTATAATGTATGGAGGTAGCAGACAAAGTGAGGTAGTATTCGTGGAAGATGTTTTGCGTTGAAGCGGTCTGTTCTTAAAGTTTGCGTGTTCAAGTGATATTACAAATTCCGTGTTAGAATTCGGTAATCTACCATTGCGTTTACTAGCTCAAGTTAATAAGCTGCTGTAGAAACTATTGTTGTTGTTGGAATACTTACCTAACAGTTCTTCATTAGTGAAGTGCCTAGAGAGTCTCGGTTGAATAAAAGAGAACTGTATAAGCAACCCTTCTTTGAACTTTATCTGAGTGACCCTTGTTTCACTTAAAGTGAATGAACAAGAAGAACAAACTTTACATAGTGTTCCCTAAGCTACATATACACGTTTTAAACATTGAGGAACACTACAGATGTTTGAAGGCAACGACGGCTGGAGACGGTGTTACCAGTTAACAGACAGCGTCTATTGCGTCAGGTAATCATGCATTACAAGAGCGGTATTGAAAGGAGAATTTCAAGATACACATCGCGCAGCATATTGGAGCAAATGGATTATAATTGCAGACGTCTCCCTTGTGTAGAACTCGGCTCTGCTAAAAACCTACAAATTCGTCCGCACCAAACTTGCGCCATTTAATGCTGAAGAAAGTAACCTGATCCGAGGAATCCCCTTTTTAGTTTATACACTTCGATTGACTGGCCATAATATGGTGTCAACACCACGAATTAATGGATCGCAGCTGCTTACCGTTAACTGTGCAACTGATTTATGTCGGCCATTGTGTTCCTTAGTACCTCTAAACCAGCATTTGACTGCCATGAGGTATCTCAATATCTCTGTGAACCAGAAACATCTGAACATCTGTATGGTGTTTCCTATGGAGAGGGCAACTTTCAGCACGGTAATGAGCAATGACATAAGGTTCGATAGTCACTCAGTGGCTTTAGGAGGACAGCAATGACTTTAAAGTGATAAAATGGTCCCCAAAGACCGCAGATCTTAATCCAGTTGAACATTTATGGTATGAGATAGAGAGAGGCACTTGAAACAGAGACACTCCTCTAAAATCTCGATAACTGACACGCGCAATCACATCCTCTTGTCTGAACATACCTGCAGAACGATATCAGAACCTCTTTTAACCCTGCCACATCAAACACAGATATTTTTGAAGACCAATGACGTTCCTATACGTTATTCGGTAAGCGTTCGCAACAGTCTGCTACTTCAGCGTATGAATGTTTGAAAACTTGTATTCGGCTTTGGATCAGAAACATTTTCATTATTTCTGAGCATCCAGTCAGCAACGCTGTTTTTCTTTCTAGCAATTATCTTTGTTTTATTTTTTAGCAATTTATCTTTGGTTGAATTAAATCCGAAAGCATTTTTAATTATGTACTATTTTCTCTAAATCGAAATTGTCACCTATCCAGAGAGTGGTAATAGGGAATGGTGATTAACCATTCGAAATATGCCGCAGTTTGGATTGCAGACGATGTGTCGCGATGTGCTTGTGGAACACATATCCTTGGAATGAGATATATGAACCTAATTAAACAAAGCGAGAATCCCTACATTTTGTCAATATATTATTAAGGCGTCATTTCAATAAAAAGGGGGCTGTGTCACTTCATTTACAAAACGAACCTAATCGTGTTTCTTCAATTCCGAAGCAGTGGGTTTTCAGATCTAAGGTTTCTCATGTTGTCGATGGTTTGTGGCCATTGGTGGAGGATTGGTTATTTAAAATGTCTATTATTTCACTTAGAATAAAAATCCCAACTGCTGACATTGCAAACGTTTCATGTTAAATTTCTGCAGTAGGTGGAAATCTATAATTTTTATGCAGAACAGTGTGAAGTGAAAACGTCTGACTCATTGGTGCCTGAAGACCATAAACACGGTCGAGTCACATTATTCTGACTACCAGCAAATATACAGAGTAACGGACGTGTTCAGCGCGGGTAACACCTAGACTGGCTGGGAGTGACTGAATAAGGTGCTGGAAAGGGTTCACATGTGTCTGGAGCCATGCTGACTGCAGTCCATCTGACAGATGCTGCAGGGTGCGTAGTGGAGGATCCATAGAGCGAACAACACGATCGAGATGGTCCCACAGATGCGCAGTTGTGTTCAATTTTGGGGAATTAGGGGGCCAGGAAAGAACTTTGAAGTCTTCATCGTCCTCTTCCAACCCATCTCGGACATTCTAGCTGTGTGTCACGTCGCATTATCGTGCTGGAATCTCCCACTCGCCCCAGGAAAGACAATCAGCATTTATGGGTGCACGTGGTCTGCAAGGACGGATTCATAATGAATTCGGTTAACAGTGCCTTCCACAGGTATGAGTGGACCCAGAGAATGTCACGAAAACATTCCCCAAACCCTAACGCTGCCCCTACCAGCTTGTATTCTTCCAGCAATGATTGAAGAATGTTTGTTCTCCGATTTTCCTCGCCTTATACGCAAACGTCTATCCGTTCGATAAAGCAGAGAACGTGACTCATCGGAGAAGGCAATACTTTGTCAATCAGCAAAGGCCCAATTCCGATACTGCCGTGCAAATGTAAGTCTTTTCTGCCGATGCACCTCTCTTAGCATAGGAGCAGTGACCATCCGTTTGCATCGGAACACCATACAAAGCAGGGTTCGTTGAATACTCCTTTCAGACACACTTCCGGTAGCTCCAAGGTTCATTTGGGCAGTTAGTTGTTCCACTGTAGCATGTCGATCGACTCTCACGCACCTTCGCAGCCGACGGTCATTTCTCACATCAATGGCCCGTGGTACTCCGCAGTTTCCACCTCGCTTATTCGCAATGGTGCCATTTCTCCAATGACGAAGCCCTTTGACAACAGTAGCACGCGAACAGTTCACAAACAGCGCTGTTTCAGAAATACTGCCACCCTTGTCCCGAAAGCCGATAATAATCCCATTTTGCAAATTTGATAAATCGCTCTTTTTATCCATGACAGCAACGAGTGATATGTTTTCAGAATGCCTACAACACACCTTATATACCCTCCAAGCCAGCTCACTACACGTGCCTTCTTTCATTGGCTACGCGCTGTTGACGTCAAAAATAGGAGGTGGTCACAGTAATGGGCACAATACTTGACCAACCGGCCGCTCTCAGCCCAATCATACGTTCTCTCTCAAACTCGTCAACTGCTCGTGTTCGGCAAAGATCTGACGTCAAGGCATCCTCACAGTCCACGGAGGTTAATGCAACCTCAATCCGTTGTTACAATTTTTCCTGTGTGCGAGCTTTGCTCTTTTCCTTGATGCGCGGTTCTCATACATTGCGTCTGGCCCTTATTAAGTGATTGGTCGTTGTTTTTTAATCATTTGCGTATTCGGTCCTGAGGTACGTCATCAGTACTTCGCTTTCTTCGGCAAAGCGTTTACACGGATGAGACATTACATTATGGCCATCTAACTAATAAGCTGTAGAACCCCTCTTTAGCTCGCAAAACAGCGGCCACTCGGCTAGGCATATAATCCATGACGTGGCGGTAGGTATCATGGGGTATCTGGTATCATAAATTCAAAGCAGGTCCTCCAGTTCCCGTAAATTTCGGGGTAGTGGTAATTTAGGGCGAACCCGCTTTACCCAGTCGAACCACAAATGTTAGATTGGGATCATGCCAGGTCAATTTAGAGACCAGGGCATTAACAGAAAGTCACAAGCATGTTCTTCGAACGGCTCCTGGATGATTCTGGTAGTGTGGCATGGCGCATTATCCTGTTGGTAATGGCCATCACCAGCAGGGAACACAGTTGCCATGAATGGGTGAACTTGGTCCGCAACAATGGCCAGATATCTGACAGCTGTCATGGATTGTGCTATTGGGATAATGGGCCCTAACGTGTCCCAAGAAAACATCGCCCACAGCATAACACCGCAGCCGCCGATCTGTGTCAGCCTAAAAGTACATCCAGGTGCCGTATCCTCCGTTGCTAACCGGCGTATCCGCGCTCGGCCCTCTACGTGATGCACCAGAAATCTAGATTCGTCAGACCAAGCCACTTCCAATCATCCGCGGTCCAATCTCGATGACCTTGGGCCCATTTCATGCGTTGTTGGCGATGACGTGCAGTGAGTATGGGAAGCCGGCTGGATCTTCTGCTACGCAAGCCCATGCGTAGAAGACTGCTATGAACTGTGTTTTGTAACAAATTGTCCTGATCACCACTGTTGTAGCTGCGGGTGATTTGTCGCACTGTGGCCCTGTGGTCGCTGTGAACAATTTCCGACAGTCTCAGTTCCCCTCTGGCATTAATGAGCTGCGGACGACACACCGATGGACGACGGTCCGTCGTTTGACAATCTATGCACCACTTTTGATACGTACTCACTACAGCGGCACGTGAACATCTCATATGCCGCACCGTTTCCGAGGTCATAGTTTCGAGGCACCGTGTCATCATATTTTGTCATTTATCAAAGTCCGATAAATCGGCAGCTTTTCACATTCTGACTCCGAACACTTTACTAAAAGAAAGCCGGTTCTGGGTTTGTACATATACTGCTCTGTGAACTTTACTTGCGCGATCGTGCGGTCTCCAGACGCGCTCATTTCTGTAGCCAAGGGGTGATCATAATATACTGACTCATCAGTGTATACATACAGTATATAAAGTTTATATGTTTAGTTAACATTTTTGGGCCTCCCCGATGCCGCAGTGGTGTAAGCGCTGGCCAAGAAGGGTCCGGGTTTGAATCCCGGGGCAGCGTGGATGTTGTGTTTGTCTTATGGCACTGGCTATCTCCCTTCCTTGGAATCAGTGACCCTAAATTAGAGATGGCCAACTGCTTATAGCCCATCGGGTTGCTCACGGTCGTCGTTAAACATTCCATCAAAAAATATACATATTCAGCTGCTACAAATGATTGAGAAGTAATGAGGGTACAAAGAATACCTATAAGCTTCGAGTAATATTTAAATTGAATTTTAGTAAAGTTAAAACTGGAGTAGACGTTAAAATCTAGAACCAATTTTGAACAATTATACGATTACATATACACCGATGACCCATTGCATTATGACCACCTCCCTAATAAGCTGTAGGACCCCCTTTAGCCCTCAAAACAGCGGCCACTCGAAGTGGCATCGATTCGATAAGGTGGCGATAGGTATCTTGAGATATCTGGTACCATAATGTCAACAGCAAGTCCTCCAGTTCCCGCACATTTCGGGGTGGTAGTGATTTAGCGCGAACCCGATTTTCCAAGTCGAATCACAAATGTTCGATTGGGTTCATGTCTGGCGAATTTGGAGACCAGGGCATTAACAGAAAGTCACCAGAATGTTCCTGGAATATCTCCTTGAAGATTCTGGCAGTGTGGCATGCCGCATTATTCTGTTAGTAATGGCCATCATCAGCAGGGAACACATTTGCCACGAATGGGTCAACTTGGTCTGCAACCATGTTCAAGTACCTTACAGCTGTCCGGGATTGTGCTATGTGGGGACAATGGGGCCTGAAGTGTCACAAGAAATCGTCGCCCACAGTATAACTCCACCGCCGCAGGCCTGTTTCCGCCCCAACAGTGCATCCAGGTGCCATAGCCCCCGTTGGTAATAGGTGCTTCCGCGCTCTGCCGTCTACGTGATGCAACTGGAATCTCGATTCGTCAGACCAGGCCATTTTCTTCCAATCATCCACTGTCCAATCTCAATGATTTTGGGCCCATATCCTGTGCTGTTCGCGATGACGTGCATTGAGCATCGGGACCCTGACTGGGTCTTCGGCTACGCAGGCAAATGCGCAGAAGGCTACGATGAACTGTGTGCTATTACCCATTGCCCTGATCATCATTGTTGTAGCAGCGGGTGATTTGTCGCATTGTGACCATGCGGTTGCTGTGAAGAATGCGCGATATTATCCGCTTCCTTCTGGCAACAATGAGCTGCGGACAAAACACGACTGGACGACAGTTCGTCGTTTGGCCATCTGTGCACCACTTTTGATACGTTCTCACTACAGCGGTACGTGAACAACCCGCAAGGTGCCCTGTTTTCGAGATCATAGTTCCGAGGCACCTTGCCATCATATTTTGTCGTCTATCAAATTTCGAAAAAATCCGCAGCTTTTCTTGTTCTGACACCGAACACTCTACTAACCAAAAGCAGATCAGATGATATGTAGAGGGTTTTAGGAATGGAGTGTCTGATCCCAGGTCTTAAACAGCCCTTGAAATGCGAAGGCAGGAGATTTGGGCTAGATTGCCCCATAGGAAAGTGACACGGAAGCAAGGTAGTAAGGGGAAGGAAGACGCCCTTATTTATTTCCGGCGGGCCACTACAGGGGGCCCAAAGGCGTAACGTGCCCATCCGACGCACGGAGGGTATTTAGTGGTTCGAGCGTTCGCACCTGCCTAGGATCAAACCCGAGGTTCTCTCGCTAACCGAAAGGCGGTCCTGGCGTTGTATATATACTTTTCTGTGAACTTCACCTGCGCCACCGTTCGGCCTCCAGGCGCGCTCATTTCTCTAGGCTGGGGGTGGTCACAATGTAATAGCTCATCATTGTATCTCAAAAGATTTTATATCAGTGTTTAACAATGTGCTCTCCAACAACTCGTCTCTCGCTTATTAAACTCTCTCCCTCATGACACTAAATGTTACATTCAATGTTGTCATTTCATCTTGCTGTGACTCATAGCCAGTTTTGCCAAATTATAAAAGCTGTTCGGAAAAGTAATATGCCGTTCCGTGAAGAAACATTTGACCAAGGAGTAACTAAATTTACGTATGAAACAAGAAAGATTACACTAAAATTTTGGTTGTAATGAGCATGTCTTTTTGAGTCCTTATCAACGGAACAACATTTTTCAAAATTATTTATATCCAATGGTGCTGGTTAGAAAAAGAAATTTACAGGATTTCTACAATCGATGAAACATCAAGAGATGGAATTACCTACTTACTACCTAAATTGGCTACAAAGTTTGGTACGAAAATTTAGTTTTTTCCAAAAAGTTTTTTTTGTTTTTTTTCGATTCAAGGTTTAACGACGACCATGAGCAACTCAATGGGCTATAAGCAGTCGAGCGTCCCTAATTTAGAGTCACTGGTTCCAGGAAAGGGAGAGAGCCAGTGCCGTAAGGGAAAACGCAACATCCATGTCTTACCGGAATTCGAACCCGGATCCTTCACGGACAAATGATCATAAGCCAGCGCTCAGATCACTGGGCCACCGGGGCGGCCAAAACGTTTCTCAAAGCAGAAAGGAGATATCAGAGACAATAAGATTTTTTTTTTGATTGGAGGTTTAACGACCACCGTGAGCAACTCAATGGGCTATAAGCAGTCGCCCGTCCCTAATTTAGGGTCACTGGTTCCAGGGAAGGGAGAGAGCCAGTTCCGTAAACAAACACAACATCCATGCCTCACCGGGGATTCGAACCCGGACCCTGTTCGGACGAATGATCAGAGGCCATCGCTTAGACCACTGCGCCACCGGGGCGGCACAAGATTTTCAAATCGAACAGTTAGAAGAAATATTTAGGGAAACATAATATAACTGTACGCTTCCTAGCGAAATAATTTTGCATGAAGGAGGGGTTGAAAAGATGCAAGTAGTGCTTTTCACATCAAAAGCTATGCTACGGAAAAAGAAATTTTCAAATAAGTCTCCTGGAAGCAGAGATAGCGAGAAAAAGATTTTGACTTTTACGCGCCCTAGCCGGAAAGCTGTAAGGATAATGTTCCTCATCTTTATTGTAGCGAATAATATACCGTAGAAAAAAGGAACTAATTTTTCAATTGGGTTTTTTGAATCGGAGATACAGCTGCAAAGATAAATACACACTAACACCACCTAGCGCCAGAACTGTGAAATATAAAAAATTCTCGAGTGCAGGCAAAGTGTTCCAGAAGGTAAATGGTATCAAGTGTTAAAATAATTTTTTAAATCGGATTTTAGGGATATGAACAAAAACATATTCAACATGTGCGCCTATAGCGGGGAAAATGTGCATTCTTTTCGCAGGATATGAGTGAAGTCCTTTTGATTTAGTAGTATCTGACAGAAAAGGACACACTTAGAAGGATGGTACCTTGGTTCAGTGGTGAATGTGGAATCTTGCATTAGAGTTTTAACCCTCGAAACCTTCCGATTGTTACAGCCGTGGGATCGTGGCTCTGGTGGAACATTGACAAAGGACTGTAAAAAAAAAACAAAAAAAACGGCCTGCACCTTTGCAGGATAAGGTGAGCGCGTATGCTTTTCTTGCATCATCAAATTCTTTAGCTGCAAACGTTTCGAACTCATGACTCAAATTGGTGAAGCATAACTGCTTCCTTCATAACCCACGTGAACCTGATCTTCTAAATCCTATTGGACGTGGATTTCATGCACGTCTAATAAGATTTATCAGGAATTGCAGAATAACGGCATAAAACCCCAATGATTAGTCACCGAAAAGTCGACTATCTATTGAATGTTTATGGAAAATAATGTTCTTTCTCAGTTACTTTTGTGGAAGATATAAACTCTGTTTTAATACTTTTCAGATAATTGATAGATATCTGTGCATTGAGACACATCTCTTCTATATTTTAGTATATTAAAATCTATTTATTTACACTGCGGGCCACTCAAAATGCAACACCAAGAAGGAAACATCCGATTGGCCTGAAATTCACAGCATGCGTCACCCGCAAGAATACATGCAAACGATTAGCATTGCAGTGCATATGCAAATCACGTGCGCCCGGCACGCCACCGAGAAACACTATAAGAAGGGCGCACAGAAGGCTGGGTGTAAGTAGTGGAAGTGTGTTGTGCTGCCAGACCTGTGCGTGGTAAGCTTCCTGATGCCTCGTTGCGGAATACGGCTGTCATTCCAGCACGTTTCGGAGTTCGACAGAGGACGAATAGTGGCTTATCGCGGCAGCGGTTTATCGTTCTGAGACATCGGCACCCGTGTGGGACGACATCCAGCCACAGTAAGGCGAGTATGGATTCGGTGGGAGCAGGAGGGACAGACGACCGACGTGAGCGATTCCCGCAGCGGCGGCACACCACCGAACGAGAAGACCGGCATGTTGTGCGGCGGGCATTGACGGCTCGAACCGCCTCATCACGAACGTTGGCGCAGTAATTAGGGTGTGTTGCGCAACAACCTGTGTCATCGGGTACGCCCATTGCTCCGATTACCACTGACGTTACACCACCGGCGAGTGCCGCGGCAGTGGGCCGTTGAACGCCACACTTGGACTACGGAATGGCACGAAATTGTCTTCTCCGACGAATCCCGCTTCTGCCTGCAACACCACAATGGTCGGATCCGCGTGTGGTGGCACCGCGATGAGAGACTGTATGACGCCTGCATTATGCATCGCCATACCGGTCCGTCGCCTGGCGTTATGGTTTGGGACGCAATTGTATATGACACCCGCACCCCTCTGGTACGCATCGCCGGTACACTCAACAGCCACCACTACATCTCCGATGTTTTGGAGCCTGTAGTCCTACCTTACCTACAGGACCTGCCAGCAGCCACGTTTCAACAGGACAATGCGCGCCTGCACGTGGCACGCATCGTGCAACAATTCTTTACGGCCCACCAGGTGTCACTTCTGCCGTGTCCTTCCTGTTCTCCCGATATGTCGCCCATCGAACACGTCTGGTCGCTGATCGGCAACCGTGTGGCCCGGCAAGCACCACCAGCGGCTACGCCTGATGAACTGTGGCCTCGTGTGGAAGCAGCCTGGACCGACATAACCCAAGCCCACATCCAAAGCCTCTTTCGTTCGCTGCCGCGGCGTGTAGCGGCCGTTATTGCCAGCCATGTGGGCCACACGAACTATTGATGTCTGCGTGTTCCGCAAGTCTCACGGGCCTGTAAGCTCAATCGTTTCATCTTTGTATCTGCTGTTATGTGTCCAGTAAGTCTGGCTTTGCTATCTTGTGTCCTTCTTGTGTGACGTACCTGCCAGCAGGACGCACACGACATAAAGGCAGATAGGAATCAGAATAATCGTCTGCGTAGCTCAGTTGGTAGAGCGACTTGTTCCAGAATATGCGGCGCCGGGTTCGAATCCCGGCGTAGACCAAAAATGACGGAGAAATTTACTTCATTATAATGGCGCCGGAACTATCCGGATGACCCGGCCGTTCAAAATCTCGCATTGGTGTGATGTTATTTCCACACCGCGAGACAGGAAAAATCAGAGAATTCCTTCTCCAGCGCTTCGAAAAATAAAAAAAATGTGTGATGTTGCATTCCACACAGCAGATTGACTGGGAGTTGTCAAGTGCACGTTCTACAGTGGATGGCTGCCTGCAACGATTCATGGTCACGGCTGACCCGTGGGCCATGCCCCGGCCCTCTTTCGGGGGGGGGGGAGATGTGACGTACCTGCCAGCAAGACGCACACGACATAAAGGCAGATAGGAATCAGAATAATCGTCTGCGTAGCTCAGTTGGTAGAGTGACTTGTTCCGGAATAAGCGGCCTCGGGTTCGAATCCCGGCGTAGACCAAAAATGATGGAGAAATTTACTTCGTTATACTTGGTGTTGCATTCTGGGTGGCCAGCAGTGTAATAAAGATATGTCTTTAGAAGAGTTAAGTTATGATTGACTGAAGATATGCAATTCTCTTTTGTTACGAATAAAAGAAATTAAAATAATATTAAAGCATGTGAAACCAGCTCAGTAAATGTCGTAATAAGTTTGTTTACCCCAAAAGGGACGGTGTCTTCCCTGGCTTTTGATTGAATTGAAATACTCGTGTGGAAACCATGGTAACCAACACTTCTGTTGTTGTGAGATACGTTGATTACGAGTAATAAAAAAATATAAATGTTTGCACTTACCATAAATTGAAAGTTGTTTTGTGTTGCCATATGTTGACATAAATATATAATAAATACTCTAAAATGCTCAGATTACCACAGCAGTTATTTTTCGTACGCAACTCATTTTTTTTTACAAAAATGTTGGATACCATGGTTTACGTCCAAACCCTTCAATTCGGAAAACAATATTTGCTTTAATGTGGTTGCTGATTTTTAACATTGTGTAGCTATAAAGGTAAATCTTTCTATTTTCTAAAAGCATTTTTACAGACAGACAATATTGGAAAATGCGAATTTCGACCCCAACATTTATTCAACATTGCTGCTTTTTGAACGGTCTTCCATACAAGAAAAATTACTCAAAAGTAATCTCACGAAACTCACAATACGTATATGAACTTTGATTTCTAGGATGCATTTTTTGAATACGCTATTAATTTTCATAGCTCCGAAACGCTTTCTGATAGCAAAATATAAACACACGCATGTAAATGCGTGTGTTTATGTAATACAAAACGAAGTCCATATAAAATCTTCCACGGTTTTCCCTCGGAAACAACAAATATATGTTTTAGTAATGTAAACTGATTCAGCCGCATTCCAAAGTCAAAAAAAAAAAAATAAAATAAAATAAAAAGAAAAGAAAAGGAAGAGCAAAACGAATGCGTACCCAGGAGGGAATGTACCGGTTTACCAAATTATACATAAGTCCCATGTGAATTTACAGCAAGAAGACAATATCATTACCAAATCGTAGTTCCGAGTGTTTTTGCAGCAGACGTTAGCTTTATAAAAAGATGTTCAAGCTGCTTTACAAACAACAATTCTATTATTCTGTAGAAAGAGCCCACAGTCTCTGCACTGCAGTAAAAATATCACTTAGGGATAAAGTGTATTTTCCACATGTTTCCCACTCTGAAAAATTCACTTACTCTGGAAGTTTTTGCGAATCTCCAATGCGAAGGTAAACAAAGGTTTCTGTACTTGTTTAACGGTAATAAAAACACAATACTTGATCAAAATCATTCGGACACTTGCCTATCTTTGTAATAGGAAAGGAATTAATATCGTGTTAGTTTACCTTTGCTGTTACGTATCACTGCCTTCACTCTGCTGGAAAGACTTAACACTAGATTTCGGTACATTTGCTACTAAAACCCATGATCATTAATGCAGCAATCAGGCCTCTCTGAATTGAATGTATTTCAGAGAGATGAAATTTTCAAGTTTTCTGATTGACTAGAGAGTAAATACAGTCAATTCAGAGAGGTCTGATTGCTGTGTTAATTATCGTGATGTTCACGTATTATGAGAAGAATATTTCTTCCACACTATATGGCTGCTGCAATTGCCTTCCGTTCTGCCATAACAACATAATTCAGGTTGATCATCGATGCCAGGTGGCTAGACCTGGCTTACAGTCGGCGTTTTATTTCATTCCAAAGGTGTTCCATGGGGTTGAAATCAGGGCTCTGTGCAGGCCACCCAAGTTCTTCCACACCCATCTCATAAAACCATTTCTGCAAGTATTTCGTTTTGTCGTCGAGGGCATATTCCTGTTGGCAAAGGAAAGGGCGTTCACCGAACCTTTTGCCAAAATGTTGGGAGTACAGCATTGTCGAGAATGTCATTGTAAGCAGCAGGGTTCAAGTTTGTCAGACACTGGAACTAGGAGACCAGGTCGTGTAAATGACAAGTGTAGTGTGAATGCGAGATTGCACCTTTTTGACCAATCACGTAGCGTCTGGAGCCCACAGTTGCAAGTATCGACGTCACTTTGGAGGCGGAGACTCGGCACCGGAACGGTGGTGGTGCGTTTAACAATCTTGCTAGCAACTAAGGTACTGATTTTATGAGGTAATTTTGCTCAAACCTTGATTTGGATAAACTTTACAGCTTTATTGGCTTAAAAATACTGAGAAAGAAACAAAATACACTGTAATTGTTAAAGTACTTTTTAGTGGCTTAGAAACACTAAAATATAAGGGGGAATACAAGTTTTGTCTTAGCCAAGACCACACTATTATGGCACAAGGGCAATGTTTGGCCAAAGAGCGCTTGACACAAGACAATCAAAGAAATGATTCACCAATGTTCCAGTAAAAGGAGCTCTGGAATTCCTAAAATGAAATCTTGTAGAGCATCATTACAGCCAACCTGAAGTTGAAGAAATAACAAGACTAGTGGACATTTGCAAAGAACAGAACAGTTTTACTCTCCGTGGAAAGTTTCATGAACAGACGGAAGATCTAGCCATGGGCAACCCAGTGTCAGCTATATTATGTGAAATCTACATGCGTCGATTTGAAGAAAAACGTTTCAAACTTGTGTAATTTGAGTTATGGATACGATATGTAGACGGCACTTTCGTTCTATGGAAGGAAAGACATTCTCAAATTCCGGAATTAGTCAAACTTATAAATTCCATTGATCCTCACATTCAACTCAGCTACGAAACTGAAAATAACGGATGCCTACCATTCCTTGACGTAATGGTAACTCGCTTAAATGGATCTCTCGCAACCATAATTCATCGGAAGCCTTTTGCTATGTTTTCACCTCCACATGCCAAGTCCAATCACCCTTATCAACAAAAACTCAGTGCCTTTTACACTTGCGTATATCGCGCGATACATATACAAGGAGTGTTCAAATGAAAAGGTACGAAACGACACTGTGGGTATAAATGAAGACTTTATTCAAAGTATACACCATAGGCCGTAGCACAACGATCCCATTGATTAACGAGCAGAAGGATTCCTTTTTCCCAGAATTCCTGTGGCCGTGACGAGACCCAGTCCTGCACAGCGTCCTTGAGTTCGTCGTCCGAGTGGAAGCGCTTCCCTTTCAGATGTTTTTTCAGGGGACCAAATACATGGAAATCGCAGGGCGACATGTCCGGGCTGTAGGGCGGATGGTCAAGCTGCTCCCACTGGAACTTGGCCAGTTCCGCGTGTGTGACCCTGGAGACGTGGTGACGCGCGTTATCATGGAGCAGAACCACACCGTCCGCGATGAATAGCTGCCGGTTTAACACCTTCCGCTGTCAGAAATCGGATAACGCCTCGCTGCTCCTCAATCGTCGAATTTTGCAATGTGAACGCCATCCTGTCTTCACACACACTGCCGCGTCAATTGGACGGCGCTCTTTATAAGTGCCTCTGCTCTCTCCTGCGCATGCGGCCACCCGCGCATGCTCCGATCCACGCCGGTGACTACAATCGCATCCCTAGATGTGTCGCTACGTTCTCCCATACAGGTATAGGCAAATATGTTAACGGTTACGCTCTTATGACGTTTCGTACCTTTTCATTTGAACACCCCTAGTATATTCAGATAAAGACAGTTTGGAAAAAGAACTTTATTTACTTAAACGTGTTGCAGTAGAGCAAGGATACAACCCTTCCATTATAGACAAGGCTCTAACAAAATTCCGGAAACCAAAGCCTATCTCCACATTAACTACTGTGATGCGCCCATTGCGAGATAATTTTGCCATTATTCCATTTTGCCGTGACATTGCCTTCAAAATTATAAAGATTCTCAAAACCATTAATTTTAAAGTGATTTTTAAACCCATAAACAAAGTGAGATTTTTAGGATCAAAGGACTATGTTGAAAACAAACACTCGTGGGGAATTTTTCAAATTCCATGTGAATGTGGCGCTTTGTATATAGGACAGATCCGTAGAGCTTTGCGTTTTCGATTGAAGGAGCACAAGACCTACATTCGGAACTGTGACCTAAAGAAGTCATCGATGGCTAAACACTGTTACGAACTGAACCATAAATTTCTCTTTGAAGAAGCAAACCTAATTGACAAGCCAGATTCAAACACCAAACTTGATATTTTGGAAGCTTTCCATATATATCAGAAGTCTTAACAACTTGTTAATGACATAGAATCCACCCCATTTCTATCAAACGCGTGGAATCAACTAACCAAAACCTGTGAGTGTAAACACCATTTATGATGT
Organism: Macrothele yani; assembly: GCA_039090855.1. NCBI lineage: Eukaryota > Metazoa > Arthropoda > Arachnida > Araneae > Macrothelidae > Macrothele > Macrothele yani. The sequence goes on along the minus strand of CM076998.1, from coordinate 87,433,181 downwards.
CATATACAATTTGAATATTTACGTGTCATTCGTCCTGATGAAGCTAGGCCAATACCCAGCGAAACCATGGTCGGCTAGAAAAAATAAATAAGTTTGACAAACTACGTTGTATTACCTTAATATATACACAAGTGTCACAAGACCGTAGTCTTTGAGATCAAAAATCAAATAAATAGTTTTAAAAACGTGGTATGATGGTTAAAATCCGGCTGAATTGGTAAACGTGAAAAATGAGAATAATGAAAAGTGTAAAACTAGAAAAGTTTAGAAAAGTCAATTTGTTTTAAAAATGAAAAAACAGCGAATGTATCGCAGGGGTCGTTTAAGAGCTTCTGCAGTGTAGCTGCAGCGTCGTCCGACAAATGTGAATGAAAACAGTGAAAACGAGCAGCACGAAAACGAACACAACAACAAAAGATAGGAGCAACAATTAGTCGGCAGTCGCACGTATCGCGCCAGTGTCGCCACACAGCAAGGGGCGGTGTGTGAAACGACAATGCCCGATGCGGCGACGTGCAAGTACAGTATGGTAGAATGTCTAACATTTCGGTATTTTTACAAAAATAGCATTTTTTAAGATTCTTGTACCTTCTCCTGAAAATTGTTACTTGCTATCCTCTTAAAAATTGCACCTATTGTGTATTATATCTTACTACATATACTGAAACAAAGCTTTGTTGCTGCCATGATAAGAACATTTTTTTTATTCACATAGTTGGAAAAAGAGTGCAAAATTCTACATGTTCTATTTGAAAAATGACAACAAATATTAAATTTGTTTGAATCCCTATTATTCAGGTTCAGTATATACTGTATATACGATAGTTGTACCCAAAGTAATATAAAAGTAAGCATAACCTTTTTTTATTAACAGATAGATGTCGTTCAAATTGCGCATGTTGGTAGAGCAACTCTTTCTTTGCACAAAGGTTCTACTCAACATAGTCTCCATCACAAGAGACGCATTTGCCCCATCGTTGAACCCAACTCTCGAATGCTCATTGAAAAAATTCAGATGTGTACTGTTGTACATACTTCTGCACAGCTACTTTCACCTCCTCTGTGCATGTGTGTGTGTGATTGAAGGTTTAACGACCACCGTGAGCAACTCAATGGGCTATAAGCAGTCGTCCGTCTCTAATTTAAGGTCACTGGTTCCAGGGAAGGGAGAGAGCCAGTACCGTAAGACAAACACAACATTCATGCCTAACCGGGATTCGTACCCGGACCCCATTCGGACGAATGATCACAGGCCATCGCTTAGACCACTGCGCCACCAGGGCGGTTCACCTCGTCTGGGTCATCAAATCCTTGTCCCCGGAGACGGTACTTCATTGGCCCGAACAGGTGGAAGTAGGAAGGCGCCAGATCTGGGCTGTACGGCGGATGGGGGACCACCGACTAGCTTAATTTGCTCATCGCCTGATTTGTTACCCGAGATGTGTGTGGTCTCGCATTGTCATGGTGAATTTGGATCTTTTTCAGATTCTTGTTCGGTCTCTTCCGCCTCATGGCTATTCTAAGCTTCTTGGGTGTTTCAGTGTAGCGCTTGCTGGTCACGGTACGGCCACGTTCCAGAAAATCAAGGATAATAACACTCCTGTCATCCCAAAAAACAGTCACCATGACTTTCTGTGCTGATCGCTGGCTTTTGAACTTCTTAGGCCTTAGTATATAGGTGTAATGCCATTCCATTGATTGATTCTCTGTTTCCTGATCGCAAAAATACGCCCCCACGTTTCATCCCCTGTCACCAGATCAAACAAAAAGTGTCTTCATTGATTTCAAACGCTTCCAGCAGATCACAGCACACTTCCACCCTTCTCTCCTTCAAATACGGTGTTAATTGCCGAGGTACCCACTTTGCGCACACTTTTCCGTTACGCTAAGTCTTCCACCATCTTCTGTATGGCATTGTGACTACAGTTCAGTTGTGCAACAAGCTCACGGATTGTGACTCCTCTCTCCGCGGGAATCAATTCATCCGCCCATTGATGATTTGTGTCAGTGGTCGCAGATGATGGTCTCCCACTGCGTGGTTTGTCTTCAGTGCTGGTTTTCCCTTCTCTAAACTTCTTCATCTATCTTTTCACATTGTTTTGTCAATGGTGTCATCTTCGTAAACATTCTGTAGCCTTCTGTGGATGTCGGACAGCCTGCACCCTTTCCTTCGTCAAAAACCTAATGACGCCACGTTGCTTCTGCTTGGAATCCATTATTTACCTGCAATGAAGAAGAAATGTTACTTTAGAAGAAGAGTTGCTCTACCAACATGTGAAATTTGAACGACCTGTGTTAGTTGATTAAAAATGTATGCCCATTTTTGTGTTACTGTGGTACAACTCTCGTATGTATAAATGTGTATTTAATATGTGTACAAAAAAATTAAATTGTACTAAGCATGACGGTTGAGAAAAAGGGTACATATATTTGGTGCATTTAACATGGGCTAGATAAGGTTTTTCTGGTACTCTTAAGCCATTTTGTTTGTGAGCACACTATGTGGTCTTGTTCTCATCAGTGTCGGTGGAAAAAAATTCTACGGCATTGCGAAAATTTTATTAATTTTTCGTTCCGTCTGTCTGTAAATACGATACCCTGTTACCAGAAACAAATTAATTTCGTATGCGATAGAGTAAATCCATAACCTAGATGGTAAGTACATTTTCTTGATTTTTCTGTGGAAGAATTTCCTGGCTTTAAACAATATTTCCGTTTCCCACAATAATACGTTTAACAAAGCTAAGTATACTCATATAAGATAGTACAACTATACTAGTTATCCGAATTTATTGGCGTATATAAAATCAAGGTTTCCAAGCTTTCGCACATCAACCAGATGTCTTTCTCAAGGTAGGTAGACAGCAAACTGCAAACTGGATAATAGAACGTTTCCAGCAGATCACAGCTGGAAACGTTCTATTATCCATTTTGTTGCCTAACCGACCTTGTTGCCTAGCGGTCTGAAGCGCTGGGCAATGTTAAATCCAAGCTGCGCGCGTGCGCGGCAGAACTTAACTTCCTCCGCGGAGAAAGCATTTTTAGATTAAAATTGCCAAATGCCTAATTAATTTTCATAAACGAAAATCTGTTACCTGCAAAAATAATAATAAATAGATAAAATTCCGGCACTCAAAAGACAAAACAACTATTTTCTTGAAAACCGTCCGTCTCCTTTTAAGTTTGTCTCATTGCCCTCTTCATTCTCAAAGGCTTCTTGCAAAGTAGCCTCGTGCGAGCAGGTAATAAACGCGAGAATGCGGATTAGTGTTTTTCCCGCGCTGAGAAACAGGCAGACATTGTGCCTTTTCTCAAAACAGCACATCATCTCCAGCCAATCTCAGCAAAGCGTAACCAAGTTTATTGCACTAACTAATGCACCCATGCTATTTGGCGGAGAAAAGGCATTCCGGTCAGTTAAATTTTAAGTCGCTGGTCAGTTAAATTGTAAGCATTCCAGAAGTAAGTTTGAGCTTGTGACATTTTATAAAATTAACATTTTAATTAATGAAATGTTTTTAATAACTTTTTTATTTAAAATCAGCTGAGGAAAAAAACGGTGATAAAAACGTAGGGGTTAGAAAAAATAAAGGTTCCAATCCAAGTTCCAACTTCAACTGCATTAGTAAGAGAAGCTTAGAAAATAAAATTGTTTTGCCCAAGTGGTTTTGATGCCTGCCCAGCTCATTGGGTTAGGCGAGCATTGCCAATGGCCGCTGAGAGGGAATATTGGCGCTGGGTTCTGTCGGTTCCTGAGAGATGGGCGCGGGTTAGGTTCTGGGACGAAGCATGGGTTGTGTGTGTGCCCCATGGTGTTGGATATGTCTCTTCCATGGAATCACTAACTGTAAGTTAGGGATGAATGACTCTGACAGCTCTAAGGGTGTAAGTCATAGCTCACGTAAGTAGTTAAACCCTGAATTAGAAAGGAAAAGCTAGGTATGCTCAATATTCTTCACTTTCTGTAGAGCTATTTATCCCGGTGAGTCGAAGTAAAGAGTAAAAAAGAAGAAACAAAATATAGTCTGTGTGAAATTTTCATAAACTTTAAATATCGCACTAAAATTTTTGAGGTTTTTGATTATTTAAGAATAATTACATTAAGAATATGATTTGTTAATCGAAGAGTGTGTTTCTTAAATAACAGACCTTTGCATAATTGCTCCTATTTTGGGTTTTATTGGTTAGATTGTGAAAACACAAGTTTGTCCGTGTCCCCTTACTCCGGAGTAAGTCGCTCTCCCAACTGAGCTACGCGGACAAAATGTCTAGCTGCACATTTGTCGTCTTTGACACATGTTTTCAAATCTGTAGTACGTGACATCATCTCCCTCTTAATTTTTTTTTTTTTTTTGTCTTTTGAAGCGAAGTAGGAATTTTTCATTAATTCCAAACAACTTGTGGAACAAACATCACACATTTTTTGAAGAACCCAACGACCAGTGGATCCATTTTCCACAATCGGGCTCCAATGTGGAAACACAAGTTTGTCCGCCAGAAGCATCGAATCCGTGTCCGCCAGAAGCATCGAATCCGTGTCCGCTAGAAGCATCGAATCCGTGTCCCCTCACTCCAGAGTAGGTCGCTCTTCCAACTGAGCTACAGGGACAGAATGTCTCGCTGCAGTTGTTTTCACTTCTGTAGTACGCCACAAGATCGATGCCAATCTAACAGCAACGACACTGAGGCATAATGTGCTAGGCATAGCTATAAAGATCGCCCTATAGTTTGATAAATGTTCTCATCCTTTCACCCGCGCACTTATCGTTATAAATAACATGATATTTGACAAGCATTGAGTTGCAATTTTCTCCATGATGGGCTTCCTTTTAAACCGCACGCAAAAATCCTTCCTCAGTAATGCATTTCTCCCTGAAGCTAAAGAAGTCATCCAGCACGAATATATAAAAACATGTACAGACTAATGAGAACAACATTAATCTCTCAGTTGGGTGATACCTAGTCTATTTTCAGCAAGATTTATACTGACGAACACAGAACGGATCATACGTTGTCATTCTCTCTCTCGCTTCACGCATCGGTGAGTTAATGGTGTTCAGAAAACGCCTTGAAACGCCATAGGGGCTGCTTCTAGATTGAGAATTTCGCCATGAATGTAATTGCACCTAGATCACAATTACATTGCGACAGCAAACGGTTACGCTATTAAAATTCAGTTATTTAAAACTCTTTAAGCGGCCGATATACCTAAAAGAAATAGGGCCCAAACTTTTCTGTACTGCCCAAAGAGAAATGCTCATATAGCGGCCGGATTACACGAAAGCTTTATAGCAAAACAATTCCTTTCAGCACACTCATTTCAGCAGTAGCGATCATAAATCTGTCGCATGGTGATAAATGCTCTCTTATAGTCCTCAGTCTTTTATAGTCTACTGTCTGATTCCCTTATAGGCATTCATTATTTGCTCCAAAGAATGGTCGGGAAGTGCTAGTCCCTCTGACACGGACACATGCCACTGGGTAGAAACAAGTGACTCAAACATCTTTTCTCTCCTATCTTAGATTCGTCGCTATTTTTATGGCCTTTACAGCTGAAAAGGTAATCAGATATAAAGGATTAATGACAAACATCCACCCCAAATCGTTACTTTGAATGACAAACCTACTCAACGCTTTCTGATGCTCAAAGTTCACACGTTCCAGTTTTGTTCGGCTTACTTCTTGGACAGCAAATATATTCTTTTGAGCTGGTTCTAGCCCGTTTTGCTAACCCAGAGTTAATTGTTCCAGCCAGTTAAAGGGTTAGATTCACCACATATCTAAGCAATATTGGTAGTTATCTAACGCATCATTACCGAAGTATACATAAATAATCCTTCTAGCGATGATTTGATCGTTTTCCAATTTTCCAATTGATGTGAAATTCTCAAAGGGCATAGCAATTGTTATGTTACGTAATAGTACTCGCCGCGTACGCCATTACTACATACAGCATGTAAAGTGAAATTCAGAAGTTATTCACCTACAATGCATTAAGTTCCAGCTATTGCTTTCACAGAAAGCTCATAATATAATCAACAATTATTACTCTTTTGATGAACTATACCGGTAACATTTAAGATGCACTTTTAGCAATCGTTAAGTCCCATGGCTGATCGCTGGAAAGTTGTTTACTGAATTTCAAGGTTTTGCGTAAATAGGAAACAAGAATTTCAAAATGTACCCAATACCTATTGTGAAAACACAGGTTTGTCCACGCCGTCATCGAACCAGGCGGGTCCCCTCACTATGGAGTAAGTCGCTCTACTAACTGAGCTACGCGGACATGTGCTCGCATTGCTATCTGCCTTTATCTCAAGTACGTCCTGCGGCGCAGGCACTTCACATCCCTTCCCCCTCCCCCCCCCCCCAAGAAAGATGGCTCACGGGTTAGGCGGGACCATGTGTCGCTGTTGGCAGTCATCCGCTGAAGAACGTGCACTTGAGAAATCCCGGACAATTTGGTGTGTGGAATGTAACATCACACACATTTATTCTTTCGAAGCACTGAAGAAGGGATTTTCATTTTTCCTGTCTCGCCGTGTAGAAAGAACATCACACCATTGCGAGAAAGTTAATGGCCAGGTCATCGTTGAAGTTTGGGCGCCAACGTGAAAACACAGGTTTGTCCACGCCGGGCATCGAAACCGGTTCCACTCACTCCGGAGTAAGTTGCTCTCCCAACTGAGCTACGCGGACATGTGCTCTCATTGCTATCTGCCTTTATCTCATGTGCGTCATGCGGCGCAGGCACGTCACACTATATACACTATATAATAAAAAATATTCGGACACCACAACATTTAGGAACAAATGGCTTTGTCATCGCAATTAGTAGTTAGTCGGTACACCTTCTGTTTGTACGACAAAGGCAACACATGGAGGTATAGTCTCAATAAATGTCCGCTAGATCTCGAAAGGAATGGCTCTCCATTCTTCCTGCAAAAGTGCTATCAGAGTGGAGAGTGAAGGTAATTGTGGTCGATTTCGTATCCATCGCTCCAGTTCATCCCAGAGGTGATTAAGATCAGTACTCTGAGCAGGTCAGTGTAACAATCCCACCTCGTTCTCAAGAAACCAGTCCTGCATACGCTGTATAGTGTGGCAGGGAGCTCGATCCTGTTGGAAGAGACAATGATCATTTCCATAATACCGCCACATTGTTGGTAGGGCTGAATTATCCAGAATGTCGAGATACACTTCAGAGCTCATGGTTTGTGGTATAATTACCAACGGGCTCAGTCCCATCCACGAAAACCAACTTAATACCATGACGGATCATCTGTCGAACTTAATAGTTGGAAGAACACAGGCCGTCGAAAATCATTCGCCGGGATATCGCCAAATCTAAAAACACCAATGAGATTGGAAGAGTGAACCACGTGACTCATCACTCTAGACAACAGCTTCCCAGACGCCCACAGTTTAGGAATGAGGGGAGGCACATCACCCTAAAACGGGCATCGCATTCAAGCTAGTGATGTGTCGCTGGTGTGCCGCTGCTCTAGAATAATAACCCACATTGGGCAACCCTCTGCGGATAGTTATGATACTAACAGAGCAATTACAAGCATTTTCTACTTCAGCAGTGATGGAAACAGCAGAGGAGCAACGGGATTTCTTAGATTTCTTATCATTTCTTATCACGGCTCTTCTGTCACGTTTCATCAATTTGTGCGGTCTTCCTAAACATTTTATTTTTTGCTGTACTTGTACCGTCCTGCTTCCATATATTCACAACGAGTTTACTTGCAGTGATTTGGTATGTTCAGTTTAGCTGCAATGGTCCATATGGAAACGTCACTCAAATGATACCCTAGGAGCAGGATGTCATTTAAGTAACGTTTCAATGCGTATTACCTTATACACTGAGTGGCCACTGTATTATGACCACCACTTCAGTACTTCGATTGGGCCACCTTTTGTCTTTAATACTGCGTAGATTCTTCGTGGCATGGACTCCACGAGATGTTGATAGGTGGTTTGTGGAATCTGAGACCATGCTTGATGAATAGCACTTTCTAGGAGTGTGAGATTCCAGGGTTCTAAGGGCTCGTTCGACTTCATCCCACAAATTCTCAAAGGGGTTGAGATATGGAGATTGTCGGGGTCCCCTAAGCAAAGTAAACTCACTGGCATGTTCCTGAAACCAATCATGTACAATACGAGCACAATGGCAGGGCGCATTATCTTGTTGAAAGTAGCCATCGCCATTGGGATAAACCATCCACATGACAGGGTGCACTTGGTCCGCAACGATGTTTAGATATGATGTGCCAGTCAGACGTTTATCAATAAGAATTAAAGGGCCCAAAGCATGCCAGAAAAACATTCCCCAAACCATAACGTTGCCTCCACGAGCTTGAAGGGTTGTAGCAATGCATTTGGGGTCCATGCTTTCGTGCTGTTTCCGCCAAATTCTCACTCAGCCATCGGCATGGTACAACTGAAAACTTGATATATCGGACCCCATAATTTGTTTCCAATTATCAACTGTCCAATCTTTGTGCTCCTGTGCGAACTGCATAAATTTTCTCTTGTTAACTGCAGACAGCAAAGGTGTTCGAACAGGCCTTCGGCTGCCGATGCAATGTACGGCGAACAGTGCATGCAGAGATCATTTGAGGGGATTGTTGATTAAAATGGTCTGAAAATTTCTGCACTGTTGCCCTTCTGTTGGATGTTACCTGTCTGGACACTCTCCGTTACACACGAGCAGTCACTAGTGGATGACGAGCACACGTTGCACGTAGAGACCTAGTTTTTTGGCTGACAGCCCAGTCTTTAAACCCTTTAACGACAGCTGCTCTGCTGGAACATTTCACGAATGCGGCGGTTTAGGTGATACTCGCTCCATGGCTCTGAGCTCCTACAATCATCCCACTTTGAGAGCCCGTCAAATCGCATTTTTTACCCATCTCGTCACCCAAAAATCATTTCTACTACTTTCGCAAGCACTAAGGTTTCCCTTTTTATACTAGCCTCGCCCTCTGGTGGCAACTAAGGTTTCCCTTTTTATACTAGCTAGGTTTCTGAGGCGAGGCTAGTATAAAAAGGTTTCCTTTATACTAGCCTCGCCCTCAGCATGCAGCCATTACTCATTTGCTTAAAACTGTCAGGTGGTCATAATAAAGTGGCCACTCATTGTACAAGCACATCCTATGACCAGCCATCGGTGGAACTCGGAAAGTTTGCATCCTCACGGTGTATCCGCCTCAAAGTCTCAGAGAACACGACAGAACATCTCAGCTTTATACACGTACCTCCCCACTCACAGCGCACTTTACCATACAACCTTTCTTTGCATTTGTGAAAATATTTGGCAGTGTCCTAATATTTTGATGATACGGTGCATTTATGCATATATACATAATTCTGCTAATGTTTTGGAACATCTTGGGTTTTTGTGCTCTCATCTACTGAGGCTTTGAACTGTAATGCACTGCCATGCAGCACTAAATACTTTCTGATTGGAAGTTTTTTCACAGTCTTGTAGAAAACACCGAATTCGTCGCATTGTATGCTTTCTTCATTTAAAAAAAACCATGAGGCCAAATTACACTTTGTAGCGGTAAGCCTAGCCTGTGTAGTTCGGACGGGAGATTATCCCGCTCCGGACGTGGATGACGCTGATTCGAATCTCACCACCGGCAGAAAAAGGTTTGTTGGCAATAAGCCCTTATGATCTCTATGCTTAGCCTTTAGAATTAGACATGAATGGCTGTACGAATACGAGGATGTTTTCCTAATGAAAACTGTTTCGGCACATTATCTAGGCGTGCAGTAGATGCAGACACTGGAGCTCATTTGAAAACCCTTCTTCAGAAGAAGGGAGTCCAAGTACCATAACTTTCTTCTTTATGTTGCGTTTAATTAGTTCTGCGATCTAGTACAGGGAAAACAACACACCGATAAGCCATCACATTATAACCACCCCCGATCTAGAGAAATGAGCGCACCTGGAGAGGCGCACGTGATATTCACAGAGCAGTATACATATAACCCAAAGACCGCCTTTCGGTTAGTAGTGCTCGAAATCAATGGGAAAAGCTGCCGATTCATCGGAGTTTGATAAATGACAAATTGTAGGGCACGACGCCTTGAAACTACGATCGTGCCGCTGTAGTGAGTATGTATCAAAATTGGCGCACAGATGACAAACGACGAACCGTCGTTTGTTTGTGTGTCGTCGGCAAGCTCATGACGCCAGACGGGAGCGAAGACTCTAGGGCATTGTTGACAGCTACCGCAGGCCCACAATGCAACAAATCACCCACAGCTACAAAACAGGTGATCAGAGCAGTATGTCACAGCACACAGTGTATCGTAGGTTTCTACGCATGGGGCTGCGTAGATAAAGACCCAGTCGGGTCCCCATGCTCAATGCACGTCATCGCCAACAACGCATGAAGTGGCTATTAGATAATCGAGATTGGACCGTGGATGATTGAAAGAAAGTGGCCTGGTCTGACAAATCAAGATTCCTGGTACATCACGTAGACGGCCGAACACAGATACACCGATTACCAACGGAGACTACGGCACCTGGATGCACTGTCGTGCGTAAACAGGCCGGCGGCGGCGGTGTTATGCTGTGGGTGATGTTTTCTTGGGACACTATAACGAAGTAAATTTCTCCGTCATTTTTGGTCTACGCCGGGATTCGAACCCGAATCCGCTTATTCCGGAATGAGTTGCTCTACCAACTGAGCTACGCAGATGTTCGTTCTGACTCCTATCTGGCTTTATGTCGTGTGCGTCCTGCTGGAAGGTACGTCACAACACTTTAGGCAATATTATCTTAATAGCACAATCCTTGACCGCTGTCAGGTCAAGGACAGAATAATGCTTCTGCCACCCCGCCAGAATCTCAAGGAGTGGTTCGAGGAACACGCTGATGACTTTCAGTTTATACCCTGGTCTCCAGATTTATCTGACATGAACCCAATCGAACATACGTGGTTCGACTTGGAAAAGCGGGTTCGCGCTAAATCACAACCACTCAGAAATGTACGGGAACTGGAGGACTCGCGGTTGACGTTATGGTAGCAGACACCCCAGGATACCTATTGTAACCTTATCGAATCTATGCCTCGCCTAGTGGTCGCTGTTTTGCTGGCTAAAAGGGGTCCAACAGTTTATTAGGTAGATGGTAATAATTTATTGGCTGATCGGTGTACAAGCAAATATTACACACTGTGATTATCTTATTTTTGAAAACAATTATGATGTATGATGGTTGTACAAATACACTGGCGTGCAAAAATTAAGGACGAGCAGGCGAAATTAGCATAACAGCGGAATGAGCAGGCTGAACGGACCGAAAGACCACTCAGGAGATAGACTAGGGTCCGGTACGGTAGGGCATGCGCATATATGCAGCATGACATGGGGGGGGGGGGGTACGGAAGGGTATAAAGCACACGGGCGCTGTACATTCAGCAATTCGGTGAAAGCTGTTGCACGGTGTACATCGGTTCGAACGACGTCACGTTGCTTCCACCGTGGGATATGGCCAACATGCAATTCAGTAGATGACATCTCGATGACTTTACCCGAGGTCGCATCATTGGGAAGTTGGAAGAAGGTCGAAGTGTGACTAGTGTGGCCGAGGAGTTTTGTATCTCTCACAGCATCGTTTCACGAGCTTGGAGAGAATTTCAAACGACAGGAACAGCTGTCCTAGAGTTTAGCAGTGGTCGTTCACGAGCAACCACGGCGGCCGACGATCAGTATATTTTCCTTCAGGCGAATAGAGACAGACGGCAGACAGCGGGAGAAATCACAATGCACATGCAGCAGACAACTGGACGTCCGTTATCGCGTTTTACCGTGGCCAGGATGTTGCACAAAGGTGATCTTATTGCACGATGACCAGTAAGGCGTGTGCCATTAACGCCTGCTCATCGGAGACGGCGGTTTCTGTGGTGCCAGGAACAGAAGAACTGGACACATCAGCAGTGGGGTCGAGTTCTCTTTACGGATGAGAGCTGATTTAGTCTGACGAGCGATTCCGGACGTATACACATCTGGAGAGAGCAGGGAACACGCAATCACACCTCCAACATCATCGAAAGGCACCGGTTTGGAGGTGGCGGAGTTCTCGTTTGGGCGGTATCATGCTTAGTAGGAGTACTGACCTCTACATCTTTCAAGGAGGTTCAGTCACTGGTGTCCTCTGTTGTACCGAGTTTCTCCTGCCTCACGTGCGTCTGTTTACAGGTGCTGTGGGTCCTGAGTTTCTCTTCATCGACGACAACGCTACACCTCATCGTACAGTGGCTGTCGCAGAGCTGTTGGAGAGTGAAAATATTCAACGCATGGTTTGGCCCGCAAGGTCCTCGGACCTAAATCCAATCGAACACGTGTGGGACCTTCTCGGGAGACGCTTCGCAGCACGTCACCAGCCGCCAGCAACGATTCCGGAGTTGCGATTGGCGCTACAAGAGGAATGGGCCGCGATGCCTCAACAGCTCCTTGACAACCTCATTCGCAGCATGGACAGACGTTGTAAATCCTGCAGCGCAGTCAGGGATGATCATATCCCCTACTAAAGACGGGATTTTTCTTCGAAGCCGCCTGTCACATGGACGTTTCTGTCTTCTGTCCATTTGTGCTCGAAGCTACCTTTTCAATAAAGTGCCTGTGTATCCTTTGGATTCCTTGTTTGGACGGTTTTGCTTACTTGTCCCATATTCTTACATCTTGTGGATCTTATGGTATGATTTGAGTCGATATGGAGCACTTCTGCACGACGTTACGTTCGAAAAACAGTCTCGTCCTTAATTTTTGCACGCCAGTGTACATAGAAATGCCGATGCTTACTGGAGTCAATGTCATTCATTTTGTCGTATACACAAATCGACTTTTTTTCTTCTGTGAGGTAAAACAAAGTGCGAATGAGAAAAACGACAACTTTAATATAAACCTTTTCCAAGAATATTTCACAGTTTTAATATCTTAAACTCTTTCTGCTGCAAAACTAGTTCATCTGAAATCAAGGTAAAGATCTACGCGTGGGTTTGCAGACGCATTGAAATTCCTAGCTCTAAGCTCTGGAGATGTTCGTCATGTGATTTTGACTTTTATGACGACCGCATTTCCAATTCTTTGAAATCGAGAGTTATACTGTTATAAAATATCATCGCGGAAAGTGTTAAACTAGAATTCTGCAAGCCTATGTTGTCGCAGTTTTTCACTTAAATACATTTAAACATGAGACAGATTTCTTCCTGATTTCTATGACAGAATAAATTGCAAGCTAAACAAATTTCAAAAGTAGCTTCTAACTGCAAATGGAAAATAAGCAAAGTGTTCCAACCTCTTGCGAAAATATTTAACGCAAAATATGTTCACTCGAAATGCCCACTGTAAACCCGTATTAGCGACTTTTGAATAAACAATTTACCCACACACAAAGCCATTACACCAGAATTTCTGCCAACTGGTAACAGCGCAAGTGAAAGAGAGAAGCCTTTACTTGTGGCATTTAAGTGCTACCGGTAGCAATTAATTCATAGCTCTAAATTTAAAGAAACATCGTTTCACTCCTCATGCTGGAATTTTTCGTTTCTTGTTGACTTTTGTTTTTAAAACTGTTCGCTACGATGGAAGAATGAACATCAGTGGAACTTTTGGTAACAGTTATTTTTTCGTTTTCGGGAAAATAAATGTGTTCTGGAAATTTGTGGTAGGCGAAGGCGATATTTTTTGTCTGATTTATTAAAAGAAAATACGTGCCGGCATTTGAAATGCTGTTCAACTGCGGTATATAACAAGATCCAAGGGACCGAAGAATATTGCTCATTATGACCGTTTGGCCTTTCATCCGTTATTGTAACTACTTTTTCTGTTACTCACTTTTTTTGTCACACACACACACACATATAATCAAGATGAATCGAAATGTCGTCCCATTTTGAGCTACACATAAGTTTGGGTCTCCATTACAGTTCGAAAGGCAAATGAGGTCGATAAACGTGCTGTTCGGGTGCTCCTACGCCATTATTGAATAAAAAGGTTTGACACTGCATCAGTAGCGAGAGAAAGTCATGTAGTTGAAAGCAAGGAAACAGTAGACAGCAACACTGCACGAAATCGAATAACCTCCCATGAACTGACACACCAGGTTGTGATGACTCTGTGTCGCAGATTGCTGTTGAATCTACAGGACGATAGGTTTTAGCGTCGTATCGTCACGGATAATGAAAGGAGGATACGTTATCCTAATACTGGGTATTAGTGGCTGACGCCAAGTCAGGAAGCACAACCTGTGATGCCAAAATGCATTTAGCGGAATTGTGTGGGTCCTGCGCATTGGGAACTCATGCCAGACGGTCAGCCTGTGGACGGGGAGCTCTGTGCTGAATAACTGCTGCAAGTCCACGATGATCAGCGCACACGAACGAGCTACCCAGCGTCCATCAATTTGTAACAGGCGTTGCTAGTAGTGGATAATGACCAAAGTCACACCACCTGAGTGGTCCACCGAGCATTAGAGGAATCAAAGTAACTAAAATCATACCACACCATCCATACATTCCGGAGCTAACCCCACCTGACTATCAACTGCTTCACTCCACGGTCCATTTCCTCCAAGGTTCACACGTAACTTCAGTGTTAAATGTGGATTATGGCATCATATAATTTCTATCCTAGAAACCTGCCGAGTGATAAAGCCGTGGGATCGTGACTCTGGTAGAACGTCGACAAAGGACTATAGAAAACAACGGTTTGTACGTATTTTGCAAAATGAGGGGGAGCGCATATTGTTTTCTTTAATCATTAACGTTTTAGCTGCGGACTGCGGAACTTTTGACTCAGCCTGGTAAAATAGTCGTGATGGAAAACCTTACCTGTAGCATCATTATTTTTTAAGAAGACTTCCAATATCGTCTGCTTCAAACTTTTTTACGCTCTCCAACCGTAGGTTTAAGAAGCGTATATGCTCCAGCTTTGTCCGTCTGCCCGTCCGCACGATACCTCGCGTTAAAATGGTTCGATTTCAATGAAATTTTAGTATGTGGTAGAGGACCACCACCTTGGGACGAACCCTGTTGAAAATGGACGAAATGGGATCAAAGATCAGGACATAGGAGCGGGATCCATTCCATTGCCCTTATGCGTTATAACTTACGTAAAAATGCTTAGATTGCGACAAAACTTTACCATGCTGTTCTGAAGATATACTGAACCGGTTCAGTTGAATATCATCGAAATGGGGTCAAATGTCAGGGCACAGGAACGAGATGTATTTTACAGCCATTGTCCTCATAACTTGATTAAAAATGCCTTTATTTCGACAGAACTTTAGTATGTTGTTCCAGAGGTATACTGAACCAATTCTGTTTAATATCATTAAAATGGGGTCAAAGGTCAGGACACAGGAGCCAGATTTACTCCACAACCATTATCCTCATAATTTGAGTAATGATTTCTGATATGTTGGAAAGCGTATCACAATCAATGCACTGCATGATTTTGCTAACTTGTTAAAATTTTTAACGACCACAACGCCCAAAACTCCCATTCATCCAAACTACCACGACCACCCGAAAACGACCGTCTAGAGTGAGTAAGTTTGTTACAATACCTGTTGTGTGAATTTACACGGCCACTACTATATTAGCAGAAGTCACCCTCAGTCTGCATTGTTGTTGCTAAACAAACAAATATATAAAAAGCTGATGTTGTTATCGCCCGGGGTGATATTATTTACTCTCATGCCATCACATAACTTCAACGTGGAAGAATGCAGTGATCGACCTTGGAAACGTTTGAAATCCAATGCACATTAAGACTACAGATAGAAAGATTTGTGTGGTGACAGAGGACTAATCATTCTTTGTTAAATTGTAATGTGTAGGGGACAAATTTTGAAATGAGTAACAGACAGCTTCGGGAGTTGTGGTATTCTCAGCGACTCAACATTTCATGGTCCTGGTCGCCAAAAGGTTAAGCTGAAATATATGAGCAATGCCTTTCGTATTACGGAGATAAAGTTAAATTTCTACATCGATGCCATTGGTTTCATTAAACAAATAAATAATTTTAAAAACCGTTTGCACAACAGCGCGTGACAGTACATTTACCGGACACTCGCAATACTCTCGTTCCACACAGTCATCTTTGAATGCCTCGTTTTCACTGACTGCTTCGAGGATGTCCTCATCTGTTGGCCAGATGCCATTCTCCTCATTCAGGCAGTCACAATTTTGTTGTCCAGTGTCTAGCAACCATCCGTACTTGCAGCCCCGATGTCCAAGTTATGTTTTTTCAATCACACTGATAACTGAATATTGTCATCGGGCCATATTAAAATAAGTTTGATGATCTGCAATGTGACCTTGCCCCACGCCTCACTCATGAGCCTGGTACCATTAAGAACTAAAATTTGAATTTGCCCCTTTCTTTTAACGAATTCTCGAGTCTCAATATTGAAAAATTCCTAAAATGTTACATCTAAAGCTTTTAATAACATCCTGATCCAGATTTTCAGGTGGATTGTTGGAAAATTCAGACATAGACCTTCCGGCATCTTATGGAAACCACGCCAATAATGATCGCTTCAATCATAACAGCTAAAAGTAGACCCAATATGCAACGGATTCAGTAATTAAATATTTGTGTTTTCGTTCGAACTGGGTTTCCGAATACTTTTGTCTACATAGAGTATAGCATTCTGGTCCTTGAACATCCGAATATTCTCAAATTAGGATTTTAACGGATTAGTTATGTAAGCACAATTTTAACGATGATGAAAATTTGATGTAAAGAAATTGGCTGCATGTAATTCTAGGTAGCATTTGTCAAGAGCGATTACATATCTACAGTATATATTTATCGCCCAACTAAGTGTGTTGAAAAACTTTATCATTGAAAGAAGAGTAACAAAAACGTAGTACATTGCTAAATATGCGCAAACTTACCGAGTCCGAATTGAAGGCTTATAAAACACAAGACAAATAAAAGAAGCGAGATATATCTTTTGGAGATGACCTCGTATATTATCTATTGCCTATTTTGTATGCTCCTGTGATTCTATGTAACTATGACTTTCTGAGATTTTTCTGTTTCTGTGGTGCGTTTCGTTTGTGCATCTCATTTCAACGTTTAAACATTTTTTTTAACATTCAATCAGCATTACTCTTGATATGCATTAGAAATTTATATATTTATATGAGGCAGTCGTGTGCGACCTTTTCAGATATACACGGGCAAATACTCCGTTCCAGAATGAACTCAGAATCTCAAGATGAATACAGAATGTCATTCTTTTTCTTTTTTGGAGATGCATTCGAGCATATTTGATTTATCTGTGTACTTAGCAGAAGGGCGGGCAGAAATCCCGTCGTCTCTTGGAGCCACATCAGAGTCGCCAAGACTCTCCCGATTTTATTGATGGAATGCGATCTGGAAGAATCTTGGCGACTCTGTTACATTACTATTGTTCAAGAGAGGCTCTTACTTCGCAGGTTGAATGACAAAGCTTTGCAACTGAAAGTCTCGAGAAAAACTAAAAAAAAATAAAAAATAAAAAAAAAAAAATCGGACGAAAGGAAAAGTAGTAGGCACTCTCCATGGGTTACAACTTACAGATGCAAAACTGACCATAAAAAATTTGCTCTCCTATTGCATAAACAGATGAAGTTTAAAAGTTTTTGGCTCTTTGCTCTCTTATCTCTCTTCACCCGTGTATAAGATATTGTAGCCGCCATCTTAACCAAGTGATCTGCGGCGTTGACTTCTGAAAATTAGCTCGAAACGGTACTGATGAAACAGTGGTGGGCTGCTTCACTGATTACGTTGATTCTTCTCTTCCCCTAGAACCAATGACCCCAAGTTTGGGACGGTGACTGCTATGACCCAAGTTTTTTGGACGGTGACTAATAAAAAGTGTCCATGACTGTCGATAAATCTTCCCCTCCCCGGGGAAAAATAGTCTTCAATAATTCCTGGAATTTTATTCACCACTAATTTTTTTTCCTATGATTTGATTTTCTTCCTAATTTTCTCCCGTCTTTTGTAAGAAAAGTACATGCTTATAGTATCGCTTTGTCCGTCAGTCTATCCGTACGTCTGGCTGTAGACACTATATAGCAACTATTAGTCCGATTTGAAAAACACTTTATGCTTTGGGAAGCTTGAAATGTGAGAACAATGATGCTTGCTCTGCGGTTTATTTAGGATGCAGAACTTCTCCACTAGAGGACGTAAATGCAGATGATACCGAATTCAGAATGCATTTTATTCCATATGTTTGCTTCTAAATATCCGATTGAAAAAATGTTTCTTCATTTTGATGCCACTTATAACAAAGACTATTTTGGGTACAGTTTCTTTCACAAGTACTGTATAGATTTTATGGGAGGGAGAGTACAGGTAAATTGCGGTTTTTCCCGGTAATTCTGCTTCTCGAAGCCCTATTTGAAAAAATCGTTTCGTAGCGGTTACAGCTCCTGATGGGAAATGTTTTGCATATAAGTTCAGATTTTTGACAAACAATTGTTTGGACACCAGGGAGAACAGGTGTTTATTTCTGTTTCTGATTTATTTGCAGCAAACTCTGCGCTTCTGAAAGCTCGATTGGAAAAATAGTTTTGTGGACTGATATGGCTCAGCTTGGTAAACTTGTGAAAATACCTTCTGCTTAAAATAGTGCATAATTTTTCCGCCAGCTGGCATACATATATATTTTGTTTTTGTCAATATCTCTGCTTCTGAGAACTCGATTTGAAAAAAATACATATTTCTTTATCGGAGAGTGTTTCTTGTGCGGAATGTTTCTCATATAATTTCAAAATTTTCTTAACGCACCAGTGTTCCACATGAGGGCGCAAGTTCACATTTCCGTTCACAGAATATTTGAAGCGACATCTGCCGGACTAAACACCCGATTGAAAACAGGTTTTTCAGTCAGAAAATGCTAACTATGAAAACATTTTCTGGATATTTCCTTTTCAAAATAATACAGAATTTCGCCGCTAGGTGGCGCACATATTTAATATATTTCTTTCTATATCTCTGATTCTAAATGTCTGATTTGAAAAAAATATTTTAGTATTTACCTATTAATTTAGCATTTACCTTGTGGAACTCTTTAAGTTTCTACTTCAGGTTTATTTTTTGTTGTGCACAGTTCTATCGCTAGGTGGTGTTTGTGTACTTCTATTTGCAGCGGTATCTCGGCTTCTAAGAACCCTACTGAAAAATTTATTTTTTTATTGTATGCCATTCGCTACAATAAGAATGGGTAATATTATCCTCAAACAAATGTCTCCGCTCTTTCCAGGTTTATAAGAGAGTCACGGAAAAATTATCATTGCAGCCACCGGGAATCGAACCCAGGATCTTCCAGTTACGCGCCGGATATGCTTCCACTGCACCACCGCGGCCTTGAATTCCTCCAGACGCACACACGCTAACTGCCAAGCCAATTTGGCAGGTTGCTTTTTGGAGCCCCGAAGAATGCTGGGGATTCACCAAAGATGGTATGCAGCAACTGAAGAAATAATTAGAAGGCAAATAAATGATAATTAGAAGGCAAATAAATAATTAAACGGAAAAATGATAATTTTTCCGTGACTCACTTATAAACGTGGAAAGAGCGAAGACCTTTGTTTGATATTCCTGGTCCACGTCAAATGTCTGTATTAAATATTATCCTCTTTAACTAATGCATAGCTTTTCCGCTAGGGGAGGCGTAAAGGTCAAAACCTTTTTCTCGCTACCTCTGCTTCTGGGAGATGTATCTAAAAATATCTTTTCCCTAGCATAGCTTTTGCCATGGACAATACTTTTCGCACGTATTCAACTTTTCCATTATGCAAATTATCCCGCCAGGGAGCGCAGATTTATTTCATGTCCTTTTAACTATTGCATTTGAAAATCCCCTTGTCTCTCATACATTCCTTCAGCTACCTTTTGTGCATCATTTGTTAATTTTCGTAGCATGCTTTTCAGCAGCTGGTGGGAGTTAGTAGCTATTTCTATATCTGGATGTTTTACGGATTGTAGAAACATAGTAGATTTTTTATCGATTCCATTGGCATCTGTGTACAACATTGATAATTTTAATTTGCGTCGGAAAGGATTCAAAATACGTGTGCCGCCGCGGTGGCACACGTATTTTGAATTTGTCCGAGATGGGTCTGGGTTGGATGTTGTGTGGGGCAGGCATAGTTGTGTGTGTCTTACTGCCCTGGTTCTCTCCCTTTCCTAGAACTACTGGCCCTAAATTAGGGATGGGCGACTGCTTATAGCCCACTGAGTTGCTTACAGTGGTCGTTAAACCTCCAAAAAAAAGTTCTCTTTACAACTGAACATTCGGTGTGATCTTTCTGGTATTCCTAATTGCTTTCATTTAGTTCTAGTTTACTTCTTTGAGACAGCCTTCAATAACTGTGTCGATACGACATTAACAGCGCTTAAATCTTAATATGGCTTGAATGACAGAAAGCTGAATTTCAAAAATGTAGCTAAACGGAATATCTATAACAATGAATCTATCGCGACTGTCTGCCTGTCAGTTGTCCACAGAAGAAACTGATGGACGTAGATGTTCGGAATTTGGTAGCCGTCTCGGTAGCGCAGTGGTCTAAGCACTGGCTTCAGACCATTCATCCTAAATGGGCCTGGATTCCAACCTCACGTGAGGCATTGATGGAGTGTTTGTCTTACGACACTGGATCTTTCCCTTGACTGAAACCAGTAGCCCTGATTTAGGGAAGGACGACTGCTTACATAGCTCATAGAGTTGCTCGCGGTTGCCATTAAACCTCCAAACAAAAAAGAAAAAAAAATACAGGTAGGCTTAGTTCTGATTGAGCCGTCAATTTGGAACGTAGACTTGCAGATCGGGGAGTTGAAATGTGGTAGTCGTTTATGGTCCCAAAGCGTTTATTTACTTTGTTATAGCCAACATAGGTCTATGATATGAAATGTAGCTTACAAAATATTTACAAATCATGCTGTATACATTACGAACACAAGGCAGATCGATACACGAATTACCCAACGAGGTGGGGCTCTGTCTTCTTGGGCTTCTTACATTCCTCATCACTTGTTCTTGCCTCTCGTTCTGATTTTCTTCACTTTTGCTTGCGCACATTTTGCGAATTCCGCGGCACTGTCGAAAAATTCAACCCGTTCACACGAACACAATACTAACTTTTTTTAGTTTAAAAACCATAACGATATGTTCTTTATATATTTGAATATATCTCATCGATAGCTTTAAAACGATACCAGGCAGTCTTTTTGTACTCACGGCTGCCCAGGTAAAGTGCGATATTGTCAAAAGTGTTCACCAGTTCACAAGAAAACAATTTTTAAAATGTTCAGTTCAAACAACTGCGGAATGTTTTTCACATATTTGAATAGATCTCGTCGATAACTTTAAAATGATACCACGCACAGTCGTGTTGCACTCACGGTTGCCGAGATGGACTGAGTCAAACGCGGCGGCGCACCTAGAAATATTGCATCACCTTCCTCGCGCACAATCAAATGGAGGAGAGTCGCACAGACGATGTATTGCGCTGTACGAGAATTAGACACCATGCTGTTTACGAATATGCTGATACGATTAGTGTGGGGAACGTATCTTTAATGCTATAAAAATTTCAATTGGGACCTATTTTTGTCACCAGCGGTCGGCCGTAAGTCGCCCCATACTATCCGCGGAGTTAGACGTAGTCCTACATCAAAAAAGTAAAACCCTGCGGAGTTTACTTTTTTGAGTTTACTTTTTTACACCAGAATGTCTTGGTGTCCATTCTGTGAAATTCTAATTTGGAAATTTTAAACTAATTTTAAAGCTTAAACCATTGTTAAAATTTGATATTGCTATGCACTGTGGAATAAGATTGCGCAGCAGCATTTCATTTCTCTTCTCCGCAACAACATATCTTTAAACTTTTGCATGTATTACGAAAACCTCACGTCAAACGTAATAAATGCGACAGTACTAATAGGATACACGAAAATCCTTATGTGTATTCATTCTTCTGCTGCAGTCGTCGTTGGGGTTCTTCCGTTTGGACTGCGGCTTTGCGTGTGTTACTGCGAACTGTAAATAGTTCCACGATACGTTTTGAGGGAAATATATTTAAGTGAAATGAAACTAAAATACAAGAAATGAAATGCGAGGAAAATGTGAATTTTCTCGCTCTTCATTTGGTCAGAACTTAACATTGCTTTCGCTCAGTTAGCGCATTCTTTCAACTCATCGTGATTTCTTATTTATATATTGACGCATGTGGTGATTCGTCTTCTGGATTTGTGTGTGTGTGTGTGTGTGTGTGTGTGTGTGTGTGTGTGTGTGTGTTTGTTTCTTAGCGTTTACATAATTATAATCTAGATTTCATTATTTTCTTATTCCTTTCTTTTGATTACATAATTGAGGTAAATGTTTCTGTACAATGTTCTCATTCATTATTTAAGGAAAACTAGGACAACGCTAACCGAAAAGTCGATTCAAGTGGCGTTTGTTAAACCCATCCAACGTCGGGTCCCTTTGATAATATTTAAATATACTGTGTAGTCAATAATTTGTTTAATCTGATGGTAAGAAATAGGTACTTGATTTTACACACCCCATAAGCAGCCACTAGACAAATAACTGAATCAATAATCCTTAGTGTACGCTATATGATAAAAGGCATCCGGACACCCTTTTTGAGTAGTGGATTTGCCTATATGTGTCACAGCCGTGGCACAAACACGTATAAAAAAGACTCACCTGACCTGGTAAGCATCATAAGCAAGTGAACTGTAGAATGTGCCGTACAATAGAGCTCAGTGGCTTTCAACTTGGAAATGTCGTAAGATGCCGTCTGAACAGCAAGTCAGTTCGGGAAATTTTAGCCATGTTGCAACTGCCCAGATCAACTGTAAGAGGTGATATAGTGAAAGCCTAGAAGCAACAACAGCAAAATCACGATCAGATAAGCCACGCAAAAGGACAGCGTGGTACCACCGAGTACTGCAGCGGGTGCTGCTGCAAAATCGCCTGTCCTCGGCTGCAAGGAACACTCACCACAGAGTTCCAAAATGCTTTTGGAACATCAAAAAGAGTCGATGCGAATGATTCCCAGAGAGCTGATGGGAATGTGTTTGCATGGACGAGCAGTCACGCACAAGATTAACATCAACAAGAACAGCGCCAAGCGTCAGGTGCAGTGGTGTAGAACACGGTTCCAGTGATCTTTTTTCGTAATCCTTTCAGAAACGGGTTTCTCGGACTGGTGAATTATGCTTCACCATCTGGCAGTCAGACGGACGCCTCTGGGTGTGAAGAATGCGAGGTTTAACCTGCCTGCCCCACTCTGTTGCGTCAACTGCGAAGTTTGGTGGAGGAGACATCATGCTCTGGGGCTGTTTTTCATGGCTTGGTCTGGGACTCCTATCCACTGCCCGGAAATCTTAACGATTAGGTCCATTTTCGGCAGTTTTGAGCTCTCAACATTTTGCTATCCTTATGTAATCGGCCTCGCCTTGTCCGAGAATAGTTTAACAGACACAGAGCGGATGTGATATATCTCGAATGGCCCACACACTCACCTAATCTGAATCTAAATGAATATCTGTGGGATGTTGCGGGACGTAGGTTAGGTTGTTGGACACACCTGCCTGCTTCATACGGAAACGAAACCGGCAATACAAATAGCTTGATTGCATATTCCTACGCAACTCGGGTCGATACCAGTCCAGAAGGTGTGCCCACGAAGTATTACACTTCTCAAAGTAATTACAGGAGCATATTAGTTTGGCGCCACTATGGAAGCAAATCGTGTGATATGTTACCGAAATGTGGAAAATGCAGGTCGAGTGTGACGTGACAGGCGTAATCGTCTGCATCCTTATGCAAATTAGCGTCTGTGACATCAGAATACATAAATCACAGACAATGATGAAGATGAAGGATTTTCGAGAGATCCCTTACCCTACTGCGTTTATCGTAACAATTCGTTTTTTGAAGTCTTCTATTCGGACGGTGTCTCAACAGCATGATTTACCGGAATCAATGGCGTGGAGAGCTATTGGCCGGCAGGAAGCAGATCAAGCACAGCGAGTGGTAGCAGAAGCCATCGGAGTGTCACGCAGTGTCATTTCCGGACTGTGGACACAGTTCTAGTATACGGGAACCGTTCGAACAAGGCAAGATCAATGCCGTCCACGGGCAACTGCAGAAATGGATGACCGTTATCTATTGTTAACAGCACGTCAGAACAGGCGGCAGAATGGTAGCTCCAGCGAGAGCTTCTCGTGTTAACAGGAATCAGGTTGTCAACTCAAACGATCAGGAATTGCCTTCACCAAGGCGGCCTTTATGCACGTCGTCAGATGGTGTGTATCCCTTTAAGCTCACGGTGCCATGCGGCCCGTAAACACTGGGCTGAGGAATATCGTGACTGGGGACACGACGACTGGGGTCAAATTATGTTCTCTCACGAGTCGAGATTTAGTCTGGGATCTGACAATCGATGAATTCTTATCTGGTGTGAACCCGGCACATCAAATAACCCGGCTTCAGTGCAGCAAACATTACATTATTACGAGCATGGATCGATGGTCTAGGCAGGAATAAGTATCGATGGATGTACACACCGGTACGTCATCATTAAATGCAACCTGACGGCCTAGAGATGTAGAGACAAGACTCTCAGACCTATTGTCATGCCTCATGCTACAGCAGTCGGTGATTGGTACCTTTTTACAGACGAAAACGGTCGAAATCACAGAGCATGGCTAGGGGACATTATGCTTCAAGAGGTAAGAATCGAGCGTATGAAGTGGTAAGCTTGCTTCCCTGACTTGAATCTAAATAAGAAGGCTTGAGACGCACTTGACAGACGCATTGCAGCTCGGAATGTATCTCCGTTGATTCGTCATGAACTCGAGATTTCCGTCATTGAGGATTATCAAAAATATCCCCAAACCCTCATCAATGACCTCATCAATTCCATGCCACATAGGTGCGTAGCAATCTTAGCCGTTTGAGTGGACCACACACTCTACCAGAAGTCAGTTACACTGTTAAAAATTGTGTGGTTGGTTGCACTAAAAAGTGGTGCTACACCAGCTGCACTACTTTATGAGAAAAGATACATCATTGTGTGGTGCAAACAAAATGTACAACATTGCACCACCTCATAGTACAAGGTTATCACACATTATGGTTCGAGGTTGCACCATGTTGTTGAGTTTCGTATGCACCCACACAATGGTGTATATTTTCTCAGAAAGTGGTGCAGTTTGTGTAGAACCACGTTTTGTGCAACCTACGACAAAAGTTTTAACAGTGACCATCTTCAAAAAGTCATCTTGTTGTACAGATATGCATATTGTTGTATAGGATATCCTATCATGTGTATTAAATGGTAATATTGCATAAAAATTCGCTAATGTGTTGCCTATACTACTGAATAGTCTACTGCATCTTACATAAATATATTTTGTCTTCGAAAACGTCAGTCGAACACGAGTTTCCTTAAAATATCTTTTGCTTCCCTATTTCTTTGAGAAGTGTAGATACGCTGTCGAAATTCCTTGAGCGCTCTGCGTAGGATGCCAATGATGACTTCATTTAGTTGTTGAATGTTAACAGCCACATTCCTAACATTGTTATTTGAGAAGGAGGAAATTTCAGATCTTCATTCAGGATCCAACTTCATGTACCAGTGTGAGTAGACGTGGAATTTAAATTTAATTAAACGGCACTGAAACTGATTTATAGTTTTGCTTTTGCATATATTGGTGATTTACTTTGAAATCAATTTTCAAATCATTTAAACTTTAAGGTATTCAAATGATAATAGTTTATAGCTTCACATGAATTTTCCTTTTCCATTTTATGGTCCGGCGCAATTATACGCAGTCGAATCACATTATTTTGACCACATCCTACTTTTGACGTCAACAGCGCGTAGCCAATGACAGAAGATACGCGGTCGAAATTCGTAAGCTGGCTAGGAGGGTATATAAGGTGTGCTGTAGGCATTCTGAAAACCAATGGGCCGCGGTTGGCCTAGCGGGCAACGTTCGTGACTGCCGCTGAAAGGATCTCAGGTTCAATCCCAGGCAGATGCGAACGCTCGATCCACTAAATATCCGCCGTGTGTCGGATGGGCACGTTAAGCCGTCGGACCGCGGGTACTGGCTCCCCCGCAAATAAATAAGGGCGTCTTCCTCCCCCTTTCTACTTCGCTTCCGTGTCACTTTCTTATCGGGCAGCACAGCCCAAATCTCCTAGCTTTCTATTCCTAAGGGCTGTTTAAGACCTGGGGTCAGACACTCCCTTCCTAAAATCTTCTACATTTGATCATTTGATCTGAAAACATATCACTTGTTGTTGTCATGGATAAAAGGAGCGATTTATCAGATTTGCAAAAAGGGATGATTATCGGCTTTCGGGCCAAGGGTGGCAGTATTTCTGAAACAGGCACAGTTCGTGAATTGTTCGCGTGCTACTGTGGTTAAAGTGTATCGTGATTGAAGAAATGCCACCAATGCGAATAAGCAACGTGGGAACTGCGGAGCCCCACATGCCATTGTTGCGAGAGGAGAATGTCGGCTTCGAAGTTGCGTGAGGGCCGATAGACGCGCTACAGTGGAGCAACTCACTAGCCGAATAAAACAGGGGCTACCGGAAGTGTGTCTTAAACGACAGTTCAGCGAACCCTGCTTCGTATGGGGCTCCGATACAAATATATGGTCACTGCACCTATGCTAACGGAGGTGCATCGGAAGAAAAGGCTTACATTTGCACGG
Source organism: Macrothele yani (assembly GCA_039090855.1). Classification (NCBI taxonomy): domain Eukaryota; kingdom Metazoa; phylum Arthropoda; class Arachnida; order Araneae; family Macrothelidae; genus Macrothele; species Macrothele yani. Next base: position 87,406,409 of record CM076998.1, on the reverse strand, counting down.
CACTATCGGAATTGGACCTCCGCTGATTGGCAAAGGATTGCCTTCTCCGATGAGTCACGTTTTCTGCTTCATATAAAGCGGAAAACTTCGTATAAGGCAAGAAACATCGGAGAGCAAACATTCTTCAACCATTGCTGGAAGAAAACAAGCTGGTGGAGGTAGCGTTATGATCTGGGGAATGTTTTCGTAGCATTCTCTCGGTCCACTCAGATCTGTGAAATGGACCGAAGTCGTTAGGAATCCATTCTTGCAGACTACGTGCACCCATAAATGCTGATTGTCTTCCCTGGGGCGGATGGAATATTTCAGAACGACAATGCGACGTGTCACACAGCCCGAAATGTCCGAGAGTGGTTGGAAGAGCACGATGAAGACCCCAAAGTACTTCCCTGGCCACCTAATGCCCCAGACGTAAACCCAATTGAGCATCTGGGGAACCACCTCGATCGTGTTGTTCGCTCTATGGATGCTCCACCACGTACCCCCCAGCAGCTGTCAGGTGAACTGGAATCAATGAACACCCTCCAGCACCTTATTGAGTCACTCTCAGCCCGTCTAGCTGCTGTCCGCGCTGCACACAGCGGTTACTCTGGATATTAGCTAGTGGTCACAATAATGTGACTCGACCGCGGATAAAATAATACAACAATCCTTCAAAAATTGGTCTCGTCCTTTCTATTTGCACGCCTGATTGATAGGAATGATATTTGAATGTTTGTGTTTGTGCAGAAATGATCAATTTTTAAAATTGCCGTAATCACCGTGATATTTCTATCAGGCAGCTTTTAGGGCCTTCACGTCAATACCAACGCAGCGCCTTCATTATTTCGCACGGTCATTTTGTTCATCGCATTTGAAGCACGCCATGTTTCCATTACTGCACGGCATAAAGGACCTTTGCGGTTTCAATGTAGTACTACCTCCCATCATTTCTAAGAGACCACCCAGAAAATAAACAGAAGTATATCTCTTTATATCCTATAAAAGCACTTTCGTCTTTCAAAAAGTAATCTGCTAAACAACACTTTCGTAAATGAGAGTGTCTAAATAATTGGAGATTCATAGTCTGCAGAATACAAAACATTCATTTTCGGCGAAGATCCAGCACTTTCTTATATGTCACTGTAAACGATTAATAGCTTTTCCCAATTTACGATGCCAAAAACTTTCGGTGATGAAATTGAGCTAAAGCGAAAGAACGTCCGAAGTTCAGGTTTCTCAAGAGAAAGAAAATAAACCATCTTGGAAAGCATAAGTAATAGTTATTCGTTAGTAATGATTCATTTGTTTTCTTAACGTTTCTCGCAAAGTATATTTTATGTTTTAATGGAAAATGCACGACCACGAAATACATAAAAGAATAAAAGTAAGAAAGACACACATTTCGGTCTTATTCAACAAAAGCCATAGCTCAGAATGCGGGATAATTATAAACTTTAAGGTTTATATGTTTTTTTAGGTAAAAGGTATAGGAAAGAAGAGCTTCGTTATGTAACTTCCGGCAGTAAGAATTATTAGAAAGTTTTGGTAACTCAATATGTTTTCCTTCTTTTCTCTGCAGCTATTTCTTACTTTTAGGTAACTATCAAGTTTTATTCTAAATTAAGCACACCGAAAATGTTTTGGTAACTAATTCTGTTTTCCCTTCTTTTCTCTGCAGCTATTTCTTACTTTTAGGTAACTATCAAGTTTTATTCTAAATTAAGCACACCGAAAATGTTTTGGTAACTAATTCTGTTTTCCCTTGTTTTCTCTGCAGCTATTTCTTACTTTTAGGTAACTATCAAGTTTTATTCTAAATTAAGCACACCGAAAATGTTTTGGTAACTAATTCTGTTTTCCCTTGTTTTCTCTGCAGCTATTTCTTACTTTTAGGTAACTATCAAGTTTTATTCTAAATTAAGCACACCGAAAACGTTTTGGTAACTAAATATGTTTTCCTTTCTTTTCTCTGCAGCTATTTCTTACTTTTAGGTAACTATCAAGTTTTATTCTAAATTAAGCACACCGAAAATGTTTTGGTAACTAAATTCTGTTTTCCCTTCTTTTCTCTGCAGCTATTTCTTATTTTTAGGTAACTATCAAGTTTTATTCTAAATTAAGCACACCGAAAACGTTTTGGTAACTAAATATGTTTTCCTTTCTTTTCTCTGCAGCTATTTCTTACTTTTAGGTAACTATCAAGTTTTATTCTAAATTAAGCACACCGAAAATGTTTTGGTAACTAATTCTGTTTTCCCTTCTTTTCTCTGCAGCTATTTCTTACTTTTAGGTAACTATCAAGTTTTATTCTAAATTAAGCACACCGAAAATGTTTTGGTGACTAATTCTGTTTTACCTTCTTTTCTCTGCAGCTATTTCTTACTTTTAGGTAACTATCAAGTTTTATTCTAAATTAAGCACACCGAAAATGTTTTGGTGACTAATTCTGTTTTCCCTTCTTTTCTCTGCAGCTATTTCTTACTTTTAGGTAACTATCAAGTTTTATTCTAAATTATGCACACTGAAAAAGTGTTGGTAACTAAATATGTTTCCCTTCTTTTCTCCGCAACTATTTTTCACTTTTAGGTAAGTATCAAGTTTTATCCTAAATTAAGCACACCGGACAAAAAATTAGTCACCCCTGTCAGAAATTACATAATAACGGGTGACGGCGCCTCTTGCCTTGATAACGTCATGAATCCGGTGTAGTAGAAACTCCACGATATTGTAGATGAATTGAACATCGATTTGCAACCCCTCGTGCGTCAGCTGGTCAAGAAGTTACGCCAGAATACTTGGCTGTCTACCTTCTGTTGCAAATGATCCCACAGATTTTCAATAGGATCTAAATCTGGGGATTTGGCTGGCCAGTTGAGGGGAGACAGTGTTGCTTATTGTTCGTCGGGCCACTCAGACACAGTTTTAGCCCTGTACACACGGCCATTGTCGTCTTGGAAGATAGGAGTGGAAATGTGATGCTGCTACTGGAGATGTAGGGTAAAGGGCAACACTTCGTTCTCAGAATGCAGAGGTACGCATGCTGGTGCACATTCATTGTCACGGCAACGACAGGGCGTGTTTCGTGGTGCGAAAAACATTCCCAAAAAAATCACAGAACCCCCTCTAGTTTGAACAACACTTTCGACACAATCAAGGTTAAAGGCTTCATTGGGCATGCGATTCACTTGTCGCCTCCCATCATTGGAGTACAAACAAAAACGAGACCCATCAGACCAATTCTCCACAGTAACGTTTTGGTGCATCTGAGCCCACTGATAACGTGCGACGTTGTGACTTGCTGTTAAAAGAGGCCTCTACCGTGGTACTCTGCTCCATATATCCATCGTATGCAGTTATCGTCTGAATGTCCTTTCGGAAGTTGGTTGGAGTGGACTTTCAGTGATTGTTTGGAGAAATTGTTGGATGGTTTGAAACCGATATGCAGTTACCACTCATGAAACATGGCGGCGGTCCCTGTTGGAGAGAATCGTTTCCCGGCCATAGTTGCATCGCCGATTTTCAGTTGCCTTCGAACTACACCTCTGTTTGTAGAACCACTGGACAGTAAGCTTCGACTCACCAAGAAATTGTGCGACTTCATTCACTTTGTGCCCGTGGGCGTTGTTATACACGACGGCTCCTTCTTGCCACTCAGCAACGTCTGTCTTATGACCCATATTGCAAACTAAATTCAATACACACGTTGCCCTTCACCCCTTCATGACACAGTAATGATCTTATAGAACACGTCAGGGCTATTTATCCCCACCAACGCTATCACGGCGTCCTCTGTGCAACCGGTAACTTGCTACTCTCATTTCTGTTACCGCTGACTAATTTTTTGTCCGGTGTGCATATTTCATATATCACAATAAAGGCCAGTTAAGAATCATTAATTTTAAACACAATTTATCCAGGTAGGAGAAATTAGTTGAATTTGAAAAAAAAAAAAAAACATGATTGGTTTCACTGAAATTTTTCACGAGTACCAAATTAAGATCATAGACAGTACATAAGCCTATGAGGTTTGTTTTGCTCGTGCAATAATGATAAAAATATAGCTTTGACACATCCTTCATTTTAAAGAACTAAAAATCGTTTCTTAAACTAAAATTTTGCTTCAGCCTCTCCACATGCATTCGTTGGGTAACAATGTGCATTCAGCTTTCATTGCCCCTCTAGGAGAAACAACGTCGATTTTTGCGTCCTTACATTATGAGTCATATTCGTATAAAGCGAAATATCTTTGACGTCAAGGATCATCAATGATTGTACTCAGTCCAAGAAGGAGATGATCCAGTTGAAACAACAGCTGCAAGAAAGAGATGTTCAGGCTGAAAAATAAAGCTGCAAGATAAAGTTACTTGGGTTGAAACAACAGCTGCAAAAAAGAGAAGCTCAGTTGAAAAAAAGTTGCACGAAAGAGATGCCCATTTTGAATCAACATTTGCGAAAAGGAAATGTTCAAGTTGAAACAACAATTAGATTCGTTCGCAACTTTACGATTTCTCCTTTGGTACGAAAAAGAGGCAATGTTATCGTGGTCATACTGGTGCATCAAATTAGTTATATGATGTAATCGTATTCGTGCATAAAATTTAGATTATGTGTGCAGACACACACATAACATTTAAATGCCTCACATGATTTGCATGTGTTGATACGAACGCCATCTGCCTGCTGGTTACGGTTTCTTCTTGCATCAGGGATGGACATAATTTTTTCACTGAACTGTGTATATGCGTTTTAATTTTTATATTAGTTCTTTTCATCATCATATACCACATGTGGCAAAAGCAGTTAGCATTTACATACATTTTTAAAATTTAAGTTGAAATATCTTCTACTACGATGCAAAATTTTTCCTTCTTCTTTTTAAATTATGAAACTATGTACAGTGATATTTTATTCAATACCAGGTTCGGCCTACTTTAGCACAAAGTACAGCTCGTATGTAGTTTGGCATTGATACCACCAAGTGTCGGAATGCATCTACCCAGCATTCACAAGACAGTCCTCTGGCTCAGATTTGACGGAGAAGGACTCTGCATCGGGATCGGCTGTCTTTAACACTTCCCACATTCTCAATGGGGTTCAGATCTGGGCTTTGTGGTAGCCAGGGAAGATGGTGAAAGCCGCTGTCATGCTCTCTGAACCACTGCTAAACAGTAGCATTGTTGTCTATGAACCAGCCGTCACCTACAGGATAAGAAGTTAACATTCCATGATGAACTCGACTGGCAGCGATGTTCAGATAATTCTTAGAGCAGACCCGACCTTCCAGAAAAATCAGGAGACCCGTTCCGTATGAACAGAACTTTCTCCACGCCATGACACCACTACCAAATCGTTGAGTTGGGTTTCTTCATGGGGCTCCCGCCATACTCTCTGCTTGCCGTCCGTACAGAACAAGGTGTACCGCGATTCGTGGGACCACATGAGTTTTTATATTGTTCTAGTGTCGAGTGTTTTCCGTATAGTCATGCGACTGGCACTATCGATTCTCTTAAATTTTTTGAATCGACTGGCACTATCGATCCTCTTCATTTCTTTTTGAGTCAGTGTTTTCCGTATAGCCATGCGACTGGCACTATCGATCCTCTTCATTTCTTTGAGTCAGTGTTTTCCGTATTGACATGCGACTGGCACTATCGATCCTCTTCAACTCTTCAATTTTTTGAACAAGTGTGATCGATCCTCTTCAATCATCTATCGATCTTCTTCAATTTTTAGAATCAGTGTTTTTTTAATCGACTGGCACTATCGATCCTCTTCAGTTTTTTGAATCAGTGTTTTCCGTATAACCCTGTGACTGGCACTATCGATCCTCTTCATTTCTTTGAGTCAGTGTTTTCCGTATAGCCATGCGACTGGCACTATCGATCCTCTTCATTTCTTTGAGTCAGTGTTTTTCGTATAGCCATGCGACTGGCACTATCGATCCTCTTCAACTCTTCAATTTTTTGAACAAGTGTGATCGATCCTCTTCAATCATCTATCGATCTTCTTCAATTTTTTGAATCAGTGTTTTTTTTAATCGACTGGCACTGTCGATCCTCTTCATTTTTTGAATCAGTGTTTTCCGTATAGCCATGCGATTGGCACTATCGATCCTCTTCATTTTTTTGAATCAGTGATTTCCGTATAGCCATGCGACTGGCACTATCGATCCTCTTCAATTCACTGCACAGTGTTCGCTAAGATATGGGTCGGCAACAGTCTTCATCGAATGCTTCGGTAAAGTGCTGCACAGAATAAGTCCTATTTCTCTGTGCAAGGCTTCACAGACGACGGCGACCTTTCCTGACAGATTGTCGTGGCGCCACAGTTACGCTTCTTAGACGTGCAATGAGGATAATTTTTCTACTGATCAAAGACTCAGGAGTATCTCCCATTTTGAGAAACAAGTCAGCTCTGCTGGTTTCGGAATCGTCTCTCATTCCAGCCTGACGGGTACCCACAATAAGCTCTTTATCAAACTCCCAAAGATCCTTTGCTTTTACCATAGTGATCAAAACTAATGTTGATTACTGACGAGCGGCATTTAAGTGTATATCATCAGAAAATTTTGTTAATCTCAAATATTTGCCTCAGCGTTAACAAGTTAGTAAAATCATGCAATGCATTGATTATGATGCGCTTTCCAACATTCCAGAAATCATTGCTCAGTTTATGAAGATAATGGCTGCGGAATAAATCTCGCTCCTGTGCCTTGACCTTTGACCCCATTTCGATGATATTAAACAGAAGAAAGAATTGGTTCGGTGTACGTCCGGAACAACATACTAAAGTTTTGTCGCAATCGAAGCATTTCTACGTAAGTTATGACGCAAAAGGGCAATGAAATGGATTCCGCTCCTATGTCCTGATTTCTGACCCCATTTCGTTCATTTTCCATAGGGTTGGTCCACATGTGGTCCCCTACCACATACTAAACTTTTATCGCAATCGAACCATTTTTACGCGAGTTATTGCACGGATGGACAGTCGGACAAAGCTGGAGCATACACGCTTCCTGAACATACACGGTTGGAATGCGTAAAAAAGAGAAAAGTGCAAGATGTTGAGAACATTTTTTTTTGAGGTTTAACGACCACCGTGAGCAACGTAATGGGCTATAAGCAGTCGTCCGTCCCTAATTTAGGGTCACTGGTTCCAGGGAAGGGAGAGAGCCAGTGCCGTAAGACAAACACAACATCCATGCCTGACTGGGATTCGAACCCTGACCCCTTACGGACGAATGATCAGAGGCCAGCGCCTTACACCACTGCGCCACCGGGGCGGCCGTTGAGTACATGCAACATTATTCCCTTTGCCAGTTTTTTCGCCATAGCGACTAGATGTTCGTTGGGAACTGTTGGCACATCACAATTTCGAACTCGCAGCTAGAGCTGTGCTTAATAATGATTTTCCTGTCACGGTGACGAAGAGGGCAGTTCAGCAGAAGTAATGACAATTCTAAACTGTGACAAAACGTCCGTTTAGGACTGCAGTGATAGAGATGACTGTCTTATTGTAATAGCGACAATATACCAGTTTAAAACAGTCGTGACGAAGATTATTGTCTTACTTGTTAAAGTGACAAAATACCTATTTAAGACAGTGGTGACGGAGATGAATGTCTTACTAGTAAAAGTGACAAAATACCCGTTTAGGATAGCGGTGACAGGGATGAATGACTTACCTGTAAAAGTGACAAAATACCCGTTTAGGATAGCGGTGACAGGGATGAATGATTTACCTGTAAAAGTGACAAAATACCCGTTTAAGGCAGTTGTGACGGAGATGAATGTATTATTTGTAACAGTGACAAATTACCCGTTTAAGACAGCTGTGACAGAGATGAATGTCTTACTAGAAAAAGTGACAAAATACCCGTTTAAGAAAGCGGTGACAGAGATTAATGTTTTACTTGTAACACTAACAAAATACCCGTTTAAGACAGCTGTGACGGAGATTTTATTGTAACATGGACCTGTTTAAAATAGCAATGACAGAGATAAAGTCTTATTAGTGACAATAAAAAATTACCGTTTAAGTAAGTAGTGAGGGAGATGACTGTAAGGGAGATTTTGAAGATGTGAATCCGTTTTCGGTTGTAAATATGACATGGATGGTAATTTTCAAAATTTTGAATATTATCTGACTTACCATGCATGTCATATTTACACCAGAAAATGGACCTCGCTTCAGTGAAAAAAAAACATCTTCAAAATTTAAAAAAGTATTTATCCCTTATTCGGGAAAACTAGAGAAGGAATTTCACTTCCCTAAGTCCCTATCATTTACCCGGACTGTGACAGGACGATAACGATCTCGTTCAGCTGATTTTGAGCCGAAGGGTAAATTCCCCTGCAGAGGGGAGATTTATCTTACAACTCGATGGTCATCAAGTCCAAGACTTACACTTTAACAGAGATTTTGGAACTGTTACTTTTAGTCACCGGTGATGGCTGTAACAGTGATTTTTCAGTAACAGTGACGTGATTTCCGACCAACCGCTTCTCGCAGCATCTCTCTGAATCCGTGCGAAGTATAAACATTTTGCTCCTCTCTTCAGTGAAAAAAAAAACAAATTGTAAACAAAAACTCGTAAGCATTCGAAACAATATGAGATGATCGTGTCTTTCCACAATTATGAACGTACGAGCAATGATTTCGCAACTGAAGTAGGCTAGTCCAATTTTAAGCCTCCCTAGGGAACTGGAATTCACTGTTTAATTTCTTTGTTGAAACAGTCTCCAAATCTTGTGAATCATACTCTATTTTCTGGTTTCAATTCTTTCGTACTAGTTGTTTATACTGAAGTGAAGACTAAATTTTGTTGTTTCATTTAATCAACATCTGTTGTGACTTACTGTTGTTCTTTCAAAGACAGTCCCTTATAAATCTGAGAAACACCTGAAAAATCTTTGATTTTCGTATATTTCACGGAAATCATGAACTTTTGAGGTAGTCGCTGTGATGTGGTGACCCTGTGGTTTCCAGGGATTCCTCCGGGAAAGCCCTTATTGTTGTCAATTCGTTTTATACTTTACAGCAGACTGCATGAAGGGAAAATATTAAATGAGATTGCAAACATTTACTGAATTTTGAAAAACAGCTCTATTTACGGAAGTATGTACGTACATTTAGACGTTTATGCGGTTGACCATCCGCCGAACATAAATAAAACAATCTTTCTCGTCCCCATAGCAACCTCCAATGTCCTCGTCGTCTCTCTCCTCACCAGCCCCCTCAAACGTTTTGAGGATCGCATCGTTGACACTTCGTAACGAATGTCACTTTTGTTCTGCCTCCAAGTATGTAAGAAGGCCTACAGAGCATCACCATGTACTTAACAAACAATGACTATCTTACCAGTACGAACAACATGGCGTTTTTTATGAGAAGTTTCACAAAATGTCCAGCAGTGGGTTTGTAAGAATAATTTGTCCATTCTGATACAAGATATCTTACACTGCCGTTACTTGAACACATATACATACACACACAAAAAAATCATATTTATCACTGTAAGGCAAATTTGAATGATCCATCAATTGAATATTTAAGTCATATTTAAATACTTATAAAGGTATATCGTTTGCAGAAATCCTAACAGTCGCATTTTACATAATGAAATGGAAAAAACTATGAATATGTAGTGCGCAAGACATTTTGATTTGAAGTCAAGCAGCATCCTATTAAAAACTTCCATATCTCAAAATTTAACACATCAGCTACTTACTGTCATAGTCGGTGTAAAGAGATGGTGCTGCTGTCGTCATTTCCGCTATGACGAAGAAGACAACCAAGGCGACTGAGCAGATTCGGAGCGTCCGTCCTGAAACCATTATTGATAAAGTACTGGAAAAGTGCCTAAAAGGAAAGAGAAAACACATTTGTAGTACATGGAAATCCGAATAATACCAAAGAAACTTTTTCTGATTTAAGAATAGAACTCATGCAAAGTATGTAATATTCTGAAGAAACTGCACACAGTAAAAACATTCCGAAGACGTAAACGCAGAGCCATGAAAATTACAGGGTGGGTGCGCACGTACAAGTTATGCAAATGATTCCATTTTCAGGCCAATCGCACAAACGGCGCGCGGGATATAAACGGACAACCAGCCCCTGAGGCCATCAGTCGAGATGTCGTCACGGCCGCGAGAAGTGAGTGGTTCTGCTGTAACCGTGCCTGGAGAACTAACAAGGAATGCCGTTAAGGCGCCGTAGTTCTCGATTTTTTCAAACGGATGAGTCCACGAGAGGTGTCATCGTCGGCCTTCGTACCGCCGGATGGTTCCTGCGTCGTATTGAGGAAGAAACACCAACTTGATGCCACAACCGTCGGTCGCATTTGGAGACCGTGGCCCCAGGAAGGATCTCTGCAACGTCGTTGGGGGACCGAAGCACGCAGACGGATGTCCAAGATCACCGATCGTCGCATCCGAAGTCATGCCGTAGGGGACCTACTGGCCACAACGGGCAAAATTTTGCGGATTATACGTGGAGTCTTGGATGATCCGATATGACTGCGGACACTGTTGCGCCGATTGGATGCGTCTGGTTTGCTTTCCAGCCGTCAGTTACGAAGGCTACCCTTAACAGCGAGCCATCGTCGTCATGGCTTGGCGAGGTGACGGTCCAGAGATGCGTGGGGTGCCCATTGGAACAGTGTGGTGTTCAGCGACGAATCGCGGCTTTGATTCACCACGGCTGATCGCCGTGTGAGAGTCTGGTGGCGACGTGGCCAACGGGCGGATTTCTCCGCCATTGTGGATTGCCACATGGCTCGGCAATGTGGAATCATGGTGTGTGGTGCTATCAAGCGCCAACAGACACTCACCGCTGGTACTCATTACGGACACATTGACGACATACCACTATTTGGACGAGATGCTTCGTCCCGTGGCCCTACTGTATCTTCAGGGCATCCCAAACGTCGTTTTCAACAGGATATCGCCCGGCCGCATGCCGCTCGGATCAGCGTGAATGTTTCACACGGTGTGCGGATGCTTCCGTGGCCAGCACGATGCCCCGACTTCTCGCCCATCGAACATCTGTGGGACACGATTGGACGTCGGTGGAGTACCCTCCCACTTCCTCGAAGTGAAGATGAACTGTGGTATCGGATCAACACCACATGGTCCACGATACCCCAAGACTCTATTCGGACTCTCATTGCGTCGATGCCAAGTCGGATTCAACGCTGTGTCTCCCAAAAATGGGTGCCACACTGCTTATTGCGTATCCTGTATTTTCTTACACTGGAGCATAGTCTGTATGTGACAATTAAATCATTTGTTCAGTACCTACGTGGGTATCTATGTGTGAAGTTTGACCCTGTTTTTGAGCATTCCTTCATGGTGTGGCATTTTCTCTGTCAGGCAGTGTATTTTAAGGCTACGGAGATATTGCCGAGTGATCAAATGTGCCGGTTTCTTTCTTTTCTCCGAGATGAACTTCGGTTTGAGCCCAGAAGGAGGCACGGGGGATGTTTTGTCTGATTGCACCTAAGTAAGTAATGCTCCGATATGGCCACGGACACAGCATATGGCCGCGGGCTACGGCTTATCATAGTATTTAAACCCGCAGGTAAAAGAAAAACTCCAATTCAACGACGATTGTAGAGCAATTTCTTTTTTTGATTGGGGGTTTAAAGACCATCATGAGTAACTCATTGGGCAATAAGCAGTCGCCCGTTCCCAATTTAGGGCCACTGGTTTTAGGGAAGGAAGAGAGCCAGTGCCGTAAGACAAACACAACATCCATGCCTCACCGGGATGGGAACCCATACCGATTTCAGACGAATGATCAGAAGCCATAGCTTAGACCACTGCACCACCGGAGCGGCGATTGTAGAGCAAACATGATGGGGATTTCAAGTTTAGTTTTCATCCAATTTAGCACACGTTACTAGTCTTATGAGGACAGAGATGTTTATAAAAGCATGTGAGAAAGATTTCCATAAAAGGTACAGTAGGATCTTAATGTGGAATCCTTTTAATACCTGAAGATGACCTTATTGGCCACAAACAGTTGAAGATGACTTTATTGGCCACAAACAGTTGAATATGACCTTATTGGCCACAAACGGACTACTAAACATTTGCCTCTAAAACTAAACCTTTACATGCTTGCGAGACTTATTCATGATGAAAATCCCCAATAATTAGTATTTTACAGATTTTTTAAGAGTCACGCTAAAATCCATGCTTATTATACAGTAAAATAACTTTGTAAAACCTTTCAAGACGAAACCTGTCAAAAACGGAACCTGCCTAAAGCGGGAACGGAAATGGCAAGAAAGCAAATGAACCTGGTAAAAACGGAGGTTTCCAAGATGTTCCCGTTCCGTTAAGTATTTTAAATTGAATACAAAACATTACGTGATCAAGTGTAATGATGAATTCACATATGGAGAACTATGCATGAAGTTGCAGATAACATACAGAGAGACATTGTTCTTGAGTTGTTTACACAAACGCAAACTTCAGTACACCCACTGTTTGCCTTATTCTGAAGCACGTGTGGCGCCTCAGGTTTAGTTCGTGTGACCGGCGTTGCTCTCTTTGCTGGATGCAATGTTTGTGACGTACCTGCCCGAAGGACGCACACGACATAAAGGCAGATAATAATCAGAATAAAACGTCCGCGTAGCTCAATTGGTAGAGTGACTTATTCCGGAATGAGGGGACCCGGGTTCGAATCCTGGCGCGGATAAAAATGACGGAGAAATTTACTTCGTTATATGTTCAAAGTCCTCGAAGCTGGCAGTTTCGTACGGACTTCAACGATACTCTCCGATGTAGTTCTCTCAACATTTATTCATTCAAATGGTCATTCACAAACTTTGCTGGTTGTGAGTCGTATTCGTTCCCTTGTCTGTTACCATGGCGCCGAACAACAACATTTTCGATTTGGATACAAAGGTTAAAGTTATCGAAATGTACGAAAACGAAAGTGGGAGTACCAAGTATTTGGGAGAGAATTTCAGTGCCTAAAGAATACAAATTTATAATATTTTAAGGCGAAAAGACGAGATAACTGAGCAGTGGTGTAAAGCTAATTAGCTCAACGAAGAGAAAAATATGGAAAGCCGTTAACGAAGAAACCGGAATAATCAATTGAATACGATTATCTGAAAAACGTTTACGAGTGCAAGATTGAGAAATTTTCCAATTTGAGGCCCTATGCTGCAAACATAAGCAGTAGATGTAGCCAAACACACTTAGAAAAGAGCTTCACGTTTCAAAAGAATGGTTAGATAGTTTTCGAAACAGGCGTAAAGAAATTTGTGGTGAAGCGGCAGACATCAAAGATAAAAGTTTCTAATTGGATAAAAAATGATCAAACATCAAGAACTGCAGGGCAATCTGGATATTTGCACTTCTCCGAGGTGACTCCGAGTTATCTATATATTAATTCTATAAGGTTTTTCATTGTGAGTCCTGTTTTTGAGAGAACGGTTGAACGTAAAGACATGGTTAAGATATCAAAATAAAGGTCTTACCATGTAGATGTGCCAGTCGAAGAGAAAAATGAGATTGGGGCAACGATTCGGGCGTTATGGGGCGGCAAAGTTCCCATGTAAAGTCTATGGGTGAAGCATGCCGTTGACTCACACGCTGTTGAAGTGGAAGCATGGAGGGACTGAGATAGTCCCAAGTCTGAAGTCTTACCTTTTCTGAACGAACCGTTGCGCTAAGCAATGCTAGAAGGCATTGGTATCAAAGTTCTTCTCATAGGAACAGCGAACACTCTCGAAGACCTGATTGCTTTATGCCGTTGGACTGTGTGATGTAGATATACAATTTAATATTCATCCGATCCAGTTTATTCACGTAGGTAAGACGTTTCCCATTATGTAAAGATGTAAGTAAACATTCCGTTGACCATTGTTAGGTGGTCGTTAAACCTTCAGTAAAAAAAATATATCACGAACCTGGACTATTGTCTTTTCTTAAGTGGTTGAATGAATTTGCCAACCAAATAAAGTTCGCATTTGCATGTTTCATATGTGTTTATTCTTTAAAAAAACTAATCGTCGTTTCCAACGGGTTTCGTCTAGTTTCAGTTATTGAGCAGAGTAAGTACTATACAGAAATTAATGTTGGATTGTTTGACAAAATATAAATATGTGATTTTTAGCTGGCAAAGGTACTACGACAATGCATTCCTTTACGTAATCACTAAATATATAGAATCTGTTATTAACAAGACAAAAATTCAAATGCTTACATTTCAATGATTTCACAGATGCACCTGTCTAAAACAGAGAACTGTCTAAAAACGGAAAATTGCACGAGTATTTTTACTCCGTCACAGATACGTTTCACTGTAATAAATTCCATATCAGTGTCACTGAAACATCTGAATTTATACCTTGTTCCGTTAATCTATCCAAACCAGTGGTCCGCGTAGCAGAATCGCTGCGATGGCCGATTTACATCACAGATTTTATTTTGGTCTGCAGACGAAATCGATATCCCCAGATTCCTATTAAATCCCCTCTTACACACTCCCGTTCATGGATGAAACGTTTTCGCCATTGGACGGAATTCCATCTTTTAAAACATTTCGAAAACGGAAGTTACACGGAGTGAAGATTTCTCCCATAAACGTAAATTTTTCTCTCTCGAATTTCCTTATGTACGGCATTGTTAAATGCCATTTTATATTACATAAATATTTGTATTTCAGTTTAAAAATGGAGTCAACAATGTCTGAAAACGAAGTTTGACGGAGCCAAGTAATCTTACTTATTTTTCTTGCAATGCCCACTTTGCTCAGTATGGTTGTTAAATATCTTTTTACTGCATAAATATTTGTATTTCAGATTGAAAATGGAGAAATAAATTTTTGAAATCGGAAGTTGGACGGAGAGAAGATTTCTCCCGTAATCGCAAAATGGAGTAAATCGTTTTGACAACAGAAGTTGGCAGCAAAGATTTCTCCCATGATCGTTTTTAATCCACTCCCTTTTTTCTGTTCGCGGTGTTTTCCCTGCTCTGTATTATTGTTTGAACATAATTTAATTACATAAATGTTTGCATTTAAATCGAAAATGGAGAAAACATTTCCGAAAATGGAAGTAAGACGGAGCAAAGATTTTTTCTTCAATCGTGTTTTTTTTAAGCGTCATTTCCTTAATTGTTTCGGTTGTTAAATATACTTTATTCTATGAATGTTAGCGTTTGAGGTTGAAAATAAAGGCAAAAATGCTAAGCACAGAGGTCAGAATGTTTTTATCCTAGTTATTCCAATTGCTTTAATACCTAGGCTAATCTTTTTGTTTGTTTTTATGTGCTGTAAAGCATAAGGTAATCAGTTTCTTTTCTTTCTTTTTTTTTAAATCTCTACCCATGCAAATTTTTATCGTTTTTCACATCTGGTAGTTTTTTTGCTCAGTGACCATCCGCAGATTAATTATGGCATTATCATATCTAATGCAAATTTATAAAGACGTTCTTGCTATGGAGCAGTGGTATCAGAAGTTTCTGCTATGGAGCAGTAGATATTGTTTATTGTATCAGAAGACTTTCATCACCCTGTAGCGTTTCTTACTATTTGAAACGCGCATCTGTAGCTTTGAAAACGGTACGTAAAATTTTCTCTTCTTATTCAATCAATCGAAGTGAAACAAAGAATAAAGTTCCAGAAAGACTTACTTACAGTCAGTGGTGGTAATGAGCCAGAACGCAGTGGAACCCCGTTCCAGGAGTGAAACCCAACTTTCCGAGAGCGATGCGAGACCAAAAGAAAGGCAGCATTTAAAATGAAAAATTTTATTCAAATTAATGGCATTTAATTTGAATCACATGTTTCATTTCAGTTAATGAAAAGTCATCTTGTATGAATTGTTCGTCGCTTCAAAAACAAAACTTTTTCTTCTGCTCGAATAAATCTCTAATGAGGTGTTTGGTGAGAGCAAAGTACACGACAGGAGCTGATCGCGGACCGTCTGGCGGACCTCCTTCGCGGTCCGCCAGACGGTGGTGAGACTTTGGAAACCATTTTAGGAGATAATTTTTATGTTTTCAAGTCGAAGTTATAAAAAATATTTCAGTTAAAATAAATGGATGTTTTAGACAGCCAAATTTCTTTATTTTGTCGCCCAAGGCTATTGCATATTTTCTCCTCAAATACGAGGTGACTTTTATTCTCCAATGTTTAATTAATAGCGGCCACATTTAATTACACCAGTATACGAATGGTCTTTTAAATAAGAAGCGTACTTATGAATAAAGAAAACAGCTCTGACTTCAACTAAATGTAAGTATTTCATTTTAAAGTTTAATAACGAAATTTTCTTATATGGTTTTGTATCTACTACGAATAATGATAAATGTTTAAGGCATTCACTTGTACGTTGGGTTCCGGCAGCGAAAAATTCCCATTTCCACCACTGCTTACATTTTGCATTTTTTATTCCATCAGTATCGCTTGAGCACTTCACTCGAATATTTGAACATTCGTGAAGAACTAATTCACAACAGTACTAATATTTTAAACTGATTAATGTAAGTTAGTGAGAAGAAAATTTGATTAACAAACGCCAACACTAAATATACACTATATTGTCAAAAAATCGTCGGACACCCTTAAAAAGCAAATGAACGGATCCACTGCGTTGTTAAAATGCGCGGTACAGCTGCAAACGATATAAAAACAAGCCTGCAGCTGACCGCGATCATATCGCGCTGTGAGGTTGAGTGAAAATGTCGCGGAGGAAGAGAACTGACTTTCAGAAAGGAAAAAATGTTAGGTGTTATATTAGTGTGTTCTTTATAAGAGAAACCAAGAAGCGTTTAAACATACAACGTCAACGGTTTTGGATGTACTGAATAAGTGGAAGACATATGGTGTATCTGAAGCGGCAAACCGAAGAAAATCAGTGATAGAGAACGCTCAGGTCAAAGAAAATCAGTGATAGAGAACGTCGAAGCCTCAGGAGAGTCGTTACAGCTAATCGTCGGAGTGCTGCACAAGACCACAGTGTACAGGTGAGTAAAAATGCTGGAACCTCGGTATGTACACGTACCATTCACAGAGAACTTCATTCCATGGGTTGCAGTGGTCGTGCGGCTGCTCATAAGTCTTTCATCTCCACTCGGAATGCTACTCGTCATTTAACATGGGGTAAAAAGCATTTATCGTGGACCGTAGATCAATGGAAACGGGTTCTATGGACTGATGAATCCAAATACGCCATTCATCAGTCTGATAGCCATTTGTGGGCAAGGCAGCAGCCAGGAGAACACTATTTACCACAGTGTACGTTTCCTACGGTTAAGTTTGGAACTGGCAGTGTACTCGTGTGGGGGTGTTTTTCGTGGTATGGGCCCGGCCCACTGGTTATCGTAGACAAATCTGTTAACCAGCTCGTCTATCTCGATATTCTGGACAATTATGCTCTACCAGCTCTTTGGATATACTATGGAACCGAGCCTTGTTAGTACCAGAAGTGTAATGTACCCAGCCATGAAACAAGAACTATTACGGCGTGGTTTGACGATAATTCCGTATCGTGTGTGAACTGGCCAGCACAAAACCCTGATCTTAATCCCATAGAGTACCTATGGGATGAATTAGAGCGCCGCATAAGAAGTTTTGAACCAAGGTCTATTACTAAGCAACAGTTAGCGGCAGCATTATGCACTGAATGGAAGCGCATACCTATCGCTGTGTTTCAAAACCTTGTTGGAAGCATGTCTCGAAGAGTTAGTGCATTCATTAAGGCTAAAGGTGGACCGACACCGTACTAATGTATGTCAATAAATGCTATGTTGTGCTGCTCTTCTAGGTGTCCGGTGATTTTTGTCAATATAGTGTATATCAACACAAATCGAACACGCAGACTTCAAGTAAATAAACCCAGCTTTAGCCTAATGCAACTTCCACCACCCTATTTGCTACTTGATTCAACATTATATATCTATCGTTCTTATCTGTCAACATGCATACGCACGCTCTCTGACGTCAAGATTGTTGCCAATACTATTCAGCGAGTGAGAAAATATAAGGTTAAGGTTGAAAACGCTAAAAGAGAACGAACTCAAATTTGCATAAAGAAAGAAATTAAAAATGAAAGCTAAATTAGAGTATACGTCATCCCCTTCTAAGCTAACGAATTTGGGGTTTGTCACATTCCGCTAATACATCTTCTTAACACCTGCGAAAAATGTCAGAAACCTTTAACTAAACTCACTCACCAAATTTTCTGAAAACACTCTGGAATGGTGAATGTTACTACATAATTAAAATAAGCGGAAATAGTGAAAACGTACATCAGAAATAAAAACATGCATCGATGTGAAATCCCTGGGATTGCGGAAATATTTAATAACGAAACAATTACTAATTGAGCAACACAGACATGTTTGAATATTATTAGCGTAGGTTAAAAATGCATCGATGCGTTTCCTTGATGATAAATTTTCGCGTTCTTTAATGCATTATCTTAAATTGATTTTGTACATGGCTCACAGCAACGGAAATGTATCAGAGAATTTCAATCACTAACCAGTAACAAAGAAAGAAAATTCAAGAAGAATCCGTCATAACCTGTAAAATATGACGTGATTCAAAGTTAATTTATTTAAATAAGAATACTACTGTACATCGTGCGTGTTTAGCTAAACAGTGAGCGCATTAAATTTTACTTACATTTTGCTAATCAGGGGCATACGTTTACGTAAATATACGGATAATTCATGGACTCAATCTAAAGTTGGAACATTTTCAGTTTATTAAATTCACTAACCGAAACTGAAAGTCGTCTCAAATTACTTTTAGTTTTTGATAAATCGCCAGACACTTAATACAGGAAACTGAAAGTCCTGTCGCACTAATACAAAACGAAAATCTTTACTTAACATTTTCTATTGACGAACTTTCCTAAATGCCTCTAACATGGTAAAAAGATCGTCTTTTCAGCTTACTGTCATTTTAAAAAGTGTAGAATATGACGTTGCTAAAGGCGACTGAAGATATTTTCGGAATATTTAAAATTTAATATAAGGTTGGAATACTCACAATAAAGAAAACTAAACTCCTTTCTAGATAGTTTTCCTGTTTGGTATATCTGAAAAACACCGCTATTAAGAATCTGAATGTTCAAGAAACAATTCACGGCTTATATGTGCCGCCTAAACACTTTCACTACAGGTCGCAAAAGTCTCTTCTAAGTCATCATCATCATCATTGTCAACCATTATCAATCCACTGCTGGACGAAGGTCTCCCCAAGTTTCCTCCACAACGGTCTGTCTTGTGCCAGTCTCCTCCATGTCATCCCTACATACTTTCGAATTTTATCCACCCATCTCCCATGTGGTCTTCTTCTGGGTCTTTTCCTGTTCCTTGGAATCCAATCTAAAATTTCGGCTGTCCATCGATGGTCTGTCCTTCTGGCAGTATGTCCAGCTCATTGCCATTTCAGGGATTTAACTCTGATCATGATGTCTTCCACTCTTGTCATTTTTCGGATCCACGAGTTCCTCTTCTTATCTCTCCTGGTTACACCAAGCATGCACCTGTCCATGCTTCTTTGAGTTGTCTGCAGCATTTGTATGTCTCTTTTAGTTAAGGTCCACGTCTCTGCACCATACCTAAGCACTGGAAGGATGCATTGATCAAACACTTTTCTTTTAAGACATAATGGCTAATTGCTCTTGAAAATTATGCTGTTTCTTCCCAAAGCTCTCCAGGCAAGTGTTGTACGCCGATTAATTTCTTCATCAATGTGACCTTCACTTGATATCTGCTGTCCAAGATAAACGTACGTGTCCGTTATCTCCAGCTTTTCTCCATCAATCGATAAATCTTCATTTCTTGAAAAAGCATTGAACATCACTTTTGTCTTCTGAAAATTCATTTTTAATCCCACTTCTTTACTCTTGTCAGCAAGTTCCTGGAGGATACTCTGCAGCTCTGATGGGGTAGTTGCAAAAATGACTACGTCATCAGCAAAACGAAGGTGAGTTAGATAATCTCCATTAATCTTTATCCCCTTGTTTTCCCAGCTCAGCGATTGAAAGACACCCTCCAATGTAGCATTAAAGAGCTTCGGAGATATGGTGTCACCTTGTCTCACTCCCTTTCCAACTTTTATGTGTGCTGTATTCTCAAACAGCCGAATCTTTGCACTTGCATTTTCATAGATGTTATTAATAATATTAATGTATGCATCTTCAATACCGCAGGATTTCAGAGCCATTGTAACTGCTGATGGTTTCACCGAATCAAAGGCTTTTTCATAATCGATAAAAGCCATGCACAATGGAAGTTCATATTCCCTCGCTCTTTCAATTAGTTCTCTCAGTACGTGGATATGACCTATTGTGCTGTAGCCACTCCTGAATCCAGCTTGTTCTCTCGGTTGAGCCATGTCCAATGTTACCTTCAAGCGGTGTGAAAGAACTTTAGTGAAGATTTTTTAAACCACTGATAGGAGGCTGATAGGTCTGTAGTTCCTGAGATCCTCAATGTCACCTTTTTTATGTAACAGGATCATTGTAGCAGTGTTCCAATCCTCAGGAATCTTCCCTTCATTAAGGCATCGAGTGAAAATTTGGGCGAGTACTGTTTCGATTTCTCCACTTGCTTCTTGTATGATGTCTACAGTAATTACATCTTCTTCTGGAGCTTTTCCCCGCTTCATGTTCTTGATTGCATGTGCAACTTCTGCTGGGAGGACTGGAAGAACTCTGGTACTGGTACCTTTCATGATGTCTGGAGTACATGTATCATCCCTTTCATATAATTTGGAGTAGTCAAAATTTCGCCTCTATTTCTTGTTAGAGAACCATCTTCTTTTCTCAGTGCCATAATCTGTTTTCTTCCCTTACTGAGATGTCCCTTTGCTATCTTTAGGCTTTGGTTGTTTTCAATTGCTTTCCTCACTAGTTCACAGTTGAATTTCCTTACGTCTTCAGTGATACTTTTTCGTACTGTCTTGCATAGCTCTATATATTCCACTTTGGAAGTCGCATCTTCTTTAGTTGTTCTCATCTCTCTTCTCTTTTGCATCAACATTTTGGTTTTTCCTGATAATTTGTTCACATGCAACTTGTTCTTAGACCCAGCTTATTTTGTTGCTGTTTCCATAAGAGCTTTGGTTACTTTTCTGTTAACTTCAGAAATATCCACTTAATCCGCTGTTAGGCCTTCTAAAGCAGGGAATCTGTTCTTCAGTTCCAACTTGAAGGTATTATGGTGTTTTTTAAGGTTGGTTATGTCAATACATTTTGTTTGTCTTATGAGCTTGATACGTTCAAGTTTAGTGTTGAGACGCATCTTACATCTCACTAATCTATGGTCACTACCTGTGTTGAACTTGTTTAGCACACTGCAGTCTTCTATGAGGAATTTTTTGTTACACATAATAAAATCAATTTCACTTGTCGTTCCATTTGGATGTCTCCATGTCCATTTCCTGTGTGGCGTTTTCTTGAAAAAGGAGTTCAAGATGAGTAAACTTCTAAGTAAACTTTTAATGAATTAGTTTTTACTGGTTTGTTGTGTGGTAATTATTATATCATGAATAAAGTTTTACTGGTTGTTCTTAATGAAGACACTTAATGAAAAGAGACCCAACGGCCAGACAGAGGTCTGACAGTACTATGAACTGAGAAAAACGTACTTACTTAAAAACCTTTTATTTGAAAACTCCTGGTATCATCCAACACACACACTACTAGTCACACTAATCGTATCACAATAATGAAGAAGAACCTAATCACATAGAACGAAGCTCTCGGCACAAAATAACGTAGCTCTTTTCACATCAAACAAAACCTCTCCACATATAAACCAAAACTCTCTCACGTAACACAAAAGCTCTCCTCGCACATAAACAAAAGCTCTCCTCGCACATAAACAAAAGCTCTTATAGGTATCGTTTGAACGCGCCTATTTATACTGCCTACCACCACGTCATGACTACACTCGTTGCCACATATCATTCAGCGGGAGAAATAACATCTCGTTAAGTAAGAAGATAATTTACATAGGAAAATAAAATAACAAGAGATAGTAAAATCAAAAGGAAACTGAATCTAGAGTATACGTTACAAACTGATCGATATAGAAAATCCTACACTATGAACAAATGGACGAAATCTGAAAAAAAACTACCTCAAAATGTAGGAAAGATGCAATTTAATTTCTTAAAGATTACACGAAAGCAATGGATGAGGAGGCAACATGATGTGTCATGAGTCGGTATGTCGTATGACCACTATGCTGAGCTATACATACGGTAACGTAGCGTAACATGGAGTAGAAAACTTCCCGGATTGTGACCTGTGCTATAAGTGTTTAGCATAAAAGCTATTTGCCGGTGGCGTAATTCAATCAGCATCTACTGCTTCGGAGGCGAATGCCTTCCCAATTGAGCTACGCAGATAAAGCTTGTCGCCGCAACTCTGGCGTCTTGACGTGTGCATCAACACAAAGGTAGGTACATACACCCCCCCCCCTTGAGAAAGGGCTGGAATAGAATCGCAGGTTCCTAGGTCAGCCGAAAAACCACGCTTGAAGAAGAGCTCACTATAGAAGAAGGAATTCTAATTCCAAATGATGCGTGGAACGAACATTACACATTTTTCAAAGAACTCATTTGCCAGCATACTCATTTTACTTTCGGGCCTCAATATGGCGTAAAAACCATTTGCCTGTGGCGAGCATCCTTCTACTCCGAAGCCGAATGCTTTCGCAATTAAGTTGCGCCGACGAAGTTCATATCTGCATTTTACCGTCTTGACATGTTTTTCACCACTGTATTATGCTCCCCCCAATTTGAAGAGGCAGGTCACGAAATCGCATCCTTCTGCTTCGGAGCCGAATCTTAACCACTTAAGCTACACAGACGAAATTTGTCGCTGCAACTGTTCCATCTTGACATGTGGTGCATCACCTCTGAGGTCGGTACATACGTCACAACATATCATGAGTGGATGAGTGGCTGGCCTATCTGAACAATTCATCGATATTGCAAGAGGGACGTACAGAGGCGTTTAATCATCTGTCAGTTAGGTCCAACACGTTATCTATTGGGAAGAAAGCTTGGAATTGCCTTGGCTAAGGTAGCAGTTGGAAACCTTTTTGGAATATTCTGCTGATGTCTGCAGTTTGCGGAAGGGTTTTATAGTGTTGTAAGTGGGCATCAGGGAAAGCAACGGGATATGGCTACAAAACAGGAGGTGGAACTTTGTCGATATATCGTCGTACTGTCATTGAGCCCTACTGTGCGTGCAAGCTGTCAAAAACTACTGAAACTGATAGCGCTCCAAATTATGACACCTAGTTGAAGAGCCGTACGAACCTCCTCATCGTGGTGTCATGGCTTGGGACTATATGGTAACCAGGCTGATCTCACTGCTATGTGAGATCAGCTAGGTTACCATGTCGTATCCAGAGTCTCAGTGGGTGGTCGTCGGCGCTGAGGCAGAAGCGAGACTCGTCGCTGAATATGACATGGGTTTGTACGTCCCGCCACGCATGTCTGGAACACATTGTGCTGCTGTGAGTGGGAGTCTTCGCAATGATAATCCAATATGAAATCCTCAGTCCGTGTCGATGCGGGGATGTACTACCTGCACATCTCGTCGAATATTGACAGCTGAGGATTGCGAGGAGGCTATTGCTTGACATTGAACGCGGCAATCAAGGGGTCCGGACTTCCCATTAGCGCACTAGTCCCACTCCGGCGAAGCACATTACGTTCCTTCAAGTACTGTCACTACATTCGGCTGGCAGTTACATCTCGATACGTTTCGTCGCGATTCGACGCAGGGACGAACCATGTGTGCGTAGCTCAAAGATGATGCCTCTGATAAAGGTGTCCATCTGATGTTAGGATGCTTAACGACATCGCCCAAGAATTTTCATTTCTTACACATGCTCTTGCCACAGGGATCACTCAGATGCAGATCCAACAAATACCATCCCTTGTGGTATTTTCTATGTCTAAAAGTATACACCGATTAGCCATTACATTATGACCACCGCTAGCCTAGAGAAATGAGCGCGCCTGGAGACCGAACGGTGGCGCAGGTGAAGAACACAGAGCAGTTTATATACACAACCCCAGGACTGGATTTCGGTTAGTAGAGTGTTCGGAGTCAGAATGGGAACAGCTGCCATTTTATCGGAGTTTGATAAAGGACAAATTGTGATGGCACGGCACTTCGGTACGCCGATCTCGGAACGGCGTGACTTTTGGGTTGCTCAAGTGCCGCTGTAGTGAGTACGTGTCAAAGGTGGTGCACAGATGGCCAAACGACGAACCGTCGCCCAGTCGTGTGCCGCCCGCAGCTCACTGATGCCAGAAGGGACCGGAGACTGTCGCGCATTGTTCACAGCAACTGCAGGGCCAGAGTACGGCAAATCTCCTGCAGCTACGCAACGGTGATCAGGGCAATGGACCCAGCTGAGTCCCCATGCATAGTGCATGTCGTCGCCAATAATACACGAAATGGGCGCGAGACCGTCAAGTTTGGACAGTGAATGATTGGAAGAAAGTGGTTTGGTCTGATAAATTAAGATTCCTGGTGCATCACGCAGAAGGCCGAGCGCGAATACGCCGATTACTAACGGAAGCTATGGAACCAGAATGCACTGTTAAATGGAAACAGGCCTGCGGGGGCGGTGTTACGCTGTAGGAGATGTTTTCTTGAGACATTTCAGGCTCCATTATCCCAATAACACAATCCCTGATAGTTGCCAGGTATCTTAACGTCGTTGCGGACCAAGTTCAAGCATTCATGGCAACTGTGTTCTCTGTTGGTGATGGCCATTATCAACATGATAATGCGCCATGCCACACTGCCAGAATCGTCAAGGAATGGTTAGAGGAACATGCGGGTGACATTCTGTTAATGCCTTGGCCTACAAATTTACCTGACATGAAACCAATCGAACATTTGTGTTTCGACTTGGAAACGTGGATTCGCGCTAAATCCCCACCACCCCAAAAGGTGCGGGTACTGGAGGACCTGCTGTTGACATTATGGTATCAGATACCCAGGATACCTATCACACATTCATGGAACCAATGCCTCACCGAGTGACGGCTGTTTTGCTGGCTAAAAGTGGTTCTACAGCTTATTAGGTAGGAGGTCATAATGTAATGGCGCATCATCATCGGCGTATATTGTAATTGTGTTTGGTAAAGAAAATGGTGAATACCTCAGTAAGAAAACTTGAAAATCTTATGTCAACATTTTGTGCTCATAATCTTTCTAAATACATTTTCTAGCGGATATTGTGCTTCGATTTTGTAATATTTTCAGTCTGATAAGTCGAGGAAATGTCATCACTGGAAGCTAAAACAAAACTGGAGGTCTTTTGAGACCATTTTCAATGGCTGCTATGTCTATGTTTAAAGAAGACGAATTTGAGGTGAACAGCTATACACGCAAACACGATAATAGTTTATTCCTAATGAAAGAGGTCATAATTATTAAAAAACCGGTAAAATGCAGAACATTTCTTTAATTTTTGTTGTAATGAGATCGTTTCATAAAGCTACACTAAACATGTTCGGGAGGAAGATTATTTAATTGCATTTTCTCAGCACGATGCTTCCTGTTTACACGTAGTAGAAAAACGGCAGACAAGCCGTTTTCCTCGGAAAGAAACATGGGAAGTACAAAAAACTTAAAAAATAATGCTTTTCTTGGGAACAAGAAGCGACCGAAAACAATCTGAACGTGACTCAGTTTGACTTATTTATTTGATCGTCAGCTACAGAAGGATTAGTTCAGAAGCATATGATTTAGTGACTCTTTCCTTTTCTTGTCTCGTCGACTTAAGTAATTTAACCAAAACCAATCAATCATTTTAATATGCGTAGGATAACTATACACCCCTATTATGAAAAGTCTGCAATTTTTAAGAACGTGTCATTTCCTCTTAATACGAAGACATTCAAATTTCAATGCCAGTTTCGAAATGATGAGTTTGGAGAATCACGATATCATTTTTTCGATACCTATTTCTGATTCGGGAAGTCAGATCGAAATTTGAGCGGACGAAGTTAAAATTATTTTCCACAACTCGCGACGCATATATTTTGCTACGTTTTCTATAGATAAGATTGTCTTTGCCGCGTTCAGTCTGGATCCAGATCAGGATTTCGGTAAGTTCTAAATTATTGAGGGCTACGTGGCATGAAGGTAACTGTATCTCTGTTTGTACTAGGTCACCAGAACATGATTGAATGTGTTAATGTAAACATTTGTGCAATGCTTCTGTTCCTACTAGGTAAACCGGAATATCTTTTCTGGATATGATAGCACAAATATTTTTGAGATATCTGTGTTCCAACTAGGTTAACTGAAATATTATTCCTCGATACGATACCGTAAGTGTTTCTGCGGTATCTCTGTTCCTGCTTTGTTCACTGAAATATTCTTCCCGCATATGATACTGAAAATACAAGATTTTTTGGTATATTCTTCTCTTTGTTGTTTTTGTTTTGGATTTGATATTTAACGGGACTCTAAATCATATTAGCTGTCGGTAGGCCGTAAATCTGAACCGCTTGTTCCGTGGAAAGCAGGTAGCTGACGCCGTAAGACCAGCACACACCACCCGTGCTTCACCTAATACCAAATTCTGGACCCATCTCGGCGGAATAGTCAGAAAACTTTGCCTCTGAGCAGTCGATTACTGGGACGACATATATTCAGATTTGTAGCATTTAGTAGAGTATGATTTCTTTTCCTATTGGTTGAGTGGTCCTGAAGACATCCAATTTTCAACACCTCTACTTCTCACATTATTGGACCTGTGTTTTTATCCCGGAAAAGGCAATATGGCTGTGTTTCCTTTTACAACATCAGATTTATCACTTCCCTGAAGGCAGTGGACTTAAATTTCGATCGGATGACTAATTCTAGTTGTGTGTTCTCAAAAGGTTCCCTAAACCCAAAGCTGGACTGAATGTTTACTTAAATAATTTCTTAATGGAAAACGATTCTTTTCCAACCCTTTAACCAGCTGGAACGAATTTACTCGGGGTCTGCAAAATGGGCTGAAATCAGCTCGAATAGGTATATTTGCTGTCTAAGAAGTGCACCGAACGCGGCTGCAACGCGTGGACCTGCGCATCAAAGAGCGTTTTCTTTCCCGTTAGCTTGTCATTCAAAGTAGACATTTAGGCGGATGATTGATACTCATTCTTTCTGTCTGATTACTTGCTAAAAGGCAGTAACGATGCCGACTTACCTAAGAAAGGGGAGATATATTTTAGTTACTTGTTCCTACCCAGTGGTAATGTTTCTGTCTGTGTCAGGGTAAGGCCATCTAGAAAACACAAGCCCGTGACATTAAAGAGATGAATTCCCTCTTGTAGTTACGTCACACGGAAATCAAGGCTTTCCACTGGCTTTCAACGCAGTTGTGTATGACGTCAAACACGAAAACCACATATCAGCCCGTGTAGCACGATAGTTACGTCAAAACGACGGTGGGACCTCATCTCTCTAATGCCATGGTTTTGAGTTTTCTAGACCTTCTCGGTCAGGGGGACTAGACTACTGTGACGTGCCTGCCCCGCAGGACGCACACGATGCAAAAAGGCAGATGGCAGCGAGAACGAATTTCTGCGTAGCTCACTCGGTAGAGCGACTTGCTCCGGAATAAGTGGACTCGGGTTCGATCCCCGGCGTGGACCAAAAGTGACGTAGAAATTTACTTCGTTATAATGACGCCCGAACTTCCCGGATGACCCGGCCGTTAAATTTCTCGCAATGGTGTGATGTTCTTTCCACACCGCGAGACAGGAAAAAAAAAAGAATGTCTTCTTCAGCGCTTCGAAAAATAAATGTGTGTGATGTTGCATTCCACACACCAGACTGACTGGGAGTTCTCAAGTACACGTTCTTCAGCAGACGACTGCCTACAGCACCACATGGTCCCGGCTGACCCGTGGGCCATGTCCCTGGCCCTCTTTCGGGGGGAGGGGAGATGTGACGTGCCTGTCCCGCATGACGCACACGACATAGTCAGGGTCAGAAAATAAAAACTGCAATGAAGCGCTTGTTACCAGACTCTGGTTAATGGCGGTTACGGTGAGATGATAGAGAAATAAAGGAATGTTCTTTGTTTGCATGTTCGGGGAGCGTAAAACCTTTTTGAGCGCCTTTTTGTTTAGGTATAACGGCGGCTTAAAGGATTAATGCAATAGTATAAAGCAATCAAAAATATCACCCCTATTTTTGTCCTTTTCCCCATGAGAAATTTCCTACCGTAAAGCATAAATGTGTAAACTGTTTCTAAAAATTACAGTGCAAAATATTTTTTATATACCATAATGTAAGATGGGCCCAACTTTTTGACCTCTAGCAGCAAATTTCTGGTCAGTCTGCAACAGATAACATGGTGCCACAAAATATACTGTGTGAGGTAGATGTGAAAAACAATAAATGTTGTACGGATAGAAATAAAAAAAAAGACCCGAAAACCGTATATTTCTTGTACCTAAAAACAAAGTCTGACCTAGGTACTACAGCAACTGCAATGATAACTAAGATAAAAAACACTCTGTTCGTAGAATTTTGGCACCATTTTCAAGCTGAAAGACAAAGATTTATGGAAACAAATTATGTTTAATAAATAATAAAAGAAATAAACGTCCTTAAGAAAAACATTAAGATTACAGGAGAAATCTTCGCTCCGTCCTACTTCCGTATTTTTTCTCCATAAAAAAATTTCTCGAAAAATATTTTTACGGAGAAAAAAACGGAAAATGTTTCTCCATTTTCAATCCCAAATACAAACATTAATGTAATTAAATATAATGATTAAACAAAACTATGGGAAAAACCAGTGGGTGGGGATCGATAACGGGAGAAACCTTTGTCAAAAGTTTCTGTCTCCATTTTACGACTGCGGGAGAAATTTTCCCTCCGTCCAAGTTTCGTTTTCGGAAAATTTGTTTCCATATCCAATCTGAAATGCAAACATTTATCTAATAAATATAATGTTTAACGGTCATACAGGGCAGAGAGTACATCGCGAGAACAAGAATTTAAGATTACAGGGCTCTGTCTTACTTCCATTTCCGGAAATTGCTTTCTCTGTAGCGGAAGCATATCAGGCGCGTAACTGAAAGACCCTGGGTTCGACTCCCGGTGGCGGCCAATGAGAATTTTTCCGTGACTCACTTATAAACGTGGAAAGAGCGAAAATCTTTGTTTGATGTTCCTGGTCCACGTTGAATGTCGGTATTAATTATTCATTCGCCTTCCAATTATTTCTTCAGTGGCTGCTTACCATCTTTTGTGAATCCCCAGCATTGTGCGGGGTTCTAAGAAGCAACCTGCCAAATTGGCTTGGCAGTTAGCGTGTGTGAGTCCGGAGGAGTTCGAGGCCGCTGTGGTGTAGCGGAAGCATATCCGGCGCGTAACTGGGAGACCCTGGGTTTGACTCCCGGTGGCGACCAATGAGAATTTTTCCGTGACTCACTTATAAACGTGGAAAGAGCGAAGATCTTTGTTTGATGTTCCTGGTCCCCGTTAAATGTCTGTATTGAACCCCAAACATTTATGCAATAAAATTATATTGAATAAAACTACAGGACAATCCTTTCTTGGACCAAATCATCATCATCATCATTGTCAACCATTATCAATCCACTGCTGGACGAAGGTCTCCCAAAGTTTCCTCCACAACGGTCTGTCTTGCGCCAGTCTCCTCCACATCGAGG
This sequence comes from Macrothele yani, assembly GCA_039090855.1. NCBI lineage: Eukaryota > Metazoa > Arthropoda > Arachnida > Araneae > Macrothelidae > Macrothele > Macrothele yani. The sequence continues at coordinate 87,376,721 of CM076998.1, read as the reverse complement.
GAAAATAGCGAGGAAAAAAACGAATCCAAGATAAATCTTCACTTCGTGTAACTTCCGTTTTCGGAAATTTTGCACGACGGACAAATTGCTTCTACAAACGGGAGTCTGCAAGAGGATTTAATAGGGTTCTGGGGATATCACTTTTGTCTGCAGAACCAAAATAAAATCTGCGACATACGTCGCCGGTCAACACGATTCTGCTGTGGAGGTCTTTTCTAACCTTTCCTACTAAGGATTTAATTTACACAAAAGAGCCATTACATTTTGACCACCCGCAGCCTAGAGAAATGAGCGCTTCTGGAGATCAAACGGTGGCGCACGTGAAGTTCACAGAGCAGAATATATGCAACGCGAGAACAGGCTTTCAGTTAGTAGAGTGTTCGGAGTCAGGATGGAAAACGCTGCCAATTTATCGGATTTTGATAAAAGACAAATTGTGATAGCACGGCGCCTCGGAACTACGACCTCGGAAACGGCGCGGCTTGTGGATTGTTCACGTGCCGCTGCAGTGAGTACGTATCAAAAATGGTTCACAGGTGGCCTAACGACGAACCGTCATCCAGTCTTGCGTCGTCCGCAGCCCAATGATGCCAGAGAGGAGCGGAAACTGTAGCGCATGATTCACAGCAACCGCCGGGCCACAGTGCGACAAATCACAGGCAGCTACAACAGTGGTGATCAGGGCAATGTGTTCCAGCACACAGTCCACCGCAGCCTTCTGCGCATGTGCCTGAGCAGCAGAAGACCCAGCCGGGTCCCCATGTTCATACAAGTCCTCGCCAACAACGCATGAAATGGGCCCAAGATCATCGAGTTTGGACCATGGATGATTGAAAGAAAGTGGCCTGGTCGGACGAATCAAGACTGCTGGTGCATCGCGTAGACGGCCGAACGCGGATACGCTAATTACTAACAGAGGCTATGGAACCAGGATGCACTGTTGGGCGGGAAAAGGACGGCGGTTTGGTATTTTGCTGTGGGTGATGTTTTCTTGGGGCACTTGAGGCCCCATCATCCCAATGACACAGTTCCTGACAGCTGCCAGGTGTCTGAACATCGTTGTGGACGAAGCTCACCCATTCATGGCAACTGTGTTCCCTGCTAGTGATGGTCGTTACCAACAGGATAATGCGCCATACAACACTGCCAGAATCGTCAAGTCGTGGTTCGAAGAACATGCTAGAGACTTTCTGTTAATGCCCTTGCCTCCAATTTCCCCTGACATGAACCCAATAGAACATTTGTGGTTCGACTTGGAGAAACGGGTTCGCGCTAAATCACCACCACCGACGAAATGTACGTAAACTGGAGGACCTGCTGTTGACATTATGGTACCAGATACCCCAGAATACCTATCGCCACCTCATCGAATCGATGTCTCGCCGAACGGCCGCTTTTTTGCGGGGTAAAGGGGGTCCTACAACTTATTATGTAGGCGGTCGTAATGTAATGACTCTCGGTGTATAGTCTTTGCTAAAGAAACCGTTGCATTAATGTCTTATCAGTCTTTGATGCAATAATATATTCCTTGTTATACTTATTTTCACTGTAGAAAAGTGAACTTCTAAAGAGTCCTTAATCCTAACTTTTAAAGGGTTTAGGCGATGGCTGCGAAAAGGATATAAATTACCAATAGTGCAAAAGAAATGATTTTTTTTTTCGTATGTTTCTTATCAGATATATTCGGGAACATTAATTTCTTAACAGCTCTTCTCTTGCCACTGAGGCATTTGGACAGTAAAAGAGAAGAAAAAATAGGAAGGGGGAGAGAGAGATTAGGGTAAACATAACGTCTGTGGCTTACAAGTATTCACCGTCTCGTATTCAATAAACATTAACTGCTCATAATTTCGTCATCATCTGGGTCGCGCAGCTCATTTCTCCGTCTCTTGTAGAGGCAAAAAGAAGTAGAAGGGTCATTTAATGTAATTACGTGCACATCGAAGAGAGAAAGTAATATTAACTCCTATTAAAACGAACTTCCACAAATGATTGAATAAATTTTCCATAAATTAAGGCGCACGCTGGGTTTATTGGTCCCTCAAAGGTTAAGAACACGGTTAAATTTATCTTGATTATCCAATTAAACACACTTCCTCCGTCCAATGGCTGTTGGAGTCAGGTGCTGACGTTAGAAAATGTAAAGATTCATGGTTCATCAGTCAGGTAAGAAAAAACTCGCACTTTATCTAGGTATTCCCATTATGCAAATAAGATAGCTTTTCCCTTCATCTTTTTTCTCAAAACGATGGAGATCATACACACATAGTTTGCTTTATATAGAGAGAAAATGTTTGAAACAGATAATGAGATTTTTTTACGCTAACATTTTTTTTTTTGTTTCACTGAGTGCAGTGAAACGATTTTGTAGAGTCTATAACTTTTTGTTGTTAAAAGGAACAAATTATTATACAAGCTGTGTCAATAAAGTACGATGAGCACATGGTAAAAATGAACCACAGATAATATTTAAGAAAACGTACTTCAGGGAACTTCAAGTTTATCTCCCCCCCCCCCGGCCTCCGTATATAACACACTTTTGGTATCGGCCGAAATCTATTAGAAAAGTCTATGTATTGCAACCGCCGAAATCTATTGGAAAATTCTTCCTCCCCCCGTTTTTTATCGTCTGCAACTGGCTCGTTAGATTAAATTATCCTAAATGTTTGCTGATCTCTTCTTTTCAGCGTTAATTTCGGTCGGGAAAATGGAAAGTAGACAGCTGGTACCAGATCAGGTGAATGCGGTTCGTTATTTAACAGAATTTGATGTTGGTTCTTTGCTCCATGTTTGCCCGTTAACACCGTGCACCTACAACAGCTGCCTCAAAACGCTGTCTGTGCCACACCCTTTCTCACAGTTTCGTGACGGTTACGGACATGTTTGGTCATGTACTTGACTACGCCGTGTACTGTATGTTACCGCACCTTTCACAACCTTTACTTTTATGCGTTACGACAGCACTCACAGGAGCTTACTGACAGATCATACGTACTTCAGAAATACGGTACGGCTATCGAAATAAGTTAACGTTTCTCTCTCTTTTCCGGTACACATCTATTTTTTTGTTTTAGGGTTCGAAGACCGCCGTGATTTCGAAAGGGTTGTGTGCATTCCCTCGCTCTTAATTTGGAGACGCTGGTTCTAAGGAGGGCAGACAGCGTAACAAGAGTGTAATACAGCCGTGTCCTTAATTTATGAACACCAGTCTAGTTTCAAACTTGAAATTTTATCTGGATACAGAAGAAGAGTCATCATAGACGATTGGTAAAGTTTCATTCAAGAAAGACTTCGCGACCTAAACTGGGCTAAAAGCTGTTCAATACATCCATGCGTGCGCGCACACACACACACAAATATATCATCATCATCTTCGCCATTGTTAGCTATTATCAATCCACTCTGCTGGATGAAGACCTCCACAAATTTCCTCCACAACTGTCTGTCTTGAGCCAGTTTTCTCCATGTCTACTCTTTGGAATTTCATACACTCATCTCCCATGTAGTCTTCTGGGTGTTTTCCTGTCCCTTGGATTCCAGTCTAAAATTTTGGTTCTTCATCGCTGGTCCGCCATTTTGGGGCAATATGTTCAACCCTTTGCCATTTCAGGGATTTTACTCTTATCTTAATGTTTTCCTTTCTCTTACTCTCTCTCTCTCTCTCTCTCTCTATGCAAATTACAGGGTGGGTACGCACTGTCATGCGTACCCACCCTGTAATTTAGTCATGCAAATGATTCCATTTCCAGGCCAATCACAAGAGCGGCGCGCGAGTTATAAGCGGACAACCAGCCCGTGAGGCGATCTGTCGAGACGTCGTCACGGCCTCAAGAATTGAGTGGTTCTGCTGTAACCGTATCTGGAGAACAAACAAGGAGTAAGACGCCGTCGTACGCAATTTCGTCAAACGGATGAGTTCACGAGAGGTATCACCTTAGGCCTTCTTACCGCCGGATGATCCTTGCGTCGTATTGCGGAAGAAACGCAACGTGATGCTACAACCGTCGGTCGCATTTAGAAACAGTGATCTCAAGAACGACCTGTGCAACCTCGTCGGGAACTAGAGCACGGAGACGGACGTCCGAGCGCAACGATCGTTGCATCCAACGTCCTGCCGGCCGCCCGGTGGCGCAGAGGTCTAAGGCGCTGGCCTCTGATAATTCGTCCTAAAGGGGTCCGGGTTCGAATCCCGGTCAGGCATGGATGTTGTATTTGTCTTACGGCACTGGCTCTCTCCCTTCCCTGGAACCAGTGACCCTAAATTAGGGACGGGCGACTGCTTATAGCCCGTTGAGTTGCTCACGGTAGTCGTTAAACTTCCAAACAAACAAAAAAAAAAAAAAAAAAAAACGTCCTGCCATAGGGGACCCACAAGCCACAAAGGGCTACATTTTGCGGAATGTACAGCAAGGCTTGAATGTTCTGATATCGACGCGGACAATTTCGTGCCGATTGGCTGCGTCTGGATTGCTGTCCAGCCGTCCGTTGCGAAGGTTACCCTTAACAGCGAGCCATGGGCGTCACCGTTTGTCGTTCTGTCGCTCCAGTGTTGCGTGGGGTGCCGAATGGAAAAGTGTGTTGTACAGCGACGGATGATCACCACGGATGATCGCCGTGTGATAGTCTTGAAGCGACGTGGCCAACGGGCGGATCCCCCCCCTCATTGTGGAGCGCCACACAGACCGCCAACGTGGAATCATGGTGTGGAGTGCTATCAGCGCCAACAACCGCTCACCGCTGGTTCGCATTGCAGCCACATTGATGGCACGCCGCTATGTTGACAAAGTGCTACGGCCTGTGGCACCGCCATATCTGCAAGGCCTTCCAAACGCCGTTTTTCAACAGAATAACGCCCGGCCACATACCTCTCGGATCAGCTTGAATGATTTACATGGTGTGCGGATGCTTCCGTTGCCACCACGATTACCCGACCTCTCGCGTATCGAGCATATATTGGCCACAATTGGACGTCCGTTGAAGTACAAGACTACATGGTCCACGATACCCCAGGACTCTATTTGGACTTTCATTGCCTCGATGTCAAGTCGGATTCAACGCTGTGTTGCCTAAAATAGGAGCCATACTCCTTATTAATCATCCCGTATATTCGGCCACTGGAGCCTAGTCTGTGTGTGACAATTAAATTATTTGTTCAGGATGTACTTGGCTATCTGTGTGTGCAGTTTGGTCTGTTTTCGAGCATTCCTTCACGTTGCGGCATTTTCTCTGTCAGGCAGTGTATATATCACAGGGGTGGCGAACGTATGGCAGGCGTACCCAAATTGGCAAGAATTTTATTGTCACGTGTGCCAAAGGCTGCAAGCGAAAACAAATTTTTTGCACGCGGCAAACAATGCCGCCCCTTGGTTCGTTAAACTACAACCATAATAAATAAGTATGTATGTAATGATTAATAATAAAGGTAAGCAGCACTTGAAGATAATTATGGGAGATTTCAATGCAAAAATAGGGCACCGGCAACAGAATGAAACTTCAGTAGGTAAATTCGGTCACGGCAACAGAAACCAGCGTGGAAATACTCTCGTTGAGTTTGCAGAGGCAGAAGGATTTTTCATCTTGAATTCCTTTTTCAAGAAAAAGCCACACAGGAAATGGACATGGAGACATCCAATTGGGACGACAAGTGAAATTGATTTTATTATGTGTAACAAAAAATTCGTCATCGAAGACTGCAGTGTGCTAAACAAGTTCAACACAGGTAGTGACCATAGATTGGTGAGATGTAAGATGCACCTCAACACTAAACTGGAACGTGGCAAGCTCATAAGACAAACAAAATGTATTGACATAACCAACCTTAGAAAACACCATAATACTTTCAAGTTGGAACTGAAGAACAGATTCTCTGCTTTAGAAGGCCTAACATCGGAAGAAGTGGATATTTCGGAAGTTAACAGAAAAGTAACCAAAGCTCTTATGGAAACAGCAACAAAATTAGCTGGGTCTAAGAACAAGTTGCATGTAAACAAATTATCAGGAAAAACCAAAATGTTGATGCAAAAAAGAAGACAGATGAGGACAACTAAAGAAGATGTGACTTCCAAAGTGGAATATATAGAGCTATGCAAGACAGCACGAAAACGTATCACTGAAGACGTAAGGAAATTCAACTGTGAGCTAGTGAGGAAAGCAATTGAAAACAACCAAAGCCTAAAGATAGCAAAGGGACATCTCAGTAAGGGAAGAAAACAGATTATGGCTCTGAGAAAAGAAGATGGTTCTATAACAAGAAATAGAGGCGAAATTTTGACAAGAATGAAAGATTTCTACTCCAAATTATATGAAAGGGATGATACATGTACTCCAGACATCATGAAAGGTACCAGAGTTCTTCCAGTCCTCCCAGCAGAAGTTGCTCATGCAATCAAGAACATGAAGCGGGGGAAAGCTCCAGGAGAAGATGGAATTACTATAGACATCATACAAGAAGCAAGTGGAGAAATCGAAACAGTACTCGCCCAAATTTTCACTCGATGCCTTAATGAAGGAAAGATTCCTGAGGATTGGAACAATGCTACAATGATCCTGCTACATAAAAAAGGTGACATTGAGGATCTCAGGAACTACAGACCTATCAGCCTCCTATCAGTGGTTTATAAAATCTTCACTAAAGTTCTTTCACACCGCTTGAAGGTAACACTGGACATGGCTCAACCGAGAGAACAAGCTGGATTCAGGAGTGGCTACAGCACAATAGATCATATCCATGTACTGAGAGATCTAATTGAAAGAGCGAGGGAATATGAACTTCCATTGTGCATGGCTTTTATCGATTATGAAAAAGCCTTTGATTCGGTGAAACCATCAGCAGTTACCACGGCTCTGAAATCCTGCGGTATTGAAGATGCATACATTAATATTATTAATAACATCTATGAAAATGCAAGTGCAAAGATTCGGCTGTTTGAAAATACAACACACATAAAAATTGGAAAGGGAGTGAGACAAGGTGACACCATATCTCCGAAGCTCTTTAATGCCACATTGGAAAATGTCTTTCAATCACTGAACTGGGAAAACAAAGGGATAAAGATTAATGGAGATTATCTAACCCACCTTCGTTTTGCTGATGACGTAGTCATTTTTGCAACTACCCCATCAGAGCTGCAGAGTATGATCCAGGAACTTGCTGACAAGAGTAAAGAAGTGGGATTAAAAATGAACTTTCGGAAGACAAAAGTGATGTTCAATGCTTTTACAAGAAATGAAGATTTATCGATTGATGGAGAAAAACTGGAGATAACAGATACGTATGTTTATCTTGGACAGCAGATATCAAGTGAGGGTCACATTGATGAAGAAATTAATTGGCGTACAAAACTTGCCTGGAGAGCTTTTGGAAGAAACAGCATAATTTTCAAGAGCAATATGCCATTATGTCTTAAAAGAAAAGTGTTTGATCAATGCATCCTTCCAGTGCTTACGTATGGTGCAGAGACGTGGACCTTAACTAAAAGAGACATACAAAGGCTGCAGACAACTCAAAGAAGCATGGACAGGTGCATGCTTGGTATAACCAGGAGAGATAAGAAGAGGAACTCGTGGATCCGAAAAATGACGAGAGTGGAAGACATCATGATCAGAGTTAAATCCCTGAAATGGCAATGGGCTGGACATACTGCCAGAAGGACAGACCATAGATGGAAAGCCGAAATTTTAGATTGGATTCCAAGGGACAGGAAAAGACCCAGAAAAAGACCACATGGGAGATGGGTGGATGAAATTCGTAAATATGCGGTAGTGACATGGAGGAGACTGGCACAAGACAGACCGTTGTGGAGGAAACTTGGGGAGACCTTCGTCCAGCAGTGGATTGATAATGGTTGACAATGATGATGATGATGATGTAATGATTATCGTTACTATCAAATAAAGCAGCTGTTACTAAGCTGAATGTCAGAAATTGCTTAGAGAATTTCAGTAAGAGCAAACAAAGGAGATTTGTTTCAGCTTGGTGAATCTTCGGAGAGAAGTACCCAAAAAGAGGACTTTCAGTCAAATAGCGAGAAGAGGATAGTTATCTTTGTTTGTCTAAGAAACAGCGCGAAAGTATTTTCCCTGGCAGAAGGTGCATCAGCGAAGAAGCAAAGCGAGTAGGGTTTAACCACCACAGTAGCAAGCCGAATCACCTCTGTTTCTCCGTACCAGAAGGGAAGGAGACCTGCTGTTTTACAGCCTAGATTTGTGACGGCTGAGCAGAGCAATGGAAGGTTATCCAGGGATACATCTCACGCCCGCTTCGCTCTATAGAGCAGTTGCGGGAACATGTGGTGTTGTATATGTTCAAAATATTTGTAGACCTAGGGCACACTTCAGCAAACAGAAGTAAACGGTTGTCATTGGCTTCGCTCTACTGATACTTTTCTTCTTTTTTTTTTTTTTAGATTGGAGGTTTTACGACCACCGTGAGCAACTCAATGGGCTATAAGCAGTCGCCCGTCCCTAATTTAGGGTCACTCGTTCCAGAGAAAGGAGAGATCCAGTGCCGTAAGATAAACACAACATCCATGCCTCACCGGAATTCGAACCCGGGCCCCTTTCGGACGAATGATCAGAGGCCATCGCTTAGACCACTGCGCCACCGGCGCGGCTTTTTTCTTCTGTTGCTCTTGAGTGAAGGGTAGATAAAGAGTAAAATATAATCTGCTGCTCAAAATTTCCATGGGAACTTGAGGGAGTTTCTCAGAAGATTGTCGCCGATTTAGGCACACACGCTTACAAAGTTTCGCCACGGCACGTATGTTACCGTCGCTCTATATAGTTATGAGTATTTTATTCGAACTCTTATATAACGATGTTAAAGGAAGAGTAAAAAAAAACATTCGATATAAGTGAACTAACTTCGCAATAATCCGACAGAAAAAATTGACTATTTTTAGCATACTAGAATATGACGTGTTCAAACTAGTCAGACATAAAGCATTTACCAATTAATCGAAGGGAAATGGTATTTGCTAACTGAAAACTATAGCTAGCAAAATACATAATATGAGTAAGATCTGTAATAAGCAAAATATTTAACGAATGTGAAAATTAAAGTGACTACAGAAAGTTTGAAATTTCCCCTGCAACTTGTTACTTCGGATGTACAGCCAATTCTTGCTGGTTTTGTGCTTATCGTGATTACTGTTTGAAATGTTTTTCAACTTTTTCCGACGCTGTCGTTAGGATGTTTCTATACGAAAAGTAAACCTTAAGGCTTTCTAAGCAGAGAAAAGTGATATAAGGTGGCAAGGAGAGGGAATAACTGAGAGCATTTTCCCAGGAAATGTGTGTTTGACAAGAGTGCGGAGGGATAGGAAAAAAGCAGTTGAAACGTTCTTGTCTTCATGCCAACTGAATTATCTGTAAGAGGAACCACGGCATATCGTCAGGAGCACCCAATTCAATGCTTTCAAGTGAAAGAGAAAGGTTTGAAAACTGGTTGGATGCTATGTACACTGCTGGCTACCCAAAATCTAACGCCAAGAAGGAAGCATCCGAGTGGCCTGAAAATCGCAGCATGCGTCGCCTGCGAGAGCACATGCAAATGATTAGCATTGCAGGGTATATGTAAATCATGTGCGTCCGGCACGCCACAAAGAAGCACTCTAAGAAGGGCGCACAGAAGGCGCGGAGTAAGTAGTGGAAGTGTGTTGTGCTGCCGGACCTGTGCGTGGGAAGCTTCCTGATGCCTCGTCGCAGAATACGGCAGTCATTCCAGCACGTTTCGGAATTCCACAGAGGACGAGTAGTGGCTTCTCGCGACAGCGGTTTATCGTACCGAGACATCGGCGCCCGTATGGGAAGACATCCAGCCACAGTGAGGCGAGTATGGATTCGGTGGGTGCAGGACCACCAAACGAAAGGACCGGTATGTTATGCGGCAGGCATTGACGGCTCGCACCGCCAAATCACGAACGTTAGCGCAGGAATTAAGGTGTGCTGCGCAATAACCTGTACCAGCACGTACCGTTCGATGTCGTCTGCAGGACCGGCGACTTGTCGCACGACGCCCATTGCTCCGATTACCATTGACGTAACACCACCGGCGAGTGCGGCGGCAGTGGGCCGTTGAACGCCGCACCAGGACTACGGAATGGCACGACATTGTCTTCTCCGACGAATACAGCTTCTGCGTGCAACACCACGATGGTCGGATCCTCGTGTGGCGGCACCGCGGTGAGATACTGTATGGCCCCTGCATTATGCATCGCCATATCGGTCCGTCACCTGGCGTTATGGTTTGGGGCGCAAATGGATATAGCACCCGCACCCCTCTGGTATGATCGCCGGTACACTCAACAGTCACCGCTACATCTCCGACGTTTTAGAGCCTGTAGTCCTCCCTTACCTGCAGGAATTTCCAGCTGCCACGTTTCAACAGGACAAAGCTTTGCGCGCACGTGGCACGCATCGTGCAACAATTCTTCACGGCCCACCGGGTGTCACTGCTGCCTTGGCCCGCCTGTTCTACCGATATGTCGCCCATCGAACACGTCTGGTCGCTGATTGTCAACCGAGTGGCACGGCATGCACCACCCGCGGCTCCGTCTGATGAACTGTGGCAACGTGTGGAAGCAGCCGGGACCGACATACCCCAAGCTCACATCCAAAGCCTCTTTCGTTTGATGCCGCGGCGTGTAGCGGCCGTTATTTCCAGCCATGGGGGCCACACGAACTATTGATGTCTGCGTGTTCCGCAGGTCGCACGGGCCTGTATGCTCAGTCGTTTCATCTTTGTATCTGTTGTTATGTGTCCAGTAAATCTGGCTTTGCTATCTCGTGTCTTTCTTGGTGTTGCATTTTGGGTGGCCAGCAGTGTATTTTATTTTCTGATAACCGTGCTAAACTTTGATATATGCGGTTTCTCCAAAAACTATTCATAATATGCGGTTAAAATAAAGAGGGAGAATATTACGAAATTCAAGGGATCAATAAAAATTTTTGTTTATGGTTCATTTTACTTCGTGTAAAGCGAGCTGGTTATTGTGTTGGTTCATTGTATACTCACAAAAACTGCAGCACAGAAAATTTACCCAGGCGAAATGGAAAGTACGGAAAAAGATCATAAGAAAGTGGTATAATACGCTGGTCACAAAAAGTTAGGGATATTGCATGGAAGGAAGGATGTTTCTAATTTAAGCACCACGCATTGAAATAACATCATTAGTCTGCATAACCCAAACTATGAAAAGTTCGCTGAAAAAAACAATTTGTTATGCAATTCCTGCCCGGAACAAAGTAGCACTGCAATATAAACTAAAAATGTAAATTCGGAGAATGTCCATACCTCTGGATTTCAGTACCTGGTAACAACACGTCTATGTCGAAGAATATATTGATACCCACGAGGCATATTTGCACTGACATTATTGATGACTATCTGGGCCAGATCGCCCCATATTACAAGCAACACGTTACGGATATCTGTCAAGTACGGAACTTGGTCATCCATACATCCCTGTACAGCGTCCCACATGTTCTCAATAGGATTCAGGTCAGGAGATCTCGAAGGCAGCTGTAGCAATTCAATCCCATTGATTTCCCGTTTCTAAAGCGCGCTTCAGGAACGGTTACTGGTTGCAGTGCCATCAAGAAAACAGAATGCATGTCCAATAACAGCGTGAAATAATGTCACAATGGGTGGAATGATCTCGTTTCGGTACACAAAATCATTCATGTTGCCTTGTAAAACATGCATGGAATGACGGCCTAAACCAGAAGTGACTGCCGCTGATAAGGGTAGACGGACTGCATATAGTATGGTTGTATTCGTGTGCAGGATCGCCTCCACACGTGTCCTTGTCGAGAATCAGTTAAAGAGTGAAACGGGATTCGTCTGTGAAAAGTACATGGTGCCACTGTGTATTCAATGACATGTACTGTTGAGCACAGGTACATCTGTGACGACGTTGAGCTGATATTGGTATACATCTCAGCAACTTTCTTGCCCTGAGTTGATACCTATGAAGACGGTTTCGTACCGTTTGAGAACATACTGTGACACCAGAACCAGTTCGAAGTGATGCCCGAAATTGAATGGTAATAATGCTAGGCCTTCACCCAGCCGTTACTGTCAGGTATCGATCTTGCATCCTGTTGGTGGTTATCTTCAGCTGGCCACTTCTGGGTCGATCTGCAACATTTCCATGCCGCAGAAATCTTGTATATTTTTTTATTGGAGGTTTAACGATCACCATGAGCAACTCAATGGGCCATAATTAGTCGCTCGTCCCTAATTTAAGGCCACTGGTCCCAGGGAAGGAAGCGAACCAGAGCCGTAAGACAAACACAACACCCCTGCCTCACCGGGATTCGAACCTGGACCCATCTCGAACGAATGGTCAGTAGCCATCGCTTAGACCACTGAGCCACCGTGGCTGCAAATCTTCTATATAGCCGACTTACTACAATTTGGGAAACTCTTAAAGCAGCAATCACATCGATCTGCCGTACACCTGCGTATAAATACCGACATCCCTTTTTCTGTTGTCAATGCTTAAACTTCGTCTGGACGTCATTTCAGGTTAATCCCACACTGTAGGCCGTACATTCAACAAATTTCTAGACCAAGCAGTGAAAAGATTCGTTTTCTTCTTCTCGCAGGTTACTTTTATCGGAGCTCGTACGACATATGAGGTGTTGTCACGATGCTAATTTGCGTATGACATAGCTAATCATGCTGATAACTAATCTCCAGTATCTTATGAGCAGATGAGTAGAGTGTAAAAGCTCAAACGAGAATAATCAGAAATACTAAAAAAGTTGAAGTCTTCTTCCTATTGTAGCTTGTAACGTATACTCTAGATTCACTTTCCTTTTGATTTTTACTATCTCTGGTTATTTTATTTTACTATGTAAATTATCTTCTTACTGAACGAGATGTTATTTCTCCCGCTGAATGAGATCTGGCAATGAGTGTAAGTCATGACGTGGTGGTAGCCAGTATAAATAGGCGCGTTCAACGATACGTAGGGAGAGCGTTTGTTTATGTGAAAGAGAGCTTTTGGTTGATGTGCGTAGAGTGAGCTGTTGTTGTACGAAGTGAGCTGTGGTTTATGTGTCAGAAAGCTGTTGTTGTATAAAGAGATCTTCGTTTATGTGAGAGCCAGAAGTTTCACTAATAAAGAATTTGTTGTAAGTACGTTTTTCTCAGTTTATAGTTTTGTCAGATCTCTGTCTGGCTGTTAGGTTTATTTCATTAGGTGATTATTATTAACAACCAGCATAAGACTTTATTCATCTTAATTACTACTACAACATTACTAGCAGTTAAAAGCTTGTTCATTATTATTACTACACTACTAGCAGGAAAGTTTATTCATGATGTAATTAACAAACAACAACCATTACTAGAAGAAACTAGTAGCAGAAGCATTAGCTTAGAAGAAGCGTGATATTCATTATAATGTTAGTGAAAGCATTATATTCATTAGAATTAGCTTAGTAGTAAAAGCTAAATTCATTATAAGCTATATAATGTTTTCATGCCGTAAAACTGCAAATTGGGAATATTTATTGCTATGTTCAGTATACCATTCACTCCTGCAAATGAATGGTATACTTCCTCCCTTAATACGGGTTTAGATCTTTTGTTATTCTTCTCCGCAAGCCTGAATCTGTCATGCGGGGGAATACAATCCTTAGGACACACATTATTACTTCAGTAGACAGAGCAGAGATTTAAATCCACATCCGTATGAGGTGACAGCACAAAGTCTTCTGTCACAACAGTTGAGTGTGTTTGAGAAATCATTTAACTCGAAGTGCTGTTGATTAATTGCAATCTTTGTACAAACACTGTAAGTTATTCAGAGCAGAGCCTTTTAAGAGTTCTTCCACGCTGGCGAATTCCAGACGTATTGAGGTGTCATCTGCTTGGAAAAGGTGCACATGATTAAGAAAGATCTCTACTCACACTTCCGGAATAAAGTGCCAGGTTAATTGGGCTCCGGACTCTGCCTTTGTCCTACGGGGAATAACTCCACTGCTTCAGTTGATGACACGTAGTATTTGGAAGTTGGAGAAGGGTGATTGAAAATGCGTGATCTGCCGAACGTTACATTTCAAATAGGAATTACGTGTCTTAGCTGTTCTGCTATGGTTCAGAAATTTTGATTGAAATTTCGCACAGAATCTCAATCCTTTGACGCATCTCTTCGGCATGAATAAATATCTACGGCTATAAACTTTATCGGTCGCTATTAAAGATATCAAGAGGGATGATCGTACGCACATTAACTACGCACAGAAGATTCATCTGACATACATTTTTGTAAATTTTACAGGCTCAAACATTTAAATAAAAAAGCCCGGTTTTGAAGTTTGGCAACAGTCGTGTGAAAAAAAATACCAGTTTTCACAAAAAGATTTACATAAGATTCATATATTAAGTTGCTTGGAGAATAAGTGAACACTTACAAATTACCATAATTTCTGTAATGGCAAGACAATTATCACAATATTTGAGGGTCAGGGTTAGCATTTACCCTAGTTATCAACAATACGTTTCTAAACTGTGCACCATTTATCCCCCTTGAGTATCGCCACCGTTTTTTACATTATCATGTGTCGTTACATCAAGGGTGACGTTGTATCAGATTTGCCAATATTTTCAAATAACTCAAATTTTGTCATTCCTTTAACCTACTGGAACGAATTAACTAGGATTAACAAAATAAGATGAATATATTCTCTGTCTAAGAAGTGGGCCGAATGCGATAGGAACGAGTGAATGTGCGGATCAGAAAGCGTTGCTTTTAGCATTCTAAGTGACCATTTCGGAGGTATGTTTGTCATTAATCCTTCCTTTCTCTGTAACGTACCAGGAGATGTGACGTACCTGCCAGAAGGACGTACACGACATAAAGGCAGATAGGAATCAGAATAAAACGTCCGCGTAGCTTAATTGGTAGATCAACTTATTCCGGAATGAGGGGACCCGGGTTCGAACCCCAGCGCGGATAAAAATGACGGAGAAATTAACTTCGTTATATCTCCTTACCTTTCCCGCTAAGAATGCTATAAAAACAGCAGCGAACCTAAGAAAGAAAAAAAATATGTTTAAGTAACTTATTTCTACCCTGTGGTATGATGTCCTTGTCGCCGCCCCGGTGGCGCAGTGGTCTAAGGCGCTGGCCTCTGATCGTTCGTCCGTAAGGGGTCCGGGTTCGAATTCCGGTCAGGCATGGATGTTGTGTTTGTCTTACGGCACTGGCTCTCTCCCTTCCCTGGAACCAGTGACCCTAAATTAGGGACGGGCGACTGCTTATAGCCCATTGAGTTGCTCACGGTGGTCGTTAAACCTCCAATCAAAAAAAAAAAAAAAAAAAAAAAAAAAAAAAAATGTCCTTGTCCTGGGGATTAATCATTCCGAATCCTTTCTTGAGTAATGGAACAGAGAATAAAAAACTATAAAACAATGAGAATTCATACTGTAAGTAAGCACTCACAACTTGCAACAGATTTATAGTCGATACTGCTGAGATGCAAGAGGGAAAGAAATTGTTTTGCCGCACGTAGCTTTCGTAAAACTCTGTCACTATGAGAACAGTTCTGTTTGAAGAGCGTAACAAAATGCGGGCAACCATTGGATCAGGTACATCGGCCGCTTTAAAGGTTAATTATGGTTAATCGAAAATCACAATTAGCATTAACTTGATGGTATGGTAAGTTCAAAAAATACAGTCGTATGTTGGGCACTTAGTGCGCACGGTAATTCGAAATGGCCGGTTCCGTCTCGGAAGCTTCTGATATACACTGAAGTGCCAGAAATACTCGGTTGCGCCCGCCAGGGCGTACATAAAGCGATAGACATCCTTTCCAGCTTTCAGAGCTGTTTTCGGCATGACAATGACAAGTAACAACGATTTAAGCGATTTTAAACGCGGTGTCATAGTTGGCGCTCCTCAGATAGGCCACAGTATTTCGGAGATAGAAACGAAGTTTGGATTTTCACGGACGACCATTGCAAAGGTGTACGTTGACTACAAGAATTCCGGCAAAACCTCCAACCTACGATACCATTGTGGCCGCAAAAAGACATTGGGTGAACGTGACCATCGTCGCCTGTCAAGAATAGTGTCACGTGATAGGCGTGCAACACTCTCGCAGGTATCACCGGAATTCAATGCTGGAGCCTCAACAAACATCAGCGTCCGGACTGTGCTACGTACCCTGCACGATATGGGCTTAGGGAGCCGACGCCCAACTCGAGTCCCCTTGATGGGTGCACTACACAGTGCTATGCGCCTCGCCTGAGCACGGCAACACCGCCACTGGACACTTGATGACTGGAAAGAAGTAGCCTGTTCTGACGAGTGACGTTTCCAACTGTATCGGGCAGATGGAAGGATTCGTGTGTGGCGCAAACCCCATGAAGCCATGGATCCCGCCTGTCAACAGGGGACTGTACCTGTGGTGGGGGGTTCGTAATGGTATGAGGTGTGTTTAGCTGGACTTCACTTGGACCCCTTATACGTCTACAAACGTCTGTGACCGGCCAACGCTATGTGCGCATCCTTTCTGACGAAGTACACCTGTTCATGCCCTGCATTCATGCTGATGGTTTGGGCCTGTTCCAACAGAACAATGCACCTCCAAACAAGTGTCGGGACGCCACATTATGTTTAGAGGAGCATTAATCTGAGTTCGGGGTGTTGCCAATCCACCCAAGTCCCCAGATCCCCAGATCTGAACGTGATAGAACACATTTGGGATGCCATGCACCGTGCTATCAAAAACGGGAATCCGAGACCTCGGAGTACATCCGAATTGTGGAACGCTCTGCAGGAAGTATGGTGTGCATTGCCTGCAGCATATTTCCAGAAGCTAGTGGAGTCCATGACCTGTCGTATTTCTGCAGTCCTGCGCTCCTGTGGGGGACCTACTAAGTATTAGGCTGGCGTACCAGTTTTTATGGCACTTCAGTGTCATTAAACGCAGAAATTTATTTTGCATAGTAGGAGGACAAACTCAACATTTTAATTATAAGAAAGTGAATACAAAATTATGTTACGTTACTAAAACTTTATCAAGTGAAAATTAATGGCATTACACAAAATCTTTTTACATATCTTAGTTTCTTTTTAAAAAGAACTCGTCTAGTTTTATTGTATTTGTGTGTTGGATTTCAACTTAATTATATCCAGAGCACAATCTGATTACAAGAATGGTCTTGAAATATCGTCATCCTGCGAGTTTTCTTCGAGAATCTTCTTAATCCTAAAAGACACTGATTCGCATCTTTGATTGAAATAGTATCTTTAACATTAAGCTTCGCCGCAAATGAATCATAGTCAGAAAAAGTGAGAAAATAATTCTCAGACGGTTTGCAAGCGACGTTAGATCAATTGCCCTTTGTGTTGGGAAAGGTACTGTAGGTTGGCGCGTAATACAGTATATGCTGGCAGTTGGGATGTAGTATTATACAAGAATATTATTCCAGACCAGTTGTTTCCAGGGCACAATCTTATTGAAGAAGTGCGTTTGAAATATCGCCATCCTGCGAGTTTTCTTCAAAGAATGTTCTTAATATTAAAAGCCACTGATTCGCATCTCTAATTGAAAAAGTGTCTTTAACATTAACAAGTGTGCTTGAAATATCGCCATACGGCGAGTTTGCTTCAAAATATTTTCTTAATGTTAAAAGATACTGATTCGCTTCTTTGATTGAAACAGTGTCTTTAACATCAACAAGTGTGTTTCAAATATCGTCATCCTGTGAGTTTGCTTCAAGAATCTTCATAATGGTAAAAAACTGGTTCGCATATTTGTTCGAATCAATGTCTTTAAAATTAAGGTTCTCAAACTGAATCATTGTCCAGAAAAACGGGAAAGGAATTCGCGCATAATCCGCAAGTGGCGGTACATGAAGTATGTTTTGTGTTGGGGAAAGGTAGGTTTGCGCAGTAATATAGATTGGCGGATACCAAGATTGTGGCGGTCCATCATGGGAATCAAGAGATGTTTTATACAGAGCACATCTGTTCAGACCCAAGGTGTGACGATAAATCGAGAGGCGGTACATAGAGGGTTGACTGTACTAGTCTCATAAGGTCTGCGAAACATCTTTGCCATCATTCGGAGGGAGATCTAAGTCTTGTTTGTTGTCGTAGCATATCTCACTTTTCAAATGGACAAAAGTTTTGAAATCACAGAGATTCATATCCGGTAAATACGGTGAGTGGAACAGCTCCGCCCAGCCAATTTCTTCAATGACAACCGAGCAATCCGTGCTTTGTGTGGCCGTGCGTTGTCGTGTATGAGGACAGATGGCTGTACAAAATGCCACAGTATCCATGTCTGGATATACTCCCACGAAATTATTTACAGCGCTCCGGTGTCATGGTGATATTCTCATCATACGTCTCCGAAAAGAAATGCAGCAAACATCTATGCCAACGACCAGTAATATTTTGCACTCATGCAACTCTGTACTGGTTAACGACAACTACCGGGTTCAAACCACGGCCGTAACTGAGGTTTTTACCTATATGCGTAAAATTCTGCCTAATTTTCACCAAAGCAGGGAAACGTTGCGAGCACCCTGCTATTGCAATTTCGTAGCCAAATTTGTTTCGTGCCATGGTTAGTGTGCGCGGTACTCACGTCGCTAGTCCTAAATCTACCATGAGCACGGTATAAGCCGTTGTATGAGGGATACCTAGGTGAAATGTCACTGACCCTCACGCATCAAGACTGCTGTAAGGCTTTTGCATGCGTTGATTGCTTTCCTGAATGGCAGTGGAAATCTGTCAACCGCATATTAGAGCACTTTGGGTGATGTCTTCCCTTCCTTATATCCTTTCATGCAATTGCACAGCGCTGTTTTGTTAAGTAGGTATTTTGATCTACTGCTATCCAGAGAACACTTCGAGCCACGTCCTCTGAATAATGCAATAAACTTAAAAATTAATGGCCCCTGGCTGTTTTTTCTACTGTCACTCTTCGTCTCAGCAGCTTCATCGTTATTAAAACTTTCACTAGCCGATCGGTAGGCAGGATATGAATCTGATGTACGAACTACGCAACCTCCAGACATCTCCTGTGTTCTATTTCAGGTTTCTGAAGTATGCGTCAAAGAAAGTGTTTACGTACTTCCCAAGTGAACAGATGTTTAATACTGACTTCTGGTAACAATAAACTCTAATATACATCCTGGCTCATCTCTATGGCTATAATTTTTTTTCATTATAATATTTAAGAAAGTAATTTAATATGTGTGAGTAAAAACGTACTTTCGAAGTACCTTGTAATGCTTTCGTTTTGCATTAATCCTCGGTATGGAGATAACGCTGTTTCGAGCACTGACAAATGTTTTTAGTTAAAGCAAACAAAAAAGTATTCTTTAGTTCCGTATGTATTTGTAATTCACCTAATACAAGCGTATTCGTGAATTTGGAGTACTGCCTTACAAAATGTCCCAGGTAGCAAATTAACGTAAGGCTAACACTGAGCCAACGTCATCTATTCCTAAAATACGGTGGCTCAGTGTTGGGCCTACGTTAAATTGTGAGGCTGTGCCACCTGGGTGTCTTATATCGTAATCTTTCACTCACATGTTTTCAGGTATGCGTTCATTTTGGTTTATTTACCGTATTTTTTGTCATATAATCCGCGGATAATCTGTTAAGAAAGATATAAATTTAGGTGCTGCTATTTATACGCCGATGCGAATAATACGCCGCTTTAAAAAAGTTTTTGCTGCATTTTCATTTAAAAAAAAATTCAAATCGTAATTGTCGGGACATGTCTTATATTTGGAAAATTACCAGAAAAAACAGGAAAATGTAACGCAAAACGAAGTTAGAGGTCAATCCGCAAACAGTTGGTAAGAATCTTATTTCTTTGGACTGATGAGTCATCCCGTGAATCGCGAATTTTCTGTACGACATTACGTTTCCAGATCAACACAAATTATTCGGCGATTTTTTTCCTGAATTTTATTGCCTGAGGATTTATATGAATAAAAATATGGTAGTTAAAAATGATCAGATCAATATATGCCATTGAATAGCTGCGACACGCATTTATTCGGCCTTTTTTCTATTGTTTTGAAGATTGATGTCCACCTTTAGTAACTTCTGGGCCTATAAGCAGTCGTCCGTTCCTTATTTGTGGCCTCTTCACCCATTCGTTATAAAGCTCTTCGCCCATTCGCTATAAGGAATTTGGAGCTGTGTCCATCTCGAACAAATAGTAATAGTGAAACTGTCCTATTCTATCAGTGGTGGTATTTGAACCGAATCTTCCTACTCCGGAGATTGAACTACGTTTACCGACTGAACTACTTCAGCAAGGTTTATCCCTGCAACGTGCCGTTTTTGACATGCATCACTTCAGTGGTACGTCACTTAGTCAGAAGCTAACTCCTGTAACACCTGGGCCACGGGTCAGAGAAGCCAGCTTCACTTAGAAGCTCAGAAGCTAGAAGCTGACTTAGTCAGAAGCTAGAAAAAGCTAGCTCAGCTTCACTTAGTCAGAAGCTAGAAGAAGCTATCTCAGCTTCACTTAGTCAGAAGCTAGAAGCTGACTTAGTCCGAAGCTAGAAGAAGCTAGCTCAGCTTCACTTAGTCCAAAGCTAGAAGCTGACTTAGTCAGAAGCTAGAAGAAGCTAGCTCAGCTTCACTTAGTCAGAAGCTAGCTCAGCTTCACTTAGTCAAAAGCTAGAAGCTGACTTAGTCAGAAGCTAGAAGAAGCTAGCTCAGCTTCACTTAGTCAGAAGCTAGAAGAAGCTAGCTCAGCTTCACTTAGTCAGAAGCTAGAAGAAGCTATCTCAGCTTCACTTAGTCAGAAGCTAGAAGAAACTAGCTCAGCTTCACTTAGTCAGAAGCTAGAAGCTGACTGACTAAGTCAGAAGCTGAGCTAGCATCACTTAGAAGCTAGAAGCTGACTTAGAAGCTCAGAAGCTGAGCTAGCATCACTTAGAAGCTAGGAGCTAACTTAGAAGCTCAGAAGCTAGAAGCTGACTTAGTCAGAAGCTAAAAGCTGAGCTAGCATCATTTAGAAGCTAGAAGCTGACTTAGAAACTCAGAAGCTAGAATAAGGTAGCTCAGCTTCACTTAGTCAGAATCTAGAATAAGCTAGCTCAGCTTCACTTAGTCAGAATCTAGAATAAACTAGCTCAGCTTCACTTAGTCAGAATCTAGAAGCTGACTAACTAAATCAGAAGCTGAGCTAGCTTCACTTAGTGAGAAACCAGCACCTCTGACCACTGGGCCACCGTGACCTAGCACCATTTTTGTATACGAGATTCAATGAATAGATAGATGTAAAAATTTATAAAAAAAATCGGGTTACTCTCAAAACAGCAAAGACTAATTTTTACAATAATACTTGAAACAAATTTGGTTAAGCTTAGTGGAGAATGACCAGCGTTCTCAGGCAACATACGATCATTTAGTTGGCATGGGAAAAGGGCGTGGCTCCTAAGATGTGGCAGAACTCAATTATTTTGCCATTGCAGAGGGAAGAGAAGTTAAATAATTTCGGAAACTAGTTTGTCGTCTCCTTAATTAGGTTTTCTTCACACAAGCAAATTGAGTTAGAAGTCTAGGAAAATGGTTAAATACCATCAGAATGAGGGTCGATGTAATTCACAGGAATGAGGATGCTAAATGAAATATTCTTGTGCTAAAATATGTGTTCAAAAAGCATGTTTAGACGAATAAGAAATTTGTATCAAATATTGTATATATAAAAATATCAAATAAATATCGTATTTAAATATCGTACTTGGTTGGAATTAGAATGAACCCGGGATAGCTTAACTTCAATATTCTTACCTAAGCATTAAAATTGCACTTCAAGAAAACGTCAATAGTTCTGCTTTTAACTTTTCAACTCTTTATTTGAGTCAGTCAATCAGTAGTCCCTATTCATATCATGTTAATTACGAATATCACTTCCACAATAATGAAAAACCTTTCATAAGATAGTATAACTATATACTAGTGGTCCGAATTTATCGGCTTGGATTAAAATCGAAGTTTCCAAGATTTTGGACATCAACCAGATGGCTTTTTCAAGGAAAGTAGACAGAAAACTGCAAACTGGATAACAGAACGCTTTAACAATTTGAACGCCGTGACTTAACTTGACAATAAACGAAGAGATACAAATGTAATTATTCAATTAAAAACACGAGGTATCATGTTCGTTTTGCACGCGGAATACTTGGGGAGGATCAAAAAGGCTTTCATTATTTGAAGAATTGATTCCAAATTCGTGGTAACCTAGCGAGACGTTGTCACCGCAGGCCTCAATGTTGGTAATGATCTTCAAAGTTTCCCGAATGACAGTGGATTTAGGAGTACACTAGGAAGCTAATTTCTTTATTTCATCCCAAATAAGATCAGTGGATTTGAGCTGGACTTCTATGGATAGGCGCGTGGTTTATTTGCCGTTCTTTACATCCCCTTATGCTCGTCGACTCTAATTTTAAATGAACGTTTAGTCATTCCAATGTAGTATCCCTTGGAGCCGTCCGGATATTGTAGAGGTATAGCATAAAAAAAATATTTCAGTAATCGCTCTAGAATCAGCTCAGACGTTGAGTATCAACTATCTCGTAACAATATTAACAAGAACGTGAATTGAATTTTAATTTAACATGAGTTCGTGAATACAAAATTAGATTAACGAAACTTTTTAAACGAAATATATTCTAACACAAGTCAAACTAACGCAAATCAGTTTAATTGACGACTGCTTAAGGAAAGACAGTCTAAAGCAATACAGCCAGCAAACGTACATTGAAAACAATCTTCTCATTTTTTTATACCTACGTCACTCAACCACTAATCTCAATACTTGTTGCCAAGGTGATATTTCGGCGAGAGAGAAAATATTATTATTAAGGTTGAAAATTGCTCAAAAAGAGCAAACCAAATTTACATAGAGACAAGAACTAAAAAGGAAATTTATGTTAGAGTATACGTTATAAATTATATAGGGTATTTACTGATTTTGAAAGTGGATTGAATAACAGAAGATGTTCAATATTTTAAAATAATTGAAGTGAAAGTGCAAAGTTGAACTGTTAAACCCAGTCAAGACATCACGCTAAAAGTCATGAAACAAAGAAACATCAGTGAGCCAGTAGAAACTAATGACTGGGCTACACAGAGATGGGGCTATTTTCATTTTTGTTCTTGAGTTTTTGTGGTGTAATAAATTTAAGCAAGTGGTCCTCTTATCAGCAGTTTGCAACTCTATGGTAATGTTCTAGTGTTATTTAAAAAAATTCAAATGAATTACAGTATAACATATGTCAGCTGAGAAAGTCTTCAAAAAAATCTGTGATGTAAGGAAACGTCAGGAAATTTAGATTAATAAATCAAAATGGGACCTCCAAGACGATAAATTTTGTAGTAAACGAGAAAAGTTAGAACAGGTAACTGATTTTCATTAGTTGGGTGCAGATATTGATCAAACAAAACTTTCATAATTCGACAGAAAAACCAACAAAATTAGAAAATCTCTCAACAGCTGCATAAAATCATTTTCACTAAGAAACAGGATGCCCAGAGAAGAGGAAGTAGACTGCTCCGGCGGCCGAATGGTCAGCAGCGTAGGTTATTGGCTAGTCGTAATATCTTATCCTGGGATCAATTCCCGGAGGTCATGGATGGTGCCCCTGTCTCAAGGCGCTATCCCTCTCTCGTTCCTGACACCAATGGCTCAAAATTACGAAAGCGCGATTTACGCCAAATGGTCATTCATAAATGATCGTTCAAGCAAATGGACATTCGATTTTCAGGTTGCCATCACACTCAATGGACAAAAAATTAGAGATACCTACCTAGTAGCTTTCTGGTCCGCTAGAGTAAATAACAGCCTATACACGCCGAGTTATCAACTCTACCAGATACCGTAGGGTTTCCGTAAGTAATGCCAGCCATGTCTTTTGCTGCGTTGTCCACAACTTCGCCCGAGACGTCGATCCAGGATCCATAGATCTGATGTTTTGCTATACGGCATCACAGAGAGAATCCACAGGGTTTAAATCTGGGGACCTTGGGAGTCAGTGAATGGTTCCAAACTCAGATGAATGTTCCTGGAACCATGCCTGGGTGGTTGCAGACCGGTGGTGCGGCGCGTTGTCATGTTGAAACAGACCATCAGCCGCAGGATGCGCGAAGGCCATGAAAGCGTGTAAGTGATCAACCAGCACATGCTGGTAGCACACAGGAATAAGAACCTCTCCAGATATACAAAAGGAACTAATGTGTCCTATGAGAAGGTTAGGCAAACTCTCGCAGAGCCACCACGGCCTTGAAAAGAGACGACTTGGCACGACAGGGCAATGGCCTCATACTCTCGACGCCACACCCTCATGCTGTCGACGCCACACTCTCATGCTCTCGACGCCACACCCTCATGCTCTCGACGCAACACCCTCATGCTCTCGACGCAACACTCTCATGCTCTCGACGCCACACACCAAGCTCTCGACGTCACACCCTCTTGATCTCGACGCCACACCCTCATGATCTTGACGCCACACCCCAAGCTCTCGACGCCACTTCCTCAAGATCTCGACGCCACACCCTCAAGCTCTCGACGCCTCACCCTTCTTTTAGCTCTGTACAGCTGAAAATGGGATTCATCTGACCATACGACGCGGAGCCACACTGCAGAAGTCCAGTTTCGATATTATCGGCACCAGACGACGCGTAATATTAGATGACGAGCAGTCAAAAGTGCCACACGAGTAGGAAGTCGGCTCTCGTAGACTGGGATATGCACCGTGTGCCGTACTGTTGGCTTGTTGCCGCTGCTGGGGCCTCCAACATTTATCCTGGATGTGGTTTGCACCACCGTTGCCAAACAACTTCGGACCACTTGGGCAATGGAATGACCAAGAAACTCGTCTTGAGCCAATAATTCGTCCGCGATCAAAGTCTCTCAGATCACCACGTCTGCCCATGTTCGTCGATTGCGATACACTGTTGGGACTTCTCGCCTGCTTTCGGTTTGGGTCTGTCCCACTCTGCGCGGGGGATATACACGTCAACTGCCTACCACCCCTGTATCGCAATCGACGAACATGGGCAGACTCTAATGCTTTGTTTTCTGAGTGTACATTTACTGTATAAATTATTCGTTCCGTGTTTACGACCAAATCGCTTTCGAGGCCACAGCGGGAATTGTAGAGCTGCACAAAATAGCGAGAGTTCTTCACCCTTCATCGCTCTTGGTACAACTCGAAGCGCACGACTGGGATACACCATTAACTCTTTAACCGGATGGAACGAATTAACTCCGGGTTACCACAATAGGCTGAAATCAGCCCGAACGAATATATTTGCTGTCTAAGAATTGGGCAGAACGGAGCAGAAACGAGTCAACCTACGCATCAGAAATCGTTGCTTTTACTTTAGGGTTGCTTTTCTAAATGATCATTTGGGGATATGATTGTAATTAATCCTCCCTGTCTGATTACCTTTTCCTCTAAGAGTGCTGCAGAAGGGACTACGAACCGAAGAAAGAAGAGAAAAGATGTTTGAGTAACTTTTTCTTACCCTGCGGCATGATTTCCACGTCCGGCGGACTACTACTTCAGAATCATCCTTGGGTGATGGAACACATAATGAAGGACTATAAGGGAATCAGACCACATATTGAAAGACCAAGGACTGTAATTGAGCACTTACAATCAGCGGCAGATACTCCTGAGACGAATGAGGGAAGGAATCGTTTTGCTGTAGCATTCGTATAACCTGGTCACTATGAGAACACTTCTGTTTAAGGGGCGCTAGAGCCACCCCGGTGGCGCAGTGGTCTAAGCGATGGCCTCTGATCATTTGTCCGAACGGGGTCCGGGTCCGAATCCCGGTGAGGCATGGATGTTGTGTTTGTCTTACGGCACTGGTTCTCTCCCTTCCCTGGAGCCAGTTACCCTAAGTTAGGGACGGACGACTGCGTATAGCCCACTGAGTTGCTCACGGTGGTCGTTAAACCTCCAATTAAAAAAAAAAAAAAAAAAAAAAAGAGGGCGCAGGAAAATTTGGTGCAACTTTTGGTTCAGGCACATCGGCCGCTTAAAGGGTTAAAGTGAATAGCATTTACGTCTTATTTGTATTTTTAAGTTTCACCAGTTTTTCTTACAGTAGCTGATTGCTAATTGCTCTCTCACATAATGGTTGACACTTTTTAATTCTCGACATTACTTTCCTTATTTGCAATTCATTTTCCAACTCATCGCGTGCCAGAAAAAAAAAAAATACGTGCTGCAATTTCAATGTGTGCCGCAGTAATAGCGAACTGAACGATCATTCATAGCGGAGGGAGAGCGAACCATTTACAGTGAAGAATCATTCGTTGTGAGCGAATCGTTCACAAACGGTCCATCACTAATGCAGAAATTATATTGTAAGTGAGATGTGTAGTTCTTCGAGAGAAGAACATTTTAATGAGAATACATTCAAGTGGTTTAAATATGTGTCTCGCATGAAATATAAATATTTGACACTAATACAATCTGTGGTGTTAGGTCGGAAAAAGGGGTGAGTTTTATAATAGGCACACAATCAGCCTTTTCTCTATCGAGAAACTTTTTGCTTTGAACAAAAACAGAATGAGAATGTTTGCTACGAAAAAACATTATCGATATTTTTTATTTTAGGTGGTCTGTAGTAATAGCGTTTCTGACACTATTGTTACATGTACAATGGGTTTCAAAAGGATTTCAACGATAACAACTCATTCCATCTGGAATACAATATTACCAGTGATATAATATACGGTGAAATGCACTGGAACACATCCTAAAGTTTATTTCTGAACGGGCCCAGTAGTTCATAATTCTACCGACAGGTGACAGGCGGACTAGTTGGGAAAATGGCTGCCAGTGGTGAGGAGAAAGAATGTTGCGTCTTACAATTTCATGCGAGTAGTTCAGTGTTGAGTGCGCAACGTCAGTTTCGTACACATTTCATGGAGATCCACAAGCAAATAACTCTATTGGAAGGTGGTATGAGCATCCAGCGAATAGGCTGTCTTTGTAAGGGTAAATCGTTTGGCAGACCGTCGATTTCTGGGCCGATTTGGAGAGAATTAGGGAATGTTTTCAGCGTAGCCCTTAAAAGTCTACAGCACGGGCGAGCAGGGACCCTACAATTTCCAAGGAAACTGTGTGGCGCGTATTGAGTAAGCGTTTAAACATTCACCCTTATCGAGTACACTTGTTGCAGCACCTAACACCGACGGATCACGCCACCTGCTGCCAGTTTTGTGAGTCATTTCAAAAGGTGAGCAGTGACGATGATTTTTTTTTTTTTTTTTAGAGAAGTTGCGGTTCAGTGATGAGGCTACATTTTTTGGTAGTGGGAAGGTAAACAAGCAAAATGTTCTCATTTGCGGGACGGGACGGAGTTAGATTACCACATAGACCTTTCCAGAGTACCAAAGGGAGCTCACATTGAGCATCTGTGACAGTCAGCTTCATGTTAGTTACCCAATGACAATTAAACTTCGAGAATTTCGTTACATATGTGTGCAATTATATCTTGTTTTGACAGTTTATGAAATACACTGCTGGCCACCCAAAATGCAATACCAAGAAGGACACGAGATCGCAAAGCCAGATTTACTGGACACATAACAACAGATACAAAGATGAAACGATTCAGCTTACAGGCCCGTGCAACTTGCGGAACACGCAGGCACCAATAGTTCTTGTGGCCCCCATGGCTGGCAATAACGGCAGCTACACGCCGCGGCATCAAACGGAAGAGGCTTTGGATGTGTGCTTGGGGTATGTCGATTCAGGCTGCTTCCACACGTTGCCACAGTTCATCAGACGCAGCCGCGGGTGCTGCTTGCCGGGCCACTCGGTTACCGATCAGCAACCAGATGTGTTCGATGGGCGAAATATCGGGAGAACAGGAAGGCCACGGCAGCAGTGACACCTGGTGGGCCGTAAATAATTGTTGCACGATGCGTGCCACGTGCGGGCGCGCATTGTCCTTTTGAAGCGTGGCCGCTGGCAGGCCCTGCAGGTAAGGGAGGACTACACGCTACAAAACGTCGGAGATGTAGCAGTGGCTGCTGAGTTTACTGGCTATGCGTACCAGAGGGGTGCGGGTGTCATATCCAATTCCACCCCAAACCATAACGCCAGGCGACGGACCGGTATAGTGATGCATAATGCAGGCGTCATACAGTCTCTCCCCGCATTGCCGCCACACGCGGATGCGACCATCGTGGTGTTGCAGGCGGAAGCGGGATTCGTCGGAGAAGGCAATGTTGTGCCATTCCGTAGTCCAGGTGCGGCGTTCAACGGCCCACTGACGCCGCACTCGCCAGTGGTGTAACGTCAATGGTAATCGGAGCAATGGGCGCCGCGCGACAAGTCCCCGCTCCTGCAGACGACGTCGAAGGGTACGTGCTGACACAGGTTGTTGAGCAACACACCCTAATTCCTGCGCTAACGTTCGTGATGTGGCGGTGCAAGCCGTCAATACCCGCCGCACAACCTGCCGGTCTTCCCGTTCGGTGGTGTGCCGCGGTTGCTGCAATCGCTCATGTCGGTCCGTCCGTCCCTCCTGCACCCACCGAATCCATACTCGCCTCACTGTGGCTGGATATCGTCCCACACGGGCGCCAATGTCTCGGTACGATAAACCGCTGTCGCAATAAGCCACTATTCGTCCTCTGTCGAACTCCGAAACGTGCTGGAATGACTGCCGCATTGTGCGACGAGGCATCAGGAAGCTTCCCACGCACAGGTCCGACAGCACAACACACTTCCATTACTTACACCCCGCCTTCTGTACACCCTTCTCACAGTGTTTTTCGGTGGCGTGCCGGGCGCACATGATTTGCATATGCGCTGCAATGCTAATCGTTTGCATGTCGTCTCGCGGACGACACATGCTGCTAACTTCAAGTCAATCGAATGCTTCCTTCTTGGTGTTGCATTTTCGGTGGCCAGCAGTGTATATAGAACAGTGTGAAATCGTTCAAATAATTTTGAAACATCCTTTATATGTGAGTTAAAAATCTGAATTTAAAGTAATGAAAACGAAGGGAGTAAATCGGTTCGAGAAGGAAAGATAATTTACCTAAATTCAAAATAAAATGTTTAATGAAGTTATTCCAAACCCAACTGCTTTGGAACATCAGCTTGGAATTAACTGTTGTGATAGATTCAATTTTGAGTAATAAGTACATATATTTTCAGTATACATATAAAGGGACCAGCAATTTATCAAATCTCTTATTACTCCTAAAAGCATTCATCAGTGCTCATGTTCCATTAAACTTGTTTTTCATTCAGATGACAAGAGCAATTATAAATGTATTGCATTACAGGATTCCTGTACAAATTAAAGTAGTACGGCAGTATTTAATTAAAACATTATTCTCTGCACTATTAAAGTGTTCCTGATTATTATTGACGAACATAATGCCACTCATGGATTTGATCAATTACTAGCGAATTAAATGAACTGTTTATGAAATGTATGTAAATAAGTATTGATTTCACTAATGGAAGAATCTAATTAGAAACCATAACCACTTGACATTAGTCAATTAAATTAATTACATTTTTCGTCACATTGCACTTAGTTAAGTCCAATCTCAGATTATTATTCCACTTCAGATATGCATGAACTAACCTTTACCCTTTGTTCACCGAGCAATTTTGATAAAAAAATCCCAGCTTGTTAATTTTTAAATGATTTTTTTAAAGCAAAGAAATAAATATTTCAAATCAGCATGTCTCGGATTTTACTTTGTATAAGAAAACCGCAACTTTCTGTTTGCATAATTTTCTTGTATTTATGTTTTCATGAAAAGATGGAAATATGAATAATCACGGTTATGAACGCAAGTTGTTCACTGGGAGCATCGAAGCCTAATTATAAAAGTAATGACTGTAATTGAATAATCCACGGCAGTTTGCTCTATGAAAGAGAGAAGGTTATTCACTTAAGAAAATTAATGGTACCATCTTTTTTTAACGTGGCAGCATGAAAGTGAACAAGTGCTACTTTTCTCAAACATTATCGGAAACTCTAAGCTAAAATATATTAAGTTGCTGATTTAGTGTGAGAGGGTGTTCTAAAGAGTCAACAATCCTACTTTCAGTTCGATGCTGATTGACTATAAAATATCGGAATCAAAAAACTATTTTTGAAATGTTTGAATACACTTAGTAGGCAGAATATTATAGATAGGGTAATGGACAGTTGACATGGACATCCCCTCCCAGAGTAGAACAGACTCAAAACCGAACGCAGGCGATAAATAGGCGGACAGCGGGGCTTCCCATCAGTGTATCGCAATCGACGAACATGGGTAAACGTGGCGATCTGAGATACTTTTATCATGAACGCATTGTCGGTGCAAGACAGATGGGTCATTGTATCACCTGAGTGATTCGAACCCTATGGCTCCCGAGGGCAACCGTGTCAATGGTGCACCGCGGGTATACCGTCGACGGACGTAGAACAAGCGGTAGAAAACTACACGCCATTGATGCCGGGGATCAATTCAGACTATCGAGGCACGAGCAGACTAACCGCTTGGAAATATCAGCGCGAATCATAACCACGTTAAATGTCGCAGGCCCAAGCAGCGTCAGCGAGCTAACGGTGCAGCGCCCGTAGCATACTTTGGGCTACGGGAGCAGACGCCCTACTCGTGTGGTAGTGTAGACTGCTCGTCATCAGACATTACGCCTCACTTGGTGCCGGGAACATCAAAACTGGACCTCCGCAGACTGCTGTAGCGTTCTGTGGTCAGATGAATCCTGCTTTTCAGCTGTATGCGCCTAGTGGAATTCCCCTTTTCAACTGTATGCGCATATTTGAATTCCCCTTTTAAGCTGTATGCGCCTATTGGAATTCCCCTTTCAGCTGTATGCGCCTATTGGAATTCCCCCTTTCAGTTGTATGCGCCCATAGGAATTCCCCCTTTCAACTGTATGCGCCCACTGGAATTCCCGTTTTCAGCTGTATGCGTCCATTGGAATTCCCCTTTTCAGCTGTATGCGTCCATTGGAATTCCCCTTTTCAGCTGTATGCGTCCACTGGAATTCCCCTTTCAGCTGTATGCGCCCATTGGAATTCCCCTTTTCAGTTGTATGCGCCCATCGGAATTCCCCTGTTCAGCTTACTAGGGTTAGGGGTGTAGCGTCGACAGCATGAGGCCGTGACCCGTCGTGCCGGGTCGATTGTGTTCAAGGCAATGGTGTCTCTGTGATGGTTTGGGGATCTTTCTCAGGGGGTACATTAGTTCCCTTAGTCTGTCTGGAGAGGTTCCGCGCGCTTCCAGCATGTTTCGACTAACCATCTACACGCTTTCATCGCTTCGCGCATCCTGAGGCTGATGGTCTGTTTCACAAAGACAAAGTACGTCAGCACCGGGAAGCAACCACCCAGGCATGGAACACTAAAGGAACAAAAAATGGGGGATTTTAGCGTATTTTCCAAGAGTGGTACTTTTGATTCCTAACTTCAGCCAAATTTCATGGTGTTCAAAATGCTCATGATGAATGTCCAATCTTTATTGGAACAAATCAATTACTATACTGTGCAAATTAATTGGGACAAGCTAGTTTATTCTTAGAATTGTAATGTGATCGCCAGTTGATGTCGGAAACACACGTAAAATGGTTTTATCAGCTGTAAGGTGGTGTGACTGTTAAAACTTGATAGTAAGAATGTGGTTTGACCGGTTTTAAACTGAAAATAGGCACTTCAGCTTCAGTTGTGAGTTTTTGTGTGTGACAGGTGGATGTTAGTTTTTGCTCTCTGTGAGTACATGTTGCTTTCGTGTATTGAAAAATGGATATTTCCCCATGGAAGCGTGCAAAAATAATTTCTCTGAAGGATCACACTTCTATGACAGTGAGAGATATCGCTTCTGCAGTTGGTGTAGGCAAATCAAGTGTATCAAGACTGCTTACGCGATACAATGCATCTGGATCATCGTCTCCAAAAAGGAGAGGTAAATGTGGAAGAAAACGAAAAACAACTCCGCGAACCGAAAAATATCTAATCAGAAATAGTAAAATGAATAAAAATAAACAAGCACCGACTTTCAAAGAGATTTATTGGATAGTGGTTGTGATGTTAGTGATTCAATTGTACGCCGTAGGCTTCTGAAAGTTGGCCGGAAGGCAAGAAAACCAACGAAAAAACAATATTTGAATGCGAAAATGAAGATAAATCATTTAGCATGGGCCAAAAAATATAATTCATGGACTTCTGACGACTGGAAAAAGGTAATTTTCAGTGATGAAACTCATTTATTTGTGCAGGGTTACTAAGCAAATGTCGTTAGACGAAGCAACTGTGAACCCTTAAGACCTGAGCATGTCAAACAAACTGTAAAACACCCTCTCAAACAGTGTCTTTTTTTCACATCAAATGGCACTGACAGCTTAGTTCCTGTTCAAGGTATGATGAATTCAGCCAAGTACGCAGAAATATTACAACGTAGGATTGTTCCATTCCTGCAAACGTTTGACGGAACATTTCAATATGACTTGGCCCCATGTCACAATTCAAAATTGGTCAGGAATTTAATGCGGGAAAATCAAATTAATTTGCTTGATTGGCCTGGAAATTCACCAGACTTATATCCCATAGAAAACGTTTGGAATATTTTGAAGAGACGTTTAGGTAAAATGGATTGTACACTCAAAATAGTATAACTATATACTAAAAATCCGAAAATTTATTGGCGTAGAATAAATAATCAAAATTTCCAAGCTTTCGCACATCAACCAGATGGCTTTCTCAAGGAAGGTAGACAGCTAACTGCAAACAGGATAATAGAACGTTTCAACACTTTAAACGCGGTGACTTGACTAGGCAATAAATGATTAAGAGCAAACGTGATATTTCGAAGAAACGAGGTCACGTTGGTTGGGTACGCGGTACTATGGTAGAAATCTCAGCATTATTTGAAGAATTGATTCCAAATACGTGGTAACTCCAGAGAGACGCTATCGTTGCAAGCCTCGCAGCTGGTCAAGATTTCCAAGGTTTCGCGAATGTATGTAGATTTGGGTGTGGAGTATGAAGCTAATTTCTTTACATCACTCCATATAGGATCGGCGGACTTGAACTTGACTTCTCTTGATAGGGCAGTGGTTATTTTCCCGTCTCTTGTATCCCTTTTATGTTCGCTGATTCTAATTCCAAACGAACGTTTGGTCATTCCGATGTAGTATCGCCTGGAGCCGTAAGGATATTTTAGTGGGATGGCATAAATGCCTAAAACGCACTCAGGAGGATGAACTTCGGTGTCGGCATAAGGTCTCCGGCATCTTTATACACGATGTTTAAGAGAAATATTGACAAGCCCCTCTTCTCAATGAGGCAGGCATTTATGCCATCCCACTAAAATATCCGGACTGGAATATCTATCATACAATGCTGGCCACCCAAAATGCAACACCAAGAAGGACACGAGATAGCAAAGCCAGATTTATACTGGACACATAACAACAGATACAAAGATGAAACGATTGAGCTTACAGGCCCGTGCGAATTGCGGAAAACGCAGACATCAATAGTTCATGTAGCCCCCATGGCTGGAAATAACGGCCTCTACACGCTGCGGCATCGAACGAAAGAGGCTTTGGATGTTAACTTGGGGTATGTCGATCCAGGCTGATTCCAAACGTTGCCACAGTCCATGAGGCGTAGCCACGGTTAATGCTTGCCGGGCCACTCGGTTGCCGATCAGGGACCAGACGTGTTCGATGGGCGACATATCGGGAGAACAGGCGGGCCACGGCAGCAGTGATACCTGATGGGCCGTGAAGAATTGTTGCACGATGCGTGCCACGTGCGGGCGTGCATTGCCCTGTTAAAGCGTGGCCGCTGGCAGGTCCTGCAGGTAATGGAGGACAACAGGCTCCAAAACGTCGGAGATGTCGCGGTGGCTGTTGAGTGTACCGGCGATTCGTACCACAGGGGTGTGAGTTTCATATCCAATTGCGCCGCGAACCATAACGCCAGGTGACGACGGACCGCTATGGCGATGCATAATGCAGGCGTCATACAGTGGCTCGCCGCGGTGCCGCCACACGTGCATCCGACCATCGTGGTGTTGCAGGCAGAAACGGGATTCGTTGTAGAAGGTAATGTCGTGCCATTCCGTAGTCCAGGTGCGGCGTTCAATGGCCCACTGCCACCACACTCGACGGTGGTGTAACGTCCAATGGTAATCGGAGCAATGGGCGCCGTGCAACAAGTCCCCGCTCCTGCAGACGACGTCGAACGGCAAGTGCTGACACAGGTTGTTGCGCAACACACCCTAATTCATGCGCTAACGTTCGTGATGTGGCGGTGCGAGCCACATCACGAACGTTAGCGGCGGTTGTGCCGCGGCTAAGGAAATCGCTCACGTCGGTCCGTCCGCCCCTCCTGCACCCACCGAATCCATAGTCGCCTCACTGTGGCTGGATGTCGTCCCACAAGGGCGCCGATGTTTCGGTGCGATAAAACGCTGTCGCGATAAGCCACTATTCGTCCTTTGTCAAAATCCGAAACGTGCTGGAATGATTGCCGTATTCTAGGCATCAGGAAGCTTCCCACGCATAGTTCCGGCAGCACAACGCACTTCCACTGCTTACATCCTGCCTTCAGTGCACCCTTCTTATAGTGCTTCTCGGTGGCGTGCTGGGCGTACATGATTTGCATATGCCCTGCAATGCTAATCGTTTGCATGTCCTGTCGTGGGCGACGTATGCTGCTAATTTCAGGCCAATCGGATGCTTCCTTCTTGGTGTTGCATTTTGGGTGGCCAGCAGTATGTATATTACACAGGTGTCCAAATTTTGTTTTTTGATTGGAGGTTTAACGCCCACCGTGAGCACTTCAATGGCCTACAAGCAGCCGCCCGTCCCTAATTTAGGGCCGCTAGTTCCAGGGAAGGGAAAGGGCCAGCGCCATAAGACAAACACAACATCCATGCTTCACCGGGATTCGAACCCAGACATATCTGGAACGAATGATCAGAAGCTATCACTTAAACCACTGTGCCACCGGAGAGGCTATCCAAAAGTTAAGCACAGTTAAAAAAAAGACCTTTTAGAGCAAACGAAACGCGAAAGATGGGTAATAAAGCACAGAGGACGTGGGAATATGGAAATTTAGAAATCATGACTCAGTACAATGTGACGAACGATAATTGCCATTAAAGGCGAAGCGGCACTTTTGTCCAGTTGAAAAAGCGCTGCAAATATGCAAAAAGTGACAGTTCTTATCGACATCACGCTCTTCAAGTAGTAGAATTTATTTTTTATTAAAACAATATGTTATAAAACCAGCAAGTGTATATGTTTACACGTGGTCGGATTATCGAAATGTTGAATCCGGCCAGAGTGGAATAATGTTGCTAGAGCCACTGGCGTGAATCAATCCATTCTATCCAGACTTTGAAAAGGTACCAGGACACCGGGGATGTTAATCCTAGACTTGTGGCAGTCGTCTACAGATTACAAGGTCTCAGAATGATGGGTTAGGGCTGTCTGCGGCCAACTGTTTCAAAGTAAACAGTATTCAGACGGCTCAGCGAACAAGGACTGAAGTGATAGCCTTTGCAGATCGAGCCCCATAGCGCAGCGGTCTAACAATCGTATGACATGGGTTCGGGTTTGAATCCCGTGGAGGCTAGATGATGTGCTTGTCATACGGACAGTGGTTCCTACCTCTGGAACCAGTTACGCAAAATTTGGGAAGTAAAACTACTCATAGCTCATTGACTTGCTCACGATAGACGTTAAAGCCCACAACAACAAAATTAATAACCATACACTTTGCACAGAATGCGCCATTCATTTCTCTGCTAACTTACATTATTTCGCTAATTATGAACACTATTGATAATTTAATATTAATTACTAACGTAATGACAGCATAAAATTAATTATTAACATTATACTATATCGTTAATTTAATTGTTCGCATAAATAATATTAATTCGTCGATGAATGATTACATTAATGATATTTTACTAAGTAACGTCCTTTTTCGATGGCTGTTTAAGAATTTTTTTCACGTTTTAACCAAGAATAGCAAAAGATTCACACTGCCTAACAAAAATATTTACCTAGAAAAATACTTTAAATTTTGTTGGGCAGTTCACAGCGCAAATGTCTATAGCCTCCTTAAACTCATCAGAAATCTTCATTTTTTGTTTTTCATTGTCCATTTAATCTAAAAATTTGCCACCCCGGTGGCGCAGTGGTCTAAGCGATGGCCTCTGATCATTCGTCCGAACGCGGTCCGGGTTCGAATACCGGTGAGGCATGGATGTTGTGTTTGTCTTACGGCACTGGCTCTCTCCCTCTCTGGAACCTGTGACCCTAAATTAGGGACGGGCGACTGCTTATAGCCCATTGAGTTCCTCACGGTGGTCGTTAAACCTCCCCCCCCCCCAAAAAAAAAATCTTAAATTTTATTTTGTTTTGCTTTGAGGTTTAATTAAGGTCCAGTGGTTCCGGAGTGTGGAGTGAGCCACTGCGGGACCAGACCCATCTTGGGCAAATGGTTAGAGACCAGGGCTTCGTAACACTCGTCCACCGAGACGGCTTTAAAAGTTTCATCGATCTTGCGAGAGGCATAAATACCATGCGTAGTAACCTTTTTCGTTATTTCTAGTGGTCTGTGTCAAGGTAAATACGGCACCTTTATGATCATTTTCCTGGAACAAATCTCGTTCCTTGTTTGGTCACCTTAGCCGCATTTTCACCTAAAATCCCACCGCATATCATCACCGTTCAGAAACACATAGTTGAATATCCCATATAGGATTTTGTCTTGATACGTCGCACCTTCAGCAAACGGTTGTTAGCAAAATGCTTCTCTGTTCAAATGACACCACTTCTTGATAGTCTTGAAACTTATGCTTCAAAGCAACATGAAAATGACATTTACAATATCCGACGCTTTCCGGCCATTTAAAAAAATCGATTTATTAAATCTACATACACTATATTGACAAAAGTCACCGGACTACTGCAAAACAAGCCTGCAGCTGACCGCGATCATATCGCACTGTGAGCTTGAGTGAAAATGTCGAGACGGGAGAGAACTGACTTTGAGAAAGGAAATATTGTTGGGTGTTATATTAGTGGGTTGTCCATAAGGGAAACCGAGAGGCGTTTAAACATACCCAAGTCAACTGTTTTGGATGTACTTAATAAATGGAAGACACATGGCATGCCTGAAGCAGCAAAACATATGGGCAGACCAAAGAAAAGCAATGATAGAGGACGTCGAAGCCTCACGGGAGTCGTTACAGCTAATCAACGGAGTATTGCACAAGACCTCAGTGTACAGGTGAGTAAAAATGCTGGAACCTCGTTATGCACATGTATCATTCGCAGAGAACTTCATTCCACGGATCACCGTGGTCGTGCGGGTGCTCATTAGCCTTTCATCTCCACTCGGAATGCTACTCGTCTTTTAGCATGGTGTAAAGAACATTTATCGTGGACCGTAGATCAATGGAAACGGGTCCTATGGACTGATGAATCTTGATACACGATCCATCAGTCTGATGGCCGCGTGTGGGTATGGTGGCAGCCGGGGGAACGCTATTTACCACAGTGTACTGTTCCTACGGTTAAGTTTGGAGCTTGCAGTGTACTCGTGTGGGGGTGTTTTTCGTGGTATGGTCACAGGCCATTGGTTACCGGTGACAAACCTGTTAATCAGCACGTCTACCTCGATATTCTTTTCAATTATGCCTTACCAACTCTGTGGCAATATTATGGAACCGAGCCTTGTTGGTACCAGCAAGATAATGCACCGAGCCATAAAGCAAGATCTGCTACGGCGTGGTTTGACGGTAATTTCGTATCGTGTTTGGACTGAGAGCAAAGAGCCCTGATCTTAATCCCATGGAGCACCTATGGGATAAATTATAGTGCCGCATAAGAAGTTTGGAACCGAGGCCTACTACTAAGCAAGAGTTAGCGGCAACATTATGTGCTAAATGGAAGCGCATACCTATCGCTGTGTTCCAAAACCTTTTCGAAAGCATGTCTCGATGGGTCAGTGCATGCATTAAGGCCAAAGGTGAACCGACACCGAACTAATGTATTAATATGTCAATAAATGCTATGGTGTGTTTCTCTTCTTGGTGTCCGGTGTCTTTTGTCAATACAGTGTTTTCGCAATACAGCTTTTCTGGATACTTTACAAGACATACCTTACATCAAGGAAAAAGCATTGAAAGCAGCAGTATGCATCCTAGTAGCAAGAATACTAATGCCTCAACATTTATATGGAAAAACTGGATTTTTCTCTTGCGTGAATGAATATTTTCATAAGCACCTGATTAAGTAACACAAACAATATAATTTCCTTTGTCTGAACGTTTGAACGTTTATTCCACTTTGATGGCGCAGTGGAAAGAGCGCTTTAACAGTTGAATCCCTGCCTCAACCAATATACTTCTTTTTTTATTTTTGTGATGTTTATGAAACCTACTTTCACATTTGGACATTATAACAAAAAGAAAATACCTGGTTATTAAAAAATGAAAAACAATTTCCCTATTTAATTCAATTTCCCCGTTATTATTAACGGGCTTTCACCTAGTAGTATTTATACTTCAAAATTTCACTGCTTTAATGCTCATGCACCAATTTGGAAATATACAAATGGTAAATGTAATGCACAGAAAAAAGAATAGAAAATTTAGAAAAATACAGACACTGAGACTATTATAGCTACAGAACCTACACCACAACAAAACATGCCTCTGCTTGCTGAGTATTAGTCCAAAAGAAATAAAGGAATAACTGGAAAATTCAGGATGTTTTTTCCACTTTGGAAGGAATTTAAGGATTAAAAAGTGAATGTCGTTTTTTTTTCACCTGAAAAGTGGAGAAAAAAACAGTTTTGGATAACAAATATTAATAGTTTTTAAATACTACGGAATCTGATAAATAGCGTAACCAAATCAGTTAATTTTTCGCAACTTTCTTTATAATTTCATTTTGGATTTTTTTGTAGCTGCAAGTTAAGATCTCATGGCGAAATGAACTAAGTATAGGGTCATCTTCATAAAGAGCTACAATTTGAGTGTGAGCATACTAAAAACCCAAATTTATTTTTTTGCATTTTTAATGCAGCAGTTTTTATTCGAGTATGTGCTACAGTTTTATCTGATCACGATGAAGACGTTAAAGAACTTCCGTTGAATAGAAATAACAACTTAGCACATACACAATTTGAAATGAAACAGCAGCTACTGTTTCGTAGTCCCTAATTAAGTACAACGAGGGTGCCATTCCCATAGAATAGGTGCTTCATTATTTAACTTTTAATCCATTTCTTTTTTCACCTTTCATCTACCTTTAAGTTCACAATGTCATTGCTATACATCAAATTTAATTGAACAAGTCATGCGTTAAACCTTGAAAGAAAATCAGTGCATTTCTAAAAGATATCAGTCAGATGATGTAGAAAAACGTTTTGCGACGATATGATGAGTTATCTACGAAGTATTGGAACAGGCAAGCTCTAGAAATTCGAAACTTGAAAGTTTGAAAGTTATTTTAAAAATCGAATTATCAGAATCAAGCAAAATCATTTTTCATCTCTACGTAGCATTCAGACTTTTCTTTTGCATATTTTGCCGGGTGTCGATTTTTTTGGCTTGATATTTTCTTCATGTGCAAGCAAATATCAAAACAAATAAAACTGTTGGCAAAAAAAGAAGGGAAATAAAGATAAACAAAGAAAACGTAGCTTCCGAAGTGGAATATATAGAGAACTAAGCAAAACAGTGTAAAAAAATGTCTCTGAAGACAGAAGCAAATTTAATTGTTAAATGAAAAAACAAAACAAAAAAAAACAATTGAAAACAACCAAAGCCTGAAGAAAGTAAAAGTACATCTTAGTAAGGGAGAAAACAGCACTCAATAAAGATCATGATACTCTAACAGGAAATAGAGGTAAAATTTTCGCTACACAAAACTGTATGAAAGCAAGGATTACCAGATATAACGAATAGTACCAGCGCCAAAGTTTCTCCAGTCCTCCCGGTAGAAGATGCACATGCAATTAAAAACATAAAACGTGGAAGAGCTCCATGGGAAGATGTAATTACCGTGAATATTATATAAGAAGCCAGTGGGGAAATAGAAACTACACTTCCCCAAGGTTTTACTAGATGCCTCAGTGAAGGGAATATTCCTGATGACTGGAACTATACTACAATGATCCTGCTACATAAAGAAAGGTGACATTGGGGATCTCGGGAACAGTTCTCCCATCAGTTGCTTACAAAGTCTTCACTAAGATACTGTCGCTTCGCTTGAAGGAATCATTGGACATGAATCAACCAAGAGGATAAGCTGGATTCAGGAGTGGTTACAGCATTATAGATCAGATCAATGTACTGAGAGAAATAATTGAGAAAGCGAATGGGTACGAAGGAAATAATTGAGAAAGCGAATGGGTGCATAGCTTCTTATTGATTATGAAAAGGATTTTGATTCAGCGAAACAATTAGCAAGTAAAATGTCTTCGATATGATGGGGTGCTGAACATACGTACATTTATATAGTAATAACATCTATAAAATTACCAATGCAAATGCAAAGGTTCTATTGTTCGATGACACAACACCTATTATAATGAATATGGCTTTTACTACTAATATTATATTGAATTCAATGCTTTTACTAAGCTACTAATAATGCTTCTTCTAATGGTTCTGCTACTAGTTTCTTCTAGTAATGGTTGTTGTTTGTTAATTAAATCATGAATAAACTTTCCTGCTAGTAGTGTAGTAACAATAATGAACAAGCTTATAACTGGTAGTAATGTTGTAGTAGTAATTAAGATGAATAAAGTCTTATGCTGGTTGTTACTAATAACACTAAATGAAATAAATCTAACAGCCAGACAGAGATCTGAAAAAACTATGAACTGAGAAAGACGTACTTACGAAAGCAATCTTTTATTTGGTCAACTTTTTCGCTCTCACATAAACGAAGATCTCGTTACACATAAACCCATAAACCACAGTTCACTTCGTACAACAACAAACGCTCTCTTTCACATAAACCAACGCTCTCTGACACATAAACAACAGCTCACCCTACGCACATCAACAAAAAGCTCTCGCTTATTATCGTTGAACGCGCCTATTTATACTGGCTACCACCACGTCATGACTTACACTCATTGCCAGATCTCATTCAGCGGGTGAAATAACATCTCGTTCAGTAAAAAGATAATTTACATAGGAAAATAAAATAACCAGAGATAGTAAAAATCAAAAGGAAAGTGAATCGAGAGTATACGTTACACTATAGAAATTGGAAAGAGAGTCAGACAAGGTGACGCCATATCTCCCAAGCCCTTCATTGCCACATTTCAGAATATTTCTCAATCAGTGAACTGGGAAGACAAGCACAGACATTTTTTCAAAATTATCTGCTATGTATGGTCCAAGTACTTGCTGACAAGAGTAAAGACGTGGGCTTAAATATGAAGATATTGAAAGTAAAATGTATGTAAATGTACAATAGATGGGACAAACAAGAAGTAACCTGATACCTACTTTTATCTTGAACAACAGAGTTCAAGTAAAGCCACACCAAAGAGAAATTAA
Source organism: Macrothele yani (assembly GCA_039090855.1). Classification (NCBI taxonomy): domain Eukaryota; kingdom Metazoa; phylum Arthropoda; class Arachnida; order Araneae; family Macrothelidae; genus Macrothele; species Macrothele yani. The sequence goes on along the minus strand of CM076998.1, from coordinate 87,335,111 downwards.
TAGGGTGTAAAACTTGGTTGCAATACATTTGGAAGAAAAACTGCAGTTTTCAAGAGTAGTTTACTATTATGTTTTAAAAGAAAAGTGTTTACTCAAAGCATCCTTCCAGTTCTTACTCATAGTTCTGAGACATGAACCTTAAGTAAATAAACATTCAGAGGATACACACTACTGAAAGAAGTACGGAGAGGTGCATGCAAAAACAGTCCTGCTGGGCCAACAGTTCAGGCCAGCAGCTGGCCAACAGTTGGCACCCCATCAGTTGTCATATGCCACAACAGAGCTATCAGTGGTCCATCACAGGCAGTAGCTGCCACAAGTGGCCCTTCAGTGGCCCTGCAAGCACGTGCCAGAAATGATGGCTAGCCTAAGGTGGTCTGCTAGTGTGCCGTTAGTGGCAGCCGGCAACCACGTGACGTAACTGGTGGCTTGCCGAATCTTGTCCGCCAATTTTCCGGTAGTAGCCATAATAATAAAAAATGCAAAGATAACCGCAGTTTCCCCAAAGCTACAATTTTTTCTACCCTTACGAAGCTTGTGAATTAACGCACTGCGCTGGGGAAATTTTCTCAACAGATCGGAAAAACGGCCGTTTGTATCTGAGCCTGGGCCGTTGGCGTGACAGCAGAGCTCTCTACCGACCGGACTAACTTGCCACGCTCGAGCATATGCTTAAAGCTGTCTGTTTGGTATGCAATGTGTAATCAAATGCTTCCCTCTTTCATTTTATAATATTGCGAGGTATTTTTCATAAAAGTCAGTTTCATATAATTGATAAATTAATTTTTTCAACATAACGATAGTTTTATTTTTACCTTAAGGGAACTTCACTCATTTTCAAGGCGTGTACATACTTAGAGTAGCTTTCCAAAATTTTGTACTGTCCTTGCCGTCTTGAAAAGGGATTGTTGAATAAATATATATTTACTCGGGTTCATGTCACATTCTGTTACATTTTCAACGTTGTGTCTTTCCTTTCCGTTGTCCGAAACTACATTTGTTTTAAAGAGTAAAAGATATTTTATTTTACTTCTCGTTATTTTTAGAAGCAAATTCCTCCCAGTCTTGTGTATTCAACCCATGGATGAGTACACCACATACGGTTGCTTTTTTTTTCTTTCAAATAATTAATAAATTTTGTACGCGTATAATTCTTTTTTTTTCCAACAAACGTTGTTTTGATGGTTTTCCTGAATATTTGTTTCAAGCGGTTTCAAATTTTTTCTTGTTATTCATCCACTCCATTCCATGAATTGTTATTCATGGGAATGGAGTGGGTGTATTTCATGGCTGTAATCTAGTATTTCACGGCTTAATCTGATATCTTCGTCGACGTAAAATTTCATTAGGAAATTAATTCGCCTCTCAACATATGGATTTTTTCTTAACATCCACTAAAATAACACGATGGTGATAGCGTCGTCTTCAACTAACTGGTACCATGAGAGACACAGCAAGTGTGGCTTCTGCGCATGCGCAGTCCCGTTGCTTCCACCTGCTGTTGGGGGTTGCATTGGTTGACAGCAAACGGGCCACTAGTGGCACTTGCTTGGAGGCCCACAATTCACGGCGATGCTGCAGGGCCATCAATGGCTTGCCAACTGATAGCGCTGCCACCAACGGACCACTACCGGGCCGTGAGCGGCAGATTTCAGGCAGCAGTGATTCATCACTGCCAGCTGGTGGCCAGCAGTTTCCCAGCACTTGTGTTTTTGCTGGGGAAAGATAGGAAATAAAAATAATAGGAACTCATGGATCAAGGATAATCACAAGAGTTGATGGGATCACGATCAAGGTAAAATCCCTGAAACGGCTATGGGCTGAGCATATTGCTGAAGTGTGGGCAGAACACATTTACGTCTCTAGATTTTTCTCCGATAACATTGACCACTATTGGAAAAGTGAAATACCAGACCGCGTACCAAGAGACAGGAAAAGGCTTTGTGGAAGATGAATGGATGAAATTCGAAAGCATGTCGGTGTGACATGTAGGAGACTGAATCAAGACCTGTGGAAGAGACTTAGGGAGACGTTCATCCAGCTGTGGACTGATAATGGTAAATGATGATGATGAATGGATGAGTGTTTTTCGCAAATATCTTCCATTTCAGCAAAACATTTTTAAAAACGCTGTATTTCCTTTTCAAAGATGCAAATATCCGCTTTTATGCAAATATCAAATATCCGCTTTTTTGAGATGCAAATATACGCTTTTACACAATGTGGAGTATTCTCCCGTCAATTTGGATTATGCCTCGGTCACCAAGAAACACGGAGTAGAACAATATGGAGAGAAAAATCCCCTCTTTGGGATTAACAGCACAATATATCAACTCGATATTGAGATCCTCTTTCCGCTATGCTATTTCTCAAGAGCTGATAGACATGTTCTTTTCTCTTACAAGCAGAGACATGATCATGTCTATCAGCTCTTGTTCTTGTCTCTTACATGCCACTAAGATAAAAGATATTCTAGCGTTACTAATGGAAGCAACGCACACTTCTCATTATTGAAATTGCAAGAATCAGAAAAAGAGGAAATATCGTGACGAACATTCATGTTGTTGTTGTAAGAGCATGAAAATTTTAAAGATTTTCGAAGATGCGGTAGTAAGAGAGATGTGCCATAAAGGTTCGAATACAAAATGTAAAAATTTGTGTGAGGGATAAAATTTCTAAGCTTTCTTTGTCTATGGATCCCAGAAATCTGATGAGTGTCACAGTATCTTTGTTTACTGTTAAACAAATAAGGTGTTTGATTACTAGAACAATCACTTCCCATAGGAACATTTTTGGATGGCATTTATAAAAAGTATTTTTATGAAGCCCGTTCATATCGTATTTCACGTTTCAGTGTGTAGTCGTGTAACCTTGAAATTATGATTAATAGTTTATTCTCATAGGTAAAACCTCGAAACAACGAGTGCTGTTACAACCAAAACATCACGTAAGCTAAACATTTTCAAGTTCTGGTAGATAGTTCGCACTCGCAACAATCGTTTGGTCATCTTTCATGTGAGATAACTTCTAAAACTTCCAATTTCCTTCTATGTGTTTATGAGGGAATGTAAAAAACGCTCTTATTTGTTAACAAAAAGTACCAAGAGCATTTCGTCGAGTTGAAAAAAGAATCTCATATTTTGTTTAATTTAATCGGAAGACCGTGAAATTCAGCAGAAGAAAAATAATTCCTTCGAATGAACCGCGATGAAGCATAATCTCGAGGCCATGAAATTCAGGAAAAAAATCATCGTATAATCCGTACTCGCGATGTTGATCCCAAACCATTATTTCACACAGAAAAGGCATGATTCACGTGATGACCTACCAATCCAAAGAAATATGGAAGTAAATGATGCTCTTACTAAAAATTAAAGCTCATTTTTTACTTTCACGTGTTTAAAGAGCAAATATTATGAGTTACTGCAGTTTTGTGATTACTCTTGTGGCATCCACGGACGTGTGAAAAGCTGAGCGTCTTACAGCCCGTAATCGTGTGTCAGAGCAATTAATATTGCGTTTGTTGCATTGTATTTTCTGTCAAACTGCTTGTAGGGTTCGGTTTCCATGTCACTATATCTAAACAATTTCTTTCCTTCTCTGTTGAAACATTATAGAGGTCGCTAGTGATGTGAGTTTTATTTCAGTCTCCCCATTTCCCACGCTTAATATAGGTTTTGTTTTGGCTTTCGCTTCACGTTCGCTCGTAAACAAAGAATTCAAAGCAAGCCGATCGTAACAGTGATTTTGTCACTGTTCCAAGTAAGACGGTGACTCACATTTCCGGTTTCCCTACAGCTTCATCACCGCAGTCCAAAATTTTTTTTTTCACTCCGATGGAATTGTCTCTATGACCAGAAAATCCCATTTAGGCTAAGCTGTAGTGCCGACCCGGTGGTGCAGGGATCTATACGATAGCTTCTGACCGTGGGTCCGAGTGGGCCCAGTTTTAAGTTCCGGATGACACACGGGTGGCGCGTTTGTCTTACGACACTAGTTCTCAGCCATTCATTCCTGGAATTAGTGGCCCCAGATGAAGGACAGGCGACTGCTTATAGCCATTCGAGTTGCATGCGGTATTCGTTAATATTCCTCCCGAAGAAGAATAACATCTTTTAATCCTTTAACCGGTTGGAACGAATTAACTCGGGGTTAGCAAAATGGGATGAAATCAGCTCGAACGAATATATTCACTGTCTGAGAAGTGGGCCAGACGCAGTTGGGAGTGAACCTGCAACCTGCACATCAGAAAGCATTGCTTTCTCCGTAGCTTTCTTATTCAAAGTGGTCATTTATGGAGATGATTGACACTAATCTTTTCAATTATTACACCCTTTTCAGCAGTGATTACCCCTGAAAAGGCCGTAATAATGGCAGCGATCCTAAGAAATGATGCAGAAGATGTTTGAGTAACTTGTTTCGACCCAGTGGCATGATGTTCGTGTCAGAGGTACTTCACATCATGCCTTGGGTCATGCAGTAGAAAACAAAGGAACTGAAGGAAGAGCGTAGCACCATTGTATGGTTAGAGCATTCCAGTCGGAAAGAGTCCGATATGACAACGCCAAGTAAGAGCAGGGGTCTCCCGCAGGTGGTAACTGAGCTGACCAGTGGTGGAGCGCGCGTTCCGCAGAGGGAGTTATGAAGCAGCTGGATGAAAATTAATAGGCTGAGACTGAAATGGTGAAGAGGGACAGGAAAGTGGAGAATGGAATTCGCTGCGAAATGTGTGGGAAAAAATTTGATAAACGTATTAATACACGGGACATGAATTTCTGATTTACGACACAACAACTGTCCAATAAGGTGTAAACGATAAGAAAACTAACTCGATTGGCGTATATATGACTAAATTGAACATTAAAAGCAATTCAGAATTTTTGGACCAGTGACATTTTGCATATAAATGAGAAAAACATATAAATGAGAAACGTATGAACGGGTTGCTACTGCAATTGTGACTAAATGTTGTTTTCCTTAATCTTAAGCAACAAACGTGCTTCAAATAATTCTGTTGCGCCATACGTAGGATAACGATTTTAATGCTAAAATTTCTCGCCAGATGTCTGGATTCCAGTCTCACTACAAGTGGTGTTGAAGTTACGCTTGGATTCAGTTACATCATACCTTCGGAAACACAGGGATCACGTTCTCTTTATCAATCATCGAGAGAAAAAGGAGCGTGACTGTGATAATCAAATGCAGGGAAGCAGAATTAGCCAGTCACAAATTTAGGGCTACTCCTCCTACGGGAGCTACGAAACTGAATAAAAGTTGCTGCATTTGTGCGAGAGAAACTGTAATCCAAAGCACAAGAATACTTGGAACCCAAGTAGTCAAGTATTCAACCTTAAGCACACTTAAGGGCGGATTTACGACTAGGAAAACCTATGCCACATAGGGCTGCTTTGCTATGGGGACAGCTTGAATGCTTGAAAGTACTTCACCAGAAGCAGTTACGGGGGTCCTAACAAAAGTTTTGCACACTGCTCATTTTTGAGAAAAGTGCGAAGTAACAGAAAAATCTTAACTTATTGCCGTTCTTCCGCTGCTAATGACAGATCCCCAGCGATGAGTTAGGTTCTGGATGCCCCGTAGTAGGTCATCTTTGTTTAGCTGTCGTATTATTCGGGTCACGTCCAATGACAGTTCGTCCAGCGATTCGTGGCGGATGCCACGCAGCCGATTTTTTAACTTTGGGAAAAGACCAAAGCCGGGTGGACTGAGATCAGGGCTGTATGGTGGGTAGGATAAAGTTTCCAAGCCGCATTTCGACAAAAGTCCCGGTACCGACGCTGCACCATGACACGATGCGTTGTCATCCAACAAGATCGCTCCCGCTTTCAACAAGTTGGGGCGATTTTGACGAATTATCGGTCTCAACTTTGTCCTCAGAAATTCACGATAATATTGTGCGTTGACATTTAGCCCTACCGTCACTCGATCAGAGACAACAACACTCTGGGCATCATGCGGAAAAGACATCATTTGCTTCACTTTGGATTGTTGCGGACGATATTTTGGGGGGCGAAGGGAACTTGGATGCCTCCATTCCGCTGATTGTGACTTCAGTTCAGGCTCAAAATCGCGGGTCCAAGTCTCATCAATTGCGACAATGCTGTTCAAGAAGGTGTCGGTCTTCAATTTGAACCTGTGGAGGTGATTTTGTGCGATGCTCACTCTGGCTGCCTTCTGCTTGGGGGTGAGCCCAGCGCTCGGCGATTTTCCCTTTTCCAGTGAATTGGTGAAAATCCTATGAACAGACATATAGACAAATTTGCCTGATGATCAATCTCTTCTACTGTCAAACGGCGATTCTCTTCGAAAAGCGTTTTTTATTGATTGGGTGTTTAACGACCGCCGTGAGGAACTCAACAGTCTATAAGCAGTCGCCCATCTCTAATTTAGGGCCATTGATTCCAGGGAAGGGAGAGAGCCTGTGCCGTAAGACAAACACAACCTCCACGTCTCACCAGGATTCGAACCCGGACCTGTCTCAGACGAATGGCCATAAGCCAACGCTTAGACCACTGCGCCACCGGGGCGGCCGAGAAGCGTTGCAATAATGGTGGCAGATGTTTTTTTGTTGCCATTTGAGGTCTCTCTGAGCGGTGATCATCTTTGATGTTACTTCTGTCCTCCCGTAAGCGCGATGCCCAGCGAGAAATTGTGCTTCGATCAAGAGTTGCTTCTTCACAACTTCCTGAAAGGCATTGTGGAACTGTGTCAGAGGTTTCCCCAGCAGACTTTCTGTTTTCACGTACGAGCACTGATCTAACACGATGACTCGACCTGAGGAGCTGCACGCTTCCATTTCCAATCCCTCCCTCGTCCACGTACCAAATGGTAACGCGTCGTCGTTCTGAGACCTCTGCGTTGCTGAGAGTCTGACTTTTCCATGATGTAATCATTTTCCGGAGTGCATCATCCGCTTTCGTTTTAGATTAACTTGAGTAGAACTTTTCTTATGACCCTCGTAACTTCACTTTTCCCTAACCTGGACATTGCGTTTAGACTTTTCCAGAGCATGATGATTTCTAATGCATCTCGGGAAAGTTTTTTTAGTGTTCCTAAAAGAGAACTCTCCTAGGAACTCCTGCATGGATTTGACACTCACCAGTTTCGCTACTTTTATTGCAAACACTGAACTTGGAAAAGAACTTGGTTTTAAATATATCAGTAAAACCTTTGCTCTCATGAAAGCACGTCGAGTGGACTTGTAAGACAATATATTATTTAAAACTATTTTAATAATAGTAATAATGGTTCAAAGTTAATTTTAAAGGAGTCAGACCTTTTAAATCTTTCTTTTACAATTCAAATAATTTGTAGCAAATTCAATAGTATTTTATTTAAATACAGGAAATAATAAATATCTTTCTTTTCTTCTTAGGGGTAATAAAGCTAATTCATATGCAGCTTTAAAGAAGACTACGTATGAAATAATTGTAAATAACCTAAATGATAGTTGATGTACTTAATTTATTAAATTTTTGGGTGAGGAAAGGGACGTTCCAGCAAAGTTGGCCTACGGCTACTAAAATTTAAAATTCCCAACTGAACAAAGTTGGTGGATTGATTCTAATTAATGTGCTCATCGGCTTTCCTAAATCAAGGGCAAAAACGTCAGTAGCTTTCATTATATTTAATAATGATTATCAAGGGAGCATATTTTTCTCCAGAAGCAATGCAAGAAAAAATGAGTCTTCACACTTTAACTTGTGAACAAAAATGTACTTCTAACTTTTAAATCTTTGTTAATCTAAGTTGGTACTGTGAGAATTTACTGTGGTCAAGAATACGGAATTGCGATTAGAAAAATAGTTTAATAAATTCAAAACGGAGCTCATACTTGCTTCATTACCCTAAAGAACTTTTCATGAAGTTTTATTTATCATCGAGTCGTATGTGTGCCGCTTGATTTATTGTTGGAGTGCACGTATTATACCTCTTCATAACATCCTATTTATTTCACTCTCACGAAACTCACTGTCGGATATTTCAAAGAGATTTCAGCGAAGCAGAAGGAAAAGTTTAAAATACACAAGCGCTAAAATATTCAAAGGAAAGTTTGTTATTTATTGCATCAGATATTTCCTGAGAGTATAATAGGACGTTAACAAAAGCCATGACGCTTTTTGTTACCACCCATTTTGTGCAAAGCCTCCGGAAACTTTTCCCTTCCATCTTATTTTTAAACACTTTCATGAACTTTAAGAAATTTGAGGAGACGGGCATGAGATGAGGTGCCACTGACTGCCTGAAAGAATACAGGCTGTGGCACGTCTGCCGTTATCTATACGCGTCACTGAACCCGAGAGAATATGCTTTAGGAGTCATCCACCGAAACATCAGGGAATGAGAGGCGATCTTTGACAGCGTCTAAACGTGTACAGTGTCGTTGATCGATCTCAGAAGCCTTTTACCTTCATTAAGGTAAAGAGCGTGTTTATCGGAAAGTGGTTATGGGCAATAATGCATTTACAGTGAGACGACGGACAACAGAAGAGGACTGCGCACACACGCTGGCGGCGTGAGTTGCAGAATGGATTCAAATTCATAATAAACACGCTGAGAACGAGGAGGTTAAAAGCGAAAGTTTAATATAGGTGGAATGTTTCGAAAGGGAAACAAGCTCTGCGGTCAATTTCGCGGAGTGTGTCAGAGACCGAGAGTGTTTAGGTAAGAGAAAGCGGTGAAATGCGATGAATAATCATGAACGGATTTATGCACAGTACGGCTTGTTTAGCGTCTGTGAGTGCCTAGCTTAACACTGAAGGATTAGCTTTAAAGTTTAAACGAGGAGATAGCCTCACACGCTTTTAGCTTGAGACGTCAGTGTTTGCAGTGGTCAATAAATCTTAGATGAACTGACTGCTTCTGATTAGTGGATGATGACGTTGCTTTGCAAATCAGATCAACACGATAGCCGAGAAAGAGGGTTCAGTTGATTATTCAGCACTTTGTAAAATTAATCCGAATAGTGTGCGGTTACGGTTTTAAAACTACTGTTGCGTAATTTTTACATTGAATTTAGCACTCAAAGGGATTTTAACTTAATTTGGTATGCGAGTGTGCCACTGAAGAAATCCTCATAATCTTTTATGAGAATAATGGGCAATGCGAAGTGATGAATACCGAATCATTTTATGATATCTTTCTAAGCCGATGACCTGGCAATTAACCTTCACCTGTCTTCAAAATACTGAAACACGGAAGAGAGAAGCATGAAATTTAATTCCCTTAATTTTAAAGTTGCCAACTAACAAATGAAAAGAAATAAAAAAAAAGGTTGAAAAACTTGTAAAATTCCATGTTCACAAAAGAATAACATCTAAATTTAAAATCAACTGGACTGATTAACCAGTAAGATCTGTTCTTAGTAATTTCACATTAAGAGACATCTCGTAGATCGGAGGTTTTATAAATCGGTTGAAATTGAAATGTTTGAAAGTTGACACCAGATAAAAGAGAAACGAGAAACTTGCTAAAAAGATCTAAGTTTAGCAAAAGAATAACATCTAAATTTAAAAACAATTGGCCTGATTAACCCGTAAGGTCTGCTGTTGGCGATTTCGCGTTTAAAACAGTTGGGTTCTTCGGAGGTTATTACAATTCTGTTAAATTCAGATGAATCAAAGTTGCCACAGAGAAACAAAAAAGGAAGGCAAGTGTGACATAAGAACCGAAGAATGTAGCATAGCTTTAATGTGAACTGCCGGAAAAAGTAAAAAATAACATTAACTGGGAAGAAATAAAAAGATCAGCAGCTTTTGTGCAATCATACGAAATTATGCCAAAAACTTTGGAGGAAAAGAGTCTTTTGAAAACGCCCACAACGGCTAAAGTGTGCGAAAGGGAAATCGAAGGACGTACCATTAATGTTACGTATGGTGTTAGCTGTTGTACGTAAAACAAAATCATTCTCCTTAAAAAAAATTGTTGAATATAAGGATAATATTGACAATTGTTACAGTTATCAGATGCTAAAGTAATCTTTCCAATCCAACTCGTAAAACTTGAGATACCACCAAATTAAGAACTCATTTTTTTTGGAGGTTTAACGACTACCGTTAGGAACTCAACGGGCTATAAACAGTTGCCTGTCCCTAATTTAGGGCTACTGGTTCCAGGGAAGGGAGAGAACAAGTGCCGTAAGGCAAACACAACATCCATTCCTCACCGGGATTCGAACCCAGACCCCTTTCGGACTTAAAATTTCCGCCGCCGATAGAAGAAAAAATTCTCAGAAATCTAGAAAATGCATCGACATTTTCGGTCGCATATATTAGTTGAGTTCCAAAGGAAACTTTTCAGATAGGAACTTAAGAAGCTGGATATTGTGCCAACTACACCGGTACTCAAAAGTAAAAGATAAGTTATAAATTCGTATGTAAGTAAAAGTGTTTTTTAGGAAATTTAATGAAATTTGGTGAAAGAGTTTCTTAATACATTACTTATGTACCTCAAGCATGAGAAAATTATCTTAACTATAAAGCGGAAATTCCTTGTGTCCGTTTGTCGTTTATCATAAGCAGCAAAAACTCTCGAAAGCCTAACTCTGGCATCGTGAAATTTGCACAGCTTATTAATGCTGGAATTTCTAGGTCAACGCAACTGTTTTCAGCACTCCGCATCGTTACCTTTCCGAGTTATGATTTAATTAAGTTTTGTAGTGATTAGACACCAGATAAATATATAGAAAGAATATCGTGTTTTACATCATGTGTATTGTAAACGAATTTTGTTCGGTCAGAGATTCTTATAATTAGAAAAGTGTTCTAACATTGTGTATTCTCAACGCGTGTTAAATAACTCTTGAACGCCGAACTCAAAACCTCTTGAACGCTGAATTCTAGCATCATGAAATTTGCACAGCTTATTACTGCTAGAATTTCTAGGTAAAGCATTATTATTCAGCAAAATCAACATAGAATAAAATTTGAATGTTTGCTTGATAAAACCTAAATTCACGGCAAAGCCGGGTAGTAAAGCTAGTAATCTTATAATTTGTATATGTTAATAACACAATCTCGTAATTTACACGAAAGAGCATTCCGTGAAACGTGTCTTTAGTTTAAGACATGCAGCATTTCTGAATGGGCTATGATCCCCCCGGACAGCCATACAGCTCACACAAGGACTCCTCACACTGCTTATGAGAGTATTGAGGTCTCGAGGGATAATTCACCACGCTTCAGCAACAGCTGTTCTGAGTTCTTGAAGTGTTCTGGCAGGAAAATGGCGAGCTACAATGCGTCTCTGTACAGCATCCCATATATGGTAAATGGGATTGAGGTCAGCGGATCTGGGTGGCTACTCCATTCCATGTATCTCCCTCTTCGAGAAAATTGTTGATAAAATGAGCTCTATGAGGCTGGGCATTAATGTCCGTAAAGATGAAATGTGGGCCGATTGCTCCCCTGAATGGCCTGACTTATGGGTTCAGGATCTTGTCTCTGTACCACAGGGCGGTAAAAAATCTCTGAAAAGCTGTGTATGTTAATGCGCCGGTTCGTCATGTTTCCTTCTCTGACAATCACGCCACTGCCAAAAGAGTTGTCCCTTTCTGCGATGTAAGTAGGACTGCTGCGGGTCATTGGTTCTCTCCAGGTGACAATAATCCACGAATTGGTACTGAAGCTAAAATGTAATTCATCTGTGAGAATAGCATTGGCCCACTGGTGTGGACTCCATGTGTGGTGTTGGCGACCTCAGGTTAAAAATGCAGGCCAGGCGGAAAAATACTTCTTCTTCTTAGCCTGTTGGCACCCTCTGCAGGATATAGGCCTCCCACAGTCTTTTCCAACTTCCTCGATCCTGAGCCTCAGTTCACCATATAGCACCCCTAAATTTCTGAAGGTCATCTCTCCTTCTTAGGCGCCCCTTCGTCTCTTTCCACCTCTCAGTTGCCATTATGTTATTAATCGTGTCCATCTTTCAGTCTTCCAACATGTCCAACCAATTTCCACCTTGATTCTTTTATTATTTTTATAATATCTATTGTTCCTGTTCTTTCTCCTATAAATTCATTTCTAACTCTGTCTCTTCCTGTTATTCGCAACATTCTTCTCTCTAACTTTCTCGCCTATACTCTTACATTTTTACACTGTCGTTCTGTGATACTCCACGTTTTACTTCAATAAGTAAATACGAGATTAATAAACGCAATCAGGACTTTTCCTTTTTAAACACCGATTTACCACCCAAGTGCAATGAAACGGGCGGAGGAAATTAGAGGGATACAAATAACTAATCTCCTTTTATAAAGGCATGGCTTACGAAGTCTTCTACAAACAGCATGAATTGAAACACCCCTTCCTGCAGTTGTTGAAAGTTCTAAAGAGAAATGCCTAGCGAACATCTCTCTGTTCCGCCTGGCAGTCAGAATCGTATACCGCTCGTTAGCAGCAGTTGGCGCTCTGGGACTACCATGTTCTTGTCGACGACGAACATCTCTTGTCAGTTGAAACTGTCTCCAGAATCTTCACAGGATATTTTGTGGAACATTCAATGCGCCGAAGCATTTGCGTTTGGGACTCAACTGATTCTATCGTATCATTCCCTCTCTACCGCTGAAAACCATGCACACCATGCCTTCGTGAAATAATTAGTTTGGCGGGCCACTAACTAGAAAGCAAGAATTCTTTAGAACAGCTAAAAGATGAGAGGCAACGTTAAGTTCCACGGCACTGAAAATTAAACTGTTCTAAGCTTAATTTCGCTGTTCTATATTCTAAGTTTAATTTCCAGTGCAAACAGGTTCAAAATGACTGTTACCATGTCACAGTATCATGGGAACTGAAACTAAGTCTTCTTAACCATTCTTTCTTACATTGCTAGAATGGCGCCCATTGAGAAGTTCGAAATGAAGTGGGTGGTGGTGTTAATGGTTGTAGCAGTAGGAGGAGGAATATTGGTTTTAGGAGAGAGATTAAATTCCACGTTTAAATCGCTGGTTTTAGGAGAAGATAACTTTTTGGTTATGAATTTAATGATGCTGCTGTTTTTACTTAGAGTTATGGGGATATCAGTTTGGGTCATGAATTGGTGAGCGGACCTAGTTCGTGTACAAGCTGCCAAAACGTATTCGTAAGAGAGATGGTTTTTTGCGAGCAGTACGTGGAATGTTAGTGGATCTTCCTTCTCCTAGAAGAATTAGATACACGTCAAATTTTGGGTAATTGTTGGGATTGAATTTATGTTTCCAAATTGCGACGGGGTTGTTTCTGGCAATTTATTTTTCGGGGGATGAAAATCTCTCATTTTCGTCTGTGGTTCATGTTATACAGTACGGGATGTACACTGAAGAGCATTTGAATTAGAGACAGCTGGTGTTATGCAAATGTGGCGCTGTGGGCGGCCCTGTAAACGGAAACAACGTGGCGTATGCAGCGACCCGACAATATAAGGCGTGATGCCACGGGAATCCGAGAGTCTGACGCAGTATGGGTAAGAAGAAGGATGTAAGCGCATTTGATCGTGGGCAAATTGTCGGGGTCCGACGAATGGGTCACTCCATCTCGGAAGTCGTGCAGGCACTGGGATTTTCACGGGCCACTGTGTCACGGGTGCGCCGTGAGTACATCGAATCCGGTAAAACCATCCCGGCAAGGGCCAACTGCCGTCGACAACAGAGTGTGGATGAGCGGGGTCATCGTTGGCTAGCTCGCATTGTAACAGCGGATAGACGGGCCACAGTGCAAGAAATCACTCGGCAATTTAACGCTGGTGCACAAAAACGTGTAAGCAGCCACACCATCCAGAACCATCTCCTCGCTATGGGGTACAGAAGCCATCGTTCCACGAGGGTACCGCTGCTGACCGCACATCACAGGGTGCAAATATTAGAATGGCCGAGGGAACATTGCCACTGGACTCTAGACATGTGGAAAAGTGTTGCCTGGATTGATGAATCGAGATTCACGTTGGTAGATGCGGATGGCAGGATACGAGTACGGCGCAAACCACATGAAGCGATGGATCCTTCTTGCCAGCAGGGTACTCTTCAAGCTTGTGGGGGTTGCATTCTCGTCTGGGGACTGTTTACGTGGACTGAAATGGGACCCCTGGTACGTGCGCATCTTCCCTCACAGGTCAATGTTACCGGGATATCCGGGACGACTCTTTGTTCCCGTTTGGGCGTCTTCAACATCCCACTGGGGACCTCATCCTACAACAAGACAATGCTCCGTGTCATCGCTCCCGAATTGTATCCGAATGGTTGGATGAACACTCCACCGTCGTGACCTCGCTTCCTTGGCCAGCTAGGTCACCTGATTTCAGTCCCATCGAGCACATCTGGGATTCCGTCGAGATTGATGTTCGAGGCTCTGACCCCCCTCCATAAAATCTTCGTGGACTGTGGGAGCTTGTTCAGGGGTCGTGGATCCGTATGGCTTCCCAACGCTTCCGGTGTTTTGTCGGGTCCATGCCGAGACGAATCGCCGCCATCATCAGGTCGAAAGGTGATGCTACACGTTACTAGACAGATATCTCTAATTCAATTGCTCTTCAGTGTATATAATGGGTGATTGGTTCGGATTTTTCACTCAAACGAGACTAGAATGCTTTTATGTATATATATATTTTTTTCACTCAAACGGGACTAGAATGTTTTTATGTATATTCAGCGGGGGTTATATTATGGCTCTCATCGTTTGAAGAAAACATGGTTGAGAGGTGTATAGGAAAGATAGACACGCTCGTCTTTTTAACGAAATCCTAATTTGCATATTGCGTCTTACCTGCGGCAACAGTAAATGTAGGATGTTCTCCCACGTTGCAAAATTTCCATATTCGCCAATTCTCAATTAAATATTTTCATATGTTGGTAGCTGCTTCCTCTTTCGTAGAGTTCCTTTAATTTTGAGCACCGTTGTACGTACCTATTCGTATGCGATGCAGTGAAAAGTGATGATACTCGAAAATAAGAAAGTATGCGAATAACACTGCTAATAATTGCAAGGGACCGTTGTAGTCATCAGTGCTTTGCAGTTACCCTCCGCTCTCTTTCGAAAAAAAAAAAACGTGGTACCAAATTATATTCAACTTCCATGCCTCAAAAGCACTGGAAGAGAAGCTGTATCTGTCCGTTTCATAAATATGAGTATGATATCGAATTACAGTAGCTTCGGGTTAAATGTGATGACACTAACATTTTGGCCAAATAAAGTGTTTGCCCGCGAATTAGGCCAAATAATTAGAATACTTTGACCCAATTAAGTGACCGCCCCAGTTATGCGAAGCTTTATCCCAAAGAGCTCATTTGCGATGTTCTCGAAGAATTGTCCCAAATAAATGGTTGCCCCGATTAACAAATAAGCCATTTAAACGGAACCTACTGTATTAGAAACGTAGGATACCTTTGAATTCCAACGGACAAAGATATATGTAGAAACTTGGTCGTAGCAGAGAAAAAAAGGTTTTGAACTTTGATATTTTGAATACATCCCATAAAAACTTATTTGTTATTACGTTCTTCAGACTCATGTAATACTGTCCCGGTAAGCATTTGAGACTATAAAGAGTCGTTTGTCCTTAATGGGGTGCTGTAGGTATTAGGGAAGGAACAAAATAAGCACTAAAGGCAAACACACACATCCATATCTCACTCACTACGACGTACCAGAAAAAGTACAGCTGTGAGTAATAAATATAGACACTTTTAAATATCTGCTAAAACTAATGCATAATTTCACTTAAAAGTGCATTAAAATTAAACGTTAAACTAAGAACTTTTGTGATTTAAATTCCCAGAGTTCACAGATTAATATTTTGTACATGGTGCGCTGTGGATGCACTTTAGAAAACATGAAAAGTCCTCATTCATTCAAGTACTATAAGTGTAAATATAAAATAATCGTAGGAAAATATCAATTAGGTAAAAAGGCTATAGCCGCGTCAGTGTTCGAGTGGTCAGAGGCGCTGGTATCTGCTTCCTCTTCCGAGTTGAACCCGATCTCGAGTCGCAAATGAAGCATAACGGGCCGTTTTTCCACAAGGGTGATGGGTGATTCCTGCCCACCTTCCATTTCCAGTGGCACTGAATAAGAGACGGACTACAATAGCCCTCAAAGGTGCTCATGGTATTCCTCAAACCCCAAATTAAAGAAAAATTGATAAAAAAAGAGGAACACAGCTTCTGTTATCATCTTTACCCTACTGTATCACTGTATAAAAACGATTTGATACCCACAATTACCGGATAATATTCCTTAGGAATTTTTCGTATTGTTCTATACGTTACATTACTGATTATTTTACAATAAGGGATACTGAAAAAAATATTAGCTTCAGTACACCTACACAAATTGGCTTTGGACGGGATTCATGATGTGTCACATGTGTACTTGAAACTAATTTATGCAAGATCAAGCAAATTAAAACAAAGGAGTTTCAAGGAAGTAGGGTACACAAGGGGAAAGCATGGGTTCTTCGAGACATCTCGAAATATTGAAAAAAGTTTTAGTTTCATCTTGATGGATTAATATTAACCATGAAGGCGTTTTTTTCAGAGTTTTGTTAACACTCAGTACTTCTTCAGAAACATCACAAATCTACCTTTTTTTCTTATATGTGAATCTCAATGTTCTTAAAAAGTTTTTTAACATAATAAACACCCTGTCGATAATGGGAATTTCTGACCTAAAATAAAAATTATTTTTGTAATATGATCGTCAAAAATTGATGTGAACACGAGATCATAATGTATAACATAATATAAATGCTGTAATTGCAATGTGGAGGGAGTTAAGAAATTGATTTGCGTCTTTGCATCACGTTATAGATATTTGAAAGCTATCATCATTTGGGAAACTGATTCATATTGAGTGAATACTCACAAAAATAGGTCAATATGCCCTGTTCGCAAGATAAAATTGGAAATCGTTTAGCAATTCTTGCCTAGAAGCATCTCTTCCCTCTATTTTTTTGTATGTACGTACATACTGGGCCTCTCAAAAAAAGATTGAAACAAGCTTATATCTCTTCAACTGTTGATTACAGATGCATACTTTCAACTGGAAAAATACTCAAAACGACGTAAAGACTTGCGGCATGGCAGTTGCATCCTTGTGGGTGACATTTGCATCGAAATAAAAATAAATTTTTTGTACAACCTTCACAGAAAAAAATGTTCAATAAAAAATATGTTGTGCAATGTTTTAACTGGTATAAAAAACAAACTCCATCATTCTACTTGCAAAACTCGCGGAGATATTCGTGAAGAAAATTGTATAAAATATGTCGTCTGGAGCCTTAACTCACTTTGAGCGCTCGAGAGCTATTTAGGGAAGCAAGCTACCATTCGCCTAAACGATATATTTTTAGCAGGTCTTTTGTAACAAAGATCGTGCTTATGTTATCGGTTTTTCCGTCCGCCCGTGCCTTCGGCTGTGGGCACCATAGATCTGCAACTATGAGTTCGATCTGAAAAATGATTTCTGCATTAGAAAGCTTTAAATGTGAGAATGATGATTCTTTCTATTCCGTTTTTTTTTCGGATGCACAACTTTGGCGGTAAAGGACATAAATAAAAATGTTATCGAATTCAAAATACATTTTATTGCATATATCTGCATCAAATATCCGATTTAAATTTGTTTCTTCCTTTCGATTCCATTCGTAATGAGAACTATTTTACGAAGTTTCTTTTTAAAGTAATGCTTAGATTTTCCGCTAGGAGCGTAAAGGTAAATTGCGTTTTTCCCGACAGCTCTGTTTCTAAAAGTCTGATTTGAAAAGTTATTCCTGTATTGAATACATACAGCTCCTGGTGGGAAATGTTTTGCATATAATTTCTAATTTTTAATAATAATCATTTGGCCACCAGGGGGAGTAACTGTCATTTCTGCTTCTGTTGTATTTGTAGCAAAATTTAAGCTTCCGAAAACTCGATTGAAAAAATTCTTTCGTGGACCGATACCGCTCACATCTGAAAACCTTCTGAGAGCACCTCATGCGGTAAAAAAATAGTTTTCTCGCCAATGGGTGTGCATATATATCTTGCTTTCGTCCATATCGCTGCTTCTAACAGTCTGATTAAGATAATTATTTCTTTGTTGGAGAGTGTTTACGCTGCAAAATGTTTTTCATATAATTTCAAAATTTTCTTAACGAACAAGTTTGCGAATAGAGGGTGTAAGTTCACGCTTCCATTTACAGCAATATCTGCGTAACAAAAAACTCGAAACAAAAAATTATTTTTCGGTTAAATACTACTAGCTGTGAAAAATCTGTGTGTATTTTCTTCCCAAAATAACGCACAATTTCTCCGGTAGAGGGCGCCAAAATTTAATCTGTTTTTCGCAATATCTCTGCTTTTAATCTGCGATTTAAAAAATTATTTCAACTCCGGATGCCAATAATCTTGTGGAACACGTACTTTAGGTTAGTAATTGAGGAGTTTTATACTTCATAAATCTTTCGTTAGGTGGTGTTTGTGTACTTCTGTTTGCATTGTATCTCAGCTTCTAAAAACAGTATTGAGAATGTATTTTTTTTACTGTATGCCATTCGCTACAGTAGAGATGTGGGACATTACTCTTTAAATAATGCTCAGATTTCCCGGTAGGGGGCGTAAAGGTCAAATCTTTTTCTCGCTGCCTCTGCTCCTGAGAGACGTATTTGAAAAATTATTTCTCCTTAGCATAGTTTTTTTCCATGAAGAATATTTTTTTGCCTGTTTTCAACTTACTCTGCATGTAAAATTCTTCCGCTAGAAGGCGTAGAGCAATAACATGTTTGCTTCTATATTTCCCTCCTTTAACTGTTTGATTTCAAAATCTGTTTGTCTCCGATATTCTTTCTGCTGTGAGAAACATTTTGTGCACCGTTTGTTAATTTTCATAACATACTTTTTAGCTCCTGGTGGAAGTAAGCAGCTGTTTCTATTTCTGGATATTTTATCGATTGTAGAAAACCGGTTGACTTTTTCCTAACGGTTGCATTGACTTTGAATAAATTTGATAAATTTAATTCGCGTCAGAAAGGATTTAAAAGACGTGCTCGTTACAACCGAAAATTCGGTGCCATTTATTTTTGTTTGCAATTTTCATAATGAATTTCTCTGCGAGTTTTGCAAGTAAAACAACGAGGTTTGTATTTTGTAGATTAATTAAGACATCATGCAACTTTTCTTAATGGAACTTTGTTTTTGCGAAGGCTGTATAAAGAAACTTCTGTTTTTATTTTTATGTAAAGCAACCCACAGGGGTGGAACTGGCGTGTGGTAAATCTTTACTTCATTTTGAGTACTTTTATAATTGAAAGTATATATCTGTGATCAATCATTGAAAAGATAAAAGCTTGTTTAAATCTGTTTTGAGAAACCTGGCATACTTTATATAAAAACATAAATACAAAATCATTTCTTGTTTCCATTATAATGGAAATATTTAATTATTAAAGAGAAGTTCAAAACGTATAACATGATGCAAAAGAAAAATATTGATTTATATATATCATATTGAAGAAAAGGGTGATGTTCGTCATAATGTTACATACAATACTTGTCCGGGAGAAAAGAAATTATTTTTAATTTTGGAAAGTAGAAAACTTTTTTAATTTGGAATGCATTGTACGCCTAAGCAGACAAGAGTTCGAAAAGAGATGAGACACTCCGATGGCACAGTGGCCCAAGCGCTGACCCTTCGTGCGAATGAGCACGGATTCAAGACCCGGATGAGGCATGGGTATTGTGTTTGCCAACCACAGAACTGGCTCTCTTTGTTCCCTGGAGCCAGTGACTTCAAATGAGAGATGGCTGACTATTTGTAGGCATAACATTTGTTCACGGCATTCGTTAAATCGTTAAACAAAAGCGACAATATGGCTTTGACAAAATTCTTGAGCTGCGTCTTTCAGCTTCGTCCTACGCTCTTTTGTTCTGAATTGACATCGTAAATGCACTCTCGTCTGAAAAGCAAAAATAACGTAAAAACTAATGTTCCATGGGCTCTACAAGAAATGCAACTTTATTTTAAAGGTAAAGTTAACTGAAATTACGTACATCTATTTTTAAGCCATATCTTTCTTCACTGACGGAAAATCCTGTTTACTGAATTTACCTACAATATGGCTTTCAAATCCCTCGCGTACTGAGCAAAATTTCCAGAGCAACGGAGAATCTTAGTCCCTTAGGCACTGAAATACATTTCTCTAGTTCCTCCAATGCAGAAAAAACAAAGTGAATTACGGTAACTTATTATTTTTTATTCCATTTCTCCTCTACTTCCAACTATGAGAAAATGATTTGTTGGGAAAGGCAAGGTATCTTTCTGAGCAATTTGCATGAGAATAACATTTGGTTTCCCCATGACAGCGTTGTTTTATGTCTTGCACCATCAATCTCCCTGGGACGTTTTCATGTAGAAACGCTATCTTAATATCATTTGCCAAACTATACACCTGCCAGACACATTTCCATTTCATGGGTTTCTGATTTCGTTTGCATTATTAGTTGGCATCATTTTCCCTGGCAACATGATAATTTGTAGCTGTGTGAATTCAAATTTTGGTTTCTGCAGAACAGCGTTGTATAGACATTTCTCTGACCACGGTTTAAAATCAGGAGTATATTATTTATGGTGAAATATTTATGCGAATGTTAATAGGAAAGTAATTTTACTCTTCTAATGTTTTGAGGGAGTTGTTCTTTATGCCGAATAGAGAAATACGTGTTGGCATTACACCAGGAGCATAAAACCATAAAGCAAAGTGTCAAATCCATTCTGAGCTCACTGATTTTTCTCTCGATCACTGTTCTAAAAGGATGAATTTTGAATTCCAAATATCAAAATTATAAAAAAAATCGTTTTTAACGTTCGCCATGGCACCTGATATCTTTGTTTTTTTATACCTGGCTTAAACGTTGTACTTGTACACTTACGTATAGAAAAATAACTTGTTTAGAATATTTCAGAATGAAAAAAAAATCCACAGAGTACAAAACATTTATCAAAAGAAAAAATGCAAATACTTAAAAAAAAAGAATTTAAAAATTTACTAATTGTTACTAATAGCCGTGTCATAAGTTGTTTCCCTTCAATTTTCACTTGGTTTCAACTTTCAATAAAGGAAATTCGTCTCAAAGAATTCCCTTTAGTTCCCTTGGAGTTCTTTTTATAATACAATGCAGCCATAATGATAATTTCGCAAGTGTCAAATATTAAAAATAGTTTTGTTAACTCAAACACTGCTAAATTCACGTTCTCAGTTTTATTTTTATTTCATTTTTTGCTTTGCCGAGCGATCAATTCCTGTTACAGATGAGATTGCCCTCTCCTTTCAGCTTAGTGAAAACTGAATTAACATAAATAAGAACCATCACGATCAATTTTAAACTTGAATTTGGTAGATGAGATTTCTTTCAGAAGCTAATTGCTAAATTTCAGAAAACAGCTTAGTGATATCTATGTATTTACATATAGGGTGTTTCAAAAAGGTGTAACCAATTTCAGATGATGATAACTTTGGACACGAAACTAATATCAGCATTCAATTTGTTGCAGGTGGTAAAAAATATCCTCAAGTTTTCTAGAAATCTATCCAATGGATCATGCGACGAAACCACAGATTGTGGAGTGGTTTATTGAAACCCGATCCGAAGCGCTGATTCAGCGGAATTTCAGAACAAAATATGGGAGCAAAACGCCCATACGTAACAGCATCAGAAAGTGGTACAAGTCTTGGTAGCGTCGTTACAAAAAAAAAAAGCCCCGAATGACCATCATCGGTTCCAGAAAGGAAACTGGTAGTGTCCTTACAAAGCAAAACCCCGGATGACCATCGCCGGTTCCAGAAAGGAAACTGGTAGTGTCCTTACAAAGCAAAACCCCGAATGACCATCGCCGGTTCCAGAAAGGAAACTGGTAGTATCCTTACAAAGCAAAACCCCGGATGGCCATCGCCGGTTCCAGAAAGGAAACTGGTAGTGTCCTTACAAAGCAAAACCCCGGATGACCATCACCGGTTCCAAAAAGGAAACTGGTAGTGTCCTTTCAAAGAAAAGCCCCGAATGACCATCGCCGGTTCCAGAAAGGAAACTGGAAGTGTCCTGACAAAGAAAAACCCCGGATGACCATCGCCGGTTCCAGAAAGGGAGGAAGTTGTGAGACAAACATTCACTCATGGCCTTCGAAAGTTAATGACCCTCGGCCCTCGCAAGTCAATCAAACTTGGGGATTGCCAGCACGACAGCTGGCAATCCACAAGTCGTCAGTTCACAGAGTGTTACGTCAGAAATGCACCCGTATAAACTGCAGACAACGCATCACATAATCTCAGATGATCATGTGAAACGTAAGCAGTTTGCTGAAGAGATGTTGGAAAACATTGCAAGTGCTGATTCGTTCCTGAGACAAATCTATTTCCCGGATGAGTGCACTCTTCATGTTTCTGGAAAGGTTAATAAACAGAATGTGAGAATTTGGGGAACTCAACATCCGCATTGCACAATGGAAAATGAACATGCTAGCCCAAACGTAAATGTTTGGTGTGGCATAATGATCGACAGTGTTATTGGACCCCTTTTCTTTCAGGAAGTGACCATGAGATATGGTAATTACCTGGGCACTATTGAGAAGTTCGTGTATCCCCAGTTGGATGAACTAGCAACTCCGGTATTTTTCCAAAAGGATGGTGCGCCACTTCATTGGGCTTTGATTGTGAGGAGGTATCTGGATAAAAATTTCCCAATC
This sequence comes from Macrothele yani, assembly GCA_039090855.1. NCBI lineage: Eukaryota > Metazoa > Arthropoda > Arachnida > Araneae > Macrothelidae > Macrothele > Macrothele yani. The sequence continues at coordinate 87,312,411 of CM076998.1, read as the reverse complement.
GATGGATTGGGCGTGGTTAGTATTTGAGGAGTTTTATACTTCATACATCTTTCGTTAGGTGGTGTTTGTGTACTTCTGTTTGCATTGTATCTCAGCTTCTAAAAATAGTATTGAGAATGTATTTTTTTTACTGTATGCCATTCGCTACAGTAGATATGTGGGACATTACTCTTTAAATAATGCTCAGATTTCCCGGTAGGGGGCGTAAAGGTCAAATCTTTTTCTCGCTGCCTCTGCTCCCGAGAGACGTATTTGAAAAATTATTTCTCTTTAGCATAGTTTTTCTCCATGAAGAATATTTTTTTGCCTGTTTTCAACTTACTCTGCATGTAAAATTCTTCCGCTAGAAGGCGTAGAGCAATAACATGTTTGCTTCTATATTTCCCTCCTTTAACTGTTTGATTTCAAAATCTGTTTGTCTCCGATATTCTTTCTGCTGTGAGAAACATTTTGTGCACCGTTTGTTAATTTTCATAACATACTTTTTAGCTCCTGGTGGAAGTAAGCAGCTGTTTCTATTTCTGGATATTTTATCGATTGTAGAAATCCGGTTGACTTTTTCCTAACGGTTGCATTGACTTTGAATAAATTTGATAAATTTAATTCGCGTCAGAAAGGATTTAAAAGACGTGCTCGTTACAACCGAAAATTCGGTGCCATTTATTTTTGTTTGCAATTTTCATAATGAATTTCTCTGCGAGTTTTGCAAGTAAAACAACGAGGTTTGTATTTTGTAGATTAATTAAGACATCATGCAACTTTTCTTAATGGAACTTTTTTTTTGCGAAGGCTGTATAAAGAAACTTCTGTTTTTATTTTTATGTAAAGCAACCCACAGGGGTGGAACTGGCGTGTGGTAAATCTTTACTTCATTTTGAGTACTTTTATAATTGAAAGTATATATCTGTGATCAATCATTGAAAAGATAAAAGCTTGTTTAAATCTGTTTTGAGAAACCTGGCATACTTTATATAAAAACATAAATACAAAATCATTTCTTGTTTCCATTATAATGGAAATATTTAATTATTAAAGAGAAGTTCAAAACGTATAACATGATGCAAAAGAAAAATATTGATTTATATATATCATATTGAAGAAAAGGGTGATGTTCGTCATAATGTTACATACAATACTTGTCCGGGAGAAAAGAAATTATTTTTAATTTTGGAAAGTAGAAAACTTTTTAATTTGGAATGCATTGTACGCCTAAGCAGACAAGAGTTCGAAAAGAGATGAGACACTCCGATGGCACAGTGGCCCAAGCGCTGACCCTTCGTGCGAATGAGCACGGATTCAAGACCCGGATGAGGCATGGGTATTGTGTTTGCCAACCACAGAACTGGCTCTCTTTGTTCCCTGGAGCCAGTGACTTCAAATGAGAGATGGCTGACTATTTGTAGGCATAACATTTGTTCACGGCATTCGTTAAATCGTTAAACAAAAGCGACAATATGGCTTTGACAAAATTCTTGAGCTGCGTCTTTCAGCTTCGTCCTACGCTCTTTTGTTCTGAATTGACATCGTAAATGCACTCTCGTCTGAAAAGCAAAAATAACGTAAAAACTAATGTTCCATGGGCTCTACAAGAAATGCAACTTTATTTTAAAGGTAAAGTTAACTGAAATTACGTACATCTATTTTTAAGCCATATCTTTCTTCACTGACGGAAAATCCTGTTTACTGAATTTACCTACAATATGGCTTTCAAATCCCTCGCGTACTGAGCAAAATTTCCAGAGCAACGGAGAATCTTAGTCCCTTAGGCACTGAAATACATATCTCTAGTTCCTCCAATGCAGAAAAAACAAAGTGAATTACGGTAACTTATTATTTTTTATTCCATTTCTCCTCTACTTCCAACTATGAGAAAATGATTTGTTGGGAAAGGCAAGGTATCTTTCAGAGCAATTTGCATGAGAATAACATTTGGTTTCCCCATGACAGCGTTGTTTTATGTCTTGCACCATCAATCTCCCTGGGACGTTTTCATGTAGAAACGCTATCTTAATATCATTTGCCAAACTATACACCTGCCAGACACATTTCCATTTCATGGGTTTCTGATTTCGTTTGCATTATTAGTTGGCATCATTTTCCCTGGCAACATGATAATTTGTAGCTGTGTGAATTCAAATTTTGGTTTCTGCAGAACAGCGTTGTATAGACATTTCTCTGACCACGGTTTAAAATCAGGAGTATATTATTTATGGTGAAATATTTATGCGAATGTTAATAGGAAAGTAATTTTACTCTTCTAATGTTTTGAGGGAGTTGTTCTTTATGCCGAATAGAGAAATACGTGTTGGCATTACACCAGGAGCATAAAACCATAAAGCAAAGTGTCAAATCCATTCTGAGCTCACTGATTTTTCTCTCGATCACTGTTCTAAAAGGATGAATTTTGAATTCCAAATATCAAAATTATAAAAAAAATCGTTTTTAACGTTCGCCATGGCACCTGATATCTTTGTTTTTTTATACCTGGCTTAAACGTTGTACTTGTACACTTACGTATAGAAAACTAACTTGTTTAGAATATTTCAGAATGAAAAGAAATCCATAGAGTACAAAACATTTATCAAAAGAAAAAATGTAAATACTTAAAAAAAAGAATTTAAAAATTTACTAATTGTTACTAATAGCCGTGTCATAAGTTGTTTCCCTTCAACTTTCACTTGGTTTCAACTTTCAATAAAGGAAATTCGTCTCAAAGAATTCCCTTTAGTTCCTTAGGAGTTCTTTTTATTATACAATGCAGCCATAATGATAATTTCGCAAGTGTCAAATATTAAAAATAGTTTTGTTAACTCAAACACTGCTAAATTCACGTTCTCAGTTTTATTTTTATTTCATTTTTTGCTTTGCCGAGCGATCAATTCCTGTTACAGATGAGATTGCCCTCTCCTTTCAGCTTAGTGAAAACTGAATTAACATAAATAAGAACCATCACGATCAATTTTAAACTTGAATTTGGTAGATGAGATTTCTTTCAGAAGCTAATTGCTAAATTTCAGAAAACAGCTTAGTGATATCTATGTATTTACATATAGGGTGTTTCAAAAAGGTGTAACCAATTTCAGATGATGATAACTTTGGATACGAAACTAATATCAGCATTCAATTTGTTGCAGGTGGTAAAGAATATCCTCAAGTTTTCTAGAAGTCTATCCAATGGATCCTGCGACGAAACCACAGATTGTGGAGTGGTTAGTTGAAACCCGATCCGAAGCGCTGATTCAGCGGAATTTCAGAACAAAATATGGGAGCAAAACGCCCATACGTAACAGCATCAGAAAGTGGTACAAGTCTTGGTAGCGTCCTTACAAAGAAAAGACCCGAATGACCATCACCGGTTCCAGAAAGGAAACTGGTAGTGTCCTTACAAAGCAAAACCCCCGATGGTCATCGCCGGTTCCAGAAAGGAAACTGGTAGTGTCCTTACAAAGCAAAACCCCGGATGACCATCGCCGGTTCCAGAATGGAAACTGGTAGTTTCCTTACAAAGCAAAACCCCGGATGACCATCGCCGGTTCCAGAAAGGAAACTGGTAGTGTCCTTTCAAAGAAAAGCCCCGAATGACCATCGCCGGTTCCAGAAAGGAAACTGGAAGTGTCCTTACAAAGAAAAACCCGGATGACCATCGCCGGTTACAGAAAGGGAGGAAGTTGTGAGACAAACATTCACTCATGGCCTTCGGAAGTCAATGGCCCTCGGCCCTCGAAAGTCAATCAATCTTGGGGATTGCCAGCACGACAGCTGGCAATCCCCAAGTCGTCAGTGCACAGAGTGTTACGTCAGAGATTGGAAATGCACCCGTATAAACTGCAGATAACGCATCAGATAATCTCAGATGATCATGTGGAACGTAAGCAGTTTGCTGAAGAGATGTTGGAAAACATTGCAAGTGCTGAATCGTTCCTGAGACAAATCTATTTCCCGGATGAGTGCACTCTTCATGTTTCTGGAAAGGTTAATAAACAGAATGTGAGAATTTGGGGAACTGAACATCCGCATTGCACAATGGAAAATTAACATGCTAGCCCAAACGTAAATGTTTGGTGTGGCATAATGATCGACAGTGTTATTGGACCCCTTTTCTTTCAGGAAGTGACCATGAGATATGATAATTACCTGGGCATTATTGAGAAGTTTGTGTATCCCCAGTTGGATGAACTAGCAACTCCGGTATTTTTCCAAAAGGATGGTGCGCCACTTCATTGGGCTTTGATTGTGAGGAGGTATCTGGATAAAAATTTCCCAATCGATGGATTGGGCGTGGTGGCCTCATTGCATGACCCGTACGTTCGCCGGACTTTAACACGCTTTGACTTTTTTTTCATGGGGATTCATCAAGGGTGAGGTTTACAGCACCATTGTTGCAGACATTGCTGACCTAAAGAGGAGGATTACACACGCACTGCAGGAAGTTAATACGGACATTCTCGAACGAACAGGTTGGAACAGGAATACCGTTTAGACATTGTTCGGGTGACAAATGGCGCCCATGTTGAATGTCTATAAAACTTCATGGTCTGTTCTGTCAATTAACACAAGTTGTATATTGAGATCATTTATATTAAAACTGTTATAATTATTTGAAGTTGGTTACACCTTTATGGGACACACTGTACTTCCTTTTCCCTGATGATTTTTAGTTGCAAGACAAGTTTGGTATTTCATTTCCTTGATTCTTTAGAGTGGGACTCAGATATTGCAATTTTAGCTTTTGTACTAAAAACACTTTATAACACGTCAAAATTAACTGTCATTTAATTCCAACTTTTTAAAGAATACTACTTCCATTCGAATCTCTTTTCTGCCCATTTCATTATTTGCATTCCTGTAACTGTGTGCATCTGAAATGCTTCCAGGTAGTTTTTTTTGCGTTTCTTTAGGGTTCAGGTCTCGCAACCACAGAAGAAAATGTTCTAAATACAGGTATAATATCAGGGACGACCGAATGTAAAGTCAGAGTTTGCTTAAAAATTGCATAAAGTACCCAATATGTTTATAAACCAAGGTTTAGCTACTACTATTCCTTACAGTGTGCTCCCTTCGTTTGATTGAACTCTCAAAACATAATTCTTTTTTGTTTAGGTTTTATCGACCACTCTGAAACTCGACGGCATAAAGCAGCCGTCTATCCCTAGAAATTTGGAACTACTAATATCAGGGAAGAGAGAGAGAGAGAAATACAGAAATACTGCTCCCCTTAGGACAAAAGAATCACACATGCCTGACCTAGGAATCTAATCTAGACCAAACTCCGGAAATTAGACAGAAGCTAATTATTTTGATCACTCACTTTGACACCGTGGAGGCCAACTAGGTGGGTCATATGATTAACTGATTACATTTCTACCTTTAAGAAGAATGCTGGTGTGGTAGCGAAGAAATGCTGGCCTTTAAAATTCATAGCTATCATTACTGATTGAGATTTTTAATACCAGTAGGAAAATACAATGAATATTTGTTCTATCTTGAATGGTTAGTCTTTACAAAATGTCCGTTAACATTAATAATTTTGCAGTTTTCTCCCAATATATCAATACCTCGAATGAAGAATATATTAAGAAAATGAAACAATGGAACTGTAACATGGAAGCACATTCTAAAAATGCAAGGCGCACGAGAAAGAAAAACGTCTTTCACACGATCGAGTGGTCCGGGACATGGGTTCCTGATGGCTGGCACTGGTAAGTCTGATTTCCGTGCAAGAGATAGATAGCGTGCTTGTGCTTACCATACTGGCAACACAGGAACTAATTGCAGATACCCTGGACTTGTAATCCCATTGAGTATTCACCACCAAGCTGAAGGTTGGGTCCGCAGGGGTACTTTGTAACGTATACTCTAATTTAATCTTCTTTTTGAGTTTCTGTATTATTATGTACATTTGGCTTATTCTCGTTAAACATTTTACTATCTGAAAGCCACAAATTCCTTCTCGACAAATCGCAACAACTGACAACAGGTCAAAGTGCAACTACGTACCAAGTCTGGATAGAGAAAAGCTAGCAGTTTAAATGTTGGGATTGTATTTTTCTTTCGACTGCGTTATGTTATTGAGTAGATCAGAGTGCTGCTATTTGAATATTCTGCGTGATAAAGTGATTTGTAGAAAGAGTGAGTTATACGAGGGGTGATCATTTAATTCGTGGACTGACGCTATAAGTGTACGTACGTTGCCCTTTTTCCAAAGTATCAATAGATAGCGCTGTGAGGGACGGCTGTGAAGGAGGCTACAGGTTAAGGTCCTTTGGCGTCGAGCTGGTGTTGTGTTCAGAGGGTTATTTTGAGTTGCGTGTCATACACGTTCGTTTCAGAATGTCAGACATTCAGACGGAACAGCGGTATGTTTTTCGTTATTGCGTTAGGCGAGGCCTAAGTGCGGCTGGGACTGTTAAAGAGATGACTGAAACCTATGGTAACGACTGTCTTCGTAGGTCTGCTATTTTCAAGTGGCATAAGCGATTCAAGGACGGACGAGATCTTTGGCCGATGACCCAAGACCCAGATAGCCTACTTCCTCAACAACTCTAGAGTAAATAGCCAGAGCGCTGGCAATCATGAATGATAACAGACGAATAACACTGCGTGATTTGGCTGCGAAACTATCAATTTCATACTGCAGCGCTCACGCTATTTTTAAGACCATCTGCAAATGTCACGAATCTGTGCTCAATGGATTCCACAAAGTTTGACTGCAGACCAAAAACAGCAAAGCGTACAAAAGTATACAGATATGTTTAATCGTTTGGAAAGCCAGGGTCCAACTTTCATGAATCGAGCTTTGATTTGCGATGAAACTTGGATCTTTCATAACGATCCCGAAACAAAAACAAAAACCAGTTCAGTCAATGGAAGCATTCCCATTCACCAAGACCCAAAAAACTTCGTATTTCTTTTTCAGCTGGGAAACAAAGGGCTCTTGTGTGTTTTGATTTCAAAGGTGTTCTCGTAACTCACTTTGTGCCTCGGAGAACAACCATGAATTAGGAAGCGTACCCACAGGTTCTCGGAACCAAACTTAGACGTGGCATTCGTAAAAAACGTATCTTTTGGTGTCACATGGTTTTTCCATCACGACAATGCCAGGCCTCATACGGCTCGTACATTATTGTGCAACCAATGATCACTGCCGTAGGTTCCGATGTTCTGCCACATCCGCCATATTCCTTAGACTTAGGACCTTGCAATTTTTTCTCTTTCCACGTCTTAAAAGCTTTGAAAAGGAAACTTTTCGCTTCCAACGACGAAGCTCGCAATGCCACAACGACAACACTTCGCATGCTTTCGTGAAATGGCTTCCAAAACGCCTTTAATCAATAGGTACACCGATGGCGAAAATGTGTGAGGTTCCGGCTAGTGTATTTTGAGAAAGGCAAATGGCAGGATGATTCAGAACGTGACATTTAAGGTAACTTTTCTAACCTGTCCTCGAATTAAATGATCACCCCTTGTATTTTGTAGAAGCGACAGATTGTTATATCATCAGCGTATAATTTAATGCTTGAGTTACTACCAATTACACAGGCCTGCAAACAAAAAAGTGTTTAGAAACCAATAGCTGATTCTGATAGATTTTTAGATGCTGATTTCAAGAAAAATAGTCAAAAAAATCCATCACGTACCATTTTTTCACAAATTGAAAAGTTTGATTTTCGTAGCCACCAATCCATTGTGTTATAATCTACTAAGGAAGGGGATGAGCATTTAGTGTCATAAGTCGTCAATACTGGCGAAAACTGGAGATTTTTAGGGCAGTCTCTGGTGCGAAAAAAAAAACAATTTTCAAGTAATAATGTGTCAAAAAAAGTTTTGTTTGGATAGATTTTACTTCAAAATGGCTCTTATTCGTCGAGAGCCTACGTTAAAAATCACCATGATTCTTCTTGTGTAGAAGAATTGCGAAAGTGGTCTAAAGGCACGAAAAAGTCTTTCCGTTTTGGAATCCCCATGATCTGGAGAGAACCTAAAAATCATAGTGATGACTGCTACTTCTGTTCATGTAACGTGCAGGGATACAATTTAATTAATAAGAGAGAAATATTTTATCCAAACCTCCCGTCGGCAATACGCCCTGTTCCTCATAGCTCAGAAATACCTGTACCTCAGGCTCATGACGAGGACTTTCACGGTGTTTCAGATAGCAGCAAGCCCCAACCTTTTCCCCAGCTGGAATTGAATGATTTAGTCAGAGATTTGGGCCTTTCTAAAGAATCTGCAGAACTCTTAGGCTCTAGGCTAAAGGAAAAGAGTTTATTGGCTCCTGGTACCTCTTTCTCATGGTTCAGAAAGAGAGAAACAGATTTCGTTCCATACTTTTCTCAAGATAGTGGCTTGGTTTACTGTAGCAATGTCCCTAGATTGATGGAGATGTTTAATATACAGTATGACGTGAACGAGTGGAGGCTCTTTATTGACTCGTCAAAAAGAAGCCTCAAAGCAGTGCTTCTGCATAATGGCAGCAAGTATGCTTCAGTGCCATTAGGGCATTCTGTGTACCTGAAAGAATGTTACGAGAATTTAGCCTTGATTCTCACCAAATTGAAATATAAAGATATTGGATGGACGATATGCCGTGATCTAAAAGTGCTTTCCATGCTTCTTGGACAACAAGCAGGGTAGACCAAGTACCCTCGCTTTTTTGTTCTTGTGTAAATGGGACAGTCGGGATAAGGGCAATCACTGGATCAAAAAGGAGTGGCTGCATAGGAAAGCATTAAAACCTGGAAACAAAAATGTAGTAAAGGAAAGTTTGGTTGATCCCAGTAAAGTCCTCTTGCCTCCACTTCACATCAAGCTTGGCTTGATGAAACAATTTGTTAAGGCTCTATCAAAAGAAGGAGAGTGCTTTAAATACCTTGGCAGCAAGTTTCCAGGACTGTCGGAAGCAAACCTAAAGGAAGGTGTTTTCGTAGGTCCAGATCTTCGGAAACGTTTTACAGATGAAGTGTTTGAAAGTAAAATGGTTTTGAGTGAAAAAGAGGCCTTGGGAGCTTTTAAGGAAATCGTCATAAAATTCCTCGGGAACTTTAAGGACCCCAACTTTAAATGTATCGTTCAAAATCTGGTTTCAAAATCTTTGTTATTCTGAATCAGTGCAAACTGAGGGCTATCTGTATCAGACAGCTGTCCTAGTGCTGGGCCTAGCTTTGACTCTTGGATGAAACATATAGTGTTTTGTCCTACAGTATGGTTCTGTCCGTTTTCTATAACCAGTAGCCCTAAATTAAGGATGGGCAACTCCGTATGAGTAAGATTATATATATATATACATATTCAAGCCCATTTTGTGAAAAATCTTTACGTGATTGAGAAAAATGGATGCCATATTTGAAATCAGCGCACCAAATTATATAAAAATCAGTCATTACATTGCAAACACATTTTCATGACTCAAATTTTGCAGGCCTTTGTTATTAATGGTGATTTTCTGAAGCGAAATACTGTGAATAAACAATATTGAACTGAAGTCACGTTGATTCCTTTACGATCCCTAACACTTTACTCTAGAAGTGTTGTACCACGTTTACTTGAGTTCTAAGCTGGTACGACTGAGTTTTATGAGGAATAACCATTAGGTTCAAGGGCAATTAAATCTCCAGTAAAACATTTAGTAGAAGTTCAACCGTACACATAGCAGATACAAACATTTGTAATAATTCAACAGTTATATTACAACGTCTATCAGTCTAAGGAACGTACACGTATAACATGAGAATTTGCGTATCATAGAATGTTCTCTGAACGAGATGATTGTTCAAGCCTCTAACATGGCAGTTTTTAAATCACGGAATGTGAAATACAACGTTACGTAAAATTTAGGGCAGAAACTATATGTTTTAAAGCATCAGATGAGAACAACGGTTCGAGGAGATGAGAATAAATTTTAAACAGTTAGTAAAATCCAGACCTGAAATTTTGAGCCGTGGTTTTCATATTTTAAAAAATACTGTTTAAACTAAAAACCCGTAACGGTGACTGACTGGTCTGATGCGCGAGCTTCGGATCAGGTACCCAAAATGGGCCAGGACTAGTGTCCCGGATGGTGCTCCAGTTGCATAGCGCTGGCCCTGCCCTTCCCGCAGAAACAGCGACCTCCTAACAACGAGAAATGGCAGCGTATAGCTCTTATGGTAGCCTTTTAACCCCGCACCCCTTCAAAAAATTTCCAACCTAAAATTGTTTAGCCTGTGTTCGAAGTGTTACTTTAGCAATTTTTCTCTTGTAGAGTAAAATTAGAATGCAACCATAGCTTAAATATGATTTCTTCAAAAGATTAATCTATATCGTCCTTTTATAGCAATAAATAGGGAATGAATCATCGGAATAGCTAATTCCTCACAAACGTATGAAAGACATCAACATGAAACAAACAAATGAAAGGCATATATATAACTGTGGGCTTACAAATGCCATACATTGAGATTCTGGAAGAAATATTTTTTTGCGAATACGTGGAACAACTACCGAATTTTTAAGGCAGCGAACAGAATATCTGTTGCCTTTATTACTGTTCAACATGTACTTTTAACAGCAGAAAACTTGAAAATTACATCCCCCTGGATTGGGAATAGAATCCGCATCTACCGATTCTTTTTCGATCATGCTATCCGTTATACCACACAGGAAGACGAATACCTAAGTATCTGGGTGTTCATAATCAGAATATTCTTTGATTTATCTACTGCAGTTAAATATCAGCTGCTAAGAAAATGGAGCACGTAAACAAGCTGTGGATAAAAGGCTATTATTTTTTTCTTTATGAAGAGCAATATTTGTATTCTGTGATTAAAAAAACGCTACGAAGATCATGGAGTTAGCATTTCCAAATGTAAAATAAGCAACATTACTAATCACAGAGCGGGAAATCGTCAAACATTGCATTAAACTGGAAAAAGAACGAACACCAAACGAAAATCCATGGGCGCCGATAGGGGGTAACAGGGGTCTCTTGACCCTATCCCCGTATAATTATTTCCCCCTTTATATTATTTTATTTTATTTTGTTTTATTTATTACTTTTTTTTACACTGACAGAACTGGACCACAAGGAAAGATGGAGTTTGGGGCGTTTAATTTAATATCCCAATTTTATTGGAAATTTGGAATTGGAAAACGATAACGTGAAAGCGGAAAAATTAGCAAACCATAAGTTAGTACGCCCAAACAAGTTCCGCTCAGGGTGGTGTGTTTTGGACATAAAAGGCTTGGCGTGGCCTTGCTCGACCCTGTTCATTATTTTGAAAACAGTTACTAATGTACATGTACATGATAATACATGACTATTACTAACATATACTTTCTTGAAGAGCACCGTCAATTAATAATAATAATAGTAGTAGTAGTAGTAGTAGTAATAGTAATAGTATTAATCTTTCATTTTCACGAATTACTGTTTTCTACCTATTAGCTAAATTTTAATTAATTACACTTGACCCCCTTGAAAAAATTCTTGCAGGCGCCCCATGCGAATATCCAAAGGTACGTACTTTTACGTCTATTTCAAAACTAAGATCATGAAAGAAAATCTACCGACTCAAAGAGCAATCGCTAAGTCGTTAAAAATCTCTGTACCAACTGTGTAAACAACGTAATAAACAAAGATTTGAATCTAGAAAAGAAAAACATATAATGTTCCCCGCCTTGTTCCTAGGCACTTGGCTGAGCGCAGAACACGGTATAGACTTCCTTTTTGAGAATCACTTAGCCAGAGACAGATGGAAATTTATTCTGACTATTGCTGAAGCATGGATTTATCTAAACGATTGTGACAAAAAGAAAGGTCGATTTACTATCGTAAAACAGCTGAACAAGACTTATATATTTGGTTCCAAGAATTCAAAGAAAGTTTAAGTAAAGGATTCATGAGTATTGCTGGGTTCTCGTACAACGGGAAATTAAAGTTAAGAAAAGTTGAAAAGAAATTTAAAATCGATTCCAGGTATTACCAAAATATTGTTTTAATTCCTATTTTTAAAGGGGAACCACAAGTCCTTTTCCCACAGAGACTTCAAAATGTAGAACAGGATAAGGCTGCCAATCATACATCCAAAGCAAGCACTCCGTTTCTTTTTAAAAAATGAAAATTGGGACGGTACCTTTTGCTCACATTCCTTCAAAGTACCGTAATGTGTTACTGATGGACTATTGTGCCCTCGGACTGCTGAAAAGAGAGCTTTCTAAACGCAGACCTAAAATAGTTATTCGTCTATCAAAACAGGAAGGAGTGGAATAAAATGCCGCTACAAATTTAAAGAAATGCCCTGTTATCTTGGAAATCTAGATGAAGGTTCATAGTTCAGAGAAAGGACTATCAGATAGAACATTTAAGAGAGATCAACTTTATTATAAACATTAATTATATTGCTGGAAAATCGTTCTAAAAGTGTGTGAACATCCTCTCTATTTCAAACATGTAGATTGAGGAAGAAATATTCTTCACAAATATATGGAACAACTACAGGAATTTTAAGGTGGTAAACAGAATAGTTGGTTACTGTCCAACACATATTGCTTCGACTGGCGAAAATCAGAGAATGATCTGATTCTTAACATTCAGATACTTGGGACTTTGTCGTCCTGGGTGGTGTGACGTATAACATGCTCGAACAAATATCGGGACATGTGAGTTCACTTCGCGCTCGTAATTTTCAAGTTTTCTGATTTTAAAGTTACATGCTGAAGAGTAAGCAAGATAATGGCTATTCTGTTTGCCTCCTTAAAATTCCTGTGGGCGCAATACATTTGTTTTGTTTCCCACGTGGCTAGCCTTACGAAAACTCGAATATTACATCGCCGTGAAACGGGAATCGAATTCGCATCGCCTAATCTACGTGCGATGTTTCTACCGTTACTCCACCCAGGACAATGATGTTCAAAGCAGTTGAAGCTAAAAAATTTCTAGATTTGCGCTGTTTGAAGAAATCCCCGCTTCATCTTAGTTTTGGCAACCATCTTTCATAAATGAAAGGAAGAAAGTAAATTTAATTCCACAGTTAAAGATCATAGAACTCAATGGGAAGCGAATCTCTTGAAGAGTTAACATTTCGGGGAGAAATAGTTTTCAAGTTTTCGAAAGGTTAGCTACATGAGAAACTGTAAAGTGCGACATCTACACCGATGAGCTATTACATTATGACCACCTACCTAACAAGCTGTAGGACCCCCTTTAGCCCGCATAACAGCGGCAACTCGGCGAAGCATCGATTCGGTGAGGTGGCGATAGGTATCCTGGGGTATCTGGTACCTTAATATCAACATCAGGTCCTCCAGTTCCCGTACATTTCGGGGTGGTGGTGATTTAGCGCGAACTCGCTTTTCCAAGTCGAACCACAAATGTTCGATTGGGTTCATGTCAGGTGAATTTGGAGGCCAGTGCATTAACAGAAAGTCACCAGCATGTCTCTCGAACCATTCCTTGACTATTCTGGCAGTGTGGCATGGCGCATTATCCTGTTGGTAATGGCCATCACCAGCAGGGAACACAGTTGCCATAAATGAGTGAACTTGGTCCGAAAAGATGTTCAGATACATTACAGCTGTCAGGGATTGTGCTGTTGGGAATATAGGGTCTAAAACGTCCTAAGAAAACATCGCCTATAACATAACACCGCCGCCGGCCTGTTTCCGCCCAACTGTGCATCCAGGTGCCATAGCCTCCGTTGGTAATTGGCGTATCTGCGCTCAGCTGTCTACGGATGCACCGAGAATCTTGATTTGTCAGACCACGCTACTTTCTTCTAATCATCCACGGGCCAATCTCGATGATCTTGAGCCCATTTCATGCCTTGTTGGCGATGACGTTCAGTGAGCATGGGAACCCGGCTGGGTCTTCGGCTACGCAGACCAATGCTCAGAATGTTGCGATGAATTGTGTGCTGTGACACCTTGCCCTGATCACCACTGCTGTATCAGAGGGTGATTTGTCACACTGCAGCCCTGCGGTCGCTGTGAACAATGAGCGACAATCTCCGCTTCCTTATCGCATCAATGAGTTGCGGACCACCCACGGCTGGACGACAGTTCGTCCATGCCATCTGTACACTACTTTTGATACGTACTCACTACAGCGACACGTGAACAACCCACAAACCGCGCCGTTTCCGAGATCGTACTTCCGAGGCGTCGTGCGATCACAATTTGTCCTTTATCAAACTCCACTGAACCGGCAGATTTTTCCATTTTAACTCCTAACACTCTACTAACCGAAAGTCGGTCCTCGGGTTGTATATATATTGCTCTGTGATCTTCGTCTGCACCACCGTTCGGTCTCCAGGCGCGGTCTTTTCTCTAGGCTAAGGGTGGTCATAATAGAATGACTCATCAGTGTATATGCCGACAATGATACGTATATTCCGCTCTTGTATTTGTGAAGAATTACTTCTCACGGGGATTCGTTTCCCTTTTATTTCTATGATATGCAACGTTGGAGTTAAATCGACCTTTATCCGTACCGAAATGGTATTCCGGGCTACGATGAAACGGTATTTCTTCAAACATCGGTAAAATAATTTTTCGGTTGCTGTGTGTTTCTGGAACGTGGAAAGAGCGATGTATTTATTTGTTTACTGACGCCACGTATATGGAGGATTTTCACCTTGGATCTCGCCCTTTGGATTATTGCTATAATTATAAATAGCCAGTGCCGTTAATGCCCACCAGATGGAGACGTCTCAGTAGCTGAGCCCATCTTACGGATTTATGATGTCCGAAACTGGCTTAAAAATACACATTGCACCGTGGATTGTTGGCCACCGTGGTGTAAATGTAACGCGCTCGGCTAGTTATCGAGAGTTATGTGGTTCAATTCCACAGCGGCGGCTGAAAAACAATGTTTCGGTTGCTGTGTGTTTCTGGAACGTGGAAAGAGCGATGTATTTATTTGTTTACTGACGCCACGTATTTGGAGAATTTTCACCTCGGTATTTCTTCGACTAGCGCACATCTGTAAAATCGTTGGGATTCCTAAGCGAACGTAAATCGAGAGAAGCGAGTTCGATACCTGTTCCAGGATGGTGTAATTTTGAAGTATTTTGAAGGGTGACTACATTTGAAACAGTAAAATTGAAACGGTATTTGAATACTGGCACTGTTATGAATATTGGTGTCACCAAACTGTGCCAAACAATATTCTTAAATAGTAAAAGAATATACCTTTGGGAAAACACGCAGAAAAGATAGTATTTTTTCATGTTTCGTATGTAGTGCGAGGATAGCCAGTATTTAAGCCGTTGGTAAAGCGCTTTTTACTTGAGTGAACCTAGCGATGACATCATATTATTCTCTTTGATGGATGAAAGGTCGATGCCGAAAGAGATGCTGAATGCCCTGAACGCGGTGAAAACAAAGTTTCTTCAAGCTGTCAGTTTTGTTCCGCATCCATCACGGAAGGATAAAGCTGTTATGTATATCTGCTACTGTCTCTTAAGTCAGCAAATATATTTTACGTAATCTTTTTATAGAGCCATAATTGTCTACAAAAGCGTTTTCGTGAAAGATATATGTCTGCATGTTATTAAAAATATTTCATTGCGTTCGGAAAATAACATTTTCTCGTTGCTGAAACAAGTGCTTTTTTTACCATTCATTGACATTTAAATAAAAAATCTTCACCATGATTTTAGTTTCAGTTGTTTTAACCCTTTAACGACCGTGATCCAAAAATCTTGTATCCCTCTAAACACCACAACGCCCGAAACTTCTGTTATTTCCTTTCTTTGTTTAAAAACAACAGTAATGACTGGGAGTGACTCCTGCTGATGCGTCATAGGTCGAGAAATTTTAAAAGCAAATAAGGATAACAAATCAGACTCCCTCTAGACAGGCGTTTCTGGCGTCTATGGCTGTTATTACGTACGGGCGTTTTGGGCGTTATTGTGGTTAAAGGGTTAAGGCATTATGACCACCTTTTAAGTCATTTTCATTGTGCAGAAAATTAGGGTACGGTTCGAGATATCTACCAGCCATAAATGATTGCTTTGTGACGTCCCAAGGAGTGGCTGAAATCTGTAACACCATTGGTTAACTCTGTTTGTACTTAACGAGAAATCAGAAGCAACCGCTAATTTGAGATACTTTAGCCACTCCCAGAACCAACGTTTTTGGAAAGAAGTAGGTTTAATGACTGTCATGACCAAGTGTTAGGGCTATAGGTAGAATCACGCCCCGAATTTGTAGTTATGGTTCTAAAGAAAATGCAGAGCCACCGACTTTAGACATGTACATCTGCCATGTTTCATCTAGGACTCCAAATCTAACTCAACAGGGAGGAATGGTCAGAAGACATCGTCTCAGAGAACTCGGGGCTTGGAAGTACTACAAATTAATCATCCATGTTTGATATACACTGAAATGCCAGAAAAACAGGTACACCAGTCTAATACTTGGTAGGTCCCCCACGGGAGCGCAGGACTACAGAAAAACGACGGGGCATGGACTTCACTAGCTTCTGGAAATATTCTGTAGGCAATGCACATAATACTTCCTGCAGAGCTTTCCACAATTCGGGTATATTCCGAGGTCTCGTATTCCTGTGTTCGATAGCGCGTTGCATGGCATCCCAAATGTATTCCATCACGTTCAGATATGAGGACTTGGGTGAGAATGGCAACACCTCAAACTCAGATGAATGCTCCTCTAACCATAATGTGGCGTCCCGACACTTCTGTGGAGATGCATTGTCCTGTTGGAACAGGCCCAACTCATCAACATGAATGCAGGACATGAACGGGTATACCTCGTCAGAAAGGATGCGCACATAGCGTTGGCCGGTCACAGACGTTTGTAGACGTGCAAAGGGGTCCAAGTGAAGTCCAGCTAAACACACCTCATACCATTACGGACCCCCAACTAGCTGGTACAGTTCCCTGTTGGCAGGCGGGATCTATGACTTCATGGGGTTTGCGCCACACACCAACCCTTCCATATGCCCGATACAGTTGGAAACGCGATTCGGCAGACCAGGCTACTTGTTTCCAGTCATCAAGTGTCCAGTGGCGGTGTTGCCGTGCCCAAGCGAGGTGCATAGCCCTGTTTCGTCCACCCATCAAGGGGACTCGAGTTGGGCGGCGACTACCGAAGCCCATATCGTGCAGGGTACGTTGCACAGTCCGGACCCTGATGCTCGTTGAGGCTCCAGCATTGAATTCTGATGATACCTGCGAGAGTGTTGCACGCCTATCGCGTGAAACGATTCTTGACAGCCGACGATGGTCACGTTCACCCAATGTCTTTTTATGGCCACACTGGTATCGTAGGTTGGAGGTTTTGCCGGAATTCTTGTAGTCACGGTACACCCTTGCAATGATCGTCCGTGAAAATCCGAACTTCTTTTCTACCTCCAAAACACTACGGCCCATCTCACGAGCGCCAACTATGACACCGCCTTGAAAATCGCTTAACAGCTCTGACAGATGTCAAAGATGTCTGTCGCTTTATATACGCAGTGACCTACGCAACCGAGTACGCGCACAGGTGACGTTGCTATGTATTTTGCATAAGCTCGTCTGTACCAGTTTTCCTGGCACTTTAGTGTATATGTGCATTGAGATGCCAGTTTATTAACAACATTTGCCACCTTCTCAGAAATGCCTCATTCTTACGCAAGGAGGCACTTGAGAGTGATGTGTAGCACAAATCAGGCATATCAGGTTCTCGAGCATTAGTTAGAATTCTGTTAAGAAATGGAGTGAGAAAAATGAGTAATCTGAACGTCTTTAGAGATGGCATAATAGTTGGCGCTATGTATGCAGAGTGGAGCATATTTCAACCGCCGTCCTAGCAAGCTTTTCGCTTACAGCGGAAGCACGGTTTACAGAGAATAGCGTATTCGCAAAAAAGTTTCCAACAATCAACAACCCTGTGGGCGAAAACAGCTGGTAGATCTCAGGAGTCTTTAAGTGATGTCATGAACTTGTTCATCAATCCGTATAATTCTGCTCTTTAATTCAGCATTCTTCTTCTCATGGATAAATATCCGCTTCTTCCACATTGTCGTCTTTCACTTTACCGCAAAAGTATTTCCCTTTTTCGTTCTCTCCCTCTCCGACGTCTTTTTCCAACTTCCACTCTAGACTTATTGCAGTAACCTATTTTTTACAATTCCTTTTTTTCACTCATCTACTTATACTTATTTTTTCTTTCCATCTTGGTCTCGTGCTGGAATTCTCCAAGTTCAACATCTTATCCAACTGGATTTATCACGGAAATCTATTACAGACTTCCCTGGCTCCATCCCTAACACAGCTGCTAATCAACTAAAACTGCAGCTGCTACAAGAATCCATTATCAATAGCTTCCCGGACATTGCTTCAACTACTGGATTAACTTACCTCCCATCTGCGTCAGTACCTCTTTCTATTCACAAATCAATCAAACAATCATCTGCGTTTCTTGCCTCACTACAAAAGACCTAACTTCGTCATGCTGACGTTAGATATTCAACCTGTTCTAATATTTGGCTTACCCGGTCTTTCATTTCAACGTACTTGGAAAGCCGCATGTAGCCCGCTTTCATCACCAAATGATATCGACCGCCAATGGCTTTTTCTTCATAATCGTCTTCTTTGACCTTTACGACTTCACCAACTACAAATTTTAACATCAGATATTTGTTCATACAGCAACACCACTGGCTCGACCATTCATCTCTACTCTCAATGTTCCCTACTCTCGCCACTCTTTAATTTCGTGTTTAGCATCACTTCATCCGTCTGTACTGCAGCACACAGTCTTCGTGAGCACATGTTTCTACCTGCATATGACATTATAACTACATGCCGAAGGCCATTATACTCATTTTTCTTTATTCTCACCAAATCAGCAATTTATAATTTCTTAATAATCATGTCAAAGATAATCCACCTTTACCACTTCGTACCGCAAGAACACTACTTCTTCTTCAATTCCGCATTCCACTCATATCCAGATTACAACTCGAACTTACAATGACACGTAAAACTGCTCAACTTTCGAATTTTCATTCCACGTGGAAGACGTCTACTTGTTGGATGTCTGTTCATCGCAATCGTATCCGTCTTAGAAACTAGAACTTCGTACCTTCAGTACTTTTGGTCATTACGTAATGTTTCATTTAATATGTTTGTTCTGAATCAAATATGACTTCTAAAGCAACGGTTTTGGAAAATTTTCTTTCATTGTTTCATCAAGTATCATATTACGTTCTTTTATATCCACTGACTTGTTCTCGCGACGTTTATACTCAGCACTTGTGTTTTAATATCTGTTTTCTTTTATTTTGGTTACCTTATTCACGTATATTATTGCTGTTGTATTATACAATGGAAATAAGTTATTGCTTGTAAAATGACAGAACTGCCAGATTCTCATCACAACAGTCGTGCAATGCATTGCAAGTGTGTGTGGATGACTTTTCAGCATTCGATGGTTTCTTCTTTTTGTTTTAAGTGGCTTGAGTTCTTGACCTACTTTGGAGCTCCTAAGACGTATTAAGAAAGAAATTCTTCACAGCTGCACAAAATGTTTATTTTCATTTTAAATGAAAAATTAATGTTTTAACATACTTAATTCCTCAGCTTATATAAATCAATGTTTTATCTTTTCATGTCTTCATGTACGACTTTTTATTTAATCTTTTAAGCCGCCAATTCTTTATGTATTGTTTAACCCATTAGCACAATAAAGTATTATGACTTCAGTTGTCTGCAGTCTTTGTATGTCTTTTTTAGCTAAGTTCCATGTCTCTACTCTGTACGTAAGCACTGGACGAATGCATTGATTAAACACTTTTCTTTTAAGACATAATGGTATATTGCTTTTAAAAACTGTACTGTTTCTTTTCAAAAGTCTCCAAGTTTTATACGCTGATTAATTTCATCAATGTGATCCTTGCTTGATATCTGCTACCTTAGATACATGTAGGAATCGGTTATCTCCAGTTTTTCCCCCATCAATTGATAAATCTTCATTCCTTGTAAAAGTATTATACATGACTTTTGTCTTCAGAAAGTTCATTTTTAATCCTATTTCTTTATCCATCTCATCAAGTTACTGGATCATACTCTGCAGCTCTAAAGTATTATTTCAAAGACCTCTGAAGGGTTCTTTGAAATATTTTTTTTCAAAAATTAAACGGAAATACTGCCGGGTCGAAATCGGATCAGAAACACCTTGACCCATCCCGTCTGACGCGCAAGGAATTGTCGACAAGGTAAATCGTTGATCCGTGGCCGGTTTACATCTCTGGTCATAGCTTTTGTGTAAATCCCAAGTGAGATCATAGTCAACAATGAAAGAGATCAGATTCTAGGAAGGAAGTGTTTGCTGCATAAACCGTTTAAAAGAGCACTGTTTGGTTAATGCACAAATACGTAAATAGCTCTTCTTTACCCATCACTCTCAATCTTTCTCGATAGATCATTACAACTCATATGAGCTTAATAAAATTGTTTATACAGACAGAGGCCCCGCGAATTTTTTTGCCAGGGGCCCCACACACCCTAGGGCGGCTCTACGTTTGTCAATGAAAAGTACAGAACAGAAAGTGCAGTGATATTTAAGCTGATCGTGTTTCTTTTTACGCTAAAAAGTAACATTGCACGGTACGTTAATACACAACTTTCTTATGTTGAGAAAGCTTAATGCGATATTTTGAAAATCTGAAACTGGATTCCTAGCACACTTCTAGAGATTTTGTTGTCTGAATAATTACTTAAAAACTTCAATCCTTTTTCCGAAAACGGCAAAATCTTCTTTTTTATTTTATGTTTTTTTTTAATTATATGCATCATCCTGCATTTCTTTTTCTCTAGAGTCTTATAATTTTACATCCAGCTTCAATTTGCTCACCTGTTGAACCTTCTTATTCCATTTGAAGCATGTTTTCCCTTTGCTAATGATATAACTTTGTTTCCGCAAAATGAATAAGAAAATAGAAAGTACATGTAAGCCATTTGTTAGCGATTTGCTTATCTCATTGCCACAGTTGCATTCCATTGAAATATTAAATTACTGTCTCTTTAAAAATTCATTAGCGTGCCTTTTACTGTTGCACTCGTCTGCGAGAAATATGGCTCTTGCCGTTCGTTCTGTGAAGAATATTTCATTAAAGGGAAAGTATTGTACTAGAATAAATTCAAGGCGCTTCATCATTTGAAACAATGATGAGTTGTCTCTAGATGAGTTATCAGCATATCACTCTTTTAAAATTCCGAATGCAAATTCTCAGTTCTTCGCAGGGTCCAATTTAAAGAAACGTTCTCTTAGGAGGTGAAACAGCGACGTGTACCCGGCTGCAAGAAACATAAAAGCGATGATGGAAACAGCGAGCGCAGCGAATTTAATGTAATGTATACATCATTCATACGACCATACATTTCTTTTAAGTTATTAAAGAGCATCAGATACATCAGAAACATTTCCTGCTTTGAAATTCTATCGCTTATAAAGATACGCCTTAAATTCAATTACATGTTAAAATTTCGTCAGGAAAATGTGCTTTTAAAATTTAATACATTAGCACTGCTCCTTTTGGTCCCAAAGCAAATAAATGTGACACTGATTTGGTAAGGAATATAACAAGATATGCATGAATTATGTGTTAAACGAAAAATAACCCACACAATTTGAATCTCTTAAAAGCATATGTCATCTCCTCAACGCTGCATTGAAATTTTCCATATCATGTCATTCGCCGGAACAAAAGCGAGTTCTGAAGTCTATCTTATACTTTCCTAAATGTTCAGTAATAAATTGCAACCAATTTTTCACGTTTCGGTTTTCTACGTTCCAGATAAAGCGTTTATACGCAGCTGCGTCCATGTAAAAATTCCAAATCAGGGTATTTATAGGGTATTTGACAAGAAAAAGATGAAAGTATGGTGAAATTCGTTAACCTATCATAGCACAAGGAAATTTCTGGGCTCGAATTTTATTTTTTAAATGGAGAATAAGATGATGAATCTTTAATTCAAGATTTATGCTCGTTTCTTAGTTGCTAAAAAAAGAAAGAAAATGATTTCATAATATGGTAATTATAAACGAAAGTGTCAAAAACAAGGATACCTCTCTAATACCCCGTAGGTCTTCCTCGCGATCGGAGAACGGCTGCAACGCGACGTGGTATTTATTTACTCCACGACTCCACGAGCTCTCTGTAGTACTATGGTGACAATGCACATCTAGCTCCCTCAGGAACGTCCCACAATTCCGTGATATTTGCCGGTGGAGGATTCCTGGCATTGGCTGCACGTTGAACAGCATCTCAAGTGTGTTCGATGGTGCTTAGCCCTTTAACTACCATAACGCCCGTACATACAAACGGCTATAGCCGCCCGAAACGCCTGTCTAGAGTGAGTCAGATTTCTTACCCTTAGCTGTTCTTCAAATTTTTTAAACCTATGAGGGATCAGCAGGAGTTACAATCAGTCGCCATTGTTGTTATTAAACAAAGAAGGGAACCAACAGACAATTTCGGGAGTTATGATATTTGAACTGTTATAAGATTTTTCGGCCGTGGTCGTTAAAGGGTTAAATCCGGCGAACGAGGAGCCAAGTCAGGATGCCAAACCCCGTGGAATGTTTCTCCAGCCATAATCGGGCGACTGTGGACGTGTGTAGTGGCGCATTGTCGTATCGAAAGACGTCACACTCGTCGGAGTGGAGACGGCGGTTTCTGTGGTGCCAGGAACACAAGAACTGGACACATCAGCAATGGGGTCGAGTTCTCTTTATGGATCAGAGCCAATTTAGTCTGACGAGCGATTATAGACGTATACACATCTGGAGAGCGCAGAGAACACGCAATCACACCTCCAACATCATCGAAAGGAACCGGTTGGGAGGTGGCGAAGTTCTCGTTTGGGGCGGTATCATGCTTGGTAGCCGTACTGACGTCCACATCTTCCAAGGAGGTTTAGTCACTGGTGTCCGCTATTGTTCCGATGTTCTTCTGCCTCACGTACGTCTTTTTAGAGGGGCTGTGGGTCCTGAGTTCCTCTTCATGGACGACAACGCTACACCACATCGTACAGTGGCTGTCGCAGAGCTGTTGGTGAGTGAAGATATTTACCGCATGGATTGGCCTGCAAGGTCCCCGGACCTAAATCCAATCGAACACGTGTAGGATCTTCTCGGGAGACGCTTGGCAGCACGTCACCAGCCACCAGCAACGATTTCGTAGCTGCGATTGGCGCTACAAGAGGAATGGGCCGCGATGGCTCAACAGCTCCTTGACAACCTCGTCCTCAGCATGGACAGACGTTGTTAATCCTGCAACGCAGTCAGGGGTGATCATATCCCCTACTAAAAACTGGATTTTTATTGGCAGGCGCCTGTCACATGGACGTTTCTGTCTTCTGTCCAGTTGTGCTCGAAGCTACCTTTTCAATAAAGTGCCTTTGTATCCTTTGGATTCCTTGTTTGGACGGTTTTGCTTGCTTGTCACATATTCTCACATCTTGGGGATCTTATGGTATGATTTGAGTCGATGTGGAGCACTTCGGCACGACGTTACAATCGAAAAACCGTCTCGTCTTTAAATTTTGCACGCCAGTATATATGTACGTTTAGGACCGTCTAAATAAGGAAAGCGTATGGTAAATAAATAAATACATAGCTCTTCCCACGTTCCAGAAACATACAGCAACCGAAAAATTGTTTTTCAGCCGCCGGTGTGGAATTGAACCACAGAACTCTCGATATCTAGCCGAGTGCGTTACACTTACACCACGGTGGCCTATAATAAAAAAAATGCACATAACACCGTTGATTGTTGACCACCAAGGTGTAAATGTAACGCACCCGGCAAGATATTGAGAGTTCTGTGGTTCAATTCCACAGCGGCGGCTGAAAAACAATTTTTCGGTTGCTGTGTGTTTCTGGAACGTGGAAAGAGCGATGTATTTATTTATTTACTGTCGCCACGTTTTTGGAGGATTTTTACCTTGGATCTCGCCCTTTGGTTTTAACTGCTATAATACATATATAGTCAGTGCCGTTAATGCCCACCAGATGGAGACGTCTCAGTAGCTGAGCCCATTTTACGGATTTTTGATGTCAGTAGCTGACTTAAAAATGCACATAGCACCGTGGATTGTTGGCCACCGTGGTGTAAATGTAACGCACTCCGCTAGATATCGAGAGTTCTGTGGTTCAATTCCACAGCGGCTGCTGGAAAACAATTATTCGGTTGCTGTGTGTTTCTGGAACGTGGTAAGAGCGATGTATTTATTTATTTACTGTCACAACGTTTTTGGAGGATTTTCACCGCGTGTGGTAAAAGTGAAGCAAAACTATCTAGTTTGAAAATGTGAATTTTCTTTGCTGATTTTTACTTTCAGTGTACACGCAAACATTAATGCAGTTTCCCTAATTCCAAAGCACCGCCATCGTCATCCGAATGAAAGTGCGATTTGCCGCAGATTTTCGTTATGTTGGAGTTTAATGACTCACGTGATTATCGGAGGCTAGGAAACGAGAGCCGTTCCAAATTATGAAGTTGCAGTTCTAAGATTTGCGGAAGTGAATCAAAGCAGAAAAACAAACGACGAACGCATTGCACAGAAGAATCTTACTGAGGTGTCCCTTGCATGGGGGTAGCACTGTAATTTATGGTAACGTACCACGTGACATGTCGTAGATGACGTACTACTGAGATGAAGCATTAATCAGATCTACAATGAAGCAGCGGTAAGACTGAATGCCAGTGTAATTCGGTTGGAATAACACTCGCTCCTGATTAAGCAGTCGTGGGTTAGAATCACACCACCGGCAGAAAGGTTGTAGTTGATATGTTATGCTACCCAGAAAGGTGCATGTAAAGTAATAAAGGACGGAAGAAGCAGCAGCCAAATAAATAAATAGCTCAATTTACAGCCATCCGATACGTTGTGCTTCTCTTTATTTTTTCGTTAAAATTTTACAAACTCAATCTTCAATCATCTTTTCGAGAGATAGAATCCTGCTTAATCTGACGAAACACAAACCGAGAATAATGCATAAATGAAAGTACAAAACAATATGCATGTTCAGCTCAGAACATCTAAATGAATTCACTGGTCCACATAAATGAGAATAAATATTTCATTCCTCAAAATGGGTTTGGGTTATCACAGCAGCATATTCATTCTAAGTTTGTTTTCATTTTATGATATTGCGTACCGAAACAAACACTTGAATTTTCTCATAACTTCGCTGAACACCAGAGGATCCAGAGAAAAGTTATCAGCATTATGACTTTAAAATATTAAATTTCAACGAACATTTCGCCAGTGATTTTCGAAAGAATCATGCCCACAGCATCACGGATTCTCCCCGTAACTCTCATAAAAAATTCAACAAAATCTTCGAAAAGCTGAATGCGTTTCCTACACATTTTTTTCTTCATTTCAGGAATAACTTCCAACAGTATTTTTGCTAAAAAAAGGTACTGAAGTACGAAAAAGGCAGAGAATGAACTAAAAATAAAAACCAAATTCTAAATATTTCCCCAGTTTACAGCAAAATAAGATATTAAAATTTTCTATGCCAAGGGACAGGATTTACGAACGATTTCTTTCAAGAGATTCTTATAAGAAATGGTACACCTGTCTTGTTGAACTGGCGTACAATTTATAGTACATATTTTTTGCATAACTTACAAATGATCCTGTCTATCTCCCTATTTCCTCCGGGAATCAAGATGCAAGAGCCGCTTTCAAGACTTCCTTTAAATCTGTTGAAGGGATATCTTCATTGTTCACGATCAAAAGTACTCCACATACCATAAGCATAGAGATGAAATAATCAGAAGGACCTGCGTTTTGTATTAATACTTTCCTTTAGCAGCAGTGACACTGTTTTCAAATTTTCGGTGTCGTTTCATTTTACGTCAGCTTTTAAAATTTTTAAATCATAACGAAACCGAAAATGCGAGTTGGCGATGGAGTGGCGGTTGAATCACATCCTAATGCATCATGATAACAAATTCCATCCTCAGAGATCTGATATACAGGGGTTGCAAAAAATATTAAGTAAAACATTCAGAAGCATGTATAAGTTAAACGAACTACACAATGCAGCACAAGGGTAACTTGTGCTCTTTCATCCTCTAACTGGATGGAAGGCATCAACTCGGGGTTAGCAAAATAAGGTGATATCAGCTCGAACGAATATACTTGCGGCATAAAATGTGGGCCGAACGCAGCGTGAACACGTACATCACACAGCGTTGCTCCCCCCTTAGCTTCTTCATTCAAAGTGGTCATTGTGGGGAATTACTGACACTAATCCTTTCTGATTCATTACATGTGATCAAAGGACCATTACAACAATAGAGACGAACCTACAAAGAATCGAGGGCAAATATTTGAGTCACTTGTGGCACGATGTCCTCGTCAGGGAGACTAAGTCTCCCCCATTATGCTTTGGCAATGGATTACAGAATCAAGGCCCAGAAGGGAGAGCTTATAATTTGTGACAGGTTTATTGTCGGTACTGCTGAGATAAGACACAGAAAGGAATTGTGCCGTATTTTTTGCAAAATCCGGTGATATGTGAACATTTTTGTTCGGGGAGAGCAGTAAAATTTGAGTACCCTTTGGTTCAGATACATCTGCCGCGTAAAGAATTAATCTTCCACAAAGTCATAATAGTTGCTATTTAATCGAAGGTCCCATTGTGATGGTAAGCCATGTATGCTGGCATGGAAGAAACAGGGTTACTGTTGATGCAGCCACGCTGTTATGTCCTGTATCACACCTGCGTCTGTAGCAAAATACTACAGTGACCAAATGCATTGTCTCAAAAGAGCCAAGAAGCTGGAAATCTGGTTGAGAATGCTTCAAAGCTGCAGACGGAATGCTCCAAAATTCCAAACGATATCGCTGAAACTACTCCTCCGTGCTTTGCATGTCATCTGGCATTATCGAACAACAGTAGCCTAGGTATTTTTCGATGAAAGGTATGACGCAACACGCCAAGTGTCTGTTACACTTGGACGGAGCCCAGGAAACCAACTAGAAGTCTGTTGCCATAATTCTTCGGCTAGATGACGACGTCTTGACTTTTTTTGCAGTGGAAATGCCAGGTGCTTCAACTTCATGAACGCTCGTCCGAGTTCTACTGTCTAACGATCTTCCAAGTTTCGTCTTCCGTGACAAAAAGCTGCAAGAAAGTCTCACCATAATGATGTTAGCTGGTCAAAAACGTGACGCAGAGACCCATTGGTCTTGCCTTATGTTGTTAGACACCCACCTGGCGCAAATTTTCCGATAAACCAGTTGATCAATCAAAACTCTATGAACCCTTGCCATTAAAACTTGTAGTTCGTTAACGAGTTCTCTCACTGTAATACACCTGTTGATGCAAATGAGAGCATCCGCCTGTAGCATAATATTCTGTCAAAAAGACTGCTATTTGAGAGGATACTATTCGATTCAACATTTTTCCTTTCCTCTGCAAAGTCCTTGTATCATTTTTGTTTCTGCTTCCATTACGTTACATAAAATCTTCGCCGTACACTTCCATCAACTGGCGGTAGACTTCCGTTGCAGCAGCACCCTTTGGAAAGACCTTGCATCATCTTCGGACTCGTTTCTGTGGCATAACACCTACGCCGTACACTTCCACTAATTGGCGATGGATTTCCAAGAGAGTAACGCCCTTTTCATGAATAAAACGAGTTACACACTGTACATTCTTCTTTGACCTATAAAATGCTATTTATGGGGGTTATAGATCTGATTTTTACGCTAGGTTTAACTTCACTTGACTTCAGTCTTAACGATCTAAAGCTTACTGAATTAGCTTTTTGTTGAACTCGAATTACTTCTCCGTCGCTTGTAGATAAAAGTCATAATTAGGCCTTATTATGTACGTATCACTTCAGTAACGCCTTCAGGATTCGATTATAAATTAGTTTACTTACGAATAACCAAACCACTTTCTTTATTAGGAATTCAAGCACGCCAGATTGGTCAGCAACAAGTCGTTCGTCGCACAAGACATGTTTAATGGAACTTGTCCACGATATTTCACAATATAGGTGAATTCTCACTCAATACAATAATCTTATCGACCACAAGTTGCTCGTAAAAAGATCGTCCAACATCTGCACTTTCGGGAATTTCTCTCTCTCTCTCTCTCTCTCGCTCTGCATGAATACAGCTCGCTTTACATTTCGATTTTGCTAATCGCTCATTGCAGTGAATATCGCTGTACTATCCATGAGCCTTTATTTGTCTTAGATTGCACTTCGATCTAAAGGAAGTATTTATTTGTCTTTCATTGCACTTCGATACCATGCCAGGATTGCCAATTTCAAATTCATTGGGAAAAAATTTTTTGCGTTAAGTTTAAAAAACATGTAACGACAACAAACCAAATTTACATAAAGACACAGGAACGCAAAGGAAGGTTAGGTTAGAGATATTTGCTATAGCCATATTGACAATAATGCGGGGATCTTTCTACAGCCGTTCCTAGTAAACGCGGGTACGCATAGCACTTTGTTGGCAGAGTGGTGTTTTTGGGTATGCACGCTTAATTTTACTCTCTTTTCGAGAGTTAAGAACTTAGATGTGATCCGTCTTGTCACCTTATTTATCGTACGACCTTGCACTTAAAAATGGCTTAAGTGCTATACATCGCAATGCCAAACTTTAAAAACAACACTTATCTTTGTTATACGGTAAACCAATACACCAATATCAATCATATGCACTGATGAACAGCGATTTTAAATCATCCATTTTTTGGCGTTGAATAAACTCAAGAATGGCCAAGCTTTCGCTTTTCTCAGGGAGGCATGTTCAAGGTTATTCGTTGGAGCGGGATTCAAGAGAAAGATAGAATAAAATCCCACTCGAACGTATAGCCTTGAAAAAGCTTCCTGAGAACGACGAAAACTTGGCAATTCTTGAGTTCATTTTACATCAGTAAATGGATGATTTAAAACCCCTGTTTATCAGTATATATGACTCACCTATCTATCTCATCATCATCATCATTGTCAAACGTTATCAATCCCTTGCAGGATGAAGGTCCCCCCAAGTTTCTTCTACAATTGTATGCCTTGCGTCTGTCTCCTAAATGTCACTCCGGCATGCTTTCGAATTTCATTCATCCATTTCCCATGGGGTCTTCTTCTGGGTATTTTTATGTCTCTTGGAATCCAGTCTAAAATTTCAGTTGTCCATCGATGGTCTGTTTTTCTGGCAACATGTCCAGCTCATTGCCATTTCAGTAATTTCACTCTGGTCATGATGCCGTCCACTCTTGTCATTCATCCTATCTATCTATTTGACGAGATATGCTGCATAACACTTTCTTTTTTCAAATTTCTACCAAAACTCTTTTTTTCACTTTGCAGCGTAATAGTTTCACAATTTCTGAAATAAGAATTAACTAATACAAACGACAAATTAGCAGCCTCATCAGATAATCTCATTTATATTTCGAAGCTGGAAACTTTGCCGAACGAAGAACCTCGGCATTAATTTCATTTGCATACAGAAATCGAAGTGAAGGCTCTTACAAGTTCTGATATGCTCACTGTAGATTGCAAAGAAACGCCTCTTCCATGAATATTTTGTTAAAACTTTGATCCAAAATTAAAGAAGTAGCTTTATTGTTTCCGTTCTTTTCCGGATAACTTCTCAATAAAAAGTAGTAAAATTTTTAATTCACTTACACGCAGCTGAACCAGAGAGAAATTGGTTCCACAATTAGATGTATTTAAGTTAAATATATTTTATTCCAGACAAAAATTATGTGGGCACATTCTTGTAAAATTAAAGTACTTTTAACTAGATCGCATAAGAGGAATAAGTGAATAAGTATAAATGAAAATAAAAAATTAAATGCACTGCAATGATGTGAGCATTACGAGTAAATTTCTAAGTAGTATAATTTTCAATACCCATTTTTTAACTTTCGTGTATGGGGATTCTTTTTCTCTCATATTGCTATAAAAGACTGATGTGCTGAACGTGTATTCATTTAACCCGAACACTTGCTAAGAATTCGTAATTACGGTTCTCCTTGCTCTTCGTTCTTCATAAAAGTTACCGAAAAAGAAAAACAAGTTAGTAAAATCATGCAATGCATTGATTATGATACGCTTTCCAACATACCAGAAATCATTACTCAAGTTATGAGAATTCAGGCTGTGGAATAACTCTCTGTCCTGTGCCCTGACCTTTGACCCCATTTCGATGATATTCAACAGAACCGGTTCGGCATACCTCCGAAATAACATGATACAGTTTTGTCGCAATCGAAGCATTTTTACGTAAGTCATGATGCATAAAGGCTATGGAATAGATCCTGCTCCTGTGTATTAACCTTTGACCACATTTCGCCCATTTTCAATAGGATTCGTCCCCAGGCAGACCCCTACAACATACTAACATTTCATCCAAATCGAATTTCATCGAAATCGAACCATTTTTACGCACGTTATGAAGCATAAAGTCAACGGAATTCATCCCACTCCTATGTTCTGACCTTTGACCCCACTTCGCCCATTTTCGATAGGGTTCGTTCCCAGGCGGTCTCCTACCATATACTAAAATTTCATTAAAATCGATCCATATTTACGCAAGTTATGAGGCATAAGGGTAATGGAATGGATCCCGCTCCTATGTCGTGACCTTTAACATCATTTGTCCCATTTTCGATAGGGTTCGTCCCCAGTTGGTCCCCACCCACATACTAAAATTTCATCGAAATCGAACTATTTTTACGTGAGTTATCGTGCCGACAGACGGACGGACGGACAGATGGACGGAAAAAGCTGGAGCATATAAGCTTCTTCAACCTACGGTTGGAAAGCGTAAAAAAAGCATTAACCTTTGCCAAGGCACATCTGGGAAAGAACTCACATATATACTAGTTTGTCTAATAAGAATCTACTGACGACAAGCTGAATTCAACATAATTCTATCTAAATCCCGAATAAAATTTTAATTATTGTTAAATTATAATAATTTGGACTTCAACTATCGAGACCTTTTTTCCCCAGGACAAAACTCCTGCCATAGTTTTGGACACAGGCACCAACTACAGACATGCTCGGTTGCTTGAGCATGTTTTGAATTCTTCAAGTGCAGTAAAAATCATATTTTGTTAACAATTTGCATATTTCACTTGAAACTTATGGAATAAGATAACCCTATCGGTTAGCATCAGTAAAATATAATAAAAATAAAAATAATATATTCAACACACATTTTTGAAGTAGTGGGGCCGCGGATCGCCCAGTGGTCAGCGTTCGTGATTGCCTTGGAGAAGACCTCGGGTTCGATCCACTATATATCCGCCGTGCGTCGGATGGGCACGTTAAGCCGTCGGACCCCGGGTACTGGCCGCCCAGTAAGAAATAAGGGCGTCTTCCTCCCCCTTTTTACCTCGCTTCCGTGTGACTTTCCTATCGGGCACTCTAGCCCAAATCTCCTAGCTTCCTACTTCTAAGGGTTGTTTAAGACCTGGGGTCAGACACTCCCTTCCTAAAATCATCTACATATGATCTGATCTTTTGAAGTAGTGTATGTTAAATATATTATTTTAGTATAAATACTTCTGTAATATGCTATGGCAGCTGCGATTTCATGCCGAATTTGGTAGAAGAAACATTTTTGAAATCTATGGAGAAATGAAACAGTTATTTATAAAACTATGAAGGAAAAAAGAGGCCTCCTTAGTAGCATTGATACGAGGCGTTGGCTACTATTTTCGCACTACATGGATCCGGGTTCGAACCTCCTGGGAGGGATAAATGATTTGCTTCCACCTCTAACGCCATAACCCTTCAGCCCTTCACGCATCAGCAGCCAAAAACTAGGGTCGTATGACTGCTTCCATAGCCCACTGAATTGTCAAAGTGGTCGTTAAACACCCTGTCTGAAAAAAAGCTTTTTCTTTTTTTCTCCGCAGTATATTAAAATTTACCCTTAAGCATGAGGAATGAGTGAAAAAAGGGCAATATTTCAAACGTGTTCAACAATTAACTAATGCATAACGATTAATAATACACTTTTATTTATTTTCCAAATTAATTTAAAGAAAATTGTGTATAAATGCTATTGGGAATTGTATTTACTTATTTGTTTGTTCGTTCATTTATTTATTTACTTATTGATACATTCATTTATTTGGTCGAGTATGTCCTGAAATGTACAGAAGTCTGCGCCCATAGTTTTGGATCAAATATAGAGAAAACATCTTTCACTAAAATTTATTTTTATGGAGTAGGTGCAGTTAAAGGTTTTGTAGCCCATTACTCATATTATATTCAAGAAAAAAATCTATGAGGAAAGGAATGAATGCTTTCAGGGTCTTATGTTCTAGAAAGAGGAGAGCAAATTGGTTATCAGCTTTCCGCATATATTTCTGGATTAACACTTAAGAAAATTTTACTCACTTAAGACAATTATTTCAACAATAATACTGTTACAAAAAATTATTTTTCATTTCAAAGATTCCCTCATTTAAGACAATTATTTCAACA
The DNA here is from genome assembly GCA_039090855.1 of Macrothele yani. Classification (NCBI taxonomy): domain Eukaryota; kingdom Metazoa; phylum Arthropoda; class Arachnida; order Araneae; family Macrothelidae; genus Macrothele; species Macrothele yani. Next base: position 87,279,935 of record CM076998.1, on the reverse strand, counting down.
GTTATACATCAGAAATTGTTTTTCTTTACCAAATATTTACTCATTTGAGACACTTATTTTAATATTTATAACATCAGAAGGAATTATTTCTCAAATCAAAGATTTCCTCATTTAAGACAATTATCTCAACAGTTATACAATCAGAAAGAATTCTTCTCCATATCAAAGATTTTCATACTTCATGAAAAAATGGTGAATTATATTTCGTGATAAATCTTGAAAATTTAACAGCACACTTAATAACAATTTCAATGCCATGATAAAAACCTTAAAATTGGAAATTTAGTTGATTTCTTCAGTACGGAAATTTTTTGAGTAAATCGCATATTAAATTTCTAGGATACAAGACGAGCAACGAAAAAAAAAAACCACTTTAGCAACAGAGCATTTCTTGAAATGTGATCGAAAACTCATTCTGAAGGATATATGAGTGAATATATAGCAATAAAGGTTATATGAAGGATATATGAGTGAATATATATGAAATTCGAAAGTATGCAAGAGTGACATGGAGGAGAATGACACAAGATAGACCGTTGTGGAGGAAATTTGGGGAGACCTTCGTCCAGCAGTGGATTGATAATGGTTGACAATGATGATGATGATGATGATATAGCAATATTTTGCATGTCGCTGTAGATAACTTCATGTGGCAATTATGGAAATGTTTCTATAAAGCCAAAAAGGAAGCCTTTGTATTATTGCGTAATTGAAAAATATACAAATAAAAGTTGAACCTTTAATGTTTCAAATTTCTTTTATCATCAATTTTTCTTCTTTCCGACTGTGAGAACATGGCAGATGCTTTGGCGATGTTTCAAAATGACATTCCTTTCTGTCACACTTCTAGGCAAAGAGACGGTGAAGAGTAGTGCGATGATTATATTCACCCTGGAAAAATTGATGATACGCACAGCGACTTCTAGTTGAAAATCCTTTCACAAATGCTGCAAAAAAGAAGTACAGGAATGTTGTCATCTACGACTGACTCTCAAATAGCCTGTTAAGCGATTGGACCATCTGTTTGGCAGGCTGAAGATCAAATGGGAAACAAAAAAATGTCACGTTTCGTCGTTTTTATTGCACAAAAGAGCGCAGAAGGGAGGTTATAAATAAAATGCCGTGGAGTTCAGTTTTGCAGCCAGTTGTCGAAAATTTATATTAAATGCACATCTGATATTTATCATTTATTTATATAATCGGATATGTTCGTAGTAATTTAGTGCATTGTATAATGGGTTGTTAGTACAATCTTTTGGATTTATCGTTTTAATATCATCCTAGCAGTAAGAAGACTATGACGCTTTTCGGAATTTTCCACAAAGTTTTTCCATTGCCAAGTACAGTTCTTATACAAGGCAGAGAATAAAGTGCTTGAGCATAAGCTTTTAGAGCATAAAGTGCTTGCATGTTGCCATCAGTTGTAAAGTTTAAGGCTCACTTTTTTAGTGAATCAATTCTTCACGAACATTGTATTTTGTTTATCTGGGGGTTTAACGACCACCGTGAGGAACTCAATAGACTATAAACCTACCCGTTCCTAATACAGGGCCATTGGTTCCAGGAAAGGGAGTGAAATAAGACTAATGAATGGTCAGTGCTTAGAACACTGCTCCAACGGAGCGGCACATTGCAGTTGCAAATTCCTTCTATTGTTAAATATAAAGCATTTTTCATCTACATGCAAGACCCTGAAACTTACTAAGTGCGTGACTGGTGCTCTCCACGAATTTTTGAACGAAAGCGCTGTATAGGTAAATTTTATGGCAGAGAGGTCTGAAGAGATGGCTTCTAAACATAATGTGGCCTGGAATATGGGATGAGGCATGTGTAGTGAGCTAGTCCGATGGCGGTGGCTTCAAACCATAATGTCGCCTGGAATATGGGATGAGGCATGGCTTGTCCGATGGCGCTGGCTTCTAACCAAAATGTGGCCCGAAATATGGGATGAAGCATGGGTAGGGATCTTGTTCGATGGCGCTGGCTTCTAACCATAATGTGGCCTGGAATATGGGATGAGGCATGAGTAGTGAACTTGTCCGATGGCGTTGGATTCTAACCATAATGTGGCCTGGAATATGGGATGAGGTATGGGTACTTAGCTTGTTCGATGGCGCTGGCTTCTAACCATAATGTGGCCTGGAATATGGGATGAGGCATGAGTAGTGAACTTGTCCGATGGCGTTGGATTCTAACCATAATGTGGCCTGGAATATGGGATGAGGTATGGGTACTTAGCTTGTTCGATGGCACTGGCTTCTGACCATAATGTGTCCTGGATATGGGATGAGGCATGGGTAGTGAGCTTGTTCGATGGCGCTGGCTTCTAACCATAATGTGGCCTGGAATATGGCATGAGGCATGGGTAGTGAGCTTGTCCGATGGCGCTGGCTTCTAACTATAATGTGGCCTTGAATATGGGGTGAGCTTATCAGATGGCGCTGGCTTCTAACTATAATGTGGCCTTGAATATGGGATGAGGCATGGGTAGTGAGCTTGTCCGATGGCGCTGGCTTTGTCCCTTTCCTTAAATCAGTAGCCAAAAATTGGGGACGGATCAGTGTTTGGTGCCATTTAGTTTGCACCTATCCAGAGAGATAGTAAAGACCCCTTCTTCATCTTTACGAATCCCTACTTATACCTCCGCCGTTGATACGGTGGAAAGTTCCAAACGCCAAAAAATGTTTGGGTTGAGCCCCACCAAAAATGGAAACGGGTCGCAGGTCAACGGGTCGGGTTAAGATGTTCCTGACCCGATTTCGACCCGGTTTTATTTTTGAAAAGAAAAAAAATATTTCAAAGAATCCTTCAGAGGTCTTGAAAATAATACTTCAAAGCTGTAGAGTATGATCCAGGAACTTACTGAGAAGGGTACAGAAATATGGTTAAAAATGTACTTTCCGAAGACAAAACTGATGTACAATGCTTTTATGAGAAATGAAGATTTATCAATTGATGGGGAAAAGCTAGATATAACCGATACCTACAGGCATAAAGCAAAGGTCTCATTGATGAAGAAATTAATCGACGTATAAAACAACTTGGTTCGAGAGCTTTTGGAAGAAACAGTACAATTTTTAGGAGCAACATGCCATTATGTCTTAACTTAAAAGAAAAGTGTTTTGCCTCCCTGGTGGCGCAGTGGCCTAAGCGATGGCCTCTGATCATTAGTTCCAAAGGGGTCCGGGTTCGAATCCCGGTGAGGCATGACTGTGTGGGGGTCTTACGGCACTGGCTCTCTCCCTTCCTGGAATCAGTGACCCTAAATTAGGGGCGGGCGACTGCTTATAGCACATTGATTTGCTCACCGTGGTCGTTAGACCTCCAATAAAAAAAAAAAAAAAAAGTGTTTAATCAATGCATTCGTCCAGTGCTTACGTACGGAGCAGAGACGTGGATCTTAACTGAAATAGACATACAAAGACTGCAGACAACTGTAAGAAGCATGTAGAAATGCAGGCTCGGTGTGTCCAAGAAGATAAAAAGAGAAAATCGTGGATAAGGAAAATGACGAGAGTGGAAGACATCATGATCAGAGTAACATCCCTGAAATTGTAATGGGCTAGGCATATTGCCAAGAGAATGGTCCACCGATGAACAACCGAAATTTTAACCTGGATTCTAAAGGACAGGGAAAGACTCAGAAGAAGACCATGAGGGAGATGATTGAATAGAATAGTTTCTTCCACAACGGACTGCCTTGGACCAGTCCGTTGTGGAAGAAACTTGGTGAGACCTTCATCCATTGGATTGATAATGATTGACAATGATGATGATGATGATGATATATCCGAATTTATAGTTCAAAGCAGATTTTTCCGGGTCAGGTCCGGGTCGGGTCCAATTACGTGACGGCTGGGTCCGGGTACAAACTTTTGACCTGTTTCCAACTCTGGGCCCCACTTGTGTTCTATTTATTCACCAAATAAATATTGATGTCATGTAGTTTGCACCTACAAGAGAGATAGTAATATCTTTTAATCCTTACTAATCCCTACTTATTCCTCCACTGTTGCTAAGGTGGAAATTTCCAAACGCCAAAACACTTTTATGTTGAACCTCAGCTTTGTTCCAGTTATTCACCAAAGAAGTATTGGTGAATATGGACGGCAAAGTTGAAATACTTAAATCAAAGTTTGGAAAGAAAATTCTTGAGTTCAACCGAAGGAAATACTTATCAAGCTGCTAGAATATTTCTGTTTCGAAGAACTACTTCACTGAACAATAATTGGGGAATCTAAATATCGAAGTAAATGAGTGGAATCACAATTCTTGGAGGCACCGAACAAACAGTGCTAACGAAGGGTGGAATATTCAGTTGAATGCAATAATCATTTGAAAGAAAAGATCCGAATTTCAACACACTATTGCAAGCTCTTAAAAGAGATGCAGAAATCAAGATCCACAATTTTGAAAAGTGTGAAATGGCATTCCACAGCCCAAAGCAGGGAACATGTACATTGGCATCTGTAGAGGGAATCATCATATTCTTAAAAAGCATCAACAGCAGGATTTCAGAAAATGTTTACGAAGTTTTGCGATGGTATAAATATTAGAATGAGTTGGACAACCATTTTGAACGATCGGTATAACTTATTTCACAGTAGATTAATGACAATTAGTAATATCAGGTACAGTAGTACATACATATCTATTTATTTTGTTTGAAATGCTTTGGAAGAAAACAAAAAACATTCAGCTTGAAGAAACACTTCAGCTGACTTTATACATGTATTTTAAAAATTACTAAGATAAATTATGCTGCTTTTAAACATTCCACATTTATGCATGCTCTTGTGTTTTGCGTAAATATGTAAGTCCTAAAACTGAATAAAAATGTGAAGAAAAGTACAGAATTCTAAGGAAAGTTAGGTAGTATTAGTAATATAACAGAAAGGTGGGTACTATTAGTAATACTACACCGGAAAGGTGAGTTGAGATTATTTACTATACAGGAAAAGTGAGTAGAGATTGGTAAGGATTAGTAGAGATTATTATCTGCATGAGATTACAAATACTAAGGAAAAGGTTATGGGCGCACTCAACACGTAACAGACTGCTGTCATAGTTGCTCATGGTTGGTCTTGAACCACGAACAAAACAAGACAAAAGATAGAAAGAAATCACATGCAGAAAAATAGCTAATTCGCATATTTTTTCATTCAATGAAACCGTATACATAAAAATCGACTTAAATTGTGACGAAGTGGAAGCAGTCGTTTGATGTCCTCATGCGCAGATAATGCATAGAAGTTTGGGTGTTTTGGAAGTAGTGTGGGCAACTTATGCGGTCGTAAGACTCAAGTGCTGGTAGAAGTCGAAGGGCATGGAATAAAAGAGAAGCCAGAAAGAGAAATAAATAAAAATTAGGGTTAACTAAGCAATAAAAGCAGGAAGTTTATATGCACTCCTCAAATAACCGGCACCATACCGAGCTTATGACCGATGTTTTGTTCCTGCTAACCCTCGAGGGAATGATATCCTTACAGAATGTGTCTATCTAGCTCAAATCCCGAGGGTGGGTGTTCTTGCTTTCGTCTGCAGACTTCTATCATGAAAAGCATCATTTGTCGACGGATCGACGAAGTTTGCCATCCATCATAAGACTCATTTACCACTAGACCATCTCAACACTGTTTCACGTACTACTTTTCTCTGCTTTACTAATTCGCTTTTCTATTTGACATGTTTTTCTGTCTCCTTAATAACAACTTTTGCGGAATTAAAATTAAATTCCTGTACTAACGCTATTTCTATTTAACAATTCAAATATGTAGTTTAAATATCGACTCAAAGCTGTTGGGAATAGGAATTTAAACCTTGACCTCCACCAGTCTGAATTCCAATGGCGTCGGGTTAGAATGGGTATCCAGAGCTGAGCCGCACTTGATAATGAGAAAAAATAACTTAATTGGTAAAATTCCAATAAAAAGAAATCATATTTAGTAACACGTTCCCCGATTTCCTAAATGCAAATGTACCCACTACAGTGGTTGAATAACAGGGTAACGCATTGCAGCCTTCCACATCCTTTCACCAGAGCGCAATGAATACCGCGTGGTGGTAGTGGCGATACCCGTCAGCTTGTTGCCTCGGCTTCCTCGACGAAGCTTTGAAAAACATTGATGAATGAGCAGAAGCCAGCTAAACTGCGCATGCGTAAAACTGTCTTTCGGAGCTGGTTGCCTTTCTGTTTAACAGCGGCAATTTTGCTTTCGCGTCGTCGAACAGTGAGCGGCTGATTTTCATTTGTGGAGTTAAGCAAGCTGTAAGGTTCGCTCTTGTAAGTAAAATGAACAAAGGGACCTTTTATTGGAACACCCTTTTAGTTCATTAAGGGATGAAGGAAAAATCCCGTTAGAGACTTGGACCCATATCGACATAATATTTGCTTGGTATAAAAACATAAGAATCAGTCTAGAACTTTTAATGTGGAGTTATAGCAAAATATCCTGGTTAACTGGAAGCGAAAGTAAACATACTTTGTTGTGTTTCTGCTGTTTACTACTGCATGAGCGACGAATATATATAAAGAAAATTTCTACTTCATTCTTTGTGGTTAAGTATGATTTCAGCAGGTGATGTTTGGAAACCTCACAATCCACTGAAATTATATTTCACGTGCAGGGGAAGTACACTCTTCGACAAAAAAAAAAAAATACAGGTGGACTCAGTTCTGACTGAGCCGTCAGTTTGGAACCTAGGATTACGACTTGCAGATCGGAGAGTTGAAATGAGATAATCGAGTATGGTGTCAAAGCGTTTATTTAATTTTTTTGGTTATAGCCAGCACAGGTCTATGATATAAAAAGCAGTTTACATAATTTTTAAAAATAATGCTGAATATATTCCGAACACACAGCAGATCGATGCACAAATTACCCAACGTGGTGCTCTGTCTTCTTGGGCTTCTTACATTCCGCATCACTGGCTCTTGCCTCTCGTTTTGATTTTCTCCACTTTTGCTTGCATTCATTGTGCAAATTCCGCGGCATTTTCGAAAATGTTAACCGGTTCACACGAAAACAATTTTGAAAATTTTTAGTTTAAACCACTTCGACGTGTGTTTTTTTTTTTTGAATAAATATCGTCGAGTGCTTTAAAAATTATACCATGCACAATCGTTTTGCACTCACGGTTGTCCAGATAAACCGCGATAATGTCAAAAGTGTTCATCGGTTCACAGGAAAACATTTTTTTTAATGTTCAGTTCAAACCACTGAGAAATGTTCTTTGTGTATATGAATAGATCTCGTCGAGAGCTTTGAAACGACACCATGCACAGTCGTGTTTCGCTCACGGTTGCCGAGATGAGTCAAACGCGGCTGCACCCCCAGAAATATCGCATTATCTCCCCCGCGCACGATGTATTGCGCAGTACGCGAATTGGACTCCATACTGTTTACGAATATGCCAACACGATTAGTGTGCGGCACGTATTTTTAACGCTGTGATGATTTTCATGGGTACCTATTTTGGCCACAGGCGGTCGCCTTATGTCGCCCCATGTTATCCACCGAGTTAGACGTTGTCGTACGTAAACAAGAAAATAAAATCCCAGAAGGAAGCATCAATCGAGATAAAATTTGTATCTGCAATGTACATGCATCTGAGAGGAAATTATTGCAATTCCAGAGCAGTTGCGCCATTTTTTCGGCTAAAACAGCTCCACGAGTGAAATAAGTCAATACGTTGTAGCGTCATCTCTGACTCGAAAGCAAGCGGTTAACCCAAAGTGGCATAGATACATGCATTTCACGGATTCTGTCCTGAGCTATAGCATACCAGGTGGTTTTCAAATTGTTTATCCTGTAAAAAAATTCCTGGGTAATCCTGCTACAGGAATGGCAACACAACATGTAGTAGAATATCGCCGACGTCAGCCATGCTGGTGGTGCGGTGGACTACGAAGTGTCACCGGCTCTGGCAGGAAATGGCTCCCCAGAAAGTAACTCCCGAGCCGTGTCTCGTTGCACGGTATAAGCAAGATCCGTACGCTGGCCAGCTCATCTCCAGGCACATATACGTTGGTCATCCGCGCCAAGTGCAACTCGTGACTCTCACTAAAGACAACATGACGTCACTGGACACTACCCACGTTGATCGGGCCCGACACTACTGCGGCTATGCTCGCTGGTCAATGGTAATCCGGTGGCCTCCTTGAATGTAGTCCCCGTGACGCAGTAGTCTTTCAGCGGTCCGGATTTCCATTTTCGTATCTGTAGAGGACGCAAGATGACCACGGATGGTTGAGAGCGACGATTTGGGTTATGTTCGTGCGGCCCTCACAACCGTTTGATCCTCCCGTTCTGTAGTTGCCCTCAGCCGTCCACTGCCTGCGTAGCTCTGGGCTGTGCCTTTTTCAACCCACTGGCGCCAACATCGTCTGATTGCGCGTCTCCCCCACCCAAATGAATGGAAATACGGCTTCTTGAATAATCGGCCTCTCTCAGCCAAATTATACGTCCTCTCTGAAACTCGCTCAGCTGCTTGTAATGTGCACAGATCTGACCTGCAGGCATCATCACAGTCCGTACAGGTTAATTCAACCACAATTTGCGGTCAAAATTGTCCCTGCATGCGCGCTTTGTTCTTGATATATCCTCCTCGATGCGCGGCTCTCATGCATTGTGTCGAGCGACTGCTTACGCACTGGATCCTATTTGTTTTATCATTTCTGTATTCGGCCCTGAGGTACATACGTACGGATTTTCGTCAGGATCGAACGACTTTTGCAGGATACTTAGTTTTTTCTGTTGTTTTTGTTTGCAAAGAGTGTATTTGCCTCGTTTTTTGATGCTAGTTTATCATGCCGAACAATGGAATGGTTGAGATCCATGTTAAAATTTTTTACCACTGATGCTCTTTCCATACACCTCATCAGACAACATGAAATACTTAGTGTCGATGATTGGATGTCTGGGAAAAATCCACTATAAAGGGAAGTGTGCCTTATTTTCTCATTAAAGGATCCGATGCAAAGAGAACTCTATTGTAGAATTGCATATTTTACTTAATCCGTTACTGGGTACTAATACTTTTTCAGCTATCTGAAAAGCATCTTTGGTCATACCTGTACAAAGAAACGTGACGGATTTAAAATTGATAGATACAAAGATTTGTGATTATCCCTGCTGTCGGCAATATTCTTCTAACAGTTATGTATTAATACCATCGATTATGATATTCCGAGGATCTCCAGTGCTCAATATGGCTATACTCCGAATAGGTACACCAATCTTAACCTATCTGCATTGCTCAACCAGTACGTGATCATACACAATCTACGACATCTATGTAGGTTTTGCTATAGCTTTCAGCTCTGTAAGAAATGGGTGGTATTTCTAAGTACACTTTGTTCCTGGATCTTTCTGGTAATTTTGTCACGTGATTACTACAACGCGTTTTTCTGAGCTACTTTCTTTCTTTCAGGGCTATAGCAGTTCTGGGTGCTTCAAGGCTCGAATCTCGGCACGTTTCTCTTTGTATTGTTTACGAATGATCTGCATATGTAAAGGTGGTCTATATGATGTTTGCTAATGACGTCAGACTCTTTAGAGAGGTTTATGGTTATGGTAATAAGGGAACACAGCCGTATATAGAGAGAGCCTAAACATTCTCATTTAGTAGTTCAACAGGAGTCAGCCGTTCTAAAAAAATCAAACCACTTTTTCTTTCGTATAAAGGTGAAAAGGTATGTTCGCATTACATCATACACGTTTGAGGATTAAGTGCTAACAAAATCGGATCCTACCAGATCATCCAACTTTAATGAGCATATCTACATTATTGCTTCTTCTGCAAGGAAACGTCTGAAATATTAGATTACGCTTCATTTATTTGGAATCCTTGGCTGTCAGTGGTTGTGAAACAAATAGAAGTTGTTGAGAACAATTTCCTGGGGTACCTGTGCTATAAGAAACAAAGTAAGAGCATGACAGACATTTCTACCTCTCTTTTAAGACAAGTGTTTCGAGTCAGAGATCTTAAAATGAGACGAAATCTCGCATCTCGCCTTGCTGACTTTTTTCTACAAGTTTATTAGTGCGTGCATGCGTGATGCCAAGATGGAACTGGTTTATGTCTTCGCAAAGTCCGTATATTCAGATTGATGTATGCTGATGACACAGTCCTGTTGGTAGAGAGCAAAAGTGAGTTGTAGAGTATGTTGTCTCGGATGTACGAAGTTTGCATGAAATTCGAACTGAGTATAAATAAGGGAAAAACTAAAGTTATGATTTTTGTGCGAGGAACTGTTAGCACTGAATGTAATATAAGTCTAAATGGCACAGTGATTGACCAGGTGAGTGAGTTTGTGTATTTAGGAAGCATGTTTGACGGAAAGAACAAATTAGATGGTGAAATTAATAGGCAAGTGAATTCTTCATTGAAAGTCATAGCTGCTTTGGGGGTTTTCAGAGGAATGATGGGTTTCCAAGAGAGTTCTGCATGGCTGTGTATGAAAGTGTGATTGTTCCTTTGTTCCTACTCTGATGTATGGCAGTGAAATCTGGGTACTACAGAAGAAACATAGAAGTCGTTTGTGTGAAATGCTTTACTTACGGGGGAGGGGTGGCGGGGTGCGGCAGGAATGAAGATGCGTTGCAGCTGTGTAATGTAGAAAAAATGTAGTTAGCAAGGTGGAGACTAATATGCTTCGGTGGTTTGGCCATGTTATAAGAATGACTGATGAGATGCTTACTAAGAAATTTGTTTTAGCCCAAGTGGCAGGAAGGAAAGGTAGAGGAAGGCCAAGGAAGTCAAGGGAAGATCAGATTCAGGAGTGTCTGCATGAGAAAAAGTTTATGAGTATTAAGTATTGAAAGTCTTGTGTACGTCGTGTACTGGATGTTAATGAATCCCGAATTGTACGTCGTGTACTGGATGTTAATGAATCCCGAATTGTACGTCGTGTACTGGATGTTAATGAATCCCGAATTGTACGTCAAGATCGCCGTAAATGGAAAAGTCTGATACGGCAACAGTAAGTAGATAATCAGTCAGACATTTATCTGGTAGTTTGTATTTCTTTGTGGAGTTAACCTCTGAATCTTAGAGAATAGCTAATTGGTGTGTATATATGTATTATTAACAGTAACAGGTACGCTGTCTATTATCTGTCCTTGTTTGGATTCAATACTCCTCCTATTCACCTTATGTCCCACGCTGTGTTCAACCTACTAGCTTAGATATCTGACGTCTAAACCCTGTAGCTCAATGATCTAAGCGCTGGACTCTTATTGTCCGTCCGAGTGGGCCCGGTTTCAAGTCTCGGTTCGGCTTGGGGGATACACCTATTATACATCATTGGCTCCCTTCTTTCCGTGAAACTAGTGTCCCTCAATTAGGGACGGGCGACTGTTTGTAACTTTTTATTTGTGCTCACAGTGGTTATTAAACCCACTAACAAGGACAACAACAAAAGTAGTTCTAACTTCGTCTGTTAGTCACGTGTCGTTAGATTTTACGGCTTGCTTAACTCAGTAAAAGGCATAAATACTGTTGACAGGGGTGCAGTAGAGGACTGGCGGAAACTGACGCAGCCAGGTTACTTTTCTTTCAAGGCCTAACGGTATCAGCCTACTTTTTACCTAACGGAATTGGATTGTCTTCATTTTATTTATTCAATCATCGCCCACTGAAATCAACATTTTTTAACACAAATAACCTCAGCCAAGTTTTTTTCTCTTTCTTCTTCTTTTTCTACTAGCCTTTTTCTTCATCTGTCTCTCTCTCTCTCTCTACCTCTTTGTTTCTTTAATATTATTTTTTCCATGCTGGCTGAGCACAAATTTGCAGGCCCTTTGCTTAACGAAACCACCTCAAAGAAAGCCAATCAGGTGAGTACCAGGCAATCCGCACGAAGAAAGTGATCAACCACAAAGACAAGGTATTACTTTAGATCAAAGTCGCTTTTTGTGTTTCTGACGGTAGAGAATATTGCAAAGTTTTTGAAATTTTAAGTTGCGGTCGACGAAGGCTGTCTAAAAAGTACAAGGCCATGACATTAGAGCGATAACTCCCTCCGTTTGTGCCGTCACTTTCATGTTAAAATACGTCGGTGTCGTATTCGACGTGATACATGACCGCATTGGAAATCAATCGCAAACTTTGCTTTCCTGGTGAAATCACTAAAGAAGGAACTGCTCTCTCTAATGTCATGCATGGCCTTGTGTTTGACGTCCTTGGGTTGATCCACGCTCGAACTAACTCTCCCTCTCCCGTAATTCGGCAGTGATTGAGAATGTCAGACGGAATCCGGATGTAAGAGTCTGCAAGGGTACTTTTTTAGGACTGAACTAATATGGGATAATTTTTAGAACTGAATATACACTAAAGAGCAATTGAATTAGAGATACTTGTCTAGTAACGTGTAGCACCACCTTTCCTCCTGATGATGGCAGCGATTCGTGTCGGCATGGACTCGACAAGACACCGGAAACGTTGGGAAGCCATACGGATCCACGACCCCTGAACAAGCTTCCACAGTTCACGAAGATTTAATGGAGGGGTCAGAGCCTCGAAGATCTCTCTCGATGGCATCCCAGATGTGCTCGATCGGATTGAGGTCAGGTGACCTAGCTTGCCAAGGAGTCGAGGTCACGTCGGTGGAGTGTTCATCCAACCATTTGGATACAATTCGGGAGCGATGGCACGGTGCATTGTCTTGTTGCAGGATGAGGTCCTCAGTGAGATGTTAAAGACGCACAAACGGGAGGAAATGGTCGTCCAGGATATCCAGGTAACGTTGACCTGTGAGGGACGATGTCACACGTACCAGGGGTCCATTTCAGTCCACGTAAACAGTCCCCAGACGAGAATGCCACCCTACCAGCTTGAAGAGTACCCTGCTGGCAAGAAGGATCCATCGCTTCCTGTGATTTCCGCAGTACTCGTATCCTGCTATCACTATGTACTAACATGAATATCGACTCATCAGTCCAGGCCCCATTTTTTCACATGTCTAGGGTCCAGTGGCGATGTTCCCGCGCCTATGCTGACCTTTGCACCCTTTGAGATGACTGAAAAAACTACTTTTAGAAGATAATTATCATCAAAGCCTCAGCTGTGGTAATTATTGCACAGCATGTCTTTGTTAACCATATCTTCCCTTGTGCGATTTTTATCTAGATTAATTTTCTCCTCTTCAAACTTGCATTGATATCTAGGACTGCGCAGTAGAGACTGTTAAGACATGAAAATAAATAAATAAATATTTTGATTGTAATTTTAGGTTTACGTCATTAGCATAATAGAAACTGTCGATACTATTGCAAACTGCGTAAGAGTGGGGAGCAGCAAATGTCTAAGAAGTATGTAAAAACTTTGTAAATTTAATAACAGGAATACAACAAGAAAGATGACACCGAATTTTCGGGTGTAATAAGCACGTCTCTTGAATCCGTTCTGATGCACATTAAATTTATCAAAGCTATTCAAAGTCAATGGAACCAGTATGGAAAACAATAGTATATGACATAAGAATGATGTTTTTCAATCGGGTTTTTAATCCCTCAGATATTGCTGTAAACAGAATCGTGAGCTTACGCCCTTTGGTTGCAGACTTGTGCGTTAAGAAAAACATGAATTTATATGAGAAACATCTCGCACCGGAAACTCTCTCCAACATAGAAAGAAGTTTTCAAATCGGACTCTTAGAAACAGAGATATCGACAAAAATAAGATATGACTTTACGTCCCCTGGTGGGAGAACTATGCATTATTTTAGGAAAAAGTATTCTTAAAAGGTTTTTCCATATGAGCGGTATCGGTCCAAGAAAAAAAAATTTAGTCGAGTTTTAGGAGCCAAGATTTTGCTGCAAATACATTAGAAGCAGAAATTAACACTTATGCCTCCTGGAGGTCAAACCATTCTTTACCAAACATTAGAAATCATGTGAAAAATATTTTCGATCAGGTTTTGAATGCGATACAGGAAGAAATTTTCAAATCGGAGTTTCAGAAGCAGAAATAACGCGGAAAACGCAATTTACCATTGTGCCCCCTAGCGCAAAGTCTATGATTTACTTGAAAATTTTGAATTTATAAGGAAAACATTTCGCATCGGAAACACTATCCAACAAAGCAGGAATTTTTCAAATCGGACTCCTATAAGTAGAGCTATTGACAAAAATAAGATGTACATCTACGCCCCCTGGCGTAGAAACCATGCATTATTTCAAGAAGAAAATGTTCCTAAAAGGTTTGTCGACATGAGTAGTATCGGTCAACAAACGACATTTTTTAATCGAGATTTTAGGAGCTCATATTTAGCAGGAAATACATCAGAAGCGGAAATTAGGACTTACGGCATCTGGTGGCCAAACCGTTTTTTTTTACGAAAATTATAACTTATGTGCAAAGGATTTCCCACCAGGAGCTGTATCCTGTGCAGAAAGAATTTTTCAAATCGAGGATTTAGAAGCAGAGATATAGGGGAGAAAGCAATTTACCTTTACTCCCCCTAGCAGAAAGTCTATGAATTAATTGAAAATTTTGAAATTATATGAAAAACATGTCACGCTGGAAACACTATCCAACAAAGAAGGAATTTTTCAAATCGGATTTCTAGAAGTAAAGATATTGAAAAAAATAAGATATATATCTACGCCCCTGGCGGAGAAACTGTGGAATATTTCAAGAAAATATTCCGAAAATGTTTATCGATGTGAGTGGCATCAGTCCACGAAAGAAAATTTTTTCAATCGATATTTAGAAGCTCAGATTTTATGGCAAATACATCAGAAGCAAAAATGAACACTTACGCCTTCTGGTGGCAGAAGTATTCTTTACCAAAAGATTTTCCATTAGGAGGTGTATCCGCTGAAGAATGTTTTTTTCAAATCGGTTTTAGAAGAAGAGTTATCGGGAAAAATGTAATTTACTTTTACGCCCGTAGCGGAAAATCTATGCGTAATTTGAAAAAGTAACTATATCTAAAACACTCTTCGACAAAAACGGAATCGAAAATAAAAGAATTTTTTTCAATCGGATGTTTAGAAGCCAATATGTGGAATAAAACGTATTTTTGAATTCGACATCATCTGCATTTACCCTAGCGGCGAAATTGTACATCGTAAAAAAAAAAAAACGAAATAAAGGATCATCATTCGCATATTTTAAGCTTCCCAATAGAAAAATAATTTTTCAAATCGGACTAATAGTTGCAGAGATATCGTGGGTACAGGTGGACGGACAAACCGGTAACAAAGCACGATCTTTTTTTACAAAAGACGTGCTAAAAAGAAAAGATTTGCGGTTTTGAGGTAGTCAAATTACATAAGGTAGTATAATTCTCGAGCAATGTTTCAAATGCAGTAACGTCTTTAATGGAAGTTTGGTTGATGTAAATATGCATCATGCAATTCCATTTTACTGGTGAGCATTTATAAAATATTCAACTTTTTCTTTCTTCCTTTTTAACTTTGGAAGGTCTTTATTTCTGCTACTCAGAGCATATCTCCTCTTACTCAACTTCCATACTGAAAATTGCATTTCACAGCTTCGTTTAACCACATGCGTTTTTAACGCATTTCTGTAATTCCAAATTAAGCCATCAAATACGCTATGCAAATATTAAAGCTACAGCTTTTTTCCTTAAGAAGTATTGGAAGAAGAGCATCATTAATTTCTAATATTATGTTGAAGTAACTTTATATATTTTTACTTGTCTTTATTTCTTTTTCGTATGATGCAATAAAGCAGAGAGCACGCAAAATGTTATGTCGCGTTCCAAACTTTACCAAACGGATCATACAAAATAAAATAAGCAAAACCTTAAAAAAATTTTAATCTTCCTTTTAGAGCACCGTTGCAAAACATCATGAACAAATGAAAAAAACTCATTATTACAGCTATAAAAACACGCACCCAACTGGACGAAGAAGTTAGCACAAAAATAAATAAAACAGGCTTTTTTTAAGCTGTTTTGCATCCTTTAAAGGCGCGCGCGTTGTTATGAACATGAAGACTTCGTTTTCCGAGAAGTTGATTTCATCATTTGAAGATCTAACAAACAAAGATTAAATAAAAAAAATACAACAAATTCGTTTGGCGATGACGAGTTTCATTTCAAAAGGAGCGCTCCGAAAAGTCATTTATTTTATGCCTGCAGAAATAGAAAAGTAAGTGATGTCACAGAACCATTTTTTGAGCTCAAGTGAAAATCTTCTTCCCTGGAAGTATCAAATTATTATGTAGACTGCGATTACAACAAACACAAAAGCAGCAAGAAATCATTTAAAAGGCTAAAAAAAAAAGCAATATGATAAGGGCTTCCGATAGCGGAAGGTAATGTATGTCCTCTTGCTACATGCGTTTTGTTCTTAAAATGTGGGGTTTCTCAGCTAATTAAGAGAGGAAAGTGATGCTAACGATTAATTAAAGTAATTTCCCATGGAAATAAAACATGAAATATCTTGAAAAAATATTTCCTATTTTCTTTCCCAACTATTGTCGAGCGGAAGGTGAGTAGTCCTCTCTGCCCATACCTTAAAATTAATTTCACACAGGGCTGCAATCGATAAATTAGACCAGGGGTCGGCAACCCGGCACTTAAGAACAGCCAAAACGTCGTAAAATACATATTCTTTACTTTCAGAAGAGCCATGAACGGCGGCAATGTAAACTATACATAGGATTATTCCGCTGTCTGAGCATGATTAACACAAATTAAAATTGTATCACGAATCAAAAGCATTTAATATATATACAGGTTAAAAAATTCCTTAAAAACATGAGTACTTTCAGACCCACTATGAGTCCATCATCAGATGTTAGTACACTGTGGAAAGTAGTTCGAAGTTCATGTATATAAGCATTAGAATTCAAACACTGTGATGTAAAAGCGTAAAGTGTGGAGGAAATGATGTTCTGCGCATTTGTCGCTGACCAAAGTTATTATTTTTGTTCGTTGATTTTATACATTTGGTGGCGAGTTATTTGTCTCATCGTTTTCAGTTTTATCCAGTAGGCGTTTCCAAGCTTGTGGTATATATAGAGGTGTGGAGTCATTGCAGCAAAAATGTTCTAGGCTATGTATGATGAGGCTTTCTTTTAATAGCAAGGATGATTTTTTAAACGGTGTGACTGAGATTGAGGCTTCGTTCCAGTTGGGGAAATATTCACCTCCGTTCGATAATCGTGAGAGAGCTGTTGCCTCTGATCCAGTTCTAACATTATATCGATGTTCTCTAATTCTAGTTTCAAGGGAACGGGAGGTCGATCCTATGTACACCTAATCGGCTGCTGTAGATGACTCTGCTTTCAAAGGAATTTTATATGTACCAAATTTATTTGACATTTCGATGGGATCTCTGTCATTTTTCATCATAGATAGTATCATCATCATCATCATTGTCAACCATTATCAATCCACTGCTGGACGAAGGTCTCCCCAAGTTTCCTCCACAACGGTCTGTCTTGTGCCAGTCTCCTCCATGTCACTCCCGCATATTTACGAATTTCATCCACCCATCTCCCATGTGGTCTTTTTCTGGGTCTTTTCCTGTCCCTTGGAATCCAATCTAAAATTTCGGCTGTCCATCTATGGTCTGTCTTTCTGGAAAATATTTTTTACAGCTGGTATGCCATTTCGGGGACTTAACTCTGATCATGATGTCCAACGAACTCTGCTTTTATTGTTGTCCCGCGATCCACGAGTGGTTTGTCGGGCTCTTCTTATCTCTCCTGGTTATACCAAGCATGCACCTCTCCATAGCTTCTTTGAGTTGTCTGCAGCCTTTGTATGTCTCTTGATGTAGTTAAGGTCCACGTCTCTGCACCATACGTAAGCACTGGAGAGGATGCATTGATCAAACACTTTTCTTTTAAGACATAATGGCATATTGCTCTTGAAAATTATGCTGATTTCTTAAAGCTCATCCAGTGCAAGTTTTGTACGCCGATAGGAATTTCTTCATCAATGTGACCCTGCACTTGATATCTGCTGTCCAAGATAAACATACGTATCTGTTGTTGTACGTTTCACGGTCACGTTTGAGTAGTATGTCCAAAAAACGCAGTGAGTAGTTAGTCTTGAATTCTGTAGTGAATTTTGTTGCAGCATATCTTGAGGACATGCATTTTGCAAATATATGTAATTCCTCACGTTAATATTTCCAAAATATCAGAATGTCGTCTACATAGCGAGTGTATGGCGCTGGTCCCCTTTTATACTCGGTAAGTACTTCATTTTCCAAGTCCTGAAGGATCAGCTCCACTAATACAGAAGAGAGTGGGGAACCCATGGGCCCTCAGTCTGTTGATATATTATTCCATTGAATTTGAAGTATGTGCGGGTTTGGATTAACTTTAAAACGTTTAATACAGCTTGACATTGATTCAATAAAATGCCGGAAGGAGTAAGGACATTGATTCAATAAAATGTCGGAAAGAGTTGGGATATTGATTCAATAAAATGCCAGAAGGAGTTAGGAAGTATGGCCAAGTAAGCTGTGCTTTATGTGGCCATCAATGCAGGTATGGAAAGGATCGGTGTACCTAAACGCCTGGTGGGATGTTTCATATTGTCCCTTAGTGTCTCTATAGGATTGATATCGGGGAATTTCGGAGGCTAATATATACGTTGGAAGTCCTAACTGTTTTCTCAGACCATTCCTTCACAAAATTGGACCTGTGGCTCTACGAATTGTCATCTTGGAAGACGTCGTCGCCATTCGGGACGTTTCATTGTGACCCATGGTGCCTCTATGGAATTTATATCGGAGAATTTCGGAGGCTAATATATACGTTGGAAGTCTGAACTGTATTCCTCAGACCATTCCTTCACAAAATTGGACCTGTGGCTCTACGAATTGTCATCTTGGAAGACGTCGTCGCCATTCGGGACGTTTCATAGTGTCACATAGTGCCTCTATGGAATTGATATCGGGGAATTTCGGAGGATATTATATACGTTGGAAGTTTGAACTGTATTCCTCAGACCATTCCATCACAACATTGGACCTGTCGCTCTAGGAACTGTCATCTTGGAAGACGTCGTCGCCATTCGGAACGTTTCATAGTGTCCCATAGTGTCTCTATGGGATTGATATCAGGGAATTTCGGAGGCTAATATATACGTTAGAAGTCTGACCTGTATTCCTCAGACCATTCCTTCACAACATTGGACCTGTGGCTCTAGGAATTGTCATCTTGGAAGATGTCGTCGCCATTCGGGACATTTCATAGTGTCCCATAGGGTCTCTATGGGATTGATATCAAAGAATTTCGCAGGCTAATATATACGTTAGAAGTCTGACCTGTATTCCTCAGACCATTTCTTCACAACATTGGACCTGTGACTCTACTAATTGTCATCTTGGAAGACGTCGTCGCCATTCGGGACGTTTCATTGTGACCCATAGTGCCTCTATGGAAATGATATCGGAGAATTTCGGAAGCTAATATATACGTTGGAAGTCTGAACTGTATTCCTCAGACCATTCCTTCACAACATTGGATCTGTGGCTCTAGGAATTGTCCTCTTGGAAGACGCCGTGGCCATTCGTGATGTTTCATAGTGTCCCACACAACCGCCTTCACCTGCTTACATTATAGATCCAGTGCCTCACGTTGTTTGCGCCAATACGAAGACGCCATACAACCGCCTCCACCTGCTTACATTGTGGATCGAGTGCCTCAAGTTGTTTGGGCCAATACGAAGACGCGATACAACCGCCTCCACCTGCTTACATTGTGGATCGAGTGCCTCACGTTGTTTGCGCCAATACGAAGACGCCATACAACAGCCTCCACTTGCTTACATTGTGGATCGAGTGCCTCACGTTGTTCACGCCAATACGAAGACGCCATACAACAGCCTTCACCTGCTTACATTGTGGATCGAGTGCCTCACGTTGTTTGCACCAATACGAAGACGCCATACAACCGCCTCTACCTGCTTACATTGTGGATCGAGTGCCTCACATTTTTTGCGCCAATACGAAGACGCCATACAACCGCCTTCTCCTACTTACATTGTGGATCGAGTGCCTCACGTTGTTTGCGCCAATACGAAGACGCCATACAACCGCCTTCACCTGCTTATACTGTGGATCGAGTGCCTCTCGTTGTTTGCGCCAATACGAAGACGCCATACAACCGCCTCCCCCTGCCCACATTGTAGATCGAGTGCCTCACGTTATTTGCGCCAATACGAAGGCGCCATACAACCACCTCCACCTGCTTACATTGTGGATCGAGTGCCTCACGTTTTTTTGCGCCAATACGGAGACGCCATACGACCGCCTCCACCTACTTACATTGTGGATCGAGTGCCTCACGTTGTTTGCGTCAATACGAAGACGACCATCCACGGAGTGGAATAAAAACGTGTTTCGTCAGACCAGCTCATTTTTGTCTAGTCACCTGACGTCCAGCTTGCACGGTACTTGCACCAGCCGAATCTTTTGAACCGTGGTTAGGAGAGGATGTCGTTGAGGTAGTCTGCTGTTATAGACCACGCGTGCGAGGGTGCGACGAATGGTTATGCCATATACTGTTCTGAGTTGACCTTTTTTGTATTCGGTAGTCAACTGTTGAACAGTGTTACGTCTGTTGGCTTCTACTAGTCGTCGGACCCGCCGTTCACTTCTCACATCAACCTTTCGCTGTCCTGTGCGATTTTGCCTCAGGATCGTCGTTTCGCTGTTTTCATGCCAGTTCTGATACACTTTAACCACAGCGTCTTGCTAACAAAACCACCAGCTCAGCCATTCAGGAAATAGAGGGACCAGTTCTCCAAGCTCCCACAATCTGTCCTTTTTCAAATTCCAATAAATCTTTCCGTTTACCCCTCACGCTCCGAATTTTACTTCCTACTGCTCAATTCACATCCTACATATGTTACGTCGGTCGACGTATCGCACTGCCTCGGAGCACCCGTGGTCAACGGGCGGCATCCATTTTTGATAGAGGTGGTGATAATTCAGTGATCGCTCGGTGTAAAATACACACACAACAAGCCACTTATGTAATAACAGCAAATGATGTACGAACAAACAAACAAAAGGCGTTGCAGGAAGCCACGGCCAGCAAAGTATGCATATGAGGGTATCCCGTGCGTAAGCGCTTGGAGAATACGTAGGTAATGTTAAAGTTTTCCCTGTCAGGTAGTGATAAAACGTCATTATGTCTCAAGAAGCTCATTTAGTTGATTCATTGCGGTGAAGAGCTATAGGGAGATTAGAAACAAGTTGGTCTTAATCATAAGTCGCTAAAAGGTTAAATGCGAATGTATACGTTGTCGGCCACCTCTGAAGACTATTTAAGAACACTAAAAGCACCACGAAAAAGCCTTGAAAAGATATTGGAGGATCACTTCTGCCCAATAAAACTGCCCATTGGTGTTAACTGACGTCGCAATCGGAGCATTACGGCACGCCGATTGGCTCAGCCCGTCACTGCGACAATTGTGATGATTAAACCCCGACATGGGGTATAACTAATTATGATTAACCCCGACATGGGGTATAACTAATTATGATTAACTCCGACATGGGGTATAGCGAATATTGCTTGATAGTGGTGTGTATGCAAAACGGCCTGTTGTAGGTGTGTTTTCTCGAACGTACCCCAGAGAAGAGCTTGCTTTGAATGGTTTCTTCAACATGTTTACTGGACCCACCAGAAATTGACACATTGTGAAAACACAGGGTTGTCTGTGAGAAGATTCAAATCGCGCCCCTTCACTCCAGAGTAAGTTGCTCTCCAAACTAAGCTACACGGACGGTATGTACCGCTGCAGATTTGTCGTCTTGACACGTGATTCACCTCTGCAGTACGTCAAAACACATACTCTTAACCGATGACAGCAGATTCTCGGAGAACATGCATTCCACGAGAACATGGGGCACAATATCTTCCGCTGAACGTTACGGAACGGGAACACTTTGGAGGTGGTGGAATAGTGGTTGGGATTAACGATTGGTCGCCTTTCCACGTAATAACGAGCGACAACCCGTCTAACTGCTGCACGAGATCATGGATCTTCATATTCTTCCTTTTATAGGGGCAGTTCGTACGGATTTCCAGTTAACGGATGAAAATGTACGACCTCATAGAGCTTTGATGGTATATGAATGCCTTAAAATGGAAGATATTACCCGTAGAGCTTGAGCACTATGCTCACCAGAACTTGCTCCGACTGAAAATGTTTGGAACACTTTAAATCAATGAATTGTTGCTCTCTCTTTCTCTCTCTCTCTCTCTCTCTCTCTCTCTCTCTCTCTCTCTCTCTGTCTGTCTGTCTCCTACTCCTCCTGCTACTGCTGTACAGGTCTTGTGGTGTACTCTTCTAGAAGAATGAGATTTCATCTCACAGTCTCCTTTGGGCCCTATGAAGCTTGTACTCCTACCCGGGATGTTCGCATTCTGTATTGAAGATCATGGGATATTGTTTCATGTCTTATTTCACTGATGTTTTTCACAGAGAAATAGCTTGGATACATTTGCGTGCATCTTATTTCTTTCGTGTTCACACTGAACCACAGAGTAACATAAAGTTCCTTCCGTTATGTGCATTACTTTGTTAGTGATTTTCTGGTAACTAAATTTTTGTGGCTGTTGCTTTAATTTTAAGCGTCACTGTACTGTAAGTTAAAATGAAATGAAAGAGCTCTTGTTCCTGAAGCAATGACTGCACTCCAAGGCAGCGGAAATTTTTAACATTTAAGAACGTAGGGTAAGCTGCACTGCAAGTCTCTTCTTTGTCTGTATTGTGAAGGAACAAGGGAAAAAAGAACCAACAACGAACTTTTGTTCGAGTGTAGAGTAGTGCCACATAATGTTTTTAAATGATGAAGAAATTGAATGGGGAGCATTGTCTGTCTCCTGCATGTGTTCTCGTGTTGCATAAACGTAAACATTTTGGGAGCAATTTCCGAAATTGTCTGCTATTTTCAATTTTCTTCTGAGAAACGTAGCTTCAGGGATGTAACAACGTGAGTTTTATGTGCTGCGACTCGATATTATGAATTAGTACTAAGGCATTTGATAAAATAGTGTAGGATGGGCTATCTCTTTGGTTTACTATTGCTGTTTCTGTTTGAGCAGTTCTACACCTGCAGAAACTTACCACCGTAGTAGGCACAACAAAATATTTCTTTCATGATTATTCCTCCGTAAACAAATCGTAACTAGTGTGACTCAGAATTCAACCTGAGTTTTCCCTCGTTTCCAGTGATAATAGTAAAATGATAGATACAATTTCGAAGCTTTGAATTTCCTCAACCATTGACATCTGGGGGAAATGCCATACAGTTCGTTAATCTGATTCGTATAACGCCTTGTATTTTAGCGTTTAATGTATAGTATCTTTTTTTCATGAAAAAAAAATGTTTCCCATGTATTTCGTCGCTTAATTTATAGGTATGTCACACTCTGACACATTAAATATTAACTAAACGAAATATTGAGTTTGTGTATTCTTCTTCTGATGATGACGTGTCACTCAGGTCATTAAAGTATAGCAATCTGGGATCCTTGAGAAACATGCCGGTCACGTCAGCCATGGCGATCTAGACACTAGATTCCAGTGGTCTTGTAAAACGAATCACAGATCTCAGTTTTTGGACCACCGCAACATTTAGCATCAAAGGCAATATGTTTTACTCTGAATTGTTGCTGTAAATGCACGCGAACACTAATTGAAATCCATTATCACGAACACAAGACAACTTGGTCAAATGGAAGCGGGAAAAGGTAGAAGAAATTGGCATTCACACATGGTAGTAAATACTGATTTAATGCCAGAACACTGATATGCAGGAGACATACATTTAGAAGCGGACTCTGAATTAATCTGAAGTTTGTCAACATATTGTAGATGTCCAATGGAAATGCTTCTTTCTGTATGTATTGATTTCATGGTTGTTAATGTCCCGGATGTTGACTAAAGTGGTTGCTTATTTGTCTCAGTTAATGGTCTTGAAGTACAACAGTTCCCCCGGTGGCGCAGTGGTCGAAGCGATGGATTCTGACCATTTCTCTGAGATCGAGTTTGAATCCCAGTGAGGCCTGGATGTTGTAAAGGCCCAAAGTTAGGGCCGGACAAATGCTTATAAGCCCATCGAGTGCTCACGGTGGTTGCTAAATCCCGAGACAAAAAAGAATTCATTTCATTGCAATTTCTAACAGGCATGCAAAATGAGCTCTTCACACTTATGACCTTTTTGTAATTTATATCATGATGGTTTACATCATGGTATGAATTGTGAAAGTGACCCTTAATCAGTAACATGAGGCTTGTTTGAAATTAGCTTACTATCATCAAGTTTTGCAGTGGATTCCCTTCGATCCTATGGATAGAATTTTCTCCCACCTGTCAAAGGTAGCAGAACTATGTGTAGCAGACCGTCGCAGACAGAAAGACAAACTAATTACTATAAGAATGCGAATACTTCGCAATGTGCACGGCATTATTCAAATTTTAACTTATATTTGATAACACTGTATAAAGATTCATCCGTCGAATGTAAAATAGCACGAAAAAGTCTAAGGATTTCGTGTAAACCTTCTGTTTGCCGCTAACTGATTGAATGGTTTCAACGGTTTTATGAAATGTGGGTTAGATTGTGCTCAGCAAAGATAGGCGGTTGTCAAGAGGAATAGTAAGATAAAATACTCTGGTATTGGTTCAGCTTAAAGCTTAATGATATCATATTAGAAGCCCCTAGCACTACAGTTTGCATGTTTCTGAATTAGTATAAGTGATTGCAATGATTGTAAAATTATTATTCATATGTACATGACTTGTCATAATATCTGTGACCCTTGCGACATCGGAGCTCTTTAACATTATGCTCCGGATAACTAACACAAAATCCTTAAGTATACAATGAGTAATATTTTGCGAACTAACGGCCTGAAGAGAATAATTTTTAAGTACTCACATAAATAATTTTATTCGGTTTTAAAGCACATCAGTGTTACGTTTCTAAAGACCTCAACACTATTACATTCCAACGTTAACAACAACTAAAACTTTATAACACGAGGCTCCAAGAATCTCAGTCGCAATACTTCTGGATTGAAGGTTTCAAGAACCTTGGTCCCAATACAACAGTCTGGAATATACAGTGTGAAACGCAAACGTGCACTAACCTGCCCACACGTATTCTTTTTGTTGTTGTTTGAGGTTTTAACTACCACCGTTAGCAACTCCATTAGCTATAAGCAGTCGCCCGTCTTTAAATTAGAGCTAATGGCTCCAGGGAAGGGAGAGAACCAGTGCCGTAAGACAAACACAACATCCATGCCTCACCGGGAATCAAACGCGGACCCATTTCGGACGAATGGTCAGTAGCCAGCGTTTAGACCACTGCGCCATCGGGATGGTCTGTCCACACTTAACGCTGCTAGCTCCACAGATTATATGCATTGTTCTCATCTTGTCAAATCATACATACGTCATTCAAACCTGGCCTCAAACGTGTTTTCGCATAATATTCAGTGATTGAGAAAATATAACGTTAGGTTGAATCGCAAAAAAAAGAATGAACTAAAAATTTACGTAGCAAAAGAAACTGAAAATGAATGTTAAGTTAGAATACATATCATAAGATGATTTATCATATAGTTTATATCTGAAAAATGGAAAAAAAAAGTATTGGAGCAGTTTTTCTATTCATAAATAACATCGACTTTTACAAAGATGATAAGCATTAGAGGGTCCGTTCGGAACGACAGCTTAGTTCCTGTAATATCTTGACTGAAGTAAAGCCAAACTGTCTAGATCATTCTTCTGTGCCCGTCTTAGAATTGAACAGATTTGTCAAAGCTTTGTCCTCAGCTATAAGACAACTAAAGAAATCACCCTTCCTTTTTTTACGGAACTGAAGTGCCGCGACCGTTTTCTTTTTCTGTTTAATGATGTCTAGGAAATGAGAAATGACTTATATCATAAGAAATGAATCTTCCAGATAAGTGTAGTTTCGCTTTTACCCATCGAACTTCCTTCTTTCTTTCTTGTATTTGAGAAACTGTATGAGAAAGCTCGAAGTAATCCATTTGATTGTATTAGCTGCAATATCTTTAGATTAGCGTCATAAAGGAAGGCAGATATTAACTTCCTAATGTTCTTCCATCCCTGAGAATCGATCACGGCAAAAGAATTTTCATAGTCTTGCGAGGGATAGCGAAAAAGTGCCAGGATTCAATTTGTGTCAAAGCTAAATGGAGCTTTGCAGCGGTGTTTTTCCGTTGAACATACGCAAGTGTTTTTCCTCGCGAGTCTTATGTTTCGTTTCGTTTCATTACATTTGCCATTGATGATCCGTTTTAAAATTTTTGGGGTTTTTGCAACCCATCGATACCATAGCATTAAAGATTTCGAGGATCGTTTCGCAGAAAGACTTTCAAGGACCGACAGTAAAATAACAAAATTTGACTTGAACGTATCCTCTATGAAGAATTTTATTGGAAACTAAGGTGATCACCGTCGAAATAATTCCCTTCTATACAGATACACGAATGAATTCTAGGGTTATTTCTAATTGCTGAAACGGTTCTTGATGTCACTTTTTGTAATCCATAAAGTAAACACAACTGTATTTGCCGTTTTCGGAGATTGACACAAAGTACACTATCTACCAACAAGTAATTGGACACCTGTGATAGCCAAGTAAAAGGAAGTTTATTCACCTTAAGTAGTTGGTGGAGCCTCCACGAGCGGCGATTACAGCTGCGACCCTCCGGGCCATACTCTCAACCAGGCGTTCTACGACGGCTAGCGGTATTTTCTTCCACTCGGTTTGGAGAAGACAGGCCAGTTTCTTCACAGATTTCGGACGGTGGGGGCACCCCTTAAGTCGACGCTCAAACTCGTCCCAGAGGTGCTCGATAGGGTATAAGTCCGGGCTCTGCGCAGTTCAGTCCATTCGATTAACCACATTGTCACCATACCAAGCCATGGTGGACCTCGCAGCATGACAGGTGGCATTATCATCCTGTAAGTAACATGGGTCCACCCCGTAAAACTGCCACAACGTAGGAAGCGCATGGTCATCCAAAATGGTGCAGTAGGTCACGGCGTTGAGTCTACCAGGAATTGCGACCAAGGGTCCCGTGCCATACCAAGAGAAACACCACCATAGCATATTTCTACCGCCGCCGAACTTCACAGTTGGCACAATACATTCCGGTAGGAGGCGTTCTCCAGGCAGACGCCAAACCCAGACCCTGCCATCCAAACGGTAGAGGGTGAACCTTGATTCGTCGCTCCAGAGAACCTGTTTCCACTGTTCAACGATCCACTGTCGACGCTCTTTGCACCACGTTAGCCGAGCAGCGCTATTGGACTTGGTGATCAAAGGCTTATGGGCGGCAGCACGTCCATGATAACTGAGCAGAAGGGCTTCCTTACGGATGGTATTCATCGAAAGAACACTCCCGGATGCCTGTTGAAACTCCTCGCGGTTGTGGCCCATCGATTTGGTGCGGTTCTTCCGATTTTTTCTGGCCAGCACCCGTCGGTCTCTAACTCCCAGTTTTGTGGGTCTTCCAGGTCGGGACACATTCCGGCAGTCACCTCTCATTTTCCACTTGCCAATCACGTAGGCCACTGTCGATTTTGGGTACTTCAACTTGCTAGGTATGTCACGTATGGATCGGCCATTTCTGTGATACCCGACGATTACACCTTTCTCGAAATCAGAGAGCTCCGAACTACGTGGCATCTTGCATGCGACCGGTTGCGTTGTTGTTTCCCACACGATATTTAACGGCGGTGGCGGCCGTAACGTGTATCAGGATCGCAGATATCGTCGATTGCAGGGGTGTACAATTACTTGCTGGTAGATAGTGTATAACTCATACGTATCAGAAAAGCAATTTACTGTTCAAAATAAATACCATAAGCATCAACAACGTTCTGCCAACGTGTTAATAACGTATACTTGTATGTACCTCTGTGATAAAATGCCAGGTCGTGGGAAGAGAAAAAGTTTTGGAGGGCAGCGTGCAACTCATAAAGTTGGAGAAGTCGTGTCCAAGCAAAAAGATTGTCGAGTGAAAGAAACAATAGATAGTCTGAAGGAGAGATATCTGGTGAGTACGGTGGATGGCGTGAGAGCTCCCACCTAAATCTCTTTGATAGCGCTTCTAGTCAATAAAATGGAGCAAGCACGAGCGTTATTTTGGAGGAGCAGAACTCCCTTTCTGTTGGCCAGTGCTGCTTCTTTATTTTTCAGGCCGTCATGCACACATTTCACTTGTTCACAGTGCATTGCAGAAGGAATCGTTTGGCCACGTTGCAAGAGTTCATAATGAAAAAAGCAAGTGCTGTGCATCATATACGCAGCATAACTTTACGTGGATGCAGTGCTGGATTAGATGAGTCAGGAATTGAGTCACTGGTGGGCAACCAACATCTCGAACGTTTTGGGATGCTGTACTGGACCCATTTCATATCACATGTGAGTACCCTATCCAAATATAGTTCCTTGTCACAGCAAGATATCAATACAAGTCAAGCTGAGACACGTTGCTGTTTGTTCACTGCAGACAAATCGTGGGAGACCCACTTAGAGAATTTGTATGCCTTAACAATTGCATGCAGATGTCTTCGGGCAGTTTCATCACTAATACCAAATGACGAGGCTAGTTCAGGCATGCTTGGCTACTGTCTTTCTCAACAGCAAATTTCAGAGCTTCTGTGCCAAATCTGACAGGACGACCACTCCGAGACTTTTTTTGAAGGGATTCATCTGCGTCTATGAACATTCGAAGCCAATTCCGAGTCGTACGTTTCCTTCACAGAATCTGCCACGAATGCTAACCAAACTTCGAAGAGTTGTGTCTGCAGCAGATGGACCGAGTTTAACTTCGTATAACAAACACCCACGAATAATCTCCACTGATACCGCCTTTGTAATCACACGTCTTTCCACTTTCAAACTGCTTACTCATCTGATTCATATGCGAAGGGCATTGTGGGTTTCAGGTGACGATATACCGCTGGCGGAACGCCATCTTTACGCAAATTTAATTATTTCAAGGTGTTTCTTTTGCGTCCTCAAAAAAACGGAAAACTTTTGTTGTTTCTTGATTTTCCTAACTCCCGTCGTGTGCTAATGAGCCTAAAACTGTTTCTTTTATATTATTTGAAACTGATTTTTTTTTGCCATTTTCTTAAAAATCCACCTCCGCTGAACCGTGATTTTTTTTTTTTTATTGGAGATTTAACGACCACCGTGAGCAACACAATGGGCTATAAGCAGTCGCCCGTCCCTAATTTAGGGTCACTGGTTCCAGGGAAGGGAGAGAGCCAGTGCCGTAAGACAAACACAACATCCATGCATCACCGGGATTCGAACCCGGACCCCGTTCGGACGAATGATCAGAGGCCATCGCTTAGACCACTGCGCCACCGGGGCGGCGCTGAACCGTGTTGCGATATCTACAACTAAATAATCACTGAAACTGGGTGATGATCAATCCCATTGAATTTCTCCTCAGCTGCGAACATTTTCGCATCATCAGTGAAAAAAAAAGTATGATGCTATGCTTGTTGTTAGAGTGCTTACGGGGGTGTTTTCTTGTCTCTCCAATTTGATTTTCATTTTTTTCTAACGCGAAGTTAGCAAATGACCAGTTGTCTTACAGTAAGTTTGAAGTCCTAGGGTTTTCGTTTAAAAAGTGTGAAAATACAAATTTGTCCACGCCCGCTCACTCCGGAGTAAGTTGCTCTCCCAACTAAGCTACACGGACGAAATGTATCGCTGCAGATTTGTCGTCTTGACAAGTACTTTACCTCTGTAGTACGTCACACAACCTTAACGCACTCATTTTTGATATTTCAGTTTCTTTGACTATATCTTTTGTTTACCGATAGGATTTTAACGAATTCGAACACTGATTTGATTGCGACTGTGGAACTTTGAACATAATGAGGTTGAGACAGTCTCTCTCGGTTTTGAGCCAAGTTTCTCGTATCTCTCAAAGGTTAGATAACTGAGTCTCAAGTTGACTACAAGCGGTTCAATGTATTAAATATCCTACATTCTGAATCTTATGTACGACAATAGCTCCAGCACAGTTTTCCTTCAAACACTTCATCTTACTGCTCACTGAACAGCTAATTGCTCATAATGTATGACGCCACATTAACAAAACTGCACCAAGGACTGTGCATCATCCCCTAGGTTGCCGCTCTGTAAATTTCACATGTGAAATTTGAGTCCGAAACTATGCTAAACTTTATATTTGAAAACAGATGCATTAATCCAATCTACTGTTCATGATTCCGAATTTAGGATCAACAACTCTCACTCTCATGTAGAATTTCCATAATGAAGCCCTCAAGTTAAATAAACTAGGAATATGACACCGAATTGTTGGATGTAATGAGCTCGTCTTTTGAGCCTTTTCCAACGCGAATAAAAGTTATCAAAGTTATTCAAAGTCATTGGAACCGGTTAGAAATAAAATCAACCAGAATTCTAAAATCGATGAAACATCCAGAACTGGGAACAGCTTCTTATTCCCACCAAGCAGCTAAAAAGTATGTTACAAAAATTAACAAATTGTGCCCAGAAATTTTCTCATAGCAGGAGGAAGTTATCAGAGATAAAGATATTTTCAAATAGAACAGTTAAAGAAGAGCAAACAGCCCCGGGGACCCAGTGGTCTAAACGATGGCTTTCATTTTGCAAGCTATGATCCAGTCTGAATCTATTAAAATCCAGAATACTCATATTAAGAAACTTTCAGCGTTAGTTTCTGAGAGGATACAGTTTAAGCATTCGAACAAAGTACTCACTTCTCGATATTCGTCTAATCACACTGTCCCTTTTTTTAAATCTCAGTAGTGTTGAATTAAGTAGTTCTCAGGAGACAGCCTTGTCTCAGGCTTAAAATTTGCCTACCCCGAGCCTCACCCTAATAAACTCAGGTTTATACACCAGGTAGAGAAAGTTCTCAGTTTTCTAACAGCTGATGAACGTGAGACAGCTCGATATGAGATCAAGAAAATCATTCATAACCGACTACCCGTTTCAGACTCTGATCGGACTTTTCGTGAAGAACGACTTCAGCTTAAAGAACTACGGCAGAACCCTCACATTGCGATGGTGCCTTCAGACAAGTCTAATCAAATAGTCATTTTAGATCAGTCGGCTTATCAAGACAAAATACTTTCTGCCATTGATCAAATCCCGCATTCTATCGTGCTCAAGAATATAACTAGGACTACAGTTTCTACTCTCAGCCATTTACGGAACCACTCGGCACTATCGCCTATTCTTGGTGGCCAATTTCACCCTCCCAGTTGCAGCAGGGTAACAGCTTTGTTTGGTACTATTAAGACTCACAAGGATGGTATTCCGGTTCGACCATTGGTTTCAAGAAGGGTTAATCGCCTCCGCGGATTAGAACAGGCAATGACTAAATATCCTAAACCTTCAACATACGGTTTGGCATTTTCAGTGACTAGTTCTTTTCAAGCTTTAGAAAGAATAAAAGGCCTCAACTCACAACGTGTTCTATTCATACTGGCATCACTGGATGTTGATTCACTCTTTCCCATCATACCAGTGGATCAGGCGCACTCTAGTATTGAAACCAAACTCTTAACACGGGAAGATTGTACTGCAGACGTTGAAGCTATCCTGAATGCACTGATAATCATTAAAACCCGTACCGTTTTTAAATATAATGGTGTCATATACAAGCAGGAGAGTGGGGCACCTATGGGTTCTCGTCTGTCTCCAGTAATTGCTGAAAATCTTTTGCCACATTTAGAGGACACTGATCTCTCCTCTTGGACTAACAGACCATTGACATATACTAAGTACGTGGACGATATTTTGAATTTCTGGCAATATTCTTTTAATCATCTTTCCCAGTTTACTGATTACATGTGTGACGTACCTGCCAGCAGGACGCACACGACATAAAGGCAGATAGCAGTCAGAACAAACGTCCGCGTAGCTCAATTGATAGAGTGACTTATTCCGGAATGAGGGTACCCGGGTTCGAGCCCCAGCGTGGACAAATATGACGGAGATATTTACTTCGTCATACATGTCAAACCAATATCCTTCAATATCTTTTACGTTGGAGACTGAGGTTGACTACTCGCTGCCATTCCTTGACCTTTTCCTGGTTAGGAATCCACTTGATCATACATACTCTCCAATTTTTAATGAACAGTAAACCTGCAATGAATCCGTCAATCATAATGTTTCAATCGTCTCCTCCCATGGACTACAAGTTTTCGGCCATTAGATATTTGGTCAAACGTGCCATAACGCATGCTTCAAGTGCCGAATTACGCAGTAGAGAAATCCATAAAATTAAGGGCATTGTCCGTTTGCATTGATATGAAGGCGCTGTTGGGGATAAGCTACTTGGAAATCTAATGGATCGATGAACCACAACTCTACAGAGAAATGGTTCCAACTTGAGATATGATGGTTCAATTGATTTTCAACCTAAGTCTGTGGCGGTTTTGAATAACATCTGCAAACGTCATGCCTTAGGAATTGGTGTCAAGACTACGAACATTCTTTCACTAATAAAAAAAGACAGGGATCAAGTGGCACAGCAGGAACGACATGGTGTTCATTGCATTCCCATGCAAGCTGTGGATGCCGACGCGACTTCAAAAAACTCTATATAGGTTCCACCAAGAGTTCTCTTTAGACGCGCTTGTCTGAACACAAATATGGTGTGCGAATGGGGGCCCAGAACACGTCATTGGCCAGACAAACTTTCGGTGGTACCCCCGCCCCTTCTCTGGGATCAGGCTCGTGTCCTGTATACTCACCAAGATACACCCTCATTGGCGAGACAAACCCTTGGTGGTACCCCCCTTCTCTGGGATTAGGCTCGTGTCCTGTATACTCACCAAGATACACCCTCATTGCTTTTAGCCAAAAGCTTATGTATCTTTGTTCATCGAACTTTGTGTTGTAACGACTCGTTCACATGCAACGTTCCATGTCCATGGATAGATTTATTTCTAGGGTAGTGGGCTTTCGGAATGGTGCTCGGAATGGTTTTACACACACATTTTATAATTCTTATGTTTGTGCTGATTTCTACGGAATTAGTGTTTTTCCAGTCCATGTCATTATTATTATTTTTTTGTATTACGCTTACCTTGTAACATGTCAACAGTGTTATTACTTCACTAATGGGAAGGTTTCTACTATACACTGTCTTCTGCACATTGTTACTTAACGTCTAGGTTTCTCTGAGACACTCTGGGGGTGCACCAGTTGATATGTGGCGCATGCTCCTGATTGTCGTTTTACATAACCTTACGTTTGCAACTGTGTTTATATAACAGGACACGATATCACATATTGTCTGATGATTTGAGTATAGTGCTCTGGAAAGATCTCACTTTTACCTGTACTTATTTGTTTTTAGGATTTTAGTAAACATTCCGAGTGTCGATGGCGATTTGTACTAGTTTGAGTAATTTACGTGCATAGACGGTATTTCAGAGTTTTCATTTCGGCTTCTGACCATTCGTCTGAGATGGGTCTGGGTTCAAATATCGTGAGGTATGGATGTCGTGTTTATCTTATTGCACTGGTTCTCTCCCTTTCCTGGAGCCAGTGGCGTTAAATTAGGGAAGGATGACTGCTTATATCCCATCGAGTTGCTCACTCTGGTCGTAAAAAAAAGAAAGACAGAAATATACAAAAAAAGAAAGAAAGAAATATACAAAAAAAGAAAGAAAGAAATATGCAAAAAAAGAAAGAAAGAAATATGCAAAAAAAGAAAGAAAGAAATATACAAAAAAGAAAGAAAGAAATATATAAAAAAAGAAAGAAAGAAATATACAAAAAAAGATAGAAAGAAATGTACAAAAAAAGAAGGAAATGTACAAAAAAAGAAAGAAATATACAAAAAAAGAAAGAAATATACAAAAAAAGAAAGAAAGAAATATACAAAAAAAGAAAGAAAGAAATATACAAAAAAAGAAAGAAAGAAATATACAAAAAAGAAAGAAAGAAATATACAAAAAAAGAAAGAAAGAAATATACAAAAAAAGAAAGAAAGAAATATACAAAAAAGAAAGAAAGAAATATACAAAAAAAGAAAGAAAGAAATATACAAAAAAGAAAGAAAGAAATATACAAAAAAAGAAAGAAAGAAATATACAAAAAAAGAAAGAAAGAAATGTACAAAAAAAGGAAAGAAAGCAATATACAATGATATATGATATAACTTTCTATGCCGCGTTGCGGAAATGCTGAAACTTATTTTACATTTACGCCCCCTTCCTTTCAGGGCGTAAACGGTGAAATAATTTTCATTATTTATGAGGATAATGTTCTCCCCTATTATTGTAGAGACTGGTATACCATAAAAAAAGGAAAAATTTCCTATGGGGTTTTTAGAAACGGAAATACAGCCGCAAACAGAACTACACAGACACTACCTATCGCAGAACCCTGTACTACAGAAACACCCTCAAGTATACACCTAAAGTGTTCCACAAGATAAATGATATCCGATGTTAATAGAATTTTATAAATCGAACATTTAGAAGCAGAGATATAGAGAAAATCAGATTATATATTTATGCCACCTAGCAGTGAAATTGTGCATTATTTTGGGAAGGAAATACACACAAAATGCTTTCATAGTGAGTAACATCTGACCAGAAAAATAATTTTTTCAATCGGTTATCAGTCTCGCAGATATTGATACAAGCATGCTGAAAATGGATACGTGAATACACTCTGAACTCTCGAGACTTGAGGACCATACACTTCTTCTAGTTGGCGACGGATTTCAGCTGTCCGGATTTCCTGTGCCTACAGAAACGTAGTCAACACACGTATGTTCGGGTGAGACCATGCTTCTCGGTGTGTCGTAATTTTCCCTCAAATCTATTCTCCACCACGTTGCCTTTTTGTTCAAACTGCTGTGCCAAACAACGCCATTGAGTCAAGAGAGACACTGAGTAATACACCAAAGAGCCAAAACATTGTTAATAATACTAATACTTACATCTGCTAATAAGTGTTATTCTTGTTCATCACACAGGAAAGCCATCGACTTTCACTAAGGACAAACCGTAATAGTCAGATGACCGGGCCAGAAAATTTCCGAAACGGGAAAGCTTATTGGATGCTCTTGGGTCGTCGTGGTTAGTATCTTCAGAAAGTGGTCCGAGGAGGGCAAACCACAAATCGCCGGCAACGTGTGCGCCGACGATCGCTCATCGATGCTGGAGGTTAGCGAAGGCTATCCTGTATGGTACGAGCTGACATAGGAATAATGTAGCGCCACGCTCCGGTAATTTGAATCCTGGTGATGTGAGTACAACACACAGTACATCCAATCCTGCTGAAAATGGGACTGTAAAGCCTCAGTCCGGTTCGAGTCCCCATGCTAACCTCTGCTCACCTTCAAAAGCGCCTACAGCGGGGCAGCGATCATCAAAACTGCACTGTTATAAATTTCAGTTTAACGTTGCACTACAATATCGTGCAGGGATCTGAAACTTACACCATGATCTGGTGCGATTTTCACACTTGCATCATATAGCGATGAATAAAAACGTTTGACTTTCACCAAGTTTTTGTACAAATTACTAAATGCAGCTAGAGCGGCGTTACCTTGCGCCACATTTTGGGGCAGAGAAGGAAACGGCGCATGCGTCTTTGTAATCAAGTCATCCGAAGGAGACACATGTTGTGTTGTGCCGTGCCGCCATGCTGGTTTTGTCATCACAGTAAGAGCTAGTTTAGAAAATTTTAACGAAGTGTTCACTCAAGTTAATAAGATAAATGATGAAAATGATTTTTGTAGCACCTATATATATGGTGTTCCTGACATAATAATTTTCCACGTTGAAATTTCTGATGTCATATATGTGCCACGTGTAGGACAATGCAATTTTAGTTTTCTGAGGAGGTTGTTCACATGGAAGTAGCTTTTAATGTAGTATAACAAGCTCAAATTACGGAGTTAATTGGCTCATTGTATTGACCTTGAAATTTGCGGTATATTTGCTAACATAATCAATGAACATTAATATGCGGGAAAAAATTTAAAGAGAAAAAAAAGAAACTTTTATTCCTAAATTGATGAAGTATAAGCACAAACCTTTTTGGAACTGTACGCAAAAACCCTGTTTTCAAATAATTTTGCCCATAGAGCAGTGATGTAAAAAGACTACACTTATGTAATTTGGTGGTGTGTTGCACCAATAAGTGGAACTACACCAGCTGCACCACATTTTAGAAACTTACACCAACAAGTGGTGTAAGTTTGCACCATATTATGGAGTAAGGTTGCACTATACAATGGTGCATCCTTACATTTGATGTTTTAAGACTTCACCATTTTATGGTGCAACCATACACCATTTGCTGACGCAATCATTCCCCATAAAATAGTATACGTTTGCACCATATTGTTGGGCTTTGTTTGCACTACATAATGGTGTATCTTTTCTCAGAAACGTGGTGCCGCTGGTTTAGCACTACTTTTTTGGTGCTACCTATCTCCAAATTTTTAACAGTGTAATCCTTGAATAATTAGTAGAAAGTCGTCTGGTTCGATGAATCTAGTTTCCTGTTTCACCACGTGGACGGCCAGGTAGGTGTGCGTCGTTTACTTAGGGGAAGTCTTGTTACCAAAATGCATCGTGGGACGAAAACAATCCGGCGAAGGAATTGCAATTCTTTGGATAACGTTTTGCTGGAAAACCTCGTGTTCAGTCATTCATGTGTGGAAAACAATAACGTCTATCACTTATCTAAAAATTATTTCAGACCAGATGTATCCTTTCATGGACACAGTATTTCCGTCTAGTAGTATCTTCTTTCAGCGGGATAATGCCGCATGCCAAACTGCCCGGATTGTCCGAGAATGTTTCGCGGAAGATAAGGATGACTTCCAGGTATCGAAATTCTGCAGACATCAATCCAGTCAAGCATCTGAGGTTTATGTTGGAACAGCCAACCCAATCTAGGGTGGCTGAACCACGTAACTTACAAGAATTGAAGGATCCGCTTGTAACGTATTGGTACTACGTAGATTGCACAAAACAATAATATACTTCAAGTTTTTCTTTTGATGGGAGGTTTAACGACCACCGTGAGCAACTCTATGGGCTATAAGCAGTAGCCTGTCCCTAATTTAGGGTCACTGGTTCCAGGGAAGGGAGAGAGCCAGGGCCGTAAGACAAACACAACATCCATGCCTCACCGGGATTCGAACCCGGACCCCTTTAAGACGAATGATCAGAGACCATCGCTTAGACCACTGCGCCACCGGGGCGGGTGGTCCTTCTCTAGCGTGAATAACAGTCTCTGTACACCGAGGCATCGACTGCACGAGATGTTGGAGTATTTCCACAGGTATTGCCAGCCATGACTGTTGCAGTATTGTCCAGAACTCCGCCCAAGAGACGTGGGTCCATGATCTATGGATCGGATGTCCCGCTTCAAGGCATCCCAGAGAGCTTCCACAAAGTTTAAACCATGTGACCCTGGGGACCAGTAGTTCGTTTTAAACTCAGATGAGTGCTCTTCGATCCTTAACTGGTTGGTTGCGGCTCGGTGATCATAGTCCGTAGGATGCGCAAATTCCAAGAAAGCGTGTAGGTGATCAGCCAGCACACGTTGGTAGCGCGCAGTGGTGACGGATCTCTCTAGACACACTAAGCTACCTAATGTATCAAATTAAAAGGCGTTCCAAATCATCACACAGCTACCACCGCCTTAAACACAGCCGACCTACCATGACGGGGCCATGGCCTCATGCTGTCCATGCGACCCCCGCACTCTCCTGTCGGCTTGGTACAGCCGAAATTGGGATTTATCGCACCATATGACGCATGCGCCACTCTGAAGAGGTCCAGTTGGGATGTTCCCTGAACCAGGAAAGGCCTAATATCCGAAACCAGGTTATTAATGTCGTGCAGCCAGCCAGCGTTTGCTCTCAGGGCGCTGGTACATCCGTCGATGGTATATTCGCGGTATACCCTTGATACGGTTGTCCTCTAAAATTCTGGAGTTCATGCCACTTGGGAGATAGAATGACCCATGTGTCTTGCGTTGACAATGCGTCCACGAATCAAAGTCGCTCAGATCATCACTTTAGCCCATGTTACACTGTTGAGGAGCCCTGCTGTCCGCCTATTTATTTCATGCGTTCGGTTTTTTTATTGGAGGTTTAACGACCACCGTGAGCAACTCAATGAGATATAAGCAGTCTCCCGTCCCTAATTTAGGGTCACTGGTTCCAGGGAATGGGGAGAGCCAGTGCCGTAAGACAAACACAACATCCATGCCTCACCGGTATTCGAACCCGGACCCCATTCGGATGAATGATCAGAAGCCATCGCTTTGACCGCTGCGCCACGGCGGCGTTCGGTTTGGGCCTGTTCCACTCTGCGCGGGGTGTGCCCAGGTCAACACTCCATCACCCCTATCTGTAATGTTTTGTCTACTGAGTGCATGCAGATATAAGCGTTTTGAAATTTTTCTGGTTATTTTTTTACAATCCTATTTTATTGCTTTGATGGAACTCATGGTATAGCTAAATGTGACGGTTTTCGATTTAGTATCTGCAATGGATTCACAAAAGCAAAGTAGCAAGTCATGGAAACATAAAAATATGTCCTTTAATGCCGTACCGATAAATGAGCAAATTTTGAGCAACGGTTATGTTACACTGGCGAAAAAGTGAAAAAGAACACCAAGAAGGAACTGGCGGACGATCATGAAATTTACATATGTTAATTGGGTCGAGTTTACGTAGGTGTGAGGTTAATTTTGGGACCAACCGGTGAGCGCTTACGCCACAGCACGGCATAATATGCAATTTATCGTCGGTGGTATTTACGTAGTACGGCAAAGTGAATGTAATCAGTCGTCGGCGTACGGACACGTGCGAAGACCCTGAAGAAGCTGCAATGCCTGGACATGGAAGACGTGTAAGATTTCAGCAGTTATCGGACCTTGAGCGAGGTCGTCTTGTCGGACTGCGCGAGGCCGGGTGGTCTTATCGTCGTATTGCGGAGCGAATTGGATGGGAAGTATCGGTGGTGGTACGATGGTGGCGTAGATGATCCGAGGAACATTCCCACACGAGAAGACGTGGAACCGGGTTTCGCAGACAGATTGATGAGCGGACCGATCGATTCATAAAAAGAGCGGCGTTGTCAAGAAGAACATCCACTGCGACGCAAATCCGAGCTTCCGTTGCTCCTGAGATGACTGTGCGAACAATCCGCAACCGTCTACTGGATGCAGGACTACGTGCATGTGTGCTTCTGGCATGTGTACCTCTAACTACAGCCCACCGTCAGGAACGGCTGCAGTGGTGTCGCCAACGTCCGCACTGGAGAACACAATGGCGATCTGTCGTGTTCAGCGATGAAAGCAGATTCGGCTTGGGAGCCTCCGATGGCCGTATGCACGTTCGCAGACGCACAGGGGAGCGTCTCCCCCTACTTGTTTCCGCCAGCAACAAACAGGGCCTATACCTGGTCTCCTGGTGTGGGGAGTGATTAGCTATCACTCCAGTACACAACTAGTGTTTGTACCGGGTACGTTAAACAGCACTTCCTACATCAACAACATCATTCAGCCTGTTGTTGTGTCATTTGTAAGGTCGGTCCATCGTGGTGTTTTCCAGCAAGATAACGCACGCCCACACACGGCTTGTGCAACGCAACATGCACTTCAGGGTGTGAGACAACTTCCATGGCCTTCACGTTCGCCGGATTTGTCCCCCATTGAGCACGTGTGGGATTTTATGGGACAACGACTTATCCGGTCTCCACGGCCAGCCACGGCCATCCCCGATTTACGCGTCCAGGTTGAGGATGCTTGGAACTCAATACCCCAAACTTACATCCAACATCTGTACGACAGACTCCATGCCAGAATTGCACAGTCTGACGCAGTTCATGGCGTTTCAACCTCGTACTAACTATTTTACATGGAAATGTTATTTTTCAGTTTACCAGCAAATACAGCTGTATTTTGCCATAATGTTTTGATCACGTTATCCTCTGTATTCCGTTATTATGCTGTATAAATTTCGTTGGTATCAGACGGCTCCTTCTTGGTGTGTGTTTTTCACTTTCCGCCAGTGTATTTTTAAAAATTTCTATCCTTTTCGAGAATTTCAATACCATGAGTATTTAAAAAATGTGACCTTTAGTAGCTAATGTTATAGAAATAATAGGAACATCTGAAAATGGCATTACCAAAGGAAATTTCATGTTCAAGTAGAGAACTGCATTTGATGGCTACAAAGAAAACTGCTCTTACTGCCCTATCAGAAGAGTTCCACGCATTTGTTTAGTTCGAAGGCAAACGACGTTTCTTCGAATGCATCCTTTCATATGTAAAATACCACGGTATTGCACTCCCAGCAGAAAACGCTTTCATTAATTAAAAATAGCAGAACACTTCCGGAGTGAGTGAGAAGAAAAACAGACTTCCTTTTAGATTTCCTTTTTATACTTGACATTTCTGAAACGAAACGAAACGATTGCAGTCCTTATAAGCACACCACTTACGTCCGAGAAAATCAGATTCCGGAATAGGGTGGCTAAAAGAAGCACATAAATAAATCTAGAACGGGAACTGTGCCACTGCTGTCAGCAATTTACATGATAATGTCACAATATTTGACAAACTACACTTCTTAATCCTCATTAAAGTTAACATGCAAATTTCCTGTTTCTGCGTTTCACTGAAAGAAACAGCCGAAATGACGCATGGTATGAAGATGATACAAAACCAAGTTTTAAGACAGAATTTCGAATAATGGAAGCTCTTATTCTGTACCTATTCATATTTACATAATCTGTCAGCTTGACACTGATCGTTTCATAATCTGAAACCAGCCTTTCGTTGTTCTCGTTTATAAAGCGTGAATGTTTAATACATTAAATATTATTCAGGGAAACATCTCATAATCTTGTTTCGTTTTCCCGTTAAACGCAGTGTCTTTAATGTCAGTACAAGTGCGACCTCGGACTAAAATGATTACATGAAATTCAAACCGATTTTGGTTTACAAAGACACCGTTTCTTTCATTCATCTGGAAACTCACGTATTCATTTATGTTTGGTGATTGAATTTTTAGTTTTTCAGAAACTTGAACAGTTTAAACGCACAGGGACATTGAGTGAGACGAAATCCTATGAATGAAACAACACTGGTTTCAATAAATTCAGGAAAACAAATACCAGACAAATCGCGATAATTGCAAAATACTTGATTACATACTATGAAATTTGGTAAAAACCTGGATCATATCGTACGTCACAGACAAAACCTAAAATTTTGCACGATACACTACTTTCCAAAAAAAATGACCACATACAGAACCGGTTGAACAAGGAATCTGGTCAGTCTTCGTAGGAGCTGGGTAGGTAGCAATAGTTATTTTAAAGCTTTTCTAAATTCCTCCAAGTCTTTCGGAGGAAGATTGAGAGCATTAACATGTCTCCTTAGAGCATCAGAGATGTTCGATCGGATTAAGACCTGAGTGGCCAGTTCTTAAGCTCAAAAGTCTCCTCTTAAAGATTCTGTTCTAGCCAGCATTGCTCGGTGGGAACGAACGTTATGGTCTTGGACGAGAAATGTATCTTCTATGGAACCGGTGTAAGGAAGAACATAGAGACATCATCTCTATAATGCCGAGCATTCATGGTTCATCTTGGAAGCACATAGAGGTCTATACTTCCATCTAAAGAGATGCCACCTCAACAACTATCACCACCATAATTGTCCCTTTCACGGATCAGAGGGTAATGACACGGTGTCTCTCTTTCTCGCCAGATCACAAAGCGTCTGAAATCGCCCTGCAAAGCAAATCTGGACTCATCTGCGAAGAGTCTGACATCCATTGACTTTCAGTCCGACTGGAGCGAGGTCTTGCTCAATTTGCAGAATGTAAAGGGAACGCAGAATACCGATCTCATAACATAAAAATTCCCTTCGAGAAGCTTACCGCTCACAGTCGACGAAGATATCACCGTCCTGTAGCCGCAGCAAGGACAGATAGCTGTAGCTACATACACCGATGAACCATTACATTTCAAGGTGCAACTTCGTCGGAGTTCGATAATGGACAAATTGTGATGACGCGGGGCCTCGAACCTACGATCTCGGAAACGGCGCGGCTTGTGGGTTGTTCACGTGCCGCTGTAGCGAGTACGTATCAAAAGTGGTGCACATATGTCCAAAGGACGAACCGTCGTCCAGCCGTGTGGTGTATGTAGCTCACTGATGCCCAAAGGGGACCGGATACTGTAGCGCATTGTACACAGCGACCGCAGGGCCACAGTGCGACAAAACATCCTCAACTACAACAGTGGTGATAAGGGAAATGTGCCACAGCAAAACGTTCATCGCAGCCGTCTGTGAATGGGGCTGCGTAGCAGAAGCCACAGCAGGGTTCCCATGCTCACTGCACGTCATCACCAACAACACATAAAATGAGCCCCAAGATCATCAGGAATGGACCATGGATGATTAAAAGAAAGTGTCTTGTTACTACGAATCAAGATATCCGGTGCATCACGTAGACGGCGGAGTGCGGATACGCCGGTTTCCAACTGAGGCAATGGCACCTGGATGCACTGTTGGGCGGAAACACGCAGGCGGCGGGGGTGTTATGCTGTGGGCGATGTTTTCTTGGGGCACTTTAGGCCCCATTATCCCAATAGCACAATCTCTGACAGCTGTCTGGCATCTGAACGTCGTTGGCCTACCTAAATGCCCATTTTGAATAAAAGGGAAGAAACAGTCTGTGCTGCGAATGTTCACTCGTTTCAGCCGAGTTCGTCCAGCTTCATAGCGAATACATTCTTTCGAGCTTATTTCAGTCTATTTTACTTTCCCGGAGTAAATTCGTTCCAGACGATTAAAGGGTTAATTTATAGCTATTGGTACCAGGGAATGGAGAGAGTCAGTGTCGTAAGAGAAACACGCAATCAGTCCTACTCCCGGGATTCGAACCCAGACCTTTCGCAGATGAATGATTAGATGTTAGAGTCTCGTATTACTCGCCCACCGGGCTGGGGAGAAATTCCTTTTCTTCGTGCTATGAGAAATTCCAGTAAAATAGATCGTAATTGCTTCACCAGTGTTAAATCATCTGAAATTTGTACTTCACATCATTAGCAAGTATACGGTATATTGATACGAAGGTGATGAAGAAGAACAAAAGCATTCCCTTAATCTTTATGTGTGACAGGATAATGAAATATTTGTAACAATATTTCGAAACAACTCAGTAATTATCTACGCTTTTATTACTACACAATTAAAAGCATAATTATTCACGATATCTTGTGAAATTATTTTCCTACCCGAATGGCCTCCCCGGTGGCGCAGTGGTCTAAGCGATGGCCTCTGATCATTCGCCCGAAAGGGGTTCGGATCCCGCTGAGGCATGGATCTCTCGCTTCCCTGGAACCAGTGACCCTAAATTAGGGACGGGCGACTGCTTATAGCCCATTGAGTTGCTCATGATGGTCGTTAAACCTCGATTCAACAATCAACAACAAACCTTCCCGAATGATAGCTTAGTTATTTAGCCGGTTCCTTAATACATCAAGCTACTGAACTAACTTCCCAATCATTTGCTTTCATAGGGGCTTTACAATATCAACCTCACTTGAAAAAATACAGTTTTTACCACTAATATTTCTAAATATTGCGTTGAATTCTAATTTAGCCATTTTACGTGCTTCACTTTGGTTTTCAGACTTTTTGTGATTCTAAAAGGAATGTTGGGAAAAAAAACCCGATAGAATCTAACTACATTTTATAATGAATGTCATCCTCCACTTCATAATTTAAAAATGTTGCTGTCAAGAAAAATGTTCAAATGAAAGGGGCGTAAACAAAATGATGTCGTTTTTATCGAAAATCATTACCACAATTGTTCTTTTTCAAAACAGTCTGATGAAATTAGCAAAAACGCTAAAAAAAGGATTTACGTATTTTGAGAAAAAAATTACAACAGAAAAGCAGACATAATATTAATAAAATCAAGATTAGAGGGATTAATAGCGATAGGTTTAGCTTCCAAGAAATAATTAAGGCCTAATATTTTTCCTTTCACAAGATTACTTCGTGACACAGTTTTTGCAAGTAAAAATCGTTTGCAGTTAAAAATAAAAAAAACAACTTAATACAAATACCACAAAGAAAAATAGATTAATTTTACCCACGTAAAAAATGAATTTAAGTAATTACTTTCCTGCTCTATTTTATGTAAAACTTGAACAGCATGATCAAATACACAAAGAATAATGTATGGTATCAAGTCGATCTTGTTATTGGGCAAAATAATCCGACTCGATTTTTCTCATTATTTAGTTAGATGAAAGAAAACGACGAGATTACGCGTGCAATAAAAGCAGCTGTCAGGGTGAAATAAAATTAAAATGACATTAATGCTAAGCATTGTGAAAAAATCAATTGAAAACAAGTTACAGATTTTTGAATGGAAGGCAACTCGTTATCTTTCTTTTTCTCAGCCGTGTGCTATTTATTTGAGTGATACTACTCAGCTTTTTCGTTTCGGGGTATAGCAAGATACTTAAATGTCGTATCTAAAAAAAGTTAACTGTCGGAAGTAGCACAAAAACAATTAAACTTACGTAAA
This sequence comes from Macrothele yani, assembly GCA_039090855.1. Taxonomy (NCBI): domain Eukaryota; kingdom Metazoa; phylum Arthropoda; class Arachnida; order Araneae; family Macrothelidae; genus Macrothele; species Macrothele yani. The sequence continues at coordinate 87,235,319 of CM076998.1, read as the reverse complement.
TTTAATATCTCGCGCAATTCTTATTAAACATCGCTTACATCAGCGTATATTGATGAGAACTCTTTGCTCGTTATTTTGTTGAATCTCGGGAATAACTGTTTGACTTCTACAGATTAAGAGTATGCTATCATTAAGTTGCTCTATGATATGCAGAGCTCATCAAAGATGCACACTGGTGCTCAAAATGAAAGAATATTTTACAAAAACATATACACAGGAGACAAAGCATTAGAGATAGGGATGAGGAGTAGTACACATGGACATTCCCCGCGCAGAATTTAACAGACCCAAACCGAACGCAAGCGATAAATAGGAGAACAGCAGGGCTTCCCAAAACTGTATAACATAAAGGTCGAATGTATTTTGCTGTCTGAAGCATGATAGTTAAAATCTTTAATCAATGAAATATTTACAAGTTAAAAATTACCAACACGAGATCTTTCACAAGGGCGACCCTTGCATCATCAGGTGAAGACTACATTTGAACATACCTAGTGAGAAGTTATAAAGTGTCAGTGTCTTGACGTCATGCTGTACAATGATGTTTATTAGTTGATGACGATTGGTCCCTCCTATCTAACTTCTGATGATACGGAGTTCCGTCTTTGAAAGGTGGTATTAGATTAAGTTAACTGATTGTGTAGTGGGGTTTTAAATCTTGAAATTTTTCTTTAATATAAACTGTATTAAACAGCTGTTTCCAAACATATGAAAAAGTAGTGTGAATGTCATCGTTACAGCACCGTCCACGATAGTGATGGATGAACAATGCTTCCGCAGACAATGTGGACCTTTTTTCTTTGGTGCATAGAAGAATATATGCATCATTCCATGAGGGGGTGTGGGTTCTCTCTTGGACTGCGCGGGACAAAGCAGTGTTAGAGGCACCTGATCGGGTTGAATATCGGTGTTCGGCTGTACAAATTCCTAGGCTCCAGAGGGTCGAGCTTATATACCAGCTATCGTTGAACTCTGAGCTCAGACTCTTTAATGGTATGCAATGCACACTATATTTTTCATTCTCAGGCTTGACATCCCGACCTCTGCGCATGAGCTGGAAAAGATTACTGCAGGACTCGCCAAATGAAATGCCGTGTTTCTTGCAGATGTTGTGCAAAATGTGCGAGATTTGCGTCAGGTATTCAATAGTACCAACGTACTTAATAGTCTTATGATTGCTGGTAAAGGTTGTGCAGACCTTTTTCTTGTGTTAAGCAATCAGAGCATTCACAAAGTTCTTATTGTACTAATTCTGTGTCGCGATTTGCATTATTTTTTTCTAGTTCGGTTCTCCGCAATCTGGCATTCGACGTGTGTGAAAATGCTCGGCTTATAAGAGATCTAAAAGTCGCAACTTTATATTTGTGTGGATGATAAGAGTTATATGGGGTGATCACAGTACAGCTGGTTGGCTTACGATACACGGAAACCGAATTGAGTTAGTGATCATGTTCCCTTTAATACTCAAGTCAAGATAAGGGTGAAATCCTCTATCTTGACTTGAGATAGGTGTATAATAATAGAAGAACATGGATAAACGTGGTGATCTGAGAGACATTGATCATGGATGCACTGCCGGGGCTAGAAAACTGTGTCCTTCTGTTGCCAAAGTGATAAGAACCTTAGAATATCCGAGGGCAACCGTATCAAGGGTGTACCACGACTATACAATCGGCGGACGTACCAACGTCCAGAGAACAAGCTGTGGCCGACCACACGCCATTGATGACCTGGCCCGACGGAGACTATCCCCGCTAATACAAGCAGACTGTTGTCAACGGTGACGCCAATTCCATCCAGGTTAAATATCGGAGGACCAAGCATCTTCAACAATTGAACAGTACGAAAAACGTTGCATACCCTGGGCGATAGGAACCGACGCCCTACTCGTGTGCCGCTGTTCACTGCTCGTCATCGGACATTGCATCTCGCCTGTTGCCGAGAACATCAAAACTAGACCTCTGCATAGTGGCTCCACGTCGTGTGGTCAGATGAATCCCGTTTTAAGCAGAACCGAGCTGACGGAAGCGTGCAGGTGCAGCATGAACAGCATGAGGCCATGTCACCGTAGTGTCAGGTCGGCTCTGTTCAAGGCGGTGATGACTCTGTGATGATTTGTGGAGCCTTCTCATGTGATACATTAGATCCCTTAGTGTGTCTGAAGAAGTTCTCAACCGCTGCGCGCTACCAGCATGTACTCACTCATTACTTACACGCGTTTATGGCCTTCGTGCATCCTGCGGCCAATGATCTGTTTTATCAGGACAACGCGCTGCCCCATCCAGCTACAACCACCCAGGCATGACTCGAGGAACAGTCGTCCGAGTTTTGAACCATTCAATGGCCACCTTAGGGTCCTGGATTTAAGCCCTATGGAAGCTCTCTAGGATACATAGGAGCGGAATATTAGATCCATGATCTTGGACTACGAAACACACCCACGCACAAAACGTACTTCCTTTCCCAAGATACCTTGCACTGAAGTTACAATTACGATACTCTCCTCGTTATAGTCGTAGTGACCAAAAAATTTACGGGGGCGCGAACAAGTGTAAATTGATGTTTCCCTTTGCTGGAGGTGTGCAAGAATAAGTGTAAAGTAATGCTTTTCTTGGGGCTGGGGCAAGAAAAAAATGTAAACTTATATTTTATTTTTGAGGGTAGGCAATTCGTAGTAGCAGTTTCTTGTAAAGGTCTCGAAATTTGGAACTCTTTAACGCACAACAAACTTTTTTGGTAAACTCTTCAACCACTGCTGATAATGAACGATAATGAACAGTCCAGCGTATTTTTGACAAGATGCTACGTTTTCTGAAAATAACGTCCTGTTGTTTATTACAAAATCTTTAAGACATCACAAATAATTTTGGTGATATATGAAGAATGTTATACATACATTCATCGTCGAAAAAATAGTTGCACCCGGAATGAAGCAACTGACAGGAATGAAACTTGGTGGATAAGTTTGACATCGTGAGACATGGAAATGATTCAAGTATCACGTTCGGCTGCACAGGTGACGCAAGTAAAGAGGAGTCGTAGCGCTGTGCCTGACCGGTTATATAAGGTTGTCCCATTGCGCATGCTTTCCATTCTGACTCGTGCTGTTGAGTTGTTTGCATCCTTTGCAAGTGAAGTATGCCTCGTAGAAAAGTTCGGAAGAAATTCGAGCAGTTGGCGGAGTTCAACAGGGGCCGCATCGTCGAGCTTCGGGAAGAAGGATGGTCTTATCGCCGTATTGCGCGCCATACCTGTCGTGCGGATGACACCATAGCACGCTGTTTGACGCATTGTATAGAACAAGGCACGCAGCTACAACAAGAAGCATCTGGGCGACCTACACGAACCACGGAGAAAGAGAGGAACGACGAGTTGTCTGACATGCGCGATATCATCCAACAGCCACGATTGCGGATATTCACCGAGCAGTGGTGCTCTCCATGCATCATCCGATTAGTGTCAGCACCACTGGCAGAGGACTGCACGACGTAGGACTACACGTACACGGACCGTTCTGACGACTGCCCTTAACACCATTGCGTCGTCGCCAAAGATTGCGATCCTGTCGTGACAGACTGTCATGGAACCAATCAGAATGGCAGCGGATGCTCTTCAGTGACGAGTCCCGCTTTCGTCTTGGAGAAGACGACAAACAAATCCGTGTGTGTGGAAGCACCATGGTCAGTGCCAAGGTGAACGGTTTGCTGTCGAGTGCCAAACGTCCAGAAGGCAATTGCCTACGATGCCCAGTCACCTTTGGGTTCATTACTGGGAATTTGACAGCCCAACGTTGCTTTAATGAGGTCCTACAACCAGTGGCCATGCCTTTTTTTCTGAACGCTCACTCTGGTGAGATTTTCTAACAGGACAACGTTCGTCCGCATACTGCTGCTGTCTCTAAAGCTTGCCTTCAAGGCACTGACACTCTGCCATTCCCAGCCGCATCGCCAGATTTATCTCCAATTGAAAATGTGTGGGATGCTTTTGGACGCGCTATTCACACTCCGACCCCTACCCCACGGTCTGCAGAAACTACGTGAAAAGATTCAAGCTACATGGGATGGCTTATCGCAGGACACCGTTAGGAACTTTTACAACTCCATGCCGAGACGTCTGGCATGCTGTGTGAGGAAACATGGCTGCCCAACGCCAGGCTGAGATTAGGAAATATGTGAGGAAACATGGCTGCCCGACGCCATACTAGTTATTGGCGTGTAGCTCAATAAATATTGCACATATCAGGCTCCATGTTGAATCATTTATTGTTCCTGGTAACCTTTAGCTTCCTCCCGAATAGCATTGCAATCCGACACGTCCTTCTCGGTGCAACTATTTTTTTGACGATGAGTGTATGTTTGTATAATGAGTTCTATTAGCATTTTACTTCCTCATAAAAACGAATCACAGCCAAATTTGAAAAGCGAGTGTCGATAAAGCGCTTGGCTTTTCCTCTTTAAATTTTGTACGAACTCCATTTAGTCTCCCACTCATATTTGCCTCTCCATCGTAGGCTTGCCCTCTCATTTAAATTTCCTAAATTGGGTGGGGGCACGTGCTCTTTTGAACTCTGTGGAGATGCTACGCTTATGCTTCCTGAAGCATTTCCATAGTGACACAAAAATTCCTAAACACGCGTTTAACTTCCTGTTATTTGATATTTATCATGCACAAAAAATATTTTGCAACTTAATCCCGCAGCTTTTTTCTGAAATAAATGCCGTTATCTGAAAAGGTGCTTGGTCCTTCGAACAACCCTCATTTTGATTTTGGTCGTCCGACTTCATCTTTAGTAGCCTTGCACCAGCGGATCAGTAAAGAATACGAATGCTGCTTTGAAGGCTCCAAGTGTGTCTTAAAATTCTAATTTGTCGGAATGAAACACAGGGACGAGATTTATTTTTATATTCAGTTGTCATATTCTGCATTTCGGGCTGCTACAGTTCATCGTTTATGCTCAGAGAATGAAGGGAACACAATTCTCAACAGGGAATACGAAACCGTATAGCGAAAGCAGATGAACGAAAATGAATGGTAAATAAATCAAACATCAAATATTTTTCTCAATTTGTCGCACTGGTTGTTATGAATAATTGAGGTTACTTATGACGAATCGTGCTGACATTAAAGTAAAGCACTCAACGTTTTCTGTATAATGGGCTTGCTGTAAAACCGGCTCGGTGGAGGATGGATCAAGTGAGATGAACTTTACACTGTTATTAAAATACAGCCTCTGTTTCTCTTTTACCGGCGTGAGTTAATTAAATTGTTTTCATTTCCAGCACCACATACTTAAAGGAATACCAGAGTACACGTCGAATGGCTGAGGATGTCATCAGATAGAGTTCCCACCTGAGATGAATTAAGAGCATTCGGCTTCATCGAATAACGTCCGCGCGACGTAAATTACTTTCAAAGCCTTTTGTGAGGTTCTTTAGCTAAATTTTTTGTTCTTGCTGAATGAGATATTATTTCCCTTAGCGGAGTCTTAAGTTATCAGATGAGTCTCGGAAACATCAAAACTCGAAGGTAGATGAAACGAACCGGAATTTTTTTCCTTTTCTTTCCCGACCCCCTTTTTTTGGTGATAGCTATCTTGACGTTATTAATCATAAAACAGCCATTCCCAGATGAGCTCTCACACGTGATAGGATTTCCCGTATACTTGAATTTGTCGTAATCATACTTGAAAAATTCATAACAGTTCCTTTTTCTTCAGATAATTAACAAATCTTACGTATGGTGCAGTGGCCAAACAAATTGTTCGCAGTAAATGAGAAAAATATAAATAAAAGCTCGCAAATTTATTTTTCTTTTGGGGTTTAACGAGCACTGTGAGCAGCTCGCAAGGCGCCGCCCAGGTGGCGCAGTGGTCTAAGCGCTGGCTTATGATCATTCGTCCGTGAAGGGTCCGGGTTCGAATCCGGTGAAGCATGGATGTTGTTTTTGCATTACGGCACTGACTCTTTCCCTTCCCTGGAACCAGTGACCCTAAATTAGGGACGGGCGACTGCTTATATCCCATTGAGTTGCTCATGGTGGTCGTTAAACCGTCAATCAAAAAAAAAAAAAAAGAAAAGAAAAAAGTTAGCCGGGCTATAAACAGGCGCCTATTCCTGATTTGGGACCGCAAGGTCCAGGAATGATACGAGGCAGGCGCCATCGGGCAAGCGCAAGCCCATGCCTGATCTGGAGTTCAAACCCAGTCTATCTTACACGACCGGTCAGAAGGCCTCACTTTGTTCTATTTTGGATTTATGCGATCATGGAATACTTTTGGATAAGCTCTATGATAATGGAATAAGAAATTAATATTACAGTTTATTAGAGGACTACTTTCATAACAGGAAACAGTATGTGCAGATTAATAAAATGAAATCGCACAAGTTACTTAATGAAATAGGAGTACCGCAGGGTTCAGTCCTACCGCCATTACTTTTTTTAAATTTATATAAATGACTTTTTTAACTTTGAACCTAATGAGGATTTTATTTCATTTGCGGATGATGCCACGGTTCTGATTACGGGGCAGATATAAATGAGGTAAAAATAAAATGTGATAAATTTATTGAAAAATTGATGGAATGGCTGGACACAAATTTTCTGTGTTTAAATATTGAAAAAAAAACTAATATGATTTTTAAACAGGGAGATAGACAGATTGTTGAGCCACCATCTATTTGCGTGGAGAAGTGTACCCTTGAAATAGTAAATAATTATCAATATTCGGGAATAATAATCGAGGATAATCTGAAATGGAATATAAATATTCAAAATTTTGTAAACAAAATTTCGGGGGTAATGGGTTTAATTACGAGAATTTCAAATAATTTAACAATAAAAACATTAAAATATTGTACTACAGTCTGATTTATCCATGTTTGACCTTTTGTTTATTAATATGGGGGCAAACTCCTAAGACTAATTTGTATAAATTACAATCATTACAAAATAGGATGGTCAGAATTTTAAATAACTTTAGAGGAATTAAACTGAATATGGGGGTACGGAAATTTTTTTATGGATTTTTAGATATTGATAAATTATGGCAATTTAGATAATTAGGATTCAGGTATAAAAGAATAAAAGAGAATAGGCATCAACATTTAATTCAATTAAACACTGTAAGTCACGCCTATCAAACAAGAGATAGAAATGCATTTTGTTACCAATGCCTAACACTTTAACCCAAAAAAGATTTATTGATTACCAGGGATTGATGTTATGGAATAACCTACCTTGTGAATTAACACATATTAATAATTGCAATTATTTTGGAAAATAAATAAAAAAATATTTGCTAACAAATTAAAATATAAAATTCTATGGTAAAATTTATTAATCAGACCACAAAGAGTAAATTTTATATGGCAGGACGTTCGACTTGACTACTACTTTAGGAGAATTGGGATTCACTCAGGCTATATATATATAGCCTTTTACTCAATTTCCTGTTCTGTGTTTACATTGTATACATAAGAGTTCGCATTATATATGTTTTTTATCTTAATACTTTATGTTATGAAATTAATCTTGAAATGTAACATAGTCAAATGTAACCCCATAACGAAATAAATGAAATGAAATAAATCATCCGGTCACCAAGGCAGCCTCTTCCCGTAGTTAGAGGGATAAGGAAATGTTGCGGTTTGCTGAAAATACAGCATGCCACAAGCGTGAAATACGAGGGTTATTTCAAAAGTTTTGCACACCGTGGGTTATCTCTTAAAAAACGAATTTATTTCAAACGTTTTGCACACCGTGGGTTATCTCTAAAAAAACGAATTTATTTCGCAACATGCCTTTTTTTTTTCTCCATGTTTCTTTATGACAGCAGCCCAACGTTTGGGGAAGTCTTGTATTCCAGTCAGGAAACCTCCATTGTTGAGACGTCGGATTACTCTGGTCACCATCTCATTAGAAACTTCCTGAATTGTTTCTCGCGGAGTGACTTCTTTAGGTCATAGTCTGGTGAGCTCATGTCAGGACTGTATGGCGCTTGGGGAAGCAATTCCCATTAATACTTTTTCGGAATGTTTCTTACTGTACGGGATGTTTCTTACATGCGGCTTCACGTTTTCATGCCAAATGATGACACCAGCTTCGAGGATATTAGGCCTTCTTTGGCGAATCTTTGGGTACAAAATATTTTGCAGAAACCTTCCGTAGTATTCCGGTTTTACACAATGGTCCCCTCGGGCATTCTTCTTTCAAAATTCTATTGACGGTAACAACAGAAGTGTCGTCCGTCGCATCTGATGGCCGACCACTTCTTGGGTAGCCTTCGATGCTCTCCCGACCTTGGCCTACCCAGTGACACTGTGCTAAAATCCACTACACTAACCCTACAAACTTCACACAAAGCTTTATTAAAAAAAAACCTTTCAAAGAAAAATACGATTCTTATGGGGGATATGAATGTCAATTTATTAGAAATCACCAATCACTTTTTTCAACTTTTACAATAACTTAACGCTTGTGGACACAAAAACATGATTTCAGTCCCAACTCGTATAACCTCCACCTCACAGACATTGATTGATCTCTCTATCACAAATTCATTAACTGAGATTACCATTTCAGGGGCCTTACAGTATGATTTTAGTGATCACCTCCCTATATTTACAATTTACCCTCTTAAACAACAAACTACTACACCTGAAGACTACTACATTTTTAGAGAAATTAATAATACAAATATGGAAAGTTTTAGAATTCAATTAGAAAACACTAACTGGAACAATATTTTGGTTCATGGTTCTGCAAACAAAAATTATGAGTCGTTAATCACAACTATCACACAACTTTATAATCAATCCTTTCCAAAAAATTATTAAATAACATAAACTGAAAACAATTTTCGTAAGCCATGAATTACCAATGCTCTATTAAAAAGAATAAACAAAAAAATAACCTCTTTTCGAAATTCATAAAAAGCAAACTACCACACGACTTCCTTAATTTTAAAATTTTTTCGCAATAAACCAAACAGTGATATTCAGTACACTAAACGCCCCCCCAGCTGGTACAGTTCCCTGTTGACAGGCAGAATCCATGGCTTCATGGGGTTTGCGCCACACGAGAATCCTTCCATCTGCCCGATACAGTTGGAAACGTGACTCGTCAGTCCAGGCTACTTGTTTCCAGTCATCAAGTGTCCAGTGGAGGTGTTCCCGTGCCCAGTCGAGGCGCATAGCTCTCTATCGTGCACCCATCAAGGGAACTCGAGTTGGGCGTCGGCTCCCTAAGCCCATGTCGTGCAGGGTACGTTAACAGTCCGGACGCTGATGCTTGTTGAGGTTCCAGCATTGAATTCCGATGATACCCGCGAGAGTGTTGCACGCCTATCGCGTGAAACGATTCTTGGCAGCCGACGATGGTCACGTTCACCCAATGTATTCTTACGGCCACACTGGTATCGTAAGTTGAAGCTTTTGCAGGAATTCTTGTGGTCACGGTACACCCTTGCATTGGTCGTCCGTGAAAATCCGAACTTCGTTTCTACCTCCGAAGTAGTATGGCCCATTTCACGAGCGCCAACTATGTCACCGCGTGGAAAATCGCTTAAATCGGTATTACTTGCCATTGTCATGCCGAAAACAGCTGTGAAAGGTGGCAAGGATGTCTATCGCTTTATATACGCACTGGCGGACGCATCCGAGTACGTGCATAGGTGAACTGATTTTGCATAAGCTCGTCTGTACCAGTTTTTCAGGCACAGCAGTGTATATTGAACATTCTCAGTTTTCACGATTTTTAACAGTTCTGTAGAGCACTCGAGAGGAGATATATGTGACGTTTTACTAAGGGGACGTACATAGCATGACATCAATAATACTTGCAGTTATAAGCACTTGTCTATGTAGCCTAATTGGGAAAGCATTCGGCTCCGTAGCAGAAGGATGCAGTTTCGAGCTCTGCCACTGGTGAATTTGTGTTTTCACGAAGTTCGGTTTCCTATGTAAGCACACATACATCTGAGCACACTTCAATTCATCAGTGCCCAAGAGTCCCGCGTTCACTCAACAAGGAAATCACAGACAGGTCAAGTTTCACAAACGTTCTTGGTAGTGGTAAATACTTTTAACAAGCTCAGCGAGAGTCCCCTGAGAGCTGTACTGTAGGATCAAGGATCTTGCTGACAAGAGTAAAGAAGCGGGATTAAAATAAACTTTCAGAAAGCAATTTGATGTACAATGGTTTATCAAGAACTGTAGATTTAGCGGGTGAGGGGCAAATCTATATGTGATCGATACTTACATTTAACTTGAACAACACATATGAGACAACAAGCCCTGCATAGACTAGGAAATAAATAGAACTACAAAACATAGTTGAAGAGCTTTTGAAATGATCGGTACGATTTTCGAAAGCCATTTATCATTATACAATGCTGGACAATTGCTAAAGACGGATCATAAACGGCTATACAGCGCATAAAAAAGTAAGTGTGGCTGGATGCCAAGTGAAATAAAATAAAGTCAGAATGCCAGAACATTACATGAACGACAATTTATTGTGCTCAGAAATCCAGAACGCTTTGGAACGTCTTCAAGGGACAAACAGGCCATTTTGTGCAGAATACGTAAACGTGAAAAAAATGCAATTACCGTCCGCAGGCGTTCCGGCGTAAGATGCCAATACGGCATATGGTCACCATGGAGGGCGATGCAAGATTCCACACGTGTGTCATGCTTTGCACAACATTATCAAGCAGCTGTTGGGTTAATTTATCCCATTCCTCTGTCAGTGCACGGAAGAGGGTGTCCTTGTTTATTGGAGGGCATTGGCGACCAGAAAGACTCCTCTCCAAAGCATCCCACACATTTTCAATGAAATTCAGATCTGCAGAACGTGCTGGCCATACGAGGCTCTCAAAACACTTCTGGACAGCGACTGTTCGATGACATGTTGCGTTGTCGTCCATGAAAATGAATCTATCACCGACAGCACCACGGAACATGCGAACATGAGGTAGCAGAATATCATTAATGTATCGTTGGCCAGTCATAGTCCCAGTTGGAAGCACATAGAGGGACGTACGACCATTGATCATGATGCCAGCCCATACCATGACACTACATGTCGGATATCCTGTATGTTTGCTGGACAATATGCAGTACCACTATCACGCCAGATCAGTTGTCGTCGACAATCAGACGATAGATGTTTGATGGCACCATTGCAAACGGGCGGTACGTTGACGTCTGGACAATGGGATGCACACAACAGGACGGCGGGCGTATAGTCCTCCTTCATGCAAACGTCTGGCGACAGTTTTTCGGGAGATCCGCTTACCAGTAGCAGCCATAAACTGATTTGCTACCTCACTAGCTGTGCTGCGCCGGTGTCTTTTTGTTGATAACACTATGTACCGATCTTCTCTAGGTGTCGTACAGCGAACACGACCTCCCCCGTGACGTTTGTTGCACTCTCCATTTGTTTGAAATGATTTCCAAAGCCTTGAAACAACACTGTGGCTGACGTCAAACTTCCTGGCAACATCTGTTATTTTTCGCCCTTCTTCAATCTTGCCAATAATACGGCCACGCGTAAAATCATCTAGGTGATGTCGGGAGGACATACTGAAAATTGCAAGTTCGTCAATTGATTCTTTCCCTTTCAACTTTGCGTTTGAACAACAACGGTCAATACGCGTCAAATCCTTTATATCTCTTATGAGCGCTATGACTCACGAACAAGTCCGGCAATCCAAAATTTGCATACGCACCACACGTCTTACTGTATCCCGCACTTATGCTAATTTCCACATTTTCCTGCCTTTCATTTTATGGTTGCTATCGTGGCTATTGTCATCCGTCCTTAGCAATTGTCTGGCAGTGTATCTTAAAATAAAAGTGTTTAATCATTGCATTTTCCTCGTCCTTACTTATGGACCAGAGACATGAGCCTAAACTAAATAATACATACAGTCTGCGAACAACTGAGAGAAGCATCAAGAGGATCAGTAAATTCGGGTTAATAGGACCACCGGTTAATCGGGGCAGCCACGCTATTGAACCAAAGTGTTCTAGTTCTTATGTGTGTCAATTAACCGGTATCCACTGTACATACTTGGTCTAACCAGAAAAGATAGAAGAACACATGTATTAGGGAAACGACAAGAGTTGATGTCATCATGATTAATGTGAAGACCGGCAAATGGTAATTGGCTGGACATATTGCTAGAAGAACTGAGAATGACGATCATCGGACATCTGAAATATTAGATTAGATATCAAGAGGCAGGAAGAAACCCAGAAGAAGACCACGTGAGAGATAGCTGGATGGAATTCGAAATCATGCTGAAATGACTTGGAAAGAATAGAAAGTCAGTTATGCTGAAATGACTTGGAAATAATAGAAACTCAATTATGCTGAAATGACTTGGAAAGAATAGAAAGTCAATTATGCTAAAATGACTTGGAAAGAATAAAAATCAATAATGTATTATCAATAGTACTTGCAAAGACATTTTTGATAAGAGTCTGGGATAGCTCTCTCCATATTTCAGGCAATAGGTTATGGAGGTCTACCAGTGTACTGTGGGTATGGGATGTGGTTATCCAGACGTTGCTGTACACCGTCCTAAGTTTTCTCAATATAATTAAGGTTAGGACACTTCGGAGGCCATTCTGGCGATTCAATTAAATGATTTTTCAGCTCGTGAAGCACGCCGATGACTGGTTGCACTGCCACCAACAAAACGGAATGCATGTCCAATAAGAAAATGGAACAGTGTCATAATGGGCACAATGATCTCGTTTCGGTAAACTGAGGCATTTGTGTTGCCTTGACAAACATGCAAGGAAGTACAGCCATTAAAACACACTTCTGCCCAGACTAGAACTGACTGCAGCTAGTAAGGGTGGACCGACGGCATATAATGTGGTTGCATTCGTGTGCCACATCTCCTACACACGTGCTCTTGTCGAGTATCAGGATGAAAAGCGAAACGGGATTCGTCTGTGGAAAGTACATGGTGCCTTTCTGTGTTCCAGGACATGTACTGGTATATCTTTGAGGACAGTGAACTGACGTCAATGCTGTACATCGCAGCGTTCTCCTTGCTCTGAGTCGTACACTTGAAGACGGTTTTGATGTACACTTTGGACCACCTGTGAACATACTAAGGCACCAGAAACAGATCGATGTGATTTCCGGAGTTGGCTACTGGGGATGGCCGACCTTTTCCGAGGTCTTAATATCAGGTAGCGATCTTGCCTCCCGGTAGTTATCTTCGGGCGACCCACTAGGTCAATCTGCAACGTCTCCACGCTATAGAAATCTTGTGTGTAGGAGACTTACTACACATTGCGAAACTCCTAAAGCAGCAGCCACATCGATCTGCTCAACCAAATTGTAAACATGCCAACAGCCCCATTTCTGTTGTCAATGCGTCTGGACATCATTTCAGGTTAATCTCACACTGAAGGCAATACGTTCAGCCAACGTTTAGACAAGGAGTGAAACGACTCGTTTTCCGCTTCTCGCTAGGTACGTTTATAGGAGGTTGCACATCACGTACTGTTGTGATGACTGTTGTGATGTCATGATGCTAATTTACATATGACGCAGCCACCCCGGCTGATAACCGATCCCCAAAACTAGCTACATTTGCATATCACAAAGTTTTCCTTTCAAAACCACAGTATCTCTACATTTTTGCGACAAGTATATACACTATATTGACAAAAGTCACCGGGCACCCAGAAGAGAAACGCGACATAGCATTTATTGACATACATTAGTACGGTGTCGGTCCACCTTTGGCCTAAGTCACGTTTTTCTGAGCTCCGTGTTGTGTGCCTATTTAGTGTGTTTTATCGTGTGGTTCGTCATTTTCCTTTCGTGTTCCTTCAAGCTGAAGGTTCGTGCTTTGTTTTGATACATCTCCCAAGTTGGTGAGTAGTTTATTTTTTCTGTTATCATCATTTGAATTGTCGACCTAGCTGGTCGATTTCTCAGGCAGCCCTCGTCATTAACAATGGCGGCGGCTGCTGCTGATAAGAGCGATGTCCACGCCCATATCAGCGAGGCATTTCCTGCCGCCTCCTCCTCCTCCTCGACACGAGACCAATCTCCTCCAATGCTTGTAGGTGACGTCACCCAACCACTAGAAGTGGAAAGTGACTCCTCAACTACAGCTCAAGCTTCTTGCCCTGCTTCGACCAGTGACGTCAGTGCAGCGCAACTCTCTGTTGCTTTAAGTGAAGACATGGATGTGTCTGACAGCGCTGCTAATTTACCCTCTACTTCCACTCAGTTCAAACAGCAGGTTGCGTTGCAGCCCTCACGCTCGAGTCCTGCTCCTAGGGCATACTCTGCCGCTCTTACTGGAACAAAAGCTCCTTCTAAGTTTGTTGCAGAAGTCTTACCAGACTCGTACGTCATTGTTGATGGCCTTACTGCCACCATAGATATTCCCGAAGATTCCCCAGCGGGAAAACAATTCTATTCTAGAATGGACTTCGGAGTGTGTTTTGATGCGCTCCCAGACACAAAGTTGAAAGAATATAGTATGGCTCTCAAGCAGATACTTCCAGCTGGAGCCAGTATTACTCACATGGCTCGAAAACCTCGAACTGTGTTGGTGTACTTTGCTCTTAAAGAGCATGCGGATCTTGTCTTGACAGAAGGTTTGTCCCTCAAAGACGTCCATCTTCTACCAGAACCTGTCTCTCAGCGTCCAATCCAGGTTACATTTTATCCGGTTCCACCTGAGGTGTCAGACGTTGCGCTGTGCACTGTACTCAGTAAGTTCGGTCGTGTTGTTGGGCCAGTTGCTACTCTTTCAGCCGCGCCGAGAGATCCAGACGATAAATCCATAGGAGGATTTCGCCGAAGTGCAAGAGTGATCTTTCCATCTGATGAACATTTGCTCGCCTGCCCAAAGGTGCTCAACGTTCGTTGTGGACAGCAACGTAGGAGAATTGAAGTGACTACCTTCCTCCACTGCACTTTTTGCCACGGAGAGAATCATTTACGTGTGCATTGCCCACATCTAGCATCACAGGCTCCTGATAATTCTCCTACAACTTCTGGCCCTCTTCTGAGCCGAGCAACACCTTCTACCACTGCACAGAAAGCTTCAGAATCGAAACTTTCACAAAAGTCGACTGCAGGAGTTGGTCAACGCGTGTCTACGGACCCTTTATCCTTCGACCAGCTACTGGATTTTCCCTCACTTAATTGTTCGCTTCCCATGAGTCGTCATTCTGTAGCGGAGTCCCCTTCAGGGGGTTTCTCCACTGCCCTTATCATTGATACTTCTAAATCTGCTGATGACGGATTTTCTGGCCACGAATCTCGAGTTAATGAGAGCTCAACTGAGCCTTCGCTGAAACGTCGTGGTTCTTCTCGAAGACGCCCACCGAAGAAGCCGACTGCCGCATCACCCCGCACCTCTCCCCGTACTGGTAGTACCTCTCGAAAGAATTCACCATCAAAGGCTGCTACCTCTTCTGTCCAGGCCGACGAAGAGCCTCCTCTTAAATTTGAGGATCTTGTCGAATACCTTAAGGATGGCTCGGTTCCTACTGGGCCGATTTCATTTGAAGATTTACATCAATACCTGTCACATAAGACAGACCACTCCACAACGCATGCTTTACTCTCAAAGTATGCATCGTTTCTCCCTCTAGTGCATGATCAGATCCAAGTCCTTAATCAATGCATCTCCCACCTTCGCAAGGAACATCCGTGGGCTAAAACCTATTTTAATCGACTCAAATCATTTCCTCCTGTTGTGAAGGCTCTTCAGCAAGCATTAATGGAAAAAGTCTTCAAGATTGTATCTCTTAATTGCAGGGGATTTGCATCCCCATTTTCTTATGCCTTGGTACATGAAGACCTCACTCCGTTAGGAGCTGATCTTCTCTTACTACAAGAGACGAATTGCCAATCCACTACGATATTCTCACGATGGCGCCAGTGGTACTACACATTTCACCACGCCTACCAACTATCATCCCATAGTGGTCTAGCTATAGGTATCCGCCATACTTTCAACTCCATAATCACCTCTTTTTCGGTTCGAAACTTATGTCGAGACCTATTACAGTGTGCATCATTCACCATAGCTTCCACATCTTATCATATATTTAATATTTATATTCCAAGCTCTTCAACCCACTTGGCAATACTTTTTACTCGCCTTCGTCGTGCCTTGTCTCGCATTCCTCCCATAGATCATGTTTTAATTGGAGGGGATTTCAATTGCACTCTGAATCCTACCCTGGACCGATCTCCTTCCACCAGAGAACGCCGTGTTAACTTGGTGAATCTTCTTCAGTCAGTGGTCTCCGACAACTCATTCATTGATGTTCACCGTCACTTCCATCCTTCATCGACTGTACATACTTGGCGCTCGCAACATAATCAAAATCCGTACACAGCTCGCCTTGACAGATACTACGCCTCATCTACTCTGCTTACAGCTGTGACAGAATCTATTATCACTCCTACAGCTTCTTCTGACCATTGTGCCATCGTTCTTATTATTCAAGCAGTTCCAGCACAACCCCGTACAATTCGTCCATGGACTCTTGACGACACTCTTCTTACAGATCCAGACTTCTGCACTTCAGTACGCTCCTTTCTTGAGGACAAACGACCTCAACTTCAATCAGCTCCTTGTGGTCTGACTTTTTGGTTAGACATTAAACAGCAACTCGTTCTCCACGTTCGCAATCTTTCTTTTAAAGCAAAAACGCTTCAAAACATGCGTCTCAACCATGTCCGTTCCATGCTCTCCATCCTAAGCCTAAGTGATCCTCTCTTCTGCCACTATCAAGAAGAACTGCGATCAATCCTCCTTCCTCTGGCTCAACAAGCTCTACGACGTCTCCGGCTACAACATCTATCGCCAGACGCATCCAATTACGATTTCCTTACATCCATGGAAAAAACACGAACAGCATCGAATTCACTTCGGCACCTTCGCCTCGCATCTGAGAGGTGTCTGATGATCCACTCACTCTATGTTCCCAGGTCCGAAAGTTCTATACAGAGAAGTTCTGTGAATCTCCTCCGCCATCCTCTTCAGCTTTGGCATCACTTCTTTCTAACCTACCACAAGTTCCTCCCCATCTTGCCTCTTCTCTCCTCCTTCCTCCCACGTTCTCTGAACTATCCTCTACGTTTTCTTCTTTAAACTCTAGGGCCGCACCGGGTCCGGACGGCCTCACTTTCCTCTTCTATAAAACCTTTCTACCTCTCCTTCTACCATTTCTCTTTTCTGCACTTTCTGCTGCTTTCAATCACTCCCCTCTACCGAGGCGATTCACAGTAGCATATGTTGTACTATTCCCTAAGAAAGGTGATCTCCTTGACCTTGGGAATTGGCGCCCTATCTCCCTCTTAAATCTAGATTGTAAACTTTATACTAAACTTCTTTCCCAACGCCTTAACCCCATTCTCACTCACATTCTCTCCCCAAATCAAACTTACACAGTTCCCGGCCGTTCACTTTCTCATAACATCCATCTACTAAATGATCTAATCCATCTTGCCCGATCTCGCTCTGAACCCCTCGCCCTTCTCTCTCTTGACCAACAATCCGCTTTTGATAATATCTCACATTCCTATCTATCGGCTACACTCCTTCACTTCGGTTTTCCTCCTTCCTTCGTCTCTCTTCTTTTCTCACTCTATCAAGACGCGGTTCTCCAGGTCAAGCTGCCCACCTTTCTCACAGCGCCTATTCCCTTCCGCCGGGGAGTGCGGCAGGGTTGCCCACTCTCCGGACAACTCTTTGCAATCGCAATTGAACCCTTCCTCCGCTCTGTACACCAATCTTTTAAAGCAGTTCTGCCACCACTCTCTGCCTGCACAAGACATCATGCCACTACCTCTGTTGCATACGCAGATGATGTCACCATCTGCATCCGTCATGACTCACAGTTTCCGTGTCTCCAACGTCTATTCGCAGCTTATGCCTCATGCTCCGGTGCAGCGCTCAACTCATCTAAAAGCACTGGCTTATGGTGCGGCTCATGGGCACATCGTGTAGACACCCCTTGGGGAGCAAGCTGGTCGTCCATCTCACAGCGCTTCCTTGGAGTTCATCTTGGTTCCTTGCAAGCTGCCCCCCTCTACACGTGGAATGCTATTCACCCACGCTTGCTCAGGTCAACTGCCTCCTGGAGGAGAGCCCAGTTCTGCTCATCATTCTTCCAGAGAGCTCGCCTCTCTCGAACTTACCTGATTTCCTTGTGCACACACTCTTGGCTTGGTGTCAAGTCTCTACAACCCCGCCTTCATGAAATTACCCGATGTCTTACTTCTCTGATTTGGACCTGCCACCACTGGGTCAGTGTCACAAAGCTTTGCCTCCCTTCGGATCACGGCGACATCGGACTCGTTGATACACAGGAGTACTACAAGGCCGTCAGAATTACTACTTTTCTCCGTCTCTTCACGTCGCCAGTACCAGATGCCGTTTTAGCTAGGGACGTCATCGCCTCCCCGAGCAACCCTAACTTTTCTTTTCTCTCCTTACTACTCATGGACCACCGACCCCTCACCCTCATTCGACTTCCCCATGTTTACCGTGAAGCTCTAACTTTCCTTCGTTCCCTCCCTCTCTCTCGTTCTCCACCTGATTCCACAACTGAGCTCCTTGCTGAACCCCTCTTTTATTCTTCGATTATTCACCCCTCTCATCTTCCGTACTTTGCCTATCCTACCTGGCTCCGAGCAGGTGTGGTAACAGGTAAAGATCTCACTAACCCTGACCTTTCTTGGCGACCCTTCGCCAGCCTCCCTCCCTCTCTTCTCCTCTCCTCCTCCTCTCGTGACATCTACGACTCTATTCTTTCATCTATCATTTCTCAATTTCCTCATCTTGCTTCCCACTCAGGTCTTTCCATTGTTCCTTCTGCTTCTCTCCCATTTCCTCTTTTCTTGCTTACTTCTGGCTCAGCTCATCCCATTTCTTCTCTCTCGGTGTCAGCTCTTTATCGGTTCCTCTCTATGTCCCATTCTTCTCCTCCTCTCCCCATTCCCGATGTTCCCCCTGCTGCCACTGCTACGGTGTGGTCAGCCGCCCTGTCTCCTCTTTCTGCTCCTCTAGAAATTAATACCCATTGGCTTTTCCTCTATCGCCGCCTTCCTGTTCCCTCCGTTCTTTTCCGAATGTCTCTTCTCTATTCCCCTCTTTGCCCTTTCTGTGCTCGGGAGGCTGATGTCTCCCATGTCTATCAACACTGTGTTATATTACTCCCAATGCTGAACTTGGCATTTACTATCGCCCAATGTTCCATTACAGCAGATCTTACATTTGATGCATATCGGACTCTTCTGCTACAGAACTATCCCCCAGTCAAGCTCCCATCAGTCTGTGCCTATATTTTTATTTTAGCGAAGCATGTAATCTACGTGTTTCATCAACGCTGCAGATATTTGACTACTCCTCTGACTGTGCATGAAGCTTCTACGGCATTATTATGCCATTTCCGCGACCGTCTGACATCTCGACTTCGGCTAGAGTATTCTGTTGCAGTTACTCAGCGTCGGGACAGCCAGTTCCTTGCCACCTGGTCACCGGCTGCCTCATGGTTTACCAGCTCGCCAGCGTCATTGTACCTGACGGTCGGCAGATTTGGCATTTGACCTTTTTGAATCAGAAATGCATATGTAAATATCAACAATCTGTTTTCAAGATCTTTGCACAGCTTGGAAATTTACCGCATGGGTTTTTTTATAAAGGGCTGTACGTGTTTACACAGCAAATTGTTTTTTGTGACACTCATCTTGTATTTTTTTCCCTACATTGACGTTCACGTTAGTTCGTCTTTAGTTTACATTTTGAGTATAAATATTGCAGTTAGTCATTAGCATAGTGCTGTATAAACATAGATATTGTTTCTGCAGTGTAGTTTTTTGTAATTTTGTTCTATTTTGTTTCCCGAACATGTTTGCACTGTGCTGTATAATTGTACATAGTTTTAAAAATATTGCGGAACAAGTAATCCATCTTATTTGCGTCAGGATGTCCAAGTTTAGTTCTTTCCTGTCATTAAACATTCCAATGATTTGTCTGATAATCAGTTTTTTAAATTGCATAGTACTGTACATCCTTGTAAATATGTTGTGTTAAAACTCACTGTCATATCGTACCTTCTTTCAAGAGACATGTTGACTAATGATTCTTACTGTATTTATTTTTGCACAAGTTAGTCAATTGCATGGTGTTGTACTCATGAGTAATATATTTTGAAAAACATTTTACCTATTTTGTTCTTTTGTGTGAGGTGATGCTTGGTACTATCATTCTTCTATCACTACATATGGATAGTGAGAATATGTTAAAGCTTTATTCATCGTGTGTTTTCTTATTATACTTACATTTTCTATCTGGTCAACAGAATAGTGTTACATTTCTGTATATGGTCCGATTTTGATTTGTAACATGTTGACACTGTGCTGTATATCTGTACATTATTTTTGAATATTGCCGAACAGGTAATATATTATATTTACACCAGGAAGTCCAAGTTTGTTCTTCTCCTGATATTCATCATTTCATTGATTTGTCTTATGATCAGTTTGTCAATTGCTTTGTACTGTACATTCTTGTAACTATGATGTGTTACACCTTACTGTCTTATTGTATTGTATTTTTTTTTTTTTTTTTTTTTTTTTTTTTTGCAAGAGAAATGTTGTCTCCTGTAGCTCTCAATTTTCTTGAACAAGTTTGTTAATCGCACAGCAATGCACTTACGAGCAATAAGTTTTTTTGTTAAAATCCTTCCTCAATGCCCAGACATGCTTGTCGCTGTTCATTTATCACGAGCTGTAATTTTGCTCCATTTTTCAACTTGTGCACTATGCTGTATATTTTTATATAGGTTTTAATGGTTTAACGATCTTTGATCGTATTTTATTTGTATTTAGACGTCCTTATTAGTTCGTCTCCTGATTTCTACCTTGAATAAAGATATTTTGAAACCACCTTTGGCCTTAATGCATGCACTGATCTTTCGAGACATGCTTTCGACAAGGTTGTGGAACACAGCGATAGGTATGCGCTTCCATTCAGTACATAATGCTTGCTTAGTAGCACGCCTTGGTTCCAAGCTTCTTATGCGGCGCTCTAATTCATCCCATAGGTGCTCTATGGGATTAAGCTCAGGGTTCTGTGCTGGCCAGTCCACACACGATACGAAATTATCGTCAAACCACGCCGTAATAGTCCTTGCTTTATGGCTCGATGCATTATCCTGCTGGTATCAACAAAGCTCGGTTCCATAGTATTGCCACAAAGCTGGTAGGGCATAATTGTCCAAAATATCGAGGTGGACGTGCTCTTTAACAGGTTTGTCCACGATAACCAATGAACTGAGACCATGCCACAAAAAACAACCCCACACGAGTAAACTGTCAGCTCCAAACTTGACCGTAGGAACAGTACACTGCGGTAAATAGCGTTCTCCCGGCTGCCGCCATACGCACACACGGCCATCAGACTGATGGATCGTGTATATGGACTCATCTGTCCATAGGACCCGTTCCCATTGATCTACGGTCCACGATAAATGTTCTTTTACACCATGCTAAACAACGAGTAGCACTCCAAATGGAGATGAAAGGTTTATGAGCAGCCGCACGACCACGGCAACCCATGAAACGAAGTTCTCAGCAAATGGTACGCGTGCATACCAAGGTTCCAACATTTTTACTCACCTGTACATTGAGATCTTGTGCAGTACTCTGTCGATTAGCTGTAACGACTGTCCTGAGGCTTCGATGTCCTCTATCACTGATTTTCTTTGGTCTGCTGGTACGTTTTGCTGCTTCAGGCACGCCATGTTTCTTCCACTTATTCAGTACATCCAAAACAGTTGACTTGGGTATGTTTAAACGCCTCTCGGTTTCTCTTGTGGGCAATCCACTATTATAAGACCGAGCAATCTTTCCTTTCTCAAAGTCAGTTACCTCCCGCCGTGACATTTTCACTCAATCTCACAGTGCGATATGATCGCCGTCAGCTGCAGGCTTGTTTTTATACCGTTTACAGCTGTACCGTGCATCTTAACAACGCAGAGGATCCGTTCATTTGCTTTTGAAGGGGTATCCGGTGACTTTAGTCAATGCAATGTATACAGATATGCACGAGCAATGTTCTAACAAAGCTGATGTTTTCGGATCCCCTTCGAATAAAAGGAATAAAATCTAAAAAAAAAGTAAGATAGAAAGAAACAAACAAAAAAACAGAAAAACTAACATGCGAAAAAGAGAAAAGCATAAGTATTGAAACGAACGTTAACGTGAAGACCGGGAAGCCAGTTTAAAAGTTGACACGAAGAATATTTCAAATTAACGCATTTTATCACCGGAATCGAAGCAAAAATCTTTCTAAACATCAGTTGTATGAAAGAAGAAAAAAAAAGGAATGGAAAAATATAAACCCAGGTCTTCGTGTGCCCGTGTGTATTATTACGTGATTTGAAGGTGAGAAAGCTTGGAAGAAATTTCAAATTCTGCCTAGCACAAAATGATGACTGTCGTTACTAAATTGAACCACTTAGTTGGGAGTTGCGACAAAAGAATTCGACTTTAAAACATTGTAACTTTGTGAATTGTATGGAGATTCAAGAGAATAATGTAACACATTTTCCGACTTTGCGCCGCGGCTTCATATAATAATTGCCTTTCAGAAAGTCAAAGTTTCCAACACATTAAGGTGAAACCGAAGTTATGCATCATCAGTTTAAGAACTTCACCAAATATCGAAAAGAAACTACAACAACGAGAAGCAGGAGAGGAGTGCTTTTAGGAAATTGTTACAGCTCATGTGTTACAAAAAGAAACAATTTTACGAAAGCGAGTGTGTGCGAACAATTTGTGAAAAAGCTATAGAAACCAAAGTCGTTTTAAAAGCGGAATGGTTTCTGTAGAGTAAGCTATGGATCACAGAAGAAAATGTAAAAAACCTTCATGGCACGCAATTATTCGCAAGGTTAGTTTTGTATCATCATATTTATATTTCTTTGGCAAAGAAAGCGTTGAAACAGAATGAATGTCGCCATGTAGGAATAACCTCTATAGCTAGAAATATTCTTCCTCCTTCAGGAAAGCCTATTTATCAGTAAGATGAGAAAACTTTTCGATGTGCAAATGCCTTCAAGTAAAATAATAATAAATTTGTAATTATTCTGCTGTGATCTTTAGACTATAATAGATCAGCAGGTATGTCCGTTCTCGGAATGGTGAATCTTTTATTTGTGAATAATTATCTGAAGGGAACAGATGTTTTCCCGAGGAATTAGAAAGTCTTTAATTACGAATTCATTCAACTATCATATCATTATGATAATGTTTTTACAAACCTTTGAAGTTTATTACTTTCTTTTTATCTATTTTAGATTGTCATATTAATTTATTGGATTGTGTAACTATTTGAGATGTTCAATGCCAAAAATAAAATAACTGGAATCTACTGAATTTGAGATTTACATTGATAAATTCCAATTAATAATTTAAGATGTTCATTGAAATCCCAATTGACCACTTGAGATGTTCATTGACAAATCCCAACTAACCGCTTGAGATGTTTATTGATAAATCCCAATTAACCACTTGATTTCATATTGATAAACCCCAATTAACAGGAATCTTCTGTACCTTTGATTGATTAAATATCTGAAGGGAGCAGACATTTTCTCTAGGAATTAGAGAACCTTTAATTTCGAATTATTTCAACTACTATATCATTATGATCATGTTTCTACGAACCCTTAAAGTTTATTACTTTCTTTTATCTATTTTAACTTGCCACAATAATTCATTGGGTTGTGTAACTGCTTGAGATATTTATTGATAAAAATAAACATATCAGAGTGGTTTATGTTTCATTGAGTAATTGGGAAAAAAAAACCTTTTTTTTTTTTGCTTTCTTTTATCTATTTTAACTTGTCATATTGGCGTATTGCATCCTGGCAGCTGACGGTTGAATTCAAACAAAAATGATAAATTGAAAAGGGGTTTCAGCTTCTTATGTAAAGAAGCAGAAGAAAAGGAATGATATCTTGCGAGTTGTGGCATCACGCGTAAGTATGTTTGATACGTTTTGCAAAAATATTGCGATTCTTCGGGAGGAAATTATTAGTTGCACTTAGTGGAAAGGGAGCTTGGTAAACAAATTTTCAATAATTTATATACAAGGAGGAGTATATTCAATGAAGTGAATAAAATAAAATAAAAACAACCATTTCCGAGACTTTTTTGCTTTCTGACTGCGTTTATATGAGCGATAAGCAAACAGCATTCGATTAGAGAATTAAACATGCTGAGCTTTCGTTTTAAAAGGCAACCTGTGGTTCGACAAACAGAACGGTAGAGCAAAAAAAAAAAAAAAAAAAAAAAAGATTTTGCGTGTCAGCAGCAAAGCCATTAAAACACTTCGGATGTGCGGAGTCATGTTGTTTCCGTGTCTTTTCCAAAGATCCATTAGGGACCATCCGCAAGCGAGCACATTAAGTCTGAAATCGTGCAATGATGGAATAAAAGTGCCGTTAGCAATCAATGTGCCCATCAATCAAACATAATCTCATTAAAAAACAAAGGTAAAACATCAACGGAAAAGTCCGAGCTATGTTTGCTTTAAGCGACAGCGGCCTCAAAAGAACATGTCTTTTTCTTTCTCCTTTTTTTTTTTTTTTGTAAAAATAATGCGACGATTACTATTTCTATTCTGACAAGGTAGATTGGAGCACATCACCATTACACTACCGCGTACTATCAACAGCTGTGAGATTCTCCCATAACTTGAAAACAAAAAGTGCGATTTGAGAAAATATTGGTTTACGCGAAAGGATTTGCCAAACGGATATACATATGTTACACTTCGGTTTAACAAATTCTTTATTTATCACCATAAATCTGAAATGTTTCAAAATTCCGAGTTCACCATAAATCTGAAATGTTTCTATAATTCCGTTATGTGTTTATTATACGGGAGTACCTTTTAAGAAATCTAGTGAAAACCTGACTTTCCCTACTCTCATTTATCGCCACTTAACCAAGATAAACATAGTTTCAATATTCTGTTATTAAAAATACTGATTAAGTTTGCAGATGGGCTACAACTGAAACTTTTTGATATTTTTGTATGCAAAGTATGGGAATTAGTTTAAATCTAGTAGTTTCTTATATTGATGTAGGACAACGTCTAACACCGTGGATAGGGTGGGGCGACTTACGGCCGACCACCTGTGACAAAAATAGATCTCAACTGAAATCATTATAGCGTTAAAAATACATGCCGCACACTAATCGTGTTAGCATATTCGTAAACAGCACGTAGTCCAATTCGCTTACTGCGCAAAACATCGTGCGCGCGACGCTCCCCTTGCTCCATGTGCGCAGGAAAGGTGATGCAATATTTCTGGGTGGGAGGGATGCCGCCGCGTCTAACTCACTCTATCTGGGCAACCGTGAGCGCAACATGACTGTGTGTGGTATGGTTTTAAAGCTCTCGACGAGATCTATTCAAATATACGAAGAACATTTCGCAGTGGTTTAAACTAAAATTTCAAAAAAATTTTTTTTTCGTGTGGACGTACTAACATTTGCGACAATGCCGCGGAATTCGCAGAATGAAGGCAAGCAAAAGTACATAAAATCAAAACGTGAGGCAAGAGCAAGTGAAGAGGAATATAAGAAGACAGAGCATCACGTAGGGTAATTTGTGTATTGATCTGTTATGTGTTCTCAATGTATCCAGCATTATTTGTAAAAATTATGTAAACAATGTTTCATATCATAGACCTATGTTAGCTACAACAAATTAAGTAAACGCTTTGAAACTATACTCGACTAGCTCATTTCAACTCTCCTATGTGCAAGTCGTAGTCCTACGTTCCAAACAGATGGCTCAATCAGAACCGAGCCTACCTGTATTTGTGTGTGTGTGTGTGTGTGGGGGGGGGGTGATGACTACTTGCGATAGTCTAATGGTTATAATCAGTCTTCCGATCCCAGATGTTTTTGTTGTTCTTCCGTTTGGCCTTTAAAAACCACAGTGATCAACTCAATGGGCTATAAGCAGTCGTCCGTCCCTAATTTATGACCATTATTTTCAGGAAAAGGCCGTAAGATAAAGAGACCCATCAGGTCCCCCGGGATTCGAACCCGGACACATCCCGGACGAATTGTTTGAAGCCAGTGCTTAGAACACTGCAGCACCGGGATAGCCTTCCCTATTTGGGACAACGACTAACACTGGAAGGAAAAAGCGCTCTCCATAGTACAGGCCACTACCCATACATCATCTGGGACTTAAAATCAGGATTATCCGGGACAACTAGTCAGTGACTTACGCCTCTTACGATACTCTGGGCAGAAATTGAAGTGTTGTTAGCTTTTATTGTCTTATGAAAAATTCCCTACAGACTCCTGTTAGGCTTCCTAAAATAAATGGATTTCTTTATTTATATGACAATTTGATTCCATGCAAGCTTTCTCTATTTCGTTTAATTACACCAGATTTGTCTGACAATTGCGTCTAAACCCTATAAATCAAGCACAGCATTGTAACCCACTAAATTGATCTAATTTCTTTTCGCAGATACGGCCAGTAATTGAAATTCTACATTTACCCGTCACTGGACACGACTGAAGCAGCCGATCCTCATAGGATGTATGTTATTTTTCTTAGGGAAATTTGCCTTTGTGTATTGTTTCCAGAGAAAAATTTCAGGCATTGGTTTTACATGAACCATGAATTAAATTTAGTGCATCTGTGAATTACATCGTTACATATTGTAAGTCTAGATATGCTCTCATTCCCCTTTAGGCAGTTGAGTGATTAACTTACCTAATTAACGAAAATATGTAGTTATCATAAACTGTTGACAATAACACACTAAATGCGTGATCACTACTTAATATGATGACAATTTGGCTACGCTGTATTTCAGCTCATACCCTTTATAATAAAGTGTCAAATTTCTAGTTACATTTGCATGTTAAAAACGAACTGATTAAAACGATCTGTTGTCTCGGTACAAAGATGAATCTAAAGTTCTTCTCGTGAGTAGCTAAAATGTTTAAAAATGCAAAAAAAAAAAATGGCATAAATGCCTACCTTATTCTGCAAAATACAGGCCCTTGTTTTCTGTAGCCCTTGGCCAACTATTCACGAAAGCCATAATGCATGGGCAGTACCACTTGGTAGATTTGGAGGACAGAAGCTCTGATACCAGATCACCACTGAAGAGAAATACCTTCCTGATAAGAAATGGACAATGGACAATGGATAGAAGATCATATGGAGGATAGGGTATGCTCTCAACCCTTTCCAATTTCTGTGTTTTCGGCGAAGCACTTTCGAGGTGCAATGTGGTGTTTTTTCGCATGCAGCAACGCCTGCTTCCTATTCATAAGCGCTGGGTGGCGTTAGCCTGAAGCATCATGTTCGCTCAGGTTCCAGTTCACAGCCTGACTATCTGGCACTGGTTACGAGTGCAGAAGACCCTTATAATTCTACCAGATTCCCAGAGTGACTTTTCTCTCGAATAGCCCTGTTTTCACCAATGTCTGTACTTAATGGCGCGGCCTCAGCCACTGTTTGCCAGTTGTAGGATAACATGTAGGAATGTTCACTTTTCATCACCTGTGAAGAAACAACTCCAAAATATATCATCCTGTGGATTTCACAGCAATCTGTGGAATAATAGGACACGTTGTTCCAGCTGCTGAGTCAGTTCATGGAGAACCATTCGATGGCGTATGGTGAAGAAACCAAGTTTGTGCAAGTGGTGAACGATGATGGATTAGAAGGACCCCATCCCAGCTATCAGTTTTGGTGTAATACTACAGTGATTTTCTGTCACATCTTCGACCAGTGTGTCAGTGTTGGTGGTCGATGGACATCCTGACCTCGGCTCTTTTTCAAGACTAGTGTCCCAAGCATTGAAAGGACGTAACCATTTTCGTGCAATGCTGCTCTCTACTGTTCCCTTGCCACAAAACTCCACACATTTCTCTCGCTACTGCTGTCAGGCTTGATTTTTCCAAAAATGGTGTTGGAAAACCCAAACAGCTCGTTTATGGATCTCCATTCTCTGTTCAGCTGTTAAAACAATGTTGCTTCATGCCAATTTCACCTCATCGGTACTCAGTCAAGGCTGTTGCGCGTTTCATGCTGGAATGGTGTCACAACACTACCCTCCGTGGAGAAAACATTAGAAATATCTAAATAATAGCGTGTTCGTCCTTCTTTAGCGCAAATAACAACCTGTAAATGCCGATGCACCAACTCCACCAGATTCTGTAGGATTTCCGGAGGTAATGCTAGCCGTGCCTGCTACAGTATTGGCCACAACTCCGCCTGAGACCGCGGTACTCAGGCGGAGTTGTGGCCAATACTGTTATATATTAATAAGTCTCCGGATTTAAACCCACAGGGTTTAAATCCGGAGACCTTCGGGGCCACGTGATGGTTCCAAACTCAGATGAATATTCCTTGAGTCATTCTCGGGTGATTGCTTCCCGGCGGGGTGGCACATGTTCTTCTGAAACAGACCATCGGCCTCAAGATGCTCGAAAAACATGAAAGAGCGTAGATAATCAGATAGCGCATGTTGGGTGCGGGAGGAGGTTCACGACCGTTCGAGACCCACTCAGGGACCTAATATGTCCCACGAGAAGGCTGTCCAAACCATCACAGGAAAGATCTGCCTTGCGCCGACAATGTTTCCGTGATCAAAGTCACACCTATCACCACGTTCACCCATGTTAGTTAATTGCGATACACTTTTGGGAAGTCCTGCTGTCCGCGTATTCATCACCTGCGTTCGGTTTGGGCCTGTTCCCCTCTGCGCGGCCTGTGCAAATGTCAACTCCTTATCACAGCTCCAATGAGATTATACTGAGACATGAGTATTACTAGCTAAAGTATTTTTTCTCATTTCATCTGTCATTTGAGGGTAGTTTGGATCTGAAAATATTAACTCTTTCGTCCCCAGCTCGAAAGCCCCCGTTTCTGGTAAACCAAGTGAGCACCAAGCTCTTCTGTTGAAGTATACCTGTACGCGCTCTACTACCTAAGGTTACTTTACCTATTCACCACACCAAATAGTTTTTTATTAAGCACACCAGACAAAACATTAGTCACACCTGTCAGAACATACCAACGGAGGATGGCGCCTCTTGCCTTGATAACAGCATAAATCCGGCGTGGTAGAGGCTCCACGAGGTTGTGGATGTATTGTACATCGATTTGCAACTACTCGTGCTTCCGTTGGTCTCGAATTTCTGCCAGAGTACGTGGGTGCCTATACAGGCGTTTCATCTTGTGTTCTAAATGATCCCACAGATTTTCAATAGGATTAAAATCTGGTTATTTCGCGGGCCAGTCGAGGTGAGACAGTGTTGCACATCGTTAGTCGTGCCACTCAGATACAGTTTTAGCCTTATGTATACAGGAATTGTCGTCTTGGATGACAGGAGTGACAATGTGATGCTGTTCCTGGAAATGTAGGACAAAGGCAAAACTTCGTCATTCAGAATGCGGAGGTATGCATGCTGATTCATATTCATCGCTACTGCTACGAGAGGGCCCATTTTGTGGTACGAAAGACATCCCAAAACGTCACAGGAACCCTATCAGCTTGAACAACACTTTGGACACAATCACGATTAAAGGCTTCATTCGACTTGCTATGCACTCGTCGCCTCCCATCATTTGAGTACAAACAAAAACGAGACTCATCAGACCAAATAACTCGTTTCCAATCCCAAAGAGTACAGTTTTGGTGCATCTGAACCCATTGATATAGTGCGAATTTGTGATTTGCTGTTAAAGGAGGCCTGTTTTCGTGTTACTCTGCTCCAGTGCTCCAGATGTCCATCTCATGCAGTTTTCGTCGCAGTGTCCTTTCGGAAATTGTTTGGAATGGAATTTCATTGAATGTTTGGAGCAATTGTTTCCTGGTTTGAAACCGATTTGCAGTTACTAGGCGTGAAACATGACCGCGGTCCAAGTAGGTAAGAATAGTTTTCTGGCCAAAGTTACGTCGCCGATTTTCAGTTGACTGCGAACTACACCACTCTCTGTAGACCCGTTGGACAGTACGCTTCGACATACCAAAAAATTGGGCGACTTCATTCACTTTGGGTCCGTGGGCACGGCCAAACGCGATAGCTACTTTTCATCACTCAGTAACGTCTGTCTTACGACCCATATTGCATACTAAATTCAACACACACATTGCTCTTCATTGCTGCACGAGACAGAAATGATCCTGTAGGCCACGTCAGTGTTACTAATCTTCCACCAATGCTATCACGGCGCCCTCGGTGCAACCGGTAACTTCTTACTGTCATTTCTGTCAAGAATTACTAATTTTTTGTCCGGTGTTCTTATTTTGTTATTAAATGTGCCATAGTATATTTTATTCATGAACATTTCCAAAACTCAAACTACAAAATTTGTTGATAAATTAGAATCCTATTCCACTGAATGCCTCTCTTTCTTTATTTAGCGTTGTATAACGAAGTAAATTTCTCCTTCATTTTTGGTCTACGCCGGGATTCGAACCCGAGTCCGCTTATTCCGGAATAAGTCACTACCAATTGAGCTACGCGGACGTTTGTTCTGACTGCTATCTGCCTTTATGTCGTGTGCGTCCTGCTGGCAGGTACGTCACATCTCCCCCCAAGAGGGCCGGGGGCATGGCCCACGGGTCAGCCGTGAGCATGAATCGTTGCAGGTAGCCATCCGCTGTAGAACGTGCACTTGAGAACTCCCAGTCAATCTGGTGTGTGGAAAGCAACGTCACACACATTTGTTTTTTGAAGCGCTGGAGAAGGGAATCTCTTATTTTTCCTCTCTCGCGGTGTGGAAAGAACATTACACCAAGGCGAGATTTTGAACGGCCGGGTCATCCGGAAAGTTCGGGCGCCAATATAACGAAGTAAATTTCTCCGTCATATTTGGTCTATGCCGGGATTCGAACCCGAGTCCGCTTATTCCGGAATAAGTCACTCTACCAATTGAGCTACGCGGACGTTTGTTGTGACTGCTATCTGCCTTTATGTCGTGTGCGTCCTGCTGGCAAGATGACTCACTTCATCTTGTCATTTTGACGTTGATAAACACCTATATTCTTGTCTCTATTAAGTATTTTTCCCATTTTATCATTATTGCTTTTAAGATATTTCTAATGATTTAATTGCTGCAACGTTCCGTTTTATCTTCGAGATGTACATTTCATGAAATTCCTTTACCGAATCTCGTGCAAAACGTGTGTGAAGTTCCCCAAAGGAATAAATAATATGACAAGTAAAATTTGGAATATAATATTTGAATTACTTCTCAACAACGCAAATACAAAGTTTGAAGTCATCTAAAATATGAAAAATGGCTTAAAAAAGAAAAGGTGCCATATACACTGCAATAATTCTCACAGTAGCTTGATGGAAAATTCGTTAGAAATTTCCTCCCATAGCGAATACTTTAGCAGCCAGATGGATCTGGGGATTTTGACTGCTCAGGATTTCGTAGGTGTAAGGTTCTGTGTATACGTTCATATTTAAATCACTAATTAAAATTGAAACTACTTAAGTTGGCGTTGCTCAGAATGTGTCCGTGTATATGAATTATCTCCAAGATACAATCGTGGATTTACACATCAAAATTTGAGGCATTTAATAAACCTCATTACATAACCGAAATTCTAATATTTTAATCCTATATTCTAGATACGTGCTTCAAAAATAAAGATAATAAACCACCACAGTCCATCTCTAAACTTATCGTAGAACAATCGCAACAGAATTTCTCAGTAACTTGACTACTTCGAAAGAGCCACACTTTTGACTGCATCGTAAAGATTAATTGGATATACCATACAGACTATTTGAAACCCCGCAATCGGCGAAATTAGCTCCCACACGTTCTTGGAAGGGCAGATGAAGCTGCTAGCTCTGGGATTTTAACTTTAGTAAAATATTTCTGTAAACGTTTATTTGGAAGCAGCACGCTGTCACACAAGTATTAAGTGTGTAGTTTTCTGATTTAAACATTTAAGTATGTAACTCCATGACTGAACCATGGGATAGTGTTTAAGAAGTGGGCTCGAACCCATGATCTGATGAATCTTTCACAAGAACGCATTAACTTGTCTAAATTAAACACGAATTCATGGCTGTAAGATCTAATGGCTTTAAAATTACTGAAGTCGATACGAAATCACGAGTTCCTATAGCCATCCTGTCTGGAGAA
The DNA here is from genome assembly GCA_039090855.1 of Macrothele yani. NCBI lineage: Eukaryota > Metazoa > Arthropoda > Arachnida > Araneae > Macrothelidae > Macrothele > Macrothele yani. The sequence continues at coordinate 87,203,089 of CM076998.1, read as the reverse complement.
ATATCCAAGGTTCCTGAAGTGGGTCAGAATTCATAACCATGCAGTTCTATCAGCTGTAGCTTAATTTAATACAGGGTGATTTATAAAGAAGTATACAGTTTCCAGATGCTGTAAAACAGTAATAGTTGGAGACACGGACCACAACTGTGAACCGTTAGGTAGATGTACTCATAAATTTTTGTCCCGCTACTGAGGGGAGTGACGTAGGCGATAGCGCGTGTGTCACGTGACTAGTCAGTGGATGAACATCTTCCTCACCGATGGATTGGACAAGCCGAGGACTACAACATGCCATTGACCCAATGGCCACCCAGAAGTCCTGCCTTAAAACCTTGTGACTTTTTTCCTGTGGGGGTACGTTAAGGACAAGGTATTCTTCCCTCTCCTTTCTGTTGATCTAGCGGAGCTGAAACAGCGTATCACAGCCACTATCACTGCACTTGATTCAGATATATTACCTCGCGTTTGGGCGGAAATGGATTACCGCCTCGATGTGTGTCGTGTGAATAAGGGTGCACGCATAGAACATCTGTGACTTGTGACTATCTCTCAAAAACTTTGAAACATTCCCCTACAATTCTGTTATAGATAACATAAAATATCTTACATTGTTCTTGTTTTATAGTCCGTTGAAACTGTATACTTCTTTATGAATTACCCTGTATTTTTAATTGGGTTTCAATTCGTCATATCCTGTCTAATCAGCGCACACTCAATGGACAAAACATTAGAGATGCATACCTAATTGCATGTTGGTCCTTATTTAGTGCATTGTGCACGTCGAGGCATCGACTCCACCAGATGCCGGAGGCTTCTGGCGGCAATGCCAGCCATACTTGCTGCACCATTGTCCAGAACTCCGCCCAAGATGTCGGTCCAGGATCCATCGATCTAAAGTTCCGCTCCTCGGCTTCACAGAGATCTTCCACGGGGTTTAAATCCGTAGACCTTGGGATCCACTGGATGGTTCCCAACTTACATCAGTGTTCCCAGAGCCATGCCTGTGTGGTTGCGAAATGGCTGCGCATTGTCCTGCGGGAACAGACCACCAGCCGCAGGATGCGCGAATGCCACGAAAAGGTGTAAGTGATCAGCCAGCACATGTTGGTAGCCAGCAGAGGTTAAGGACTTCTCCAACACACTAAGGGACTTAATGTGTCTCAGGAGAAGGCTTTCCAAACTATAATAGAGTCAGCACCGCCTTTAACACAGCCGACCGGGGACAACGGGCCAAGGCCTCGTGCTGTCGACGCCACGTCCACACCCTCCGGTCAGATCAGTACACCTGAAATTCGGATTCTGACCACACGATTGCAGAGATCCAATTTTGATGTTCTCCGCAACAGGCGAGGCGTAATATCCGATGACGAGCAATGAACAATGGCACACGAGTAGAACCTCAGCTCCCGTAGTCCAGGTTATGCAACATGCGCCGTACTGTTGACTGGGTGACACTGCTTGAGCCCCCGATATTTAACCTGGATGTGATTTGTGCCATCATTGCTATAGGGACGGTCTTTGCGAGAGTGGATAGCCTGCTCTCTGGGCCCTGGTACGTCCGTTCATAGTATACTCGCGATACGACCTCGGTACGGTTGCCTTGGGAAACCTATTGGGTTCTTACTATTTTTGCGATAGATTGACCGATCTGTCATGCTCTGGCAATGCATCTACGATGAAGATCGCTCAGATCAACAAGTGTATCCATGTTCCCCGATCGCAATGAACTGTTGGGAAGACCTGGTGTCCACCTATTCATCACCTGCGTTCTATTTGGGTCTGTTTCACTCTGCGCGGGGGATGCCCATGTCAACTGCCCATCACCCCTACCACTAATGTTTATTCTATTGAGTGTGTATTTCTTTACGATTTCTGAAATGGAACTGTTATATCCTCTTTAAAGTGTCTTTAAGTGCTAAAACATTTTGGAAACTTTAGTCTTTGTCTTGCCTCAGATGCCCTGTTTCCTACGGCTTCAAGGGTAAAAATGTTCCGTTGGTAGTGCAGGCTGGCCTGAAGCCCGGTGTAAGGAACTTGACACGGGGCTTATTTTATCGAGAAGCGCGCTTACCGCATCTTAGCTCCGGGACCTTACATGCTCTGGGCCTTGTAAAGCCACACCTTAGTTGCATAATAGCTAGTAGGTCCTTGTTTCTTTCTGTGTGTACGTGCTTATGCCATTAATACATCAATTTTGTGGACATATCTTTGCCCTTCTTCACTTGATTTCAGAAATTACTTTTGTAATAAGAAACATGAAATATGAGAATATATTCTTGCTCTTTGTTCTTCAGATGTTCAATCTAGCCATTGGAGGGAGTGAATGAATATACCATCGAATTTTAAAATACAGTTTGCTTTATATAATTGCTCCTAAATATCCAATTAAAGAGTTTTTTGTTTCCCTGATACTTTTTAAAACAAAACAACTTTCCGGGCATTTGTTTTTCGAATAATGCGCGGTTTTCCCACTAGGGGCGCAAGGGTACATTGTGTTTGCTTGGTACCTCTGATTCTAAAAGTCCGATATAAAAAAAATTCTTTTTGCATCGGATAGAGATCACGGTCAGGTATATTTTGCTCATGATTTCTAGATTTAATACCAAAAATCAGAATTCTCTTGCATTGGAAATTAAAACTTATGCTTCGATATTTCTGCTTCTACAGTCTAATTTAACAAAAAAAAATATTTTTACTTTTTTTTGTCGGATAGCATTGCTGGTGTGAAATGTTTTTCGCATACAGTTTGAAATCTTTTAAATGCCCAGTTAAGGAGCGCAAGCTCATATTTCTGCTTACAACGTATTTGAAGCAATACCTACGTATGACTAAAAATCCCTCTTCAAAAAATATTTTCCTATCATGTATCCATAAATACTAATGAAGCATTTGATGGGCGTAGCAGCCCCAAAGAGATTCACAATATAATCTTTAGGAGTTGTAAATTTTTAATTCATTTATGTCGATATATCAGCATCTAAAGGTCCGATTTAAAAAATATTTTTAACACTGCATATCATCAACTTTGTGGGGCATATCCAATGTAATCTTAGATTTTTACTTTGCGTAGTTCTGACATTAGGTAGCGTTGGTTTTTATTTCTTTTTACAAGTGTATCTCTGCTTCTAGAACTCCTATTGAGTTCCCTCCCTCCTTTTTGTTTTCTTCTATTGGGGTTTAACAAACACCGTGAGCTACTCAGTCGCCCGTCCCTAATTTAGAGCCACTGGTTCCAGCGAAGGGAGAGAGCCAGTGCAGTAAGACAAGCGTAACATCCATGCTCCACCGGGATCCGAACACGGACCCACTTGGACGAAAGGTCATAAGCCAAAGCTTAGACCACTGCGACACCCGAGCGGCCGTTCTTTTTTTTTTTTTTGTACTACATGACATTCGCTAGGATGCTACTTTGAAGCATTATCTTATTTAAAACCCGCATAGCTTTCCTGCTGGGGAGCGTTTATGCGTTATAATCTTTATCTTCCCTTATAGGAATCTCATTTGAAAAATCACTTTTTCTTCGCATAAGTTTTACAATGTAGAATATTTTGCGCATATTTCAACTTTTCCATTCTTCATAATTATGCTGCTTGGGAGAGTAAGCGGATAGTCTCTCTATTTAAAAGAGTATCTTGTATTCAAAAAATCCTTTCTTTTTTTGTAGGGTATTTTGTACCCGTTTGAGTCTTTAACCCTTTAAGCGGCCGATGCACCGAACTGTTCACACATTTTTTGCGCTCCCTCAACAGAAATGTTCACGCAAATTCCTGCTTGTACGAAAGCTATGGCAAAACATTTTTTTATTATCCTCTCTCATCTTAGCGCCACTGGCACGGGCATCATGCCACTGAATAGAAACAAATGACTCAAATATCTTCTCTTATCTTTATAAGGTTAGTCAATACTGCTGTAGTCCTTTTAAGAGAATCACTCAGGAGGAATTAGTGTCAGTCACCCACCCTAAACGATCACTATGAATAAGCTAGCTAAGGGAGAAAGCAACGCTTTCTGAGTCGCAGGCTCCGCACTTGTCCAGCCGCGTTCGATCCACTTCTTAGATGCAGAATTTATTCGTTCAAGTTGATTTCAGCCCATTTTTGATAACCCCCGAATAAATTCGCACCAGTAGGTTAAAGGATATCTTTTCTTCTAATTGTTCAGTTTGAAAAGTCCGTTTTATTTTGATATCTTCCGCTCTATGAAACATTTCAGGCACAATTTAGATTTTTCCTAAGTGCATTTCAGACACTAGCCCAAATATCTATTTCTATTTGAAGATGTTTTACCTGCGCAGTTGTCTAAGTGCTAGCTTATGACCATTCGTTGGAGATCGGTCCGTGTTCGAATCCTGGTGAGGCATTGATGATGTGTTTGTATTACGGCACTAGCTCGCTCTCGTTCTCTCTTCCCTGAAGCCAGTGGCCATAAATTAGGGACTGCTTATATCTCATGGAGTTGCTGAGGGTGGTCGTTAAGACCTCAATAAAAAAACTTTTTTTTGTGTCGGAATGGATTCAAAAACCGTGCTCAGGACACCCGAGTATTATTTGTGATCTTTCCTGTTTACTTCAACTTTTTTGGTGTTTAACAACTCCCAAAGGCACCTGTAGACATTGGGAATCTCCCGTGCCTAATTTAGGGTCGCTGGTTCTGGTTAATGTACAGAACCAGCTTTGCAAGACAAACATACTGTTCCTCATACGAGCCCCAGACCCAGACCCAGATCTGGAAATTAGCTGGCCACCCGTACCCTTGAAAGTATACGGCCTGGGTGGCCTCCCATCTGACCCTTAGGAACCTTAAGAAAGACAGTTTTGCCCCAAATAAAGTAAAGATAAGCAGCAGGTGATTATACATATGTATTCAAATCAGAGGCGTACTTCACTAATAATAAATACCACTGTTTCTTCCTGTAATATGAATCTCCGTAGAAAGTGCGCTGTGCATGTTCTTTTGTTTACACAGAATTGTCACGAAACTCCTACCCATTCTGTGCTCCACAGCATTTTCTGAGATTACATACGCAAGTCAATTCTACGCTTTTATTTTATTTTGGTAGTTTAACGACCACAAAACTGAGCAACTCCTTAGACTATAAGCAGTCACCCTTCCCTAATTTAGGGTCACTGGTTCCACGGAACGGGAAGTGAATGCGACGTAGGACAAACGCAATAATCCATGCCTCATCCAGGATTCGAACCCGGACATTTATCTTTCTAACTATTAGAGGTGAGCGCATCGTCGGCCACCGGGCTGCCATTTTTGGATGTCTCTGAGTGAAAACGCCGTTAGTTACACGTTCATGTATTTTTGGCCGTTAAAGAACCGTTGCTGCCATTAAATACGCTGCAAAAAAAGGGTCTGCCTATTCCCACTGATGGGTTTCAACGAGATGCGTGCGTTCTACTATTGAGTCAGTCAGACAGGTAACAGTCACGTATAAGGTAAAACTCCAACCGCGAGACGAATTTTTTTATTATTATTAATTTGGATGGTTTTGTCATTTTTTTTGTTGGATTTAATTATTTTTCTGAATAGGTTTGTAATAATTTTCTGTAAGCGGACTTATTACAAACCACGTATTATTTTTTCATCTTGATTTTTAAAAGCAACAGAAAGTTTTTGAAATTGAGATCTTTTTAAACTGACAATGATGTGCAATTATCTTTGAAAAAAGGTGAAATGTGCTGCTTCATTGTATCATTTCATAAAACTCCTGAATAAAAAATGTACTATAGCTAGCTATAATAGCTTTTGTTTTAAGGGGGTCACAGACTAAATCACCGACATCATGCAATCCCTTGAACAATAAAATTTAAGTATAAATTTTCTTGAGATAACATAATATACAATAGCTGGTGCCCAAAATGGGAGAGAGTAGTATGAAAATTCTGGGCCACAATAAACAAATTCATACGATATGCTATTCACAATATCCGATCTCATTACAGAACTTCAATATCAGGTTCTCCAGCAAACGACTGAAATTTAATAGTTAATCAAACCTCAAGTATTCTCTCAAATCGCTCTTATTGCCTTAAGTTTTCCGTGATATGGATACGGAAGAAGTGAGAATAGAATATTTCCGTTAATAGACGAAACGAATACATGAATTGAGGAAATGTTTCTGAAAATTCTGAATTTTCCGTTAACGCTTCTTAAAACGGCAATCTTCCTATAAAATGCGATAGGAATTGCGGAAAGGTTTATGAAAATTCATAATTTTCCTAGAGTACGAAAAATCCCTGAAATTTAGGTTTTTTTCCAGTCATTAAACAGAAAAGTTGTATCAAGAAGATGATCACGAAAACAATTACAGAAAACGGCTATCAAACTTCATAAATGTTTTACAGTGTATAGATATCTTAAAAAAACAGCTCAGGCACAAATTATATCAGACAATCACTCAGGCGCTTTTGAGTGATGGGAAGAAATTCTTGAACATGAGATGCGATCCAAGAACAGTGAAATTGATCATGTGACAACTTTAAATATAATTATAAGCGCCTTTCTCACGATTGATGCTATTAAAGTGCACTTTCGTGAAAAAGTTATCTTATCGCCCACTACTTTACAATACCCCTGTCACGTTTCAGGTGGTGTTGAAACATATGCGCATAAAGAGATTTCCAATTTTTGAAACAAATTAGTTGAAAGAACAAAGTATTTGTATTTTTTTTTCCTAATCTTAGTAAATCGTTTTCAGAAGTTTCTGGGTTTCTGCGCGAAAGAGATTTCGTCAAAAGCCCAGACGAACTTCATAGTTTCAAGATAGTAAGACTTTTGTAAAAAACGGAGAACTGTGTAGAAGGAGTAAGCTTCTGAAATGCATTTTCATTGCAACATTAAAAAGAATTAACCGGATAACGCCAAAAATAATCAAAATCATTTTCAATATTGCAAAAAGAATTAACCGGATAACATCAAAAATAATCAAAAGCATTTTCAATATTGCAAAAAGAATTAACCGGATAACATCAAAAATAATCAAAAGCATTTTCAATATTGCAAAAAGAATTTTGAAAGTTCATAAAAAGTAAAATTTTGGTCAAATTCTCGAGCTTCGGCGAATGTCGTGGGAGATACTTTTTACCGTCAGGTAAGCAGAACTGATAACTTTACACTAACGAGACAGAATCGCTGATATGCGTTTATCAACACTTAAGGCAATCAATAGAAGATAAGACTAGAACTTCACAACGTTAGTTCAACAAAATGCAGTAAGCACACCGGACAAAAAATTAGTCATCCCTAACAGAAATGTCAGTAGGAAGTTACCGGTTGCACAGAGGGCGCCGTGATAGCATTGTTGGTAGATAAATAGCACTGGCGTGGTCTACAGGATTATTTCTGTCCCGTGCAGTGGTGAAGAGCAACATGTGTGTTGAATTTAGTCTGCAACATGAGTCGTAAGACAGACTTTATTGAGTGGTAAAAAGGAGCCATCGTGTTTGTCCGTGCCCACGTACACAAACGTGAATAAAGTCGCCCAATTTCTTGATGTGTCGAAGCGTACTGTGCAACAGGTATACAAACAGTGGTGCAGTTCGCAGTTAATTGAAAATCGACGACGTAACTGTGGCCGGAAAATGATTCTCACCAACAGGGAAAGCCGCCATGTTTCACGCCTAGTAACTGCAAATTGGCTTCAAATCAGGCAACAATTTCTCCAAACAGCCAGTGAAAGTCCAGTCCAACCGATTTCCGAAAGTACATTGTGAGGAGAACTGCATGCGATGGATATCTGGAGCGGAGTACCACGGAAGAGGCCTCTTTTAACAGGAAGTGACAAAATCACACGTTATCAATGGGCTCAGAAGCACCAACGCTAAACTGTGGAGTATTGAAAACGAGTAATTTGGTCAGATGAGTCTAGTTTTTGTTTGAATCCAACGATGGGAGGCAACGAGTACATAGCAGGCGCATTGAAGCCTTTAATTCTGATTGTGTCGAAGGTGTTGTTCAAGCTGGAGGGTTTGTTTGATGTTTTGGGGATGTTTTTTGTACCAAAAAATGGGCCCTCTCGTTGCAGGAACGATGAAGCTTAACCAGCATGCATACCTCCGCATTCTGAATGAAGGAGTTTTGCCTTTGCCCTACATCTCCTGGAACAGCATCATATTGCCACTCCAGTCTTCCAAGACAACAATTGCCGTGTGCACAGGGCTAAAACTGTCTGAGTGGCACGACGAACAATCGGTAACACTGTCTTACCTCGACTGGCTCGCCAAATCCCCAGATTTAAATCCTATTGAAAATCTGCGAGATCAATCCGAACACAAGGTGAAACGCCGAAATAGACACCCACGTACTCTGGCTGAACCTCGGGACCAATTGACGCACGAGTGACTGCAAATCGATGTTCAATACATCCACAACCTCGTGAAGTCACACCGGATTCATGCTGTTATCAAGGCAAGAGGCGTCGCCGTCACCCGTTGTTACGTAAGTTCTGACAGGGATGACTCATTTTTTCCGGTGTACTTATTTTCAGTACTTTAATCAATTTTGCATATCTTGAAAATATGAAATTGCCATATGTACTCACCAAGTTTAAATGTGTTCTGAGCTTGAAGTATCAATGCGCATTTAATGTTATTACTACAGACCCTCGCCAGCTTGATTTTAAAATAAGCATTTTCTTGGAAAGGTTTATTTTTTTTTATGAAAGATTCAACATCAGTGATGTATTATGCATGAAATCATGGAATAGCGTCCACAAATTAATTTGTGTTACTCCATGATGTTACTAACACTCATTTGGAACTTCTCGGATTTGGGAGGATGAACGAATGGTATTTAATTATTTTTTCTGCAGAAATCGGATCAGCAACCTGAAAAGTAGCTTCGAAGAGGAAGGCAAGAAAGTCAGTTATAGCTGAACACATATTATTTTTTTAAAGTTCATCAATGTTAATGTGAATACGAACACATCTCCTGAAATAATTTATTTAATATTTAACATTCTAAGCATTCCGTTCAGTGCATCCTAAAAGGCTCTCTGGAACGTTAAACTGGATTAATTTCTAAGTTCGACTACAGCATTCTATTTAGGTGAAATAACCCAATCGTAACCGTGGTGGTCAAAGATAGGTTAACCTTTCCACACAAAAGGTTGCGCATTATTATTTTTTTTAGCCTTATGGGCGTAAGAGATCGAGTATGATAGACAATGACGCGCTGGTGAGTTCTGATCAAGATACAGTGATGCATCTTAGTTAATGAAACCTAAGTTTACTAAGGGTCATGAAGATAATGACTGTGCGATGGCAGCCAGAAGTACTAATGGGTATGAAATTTCTCTCGGGAGACTTCCCGCGTGATAGTGTGCCCATTGGCGGAATGTGATTAATGTTGTTCTATTAAGGATTAAAATTCCTGTACTGTATGCATGAGAACACGTAGAGAGCTAACGCCAGTGCTTTTATGTCTCCGGGGTCTTTTATTCTCATGCAAGAAAAACGTTCACGCAAGATCTTAATTATGAAAAGTTATGAAAATGACATACATTTATGTTGTAATCCTCAGCTACGCAAATTCAGGAACTATGGTAATTTTACGTTGATTGCTACGAGATTCGCAATTATGTCAATTATATTCGCACTGCCTATTTTTAGGGTCTCTTCATAAGGTTTTGGAAAACTGTGGTAACATCGACGAAGGTTATTTAGTTGTTGGTCTCTCTGTCACCTACTGTCGGGAAAATAGATTTAACATGAATTAAAAGCGAAGGAGGACGAGGATATAGTGTGCGAAATGAAAAACAATCCTGAAAGACTATTAGATTGTCCATAATGAAATGTCCGATTTTTGATCTCTCGTGTTTTGACAATCTGTTGTGTTCAAAACAGTGAATATGTATGCAAGAGCAATATATCATTGGAAAGCTTGAAATCTGCAGATTGTAACCTTTTGGTTCCCTTTATTAACACATGATATTTCCAACTCTATATTTCCGTTTCAGTGAAAGATGAATAAACGTGATTTTCGGGCAATTTTCCTCTACAAGTTGAAACTGTGCCACAACGCAGCGCAAGCGACGCGAAACATTGTTGATGCCTTTGGGGACGGTGCGGCTAACGAGCGTACGGTGCGAAGATGGTTCGCAAAATTCAAGGCTGGCGACACGAACCTCACAATGAAGAGCGTCCGAGTACCGTCATCGATGACGACGCATTGAAGTCGCTTGTTGAAGCAGATCCACACACGACTGTTCGTGAGCTTGCGGGAGAACTGGGAGTAAGCAAATCAACTGTTTCTGTGCACCGCAACCAAATTGGAAAGTCCAAGAAGCTCGACAAATGGGTGCCACATGAATTGAACGAAAAATCAACAAAATCGTCGTTTGAAAGTCTCGTCGGGGCTGCTTTTGCGCAACTAAACCTACCCTTTTCTCTACCGCATCGGGACATGCAATGAAAAGTTGATCCTGTACGACATCGTCGACGTTCCGCGTCGTGGTTGGATCAGAAAGAAGCTCCTTAACACTTCCCCAAACCCAAATTCCATCAACAGAAAGTTATGATGACTGTTTGGTGGTCTTCGACCGGTTTAATCCACTACAGCGTCCTGAATGCGGGAGAAACGATTACCGTGGCAAAGTATTGTCAGGAAATCGACGAAATACACCGGATATTGCACAGCATTCGCCCATCATTAGTCAACAGAAAGGGCCCAATACTTCTGCACGACATCGCGAGATAGCACGTCGCGCTTATCACTCTATAAATATTGAACGAATTGGGCTATAAGACTCTACCTCATCCACCATATTCACCAGACCTTTTGCCAACCGACTACCATTTTTTCAAGCATCTGGACTAATTTTTGTAGAGAAAAATTATTCACAACGAAGCTGATACTCAAGATGTCTTTCCAACTTCCGTTGCTTCCAGAACTCCTGCTTTTTATTCTACCGGAATACATTATCTTGTTTCTCTTTGGCAAAAATGTGTTGAATCGAATGGCTCTTATTTTGATTAATCATATTTATTCTGAGCTGAGATATGTGTGATTGACCAACAGTGTACAAATCGGACATTTTATTATGGACAACCGAATTTTTCATGGAGATTAATAACCACCATGCGTTACTCTATGGACTACAAGCAATCATCCGTTCCTAATTTTGGGCCATTGGTTCCAGGGAATAGACAGCACTAGGACCTTAAGGCAAACACAAAATCCGTGCCTCAGCGGGATCCGAAACCGGACCCATCTCGGAGGAATTGTCAAAAGCCAGCGCTTAGACCATTGCGCCACTGGGGCGGCATATGGAAGACATTGAGATGATGGCAAAACCAAATGTAACGCTAATCAACTGAGAATTAAAGGAAGGAAAAAAAGAACGCATTTTATGTGAGTAGGGATGATATATGAAAGATGGAAATAATTATCGCTGAAAGAGAAAATATATGCCGTAAAACTGTAGTTGAAGGAAATAGGAGCGAACAGTATGCTCAGCATATGAGTTCTAAACCAGAAAAGCTTATTCCACTAAAAATTATTATTTAGTATATTTAATTTTTATTTAAATTTAAGAATACTTTTAAAGAATAATTGCAGCAAATATTCCAGTTAAACAGAAAAACCTAAACAGCAGTCATAAGGTGGGAAAAAGTTATAATGGGAAACGGAACGAGCTCTCGAAACAAACGATTGATATGGAATGAAAGAAGAAGAATTTTTGAAAACGTGGATGTCGAAACCGCAAAGAATAACTGCAAGAATATAAGAGCTTAGAAACGGAAAATAGATGAAATAAAAACAGAAAGTGCGTAGAAAAAAATAATTAAAAGATCCACAAGCGCAGTGAAGGGGATTGCAAAGATGGCAGATTCTCCTCGGCGATAGTAGATTCGGGCGAAATGTTTGAAATAAATACCATTATTTCATTAAAGTTCCACCGTGGAAATATTGACACTTTATGAAATAATGCTATTATTTCATAAGGTATCGTTATTTCCACGGGGGAACAAATTATGGGCCATGCCCTTGTCGTTGGTTTCCATCGCTACGGCTCTGAAAAGATAATGATTTAATAACCCTGTATCAAATTTCATAGTGAATATGTGATTCTTATAATTAATGCAAATAATTTGTGATTTTTAAATCCACTAAGAAAAGACGGCCGGAACTTCAATAACCAGTTAGAAGCCATTGTTACTATTTTTCACTGGGATGAATTCTTCAGTTTAAATTATTCCGTCATATTAAGCCGTCTTCAGAAACAAAACAGCATTGCAAGCCTGGATATGCATGCACAACTTTGGAGAACTAAATTAAATTTCTTGGTCATTTTCAGCGTAGTATGCTTTGGTTGCATAAGTACCCGATGCAGTCACTTACAGAGATTAATACAACTCGTTTTCGTAAAGATGAATTCGATTTTTGCTGAAAGGATTTGATTTTTTGTCTTTATGCTACTGCAAGAAACTGACCTTCCGACTGATGACATTTTATTCCGAACTCAATGAGCATCGGATTGGACTTCAGCCAAAGGTTAAAGTACAGTTTCTGAAAGCCTTCACATTACAGAAATCGGAACGTTCTTCGAAATGCTTGATTTCTGTTTAAAAAAATCACGAATCTTTTATACAAGAAACATGAATTTTTAGTTAGCAATATAACTAACCATCTAAAAATGTGATTTCCGTATGTACATTGTACAAACGAAATGGTTATTAAAATAATCATAATCCATTTAAATTCCGTGTTTTTCCGTAAATACGTTGAAATAATAAAATCTTATGTATTTCGAATTGTTTACAAACCTCATCACATGCAATATATATTGAATAGTTGTCCTTTAGGTAATTATTTATGTTATGCATAAGAAACATGTACAGTATTTAGCTTTTGAAATAACGGTTGCAAGTAATAAATCTGTTAAGGTGTGCTGAAACTTACAGGATCAACGAAAAGGCTCTATATTGTGATGTGCTACATTATTAACTGTATAAACTGCAATACTGAGCAGTGAATGCTCATACTTGATTAAGCGAAGAGGAAGTATATACCGACCAACATTTTTCGCAGCAAATTACACTGACGTAGCAAATTATTAGGAACAATTACTTAATAACGTGCCTAATTACTCTTCGCCGTCAAAACAGATTTTATTAGATGTAGCATTGGAGTACCGTGGTGCTCTGCAAGGAAGTTCAGCCAAGCAGAAGAGATGGCGTTCATTAACTGACGAACGCCATCTCTTCTGCTTGAGTTTTAAGGGTGTAGCTATAAGTGCAAAGTCAGTTTATCTAGACCACCAACATTAAGTGAAGCTTAATTATTTATTATTTATTGAAGACCAACATTTTTCGCAGCAAATTACACTGACGTAGCAAATTATTAGGAACAATTACTTAATAACGTGCCTAATTACTCTTCGCCGTCAAAACAGATTTTATTAGATGTAGCATTGGAGTACCGTGGTGCTCTGCAAGGAAGTTCAGCCAAGCAGAAGAGATGGCGTTCATTAACTGACGAACGCCATCTCTTCTGCTTGAGTTTTAAGGGTGTAGCTATAAGTGCAAAGTCAGTTTATCTAGACCACCAACATTAAGTGAAGCTTAATTATTTATTGAAAACCTCAGACAGTTTAATACTCAATAGCCTTAATTAAGCAATGATTGACTAAAAGAGCAGAAAAGTAACAAGGCAGTACTTACCCAAATTTCAACATGTTATTTAGGCCTTTGAAACCTAGTTAGGTTAGTTTATCATATCAACTGAAGCATGATACACTCTTCACATTTATGAAACTTAGAAATGCTGCAACATTCAACTTCTAATAAACTCGAACTTCACATTGAGAGGCTCAAAACATCGAACTATTAAAACACTTAGCGTACAACAGTTGATAGTTAACGAAAGTCGGCTAGCTAAAGGTAAATCCTTCAGAGCTTGTAAACCAACATCACGGCTCGTAAGCCAGTCAGCCAGAGAACATACGTATATTGAAAACAACCTTCATATTTCATCTTTTAATATGTCACAAAACCTCATTTGTCGTTGCCAAAATACATTCGAACCAGAGAAAATGTAAACGTTTAGTGTGGAAAATGCTTAAAGGAGAATGAACGAAATTTACGTATGTAGAGACAGAAACTAATAGAGTATACGCTATACGATAATACACTAGAGTGCCAAATGTCATGGGGTATGCATTTTTTAACAGCCGCTGCCTTCGTATAAGGCTTTGACACACGCCACGATTATTATCACTTGCGAGGTGTAATCTCGTAAGTCAGGTTGAACAACCGCTAGTAGGATTATGACAAGCCAACATAAATTATCGGAGTTTGAACGAGGCATTACGAGTGGGACATTCAATTTCCAAAATTGTGAGAACATTCAACATTCCCCGATCCACGGTGTCACGTGTGTACCGAGAATACCTCATGGAACGTATTACCACACACAGTGGACAGGACAATGGCCGACCACGGGTGCTGACAGACAAGAAACACTGGCTCAAATAACATCCACATTCACTGCCGGAGGTACCAGAGACATATGCATCAGATCAGTGCAGAATAATTTAGCGTCCATGAGGTATGGGAGCACACCGGAGTGCCTTTGTTAACAGCAGGGCATCAGATACAGCGCCTCGCCTGGGCTCCTGAACACGGTAATTGGACTCTGAAAAACTGGCAACACGTGGCCCGATGAGTCACGCTATAGGTTATTACGAGCTGATGGTAGGGTTCGAGTGTGGCGCAGACCCCATTGGACTATGGACCAAATCTGTCACAAGGCACTGTCCAGGCTGGTAGTGATTCCATACATGTGTGGGGTGTCTTTACGTGGCACGATTTGGGTACTCTGCTTCTCGTAAACACGTCATTAACCGGTAATAATTTTATTGCTATGCTGGGTGAGCTTTTGCAGCCATCATGGACTTCATGTACCCCAACAACGATGCACCATGTCATCGGACCCAAGTTGTCCAAAACTGGTTCGAGGAGCATTCTGGACAGTTCCAACGGGTGATGTGGCCACCACGTTCGGCCGAAATGAACCCAACAGAGCACGTATGTGACGTGGTGGAAAGGTCCATTCGAACCCAACATCCTGCACCTACAAATACCGGGGAACTGCGGGCGGGTATTCAGACGGAATGGCTCAACATCTCTCCAGAAGTCTTCTGACCACTTGTGGAATCGATACCACGTGAATTGCAGCACTTCGCCGGGTTACAGGGGTCTTACACGATACTAGGTACGTATCCTATTACTTTTTGCACTTCAGTGTATATACGTTACACAAATCGTATTAGAGTATACGTTACGATAACTAAAAATGATAATTATATTAGAATATACGTGCCTGAGGAGAATCTCTGATACGCATGGCTCTTTCAATCTCATCCCACAGGTGTTCAATTTGGTTAAGGTCTAGGGGACCGTTTGGAGGCCAATTTAGCACTTTGAAGTCTCTCTCCTGCGCTTGAAAATACAGTGTGTCGATGACAGCCTTGTGGCAAGGCACATTATTCAATTTGAGGTGGCCCTCTCCATCAAGAAACACCATGCACATGTGCGGGTGTGCCTGGTTCGCAGTGATGTTAAATTTCCTCGTGGCATCAAATGGTGTTTGAAAAGTGTTAAGAAACCCACAGCCAAACAAATTATTACACAGCCTCCACCAACTCATACACTTAACGATAGGCAGCTGAGATCCATCGATTCATGCTATTGAGGTCACTTTCTGGCTCGTTCATCAGCATGTATTAACTAAAAACCAGATTAATTAGACCTGGTGACATCTTTCCAGTCCTAAGGGTTCATTTTTGTCCTCCGGTGCCCACTGCAGAAGTATTTGTCTGTTCTTAGCAGAGACAAGTGGTGAACGAAGAGGATGTTGTGGTGTTCCTTAGTTTTAAGAACCTACACAAACGTGAAAAATGTGCGCATGTCTAGATAAAACATTTGGCAAAGCTTAATTAACTATCGTAGCTGGAAAATTTAGTTGAAAACCTGTATAGGTGAACTTTTAATAGCCTTAATGAAGAACGCATAATGCCTCTTTAAAACTTAGTCTAGAGATTTAGTGAAAACGAAGTACTTACGGAAATTTTCGCTTCCTTTATTTTATCCGAGATTGGTCTCTTTAGCAATTAGCATAATGAGTCATAACACTCGTGTTGCACAACACTCTTCAAACATAATAAACCCATCAAGAGATTAATACTGTAATCTCGAAGTAATAAAACAATCAGCTTTTAACAGACTCGAGGCTCTAGAATGAGAGACTCAAAATACCAAAATAACCGCTCCATAATGGTTAACGTTAATCAGCAGTTTTACAGAGATCAACCAGAGAGCATCGAACCAGTTAGAACGCCATCCAGTTCGTAAAACAATTTAACTAAAGTAAGCCTCAACAGACATTATGAAGTTTGCACTTATCTCTGCTTTTCGCATGCGTCATTGTCTCCGACCTCAATGCTGTTGTCGCAAAGCTTTCTGTCGAGAGAAAAAATGTAAACATTAAGTTTGGAAAAAGCTTAAGGCGGACTGAATTTACATACACTGCGTTGGCTTTGCATTAAGAACATCTCCTCTTTTATATATTCGGAGCGATAACAAAGTACCACCAGATATCAAAGTCACGTGCGGAATACAATAAATTGTGCACATCTATCCTCTTGTAGGTAATCAGTAAAAGTTTGCCAGTAGTGTTAAAGCGTGGTAACTTAAGCCAATTTGACCTCGGCTAGGTAGTTGGGGTGAGGAGGGCAGGTACCTGTATTTCGGAAACAGCCGCACTTGCTAGTTGCTCCTGTACTAGTGCATCAAGGGTGTACCAGGACTGGATTAACCATGCACAGAAATTCAGCAGAAGGGTTCACAATGGCCAGCCACACTTGTTGGCTGCTCCTGTACTACTGTCTCAAGGGTGAACCAGGACTGGATGAACCATGCACAGACATCCAGCAGAAGGGCTCACATTGATCAGCCACACTTGTTGGCTGCTCTCGTACTACTGTATCAAAGTGTACCAGGACTGGATTAACCATGCACAGACATCCAGCAGAAGAGCTGACATTGATTAGCCACACTTGTTGGCTGGTCTCGAACTACTGTATCAAAGTGTACCAGGACTGGATTAACCATGCACAGACATCAAGCAGAAGGGCTCACATTGGCCATCCCCACTTGTTGGCTGCTCTCGTACTACTGTATCAAAGTGTACCAGGACTGGATTAACCATGCACAGACATCCAGCAGAAGAGCTCACATTGGCCAGCCAGACTTGTGGCTGCTCCCGTAATACTGTATCAACGGTGTACCAGGACTGGATTAATCATGCACAGACATCAAGCAGAAGAGCTTACATTAGCCAGCCACACTTGTTGGCTGCTCCCGTAACACTGTATCAAGGGTGTACCAGGACTGGATTAACCATGCACAGACGTCAAGCAGAAGGGCTCACATTGGCCAGCCACACTTGTTGGCTACTTCCTTAATACTGTACCAAGGGTGTACCAGGACTGGATTAATCATGCATAGACATCCAGCAGAAGGGCTCCCATTGGTCAGCCATACTTGTTGGCTGCTCCCGTACTACTGTATCAAGGGTGTACCAGGACTGTATTAACCATGCACAGACATCCATCAGAAGGGCTACAGTAGTCAACCACGCGCGGAAGATCCTAGAGGTGAGTGTCGGTTGCCACGGCTGGTATCTCAGTAACGACGTGCAGTATTCACCCATCTCACCCACCAGTATAAAAGTGTAGCAGTTCGACCAATTTTCACATGCATCATGCACCGTGCCTTCCTTCGCTTGGAGTTCCGCAGCCGGAGACTAAACAGGCCACCCATCCCGGATGACGCCCACTCATCGCAAGCAACGCCTGTCATGGATCAAGGAACGTCGTCAATAGACACTTGACAGATGGGAGAAGGTGGTTTGGAATGATGACTCCCATTTCATGCTGCACCATGCTGATGGCCGGGTTCGCATTTGCCGTAAACAGCATGAAGACCTGTCTCCTTGTTGCACAGTTGGGATTTAACAGACGGGTGGAAATTGTGTTCTGGTCTGGGGAGCATTTCCTGGCAAGCCCTAAGTCTATTGATTGTCATCCCACAAATGCTGAATGCTGGACGCTATAGAGACCTGTCTGACGATCATCTCCATCCGTATCTGCAGGAGGTTTACTTAGACCACAGTGGCATCTTTCAACAGGACAACGCACCGTGTCATCACGTCCGTATAACTACTGAGTGGTTTGAGAAACACATCAACATCATTCGCCTCATTTTCCTGGCTTCCAAACTTCCCTGATTGTAACCCAATTGAACATTTGTGGGATATACTAGAACGGGATGTGATAACTGCTGATCCTTCTTCACGGAAATTGCGTGAACTGACAGAGCTCTTGGAGCGCACATGGGTCAAGTTACGCATGGAGGATGTTCGACATCTTGTCGAATCTGTCATTCCACTAGCCATGATTTCACAGAAATGTGGACCAACGCTTTATTAGATAGGTGTTCCGATTGCAAAGCTCGGTGTACGATAATAGGTCATTTAGAGAATGGCAAATATTCAGTTCGGCCTTTCATTTTGCGTGCAAGTGGTTTGCAATTTAGTCTTTTAAAAATCTCTATTTAGGATTAATATGCATTATCTCCTTTTATTTTTATTCCTTTCATCTCGTGCTACGGAGGGTAAAACGCGGATTTCTCTTCGCGAACGTGCCGACCTAGATGCAGACGGTAACAAAGGAAAACTTTTCCAGTAGCTCCCAGAAGTTACACCAACGATACCAAAAGCTTATTGTATCCAGCTGGAAGGGTTACTTTGAAGGCTAGTAAGGCAAGCTTTTTTAAATATTGCCATTTTCATCGTGTATTCACCGAATTTTACTGACACTTTTTTGAATTTATGCTCGGAAAAACGTAAAACCTTATATGAAGCAACTGAAATAAAATCCAATGTAGTTTAAAATATTTTAGACTTCTACGAATAAATCCAATATTTCTTTGATGTCTTCTACATACGTTCACAAACTTGCTCTGAAAGAACTGTGGTTTCAAAATGATTAAAATTCAAATCTTCTGCAACTGTTCATTGTGACATGCAGTTTTGATTCTTTTTCATATACTGGTTTTTCATAGAAATACACGGAGCGTACTGTTTGAATAAAACGCTGTGTCCACAAACAAAAATGAAAAATGACGTTCTCAGGGGTATAGCACCTGTGGAATGAGAAAGACTTTTCAGCTTTAAAGCAAAACTCAGCGATGTTTTGCTTCAAAACTGAAAAGTCTTTCTCATTCTTCTTTCTCGTCATCGTAACAATTCTCTTCCCCTCCCTCATAGGGATGTTTTGAAACCAACTGAGAATCACATAAACTTCAGAAGAGTTAAAGACAAACACAACCATATCTTTATTTCTCAAATATCCTAAAGTCTTGTAAATATACCTCTTTTACCGTGATTCCAAACGGAAACGATTTTTTCAAGAGGGATGAATAGTTTTTTGAAAGATTTTTTAAGACGACCTGGGAAGTTTTAAAATTGAAGCTGATAGAAGATACATTTTTGAAAGGACTCTCTTGAGATGAGATATTCTGCACTAAACTTAGTTGATCGAGAGGTTTTTTGACTCATGTATTGATTTTTCCTGCCCATATTTTAATAAAAAAAGTGCTCTTGTCCTTTCCATAAGAGACGAACTACACATGACTAAAAGAAATCTTGTCCATTTTGGAGTATCATAGATAGCCTCTCAGAAACTGTTTTTTTTTCTGTAAACAACATTATAGGGAGAATACTGTATCTTTGTAGCCTAGATTACACAAATCTTTAAGAAAAAGTTTTTCCCGAAAAAAATTGGTTATCTATAAGCTTAATGTTAAAATGCACACAATATTCTTCAAGAAATGAAATTTCTGGAACTAATATTAAAACTTTTTTTACAGAATAATACCAATAAGTCATATAGCACAGATATCGTAGAGTAAAAATGTAAACGCTTATATCTTACGTGCTTCAGCGACTTTTCCACATTATCTTGAGGTGTGACCTACTAAGAAGAGGCATTCAAGTAAGTGTAGCATTGTTGCTTGATGTTCTTATCGTAATTAACTATTGTAACACTATTCTAAATGCTCCTCACATTTTCTTTCTCAGTCGTTCATAAACTTTACAGAATAATATTATTTTATCAGTTCGAGTACACAATACAACAAGTCATATAGCACAGATATACACACTTCCGGCTTTAACTCTTTAGCAGTCTGAAATGATTTAACTCGTGGTCATCAAAATGGTCTGAAAAATCAGCTCGAAAGAGAACATTCCCTAAGAACTGAGCAAAATGCGACTGGATATTTAGTAGTCTGAACGCAGCCGCTTGAACAAGTACTCTAAAAGTCCAGGAGCATCAACACGAGTTGTTGATTCCCTTTACTTTATTACTCAAAATGGATATTTCGGGAGATGATTGACACTAATCCTTTATGACGGATTACCTTCTAAAGAACTGTAAAAATGGCTGCGACCTAAAGAAAGAAGAGAGAAGGTGTATGAATTCATGATGTTCGTGTCAGAGTTGCTCGAACTTTCTCATTCACACCTTGTGTCGTGGAGCAGGGAACAATGGACTTGTGATGAGGTGCTGAGATGACAGGGGGAAAGGAATTGTTTTCCAGTAAAAACAAGCAACTTCGGTAAAACCAGGCTGTCACGGCAACAGCTTCCTTCTGGTGAGCGCAGAAAATGTAGGTAGAGCGAATGCGTCAGCAAGCTGAGGCTGATTTTTCAGCACCATTTGATTCACATAATTCTCCAATTACAGGGGATAATCTTTGTGTTATACAATTAATAATTTTTTTATCTAAGTGCGTTTATCATGAAAGTTTTTCTTTGAAATAATTTTTGATTAGATTCATTATTTTATATCATGAAAGTTTTTCCTTGAAATTATCTTTGATTAGATCCATTATTTCATATCACAAAAGCTTTTCTTTGAAATTATCTTTAATTAGATTCATTATTTTATATCATAAAAGTTGTTCTTTGAAATTATCTTTGAGTTGATTCATTATTTTATATCATAAAAGTTTTTCTTGGAAATTATCTTTGATTAGATTCATTATTTTATCATATTTTCCGCTCATCCCGAAATGCAGACATTACATTCAGACATATCATAGTCACAGATTACTAAAACCTACTTCTGGTTCGTAATAATATTTTTCTCTCTCTTTTTCTTAACACATTATTGTCTCTCTTTGACGTATTGCTTCCTTGACTATCATCGTCTAACATTACACCTTCAATCTATCTCATTCAAGTTCCGTTCCCAAATCTGCTACCTCATGTAACAGAGTATAACATTTCTATTAAGGTGAACTTTCATATCTCATGGAACACCTTAGTATGTTCTCATTAACACTTTATATATTGGAAAATGTGTACAGATCACTTCTAATGTGCACATTACTAACTTTTTCCATAAACACACAGCTACTGGTATTTTCCCTGGATATTCGTTTTGTTTTGCTGATGTCCGCAGTTCTAAACTCCGAAAATGTCCAGTTCTTCGAACCCAAATAATTAAAATCAATTACCCCTTCTACCTTTTTTTCTACAAACAACGCAATTTTTTAGTTGTCAGGCTTAAAAATACTTATTCAGAATTCTACACCGTAAATATGTGACAAGAGCTGCTAGTATAACTTATCCCTCCGACTGGTTCGCGGAACCTGAACGAACTGCTACGAAAACGCCAGATAGTTCATCCGCCGTCGCATCAAGTAGAGCTGATGTTTCACAAATGAAATGTTCAATTTCCGTCAGCACAAAAACCGGTCATGCAGCGTGAAGGCATGAAATCGGGTCCGCCTCAAACCATGCTTGAAGGAGAACTCATCATAGATGAAAAAAAATTCTTATTAATTCCAGACGACATGTGGAAGAGGCATCACACATTTTTCGAAGCTTAGACGAAGGAATTATTATTATTTCCAGAAAGTGTGGGAAAGAAATATCACACGGTTTTCTCGAACTTCACAGTCATGAGATACATTTAACGTTCGGGAGCTGATATAGCGAGAAAGTCCAAATTTGTGGGTGATGCGATTCGAACCTACACTTTCAGAAATTTTGTGGTAGGTTGCACCAAAAAGTGGTGCTACACTAGTTGCACTACTTTCTGAGAAAATATACACCATTGTGTTGCGCAGACAAAACTCAACAACATGGTGCAACTCTGTAGTACGTTATGGTACAAGGTTACACCACATTGTGGTGCGAGGTTGGAACGTGTTGTTGAGTTGAGTTTGCATAACACAATGGTATATCTTTTCTCCCAAAGTGTGCAGCTGGTGTAGCACCTCTTTTTAGTGCAACCTACCACAATTAGTTTTGCAGCGTACATCTGCCTTTTTGGAAGTTTACGGTTCCACAGATTGAACTACACTGACATTGGATTACTGCTACAACATAACGTTTTCGCAAGGGCGTCAACATTGAGGTAGGTGCGTCACAAAACCTGCTTTTACCTTTCGGAGAATTTCTCCGGCAGCCATCTGAGGAGGCTTTCAAAGAGGGTCACAACATACCACGAGATCTGGTTTCATCATTATAACCGTTGTGCTAAACGTCAGTTAGTGCAATGAATCCAAAAATCCCCTCCAGTTAAGGAATCGCCCAGATTTCTTCTTTGAAGGAACAAAATCATTATCACGGTCTTTGGGAACAAAATGACATTATCTTCCCGGACACACTTGAAAAAAAATGCCAATATTGATAAAAAAAGATATTTCAAATGCTAAGGAAACTTCAGAAGGCCACGTACAGATTAAATTTTATAAGAATAATGCAGAACCCTAGACTTCGGTTGGACTTTTAATTATCTCGTAACATTTCTTACCCTGCGCAAAAGACTTGGCCTGGTGACTTCAGAATTTTCCCTTTTTGTTAATTAAAGAGATGTTTACGTAAGAAACATTTGATTTGGATACACGCTTCATAGAAGAGGTCAAACACTGGTTGCTTTTATGGACTGGCAAAAATGGTGGGTAAAATGTGTAGTATAAAAAGACAGTTTTACTACATGGTAACTATATATAGACAAAGGATGGCTTATTATTTGCACCAAATTTCTTTTTTCTAACTGCTGTAGAAACATTTTAATGCAGATTTTGGGTTATTTCTCCAAACAACCATCGTAGATTAATTCGCTGATTAGGCAAAATGCAATGCTATGTGGATAATTTTAAAATGTATTCATAAAGCGGATTAAAACCTTGATCTCTAGCTAGAAAGGATGCCAGCATATTAATCTTTGATGACAAATAAAAACTCATGTTTTTTAGTTTAATAAGGCTTACCGTAAGTTGTTAAGATAAAAGCACAAAAAGATCAATTATTTTCATGTTATATAACAATTTTAGTCCATGTAAAATTGATACCGTTATAGAAATTTCATGGCTCGCGATACATTTAATGCGAAATGGAATAGAATACTATACAGATATAGAGGTATCTCTTTTATTCATTCTCGCCTCGAGAAGCAGACTGACTGAAAAAAACAAAAAGCAGTAATATCATGAGAGAATTTCTGAAATTTGGGAATAATTATTTTAGATTACTAGTAAAATTTCAAATATTATTTGTTACCCAGTAAAGGTTGCTGCTTTTTTGGTTGCACTATTGTTTGATAATATTTTCAGGTAAGGTAGATATTTCCGTTTTTCTGCTTTCACTGGAAGAAGAAACCTGTTTCTGCTATTGCCTTCTTTCGATAGATTCCATACATCGTTTGATGTTTTTCAGTTCCAGCTCGTTTGCATCTTTTACGTCGAGGCAAGTCCTTTTTATTCTTTACAACCCATCCTCGTTTTGCGAAAAATTCTATTTCATGTTCTAAAATTGGACAGTCTTTTATTCTTACCACTTTTCCATATTTTATATCACATTTTCATTTTTCGACAATTTTCCGATTTCTTTCACTTTTTTTATATGATTGCATACTTTTTTGTCTTTTCATTTTTTTCTTATACGATTTCAATCACTTCGAATGTAGGAGGGGGAAAATGAATGAAAGAAAAGAAGAAAATAATAGAAAAGGGAGTAGGAGATTATTTGTCCTGCTCTGCAGCACGTACTGGTTAGCTATTGGTATATTATGAAACCGAACACGTCAAGGAAAATGCTCAATAACTAGTTGAAAACACGAGTACTTAGAGAGAGACCTGTTTCGTCATCAAAGTAAAAATATAGAACACATCTATTAATGCATGATTATTTAGTAGCTTGCCAATATGTATTTCACTAATCCGGCTAAACATATCTTTAACAAAAGAGTACTGAAAGCACGTGCTGTCCCTGTATCCAATGTATACTGAGTGTTCATTCGATTTCAATCACCTCTATGCAAAATGAGTTGCACCAAATACTGCGATAAAGAAGAGAAGGGTGAGAAAGGAGTGTATTTGGAGGTTTGTGATTCAGTTGAGAACGAAGTTACAGACGTGATGGTTAAAGCCAGGAATTTATCGGATTTTACGAAAGATCAAAAGTGTAGGCGCACGAAGGGTTGATGAGTCCGTTTAGAAATTCCCTACACTTGTGGACTGTTAGTGAGCATCCGTGGTCAAAGTGCACTATGGGTATTGCCAAAATGACGAAACAACCAAACTGCGACACAAATATAAAAGTCAGTGAAAGGAGGATTCCAGAGGAGAACGACGCAAGCGTAATTAATCTGTGCTTTACAGTTTATTAATTGACGGCCCAATTCAGTATGGTTCAAAGAGAAACAACATCGTGGCGCTCTTTTCCCATTGTGGTCCTTGCCCTCGAAAACACAAACCAACGAGAAACAACGTCCCGTATGACTATGTGTATCCCACTGGTGCGGATGGAGTACTAGGGTAGATGCCCTGTACCCTACCTTCTTCTAACAACATTTCAAAATTGCCTTTATTCTTTTGTAAAATAACATTTCTATGTACATGACAATGGAATTCTGCCAATAAATACAGCGGTATATACATCAGCTGGAAAGTTCCAGTGAAACGTAAAACAAAATATTGTTAAAATCATAAAAAAAAACTTATTTCGCCACGTAGGGCGAAGGAGAGGCAGACAATAAAGCACGAGCGATACAAACGAAAATGTTTACCTACAGTATTGTAGACAGGGCAAGACATGATTCTATACTATGCACAAATTCCAATTAAGCATTACTACCATACTAAAGATTAAACATTAGGTACTAATTCACAGAAATGCAACAGTGATGCTACATTCAAAATTTACAACATATATACAGAAGTATTCAGTGACAAGGGGAAATAACGCTAAATGTACTCAGAAGGGCATCTTGTTACATTAAATTATACACACAGTGACTAAAATTTAAAAAAAATATTCAACAAAATGAAGGGGACATTGCGTGGGCAGTAAACTGTGCAGAAGGATGAATTATATACAACAACATAAAACCCAACATTATCGAAGAGAACATGGGAAACATGGTGAGCTATCTTCAATGGCACATTAAAACAGAAAAATCACAAATAGCGAAGCACCAAAATTAATACGTAAAAACATGATTTGTTACAGTGAACGTGGGCGACAACAAAAATCCCACTTATAGGTTGAGATGTAACTGCAAATTGTGGATATGGAACCACCCAGCCGATTGGGCCCAAGTGGATTGAAAAACGCTATCGGTGTTTGTTGAGGCAGCACGAGAGTGCTCCATTTGGAGGCGAGTGGTTAACCGTGCTAGGAAGCGTCTCCGAATGATAGCACTTGCCTCCTGAGGAGGTGGAATAAGAGCAGGGAAGCGTTGTTGAAGATGGAAAGCATAGACAGTGAACTTCACAAGAAGAAAATGTAACGGCACACAGGAGGCAAGTGAGTAGGTGGATGCTTTGTTTGGAGTAGCCAAGCATATGCAAGAAATGGTAACGATCGAGCACAAATTCGATCAGCAAGACGAAATGCTGTGTTTAGGACTGGCAGGAGAACGGGGCAGAATAGGTATTGATGTTGGACGTCGCTGACTTCAGGGCAAAAGGAGCACTGCGGAGAGGTGAGAAGGGTCATGCGAAACAGTACTGATGGGGCGGGGAGACGAAGGTGAAGAAATTGCCAATGGACATTGAGTTCAAGAGGGGAGGAAAGGGCAGAGGTAGATGCTGTCCAGATGGCGGGGAGAAGAGAAGGAGGAGCAGAATGAACAGAAAGTGGAAGTGCGGGAGGGGAAAGAAGAAGCCAATAAAGAGAAGAGGAGGAGAGAGAAGTAACTAACAACAGCTTATTGACGTAAAATACTCTCCTGTTGCCAGCAGCTTGATGATAGGGCGATTAAAAATGGGAAGCAGGTGGTCAGATGAATCAGAGTATGTACTCCCTTCTGATGACGTATTTGGCGTCAGCAGCATGCTGTTATCGTTATGTCATGAGTGGCATGAATTGTCAAGTCCAGCGGAGACGGTTGCATGCCATGAAGCATATTTAGCTCTGTATGAACTGGAACACATGGCACGTGTGTGCCAACGTGTGCACGCCGCGCACTACGCGGTACTGCTTTCGGATCACGTGCCCTTCGCTTCCCGCAATGCAGCACTTCCTCCACCCAGATGAAGATAGGACGATAATGCCCATGTCATGGTGTCCTCGTAGTGCAGGAACGGTTTCACGAACACAGTGCTGCTTCGATACACCTCGACTGGCTGCTGCCTGTTCTCAACCCAATGGAACATCTGTGGGATGTTCTGGAATGCCAGGTGAATCAATCGGACACAGCGTCCATCTCCGTATAGAACGTTAAACGCAATATAGACAGGGATGCAGATCCCAACACAATGATAGACGCGTCATGGATTCGAAATCATGCTATGTGGCAGACTGTCTCCTGGCGAAATGAAGGTCCACGAAATATAAAGAGGTAGTCGTAATTAAGGGAGCACGCTGTATAGATTTAGATACAATTCCTGAACATATAACGTGTATGAAAAGGTGCCATCTTTACTACTTGCAGGTATGTATTTCTCCTACCTAGGCAAAACTGTCTTTAACAAAACAATGCTGAGAGCATGAAATGCAATGTGATATCACATAAACCCATCATAAATACATCGTCTGGTATACCTAGAGGGTAAAATTACTGGTTTGAGCAGTCCCTTTGCTGTAGCGTTCACTATTTAGGTTAACGCTTTCCAGTAATATATTTATTACCGTCAGAAATTAGTATTTGGGTTATTGAGCGCATGATGTGGAGCACTACTTTATTTTAGTCAAACTTAATCATCGCTGTGTACGATGTGAAATTTACTTTACTTCGAACGCACATTTTGCATCTCCCTGAAAATGTCATTTTCGTAATATAACCATTCCACTCAAAACGTACGCACTCAAAGGTACATACGTACGTATATGCATAGCTGCAGTGCTGTATTCAAGTGAGAAACCCAAAAATGCTGCAATTATGGCGACTTTCACGTTCTCAATTTTCATTAAAGTGCAATGTATGCTTGTCCTAAATGATTTTAAACAGAAATGAACACTTGGGATAGGGCTACAACTATGCCTGAGAAAAATGAATCACAAGATGATTACTTATATGGTTCTTTCGCTAAATAATAATGTCATGATACCGCATTCCAGTTAAATTCATATGCATATTGCCCAAGAACGCACATGCTTGATGAAGCTGGACTCATCTGCGAAGAGTATGCTAGTCTTCCATTTCTAGGGTGTAGTACAATTCACTCATATACTCCTTACTCCTTCGGAAGACCGATCAAGTGGACGTTTCACGTGTGTGCAAAAGTTCTACCCGTTTTTGCAGTAGAGGAAAAGAACGCTCTTTTTTAATAAACATCTTTATTCTGTTATATAATTGCCATTATGACCTATGACATCTTGCGATCTTTGTGCTAGCAACTGAATCCTTTCTGCAGAACTCCTCCGTTTTTTAGTCAAAAATTCCTTGTAATGCATTTTCGACGTCTTCAACTTCATCGATGGTTTTTACAGCGACGTGGTTTTGAAGAGATCGAAAAATGTGGTAGTGCGTAGCTGCAAGATCTGGGGAATACGAGGAGTGAAATAACACTTCCCATCCAATGTCCAGTTATTTTCTCTGAGTGGCTAAAGTTATACTGGGTTTCGCGTTGTCATGTTGCAAGATGATGGCTTTGTTTAAATTTTTCTTTCAGTATTTGAAACTGTTGGCAATGCAGGTCAGTATTTATCGTTTGGTTAAGAACAACCAGCTGCAAATGGAGTTTCCTCTTTGGCATCAAACCATACACGTAAACAGACCTTTCTGGAATGCAGTCCTCCTCGTGAAGTCGATGCGATGGAGCAGGGTCTACAACTCAGCATTCAGTCTTTTGACGCTTTACATTTCTTTAAAAGTCCCACTTTTCCTCACCGTTAGCTATTCGTTCCAAGAAATGTTAATTTCTGTGACGCGCAAGAAAAGAAGAAAATGTGGTCATTCTGTCCGATCGATTTCTTGCGCATAGGCTAAGCGGCACCCAATAGTCGAATTTTATGATAAACCCAAGACATTACATCCTTCTTTCTACTGTTGTTTTGTGTACAGAAAACCTTTCTGGTAATTCTTCAACGGTTCCAAGTTGGTCGTTGGCTATGGCTTCGTTGAGATCCTCTTTAAAAAGTTCTAATGACCTGCAGAACGTTGTTGATCTCTACAGCTTCTGTCACCTTCACGGGATTTCCGGAACGAACAGCAACACGTGCTTTCCTCGCCATACACCTCCCAAATGCTACGGTAGGCTTGAGCTGCATTGCTGCTTTTGTCGACTCATAAATCAAACAATGCCTAGTGTAATCCTTATCGCTTAACATGTAAAATCATGTGTGACTTGTTTACGAATAAGATGCACCAGGTCAGATCAGATCATGTGTAGAGGATTTTAGGAAGGGAGTGTCTGACCCCAGGTTTTAAACAACCCTTGGAAATAGGAAGCTAGGAGATTTTGGCTACACTGCCCGATAGGAAGGTCACACGGGAGCGAGTTAGAAAGTACGAGCAAGACCCCTTTTTATTACCGTGGGGCCAGTACCCGGGGCCCGACGACATAAAGTGCCCATCCGACGCACCGCGGATATTTAGTGGTTCGAGCGCTTGTACCTACGTGGGATCGAACCTGATACTCCGCAGTGGCAGTTACGAACGTTGACCATCACACGTGCCATCTGTTATTGCACTTGTTACTTAAATTTTTTACTTGGAATCTGCATCATGAAAAATGGGTAGAACCTTTGAACGCACCTAATGTATCACTGGTTGTCTTTAAAAACAATTCCCCTCCAGTTCTTTTCGAGACCTTCGGTAGATCGGTCAACTTTAGATGCAAGACTGCAAACAGATCTGACTGATTGGTGAAATCCAAGCAAATGAACCCAAGATCCAAGTTATCTGGATTGCAAGCGTTAACTGACCCTTTTTGTTTATTTATTTATTTATTGGGGGTTTAACGTCCGCCGCAAGCAAGTCAGTGGGCTATATGAAATTGTCCCTAATTTAGGGCCACTGGTTTCATGGAAGAAAGAAAGCCAGCGCCGTAAGACAAGCACAGCATCCATGCCTCACCAGGATTTAAAATTGGACCCATCTTGGACGAATGATCAGAAGCCATATCTTAGACCACTGCAAAACTGGGGTGGCAAACTGACTTCTAAAGACCTCATTCGTTTGCTAAATGTGAAGTCTATTATCACTCACAACATCTTCAACCATGTATTTATCTCTGTTATTTTTAAAATGACTGATCGATTTCCTTTCATTCTTTGAAAGTAATCAAAACGATGATTCTGAGAATATATTTTAAAAGAAACTCGAATCCTGCATGACATTTCGTAATCAAACATGAAGTAATACACGCAATTCCTCGGCAAACGATGAACGATGCATAAGGCTATCAGCAGATTTTGCATTCGAAATCGCGTTGCCGTTTGGAGCCACCGAAGCCATTATTAATTCTACTTCAGTTAGATTAAATAAAAAAAAATTACCAAATTTTCTATTTTTAAATCTATGTATTTTACAAAGTAATAAAAAATATAACCACAATACATAGTCACAATGGATGTATTTTACTTTCAGAATAAAATACATATAATATATAAGTAATCACAGTAGATCCCTGAAGTTAAACTGAGTACAGAATTCTTCAACTTTTCATGTTTTCAGAAACGTCTGATTTTAAATATCATTAACTTCAATCTAAGTTTTCATCTTATGCTAGGAATAACCAGTTTCCTTAAAAAAAGCTATTTTACATTTAAGAAGGTTTCAGAGTCAAAACATGGGACATTTCTGAAACCCTGCAGAGATGTGGCAAAACCGGTTTTTTTATGATCAGTCATTGTATCACCAACATTCTTTAACGGAAACGTAAAAACAATAAAATATTGAGAAAAATGAAGTATGGCTTTAGAAACAAAAGACAAAAGATATTCTCCAGACGTGTTTAAGTGGCTGGCAAAGTGTACTTCCCAAATTCCTTCTCCGAATATGGGTTTGTGCATCTGCATCTCGAATTCAAGAAAAAATGCCCTATTAATTGGCGGATAGCATAGTTTGAAAAGACAGTTGTTTCCCATAATAATCAGGCCTTTCATCCGAAGGAAATTTGTTAAAAGCACGCTTGTGGTGTTTGAAGGGCTTGAGGATTCTTGAAAGGGCGGCAGAATAGAGTACGCAGAGGAAGCCCTTGCAATCAAATTTCAATAGCACCTTGAACAAAAAAAATCGTTGCAAGAACTGCTTTTGATTTTTAAAATATCATTGAACCGTAATCCTTTATTCTGTGTAGGAAGAAAATCTATTGCAGGCTAATAATATCCACTGTGTGCTTTAAGTAACGACTGCCAATAAGAACTTGCATGTGTTACTTCAGCAAGAAATTTTTAAATCTTTATGAAATGCTTCCTTTAGTTTTTGTGGAATAGCGAATTTTTCCCTTGTAATATTTATGAATAAAAATTGTGTGTGTATTGTATAAAATCTATTTACTTATGGTAACTGTTGCCATTAAACATATGTTTTAAGTGAAACGATGTATGGCTACATATAAGAAGAATTCATGGAATTACACGATTTTTTGTTGTTGGAATTTTAACTATCATCGTGAGCAACTCGATGAGCTATAAGTAGGCGCTGTTCACTAATTTAGGGTATCTGGTTGCAGGAAAGGGAGAGAGCCAGTGTCGTAAAACAAACTCAACATCCGTGACTTACCGGGACTTGACAATTCATCTTTACAGAAAGGCTTACAACTGTTAGGGAGAAAACTTGTGACGGCACGAACAGGAAGGAGGCCATCTCTTCCCTCGTTCACTTAGCAAGGCCATTTTGAGTGTGACTGTTAACTAGTTATTTTCAGCTTTTCGCCTGCAACTACTCATGCACATCTTTAGATAAAACAGAAAATGCCATGGAAATGTGTTCCCATGTGCAAATCATATTAAGCGAAAAATCGTAAAGCTTCGTTTTTCCTGAAGAAGAAGACATGTACAATGTACAAAGTACAAATGTGTGCCTCTATGTACAAAGGGGAACACATTTGCTGGTGGTTCTGTTTTCCTAGTTTTTTTCCTTTTTTTTTTCTCTTAATGAGTTAATCGATATTCCCGGTATTATCTGTTAATCAGAAAAAGCGCCATTAACACAGTGCAATTTCAGCTGAAATATGAAAAAATAAATGCTCTACAGCATACTGCGGGAAATTCCTCTTTTAAAATGTTTTTTCTCAAAGTTGAAAAAAATATAAATATGACGTTAAGAATTCCCAGCATAAAATTTGCGATGTTATTTGTAGAAATTTGAAGATAACCAAATTAATACCTTCAGCGTTTATTTAACAAAGTATCTTTTCCCTGAGTAATTTTAATTTATAAAATTTGGTTACCTTCTAGAAATTGTGGCAAGATTTTCAATTTAGAGAATTTCAGAGCCCAAATTTCTAAAAATGTAGTTACTGAATCTGAAATTTTGCTTAAGCGTTTATTACGCAGTTAGAAAAAAGTTTGTTTTCTTTTAGTTTTCGAAAATTTTTAAGTGAACTGTTTAAAAAACGCCCAACCTCTCAGGTACTAAAATGCCAGGCTTCTCATATTATACGTAAAGGATCACAAATGTAGTAATTTGTTCGACATGTATGACTAAAGGGAATTTTTCCGTAGCTATTTTTAAGACCCGTATATTATCTGCGTAATAGAGCAAAGTTTTGAAATTCCCTGACTTGCAGATATTGCAGAAAGTGGAAAAAAATGAAAACTAAGGAACCCGTATGTTTACGTTATCTAAGGACAAAGAATTGAAAAAAAAAGAAAGAAAGAAAACATGGAAAATTTAACTCCGTTAGCTTTAATTATATAGCACCACACTCGTGGAAATATTTCTCTACGGAGACAAAGCGTTACTCGATCGGTGTTGAGAGGCTTGTTTGGCCTGCTAGTTCTGACATCACAGAGAAGTTCTGAAGCTTTCGATTAGAGTCGGTTTTGGATTTGAACCTGACCCCTATCTCTGATGAATGTTCAGAAGCCAGCACTTAGACCACTGCAGCACCGGGCGGCTTACAAGAATGTCGACATTAATGAAATGAATTCTTGCTATATTATTCGGATATCTCTATGTGAAACTGTCTTGGTATTATTAGTGAGAAGAATTGCGCTAGATTAAACATACTTTTCGATTCAGCTCAGATAATGTAAAGTACAGACATTTAAAAATCATTCAGAAAACTCACATGTAAAATAACATCTCTATGCCGTATAATTAAAAGGAACATTGATATCTGTACTACACACTGAAGAAAGGCTTTCACCTTCATCTGAGAATGTTACTCCAGCTACCAAGTGGCTTGGAGCTCTACCAATCTAGCTTCTGATCATTCATCTTTGATGAATGATCAGAAACTGGATAGGTAGGGTTTGTATAATGGCTCTATACTGTACTGGAAGCAGTGACCCTAATTTAAGGACCAGTGACTGCTTAGAGCTTTTAAAGTTGCTCATTTTGATTGCATTACATAACATTTTGGTGACTGGAAATCAGCTTTTGGAATTTACAAAGTCGTTTTGTTTAGTCAGTCAATCTAAACTAAATATCATAAATGTGAAACATAACGTAGAGACAGAATTTTATCGAATAAAAGAATTGCACTTATTAACATTCATGATTAGAATAAACGTGGATTTTTCTAGGATTTTATACTATAGTTAAACGATCACTCTCGGTGTTTGAACAAGACTAAGTCCATGAAACATGATCCTCATCTGTGTAGGTAGAGTGTAGTGAGTTATATGCACGAAAATCTAAGGTTTCCTTAAGTCACTCTCAGCACCCCAAGAAAACTGACGTCGAAAAAAATACTTCATTGCACATAGGTAATTTTTCTCAGTCTGCTACACAGAGATGTGAGTTTCACCATCGTCTTCTCCCTCTTAATTCCTCAGAATTCGCCCACTGTGGCTATCTTCTTTTTGAAGAAGTGCATCCCTTGAATACATTTCTTGTATGATTACGAACTCCAGAAATCCACAAAAGAATAGTTAAGAGGACATGATCAATACCGTTATTACAGATGAATGACACAGCTGAAACATAGATGTTACCAAATGCATGGAAGTTACCGCGGAAAATGTTGAAAAGTAATTGAGCAATATTACCAAAGTACAGGACGTAGTAGATTTGTAAGGGTTAGAATAAAATGTGCGCTCTATGTATACTGAAATTAAAGATACTTTCAACATCTACGATTTAATGAAAAATGGAAATACATATAACATTCACGTTATATCAGGAAAACCGGAAAATTTATTAATTTTTGTTTCGCTGTAGGAACTATTATTTAAATTGTGTTTTCCAGAAAAAGAAACATCATGTCCATTCAGAGAAAGATTAAGATACGAGTTGAAGTTTATCAATTTTCACTACCCCATGAGCATCTGAGTGTACAAGACATCACCCAACCCTAATTTAGGGCCGCTCATTCCCCGACGGGTTCTCATAGCCGTAGGGAAACGCACCTCCAATGCGTCATCCGCGGCAGGATCCCTAACCCAGCTGCAGTGATTGTCCAAGAAGACAAGACTTCTGGGTCATCACGTGAATCGTAACTGGAACGAAGTCACGATTCGGGATCAACACTGTGGGTACGGATTACATGGCAATTTTTTTCCTGAATTTAATAGCCTTTGGATTATGTGCCGCCGTGGATTGTTCTTAGGAATATTATTCCTTTGCTTGAATTTCAAGGGTTATACGAAGAAAAATAAGGTACTCAAATTTAATAGGCACATTCGTATCTCCGTTTCTCCATTTGCTTACATTGCCCAAACGTGCATTAAAATAAAAAAGAAAAAAAAAGAAAGTTTTTAGTGTGGATTCCTTGTCATCTTGAAGCATCTGTTTTAAACAATTTCATAGATAATGGGGAAAATGTAAAGACAAATCTCAGTGGATATTTGTCAGAGACGTACAAAACGTCACAGATTTCTGTAAGACACAGAACTCATTTTACTTTCAACGCATTCTTCAGAAAAGGATATAGAAAGGAATGTTTCAGAAAGAGAAGTCCTCAAAAAGTTTCGTATGTTTACCAAGTGGTGTATGTTCTGCGGTAATAACGGAAAAAAATCTTATTTCGTTACACAGAACAGCTTACTTGAAATGTAGATAAAAAATGAGAATGAAAATTTCCTAGTAAAACACAACATGAAAATTCGTACGCTAATATCATCCAAAATCTCTCTCTCTCTAGTTCATGTTTAAGAACACTACACCCACGGAATTGTGAACCTATATTTAAAAAAACAAAACAAAAAAAACTGCTTTTATTTTAACTCTGTGTTCTCTTTCGCTAAATTCTTTTACTTTTCCAGATTTATTTTTGAGTCCAGGAATGATACAGTTGCTCCGCACTCTTGAAGTAGAATCAAAACAAAATTTAAAAATTCCGTTTCACAAATCAGTTCGGTATCTAACTTATATAATGCGTGGCTTCGATGTTTGTCAAAATAGAGCAATAGGAAATGATAGCTTACCTGCGCTCAGGAATCACAGAAAAAAATGGCAAATTTTTGTTGAAAGGGTAGATTCCTAAAAATAGCCTGTTTGTGAAAAAAAAAGAACCGCTATTTTGATATCAGTATTTACCTGAAAAACTTGTCTTAAGGGTATTCTGTTGCATGGCCTTCTATTGATTTTTTACTCGCATTTAAATTATTGTTGCTAAGACACATGATATTTGAGAATTGCTTTCTGCGTCATATTTCCGAATGAGGAGTATTTCGAAAGATCATCTAGAAAATCAAAATGAACACAGATTTTACATTTGTTTAATTTCTTAGCTGCTTTTTCCGTAAATTGCGAGCCACTGAGCACAGTAAAAATATCACAGTGCATCATATTTCGTTCAGTCTTTCCAACCTTTTTATCTCCAAGAAAGCAGTAACACACATCAGGAAGAGATAGACGTTATATGAAAGAAAACATTTTTTTTGGCTTTCAACACAGATTAAACATTACTCCCATGTAAAAACATTGGTTTCAGTTTTTCATGACTTTCTTACTATTACGCAACATCTGCAACACGCCATGTAATTTGGGCTTTAAACTTTCCAGGATGTCTATTCTTTTCTGTATATATAGAGTATCTTATTATATTAATAACAGCTAAAATATTAAACATCTCAAATATTATACATTAAACAAAGCGATGAGAAATTTTTTTCGTAAAGGACAATATATTTCGAAATTAGTTTATATCCCCAAACTTATAAGGTAAATCTTGTAGCAGGAGACCAAAGACTCGATGCAGCTTGTTGGGAATAAAAACGAGGAATGATTATTCTTCACCATTTCATATTCTCTCTTGAGAAGCAAACCATTTCAATCTGGTCGTTCTTGACATTACTTGGGGTATAATGAAAAATAAATGTAATCGTCATGTTCTATCAGTTGAAAAGTACAGATCTTCAAATAACGTTTCGATTAACACTGTAAGTAACCTAAATGAAATGGTGCCCAAAATGTTTTACGCTCCCAAACACAAATGCTTACACAGGTGCCGTGTTTTACGAACGTTACGGGAAAACAATTCCACTACATTCTCTCATCTCAGCAGCACCGATATTAAACCTGTCACGTGTGGTATGAGCTCACGTCTAGTACTTTATTTTCTGCTCAGTGACACAGGATATGGTGTGGAACAGTTAGTCCCCTTACACAGACATTATGCCACTGAGAAGAAACAAGTGGTTCAAACATCTTCTCTCGCAATACAAATTTTGAAGTTGTGAATCCGTTTATTGGTATAAATATGACATGAATGGTAAGTCAGATAATATTGAAAAACTTGAAAATTTCGTCGTCACGGAGCGGAAATCGAATCCACGTGTCCCGGCTAGCGCCCGAGTATGCTAACTACTACACCAACCAGAACGACCAAGTCTAAAGTTTCCGATTAATTTGAATATAATCAACACAGGATTCGCTAGTCCAAGTAACCGACATTCATTCGCTAGTCCAAGCAACCGCGGTCTTGTAAAGACCGCGAGATTGCGGATGTATTGAACAGCGAATGCAACCAATCATGCGTCATTTAGTCCTGATGTTCCACCGGAGTATTTGGGTGGCTATTTCGGCATTTCACCATTTTTTTGCAAATGATCCCACATATTTTCAATAGGATTTAAATCTGGGTATTTGGCGGGATAGTCCAGGTGAGACAGTGCCGCTTATTGTTCATTGTGCCACTCAGACACAGTTTTAGCCCTGTGCACACCGCAATTGTCGTATTGGAAGACAGGAGTAGCAAATTGATGCTGCTCCTGGAGATGTATGGCAAAGGGCAACACTTCGTCATTCAGAAGTTGGAGGTACTCATGCTGGTTCAAATTCATCGTCACTGCAACGAAAGGACACATTTTGGGGCACGGAAAACATTCCCAAAACATCACAGAATCCCCTCCAGCTTCTTGAACAACACCTTTGACACAATCAGGATTAAAGTCTTCATTGAACCTACGATACACTCGTCGGCTCCCATCATTAGAGCACAAACAAAAACGAGACTCATCAGACCAAGTTACTCGTTTCCAGTCCTCCACATTAAAGTTTTGGTGCCTCTAAGCTCAATGACAATGAGCGACTTTGTGACTTGCTGTTAAAAGAGGCCTCTTGCGTGGTACTCTGTTCCAGATGTCCATCACATGCAGGTCTCATCGCAATGACCTTTCGGAAATTGGTTGGAGTGTACTTTCATTGACTGTTTGGAGTAATTGTTGGCTGGTTTGGTACCGAATTGCAGTTACTAGGCGTGAAACGTGGCGGCCGTCCTTGTTGGTGAGAATCGTTTTCCGGCCACAGTTAAGTCGCCGATTGTCAGTTGACTGCGGACTGCACCACTGTTTGTAGACCCACTGGACAGTACGCTTCGACACACCAACTAATTTGGCGACTTCATTTACTTTGTGTACGCGGGCACGGCCAAACACGATGGCTCCTTTTTGCCACTCAGTCACGTCTATCTTATGGTCCATGTTGCAGGCTAAGTTCAAAACACACGTTGCTCTTCACCACTGAACGAGACAGTCTCTCGACAATGCTATCGCAGCACCCTCTGTGCAACTGGTAACTTCCTGCTGTCATTTCTGTTAGGGGTGACTAATTTCTTGTCCTGTGTGCTTAAAGTATAATGCCCACCAAGTTATACTTTGCTATCAGTGAGGAAAGATTTTATCCGAGATATATGGTAAAGTTTAAAAAAAATGGAGTAGACAAATGTTAATAGACATCTTTAAGATTAGACAAAGCAAAAACCATAATCTATCCACCTCCTTCAATTTTGTTTTATATTCAGGTTAAATTCTTGTTACGCGCATTGCAAAGACTAGCGTTTCTTATACGGCTACCTGAAATCATATGAAATATTTGTAAGTTATTTCACTTTGGTCTTAGAAGTGAAACCAGGCTCTTCACAAGTCATACCAATTTCAAACACAAACAATACCTGCGTCACCCCATTTCTGAAATTTTTAAAGTTACTTAGAAAAAATTTTGTTTTTTAATTTTGGAATTTAGTAAATATTATGGTTACTAGCTGTAAGGAAGGGAGAGAACCATTGGCGTGACGAACTCCCGCCACCTATGAAATCTACGTTTCTGACCACTCTGCAACCGGGCGACTGAACTAGTCATAAAAGATGAAAACAATTTTTTTTTAACTGAGGTTTAACGACCACCGTGACCAACTCGATGGGGTATAAGCAGTCGCTCGCCCTTAATTGTAGGGACACTGGTTCCAGAGAAGGGAGAGAGCCAGTGCCGTAAGAAAAACAGAACATCCATGCTTCACCGGGATTCGAACCCGGACCCATCTCAGACGAATGGTAAAAGGCCATCGCTTAGACCACAGCGCCACCGGGTCGGCATGGAAATATTAACATACACTACATGATCGTATTCGGTGTTTGTTATTTTGCCACTGGTTCCTTCATATCACTGGAGACAGTTAGTTACCTTAAAGTGGGATTTGGTAATCCCAAATTGCCTTAAACGATTATTAAATGAATGACTTTAAACTCATGAAACAGACAATTGTAACTGTTTCGAATCCAGCCGTTACGAGCATGAGCAAATGACAGGTGAAATAAAATATTTTTAATATCCTGTATGATACTCATTGTAATCGATATGTGTGTGTGTGTGTGTGCTAAGTACGAAGAGGAACTCTTGCATAAGTATAAATTGTTGATTTCGAGAAAATTTCAGCAACTCGTTAGATTTTATGAACAATCCAACAGCATTTTGCAGTTCCAAAGGAACATATGTAGAAAAACGTCGAACCCCAGAGATTAAAGGCAACAAATCCCAAAGAATGCGTTTAACATTTACGCGGTTGTTAGACTTTGATTTTAGTCTTGAAACATTTAATCTCTAATATGCCAAAATCATTTCAACTGGATAATTGAAATCGCGAATTTGTGAGAGCAAAAAAATAAGAAAAAAATGGATTCACATTTATAGATCCCTTTGTAAATGTGGCATTAGAAATTTATTTCATTTTAAGAAAATGAGTGAAATATATTGGTTGTAATACGATGAACACTTGCTTGACATGTCAGATGAATATTAAAACAGATGAAAGCAATATTTAATTCGAATACATTTTTAGATCTTGTAAATATCGGGAACCTTGAATTAACAGGTTAAGTTATGCAGGAATGTTTTTTTCGTAAGGCACAAAAGTTGTCGTTGTTTTAACTCTGGTAGTCTGACGAAT
This sequence comes from Macrothele yani, assembly GCA_039090855.1. Classification (NCBI taxonomy): domain Eukaryota; kingdom Metazoa; phylum Arthropoda; class Arachnida; order Araneae; family Macrothelidae; genus Macrothele; species Macrothele yani. Next base: position 87,163,778 of record CM076998.1, on the reverse strand, counting down.
TCCTTTGTGTCAGCAATTGATCCCACGCTCGTCGTCCATGTTTCGGTGTTGGCAAATTGCGGTGAGAGCCACAGGTAGTCTCCAAACCCATGGGTAAACTGCAGCTATAGCCTAAAGAAAGGGTCGATGACAGCGGCTTAGAATTTACCCGCAACTCCATAGGTAATTGCGGCTAAAACTTGCGGATAGGGAAGACGACACGAAACATAATAGCCTACATTTTTATAGTAATAAAAACCAACTAATATGTCCACGTTAAATATATGTTTATATGGTTGACATAAGAGGAAAAAAATATTTTGCCTTACCAAATATTTGCTGAAGTAACACTGTCATCACATATACAAAACTTGAATATGCATAAAATGTGATGATTTTGAGGGAAAGTTAAATATAGATAATCTCATTTATCTTTCAGTCAACCTCAGGTTACCCCGAAATTAAAATTAATAAAAAAAGTGATTCAAATTTTACCAATTCAAGTCTAATTATTCATCCTCTTTTATAATCGTTTGTTTTCTTAGACAACTTTCTTTCTTTTGCATGGCAGTTTAGGATTTCCTTCTCCGAGAAACATCACCTGAGATTTGGATTTTAATATATGTTTCAGTTTGAAAAAGTTTCAGAACTTTTGTAAAGTTATATAAGCTTGGATGGGGATGATAAAAGTAAGTATTAAACCGAGCGTGAAAAGACTCGCATGCATTTGTCGTGTGTTCTGTTGATGCCTGGCATTCCACATTTTTTTATTACGCAAGAAATATCCTTTTCTGCGAGAGTCTCCAAAGCGCCAGAATTTTCTTCCACAGCAGCGTTTATTATCTTTGACGGACGTTCAGAAATATCCTCTTCAGCTTTTCGCCGCCATTTTCTTGTGGGTTTGCAATAACCTTGAACACCTAAGGATTAAAGGGGATTATTCAGCCGCAATTTACCTACGCCCCCGTGTTTATGCTGTATTTTTTTTTTCATGGCGGTCATTCTGCGTCGTAAGTAATTCAGAATATTTCAAAGGGCAAAAAAAGGTTTCAGTTCATGGTAAGAAATACAGACCCCTAGAATGGTAGGACTGATTTTCAGAGGGGAGGAGCATTTGTTTTTCGCACCGGAATCACGAAATTGTTCTGGGGGTAGGAATTGGCATCCACTGATCGTAAGAAATACAGGTTCACAAATTCAGCTTACAAGCGATAACATTATTTAGGGGACATGAGGTCCACAAGGAATAAAGTAAGGCGCCTGCCGAAAACAGCTCATATTCGGTGATCCGCTTTATATCAAAGGAATTATAAAGTGAAAACAGAGTTGGAATCTTATCACAATGTTCTCTAAAATGCTCTGAAAATTACTTTTTCGCCACAGCGCTAATTAAACCAGCAAACGATTAATGGAGACCGCAAACCAGCTAAGTACTAAATTGATGTAAGTAAAATGTCAGAATATTAATGGAAATTTCAAACACCCAAAATAAGGTGTAATTTTCTAATCAAAATAACCACCAACTGCAACAACACGCTTTTCCCAACCAGATACAAGCTTTTGTATGTTGTTAAAAAAATGTTGAGCTTCGAGTGCGAAAATCTCATGGAATGCGATTTCAACTGATGTCTGATTCGGAAAAGATATTCATGTAGAAAACCGTTTAGGTGCTTGAAGAATTGATAGTCAGTAGGGGGACAGATCAGGTGAATAAGGGGGGAAGGTTTCGTACCTCAATCGGTGCAATTTCTGGATTGTCTGCATTGTAAAAAAAGTTTGAAATTTTAGAGCCATTTTCCGTGATACCATTCACAAGTTAACGAGACAAATTCCTAATGCAAACTTTTCCATGAATTGACGGGAAAAAAACCTGAATTTCACGGATTTTTCGTATTCTAGAAAATTCTGAATTTTCAGAAACCTTTTCGCAATTCCTTTCGTATATTGACGGTAAACGGGCGTTTCTAAGAAGTTTAAACAGGAAATACTGAATTTTCAGAAACCTTTTCACAATTCCTTTTGTATACTGACGGTGAATTGCCGTTTTTAAGAGGTGTTAACGGAAAATTCTGAATTCTCAGAAACATTTCCGCAATTCCTTTCATATACTGACGTGAACGGCCGTTTTTAACCCTTTAAGCGGCCGATGTACCAGAACCAAACGGTACCCAAAACGGTGCACACATGTATAGCGTTAGGGAAAGCTGGTTGTTTTCGCGGCAAAACAATTCCTCTTTTTTCTGATCCCAACAGACTCGACCAGAGACCTAGCATTGCTGGGAAACTCTGTTCTGTGATCCAATGCATGACACGGAATCCATGACCGAAAATGTGATCTCCTTGACCAAGAAATGATTCTAGTCCATCTAACACGAACATCACGCCACTGAGTAGAGACAAGTTACTCAAAAACGTTCTCTCCTTTTTCTCAAGTTCGTCGCCATTGTTATAGCACTTTTAGCAGATATACAGTCAGACAGAATTAGTGTTAATAATGCGGCTAAATTACCATTTAAAAAAAATGAAGGTAAAGGGAAAGCAGCGATTTTGGTGCTGTTCACATTCCAACCACGTTCAGCTCACATTTAGACAGCGAACCCCATAATTTCAGCTTATTTAAAGTCCATTTTGTTAATCCCGAGTTAATTTGTTCCAGCTGGTTAAAGGGTTAAGAGGTGTTAACGGAAAATTCTGAATTCTCAGACACCTTTCCGCAATTCCTTTCGTATATTGACGGCAAATTGCCGGTTTAAGAGGTATTAACAAAAAATTCCTAATTTTCAGAAACCTTTTCGCAATTCCTTTCGTATATTAACGGCCGTTTTTAAGAGGTCTTAACGGAAAATTTTAAATTCTTAGAAAACGTTCCGCAATTCCTTTCGTATATTGACGGCAAACGAGCGGTTTTAAGAAGTGTTAACAGAAAATTCTGAATTTTCTGAAACCTTTTCGCGATTCTTTTCGTATACTGATGGTGAACGGCCGTTTTTAAAACGGAAAACCCTGAATTCTCAGAAGTCTTTCCGCATTCTTTTCGTGTATTAACGGGAATATTCTATTCTCACTTTTTCTGTATTCATATGACAGAAAATTTCCAGTAACAGGAGCGTTTAGTGGGAACACTTGAGGTTTTATTAACTATTAAATTTCAATTATCCGTCGGAGGATCTGATTTTAAAATTCTGTAGCGATAGATATCGTGGGTAACACATCTGATAAAATGTTGGCTGCTGTGTCACCGGATATTCCTCCTCCTCGCGCCTGCTTGATGCATCAGCCATTGTATACTATGTTACCGTAAGAAACCGGGTACTTAGAATTATTGTACAGGAGATTGTGCGATTATGTATCAGATTGTGGACCCCTTAAGACAAAAGTTATTACGGCATCAAGAGTAAATTTTATATTTAGAAGTTTCGTGAAATAATTAAAGAAGTACATTTCACCTTTTTTTAAAAATAATTGAAAGTCATCGTGAGTATAATAAAAGCTCAAGTTCCAAAGCAATAAGTTAATAAGAGCTCAATTTCAGAGTTTAATAAGAGCTCAAGTTCAAGAGCTCAAGATGAAAAAGTTGCGTAATTTGGAATAAGCCCTCCGACAAAAAAATTAAAATGATTACAAACCTATTCAGAAAAATAATTATATCTAACAAAAGATAAAATTACTGATTCACCTACATAAATAACAAAAAACATTTAATCATTGCGAGATTTGAATTCTTCCTTATATGTGACCTTGTTAAACGTGTCTTTGGGGCTCAACGGTATCATGCACCACTGCCGTTGAAAAGGTCCCAGGCTCGAAACATACTATGGTCAAAGCGAAATGTCTTCGTACGTCAGGAAAGAAATGAAGATTTTAGCAAATTGCTGAATAAATACGGAAAAAACCCTAAATAAATTTTTAACAAAAAAAATCGGAATGACTGATTATGGAAATTCTGTTAAAATACTAAATTTAAGAGAAACGGAGACTTTTAAAAGCGGAAATTTCGTAACAGACGGACACCTTCCGGCAGCTTAGCTGCCCGTTATTTTGAGGAATTTTCCTTGAATTCACACCAGTTATTTTTTACAGTTTGGCATGCAACGTGGGGTTTCTTTATCACGGAGTAGCATGGGCTCACAGAGATTGACTAATACTGGCTGTTTGGTGACAATTTTCTGTATATAATGTAAGTTCTTGACAATACCAGTCCGCCGGAATGGTTTAAATCTGTTCGTAAGAAAGAGGAGAGAATCACATCAGCTGTAGACTGTCAAACACTAATCATCGTCTTCCTGGGATGGAGTACCGGTATTTGGTGTGTTCCGGATCTACACCCCGGTCGGGCAAATACGCAGAATGTCGGTGATTTTCATACAGCATACAATTTTCATCACACGTGACGAGGCACCTGAAACTGTCGTTCGTTTGGTTACGGATAAGCAGAGAAGAGCGAATTTTAAAACGTCGAGTTTGCGCTGTTCTATTGACTTATCTGTGACCCATTTATCCATATTCTTCACCTTGCTTATGTCGTTAAACGTCAGAATATCGTTACATACATTTCTCACCAAGTGGTTATACCGATTGACCAAATTTTTATGTCTATTGATTCATGTGTCACCCATTTATAGATAGATCTTCTTCACTTTGCTTATGGCCGTTAAATGTCGGTATATGTTTTCCCACGATACTCTGCGTTTATCACAAGTTTTTATACCGATTGACGTGAATAGGATTAGGTCAAGGATTCTTACTCGGTATCATCGATAGCTCCTTCTGGTCTACCGCGTGGTTCACTTTCGAGGCTCAAATCGTCCGACCGGAATTTAACAAAGCAACGTGTGTTTTGCTTTCCCAAACGGTGCCTTTCCCAAATCTTGCACAGATGTTCGGAGGTTCCTCAGAAGCACTGTGTCCAAGTTTAAACACATGAAAGAAAATAATACGAATTTGCCTCTGATTCACCGTCCGGCTCACTGTAGCGCAAGCTACTTGGAACCAATACCACTGGCGGAGTGACCAGTGTTTTACAGGCAGCATCGTGTGGCTTTAAAAAAGTGATATTGCGCAATTTATTAATTACTAAATTGCCTGCCAGTCCGTAAGCTTACATTTCATTTGCAACAGCCAAATAAATCAGATTTTAATAATAAGCCATAGTACATTTGCTATAAATTCAAACTTTGCCTAATACACAAATTCGATTAAAATTTAAACTGAAATTTATTGAGAGAATGAAAAGAAATGAAATCTGAAACGAATTCAGAACTCTAAAATTTATTTATAGCGTCATTTGCCATACATTTAAAACGTTGCCTACCACGCAAATTCGATTAAAATTTCAACTGAGATCAACTGAAGGAATGAATAGAAATTAAATGAGATACGTGTTCAGAACTCTAAAATATATTTGGAGTGTTACGTAACGGACAAACGCCCTGTAGATTTCGAAGGAAAACATACATCTTTATCAGCAAGAAATTTAAAACTTGCATTTATATTAATTTATGCCAACACGATTGGATGATTCTAGTAGATTGGTGTTGTGGCGTAATGATGTCGTGGTTTGGATACAGCCAGCATTTTCGTTCCTCTTCTTATTTGCGAAGGATAGACACAAGGGGCTGACAATTGAAAAGCACTCTTGATTAGTGCTTCACTCAAGCTTTGTGTTGTTGAATGAGTGAGTGTATAACAAAGGCTAGCTGTTGGTAATGTTCGGTAATAATTTATTGACCTCTGAGATGTAATCAATGGGATACACTAATCCAAATATCAATTCTCTGAGGAAAACAAGGCATTAAGGGATGTGAATCATTAATATTGTGGACCACAATAACACGTGACGGTATGTTTGCAAATTGAGCATTCCCAGTAGAGGAAACCCAGCGATGAACTTCGTCCACAGACTCTCAAGATGCTTTGTTCTTACGCAAAAGAAGATAGAGCACATTTAAAAATATATATATCACAAAACGAGCATATGTGATATAGGATTAGGAAATATTTTTGCGCTTATATACTTATATACTGAGTTTTTAGACAATCAGAATATTTTTAAAAGCGTATTGAAGATCACGGAAGAAAACTTTATTATTTTAAACAGTTTAAATACAGTCATATATTAAGAGTCAGCGAGGAGCTAGCACAAAGGATAACTATCGATGTCCTTTGCTTTAAGTTAAGATGATTACCGCATAAATAGTGAGTTATTGCTTGCAAAAATTTATTTTATTCTTTAATCGTGCATATCCCGTAAAAATTTCAGCTTTTCGGCGTGAGAGTTTTGTGTAGGTATCAAAGCTTTGGTTTATCTGTCTGAGGTTGGTTTTGCTGTAATTCCTTACTCATAAATTTTTCCAAAACTGCTAGTGTACTTAGGCGATGAGTAGATATTGCAAATAGGATATTATTTAATGGAGTGCCCCTTGACTTTCAGGCTGTTGTTCTTGGGTGTATAGTTACAAGATAATTTCAGATGGGATGCACATGCTAGTGAAATTGCGGTTGGGCTCAGATCCCGCATTGGTGTCATCTACAGGATTTCGAGTTTATTGTCTGCCAAGGTTAAGTTGTTATTGTATTTTTCATTTATTTATCCATTTTTATCTTATTGTCTATTGGCTTGGGGTCGCAGAACTATTAGGAATGTTAATATAATTTATGTTTTGCAAAAAAATATTTTACGTTTGGTGAATCCATCTTTACAGGTTCATTCCCTTTTACTTAGTTATCAGATAATGTCATTTGATAAAGTATACAGTTTCCGACTATTACTGTCTATGCAAAAACGTATATATGCTAATAAATATTCAGATCCAATTACCTTACATTTGCGTTCCCATGATCATGACACTTGTGATAATGCTAATTTTTTAATACCTAGAATTTTATTAATATTATTTTATTTAATAATATTAACGTGATTTGCCACACGTTAATATTATTAAATAAAATAATAATATATTCGGATAAAGACGGTGACGCGCTATTTGGTATTTAAAAAGGAGCTTAAGATTTTCTTGGCTGATTAACGGTTCGTCATATATTATGCATTATTACTTCAATTTACTATATTACGGTTAAACTGCTCCTTGACTTGACGATTTATTATCTTTTTTGGGAGACTAGGGGCTCGTCAGGCTATTTGTTAGCCTTTTTCCCTGGTTCCCTTGCCACATTACATCGCAACGATTTGTTATACAGAATCTATTGCAGTGCTACAATTTATTTAAAACTAAAAGATTATAGTGTTACTTTGGTGCTTTTAATTATTATTTACTTTGGTTATGCTCCCTCTGGTGAGACTTTTGTTGTATTGGCTACGAAGTGTTCGCACATTCTTCTTGTCAGTTTGTGTGACTTAATTACTTATTTTAGTATGTAACTTTTTGAAAATGTCACTTTCGTTAGTATATACGTATTTCATCATGTGTATGTCTTAATGAAAATATGATGTCATTTACAAACATAGAATTGCGTGTAAATAATTATATTTCTGAAGTTTTGTAATAGTTTCACTTTTGAAGTGCTGCACTTTTTTAGTTACTTTGGTTACATTGCAGGCTGCGTGCAACCGTTGACCCTTTAAGATATGAAAAGCCTGAGTTCGTTAATTTTGTCTGCACATTTATATTATTGATATTACTATATTCTTGGACTTTTGTTGTTTATTATGATTGTAGATGTAGTCCAGGGTGTGTATGGCCTAAATTGTGTTTTGTTGTTGTGTGGCATGAAATTGTGGTTAAATAATAAATAAATAATTGGTTGGACTGGAAAAACTCGTTCAATTTTGTCTAGCAGTAACCGCGAGCAATATTAGTCACTTGCAAGCTAACTTTCTAGAAGCACTGTATTATCATAAAATGCGTAACAAGGAGTTGTACATTTTCACTTGATATTTGTAATGTTAGTGTACATATGACTGTCTGAACAATACATAAATCAGTTCTCAAAAGCTTCACTTACAGCGAGCACAAGAGACTTCGAAGAAAACGTTAAGAAAAGATTACTTACCGATTGATTCCTTTATTCTGTCAACAGATCCTTGAAAACTGAACAGTAACATTGTAAAACAGAGCACTCGAACGATAAACGTGTCGGATTAGTAGCAAAGGTCAATAGTTAACATTAATCTGTAGAACTCTTAACGCTATATATAATATACCTGTTGGTTTTTGAGTATTTCTTAGTTGTTTTAGTACCAGATAAAGTTTTTTGCATCTGTCTCTTCTTAATAGTATGTGAATTTTGAAAATTCATAACTGCTGCGTTGCGCATCATGATCATCAGGTTTTTTAGCAAATTTAGTTTTAAATTCTTAGGTAAAATTTTGTCTTTGACTCTGCTCTTGGGTATACATATATATATATATATATATATATATATATATATATATAGGAGCAAAACTGAAGACTAAGGAAAAAATTTTAGAATTTAAAACGAAATGTGCAAAATAACCTGAAAATCAAAACGCGCAACGCGCAGCAGTTTTGAAAATTCAGAATTCACATTCTATAAAGAAGATACCTAAGCAAAAAAATACATATATAATTTTGACTCACACCTAGTACAACATAGAAAAGGTTATGTATCTACCTGTGTGAGTAAAAGGAGAAAAGAAAAAAAAATAAAATAAAACAACTGAATGTAGAAGGTGTCGAGAATACTGAGCCTTGGCTTTATCAAGGACCAGTAAAAACTCTGCATTTTCTCACTTCCACAAAGACCTAGTTGGAAATGGGTTTCTGCAAGGCCATAGATGCAAGTAACATTCCCACCTAAAATAGTTTAAAAAATATATATATATAAGTCATGTCCTCCGTAGAGTAGCATGACCTAGCACTAGTTAACAATTTCGCTTGCATCCATTAACCTTCATGGCCCGACCCATGCTCTTCATCTGTTACTATTAAACAGAGAGAAGAAGATTAAAGAGAACTCAAGCTGTGAGAGTGACATAATAATTAGAAATGATTTTCAGCTATAACGAAATTCCAAGTTCGTTTGAGAGAGAATTTAAACCTGAAAAACAATGCAAAAGAAATCCAAATTTTACATTGCAATTAAAAAAGGAAATGTTAATTTATAACGAACAGATTTTTGAAAGAAAACTTGAGTCTAAAACCCCTACTCTACAACTTATGACAGCACGAAAACGAGAATAAGTTAAAGATAATAATTAACTAAAGAAAACTTTGTGAAAGTTATATACCTTAAACAGTTAGTTGCAATATGTACAAAGTATTTCAGCAGTGCTTTAAGTGCATAATTAATTAGTTATTAAGAACTTAACTACTTTGAAAAAGCAGCGCATAGACAGCGCATAGAAAAGGAACAAGCTTAGCCATCTTCTGTTCCTAGGTACCCCAAAAGACGCTCAAAGTTACAAAGAAAAGTAAGAGTTAAAACCCGCAAAAATGTTAACAGACAAACCAATGCTTAAAAGCTGAAAAGCTAAAAAACGACAGAGGAAAGGGTACATGAAGTACAAACATTGAACTTATAAAACCTAGAACCCAAAAACAAGGAAGAGAGCTTACCTCTTGTGTGACAAAAACTTTTCTCCTCACAAGAGAAGAACATGGCTGACCTCTTCCGCCACTCCCTAGACGCTGGGGGGCAGTGAGGGTGGGGCTGATGGCCTCCTCATACAGCAAGAAACCAACGCGCGGAGATTTTAACCAGAGAAAAAAATATATAAACTTAAGACTGTGGATCTGAATGATCAGAAAGAGCAGAATTAACTCTCCAGAATACATGAGAAATATTATAAAATACACGAGCAGTTTATTTAATAATCTTTGCATGTATTAAATCACCTTAGTGAGCTTCTATAGATTAATCAGAATCTTATTAATTTTAATGTTGGTTTTACTATTTTTAGTATAGCTATCCTAGTGATGAATAACTAGTTTTCTTTTTTATTTGTTTTTATTTTCTTTTATAAACAGATTTTTAAGCTTTTTTTGTGATTTTGTTTATATTATTTAATTTTTTGTTTTAATAGGACCGTCATATCCATAGCACTAAGGTTCCTTTAGGTAGTTAATAGGCATCCTCTGGCCAACTTCCTTACGGCTTTGATTGGTCAGAATCATATTATTAACTGTGTAGAAAATTAAAGCAGATCTGCCAACCTTACTCTATTATTCAGAATAATTTTTCTTAAAGTTCTTTTGATGAAAGAAGAAGGAATTTCGTTCTCTAGAAAACTTTCTAATAGTATATTAATGTGGTAATTGAAGTCCAAATTGTTGCTGCAAATTCTTGAAATTCCTAGGACCTGAGAAATTAGTACATTCTCAATTACTTTGGTTGAAATGTTATTATTCCAGTGTAGATATTTAATTACTTTGAAAGGAAAATTAACTCTTTTATCAAAGAGGCTAATAGATGGGTTACCTCTGTTGAGCTTAATGCTTAAGTCTAGGAACTCAAGTTCCTGATTACTGTGGTTGGTTTTACATAAGTTAAGAGAGCTAGGATAGATATTATCAAAATCACTCTCTATAACTTCTGAATTATTGATACACAGCAGATCATCAATATATCTAAAAGTGTAAAGGTAGTTATCTGAGCAGGTGGGGTGATTTTTAATGAATTTATATTCCTTAAAGAACAGGAATAGATTAGCGATATTCGTGGACGTTGATGTTCCCATTGGAATACCGTTCACTTGCTTATAGAGAGTATTATTATATAAGATATGGTTATTTTTTATGCAGCAATTGAGATAAGAGTTCCAAGTTCCTACATCAACAAATTGGTTAAGTTTAAATTCTGCATACAGCTCTTTAAAGGTAGTGATTATATCTGATAGAGGCAGATTAGTATATAGGTTTTCAAAATCATAACTATTAATATCTAGGGGACAAACTTTGAGTATAGTAGAAATCACTTCTGCATTATTATTAATTATCCAAAAATCTCTGTACATCAAGTTAGAACAGTTTCTAATGTGTTTCAAAACCTTCTTTAAGACATCTTCAAAAGCAAGATCTATTTTCTTTTTATGACTCCTTACTCCACTAGCTATGAACCTGAACTTCACAGGATCCTTATGAAACTTAACCGTTGCAAAAAGAAATGGAAATTCAGGCTCATATCTTCTAGTTTGTGGAATTTTAAGTTTCTTGAAGAATGCCTTAAACCGATTTTCTAACTGCTTGGTAGAATAACTTACGGGCTCGTATGTTACTCTATTATTGAGTTCCATTGTTAACAATTCAAAATAGAACTTCTTACAGATAATTGCAAAATAATTGCTAGCTTTATCCGTAGTGGTAAAAATAAATTGGTCTTGTAGTTTGGAGAGTGACCTTTTAGCTTCTCCAGAGAAAAAGAGATTTCTGTCGAAACAAAAGTCCAGACCTGCCAACTCACCGGTGAAGCTATTGATTATATTATATTTCCATTCTGCGAAGGCCTCAATAGGCTGATTGTACGTAAAACTGGTTTTTACGATGTACTTATTTACATCTTGAGTGAAGCTCTCAAGAATCCTTTCTTTGGAAATTGTGAAGGAAGGTCTGAATTTAGAGCCATACTCTAACAAATTCCTAAGCTTTTCATTTTCAACAAAACTCAAGTTTCCGGTGATAATATGGTTGTAATTCTTATCATAGTGAACTGTTTCTTTATGTTCATCACAAGAACAAGTAGTAATTACAGGAATGTAGCTCGAAGAGTTAAGTTTGTAGTTTTTAACTATTGACCCTAAGGTCTTAACATATTTAAAACTTACAATAGACTGGTGCCTGTGGATGGGAAAAAAATTGCATTATTGTAGAACAGCTTCCTTACATTGAGATTATCGTAGGCTTTATTTAGGAACCTGATGGTAACAAAATTACTGGAAAATTCTTTAAGAGAAATTTTATCTTTAAGAATATGTTTAAGAATGTCCAGAACCAAAGCAAAAACATGCTTATCAACATGGTCAGCAGTTTCATTCCAGAATTTGAAAAAACATTTAAGGACAGAGTGCTTGAAGGACTTGAGAATTTTGTAAGTATTTTTAACAAAATTAGTGCCAGTTTTAAAGCTTTCCAGAGTTTTTAGCAAGTTAGCAAAATCAACTTTGCTTGATGTGCGAAATAACCTCTGTCCTCTATTACCTCTAGAGCAGCTCTTATTATTAACAAGAAAGAAGAGTTCACGAATTGAAAATTTATGCTGATTATGCTTATTGTCAGATAGAGTGGAATTAAGGCCATAGGGATAAAGAGACTGATGCTGCAAAATTTCAAGGGATTCAGTTTCTAGCCGAGCATAGAGGTCAGGGATAATATGTAGTACCTCTATTTTCACTTTGTCAAAACCATGAGTATGGAAATGCTCTAATTCAATGGTAGAGTACTGGTTGGCGTTTGTGGAGGGGTTCGCTCCTGAATTAGAGAACTTGTTTACTAGAGACCTGTGACCATTAATCCTAAGATGCAGAGGATTTTTACTTTGGCCAATATAGCTAAGGTTGCAGACAGTACAGGTGAGCTTATAGATGGTATTGTAGGCTTTGCAAAACTTGTTGGAGCAATTATCCTCAACAGAAGAATACAGGTTAGGATCTGCAGATTTACATGTCAAACAACGTTTGTCATTTCATAACTTTAGATTACCTTTGCCAGCGAGTTCATACACTATGGGAAAGGGTGCTAGCCTAACCGAGCGGGAGGACTTAAAATATCTGAGCTGACCTCCAATTCCTTTCATCGTCCTTAGAACTCCACTTGGGCCAAAACATACAAATTCTGAGCAAACCAACTAGGAAAAACTTTTTAGAAATAAGCAGTCCAAGAAAAGACCAAACTCGAGTATAAACTACACTCCAAAAAGCTGCATCCAAAACATACTAAAAAGAAAAATTAGGAAAAAAAAAAAAGAAAAAAAAAAAAAAAACCCTCAAGTAAAAAAAATAGTAATAAAAAAAAATAATAATAATAATAAGTAGTTAAGTTCTTAATAACTAATTAATTATGCACTTAAAGCACTGCTGAAATACTTTGTACATATTGCAACTAACTGTTTAAGGTATATAACTTTCACAAAGTTTTCTTTAGTTAATTATTATCTTTAACTTATTCTCGTTTTCGTGCTGTCATAAGTTGTAGAGTAGGGGGTTTTAGACTCAAGTTTTCTTTCAAAAATCTGTTCGTTATAAATTAACATTTCCTTTTTTAATTGCAATGTAAAATTTGGATTTCTTTTGCATTGTTTTTCAGGTTTAAATTCTCTCTCAAACGAACTTGGAATTTCGTTATAGCTGAAAATCATTTCTAATTATTATGTCACTCTCACAGCTTGAGTTCTCTTTAATCTTCTTCTCTCTGTTTAATAGTAACAGATGAAGAGCATGGGTCGGGCCATGAAGGTTAATGGATGCAAGCGAAATTGTTAACTTGTGCTAGGTCATGCTACTCTACGGAGGACATGACTTATATATATATTTTTTAAACTATTTTAGGTGGGAATGTTACTTGCATCTATGGCCTTGCAGAAACCCATTTCCAACTAGGTCTTTGTGGAAGTGAGAAAATGCAGAGTTTTTGCTGGTCCTTGATAAAGCCAAGGCTCAGTATTCTCGACACCTTCTACATTCAGTTGTTTTATTTTATTTTTTTATCTTTTCTCCTTTTACTCACACAGGTAGATACATAACCTTTTCTATGTTGTACTAGGTGTGAGTCAAAATTATATATGTATTTTTTTGCTTAGGTATCTTCTTTATAGAATATATATATATATATATATTTATTTATTTATATATATATATATATATTTATTTATATATATATATATATATATATATATATATATATATATTTATTTATATATATATATATATATATATATATTTATTTATATATATATATATATATATATATATATATATATTATCAGCCTCCTATCAGTGGTTTATAAAATCTTCACTAAAGTTCTTGCACACCGCTTGAAGGTGACAATGGACATGGCTCAACCGAGAGACAAAGCTGGATTCAGGAGTGGCTACAAGCACTATAGATCATATCCACGTACTGAAAGAACTAATTGAAAGAGCGAGGGAATATGGACTTATGCATGGCTTTTATTGACTATTAAAAGGCCTTTGATTAGGTGAAACCATCAGCAGTTACAATGGCTTTGAAATCCTGCGGTATTGAAGGTGCATCCATTATTATTATTCATAACATCTATGAAATACAAGTGCAAAGATTCGGCTATTTGATAATACAGCACCCATAAAAATTGGAAAGGGAGTGAGACAAGGTGACACTATATCTCTCAAACTCTTTAATGCCACTTTGGGAAATGTTTTTCAATCACTGAACTGGGAAAACAAAGGTATAAAGATCAACGGAGATTATCTAACTCACCTTCGTTTTGCTGATGACGTTGTCATTTTTGAAACTACCCTATCAGAACTGCAGAGTATGATCCAGGAACTTGCTGACAAGAGTAAAGAAGTGGGATTAAAAATGAACTTTCAGAAGACAAAAGTGATGTACAATGCTTTTACAAGAAAGGAAGATTTATCGATTGATGAGGAAAAGCTGGAGATAACCAATACCTACATTTATCTTGGACAGCAGATATCAAGTGAGGGTAACATTGATGAATAAATTAATTGGCGTATAAAACTTGCCTAGAGAGCGTTTGGAAGAAAAAGTATTATTTTCAAGAGCAATATGCCATTATGTCTTAAAAGAAAAGTGTTTGATCAATGCGGCCTTACAGTGCTTACATATGGTGCAGAGACGTGTGGACCTTAACTAAAAGAGACATACATAGACTGCAGGCATCTCAAAGAGGCATGGAGAGATGCATGCTTGGTGTAACCAGGTGAGATAAGAAGAATAAATCGACTATCAGAAAAATGACAAGAGTGGAAGACATCATGACCAGAGTAAAATCACTGAAATGGCAATGGGCTGGACATATTGCCAGAAGGACAGACCATCGATGGACAACTAAAATTTTAGACTGAATTCCAAGGGACAGGAAAAGACCCAGAAGAAGATCACATGGGAGATGGGCGGATGAAATTAGAAAGTATGCTCGCCTAACATGGAAAAGACTGGCACAAGACAGACCGTTGTTGAAGAAACTTGGGGAGACTTTCGTCCAGCAGTGGATTGATAATTGTTGACAATGATGATGATAATGATGATGATATATATGCAGTGTATATATATCAGTGGCGTCGCGTGCTTATTTAGGTTCGGTGTGCACTGCTATGGGAAAAAACACGCAATACATTTTATTATGTATCCCGAGCTGCAAAATTCGCGCATTGATTTTGAACATACGAAACTATTTCTTTAATTTAGCTGTCATCTAATAACTTACGGTAAAGATCTTTACATGTACTCCATTGCAAGATAATTCTGAATTTTATGTGCAATTACTACAGTGATGAACGTATTTTCGGTATTTTATATATATATAATTATATATGTAAGTTTTAAATACAGCACGAGGCTTATTTTCTGTAAACCGCTTTACACAATCTGCAAAATCTCTGGCAGAAAAGGAGACACTAAGTACATCGCCAACCTAAATGTATGTCAAAATTCAAATTCTGTATTTAAATCTGTTTTCATAAACACACCGATTCCCACAGCGACGAAAAGACAGAAAAACAGTAACTCGTAGCAGAACGTTGAAATATGTTTATTACTCCACTCTATTCCAAATTCAAACAACTATGACCAGTGGTGCTTTTTTAAGCGTCCACACCTTGGGAATTTAAATCTCTACCTTGAAACCACGAGGAAATAAAAATATGAGCTGTACCTCCATCTGGAGAGCTTTGAATTACGGTTGACGACTTGGGGGTGTCCACTGGTAAAATAGCACTCATGTAGTTGCAAATATTACTTATTACGTTTTGTTTACTGTACGAAGCAACGAACCTTCTCCTCTTCACGAAAATATTGCACAAGGGAATTAAGTTTAGCTGACAAACTTCAGCGAGTATTTTTGGAAATATGTACATAAAAAGAAAAAAAAACAATATAACAGCAACTCGTACGACATCGTTGAATTGCACTGATACGTGGAACTCAAGCGGTGCACATCTTGGCAGCTTACCCTGAGAGTTCCGCTGTTACGTTTGAAACCACAGGGAAATAAAAACGTGACCTACAGCGTCATCTGCGCGAGCGCTTGTACCATAGCTGCTTTAAGGTCGCCGGATGTGTGCACGTGAAACAGCACACCCCAGGATTCTAGGGCGAATGCGATATGACAGCTGAACGAAATTTTTCTTATATGTATATATATATATAGCAGAAAAACTGAGTAAAAGCATCAGATAAAAACCAACTGGTGTTCGTTTTCTTTTGAATATGGTTTGCATGCTTTCTCTCAGACTGGTTATCGTTAAATGTGTGTCGGGCAATGTTACTTTAATTTATCCTTTGTAGCAAACTAAATTAGCAGAAACCCATAATTTTCTAGTCTTTGTTGATATATGAGAGTTTTTCTTCATGCTTGCTCCTGACGAAGCCATAAGAGACTCTGTCATACGATCTGCAATCCCTGGTTCTTCTTGTTTTTGGAAAATTTGTTTTTTCGTTTATAATTTGCTCGGGTGATTGTTTCGTGCGGAAATTTTGGCTTTTTTCATGATTTTATTTCTCTATATTTTTCTCTAATTTAATTTTGTTTTATTATTTTTCTTTTAATTTTTTTTGCTTTGGTTTTAGCATTATATCTGCGTATAGCGTATATATAAATATTTTTTTTATTTTTTTAAATTATTTATTAGTTCCTGATGTTTATTGTTTGCTTATACATATAACTAAACAACGTCTTTTCCACAATTAGCATTATACTTCCACCATCTCTACATACTGCTGCTGCTCAAACATTATATATCGGTCAGTTCTCATCTGACACATAAACACGTCATACGTTCCGACATAAATTTGACATAAAGCATAAATTTGCCGGTGGCGTACTCGAACCTACATCATTCTGCCCCGGAACCGAATGCTTTCCCAATAAAGCTACGCTCTCAAGGGACTTTCGTTGCCAGTTGCCGTCTCGACATGTGTATCATCTTTGAGGGAGTAAAAAAGATTGTTTCCTGACGAGGTAGAATACCAATCAACGCAAGGTGATCGAAGGGAATTAATATCATACAACTGAAAAAAACATTACTTGGTTGGTAAATAGACTTGTAGCCAAGTTTTGCAGATGTATGTATTACATAACGTGATGAATAGAAAACATGAAAGAAGAGAATAACGTTCAAACATAGAGGTACGCTACATATATCCTCCCCTTGAGATAGGCCTGTGACGGAATCGTAGGTTTCCGGATCAGCCGGCAAACCATACTAAAGCAGCTCACTGTAGGAGAAGGAACTCTGATTAATTCCAGACGATGCGTGGAAGAAGCATCGTCTGGAATTTCAGTAGATTGATTTTTAAATTTCGGGCGCCAATGTGTAATTCAAAATCCACCTGTGCCGACACTCGAACTCCACGCCCCTCTGCTCCGGAGCCGAATGCTTTCCCAATTAAACTAGGCCGGTAACGGTTTTTCGTTGCTACTTGCCGTCTTCACATGTCCGTCACCTCTGAGACTGAGTACGCCTCAGAGGTGACGCACAAAACTATAAAGGCAAAATATTTTTTCGACTTTGATACTGAGTACGCTACAAAGTCAAAACAATATTGTGCCTTTTAAGTTTTTTTTAATTATATTGGATTTCGTCTTGACATTCACTATTTCCCCTTACCTTAGCGCCCGTAGGATCGATACCGTATCTCGTGAAATAATCCCCTAAAATATAAAGACCTCTAGCCAATCACTCTTAGTAATAGATGGCAATACAGGTAAAAGCCGATTACTCAGGGCAAAGAACTTGTGAAAATGCAGCCTCGACACGCTGTGCCTGACGTAAGACGAAGAGAGGCGATCGTTTACTGAGAAATACATGAAGCAATGTCTTTGAGGACGTACGAGTAAATTACATTTTTGACTGGAGGACTTTTTCTAAATCAGGACGTCAGTTTCCCTAAATATTTAAGAATGAAGCACAACGTAACCAAATTCCTGCCACAAGTGTTGTCAGAGTGGACTAAACATAAAACACTTGTCTGTGAACTACAACTTATTGGAACATGCACAAATCGTTCAAATTCTCTTAAAACTTCCACAACGTAAAAATAAAAATGATCAAAGATTTCCAAGAACAAATCAAACAGTTTGCTTAGCGTACTCACAGACCTATTGAAATATTTAACGGACAGAACAATCTTCCGTTTGTTGCAACTAATTTATGAGAAGGTGCAGTACTGCTTACGTTTGTTCAGTCGAACCCGAATGTAAAGAAGTTGAAAGGAGAATCAAAAACATTCGATATATGCGAACTTCGTTAGAACTGGACAGATAGAAAAAGTCCATTTTTGGCATATTACGTTATGTCAGGTAACAACTTGTTAATTGAAGATCATAGCTAGCAAAATAAAATGAGTGAGATCAGCAATAAACAAAACATTTAACGAATGTAAAAATTAAAGTAACGGCCAGAAATTTGAAATTGCACCTATTACATAAATGCAGTATATGGATGAGCCAGTTCTTGTTTGTTTTGTGCTTATAATTGCTGTTTTAAATATTTTTCAACTTTTCTCTGAAGCGGTAGTTAAGATGTTTTAGGTGCAAAATAAACACTAAGATTTTCTAAACAGAGACTAGGTGATTAAAAGGTGGCGCGGAGAGGGGATAAAAGACAGCGGGCCTCGGGTGACCTAGTGGGCAACGTTCGTGACTACCATGAAGAAGACCTCAGGTTCGATCCCAGGCAAGTACGAACGCTCGAACCACTAAATATCCGCCGTGCGTCGGATGGGCACGTTAAACCGTCGGACCCCAGGTCCTGGCCCCCGGTAATAAATAAGGGCGTCTTCCTCCCACTTTCTACTTCGCTTTCGTGCGACTTTCCTATCGGGCACTCTAGCCCAAATCTCCTAACTTCCTATTTCAAAGGGTTGTTTAAGACCTGGGGTCAGACATTCCCTTCCTAAAATCCTCTACTTATGATCTGATCTGATCTGATGAAAGACAGCATTTGTACCTAGGAGATGTATGTTTGGCAAGCGTGTGTGGGGAGGGGAAGGAGTTAGAGGTAGTACAAAAGCAGCTGAAATATTGTCTTCAATGCGAAATAAATCTTCAAGGGGGAACCACAGGTTGTCTTAAACAGTAAGTAATACCTTGTGCTCCAGTGAAAGAGGAAGGTTTAAAAACTAGGTGAATGCCACTTTTTTTTTGCTGATAACCGTGCTGAACTTCGATTTATTTGGTTCCTCCAAAAATTAGTTTTCTTAATATTCGGTTTAGATAAGAAGGAAGAATATTACGAAGTTTAAAGGATCTATAAAAATTTCGGTTTATGTGGAGCTTCGTATTATGCGAGCTCGTGTGGGTTCGGGTTGCTGATGAGTAGGTCATTCATTCATCATTCACGAATGTTCATTGAAATGACTGGTCATTCATTATATATCCTCCCCCTTCCGGTTGTCTCACTACATTCAATCAGTAAATCGTTCTTAGCTCCAACCGCCTGCGAGTGCGAGGCCATGCGGAAATCGGCAAGCTTCTCAAAAGAGCAAGAGATCTCCACCTTTCACCGTTCACGATGATTTATGTGCCAAGAAAAGCGCGTTCACAGCTTTTTATAGCAACTTCCCAGAAGAACAAAAGCTCAGGAGACTTACTCGCCGTTCGTAATGAATCTCTGGTGGCGAACGATTGGGGAACTCCATTTCAAATGAACGGCACACATTATTCCTATTTTTAAGTTTTACCATTATTTCTTTGATAACTGCCGATTTCTCACTCTCCTAACAATTGGCACTTATTAATTCTCAACCTTACTTTTCTTACTGGGAATTAGTCTCCGATCTCATAGGGCGAAACAAAATTAAACATACTGAGGCTTTAGAGTTTGTCGCATTAAATACGGATTGAAATACCTCCACAGAGGTGAGACCGAACTATTCACGGGCATGAGTAATTCGTTCTGAACGAATCGTTCACGAATTATCCATCACTAAAATGTATGCGATTCTACACACGGAGTCTTTGCTCTCATTGAGTGTATCACAAAAAATACCAAAAATCTTGTAACACTTTGTTCATCTTCATGTGTGTCCACAGAAAAGACGAGTCACGCGTTTCGAATGAAATAACAAGTACATATTTAAAAAGGCGTCAGACATTTCTAGTTGCATCGTTTGCATCGTAATATTGCAGTAATATGTAATTAAACGTCAAAAAATATTCTTTATCTCCTTTGCCAAATTTTTTTCTGAAACTGAGATTTACAGTACACCTATCAAATCGTGGAGGAATGAGGTTTGTAATTGTTAGTGATGGAAAAATATACACTGAAAGAGAAAAAATTCAGTACCTGTATGTGGTGTATTGTATTCTATTCAAACACTGTACTTCCTTTATAGAGAGCAGTGCCAAAATTTAGGCTTGTAATACCTTCCATTAAAACAACTTTTCTCCAGGCTACATTGCAAAGTTTAGACGTTATCTTACTTTATTTGCAATCTCATCTTCGACCTAATAAGGCAGCCAAATAGTGGAGTGTTGTAGACATCCTGTTCCGGTTGACTGAACAATTACTGTTTTAATCTAATCAGACTTCATCTCCGTTCTTGACATTTGCAGATGAAATCTGAATCTTTAACCATGGAAACATTTGTCTTGCTGTTTGATTGACAACTCAAACAATGTTCATACACTGTCACAAATGAAATTCTGAGATGCTTTGTTTTCGAGTTATGGCTAAGCGTGAATACTCAAGAATTTAATTTATAACGTTTACCGATAATCATGCTTTGCATTCTCCATTTCGACGTACAAACTCTGCAAATGTGGTGAGAACTCGAATTTCCAGATGATCCTGCGGTCTCTCAAGTGGTATGTTCTCCATAAATGCACCATTAACTCTTACGTGAAAATTAACAGCGGGGAAAGCTTTTAGAGCACGGAGACGGGAGCAGCTTGTCTTAGAAGTGTTCAAAAGTAGGCATGCATTTCCATCACGATCAAGTTGATACCTCAGATTCGGTTTCCCAACAACACTGTTATCTTCGGAATGAACATAAATTTCGAAATGAAGAGCCTATGCTTCGATAGTTGCGAGATTTGAAAAGAATTAAAGTGTTTCTTAGTGTCCAGTAAGTAATTGAAAGTGGCATGATCTCTGAGCTAGACCCACAGAAACAATTATTGCTTACACACTTAATACAGACGATAATCGGTCTACCCCAAAATGGATTTCCAATCGCGATAAAACGAACAATAGGATACTTGAATTTGAAGTGCGGTGTTTACAGTTAAAAATCAGTTTTTCAAGTTTGATATTTGTGATTTATCAGAAGATGAAAAATCGTGGAAGAACATCTTATAGTATATTCGTCATGCGATTGCTGGAAGAAAGAATAATTCATATTAATCTTCTGTAAATTTGCTATAAGTTTTTGTTTTTTTAAAAGCGAATACGAATCTGCATAATGTGATTTTCGTCCGTATTCGTTCTATTGTCAGGGTGGAATAATGGATATGCAGCTATTAATTACATTACCCACACAAAAAACGGTTTTCGCTTTCCAGAAAATGAATTTAGTTGAAATCAGCAAATAGTTTCTCGTAATGAATTATTTAAGTTGAAAACAAACTAATAGTACCTAGTAATGATCATTCGTACCCAGGATGCATCGTAGTCTACATCTGACGATCGATCCACATCACAGATATACAGGGTGCTCACTAAAGTCCTTTCTCAGCCCCGTAACTTTCGAACGCCGACAGCTATAGCCATTAAAAAGGTGTCTAGGTGTAGTAAAGTGACTATGCGCTATTCGACGAGACCACTTACAGCGCCTCCTAGCTGCAAAGTCAGGAGTTAGCTTGCCGATCTCGAAAACTATACAAGATACGGGAAAATAGTCAATTACAAAGTTGTAGAGCAGCATTGATTTAGTACGAAAAAACACCTTGCGCACATGAATGCTAAGAATAGAATGCGTACAACGCTCGTTTGTTTGTTCGCGATGTCGAACACTGTTACATCACGAAACGCGTCAGAAAGGAGCAATTAGTTGTCACTAGTCACATTTACCGTCGGTGCTCAATGTGCTCTCCGTCAGCCCCAATACACATCTGGACTCTAGATTGAATCTCACGCTGCACATTTTGCAGCATGTCCGGTGACACGCTGGAGCAAGCATCAGTTATACGGCGTCGAAGGTCCTGCAACGTGTAGGAAGGGTCTGATGCACATGCCCTTTAAGGTAGCCCCACAGCAAGAAGTCCAATGGGGTGAGGTCCAGTGAGCGTGAAGGCCACTCTACGCAACAACCATAGCCGATGATGTGTTGCTCAAATGTCTCGACCAGGTACCTTCTTACGTTTCCTGGCTGGTGCGGAGGGGCGCCGTCATGTTAGAACCAAACATTCCGCAGTTGAGTCGAGCTAGTGCTTTGAGGAAGGCGATATTATCTCCTTTCTGACGCGTTTCGTGACGTAACAGTGTTCGACAGCGCGAACAAACAAACGATCGTTGTACGCGTTCTATTGTTTGCATTCATGTCTTTTCGTACTAAATCGATGCTGATCTACAACTTTGTAGTTGACTATTTTCCCGTATCTCGTATAGTTTTTGAGATCGGTAAGCTAACTCATGATTTGCCGCTAGGAGTCGCTGTAAGCGGTCTCGTCGAATAGCGCATAGCCACTTTACTATACCTAGACACCGTTTTTATGGCTATAGCTGTCGGCGTTCGAAAGTTACGGGGCTGAGAAAGGACTTTAGTGGGCACCCTGTATATATAGTAATCCCTGAGTCCATATTGGCTAGCAAAAGCTCAATTTCAGCTTCCGTAATTAAGTTACTTGTAAAGAAAGTTCTGCTAAGTGCTAGAATAGTGGAAGTATGCTTGGACGCACTTTTGATTTCCGAAAGTTCTATTTTAGTTAGTTATTTGAATGTTTAACGACCACCGTGAGCAACTCAATGGGCTATAAGCAGTCGCCCGTCACTAATTTAGGGTCACTGGTTCCAGGGAAGCGAGAGAACCAATGCCGTAAGAGAAACACAACATCCATGCCTCACGGGGATTCGAACCCGGACCCTTCTCGGACGAATGGTCATAAGCCAGCGCTTACACAACTGCGCCTCCGGAGGGGCAAGTTCTATTTTTGCTACAGGACAAATGAAATATCACTAAATTTACTGAAGATTTGATATGAACTGATATAGTCATTCACCGAAGTCACATTGAAACAGCCCACGTGGTTACGGAGAATAAGTATCAATATCATAAAAAGTTTTCAGTGCCTGACAGATAAAACACATTTGAATACGACAGCATTATTAATTGCAGCCATAATTTACTTGCATTGCACAGCCATGTTATTTTCTGTTTTCCCTACGGCCATCGATTTATCGTAGGGTTTACACACACAGCTATAGTTCAGCCGCAAATTCCTATACCACATGAAGCTTGTGCGCTGCGTATCAGAAACGAAGTTACAGTATATTGAAACTATAGGCTCAGAAACGATAGAGTGCAGAAACGTAGCAGTGCCAGATGGAAAGTGCATGTTGACGTCCTTGCGAGTGCCAGACTATTACGTGACAACTGTCATTTCCATAGCAACAAACATGGGTGAGGAAGGAACAGATGATCTTAATTTTAACGAGAGGGGTAAAATAGCCCGGATTCGTGCCTTAACGTGCCCATCGTACGCATGGTGAGTATTAAGTACTTCAAAACAACTCAACCTATTTGGGATCGGTCTCGCAACCATCTGGTTGGAAGGCGCTTGCTCAAACCTCTAGCGCACTCCCTCCCACGGAATGGTATGATGACCAGACAAAAAATGTCTGAAATAAAAACGGATCATAAAACTTTCCGGTGCTATCCGCGTGACTAAAATTTAAACAGTTATAACGAAGTAAATTTCTCCGTCATTTTTATCCACTCCGGGGCTCGAACCCGGATCCCCTCATTCCGGAATAAGTCGCTCTACCAATTGAGCTACGCGGACGTTCGTTCTTACTG
The DNA here is from genome assembly GCA_039090855.1 of Macrothele yani. NCBI lineage: Eukaryota > Metazoa > Arthropoda > Arachnida > Araneae > Macrothelidae > Macrothele > Macrothele yani. Next base: position 87,139,707 of record CM076998.1, on the reverse strand, counting down.
CTATCTGCCTTTTCGTCGTGTGCGCCATGCTGGAAGGTACGTCACATCTCTTCCCCCCCGAAAGAGGGCCGGGGACATGGCCCACGGGTCAGCCGTGACGATGAATCGTCGATGGCAGCCATCCACTGAAGAACGTGCACTTGAGAACTCTCAGTCAATCTGGTGTGTGGAATGCAACGTCACACACATTTATTCTTCGAAGCGCTGCTCTTATTTTTCCTCTCTCGCGGTGTGGAAAGAACATCACACCACTGCGAGATTTTGAACGGCCGGGTCATCCGGAAAGTTCGGGAGCCATTATAACGAAGTAAATTTCTCCGTCATTTTTATTCACGCCGGGGCTTGAACCCGGGTCCCCTCATTCCGGAATAAGTCGCTCTACCAATTGAGCTACGCGGACGTTCGTTCTGACTTCTATCTGCCTTTATGTCATGTGCGTCCTGCTGGCAGCTACGTCACACAGTTTAGTCGGCAATTCAGAAAGAAACCTTAAATTTACTCAGAATTCTGAAGTTTTGATGCGCCGCGAGTTTTGACTATTCGTCCGATATGGGGTTCGGGTTTGAATCCCGGTGAGGCATGGATGTTGCTTTTGCCTTACGGCACTGGCTCTCTGCCTTCCCTGTAACCAGTGGCAGTAAATTAGGGACTGGTTATTTCTTATAGCCCATCGAGTTACGCACTTTGTTTCGTTAAACCCCCAATTCAACAAAGAAAAAAATATATATATAAGAGTTTTGATGTGGAAAGACTGAAAGAAGTAGCAAAGATATGCAAGGATGTTTCATATGGACGCAAATATTCAGCGTAAGGTCAAATCCGATCGAAAACTGTGCTTCCTGCTTTGGCGAAGTCAATAACATCTGTGAAAAGACAAAGCAGCCAATCCTCAGGAGGGAATGTAGCCGAGTGTCCTGTGGGAAATCCAAAAACAGATTTTTACTTGCATCATAAAGATCCCAAATGTTTTTCCACCGAAGTAACTATAAAGAAACACACGTTTTTTTTTTTTTTTTTTTTGCTGACAGTACCAACTTTCGACGCTTAATACGGTTCTCATATCTCTGAAATGAGTCGCAGAAACCGAAATCGTATTAAGAGAAAACACTATGGGTTCAACGTATGCTGAAAAGAAATGGAAATCGCATTTTTTGTTTAAATTTTGGGAAAAGAAAATTAGGAAAATATATTCTTGAAGCATATTTGTGTTTCCCGCCTTATAGTTGAAAAGTGTGCTTACAGATCATTTTGAGGAATCAATTTAGAAAAAGAACGCTGCTAGTAAGCAAAGTCTCAAATTATTTTAACAAACTTTTAAGGCCGCTAAAAAGAGTAAAACTTCTCAGATGTATCATTTGAGAAAAAAAAATCTATATTTGTGCATTTTGGGGTGTGCTTCTGCCGACGTAAGCTATTTTGCGCGAAAAAACCTACAATCGCATCAGTTGTTATTGAGACAACGGTATTTTCAGAAGCAAAATCATTTTTTCTCTTGATTTATTTTCGCAGCATCTAACTGGATGACTAGTAACTGCGAAGAAGGAACGAAACTTCTCTCGCTGAAATATGTATTTTTAAATTCGACATTGTGTAATGATCCTTTAATAAGATTGTCGCTGTTGCTTGTTATGCTTCAACATGGTTTTTATTGTATTGAACTCGAACAGCTGGTAATTCTTTTCCGATCTTACGAAAAAAAGAACTTGTATTACATTGGATCAATGTTTGTGTCATTCCAAAAAAAAAAAAAAACTTTTATTTCTAAATGTAAACCTCGAAGAACGAAATGCGATGAGAACGCATGAAAGCCAGATTTTCTACGTTGCAATCATTCAGTTCTTCACACAGAATAAAAAGAACTTTATTTGAGACTTTATAACTAAGTAAACACACAGTGTTGTCGTCAATAGCTCTCCCAATTCGTGAGGTGACGTTTATTGGCATGCATCTTTGCATTCTGATTTCTTCTTCAACATCTGTATTTCAAGTTAGTTTGTTCTAAATTTGTAGCATATACGTACTTCACTGAGCAATGTTTAGAGAAAATTGCAGTGTTTGAAGCTCAAAATGGATAGTTAAGTAGCTGCTTGACCAAAAAGTTTAAACATTCTGTCATTTACATGGTCGATCATAAAAACTTTACCAGCACTGTTTTCTGTCCTGTTTGTGTGTGTGTGTGTGTGTGGGGGGGGTCATTGTTATGAAAATTTCAGAATACGGATATAGAAATTCATGCTTAATATACTTATGATCCCTTTTCAGAAGGCTGTAATACTATTTCACTGTCATTCACATATGACGATCCAAACATGGCATCTCCACAGTTCTTTCTCACGTTAGAGGAGTAAAGAAGCGTTTTGAGGATTTTGTGTTTAACCCATTCTTTTTCAGCATCAACCTCTCTGAAGGGCGAAATGACGAAATCACAAAAGAAAAGAAAAATCGGCCGCTTTGCTTTATATCTGGTGTTGACATAGGCAGAAGAGATATAATACTTTGAAAGTCGTTACGTTAAATACGTAGACGCAGATAGTAAACTAAGATATTAAAATGAAATTAAGGAATCTTGTGTCATTTGCATTTTCTTAAATAATCGTAGAAGTCTCGATATATGAGAGAAAACAATCAATAAATATGTTGCGGTGTTCTTTGACATTTCAGAAAATGAAAAAGGACTAGTGGATTTGAAAAGCGAAGTGTAAAAAAGTGCAATATATTAGTTTTTGTCTGACAAAAAAAGGAAGGAAAAAATAAGTAAAAAATATTTCTTGTCATTTTTGAATTATTAATGTAAGAAAATGTATTGAACTAAACTTCCCGTTGCTTCCAAGTATTTGGCAAAATAAACAACATTGATCCACCGATCGGAAGACGTGCAGTTTCACGAACATTTATCCAGGCTGCATGAGCGTTTTGCGGCAGGTGTACATAAGCAGTCAGTTTTCAAAAAACGAACTTGATTCTTCTGAACTGCGCCCTCGAGATATAAATTAAGAAAAAAATTGTGTTTCTGAACTATAAGGAACCTTTTAATTTTTATTGAAGGTTTAACGAGCACCATGAGCAACTGAATGGGCTATTAGGTTTCTCCCGTTCCAAAATTAGGGCCACTGCTTCCAGGAAAGGGAGAGAGCCAGTGCTGAAAGACAAACACAATATCCATTCCTAACCGGGATTCGAACCCAGACCCATTCCGGACGAATGGTCATACGTCATACGCTTAGACCACTGCGCCACCTGGGCGGTTAAGGAACTTTATGAAACACGGATCAGTATCGCACTTTGCCACGGTGCTACTGAAAAACAATTGCTCAGCATATGTTAGAGTATATTTTGTCCAGAATTCACTCATAAATTTGCATAATGAATCGCATTCTAAGCTTTCTTCTATGCAGATGAGTTTAACCTTTGTTAATGCATTTTTGGCTCTTCGAATTTTCCAAGAGACTTCGAGCTTTTTTTTTATTTTTGATTGGAGGTTTAACGACCACCGTGAGCAACTCAATGGGCTATAAGCAGTCGCCCGTCCCTAATTTAGGGTCACTGGTTCCAGGGAAGGGAAAGAGCCAGTGCCGTAAGACAAACACAACATCCATGCCTCACCGGGATTCGAACCCGGACCCCTTTCGAACGAATGATCAGAGGCTATCGCTTAGACCACTGCGCCACCGGGGCGGCACTTCGAGCTTACGTCTGCATGTTCCCCAACATGGTGAACTTTAGGGCGTGTGAAGTACGATGTATGACTAAAGCCGCATTTACGCTTTCTTTCACAGTGCAGATATATTTAGACTAGTGTGCGTGGGAATTTACATGTGTCTATGCAAGCAAAGTTCTCATGGCGTTTCTTTTTTTCATATGTTATTTGCCATGGATTAGCTTACATCTTTACTGAATGTCATTGGATTCTTTCCAGTCGTAATGCTGATATATCATCTTTTATATTTTATATCTTTAAAATTTCGTACCAACCGTCATGGATTACTATACTAAGCCATCAATCACGATATAAACCCAAAACAAGTATTAAAACACTCAGCTGTTAAAACCATCTATATATTAATTCTATGAGGTTTTTTACTGCGAGTCCTATTTTGAGAGGACGGCTGAACGTAAAGATATGGTTAAGGTATCAAAATAAAGGTCTTACCATGTCGATGTGCCAGTCGAAGAGTAAAATGAGATTGGGTCAACGGTTCTCGCGTTGTGCGGCGGCAAAGTTCCCATGTAAAGTATATGAGAGAAGCTTGCGGTTGACTCACGCGCTGTTGAAGGTGGAGGCATGGAGGGACTGAAATAGTCCAAAGTCCGAAGTCTTATCTTTTCTAAGGGAACCATTGAGCAAAGCAACGCTAGCAGGCATTGGTATCAACGTTCTTCTTATCGGAACAACGAACACTCTCGAAGACCTGATTGTGTTATGCCGTTGGATTGTGTGATGCTTATATACAATGTAACATTCATTCGATCCAGTTTATTCACATAGGTAAGACGTTTCTCATTATGTAAAGATGGGAAACGTCTTACCTACGCGAATAAATATTACGTTGACCATTGTTAGTGAAAATATTACGGGCGACTGCTTATAGCCCTTTCAGTTGCTCCCGGTTGTCGTTTAATCTTCAGTCAAAAAAAAAAAAAAAAAATCACGAACGTGGACTGTCTTTACTGAAGTGATTGAATGAATTTGTCAATCAAATAAAGTTTACCTTTTTTTTTTCATATGAGCTTATTCTTTAAAAAAAAAAAAAAAAAAAAAAAAAACTAACCGTCGATTCCGACGGGTGAAGAGTATTCACAATGCGAATCTCATTTGAACACCATTTACAAACACTGTTGTGACTGAAAATGAGAGTTAAAGAGTGCGATATCCAGTCGAATTTTTGCACACGATCGAGCATTTTACGACTGAAAAAGGGTGCAGTCGTGTTGCTCATCACGAACCTGGCCGCCCCGGTGGCGCAGTGGTCTAAGCGCTGGCTTATGATGATTCGTTCGTGAAGGGTACGGGTTGGAATCCTGGTAAGGCAAAGATTTTGTGTTTGTTTTACGGCACTGACTCTCTCCCTTTCCTGGAACCACGCACCTTAAATCAGGGACGGACGACTGCTTATAGCCTATTGAGTTGCACACGGTGATCGTTAAACCTTCAGTCAAAAAAAGAAAAAAAAAGAGTCACGAACCTGGACTATTGTCTTTACTGAAGTGGTTGAATGAATTTGTCAATCAAATAAAGTTCACATTTGTTGTATCATATGAGTTTATTCTTTTCAAAAAAAAAGAAAAAAAAACAAACTAACCGTCTATTCCGACGTGTTTCGTCTACTTTAATATTAAAATTATTACACGAACGCAAGATCTTTCAAGTCGCCCGGCGTCTCATCATCAGGCCGAGTGGTTGATTAGTGCAGCAGAAACCCCGTTTTTACACACACTGTTTTCGTCAGATGTTTATGACGTAACCACTCCGAAGTCCTAGACGCACTAGTCAAGTTTGTATTTTTTTTAATTTCTAAAAGGAAGAACTGCACGTAGTCAGTAAATCACTACAAAATTTCACAATGTTCACAAAGGTTTCAACCTCGCGTTCACCCCTCATCATATCAGGTTCACACCTCATCATATCAGGTTCACCCCTGACCATATCAGGTTAATCCACGGTATTGGTGTTGTTGTAGGTGTTTCGTCACTACAGCGTTTTTGTCCCTCTGACTGAATGAATAAACTTTCTACCAGGAGTAAAGAGTGTCTTGATATTATGTTCGTGTAATGATTTCAGTGTTAAATGGTTGACTGTGTGTTTCAATATTTGTTTTGTGTTTGTATCGTGCTTCGACGACTAAGTATAGTAATTCATTTTATACTTTAAAGTTAGCATTTGTTCATCAGTGTTTAAAGCTTATTGTTCCTATAAAAACGAGATTGGTGTAATAGCTCAGTGACAATGTGAACTTACCATTTCGCATATGCAGTACCAACTGTCAACAAATTATGTAAAAATAAGTTAAAATCAAATCAAAATTTTCAATTTAAGTACCGTATAATTTTTTACACTTCATGAACATAAATTCAGCAGTGTTCAGTAGCTTGTCATGCTCGAAAGAAATTGCTAAAATTGTTATGAAGTTCTGTTTACAAGCTTTGTTTTTATTAATTCCGAATTTTTAGCAATGAAAGTCTTCAAAAATGTAAACTGATAAATGAGCTTGACAAAAAAATTTTTAAAATTGTTCCTTGATGTCAGCAATGCAAAACAGCAACATAATTCACAATCTTTTACGGCAATTTGTATTGCTCTGAAGATGAGAATGCAATAAAATCACTTTGTGAGAAGTGACAACGTAGGATACGACATCGCAGTAAATCATCATATTTCTATATCATGACATCCCAATTTATAATATGTCGATTTGACGACATTCCGTTCGACAACATTGTAATGTTACTATGATCATAAAATCCGTCCAAACGACATTGTATGATAACTTGGTTTGAGAAAGGAAAATTGGGCAAACGGAAAACACTGGTCTCTCGGGTTATGATCTACGTTAGCAACTGGTCTTATACTGTAGATATACAGTACGTACTCTTGCATTCTGTTCGAATCTCGTTAGTATTTGGACATATTTCGCTTTGATTTCAAGGACCATTTTCTTTCTCTGAAACCAGTGACTCTAAATAATGAATCAAAAAATGTTCTTAGCCTTCGATATTCATGCCAGCCCAAAATGTATGTATTACACCAAATAACAATTTAGTACAATGATATGTACGTGCCGTATGATAAGCAGCTTCTACAATAGCAAAATGCACTTCCTCGCCAATTTCTCAACAGTACACTCATTATACATTTATGGAAGGAAATCATTAAAGAAAAAGCAACTTTCAAAGTAATCGTTGAAAGCAAGTACAGTACTTAACTAACGCTGAAGCACACACATAAAATCTTCGTAGAGCATTCAACATTATCATCACGTATTTATCTCATTTTAAGAATGTGGTACCCAGATCAGATCAGATCATATGTAGAGGATTTTAGGAAGGGAGTGTCTGACCCCAGGTCTTAAAGAACATTTAGAAACAGGAAGCTAGGAGATTTGCGCTAGAGTGCCCGATAGGAAAGTGACACGGAAGCGAAGTAGAAAAGGGGAAGAAGACGCCCTTATTTATTATCGGGGGGCCAGTACTCGGGGTCCGACAGCTTAACGTGCCGATCCGACGCACCGCGAATATTTAGTGGATCGAGCTTCCGTACCTGCCTGGGATCAAATCTGAGGTCCTTTCCGTGGCAGTCACGAACGTTGCCCACTAGGCCACCCACGGCCCAATGTGGTACCCAACTAAACCAAGTCTCTTATATTTCCCTGATTCTGTTCCTAAAATGAATCAGAACGGCAAAAATGCGGTCAAGCTATGTCTATATGAACTCACTATTTGAACGAGCGTCGTTCAAATAATTTTAACAAGCGCCGGCAGATAACTCTTCTAACAAGCGTCATCTAATTTCAAGAGGAAATTTTGACCCAGCAGAAATCATTCTTCGAAGCACACCATATCCTTGCAATTTAATAAATGTCTAATGCCGTATGTTGATATTTTAGGTTTTCTACATCACGTTCAGCTTGTCTTCATCGCATTCTTACTTAAAAAAAACACTTTCTTTTTTTTTCGTTTCGGGGTTTAACGACCACATAAATCCTCTGCAGCTATAGAAAATTGGACCGTCTTTAACTTGGGGCCATTTGTTCAAAAAAGGGAGTAAAAACAACGCACCTCCCACGCACTAACCGAGTACAGAGCCCTGACTCAGCTCGGGCGGTTTGCCAGAAACATGAGCCTTAAATCACTGTGCCAGAAGCAATAATGGTTGTATAGAAGACTGCTGTGACTGTGTGAGTTCCAGAGAAGCTGCAGAGCCAGTACCATCGCTACAGACACCTCCATGTGTCTTCCGGGACTCAGGCCCAGGACCATCTTTGACGAATAGTCAGAAACTATCACTTAAGACCACCCGCCCACCTGTTCGGCTGCTTACACTGGTATCCTTTTCGTGGGCGCTGAGATTTACAGGCAAAGACTATCTAAAGGGATATTTTTATCCTTTGCTAGTGAAGAGAAGACAAAGTATCGGCACTGAGACGAAATTCATTACTTATTCAAAATTTGGACAAAAAATGTACAATGCGTTCCATTTACGTTTGCTCTTCAACACAGAGAAAGCTGTCCACAAAGAATCTAACGCTATTGACGTGAATCTACTTTACATGTTCAAATAAGAATGTTTTTCAAACTAATTTTCCTCTACTGCTGTTATGCTTTCTTAATTTCCCGCAATATTCTACAATAAACTATAATATCTTATTTCGTTAAAGATGTCGAAACGATATTTTCCGTTTCTCAGTTTAACCCTTTAACGACCATAACGCTCAAAACGCCTGTCTACATTGAGTCAGATTTACTACCCTACTCGTTCTTCAAATTTTCTCAACCTACGAGGGATCAGCAGATGTCACCTAGTAACCCCGTTTGGAATGGCGTAACGGCGAAGACGTTGTTGCTCCATAAACACTTTCAAGACTCACCTCTTATTTATATACACTCAATTAACAAAACATAAGAGATATGGGTGGTGGGCAGTTGAAATGAGCATCCCCGTGCAGAATGGAACATACGCAAACCGAACACAGGTGATAAATTGGCTGACAGCCCAGGCTTCCAAACAGTGTATCGCAATCGAGGAACCTGGTAAACGTGGTGATCTGAGCGACTTTGGACGTTGATGCATTGCCGCCGCAAGCCAGATGGGACATTCTATCGCCCAAGGGGCTAGAAACCTACAGTTCCCGAGGGTGACAGTATCAAGGGTGTACCGAGAGTATACCATTGTACCAGAGTCCAGAGAGCAAGCGGGGGCCAACAACACAGTATTGATGAATGGGGTCGACGTAGATTATTAAAGCTCGTACAGACAGACCACTTAGAAACGCGGCTCGAATAACATCCAGGTTAAATGTCGGAGGCCCAATCAGCGTCAGCAAGCGAATGGTACGGGGCGCGCTATTGGCTGTCGGCTACGGGAACCAACGGTCTACTCGTGTGACACTATTGACTGCTCGTCATCGCAAATTATGCCTCGCCTTGTGCTGGGAACATCAAAACTTGACCTGCAGCGTGGCACCGCATTCTGTAGTTAGATGAATCCAGTTGTCAGCTGTACCAAGTTGATGGGAGGGTGCGGGTATGGTGTCATCAGTATGAGGCCACAGCCCCGTCCTGCCAGGTCTGCTCTGTTCAAGGCGGTAGTGGTTCTGTGCTGGTTTGGGGTGCCTTCTCATGGGACACATTATGTCTCTTGGTGTTTCTGGGGAGGACCTTAAGCGCTGTGCGCTATTATAGTGTGTTGGCTGAACACCTGCACGCTTTCATGGCATTTGCGCATCTTGCGGCCGATGGTCTGTTTCAGAAGGACAATGTGTAGTCCTACCGGCCCGCAACTGCCTAGGCATGGCTGGAGGAACACTTATCTTAGTTTAGAACCATCCAGTGGTCCCTAAGATTCCAGGATTTAAACCCTGTAGGAGCTCTCTGGGAGGGCTTGGAGCGGAACATGAGACCGTCGAAACTGGACCGACGTCTCGGGTGGAGTTGTGCCCAATGCTGCAACAGACATGGCTGGAATTACCCCTGGAAACCTTCCGGCATCTGGTGGAGTCGATGTGTCTTCGTCTACAGGCTGTTATTTGCGCTATAATATAACTAGTAGGCTATTAGGTATGCATATCTAATGTTTGGTCAATTGAACGTATCTTCAAGATTTGTGGGTTTTAAGGATCAGCATGAGCCGCTTCTTGGGGTTAAGGCAATCACCTATAACTTAGGGCCTCTAGCACCAAGAAAGGGAGAGAAACAGTGTCTTGAGAACAAGCACCATTCATGCTTCTCTAGTGATTCGAACCCGAACCCATCTCGGAAGATGGTTAGGAGCCATCGTTTCGTGCCTCTTGGCCATCCCCGTGGCATTTTTACATAGAGATTCATATGCTAGATGTTCCCTGAAGTATTGACAGTTGTGACCTACATCCATACCGGGATGTGAGGAAAGATAATATTAATGCTACGAGGAAAGATTGCTTCCACTAGCGCAAATCTGAAAGGTTCTCAGATTTCTAGGCTACATCTGCTTAGCTTCAGTTTTTTTTAAATTGTGGTGTAACGCCAGCATGCTCGAAAGGAAATCGGGAGATGTATGTTCGATTCCCGCTAGAGAGAGCTGTAAGTTTCAAGTTTTCTGAGAAGGAGGCTGCTAGGGAATAGTGAAAATTCGCTACAGTTTCCCGTGACTGATATTCTGAAATGTTCTTTGCAGTGTAATGCGCGAAGTAAATAAAAGTACGCAGTAATTTTTTTGTGACCGTTACAATATCAAACGTCTGAGCACTCACTTTTCGATTAGCCTGATTTAGCAAAGAGCAGATTCACACCACATCGTTAAAAAGTACAGATTATACTGATGTTAAACAGGAAGAAGTTCCATAACGAAATATTCAGGAGGAAATTAATTTTTTTATAGTTCCTCAGTTTTTTCTTTCAAGAAAAATAAAATATGTGATTTCTACCATACTCCACACCATCTTTTAGCCTCCCATTAACAGATTAATGAGCGTAACACACACACACACGCGCTAAGTAATATTTGATTCGCATTTTAATAGAAACCGACATCCATGATCTGGTCAGAAATCGATGTCTGTTCTCCTCGCTTTAAAGCTGCTATTCCTGGAACTGCCGAAAATTAGGGTTATTTGCAACTATTGAGAGAGCTTAACAGAAAACAGATGTTTGCGGCATTAATAAACTAAACTGCGACTCGTTCGAATGCAAGCTCTGAAGTATCCAAATATAAAATTTATCTTGAGTCTCTATTTTCCTTTTAAAATGTGTTTTAATTTTGAAGGCGGTGTTTACAAAAGTTTCCAATATTGGATTAACATTACTGCAGCCACTTTATATCTCTGTTGCAATAAAACTTGCTTAAAGAAAGAATCTGATGAAACTTTCCTTTCAGTAGTAATCAAATTAATTAGTAATGGCGATGAAACTTTACACGACGTCCGAAAAACTCGATTAGTTTAGTTCTAACTGAGAGAAAGGCATTTAGCATATTATCTCTTATTATACCGCAATCTGGATAGAAAGGCGGTTCTCCATAATATTTTTATTTTTCATGGAAAACAGAAAAATCTAAGCAGCAGTGATGGCTTCAAATCTAGCTAAAAAACTAGATTTGAAGCCATCACTTTCATAAACCTTCTTACATTTTTTCTCTGCATCTCAACGCATGCAAGATAGGAATGACGCGTATATTTTAATAACTAAAATTCAACAAATTAATTTTTAAAATATTCCCTTTCTAAATTCCATTATAACAAATAAAATTGTGTAAAAGACCTACGTAAAATACTCAATGCTTTCCTATAAAGCATTGAGTGTATCAGAACAACTGCCCTGTCAGTTTTTGCGTTGGGTACACGCTTCAATATTTGCAATTATTTTATTTCGGGAAATTTAAAAAGCACTTACCACCTCCAGTGGCGCAGTGGTCTAAGCGGTGGCATGTGATCACCCGCCCGAGATGAGTACGGTTTCGAATCCCTGTTAAGCATGGATGTTGTATTTGTCTTCCGGCAGTGGATCTCTCCCTTCCCTGGATCTAGCGGCCCCAAATTAGGGACGAGCGACTTCTTATAGAACCTTGAATTACAGCTCATAGTTAATATTAAACCTCAAAAGAAAAAAAATTAAGCTGTTTCTTAGGTGAAATGCCACTCCAGTGACGCAGTGGTCTAAGAAGTTCTGGCTTCTCATTCATCCGAGATGAATCTGGGTTCGAATCTCTGTGAGAACTGGATTTCCCTTATGTTGTGCGGCATTGGCTGTCTTTCTTCCCTGGAACCAATGGTCCTAAGTTATAGAAGGGAGACTGCTTATAGCCTATTGAGTTGCTCACGGTGGTCGTTAAACCCCCAGACAAACAAACAAACAATCTCAGACGAAATTGTCTCATAAATTAAAAAGAAATGTAATTAGTGCAAGAGTTTGTAGTTCAAGATTAAGAAACTTTATTGACGCAAGTTACCCTGCTGAACAATAAAATTTTTTTCTGTACAAACTGAACTATAATAATTATTTCTTGTGCTTTACGATTATATAACCGAGCTGCATCACAAGGATTTAAGGTTTTCTTCCTTGCATAGGCAATGGAACTCATAAATTGGTATACTCTGTAATTTATTTTTAGCCTTTAAGCGACCGACACATCTGAAAGAAATGGTTCCCAGAATTTTCTATGCACCCCAAAATATAGATGTTCACATAGCTACCGGGCTTCAAGACATCTACTGAAAAAAAAAATTATTTTGCCCCTCTTATCACAGCAGCACCGATGATAAACCTCTGTCACTAGCGATAAGGGCTTCTTTAGTATCCTTTATTTCCTGCTCTCAAAGCAGGCGCCCTGGTGGCGCAGTGGTCTAAGCGATGGCCTCTGATCATTCGTCCAAAAGGGCTCCGGGTTCGAATCCCGGTGAGGCATGGATGTTGTGTTTGTCTTACGGCGCTGGCTCTCTCCCTTCCCTGGAACTAGTAACCCTAAATTAGGGACGGGCGACTGCTTATAGCCCATTGAGTTGCTCACGGTGGTCGTTAAACCTTTAATCAAAAGAAAAAAAAAGCATGACCTGGAAAGCTTGTCCCCTTACACGGACACGGGTATCATGCCTCTGGGCAACTGACTCAAACATCTTCTCTCTTCTTTCTTAGGCTCGTTGCCATTGTTACAGCCCTTTATGCAGGCAATCAGTCAGAAATTATTAGTGTTAATAATCCCCTTAAATTAACCATTTGAATGGCATCGCTAAGACGCTTTCTTATGCGCAATTTTACAAGTTGGAGTTATAAATTAACCCTGTCCCCTGAAATGACCCGTTTTTTGGGGACCGCGGATAGCCTAGTGGTCAATGTTCGTGACGGCCATGGAGAAATTCAGGTTCGATTCCAGGCAAGTACGAACGCTCGAACCACTAAATATCCGCCGTGCGTCGGAAGGGCATGCTAAGCCGTCTGACCCCGGGTACTGGCCTCCCGGTTATAAATAAGGGCATCTTCCTCCCCCTTTTTACTTCGCTTCCATGTGACATTCCTGTCGGTCATTCTAGCCCAAATCTCCTAGCTTCCTGTTTTTAAGGGTTGTTTAAAACCTGGGGTCGGGCACTCCCTTCCTAAAATCCTCTACATATGATCTGATTTGATCTGAAATGCTCCGCTTTGAATGGCAAAGCTAGGATACTTTCTTATGCGTAGGTTCACTCGGAAATTTCTTAGCGGACACACACACACACACACACACACACACACACACACATATTTGTTTGATTGAAGGTTTAGCGACAACCGTGAGATACTAGATGGGCTATAAGCAGTTGTCCCGTCCGTTATTTGGGGCACCGTCCCAACGGCGCAGTGGTCTAAGTAATGGCTCCTGATCATTCGTCCGAGATGGGTCCGGGTTCTAATCCCAGTAAGGCACGGATGCTCTATTTGTTTTCGAGCACTAGTTCTCTCCCTTCCCTGGAACCAGTGGCTCTAAATTAGGGACGGGTTACTGCTTTAACCCACTGAGTTGCTGACGGTGGTCGTTAAACCCCCAATAAAAAAAATTCGGGCACTGTTTCGAGGGAAGGGAGATAACTAATGCCGTAAGGCAAGGACAACACCCATGCTTCGAACCCTTCTCGGAAAAATAGTCATTAGCCAGCGCTTAGACCACTGCGCCACCGGTGTGACATGATATATTCACTCGAGATGATTTCAAGCCATCTTGCAAACCCCAAGTTCATTCTTTTCATTTGGTTAAAGGGTTAATAAATCCTCAGTGAAATAATACCTTTGTGCGACAGCTTAATTCTCCTTTCGGTTTACCTCTCTTAATTTCTGCTTATGAAAGCCGGATTGTGTAAATGTTATTTACAACAGATGCAGAAATCACACAAAAGGTATTATATCTCTGTTCGTGAACATGACATTTCCGTTATATATATATATATATATATATATATATATAAGTGTGAACTAAAGATTAACCACTGATGTTATATATATGTTGATTTAGGGTCTAAAGACCACCATGAACAGTTCTGTGGGCTATAAGGAGTCGCACGTTCCTAATTTAAGGCCACTGGTTCCACGGAAGGAAAAACGCCAGTGCCTCAAGACATGCATATCATCCATATTTCCCCCGGGATTTCATCCCTTACCCAACTCAGACGAACAGTCAGAAGCCATCGCTTATACCACTGTTCCATCGGGGCTGACGCTGATTTGGAGCCACGGATTCCGGACACAGAGGAGAAGATACAGAGGTTCAACTCTCGTTTCTTCAACAGCGCCCAAGTGGTCGGACATGAAACTTCGTTCCCGTCTGTCACGTGATACGGTACCAGTGATTTTATAAGCACCACGGAGAGAGTTGAAAACTTGGGCCGCGGGTGGCCTAGTGGTCAACGTTCGTGAATGAGACGGAGAAGACCTCAGGTTCGATCCCAATCAGGTACGAACGCTCGAGCCACTAAATATCCGCCGTACCTCAGATGGGCACGTTAAGCCGTCGTACCCCGGGTACTGGCCCCCAGGGGATAAATAAGTGCGCCTTCCTCCCCTTTTTAATCTCGCCTCCCTGTCACTTTCTTATCGAGCACTCTATTCCAAATCTCCTAGCTTCCTATTTCTAAGGGTTGTTTAAGACCTAGGGTCAGAAACTCCCTTCCTAAAATCCTCTACATATGATCTGATCTGATCTGAGTTGAAAACTCTTGGAAAAAGCAAAAAAGATAGACTTTCACAGTTACTGTTTTGACACTTTATTTCCATGCCTATCCACTGATGCGTTGTTCTGTTGAGACCTTCGGGGCAAACCTTGGGTCAAATTGTTGCCGTGAGCTTCTATGAAAGGTTTACCTCTGAGTGTCCTACTCTGTGGTACCAGAGAAGCGGGAGAGCTAGTGTTGTGGAACAAGAGCGTATCACCCATTCCTCACCCGGTACACAAGCTCGGACCCATTTCTGGGGAATGGTCAGAGGCCAGAGATGGGTCCTAACTCGAGTACTGCGCCACCGGGGCGGCTCCACTGAAGTTATATTCTACCTGATTACGAATTTCCTACCAGATGATAGTAACTTTTACCAGAACTAAAGAATATTGTCTACGTGTATATATATAAATCTCTGATACTTTGATATTCATGAAATTTTGAAATCCTGCAATATCTTCCGGAATATATTGCGATTTTCTAAATTTCGTTTTTTGATACTTACGTAATTTAGAATCGAAACACGATTATGCTTACTACTATTGTTCCTGTTTGCTGTTGTTGCCCAGAGACTTCGTCGTTTTTTGGATACTTACTCTCCTATTTTAGACAATAGAAGACACAAAGACATTCAACTTGATTATTGTTTCGCGTTGCATGTACTGAACGGTGATTTTTGAATTATTTCTAACAATTCATTTCTGGAATTTAAATACCAACATATGCACAGAGTTACCATAATTAGGAGTAATCAAGGAGAAGCCATTCAGCACTTGCTTTTCTGTTTCCAGTAGTAACTCGATGGGCTATAAGCAGTCGCCCGTCCCTAATTCAAGGCCCTTAGATTCAGGGGAAGGGACAGAGCCAATGCAGCAAGACAAATACATCACCCATACCTCACCCGAGATTTAAACCCGGACACACCTCGGACGAATGGTAAAAAGCCTCTTCCCACTCAGCCACCGGTATGGCTACATAAATTTCCGGAAATATCTATGAAGAATCTGGTATGTAGTAAATACGCAATTCTGAATTAATTTTTTTACTGTACATGATAAGAATCATCGCAAAATAAAAGATCCATATACAGAGTGACCTTAATAAAAATACACAAATACGTCAATCAAATTAAGTTCCAAATAATAATCGTGTTAAATCTACGTACCGATGTGCATCATGACACTTTTTGAAATAACTCTTTGGTGTAAAGAATGTACTCAACAAAAGTTGAAGGTTCACACTCGATCAACAAAAACACCAAATATCAGTAATTCACTCGAGATGTTCAAAAACAAATACTCACCGTAGTTAAATTTGGCGCTTTGGTGTGTCTCAAGGAATATTAATCTTTTGTAATATCTACCGTTCAGTTTAATGAAAGCTGAAAAAATTCTGTTCGCGTTCTCGATATTGAAAGTCTTTTCGAAAACAGGAAACGGATAGAACATTGTGTATCTTTTTGCTACTAAATTCTTTGGATCTTTACTAGAACTAACAGAACGGACATTTAATGAACTTTTAAAACAAATTTTTCTGACGTCTCAAGGAAGATTCACCCTTCATAACATCTTCAATTCCGAAAAATGAAAGCTTAGAAAAAATGTGTTCGCAATCTTGAGCATTTAAATCTCTTTAAAAACAGGAAACGAATAAAATATTATTTACACTCTTTTTTCTCGCAGATTCGCAGTATATTTACTAGCACACACAAAACACACCTTTAAGTTTCAACAAAATTTTTAAATTATTTTTTCTGACGAAAAAGTGAATGTTCCTCTTAGCTAATATATTGTTAGGGCAATATTAGAAAACAAGTAAAACCAACGAACTTTAGATGAATCTTTTTGAATTTCACAATCTTTCCAAAAGTTGATTTATTAAGTTACTTTAAGTGTACCTTTCCGTAGAATTAGCGGAAAAATAAAAATAAGGACAAATATTGCTAATGAGCGTTAGTATCTCGTAAATGTGTTTGGAAAGCGGAGATACATCGTATACATGCGATTTAATGCTGTGTGTTACTACTGCTCTATGCATGGCAGAGTATGGTTGTAATTTTATTCTGTGCATGATCGAGTGTGCGTGTCAAAAATCTTTTCGCATCAGAACCGTCTATCTCGTCGAAGACGGCTCACACTATTCTATTTATTTATTTATTTATTTCTTCTTCAAAATGCAATGTTTTAGCTAATAATGTCATTACGACATATGCTGAGATTTAAATAGATCTTCTAACAAGCACATAAATCTTTTCCGTTTCTGCCCCATGGATATAATTTAAATCTCGTGAGAAGAGTTTTTTATTGTATGAGAGTCAAAATACTTAAATTAAAATGAAAAATCGTGACAATTTTCCAGATCAACTACTAATGTTTAGTGCGCGATTATACGTTTTCAGTGAGCTGATTATACGTTTTCAGTATCAGGAAAAGTACACAATTCAATATAATTTACGCCGTGGGCTTGATTCGTGTGTAAGCTAAGACTGTTACGTCATATTATATTAACAAATCTCTTCGTCTGAAAATATGACTCAACAGTTTCGTAAAAGCAATAAGGCGCAGTGGTCTAAGCAATGGCCCATGACCATTCGTCCGGGAGTGGTCCACGTTCGAATCCCGGTGTGACATGGGGATGTTGTGTTTGTCTTAGGGCACTGGCTCTCTCCGTTCCCTGAACCGGTGACAATAAATTAGGGACGGTCGACTGCTTATAACCCATTGAGTTGCTCACGATGGTCGTTACGCCTTCAATTAAAGAAAAAAAAAAGGAAAAAGAAAGCGATAAACATTAAACATAGCCCTTTAACTATACTTACCATTTAGTCAGGAAATTTTCGTGTGAGATGTAGTAAAAAATAATGGCAGATTTTGAGCTTAAATGCATTTGATTATTAAATTTATCCTAACAGCTCAAAATAGATATAGGTTTGGGGATATTTGGTAAATTTCATGTCAAACCCAACTTTGTGTTGAAACAGTCCTATTCATCAAAATAATCACCGAAGTAAAGTATCACTTTTTCCCGAAATTGGAGATCCTTTATATATAATTTTGTTGGATTTTGATAAGGTACATCGGAAAAGCACAAAGCCATGAGAGCTTGCAAAATACCGGAATGGAGCACTCATACGTCATTTTCTGTTTAGGAAAGCTAGCCATTTATCTATCAGGACAATATGCTTTCATTCACCGGAACAATATTTAATCTGGTTTGCGAAACAGGGTAATGTAATAAAAGTACTTTTTCTCATATTGTTCGTATGAGCTGAAGCTACATATGCCTCTAAAAGAGCAGTTTGAGCTCAAAGGTAATGATGCACAGATACGTATTGTACTTTTCTAAGCGTACGACAGATCACGGAAGTTTAACAAAGCAAAAGTTATGAGGGATAGTTGTCAAAGGGATTATTAATATACATGATTAAATATTTAATATTATTATTTTTTACTATGGTAATTTATGCTAGGTATTCCTATTATAATATATATTCTTATTAATAAGGAACGTCATACCTTTATTTTCTAATTCGTTTGAAAAATGCATATTTACATCATGATATATAACACAGCAATCGGACATCGCCGAATTGACTATAATTACTGTTTCACACGTGAATTGAACCTACAGTTTTCGATATTCATGTGTATGAATTCCTTACATCACGCAGAGGATAAAAAAAGATTTTTTTGCTGTTCTGTGAAATAGACTTAGAGATTTTTCTATTTCACACTACAGCATAAAGAAAAGCAATAAATAGTGGAGATATTAACTAAATCTTCCGGTACAGTTTGATATCAGAATAGCCCTATGTGATGTTGAATCAAATTTTCTCAATTAAAAGGTTGATCTTGAAAAATAAGAACTTGAAATTAATTTATTTTAAAATACTGAAATAATGTAGCACTTTTTTCAATAATATTCCCTGAAATAATATTTGCTTTTCTCTAGCTCTTAATTTAATTAATGCATTCGCGTAATCAATAACATCAACAGCCTCGAAGATATATTGCGCGTCATTCTGATTTGGTTTTCGCGCTGTAGGAGTAGCAAATACGCATTGATGTGTGAGTACAGTATCTGTTACTTTTTACTCTCGAAACTGAAAAAAGGAAATCTTTTTCGAACAAATGGAAATCCGTCAAGAAATGTTCAGTGTGCAGCAAGTTATTTTGTTCTTACAGATGTGTAATGGATTTCATGCATTTTTGTTAACTCATCTGTGTTCTGTGATTAAATTCCTACAAATGATTATAAAAAACACGCACAACAAACGGCACGCGATAAGTGATAAGTACTGCAATCTCCAGTGTTTTACACCTCAGTCAATTGATGATATAGATTTATCAGTGCTTAAAACAGTTTTAAAAGGAGACAGCGTTTAAACTAAAACAAGTATCCATATGAATTTGTTCAAATAAATATTGTCTTTCAAATTTTTTGGGGGAGGGGAGTAAAGCATTGAGCAACATACACGTGTACAAATCAAGTATAGAAAAATGCTTTACGTATTTCTTAAGTAGGTTTTGAGTGTTTTGTGTATTTTTCCAAACATTTAAATGACATCTGTGGGGAACATCGTTGATCTTAAAATTGACCATATAAGAATTTAAAACAAATGAAATACTTGAAGAACGACAGTGATGACGAAAATCTTAATTGCATTGCAGTGCAACTTTAATGGTTTTAAGATGATCGCTGTCGTTAAAATCCTCATAACAAAATTTTTATGTGAAGGAAGGAAATATAAAAACGGATTTTATTATGAGATATATCTCAATATTTCACGTTCGTCATCCAGATGCCTTTCTGCCACTATTTCGTCATCAAAAACATATTTTACATAGGAATGTTTCTCAACTGAAAAATTCTCGATTGAGAATGAAAAATATTTAAACTTGATTAAGAGTAAAATCATATTATAAACAATCAATTTCAACTGTTTTCAAAAATTAATAGCAATGCTTTGGAGTCGAGTTTATAAGAACATAAAACAATTTCAACTGTTTCCAAAATGAGTAGCAAAAGTTTTGGAGTCGAGTTCAAAGAACATAACCAATTACAGCTCAGGTAATGTATTCTCACTGCTTAAACATATAATGTTTTCTTAGCAAGAACATACTTATAATGGGATTTTTCTGTGTAGGAAATACATTCTCACTGCTTAAATATACAATTTTTTCTCAGTAAAATATATTTATAATAGGATCGTTTCTATGCTCGAAATTTCTCGTTTGATAAGGCAAAGGTAGCTGAAATGTATTTAAGCGTGGTCAATCACTATGACGAACACTCGGTTTCCCTTATTTTGAAAATCAATAGCTATGTTAAGTTTTGGAACACAATTAAACGAAAATAAAATAACCGATTATCACTTAGGTAATATTTTTGCACTGCTTAAATGCATAACCTTTTCTTGGCTAACCGTTTTTCATTACTTGAAAATTTATCAGTTTAACATAACATATTTATGCCATTGCAGCTCCTCAATATTTGTTTAATTTCCAACTTTTTTGAAATAAAACTAGGCACTGTCGCACATAACTAAAAAAACTTTTCTTCCCTGTTCCACGGAAAGTGACATTTTAATGCTCATCACAATATATTTCCCTCCTTCTTTAAAGAGCATGAAATTCGATGGAGGCAAGCATCATTAAATAGAAATGTTCAGAAGTAGTTTCCTGTTTGTTTTTCATATTTCAGTGTTTCGTTCTTCGATAAAAATATTTTCTGTTCTGAATGATCTTTGTTGTCTTGGTATGATAAGTATAAACTTCGTATGTTCAGTATATTAAAAAAACTATTTGCACGATGTTACCAAAAATTGATATTCAACTAAATATAATCGTTTGAAATCTGAAGCGTTGCTAATGAATGAATAGACACACTAAAGAATACCTTTCATTTGACTTAAAACATGTTGAACAAAATTCGCTTTTCTAAGCGTCGGATAATAAATAAGACAATTCCTTATACATATTCGGTATTTCTATTTTCATGTACTACGCTTTTTACGGACTAAGAGATTACCGTTTAGAGAAAAAAACCTTCGGAAGTACATTATCTACAGGAATTTCAGAAGCTCAGCTTTCAAAGGAAGAATATAACAGGTAGTCTTACCTGATGCAAGTTTTGCTGATGGCAGCTAGAGAAGTTTGGAGATGTCTTCGCTTCAGACGCCTGTTGATTGGTTAGATTCTGTGCGGCTGGCCATCTCCGCGCCGGAGTTTATATCCCTCGCTCCTCGGGATCTTCGTCCGACGCATGACATCGCGATGACGTGCGCATGCGCTGTTTGAAGCCACGTGGGCGATTAAGGGCACAAAGATATCGTCCGTGTTCATAGTGGAAAACCTCAATTTCTCTTGAGTTTTTTGCTCTCCCACCAAAGAGGCATTTATTACGTGAGAATAAGGGAAAGAGGTTTTTATGACTGTTAGATAAAGCAACGATCGAAGGCACTGAGCTGATATTTATGTTAACCGTAGAAAAAGACATGTCTCAAGAAGATTTGTTTTATACATATATATATATATATATTTTTTTTTTACTTTCAGAACATAGATATTATTGAGGTGGAATAAAAACCGAAACTGTTCCAGATATATTTCACAGCTTGTTCAGATGACCACAAATAAAATCGAAAGCTATGTAAGAGGAGAAATATATGGCAGTAAAATGCCGAAAGGACATATAGTTGGGATTTTGGCACAATCCGGGTTTTTTTATTTGGTCTGATTCGTCAGAATAAGCCATGATCTTTTGTTTTCCTGAGAATCAAAACGCAACATCAAAATGTAATAATGACTACATATATCAAGAATATCCATCATTAAATAAATTGCCAAAAGAATTTTGCAACACTAAGAACGCAAAACTGAAAGAACAAAATAGGCATTTGTTGATGAAATATGGAAGAGTAAATGAATCTCGCTCCCTGTAGGAAAATATAAAGCTGCTGCACTGAACACAATCATTTTTCATCAGCTTTGAAAACATTAGCATTTTTGATCAGTTCCTGCAAATAAATTTCGAGCGCGGATGTAAAGGCATTTTTGTCTTAACATAATTCTTTCATTACATTGTTATTCATGTAGATGTTATGTAATCTCCTTGTTTCTTTCGAAGAAAGACCTGCTTTAAAGAAGCTCCGATTTGAAGCAGATCAACTGCTTCAAATGCAACTTTCCGCTGAGAACTGATTTTTTGTCCCATATTATTTCATAATCCAAGTCCAGAAAACCTGAAATATTGCCCGTAAACTTTTTATGTAACCCAATCAACTTTTAGTTTTTTTTTATTTAATTGTTTCACCTTATAACTTATAATCGTTTGACGGTGGTGGTTTCGAACGAAGTCTTCTTACTCTGGAGCGGCTGTTCTCTCAAATCAACTACGCCATCTAGTCTTATCGCTGAAAATTTCCCGATTTGATTATATGTCAGCGCAGCAGTACGTCATCTACATCACGTTACGTAGTAGATTGTATGGTCCCCCATTTGAGAAAAGCGGGGACACGAAATCTCAAGTTTTCGGGTCCGCCGACAACCATGTTTGAAGGATCAGCTCATTGTAAAAGGAATTTTGATTTAATTCCGTATGCTGCGTGAAAGAATCATCATATATATTTTTCAAACCTAACTGACAGGAGATTCATTTGTGTTAGAGCGGCAACAAAACATTTCTTTGCGGGATGGGGCAATTCGAGGCCACGTCTTCCTACTCTGGAGCGGCTGTTCTCCCAAATCAACTACACCGGCTAGGCTTATCACTGCTTCATTGTCGATTTGACTCATACATCACCGCAGTAGTACGTCAACTACATCGTGCTTCAGAGTACGTAATGACCTCTGTGAGCATCAAAAGCAATAAAGGTCGTGCCTCATTTAGGAGTTACTATAATAGTTCCAGAGAAGAGACAGAACCGGCATAGAATGGCAAGCGCACTGCTCATGACTCAATTTAGATTCGAACCTGGGGCCAAGCTTCGATGATTAGCTGGAATTATGAGCCCTTAACCACTCGCCGATCTGAGTAGACTTCAAATTTGAAGATCTGTCATAGGCGGCATTCTCCGAGCAAAACGACATGTCTCAAGAAGATTTGTTTTACACATATTTTTTTAGTTTTAGAACTGAGATATTATTGAGGTGGAATACATGAGAACAATGAGAATAGTGAACAACGAAGAATAAGTAGAGAAACCAATCACCATTTTTGCATTTGCATTGTTCTGAAAAAGAGATAGAGCACACACATAAAGAAAATGTGAAGAAAAAGGAACCAAAACAGACGTAATTATTTTATTCAAAACTCGGATAAAATTATAATATCCTGAAATATCTTTCAAAGGATATTAATTTCAGTATATGAAAGAGAGAGTGAACACTTTTATATCTGTATCTATATTATGGCTGCTTTTAAAACGCTATCATTTGTTTAAGAGAGTACTAACGATCTTTCTGAAATTTGGTATCTGTGACAGGGGCTTGTCTAGAAGGGGGCAAGGGGGCCTTCCGAAAAACAGATAGAGCACACACATAAAGAAAATGTGAAGAAAAAGGAACCAAAACAGACGTAATTATTTTATTCAAAACTCGGATAAAATTATAATATCCTGAAATATCTTTCAAAAGGATATTAATTTCAGTATATGAAAGAGAGAGAGGATACGTTTATATCTGTGGCTATATTTTGGCTGCTTTTAAAACGCTCTCATTTGTTTAAGAGAGTACCAACGTTCTTTCTGAAACTTTGTATCTGTGGCAGGAACTTGTCTAGAAGGGGGCAAAGTAGCCTTCCGAAAAAGAGATAGAGCACACACATAAAGAAAATGTGAAGAAAAAGGAACCAAAACAGACGTAATTATTTTATTCAAAACTCGGATAAAATTATAATATCCTGAAATTTCTTTCAAAGGATATTAATTTCAGTATATGAAAGAGAGAGAGGATACGTTTATATCTGTGGCTATGTTATGGCTGCTTTTAAAACGCTCTCATTTGTTTAAGAGAGTACCAACGTTCTTTCTGAAACTTTGTATCTGTGGCAGGGGCTTGTCTAGAAGGGGGCAAGGGGGCCTTCAGAAAAAGAGATAGAGCACACAAATAAAGAAAATGTGAAGAAAAAGGAACCAAAACAGACGTAATTATTTGATTCAAAACTCGGATAAAATTATAATATCCTGAAATTTCTTTCAAAGGATATTAATTTCAGTATATGAAAGAGAGAGAGGATACGTTTATATCTGTGGCTATGTTATGGCTGCTTTTAAAACGCTCTCATTTGTTTAAGAGAGTACCAACGTTCTTTCTGAAACTTTGTATCTGTAGCAGAGGCTTGTCTAGAAGGGGGCAAGGGGGCCTTCAGAAAAAGAGATAGAGCACACACATAAAGAAAATGTGAAGAAAATGGAATCAAAACAGACGTAATTATTTTATTCAAAACTCGGATAAAATTATAATATCCTGAAATTTCTTTCAAAGGATATTAATTTCAGTATATGAAAGAGACAGAGGGATACGTTTATATCTGTAGCTATATTATGGCTGCTTTTAAAACGCTCTCATTTGTTTAAGAGAGTACCAACGTTCTTTCTGAAACTTTGTATCTGTGGACAGGGGCTTTTCTAGAAGGGGGCAAGGGGGCCTCCCGAAAAAGAGATAGAGCACACAAATAAAGAAAATGTGAAGAAAAAGGAATCAAAACAGACGTAATTATTTTATTCAAAACTCGGATAAAATTATAATATCCTGAAATTTCTTTCAAAGGAAATTAATTTCAGTATATGAAAGAGAGAGAGGACTCGTTTATATCTGTAGGTATATTATGGCTGCTTTTAAAACGCTATCATTTGTTTAAGAGAGTACTAACGATCTTTCTGAAACTTTGTATCTGTGACAGGGGACTTTTCTAGAAGGGGGCAAGGGGGCCTTCCGAAAAAGAGATAGAGCACACAAATAAAGAAAATGTGAAGAAAAAGGAACCAAAACAGACGTAATTATTTTATTCAAAACTCGGATAAAATTATAATATCCTGAAATTTCTTTTAAAGGAAATTAATTTCAGTACATGAAAGAGAGAGAGGACACGTTTATATCTGTGGCTATGTTATGGCTGCTTTTAAAATGCTCTCATTTGTTTAAGAGAGTACTAACGTTCTTTCTGAAATTTTGTATATGTGGCAGGGGCTTTTCTAGAAGGGGGCAAGGGGGCCTTCCGAAAACTTTTCATTTCTTTGTTAAAATGCGACTTTCATTAGAAAAACTGATTTAACTTAATAAACATGCATCAACTTGCAATAGAAAATAATGCTCTAATTTTTTCTTCTATTTTTTTATTAACTTTTAATTTATCCTGATGGATTTCAAATACTTTGATTTTCGGTCGTCCACCCCCGAAAAATATTCTATATACGCTCCTGATCTGTGGTTATGTTGTGGTTGCTTGAAAAACGCTTTGATTTGTTTAAGATGGTACTAAAGTCCTTTCTAAAACTGTGCATCTGTGACTATGCTATGGCTGCTTTAAAAACGTTCTCATTTGTTTAAGATGGTACTAACGTCTTTTCTGAAACACCGTGTACCGAAAGGCATTTTCCTGGAATGAAGAACATTTCACAAGACGATATACCAAGCGCCCTGTTTCTTGGTTTACTGTCCGCAACAGATGACCGCAGGAGAAACATATTTACTATGGTAAATTAGTGAGACAGTGTTCTTTATTTTGTCCAGAAGGCATTTATAAAAGCAGAACGCAGCTTAGTAGTGTCAACCTTTCCCTTAACAAAGAACTTTTTTATGAGCATGAGTTAATCTCTCTCTCTCTCTCTCTCTCTCTTACTCTCACGGACTACTAGTCTTCTTCAAGCCAGATTAAGAGGGGGACTATGGTGGCTATAGCCTTAGTGCCCATGAGAAAGGACCCAGGAGGCATGCCTGGGCGAATAATTGGTAGGGAGTGAGGGAGAGAGAGAGAGCGCGGTTAGAGTGTGAGAGAGAGATTTATAAAATAGTTTTACTTTTGTTGCATATGATTTCCACTTAGACAGAAACAGAGGCTAGAAGACAAACAGATTTCAAGGCAGTGACTCACCAACGGTAAAGGTTTCATGTCGCTGTGTACAGTGAAGTCGGAAAGACAGTTTCAGCTTTTGCACTACCATCCACGCACACCTCCCAATTGGCACTTGGAACCGTTAATGGCCGAAGTCACCTGTGGCTTCACATTGCATAACAAAACAGATGCACTAAGAAAAGTATACGATACTAAATCATTAGAAAATCAAAGACAAAATCTAGAAATCTTAAGCTTTTAACTCATGTTTCTGTGAAAACAGTGGAAAATATGATGATTTTTGTTATGAAAACTCTACAGTCATTTATTAGTTTGAAGAATGCACTACGCATTAATTATCATCAACATATTGCTACCGTTTCGTATTTTAATGGTCTTCATAATGATTCTGCGTTATAAGTTTTGGGAGGCCCACTCAAATGTCTTATTCTAGGGGCCCACTGAGGCCTTGTTCCGGCCCTGGTCTCCTCAGTCACAGATTTGTTAAAAATCACACAACAACCCACGACAGTTCATCTGAAAGCAACAGCTTATCATTTCCTTTAACAAATTTAAAGAGTTCACATAATGTGTTTTTACTTAGTTGTTGAGGGATAAAAATGTGACACCTGCCGAATTTACAACAACTGCGCAAGTGTTAGTTATATTTCTCTTTCTATGAAATGTCACCAAGAAATGCAATACAAGTATTTTCTGCTTAATAAATTTTGAAATATTGCCTGCGCTTATCCGATCAAAAGTATGGGGATGTATTACGTAGTGTCCAGGTTGTTACTATGTTGCGTTATGCTGGCTTGAGCCCAGACTCGAGTCTTAAAATAGGATTTTAATTTTTGTGCAAGTTTTTCCCTTTCGTGCTAAGTCTCCCCAGGTGTAAGCAAAGTTAAAAAGATGGAGTTAAGCCGTAAATTCCTCATGCTCATATGGGTTTTTAAAGTACTAAAACATAAATCAAAATTTTATAAGTGTGCGTAAGCTTAAAAAATTAGCAACGAATCTTAAAATGTTTTAATGTGGTGGATCAGATAGTATAACTTCACAAAAACATAAACAAACGTAAAAGTTTTAACCATTTTAACAGGGTAAGACAGTATTCCACTTCACATAAATATTTCCTAATATTTTTTTACTATGCAAATCATTTGTCCTACTTATCTCCTTTTAAAACTGAAAAATCGATACATTTAAAAGTTGTGACTTCAATAATTCGTGACTAGTGATTTCCTCATTTCGGCGTCTTGTTAAGGAACAATTATAATACAGCTTTTGGCTGCTTTACGTTGAATTTAAACAGAGCTTGATGTTGAGAAGAAAAATTAGGTCGGTGATGATCTTTGTACATATGTGAAAGGTAAAGTACCATAAGCTAATTAAGTGACTGCTTTTTGCACTTTGAGCCTTTCCGGTGACACAGCGATTTAAGAGCTTGCATCTGACCGTTCGTCCGAGTAGACACAGGATCGAGTAGGCCTACCAGTTAAGTCATGGCTGGTGAGCCTGTCTGTTACTCTCTCTCTCTTCCTTGGAAGCAGTGGACCAAAATTAGGTACAGGCACTACTTATAGCCGATTGAGTTGCTCACGGTTGTCTGTAAATCACCAAACAAAAAGAATTTCAATGTATTTTTACACAAAATTAATTTCAACTGTTAGAAGTGTTATTTGAAATGATCCATTACTTTTAGAACAGCAACAGTATCTATGATATTCCAAAATAATGTATTTGACATTTTATTGCAAGTCTTGTGAATTCTGATTCTATTGAAACTCCAGGTTTCAGAATATTTTCCCCCCTTGAGTTTTGTTTCGATTATTTTTAGGTGTTCTGTGGTACGATGAAGTCATTTTAGAACAGCGTTTCTCAAACTTTGATCGCTCATGGAAAACTTTAAGCATTTGTTTAGTTATTGCGAACCACCAAGCGGGGATTACGGGGGAGTGGAGTCTAAGTAACTTCCCTGGGAGAAATTTGAGATTGGAAAATATATTGTATGTGAAACTAAGGTTACCAATCCTGGTTAATAATATTAGGACCTACAGGACATCCTCATCGGCCTGTGAGCGATGACTTCTCCCCCCTCCCTCTCCAAGGAAAGACACAACCAAAGTATCCCTCGATTTACGTGATTTATAGGCGAGATTATAGATATGAGCTCCAGCTCGATTTATCCCCGTTAGTTAATTTTATTTTCTCTTGGTAAATTTTAAGCTTTTTTCAGCTGGTTTTTTTTACTTGAAAATACTACTGTCCTCAAATAGGGCCGGTAAGCAGTTGCCACCGGTCTTAGGTACATAATCACCAAAAATTACGAATAGGCGCTTAAAATACCGGTCGGTTGTCAACCCTATCTGAAACAAAGTAATTTTTAGAGTACCTATATATTTGATAAAGAAAGAGAAAAAAGAATTTATTGAGTTATGATTTTTATTTTGTCAGTTGTATAACGAAAAAGTGATCATTCGCTTAATTAAATAATTGGCACTATTGTCATGGTATGGACGTAGTTAAGGGAGGAGGTTTTGGGGGTTTAAACCATCCTCGAAACGTCAAAAAGAAAGATTTATAACAGGTAATATTTATGGGAAATTACTTAAACCTTCTCCGAAAATTGCACCTCCCCCTAATTGCTAACTACGCCCATGAGGCACGGAAAAAACTTTATCCATACAATTAAAGTTACATCATATGGGAAATGTGATATGGACAATTATACTTTGATTTTCTCTTTTGATTTTAGTACTTTTTCTGAAAGTCCAGGTATAAAGATTCAGCAATTAATAACAAATACAATAGTAATCATAGCATTCGTGAGAGAGATGCTGCTGCTTGCGATCTTTTATCAAGCTATCTATATCTGCTTGGATGACAGATAGTTTGAGAAGTAGAGCAGCTTCCACATCTAATCTACTCCTTTTCTTGTTCTTAATTTCAACTAAATTCGAAAATACAAACACATAGTTGTAAGTCGTCGTGAGCGGAAGATGTTTAATGCTCTATCTGATAGCTGTGGACATTCGTGTTGATCATGCGCTAAAAATTTAAGAGGAGGTATTCTCTCATTTTTCATTCATTTTTCTTCTGAAATTTCCTGCGGACCACACTTTGGGAAACACTGTCTTAGAACGTAAACACCACCTGATGTTACAGTGATCTAAGCGCTGGCTTTTGGCCATTCGTCCGAGATGGGTCCAGGTTCAAATCCCGAGTGAGACATGTAAACTCTCTCCTTTCCGTTGAACCAGAGGGCCTACATTAGAGATAAGCAACAGGTAACAGCCCTAAGAATTGCTCACTGCAATTGTAAACCTTCGCCTCACCCGAAACAAAAAAAAAAAAAAATCGGACGTAGCCCGATTTGCGACGACATGCTCTCTTCTGAAGTTTCCGTTTTTTAGCACGTCTTTTGTAAAAAAAGATCGTGCTTCTGTTATCGGTTTGTCCATCCGTGCGTCTGTACCCACGGAATCTCTGCAACTATTAGTCCGATTTGAAAAATTCTTTTTGCATTCGGAAGCTTGAAATATGCAAATGATGATCCTTCATTTCGTTTTTTTTTTACGATGCACAATTTTGCCGCTAGGGGGCGTAAATGCAGATGATGTCGAATTCAAATATACGTTTTATATTCGGTGTCACGTCAATTCGTCGCGTGCGTCAATTCGTCGACCACGACGATTCGTCGAGCGTCAATTCCTCGCGGACAAATTCGTCAACTACGTCAATTCGTCGCGTTTACAGATTTTGGTTACATACAAAACGAACCGCCCCGGTGGCGCAGTGGTCTAAGGTGCTGGCCTCTGATCATTCGTCCATAAGGGGTCTGGGTTCGAATCCCGGTCAGGCATGGATGTTGTGTTTGTCTTACGGCACTGGCTCTCTCCCTTCCCTGGAACCAGTGACCCTAAATTAGGGACGGGCGACTGCTTATAGCCCATTGAGTTGCTCACGGTGGGTTAGTCGTGTTTTTCTGTGCTCCTCAAGTTTTCGTCGGTGTGTGTTATGTTTCTTCGTTGTCAGTGTTCTATTTCGTGTGTGTGTTGTGTGTGAAGGTCCCGTGTTTCTTTTTATATGCCTGCCGAGCTGGTAAGTGCTTATTTTGATTAGTTATCCTTATTTTTCTGCCTTGGCCAAGCTGGCTAAGGGCTAAGCTTCTCCTCGCCATTGCAAATGGCGGCTTCCGGGGAGAATGACGTCCTAACCCTTGTTACCGGAAATGATGATCTCCCGATAACAGCTTCTCTAAATACTACTACCAATGACGAGTCAATCTCGATAAACCACTCCTCCTTGCAGCCTTCTGTTGCTGCCTTACCATCGGATATCGCCTCTTCTTCCAAGTCTCCCAGCGGCGATACGATGTCTTCTCTGAAAGCTAATGATGACGCCATGGATGTTTCGCACTCCATGCCGGAATCATCTCCAAAGCAACGTACAACTACCCTCTCATATGCTCAGCCATAACTCATGTGGGCAGGAAGCCTTACAAAGTAGTTGTTTACTTCTCTACTCCTGCCCATTCCCTACATGTACTGACCAAGGGCATCTCAATTGGTGATCGTCACATCCATGCCGAACCTGTTTCACAGAGTTCCGTTGTTGTAAGTTTCTCACCAGTTCCACCTGAAGTTTCAGATGATCTCTTGATTGCCGCTCTTCTTCCTTATGGCCGGATCATTGGGCACTCCCAACTACCTACTCTTCGTTTCCAGAGGTGCCAGAAGACAGATACCTACTCGGGTTTCGCCGCAATGTTCGTGTGGTCTTCCCTTCCGAAGAGCACATGCTGCGTATTCCACCCACTTTACGTGTACGCTGCTACACGCACATTAGAGAGATATTCATCACAGTAGGCTCCGTCTGTCCGAATTGTAAAGGCACGGGACATACCCGCGCTCTATGCCCTCATAATGCGAACACTCTTTCCAAGTCAACAGCACGACCTTCTTCCTCTTTGTCACGTCAATCGGCTTCCTCTTCTGGTGCTAAAGACCAGCAACAGCAGACTTCCTCAAAAAGTAGTGATGCAGCAGTTGGTCAACCGACGTCTACAAAAAGTAGTGAGACAACCGTTGGTCGACCAACGTCTACCAGAAGTAGTGAGACAGCCGTTGGTCAACCGACGTCTACCATAAGTAGTGAGACAGCCGTTGGTCGGCCGACGTCTACCAGATGTAGTGAGACAGCCGTTGGTCGGCCAACATCTACCACAAGTAGTGAGACAGCCGTTGGTCAACCGACGTCTACGGGTAAACCCTCGACCTCGGGTGATACATTGGCGCCCCCATCATCTCTTCAGTCGAAAGAGGCATCAATTGTTAATCCCAAGTCTCCTATAGAGATGGTTGATGACGATTCTGGTCATACTGCTACACCGACCGTTGAGGTTGTTTCTTCAGCTCCTTTTAAATTGCCGGAAGTTCCAATTCCGGTTACAGCACAAAGTCGTGGACGGGCAAAGCGACGTAGAACTTCACGCGCCCGGAATAAGAAGTTTAGAATGACAACCACCCTTAGGGCAGGACGTGATCCTTCTAGTAGTCAGATGCTCACGTCTGAAGGCTCTATGGAATCTGATACAGATGATGGAACAATTATTCCGATCTCCTGTGAAAACTTTTTACATATTCTAGAGGCATCCTCTCTTATACAGACACCTGTGTCTGGAGAGAAGGTGTATGCGTTCCTAATAAGTCCCCGTAGAGACAAGCTGTCTCGCAATTTTTTGGAAGGTTACTCCCACTGTCTGTCTGACACCATGAATCAAATGTTGGCTATACATTCTCATTTACGCACCGTTCCGGGCAGAGATCTGGGTGGTCCCTACTGGGCAAAGAAGTTCCGTAGCCGTCTGGCCAAGTTACAGAACGCAGCCGACAACATCCTCCAACCATCATCAGACTATTCTGTTCAAGACAGTCTCACTGAATAGTAGGGGTATATGTACCCCTTTGGCTAATGCTTTAGCGTATGAAGACGTCCACCACCTCAAAGCAGATCTCCTACTTTTGCAAGAGACAAATTGTCTCTCCACTTCACCCTTCCATCGCTGGAGGAGATGGGACTATCAATTTCATCACGCATATAGGCTCTCTCTTCGTGGAGGTTTAGCGATTGGTGTACATAATAGATTTCGTCAAGCACTCTCCTCTGTTAAAGTTCATAACCTGTGCCGAGATTTATTGCAGCGACTCACTTTCGTCCTAGATGGACAACGATATTTAGTTTTCAACATATATATTCCATGTTCATCTACACATCTAACGTTGTTATTTTCGTCGCTCCGCACTGCACTTCAGTCAGCATTACCATCAGATCATGTGCTCATTGGAGGAGACTTTAACTGTACACTTCAACCAGAGCTCGATCGCGCTCCTTCGAGGATTGAACATCGTTCACGTCTTGTGGAGCAATTGCGATCATTAGTGTCTGATTTTGATTTACATGACGTGTTCCGACGATTGCATCCGACATCCATTTCACATACCTGGAGAGCTGCATCTGAATCCTCCTCTCTTTCTGCCAGGCTGGATCGATTTTACGCTTCTGCTCCGTTATTGCCCATTACAACGGATTGTATGCACTCTCCTACAGCTTCATCGGATCATTGTGCCATCACTATCTCCTGTAACTCTTCATCTCGTCTGCATGTTAGGTCTCTGTCATGGACACTAGACACTTCTCTCCTAGCTGATGAGAATATATGCACCGAAATCAGAGATCTTCTTGATCATATGCGAGAGGGCCTGTCCACTGCACCTTGTGCCATCAATTACTGGCTCGAGGTAAAATCTTACCTAATTTATCTTCTTAGACGTCATTCCTTCTCCGAAGGCACGAAGCGCTCCATGGAAGAGCAAAATCTCCGAAACATCCTGTTACAGATTGGTGCGAGTCATCCCATGTATACAGCTTACCAAGCGGATCTTAGAGCACTTCTTGAGCCTCGTGCACGTCAGGTAATTTTTCGTCTCCGTCTACAACATCTATCACCAGAGGACTGCTCCTTTGAGTTTCTATCCGCGTTAGAAGAAAAACGCCGCTCGTCGCATCAGCTTCGACTACTTCGGCGGCCTGATGGTGAAATCACCTCCGATCCGGATGCAGTTTGCTCTCAGGTTCGTCGATATTTTACTATCAAATACAGTGAAACTCCTCAGCCTTCTGTTTCTGCTTCTGCTACTTTACTCTCTGCTCTTCCCCAAGTTCCTTCCAATCTCTCTGATTCCCTTTTACAACCTATTTCGCAGACTGAACTTCGGACCATTCTAGTCTCTCTAAATTCCCGTGCTGTCCCAGGTCCAGATGGCCTTCCGCTCCTTTTCTACCGTACTTTTCTCCCTTCGTTGCTTCCATTTCTTCTCGCCGCTTTCAATGCTGCTCTTTCTTCCTCTTTTCTTCCGAGGGGTTTCACAGAGGCTCATATGGTGTTATTTCCCAAGAATCTGCTTGACTTGGGAAACTGGCGTCCTATCTCGCTACTAAACATTGACTATAAACTCTTCACTAAACTCCTTTCCAGTCGACTCAACGAAGTTCTTCCATTTCTTCTTTCTCCCGACCAGACCTACACGGTTCCTGGTCGGTCCATCACTTCTAATCTCAATCTCCTTCGAGATCTCTTACATCTGGCTCGTACTAACTCTGAACCACTTGCCCTCTTTAATCTTGACCAAAGAGCAGCTTTCGACAATATCTCACATTCGTATCTTTCTGCTGTTCTTATTGCTTTCGGCTTTCCTTTTGCTTTTGTTACCTCTATTCTTGCCCTTTATCAGGACGCTGCTTTCCATGTCAAGACGGCCGCCTTCTTGACTGCACCTATTCCTTTTCGGCGAGGCATTCGGCAGGGTTGCCCACTTTCTGGGCAGCTCTTTGCCATTGCTTTTGAGCCGTTTCTTCGGTCTGTCCATCGAGCCTTTATAGATGCACTGCCACCGCCTACTGCAAGTACTAGGCACTTTTCTGTGACATACTCTGCATATGCCGATGACGCGACCTTTTGTGTAAGGACAGACGCTCAATTCGACATCTTGCTCCAGATTTACGATCAATATTCTTCATGTTCAGCGGCATCACTTAATACATCCAAGAGTGCAGGCCTATGGAGCGGAGCGTGGGCCTCTAGGACTGACACCCCGTGGGGCGCCTCATGGACTGCTTCATCCCAAACATTCCTTGGGGTCCATCTCGGAGTCCGTCTTTCTGCTCAAAATGAAACATGGAATGCTCTCAGAACACGCCTTACTCGAACTGCTGCATTCTGGCGAGGTTCCCAGTTTTGTACTTCTTACTTCTCAAGAGCTAGAATAGCTCAGACTTATATTCTTTCACCATGTCTATATGCATGGTCAGCAGAACGTATGCCCATTTATCACCTCAATGAAATCACTCGAATCATCTCAACGATAATATGGAACAGGTACCATTGGATCCAGGTCTCCACTCTCTGTCGTCGAGTCACTGATGGAGGTATTTCACTGCTGGAAGTTCACACCTACTATAAAGCACATAAAGTGGTTTCTTTCCTGCGGCTACTAAGTGCACCAGAGTCGCCAGTTACGCTCGTTAGAGATGTCATGATATCGCCTAGGAATCCCCGAATCACTTTCATCACGTATCTTCTAATGGATCAATCTCCTTTTTTTCATTATAAACTTTCCCCTTTCTACAAAGAGGTCCTTTCCTTTCTCCGTTCTCTACCCCTCTTCCGTGCTCCACCGGCTTCCACCACTGAACTATTAGCTGAGCCCCTGTTCTTTTCTTCCATCCTTCATCCCCCTAATGCTCCCTACTTTACTGACCTTTCCTGGCTCCCCGCCGGAATAGTATCTGTTCAGGATCTAATTTCTCCAGATCTTTCTTGGAAACCCTTCTGTGATCTGTCCCCCCACATCTCCCCTACCTCTTCCTCTCTTTCGCTGTATGATTCCTTCCGTTCTTCAATCATTACCCTCTTCCCTAACCTTGCCTCTCAAGCTGGGTTAACTCTTGTTCCCTCTGCCTCTCTTCTTCTTCCCTTTTTCCTTTCCGTTCGGGGCTCATCACTTCCTCTCTCCAGTTTTTCTGTCTCGTCTCTTTACCGTTGTCTCATTGATCCACTGTATGCTACACCATTGATGATTCCAGATGTTCCGAATGTCGCCCTTTCACAAGTGTGGTCCATGTCTAATTCGCCACTATCTATTCCAGCAGAAAGAAACATTCAATGGTTGTTTCTTCATCGGCGGTTACCAGTTCCCACCAAATTATTCAGGATGACGCTTGTTGATTCGCCTAACTGCATGTTTTGCTCTACGATTGCGGATGTAGATCATGTGTATCAACATTGCACAGTGCTTCTTCCCTTGCTACATCTGACCTTCACTACTGCACAGTGCCTTAGTACTAATGATCTCTCCTTCTCAGCCTATAGCACGCTACTCAGTTCAAGTACTCCGCCTATTCCTATATCAGAGTCATGTGCTTATGTATTCATATTAGCAAAACATGTGATTTTTTGCTACTATCAACAGCTACGTTCTACCCCTATACAGCCTACCATCTTTCAGGCGGGAGCTGCGATGTGCAGTCAGTTCCGGAACAGAATGATTTCACGCTTGAGGCTTGCTTTCACTGTTGCTAAGGCTGCGAATCGAATCCCACACTTTATGTCAGTGTGGTCACCTTTTCGTCAATGGTTTTCTGGTCCATCAGAAGACCTTAGACTTTTGTTCTGACGTCTGTGAAATTGTTTGGACTAATTGAAGTATAGTTTTGTGATTATCGTGTTCTTAGGTGCCCTTGTCATAATCGCTTCTTAATGTTCCTGCAAGTTTGCATGTTTCTCACCAACAAGGTCCTGTAGGTGAGTTTTTTGTTATACCACAGGCACTTAGAATAAGTTTAAAGTTTTTTTTTTTTTTTTTTTTTTTTTGCACTTTCCTTATGTCTGCCGGGCTTTATAATATATGGTTTTTGCTCACGGTGCTAAGCAACTGTTTGATAGTGTTTAAATTGTCTTATTGATTTTGCACAGTGTGGTTTCTGATAATGTTACATGTGCATAAAGGGATATGATCAGTCGATTACACCATGTTCTGCAAGGTTTAGCACTTTTGTAGTGCAGGGAGTAATTGTTCGTCATTCGGTTTTTTTGTACTGTACCTGAAGTATAGTTGCTATGCCAAAAGCTCAGTTTTGTATATACTAATGTACTTTCCTAATTGCACTGTAAAATTTATGTTTGGCACATTTCGCATGTTGGGTCACGATTACATGTCTTAAGTTTTATGCTCATGGTGCGGAGCAAACGCTTTGATAGTATTTCAATTATATGTTAATATTACACAGTGTGGTTTTTCTCATGTCACATGTGCCTAATAGGAAATAATCAGTCTATTAGATAATGTTCTGCGCTGTATTGCATATTTGCTGTACAAAGAGTCAGTTTCATATTTTCATTATTTGTATTGTACCCGAAGTATAAATTTTCTGTAAAACGCAAGTTCTGTTTGTACTAATATACTTTACTCTTTGCACTGTGAAATTTACAGTTGTACCATGGAATTGTAATTCCTTATTAGTGTCTTCCCTATGCCGTTGCATCTTCTGTACATATGTTGTTGTTCATTACAAGTTAATCTATAGCACTGTGATTGAGGCACTTGTTTAAGCCTAAGTAATAGTTCTTTTTGTTATTTGACAGCGTTTCACAAGAGAGATATTGCATTCAATTTGTATAGAGTTCACACCATCATTGTGGATAGATCATTTATTCGCTTATCTTTCAGATACTGAAAAGTATAAACCTTCTGCTCTTTTCTTCTCTTTTATTCTTTTTTTCAAGATTGCTCAAAATATACATGTTTGTTTTTGCACTGTAAAATTCATAGTTATACCTTGTACTGGTGTTCACCTATTAGAGATGGCACTCTGTTGATGCACATTGCGAACATATGTTGTACATAAAGTAAGTCAACCCATCAGTCCAGTATTGTCAGTGTTATGAATTTGCTTACATTGTATATAGTGCATCCACATAGTGTAAATATCTCATTGTCATTGTAAATAGGTCATCCACTTGTTTATCTTTTGGTAACTGTTAAGCACAGGCCATCTGTATCTTCCTGTACATGTTTGCTCCAAATAAAAATTGTTGAAGCTCACGGTGGTCGTTAAACCTCCAATAAAAAAAAAAAATATATAAAACGAATGCAGAAAAACGTACGATTTCGAACGTCTTGCTCCCTGATCAAATTTAAAAATTTGGACACGCAGACAGGATAGGAATATTACGTTTTACTTTGGCACTAAAAATATTAGACGGTAGACGGTTTTTGGAACGGGGCAGGGCCCAGTTGGTCACAGCCCCCCATATACAAAATTTTTGTAAAATCTACAGTTTTCACTTCAGAACCACCAAATCTGGTATACTATCTCGTGGTATTCTAACTTTGACTGTAGACGGTTTTTGGAAGCGGTTGGAGACGCGCGGCGGGGAGGAGGTGGTTCAGAGACACCCCTCCTACCCTACAGAATTGCCGTAAAATCTAGTTTTCATTTCAGAACCACCAAATTTGGTATCATGAAACTCTAACTTAGACGCTAGACTGTTTTTGGAAGGGTTGGAGCCCGGGGGTCAGACCCCCCGAATAAAAACTTTTTATTCGGGGGATCTGACCCCCGGGCTCCAACCGTTACAGTCATAGTTAGAATACAGTAGACCGTTTTTGTTAGAAAACAGTAGACCGTTTTTGGAACGGGTCAAGGCCCGGGGGGGGGTCAGAACCCCCACATACAAAATTTTCTTAAAAACTACATTTCAAAATTGCCTTTATTCTTCAGTAAAATAACATTTTTATGTACATGACAATGGAATTCTGCCAATAAATACAGTGGTATATACATTAGCTGGAAAGTTCCAGTGAAACGTAAAACAAAATATTGTTAAAATCATAAAATTATTTCGCCACGTAGGGCGAAGGAGAGGCAGACAATAAAGCACGAGCGAAACAAATGAAAATGTTTACCTACAGTATTGTAGACAGGGCAAGACATGATTCTATACTATGCACAAATTCCAATTAAGCATTACTACCATACTAAAGATTAAACATACACAAGGTACTAATTCACATAAAAGACCATGGGTGAGAAGGAACTAACAGGTGCAACAGTATTTGGAGATATGACAGTAATGGTAGAAACAAATAAGCACAAATACTAATCATATGTACAGAATTATGCAGTGACAAGAGAGAAATATGCTAAACGGACCCAGGAGAGCAACTTTACAAAGAAACAGAAATCGAACAGTAATGCAATGCACAAGTTTCATATCATATGTACAGAACAATACAGTGACAAGGAAGAAAGCCGCTAAACATACCCAGAAGGGCAGCTTCTCATGAAACAGAAATGCAACAGTGATGCTACATTCAAAATTTACAACATATGTACAGAAGTATTCAGTGACAAGGGGAAATAACGCTAAATGTACTCAGAAGGGCATCTTGTTACATTAAATTATACACACAGTGACTAATATGTTAAAAAAATATTCAACATAATGAAGGGGACATTGCGTGGGCAGTAACCTGTGCAGAAGGAAGAATAATATACAACGACATAAAACCCAACGTTATCGAAGAGAACATGGGAAACATGGTGAGCTATCTTCAATGGCACATTAAACAGAATAATCACAAATAGCGAAGCACCAAAATTAATACGTAAAAACATGATTTGTTACAATGAACGTGGGCGACAACAAAAATCCCACTTATAGGTTGAGATGTAACTGCAAATTGTGGATATGGAACCACCCAGCCGATTGGGCCCACGTGGATTGAAAAACGCTATCGGTGTTTGTTGAGGCAGCACGAGAGTGCTCCATTTGGAGGCGAGTGGTTAACCGTGCTAGGAAGCGTCTCCGAATGATAGCACTTGCCTCCTGAGGAGGTGGAATAAGAGCAGGGAAGCGTTGTTGAAGATGGAAAGCATAGACAGTGAACTTCACAAGAAGAAAAATATAACGGCAGAATCACAAAATTTGGTATACTATCTCATGGCACTCTAACTTAGACGGTAGACCGTTATTGCAAGGGGTTGCAGCCGGGGAGGGGGGGTAAGGTCCCCCTTCATAAAAAAAATCGCAAAATCTAGTTTTCAATTTAGAACCACCAAATTTGGTATACTATCTCATGGTATTCTAACTTAGACGGTAGATGGTATTTGGAATAGGTCAAGGCGCGGGAGTAAGAGCCCCCCACATACAAAATTTTCCAGTAAACTTATTTTAAATTTTTTGATTTAGTTAATTTAATTTTTCAGAACCACCAAATCTGGTATACTATCTCATGGTACTCTAACTTAGACGCTAGACGATTTTTTGAAGGGGTTGCAGACTGGGGGTAAGGGCCCCCCTCTTAAAAAAAAATTCGTAAAATCTACAGTTTTCAATTTAGAAACACTAAATTTGGTATACTATCTCATGGTACTCTAACTTATACGACAGACCGTTTTGGAACGGGTAAAGGCCCGGGGGTTCAGAGCCCCCACATACAAAATTTTCGTAAAATCTGTAGTTTTCAATTTAGAACCAACAAATTTGGTATCATGAAACTCTAACTTAGACGGGAGACGGTTTTTGGAACAGGTCGTGGCGCGGTGGGTCAGAGCCACTCCCCCTCCCCCGTACAAAATTTTCGTAAAATATACCGTTTTCAATTTAGAACCACCAAATTTGGTATACTATCTCATGGGGTTCTAACTTAGACGGTAGACGGTTTTTTGCAAAGGGTCGGAGCCTGGGGTTCAGAGCCCCCCTCCATAAAAAAATTTCGTGAAATCCACAGTTTTCAATTTAGAACCACCAAATTTGGTATACTATATAATTGTACTCTAACTTAGACGGTGGACGGTTTTCAGAACGCGTCGGGGCATGGGGGATAGTTTAGAACCCCCCCCCTCCGTCAACCGTCAAAATTTCCGTAAAAATCTACAGTTTTCAATTAAGAACCACCAAATTTGGTATTCTAACTTAAACTGTAGACGGCTTTTGGAAGCGGTTAGGGAACGGGGGGTCAGAGCCCCCCCCTCTACAAAATTTCCGTAAAATCTAGTTTTCAATTTAAAACCACCAAATTTGGTATATTATCTCATGGTACTCTAACTCAGACGGTAGATGGTTTTTGGAACGGGTCGGGCACGGGGTCAGAGCCCCCTCCCCCCATAATTTTTTTTCGTAAAAACTAGAGTTTTCAATTTAGAACCACCAAATTTGGTATACTATATCATGGTACTCTAACTTAGACGGTAGACGGTTTTCAGAACGGGTCGGGGCAAGCGGAGTTAACCCGCCCCCTAGACACAAAACTTTCGTAAAATCTATAGTTTTCAATATAGAACTACCAAATTTTGTATACTATCTCATGGTACTCTAACTTAGACGGTAGAAGATTTTTGGAACGGGTCAAGCCCCAGGGGTAAGACTCCCCCCCCCCCCTCACATACAAAATTTTCTTAAAATCTATATTTTTCAATTCAGAACCACCAAATTTTGTGTCGTGAAACTCTTAACTTAGCGGGAGACGGTTTTTGGAACGGGTCGGAGCTACCCTCGCCCCCCGTACAAAATATAAAATTTTCGTAAAATCTACAGTTTTCAATTTAGAACCACCAGATTTGGAATACTATCTCATGGTATTTTAACTTAGACTGTAGACGGTTTTTGGAAAGGGTCGGAACCCGGGGTTCAGAGCCACTCCCCCATACGAAATTTCGAAAAATCTAGTTTTCAATTTAGACCACCAAATTCGGTATGTTATATCATGATGGCACTCTAACTTAGACGGTAGACGGTTTTTGGAACGGGTCGGGGCCCGGGGTGGGGGTAGAACCCCCGTACAAACTTTTCGTAAAATATACCGTTTTCAATTTAGAACCACCAAATTTGGTATACTATCTCATGGTGTTCTAACTTAGACTGTAGACGGTTTTTTTGTAAAGGGTCGGAGCCCGAGGTTCAGAGCCCCTCCCCCATGAAAAAAATTCGTGAAATCTACAGTTTTCAATTTAGAATCACCAAATTTGGTATACTATAACATGGTACTCTTATTTAGACGGTAGATGGTTTTCAGAACACGTCGGGGCACGGGGGGTTAGAATCCCCTCCCAGACAAAATTTTCGTAAAATCTACAGTTTTCAATTTAGAACCACCAAATTTGGTATACTATCTCATGGTACTCTAACTTAGACGGTAGACGGTTTTTGGAATAAGTCAAGGCGCGGTGGGTATGAGCCCCTACATACAAAATTTTCGTAAAATCTATAGTTTTCACATTAGAACCACGAAATTTGGTATCATGAAACTGTAACTTAGACGGGAGACAGTTTTTGGAACGGATCGGGGCCCGGGCGGTAAGAGCCCCACCCCTCCCCCCACAGAATTTTCGTAAAATATACCGTTTTCAACTTAGAACCACCAAATTTGGTATACTATAGTATGGTACTCTAACTTAGACGGTAGACGGTTTTGGGAACGGGTCAGGCACGGGGTCAGGGCCCCTCCCCATAAAAAAATTTCGTAAAATCTACAGTTTTCAATTTAGAACCACCAAATTTGGTATACTATGTCATGGTACTCTAACTGAGAATGCAGACGGTTTTTGGAAACGGTTGGAGCCAGGGGCAGAGCCCCCCATGCCTATTTTTGTAAAACCTACAGTTTCGAATTTAGAACAACCAAATTTGGTACACTTCCTCATTGTATTGTAACTTAGACCGCAGACGGAAAGGGTCGGTGCCCGGTGTGAAAGGGGCCCATTCAAAATTTTCGTAAAAAGGACAATTTTTACTCTTAAGAACTGCATCCCTTTACAGCACTCCGTTACCCCACCTACGGTCTAGGTTAGAGGCCGTAGATAACAATAAAGTGAAAAAATATCCGGTTCATGGTGTATTAAAACACAAATTAATAAACGTTAGCTTTCACCACCAACGGTTGCTCTATCAGGCAGAAATACAATGTAATGTAAATAATGTAAATTATCTTTTGCTTCGTATAATTAAATTAACTAAATCAAAAATATTAAAATAAGTTTACTGGAATTTTACGGAAATAGTTTTTCATTCATTAACTTTCACCCGCTGAACTTGGTGATTTTAGAAATAGTAATATTTACCTGGGAAATACCGGGTACCCCTGCTAGTAAGAACTAAAAATAATGTTACACTTTTAGTCAGGTACAAAATAATAATTAGAAAGCCCTAGGACTGGGCCTGTTTAGCAATTTTCAGTCTGCCGTGCTAATTTTCATAAGGTTTTCATAGAAGTCCAAGGTTTTAGCAATGCGCTTTTCTGAGGTTGGAACTATTAAGCAGACCCTAGGCCTAGGGCTTTTTGATAGTTTTCAGTCCTCCGAGCTGATATTTATGTAGTTTTCATAGAAAATAAAATGAATTCTGTTTAAATGTTACTCGAGCACAAAGCATTAATAGATACGCCCGAGACCTAGGCATATGCATTTATAGTAATTTTTATAATGCTGCGATCATATGAGGTTTGCATGACAAATCAATTTAAGAGTGTTACGCTTATCAAAAATTATTTAAAAGGCCTAGGCCTAGCGGCCAATAATTAGTATTTGGTACCTAAGTAAAAACGCAACATTATTAACTTGATTTGTTATGCAAACCTTATAAATACGACCACAGAGATTAGTAGTTACTAAAGAGTCCTTGTAAGTAATATTTTTTGACCGAGTGCAAGTACAATTAACGAAATGTCAATAGGTCAAAATATCTAAAGTAACAACGAAATTTGGAATATTTCTTTTTTCTTTCTTCTTATTTCAGTGTTGAAACTTGTATTAAGTTTTAAAAACATATATTTCTCCTATCGTTTACCTTCATTGTACTTTCAACAGAATTTCTTACCATGTTTTGGGTATTTTGTTTTGTGTGGTTGCAGTCTTTTTAATGTTTTGGGCATTTCATTTTGTGTGGTTACTTGTTTTTATGTCTTGGGCATTTTACTTTGTATGGGTGTTTTTGTTATGTTTTTGTTATTTTCTTTTCTGTGGTGGTTGTAATGTCGACAGGATGAAAAGGGGAAACTGTGGACAGTCACGATGCCTACTTGCTTATAATTTTTTTTCAAATACAGCACATGATTTTGTATTGATTTACACCACTTACGCATTAAGCGACTACAGGTTTCTTTAAATATGAACTTTTTCTTAGAGCCCTTTGACTCCTCCCTCTACCTAGCTTTTTCGGCTCCGCAATTTCTTTTTTTGGTTTTAGAATATTTTCCTTATTATTAATCTATTTTCTCATGCAAACTCTTTATGTAAGGTATGTTTATTTTATAGAAGTATTTTGCAATTATACGTGAAGCCCTGCTGCTGAAGTAAAAAAATATTTCCAACTGAAACAACGCAGTTCAGATATTTTCCCGCTGTTAACTCAAAGAATGAAAACAAAAACAACAAATCTGTGCAATGGTTGAGGTATGAGACAGTACTTACTGGTAACCAGGCAAAGTTTTAAGGAAGAATGAGCTTAGGAATTTCTAACTGCAACAAAAAAGATCATCCGCACTGTATCCCTCCCCATCCCCTAGTGCCGGCCTTCGGACATCTTAAAAGAGAAGTCTTAAGGACACATCTGTATCGTAATTGCCTGAGCATTCGCGACAATCTTCTGGTGTCGTAGTAGAAAAACACACTTCCTACTTCGCCTAAATTTCTTGGATGTAATACCAACGAACAAAGTTTTGCTCTCGCATTGGATTTCTGTTGCTTTTGATGGAATACTTTTCCCCTGGGGTTCACCGATTTCAGTATAGCCTTCAGGACACACGGCAATACACCCCAACTTAAAACACCAATTTCACGGCAATTAACTGTAATTTGCGAAAGAGAGGGGCGGTACAGGAAATAAGTCGAACGAGACAGATCTGAACTTAGAAAGTCGGGGGAAGGTGTTGCATAAAAAACTGTGTTTGCCTTACAGATCATTTGGCACGTAGGGACGTAGGTTTCGTTTAATACGTTACGGGGTAAACAAATTGTCTTTTTCAGTATAACAGTTTTCTTTCATACGCACGGTGCAGCACAGAAAAAATTTTAATTTATTTTTAAGAATTAGCATGACGGCTACCGGCCCAGAGTATAGCTGCCCAGTCCGCGCCTGCTGCCGCCTCCGGAACCTGGCTCCCGGGTTCTTCGCATCTGTTGATCCCCCGCCTGGAGTGTCCCAGCTGTAAAATACATGTACCTCTGCGTTTTGGAAAAACAAAAGATAAGATGCCGATCCTTAAAATTAACCACTTCTTGTAACCGCAGGTACGAAAATCTTGAACTTTGCTTAAACCCTAACTGGAGGAACAAGCTTCACGTGATTTTATGTATTCTGAGTGTTTTATTGAATGGTTGCTCATCAGTTAGTAGTTGACTGGAGAACAGAGAACGTGCTTGTTGAAACCTTTGTTGTGCGTTGTCAAGTGATAATAGTGGAAATATATCATTCTAAATATTTTGGAAAGAGAAAGTGCATTGTTTTCCGAAGGCACTATGC
This sequence comes from Macrothele yani, assembly GCA_039090855.1. Classification (NCBI taxonomy): domain Eukaryota; kingdom Metazoa; phylum Arthropoda; class Arachnida; order Araneae; family Macrothelidae; genus Macrothele; species Macrothele yani. The sequence continues at coordinate 87,095,205 of CM076998.1, read as the reverse complement.
AGATGAAGAATGCCACATAAATAGTTAACTCACAAAAAGAAAATGATTTGCTGAAATGGAAAGGGTATTTATTTTGCCATAACAGAGTGCGAGGTGATTTACGGTATTGTCACTGTATTGAAAGAAATTATGGAAATTGTACTGGCTTTGCTAGTACTATTCTTATTGGAGATGAACACAAGACGCGCAATGAGAAACCACATAATCATGCTCCAAGACCGGAGAAAAGTGATGTTGCTGTTGCAAGAGCGCAAATAAAAGAACGAGCGAGAAATACGGACGAAGCCCCTGCCCAAATTATTCAAACCGTGACAACGTCAATGGCTACAGTAAATGCAGCTTACATGCCTAATATGGATGCACTAAGGCAAGTTGTAAAACGAATACGAAGAGAAGACATGCCTGCGGAGCCTACGACTTCAGAACGGATCAATGCCCCAATAAATTTACAGGAGGAGATGGGGCAAAATTTCTTGGCAGACATAGCGCATTTTGACATCAAAGAGTCATTTGATTTTTAACAGAGAATAATTTACGAAAGCTTAAAGAAGCACCCCTCTGGATTATGGATGGGACATTTGAAACTTGTCCAGCCCTTTTTAGGCAATTATGTACCATTCATGCTATGGTTGAAACGAATCCAGAGATGCACAGACTTGTCCCACTAGTTTATGGGTTACTTTCCAGCAAGTATAAAGAATATAATACTATTATACAGTATTTTTGTAGGATTTACAAGACTATGCATCAGACTATGATATTCAGCTTGCACCACAATATACGCATAATAATAGATTTTGAAATAGCTTTCGTTATAATGCTGCTAAAAAGAAATTTGGAAGCAGCACACACAAATGTTGTTGGTTTCATCTCGGAAAAAAATGTGCTGAGGAATATCCATCCTCTGGCATAGCCTTGGAAGATAGGGAAAACAGTGAGTTTGCTCTCAAAGTCAGACATTTGCAAGCACTCGAATTTTTTTCATTTGATTAAATTCCAGCTGCTTTTGAAGAAGTGAAATCAATTTTACTTGAATATGCAGATTATGTAGTTCAGTGGTTTGAGGAAAATTATGTTCTTGGAAAATTTCGTGGAATCAGAAAAAACAATCCAAGCAGAAGCCCTCCACTGTTCCCGCCAACAATTTGGTCAGTAAGTGAAAACATTTTACTTGGCTTTCCCAGAACACAAAACGAACTTGAAAGATTAGACAGACGCTGGAATACAATTCTGGGAGAGAAAAAACTGTGACTGTACGAAATAATCAGTGAAATTGCGAAAGAGCAGAGAACAACTATTGCTAAAATCAAAAGAGTGATAGCACAGATTCCAACAAATCCACCCAGAAGAGAAACGCTGGCAATATAAAAAGGAATTCGAAATTCTTTGGCGCACAGAGACAATGTTGACATGCTGGACTTTTTAAGAGGAATTTCATATAATTCTACCCTTTACTAAAATGTGCTGGTATTTCTCACTAATTGAATTATACCTTTTACTAACTTGTATTTGAATTTTTCAAGAATGTAATTCCGCCGAAGATGCAAGAATGTAAATCACAACGCAAAATTAAAAAAGACCAAGTTTTCAAAATAGCATGTCAAAAACATAAAATGTCAAAAAGTAATGCAAAATGTGAAACAAATAAAAATTCAAAATGCAATCACAAGTCACAAGCATTACAAAAATGCGAAACGCTATGTAACAAGTACAACACAAAATAAAACAAATGCCAAAAAAATGCATACGCTTTGTAAAATGTACAAAATAAAATAAATGCCATATTCATAAGGATTTCGTGACAAGTCAAGTTAAAAATGAGCTTTTACTTAGACTTCAAATAATAATTACTAGCCTCTACACCTTTTTAAGTCTTTAATTAAAGTGCAACATCATTAACCTGACTTGTCATCAAACATTAGCAGTATGACCATAGCATACAATCACTTAAAAGACTTGTTAATGGATGAATTGAGGAATCACCAAGTTCAGCGGGTGAAAGTTAATGGCTGTTTATAGTTTTGCACTCGAGTAAATGCGCAACACAATAAACTTGACTCTCTCTCAAAATGTTATGTATATGAGCACGGTTGATTGAAAACTGATAAAAAGGCTTAAGGCCTGTTTATTAATTTTTGTGCCTCAGTCAAAACGCAGTACCATAACCTTGGCATGTTATCGAAACCTTATGAATACGTCGGACGAAAAATTCCTAAAAAAAGTTTGCGCCTAAGGTCTGGTAACTAAAGTTTTGTGACAGGGTAACACTGCAACATTAATAACTTAACATGTTATTTTAACGTTGTGAATATGAGCACGGCGGATTAAAGATTTCAACAAATAGCCTTTGGGATTAATGTGTTGTAGCTGAGTAAAAACGTAACATTATCTTTATTTTCTATATAAACCAAACTACGTGCTGAAATGGCCCAACTATATATACGTATACTTCAACCATATACCGAAGCGCTGACAAGGTGAAAACAAAAGTGCAATTTTGTACGGTCCCCTAACATTTTATGGCCAGCCTACATGGAAGTGGACACGTTGATATCACAAACATACTTTTGGTACGGTCCATAACAATTAGGCCGCCCCGGTGGCGCAGTGGTCTAAGGCGTTGGCCTGTGATCATTCGTCCGAAGGGGTCCGGGTTCGAATCCCGGTGAGGCATGGATGTTGTGTTTGTCTTACGGCACTGGCTCTCTCCTTCCCTGGAACCAGTGACCCTAAATTAGGGACGGGCGACTGCTTATAGCCCATTGAGTTGCTCACGGTGGTCGTTAAACATCCAATAAAAAAAAACAAAAAAACAATTAGCAATGGACACGTCGCAATCTTTTTTTTTTTTTTTGTTGGGGTTTAACGACTACCGTGATTAATTCAGTGGGCTATAAGCAGTCGGACGTTCCCAATTTTGGGCCACTGGTTCCTAGGAAGGGGGACAGCCTGTGCAAGAAATCAATCACAACGTCCATGATTCACCGAGATTTGAACCAGGATCCATCTCGACAAGTGGTCAGAAGCCAGCGCCTAGATCACTCCGCCGCCGTAGCGGCACACGTTGAAATGTATTTTTCATACGGTCCCAAACGATCTTATGGACATACTAGATTGAACTGGACGCAAAAAAATCATTAATATAATTTGTACTAGCAGGGATACTAGTTATTTGCCAGGTACATATTACTATTTGTGTAATCACCAAGTTCAGCGGGTGAAAGTTAATGAATGAAAAAGATATTCCTGCAAGTTTCCAGTAAACTTATTTTAAATTTTTTGATTTAGTTAATTTAATTTTGCGAAACAAAAAAAGAAAGAAAAAGGAATGGGAATACTTACCTTCTAGGAGACATCTATAGAACTGCCGTACATCTGGCGTGTGCTTCTGTGAAACCCGCGACACAGAAATGCCATGTACCTATGTGATGTCGCATGCGTACGACTTCACATTGGCATTGATCATCTTTTTCTTACCGTTTTGAATTTTGAATATCTGGAACTCTCTATTTACATTACATTATATTTCTTTCTGATAAGCCGCTCGTTGGTAGTGAAAGCTAAACTATATTGATTTGTGTTTTTAATACACCATTAAACGCATATTTTTGCAATTTATTGTTATCTACAGTCCTTAACTTAGACCGTAGGTTGGTTAGTTGGTTGGTTGATGGTTTATGGTGCAAGGCCCTGAAAGGGCCATGCAAAGGTATTCTTAAGAGTAAAAACGGAACTTTTTACGAAAATTCTGCATGGGGCTCCCTTGACCCGGGCCCCAACCCCTTTCAAAAACCGTCTACCGTCTAAGTTAGATAACCATGAGTAGTATACCAAATCTGGTTGTTCTAAATTGAAAACTGTAGATTTTACGAAATTTTAATGAGGAGGGGGGGGGGACTCTCACCCCTCGGGTTCCAACCCCTTCCAAAAACCGTCTAGCGTCTAAGTTAGAGTTTCATGATACCAAATTTGGTGGTTCTGAATTGAAAACTGTAGTTTTTAAGAAAATGTTGTATGTCTGTGTGTGTGCGGGGGGGGGGGCTCTGACCCCCGGACCTTGGCCCGTTCCAAAAACCGTCGACCGTCAAAGTTAAAGTACCATGAGATAGTATACCAAATTTGGTGGTTCTAAATTGAAAACTACATTTTGCGATTTTTTTATGAAAGGGGTCCTTACCCCCTTCACAAAAAATCTGCAACCCCTTCCAAAATCGTCTAGCGTCTAAGTTAGAGTACCATGAGATAGTATACCAGATCTGGTGGTTCTGGATTGAAAACTGTAGTTTTTCAGAAAATTTCTACTGTCTAAGTTAGAGTACCATGAGATAGTATACCAAATTTGGTGGTTCTAAATTGAAAACTGTAGATTTTACGAAAAAGTTTTTATGATATGTTGCTGCAAATCTGTGGACACCTGATCAATGTTTTCAGATTTTCATCAACATTTTCCACGTTTTTCTTGAAAGAAAAATAAATAAATCGAAGGGATAATAGTGGTCAGTTCAGGAAAGGGTGACGATTCTTCCCTGGAGTGATTTGCTGTTAAACTTTTCGTAAATTTAGATTTCACCTCCCCTGGGTTCGATTTTTGGATCCAGAGAGAAAAGTCAAGAAAAAGTCACAGAAAATTCTATTTTCTCATCGCTATTTTTTTTTCTCCTCTTCTCTGCTTAATGTACAAAATGAGTGTTTTTACTTTGTTAAGGGATAGGAGAGTAGCAATGGGCTACCCTTCCCGCCGATTCAGTATTTCAGTATTTATCATCGCTCTGGGGCTAGCCTATGGGCGTTTTGGTTGAGTTCCAAGGTTAAGCATATAAATTGTGAAATAAGCATATAAATTGTGAATACTCAGCCCAGCAGGAGGGAAATGGCAGTGTACATAAGAAAAAAAAGGAAGGGATGTAATATTCTGAGTGAAGAGTAGTGTAAGTAATTTTTTTTTCTCTTTCTTTTACCTTTGTTGTGTGAACAAAAATTGTAGCATTTGTATTATTCATTATCTAATCTATGAGTAGGATGATTCAGAAGTTAGTAGGAAGTATTATAATTTTAACTTTGAAATTATGAAGTTGGTGAGGTAAGGCTGGGATGGACTTGATAAGTGGGCCTTAAAAAAACAAGAATAAATGTAATCCAAATCAAGAAAAAAAAAAGGAAAAGAATAATCTTTCGCCGGGGCAAGTAATTTCAAAAGTGATATTTTTTTTTGTTGAGTATTAAAAAAGGAATGCAAGAAAAAGAAAGCTGGTCTATGATCAAAATAGGTATTGAAAAAAAAATGTAGTTCTTTTTATGGTATATGATGTAAGTATTTATATTTTCTGTAAGTCAAATGCAGTTCCTTTCTTCGTCCAACGGTCACTTTTTTTCCCAAGCTCATTCCAAGAAAAGGGCAGTGCTGTTTGAAATTGTTAGGAGGTCGCCCACCCAAGAGTGAGCAGTTATTTACACAAAAAAGGCATTTTTCCCTCTCTACAACGCTGTGGTGAAATTCTCCTAACAGAAACACCACCCCGAGAAATTTCCCAGCTGGGTTCCGTGGGCTGGCAAAGAGGGTTTAATCCTGAAGAGTTATAGTACGTGCTGTCAAGCTCTGAACGGCAGGAAAGCAGGCGTGCATAAAAATTTATGTGTTTCCCTCCAAAAAGGCAAGAAGGGTCATATCAGATTACACGTGTGCCTGGTCGCTGAGAGTTCCCGCGCTTTTGTTTTTTCCTTCACCCTACCTTCCTCTGATTGCAAGAGGAATGTCACGTGGGCAAGCACGAAACCATTGCATGGTTTTGACCGGCTGACCAATGGGAGCAAAAGCGTCCCTCGTGGACTGCGCTGATTGGCTCTCTGTGTTCTTCTGCGAGAGAGCGTCGTTTTGAGTCTGGAAAAGAAAGGTCGAAAAAGAAGTGGGACATGAGGAGAAGGAAGGGAGAAAGAATGCAGGGCAATTAAAAGTTAGTCCTGGTCATCTGTGGTTATCCACCACCAGCCAGGAAAAAGGTACAAGACCTCATCCCTGATCCAAAAAAAAAAAAAATTAAGCAAACAGCGGCTCTAAAACAGACTTCAGAGCATGAAGGGGCCCGGGTCGAGGTGTGCCTCCACCACCAGGCAGTTAGGCCTAAGAAAAAAGATATTTGCCGGGCCGTGAAAAGGTCAACCGATGCGTGCATCTCCACCCCAGACGAGACTTGGCATTCGATACCTGCAACCTAATTCATGATGGTCAATGACGGCTCCGGGAAGAAGGCATCCTAACGTACCAGTTGCACTTCGTCAGTGAGCGTATTCAAAGCATTCAACCTTCCAGCAGTTGTCAGCCTAAGACGTGATGATCCGACCTATTTGTGAATTCCAACACCGATTCCCCCTCATCAAGGGGTAAGTTATATACACTAATTTTATTTTTGGCCCTATCGTAGAGCCGAAGTCGGCACTACAGTAATTAGATTACCAATATGCTCTAAAGAAAAAGGGTACTTTCCGTCTGCATGTCGGAGGTTATCCAGTTAAGATTCATCAGGAAAGAAAGAGGGAACTGTACGTGACATTGCTCTCACAAATGTAGTAGACATATAAAAAAAAATGTTAAACTCACAAATATTATTGTAAATCGTGATAGTTTACTCGCCTCTTCAAGGCGGGAATTTTCATGTTAAGATGTTAACACTTCAGTTCACCTGTGCATACCTGCCTTAAAAAAAAATATATATATATATATATATATATATATAAACTGGAACGTGGCAAGCTCATAAGACAAACAAAATGTATTGACATAACCAACCTTAAAAAACACCATAATACTTTCAAGTTGGAACTGAAGAACAGATTCTCTGCTTTAGAAGGCCTAACATCAGAAGAAGTGGATATTTCGGAAGTTAACAGAAAAGTAACTAAAGCTCTTATGGAAACAGCAACAAAATTAGCTGGGTCTAAGAACAAGTTGCATGTGAACAAATTATCAGGAAAAACCAAAATGTTGATGCAAAAAAGAAGAGAGATGAGGACAACTAAAGAAGATGTGACTTCCAAAGTGGAATATATAGAGCTATGCAAGACAGCACGAAAAAGTATCACTGAAGACGTAAGGAAATTCAACTGTGAGCTAGTAAGGAAAGCAATTGAAAACAACCAAAGCCTAAAGATAGTAAAGGGACATCTCAGTAAGGGAAGAAAACAGATTATGGCTCTGAGAAAAGAAGATGGTTCTATAACAAGAAATAGAGGCGAAATTTTGACAAGAGTGAAAGATTTCTACTCCAAATTATATGAAAGGGATGATACATGTACTCCAGACATCATGAAAGGTACCAAAGTTCTTCCAGTCCTCCCAGCAGAAGTTGCTCATGCAATCAAGAACATGAAGCGGGGGAAAGCTCCAGGAGAAGATGGAATTACTATAGACATCATACAAGAAGCAAGTGGAGAAATTGAAACAGTACTCGCCCAAATTTTCACTCGATGCCTTAATGAAGGGAAGATTCCTGAGGATTGGAACAATGCTACAATGATCCTGCTACATAAAAAAGGTGATATTGAGGATCTCAGGAACTACAGACCTATCAGCCTCCTATCAGTGGTTTATAAAATCTTCACTAAAGTTCTTTCTCACCGCTTGAAGGTAACACTGGACATGGCTCAACCGAGAGAACAAGCAGGATTCAGGAGTGGCTACAGCACAATAGATCATATCCACGTACTGAGAGAACTAATTGAAAGAGCGAGGGAATATGAACTTCCATTGTGCATGGCTTTTATCGATTATGAAAAAGCCTTTGATTCGGTGAAACCATCAGCAGTTACCACGGCTCTGAAATCCTGCGGTATTGAAGATGCATACATTAATATTATTAATAACATCTATGAAAATGCAAGTGCAAAGATTAGGCTGTTTGAAAATACAACACACATAAAAATTGGAAAGGGAGTGAGACAAGGTGACACCATATCTCCGAAGCTCTTTAATGCCACATTGGAAAATGTCTTTCAATCACTGAACTGGGAAAACAAAGGGATAAAGATTAATGGAGATTATCTAACCCACCTTCGTTTTGCTGATGACGTAGTCATTTTTGCAACTACCCCATCAGAGCTGCAGAGTATGATCCAGGAACTTGCTGACAAGAGTAAAGAAGTGGGATTAAAAATGAACTTTCAGAAGACAAAAGTGATGTTCAATGCTTTTACAAGAAATGAAGATTTATCGATTGATGGAGAAAAACTGGAGATAACAGATACTTATGTTTATCTTGGACAGCAGATATCAAGTGAGGGTCACATTGATGAAGAAATTAATCGGCGTACAAAACTTGCCTGGAGAGCTTTTGGAAGAAACAGCATAATTTTCAAGGGCAATATGCCATTATGTCTTAAAAGAAAAGTGTTTGATCAATGCATCCTTCCAGTGCTTACGTATGGTGCAGAGACGTGGACCTTAACTAAAAGAGACATACAAAGGCTGCAGACAACTCAAAGAAGCATGGAGAGGTGCATGCTTGGTATAACCAGGAGAGATAAGAAGAGGAACTCGTGGATCCGAAAAATGACGAGAGTAGAAGACATCATGATCAGAGTTAAATCACTGAAATGGCAATGGGCTGGACATACTGCCAGAAGGACAGACCATAGATGGACAGCCGAAATTTTAGATTGGATTCCAAGGGACAGGAAAAGACCCAGAAAAAGACCACATGGGAGATGGGTGGATGAAATTCGTAAATATGCGGGAGTGACATGGAGGAGACTGGCACAAGATAGACCGTTGTGGAGGAAACTTGGGGAGACCTTCGTCCAGCAGTGGATTGATAATGGTTGACAATGATGATGATGATGATGATATATATATATACATATTTTGAGTTTTGTTGATAGAGAGAAAGATATAAGTAATCTTAATCTACACCTATATATATACCTATATAAATATACACTCATAAATATTGGATCCAGAATTTTCATATTTGTTCAGAGAAGATACAATTTGTTTTGATAACATGTAAGCAAGCCACAAATGTAAATTAACGTTCACGCTGTGTTAACAAATGACATTATTCACATGGACTCTGCCATGATTATATAAGATCGATCATTTGAATTACTGACTTCACATATGAGTGAGCCAGTGAAGCCTTAGCGAAGTGTTAAATAGTAAATGTATTAAACCTTTCATAGCAATATTAATATCTGTCCTATTTGTGCATGTTGTTATTGTTGTAAAAATAAATATAGGCATTAAGCCTTTCAAAAAAACAAATTTTAATAAGAATTGGCAATTCAGTTTTCTTGCTGTCTCTTAAATTTCTGAGCAATGGCACTCATCACCCAACGCTCCGACGTTGGCTAGGAAGTCCCTTGGTTGTTGTTTACATAATGATAATGTCCTAGTAGGTAAAATAATTACGGTCTGATATTTTTTTTCTCATGCTTACAAACACGAGTTCATAAACACGGTCTCTTTGAGTTGACACATATGTTACACATGTACCAAAAACACAGGGCTGTAGTTATTCCTCGGTTGAAACAAAACTCACAGAAACACTAACACAGATGAAAACTCAGTTGTGCTGTAACAAATATGACATCTCAAAGTTTCTTCTTATAAGTTTAATTTTTGGTTGTTTCAAAATGCATCTACCCATCTCCCAAAGTTAAATTATAGTCGAAATTCAAAATTTCCCTTCAGATTTAATTTTGGCTACCTATTTAATAAATATATAACGTGGCTGAGATTTCCGCCACAACATTTATTCGGGGGAGGGGTCTGAGCCCGGGCTCCAAACCCTTCCAAAAACCGTCAAGCGTCTAAGTTAGAGTACCATGAGATAGTATACCAGATTAGGTGGTTCTGAATTGAAAATTGTAGTTTTTAAGAAAATTTTGTATGTGGGGGGCTCTGACCCCCGGGCCTTGACCCGTTCCATAAACGGTCTGCCGTCTAAGTTAGAGTACCATAAGATAGTATACCAAATTTGGTGGTTCTACGATGAAATTTGTAGATTTTACGAAATTTTTTATGAGGGGGGCTCCGACTCCGCACGCTCCAACGCCTTCCAAAAACCGTCTAGCGTCTAAGTTAGAGTTTCATGATACCAAATTTGATGGTTCTGAAATGAAAATTAGATTTTACGGCAATTCTGTAGGGGGCTCTGACCCCCCCACGTCTCCAACCGCTTCCAAACACCGTCTACAGTCTAAGTTAGAACACCACGAGATAGTATACCAGATTTGGTGGTTCTGAATTGAAAACTGCCATCTAGCGTCTAAGTTAGAGTACCATCAGATAGTATACCAGATTAGGTGGTTCTGAATTGAAAACTGTAGTTTTTAAGAACATTTTGTATGTGGGGGCTGTGACCACCCGGGCCTTGACCCGTTCCAAAAACGGTCAGCCGTCTAAGTTAGTTAGAGTACCATAAGATAGTATACCAAATTTGGTGGTTCTAGGATGAAAACTGTAGATTTTACGAAATTTTTTATGAGGGGGGGGAGGCTCCGACCGCGCGGGCTCCAACCCCTTCCCAAAACCGTCTGCGTCTAAGTTAGAGTTTCATGATACCAAATTTGATGGTTCTGAAATGAAAACGATTTTACGGCAATTCTGTAGGGGTAGGGGCTCTGATTCCCCCCTCGTCTCCAACCGCTTCCAAAACCGTCTACAGTCTAAGTTATCTGAATTGAAAACTTTAGTTGTTGTATGTAATTCTTCCTTCTGCACAGTTTACTGCCCACGCAATGTCCCCTTCATTATGTTGAATATTTTTTTAAATATTAGTCTCTGTGTGTATAATATAATGTAACAATATGCCCTTCTGAGTACATTTAGCGTTATTTCCCCTTGTCACTGAATACTTCTGTACATATGTTGTAAATTTTGAATGTAGCATCACTGTTGCATTTCTGTGAATTAGAACCTAATGTTTAATCTTTAGTATGGTAGTAATGCTTAATTGGAATTTGTGCATAGTATAGAATCATGTCTTGCCCTGTCTACAATACTGTAGGTAAACATTTTCGTTTGTATCGCTCGTGCTTTATTGTCTGCCTCTCCTTCACCCTACGTGGCGTAATAATTTTTTTTTTTTTTTATGATTTTAACAATATTTTGTTTTACGTTTCACTGGAACTTTCCAGCTGATGTATATACCGCTGTATTTATTGGCAGAATTCCATTGTCATGTACATAGAAATGTTATTTTACTGAAGAATAAAGGCAATTTTGAAATGTAGATTTTACGAAAATTTTGTATATGGGGGCTCTGACCAACCGGGCCCTGCCCCGTTCCAAAAACCGTTTACCGTCTAATATTTTTAGTGCCAAAGAAAAACGTAATATTCCTATCCTGTCTGCGTGGCCAAACTTTATAAATTTGATCAGGGAGCAAGACGTTCGAAATCGTACGTTTTCCTGCATTCGTTTTGTATGTAACCAAAATCTGTAAACGCGACGAATTGACGTAGTCGACGAATTTGTCCGCGACGAATTGACGCTAGACGAATCGTCGTGGTCGACGAATTGACGCGCGACGAATTAACGCAGTCGACGAATTGACGCGCGACGAATTGACGTAGACGACGAATTGACGCGCGACGAATCGTCGCAGTCGACGAATTGACGCACGCGAATAATTGACGTAGGACCGTTTTATTCTACATATTTGCTTCTAAACATCCGATTGAAAAAATTATTTTATCCTTCGATTCCATTTATGTCGAAGGGTAATTTAGATATAGTTACTTTTTGAAATTACGCATAGATTTTCCGCTAAGGAGCGTTAAAATAAATTGCATTTTCCCCTATAACTCTTCTTCTAAAACTCCGATCTGAAAAAAACTTTCTTCAGCGGATACAGATCCTTATGGAAAATCGTTTGCATATAATTTTTAATTTTTGCTAAAGAATACTTTGACCATCAGGGGGCGTAAGAATTAATTTTTGCTTCTGACGTATTTGCCATAAAATCTGACCTTCTAAAATTTAGATTGAAACAATTCTTTAGTGGACTAATGCCACTCACATCGATAAACCTTTTCGGAATATTTTCTTCTTAAAATATTCCGCAGTTTCTTCGCCAGGGGGCGTAGATGTATATCTTATTTATGTCAATATCTCTACTTCTAGGAGTCCGATTTGAAAACTTCCTTCTTTGTTGGATAGTGTTTTCAGTGTGACCTGTTTGTCATATAGTTTCAAAATTTTCAAGTAATTCATAGACTTTCCGCTAGGGGTAGTAGAGGTAAATTGCGTTTCCCCCTATATCTCTGCTTCTAAATCTCCGATTTGAAAAATTCTTTCAGCACCGGATACAGCTCCTGATGGGACATAATTTCTAATTTTTGTAAAAAAAAATGGTCTGGCTACCAGGGGGCGTAAAACTTAACTTCCGCTTCAGATGTATTTGCAGCAAAATATGAGCTTCTAAATCATAGTTTCTTCGCCAGAGGACGTAGATGCATATCTCATTTTTGTCAATATTTCTACTTCTAGGAGTCCGATTTGAAATATTCCTTCTTTGTTCGATAGGTTTCCAGTGTGACATATTTTTCGTATAATTTTTATAATGTTCAAGTAATTCATAGACTTTCCGATAGGGGGCGTAGAGGTAAATTGCTTTCCCCCTATATCTCTGCTTCTAAATCTCCGATTTGAAAAATTCATTTTTCACCGGATGCAGCTCCTAATGACAAATCTTTTGCACATATTTCTAATTTTTATAAAAAATGCTTTGACTACCAAGTGGCGTAAGACTTAACTACCCCTTCTGATTCATTTGCAGCAAAATATGAGCTTCTAATTTTTCGATTGAAAAAAACGTCGTTCGTAGACCGATACTACTCATGTCAACAAACCTTTTCGAAACGTTTTCTTCTTGAAATAATGCATAGTTTGTACGCCAGGGGGCGTAGATGTATATCTTATTTTTGCCAATATCTCTACTTCTAGGAGTCCAATTTGAAAAATTCCTTCTTTGTTGGATAGTGTTTCCGATGCGAAATGTTTTTCCTATTAAGTCAAAATTTTCAAGTAAATCATAGACTTTACTCTAGGGGGCACAAAGGTAAATTGCGTTTTCTGCGTTATTTCTGCTCCTAAAACCTCGATTTGAAAAATTCTTCCTGTATCGCATACATGACCTGATGGAAAATATTTTTCAAACAATTTCAAATGTTTGGTAAATAATGGTTTGGCCTCCAGTGGGCATAAGTGTTAATTTCGGCTTCTGGTGTATTTGTAGCAAAATCTGGGCTCCTGAAAACTCGATTTTTTTTTCTTGGACCGATACCACTCATATGAAAAAACCTTTAGTTTTTCAATCAGGGGACGTAAAGTCACATCTTTTTTTGTCGATATCTCTGTTTCTAAGAGTCCGATTTGAAAAATTATTTCTGTGTTGGAGAGAGTTTCCGGTGCGAAATGTTTCTCATATATATACATGTTTTTCTTAACGCACAAGTCTGCAACCAGATGGCGCAAGCTTACGATTCCGTTTGCAGAAATATCTGAGGTATTAACCCCCCCCCCCCCACGATTGAAAAACTTTCTTCCGTAAGATACTATTGTCTTCCATACCGGTTCCATTGACTTTGAATAGCTTTGATAAATTTAAATTGCGTCAGAACGGATTCAAAAGACGTGCTTACTACACCCGAAAACTCGGTGTGATCTTTCTTGTTATTTTTTTTTTCTTTTAACTGTTCGATTTGAAAATCTCTTTGTCTCTGGTAGCTTCTTTGTAGTATGAGAAACTTTTTGTTCGCCATTTGTTAATCTTCGTAACATGCGTTTTACCCGCTGGTGGAACTAAATAGATTCTATTTGTGGAGGTTTTATCGATTGTTCGAACCAGTTGGTTATTTACCAAACCGGTTCCATTGATTTTGAATACCTTTGATAAATTTAATTCGCGTCAGAAGGGATTCAAAGGAGGTGCTTAATACATCCGAAAATTCGGTGTCATCTTTCTTGTTTTCTGTTGAAGCCTTAAAAACTTTGATTCAATAAAGATAATCTTGAAAAATTTCTACAGAAACAATACTCGTGTTTCGATACATTTTAACAAACAAAATTCCGCAGCATTGTCTTCTGAAATGTAATTTCGATGGAATGTTCCGCGGAATTTTATTAAAATAACCGCAGAACGTAAATAGATATTTTTTATTAGCAGAAGCTATTGTCTCAAAATTATTTACTGCTGAAATAATATTTCTTCTTAACGATCTGCAATAATTTAGCTTAAATTATTGAAGTGGAGATTTATTAAAATTTTACTCAAAATAGATATCGAAATATTATTTAAGCAGCAAAATTTTAAATTTTGGTATAGAAGCGAAATTTCAAAAGAAGTTTTTTGTACAAGCAAATATTCAGCAGAAGTTTATACAAACCATACAAAAGAGCAAAGCTTCTACAGCGGAGATTTTCATGAACATTTCCTCTAGAAATTATCACATATATAAGTCAGATTTATAGCATTCTACTCTTTTGGTTTACATCTATTTTGTTTCGTCGGTAGAGTACAAAAAATATCTCATATAAAACCGCAAGTAAGAATATCAACACTAGTGAATACCTTGCAATTTATGCATATCACCACCTCAAGTTTTGGGCAAAACGTTTATGAAATTTCACTTGAAAGTTTTTGAAACATTACTTAGATGTTTTCAGACATCTGCGATAAGAATAAAATTTCTAAGACTCAGATTTGAGCAGAAAAATGGCTTTATAAGTCGTACCGAATATGTGCATTCCAGATCTGCACGATACACAAATACTGTGTTTGGCTTTCAGACCTTTATCCACCCTACTCATCAATAAAACTGGCAATTAAGGACTGTATCGCTTGAATCTCATTATTACTAATTTACTACTAATTACTAGTATATAATGTTTTACCTATGATAACTTACGTGTCATCAAGGATTTTGGCGAGTGATGATTTCTGTCATCGGCTCCACACATAATAGCGTAATGATAAAATGATATTTTACCGTGTAGCGATTTTATTGTGCAGCCAATACACGAAATTACAAAATGATAAATTTGATACAAATCATTAAACTTAAAAATTTGTTTTAGTAAACAAAAACTGTTTTAGTTGACATTTTCAAGTGTGTCAAATTTCGGAAGAGGTTAATGGAAGAAAAGTGCACATATCCTTACCATATTAAATCTGGGAAACTACAGCTTAAAAAGTGCGCATATAATCCTTATAGTTACTATACAATTAGTTTTTCTTAAAACTAAAGCATATACACAGTCGTGTCAGAATAATGTGACCACCCCTGGAATCATCACAGTGCACCCGCCCAGGTGCTTCACAGAGTGCACGTGACAAGGTCGAACACACGGAGATACGTATAAGCAGCAACTGGCCAGAACAGAAGAGCCATAGTGCTGGACGTGAGCACAATGGGCAGAGGTAATGATCTGATGGACGTACAGAAACGAATTATCAACGGCTACCTCACCAAGGGTGGAAGCATCTCAGAAATAGTAAGAGTGGCTTTAGTAAGAGTGTACCAAGAATGGACCGCTGGCACACCGAGGACCTCCCGACGTCATTACTGCGGAGCACCAAAGACGAACGACTCTAAAAAAGAACGTCGCCTCCGTAGACTGGTAAAGGGCAATCGACGTGCAACAGTTAAGCAACTGACCACGCAAATGAACGCTGGGGCACAAAGGTACGTGTCTCCGATAAGAGAAGGATGAACCCTGTTACACATGAGTCTCCGGAGTCGACGCTGCGTCAAGACACACATATGAACCCAAGGTCCATCGGCAACGAGGCCTGCAGTTCGCATGGGACTACCGTCATTGGACAGTGGAAGAGTGGGAAAAGATTGCCTTCTCCGACGAATCGAGGTTTCTACTCCACAGAAGTGACGGACGGTGGCGGATGTGACGTCATACACACGAGAACGAACACCCGGACACACTTGTCAGTCAAGTACAGACCAGCGGTGGCAGTGCGCATGTCTGGGGGACGTTATCATGGCATGACCTCGGATCGTCGGTAGCGCTTGATGTGGTCCCAGAACGCTAATGGCTACATGTCCATCTTAGCTGACTATATGCATCCCTTCATGTTGGACGTTTAACCTGGTGGTGATAGCGCCGACCAACAGGACAATTAGCCGTGCCACGTCGCTAAGGGTGTGTATGCCAGGTTGCAGGAATACGACAGAGCTGTCTCCGTTCTCCCTAAGCGTGCGAAATCGCCGGACCTCAGTCCCACAGAACACTTGTGGAACTCATTGGATCGACAGGTTCGACGTGCCGACCCACATCCACGTCATCTCCGGGACCTCCGTGCTCTGCTGCAGTCCGAATGGGCATATATCCCTCGGACCAACTTCCAGGGCATCACTGCGTGCATGCGACGCCGGCTAACCGCTGTCATCGCGAACGAGCGTGGTTATTTCCATTATTAGGTAGCAGGTCATGTTATTCTGATACGACCGTGTATTTTGAGATAGCAAACAGTGCAAGTTCCAAAACGTTTGGGAAACAAATAACATTATTGTTGGAATGTAGTGAGAGCTGCTTTTACTTTCAGCGTCAAACCTGAGCGAGATCAGTGACTTTTGTCCTCATACAACGCATCTGTGAAATGAAACAGTGAAAATCAGCTTAAAATGTGAGGGCTGATATAAATTAGAACGCACGTAGATATAGAGGAATGTTTATTTATGAAAATTACCCGTGCAATGTTGTAAAAGTCCAGCATCACTTTCTTTTATTATTTATGGGATTACTCGCGTACAAAGATAACTCGCGTAAAAATGGTTCGATTTCGATGAAATTTTAGTATGTGGTAGGGGACTACCCGAGGACAAACCCTATTGAAAATGGACGAAATAGGGTCAAAGGTCACGGCATAGGAGCGGGATCCATTCCGTTGCTCTGTTGCGTCTTAACTTGCGTAAATATGGTTCAATGTCGATGAAATGTTAGTATATTGAAGGGGACCAACTGGGAATGAACCCAATTGAAAATGGGCGAAGTGGGTTCAAAGGTCAGGACATAGGAGCGGGATGCATTCCATTGTCTTTATGTATCATAACGCACGTAAAAATGGTTTGATTTCGGTGAAATTTTAGTATGTGTTAAGGGACTACCTGGGGACGAACCCTATTGAAAATGGACGAAATAGGATTAAAGATCAGAACATAGGATAGAGATCCATTCCATCGCCCTTATCATATACTATTAAAGGAGCAATTCTTGTATGTATGTAAATTTTATTTTGAAAACTGCTCTAAGGATTTTGATAAAAGTCGTTAACCTACCGTTTTCTGGTACTAGAAATCGATCTCGACTTTAGGAAAATTCGTTTAGTGCGTTAAATAACCACCCCGAATTACCACGTTTTAGTGTCATGGCGTCCTATTAATGTTACCCATGCTTAGAAATCTTATGACGTCACACTCTGTCGAGCAGATGGTCGCGATTCCCATCTGCCTCATTACGTCACGCGTTGTGTGCGTATGTCCGTCCGCACGATAACTGCGTAAAAATCGTTTGATTTCGATGAAATTTTAGTATGTGGAAGGGGAACACATGGGAAGGAACCCTATTGAAAGAGAACGAAATGGGGTCAACGCTCAGGACATTGGAGTGGAATCACTTCCACCGCCGTTATGCGTCATAACTTACGTAAAAAGTCTTTGATTTGGATAAAATGTTAGTAAGTCGTAGGGTCTTGCCTGGGGACGAATCCTGTTGAAAATGGGCGAAATGGGGTCAAAGTTTAGGACACAGGAGCAGAATCTATTCCATAGCCCTTATGCATCGTAACTTACGTAAAAATGCTTCCATTGCGACAAAACTTTATCATGTTATTTCGGAGGTATACTGAACTGGTTCCGTTGAATATCATCGAAATGGGATCAAAAGTCAGGGCACAGGACTGAGATTTATTCCACAGCCATTATCCTCATAACTCGAGCAATGTTTTCCAGTATGTTGGAAAGCGTATTACAATCAATGCATTGCATGATTTTACTAACTTGTTTAATTGGGGTTTTAACGACCACCGTGGGCAACTGGATAGGATATAAGTAGTCGCTCGTCCCTAATTTATCGTCACTAGTTCCAGAGAAAGGAGAGAACCAGTGCCGTAAAATACACGCAGCCTCCATATCTCACCGGGAATCGAACCCGGACCCATTTCGGAGGAATAGTCAGAAGCCAGCGCTTATACCACTGCGCCACCGGGCGTTCTCGTTTTGTTGTCATTCATGGTATCACCACTATCACCGCCGATGTGTACTGCCGTTAGCTCGAAGATCCACACGCATCGCTCATGTCGAAATGACTAGCACTGCTGAACCACAAGGGTGTCCTCCTACAGCAGGATGGAGCGAGGCCTCACACAGCGTGGGTAACCTGTCACAAGATCCAGAAACTGAGTAGGCAGCTGCCACCGCACTTATCCTATTTCTCGGACATTGCCCCAAGTGAGTACCATCCTTTCCGGTAGTTGCAGCATTTCCTGGATTGACAGCAGTTCACCAACCGGGACGATGTCGAACGCACACTTACTCACTTCTTTGAGTCCAAGCCGACACAATTCTACATGGACGGTACTCAACAGCTGCCCAGACAATAGGAGCAGGTCGTGGTAAACGATGTCGACTACATTTTGCACTGATTTGTACTTGTATGAGCTTTTTTGTTGTTGCCTTACATTTGCAGTCATTACTTTCTTTCCGACCCAATATGCCGAGCAGCGTATTTTGTGCAATTCGATGCGTTTCAAAACCATTCGATAATGTAAGATGCTTTAATACAACGGAAGAGAGAAGAACAAGCATTGAAGTTTATGAATGTACAACCAAACATCTTGAAAGTAAAGGCTGGCTTCACTGATGGTGACAGGAAAACTAGAGTGAAATAAATACTAAAGAAAGAGAAATAGAGATAATCCTCAGAAAACGAAAAGTCCAATAGAGAAACAGTGACACGACAGGCCTAACGTAAAAATCGGTTACTCTAAAGCTGATGGATTGAACGATCATGTGCCTCAGACACAGACATATCATAAAACAGAGATCTGTTTATTACGAAGACGATTTATTTTACCTAAAATTACCTTTTCAACTAAACTGCATTACCGCACTTAACATTTACATAAGTTTGAGCTTCTGCGTGGGATGATGCTCCTTAATGTCTGAAAAACAAAGAAAGGAAACCCTTTTATTGTTTTTGGTTTTGTTTGCTATTTTTAAAATTGTCGAACTAAAGATTAATTTTTTCTATTGAAAATTATCAAAAAACAGAGAGCATCTTACCTCCGAAAGCAAATAAACTTCAACTGATATTTTATTTGGTGAATCATCCTTGACAGTTTTAATAAGACAATACATTTAATTAAGTTTTTTCATCAGATATTTTGTGCAAATTAGCACGAAAATCGTATCCTGTTTAGAGCAAACGTTCACAAAAAGTGTTTACGAGAGAGAAGATGTGTTCATGTAATGAGGTAGTTTTATGTTGTATTACTTTCTTTCTAGAAAAGTCATAACACAAAATCTGCTTTCATCAAATACAAGAAAAACAGCGATGGTTTCGAAAGAGAAACTCAAGCTAATCTTTTAAATAACGCACCAGATTATGATTGTTTAGATAACATTTGCAGTGAAACATGTTAATGCGGTCAATATCTAGTAGATCTTTGAAGATGTCAGTTTAGCGACTCAATACTTATCAATAGCATTTTATCAAGTGCCCAGCTTGATAAAATGCTACCAGTTTTTTCACGCTTAGGATGCACATATTGAGTTATTAAAATGTAGAATGCTATAAACTGGTGTAAACAAATTAAGATAAAATCAAATATTTTAATGGAATTTTTATAAAATTTAAAATAACTTTGTACGGGCATGTAAATTTTCATAGAACTGGTCAAAATTCTGTAAAATACAAAATAACTTGCAGTTTGTTCTGTTCATCATAAACGTTATATAACGAATTAAATTTCTCCGTCATTTTTATCCGCGCCAGGATTCGAACCCGGGTCCCCTCATTCCGGAATAAGTTGCTCTACCAATTGAGCTACGCGGACGTTTTATTCTGACTTCTATCTGCCTTTATGTCGTGTGCGTCCTGCTGGCAGGTACGTCACATCTCCTGGTACGTTACATCATCTCCCCCTTATTATTTTTTTTTTTTCGAAGTGCTGGAGAAAGGATTCTCTTATTTTTCCTATCTCGCGGTGTGGAAATAACATCACACCAATGCGAGATTTTGAACGGTCGGGTCATCCGGATAGTTCGGGCGCCATTATAACGAATTAAATTTCTCCGTCATTTTTATCCGCGCCAGGATTCGAACCCGGGTCCCCTCATTCCGGAATAAGTCACTCTATTAATTGAGCTACGCGGACGTTTTATTCTGACTTCTATCTGCCTTTATGTCGTGTGCGTCCTGCTGGCAGGTACGTCACATCTCCTGGTACGTTACAGTTACAAGCATGGATATGTCCAGTTTTTGACGTTAGTGTTTTGATGCGTATGGTCACTTCTAAACGTAATGCAGTCCTTACAACGAATCCTTATGGTTCGAACAATGTGGTTCAGAAGCTCAGTAGGGATACATTCCCATTACTATATCAGAGCAGTTTTCAGTTAGCAGGTTTTCCTTGCCTGGATAAACGACTCGAAACTTGCCGTTCTATATAAAATAGTACCAAGCATTAGCTATATGGTTCAGGTCTACATTCCTTGCTGACGAATATTCTTTGTATATCTTCGCTTTTCAGGTATTTATCTACAAACCTCGCCAGGAAGAGCATTATCATCCGTGAAACCAAATTCTGGGCCAAGAACTATATATATATATATACACGAGAAATTCGTATAAGGGTTCTTTGAATCTATTATTGCTAACTTTGGCCGGTCAAAGTTCCTCTGCTGAAGACATTAAACAGAGATACAATCATCACTGGAGGCACCTGCCTTAACCATTACTCTTCCATCTATAAAACTGCATCTTTCCTTTATAGCGGAGGGGTTATTTCATGTGCCTATTTTTCTTCAGATGTACTGGCATCGATGATCACTTGTTAGTGAAATCTTAACTGATTTGTGAAGAGTATTTGTCCCTACTTATGAGGTGCCCTCGGTTTCCTGGCTTACATTGCTCTTTCGCGAAGCCATCTGGATGGTCTGTGAGGATCTCTGCAAAAGAGAGGCTTCTGTAAATACTGTATTTAAATATGATTTAAATATTAAATTGATGCATTATTCGAATTTGCCTTACAAAGATGAATATGATTGTGTGCGCATGTGTTTGTGTGTGTGTGTGTTCAAGTAACGGCGGTGTAAAATATCTTGTATGATAACGGACAATTTATTCTTATTTACCCACTGCTGGACATTTTGTGAAACTTCTCCTAAGGGACGTCATGTTGCTCGAACTGGTAAGATAGTCGTTGTTTGCCAAATAAATGCTGATATCCTGTAGGCCTTTTTACATTCTTGGAGACGGAACCAAAGCGACATTCGTTGCGAAGGGTCAAGAATACGACCCCTAAACGGTTGAAGGGTTCGCGAGGAGGAGGAAACAGGAGGACTTTCGAGGTTGCATAGAGAGAGAAAGAGATGTCACGGACAGACTGGGAAAGGTTTTTCGTGGTATGGGATACAACCCATAAAGTATGTGAATAATATACATATATGCATATTCTGAATAAATAATCCGATCTTCTATTAATAAATTCCTGAAGCTATTTCAAATAAGTGCTGGCTTCATGCTGTATATTGTAAAGGACGAAACGAACCAGGCCCGATAGCACAACACACAATCCATCTCGATATTTAACTTTCTGTTGTCGAGGTAAGCTCAAAGAGAGGTGACGAATTGTCATGCATCTATTGAGATTTGCAGTTAGCGCTTCATACTAGCCATTATCAGTTGTCGTTCACACTGGCCAAACTTGGAACATCATCCGTCTACTGCTCGTTGCTCTGTCTTGGAACTATTGCTATAGCCTTGATGTGACAATTTTGGACATAATCATAAATTTGACAACCTCTGTATGACCTTAACCCGTTTCCATCCGTCCAATATCTGCGTGATTCTCATTTTCAGTCAAATGGTACCGTGAAAAAAATGGAATAAATAATGTAAGCAGCATCAAACGTTGTGTCGTTAAATCACAAATGAAAAGCAGTCGCCTGGAGAGTTTCTTTTAAAGTTGTCCCTAATTTTAATATCCGGTGCTGCATCCGGACAATAAGGCTTCATTAGTCACTGGATTAACAGAAACACGATTGGCAATTGTGACTCACTGTGTCGGTATCTGAGTGATCTGAGGCGCTGACTACTGTCCATTTTATCCAAGACGGGCACAGGTTTCAGTCCTGGGCGACACATGAGATGTGTGTTTGTCTTTCGGAATTGCATTACTCCCCTCTCTGCAACTATTGGATTGATACATAAGTTCATGCAGCTTTTTTCACCGCACAACAGGAGTAATTTCCTAGATGATTTCTCTGCAGGAATAATTTCTATAATTTCCTAGATGATTTCTTTGCAGCAAAACGTGCAGGTTTTGCTGCAGAGAAATCATCTAGGAAATTATGGAGATCAACATTATTGTTGAACGTTCTGTCACGGAGTGCATTCGACAGAGATCGGAACAGGTGATAGTCTGAAGGGCCGACATCTGGGGAATAGACCGGATGTGGAAGGATGACCCATTTTATGTCCTGAATGGCTATTTTGGTCTTGTTTGAACTGTGAGCTTGTGCGTTATCATGTTGAAGAAGGACATTAAGGTGCCGATGTGGCCGCTTGTGCTTAATTGTCCCGTCAACACGGCGGAGTTGCTCACAATAGACTGCAGCGTTGATGGTCCGATTCCTCGGCAGCATTTCCCAGTGAATAAAGTCTTCCATGTCCCACCAGACACACAACATGATCTTTGCAAGATGAAGGTCATGTTTTGGACGCGGTGTTGGTGCCTTGTTTGGGCTTAACCATTCACTCCGATGCCTGCAATTTACCTACAGGTACCAATTTTTATCTGCAGTAACAATACGTGACAGAAAGGTTTGTATTGCTGAGGACATTTGCGATAACGGGCGAGCAAAGAACCATACATGGCAACACGCTGATCCTTGTTGTCCTCGGTGAGAGAGTGAGGCCCCCACCAATTTCTGGACCTTTCCCATATGTTCCAGATGTCGCACCGTTGTGACCTGATCACAGTCCATCTCAGTGGTCAATTCGAACGTTGTTTAACGCAGATCTAAGTGGATGAGATAGTTCAAACGATACTCATCAAAGTGCGATGGACGACGTGAGCGTGGAGAACCGCTCAAACCATTTGCGTGGTGTCCTCGGAGCAATAGCATCCTCCCCATACACAGCAAAAATTTGTCGAGTAGTCTCGGCGGATGTGGATCGCTTGTTAAACTCTTTCAGAAGCAGATGTCGGAAATGTTCATTCCTCTCTACTTGATACTCCAGAATTGAAAACCAAAACAACCACTAGCCACAATCACACAACGCAATATGATTTAGATATACGATATTACTGGCTACATTTTGATATACAACTGACCATCTGCAACCCGTCAAGACTGACCTGGGAAACACTCGTGAAATAAAACGGTATGAACCATAATTGTCCCAAATGCATCAACCGAATAATTACCCAAATTTGGAGCGAGTGACTTCCAGCCCTAAGAGTTGCTCTTGGCTGCCCTTATAAGCCGAAACATAAAAAGATGTGACAGAGAAATTCTGCATTTGAAGAAACACACCAAACACTGGGACTTTACTAATTTATGCACCCCAGTTTTCGAAGAAAGATAATAATGAGCCGGCCTGATAGCGAAGTTGTCTGAAGCGCTTGCTTCTTATGATTCTTCCAAGATGGGCGGTTCTGGAATCCCGGATGACGCAAGAATTGTGTTAGACCGCTGGCTCTATCTCTGTCCTCTTCCTGGAACTGGTGGCTCGAAATTAGCGGCGCGCGACATTTATATTTCTCAGTTCCTCAGGATGGTATTAAATCACGAAAAATGCACTTGAAGGGGTTCCATTGTGGCGACAAGAGCTCTTCAAGGACGTATTTGAAGGAAAGATTTGATTACTGGAAATTACTTTGCATTAAAAATATTTTGGACACAAAAGTGACTTCAAACTGCTTTTATCTGTGGTTTTCAGAAAGTTCAATAGGACTTGTAGGGCAGATAATGCGTACCTTTCTACGATGCGTGTTAAGAACATGGAACGACGGAATTTAGGCCCGCTTATCATCAGCGGATATTTCAGAACAAACCCGTCCAGGCGCTCGCAGAAAAATCTATAAAAGACCCGAATATTTGAATAAGAATATTCCACTATAGATTCCTTGGGATTGTTAGAATACAGTTCTTGAAGGTGCATTTCATCTCTCTCTGTGAGTGGCATTCAAAACACTCCATTCAGAAAAGCTTCGTCTTCCCGTTTTGTCTATATATACTCGTTTAAGGGGAGATATTTCCAACACATCATATTTAGTAAATACATGTATTAAATAAGAAAACCCAGACCATATCTAATTCTTAGAAAATATTGTGTTACAATAGAAAGTCAACAACGGTAAACTGTAAAATGATATTACTGTCGGAATGCCTCGATGAAAAGGACGAGAAAATGTTTTAAAATGGCCACTGTGGAATATAAGATATTTAATAAATTTTGAGGAGTATCTGAACTTAAACAAATGTAACTATCTTTCAAATAAATGTTTATTTTTCTGAGTTTCATTAAACCCTACAGAATAATCTGGCGAATATACCTAGACATTGAATGATTTCGTATATGGTTAAAACGCACCTGAATTTTTCATGTTGCGCTAAACAGAGCATAATAATTAAAAATAGGGAAGATCATCGTATTTTTGTTTCTTGAAATTATAAAACCATGATATAAATATTAATGTAGTAGGTATATTTAATCACGTCTGTCTTTCCTTTTGTGTTTTTATTTTCCAAGAAAGCGGTTTGGAAAAACTGCAAATGTACAACTGCCTTTCAGGGCGCACAGGTACATTAAATCCGATTAATGTAATAATAAATTGCGTAACACACGTATTTGTTTCATTTACATGAAATGAACATCATACTACAATATTTTGTGCCACAACTAATTATAAGCTGTTGAAATCAGAATGCATAATATCTTTGTTCCTCTTAATCATCCTAGTTTAAAAACTCATACAGCAAAGATTCCAAATGTTTCTTAGTTTTGCAGTTTAGACAGTTTGAAATCAAATTATTAAGGCACTCAATGAGAAAGAATCCTGTTCATAAATGTGATTAAATTATGTTTATTACAAGATGCTGGTTTCGTTTTAATTAGCAAAATTGTCAAGTCATTTTTAGAGAAACAAGCGCTGAACAAATTTCAGTGCTACATAAGAACCTAAAGAACTGAAGAATTTTGATAAATGAAATAATTCAGTTACAAAGGAAAATGCTGTTTTCCTGTTGACGATTAAGAAATATATATCGTTAACCGACAAATTAATCATTGTGCATGCATTTTTTTCCATGACAAATCAGATTTATGCAATTTTAATTAATTTATATTTGAAGAACCCATGTGGTGGAATTTCAGAGTTAATTCAAGTAAAAGCTGACAATTAAATAATTTTATTTTTATTTTGAAGGAAGCAAATGATTTCACAGCAATTAATGAACAAAATACTTTGCAGAACACGTCAAACTGTACCGCTTCAACACTTAATGTTTGCACTGAAACTATAATAATGGTAATCATTTTTTTATTTTCATGCAATATTATATTTATTCTCGGCAGATTAATTTGCTTCCAAACACAGTCAAGCAGATCATTCGTTATTAATGTGTAGTCAAAATAGGGACTAACACATTTATTCTAACATATGTACGTAATCTAAATAACAAATTAATAAATATTATTAATTAATAATCAATGAACATTTTTTTTCAACAAACATCACTATATCCACTCCACTACAAATTATCGCCTTTTTAAACTAGATCTAAACAGACTGTGTCAGGCAATTTGCAGAAAACAGAATCTTCAATGGCATCTGAGAAAACATTTGAAAGGGGAATCAAAACTCCGAAACACGTTTCATAAATATGTCAAAACAAGCACTACGGTCTGATAAGTCGTTTTAATAAAACACAAACTCTGTGATAAACGGATATTTCGGCAATATGATTTTCCAGTAAATTGAATTTTCGGGGAAAATAACCTTCAATGAAATGAACATTAAAGTGTAAGCAATCGGTCAATGGAACGAAATTTTAGGTGAAGTAATCCTTTAAAAACATTTGAAGAGAAGAATCAAAACAAAGAAACCTGTTTTATAAATATACCACAGCAAGGAGTATAGTCTGATGGGTCCTTTAGTAAAATACAAATATATAGATAAATCGATCCTACGGGAAAATGACATTTCAATGAAATAAATTCTTAGGTAAAGTAAACTGTTAGATGTATTAAATTTTCAAGTGTAAGTAGTCCATCAAAAGAAATTTTAGGTGAAGTAATCCTTTGATGAAATGAACCGCTCGATAACATAATCTGTTATTGACATGAACATTTCAGTAAAAAGATCTTACGGTAAAGCGAACTTTTCGGTGAAACAAATCTTCGGTAAAATTATCATTTTGATAAAACGATCTTTCGGTGAAACCAACACAGTAAAACGATCTTTCAGTAAAATGAACTTTTCGGTAGAATAACCCTTCGGTAAAATTGTCATTTCTGTAAATCAACATTTCGTTGAAATTAACAACGCAATGAAGTGATCTTTCGGTAAAGTGAACTTCTCGGTGAGAAAACCCTTTGGTAAAGAGATCATTTCGCTAAAACGACTTTTCGGCGATGTGATTTACACTGAAGTAGTTGTCGGAAATCAATATTGGCATCACTGTTTACGATTTCAATTGGAACGATGTAACAAATTAGTCCTTATAGGCACAAAAGAAGTGCCACGAAATCTCCTGTTGCAATAAGCATGTCTTTCAATGAAAATCAGTAGTGATGAAACATTTGTTAGTAGATATCTATGATATCAGAATTTAGAATTTTCAAAAGCGGGACAAAATGTTCTTCATAGAGAGTGGAGCAAAATTATAGAAACATATGCAGTCGAGTCAGATTAGTGTGACCACCTCCTACTTTTGACGTCAACAGCGCGTAGCCAATGAAAGAAGGCACGTGTCGTGAGCTGGCTTGGAGGGTACATAAGGTGGGCTGTAGGCATTCTGAAACCATATCACTCTTTGCTGTCATGGATAAAAGGAGCGATTTGTGAGATTTGTAAAAAGGGATGATTATCGGCTTTCAGGCCAAGGATGGCAGTATTTCTGAAACAGCGCAGTTTGTGAACTGTTGGCGCATGAGTAACTCTACGAGGTATTAGCAGTCGTCCTTCCCTAATTTGGAGTTGCTGTTTCTAGGGAGAGTAATGTGTCAGCACCGTGGGATAGCCTCATCACTAATACCTTGGAGATGACCTAACTCGGAGCAGATCGAACTTCCAGCCAGAAACCAACAAATGTGATCATTCGGCCACCGGGACGTTTAAATGTTTATGATGCTTGTTTTTGTTAAGGTACTCACATACCCTGAATAAAAAAAAATTTATGTAATTTATAAGAATGCTAAGCACGTAGATCATATTCATATGTGTTGTTAGAAACAATTTATCAAGTAAGAAACAAAATTCAATTCATAATTAATTAATCATTTATCAATTTCGTGATAACTAATGACCTTATCTGAAACACGATACCTGATTTTCAAATCATCAGAAAACAAAAATGTTAGTGGCAAATAACATCTCTTTTATATCTCTAGGAATTGTACTAGAATCATATGGTTCATCCGCATAGTTGGTTGTTTACAGTAAAATCAATGTGTGCGTATTGCAAAATATCATTTTTTTCGCTACCATTGTTAAATTTTATGAGACCTACAAATGACTGATTATCATTCAATCTGGCAGATTTTAGTTCATTCCCTTAAAACATTCCTTACCTTTTTAAATCATTTCACATTTTGAAATTTGGGCAGTTGTAACCAAAAACCAAAGTTATGATGTTTGCCGTCCTTTCTCATATAGAAAAAATGAAGTGTCTCAAACACAGTTGTAGAATAATTTCTTTTTTTTTTTGATTGGACGTTTAACGACTATCATGAGCAACTGCGTGGGCTATAAGCAGTCGCCCGTCCATAATTTACAGTCACTAGTACCAGGGAAAGGAGACAGCCATCATCGTAAGACAAACACAACATCCGTGCCTCACCGGTATTCGAACCCAGACCTTCATCAGACGAATGATCAGAAGCCATCGCTTAGACCACAGCGTCACCGGGGTGGCATTTTAAAAAGATTGAGAAGCAAGTAAAATTAGCTTTTAGTCCGTCAGAAACTTGAAATGGAATAGGAATAAGCACTAGAAATCCCCAGTAGTTTAGCTGGGGCCTTCTTTATTCACATTTTCACAGTCTTTGTTTTTTTTTTCATTCCTCTGAGCCTCTTTCACTTCTGCTTTACACAGTCCGTACTTTGTCGTTGACTCGCTGTTATACGTTGTACATCTCTATTCTTCATTTCTTTCATCATATATTTTCCTGGATTTAGTCCTAATCGTTTAATAATTTTTAATTCTACTTTTGCCCCAGCATTGAGGTGGCATTCAGCATCATAAACAGAGAGCTTGAAAGTGTCCATTCCCCCAAATGTCTCCTTCGGACAACGTCTCCAAATTAGGGAATGGAAACTTTCATTGCTGTTCTGAGTTTTACCATGGAGACTCTTGCTGAGCAGTTGTATGGTGGTTAGTCTCTCATATATAGGTTTGAATAAGTGCATGATGTACCAAAGTACCAAACGGTGCACGTGAAATAACAATCAAATAGATTTAAATCCATTTCCTCCGTAGAAAAAGGTTCATAAAATTGAATATAACTCGAAAACTATTTCGAATCTGTGAAAAACAATTGCAGATCCTGAAAGTAGAAAACAACGGAAAATTAAATAAGTTCATAAATTTGTTTTCGTAATTTTGACCATTTTAGGGTATATGAAATCCTTAAGAAAGCCGGGTGGGTAAATTTCTGGGTACAGATGGATTCATAGACACTGCTTTTGCTTTGAATTGTACGATATTGTTTAAACAATATTCTTTTAGAATCAGTACGTCTAACAGATGACATTTTTTTCTGTGATAAAGATTCGGTGATATTTCGAGTGCGATTCTATTGGAATAGATGCGTTTAAATAAATAGCAAGATTCCTTGGACGGAAAGGTTACTAGGACATTATTTTAATACGATTCACGTGAAACCGCTATCACTAAAAAGGTGCTACTTCTTAGTGGGGAAAATACGCGCAGCAGCCTGTGATTGTCTCTCTTGGAAAACATATTTCTACAAATTAGAAAAACAATATGCGATTAAGTTTTATACATCATAAAAATGTACTGAATTTAGATGAAAACATTTTACTTTTTTCGATGTTCTAAGTATTTGCACATGCCTACGTACAGTCATCAGAGTTTGATAGCAATGGACATATTTGGCTTTGCCGTCCCTGTGGCGCAGTTGTCTAAGCGATGACTTCTGACCATTCGCCCGGGTTCAAATCACTGTGAGGCATGAATGTTTGTGTTTGTCTTTCGGCACTGGCTATCTCTCTCTTCCCTGGAGCCAGTGACCTTAAATTAGGGACGGGCGACTGCTTATAGCCTATTGAGTTGCTCACGGCGGTAGTTAAACCTCCAATCAAAAAGAAAAAAAAATGGCTTGAAGTTAAAAATGTAGCCATATTGATTCATTTACAATTTTATTACAGATACATGACGGAGAAATTCACATCTCTGAATCTCTGTTCCCCCTTCCAAAAAATAAAAAAATTGAAATAATAAGAATTCGAATTCTTTTTATTTTGGTACTAGTTTTTGCATTGTCTAAAATTAACATTGCAGCAATTTGTTCTTTGTTTCTACAAGTCATAGTAATATTCCTAATTTTTTTCGATATCAAGCACTTTACCTAAGATGCATTGATTTTTTAGATCTCTGACTACCTGAAATAAATTGAAAGCACAGGCCAAAATGTAAGTAGGGGTTGAAAAATGCCTTTTCTCCAAGAATGTATTGTCGCATTGAAAAGCATTCGCTGTCATATTAACGTTCTCATTTTCACATATCCACACTTATAAAGGTTGCTACTTATTCGAGTGGGATTCGCTTGAAATCAGTTCTTCTAAATAATGCGTGACCTCCCACAGCGGAAAGCAGCGGCACGTGTAGCATCAGTGAATGAAAAGATGTACGTCAAGGATCAAAACAACAAAAGATTTATCTCGATGAAAAGGTTGCATGTTTATCTGAATACGTTGAATGGAATCATTGTGAGAAATCCCTGGAAAATCTCTGAATAATATCAAAACATTCTATTTTTTGGGGAGTTCCGTTAAGAATGTAAATTTATTCAACTGCCGTTCCATAAAAACTCATTTCAGTTATTGAAATATTCTGCCACACAACTGGTAATTCAATGCATAACAGTAATTATGCAATATACTCAATCACAATAAAACTATATGAAATATTAAGCAATATACTCAATCATAAATATTCAATATACATAAGCACCATTTTAAATATTTCATAAACTGTTCATCATCCGAAACATGTAGAGTTGGTATTGTAAACACATAAATTATTTAAGGGCCATGAATTACCACGTTGAATGGCATGGAGCCAGGAAAAAAGGCTTTATTAAAAAAGCCTGAGAAGCCCCTGATCCCCAATTTAATAAGTGACAGGCCAGAGAGCACGAAACAGAAAATGTGTAGTATAACACGGATTAGTCATGGGGACTAGCATAATAAGAATATCATAAACTGTATCCAGCATGCAACAATATATTGTTACGACTCACCCCCGCCATTAATTAGGGAATTAA
This sequence comes from Macrothele yani, assembly GCA_039090855.1. NCBI lineage: Eukaryota > Metazoa > Arthropoda > Arachnida > Araneae > Macrothelidae > Macrothele > Macrothele yani. The sequence goes on along the minus strand of CM076998.1, from coordinate 87,064,235 downwards.
TGGGCGTGGTGGATGTGTGAAATTAATTAAGTATTAATTATGTTCGAGGCTTGATTGGAGTTTAAAAGTGTAAACAGCAGAGAATGTTTTATCTGGGGATAGGACAGAAAAGAGGCGAAGAATTCTCCCTCTTGCTGGGTGGTCTGGAGAGCGCCCTGTTAGGTCGTAAATCGATGGTCGCAGCTGACGGCCAGTCTAAACAGGGAAGAAGTTACGTTTCGAAGAGGGCTACGTGTGGAAATGAATGAAGATGGGAGACAAAAGGTTTTGCGAATAATCGTACATTCGTCGATTGTTTAGGGCATTTTCGAGAACAATTGCTCTGTGTGTGTGTGGTCCGTGCAGAAAAATAAGATATCGCACTTGGCATGAAAATAAGGAAGAAAGTTTAGTTGTCTGTACGCTCTCCGTTGTGATAGGCTGGATTGGATGCCTTGGATCTGCTACAAGAATTGGGAAATGAAGCAGCGAACCTCCCTGCATTTGATAAGAAACGGAGACGACAACTCGGGGGCAAATGGAGATGCCAGTTTTCCATCAAGTCAGCGGAATGCCTATATCCACGTGATAAAGCAGCAATTTCTAGGCTGGGAGCCTAATGAAAATTAGCGACTGGTTGGCCCAATGAAAGCAAAGTTACAGAGGAATTAAGAATTCGGCGAGTGTACAGTGGTCATTTCAATGAGAAGCGAAGCCAAGTGAAACTCGGGTTTGAATGCCAACCACTGCAGTGTGGAATCATCATCCCCATTCATCCCCTACTGTGGAGGAAGTGAAGAGTCGCGCTTATCTTACGAGGCGAAGCCAGGCCCCTTCAACAAACGTCTGGATGTGTGTGTGTGTATGATTACGGTAGCGCCAGGGGACGCAGCTCCTGCAATGAAATCTTCTATGTAAAAAGGGAGGTGTGTATTACTTTACTGGTGCAATCTAAGTTTGGATATATTCTTGACAGCATCCATGTAAGTAGAAACATTTTGTGTTTATTGTTACATCTGCTACGCAAATAAGTGAAGAACTGAACTGAGAAATAGTAAGACTGAACTGTGGAATTTAGGTTCATTAAAACTATCTCGCGGGAACTGATTTAGGTCAAAGTTGACCCAATACTTATGTTCAGAAAACAGCTAAATTTTATTCGTATGTGTGTCATTGCCATTGTTATGTTTTTTAGCCAATTAAATATTTGTTTAGGCAGTCAGCGCAGTCATAGAACACATTATTTATGTCTACGCATGTGATTGGATCAAATTGTTTAAGTGTATGCCCATATAATTCAGTTTTCGCGCCAAAAACTACGTCGAAGGACCTCAGAGAACAAATATACTAATTGCTTGGCTACGGTTGTTGAATTGATTGACCGCGGTGAAATAGCAGCCGAGCTTGTAACATTTTTTTGTTGACAGCTGTGGGATAATGAACCACTGTCGTAACATTTTGTGGGCGAGCAGTGAATGCATAACCTAGCTCGGCCCGGTACCGTAACAATATAAACAAGTACCAAACAAGCCATCAAATACATAATGTGAAGTTATATAAATATTACAAAATTTTGGCAAGCCAAAACGCTGAAAGTCAAACTAGTGCAAAAGGTCAAGTATAATATATGATAAGTATACACTGGTGCGCAGCACAATATATGAGAATAGTCCGAAGACTTACATCTCGAAGCTACATGTGAAATATTTATTCACACATGTAGCAGTAGGTGGGAACTGTAAACAGAAAGGAACTGAATATAACTCTCATTCCAATAACTATGTCCCACAAACCATGCTGATATGAGAAACGAATATAACTAATATTAACAGCAAATCAGCATACTGGCAATACACTACATTGAATAAACACTAAAGAATAAGATACGCCGAGAGCGGCGTGACCAATATACAGTAAATCAATAATCGAGTTATAATACCATATTATATATGCCTGTAGTCATAGTACCATTATGTATAACCACAAGAACAATGCAGGCTATTGGGTCATGCATTAAAAAGATCTGAGTTACTGATGAAATGTGAAGTCAGGAAGTCAAAAGGTGGTAAGTGAATGTAGGTCTAAGAGGCATGGAATCACGGTCCATGAGGCCACAACATGGGTAGTACGAAGTTTAAAAGGCAGTAGTGAATTAAAATCAAAATACCAGATTAAAAGGTGCAGACCACAATATGATAAGTAATCAAGTAGCCATTAAAGTAGTAAATGATATTTTCCTGAATGTCCTGTAGTTCACAACACCTCTAATGTTTGAAGGCAATTCGTTCCAGTTTCGAGGACCAGCTGCATTAATACCGTAGTATGCAATGTTCGAGCGAACCCTAGGAACCAGAAAGTTAAGACTGCTCCTAGTATTATGAAAATGTGAAAAATGCATCAACTCCAGGATGCCTAAGTATTTATTAGAATGAATTCTATTATGCATGAAAAGTAATATGCGAAAAGTGTATAATTTATTAAATGGCAAAACGTGGTATAGACTATAAACCCGGCAAGCACTAGGGTCATTACCCAATAAAAGAATGTATATTTGTTGTAGTACAAATAATCGAGAGACATTGCGCAACGAAGTCTGACACTAGGCCAATAAACAGTAGGAGAGAAGAGAATAGATGAAATAATAGTATAAGAAAATTTTAATTCGAGACGTCAACATTCCCGATATCCTGTGAATCTCCTATATACGCATTCTAAGTTGAAATGCCAAATGATTAATGTGTGTATCCCAATGTAGGGACTCATTGAAGAAAACTCCCAGAAATTTAATTGAAAGCTTAAAAACAACTGGAACATCTTAGAGTAAAATCACACGAAATAAAGAAATATAGGTACAGAAAAATACACTGGCGTGCAAAAATTAGGGACGAGACGGTTTTTCGAATGTAACGTCGTGCAGAAGTGCTGCACATGGACTCAAATCATACCATAAGATCCCCAAGATGTAAGAATATGGGACAAGTGAGCAAAACCGTCCAAACAAGGAATCCAAAGATACAAAGGCCCTTTATTGAAAAGGTAGCTTCGAGCACAGCTGGACAGAAGACAGAAACGTCCATGTGACAGGCGGCTCCTAAGAAAATTCCAGTCTTTAGTAAGGGATATTATCACCCCTGACTGCGTTGCAGGATTTACAACGTCTGTCCATGCTGAGGACGAGGTTGCCAAGGAGCTGTTGAGGCATCGCGGTCCATTTCTCTTGTAGCGCCAATCGCAGCTGTGGAATCGTTGCTGGCGGCTGGTGACGTGCTGCCAAGCGTCTCCCAAGAAGGTCCCACGCCGTGTCCGATTGTATTTAGGTCCGGGGATCTTGCGGGCCAATCCATGCATTGAATATCTTCACTCTCCAACAGCTGTGCGGCAGCCACTGAGCGATGAGGTGCAGCGTTGTCGTCCATGAAGAGGAACTCAGGACCCACAGCACCTCTAAACATACGCACGTGAGGCAGGAAAACCTCGGTACAATAGCGGACACCAGTGACTGAACATCCTTGGAAGATGTGGAGGTCAGTACGGCTACCAAGCATGATACCGCCCCAAACGAGAACTCCACCATCTCCAAACCGGTCACTTTCGGGGATGTTGGAGGTGTAATTGGGTGTTCCCTGCTTCTGTCATGGTTTGAGGGTGGGGGGATGTCCTACGAGGGTACCACAGAGCTCCATTTCTGTGAGAAAAGAGTGAAAACATCGGCCAATGTCTACCAGGACAGGGTTTTGAAGACAGTGGTCAAAACTGTGAGTCACACTCTCTTCCAAAACCGAACGTCGAGCTTTCAGGAGGGTTCCTCACCTGCGCACAAGGCCAAGTCAACCCAGAAGTGGCTTAAGACGAATTTTCCAGATTTTATTTCTCCAGCTGATTGGCCCTCAAGCAGCCCAGACCTCAATCCATTGGACTACAAGTTGTGGTGTCTCTTTCTGGGGCGTCTCTTTCTGCAGGCTATGGCTTCCATACTGGAAGACATGGCCTGCAGAAAGAGACACCCCATTATTGACAGTCTCAAACGCTCTTTGGTGCGGGAAGCAAAAGCTTTGCCTCTGGAGACGCTTCGTAAAGCTATTGATGAGTGGCCACAGAGACTAGGACTCTGTGAAGGCAAATGGATGCCATTTTGAAAAGTGATTGGTGCCATGTATTCGCATGTATACTACTTACGTCATATTACAGGTATATTAAAATATCTTTAAATTTGTTGTGCTGTTTCATTGAATACTTTGCAACAGTATTAAAGTTTTTTTTAGTGTAGTCTGGACGAATAACATTAACCCCTATAATCATGGTATTTACATTAATTTGTCCAACCCTGTTATCCGTTACTTTAACTTAAAAGTTACTTTAACAGATGAGACTAGTCGTTCCTAGCCACTGAAAACTACACTATGCATATAAAAGTCATTATGATGTAATGCGGCATATGTCACAGAAAAAAATTTACTTACGAGTCCAAATTATTTATCATTCAGGAGTTCAGTACGTCATCCAATTTGCACACATTTAGCCAGACCTTATTGGCTTTGAATTAAAATAATTTAAATACCTGTTCAATGCATCATCCGAGTATAATTAACCATCTTCTCTCCTTTTCGCAATCGTGAACATTAAAACTTCGTCTTGCTCGTCACTATGAACATTGGTCAACAACGAACTAAAAATGATTACGTAAGAATCGTTTAGTAACACATAGGAACATCGTCTACACTACGAAAAGCTCACAGAAGATTGCCTAACCATTGTCAAATCAACATTGCCTCTCGAATATTCAACATCGAACCATTATCACTCGAGTCTTTTTACGCGGTTTCACTATGACCTGCTGTTAGATCGTTGCCAATGTTGAATTAATCGAGAAAGAATATGTGGCGTAACTCAGGAAAACGTTTAACGAGAAGAAATAAAATTTTCATGAGAATACAGGAAATCAAAAAGAAGGTTAAAATACTGCCCCTCATTAAATACGGGCGCTCGCTAAATATATTCTTCAGTTAAAATTCCCATTATGTAAAATTATTCATACGTGATAATATGCATGTACGTTTATACACTATCTACCAACAAGTAATTGGACACCTGTGATAGCAAAGGAAAACGAAGTTTATTCACCTTCAATAGTTGCTGGAGTCTCAACGAGCGGCGATTACAGCTGCGAGCATCCGGGGCATACTCTCAACCAGACGTTGTACGACGGCTAGCAGTATTTTCTTCCACTCGGCTTGGAGAAGACAGGTCAGTTCCTTCACCGATTTCGGACGGTGGGGGCACCCCTTAAGTCGACGCTCCAACTCGTCCCAGAGGTGCTCGGTAGGGTCAAGGTCTGGGCTCTGCGCAGGCCAGTCCATTCGATTAACCCCATTGACACCAAACCAAGCCATGGTGGACCGCGCAACATGACAGGTGGCATTGTCATCCTGAAAGTAACATGGGTCCACCCCGTAAAACCGCCACAACGTAGGAAGCGCATGGTCATCCAAAAGGGTGCATTAGGTCTCGGCGTTGAGTCTACCAGCAATTGCGACCAAGGGTCCCGTGCCATACCAGAAGAAACACCCCCATAGCATAATTCCACCGCCGCCGAACTTCACGTTGGCACAATACATTCCGGCAGGAGGCGTTCTTCAGGCAGACGCCAAATCCATACCCTGCCATCCGAATGGTAGAGGGTGAACCTTGATTCGTCGCTCCAGCGAACCTGTTTCCACTGTTCAACGGTCCATTGTCGACGTTCTTTGCACCACGTTAGCCGAGCAGCGCTATTGGACTTTGTCATCAAAGGCTTGTCGGCAGCAGTACGTCCATGATAACCGAGCAGATGGGCTTCCTTACGGTTGGTATTCATCGAAAGAACACTCCCAGATGCCTGTTGAAACTCTTCGCGGATGTGGCCCATCGATTTGGTGCGGTTCTTTCGAATTTCTCTTGCCAGCACCCGTCGGTCTCTAACTCCTAGTTTTGTGGGTCTGCCGTGTCGGGGCACATTCCGACAGTCACCTCTCATATTCCACTTGCCAATCACATAGGCTACTGTTGATTTTGGGTACTTCAGCTTGCTGGAAATGTCACGTATGGATCGGCCATTTCTGCGATACCCGACGATTACACCTTTCTCGAAATCAGAGAGCTCTGAACTGCGTGGCATCTTGCATGCGACTGGTTTCGTTGATCAGGACCGCATATATCGTCGATTGCAGGGGTGTCCAATTACTTGTTGGTAGATAGTGTACTATATATCATTAACAACTGAACGTATCCGAAAGAATAAATTCCTTAATTGCATCAGTACTGATGTTTATTAATGAAACCTTTCTGCTAGGTATTTTCAACTTGACGGTCGCTGGAGACTGACCTCAGTTTTAACAACACAACACGCACGAATCAAAAGTAGAATCGATCTTCCCAATGCAAAGCTCGCTTGGAGGAATCTCCTTTCTCACCATTACTCTCCTATCATTCTCTGCAACTGGCCATACTCTCCTATCCCTCTCTGCAACTGGCCATACTCTCCTATCCCTCTCTGCAACTGGCCATACTCTCCTTTGTCTCCATTGCTCTCTTATCTCTTTCTGCAATTGGCCCCCATAAATCCGCTTTAATGTGAGTAAACCCCACGCATCCTCAAAAGAGGGTGGGGCGGGTGCACTGTGTAGGTGGCCTGTTTTCAACTCTGCTGATGGCCTGTTTTAACAGCAATGTATAGCTCCTTGGAGTGGGTAGCAGGCAGTGTCCCTTGCCCAACTACCTTGCTAAGCATTTGATGTACTCCTTCCTCATTACTTTTCGATAAACATTCAGGATTTCCCTGCGCTGATACAATTTCGTCCTGTACGCTACCATTTTTATTCATCTATTCCAGGATAGTGCGGAGCGGATTTTCTCTGTCTGATTAAATATGGAATTTCATTAAATTTTGTTACTTAGCTTATTAAAAGTTATAATCTTAGCTTTCCCCTCCCTCGTTAAATCCGGGGACTTCACTAAATTTCGTTCGTTAGAAACGATCAAATTGATCTTAAATTAACATTATACCAAACAAAAGTTCCTTTTTTGCTCGTTAAATCCGAAATCTCGCTAAATACGGGCTCATTACAAGGAAGTTCTACTAAATGTTCAAGTTCGTAAAACACATTAATTAGCAGTACATCTTTCGCACATTTGTCAACATTCCTCGGACTCATTGCTCGCTGATTTTTTCCACCTTCATATCATTAAATGTCAGAGTTAAATCGACGCTGTCGACTGAAATACCCACATACTCAGCTATAAACCGAACAATCGTTCTACTTTCTTGCATCACGCTCGCCTCTGATGTTTACCTCTTAGATGGACGTAGAGAGTCATCTAGTACAGTCTGCATCATCACAAGGCTCCCTGATCCAACAAAAGTTTCTGTGCTACTTGACAACTGTGAATATGTAAAAACGTTTTATTCTAACGTCTACTCAATGCCATATCATGGGGAAATGCATTCCAAAGACAGGTATTTTATCACCTCCCATAGCATTGTTTCTGTATTTCTGAAAGTCTTTGCTGTCTAGTTCAGAACATCTCTTGATAAAAAACGAACAAATGGATTTATAGCATTGAAAATTGATACAGAGCCATATAAGACTATGTGCTATTCGCAGCAAGATACAGCTTACTCATATTTACCAGAAGTCTGTTAGAACACGATTTTAGAACAATCCAAGTATATACCTCACTTACATGCGCATAAACGTTCGACAGAAGAATATTGCCCATAATATATCATAGATATGCTTGCAGCAGAAATTTAAATCTCCTCGCCAGACTCCGACAGGGTCCGAGAATTGTAATTCGGGATCTTCGGATTTAACATAATAGAGACTTTGCAATTCACGCATTGCATACGAATCTGTGGAAATATTCCCGGCACTTGGTTATGCGTCAATTTGTAGAGAACAAACTTGTCGTACCTTTAGCTCCGGTTCTGACGGATCGAGGAAAACATACAATTTTGGACATGTCTAATTCTATCCTTCTATCTCTATCATCTGCAAAAACGATATCTTAGCTTCTACGTGTCGCGATAGAAAACTTGCCGTATTTTTCGCATACAGAAAGCACTTTTTCCAAAAATATTGATGTCATAATCCCCTTGCGTCTTATATACCGAAGCTCATTATTATCGCAATGAATATATACGCATGTATGCTGCTATAAAGGCTGGTAAACGAGTTAAAAATGTTATGACTTTAATAAGGCATAACAATTTATACTCTTCTGCTCTTTTTCTACAATGTATTGTAAATGCTTGCATATACGTTTTTCCATTGTTAACAACGCGCGCATTTTTTTATGAGCCAAGCCTGCTATCGTTCTAGAGATGTTTATTTGTGCCCGTGGGCATATCCGTGCGTTCGACAGTTAATTATGTAAAATACAGTTTAAGCACATCCCTCATGTGTTGTACTTAGCGTTTTGAAACAGACATAAAAGGACAATCATAATTCATTTAAAAAGGAAAGTAGCGCAAAAAGCAGAGAACCTCATCTTAGGATGAAACATAACAAGAGACTCTTAAGGTACCCACCAGCAAACTGGGGACGTATTATTCCTGCTGCAAATTAATCGGTTTATGCAAAACCTTCGCGTAGAAATGCAAAAAAATGTTATTCAGTCACAGTAACTTAAATACTGTAGAGTCGCAATTGTAAAGTAATTTTTGGAAAAATCCATTCGTGAAACATATTCTTGAACTGGGGGAACGTAAATTTATTTGTCGTTTAAAACATACTATAGAGCCGTAATTTGGAATTAATTTTCGGAAAAAATCCTTATGTGAAACATGTACTTGAACTGGGGGAACATACATTTATTTGCAGTTTAAAACATACTGTAGAGCCGTAATTTGGAATTAATGTTCGAAAAAATCCGTATGTGAAACATGTACTTTAACTGGGGGAACGTAAATTTATTTGCCGTTTAAAACATACTATAGAGCCGTAATTTGGAATTAGTTTTCGGAAAAAATCCGTATGTGAAACATGTACTTGAACTGGGGGAACATACATTTATTTGCAGTTTAAAACATACTGTAGAGCCGTATTTTGGAATTAATTTTCGAAAAAATCCGTATGTGAAACATGTACTTGAACTGGAGGAACGTACATTTATTTGCAGTTTACTGCATACTATGGAATCTCAATTTTGAAGTAATTTTTGAAAAAATCCATATGTGAAATGCGTACTTGAACCGGAGGAAAGAACATTTATTTATAGTTTACAACATACTGTACAGTCGTATTTTTGAAGTAATTCTTGAAAAATTGACGTTCGTGAAGCGTGTACTTGATATAACTTATGTACGCTTCACGAACTGAAAATATGTGTACTTACATATATTTGTATAACTGCAAATATATGTTATATATGTGTAGTGTGTACATATATTTGCAGTTTACAACATACTGTAGAATCATGATTTTGAACTAATTTTTGGAAAAATCCATATGTGAAACGTGTACTTCAACTGGAGGAAAGAACCTTTATTTACGGTTTAGAACATACTGTAGAGTAGTAATTTTGAAGTAATTTTTGGGAAAACCCGTTCGTAAAATGTATACTTGAACTGCAGGAACGTACATTTATTTGCTGTTTACAACACGCTGTAGATGTAGAGTAGTAACTTTGAAGTAATTTTTGGAAACATCCATATATGAAACGTGTATTTCTACTAGAGGAACGTACATTTTTTTGCGGTTCACGACGGAGGGTGCCGCCATGTCCGACAGTCTCGCTTCCTTGCTGTTCGCCAAGAACATTCAGAGTTTAGCCTGTTCAATTCCTTGATGATATTTTTATTTCGAATGGTTCTTGGCAAAGATTTAGATTAAATAAACAAACAAATCCCCGTTCCTTGGAATTGTTTCTAGGACACAGGATGCCGATACACTTTGACCAAGGCTATCTTTCTTTGACACATCAACCATGTGGTAAAGACGATCATCCGAATCAGTAACGATCGCCAGGGGCTGTACGAATTGTTGACATCGCTGGCAGATCCTGCACCCCATGTATGCCACTGGCTGATCGACTGAGGGGCATTTGTCTATGTTGTTTCCATCAGCGGTATCGCACATTGCTAATTTCACAAGGGCTAAATGATTCATGAGTTGCTACTTTTTCCCAAAACATGTACTTTTTTCTTAATAAATAAAATTCTTTAAATCGCCATATTATTTTTTCCTTAATTTTTTCTAAAAATATAAGGAGGCGTCTTATACATATACCAGTGCGTCTTTTATTCCGAAAAATACGGAAATGTACCGGATGAAAAGAAACGTTCGGGTCTAATTTCATATATGTTTCTTTGTTTCTCCGTCTATCTTCCTTTAATTCCCTGTTTCTGAAAGTCTGATTGAAACATCTGTTTTTGTCGCTTACACAGACAGCAATGGACACAAGATGAGCGATTTCTTTGCTCCACCGTTAATCGTGCAGTATGATCTCTAAAATCGACAGCATCATTTCTTCCGACTGGCAGGTTGGTGGTCTGACTCGTGCATGAACGGAAGGACTGTAAGTACTTTTCTCAATCATACAAGAAAAATAGTGTCCTACATCTGAAATCTGATTTTTGAAGCGGAGATACCATCTCTGAAAAAGGTGGATAGACCAAAAAAGTAATCTATACTTTTTCCAAAGGCCATATATGACGTTGATCTTTTTTTTTTTTTTTGATTGAAGGTTTAATGACCACCATGAGCAACTCAATGGGCTATAAGCAGTCGCCCGTCCCCAATTTAGGGTCACTGGTTCCAGGAAAGGGAGAGAGCAGGTGCCGTAAGACAAACACAACATCCGTGCCTCACCGGGATTCGAACCCATACCACTTTCGGACGACTGATCAGAGGCCATCGCTTAGACCACCGCGCCACCGGGACGGCGACGTTAATCTTGTGCATATGCTTTCTCCTATCAGTCAGAGAACATACACTGAGGTGCCAAAAAAACTGGGAAGGGCGCCTAATAGTCAATTACATGCCACCACACCCATGCGGTAAATAGTATTGGAACCGAGACCACTGGAAACGTACAGTCTGGTCAGAAGAATCATGGTACCAACTGTTTCAGGAAGATGGCCGAATCTGGGTATGGGACAAACCCCACGAGGCAATGGATCCCGCATGCCTACAAAGAACAGTACAGGCCGTTGGTGTCTCTGTTATGGTGTGGGGTATTTTTAGCTCAGAGTACCTCCGGAACAACATACTAACTTTTTGTCGCAATAGAAGCATTTTAGTCAAGTTATGACGCAGAAGTCCAATCGAATGGATCCTTCTTCTATGTGCTGGCCTTTGAACCATTTCGATGATATTCAACAGAACCGGTTCAATATATCTCCGGAACAATAGGATAACGTTTTGTCGCATTCGAAGCATTGTAACGTAAGTTATGACGCATAAAGACAATGGAATGTATTCCGCTCTAATGTCCTGACCTTTGACCCAATTTCTTCCGTTTACAATAGGATTCGTCCCAAGATGGTCTCCTACCGCATACGAAAATTTCATAAAAATCGAATAATTTTTGTGCACGGTATGACGCATAACGCAATGGAATGGATCTCGCTCCTATGTCCTGACCTTTGACCCATTTCGCTCATTTTAATAGAATTTTCCCCCAACTGGTCCCCTACCACATACTTAAATTTCATCGAAATCGAACGATTATTACGCAAGTTATGACGCATACGAGCAATGGAATGGATCCCGCTCCTATGTCCTGACCTTTGACCTCATTTCTCCCATTTTCAATAGGGTTCGTCCACAGGCGGTCCCCTACCACATGCTAAAATTTCATGAAAAATGGAACCATTTTTACGAGAGTTATCGTGCGGACAGACAGACGGACAAAGCTGGAGCATATACGCTTCTTCAACCTACGGTTGGAAAGTGTAAAAAAGTGAGGACTGTGTTTTTGCGTTAATACTCGAAAGGAATTGTGGAAAGATTTCTGAAAATTCAGAATTTTCCATTAAGATATCTTAAAAACGGCAGTTTACTGTCAATATTAGAAAGGAATTGCGAAATGATTTCTGAAAATTCAGAATTATCTTCGAGTTCCAAAAATCCGTGAAATTCATATTTCTCTCTGTCATTCCACGGAAAAGGTTGTATCATAAATATGCTTCGTTAATTCACGAAAGGAATCACGGAAAGTGGCTCATGAATTTTAGAATTTTTGTTACAATGTACGCATGTTTGAAAACTGGAGTTCATGTTTTCTTCTCTTCGACAGAGTAAGAAATTTTGAAGTCAGACACAATGAAGCAGATATATCACCTTTGACGGATAAGCAAGAGGATGAACATTACGAAAGTCATGTACTTTCTTTCGCCGTATTTGAATGCACCTAAAAGACAAAACGCAGCAAAATGACAGGATACAGTTGCACACATGTGCATAAGACACTATACAGTACACAGCAAATTATCATTACACAAGTATTGCGTCAGTGTTTTACAGAGAATCATTTGGATTTATCAAATTCGAAACGGCGCATCGCCTTGCACTTTGAATTTTCGTTTTCCATAAAGTCCCTTCATACCTGTCACATTATTTCTTGGTTGATGTTAGAGTACCTTCTAATCTTAGGGATCACACCATTTATGATTTTTGCTTGTTCAAAGCTGAAAATGGTATTTCACCCTTTTAACTTCTGCAAGGGGGATATTTTCCTTCGTCAAACAGGCGTCAACGCTCTTTCCACGTTTATAAGTGAGTCAAGGAAAAATTCTCATCGGCCGCCACCGGGAATCGAATGCAGAGTCTTCTAGTGACGCGTCGGATATGCTTCCACTGCACCCCAGCGGCCTCGAAGTCTCCATACTCACATAAGACTAACTGCCAAATCATATGGCAGAATTCGAGACCGCTGTGGTACAGTAGTAGCATGTCCGGCGCGTAACTGTAAGACTTTGGGTTCGATTTCCGGTAGCGGCCAATGATAATTTTTCCGTGACTAACTTATAAACGTGGAAAGAGGGATGACTTCTGTTTGATGTTCCATTCCGCGTCAATTGTGTGTATTAATTAATATTTTTTTATTTGACGCATACATCTGGATGATTTAGTGAAAGATTCATCTTTGGTAACACTTAGTCATAACAACCCGAAACATAATTTTGAAATGAGTACTTTCAGAGTTGACATATAATCTGTGGAATTATGAACAGGTAAACTTCGTAGACAAAATTATTTTGTCTGAAAATGCTTTATAAATGTCAAATGACATTTCCTTGAAAACATGTCATATTAGGTTTTCAAAGCTATCTTTCATACTTACAATCAAGTTGCAAAGAAAGGAAGTAAAACTTTGCTATGGCTTGGTGCGTTGAATTTCTATTTATTTTTTTAGTTAAAGGCTAACTTTTCATTTCTAAACAAGTATCCTACAATTGAAGTAACCAGCAAACAAAATTAATTTAAGAGATATAAAAATCTAATTAATGCAGTATTTTATTATTTTCAATATTCCTCGGTTTTTTAAAATGTTTTTAGAAAAGAAGCTCTGGTGTTAGATAGTTTTCAAATTTATATCAATTCTAATTAACGACTCTTTTTTAAACCTCAAGCAAAAACCAAAATTTCTTCATGATATATCAGGAAAATTCGTACCATTTCCGTGCTTCTTGGAATAAATAAACTTACTGCTGATGCATAAAAATTAGGAAAAGCTCCATTTTAATTTATTTCCTAGGACATTGCGTCTACTATTTTCATTAAAATGTGGGTGTTTTCATGAATTTTATCGGCACTGGAGATTTTCAAATTTTACGAACATTACTTTTTTTTAAGTGTCACAGTTTTATTATAACTTCACATTCATCTGCAATTTCGTTACGGAACCTGTCCAGATATTAATTTAAAAAGTAAAACAAACACTAAAATATAATCTCTTATTTTTTATCTGCTTCTTAGGCGCACATTTCTGTGCGTCTTAATAGGAGAAAACTTGAGATGCAATAACTACTTGAAAATCTCACGCATTCAGATAGCTCCTTTTCCTTTGCTAGTTGTTTTTATCTTTTAAATAATTTTTTCTTTGATATATGGGATATTTAAGCATACGTTATTTACTCCATTTATTTGCTTTTTCGAAACAAAGTATTAAGAGTCTCGTGCAAGAATGTTTGTCGAAGTAAGGTTTGTAAAATAACCGCGAACATGGAACGCCTGATCTCAGTAAAAATATTTCACATAACATTAATTAGTCATTGCTTGTTTACGTTGTTCAAAAAGTTCATAGCAGAATTGTTACTAAAATTATGTTCTACACAGCAAAATAAGCTCAACACCTCGCCGCATATTTGTGTAACTGGTAAACAAACGCAAATTGGCAAATTAATATTTCATTCTTTGCCGAGAGCAAAATACATTTCTCGTCTTACATTTTTTGGTTTTTAATTTGAAGATGCGAACAGAAAAATTTGCAATTTAAAAGTTTACATATTTATTTGAGTAACAGTGAAATAAAGTGACATTCGTTTCAGTGGTATTGCTACATTGGTAAAACTCAAAATTTTAAATGCATATGTCTAAATGTTTCACTCACTGACGTTATTTTAAAAGAATCTTAAAAGCACCAGGAGATTTGTGAATATTTATTATTGCTCAAACTGCTCTAGGGATTGTTAGTGTTTGCGTGTTGCTGGACCAAAAAAAAAAAAAAAACGTGAGTGAGGCGAAAAAACATGTATGTGTAATATTTATGGCATTGTAACACAGAGAATATTTCTTTGTGCTTGGAAAAAGATAAATACAAATGGCACAGAGACTCTATGTACCGTAGAAGTATAGCAACAGTAATTTTTAATTTTTATGTCTAACGGAGCATTTCTTCTCTTAATGACTACCATAAGCGACGAAAAGCGGATAAGCAGTCGCACTCCCAAATTTGGGGTCAGTGGTTGCAGGGAGCGGAAAGAGCCAATACTATAAAAATTGACTGTAGATCTTACGGTTTTAAACCGTTTTCCAGGTTGCCAAGACAAAACCGTAAAATCTACAATTTTATGCCGTGTTGGAGCAAAGCTATAGCTTTGCTCCAACACAATCAACACATTCGTTCCAGCCAAATTTTTGTGTTTTCGTGATTATTTGGACTGTGACTCACTCCAGCCAAATTCTGTGCAGTTTTCTTCATTAAATGCAATTTTGGAGTAAAGCTATAGCTTTGATTCAACACTATAACTATAGCTTTACTCCAACACTGTTCTCGTGATTATTTGGACTGTGACTCGCTCCAGCCAAATTCGGTGCTGTTTTCTTCATTAAATGCAGTGTTGGAGCTTTCATTCAACACTGCATTTAATGAAGCAAACAACACAGAATTTGGCTGGAGCGAGTCACAGTCCAAATAATCACGAGAACAGTGTTGGAGTAAAGCTATAGTTATAGTGTTGAATCAAAGCTATAGCTTTACTCCAAAATTGCATTTAATGAAGAAAACTGCACAGAATTTGGCTGGAGTGAGTCACAGTCCAAATAATCACGAAAACACAAAAATTTGGCTGGAACGAATGTATTGATTGTGTTGGAGCAAAGCTATAGCGTTGCTCCAACACTGCATAATTCTGTAGATTTTACGGTATTGTGTTGGCACCCTGGAAAACGGTTTAAACCCGTAAAATCTACAGTCAAGTTTTTACAGTGAATGCTGAAGGACAAACACAACGTCCATGCCTCATCCAGGACTCGAAAGCAGGTGTTCTCGGAAGAACTGTCAAAACTCGGCGGCTAGACCACTGCGTCACTGGGGCGGAGTGTACATTTTTCTATGATAATCCTGTTAAATACTGTAAACCAGTTTTAAAACCAGAAATCAAACAAGAAATATGACACCGAATTTTTTATTGTAATGAGCACGTCTTTTGATTATAGTATCACTTTGTCCATCCGTCCGTTGGTCTGTGAAAAACATATCTCTGAAACTATTAATCCGATTTGAAAAATTCGTTTTACCCTGGAAAGCCGAAAATGTGAGAACCATGATCCTTGCTTTTAAAATTTCTTCCAGTGCACAAGTTCACAGCTAGAGAGCGTAAATGTAGATGCTATCGAATTCAAAATATATTTTAATCCTATATCATTACTTCTAAACATCTGATTGCGAAAATTCTTTCTTCTTTTCGATAGCATTTATAACGAAGACTATTTTCGGTACATAAAAAGAATGCATAGTTTTTTCCTCTAGGGACGCAAAGGTCAATTGCAATTTCCCAGATATTTCTGTTTCTAAATGATAAATTCAAAAAATCCTATTTGCATCAGTTAGAGCTTCTGGTAGGAAATGTTCCGCTTATAATTCCTAATGTTTGGTAAATAATGGTTTTGTCACTAGGGGGCGTAAGTTTATATTTCTGTTTCTCATTTATTTGCAGCAATGTCTGCGCAATACCTCTACTCCTAAAAAAAATATTTATTTGACCGAAAGGCGTTTCTGGTACGAAATGTTTTGCATGTAACTTAAAATTTTTCTTAACTTACAAGTCTGCCATCAGAGGGCATGTGCTCACGTTTGTGTTTGCAGCATATTTACTGCGATATCTGCGCACGTAAAAACCCGACTAAAATAGGATTTTTCAGTCAGACACTATAAACTACGAAAAATACGTGTGGTCATTTCCTTTCGAAATAATGCACAATTTCTCCACTAGGGTTGCAAAGTTTTAATCTATTTTTCTCAATATGTGTTCTTCTAAAAGTCAGTTGTTCTTTTTAATGAATGCATAGTTTTCCCGCTAGGGGCAAAAATGTCATAACCTTTTTCTCGCTGTATCTGCTCCCAGGAGACGTATCTAAAAAATTATATGAAAAACACCTTTCTCATATTTTCTACTTTTCCATTATTCAAAATTTTTCTACTCCGGGCGTGAAATTACTTCATTTTCCCTCTATATCTCTCTTAGCTGTTCGACTTGAAAATCCGTTTGCCTAGGAAAACCTGTCAAAATTAACAATAATGTTCACCAAAACTTTTTGTGTGTAATTTGTTAGTTTTCGCAACATTTTCTACAGCCGCTAGAGGGCAAAGGTAGCTATTTCAATTTCTAGATATTTCATCGATTTTCGATATCCGAATGTTAACGCATTTTTTGCAAAAACAATCGTACTTATATTATCACTTTGTCCGTCCGTCTGTTCACCTGTGGACCTCAGATCTCTGCAACAGTTTGTCAGATTTGAAAAATTCTTTTTGCATTGCAAAACCTGAAATGTAAGAGCAATGGTCCTTGCATTCCGGTTTTTTCCGATGCATCACTTCGCCGCTAGAGAGCATAAATGCAGTTACTTTCCGCCTCAAAATTCATTTTCCTCCCATATATTTGCTTCTAAATATCCGATTGAAAAATTGTTTTTTTCCTTTCAGTGCCATTTATAGCGAAGACTACTTTAGATACACTTTCTTTTTCAAGCATTTCATAGACCTTCTGCTAAGTGCGATAACAGTGATATCTCTGTTTCTGAAAACCCTACTAAAAAATTCTTTCTGCATTGGTTGCAGGTATGAGACTTACAGGGAAGCCTTTGTCTTCGATGATGAAAATGGAATACGCACAAGGATTAAAGCTCAATATCTGCTACTTGAAGCAGTGTTCCGGCATATATGTAAAAGTGGCAGGACAACTGAGACTGGGAAAGTCGTAAGCTGATATTTTGCATTTTGAAGATTTTTTAACACAAATATTAAAATAATTAACTCCCTCGGCGGAAATCGTTACATAATGTTGAAACATTTTAGAAGCCTTAATTTTGTGAGAGGCAAAAGATTTATTCTACCTAAAATATCCATTATCTTTCTATGTACCTTACTTAATTTGCAATGATCTTGACGTGCTTGATCTATTCGTATGAATAATGGTTGTGCCGTCAAGAAGTTTACAGGAACGCATTTGAAAGGACGGCACAATCAATTAGAAATCTAACATCTTCTCAATGTGTCGCTAAAGTGTCAGTAGAAAGCCGTCTCATTTTATACTCTATCTCCTGAGAGTACATCTCAGATCAGACTTAAGTGCAAATCTGGATTAATGCGTATTCGCAAAAGACTTGTGCGTACCTTGGGATCGAATGTGTATTTACTCCATTTCGAACTGTCTCACTTCTAAATCATTTTCCAGGCAGTGATGGATGCAAAGTTTGCTCATTACCAATCGTTTCACATGAAATGAATGCCTTACCATGGAAAAAAATCTATAGAGGACCCTGGTACGTTTTGTAGACAATTTACACCATGCAACTTTCGATTTCGAAGATCTTTGCGGGTATGAAATTAAACGAGTGAATCGAGAGTATACATTTATTTATGTACAACACATTGCACTTATTTGCGTCACTCACGAATACACCGAGCCCCAGTCTGGTATATACTAAGTAAAATGAAATCATAACCACAAACAATAAGGTTTACTAATTCCTGACATTGAGTGGTACATAGGTAGGTCGATTAATGAATATTATTTTCGCAAAACCAATGAAAGAAGATATGTGAGTCATAAAAGTAAATATTTGCTAAACTATGGCGACGGCCATAGTAAGAATTTTGACACTTTAGTGTTTTAAGAAAAATATTGGTTTTCATCATTATTAGGCATGAGTGATTACTGAATTATAACCACCTGCCTATAACTTCGTATGTCCTCATTTTGCTCTCAGTACAGAAACTATCCGGTGTGGTATCAATTCAATGAGGTACCAGAAAAAGTTGGGAAGTATCGCCAATCAAGCTGTGTGTAATGTGCCTTCAATGCAGGTGTGGGGGTGATCGATGTATCCAGACGCCTGATATACCGTTCCATTGTTCCCCACAAGGGCTCCATGGGATTGATTTCAGGGGAGTTCCGAGGCCAATCGATATACTGGAAATCTGAACAGTGCTTCTCAAATCATTCCTGCACAATACCGGACCTGTGGCTCCGCGCGTTGTTATCTTGGAAGTCAGAGTCGTCATTCGAGAAAAAAGTGCAATATTGCCGGGTGTGTCAGCAAGCAATTCACGACAGTGGGCACCATTCGTTGTTCCACAAGCATCAGGGATCCCAATTCCTTCCAGGTAAACATGCTCCACACCATGCATCCTCCTTCAAGGGCTTGCACTGTGGAGACCATGCAGGATGGATCGAGTGTGTCTCATGTTGCTTGCGATAAATACTTTCGCGACCATCCACGGAGGAGAGAAAAAAAAAAAAAAAAAAAAAAGGCGACTCGTCAGACCATCACACTTTTTTCCAGTCATCCGACTTGCACGATCTTTGCACCAGGTGAGTCTGTTGCGCTGATGAACTGTGGTTAAGAGAGAATGTCGTCGAGGTCGTCTGCTGGTGTAGTACATACGTGCAAGTGTGCGACGCATGATCATAAGAGATACTGTTCCGGGTTGACATTTGTTGTGTTGGGTAGTCAATAGTTGAACAGTGCTACGTCTCTTGGTCTTTAAGAGTCGTAGGACCCGGAGCTCACTTCTTACATCAACCTTTCGCTGCCCTGTGCAGTATTACATCCGGGTCGTTGTTTCACCATTTTCACGCTAGTACTGATGCATTTTAACTATGGCGGCTCGCGAACAACCCACCTGTTCAGCGTTTGGGAAATCGTGGCACCCACTGTCCGAGTTCCCACAACCTGGCTTTTCTCAAAGTCCGATAAATCCTTCCGTTTACCGATTACAATTCGAATTTTACTACCCACTGATCATCTAACTCCTTATATTCCAGTGTATCGGTCAACTAATCGCGCCCTGTTCGAAATGACGTGGTCAACTATCCGCATCAACTTTTGATACGGATGGTCATGATTCAGTGATCACTCGGCAAAGATTATTCAGATTGAGAGGTGCGTAAGAAAAGACCCTGACCACCGACGAAGTGTGATGTAGCATCTTCAAGTTAATATCTGACCTCACGCCTGAAAGAAAAGGTAAATCGCATGTGAATTAATGAAGGTGATTGGTAACTTTTGGTGTTTGATATCTACAAGTTACACCTCACCACAATGGCTTTGACTATTACCGTTACCCGATTCTGTTACATCGAAATTGTTTTGTGGAATTTACTTTCCAGCTGTCAAATAAGATGCATAGCGGCAAAGCTGCTGCTATCCGTAGGCAAAGAGTAAGATACTTGCGCAGCTGGGTGTCAATCAAGCGGCAGTATCGTGTAGTTGATGCTACCAGGATATTGGTCAGTGCCGAGTGCCATGCGCCCAATTTGATACGAATTAGGCACATCCTTTGCCTGCCATGAGACACTAGTAACTCCGTTACCCATTTCCGTTACATCGATTTCTTTGCATGGGGTTTACTCTGTTGCTGTCGGGAAAGATGCATAGCATCAAAAAAGAGCACGGAGACCTATTTTGTGTATTGTAGGAGAAAATATCCGGTATCACGTTACCTGTCTGAAGCCAGAATGTTGTTACCTGTCTGAAGCCAGCTCGGCCAAATTGCCGGCTAAGCGATTTTGTAAAATAAAACTTTGATAATAGTTCTTCAACTTGCCGGTCAGTTGGTGGTTGCCATATACAGGGTGTTTCAGCACCAGGTTTACAAACTTCGAGGAGGGGTAGGGTGAACCTAGGCGACTCAGCATCACATAGCAATGATGGATCGAAAATGCTTTCCAGACGCGGTAGATGGCGTTGCACGTGCGCGGGATTTCCGAGCGTTCTTGCAGAGACTCTTCATTTCACACACTGACGCAGCGGTAGTAGGATGGCTGATCATACGAACGCGTAGCTAGCGGATATGTACCTGGCATACGGGGCTGCGGAGTGCAATGGGCGAGCCGCACAGCGCTTGTAAGCGCAACGATATCCGATGAGGCGTACTCCCAGCCATAGCTTCTTTGGACGCCTGCACCAGAGGTTATCTGACAGGGGTTCTTTACAGACAGCCGTCATGAGTCGTGAACGAAAGGTACGGACTCCGGACATTGAGGAGACTGTGCTAGGTCTGGTACAGGACAGTCCAAGTTCGAGTACGCGAGGTATAGCGCAGCGTCTCGGGATTTCACGCTGCAGCGTCTGCAGGATTCTGCGTGAAAACGACATGCATCCTTATCACCGTCCAGGCACTTGAAGAAGCTTATTATGCACCTCGAATAGCTTTTGCACAATGGTATCTGCAAAAGCGCGCTACAGATCCCATTTTCCCAGCCTCTGTGTTGCTCACAGATGAGGCATTGTTTACAAGGGAGGGAATCTTCAATCCTCATAACGCCCATGTGTAGTCGGTGGTAAACCGCCGTGCGACACGAAGTCGTGCAGCACAGAGGCGTTTAATGGTAAATGTTTGGGCTCGCATTGTGGGCGATCACCTCATCGGACCGTATCTATTACCATTTCCGAGTCGTCTAGGTGCACCCTACCCCTCCTAGAAGTTTGTAAACCTGGTGCTGAAACACCCTGTATATGCTTCTAGAAATAAAAAGAAAATTCCTTTATGGATTTTACTGTTCGCGTCATAGAAATTGTAGCACCAAGGAGTAGCGAAGAGACCGTATGAGACAGTGGGCAATATGGACGACGTCTAAAAAGGGCTTAAGAGCAGCAACAATTTGGGCTCATCTTATCGTTTTTTTTTTTGTTTCGTGGTTTAACGATAACCATGAGCGACCCTAAGAGGTTTAAGCTGACTCACTATCCCTAATTTTTCATCTCTCCCTTTCCTCGAACCGCGTCACTAATTTGAAGAAAGGGAGACAACCAGTGCCGTTAGACAAGAATAACACCCATGTCTCATCCGGAACTCTAACCCTTGGATGAAAGGTCAGAAGCCAGCGCTTAAGCAAACGCGTCATCGCCCAGCAAAAACAGTCTTGCTGGCCCAGTACTATGTTGCCGCTGAGTCAATAAAATGTCCGGGCGGCCAACAGAAGGGCCAGCAGCTGGCCAACAGTTAGCACTCCATCAGTTGTCATATGCCACAACAGGGCCATCAGTGGTCCATCACAGGCAGTAGCTGCCACGAGTGGCCCTTCAGTGGCCCTGCAAGCACGTGCCAGAAATGATGGCTAGCCTAATGTGGTCCGCTAGTGGCAGCCGGCAACCACGTGACGTAACTGGTGGCTTGCCGAATCTTGTCCGCCAATTTCCCAGTAGTAGCCATAATAATAAGCAAGCAAAGATACCCGCAGTTTCCCAAAGCTACATTTTTTTACCCTTACGAAGCATGTTAATTAACGCACTGCGCTGGAGAAATTTTCTCAAGAGATCGGAAAAAAACCCGTTTGTATCTGAGTAGATTTGAACCCGGGCCGTGATAGCTGAGCTCTCTACCGACCGGACTAATTTGCCACGCTCGAGCATAAGCTTAAAGCTGTCTGTTTGGTATGCAATGTGTAATCGAATGCTTCCCTCTTTCATTTTACAATATTGAGAGGTATTTTTCATAAAAGTCAGTTTCATATAATTGATAAATTAATTTTTTTAACGTAACTATAGTTGTTTTGTTTTTTTACCTTAAGGGAACTCCATTCATTTTCAAGGCGTGTACATACTTAGAGTCGCTTTCCAAAGTTTTGTACTGTCCTTGCCGTCTTGAAAAGAGATTTTTGAATAGATATACGTATATTTAACCGGGTTTATGTCACATTCTGTTACATTTTTAACGTTGTGTCTTTCCTTTCCGTTGTCCGAAACTACATTTGTTTTAAAAAGTAAAAGATATTTTATTTTACTTGTGGTTATTTTTAGAAGCGAATTCCTCCCAGTCTTGTGCATTCAACCCATGGATGAGTACACCACATAGCGTTACTTTTTTTTTCTTTCAAATAATTAATGAATTTTTCACGCGTATAATTCTTTTTTTTCCAACAAACATTGTTTTAATGGTTTTCCAGGATATTTGTTTCAAGCGGTTTCAAATTTTTTCTTGTTATTCATCCACTCCATTCCATGAATTGTTATTCATGGAAATAGAGAGGTAGTATTTAATGGCTGTAATTTAGTATTTAACGGCTTAATCTGATATCTTCGTCGACGTAAAATTTCATTAGGAAATTAAATCGCCTCTCCACATATGGATTTTTTCAAAATAACACGATGGCGATAGCGTCGTCTTCAACTAACTGGTACCATGAGAGACACAGCAAGTGTTGCTTCTGCGCATGCGCAGTCCCGTTGCTTCCACCTGCTGTTGGGGGTTGCATTGGTTGCCAGCAACGGGCCACTAGCGGCATTTGCTTGGAGGCCCACAATTTACGGCGATGCTGCAGGGCCATCAATGGCTCGCCAACTGATAGCGCTGCCACCAACGGACCACTACCGGGCCGTGAGTGGCAGATTTCAGCCAGCAGTGACCATCACTGCCAGCTGGTTGCCATCAGTTTCCAAGCACTTGTGTTTTTGCTGGGCGGTGCGGCTGCTGATCTTTTTGTAAGACAGACATTTAGAGTCAAGTGCCATAGTCGAAAGGGATCCGAATATGCCGTTGATAGGCCAACAGAACACCTATTTTAAATTGAATGTTATATCACGGTAGAGGATCGTCGATATACAAGAGTTAAGTCTGAGCTCACGAGCAATTTCTGCAAGAGTGCAGAGCAACCCGAGCACAGTGCAACGTCACGTGACACGTTGAGTCACAGAAAATCGAATGACGCGACGACAGTGAAAGACGCCGAACTCCATAATGAAAGAACGTATAATTCACAGGCGAGTCCAAGTTCTAATTTAGCGTACCAAGTAGGCGCACATCCCTCCCTATGACACCATCGTTTCAAACGACATGAGAAGGCGTTTATAATCAGACGTGATGTAACTCTTTGACATGGTACACTGGTATGAGATGAAATTATGTACAACAGCAGAAACTCTTTGGTTCTTATTCTTGACTCTTTGACGAGAAGACGACAAGGTGATGTCATCATCTGTACTTTTGCCGCTGACTAAAGTGTTTATGCCTTTTTTGAAGCAAGATTTGAAAAAGGTTTTATGAACTACACGAAGTGGAGTATTACCAAAATTTAACATTTTCCTTTGGGATCATATAAATCATTTCCTGCGTCCGCCAGTTATCAAATAGGAGTCATCGCTCTTTCCACGTTTATAAGTGAGTCACGGAAAAATTATCATCGGCCGCCACCGGGAATCGAACCTACAGTCTTCCAATTACGCGCCGGACATGCTTCCACTGCACCACAGCGGCCTCGAAGTTATCCAGACTCACATACAACAAACTGCCAAACCACATGACAGGTTGCTTCTTTGGAGCCCCGCACAATGCTGGGGATTCACCAAAGATGAACAGCAGCAACTGAACAAATGACTAGAAGGCGAATGAATAATAAATACACATTTGACGTGGATTAAGAACATCAAATAGAAGTCATCGCTCTTTCCGCGTTTATAAGTGAGTTCAGTTGCTGCTGTTCATCTTTGGTGAATCCCCAGCATTGTGCGGTTCTCCAAAGAAGCAACCTGCCAGGTGGTTTGGCAGTTTGTCGTATGTGAGTCTGTAGAATTTCGAGGCCGCTGTGGTGCAGTGGAAGCATGTCCAGCGCGTAACTGGAAGACTTTGGGTTCGATTCCCGGTGGCGACCGATGATAATTTTTCGTGACTCACTTATAAACGGGGAAAGAGCGATGACTTCTATTTGATGCTCCTAATCCACGTCAACTGTGTATTTATTGTTCGTCAGTTCATATGGCTATCCTTATGGTAGCTCCTCTTTTAATAAACGGATTTTGGTTTGGTTGCAGGTTAAGATTACGAAAGATGTTGTACTACCAGTTTGTCGCTCTCTCTCTCTCTCTCTGTTTCGCTCTTCTTTCAATCTCCCTCCCTCTCTCTTTCTCTCTCTCTTTCTGTCTGTCTGTATGTCTCCTGACATTAGAACCCTCTTGTAGAGATCAAACTGTAGAATTTCTTTTCGTGTCATATAGACGTAAATTTGTTTTCATCGCACAGCTTCCTTTAGATTGTAACGCATAATGCTCTTTAAATGAGGAGTGGAGCCCAGCTGCATGAAAAATCGCTCAGGTTGCAAAATAGTATTGTTTAACCAGAAGGATCTTAGTGAACCAATAAAAAAAATTTACCCTAGATAAAAGCTCACGTGGTTTGAAGTAGTCTGCTGAAAAGAAATGAAACAACTGAAGATTTTTAACGTAACAATGGTTTCAAACAGATATGAGCTGATGTTAATAAAAGGAGAAGTTAAACATTCATAAGTGACAATTCCTAAAAATAATAGAGTAGTTGTATCAAATAACATAGAAAACCTCCACATGGGATCAGAATTGCTTGAAAGTAGCACTGATATTAAGCATTTCGGTTATGTGACATATTAATATTAACTTGGAATTATTCTACAGGAAAGTAAAGATTCAGTAAACGATCGATAAGAAAGGCAAATGAATAGAAAACATCTCAAATTCACACATCGTGGAAAGGTGAGCCAAAAGGAGAAACGCTTTTATATAGTGAATATTTTTAGGAGATAATGTGAAATGCAATGAACTTAACGACATTGTCAAGAATTAATATCTTAGCGGCAATATGTACATTGTGCAGAAAACTGAAAATGGGACATATTGAGGACTGGAAATCCACTATCACATCGATACGTCCGAAAAACAACAGTAATACTAAAGCTCAGATGCATCTATAAAAAGAAATAAAAGGCACTCCTATTGAAGGAATATGCAGATTCCATCTCGGCAGAAAGTACAACAAACAACAGCAAATATTTATACACTGAAGCAGCAAATTATTAGGAACACCCAACATCAAACAGATACGTGCCATCCTCACTTACACACGCAACTATGACGTTGAGATGGTTTTATAAACAGCTGCGTGCAAAGGATTTAGACATTGGAAAATTAAAATCAATATTGACAAAACCCAGATGATTCTATTTTCCTCGAAAGCGAATAGAAGTCGCCAAAAATTTCCAAAATTTGACGCAAGCTCCCGGGGTACGCATGGAAAAAGCATATCACTGAAGCCATTAAAAAGTAAGAGTACTAGGAGTCTGCCTGTCCCCTATTATTAAAAATAAAAAATTGAGTTAAAAACAAAGCTCTGATATGGAAAGACTGCTTTAGTCCCTTATTAACATATGAAAGTGCTTTCTGTGTAATCTGATCATAAACACACAGGAAAAAAAAATTCATTCCAAAATAACACCCTGCGCATTATGGTGGAAGTTGAAGAAAAAATCTCTAATCATGAAATTAGAAAACAACTTAATGCACGCCACATAGATTATACTATATAACCTACGAATTATTGAAAATCTTCCAAATACGTAGAGACAATGTAAATAGACAAAGTCATCGCTCTTTACACGTTTTTCTTTAATTAACACACAGCAACTGTGGCGTACCTGCCAGCAGGACGCACACGAAATAAAGGCAGATAGCAATCAGAATAAAACGTCTACGTAGCTCAGTTGGTAGAGCGACTTGTTCCGGAATAAGCGGACTCGGGTTCGAATCCCGGCGTAGACCAAAAATGACGGAGAAATTTACTTCGTTATAATGGCGCCCGAACAGGGACGGATGACCCGACCGTTCAAAATCTCGCATTGGTGTGATGTTATTTCCACACCGCGAGATAGGAAAAATCAGAGAATCTCTTCTCCAGCGCTTCGAAAAATAAATGTGTGTGACGTTGCATTCCGCACACCAGATTGACTGGGAGTTCTCAAGTGCACGTTCTACAGCGGATGGATGCCTGCAACGATTCATGGTCACGGCTGACCCGTGGGCCATGCCCCCGGCCCTCTTTCGGGGGGGGGATGTGACGTACCTGCCAGCAGGACGCACACGACATAAAGGCAGATAGGAGTCAGAATGAAGGTCTGCGTAGCTCAGTTGGTAGAGCGACTTGTTCCGGAATAAGCGGACTCGGGTTAGAATCCCGGCGTAGACCAGAAATGACGGAGAAATTTACTTCGTTATGCAACCGAAAAGTTTTATTTCGACACAGCTGAGATCGAACCCTAGATCTCTTCATAAGTACCCGAGTGCGTTCGCCTTACGCAACGGTGCAAACAATCCACTGCGCCATGTGTGCTTATCTGACTTCACGAAACCGTAGGATGGGCTCAGCAACTGAGAAATCCCCATCTAGTGGGGATTAACGGCACAAGCTATTTAATTATGGCTAATAAGTCCAAAGGGCGAGAGAAACTGTGAAAATCTTCCAAATACGTGGATACAATGTAAATAGACAAAGACAAATTATTACGTGGAGACAATGTAAATAGACAAAACAAATTATTACTCTTTCCACATTTTTCTTTAATTATCAAGAGATCTGGGGTTCGATCCCAGTGGTGTAGAAATACAATTTTTCGGCTGATGTGTGTTAATTAAAGAAAAACGTGTAAAGAGCGATGACTTTGTCTATGTACCTACGAATTGGCCGAAAAATACTATGAAATGGCGGAGAGTCACCGAAACTTGCCAGTTAGGGAAGCATTAAGATATGACGCAAATGATCCCCGAAAATATCCAAAACCAAAAAATATTCTGAACAAAGTACCAGAAAAAAGTACCCTTTTTATAAATTAACAAATTTGTAGGTGTCGAACTCGCGCCTCCTCACTCCACGGCCAGATGTTCTAACGGACCAAACTACGCCGACGGGATGTATCGCTGCAGATTTGTCGTCTCAGCACCTGCTTTACCTCTGTACTACGTCACAGCTAGACCGAAGATTAGATTTTCAAATTGGGACGGAAAAAAAATCTGTGTGTGTGTGTGTGTGTGTGACAACTCACAGTTAGTCACAGTTGACCAGTTTTCTGCTCAGGCAGCCAAGATTAGTTCGAGTGCGTGAGGCACCATAACCATACTGTTTCAAACATATGAACCACTGAGCAACAACTGCTCAGTCAGGCTAAGCCAATTAGAAAAATGCTTTTCTGCCATTGAACGAAAGACTGGAGATGTTTTAAATTCCATAAAAATAAGTAATCTAACAAAGACTGGCAATCTCAGTTTGTGTTTCAGTTCTATCATGTTTTTCGAAGATGATTCTTCACCAGAGATGGAGGAGCCAACATATCCCAAATGTATCGAGACACTAATCCACCTATATAAGGAGACATAGGAAGAAGCCCGCAATTAACTGGTATTGGATTCTCTCATGAAAAAGAGAGAAAAGATCTGACGAAAACCTAAAAGAAGAGTTGGCAAGTCTCAAGAGGGAAATAAAGGAAGGAATCAGATGCTAAAGAGCCCAAGAAACCGCGGATGGAAGCCAGGAAGTTATTCCTACAAGAGACTCTACAAAATATACCCCGGAAGAAGTATCCAGTAAGCTTAGTAGCAAAGGGATAAAGGCCTCGAATATTACCATGTTCCACAGTCCAGGGCTGCAATCAAGGTTGCAGCTGATGTTTATATCAGATGACATCCTGCAGTATTGTCAAGTGGCTGTTTTAAGCAACTAGAAGGGATTTGACATCTATCCAACCGTGATATTTCAGCCAGATAAAAACTACGTAAGGGTAAAACTGCTCAACGGAGGCCGCAGGGTCTACTCCAAAGGGCAAAAGAGAAGATATACCAGATTCTGGGTCAATCACAGGCTACACAACCCCAAGTCATCCAGATACCATCCGCAGAACTACAGTACAAGACAGAAGCTCTAGTTTTAGCAAGAAAAAGGAGCTTGCTGCCTTCTTTCGATTGCGGTTAAAGAGGATGAGGAAAAAAAAACTGTCCTTTTCAGGACAAAAAGAAATCTATTGCAAGGGAGTCCTCATCTCGTACTATTATTACCTATGCTGAAGACCGGTCAGTCTGATGCCGACCGGGTGAGAGTTTCTGTGTGTGTTTGATTGAGCTGAACTGCGCTGTTAAGCAGAACTGACGATTCCAACCGCGAGACGGGTTTCAATCCCGATCTCGCGATTTTTTTTTTTTTTCGATTTGGGTGTTATATTTTGCCCATCGATTAGAGCAGTGACGGGACTTAGTGAAAACGCCCTTGTGAGGGCGAAGTTCCGTTCAGCTCGCATAGAGACTCTGGCATCAGTCATCGGGTACGTCGTCGTCGTATCGGTCCCGCGGACGAGGGGTTCCTCGCCCACCCAAAGCCCGAGCGCCCGGCTTCTAAGGTTAGACTAGAGTGGGAGAACTTTTGGGTGCCCACCCAGTACTTAGATTTTTTTATCTCTCCCACAGAGATGGGCCCGTCCCCAAATCGTCCGGGACAAGCCGGACGCAGAAGGTAGCGGCAGAAGCACTACCAAGCCCTGTTGGCAGTGCTAAAGGAGTTAGCCTCTCTTCCGAGAACAGCCGGAAGGTAGAGCCCAACGCTGGAGGGAAACTGTCAAAGAAGCTTCCCCCAGCGAGGGTTAAAGCCGCTACACCCACGAAGGGTGTAAGCACCCCGTTGCCAGCTCCGCCCATGGCAAGGAAGGGGAAAAAAACACCCCAGCCCGAACCATCTCGGGCTCCCGAGGGGTCGTCCGCGGGGTGCCCAGAGGTACCTTCGGTGGGAGGTACGCATCCCGGGACACCCCTGGTGCTTACTCCCGAGGCGTTTTTGAATCGCATCTCCGATCTCACCTGGGAAGTTAAGTCCGTTCTCTTGGACTCGCGGGTCACTTCCTCAGGGAGAGAGAAGGTGAGAGCTGCCTTGAGCAGTATCAGTGACGCTTGTTTTGAGCAAGCAGCACGGGTGGCCTATGTCGAGGGCAGGCTGTCCGTGCGTGAGGAATTGGGCTGCGAAGCCGATGTGAAAGTGGCTTCCTACGCCGAAGTGGCTAGGAAGGGGGCTATCAAGGCGAAAGGGCCTTCGCCCGCCCCGATTGAGACTAGAAAGAAGAAGGGTAAGTCGGTAGACAGGAGACACGTGCTTTTAGTCTACCCGACAGTCGAGAGTGCGTCCTCAGAGGACACGAAGAAGACCCTGAAAACTGCAGTAAACCCAACTAAACTGCAGATAGGGGTCAAGAGCATTCGGAGCATACGGAAGGGAGGGGTCGCGGTGGAATGTTCCCACCCCGGGGAGCTCGACCACCTTGCACAGGAGTTGAGAAGCAATCCTATGACCAAGGATTGCACAACCCCCACGGCCCCACGTAAGAGAAATCCCCGGTTGATTGTGTATGGGGTCGACGGGGATCTCTCAGGGAAAGAGTTCGAGCAGCTGGTTCGTGAGTAGAACCCAGAGCTCGAGAACGGGTTCAAAGCCTGTTTTCCCATCAGGTGCAAGGGAGGTAGGGTCCACTGGGTGGCAGACGTGGATCCCAAGTCCTTCAAGCACCTGGTGAGGTGGAAGACACTGAACTTGGGTTGGTCAGTGCTCCGTCTAAAGGAATTTTTGAGGGAGGTCAGGTGCTTTCGGTGTAATGGGTTCGGCCATTTCCGAGGCAACTGCCCCGAGACAGATGCAAGGTGCGGCTATTGTGGTGAAGTTGGGCACCAGCACCACCAGTGTGCAGCCGCACCGAACTGCAGCAACTGCACCGCTGCAAATGCCAAGTTCCGCCTGAAACTGGACGTCTCGCACTCCAGCTTCAGTAAGACATGCCCTAGTCTTCTTAGGGAACTTGAGCAAAGGAAGAGTCGGGTCAACTACTGTTGACGGATGGAAGTACCCTTGGAGGTACGCAGCTCTCGATAACGAGTTTTTCGGTCTATTGACCAAGGTGTTTGAGGTGACCCTGGCCCGGGGTCACCACCACAGCACTGGCCCTAGAGCTGTGAACAATGTAAATATTTCCATGTGTGTGATTTTTGTTTTATTGTCTAAGTTTTGTGAGAGGGGTGCATGAGACCCTCATAGTGAAAACCATTGTATTTGTGCTGAGTTTTGTAATAAAGGACAGTTGTCCCAAAAAAAAAAAAAAACTCGCGTTGGCGGGCGATCTCCCGGCCACGAGATGAGATATTCTGAAAAAGTTGCTCGCCCCAACTGCCCATAGCACGTCGCACACACGGGTTGTGACAGAGGGGTGTAAGGTACCGGTCCCGTGGGGGAGGCAGATCCCACAGGTCTCTAGACCGAATCTGTCCGAGTGGAAGACTGTGGTTTCCTGTGACTGACAGGCTAGCTGTCGGAACGCCGTCAGGGATCCTATCTATCCCAAACTATTCGAGAGAGTTCCGCATTTCCCTGCGAAGTCAGCACTTTGACGGTGCAGGTATTGTCATCAGCTAGTGTTACCTATGCTGAACACCTAACAGGAATAACAATTTTGAAGATGACAATCCGATTATTGGTGTAAATGTGACAAGGATGGTAAGTCAGATAATATCCGAAAACTTGAAAATTTCATCTTCCTGAGGCAGGACTCCAATATGTATCTTCCAGATTGCGCCAGGGTATGTTAACCACTACCACCCAGAACGACCAAGTTTCAAGTTTCCATCACAGGATTCGCTAGTCAAAACAACCGGCATTCATGTTTAGCGAATCTGAAGGTTAAGAATCCTATCCCGGGATTGCCCGGAAGAGCAGATAAATCATGAAAGAAATACGGGATTACACCATATAATAAAAATTTTGAAGATGACAGACCGATTTTTCGTGTAAATGTGACAACGATGGTAAGTCAGATAATGTCCGAAAACTTGAAAATGTCATCGTCCTGGAGCGAAACACGTATCCCCTATCCTACATAGCGCTCGGGTATGCTAACCACTACACTACCCAGAACGACCAAGTAAAAATTAATCGGAAAATTGAGACTTGGTCGTTCTGGATAGTGTAGTGGTTAGCATACCCAGGCGCTATGTGGGAGACGCGGATTCGTGTCCCGCTCCAGGACGATGAAATTTTCAAGTTTTTGGATATTATCTGACTTAAAACCCTTGTCACATTTACACCAAAAATCGGATTGTCGTCTTCCAAAATTTTATTATATGTTGTAATCCCGTATTTCATTCGTGATTCTTTCATGACCTAACAGGAATGTTTCCTTCTTTTATGTTTAAAAATTTACAGTTTAAAATTAAGTCAAACTCTGTGCACCTGCCTAAAATCTTAGGTTGCCCACACTCTCTGAGAACTAAGGGAACATATTTCAGTACAGCCTTAAATGTTTTTTCGTTTTGTATGTGAGATGAAAAAACAGAAAATTCTATATTTCTTTTGTCCAAGAATTAGAAAGAGTCCTACCTCTCTTACGCTCGAAACTCACGTAGTGGTAGAGAGAGAGAGATATATTTTCACTCCTATCGGAGAAAAAGAAAAGTTGTCCAATGCACAGGAACTACTAGAACGGAATAACAATTTTGAAGATGACAATCCGATTATTGGTGTAAATGTGACAAGGATGGTAAGTCAGATAATATCCGAAAACTTGAAAATTTCATCTTCCTGAAGCAGGACTCCAATATGTATCTTCCAGATTGCGCCAGGGTATGTTAACCACTACCACCCAGAACGACCAAGTTTCAAGTTTCCATCACAGGATTCGCTAGTCAAAACAACCGGCATTCATGTTTAGCGAATCTGAAGGTTAAGAATCCTATCCCGGGATTGCCCGGAAGAGCAGATAAATCATGAAAGAAATACGGGATTACACCATATAATAAAAATTTTGAAGATGACAGACCGATTTTTCGTGTAAATGTGACAACGATGGTAAGTCAGATAATGTCCGAAAACTTGAAAATGTCATCGTCCTGGAGCGAAACACGTATCCCCTAGGTTGTAGCTGATCAGTCCCCTACCACTCAAGTTGTTCTTAAGAAGTTACTATCCTCTAAAAGGTGAAAAAAAAACCCCCAAAAAACCAGAGAAATAGTTCAAGAGAACTGACCAATTTTAAAGCCATATTACTGCAGGAGAGCGAGAAACAAGACGAAAAACCAGAGAAAAGAAGCAAACCGGACAGGAAAAACTGTATCATATTCTAAAAGGTGTGGCAGCGCTTGTGCCATTAGAAGAATTGTCGGAAGAACTTAAATAGAAGGAATTAGATAAACGAATACTGAAAGGTTCAAGACTGAATCAGGAGCATCTAGAGAGGCACTGACCTTAATAACAGATGGTCTAGTACAGCCTGGTGTGATAACTTTATTTAATCATCTGATGGGGCTGGAAGAGTCCAGACAAACCGCATTAAGGGAAAGGTCTGTATCTTCCAGAAGAAGAGAATTTCTCAGGAGTGTTAGATGCAATTCTAGAGGTATATGGTGCTGCTAATACACCTTCATTTGAGCTAACTGTGATTCCTTATGCACACGTTGTAGCTGATCAGTCCCCTACCACTCAAGCTGTTAGCATTTCAAGTGCATCAGTTCCGTCCAATATAGTTTTGTTGGATGATGAAGAAATAATGACATTTGCTCCTTTTCAGATCATATTCGAACAGAATATCAAAGAGGGGGGGCAGGAGAACCTTTAAAGGGCAAATACATTCTGTTCAGAAAAGAATTATTCTCTGTAATGTTCTTCAATATTTTGAAACATGTGTAAGTAGCTTTTGAGAACGCTACCTAAAGTTTGTTTTTCTTATTCACTCCCTCGAAATGAAGCAAAGTCATTCAAAGAAAGTTCAAGGAATATTTATTTACGAACCGCATTTTATTCAGTAGCGTTTCAGTAAATCATAACTGTAATAAAAACACAAAGGACTTAGTCGAACTCACTTTAATTTGTGAACACAGACGAACACCAAATGTATATATACACTACATTGACAAAAGTCACCAAACAACCCTTCAAAAGCAAATGAACGGATCCGCTGCGTTGTTCAGATGCGTGGTACAGCTGAAAACTGTGTAAAAACTAGCCTACAGCTGACCGCGATCATATCGCACTGCGAGGTTGAGTGAAAATGTCGCGGCGAGAGAGAACTGACTTTGAGAAAGGAAAGATTGTTGGGTGTCATATTAGTCGGTTGTCCATAAGAGAAACCGAGAGGCTTTTAAACATATCCAAGGCAACTCTTTTGGGTGTACTGAATAAGTGGAAAACACATGGCGTGCCTGAAGCAGCAAACGAACCGGCTGACCAAAGAAAATCAGTGATAGAGGACGTTAAAGCCTCACGGGAGTCGTTGCAGCTAATCGACGGAGTACTGCATAATACCTCAGTGTACAGGCGAGTAAAAATGCTGGATCGTCGGTATGTACACGTATCATTCGCAGAGAACTTCATTCCATGGGTTACCGTGGTTGTACGGCTACTCATAAGCTTTTCATCTCCACTCGGAATGCAACTCGTCCTTCAGCATAGTGCAAAGAACATTTATCGTGGACCGTAGATCAATGGAAACGGGTCCTATGGACTGATGAATCCAGATAGACGATCCACTTGTCTGATGTCCGTGTGTGGGTATAGCAGTGGCCGGGGGAACGCTATTTACCACAGTGTACTGTTCCTGCGGTTAAGTTTGGAGCCGGCAGTGCACTCGTCTGAAGGTGTTTTTCGTGGTATGGTCCAGGCCCATTAGTCATCGTGGACAAACCTGTTAACCAGCACGTCTAACTAGATGTTCTGAACAATTATGCCATACCAACCCTATGGCAATACTATGAAACCGAGTCTTGTTGGTACCATCAGATAATGCATCGAGCCATAAAGCAAGGAATGTTTTTTAGTGGCTTGACGAAATTTCCCTATCGTGTGTGGACTCGCCAGCACTTAGCCCCAATCTTAATCCTATAGAGCACCTATTGGAGGATTTAGAGCGCCGCATAAGAAGTTTGGAACCAAGGGCTACTACTAAGCAACAGTTAGCGGCAGCATTATGCACAGAATGGAAGCGCATACCTGTCTCTGTGTTCCAAAACTTTGTCGAAAGCATGTCTCGATGGGTCAGTGCATGCATTAAGGCCAAAGATGGACCTACACGTTTGGCCTTAATGCATAGCGCATTATATGTCAAAACATAGTCCTTTTTGTATGTCAATA
The DNA here is from genome assembly GCA_039090855.1 of Macrothele yani. Classification (NCBI taxonomy): domain Eukaryota; kingdom Metazoa; phylum Arthropoda; class Arachnida; order Araneae; family Macrothelidae; genus Macrothele; species Macrothele yani. Next base: position 87,029,387 of record CM076998.1, on the reverse strand, counting down.
AATACTATGTTGTGTTTCTTTTCTAGGTGTCCGATGACTTTTGTCAATGTAGTGTATATATATATATATATACTTAAGATCATAGCCGAAAAACATAAGAAAAACTTAAGAATTTAAAACGAAAGTTGCAAAATAACCTGTAGATCAAAACGCGCAACGCAGCAGTTATGAAAATTCAGAATTCACATTCTATTAAGAAGAGACTGAAGCAAAAACATTTTTTGACTCATACCAAGTACAACATAGAAAAGGTTATGTATTGACCGGTGTGAGTAAAAAGAGAAACAAATAGAACAACTGAATGTAGAAAGTGTCGAGAATGCTGAGCCTTGGCTTTATCAAGGACCAGCAAAAACTCTGCATTTTCTCACTTCCACAAAGACCTATTTGGAAATGGGTTTCTGCAAAGTCATAGATGCAAGTAATAAGCCCACCAAAAAAAAAATTAAAAAATTATATATATATATATATGTCATAATATCCACAGAGTTGTATGACCAAGCTTTAGTTAACAATTTAGCTTACATCCATAACTTTCCTGGCCCGACCCATGCTCTTCATCTATTACTAATAAACAGAAAGAAGATGATTATAGATAACTCAAGTTGTAAAAGTGACATAATGAATCAGAAAAAATGTTCAGCAATAACAAATTGCCAAGTTACCTAGTCGCCTGAGAGAGAATTTAAACCTGAATAGCAATACTAAAGTACTACAAATTCTTACACATTGCAATAAAAAAGGAAATATTAATTTTTTTCTAAAGCACAGATTCTTGAAAGAAAACTGGATTTAAGAAAATGCAGAGTTTTTGCTGGTCCTTGATAAAGCCAAGGCTCAGTATTCTCGACACTTTCTACATTCAGTTGTTCTATTTTTTTCTCTTTTTACTCACACCAGTCAATACATAACCTTTTCTATGTTGTACTTAGTATGAGTCAAAAAATTTTTTTGCTTCAGTCTCTTCGTAATAGAATATATATATATATATATATATATATATATATATATATATATATATATATAAATCTTCATTTCTTGTAAAAGCATTGAACATCACTTTTGTCTTCTGAAAGTTCATTTTTAATCCCACTTCTTTACTCTTGTCAGCAAGTTCCTGGATCTTACTCGGCAGCTCTGATGGGGTAGTTGCAAAAATGATTACTTCATCAGCAAAACGAAGGTGGGTTAGATAATTTCCATTAATCTTTATCCCTTTGTTTTCCCAGTTCAGTGATTGAAAGACATTTTCCAATGTGGCATTAAAGAGCTTCGAAGATATGGTGTCACCTTGTCTCACCCTTTCCAATTTTTATGTGTGTTGCATTTTCAAACAGCCGAATCTTTGCACTTGCATTTTCATACATGTAATTAATAATATTAATGTGTGCATCTTCAATACCGCAGAATTTCAGAGCCATTGTAACTTCTGATGGTTTCAGCGAACCCAAGGCTTTTTCATAATCAATAAAAGCCATGCACAGTGGAAGTTAATATTCCCTCGCTCTTTCAATTAGTTCTCTCAGTACGTGGATGTGATCTATTGTGCTGTAGCCACTCCTGAATCCAGCTTGTTCTCTCGGTTGAGCCATGTCCAGTGTTACGTTCAAGCGGTGTGAAAGAACTTTGGTGAAGATTTTATAAACCACTGATAGGAGGCTAATAGGTCTGTAGTTCCTGAGATCCTCAATGTCACCTTTTTTATGTAGCATGATCATTGTAGCGTTGTTCCAATCCTCAGGAATCTTCCCTTCATTAAGGCATCGAGAGAAAATTTGGGCGAGTACTGCTTCGATTTCTCCACTTGCTTCTTGTATGATGTCTACAGTAATTCCATCTTCTCCTGGAGCTTTTCCCCGCTTCATGTTCTTGATTGCATGTGCAACTTCTGCTGGGAGGACTGGAAGAACTCTGGTACTGGTACCTTTCATGATGTCTGGATTACATGTATCATCACTTTCATATAATTTGGAGTAGAAATCTTTCACTCTTGTCAAAACTTCGCCTCTATGTCTTGTTACAGAACCATCTTTCTTTTCTCAGTGCCATAATCTGTTTTCTTCCCTTACTGAGATGTCCCTTTGCTATCTTTAGGCTTTGGTTGTTTTCAATTGCTTTTCTCACTAGTTCACTGTTGAATTTCCTTACGTCTTCAGTGATACCTTTTCGTACTGTCTTGCATAGTTCTATGTATTCCACTTTGGAAGTCACATCTTCTTTAGTTGTCCTCATCTCTCTTCTTTTTTGCATCAACATTTTGGTTTTTCCTTATAATTTGTTCATATGAAACTTGTTCTTAGACGCAGCTAATTATGTTGCTGTTTCCATAAGAGCTTTTATTTTTCTGTTAACTTCAGAAATATCCACTTCTTCCGATGTTAGGCCTTCTAAAGCAGAGAATCTGTTCTTCAGTTCCAACTTGAAGGTATTATGGTGTTTATTAAGGTTGGTTATGTCAATACATTTTGTTTGTCTTATGAGCTTGCCATGTTCGAGTTTAGTGTTGAGGTGCATCTTACATCTCACCAATCTACGGTCACTACCGGTGTTGAACTTGTTTAGCACACTGCAGTCGTCTATGACGAATTTTTTGTTATACATAATAAAATCAATTTCACTTGTCGTCCCATTTGGATGTCTCCATGTCCATTTCCTGTGTGGCTTTTTCTTGAAAAAGGAGTTCAAGATGAAAAACCCTTCTGCCTCTGCAAACTCTACGAGAGTATTTCCACGCTGGTTTCTGTTGCCGTGACCAAATTTACCTACTGAAGTTTCATTCTGTTGCCGTTGCCCTATTTTTGCATTGAAATCTCGCATAATTATCTTCAAGTGCTGCTTACCTTTATTATTTAGATGACGAATTTCCTCATAAAATTCTTCAATTTCTTCTTCAGGATGACTTGTGGTAGGTGCATAAGTTTGAATAATCTGAGCCTTGTATCTTCTCGAGAATTGGATAACGAGTCGTGCAGTTCTGTCAGAGGAACTGTCAACTTCTACAACTTCGTCCTTCTGTTTTTTGTTTATTATAAATCCAACACCACTAGTTCTGCCAGTATCTGTCCCATGATAACAGGAGACATGTCCACTTTTCAGTTCAATGAGATCTTCTCCTTTTACCCTTACCTCACTTAGCCCGACAATATCCCACTTGACCATTTGTAGTTCCTCTTCCAATTCAAGAAGCCTTGAATCAGAAGTTAGGGAGCGTCCATTATACGTAGCCAAGGTCAGCATCAGATGGCAGCCTAATTCGGTCGTCCGGTGATTCTTAGCACCCTCTGCCTTCATGTCGCACTGGCCGCTGCCTTGGCCAGGTACATTTCAGCTGCCGGAGACTGAGGGCCAAGAGTTAAGTTGTGAAGTCATTTTGGAGGGCTTTGGCCATAACTCACCACGCTGGCCAAACGGGTGGGTGAGTGTGGGATAGCATATCCTCTAATCCTGATGGTATAGTTATACCGCTATTGGCGATCGTCAGAGCCCCTTTAGTGGGAACAGGATGCACCACGAGAAGGCGGAGTTGACATTTGTCAAGGAGAGGCTGTGATGTTGCGCATCACCTGACCTTATATATACCACAGATCAACAGACGCTATCCCCATGACAGAATACAGCAGTTTACAGATTTAGACGGCCTCCACGACTACCACTAAAGCACCCTCCACAGCTTGCTAGCTTAGCGCATTATATTGCTCCTTCTTATGACGACCACACACAAACACGTCACACACCCTGACCTCAAGACTGCTGCCAACACATAGTCAGTGAATGAGAAAATACAGCATTAAAGTCGAAACGTTGAAAGAGAATGAACAAAAAATTTCCATAGATAAATACAACTAAAAATGAAAGTTAAATTAGAGTGTACGTCATAGTTCCTCCTGGGATTTTAGAAGCAGGACAACTTCTTTAGAAAACGACCTAACTTGTTTTAGGCAAGTGTATAATAAAATAATAAAATAAGTAACGTCATGTGCACACCGGAAGTTTCTAAGTCCAGAAACTTGGAAATTTCCGGTATCCACATGGCGTTCGCTAATTCGTGTTCGCGCGTAGCAAACAAAATTTTCCAAAAGCTAATGGTCCTTTTCAGGTACTTTTTGCAGAAAATGTGATGTTTTTTGCGTAGGACATTTTTAATGTGATTTACTGTATTTTATTTACAGCCTCCTCTTTTGCCTGTCGCCTTTCCTTCTTTCCTGCTTCTCGAGGCCTGGATTCTCTCCGATCAGTGACAACAAGTATAGTATATATTTTCAGTCCTGCCAAGAAATGCAACGTGATGTCGAAAGAATGGACCCTGAACCTGTTTGAGGAATTCATCGTTCCTAAGAAAAAGAAAGGGCATGTTTAGTGGCCGGTGGTGAAGATTTGGTGTTTTGCCATGTACTCTCCTAATTTTTTCTCAAGTTCCTCCCTTGCTTGCCCTTTCTCCTCTGCCCGATGTGCTAACGATTTTTGGCCAATAATTATGTAAGGGCAGTCTACAACTTGTGACGTATATTCTAAAATAACTTTCATTTTTAGTACCTTTTTTTATGCAAATTTGAGTTTGTGCTCCCATACTTTCCAAACTTAATGTGATATCTCCTCTCTCACAAGTATGAGGATGGCAAAACATTTGAGGTCAGAGAGAAAGTGGCGTATGAATGTGATAAGAACGATAGATAAAAAGGACGAGACAGCAGTTGCTCAGTGTATGTGTGGGTGTGGAGATGTTCGCTCTATGCAAAACCTTGATGATATGTGTCTCTATGGTAGTCCTACTGAAATATTGCTGGACCAATAAAAGGTTATCATTAGTTGACTTCTGTTTATGTTTCGTTTGACCGTAAACTATTGCATCATATTCTTAATTAGTTCAACATTCCTTAGTCATGGTTTTAAGCATAGTTTAACGCCAATATCGCACACAAAAAAGGCTTACGTTATAAACTTCAGCACTTAAAGGAAAACCGTATACTCCTAAAACTCCAACATCTTCTTAGTTTTTATGTTAAATATTTCCTATCAGGGCATTCTGCTCCCGCTCCTAATGTTTTCTAACATTCTTCCCATCAAACGAAGTTCATTTGACTATAGGATAGACAGAACTAAACTCTCTAAGAGGGTTCTTTGTCGCGTTCAGACATGACCAAGGCTCGAAACACTTCATACCGGCTCACCAGTCGTGTACATATCTCCCTCGCCAGCTGAAAATTGACAGCCCCGCAGAGCTCGCCAAAAAACTACAACTCCAGTACTAGAAATGAAAAGCTAATTATAAATAGTCAAACAGTTGTAAATTGTCAAAAAATAGTTACAGTTTTGCTTCTGTGCCATCATACAAAAACTGTTGAGATCATAAGTATTAGAAAATCGCACTGTTTTGGAACGATGTCGAAGGATAAGTGACAACCGACTGACACAAAAATAAGCGTTTCCAAGCTCGCACATCAACCAGATGACTTTTTCAAGTAATTTAGACAGAAACTCCAAACTGAATAATAGAACGCATTACCCCACTACCTACCACTTGCCTGCGTTACGCGGACGACGTATTTTTCGTGAGGCCTCACGGAAAAGAGACTCTTTCAATTTTCCTTGATAAAATCAATGATATGCATCCTACGATAAATTTCACGATGGAGCTTGAACACAACAACGCTTTTTACCTTATAGAGATGTTTTATAAAGAATATCGCCTGACGACCGCCTCGGTACACAAGTCTACTATAAACCCACGTCCATTCAAAACCTGATGCCCCGCAGCTCTTTCTGTCCCGCATAATACAAAACAGCTATCTTCCGTTCTCGAATTCGAAGAGCCTTCGCCGTTTCCTCCGATACCCATTTTAGACAACACGAAATTGAAAGCGTCATCAAGTTAGCCTCTGATTCATTAAATCAGATACGTAACTTTATCCGAAAACCCAGGGTTAAACATTTTAATCTTCACGTGCCGCAGCTTCGTTACTTAAGCTCAATTCCCTACATATCAAATGTGTCTTACAAACTCAAGAACGCCCTCGAGAAGATGAAATACGGCGTCGGCATAAGGTCTCCGGCATCTTTATATACTATGCTAAAGAGAAATCGTGTAAAACCACCTCTCCTGAGAAGCAGGTGTTTGTGCGATCCCCCTACAGTGTTCAGACGGCTCTAAACGATACTACATTGGAATTACCAAGCGTTCGTTTGGAATCAGAGTGAACGAACATAAAAGGGACACAAAAATACCGTAAAGCAGAAACGACACTATCCAGAGAAGTAAAATTCAAGCCCGCTACTCCTATGTGGGTTGATATAAAGAAATTAGCTACCTACTCTACCCCTAAATGTACAGCCATTCGGGAAACCTAGGAGATCATTACTAACAGCGATACTTGCAATGATAGCGTCTGACTCGAGTTGCCACGAATTTGGAACCAGTTCTTCAAATAACGCCTTGTCCTTACCAGGATACCTCGTGCACAACCAACCTGATGTCTCGTTCCTTTAAATGAATATAACGTCGTATCTATTTATTATCAAGTTCCCGCTTTCAAATTGTTAAAGCGTTCTATTATTCAGTTTTCAGTTTCTATCAACTTCCTTGAAAAAGCCACCAGGTTGATGTGCGAAATCTTGGAAACGCCTATGTGTCTACTTCATACGCCAATAAATCGGATTACTAGTATAGTGTAACTATTCCCTACATAATTGGTGTACTGTTCTTCATTATCAATTAGGAAAACGGTGTTTTAAAATTTGATTTGTTAAACATTTATACACATCTCTCAAATAATATTTTAACGATAACCTAAATTATACGATTAACCATTGTATAATAACCAATCTCAGTTTTCTCCCGCTAGGGTAGATGATGTAAGAATACTTCATTGATTTAGAACTTTTCCAACACGAGCAACTGGCTAAGCGACAGCTCGCGAGGCGCATGTGACTCATACACTGGCTATCTTTCCACGCAGCTCTTGGGAAAATCATTCGACAGAGCTTGCGGCTTCTTGCCTCGTGTTCCTGGCAAAGTACACCTTTCCCGGATGTTTTGACTCACGGCATTCGCTGTCCAATTTCTTTCATAGCGAAATTAATTTCCCATGTTGGCGCACAAGCACGCATCAGTTCCGTTAATCGAAATAAGTTTTATTAAAATAATTATATTTTTAAGTTTCTTAAAATAGGCATAATAACGTATAAATGATTGCCAAATCAATTTAAAGTGCTCTATTGAATTTCTTACTCGTCAAATAAAACTTATCACTCGTTACAGACGAGCAGACGACCGCATTTTTCAGTCTCTGTACATGACCTAATTGTAATATAGATAGTGGCACTATGGGAAAAACTCGTGATTTAAGTGACTTTGAAAAAGACATAATAGTAGGTGCTGAATGGGAAAGCGCAAGAACCTTAGAAATGGCAAACCTCGGCTATACAAGGAAAAACTGCATGGAGGGTATACAATGACTGGTGCACAAACAACAAAACAAGTAGACAGAGTTCTTCCTGTGGACGGACACGACGGGTTCATGTTTGAGGGGAGCGCGGCTTCAAGGAGAGAATAGTACGAGTTAACAGACGAGTTCAAATGTTCTTATATTATTTTTCTACAACGAAAAAGACAGATACAAAATATTAAGGGTATGCAAAGGTTTCCCCCGCTCCAGCTAGCAGGCGCTGTAGGGGTCTAATCAGCCGGCGACCCGTGCTGTCAGTTCGTACATGAAGCCAAACATGGTGGTCAATAAAGTTCATTTGCCGCACTGTTTGTTATTCATGTTTAATTAAGCGGAAATGGCGAGTGAAGCATACGGTTTAATATGTCAGGCGTATGGCAAAACTGTTATAGGTGAGCGGACGTGTCGAGAATGGTTTGCCAGGTTTAAGACAGGTGGCCTAACCTTGGAAGGCAAGTCACGTGTAGATAGATTGCAGGTACTCGCAGACGAGGCGCTGGAGTCGCTGTTTCAAGAGGCTCTTCCACACAATCGACCACGCAACTGGTGAAACGTTTGAAAGTGGCTCAATCGACGGTAGTAAGAAGTTACAGGCCTTGAGAAAGATACAGAAGATTGGTAAGTGGGTTCAGGTTTACTTTAACGGAGCGTAATGTTGGTCAACGATTGGATACCTGCATATCGTTGCTGAGGAGGTTTCAAGGGAAGAGTGTCTTGAGGAAGGTTGTCACCGGGGATGAAAAATAAGTCTGTTGCGACAACCTCCGTACGCAAGCGATCCTGCCTTCGACCCAAGCCAGCCATCAACATCCAATGCAAAACAGGATATCTACGGGAAAAAGGTGCTGTTGTGTGTGTGAGTGGTGGGATACTAATGGAGTACTATACTTCGGACTGTTGAAACCGGGCGAAACAATCACTGCACAACGACATAGCGATCAGTTGATGAAACTGCACTCCGCAACTGAGCAAAAACGCCAATGGACAGGTAAAGGACACCACACAGTCACACTGGTACACGATAATGCCAGACTAAATGTCGGTGCCACCACGAAATCAACCCTTGAACAGTTACACTGGGAGGTTTTACCGCACCCTGCTTACTCCCCGGACATTGACCCTCTGACTTTCATCTGTTTCGCTCTATGGAACATACCCTAGCCCAACAGCGGTTCACCACAGTTCCAGAGGTGGAAAATTTCGTCAATGCGTTCTTCAGCTCAAAACCCGTGTCCTTCTATCACAGGGGCACCCTTTTGTTGCCTAAAAATGGCGAAAAGGTCATTGATGCTAACGGCCAATATTTCGTTGAGTAAATGTGTACTGGTTTACTTATGGTTCCTGTCTCCTTTCTCCTCAAAACGGCAGAAACGTTTGCATAACCCTAATATACAGATGATGAATGAAGAATATTTACAGTCTGAGTATATTACAGGTGTGATGCAGGGTTGGAGGAAGAAAGAAGAATAAATAAAGAGACTTTAAATTTAACTGACATGGTCATAATGCGGTTACAAATTTCGCTTATCGGGTACTTGCGTACATGGGCTATGAACAGTGGAATGCCGCCCCGGTGGCGCAGTGGTCTAAGGCGTTGGCCTCTGATCATTCGTCCGTAAGGGGCCCGGGTTCGAATCCCGGTCAGGCATGGATGTTGTGTTTGTCTTACGGCACTGGCTCTCTCCCTTCCCTGGAACCAGTGACCCTAAATTAGGGACGGGCGACTGCTTATAGCCCATTGAGTTGCTCACGGTGGTCGTTAAACCTCAAAAAAAAAAAAAAAAAAAAAAAAAACAGTGGAATACTTGACTTTGATAAATGTTGATCAAAAGTAGATGGAAGTTCTGAAACACCAAAAACTTTTTTACTGTAAGGGAAAAATCAGAAAAACAGAAATTGTGGGAGAAGAGGTTTTATGAGTTTAGGTGTTCAGCTTAACATTGACGATCTCGTACCAACGTTCAAATGGAAACCAGTCTTTATGGAATTTTGGCATACCTTTCTTGTGCAAAGCGTCAGTATATTCTGTTTATAGTCTAGCTGTAAGTCGGCTGCTTAGAAACATCAAGACATCGTCTGGTATGCAGATGTAACGGCAGTTGGGAGTAGATGTAACAGACGAGCTCCATTGCGACAAGTAACCGTGCATTTAATCAGCGTAACTGAGAGAAGAATTGCATCATGAAGCACAATGGTACGAATTGGCTGTAAGGGCAGATGTTCCTTTTGTGCACTACTCCTCTATAATCGACAAATTCATCTGCAGTGGGAAGGCAAGAACTAGAATATTGAGGACTAGCAAGGTAGGTTGCCTGCTCTGACGGGTCACGTTTCCAGTCAATATATGCTGAAGAACGGGTCAGAATAGAACGTCAGCAACACGGCTTGCTGCATTCCATCTGCCGTGCGTAAACTTTGCGAGATAGTAGAGGCGATGCAATGGTCTAGGGTCAGTTTCATGACGCAGATTCGGATAATAGTACATCCGAAGCAGCACTTGGGTGTCACGTGATATCTTAAGATCATTGCGAGCCAGGTACAAAGCGTTGTTAACACTGTTTGGTCAATCCTGCAAGAAGGTCGACGAATGACGTGTGAAGACATAGTGGCGTCAATTAATATTTCATAAACGTCAGCATTCTGCGTTCTACGCGACATATTACTGCTGCATCGTGTGTTTTCCAGATGGGTACCTCATCACCCGACGAGAGAACAATTGTTCGCCAAAGTGCAGGTGCGTCGTGAGTGGAAACAAATGATTGCAAGGGAACCAAACTTCCTAAACACAGTAATAATAGCCAATGAAACATGGGTCTACTGTTTCGACATCCTCACGAAGTGCTCAACGAGTGTCTGAAAACGCACAGGCTCGTCTCCTGCTTAAAAATTCTGCCAAACCAAATCAGCTGGTAAGGTGATGATGATAATTTTCTTTCATCATGAAGATGCAGTCTACCAGCATGCCGTTCCTCCACAAATTACTGTCAATGTTGCGTATTACATTTTTGTCTTGAAGCATCTACGACGACACACATCGATTAAGCGACTAGAACTGGTGGACAAGTGGACCCTACACCATGATAACGCCCGCCCACATGTGGCTGCTTGGATTCAACAGTTTCCTACGAAATGCAGTATTGAAATCATGCCACAGCCTGCCTACAGTCCTGACCTCGTCCCGTACGATTTCTGTTTGTTTTCGAACAATGAAGGAGAAGTTCCGTGGCGGGACATTCAACACAGATGCTGACGTTATTCAACATGTACAGGGGGGTCGGTAAAGCCCCTTCCACAAAATGTCTTCGCCAAATGCTTTGAAATGTGGACTTAACGATGGGCCTGTTGCAAATCATCCAACGAAAGATGCTTTGAGAAAGAATAGCATGTACTTTGCTTTTCTAATATTCCTTCAATTTTTGTGATTTTACTCTCAGTTTTTATGAAACGGCTGACACATATGCATGGTAATTACTGATGAGAAAGCTGCTTCTAGAATGCACCATGCCACATGTCTGGGATCGTCACGCAGTGATTACAGAAGAATGACTGTGATTTCAAAGCGCTAAAATTGTCACCTGAGTCTCCAGCTCTTAATTCATTTGAACACATGTTTGATGGGATTTGTTTATTTTTTTTAGGTTTAACGACCACCGTGAGCAACTCAATGGGCTATAAGCAGTCGCCCGTCCCTAATTTAGGGTCACTGGTTCCAGGGAAGGGAGAGAGCCAGTGCCGTAAGACAAACACAACATCCATGCCTCACCGGGATTCGAACCAAGACCCCTTTCGGACGAATTATCAGAGGCCATCGCTTAGACCACTGCGCCACCGGAGCGGCTTTGATGGGATTGAGAGAGCCACTTCTAGCAGAGATCCTTCTCCACGGACATCCAGCATTTAGCGGACACTATCACACCTGCCTGGCTGAACATACCCGTAGAACGATATTAGCACGTCATTGAACACACGCCACATTAAATCAGAGTTGCTTAAAAGGCCAAGGATGGCCCAATACGTCATTCATTATGTGTCTCTAATAATTTTCCCACTTTACTGTATGTTAAGGTAAAGTGACGTCACCTGGCTAATTCGAAAACAAAGCTCATAGAAGCCAAATATATAGCAGCTTCAGAAGTTGTAGATTACATGATTACTTATAAACATCAATTTTGAAAAGCTGGGTCGCATAATAGCGTATCGTGATACCAAGTCAAAAATTCGCTCACAAATTCAAAGTCAAAAAATAGTTACAAAGGCCGAAAAATACATTTGTGAAGTGTGATTTTACGAAGGACTTGTAGACAATTGTTTCAAATAGGAAGCATTCAAAAATCTAGAAGATGGTTTGCCGCTATAATCGTAAAACAAGTTAGTAAAATCATGCAATTCATTGACCATGATACGCTTTCCAACATACCAGAAATCGCGCGCAGACAAAACTTCCTCCCTACCGTGTCTATTGATTCGTTCGGTATACCTCCGGAACAACATACTAAAGTTCTGTCGCTATAGAAGCATTTTTACTCAAGTTATGAGTATAATGGCTGTTTAACAAATCTCGCTCCTGTGCCCTGCCCTTTGACTCCATTTCAATGATATTAAACAGAATTGGTTCAGTATACCTTCGGAACAACATACTAAAGTTTTGTCGCAATAGAAGCATTTTTATTTATGTTATGAGGATAATGATTGTCGAATAAATCCCGACCCTGTGTCCTGACCTTTGACTCCATTTCGATGATATTCAACAAAACCGGTTCAGTATACCTCCGGAACAGCATGATGAAGTTTTGTCGCAATCGAAGCATTTTTACGTAAGTTATGACGCATAAAAGCGATGGAATGTATCCCGCTCCTATGTCCTGACCTTTGACCCCATTTTGCTCCGTTTCTCTAGGGTTCGTCCGCAGGTTATTCCCTACCACATGCTAAAATTTCCTCGAAATCAAACTATGTTTACGCGAGTTATCGTGCGGACAGGCAGACAGACAGAGAAACGGACAAGGCTGGGGCATATACGCTTCTTAAACTTACGTTTGGAAAGCGTTAACAACTTGTAATACTGGAGAGCATGGAACATCCTTGGTACTGATTTGCGAGTATTCTTGGGTTAAAGTGGAGATTCTGGGTATCGTTCTTCAATTATAGCTACAGCGTAAAATCTATTTGCCGGTGACGGAAACCGAACCGTTTAGAAAGCGCTCTGTTTCGCAATCAAGAAGGCGCAATAATCCATTAATGACACGTAAGGGTACTTTGAAGGAATATCAGGAAAACGCATAGATTTGTTACACGTATCTTTTTTTTTTCATTTTTTTTTCAAGAAATAGATTGGTAGGTTGAAAAAGCGTATGTGCCCCAGCTTTGTTCATCTGTCTGTCTGTCCGCACGATAACTCGCGTAGAAATGGTTTGATTTCGATGAAATATTAGTATGCGGTAGCGGACAACCTGGGGATGAACCCTATTGAAAATGGGCGAAATGAGGTCAAAGGTCAGGACATAGGAGCAGGATCATGTTATTTTAGAGGTATACTGAGCCGGTTCTGTTGAATATCATCGAAATGGGATCAAAGATCAGCCGCCCCGGTGGCGCAGTGGTCTAAGGCGCTGGCCTCTGATCATTCGTCCGTAAGGGGTCCGGGTTCGAATCTCGGTCAGGCATGGATGTTGTGTTTGTATTACGGCACTGGCTCTCTCCCTCCCTGGAACCAGTGACCCTAAATTAGGAACGGGCGACTGCTTATAGCCCATTGAGTTGTTCACGGTGGTCGTTAAACCTCCAATAAAAAAAAAACAAGAAAGTTCAGGGCACAGGAGCAAAATTTATTTCACAACCATTATCTTCATAACATAAATAAAATTATTCTACTGCGACAAAACTTTAGTATGTTGTTCTGGAAATATACTGAAACGGTTCTGTTTAATATCATCGAAATGGTTTCAAAGATCACGGCACAGGAGAGACATTTATTCGATAACCATTATCCTCATAACTTGAGTAATGATTTCTGATATGTTGGAAAGCGTATCATAATAAATGCATTGCATGATTTTATTAACTTGTTCTGATTGAGTTGTACTCTTCAGAGGCTCCATATATAAAGGAATGGTATGACTTCTTTTAATATAGGTGTTAAAATATTGTTTTGATAAGATGTAAAATTGATTTTAACCTTCTTTTCAACTTTTCTTAGCTTTAATTTCCCATTGAACGAGAAAACAGCAATAATCGTGAATTCTTTCTTGAAACTTTTATTGGATTTTTGGAACCAAGTTTGTAAGCCTTTTTCTGCACTTTTGCGATAGTAAATCTACCTTTGTTTTGTCACAATCGTTTTGGCGGGACCATGCTTCATCAATAGTCACAATAAATTTCGATTTGTCTCCGGCTACGTGAATTTCATAAATATGTCTACACGGTGTTCTGCGCTCAGCCACGTTCCTAGGCAAGAGGCTGTGAACATTATGTTGTATTGCTTTATTTTTCAGGTTCAAATAGTTGTTTATCACCTTGTTAATAATTGATACAGATATATTTAAAGATATATCGATTGTTCTTGTCGGTGAATTTCATTTTAAGACCAGAGACCTTATTCATGAAAGAGTCGTAAAAGTACGTACTTCGGATATTCATTTGGTGTTTTTTTTCCTGTTAAAAGCAATACTTGACGATTTTCTCTCTACTGTTAGTAACATTGTTTAATTTACATTTAGAAATGCTAATTTCATGATTTTCACAGCGTTTTCTATTTACAGAATAAGAATATTTCTCTTCGTAAAGAATAACAATTTAGTAAAGTCATGCAATGCATTGATTACGATACGCTTTCCAACATACCAGAAATTATTACTCAAGTTATTACTCATTTTATGAGGATAATGGCTGTAAAATAAATCTCGCTGCTATGCCCTGACCTTTGACTCCATTTCGATGTTGTTCAACAGAACCGGTTCAGTATACCACCGGAACAGCATCCTAAAGTTTAGTCGTAATTGAAGCATTTTTACGTAAGTTATGACGCATAAGAGCAATTGAATGGAACCCACTCCTAAGTCCTGACCTTTGACCCAATTTCGCCCATTTTGAATAGGGTTCCTCCCAGGTGGTCCCCTATTACATACTAAAATTTCATCGAAATCGAACTATTTTTACGCAAATTATGACACATAAGGGTAATGGAATGGATCCCGCTCCTATGACCTGACCTTTGACCCAATTTCACCCATTTTCAGTAGGGTTCGTTCCCAGGTGGTCCCCTACCACATACTGAAATTTCATTGACATCGAATCATTTTTACGCGAGTTACCGTGCGAACGGACAAAGCTGGAACATATATGTATGCTTCTTCAACCAACTGTTGGAAAGCGGATAAAAACATAACTTTTTATATGCATCTTGTTTACGTGCGCCATGTTTTTTTAGCAGACGACGTTTAAATGCTGCAGATGTTCCTTTCGTGTTTATCTAAAACGTTGTTGCCAGTTTCCATTCTTAGAACTTCTTTTATTTTCTGTAAAAACGTTCTGAAAGTGTGTGAACATCCTCTGCATAGGGAGCCACCTATCTGTAATTTTTTTTTTTTTTTTTTTGGATTGGAGGTTTAACGACCACCGTGAGCAACTCAATGGGCTATAAGCAGTCGCCCGTCCCTAATTTAGGGTCACTGGTTCCAGGGATGGGAGAGAGCCAGTGCCGTAAGACAAACACAACATCCATGCCTGACCGGGATTCGAACCCGGTCCCCTTACGGACGAATGATCAGAGGCCAACGCCTTAGACCACTGCGCCACCGGGGCGGCTATCTGTAATTGAAGACCACTGTTTACAGACAAGTGTTATAGCACTAGCATTAATAGTATACTGTCCCATGCCTAATTCGGGACTCGAACAAGTTCTGGAGCAGCATTGTCTAAGTGACATCCATATGTGAACATGTGTTTCACTTTCATGATATCAGTACAGTACATAGTAATGAGCTTTCTCCTGATTTCCACTTATGTAGTGCGCTTTTCTTCCTCCACGGCCAAAAAACGATTATGATAAAAGATCATAACTTTATTTTCGTCAACACACTGGATATATTGTAGTTGTTGTTTTTTCCTAAATAAAACTACTCCAGTTCACTCGGTAAGCCCTTTGACATTTTGTTGCTCACAAATAGGATAGTAAATTACTTTTCGTTTCGCCGTCGCAGCTTTTAAGTTGGATAAAAAGAACGCAGTCAAACACAAAATGGTGTGTTCGTATTCTAAGCATATTTTGCTGCAGACTTGTTATTTTCGTGATACCCTAAAGTGTTTTAGACACACGACTGTCTTTAAATTACTATTTAGAAAAATAAGTGGTGTATGGAAGTTTATTTAGAAACATTGCAACAACGGCAGATAAAAATAATTTTTTCTGGGCATAGCATATTTTGAAGATAAAAAGTAAATATCCTTCCCACACGTAAGTACATAAAAGAAGCCATAGACTTTTATCCAAAAACTGGCTAACATGCCCAGTAACGGAGCGTACTTGTATTTATCCGTGAAAAAGATTTTATCAGATTTTAATTAGTCCACGATCTAAAGCAACAAAACTGTTTACTGCTGCGACACAAGTTGAAAGATGCAATGTGTTATTCATGGTACAAAAGACTGCGATGTGTTACCGAGCGTTTATTTTCGATATTCTACAAGAGTCAACGATGCAGACGTTGAACAGAATAAAAGCGAAAATCATCCATATTCGAGCACTCCTAAAATAGAAGCTATAACATAATATTGTTATTAATTTCTGCTGAATTGACTTTTTATTTTACGTTTAATTTTAAATCTTTCATTACCGTAGCTCCCAAAACGCTTGTGCGTTAGACGACCATTGCCACCCGAATCCGCCTGTCTCTAATGAATAATATTTCCTATCTCCATACTCCTGTGAAGTTTAACGGCCTCTGACGGGTTAACAGAAGTCACTCTCAGTCACTGTTAATATCATTAAACAAAGAAGTGAACCATACTTTGATTTCACACGGAGCAATATCATTCACTCTCGTGACATCTCTTCTGCGTGAAAGAAAGCTGTGATTGGCCCTTGGAATCGTCTGAAGCAGGGCTGTTAGAATACAAGGGCTGGGTCGGCTTTGGACACGCGGATCCCTACGAACGCCAGCGTGTGACGTCAGTATGTTGGAACCGAGGCTGACGAGAAAGGCAGGCTTCGGTGCGGAAGGGAATCTGTAAGGTCACGTGACCAAGGTAGTGCTGTTTGCCTCTGCTTGGGCTGCCGAGAGCAAACGGTGACCGAGTAGAGAGCTATTTTTTCCAACACGCAGCAAATATAAGGTGGCACATCTAATCATTGCATATTAATTTCAAACTATTAGAGAATAAAACGTTCAAAAGGAACATTATTAAAATGTGAGTTCTACTGAACTTAATCGTTTAACACTACTGAATTATTTTTTTTTTTTGTTTTCCGTGTAGTGTGGATTTTTGCGTTTAGCCATTCCTTTAGCAAAATCGTATCAAGAGACATATTCGAAAGTTTTGTTGCTCGATTTAATGAAATTAACTATATTTTCTTCGTTGTCCGTGTAGTTCATTTATTTTTCTTTTTGCCTTCATGATTTTCTAGCAACAATGAAAAGCAAATTCGTTTAATAAATAGCGTACAGAATATTAATAGCAAACGGAAAACGTCAAGCGAAATCATATTGAGGTCGAAGAAAAAGTGTTCCCTCATATACATATCTCTGGCTAAAACGTTCCTTACTAAATTAAAAAAAATTATATTTTTTTTCTTGTTCTAGAAAAAAATAATTTTTGGATATTATTGCATGTATTTTGTTTAATGGGGTTATTTCTAGGACAATGCTTCTGTACACTAAAAGTACATAATTTGGAAATAATTCCTTCTTAAAAAAATGCTTAGGATCCCTTTTAATACAAATCATGTCTGTGCATTAGTTTATTTTACTTATTTCTACTTGGGGGAAGAAAAAAAAATTAATCCTTATCTGTATATATTTCAACACTTTAAAATTATGTGACAACACATTCTGGCACAAGCTATTTTCTTGGTAATTGAAAAAAAAAGTCGAATGAAGGATACTGTCACAAAAAATGCTCTCATTGTTTTGTGAAAAATTAATGCAAGAACTTTTTTTCATAAAATTATTCATTTTTGTCACTATTAAATTTTCCTTTCGTTTGTAAATTCACAATTACTATAATTGAACACTGTTAGGTAAGCCAAAAAATTGAAAAAGACTATTTCCATACTAGAATTTAATTCAAACTATAGCTCAGTAAACAGAATTCTTGCTCACCATTCACAGAAATTTAATTATATTATGAGCCAATAAGCAATCTGAAATTGCAGATTTAGCGCTACTGACTAACTCTTTCATACCAGAAAATTTGAAAAATTCATCGCCATGGAGCAGGAAGCGAACCTGCATTTCCCGATTTCCATTCGAGCATGCTACCGTTACACCATCCAGGATGAGGAAGTCCCAAACATCCGAGTGATTTAATCTGAATAATCTCAGATTTTCGCCAGTCAAAGTGAGCCCTGCTTCATCGTAGCTCAGCTATTTAGAGTCAGGTCGATGCTTAGCAAATTCCCAGTTATTCAGGTAAACATTGGGGAAGAAATATTTCTTCTTATTATACATGGGAAATATATATATCTCTATAAGTAATCTGAAATCACATATTTACTGTTAACGTAACTGAAATCAAACGATCGTCAATGGAATGGAAACATGTCACCTTTCCAACAAGGAAGACGTGAAAAGTCCAACTGTCTCTGTCTGCGGGAGAGGTCATGGCAACTGTGAATCTGTTGTTTACACAGAATTTCTGTCAAAAGAGATGACCATCAATAGTGACTCATATTGCCAAACACTATTAAATTTGCGAAATTCAATTAAGGACAGATGCCGGGGTAAGTTGAGCGAAGGTGTCACTCTGCTGCCCAACAACGCTACACAGCACGGAAAACAAAGGGAATTGCTGTAGTCATTCAAGTCGGAGGTGTGGCAATGTCCACCTTACAGCCCCAACTTATCCCCATGCGGCTACCATTTGTTCGGTAAAATGAAACAGGACGTTAGTGGACAATGATTACCAACCGATGAGGCTGTGAAAAGTGCGGTCCTTAACTAGTTGCACCAAACTGGACTTTTTCTGTACAGGTATGGGAAAGTTAATCGCACGTTCCGATAAATGTTTACAGTCCTTAGGCGCCTATGTCGAAAAATGAATTAATGTTGTACCTTTAAACCAACATACATCCCTTGAGTATATCTTTGCTTGTTTGTTTTATTCAACAGTGTAGCTAACTTTTGATCCACCCTCATATTATTAAAGCACTTTGCTGCAATTCAGAAATCAAATTTTTAGTTTGCTTTAAAAATTAGCATCAACACTACATATGGAAAAAGTATCAACTTACCTATTGACTATCAATTTGTCTTGTATCTTCAAGCGGAACGAAGTAAAAAATACTATTAAAAATAAACAAATGGGTCCATTTTTTTTACATAAATGTACCTCAAATGTCTGTTTCAAATAGTTTGAAAGAAGGAAGTCATCACAAGCTGCAACTGTATTCAGCTTCAGATTGTTTACCCCAACTTTCCTTATGTGATAGCATCTGCAACAAAGTTATAGATACATACAACAAAATAAATAAAGAATTCTTGCTAACCAATGGCAGAAATTAAGACATCTGTTTCAAATAGTTTGAATCATCACAAGTTACATCAAAATTATCTCAGCTTTAGATCCTCCAGTATGTGTTACAATCTGAATATTTTATGTATGAGTTGTGTCCATTATTTTCTTTACCTAAAATCTACTTTTGTAATGTTCATACCTAACTGTGATCTACTTTTTTATAAAACATATTTGATAACACATTTTGGATTAGACAACATTTCAACAGTATAAATAATTATTTCCCACACATTTATAAAGGAATTTGTTAATTTTTCATAGCACTAGGGAACTTATACATTTTGCTAACATTCTTTACTAGAAGCCAAATTTGCTCGTTATGGTAAAATTAAATTTTTACTTTCAATATACCTACTATAAATGTCAAGCTAAGCACTAGTACACACACACACCAGTGCTGAGACGGGCCGAACCCGAACCAGGTGCTGGCTGCGTATTACTTACTGGAGTTCGAGCTTGGAGGGGAAGAATTTTCTTCCTTTTTCTTTTAATGTGATTTTATATGATTTAGCACACGAGGCTTTTTTTACACTTTCAAGTTGTTAAAGAAAATTCTTCAGCAACTGGGTCTAAATGGGGAGTAGGAATTCTGCAGGGCTATCCATTCCGGGCTTGGATAACAAAATACCATATGCCATGAATTACAGGATTTCTGCCAAGGATAAGTTTTAAGAAGTATAGATAGTAAGCTGATGGAATTTTGCTCCCTACCTCAAAGGGGCAGCTCCCTGCTAATTCTATTGAGCAACATGCGACATAGTTTGTTGTGCCTCAAGATGTTTCCTGATACCCCCCCCCCCAAAAAAAAAAAAAACATTTCAGGAAGAAATGAATGGTTAAAGAAATTATAGAAACATCCCTTACCCACTCTGCAGTTGAGAAAGACATCGATTAATTGCATGGGTAGGAAAGAGTGGAAGTCTGGAAAACTTTTTAATGCCTATACAGGTTAATCATAGTTTTCGGGCTCAATCGGGCTGACATACTTCAGGTTCGGGCTCTTAAAATTGAGCCCGAACTCAGCTCTGACACACACACAGTAACACTTCAGTTAACTTCACACAGGTAGGTGTTTTTATCAAAAATTTTATGGCAATGAAGTCATAGTGGCAAGTATGAAAAATAAAAGAAATTTCCTGGAATTTTTTAGTACAGTATTAAAACTTAAACAAAAATGCTACAATATTACTGCTAACATTTATTAATCTGGAAATAAGTGACATGGAACTCGTACGGGTATGGTGTCTTTGAGGGACTAGCCAGACCCCATGACGTGAAAGAGTACAGCATCATCTTCCACGGAAAGAAAATAGTCCATAGATTTTCAAATGAATTTGGACTGATGAAATCAAAACTGCTATTAAAATGAGGACCTCTGGCCCATTTTGCTCTGAAATGGCTTGGCAAATTAAGATGCATATCTTGGGATAGGAGAATATAAAAAAGGTATATCACAGGCACATTGTGTAAGACGGGCAACAACTGCACAAACAATATTAGTTCCAATTTGAAAAAAAAAAAGACACCACCAAAAATTAAATACAAATCTTCAGTACATAATGACACCACCACTCAGCATCACTATGTGAATAATATGTGATGAAGCAGAAAAATGATCAGAAATATGTTACGAGACGCTAACTGAAGTACTGCTATACGTGTATCCAAATGACAAACAAGTTTCAAATAAAATGAAACCAAATATGACATATCTTTACTTTCTAGTTTCAAAGATAACTTTTCAGAAATGTTATCTGCATTTACTACAGAAGAAAAATACATTTCAATGCTTTAACCAACCTGGCTAAACACTATATGCATATAAAATATTTGATAAGTTTGAACTCTTTTTCCTATCTCAGGACTTTGTGCATAGTATGCACTAAGGAAAGACACGGAAAACTAAGCGTTCTGACTTTCAACTTCTTAATTTTTCTTTCACGCGATTTCAAATCATTTCGGTTATCATGTTTGGCTTTTACTAAGTTGTTCAAGAGTATTTTGCAGCTGAGGAGTTATGTTTTCCTATTTAATTTTCAAGCTACTCATACACAAAGATTCAACAGAAAATGAATAAGAAAATCTAAAATCAGAACTTTGTTTAAACGTATGCAGCAGATTTTGTATAAGACAAAGTTTGTCTTATACAAAATCTGCTGCATACATTACTTTGGTATGGCAAAAGTTGTAAGTCTCCTTTTCACTTCTATAATTCGACTTGCAGGTGCTAACACTGCGAAATCGTGGTGGCAATTCCTCTAAAAATAATTATACCTTTTAATAAAAGTGAAGAACTAGATATGAAATTTTTAATCGAAAGTAGTTCCCTATGTTTTGTACAGTTAGAATAAAATTGATCATGCAGTTTTTCAACATAATCTGTCCACACTGTTCAGACAGCTTTAGTAAATTCAATCAGACAAATGCTATATCACAGTTACATTAAGTTACGAAATTAAAAAATGTCCTCTTTAATTCAGAGACACATTACAATGTAACAGTTCAAGCATTAATTTCGTAAAGAAAGGGCTAACGATTGTTGGAGATGCAAATGTTATACAAATTACGAAGGCTAATTCCCTGAAAAGTTGCCCTGATTTCTGGTAATATTCAAGCTCTATGTGAATCGGCATTGGTAAAAAATATTAATTATTCTATTTGAAATAAGAATTCAACACCACAAAATAACACTTCTTTATACTTCACAATTCACGAGACATGAACAGATTTCAACACGTGTGAAACTAAGATCTACTCATTAAACCTATAACTATCACTAAAACTAAATAAAACGTTTACTAAGAATTAACCTTATCTTCGAATTATAAAAATACCTACCTCACAAAACTATACGTGTATCCAAATGACAATAAACGGAACACTCACTCAATACAAATAACTGAACAAACGATGCAATGGCTGTTCAACCGATTGACTTGGCGACAGCACTAAGTTGTGCACGTGACTATTTCGCACCGTAGCCTGTCTTTCTCGTCAGCCTCGGTTGGAACGGAGCTGACAGCTGGATGGCTGTAGTGAGGGATTCAGTGGCTCTTGCAAAGAAATATAATAAATGATTAATTCTAGGTTTTTAACAGACTTAAATAAAAAGTAAGAGAAAAGACTGGGGCATTTGTTAAAGACAAATGAAAATTTTCGTTATACACACACAATACGTTTAAATTTTCAGGTCATAAGTTTTCTTGTCAACAACTTGCACCATCCAGCAGACGTGTGCATTAAAATATATTTGATCTGCGAGTTACGCAAATAGATCACCTGAAGTGAAAAAAGTATTTTTTTCTTCATGTTTCCTTCTCTGTTTAATTTCCTAAATTTCGAACAGCAATAATAAAATGGCAAATTTTTTCGTATGCTTTTCTTTTCGTTTTTCCTTAAACTTTATTTGCGTTGTTTTTGTAGTGAGTCTTCGACATCTTTCAAAATCAGTATTTTTTTTTCACGTAAAGCTACTAATGTACTACATTCAAATTGCGAACTTTTAATGCGCGAAACTTTAAAAGAACCAGAAAGGTAACACAATGTCCTTATTCCCTTGTACACCATTGTTAAAAATCTATAAATTAATTAATATATATTTTTGTATAGTGGTCCCTACTTTGGTTGAACATCAGATGCCTTTGCATTCTGAATTACTGCTATATATGCACTTATATATTAATGTAAGGTCAGGTGATGCGTAACATCACAGCCTCTCCTTGACAAATGTCAACCCCGCCTTCTCGTGGTGCATCCTGTTCCCACTAAAGGGGCTCTGACGACCGCCAATAGCGGTATAACTATACCATCAGGATCAGAGGAAATGCTATCCCACACTCACCAACCCGCTTGGCCAGCGTGGTGAGTTATGGCCAAACACCTCCAAAATGACTCCACAACTTAAATCTTGGCCCTCAGTCTCCGGCAGCTGGAATGTACCTGGCCAAGGCAGCGGCCAGTGCGACATGAAGGCAGAGGGTGCTAAGAATCCCCGGAGGACCGGACTAGGCTGCCATTTGATGCTGACCTTGGCTACCTATAACGGACGCTCCCTATCTTCTGATTCAAGGCTTCTTGAATTGGAAGAGGAACTACAAAGGATCAAGTGGGACATCGTCGGGCTAAGTGAGGTAAGGAGAAAAGGAGAAGATCTCATTGAACTGAAAAGTGGACATCTCTTCTATTATCGTGGGACAGATACTGGCAGAACTAGTGGTGTTGGATTTATAATAAACAAGAAACTGAAGGATAAAGTGGTAGAAGTTGAAAGTTCCTCTGACAGAGCTGCACGACTCGTTATCCAACTATCGAGAAGATACCAGGCTCAGATTATTCAAACTTATGCACCCACCACAAGTCATCCTGAAGAAGAAATTGAAGAATTTTATGAGGAAATTCGTCATCTAAATAATAAAGGTAAGCAGCACTTGAAGATAATTATGGGAGATTTCAATGCAAAAATAGGGCAACGGCAACAGAATGAAACTTCAGTAGGTAAATTCGGTCACGGCAACAGAAACCAGCGTGGAAATACTCTCGTTGAGTTTGCAGAGGCAGAAGGATTTTTCATCTTGAACTCCTTTTTCAGGAAAAAGCCACACAGGAAATGGACATGGAGACATCCAATTGGGACGACAAGTGAAATTGATTTTATTATGTGTAACAAAAAATTCGTCATCGAAGACTGCAGTGTGCTGAACAAGTTCAACACAGGTAGTGACCATAGATTGGTGAGATGTAAGATGCACCTCAACACTAAACTGGAACGTGGCAAGCTCATAAGACAAACAAAATGTATTGACATAACCAACCTTAAAAAACACCATAATACTTTCAAGTTGGAACTGAAGAACAGATTCTCTGCTTTAGAAGGCCTAACATCGGAAGAAGTGGATATTTCGGAAGTTAACAGAAAAGTAACCAAAGCTCTAATGGAAACAGCAACAAAATTAGCTGGGTCTAAGAACAAGTTGCATGTGAACAAATTATCAGGAAAAACCAAAATGTTGATGCAAAAAGAAGAGAGATGAGGACAACTAAAGAAGATGTGACTTCCAAAGTGGAATATATAGAGCTATGCAAGACAACACGAAAAAGTATCACTGAAGATGTAAGGAAATTCAACTGTGAGCTAGTGAGGAAAGCAATTGAAAACAACCAAAGCCTTAAGATAGCAAAGGGACATCTCAGTAAGGGAAGAAAACAGATTATGGCTCTGAGAAAAGAAGATGGTTCTATAACAAGAAATAGAGGCGAAATTTTGACAAGAGTGAAAGATTTCTACTCCAAATTATATGAAAGGGATGATACATGTACTCCAGACATCATGAAAGGTACCAGAGTTCTTCCAGTCCTCCCAGCAGAAGTTGCTCATGCAATCAAGAACATGAAGCGGGGGAAAGCTCCAGGAGAAGATGGAATTACTATAGACATCATACAAGAAGCAAGTGGAGAAATTGAAACAGTACTCGCCCAAATTTTCACTCGATGCCTTAATGAAGGGAAGATTCCTGAGGATTGGAACAATGCTACAATGATCCTGCTACATAAAAAAGGTGACATTGAGGATCTCAGGAACTACAGACCTATCAGCCTCCTATCAGTGGTTTATAAAATCTTCACTAAAGTTCTTTCACACCGCTTGAAGGTAACACTGGACATGGCTCAACCGAGAGAACAAGCTGGATTCAGGAGTGGCTACAGCACAATAGATCATATCCACGTACTGAGAGAACTAATTGAAAGAGCGAGGGAATATGAACTTCCATTGTGCATGGCTTTTATCGATTATGAAAAAAGCCTTTGATTCGGTGAAACCATCAGCAGTTACCACGGCTCTGAAATCCTGCGGTATTGAAGATGCATACATTAATATTATTAATAACATCTATGAAAATGCAAGGGCAAAGATTCGGCTGTTTGAAAATACAACACACATAAAAATTGGAAAGGGAGTGAGACAAGGTGACACCATATCTCCGAAGCTCTTTAATGCCACATTGGAAAATGTCTTTCAATCACTGAACTGGGAAAACAAGGGGATAAAGATTAATGGAGATTATCTAACCCACCTTCGTTTTGCTGATGACGTAGTCATTTTTGCAACTACCCCATCAGAGCTACAGAGTATGATCCAGGAACTTGCTGACAAGAGTAAAGAAGTACGATTAAAAATGAACTTTCAGAAGACAAAAGTGATGTTCAATGCTTTTACAAGAAATGAAGATTTATCGATTGATGGAGAAAAACTGGAGATAACAGATACGTATGTTTATCTTGGACAGCAGATATCAAGTGAGGGTCACATTGATGAAGAAATTAATCGGCGTACAAAACTTGCCTGGAGAGCTTTTGGAAGAAACAGCATAATTTTCAAGAGCAATATGCCATTATGTCTTAAAAGAAAAGTGTTTGATCAATGCATCCTTCCAGTGCTTACGTATGGTGCAGAGACGTGGACCTTAACTAAAAGAGACATACAAAGGCTGCAGACAACTCAAAGAAGCATGGAGAGGTGCATGCTTGGTATAACCAGGAGAGATAAGAAGAGGAACTCGTGGATCCGAAAAATGACGAGAGTGGAAGACATCATGATCAGAGTTAAATCCCTGAAATGGCAATGGGCTGGACATACTGCCAGAAGGACAGACCATAGATGGACAGCTGAAATTTTAGATTGGATTCCAAGGGACAGGAAAAGACCCAGAAAAAGACCACATGGGAGATGGGTGGATGAAATTCGTAAATATGCGGGAGTGACATGGAGGAGACTGGCACAAGACAGACCGTTGTGGAGGAAACTTGGGGAGACCTTCGTCCAGCAGTGGATTGATAATGGTTGACAATGATGATGATGATATTAAATGGTTAGTACACTTTTAATACGCGCTTCCATTTTTAAGTTTTTTATTCTTTAAATCAATAATTTTCAGCTTTGTATTCAGAACTCTGTTTTTCTATAATAGTCGTTGCGTAGTCGGTTTTTTTCTACAATAGTCCCTGTCGTCTTCCGTTAGCTTTCATTTTTAACGCTTTGGTTCTCTCGAATTTTAAAATTTCAATTTATTTTTTAAGGGATTCAACATTTTCAAGTAGCAATCTATTTTCCTCAGTTATTTTGATACAGGAAGAACAACTGATATCCTCTGATGTTTAATCAACTTCATAACATAGATCCTGAGTTTCTTGCACACAAATCTTTTTCAGACTTAAAATATCCATCCGATTGAAAGCACTTTTTAAAATATCTCGTTTGTGCTTTCTGTTACATCGTGGAGTGACACAGTGTCCGTTTTGTTGACATTTCGGCAGATTCAGAACAAGCACTGCGTTTTGTTTCAGTATTTTTTTCTCCGGGAGTCGAAGTAGGCGATTTTTTAAATCATTTTCGTAATCTGAAGAATGAAAATGTTCACTGCAAATTTTAGCATTCGCTCCATTCATAGAGTTTGACCTATAGCACTTGTTCAGCCATTCCTTCATTAAATCTGGATTTTTCAAAGGAAATGCATGGTACACAATATACTGACCTTCAGTTTTTTCGTAATGGTTCTTACAAGTAGCCACAACACAACTCGACATTGTCATCAGTATTTCATCTTAAACTAACTGAACGATTTCTCAAAAAGCAAGTTCCAAGAGCTGAATACTTATCCACAGAAAAGCAAAGGAAAGAATGTAGCGTTTGCGACGGATTCACGTTTCCAACCGGAGTTCCAACACAGTGACGTCAGAAACAGGTCATCTGTCACCGCTGAGGGGATCCGTGGCGGCAAAGTTTCTTCAAAGGAATGACCCAGCCCTAGTATTCTAACAGCCCTGGTCTGAAGTTCAATGATCATTAAATCTACAAGTCGTACGTATGTTCCATGTGGTAACCCAGAACTAATGCTTTTTTTGTTAACCTATAAAATGGGGAACAACAATCTGAAAAATAGCAAAAGAGGCTTTCGGGCGTTATGATATTCTGGTTATTTAATGGGTTAAGACAAATTCGGTTTAATGTTTTACTTTCGCGAATCGCTCAGCTAACAGTGCTTCAACTTTGAATTAACTCAAATCTTAGAGCTATGACGTATACTTTAATTTAACTTTCATTTTTATAGTTTCTTTCCCCTATGTAAATTTTGAGTTCTTTCTCTTTAAACGTTCCAACCTCAACATTATATTTTATCACTCACTGAATAATATGTGGCAATAGTTTTGAGGTCAAGTAGAATGACATGTGTATGTTTGACAATATGAGTACAAGGTATATAACTCTCGAGTGAGCAGCGAAAAGTGTTGTGTTGGGTAGATTAGTGTAGCTTGCGTGTAATTGTTAAATTAGATGTGTATTGCTAATAAACATTATATTGCGATTGTGGTACTTGTAACCTAAAATTACAGAGCTTCAGTCGTTGATGTATTGAGAAGTATGCTGTTGTTATTTTCTTTGACGAGTTGTTAAACTGAAGTGCCTTTAAACTCCTAGATTAAAGACCTTTAAATTCGTAAGCGGTTACAAGACTTCTTTCTTCTGGCCGTTAGGTCGCCAGTTATTCCTCATTGTATTATTAAGGATTATGTGCTAGTTATTGTTGTATATATTGTTTATAATTCTCAATGCCTTTTGCGTATATTCATGCTTAATAGATGGCGCCAGATGCGCACCGCAATGCAGACACTCTGTGTATGACGTAATATGTTGACATTGTGCGGCGATTTGCCTCGGATAGGAGAGGTCATGTAGAATTCAGGGCGAAAAGCCCATTGTGTTCCATCTTCTATATTTGTAATAAAGTTGTTATGTTATATATAATGGTGTTCTGTAAATCAAAAGGTAAAGTACTACTTAAGTGATGATATGACAAAACCACTGCGAAACCAAAAAGGAATTCACACCAGTTATCCGGGTCATGACATTAAGAAGCTCCGGTGAACCATCGAATGTACGATATGTAGTGGTTTAAGTAAACGATTAAGTTAAAAAACACATTACAATTGCTTCCCGAACAGGGACCTACTGACAGTTGGATTCTTCGAAAAATGTATGATCTTCTTTCCATACATCTTCTGTAATAAATGAGAATTCCTTCTTGTCTCCCCCCAAAAAAAAATGTATAATTTTCGTTCTACACATCGTCTGGAATTAATCAGAATTCATTCTGCTACAGCGAGCTACTTCAAACATGGTTTACCCCCGCACGGGGATAACTGGTTTTCCAGTTATTTGGGGAGCGGCGCCCCCACGGCACGAGCTGACCTTGTGACTGGTCAATATCTGATGTCATGCCACCGCTTGTTTTTTTATTTCGGTGCTGTTGGAGTTTGCAGGGACGGCTGTTCATCCAGCTGTTGGGGAGTCGCGGCCCCACGATCCCGAGCTGGTCTTGTGTCTCGCTTTTTCGTTTTTATTTATTTTTTCACTGGCCAGTTGCCCGTGTTGTATACTCTACCTAATCGCTACCACGCTATGTACTAACACCCCGGTCTTGTGGTTTTGTTACCCTTCACCACTAACTGTTTTATATTAACCACTCAGTTCGTAGGTTGCTGAGATTCCGTTTAGGTTCCCTTTCAGGGTTTGTCTTCCTTGGATTACTTTTTTCCTTTTAGCTGGTTTGGGTGCTAGACCTACCTGCATGTTTGCCGCGTGCGGAGACCCGTGAGGCGGAAATGGGATGTCTGGCGGCTGAGGTCGCAGGAGACCGGAGAAGTGCCTCCTGTGTACCAACACTCCTCTTCGACCCCGGCTTCGCTGTAAACGGGAGGCTAGAGACTAACCCACCTCTAGTCAGAAGTCTTGTACCAAGTTGTGTACAGGGCTTTAGCGGCTTTTTTGTCGTATAGCACGGCAGGGTAAGCCCGGGGGCTGTGGGATCATGTCAAAGGTGTTGGCATGACGGTACCCGGAGGCCGAAGTGTCCGCCGAGTGCGTGTGATCACAGCCAACGGACTATATCTGCAACGTATAAGCTCCAGAACTGTGTCCAGCGTCATTTTCTTGGCTTGCAGACCTCCAGTTCTCCCTTGTAGGGCTCGGTGGTGGGTGGAGTAGTCTGCAGACGAATCCTCCTTTTTTCCATGGGTAAAAACAAAAACAAAAACTCCAAATTCAAGTCACCTGAGAAAATGATAGTTGACAACGACTCTCCTTCGTCTTCTCAACCTACCAAGTCTCATAACCTTAAACGATCTTTAGACCATGACCTGGACCAAGAATGTGGAACCTCTTCTTCGGCAGCTGTACCTGTTGCTCCGAAGCGTCGTCTCCCCTCGATTGCTGTGAATACACATGCTACACACTTAGTTGTAGAATCCATCGATCCGAATGAGAGACTGTCCACCAGATCTCCCTTTTTCCTTTCTAAAGCTTTGGACGCTACGGTTGGCTCCTTGAAGTCTGTGAGGAAGCTTCGCTCTGGAGACCTGCTTGTCCAAACTTGCAGTGTTTCTCAGAGTAACACTCTTCTGCACCTCACTAGTCTTCAAGGCATTGCTGTCAAAGAGACACCTCACCCGTTTCTTAACACCTCTCGGGGTGTTATTTCGGAGTTTGATCTCTTGGCGTGCAGTGACGACGAATTGGTGAATGAACTAGCAGATCAGGGTGCTATTGCTGCACGTCGTATGACGTTCCGGCGCGATGGTTCTTTGATTAAGTCTAATAATGTAAACTTGACTTTTAACACCCCGAAAGTTCCGACCGAAATCAAGGCTGGCTACTTGGTTCTGTGGAGTTCGCCCGTACATTCCCAGTCCTCTGCGCTGTTTCAGGTGCCAGAGGTACGGGCATTCACAACGTTCATGTCACAGTTCCGCTCGTTGCGCAAATTGTGGCTCCAGTGAACATGACGGGGAAGGTTGCACTTCTGCTGCCTGCTGTGTTAACTGTGGTGAGGCCCATGCAGCTTACTCCCGCAACTGTATGAAATGGAAGGACGAGGTGGCGATCCAGCGCCTCAAGACCCTGGAAGGCCTCTTGTACCTGCTGCCAAAGCCACGTTGGGTATTCCCAACAACCGACAGCGTACTTTTGCCGCAGTAGTTCAGTCTCTGCCACAACCCGTGCAGCCCTTTGTCCCGCGCCCTGTAGCTCTCGCCGCATTTGCCAAGAGATCTACAGCTGAACAAGCGACACAGGTGCATTTCTCCGAGCTCCAGCTTATTCGACCAGCTGAGTCTGCGCCTTCTCTTTTGAAGACGACCGACTCTTGCAGTTCCCAGCAGAAAGCCTGCACGTGTGGTAGACCCGGCCCTAAATCCGCAAAGGTGTGCAGTGTCCATCCAACTGTCGCGGTGCAACTGACCAACATTGCAACTGTCTCAGACTCAGCGAGGTCCCCACCCTCAACCAACATTATAGAGGAACATAGGAGGGAAGAGAGTGACAGTTCGTCCCCCTCCTGTGACTCATCCTATGTGTAGTTGTGTTCGTTTTCGTGATGTGTTTTATCATTTTCATTCCTCAGTTTTACTTAATCGGCTAGTTTCTAACCATTGTACCATGTTTTTAATACTGTTTGTTTCATTGTCTTTTTTGGCCCTTCCATCATTCTCATGGTTTGGTTTTACTTGGTCAGCCAGATTTTGGGATTTATGCCACGTTTTTTAATACTGTTTGTTTATCTTGTGTCTGGCGCTCTTTGGCCAAACATGGCCCTTGTGCCATAAAAATCAACCAACCAACCAAACATGGTTTACCGACTGACCCGGAAACTAATAATTTCCTTCCAGGCCCTTTCTCATGGGGAAGAGATATACACTATGTAGACAAAAGTCACCGGACACCACTTCAAAAGCAAATGAATGGATTCGCTGCCCTGTTAAGACGCGCAGTACAGCTGCAAACGGTATAAAAACAAGCCTGCAGCTGACCGCGATCATATCTCAATGTGAGGTTGAGTGAAAACGTCGCGAAGGAAGAGAACTTGCTTTCATAAAGAAAATATTCTTGGGTGTTATATCAGTGAGTTCTCCATAACAGAAACCGAGAAGCGTTTAAACATACTCAAGTCAACGGTTTTGAATGTACTGAATAAGTGGAAGACACATGGCGTGCCAGAGCAGCACAACGTACTGGCAGAGCAAAGAAAATCAGTGACAGAGGACGTCGAAGCCCCAGGAGAGTCGTTACAGTTAATCGACAGAGTACTGCACAATACCTCAGTGTACAGGTAAGTAAAAATGCTGGAACCTCGGTATGTACACGCACCATTTGCAGAGAACTTCATTCCATGGGTTGCCGTGGTCGTGCGGCTGCTCATAAGCCTTTCATCTTCACTCGGAATGCTACTCGTCGTTTAGCATGGTGTAAAGAACATTTATTGTGGACCGTAGATCAATGGAAACTGGTCCTATGGACTGATGAATCCAGATAAACGATCCATCAGTCTGATGGCCATGCGTGGGTATAGCGGCAGGCGAGGGAACGCGATTTACCAGAGTGTACTGTTCCTACGGTCAAGTTTAGAGCTGGCAGTGTACTCGTGTGGGGGTGTTTTTCGTGGTATGGTCCCGGCCCATTGATATCGTAAAGAAACCTGTTAACCAGCACGTCTGCCTAGATGTTCTGAACAATTATGCCCTACCAACCCTATGGCAATACTATGAAACCGAGCCTTGTTGGTACCAGCAGATAATGCACTGACCCATGAAGCTAGGACCGTTACGGCGTGATTTGATGATTATTCCCTGTCGTGTGTAGACTGGCCAGCACAGCCCTTAGCGTAATCCCATAGAGCACCCATGGGATGAATTTGAGCGCCGCATAAGAAATAAGAAGTTTGGAACCAAGACATATTACTAAGCAACAGTTAGCGGCAGCATTATATAGTGAATGGAAGCGAATACCTATCGCTGTGTTCCAAAACCTTGTCGAAAGCATATCTCGAAGGGTCAGTGCATGCATTAAGGCCAAAGGTAGACCGACACCGTACTAATGTATGTCAATAAATGCTATGTTGTGTTTATTTTCTAGGTGTCCAGTGACTTTAGTCAATATAGTGCATGTGACATAATACAGTGGTGAAACACATGTTAAGACGACAAAGTTTTAACCATGAATTCCGTCGGGGTAGCTTAATTGGGAAAGCATTCGGCTCCGGAGCAGAAAGATGGGGGGGGGGTCGAAGAACGAGCAACACCCAAACATGGAATTCTGTTTCCACTTTGGATATTAGGGAATATAAATGCATGAAAATCTGGTAACTGTGTATGGTGAAAATGCGGTGACCAAAAAGAGAGTGTTTAAGAGGTTTTCAGGTTTAAAGATGGCGCTTCTTCGATCGAAATTGAATCTTGTCGTGGAAGATCTTCAACGGCGGTAACCGTTGATAGTGTTCCACGACAAAGAATGTAATAATAAGTAGAATTGAAGCATGCTGTGCAAAAGAAAGTTAAGAAGAGAATGGAACTAGAAAGAGGATAACTATTTTTTCGGTATCATTAAGATTTTCATGAAAAAACAAAATTCATAATCTAATTCAAAAAATTTGATTTAATTGAAGTTTATTACGATACAAAAAGCACGATCAGAGTTTCGTAAACAGTTAAATAAAAAATCTACTGTCTTGAGGATTTAAAATAACTATGACGTAAATGAATATCATTCGGTTAAAATAATCTTTTAGAATTTTAAAAATGAAAAACTAAGGATTTAAAAAAAGAGAGAAACATATGCTGTAAAGAAAACCCAGGAAAGAATCCGGAGTGGCACTTGATTAAATTACCGTCGTCAAAAAATAATTACGTTAATTGCACAATGGAATGCAGAAAAACTGTGAGAGGAAACGGATTTTAAAAGAATAAAAATATTATTAAGGTAAAAAATAAAAAAATCCCCTGAGAGCGAGGGAAGGAAACAGTTAGTTGATCAAACAGTCACGAAGGATTGTGTGAAGAACGGTTATAGAAATTATTTGTTAATGAGTTTATTTTCGATTCTCTAGAGTTGTAAAAGAAAAATTTTGTTAACAGAAGTTCGTTTCCATGAGACAGGGTTTTATGAACTACTGTATGTGTTTTATCTAAAGTGAAGTTCGAAGACATTAGCGATATTATGAAAGCGTGAAATGAGAAAACGTTTCTAGGAGTGAAATAAATCAGGCCAGAATGCTGAAGATCTCACTAACTTAAGTTTAACGCATCATATAAGATTCTTATAATAAAACCATCATTTGCGAATGGATGTGTGGCGTATGACTCGTTTTCTTTTTTCTTTTTTTCTTGTACTTCAACGATCTCGAAGTGTATTTAAGGACAGCAGAATGAAAGCTCCGTTGAAATATTAAAAAAAATAATTACAATAATTTTAACTAATTGCACAAAAAATCACTGCCTAACTTCAAATGACGGGTAACTTAATTCACAGTATTTTTAACGAAAATAGTGCAGCGCTGTAACTAAGAAATTTTAAACCTTTCACAACACCCCATCGAGAAATTCCGTTACGCATATTGTGAAACTTACAAATCACGGAAAGTTTTCCCTTCTAGTTGGAAAATGAATTTAATGATGAGTGTTGTGCAACTTTGAATATAATGAAGGGCAGAATAACTGTCGGCGTTATAGCTTTTTGTGTCGACAGAAAGATTTGAACCCGCATCTTCCTGCTCGGGAGCGGCTGATCTACCAATAAAACTACGCCGGCAGGGTTATCGACTTCACTGTTGATATGACCCATGCGTCACCTCAGTAGAACGTCATCTACGGCATGTCACGAAGTACGTTACATTGTATCTTATGTAATTCACATATGTGTACTAACGAAATTACTCGTCAGATTTAAATGGAGGTCAAGATTTTTTTCATTATTATTTTTTAATATTTTTTTAGTGAAGTGAGTAGTTTTTAATGGCAACTAATTGCATTTGAATACAGTAGGAGTCGCACCAGTGGCCAGAGGTCTAAACACTGGCTCCTGAACAGTCGTCCGAGATGGGTCCTAGTTCGAATCCCGACGGTGATTCGATTCGGTGACGCATGAATATCATATTTGTCTTACGGCACTGGCTTCTTTCCCTTCCCTGGAGCTAGTAGCCCTAAATTAGGGATGGGCAAATGCTTGTATCACGTTGAGTTGCTAGCTGTGGTCTTTAAACCTAAAAAAACGCAGTTGGGAATTAATGAGATAAGGAAAAATGGTTTCGATAGGTCAAACCGATAAACAAAAGTCCCGTTTGAATAGAAAATATAGGGATTCTGACTTTTCCAAAAATATATCACATGATTTCATTTTGCACATAAAAATTATTTCGTTTCGAGTCTAAATTTTTGGAGTTATTTTTATGAAAACAGTTGTAAGAAGGTTCGAGTAGGTTTTAAGTTTAGAAATTTGCTCATGCCGTGCAACAATTTTCAGAAAGAAAACGTCTATTCTATTAAAAACGTTTTTGGTTTTTGTATGAATCTTAAAAATAATCAGAATCCGAAATTGTACGATCATGTGCAAATACCTTGAAAATAGCAATGTATTTTCGTGAAATTAATTTGTTCAAGTACTTGTATTTTTTAGGCGTTTCAAAGCTTGACGAATCCAGATTAGAGCATCTGCGATAATATTTTATAACTAAAGTTATGGGTACCTATCGCTTAGTCTTTAAGAGGGGCCAAACAGAGATAATTACAACCAATAACTAACATAAACACCATTTTCAAATTTTCATTGTACCATCTTGCTCTCTAACCGTTTATAACACACTCTCAACGCACAAATTTAGTTAGAAACCAGACCCCCCAAAAGTACGTAAACGAGATTGATAAATCGTATTAGACAGCTTGTTGGTACAATGACGAAATTTATTTGGCGTTCTTTTCAGCCTTGTGCTTTTTTGCCACTTGTGTCCGATACTCCACGAAACCGCAGCGATCACTCAATCAATCATCAAGAAGAATGCACAAAACTGAAGGTTGTTCGAAAAAAAATCGGGAGATCTTTGTCCAGCAGTGAATGGCTGCTGCAGAGGATGATATACAAAGTCTGTCCAGAAAGTAATGAGACTCATTCAATAACAGACGTTTAATTAAAGTTATACTTACATAACATTAAAATTCCTTGAAATAACATCCTTGAACATCAATACGCCGCAGCCAGCGGTTCTTCCACGACGCGTAGCTTGTCGGGAACAGGGATCGCTTTCAAAGCACTCGTCGCGGCAGTTTGCACGTTTGTAACAGTCTCAAAATGGTGTCCTTTCAGGCTGGATTTGAGCCGGGGAAACAAAAAGAAGTCAGCTGGGGCCAAGTCTGGGCTGTAGGGAGGTTGGGGCAGCGTTGCCACGTTGTGCTTCGCCAGTAACTCTCTCACTCTCAGTGACGCATGGCTGGGCGCATTATCGTGGTGAAGAAACCAAGTGTTAGTGATCTCCGGGCGAACGCGCACAACTCTGTTCTTCAGCCGTTGAAGCACTTCCACGTAAAATGCAGAACTCTTTATGGACAACACCTTTACAGTCAAATAAGACAATGAGTGCCGATTTCATCTTTGATTTGCACATTCGAGCCTTCTTTGGTCGAGGAGACTCGGGAGTGTTCCACTCTGAGCTCTATCTCTTCGTCTCCGGATCGTATTGAAAGACCCACGTTTCGTCCCTTGTTATCACTTTCTCCAAAAAACCAGGTTCAATCCTCACACGGTCAGAGCATTGCTAGCTCCACACCCTCCTTTAGCATTGCTAGCTCCACATATCTTACAAATTTTTGTATTGGACTGTAATTAATTATTATCGCATATGCTCCCGTCTAGAGTCGTGAATATATTTAATGCCTAAAAGTTACGTGAACGCCAGATTAATTTCACAAAAATACATTAGTATTTTTAAGATATGTGCGTCTACTTTATTACTGCGAATCGCGATCTGATACAATTCATGAAATCTAGCAGCTGCTACGCAATATCTGCTTAGTGAAACAAAAGTAATATAAAAACGTGTTTCAAAAATTTCGGACAAACAAATCTGGATTTTTCTTGGGAATACTTCACATACCTCTATGTCTTGTGTGCTGCAGTTTTGTTCTTTTTTATTTCGAGCTAGCTCTGCTGGTCAGAAAAATCTATAAAGCTGTACTGAATCAACAATATGGATCAAAATTTGATTTTTTTTTAAATTGTCCTTTATTCCAAAAAATATGGGATAAGTATTATGGCATGGTTCTTCCGTAACCCACCGATGTTCTTACTAGATCTTTCTATAAAAGCTTAATTTAACTCTGATATTGATGAATGGTTTCTTGATGTTACTGTTGTACAAAGCCGTTTTGCAAAGTTTCTGCCTCATGCACATGTACACACGTAATTACAGTAATGTTGAAGAAACTAACACAATGTTATATTTATAATTTGCATTTCAACATACTGCTATATATATATATTTTTTTCACACACAGAGTTCTACCGACGTGATCTAATTTGATTATGATCATGGAATTTTCTTTCACATACACTGAAGTGCCAGAAAAACTGGTACACCAGTCTAATACTTGGTAGGTTCCCCACGGGAGCATAGAACTGCAGAAATACGATGGGGTATGGACTCCACTAGCTTCTGGATATATGCTGTAGGCAATGCACACCATACTTCCTGCAGAGCGTTCCACAATTCGGGTGTATTCCGAGTTCTCGGATTCCTGTGTTTGATAGCGCGTTGCATGGCATCCCAAATGTGTTCTATCACGTTCAGATCTGCGGACTTGGGTAGGAATGGCAACACCCCAAACTCAGATGAATGTTCCTCTAACCATAATGTGACGTCCCGACACTTGTGTGGAGGTGCATTGTCTTGTTGAAATAGGCCCAACCCATCAGCATGAATGCAGGACATGAACGGGTGTACCTCGTCAGAAAGGATAACACATAGCGTTGGCCGGTAACAGACCTTTGTAGACGTACCAGGGGTCCCAGTGAAGTCCAGCTAAACACACCCCATACCATTACGGAACCCCACCAGCGGGTACAGTTTCCTGTTGACAGGCAGGATCCATGGCTTCATGGGGTTTGCGCCACACACGAATCCTTCCATCTGCCCGTTACAGTTGGAAACGCGACTCGTCAGACCAGGCTACGTGTTTCCAGTCATCAAGTGTCCAGTGGCGGTATTGCCATGCCCAAGCGAGGCACATAGCTCTTTGTCCTGCACCCATCAAGGGGACTCGAGTTGGACATCGGCTCCCAAAGCCTATATCGTGCAGGGTACGTTGCACAGTTTGAACGCTGATGCTTGTTGAGGCTCCAGCATTGAATTTCGATGATACCTGCGAGAGTGTTGCACGCCTATCGCTTGAAGCGATGCTTGACAGCCGACGATGGCCACGTTCACCCAATGTCTTTTTAGGGCCACACTGGTATCGTAGGTTGGAGGTTTTGCCGGAATTCTTGTAGTCACGGTACACTCTTGCAATGGTCGTCCGTGAAAATCCGAACTTCGTTTCTATCTCCGAAATACTATGGCCCATCTCACGAGCGCCAACTATGACACCGCGTTGAAAACTGCTTAAATCGTTATTACTTGTCATTCTCATGCCGAAAATAGCTCTGACAGCTCGCAAGGATGTATATCGCTTTATATGCGCACTGGCGGAGGCAACCACGTACGCTCATAAGTGACGTTGCTATGTATTTTGCATAAGCTCGTCTGCACCAGTTTTTCTCGCACTTCAGTGTACATTAGTTGCATTTCAGTTTATATGTTAAGTATCTTGAAAACTCACTAGAATTAAACTAAAGATTCTCATAATCATAAAAACAGATATTTACTGAAGGTAAACGTACATGACCACCCTGTAACACTAGTTAGAGCTTCCGTGAACACCGAAGAGCCACAGCATTATGAAAAGCACGCCTTTATGCATACCGAAGCAACTTCTGGTACAGGACAGCGCGTATGAAGGCCATGAAATGGTATAAATAGCACCTGATACTGAGATCCGTGAGTGTTATTTATCTTCTTTAAATAGAAAAGGCAGAGGACTTAAGCAAGTTTGGTAAAGCCTAAACTCTAATAGCCAGACGACTGGGTCAGAGTATTTCCGAGATGGCAAGACTTGTGGAGTACTCACGGTCAGCCGTGGTTAGTACCTCCAAAAAGTAGTCCGAGGAGCGAACACCTCGAACCGCTGGCAGGGTGTGGGCCGACAACAGCTCACTGATGCTAGAAGCAAGAGAAGTCTAACCCGTATGGTACAAGCCAAGAGAATAGGTCTGTAGCGCAACTCGTCGGTAATACGAATGCTGGTGACGAGAGTAATGTGTCACAAAATACAACCCATCAAACCCAACATAAAATGGGGCTGTGTAGCCACAGGCGTCTCCAACTGCGCATGCCAACCTCGGTTCACCATCGTAAGTTTGCTACAATGCTCACGGAGCATCAAAATTGGACCATGAGTGACTGAAAGAAGGTCGTTTAGTACCATGTGTTGTACCATGTGGACTACATGGAACGAGAATTTCTTATTTAAATCATTCCACCCACGGTGACACAAAAATGCACCGTGGGTAAAATGCAAGCCAGTGAAGGAAGAGTGATGCTCTGGGCAATGCTTTACTGGTAAATCGTTGGTCCAATAATTCATGTGCAGGAAGCTATGACGTCCACCACCTACATAAACATCATTGAAAGGCCGGTACATTCTTTCATGGCAACGGTATTCGCTTTTAGCAATGCTTTCTTTCAGAAGGATATGCGTCATGCCACATTGCGCGTATTGTTTTTGAATGCTTTGCAAAACATGAACAACACCTCCAGGTAATGCTCGGGTCTCCAAATTTCCCTGACATCAATCTCACCAAGAGTCTCTGGTGTGTGTGGAACAGCTAATATGATCAATTCAGCTCAAACACGTGACTTACAAAGGTTAAAGTGCATGCTGGTAACGAGTTAGTACCAGAAACTACAAGACAGCTTTAGAAATCTTGTAGCACCCATGCTTTGCCAGGTAAGAGCTGTTTTGGCTGCACGTGGAGGACCAATATCATATTAGGCATGTGGTCATAATGTTTTGGCTCCTCTGTGTATGTTTATCGAATAGCCGCCTAACATTAATATAATCATACGAAATATCTTAGAAAGCCTAAAATTCATTTTCATTCAGATTAGGTGATTACTTATATCATTTATTTGAATTTTTTTTTATTAAATTGTATAACGAAGTAAATTCCTCCGTCATTTTTGGTCCACGCCGGGGATCGAACCCGAGTCCACTTATTCCGGAACAAGTCGCTCTACCAACTGAGCTACGCAGACGTTCGTTCTCACTGCTATCTGCCTTTATGTCGTGTGCATGCTGCGGGGTAGGCCCGTCACCCCCCTTCCCGAAAGAGGGCCGGGAGTATGGCCCACGGGTCAGCCGTGACCATGAATTGCCGTAGGCAGCATCCGCTGAAGAACGTGCACTTGAGAACTTCCAGTCAATCTGGTGTGTGGAATGCAACGTCACACAGATTTATTTTTCGAAGCGCTGAAGTAGGGATTCTCTTATTTTTTTTTGGCTCGTGGTGTGGAAAGAACATCACACCATTGCGAGATCTTTAACAGCCGGGTCATCCGGGAAGTTTGGGCGCCATTATAACGAAGTAAATTCCTCCGTCATTTTTGGTTCACGCCGGGGATCTAACCCGAGTCCACTTATTCCGGAACAAGTTGCTCTACCAACTGAGTTACTCAGACGTTCGTTCTCGCTATCTGCCTTTATGTCGTGTGCGTACTGCAGGGCAGGCACGTCACAATTGAATCAACGTTGTGAAGAAAGGAAGCAATGGTTTTGAAGGACTATCAGATAGAAACAATTACTGCAAAATCTTATAAATAGGAAAAGGACAGTTTAAATAAGAAATTCCGGTCGATATTTTAACAAAGTCTCCTTATGTCCAGAACGATCCCTTTGCGTTATTATTTTCATGATTGCTTCCAAGACAAAATATCAAACGACAAACTAAAACACATTTTCTTGTGTGCAAAATTATCATTAATTTTTTATGAAATATAGCAGTGTATATTTCCTTTTGATGTTGAGAAATCGTGACATTCAAAATTTCAATATTGCCATAACAATTTCTGAAACCCAGCATCCTTTTTTTAGAAAAAAACAAAACAATCAGGATAATATTTTGTAGATTCTTGAAAAACAAAATTGTAAGAAGGGAAAGTTTCTTCCTTTTCAAGATCACCTCGTAAATTTTGGAAAACAATAGTGCCAGATATTTCCATTGTGATGTAGAATCGTCATTCTCAGAGATGCAACTTTGATATCATGATTATTGCAAAACTTGGCACCCTTATTTTTGATAAAGAAACCATCCCTATTATCGTAACTTATTTTGGTTATCAATCTGAACGAATTCTTTGTGTTGGTGAATTGTGATTTAAATATTAATGAAGTGTTTTGCAAAAACTTTACTAGCATAAAAATCGGTCTGATGTTTTAAAAATATTTTGTGAGTATCCCAGAAGTTTAGTATCATTTTCTGTATTGCAATTGAAAGGAAGACAGTCTCCGATCCTCCATTGCATCTGTTCTGCAATATGCAGAGATTTATGTCTGTTGTACTTGATTCCTACGGAAGACGTTTTCATTATTTGATATCTGCTCGTTTGAAAAGGAGTTTTTCTCCGCTACAGCAAAAAAAAATGGGGTTTAGAACTTTCGGTTTCTTAGACAAATGTTTTTTTTTTTATTTAATCTTTACTCGAAAGGATAACAAACATTTGTTTTGGTCAGGTAGGAATGAAGAAAAATAGAGGAGTAACAGCAGCTCGAGCTCCAAGCATGCAAACACACGAAGATTTAACTTTCATTTTCCATTTTCGTCTGTCATCATTGTAGTAAAACACATGAAAAAAGCATGTTAGATGTACTCTAAAAATCTGCTTCTTTTACCCATGAACTGTTTCTTGAAGTTATATGTGACTTTTGAATTCTTAAAATTTTACAATGTAAAAAATTACAATCATTTTTGTTATTGCTGCTTAGTTTGTTCTGCCGTTTCATCTGAACGACTTCTTTGTAACAGCTCCCCGGTCTCCTTAATTTTGTACCGGTAGCATCTTAAGAATTTACACTTTTGTTTCTCTTTAGGCAATAGTTAAAGTTTAATTTAAGAACTCAACTCCTTTAGTACTATCATTCTGTACTAAATTAAGAACCGAGATTTCCTACTAAGGTCGATTTTAAAACCACGGGAAGTAAAAGTAAATAATGTTGTATGAGAAATATAGTTTCTTTTTCTTTTTAACGAGTATTTTTGGCATTTATAAAGGTACAGGTGTTTTATGTATGAATTTTTCTGCCTAGACTAACTCACTTTTAAATCAATCATGAAATAAAAACCACCGCTTCCTTGAATCAAGAGTTGTGCATTGAATTATCCATGTAGGAAAGCGCGAAAAAGGTGTGAGTTGTAAATCGCTATTTTTACATCCCTTTTTGTTATGTAAATTATGTTACCTCTTATTTGAATTTGCATTCTGAACGCCACATCAGAATGAAAATATATTCCAGTTTTTTCTCCTTTTGACATGGTTCTGTAAGGAGAAACCTTCAAGTTTCTCCTTTGCGATTTGGCAAACATTTTCCGACAGATAGTAAATAATAGCTGCTATTCTCAGAAAGAAGACGATTCGGTATCGATATAATCTGTCCAAGGTGTGAAAACTACTGTCTGGTCGGAAGAAATATCTTTGTCATACGACTAGCTGTTATATCCTGCTGTTTTAAGGATAAATCTGCGATTTGTTCAGTTAACATGGTATTAAAAGTTATATTTGACAAGTTGACCTGTGTATTCCTCAGGATAAGATAAAATGAAATATCTAATTCAATTACTTAGCCTTTTGTGGATTTTGGTCGTTTACAAAGTCATACGACTTTGCAACAAAATTTGGCTTTCACAGTCGAATTTTAGGATAACGAGTGTGGAGATATAGACCGATGAGACATTACATTAGGACCACCTACCTAATAAGCTGTAGGACCCCACTTAGCTCGCAAAACAGCGGACACTCAGCGGAGCACCGATTTGATGAGGTAATGATAGGTATCCTGTGGTATCTGGTACCATAGTGTCAATAGCATGTTTTTCTACCCACTCCTTGACGACTCTGGCAGTGTGGCTTGGTTCATTATCCTGTTGGTAATGGCCATCACCAGCAGGGAACACAGTTGTTTAACTTGGTCCACAACGATGTTCAGGTACATTTGTTATTGGGATAATGGGGCCTAAATCGTCCCAAGAAAATATCGCCCACAGCATAGCATCGCAGCCGCCGGCCTGTTTCCTCATAACAGTGCATCCAGGTGCCATATGCTTCCTTGGTAATCAGCGTATCAGCGCTCGGCCGTCTACGTGATGCACCAGAAATCTTGATTCGTCAGATCAGGCCAATTTCTTCCAATCATCCTCGGACCAATCTCGATTATCTTCGGCCCATTTCATGCGTTGTTGGCGATGACATGCAGTGAACATGGAAACCCGGCTGGGTCTTTGGCTAAGCAGAAGGCTGCCATGAACTGTGTGCTGTGACACATTACCTTGATCATCACTGTTGTAGCTGCTGGTGATTTGTGGCACTGTGTCCCTGCGATCGCTGTGAAGAATGCGCGACAGTCTCCGCTCCCCTCTGGCATCAATGAGCTGCGGACGGCACACAATTTTACAACGGTTTGCCGTTTGGCGATCTGTGGACCACTTTTGATACGTACTCACTACAGCGGCACGTGAACAACCCACAAGCCGCGCCGTTTCAGAGGTGCCGTGCCATCACAGTTTGTCATTTATCAAACTCAGATAAATCGGCAGCTTTTCCCATTCTGACTCCGAACACTCTACTAACCGAAAGCCGGTTCTCAGGTTGTATACATAATGCTCTGTGAACGACATCTGCGCCACTTTTCAGTCTCCAGGCACGCTCATTTCTCTAGGCTGGGGGTGGTCATAATGTAAGGGCTCATTGATATATATATAGAAAAATTGACATAGGAAACGCAGCTCAGCTATCCTTAGTTACTTTTATTGACCAGAAAGCGTTTTGGAAATTTTTCAGTTATATGCTTAAAATTTCATTTACGTGTACAGGTGATCAGTGCTAATAAAGAGTATGCAGCACAATGATCAAGACACTCATGCAAACCACCTAGGCCCTAGGTCTTTTCAACCGAATTTTTGTTACATATTTGAATAATTAAGAAAAAGTAATAAATAAATGGCCATATATCGATCAACGGGTGCTTGAAAAGGGACCAGGCTGCATATCGTTTTGTAGTTGTTTTGTAATTTACCCGTTTGGGGCACTGGAAGTCGTTGGTTTTTGAATTGGCATTTTCAAAATACCTTTCTAGGTACAGACTTATTACTCTGTTTAACCCACACACCAGAACTTATGTGATACCTTGTTTGTCAGGTGGGAGTTCTTTTTTTGGGGCAGGCCCAATGCTCATTATTCTAAACACTGGCTTCTGACCATTCGTCAGATTAAATTGCTCGTGAGATTTAAATGGACAATATTTTTCGTTATTAAGATTTTTACAAGATTTATCTCATTAATAGGTTTTTTTCTCATTATGACTTAATTATCAGTGAAGTGAGCAGGTTTTAATGGGAACTGATTGACTTTCAATACAGCTGGAGTCACCCGAGTGGTGTAAAAGTCTAAATGCTGGCTTCTTACTATTCGTCAAAGATAGGTCCGGGTTGGAATCCCAGTGAAGCATAGACGTTATGGTTACTTTGCTGCTTTGGCTCTCTCCCTTCTCTGCAACCAGTTGACCTAAATTTGGAACGGGTGACAGCTTATCGAGTTGCTCAGGATAGTCGTTAAACCCTGAAACAAGAATAAAAGTTACTTGGTTTTACCATGTGTTTGAAACCTGTTCAGCTGGGGCGCTTGGTTAAAGTTGCTTTCCTTGTATTACCCACTCCCTTATTTCACATGAAAAGAAATGCCTTAGGCGTAGTTACTCCTCGTGGATGAACTGTGCACGTGTTCCTTCCAAAAATCAGCTTTTTATGCCACTTTAGGAACAAACTACGATGTCCTTGTGAAGCTACTTAACGCTATGTGGTTGAACAGAGAAAGTGTTCTTACTTGTGTTGTCCATTGCTTAGATGAAATTAAAATATTTCTT
Organism: Macrothele yani; assembly: GCA_039090855.1. Lineage (NCBI taxonomy): Eukaryota > Metazoa > Arthropoda > Arachnida > Araneae > Macrothelidae > Macrothele > Macrothele yani. The sequence goes on along the minus strand of CM076998.1, from coordinate 86,985,117 downwards.
CATGAATTTAAAAGGGACTTTATGCTTCTAACAGACAGACACAAAAACACATTAATCAACCACTAGCCTATTTTCCAATTTCCAAGAAGTGGAATTTTTTCCTATTTTCAAAAAGTGGAAATTTTTTCGGTATGCAATTTTCCTGTGGGCATTTTTTCGGTGGGCATTTTTTTTGTGGACATTTTTTCTGTGGGCCTTTTTCCGGCGGGCGTTGTTCCTGTGGACATTTTTGTGTGCACATTTTTGGTGAAAATTATGTCTTACATGTGATGTTTAATCTTTCCCAAAATATACTGCTGGCCACCCAAAATGCAACACCAAGAAGGAAGCATCCGATTGGCCTAAAATTCGCAGTATGTGTCGCACGCGAGAGGACATGCAAACGATTAGCATTGCAGGGCATATGCAAATCATGTGCTCCCGGCACGTCACCGAGAAGCACTATAAGAAGGGTGCACAGAAGGCGGGGTGTAAGTAGTAGAAGTGTGTTGTGCTGCCGGACCTGTGCGTCTCAAGCTTCCTGATGCTTGTCGCAGAATACGACAGTCATTCCATCACGTTTCGGAGTTCGACAGACGACGAATAGTGGCTTATCGCGACAGCCGTTCATCGTACCGAGACATTGTCGCCCGTGTGGGGCGACATCCAGCCACAGTGAGGCGGATATGGATTCGGTGGGTGCAGGAAGGACGGGCGGACCGACGTGAGTTATTGCCGCAGCCGCGGCACACTACCTAACGAGAGGACCGGCATGTTGTGTGGCGGGCATTGACGGCTTGCACCGCCACATCACAAACGTTAGCTCAGGAATTAGGGTGTCTTGCGCAACAACCTGTGTCAGCACGTACCGTTCGACGTCGTCTGCAGGAGCGGGAACTTTTCGCACGGCGCCCATTGCTCCGATCACCATTGACGTTACACCACCGGTGAGTGCGGCGGCAGTGGGCTGTTGAACGCCGCACCTGGACTACGGAATGGCGTGACATTGGCTTCTCCGACAAATCCCACTTTTGCCTGCAACACCACGAAGGTCGGATCCGCGTGTGGTGGCACCGCGGCGAGAGACTCTGTGACGATTGCGTTATGCATCGCCATACCGGTCCTTCTCCTGGCGTTATGGTTTGGAGTGCAATTGGATATGATGTCCGCACCCCTCTGGTACGCATCGTCGGTACACTCAACGGCCACCGCTATATCTACGACGTTTTGGAGCCTGTAGTCCTCCCTTACCTGCTGGACCTGCCAGCAGCCACGTTTCAACAGGACAACGCGCGCCCTCACGTGCAACGCATCGTGCAACAATTCCTCACGGCCCACCAGGTGTCACTGCTGCCGTGGCCCGCCTGTTCTTCCGATATGTCGCCCATCGAACACGTCTGGTCGCTTATCGGCAACTGAGCGGCCCAGCAAGCACCAGCCGCGGCTACGCCTGATGAACTGTGGCAACGTGTCGAAGCAGCCTGAACCGACATACCCCAAGCCCACATCCAAATCCTCTTTCGTTCGATGCCGCGGCGTGTAGCGGTCGTTATTGCCAGCCATGGGGGCCATACGAACTATTGATGTTTGCGTGCTCCGCAAGTAGCACGGGCCTGTAAGCTCAATCGTTTCATCTTTGTATCTGTTGTTATGGGTCCAGTAAATCTGGCTTTGCTATCTCGTGTCCTTCTTGGTGTTACATTTTCGGTGGCCAGCAGTGTATATCCGAGAAGAATTTCTACAATTGAATTGTCGAAGATTTGAGCTCCCGAACATCAATGCGGGAGAATTTTGGTTAAACGTTTTTTCTTTTCACAGCCCCACGTTCATCGACGTATTTTGCGAATAGAGATTGGGATTTCTTTGCATTTAGAGATACACAAACAGAGCAAAGCAGTGGATTTGACTTTCTAAGTAGCTTAGGTTGCTTTGTAAGGTTCAGTGAATCCATTTGTTCTTTTACAAGAAGTTTTGCTGCCATTCCAATGAAAACAGAAGCAAGTAACGTTTCTTCCATTAAACATAAATTTAAAAATAAGTGTTTTTTTTTAGTGTCAAACAAATCTTTGAAAAATATCTTCAAAAAATGCTACGGAAAGGACACATGAGTTCAAAAAAATTTAAAAATACGAGTGTAAAAAATTAAATCAACATTGAAAAAAGATGTTTCAGTAAAATACAGAACTATCAAAATGACACTCCGAATCTACGATTTCCATTGTCATTCTGAAAAGCAACCGATTCTTATGAACTCCTATATCGGAATCACATACACTATATTGACAAAAGTCACCGGACACATAGAAGAGAAACGCAACATATCATTTATTCACATACATTAGCACGTTGTCGGTCCACTTTTGGCCTTAATGCATGCACTGACCCTTCGAGAATGCTTTCGACAAGGTTTTGGAACACAGCGATAGGTATGCGCTAATGCCTTGGTTTCGTAGTATGCCTTGTTTCCAAATTCTTATACGGTGCTCTAATTCATCCCATAGGTGCTCTATGGGATTAATATCAGGGATCAGTGCTGGCCAGTCCACACACGATACGGAATTATCGTCAAACCACGACGTAACAGTCCTTGCTTTATGGCTCGGTGCATTTTCCTGACGGTACCAACAAGGCTCGCTTCCGCAGTATTGCCACAGAGTTGGTATGGCATAATTGCCCAGAATATCAAGGTAGACGTGCTGGTTAACAGGTTTCCAAGATAACCAATGGACTGGGACCATACCACGAAAAACACCCCCACACGAGTACACAACCAGGTCTAAACTTGACCATAGAAACGGTACACTGTGGTAAATAGCTTTCCCCCGGCTGCCGCTCTACCCACACACGGCCATCAGATTGATGGATCGTGTATCTGGATTCATCGGTCCATAGGAACCGTTTCCATTGATCTGCGGTCCAGGATAAATGTTCTTTACACCATGTTAAATGATGGGTAGCATTCTGAATGAAGATGAAAGGCTTATGAGCAGCCGCACGACCACCGTAGCCCATGGAATGAAGTTCTCCGCGAATCGTACCTGTACATAGCGAGGTTTCAAAATTTTTACTCGCCTGTACACTGAGGTTTTGCGCAGTACTCCGTCGATTAGCTGTAACGACTCGCCTGAGGCTACGACGTCCTCTATCACTGATTTTCTTTGATCTGCCGGTACGTTTTCCTGCTCTGGCCCGCCATGTGTCTTCTACGTATTCAGTATATCCAAAACAGTTGACTTGGGTATTTTTAAACGCCTCTAGGTTTCTCTTATGGAGAACCCACTAATATAACACCCAACAATCTTTCCTTTCTCAAAGTCAGTCAAAGTCAGCGATATGATCGCGGTTAGCTGAAATCTTGTTTTTATACCGTTTGCAGCTTACCGCGCATCTTAACAACGCAGTGGATCCGTTCATTTGTTTTGAAGGGGTGTCCGGTGACTTTTATGAATATAGTGTATATGCAAACGAAAGCCACATTTGCTTAAAATAACCTTTCTCTCTGGCTTTTTTCCATTAGTTTTGCTCTTCCGAACATGCATTCAAATGATATGCAGTTTTCCTTTTCTCTACAAATCTGTTACTTGTGCATTTTTCTACATAATTTATAACTAAACAGTCATCTCGAATTTCAGCATTTCTCTGGGGAAATTTTAAAAGTAGATAGTAAAACTCAAAGAAGAAAAAAATGCCGTGTGCCAGAAATGAGTTTGAGAAAAAAACTGGCCTGCCAAATAAATTGGTCTCCAGATCACGCAAAGTCGCCGCATTCTTGAGGCAGTAACGTCAAAAGCGGAAAAAACTTCGTGATCTATACAATATCTTCTGCTATTCACAGTTTATTCGAATAACGTTTGAACTTATTTTAGGGTTCGCAAAGGGTATTTTCCGCACTTGCGCGCAAAAAGGCAAACATTTAAATTTTAATGACATCAATGACATAATAGGAGGAATTATTTTACAATTATGTGAAAAAACTGCTCTACTTTCGTTTACCTTGGCTGATCAAAAAGTAATGAGACCCATTTTGCTGTTTCTGACGTAAACATTGATTCACGCTGTTTCTTGAAATACTCTTCGCTGCACCGAATACATTTGTTCTAGTGCATAATCCATTTCCTAAAAATGTGCAGCTGACTTTCCTTGGACAAAAACTTGTGAAGTATACCTCTAATTTAATGTTCAAATGTGTAATCCAGCTCTCGAAAACGTGAAGATGTCCGTGGGATTGACAAGGACTCGACATGTGCATGTTTGTAGCTTAATGTTTCAGTGTGTAATCCAGCTCTTTAAAAAGTGCAGCTGACAGTACTTAGACAAAGACTTGTTACATATACCTGAAAATTAAAATTCTAGTGTGTAATCCAGCTCCTACAAACGTGCAGCTAACCGTATTTAGACAAAGACTTGTGACGTATACCTATAATATAATGTCCTAGTGCACAATCCAGCTCCTGAAAAAGTGCAGCTCACTCTCCTTGGACACGAACGTGGGAGGTATGTATCTAATTTACACCAATGAGTCATTACATTTTGATCACCTACCTAATAAACTGTAGAACCCCATGTAGCCCGCAAAACCAAGACAACTCGTCAAGGCATTGGTTCGATGAGGTAGAGATAGGTATCTTGGGGTATCTGGTACCATAATGACAACAGTAGATCCTTCAGTTCCCGTACATTTCTGGGTGGTGATGATTCAGCGCGAACTTGCTTTTCCAAATCGAACCACAAATGTTCGACTGGGTTCACGTCACGTGAATTTGGAGGCCAGGGCATTGACAGAAAGTCACCAGCACGTTCCTTGAACCACTCCTTGATGATTCTGGCAGTGTAGCCTGGCGCATTATCCTGTTGCTAATGGCCATCATCAGCAGGGAACACAGTTGTCGTGAATGGATGAACTTGGGCCACAACGATGTTCAGATACCTGACAGCTGTGAGAGATTGCGTTATTGGGATAATGGGGCCTTAAGCGTTGGAAAAAAACATCGCGCGCGGAATAACACCGCCGCTGCTGTCATGTTCAAATTATCCCTTTACAGGAGCCAATTAAATAGGGATAAGTAAAATGTGCTGAAAATTGTAATGTTCGTTTAAGTATAGCTGTCTGAACACCACACAAATCAATTCTTAATAACTTCACTTTTAGGTGAATCAAGAGTCACTCAAATAACTTCAGAAAAGCTTACTTACTATTAGTCTTTATTCAGCAAAAACTTCTTCAGCACGACTCAGTCTTCAACAACATTAGCAAAAATATCCAATTATTCGTTAGAGAACGTTTAACGAGAAACAAAAATACCAACTCTAAATATTAAATACGTCAAGAAACCACAATTTCAAGTACTTCAGCTTCCGCAACTACTATTATATCATCCTACTACCACCATCTCCCACTCACTCTTGCTGCTGAAAGATTATATAAGGTTCAGTTCTCATCGGACACAAACACACGTCACACGTTTCGACCTCCAAATGCTGAAGAGAAGGAAATCCAAATTACATAGAAAAAAAAACTAAAGAGTAAAGTTAAATTACAGTACACGTCGCGAATTCTCGAACGAATAAATTCGTTGTCTAATAAGTGGACCAAACGCGGCTAGAGGGAGTGAACCTGCGCATCAGAAACCGTAACTTTCCCTTCAGCTTTTTAATTTGTAATTGGTATAAATGACCGCTTTCTCATTAGCATTGTATTCGAAGTGTTTTTTCTAAGTGGGAAATGACTACTTTCTCCTTAACTTTGTTAGTCGAAGTGGCCTAAATGACCAGCGAAGGAGATGATTGACACAAGTTCTTTCTGGGTGATTGTCTACTACATGGGATGATGATCAACCCAAGAAACGAGGTTTGAGTGACTTGTTTCAGTCCAGTGGCATGGTGTGCGTGTCAGGGGGACCAGCCCATAACCTACTGTGCTTTGGGCGATTGCCAGTACTTAATACTTTAAGGAGCTGCAACGAAATTACTTGGGGTTAGTAAATCGAGCTGAAATCTGCTGAAAAGGATATAATCTCTATTTCGCAAAAGTTCTGAACGCGGCTGGAACCCGTGAACCTGTCCATCCGAAAGCGTTACTTTCCCCATAGCTTTGCTATTGAAATTAGTTATCTTGGGAGATGATGGACAACAATATTTTCTGACTGGTTACATGCTAACCGCGTTTAACAGTAGCGATGAACCCAAGAACGGAGAGAGAAGGTGTTTCATTCACTTATTTCTACTCACACTGTTAACAATTCTGTGATAGGTTGCAGCAAAAAGTAGTGCTATACCAGCTGCACCACTTTCTGAGAAATGACTCACCATCGTGTTTTGCTAAAAACAACAACAACCCAACAACGTGGTTTGAACTTTTCTCCATGTTATGGCACAAAGTTGCCCCTTATTATCGTGCAAGGTTACACTATGTTAATACAAACTTGAAAGATGTGAATCCGTTTATTGATGTAAATATGACATGCATGTTGTCCAATAATATCCGAAAACGTGAAAATTTCGTCGTCCTGGAGCGTGAATCGAACACGCTTCTCCCGGATAGCGCCCGAGTATGCTAACCACTACACCACTCAGAACGATCAAGTTTCAAGCTTCCGATTAATTGGAATATAATTTATGTATATTAAATTTTTTATATATTATATTATTTATAATTTTATATTTTTGAATACACATAGAATACTCGGGTTCGATTCCCTCTCCAGGACGACGAAATTTTCAAGTTTTTGGATATTATCTGACTTAACATCTATGTCATATTTACACCAATAAACGGATATACATCTTCCAAATTTGTATTGTACGATGGTGTAATCCTGTATTTCATTCAGCGATTGCACTATGTTGTTGGGTTTATTTTGCACCACAGAATGGTGTGTCTTTTCTAAGAAAAGGGTGCAGCTGGTGTAGCACCAATGCTTGCTGCAACCTACCACACAAAAGAAAAATTAACAGTGCAGTGGCATAATGTAGGCGTCAGGAGAACTGGCCCATCGTCATCATGCGTTGGGTCATGGAGCAAAGAATACAGGTCTAGAAGAGAACGCTTATCACAAGTGACAGGTTTATGGTCGGTACGGTTCAAATCAGAGGCGGAAAGAATTTTTTAGCCGATGCTTCCGTACAACCCTGACTTTAGTTGAACATTTCTGATTGGGGAGCGCAGAAAATTTATTTTGGGAATCATTCTGTTCAGGTGCATTGGCCGCTTAAATTCTTAAAGCCGCCTTGTAAGAAGGCAATAAAACCAATATAGTGTGCATAATAAGTACTTTAGTATTTGCCTCATTTATAGAGCAGTAAAATAGTTGCGGACCACCAACTTCTGGTGTATATTGATCCTGCGGAAAAATAAAGTTTATTTTCAAAATTCTGCCACTGATTTCATGTTTTCTTTCCCGGTGTTTCGAGAAAAATACAAATATTTATTGCGTAAGGTTGGTCAAGGGTTAATTTCATGCATCGGATGGGCAGGCGAAACGAAACGCTATTAAAAGTCAAAGCACTAGAGCTTTTCTCTTACGAAGTGGAACAATAACAAACCTGCATTTCTAATTTTCGTTTAACGTTGTACACGTGACCCTTAATAGGCTTTTGTACCCCGCAGCCCTTGTGCATTTAAAGACTTGTTACATACGGTCACAGAAAAGGAATGATAATTCAGTTTTCATGTGGCCGATACATTCAGGACGGAGACAAAACAGTTACTCTTTTACTGCAAATTTACGCAAATTTTATCATTCCTTTTTCTGTTGCACAGTAGCTGATCCCACAACGGAAGGAAAACATATTCTAATCTTTTTAATGATTTTTACATAATTCTGTGCTGAAGAACCAGTATACGGATTATTCCATCTTCACCTTATCAATCACATCAGCACTGAAAGGTTCAATTCCGCAGACGCTTTACTTCTAAATATCCCCAGAAAAAAATGCAGCAGGGAGACAGGGACTGGGAAAAATATTCCATGCATTATTGATTGGCTCAGAAAAATCACGGGAAGTGAACTCCATCTCAAAACCGAGACGATAGGAACTGGGGAAATTTCCATTTTTGTGCTGATCATTTGCACATATCAGTGTTTTTTTGACTGACTATTTCGAATCTTGTGACGCTTTTCTTCTGGCGATAAGGAGTGAAAAAATCCCTTCTTTTCTTCAAAGGATTCGAACATACATGCGTCACTGACATCCATTCTGTAGCTCACAATTCAGAATCACTCACACATGAATGAGGAATAAAGTCATTTTATATGTTTTAAAAAAAGATCTTGACGTTATTGCTGACGGCAGAATCATGAAAAAAAAAGCGTTTGCCTACATAATTTATTAAGGAGGTTGATGTAAAAATAATCCCTCTAAAATTGGCCGGAAATGTTTAAATTATAATGAACCGCTTATATTTTATTTAATAGTTGGTAAATTTCACCTCGTGCTGCCTGATTTTAATGTTCAAGATGTAGTCTACATATTCCAATATTTACTGTAGTGTATGATTGTGCGGAGGGATCCTCTTCCTGAACATCCTAATCACTAAAAAATATTAAATTTTTATGCACTCAATTGGTGTAAAATTTCTTAGTTGAACACTAACGATATCTTTGGAGTACATGAATGGGGAAAAATCTCAGTTATAAGTTCACTATACATTTTTATAAATTACGTTAATGGTACGGGTATATCAATTAAGTTGTAAAATGTTTTTTTATCTTTCTTCTCGCTTTTCCTGCTTTCATATGTTTATAAATGCAGCCATCAATTTCCTCTTCCAGAAGGAATGTAATGAAAATCAGCTTTACAGACAATCTGCCCAATAGCTTATGAACCGTATGCTAAATTATTGAGCGAAGCGAGGCCGACGGCCGAGTCTTTACGAGACTCGAGACAATTAGATGTTCGAGCATAGGTGCGAGATGCCACATCCGATTACCGTGATTTTTTGCATGCGATTGGACATCGTCCATGGTCAAGTTTTGACGCCTTCCAATTCCGAAATTCCGTGTCATTGAGGAATAATCGTTCCAAACCTTGCATTTTTCGGGGTGGGTTCCGGGTTTTGAAAAGCGGTCGTTTGTTACCTATCAACTCCAAAGATCTTCAGCCGATCGGGGTAACACTTTCCACAAAGAAAGGGAAGGACATGGTGAATGACATGGGGTTGGTATCATGGTGATTGGTCGTGTCGTGTAAAAGTAATGACCATTAAAAAACTGACAAACTTTATAACTGAGCGGAGCTCTCTTTACGAGACTCGAGACAATTAGTTGTTCGGGCATAGGTACGAGATGACGCATCCGATCACCGTGATTTTTGGCATGCGACTGGACATCATCCATGGTCAGGTTTTGACGCCTTCCGATTCCCAAAATTTCCAGTCATTAAGGATTAATCGTCCAAAAACTTGCATGTTTAGGGGTTTTTCCGGGTTTTGAGAAGGGGCCGTTTATCTTCTCCAAAGATCTTCAGCTGATCGCGGTGACAATTGCCACAGAGAAATAGAAGGACATGGTGAGTGACATGGGGCTGGTATCATGGTGATTGGTCTTGTCGTATAAAAATAACGACCATTAAAAAACTGACTAATTTTAATAATAATTGAAAAAAATCACTTTCTATACGAGACTCGGGACAAATAGTTGTTCGGGCATAGCTACGACATGACACATCGATCACCGTGAGTTTTGGTATGCGATTGGATATCGTCCATGGTTAGGTTTTGGCGCCTCCCGATTCCCGAAATTCCGTGTCATTGAGGAATTTCAATTAATACTAAATGGGCTTTTACTTGAACCATTTGACGACAGTCGGCTCACTAATTTTTAATTTAAAAAAATCGTTTGAATTGAAAAACGAAGAAATGGAAAGACTCAGTCTGTTAGCTCAACACTTGCTTAAATAATAATAATAAAATGAAGTTTGCGCGCGCGCGTGTGTGTGTGTGTCTTTCGCGATACAAAATGAAAAACGTTGTTCACGATCTGAGTGTGTTTTTTGGCTTTGTTTATATGGAACCTGATCACAACCAAAGTGAAGGCGTGAAGCAAAGTAGTTCATGATAAATTTTAGGCATTTCTTTTTCAGAATTTTTCGTACTTTTGTTCTGGAAGTCATAAATTTTACGGGGTCGTTTTTTTTAAATTTGTTATAATAGACGCATTAATGAGCTTATATTTTGCAATAGCTTCGCTCAAAATTTGCCAACTGTACCAGAGTTATCGGATACCGTTAGCGGCTTGTCCTAGTTTACTCAAGATAGGTTGGGAAACACTTCATGCATCGCGAAAGTGATGTATGCAGATTCGTCGCATGCAAATATTGCGTCCAGAAAAAGTGGCAAAACAAAGGAAGTCGTTTTGCTACTTTGATGCACACGCAACAGGGAGGTTCGAATGGCAGCGTACATAATCACAGTAAAACAACATACGGGTTTTCAGCAGTTTCATTGTTCCTGTAAAAATAGTATGGTAAAATACACGCTTCTAGAAAGTCACCTTTTGTAATTTCAACTTGAAACCTACCAGTGCTATCGGATAATAAGTGCAAATACATGATTCCCACAGTCGCACAAACGAACACAGTGATAAAAAATCCCACCTTTATTCAACACGTTTTCTGGAAAAAGAAGTGCATGCTTATGTGATCACTAAATTCATGCTTCCGTCAGTATTACAGTGGACACTACGTCTCTGCACGCATTAGTCTTATTTGAAAACTTATTTTTGCATTGAGATGCCTGAACTGTGAGAAAGATGATTAAATTCGCGGCTTGATGGCATATATGCAGATACTGTAGTATTTAAAATATTGTTACGACTTTTGGGTACGGAAATGAAGTCGATTAGCAGGTTTTGCAATAGGCGGGAACAGCATTAATTATTGGGTGAAAATAAACAGCTAGTGGTTTCCCGCATTGCAAAAGAGGAGATGAGATAAGGGTCCCTATTCTTGGAAGGGAGAAATCTTAGCCTGGTGTGGGGAACGCGATGCGTCGTCCCCTACGTGCGCGGCCGTCAAGTCGGGTGGCCATTAAGTGTAAACAGATCAGGAAACTTATGGCGTTTGCTAATCCGAACCTTGGCAGGACAAAGGAGTGTTCGTTAAGTTATGTGTTTTCCGTACTTTCGGGAAGTGGACCCATCACATATTCCGAATGCAGAGGCATGTATTTCTTACCACTTCACAGCGCCGAATGCTTTCAGGCTGACAAGAGAGTTTAAACAGACCCCTAAGAAGGAGAACAAGGAATCTGTTAACAATGTAAACAAGTGAAAAGGGTAGTCTGGTTCCGAGCCGTGAAGGGAACGAGTCTTGGGGAAGCGGATCGGGATTGAACCCGCTCGGAGTTAGCGGCGGAAGAAGAGCTTCTGCCTGCTAAAGATGCCGGCCAGCTATACAAAGAGCGGCCGAGCGGTTGATATTACCGCGAGGAAATAGGAGGGAGGACGATACCTCTTTTCCTGGTGCTAGATTGCACGTAAGAGAAAGCCAACATCCCGGAGGTCACACGATGTGACGGAATTACAGCCCCGAATGATGTAGATGCCGACCGGTGATGTAGGCGAGAATCACCTTTGGAGAGACGAAAGTATCCTTCTACACGTCAGCGGTTTTGTTCCACAACGACATTGGTGCGCATAAATGCGTCCATAATTTCATGCTGGTGAATGCCGTGCACGAGAGAAAGTGGGAGATGGGGTTCGACTCCCCTCTCCATTGGTTATAGTGCCCGCTATGAAATGGGCGTGTCATCACACAAATGCGCTTAAAAGCCAAAACACATAAAATGTTAGTTAGTGCATAACGGGGTGAGGGCAATAAACATGGATACCCGAGGAAACAGCATATCTGTAAGTACGGAACTTATGTATGCATGCCAGTTGTGATTAGATTGGCTCCGGTCAACCAATAGGCTCTCGTCGGCTGAGAACTGTGTTTTTAAAGCCGGACTGTATAGGCCACCAAATAATCATTGGCTTTAATGATAAATTGAGCCTCAGAGCTATCCCGAAAGGGGCAAGTCTACTTGACGCCCCTCCTTCACCATCCTCTGTATATAGACGTCTTCATCATTATCCTCATATTTTGTTGTTAATTGATTAAATGTCTGTTGTCTCGTGCCAGTCCTGAAGTTGCATGAATAACTAATGAGTGTCAGAATTTCTTAGTTTTAATTGGCTAAATTGCAGGATAAATTCTTTTCCCCTGCAGATAAGATTTCGGCGATGAAAAGAGCTCACAAGTAATTATTCTAAATTCTAATGTCTACCTCCGGGCCGTCAGCCATTGTCTAACATCCTGACATCTAAATTCTTAAAGCTTATTTTTATTCGATAATCTGGCGTCCCGGTGTGTAGCAACAATATATTTAATTTCATATCATGCTCTTAAAAGTCAGACTGAAAAAAAAATGTTATGTACAGTTTACAACGAAGGACATTTGTCATTCAGTTTTTTCTTTTAATAATGTACAGTTTTCCGTTTGAGGAAGTTAAAGCATAAAATATGTACTTCACAATATCTCTGCTTCTAAAGCTTTGTTTTGAGAAATTCCTTTTCCGTCGGATAGCTTTATTGGGAAGAACAATTTGCACATGATTTGTAATTTTTCATAAAGCACAATTTTTTTTCGAGATGCGTTAGTGTATAATTTTGTTTGGAACGTTTTTATAACACCATCGATTGTTCAAAAGTACCAATTAAAAAAGTTCTTTTTTAAGCTTTCCAACAATAGATTGAAGAAACGTATTTGCTCCGTCATATGAACTTTGATTTGAAGAAGCGTCATATGAGCTCTGGTTGAAGAAGCATATTTGCTCCGTCATATGAACTTTGATTTGAAGAAGCGTCATATGAGCTCTGGTTGAAGAAGCGTATATGCTCCGTCATATGAGCTCCAGCTTTGTCCGTCTGCCCGTCGGCACGGTAACGCGCGTAAAAATGGTTTGATTTTGATGAAATTTTAGTATGTGGTAGGGGACCACCTGGGGACGAACCCTATTGAAAATGGGCGACCTGGGGTCAAAGGTCAGGACATAGGAGTGGGATCTATTCCATTGCCCTTATGCGTCATAATTTGCTTAAAAATGGTTCTATTTCGATGAATTTTAGTATGTGGTAGGGGACCACCTGGAAACAAATCTTATTGAAAATGGGTAAAACGGAGCAAAAGTTCAATATATAGGAGCGGGATCCATTCCATTGCACTCATGCGTCATAACTTACGTAAAAATGCTTCGATTGCAAAACAAACGTTATCATGTTGTTCCGGAGGTATAGTGAACCGGTTCTGTTGAATATAATCGAAATAAAGTCAAAGATCAAGGCACAGGAGTGAGATTTATTCCCCGGCCATTATCCTCATAACTTGAGTAATGGTTTCTGATATGTTGGAAAACGTATTATAATCAATGCATTGCATGATTTTTACTAACTTGTTTGGGAAAATCTCAGCCAAAATGGATAGCACTTTCTGCACGTCTCCTATTAAAAATAACTCACAATTCCTCCGCTAGGGGCAATAAAATCATATTTAATTTACCCCACGCTATCTTTGCTTCTAAAATTTCGACTTCAAATGTTTTTATTGACGGCCAGCGCGTTAATCTGATAAAAATACTTTTGCATATTATTTAAAATTGGAATTTTTAAAGATTATTTGTGTTGGGTTATAACGCCCACTATGAATAACATAGTGGGCGACAGGAAGTCGCCATCTGTAATTTAGGGTCGCTGTTCCAGGGAGGGAAATGGGCCACTGCCGTAAGACTGACACACCATCCATGCCTCATCTCGTACTCGGGCGGCTCGAGCCCATTCGTATGAAGAGGGAGAATTCAACGCTTGGACATCTGGACCAGCAGATCGGAAGGGAATTTTTTCCACTAGAGGGAATAGGTGCAGATACCTGTTTAAAAATTTTTGCATTCGGAATACCCGATTTCTGAATGAAATTAGATGTCCTGCTGGAGCAGTGATCTAAGCGCCGTTTTTTGTTCATTTGTCCAAGATGTATCCTGGTTCGAATCTTTTCAAAGCCTGAATGTTGAGAGTTTGTCTTCCTGCACTGGCATTTTCTATTCCCTGGAACTAGTGACACTAAATTATTGATGGACGACTGCTTACAGCCAATTGAGTTGCGCACGGTGATCGTTAAACCTCCAATAAAAACACAATGAAATTAGAGTCAACTAACGCTAACAATGAAAATGTTTTATTAATATGTATTGCACAATTTTACGGTGGAGAATTGTAAATTTATATTTCATTTTTGATATCCCCGCTTCCAAAAGTTCAATTTACAGAATTCGTTTAGCGTAAAGTGTCATTTATCTTGAGAAATATTTTCCATAAATATCTGAATTTCTCATAATGCCCAAATCGGATCCTAAGTTTCATAAGGGTGCATTTTGTTTTGTAACTGCATCTCTGTTTGTAGAAACACTATTGACAAAAGATTTCTTTTGCCATTCGCTATGGTGAGGATTGAGAACGCTATCTTCTTCAAATAATGCCAAGTTTTTCCGCTAGGGGATATATTTAAGAGTGAATTTGATTTCATATTTACAGCTAATTTGATTTCGTATTTCATAAAGTAAATTTGATTTAATATTTTATTAAATGGGATTTCATAATTATAGTAAATTTCATTTGATATTTATTAAATCTGATTTGATACTTACCGTACATTTGATTTGATATTTATGGCAAATCTGATTTCGTATTTATAGTAAATTTGATTTCAGGTTAAATTTCAGAATTTAAAATTGAATTTCCCTTTTATAGGTGAATTTGATTCAGCGTTTTTAATAAATGATTTCGTATTTACAGAAAATTGGATTCCATATTTCATAAGTAAACTTGATTTCATTTTCACAGAAAAGTTTATTTTGTATTCAAAGTAAATTTGGTTTCAACTTTACAACAAATTTTATTTCATAGTTATAATAAGTTTGGCTTCGTATTTTGTAGGTAAATGGGATTTAATATTTTAGAAGTAAATTTAATTTAATATTTATAGTAAATTTGATTTAATATTTATAACAAATTTGATTTAATATTTATAGTAAATTTCGTTTTATATTTTATAAGTAAATTTGACTTCATGTCATGTATGCTTAAAACCGTTAATGTATGTCAGACAGCATAAAAATAAAATCGAGAAAGAATTCAGGTACTTTTTGCATATAATTTACGCTATGCACATTTCGCGTACCAAGATTTATGTGGGTGTGAAATAATACAAGTGATTCGGGAACACATATGTATTTATGTACAGCTCATTGCATTTATTCGCGTTACTCACAAAGACACCGAGCAGCAGTGAAGCACATACCAAGTCGGTTTTTTTTTTTTTTTTTGGTTGCAGGTTTAAAAGTATGATTTATTGGACTTGGTGATAATACAGAGACATGACAAACAGGCAGACATAGACAGGAGGCAGATGTTTTACATCAACAGGTACATATCAAACATAGTTTTAAGAGTATGCGAAATGACCAATGTACACAGAGAGCCAGTGTTGATCAAATAACACAGTACGAACAAGTACACATCAAATGTGGTTTTACAGTATGCAAAATGTACACAGAGAGCCAGTGTTGGACAAGTAACACATTGAGAGCCACTGCCGAAAGACAAACATAAACAACTATGCCTCACCGGGACTCGAACCCGGACCCTTCACGGACGAATGGTCATAAGCCAGCGCTTAGAACACTGCGCCACCCGGACGGCCATACCAATTGGAGAATTAAATCATAACAACAAACAATAAGGTTTACTAATTTCTGCCATTGATCGGTACATAGGTAGGTGGATTAATGAATGTTACTCTTGTAAAGCTGATGAAAGAAGATATGTGAGTCATAAAAGTAAATATTTACTAAACTATGAAGGCGGCATTAGCAAGTATTTCTAGTGTTTAGTTTTTTAAACACAATATTCATTATTATTATTTGCTCAGATTTAGGCAAACATAAGGAGACCTGACACCGAAATGTGACGTAGCTAAGAAAGTCTATCTACGCATGCACAAGCTGATCTAAAAATAGAAAGAAAAGCTAAATCCCAAGTGTGTTAGTGAGGGTGATTAGTAATATTTTATCTAGGATATTTACAGGTTGCATTCATCGCGTTATACATCATTTTAAAAATTTTAAGTTCGCATCAATAGGGGTGCAGTGTGCCCCCCTCCCTTTGTGGTGTCGAGAGAAAGCCAAATTTCGCTACTACGCGCCACGTGCCGTTTTCATGACATCAGAAATGTATTTCTCGTAATTTACGCAGATTGCAGTGAGATATTATTAATTTCATGCAAAACGTGATGAAATAGTTTTGGTTGATAGTTTAGTAAACTATATTGTTGAGTAACAATGAAATTAACTATTGTTGCTTCATTTGATCTGCCAGCATGCGGCACGATCAGATTTCAACAACTATTTTGACTACATCAGTTACCGAGTTTCCTTACATCGAAGTTTTTTACTTGGAATTTACTTTACTACTGTCGGGAAAGATGCATAGCAGCCAAAATTCGACGTAAATTCACTGGAAAGTTCGCGAAGAGCTCTCGAAAACAGTAAACAACCAAATGGTACGCCGCCATGTTGGCCGCCATCTTGTTCCATTGCACGACTAAGCACAAAGTCGAAAACGGCGCACACTGCTTCGCTCTCGCATCCCGCACGGCTGGCACCTGACCAGAGGCCGGCAAACGCTCCCGCTCGCCGGCACAGGTGATCAGGAAGGGCCGCGGGACGCCAGGCTCCTTCGGTAGGTCGTCCGAAGGCTAACCACAGACTTGAAACAAAAGTAATTTGTTGCGTCACTTCATGGGACAACATGTGACCACTTCCGTTACATCGTAATTTCTTACTTGGGATTTATTTATTACTGTCTCGAAAGATTTATCGCATTAAAAACAGTATATGTTATGAATGAGTACCAGGCCACATCAAGGAGCTCTAGAAACATACAATAGCAAATAAAATGGCGAATTAAAAACAAAAATATAAAATACATTGCCACCCTTGTGGTTGAGCGGTGTGATTATGCGTCAGAAATGGAAACGACTTTGAGTTCCCAGTCAGAAATGGATGGTGTATTTCTCGGATGGCGCTGGCATTTTTTTCCCTGGAACCAGGGGCCCTAAATTTAGGACTGACGACTGCCTGTAGCCCCTGGGAGTTTTTCATAGTTGCATTTAAACTCCGAAACAAGACAAAAAATTGAACATTTAGTTGCAAGGAAGTATTTTTACATGTGAAAAATGTGTTTCCGTGCCATAAAATTACTTGCCATGGCTCATTTACAGTTTTAGCAGCAACATCAATCCAATTTTTTCTGTGCCCCGTAGCCTGCCACCGGGAGCAACTGCCCCTTTATGCCACGCCCCTTTCCCCGTTGCCGCGCCTCTGAAGAAGTACGCACTGCTCTCTCCCTTAAATGGAACCAGAGGTCCTAAATTAAGTTAGTTAGTTAGTTAATTGATTTTTGTGGCGCAAGGGCCAGGCATGGCCAAAGAGCGCCATACACAGAACAATCAGTTAAAGATTTTTAAAAGCGGGCTGAAATGATTAAAAGCAGACAGGCTTGGTAAAAGTTAGAAAAGAGAATGATGAAAGTTGTGAAGACTAGTTAGTTAATTAGGTTTATATATAAATTTATTAATTTACTATTATAATTATTATAACTTTTTCTCCCCCATCCCTTTTTTTAAATAAGTTTTAAAACGTTAATCTGTTTTAAAAAGGAAAATACTGCGAAAGTGTCGCAGTGGTCGCCCAAAAGCTTTTGAAGCGTAGCTGCGCCCTCGTCCAGCAGATGAGACTGAAAATAGTGAAACCGATGATAACGAAAACGAACACAACTGCACAAAACATGAGAGACGGTGAGTAAACAGTCGCACGTCTCACACACCGGAGCAGTGTCGCCACATAGCAAATAGCTATGCGTGAAGCAACAATGCCCAATGCGGAGACGCGCAAGAACAACTTCCTCCCAACGGTTCCGGCGACACGATGATTTCCAGACTCCAAGGTTAGGTTTCACACGGTGCAGTTTATTCTCCACCTGTTGGTCCCACAGACTTCGCCACGTTCGTCTGATATGATCGTGAACAAGAATGGGAAAATCACGGTGGAACAGTGGCAAGGGTGTGACGACCAAATAGGAGGCAGATCTAGCAGCAGCATAAGCAGACTCGTTCCCTGGGATCCCAACATGCCCAGGAATCCAGCAGAACCGAATCTGGACATCAGCCTCGAGCAAAGGACGAAGAAGTCTCCGTACGGTAAAAAGAAGTGGGTAGCCAGTGAAATCCAAAGATGACAATGATTGCACAACACTCAACGAATCAGTGTACACAATAGCACGCTGATGAGAGCTCGACTGCACGTGAACAAGTGCAAGATACACAGCATGCATCTCCGCCGAAAACACCGTGGCCTCAGTAGGAATGCGGGCAACAGAAACTTCGTCAATGCAGACGGCGGCGGACCCAACAACACCAGCCGCCTTAGATCCATCGGTGAAAACAGGAATAAAGTCTTCATTGACGTAACGGTGTTCAGCGAAGAGCTGCTGGTACACTGACGCAGGGGTTGAGGACTTGTCAAAAGATGTAAAGCTGGTATCAACCATGACACCAAGAGGATGCCATGGGGGATCCTCAAAGCCCCTGGTCTCTCCAACGAGTGACAAGTCGAGCCCTGCATCACGAGCTACGGCCGCCATACGAAGACCGAAGGTTCGAATGCACGAGGGACGGATCTCGAACAAACGAGCATGATGGGGATGAAAAACTGCATCGTATAAAGGATGGTCTGAGAGAGATTTAAGTTTCAGGTAAAATTGAAGAGACAGTTGCAGACAGCGTAAATGAAGCGACGGTTCGTTCGCGTCGGCATAAAGGCTGGGAATGGGTGACGTGCGAAATGCTCCCGCACAAAGACACAGCGCCTGATGGTGGATGGTATCCAACAGCCGGATAACGGAAGGACGTGCAGAGCCATACACCATACAGCCATAATCCAGCTTAGACCGAATGAGAGAATGGTAAATACGGAACAAGGAAGTACTGTCTGCACCCCAGGAGACTGAGGCAAGGATCTTAAAGATTGACAAGGCTCTCAGATAGGAAGTCCTGAGTCGTCGAACGTGCGAGAGAAAGGTGAGCGCACGGTCGACCGTCAAACCAAAGAACTTGGTTTCCGGCAAAACTGGAATGGCTGCATGATCCAAATAGAGCTCTGGAGCGGGATGGAAGCCACGCCTCCGGCAGAAATGGACACACGCTGTCTTTTCAGCAGAAAGAACGAAACCATTGTTGTTAGCCGCTTTAACTATCTGGTTAATTGCAGACTGCAGCTGCCTTTCAATGAAATGCATGCTTGATGACGAGCAGAAGATGTGAAGGTCGTCAACTTAAATGGTAACCGAAACCGTAGGAGGAAGATTTTTGAGCAAACAATTAATGCGGAGGATGAACAGAGTCACCGAAAGAATGCTGCCTTGATGAACACCTTGTTCTTGATGGAAAAAGGCAGAGAGCGTTGTACCCAGGCGCACCTGGAACACACGGTTACGAAGAAAGTTGGCAATGAAGGTTGGCAGGTTTCCCCGCAACCCACTCTCGTGGAGGTCACGGAGGATACCGTGACGCCACGCTCTATCGTAAGCTTTTTCGATGTCAAAAAAGACAGACACCAGGTGCTGAATACGTACGAATGCTTCACGAACAGACGTCTCAAGGAGCAGGAGATGGTCAGGAGCTTAACGATGACGACGGAAGCCGCGTTGTGATGGAGACAGAATTTGATGTTCTTCTAGGAAGTAAATTAGCCTAGAATTAAACATGCGTTCAAGGATTTTGCACAGACAGCTAGTGAGGGCAATTGGCCGATAACTAGAGGGAGACTTGGGGTCTTTGCCAGGCTTGGGAAAAGGTAAAACAAAAGCTTTTCGCCAGGAATCCGGGAAACTGTGTTCCAACCAAATGCGGTTAAAATGCACTAACAGATTCTCGAGAGATGACTGCGAGAGATGACTAATCATATCATAGTGGATGCCATCGGGACCTACAGATGTTGCACCGGACCGATGCAGAGCCACCCGGAGTTCAACCATGCTGAAGGGGGAGTTATACTCGGTGTTATGAAAAGGCGGAAAGGAGAGTCTCTGGCGCTCAGCAGCTGGTCTAGTCCTCTGAAAGGAGAGAGGGTACGCCTCAGAACTAGAAACAGAGGCAAACGCCCCACCCAAACAATCCACTATCTCCCCGACTTCAGCATACGTGCAGCCGTTACTCTCAGAAATAGAGATCTGATGGGAACCATAGTTTCCCCGAGTCCTACGAATTTTTTACAAACAGTTTTTGAACTGGCACCTGAATTAATAGACGAAACATAATTCATCCAAGACTCCCTCTTGCTTCGTCGACGCATCAACCGAGCGTAAGATTTTTCTCTTTTAAATTTAGCAAGATTAGCATCGGTTGGATAACGCCGAAATGTACACCAGGCCTTATGTTGAGCTCTCCTAGCCGCTGTGCAATCAGAGGTCCACCAAGGCTTCGGACGTCTTGGGAGCGTCGTTGATGTCTTTGGGATAGAGAGATCCGCTGCCTGAATGATACACGTGGTGACATCAGTAACAGCTGCATCGATTGATCCCCGGGTCACCATGACAGAAGATATCACTACGGACGATGTGATGACCTCCCACTTGTCACGATTCATCCTCCATCGAGGAGGGCGGTAAGCAGAAGATGGCACGCTCTCATTATAGCCAAGTACAATTGAGAAGTGGTCGCTCCCATTAAGGTCGTTGCACACCGTCCACGACCAGTCGGCAATAACTGATGGTGAACCCAAAGATAAATCGATCGCACTGAAACTTCGTGTAGGCTCGTAGAAATAAGTGTCAGCACCGGTGTTAAAAAGGCACAGGGATGTCGAGGACAGAAGAGATTCGATCCTACGGCCTCGTACGTCTGTTCTGACACTACCCCACAGTGGATTATGAGCATTGAAGTCGCCCAGAAGAAGAGCGGATAACGGCAGCTGAACAACTAAGCTCTCAAGAGCGGAGACGCTCACGTCCTCATCCGGCGGCAGATAGACGCTGCAGACAGTTAGAGGAACTGGCATGGAGATACGCACCGCCACGGCCTGTAAAGATGTTGAGACCGCAATGGGAGAAACTGGAACTCTGTGGGGGACAAGAATAGCGACTCCCCCACAGGCTATATCTCCTGAGACATTATCTTTTCGAAATGCGCTGTAGCCTCGAACTGAGAGCAGGTCTGACGGTTTAAGTTTTGTCTCCTGGAGGCAAAGGCACACCGGAGAGTAGGACGAAAGCAGATGTTTGACGTCGTCATATTTTGTTCGAAAACCTCGACAGTTCCACTGAACGATTGAAACGATGATTTGAGGGGTAGATAGAAAGAAAGAAACGAGGGTCAAATGAACTGACCAGGCCTAGAAGGCCTCGGAGTCCATACATTCCTCAGTCTGGTCTACAGTGCACCTCGGCAGCGTGATAACCGGTAGGAGGACTGGGGGTGTCTCGAGGATGAAGACCGGGACTGATTCGTTCCGGCTTGAACCTTTGTTTGAGATTGAGTGGCTGAGGATTGTTTGGTCTTGCCTTTGTGTCTAGCAGGCGAGGGATCAGAGCTCGTAGAACGGGAAACCTGTTCTGCAACAGCGCGCTTGAGCGAGGATGCAGCACCCCGAGCATTGGTCTGTGGTGGCAAAGATGTCAGTGGTGGATAGTCGAAGGGTCTTCAGCCCAGCAGCATAAATATCCTCGAGAGAGAAAGGGCAGTCTTTTGGTACAGTGATGTATGTCTGAGTGGCAATGGATGTTTTAGGAGCCACAACGGAAGAGTAGGTGCGTCCGCCTGGAGCAGCGGGAACGACCTTCCGTCGAGCTTCAGGGTAGGACAGGTGTTCAAGTGTCTTAAACTCCTGAATCCTCTGCTCCTCAATCCACTTCGGACAGTTCTTGGCATTGGCAGCATGGTCTCCTTTGCAGTTCACACAATGGGCAGCTGCAACAGAGCAGTCAGACTGAAGATGGTCGTGTGAACCGCAACGATTGCAAGTAGCAGCACCACGGCAAGACTGCTTGGAGTGCCCGTACACTTGGCATCGGTAGCAACGAAGAGGGTTAGGAATGTACGGGCGCACAGAGCGGTTCAAATAGCCCGCATGGATGGAAGATGGAAAAGTCGGGCGATCAAAGGTCAGAATCACTGTTCTGGAGTTGACCAGCTCCCCGTTTCGGCGGAACTTGATGCGACGAACCGCTGTGACACCTTGGTTGGCAAGCTCCTCAAGGAATTCTTCCTCTGAAACATCCACGAGGTCGCGCTCGGAGATGCCACCTCTGGATGAATTCAGGGACTGATGAGGTTTGATGTCCACAGGGACACCACCCAAGTTGGAGACACCCAAGAGTAATGAACCATGGCGTGGACTTGACATTTCCACCAATATATCTCCCGATTTTAACTTCTTCACACTGGTTGGTGACGCAACCGCTCCTTGCAGGGCTTTCTGAATCCAGAAGGGAGATTTGGAGCCAATCTTGTGAGATTCTTCCCGTGCATGGATGATAAAAAATCGGGCAGTGCCCGGCGGCAAAGTACGCAGTTTCTTATTAGTGGGGTTAGGATCCGTGTCCAAAGATTTCTTTAATATGACAGAAGGGGGAATAGTTAAAGAATCCATAAATATTGGGAATAAAATTCATCCGCCAGCTTCCCCGCCCACTACCGAGCCCAACAGGGGAGAGCCGGAGGTCCGCTGGCCCAAATGGGCGCAGGACACGGCCCTAGAGTTAGGCGGCGGATATAGCATGTTGATCGTGCAGACATGCGCTCAGCGAGTACCGCGACTTTCCCGGGTCTTGATAATACCCCTTTGGCATGCCCACACTATCCCCAAACTCACCCCGTCGTACGAAATGACAAGCCGATTGACTAGGAGTAGGTTAGTTCCCAGCCTCCCGTTTAGGGTGAAGCAGGGGCAAAGAGGAGTGTTGGCGACTGGTGACAACTATAGCCTGGCCCTCAGTAACCTCAGCTTGCAGCATCCCCTTTTTCACTTTACGGGTCACCGCAAACGGCAAACGTGCAGGTAGGTCTAGCTAACCAGCCCGAAGAAACGAAGGAGAAACAGAAAATGGAAAAGAAAGGGAAGAGGAGTAGAAAATAGAGAAAAAGGAAGAACAGGGAGTGGAGAAGAAAGCAAAAACAGGAAAAGGAGAGAAAAGGAAAGGGCTGGCGCATAATCACAACCTCAGAAACCTACAGGACTGAGGCGGGAGCGTGGCGAGATAACAACAACAACAAACACAAATGGGAAAATATTTTAAACACTACTGTCTGCTCGGGCCGTGGGGTCGCCACTCCCCATCAGCTGGATGAACTGCTGTCCCTTCGGCCATCGTTTCAAGACGAAATGACAAAAATGATCCGTCGGGCCGTGGGGGCGCCGCTCCCCAAATAACTGGAAAACCAGTTATCCCCGTGCGGAGCCTAAATTAAGGATATACGCTGCTTATACAGGGGTAGTCAAATGATTGTCGGGGTTTCAGTACTTCTTTGTGGGTAATGAATTTAGCATACGACATGTATGGATGGATAGCGAAACTCTTAAGGTTGTTTTTCCGAACTTCCTCCCATTCAGTAGCTTACGGGTGCGCCCGATTGGAAAGCACCCGCCAGTCAGTAGCTTACGTGTTTTACGAGTCGACGTCTGACGTACAGCCGAAAGCTTTTTGTGTCCTCGGATTTCATTAAAGTCAGTCTGTTTCCATTGTCCAGCGGACTTCCGCACAAACTTTGGAAAGTATCTCTTCTTTGGAAATTTTATTCGTAGGTGGTATGCCCAATTTAAGGAGACAAATAGCCCGTGTAAGATAAAAAAGAAAGATGACACCGAATTTTCGGGTGTAATAAGCACGTCTTTTGAATCGTTCTGACGTAAATTAAATTTATCAATGCTATTTCAAAGTCAATGGAACCGGTATGGAAAACAATAGATCTGACGAAAGAAATAAGATTTTCAATCGGGTTTTTAATCCCTCAGATATTGCTATAAACGGAATCGTGAGCTTACTCCCTCTGGTTGCAGACTTGTGCGTTAAGAAAAGCATAAGCGTTTCCGGTGCTCTCCAACACCGAAAGAATTTTTCAAATCGGACTCTTAGAAACAGAGATATCGACCAAAATAAGATGTGACTTTCGGTCCTTTGGTGGGAAAACCATGCATTATTTTAGGAGAAAGTATTCTCAAAAGTTTTTTCCGTATGAGCACTATCGGTCCAAGAGCAAAAAAATCAGTCGAGTTTTCAGGAGCCCAGATTTTGCTACAAATACATCAGAAGCAGAAATTAACACTCATGCCCCTTGGTGGCCAAACCATTATTTACTAAACATTAGAAATTACATGCAAAAGATTTTCCATCAGGAGATGTATCCGCTGAAGAAAATATTTTTCAAATCGGAGTTTTAGAAGAAGAGTTATCGGGGAAAATGTAATTTACTTTTACGCCCCCTAGCGGAAAATCTATGCGTAATTTAAAAAAAATAACTATATCTAAAATACTCGTCGACATAAATGAAATCGAAAGATGAAATAATATTTTCAATCGGCTGTTTAGAAGCAAATATGTGGAATAAAACGTATTTTTGAATTCGACATCATCTTCATTTACGCCCTCTAGAGGCGAAATTGTACTTCATAAAAAAATCGAAAAAAAGGATCATCATTCACATATTTCAAACTTCCCAATAAAAGCAGAATTTTTCAAATCGGGCTAATAGTTGCAGAGATATCGTGGGTACAGACGGACGGACAGAGAAACCGGTAACATAAGCACGATCTTTTTGTACAAAAGACGTGCTAAAACTTATATTCCTATCTGAAGTGTAGTATGTGCAGCGATATTTTAAAACCCCGACAATCATTTTGAATAGCCCTGTACTTATATTTCATATTTTAATGATATCCTTGCTTCTGAAAGACCGATTTGAAAACTCCTTTTCTCATAAGGGATACCAATCATCTCGGAAAACATTTTTCATATATTTTTGAATTTTTCATAACGTACAGTTCTGATGCTACTATTGTAAGTGTGTTTTTCTGTTTGGCATCTGCATTCTAAAAATCTTACTGAGGAAAATTATCTTTGTACTGTGTGCCACCGAGATGTTCAAAGAAGTTTTAGTGTCTTAGTTGCCTAAGGCTTCTCATTGGCTTCACATCTATTAAGGACGAACCCGCTTCATCCTTGATTGAATGCGGATTCGTGTTCCGGTTAGGCATAAATGTTGTGTTTTTCTTTCGGCACTGTCTTTCAAAATGCGCTGATATTGAGCATTTGTCACCAGTCTCTAATTTGGAGCCAGTGGCCCTAAATTAGGGACGGGTGACTGCTTATTGCCCTTCGAGATATACAAGTGGTGTGGACATTAAACCCAGAAACAAAAGAAAAAGTAATGCTGAGAACAATGAGCATTATCTACTCAAATAATGCATTGTTGTCCCATAAGGGTTTTACACCAAAACTATTTTTATTGATATCTGTTCTTTTAAAAGACGCATTTCAAAAATTCTGTTTCCAACACGTAACTCCCGCTAAGAAAAATATTATGATTTTACTCTCTACTTTCTGTGTAAAACACACGGTTCTGATGATAGAGGACTTCCCTGCGTGCTTCTTTATGCAAGTATATTTCTGAATACAAAAATATAATGGAAAACATCTGTTCAGGCAGCATATACTTTGCTCTCGTTTCGGTCATGAAAAGGCACACAGTTTTTATCGCAAGAAAGCCTCCATATCTTCCAAATTTATCTACTTAAAAATTTCATTTCCTTTTGAATATCTTCCAGTTTGAAAAAGATTTGGCATTGAATTTGTGGCAATTCCTGCTCCAAGAGGACGCTTAATGCTATATTTTTTTAATGACTGCAGCAATTTGGCAGAAAAATTTTTTTCGTAACTGGTTCCATTCATTATGAGGAAAAATTCAAAAATTGTGTATTTCAATTTACTCGCAAATTCCGGCCGGGATCATAAATATATTACCTTTTTCTCTCTATTGTTAATTTTCTTTTTCTAAAATTCCCTTTAAACATTTTTTTTTCGGAAAGGACACAACGACGTGTTTATTACGCCCAGTAATTTGGTGTTTACTTTTCCAGTTTCTACTTTTTTAAACTACAAGTTGAGGCATGATATCTGAATGACTCCGAGGCGTTGGTTGGTCCTCGCTAAATACATCTATTGTAAAGGTTTTTTTTTCGAAATTGACGTGATATCGAGCTCCAAGAGACAAGGTTTGCAAATATTGTCGACCGAGATATGAGACACTTGCATTATCTTACCCAGCAAATGGAGTAAATTTTCGTTTCTTCGTCAGATTAACTTTTTCCTCTACATTTTCGGCTTGCTGCGAACTAAAAGCATTGAACAATGGACACAGAAACATCAGAATGTGCGTTAGGAAATAGTAATACTATACTAGTGATCTGATTTATTGGCGTAGGAAATCGACACATAAGCGTTTCCAAGTTTTCGCACATCAACCAGATGGCTTTTTCAAGGATGTTAAGACAGAAACTGCCTTGAAAAAGCCATCTGGTTGATGTGCGAAAGTTTCAGTTTCTGAATCCATTTTTTTTAACAATAGAAGTATTTATTATACTTGAACGAGATATTAACAGAATATCTCGTTCAACAAACGCTTATGTGCTATTTGTTACGCCAATCAATCTGATCACTAGTATAGTATTACAATTTCCTGCATAATTGGTGTACTGTTCCTCGTTATCAACTCGTTATCAATAAGAATGTGAGTTTGTTCTTTGTTATAATATAAAATGCCTTTCTTGATTGTACATAGAAACCTGAATTACGGAGATCAATGAGAATGAAGATGGCTTAAGGTGTTATTGAATTACCAGTTGGAATTAAGAATGTTCCTGACTATTTTATATCCAATTGGTTTCCATACATTTCAGTAACTGTTTTGGTTTATAAAGATCCGTAACATATTGCTAAAATCATCATTGCGTGTCAGTCGAGGTCTGAGTGATAACTTACTTAGAAAGTTAGAAAGACGAAATAAATAATTTTCCCATAACGTAACTTTGCATTATTTCTTACACCAGCAATAAAAATAAAACAGGAGATGTATGTACAGTAGCTTATCGAAAGCAAAAGTACTTGTAGAAATTTACGATGTTTTCATTAAGAGGACAGGAAGTTAATTTCCTGAAAATAAGAATCCACCTTTCGAGTGTTAATTTCACCGTCGCTTTGCTAATGCTCGCTAGAAAATGTTGCGACCTTAATACATTCATTTCGAATTTTCAATACTTTCGTATATCGCTCATGACTTTAAATGAAAGTGTAAAACAGCGGCACATGGCAATCTTCAGTTCTTGGTTCCCACTACTTGAGAAGGATTCTTCCGTTTCTGCATATTAAACCATATTGCAAATTAAGAAAAGGAAGCTTTGTTCTTTTTCTTTGTCAACAGTGATGTAATACTCTTAGATCACAAGCATCTCATTCCCCGACGTTTAATATTTTCAGTCGGCCGTATATTAATCCAATATTTTCAGTTCTTTTGTAAGATACCAGTGTTGTCTTATGTAGCTTTTAATACCGTTATCAAGTTTATGATCTGAATTTGTTAACAGGAATTAAAGAAGATGGGAAAAAAAGAAATCTGAGACATAGCTGCTTTGTTTGTTCATTGATTTCGGCACTTTACTTTTTAAAGAAAATGGGTTTTATAAGGAATATGAAAAACAATCTAGAAATGTTGATTTTTAATTCAAAAGGTGAGCAAAAGGTTAACTGCAATGATCTGCTTATTGTTGGAAGTATAAAACACATGCCATGAAGCATATTCTAACTTAACATTAATTTTTAGTTGTCTTTCCCTACGTAAATTTTGAGTTAGCTCTCTTTTAGCGTTTCAATCTTAAAGTTATATTTTCTCACTCACTGAATGTTTATGTGGCAACGGTGTTGATTTCATGAGTGAATGACGTGTACATGTTTAACAAGCTAAGACCGAGATAGAGCTTAGCAGCAAAAACTTGTGGTTGTCGTGGAAGCTCTTTTTCATGCTGCTAGCGTCTATCAATTTGAGTGGTATTATTTTACATTTTATGTTAGAGTTTCTATAATATACTATTGTGTTTACTAACTCACGTTAACCATATTAAGTTACCATTGCTCTTTAAAGTTGTTTGAGTGATTATCTAGAAATTCTTCCTTAGCGAAGAATTCGAGTTTTGACTGAAAAAAAGACGAACTGTAAGTGACTATTTCTTTGAAGATCTTTGAGTGACTTTTTTATGTCGTAAGCTATTCAATGTTTCCTTAAAATAAAGTACGACAACTTAACGTAGTGTGTCTGACGTTGAGTCGACTTCGCGCACACATATATTAATACCCTTTTAAGTCAAGAAACATTACAATATCTTATACCGTACGTAATTTTATGACTTATCCTGTACTTTAGCGTAAATACAGTTTGTTACAGCACTTTGGATCGACTTCAATGAAACATCACATGGAAAAATCTTGTAAAGCGTTATCAGATTCAAAAACAACAGGGTACATGGCTCTGGGTGAAGGACGTGTAAATGTTTGACAAGCTAAGATCGAGATACAATGAAGTGTCAGAAAAACTGGTAGAGTAGAGCTTATTCAAAATACATAGCAACGTCACCTATGCGCCTACTTGGTTGCGTCTACCAGAGCGTATATCAAGCGATAGACATCCTTGCCAGATGTCAGAGCTGTTTTCGGCACGAGAATGACAAGTAATAACGATTTAAGCGATTTTCAACGCGGTGTAATAGTTGACGCTCATGAGATGAGCCATAGTATTTCGGAGGAAGAAACGAAGTTCGGATTTTCACGGACGACCATTGCAAGGGTGTACCGTGACTACAAGAATTCCGGCAAAACCTTCAACCTACGATACCAGTGTGGCGGTAAAATGACATTGGGTGAACGTGACCATCGTCGGCTGTCAAGAATCGTTTCACGCGATAGGCGTGCAACACTCTCGCAGGTATTATCGGAATTCAATGCTGGAGCCCCAACAAGCATCAGCGTCCGGACTGGGGACACTTCATGACTGGAAACAAGTAGCCTGGTCTGACGAGTCGCGGTTTCAACTGTATCGGGCAGATGAAAGGATTCGCGTGTGGCGCAAACCCCATGAAGCAATGGATCCCGCCTGTCAACAGGGAACTGTACCGGCTGGTGGGGGTCCGTAATGGGATAGGGGTGTGTTTAGATGGACTTTACTGGGACCCCTGGTATGTCAACAAACGTCTGTGACCGGCCAACGCTATGTGCGCATCCTTTCTGACGAGGTACACCCGTTCATGTCCTGCATTCATGCTGATGGGTTGGGCCTGTTCCAACAGGACAATGCACCTCCACACAAGTGTCAGGACGCCCTATTATGGTTAGAAGAGCATTCATCTGAGTTTGGGGTGTTGCCATAACCACCCAAGTCCCCAGATCTGAACTTGATAGAACATATTTGGGATGCCATGCAACGCGTTAGCGAACACAGGAATCCGAGACCTCGGAATACACCTGAATTGTGGAACGCTCTGCAGGAAGTATGGTGTGCATTGCCTACAGCATATTTCCAGAAGCTAGTGGAGCCCATGCCCAGTCGTATTTCTGGAGTCCTGCGCTCTCTTGGGGGACCTACTAAGTATTAGATTGGTGTACCAATTTTTCTGGCACTTCAGTGTATATAATGCATACAGCTTAACATCAAAAGTTGTGGTAGTTGGGGAAGCTGTCTTTTCATGCTGCTACCGTCTGTCAATTTAAGTGGGGTTATTTTACATATCGTGTTAGAGTTTCTTCATTTCTTCAGTCTGCTATTGTGCTTACTAACTCAGGTTAATCACATTAATCTACCATAGCTGTTAAAAGTTGTTTGCGTGATTATCTAGAAATTTTTCATTAGCGAAGTGCCTATGGAGTTTTGATTGGGTAAAAGATGAACTGTAAGTAATTACTTCTTTGAAGATCTTTGAGTGACTTTTTTTACGCCGTTAGTTATGCAGGGTTTCACTTAGAATGAAGTAGGGCAACTTAGTGTAGTTTGAATTTTCTCACATATTGATACGGTTTTAAGCCAAGAAATATTACAATAGCTTATACCGTGCTTAATTTTATGATCCTGTATTTTGGCGTAAATACAGTTCGTTACAGCACGTTGGATCGACTGCAATGAAATATCACAAGGGAAAATCTTGTAAAGCGTAATCAGATTCAGAAACACCATGGTACACGACTCGCAACGCGCTGTAGTATTGAGTTCTAAATATGTTTCTGGAATCTTCTGGAGCATAAGAGGCATTTGTGTTCGAAATGGCGTGTAGCGGTGACAAAGGAACAAGAAAGCGTGCAAGAATTAGAAAATATGTCAAAACAAACGCAAAGATGTTGACTGCTTGCTTTGTCGTATCAGCCACAAAACTCTTCATGCGTATTAAAAGGTAAAAATGTTTCCAGAAAATTTCTTGAATACACTAAATATTAACACCCTATTGTAAAGTCCCAAGATGAAGGCTAATTTGCGTTGCGCTTCGTATTGTTTTCCTTCCTTCCATAAAGGCCTAACCAAAATGCAATGTCAAGTATAAATGCGTCGAAATGGCTGTATGCAAATTTATGTTAGTTATTCCCTTTTCCGAAATTGCGTTATTTTAACGAGATCTAGTCTTTTTGTCTACGCTTTAAAAGGAATAAGTGTCTGACATTTACAAATAAATTCTTGAAAGTCTAATTGTTGCTCAGGGGGCCAAGTGGTACGTGGATCCCTGTTCCAATCCCGTAAGGCAGGGTATGGGGTGTTTGTCTAACGGCATAGGTTTTCTTCATTATCTGGAAGCAGCGGCCCTAAATTAGGAAAGGGCAACTGCTGATGATGTATTGAGTTACTGTGGTCAGCAATCCATTTTCCCGAAATTTCTAATTACTTTCATGAATCCTAATTTCATTCGTCGGCTTGCGAGTTTGTTAGCACTTCATGTAGCAAATTCATTCCTTTACAAAATAAGCTCATCCAACAATTCACTTCAATTCAATTCCTTTATTTTGCCGAGCTAAAAACCAGTATTACAAAAAATATCAACTGAAACAAAGCACAGCAAGGAAGCAGGGAGGAAAGGTCAGCAAGGACTGACAGGGTTTCATGCTCCCTAGACAAAATTTACACTGAGGTCACCAGTTGAAGTTACAAACAAATCAGTACTTCAGAGAAAAAAAAAAGGTAATGATATATTTAAAGATCATAAATACTACAGGTTAAAAATCAATTTACATCGAGATATACAAATCATACTAATTATTATAGTCCCCCTCCAGTACAATCATCAATTTGAGGAGCCGCAATTCATTAGGAATTTTTTTTAATTTTTTTTTAAAAAGCTTAAAGTTACTTGAAGATGTCAGTTCCGTAGATAATGAGTTCCCGTACCGTGGGCCAATGCAATTTATACTTTGCTTCATGGTCTCCGTCTTCGGATGAATAGGCCGAAAATGTGATTTAGTGCGTGTGTCATGTGTGTGTATCTGTGGTACAACTTATATTTTGTCAGTGTGTAAATTATTCTTAATTCGCCTGAACATAATTTTCCCAATATTAAAGTAATACACCCTGATTCATAAAGAAGTATACAGTTGAAAATATTCCAAATACGTGGCGACAGTTAATAAATAAATACATCGCTCTTTCCACGTTCCAGAAACACATAGCAACCGAAAAAAAAAATTTTTTCCCACAGCTGCTGCTGAAAAACAATTTTTCGGTTGCTGTGTGTTTCTGGAACGCGGAAAGAGCGATGTATTTATTTATTAAGTATACAGTTTCCAGATGCTGTAAAACAGTAACAGTTGAAGACACGGACCACAACTGCGAACCGTTAGGTAGTTGTATTCATAAAGTTTGTGTCCCGCTACTGAGAGAAGTGACGTAAGCTATAGCGCGCATGTAACGTGACTAGTCAGTCAAAATGGCAGCGTCTGCAGTGGAGAAGCTGTTTTGGTTTCCTGAATTGAGAAAAACGGAATCTGTAACTCTTGTGAAACGGTATTTTCGATCACGATTCGGAAAAGAACCTCCAACCAGAAAATCTCTCTACGATTGGCATACAAAATTTGAAACCACGGGCTGTTTGTATAAACTTAAACGATCTGGACGACCGCGTGTATCGGAAGAAGTCGTCGATAGTATTTGCACAGCCATTCAACGAAGCCCGGGAAAATCAAAGTGGAGGGTAAGTCGTGAAGTGCAGATTTCACAGCCCACTGTCTGGAGAATTTTGAAAAAGAAGTTGAACATGATTCCATACAAAGTGCAGATATCACAGCCACTATTAGTGCACTTGATTCAGATATCTTACCTCGTGTTTGGGAGGAAACGGATTACCGGCTGGATGTGTGTCATGTGACTAAGGGTGCCCACATAAAACATCTGCGACTGTCTCTAAAAAAAAACTTGAAACATTCCCCTACAATTCTGTTACAGGTAACATAAAATATCTTACATTCTTCTTGTTTTATACTGCATTGAAACTGTATACTTCTTTATGAATCACCCTGTATAGTTCGTTAATCGTAAGAATGTTGTACTTATTTGGGAAAACTCTTTTGTCATTATATAGTGATAATTGTGTTATATACATTGAGTGCCCACTTTATTATGACCACGCAGTACTTCGTTGGGCCACATTTTGCCTTTAATAATGCGTCTATTCTTCGTGGCACGGACTCCACGAGATGTTGATAGGTGGTTTGTGGAATCTGAGATCATGCTTGATGAATAGCACTTTCCAGGAGTGTGAGATTGCAGGGTAGTGGATCCAGCTGTCTGATGGCTCGTTCAACTTTATCCCACAAATTCTCAATGGGGTTGAGATCTAGAGATTGTAGGGATCACCTAAACAAAGTAAACTCACTGGCATGTTCCTGAAACCAATCCTGTACAATACGAGCACTATGGGAGGACGCATTATCTTGTTGACGGTAGCTATCGCCATTGGGATAAACCATCCACATGCCAGGATGCACTTGGTCCGCAACGATGTTTAGATATGATGTGCCAGTCAGACGTTGATCAACACGAATTAAAGGGCCCAAAGCATGCCAGAAAAACATTCCCCAAACCATAATTTTGCCTCCACCAGCTTGAAGGGTTGTAGCAATGCATTTGGGGCCCATGCTTTCGTGCTGTTTCTGCCAAATTCTCACTTGGCCATCGGCATGGTGCAGCTGCAAACATGATTCATCGGACCACATAATTTGTTTCCAACTATCGACTGTCCAATCCTTATGCTCTCGTGCCAAGTGGAGACGCTTTCTCTTGTTAACTGCAGACAGCAAAGGTGTACGAACAGGCCTTCGGCTGCCATATCCCATCCGCTGCAATGTACGGCGAACAGTGCGTGCAGACATTATTTGAGGGGTTCCTTGATTAAGATGGTCTGTAATTTGCTGCACTGTTGCCCTTCTGTTGTTTGTTACCAGTCTGGGCACTCTCCGTTCCGCCCGAGCAGTCACTAGTCGATGACCACCACACGTTGCACGTAGAGACCCAGTTTTTTGGCTGACAGTCCAGTCTTTAAACAATTTAACAACAGCTGCTCTAGAACATTTCACGAATGCGACGGTTTCGGTGATACTCGCTCCTTGGCTTCAAGCTCCTACAATCATCTCACGTTGAAAGGCCGTCAAATCGCATTTTTTACCCATATCGTCACCCAAAAATCACTTTAACTACTGTCGCAAGCACATAGCTTTCCCTTTTTATACTAGCCTCGCCTTCTGGCGGCAACAGCGTGCAGCTATAGCTCATTTGCTTAAAACTGTCAGGTGGTCATAATAAAGTGGCCACACAGTGTATATATAGTGATGGCCATGTATATAGTGATGGCCATGTATATAGTGATGGTCATGTATATAGTGATTGCCATGGTATAGTGATGGCCATGTATATAGTGATGGCCATGTATATAGTGATTGCCATGGTATAGTGATGGCAATAACACTTAAAGTTGTTTAGCTCTACTCATATATCATACATATCACTAAGCTGGTCTCTGATAATTAGCTCAAAAAAGAAATACAAACCATCAGATAAAATGTTAACTGATTATTTACTTACTGTTGCTGCATCACATTTCTCCATTTACAGCGATCTTGACATACAACTCAGGCTTCACTGACATCCATCACACGGCGTACACCAAACCTTCTATATTTCATACTCATAATCTTTTTCTCATGCAAACACTCCTGAATCTTATCCTCCCATGACTTCCTTGGCCTTCCTCTGCCTTTCCTGCCACTTGGGCTGAAAAACGTTTCCTAGTAAGCACTTCATCACTCATTCTTTCAACATGGCCAAACCACTTAATCAAAATATAGCACAAAAGGTATATACGGAAGAACCCGTTTTTAACCAGTCCGTATTTAGCAAGATCTCGAATTCAACGATAAGACCTTTTGTTCGGTATTTCGTTTTCAACGAACATAATTTAATGAACTACCCGGATTTAACGAGGGAGATGAAAGCTAAGATGATTACTTTCAACAAACAAAGTAACAAAATTTAATGAAATTCCATTTTTAACGAGCCAGAGAAAAGATGCTGTGCACTGTGTCCTGGATTGGAGGAATAGATAAGGTGCCATACTGGGTGAAATTACAAATATGCAGGGGAATCTTCGAGTGCTGTGGAAGAATGTTGATAGAAAAGCAAAGAGGGAATGTATCAAATTCTTAACATGAGAGCTGTAAGAGAAACTCTCTCTGCCACCCACTCCAAAGGGGTATCTTGTCGGCAGAGTTGAAAACATGCAACCTACTCATATGCAAAACGAAGATGGTGAGACTCGCGCACATGAAAGTTGATTGCGGGCGACAGTTGCAGAGTGAGAGAAGGAAGTAATGGAATGGGTATGTTGTCCGAAGTGCAGCTGTAGATAACAATTCCTGGAATTGTGTGCATTTTCCCTTTCACCCTACACGTGAACACTGTACTGGGAGAATCGGTACTGGTTTGACTTCACGTGTAAACAGCGATCAGTCTCACGTGGCAGTCAAGTTGAATATACTTGATTTAACTTATTAACTGTATTGCTAATGTAGTTCCTTAATTTAATCATTCGTAAGTACATCCAGTTGTTATGGATATACCATATAAAGGAATATGCGTATTGTCACGTATGCGTATTTTTACCTGGTGGAAATTTTCATCCAGAACCGGATTTAGAGAGCACCCGGATTTAAGGACGGTTTTTGTCGGTCCCAAGCTCCTCGTTATAAGCGGGCTCTACTGTAATTACACTTATTGCCCACATCTTTCTGAACACCCCTGTCTCCACGAGAGGACGCGTCCTACAACACGTTGCTGTTTCACGGACGGTCGCACAATATACAGGATGTCTCAAAAGCAGGTATGCAACTTTGCAAGACAATAGAAATGACAGAGTAACAGATGATTCAAAATATTATAATTATCGTACAGGACACAGTTCCAGGACACCCGGAGCGTAAAAATGTATGTTATATTAAGTACATTATCATCGAACGTCTTTGCACGATTTAAACGTGCGATAAATATCCCAAAGTCGAGACAAACAACAACAAATTAGAAGTAAATAAACTTAAAGATCTTTCGGATGCACAATGGATCTATCTTCAGAAAATTTTGAATAGAAAATGTTACAATTTAAAAATAAACATCGTAACGATAATGAGATGTAACGTGTAATGCACGCGCTACAGAGCACAGTAAACACGGAATTTACAGTATTCCCCTAAAAGCCGTACACCCGGAGCATAAAAATGTATGTTATATTGGTTCAACTGCTCGGACATTGAAAACTAGATTGACTGAACATAAATACAATTTTAAAACTGGTGCTATTACTACAGCTCTGTCTCGTCTAGTTCACAGAGGTACCCCCTTTCCTATTTGGGACAAAGCAACCATTCTTGCTACTCCTCTTTCAAAATCACGAATGTTATTATCAGAAAGTATTTTTATCCATAAATTTGCACATAGGTGCTGTAATGAAAATAGTTCATTAAGCATTCCTCAACCTTGGGAGGTATTACCTAATAATGACTTATCTATTTATATCCAAATTAACTTCACTATTTGTTGTTTATAAAACTTTTCACCCAACCCAGAAGAAACTGTATCTTACGTTATAAAAACGTGAGCGCGTGCATTACACCTTTCATGTCATTACCGTTACGATATTTATTTTTGAATTGTTACATTTTCTATACGCAGTCAATATTTTCTGAAGATAGATCCATTGTGTATCCGAAAGATCTTAAAGTTTATGTACTTCTAATTTGTTGTTGTTGTTCTTGACATTGGGATATTTATCGCAAGTTTAAATCGCGCAAAGACAGTTCGATGTTAATGTACTTTGTAACAGATGAACAATTAGTTTTCTCTGCAAATGTAGTTAACAATTGAAGTTTCAACACAGAGAGTAAAATTTCGATGCGAATTACCTCCGGTAATTATGCTGACGTCCCACCTCTAGCCAATTTGCTGTCACGTGCGGCACATCATTTCAGGTGTAACAGCAGCAATGGTGGCAGCAATTCTTGTACGCAGCTCATCGATATTGGTTGGTAGTGGTGGTACATAGACACAATCTTTAGCAAAGTCCCACAAGAAGAAATCTAGTGATGTAAAATTGTGACACCGAGGTGGTGTGTGTGCTACAGGTGCACCTCTACCAATCCACCTACTTAGAGAACGGGCGTTTGGGTAATGAGGAGGTGCCCCATCTCGCTGAAAGCGTAAGCGTCCATCGTGGTCACCGTCGTCTAATTGCGGAAGGAGGTACTGTTGAAGCATATCGAGATATACAATACCCCTGATGGTGGATTCAGCAAAAAATAAGGGTTCGTACACTTTCATAATGCTGATGGCGCAAAAAACGTTAACTTTTGAGCTGCCACGAACATATTCTATGGTGGTGAGTGGATGTTCGCATCCTCAAATTCTGCAGTTATGGGTGTTGACTTGAATACTAACGTGAAAAGTGTACTCGCCACTGAAAATTATCGTCTCCAGTAGCTCTTCATTTTCCTCTACCCGACTGATTATTTCCGTACAGAAATCTTTGCATATCTTACCATCGTTTGTCTTCAGCTGGTGAACGATAGTAAATTCGTACGGCTTGAAATGCAGACGATGCCGCAGAACGCGCCACACAGTCACATGCGAAATGCCAGTTTCCTGAGACGTGGAATGCAGTCACATGCGGAACGCCAGTTTCATGAGACGTGGAATGCAGTCACAAGCGGAATGCCAGTTTGTTGACTTACGAGAACTTCTAACGAAGCTCTCACGCACTTTGTACACAGCAACGTAGAAGGCACGCGGCCGACCATTTGACATCGGATGTAAAATAGAACAGTCAGTTCTCGCTAAATAATTGTGCTACGCGTAGATCATACGCCTACTGGGAGGCTCTTTTTCGAACAGCGTGCGAAAGTTCGTCTGAATTTGTGTCGCACACTTTGTTTCCTCGAACCAAAACGCACAATGTGCTCACACCGCACCTTTAAAGGTCACCATTTTATATCAAATACCATGCTATTATGTATGTACTGTTGAAGCATATCATGCTGTTTCCACGTACATCGCTTTCATGTAATCCCTTGGAGATTACATGTTGTTCGTTCTAATCTACTGGTCTATACGTGTGTTAGTTTTTGTCTCATTTTGGGAATTCCTTCATGGTGTGGCATTTTCTATGCTGAGCAATGCAAAATCCTAATATTTAGCATTGCTCCCTTTATACTAACCAATTACGTCTTCTGTTTTCATGACTCTTAGTGCATAATTCTACATTTTTTCTGCTTTTGAGTTCTATCTCATGTGTCACTCCATTCAGCCTTCTAAGCAGCTATCAATTCATTTTCGTTTGCTGAACGATCTGTTGTTCAACGCAACAAATAACCCAGTTCGTTTCAGAGTTACCTATAAGTTTCAGGTCAGGACTCTGGACTAGCCAATCCAACTTTTCAATCCCCATGTCCTTAAACCCATTATGTAAACCCGCGAGCACAATGACATGGTGCATTGGCCCTGAAGATTCTCTACAGGGTTCAGGTTCTGACTCTGGGATGGCTTCCCCAAATTTCGGTGCCCATATCCTCAAACCAGTCTGTAACAACGCGAGCAGTGTGACATGGAGCGTTCGTCCCAGAGATTCTCTATAGGGTTCAGATCAGGACTCTCGGTTGGCCACTCCAACTTTTCGACGCCCATGTCCTCAAACTTATCTGTAACAACGCCATCAGTATGACATGGTGCCTTGGTCCATAGATTCTCTATAGGGTTCAGGGCAGGACTCTGGGCTGGCAGTCCAACTTTTGGACGCCCATGTCCTCAACCTTATGTAACAACGCGTTAGAAGAATGACATGGTACCTTCGTCCCATGTATTCTCTATAGGGTTCAGGTCAGGACTCTTGACTGGCCAGTCAAACATTTGGACGCACATGTCCTCAGACCAATCTGTAACAATGCGAGCAGTACCGTATGAGATAGCACGATGCCCTGTTGATTGTGGTACGGGATTTACTGAAAGTACTGCTGCAGTGTTGATAGTATATGATTATCCACGACGTCTGTATAGAGCTTTATAGAGCTCAGCGTTCATAGTTTTGTCCAAAACTACTAATGAGCTCAAGCCGAACCGCTAAAAGCTGCACCATACCATCACGCTACCTCAATACAACTTCATTGTCAGTGAAGACAGTCCGAATTGTGCCTTTCTTCCGACATAAGCCACACCGATAAAGGACAACCAGACTGGTAGGCAGTGTACCGCGACTCGTTGGTCCGTAGCACAGCTCTGCGTGGATCTACAGTCCAAGATCGACGTTTTGTATTCCTCGTTGATCGGTGTGTTTTATCAGTCGAAGTGATCATGGGCTTGTGGATGGCTGTCTCGACAGTGGTAACCCATGTCGTGCAGCATCCTGCATACTATAGTGGTGCTAACAGCAGTCCCAATAGTCTTACATGGAACAACCAGTGGTGATCCATGTTCTGCAGCGTTTTGAGCACTGTAGTTTTGGTAACATCAGTCCCAGAAGTTTCACAACTTTCACATGGGGTTTGACGGTGATAGCCCATCATGTTCTGTGGGGTCCTGCGCAATCTAGTACTGCTAACATAAGCCCCAATAGTCTCACATGGGGTTTGACAATGATATCCCATGTTCTGCAGAGTTCCTCGGACCGTCCTGGAGCTAGCATCATTCCCAATAGTCTTTCTTACATGGGGTTTGCGTGATTTTATTCAATGTTGATTTCCTTCCTGATTGGATGGTCCTCTGCAGAACTCTCTCTCCAGGTTCTGTTATCTTCGAAGGTTTGCTGGTAATTTCTTGGCAGATTCAACCCCAGTCCGCTATGCTTTGAATTTCGTATTATCAGCCGTCGACCTAGAGATATTTAGTGCCGCTGCAAAATCACGTACGGAGAGATTGCTTATGTGGCTCCCTATCATCAAACCTCACTGTTAATGTGTTCAGTCTGTCGATTGGAGTACCTTCTCTACACAGTCGTGTTATTTTCTAATCATAGTCCTACAAACATAATTATAGTTGTGTCTGTGGCGTAATGCTTACGTAAAACATAATTTACTATCAATAGTTGGGTAATGTATGGACATTTTTTATTGGAGGTTTAACGACCATCATGATCTAATCAGGGGGACATAAGCAGTCGCCTGTCCCTAATTTAGGGCCACTGGTTCCAGTGAAGGGATAGAGCCAGCGAAGTAAGACAAACATGACACCCACGGCTCACCAGGATTCGAACCCGGACCCATCTCGGACGAGTGGTCATAACCCAGCATTTAGACAACAACGAACATTACGTGTAGGACAGTTTTAATTGAATAAAAGTCTTTTCAAATGATAACTATACCATGTTATTTTCCGCAGAATGGGTTTTCTGCTTTAGGTCAAAGAATGTAATGGGGAAAATAATTAATGTCGCTGTCGCCTCGTGCGAGTTGGAGAAAGTCCCAGGAAAAAGAACACGTGAACGTCATGTAACAAGAATGTTGCAAACGGAATTACTTTATACTGGTATATAACCTCACGAAAATGAAAAAAAAAACGGACCTACGCGTGATCACAAGAAAGTTTGAAAACATGTTTTAAGTTTGAAGAATGAAATGCGGTTTCTTTTTTTTTTCGTTTCTTTTTTTTCGGCTTTGTAAAGGTTTGGTTAAAGTCGTCTGATCTATGGCACAGGGTAATTCCATGATATTTCTTCGTATGTTGTTACAGTCCACTGGCTGTCGTATTTTAGCAACATTCAGAATATTTACAAGCATGATGCGCACTTTATTCTTTTCTTCCTTTATCTTGTTCTATCTCTTGTTTCAGAACTGTCGAATCCCTGGAAAATAAACTGATGATACAAAAGAATACCTTTCGGGTGAAGTACGACAACAACCCGCCGAGGAAAAGAACAAAGGAAGCTTTCGAAAACATCTATATTTAAAATTGGGCATAAATAAAGTTGTCTCCTTCCAGTTTAACAGTTGTAGTTCTAGGAGATGTCTCCATTCCAAAAAATAAAATAGCGGTTGAGAAGTCCAGCACAAGACAAACGCGTAACATGCATGTTTGTTGTATGTATCTTTTCAAATGCCTTAAAATAAAATATATTTACTTGTATCACTTCGCAATGATTTCATTCAAAATATTTATTATTAAACTGCAATGCAAAAGTAAGCTCCTGAAGGTTATTTCGTTGACTAAGTGCTCCTTTGTGGGATGTGAAAATTTGTGACAACTGACATCTGAAAAGAAGTACATAAAGATATGTCCAGTGATATCAACTACGTTTGTAATATTTGGTGTATGTTCCAGCAGATTTATTTTCATAAGTCATTTGAAAGATAAACCAAATTTATATACTGAAAACCAATATCTCCTGCAATATCGCATTCAAAAGTTATTACACTTTCTGTTATATTTAACAAACCCACTGATCTGGCATGAATGATAATGTAAGCAAACGTTTTGATGGCTTATGTATCAACTATGGCATTGATAATCATCACATTTAATGCTAGGAGACATTTTTGTTTGTTTGGAAGTTTATCGACTACTCTGAGCAACGTGATGGGCTATGAGCAGTCGCCCGACCCTAATTTAGGT
Source organism: Macrothele yani (assembly GCA_039090855.1). Taxonomy (NCBI): domain Eukaryota; kingdom Metazoa; phylum Arthropoda; class Arachnida; order Araneae; family Macrothelidae; genus Macrothele; species Macrothele yani. Next base: position 86,943,842 of record CM076998.1, on the reverse strand, counting down.
CACTGTTTCCAGGAAAAGGAGAGATAAGACAAACAATACATCCATTCTCATTAGGATTCGAACCCAGACCTATAACGGACGAATGACCAGAAGCCATCGCTTAGACCTATGCACCACTAGGGCTCATTAGCTGAGATTACTTGTGACCACTGACATTATGACCATCTACCTAATAAGCTGTAGAACCCTCTTTAGTCCGTAAAACAGTGGCCACTCCGCGAAAGACCGATTCATGAGGTGGCGAGCCCTAGTGGTGCATAGATGAGTTGACGAGCCACCTAAGGAGCCCTAGTGGTGCATAGATGAGGTGGCGAGCCCTAGTGGTGCATAGATGAGGTGGCGAGCCTGCTAAGGAGCCCTAGTGGTGCATAGATGAGGTGGAGAGCCAGCTAAGGAGCCCTAGTGGTGCATAGATGAGGTGGCGAGCCAGCTAAGGAGCCCTAGTGAGGCATAGATGAGGTGGCGAGCCTGCTAAGGAGCCCTAGTGGTGCGTAGATGAGGTGGCGAGCCAGCTAAGGAGCCCTAGTGGTGCATAGATGAGGTGGCGAGCCAGCTAAGGAGCCCTAGTGGTCCATAGATGAGGTGGCGAGCCAGCTAAGGAGCCCTAGTGGTGCATAGATGAGATGGCGAGCCAGCTAAGGAGCTCTAGTGGTGCATAGATGAGGTGGCGAGCCAGCTAAGGAGCCCTAGTGGTGCATAGGCAGGTAAATACACTAATGAGCCATTCCATTATGACCACCCCCAGCCTAGAGAAATTAGCGCGCCTGGAGACCGAACGGTGGCGCAGGTGAAGTTCACAAAGCAATGTATATACACCGAGGACCTGCTTTCAGTTAGAGGAGTATTCGGAGGCAGAATGGGAAAAGCTGCCGAGTTATCGGAGTTTGATAAAGGACGAAATGTGATGACACGGTGCCTTGGAACTACGATCTCGGAAACGGCGTGGCTCGTGGGTTGTTCACGTGCGGCTGTAGTGAGTACATATCAAAAGTGGTGAACAGATGGTCAAACGACGAACCGTCGTCCAGCCTTGTGCTGTCCGCCGCTAATTGATGTCAGAGGGGAGCGGAGACTGTCGCGCTTGTTCACAGCGACTGCAGGGCCACAGTGCGACAAATCTCCCGCAGCTGCAACAGTGGTGATCAAGGCAATGTGTCACAGCACACAGTTCACCACAGCCTTCTACGCATGCGCCTGCGTGGCCAAAAACCCAGACGGGTCCCCATGTTCACTGATCTTCATTGCTAACAACGCAGAAAATGGGCCCAATATAATCAAGATTGTACCATGGATGATTGGAAGAAAGTGGTCTGGTCTGACGAATCAAGATTCCTGGTACGACACGTAGACGGCGGTGCACCAATACTCTGATTACCATCAGACGCTATAGTATCTAGATGCACTGTTGGGCGGAAACAGGCCCGCGGAGGCGGTGTTATGCTGTGGGCGATGTTTTCTTGGGACACTTTAGGCCCCATTATCCCAATAGCACAATCCCTGACAGCTGTCAGGTATCTGAACATCGTTGCGGACCAAGTTCATCCATTCATTGAAATTGTGTCCCCTGCTGGTGATGGCCATTTCCAACAGGATAATGCGTAATGCCAGACTGCCAGATTCGTCACCGTGGACTGTTGGCCACCGTGGTGTAAAGATAAAGCGCTCGGCTAGATATCGAGAGATCCGTGGTTCGTTTCAACGGCGGCTGCTGAAAACAATTTTTCGGTTGCTGTGTGTTTCTGGAACGTGGAAAGAGCGATGTATTTATTTATTTATTAACTGTCGCCACGTATTTGGAGTATTTTCACCTGGATCTCGCCCATTGGATTCAACTGCTATAATATATATAGCTAGTGCCGTTTATGCCTACCAGATGGAGACGTCTCAGTAGCTGAGCTCATCTTACGGATTTATGATGTCAGAAGCTGACTTAAATACACATAGCACCGTGGATTGTTGGCCACCGTGGCGTAAATGTAACGCACTCAGCGCGATATCGAGAGTTCTGTTGGTTCAATTCCACAGCGGTTGGCTGAGAAACAATTTTTCGGTTGCTGTGTGTTTCTGGAACGTGGAAAGAGCGATGTATTTATTTATTTATTAATGTCGCCACGTATTTGGAGTATTTTCACCTGGATCTCGCCCATTGGATTCAACTGCTATAATATATATAGCTAGTGCCGTTTATGCCCACCAGATGGAGACGTCTCAGTAGCTGAGCCCATCTTACGGATTTATGATGTCAGAAGCTGACTTAAATACACATAGCACCGTGGATTGTTGGCCACCGTGGCGTAAATGTAACTCACTCGGCGCGATATCGAGAGTTCTGGTGGTTCAATTCCACGGCGGCGGCTAAAAACAAATTTTCGGTTGCTATGTGTTTCTGAAACGTGGAAAGAGCGATGTATTTATTTGTTTATCTATTTGAACATGCTGATGACTTCCTTTTAATGCCCTGGGTTCCAAATTCACCTGAAACGAACCTAATCAAACACATTTGTGGTTCGACTTGGAAAACGCGTCAGCGCTAAATCACCCCCCCCTCCCACTGAACCCGAAATGTATGGGAATTGGAGGAACTGCTGTTCTCATTATGGTACCCAATACCCCAGGATACCTATCGCCACCTCATCGAAACGATCCCTCGCGGAGTGGCCACTGTTTTGCAGACTAAAGGGGGTTCTACAGCTTATTAGGTAGATGGTCATAATGCAATGGCACATCGGTGTATAATCTCTGTGAGGAACCTCTGGTTAGAATCCCTGTAGATTCTACTTTCCAACTCTCCCTAACTTTTGAATGTTTTGTTGCAGTAAGAAAAGAAATTGCTGTGCCAGCCCTAAAGAACAAATCGTCCTTAAACGTGACCAGAATTTTATGGATCTCACAATTTATTCGTACCTTCGTAACGTCAACTCTACTGGTTCGGTATATCCACTCCCAACACCTAACGACACTTACAGCTAACACGAGGTACGCTAACGTTCCCCTCTGGCTGGAGCTCCGTGATGGGACCTCCTTTCTTCCCCTTTTCCGGAATGTTTAACTTACCTTCAGGATCCGCCGGCAAAACCAACTCACCCGGCAAAATTTTTTGAAAACCTGTGCCGCGCGTGGATACCAATTTCGAGGAATACTATAGCGCCTTATAAATATCATGTTACCTTTTTACACGAAGTTTTCTGAATAAGAGTAAAAATGTCCGTCGTGTAACAATAAGGTTTTTACAATCTTCCTCCAGTTTTATAGAAAATATTTTAAATCGTGAATTGTGATAGCTAGAGGATAAAGTTTAAAAGTGATAATATTGCCCACCATTGCTTTCGTTTATCAGTTACTCATAAAAATTCAGATCTGAAAATCTTGGCGAAAGAGCTAGAAGAGGGTGGTGGAGAGAGTTACTGAGTGACAAATCTACACAGACGAACTCGTATTTCGTACTTCAGAAGAAAACAACATTGCGTGCTAAAACAGGAAAATTGGAACTGATAAATACATTGAAATGTGCAATTGGATGTCAATTATGGCAAAACGAAAGAAATTGCTAGATGTCGAACTAAACTGGATTTCGAAGGTAGACTAATTTTCAAGATTCGAGTGCAGTGATGACTCAGAAGAAAGGTATTTTCAGGGAAACGGAGCAGTAATTCCCTTCTTAAGATTCGAATCTACATATATATAAACTCATCGTCAAAAACATAGTTGCACCCAGAAGGAAGCAACCGAAACGAATGAAACTTAGTAGGTAGGTTTGACATCAAGAGACATGCAAATGATTCAACTATCACGCCCGGCCGCTCATTTAAAGCAAGCAAGGAGGGGTCGTAGCGCTGTGCCTGACTGGATATATAAAGTCGTCCAGATGAACGCGCTTGCCATTTTGACTCATGCTGTTGTATTGGTTGTATCTTTTGCAAGTGAAGACTACCTCGGAGAAAAGTTCGGAAGCAATTCGAGCAGTTGGAGGAGTTCGACAGGGGCCGCGTCGTCGTGCTCCGGCAAGCGGGATGGTCTTATCGCCGTATTGCGCGCCATACCGGTTATTCGGATATCACCACAGCACACTGTTGGCGACAGTTGATAGAGAAAAGCACGCAGCAACGACAGGAAGGGTCTGGGAGACCTAGACTAACCACGGAGAGAGAAGACCGACGAGTTATGCGACGTGCGCGGAGTGACCCAACAGCCTCGATTGCGGATATTTAGCGAGCAGTGGTGCCCTCCATGCATCATGCGAATAGTGCGAGCACCATTGGCAGACGGCTGTATGACGTGAGATTACACGCACACAGGCCGTTACGACGACTGCCTTTAACACCATTGCAAAGTCGCTAAAGACTGCAATGGTGTCGTGCTACAAACATTGTGGCTATCTACCTAATATGATGAGACGTCTGGCATGCTGTCATGGAGCCACTCAGAATGGCAGCGGGTGATCTTCAGTGACGAGTCTCGCTTTTGTCTTGGAGGAGACGACCGACGAATCCGCGTGTGGAGGCACCGTGGTCAGCACCAAGATGAACGGGTTGTTATCGAGCATCACACGGCCAGAGGGCCTGGCGTCATGGTGTAGGGGTGCATTTTCCAGCGATGCCATATCACTTCTGGTATTCATTACAGGCACTTTAGCAGTCCAAAGTTACGTCAATGAGGTCCTGCAACCAGTGGCCTTACCTATCCTGAACGACCACTCTGGTGTGATTTTCCAACAGGACAACGCTCGTCCGCATAGTGCTGCTGTCTCGAGAGCTTGCTTTAAAGGCACTGACACTCTGCCACGGCCAGCCGCATCGCCAGACCTATCGCAGATCGAAACTGTTTGGGATGCTATTGGTCGCGCTGTCCACACTAATCTCCTACCGCACAATCTGCAGGAACTGCGTGAGAAGATTCAAGCTGCATTGGATGGCTTTTTGCAGGACAGCATAAGGAACCTGTTCAACACCATCCCGAGACGTCTCGCATGCTGTGCGAGCAAACATGACGGCCCGATGCCATACTGAGAGACACTACTTATTTTTGTGTAGCTGAATAAATATTGCCCATATCAGTCTCAATGTTTAATCATTTATTGTTCCTGGTAACTTTTACTTCCCTTCCGAATAGAATAGCAATCTGACACGTTCTTCTGGGTGCAACTATTTTTTTGACGATGATTGTATATATAAAAGTACAAAGAAATGAGAATTCAAGGAATTAAGGAACTAAAAAGAAGCAAAAACATAGTGATTGAGGTAAAAGAAGGAAGTATTTTAATTAAAAAAAATACAGAGGAAGTTCAAAGAAAATAATTCAAAAGAAAATGAATTAACGAGTACAAAAGAAAAAAGGATTCAATGAATCTTTGAGAGATTCATATTTGCGATTATTGTACGTTTTGTTGTACCGCAATGTTTACGGATCACATAGTGTTCTATGCCAAGAGTACATAAGAGACAAAAGAAAATCTCGAAAAGCATTAGAAGATCAAATGGAAGTGATGATATTAAAATACAGGAAGAAGTGACAAAACTATTGAGATGATTTATATTATTATGTTTAGTGAAAGAAGAAGTTTGAGTTATAAAATATAAAACGAAAATGTACAGAAAATTCTAGGCCCGATGTCTTTAACAGAAGTCATTCTATGTGACTGAAATTGAAAATTTAAAACTCTGATATGATCACTAGTGACGCAAATCACTGAGATTTGCTTATCCTGCGAGCCATGTGATCTGCTGTTTTTGCGGGGTTTTCCGCAGCCTCCCTGTGGTTGGGGACCTGAACGCGTAGGTGGTTCCCAGTGAAGTCGGCCCCTGACGTACTTTGTCCCTTCTCCGTATGCAGCAGAGGAATGGCAAACCGGCTGCATTAATTTGCCAGTGACCCTCAGGAGCGCATATTCGTCTTTGCGGGACACAACCCGCAGTGGTCGGACGAGATAGATGGATGGACGACGTAAATTATATGTGAGGCATAAGCTAAACGATAATTTCCCCAAATGAATCGATGTCAGCACCTACGAATTGCCAACATAAGATCGAACTGGATTTACCTTCACCAGTCTGGACCGCCAAAAGAAAGCCTATCACTTTACATTAAAACTTTTAGGTGTTTTTATAATTGTCTTTTTCTTCATTATATGATGGATTTCGAGTTTCAAAGACGATTCTAATTATTACTAATGCACAATTAACACCGAAGAGCCAAAACATTATGGCTACCTGCCTAATAGGATGTTTGACCTGCGTGTGCCTCCAAAACACCAAAACAGCTCTTACCTGGCGAACAATGGAAACTACAAGAATTTTATGGGTAACAGTGTCTTGTGGTACTGTCTTGTGGGTGTTCAGCAGATGCTTTAACACCTGAAATGTACTTGGTTCATTCGCCTCACATTGGATTTTCTGTTCCAACACAAACCACAGATATTTCATTGGACTAATGTCTAGGGAATTTGGAGGCCAGGGCAATAGTTGGATATATTCTCCCTAACCGTTCTCAACCAATTCAAGCAGTGTGGCATGGCGCATTATGCTGTGAAGGAAGTGGCTACTAAAGGGTGATACCGTTGCCATCAAGTGTTGTACCCTGTCTGCAATGATGTTTATGTAGGTGGTAGACGTCATAGCTTCCTGCATATGAATGACAGGACAGGACCGAGGATATTCCAGCAGAACTTTGCTTAAACATGAGAACCTGAATGGTAAACGAATGCTTGCCATGCTCAAATATAAGTAACCATACGTACTTACAAATAACTGCGTCAATAAATATAAATATAATCTCGTATTACTTCATTTTAGACATTATAGATTTCAAGAAAAGTTTTTGATAAATGTGTAAATAGACACACATAAATATTTAGTACGACAAAATCACTGATCACAAGTAATTTAATTACGCATAAAGTAACTTTGTGTACGTTTTTACATTAACTATATTTGTGGCAATCTCATAAATAATATATTGTCGGTGCATCACTATATTTGTCATAAAATTGTGCGGCCCATTTTCCCAGCATGTGACAACGAGTATATCTATTATCCCAGATGTGACATCGATTATTATACTTCCAATGGATTCTATGAATAAATGTGTATGTTTGGAGTACACGTATTCCAAATTTAAAATCAACCCGCGGATGGCTCAGTGGTTTGAGATTCAGACTACAGATAGAGGGACCCTAGGTATAAACTTACCCTGGTAGTGTGAATTTTTAATAATCGCTGAATACCTACCGTGCATCGAACGAACATATTAAGTCCATCCATTGAGCACGTTAATCGGGGGATTCCTACCTCTGGGTGGAATCCCCCGGTTAAAGTTCCTAATTTCTCTCTGCCTTCTATGTGCAAAAACGTACAATGGCGCCATCTAGTGTGTTCTTTCTCTCTTACAAACTATCCTGTCAGAATCGCTAGATTCGCTCTAACTTCCTTCAATTCCTGTGCCCCCCGAAAGGGCACTGAAACTGAATAAAGTTAGAGCACGTATATTAATTTTGAAATATATGGGTTTTTGTAAGTACATATACGTCAAATTAGAAATATCAGATATACTCACAATTGATTCCCTGTATTTACTCAAAAATGAGTACGTGTCTTTTCGAAAAATGGGCCACAAGTACCTGGAGCTATTATAATCCCAGAATGTACTCAAAAACGAGTACATTTTGCTTATTTCTAAGAACCAATTTTTAATAGTGTCCTTGCCGTCGTCTACCTGCAGTTACTTCGATTAGCATTAAACGCTCAGGTCATTATTTTTTGCTCTTCGGTATATTTTAATACAAATTAAGCATCCGTTATCCCAAATGCTTCGTGCCGGCAATGCCTCGGATTTCCAATTTTGTTTCTGCTTGTGGAACTTTTGCATATGGTATATCTATATAATGAGATAGCTTGGTAATGAGATCAAGTCTAAACATTGAATCTATACATATATTTCAAAAAGTTCAAGCCGTTAGTGGATATAAAAGTTCGTTTGAGAAGAATGAGATAGCAAACTGAGTTTTTCGAAAGATCCTTTAATAAAAATCAACGATTCTGCGAAAGAACCGATCGCCTGAAATAATCGGTCGGATTTACTTTTCACTGGACATCAGATGTTAATCAGTGTTCTCGGTTAGGTTCACGTTCCTGTCAGAATGCTTATCATATGTATAAAAACTGCAAAACATTTTGTGAAAGTTCTGAAACCAACTTATTTAAAAAACTAAGGCAAGAAGTTTTAAGATTTAAATATAAATTTTAAACTGAAAATTGTTCCCTAAACCAGAGGAGTGGACGAACGACACAAAGGAATCCGACTCTGATGCAATCTGCGACAGTTGTTTCTTGCGTAAATTGCTGACTGGAAGAGTAAACAAACAAAGCAAACGAATCCGTCTCAAAATCAATTCGCGAGAGTCATTACCTGCGGAAATTGTTCACCGGAAGTGTCAACGAGCAAAACGGGCAATTCAGTGCACGTTAATTGTTTTCGTGAGTCGAATCGATTATTTCAAAATAATCTGTTTTCCATTGCTACAAGAGTAGAGAGCGTACTCCACCCAGATTATCTGATGCCACGTATCGGATCCGCTTGGGTACGCAGTAACCTGCACAATGCCTGAGAACCTTGACAGCGCCGTTTGAAGTTTTCCGCTTGTGACGTCATTTGGCGTTTAAAAAAGTTTCGGATTTCCGAGGTTTTCGGTTTTGGAATTTTCGGATAAGAGGAACTCAACTTGTAAGATCTCAGGCACTTTTTGTTTTACTTTTTGTTTCATAAGACCGTAGGATTTTTTCTTGGTTTCACAGAACAGGATATCAGGATTTTCGGATTTTTTTTTCATTTCGGGATTTAACGACGATCATAGGTAACTCGAAGAGCTTTAAGTAGCGATGTATCCCTGATTTGGGGCCACTGGTTAAAGGAAGGCTTACACATCAACCATACCTCACAATGGTATCGAACCCGGTCTCACCTGGCACAACTAGCCAGAAACCTACACATTTGACCACTCGGTCAAAGGGGTGGGGCTACGGGACTTCAAATGTTTCTTCATGAATTAATACACCAGCAAAGAAACAATTGGCATGCATCAGATCACGTTTAAAAATATAATCAGGTGCAAAACATTTTCAGCATTATTAAAAGCACGAGTGTAATGTAATTCTGCATATTTATTATCTCCATGCAGCCCTGCGTGCAGCTACACAAAAAATGAAAGGAAATAAATCTAATAATTTATACATCCATTTATTTATTTTCAAAAGGTTGTTTATGATCAAAAGCATGTTCTTCATAAAATAAAAATACCAACGTTTACCACAATCAAAGGTTTATTATACAGCGACTATAGTTTCGCAGAACTATTGGCTCGGCATCATCAGAAGGAATAGAGCGTAAACATTCAAGTCATTGCGACATCATCAGAGTTCTATCGGTCACGGTTTTTGGTGAGTTATCTCCACGCGCCTGAAAGACATGGAGCCGACGTCATGTCGTGGACAAGCTGTGAAGAGTTCCGGTATATGTGGAAAGCTTCTAATGCATTAAGCTCGATATTCGAATCAGGTTTATCAATAGCGTTTTCAAACAAAAATTTATGGTTATTTTCGTGACAATGTTGTGCTGTAGACGATTTTTAGTTCTCAGTTCCGTACGTAGGTCTTGTGTTCCTTCACACGGAAATTTAAAACCCTGCGTGCATGTGAAAGTCTTCATTTACAAGGTATCTGATAAATTATAATTGGTAAAAGTTGGTATTTTTATTTTATCACAAAACCACAAGTTTTGTAGTAATAAATTATATGTTCTTCATAGCCGAAAATATCCTAGGCAGAAGGGAATTTTTAAGTCGAAAATACGAAGATGCTACCGGTTGATTTTAAAATTAGTGTCCCTGTTCTTGCTTGTCTAGAAGAGTAAGAAATGGAGAAATCGTGATTAAACTTGGTAGGTAGGATACTGAGTGTATCGGGAAACAATTTAGCTGCAAAAATAGTTAAAATTGCACCACTAGAGGTAAATGGCGCTGAAGAAGCACGATTAGAAAACAAGCACGTGAATTTACTGTTTCACAACACAAACGTTTCAGGACAAAATCTCCTCAGCATGCTGATAATCACAAGAGATGACATGCTGTATACGAAGAATGGCATATATCACGGCTGTTCGTAGCATGCCGTATTGGATGTTGGCCACTTTACGTCCGATACTCGTTTTCAGATCTAAGAGAGAGAGAGAGAGATAGAGAGAATGCCGTTCAGATATACTCCCTCGTTCAGGTATCTTCAAAAGAAGAAATACCAAATAGTTGGGTCCGGTGAGCAGACTGGCCAGGATTGCAGAAACACTCGAGAAATTATGCGTTGCTCTGTGTTCGACTGAGCAATTCCTCTGACACTGCTATGTGAAATTGCGTTTCACCTTGCCCTGTCTGCACTGACAGCTGAAACTTCATCTAGGACATTTTCGGAAACTTCCGGACGCCCTGTTCCCGTCCCTATACACAATTTTGTAGTGTCTCTAAAGTTGCGTATCATCCCCTTCAAAGCCGGTGGCGTAAGGAATTCACCTCGTAACGCTTTGATTCGTGACCACGGGCGTAGTGCAGTACTGACATTACTCTGATTTTGATAATAAAATTTTCCCACCAGCGCGCGTTCATTCTTTGCAAAAGCGGTGATGACCACCGGCAACCTGATCCGGCAAATTAAGAAGTCTAATGTTTCGACTATCTCTAGAGACTACAACGAAGTAAATTTCTCCGTCATTTCTGGTCTACGACGGGATTCGAACCCGGATCCCCTCATTCCGGAATAAGTCGCTCTACCAACTGAGCTACGCAGACGTTCATTCTGATTGCTATCTGCCTTTATATCGTGCGCGTCCTGCTGGAAGGTCCGTCACAAGACTTACGTAAACCCTGTTTTGTGGGATCGCTTCCGTAAGTGCCCAGGATTGTTAATGTGCTAAAAAATAAGTGCAAACCATACAATATTGACTTTGGCCTCACATCTAGAAATATTTGTGCTTTAATCAAGAAGGATCTGGATATGGTGCCTCCACATACCAGATACGGCGGATATACAAGTACCATACCTCTACAAGCCGCTGTTCCAGAGACTAATAACACTGTGTATATTTGTTATGCGAAAAGGAACTTGAATACCAGAGTCCGGGGGCATAAATATGATATTCGTAATGATAAGTTAACAACCGCCTTGTCTCGTCTTGTTGCGACCGGTTCTCATGTTCCAAAGTGGAATGAGGTGCCCATTATAAACTCTCCAGGTAAGCTCTCTTTGTTATTATTTATGGAGAGCTTACATATTACATCTTTCGGATCTTGTTGCTATAATGATTACGTCCCTAAGGTCATATCTAAACCACGGACTATTTTATTTGAACATTTTCAGGATTTTATTTTAATGCACTGTGTAAATCATAGATGGCGTTGCGATATTGTCGGTTTCTGACGATGGTGCGCTATATAGTATATCTTGGTCTTGCTCGTGAATGTTACATCTGAAGATGAAGACGTGATCCACGAAAGATCTCATGTGGTGTGGGCTTTAGCAGTAAAGTTTCATTACATGTAGTGTATGTGAGCTTCATTTGTGTTTTATCGTGTTTCGTCGATATTTTAACTTCTACTGATCATTGCCACTTTTATCTTGCACGTGAAATTTCTCTGTGAATATTTGCATACGAAACTTTCCACGTGAGCATCCTACAGTTTCTTGAATTCCGAAAGTGATGCTTCTGCTGTTCATCACAAGTATTCCCATTTGATGGCCAGCATATTGAGCATAGTTTGTGCTGAAATGTTTGTGCTATCAACAGCCAGTAAATTCAAGCACGTGCCTCTTGTCTTATTGCGCCATTGTTTCCCTAGAGGTGCAATTTCGAACTATTTGTTCCTCCGCTAAGTCGTTTTCCTTGCCGATCAATAAGCTACCAACCAAGTTTCGTCGGCATATATTCATTTTTCGCTTTTCTAGCCCACTGGAGAATAGACATACTTATTTTATAACAACCCGGTATATGGAGAAAAATATGACGTATGTTCCCTTGAGGGAAACCTGCGTGATATTTGTAGAAGAGACTGGGAGAGAAATATTCTTCCTGGTGAAAGCTGTCCTTCAAAGAAAGATGTTTTCAAAGAGTTTTTTGAATTGGAGATAATCTTTCAAACATACAGTGCTGGCCATTAAAAGTGCAACATCATGAAAGACAAGAGATATCAATGCCATATTTATAGTGCAGAAAGCAGATGATATAAGGGTGAATCGATTGCAAATACAACACGTTGAGACGAGGGGAACACATAAGAATCAGTACCTGGTGTAGCCACCATGGGCGGTAATTACAGCTGCTACACGGTCCAGCATCAAGAGGAAGAGACGTTGGATGTGTGTTTGGGGAATGTCCGTCGACGCAGCTCCAAAGCGATGCCACAGTTCATTCATTGTAGCTAGGGGTGGTGGCTGGCGTGGCAGTCGTCCAGCGATCACGGACCACACGTTTTCAATAGGCGACTTATCCGGGGAACACGAAGGCCAAAGAAGACAAGGTACATGATGGCGATCCAGGAAGCCTTGGACGTTGCGTGGCTCTAGAGGTCGCGCATTATCCTGATGGTAAGTGGCTTCATCCAGTCCCTGAAAATATGGTACAAAAACAGGCTTCAACACTTCGGTGATGTAACCATGGCTGTTCAATGTATCGGTAAGGCATACGTGGCGTGCGGTAATGGAATCCAATGGCACCTCATACCTTAAAGTCGGGTGCCGAGCAGGTAGGACTCAGTCAGAAGGTCGCCGTCGTACCGCCAGACAAGAATTGGTGTTGCAAACTGAAGCCAGATTCGTCGGAAAACATGACATCTTGTCATTCGCTCCTCCATGCGCAACGTTCTTGGCCCCATTGCAGTCCAGAAACCGGTGTAGAACAGTCAAAGGTAGCCGAAGCAATGGACTTCGTGGAAAACTGGGCCACTGCTTCTGACAACGTCGAACCGTCCGTGCGGAGGCTGAGCGTTGCGTCACAGATCCGAACTCTTGAGCTACTGTGGTCGATGTGACTGTGTGATCCGTCAAGCCATGCGCACCAGATGTCGATCTTCTTGTTCTGTCGGGTGACGTGGGAGTTGGGATCACGATGGTCGGTGTATTCGTTCCTTCGCTACTCAGTGACGTCATATTCTCCCTACTGTGGCTACATGCCGTCCCACACGAGCACCGATGTCTCGGTGTGATAATCCACAATCCCGATATGCCACAGTTCTTTGGCGATCGAAGTTGGAAACCCCTTACTGGTAGGGCTGACGTTGTTTTCGAGGGAGCATCCAGAAGCTCCCCGTGGCCAGGAACGGTGAACAAACACCCTTCGAGTGCTTAACACCCGCTCCTTCATCCCCTGTATTATACGCTTTCCAGTGGGCGCTACTGTCCCACGTGATTTCCGTGTTCTGCCCGGTTAATCATTTGCATGTGAGCCCGTGTTATGCCCTTCTGCCAACTTTCGAGTCCCTGCGGTGCTATCTTCCCGGTGTTGCACTTTTAACGTCAAGCAGTGTAAATACGTATAAGCTGATGCCCTGGACGGCAGAATTGTGAACTACGAAAAATTAGAAAAATATGTCCCAAATCTTCTTTATCGAAGAACCATCCGAGAAAAAATTAACTTTTCTATTGGTAGATGTAGGGATAGCGATAATTTTTTTCTTTTAGATATGCAAGATCCATCACATATGTCCCAGGCTTATGCCCCAGGCTTTACATATTGGTTGAAGAATTTATCACGTAAATACAACATATTAATAGCAATAAAGTCCCCGACCTCGTTATTACATATAATATCAAGGAGAGACAGTGTGAGAAAGAAAAGGCGGGTGTGTACGCTATACCTTTGGTATATCCTGACAACACGGAAGAGGTGTATATCGGAATAACAAAGCGATCCTTGGACACTAGGTGTAAAGAAAACGTAGAAAGTGTCAACCAGGACAAGCAGTTACTGTAAATTTTCGACAAATATCTTCACTACGTTGAATGTAAATAGCTATAACCTAACTTTGAACTGACAAACAGCAAAACGTTTTCATTGCATGCAAGAATTATACATATCTTTCGCAGTTATCAGGTTTTCCATAAAGAGTTCGGGACGAATATCTCATCATGCAAAAAACGCGTTTCGAGTGTCAGTTCCCGTTCGTTTGACACCTCGGTTTAGATATTCCGATTGCTACAACTCTGTATCTATCAGAGTTGGGCATAATCGTAATTGAAATAATCGGTAATGCATTACAGTGTAATGGTAATTGGAACAAGAACTTAGCATTACCATTACATGATAATGCTGAACTGGTCATTAGAATTACATGGTAATTGCAATGACATGTAGTGGTTACCCATTATAATCGTAATGGTTAATTATGTGTTGGCAATTAACCAATAACTTATGGGTAACAATACAACGTGAATAAACCAGGAACCAATACACCTTTACACGTTGTGTAGGTTATTTGACAATTGTTCCACCCCTCGGACCTCAAATGCGTGTATTGAAGATTGTACGTGAATGATATGAGTAGTTGCCCCGTCTTCACCGCAGGTAAAGGGATTTGAACGAAATAATACATATGAAATAAGTACGAATGAGATGTTTATTTCGGTTACAGATATTTATTTCGTCCATCTCCAATACAGTATTCTTGTCCATTACATACGTTTCACTGTCCAAAATAATTACCCCACTATAGCCACAAGCACATATTAGCACTACACTCACAGTTCAGCAACTCAAGGTGCACTGCCTAATATTACAGAAATTTGCGAACTCTTGACATTTTTGCCGTACTTCTCACGAGTTGTTGTCCATTACTTGTCCGATACAAACACTGGAGTAACGAGCAACTGACTGCTTTATACATACTTCACGACACGACCTACCCCTTCTGGAATATTCTTGATTTACATAAAGCTCTCCAACTTCCCATCATTCTGGAACATTCTACAAACGTCTAACCCATTCTTGCCGCTTCTAGAACATTCTACACGACAATTCGGTCTCTGTCTGCTATGTTACGTGGCCGACTTTTCTAGACATAGCTTTTGGCACACCTAAATTTCTATAAATTATTAGTACGTAATTTGTATTTGTAAATTGTGTCATTTAATTACCAAATCATTCCATAGTGTTGGAATGGCATTATTAAATAATCGAATTATATCACCTTCACTGTAATGTACACAATCTACCAACAAGTAATTGGACACCCCTGCAAGCGACGATATCTGCGGTCCTGATACACGTCATGGCCGCCGCCGCCGTTAAATATCGTGTGGGAAACAACAACGCAACCAGTCGCATGCAAGATGCAACGAAGTTCGGAGCTCTCCGATTTCGAGAAATGTGTAATCGTCGGGTATCACAGAAATGGCCCATCCGTACGTGACATATCTGGCGAGTTGAAGTACCCAAAATAGACAATGGCCTACCTGATTGGCAAGCGGAAGATGAGAGGTGACTGCCGGAATGTGCCCCGACCCGGTAGACCCACAAAACTGGGAGTTAGAGACCGACGGGTGCTGGCCAGAGAAATTCGGAAGAACCGCACCAAATCGATGGGCCACATCCGCGAGGAGTTTCAACAGGCATCCGGGAGTGTTCTTTCGATTAATACCATCTTTAAGGAAGCCCATCTGCTTGGTTATCATGGACGTGCTGCCACCCACAAGCCTTTGAGCACCAACTCCAATAGCGCTGCTTGGCTAACGTGGTGCAAAGAACGTCGACAGTGGACCGTTGAACAGTGGAAACAGGTTCTCTGGAGCGACGAATCAAGGTTCACCCTCTACCGTTCGGATGGCAGGGTCTAGGTTTGGCATCTTCCTGGAGAACGCCTCCTGCCGGAATGTATTGTGCCAACTGTGAAGTTCGGCGGCGGTGGAATTATGCTATGTGGGTGTTTACCCTGGTATGGCACGGGACCCTTGGTCGCAATTCCTGGTCGACTCAAAGCCGAGACCTACTGCACCATTTTAGATGACCATGCGCTTCCTACGTTGTGGTAGTTTTACGGGGTGGACCCATGTTACTTTCAGGATGACAGTACTACCTGTCATGTTGCGAGGTCCACCATGGCTTGGTATGGTGACAATGGGGTTAATCGAATGGACTGGCCTGCGCAGAGCCCGGACCTTAACCCTATTGAGCATCTCTAAGACGAGCTGAAGCGCCGACTTAAGGGGTGCCCCCCATTGTCCTAAATCGGTGAATGAACTGACCTGTCTTCTCCAAGCCGAGTGGAAGAAAATACCACTAACTGTCGTACAACGCCTGGTTGAGAGTATGCCCCGGAGGGTCGCAGCTGTTATCGCCGCTCGTGGAGGCTCCACCAAATATTGAAGGTTAATAAACTTCGTTTCCCTTTGCTATCACAGGTGTCCAATTACTTGTTGGTAGATAGTGTATTACAGATTAATTACATTACTTTGTGCAAACTATATATGGGATTACCTTGTAATGCATTATCTGTTCTTGCATTACACGTTAATTGTAATCTGTACTTCCATTACTTTGTAATGCATTCCTGCCCAACTCTGGTATCTATTCATCGTAGACAAGAAACAACGGTAGTTTTGGAATCCTAAACAACGGGGATTTAAAATGAATGCATTTTTACAAAATGTGAAATTTGGCCCAAAACGACCTTTTCAACGTAGTGGGATACCTTAAAAGAACTTTTAAATAAGACGGGTAGAAGCAGATATTCTAGGGTGTAACGCTCCCGTGAGTATAAATGTGCTGAGTGCAGTCGCTGGTCCCTAATTTGAGGCCTTTAGTTTTTGGGCGTGGGACCAGGTAGTGAGGAGAGCGCACCTTCTATGCCGTCCTCAGGATTCGGGCCTAGAGCCATCTATTGATGTGTGGTTAGAAGCCAGTAACCCCTACCATTTTGTCACCGTGACGGCAAGTAAGGTCTCCAGAAAACTAGACTATATATTTGCTCCCGCTAACTCATAAATTGTGTACTACTTAGGGCAAAAAATGCGCCTAAATATTTACGTAGTGAGAGGTATCTGACCGACGATAAATTTCTGCAATCCGGTTTTTAAACACGCAGGCACGGAAGAAAATATGTTCCAAACAGAAATATGCGCTTTCTCACTCTAGAAGCAATCCGTGCATAAATAAGATGTACGAAAGACATTCTTCATACGCTTTCCAATATACCGGAAATCGTTACTCAAGTTATTACTCAAATTATGAGGATAATTGCTGTGGAATAAACCTCGCTCGTGTGTCCTGACCTTTGACCATTTCGATGATATTAAACAGAATTCGTTTAGTATAACTGTGGAACAACATACTAACGTTTTGGCACAATAGAATTAGTGAAGTTAAGTTGACTGTGTGATAAGTTATGAGGCTGTTTAATAAATCTCGCTCCTGTGCCCTGGCTTTTGACTATTTCGATGATATTGAACAGAACCGGTTTCGTATACCTGCGAAACAACATACTAAAGTTTTGTCGTTCAATATCACTTTATTAGACAAATAATAGTGTACAATAAAACGGGGGTATATAACATGGGCAAAAGGCCAAAAAGACTTGGACAAAATGACAGGCTTACACTTGAGGCATTCAAGAGAACAAAACATAAGAAAAAGAACTATGGGCGTGCTGGCCACTCTCTCAAACAGAGAGATATTATGAGGAACATGAACTACACAGGACATTAGGCATAGCAAAAGTCAAGCAGGAGTTTAAGGGCTCACATTCTGGAAGATACTGGAATAATGAGGAACTGGTGTTAGCGGATACGGGAAGGAGAAGTCTGGATATTTATACATAGCACGTTTCACCCAACGCTCATAAGCGCGGCAATAATCACCATAAGAAGCAAAGTCTTGTTGTGAAGGAGGATCTGGAGCAAGAGGCTTACGCCGCCGTCGGGAACGTTGAGCCGTAGAAGATGTACAAGTAAGGGAAGTACCATCAGCAGAAGTCGAGAATGCAACAATGAAGCATGATGAAGCACAAGTGAAGGAGCACTGTCAGGAACAATTAATGAGGCAGGAACAGTGGCTGAAGCTGATAGAGGACGACAGGAACGGCTGTAGAGGAAGATGACACGTCAGAAGACAAATGAGCACCCTGTGAGTCGGAGGATGCAGGCTCAATGGACATGACAACAGTTGCTGGGAGTGAATAACTCACAGAGACGATCGGCATGAAAGAGCTGCTAAGAGGCGGAGTAGGATCTTCGTCCGGCGACTCAGGAATTGGCGAAGCAGAAGTGTCTAGAGAAAAAGGCTGAATGGAGACATCAACGGAAGACAAGTGCAACCCAGAAGACACTACAGGGTTGCCGTGGAGAGCCCTGTAGAAGATAGACTTGCTTGAAGGGAGCACGATGGTACATGAAGTTGTAACAGGAACATCTAGGAGTGATTATTGAAGGAGACGAGCAGGAAACGAAGCAACATCAGCCGTCGGTAAAGAAAAATGAGAAGACGTAGAATCTGGAGGCACAGAAACAGATAAGTTGCACTGGAACGGTGAGGAAGCAGGAGATATAAGGCAACTGATAGACGCTGGATCCGTAGGGACGAAGAGCGGAACCATTGAAGTGGAGACTGCAGTCGAACATGGAGACAATTGACTGACAGGAGCAGGAGATGAAGGCGGAGAGGGTGATTGAGGGTATGGCAACAAGATCTGGGCAGAAGATGGGCTCGATGGAGGCGTGCAAAGTGGAGTAGTACGAACAGAAGGGAGAACATCCAGGAGAGCGGTCGGTAGTAGATGATCAGGAAAGATATTCTCCGAAGAAACACGTAAAGCAGGAGAATCAGGGGCCGGGAACAAACCACTCGAAACCGGAAGCTTCGAATAAGTATAAGGAAATGTCGACAAAGATGTGGATGATAAAGAAAAGTCACACGATTCTGGCAAGGCAGAAGGGCGATTGGAAGTCGAAAAATTCCTAGTTGGACAAGAAGGCCTATAGTGACCGGGCAATTTGTAAGAAAAACAATGATAGGCGGTAAAAACATTGACAGGGCGAGTATGTGGACCGCAGATAACTTGGAAAGCTGTCGGACAGGAAACAATGGATGGTTCGTATGGAAAACAGACGAGAGCTTGACTTCGAAAACTATAATAGGGACGATTTCCTTGATCGGCTGAAGCAGCAGGCAAAGTCTTAATAGGGCCAATCACTAAACCACATTGAGAAAGCAAAGCATGCAGTAAATCATTGGAGAGTTCAGGAGGAACTGGAGATAAACTAACGAGAGTAGGGCAATAAGCAAAAGGAATTGCGAACGAACTTTGGTCGCCGACTGAAATAGGAGAAGAAAGAACTAACTCAACTTGAGCGGGATTAGAAAAATAAACCAACACCGAGCGAGGCTTTCGAGCGATGTGTGTGATGGCATCAGGTGGAACAATCTGATGGAGTGCTGAAGTATAAGCTGTAAGTTTAGTATGTGGAAGCGCGGAATATTTTACTCCGAGAGCTAAAGAAGCAAAGAAAGACTTCCCCGGTGACGAGGACTCTAACAAATGAGCTGTTTAAACGGAGCCGGTACGAGAAAACCGGAAGCCCAAGGCAGTTGAGAGAGAATCCAAGGGAAGGCAGTGACTGCGGGCGAAGAGAGAGGAGGTGAACTGCCAAGTAGTACATCCGGAGGAGGTGTCAGTGGTCGAAGAAAAGCAGTAGACATAGTACAAATCAGAAACTGGAAAGCAAAGCAGCACAATCTTGAGGGCGTAAGACGATGGAGATGGCAAAAGGCACGTAAAGAAGGCGGACGATGGTAAGATGCAAGAGCCGCCCCGCTGGCGCAGTGGTCTAAGGCGCTGGCCTCTGATCATTCGTCCGTAAGGGGTCTGAGTTCGAATCCCGGTGATGCATGGATGTTGTGTTTGTCTTACGGCACTGGATCTCTCCCTTCCCTGGAACCAGTGACCCTAAATTAGGGACGGGCGACTAATTATAGCCCATTGAGTTGCTCATGGTGGTCGTTAAACCTCCAATAAAAAAAAAATGCGAGGTAATGACGTCACTGGAAGAACGGCGAGAGACAGATGGAGCACAGTAACGATGACGCCACCCAAGGACCACTACCGCCCCGGTGGCGCAGTGGTCTAAGGCAATGGCCTCTGATCATTCGTCCGAAAGGGGTCCGGGTTCGAATCCCGGTGAGGCATGGATGTTGTGTTTGTCTTACGGCACTGGCTCTCTCCCTTCCCTGGAACCAGTGACCCTAAATTAGGGACGGGCGACTGCTTATAGCCTATTAAGTTGCTCACGGTGGTCGTTAAACCTCCAATCAAAAAAAAAAAAAAAAAAAAAGGATCACTATCAGAGGGTGACGTAAACGGGAATGCGTGTAGATAACAGGAAGATAAGCACTGAATGCAACTGAATAGAATGTAGAAGACAGAAGGAAGTCAAGGCAAGTCACGATGGGCAGATGAAAACATACCCACCGAGATGAAAAATGAAGGAATATCGGTATAAAATTTACTTACTGGCGCTGTAAAGTAGGTAGAAAGATTGCTGACAGCCTATTACTTGAACAGGGTATGCAGGAAAGGAACAGTAGGCACTGGAACATGTACTTGGGTGCACACTTCAGAAAGGAACATGTACTTGGGTGCACACTTCAGAAAGGCAGTAGGGTGTAGTCGGCAGGTAATATTATGATACAATTCGAAGTAAATATGAACTTTCCGAGTCGGAAAAGTAGCAGGAAAGGTAACACATGCCCTTATACACACACACGGAACACAGGATTCGGGAGCAATGGGCTCTGTGACCGAGCAGACTGAGCGAAAATTGAGGAGCTCGAGAGGGCACGTCCAACGACAGTTTTGTCGCAATCGAAGCATTTTTAGTCAAGTTATGAGGATAATGGCAGTGGAATAAATCTCGCTCCTGTGTCCTGACCCCATTTCAATGATATTCAATAGAGCCGGTTCAATATACATTCGAAATAACATGATGCAGTTTGGTCGCAATCGAAGCATTTGTGCGTAAGTTATGAGGCATAAGGGATCCCGCTCCTATGTCCTGACCTTTGACCAAATTTCCTCCATTTTCAATAGGGTTCGTCCCCAGGTTTGACCATACCACAAATTAATATTAATCGAAGTCGAACCATTTTTACGCGAGTTATCGTGCGGACAGACAGACAGATAAAGCTGGAACATATACGCTTCTTCAACCTACGGTTGGAAAGCGTAAAAAATGGTTGATCTACAGATGAAAATGAGAAAATGAGCTGTCACTGAATATTTGGCAAAGGAATGTGAAACGCCACACAGTATCCATGAACTGATGGTCCCTGTGATCGTCGATGGTGCTCCTTCATATAGCACAGTCAAAAGATACGCTGCTCTCTTTAAACGGGGAGCAGACTTGTTGGAAGATGACCCCGGAAGGGGGACGCTCAGTGAAGGTGATCACAGATGAAATGTGCCAGAAAGAGGAGCTGATGATGTCAAACCGGCGAGTTCATATCACAGGTCTGTGCCACATTGGTTCCTCGAATGTTGACACCTGAGATAAAGAGTTACCATGTTGAAGCAATTCGGGTTCAACTTGACCGCATTAACTGCGATCCAGATGACATCTATTCCTGCATTGTGACTGGTGATGTGACGGGGTTTCACCATTGTGACCCTAATACTGAACAAGAGAGCATGTAGTGAAAACCTCATGGAACATAACCACCAAAAATATTCAAACACAACCACCTCCGGAAAAGATTTTGGCCACCATTTTTCGAGACTCAAAACGGCTGCTGTTTATTGATTACTTGCCTCATAAAATTACTATAAATGCTGCCTATTATGCCGCGCTATTGCGGCAATTGCATAAATCTATGAAGAGTAAACGGCGAGGAAAATTGCGACGGGAAGTTCTGCTTCTTCAGGGCAATGCTCCAATCCATGTCTTTGGGGTTTCGATGCAAGCTGTAATAGAATGTCGCTTCCAGCTGCTTTTACACATACCGTAATCATCCGCTCTACCATCCTAAAAACAAGTTAGTAAAAGCATGCAATGCATTGATTATGATACGCTTTCCAACATACCAGAAATCATTACTAAAGTTATTACTCAAATTATGAGGAATATGGCTGTGGAATTAATCTCACTCTTGGGTCCTGACCTTTGACTCCATGTCGATGATATTTAACAGAATTGCTTCAGTATACCTCCGGAACAACACACTAAAGTTTTGTCGCAATAGAAGCATTTTTAGTTAAGTTATGAGGATAATGGCTGTGAAATAAATATCGCTTCTGTGTCCTGACCTTTGCTCCCATTTCGATGATATTAAACAGAATTGGTTCAGTATACTTCCGGAACAACATACTAAAGTTTTGTTTTAATCGAAGCATGTTTACATACGTTATGAAGCATGAGGGAGATGGAATGGATCCCGCTCTTCTGCCCTGACCTTTGACCCCATTTCGCCCATTTTAAACAGGATTTGTCCCCAGTGTCCCCTACCACATACTAAAATTTCATCGAATTCGAACCATTTGTACGCCAGTTATCGTGCGGAGCATATATAGGCTTCTTCAACTTACGGTTGGAAAGTGTTTTCTGATCATTCCGAACTGAAGGAGGCAACGAAGTGTTTGTTTGAGCAGAAATGTAAAACGGTTTTCGTAGAGGGGATTCTCCAACTCTACGATCGGTGCAACAAGTGTATCCAAGTCAGGAGAGATTTTTTTTTTTTTTTTTTTGAAATGTAACGACCACCGTGAGCAACTCAATGGGCTATAAGCAGTCGCCCGTCCCTAATTTAGGGTCACTGGTTCCAGGGAAGGGAGAGAGCCAGTGCCGTAAGACAAACACAACATCCATGCCTCACCGGGATTCGAACCCGGACCCCGTTCGGACGATTGATCAGAGGCCATCGCTTAGACCACTGCGCCACCGGGGCGGCCAGGAGAGATCATGTGGAAAAATAATAGTGCATTTTAGAAACTAAATTTTTGCCATTGTCATGTTAGGCTTAGAACTTACTGAAAGCCCTGTGTAGGGCACGGAACTTCAAAAATACCCTGTTCTCCCACTGTCACTAATTATCTCAGCTGCCCCATAGTTATAATAACTTTCCGATCGGTAGGCACAAACTGAGCCCGAGGTACGTACTACGCAAACTCCTGAACAGTTTAATAACTTTTAAAAACGGAATAAAAAGTTCAGAGATATCGTCTCCACAGATGGACGGATAAATACAGTGATAAGTTATACACGTCTTTCTTTCGCAAAAGACGAGCTAGAAAAAAAGGAGAATATTCAGTAAAATTAAGACGTCAAGGTCTAGCGCAATATATTTTAAGAATTGCGCAAGTAATGGTGTTATGAGCTGTCCTTCACATTATATTATGTTTTCCTAATTTGTTCAAAATGAAAAAGAAATAGCACTCTGTGTCTAAACAAAATCCTTAATTTCTCAACGATTCAAAAGAGATAATTTTTTAAAGGGTTTGAATCTTACTTTGTAAACACGATTTAGTTGTGAGCCATTTAGCTGCTAAGGAATAAAACTTCTTCTTCGTTGTTATTCGCGGAGAGATGCTTTAGCGAGCATATGCTTTAGAATAAACAATTCTTAAAGAATCGCCTACGCGAAAAGTTACGGGTCTGGGCTCCTTTCCACGTAATGACAAGTTGATTGCATGCCTCGACGGATCAAATAACTGCTAAAATTATATTTTAAGATTTTTACGCATTAAAGAGAATTGATTCATTAGCGAAGCGGAAATTGTTGAAGAAAAAGAAGGCAAGATAGCTCTCTCAGACTTCCAAGAGACACTGAAAGAATTTTAGGAGGTAGAGACACTTGCTGAAAGACAAAAATCTGGAAAATTGTTTGACGACGTGTCAGCACAGGCAATTTATGTTGAGTAATTTACAATCCAAACGCAAAACATAAAAACTGAAAAAAAAATCTAGTTTACATGGTTTTCGATCACTTAGAGTTTTCAGCGATAGAGATGTTTAGTTTTTAGGTATACATTTTGTTTATTTCCTGCGCAGTTTATCAAATAACAGGATTCCAAGAGATTTATAAATATCGTTTTAATTCCAAGAACAATAAACCTTAGAAAATAAAGCAATACATTACGACACCTGAAGATGATTTTACTGTTCACCAGTTCAGTGTTATTTAATAGTATGTAAATAGCTGTCGATATCATTTAAAAAATGTATGTATCATTAAATTCCTGCCGTTTTCCAGTTAAACACAGAAAAATCTAAATAATTCTGAAACATCCTTTTATATGATAAACCCATTTAGAAGAGACTTATGTAGCGAAGTTTAGTAATGTTACAGTCGCACACTGTAGAATAATAGTTAATTAATGAATGTTTCTAGGTGGTAACTATTATCCTAACGTTAAACTTTCCTATAAAGCACTACACAGCTCACGTGTAAGGTTAATATTGCCGCAGTAACTTGGCTTCACTGTAAAACAGCACTGTAAAACGGCTTTCAGAATTATTGTAATTTAAACCCTAATAGCTTCACTTTTCGTTTCACATAGAAATCTTACTCATTTTGTAAATTACATCAATACAACAAAACGACCAAAGGTTCACAGACAATAAAGCTACAACTCGATGGTTTATTCTCAAATAGCCCGTCATCTAATTGTCTCAAACACACTTAGCTGCAAGTCACTTAGACTTTGAACAAGTTTCACAATACGTCTCGTCCAATTACGTATACAGGTGTTTATCAAAAAAAATGGAAACACTTTTTGTGGAGATTTAAGTCATAGGTCCACCTCGAGATTACAGAACAGAAACAACTCGACTTCGTTTATACACTGTCGAGTCACATTATTGTGACCACCAGCTACTATCCAGAGTAACCGCTTTGTGCAGCGCGGGCAGAAGCTAGACGGGCTGGGAGGGACTCAATAAGGAGCTGAAAGGTGTTCACAGGTATGTGCAGCTATGCTGACTGCAGTGCATCTGACAGATGCTGTAGGATGGGGGTGGGAGATCCATAGAGTGAACAACACGATCGAGGTGGTGCCACAGATGCTCAATTCGGTAGAATTCTGAGGAATTAGAAGGCCAGGGAAGTACTTTGGAATCTTCATAGTGCTCTTCCAACCATTACCGGACATTTCTAGCGGTGTGACACTTCGCATTGTCGTGCTGGAAGATCCCATCTACCCCAGGGAAGAGAATCAGCATGTATGGGTGTACGTGGTCTGCAAGGAAAGGTTCATAACAAATTTGGTCCAGAGTGCCTTCCACAGGTATGAGTAAACCCAGGGAATCCCACGAAAACATTCCCCAGACCACAACGCTGTTCACAGCAGCTTGTGTTCTTCCAGCAACGGTTAAAGAGTGTTTTTTCTCCGGCGTTTCTCGTCTTATACACCAACGTCCATCAGTTTGATGGAGCAGAAAACATGATTCATCGGGAAAGGTAATCCTTTGCCAATCAGCTTAGGCCCAATTCCAATACTGCCGTACAACTATAAGCCTTTTCTGCCGATGCATCTTCGTTAGCATAGGTGCAGTGACCATCCCTCTGCATCGGAAAACCATGCGTAGCAGGGTTCGCTGAACTGTCGTTTTAGACACACTTCCGGTATCCCCCCTGGTTCATTCGGCCATTGAGTTGCTCCACTGTAGCGTGTCGATCGGCTCTAACGCTCCTTCGCAGCCGACGTTCACCTCTCACATTAATGGCACGTGATGCTCCGCAGTTCCCACGGTTCCATTTCTCCAATCACGATACACTTTAAACACAACAGCACGCGAACAGTTTACAAACTGCGCTGTTTCAAAAATTCTGTCACCCTTGTCCCGAAAGCCGATAATATCACTTTTTGCAAATCTGATAAATCCCTCCTTTTATCCATAACAGCAGCGAGTAATATGTTTTCAGAATGCCTACAGCACACCTTATATACCCTCCAACCCAGCTCACGACACATCTTTCTTTAATTGGCTACGCGCTGTTGACGTCAAAAGTAGGATGTGGTCACAATAATGTGAATCAACCTAACGTTATTATCCTAACGTTAAACTTTCGAATAAAGATTACACAACTCACACGAGAGGTTAATCTTGCCGCAGTAACTTGGCTTCACTGTAGAAAAACACTTAAGGCTTTCTGAGTTATTTTAATTTTGAACCCGGATAGCTTCACCTTTCGATGCAGCTAGAAGTCTTACTCATTTTTTAACATGTCAATACAACAAAACGGCGAAAGGTTCAGAGACAATAAAGGTACAAGTCGATGGCTTATCCTCAACCAACCCGTCATCTAATTGTCTCACACACACTTAGCTGCAAGTCACTTAGACTTTGAATAAGCTTCACAATACGTCTCGACCAAAGCACGTACTCAGGTGTGTATCAAAATAATGGAAACAAATTTTGTGGAGAACTTCTTATAAATAAGTCATAGGTCCAACACGCGCTTTCAGAATAGGAACAAGTCGACTTGGTTTATACTTATACAAATCATGCACATATGATGGCATTCGGGACAATTCTTCCTGTAAAATATGTTCCAATTGTGCCACTGATGTTGGAAGAGGAATTGTGATCTGACCTTTCGCTCCAGATATT
The DNA here is from genome assembly GCA_039090855.1 of Macrothele yani. NCBI lineage: Eukaryota > Metazoa > Arthropoda > Arachnida > Araneae > Macrothelidae > Macrothele > Macrothele yani. The sequence goes on along the minus strand of CM076998.1, from coordinate 86,917,224 downwards.
CCCATAAATATTCAATGATATTGAGGACTGGAGATTGAGTGCGTCAGGGTAGCTTCTATACTTCATTCTCGTACTCTTCAAACCACAACTTCACAAGTTTCGCACAATGGACGTATGCATTATGTGCTTGAATCCAGGAGAGGTCATTAGCGAACAATGCCTGCAAAATTGGGAGCATGTATTCAATAAGAATTGAATCGCGCGTTGGAGATGTGATAGGTTTCTACAGAACAAGCAATGACCTTAAGGAATTCCATGATATGGCACACTGCAACGTCAGGAATCCACCTCCATTCTTCACCGACAGTACACTTCTGCAGCTTTTCGCCAAACGTGCACCCTACCAGTGGTGGGAAACGATATGAAACACGATTCATCAGACCCAGATGGCACTTTGCCATTCTTTAAAAACTCCATTTCTATGCGCTTTGCACCACCTTGTAGGTTTTATTGCATTGATGTAAGTAATGAGAGATATTTCGATTGTAAAACGGCCACATATACCGGAACGACAGAGTTCCCGACGAATTGTTATGATGTTTATGGGATAATTTTGAGTGGTGTTAAGACCTGCTGCTATTTTCTATGCGGTGGTCTTGTGTTGAACGGTGGTGGACTCAGCTGCTATTTTCTGTGCGGTGGTCTTGTGTAGAGTGGTGTTGAGTTCTGCTGCTGTTTTCTGGTGGTCTTGTGTTGAGTGGTGTTGTGCCCCGCTGCTATTTTCTGAGTGGTGATCTTGTGCTTCCGTTGCACAATCCATGTCAACGTTCGCTTATCCCTATCTGACATCTTCGTATGGAGTCAACAATTTTCACGCTCAGAAGCAATACCGTGGCCTTGTTGAAAGGTAGGCATAATCATCGTCACAGTTCCCTGTGTTAAATATACTATTTCTGTCGTTCTAGTTTTCTGAAGGCCGCCCCGGTGGCGCAGTGGTCTAAGCGATGGCCTTTGATCATTCGTCCGTAAGGGGTCCGGGTTCGAATCCCGGTGAGGCATGGATGTTGTGTTTGTCTTACGGCACTGGCTCTTTCCCTTCCCTGGGACCAGTGACCCTAAATTAGGGACGGGCGACTGCTTATAGCCCAATGAGTTGCTCACGGTGGTCGTTGAACCTCCAATAAAAAAAAATCACGGATGACGTCACTGTGATTTTCATACGGCGTATTGAGTGTGTTAAAGTCGCAGACGCTGTTTTCATTATTTTCATACACCCTGTAAGTATCCTCTCTTCTCGATGCAAGCCAGAGCTTACGATTTATACTTACTCGTGAGATAGGTTTCAAAGATTAATCGAGAATCAACTAGTAAAAGTTTTTTTTTTGGAGGTTTAACTATCACCGTGAACACCTCAGTGGGCCACAAGCGGGTGTCCTTTCCTAATTTAGGGTTGTAGTTCGAGGGAAGGGAGAGAGCCAATGCCATAAGACAAACACAACAGCAATGCCTCACCGGGATTCGAACCCGGATCCACTTGGGCGAACTGTCGAAAGCCAACGCTTAGACCACTGCGCCAACGGAGAGACAAGGTTAATTTAGAACCGTTAAAGAAACACACAACATTCCCTTATTATTTTTTTTGGTTGAGGATTTAACGACCATCGTAAGCAACTCAATGGGCTGTAAGCATTCGCCCGTCCTTAATTTAGGGCCACTGGTTCCAGGGAAGGAAGAGAGCCAGTACAACATCCATAACTCACCAGGATTCGAACATGGACCATCTCAGATGAATGGTCAGAAGCAAGCGCTTAAACCACTGCACCACCGCGACGTCATACAACATTACGCTTAGCATGTACTAATCAATAGAGCATGGAGCACTAAACTGAGCAACTAAAGAGCACCATAAACACTCAAAACAGAAGTTCCTATATCTCGATTCGAATATAAGTCATTAACGTCTGAGCGCAGCTCCGGTAGCACAGTGGTCTAAGCGATGGCCTCTGATCATTCGTCCGAAAGGGGTCAGGGTTCGGATCCCGTGAGGCATGCATGTTGTGTTTGTCTTACGGCACTGGCTTTCTCTCTCTTTCATCGAACTAGTGTCGCTAAATTAGGGACGGGCGAGTGCTTATAGCCCATTGAGTTGCTCACGGTGGTCGTTAAACCTCCAATAAAAAAAAAAAGAAAAACGTCTGAGCTGCTGTCAGGATTTCCCATCTGAAATTCATCGGTGGTGTAATGACCACCATGAACAACTTCAAGTGCTGTAAGCAGCCACCAGTCCATAATTTCGATTCACTGGTTCTACGGAAGCGACAGAGTTACCGCCATCAGACAAAAACACCACCCATGCTTTACTGGGTATTCGAACCCTAGCCTATGTTCGAAGAATGGTCAGAAACCAGAGCGGTTCAAGTCTATTGGTGCAACATGGCTTCACGTCCACATATAAGTCTAAGCGAAAAGAAAGATTCCATTGAATAATGGTTTCTACCAAAATGCATTATACTTGTTACCGGCCGAACCCAATTTTAGGACAAACTAGTTCTTCCTAGGACGAACGAGTTTATCCGAAGCGCGATAGGACAAATTAGATTAAACTGAAATATAGGTGGAGCTTCCAGGACAAACTGGTTTGGCCTAGTCCGAACAAGATTATACTGAAATAAAAGCTAATCGTAACTAGTTCGACCCGCATTTGCACTTTAATCTATAGGATATGGAAACGAATCGAGGGGAAATTAAATACATTTTCACTTATTATGTACTTATCACGTCTATATAGTTGCAACTTAGCATTGATTTTTTTACATAGACACCTGTTCGATGAACAGGCTATGGTACAATTGCACCTAACAAATATTTGTCCCGTCCCGACTGAATGTTTGATCGCTGCAGTTCTCAACGAAATTTCATTCTCCTGATTAACTTCATAAATAACTTCTGTGCGCAGATGTCAAACTCTGTTCTTAAAAATAAACAAACAAAAGTCATGTGTTTTGAAAGACTTCATGTTGATGTGAGAACTAGCTCCCGCGTGCGCCCTCCATGTGTAATAATAAGTAAATAACCTGTTCATCGAATAGGTGTCTATGTAAAAAAAAAATCAAACCTGAGTAAAAAAACGTGCTGAGTACATGATCAGTGATAATGTATTTCATTTTCCCTCGATTCGCCTCCATATCCTATAGATTAAAGTGCAAATGCAGGTCGAACTAGTGAAGACTAGCCCAAACCAGTTTATCCAGGAAGTTGCACCTTCATTTCAGTATAATCTAGTTCTGACTAGGGCGCTTCGAACAAACGTGTTTGTCCTATCGCGCTTCGAGTGAACTAGTTTGTCCTATCGCGCTTCCTTCGAATGAACTAGTTTGTCCTAGGAAAACCTAGTTTGTCCTATTGCGCTTCAGATAAACTAGTTTGTCGTATTAAGAACTACACTATCTACCAACAAGAAATTATTCAACTTTGATAGCAAAGGAAAACGAAGTTTATTCACCTTCAATTGTTGGTGAAGCCTTCACGAGCGGCGATTACAGCTTCCAACCTCCGGGGCATACTCTCAACCAGGCGTTGTACGACGGCTAGCGGTATTTTCTTCCACTCGGCTTGGATAAGACAGGTCAGTTCCTTCACAGATTTCGTACGGTTGGGGCACCCCATAAGTCGACGCTCCAACTCGTCCCAGAGGTTTTCGATGGGATTAAGGTCCGGGCTCTGTGCAGGCCAGTCCATTCGATTAACCCCATTGTCATAATACCAAGCCATGGTGGACCTCGCAACATGTGAGGTGGCATTGTCATCCCGAAAGTAACATGGGCCGACCCCGTAAAACTGCCGCAACGTAGGAAGCGAATGGTCATCCAAAAGGGTGCAGTAGGTCTCGGCGATGAGTCTACCAGGAATTGCGACCAAGGGTCCCGTGCCATATCATGAGAAACACCTCCATAGCATAATTCCACCGCCACCGAACTTCACAGTTGGCACAATGCATTCCGGCATGAGGCGTTCTCCACGCAGACGCCAAACCCAGACCCTGCTATCCGAACGGTAGAGAGTGAACCTTGATTTGTCGCTCCAGAGAACCTGTTTCCACTGTTCAACGGTCCACTGTCGACGTTCTTTGCAGCACGTTAGCCGAGCAGCGCTATTGGACTTGGTGATCAAAGACCTGTGGGCGGCAGCACGTCCATGATAACCGAGCAGTTGGGCTTCCTTACGGAGGGTATTCATCGAAAGAACACTTTCGGATGCTTGTTGAAACTCCTCGCTGATGTGACCCATCGATTTGGTGCGGTTCTTCCGAATTTCTCTAGCCAGCACACGTCGGTCTCTAACTCCCAGTTTTGTGGGTCTGCCGGGTCGGGGCACATTCCGACAGTCACATCTCCTCTTCCACTTGCCAATCACGTAGGCCACTGTCGATTTTGTGTACTTCAACTCGATGGATATGTCACGTATGGATCGGCCATTTCTGTGATACCCGACGACTACACCTTTCTCGAAATCACAGAGCTCCGAACTGCGTGGCATCTTACATGCGACTGCTTGCGTTGCTGTTTCCCACACGATATTAAACGGCGGCGGCCGTGACGTGTATCAGCACCGCAGATATCGTCGATTGCAGGGGTGTCCAATTATTTTTTGGTAGATAGTGTAGTTTGTCCTAAAATGGGGTTTTGCCGGTAACGTTCTCCAAGACTTTTAAAAGCTGAGAAATGAAACTAGCTCTGGTTGTTACAGCACTTCTTGAACGGACAAAGTTTCACCAACTGAGACGATGTCGAACGCGCATTTGCTCACTTCTTTGCATCCAAGCGGCCACAGTTCAACAGAGACGGTATCGAAGAACTGCCCAGACGATGGGAGCAGGCAGGAGCAAACGATGGCGACTCCATTTTAAACTGATTTACACTTAATACACATAATCTACGTGGATTGGGAACATCAAACAGAAGTCATCGTCCTTTAACGTTTTTATAAGTGAGTCACGGAAAAATTCTCATCAGCTGCCACCGGGAATCGAACCCTGGGTTTTCCAGTTACGCTCCGGACATGCTACCACTGCACCACAGCGGCCTCGAAATTCTCCAGACTCACATACGACTAACTGCCAAACCACATGGCAGGTTGCTTCTTGTAGACCCGCACAATGCTGGGGATTCACCAAAGATAGTAAGCAGCAACTGGACAAATAACTAGGAGGCGAATGAATAACTAATACACACAATTGACGTGGATTAAGAACAACAAAAAGAAGTCATCGCTCTTTCCACGGTTTTACAAGTGAGTCACGGAAAAATTCTCATCCAAGAAGCAACCTGCCATGTGGTTTGGCAGTTTGTCGTATGTGAGTCTGGAGAATTTCGAGGCCGCTGTGGTGCAGTGGTAGCAGGTCCGACGCGTAACTGGGAGACCCTAGTCTCGATTTCTGGTGGTTAAGGCTGATGATCATTTTTCCGTGACTCACTTATAAAAACGTGGAAAGAGCGATGACTTCTGTTTGATGATTTATACATGTTGTATATACGGTAATTAGCACTTTTCTGTTGCCTTGCATTTACAGGCATTAATTTCTTTTCAAAACAATGTATACATTTTAAAGGTAGATATTGTGCCTTCGTCTATTTCGATTCCTTCTTTTTTCTTGTGTATATGCAACCCGAAGATATTTAATTTAATAATTATATTTCATTATTTTGTCTCTAAACCTTACACATCAGAAAAGAAGAACGCGTGTAGTTATGATGGAAGTTTCACAGATATCCAGAAACGCAATGATAACTGGCTGTCAACAAAAATTCGACAGTCTGATTTCTTTATTGTTATTTGGAGCATGACTCCGATTTTTTCCGTATTACAGGTAAGATTAAAGATTTACCGTGTTTTTCGGCTTATAAGTCGATGTGGAGTGTTTTTCTTTCGGCTTATAAGTCAATGAAATAAATTTTTCAATTTCCTTATATTCATTCATAGATATTGTGTGTGTGCAAAAGTTCTACGCCGCCCCGGTGGCGCAGTGGTCTAAGGCGCTGGCCTCTGATCATTCGTCCGTAAGGGGTCCGGGTTCGAATCCCGCCCGGTCAGGCATGGATGTTGTGTTTGTCTTACGGCACTGGCTCTCTCCCTTCCCTGGAACCAGTGACCCTAAATTAGGGACGGGCGACTGCTTATAGCCCATTGAGTTGCTCACGGTGGTCACTAAACCTCCAATCAAAAAAAAAAAAAGTTCTACCCGTTTTTGTAATAAATGCAAATTGCGATCGGAATAATAACGTCACAGATGACGCTGCGATGCCAAATTTTCAGCCAAAAAAGCGTGTAGCAGTAGAGCATATAGACGCACTAGGTTTGTCCGAGTAAGACATTCGTAACGGAAATCACGGACGGTGTAACATGACATGCGATAAGGAGCACATTAGACATTGTTTAGTGTACGAGTTCGATAAAGGCAGTACTGCAGCCGCGGCTTGCCGCAACATCGGTCAAGTGTATGGGGAGCATGCAGTTGTCCATTAGCACATGTCGCCGTTGATTTCGGAAATTCTGGGACGGAAACAGAAGCTGTAAAGATCAACCACGTCCTGGACGTCCATCCGTGATTTCTGACGGGGATGTGGACCAAGCCATAACAAATGACCCACATTCATTCGTTCAGGAATTTGCGGAAACGTTGTCGGTACACAGAACAACAGTCGAAAAACGCATGCGCATGGGTTCATCACCAAGTTCAATAACTGGGTTCCGAACCAGCTTTTTGCAAAGCAACGAGAGGAGAGAATCCTTATTTGTGTCTCTTTGCTTTCTCGACAGAAATAAACCGTTTTTAGGACGAATTGTAACGGGTGATGAGAAATGGGTACTGTATCGTAAGGTAAAGCGTCGGCGGACTGTGTGCCAAGGTGCGGATCTTGCTCCATCGACCTCAAAAGGAGGACTGCTTTTCAAAAGGGTTTTGTTGAGTGTTTGGTCGGATGTCCAGGGAATAATCCACTAGGAAGTACCTAACCGAACGATAAAGACCTCTACTGCCAACAGTTGGCCAGATTGTGAGAACAACTGACATCGAAGCGGCCAGCACTCGTCAATCGCAAATGCGTTAACCTTCATCGCCAGACCTCATGCTGCTTTAATCACTCGGCAAAAATTACTGGACTTTGGTTGGGAAGTGTGACCTCGTCCTGCGTATTCTCCTAACCTGGCACCTACGGACTATCACCTTTTTCGATCGTTACAGAACGCCTTCGCTTCCCAAACCTTCGATGATGTGGACGATGTGAAAACGGCATAAAAACGCTTTTTTGTCTCTAAATTACAGGAGTTTTTCCGGCGTGGGATTCACCTACTCATAGACAGATGGCAAGAGTTCATACAGAATGATGGCAATTATGTGAAATCCTAGGTATGTTACTTGTTGTGTTCTCTTCCTTTCTTTGTAGCTTACAAAAACGGGTAGAACTTACGCACACACTCAATTAAGGCTATCCTGAGTATAAGACAATGCTAGAACAAATGCAGTTAGCGTTCCGCAATTATGTAATTATATTTTTAATGCTTCAGTAAATATAATATTAAAAGGAAGAAAAGATGAGAAAATATTTTTTCGGCAAAAAAAGTTGAATTTTGTAAGCTTGTTTTTTCTTACGATCTCTCGTTATGCGTATTCATGCCCTCCAATCGACTACTCGCAGAATAAGCCTCACAGAGGTTGGGAAGAAAAGCCACACAAGTGTGTTAAATCACAGTGATGCTTACAGTGCGAGTCATCGTTCGCTGCCTTTCCGCTGAGTCCTACTGTAATCAAAATAGCTTTTGATTTCGATCGGAATCATGAAAAAGTTAAGATAAGTATGATAATTGGAAGCAACAGTTGATTTCAATTAAGTTGAGCTATACAACTGAGAGATTGGCAGCGAGTAAAAAATGACGTCGCCAGTCTGTGGTCATTGCTGTTCTTCAAACGCAAGTGCAGCCGGGTGCCAACACGATACAGGAAACTAGAATTCGTATTCAAAAGTTCTATCTCACTAACATCCTTATCCGATGCTTTTCATCAGTTGTATTTACTCACACCTCGTTAAGACAAACTGACTTCTCGAAAGTGCTCTCTTACAACGATGTACTTCAGAGCCATTTACACTGCTGGCCACCCAAAATGCAACACCAAGAAGGACACGAGATAGGAAAGCCAGATTTACTGGAAGCATAACAAAAGATACAAAGATGAAACGATTGAGCTTACAGGCCCGTACGACTTGCGGAACACGCAGACATCAATAGTTCGTGTGTCCCTCATGGCTGGCGATAACGGACGCTACACGCCGCGGCATCAAACGAAAGAGGCTTTGGATGTTGGCTTGGGGTATGTCGGTCCAGGCTGCTTCTACACGTAGCCACAGTTCATCAGGCGTAGCCGCAGGTGGTGCTTGCTGGGCCACTCAGTTGCCAATCAGCGACCAGACGTGTTCGATGGGCAACATATCGGGACAACAGGCGGGACACCGCAGCAGTGACACCTCGTGGGCCGTGAAGAATTGTTGCACGATGCGTGGCACGTGCGGGCGCGCATTGTCCTGTTGAAACGTGGCCGCTGGCAGGTCCTGTAGGAAAGGGAGGAATACAGGCTCCAAAACGTCGGAGATGTAGCGGTGGCTGTTGAGTTTACCGGCGACGCGTACCAAAGGGGTGCGGGTGTCATATCCAATTGCGCGCCAAACCATAACGCCAGGCGACAGACCGGTATGGCGATGCATAATGCATGCGTGATACAGTTTCTCGCCGCGGTGCCACCACACGCGGCTCCGGCCATCGTGGTGTTGCAGGCAGAAGCGGGATTCGTCGGAGAAGACAATGTCGTACCATTCCGTAGTCCAGGTGCGGCGTTCAACGACCCACTGCCGCCGCACTTGCCGGTGGTGTCACATCAATGGTAATCGGAGCAATGGGCGCCGTGCGGCAAATCCCCACTCCTGCAGACGACGTCGGACAGTACGTGCTGACGCAGGTTGTTCCGCAACACACCCTAATTCCTGCGCTAACGTTCATGATGTGGCGGTGCGAGCCGTAAATGCCCGCCACACAACATGCCGGTCCTCTCATTCGGTGGTGGGCCGCTGCTACGGCAATCGCTCACGTTATTGCGTCCGTCCCTCCTGCATCCACCGAATCCCTACTCGCCTCACTGTGGCTGGATGTCGTCCCACACGAGCACAGATGTCTCGGTACGATAAACCGCTGTCGCGATAAGCCACTATTCGTCCTCTGTCGAACTCCGAAACGTGCTGAAATGACTGCCGTATTCTTCGACGAGGCATCAGGAAGCTTCCCACGCACAGGTCCGGCAGCACAACACAATTCCACTATTTACACCCCGCCTTTTGTGCACCATTTTTATAGTGCTTCTCGGTGGCGTGCCGGTCGCACATGATTGCATATGCCCTGCAATGCTAATCGTTTGGATGTCCTCTCGTAGGCGACGCATGCTGCAAATTTCAGGCCAATCGGATGCTTCCTTCTTGGTGTTGCATTTTGCGTGGCCAGCAGTGCATTTTTATAGACAGGAAGATCAATATTTGTTAGCAAGATACCCAGTAATTCTCCACATTATGAAGAATATGTTAATAATAAAAACAAAAAAGTTTGAGAAAAAAATTGTGCTAATTAAGAGACGAGGTTTGTTTAGGGTACTCTTAACATCTTGGATGTATTTCCAAATACATAATCTTCTAATCTTTGTTATTGAAATTAAATTTATTAGGCTTACACACGATTAATATCATAGAGATATAAAAAAATTACCGAAAAATCTTTCATGACAGAATAAGGATTCTAAGAACAGATTAAACAAAATGAAACTGACTTAAAGCATTTTCTAATAATCCAACTTAATTCCTCACAATATTTAAGCAACTTAAAAAAAAGAAGAACTTACCCAAAGATATTGTTTTATCATCGAGCTGGAAATAAATTTCGTGATGGAATTAATGAAACAACTTTTTCTGACAAAAGATAATAAATGAAAAAGTAAATAAATAAATAAATAAATAAAATGAAGGGGGTCTTACATTACGCTAAATTTCTGAATAAGATCAACTTCTGCTACCTATTTCATTTTAAATTTCCATGTTGAACAACATATATGACCAACCCTAAGGGTTATATGCAGTCGCACTTCCTTAAGTTCGAGCCACTGCATGGTTCCAAAGAAGATAAAGATCCAGGGCTTCCTACTTCGCTTCAAAAAACAAAATTAAGAGGGAGATGATGATGAGACGTACTACAGTGGTGAAACATGTGTCAAACAACAAATCTGCAGCGAGACATTCTGTCCGATGGGAGGGTAAAACACAAGTTTGTCCATCGCGGACAAACTTGTGTTTTCACAACACCCATGCCCCATTCGGAACTTTTACCCAGTCCCAGCTTAGGTAGCCAGGCAGAGATTTACGCCTCTTCGTATCAGGCCACCGAGGCGGTAGGATATTACCTACCTACTATCGGATTTTATATTATATTTCAAAATTATAAATTCCCAATGAATTTTTTTAGCTAAAGTTATTCTGCTTGCGTTTTCTTGGAGGTGTTACTTCAACCTCTGATAGATTTCATACGGATTAATGGCCTGTGTCTTTGCACAGATCTACACCACTCGAAATTTCTTCGTATAACAAAATACACCATTTACCAAAAAGTAATTGGACACTCCTGCAATCGACGATATCTGCGTTCCTGATACACGTCACGGCCGCCGACGTTAAATATCGTGTGGGAAACAACACAACCAGTCGCATGCAAGATGCCACGCAGTTCGGAGCTCTCTGATTTCGAGAAAGGTGTAATCGTCGAGTAGCACAGAAATGGCCAATCCATACGTGACATATCCAACGAGTTGAAGTACCCAAAATCAACAGTGGCGTACGTGATTGGCAAGTGGAAGATGAGAGGTGACTGTCGGAATGTGCCCCGACCCGGCAGACCCACAAAACTGGGAGTTAGAGACCGACGGGTGTTGGCTAGAGAAATTCGGAAGAACCGCATCAAATCGGTGGGCCACATCCGCGAGGAGTTTTAACAGCATCCGGGAGTGTTCTTTCGATGAATACCAACCGTAAGGAAGTCCATCTGCTCGGTTGTCATGGACGTGCTGCCGCCCACAAGCCTTTGATCACCAAATCCAATAGTGCTGCTCGGCTAACGTGATGCAAAGAACGTCGACGGTGGACCGTTGAACAGTGGAAACAGGTTCCCTGGAGCGACAAATCAAGGTTCACTCTCTACCGTTCGGATAGCAGGGTCTGGGTTTGGCGTCTGCGTGGAGAACGTCTCCTGCCGGAATGTATTGTGCCAACTGTGAAGTTCGGTGGCGGTGGAATTATGCTATGGGGGTGTTTCTCCTGGTATGGCACGGGACCCTTGGTCGCAGTTCCTGGTAAACTCAACGCCGGGAGCTACTGCCTCATTTTGGATGACCATGGGCTTCTTACGTTGTGGCAGTTTTACGGGGTGGACCCATGTTACTTTCAGGAGGACAATGCCACCTGTCATGTTGCGAAGTCCACCATGGCTTGGTATGGTGACACTGGTGTTAATCGAATGGACTGGCCTGCGCAGAGCCCGGACCTTAACCCTATCGAGCACCTCTGGGACGAGCTGGAGCGTCGACTTAAGGGGTGCCCCCACCGTCCGAAATCGGTGAAGGAACTGACCTGTCTTCTCCAAGCCGAGTGGAAGAAAATACCGCTAGCCGTCGTACAGCGCCTGGTTGAGAGTATGCCCCGGAGGGTCGCATCCGTAATCGCCGCTCGTGGAGGCTTTACCAACTATTGAAGGTGAATAAACTTCGTTTTCCTTTGCTATCACAGGTGTCCAATTACTTGTGGGTAGATAGTGTATAAAGTCCCACTTCGTCAAATCTTTTATCATACATCCATCCACACGCACGTTAAGCACAGTGTTTGCTGTCCGTTTGCCAGTGAACATGTTACCTCCTTGTTTCGAAATTTTATTGTAAAATATCCTCTTTGCATGGGATAAGAATAATTTTTACGAATAACATGTCAAGATGGCAAGCAGTAGAGATAAGCTCTTGTCGGCGTAGCTTAATTTAGAAAGCATTCGGCTCCGGAGCAGAGGAATGAAAAATCGAATTTTGCCACCTGCAAATTTCGGTTTGACATTGGCCTCCACGCGTAAAACTGGCTCTCTTAGCCGTTGGGTTCTTCAAAAAATGTATGAAGTTTCTTCTACTCAACATCTAGAATTAATGAAAATTCCTTCTTTTCTTGGAAAAATGCTTAGTGGTTCTTTTACTCGTCGTCTGGAATTAGTGAGAAGTTCTTCTACAAAAATCCTGTTCATACCCCCCATAGGCGATTTATCTCCCCACCTATCTCAAAGGGAAAAGGGCATATGTGAAGTACTACAGAGGTGACGCGCATGTCAAAACGGCAAGTAGCGGTGATAAGCCCTTGCCGGCGTAGCTTAATTGGGGAAAACATTCGGCACCGGAGCAGATGGATGTTGGTTCGAATGTCGCCACCGGAAAATTTAAGGTTTCATACATTGAACGTATATATTAGTATATGTTATACACCCGATAATAATATGCAAAGCATGAGTAACGGGTCCATTTGCGTGGGACGCGGAAACTGGCAATGCATGTAAATAGAGCAGGTCTTTACACATTGGAAACGAGTCACCGAAGAGTAATCATGGATGAGTTAGTTTGACCATGGTCAGATAGTAGCTGGTTGTTCAACTAGCGCAACTGCTAAAATGTTGGGATTTCCATGTCAAATTTCGCACTTCTTATGGAGACTACGTAAAATGCAGCGTTTAGGTATATTTTCACGTGTATGTATACTTTATTGGACACTACATACAATCAGTTCGAAAGTATCACCTAAAGTGAAACAGGAGTTACTCGAATTAATAGTCCAAAGAAAAAGTTACTTACAGATCTTTTCCTTTATGCTGTCAAAACCTCATGAATACGATTGATGCAGAAGGTTACTATTCGAACAAGCTTAATCACAATGATGTTAACGCTTTCAGAACTAATTAACAAACGTTAGTAGGAAGAACATTTTGAAATCCGAATTCTAAACATATACACAGAGTGGCCACTTTATTATGACCACCCCCAAACCTCGTTGGGCCACCTTTTGCCTTTAATACTGCATCGATTCTTCGTGGCATGGACTCCACGAGATGTTGATAGGCGGCCTGTGGAATCTGAGACCATGCTTGATGAATAGCACTTTCCAGGAGTGTGAGATTGCAGGGTTGTGGATCCAGCTGTCTGATGGCTCGTTCAATTTCAGCCCACAAATTCTCAATTGGGTTAAGATCTGGAGATTGTGGGGGCCATCTAAGCAAAGTAAACTCACCGGCATGTTTCTGAAACCAATCCTGTACAATACCAGCACTATGGCAGGACGCAATTACTTGTTGAAAGTAGCCATCGCCATTGGGATAAACCATCCACATGACAGAATCCACTTGGTCCGCAACGATGTTTAGATATGATTTGCCAGTCAGACGTTGATCAACACGAATGAAAGGACCCAAAGCATGCCCGGAAAACATTCCCCAAACCATAACGTTGCCTCCACCAGCTTGAAGGGTTGTAGCAATGCATTTGGGGCCCATACTTTCGTGCTGTTTCTGCCAAATTCTCACTCGGCCATCAGCATGGTACAACTGAAAACGTGATTCATTGGACCCCATAATTTGTTTCCAATTATCAACTGTCCAATCTTTGTGCTCCTGTGCGAACTGCATACATTTTCCCTTGTTAACTGCAGACACCAAAGGTGTTCGAACAGGCCTTCGGCTGCCATATCCCATCCGATGCAGTGTACGGCGAACAGTGCGTGCAGAGATAATTTGAGGGGATCCTTGATTAAGATGAAGATGGCCTGTAATTTGCTGCATTGTTGCCTTTCTGTTGTATGTTACCAGTCTGGACACTATCCGTTCTGCCCGAGCAGTCACTAGTCGATGACGACCACACGTTGCACGTAGAGACTCAGTTTTTTGGCTGACAGTTAAATCTTTAAACACTTTAACAACAGCTGATCTGGAACATTTCACGAATGCGGCGGTTTCGGTGATACTCGCTCCATAGCTCAGAGCTCCTACAATCATCCCACGTTGAAAGTCCGTCAAATCGCATTTTACCCATCTCGTCACCCAAAAATCCCTGCTACTACTGTCGCAAGCACTAAGCTTTCCCTTTTTATACTAGCCTCGCCCTCTGGCGGCAACAGCGTGCAGCTATAGCTCATTTGCTTAAAACTGTCAGGTGGTCATAATAAAGTGGCCACTCAGTGTATAGCAACTCAACGCGCAACCATCAACCAGACAGAACTTCAAGCAAGCAATGCCGCTTCCACGGTTATAGCATTATAACATCCACCACACCTTTTTGGCTGCTGCTTCACATTATATCTCTTCCAATTCTTATGCGTCACATACAATACGTCATGCTCTCTGACCTCAAAAGTGTTGCCAACTGCATTCCGCGAGAGAGAAGATATAATGTTAAGGTTAGAATGAACACTATTTTACATAGAAAAAGTAACTAAAAATGAAAGTTAAATTAGAGTACATCACAGAAATACGACAAAACTTCCACCCAAAAGCGGGGCTGTCCGGTATCGTTAAAAGGAGCCACACAATTACCGCGGAGCAGATAACTCCCGGATTTAATGAAGGTGCATCCTGAAGGCTTATGCACAAAGTCTATGGGTTGTACCATGGAAAAATAATCTACAGCAGTACAGCAGTCAACATACACATATCGTCCTCTCGTTTCAGTCATGCAAGACCCGAAAAATGTGGCTGCAGTTAGCAAGGGCCTATCTCAACTGAAGTGAGGAGGACTGGAAACGCATCCGATCTGACGAATCACGGTTTCAACTCTGTCATGCCGATGGAAGGATACTTATTTCTCTTGAACCATATAGGGCGACGAGCCAAGCTTGCCAAGTGGGGGTCATACAGCAGGTGGAGGATGTGTAACATTTTTGGGTGAGTTTACATAGGCTTCTTTGGGGCCCCTCGGACCCGGCGAAACCCCGTCACCGGCAGAAAGTATTTGAACGTCTTTTCACACAATCTGCACTTGTTTGTCGCAATTTCGTTTCCGCACCATGATGTCATCTTTCAACAGGATAACGCCCAACCGCATACTTCTCGATTGGCGACCAATTAGCTTCAGGAGCATTCAAGTGAGTTTACCACACTCGAATGGCCCCATCGATCGCCGGACCTCAACCCAATTTTGAATTTGTGGGACCGATCGGAAATATGTGTTCTGGCATCCCATCTTCAACTGTGAACTGGGTCTTTACCTGAATTGGGGCCTTACCAAGATATCTGGCTGCTATTATGAGAACAAATTGTGGAGCAACACGTTTTTATGTAGTTGTGTAAAATAATTTGTGCATTCAGTCTGTATGTTCCAGCTACAGCCTATTATTCCAGCTACGTGGCGTAATGTAATGTGTGCTTGAATCTGTTATTACATTTCTGTTTCCAAAATGCAGATAAGATTATTTCTTCATTGGATAAATAATTACACTGTAGTCCAAATCTTAAGGACGAACACTGTTTCGGAAGTATAACGTAAAGGTCTTTTCGTACTGCTACGTTATTTTAAAGCATCACCATACGATGAAAAAGTTCCTAAATTAAACCTTAACGTCCAGACGAAACATTTAGAAACATAAGTCAAACTTACGGAAAAAATACTTTATTTCTCCAGCACAGATGTAGCACTTCACATAACAAATCGGTATCAACACTCCACCTTAAACACACCGCACACCAACAACGCTACGTTCCACAACGCTACGTTCCACAACGCTCCACAAGCAACTGTTGAATCGTAGTTTATATCTCTGGTTCTTATCTAATAACAGGCATACCTGACGTTCATTCCACCTCAATTATGTTGGCAACAGCATTCGTTTGAGAGAAAAGATATCACGTTAAGTGTGAAGTATAACTGAGAACAAACTCAAGATTTACATAGGGAAAGAAACTAAAAAGGAAAGTTAATTTAGAATAAACGTCACAAAAGGTTCCTGCAACAAAATCAAACACAGCAGCTTGTGGTAATTGCGTAACAGGGGACGTTCAGTAGAAAGCCAGAGCGTATGCAGAATGTCGAGTCGTGCGCCCAGGGGTCACGTGGTATCATTTAAACGGATGAAAGAGAAGAGAGCGTTGTAGGTGACACGTGTTTTAAAGGAAATCTGGACATGAAACCATGAAGGTACGAACGTGTAATTTACGTTATGTGTCAAAGACACCAGCTTGATGAATTCACGCGGGGAAAAGTTATAGAGAAGTTGGATGAAAATCGCCGAGTGAGTAATGTCGCCAGAGAGTTTGGCATCGCACATAGTGTGGTATCCAAGCTCGGTACTGCGATTCAAACCAATGAAATTACAGACGCATGCGATAAGGCCTACTTTGCTCTTCTACGACGCATGAAGACAGATTTTTGGTTGTAACAGCAAAACGTTATCGCCGAATCACGGCTGACCAGCTTGCGAGTTGTCTCCATTCCAGCACATTGACAAAAGTCACCGGACACCCCCTCAAAAGCAAATGAACTTATCCACTGCGTTGTTACGATGTGCGGTACAGCTGCAAACGGTATAAAAACAAGCCTTCAGCTGACAGCGGTCATATTGCACTGTGAGGTTGAGTGAAAATATCGCGGCGGGAAAGAACTGAATTAGAGAAAGGAACGATTGTTGGGTGTTATATTAGTGGGCTGTGCAAAAGATAAACGGAGAGTCGTTTAAACATACCCAAGTCAAGGGTTTTGGATGAACTGAATAAGTGGAAGACTCCGGGCATGCTTGAAGAAGCAACACGTACCTGCAGACCAAAGTAAATCAGTGATACAGGACGTCCAAGCCTCAGGAGAGTCGATGAGAAAAAGTTGTGTCGTGCTAATTGATATTTCATGGTATACAATCATCTTTGCTGTCTTAAGCACGGAGAACAAGACGTAACCAATTTCAACACAAAATAAACCAAGCCGAATCATCGCAAGCCGGGAAAACCCCTTTACTTACGAAAATTAAAACTTGTTTAAAAGGTTAAAATGATTAAAACAATGTGCGAGATCTTTCGGGTCTGTCTCTACAGACCCATCCTCAGGCAAAACGAGAAACTCTCACGGCGCACGCTGGCTTATTTACACACCTCTGTACATCAGGATGATACAACGCATGCGCCGTACTAAAAGGTCAAAAATGCTTTACACAGAAAGTAACAAAATGAAAATATGTACAAATGCATGAAAAAAATATAATCCAAATGGCATCAAGTAAGTAATCAAAACATATTTACAGTAGAAGAGGGATTCTCCAGCAGGAACCTCCAAAGAGCAGGTATGTGCTTTGCGGGGTTTCTTCATTACAGCATTGTTCGGCATAATTATAAATATACAAACTCTGCAAAAAGAACACTGCAGTTTTAGTTCTCGCCGAACACAATAATTTAACATCATTCCATAGTAGTAAATAATCGCCTTTTTTGGCTGTTCGCGCTAAGGCCGTTGCGGATGAATGGGTGCGAACATTGTATTTATGTTCGGAGATTCTCACCCCGAGTGACCGACAAGTTGATCCGATGTAGGCTGTCATAGGGAGAGAGTCATCAACAGATTGTGGTGGCACTTAATATACACCATATTTTTCCATGATTGAAACATGCTCACGATCAGACTTGAGCACGTTTAAAAGGCGTTCGGAAGAAATGCCAAAACTATAGTTGAGCTTACGGCACTTTTTATCGAGTGTGGATACTATGGTGGGGTTGTAAGAAATGGAGCCAACAAACCTGATGACAGGCAATTCACGTTGGGTTCGAAGTGTGGTGGAACAATGGCGCTGAAATTTGTGAAGAGTTTTAATGAAATATCGGTGGGGGTATTCGAAAGACTCGGCCATGGTGTAAATGTGCTGAAGTTCAAGCGAGAGATCAGAATTTGATGAGGAGTGTGTATGGGCTCGGCGAATCAGAGAATAAAGTGAACCAGATTTGTAACAGTTAGGAGTGAACGAGTTATATGGGATCATAACTGGAACAAACGTTGGCTTGCTATAAACTGAGGTATGAATGCGGCCCCCAGGCTGCGTTTTAACGGTATATCCAGGCAAGATAAGGAATCAGAAGATTCAATTTCTAAGGTGAAGGTACTCGAAGTGAGAACGGAGCAAAGAGATTCTGTAAAGGCACGTAAATCGGGAAGGGAGTATTGCCAAAGTAACAAAACATCATCAACGTATAGGGTGTAAAGCAGGGGTTGGAAAGGTCCTTTGGTAAGTACAGTATTTCCAAAATGTTGTAAGACAATCTCGGCCAATACGGAAGAAAGAGGTGATCCCATTGGTGCACCATAATCTTGGCGGTAAATGACATTATTAAATTTAAAATAAGTTCGGTTTTTAATAAGAGTGAAGGCTGAGACAATGGCATTGCATTCAGAAGGTTGTAAGTCCAAGCTAGGTATATGAGGGGTGATTAAATCTATGGCTGTGTCCATAGGGACGTTGGAAAAGAGGGAAACAACATCAAGGCTTTCCATTAAGAATGGCAAATCAGAATAAACGGTATGTATTCTTGAAGGAAATGCGGGATTACGCCATATAATACAAATTTTGAAGATGACAATCCGATTTTTGGCGCAAATGTGACAAGGATGGTAAGTCAGATAATATCCGAAAACTTGAAAATTTTTCATCGTCCTGGAGCGGGACTCGAACCCGCGTCTCCCAGAAAACGCCTAGGTATGCTAACCACTACACCACCCAGAACGACCAAGTTTCAAGTTTCCGATTAATTTGGATATAACCACAGGATTCGCTAGTCGAAGTAACCGGCATTCATGTTTAGCGAATCCGGAGGTTAAGAATCCTATCCCGTGATTGCCCGGAGAAGCAGATAAATCATGAAAGAAATACGGGATTACGCCATATAATACAAATTTTGAAGATGACAATCCGATTTTGGGCGTAAATGTGACAAGGTTATATCCAAATTAATCGGAAACTTGAAACTTGGTCGTTCTGGGTGGTGTAGTGGTTAGGATACCTAGGCGTTTTCTGGGAGACGCGGGTTTGAGTCCCGCTCCAGGACGATGAAAATTTTCAAGTTTTCGGATATTATCTGACTTACCATCCTTGTCAAATTTACGCCAAAATTCGGATTGTCATCTTCAAAATTTGTAGTATGTATTTTATCTAGGGCTTGAGTAAAACTGAGAATTGAATACCTAGGTTGTTGAGTTAGTGCAGTAAGGAGGGATGCAAGTGATTTTTCCAAGTTACGTGTTGGGTTTGCATAGCCAGACACTAAAGGTCGGACTGGTTTATGTAGTTTAACTTTCCCGAACAATTCAGGAGTGCGTGGTCCAAATGGTGGATGCATATGATCAGCAATAGAAAATTGCTGTTTAAAAGTTTACTGAGGGCTGTGACAATTGCGGGTATTGGGTTACGCGTGATAACAGTTCAGCACATTTTCACCAATGGCCGAGTCTTTTGGATACCCCCAACGATATTTCATTAAAACCCTTCACAAATTTCAGCGCCATTGTTCCACCACACTTCGAAACCAACGTGAATTGCCTGTCATCAGGTTTGTTGGCTCCATTTCTTACAACCCCAGCATAGTATCCACTCTCCATAAAAAGTGCCGTAAGCTCAACTATAGTTTTGGCATTTCTTCCGAACGCCTTTTAAACGTGCTCAAGTCTGATCGTGAGCATGTTTCAATCATGGAAAAATATGGTGTATATTAAGTGCCACCACAATCTGTTGATGACTCTCTCCCTATGACAGCCTACATCGGATCAACTTGTCGGTCACTCGGGGTGAGAATCTCCGAACATAAATACAATGTTAGCACCCATTCATCCGCAACGGACTTAGCCTGAACAGCCAACAAAGGCAATTATTTACTACTATGGAATGATGTTAAGTTATTGTGTTCGGCGAGAACTAAAACTGCAGTGTTCTTTTTGTAGAGTTTGTATATTTATGATTATGCCGAACAATGCTGTAATGAAGAAACCCCGCAAAGCTCATACCTGCTCCTTGAAGGTTCCTACTGGAGAATCCCTCTTCTACTGTAAATATGTTTTGATTACTTACTTGCTGTCATTTGGATTATATCTTTTTCATGCATTTGTACATATTTTCATTTTGTTACTTTCTGTGTAAAGCATTCTTGACCTTTTAGTACGGCGCATGCGTTGTACCATCCTGATGTACAGAGGTGTGTACATAAGCTAGCGTGCCCCGTGTGAGTTTCTCGTTTTGCCTGAGGATGAGTCTGTAGAGATAGACCCGAAAGATCTCGCACATTGTTTTAATCATTTTAACCTTTTAAACAAGTTTTAATTTTCGTAAGTAAAGGTGTTTTCACGGCTTGCGATGATTCGGCTTGGTTTATTTTGTGTTGAAATTGGTTACGTCTTGTTCTCCGTGCTTAAGACAGCAAAGAGGATTGTATACCATGAAATCTCACGAGAGTCGTTAAAGCCAATCGATGGAGTACTAAACAAGACCTCAGTGTACAGGTGAGTAAAAATGCTGGAACCTCGGTATGTACACGTACCATTTGCAGAGAAGTTCATTTCATGGGTCACCGTGGTCGTGCGGCTGCTCATAAGCCTTTCATCTCCACTCGGAATGCTACTCGTTTTTTAGCATGGTGTAAAGAAAATTTATCGTGGACCGTAGATCAATAGAAACGGTTGCTAAGGACTGATGAATCCAGATACACGATTCATCCGTCTGATGGCTGTGTGTGGGTATGGCGGCAGCAGAAGATCGTTTTTTACTAGAGTGTACTATTTCTACGGTCAAGTTTGGAGCTGGCAGTGTACCCGTGTGTTGATGTTTTTCGTGGTATGTTCCCGGCCCACTGGTTATCGTGGAAAAACTTGTCAACCAGCATGTCTACCTGGATATTTTGGACAATTATGTCTTACCAACTCTGTGACGCTAATATAAAACCGAGCCTTGTTGGTACCAGCAGGATAATGTACCGTGCGATAAAGCAAGGACTGTTACGGCGTGGTTTGACTACAATACGTATCATGTGTAAATTGGCCAGCACAGATCTCTGATCTTAATCCCATAGAGCGCCTCTGGTATGAATTAGAGCGCCGCATAAGAAGTTTGAAACCAAAGCCTACTGATAACAAACAGTTTGCGGCAGCATTATGTACTGAATGGAAGCGCATACCTATCGCTGTGTTCCAAAACCTTGTCGAAAGCATGGGTCGAAGGGCCAGTGCATGCATAAATGCCAAAGATGGACTGACACCGTACTAATGCATGTCAGTAAATGTTATGTTGTGTTTCTCTTCGCGGTGTCTGATGATTTTTGTCAATATAGTGTATATGTATGGCTACGTCCGTCTATGGAAATCTCAACGTAGCGCACGTTTCCAGTGGTGAACAAACTGTGGCCAGACGTCGGCGCCATATATGTAGGCTATATGAAAGGCCTGTAGTCAACGTCCGTCTATCCAAAGATCAGCGTAGCACACGTTTTCAGTGGTGTCGTATCAACAGAATTTGGACACGTCATTAATAGGCCTTTACTCTTCACAGATGAGAGTCGCTTCCGTCTGTCCTGGTATTCTTGGTGTCAATAGATCTGACGGGAAAGTGATACTGTGTACCAGAGAGAGAATGTGCAGGAGAAGAACTAAAACGGCGGTTCCAGTGTGTCATGGTGTGGGACGGCATCCTGACTAACAGGAGCACCGAGCTACTGGTGCTTGGAAATGGGACTGTAACGGGCGAACGATATTGCAAAGGATTTCTTCTACGTCATGTTCTATGTTCTATTGTTCCGTGGTGCGGTAGGCGAAGACTTTCTGTTCTGTAGGCAAAGGCTTTATGTTCTGTAGGGGAAGGCTTTCTGTTCTGTAGGCGAAGACTTTCTGTTCTGTAGGCGAAGACTTTCTGTTCTGTAGGCGAAGACTTTCTGTTCTGTAGGCGAAGACTTTCTGTTCTGTAGGCGAAGACTTTCTGTTCTGTAGGCGAAGATTTTCTGTTCTGTAGGCGAAGACTTTCTGTTCTGTAGGCGAAGGCTTTCTGTTCTGTAGGCGAAGTCTTTCTGCTCTATAGGCGAAGACTTTCTGTTCTGTAGGCGAAGACCTTCTGTACTGTAGGCGAAGACCTTCTGTTCTGTAGGCGAAGACTTTCTGTTCATGGATCTCATCGTACGAAAGCAGTGCAGATACTTCCGGAGACCAAGGATATTCATCGCATCAACTGACCAGCATGTTTCCCGAGACCTCAACCTTTTCGAACACGTCTGGGACGTAACGGGCAAGCTCATTGGTTCTGGAAACCCCCTCTAGATATTAAGCATACCCCGTCCGTGCTCTGTGGGAGAAGTGGATCAGTTTGCCTCATAAACTAACTCCCGGATCATTTGATGCTCAGCACGACACGGCGTTGTGAGAACTGCATCGCAGTTCGGGTGGACATATTTAATACTGAAATATCGCTGCGCCTGGTTATCGGTAAGCACTGTACATGCGATCTTCAAGCATGTCGTTCCGAAATTGTAACTTTTGCATAAACACTATATAGCATACAAATTTGCCTGCGCGGGACGAGTAGTATATATATGGGGTTACGAGCGCAATAATAGGGAAACGCTCAAAATGAACGAAAATCATAAAAATATACACATTTTTAACATAAAAACAATAAAAAATCATCAAAAATCATCAAAATTGAAAAAATGCTCGTTTCCCTCTAAAATGAACGAAAATCATAAAAATATACACATTTTTAACATAAAAACAATAAAAAATCATCGTTTCCCTCTTCTTCTAGAGACAGAAACCTTAGAGACAGAAAAATATTATGAATTATAAATAAATGTGTACTCTGTGGAGAATTACAAAATTTTAGCAATATTGGAAAATATAAAAGGAACCTCTGTAAATCTTGTAGAAATAAAAAAGCAAGAGAAATATATGTAAAATCTAAGATGTCTTTTAATGAATTAATGATGACTATAATTTCTAATGACAAGAATGGGAAATGCTTACAGAAGCTTTTGATAGAAATCTGGGTATTTCTAGATAACCTGAAAAATAGAATTCTGACATTCATAAAAAATGCATTAAAAAAAGGGGTACCCAAAATGGATACCCCTTATAGAAAGATTAAAAATTGTTGAAGATTAAAGAAATTCAATTATATAAGCAGGATCTCGTTTTCCACAGTCTTTAGTTCCTTTATAAATCATTTTCAAATCACCCATATCATTAATGGCTTTAATTTCTTTATTTGTCATATTCTTAGAAAATCTTTCAGGAAGAAATACTTGAAATTCATTATATTCAGAATCTATTACAGCAGCTAAAATTTTATTTCCAAATTTTGTATGCACTAGTTTAAGTTCAACGACTTTATATTCATAATCTGTTTTCAGTTCACTCATTTTAATTATTGGACTAGTTTGAAGTGCTCCGAGAGAATTAAGCTTTTTCAGTGTGTCCATTTATTAGGAAACATTTTTATAAATATTTTTAAAATATATTTGTCACAAATGTAATTTGTTTTGTAATCTCATCAAATATTTCTAATCCTTTTATTTTTAACCTCTTCATTTGTTCTTATTTTCAAAATTAGTTTATGCATCTTTTTAAGATATTTAGCAATCAATTTAATAAGATCAGGATATTCATTATTATAATCTTTACTCACATATATTAAATCTTCACATAAATGAGATAAACATCTTATATCATCACTATATTTTATTCCTTTACGATCAGTAAAGAGAGCTCTCATATCTCCTAATAAATCCATTTATAAGGTTTCATTTTTTTGAAATACAATTCTTGTAAAACATACATCTATACATAGAGCATCCAGTACCTAAAATTTTTGCACATTTAGTTAATTCAAGATCTATAGAAGGAATTTCTAACTCATCAAATATTTGTTTTTCCATTATTCCTCCTTTATATACAAACTTACCACCATAATATTCATACAATTTTTTTATATAATTTTTAATCTCATCAGTACTTATCCACAGAGATTTTTGATCTGGAAATCTTTTTAAATTTTAATCCATGAATATCTCTTGTACATTTATATATAATTCTTCGCTCTCTATCATTTAATATATAATGAGGTTCAAATACTTGAATTGTTTCCCCTACAGGTTGATGTAAATGACACCAACTTATCTCTCTGATTATACTTTCATTAGGAAGAATAAATCCTTGAAAATTTAAAATCAGTGTAATGTCATCCATTTATATAGAATAATTTTTATAAATACTTCTAAAAGATTAAAAATTCAGAAGATAAGAATTTTAAAAATTCAAAGATAAAAGCAAGATTTAAATAGTTTTATAATGACCTAAAGCTAATGTATGTATTCCATCTTCTAATATATATCTCTTATCATCATTAGGTGATAAAGCTATCTTATTCACTTGAACTGAATATATTTCATGTTTATAACTTCTAATTAGATTCATAGTTCTATACTTTTCTTTTTTTATTAAATAAACAGTCTTTGTAGTCATCAAATGTTATTCTATTTTTAACTACACATTTTTTAACTCCTTTAGATTTTTTAGTGATTTCATTATCTACTTTTAAGGCATACATTTTTGCTCTTAAACCTACAAATTCTTCCATAATTATACCATTATTTTCATCTTTCATTTTACCTAAGACTTTCTTATTTACTCTTTTAATACCATATTGATTATCCTCTTTATAACCTGAAGTATCAAAATAATTAATCATACTTTTCATATCTTCATAGAAATCATCAGTTTTAATATCATAAATAAAGGAATCAGTATCTTGATATAACAGTTTAATATTTTCACTATATTTAGGTTTCATCACATCATAATGAAACTCATTCATCAAATATTTTGATAGATCTAATATACTCATACCAACATAAATTGGTTTATTAAAATACACTTTTGTTTTATTCATATGAATAGCAACCAAGTTTTCATCAAATACAGTTCTATCTTTAAAATTTGGTTTAGCTATTAATTTTTCAACTTTTTTTGCATCACAACATAATCTTACATCAATTCTTTTTCTTATATTTTCCATAGTTTTACCAAATACAGAATTATTCATTAATTTATAAAAATCTTTCTCAAATTCATTAGTTGCTTTAGTTCTCATTTCAGTATTCAAATCTATATATTTTTTTAACCAATTAGACTGTTTGAATTTTAAAACTTTATGTATTTTTTCCAATTTCATTCCCATCCTTAAATATTGTTTCAGATTTCTATAGTGAACCACATAATCCTTTTTATCATATAATGTAGTTAACAGTTTTGATTGTTTTGATCCATCAGGAATTCTATTTTCAGGAGCTAGAGGTAAATCAGAATGTTTTTTATGTAATTTTTTAGGATATTTTAAATCTACTTCTAATATATATCCAGTTTCTGAATCATCAGGTATTTTAGTTACATCAATATCAGTATTTGACCATTTAAACTTATCATATGGTAAATTTTGGCTCATTGCCCAACCATATAAATTGTTGGCATCTAGATACATTAAATAATTTGATTCTTTATTCTTATCATAATCTTTCATATATTTATTATTTGCTTTCCCATATCTATTACAACATTGAGATATTCCGCCTCTAGTTCCTTTTTCTAACATAAGTATCATATCATAATCATTTAAGAGTTGTAGTTTTATATCAGTTTTCTTTAACATAGCATCCCAAGCTAACCCAGGAGATGTTAAATACCAAGCAGGATCTAATTTATAAGTTTTCATACATACATCTCTAAAATTCTCAAAGATATCTGCTAGTATTAAGACATCTGATTTTACATACAAATCTGAGTATTCTCCCATATTATCTATTTTAAAAGCTTTCCATACATTTTGAGCATGTTTATAATCTTCATCTGATATATCACATTCATTCAGTTTACTATAAAATTCTTCTTTAGGTGGTAATTTATGTTCTTTGCATTTTCCCCATGAATCCATATAATCATAAGGATATACACCTTTTCTAATTACTAGATCTAATAAGTGTTTTGGAAAATATTTCTGAAGTTTCTCTAAATTGTTCTTTCTTTAAATTACTTGATAATTTATCAATACTACTTGCCATAAATCTAAATGAATCTATAAATTTTAAATGTAGATTTCCAACTTTTTATCAAATGTTATATATTTTTCCTCAGTATTTGGAATTATATTAATATCTTCTTTATCATAACCTAATGCTTTTATAAATAAATGAGCATCATATCCAGTTAAATTATGTATAAATACTGGAACAAACTTGGGATTTTGATAACATAAATTACATGTTTCATGAGCAGGTCCTCTATATTTACCAGTTAAATGATCATGATCTCTTACTTTTTACCATCGAATTTAACTGAACCATATTTTTCAAAAATTTCCTTTATGAATAATAATTTTATCACATATGTGACATATGTCAGTATTTTGGAAATGTTTTTCATCTTCTTTAGTCATATTCATAGGTTTAATATTTTTATATATCTTTTCAATTTCTTTAGTTTCTTGTTTCAGCTTTTCACAAAATTTTCTAACAGCATTTGGACCTCTATAAACAACAGGGTCTTTATAATCTTCATGTTCATATTTTATATAATAACTAAAGCTCATTGGTTCATGTTTCTGATATTTTATGGTGTAAGAATTTTCGGGATTTGGTTGACAAGTATCTATTTTTCTGGTTAAACATTCAAAATCTGCATATATAACAAATGGAACTCTTAATGAATTATGATCATGTTCAAAGTAAATATACTCATGTTTTCTTGGCATTTCTATCTTTACTGCCTTTTTATTTTTACAGTCATTTTCATGATTTTTTAAATATTCTGCTGAATAATAATATGTTAAGCATCTTTCACATGGATAGATTTTAGTTTTATGACCAGTTATTTGAGCTTTTATTAATCTAGATAAGTCTTTTATCCAACAGTAGTGATCATGTTTTTCATCTTTAATATAGAAGAGATTTACATGTTTTTCTAATTTATTTTCAGAAATTCTTAGAGGGTATATTACATCATTTTCATCAGAACTATAAACATTAACGGATATATTATTTAATTTTTCAATTTTTTTAATATCATTTAATGCAACTGGAAATTCTATTCCTTTAAAATCTAAGTCATTTTTATGTGGTTTATAATGCGATACTCTTTGAGGATCTTTTTCACAGGATATAAACATGATAAAACAGACCATCTAAAGCATTCATTATCATTATTTTTTACATTTATAATAGCTTGTTTAGCCTTAATTTTTTCTGGTAAATCTATGTAGGATGAACCTCTTAGAGGATTATATTTATTAATTCTAAGTTCCAAAAAGTGAATTTTAGAAAGTTTCCATCCTGATCCTCTAGCCTCAAATTCATCCATTTCTCTCAATAATTTATCAACTACCTCATCATAATAATTATCTAAATCAGTAGATTTTAATATTATTTCATTTTGAGTTTTAAATGCAAAATCTTGATAATCTTTCTCATTTCTCATGTATTGACAAAATAATTTAAAATTTATTTTTAGTCCCATTTTAAGTAATATTTCTTTTGTTTTTTTCAATAACTGCAGATCTTAAATCTCCTAAAAAATCTAAAGGAATTACATAGTTTTTTACATTTTTCATTACATAAGTTTTTAATCTAGATTCATAAGCAGTTTCAATCTCTTGAATTCCTTGTTCATTAAATAAAGCTTGTTTATGTTTAAGACTTTCAATATGCACATCTTCATATTCTGGTTTATAATATTTTCCACAGATGTCACATTTTATCTGTGGTTCTCTAGGTTTTTACTTTTTGAAAATACATGACGATCAAAGTTAAATATTTTTCTAAATTTTCTTCTTTGAACCTTATCAATTATATAATTAATAAGGTCTGCTTTTTTTTAGTTTTGAATAATCATTAATACGTTTTTCTTTACAATACTCTCTTAACTGTTTAACAGTTTTTGACTTCAAAGACTTTTCCATTTATAAGGAAAAAAATTTGTAACTATTTATAGGCAGGTATTTTTATAAACAGATTTTCAAAAGACGTTTATGTAAAGAACTTCTTAAATGTCTTTGATAATGAGCATAAGTATATTCTCTTCCACAATCACAAACCAGCTTCCTATATAGAGTATAAGTTTGACAATATTTGCAAATATGCTGACGATCAACTCTACCATAACGACGATGAATGTAAAATTCATCAATAGGTTTTGTTTGTTTACAACTTGTGCATGTTTTGTCTTCCATTTATTAGGAAACAAATTTATAAAATACTTTGCTTCAAGCTTGCTGCTTTAAAGTCTTCCCAGATCTTTTCATTATTTGGATTTATATTAATTTTAATATCATTTGATATATTACAATAGTCACAAATTTTTTTAATAAAATATGTATATTTTAAATTTTTCTCATAGTACATAAAATCTAGTAATTTTAAAAATAAATCTTCTGCTTCCTTATTAAATTTAAGGTTACTTTTTCTTTTAAACTGATTAAAATATCTTATTCTACTAACATATCTACTTTTTAAATATTTATTATAATCTATATAATAACAGTCTTCCTCTTCATCATATTTCATTTTCTTTATTTGTTTCATTACTTTTTAAAATTTTCAGGAATTTCAATTTGTTCTTCTTCTGAAGAAGAAAAGTAATTAGTTTCTTCATTAAAATAATTCATTTATTAGATATCATTTTATTAAAAACTTTTTAATTTTTTAACATAATAATCTTTAACAATCTTGTTAACTTTATCATAAAAATCATTTGAAACCCAACAAGCTATATTTGTAATTAAATCTTCACTGACATATGTACCATTAAAGTTATATTTTATTGCTGTTTTACCTCTTATTTCATGTATATTTTCACGGCCCGAATTCGGGCCGTCTAAATTCTTAACCAAATTGATCATTTTTATGGCGGCCCGAATTCGGGCCACCACAATTTTTATCATCAGACACATAAGAACCATTTACATTATACTTTTCAGTTAAACCACCTTTAATTTCATATATTACATCATTTTTTCCCATGGTTGGAATTCCAGCCGTGGAAATATCTTTAATTAAATCTTCTGAAGCCATTTTTTAAATCTCTTACCTCCATCTTTACAAAGTTTAAAATATCCAGTATTTTTATCTATTATTAATTTAAAATCTCCAAAGAGACCATAATAATAATTATCTTTAATATTTTCATAACATACATCTTTTAATGAAACCATTTATTAGATATCATTTTATTCTTTTAATATCGTCAGTATTCATTATTTTCATATAACAGTTTTTTCTTTCACATATAGATGTCAGCACAAGGCATTATCTCTCTTTCTTTCTTAGTTGCAAAAAACAGTCATTACATAACACTGATAAGCTGCGAGCGAAAATGTTTACATAAGTTGAATCGCTGCCAATATTCTCCGCGGCGCGCGATTACGTAACGTGTCCTCGGAAAAAAGCAGTTCTTCGTTACGTAACAACTTTGGATCATAGCCAAGCTTCGACATAAATATATGTTTCAAACAGAAACTTCCTGGCCAGACGTGGCCGATCGTTAGCGTAAGCGCTTCGCATGCAAAAGGTACCAGGTTCTAATCTCGGTCGGTAGAATGGCTCCCTGTCTCAATCTTTGAAATCAGAGTTTGGGTTCACGGTAGAGCGTGTGCGTGAATAACATCTGATGGTAGAGAGTGTGTGCGGTGGAGGGTCGAAAGAGTTAACGCCCACCTGGCTGGCCAGGTACAAATAAATAAAAAAATGAAGCATAGACCCTCCACCGAAAGGGCGTTTTGCAAAAATTTTTCAAATTACAACCCAACTGTTAAATTCATCAGGATATCCCAACCATTTAACTAAGTATTTATTTCCTTTCTTTCTAATAATTTTTTCAATCTTATAAACCTCATCTTTCTTATCATATTTAACCAGTTCCTTTTCATAAAATGTTCCTGTAATTTCTTCATTATTTAAATCTTTTATTTTATATGTCGGAGGATCTGTGTTCAATATATCGGAAATTATAAATATTTCTTCTGTAAATGTTGGAAGATAACCTTTCTTAAATTCTCTTTTATATTTTGAAATTCTTATTTTATCTCCTTTTTGATATTTTGGTTTATTTTTCTCTTTTTCTTTATACAAATTATTATAAACTTTTAATTCATTTTCTTCCTTACTTGCTTCTATAGGTGTCATTTTAATGGATCTATGATAAGAATTATTATAATTCTTAATTAATTTATCTAGTACATTTAACCACTTTCTAGTATTATTTGCTGTGAAATACTTCCACATTTTAGTCTTTAAAGTTCTATTGAATCTTTCAATAACAGCACATTTAATCTCAATATTCTCAGTTGTAAACCAGTGAATATTTTCATCCTTGAATAACTTTTGAGTTTGTTTATTTATAAACTCTGTACCCTTATCTGTTTGAAGTTTTTCTGGTTTTCTTTCTTTAAATATTTTTTTAAATGCTCTAGTTACCTCTTCACCTGTTTTTCTTTTAATCGGAATTGTCCAAGCATATTTACTGAATATATCAATCACTGATAAAATATAATTTGTGTCATTATTAAAGGATTTAAATTCTTGCATATCTATAAGGTCAGCTTGAAATTGGTCATTGACATGAGAAACATAAATTCTTCTTCTTTTAAATCTATGAATAAGTGGTTTATGTTTTGTATATACATCTTGTTGATGTAAAAACTCTTCTATATCTTTCCTGGGTAATTTAGTTTTTCTTTGTAATTCATTAATACCACAATAACCAGTTTCTGGTGTATAATAAATATTTTTAAGGTCTACGTCTTTAAAAAACACTCTTTTAGTTCCACAAACTTTACACTTTCCTTTTGCCATGGGTCTACCATTTTTAGCTACTGTTTCTTGAATATCTTTAGTTTCAGTTTTCTGTTTGCACTTTAAGCAATACATATAGGATGAAATTCCTAAACCAAATGTTTTCTTTGCTTTTATAATTGGTTTTATAACAGCTCTAGCTTGTTTCTCTCCTAATGGATAGAATCCACTTGTAGTATTTTCAATTGAATCTAAATCGTTTAAGAGTTCTTGATCAGCAATATGTCTCTGTTTAGTATCTTTAGTTTTACTATAAGCTACATCATGTTTTTTACAAGCTTTATCAACTCTGTTAATTCCTGGATCACCTCTTTTTAATCTCTTTTCTAATTTTGTAAATGGACCACAATACTGGTAACCAGGTATATGCATTTCAGGTGGATTTAATTTATCTTGTAACCATCCTACTATATCACCTCCTTGTAATTCCATTTATTTAAGTGTAAATCTATTTTACATATCTATAACCATTTAGTTGCGTTTGTTTTACATATTTCTCTAAAGGAAAATACTTCATATTTTTTATAAAATCCTCTTCTCTAACGTAAGCATCCTGTTCTGAAATTGAATTAGCGTTTATTAAATTTAATATCTGTTTATAAAATTTGTAAGCTTGTTTATATTCTTCTTTTCTTTCTGAAATATTTAGAGTTTTATCGACAACTTCAATGACTCCTGCTCCTAAAGAAAGTGCTGCTAAAGGAATAAATGCAAAAGCTGATAAACCTGAAGCACTAAATATAAATTTGCCTACTGATAATGATATACTAATTTTATTATAGTAATTAAAACTTTTTCTGTATACATACATTTTCTTTTCTAAATATTCTTCCATTTATATAGGATCAAAGTTATGTCTGTATCTCATATGAGGATTTTTCAAATCTAACATGAAGAAATCATAAGGTTTTTTAATACTTTTTGATAAGGATCTATATTAAAATCACCATCAATTTCTCTAATAATTTGTTTAATTTCTCTGTGCTGAAGTTTAAAAATATAAAGTAATCACAGTTGTTTCTTATATCAATAGGTGTTGAATAATAGGTCTGTGATAAATAAATAATGGATGCATTTTTCTTCCTTCCTCTTATAAAAAATTTTTCAATTTCGTTTTGATCTTTTTCTTTTACACAGTCATCAAAAATAACTAGATTTTTTAATGAAGGATCTAAGTCATCTACAGTAATAAATTCATTTATGTCTGAACTAAATAATGTTTCTTTCTTAAACTTTTTAAATAATTTTAATAACTTATTTTTATTCTTTCCCTTTATTTTTAAAATGTCTTCCTCTTCTATATCATCAAACACTGAGTAATTTTCTTTTAATTTAGAGTATTTAGGTTCGTTAATATCTTTTGCACATATGAATAATGCATCAAAATTTAAATGATCATATATTAAATTTAATAGTAAATTTGTTTTTCCACATCCTGAAGATCCTGTTATTAAAAGTTTAAAAGGATGAATAGGTAACATTGGATTTTGATTTGGATCTATAAATTCTTCTGGTTCGGAATAATCTTTTATTTTAATGCTGCAAGGCTTAATCATATTTATTTAATAGAAATTCAGCATCTTCAATAAACATTTCAGCTTCAAATAATAAGTCTTCAGCTGGTATTCCTTGAGATAAATAACATTCAGCTAGATATAATGCCATTTCAGCAAAAGATAAATATTCTTCAATTTGTTCAAAATCTTCCATTTATATAAGTAAAATAATTTGCTTGGAAGTAAAATAATTTGCTTGGAAGTAAAATAATTTGCTTGGAAGTAAAATAATTTGCTTGGAAGTAAAATAATTTGCTTGGAAGCAAATTTTCAGTTAAATAAATGAGTAAAGTGATACAAGATTTATTAAAATTAGCAAAAGTAAATGCTGAACTAAGAAAACGAAATAAGGAAAAGCAATTAGAAGATTTAGGATATGAAGAGGCAATCACAAAATTTCATAAACCTATAGTTGAAAAATTAGAATATCAAGATGTATCTAGAAAAGAAAATTTAAAAGCTATTCAAGATGCAATTGAAGAACTTTCATTTCAACCAATTGCAGAATCTTCAAGATTTCCTGCCTTAGAAGATGTTGAAGAACCTATTTCAGATGCTAAAGAAATGTATGAGAGAGAAGCAGGAATTCATAAAATTAACTTAAACAAAAACTTGAATGTATCAGTTATTAAAAAAAGTTAGGATTTGATTTACCTTCAGAATTAGTTAATAAATCTGATGAAGAGATTGATGAAAAAATAAAACAAGCAAATGAAAAAATCAGTGAAATCGGACGTCTAAAAGGTCCTCAAGTAAAAGCACTTAATAATGCTAAAGATGAAGAAAAAAAGAAAAATTAGAGAAAAAAATTGATCGTTTCGATTATAAAATGGCTGAGGTGCGAAAATATATTAGAGCATTAGAAGCTCTCAAAATGGGGAATTACTATATGGGTGAGGGTCTTAATATTTTAGATAAATTAACAGATAAAATATGTAAGGGAACTAAAAATAAGAAAGTATATAACCAAGTAGTTCAAATACTAGATTTATTATTGAAAGAGGGTAAAATGACTAATGAGCAAGTAAAACAATATTATTCAAAGTTTCTATCTTAATAAATGAGTAATTATATTGTATCAAGAATTTATTTGAGTGAAGGTCAGAAAAACAAATTAAAATCAGCAGTTAAGAAAGGTGAAGAAATTACATTGCAAATTGATAAAACTAAAAGTGCTAATCATGATATGTATTTAACAAAAACTCAAATTAATCAAATTAAAAATGGTAAACGAATAACTATAAGTAAGACACAATTAAAGAAAAACGGAGGTATTTTACCCTTTTTGATCCCTATCTTAGCAGCTCTTGGTACTGGTGCTTTATCTGGTGCTGCTAGTTTTGGTGTGAATAAAGCTTTAAGTAAAGTAACTGGATCAGGTTGTAAACCGAAAGGTTCACACCTTAAAAAAAAACATTCTGGAAAGGGAGTTCTTCAGAATTACGAGGTATATCCAATAAAACGATAGAACAAAATATGAAAGATGTAAAAGGATTCAGAGGTGTATTTACATCAGATTTATTACCTAAAAAGATTAAGAAATTTGAAAGTGGAATTATTAATTTAGATATATCTACAGGACCTGGGACTCATTGGGTCTGTTATTATAATGATCCTAAATATAATTTTGTGGAATATTTTGATCCATTTGGAGAATATAAATATAAAGACATTAAATTGAATAACATTTTCATACCTAAAA
Organism: Macrothele yani; assembly: GCA_039090855.1. NCBI lineage: Eukaryota > Metazoa > Arthropoda > Arachnida > Araneae > Macrothelidae > Macrothele > Macrothele yani. Next base: position 86,883,042 of record CM076998.1, on the reverse strand, counting down.
ATATTGTAAAATATCTTGAAACATCTAATAAAGGAATTAGATATAATTCGAGTTTTTTACAAGAACCAACATCTGTTAAATGTGGTTTTTATTGTATGAAATACATAACTCAAAGGAATAAAGGTAAATCACCTGTTGAAGTTTTATATTCTTTTACCCAAGAACCAAGTGGTTATAATGAAGATTTTGTGCTTAATAAATGTTAATTTTAGATTCAAAAATTTTGAGAAATCAGAAGATTTTACAATTGAATATGTCCCACCTATTCCTGTTAATGAAAATTCAAAAATAGCTTTAAAATCTATGTCTATGTGGGTTTCATGGAACAATATTGATGAAGAAAATAATACATTTAAGTATTTTGATGGTAGTTTATGGCATGAAATAACTTTAGATAATGGAAATTACACATTAAGGGAGTTAAATAACTTTTTAATAAAACGATTTGGAGATGAACCACCAATTAAATTTAAAGCTAATTTTGCTACACAGCGCTTTATAATTGAATTAAAAGATGAATATAAAATTGATCTTAGAGAGAGTAAATTACATGAAATTTTAGGATTTGAATCAGAAATATATGAAGATAATCATCAAGAAGGAAAATATATGGCAAACATTTCTAGAGGAGTTGATGACATACATATTCATTGTGATGTAATTACAGGAACTTTATATAATAATATTAATTCAGATATTTTATATTCTTTTACGCCATCTAATCCTCCTGGTAGTTTAATAAAAATTGATGAAATAAATCCTTTATTTTTACCTGTTAATAGACGAAATTATATTCATAGAATTCGAATGTATATCACGAATCAAGATAATGAACTGATAGACTTGAATAATATGAGAGTTTTATATAGATTAATTTTAGCTTAAGCGCAGGCTTTTCAGCTTAATAAATGAATTATAACAAACATAGATTATATGCAAAACGATATGGTGGTAATATCTTCACTGAAGGAATCAAAACTGTTGGGAAAAAAATATTAGAAGTTTTAGGTAAATCAATTGAAGATAAAACTAAAAAGTTATTCAAAATAAACTTGAAAATATATTATCTAAACCCTCTGTAACTGTTAATGATATATTATCTAAACCCTCTGTAACTGTTAATGATATATTAGCTAAGAAGAAAATTCAGGATCGATATGGATCTGGTTTGAAACGGTATAAATGAGTTTTTTATCCTAATAAATGGAAAAACTTTGGGACTTAAAATCTATTCCAGATTATTATAGTAATAAAATTGCTAAGTATGAATACATAAAACATAATGAAGATAGTACTAATGTAAAAGAATCTGATCAATATAAGTTTACTATTAAAGATACAAATTCACCTATATTATATAGTAACGGTTATATATGCCTAGAAAGTAAAATAGTAAAAAATAATAATGATACTATAGGAGCTGATAATGTTACATTTGTAAATGGTGGGAATCTGTTTAGATCCGCTTCATTAACTATAGGAAAAGAACAAACTGATTCTAATATTGAATGTGCTTCATTAATTCATCAAATTAATGGACTTATAAATTTCACAAAAGATTATTCCACTTCAGAGGCTACAAATATGATGTATTATGTTGATACATCAGAATCAGCTGATAAAGATAAAATAGTAATAGATGATCCTAATAAAGATGTAAAGAAAGGATCAGATATCAAATTAAAAGAAAATGCCTCTTATAATAAAGGATTTAGACAGAGATGGCTTTTAACAAAAAACAGTAATGTAATAAAATTTTGGATTCCTTTAAGACAACTTTTTGGATTCCTCAACGATTTTAGAAGATTAATTTCTGATATAAAAGTTACATTTGAATTTCAAAGAAATAGTCATAATGATATGTTATACACAGATGTTGCAAATCCCAATTATAAAGTTATTATATCTGATTTTCAATTATGGTTACCTTATGTAGAGTTGTACCCATCCATTGAGGCTGAATTTAAAAGTATAGCTTTGAATTCTACACCTATTGAAATTACTTGGTGTTCTGCTTCAATTGAGAAAAGTAATCAGCAAACAACATCAAGTGGTGCATGTCATATAAGAACTACATCTGATGAGGTGTTAAGTGTTTTGTCATTCCACAGTATGTAGAAAAAGAAAGCAATCAAAATCAGAACAATATGGTTTTTGATAATTTAGATCTCCTTGAATGCTGGATATTATGTAATAATAAAAAAGTTCCAGAAGAAATTTATAAAACGAATTTTAAAGATGGGCAGTTAGATTATAATAGATGTTATTCTGAATTATTAGCAGCTGGATTAAATACTCATAATACTGAAAGTGGATGTCTTATAAGTTATGTAAATTATGCGAGATTGTATCCAATCTTTTATTTTAATTTATCTAATCATCCAGAGTATACTAATATTTCGAATTTAAGACTAGAATTTAACTGGAGATTAGGATCAAATCCAGGTAAACCATATAGATTTTATTTCATCGTGAATGAAACAAAAAGAGGATCACTTAATATGGCTAATAAGGAATTTAAAACTTTGAAAACTTTAGATTAAATAAATGAATTGGTACCCTTTTGGTTCGTCTTATGAAGAATTTGGAATTGGACCATCTGGACCTCCTGGAAATGGATTTAAATTAACAGATGATGGTAATTATGATATGGAAGAAAAAAATTTAAAAAATTGTAAAGAACCTATAGATGAACATGATGTTACTACAAGAGAATATGTTTTAAAACAAATGAGAGAGAATAATCTGGAAGTTAAAAGTGAAATAGAAAAAAATATTAATGGTAGTTTTTCAGATTTTGTTCAAGAAACTGCTGTAAGAATAAGAGATTTAGATGCTGTACTTAAAGGTGAATTAAGTAATTTGGATCAAAAATATTTACATATTCAAGATGGGAATGTAATTAATGCAAAAGGTAAAAGAATAGGAAATGTTGCTGATCCTACAGCAGATAAGAATGCAGTGAATAAGAGGTATTTAGAAAACAATGTTTTAATTTTAAAAGATGAAAAGTTTGATGTTCAAAATAAAAGACTAGTGAATATTCCATCTCCTCAGGATATGTATGACGCAGTTAATAAAAATTACGTGGATAATCAAAAATGTTATGCAACAATTCAAGAAGATAAAAAGCATATAATACTCGTGGTGCTATGCGTTATTGGGAACCAGTCGTTTTTATGAAATTTAGTAGCAATCTCCTTGACAGAAATATGAAACTGAGTGAAAATATGGATATGAAAATTACATTTTATTTACGTCCTAATTATACTAATGGGAAATCAGAAGTTTTAATTACACTTGGGGAGAATATATTATTTAATAGTGATGCCTACACAGATAAACCTTTAATACTCTTTGCATCAGGAAAAAAGAATGATGAATTAAGCATACAAGTCATGTCTTATTTAGAATTAAACATTTTTAAACCTTACTTAGAAATTGAAAAAATAACATACTTTTAATTCCATTTGAATTAGAACTTTAATCTTCCTACACTTTTTATCTTCCTAAATTTTAATCTTCCTATAAGGGGTATCCATTTTGGGTACCCCTTTTTTTAATGCATTTTTTATGAATGTCAGAATTCTATTTTTCAGGTTATCTAGAAATACCCAGATTTCTATCAAAAGCTTCTGTAAGCATTTCCCATTCTTGTCATTAGAAATTATAGTCATCATTAATTCATTAAAAGACATCTTAGATTTTACATATATTTCTCTTGCTTTTTTATTTCTACAAGATTTACAGAGGTTCCTTTTATATTTTCCAATATTGCTAAAATTTTGTAATTCTCCACAGAGTACACATTTATTTATAATTCATAATATTTTTCTGTCTCTAAGGTTTCTGTCTCTAGAAGAAGAGGGAAACGATGATTTTTTATTGTTTTTATGTTAAAAATGTGTATATTTTTATGATTTTCGTTCATTTTAGAGGGAAACGAGCATTTTTTCAATTTTGATGATTTTTGATGATTTTTTATTGTTTTTATGTTAAAAATGTGTATATTTTTATGATTTTCGTTCATTTTGAGCGTTTCCCTATTATTGCGCTCGTAACCCCATATATATACTACTGGGACGTCTAACTCCGGAGTAAGTCGCTGTTCCTACTCAGCTACACGGACATGTGCTCTCACTGCTCTCTGCCTTTATCTCATGTGCGTTCTGTGGGAAAGGCACCACACTCCCCCCCGAAAGAGGGCCGGGGGCGTGGCTCATGGGTCAGCCGGGACCGTGTGTCGCTGTAGGCAGTCATCCGATGAAGAACGTTCATTTAAGAAATCCCAGACAATTTGGTGTGTGGAACGTAACACCACTCTGATTTATTTTGTCGAAGCACTGAAGAAAGGATTCTCATTTTTCCTGTCTCGCCGTGTGGAAAGAACATCACATCATTGCAAGAAACGTAGCAGCTGGGTCATGGTATAATATCGGGCGCCAATATAAGGAAATAGTTTTTCCACGCCGGTCATCGCAACTGGGTTCCCTCACTTCGGAGTAAGTCGCTCTCCCAACTAAGCTGCACGGATATGTGCCCTCAATGCTATCTGCCTTTATCTCATGTGCGTCCTGAGTTACAGGCACGTCACAACTGTTGCAATGTAATTTGTCCGTCATTTATAAACAATTTTTGTGCCTTGTCATGTGTGAGGCTAAAAGAATTTCTTCGCTCGGCATTTTACAAATGGGGTACTATATCGGCATTTTAAAAGTGAAGCACTGTTTATTGATGTTAACATACTTTCGAAAGCGTTATTTGAAGTTACGTCAATGTTTTTAAACTTTATGAAGATGTAGCTTCAAATTACATATAATTTGAAATCAAATCTAGATACTATACCATGCAAATTAATTGGGACAAGCTATTTTATTCTCAGAATTGTAATGTGATCGCCAGTTGATGTCGAATCCCACGTAAACCGGTTTTATCAGCTGTGAGGTGGTGTGACTGTTAGACCTTGATAGTAAGAATGTGGTTTGACCGGTTTTAAACAGGAAATAGGTACTTAAGCTTCAGTTGTGAGCTTTCGCGTGTGACAGGTGGATGTTAGTTTTTGCCCTTTGCAAGTACGTGTTGCTTTCGTGTATTGAAAAATGGATATTTCCAATAGGAAGCGTGCAAAAATAATTGCTCTGAAGGATCACACTTCTATGACAGTGAGAGATGTCGCTTCTGCAGTTGGTGTAGGCAAATCAAGTGTATCAAGACTGCTTACGTGATACAATGCATCTGTATCATCATCTCCAAAAAGGAGAGGTAAATGTGCAAGAAAACGATAAACAACTCCACGAACCGATAAATATCTAATCAGAAATAGTAAAAAAAAAAAAAAAAAGAAACAAGCACCGACCTTCAAAGAGATTTGTTGGCTAGTGGTTGTGATGTTAGTGATTCAACTGTACGCCGAAGGCTGCTGGAAGTTGGCTGGAAGGCAAGAAGACCAATTAAAAAACAATATTTGAATGCAAAAATGATGATGAAACGTTTAGCATGGGCCAAAAAATATAAAACATGGACTGCTGACGATTGGAAAAAGGTAATTTTCAGTGATGAAACTCATTTATTTGTGCAGGGTTACCAAGCAAATGTCGTTAGACGAAGCAACTATGAACCCTTAAGACCTGAGCATGTCAAACAAACTGTAAAACACCCTCTGAAACAGATGTTTTAGGGTTTTTTCACATCTAATGACACTGCAAGCTTAGTTCCTGTTCAAGGTATGACGAATTCAGCCAAGTACGTAGAAATATTACAACGTAGGATTGTTCCATTCTTGCAAACTTTTGACGGGACATTTCAACGCGACTTGGCCCCATGTCACAATTCGAAATTGGTCAAGAATTTCATGCTAGAAAATCAAATTCATTTATTTGATTGGCCTGGAAATTCGCCAGACTTAAATTCCATAGAAAACTTGTGAAATATTTTGAAGAGACTTTTAGGTAAAATGGACTGTACAACCAAAGAACGCATGATAACGAATGCTATAAAAGTGTGGCTCCACGATTATGAAGTCAAAAATATGTGCACTCAATTAGTGGAGTCAATGCCAAAACGAATTCAAGAGGTCATTTCTAATATCAAGGCATAGAATGATATAAAGGCATAGTTTTGGGAAAAAAATGATTTTTTACTTTGTCCCAATTAATTTGCACAGCACAGTAGACAGACAAAATTAATAACTGTATGTTAATTGGTGAACACCACCCAACAGAAACGATCAAGTCAACCATCACGCACACTTCGAAATAATGACACCGTTGAGGACAAGCAACACGTGAAAATACAGGAAGATTGAATAAAACGAAAGGTGCCACCTGAAGCACAGTAAAAACAAGTTTTTGTGTTATTATTAATTTTTGCGTTAGAAAATGCAAGAAGGCTACTTGCGATAACTTCCACAATTTAAAAACTCACGTCCTTAGGTTTCACAAATGATTTGATGTGCATAATTTCTGCACGGTATACCACCTAATGATATTTTTCGCTTAGCTTGTTGTAAAGTTACTAGCACATCATATTTTAATTTCGAAAATATATTAATTTGCCTGTTACAAATATCTTTGTAATTGTGGTAGTCGTCAATAATACTGTCGCAAAACAATCGTCAATTACATATCAGACCACGAAATGGCAGAAAGATCGGTTTCAAAGCAGGCAACAATTGCTCCAAACAGTCAATGAAAGTCCACTCCAACCAATTTCCGAAAGCACATTGCTTTGAGAACTGCATGCGATGGGCATCTGGAGAAGAGTACCACGGAAGAGGCCTCTTTTAGCAGCAAGCCACAAAGCCGCACGTTATCAATGAGCTCAGAGGCACCGGAACTTTACTGTGGAGGATTGCAAACAAATAATTTGTTCTGATGAGTCTCGGTTTTGTTTGTACTCCAATGATGGGAGGCGACGAGTACATCACACGCCCAATGAAACCTTTAATCCTGATTGTGTCGAAGGTGTTGTTCAAGCTGTAGGGTGTTCTGTGATGTCTTGGGGTTATTTTCCGTACCGTAAAATGACAACTCTGGTTGCAGTGACGATGAAATTGAACCATCATGCGTATGTTTTGGTGGAAAAAAAATAAATTAATTTAATTTATTTTGAGTATATTGAATTGATTGTTATTTATTAAAGGGGCGTTATATTTATGCTGGTGTTGAAATTCAAAATATGGAAATTATAGAAAATTTAAATTTGGGAGATGGGTGGATGCATTTCGAAACAAAAATATTTTCTAAGTACTAGAAAAGGCCCTGAACATCCTAAACAACAATGCATCTGAAAATTTACATTCCACAAGAAGTTATTGGAAAGTTTGCGTTGTTCATGTTCAAGCAGAGTTGAGTCACCTGAAAGTGCAAAAATAAGTGAATATTGTTGCATGTGTATGAAAATGTGTCACTATAAGACATATGATAAAATGTACTCGTTCAACAACAACTTGTGGAGGCGGTGAAAGTCAATTAAAATGGATAGGACAAAAATTGCAGTTATGAAATACCTTATACTACCAGGATTCGGATCGATAGCCTTAGTCAAGCTAAGGGGAGTACATGGGACCAAGTCATGGAAGACAACAGCACACAAAAACTTTTCACACTGCACTCATTTTGAACTTTTTTTTGAAAGGCTACTGCCTGTATTTATTATTTTTCTTTAAAAACTTAATGAGTTAATTTAGAGGACAAACAGATGGTATTTCCTTTTTTTCTTGTTTGCTTAAACACAGCAGTATAAAACAGAATCTCAATTTATTTTCTATTTCTCTTTGGCCACTGGCCTTATGAACAGCACAACTTTACATATGTCAACACAGTTAGTTTGAACACTAGGCTTTTAATTTATGCCTTCAAAATCATACTATGATTCGCATGGTTTACACAAGAAAAAGATACTGGATTATTTTTAATTCCACAAGGTGGACAAGTTCTGTTCTTTTGAAACGTACTCTCCTCTCTCTCACCCAGTTAGCTCAATGACCAATTTACAATTTTACACTTATTGATTTAAATTTAAACACTCTTAGCAAACTCCGCAATCTCCCAGACCAGATTCAAAGACTTCAATTAAATTTACAGTTATTTTAAGAGCCACAAATTATACTTTAACAAATCTACTATCAGCAAGTAAACAAACCAAGTAAATTATCCTCAAAACAGAATTTACACTGAGCACAAGCATTAATTAACATTACATAGCCTATAGAACTATCCTGAATGAACCTACTTCACTTATAAAGAAACCTCACTAACTAATCTTAAAAATTATCACTATTCATAACATCAACATAATTCAGAAATTCAAACAATCTTCTTGCACTAGCTTGCTCATAAAAATCACCTCACTCTGCACTTCACATAATAGCTCAGGATACTTAATAACTCTACACTGTAAACAAAAGCTCAAAATACCAATTAACTAAATTTCCAAACTAAATATCAAGTTCACTAACACCAACAACCAGAATTTAGAATTTACATCCCTAGCACTACAGCAAATCATAAACAAATAAATTTAGATACTTTAAATCACCAAACAAACTTAAATTTAACACCTGCAGTGAATTACTGAGGTAGCGGTGAGGCAAATACTCTCAGTTCAGACACTACCCTGGGTTTTGAGAACCAACACAGGAAGAAAATACCAAGTCAGGCTGAAGGCGTGAAATTGGGTCGTGAATCCACTTTCAGCCTATGCAAAGGGAAAGGAAAAATCCTCAAGTGTGACACATCATCATCAGGCACAGAATTTCCTCTAACATGATCTCACCACATTTCTTGAAGCAACGCTCGACCGACCCTCGCTGGCAGTACATATTTCCGTGAGCAGCGAAACTACTGGGGGGGTTTGAAGACAAGTTTTCCCCCAAAAACCACGTCTTCAAGGATCTCCCCCTTTTCGAACCAATGCATGATCTCACCTTGATCAACCACGCCTGCAAGAGCCTGTCGTACTTCAACCCTAAATACTCCAGGCACATCTGGCCCAGAACCAACACACCTATATCCCAGGAAAAATTCACTTATCTCTCTATATCCCAAGAAATCCTAAGTCACAATATCCACATATATCCCAGGAAAATTCACTTCTCTCTATATATCCCAAGAAATCCTAAATCACAATATCCACATGTATCCCAGGAAAAATCACTTATCTCTATATCCACATATGTCCCAGGAAAAATCACTTATCTCTATATCCACATATGTCCCAGGAAAATTCACTTATCTCTATATCCACATATGTCCCAGGAAAAATTCACTTATCTCTATATCCACATATGTCCCAGGAAAATTCACTTATCTCTATATCCACATATGTCCCAGGAAAATTCACTTATCTCTATATCCACATATGTCCCAGGAAAATTCACTTATCTCTATATCCACATATGTCCCAGGAAAATTCACTTATCTCTATATCCACATATATCCCAGGAAAAATCACTAGCAAGGAAATTCCTCTGCACCATGGCAATGCGCAGGTCCACTTCAGACAATAACACTGACCATTTACATAACCCACTAAATATTTTCACCTTATTGAAAATTAAAATTACATTTAGACTTTTAACCTTATAGTAAAAACAAGAAAATTTAGGCCAAAGAAAAGAACAATTAATACTGGAACTGGTGAGCAAAAGTGTGTCTTCTCAACCCATGATGTTCATTCTTTTTGTGAAATACTAAACTTGAGAACAAAAAAATACTTTAACTTCTATTCTTCACATATCGCATCCTGGTGAAAATTCCCTACTCAGAGCTCCTCTGCCCTAGGACAAGATCCCTGCTTGCCCTAAGATCACCCCTTTCCAATGGGAGATTAACACTCATCTGGAGCATGTAAAATACTGGTCCTCAATTAACACTCCTACCATCTCAATTTCGACACTCAACACTCCAAGAATGTAAACAGCACTTTAGGTTTCCAATTTCATCACACTATAATATGTTCCCAAAATTCCAATATAAATCATCCCATAATTTATCTTCACTCATAAAAAAAATATAACTCAACGCTGTAAAAGACTAGAGAGAAATGTTTACAATTATTTTATCACCCACGACATCACAATAACACTGCTTTTTAAATATCACATGCCCAACTAAACTATTATCGATGCACCAAAATTTACTGTGCTCAAACAATAAACCAAATCCTTCCGATACATTAAAATTTACTGGCCTGGGAAGTTGCTAAAATACCAGACATGACAGCACAAAAAAAAACATAAATGAAAGCATTTTCAACTCCCCTCTCTTTTTTTTCTTTCTTTTTTTTCTGAATTCGTACCTGAGTAACTAATACATTTTAATTTTGAAAGCTGAACGACGACACAGCCAAAATCAGAGGGAAAAAAACTTGCTCTTTTTCTTTTCGTTTCTTATGCTCAGCTCGAAGTTTAGGTACCCTGCGTGGGATGTTATATATCAATACAAAAAGATGTGAACTAAAACATTACCTTCGAGCTGGCGTTCCCTTTTTTTTTTTCTTCTTTTTCTTTTCACCATAGTTTACAGTCCAGGCACAACCACAGTCTTGTTAGTATTATCTTTTCTTCCTCAAAGTTCCCTTCCTTAAACGGTTAATGGCCGAGGTAACCATTTCCGAAACTTCGGGATGAGATGGAACCTTTTTTTATTTATTCATACTTTTTTTTTTTCTCTTTTTTTCTCTTCCCTCCCTCGGCCTTTGAAGCAGACCTCCTTTTCGGAGTAGCAGCCGAGTTGGGAGCGGTAGAGGCTGGGCCCACTCTTCCAGGGGTTTCCATAAGGGAGAAGGCATGTCCTCCTTCAGCCAAGAATTTTCCATTGATGACAATGTCCCAGCCTGCCGCCATTTGTTCTTCAGGACGAGGTTCCCGGCTGGCGGAATGCCGCTTTAACTGCATTCTACATCGTCAAAAAACTTTTCAACAGCCAGCCCAGATCCAGAGTGTCCCCTTGTGGTGGACTGGTGGTCAGCAAAATGCTGCCATGGAAAAAACTCTTTTTTTCTCTGTGGTTCTCTCCCGCCAAAAGGCGAGGAGAAAACTCCGCCGTCCCTCTTTCTCTGACGTCCAGCAACAAGACAAGAGCAAAAGTGACTCTCTACGGATAAAACTCAGGGGGTGCTTGAAAACCGCTGACCCCTCTCATTGGTCGAAACTTCAGCCTAGCAACTCACTACTCTCCAACGGAATCTTCACTCCCACGCCTCGAGTGACCTCTGACCTTCACACGTGCAGAGCAGGCCCATCTTGACCCTGAGGTTCTAAAAATAGATTTCGTTGCTGAATTCCTTTTACCCAAAAGACGAAAAGATGTTACACTTTTGGGCGACTTTGGAAACAGGAACGCAAAAATGGCGGATTCTTGCTTTGCAGAAAATCACTAATTTTAATTTTCTTTTTCTCTCGTTCCGTGATGTTAAAGTAAAATTAATTTTGATTCTCTGAGCTGCACACCTACTCGCCTTTTCCTATCGCGATAAAAGAACAGATAAAATAATTATTTTCAAAACCCCAAAGTCAGTTAAATCAAATATTATTCTTTTTTTTTTTTTTTTTTTTAACATGAAATTTTGTTTTCCTGGTAGTGATTAAGACAAGCGAATTTTGCGCATGAATTCCCCTGCCTTTCAACCAGGAATTTTCTTCTAACGTATGTCATGGAAGAAAATTTTTGCATTAATTAATCTCCGATAAACCACCAGAAAGATTGATCAGGTCTCTCTGAAATTCACCAGAGGTTAAAATTTTCGCCATGACACGTAGCTCCGCATTCTGAATGACGAATTGTTACCCTTTGCCTTACATCTCGAGCAACAACATCACATTGCCACTCCTGTCTTCCAAGACGACAATTGCCGTGTGCACAGGACTAGAACTGTGTATGAGCAGCACAACAAACAATCTGCAACACAATTTCACATCGACTGGCCAGCCAAATCCCTAGATTTAAATCCCATTGAAATTCCTGGGCTAATTTGGAACAGCAGGTGAAACGCCGGAATAGGCACTTACGCCAATTGACGCATGAGTGGCCCCAAATTGATGCTCAATAGATCCACAACTTTGTGGAGTCCCTATCACACCGGAATCATGTTGTTATCAAGGCAATAGGCACGGTATCCTGTTATTAGGTAATTTCACACAGGGGCGACTAAAGTTTTGTCCAGTGTGCTTATACACTGAAGAGCAATTGAATTAGAGACAGCTGGCGTTATGCAAATATGGCGCTGTGGGCGACCCTGTAAACGGAAACGACATGACATATGCAGCGATCCGACAATATAAAGAGTGATGCGACGGGAATCAGTGAGAGTTAGGTGCAGTATGGGTAAGACGAAGGATCTAAGCGCATTTGATCGTAGGCAATATGTTGTGGCCTGACGAATGGGTCACTCCATCTTGGAAGTCATGCAGGCACTGGGACTTTCACGAGCCACGGTGTCACGGGTGCACCGTGAGTACATTGATCCGGTAAAACCATCCATGCAAGGGCCAACTGCCGTGGACAATAGCGTGTGGTTGGGCGTGGTCATCGTCGGCTAGCTCGCATTGTAATGGCGGATAGGAGGGCCACAGTGTAAAAAAATCACTCGGCAATTTAACGCTGGTGCACGAAAACGTGTAAGCAGCCACACCATCCAGAACCATCTCCTCGCTATGGGGTACAGAAGCCATCTTCCCACAAGGGTACCGCTGCTGACCGCACGACACAGGGTGCAAATATTAGCATGGTTGCGGGAACATCGCCACTGGACCCTAGACATGTGGAAAAATGTTGCCTGGACTGATGAGTCGGGATTCACGTTGGTACATGTGGATGGCAGGATACGAGTACGGCGCAACCACATGAAGCGATGAATCCTTCTTGCCAGCAGGGTACTCTTCAAGCTGGTGGGGGTGGCATTCTCGTCTGGGGACTGTTTACGTGGACTGAAATGGGACCCAAGGTACGTGTGACATCGTTTCTCACAGGGCAAAGTTAACGGGTTATCCTGGACGACCATTTGCTCCCGTTTGTGCGTCTTCAACATCCCACTTCGGATTTCACCCTGCAACAAGACAATGCACCCTGCCATCGCTCCCGAGTTGTATCCGAATGGTTGGAAGAACACTCCACCGGCGTGACCTCGCTTCCTCGGCCAGCTACGTCACCTGACCTCACTCCAATCGAGCACATCTGGAATGCCATCGAGAGAGATGTTCGAGGCTCTGATTCCCCTCCCCTCTATCAAATCTTCTTGAACTTTGGAAGCTTGTTCAGGCGTCGTGGAACCGTATGGCTTCCCAACGCTTCCGGTGTCTTGTCGAATCTATGCCGAAACGAATCGCCGCCGTCATCAGGCCGAAAGGTGGTGCAACACGTTACACGGGTATCTCTAATTCAATTGCTCTTCACTGCACATACGCCTAATGTGGCTAACAAAATAGTCACGATTGTGTGTATTTCATTATAAATTACCGTAATATAAATTTACGAGTCCTTTTTTATTCATTTTGGTGGCATTCAAAATTTTACAATAGTATGTAGCGTTTTGAAAAAAAATGTTTGATACGTTTTCTACGTGTATACGTTTTTAGAGCCATCCGCTAGAAAAAAGTATAACCGAGATTCCACTGTATCTCTACTGGCTACTGAAAAGAAATATTTATTAACATTTCTATAAATCAAAACTTGAATCGGAGTCAGAAGCCCTCCTGTATGACACATATGAAATGCCAAAAAAAAAAAAAAAAATGAGCTACAATGAGCACATCTTTTGAATCCGTTCAGACACGAAGCAAATATTCAATTTTTAGAAAACTTAAATCTTCACCTAAAAAAGAGAATACACTTTTATTACCTAGAGAGAAACTTGCATAACTTAAAATAAGGATATTGAACGGAGTGATACAGACGGTTACGGAAAAAATTTACCGCATTTCTACTATCGATAAAACATTCACAAAAAGAAATAGGTACTTACTTCCACTTGCATTTCAAAAGTGTGTTATAAAAAGTAAGAAATTGTGCGCAAAATGTTCCCCATAGAAAAATATATAAGAGGCAAAGCGAGTTTTCTAATTTAACCGTCCAGGTGCTAGAAAAGTTGGACGAGGCAATGCGGAATTTTGTCACATGCATAACAAGACTCCCCTGAAAGCGTCCTGTCTTTCTGTAATATTCGTCGTCGTTAAGATGCGCATATATGCGTTCTCGCCACTATGAACCTGAAAATGTTTTCGACGCGGTATTGAGTTCTCGCTGCATTTGAAGAGGTTCTCGAAGAACGTATTATTGTGCCATCGTCGCTTTTGGCTCAAAAATCTCAGAACGTATGTATGCGTGTTGCCACCTGGAGGGTTAACAATCAAAAGCAGCAATGTAGCGTATATAGTGACATAACTTTGCTCGCCCTAGCGGAAAAGCTGTGCGTTACTTAACGAATAAAATGGGCTTACAATACTCTTTAAACATAATACAGGGTATCCTACCGATAAAGACTTCTTCTTAGGGATTTTTAAAATTGAATAAAGCGTTTCACATTAAAATACACGCTGACGTCTTTTGGCGTGAGAATTTGGAATAACGAGAAAGTAGAAAATATGCGAAAATTATTCTTCCTAGAATAAGAAGAAAGAAATTCAAATACGTCTCATCGGTGATAAAAAAGTTTTGATATTTACGCCATCTTGCAGGAAAGCTGTGCATTATTTTAAAGAAGATAATGTTCCCAATATTTGCTGCAGCGATTGCATATATCAAAAAAAGAAATTCTACAATAGGATTCTTAAAAGCGAAGACACAGTTTGCAAAAATAAAACAAATGCACACTAACACCACCTAGCGCGAGAACTGCGAGCTACAAACAACCCACGAGTATATGCAAATTACTTCGCCAGGTGAATGATATACGGTGTTGAAAGAAATTTTTAAATCTGACTTTTAGAAGCAGATACATCGAAAAAAAAAACCGTTTTCGACTCCTAGTGCGAAAATTATACATTTTTGGGCAGCAAATGCGCATAAAACGTTTCGTATTTTTTAGTGTCTGATCGGAAAACGGAGTTTTAGACGCGTACATATTGCGTAAAATGTGCGGTAAACAGAAGCGTGACTTATGCCCTAAAATGACCAACTTATTCATTAGGAAAAATGTGAAATTATATGCATAATATTCCACATGCGATACCCTGTCCGACAAAGGAAATGTTTCTCAAATCGAACTGTTAGGAGCAGAGATATGGAGAAAAATAACATATGCATTTGTGCCCTGGCGGAAAGACTGTGTAGTACTGTATGCAGAAACTATGAGCAAGATGTTTTCGTTGCGTGCGGCATGTAATCGCAAAGTTTTCAGAAGCGCTGATATTGCTCAAATACATTAGAGACATAAATGTATACTTGCCTCCTCCCCCTAGTACCAAAACAGTTTTTCACGAAAATTTGAAACTACAGGTAAA
This sequence comes from Macrothele yani, assembly GCA_039090855.1. Taxonomy (NCBI): domain Eukaryota; kingdom Metazoa; phylum Arthropoda; class Arachnida; order Araneae; family Macrothelidae; genus Macrothele; species Macrothele yani. The sequence continues at coordinate 86,867,603 of CM076998.1, read as the reverse complement.
GCATTTTCTACGAGAATCTCTATCGGAAGCCAAAAATATTTTTCATATCGGACATTTAGAAGCTGAGATATAGGATAAATCGCAATCTACCTTTACGTACCCTAGCGGAGAAACCATGCACTACTTGAAAAAGAAACACTACCCAAAGTGACCTTCGTGTTAAGTGGTACTGAAGGAAAGAAATGGCTTTTCCAATCGGATATTGTCAAACAAAGATAAGGAATACAATGAAATTTGAATTCTATAGCATATGCATTTATGCCCTCTAGTGGCGGAATTAGGTATCAGAAAAGATCGGAAATAAAAGATCATCATTCTTAGATTTTGGGCTTTAAAATGCAAATAGAATTTTTCAAATCGGAGGAATAATTACAGAGGTACGGTGTCCACAGACGGACGGACAAAGTGATAGCAGCCACTTTTTTTGCAAAAGACGTTCTACAAGATAATTCGTTGGCCGCCCCTTTGGCGCTGTGGTCTAGGCAATGGCTTCTGACCATTCGTACGAAACGGGTCCGGGTTCGAATCCCCGTGAGGCATGGATGCTGTGTTTGTCATGCGGCACTGGCTCTCTCCCTTCCCTGGAACTAGTGAGAGAGAGTCGCCCGTCCCTAAATTAGGAACGGGCGACTGCTTATATCCCATTGAGTTCCTCACAGTGGTCGTTAAACACTCAATCAAAAAAAGAAATAACTGGTAGTCTTTGTAACACACATTTAATCACTGCTCATGCGCCGTTAGTATCCACAGAATATCAGAAGTGTTTATCTATTGGAAGCTCTGAATTTGGAGAAATTTGAAATAGTCGTTTCTGTATCGAAAATGTTTTTCAATTACTTTATAATGTCTTTACGATGACAAATAGCCTAATTTCTAATGTGGTTGAAGAACATCACATTCCATGTCTTATAATTTAATAAAATACTGTTATTAAATGAAGAAAGGAGTAGAGAGTACTTCAACGGCGCTTTTTTCATTATTTCGAGGACGATATTAAAAACAAGAGACATTAATTTTCGACGTGGAAAACAATATCAACAACTCTCTGGAGATAAAGAGCGTATGCGCAAAGTAGGATGCATAATTAAATGCGCCGGCACTAAAATAAGACACTTTCATAAAAAAATCGTGGAGTAGGGAATGTTATGGCAGATTAGCATTCGCTTCTTTAATTTTACCACATCACGGAAATTTGGTTTCACGATTGCCTTATTTTTTTCTAGAAAGGTAATCTTCCTTCTACCGCCTCAATTTCAAGTCCATGCTTGGAATTTTCGAGAAAATAATCAAACGGAAAATAGCATCATTTGATGTTTTCAAAGTATACGTATTCTCTGGATATCAGCTTTCCTAATTGTGTAGCTCAGAAATATGTGGAAGGACAGTGTTAATTAATTTTCTGAACAATATTATTGTTATCATTGAAAAACATGTTTTCTTGCGTGAAGTATCAATAGGTGTATTATTATCTGCAATACTGTTTCACACATTGTTTAGTATAGTGCAATCAATGTGGGCCATGCCTATCAAATATAGAAGTATGAAATATATCAGCTACAATTAAAAAGGTTTGCAGGTATTGCTAATATGTAAACGAACTTACCGAAACGCTGTACTTTGGAGAGATATCAGACATGGGCTGAATTAAGCTCAAGCAGTTGTATGATTCAGGGCTAAGTCGTCCCTTTTAGCATGCAGTTCAATGAGCCCTTACTGTTCAGACACTAGTTAAAAAATTATTCTAAAGCTGGTGTTGACAGAAGGAAATATGAACTGAACTAGGCTGTAATAAGTACAAATATCGATTTTAAAATAATTACAAGTTGAGTAATCTATAGCTGACTTCAAAATCGAGGCTCCTGAATACAACTTTCAACATTAAACGACTTACAGAAAGTAATGAGGGAAACTATGAAAGCGACCGATTGAAATGGAATTAAAAATCCTTAAAATAATTAAAAGCCTTAAAACAGAATAACATAGCTCACATCTCGCTATCGACCAAACTAGTTTCAACAGCTTTCGTCGCTGCCATCTTCAGCGGTGCATTCGCGAAAGTTCAGTCAGTTGTGATTAAAGCAAGGTACACCCAACATGTCTCTTGAGTTTCCACGTACACCCAAGAGACATGTTGTTACACGTGCCGAGATCTCGTCTGCAAGAACAAATAAGTAATTTGCCGTGAGAATGCATCATGGCGCCATCTGTCGGGAAGGCAAGTACATATTACTATCTTTGGAATTTTGTTGTCATTTAGATTCAATTTTTCTTCCAATTTTTTATAAACTTATCATTCATTTCTCCTTTTTTTACTTCTTGCTGGATTAGGTATCTCCAAAGATACGGAAGTTCACATGGAGATGAACTGGAGATTGCAATTTACTTGGCGTGTTTTTTTCTATGACCGTAGCTTCTGACATTAAAATTTGGTTATGTTTTTTATGCGTTGTTATGATCCTTGCTTTTACCAATGCGGGGACAACGCGATTTTAAATACAGTATTGTATAAGTGATGTCTTTTCTACTTTTTTAATCCGGTTCGTGTACTGTTCATTCAGTCTTGCGGTGAATCTTCTTTTGGTGCTACCCAAGTAAAATGTTTTGAATTGCCTATTACAGGGTTTAGTGTTGGTATTGAATAGACACCATAGACACCAGATTTTGTAAAATGGACTTGTCATTTCCATTAGATGTTAACAAATTTGAGTTGTCTGTAACTTTTATACCCATATCAAGATTATAGTTTTTGCATTTGCTTTTAAATACATCAGTTATAGGTGGGAATATATGGCAAGCTACCATAATATTCTAGGTTCTTTTTAACTGAATTAGTGGTTGCACACTATATTTACGACCTGTAACTGGTACATTAAAAATTGAAAGCTAAATCTGTAATCATGATATATTTATAAAAGTTACAGACAGTTTATTAACACCTAATGGTAATGACAAGTTCATTTTACGAAAAGCTGGACAAAATCATCCATACGTAATCAGCAAACATTTGCCAGTAATGGGCAACATAGCGACTTTGAAGCCCATTTGACCGCGGTCAAATTGTTGTGGCACCCTAAAAACAGATGCGAGTATTTCGGAAACAGCTGCATTTATTCGCTGTTCCCGTGCTACTGTATCAAGGGTGTACCACGACTGAATTAACCATGCACAGACATCTAGCAGAAGAGTTCACATTGGTCATACACGTATAGTTTATCCGAGAGGTAAGCGCCTGATGCGTCGACTGGTATCTCAGGAACGATACAAAGTCAGCCAGCTCACCCACCAGTTCAAAAGCGATGCATTTCGACCTATTTCCACATGCACCATGCGCCGTACTTTGCTTCGCCTGGGATTCCACAGCTGGAGACAAAGCAGGGTACCAATGATAACGCTTATTCATCGCAAACAACGCCTCGTATGGTTCAAGGAACGTTGGCAATGGATCTTCGACAGATGGAAGAAGATCATCTGGAGTGATGAGTACCGTTTCCTGCTGCACCATATTGATGGCTTGGTTCGCATATGGCGTAAACAGCATGAAGCCCTATCCTCCCTGGTTGCACAGTTGGGCTTTAACAGGCCGGTGGAAGTGGTGTTGTGGTGTGGGGAACTCTTTCCTGGAAAACCCTAGGTCCGTTGGTTATCATCCCACAGACACTTTATCGTGGACACTTCAGGAACATGTTAGCCGATGTGATATCTTCAGGAGGTTTACCCGGACACACAGTGCCATCTTTCAACAGGACAGGGCACCGTGTCATCTAGCTCGTATAACTACTGAGTACTTGGAGGAACACACATCAACGTATTCGCCACATTGCTTTGTCCCCCAAACATCCCTCAGTGTAACCCAACTGAACATTTGTGGGATATGCTAGAACAGGGTGTGAGAACTGCTGATTCTCCTCCATGGAATGAGCGTGAGCTGACGACGCTGCGGAAGTGGTCATGGGTCCAGCTACGTGTGGGATGTTCTACACCTTTAGAATCTGTTCCTAAGCGTCTGCGATCCGTGATTGCACAGAAAGTCGGGCTGATGTGCTATTAGATAGGTGTTCCTAATGCAAAGATGATAGGTGTTTCTAATGTGTTCAATAATGCAAAGATGATAGGTGTTCCTAATGTGTCCAATAATGGAAAGATCATAGATGTTCCTAATGCAAAGATGATAGGTGTCCCTAATGTTTTCCAAATGCAAAGGTGATAGGTGTTCCTAATGCGGGATTATTAGATCATTGTTCCTGATGTTTTCCTAATGCAAAGATGATAGGTGTTCCTTATGCGGGCTTATTAGATAGGTGTTTTTAATGCAAAGCTAACTCTGACTCAGGTGGCTGGGTATTCGTGTCCTCATTTTCCGAGGTTATCCTGCTTTTCTTCTCCTGTTCGTGTGCATAGTATATATAAAGGTACGAACTACATTTTTGCTTAATTCTACCTCATCTCTTGCTATCATTTCGTCGTACTACCCATTTTCAACGTCTAACCTTGTTTGTTCATATTTGGAAGTCAGCAAAAAACCTCTCATAATATAAAATCCTGAAGGGATTGAAAAAACTAGAATATGTATCTGAAATCAGCAGGAAATATGGGCCTAGAAGCACACTTTCAATTGTAAACATCAGAATCCACGCGGACAAGTGTTATCAGAGACGGAGATCGAATCCGAGCCCCGTCATTCCACGGTCAGTTGTTTTTCCAACTAAGCTACAAGGAGAGAATGTACCGCTGCAGATTTTTTGCCTTGACACGTGATTCACGTTTGTAGTATATCACACCATTTTTCTATAAACTCTTTTTAGCACGTCTTTTGTAAAAAAATTGTGCTTGTTACTACTTTGTCCGCCCGTCTGTAGACACGATATCTCTGCAACTATTAGTCCGATTTGAAAAATTCTTTTTGCATTGAGCAGCTTGAAATATGGGAATAATGGTCCTTTATTTTGTTTTTTTTTACAATGTGTAATTTCGCCGCTAGAGTTCGTAAATGCAGATGATGTCGAATTCAAAAATACGTTTTATTCCACATATTTGCCTCTAAACATCCGATTGAAAAAATTCTTTTATCTTTCGATTCCATTTCTGCCGAAGAGTATTTTAGATATAGTTACTTTTGCAAATTATGCATAGATTTTCCGCAAGGGGGCGTAAAAGTAAATTGCGTTCCCCAGATATCTCTTTTTCTAAAACTCCGATTTGAAAAGTGTTCTCTTTAGCGGAAAAAGTTCTTGATGGAATATTGTTTGCACATAATCTCTCATTTTTGTTAAAGAGTACTTTGGCCACCAGGGGTGTAAATTTTAATTTTTGCTTCTGATGTATTTGCTATAAAATCGGAGCTTCCAAAATATCGACTGAAAAAATTATATCATGGACCGATGGCACTAAATTCGATAAACTTTTCGGAATAGTTTCTTTTTAAAATATTTCATGGTTTCTCCGCCAGGGAGCGTAGATGTATATCTTATTTTTGTCAATATCTCTGCTTCTAATGGACCGATTTGGAAAATTCTTTCTTTATTAGATAAAGTTTCCGGTGACACATATTTTTCAAATAATTTAAAAATTTTCAACTAATTCATAGACTTTCCGCTAGGGGGCGTAAAGGTAAAGTGTGTTTCAGCCTATATCTCTGCTTCTGAATCTTTGATTTGAAAAATTTCTTCTGCACCGGATGCATCTCCTATGGGAAATCCTTTGCACATAATTTCTAATTTTTGTAAAAAATGGTTTGGCCACTAGGAGGCGTAAACCTTACTTTCCGCTTCAGATGCATTTGCGGCAAAATATCAGCTTCTAAAATCTCGATTGAAAAAAAGTCGTTTGTGGGCCGATACTTCTCGTGTTGACAAACCTTTTAGGAACATTCTCTTCTTAAAATGATGCATGGTTTCTACGCCAGTGGGCGTAGATGTATATCTTATTTTGTCAATATCTGTACTTCTAGGAGTCCGATTTGGAAAACTTCTTATTTGTTGGATAGTATTTCCGATGCGAAATGTTTTTCATATAAATTCCAAACTTTCAAGTAAATCATAGACTTTCCGCTAAGGGGCGCATAGGTAAATTGCATTTTCTGCGTTATTTCTGCTTCTAAAAATCCGATTTCAAAAATTATTCCTGTAACGTATACAACACCTGATGGAAAATCATTTTCATATAATTTCTAATGTTTGGTAAAGAATCGTTTGGCCACCAAGGGGCATAAGTGTTAATTTACGTTTCTCATGTATTTCCAGCGCAATCTGGGATCCTGAAAACCAGACTAAATTTTTTTTCTCTTGGACCAAAACCGCTCATATGAATAAACCTTTGGAGAATACTTTCTTCCTAAAATAATGCATGGTTTTCCAACCAGGGGCGTAAAGTCACATATTATTTTTGTGGATATCTCTGTTTCCAAGAGACCGATTTGAAAAATGATTTCTGTGTTGGAGAGCGATTCCGGTGCGAAATGTTTCTCATATAAATTCATATTTTTCTTAACGCACAAGTCTGCAACCAGAGGGCGTAAGCTCACGATTCAGTTTACAGCAATATCTGAGGGATTAAAAACCGGATTCAAAAATGTCTTTCTTCCGTCAGATACTATTATTTTCCATATTGGTTTCATTGACTTTGAATAGCTTTGATAAATTTAATTTGCGTCAGAACGGATCCAAAAGACGTGGTAATTACACCCGAAAATTCGGTGTCACCTTTCTTGTTTTTCTTTGGGGTTTTTTTTTTTTTTGAAGAGAATTAAGAATTTTTCATTAATTCCAGACGATGTGTGGAACGAATATCACACATTTTTCGAAGAATCCAACGGCCAGTAGAACCATTTTTATGTTCGGGCGCAAATGTGAAATTTACAAGTTCGTCGGCGCCCCCCTCACTCCACAGTAAGTTACTCTCCCAACTAAACTACACGGACGGAATTTACCACTGCATATTTGTCGTCTTGACACGTGATTCATCTTTGTAATGCATCTCAGTGGATCAACAGACAGAAACTGAAATATAAAGATAGCTTTTCTACAGTTTTGGACAATTAAAAAGCTTGGTAAAATGAAATAAAATCCCTACCAGAAATGTACCTGCTAATGTCTTTTAATCAGTGAAAAAGCGAATATTTTTGCTTATCTGACAGTACTTATCAGAATAGTACCAAACCGATTAAAACTAATATTATTTCATATTGACTTATAATATACTGGAGCTCATAATGTTTTCGTTCCCTGATCTATAGGAGTTGATATTTTGATTCATTGTCACGGCGTCCCACCATCCGACGTACACTGAAGAGCAATTGAATTAGAGATACCTGTCTAGTAACGTGTAGCACCACCTTTCATCCTGATGACTGCGGCGATTCGTCTCGGCTCGGACTCGACAAGACACCGGAAGCGTTGGGAAGCCATACGGATCCACGACCCCTGAACAAGCTCCCACAGTTCACGAAGATTTGACAATCAGAGCCTCTAACATCTCTCTCGATGGCATCCCAGAGATGGTCGATGGGATTAAGGTCATGTGACCTAGCTGGCCTAAAAAGCGAGGTCACGTCGGTGGAGTGTTCATCCAACCATTCGGACACAATTCGGGTGCGATGCAACGGCGCATTGTCTTGTTTCAGGATGAGGTCCGAAGTGGGATGTTGAAGACACACAAACGGGAGCAAATGGTTGTCCAGGATATCCCGGTAACGTTGACCTGTGAGGGACGATGCCACACGTACCAGGGGTCCCATTTCAGTCCACGTAAACAGTCCCCAGACGAGAATGCCACCCCCACCGGCTTGAACAGTACCCTGCTGGCAAGAAGGATTATCGCTTCATGTGGTTTGCGCCGTACTCGTATCCTGCCATCCGCATGTACCAACGTGAATCTCGACTCGTCAGTCCAGGCAACAGTTTCCCACATGTCTAGGGTCCAGTGGCGATGTTTCCGCGCCCATACTAATATTTGCACCCTGTGATGTGCGGTCAGCAGCTGTACCTTCGTGGGAAGATGGCTTCTGTACCCCACAGCGAGGAGATGGTTCTTGCTGGTGTGGCTGCTTACACGTTTTTGTGCACCAGCGATAAATTGCCGAGTGATTTCTTGCACTGTGGCCCGTCTCTCTGCTGTTACAATGGGAGCTAGCCGACGATGACCCCGCTCATCCACACGCTCTTGTCCACGGCAGTTGGCCTTTGCATGGATGGTTTTACCGGATTCTAAAAACGCACGGTGCACCCTTGACACAGTGGCTCGTGAAAATCCCAGTGTCTGCACGACTTCCGAGATGGAGGGACCCATTTGTCGGTTACCGACAATTTTCCCACGATCAAATCCGCTTAGAACCTTCGTCTTACCCATACTGCGTCCGACCTTTTTCTGATTCCCGTCACATCACTCCTTATATTGTCGGATCGCTGCATACGTCATGTCGTTTCATAACGCCAGTTGTTTCTGATTTAATTGCTCTTCAGTGTATAAGATCATCATGACCAAGTTTAGTTTGGATTGACATGGCTCTTACGTAAATCAAAACGACGTATTAGACGAGAACTGTAAGGCTTCTAACTCAGACTTAAACGACGTAAGAACATATGCTTGGGATGGAAATCTAGTGCCTCGTACCCGAATAACAAGCAATATGAAAAAGAAATCAATAATAGAATATTCCTTTTTCTCTGGACACAAAAGTGACAGCTGCAGACGATTTGCAGAGCCGAAACATTATGCTTTATGACAGATATTACACCTCGTATTTTCACTTGTCAGATAAACCCATCGGGCACAAATTCTCTCTCTCTCTCTCTCTCACACACACAAAGCCTCAAAGAAGAAAATAAATCCTCTTCTCTAGACGCTTTGCTTTACAAAACCTTCCTCTGGAGTCTTACAAATTGCTCTCACTTCAAACATGCTCAGGGAAAATTGAGTTTTAATGGAACTCACTTCGTTGTTTTAATGAGTTTGGTATAAAGACAAAACATTCTCACGTAGCAAAGGTATGTTCAGTTTGAATACAAAAATATCAGAATATAAAACACACGTTGACTTTTCTTTACATCTCTTTAAATATATCAAATTATATGCAAGCTTTGCTTAGAACAAAATTTCTGTTTTGAAGAGGAAAACGGAGAAGAGAATCAGAGTAATACAAAATAAAAATAAAAATTACAAGACCGCTGTTTCCACACGCTGCAGTGTAATGAACACATCTTTTGACGCAAAAGGAGGTACACAAATCACATTACGTCTTATATTTCATTCTAAGCTGTCTATCCGGAATACAAGCAGGCATGATAAATTTAAAGTTAGGGAATGCTTCCCCCCTCTAGATACTTCGTTATGCACTGGTCACAAAAAGTTAGTAATATTGCCGTTTCGAAGGGAAAACGTGGTGATATGCAAATTGGGGTGGAGCATTTTTCTAAGCGCTGGCTTGTGACTGTTCATCCGAGACGGGATCGGGTTCGAATTCCGGTGAGGCATGCATGTTGTCATTGTCTTGAAGCGCTGACTCACTCCCTTTCCTGTAACCAGTGGCCCTAAATTAGGGACAGGCGATTGCTTATAGCCCATTGAGTTGCTCATCATCATCATTGTCAACCATTATCAATCCACTGCTGGACGAAGGTCTCCCCAAGTTTCATCCACAACGGTCTGTCTCTTGCCAGTCTCATCCATGTCACTCCCGCATATTTTCGAATTTCATCCACCCATCTCCCATGTGGTCTTCTTCTGGGTCTTTTCCTGTCCCTTGGAATCCAATATAAAATTTCGGCTGTCCATCGATGGTCTGTCCTTCTGGCAGTATGTCCAGCACATTGCCATTTCAGGGATTTAACTCTGATCATGATGTCTTCCACTCTAGTCATTTTTCGGATCCACGGTTCCTCTTCTTATCTCTCCTGGTTACACCAAGCATGCACCTCTCCATGCTGCTTTGAGTTGTCTGCAGCCTTTGTATGTCTCTTTTAGTTAAGGTCCACGTCTCTGCACCATACGTAAGCACTGGAAGGATGAATTGATCAAACACTTTTCTTTTACGACATAATGGCATATTGCTCTTGAAAATTATGCTGTTTCTTCCAAAAGCTCTCCAGGCAAGTTTTGTTCGCCGATTAATTTCTTCATCAATGTGACCCTCACTTGATATCTGCTGTCCAAATAAACGTACGTGTCTGTTATCTCCAGTTTTTCTCCATCAATCGATAAATCTTCATTTCTTGTAAAAGCATTGAACATCACTTTTGTCTTCTAAAAGTTCATTTTTAATCCCACTTCTTTACTCTTGTCAGCAAGTTCCTGGATCATACTCTGCAGCTCTGGTGGGGTAGTTGCAAAAATGACTACGTTATCAGCAAAACGAAGGGGGTTAGATAATCTCCATTAATCTTTATCTCTTTGTTTTCCCAGTTCAGTGATTGAAAGATATTTTCCAATGTGGCATTTAAGAGCTTCGGAGATATGGTGTCACCTTGTCTCACTCCCTTTCCAATTTTTCAGTGTGTTGTATTTTCAAACAGCCGAATCCTTGCACTTGCATTTTCATAGATGTTATTAATAATATTAATGTATGCATCTTCAATATCGCAGGATTTCAGAGCCATTGTAACTGCTGATGGTTTCACCGAATCAAAGGCTTTTTGATAATCGATAAAAGCCATGCACAATTTAAGTTCATATTCCCTCGCTCTTTCAATTAGTTCTCTCAGTACGTGGATATGATCTATTGTGCTGTAGCCACTCCTGAATCCAGCTTGTTCTCTCGGTTGAGCCATGTCCATTGTTACCTTCAGGCGGTGTGAAGGAACTTTAGTGAAGATTTTATAAACCACTGAGAGGAGGCTGATAGGTGTGTAGTTCCTGAGATTCTCAATGTCCCCTTTCTTTATGTAGCAGGATCATTGTAGCGTTGTTCCAATCCTTAGAAATCTTCCCTTCATTAAGGCATCGAGTGAAAATTTGGGCGAGTACTGTTTCGATTTCTCCACTTGCTTCTTGTATGATGTCTACAGTAATTCCATCTTCTCCTGGAGCTTTCCCCCGCTTCATGTTCTTGATTGCATGTGCAACTTCTGCTGGGAGGACTGGAAGAACTCTGGTACTGGCACCTTTCATGATGCCTGGAGTACATGTATCATCCCTTTCAGATAATTTGGAGTAGGAATCTTTCACTCTTGTCAAAATTTCGCCTCTATTTCTTGTTACAGTACCATCTTCTTTTCTCAGTGCCATAATCTGTTTTCTTCCCTTACTGAGATGTTCCTTTGCTATCTTTAGGCTTTGGTTGTTTTCAATTGCTTTCCTCACTAGTTCACAGTTGAATTTCCTTACATCTTCAGCGATACCTTTTCGTACTGTCTTGCATAGCTCTATATATTCCACTTTGGAAGTCACATCTTCTTTAGTTGTCCTCGTCTTTCTTCTGTTTTGCATCAACATTTTGGTTTTCCCTGATAATTTGTTCACATGCAACTTGTTCTTAGACCCAGCTAATTTTGCACATGGTTGTCAGTAAACCTCCAACCAAAAAAGAAAAAAACATTAGCGGCTACTGGAGATCGCTAATCAGTATGTGTTGCTACGTCATATGTAAATTAGCATCATGACACACAATACGTGATATGCAAGCACCAATAAAAGTACCTTGCGAGAAGTGGAAAACCGGTAGCTTTACCGCTTGCTCTAGAAGTTTGCTGAATGTCCGGCATTGCCTTCATTGTGGAATTAACTTGAAATGAAAACCCTTTTACGGCCATGAGCAAGAAATCGTGTATTACTCTAAATACCATAACACCCGAAACTGTCTGTTGGTTATCTTGTTTGTTTAATAACAACAATATTGACTGAGAGTGACTTCTACTGGTCCCTCGTAGGTCGAAACAATTGAAGAAAAAGCAAGGGTAGCAAATCTGAAGCACGCGAGACAGGCGTGTTGGGTTGCTATGGCCGTCTGTACGTACGGGCGTTATAAGCGTTATGGTCGTTAAAGGGTTATTGACAAGAGAAAGATAACCGTCCGAACGTTACAGACGGGTGTACGGCAGATCGATGTGGGAGTTTCGTAAAGTGCCGTAATACCTGTAGGTCAATAACACTAGGCCTTCTCTGTGGTTGTTGCTTTAGATTTCTGCGGCATGGAAATGTTGCAGCTCCAGGATGGCCACGTGACAGTAAGTTCTCCGAGAAGGCCTAGTGTCACCAGTAGCAAACTCCGGGAATCACTTCGAGCTATTCCGGTGGCACAAGCAGTGATGGAAACTGGTCAAACGTCAGCGGGTCAACCGATCGACAATTTTTTGCAGGCGAAATGGTCGGATGAAGGTGTTCCTAACCCGATTTCGACCCGGTTTTATTTCCGTTTTATTTTGAAAAAAAAACAAACAAAGAAAAAGGCGCACTGTGGGATTTCTTGCTCGATACTACTGTGTAACGTACCAGGAGATGTGACGTACCTGCCAGCAGGACGCACACGACATAAAGGCAGATTGGAATCAGAATAATCGTCTGCGTAGCTCAGTTGGTAGAGCGACTTGTTCCGGAATAAGCGGCCTCGGGTTCGAATCCCGGCGTAGACCAAAAATGACGGAGAAATTTACTTCGTTTTAATGGCGCCCGAACTATCCGGATGACCCGGCCGTTCAAAATCTCGCATTGGTGTGATGTTATTTCCACACCGCGAGACAGGAAAAATCAGAGAATTCCTTCTCCAGCGCTTCGAAAAATAAAAATGTGTGATGTTGCATTCCATACAGCAGATTGACTGGGAGTTCTCAAGTGCACGTTCTACAAGGGATGGCTGCCTGCAACGATTCATGGTCACGGCTGACCCGTGGGCCATGCCCCCGGCCCTCTTTCGGGGGGGGAGATGTGACGTACCTGCCAGCAGGACGCACACGACATAAAGGCAGATAGGAATCAGAACAAATGTCTGCGTAGCTCAGTTGGTAGAGCGACTTGTTCCGGAATAAGCTGCCTCGGGTTCGAATCCCGGCGTAGACCAAAAATGACCGAGAAATTTACTTCGTTATAACTGCCAGCGAAGTGAAAAGTGATTGGTGATGACAAAATATTGTCGTGTCTTTCTTCAGGCAACGGAGATTTCCAACGGTATTCTCTTTGCGTTTGTTTTTCTGTGCGATTGTCAGGAGCAAGGTATAGGCAAACCCCTGTCGCCTGCTTCTCTGGCGAATCACTCTCTCACATCCCACGTGTCACATTGTAAGATTGAGAGTTACTTTTCACATCGCATCTTTTGCATTGATTATTCAGAGGTTTTCGTTTGATGTGCTAACATCCCGTTCTCATGGTTTGTCGTGTAGGAATTAATGCCTTATTTGTTAATATGGATCAATTTAATATTAAAGGGACCGAAAAAGGCGAGTGACTTCCGAGGAGTAATGATGAAAACAACATCCACATTTTGGAACTGTTAACTCCTGGCTAGCTAGAGAAAATTGGTGTTCCTGTGAAACATACTCTGAATCTTGATATGTTATCAAGAAAAGAGCAAAAACTGAAATTAAACGTACAAGAGGTTACGTAATTCTAAAATCGCCATCAGAATTAGATAGAATAGCATTAACATTACTGCGGAAGGACATTTTGACTCTCGCAGATGCGTTTGAAAACACATGTGAATCGGTTAGGTTATGTCTTGCAAATGAAGGGCGACAGTTTAAACTTTTCCTGTAAGTAAGTGGGTAAATCATACGTTTCCGTAATACAATTATTTGATTTCCATATAGCCCACCATTCCCAACGCCGATAGACTTTTTGAACGCCCTGAATGTATATATATCAGTGGTGTATATTCAAGGCTAGCTAAGCTAGCAGCGAAGCCCAAAGAATACACAAGTAAAACTGAATTAAATATACACAAATAAAAGTCAATTATCAATGGTATTAAATTATGTTGCTGCTTTCGCTGCAAAAAAACGAGTGCGGATTCGCTTCTTTGACTCAGTTTGGAGAGCGAAAACCAACGGCACAACGCAAGCAGCTCTTCCAGAGTCTTCGCAGTTCTGATGCGAAAACTTTCCTCACCATCGCCTGCTAGCGTTTCCATGACAACATGAATCAGCTGGTAGAAAAAATGGGCCATTGCTTTGGCAAAACGGTTCGCTCAGAATAGAGAAGACTTAGACTATCTCAGGCACTTGCACACTCCCGCCCATAACAGTGTTTTGCGAGAGTTGTTTAGCGAGAGTTGTTTCAGTTTTTGTGAAGTGTCAATGAATTATAATCAGAGTTATTATATCTTAAATTCGTGGCTTTGTTGGATTCGAACTGTTTTGGTAAATTTTGTGAAAGCTTCTCTGAACATCTGCTGTCAGAACTTAGAGAACTCTGTGCTTCAAATTTTGATACGGATCGACTAAAAATTAACTGAAGGTGTTTTATTCCCTTGATGAATACAAAAACAAATCCGTAAGAGAGATTACGTGTTACATAAAGTCGAATAAATTGGACAAAGTGTTTAGTGAGGCGTACAAATTAGCAGACCTCATATTAAGCTTTCCATCAACAACTGCATCTGCCGAAAGAAGTTTTTCTGCATTAAAAGGATCAAGATATATCTTGGAGCTAAACAAGGACATTCACGTCTGAAAAACTTGGCTGTTTTGTCAGTAGAGAAAAACATTCTTTTTAAATATGAAAAAGTACTCGGAAGAAACATTTTATAAAAACATAGCACTCAAATTCACCCAAAAGGAAAGAAGAATGGAGTTCATGTACAAATAAAGTATTCAGAAGAAGAATGGAGTTCACGTACAAATAAGTGTTCAAATCCCAATCCTCATAATTATTTGGTATTATGTTAGCAAAGGCACGTACCTAAAATTTACTTAACAATTGAAAATTATATATATATATATAATAAATATTTAAAAACACGAGAAAAGTTTAAGGCTGTTACTGAAGCCCAAAGAATTATAACTGAAATGCAATGATACGAAACTACAAAATTACAAAGCTAATACCTCGTTTGCGCAATATGCAGCAGACTGAAGGAATTAGCGAATTATAGAGTTATGAAACAACAACAACGGAATATAGAACAAAAAATTTGAAGACAGGAACGTAGAAAAATAGAAATAAAAATAAAATGAAACTGGAAAATCCAGGCTGCCTTCATCAGGAGAGCAACAACCCGGGGAAGTGGCTTTTCTGGTATCAGTGAACGACTAGGAAAAACCAATTGTTGACTGATCCTGCTCCCGAAGCCACTAAATTCAGACCAGTAAGAATGAGATACCTCCGAATGCTAAAAATATGTAGAGAACAAAAAACACGGTAACTTACCCAAAGATGGTGCGAATCCTGCTGCCGGAGTAAACAGCTAAGCAACCACTACCACTGAAATACGAAGGGAAGGAACAAAAAGTAAATAGTTAACTCGGGAATGTTGTAATAGAATGTTAAGCAAAAACGGGGAACCTAATTGGCCGAACCAGGTGAGCGTAGCAATAGATGCAAGACTGTGTATGAAGATGTTCATCTACATGTTCATCTTGTTCATCAGATGTTCATCTACATACTCAGTCTTGCATCTATTGCTACGCTCACCTGGTTCGGCCAATTAGATTCCCCGTTTTTGCTTAAAATTCTATTACAACATTCCCGTGTTAACTATTTATATCATGTTCCTTCCTTTCGTATTTCAGTGGTAGTGGTTGCTCAGCTGTTTACTCCGGCTTAAGGATTCACACCATCTTTGCGTAAGTTACCGTGTTTTTTGTTCTCTACATTTTTTTAGCATTCTGAGGTTTCTCATTCTTACTGGTCTGGATTTAGTGGCTTTGGAAGCAGGATCAGTCGACTATTGGTTATTCCTAGTCGTTCACTGATACCAGAAAAGCCACTTCCCGGGTTGTTGCTCTCCTGATGAAGGCCACCTGGATTTTTCAGTTTCATTTCATTTTTTATTTTTATTTCTATTTTTCTACGTTCCTGTCTTCACATTTTTGTCCGATATTTCTTTGTCGTTGTTTCATAAATCTCTCTCTCTCTCTCTCTCTCTCTCTCTCTCTCTCTCTCTCTCTCTCTCTATATATATATATACACTGAAGAGCAATTGAATTAGATATACCTGTCTAGTAACGTGTAGCACCACCTTTTGCCCTGATGATGGAGGCGATTCATCTCGGCATGGACTCGACAAGACACCGGAAGCGGAAGCGTTGGGAAGTCATACGGATCTACGACCTCTGAACAAGCTCCCACAGTTCACTAAGATTTGATGGAGGGGGTTCAGAGCCTCGAATATCTCTCTCAATGGTATACCAGATGATCCCGTTGGGATTGAGGTCAGGTGACCTAGCTAGCCAAGAAAGCGAGGTCACGTCGGTGGAGTGTTCATCCAATAATTCGGATACCATTCGGGAGTGATGGCACGGTGCATTGTCTTGTTGCAGGATGAGGTCCCCAGTGGGATGTTGAAGACGCACAAACATGGGAGCAAATGGTCGTCCAGGATATCCCCGTAACATTGACCTGTGAAGGACGATGTCACATGTTCCAGGGGTCCCATTTCAGTCCACGTAAACAGTCCCCAGACTAGAATGCCACCCCCACCAGCTTGAAGAGTACCCTGCTGGCAAGAAGGATCCATCGCTTCATGTGGTTTGCGCCGTACTCGTATCCTGCCATCCACATGTACCAACGTGAATCTCGACTCATCAGTCCAGGCAACATTTTTCCACATATCTAGGGTCCAGTGGCAATGTTCCCGCGCCCATGCTAACTTTTGCTCCCTGTGATGTGCTGTCAGGAGCGGTACCCTTGTGGGAAGATGGCTTCTGTACCCCATAGCAAGGAGATGGTTCTGGATGGTGTGACAGTTTACACGTTTTTGTGCACCAGCGTTAAACGGCCGAGTGATTTCTTGAACTGTGGCCCGTCTATCCGCTGTTACAATGCGAGCTAGCTGACGATCACCTCGCTCATTCACACGCTATTGTCCACGGTAGTTGGCCCTTGCAGGGATGGTTTTACCGGATTCGATGTACTCATGGTGCACCCGTAACACAGTGGCTCGTGAAAATCCCAGTGCCTGCACGACTTCCGAGATGGAGTTACTCATTTGTCGGGCACCGGCAATTTGCCCACGATCAATTGCCCTTAGATCCTTCGTCTTACCTATACTGCGTCCGACTCTTAATGATTCCGTCGCATCGCTCCTTATATTGTCGGATCGCTGCATACGTTATGTCGTTTCCGTTTACAGGGACGCCCACAGCGCCACATTTTCATAACGCCAGCTGTCTCTAATTCAATTGCTCTTCAGTGTACAATGGCAATAAAACATAGTAGATGAGTATATTCACAGATATAAGTTGAGCTACAGAAGTGACCGACAACAATGTGACATGAGTAATGCACGAGAGATACACAGTGAAAAATCAATATGAACAATTCCAGTAGAAATGTGTAACAAAGGTAAAAGTATAGTTATAATACTATGTACAATGTAGTGATGCACTGGGTAGGTGCCTGTGAGAGGCTAATATTAAATGAGCAAGAAATATTTATAATATGTACAACATGTGCGGTAATAGAATGGTTAGTGTCAAATAGAAAGTGTAAAAGACAATGTTATAACATGAATAAGTAGAGTACAATGGTAAAAACTTTACAAGGTGCAAGTGATACAAGTAAAATTGCAAATGGCAAATTAATGGAGAACAGTTCTCAAAGAAGGAGTTGTACATCTATTGAGGGATCAGTAAACCAGGTTCGATTTGGTGACCGAACCCGGAGAAAGCGACGTTTCTGAAAGTCAGTTAAGGCAGGCGCATATGCGAGGTGCAATCGCGACAGAAGCCTGTTGCGAAAGATACAACACATGGCATCCCATGCGAGGTGCAATCGCGACAGAAAGATACAACACATGGCATCCTACTATTCAAGTTCACTATCTTGAACGGATATGTCAGATGGTGGCGGGATTGTGTCATCGGCTGCTGTGCAATGGAGGTCTAAACGTCGAAAGAATTTCGTTAAGCAGCGCGGATCACCAAACGTTTCACGAGGCACCGCTTGAAGATAAGAACGGATGATTTGCAATTGTAAGGGAACATCAGGTAGAATTGCAGTATAAGAGGGTAAAAAGTTTTTAAACTGTTTGTTTTGACGGGGACCTGCAATGAAATTATATTTAATATCCCCAGTGACTGGAATTTGAGGAAGAGAAAAAGTTTTTAGAAATTGAAGAAATTCGTGTGAGAGAACTGGGTATCAGTATCAAGTTCAACAGAAATATCTGATGCAGTATAGCCGACTGAGTGATCGCTACGGTCAGAGTGGTCAGTCGTTGTTCGGGTTTTCTTGGCACGAGCATTGTGGGTCCTTCGACGCTTTCGCTACGATCAGAGCGGCCAGTCGTTGTTCGGGTTTTTTTGGCACGAGCATTGTGGGCCCTTCGACGCTTTCCTCTACCCCGAGGAGGGTAGCATCAGAGTTGTTAGGTACTTTGAAATGACTAGACACAGTGGACCAACCAGGAGAAACAGACGATTGTACTTGAGCATACCCCAAGTCACATCTTCCATCAGACACACCTCTCCGTCACATCTTCCATCAGACACACCTTCGCTTGTTAGTTCAGGGGGAGTTACTCTAACAAGCAGAGGTGTGGCTGATGGAAGATGTGACGGAGAAGGATACACAGGTCCGGATTCTGCAGGTCGTTGCGAAGTCACGTATTGACCAACGGCTGTAGTGCTACTTTTGTCTGAAGTAGCGCGTTGACCAACGGCTGTAGTGCTACTTTTACTTTTGTCTGAAGTCACGCGTTGACCAATGTCTGTAGTGCTACTTTTGCTTTTGGCTTGTGCTGAAGTCGTTGAGAGTACCGCTGAATCAGACGGTGTTTCGGCTGTCGAAGTTGTAGTAGAAGTGCGATGTGGACATAAGACACGAGGGTGTCCATAACCTTTACAGATAGAACACATAGTGCCGACAGTAATGTTGATATCACGGATGTGCGTATCACAACGAATACTGAAATTGGGTGGAACTCGTGGTTTCGCTTCATCAGACGGAAAAACTACTCTTACACTTCGCCGTAGGCCGAGATAATAACGATCTTCCGGCTGGGTTGGGAAAGAGGAGAAGGTGGTGATTGTGCCAACTATAGGTCCAAAATTTTGCTCAATGGACAATAAGAGTTCGTCAGAAATTTTTTGCAGGACTGGGGAAAACTCAGAACAGTAGGATGTGGGAGATAGGGTTAGCGTTAATATGGCAGTCACCAATAGAAAGTCCATCATTTATAACTTGCTGTACAGATTTGGGATCAGAGAAATATGCGGTTAATTTGCCATATTTCCGGCCCACGAGTGTGATGGCTGACTTCAGGAAGAGTAAACGAAGTGCTGCGCTGTACGCAGTGAGCATAATATTGGCAAAAGCAAGGAAGGCAACGCCGAGTGCAACTTTACTAAGGAAGTACTGACCAGCCGGCGAAGTTGCTGGAAGATCGACGAAGAAGTTGGAGTTAGCATCACACTTCATCTGATAAGGTCCTTTGATAGAAGAAGCCATCGTCCCACGAGGGTACCGCTGCTGACCACACATCATAGGGTGCAAAGATTAGCATGGGCGCAGAAACATCGCCACTGGACCCTAGACATGTGGAAAATGTTGCCTGGACTGATGAGTCGAGATTCACGTTGGTATATGCGGAACGCAGGATACGAGTACGGCGCAAACCACATGAAGCGGTAGATCCTTCTTGCCAGCAGGGTACTCTTAAAGCTCGTGTGGTTGGCATTCTAGTCTGGGGACTGTTTACGTGGACTGAAATGGGACCCCCTGGTACGTGTGACATCGTCCCTCACTGGTCAGCGTTACCATTTGCTCCCGTTTGTGCGTCTTCAGCATACCACTGGGACCTCATCCTGCAACAAGACAAAGCACCGTGTCATCGCTCCCGAATTGTATCCGAATGGTTGGATGAACACTCCACCGACGTGACCTCGCTTCCTTGGCCAGCTAGGTCACCTAACCTCAATTCCATCGAGGACATCTGAGATGCCATCGAGAGAGATGTTGGATTCGTATGGCTTCCCATTCGTATGACTTCCCACCTTTCGCCCTCATGACGGCGGCGATTTGTCTCGAATCCATTCCGAGACAAATCGCCGCCGTCATGAGGGCGAAAGGTGGTGCTACACGCTACTAGACAGGTATCTCTAATTCAATTGCTTTTCAGTGTATATGTGTAGAAATGAATTTACGCCATATCATCCGAGTAGGGAAAGATTCTTACAACTTTAGGAATTATTGAGATATTTTTCACGACGGGAGTCAAAGTGTAGATAATGAGCATTCATCAACTGGCCAGGAGATCCCGAGTGAGGCAATAAAGGCAGCCGGCGCCTTTCTGAGAGTACGGAAGCAAAAACACGGAAGCTTGGATCTAGCGCATGAAGGGGTGAGATATGTAAAATATCCGTCTGAGGGAAAAACAATTTCGGTCCCCCAAACACAGCAAGGAATACCAAAGAAAATAGAATTGTTTTTAGAATGAGCGATGCCGGAAGAATATCGAGACAGAAATAAAATTGGAAACCGGATTTTGGAAGCAGCGAGTTTATACAGAAAGACGCCAGATAGAAACAGTAGGAATAAATCATATGTAAAAATATAAGAAGCAATATAGGATTCAGAAAAAGAATAAACTGTCGCCTTCCTAATATATAGCATTGAATAAATAGCACGACTGCATAAGAGAACGTTTTCTCATTAGTAGTCAAAATCACGGGACTCTTAATTTCCTTGAAAGCGAAGATCTAAAAAAACTCACGCGAATGAGCACTGACAGTGAACAGCTCTCTTGCAAATATACAATTTAACATTTTCATTCAGATGATGGTCTAATATTCACATTTTCAGTATAAATCCTTAATACATGTTCAGAAAATGCGGAACTGATTAAGCTGATAATGATCATGTTCGGAATGGTAAAGAATGTATGAGTCAACTTGACATATTGATGAGAGTTTTTTTTTATTTGAATTTCTTTTTTGATTTCTGTTATGGTATGCAAAATTTGGTTAATTCTCATTTTCCGATCGTTAACGCTACATTTTTTCTCTCGCTTAATGTTTTTTTTGGCAATCACTTGAGATCAAAAGTTGTTTGCAGTTGTATCATGACGATAATAAGAATTTTGCTAGATTGTGAGATTGTTGTAATTTCTTATGAGAGAGATGCTAAGAGAGTTTTGCCTACTCGTTAATGATTAATTCTTTCACTCTGAACATTAAACTTTGTTGATATCGAAGTCTTAAATTGCTCTGGAGTTCCTTAGACTTGAGAAGTGTTCTATGTATTGAGAATATGCTGCATTTTGATATCGAAGTATTAGATGATTACGTATGAATTTAATTCTGTTTTGATGTGCTGTCTGAAGTGCCTACCGAGATCAATAAAAGATTGAAATAGTTGAGCAGACTTGACTTTTCTTGCGGTTATGCTATTTAGTGCCTAAGCTTCCTTTAAGTGTTTTGTTAAGCTATTCGGAGCAATACTTAACTCTGCAAAACGTATCAGTACGAAGAGCATTTACATTTAAGAAATGCTAGAGTTTTTGTGTAACATAGACAGTTAACAGATATCTTCAACCAAGTACATTAAGAACATTACAGAATATTTTTTCTGAAATTATTATCGTTCTTTTCAAACGCGTCATGCTATCCTCGCGTCCTAAAAATAGGTAGAATTATTTAGATACCTGTGAACGTCTCTAAAACCACGCCAAGGCTTTACAGTTCAGACAAACTGAGGAAACACTGATTTAAGATTTAAGTGTACGGATTTGAGCTGGAAGCTTTGTTCTTTTCTCCTCAGGATTCAGAGCTAAGTGATCGCTGTTGTCATGGAATCCCGCTCGGTTTGTTTCCCTTAAATCAAAGAAGGCGATACCTTTTGTTTTATCTCAGTCAACAACAGAGGTCTTTCTCCCTTGAGATGGAACGTTTCTCTAAAAGTTGAGGGATTAGAGATTTCCTTTTTCACATTTTGCATTGTGAATGGATACCATTATTTAGTCTCGACGCCGGAGTTGGAAATGGTTTCGTGATTGTTTGCAGTTCCGACAAGGCTTTTCATACAAACAATCGGAATTCCCTCTGAATCATGCATACATCCACATATAAATGATGAAGATCGTCTGAACACCCACGTGATGTGGTAAAAATATCCGGAAGCTATGCTTATTTCATTAAAGGAGTGGAAAAAACTTACTTTATCTTATAATATAATACGTACGATCAGCAACGATTGGTATTCCTAAACATTTATCTCTCCAGAATTACCAACTGGTTTATTTTTGCACCAAAAGCCATTAAATAAGAGAAAATGGCGATACCATCAAATCTATGACACGATGTTCCTTCATGCATTTATAACGAAATGATATTGGATTCTTAATTTAGAGCACACGTCCTTTGACAATAAAGAGAGTCTACAAATTAGAAATCTAAAAATACTATACAATTTGGAATCAGCAGTACCTAGAAAATGAAACTTCCTTGTAACTTTTCATTTTGTTTTAGGTTATTCTGCACACATAACTACAAATACACGGTAACTCAATCTAATGAGAAATTCGGAGGCGAGTAATAAGAAATTGTGTAGACAATCTTGGGAACACCTAAGTAAAAACAAAATTTCGAAAACGCGTTTCAACAGGAAAAATCCAAATATATACACTAACTTCTTCTAGCATTAGCATTGCGACAGTAAAACTTTAAATTGTGTGGACATTCACGATTACAGTAATAGATATTTCGTGTAAAAGTAATTGCTCTATTCCACTTTCTGAGGAAGTGGAAGTACGTTAAATCCAAAAGTAGCAACTTCTTAGCGAAAAATCATACATTGAGGAATTTAAAATCCAGTAAAAAGACTTAAATGTTTTCAGTCTGCTATGTGGAAGCACAAAAACCGTGAGAGAAATCTCAGTATTCAGCCTCCAATCGGGAAATCCTCAATGAAAAATCAGCTCATGTTCATAATCTTACCTATAAGTTAAGTTGCTCAATACGAAATATGTTTTTGTACCGACAAATAGGTGTGGAGATGTTGTCGATATAGATTGACGTTCAGGCAGACATGTTGATTGAAAAAGCTAATGCACTTTTTAAACATCTTCGGAAATTTTTATATATTAGTTGTAAAATAAAATATTACATAACATTTTAAATTTTCTACTCGTCGCTTTTATGTTATTTTAACATTTGTTAAGAACTGGCGTTTGCCACATTAGTATGAAAATGTATAACTTCGCCCAAACTCAGTGTTCTAAATGGCATTTTCGAATTAACTGTGTCAATGTTAGTACTAACCAAAGAGTTCGAACGGCAGAAGTATTGTATGAATTAAATTTTATAAACAAATATTGAACAGATTTCTAGAAATAATTTATGGGTGTTTTAGACATAGGGTCTCAGGTGCTTGATTGTCATGAATAACAGTTCTGCAACATATCAGAGAGATTAAGCAATCATCAGCAGCAGTACCATAAGTAGTGAGTTTTCTTAACAGACATGTATAGTTGTATACAGAGATGATATACATTGAAGTGCCAGAAAAACTGGTACACCAGTCTAATACTTGGTAGGCCCCTACGGGAGCGCAGTACAGCTGAAATACGGCGGGGCATGTACTGCACTGGCTTCTGGAATTATGCTGTAGGCAATGCTCACCATACTTCCGGCAGAGCGTTCCACAATTCGGGTGTATTCCGAGGTCTCGGATATCTGTGTTCGATACCGCGTTGCATGGCATCCTAAATGGGTTCTATCACTTTCAGATCTGGGTACTTGGGTGGGAATGTCAACACCCCAAACTCAGATGAATGCTCCTCTAACCAGAATGTGGCGTCCCGACACTTGTGTGGAGGTGCATTGTGCTGTTGGAACAGACCCAACCCATCAGCATGAATGCAGGATATGAACGGGTGTACCTCGTCAGAAAGGATGCGCACATAGCGTTGGCCGGTCACAGACGTTCGTAGACGTACAAGGTGTCACAGTGAGGTTCAGTTTAACACACACCATACCATTACGGACCCCCCACCAGCCGGTACATTTCTCTGTTGACAGGTGGGATCCATGGCTTCATGGGGTTTGCGCCACACACGATTCCTTCCATCTGCCCGATACAGTTGGAAACGCAGCTCGTCAGACCAGGCTACTTGTTTCCAGTCATCAAGTGTCCAGTGGCGGTATTGCCATGCCCAAGCGAGGCGCATACCTCTGTGTCGTGCACCCATCAAGGGGACTCGAGTTGGGCGTCGGCTCCCAAAGCCCATATCGTGCAGGCTACTTTGCAGAGTCCGGACGCGTGATGCTTGTTGAGGCTCCAGCATTGAATTCCGATGATACCTGCGAGAGTGTTGCACGCCTATCGCGTGAAACGATTCTTGACAGCCGACGAGGGTCACGTTAACCCAATGTCTTTTTAGGGCCACACTGGTATCGTAGGTTGGAGGTTTTGCCGGAATTCTTGTAGTCACAGTACAAATGGTCGTCCCTGAAAATCCGAACTTCGTTTCTACCTCCGAAATACTATGGCCCATCTCACGACCGCCAGCTATGACACCGCGTTGAAAATCGCTTAAATCGTAATTACTTGTCATTCTCATGCCGAAATGTCTATCGCTTTATATACGCTCTGTCGGATGCAACCGAGAACGCCAAAAGGGACGTTGCTATGTAGTTTGCATAAGCTCGTCTGCACCAGTTTTTCTGGCACTTCAGTGTATGTCACAATGGGTTGAGCAAAGAAGGCTTTTCGCTTTTTGGTGATCTACGTCGTTTGTACCAATTTTAAAGGCTATTTTTTTCCCAGACACTTTTCAGAATATGTATCACTATTTACATATTTTGTATATTTAACGTTGGTTTGAAAATCAGAGACAATATTGATAAGTTTCTTTATTTTACCCTTTAACCGGATGAAACAAATTAACTCGGGGTTAGCAAAATGGACTAATATCAACTCGAACGAATATATTCGTAGTCTAAATCAGCAAAATGTGGCTCGGACGAGTAAACTGCGTATTCAGAAAGCGTTACTATTTTTATTATCCTAAGTGGCTATTTAGAGGAAGACTGAATCTAATCATTTCTGCCATTACCTGATAAAAAGGTTATCTGACGCTAATCCTTTCATATTGACGTTAATCCTCTCTGTCTTTTTATCTTCTAAAAGAGCTATGCGACGAACTTAAGAAAGGCGAGAGAAGATATTTGATTAACTTGTTTCTAACCAGTGGCATGATATTCAGGTCAGGGGGACTAGTGCCTTTCCATTAAGGTCAAGGAGTAAATAAAGGACTAGAAGGAAGCTTTAATAACCCTTGCCAGGTTTATGATAAGCACTCATTAGTTGGAAGGTAGAAAATTGTTTTGCTGTAGCTTTCATGAAATCCGCCTGCTATGTGAATATTTCTGTTTGAGAACAGCAGAAAATTTCGGGCACATATTTGGTTCAGATACATCGGCCACTTAAAGGGTTAACACTGTTTTTCTACCACATAGGTAAAAACCTGGTACAAAAGCAATAATTGAGATGTGCTCCATACGGTGTGATATCTTTGAACTTCGCAAAGTGTTGTAGAAATTACTCACTAGCTTATGAACCACAGTCAAGGAGATTCATTAGAGATGATAAACGTTCAAACCAAGTTATTAATGGAAAGAAGCCCACATAGTAGGGCCTTAGCAATTGCACAGACACTGAAAACGTCCAACCTCAATGTGACACTGCATTTGGCAAAGCTTGGGTCTGTGAACGAGTGAGAGAAATGTTCTCGATCTCATGTTGGTTTGCTATTCACTGCTAAAACGGAAACAGAACGACTTATTTCTGAAACGAAGAGTGTCGAGCGATAAGACACGGATTGTACACACTAACGTGGAGCTGAAAATTTCATGGAGCAAGCAAGAATTAGTTACTCCAATGAATTTAATTACTCCCGTAATCGTAAAAATCCACATGATGTGTGTAAGGTGGAACTGGAAGGTACTCTATTGCGAGATTTGGCCGAACAACTAACCGATCAATTCTAATAGAGACTGTTCTCAATTGAACCAGGTTAATGCTAGTCTGATGAAAAATGTCCAGAAATGTCACTTGATGAAAAATGTCCAGAAAAGGTCTACATGAAAGACGCAATCTTCGACTGCGACAACGCCAGACGACATGTTTCTTTGTTCACCAAGAAGATATTGTTGAAGCTTGGCTGTGATCTCTTTTATCGCTACTCCATTTAGCCTGTTACTGGGGATTCAGATTAACTTAGATTCCGTTATTTTCACGGTTTGATCAACGGAAGAACTTTGCTTCTTAGGAGGTCTGCAAACATCATCTTGACCAATTCTTCGCCCCTTCAAAGTTTTGGGAAGATGTAATCTTCAATCAACCCGATATATGATGATTGGTACTAGAAAACAATAGTGCCAACATTAATAAATATAATTCCAATGGTGTATAACAGTTTTGTCTTTCTCATCGGTTTGCAAATGGATAAAAAACTTTTTACATAATCCACTGTTACCTTACTAATGAAAATATGTTCACAATCGCGTCACGAAATTGGCAAAATAAATGTTAGCTTTGTAGCAGTAAGGCACTCATAGCTATTTATACATTACTATCTTACGTAAATAGTTGCAGGCGGGTAGTCAAAAACGTAGGCTTCAGGCTAGTCGTCCGAGCTGGATCGGCGCGCATCCCGTATGGGGGGGGGGGGGGTCGAACACATTTCACTCCCTGGAACCCGAGCTCCTAAAGCAAAAAAGAACAACTGCTTATAAACTTTGAGCCGCCCCGGTGGCGCAGTGGTCTAAGGCGCTGGCCTATGATCATTCGTCCGTGAGGGGTCCGGGTTCGAATCCCGGTCAGGCATTGATGTTGTGTTTGTCTTACGGCACTGGCTCTCTCCCTTCCCTGTAACCAGTGACCCTAAATTAGGGACGGGCGACTGCTTATAGCCCATTGAGTTGCTCACGGTGGTCGTTAAACCTCCAACCAAAAAAAAAAAAAAATAAAATAAACTTTGAGTTTATGGATTCTAGCGGTGGTCATTAATCCTCTCCTTCCCCAGTGACAGAGGAAACGCCAAGAAGGCAACGGCATACACCGAAGACAATGTTGCTTAGCAGGTTCAGTCCTGTATTGGTTTCTGCACAACAGCGCAGTTCGGGAGTATGGCCCTATTTAAATTTCTTAAAGTACGTCAGATTTTCAGTTTCAAAATTTAAGGAACTTTGGATAAAGGTTTTACTGCTAAGATCGCTAAGAAAGCATTCAATAGTGATCATTAGCGTTATTGGAATTCCAAACGCACTGAGGAAAATGGAAACTGGAACACCAAGAAAGATCCGTACGAATTTAGAGATGGTCAGTAATGAGGAAATATTACTGATTATGGTTATAAATTATAAAATTTTATTTTCATCATATGTAATTTATTTGACTTATACAAATTGTTTTTCTGCTTTTGGGCGTATTGGACTCTTTATTAGATGCATTAGGACAGTAACACAATCCTGAGGAATGAACTTTTAGATAGTTTCTTCAAAACCTTATTTCAAAGCCGTCGTCCTTCATAATGGAAATGGTAATTAGTTAATCCCCCTTGCTACTGTAAAGCACATGAAGGAGTCGCATCAAAATGAAATGACGATGATGCAGTATGAAAAGTATTCATGGCACATTTGTGAAGATTTAAAGGCGATAGTTCTCGCACTAGGACTTCAGCTTGGATACACGAAGTTCTGTTGCTTTTTTATGTGAGCAGTACAATAGGACAGGAAAAACACTTTATTGAAAAGCAATGGCCAAAAAGAAAAAATTCTAACACACGCAGAGAAAACGTCGTTTGACAGCCTCTTGTAAATTGTGAGAAAGTGTGCTTTCCACCAATGCATATCACTTGGTTTGATGAAGAACTTCGTCAAAGCGATAGATCGTAATGTCCAAGGTTTTCTTTTCCTAAAGAGAAATCATCCTATAATAAATGATACAAAAATCAGAGAAGGGATATTAGTTGGACCACTAATAACGAGCTCATGAAGGATCCTGAGTTTGGGCCACCCTTAAATGAGTCTGAGTCATCTGCATGGGGGACCATTTCAAAAAGCGGTGAGAAACTTCGTGGGAAACAAGCAGGCCGAGAACTACAAATAATTGGTTAGTGAACTTCTTGAAAACTACAGAGCCCTGGGATGCAATATATCTCTGAAAATCCAGAATTTGGGATTTACATTTGAACTTTTGTCCCCGAAATCCTGAATATGTAAGTGAAGAACATGGTGAACGCTTCCACCAGGATATATCAACGATCGACCCTCCATACCAAGGAAAATGGAACACTTAAATGCTTGAAGATTACTGCTAGACACTAAAAAGAGGCCCTTTAAAGGGCAAACTAATTTTTTCTTAAAAGCTGTAATTAATTTAAAAGGCCCTTTTAAAGGCAAGTTCATTTTTACTCAAAAACTATAATAAAATGAAAAAGGACCGTTTAAGGGCACACTCATTTTATTTTTTAGAAAAAAAAAATAAGAAGGCAATATCTTGAGTACATAAATGCTGTAATAAACAGACAAAACCTTGAGTGCATAAATGCAAACTGGTTTGTGTGAACTGAGTGTTTTTTCCCTCTGCTTTTCTTGTGTATGCTTTTTATTTTCCCTCACCTCTTGGATTCTCCGTTCCCTTGACATTTTCTGTGTTTGCGGTGGTGGAATGTTGGCATGTCATTGCTCTGAGTGTAATGCTGCGAGGTGTTACTCAGGTAAGTATGTAGGTCAGATTATAACTTCAGCCCTTAACGGAAAACCGTATACTTCTAGAACTCTTATTTTTTCAAACTTTTCTTTTTCGCTTTTCTATCAGGATATCCTGTTCCCGCCTCTAAAATTATTCCTTATTTTCTCCTGACAAAAAGCGCAGCGCGCTGTAGGTTCAGGAATCTAAACCTAAGTTAGAAGTTTCTTCTTCTTCTTTAAATGCATGTTTCTCAAAAACTAGTCCTCAGAAATTTGGCAAAGGGATTTGAAATCAGCATAAAGAATTCTGCAACAGGCAGCCGATCAGAGCATTTTAACATAAGAAAATAAATTTTGTCGAACAGTGTTATAGTGGATGAATTTTTACCATTCTTCTCGAATTCAGAAATAGGGAAAATTAAGATCGTCTGCAGAAGTGGAAGTTTCAAGGTGCTAAAATGCAAATAAATGAATGACTACATTTTTACCGCAAAACATCTACGACCATCAGATTTTTGTGCCTTGCATTGCATTATTGGAGCATGTCCTTTCGAATATGACAGAATTTTTTGTGTATTAAGCGAACTACGAGACGAAGTCACTGTTGCTATTCAGAAAACATGAACCGAAGAGCCAAAACCTTATTACCGGCGAGTCTTTATGCAAATTGAAGTAACTGGAGGTGAAAGACGGCAGTACAAAGGTCATGAAACGGCATAAATAAAATATGTACTTAACCATTGTTGTTCTTGTTCTTCAGAAGGGAAAGGAAGAGTCACAGCATTTCCGAGACACTAAGGCTTGTGGGGTTATCCCGGTCAGCCATGGTTAGTACGTATTGGGTGTGTGAAAAAGTTCTACCCGTTTCCTAATAGATGCAAATTGTGATCGGAGTAGTTACGTCACAGATGACCCTACGATGACGAATTTTCGGCCAATAACGCGTGGAACTGTACAGCATATAGATGAATTTGGTTTGTCCGAGTAAGTCATTCGTAACCAAAATCACGGACGGTGAAACGTGTCATGCGATAAGGAGCACGTTAGACATTGTTTACTATACTAGTTCGATAAAGGCCACGACTTTCCACAACATCTGTCAAGTGTATGGAGAGGATGCAGTTGATGATAGCACATGTCGCCGTTTGTCTCGGAAATTCCGGGACGGAGACAGAAGCTGTAAATATCAACTACGTCCTGGACGTCCATCCGTGGTGTCTGACGAGGATGTGGACCAGACCATAACAAATGACCCACATCCAACCGTTCAGGAATTAGCGGAAACGTTTTCGGCACAGAGAACAACAGTGGAGAGGCGGATGCATGCGCATGGGTTCATCACCAACTTCGATGACTGGGTTCCGCACCAGCTTTCTGCAAAGCAACGAGAGGAGAAAATCTGTACCTGTGTTTCTTTGCTTTCTCGTTACAGAAATGAATCGTTTTTGGAACGAATTGTAACGGGTGATGAGAAATGGGTAATGTACCGTAATTTAAAGCGTCGACGGACTGTGTACCAAGGTGCGGAGTCTGCTCCATTGATCTCAAGAGGAGGACTGCATCCCAAAAAGTTTTGTTGAGTGTTTGTTTGGTACTGGACCTTTGTTGGGAAGTGTTACCTCACCCGGCGTATTCCTCTGACCTGGCACCTACGGACTACCACGTTTTTCGATCATTGCAGGAAGCCTTCGCTATCCAAACCTACGATGATTTTGATGATGTGAAAACGGCATTACGTGATTTTTTGACTCAACACACGAGTTTTTTCAAGCGTGGAATTCACCTACTCATAGACAGATGGTAAGAGGTTATACATAATGATGGAAATCCTAATTATGTGAAATCCTAAGACGTCATTTGTCGTGTTCTCCTCCTTTCCTTACAGCCTACAAATACGGGTAGAACTTATGCATACACCCAATAAAAAAACAGTCCGAGGAGAAAAAATCCACGATCCGCCGGCAAGGTGTGAGCCGACTGTGACTCATCGATGCTAGAGGAGGTGAGTGAAGGTACAAGACAAAAGAAGAGATACTGTGATACAATTTGCCAGCAATTTTAATGCTGGTAATGGGGATAATGCATCACAACACACAATATGTCGAACTCTGCTGAAAATGGGTCTGTACAACCGCAGATCTCTCCGAGTGCCCTTGCTAACCTCGGATCACAATCGAAAGTGCGTAAAATAGGCAAGCGAGCATCAAACCTGGACCTTGAATGATCGGAAGAAGGACGCCTGGTCCGATGAATATCGTTTGCTGTTGTTTTGAAGGCCGTATACTTGTGCATCGTTTACATGGGGACGTGTTGGCACCATGATGCACCATGGGAGAAAAGATGCCGATGGAGGAAGCGTAATGCTTTGGGAAATGTTCTTCTGGAAAATCCTGGGTACAGTCATTCCTGTGCAGGAAACCGCGACGTATGCTTCCTACCTAAACATTATTGCAGACCAGGTACATCCTTCCATAACAACAGTATTCTTCGGTAGTTGTTCCTTCTTTTACCAGGATAATGCGCCATGTCACAGAGCCCATATTGTTCCAGAATAGTTCATTGAACAAAAGGAAGACTTCCAGGTATCGCCCATGCCTCCAAATTCTTCAGATATCAATCCAACGAAACATCTGTTATTTGCGTTGAAACAGCAACTCCTATCTGCCGCGGCTCAACCACCTCAGCTACAAAAGCTAAAAGGTTCTTCTGGTAACGTATTGGTACCAGATACCACAAGACACCTTTAGATATCTTCTAGCGTCCATCCCTCTCCGGGAAAGAGCTATTTTGGAGGAACGTGGAGGACCAACATCATATTATGCAGGTGGTTATGATGTTTGGCGTCTTGGGCGCATTTAACGCCGCTGTTATTGCAATGAATGTGAGCAAGTGCATAGCATTGAAGAGCTCTTTCATTTTGGTACGATATATTCCCAAAATCGCACACGTATCTCGCAAGACTAAACAAATCAAGACTCGTTCGCACTTTGGCACATACAGCTTATGGATGAACACCATCTAAAGTGCGGAAAGCAAAGATTTTCTAAACGCATAATCGCTGTGGTCGTAGCAGAAGCTTAATCACACTCGTACAGAATTCAACTACCAATTGAATACCACCAGTGCTGCTTGCCTAAAAGGGAATTTCAATAACAAATCAGTTAACAACAATCATCCATCCGCTACTAAAGTAAAGTACACTGCTGGCCACCCAAAATGCAACACCAAGAAGGACACGAGATGGCAAAGCCAGATTTACTGGACACATAACAACAGATACAAAGATGAAACGATTGAGCTTACAGGCCCGTGCGACTTGCGGAACACGCAGGCATCAATAGTTCGTATGGCCTCCATCCCTGGCAATAACGACCTCCACACGCCGCGGCATCGAACGAAAGAGGCTATGGAAGTGGGCTTGGGGTATGTCGGTCCAGGTTGCTTCCATACGTTGCCACAGTTCATCAGGCGTAGCCGCGTGTAGTGCTTGCCGGGTCACTCGGTTGCCGTTAAGCCACCAGACGTGTTCGATGGGCGACATATCGGGAGAACAGGTGGACCACGGCAGTAGTGACACCTGGTGGGCAGTAAAGAATTGTTGCACGATGCGTGCCACGTGCGAGCGCGCATTTTCCTATTGAAACGCGGCCGCTGGCAGGTCCTGGTGGTAAGGGAGGACTACAGGCTCCAAAACGTCGGAGATGTAGTGGTGGCTGTTGAGTGTACCGGCGATGCGTACCAGAGGTGTGCGGGCGTCATATTTAATTGCACCCCAAACCATAACGCCAAGAAACGGACCGGTATGGCGATGCATAATGCAGGCGTCATACAGTCTCTCGCCGCGGTGCTGCCACACGCGGATCCGACCATCGTGGTGTTGCAGGCAGAAGCGGGATTCGTCGGAGAAGACATTGTAGTGTCATTCCGTAGTCCAGTTGCGGCGTTCAACGGCCCACTACCGCCGCACTCGCCGGTGGTGTAACGCCAATGGTAATCGGAGAAATGGGTGCCGTGCGACATGTCTCCGCTCCTGCAGACGACGTCGAACGGTACGTGCTGACACAGGTTGTTGCGCAACACACCCTAATTCCTGCGCTAACGTTCGTGATGTGGCGGTGCGAGCCGTCAATGCCCGCCGCACAATATGCCGGTCCTCTCGTTCGGTGATGTGCCGTGCCTGCGGCAATCGCTCACGTCGGTCCGTTCGTCCCTCCTGCACCCACCGAATCCATACTCGCCTCACTGTGGCTGGATGTCGTCCCACACATGCGCCGATGTCTCGGTACGATAAACCTCTGTTGCGATAAGCCACTATTCGTCCTCTGTGGAACTCCGAAACGTGCTGGAATGACTGCCGTATTCTGCGACGAGGCATCAGGAAGCTTTCCACGCACAGGTCCAGCAGCACAACACTCTTCCACTACTTACACCCCACTTTCTGTGCACTCTTCTTATAGTGCTTCTCGGTGGTGTGCCGCTCGCACATGATTTGCATATGCTCTGGAATGATAATCGTTTTCATGTCCTCTTTCGGGTGACGCATGTTACGAATTTCAGGCCAATCGGATGCTTCCTTCTTGGTGTTGCATTTTGGGTGGCCAGTAGTGTAAATTTAGTGTTTGTGTTGATGCAACGTAATATGCACTGTATATGCTATGATATGATTATAGTTCGAACTGCCATTATCTCAGAAAATGTTTAAGTCTCGGAATGACGTAAAAACAAATTGTGTTGATGCCCTGATAGGAAATATAGAATAGTAAAGTGTACCCAAAGAGTGGAGTCCAATGGTATAATCATCACCACCAATGATAACAACCAATCCACTGAGGGATGATGGTTTCCCAAGTCTCTTTTACAACCATTGTCTTGAACACTTCTCTGTCATGTCACTCCCGCATGCTTTCCAATTTCGTCAAACCATCTACCACGTGGTCTTCTTCTGCGTGCTTTTCTGGTTTAGGATGATAAGTATGTGGCACTAACAGCAAGACGTAACAGGTCAATTTCAGCAAAAAAACCTTTGCCTTTTAGCTGTGTGCGGCTGCTGGATCAGTAGTTACCTGCAGCTTCAAGGCAAATAGTATACAGACTGCTCAGCAAACAAGGACTGTACGCGAGACCTGCAGTTTTCATCCCACTCACTCCGTCAACAAGAAATGCCAGGGTATTGTATTGCAGACAACATTGAGTCTGGGACGAAAATCAATGGGCCAATGTCCTCTTCTCCGATGAATCCAAGTTCAGAAAGTGACAGCTGTTTTTCTCGAAATTGACAACTTTCGTGTTCTTATCTGGAGAGAACCTAGAACTCATTATTCCCCAACAATCATTCGAGAAATACACAATTACAGAGGATATGGTGCTCTTGTTTGGGGTGGCATTACGTCTAACGGGCCCACAGAGCTAATTATCTAATCTGGTGGAACTTTAACATCTCGGAGATACAGGGACGAAATACTTGATTCTTGCGTGGGGAATTTTCGGGGAGCAGTTGACTCAGATTTCCTTTCGGGAGCGATAATGCTAGACCTCATAGGGCTCCTATTGTCGATGATTATCTGGAAAATGAAAATAGCCACAGTATCCATGGCCAGCGTATTCCCCTGACCTCAACGCAATACAGAATAATAGGGATGCATTGGCGAAACGTTTTGCAGGTCGTCAACCTCCCGCCAAAACTCTCGAGGAACTCCTGCCAAAACTCTCGAGGAACTCTTGTCAAAACTCTCGAGGAACTCTTGTCAAAACTCTCGAGGAACCCCTGCCAAAACTATCGAGGAACTCTTGTCAAAACTCTTGAGGAACTCCTGCCTGCTTTTATTCAGGAGTAGGGCTCGCTGAAACAGAGTATTCTTTTTGCCGTTTTCAACAGCAAGAGACATCGGTGTGACATAGGGAGACATCCGTAAGGCGAAAACAAGCCGGTGGAGGAAGTGTGTTGCTTTGTGCAATATCTTGCTGAAAAACCCTCAGTCCAGTCATTGATGTGAAGAAGTCTAGCAGCTACCTAAGCATCACTGCAAACCAGGTACATCCTTTCATGGCAACGGCAAAGTGATGCCTTCTAGCAGAAGAATAATGCACTATTTCACACTATCGGATTTTTTCGAGAACCGTTCGCAGAACACGAGGAAGACATTCAAGTATCTCCCTGGTCTACAGATTCCCCACACATCAATCGAATTGAGCATTTGTGATTTAAATTTACCTTCCTTTTGGGTTTCTGTTTTTTCCATTTGTGAGGAACAGCAAATTTCGTCAGCATCGTCTCAGCCACGCAACTTGCTAGAGTTAAATGAACTTCTGGTAATGTTTTGCCACCAGATACCACAAGTCACCTTTTCAAATCTTGCAGCATCTATGCCTCGCCGGGTAAGAGTTGTTTTGGTGGCACGTGGAGAACAAATGTCATATTAGGCAGATAGTTTTGTTTCTTCGGAGTAGCAAGTTAAGCTATTCTCAATAAAGGGTAATCTTAAGAATAAAAAACAGATTTACCTTTTAACTTTAATGGAAATTTATATAATTTAATTTGCCATTCCTTAATTTAATTATTTTGTATTTGTTTGCGAGATTTATCCTAATTTGCGTTGAAACAACGGCATTTTCACAGACTGATTAGACTTTCTAATTGCACTATTTATACTGATGGAAGGTTCTATGGCTAAATCCCTTTCCCGTGAAGCCCACGAAAAAGTTGCTAACTCTATGCACATTTGTAAACATGTGCCATCCTCACAAGAAATGCATTTTGAAAATCTCAATGACGGAATTACAAGAGCACTACCCTGTGTAGTCTTTCAGTATCTTTTAAAAGTTTTGATAATGCATGCTATTACGTGCCGTTGAGCAAAATGATGCAACGATGCTTTTAGTGAGATGAAAGAGACATAATGGAATTATCATTTGAAGTACGGAAAATATGCGTCTTCACGAGGAATTATTGAGCTCAGAAATATTGGTAGGAGTGCAAGCAAACAAAATTAATGAGAAAAGACGTCCTGCAGCCGAGATTACGACTAAAATAACTTCCTTGCTGGTTTAATTCAAGTAAAAGCTAAAAGTGCATCGTTAAAGAGCACCTCATCACACACACGTACACACAGAAGAGATTAAATAGCACAAGTAACGAATTTTAATTGGTTAAAAGTATTTGCGGTTTTCTGAGAAAAATGAGGCAATACGATTGTGTGAGTGGAGTGTTTCATTTAGAAAAATTTCCTGTGACATTTTCCATCTCTTCTTTGCTGACATAATCATCGTCGAAATGTTAATTCCTTGCTTGGTTATACGACATCTGTAATGAAGAATTAGCAGCTCATTATTTCGAAACAAGTTAGGAGTCATTCTGCGCTTTGTTGTGAGCAATAATTAAGATTTTGCTGTCTAAAAAAAAAAAAAAAGATTGCTTTCTTTAAAATTTGTTTAGATTAGTAATAAGTTTATAACAAGGAACTGTACACCAAGTATGCCTAAAATAGTTAAACTACACTAGTCCTCCTAGCGGCAAAGAAAAACTAATATGAAGCCTCGGTCAAAGGGCGATATTCCCTGTATGCAACAACACGTCCAACGATGTTAACTGGAGTATCGGAACAACTTTTCGTTTGGTCACAGATGAAAGCAGTTTTTCTTCTCGAAATTGTCAGCCGTTTTTATCGGCAACTTTTCAGCAATACACAGGCAATGTACTTCAGAGTTTTGTTTCTGTTGCCGTAGTGAAATGCATAGCATATGTAAAGTTATTGAATGTATACACAGTGCGTCAAAGTATTTTTAAGACTGGGTCTGTAAAATGAAATAGAAACAAGAAATTATAATTTGTTTTGGTTTGTTATTCAAAATAAGTCCCTCCGGCTTCAATACACTTGTTACAGCGATTTAATAATGATTCGAATGCCTGTTCCAGTTCACTTTGCAGAATTGCCTCCAAAGCACGCGTCGAAGCTGTTTGTATGGTTGAAATATCATCAAAATAACACCCTTTTAACGTCATATTAGGTTTTGGGAACAAAGAGAAGTCGCAGGGTGCTAAATCAGGCGAATACGGTGGATGATTCAACACACAGACGTTATTTTTCGCCAAAAATCTACGAACAAGAAGTGAGGTGTGACTGGGCGCATTATCGTGCAACAAACACCAACTGTTTTCATCTCGATATTCTGGACGAATGCGACGAATTCTACCCATCAAACGCCTCAAAACATTTAAATAAAACTCACCAGCAATTGTTTGTCCACTTAGAGCAAATTCTTTGTGGATAATAATACCCTTACTATCGAAGAATGTAATGAGCATTGTTTTGATTTACGATGGAACTTTTCTTGTTTTTTTGGCTTGTGGTGAGTTTTGTGACTTCCATTCCACACTTTGTCGCTTTGTTTTAGGTTCATATTGAAAACACCATGTTTCATCACCAGTAACAATCGATTTTAAGAAGTTTGGATCATTTTCAGCGGCTGAAATGATGTCTCTGCAATGTGCACTTCTCCTTGATTTTTGTTCATTGGTTAACGTGTGTGGAACAAATTTAGCACAGACTTTTGTTTTGCCCAAATCTTCATGCAGGATGGTTCGAATCGTTTCTTTGTTGATGTTTAAAGACTCTTCCATCATTCTTAGTGACGCACATCAATTGTTTGCCACGAAATCACGCACTTTTTCAATAATCTCAGGTGTCCTAGACGAACTTGGTCTTCCGGTATGCTTATCATCTTCTAGCGTATCTCTTCCGTCCAAAAAACGTTTGTGCCACAGGAAAAGATTTGATCTACCTAAACAAAACTCACCGTAAACAGCTTTCCTCATTTGGTACGTTTCCGAGGCACTGCTAACAAGTTTTGCGTTAAATTTAATAACAGCCCTTTGTTCCATCTTAATTATTCAACATGAAAAAAATTTTACTTCTCTAATGACAGCCCGTTTCGTTTGAGTTACTTTAACAACTGCGCAGTACTTTTGGCAGAATGGTCACGGTTTATAACGCAAGCGCGATTACACTGGTGGCGTCACCGTAGGCTGAAATCTGGCGCCAGTCTTAAAAATTCTTTGACGCACTGTGTATATAATATGGTACGCAAACACGCTCGAAGCCGTTTAATAATCTCGAATTCTTGCTTTTAGAAGTTACACAACTGCTCGGGGTGTGGTGAAGTTTAGTGTTTCTTCTTTCTTTTTCATTTTGTAAGAATGAAAAAGAAACAGTGTGTAACACGGTTTCAACATCAATGTATTTGTGTGCAGCGCTTGCCATTGTTATCAATATTTCTTTGTTTCGGACACTTCCAAGTGCTCTTACTATGGGAAAATTATTATGAACTAAGAGAAATTTTACTTCTATTGAATTTTGTATCTCTGTTTTTTTTTAATGCAGAACTTCAGATTTAAATTTATTACTTTTAACAAACTTGCAGAACGCGGATTTGAACTGAACATATATACCTAAAGAGAAATATCTGACTTTTCACCTTAAGGGAACTGCAAATTGTTAAAACTTACTAAAGCATGTTTTTTATTTTTTTTTTATTTTTTTTTTTTTTGCCGGTTAACCAGTTTATTCTCCTAATGGAAAAGGATATATGCACTAACTGAAGGTTCTGATTTTGCCCAGCTCATTAATTTGTTATTTTTTTTAAGTGAAAATCTATAATTAAAATTTTAACTCTACGCACTTCTTGTTTTCCTACTAAAACTATACGTAACAGAATGGCATTGAAAATACAGTGATAAAAATAATTTGAAATCGAGTATACAAGAAATCTACAAGCACATCGAACTTCAAATTAAAATTGTTGGGCAACGGCCAACAATTTATGTAGGCCCCACATTTTGTATACGCATCGTGCACATTGTAGAAATAGTAGTCTAGGACTTAAGGCAAATGAATTTGAAAATTTTTTACCTCTTCTACACTCCTCCCCCAGTTCCAATTTGAACCATTTTCAGTAGTGTTGTCACTGGCGCACTCAAGGGAGGGGGGACTTTGGGGCTTATGCCCCCCGAACCCCGTACGTCAACTCTTTATCTATCTATCTAATGTATATCTGCCTATCTTATGCACTGTATATATATACATATTGTATACATATATATATATATATACACTGAGTTGCCACTTTATTATGATCACCTGACAGTTTTAAGCAAATGAGCTATGGCTACACGCTGTTACTGCCAGAGGGCGAAGCTAGTATAAAAAGGGAAAGCTTAGTGCTTGCGACAGTAGTAGAAGTGATTTTTGGGTGACGGGATGAGTAAAAAATGCGATTTGACGGACTTTCAACGTGGGTTGATTGTAGGAGCTCGGAGCCATGGAGCAAGCATCACCGAAACCGCCGCATTCGTGAAATGTTCCAGAGCAGCTGTTGTTAAAGCGTTTAAAGACTGGACTGTCAGCCAAAAAACTGGGTCTCTACGTGCAACGTGTGGTCGTCATCGACTAGTGACTGCTCGGGCTGAACGGAGAGTGTCCAGGCTGGTAACCGACAATAGAAGGGCAACTGTGCAGCAAATTACAGACCATCTTAATCAACGATCTCCTCAAACGATTTCTGCATGCACTGTTCGCCGTACACTGTATCGGATGGGATATGGCATCCGAAGGCCTGTTCGAACACCTTTGCTTTCTGCAGTTAACAAGAGAAAACGTCTCCAGTTGGCACAGGAGCACAATGATTGGACAGTCAATAATTGGAAACAAATTATGTGGCCCGATGAATCACTTTTTCAGTTGCACCAATGCGATGGTCGAGTGAGAATTTGGCGGAAACAGCCCGAAAGCATGGACCCCAAATGCATTGCTACAACCCTTCAAGCTGGTGGAGGCAACGTTATGGTTTGGGGAATGTTTTCCTATCATGCTTTGGGCCCTTTAATTCGTGTTGATCAACGTCTGACTGTCACATCATATCTAAACATCGTTGCGGACCAAGTGCATCCTGTCATGTGGATGATTTATCCCAATAGCGATGACTACTTTCAACAAGATAATGCGTCCTGCAATATTGCTCGTATTGTAAAGGATTGGTTTCAGGAACATGCCGGCGAGTTTATTTTGTTTAGGTGGCCCCTACAATATCCAGATCTCAACCGCATTGAGAATTTTGGGGATGAAGTTGAACGAGCCATCAGACAGCTGGATCCACAGCCCTGCAATCTCACACTCCTGGAAAGTGCTATTCATCAAGCATGGTCTCAGATTCCACAAACTACCTTTCAATATCTCGTGGAGTCCATGCCACGAAGAATCGAAGCAGAGTGAAAGTCAAAAGGTGGCACAACGGAGTACTGAGGGGTGGTCATTATAAAGTGGCCACTCAGTGTATATTGTATGCATACATATATACATATACATATATATATATATATATATATATATATATATATATATATATATATATATATATGTGTGTGTGTGTGCTGAACTAAATTATCAGGAAAAACGAAAATGTTGATGCAAAAAAGAAGAGTGATGAGGACAACTAAAGAAGATGTGACTTCCAAAGTGGAATATATAGAGCTATGCAAGACAGTACGAAAAAGTATCACTGAAAACGTAAGGATATTCAACTGTGAACTAGTAAGGAAAGCAATTGAAAACAACCAAAGCCTAAAGATAGCAAAGGGACATCTCAGTAACGGAAGAAAACAGATTATGGCACTGAGAACAGAAGATGGTTCTGTAACAAGAAATAGAGGCGAAATTTTGACAAGGGTGAAAGATTTCTACTCCAAATTATATGAAAGGGATGATACATACACTCCAGACATCATGAAAGGTACCAGTACCAGAGTTCCTCCAGTCCTTCCAGCAGAAGTTGCACATGCAATCAAGAACATGAAGCGAGGAAAAGCTCCAGGAGAAGATGGAATTACTGTAGACATCATACAAGAAGCAAGTGGAGAAATCGAAACAGTACTCGCCCAAATTTTCACTCGATGTCTTAATGAAGGAAAGATTCCTGAGGATTGGAACAACGCTACAATGATCTTGCTACATAAGAAAGGTGACATTGAGGATCTCAGGAACTACAGACCTATCAGCCTCCTATCAGTGGTTTATAAAATCTTCACTAATGTTCTTTCACACCGCTTGAAGGTGACACTGGACATGGCTCAACCGAGAGAACAAGCTGGATTCAGGAGTGGCTACATCACAATAGGTCATATCCACGTACTGAGAGAACTAATTGAAAGAGCGAGGGAATATGAACTTCCATTGTGCATGGCTTTTATCGATTATAAAAAAGCCTTTGATTCGGTGAAACCATCAGCAGTTGCAATGGCTCTGAAAACCTGCGGTATTGAAGATGCATACATTAATATTATTAATAACATCTATGAAAATGCAAGTGCAAAGATTCGGCTGTTTGAAAATACAACACACGTAAAAATTGGAAAAGGAGTGAGACAAGGTGACACCATATCTCCGAAGCTCTTTAATGCCACATTGGAAAATGTCTTTCAATCACTGAACTGGGAAAACAAAGGGATAAAGATTAATGGAGATTATCTAACCCACCTTCGTTTTGCCTGAGACATAGTCATTTTTGCAACTACCCCATCAGAGCTACAGAGTATGATCCAGGAACTTGCTGACAAGAGTAAAGAAGTGGGATTAAAAATGAACTTTCAGAAGACAAAAGTGATGTTCAATGCTTTTACAAGAAATGAAGATTTATCGATTGATGGAGAAAAGCTGGAGATAACAGACACGTACGTTTATCTTGGACAGCAGATATCAAGTGAGGGTCACATTGATGAAGAAATTAATCGGCGTACAAAACTTGCCTGGAGAGCTTTTGGAAGAAACAGTATAATTTTCAAGAGCAATATGCCATTATGTCTTAAAAGAAAAGTGTTTGATCAATGCATCCTTCCAGTGCTTACGTATGGTGCATAGACGTGGACCTTAACTAAAAGAGACATACAAAGGCTGCAGACAACTCAAAGCAGTATGGAGAGGTGCATGCTTGGTGTAACCAGGAGGTATGAGAAGAGGAACTCGTGGATCAGAAAAATGACAAGAGTGGAAGACATCATGATCAGAGTTAAATCCCTGAAATGGCAATGGGCTGGACATACTGCCAGAAGGACAGATCATCGATGGACAGCCGAAATTTTAGATTGGATTCCAAGGGACAGGAAAAGACCCAGAAGAAGACCACATGGAAGATGGGTGGATGAAATTCGAAAATATGCAGGGGTGACATGGAGGAGACTGGCACAAGACAGACCATTGTGGAGGAAACTTGGGGAGACCTTCGTCCAGCAGTGGATTG
This sequence comes from Macrothele yani, assembly GCA_039090855.1. Classification (NCBI taxonomy): domain Eukaryota; kingdom Metazoa; phylum Arthropoda; class Arachnida; order Araneae; family Macrothelidae; genus Macrothele; species Macrothele yani. The sequence goes on along the minus strand of CM076998.1, from coordinate 86,825,544 downwards.
ATAATGGTTGACAATGATAATGATGATGATGATATATATGCTACATAAAGCAAAACTCTAAGAAAACTTAAATAATAATAATAATAATAATAATAAAAATCGGGAGGAAAATAAAACAAACAACTCCCGAGAACGAGCAAACGAAAAGTTCTGATTACCCCAAACATCCTTTGCAACCGCGATCCAAACGAGAGCAAACAAATGAACAGACAAACGCAGGAAGCAGATCAATGACTGATTCTCCAACGCCTTCGTCGAGAGCAAGCATTAAGAAAATCACTCATTTATCTACTGAGACCATGGAAGTGTGGGTTTCTGCTATTTTAGTTTGCTATAAAAACAAATTAAGTTTATTGTTAAAATTTACCAAATTTTAATTTTGTCAGATATAATAGGGACTCCCAAACCAATAACCAGCAAACTAAAACACACTGCCCGACCTCACACAGACGATCGTGAGAATCTCAGCAAGAAACTCTAAAGAAGTATGGCGAATACCGCCCCAAAAAATAATAATCCCAAAGAGAAGAAATACTGAAAGAGTGAAACCGACCCAATGAAGAGGTGATGAAATAGAGTAACCAATTTTTTCACATTTTCATTGAATAAAAAAATTTATTAATTTTAAATTTAAACAAAGATCAAAGAGTATCTTTTAAAATTGCGAACTTAAAACAAAAGATTTAAAAAACGAATTAGCAAACAGTGCATTTTTACCACGGCACAGCTGGGCCATTAGAGATTGAACTTAAAAGTCAAAATCCTAGCCACATATAAGCAAGGGAAATGCCCAAGACACTCACAAAATTATTTTTAAAAGTTTGGTTTAGAACACACCAACAAGTAACAAAAATTTTCTTTTACTAAAACGTAAACACAACATAACATTAAAAATAAGAAATTATATTATAGTTAATGTATCTTATTACGAATACAGAGTGAATTATTTACAAAATATTGCTCAAATCATTGAAGCTACTGGAAGGCCCTAGGCCTGAGATTAAACAACTTGTACCCAGTTTCTTGTTACAAGCTCCAAAGGGACCTAAAAACACAGACCAAATATAACGCGGAAGAAACGCTAACGCAAGCCAAAATAACATGCTATTCAATAGTAATGAATAACTCATAAAATTAGAATATAAAATAAAAATTCATATCAAGAAGGCAGAAAAACGACTTACCAGCCCTTAGAAGTACTTTAGAAGTCCAACTAATGGGTCTGTAACTACTGACCCCAGGGGCATATCCGTCGCAGCGCTACTTAGCGGCCAACTTTAGAACCTTCCAGGGAGCCACACAAGGATGCTCTATTATAGAACCCTCAAGACACCAGAATCAAGATTCTGAAAAATCCGCTACGAATTTTCAGAGTGAACCTGAATAATATAAAGCCCTTTCTGGTAGTAGAGTAATATATTTCTCTGCTTCAAGAAGTTCTGAAAGTATTTCAAATACCCAAATAACAGAATCCTTCCCAAACCTTTGATAGTTAAGAATTACTATTTTTTCTTGCTTTTATTCTTATATGAATTTTTTTTAATAACTACATTTTTACCTAAAGGTTTTATTCTTGTTTTGTACATTTTCATTTATATCCTTTTTTTTTTTGTGTGTGAATCAATTGATAGGGTGTAAATACTGAATCACAGGTTCCTAAATGTTTAGTTGACCACATCATCATCTTAACCTCTAAATTTATCTTTAATTTAGACAATTCATTCAGTCAACAAGGTTTAAGTTAAATTAAGTCTTCCATCCTAATTTTATTTTGGAGAACTATTTTTCTTAATGCAACTTTTAAGAATGTTTTAGGCACTTGGTTAATAAGAAACTATTTGATTAAAACAGTAACATGTTTCTCTAGTTCAGAGTTTAAGCAACATATCCTATACAGCTTTAGGACTTGTGAAATAAATACATTTTCTATTACTTTATTGGCAATATTGTTCCACCACATACCATATTTGACTATTTTAAATTTAAACTGAGTTCTCTTATCATACAGGCTGATTACAGGGTTTCCTGTATTAAAATTTATAGCTAAATCCAAACATCTAATACTTCGTTATTGTTATTTGTTTTATTAAGTTTAAGGCATTTAGGATAAATAGCTGCAAAGTCTTTTTCGATATTTCCTTAATTATTCAAGCAAAGTAGGTCATCTATGTATCTGTAGGTATGAGAAAAACAATCCTGATTGGAAGAATTTGTCTTCATAAACTGAAATTCTTTGAAGAACAAGAACAAGTTGCATACACTAGTGGAATGTGAACACCCCATGGGGATCCCATTAACCTGTTTATAAAATGCATTGTTGTAGAGGAGAAAATTATTTTTAATACAGCAATTTAGCAGTGAATGCCAAGAATTTTCCGAAATAATGCTAGAGATTTTCAATTCAATAAAGAGTAACTTGAGGGTGCTGATAATATCCTCTAACGGGTGACTGGTGTACACGTTTATATATGCACCCATCACAAGTCATCCTGAAGAAGAAATTAAAGAATTGTATGACGAAATTCGTCATCTAAATAATAAAGGGAAGGAGCACTTGAAGATAATTATGGGAGATTTCAATGCAAAAATATGGCAACAGCAACAGAATGAAACTTCAGTAGATAAATTCGGTCACGGTAACAGAAACCAGCGTGGAAATACTCTCATTGAGTTTGCAGAGGCAGAAGGGTTTTTCATCATGGACTCCTTTTTCAAGAAAAATCCACACAGGAAATGGACATGGAGACATCCAAATGGGACGACAAGTGAAATTGATTTTATTATGTGTAACAAAAAAATTCGTCATAGAAGACTGCAGTGTGCTAAACAAGTTCAACACAGGTAGTGACCATAGATTGGTGAGATGTAAGATGCACCTCAACACTAAACTCGAACGTGGCAAGCTCATATGACAAACCAAATGTATTGAAATAACCAACCTTAAAAACACCATAATAAGTTCAAGTTTGAACTGAAGAAGAGATTCTCTGCTTTAGGAGGCCTAATACCGGAAAAGGTGAATATTTCTGAAGTTAACAGAAAAGTAACCAAAGCTCATATGGAAACAGCAACAAAATTAGCTGGGTCTAAGAATAAGTTGCATGTAAACAAATTATCAGGAGAAACCGAAATGTTGATGCAAAGAAGAAGAGAGATGAGGGTAACTAAAGAAGATATGACTTCCAAAGTGGAATATATAGAGCTATGCAAGACAGTACGAAAAAGTATCACTAAAGACGTAAGGAAATTCAACAGTGGACTAGTGAGGAAAGCAGTTGAAAACAACCAAAGCCTAAAGGGACATCGCAATAAGGGAAGAAAACAGATTATGGCACTGAGAAAAGAAGATGGTTCTGTGACAAGAAATAGAGGCGAAATGTTGGCAAGAGTGAAAGATTTTTTCTCCAAATTGTATCAAAGGGATGATACATATACTCCAGACATCATGAAAGGTACCATTACCAGAGTTCTTTCAGTCCTCCCAGGAGAAGTTGCACGTGCAATCAAGAACATGAAGCGGAGGAAAGCTCCAGGAGAAGATGGATTTACTGTAGACATCATACAAGAAGCAAGTGGAGAAATTGAAACAGTACTCGCCCAAATTTTCACTCGATGCCTTAATGAAGTGAAGATTCCTGAGGATTGGAACAATGCTACAATGATCCTGCTACATAAAAAAAGGTGACATTAAGGATCTCAGGAACTATAGACCTATCAGCCTCCTATTAGTGGTTTATAAAATCTTCACAAAAGTTCTTTCTCACCGCTTGAGGGTAATACTGGACATGGCTCAACCGAGAGAACAAGCTGGATTCAGGAGTGGCTACAGCACTAAAGATCATATCTGCCTACTGAGAGAACTAATTGAAAGGTCGAGGGAATATGAACTTCCATTGTGCATAGCTTTTATCGATTATAAAAAGGCCCTTGACTCAGTGAAACCATCAGCAGTTACAATGGCTTTGAAATCCTGTGGTATTGAAGATGCATACATTGATATTATTAATAACATCTATGAAAATGCAAGTGCAAAGATTCTGCTATTTAAAAATACAATACATATAAAAATTGGAAAGTGAGTGAGACAAGGTGACACCATATCTCCGAAGCTCTTATATGCCACATTGGAAAATGTCTTTCAATCACTGAACTGGGAAAACAAAGGAATAAAGATTAATGGAGATTATATAACTCACCTTCGTTTTGCTGATGACGTAGCCTTTTTTTGCAACTACCCCATCAGAGCTTCAGAGTATGATCCAGGAACTTTCTGACAAGAGTAAAGAAGTGTGATTAAAAATGAACTTTCAGAAGTCAAAAGTGATGTACAATGCTTTTACAAGAAATGAAGATTTATCGATTGATGGAGAAAAGTTGGAGATAACAGATACGTACGTTTATCTTGAACATCAGATATTAAGTGTGTGTCACATTGATGAAGAAATGAATCGGCATATCAAAGTTGCCTGGAGAGCTTTTCTGAGAAACAGCATAATTTTCAAGAGCAATATGCTATTATGTCTTAAAAAAAGTGTTTAATCAATGCATCCTTCCAGTGCTTACGTATGGTGCAGAGACGTGGACCTTAACTAAAAGAGACATTGAAAGGCTGCAGACAACTTAAAGCAGCATGGAGAGGTGCATACTTGGTGTAACCAGGAGAGATAAGAAGAGGAACTCGTGGATCCGAAAATGACAAGAGTGGAAGACATCATGATCAGAGTTAGATCCTTGAATTGGCAATGGTATTGGTATTGGTAACTGTGGGTACCATAGTGGTACCCAGTTTATTGCTATAACGAAATACAGACATGGGAGATTCATTAAAAGCTGCAGTACAGAAAACAACAGTGCGGAAAGTAAGTATATCCACGATGCAGTACAACGTTACACAGAAAGAAATGAATATGCACACGAACAATGAAAGACCGAACGGCATGTCAAACACTATAACACATGTGCACAAATGCATGAAATGTACTATGCTATCATAAATCAACCGAACGGAACTGAATTGTGGTTAGAGAGCGAAACAACATGGAGTACCTCAGCAACCATATAAAAATAACAAAGGTAACAAACGTACCTCTATAATAATCCGCGATAGAGGAAAGCACTAACACAGCAAACACTCACAATTATAGGTAATTTAAAAACAGGCACAAATTCAGGAAACAACAGATAAGATAATGATGAGATAACGAGGAGATCACACAAGTAACGAGACCGATTAGTTGTGAAAACACAGCAAAAACACGCAATTATCGCAAATTTAAAATACATTACTTGTGAAACACAGCCAAACACACAAATAAAGCAAATTTACAAAACATGACTTGTGAATCACAGTAAAAACACACATGGAAAACATCAGAATCAACATGCACTAAGTCTGCAAAACCAGGGAATCTGCGAACGGGTTCGCAAATCCTCTAGCATTGAGAGAACAAAAAGTAATCGGTGTGAGGAAGAGAGCTAAAGGTCATCGGTAAAAGGATAGAAGATATCACATATATGCTTCTCAACGAGCTCCTTCAAGGAGGCGAGACGGCGCGTGTAACGTCTTAAAAAAAGGCTGATACCGAGGATCGGTGGCACACAGATATTTAGAAAGTGACACATAAGCTTCGAATTGCGTTACCGCCGCATACAGGTCCAGATCAGGTGAGTGAAGGAATTCTCCAGAACCAACAATCGTACGTGCAGGTTGAAAAAGACGTAAAAGTTGCTGTCTGGACAGTGGGCCAGGAACTGGAGGAAACGTATCAACTGCCTGTAGAACCTCAGCATCAGAGAGAGGATTGACAGGACCTGAGCGGAGAAGCATACTGTTTGAAGAAACATCAGGTGGAGAAACACCGGAACCAGAAACCTCGGGAATACTAGATGAATCCTCAGAATGTGGCACAGAAAGTTGTTTTAACTTTTTCTGTTTTACAGCGCCTGTGGAAGTTCCATCCGCTTCGAAGAAGTAGCTGATGCGGATGTATCCATTAGTGGATCAGGCTCACCTCCCAAGTCAGGAGACGAGGAAACGAACGTCGCCGAAGAAGCAGTACGTAGATGAGCTGCCTTAGTGGAGACTGGTACAACAGCCGAGGCTTCAGGAAAATGTTGCAACAAGGGTATGGTAGACAAGGTTGTAAATGGAGATCCGATATCCGAGAGGCTAGGAGAAGAGCCAGACGGCCGATCCGCCAAACCACCACTCAACACACCCGGAACGGAACACTCCGCTGTAGACACATCTGTAGTCGAAGACAACTCTGTCAATCTTGAAGGTGGATGCACAATCGTACGGGTCGGGAGAGGAGGAAAGGCATTGTCCGTGATGGAAATGTTCGTCTGACGGAGAAACGAAGAATTCGCGTCAGGCAAACTACCGGTAGTGGTGATAGTAGAAAGACCAATGTGTTCAGCAGTGGGATGCGAACTTGATGAACGTCCACGTCGAACGCGGTCACAGGAGGCAGTGGTGTGATTTTGTGTTAAACAGTGTGTACAATAGTGAGCAGTGAAAATCTTGAAACTGTACGTTCGTGCGCCAATTTCAACAGTAGCTTCTGTAGGGCAATCCGCCAAGGCTTTCTCGGTGGGAAAGACGACCAATGACTGATGGCGAGGTCCTGTAGCATGTGCAAATCGAGTTCCGCGGGGAGCGTCAGAAAGGCGACGGACCTTGCCAACAATTTTACAAACATGACTGACAAGGAGAGGAAGTGCAGTATCCGGCACTTCCTGTGGAACAGGGTAGAACGTGATGTTCACCGGTCTCTTGGAAAGAGGCGATGGGATGAGATGGTTTGTCCCAATAGAAAGTCCGTTAGCTAGAAAAAAGTCAGCATCCTCCTTGTGATTGAACTGTACCGAAATACCCCGAGGATTACGGGAAATTCCTGCAATGGACGCAGACGACACATGTACAGAGAGGGCTTCCATGTAGCGTGGCAATGGAGTATTTGGTAAAGCATGAAAGAGCACACCTCTATCCAGGAGGTTATGGAACTCACGGCCAATCTGAGAATTGTCATCAATCGTTACCTTCACCTTGTGGTTGGATACCTGAATAATAGGTGTTGCTTGCAAAAGACCATCTAGTTGAGAGGAATCGGACGTAGGCCACCCCGGTGGCGCAGTGGTCTAAGGCGTTGGCCTCTGATCATTCGTCCGAAGGGGTCCGGGTTCGAATCCCGGTGAGGCATGGATGTTGTGTTTTGTCTTACGGCACTGGCTCTCTCCCTTCCCTGGAACCAGTGACCCTAAATTAGGGACGGGCGACTGCTTATAGCCCATTGAGTTGCTCACGGTGGTCGTTAAACCTCCAATCAAAAAAAAAAAAAAAAAAAAAAAAAAAGAATCGGACGTAGAAGTAGCGCCTCGTTGCACTTTAGAGGCAAATGACATCCTCGGAAGAGAAGTCTGTTCGGATCCGGCAGGCACAGAAGGCTGTGAGGGAAGAGAAGCACAGACCGAAGGCAAGGCAGTAGAATCAGTAGTTCCCAGGGAGGGCACCGAGACAGATGCAGGAGCTGAAGAAGAAAACGAAGCCAAGTCCAGTGAAGGCACCGGTGCAGGAGTACTAGAAAGCTGAGAAGGCAACTGAGCAGACACATCTGAGGACGAGAGTATGCTAACTTCCATGGACGTGGGAAGTGTGACGTGACGTGCATCCGCCACGCCCATAGATGATAACGAAATACCGGAAGCCGCCATGTTGGCAGCTTCCAAACACGAGCAAACGATAAGAAAACGGATGAATATGAACTAATATGAGGATGAGAACGCTAGAAAAGTAGCTCAAAACGTACACAGTACCTTTAGACAGCCGGGCCACGCAACAGGTGAGTGAGGGACAAGGTATTCCACACTGAAACGCATAAAATATTGGAGCCACCAACACTACGTCTATCACGAACGAGCAATGGGCTGGACATACTGCCAGAAGGACAGTCCATCGATGGACAGCCGAAATTTTAGATAGGATTCCAAGGGACAGGAAAAGACCAAGAAGAAAACCACATGGGAGATCGGTGGATGAAATTCAAAAGTATGCGGGAGTGACATGGAGGAGACTTGCACAAGACAGACTGTTGTGGAAGAAACTTGGGGAGACCTTCGTCCAGCAGTGGATTGATAATCGTTGACAATGATAATGATGATATACATATATACTCAGTGCGTATACACACTAAATATACATCTAGCTTACCCCCCAACAGGAATTACTCAGTGCACCACTGATATCTGTTCTTTTCTAGCTGTTTCGCAAATTCCGAAAAAATAAAGGAGCACATATTTTTTTGACGAGAAGAAATGAATCAGATAGTTACGAAATTCCATATTAAGTGACCAGCTTGCTTACACGAAAACGAGTGCAGAAAAAATAGTTTCCCATAAAAAAGCAAAAGATCGGCACAATGTGAAATTCACTTTCGGGAAAGCAAGCAGCACAAAATCATTTTCCCAAGAAACATTAAGAAATCAACAGATTAGGATGGGAGCTGAAGGATTGTTTATTCACTGTGACTTGAAAAGTGCTCACGTAAAGGAATATTAAGATAGCATTTAGCAGAAAAGCAGCTGGTAAGCGGTAGGTAGTCGAAAACCAACAGTAGAAAATCAGCTTCCCAAAAACAGCAACAACAGATTAAAATCGTAGTAAATGGATTGTTTGTTCAGTTGAAATTTGAGGCTAAACATATACGTAGTGATAAGGAAGTAGTAGTGTAGTATAAATTAAGGCTATTAGTTGCAATAGCGAAAAGTACAGAAGTAAGGGTAACTGAAGCTTAATATTCCAGAAAACGATAAACTGACGAAAAAGCAAGCTTCCATTTCCGTGTGATTGAAAAATCAATTAATCTAAGTGAAATACTGATTACAATATCCGCATGCCTCTTAGTAAGGAACGTACTCAGTATGTTTGAGCCACCGCTGATTCAGGAATCCCATAGAACGACCCCTACTCATTTAAGACACTGTAAGAGGTAGCGGATGGCACCGTGGTGATAACGTTCAAACCAGTGTGTAAGTGCGGGGGGGGATACATCAGGGAACGATATCTGCGCGTCGAAACCACTGTAGGGTAATGTTATCATAAAGGTGCTGAATTCGTTTAAGCCGCTGGTGGGTGGGGGCTAGTAATCCGTCTTATTGGAGTAAAAATATATATCAACGATTCCAAGCACGTCAGCCAGATGGCTTTCTCAAGGAAAGTAGACAGAAAACTGCGAATTGAATAATAGAACATTTTAACAATTTGAATGCGGTGATTTGACTATAGGTAATAAACAAATAGATACAAATGCAATTTTTATTCAGAAACACGAGACGTCACGCTGGGATGAAAAAGCCGTTACTTGAAGAAAAATTAGCTCCAAACTTGTGGCAACCCTAGAGAAACGCTATGATTGCAATCCTAACTGTTGGTAATAATCTCCAAAGATTCTGGAACTGATGTACGTTTAAGGGTGGAGTAGGAAGCTAATTTCTTTATATCATCTCACATCGGTTGCCTCCCCGGTGGCGCAGTGGTCTAAGGCGTTGGCCTCTGATCATTCGTCCGTAAGGGGTCCGGGTTCGAATCCCGGTGAGGCATGGATGTTGTGTTTGTCTTACGGCACTGGCTCTCTCCCTTCCCTGGAACCAGTGACCCTAAATTAGGGACGGGCAACTGCTTATAGCCCATTGAGTTGCTCACGGTGGTCGTTAAACCTCCAATCAAAAAAAAAAAAAAAAAAAATCTCACATCGGAGTAGTGAACTTGAATTTGACTTCTACGGAAAGAGCCGCGATTGCCGCCCCGGTGGCGCAGTGGTCTAAGGCGTTGGCCTCTGATCATTCGTCGGTAAGGGGTCCGGGTTCGAATCCCGGTGAGGCATGGATGTTGTGTTTGTCTTACGGCACTGGCTCTCTCCCTTCCCTGGAACCAGTGACCCTAAATTAGGGACGGGCGACTGCTTATAGCCCATTTGAGTTGCTCACGGTGGTCGTTAAACCTCCAATCAATACTGTCCTTTGTATCTCCTTTATGCTTGCTGATTCTAATTCTAAACGAACAGTTAGTTATTTTGATGTAGTTTCTTTCGCAGCAGTCCAGATATTGTGAGGGCATCAACACCCGACTCCTTGGAAAGAGAGGGTCTGTTAGTATATCTCATAAATATGCTGTATAAAGATACAAGAGTCCTCATGGTGACATCGTAGTTCATCTTCTTGAGCGCACTCTTGAGTTTGTACGAAACATTTGGTATGTAGGGAATTGAGCTTATATAACGTAGCTACGGCATAGAAGATTAAAATATCTGATTTGGGATAAAGCTATGTACGTATCTGGTTCAAGGGGTGTCCTGCATTACTGGCAAATTCATTGACGCTTTTTTGTTCGTGTTATATAGAATTGACTTCGGAGGAAACATGTGAAAACACAAATTTGTCCGCGACGGCGATCGAAACCGCGCCACCTCACTCCGGAGTAAGTTGCTCTACCGGCTAAGATACACAGACGTAAAGTATCGCTGCAGATTTGTCGTCCTCACGCGTGTTTTACCTCTGTAGTACGTCACATCATCTCCCTCTCAATTTGTTTTTTTCGTTTGGAAGCGAAGAACGACTTTTTCTTCATTCTAGACGATGCGTGGAACAAACATCACACATTTTTCGAAGAACCCAACGGCCGGTACATCCACATTTTACGTTCGGGCGCCAATGTGAAAACACAAATTTGTCCGTGACGGAAATCAAAACCGCGCCCCTCACTCCGGAGTAAGTTGCTCTCCCAACTAAGATACAAGGACGGAATGTATCCCTGCAGGTATGTCGTCTTGACACGTGATTTAGCTCTGTGGTACGTCACAGACTGAGGAAGCTCTTTTAATTCCAGAAAGAAAAATAGCTGTTTTATATTCTGCGGGACGGAACGACCTGCGGACCAGAGCGTCAGGTTGGGGACGGACAGTTGTAGAGATGTTTAATTGCGATTAAACTCCGTTGAACTTTATGAGCGACTTTCCTTAACGTTCAAAGCAGTTTTTGAAATTTGAAAATGACGTATACACTAAGTGGCCACATTATTATGACCACCACCTCACTACGTCGTTGGGCCACCTTTTCCCCTTAATACTGCGTCTATTCTTCGTGGCATGGACTCCACGAGATGTTGATAGGTGGTTCGTGGAATCTGAGACCATGCTTGATGAATAGCAGTTTCCAGGAGCGTGAGATTGCAGGGTTGTGGATCCAGCTGTCAGATGGCTCGTTCAACTTCATCCCACAAATTTTCAAAGGTATTGAGTTCTGGAGATTGTGGGGGCCACCTAAGCGCAAAGTAAACTCACCGGTATGTTCCTGAAACCAATCCTGTTCAATACAAGCACTATGGCAGGACTCATTATCTTGTTGAAAGTAGCCATCGCCATTGGGATAAACCATCCACATGGTAGGATGCGCTTGGTCCGCAACGATGTTTAGATATGCTGCGCCAGTCAGACGTTGGTAAACACGAATTAAAGGGCCCAAAGCATGCCAGAAAAACATTCCCCAAACCATAATTTTGCCTCCACCAGCTTGAAGGGTTGTAGCAATGCATTTGGGGTCTACGCTTTTGTGCTGTTTCCGGCAAATTCTCACTCGGCAATCGGCATAGTGCAACTGAAAACGTGATTCTTCGGATCACATAACTTGTTTCCAACTATCGACTGTCCAATCCTTGTGCTCCTGTGCGAACTGGAGATGTTTTCTCTTGTTAACTGCAGACAGCAAAGGTGTTCGAACAGGCCTTTGGCTGCCATATCTCATCCGATGCAATGTACGGCGAACAGTGCGTGCAGAGATCCTTGATTAAGATGGTCTGTAATTTGCTGCATTGTTGCCCTTCTGTTGTTTGTTACCAGTCTGGACACTCTCCGTTCCGCCCGAGCAGTCACTAGTCGATGACGACCACACGTTGCACGTAGAGACCCAGTTTTTTGGCTGACAGTCCAGTCTTTAAACACTTTAACAGCAGCTGCTCTGGAACATTTAACGAATGCGGCGGTTTTAGTGATACTCGCTCCATGGCTCCGAGCTCTTACAATCATCCCACGTTGAAAGTCCGTGAAATTGCATTTGTTACCCATCTCGTCACCCAAAAATCACTTTAACTACTGTCACAAGCACTTAGCTTTCCCTTTTTATACTAGCCTCGCCCTCTGGCGGCAACAGCGTGCAGCCATAGCTCATTTACTTAAAACTGTGAGGTGGTCATAATAAAGTGGCCATTCAGTGTATATCCTATTTAACTTTTTTGGCTCTGTAGTTGTCTTTTACGTAAAACCGCACTATCGTAACAAGAGCGTATCGTAAGTGGTACGACACACAGGAAAATCCCAGGAATCGGCGATACTGCGGACAAAAACAGCTGGTGGATGAGAGGAGTTAAAGCACGCTAATTAACTAGAATCGCGGAAGCTAAGTGACGGCTCACAACCCGTCAAGTCACTGTGGAATTCTTTTCTTTTACGGGAAGGGGTTTGATGACCGCTGGGAGCAACTGGATGGGCTATAACAGTCGGCCGTCGCAAATTTAGGGCCGCTGGCCCCAGGGAAGCTAGAGAGTCAGTGCTGTAAGACGAATGCAAAGTCTACTGTGTCTCACTGGGATTCGAAATCGGACATATCGCAGACGAAGAGTTAGAAGCCAGAGCTTGTCCCACTGCGATAGCGGGGCGACTCTGAGAAATTCAATATTGGTGTACCGAAGGTAATCTTCGAACGCACTACGTGTCGGATCATGTTGTGAAAGAACGACCAGTTCGCCAGTCTTCTTTTACCACTCTGATCGATCATCTACTTTCGTCCACAGGATCGTCGACAGCAGGGAGTGTTTTGTGTCGCTCAATTGACGGCAAACCCATGGTACTGTCGTGCGTGAAAATCCCAGGAGGACAGAAGTTAGGGAAATGCTCAAGACGATAGTACAGGCTTCAACTTCAAGCCACATTCAAAGTCACTCAGATCACTTGTTTTGCCCATTCAGACGCCCAGTAACCGCTAACAGGCACAACGAGCTAGTAGGCGTGTTGGAATCAGCCGTTTATGTGAAGAGGGCAGATATTTGGCGTAATTTGACTGCCCATCTTGCTCATCTTCTACAAAATGATAAAACTATTCTAGTTATCCGATTTATTGGCATACAAATATAATTATGAGAATAACATGATTACACACGGAATTACAGTGTACCCGCCCAGGCGCATCACAAGGCACACGTGACAACACTGAGCACTCGGATATATAAGCGGGCAGATGAGCCATAGTGCGTTACGTAAGCACAATCAGCAGAAGTAGTGATTTGACAGACGTTCAAAAAGAAATGATCATCGGCTACTGCACCAAGGGTGGAAGTGTCTCAGAAACAGAAGACTTCATGGGCTGTTCGCGAGGTGCTGTAGTAAGGTTGTACCACGAATGGACAGATGGCATACCGAGGTCATCCTGACGTCATAACTATGGAGCCCCAAAGGCAATCGACCTGAGAGGAGAACGTCGCCTCCATTAACTGGTAAAGGGCAATCGACGTACAACAGTGCAGCAATTGACCACGGAAATGAGCGCTGGGGCACCCATGGAAAGGTCCTAGAAGGCAGTAGAATGAACCCAGTTAAGCATGGGTCTCCTGAGGCGACGCTGCGTCAAGACGCCCATGTTAACCGACGGACCACCGGCAACGAGGCCTGCAGTTCGCATAGGACTACCGTCATTGGGCAATGGAAGAGTGGAAAAAGGTTGCGACTAATCGAGGTTTCTACTCCACAGTAGTGATGGACAATAGCGGATACGGCGTCAAAGAGACTAGAACCAACACCTAAACACGCTTGTTGGTCAAGTAGGTACTGGCGGTGGGAGTGTGCATGCCTGAGGAATATTTTCCCTACATGAACTGAGACCGCTGGTACCACTAGATGGTTCCTTGAACGCCGATGGCTACCTGTCCATCCTCGGTGACCACATGCAACCCTTCATGTTGGACGTTTACTCTAGTGGTGATAGCGTCTACCAACAGGACAATGCGCGTCCCACGTTGCTAACCGGGTGCGTGACTGGTTCCAGGAACACAACAGCGATGTCTCCGTTTACTCTTAGCCGGCAAAATCGTCCAACTTCAATCCTATACAGCATTTGTGGGACTATTTGGATGAACAGGTTCGACGTGCCTACCCACAACCACGTCATCTGCGGAACCTCCGTTATCTGCTGAAATACGAATGAGCACGTCTGCCTCATTGCGTACATGGTACGCCGTCTCGCCGCTGTCATCTGGGCCAAGTGTGGTTATTCCCATTATTAGGTTTGTGATCATACTATTCTTATACGACTGTGTGCGTTTCCAAGCTTTTGCTCATCAACCAGATGGTTTTTACAAGGAAAGTAGATACAGAACTGCAATCTGAATAATAGAACGCATTAGAAATTTATTCAGTTTGCAGTTGTCTGTCTACCTTCTTTGAAAAAGTCATCGTGTTGATGTGCGAAAGCTTGGAAACGTATATTTATGTTCTGTAACCCAGTAAATCGGATAACTAGTACACAGTAATTTTACTATTTTGTGTATAGTTGGTATACAGTTCTTCGTTATTAATTTAATAAACGCATATTGTAGTTCTTTACGGAGCTAATTTTCAGCGGCGAACGTTCGTAGCACACGAGGTACTTCTAGACATTGTTGTAATCACAAGGTACTGTTTTTTTAGTTAAACCTGTTCCCAACGATCTTCGAAAAGCAAACTTTTGCATTTAAGGCCAGTTCCAAGATTTAAAACAAAACTTGTTAAAAGCGCATTCTCGTTTTAATAAATAATGGCTTTCAAGGCACGAAGCGATTATCTGCTGAACAAGATACATATTAAGTGGCCAAATCATTTTGTCTACTTAGTATGTAAAACTTCGGGCAACTTTCCAGCATTTTATGCAAAGTAGCTATCCCGCAGATGCTGCTGGTATAGTAGCATCTGGTACAGCCATCACTTAGTATAAAAAACTTTCCAGATTTTGCTTTTTTTATTGGAGGTGTATCGACCACCGTGAGCAACTCAATGGGCTCTCATTGAGTTGCTCAATGAGAGCCCATTGAGAGCTCATCACAGAGGGCTCTCATCACAGAGGGCCCTCATCACATAGGGCCCTCTCTCTGTGATGAGAGCCCTCTGAGGGCTCCCATCACAGAGGGCTCTCATCACAGAGGGCCCTCAATGATGGGCTCTCATTGAGCTCAATGAGAGCCCATCACAGTCGCCCATCATTAATTTAGGGTCAGTGGTTTCAGCGAGGGGAGACAGCCAGTGCCGTAAGACAAATACAACATCCATGCCTCACCGGGATTCGAACTCTGACCCCTTTCGGACAAATGATAAGAGGTCATCGCTTAGACCACTGCGCCACCTGTGCGCCTCAGGATTTTATGCAAAGTAGCTATCCCGCAGATGCTGCTGACGCACGATGGGTGAATCGGTATGACAAAGAAAAACTGAAGACATGCAGGGACTAACGAAATCCATCGCGAAATAAATATTATGTAAAAGACACGATATGATGGAATTTGAACTTGGAATGATCGTGGGTACAGGAAGCATTGGCACGAGCATTAGCGAAACGGCTGCACTTTTAAAAATTCGAAGGCAGCAGTTGTTAAAGTTTACAGAGAGTGGGCCACCAGTCGAAACTTAGGGTCTGAGCGCAAGGCCTGTTGTTATTAATGGCTACTGAATTTTCAAGCTGTGGAGAGAGTAGGCAGACCTGTTCAGTCTTTCGTCAGATTACAGATAATCTCAATCAGGGACCAAGTCCGATGGCCTCTCAAAGTACAGTTCGTCGCACATTACATCACACGTACTACAGAAGCAGACGACCTGTCCGTAAGCCATTTCTATCTAAAGCGAATAAGAAGAAACAACCTCCGGTTCTCTCAGGAACACAACAATTGGACGGTAAATCGGTGGGAAAGGGTAATGTGGTCCGAGGAATCACATTTTTAACTACAACATGCAGATCGAAGAGTGACAATATGGAGTCAGCAGTACGAAAGCATGGGTCCATCTTGCCTCGTCACTATTCTTTAAGCTTGTAGAGCCAACGTTCTGATTTGGAGTATGTTTTTGTGGGTGTGTTTGGGCACTTAGATTCCTGCGGAGCAACGTCTAACCGTGTAAAGGTCAGACGTTGCTCCACGCGGATGGACCAATATATCATATCATATACACTGAAGTATATATCTTCTATCTTCTGATTCAAGGCTTCTTGAATTGGAAGAGGAACTACAAAGGATCAAGTGGGACATCGTGGGGCTAAGTGAGGTAAGGAGAAAAGAAGAAGATCTCATCGAACTGAAAAGTGGACATCTCTTCTACTATCGTGGGACAGATACTGGCAGAACTAGTGGTGTTGGATTTATAATAAACAAAAAACTGAAGGATAAAGTTGTAGAAGTTGAAAGTTCCTCTGACAGAGCTGCACGACTCGTTATCCAACTCTCGAGAAGATACCAGGCTCAGATTATTCAAACTTATGCACCCACCACAAGTCATCCTGAAGAAGAAATTGAAGAATTTTATGAGGAAATTTGTCATCTAAATAATAAAGGTAAGCAGCACTTGAAGATAATTATGGGAGATTTCAATGCAAAAATAGGGCAACGGCAACAGAATGAAACTTCAGTAGGTAAATTCGGTCACGGCAACAGAAACCAGCGTGGAAATACTCTCGTTGAGTTTGCAGAGGCAGAAGGGTTTTTCATCTTGAACTCCTTCTTCAAGAAAAAGCCACACAGGAAATGGACATGGAGACATCCAAATGGGACGACAAGTGAAATTGATTTTATTATGTGTAACAAAAAATTTGTCATAGAAGACTGCAGTGTGCTAAACAAGTTCAACACAGGTAGTGACCATAGATTGGTGAGATGTAAGATGCACCTCAACACTAAACTTGAACGTGGCAAGCTCATAAGACAAACAAAATCTATTGACATAACCAACCTTAAAAAACACCATAATACCTTCAAGTTGGAACTGAAGAACAGGTTCTCTGCTTTAGAAGGCCTAACATCGGAAGAAGTGGACATCTCTGAAGTTAACAGAAAAGTAACCAAAGCTCTTATGGAAACAGCAACAAAATTAGCTGTGTCTAAGAACAAGTTGCATGTAAATAAATTATCAGGAAAAACGAAAATGTTGATGCAAAAAAGAAGAGAGATGAGGACGACTAAAGAAGATGTGACTTCCAAAGTGGAATATATAGAGCTATGCAAGACAGTACGAAAAAGTATCACTGAAGACGTAAGAAAATTCAACTGTGAACTAGTGAGGAAAGCAATTGCAAACAACCAAAGCCTAAAGATAGCAAAGGGACATCTCAGTAAGGGAAGTAAACAGATTATGGCACTGAGAAAAGAAGATGGTTCTGTAACAAGAAATAGAGGCGAAATTTTGACAAGAGTGAAAGATTGCTACTCCAAATTATATGAAAGGGATGATACATGCACTCCAGACATCATGAAAGATACCAGTACCAGAGTTCCTCCAGTCCTTCCAACAGAAGTTGCACATGCAATCAAGAACATGAAGCGGGGAAAAGCTCCAGGAGAAGATGGAATTACTATAGACATCATACAAGAAGCAAGTGGAGAAATCGAAACAGTACTCGCCCAAATTTTCACTCGATGCCTTAATGAAGGTTAGATTCCTGAGGATTGGAACACCGCTACAATGATCCTGCTACATAAGAAAGGTGACATTGAGGATCTCGGAAACTACAGACCTATCAGCCTCCTATCAGTAGTTTATAAAATCTTCACTAAAGTTCTTTCACACCGCTTGAAGGTAACACTGGACATGGCTCAACCGAGAGAACAAGCTGGATTCAGGAGTGGCTACAGCACAATAGATCATATCCATGTGCTGCGAGAACTAATTGGAAGAGCGAGGGAATATGAACTTCCATTGTGCATGGCTTTTATCGATTATGAAAAAGCCTTTGATTCGGTGAAACCATCAGCAGTTGCAATGGCTCTGAAAACCTGCGGTATTGAAGATGCATACATTAATATTATTAATAACATCTATGAAAATGCAAGTGCAAAGATTAGGCTGTTTGAAAATACAACACACATAAAAATTGGAAAGGGAGTGAGACAAGGTGACACCATATCTCTGAAGCTCTTTAATGCCACATTGGAGGGTGCTTTTCAGTCACTGAGCTGGGAAAACAAGGGAATAAAGATTAATGGAGATTATCTAACCCACCTTCGTTTTGCTGATGACGTAGTCATTTTTGCAACTAGCCCATCAGAGTTGCAGAGTATGATCCAGGAACTTGCTGACAAGAGTAAAGAAGTGGGATTAAAAATGAACTTTCAGAAGACAAAAGTGATGTTCAATGCTTTTACAAGAAATGAAGATTTATCGATTGATGGAGAAAAGCTGGAGATAACAGACACGTACGTTTATCTTGGACAGCAGATATCAAGTGAGGGTCACATTGATGAAGAAATTAATCGGCGTACAAAACTTACCTGGAGAGCTTTTGGAAGAAACAGCATAATTTTCAAGAGCAATATGCCATTATGTCTTAAAAGAAAAGTGTTTGATCAATGCATCCTTCCAGTGCTTACGTATGGTGCAGAGACGTGGACCTTAACTAAAAGAGACATACAAAGGCTGCAGACAACTCAAAGCAGCATGGAGAGGTGCATGCTTGGTGTAACCAATAGAGATAAGAAGAGGAACTCGTGGATCCGAAAAATGACAAGAGTGGAAGACATCATGATCAGAGTTAAATCCCTGAAATAGCAATGGGCTGGACATACTGCCAGAAGGACAGATCATCGATGGACAGCCGAAATTTTAGATTGGATTCCAAGGGACAGGAAAAGACCCAGAAGAAGACCACATGGGAGATAGGTGGATGAAATTCAATAGTATGCAGGGGTGACATGGAGGAAACTGGCACAAGACAGACCGTTGTGGAGGAAACTTGGGGAGACCTTCGTCCAGCAGTGGATTGTTAATGGTTGACAATGATGATGATGATGATGATGATACACTGAAGTGCCAGAAAAAACTAGTACACAAGACTAATACTTAGTAGGTTCCCCACGGGAGCGTAGCAATGCAGAAATACGACGGGGCATGGACTCCACTAGCTTCTGGAAATACGTTGTAGGAAATGCAGTACATATTTCCTGCAGAGCGTTCCACAATTCGGGTGTATTCCTAGGTCTCGGATTCCTGTGTTCCATAGCGCGTTGCATGGCATCCCAAATGAGTTCTATCACGTTCAGATCTGGGTACTTGGGTAGAAATGGCAACACCCGAAACTCAGATGAATGCTTCTCTGACCATAATGTGGCGTCCCAACACTTTTGTGGAGCTGAGTTGTCCTGTTGGAACAGGCTCAACACATCTGCATGAATGCAGGATATGAACGGGTGTACCTCGTCAAAAAGGATACGCACATAGCGCTGGCTAGTCACAGACGTTTGTAGACACCAGGGGTCCTAGTGAAGTCCAGCTAAACGCACCCCATACCATTACGGACCCCCCCCCGACCGGTACAGTTCCCTGTTGAAAGGCGGGGTCCATGGCTTCATGGGGTTTGCGCCACATACGAATCTTTCCATCTGACCGATACAGTTGGAAACGCGACTGGTCAGACCAGGCTATTTGTTTCCAGTCATCAACTGTCCAGTGGCTGTGTTGCCGTGCACAAGGGATACGCATAGCTCTGTGTCGTGCACCCATCAGGGGGACTCGAGTTGGACTTCGGCTCCCAAAGTGCATATCGTGCAGGGACGTTGCCCAGTCCGGACGCTGATGTTTGTTGAGGCTCCAGCTTTGAATTCGATTATACCTGCGAGAGTGTTGCACGCCTATCGCGTGACGCGATTCTTGACAGTCGACGATGGTCACGTTCACCCAATGTCTTTTTACGGCCACTCTGGTATCGTAGGTTAGAGGCTTTGCCGAAATTCTTGTAGTCACGGCACACCCTTATAAATGGTCGTCCGTGAAAATCCGAACTTCGTGTCTACCTCCGAAATACTATGACCCATCTCACGAGCGCCAACTATGACACCGCTTTGAAAATCGCTTATACCGTTATTACTTGTCATTCTCATTCTGAAAACAGCTCTGACAGCTGGCAACTATGTCTATCGCTTTATATACGCACTGGCGGACGCAACCGAGTACGCGCATAGGTGACGTTGCAATGTATTTTGCATAAGCTCGTCTGTACCAGTTTTTCTGGCACTTCAGTGTATATATATATAGGGTCGAGTCACATTATCGTGACCATTAGCTAATATCCAAAGTAACATCCGCGTGCAGTGCTGACAGCAGCTAGACGGGCTGGGATTGACTCAATAAGGTGCTGGAAGGTGTTCACAGGTATGTCGAGCTATGCTCGCTGTAGTGCATCTGACAGCTGCTGGAGGGTGCATGGTGGAGGATCCATAGAGCGAACAACACGATCGAGGTGGTCACACGGATGCTCAATTGGGTTTAAGTCTGGGGTATTAGGAAGCCACGGAAGTGCTTTGAAGTCTTCATCGTGCTCTTCCAACCATTCTCGGACATTTCTAGCTATGTGATACGCCGCATTGTCGTTCTGGAAGATCCCATCCGCCCCAGGGTAGACAATTAGCATGTATGGGTGTCGTGGTCTGCAAGGATGGATTCATAACGAATTCGGTCTATTGTGCTTTTCACCGGTATGAGTAGACTTTGAAAATGCCACGAAAACATTCCCTAGACCATAACGCTGCCCCCACCATCTTTTGTTCTGCCAGCGATGGTTGGAGAGTGTTTGCTCTCTGATGTTTCTCGCCTGATACGCCAACGTTCATCCATTCGATGAAGCAGGAAACGTGATTCATCGGAGAATATAATCATTTACTAATCAGCAGAGGTCCAATTTCTATACTACCGTGCAACTATAAGCCTTTTTTGCCCATGCACCTTCGTTATCATAGGTTAAGTGACCATCTGTCTGCATCGGAACACTATGCGCAGCAGGGTTCGCTGAACTGTCGTTTTAGACACACTTCCCGTAGCTCCTTGGTTCATTCGGGCAATGAGTTGCTCTACCGTAAAGTGTCGATTGGCCCTCACGCACCTTCGAAGCTGACGTTCATGGTACGTGGTGCTCCGCAGTTGTCACTTCGCTTATTCGCAATGGTGCCATTTCTCCAATTACGATGAGCTTTAATCACAGCAGCACGCAAACATTTCACAAACTGCGCTGTTTCAGAAATAATGCCACCCTTTGCCTAAAAGCCGATAATCATCCCTTTTTGCTAATCTCATAAATCGCTCCTTTTATCCATGACTACGAGTGACATGTTTTCAGATTGCCTACAGCACACCTTATATACCCTCAAGCCAGGTCACGACACGTGCCTTCTTTCATTGGC
Organism: Macrothele yani; assembly: GCA_039090855.1. Classification (NCBI taxonomy): domain Eukaryota; kingdom Metazoa; phylum Arthropoda; class Arachnida; order Araneae; family Macrothelidae; genus Macrothele; species Macrothele yani. The sequence goes on along the minus strand of CM076998.1, from coordinate 86,804,099 downwards.
TACGCGCTGTTGACGTCAAAAGTAGGAGGCTGTGACAATAATGTGACTCGACTGTATATATATATATCATATGATACATGATCGGCAAATGATATTTTATATCGTTGCCGATCAAGTTCTCCAAATTTTGTTGATAGTTTATCCCAATCGAGATGGATACTTCAAGGAGGAAAATGTACCATGTCATAGCGCTAACATTATACGTGAATGGTTTGAGGAACATCACGCAGAGTTTTATCTGCTGCAGTTGTCTCTTCAGTCACCGGATCTCAATCCAATGGAGCGTTTGTGGGATGAAGTCGAAAGGGGCATCATTCAGCTGGATTTTCTACCATAAAATCTTGAGGAGGGTACAATTCATCGCACTTGCACAAATATACATCAAGCCACTTGCCTACATTTTATAGAGTCCACTCCAAGACGATTTCAAGCAGTATTAACAGCAAATGTTGGACCTCCGAGGTACTCACCAGGTGGCAATAATATTTTGACACTGAGTGTGTATTACTGGCGCCCAACAGAAGGAAATTTCCGGGCCTTTAAGTTTGAAAATTGTGTGTGATGAGTCTTCCACGCAAAGCACGCAGTTAGTCTTCTACGATGAGAGTTTCCTTCGAACATAGTTACCGGCTGATCCGGAACCTGCGATTCCTAATCCCGCCTTATTCTTTTTTATAGCGTACTATGTGGCATAACTGATATGACGTACTATTGATGTGCGCATAAGCCAAATCGACAGTGAAGCAGCGATGAGCCTGCCGGCCCAATTCAATTGAGAGAACAGCAGCTTCGGTGTAGGAAGATGTGGTTTCGAATTCTACAACTGCCATATGGATCAACTTGCGTCATCGATTGAAAAAGTGCAGGATTTACACACGGCACTGCGAGTCGAAGAAGTTGTCGATAGCTCAACTCCCTCATGAAAAAAAAAAAAAGATAAAGTTTTATTTGAAGTTACTGCGCTTATTGACAAACTAGATCCAACTAACAAACTTGATAATTTTGGAAACTTTTCATATACAGGGTGGTTCAAAAGTTCGGTGGAAAAGTAAAATGCAATTTAAAAAGATCTATGTGTCTTAGAGACATGCGGTTTGCAGATTAATATTCATCGAGGTACTGGATTATGTATGGCATTAAGAAAACAATAGTTCAAAATCTCGACAATAGAGGGCGCTGCTGCAGAGAAAACAACGAGAAGTGAGACTTGTGAAATGAGATCTACGTTAAATTAGTGAAACTTACTTTATTTCAGCATGATCTACAGATGCAATTGCTCAATATGTTCACCACCACATTCCAGTACTGCGTGCAGTTGTGGTAATAAATACGCTTCATACAGCACTGAGCAACGTGTCAACGGGAATGGCTGACACCTCCTGCGGTATGGCGTATGTCAACGATGGTAGGGTCTGGGGATTACCTCTACAGACACGGGATTTCAAGCAGCTCCACTACCAGAAATCAGCGGGTGTTGGATCTGGAGATCTAGTAGGCCATTCGTGTGCGCTATTCCTGCTGCAATAGACGATCGGCGCTAAAGGTGCACGCCTGATTTCGCGTTACACGCAAATTATTAGCATAATAAAATCGTGTGATTTTGCAATCAGAATGACAGCACGAGCCTTTACTGTTTTTGCACATTGAAAATGTGTCTGCATTAATTCGTAATGTTTTTTATGTCTCACAATAACCTTTCTTTAGGCGAGTAATGTGCAAATGTGGCATTCCCTGCAGCAGCGCCCTCTGTTGTCGAGATTTTGAACTATTTTTTTCTTGATGCGAAACAAAATCCCGTTCATCGGTGAATATTAATCTGCAAACAGCATGACCCTCCGACCCCTAGATCTATGTATATCGATTTTGTTCACCACTGGTCAACAACAATCCAGCCACTCATTTCTGTCAAGCTCGTGGACACAGCAGCTGACTAAAACCTGAGACCGTCTACATCGCTGATGATGGCACACAAATTTGGATACTTATATGCCATGCATCCTAATATAGTTGGGTCATACGCACAGTATGCCATACATCCTAATATAGTTGGGTCATACGCACAGTGAAACTGCGGTCTACAAAAAGAAGTTATTTCATTTATTGCCGGTTCATTTATTCTTGTATAATTTGACAATGTTTGCTATCTAAAATTAGTAATTGCTACTTTTATCAAAAGTATATCTGTTAGGAATTAGTTTGATGTGAAATACAGAAATAATCGCTATTCCATAAAAGTTCTAAAAATCGTTTCACCGCACTGCTACGTATACATGACTAGTACCAAGAAGCGCAATTTCTAGCAAGAAAGACTTATAGATATTCCTAAGTAAATCTCAGTGGTATAGGCAGAAACAGAATTTTCTGACACAAGAAGTGTCTGAAGATTTATTTTGGTTGTAAAGTGCCACCGCCTACTTCTTGTTCTTATTCATCTGCGGTTTCTCCTTTTCCATCTGTGAAGTGTTTTGAAGGCGACATTTCCCCAAAATATACTCTTAAACTCTGAAATTCTGATTCTCAAAGGCGGAGAACCAGAGTGACAAGAGAAAAATCGATCATGTCAGCTCAAGACTTTGTTTCGGTTCTGACAATTGTTTCATAACAGGAATCAATATCTACACCAGGGAAAATTCGATGATGAATTCGCTACTGTGCTTCGAAGTGAAAAAAAACTAACTAAAAAGTGAAAAGTAAGTCGCGTAGGTTAAGCGCTGCTGGTGCCAGAAATAGATATATAGTGTCCTTGTCGTATGCGGAATTTGATGTCAGCGTTATCCATTAAAAGCGCACTTGTTTTTTCTCCGACGCTGTTAAACTGATGTTTTATCTGAACTTACAGTGGTCTGCAAAAGTATTGCATCAACTACAAAAACCGTGAATTTTTAAGTTTAACTCTTTTTTCAACTAACTAATTTTCATAATTACTTCATCATTTATATGTCATTACATGTAAATTTTAACGAAGATTTCAAAACTATCTTAGTTTTTCCTGTAGCTGTTTCTGTTATTAAGATACATTACAAAAACCATGACCAAATCGAAATTATTTTAGAAATGATCATTTATCCAATACTTAGGTTCACAGCAATGAATCGTTTTTGTAATTCATAAGGAATGAAATAACATTTAAATACAGAAATATAATGAAGCAAAATTATCAAATGCACCTAATATTTTGTTGCCCATGCCTTTAGCTTTAATCACAGTTTCGAATCTTCCTGGCATACTGTAAAACAAGGTTATGTAAAAGATTGGTTGAACAATACACGATTCCAAATTTGAATTCTATCATCAATTAGCCGAATTTTGGTTGTTTATTTTTTTTTTTTTTGTTAGTTCGTACGACACTTTGAACGACAAATTTTTGATCGGGTGTAAGTCCGGTGACTCTGGTGGCCAATCACGATGATGAACATTTTTTCATTGAAACCACTTTTTCCCTACTTTAGCACGATGACAAGAAGAATTATCGTCTTGAAAAATAAAACTGCCGTCCTTAAGTATTCCAGATGACGGTTGCATCTTGGTTTTTAATATCCAGATGTGTCTATGGGTATTCACTGTACCATCGACAACATGGAGGTTCTCAACACCATTTGCACACATCCAGCTCCAAACCATGACCATCACCGGATGCTTAGCAGTAGTTATTAAGCAACTTGGATGGAATCCTTCATGCTTGAATCTCCTTACATAGGCACTACTCTGATTCTTATTAAGGCAAAATTCTGATTCATCACTGAAAATAACATTTTCCCATTGCTGGTTGTACACGAGACATGCTGTTTTGCCCACTGAAGTCTATGCTGTCTTTGATTTGCAGTTAGCAGTGGTTTAGGCTTGCCTTTGCAGCCAAGCAAGTCATAGTGAAGCAGCTTTCTCATAACAGCAGATGTACTAACTGTAACATCAGTTACGTCAGGCCATGTTCGAAGCAATTCAGATGAATTGAGCCTTCTGTCTGCCAAGCTTAGCTTTCTGAACACTCTGTCCTGCTGGTGGTTGTGAACCTGAGCCTTCTACTGCGACGCATATTTTAAATATCAGCAGTGTCTTTTTCTTTCTTCAGTAGCCTGTGTAACTGCAGATTGATGACAGACCAATCTGTCAGCAATTTGTCTTGAAGAATATCCCTCTTCATGAGGAACAACTAGTTTTATTCTGTCCGCTCTGGGCGATTCCGCAGCTTTAACCATCTTTGAGAATGTACACAAATTATACCCTAATAACAACAAGAAGCGACCACTGCAAACTCTGAGTCATCACTCATAAAGGCTGGAGTAGGATTCGGATAACATTAGGAAGGAGCCAATCAGGTAAAATAATGTCTATGATTGGCTGTAACAACTGATAAGCAGCTAACGTGAATTTCAGCGTGTTTGTCAAACCCCATATTCTATGTCATATCGTAAGAACAGAAGTAGCTACAGGAAAAACCAAGACATTTTTGAAATCTCCATTAAATTTTGCATCTACTAGCATATAAAAGATAAAATAACTGTAAAAATTAGTTAGTTAAAAAAAAGAGTTAAACTTAAAAATTCCAGAATTTTGCAGGTCATGCAATACTTTTGCACACCACTGTAGATCACTTTCCTAATAATTGAAGTATGAGAACCTGCATTTTTCCGAAAATCCAAAAACATTTTCGTTCTATGAGGATTAAGAGGGATACTCAAATTACAAAACTAAAAAATTACGTGTACATGATAAGTAAAAGGAACTTTGTTGAAAAAAGTTCCAGTTTCATGAGAAGACGTGACAGTTGTAAAGCGATTTCTAACTTCTTGGGCTATTTCTTTCTAATTCCTTTTAGGTATCTCATGACATTTCCTCTGAAAACTTAATTCCTATTGACACTATATGTGAAAAAAATATTTCCAATTTGTCTGGCAAATAAAAATGTTTTTAATGCTGTCTTAACGTCGGGACAACAACAACAACAACAACAAAAGAAAAAAAAAGCCCAAAATCGTGATCTTTTTTTGTAACCAAGAACTTCATGATGTCAGTATTTAATCAAGAGAGGAGTGAAAAAGTAATAAAATTTGTGAAAAGGAAGGCAGACAAAAAGTGTGCCGTTCAAATATTTCCAATAATCATACCTTGGTACAAGAAAACACAAACACCCACATGTTATCATGCGCATTTACACAGAAGCCCGTTGACATTTCTTTGTATTAAAAACTGTACAACTGTAAATAATATTATCATTGTTCTTGGTTTAAAAGATGCGTGTGCTAATAATATGAAATTTCCATCGGTAATGGACAAATTAAATGAAAAAGAAGTAATCGGAATCATGCCATTGGTAAGAATGGTTAAATATTATTTCTTAAATATTATTTTAACACTGAATTTTCGGTTATAATGAGCACGTCTTTTGAATCCGTTCCGATGCGAACGGAATTTATCAAAGTTATTCACCATCTAGCGGAAGAATAATAGAAAAATCTAAAATAGGCGTAAAGCATTCTTCACGAAAAAAGCTATGCTAAGGAAAAATATTTTTTTAAATACGTTTCCCGGAAACAGAAATAGCGAAAGAAAGGTTTTGATCTATATGCCTCCTAGCGGGAAGTATGTGCAGACGATAATGCTCCACATCTTTATTGTAGCATACAATACAAAAAATAAATTTCTCATTAGGAGTTTTAGAGAAGCGGAGATACAGCTGCAAACACAAATACAAAAATGCCACCTAGCGACAAAATTACGAACTATAAAACTTCTGCAGAGATATTGAGAAAAACAGATTAAACATTGACGTCCCTAGCGGCGAAATTGTGTAATATTTTGTGTAGAAAATGCACACAAAATAACGTTTATGATTAATAGTACCTGACAGAAAAAGAAGCATTTCAATCAGGTTTTTAGTCACCCAGTTATTGCTAAAAACAGAAACGTAAACTTACCCTCTAGTAACACCCTTGTGCATTAAGAAAAAATTGAAATTACATGATAAACATTTCGCATCATAAATACTTTCCAACAAAGAAAAAATCAAATCTGGCACTTAGAAGCAAAGATGTTGACAAAAATATGACATACATCACTGCCACCTGGCGAAAAAACGATACATGTTTTTAGCTGGAAGTATTCTGAAAATAATTTCCGAGATGAGCGGTATGGGCCCACGAAAATCTTTTTAATCGGATTTTCAGAAGCTCAGATTTTGCTGCAAATACATAAGCAGCAAAAGTAGAAATAATATTTAACCATTCTTACCAAAAATTTAAAACCAACAGATAAGCTGCAAATACACAAGCAGCAGCAGAAATAAATATCTAACCATTCTTTACCAAAAATTTTAAACTGTATGCAAAATATTTTTCATGAGGAACCGTATCCTATGCAGCAATATTGTTTTAAATTGGAGTTTCACAATCAGAGATATAGGGAAAATGTATTTTACTACTACACCCATCAGCGGAAAATCCATGCATTACTTGAAAGACAGACTGTACCTAAAATAATATTTCATGTAACTGGAATCGAAAGGTAAAAGATTTTTTTTCAATCGGATGTTTAGAAGCAAATATATGGAATAAAATGTATTTTGAATTCGACATTGTGTTTACGCCCTCTAGCGGCGAAGGTGTCCATCGGAAAAAGAACGGAATGCAAAGATCATTATTATCACATTTTGAGCTTCCCAACTGAGAAAAATCTTTTCACATTGGACAGATAGTTTCACAGATATGGTGACCACAGCCGACCGACCGGGCGGCCGAACAGACGGACAAACCAATAACATAAGCAAGACCTTTTCTTACAAAAGACGCGCTAAAATGTAATTATATTAATTATTAAAATTTTTTATATATTCTCATATTTTGACTTCAAGACCTTATTTCAAATAACTTATGTAAAGGTATAAGTCTTAACAGTTAGGTTATTAAGCCTCTGCAGTTAGGGTAAGAAGTAGCTGCATTCATAATATCAAGTCACAGCAGTTAGGGTGCACATGCAGTTACAATGCCAATGCACATGCAATTACAATATACAGGGAGTGGACAAGGAAAATGAAACACCTGCGCAAATAGCGCCCCACGTGTCACGCCGACGTACGAGCTACCTGGTGACCAACCAGCTTGCATCTATTTCGCAGTCGATAAACGAGAGTGGAGTGTGAAGGTTGCATTAGCACAGCTGGACGTCAAGGAGTGCGATCCACACAAAGTAATGGGAGACATACCCGATTTTCGAAAAGGACAGATCGTTGGTGCTCGTCTTACCGATGCATCTGTGTCTAAGACAGCAAGTCTTTATGGTGCATCGCGAGCCATGGCATCCAGAGTCATGTCGCCATAACAGCAAAGGGAAAGAACCACATCCAATAGAAGTAACTGTCGAGATAAGAGGAAGCTGTCTCACAGGGACATCCGGGTGCTAACACGGATGGTAGCCAAAATACATAAAACCACAGCCGCCTAACTCACCGCAGAGTTGAGTACGCACCGCGATTCACCTGTTTCCATTAAAACTGTTCGTCGGGGGCTTCACCGGGTTGACATTCACTGTCGAGTTGCCATTGCCCAATCCTGGATCATCAGTGTGAATGCTAAACGTCGGTTGCACTGGTGCCGGCAGCGCAAATCGTGGACATCGGACAACGTGAAATGTGTATTGTTCTCCGATGAATCGTACTTCACTGTATTTCCCACAACCGTTAGTGTTCATGTGTGGCATCCCTCACAGACTTACCAGCCGGACTGTTTATTGCCCACAGTGAAGCACGGAGGTGGTTAGATGATGGTTTGGGCCGCAATATCGTGGCAGTCGGTTGGCCTGCTGGTTGCTCTTGTGGGACACATAATTGCCAAGGGCTATCGGACAATTGTGGAGGACCAAGCGCACCCAATCTTTCAAAAACTTTTCCCGGACGATGGTGTCGTGTATCAGGATGATAACGCACCGATACGCAGAGAGGGTTGAAGAGTAGTTTACTCAGCATGACAGTGAGGTTGAACATCTGTCATGGCCTGCACAGTCACCCGACTTAAACATTATTGTGTCACCACGACAAGTACTGGTCGGAACTTGAGGGGCATAGATTTTGTTAGCGATTCTCGATCATCTAGATTTGCAACAATGACATTGGGTTTCCTAGTATAGGCGACCCAGTCTCATCGTTGGGACTTAAAAGCGTTGTGATTCATATGAGCTCGTACGAGGTTGTCGCAAGAACTCATATGCCGCAAAAGAAATTGAATTTTAAAAAGAACTAACAATTCGGTTATGTGCTTGAATAGGGGTATCTGTAAAGGAAGAAAACTATGGCTTATTTTAAACTAATACACAGACACTCGTACCCATTTGCAGAGCAGCGTGAAGAAAAACACGTTGATTTAAGAAAAACAAATATAAAATTTATTTGCTGTATAATGCTTAATTTTAGAACAATTTAAATGGTGGGTCCGGTTTAAATTATAACGCATTTGTACAAAAGGAAGTTATGGTTTACTTGAGAAAATGTAAAAACTACCAATATCCCTAACAATCCAACCAGTACGGGGTGAGCAATAAGGGGTCATTACTAAAACTTAACTGAATACTCAGCATGCAAGGGATTGAAATATTAGGATGATGTCTTACCCTATACAGAACTTCTGCTGGGCTCATCGATCCGGTGGTTGATGAAGACGCTGTTGGTCTGGTGTCCATGGGTGATTTTCTTGGCTGGTATCCTCCGTGGATAAAACACAGCCGATGGTTTCTCGGAACTTTACTGTTCTACAGTTCTTGATTTCAAGTCGACGGACATCTGGCACTCCGCATAGTTTGGCATTTATTTGCCTACCCCGTCTCTCCCTCTCTCTGTCCGTTTTTCGCTCCTATATTTTTCTCTCCTCTTTCACTTTTTTTTCGTTCATTTTCGTCCTTTTTCCGTCCCCTGAAATTTTTAGTTTCTGCCTATATTCTAGTTTTCGCTTTCCCTTCTCGCCCTGCGGCTAGGCGTGTCCTTACCTCGAGAAAACGTCCCTCGCACCACCATTGGTTCTGGATTTCCTCCCCTCGTACGCAAGTGGACCGCTTGTCCAGTGGCGACTGCCCAGTGGCTGCATTGGGGCAGATGTTCCCTGGCCTGCTGACCATCTACTGAGCTAAGCCCTTTAAAAATTTATATGGCCGTAACTGTCACCCCTTTGTTTGGTTCTATTATAGTAGACTCCGAGCAAACCCTTTTTAAAACTGGAAAACTGCTCGAAGTCACGTATGCCCGACTGAAATATGTTCTCCGACAACGCTCTTGGGTGACATTTATTGCCTAGCCTTAGCTTCTTACCGTTTTAAACTTTCTTCCTTAAATTTTCGTCGTGTAGCCACCGTAACGCCATTGTTGTTTCGGAAGCATTGTGCAATTCGCAATGCTGTTGCTTCTCACATGCCGGGAATGGAAGAAAATGCCTTTCGCATAGTTTTCAAAATTTTGCACCTGGCCTGGCGCTTGCAACTTAGATCTCCTTTCCCCCGTGGAAGGGAAAATGGAGAAAAGAGAAGAAAAGAGCCCAGCGACTCCCAATGCGGCCTGGGTTGGGATGACAGCTCGTGCACCTGATTAAAAATGACTCCAATTAGGCGGTCACGCAATTAATTATGTCAATTAATTAACATAATTAAAAACAATTAATTTTGTATTTGAATACCAAATTTGAGAATTTCTATACTGAAAGCAATGTGCCCGAAATTAGAATAATTGTCGCGGTAACATTATCTCCGTCCTCCAACGAAAAGAAAGATGGCTACCCTGGGGAGAAAATGTGGGGGAGGCTCACTCACAGCGCACGAGTTGGATTTCACAAATAAGTCCAACCATTGTTAGACATACTGTTATCTCATTATTATGCTGGTATCATTCACTTATTATGCATAAAGAAATAGAACAATATATAACTATAATATGTATAGGTCCCTTTACCATTCTAAAACTAAAATGAGATACATCAGAGGTATTTACAATTGGCTTCGTCCGTACTCACAAATATAGCGGCACTACAAAATTTTCTGTTTCCAACATATACCTGAAATTGCAAAGTTCTTTTTGTTACTTTATATTCAGTCCTATGGATTGCCGGTCAAGCGACCGTGTTTCTTAAATGTCTCTTTCCTTGGTGCGTCCGGGCGCTACTGACGGCAGCAGGTCAGTGCCGTCGACACTTAAAATAAGAACAGGATGAGACTGGTTAAAGCAGCCACGACAAGCTTCAAAACACCGGTGGCCGAGAAAGCCCAATTCATTGGCCACCAATCGAGGTTCCACAGCTGGTCCGCTGTCGCTCCATGGGAATATCCGTAGGTCAGGTTCGGGTGCTGCAGCTGTATGGAGGGCTGGTCGAGGCAAAAGTTCACAGTCCTGCATGTAGTGACCGTGCGTGCTCGCAAACATAGCTTTTCCTCCAGGCACTGCGCATCCGTCTATAGACGAATCTTATGGACTTTCTTTTCCGTGTGCAAATACACAGATCTGGTGTGCATAGCCAGTTTTTCAAAGTGTATGTCCACTGTACACGGCGCGCATGACGAAAAAGCCTCGAACTGCAGTGAAGCTAACGGCTCGCAAGAAAAAACATCCTGAAGCCTTAATTTCCATGTCAGTAAATTTGGGGCAAACGGTGCGTGTTTCCAAAGCATATTTATAATCCGTAAATTGCAGGTTGACTATCAAAGGCGCTGATTGCAGGAGTTCAGACGTGAGTTGTCCGTCCTTATCCACTTTAAGGTGGTGCCACGCTGCTGTCATGGGGAGCGCATTTTTCTTCGTGTCAATCATCGTCGTCAGATATGACTGCTGACGATGGCACCGCATGCTGTCCTGGTAGAAACTACAGGAGAACATTGCCTCATCAAAAAGAAAAGTTTTTCGTCATCGACTCGTTGGCCTGCACATCCCCTATTAGGTGCGTGTTCAATATTTTCGTCGGTTGATCATGTACTCCAATTATTTGTACTGCAATGCCCGTAGAGGTAATGGCCTGGTTCCTTACGGTCAGTGTTTCGACCGTATCGTTGCTCCACTGCTCAAGTAGTAGTTGATAGCTACACTGTGATCCAAAAACTCTTCGTACTTCGTATGCTTGCAGGAAATCGGCCTCAAGCCATACTCTATAAAAATGACAGTGCTGGCTGTCGATGATCCAGCACCGCGTGCTGCCGCTGTCCGAGGAGTAGCAATTAGTGACTCCCGTATATGATTTCATCATTTTGGTATAAGCTATCTTGAGTAAACACAACCACTCGGATCAGTATTTCTTTAGGTGTAATAGGTTTATTTTTACATTTTATAAGTTGCATTTGTGTTTAGGTGCATAAAATAGGAACCATGAAGTTCAAATTTTCTTAGAGGCAGATTTATTATGGTTTTGTGTTTTGGTGAATTTAGGTTTAAAATTATTCTTTAAAGTTTTTTAGTTTCCAATCATCATCATCATCATTGTCAACCATTATCAATCCACTGCTGGACGAAGGTCTCCCCAAGTTTCCTCCACAACGGTCTGTCTTGTGCCAGTCTCCTCCATGTCACTCCCGCATACTTTCGAATTTCATCCACCCATCTCCCATGTGGTCTTCTTCTGGGTCTTTTCCTGTCCCTTGGAATCCAATCTAAAATTTCGGCTGTCCATCGATGGTCTGTTCTTCTGGCAGTATGTCCAGCCCATTGCCATTTCAGGGATTTAACTCTGATCATGATGTCTTCCACTCTTGTCATTTTTCGGATCCACGTGTTCCTCTTCTTATCTCTCCTGGTTACACCAAGCATGCACCTCTCCATGCTGCTTTGAGTTGTCTGCAGCCTTTGTATGTCTCTTTTAGCTAAGGTCCACGTCTCTGCACCATACGTAAGCACTGGAAGGATGCATTGATCAAACACGTTTCTTTTAAGACATAATGGCATATTGCTCTTGAAAATTATGCTGTTTCTTCCAAAAGCTCTCCAGGCAAGTTTTGTACGCCGATTAATTTCTTCACCAATGTGACCCTCACTTGATATCTGCTGTCCAAGATAAACGTACGTGTCTGTTATCTCCAGCTTTTCTCCATCAATCGATAAATCTTCATTTCTTGTAAAAGCATTGTACATCACTTTTGTCTTCTGAAAGTTCATTTTTAATCCCACTTCTTTACCCTTGTCAGCAAGTTCCTGCATCATACTCTGTAGCTCTGATGGGGTAGTTGCAAAAATGACTATGTCATCAGCAAAACGAAGATGTGTTAGATAATCTCCATTAATCTTTATGCCTTTGTTTTCCCAGTTCAGTGATTGAAAGACACCCACCAATGTAGCATTAAAGAGCTTCGGAGATATGGTGTCACCTTGTCTTAGTCCCTTTCCTACTTTTATGTATGCTCTATTCTCAAACAGCCGAATCTTTGCACTTGCATTTTCATAGATGTTATTAATAATATTAATGTATGTATCTTCAATACCACAGGATTTCAGAGCCATTGTAACTGCTGATGGTTTCACCGAATCAAAGGCTTTTTCATAATCGATAAAGCCATGCACAATGAAAGTTCATATTCCCTCGCTCTTTCAATTAGTTCTCTCAGTACGTGGATATGATCTATTGTGCTGTAATCACTCCTGAATCCAGCTTGTTCTCTTGGTTGAGCCATGTCCAGTGTTACCTTCAAACGGTGTGAAAGAACTTTAGTGAAGATTTTATAAACCACTGATAAGAGGCTGATAGGTCTGTAGTTCCTAAGATCCTCAATGTCACCTTTTTAAAGTAGCAGGATCATTGTAGCGTTGTTCCAATCCTCAGGAATCTTCCCTTCATTAAGGCATCGAGTGAAAATTTGGGTGAGTACTGTTTCGATTTCTCCACTTGCTTCTTGTATGATGTCTACAGTAATTCCAGCTTCTCCTGGAGCTTTCCCCCGCTTCATGTTCTTGATTGCATGTGCAACTTCTGCTGGGAGGACTGGAAGAACTGTGGTACTGGTACCTTTCATGATGTCTGGAGTACATGTATCATCCCTTTCATATAATTTGGAGTAGAAATCTTTCACTCTTGTCAAAATTTGGCCTCTATTTCTTGTTACAGAACCATCTTCTTTTCTCAGTGCCATAATCTGTTTTTTTCCCTTACTGAGATGTCCCTTTGCTATCTTTAGGCTTTGGTTGTTTTCAATTGCTTTCCTTACTAGTTCACAGTTGAATTTCCTTACGTCTTCAGTGATACTTTTTCGTACTGTCTTGCATAGCTCTATATATTCCACTTTGGAAGTCACATCTTCTTTAGTTGTCCTCATCTCTCTTCTTTTTGCATCAACATTTTGGTTTTTCCTGATAATTTGTTCACATGCAATTTGTTCTTAGACCCAGCTAATTTTGTTGCTGTTTCCATAAGAACTTTGGTTACTTTTCTGTTAACTTCATAAATATCCACTTCTTCCGATGTTAGGCCTTCTAAAGTCCAATATCAGCCAGTATATTGGAATAACAAATTTATCTGAGAAGGAAGACATTAAAATGGGCATGCATGCAGACTAGGGTGTTTATAAAGTGTTGGCCTGGATATTAACCTTGTTAACTGTTTGAATTCTTCGAGAGGTGATGATTTCTGGAAAATAGATAGTTCTTCGATATTAGGTGTGATTTTCTGGAAAATGGAGTTTCCGCGGTATAGTATATTTTCTGGGAAATAAGGATATGATGTATTTTTCTGTAAATGATGAGGTAGTGTATTTTTTGGGGAATAATGATATGGTGTAGTTTCTGGGAAAAAATTGATATAGTGGATTTTTCTGGGAAATGATGATGTCAGTGTATTTTTCTGGAAAATGATGATGTCAGTGTACTTTTCTGGAAATTGTGGTATTTCTCTGTGAAGCTGTTGTCCTAGGGAATGACGAGAAAATGGTTTTTCTGGAAATAATGTTAGTCTTCTTATGGTATTTCTCTGGAAGCTGTTTGCCCTGGAAAAATAGTTTTGGGGACAAGTGTTCTTGCATGGTTCTTTTTATATGTGGAAGTACTTCATGTTTGAAAAAGTGTTTATGGAGACAAATTGGGGGATTTGTCTTCTACCTCTAGTAAGCCGAAGATGCGTAGGAAGCTACTCCCAGTGAGGTGAGTTCATGAGTATTATCCCAAATACTGTAGTTAAGTGAAAGAAAACAGTGCAGGGGGATATGTGACAATTATACTCCCATTTCGGTGCATAGGCATGATTTGATTCACGACCAAATCTCACCTTCAGCCTTAACCTGATATTCCCTCAGACTGAAATTTTGTTTTCGGAGAATGTGGATCTGATTAAATGAGATGCTTACCTAGCCATGGTATGAGTTATTAACTACATGAATCTTTTAAAACGGTGGAATATTTTTTTTTGAGGTTTAACGACCACCGTGAGCAACTCAATGGGCTATAAGCAGTCGCCCGTCTCTAATTTAGGGTCACTGGTTCCAGGGAAGGGAGAGAACCAGTGCCGTAAGACAAACACAACATCCATGCCTCACCGGGATTCGAACCCGGACCCCGTTCGGACGAATGATCAGAGGCCATCGCTTAGACCACTGCGCCACCGGGGCGGCATGGAAAATTTGCATAGAGTAGTTTTGAAAATGTAGATTAAGTTGTTTTATGAGTTACATGTCAGGAAAAGTGGTGTTGGTTTAAACTTTGGTGAACGAAAAGAGTGCCTATAAATATGAGTTCAAGCTCACAAGTGTTGTGAATTATTATTTGGCTTTTTATTTGCGTTATAAGGTATTGGGTATTCACAGCAAGCTTGTGTCATGAAAGTGTTAGGGATCTCTTGTTAGTAGTGTAATATTTCTTGACAGCATTGCAAGGGAGTGTAATATTTCTTGACAGCATTGTTAAGGAGTGTAATATTTCTTGGCAGCATTGCAAGGTAGTGATACATTTTGAGCTAATATAATAAGATATTAAGGGCAGTGTGTTCAGTATAGTGTGTAGAAGTATTTTATAACGGTACATGCTAGTGTTCGGTGCTATGAAATTTTAAGGCAAATTTTCCTCTTAATGTATAGTGGATTTTTCTGGGAAATGACGTAAGATTGTTACTAATGTAGCTTTTGGTTATTTATAATTTTTGCTCAGTTATTGTAATTTTAAATTGAATGTTGGCCAAGTAAACTGATTTGAGTGGTTTGTCGAAAAATTAAATGAAATCTGTATTTCATACACATTAAGCTATAACTTTATAACCAAGAGGGAGAAAAATTACACTTCAGCTGTCAGTCAGAACCTATCCACAATGTTAGGTCTTGCTGTGTCATCAGTCAAGACCTAACATCAGTAATTTTCAGTAATGGAGAGTGGTGCTACCACTTGAATTCTGTTGTATAATTTGTGAACTTCAAATATGTGAGATTATTATGTTAATACAAAGTAGTGTGGTTTACATTTGTCAGTTCTGAAGGCCAAATTGTTAGCCTATTACTTTTGTAGCTGTAATTAAGCTTCATTGAGTTTTCAGCCTGCCATGCTAATTTAAAATTTTAATGCAACTGCTTGTTAGGCAGAATTTAAGAAATTCTACATTTTGTGTTCAAAATTGTTTGTTTCTTTTGAAGCACCTAAACTGCGTGTCATCTGATATTTTATAAGGCCCAGTTGCCAAAGTTAAAAATAATTTTGAAAATTTGAAAAGTTGATTGTGTTGAACAGAAATTATTTGTTGACATGGGTATTCTTCGACTTGAAGAAATACTTTGTTTTTCCAATGGTTAAGTTTACAATCAATGCAGGGCCAAGTGGCCTTTCAAAAACTCAAACTTTGCGCAGTGAAAATTATGTGTTCAGATTGAATTCCATTCCTAGGACTCATGAATCCACCTTAGTGTGACTAAGGAAAGGTCAGTTCCTAGGGTTATTTGCAATGTAACAATTAAGCATTTTTGTCCTAACCACTTCAACAAACGTTCACCGCTTCCAAACGTTAATTACACGAGTACAATGTCTAACATGAATATTAAGTGTCACACATTGGTACACATGCAACAATAAATACTTTTTCACACTTACAGGTCTTTCAACTCGGCTAAACACAAACAACACAATTCCATTATGACCAAGCCGAGCTTAGCGAAATGAGCGCGCCTGGAGACCAAACAGTGGCGCAGCAGAAGTTCTCAGAGCAGTATATATACAAACCGAGGACCGGCTTTTAGTTAGTAGAGTGTTCGTAGTCAGAATGGGAAAAGCTGCCGATTTATCGGAGTTTGATAAAGGACAAAATGTGATGGCATGGCGTCACGGAACTACGATCTCAGAAACGGTGAGGCTTGTGGGTTTTTCACGTGCCTATGTAGTGAGTACGTATCAAAAGTGGTGCACATATACCCAAACGGTAAACCATCGTCCACCCGTGTATCATCCGGAACTCATTGATGTCAGAGGGGAGCAGGGCGCGAACGCAGGGCCACATTGCGACAAATCACCCGCAGCTACAACAGGGGTGATCAGGGCAATGTGTCAGAGCACACAGTTCATCGCAGCCTTCTACGCATGGGCCTGCGTTGCCGAAAACCCAGCCGAGTCCACATGTTCACTGCACGTCATCTCCAATAACGCATGAAATGGGCCCAAAATCATTAAGACTAGACCGTGGATGATTGGACGAAAGTGGCCTGGTCTGACGAATCAAGATTCCTAATGCATCACGTAGACGGCCGAGCGCGGATAAGACGATTACCAACTGAAGCTATGGTACCTGGATGCAGTGTTGGGGAGAAACAAGTCGGAGGCGGTGGTGTCACGCTGTGGGCGATGTTTTCTTGGGGCAATTTAGGCCCCATTATCCCAATAGCGCAATCCCTGACAGCTGTCAGTTATCTGAACTTTGTTGTGGACCAAGTTCACCCATTCATGGCAGCTGTGTTTCCTGCTGGTGACCGCCATTATCAACAGGATAATGTGCAATGCCACACTGCCAGAACCGTCAAGGCGTGGTTCAAGGAACACGCTAGTGACTTTCTGTTAATGCCCTGGGCTCCAAATTCACCTGACATAAAACAAATCGAACATTTGTGGTTCGACTTGGAAAAGCGGGTTCGCGTTAAATCACCTCCACCCCGAAATGTACGGGTACTGGAGGACATGCTGTTGACATTATGGTACGAAATACACCAAGATATTTATCGTCATCTCATCAAATCGATACCTCGTCGAGTGGCCGCTGTTTTGCGGCCTAAAGGGGTATCCTACAGCTTATTAGGTAGGTTGTCATAATGTAACGACCCATCGGTGTATTACTGTTGAGATAGTCTCACAAAATCAATGCAACGCATGTCTTTTCATTGATTTTTACTGTGTTTGCAAGCTTTTTAGCCTTTATCGCCCTCTGTTGGTGACTGTTTGAACTAAAATTTATTCCGTTGTCAAACAAATCCCCTTTTTCCGTGCAAATCGCTCTGTAGTACACGTGTTTGCTGTTTTGTTAAAAAAGTTTTGAAATTTAAATGCACTTTTGAACCACTCTGTATATAAATATTGTTTAATCTCATAAATCATTTTTACCATTTGCATACTCACAAAGAAAAATGTGCTAATGAACTGTACGAAGCATGTTCGATTACATAAATTACTTTGGATATAAAGAATGATTTCTCCCAGAAATTTTTAACAGGTAAAAGTAAACTTTACTTCAAGTTTGGCGTCAGTACTTTGCATGTAGCTTTGAATACAGGATACGTTAACTATGATTAGCATCTATTACTTTAACTTCAATGCAAAAACTTATAGATACTAGAGATGATGTTATAGCTATTCACGAGACTAATTAGTCACTATATTGTGCTACTTGAAGATAAAGTATTCTTCAATCAAAATCTAGATTGCACAAGCAAAAAAGTTTGCAACCAGAAAAATCTAAATTCCGCATACAATTTACTTAAGTGAAAGAATATATAATGCATCTCAACGCATATTGTGTTTTGGAATATTTGCATAGCTTTAATGAGCCTCACCAAAATGGTTCTGATTAAGAAGGTTTAGTTTATTGTAATCCTAATTAGCTTCGCATCATTATCCACATCGTTTAATATCCAAAGGCCTAAATAAGAACTACAGCTTTAGACCCCGTATAAATTTTTGCTGCCTTTTGTATTATAAGAAATTCAATCACGAAACTTTCCCATTATGGAAATCTCAGAAATAATCGCATAGAACGTTTTGTTAAAACATTTGATCCTGGAACATCGTAATTTTTTTAATTTTCTATGTAATACAGGTATAATATTTTCGAAAATGTCGGGTGGTAATTAAGCGGAGTGTCATTAAACGTTTTCGAAAAATTTCCTGTTTAATTGGTTCAATGGTAACACCGTTCATACACACGCACAAAATTTCACCTAATGGAACGAGTTTTCAAAACATATCACTTGCTGTTATCACACACGAAAACACTGTGAGGTAAAAAGCACATTTTCGTAAAAGCTGAAAATTTTTGCAATCAGAACCATAGCAACAGTGCGCCAGTTCCTATTCTAAAAGATGAGTTTATACATTCTTCAAATTGAAATATAAAAACTGGGATAAGTTATTTATTATATGAAAACTATGTATAGACCACTAGGTCTGGACGCCTAGATGGAACGGAAACAACAGCATTTATTAGCCGAAATCAGTAATAGTTGGCTCACTTTTGGCTGTTATGATAGATGCGACCTCTCCAGGCATGCTTTCAACGCGTTGCCCGTAGGTCTCTACCGGAAGTTTTTCCCATTCCTCATATACAGTTTCTGCTATAGCCGTCGTTGAGGAAGATTTTGACGAGATCCGACTTGATGTTTCACCTGGTTGCACAAATGTCCTATTGAATTTAGATCAAGACTTTGGGCCCGCCATTCCAATACATGGACGTCCAACTCATCAAACTAGACCAGGAAGACTTTGCCATGCAGCAAGGTGCGCTATCATGCTGAAACCGCAAATGATATGTGTTTAAGTACTGCCACAGCATCGATAGTTCAGAATATCTGTGTACCTGGCAGCATTCAGCATGCAGGGTACCACAACCAAAAGACCACGTCCTTCCCGGCAGAAACATCCCAGCACAATTACAGATCCGCCTCCAAACTTGACTGTAGGGACAATATAATCTTCCTGATAGCGTCGGTATGGCAAGCGTCGCACCCAAATACCTCCAGAGTTGCATGATTCGTCACAACATTCTTCCACACTTCAGTTGTCCCAGAATGAAGAGCAAGGCAGTAGTTCATTTTTCACCTAGCATTTCCTAAAGTAATGTAAAGCTTGTGCGCAGCTAACCTAGCATGGAAACCGTGGGCAAGCAGCTCGCGACGGACGGTTCTGTTGCAAATAGCTATTCCAGTGGCTTGTGTGACGTCGTTGACCAGGTTTGTGGTGGTAGATGTGCTTGCTTTCTTCACATTGTGCAGTAAGCTTCGTTTGGAACGATCCCTCGTGCCTCGGTAGTGGCACCGTATACTTATTAACGACGAAGAGCATCAGTGCCAGAGGACTGTAGGAATCCCAGAAGAGCGGCAATTCTACACACTGACTGCCTACGCAGGTGGCATCCAATCACCATGCCGTGCGGCATAGTCGCTTCCAATTCTATGAGAGGTGCGCCAAACGCTTATTTGTACACAATTCCCAAGATATCTTGAACGTGCGCATTCGGTTCTGCAAATGAACCTTTGTTTGCATATGTGGAAGCGCCAGAATAATTTTCTCTTCATTGCGTATTACTTACATACACATGAGTTGTCAACTTTTTCATGCGTTTCTCATTTATTCCGAAATAAAAACCACAGTTCCCGTTGCTTTTTGAACGCCATATAAAATTAATAACTTTTTCTTTTATACGATTAATGCCACATTCTGAGACACGACGTTTTTTGAGTATGACGTATGTAATGTATTTTATCATTCTATTTTTATTTCAATCTGTTATGCAAATTTTCTTTTTCTCTCGCATACCTTTTCCGAAACTATAAGTCATATCTAAACTCCCGATAATTTCAACTCACGTGGCAACACTGGCAGCGATTCAAAAATATCCGCGATAGATAAAACCTCACTACACGGCATGAGATGGGTCGGAGATGGTGAGACATTCTTCAATAGAATCTTAACGTGCTTATCCCATAATATTACATTTTGTGTCTTAATTTTCATTCGAATTGTGGCTAAAGATGCCAGTGTGTTAAAAGTTTTCATCAGTTGTGCGAAAAGTAGTCAATATGTCCAACAACTCATTTATTTATTTGCTAATTACCGTAAGAGCAAGTCAGATCTCCTGTCACATTTGCCATAAATAAAGCAAACTGGAAATAAACGAAGATTATGTACTATAAAATCATAACTCAATTTCATTGTTCTAGTACTTTTAAGCTTTTGGACAGTTAGGTTGGGTCTGGAACGATTCGGTCAACGACGATTGGTCCAATGGGACGATTGGTGCAATGCCGATTCGTCCAATGGACGATTGGTCCGATTCCGTCCTATCTGTCCGAAGTGATATTCGTGCTATAAAAGTATCATCTGTTCCGATTCTATCTACGATGTTATACGAAAGTATCGGTAGTCCAAAGAATGTAAAATAATATTACATTTCATGCGTAAT
Organism: Macrothele yani; assembly: GCA_039090855.1. Classification (NCBI taxonomy): domain Eukaryota; kingdom Metazoa; phylum Arthropoda; class Arachnida; order Araneae; family Macrothelidae; genus Macrothele; species Macrothele yani. The sequence continues at coordinate 86,783,529 of CM076998.1, read as the reverse complement.
ATTGTGGTTACAGATTTTTTTTTTTTTTTTTTGAATCGCGTCTTCTTGTTATACTGTCCTTAATGCCGTATGAAGTTACTGATGTAAGAGCCGTTCTATCAACTTTAATGTTTCTCTTTTGCATGAAATAATATAAAATACTAGTGTTCCGTTTCTGTTTGTAGAATGCAGTGGGGTTTTCCGCCAACTGCCCAATGGAAACAACTGGTCGGGGTTTGGACAGAGGCCTTTTTAACAGTTTTTATTCCAGCGATGTCATATTCATAACGTTTGTATATTAAATCAAGTTAATAATATTGAGGTTTTACTTAGGCACGAAATATTAATTCATAGGCTCTAGGCCTACGCCATTTTAGGACTTTTTATTCTACCGATTTCATATTCATAACGTTTACGTATTAAATCTAGTTAATAATATTACGCTTTCACTTAAGCACGAAATATTAATTCATAGGCCTGCGGCCTAGGTACCTTGCAAAGACCTCAGAAATGATACGATGAATACCTTTTATAAAGTTTTATAAAATGTTTACAAATACCAAATATCTAGGTTGTAACTTAAAATTTTCTAAAAAGGCCCGCGACCTAGGTCACCATTGCGTTATTTCTCGCACCCGACCAAAATTAGTGCACGCATACACTATATTGATAAAATGCCAAACGACACCCCTTCAAAAGCAAATGAACGGATCTGCTGCGTTGTTAAGATACGCTGTACAGCTGCAAACGGTATACAAACAATGCTGCAGCTGACCGCGATCATATCGCACTGTGAGGTTGAGCGAAAATGTCGCGACGGTAGAGAACTAACTTTGAGAAAGAAAAGATTGTTGGGTGTTATATTAGTGGGTTGTCCATAAGAGAAACCGAGATGCGTTTAAATATACCCGTCAACTGTTTTGGATGTAGTGAATATGTGGAAGACACATGGAATGCCTGAAGCAGTAAAACGCACCGGCGGACCAAAGAAAATCAGTGATAGAGGACGTCGAAGCCTCAGGAGAGTAGTTACAGCTAATCAATGGAGTACTGCACAAGACCTCAGTGTATAGGTGAGTAAAAAACTCTGAAACCTCGGTATGTACTAGTACCATTTGCAGAAAACTTTATTCCATTGGGTACCGTAGTCGTGCGGCTGCTCATAAGCCTTTCAACTCCACACGGAAGGCTACTCGTCGTTTAGCATGGTGTAAAGAACATTTATCGTGGACCGTAGATCGATGGAAACGGGTCAAATGGACTGCTGAATCAAGATACGCGATCCATCAGTCTGATGGCCATGTGTGGGTATGGCGTCAGGCGGGGGAACGCTATTTACCACAGTGTACTGTTCCTACGGTCAAGTTTGGAGCTGGCAGTGTACTCGTGGTGGGTGTGGGGAGTCGTGGTATGGTCCCAGCCCATTGGTTATCGTGGACAAACCTGTTAACCAGCTCGTCTACTTCGATATTCTGGACAATTATGCCCTACCAACTCTGTGGCAATACTATGAAACCGAGCCTTGTTGGTACCAGCAGGATAATGCACCGAGCCATAAAGCAAGGTTTCAAAATCGCTTTATTATTATTCATCATAAGAAAACATAAGAGGGAGACGTACAGCGTTGGGCGTCTCACTGGGAAATAATACAAACTGTTGAAACATGATGGTATATACACTGCAATGACAATGGGGATGAATAAACAAATGCTGCAAGCAAAGCTTATTGTAACAAAATTGCAGAAGTGACAGAGAGAAACACATCGTGTCACATGACATTGGCTGGGCATGATTTACAGGATAACACAGGCAAAACAATAGTACACAATTAGAAAAAGAACAGCACAAACACCGCCGTGAAGATAAAACATTACATACATGAGATAAAAACACAGCGTGCACAATTGTGCAAGTTATTTAACGAGGGCAACAAAGCAACATAATACAGGCTGGGTGAAGGTAATTAGTGTACACGAGTAAGCATGAAAATACACTGAGATGACATTAGCATTCACAATTCAACGATAGCGCGGATTGCACGAAAAAAAATGCAGAAGGAACAGTAAGATCACAGGGCAAAACTAGGAATGGACACTGGGATGACAAGAGGAATTAACGCAAAATGAAAGCACTGTACGACGCAATAGATGTAACTGGTACATTAACAAGACATAATGAACCATATTGTACACAGAGATGACCAAATAAAGCACACAATGTGAAGACACGATACAGCGCAAGAAATGTTACAAGTACAGTAAAAATCACACGATAAACCATGAGTGCACTCTGGGATGTTATGAGTATATGCATAAAGTGAAAGCACAGGACAAGCCATGGGTTCTGACAGATGACAGAATTTATCATAAATTTGCACGTGCACGATCAAAGCATTAACACAATGTGAAAGCACGGTAGAGCATAAGAACTCCAAGAGGTAAAAAAGATGCACAAAAAAAACCCCAGGAAAGTACACTGGGATGACAGTAGTATGTACACAAAGTGGAAGTAAAGAACTGTACAAAAATCAAACAGGTGCAATGAAAATGGCTAAACACTAAGAAGGTGTGTGAGTGCGGCAAATATAACAAATGAGAGATAGAGACGTACACCACATGACATCTCAAAGTAAAACACACTACAGGAACACGGTGTAATACACTAGGTGCATAGACAGAAAGCATTTACGGTGACCAGGGTACAGCCCCAAGTACATAAAAGTGACGGGAGGTCACGGAATCAGAGGGCACACTGATAACAATGTAAATATGGTAAAGCACAGTACGACACGAAGAAGAACAATTCAAATGACAATACCACAATGATATGCACACTAAAAACGAGAAAAAAAAACTTGGGTATTACAGCACAGGCTATAGCACGATCACATGATATACATGGAGACGAGTCGTAGAGTGGAGGAGGGGCACCAGGGTGCTACGGAACTCAGCAAAGGAGGTGTAGAATGTCATAGGGTACTGATAGGTGTAGCAGTCCATAATCAACGGCAAACCATGGAGCGGCCAGCGCCCAGGTAGCATAGAAGGTGGCTTCTCGATGACTGGAAGAAGTCGACTGGTACTCCAGGCGAAGTCGAGAAAGCAATCGATCTCGGAAATGGCACAAAAGTACTGCGCTGGCCTGGTGTAAAGAGACCGGCGAGGAAACGCTGCGGAGTTGTTGAAAGTACACGTAAATACCGTGTTTAACCAGCACGAAAAGATAGGCACATACTGACGAAAGAGGCGTAGGTGGATGAGCCCGCAGAAGAAGATATCTGTAGGCAGGGAACGGAAGATCTGCAGAACAAGAGCGACTGGCAATCCGGAAAGCCTGGTGGAGGAAAGGCATCAGGATGGGACAGTAAAGGTAGACGTGAGAAACGTCTGCCTCCTGTGCGCAGAAGGAGTAGAGAGGGGAGGAGAGAAGGGACATGCGAAAGAGAAAAAAGGAAACAGGGAGGCGATTATGCAAAAAGAGCCAGTGGGTATTAATTTCAAGAGAGGCGGATAAGGGTGAGCGGGCAGCGTCCCAGAAAAAAGGAAGAGAAGCAGGGGGAACCTCGAGAATAGAAAGCGGTGAAAGGGTGGCAAGGTGCACTAGAAAACGATAGAGAGATTTAGAGGAGAGAGAGGAGAGAGGAAGAACCGAGTCTGAGAGTCGGAGGAAAAACGGCAGCGGAAGAGGGGCAGAAAAGACAGAGACGAGACCGGTGGGGGAGACAAGATCAGGGAAAAGTGAAAGAAGTGCATTAAGCAGGGAGTCATACACCAAACGGGCGGATGGGGACGAGAGAATAACAGGGGGAATCCAGAGAAAGGGCGCCAGGATAGATCCGAGTTAGTGAGGTCTTGTACGGTTACTACACCTTCTCGGAGCCAAGAGGGGAATGAAAAGCAGGGGAGGTGGGGGGATGAACAAGGGAGTTGAAGTAGAGGGGTTCAGAAAGAAGCTCTAGAGTTGAAGAGGGAGGGGAGCAAATGAGGGGGAGAGAGCGAAGGTGAGTGAGGGCTTCATAATATGCAGGTGGGAGTTTGGAGGGGGGAAGGACAGTAATCCATGAGAACTAAAGAAAGAAAGGAAAAATGTGGGTTACGCAAGGAGGCAAGAACGTCACGTACATGAAATGCGGAAGCCACTGGAGCCGTGAAAAGGTGAATGAAGTTGATCACTCGGCTTGCTTTGTAACACAGCGGGACATCAGGTAGGCCATCACCACCATAGGAGGGAAGAGCACATAGCTTGTAGACGTTAATCCAGTGATGACCCGCCCACATTACTCGAGTAAGGCCGCGTGTAACCTCCTGGAGACAGAAAAGCGGGGTCGTAGATGCAATCCAAGAATGCTTGCAGATGGGCAGAAGGTATATCCTGGTGAGATTTGCACGCTGGTAGTAGGACGTACAGAACTGCGCACGACACCAGAACGCAGCTGTGCGGAGGAGGCGAGGATGGAGTTCAGTGCGAGTTGCACTGGATGTAGCTTGTGGTGCGCCTAAGTGCACATCCAGGAAGCGTTGGGTAGTGGATGACCATGTGGCCCCCCATGGAGCATCCATGCGATTGGACCACGACCCGCACCACAATCCGGTGCTCTTAGACGCATTTAGTTCAGCTGCAGAACATGAAGCATATGCGGAGAACAAACGACGAAGCAGTTGGAACTGTGAGTCGCTACGAATGCAGACGGTAATGTCACCTGCATAGGCAGAGTAAATGACTGAGTGATGCCGTGAGCTGGCAACTGGTGGTGGAAGTTGTGCTAGGAGAGATGTTTGCAGAGAGCGTAGAAAGGGCTCGACGGCAATCGCAAACAGTTGACCAGAAAGCGGGCAGCCCTGACGAACTCCCCGCTTGAAGGGAACATGTGCTGTGAGAAAAGATTCCGTCTTTACATGGAAAACTGCGTCCTGGTAGAGGGAGAGAAGAACAGAGACAAAATGTGGAGGAAAGCCAAAGTGTAGCAGGGTTTGTGTTAAATAGGCGTGTGAGATATTATCGAAAGCGGAACGGAGGTCTAAGGAAAGGAGAGCAAGAGGTTCTGAATGAGGCTTGGCAAGATGAATGAGATCGCGAAAAGTTGAACATTGGAGGAAAGTGAACGGCCAGGAACAGTATAGGTTTGAGAGGCAGCAAGGATGTGAGGGAAGGATAGAGTTTAGTCGACGGGAAAGAAGCTTAGTATAGGGTTTATAATCTTGATTGAGAAGAGAAATGGGGCGCCAATTTTCCAAGTCAAGAGGGTCACCCTTTTTGGGAAAGAGGACCACATGTGCGTCCGTGAAACTCCTCGGGAGGGGGGGGGGAGTAGTTAAATGCAGCAGAAAAAGCGAAGAGGAGAAAAGGCAACAGAAGAGGCAAGAACGCATGATAAAAAGGAAAACAGAGGCCGTCCAGACCCGGAGCGGCATGGGATTTAAGGGAAGAGAAGATGTCGGACACCTCCGTGGATGTGGGTGAGATGAGACGGAACTTGAGGCAGGTTATTGAGAAGATTGGGGAGAGCAGAGGGAGAACGGGGAGGAGTTTCACTGAACTTGGTTATATAGAACTGACGAACGTGAGAGCAAATCGCTGCCGAATCGGATGTGATTTCGCCAGAGGGGAGGTGAAGATGTCGAAGCGAGGTAGAAGACTTACGTGCAGATTTCATTGATGTTAGAAAATCATAGGTGCATTCCTCCGGATTGAGATGTTTAATACGCAGGCGTAAAAGTGCTTGCTGCGCTAGAGGTTTCAGCAAAGCCTGGTGCTCCGCCGGATAAGCGGGAAATAGCGGATCTTGCAACCGAATCAGTGCGAGCATCTGCCTAGCGTGATCGAGGCGCATCTGACTGGAAGTCGTCATGGTGAAGGAAAGTAACTTGATATGTAAGAGGAGCTGATGCTTGACATGAAGCCAATACGTCAAGGTACAGGGTGGGGAATGCAACCCTGCGCGACGAGCAGCAAAGAAATAACGAACAGAGGCACAAAAGTCAGGATCAGTGAGGAGATTGGAATCAAACATCCACGGATGTACAGTCCTAGGGAGTGACGCCGCAACAAACACTGTGAGGGTGACCATGAAGGGGTCTGAGGAAGCAGTAGGTTGATGTCGCAACTCGGTAATAGACGCAAGAAGCGGTGTGGAAACGTAAACCCAATCCAGTCGTGCAGTTGATGGAAGCTGACTCCCAGACGAGCGTCACGTGTGTGAGGTCTCTTGTGGAAGTAGGCGCCTATAAGCATCGGTGAAGGAGAAATCAGCAACAAGGTCATGAAGTAGTGCGACGAGATCCTTCCGACGCTCTCGTGACAAAGGAGAGCGTTATAGTGCCGGGTCAAAGGGTGCAATTGAAGTCTCCACCCAAGAGCACACCATCCGAAGGCGAGACTTTCAAGAGAGCTTGACGGAGTTTGGTGAACAAGATGGATAAAGGAATAGAGGTGCACGGAATATACACATTAAAGATGTGAAATCGAGATCCGACAACTGTGAAGGAGACTTGCTGGAGTAAATCTCGGCATAAGTTCTCCACTGTGAGTGCAGTGAGGGTGGATCGGAACTGCTGATGTATTCCGATAGCAAGTCCACCATGAGATGAATTGCGATATGCATGATGGAACACATAATCGCTAGCACGCCAGCGAGTAAACAGAGTGGAGGAATGGCAGTTTGTTTCTTGCAGTTGCAACAGGTCGGCCCCGAGGGGCGAGAGGTCTTCCATTACAAGAGCATTCGCTAGGGGGATAGCGAACCCTCTGCAATTAAGGGTCGTGACCTTGAATGGACTGGCAGGTCGTTGATTGGAATAGTCGGGGAGCAACTTTCAGGAGTTGTTGTAATCGGTTTACTCAGCCAAGGGTCCATGAGTGGAGCAGGGGGTCAGGTACAAACCCACGAAGGTACTTAGCAATGCATCCGGCTTACAGGAGCAGCGCGGGAAGAATGTCTTTGAGCTCTCGGAGGTAGTCATACGTCGACTCCAGGTTTGTGGTGTGGGTGCAAAACTGATAGTAATCTCCAGGATTGAGAAGTTCTGAAGGAGCACCACATTTTTTTTTGATTGAAGGTTTAACGACCACCGTGAGCAACTCAATGGGCTATAAGAAGTCGCCCGTCCCTAATTTAGGGTCACTGGTTCCAGGGAAGGGAGAGAGCCAGTGCCGTAAGACAAAAACAACATCCATGCCTCACCGGGATTCGAACCCGGACCCCGTTCGGACGAATGATCAGAGGCCATCGCTTAGACCACTGCGCCACCGGGGCGGCAGCACCACATTTGGAGAGTACACTTGAAAAGACCTCAAACGAAGGCGGAGACCCATCGTCATCAGTGTTCCTTTCAATTTCTGTTGGCGCAGGAGAGGGAAGAAAAATCTCCTGAAGATTTGGTAGCACGGAACGGTCGCACATCCGCAGAGGGATATTTCTTCTTCTTCTTCTTCTTACGTCGGGTACCTGTACGAGTGCCAGAAATGCGTTTTCCAGGGAGCGACGATGCTCGGGAAGCAGACGCAAAGTCAGAGGAGTTATCGGCGCCGCCGTCACACTCGGAGACCCCAACAGTGAAGACTGGTGGGAAACCAGTGGCGAGGTCTCCCGATGTTGCCACGTGATCAGGAGTAATAGGTGAGGCGAGCACTGGAAGATGAAGGTGGGAGGTGCGGTCAGTATCGAAAGACGCTCGTTGACAAGAGGCTTTAGATATACCTTTTGTGTAATTCTGCCCAGGGGCAGTTGGCAAACTAGAAGACGGTGCAGGTCAAGAGCGAGATGTAGCAGGAGGCGGCTTAGAGGCGGGAGGCACTCTAGAAGCCGTGGGAGCTGGATACTCGTTGTTGGGGCCACGAGCACGCTGATGCCCACGTTCTTTACAATTAGCACAGTGTTCTGTAGGAGAACTGCCCACATCGGACGTTTAGGATCCGTGGGAACTTACGGAGATGCTCTTCTGATGGAAAGCTGAGTCGAACACTCCGGCGAAAACTACGAACATTCTTATTTGCAGGATCCTTGGGCGCAGCTGAATGTGTGATAACAGGACCAACAATCTTACCACACTTACTAAGTGCAGTACATATCTTCGCATACGAGATTTCAGGGGGCACCGGATGCAGGTAGACCTGAACATGGCGCCTGGCGATCGGTTCAGCTTCAAAGTGGTGATCTCCTAGGTCAAGACCAAAATTCAGAAGCGTGTCTGCATGCTCTTTGGATGTGAAATAAACAATCACCGTCCGCGGCCTGCGGGTGAGGTGAGTAATGGCTCCGGCTGGAAGGAAAGCAAGGAGCGTATCACAATAGACCTTCAACGGTGTATTCGGAAGAGCATCCAGGCACACTCCCAACTCGCGGGTGGAGTAAAATTCCTGCGCAGCCGGTGAGAAGTGCGGAACGTCCAATTGAAGTGAGTCACCATGTATCTGGACATGGGCATCCGCAAGGGGAAGGCGAGTCGCTTGCGTCGGTAGGGACGCACCTGAGGTAACGCTGGAATAAGAGCGGGAAGGCAAACCTCCACTGGAAGGCAGAGGTGCAGCGCTGGATGAAGGAGCTGACACAACGCTGGGCAAGGCTACAGAGGGCAGAGAAGCAACGCCCTCAGAGATATCCATTACGTCATCGGCAGCAACAGAAGCGAACGACGTAGCATCACCACCAGGAGGAGTGGAGTATGAGAGTCGAAGCGTAGAAGAAGAAGACCAATAGGCATCAAGAGGAGGACGATATTCCTTATCATCAAGGACCGACGCTGATTGGTTTGCTCCGTCAGAGATAAGGATCGACGTAGAAGGAGAAGCTGTGACGAGAGCGGGAACGCTACTCTTATCAGCAGTCGCCATCGCCGATGGCGAGGAATAATTTAGTTAAAACGACCAACTGGTCGAGAAAATAAAGTGCTGATAGCTAACTGAAAATAGTACTCACCGACTCGGGAGATGTCCTAAATGAAAGATACAACCTTCGTCTTGAAGGCACGCACAAAAGTTATACGACAGAGCACAGAAAACACAATCAGTAGACGGCGAAACACGGAGCTCAAAAGAGACACGACTTACGTCCCATAAAGCAAGGACTGTTACGGTGTGGTTTGACAATAATCCCGTATCGTGTGTAGACTGTCCGGCGCAGAGCCCTGATCTTAATCCCATAGAGCACCTATGGGATGAATTAGAACTCCGCATAAGAAGTTGGGAACCAAGGGCTACTATTAAGCAACGGTTAGCGGCAGCATTATGTACTGAATGGAAGAGCATACCTATCGCTGTGTTCCAAATCCGTGTCGAAAGCATATCTGGAAGTGTCAGTGCATGCATTAAAGCCAAAGCTGGACCGAGACCCAATGATATAGAAGGGGTTTAGCGCAGCTTAGCGGCGCTAAGGCACTTTTTTCTAGGCTTAGCCTCGCTAAGGCGCTTTTCCTGGTTACAAGGTGAGAGAAATAGGGCTAACGAGCTTTCTTTTAATAACCTTGTAGACAATAATAGCGAATGCTTTGTTTTAAGTGTAGGCATGTTCATTTATTCACCAAATGTTCGTATTATAGAATGAGGCAAAACAGTCCGTTCATACAGTAGGACGTTTTATGAATCACAAGAGTTCTAGTATGAAGAGAATGGTAACTACTTCGAGACCGCAGTTTTCAAAATGACATTATAGAAGTGGATTTTTCGTATGTTACTTCACCTGGATTCAATAAAAGTAATCCCCTGAGACCATCCCCTGGTTCCTCACGGGTAACTCCAAACGAGCGACGGTTGACGAGTGGGCAGAGGCGCTGGATTGTGGCTAATCACTGATGCTGATCTCAGACCCCAGAACAGAAAGAAGCATGCACGGGCTGCGACCCTCTTTTCACAGTGCTTGTTAAACTCCAAAATATATGAAACACAAAACTTATCCATTACTTCCGCCTCAAAATCATAGGAAAAGCGTCCTGTAAGATAAATGTATGCAATGCACTTAATTTGTATTATTCACACTGAATGTTTACGATCGTTTAGAATGATTCCCACGAAACATTCTTTCTTTTGTTCTAAATCGTCTAAATTAAGCAATTTTAATGAAAATTGATAAAAATAATTAATGAAAAATTAATTTAAAATGCTGAATCATAAAAAGTTAAACTTAAAGCTTTTGAAAGTTTGGAGTCTTTTTTCAGGTTGCTTTCACCTGATCCGTTCACCGCTCAGGCACTTTTTCACTTAGGACTGCATCGACTGCCGACACCGTACTAATGTATGTCAATAAATGCCATGTTGTGTTTCTCTTCTAGGTGTCTGGTGACTTTTGTCAATATAGTGTATATCGGAATTCATTTCAAGATCGTTATTTCGAACATAACGTTCTCCTTTTCCTCGAACATGTGGACCTAGATTAGGAACGGCCGACTAGTGCTTATAATCCATCGAGTTACTCACAGTGGTTGTTAAAGCAAAGAAACAAAAAAATGAAAAAAATGTTCCCCTATTTCTACATCAAGACCGGGGAAGCTACGGTCACTCAACTAATTTAGCATTGTAGCCTATCAATTATGGCAATTATCCGATTGTACACTAACATAATACCCAAGCTGATAAGTAATTTTAATTTAAACAGATTAGATCCTGTTACTTATTTTTTGAAAAAATTAATTACATTATGTAAAAGTGCTGTTATACACTATCTACCAACAAGTAATTGGACACCCCGGCAATCGACGATATCTCTGGTCCTGATACACGTCACGGCCGCCGCCGTTAAATATCGTGTGGGAAACAACAACACAAACAGTCGCATGCAAGATGCCAAGCAGTTCGGAACTCCGTGATTGCGAGAAAAATGTAATCGTCGGGTATCACAGAAATGGCCGATCCATACGTGACATAACCAGTACGTTGAAGTACTCAAAATCGACAGTGGCCTACGTGATTGGTAAGTGAAAGATGAGAGGTGACTGTCGGAATGTGCCCCGACACGGCAGACCCACAAAACTGGGAGTTAGAGACCGACGAGTGCTGGCCAGAGAAATTCAGAAGAACCGCACCAAATTGATGGGCCACATCCGCGAGGAGTTTCAACAGGCATCCGGGAGTGTTCTTTCGGTGAATACCATCCGTAAGGAAGCCCATCTTCTCGGTAAGTTCAATAGCGCTGCTCGGCTAACGCGGTGCAAAGAACGTTGACAGTGGACTGTTGAACAGCGGAAACAGGTTCTCTTGAGCGACGAATCAAGGTTCACCCTCTACCGTTCGGATGACAGGGTCTGGGTTTGGCGTCTGCCTGGAGAACGCCTCTTGCCGGAATGTATTGTGCCAACTGTGAAGCTCGTCGGCCGTGGAATTATGCTATGGGGGTGTTCCTCCTGGAATGGCACGGGACCCTTGGTCGCAATTCCTGGTAGACTCAACGCCGAGATCTACTGCACCATTTTGGATGACCATGCGCTTCCTACGTTGTGGCAGTTTTACGGGGAGGACCCATGTTACTTTCAGGATGACAATGCCACCTGTCATGCTGCAAGCTCCACCAATGCTTGGTATGGTGACAATGGGGTTAATCGAATGGACTGGCCTACGTAGAGCCCGGACCTTAACCCTTTTGAGCACCTCTGCGACGAGTTGGAACGTCGACTTAAGGGGTGCCCCCACCCTCCGAAATCGTTGAAGGAACTGACCTGTCTTCTGCAAGCCGAGTGGAAGAAAATGCCGCTATCCGTCGTACAACGCCTGGTTGAGAGTATGCCTCGGAGGGTTGCAGCTGTAATCGCCGGTTGTGGAGTCTCCGCCAACTGCTGAAGGTGAATATACTTAGTTTTCCTTTGCTATCACAGGTGTCCAATTACTTGTTGGTAGATAGTGTATTTCATATACGTTCTTTAGCATTCTAACTAAAAGCTTACGAAAAATCAGAAATAAATGAAATACGAAAAAATAAGTGAAAATATGGCATTTTTCCAAAAAAGTCACTAAATCACTATACGCATGAAAGAATCAGTAGACCTGGTAACCCTTGACACACACAAAAACACACTCAGCCAGCCGTCTCTTACTTGCCCGGCCCGAGGGAGGAAACCAGGTTTTCTACTACGTTTGTAGAATTGGGAGTTCGCTGCTCTCTTATCCCCTGAAATGAAGAAAAAGAAAGAAAAGGAAAACAACAAAGTCCTAGTGCGCTGATGCTTATCCCTCAAATGAACAGAAAAAGAAGAAAAGAGAAATTACAAAATTCTATTGCACTGACTGATTTTTATGCATTCTAATGAAGAGAAAAAAAGCAAAAGGAAAACAGCAAACCTCCATTGCACTAATTTTTATTCCCTCGAATTAAGAGAAAAGAAGAAAAGGAAATTAGCTACGTCTTAGTGTGCTAATGCTGAATACGGCAGTCATTCCAGCACGTTTCGGAGTTCGACAGAGGACGAATAGTGACTTATCGCGACTGCGGTTTATCGTACCGAGACATCGACGCCCCTGTGGGACGACATCCAGCCACAGTGAGGCGAGTATGGATTCAGTGGATGCAGGAGGGACGGGCGAACCGACGTGAGCGATTGCCGCAGCCGCGGTACAGCAACGAACGAGAGGACCGGCATGTTGTGCGGCGGGCATTGACGGCTCGCACCGCTAAATCACGAACGTTAGCGCAGAAATTAGGTTGTGTTGTGCAACAACCTGTGTCAGCACGTATCGTTCGACTTTGTCTGTCGGAGCAGGGACTTGTCGCACGGCACCCAATGCTCTGATTACAATTGACGTTACATCACCGGCGAGTGCGGCGGCAATGGGCCGTGGAACGCCGCACCTGGACTACGTAATGGCACGACATTGTCTTCTCCGACGAATCCCGCTTCTGCCTGCAACACCACGATGGTCGAATCCACGGTGTGGCGGAACCGCGGCGAGAGACTGTATGACGCCTGCATTATGAATCGCAATACTGGTCCGTCGCCTGGCGTTATGGTTTGGGGCGCAATTGGATATGACACCCGCACCCCTCTTGTACGCATCGCCGGTACACTGAACAGCCACCGCTACATCTCCGACGTTTTGGAGCCTGTAGTCCTCCCTTACCTGCAGGATCTGCCAGCGGCGAGTGGATGCAGGAGGGACGGGCGAACCGACGTGAGCGATTGCCGCAACAACAGGGCAATGCCCGCCCGTTTCAACAGGGCAATGCGCGCCCGCACGTGGCACGCATTGTGCAACAATTCTTTACGGCCCACCAGGTGTCACTGCTGTCGTGGCCCTCCTGTTCTCCCGATATGTCACCCATCGAACACGTCTGGTCGCTGATCGGCAACCGAGTGGCCCGGCAAGCACCACCCGCGGCTACGCCAGATGAATTGTGGGAACGTGTGGAAGCAGCCTGGACCGACATACCGCAAACCCACCTCCAAAGCCTCTTTCGTTCAATGCCGCGGCGTGTACTGGCCGTTATTGCCAGCCATGGGCGCCACACGAACTATTGATGCCTGCGTGTTCCGCAAGTCGCACGGGCCTGTAAGCTCAATCGTTTCATCTTTGTATCTGTTGTTATGTGTCCAGTAAATCTGGCTTTGCTATCTCGTGTCTTTCTTGGTGTTGCATTTTGGGTGGCCAGCAGTGTAGTGCAGTATAACACCTTCGCTCCGTTTATTTATCAGTGAACTTACTTTTTGAAGTGGCAATTCAAAATTTCGTTTTCGCACGGCAAATGTAACCATACATTACTGAAATATCGTCACGTCATACGGTAATATTTTTATACATCATAGTGTTTTTTTTCCAAAAGGCAGATAGAAAACAGTTAGACAAACTTATGGCTCTCCTTCGTAGACCACACATTTTTTCCATTTTGGGACGGGTAGTAATGCGCAAATGCATGTTCTCGTTTGGTCTAATAGAACGAATTAATCGTTTTTTGACTTGAAATAAGAATATATCCCGTATTTTTATTGCAGCTTTCTTTTTTGTAGGAGCTTTCCGATAGGCAGTATAAAATGAAATTTTCATTTGGTTGCCATTATTATACGCTATATTGACAAAAATCACCGGACAGCACTTCAAAGGCAAACAAACGGATCCGCTGCGTTGTTAACAGACGTGGTACATCAGAAAAGGGTATAAAAACAAGCCTGCAGCTCACTGCGATCGTATTGCACTGTGAGGTTGAGTGCAAATGTAACCGAAAGGCGTTCAAAAATACCCAAGTGAACTGTTTGGGATGTACTGAATAAGTGGAAAACACATGGCTTTCCTGAAACAGCAAAACGTACCAGCAGACCAAAGGAAATCAGTGATAGTGGACGTCGAAGCTTCAGGAGAGTCGTTACAGCTATTCGACGAAGTACTGCACAAGACATCAGTGTATAGGTGATTAAAAATGCTGGAACCTCGGTATGTACACGTGCCGTTTGCAGAGAATTTCGTTCCAGGGGATACCGTGGTCGTGAGGCTGATCATAAGCCTTTCGTCTCCACTCGGAATGCTACTCGTAGTTTAGCATGGTGTAAAGACCCTTTAACGTGGACCGTGGATCAATGGAAACGGCTCCTCAGTCTGATGGCCGTGTGTGGGAATGACGGTAGCCGGGGGAAGGCTATTTACGACAGCTTACTGTTCCTACGGTCAAGTTTGGAGCTGGCAGTGTATTCGTGGGGAGGAGGGGGGGGGAGGGGTAGTGGTATGGTCCCGGCCCATTGCTTATCGTGAACAAACCTGTTAACCAGTATGTCTACCTTGATATTCTGGAAAATTATGCGCTACCAACTCTGTGGCAGTATTATGGAACCGAGCCTTGTTGGTACCAGCAGGATAACGCAGCGAGCCATGAAGCAAGGACTATTAGGGCGTGGTTTGACGATAATTCCCTATTGTGAGTGAACTGGCCAACATAACGGCTTTATCTTAATCCCATAGAGCACCTATGGGATGAATTAGAGCGCCGCATAAGAAGTTTGCAACCAAGGCCTACTAGTAAGCAACAATTAGCGATAGCATTATGTACTGAATGGAAGCGCATACCTATCGCTGTGTTCCAAAACCTTTTTGAAAGCATGTCTCGAAAGATCAGTACAGGCATTAAGGGCAAAGGTGGACCGACAGCGTACTAATGTATGTCAATAAATGTCATATTGTGTTTCCCTTCCAAGTGTCCGGTGACTTTTGTCAATGTAGTGTATGTGAATCATTACAGGTTTTCTGTTAGATGAAATTGAGAAATATGTTTGGAAAATATTTCCGGTCTGTTAGAGCAGAAAACCTTCTTTTTATGAAACACAGATGCATAATATATTTCTGATGAAATATACAGTGGTTTATAGTTATTTACGTTGTCAAGATTAACTGCTTGCTGTACTGGAATATTCTAGAGCATTTCCATATTCCCATTGTAAGACTTCATTGTTTTTTTTACTTCAGTCAAAAGTTGTGTTCATAATAGATGTTCAGCAATATCATTCTTTTTAAATTTCAATTTCGTTATACTTTACCGTCTGTCTTTTCATTTTTTTATAACAGATATTTGTTCAGTCATTTGCGTAACCCCTTTCCAGAAACGTCAATAATAGCTCTTCTCGTGAGCTCATTCTTTTTTGCTTCTTCCTCGTAGTTTGACTAAAAATCTGTAGGTAGTTTTTCGAAATAGAATACCATTGTAGAACTTACAAAATTGTCCAGGGAACGCATTGGTCTTTTTTTTTTCAGCTGTCTTGCTGTTTTGCAACCGAAAGAGAAATCCGAAAAGAATATGCTTCTTAGTTGAAAGACTTGAAGTAGCTGCAAAACAAAAGGAAAGTTGCTAAATTCTTGGATATTTTGGTGAACGCTTTTAGTGACCTTGTTTCGCGAATAATACGAAGCGTGGTAGCTTTCATTCATTCTGAGACAACTTATACATCTCATAAGCGAACTTAACGCACGTGGGAATCGTTTTTCTACTTGTCTCAGTTATTTGCTAATAGCCTCACTTTTTGAAGAAAACAACTGTCTGGACACGACAGTCAACAAGCATATTTTTTTTAAATATAACCTATTATAAAATAAGCTCTGTTCAGAAAACAAGTATCGCGAACGCGCGAAAACTTTGCATCACTTAGCTTTTATTTGCGTAATAAAATTAAGCAGTTGATTGCTATTAATTTATGTGCGTATGGTTTTTGATATTCTAATAACAAATAGTAATCGCAGTACTGGACAAGTGGCAAGAAACTCGCAGTTCTGGATTTATTTCTTGGAATACCGGTATCAATGCATATATTCCGGTACTGATATTTGATTTCTTTTACAGTATTCCATAAAAAAATATAATTTATACAAAAGTTTTGTTTGTCAAGTATTGGATAATCAGAAATATTAAATACAGGGTTCCCCTAAATTATTATACTCATTTAAGTACAAAACCTAAGGACGAACACTATTTCGAAGATCACAACAACATAATCAGACGCAACAGCTTGTGGCAATTTGCATAAATGGGGACGTCAGTAGAAAGCCGGGGCACATGGAAAATTTCGAATCGTGTGCACGGGAGTCACGTGGTGTCTCTTTAATTGGTAAAATCAGAGTACATTTAAGAACATATGGGGGCCCAGGGGCTGGACAGTATTTTGCGGCCCAATATTAGTTGCATATCTGGGATTTTACTATGGATACGAAAAATAAAAATACCTAGGAGAAAACTTTCCGAAAATATGATGAGGAAGGCCAGAAAAATATCCCTCCGGATTGAAGTGTGTATCTCATGATTCATGGAAGAATCGGTGGAGCCGCCCCGGTGGCGCAGTGGTCTAAGCGATGGCCTCTGATCATTCGTCCGAACGGGGTCCGGGTTCGAATCCCGGTGAGGCATGGATGTTGTGCTTGTCTTACGGCACTGGCTCTCTCCCTTCCCTGGAACCAGTGACCCTAAATTAGGGACGGGCGACTGCTTATAGCCCATTGAGTTGCTCACGGTGGGAGTTAAAAATTGATGGTAGCAAGAAAGCGTAAAATGCATGGTTATAAAATTTATACCAGTTCAGTTGTGCATTAATCCCCTCACCCCCAAGGGTTCAACTTGTTGAAATTATAACGAAGTAGTGGACAAAACAATATGATCCAATTATCATGATTCAAGCGAATTCTTAATGTATGAAAAGTTCCCCCAATTTCAGACGTGTACAGAAAAAAACATCTGCAATGCTTTCAAAAGATTTTCGGATTTCCCCTAAAAAAGCGGAAAGAAATAGAAAACTTTTTTTCACAAGGCAGTTTCTTATAGTTTTTGCTGTATTATCTGCAAAACGAAAAAAAAAAAAAACAAAAACGGTAGAACTCTTTCAATTGTTCAAGCACCATGCATAATTCTCGGGTCCCTTGAAATCGCCGTTGGGCCCGGAGCTGCAGCCCCTAGTACCCCTCTTAAATGGACTCTGGGTAAAAGAGAAAAAGGCGCTGTAGGCGACATGTGTTTGAAGGAAAATCTCGACGTGAAAGCATAAAGGTACGAATATGTAATTTAGGTTATGTCTCAAAGACATCATTTAAATGATTTCTCGCAGGGAAGAATTATAGGAAAGCTGGATGAAGACCGCCGAGTGAGTGATGCTACTAGGGAGTTTGGAAATGTGGTATCTGAGCTTTAGGCAGCATTTGAAACCAAGGTAATGTGTTCAAGATGCATGTTAGGAGGTCGCCCTTGCTTTACTTTAAAGCATGAAGTCAGATTTTTAGTAACAGCAAAACGTTATCTCCGCACCACAGCTAATTAGCTTGCGAGTCGATTTCAGTGCAGGAACGCGGATATCCCGACAAACTGTCGCAATACGTCTGCGACATATAGAACTTATATGCCTGAAGGCCTGTAGTCCGCAACCCTTTATCCAGAGCTCAACGTAGCGCACGTTTTCAGTAGTGTCGTATCCACAGAAATTGGACACGTCATCAACTGGCCAACGTACTCTTCACAGATGAGAGTCATTTTAGTCTGTCCTCGGATTCTAGACGTCAGTTGATCTGGCGTGAAAGTGGTACTGCGTACCACCGCGAGAACGTGCAGGGAAGGGACAGATACGGTGGTGGCGGAGTCAATGTGTAGGACTGCTTCATAATTAAAGGACGTATCGAGCTACAGGTGCTGGAAAGTGGGACTATGACTGTGAACGACATTGCAATGATGTTGTTCTACGTGATGTTCTATTGTTCCGTGGTACTTTAGGCGAAGGCTTTCTGTTCATGGATGACAACTCATCATACGAGAGCAGTGCTGACACGTATGGAAACTGGAGATATTCATCGCATCGACAGACCAACATGTTCCCCGCACCTCAACCCAATCGAACATTTCTGAAACGCACTGGAGAGATGCATTGGTGCCAGAAACCCCCTCCAGAAAACAAACAGGACCTCATCCGTGTTCTGTAGGAGGAGTGGGCCAATTTGCCTCAGGTACTTCTGGATCACTTGGTACTCAGTATGTCACGACGTTGTGAGAGCTACATCGCAATTTGGGGTGGGCATGTTCCGTACTGAAATGTCTTCCCACCTGATTATTCAACTATGTTTTTTTTTTAAATTGCAACTTTTGCGTAAACACGGTTTACAATGTAATTTGTGGGTCATTTATAAGCAATGCTTTTTTACAAATTTTAAAGATAGCAATCCGATTTTTGGCGTAAATGTGACAAGGATGGTAAGTCAGATAATATCCGAACACTTGAAAATTTTCATCGTCCTGGAGCGCGACTCGAACCCGCGTCTCCCAGAAAACGCCCGGGTATGCTAACCACTACACCACCCAGAACGATCAAGTTTCCGATCAATTTGAATATAACCATCGCAGGATTCGCGAGTCGAAGCAACCGGCATTCATGTTTAGCGAATCTGGAGGTTAAGAATCTTATATTCAAATTGATCGGAAACTTGAAACTTGATCGTTCTGGGTGGTGTAGTGGTTAGCATACCCGGGCGTTTTCTGGGAGACGCGGTTTCGAGTCCCGCTCTAGGACGATGAAAATTTTCAAGTTTTTGGATATCATCTGACTTACCATCCTTATCACATTTACGCCAAAAATCGGATTGCCATCTTCAAAATTTGTATTATATGGCGTAATCCCGTATTTTTTTCATAATGCTTTTTTATTTTATCGTGTGTTCGTATGCTGGCAATATAATTATTTCCCCATTTGGCTGTGTTCGTGCAATGTTTTTCTTACACATTTAAAAATTGAGTCTGTCATTAGGTTTTGCACGCCAATGTATGTTGTAATTTTTAAATGAACGCAAGTAAGTAAGCACAGTTTAAATCATAAGTAAATGCCCATTCAGAGTGGTACGTAAAATGTCTAAACAAATATTCGTAGCCATCAGATAAACACGGAAATTGCTTGTAGTTCTTACTGGTCATCCACTTAACATCCTCCAGAAAACTTTGAAAATTTCATTCTCCTGGAATGGGAATCGAACCTAGATCTCCTAGAATTATCCGTATGCTATCCGTTACACCACCTTGGATAGCGAAGTCCGTGCAACTGAGCCTAAGTAATTACAGCTTATGAATCTGATCCTAAGTTATAATTTCTTAGGTTCAGTTGCTTGAACTTCGCTCTGCTGGGTGGTGTAACGGATAACCTACTTGAAAGTAAAGCGGAAGATGTCGGTTCGATTCCCGCTCCAAGCAGATGAAATCTTGTAGTTTTATGAGGGATGTTACATGGATGACCAGTAAGAACTGCAAGAAATTTCAGTGTTTATCAGATTGTTACTAATATTCTAAGTATTTCCAATGTGTTTATGTGGAATATTTCTTCTTACATTGAAACGAATAAATGATGTTCACACTAATATCTAACATGTTCGAATTACAGTTACTATCGCATCTGCAATGCGTTCTCACAAAATTCTGATATCTAGAGCAATTTTACACAAACCACATCTTTAACGTAACCCCACAGAAAGAAATGCATCGGGAAAAATTCTCGCGATCTTGAATGCCATGGTGTTGGTGCGTCTCTTCCGATCTATCAGTTTGAAAGTTGTGTCAACAGTTTTGCGAGAAACATGTTTCCAATGAGAAAATATACGACGTCATCTCTCTGCCCACGTTATTTTTATAAACAACGAATAGCAACTGAAAAATTGTTCATCCGACACCGCTGGGATTGAACCCCATATCTCTCGATAACTAGCCGAGTGCGTTCGCTTTACGCAACGGTGGCAACAATTCACAGCGCTATTCGTGGTTTATCAGTCAGCATCTGACTACACAAATCCATATTCATGGGCTCAACAACTGATGTGTCGCCATCTAGTGGCATTCAATGAGGAGATGCTCCACTTTGTTGGAAGAGGATAATAAGCTACTTGTTCTGCAGTTGAAGGATAGACAAGCTTATAAGCATATCCAGGTGCAAATTTGTGAAAACCTTTTCCACAGAATGTGCGCATTTGTGCACGTAGCATGGAATTCATTATTCTCGTCAATGAGGTTCGATTTGCCATTAGCAAATGTTCCGCGTTTCGTATGCCCATCAGGGTGTTGTTCTTGAAAATTTGTAAATAGGCATGTAACTGCAAACGAATTTATAATACCTCGTCCACCGTAGACTTCGGGTCTGTGCTTGGGGTGAATCTCATTCCACAGGCTACCGCGGAGCCTATGTGAAAGCAGTTTGAGTGTTTTCCACTGAAACCTTTGGAATGCCAATGCTCCTTCTCTTTTCCACTACCCCTCTTTCAAACAGTTTTATCTCCCATGACATAATTATTTATATTCGGTGGCTTTTTTCCACATTTTGTTCTTAACTTTCGCTGAAACTGACAGAAGATTTTGTCTCTGTCAGCCACATAACATATTATGCCATCTGTCACAGAAGCCATCTTAACAGCACAGCTATTACAGCGCTCCTAGTGGTGGGTGCTGCAGATAAACCACAGCAGCACAGAAACTCCATGCGGCTACGAGATTACCTGTAAAAAGAAACCGATGTAAGACTCGCCATTAAAAGCTTGTAGTGCACTCTGATCACCGAGATTATTTCTGGACTACTTGAAAGTTAATGTTTATGAGCTAAAATCTGAGTTGTCATATCAGTGCTGTTACCATATTATGTGTATCTCATCTTGTATTACGGACTCATTTCGGTTTCGTCCTGGACACCGCGTTAAAATTGGTGTTCAAATATTTTTAAGCCAACTTTTAGTCATATAAAACAACAACATGATTTATGGGCATTGACTAAACCTGACACGTTTCATAATATCATTATTATTTCATACTTCGTCTTCGTATATATTGGCATAAACCATGAATACAATGCTTCACTGTAATGCATAAACGGAAAAAAGATAGAAAAAACTTGCTAGGAAATGTAATATAGATATTTTTACCCGAAATGCGGCTTATGTACCTGAATCAAATTGCACCCAAAAGTTTCTTCAATCCCCAAAGAAAAACGCTCACACAGCGACCGGGTTTTACGAGAACAAAAGAGTCCCTTTCATTCTCTCATCTCAGCAATATCGATCATAAACCTGTAACTGATAATAAGCTCTCCCTTCCAGTATTTTATTCTGTGCTTTATGACACAAGACAAGGCATGCTGGGAAAGAGCTAGTCTTCCTGACAGAGACATCATGCCACTAGATAGAAACAAGTTACTCAAGCATCTCTCTCCTTTATTAGGTTCGTCACAACTGTCATAGTCCTTTTAGCTGGTAATTAGTCAGAAAGGATTAGTGTCAATCATCCTCCTGAACGGCCAATTTAAATAACACACATAAGAGGGAAAGCACGCTTTCTGATGATCAGGCTCACTCCCACCTGCAGCATACGGCTCAGTTCGTAGACGGCGAATACCTCCGTTCGAGCTGATTTCAGTACTTTTTGCTAACCCCAAGTTAGTTCATTCCAGCAGGTAAAATTCTTTATGGTCAAATAAGTTATTTTAGATAGAACTTTGAGAAAGTGTATAAAACGTTGCAATATTTCTTAGTGTATGCTAAATCAAGGATCACCCAAGATAGACTGCGGAGCCGCGAGTATGGGACCGTTTCTTTAAACATAAAGCAGTTCGAATAAATTAAATTTTCAATAAATAGTGAAATACTGGTATTTAGATTCGCAAACGTAGTAACTGTGTTGTATTTTAATCGCTAATACCACATGCACAAAGTAAGCACACCGGACAAAATATTAGTCACCCCTAACATAAATTGCAGTAGGAAGTTACCGGTTGCACAGAGGGCGCCGTGATAGCATTGTTGGGAGATAAATAGCACTGACGTGGTCTGCAGGATTATTTCTGCCTCGTGCAGTGATGAACAGTAACGTGTGTGTTGAATTCAGTGCGCTACATGGGTCGTAAGACAGACGTTACTGAGCGTCAAAAAGGAGCCAACATGTTTGTCCGTGCCCATGTACACAAAGTGAATGACGTCACCCAATTTGTTGATGTGTCGAAGCGTACTGTGCAGCAGGTCTACAAACAGTGGTGTAGTTAGCGTTCAACTGAAAATCGGCGACGTTACTATGGCCGGAAAATGATTCTCACCAACAGGGACCGGCGCCATGTTTCACGCTTAGTAACTGCAAATCAGTTTCAAACCAGGTGACAATTTCTCCAGTCAAAGAAAGTCCAGTCCAACCAATTTCCGAAAGGACATTGCGACGAGACCTACATGCGATGGACATCTGGACCAGAGTACCACATAAAATGCCTCTTTTAAGAGCAAATCACAATGTCACACGTCATCAATGTGCTCAGAGGCACCAAAACTTTACTGTGGAGGATTTTAAACGAGTAATTTACTATTTTGACTCGTTTTTGTCTGTACTCCATTGATGGGAGGCGACGAGTGCATCGCAGGCCCAAATAAAGCCTTTGATTCTGATTGTGTAGAAGGTTTCTTTCAAGCTGGAGGGGGGTTCTGTGATGTTTTGGGGATGTTTGTTATACCACGAAATGGGTCCTCTAGTTGCAGTGATGATGCGTTTGAACCAGCATCTGTACCTTCGCATTCTAAAATACGAAGTGTTGCCCTTTACCTTACATCTCCAGGAGTAGCATCGCATTGCCACTCCTGTCTTCCAAGACGACAATTGCCGTGTGCACGTGGCTAAAACTGTCCGAGTGGTACGACGAACAATCAGCAACATTGTCTCACCTCGACTGGCCCGCCAAATCCCCAGATTTAAATCCTATTGAAAATCTGTGGTATCATTCGGCTGGAAGGTGAAACGCCAAAATAGGCAACCACGTACTCTGGCAAAACGTCGGGACCAATTGACGCACGAGTGACTGCAAATCGATGTTCAATACATCCACAACCTCGTGGAGTCCCTACCACACTGGATGCATGCTGTTATGAAGGCAAGAGGTGCCCTTACCTCTTTTTAGGTAGGTTCTGCCAGGGATGACTGTTTTTTTTTTGTCCGGTTTGCTTATAAGTGGTGCTGTTCGAAAAGGAATGTGGCGCAGATATAAGATTTGAAAAAAAAAAGATATTTTCTGCGTTGCACTGTCCATCAGTTTGTGGGAGAATATTTCGTGACGAATAATATCTGCGAAATAATTTCCATTCAAACTGCGCATATCAGAACTCCTAACTCCATAGTGTGATAATTTGCAAACGTAAATGCATTTCTTTAGCAACTTAAAAATTCCCAATAACGCAGCGCTTCTTATAAGTTTACCGTAGTGTAAAATAATACTTAAATATGACATAAAGGGCGATATTTATAATAAAAAATACCTGGCTGTGCAGTTGAATGTCCACTGTTGTGGTACTACCAAAAGGTTTCCAGTTGATATGCATTACGGAAGTAGTATTAAAATTCGTGTTAAGTTGACAGTAAAATATTCGAAGACGAAAGTAAAAACACGATATAAAAACATACACATCAACAATTAGCTCATGATTACTTGGTCTTACTACATTTAATGACTGGTTAAAACCTCATGACAAGCTAAAGTAATCGTATTTGCAATGGCAAGATCTTTCGACCTCACTGAAGGTCACCATCAGGCCAACAATCCCCATGAGAACACTCTAATAGAAATAATACACAGTACGATCTCACGAACCTAGTAGCTGAACTTTTTATAAGATTTCATACTTTCTAAATATAATATAATCATTTCGGTAAAACATTACTTTTCTAGAGCACAATTTTTCATAAAATATTTATTTCGGACACGGCAGATGTACTGGAAACCCATCTAGTATGTATATGATTCCCTGAAAATACATTCTTCTCGTCCCTCAGAGACTGAGTTCTGTTGTGCCCCAAAGAAAGCTTGCAACATCCACACATCGGACATACACAGGCGGAAAGTGAAAAAAGAACACCAGGAAGGAATTGGCGGACGATCATGAAATTTACATACGTTAATGGGGTCGAGTTTACGTAGGTGTTATGTTAATTTCGGAACCAACCGGTGAGCGCTTACGCCACAGCACGGCATAATATGCAAATTATCGTCGGTGATATTTAAGGAGTACGGCGAAGTGAATGTAATCAGTCGTCGGCGTACGGACACTTGCGAAGACCCTGAAGGAGCTGCAATGCCTGGACATGGAAGACGTGTACGATTTCAGCAGTTATCGGACTTTGAGTGAGGTCGTCTATTGCGGAGTGATTTGGACGGGATGTATCGGTGGTGGTACGATGGTGGCGTATTTGAGTCGTATCGTCGTATTGCGGAGCGAATTGGACGGGAAGGATCGGTGGTGGTACGATGGTGGCGTAGATGGTCCGAGGAACATCCCCACACGAGAAGACGTGGAACCGGGAGTCACAAACGGACTGATGAGCGGACCGATCGACGTATAAGAAGAGCGACGTTGTCAAGCAGAACACCCACTGCGACGCAAATCCGAGCTGCCGTTGCACCTGAGGTGACTGTGCGAATAATCCGCTGCCGTCTACTGGATGCAGGACTACGTGCACGTGTGCCTCTGGCATGTGTACCTTTGGCTCCAGCCCACCGTCAGGAACGGCTGCAGTGGTGTCGCCAACGTCTGCACTGGAGAACGCAATGGCGATCTGTCGTGTTCAGCGATGAAAGGAGATTCTGCTTGGGAGCTTCCGATGGCCGTATACCTGTTCACAGACGCACAGGAGAGCATCTCCACCCGTCTTGCATCCGCCAGCGACATACATGGCCTACACCTGGTCTCCTGGTGTGAGGAGCGATCAGCTATCGCTCCCGTATACAACTAGTGCTTGTACCGGGTACGTTAAACAGCATCTCCTACATCAACAACATCATTCAGCTCGTTGTTGTGCCATTTATAAGGTCGGTCCATCGTGGTGTTTTCCAACAAGATAAACCACGCCCACACATGGCACGTGCAACGCAACATGCACTTCAGGGTGTGAGATAGCTTCCATGGCCTGCACGTTCACCGGATTTGTCCCCCATTGAGCACGTGTGGGATTTTATGGGACAGCGACTTATCCGGTCTCCACGGCCAGCAACGACCATCCCCGATTCACGCGTCCAGGTTGAGGATGCTTGGAACTCAATATCCCAAACTTACATCCAACATTTGTGCGACAGACTCCATGCTAGAATTGCACAGTGTGACGCAGTTCATGGCGGTTCAACCTCGTACTAACCATGTTACATTGGAAATGTTATTTTTCAGTTTACCAGCGAATACAGCTGTATTTTGCCATAATGTTTTGATCACGTTATCCTCTGTATTCCGTTATTATGCTGTATAAATTTCGTTGGTATCAGACGTGTCCTTCTTGGTGTTCTTTTTTTACTTTCCGCCAGTGTAGAAAGGAGCACGAACCTGATCAACTCCTGTTGGCGGAGACCCATCTTTACTCCGAGGACGGACAAGAAAAATACGCTGTCTACGTGATGTTCGGAATTGGAATCAATGCTATTCAGTACAAAGTGAAAAACCATTCCAATGTAAAACGAAAAGCCCTTAGCCATTTTAGCCATTCGATCAAAGGGCGGTTATTCCACGAAAGCAAAACTGAATTCAATTTTTAAATACTTGGTTAAACATTCGGAACATCCAGTTATTTCAGTAATCGAACCGTCGCTAAAGGGACATAACTTTCAAGCATTTTATTACATGAAACAAAGTCTATGTATCATGCAGAGTATCATGGCGATATTTTGAAATCTGGAATAATCGACAGTAATTCAATTACTCTGTAAGAGTGCTGGAAAGGATAATATTGTGCACATTTCAGTGGTTGACTCGCCGGTTTTCTGTACTTGTCCGTTTTTTTTTTCAGTTTTGGTAGTTTAAAGGCAGAGGTCTGCATTTCTACTTTCGTATAATAAAATTACACTAAAATTCCGATTGATTGGTTTAAAAATAGAAATGCCGCCCCCAGTGGCGAAGTGGTTTATGCTCTGGCTTATGACCATTCGTCCGAGATGGGTCCTGGTGAGGCATGGATGTTATGTTTGTCTTACGGCATTGGTTCTCTCTCTTCCCTGGAGTCAGTGGCCTTAAATTATAGACGGGCGACTGCTTATAGCCCATCGAGTTGCTCACGGTGGTCGTTAAACCTTCAAGCACACACAAAAAAGGGGGAAAAAAGAAAGCAAAAAAATGGTTCCGAGCTTTCGCACCTCAACCAGACATCTTTTACAAGGCAATTAGACAGAAGATATTTTACAAGAAAGTAGAAGTTTTGTGCCTGCCTTCTTTGTAAATGCCATCTGGTTGATGTGCAAAAGCTTGGAACGTTTATGTCAATGTTTTCTCCAATAACTCGAATTACCAATATTCATAGTTGGTTCACAGTTCCTTGTTATTAATTCCCCTTTTCTTTTGAGTTTTCGTTAATTTACCGGAATGTTTTTGTAGTTTTCCGTCACTTTGAATTTTTGGTTGTCCCCACGCGAGTGTGCTATCAATTATTCGTTACTTTTGATCTTTTAATGGTGTACTCCCGGCCATTCCGTACTTTTTCTGGTCCGTTTTTTTTTTTTTTTTTTTTTTTTGAGTTTCTGTTGATGTACTACAGAATTTAAACAGATGACAGTTACTTTAGGGGCCAAGAGCTAGACAGGCTAACATTAGCCTGTTGCCTGCTATGTTACTGTGAATGTTTTAATACGTTCTTTATTAGCATATAACGTGATTTTCATCTGGATTCTTGTGTTTCTGTTCTATTATTATGGATGTGTAGTTTACTGCGTGTAACACGGCAAAATAAATAAATGAATAAAAAAATAAATAAAATATTTTTTTGTTTCTCCGATTTCTTTAATTTCTATCATAACCTGCGTGATCCGTTGTAATACGTAAACACAGCTTTTGAAAAATGGTTTGAGGAAATAGAAAAATAAAGGCTTTTACTAACTAAAAATTGGTGATTTGTTTCTAGAAATTTCTTGGCCAAGCGGTTTGTTTCTTCTGAGATTCAACTCAGAATAAAATCTACAACGTTTTCTCATTTCTAAGCATTTGTTTAAAACTTAGAGTTTTAATATAGTAACCCAACTTGGGAGGATAGCTTCTCAACCGATCTACATATTTTGGAACAATCTCATGAAGTCTAACATTCTCTGGAAGTCAGCTTATGTGTAAGAACGAAAAGTTGCGAGAATAATTTTTATACAAAGAAAATAAATTGTATCCTTATTGTATCGTATCGTATTGTATCGTATCTTCACTCTGTCTAAGCAAAAGGAGTTAAATTTTATTAGCAATTAAGCTTTCCAAAATCATACGGTTTTCATCCATTAGAAGCGTTGGCGTGAATGTGAATTAAATTTAATAGCAATTAAGCTTTCCAAAATCATATGGTTTTCACCCGTTAGAAACATTGGCGTGAATGTGAATTACATTTAATAGCAATTAGGCTTTCCAAAATCATACGGTTTTCATCCGTTAGAAACATTGGCGTGAATGTGAATTAAATTTAATATCAATTAAGCCTTTCCAAATCGTACAGTTTTCATCCGTCATAAACAGTGGCGTGATATTTTATACAATTTCTAAATTATCTTTTTAGAAGCCATTTAGCTATTATATTTTAGTGGAGTTTTCGTATAAATTCATTATATCCTTCCCAGTTAAATAATCTAAAATTTCTTTTCAAAGATTGAACGTTAACAAAAGAACTTCATTTTTCTTTCCTTTTTTTAATTTTTTGCACGACAGGAAAGTTTGAAACCTTTATCTTATCTGACAAGCAGTTAATAAATCCCCGAGCGTTCCTTTCTAAAACTTCAGTTAATAAATTGGAAAGTTACTTGATATCTGAGAAAATAAAGATTTAAGGAGGTGGTTTTCAAACAATGCCGAAAAACATCTTTTTGTTTGAACTTCGTTATGAAGAAAATTCGATAATGTAGACAACTGCACCGCTCAATAACTAAAATGAAAAGGGGAAAATATTTCGTCCGTTCTCTTTGGGATTTCTTTCTTTGGGCCCGATAAGAAAAACAGTTACATTTTTTATCGAAATACAATCTCTCGTTTGCGAATTTCGAGATATTTTCCTTTTCTTTTTCAATACTCAGATAACCTTGCTCAAAGTAAGATCTAAGTGTTATTATTTATCATAGGAAAAATATGTTTACTAAGGAGAAACTGCTATTTTTGGAAAACTTTAAACTATAAACAAGTAATATGGTAACATATTTACTTCTTGTCGAAACTGACATTTCATTTATCGTTTTATTGTTTAAATTAGGGCAATTTCGTTTGACAAATATATTTTTCTTAAAACACTATCTTCAAATGATATATCATAATATTTAATTTGTGATAATAAAACTAGCTAAGGGAAGCTAGTTTTATTGTTCCAAATTAAATATTATGATATACCATCTGAAGATAGTATTTTAAGAAAAATATATTTGTCAAACGAAATTGCCCTAATTTAAACAATAATACGATAAATGAAATGTCAGTTTCAGTCAAGACGTAAATATGTTTTGAACTCTGAATTTTTTAATATATCTCATTTTATAAATTTTAAATGAAAGAGAATTAATCAGTTTTTACCTCTAGTAAAGGACGCTGATTATTCTAGAAGAATAAGACAACATTTTTTATATAATTAAGAATAAGCGAATGCGTACAAAAATATTTTCCTCGTGAATATCTTCCTCCCGATAAAAAATTGCAAGCAGTGTCTTTTCACATTCTTCCTCTGAGACTCGGCAGTGTATGGGTATGAGGATCGTTTAAAAACTTCCTATTGTAGAAGAATACAAGAAAGTTGTGCTCTTATCTGCTCGTTTTAGCTCGTCTTTGGTAAAAAAAGATACGCACTTATTCCGTACGTCTATGGACACCATATCTATTCAACTATTAGTCCGATTTGAAAAAATAATTTTATTCATTGGGAAGTTTGAAATGTGTGAACGATAATCCTTGCCTTCTGGTTTGTCTACGATGCATAATTTTGCCGAAAGGAGTCGTAAATTCAGATGCCATCGAATATACACACATATATATATATAATGACAAGAGTGGAAGACATCATGATCAGAGTTAAATCCCTGAAATGGCAATGGGCTGGACATACTGCCAGAAGGACAGATCATCGATGGACAGCCGAAATTTTAGATTGGATTCCAAGGGACAGGAAAAGACCCAGAAGAAGACCACATGGGAGATGGGTGGATGAAATTCGAAAGTATGCAGGGGTGACATGGAGGAGACTGGCACAAGACAGACCGTTGTGGAGGAAACTTGGGGAGACCTTCGTCCAGCAGTGGATTGATAATGGTTGACAATGATGATGATGATATATATTCTATTCGATGGCATTTATAACGAAGACCATTTTGGGTACAGTTTCTTTTTCACGTAGCGCATAGTTCCTTCGTTAGGGGACCTAAAGTCAAATTGGGATCTCCCCGATATCTGTTCTTCTAAAAAAGTCAAATATGATAACTACTTTTTGCATCGGATAGAGCTCTAGGACGAAAATATTTTGTATATACTTTCTAATTTTTGGTAAATAATGGTTTGGCCACTAGGAGGAGAAACTGTTTACAATGACTATTAATTCCTTCCTCGGGATGACTTGTGTTTGGTGTGTAGGATCGAATTATTTGGATCTGGTAACTTCTAGAGAGTTAGGTAAGTTGCCTTGCCGCTCGCTCGGATGAACTTTCGACGTCACGAGCATTGTCCTACAGCTCTTTATAAATTGTAAATCCAAACCCCACCATTTAATTCAACCTGTGTCTATTCCACAGAGGTAGAAGAGATGTTCAGTTTTCAGTTCAATGAGATCTTCTTTTCTTTCTACTTAACCAACAAAAGGTATGATAATTACTTAGAGGCGTGCTGTCTCCGTACGATATCATCAAACCAACATCTCTGACTGTACAATAAAAACTTTATTTACAATAAAAGATATGATTTTAAAAAATATTTAAAATGGCAAGACTTTCGGGGCTACAATAGCACCCGTCGTCAGGCCACCCAACAGTGCCACAGAGCACAGGGAAGCGCCGCAATATATAACCAGTCTCCCCGGGAGACCCACAATACATTTGTTCAAAACCGCAGGTGATGCCAATTGAGGAAAACAGCAGAACAAAGTAATATGTACAGATAATATAATAGATTAATTAAGGTCCTCTTCTTCAGTTTTTTGAATGGGAGAAGTAATTATTTTTCTCCATTGTATAGGAACAAAAACAGGTAAGTCCATGTTACAACAGGTAGTACCATAAGAAATTATATACAGACTCTCGGTAAAAAGACGGTTTGTTTGTTAACATTGGAGGAAAGTACTATTGTATTAGGCCAATCGGGAGAGTAACCTCCCTGGCGAACAGCTGTAGTAAATGAAGTAGAAATGCTGTCAGTTCGAAGTGCATATTTATGTTCAGACAATCTAATGTTCAGACTTCTAAGGGTAGAACCTATGTAGTATTTGATATCTTCGTTAGGAGCCGAGGGAAGCAATGGGATACGATAAATTCTTGCTTTATTCAAAGTGGTGACTTGATCTCTGTCGTTACGTATGGTAGAAAAAATGTTTTTGGTGCAAATTCCAAATTTAATATTGTATTTATTACATACCTTCCGCAATATGGAAACTACGGGAGGGATGAAGTCAATTTTACCAACGTATATAGGAGAAACGACCTCCGTTGACAACGTCGTAAATCTTAGTCTTTGAAATTTCTGTAGAAGTTCCCGAAAAAAGCAGGCGGGATATCCAAATGATATGGCCATGTTCTGTATAAGAGCTAGTTCGTTCTGACGTATCTTACTGGTAGAGGAATGAGTAAATGCTCGTTTAATTAAAAAGCGTAAGGCTGAAGCTTTGTGTTCCGGGGTGCGAAGAGACGAAAGGTATAAGACAAGGTGTGAAGGTCGGTTTTCTATAGACAGATAATTTGATAAGGTTAGAGGTCAAGTCACGAGTTAATAAAATGTCCAGGAAGGGTAATATACCATTTTGTTCAAGTTCCATTGTGAAGGTGATAGTAGGATATTGGTTGGAAAGACATGTGGTAAATTCGTTTAGAAGTAACATGGAGTGAGGCCAGAAGACCAACATATCATCCACGTATCTTAAGAGGAGTGCCGGTTGATTCGTGAATTGGCTCAGTACTTTATCTTCCAATGACTGCAGTAAAATTTCGGCCAGAACAGGGGAGAGAGGAGACCCCATTGGTGCCCCCTCCATTTGTTCGTAGAATTTGCCATCAAATTTGAAATAAGATCGTTTTGCAACCAATTTCAAAGCAGAAATGATTGCATCAACCTCCAATGGGGAAATTGTGTTGTCAGCAAGTAATTTGAGGTTGATGCAATCATTTCTGCTTTGAAATTGGTTGCAAAACGATCTTATTTCAAATTTGATGGCAAATTCTACCAACAAATGGTGGGGGCACCAATGGGGTCTCCTCTCTCCCCTGTTCTGGCCGAAATTTTACTGCAGTCATTGGAAGATAAAGTACTAAGCCAATTCACGAATCAACCGGCACTTTTCTTAAGATACGTGGATGATATGTTGGTCTTCTGGCCTCACTCCATGTTACTTCTAAACGAATTTACCACATGTCTTTCCAACCAATATCCTACTATCACCTTCACAATGGAACTTGAACAAAATGGTATATTACCCTTCCTGGACATTTTATTAACTCGTGACTTGACCTCTAACCTTATCAAATTATCTGTCTATAGAAAACCGACCTTCACACCTTGTCTTATACCTTTCGTCTCTTCGCACCCCCGGAACACAAAGCTTCAGCCTTACGCTTTTTAATTAAACGAGCATTTACTCATTCCTCTACCCGTAAGATACGTCAGAACGAACTAGCTCTTATACAGAACATGGCCATATCATTTGGATATCCCGCCTGCATCTTTCGGGAACTTCTACAGAAATTTCAACGACTAAGATTTACGACGTTGTCAACGGAGGTCGTTTCTCCTATATACGTTGGTAAAGTTGACTTCATCCCTCCCGTAGTTTCCATATTGCGGAAGTTATGTAATAAATACAATATTGAATTTGGAATTTGCACCAAAAACATTTTTTCTACCATACGTAACGACAGAGATCAAGTCACCACTTTGAATAAAGCAGGAATTTATCGTATCCCATTGCTTCCCTCGGCTCCTAACGAAGATATCAAATACTACATAGGTTCTACCCTTAGAAGTCTTAACATTAGATTGTCTGAACATAAATATGCACTTCGAACTGACAGCATTTCTACTTCATTTACTACAGCTGTTCGCCAGGGAGGTTACTCTCCCGATTGGCCTAATACAATAGTACTTTCCTCCAATGTTAACAAACAAACCGTCTTTTTTACCGAGAGTCTGTATATAATTTCTTATGGTACTACCTGTTGTAACATGGACTTACCTGTTTTTGTTCCTATACAATGGAGAAAATAATTACTTCTCCCATTCAAAAAACTGAAGAAGAGGACCTTAATTAATCTATTATATTATCTGTACATATTACTTTGTTCTGCTGTTTTCCTCAATTGGCATCACCTGCGGTTTTGAACAAATGTATTGTGGGTCTCCCGGGGGAGACTGGTTATATATTGCGGCGCTTCCCTGTGCTCTGTGGCACTGTTGGGTGACCTGATGACAGGTGCTATTGTAGTCCCGAAAGATCTTGCCATTTTAAATATTTTTTAAAATCATATCTTTTATTGTAAATAAAGTTTTTATTGTACAGTCAGAGATGTTGGTTTGATGATATCGTACGGAGACAGCACAGCACGCCTCTAAGTAATTATCTCCTATACGTACGAATTTTTAACAAGTATTAACAAAAGGTATGTTTCATTTGATTCTTTTTAGTTTCTCCTCCAATTTGTGGAGATTTGAATCAGATAATAGCGCCCGTCTGTTATATGTGGCCGAGGTCAGTGTCAGGAGACAGCCAAATCCATACCTCCGGGGATTCTCAGCACCGTTTGTTTACATGTCGCATTAGTCGTTGGATTATCAAGAATATTCCCGCCGCCGGAGGCTGAGGGCCAAGATTTAAGTTGTTAATTCATTTGAGCGAGGGTGGAGGTAGATATTTGTCCAAAACTCACCACGCTGGCCAAACTGACCGCTATATAACGGTCGTCATAGCCCGTTTAGTGAAACTGGGGGTGCCACAAGAAAGCAGGTTTGACATCTGCCTGGGGGAGAAGCTGTATATTGTGCATTGCTAGATTTGTGCTCTCTCTCTCTCTCTCTCTCTCTCTCTCTCTCTCTCTCTCTCTCTGTATATCATTATCATCATCATCATTGTCAACCATTATCAATACACTGCTGGACGAAGGTCTCCCCAAGTTTCCTCCACAACGGTCTGTCTTGTGCCAGTCTCCTCCATGTCACCCCTGCATACTTTCGAATTGCATCCACCCATCTCCCATGTGGTCTTCTTCTGGGTCTTTTGGTGTCCCTTGGAATCCAATCTAAAATTTCGGCTGTCCATCGATGATCTGTCCTTCTGGCAGTATGTCCAGCCCATTGCCATTTCAGGGATTTAACTCTGATCATGATGTCTTCCACTCTTGTCATTTTTCGAATCCACGAGTTCCTCTTCTTATCTCTCCTGGTTACACCAAGTATGCACCTCTCCATGCTACTTTGAGTTGTCTGCAGCCTTTGTATGTCTCTTTTAGTTAAGGTCCACGTCTCTGCACCATACGTAAGCACTGGAAGGATGCATTGATCAGACACTTTTCTTTTAAGACATAATGGCATATTGCTCTTGAAAATTATGCTGTTTCTTCCAAAAGCTCTCCAGGCAAGTTTTGTACGCCGATTAATTTCTTCACCAATGTGACCCTCACTTGATATCTGCTGTCCAACATAAACGTACGTGTCTGTTATCTCCAGCTTTTCTCCATCAATCGATAAATCTTCATTTCTTGTAAAAGCATTGAACATCACTTTTGTCTTCTGACAGTTCATTTTTAATCCCACTTCTTTACTCTTGTCAGCAAGTTCCTGGATCATACTCTGCAGCTCTGATGGGGTAGTTGCAAAAATGACTACGTCATCAGCAAAACGAAGGTGGGTTAGATAATCTCCATTAATCTTTATCCCCTTGTTTTCCCAGCTCAGTGACTGAAAAATACCCTCCAATGTGGCATTAAAGAGCTTCGGAGATATGGTGTCACCTTGTCTCACTCCCTTTCCAATTTTTACGTGTGTTGTATTTTCAAACAGCCGAATCTTTGCACTTGCATTTTCATAGATGTTATTAATAATATTAATGTATGCATCTTCAATACCGCAGGTTTTCAGAGCCATTGTAACTGCTGATGGTTTCACCGAATCAAAGGCTTTTTCATAATCGATAAAAGCCATGCACAATGGAAGTTCATATTCCCTCGCTCTTTCAATTAGTTCTCTCAGTGCGTGGATATGACCTATTGTGCTGTAGCCAATCCTGAATCCAGCTTGTTCTCTCGGTTGAGCCATGTCCAGTGTTACCTTCAAGCGGTGTGAAAGAACTTTAGTGAAGATTTTATAAACTACTGATAGGAGGCTGATAGGTCTGTAGTTTCCGAGATCCTCAATGTCACCTTTCTCATGTAGCAGGATCATTGTAGCGGTGTTCCAATCCTCAGGAATCTTTCCTTCATTAAAGCATCGAGTGAAAATTTGGGCGAGTACTGTTTCGATTTCTCCACTTGCTTCTTGTATGATGTCTACAGTAATTCCATCTTCTCCTGGAGCTTTTCCTCGCTTCATGTTCTTGATTGCATGCGCAACTTCTGCTGGAAGGACTGGAGGAACTCTGGTACCTTTCATGATGTCTGGAGTGCATGTATCATCCCTTTCATATAATTTGGAGTAGAAATCTTTCACTCTTGTCAAAATTTCGTCTCTATTTCTTGTTACAGAACCATCTTCTTTTCTCAGTGCCATAATCTGTTTTCTTCCCTTACTGAGATGTCCCTTTGCTATCTTTAGGCTTTGGTTGTTTTCAATTGCTTTCCTCACTAGTTCACAGTTGAATTTTCTTACGTCTTTAGTGATACTTTTACTTACTGTCTTGCATAGCTCTATATATTCCACTTTGGAAGTCACATCTTCTTTAGTTGTCCTCATCTCTCTTCTTTTTTGCATCAACATTTAAGTTTTTCCTGATAATTTATTTACATGCAACTTGTTCTTAGACCCAGCTAATTTTGTTGCTGTTTCCATAAGAGCTTTGGTTACTTTTCTGTTAACTTCAGAGATGTCCACTTCTTCTGATGTTAGGCCTTCTAAAGCAGAGAACCTGTTCTTCAGTTCCAACTTGAAGGTATTATGGTGTTTTTTAAGGTTGGTTATGTCAATAGATTTTGTTTGTCTTATGAGCTTGCCACGTTCAAGTTTAGTGTTGAGGTGCATCTTACATCTCACCAATCTATGGTCACTACCTGTGTTGAACTTGTTTAGCACACTGCAGTCTTCTACGACGAATTTTTTGTTACACATAATAAAATCAATTTCACTTGTCATCCCATTTGGATGTCTCCATGTCCATTTCCTGTGTGGCTTTTTCTTGAAGAAGGAGTTCAAGATGAAAAAACCTTCTGCCTCTGCAAACTCAACGAGCGTATTTCCACGCTGGTTTCTGTTGCCGTGACC
The DNA here is from genome assembly GCA_039090855.1 of Macrothele yani. Lineage (NCBI taxonomy): Eukaryota > Metazoa > Arthropoda > Arachnida > Araneae > Macrothelidae > Macrothele > Macrothele yani. The sequence goes on along the minus strand of CM076998.1, from coordinate 86,747,550 downwards.
GAATTTACCTACTGAAGTTTCATTCTGTTGCCGTTGCCCTATTTTTGCATTGAAATCTCCCATAATTATTTTCAAGTGCTGCTTACCTTTATTATTTAGATGACAAATTTCCTCATAAAATTCTTCAATTTCTTCTTCAGGATGACTTGTGGTGGGTGCATAAGTTTGAATAATCTGAGCCTGGTATCTTTTCGAGAGTTGGATAACAAGTCGTGCAGCTCTGTCAGAGGAACTTTCAACTTCTACAACTTTATCCTTCAGTTTCTTGTTTATTATAAATCCAACACCACTAGTTCTGCCAGTATCTGTCCCACGATAGTAGAAGAGATGTCCACTTTTCAGTTCGATGAGATCTTCTCCTTTTCTCTTTACCTCACTTAACCCCACGATGTCCCACTTGATCCTTTGTAGTTCCTCTTCCAATTCAAGAAGCCTTGAATCAGAAGATAGGGAGCGTCCGTTATACGTTGCCAAGGTCAGCATCAGATGGCAGCCTAGTCCGGTCCTCCGGGGATTCCTAGCACCCTCTGCCTTCATGTCGCACTGGCCGCTGCCTTGGCCAGGTACATTCCAGCTGCCGGAGACTGAGGGCCAAGATTTAAGTTGTGGAGTCATTTTGGAGGGGTTTGGCCATAACTCACCATGCTGGCCAAGCGGGTTGGCGAGGGTGGGATAGCATTTCCTCTAATCCCGATGGTATAGTTATACCGCTATTGGCGGTCGTCAGAGCCCCTTTATTGGGAACAGGATGTACCACGAGAAGGCGGGGTTGACATTTGTCAAGGAGAGGCTGTGATGTTACGCATCACCTGATAGGTCAGGTGAGGATCTCAGGAACTACAGACCTATCAGCCTCCTATCAGTGGTTTATAAAATCTTTACTAAAGTTCTTGCACACCGCTTGAAGGTGACACTGGACATGGCTCAACCGAGAGAACAAGCTGGATTCAGGAGTGGCTACAGCACAATAGAGAATATCCACGTACTGAGAGAACTAATTGAAAGAGCGAGGGAATATGAACTTCCATTGTGCATGGCTTTTATCGATTATGAAAAAGCCTTCGATTCGGTGAAACCATCAGCAGTTGCAATGGCTCTGAAATCCTGCGGTATTGAAGATGCATACATTAATATTATTAATAACATCTATGAAAATGCAAGTGCAAAGATTCGGCTGTTTGAAAATACAACACACATAAAAATTGGAAAAGGAGTGAGACAAGGTGACACCATATCTCCGAAGCTCTTTAATGCCACATTGGAAAATGTCTTTCAATCACTGAACTGGGAAAACAAAGGGATAAAGATTAATGGAGATTATCTAACCCACCTTCGTTTTGCTGATGACATAGTCATTTTTGCAACTACCCCATCAGAGCTACAGAGTATGATCCAGGAACTTGCTGACAAGAGTAAAGAAGTGGGATTAAAAATGAACTTTCAGAAGACAAAAGTGATGTACAATGCTTTTACAAGAAATGAAGATTTATCGATTGATGGAGAAAAGCTGGAGATAACAGACACGTACGTTTATGTTGGACAGCAGATATCAAGTGAGGGTCACATTGGTGAAGAAATTAATCGGCGTACAAAACTTGCCTGGAGAGCCTTTGGAAGAAACAGCATAATTTTCAAGAGCAATATGCCATTATGTCTTAAAAGAAAAGTGTTTGATCAATGCATCCTTCCAGTGCTTACGTATGGTGCAGAGACGTGGACCTTAGCTAAAAGAGACATACAAAGGCTGCAGACAACTCAAAGCAGCATGGAGAGGTGCATGCTTGGTGTAACCAGGAGAGATAAGAAGAGGAACACGTGGAACCGAAAAATGACAAGAGTGGAAGACATCATGAACAGAGTTAAATCCCTGAAATGGCAATGGGCTGGACATACTGCCAGAAGAACAGACCATCGATGGACAGCCGAAATATTAGATTGGATTCCAAGGGACAGGAAAAGACCCAGAAGAAGACCACATGGAAGATGGGTGGATGAAATTCGAAAGTATGCGGGAGTGACATGGAGGAGACTGGCACAGGACAGGCCGTTGTGGAGGAAACTTGGGGAGACCTTCGTCCAGCAGTGGATTGATAATGGTTGACGATGATGATGATGATGATATATATATACACTGCCGGAAAGTGAAAAAAGAACACCAAGGAGGAATTGGCGGACGATCATGAAATTTACATATGTTAATGGGGTCGAGTTTACGTAGGTGTGATGTCAAATTCGGGACCAACCGGTGAACGCTTACGGCACAGCACGGCATAATATGCAAATTATCGTCGGTGGTATTAAAGGAATACGGCGAAGTGAATGTAATCAGTCGTCGGCGTACGGACACGTGCGAAGATCCTGAAGAAGCTGCAATGCGTGGACATGGAAGACGTGTACGATTTCAGCAGTTATCAGACTTTGCGCGAGGTCATCTAGTCGGACTCCGCGAGGCTGGGTGGTCGTATCTTCGTATTGCGGAGCGAATTGGACGGGAAGGATCGGTGGTGGTACGATGGTGGCGTAGATGGTCCGAGGAACATTCCCACACAAGAAGACGTGGAACAGGTAGTCACAGACGGACTGATGTGCGGATCGATCGACGTATAAGAAGAGCGGCGTTGTCAAGCAGAACACCCACTGCGACGCAAATCCGAGCTGCCGTTGCACCTGAGGTGACTGTGCGAACAATCCGCAACCGTCTGCTGGATGCAGGACTACGTGCATGTGTGCCTCTGGCATGTGTACCTCTGACTCCAGCCCACCTTCAGGAACGGCTGCAGTGGTGTCGCCAACGTTTCCACTATAGAACGCAATGGCGATCTGTCGTGCTCAGCGATGAAAGCAGATTCTGCTTGGGAGCCTCCAATGGCCGTATGCTGTTCGCAGACGCACAGGGGAGAGTCACTACCCTTCTTGCATCCGCCAGCAACACACAGGGCCTACACCTGGTCTCCTGATGTAGGAAGCGATCAGCTATCACTCCTGTACACAACTAGTGTTTGTACCGGGTACGTTAAACAGCACCTCCTACATCAACAACATCATTCAGCCCGTTGTTGTGCCATTTGTAAGATCGGTCCATCGTGGTGTTTTCCAGCAAGATAACGCACACCCACACACGGCACGTGCAACGCAACATGCACTTCAGGGTGTGAACCAACTTCCATGGCCTGTACGTTCATCGGATTTGTCCCCCAATGAGCACGTGGGGATTGTATGGCACAACGACTTATCCGGTCTCCACGGCCAGCCACGAGCATCCCCGATTTACGCGTCCAGGTTGAAGATGCTTGGAACTCAATACCCCAACTTACATCCGACATATGTACGACAGACTCCATGCCAGAATTGCACAGTGTGACGCAATTCATGGCGGTTCAACCTCGTACTAACCATGTTACATGGAAATGTTATTTTTTAGTTTACCAGCGAATACGGCTGTATTTTGCCACAATGTTTTGATCACGTTATCCTCTGTATTCCGTTATTATGCTGTATAAATTTCGTTGGTATCAGACATCTCCTTCTTGGTGTTCTGTTTTAACTTTCCACTAGTGTATATGTTATTGTTGTAGATCATTATTTCTTTTTCGTTTCAGGTGATTTTGTTAACTAAGCCGTAAAGATTTTGAGCAATGGAAAAAAAGACGATGTGTGGGACATGGTAAAATGCCTGTTCTTTTATATCCCCCACTTTTATATCCCCCACAGAAGATACATATTAAAATATTTTATACATCGTACAATAAAGCTCCCGTACAGCTCCCGTGCGGTTTCACACAGGTGTCATCTTGCGATGACACCTTTTGTGAAATCAGTCATCTCTGCTGTTTTCAAAATCGTCGCTTCAGCCAAACGGGCACCTACAATAAGCCCTTTATCGAACTCCGAAAGAACCTTTCTTTCTCACATTTTGAGTAACACTACTGACGATCAGTAACGAGCAGCAGTCGTAAATAGTTGGCTAGACCACGTGGTAATACACGTGACCACGTATGTTGCATACAAACTGCGTAAGTGATATTTACGTACATCTACACAAAGTCTTCTAATTCAGTCTCCCGTGAGTGCATAATCAACGCCGCGTTGGGACTCTCACGGGTTTGTTCTTTGGGTTAACACTGGCAATCAGTCAAATCAGAAGTCTTGGCTACAGATGGGTGCGTTCAGCAACCAGCGAGCTCTGAATGCTGTCAACGATACCTGAGTGGTCAATGAGATAGGTTAATGAAATTAACTATTTTGTCATGCGGAGTGTCTTACAACTTTATGAAATGTGGAAATTTTATGATAGATCCACAACTAATTCCGTGATTTGTTTTCAACTTCAAATTTATAGTCTACTCGCCGCTGCGGTAACACAAAGGTCTAAGCGATGGCTTCTGATCATTCGTCCGAGATGGGACCGGGTTCGAATCCCGTGAGGCATGAATGCTGTGTGTTGTCTTACTGTGCTGGCTCTCTACCTTCCCTAGAATCAATGGCCCTAAATTAGAGGCAGGCGATTGCTTATAAATGATTGAGTTGTTCACGGCGGTCGTCAAACCCTCAATAAATAATGGTGTACTCTTATAGGATCGACGAAATAAAGCGTCCATCAGCACTTGCATGTAAGTGAATAATTTTTTATACTGTTTTGTTTATAAAATGTCACTTTTAAACACCCTAAACTGATTTCAAAAAGCGACAACACGCCGTGATAAAATTAAAAATGTTTTACGTTGATTTTGTTTGGTTGAAATTCTTTTAAGTAACACTCTTGCTCTTACGCACAACTGTGATTTCAATAATTACTCCAACTTTGAACATTTCTTTCAGTGGATTATAGTAGGATGATGTATCTTATGGATTAATTAATAACGGGACTAATGGCACTCCTGAGGGATCCTTGTTTTCAGATATCCTCGCGAATGCAGGCCTTTACCCAGTTGAGCAGCATGAATTCTCAAGCATACTTTGCTTTCTGAAAAGGTGTCCCCAACTACCTACCTACGTTTTCCGGACGACGTATGTTTCACATGGCGTCAAGAAAAGGAGACTCTCCCGCTTTTCCTCGATTATATCAATGATACCCAGACTGCGCTCAATTTCACTATGGAGCTAGAACACAATAGTGCGTTACCTTATCTGGATGTTTTATTGGTCAAACCGCCTGACAACCGCCTTTGTGCATAAGCCGATGACACGTGATGCTCCGCAGCATACAAAACAACTGTCTTCCCTTCTTGAACAAAAGAGACTTTGTCGTCCCCTTCTATGTTAATTCTAGGCAACGCGAGCTGAAAAACGACATCGAATTGGCAGTGGGTTGGATACACCTTGAAACGAATACATAACTTTATCGGAAATGCAAAAAGTAAACAGTTTAATCTTCCTATGCTGCAACTACACTACCTAGCTCTGTTTCCTACATACCAAATTTTTCCTACCAACTCAAGAACGCGCACTCAAGAAGGTGAACTACGCTGTCGACATCGGTCCTCTTCATTTTTTATACCATGTTAAGACAAACATTAACATGCCTCCTCTAGCCAATGAGCCAGGTATTCATGCCATTTCTTTACAATATCCAGACGGCTGCAAATGATGATGGCTACCTCGATGGCGCAGTGGTCTAAGCGATGGCCTGTGATCATTCGTCCGAAAGGGGTGCAGGTTCGAGTCCCGGTGAGTAATAATGTAGTGTTTGTCTTACGGTGCTGGCTCTCTCCCTTCTCTGGAACCAGTGACCCTAAATTAGGGACGGGCGACTGCTTATAGCCAATTGAGTTACTCACGGTAGTCGTTAAACCTCTAATAAAAAAAAATGCTAATGAATCGGAACGGCCAAGCGTTCGTTAGAATTGGAATCTTTTTTTTTTTTTTTTTAATTGGAGGTTTAACGACCACCGTGAGCAACTCAATGGGCTATAAGCAGTCGCCCGTCCTTAATTTAGGGTCACTGGTTCCAGGGAAGGGAAAGAACCAGTGCCGTAAGACAAACACAACATCCATGCCTCACCGGGATTCGAACCCGGACCCCTTTCGGGCGAATGATCAGAGGCCAACGCCTTAGACCACTGCGCCACCGGGGCGGCAAAGTGTATAACCAAGTGAGAATTGGAATCAAAGAATGTAAAAGGTAAAGTAACCACAGCTATATCCAGAGAAGTCAAATTCAAGTCCACTGCTCCTATGTTGGGACGATATAAATAAATTTGCTTTCTACTCCACCCCTAAATCTACAGCCATTCCGGAAACTTCGGAAATCATTGCCAACAGTGCCGCTTGCAATGATAGCGTCTCTCTAGAGTTGGCGTGAATTCGGAACTAGTTCTTCAGTTAACTCCTTTTTCCTTCCAAAATTAAATAACACGCGTCACCAACGTGACACCCCATGTCTTTGAATGAAAATTACATTCTTATGTATTCGTATATCGTCTAGTTCAATCATCGGGTTCAAATTGTTGAAGCGTTCTATTATTAATTATCAGATCGCAGTTTTCTGTCTACCTTCCTTTAAAAAGCCATTTGGTTGATGTGTGATGACTTGGAAATGCTAATTTCTATTTTGTCGCCAATAAATCGGATTACTAATGTAGTTTTACTAATTTATGGATCTAATAGAGCTGTCACTCATAGCATAATCAGCAAGTATTAAAGAATGCGAAAAAAATGAATATATGTTTTCTATTGAACCAGCTCTTATTAGGAAATCTAGCAGGAGCTGGATCAATCAGGATTATATTTACAACATATAAGTAGCGTATATGTTCTCTGATTTGGGCTTTGCTCCTTCCCTGGGGGTAGACTCAAAATTAAAGATCAGTGCCTCTTTAACAGCCGAAGACATTCTTAGCGGGGTCACAGCACAATCCCAACAACTAATCAATCAAGTGAAGGATTCTGCGAATGTTATCTCCTAGGAGAGAGATGGAGATGTAGGTCGAAATTTCTAGGGAGAGACTGATGATCGATATCAGACAGACTGAATGCTCTAAGCACGTTGAAAGAACACATAAAAGACAATCTCTTTTTTTATACAGAAAATAAGTAGAATTAAAAAGGTGTGCTAGTACAAATGAGAATTACAGTAAACTTTGCAAAGAAGAGAGATATGTCAATTTTTCTTCAAGAAGAAAAGAAAATATCAAGTAATTCCGGTTTGCTAAGACAATGTTGTTCTTAAATGCCTCAGTAATTTTGGTTTTCTCAACAGATATAATTTATATGAGTGTAAAGTTTCATCCTATAATATACACTGTAATGACAAAAGTCATCGGACACCCCTTCAAAATCAAATGAACGGATCCGCTGCCTTGTTAAGATGCGCAGTATAAAAACAAGACTGCAGCTGACGGCAATCATATCGCACTGTGAGGTTGAGTGAAAATGTTGCGGCGGGAGGGAAATGACTTTGAGAAAGGAAAGAGTATTTGGTGATATATTAGTGTGTTGTCCATAAATGAAACCGAATAGCGTTTATGCATACCCAAGTTAACTGTTTTGGATGTACTGAATAATTAGAAGACATATGCCGTGCCTGAAGCAGCAAAACGACGTCTAAACCTCAGGAGAGTCGCTATTTACAGTAGTGTACTGTTGCTACGGTCAACTTTGGAGCTGGCAGTGTACTCGTGTAGGGGGTATTTTTCGTAGTATTGTCCTGAGCCATTGGTTATCGGGGAGAATCCTGTTAATCAGCTCGTCTTCCTCGATATTCTGGACAATTTTGGCAATACTACGGAACCGAGCCTTGTTGGTACCGGTAGGATGATAGACCGAGTCATAAAGCAAGGTTTCAAAATCTCTTTATTATTATTATTCATAAGAAAACATAAGAGGGAGACGTACAGCGTTGGGCGTCTCACTGGGAAATAATACAAACTGTTAAAACATGATGGTGTATACACTGCAATGACAATGGGGATGAATAACAGATGCTGCAAGCAAAGCTTATTGCATAAAAATTGCAGAAGTGACAGAGAGAAACACATCGTGTCACATGACATTGGCTGGGCATGATTTACAGGATAACACAGGCGAAACAATAGAATATAATTAGAAAAAGAACAGCACAAACACCGCCGTGAAGGTAAAACATTACATACATGAGATAAAAACACAGCGTACACAATTGTGCAAGTTATTTAACGAGGGCAACGAAGCAACATAATACAGGCGGGGTGAAGGTAATTAATGTACACGAGTAAGCATGAAAATACACTGAGATGACATTAGCATTCACAATTCAACGGTAGCGTGGATTGCACGAAAAAAATGCAGAAGGAACAGTAAGATCACAGAGCAAAACTAGGAATGCATACTGGGATGACAAGAGGAATTAACGCAAAATGAAAGCACTGTACGACGCAATAGATGTAACTGGTACATTAATAAGACATGATGAACCATATTATACACAGGGATGACCAAATAAAGTACACAATGTGAAGACACGATACAACGCAAGAAATGTTACAAGTACAGTAAAAAGCACACGATAAACCATGAGTGCACTCTGGGATGTTAATAGTATATGCATAAAGTGAAAGCACAGGACAAGCCATGGGTTCTGACAGATGACAGAATTTATCACAAATTTGTACGTGCACGATCAAAGCATTAACACAATGTGAAAGCACGGTACAGCACAAGAAATGCAAGAGATACAAAGGATGCACAACAACAAACCCCATGAAAGTACACTGGGATGAAAATAGTATGTACACAATGTGGAAGTATAGAACTGTACAAAAATCAAACAGGTGCAATGAAAATGGCTAAACACTAAGAAGGTGTGTGAGTGCGGCAAATATAACAAATGAGAGATAGAGACGTACACCACATGACATCTCAAAGTAAAACACACTACAGGAACACGGTGTAATACTCTAGGTGCATAGACAGAAAGCACTTAAGGTAACCAGGGTACAGCCCCAAGTACATAAAAGTGACGGGTGGTCACGGAATCAGAGGGCACACTGATAACAATGTAAATATGGTAAAGCATAGTACGACACGAAGAACAACAATTCAAATGATAAGATCACATTTATATGCACACTGAAAGCGAGAAAACAAAAACGTGGGTATTACAGCACAGGCTGTAGCACGATCACATGATATACATGGAGACGAGTCGTAGAGTGCAGGAGGGGCACCAGGGTGCCATGAAACTCAGCAAAGGAGGTGTAGAATGTCCTAAGGCACTGACACGTGTAGCAGTCCAGAATCAACCGCGAACCATGGAGCGACCGGCGCCCAGGTAGCATAGAAGGTGGATTTTCGATGACTGGAAGAAGCCGACTGGTACTCTAGGTGGAGTCGAGAAAGCAATCGATCTCGGAAATGGCACAAAAGTGCTGTGCTGGCCTGGTGTAAAGAGACCGGTGAGGAAACGCTGCGGAGTTGTTGAAGGTATACGTAAATAACGTGTTTAACCAGCACGAAAAGATAGGCACATACTGACGGAAGAGGCGTAGGTGGATGAGCCCGCAGAAGAAGATGTCTGTAGGCAGTGAACGGAAGATCTTGAGATCAAGAGCGACTGGCAATCCGGAAAGCCTGGTCGAGGAGAGGCATCAGGATAGGACAGTAAAGGTAGACGTGAGAAACATCTGCCTCCTGTGCGCAGAAGGAGCAGAGAGGGGAGGAGAGAAGGGATAGGCGAAAGAGAAAATATGGAACAGGGAGGCGGTTATGCAAAAAGGGCCACTGGGTATTAATTTCAAGAGGGGCGGATAAGGGTGAGCGGGCAGCGGCCCAGACAAGAGGAAGAGAAGCAGGGGTACCTCGAGAATAGAAAGCGGTGAAGGGGTGGCAAGGTGCACTAGAAAACGATAAAGATATATAGAGGAGAGAGAGGAGAGACGAAGAACCGAGTCTAAGAGTCGGAGGGAAAACGGCAGCGGAAGAGGGGCAGAAAAGACAGAGACGAGACCGGTGGGGGAGACAAGATCAGGGAAAAGCGAAAGAAGTGCAGTTAGCAGGGAGTCATAGACCAAATGGGAGGATGGGGACAAGAGAATAGCAGGGGGAGGCCAGAGAAAGGGCGCCAGGATAGATCCGAGTTAGTGAGGTCTTGTACGGTTACTACACCAGCTCGAAGCCAAGAGGGGAATGAAAAGCAGAGGAGATGGTGGGGATGAATAAGGGAGTTGAAGAAGAGGGGTTCAGAAAGAAGCTCTAGAGTTGAAGAGGGAGGGGAGCGAATGAGGGGAGAGAGCGAAGGTGAGTGAGGGCTTCTCCTTAGAGGAAACCGCTAACTGCTTTATTTTGCTGTCTGTGCACCATTCACTGTACATCCAGGATTACGTTTGTTCTTGTATAGCCGAGGTTTTCCGTTTCTGAGATTCTTGCAGCTGCCAGCCTAGCTGGCGTTCCGTATAACGCCTCTTTTAAACTCACTTAAGGTGGATGTCAAGAGAAAATGCGCTTCTATAGTTGTAATGATGAAAATTTAATTACATAAGTTCACATACAAGAAATGCTTCCTGACTCGTAAAAATTGGTATACGGACTAGAAAGACACTGAACTATAATTAGTGGCTTACAATTTTGAGTAAAAAAATAACAGGGAATATTTTGAAATTAAATTTCCGTGTGTTGGAGTAGTGTTACATATCGTTAATAGGTGGCGCTCCACGTACGTCAAGTACTGGAAACACTTCCTTACCCTTTTTCTTGAATAATAAAAGTCTTCATACGAAAAATAATAACTGAGCGGTTGTAGACTTTTGTTTAGGATGTTAGTAACTATTTAAATCACTTACATTACAGTTTATTGGATTTTCTACTCGGAAACGTATGTAAATCAGAAAAGATATTTAAGATGCTGACATAAATTTTTTGGAGAAATCACTCTCTGATAAGGAAAGACTTTACGAAATTCCCTCACAAAACTGAAACACCCACAAGAAGTGGTCGCCAAACCAGCGCGATTTTCAGCGCCATCTATGAGCGGAAGGTTGCATGGGATACGCCTTTTTCTCCACCTTAAAACCCAAATCTTTCCTATGTTGCCCTTTTTACGCTTCTTACAGGTCTGAACCCTTTGCAGAGAGACTTAACATTCAGCTTGTAATGTTTACACCCACAAAAAATGCCTAGGCTCGACTCGCTACTACTATTATAGACTTTTGAGTCGAGTAAGGAGATGAATGAACATTAGGTGGACCCTACAGACTCACGATAGGAAAGTACATAAACAGAGAGAAATCGGTAGATATATCCACTACAGGGCGTCGCAGAAGCGACTAATGTCGCACGACGTCAAAGTAAACATTAAAAGTGGGAGAAGGGAGAATAAGTTGGGAGAGAAATTGACGCCCTTATTTTCAAACGGTGGGACAGTACCAGGGGTCCGACGGTTAACTTGATTATCCGACAAACAGCGGGAATTTTGTATTTCGAGCATTTCTAACCTACCTGGGATCGAATCCATATCCTTTCCATCAGTAGGCACAAACGCTGACCACTAAGCCCTCCACGGCCCTACTTTGCAGCGAGCTGTTTATAAAGACATCCAAACGTCATAGTTCTTCACGTTAGTTAGGATGGCACGCGTCTGATAGCTATTGGGTGTTCCTAATAATTTTCTACTCCAGTATGTTGTGCTCGATATCTCACTTTGCGCAATTTGAGTGGGAAAGAATCGTTCTACATCAGATAAATAAATATATTTTATTTTACACAAAACAGCCCATACAGTTTTTAGTTTTTTATGTAGGCCGTTTCAGAATTTAATGCAAAATTTTGTAATGATTAAACATTTCTTGCGATTCGAAATCTCACAGTTAGGGGCTTACGATAACAAAAAATCACGGTGTCAAAATGAAACGTGCATGATGGGAACAGTACTCTTTATTTTATAGGGATTAAAGAAGCCTACAAGCCATCAGCTAGTTGGTGGTTCACCAGAAGGTTCGGAACGCACATTGTGGAATAAGTACAGCGTCCATGTATCATGGGTGATATGAGCCATAATGAAGCTCTGACAGTTAGAAGACCGCGCCTCGGATCACTTAGTCACTGAACATTTCCAGAATGTGTGTTAGAAGTTGAGATGCCGTCACAAATAAATATGTGTATTTGCCCCCTAAGGGGAAATACACTATACTGACCAAAGTAACCGGACACCTAGAAGAGAAACGCAACATAGCATATATTGTCATACATTAGTACGGTGTCGGCCCACCTTTGGCCTACACGTGTCTTCACGAGCTCCGTGTTTGAGAACTTCTCGAACGTGTTTTGTGTGTCCCATCATTGTTCTTCTGTGTGTGTGCCGAAGTTAAAGGTGTGTGCTTTCGTTTAAGATCCCTCACGAGTGGTTTAGTGCTTATTTTGTTTCATTATCAGTGTTCTAATTTACACACCGAGCTGGTCGTTTTCTTCGTTAACCCTTGCCATTGATTATGGCATCTGCCGATGAGGGCGCTGTTCCCGCCCGCATCGCTGCAGCTCCTCGCGTCGCCTCTTCAACGACAGACGCAGCCGATCAATCATCTTCGCTTACTAGTGGAGAGCCGTTTAATTTTCCTCCTGTCATTTGCACGTCTTCTCCTGCTCAGGTCTCCGACTCTGCCATTGAGAACGTGGATGTGACGTCCCTGGCCTCTGCTAACGATGATGAATTCATGGAAGTCTCTGATGGCGTTGCTTATCTGCCCTCTACAGTTTCTACTGTCTCTGCTTCCAGTACATTGTCTCATGCTGCGTCAATGCCTTCCAAAGGAGGCGCTTCTGCACGCACGTATTCTGCGGCTCCCTCTCGTATTCCACCGGCTTCCTCCTCGTCTTGTCTTCCCCCTATGGATTCTTACGTTACTCTCAACGGTGACACCATCTTATTTGACATTCCCGAGAACTCTCGTGCTGGTCAAAGTCTTTAATCGACCCTCCAATTGGGGTTTGTTTTGATGCGCTTCCCAACACTCCTTTGAAGCAGTACAGCTCCGCTCTCAAGAAGATGCTTCCTTCTGGTGCCATAACCCACCTCACCCGAAAGCCACGAACTGTGATTGTTTATTTTTCGAAGAAAGAATATGCCGAGCTTGTCTTGTCTTGGGGCCTATCAATTGACGATCGTCACCTCTCAGTCGAATCCATCGCCCAGCGTCCTGTCCAGGTCTCTCTACATCCGATACCCCCGAATATTTCTGGTGATATGCTGTGTGCTGCACTTAGTCGATGCGGCAGGGTAGTCGGCACAGTGAAGACTCTCTCCTCTTCCCCTTCTGGCCCCGATGATAAACATATCTGTGGCTTCCGTAGAACTGCTCGCATCATCTTCCCGTCGGAAGAACATATCATAAAGTTTCCACGGTTCCTCGATGTTCGTTGCGGTAACGAGCGCCGCCGGATTGAGCTCCTCACCTCTGCTAATTGCTCACGCCGAAAGGCTTACGGCCATCAGCAGGCTCATTGCCCCCATGCAGAGCCACTGACTCCTGCAGCTCCAAGGCAGCATTCTACCTCTTCCTCCGTTTCTGCTGCCATACTTCCTCATGCGTCTGCACTTCTTGGACCCAGTTCTGCCGAAAACCTGATTAAAGCCTTCAATCAACACACGTCTTCCGATGTTGCTTTATCCACTCTGTCGGATTTTCCTCCGCTTGACTCCTCCTTGTCTTCCAGTGTTCTCTCTCCATCAGAGGACATCACGGCTGATCTTCAAGCTTTAGTCACCATCGGCACTTTTGCTCCCGACGATGAGGTGGATTTTCCTCTGATTCTCGTGTATCATCGATCCACGGCAAACGTCGCTCTACTACCAGTACCGATGCTCGCAGGAAAAAGAAGAAGCCACCTTCTCCGACTGGCCGATCACATCGTTCCACCCGTTTAATAGGCTCCAAGTCTCCCCTGTCACGTTCTAGGTCTTCCTTTTCAAAGTCCAAGGGTCATCTGCAGACGTTTGAAGATTTCTCGACTCTGCTTACCAATGCCTCTCTTCCTTCAGAACCTGTCTCCTTCGAAAGTCTATACGAGTTTCTCACTCATAAAACAAATCGGGAGGCTTCTCTCATCTTTTTACAGCAGTTTGAAGCAGTTCTTCCCGAGGTCTAGGACCAAGCAACCTCCATTGTCAAATTCCTCCGGCATAATGCCAAGCAACCCGACTACGTCTTGTGGTGTTGTGGTATCATCAATCGCCTTGACACATTCCAGAAAGCTGCCTTAGCTACGCTTCATTAGACGTCGGACTTACCCATTCAAGGTCGCCACTCTGAATTGTAGGGGGTTTGCTAACCCCCACGCTGACGCTCTAGTTCTGGAAGATCTCTCGCCTCTTGGAGCCGACTTACTCCTTCTGTGTAAGTGACGAACTGCCACTCCTCGACACTTTTTCATAGATGGCTCACTTGGGACTTCACCTTTCACTATGCTTTCCGTTACTCTGTGCACTGTGGGGTACAGCAGGAGTATCAGTCTGCCATCTCCGCATGCCGTGAAAGCTCCTTCTATGCTACGTGGTCGCCAGTGACCCCGTGGTTCGCTGTTACACCAAGTCCGTTACATCTCATGGTGAGTAAAGACTCTTTATTAACTTTTTGATGTTCTTTCGCTCTGAGGTGCCCCGCTTGTGATCATTTTGTTCTTCTTCAAGCATTGCTCTATTTGCATCACGTTGTGAATTTGTCATTACTCATTCAATGTCCATATCATCGCTTTCATCAGTTTGTATCATTCCTTTCATTTTTTTCTCTTTGAGACGATTCCATGTTGCTCATCTCCTCTGTTTTGTTACATTAAAGCGATACTGAAACCACCTTTGGCCTTAATGCATGCACTGACCCTTCGAGACATACTTTCGACAAGGTTTTGGAACACAGCGATAGGTGTACGTTACTATTCAGTACATAATGCTGCAACTAACTGTTTCTTAGTAGTTGGCCTTAGTTCAAAGCTTCTTTTGCGGCGCTCTAATTCATCCAATGGGTGCTCTATGGGATTAAGATGGCCAGTCAACCCACGATGTGGAATTATCGTCAAACCACGCCGTAACAGTCTTTGTTCTATGGTGCTCTAGACGTGTGTGCCTTTGTTCCGTATTTTTGTGTCCTTCTACGCTTTTCCAGTGATTCCCGTCATCTGCCTTGTTGCTTGTGATGTTTATGAAGTTCTCATCTTTCGTTTGATATATCTCCCAAGTCGGTGAGTTCTCGTTTGTTCCTATTATCCTCGTTTTACTTCTCGACCAAGCTGGTCGTTCTAGGAACTTCCTTCGCTAGTGTAAATGGCGTCTTCTCCCGGATTGGCTAAGGGCCCTGTAAATTCCCCTGCAATTCCTCCTTCTGCCCTGCCTACAACTGACGTGGCTACTGCTTTCCATAATGCCGTCCTGTCTTCGTCTATCTCCGAGAACGCCAAGGATGCTTCTTCTTTCCCATCTGTGGCCCCCGCTTTTCTGCCTTTGCCGCCTACGTCAGACGGTGTGATGGATACTTCTTTTTCTCCTGTTTCTGCCGTTGATGCTGCGTCCTGCAGCTGCGCATAGCCTCATCGCTGCATGCTTTACCAGCTGCTGCTCCGAACGTTGATCCTCTTCTCTCACCTCGTTTCCATCTTTCAGAACAGCCTCGCCTTCCTCGAGGACTGCAACAACCATCTGCAAATACTCATCTGTTGCCTCGTCTACTACTTTGGCGTCTTCGTCTTCCTCGGTATGTGCTCTGGATTCCTATGTTACTCACCATGGCCATGAACTTTTCCTAGATTTTCCTGAAGACCCTCCCACTGTGTAACAGCTCCATACTGCTCGACCTCGGAGTTTTCTTCGAGGCCTTTTTGGCACTCCCTGAAGAAATAATGTTCTGCTTTAAAAACAATACTCCCCCCGGTGCCATCACTCACATGGCCAGAAAGACTCAGTCTGTCACTGTGTATTGTGCTCTGGCAGTGTTCCTCGTGGTGCCTCCGCTTCCAGACTTTTGTCCCAGCCTTCTGGGCATGTTTCCCAGCAAAAGTCATTTGCAGCCTTTGCTCAATGCGTGTCTTTGCTTCCACCACCTTCTGGACCCACTTCTCTGCACCATTCAGTTCCAGCGACTGTTCAACGCGCGTCTTCGCATCCGCAGTCATCTGCCTCTACATCCGACGCTTCCAGTCTCCGCCAGCCCGTACCACCTGTTGCCGTGTATCAACTTCTGCCAACGCCCTGATCTTCTCTGATGAGACGCAGTGACCACTGTTACCGTGTCCACTGTTGTTCATCGTTTGCACTGCCACGTCTGTGCTATTCAGGCCTATGTTGCCGCCCTGATCTCGCTGTGTTTCTCCGGCTCGTGTGAACATTTCTGTACTGAAATTCTACTGATTGCGTCCTGCCTCGTGCGCCATGCTCATCATTGTGTGTTCCCGTTACTATAATGATTCCACTGCTTCGGTATTTCTCTGGCTCATGTGAACATTCCTGTACTGAAATTCTACTGATTTTTTCCAGCCTCGTGCGCCATGCTCATCATTGTGTGTTCACGTTACTATAATGATTCCACTGCTTCGGTCTTTTTCTGGCTCATGTGAACATTCCTGTACTGAAATTCTACTGATTTAGTCCTGCCTCGTGCGCCATGCTCATCATTGTGTGTTCACGTTACAATAATAATTCCACTGCTTCGGTCTTTCTCTGGCTCATGTCAACGTTTCTGTTATGAAATTCTACTGATTTATTCCTGCCTCGTGCGCCATGCTCATCATTGTGTGTTCACGTTACTATAATGATTCCACTGCTTCGGTCTTTCTCTGGCTCATGTGAACATTTCTATACTGAAATTCTACTGATTTAGTCCTGCCTCGTGCGCCATGCTCATCATTGTGTGTTCACGTTAACATAATGATTCCACTGCTTCGGTCTTTCTCTGGCTCATGTGAACGTTTCTGTTATCAAATTGTACTGATTTATTCCTGCCTCGTGCGCCATGCTCATCACTGTGTGTTCACGTTACTATAATGATTCCACTGCTTCGGTCTTTCTCTGGCTCATGTGAACCTTTCTATACTGAAATTCTACTGATTTAGTCCTGCGTCGTGCTCCACGCTCATCATTGTGTGCTCACATTACTGTAAGGTTTCCCCTGATTCGGTTTGTTATGCGCGGTTTTGGATGTCTAGCGCTGTTTTATTGTTTTCTTGCTATGTTCCAGCGACTCGTGTGATCATTTCTGTACTGAAATTCTACTGATTGAGCCGTACCTTGTGCTCCATGCTCATCATTGTGCGCTCACCTTACACTAATGTTTCCCCTGCCACGGTTGGTTATGGGCAGTTTTTTGAATGTTTCGCCCGCCACCCCCGTTTTATTGCGTTGCCATGTTTTCCCGTTATTTCAACGTAAGGCTCCAAGAGAACTATTAAAGCGATGTTGAAACTTTGCTTTATGGCTCGGTGCATTATCCTGCTGGTACCAACAAGGCTCGGTTCTATAGTGTCGCCACAGAGTTGGTAGAGCATAATTGTCCAGAATATCGAGGTAGACGTCCTGGTTAACAGGTTTGTCCACGATTACCAATGGACCGCGACCATACCACAAAAAACACTCCCACACGAGTACAATGCCAGCTCCAAACTTGACCGTAGGAACAGTACAGTGTGGTAAATAACATTCCCCCAGCTAACGCCATACTCGCACACATCCATCAGACTGATGGATCGCGTCATCAGTCCATAGGACCCGTTTCCATTAGTCTACCGTCCACAATAAATGTTCAAAACGACGAGTAGCATTCCGAGTGGAGATAAAAGGCCTATGAGCAGCATCACGACCACGGCAACCCATGTAATGAAGTTCTCTGCGAATGGTACTTATACATATCGAGGTTCTAGCATTTTTACTTATACTTGTACACTGAGGTCTTGGGCAGTACTCCGTCGATTAGCTGTAACGACTCTCCTGAGACTTCGACGTCCTCTGTCACTTATTTTCTTTGTTCTGCAAGCACGTTTTGCTGCTTAAGGCACGCCATGTGTTTTCCACTTATTCAGTACATCCAAAACAGTTGACTTGGTATGTTTAAACGCCTCTCGGTTTCTCTTATAGACAACCCACTAATATAACACCCAACAGTTTTTCCGTTCTCAAATTCAGTTCTCTTCCTCCGGAACATTTTCGCTCAACCTCACAGTGCGATATGATCGCGGCTAGCTGCACGCTTGTTTTATTACCGTTTGCAGCTGTACCGCGCATAGTAACAACGCAGCGGATGTTTTTGAAGGGGTATCCGGTGACCTTTGTCAATGTAGTGTATAGGAGGGATGATTTAGAGGCACAGGTGGTACCCTTCCTTCAGATTTGTCCTGGAGCTACATTCCAGTAGGACAATGCTCGGCCATATATGGCTCGAAATGGCCAAGGCCTCTTCCATGCACTGCAGATACCGCGTCTTCCCTATATGCAAGTTCGCAGGTTATGTGCACGATCGGACATGTCTCGGACATACACTGACGGAAAAAAATCCCAACACCACGAAAAAATAGTTGCAGAGGAATGAAATGGCGGCAATACATTTGTATAGGTAACATATTTAATCGATTAAGGTTTCAAGATCACAGCTTATTGTAAGCGCGAGAAGAGCCATTTTAAATGTGAAATGCTGGTACATTAATAACCGGTGTAAACGCCAGAATGTTGAATGCAAGCACGCAAACGTTCATGCATTGTGTCGTACAGGTGCTAAATGTCAGTTTGTGGGATGGAGTTCCATACCTGTTGCACTTGGTCGGTCAATATGGGGATGGTTAATGCTGGTTTGTGGTGACGCTGGAGTTGTTGTCCAATGATGTCCCATACGTGCTCGATTGGTGAAAGATCTGGTGATCTAGCAGGCTACGGCAACATGTCGACACTCTTTAGAGCATGTTGGGTTACAACAGTGGTATGCGGACGAGCGTTATCCCGTTGGAAAACACCCCCTAGAATGCTGTTCATGAATGGCAGCACAACAGGTTGAATCACCAGACCGACGTACAACTGTGCCGTCAGGGTGCGTGGGATAACCACGACAGTGCTCCTGCTGTCATAGGAAATTGCTCCCCAGACCATAACTCCAGGTGTAGTTCCAGTGTGTCTCGGCCGCAGACAGGTTGGTTGCAGGCGCTCACCTGGCCTCCTTCTAACCAACACACGGCCATCACTGGCACCCAGGCAGAACCGGCTGTCATCAAAAAACACAACAGATCTCCACTCCGTCCTCCAATGAGCTCTAGCTTGACACCACTGACGTCGCAAACGGCAGTGGTTTGGAGTAAGTGGAATGCACGCTACAGGGCGTCTGGCTCGGAGCTGTCCTTCCATTAACCGATTTGTAACAGTTGGTTGTGTCACTGTGGTGGCAACTGCAGCTCGAATTGCTGCCGCAGACGCGATACGATGCGCCACGGCCATACGCCGTACACGGCGGTATTCCCTCTCAGTAGTGCCACGTGGCCGGCCGGAACCCGGTCTTCTTGAGGCAGTACCTTCCCTTGACCACCGCTGCCAACAATCATGCACAGTGGCAACATTCCTACCAAGTCGTTCTGCAATATTGCGGAAAGAAAATCCACCTTCTCGTAGCCCTATTACACGACCTCGTTCAAACTCCGTGAGCTGTTGATAATGGCTTCTTCGTCTTATTAAAGGCATTTTTGACTAACATCAACACCCTACGTCGAATCTCAACGATAACTAACGCTCATGAACGTTACAGCGCGTATTTACAGCAAACCTGCTTTGCATGTTCCGAGGGGTGCTACTAGCGCCACACGTATGCGCCGAGCGCGAAATTTGCATAGACGTCATCTTACATATGTACTTTCACCGCCTACCAACTGTCGTTTATCTAACACGACCCCTTCTTGGTGTTGGGATTTTTTTCCCGTCAGTGTAGTTGCTAAGCAACAGGTCCCTCATGCTTCTCCGCCAGACATCACAAATGAATATTGGTCTCGCACAGTCATCTTGACAGGCTGTTACCTAGGACGATATCAAAAACCTCCTCCATTGAATTTTGCTCGAGATACTAGCTTCCCACGATACTGAGTTTTGAAGCAAAAATATCTTGTATAGCTTTACAAATGTAATCAGTTATCTCTTGTAACACAAAGAATCTGTAATGTAAATTTCATTCGATTCTTTCTTAGTGTTTAATTTTTTTACAAACAGTAGTGTACTTTGCATCTCTTGTATCTTAGGTATGTTTTCCATTTCACTCTCCTTTGTTACCACTAAGAAAACTACTGACAACATTAAACACACTTTTTATCATTTAAACACTTTAATTTACAAATTTGTACGTATAAAATCTAGTAATATGTTAAAATTAATAGATTTCTTCATACAAATTGCGAAAAATCATCTGAATTACAAGATTTCTTTCTTCTTATAATTTCAGAAAATCATCTGAAACATAAATTTTGAAGTACAAAGTAGGCTTTACTTCCAGTATCGTAATGGATTGATCCGCAGATGAAACATTAATCAATTTTATGATTTTTTTTATCTAAATAAAAAACTTCACTTGCGCTCATTTTGCATTTGTTTTAAAATAACACAAATGTTTTAGTTAACATTAATTTTCACCACTGTTAATCTTATGTATTTACTGTGACTATGCTTAAGAGTATATGATCAAAAGCAAAGCCCTATATATGATCAAAAGCGAAACTCTTGTGTTTCTTTAAATCATATCATGTTTCATTGACAATGATTCCCTTGTTTCTGTTACTTCTTGTTTTAACTGCCCTCCTGAAATTAGGATTTCTAAAACTACAGTAACATTTCGAATCAGTTGCTCATCTGTGTGGGACACTCCTCTTACTATAGTAGCACGCGAAAGCTTTAGATTTGCCTAAGGATGAAATAACATTTCTTCAATTTTTCTCACTCGTTGGAAGTATAGATGCATCTATATCTAACAACATCTTATTGTTTTTTCCATTTCAAGATCTACCCACAGTTGGAATAGAGCAAACATAATTTTCAGTACACACTACAGATTTTACATGCTTTTTCCAAAAACTGGTAAGTCCTTACTCATTACTGCATACCGTTTAACAGTTTCTTTTGGGCCTTGCATCAAGCTTGGAAACCTATTCATCTGAAGAGATATAGGTTCTTATGCACCATATCATTCAGTAAGCAGTTTCTACAGAGAAGGATAATCCTAAACAAGTTAGTAAATTCATACAATGCGTTGATTATGATACGTTTTCCAACATACCAGAAATCATAGGAAAATGCCTTGGTTTTGAGGGGTCTAAATTAGGGTATAATGTTTGTGATTCCCATATATCAAAATTAAATCTCTTTGTGCCCGTGCTACCTATTTCTATTATTAAGAGCTACCACACATAAGCAGCTTTATAATTAAAAATCCCATCTAAATTCGGCAATTTTCACGGAAGTTATTTTGCGAAAATAATGGCTAAAGAATATCACGCATGCGCACTGTCCGCAATTGCTGATGAAAAACATTTTTGGCGGAACTATTTCCAAAGTCGTTACTGAAGAGCGTATTGCATTTTGTCGCAATCGAATCATTTTTACGCTTTCCAACCGTAGGTTGAAGAAGCGTATATACTCCAGCTTTATCCGTCTGCCTGTCTGTCTGTCAGCACGATAACTCGCGTAAAAGTAGTTCTATTTCGATGCAATTTTAGTATGTGGCCTATTGAAAATTGGCGAAACAGGGTCAAAGGTCAGGACATAGAAGCGCGATCCCTTCCATCGCCTTATGCGTCATAACTTATGTATAAAAGCTTCGATTGCGACAAAACTTCATAATTTTGTTCCTGAGGTACCCTGAACCAGTTCTGTTGAATATCGTTAAAAAGGGGTCAAAGGTCAGGGCACAGGAGCGAGATTTACTCTACAGCCATTATCATCATCACTTGACTAAAAATGCTTCTATTGAGACAAAACATTAGTATGTTGTTCCGGAGGTACACTGAGTCGGTTCTGTTGAATTTCATCGAAATGGGGTCAAAGGTCAGGGCATAGGACCGAGATTTATTCCCCAACCATTAACCTCAGAACTTGAGTAATAACTTGAGTAAAAATACTTATATTACGACAAAACTTTAATATGTTGTTCCGAAGGTATACTGAACGATTCAGTAGTCAGAGTATGGAGGAGGGTTTGTCTGCGCGCGGTTTTTGGTATGTTGTACAGCGTATCATAATCGACGCATTGCACGATTTTACTAACTTGTTACTCAAGTTATGAGGATAATGGATGTGGAATAAATCTCTCTCCTGTTCCCTGACCTTTGACACCATTTCGATTATATTAAACAGAATTGGTTCAGTACACCTCTGGAACAACATGATACAGTTTTGTCGCAATCGAAGCTTTTTTTACGAGAGTTATGGCGCATAAGGGTGTTGGAATACATCCCGCTCCTATTTCCTGACATTTGATCCCATTTCGTCCATTTTCAATAGGGTTCGTGCCCAGTTGTCCCCTACCACATAATAAAATTTCATCGAAATCGAAGCATTTTTACGCGAGTTATCGTGCAGACAGGCAGACAGACGGGCAAAGCTGGAGCATATACGCTTCTTCAACTTACGGTTGGAAAGCGTAAACAAGTTAGTAAAATCATGTAATGTTTTGATTATGATACGCTTTCCAACATACCAGAAATCATTACTCAAGTTATCACTCAAGTTATGAGGATAATGGCTGTGAAATAAATCTCGGTCCTGTGCCCTGACCTTTGATCCTATTTCGATGATATTCAATAGAATCGGTTCAGTATATCTCCGAAATAACATGATAAAGTTTTGTCGCAATCCAAGCATTTTTACATAAGTTATGATGCATAAGGGCTATGGAATAGATCCCGCTCCTGTGACCTAACCTTTGACCCCATTTCGCCCATTTTAAACAGGATTCGTCCCTCAGGCATGCCCCTGCAACATACTAACATTTCACCCAAAATCGAAGCATTTTTACGATAGTTATGACGCATAATGTCGATGGAAGTGATTCCGCTCCTATGTCCTGACCTTTGACCCTATTTCGCCCATTTCCAATAGATTTTGTCCCCAGGTGGTCCCCAACCACATATTAAAATTTCATCGAAATCGAACTTTTTTACGTTAGTTATGACGCATAAGACGAGTAGAATGGATCCCGCTCCTATGTCCTGACCTTTGATCCCATTTCGTTTACTTTTAATAGTGTTCTTCCCAGGTGTTCCCTTACCACATAATAAAATTTCATCGAAATCGAACGATTTTTACGCGAGTTATCGTGCGGACGGAGATACGCACACAGCGCGTCACGTAATGAGGCAGATGGTCGCAAGTGTGACGTCATAAAACTTTAATAGGATCCACAAACAAAGCGTGACGTAATGAGGCTGATAGCGTAACCGCGCGACAACATCTCAATCGCGAGTCGATCGCGAAAGTGTGACGTCATAAGATTTCTAAGAATGGAAAACATTAATAGGACGACGCCATGACAGTAAAAACGTGATAACTCGATCAGGGTGTTTAAATAACCCACCAAACAAATTTTTCCAAAGTCCAGATCAAGCTAAATTGATTTCTAGTACCAGAAAACGGTAGGTTAACCACTTTCATCAAAATCCTTAGAGCCGTTTTCAAAATGAAATTTACATATATACAAGAATTGCTCCTTTAATAAGATGCGATGGAATGCCTCCCGCTGCTATGTCCTGACCTTTGACCCCACTTCACCCATTTTCAATAGGGTTCGTCCCCAGGTGGTCATCTACGACATACTAAACTTTCATCGAAATCGAATCATATTTACGCAAGTCATGGCGCATAAGGGCGATGGAATGGATCCCGCTCCTATGTCCTGACCTCTGACCCCAGTTCACCCATTTTCAATAGGGTTTGTCCCCGGATGGTCCTCTATGACATACTAAATTTTCATTGAAATCAAACCGTATTTACGCACTTTATGACGCATAAGGGCAATGGAATGCATCCCGCTCCTATGTCCTGACCTTTTACCCCAGTTCACCCCTTTTCAACAGGGTTCGTCCCCAGTGGTCCTCTACCACATGCTAAAATTTCATCGAAATCGAACCATATTTACGCAAGTTATTATGCATAAGGACAATGGAATGGATCTCGCTGCTATGTCCTGACGTCTGACCCCAGTTCACCCTATTTCAATAGGGTTCGTCCCCAGATGGTCCTCTATGACATACTAAAATTTCTTTGAAATCGAACCCTATTTACGCAAGTTATGACGCATAAGGGCAATGGAATCGATCTCGCTCGTATGTCGGGACGTATGACCTCATTTGTTTCATTTTCAATAGGGTTCGTCCCCAGGTGGTCCTCTACCACATGCTAAAATTTCATCGAAATCGAACCATTTTTACACGAAATATCGTGCGGACAGACAGGCAGACGGACGGATAAAGCTGGAGCATATACGCTTCTTCAACCTACGGTTGGAAAGCGTAAAGAAAACACATACACCAAAATGCCAAACAATTATGACCAGCGCGTCTTTACGCAAATCGAAGCAACTGCAGGTAAACGACGGCGCGTGTGAAGGTCATAAAAGGGTATAAATAATACCTGACACTGAGCTATGTTAATCTGTGTTATTCTTGTTCTTCAGATGACAGCAGACTTAAGCGAGTTTAACAAAGGCCAAATTGTACTGACCAGGAAACTGGGTCAGAGCGTTTCCGAGCTCTGACCACGTGTAACATGAATTCCAATGGAAAAGTCTATGTTGATTGAAATGTTCTTCGGACTTGAATTAAAACAATCTCTCAAGGTTCGCCAGTCAAGGTCACTCTGTAATTCAAAGTTGCTGAGCAGTACACCATGCAACACGGGAACAGAAAAACTGCCATATAATAGACAGGTTCTTTGCGACAATTCGGCATAACCACATTGGCCAAGAGTGTGTTCGGAGTGGGACAAAGGAAAAGTCGCTTATGCGCTAAACATAATGAGCACTCCAATCTGAAAGTATAAACATTTCATTAAAATAATTGAAGAAACAACAAATTAAGAGTACTAACGGTTTGAAATTTCCTTAAATTCATACAGTCATTAGGTTATGCATCTAAATAAAAATTGAAACAGTTCCTCTGTTTTATTCAAGATTCTATTTATTAATTTATACCCTTTTAAACACAATTCAGTTGAATAGCGACTTCTTTTACTAATATGTGAACAGCAGAAAATTCGGTACTTTCGTCATAGAGGCAACCCTGAAAGCAACCTCAAATCTGAAATATATTCAGTGAGATTCAAGACAAAACACATATTTTTATTATTTATATATTTTATTTTTGTATATTTTCGACATATATTACGAAAAATTAAAGTTTATTATATTTTCAAAACAGGTATGCAATATCATTAAAATTTCATAAATTTGTTAAATAGTTTTATCGCAAAATTTCGAATTATTTTTTCTTAATTTACTTGTAATACGAAAAAGGCATTTAACTCACATATATATTCTCACTTACATGCTTCATGTAGTAAGAAATTAGATTTAATACCATTGTTTGATTTCTTGAAAGAGTGTTGATGCTATGCATGTTTTCCGACAGCATTAAAGTAAATGCCTTGCATAAAATTTCTACGTAACGGAAATGGGTAAGAGAAGTAGTTAAAAACATTGCAAAAATCTGATTTTTGAATGTTGTCCCTTGAAGTGAGGCAACTATAGTTAATTTAATTGTTACTCAACAATATATTTTATTAAACTATCGCCGAACATTGTTTCATAACGATTTGCGTAACAATATCTCATTGCAATCTGCATAAATTAAAAGAAAATTACGCTAAATGTGATAAAAGTCATTTCAAAAATGCTTTTTGGATGCCATGAAAACCAGGGCTGTAGAATACTAGGGATGAGTCATTTCTTTGAAGAAACTTTGCCGCCACAGATCCCCTCGGCGGTGACAGATGACCTGTTTCTGACGTCACTGTGTTGGAACCGAGGCTGACGAAAAAGACAGGCTTCGGTACGGAAGGGAATCGGTGAGATCACGTGACCAACTTCGTGCTGTTTGCCTCTGCTTGGGCTGCCGAGAACAAACGGTGACCGAGTCAGAGAAATATTTTTCCAACACGCGGCGAATATACGTATTATATTCGCCGCGTGTTGGGAGCTATTTCGCCAACACGCGGCGAATTAGTTTCAAATTATTAGAGAATAAAACGTTTAAAAGGAACATTATTAGAATGTGAGTTCTACTGAACTTAATCGTTTAACACTACTGAATTAATTTTTTTCGTTTTCCGTGTAGTGTGGATTTTCGAGCTTAGCCGTTCCTTTAGCAAAGTCGTATCAAGAGACATATTCGAAAGTTTTGTTGCTCGTTTTAATTAAATTAACTATATTTTGTTCGTTGTCCGTGTAGTTCATTTTCTTTCATTTTGCCTTCATGATTTTCTAGCAACACTGAAAAGCAAATTCGTTTGATAAATAGCGTACAGAATATCAATAGCAAACGGAAAACGTTAAGCGAAATCATATTAAGGTCGAAGAAAAGTGTTCCCTCATATACATATCTCTAGCTAAAACGTTCCTTACTAAATTAAAAAAAGATATTTTTTTCTTGCTCTGGAAAAAATAAATTTTTGGATATTATTGCATGTATTTTGTTTAATGAAAGGGATATTTCTAGGACAATACTTCTGTACACTAAAAGTACATAATTTGGAAATAATTCCTTCTTAAAAAAATGCTTAGGATCCCTTTTAATACAAATCATCTGTCTGTGCATTAGAGTTTATTTTACTTTTTTCTACTTGGGGGAAGCTATAAAAATAAATTTCGAATCCTTAAATTCATGCAGATCTGCATATATTTCAACACTTTAAAATTATGTGACAACACATTCTGGCACAAGCTTTTTTTTTTTTTTTTTTTTTTTGGTAACTGAAAAAAAAAGTCGAATGAAGGACACTGTCACAAAAAATATTCTCACTGTTTTGTGAAAAATTAATGCAAGAACTTTTTTTTATAAAATTATTCCTTTTTTGTCACTATTAAATTTTGCTTTCATTTGTATTTGTAAATTTACAATTATTATAATTGAACACTGTTAGCTAAGCCAAAAATCTAAAAAATCTATTTCCATACTAGAATTTAATTCAAACTATAGCAGTAAACAGAATTCTTGCTCACCATTCACAGAAATTTAATTGCATTATGAGCCAATAAGCAATCTGAAATTGCAGATTTAGTGCTTCTGACTAACTCTTTCATACCAAAAAATTTTAAAAATTCATCTCCGTGGAGCAGGAAGCGAACCTGCATTTCCTGATTTCCATTCGAGCATGCTACCGTTACAACATCCAGGATGAGAAAGTCCCAAACATCCGAGTGATTTAATCTGAATAATCTCAGATTTTCGCCAGTCAAAGCAAGCCCTGCTTCATCGTAGCTCAGCTATTTAGAGTCAGCTCGATGCTTAGCAAATTCCCAGTTATTCAGGTAAACATTGCGGAAGAAATATTTCTTCTCATTATACGTGGGAAATATATCTATAAGCAATCTGAAATCGCATAATTACTATTACGTAACGGAAATCAAACGATCGTCCATGGAATGGAAGCATGTCACCTCTCCAACAAGGAAGACATGAAAAGTCCAACTGTCTCTGTCTGCGAGAGAGGTCATGGCGGCTGTTTTCTTTGACTGTGAATGTGCTGTTTACACAGAATTTCCGTCAAATGAGACGACCATCAATAGTGACTCATATTGCAAAACACTACAAAATTTGTGAAATTCAATTTAAGACAGATGCCGGGGTAAGTTGAGCGAAGGTGGCACTCTGCTGCACGACACATCACGGAAAACAAAGGGAATGGCTGTAGTCATTCAAGTCGGAGGTGTGGCAACATTCACCTTACAGCCCCAACTTATCCCCATGCGGCTACCATTTGTTCGGTAAAATGAAACAGGACCTTAGTGGACAAAGATTTTCAACCGACGAGGCTGTGAAAAGTGCGGTCCTTAACTAGTTGCACCAAACTCGACTTTTATCTGTACAGGTATGTAAAATTTAATCGCACGTTCCGATAAATGTTTACAGTTCTTAGGCAACTATGTCGAAAAATGAATTAATGTTGTACCTTTAAACCAACATACATCCCCTGAGCATATCTGTTTTTTTTATTCAACAGTGTAACTAACTTTTTGATCCACCCTCATATTATTAAAGCACTTTGCTGCAATTCAGAAATTAAATTTTTAGTTTGTATTATAAAAATTAGCATAAATACTACATTTGGAAAAAGTATCAACTTACCTACTGACTATCAGTTTGTCTTGTATCTTCAAGAGGAACGAAGTAAAAAATACTATCAAAAATAAACAAATGGGTCCATTTTTTTACATAAATGTACCTCAAATGTCTATTTCAAATAGTTTGAAAGGAGGAAGTCATCACAAGCTGCAACGGTATTCAGCTTCAGATTGTTTTACCCAACTTTCCTTATGTGATCGCATCTGCAACAAAGTTACAGATACACACAGCAAAATAAATAAAGAATTCTTGCTAACCAATGGCAGAAATTAAGACATCTGTTTGAAATAGTTTGAATCATCACAAGCTACATCAAAATTATCTCAGCTTTAGATCCTCCAGTATGTGTTACCATCTGAATATTTTATGCATGAGTTGTGTCCATTATTTTCTTTACCTAAAATTTACTTTTGTAATGTTCATACCTAACTGCGATCTACTTTTTTATAAAACATATTTGATATCACTTTTTGGATTATACAACATTTCAACAGTATAAAAATTTATTTCCCACACATTTCTAAAGGAATTAAGCAGAATTGGTTGGTAGTTTTTCATAACACTAGGGAATTTATACATTTTGCTAACATTCTTTACTAGAAGCCAAATTTTCTCATTATGATAAAATTAAATTTTGACTTTCAATATACCTACTATAAATGTCAAGCTAAGCATTAGTACACACACACACACACACACACACACACCAGTGCTCGGGCTCGGGCTGCGTAATGCTTACTGGAGTTCGGGCTTCGAGAGAGGGGGAGAATTTTCTTCCTTTTAATGTGATTTTATATGATTTAGCACACGAGGCTTTTTTTTACACTTTCTAGTTGTTAAAGAGAATTCTTCAGCAACTGGGTCTAGATGGGAGTAGGAATTCTGCAGGGCTATTCATTCCGGGCTTGGATAACAAAATACCATAGGCCATGAATTACAGGATTTCTGCCAAGGACAAGTTTCTTTAAGAAGTGTAGATAGCAAGCTGACGGAATTTTGCCCTCTACCTCAAAGGGGCAGCTCCCTGCTAATTTTATTGAGCAACATACGACGTAGATTGTTGTGCCTCCCGATTTTTCCTGATACATTTCAGGAAGAAATCAATGGTTAAAGAAACTATAGAAATAGATAGACATCCCTTCCCCACTCCGAAGTTGAGAAAGACATGGGTTGATTGCACGGTGAGGAAATAGTGGAAGTCTGGAAGAGACTTCTTTTAAATGCCTATACGGGTTAATCATAGTTTTCGGGCTCGTTCGGGCTGACATACTTCAGGCCCGGGCTCTTAAAATTGAGCTCGAACTCAGCTCTGACACACACACACACACACACACACACACAGTAACACTTCAGTTAACTTCTCACAGGTGTTTTTATCAAAATTTTTATGGCAATTAAGTCATAGTGGCAAGTATGAATAAAAAATAAGAGTAATTTCCTGGAATTTTTTAGTACAGTATTGAAACGTAAACAAAATGCTACAATATTACTGCTAACATTGATTCATCTAGGAATAAGTGACATGGAACTCGTACGGGTATGGTGTCGTTGAGGGACTAGCCAGACCCTATGATGCGAAGGAGTACAGCATCATCTTCCACAGAAAGAAAATAGTCCGTAGATTTTCAAATGAATTTTGACTGATGGAATCACAACTGCTATTAAATGAAGGTCTGTCTTTTGTCTGGCGCTCTTTGGCCAACCATGGCCCTTGCGCCATTAAAATCAACCAACCAACCAACCAACCTATTAAATGAGGACCTCTGGTCCATTTTGCTGTGAAACGGCTTGATAAATTAAGATACATATCTTGGGATAAAAAAGTACAAAAAAGGTATATCACAGGCGCACTGTGTAAGACGGGCAACCACTTCACAAACAGTATTAGTTCCAACTTAAAAAAAAAAAAAAAAAGAAGAAAAGACACCACCAAAAATTAAATACAAATCTCCAGTACATAACGCCCCCACCACTCAGCATCACTGTGTGAATAATATGTGATGAAACGAAAAAAAGATCAGAAATGTTACGAGACATTAACTGAAGTACTGCTTCCTGGTATACAAGTTCCAAATAAAATGTAACCAAATATGACAGATCTTTACTTTCTAGTTTCAAAGATAATTTTTCAGAAATGTTATCTTCATTTACTACAGAAGAAAAATATATTTCAATACTTTAACCAACCTGGCTATACACTTTACATGCATACAAAATATTTGATAAGTCTTTTTCCTGTCTCAGGACTTACTTGCACACTAAGCACTAAGGAGAGGCAAACAAAACTAAGCGTTCAGACTTTCAACTTCTTAATGTTTCTTTCACGTGATTTCAAATCATTTCGGTTATCATGTTTGGCTTTTACTGAGTTGTTCAGGAGTATTTTGCAGCTGAGGAGAGTTATATTTTCCTATTTAGTTTTCAAGCTACTCATACACAAACATTCCACAGAAAATGAACAAGGAAATCTAAAATCAGAACTTTGTCTGTTTAAATGTATGCAGCAGATTTTGTGTAAGACAGAAAGTTTGTCTTATACATAATCTGCTGCATACTTTGGTATGGCAAAAGTTGTAACAGTCTTCTTTTGACTTCTATAATTTGTCTTGCAGCCACTAACACTGCAACAGTGCGGCATGGCAAATTTTGGCAATTCCTGTAAAAATAATTATACCTTTAAATACAAGTGAAGAACTAGATATGAAATATTTTATCGAAAGTAGTTCCCTATGTTTTGTACAGTTAGAATAAAGTTGATCATGCAGTTTGTAACGTACCAGGAGATGTGACGTACCTGCCCGAAGGACGCAAACGACATAAAGGCAGATAGGAATCAGAATAAAACGTCCGGGTAGCTCAATTGGTAGAGTGACTTATTCCGGAATGAGGGGATCCGGGTTCGAATCCTGGCGTGGACAGAAATGACGGAGGAATTTACTTCGCTATAATGGCGCCCGAACTTTCCGGATGACCCGACCGTTCAAAATCTCGCATTGGTGTGATGTTATTTCCACACCGCGAGATAGGAAAAATAAGAGAATCCCTTCTCCAGCACTTCGAAAAAAAAATAAAATAAGGGGGA
Organism: Macrothele yani; assembly: GCA_039090855.1. Taxonomy (NCBI): domain Eukaryota; kingdom Metazoa; phylum Arthropoda; class Arachnida; order Araneae; family Macrothelidae; genus Macrothele; species Macrothele yani. Next base: position 86,716,229 of record CM076998.1, on the reverse strand, counting down.
GATGACGTAACGTACCAGGAAATGTGACGAACCTGCCCGAAGGACGCACACGACATAAAGGCAGATAGGAATCAGAATAAAACGTCCGCGTAGCTCAATTGGTAGAGTGACTTATTCCGGAATGAGGGGATCCGGGTTCGAATCCTGGCGTGGACACAAATGACGGAGAAATTTATTCCGTTATAAGTTTTTCAACATAATCTGTCCACAATGTTCAGACAGCTTTAGTAAATTCAATCAGACAAATGCTATATCACAGTTCACATTAAGTTACGAAATTAAAAAATGTCTTCTTTAATTCAGAGACCCATTCAAATTCAACAGTTCAAGCATTAATTTCGTAAAGAAAGGGCTAACGACTGTTGAAGAGATGCAAAAAATGTTATACAAATTACGAAGGCTAATTTCCTGAAAAGTTGCCCTGATTTCTGGTAATATTCAAGCTCTGTGTGAATCCGCATTGGCAAAACATATTAATTATTCTATTTGAAATAAGAATTCAACACCACAGAATAACTCACTTCTTTATACTTCACTATTCATGAGACATGAACAGATTTCAACACGTGTGAAACTAAGATCTACTCATTAGACCTATAATTATCGCTAAAACTACATAAAACGTTTGCAAAGAATTAACTTTATCTTAGAAATATAAAAATACCTACCTTACAAAACTATACGTATAACCAAATGACAATAAACGGAACACTCACTCACTCAATACAAATAACTGTGAACCAATGTTGTATCCAAGTCAATCGGCTGTTCAACCGATTGACTTGGATACAACACTAAGTTGTGCACGTGACTATTTCGCACCGTAGCCTGTCTTTTACGTTAGCCTCGGTTGGAACGTTGGAATCGTGAAGCTGCCGTGAAGGGGTCTCTCTACTTACGGCTGCATTCTTTCCTTTGCTTTTTGTGGATAAGTATTCAGCTCTTAGAACTTGCTCTTTGAGAAATCGTTTAGTTAGTTTACGTTGAAATATTGATAACAATGTCGAATTGTGCTATGGCTACTTGTAAGAATCATTAAAAAAACAACTAATGGTCAGTGTATTGTGTACTACGCATTTGCTTTCAAAAAAGCTAGATTTGGTGAACGAATGGCTGAACAAGTGTTGTAGGTCAGACTCTGTGAATGTTGCGAATGTTAGAGTTTGCAGCGAACATTTTCGTTCTTCTGATTACGAAGATGATTTAAAAAATTGCCTACTTCGATTTCCGGAAAAACAAATTCTGAAACAAAACTCGGTGCCTGTTCTGGATCTGCCGAACTGTCAGCAAAACGGACACTGTCACTCCACGAAGCACAAACGAGATATTTTAAAAAGTGCTTTCGATCGAATGGATATTTTAAGTCTGAAAAAGGTTTGTGTGCAATAAACGCAGGATCTCTGTTATGAAGTTGATTTGATTAAACGTCAGGGGATATCAGTTGTTCTTCCTGTATCAAAATAAAGGAGGAAAATAGACTGCTGCTTGAAAATCTTGTATCCCTTTAAAAATAAATTGAAATTTTAAAATTGGAGACAACCAAAGCGTTAAAAATGAAAACTAACGGAATACGACATTGTATGAAAACAAAACAAAAAAAAAAAAGAAAAGAAGAACGACTACGCAACGACTGTTGAAGGAAAACAGAGTTCTGAAAACAAAGCTAAAAATTGCTGATTTAAAGAATAAACAATAAAAATGTCACCGAACTTTCGGGTGTAATAAGCACGTCTTTTGAATCCTTTTTGACGCAAATTAAATTTATCAAAGCTAATCAAAGTCAATGGAACCGGTATGGAAAACAATAGTATCTGACGGTAGAAAGAAGTTTTACATTTGGGTTGTTAATCCCTCAGATATTATTGAAAACGGAATCGTGAGCTTACGCCCTCAAGTTGCAGACTTGTGCGTTAAGAAAAACATGAATTTATATGAGAAACATTTCGCACCGGAAACGCTCTCCAACACAGAAAGAGTTTTTCAAATCGGACTCTTAGAAACAGAGATATCGACAACAATAAGATGGGACTTTACGTCCCCTGGTGGGAAAACCATGCATTATTTTACGAAGAAAGTATTCTCAAAAGGTTTATCCATATGAGCGGTATTGGTCAAAAAAAAAAAAAAAAAATGTAGTTGAGTTTTCAGGATCCCAGATTTTGCTACAAATACATCAGAAGCAGATATTAACACTTATGTCCCTGATGGCCAAACTATTCTTTACCAAACATTAGAAATTATGTGAAAACTATTTTCCATCAGGTCTTGTATGCGATACAGGAAGAATTTTTCGAATCGGAATTTTAGGAGCAGAAATGACGCAGAAAACGCAATTTATCTTTGTGCCCCCTAGCGGAAAGTCTATGATTTACTTAATAATTTTGAATTTCTAGGAAAAACATTTCACATCGGAAACACTATCCAACAAAGAAGGAATTTTTCAACTCGGACTATTAGAAGTAGAGATATTGACAAAAATAAAACATACATCTACGCCGCCTGGCGTAGAAACCATGCATTATTTCAAGAAGAAAATGTTCCTAAAAGGCTTTTCAAAATGAGTACTATCGGTCAACAAACAACTTTTTTTGCAATCGAGATTTTAGAAGCTCATATTTTGCTACAAATTCATCAGAAGCAGAAATTTAGTCTTACGCCACCTGGTGGCCAAACCATTTTTTACAAAAATTAGAAATTATGTGAAAAAGATTTCCTATCAGGAGCTGTATCCGCCGCAGAAAGAATTTTTCAAATCGGAGATTTCGAAACAGAGATTTCGTGGAAAGCAATTTACATTTACGCCCCCTAGTGGAAAGTCTATGATTTACTTGAAAATTTTGAAATTATATGTAAAACATATAACACTGGAATTTTGAAATTATATGAAAAACTATCCAACAAAGAAGGAATTTTTCAAATCGGACTCCTAGAAGAAGAGATATTGACAAAAATAAGATATGCATCTACGCCTCCTAGCGGAGAAACTGTGGAATTTTTAGGAAAAAAATATTCCAAAAAGGTTTATCGATGTGAGTGGCATCAGTCCACGAAAGAAGTTTTTGAATCGATAATTTAGAAGCTCAGATTTTATGGCAAATACAACAGAAGCAAAAATTAACACTTACGCCGCCTGGTGGCCAAAGTATTCTTTACCAAAAATTTGAAGTTATATGCAAAAGATTTTCCATCAGGAGGTGTATCCCCTGAAGAAAAAAATTTTGAAATCGGAGTTTTAGAAGAAGAGTTATTGGGGGAAATGTAATTTATTTTTACGCCCCCTAGCGGAAAATCTATGTGTACTTTGAAAAAGTAACTATATCTAAAATAATCGTCGACTTAAACGGAATCGAAAATTGAAATAATTTCTTCAATCGGATGTTTAGACGCATATATGTGGAATAAAACGTATTGTTGAATTCGACATCATCTGCAACTACGCATTCTCGCGGCGAAATTGCACAACGTAAAAATAAAAGCGAAATGAAGGAACACCATTTAAGTATTTCAAGCTACCCAATGCAAGAAGAAGTTTTCAAATCGGACTAGTAGTTGCAGAGATATCGTGAGTACAGACGGACGGACGGACGGACGGACGGCCAGACAAACCGGTAACATAATCACGATCTTTTTTTACAAAAGACGTGCTAACAAAGAAGGAATTTTTCAAATCGGATTCCTAGAAGTAGAGATATTGACAAAAATAAGATATAATTCTACGCCCCCTGGCGGAGAACCTATATAATATTTTAAGAAGAAAATATTCCGGAAACGTTTATCGATGTGAGTGGCATCAGTCCACGAAATAATTTTTTCAATCGATATTTTAGAATATCAGATTTTGTGGCAAATACACCAGACGCAAATATTGACATTTACGCCCCCTGGTGGCCAAAGTATTTATTACAAAAAATTAGAAATTATATGAAAAATATTTTCCATCAGGAGGTGTATCCGCTGAAGGAAAGATTTTTCAAATCGGAGATTTAGAAGAAGAGTTATCAAGAAAAATGTAATTTGCTTTTACGCCCTCTAGCGGAAAATCTGTGCTTAATTTGAAAAAGTTACTATATCTAAAATACTCTTCGACATAAATGGAAACGAAAGATAAAATAATTTTTTCAATCGCATGTTTAAAAATATGTGGAATAAAAGGTATTTTTGAATTCGACATCATCTGCATTTACGCCCTCTAGCGGCGATATTGTACATCGTAAAAAAACCGAAATGAAGGATCATCATTCTTATATTTCAAGCTTCCCAATGCAAAAATAATTTTTCAAATCGGACTAATAGTTCCAGAGATATCGTGGGTAAAGGCGGACGAACGGACTGATGGACAAACCGATAACATAAGCACGATCTTTTTTTACAAAAGGCGTGCTAAAAACTTAATGGAACCGCATATTAAAAGTGTACTAATCATTTAATAAATAAGTGCATATATAGCAGTAATTCAGAATGCAAAGGCATCTAATGTTGAACCAAAGTGGGGGTCACTATACAAAAATATATATTCATTAATTCATAGATATTTAGCAATGGTACACAAATAAATAAGGACATTGTGTTTCCTTTCTGGTTCTTTTAAAATTTCGCGCATTAAAAGTTCGTAATTTGAAATACTTTTTTTTTTTTTTTTTTTTTTTTTTTCAAGTAAACCAGTAATGTCATTGCTGGTTTACTTGAAAAAAAAAAAAAGTACTGGTTTGGAAAGACGTTGAAGACTCATTACACCGCAAATAAAGTTTGTTAAGGAAAAACGAAAAGCAAAGCAAACGAAAAAAATTGCAATTTTATTATTGCTGTTCGAAATTTAAGAAATTAAACAGAGAAGGAAACATGGAAAAAAAATACTTTCTCACTTCAGCAGATTTATTTGTGTAATCTCGCAGACCAAATACATTTTAATGCTCATATCCACGGTTGTGCAATTACGTGTATAAAAAACGTTTTCTACGTGACACGTAAATTACGCGTAAAAAACGCCTAAAATACGTAGAAAACGTAAAATACGTAAAAAACGCGTAAAATACGTGAAAAAATTAAAAAAAACATGGCTTTGTGCTGTTAATTAACTTGCTATGTACAAATACCACAAGAAACGGAGATCCTTCAAAAACCAACATACCTTTCGGTATTTTTATAAGATCTTATTGGGACACTGGAAACTGCCACGTCCACGTGACATGCCATTAGGATACCACATACACATCAGTATCACGTCATATACATATATATATATTTCCTAGCCTTCCTATTCACACGGGGAAATCCTTTTCTTTATGATAATTGGTGTGGGGGCCACTTTAAAATATTATGTTCGGCAAAGGAAGTCAGAAGCCACCCCGCGGTGTAATTTAAAGTGAAACGAGACGAGAGGAACAATCAAAATGAGACGTTGCCTCGCGGCTTGCCTTTGATATCCATGCGCGTGCTACCGACTGGCGGCTCATTTCTCTACAGTGATTCACTGCTAAGCAGACGCAAAAGTTCAACAACGTCTGCAACTTCTCGTTGACTTGGCGGTAAAACTATAACTATACGAACTACACATTTTTTCTGTTATTTAAATGCGGGAGGTTTTAGTGTTGGCTTCAGTTCAAAGCTGAGTGCGTTCTTAATAAACAAAAATTTTTCCATCCTCACTAGTCGTTGAAGGAGGCTCAACATTCTAATTGAAGACTCTTCCCACTATGAATCGCGAAGGTCGACCTCTTCATAATCTTGAATTCTATTCAATATACATTGTGATTTTTATCTATGCTAGTGCAAGAGGTAGATTGTTTTCTCCATTTTTAATATACAAGAAAGAACAGATACATTATAATTTTTAAAAAGACATCTGTTAATAGGTGGCTGAGCTGTATGGACAATCTTAGGAGACTAATGATTTCGTAGTGAAATGTACAAGACATTTTAAGTTTAAAATGTAATATAATTAAAGTGGTTTTTATATTATAGTATTAATACACACACATGAAAGAAAATTAGTTTTTTACGTCTGCGTAAAAATCTGGTTTTCTACGCCATATAAATTACCTGTATATTACGCGTAATTTATGTAAAATACCTAACGAGTAAATTACCTTGCCAACCCTACTCACATCTGCTGGATGGAGCAAGATTCTGACAGGAAAACTTGTGACCTGAAAATTTAAACGTATTCTGTGTGTATAATGAAAATTTTCATTTGTCTTTGTCAGATACCCGAATCTTTTCTCTTACTTTTTATTTAAGTCTGCTAAATACCTACAATGAATCATTTGTTATATTTCTTTGCAAAAGGCACTGAAATGCTATTTAGCTTTGATTCCCTCACTGCAGCCATCCAGCTGTCAGCTTCGTTCCAACTGAGGCTAACTTTCCAACATACTGACGTCACACGCTGGCGTTCGTGGGGATCCACTTTTCCGAAGCCTATGACTCAGCCCTTCTATTCTAATGAAAACACTGCAACGTAGTGAAATTTGTATTTCTCTCAACCCGTCGAGGTGGAAATGATGAGTTACCTACTATTGACGAGAGCTTTAAAATGCTGTATAACACGATGGGGTGTAATCTTTTGATATTCTAGACCAAAAGTTTCCAATCCACCTCACCATAACACTTGCGATTCAGCTTTTCTTTCTATCTTGCGGTCAGAGTTTAACTTGAGCATGCACAGTAGGAGTTACGTAGGTACATCACATTTCATCTGTGTTAAGGTTGTTTATTACGTTCGTATAAATCTGAATGATATAGTGTAATAATAATAATAATAAATAATGTTTCTGAAAAACTAAAGAGTTGAAATATTTACTATTGCCATCCTCACAGTTTAGTAAATATTTACTTTTATAACTCACATATCTCATATCACTGATTTTTCGAAAATAACATTCATTTATCCGTCTACTTAAATACCGTTCAATGCGCGAAATCAGTCAAGTTTATTGTTTGCTGTTATGATTGAATTCCATCTAGCATGGTACCGAATTGTGCCAGTTGTGGACATGCGTGACGCGCCTTAAATCTCTCGTTTTATATCACAACCACAAACATTTCGGCATGAGAAACACACATAACATAAATTATATGCAAAGAGTTATAGGGTACTTTCGATTTTTCTTAATAAAAATTTTTTATAGGAACTTTCTCAAAGTAAAACTTTTTTGTTCGATTTCCGTTTCGATTATTGAAACTTTCTTTCTATATTTATCTCGTATCACTCCTTAAATGACATTCATAACTGCCCTTATAAGAATAGGTAGCACATAACTTATTCAATTTTCTCATTTTTTAAATACTTTAAACCTCAAAATATTTGAATAATGGACTGGACAGTTTTTGGCTAGGACAGAAAAAAATTCCACACGTGATGAAGTCCATTTTATTCATTCACATGTTAGAATGATGTTTTTCGGTTTTTAGATTGAACTGTCGTAGGTACATGGGGTTTCTTTCCATTTAGCATTTTGGGATAAACAGATTATGTGCTATTATTATTAGCAATAATAATAATAGCACATAAGCTGTTTTTCCTCGCCCGGGTATGCTAACCACAACACCACCTAGAACAACCAAGTCCATTTAGAGTTTTGGGAAAAAAGCTTATGTGCATCATGAAAGAAATACAGAATACAAATTTTAAAGATGACAATCCAATTTTTGGTCTAAATGTGGTTATATTCAAATTAATCGGAAACTTGAGACTTGGTCGTTCTGGGTGGTGTAGTGGTTAGCATACCCGGGCGCTATCTGGGAGGCGCGGATTCGAGTCCCGCTCCAGGACGATGCAATTTTCAAGTTTACGGATATTGTCTGACTTGCCATCCTTGTCACATTTACACCAAAAATTGGTCGTCATCTTCAAAATTTGAATAGCTTATGTGTATATTATTCCAAGCTGCAAGTTTGAAATTGGCGTTGTTGCTGTAGCTCCAAATAAGGTATATTTTATCTCTCCAGTAGGGGTAACTACCATAATTATCGAGATATTTGCTTAGTAAATGACTTTCATTGTCACCCTGTATAAAATCTAAATCGTAATTTTTTTATGATAATGCGCTTATAATTTAAAACTTTTAAATTTCTTTCTTTCTTTTCATTTTGTGAAAACAAAAAAGAATCCATAAATAACTTTTAGCATGGAAAATTCTGCTAGAAGTATTCAATTCTTAAAACTTTTCATAGTCAAACTACGAGGGAAGGTAATATTATGTATGCGTGGTTGGTTTTTCTGTTCCCAGCAAAAAAAGATATGCCCAAAACTTTGCAGACAGGAAAATAGTACCGCCGTCGTCCAGCGAAAATTAGTGAGAAATAAAACTTTCCTCTTTTGACCTTAGAAAAGTGAAATTCACTCGCCAAAAATATTTTCAAGTGCTTGACCCACATAATGTATTATGATTTTGTTCATATTGAAAGGAAAAATTGAGTGTTTAAAAGGAATCTGGTAGAGTTCCAAAACTTTATCCTAGAGTATCCTTTGCATGCTGCTAGAATGTTCCTATGAAACATTTGCTCTAGTCCTGATGCACTGTTACAATCTTAGCAATTTGAGAAAACAAAAAAGGTACCAAAGAAGAGGGAAATTAAAACTAATTTTTTGCATTTTTTATATTTTATCTGTGTGAGAAATAAAAACATCTTACGCGGAAAAAGATAAGTATATTATGCAGAGCGGAGGATGTGACATACATGAGACGGGAATGACTCTTCTCTTACTTTTTCTCTTCAAACGTCGTCGCATTTCTTTGTAAAGGGAACAGAAAAAAATATGCTGCCAGACACCAAGTTGCCGGATAAAAATTCGGATGCAGAGTTATTAGCAAAAGTTGATTGCGCAGAACTATTAGTCTCCGCACAAGAACCTACTTAAGAACAAAGCCAAATGGCTGTCACACAAATTAAATTTGGAAATGCATTTTTTATTCCATTCCTTTCCGAGAGTGATTATTATTTGACCGTTCTGGGATTAAAAACGAAAATTCAGACTATACTGAACACAAAAAAGTTCTGTTCATTTTTGGCGTGTTTCTTCTCGTTTACTGATATAGGGTATGTTGCTCACAGATATAGGGTATGTTATATATAAAAAAATATAGATATCTAGCATATTTTTAAGTTTACAGTTTACTCTTAAAAGCAAAATCAGTTACCGACAATCTGAAATAGGACACATGGAACATTTGGAACTCTAAAAAGTGAAGTGCACGGCATTTTTTTACTGTAAGTAGATGTATTCTGATGAAGACGTGGAGTATATTACCTAATAAACTTTCCGCTTTTGTTTGCTGTTTCTTAGGTAAATTTGCGATTATGACTCGTTACAGTTTCTGTACTTAACGTTATATCTGAACTCCTATGGGTTTTTCCCACGTATTGTATTACTGGTAGTCAGTAGGTCAAGAACACTGATTTAAATCCTACCAGCGAGGCCTTCTTAGGTTGTTAAATGTCTTTGATGGGAGGTTGGCGACTTATTTTCATTTTAAACGAGAATCTGCTAGTCATCGTTATTTTCGTTTCTTCAGTTTAAATCATCAATAAGTTTTGTCAATGTGTTCATTGTAGCTATATTGTATCGAAGAATTATCTATTTCTTCAAATTCATATTTTGTTTATGAGTTAATTTATACTTCTTCTAACATCATACTTCGATTTGAGTTCATTTTTTCTCCTCGTTATGAGTTCGTCTGTAAATTTTCAAATTTATGCTTGGTTTGTGAGTGTATTTCTACTTGTTCAACTTCGTTTTCGGCCTTCGTTTGTGAATTCATCTTTACTTGCTCAACTTCGTACGTCATTTATGATTTCATCTGTACTATTTTAACTTCACACTTAGTTTGTTAGGTGATCTCTACTTGTTCAAATTCATACTTTGTGAGTCCTGCAAAACTCAAATTCAAATTCATACTTTGTGAGTCTTGCAAAACTCAAATTCAAATTCATACTTTGTGAGTCCTGCAAAACTCGAACAGAAATGATTTTTTGTAAGGAGGTTGAAAGCTTCCCACAAATTCTCTTTTTATATTTTTTCATATTTCCCGTATAGTTCTGGTTCCTTTGAAAGGTACTTTGATTGATAACATTTCCAGGGATCCTGTATTAATTATAATACAGAATGCCCATGCAGTCTAATTAAATCTTTAGATCATTTTCTAATTATCAGAGTTACAAATTTTAATTGATCTAATGTGTAAAAGTATTATGTAAAATAAGAGGATCCAATATGATAACAAAGTGTTTCAATTTTTTCTACACTGCTGGCCACCCAAAATGCGACACCAAGAAGGACACGAGATAGCAAAGCCAGATTTTCTGGACACATAACAACAGATACAAAGATGAAACGATTGAGTTTACAGGCCCGTGCGACTTGCAGAACACCTAAACATCAATAGTTCGAGTGGTCCCCATGGCTGGCAATAACGGCCGCCACACGCCGCGGCATCGAACGAAAGAGGCTATGGATGTGGGCTTGGGGTATGTCGGTCCAAGCTGCTTCCACACGTTGCCACAGTGCATCAGGCGTAGCCGCAGGTAGTGCTTGCCGGGCCACTCGGTTGCTGATCAGCGACCAGACGTGTTCGATGGGTGACATATCGAGAGAACAGGCAGCCCACGGCAGCAGTGACACCTGATGGGCCGTGAAGAATAGTTGCACGATGCGTGCCACGTGCGGGCGCGCATTATCCTGTTGAAACGTGGATGCTGGCAGGTCCTGCAGGTAAAGGAGGACTACAGGCTCCAAAACGTCGGAGACGTAGCGGTGGCTGTTGAGGGTACCAGCGATGCGTACCAGAGGGGTGCGGGTGTCATATCCAATTGCGCCCCAATTCATAACGCCAGGCGACGGACCGGTATGGCGATGCAGGCGCCATACAGTCTCTCGCCGTGGTGCCGTCACCCGTGGATCCGAACATCGTGGTGTCGCAGGCAGAAGCGTGATTCGTAGGAGAAGACAATGCCGTGCCATTCCGTAGCCCAGGTGCAGCGTTCAACGTCCCACAGCCGCCGCACTCACCGGTGGTCTAACGTCCATGGTAATCGGAGCCATGGGCGCCATGCTACAAGTCCCCTCTCCTGCAGACGACGTCGAACGGTACGTGCTGACACAGGTTGTAGCGCAACACACCCTAATTCCTGCACTAACGTTCGTGATGTGGTGGTGCGAGCCGTCAATGTCCACCGCACAACATTCCGGTCCTCTCGTTCGGTGGTCTGCCACGGCTGCGGCAATTGCTCACGTCGATCCATCCGTCCCTCCTGCACCCACCGAATCCATACTCGCCTCACTGTGGCTGGATGTCGTCCCACACGGGCGCCGATGTCTCGGTACGATAAACCACTGTCGCGATAAGCCACTATTCGTCCTCTGTCGAACTCCGAAACGTGCTAGAATGACTACCGTATTCTGCGACGAGGAATCAGAAAGCTTCCCACGCACAGGTCCGGCAGCACAACACACTTCCACTACTTACACCTCGCCTTTGCTGCACCCTTCTTATAGTGCTTCTCCGTGGCGTGCCGGGCGCACATGATTTGCATATGCCCTGCAATGCTAATCGTTTGCATATCCTCTCACGGGCGACGTATGCTGCGAATTTCAGGCCAAACGGATGCTTCCTTCTTGGTGTTGCATTTTGGGTGGCCAGCAGTGTATATACCTCATACATTACTTAAGAGAAAAAAACAAAAAATGTAATGAATAAATCAATTATTTGAAAACCGACAGGTTTTATTCTTCTCCCAAAATTACTGATCGCATTCACATTTCATGGGGTATAAGATTCTTTTTAATTAACAGTTTTGAGTGCAACAAAAAAATTTTTGTTCTTTCAGTTTCCTCATATATTTGTCTGCGATATCAGACAAGTCCACTGTGTAGGTGATACAACGAGTGTTAAAAACTTTAGCCAATTGCTTGTTGTATTTCAAATTCTTTATTTCTTTCACTTTTTTCAGCACGTCTTTTGTAAAAAAAAAATATGGTTATTATGTTATGACTTTGCCCGTTCGTCCGTCTGCCTGTGGGCATCATATCTCTGAAAACATTAGTCCGCTTTGAAAAAAGTATTTTTGCATTGGAAATAACTGGCAGTGCCAGTTTTTCCCGATGCATAACTTCGCCGCTAGCTGGCGTAAATGCAGATAATATCGAATTCAAAATACATTTTATTCCATATATTTCCTTCTAAACATCTGAATGAAAAAATATTTTCCGTATCGATGTCACTTGTATCGAAGATCATTTTAGGGACTGTCTCTTTTTCAAGTAAACCACAGATTTTCCGCTGGGGGACGTACAGGTAAATTGTGCTTTCTCCGATTTTTCTGCTTCTAAATATCCGACTTGAAAAATTCTTCGGCATCTGATACAGCTCCAGATGGGAAAATGTTTTGCATATAATTTCTAATTTTTGGTAAAGAATGATTTGGCCACCAGGGGCCTTAAGCGTTTATTTGTGCTTCTGATATGTGTGCCGCAACATCTGACCCTCTGAAAACTCGATTGAAAAAATTATTTCGGGGACGGATACCACACACCTCGGGAAACCTCAGAATACCTCCTGTTTAAAATAATTCACAGATTTTCCACCAGGGGCGTAAAGCTGTATCTCATTATTTGTCGTTACCTTTGTTTCTAAGAGCCCGATTTTAAAAATACTGTCTTTGTTGATAAATGTTTTCGGCGAGAAATGTTTCCCAGTCGACTGGAAAAACTACTTTCGAAAGCCAGTATCGTTGACCTCGGGAAATCTTTTGAGAATGCTTCTTGCTTAAAATAGTGCACAGTTTCTCCGCCACAGGGCGTAAATAAATATCATATTTTTCTCAAAATTGCTGATTCGAAGAGTCGGATTTGAAAAATCCTTTCTTTGTTGGAGAGCGTTTCCTATTCGCAATATTTCACATACAATTTCAAATTTTTCTTAACGGGCAAGAAAAATTTGAAATTGTAAATGCGCAGGTTTCCGTTTACAGCAGCCGCACCGAAGAAATTATTTTTCGTTGTAGTGCTACTAACTATAAAAACACTTTGTGTTTATTTTCTTCCCAAAATAATGCGAAATATTTCCGCTAGGAGGCTCAACTGTTTAATCTTCTTTTACTCAATACCTCCACATCCAAATGAGCGATTTAAAAATTCTTTTACCACCGGATACCATTTATCTTGTGGAAAAATTTACGTTTGTATTTGAGGAATTCTGTAATTCCATTTCTAACGCTAGGTGGCGTTTGTGCACCTCTGTTTGCAGCTAAATCTCGGCTTCTAAATACCTTATTGTTTTTTGTATGCTATTCGCTGCGGTAATGACGGGTAGCATTAGCCTCTTTACATAGTGCACAGCTCTCACGCTGGGGAGTAAAGGTCAAACCTTTTTTTCTAGCTACCTCTGCTTCCGGAAGACGTAATTGAAAAGTTATTTTTCTTCATCATAGATTTTGCTATGAAAAATACTTTTTATCTTTCTTTTCATATCCAGCCTTTAGACGTTTGCTATAAATATTGTTACGACCCACCCGCACCATTAATTGTAGAATTAATGGGCGTGATGGAGGTGGTAAATTAATTACGAATTAATCAATTTTTGGAATTTTTGCAGGGACTTTCTTAGGAGCTTACAAAAAAAAAAAAAAAAAAAATAGAAGCGATGAGCAGGCGATAGTTTGTCATGTGGAAAGCGAATGTATGTGCACCTGCGAATTTTTACCATGAAGTTAATGGGTTGGTTGGCAATTTGGTTAAGTGGTTTTTCGATCATTGAAAGATGCGAAAACTAAACCATTTTTAGAAGTTCCCTTGTGAAGCCGATCGGTGCCAGAAAGGGGTTAGACATAACTTATGAAGAGGTCGGTAAATAATCCGGAATTCGTCCATGGTCTTGGTGAATTTTTAAAAACACCATTGTGCCTCTGTGCTCTTTGATTGTATGCCGCGATTCGCTTGGCGTTTGCGGCAAGAGAACAAAGCGTTAGTTGCCTGTACGCTCTCCAATGTGATAAACTAGATGTCTTTGGGCTGCTATGTTATTGGGGAAAATGAAGCAGAAAATCTACCACATTTTGAAAGAAACGGAGATTAACAACTCGAGGTATCCGGATAGGCAAGATTGCCATTAAGACAGCGAAATGCATGTATCCGCGTGAGAAAGCAGCAATTCCTATGCTTTGAACAGAATGGAAATTTGCGACTTTTTGGCTCAGTAAAGAAGTTGAAGCTATGGAGCAATTATGAAGTCGGCGACTTGACATTGGTAATACTCTGGCTCCAAGGAGAAGCAAAGCTGAAACGAAACTCAGGTTGGGAACTCCAACGACAGCGGTTCGGAACCATCATCACAATCATCACCTCTCCGTATGCAGCAAAGGAGGCTAGCTCTTCCAACGAAGCGAAGCGAAGCTACATCAACAAAAAAATGTGCGTTGTAAACGGAAGCAGTGTAACTCGCACGTGCGTGATTGCGGCAGAACGCAGCCCGCGCAAGGAAATCTTCAGCGTAAAAAAAGTGCGGTGGTGTTATCTTATCAATTTACAGGTGAAACTTATTGGATTTACACTTGTCAGCCCTATATAAGTAAAAACATTTTTTTATTGTTGTTACATCCGGTACGCTGATAGTCGAGGAACTGTTAGGAATGTATAAGCCGATCAAATTATACATTCTATAGTGAACTGAACTGGTAAATTGTTAAGACCTGAACTGTTGATTTAAGTACAGAAAAACTTTATAACGGGAGCAACTTTCGGTCAAAGATGACCCAGCCCTTAAGATCAGCAGTCAACTCATTATTATACAAATTTATGCCATTTTTATTTTATAGCATATTAAATTTTTATGTTCAGTGCAGTCAGGACATTTGCAGGACACATTATTTATGTGTACGAGTGTGCTTAGTTTTGATTGTTTAAGTGTGTGCCCATAAATTAGAGTCTTCGCGCCAAAAACAACGTCGAATAACCGTGGATAAAAAAAGTAATAATTGCTCCGCTACGGTTGCAACAATATTATCAACATGATGGAATTATCATTAAGATGGAAACACATCGCTGCGCGATGTGTTTCCATCTTAATGATATAACCCTTTTAGATCTTTATTCTCTGTTCCATGATCGAAAGGTTCACGGGGATGGGCTAGGTTGCCTGACATGGACATTATGCCACTCGGTAGAAACAATTGGCTCAAATATATTCTCTCTCCGTCGTTTCTTTCTATGTCCTTTTAGCAGGTCACTAACAGAAATGATTAGTGTCAGTCATTCACCTTAAATGATCATTTTAAATCACGTTCATAAGGGGAAAAGAATGATTTCTGATTAGCAAGGTCACTCGTTCCAGCGGCATTACTCCCACTTTTTATACAGCGCATTGAAACCGATTTCAGTTCCTTTTACTACACCCAGTTAAATCGTTCCAGCCGTTAAAGGGTTAAATAAGATACACTATATTAACAAAGGTCACCGGACATCTAGAAGAGAAACACAACACAGCATTTATTGACATACATTAGTACGGTGTCTGTCCACCTTTGGCCTTAATGCTTGCACTGACCCTTCGAGACATGCTTTCTACAAGGTTTTGGAACACAGCGATACGAATGTGCTTCCATTCAATTCATAATGCTGCCGCTAACTGTTGCTTAGGCCTTGGTTCCAAACTTCTTATGCGGCGCTGCAATTAATTCCGCAGGTGCTCTATGGGATTAAGATCAGGGCTCTGTGCTGGCCAGTCCACACACATAACGAAATTATCGTCCAACCACGTCGTAACAGTTCTTGCTTTATGGCTCGGTGCATTATCCTGCTGATACAAACAAGGCTCGATTCCATGGTATTGCCACAGATTTGGAAGCGCATAATTGTCCAGAATATCGAGGCAGACGTGCTGGTTAACAGGTTTGACCACGATAACCAATGTGTCGGAATCATACCACGAAAACCACCCCCACACGAGTACACTGTCAGCTCCGAACGTAACCGTAGGTAAAGTACACTGTGTTAAATAGCGTTCCCCCGGCTGCCGGCGTACCCACACACGTCCATCAGACTGATGGATCGTGTATCTGGATTCATCAGTCCATAGGACCGGTTTCCATCGATCTACGCTCCACGATAAATATTCTTTACACCATTCCAAACGACGAGTAGCGTTCCGAGTGGAGATGAAAGGCTTATGATCAGCCGCACGGCCACGGTAACCCATGGAATGAAGTTCTCTGCGAATGGTAAGTGTACATACAGAGGTTCCCGCAGTTTTACTTACCTGTAAACCGAGGTCATGTGTAGTACTCCGTCGATTAGCTGTAACGACTCTCCTGAGGCTTCGACGTCCTCTATCACTGATTTTCTTTGGTGTGCCGGTACGTTTTGCTGCTTCGGGCACGCCATGTGTCTTTTTTTTTTGATTGGAGGTTTAACGACCACCGTGAGCAACTCAATGGGCTATAAGCAGTCGCCCGTCCCTAATTTTAGGGTCACTGGTTCCAGGGAAGGGAGAGGGCCAGTGCCATAAGACAAACACAACATCCATGCCTCACCGGGATTTGAATCCGGAACCCTTACGGACGAATGATCAGAGGCCATCGCTTAGACCACTGCGCCACCGGGGCTGCCCATGTGTCTTCCACTTATTCAGTACATCCAAAACAGTTGACTTGGACATGTTTCAACGCCTCTCGGTTTCTCTTATGAACATCCCACTAATATAACACCCAACCTTCTTTCCTTTCTCAAAGTCAGTTCTCTCCCGCAGCAACATTTTCACTCAACCTCACAGTGCGATATGATCGCGGTCAGCTGCAGGCTTGTTTTTATTCCGTTTGCAGCTGTACCGCGCATCTTAACAATGCAGTGGGTCCTTTCATTTGCATTTGAAGGCGTGTGTGATGACTTTTATCAATAAAGTGTACATTACATCACAATTTGAATAATATGAGCTTCTGATTGTAAATGCTGTGGAACAGACAGGTGTAACCACTTAGAAAAGTAGCTGCACGAAAACTTTGTTTCTGGTATATTTGCATTGTACTATTCGTTATATTTTTAATAAACATGAGTTTCCGGTTGACTTTTTTTTTTTTCGCTGAAATTGTATGTAAAGCTGCTTTGAGTTTGAGGCTAATTTCATTTCTCACTACCAAGTGAAAAGAAACGAATCGTGTAAAATAATGTTTTGGTCAATGGTTGTGAATGGCAGGATTCGTTTAATCAGACAGCCAATATACAGTAAAACTCATTTGCATTTTTAGCTTTGCCATTTCCAAAATTAATTACGCGTCTCTTTTTGCCTCTAGATTTTCCATACGAAATATAATTTTTCAGACTATAATTCTGCAATAACTTATTCGTTCTTTCTCACAATAAGAAAGATTAGCAAACTGTTACAAATTCATTTCCATTAGCTTAGAATCTTATCTTCGTTAAAACTTTGAGGCATAGATACTTTGAATAAAGAGCTACCACAATATTTTAATAATTCATAACTCTCAGTTTATTTAATGCAAGTAAAGGTTAAATAAGTTTTGGTTATAATTAAAAAGTTGCCCCATCGTAAAACATGCAGTTTTAATTTTTTGGATATTTTGACGTAACATGATTAAAAGAAAATATTTTAAAAGGAATATCTTCCTTTTCTTATGCCACACATACCTTTTCCCATCATTAATGATAGAATTTGGTTAAAAACATCTTCATAGATCAAAAAAGAAAAGTCAAAGGTATTTTTTATTTTTAAGGCTTCATTCAACACCACACAACAGAACAACGGTTTTCGCACGTGTTCTACGTTTGCAAATTAATATTCATATCCTTCATAAGATTTTCTCATGCTTATAATTTATTCAGGCGTTGCAGATGGGCGTGCACTTCGCATTGTGAACTTCATAAAAAAAGGCACGAACTCCATATAGCCTAAATTATACAGGTTCGAAGCTGTTTTATTATTAAAGATTTATTCTATGCTTCTTATGAATTTGGACGAACTAATTTCAGAAATGATGCTCAATTATGTCTACCACGTACAGGTTTTGCACAAAATGAGATTTTGGAATCATCTCGTTAAGCAGAAAATTCAGGTTTTATAATTTGACTGGTTCTCTGTGCTCCATCACGTAGTAATAATATTACGACTCATACTTTGAGTATAGCATGCCTATGCATGAATCTTGTAACATTTGAGGAGGGAAAGGAGAAGTACTGATAGAGAATATGGAGGGAAAGGAGAAGTAATGATAGAGAATAAAGAGAAGTACTGATAGAGAATAAGGAGAAGTACTGATAGAGAATAAGGAGAAGTACTGATAGAGAATAGCGAAACATGTAGTAACAAGGTTCAGCCATGTCTTAGCTTGCACTTGAATTCATTACCATTTCCTCAAAGGCTAAAAGCTGCCAGTTACATCTCAGCCATGAAAGTTTGGAGCTGTATTTGTGTTTGTTTTAGTGTAGTTCATGATAGGTTTTCCGTGATTGGGATACACGAGGGTGTGCTAACCTTTATAACAGCTCCAGCTGGCAGTTTGTCATTAAAACACAGCATAAAAACGTTACAGACCGTAAAAAGCATATTATAGATGCAGGGTTTGGACAAAATATGGTCAGCGGGACTTGATTACAGAGGTTAATGCTACTCATGTAGTTTACACTAAAAAAAATACAGGCTGGCTCAGTTCTGATTGAGCCGTCAGTTTGGAACGTATGACTATGACTTGCACATCAGAAAGTTCAAATGAGCTAGTCGAGTATGGTTTCAAAGCGTTTATTTAATTTGTTATAGCCAACACAGTTCTATGATATGAAAAGTAGCTTACATAATTTTTACAAATATTGCTGGATACATTGAGAACACAAAGCAATACACAAATTACCCAACGTGGTGCACTATCTCCTCGGGCTTCATATATTCCTCATCACTCGCTCTTGCCTCTCGTTTTGATTTTCTGCACTTTTGCTTGCGTTCATTCTACGAACTCCGCGGCATTGTCGAAAATGTTAACATGTTCCTACGAAAACATTTTTTGAAAATTTTAGTTTAAACCACTACGATGTGTTTTTATATATTTGAATAGATGTCGTCGAGCGCTTTAAAACGATAGCACGCACAGTCGTTTTGCACTCACGGTTGCCCATATAAACTGCGATGTTATCAAAAGTGCTCACCGATTCACAAGAAAGCAATTTATAAAATGCTCAGTTCAATCCACTGCTAAATGTTTTTCGTATATTTGAATAGATATCGTCGAGAGCTTTAAAATTATACCGCTCACTATTGTAATGCGCTCAGTGTTGCCGAGATAGACTGAGTCAAATGCGGCTGCACCCCCAGAAATATTGTATCGTCTGCCCTGCACACAGGGAGCGAGGGGAGCGTCGCGCGCAGTGCACGAATTAGACTCCATGTTGTTTACGAATATGCTAACACGATTAGTATGCGGCACGTATTTTTAATGCTTTAATGATTCCAATTGAGACCTATTTTTGTCACAGGAAGTCAGCAGTAGGTCGCCCCATGATATCTACGGAATTATACGTAGTCCTACGTCAAAAAATGTTGTGATTATTTATTTTTTGTGTATCTACTCTTGGTATATATTCTCTTGGTTGAATGCCAGTGTAGGACAAGTTGTGTTCAGAAGAGGTTCCTACAAGCCGTCTGTAAAATGGATAACCTGTCAGATTTCCAAAAAGGACAAATCATTGGAACCCATTCAGTAACAGCGTTTGCAATCATAACAGCGTATTTGGTATTTCAAGAGCAACAGTCTCTACGATTGTGACTGCATACACAATGCATGGCTAGATTTCAACGGCAAAGAAGAATAGTGGGCAAAAACTGAAAATGAATGAGAGGAACCGTCGAACACTAACAAGTATTGTGTCCAAAACAGACAGAACTGCTGCAGTAAAAGTGATAGCAGAAATCAATATCCGTCTGGAAGACCCTTTTTCCACAGAAACAATCCGCACAGGACTTCACAAAGCCAACATCCCTGGAAGAGCTGCAGTTGTTAAACCCTTAATCACAGAACCCAACGATGCAATGCAAAAACGATGGTGTCATGAGCATAAATCCTGGACAGCTGATGACTGAAAATGTGTGATTTCTGTGCCATTGTTATAAAGGGAACAAGCTGCCATAGTGAGGACTGCTACGTTTGCTCTAGTAATGACAAGATACAACATTAAAATTGAAAACTAGATTTTATACCTATATCTTTCATCTTCCGTACGACATGTCGCTCATGTACCAGGTATAGCACATACAATGAAGAGCAATTGAATTAGAAACACCTGTCTAGTAACGTGTAGCACCACCTTTCGCCCTGATGACGGCGGCGATTCGTCTCGGCATGGACTCGACAAGGCACCGGAAGCGTTGGGAAGGCATGCAGATCCACGACCCCTGAACAAGCTCCCACAGTTCACGAAGATTTGATGGCGGGGGGCCAGAGCCTCGAACATCTCTCTCGATGGCATCCCAGATGTGCTCGAAGGGATTGAGGTCAGGTGACCTAGCTGGCCGAGGAAGCGAGGTCACGTCGGTGGAGTGTTTATCCAACCATTCGGATACAATTCGGGAGCGAAGGCACTGTGCATTGTCTTGTAGCAGGATGAGGTCCCCAGTGGGATGTTCAAGACGCACAAACGAGAGCAAATGGTCGTCCAGAGTATCCCACTAACGTTTACCTGTGAGGAACGATTTCGCACGTACCAAGGATCCCATTTCAGTCCACGTAAACAGTCCCCAGACGAGAATGCCA
Source organism: Macrothele yani (assembly GCA_039090855.1). Lineage (NCBI taxonomy): Eukaryota > Metazoa > Arthropoda > Arachnida > Araneae > Macrothelidae > Macrothele > Macrothele yani. The sequence continues at coordinate 86,695,484 of CM076998.1, read as the reverse complement.
CCCCCACCAGCTTGAAGATTACCCTGCTGGCAAGAAGGATCCATCGCTTCATGTGGTTTCCGCGGTACTCGTATCCTGCCATCCGCATGCACCAACGTGAATCTCGACTCATCTGTCCAGGCAACATTTTTCCACATGTCTAGGGTCCAGTGGTGATGTTCCCGCGCCCATGCTAATCTTTGCACCCTGTGATGTGCGGTCAGCAGCGGTACCCTCGTGGGACCATGGCTTCTGTACCCCATAGCGAGGAGATGGTTCTGGATGGTGTGGCTGCTTACACGTTTTTGTGCACCAGCGTTAAATTGCCGAGTGATTTCTTGCACTGTGGCCCGTCTATCCGCTGTTACAATGCGACCTCACCGACGATGACCCCGCTCATCCATACGCTCTTGTCCACGGCAGTTGGCCCTTGCAGGGATGGTTTTACCGGATTCGATGTACTCACGGTGCACCCGTGACACAGTGGCTCGTGAAAATACCCAGTGCCTGCATGATTTCCCAGATGAAGTGACCCATTCGTCGGACCCCGACAATTTTCCCACGATCAAATGCGCGTAGATCCTTCGTCTTACCCACCCTGCGTCCGACTCTTACTGATGCCCGTCGCATTACTCCTTATATTGTCGGATCACTGCATACGTCATGCCGTTTCCGTTTACAGGGCCGCCCACAGCGCCACATTTGCTTAACGCCAGTTGTCTCTAATTCAATTGCTTTTCAGTGTATAATTAGGTGATTCGGAATTTATCTAGCGACGATAGTTTTCTTGCATGACAGATGTTTTAAGAGAACCTGTCCTTCAGGTGTTAAATGGAAAACACACCGAAGAGCTAAAATAGTATGACCACCTGCCGAATATGATATTTGTCCTCCACGAGGTGCCAAAACAGCTCTTACCTGGCAGGGCAGGAACGATACAAGCTTTCTAAAAGTGTCTTGTGATATCTGGTACTGACACGATACCAGCAGATCTTCTGACTCTTGTACACTACGTAGATCGCACTTGCTGTTCCAACATAAACTATATATGCCCGATTGGAAATATGTTTAGGGAATTCGGAGAACAGGACAATACCTGGAAGTCTTTCTCATGTTCCGCCAATCATCCTCGAACAATCCAAGCAGTGTGCCATGGTGCATTATCGTGCTGAAAGAACGAACTACTAGAGGGGAATACCGTTGCGATGAAAGAATGTACCTGGTGAGCAGTGTTTTGGCAGTTTCCTGCATGTGAAGGCCTGTATCCAGAGTAGACCAGAAGAACATTGCCGAAAGCATTAAACTTCCTCCATTGGCTAGTTTTCGCTCTACGGTGCATCATAGTGCCAACATTTCCCCAGGTAAACGACGCCCACGTACCCCGCCATCAACATGGCGCAACAGGAGACGAGATTCATCGAACCAGACGACTTTCTTTCAATAATTAAAGGTTCCGTTTTAATGCCCGCGTGCCCATTATAGACGCTTTCGACGCTAAACCGAGTTTACCATAGGCACTCGGAGCAGTTTTCGGCTACGCAGCCCTATTTTCAGAGGGTTCGATGTACTGTGTGTTGTGACACATTACTCCAGTTGCAAGCATCCAAATTATCCGCGAGTTGCGTCAGAGCATCACTTCCGTTGGCTCGTATTATACGGGATAGCCTTTGCTCACCTCTAGCATCGATGAGCGTGGTCGGCCGTGGCCAACGAGATTCTAAAGGTCAGGGCAGCTTTTTGTGACGTCACCAGCACCGTCCTTCGTTACACACGGCACTGCGACTTTTGGGAAGATTATTACTTGTCTGCACCAACAACAGTTTATCTTGTGGATCAACAGGGAAGAAAATTTAAATATAGAATCTTTAAGTTAACGTATAAAGCTGATAATGTCCCTAAAGCTATACATTCTTCTTGCAAAGTTTACGTGGTTATTTTTGCGTTCCAAATTCAAAGAATGTAGCTTAACTGTAGCTACAACCAAACACGAAAACTAAAGTGATACACACATTTCGAAGCACATAATTACGTTAAGTTAAGAAATATGTGTACATAATTAATTAAAGTAGCCGAATACTTTTTATGAAAACGTGTAGTAATTAAACTACGTATATCTGTTTAAAGTAACTTTTTTCAGAAGTTTAATAGGTTCCTGAAAAGTTGAATGACTTACATTTTGATCGAAATAAACTTTCAGGAGTTACAATGTTCTGTTCTTTGTTCCAAAAAAAATACGGGACATATTTAGGGAAGGGCCCCAAGAGGCCTCGCCCTCATCTCCTGAAAGTGTTTCATTTTTTTGTTAAAATGCAACTTACATTAGAAAAAGCTGCTTTAATTTTTCTTTCTATTTTTCTTTAACTTTTATTTTGTCCTGATGGATTTCAAAAATTTACATGTTTCGTCATTCCCCCTGCCGCCGAAAAAATTCTATATACGCTCCTAGTTTCAGTAATAAACAAGTTATTTTTGTATTTCCATCGTACATTCATTTACTAACGCTTAAAGTTTTTAACTTTTCTTTCATCAGAAACACTAACTTTGCGATCAGCTGAAACTTTTGTGTAAATGTTCAAGCATATGTTTGCAAACGTTTTAATGAGTTTGCTGAAAAAAATAAAGAAATACACCTTTACATTGAATGCGTTTACTAAAAAAGGAGACCTCTTTACTTTACTTTACTTTTCTCAAAAAATATTTAAGTTACTTGTAAAACTCTGGAATGCTGAGCATTAGATTTAAAAAAAAAAATCTCATACTTTTTGGGTAGAGGTTTCGGGAAGATTATGTATGGTACTGAAATAGCTTTAAGGACGAATATTTTAAGCCGCGTCGGTTAAGCAAATTAAAATACTGTTTATTATTTACTAAATATTTCTTTACATCATCACACGTTCTCCGGAAAAACAAGAAATAATGAACTTCCGAGACTTCAAGCACTTTGAAGAATGCGCGGGAGGTAAGGGGAGAGTCATCAGAAGGGACTGCGGTCGTGACGTAGCAGCTGTCCCCATCGCAGTTGCACAGGCTTCCATTATCTCGTTGGCCGCGGGTCGAGACACACCTTGTTGTCGGTTAGTGGTTTTTACCTCCTCCCCCCGCCGGACCACTTTTTGAAAGTACTAACTACAGCCGACCGTGAGCATCCTTTCTCGGAGCCTTTCCGTCTCGAAAATGCTCTGAATCAATCGTCCGCCTTTACAGTTTTGCCTTTATCAAACTCGCTTAAGTCCCCTGCTTTTTCCGCCTGAAGAACCAGAATAACATTGATTACCCGAGCTCAGTATCAGGTGTTATTTATACCATTCCGGGACTGTCACACGCGTCGTCGTTTACCTGGAATTGAGTCAATTTCCATGAAGACTCTCTGGTCATAATATTTTGGCTCTTCTGTGTGCAAGGCATGTTTAAAATCATGCATACATACAAGCATGGTTTTCAAAAAAACTATTATAAGGTAAATCATGAATGGAATACAGGATTACACCATACAATACAAATTTTGAAGATGTGAATCCGTTTTTTGGTGTAAATATAACACAGAATTTAAGTCAGATAATATCCGAAAACTTGAACATTTCGTCGTCCTGGAGCGGGAATCGAACCCACGTCCCCCGGATAGCTGCCAGTATGCTAACCACTACACCTCCCAGAATGCCAAGTTTCAAGTTTTCGATTAATTTGAATATAACCATCACTGGGAAGTAACTGGCATTCATGTTTAGCGAATCTGGAGGTCAAGGATTCTATCCCAAATAATCCTTAACCTCCAGATTCGCTGAACATGAATGCCGATTTATTTGACTAGCAAATCCTGTGATGGTTATATTCAAATTAATCGGAAAATTGAGACTTGGTCGTTCTGGGTGGTGTAGTGGTTAGCATACTCGGACGAAATCCAGGAGACGCGGGCTCGATTCCAGCTCCAGGATGACCATGTTTTCGGATATTATCTGACTTACTATCCTTGTCATATTTACACCAAAAAACGGCTTCACATCGTCAAAATTTGTATTATGAGGTACTTGAATGAATCGGATGAATTGCAATACCATATTAAAATGTTATTTTGTCTATCATTTACTAAATAAGCTTTTATTGAATAAATGGGATATGGTTGTTTTTGAAATTTGAAATCTAGATACTGTAGGTAATATGTTTTCCTGGATGCGACTGCTGTATGAATAATTTTATGCGTTTTTATATTTGTCGCCGAAGGCACAGTTCTAACTATAATATGTTATTGGCATCAACTTCTTTTCTGCAATGTACAGTATATTTCATAAGTCAAAAATGGCCATTCTCACCTGAGAGAGTGCAAAACCTTTTAAATAAAGGAAAGGTAAAGGACACGACTTTTTAAATAGACGTCCAAAGATGTGAAATGATCGAGATGAAAAAACTGACTCCTGTACGTTTCAGCTACGAAACACTTACTCCACGTATATGGATAGGAATTTATAGAAACATTTACACAGAAATGTTTGCTTGTGTTATCATATTCATATCGCACTTCGTGAATTTAACGCACTGCCAGACAGTCGGCAAAAGAAATCGGTGGCACCGAGAGATAGCGAAGCGTACACAAAAAGCTAGGTATAACGGCTGAAGGAATGAAAGAAAAATTGCGAACGGACCGAGCGAGAGAGAAGGAACTGAGAAGAAACAATGCAACTTGGAGTTCTTCATATGTATGTAGATACGGGTATGTGTATATACATACATATATATTTGCATCCTTTTTTCTCAATTCTGAATAAACTTCGATATTCCAGCATCTACATTTTGCATACTTCTGAGTCAGTGTCCGGATTTATGCAATGCTGCAGGGGCGCTGGACTCGCGGCACAAGAAATTCGTCGACAGCCTTTCGGTAACTGGTTTCAAGATTACAGCACATGTTCTTCTCATTCTAAACTTCTGCATGATAAAATACAATTTTGTGAGATATATATTGTTACCATACGTTTCTGAACACCTCGTGAATTTTGAGGTATGCTTAACAATGATCTTAATAATATTTCTGCCGAAACCTTGCTTTACTCTTCGATGCATGACATTCTAATAAAAGTTTTGGATAGCAGAGTACACAAATATAGCGATACTCTTGCTATAAAGTCGTTGCCAGCCACATGGAAAAGGAGCATCAAACAGTTTTATGTACATCCAGTGATTTAATTCATGACAAACTAGCAAGCGAAGTAAAGATGTATATGGTTTACCTGCTAAGAGCTTTTCCATTATTTTATTTACCCACCACCATAAAACCTATATAATACGCTACGTCTGTTCCTAACGCTCTGACGTCATTCAGTACTTGCAGCGCCATCTGCTTTTTTCCGGTGAACGTAATCGGAACTAAGCTCACAGCTGTCACACAATACGAAAAATCAAAGATGAATACAGGAAAGTAAACTAAAGTTAGTAAGACAAACGTCTTCATCTGTGGCAACGCGCACGTGCTCTAAGAACTGTCAGCGATGTTTGTTCTGTTACGTAGGTGTTATGTCGTGTTTTATTTAATTTCGTTCGCACTGCAGAGTAATTTCATAAAAAGGAATAAAATTACAGAGTCATTTCGTAAAAAGGAATAATCTGCCCAAGAGGCGGATCCGCTGTAGGTGGTTTGGGACTAAACCTACACTGTGGACGGAAGTCCTACATGAAATTGCCTAGCTCAGTCATAAAAAAGAATAAAATTGAAAAATAATTTCATAAAAAGAAATAGAATTGCAAAGTGATTTCATAAAAAGGAATAAAATTACAGAGTTATTTCATAAAAGGGAATAAAATTGCAAAGTAATTTCATAAAAAGGAAACGGCGTTATTTTACTTCATAAAAAGGAATTCATAAGAAGGAATCAGCGTTATTTTATTTCATAGAAAAGGACAAGTAAAACTGTAATAAAGTAAATGCAGTTTACTTTCTTACAATCAGTTTTGATTCACTGTGATAGAAATTTAAGAAAAATATTGGTTCCGTGGAATGTTTTCCTTGTGGTACAAGATTCAAGAAGATAAAGTTGAAAGAAAACGTCGCTTAAATAGTGGGCGACAACGGCTATGGCGTGCAAATCAATCTCCTAATACTTTGCATTACTTTAACGAAGGTAGAGCTCATCACAGACGAAATGAAACTTTTGAAGAAACAGAAGCCAGACATATTACTGATGCTCTTGCGCATGCCGAACGCAGACAGCAAGAAACTCTTGAACAACTACAAAAACTCGACGTAGTGCAGCTGCTCTCTCTCAGACGCAATTCATTTTTACATTACATGATTTTTAACGTAATGTGACCGTCATATGACGGGTTAAAATCTATTAACCTATATAATAGGCTTCTGTCATGAGAATATTGAATGGGAATATTACGAAAATGTTGTTGTTGGTGACCTGTCTTATGGACTGCCCATAATTCAACCGTTTATTATAGTTATGTACATGTATATATTTTTTGCATTTTGTTTTGTCTTTTTAATCAGGTAAGTACATCAGTGTGTGGGATTAGCCCACAGCTGACGGTTCCAGTTGGAACAAAACCCAGTGATTTGGGATCTTTTCACAAATACCACACAGAACTAGCTGGCACCCTCGAAGATTCACAGAGGCCCTTGTTGCTGTTTTGTGTGTCATTGTTCCTACGGAGCGCCCAGAGGAGGCAAACCCATTTCTCACTAAGATCGCCCGCTCTGATTGTGTGAGGAGAGAAGATGAGTTGCAATTGTGTGATGTGCAGCAAAATGTTGTTAACAAGGTGGAGACTATCATGCTTTGGTGGTTTGACCATGTTGAAAGAATGAGTGATGAGATGATTACTAAGAAAGTCTTGTTAGCCCAAGTGACAGGAAGGAAAGGCAGAGGAAGGCCAAGGTAGTCATGGGAGGATCAGATTCAGGAGTGTTTGCATGAGAAAAAGATTAGTATAAAGTATAGAAGATCTTGTGTACGGCGTGTGATGGATGTTGGTGAAGCGCGAGTTGTATGTCAAGATCGCTGTAAATGGAGAAGTTTGATACGGCAACCGTAAGTGAAAATTATCTGGTAGTTTGTATTTCTTTTTGGAGCTAACCACTGAATCTCAGAGAACAGCTTACTGATATGTATGTATGTACATTTATTTTACGATTCGTGTTATAAAATTTTCAGTAACAGCTTTTTCACTTGTGCATGGCGCGGGCTATGATCTAGTATTGACATAAAGTGGACTTCCTGTTATGGGGCTGATGTTATAAACTGTAAGTTCCCTTCAAATTTCTTAGGGTATGCAAAAAAATGTGAACGCTTCTTAAATAGCTCCTTGCCCAACACTGAACCTTCGTCTTTTATGAATAGAAGACGGTGGTTCAGTGTTGGACCTACCTTAAATTGGAAGGCTGTGCTACCTGGGTTACATGAAATTTAAATACTCTCTGAAGTAGAAAATTATTAGGAACACCTAGCAGTAAACAAACACGTGCCCTCTTCACTTACCTATGCAAAGTGAAGAGGGCGCTTAGATGGTTTTACAAACAGCTTTGCAAAGTTTTCCGACGTGTACGAAGCGTACATATAGTGGCAATATGTGAAATTCACGTGTTTCAGGGACTCTGAAAAAGCCGTGATAGTGGGAGCTAGGCTGGCAGTGGCAGGTGAAGCTTCTCAGCAACGGAAAATCTTCTTGGCTGTGCAAGAACAACTGTATCGCGGGTGCACAACTTGTGCTGCACAAAAAACAAGACACGCAGTCAGCGATCATCCTGTGAATGGAAATCACGGGACAATGTTCGAGAGCAACGGGACTGGAGAGCATTATGCAAGGTAGCAGACAAGCTTAATAGCGTCAAATTTCCGCCAGTAAAGCAATGCTACCGAGAGAAGAAATTTCGTATACACAAATCGCCGCAAATTCTGATTTAACAGAAAATTCCTCATGGTGTACCGTCATCTCGGTCAAAAGAACCCAGATAAATTGATCTGCAGTGGATACGAGTTCACCAAAACATTAACCCTTGTTGATTGGAAAAAGGTTGCCTGATGAAGTGAATCAACTTTTATGTTAATACAAGCAAACTGATAGGCCAGAAAATGGCTTCAGCAGCCCGAATAGACGAATCGCAGCTGCCTGGAGATAATGCACAAGCTACTGGAGGTGGTGTAGTAGTCTGGTGTTTGTTTTCCTGGCGGATATTGGGCTCCTAAATACCTTTCGAACAGCATTTGGATACTACGATGTATCTCAGCATCATGAGGAACTGGCACACCCATACATACTTATGGTGTTTCTTGAAGGAAAAGGCTACTTTCAGCAGGATAACACGTGATGCCACAAGCCTCGGACCGTCATACAGTGGTTCCAGAAGCACGATGGTTTCTTCAAAGGGCTAAAAGTTCCCGGAATTTCCAGATCTGAACCCGATTAAACACATGCAAATAACATCGAGAGAACCATTCGTAATGGAATCATCCTCAGAACGTACGCCATCACATCCACTAGACTGAACATAATCACAGAAAGATCACTTCGTTGAATCTATGCCATATCGAATCGAGATTGTTTTCAAGTCCAAGGAATGATCGACATGCAGCGTGAGTTAAAAGTCTCAGGACAGCCTTGTATGTATTTCGGAAACCGGAGGGAAAAAGAAATATCTGAATACCCCAGCATAGAATCAGTGGGGGGCCTACTATCTTTTAGGCTATTTACGAAACATGGTCGCCATCTTGAAATCCGCCATACTGGATCAAGGTCAAATTTTTCAGATGGTAAGGGGGTCATATTGCATATCAAACAAGACCAGAATTTTCTCAAAAAATGCTTGCATTAATCAGATTTGTGATATGTGTTGTTCACAAGCTATCAACACAGAGAGTTGAAATAACAGCCTCTAAAGTACCCAATGATGCGCAACTATTAGAAGTGTTCAATGTGTTGTCCCTGTTGCTGAACACAGAGATGAAGGCGTTTGATATAGTCGTTATGCACCCGCACGAGAATATCGGGAGAAATGCGGTTACAGGCCACCCGGATGCGTTTTCTAAATGTGGTGTTTGTCGCGGATTTTCTTAGCATATACACAAGGTGTTTCAAATGACCCTACAAGTAAAAGTCCAGTTGGGTGAGGTCGGAGAATCTGTGTGGCCATTCCACAGGCACACGCCGCTGGCCAATCCAATGACCAAGGAATTGAACATCTAGCCATTGACTAATAGTTGTTCCGTAGTATGCTGGGTCCCCATCGTGTTGGAAACAACAGGGGAAACTGTCATCTTCATTCAGAAGGGAAGGGAACGTTGTTTCTTGTAGCCTTTCCAGGTAGCGCTGAGGACTTAGGTTATTGTCGATGAAAATGGTTCCAATTACACGAGTATACACCAAATCATTTACATTACCAACCACGTTGGATGGTTCACTCCAGTGAGGATTCCTGTCCCTAAAGCACCTGTGGTTCTGTGGTTAACCTCACCCCTCGCATAAAAATTGGCCTCTGACTGAACAAAAGTCTTTGTGCGAATGAGGGAACCCATTGATTTTGGTCTAAAGCCCAGGTGCAGAATTCGACACGCCTGTCAGTGTCATCCTCTGATAGTTGCTGCTGCATCTGGATCTTGAACGGATGCCAGTGAGCTGTGTGAAGAATATATACAATGGTGGACTGGCTGATACCACATTCTACTGCATCTAGATCTTGAACGAATGCCAGTGAGCGGTGTAAAGAATCCGTACAATGGCTAACTGGCTAATATCACATTCTGCTGCATCTAGATCTTGAACGAATGTCAGTGAGCGGTGTGAAGAATCTGTACAATGGCTGACTGGCTGATACCACATTCTGCTGCATCTAGATCTTGAACGAATGTTTGTGAGCGGTGTGAAGAATCCGTACACTGGCTAACTGGCTGATACCACCGTCTGCTGCATCTAGATCTTAAACGAATGCCAGTGAGCGGTGTGAAGAATCCGTATAATGATACCACATTCTGCTGCATCTAGATCTTGAACGAATGAGCTGCAATGGCTGATACCACATTCTGCTGCATCTAGATCTTGAACGACTGTCAGTGAGCGGTGTGAAGAATCCGTACAATGGCTAACTGGCTGATACCACATTCTGCTGCATCTAGATCTTGAACGAATGTCAGTGAGCGGTGTGAAGAATCCGTACAATGGCTGACTGGCTGATACCACATTCTGCTGCATCTAGATCTTGAACGAATGCTTGTGAGCGGTGTGAAGAATCCGTACAATGGCTAACTGGCTGATACCACATTCTGCTGCATCTAGATCTTAAACGAATGCCAGTGAGCGGTGTGAAGAATTCGTATAATGGCTGACACCACATTCTGCTGCATCTAGATCTTGAACGAATGTCAGTGAGCGGTGTGAAGAATCCGTACAATGGCTGATACTACATTCTGCTGCATCTAGATCTTGAACGAATGTCAGTGAGCGGTGTGAAGAATCCGTACAATGGCTAACTGGCTGATACCACATTCTGCTGCATCTAGATCTTGAACGAATGCCAGTGAGCGGTGTGAAGAATCCGTACAATGGCTGACTGTCTGATACCACATTCTACTGCATCTATAACTTGAACGAATGTCAGTGAGCGGTGTGAAGAATCCGTACAATGGCTGACTGTCTCATACCACATTATACTGCCTCTAGATCTTGAACGAATGTCAGTGAGCGGTGTGAAGAATCTGTACAATGGCTGACTGGCGGATACCACACTCTATTGCGAGACGTCGTGTGCTACGTTGTGGCCTGTTTGCAAAGAATGCCAATAATATTATTGAGGTTTCTTCGTCGGTAGCAGTTTTCGGCCGACCACTACGTGGCTTGTCGTCCACAGTCCCAGTTTCTCGGAATTTGGATATCACGTATGCGACAGAGCTATGTTAAATTAGTGATCTTTCTGGGTGTTGGTTGTTGAAGACTGAGGCTATGATATTGCAGCTGGGTTCCCCAGACACCACGATCACCTCAATCCTCGGCCAATGCAATACTCAGTTACCTGCAACAAACAATAGTTATTTTAAATTTGTATGTTGATAACTTGTGAAACCCAACACATACATTATATTGACAAACGTCACTGCACACTCCTTCAAAAGCAAACGAACGGATCCGCTGCGTTGTTAATATGCGCGGTACAGCTGCAAACGGTAATCATATCGCACTGTGAGGTTGAATGAAAATGTCGTGGCAAGAGAGAACTGAGTTTAAGAAAGGAAAGATTGTTGGGTGTTAAATTAGTGGGTTGTCCATAAGAGAAACAGAGGCGTTTAAACATACCCAAGTGAACTGTTTTGGATGTACTAAATAAGTGGAAGACACATGGGGTGCCTGAACAGCAAAACGTACCGGCAGATCAAAGAAAATTAGTGATGAAGGACGTCGAAGCCTCAGGAGAGTCGTTACAGCTAATCGACGGAATACTGCACAAGACCTCAGTGTACAGGTGAGTAAAACCGCTAGAACCTCGGTATGTATACGTACCATTTGCAGAGAACTTCATTCCATGGTTACCGTGGTCGTGCGGCTATTCATAAGCCTTTCATCTCTACTCGGGATGCTACTCGTCGTTTAGCATGGTGTAGAGAACATTTATCGTGGACCGTAGATCAATGAAAACGGGGCCTATGGACTGATGAATCCCGATACACGATCTATCAGTCTGATGGTCGTGTTTGGGTACTGCGGCATCCGACGGAATGCTATTTACCAGAGTGTACCGTATCTACGGTCAAGTTTGGAGCTGGCAGTGTACTCGTGTGCGAGTGTTTTTCTTGGTATGGTCCCTGTCCATTGGTTATCGTGCACAGACCTGTTAACCAGCACGTCTAGCTCGATATTCTGGACAATTATGGCCTACCAACTCTGTGGCGATACTGTGGAACCGAGCCTTGTTGGTACCAACAGAGTGCCAACAGAATAATGTACCGAGCCATAACGCAATGGCTGTTACGGCGTGGTTTGACATTAATTCCGTATCGTGTGTGGACTGGCCAGCACAGAGCATTGATATTAATTCCATAGAGCCCCTACGTGATGAATTAGAGCGCCGCATAAGAAGTTTGGAACCAAGGCATACTACTAAGCAAGAGTTCGCTGCAGCATTATGTACTGAATGGAATCGTATACCTATCGCTGTGTGCTAAAACCTTGTCCAAAGCATGTATCGAAGGGTCAGTGCGTGCATTAAGGCCAAAGGTGGACCGACACCGTACTAATGCATGCCAATAAATGCTATATGCATTTATGCCAATAAATAGGAAAAATTTCCCATTTTTCCTATTTTATTTTTCTTCTGAAAACAGAAAGATTTGGTATATTTCTAAGTTTCTTTCTCTTTTTTTGCCTACATGAGAAAAGATGTATTTTTTAATTCAAAGAGCAAACTTGAGATTTATTTTGTATATTGCTAAAAAGTGCATTTTATTGCATTATTGTAGGCAAAGAATAACTGTATTTCTGTGATGCGTCAAACTGTAACTTAGCTATATTGTACATCACCAAATATTTGCATTGAAATCATAGACTTGAAATGAGAAATTACTCTGAATTCAGTGCTACTTCTGTGAAAACTAATATTAAAACCATGTTTTTTTTGTTTATTTTATATGAAATAAAATATAGAAAGAAAATGATTACACAAAATTCGTAAAATGAAACACTCAATATGTTGCATAGATATTTGAATACCATGCTTTCAGATGTACAGTTCCAAATAATTATCGCAGGAAAGAAACATAACATAAATGCAAGAATGTCTGCCCGAAATAAATTAATGGTAGGTAAGAGAGGAAAGTGGGAAGAAACTGAGGGAGAAAAGTTAGTACATACAATTAACACAATGAAATTGGGGAAGCTTGCTTATCACTTTGCTTGCAATTCCGTTTCCCACATTTGTAGGCTTCCGGCGTTTTCTTAACATTTGTTTCCGATTCCTGGGTTTCCCGAAGTACAGCGCTTATCAATTAAATCATATAGATGGTACGGGACTGACACTGGACATTACCTAGTGTATACTTGCAATTTGTTTATTGTAGCTACAAAATTAATGAGTGGGAAATGGTGTCCTCCTATTCTTTCCTTTGGCTGATCCTTGAATTCTCCCACCCTTCCCAACGACCAAAGTTCTCTCACCAGCTTGCCCTCCGACTCCCAAACAGGCATAACGCACAAAAAACACATTAACAGAAATCATATGTATTACTTAGCAAGCTCAAACAGCACTCGACCTCGGCGTCCTCACCCTCAGGCAAAACATTTGCTGTAAAAAGATTCAACTCAGGCAGGAAAAACATACCACTTCAGAAACTATAAAACCTGTTTCATTTAAGTTCTTACTATTATTTGGTTCGGCTACTTTTAATTCAGTTACAGTTCAGGTTTTTACTTCTCTTGAACGAAAAGTTCTCTCTTTTTTTCTAAGGAGGCCCTGCTTTGATGAAATTTCTCTAAAAAGGGAATTTTTCCCTGAAAGTGGAAGCCCTGATCGGAGCACACTTCCACGGTGCCCAGTCTCGTTATGTCACAGGGGGAAAAAAACGCCCTCTCAGCTCTATCTTGCGTTAGTTATAGGTTTATTTCAGTGCCACTCTTCTGTCTTCTGTTTAATTGGTGGAGCATCAGTGATAGCTTAACATGCGTATGAAAAGTTAAATGTTTGTATTCTATACTTTTGATTATTTGCTGAAACATCTGTTGTTCTCGCATTCGTTAGAACGGAAAATGGAAACTAAAATATTGCGTCGACCGACGCCACATCTCAAATTACAGAAAAAATTAAAAGATAGAAATACTCGGTGAATTAGGAAGTTTAGTTTCAAAACATATAATAAGAATGAACCGATATGCTACTGTGACGTAAAAGTGCTGTACTGTGCATCGCGCGTTTATTGCATTTTGTCGAGACAATTTAAAAGCATGATGTGTCCTCTGCACACAAAAATCATGTACCGGTTTGGTTGTTCCTAGTAGGGTGAACATAAAATCGCAACTAAATTTCAGCTATAGGTAGTAAATTCAACAGTAAAACAAAAGAATAAAAACAGTAGATAAAATAAAATGATTGTTGACTCTGAATATTAAAAAAAATGGAGAATTCTTTGAGAGCTAGTAATCCTGATGCAGTTAATGGATTCAATGTCACTATATATTTAACTTGTGCCCTGCTTTTTATTTTTATTTATACTTTTATTTTTTATATAATGGCAAACAGTCTCTGTGTGCTATCGCTCTCTTCGTATTGTCCTTGGTGAGCTCAATACGAGATAATGACGCTTTGCATCAGATAACACTTTGCAATAAAGGCAAATAATGGCTGCAATGAAATAATTTTCTTTTCGAATTCTCGTCGCTACTACGTTTTATTTTATGCTTCGAAGCCCCGGGCTCGGTTAACAAATTTCATCTCCTTCTGGCCCTGATCTTCATAGCGCACTAATTGTGGTCATCTGGTTTTGAAGTCTCAGCCTGTCATTCCGTGGCCAGAACCTTTGTTCAAAGAAAATATCAATGCTACCTCAATTTCTGATTCTTGACGTAAATACTAATGTTATTCCTTTAATGTTCAGTTTCATGGACAGTAGAACACACGCACCTTCGCAAACATTGTAAACGTTGAACTTATGGTAACATACACGCACTGGTCACAAAAATATGAGAACATTGCATGAAATGAATACCATCAGTGAGGCTACGTATCACAAACGATAAAATAATGCCTTTAAAAAAAACCATTTTATTTTGCAATTTCTGCATACAACAGAGCAGCACTGCAATATAGACAAAATTGTAAATTCGGAGAACGTCCATACCTCTGACTTTCAGTACCAGGTAACACTACTTCTGTGTCGAAGAACGTCCTGACACCTATGAGACATATTTGCAATGATATTATTGATGAGTATCTAGGGCAGGATGTGCCATGTAACAATCAACTCATTCCGGAGGTATGCCAGTGTACTGGTTTATGGAACGTGCTTATCCAGACGTCGCTTTACAGCGTCCTAAATGTTGTCAATGGGATTTAGGTCAGAAGATCTCCGAGGCAGCTGTAACGATTCAATCACATGAGTTTCCTGCTCCTGAAGCACGATTCAGGAACTATGATTGGTTGCAATGGCATCGAGAAAACGGAATGCATGTCGAATAGTAGCGTGATACAGTGTCATAATGGGCACAATGAACTCGTTTCGGTACAGTGAGGCATTCATGTTGTCTTGATAATCACACAACAAGGAAGTACGGCCATTAAAACACACACTCATTCCTAGCCCAGAACTAACTGCCGCTGGTAAGGCTGGATTGCATGTGGTGTTGCTACATTCGTGTGCTAGATATCCTTCTCCACAAAAGACTTCGTCGAGTATCAGGATAAATAGCTAAACGGGATTCGTCTGTGAAGAGTACATGGTGCCACTCTGTATTCCATTACATGTACTGTTGGACACAAGTATATCTTTGACAACAGTGAGCTGATGCCATTGCTTCACATCTTTTGAAGACGGTTTTATACCGTTTGCGTAATACTGTGACACCCGAAACAGCTCGAAGGGCGGAGTTGGCTACTGGTGATACTAGGTCTTATTCGAGCACTTACTATTAGGTAGCAATCTTGCTTCCTGGTGGTTATTCTTGGGCGATCACTGCTAGGTCGATCTGCAACATTTCCATGCCGCAGAAACTTTGTGCACAGCCGACTTAGTACACTTTGAGAAACTCCTAAAGCAGCAGCCACACCTATCTGCCGAACACCTGCTTGTAATGTGCCAACAAAACTTTTTCCGTTGTCAATGCTTAAACGTCGTCAGAGCTTTATTTCAGGTTAATTTCTACTGAAGCCAATACATTCAGCAAACTTTTAGACCAAGCGGTGAAACGAACCTTTTTCCGCTTCTTCGCAGACTACTTTTATCAGAGCCCGCACGCCAAGTGCTGTGATTCCATTATGCCAATTTACATAAAACGTAGCTATCCACGCTGATAACCGATCTCCAGTAGTAGCTAAATTTGCATATCACCACACTTTCCCTTTGAATCCGCAATATTCTTAACTTTTTTTGACCAGTGTGCTTATATATTAAAAATATATCATCATCAACCAAGACATCCCTGGATGAAGGTCTTCCTAAGTAGGGTGCTCCAAAAAAAACTTTTTTCTCAAAACCGTGCATCCTGGCCGTTTTCCCATTTCTGTAGCGTATATAAGATCTCACAAAACATTTGAATGGAATCGGAGCATTTTAAGCCTTGCCCCCAGTATGTCACTAATTTCCCAAAATGTTCGCACTCCGTGAATGGCTTTGATAGGTAGAAATTAAACAAAAATGCAAATGAGTAACATATAATTGTTTAATTAATTGAATAATCGATACAACAGAAATCAAACTAAAGCTTCTTAAATCTTTTTCAAAGTCTTTTTAAAACCAGGGATATTCCGACGGTGATTTTCAACCACCTGAAGAAGAAACTGTCGTTGTTCTTCATCCTTTGTGATGTTTTTGCCAAAATCTTGGATCAGCTGTACTGATCTTTCTGCTAGATCATTCACGACTTTAACGTGTCGTACAAACGCTTCGGCTTCTAAATAATCAGGATCCAGACTCCACTGACTTGGTGGCTTATTGAACCAATGAGAATTCAAACCAAGCGCTTGGAAAATGAACCACGACTTAGGGCCGATTAGCGACACCAACCTAGTAGATGAGTTGAGTGTTGGGAAAACAGGAATTCCTCTTTCTAATAGATGATCTGATTTTACTTTGCTAAAGTCACAAGAAATTTGAAGCTTTTCAGCTTGGGACAGGCTATTTGTAAATAATGAGAATGGATCTATCTCTTCAGTCAAATACCGAAAATGTATTTCCAAAGCCGTGATAGCAGCAGCAGCAGCAGCAACGTCTGGATGAACCTCGCGGTAATCATTCAGATCATGCCACAGTTGAAGATCGTTAACTGGAAGCATCTACCCCAATAGGAGCTGACAACCATGCTTTTACAGAAAAAAAGCGCATTAAAGAGACATATGCGTTTCAGCAATTTCATTTTGACGGCATCATACTTCAGCTGATGTCCAAATGCATACATCTTTGCTGAATAGAGGACAGTAGACATCTAGCGAGCCTGATGAAAGGCTCCTGGCCTTAACCAACGTATTCCTCTCGGTGGAGATTCTCCCAAGAGAATCAGCATCAATTCGGCACATTCTCTATAATCGTTTCAGAGGCAGGTTGCTTCTGGAATCAAGATTGGTAAGCTTTTCATTCATAAATGCAATAACATCCCTACGACGTGTCTGTAATTTTCGGTTACGGATGTTTAGGATCTTAAAATATGTCTTGTAATTAGTGATTGCGCTCCAATTTTATTCTTGAAGTCCTTAAATTCGGCGTATCTGGCTACTCGTGTCTCCAAACAAAATATGCCACACAGCACACAGAATTCTTTCAAATATATGATGTTGACATGCGAAGTAAAACAATTTTTTATCCAACAAGTCCTCAATCTTCTCACAGGCACCATTCATCCATCCAGAATTGGTTGCTGAAGTATCAAAGCTGAGTCCACTTACGTTAGGTGTAAGATTCCACTCTAATGCAAGTCCATAAGTGGTGTTAGTTTGAGTTAAACCAGGAACATCTGGAATTGCAGTTACTCCAAATTTTTGCCTGACTCATACTCTGGCATACCAGATATAAGAACACCAAGTCTTTCATGATCTCCTGGAACGAATTTTCCATCCCAATGAAGAACTACATATTTTCAAGGGACAAAAATATTCTTAGCCTCATGAGCTACTTCAAGTCGAACATTCTTTCTCCTTGATCTAGTGCTTGTCAAAGATAATGTAATCTGCTCTAAATCACCACCTCCTTCAGATACAATAGCAGCTATGAAAGCTGTACTTTGACCCGCAGACAGTTTCAAACTATCAGCAATTTGGGATACCCTGGTACTTTTATACGGATTCCGTGGCAACTGCAGGGTAACAGTTTCTTTCTTTTTATGCTTCGAACTTGAAGTGGACGGAACGTCAAAATCGTAATTATCGTCATCGTCATCTCTAACATTCATATTAGCATCAGCACTGGCTGGTAAGTCAGTTTTCTTCGGTCATCGAACTGCAGCTACGTGGATTTCTTCTCTATCATCAAATGCTGAATCATCTGGATCAATGGTAACAGCCTGTTCTTGCTTCCTATGTTCTTCAGCCTTTTCACTGAACACTTCCAACCTATTCCGATAGAATTATATCAACTTTCTTAGCATAAATTCTATCTGCTGTGCCTAGTGAGACTTTTCTATCATCTTTCAAAGCCTTAAGAAATTGGACATCTTCATCCTTATGATTCTGTGGACGAAACCTGTCGGACTGAATAATATTCTGGGCATTTTGATTTGCAATGAAGAAATACTTAGTCAAATCTTCAACAAAGGACTTTTCCTTCTCCTTGTTTGACTTTTTTCCTTTGCCTTTTTGGTCAAGGCGGTAACGACTGTACATATCTAGGATTTTGGCGTTCACTTTATCCTTCCGTTGCGTCACAATCCCGGCCTTGGTCCACTGTTTTTGAATATCCAGAATAACTTTTTAGCTACTGCTCTATTAAAGTTTATGAACTTTTCCTGCTCCATTGGGCCATCTTTCAGGTAGAAAAAATATCTCAGAACATTTCCTTGGGTTGGTATTCAAGAGGGAGGTAATTCTTCTATTACTTTTCCTAGCAACCACACTTCAGTCTCTGAACGCAGATTAGGACTAGGAGTTTCTTCTAAATTTGCCATTGTTGTATATATTCTAGTGGTTGACAGTTAGCACTCAGACGAATTAGAGTCTGCAAAAGAAAAAGCAAATGAAATAGTTGAATTAATTTTAGGTTATTGGTATGATTGAAAGTTGTGCATATATTACATCATAAAATATATCAGTAATTTAGCAAAATTAGTGACATACTGGGGGCAAGGCTTAAAATGTCCCGATTCCATTCAAATTTTTTGTGAGATCTCATGGTTCAAGATAGACAGTTGTTGAAATAGGAAAATATCCAGGGAGCACGGTTTTGAAAAAAAAAAGAATTTTTTGGAGAACCCTATTCCTAAGTTTCTTCCACAACTGTCTGTCTTGAACCAGTCTCCCCCATGTCACATCGCCATGCTCTCATATTTCATCCACCCATTTTCCACGTGGTAATCTTCTGAGTATTTTTCTGTTCCTTTGTATCCAGTCTAATATTTCAGTTTTTCACCGATGTTCAGTTCTTCTAACAATATGTCCAGCCAGGAGTAATTTCAGAGATTTAACTTTGATCATGATGCCATCTAATTTGTTCTTTTTTTCGATACAGGAGCTCCTCTCCTATTCTTATTTTTCCCAGTTACACCATACGTACATCGCTGCATGTTTTTTTATTTCAGTTGTTTGCAGCCTCTGTATGTATTTTTTAGTTAACGTCCATGTCTGCGATCCAAAAGTAAGAACTGAATGCATCCTTCCAATTCCCATGTATGGAGCATGAACATAGACATCAATTAAAAAATACATGGAGAGCCAACGTACAACTGAAAGGACGGAGAAGGAATGCACGCTTGGTGTAACGAAGAAAGATAGGAAAAGAAACTCATGGATAAGGAAAATGACAAGAGTATATAACAATCAAATCACCATATTTAGCAGATTTTGGTATTGAATCTTTTGTACTGTCAGTAAAAAGTAAATTCACACAAGTGTTGGTTCTTTTTATTGCGTCTACCGAGAAAATGTTTCCCTAGCGGTGCAATTTTGAACTTCGAACTAACCCCCTCCCCCGAAATCGCATTTCCACGCACCCAATAAGCTACCTAAAACGTTTCGTCTCAGTATCTCCATTTCTCCCTTTCTAGATACTCAAAAGTAGGGACACTTATTTTTATGACCACTCAATGTGACTATACAGTCATTTGCCAAAGTTTAAGACCACCTGTTGGTATTAGGAGATTTCTGCCAATTGCGTCAGCTACTGTCTGTATTACTCAACTTCCTGTCGGTGTCGCATCATACTACAGCGATAGCTATTTTATGGAGTTGAGGGAAGCGTCCGAACGTCTGTTTGGTTCTGGTTTTCATGCTGAGAGGTTTCGGACGCATTTTCTATATAGCGAAAAATGGGCAAAAAAACGTCATTATGTGTTTCTCAGAGGGCACAAATAGTGACTTTGTATCTTGAAGGATAAACTGAACTTGACATAAGCAGAAAGGTGAATGTGAGAAAGACTGCTAGTCATAATACGATCTTGAAATATCCAGATACAGGTGAATATAGCGACCGAAAGAGAAGTGGACATCCAAGGAAAACAAGTCCACGTTATGACAATACCATAAGGTGAATAGTTATGCTTTATCCGAGAAGTTCGTGCATGAAAATCAAGATGTTGTACATTCAAAAGGGTTTGATATTAATATCAGCACTATTTCCCAACATCTTAGCAATTATTTTGAATTAAAGTCATAAACCTGCACACATAAACGTAGACTAAACTCTGTCATGAAAAAGAAGATGAATACATTTTCTTACGGATGGTATTCATGCAAAAGAACACTCCCGGATGCCTGTTGAAACTCCTCGCGGATGTGGCCCATCGATTTGGTGCGGTTCTCCCGAATTTCTCTGGCCAGCACCCGTCGGTCTCTAACTCCCAGTTTTGTGGGTCTGCCGTGTCGGGGCACATTCCGACAATCACTTCTCATCTGCCACTTGCCAATCACGTAGGCCACTGTTGATTTTGGGTAGTTCAACACGCTGGATATGTCACGTATGGACCCTCCATTTCTGTGATACCCGACGATTACACCTTTCTCGAAATCAGGGAGCTCCGAACTGCGTGGCATCTTGCATGCGACTGGTTGAGTTGTTGTTTCCCACACGATATTTAACGACGGCGGCCATGGCATGTATCATGACCGCAGATATCGTCGATTGCAGCGGTGTCCAATTACGTGTTGGTTGATAGCGTATATACACTGCTGGCCACCCAAAATGCAACACAACGAAGGAAGCATCCGATTGATCTGAAATTCGCAGCATGCGTCACCTGCAAGAGGACATGCAAACAATTAGCATTGCTGGGCATATGCAAATCATGTGCGCCCATCACGCCACCGAGAAGAAGGGTGCACAGAAGGCGGGGCTTTAAGTAGTGGAAGTGTGTTGTGCTGCATGACATGTGCGGGGGAAGCTTCCTGATGCCTCGTCGCAGAATACGGCAGTCATTCCAGCACGTTTCGGAGTTCGACAGAGGACGAACAGTGGCTTATCGCGACATCTGTTTATCGTACCATGACATCGGCGCCCGTGTTGGATGACATCCAGCCACAGTGAGGCGAGTATGGATTCGGTGGATGCAGGAGGGACGGACGGAACGACGAGACCGATTGCCGCAGCCGCGGCACACCACCGAACGAAAGGACCGGCATGTTGTGCGGTGGGCATTGACGGCTCGCACCGCCACATCACGAACGTTAGCGCAGGAATTAGGGTGTGTTGCGCAACAACCTGTGTCAGCCCGTACCGTTCGACGTCGTCTGCGGGAGCGGGAACTTGTCGCACGCCGCCCATTGCTCCGATACGTTACACGACTGGCGAGTGCGGCGGCAGTGCGCCGTTGAACGCCGCACCTGGACTACGGAATAGCACGACATTGTCTTCTTCGACGAATCCCGCTTCTGCCTGGAACACCACGATGGTCGGATCCGCGTATGGCAGCACCGCAGTGAGAGACTGTATGACGCCTGCACTATGCATAGCCCTACTGGTCCGTAGCCTGGCGTTATGGTTTGTGGCTCAATTGGATGTGACACGCGCATCCCTCTGGTACGCATCGCCGGTACACTTAACAGCCACCGCTACATCACCGACGTTTTGGAGCCTGTACTCCTCCCTTACCTGCAGTGCCAACCAGCGGCCACGTTTCAGCAGGACAATGCGCGCCCGCACGTGGCTCAGATCGTGCAACAATTCTTCACGGCCCACCAGGTGTCCCTGCTGCCATGGCCCGCCTGTTCTCCCGATATGCCGCCCATCGAACACGTATGGTCGCTGATCGGCAACCTAGTGGCCCGGCATCCACCACCCGCGGCTACGCCTGATGAACTGTGGCAAAGTGTAGAAGCAGCCTGGACCGACATACTCCAGGCCCACATCCAAAGCCTCTTTCGTTCAATGCCGCGGCGTGTAGCGGCCGTTATTGCCAGCCATGGAGGTCACATGAACTATTGATGTCTGCGTGTTCCGCAAGTCGCACGGGCCTGTGAGCTCAATCGTTTCATCTTTGTATCTGTTGTTATGTGTCAAGTAAATCTGGCTTTGCCATCTCGTGCCCTTTTTGGTGTTGCATTTTGGATGGCCAGCAGTGTATATATATGCACACGGTCGAGTCACAATATTGTGACCACCAGCTAGTACGCAGAGTAACCTCCGTGTACAGCGCGCACAGCAACTAGACGGGCTGGGAGTGACCTCAATGAGCTGCTGGAAATTGTTCACAGGTATGAGGAGCCATGTTGACTGCAGTGCATCTGACAGCTGCTAGAGGGCGCATGGTGGAAGATTCAATGAGCAAAAATCACGATCGAGGTGGTCCCACAGATGCTCAATCGGGATTAAGTCTAAGGAATTAGGAGGCCAGGGAAGTTCTTTGCAGTCTTCATCGTGCTCTTTCAACCACTCTCGGACATTTCTAGTTGTGTGACACGTCGCATTGTCGTGCTGGAAGATCCTATCCGCCCCAGGGAAGACAATCAGTATGTATGAGTGTACGTGGTCTGCAAGGATGGATTAATAACGAATTCGGTCCATATTGCTTTCCACAGGTATAAGTGAACCCAGGATATGCCACGACAGAGTTTGTTATCCGATATTTCTCGCCTTATACGTCAAGGTATAAGGCGATATTAAACCGAAAACGTGACACATAGGCAATCCTTTGCCAATCAGCGGAGGTCCTATTCCGATACTGCCGTGCAAATGTAAGCCTTTTCTGGTGATGCACCTTCGTTAGCATCGGTGCAGTAACCATCCGTCGGCATCGGAGTCACATGCGTAGCAGGGTTCGCTGAACTGTCGTGTTAGACACCATTCCGGTACATCCTGGTTCATTCGGCAGTACGTTGCTCCAATGTAGCGTGTCGATCGGTCCTCACGCACCTTCGTAGCCTACGTTCACCTCTCACATAAATGGCACTTGGTGCTCTGCAGTTTTCATGTCGTTTATTCGGAATGGTGCCATTTCTCCAATCACGATACATTTTAATCAAAGCAGCACGCGTACAGTTCACAAACTGCCACCCTTGGCCCAAAAGCCGATAATCATCCCTTTTTGCAAATATGCTAAATTGCTGCCTTTATCCATGTCAGCAACGAGTGATATATTTCAAAATGCCAACAGCACACCTTATATACCCTCCGAGCCAGCTCATGACACGTGCCTCCCATCATTGGCTACTCGCTGTTGACGAAAAATGTAGGAGGTGGACACAATAATGTGATTCGACTGCGTGTGTGTTTATATATATCATCATTATCATCATTGTCAACCATTATCAATCCACTTCTGGGCGAACGTCTCCCCGAGTTTCCTCCACAACGGTCTATCTTGTGCCAGTCTTCTCCATGTCACTCCCGCATACTTTCGAATTTTATCCAACCTTCCCCCACGTGGTCTTCCTCTGGGTCTTTTCCTGTCCCTTGGAATCCAATCTAAAATTTCGGCTGTCCATCGATGGTCTGTTCTTCTGGCAGTATGCCCAGCCCATTGCCATTTCAGGGATTTAACTCTGATCGTGATGTCTTCCACTCTTGTCATTTTTCGGATCCACGAGTTCCTCTTCTTATCTCTCCTGGTTACCCCAAGCATGCAGCTCTCCATGCTGCTTTGAGTTGTCTGCAGCCTTTGTATGTCTCTTTTAGTTAAGGTCCACATCTCTGCACCGTACGTAAGCACTGGAAGGATGCATTGATCAAACACTTTTCTTTTAAGACATAATGGCATATTGCTCTTGAAAATTATGCTGTTTCTTCCAAAAGCTCTCCAGGCAAGTTTTGTACGCCGATTAATTTCTTCATCAATGTGACCCTCACTTGATATCTGCTGTCCAAGATAAACGTACGTGTCTGTTATCTCCAGCTTTTCTCCATCAATCGATAAATCTTCATTTCTTGTAAAAGCATTGAACATCACTTTTGTCTTCTGAAAGTTCATTTTTAATCCCACTTCTTTACTCTTGTCAGCAAGTTCCTGGATCATACTCTGCAGCTCTGGTGGGGTAGTTGCAAAAATGACTACGTTATCAGCAAAACGAAGGGGGTTAGATAATCTCCATTAATCTTTATCCCTTTGTTTTCCCAGTTCAGTAATTGAAAGACATTTTCCAATTGGTATTAAAGAGCTTCGGCGATATGGTGTCACCTTGTCTCACTCCCTTTCCGATTTTTATGTGTGTTTGTACTTTCAAACAGCCGAATCTTTGCACTTCCATTTTTACAGATGTTATTAATAATATTAATGTATGCATCTTCAATACAGCAGGATTTCAGAGCCATTGTAACTGCTGATGGTTTCAAAGAATCAAAGGCTTTTTCATAATCGATAACAGCTATGCACATTGGAAGTTCATATTCCCTCGCTCTTTCAATTAGTTCTCTCAGTACGTGGATATGATCTATTGTGCTGTAGCCACTCCTGAATCCAGCTTGTTCTCTCGGTTGAGCCATGTCCAGTGTCACATTCATGCGGTGTGAAAGAACTTTAGTGAAGATTTTATAAACCACTGATCGGAGGCTGATAGGTCTGTAGTTTCTGAGATCCTCAATATTACCTTTTTAATGTAGCAGGATCATTGTAGCATTGTTCCAGTCCTCAGGAATCTTCCCTTCATTAAGGCATCAAGTGAAAATTTGGGCGAGTGCTGTTTCGATTTCTCCACTTACTTCTTGTATGATGTCTACAGTAATTCTATCTTCTCCTGGAGCTTTTCCCCGCTTCATGTTCTTGATTGCATGTGCAACTTCTGCTGGGAGGACTGGAAGAACTCTGGTACCTTTCATGATGTCTGGAATACATGTATCAACCCTTTCATATAATTTGGAGTAGAAATCTTTCACTCTTGTCAAAATTTCGCCTCTATTTCTTGTTACAGAACCATCTTCTTTTCTCAGTGCCATATTCTGTTTTCTTCCCTTACTGAGATGTCTTTTTGCTATCTTTAGGCTTTGGTTGTTTTCAATTGCTTTCCTCACTAGTTCACAGTTGAATTTCCTTACGTCTTCAGTGATACTTTTTCGTACTGTCTTGCATAGCTCTATATATTCCACTTCGGAAATCATGTCTTCTTTATTTGTCCTGATCTCTCTCTATATATGCATCAGTTTTATTAATTTTACGTCTAAGCCTATGCATCAGCTTGCTTACATTCTCACGTAAACGAGCGGTACAGAACCAGAGGTAATATCGGATGTATAGTTTCCATGGTAAGAAGTTGAATTTCTTGAATTAAATACAGCAAAATAAAAACGTTGAGCTCATTGCCTTCAAACGCGCAGCCGAAAGAGTGCCATAGCTAACTTCTGTCAAGAAACGTTTCTTCGAGGCTTCTTTGCGTGACCTTAAAGACGCATTGTTTTTATTTTGAGATAAGAGAAATAACAGCATTTGCATACTTACCCAGCATTTTGACTTTGATGAGTACAGTGTTGTTTCTCTTCCTTAATGGAACTTAGGAAAAACATAAAATGTCTCATTTCTGAGTTAGAAAGCGAAATACTTTTTTGTCGTCTAAACATAAGTTAATTTTGTAAACTTGATATTTTCCACCAGCGCTTGTCTCTAATTTAACATTATGAGCTGTGAATATGTCGTGGAAATAAAAACAAAGAAAAACTTTTATTTCAGAAGAGCCAGGAAAATATTTCCGGAAAAAAACCTGAAGCCGGTTATGTAATGCTTTGAACTACACGCTCCCGCGTTGGTGATAGAAAGGTTTGCTGCTACACTCAGCACTACGCAGATGAACCTCTTTAGAACTTTTCTAGTGTTTCAAATCCAAGCGGTATCTTTGTATAGCTTTTTGAGGACCACATTCCAAAGAAAATTATGTGAGTCTGAAAGTTTG
The DNA here is from genome assembly GCA_039090855.1 of Macrothele yani. Taxonomy (NCBI): domain Eukaryota; kingdom Metazoa; phylum Arthropoda; class Arachnida; order Araneae; family Macrothelidae; genus Macrothele; species Macrothele yani. The sequence goes on along the minus strand of CM076998.1, from coordinate 86,669,371 downwards.
GCTTAAAGAAAAGGTAGATCCCGAAGCTTTGTTTTCTCTCCTCGCTTTCTTTCAGCGTTACCTACACTGCCGATCAGAGGTTCAGTACGAAACACAAGGGTGCAAATAAAAAAGGAAGTTCAGACGATGCAAAATTTTTACTTTGGTGCTATTTTAAAACATTTAAATGTTAAATCTGCGTTATTATGTAGATTTTCAAGGCGGTAAATGGATAACTGAGGAGCACATTGGCTTTTGCTCAATGCATAACGACGGAATGATCACCGAGAGAGCACTTACCTGGTCACGTAAAACTCTAGATCCAACTAATGACACACTTTTTGGCCGAGAGGAGGCTACGCTATTGAAAAAAAAAAAACGTTTTGGTTCCGGACTGAGCTTAGATGGCTGTGTGTGTGTGAGGGCTGCTTCCAATGAATTTTAAATTAAGAAACTGTGTGAATCTACAGGTTTAAAATACACTGGTGTGCAAATTTAAGGACGAAGAGAGGAAATTAGCATAACAGCGGAACGAGCAGGCAGAACGGACCGAAAGACCACTCAGGAGACAGACTAGGGTCCGGTACGGTAGGGCATGCGCATATATGCAGCATGACGTGGGGGTCGAAAGGGTATAAAGCACACGGGCGGTGTACGCTCAGCAATTCGGTGAAAGCTGTAGCACGGTGTACATCGGTTTAAACGACGTCCAGTTGCTGCCACCGTGTGATATGGTCAACGGGCAATCCAGTAGACGACATCTGGATGACTTTACCTGCGGTTGCGTCATTGGGAAGTTGGAAGAAGGTCGAAGTGTGACTAGTGTGGCCGAGGAGTTCGGGATTGCTCACAGCATCGTTTCAGGAGCTTGGAGAGCATTTCAAACGACAGGAACAGCTGTCCTAGAGTTTCGCAGCGGTCGTCCACGAGCAACAACGGCGGCGGAAGACCGGTAAATTGTCCTACAGGCGAGAAGAGACAGACGGCAGACAGCGGCAGAAATCGCAAGGCACATGCAACTGACAACTGGACGTCCGTTATTGCGTTTTACCGTGGCCAAGAGGCTGCACAAAGGTGGTCTATTTGAACGACGACCAGTACGGTGTGTGCCTTTAACGCCTGCTCATAGGAGACGGTGATTTCTGTCTTTCCAGGAACACAAGAACTGGACACATCAGCAATGGAGTCGAGTTCTCCTTACGGATGAGAGCCGATTTAGTCTGACGAGCTATTCCGAGCTATTCTGGACATATACACATCTGGACAGAGCAGGGAACACGCAATCACACCTCCAACGTCATCGAAAGGGACCAGTTTGGAGGTGGCGGAGTTCTCGTTTGGGGCGGTATCATGCTTGGTAGCCGTACTGACCTCCACATCTTCCAAAGAGGTTCAGTCACTAGTGTCCGCTATTGTACCGAGGTTCTCCTGCCTCACGTGCGTCTGTTTAGAGGTGCTGTGGGTCCTGAGTTCCTCTTGATAGACGACAACGCTACACCTCATCTTACAGTGGCTGTCTCAGAGCTGTTGGAGAGTGAAGATATTCAACGCATGGATTGGCCCGCAAGGTCCCGGGACATAAATCCAATCGAACACGTGTAGGACCTTCTCGGGAGACACTTGGCAGCATGTCACCAGCCGCCAGAAACGATTCCGCAGCTGCGATTGGCGCTAGAAGAAGAATGAGCCGCGATGCCTCAACAGCTCCTTGACAACCTCGTCCTCAGCATGGACAGACGTTGTAAATCCTGCAACGCATTCAGGGGTGATCATATCCCCTACTAAAGACTGAATTTTTCTTGGCAGCTGTCTGTCACATGGACGTTTCTGTATTCTGTCCAGTTGTGCTCGAAGATACCTTTTCAATAAAGAGCGTTTGTATCCTCTGGATTCCTTGTTTGGACGGTTTTGCTCACTTGTTCCATATTCTTACATCTTGGGGATCTCATGGTATGAGATGAGTCGATGTGGAGCACTTCTGCAAGACGTTACATTCGAAAAACCGTCTCGTCCTGAATTTTTGCACGCCAGTGTATGTATGAATACCAAGTATTCCACATTCTTTACATTATTAAATCTATACAATTGTAATTTTCGTAATTAACATCTTTTTATAACCAAGACAAACGAAAGTAATGTGTTCTTAGGTCTTACTTATTTAAAATGAACTTATCCGTAGCTTTGATACATCTTTAACACGAGTCAGCGCTTTTATGCTTATATGCTCACCCTTCAATACCAGCAATAATGATTTATACATCGAAGAGTAATAACATACAAATCGGAACGACCAATAAAGGAAGTGGTTACTGGAGGATTTGGAGAAAACTACCAGGTCAAGGGAATATCTATGGCTGCCAGTACAGCATGAAATGTTCCAAACTAAACCATGAATATCAAACAGAAGTCATCACTCTTTCAGCGTTTATACGTGAGTCACGGAAAAATTCTCATCGACCCCTACCAGGGATCGAACCCAGGGTCTTCCAGTTACGCACCGGACATGCTGCCACTGCACCACAGCTGCCTCGAATTCTCTAGACTCGCATACGACAAACTGCTAAACCGCATGACAGGTTGCTCTTGGAATCCCGCACAATGCTGGGGATTCACCAACGATGATAAGCAGCAACAGAACAAATAACTAGGAGGTGAATTAATATTTAATACACACAACTGACGTGGATTAGGAACATCAAACAGAAATCATCGCTCTTTCCACGTTTATAAGTGAGCCACGGAAATATTCTCATCGGCAATGATTTCTGTTTGATGTTCCTAATCCACGTCAATTGTGTGTATTAATAAATCATGAAAAGTTATTTATTTTCTCGTCATGTCCAAATGTATACGCCATGAAGTTTCAGAATGATGTGGGAACGTTTAAAGGTCAAAGGATGTCCAACAAATAACAGTGGTAACTTGATTTTTATGTGTTGACCACTCTGTGTCTTCAATGCTCTGAAATTAATATCAAACCTATAGGATAGAATTGTCCATAAACCTGCTGCGGACGGTAAAAGTGTCAAAATCCCTTAAAATGACCTGTGAATTGCATTATTTTCCACGTGGAATTCGACAGCAACCACATCCTGTACGTTCGTACACTGAGAGTAAGTCCGAGAAAGATTAGAATGTCAACTCTTTGAGTTATTAGTATTGTAGGAAGAGAGTAAAAGAGAAAGAGATAGAGAGAGATTTAAGGGGTGTAGTTGATGTGGAGTTGTCAAGACACTGGTATACGATAAAGTTATCCCAGGTTGCACAGCCTAGCAATTTACCGCAGACTTATATTCCTAAAAGACGGTGGCTTAGTGTTGGGCCTACGTTAAGTTGCACGGCTGTGCTCCCTGGATTAGCGTGTGAAGATTTACATACCAGAGTATGTTATTAAGCGGTTTAATTGAAGTTAATAGGATCAACGAACGAATGTACACTCAATGAACAAAACATTAGAGATACCGATCTAGTAGCATGTTGGTCTTCCTTTAGGGCGAATAACAGCCTCAGCATGCCGACACCACCAGATGCTAGAGGGTGTAACGTACCAGGAGATGTGACGTACCTGCCAGAAGGACGCACACGACATAGAGGCAGATAGGAATCAGAATAAAACGTCCGCGTAGCTCAATTGGTAGAGTGACTTATTCCGGAATGAGGGGATCCGGGTTCGAATCCTGGCGTGGACATAAATGACGGAGAAATTTACTTCGTTGTAAGGGTTTCCGGAGATAATGAAAGCCATACCTATTGCAGTTGTGTCCACAACTTCACTCAAAACATTCGTCCAGGATGCATGGATCTGATGTTCCGCTTCACGGCATCACAGAGAACTTTCATCTGGTTCAAATCCAGAGACCCAGGGGGCTACTGGATGGTTCCAAATTCAGATGAGTGTTTCTTGAACCAGGTCTCGATGGTGTTGGCCCGGTGGGGTGGCGCATTGTCGTGCTGAAACATCTACCGTGTGATGCGCGAAGGCTATGAAAGCGTGTAGGTGATCAACCATCGCATGATGGTAGCACGGACACAGAAAGAGACCTAATGTGTCACATGACAAGGCTCCCCAAACCATCATAGAGCTACCATCGCTTTTGAGCAGAGCCAACCCGGCATGACGGGGCCATGCTATCTCTGCCACAACAGCACAATTCCGTGAGCTCGGTACAGCTGAAAACGGGATTCATCTGGCCACACGACGCGGCGTCACCCTGCATAGGTCCTGATATTCCCAGCACTAGGCAAGGTGTAATGTCCAATGACATGCAATCAACAATGGCACACGGATAGGGCGCCGGATCACGTAGCTTATGGTATGCAGCGTCCGCCATACCGTTTGCTCGCTGACGTTGCTTGGGTTTCCAACATTTAAAATTAATGTGATTTGCGCAGCCGTTGCGAAGCGGTCAATCTTTACTAGCCTGGGTAGTCTACGTCAACTCCGGTCATCAATAGCGTGTGGTCTGCCACCGCTTGCTCTCGGAGAGCTAATACGTCTGTCGATGGGGTACTCTCGGTACACCCTTGATACCGTAGTCGTCGGGAACCCTGAAGTTCTTACCCCTTGGGCGATACAATGACCTATCTGCCTTGGGCCGACAATGCGTCCAAGGTTAATGTCGCTCATATCACCATGTTTACCCACGTTCTTCGACTGCTATCCATTGTTGGGAACCCATGTGATCAGCCCATTCGGTTTGGGTCTGTTCTACTATGCGCGGTGGATGTCCATGTCAACTGCCATAACCGCTATCGCTAATATTTTGTCTACGGAGTAAACGTAATAATTGAAAAATTTACGCCACCCAGTGCGCAGTGATCTATAGTGCGTCGCATAAATATAGAGACAGAACAAATTCTCGAATAAAAAAGAAGCAAAAATATAGCAAAAATAGCATAGGACACTCAGCTGAACAATAGTTTGACGGAAACATAACAATTCAAACTCCAAGTACAAAGAGAAAAAAGAAATACACTGTCTCAAAAATATAAAGACTTACTAGTTATCAGCACCTCCGGTACGAATAGCGGAGCCGTTGTTCCGAATAACACTAAAAACCCGATTGGGCATGCTGTCCACCAAGTGATGTAAGTGTTCTGGACGGAATGCCTACCAACTTCGTTCCATCTGCTCTTTCAATGCTACCACACTTGAGAACTGCCGTCCATTCGCGTACATATCACGAGCTAGGATACCCCAGAGGTTCGCGATAGAGTTCAGATCTGTACTGAGTGCTGGCCGATTCATTACGGTCACATGATGAGTGTTAAACCAGCTTTTCGTTGATGCAGACCGATGGATAGAGGCATTGTCTTGCTGAAACAGCTAATCAACACTCGCTAGAGTTACGGCAAACGGTAGAAGGTGGCTGCTAAGTATGTCCTGATACGTTTCGGATGTTTTCCTACCTTTCAGAAAAGCGATATCAGTTGTCCCATTGCACGCAAAAGCTCTCCAGACCATCATAGATCCCCTCCTCTCTGTCTGCTGAAGAAGGTGCGTGACTCGCGTCGTAAATCATGCCAATAGCAGTTCCAACCGTCAGGGCCGTCCAGGTTGAACTTTTTCTCATCGGAGAAACTAGTTGTGATCCACTCGTACGTCCAGTGCATGTGGCTGTTTTTCCAAAATAATCAAGCTTCCTTTTCGAGCCACGTGAAGTGTGGCAGACGGCGCAATTTACGGAGCACGATGTTGCGTCTTTCCTTGATTCGTCGATGAACTGTGTCTTTTAAGACAGTGACATCAACAGTCCGAGAAACGTGACGTAGTGATAACCTTTGTGATGAAACTAAACGCATGATGGTACGATCACCTCTTTTGGTTGTTATTCGAGGCCTTCCAGGCCGTTTTCTGGCAGTTAACGGGCGTTTCCATAAAGTCTTATAAATGACTGCCCTACTCCTTCCCATGGCTTTACAAATTTTCGCTACAGACAATCCATTTGCTCTCAGTCTCCAAATCTTCTGCACCTCCTCACCAGAAAGTTGACTGTTGCGTGGCATTTCGGCAAATGAATGCCTGACGGCAGGTTCACTGTCTTTTGTAGGCTGGACCGAATTACGGCTCATGCGCGTGCGTTCAACATGCTAATTTGTACATCTCATTTGCATGTGGCTACTTTGCATAGTTGTCTTTATATTTATGAGACACCTGAAATTACACTATTTCACTTTGTGGTGATCTTTTCACACAATCCGGTCATTTCGATGGATCGAAGCGCTTGTTTTAGGGTTATGTCTAATTAGGTACCACTTCAGCTTCCTACCTATATCGTACTGCGTTCACGGCGCAAAGTCGACTGCCTATATATTTATCCGACGCACCTTAAGCGCTGGCTTATGATCATTCGTTTCAGATGGGTCCGTTTTCGAATCCCGATGAGGCATGGATGTTGCGTTTGTCTTACGGCACTGGTTCTCTCTCACTTCTCTAAAACCGGTGACCCTAAATGAGGAGGCGGGCGACGACATATAGCCCATGGAGTCGCTCACCGTGGTCGTTAAACCTCTAACACCGAATTCTCGGTTGTAAAGAGCACGTTTGCTGAATCCTTTCTGACGCGAATTAAATTTACTGAAAACCAGTTAGGAAATCAGTCAACTGGGTTTCTACAATACATAAAACATTCAGAAATAAAAACACCTACTTACTTCCACCAGCGCCTAAAACGTATGTTACGAAGATTAACAAATGGCGCACAAAAAGTTTTTCATAGCACAAGCTATGCTACGGAAAAAGACATTTTCAAATATATCTCCTGGAAGCAGAGATAGAGATAAAAATGTTACGACCTTTACGCCCTCTAGAAGGAAATCTGTGAATTATTTAAGGAAGATAGTGCTCCATAGCTCTATTATAGCAAATGGCATACAGTAAAGAAGAAACTTCTCAATACGGTTTTTACAAGAGGAGATACAGCTGCAAACTGAAGTAAATAAACACCGCCTTGCGACGGACCTAAAAACCCTAAAACTCCAAATATACTAACCTAAAGTGTTCTACAAGGTAAATAGCGTCCTGTATTGAAAGAATTTTTCAAATGGCACTTGTAGAAACAGAGATATTGAGAAAAACAGATTAAGCTTTTTCGCTACCTAACTGCGAAATTGTGCATTATTTTGGGAAGACAATACACATACAGTAGATAGTTTGCATAGTTAATTGTATCTGACTGGGAAGAAGATTTCCCAGCGGGTTAGTTCTGCAGATATTGCTATAAACGGAAATTCGAAATTACGCCCTCTGGTGGCAGACTTGTGTGTTAAGAATTTTTTTTAAATTATATGAGAAACATTTCGCACTGGAAAGGCTCTCCAACAAAGAAATATTTTTTTTTAAATCGGACTCTAAGAAGCAGAGATATCGACGAAAATAGGATATACATCTACGCCCCTGGCGGAGAAACCATGCATTATTTTAAGGATAAATTATTCTCTGAACGTTTTTCGAGGTGTGTGATATCGGTCCACGAAAGAACTTTTTCAATCGAGTTTTCAGAAGGTCAGATTTTGCTGCAAACACACCAGAAGCAGAAATAAACGCTTACTGCCTTTAGTAGTCTAACAATTCTTTACCAAAAAATTAGAAGTTATATGAAAAACGTTTGCTATCAGGAGCTGTATCCGATACATGAAGAATTTTTCAAATTGGGGTTTTAGAAGCAGATATATCGGGGGAAACGTAATTTACTTTTACGCCCCCTAGCGGAAAGTCTATACATGACTTGAACATTTTGAAATTATACATGAGAACCATTTTGCACTAGGAACGCTTTCCAACAAAGAAAAAAATTTCCAGATCGTACTCATAGAAGCAGAGATATTGATACACAAAAAAATAAACATCTACGCCCCTTACGGAGAAGCTATGCATTATTTTTAGAAAATATTCCGAAAAGGTTTGCGACACGAGCAGTATCGGGCCACGAAATATATTTTTTTTCAATGGAACTTTTAGATGCTCATATTTTGCTGCAAATACATCAGAAGCAGAAATTAACCCTTACGCCACCTGGCGGCCAAACCATTCTTTACCAAAAATTAAAAATCACGCGGAAAACATTTCCCATCAGGCTGTATTCGGTGCAAGAAGAATTTTTCAAATCGTAGTTTTAGAAACATAGATATCGGGGGAAAAGCAATTTATTTTTAGGCCCCTAGCGGAGATCTATGCGTAACTTGAAAAAGTGACTGTACACAAAATAGTCTTCGATATAAATGAAATCGAAAGCTATTTTTTTTCAAGCAGATGTTTAGAAGCAAAGATGTGGAATAAAATGAATGTATGTTGAATTCGATATCATCTGCATGTTTGCAATCTAGCGGCAAAATTGTGCGAAAAAACGGAATGCGAAGATCGTCATTCTTACATTTTAAGCTTCGCAACGCAAAAAGAATTTTTCAAATCGGACAAATAGTTGCAGATATATGGTGTCCACAGACGGAAGGACAGACGGACACACCGGTGACATAAGCACGATCTTTTTTTCAAAAAGACATGCTGAAAGAATACAGTGTATGTGAGACTTGACTTTCCAGTAATGGATGAATAAAAGACGCGGAAATTATCATGTGGAATCTTTCCCTGGCAGTGTTTTTATAATTTTGACAAAATGTGATATATTTTTGCGAAGTTCATTACCAACATTTTCAGGGACACATAACGCATAAGCCTTAAACCAACATCTATTTAAACAAAATCATCATAAACTGTCTTCGATATAAATGGGTTTAAATACTGCTAAGTAATTGTAAAGTTTCTTAAGAAGAAAAATCAAGATTTAATAGCATCGAAATTTATGCGTTAAACAAGGAAAAAAAGTGTAAGGTCCACTAAAAACATGGGTTTAAAATACTGCTAAGTATTTTGGTGGCTGATTTGTTCACAATATCCTTTTTTACCAAAGATGAACAAAATAATAAAAAGGGGTATGCCTCAGGCTGTCAAAATGAAAACTCTATATCTCAAACATAAGCTTTGAATGGGATTTCTGAAGGATTAAATCCTATTTCCCTAACAAGCATGCATGGTCAAACGATATTAGCAAGCGGAAAATATTAGAAAAACAAATCCTTGTTTTCACACCAGCAAATCGAATTTCAATACAGGTTGATTCGAATAGAAATTTGTTCATAATACTTAAAGAATTTTTAAGATATTAATTTGTAGCAAAAAATCAAATTTTATCCCACATAGTCATTGTGGTTGGATGTCACTGCAATTGGTAATACGGCAGACATGCCACCTGAAGTTAATTTCTTCCCAAACTCGAAGCAGCATATCTCTTGTCACTTCTGCAAATGCGGTGGTGATTTGCGTTTCGAGTTCAGCGAGATTTGCAGGTAATCTTGAAATGAACACTCGATCTTTAATGAAACCTCATAGGAAAAAATTGAGGGATGTCAAGTCGGAAGAACGAGGAGGCCATGATATCGGCCCTGATCGAGTAATCCACAGCCTGGAAAACATTTATTGAGGTAATTCTAGACACCTGTGCAATACTGAGTTACTGCGTAATGCGCCCTTCTGGATCGTCATCGTCCAACTGTGGAGTGAGATAATCTTTGAGCATATCCAGATACACGATACCGTTTATGGTTTTCTCATGAAAAAGAAGAGCCGTGTGCCTTTTGTTTCCTAAGTGCACAAAACACATTCACATTTGAGCTGTCACGAACATGTTTCAGAGATTGCCGTGGAATTTCGGCACCCTAAATCCTGCAGTTGTGGGTATTAACCTTACCATTGACATGACATGTCGGCTCACCACTGAAGATTGCGTAGTCCAGGAATCTCCTGTCTTCCTTTATCCGATGCAACATTTCCGCACAGAATTCCTAACGAGCCACACATTCCGCCCTACTATAATTTCTTAAATCATGGTAAATCTGTACGGTTTTAAATCCTTTTCGTAACACTTGCCAAAGAGTCGACTGTGAAATATCCATTTCAAGAGACCCCCGTCGCGATTATTTTGTGGGTCTACGAACGAAGCTATCCCTAACTTATTCCACGACAGGAGAAGAAACCCCGAGCGACCAGGGGATTCCTTAAGGTGAACAGAACAACAAGTTGCAACAAAAGTCTTATGCCAAAAGTAAATTGTAGGTCTAGTGGGAGGATCCCTACGATACTGGGTGTGCAATTTCCGTTGAACAGTTGTCGCAGATTTCGTTTCTTGATTGAAATATGTTTATGTACTTCATTTAATACGATTTTTTAAGAAGAAAATATTAATAACGATGATACTGGCAATAACACCAAGAAGGGTATAAATAAGAAATTGTTATTATTACGAATTATTTTTGCTTACAGTTATTTTGGTTGGTGAAGCCCTATGCCCGGAGTCTGCAATGGTAGCCGTAACAAAAATATTACAGAATTCTGTTAAGGTAGGGTTACATTAAAAAACAACCGATCTCAAGTAACTAAACCAGATACAGCATCACTGTTTAATCTCAAAGTTACGTATTAGTACTAAAGTCTTCAGATACACTACCGATTGTGGAACTTACACCACCGTGAAGGACTTTTGGTGTCAACTTGAAATTTACAGTATATGAACAATTACTTGGGACACAAAAAATTATTAAAATATCAGTGAAAATGCGCATGGGGTTTCAGAGCAGCGACTTCTGAACTCTTCTGTTTTTTGCATAAAGAGCTTGCTCAAACGAGATGTTGCAATCAGTGGAGACCCGACATTAAATTGAAAGGTGTTTCTTGTGCCTTACTATGCTCTATCGCTGAAGAAGGTGCACTGTGGGCACCTGACGGACTTTGAGCGAGGAAGGATTGTTGGGATGAGAAAAGCTGGATTTCCTTACCGCGAAATCGCCACTAGCATGAAAAAAAACGCCAATACAATAATGCAAATGTGGCGTTAGTAGTTAGATGAGACTAGGACGCACAGAAATCTGGAAAATGGACCGCGAATTTGCATTACTGCATGGGATGACAGAGACTTCTACCGCATAGCAATGACCGATCGCAAAGTGTTAGCGCTGCAGTGGAACATTGTCACAAGTCAGGATTTGTCTTCCAGTACTGTTCGACGTCGAGTGTTTAACAAAGGCCTGGTCGCTAGCAACCCATTGGTGCGCATTCCTTTCACCCACATCCACAGACGCCTCAGGCTAGTGTCTCGAACACAGACATTGGCGCACTGATTGGCAACAGGTCGTGCTTTCTGATTAGTCACGATTCATCTCGATGTAGAGTGATGGTCGTATACATGTTAGAAGACATCGCGGTGAACGATACGTGGCAGCGTCATACCGGCCTTACGTCACGCATAATTATAAAGTATTCACCGATGCTGTCACACGTACGGTCATTCACAAACATAATTTCCAAATTGCAAGTTAAGTTTAAAACACTTTACTTACAACTAAAAATTAATATTTACACACGAGATCTTTCGGAGCTGAACATAGCACCCATCATCAGGCTCAAGCGCCACGAAACACAGTAGCAGACATTATTTATTGTCAACACGACCCACAATTCACTCGGTCTTCCCAATCACCAGTGATGCCATCAAAAAATCGTTAAATTTCAAAAAATCAAGTCTTAATTTCTTATCATATAAAGTCCTATTCTTCAGAGTTGTGTGAGAAGAGGGCCACCATCTTTCTCCACTGTCTTGGAACAAATGTCGGGAGTTCAATGTTACAGCATGTTTCCCCATATGCAATAATGAAGAGGCTTTCCGTAAGGAAGACAGTACGTTTATTAGCACTTGAGTTAAGTACCCTTACATTGGCATTTGTCCAATCTGGGGAGTAACCTCGCTGGTTAGCAGCATTAGTGAAAGCTGTGGAAACTGTTCCAGAACAAAGAGCGTATTTATGTTCACCCATTCTGACATTTACGGTTATTAGGGTAGAACCTGTATAGTATTTAACTGCACTAACTGAGTCTTCACGAATTAATGGTATGCAGTTGATGCCTGGTTTGTTAAGTGCTGGGACTCTCTCTTATCATTTCTTATCAAGAAAAAAGGTTTCTGGTGGACACTCCAAACGTTAGATTGTGTTTGTGACAGGCGTTTCTTAAAAAGGACATAAGAGGTGGAATAAAATCCACTTTGCCAATGTACTTAGTAGGTTTTTTCTCAGTGGACTAAGTTGTGAATCTCAGTCTTTGAAATTGTTGTAATAGTCCTTGAAAGAGGTTGACAGAGAACCCAAACAATAAGGCCAAACTTTGAACTCTAGAAAGTTCATCACGTCGAGTTTTACTTGGCGAAGAATGGGTGAAGGCACGTCTTATTAGGAAGCGCAGAGCTGAAGCTTTATGTTCGGGAGGGTGAGAAGAAGTGAATGGGATCATACAAGGTATGAACGTCGGTTAACGGAAATCACAATGCTTGATTTTATTAGAATTCAAATCTCGAGACAGTAAAATGTCTAGGAAAAGTAATTTTCCCCCTTTCACAAGGTCTTTGGTAAAATTTATAGTCGGAAACTGGGTAGAAAGACATTCTACAAATTCGTCCAGTAGAAGTAAAGAATGGATCCAAAAAAACAACATGTCATCTCGTACCTAGTCAACAGTGACGGTTGATAAGGGAAGTCCAAAATGACCTTGTTTTCTAGATACTGCATGAGGATCTCAGCTAAAACGGGGGAGAGTGGGGAACCCATTGGTGCCCCTTACGTTTGCTGATAGAACTTGCCATCAAATTTAAAGTAAGTTCTATTTGCTACAAGTTTGAGAGCAGAAATTATTGCATTAGCTTCAAGTGGAGAGATGGAATTGTCTTCTTGTAATGTGTCCTCAATAATTGAGTGAACAGTGTTGAGTGGTACACTTCGAAATAGAGACACTACATCCAGCGAAGCCATTATGAACTCAGTTCCCCCAGAGTCAAAGGTCTTGATACGTGATATAGCCTGCATAGAACGTTTAATGGATACAGAGGAATTTGAGGTGAAAGGTTTTAGAAATGAAGACAACGCTGTCTCGAGTGTGCGAGTCGGGTTAGCATATCCTGAAACAAGCAACCTAAGAGGTTGATCCGGTTTATGAATTTTCAATATTCCAAAGACCTCAGGAACGCTAGGTACTACTGGAGGTCGCATTTTAGTAGAAATAGATTTAGGTAGGAAACCTTGGTTTCTTAGTTTACTTAATTCTGCAATAGTAGCTGAAGTCGGGATAGAACTGAGAGCACGGTGGGGAACTAAATTGATGGCCTGTTTCACCCTAGCGTAATAGTCATCACGGTCCACAATAATGATTTGTTGTGTTTTATCCGCACAAATGATTGACAAGTTTTTTTTTTTTTTGCTAGCTGTAGTAACTGTTCTCGTTGGCATTTCAAAGCTGGTGATGTTCTATTAGGCCCTGCAAGAGCCTTGGCCAAAGTATAACGAGTAGAATCACGTTCTTCTTCAGGAAGTGCACTGATAATGTTTTCAACCTGTGGGATGGCATTTAGAGGTCGAAAAGAAGACACTGGAAAGCTAAATTTAAATCTTCGACTTAGGGTTGAACGTTGGCTGTCCGAGAGTTCTACAGAATTATAGTTAAGGAATGGTTCTTTTAGCGAGTATTCATCAGCATGTTCAACATTTTGACTTGGCAGCTGAATGTGTAAGGGTCGGTTTGATACCAGTACCAGGTCACAGAGTTTCTGTATATGTCGTTGATTAACACCATTCACCTCTTTTTGTAAATTAGAAAAGAAAATCATTAAATGCTTACCCAAGATAATTTGGTGAGCATGTCTCGTCAGGTAGGCATATGCATTATATGACTTACGGTTGAGCATGTCCACATAGCTCAGATAGTGCAGTTAAATACTATATAGGTTCTACCCTAAGAACCGCAAATGTCAGAATGGGTGTACATAAATACGCTCTTCGTTCTGGAATAGTTTCCATAGCTTTCACTAATGCTGTTACCCAGGGAGGTTACACCCAAGATTGGACAATTTTTAGGGTACTTAACTCAAGTGTTAATAAACGTACTCTCTCCCTTACGGAAAGGCTCTTCATTATTGCATATGGGGGAACATTCTGTAACATTGAACTCCCGACATTTGTTCCAAGACAGTGGAGAAAGATGGTTGCCCCCTCCTCACACAACTCTGAAGAAGAGGACTTTATAAGATAAGAAATTAAGACTTGATTTTTTGAAATTTAGCGATATGTTGATGGCAACACTGGTGATTAAGAAGACCGAGTGAATTGTGGGTCGTGTTGACAATATATAATGTCCGCTCCTGTGTTTCGTGGCACTTGAGCCTGACGATGGGTGCTATGTTCAGCCCCGAAAGATTTCGCGTGTAAATATTAATCTTTAGTTGTAAGTAAAGGGTTTTAAACTTGACTTGCAATTTGTGAATTATGTTTGTGAATGACCGCACGTGTGACAGCATCGGTGAATACTTTATAGTGACCTTTCGCACGATAGACTTTCAGCATTAGTCATGCATCATGGTTAGAAGAGCAATTGGTTAAAAAAAATACAAAAAATAAAACGAATTAATGGAACCCTCAACAACCAGTGGTACATCAGGGATGCTTTAGAGGCGGAGGTGATATCCTTCTTTCAGAGTTGTTCTAGCGATGTATTTTTTCATCAGGACAATGCTCGGCCACATGTGGCTCGAACGTCCAGGACCTCTTCCATTCATTGCTGATACGGCTTTTTCCTTGTCTGCAAGTTCACCGGATATGTCCCCAATTGAACATGTCTGAAACATGGTAGCTAACTTACTGGCGCGTCAAGCGCCTCCGCCAGTCACTACAAATGAACTCTGGTCTTGCAAAAACAGACCCCGGGAGGCTGTTTACCAGGACGATATCAAAAACCTCTTCCATTCAATGCCTCGCCATGTAAAGGCTATTATTGATGCTCGATATTGCTTCACACGATAATGAGATTCGAAGCTAAAAAAAACTTGTATAACTCTACAAATGTAATCAGTTAGCTCACGTAACATAAGGAATTAGTGATATGAATTTCCTTTGAAGAGAGCGATTCTTTCTTGGTGTTGCAATTCCAACTAAGTGCATACAATTGCATCATACGAGTTAGAATGTTTGGAATAGCACTCGAAGACGGTTATCTGGAAGGTCAGGTCTCCTTGATTCACGATCTGAAAATCTCTCTTGTTCTGACATCCTTTAAAGAGTCGGTTGCTTATTTATTGAATAAATGCTCTTTCCACCAAGCGTAGATCATTCAAGATGAAACAATTCACAAACAATTGGCCTCCCCGGTGGCTCAGTGGTCTAAGCGATGGGATGACTACTGATCATTCGTCCGAAAGGGTCCGGGTTTTTTTATGGTTTCTTTTAACAACTACCGTGAGCAACTCAATGGGCTATAAGCAGTCGCCCGTCCCTAATTTAGGGCCACTGGTTCCAGGGAAGGGAGAGGGCCAGTGCCGAAAGACAGACACAACATCCAGGCCTCACCGGGATTCGAACCCGGACCCCTTTCGGACGAATGATCAGAGGGCATTGCTTAGACCACTGCGCCACCGGGGTGGTGCTCCGGGTTCGAATCCTGGTGAGGCATGGATGTTGTGTTTGTCTTACTCTCTCTCTTCCCTGGAACCAGTGTCCCTAAATTAGGAACGGGCGATTGCTTATAGCCCATTTAGTTGCTAACGGTGGTCGTTAAACCTCCAATAAAAAATTGCTTTGAATGGAGCCCTTTTAAATATCTGGCAGCAACATGTTTATGTTGTATCAATAGAGTAATCAGATGAATTCTTAACTGCATCAATATTCATGCATAACCAGGGGTTATAGGGCTTGGCATAGCGATTAAATTGAGAACATAGAAAGTGCGAGAAAATCATGGAAAATAATATTTTTACTTGCGAACATTCAATGAAAATAGTGCGTTTTACTAATGCTTCTGGAGGAGTGATTGTGCCATATTCAAATAAGCACTTAAGACGTTAATTACTCAGCGAAATGTGTTTTAGCAGGTTGTGTGCATTTTCCACCGTATAAGTAATCACACTTGATCTTTCGCGGGCTGATTGTTGGAGGGAAATACTTTACCTTGCGGCACATTTCTCTAAATCAACGATGACAAAACTGTTATGTCGTATGATGACGGTGATTCATTGTTTCTATACTCACTGTCATAGTAGTTTGATCACAGTAAACTTGACTATTCGCATAATGGTGCATAATTATTAAACGTAGCGCAGCTCCGTCTAGAACTTCCTACAAGAAAGGCAATATAGCATAAAACCGCAGAATGCCTGTGTTATACACCTTTGCACTATTTGCAAGTTATAAGCGTATTTTCTATTCGTGTATAACGTATCATTTACGGGACAATGTACTATCTACTGAAGTGATGGTGCTTTGCGGTGCTACTTATACACTGGCAGGACCCCAGTACAGGTGAGGCATCATATAAATTTGCAAACAGCGCTATTATGACAGATACGCAGAAAGATAATAAAAATAATAATATAAATTTAGCGATTGTATCTGTGTATTTGCTGGCGATAAGAGAGTGATTAATTTGAATTACGTCTCAAGATTAAGAAATGTTCAAAAATGTTTTACTCTATCTTGCATTCAGGGGTTTTGATTTTTCTTTAATGCCGGTACACTGTAGAATAGCCATAGATTAATATCATAAATTAAACTTGCTTTGAAATCTATTATATGTCTACTTAAACTTGATAGAAAAATAATTTTTACGTTTTATGATGTCCAGATACTTAAGGGTTGTGGTTTTGCAGATTGTATGCTTAAATAATGCAGTCATTTAAAACTTGACATAATAAAGTACTGCCACGGTTCGTATGAATAGAGCCACTTACATTAAAATTAAAAAAAAATGTATTAATTCCAACTAACTAGGTTACTATATCTAAAATATATTGCTATGGCATCAACAATAGACAACAGAACATTACTTGAACTTTCGCAGAATCAATTTAATATGCCAGTCTACAAGGGTTCATTGAAATAAGGGAAACACTTTACTGTTTGTGGAAAACGTTTTATTAATAAGCTGTAGGCCCACCATTGGGTTTCAGAACAAAGCAATTCGACTTGGAATAGATTTATGTAAATTATGCACATACGTTAATCAAATTTGGGACCATTCTTCTTGTAAAATATTTCCCGACTGTACCAGTGATGATGATGGGAGAAAGTGTGATCTGACATTCCACTCCAGATGTTCCAACGAATGTTAAATAATGTTGAGGTTTGATGGATGAGGCGGCCAGGATAGATGCATGATCTACAAACCACAACTTGACAACTTTCGCACAATCTCATGATTTACAAACCACAACTTCATGATCTACAAACCACAACTTCATGATCTACAAACCACAACTTAGCAACTTTCGCACAATGCGCTGGTGCATTATCTGCTTGAATCCAGGGAAGTTCATGAGGGAACAATGCCTGCAACATTGGGTGCAGGAGGTTCCTAAGAATGAATTAACACGTTGCAGATGTGACACGACTCTGAAGAATGACCAATGGCCTTAAAGAATGACCAATGACCCTAAAGAATGACCAATGGCCCTAAAGAATGCTATGATATAGCACGCTATAGCATCAGGGATCCATCCCAATGCTTTATATTCAGAACCAAACAGTCGGGGTGGTACGCTTCTTCAAGTTTTCAGCAGTCTCTACCAGTAGTGGGAAACTGTGAAGCACGATTCATCAGACAAGATGACATGTTGCCAGTTTTTAGAATCCCAGTTTTTATGTGTTTTGCGTCACCTTACACGTTTTGTTTCATTCAAGTTGGTAATTAGAGGTTTATGGACTGTAGTACAGCTATAAATACAGGAGCTATGTAGTTCACGACTAAGTGTAATGACGGAAACAGGATCATACCGACAGGTGTACAACTGTGCTGCTATCTGCGAAGCATTGGGTTTGTGATTTCGGTGCACAGTCGGGTTAACGTTCACCTATCACTATGGGACATCTTTTAATGGCGTCCACAATTTGCACATTTGGAGGTTCATTTTGATAGGTAATCACAATCTTCGATTCAGTTTCTTCTGTTACACCTACTGTCTTTGCCTTTCAAGTTGCTGAAGCTCCTGCAAGACGTTCATCAATGATCATGTCATTTTGAGGTCACTGAGATCTGACATTGTCAACAATTGCTCCACAAAGCTGTTTCACCTGAAACAATGGCACTGCTGCGTAAAATCTGATACCGTACTGCACCTCTTTATTAACCTCACATCGCAGGTGACGTCGTCCCTGTGATTTGCGTACGGAGCATTGCGGGTACTCCAGTCGTAGTCGGTGTTTTCATTATTTTGATTAACCTATGTACAGTATATCGATCCGTAATATCTTGTGATCTTTCACACCGCTCTCTGTATCTGTCTGTATGTCTGTCTCTCTCTATCTCTATCTCTGTTCTCGCGATGTAAATTCTACTTACCTTTTACTGAGAAGTAACAAAACTTACGTAAGAACAGAAACTCAAAAGAAAGGTAAATCTAGAGATATACGTCACAATTTTCATATAAATGTTTCGAGCAAAATTGCATGAGGGACGTGACAAAGCATAGAAATACATCATAAAAGAAAAGAAAACTTAAACTCAAAGCAGTCGATAAATTTTAATTAAAAAAAATAATTTGTTTTTGCATCACAGAGTAGTACTCTTATTTTAGACTCTTAATGTATGATTACCACTCTCATTTCATGCCTAAGATTTAATTGCTTCAAGTAAATCTCAAGCAAAAATGCACGTACCGTTTTCGTTCACCACAATCTTTACATCAGCAACGGGCCTTCCATTTTATATTAATGTAACTTAAAAATCAGACATGCGTAAAACATTTTGGAAAATTGATCCAGAAGAAATAAACCTATAACATCTTGGAAATTAATAGCTTAACATTTAATTTTTCATTTTTGTTCGGGTAATAGACACCCTTACTGATAGTTTCGCGAACTCGTTCATTCCTAATGCATAGGAACTGGAATCTCTTTCCGAATTACGTACTTCCAGAAACCTTACGACATTCAAATGTTTAAAATCAATCGGGAATAAACGTATTCCATGGATTTACACAATTCAAAATAGACACAAAAGGTGATCAGGGATCTTTGCACAGTTATACGGCTTTATGTCTTCATAATCGATTATCCGTAACAGAAAACGAAGGAACGTATTCTATTATCTGCTTTCACTCAAACCATAATCAAGTAACATTTTTCGTACATAAAGATTTGGATCAAGATTTTCTGCAAGCACATTCTGATACACAAAACGTTATTTACCTCGGCTAAGAAATAAGAAATGTTTAAGGACAAGAAAAATGAAGAGAAAACGCAGAAGTTTTCTTCCTTTCGTAAAGCTTGTTTTACGGGTAATGAGAGTGACGTTTATAAGGCATTTTCCTTCCGTTTCGGTAACATATTTCCTTACATAAAGGTGCCTTTCGTATTCTTCTGTAGAAATTTCGCAATCACCTGTGATTTGTAAGACTCGCAGAACAGCTAACGAAAGGATCAAAGTTTCCGACTTTTGTGTTAGTTTTGTACGAACTACGGATAAACGGGGTAATAAAAGTGGATCCCGGTGAATGCGTCTTATCTTCCTGCAACAAAACTTTTAAGCCATTTTGGTTGCCAACAAATGCGAGTAAAAATGTAATCTGTATAACTCTTCATATAATCATTTGACGGTTTCAAAGGTTATTGCCCTCATAATTCGGCTAATACGTTTTTAATGCTTCAACAATTATTTCAGAGCGCGTTATTCATGCACAAGTAAGAAGTTTGAGCTATGGAACTCAGTTTTTCAGATTATACTGAAAAGTCGCATTGTGGAGGAGTTATTTGTTTAGGGCACATACTTGTAAAGCGTCGCACCGTCGTTTCGATGCGGTTTGGGTATGGGTTGGATGCTGGCAATGCTGGAGTAGTATTTTTGCCACTGATGTTTCTATTTAATACTACTGTATTAAATAGAAACATAAAGGATTTCTGCTTTTTGTCACTGCATTATCACCTATTGAAATACGTATGTTTTCTGAAGTTACAGTTGAGAATTACAACATTGGAAATCCCCGTCAATGGCGGTGTAATTCATTAAAGGGACTAGGGAGGTTTGACATTTCAAAAAATGGCTTGAGTTTAATTGTTTATAACAACGCCGCGAATAAATATAAAACGTTTTGTCTGTGTAGAGGTATTTAGTATCAAATGATAAAATAAGAAAATGTCGCGATATTTATTCCTATGTGAATAACATTGGCGCTCCAACGTAATGAGACAAACTATGTACAATCCGATTTTACAAGGATTACAGTCGAATGGATGAAGATTTCGGGAAATCCCAGGGATATTTCTTCTTCTTCGGCATCCCTCTATGAATATACCTGCAAAAATTGAAAATGAAAACAAACAGCAAAAAATGGTGTGCAGATAATGAAAAATGTGACAAAATGAGAGTTGTTCTTTATAATAAAATGGTGAAAACATATTTATTCAATCAGATGTCAGGTATAATTAATGCGTCATCGTGTTTTACAACTCTGGAATAAATTTCAAGTTGATATCTCCAGCGACTTTCGAGATATCGTGGTAAAATCACCAAAACATGTAGTTTCAAGAACACGGTACAGTATTTACGTTAGAACAGTCGTACTTACTCATTAAAAAATTTCCTGCACTATAAAATTTCGGCACTTGGGTTGAAAGCCTACAAGACCGTTGTATTCTACTTGGGTAAGGGAGGTAACACAGGCTGCGCGACTACCTGCGTCCGGCCGTCAACGCGCCACATCCCGTTTTATGATCCCCTGACCACAATTTTGTGATTTTTTCGAAAATTCAAACAGGAAGATATTCTTAAACTATACCGTGCAAAATAATTGGGACAAGCTATTTTATTCTCAGAATTGTAATGTGATCGCCAGTTGATGTCGGAAACCCACGTAAACCGGTTTTATCAGCTGTGAGGTGGTGTGACTGTTAGAACGTGATAGTAAGAATGTGGGTTGACCGGTTTTAAACAGGAAATAAGCACTTCAGCTTCAGTTGGATTTTTTGGATTGGATTGGAGGTTTAACGACCACCGTGAGCAACTCAATGGGCTATAAGCAGTCGCCCGTCCCTAATTTAGGGTCACTGGTTCCAGGGAAGGGAGAGAGCCAGTGCCGTAAGACAAACATAACATCCATGCCTCACCGGGATTCGAACCCGGACCCCGTTCGGACGAATGATCTGAGGCCATCGCTTAGACCACTGCGCCACCGGGGCGGCTCAGCTTCAGTTGTGAGCTTTCGTGTGTGACAGGTGGATTTTAGTTTTTGCTCTGTGTGAGTACGTGTTGCTTTCGTGTATTGAAAAATTGATATTTCCCCAAGCAAGCGTGCAAAAATAATTGCTCTGAAGGATCACACTTCTATGACAGTGAGATAAATCGCTACTCCAGTTGGTGTAGGCAAATCAAGTGTATCAAAACTGCTTACGCGATACAATGCATCTGGATCATCGTCTCCAAAAAGGAGAGGTAAATGTGGAAGAAAACGTAAAAACAACTCCACGAACCGATACATATCTAATCAGAAATTGTAAAATGAATCCAAAAAAAAAAAAAAAAAAAAAAAAAAGCGCCGACCTTCAAAGAGATTTATTGGCTAGTGGTTGTGATGTTAGTGATTCAACTGTACGCCGTAGGCTTCTAGAAGTTGGCCGGAAGGCAAGCCCAACGAAAAAACAATATTTGAATGCGAAAATGAAGATAAAACGTTTACAATGGGCCAAAAAATATAAATCATGGACTGCTGACCAGTGGAAAAAGGTAATTTTCAGTGATGAAACTCATTTATTTGTGCAGGGTTACCAAGCAAATGTGGTTAGACAAAGCAACTGTGAACCCTTAAGACCTGAGCATGTCAAACAAAATGTAAAACACCCCCTGAAACAGATGTTTTGGGGGGTTTTCACATCAAATGGCACTGGAAGCTTAGTTCCTGTTCAAGGTATAATGAATTCAGCCAAGTACGCAGAAATATTACAACGTAGGATTGCTCCATTCTTGCAAACTTTTGACGGGACATTTCAACATGACTTGGCCCCATGTCACAATTCAAAATTGGTCAAGAATTTCATGCTGGAAAATCAAATTCATTTGCTTGAATGGCCTGGAAATTCACCAGACTTAAATCCCATAAAAAACGTGTGGAATATTTTGAAGAGATGTTAAGGTAAAATGGACTGTACAACCAAAGAACGCATGATAACGAATGCTATAAAAGTGTGGTTCCACGATTATGAAGTCAAAAATATGTGCACTCAATTAGTGGAGTCAATGCCAAAACAAATTCAGGAGGTCATTACTGCTAAAGGAGGACATACTTCATACTAATACAGGTATTTATCAGTGTATATCAAGGCATAGAATGATATAATGGCATAGTTTTGGAAAAAAGAGTGATTTTTTTACTTTCTCCCAATTAATTTGCACAGTATAGTAGGATTGCACTATCGAAATATCCAAAAAAACCCGAAATCGTATTTTTCCATATTTCAAACCTCCCTAGTACCCTGAAAGGCCAGACAACTACTTTTGCGTCAGTGGTGTTTATTAGCGTTAAATCAGGAAATGAAATCAGTGTATTTCCTTTGATGGGATTCAAAATTTTAAGGAACAACCATATTTTAACAATCTTCAATGAAATTTTATAAAACGATATTTGAGCCATCTGTTTTTCGTAACCAATATTAGCCCCGGTAGCGCAGTGGTCTAAGCGATGGCCTCTGATCATTTGTCCGAAAGGGGTCCGGATTAAAATCCCGGTGAGGCATGGATTTTGCATTTGTCTTACCGCACTTGCTCTCTCCCTTCCCTGGAATCAGTGGCTCTAAATGAGAGAAAGACGACTGCTTATAGTCCATTGAGTTGCTCACGGTGGTCATTAAACCCTTAACTAAGAAAAAATTCCTCCCAGAAAAGGAATTTAAGATTTACGTTTACAATTACAAATGCAGTAACTATTTCTAACACTAATATGGACAGTGAAACCTCCGAATAACTGTCGTATCTTGGACCACAACACAAAGACCTTTGTTCGGAGGTGACCGTTGTTCGGAAGTTATGCCTAAGTTAACAGTGCTAGTTCGTCGCATTTGTACAAAAGCAGAATAAGTGTATGAGGCTTATGTAGCAGAAAACAGATTCTTTGCTTTCTCTCAATACTGAATAAAACTCAGTATAATCATAATTATATAAATAAATCATGGTGTAGAGGATTTTACGAAAGCAGTGCATGACATATGGTTCTAAACATTCCACAGAAATATCAAGCTAGCAGATTACGGATAGGATACGCTGTGAGAAAGAAAACAAGTTAGTAAACTCATGCAATGCATTGACTATGATACACTTTTTAATATACCAGAAATCATTACTCAAGTTATGAGGATAATGGCTGTGGAAAAAATCTCGCTCCCATGTCCTGACCTTTGACCACATTTCGCCCATTTTCAATAGGGTTTGTTCCCAGGTGGTCTCCTACTACATACTAAAATGTTATTGAAATCAAGCCTTTTTTACGCGAGTTACGGACAAAGCTGGAGCATATACGCTTCTTCCAACCTACGGTTGGAAAGCGTAAAAAAAGAAAATGCTTGAAATGTGTGTGGCGTTATTGTTCAAATTTCCGAATGCGTTCTCTTTCACATTGTGGTTTATTACGTACGTACTTGATAAGTTTCCTGTGGGAAAATAATCAAAGGGACACATTAGCAACTGTGCCGCAAACTGCACAGTAGGACTACGTCAACTGTTACTATTTCATGGCACAATCTCACTAGTTCAACATACTTAAAGTATTCAGAAAAGGACAGTTGACGTAGCTCCCTACGTTGTAGGTTGTGGTACAGTTGGTACTGTGGACCTATAATTTTTCCCAGGTATAAAAATTTTTAAGAAATAAAACGAAAGAAATGTTTTACTTTATTTATTTTAAAGCAACTTATACTACGATGGCCATACAAAAGTTCTGTACACGTTAATCTAAAACGGAAGCGATGATGCTCTCGGGAAAATGATTGCGTCATGTCAAGGTGAGACACTCAGCAATGCAGTGGTGTCAGAACGACGCGCCATCATTTGCTGTGTGGACGTAGGAGGATTTGGAAATGGAAGAGTGCAGCTCCTCAGGTCACGACACTGAGTTAAACCAGCGCTCGTACAGGAAAATAGAAACTCTGAGGGAAGAACACCGTCACAGATCCACACTGCATTGCAAGAAGTCTCTGGGGAAGGAAATCTTGATCGAAGCCCAATTTCTTTCTGAGGACAAATTTGAGACCAAAAATTGGTCAAAATTGCCCCAACTTGTAGGAAGCGAGAGTGATGTTTGTGTATGACAACGCATCGTGTCATAGTGCAGCTTCGGTACGGAGAGTTTTATCGAAATATGGTTGGGAAACTTTATATCCCACCCACCATTTAGCCCTGATCTCAGTCTACCCGACTTTGATCTTTTCCCAAAGTTCAAAAATTAGCTCCATTGCATCCGATACGATTCGCTGGACGAACTGTCATTGGAAGTGACCCGAGTAATACGACTGCTAAACAAAGATGGCGTACTGCGGGGCATCCAGAACCTAACTCATCGCTGGGGAGCTGTCATTAGCAGCGGAGGGGAGTACACTGAACGACAATAAGATAAGTTTTCTCTGTTACTTCACACTTTTCCCAAAAATGGACACTGTGCACAACTTTTGTTATGATCCCCGTATATACAATTCATAGTAACTTATGCTGACTATAAATTAATGTTAGCAGAAGTAGAAGGCGTAGTATCATAGTTGTTAGTCATCATCATCATCATCATTGTCAACCATTATCAATCCACTGCTGGACGAAGGTCTCCCCAAGTTTCCTCCACAACGGTCTGCCTTGTGCCAGTCTCCTCCATGTCACCCCTGCATACTTTCGAATTTCATCCACCCATCTCCCATGTGGTCTTCTTCTGGGTCTTTTCCTGTCCCTTGGAATCCAATCTAAAATTTCGGCTGTCCATCAATGATCTGTCCTTCTGGCAGTATGTCCAGCCCATTGCCATTTCAGGGATTTAACTCTGATCATGATGTCTTCCACTCTTGTCATTTTTCGGATCCACGAGTTCCTCTTCTTATCTCTCCTGGTTACACCAAGCATGCACCTCTCCATACTGCTTTGAGTTGTCTGCAGCCTTTGTATGTCTCTTTTAGTTAAGGTCCACGTCTCCGCACCATACGTAAGCACTGGAAGGATGCATTGATCAAACACTTTTCTTTTAAGACATAATGGCATGATTGCTCTTGAAAATTATGCTGTTTCTTCCAAAAGCTCTCCAGGCAAGTTTTGTACGCCGATTAATTTCTTCATCAATGTGACCCTCACTTGATATCTGCTGTCCAAGATAAACGTACGTGTCTGTTATCTCCAGCTTTTCTCCATCAATCGATAAATCTTCATTTCTTGTAAAAGCATTGAACATCACTTTTGTCTTCTGAAAGTTCATTTTTAATCCACTTCTTTACTCTTGTCAGCAAGTTCCTGGATCATACTCTGCAGCTCTGATGGGGTAGTTGCAAAAATGACTACGTCATCAGCAAAACGAAGGTGGGTTAGATAATCTCCATTAATCTTTATCCCCTTGTTTTCCCAGCTCAGTGACTGAAAAACACCCTCCAATGTGGCATTAAAGAGCTTCGGAGATATGGTGTCACCTTGTCTCACTCCTTCCCAATTTTTACGTGTGTTGTATTTTCAAACAGCCTAATCTTTGCACTTGCATTTTCATAGATGTTATTAATAATATTAATGTATGCATCTTCAATACCGCAGGTTTTCAGAGCCATTGTAACTGCTGATGGTTTCACCGAATCAAAGCTTTTTCATAATCGATAAAAGCCATGCACAATGGAAGTTCATATTCCCTCGCTCTTTCAATTAGTTCTCTCAACACGTGGATATGATCTATTGTGCTGTAGCCACTCCTGAATCCAGCTTGTTCTCTCGGTTGAGCCATGTCCAGTGTTACCTTCAAGCGGTGTGAAAGAACTTTAGTGAAGATTTTATAAACTACTGATAGGAGGCTGATAGGTCTGTAGTTTCCGAGATCCTTAATGTCACCTTTCTTATGTAGCAGGATCATTGTAGCGGTGTTCCAATCCTCAGGAATCTTTCCTTCATTAAGGCATCGAGTGAAAATTTGGGCGAGTACTGTTTCGATTTCTCCACTTGCTTCTTGTATGATGTCTACAGTAATTCCATCTTCTCCTGGAGCTTTTCCTCGCTTCATGTTCTTGATTGCATGTGCAACTTCTGCTGGAAGGACTGGAGGAACTCTGGTACTGGTATCTTTCATGATGTCTGGAGTGCATATATCATCCCTTTCATATAATTTGGAGTAGAAATCTTTCACTCTTGTCAAAATTTCGCCTCTATTTCTTGTTACAGAACCATCTTCTTTTCTCAGTGCCATAATCTGTTTTCTTCCCTTACTGAGATGTCCCTTTGCTATCTTTAGGCTTTGGTTGTTTTCAATTGCTTTCCTCACTAGTTCACAGTTGAATTTCCTTACGTCTTCAGTGATACTTTTTCTTACTGTCTTGCATAGCTCTATATATTCCACTTTGGAAGTCACATCTTCTTTAGTTGTCCTCATCTCTCTTCTTTTTTGTATCAACATTTTGGTTTTCCTGATAATTTGTTCACATGCAACTTGTTCTTAGACCCAGCTAATTTTGTTGCTGTTTCCATAAGAGCTTTGGTTACTTTTCTGTTAACTTCAGAGATGTCCACTTCTTCCGATGTTAGGCCTTCTAAAGCAGAGAAACTGTTATTCAGTTCCAACTTGAAGGTATTATGGTGTTTTTCAAGGTTGGTTATGTCAATAGATTTTGTTTGTCCTATGAGCTTGCCACGTTCAAGTTTAGTGTTGAGGTGCATCTTACATCTCACCAATCTATGGTCACTACCTGTGTTGAACTTGTTTAGCACACTGCAGTCTTCTATGACGAATTTTTTGTTACACATAATAAAATCAATTTCACTTGTCGTCCCATTTGGATGTCTCCATGTCCATTTCCTGTGTGGCTTTTTCTTGAAAAAAGGAGTTCAAGATGAAAAACCCTTCTGCCTCTGCAAACTCAACGAGAGTATTTCCACGCTGGTTTCTGTTGCCATGACCGAATTTACCTACTGAAGTTTCATTCTGTTGCCGTTGCCCTATTTTTGCATTGAAATCTCCCATAATTATCTTCAAATGCTGCTTACCTTTATTATTTAAATGACAAATTTCCTCATAAAATTCTTCAATTTCTTCTTCAGGATGACTTGTGGTGGGTGCATAAGTTTGAATAATCTGAGCCTGGTATCTTTTCGAGAGTTGGATAACAAGTCGTGCAGCTCTGTCAGAGGAACTTTCAACTTCTACAACTTTGTCCTTCAGTTTCTTGTTTATTATAAATCCAACACCACTAGTTCTGCCAGTATCTGTCCCACGATAGTAGAAGAGATGTCCACTTTTCAGTTCGATGAGATCTTCTCCTTTTCTCCTTACCTCACTTAGCCCCACGATGTCCCACTTGATCCTTTGTAGTTCCTCTTCCAATTCAGAAGCCTTGAATCAGAAGATAGGGAGCGTCCATTGTAAGTAGCCAAGGTCAGCATCAGATGGCAGCCTAGTCCGGTCCTCCGGGGATTCTTAGCACCCTCTGCCTTCATGTCGCACTGGCCGCTGCCTTGGCCAGGTACATTCCAGCTGCCGGAGACTGAGGGCCAAGATTTAAGTTGTGGAATCATTTTGGAGGTGTTTGGCCATAACTCACCACGCTGGCCAAGCGGGTTGGTGAGTGTGGGATAGCATTTCCTCTGATCCCGATGGTATAGTTATACCGCTATTGGCGGTCGTCAGAGCCCCTTTAGTGGGAACAGGATGCACCACGAGAAGGCGGGGTTGACATTTGTCAAGGAGAGGCTGTGATGTTACGCATCACCTGACTTGTTGTTAAATTGTTTCTGAAGGAATTGGTCTCCAGAAACAAGTTTTCAAACACATTATTTGCCTGGTTATAAATTCTGCGATACGTCTCGGGCCTAATATACTCTTGTTACTGCTCTTTTTTTACGCTTTCCAACCGTAGGTTGAACAACCGTATATTCTGCAGTTTTGTTCATCTGCCCGTCCGCACGATAACTCGCGTAAAAATGAATCGATTTCGATGAAATTTTAGTATGTGGAAGGGGACCACCTGGGGACGAATCCTATTGAAAATGGAAGAAATGGGGTCAAAGTTCAGGACATAGCAGCGGGTTCCATTCCATTGCCCTAATGCGTCATAACTTGCGTAAAAAATGGTTCTATTTCGATGAAATTTTAGTATGTGGTAGGGGACCACTGGGAACGAACCCTGTTGCAAATAGACGAAATGGGGTCAAAGGTCACGACATAGGAGCAGGATCCATTCCACTGGCCTTATGCATCATAACTCACGTCAAAATGGTTAGATTTCGATGAAGGTTTAGTGTGTAGTAGGGGACCACCTGGGCACGAATCCTATTGAAAATGGACGAAATGGGGTCAAAGGTCAGGACATAGCAGCGGGTTCCATTCCATTGCCCTAATGCGTCATAACTTGCGTAAAAATGGTTCTATTTCGATGAAATTTTAGTATGTGGTAGGGGACCACTGGGAACGAACCCTGTTGCAAATAGACGAAATGGGGTCAAAGGTCATGACATAGGAGCAGGATCTATTCCACTGGCCTTATGCATCATAACTCACGTAAAAATGGTTAGTTTTCGATGAAATTTTAGTGTATGGTAGGGGACCAGCTGGGGCGAATCCTATTGAAAATGGACGAAATGGGGTCAAAGGTCAGGACATAGCAGCGGGTTTCATTCCATTGCCCTTATGCGTCATAACTTACGTAAAAATGCTTCGATTGCGACAGAACTTCAGTATGTGGTTCCGGAGGTATAGTGAACCAATTCTGTTTAATATCATCTAAATGGGGTCAAAGGTCAGAACACATGAGCGAGATTTATTCCACAGCCATTATCCTCATAACTTGACTAAAAATGCTTCTATTGCGACAAAAGTTTAGTATGCTGTTCCGGAGGTATACTGAACCAATTCTGTTTAATATCATCGAAATGGGGTGAAAGGTCAGGACACAGGAGCGAGATTTATTCCACAGCCATTTGCCCCATAACGTGAGTAATAACTTGAGTAATGATTTTTGGTACGTTGGAAAGCGTATCTATCATAATCAACGCATTGCATGATTTTACTAACTTGTCTTGTTTAGATTCAGAATGCATCGGCGGTGTAAAAGTTTGAGACGTAATGCATTCATCATCCAGAGAAGTTGTGAAGATGGGCGATGTACATTGGTATTCCATGCTCGGCGTGAAAATTTGAAAATTTGGATCGATGGCATCGATCTCCATCTCTTCTTGCTGTTCAGGCTCAATTTGTGTAGTTGAAACGGAAGATTGTGGCTCTAGAGTGGAACTCGGGTGAAACACATCCTGGCGCGCGGATTTTTGAGGCTCCCTATATTCCCGTGACCTTTCGGTTGAACACTTAGCTGGCCTTTTCGAATTCCTATCGTTCTCCTTTAGCTGTTTCTTTAACTTTCGTCGGTTCTTATAGTAACCATCCCTTGATATACGCGGCATTTCTAAATTTTTCTCACCAGATTTTTTTATTTAAAAAAATAAATAAATTTTAAATTTACTTTATTTCGGTTTATTACATGCGTCCGTTAGCTCTGACCGTAAGCTACGGAATGCCGGGATGAACTCATCGCTAGAATTATCTATTCGCTAGTTATCAACCTTAAAACGGCATGCGGAGAAACAAAATCATGCGAAATTTAGCTTAACGTTCTGAAGCTACTGTATCGAAGGGTTATGGTGGAGGATTGATTCTTGTTTTGTTATAAATGGAACTTATGTACTATCTAATGATTATTATTTATGTATCCACCATTATTAGTCTCGAAGTGGTGTTCAAAGTGTGACATCTTTTCGTTGCCAAGCGCGGAGAAAGATCTATTGCTACGTCAAAAGGAAAATGTTAGACGATGAAGTGTAACCACAAAGAAAATAGCATGACTATACCTCGTCATAAGTTTGATTATGGAAAGTTGCCCCTAGTTATTTATTTGTGTAGCCACACAGTTAGCTAGCGCGCTCTTGAAAGCAGGAAGAGAACTTACACGTACTGAACCAAGAGATACCTCCGACAAGAGTAATATTCCAGGCACCAGTAGCTATTCACGCAGCCCACGAAGGCATAATGAAACATACATAGAAGTTCACCTCACACAAAACTGAACTTTAACTCCTTCCTTTTCACTTAAACTCACCATTGTATTCACCGTACTCCAGCCCATCCTGCCTAAGAAACAGTTCCTTTGCGATAATTAGGTGTCCCTATCCTATACCTCTCCCCGAAATATAAAAGGAACTAAGTAAAATATTAAGAGACAATGCGTGCGTTAAATTCCTTTCAGGACTGACTACGGTGTTCATTAAGAGGTTCAGTTGTTCCCAGTATACTTAGTGTTAATCTTTCTGCAGCTGCGTTTTACCAATCAACCAAAACTTGCCGTTATTTGGAGGTTCCTGTTGTTCCGAAATGTCCGCTAACGGAACTTTCACCTTATTTTATTTCGGAAATTTCGGCGCTGTGTAATGATATGGTATTATATTTTTCCTTTAATAAGCATAGGAGCTTCTTATGAAAGCTATTGGCTCGTTTCCTATTTGTTGCAGCTCTGCATTGCATGGCAAAAGGAACAGTTTGCTGGTATTGATACATTTTCGAGACAGTAAGTATTCGATATACTTGTTTATCTGATTCGTTCATTCTATGAAAGAAGCTTTGGAAATCCAAACCAGTTCAGCCGTTCCTCTTACGATGCACTATGAAAGAAAAAACAATTTTTTAAGAGCTGTGAAAATAAAAAATTGAAACGTAGGGCGTTCAAAATGTTTTTGACACGCTTTTGTGGATTTTCTTAATTAATAACGAGGAACTATACACAAAAGAGTAAAACTATGCTAGTAATCCGATTTATTGCGGTAAAAATACAAATATACATTTCCAAGATTTCGCAAATCAACCAGATGGCTTCTCAAGAAAGGTGGACAGAAAACTGCAATCTGAATAATAGATCGCTTCAACAAAATGAACGCGGTGACTTGACTGGACTATAAACGAATACATGCGAATATAATTTTCATTCAAAGACACGCAGCGTCATGTTGTTTGGACACGCTGTACCTTGGAGCGAAAGGGGTGTTATGTGAAGAACTGGTTCCGAATTCGTGGCGACTCTAGAGAGACGCTATCATTGCAAGCCTCACTGTTAGTAATGATGTCCAAGGTTTCTCGAATGGCTATAGATTGAGATGTGGAGTGCGGAGCTAATTTTTTTCATCATCCCACATAGGAAAAGCGGACTTCTGATTGACTTCTCTGGAAAGGGCCGAGGTTACTTTACTGCCGCAGTTTGAGTCTCTTTTATGCCCTTTGACTCTAATTCTAACAGAACGTTTGGTCATTCCGATGTAGTATCATCTAGAGCCGTCCGGATATCGTAACGGGATCGCATAAACATCTACCTCGTTGGAAAGCGGGGGTTTGTCAGCAAGCATGGTATATATGTGTGCGTGCGTGTGCGTGTACCTGTGTGTGTGTCATCATCAACGACAACAATAATCAATCCATTGCTGGATGAAGGTCTCCCCAAATTTTTTCCACAATGGTCTGTCTTGAGCCAGTCTGCTCCATATCACTTCCCCATGCTATCGAATTTCCTCCACCCATCTACCATGCGGTCTTCTTCTGGGTATTTTCCAATTCCTTGGGATCCAGTTTAAAATTTTGGTTGTCCATTGGTGGTCCGTTCTCTTGGCAATATGTCCAGTCCATCGGCATTTCATGGATTTTACTCTCATCAGGATGTCTTCCACTCTTGTAAATTTTCTTATCCACGAGTTCTACATCTTTACTTTCCTGGTAACACCAAGCATACATCCCTCCATGCTTCTTTCAGTTGTCAGCAGTTTTCGTAAGTAATTTTCAGCTAAGCTCTATGTCTCCACTCCATATGTAAGCACTGGAAGGATGCATTGATTAAACACTCTTCTTTTAAGACATAATGGCATGTTGTTCTTAAAATTTGTCCTGTTTCTTCCAAAAGTTCTCCAACCAAGTTTTGTACCCCAAATAATTTCTCCACCAATGTAACCCTCGCTTGATATCTGTTGCGAAGGTAAATGTAGGCATCAGTTATCTTCATTTTTTCCCCATCCACTGGTAAATCTTCATTTCTTGTTGAAGCATTGCACCTCACTTTTACCTTCTGAAGCTTCATTTTTAATCCCACTCCTTTGCTCGTGTCTGCAAGTTCCTGGATCATACTCTACAGCTCTTAAGAGACAGCTACAAAAATGACTACGTCATCAGAAAACGAAGATGTGTTAAATAATCTCCATTAATCTTTATCCCTTTGGTTTTCCATATGTAATTCATCATCGTCATCATTGTGAACCATTATCAATCCACTGCTGCATGAAGGTCTCCCCAAGTACTTTCCACAACTGTCTACCTTGAGCCAGTCTCCTCTATGTTGCTCAGGCATGTTTCCAGTTTTCATCCATCCATCTCCTATGTGGTTTCTTCTGGGTATCCAGTCTAAAATTTCAGTTGTCCATCAGTGGTCCTTTCTTCTAGCAAAATGTCCAGCCCATTGCCATTTCATGGATTTTTATCTGATCATGACGTATTCCAATCTGGTCATTTACCTTATCCACGAGTTCTTCTCCATTAGGCCTACTTTTTATGAGACTTCGTTTACTTAACCTGGATACCAAAGGATAGAATTGTTCCTCTCAGTTACGGCTATTTTTGTGATACTATGAGCTTGATTCAGATGAAGAGCACCACGTCCTGCAATATTTCCTTTGTTTTTGATAAAACAACTTAACATGATTCTGGGGCTTGCTAAATTTTAAGTATTCTATAGTAATTCAGGTACGCTTATCACGAATATCACATCCGTTTTCCTCTGTCACCCACAGATTTTTCACAATTTCCCATGTTACTTTTGTTTATATATGACAAAAATAAAAAATATTATGAAGTAATCTGTTATTTTGTATTGTAAAAATTTATATTTGCTAGCTAAAGCAAATTGGAAAATGATTCAATAGATGGATAAGTTTTCATTGGAAATTGATACAATAGATGGCGCCTTTATATCAATGAATGAAACGTTGTGTGTTTTTTCCAATTTGAATATTGCGTTTCAAGCGATAAGACCGAAGTGTATTTCGCTCATTTTAACTGTTGTGTTGTTCGTTATTACTGCGTTATGGCGTCAAGAGACTGTGTTAATAGTCCTGATTCATTTTGTTATGTATGTGGTAGTTTTGTGGTGAAAAATAGGCAACTCAAATTAACGGATTTTGTCAAAAAGGCGTATCAGGCTTATATTGGTATAAAGGTTGGAGACCAGGACAAGAAATGGGCGCCACATCATGTTTGTCACACGTGTGTTGGGCAACTGAGAAAATGGACTCAAGGTAAGAAAAAATATTTTCCATTTGCTATTCCAATGGAATGGCGGGTTCCAGTGAGTCATGAGGAATGCCATTTTTGCTTAACCACACCAATAAAGGGCTACAGTTGCAAAAACATAAAAAATATTGTCTAGCCAATGACTCCCTGTGCTATCAGACCTGTACCTCATGGTCCTGATTTACCTGTTCCATCACCTCCTACATCAATAGATTTTTCATTAGCTTCAGAAGTTGAGTTAAATTGCAGTGAAACGGAGGACTTGTACAGCAATACTGAAACTAGTAGTGAAGCACAGAAATTTACACAAAATGAACTAAATGAATTGGTACGGGATTTAAATCTGCCGAAGGAAAGTACACAAATTTTAGGATTAAGACTCAAAAACAAAAGGCTACTTGCTTCAGGAATAACATTTTCATGGTACAGAAACCGAGAAAAAGAATTTGTTGAATATTTCGCCCAAGAATAGCTTGTATTTTGCTGAGACATTACTGGACTTATATTGCATTTGTCTTCCATTGTTCACGACCCATCACATTAGTAATTGTTCATTGATTCTAGTATGATAAGCTTAAAAGACGTTCTTTTGCATAACGGCAACACCCCCGCAAAAAAAAACAAAAAACAAAAACAGTTGCTCATTCAGTACATCTGAAGGAATCTTATGAAAATCTTGACGTTCTCCTTCATAAAATAAGATAATAGGAATACAGCTGGCAAATTTCCGCATATCTTAAAATTCTGAGCATGACATTAGGGCAGCAAAGTGGCTACATAAAAATGCCATGTTTCATCTGTGAATGGGACAGTAGAGCTTATAAGCAACATTAGATCACAAAAACATGGCATAAAAGAGAAAACTTGATTCCTGGATCGAAGAACGTTCTCCACCCGAACCTAGTGGATCCGGAAAAAGTTATTTTGCCACCCTCGTATATTAAAGTAGAATTGATGATGCAATTTGTCAAGGCTCTGGACAAAAATTGTTAATGTTTTCAATATTTGATTAATGTTTTTCTACATTTATCAGAAGCAAAAATTAAAGGAGTGTTTGGTTGACCCAGATATAAGGCGGTTAACTAAAGATAAAACTTTTAAGGAAAAAATTACTACAACCGAAAAAGAAGCATGGGTTAGTTTCAGAAATGTCATTCAAAATTTTCTAGGCAATTCTACGGTTCGTAATTACAGAGCCATCGTAGCAACTATGCTAGAAAAAATTTAAGAACCTGGGTTGCAACATGAGCGTGAAAATTTCATTTTCTGCATTCTCACCTTGACTATTTTCCCGAAATCTTGGTGATGTGAGTGAAGAGAAAGGTGACAGATTTCAGCAGGAAATAAAATGTATGGAAACAGGATATCAAGGATGAAGGAATGTAAAAATGATGGCGGATTATTGCTGGGGTTTAAAGAGAGATTCTGATTCTGATATTTCTCTGTATAAGACAAGCCGTAAACGTTCGTTTGACGTGAAAGGAAAATGATTTGTAAGAACACGTTAATTTTGATTAATTTTGTTTTTATATTTTTTTTCATTAACTATATTTACCTTCACACAAATGATTTTTCATTACATTGTATCAATATCAATGGGTCGTGGATTATATATTATCTTAAGAAAATGAAACAACATCTATAAATTATGGATAAACAATATATATACACTGAAGTGCCAGAAAAACTGGTACAGACGAGCTTATGCAAAATACATAGCAACGTCACCTATGCGCGTACTCGGTTGCGTCCGCCAGTGCGTAAATAAAGCGATAGACATCCTTGCCAGCTGTCAGAGCTGTTTTCGGCATGAGAATGACAAGTAATAACGATTTAAGCGATTTTCAACGCGGTGTCGTAGTTGGCGCTCGTGAGATGGGCCATAAGTATTTCGGAGGTAGAAACGAATTTCAGATTTTCAAGGACGACCGTTGCAAATGTGTATCGTGACTACAAGATTTCCGGCAGAACCTCCAACCTACGATATCAGTGCGGCCGTAAAAAGACGTTGGTTGAACGTGACCATCGTCAGCTGCCAAGAATCGTTTCACGCGTTAAGCGTGCAACACTCGCAGGTATAATCGGAATTCAATGCTGGAGCCTCAACAAGCATCAGCGTCCGGACTGTGCACCGTACCCTGCACGATATGAGCTTTGGGAGCCAACGCCCAATTCGAGTCCCCTATATGGGTGCACGACACAGAGCTATGCGCCTCGCTTGGGCACTGCAACACCGCAGCTGGAAACAAGGCTACTGGAAACAAGTAGCCTGGTCTGATGAATAGCGTTTCCAACTGTATCGGGCAGATGGAAGCATTCGTGTGTGGCCCAAACTCCATGAAGCCATGGATCCCGCCTGTCAACAGGGATATGTACCGGCTGGTGGGGGGGGTCCGTAATGGTACTGGGTGTGTTTAGTTGGACTTCACTGGGACCCCTTGTACGTCTACAAACGTCTGTGACCGGCCAATGCTATGTGCTCATTCTTTCTGGCGAGGTACACCCGTTCATGTCCTGCATTCAAGCTGATGGGTTGGGCCTGTTTCAAGAGAACAATGCACCTCCCCACAAGTGTCGGGACGCCACATTATGGTTAGAAGGGCTTCATTTGAATTTGGGGTGTTGCCATTCCCACCCAAGTTTCCAAATCTGAACGTGAGTGATACAACACATTTAGGATGCCATGCAACGCGCTATCGAACACAGGAATTCGAGACCTCGGAATACACCCGAATCGTGGAACGCTCTGCAGGAAGTATGGTGTGCATTGCCTATAGCATATTTCCAGAAGCTAGTGGAGTCGTTGCCCCGTCTTATGTCCGCAGTCCTGCGCTCCCGTGGGGACCTACTAAGTGTTAGGCTGGTGTACCAGTTTTTCTGACACTTCAGTGTATATATACAATTTATTTATGATTTTATTTTCACAATTGTGAAAATTCCTTACGTACCAGAGGAAAATAAATGTCATTTTTGAAATCAGCATAACAAAATAAATCCAAAGCACTTGAAATAATGTAAACCCCAGTTGAAAAGTTACATTTTGTAGGGTAGTGATATAATCAGTCAGCTCACGAAGCGAATTCGTTTGCACCGTAAGCTAAAGATCAGTTCTGGATTCTTGGTATCATCAGTCTGTAGATTGATTTAAATATACCGTACTGTATTTTCTCTGGAACTGTTACATCAAATTTATATCTGAATCAACGATTAGTTCTTTACTGTGTTAACTCCTTCCAGAGAAAGAACTGCTAAAGGGTAGCCTCCAGAGAATTTCCGACCCAGCAACTCAATTAAAAGCCTTAATTAAGTGATGAAAGCTTAGAATGTTTTTCTTTGTCGCACAGCCAAGATAGTGACAATGCAATAGAAGAACGAATGGGACTGGCAACGCTTTCTTGATGGAGTTTAACATCGTGCGCTCTTCCCTGAGGCTTCTTTCTTCTGTAATAGGGAGGCTCCTCCTCGATGTTTTTCTTTCGTTGTTTTGATCCCGAGAATTTGATGGGGAAAACATTCTCAGGTAGACAGTACAATAAAATCTGAATTGACATAAACGTCCGTTACGGGACGCGAAATAATTATTATTGTTGTTTAGCTTTCTTTCTGTGTGTGTATGGGAAACGTTTTTTCTTTACTTCTGAGTTTAACTACCACTTTATTGATAGCAGTTGACTATCCCAAAGGCAGCATAGTTGGTTTCAGAGAAGGAAGAGAGTTAGTACCATTAGAGAAGCGTAGCATCAATTAGATATCCATGATCTGAAACCGGAATTATATCTGACGAAGAGTCAGAGGTCAGCACGTAGACCACTACGCCACCGAAACGGCGAAAAAATTCACGTATTCGTGTCAAAACCAGTATGCTATGACTGATAAAAAATTCAGAACACTGAATCCAAATCTTGTATAAAAAAAAAAATTACGAATATTTTCAGGCGGAATTGCAACTAATTACATTGTTTCAGCGATCCATCTTCAGCTTCATTTAGGCTATCATACCTCAAATGTAGCCAAGTAGTGCAATACCGCTACAACGACAAACAGGGTTGGGATTTACTAATCTCAGACATTTTCCACTGATTAAATGACACTGGTACTTCAAAGCCTTTAGCAATCACGGCTCATTAATCTTGTGTTGCTCAGTATGCCATAATGCACGAAACAGTCTGCTTGCTTCTTTCAGAATCTCTCCTCTCCCCTTTACAACTTAACAAAAGCAGGGATTAGTGCTAGGACACTGCACGAAGATCCCGATCTGCAGTCTTGATGTGCATTCACTTTCGGAAGCTTCTCCAAGGCGATCACTGTACTCTTCCACGGAGAAGGCATGCGGTGCCATGAGAGGAAATAATATCACACCAGGAAATTCAAACACCTGCTTTACGTTTTATTTTAACAACAATTGTGACTGCGGGTAATTTCTACTAAATCCATACCGTATAAATTCAAAGAACACGTGGGAATAGGAAATCCCTCTTACTCTAGGACGGCGTTTTCTGGCTGTCGTAGTAGTTTAGATAAGGGTGTTTGGGGCTTTATCCTCATTAGAGGGTTCATGGTGTTCATGAATTGTCTATCATTTGACAAGACGATTGGGGAACGTGACGGATGATTGCTTTCTCTTGATATTTGTTGCCGAAGGAAAATGAAGGCACCATTACGTCCACATTTGCTCCATCAACTACCATATCTTCAGTTTTTTGTGAAAGCACTGTACATCGATTTTGTTTTCTGTCAGATCATTTTTATTCCCACTTCTTTGCTCTTTTCAGCAAATTCTTGAATCATATTTGCTGACGACATTATCAGCAAATCTGAATATTCCAGTAGAAATCTGAGATATACTGAGTCTACGTGCAACGAGATGAGTACTTTGCGCAAATGTTAAAATTCTTATTGTTGAAAAACCATCTTATAAAAATAAAATTCATTATCTTAATTAGTTCTTAATTACATTCACTATTTAAACGATTACTAATGAATTCATGAAACACTTAGAGCATCATATTAAATTTCTTTAAAGACCCACAGGTCTTGAGGGAAAACTTATAATTGTGATATTTTAATTATGTCAAATCCAAACGAATTTATGTTTCTCGGATGTTTAGTCATAATGAGCAGAAGTTATCTTCAAAATGGAAAAACAAGAATATGCAGTTTATGCGTATTCTTGTTCATTATCTTAAACTGGTGTAAAGTGAACATGTGTGGGCGAATTAACAAATTGAGAAATATAAATTTTCGAAGTCCTATAAAATTTAATGAGTTTATTTTTCTACAATATTATGTTACAACTCTCTGTTCTATTTAAAAATGTGCCTGTCCCTTGAGTAACAAAATTCCCTTCATTTAAATGTCTAATGATAAAAATAAATTCATAATTATTGAGAACAACTGTATGCTACAGAAAGAAAAACAATATCTTTTAAGATAAATTAAACTTCCCGAAACATATCCTGCGTTAACCGAAATTCTTATTCTTGCGGTCATTAGGATAAGTACCAAAAATACAGAGAAGGAAGTTTGATTGAAATTTAATATTCATTAACATTTTAATTGGAATGCACGAAATTCCTTAGAAATGTGTTGCTCCATAATCTCTAAAACAAAATGGTATTTGCACTCTCTTCTGTTTCTCTCTGCTTAAAAATGAGGAAGAATATTTTCAAAGGAGTTGCTTAATGATGCGAAAATGTACTCGAAATCCCTTAATGAGCGAGTGAACGTTCCATGATTGAAAAGAATTCAAGTAAATTATTTGAAATATGTTTCTCATAGTTTTTCAGTTTACATCATGTAAATATGAAGGTATTTCATACTTTTACGTTAACGCACATGATATACATTGCTGGCCACCCAAAATGCAACACCAAGAAGGAAGCATCCGATTGGCCTGAAATTCGCGGCATGCGTCCCCGCGAGAGGACATGCAAACGATTAGCATTGCAGGGCATATGCAAATCATGTGCGCCCGGCACGCCACCGAGACGCACTATAAGAAGGGTGAACATAAGGCACGGTGTAAGTAGTGGAAATATGTTGTGCTGACGGACCTGTGCGTCGGAAGCTTCCTAATGCCTCGTTGCAGAATACGGCAGTCATACCAGCACGTTTCGGAGTTCGACAGAGGACGAATAAAGGCTTATCGCGACAGCGGTTTATCATACCGAGACATCGGCGCCCGTGTGGGACGTCATCCAGCAAGAGTGAGGCGAGTATGGATTCGGTGGGTGCAGGAGAGACAGAAGGACCGACTTGAGCAATTGCGCGGCACACCACCAAACGAGAGGACCGACATGTTGTGCGGCGGGCATCGACGGCTTGCACCGCCGTATCACGAACGTTAGCGCAGGAATTAGGGTGTGTTGCGCAACAATCTGTGTCAGCACGTACCGTTCGACGTCGTCTGCAGGAGCGGGGACTTCTCGCACGGCGCCTATTACTCCGATTACCATTGACGTTACACCACCGACGAGTGCGACAGCAGTGGGCCGTTGAACGCCGCTCCTGGACTACGGCACGGCACTACGTTGTCTTCTCCGACGAATTCCGCTTCTGCCTACAACACCACCATGGTCGGATTCGCGTGTAGCGGCACCGCGGCGGGAGACTGTATGACGCCTGCATTATGCATCGCCATACCGGTCCGTTGCGTGGCGTTATGGTTTGGGGCGCAATTGGATATGACACACGCACCCTTCTGGTACGCATCACCGGTACACTCAACAGCCACCGCACCATCTCCGACGTTTTGGAGCCTGTAGTCCTCCTTTACCTGCAGGACCTGCCAGCGGCCACGTTTCAACAGGACAATGCGCGCCCGCACGTGGCACGCATCGTGAAACAATTCTTCACGGCCCACCAGGTGTCACTGCTGCCGTGGCCCGCCTGTTCTCCCGATATGTTGCCCATCGAACACGTCTGGTCGCTGATCGGCAACCGATTGGCCCGGCCACCACCTGCGGCTACGCCTGATGAACTGTGGCAACGTGTGGAAGCAGCCTGGACCGACTTACCCCAAGCCCACATCCAAAGCCTCTTTTGTTTGATGCCGTGGTGTGTACCGGCCGTTATTGCCAGCCATGGGAGCCACACGAACTATTGATGTCTGCGTGTTCCGCAAGTCGCACGGGCCTGTAAGCTCAATCGTTTCATCTTTGTATCTGTTGTTATGTGTCCAGTAAATCTGGCTTTGCTATCTCGTGTCCTTCTTGGTGTTGTATTTTGGGTGGCCAGCAGTGTAGATACAACGATGTTGAAGAAAACTGAAATGTGCATTTAATTATATGAAATAAAATTTTACATATATAATTAATTTCGAGTATTTTTATATGTTTATGCTTTTTAAAATACGACTAGGTAAATATTTTGGTGCAAAAAATCATTTACTTTTGGCCCTTTTATCATTTCCTGAAATCAATTGCAAAACTGAAGCAGAGACACTTCTGAAATTTAATGGAATTGCCATTTTTGGAGTTACCGGTTTCAATTTAGATTTATTGCCGTTTATAGAGTTATGTCCAGGTTTACGAAAGCCCTCTTTTTTGCAATTAGTCGCATTCATACTGTGAGCAAACGAAGAGCCAAAGCACGCGGGGAAAACAACAACAAGAACAACGTGAATTGAGTTTCTATTTCATTCTTGGAAGACGAAGTTATATTTCGATCGATATCGTTAAACAGAATAATATCCCTTCATCTGCACCATGTTCAAATTTGCGAAGCACAGTTAATAAAGTTAGAAAAGAAAAAGTAAAAAAAAACATATCTTCTTATTTTCCAGATCATGCATCAAGCGACGAGGTCTTGCATGTCGACGAAGCATCAATTTCGTTGAACGAGATTTGCCGAATGTCAGCTGCTTCTGCCATTTTACTTATTGGATGAAGACATAAATAAACAATGTTTTTTTTTTCTGGGGCCTTTATAGCTTCAAAGATTCCTAAGCCGTGTGAAGCCTATAAGAAACTGCACTTTAAAATGACGCGGGTTTCATTTCCATTCCTCGAATTGTATTTTAAAAATTAGGAGAAACTCTGTCTGCAACGCACTTCATATATTCTCCAGTAATATATTGCCTTGGCCAAAAAGTAATTGCGTTCTTTTTGCTGTGTAAATGAAAGGCGAATTTTGAATGGGAATAAAAACTTTAGTCAACAACATGTTGTCCATTTCGTTCAATGAACTTTTGCCATCTCATAGACAAGTTCATGATTCCGCGCTCAAAAAAAGTTTTTGTTTTTTTTTTCGGCAAAAAGAACAGTTCCAGGAACGATTTGATAGCCTCATCAGCAGTGAAGATTTTACCATTCGAGGCGTTTTGCAACGAACGAAACAAATGGTAGTCTGATGGCTCCGGGTCTGGCGAATATGGTGAATGTGGTAACACATCCCATCCAAGCTGTAACAATTTTTGAAGAGTGACCAAAATTGTATGTGGTTTTGCGTTATCATGTTGAAACACAACACCTTTGCGATACACCAATTCTGGACGCTTCTGTTTGACTGCATCACATAATTTAGTCAGCTGACGACAGTACACCCCCGAATTAATGATTTGGTTCCTTGGAAGCAATATAAATACACAATACCTTTGAAAACCTACCAAACTGACCCATAACCTTCCTTTGGTGCATATCTGCTTTTGAAATTTTTTGAGCAGGTTCAACTTGATCTTTTGATCTTTTTCGTTCGACGTTGCTGCAAACGATCTTTTTTTCATCGCCTGTTATCATACGTTTAAAAGATGGATCGTTTTCTTCACGTTTCAAAGCGAATCGCAGATGTCAACGCACTTAGTGAGATGAATTTCTTTGAGCTCATGTGGTTTTCAATGTAATTTATTTAAGAAAATAGGCTGTTACATCATTATTGTTCACGCCCATCAAAACATAAAAATACACATGACATTTCTAATGATATGCACACATGAAAGAGGGTAAAGCTACCCAGATTAAAACAATAAAAACACGAATGCAGGCAATCATTCTATGAGTATCGTAATGGTACAGGAATCTGGTGTCCAGTGCAGCCCCATAATACGTGAAACACAACTAGAGAAACACAGGAAGCATATTTAGCATATGAGAGCAAATAACAAAATGATTTCGGAAGAGTGTGCTAGAACAGAGAATGTAAGTAAATATAGCGATGTATGTAATAAACGAGAACAATACACAAAACACAAGATACAACATCGCAAAGTCGGTGACACATCAAGAACTTTGATCATAAAATACAGGAATGCTAACGGAGAAATATCGTCACAAAACACGATTCACCTAATAAGACATAATGACATACTACAGGATAAAAAATATGTTCTTGAGCAAAATCACATATAATATGCAATGTAAGAAAAAAGGAAATTTGTACAACTTGTTGCCACACAAATAAAGTTAATTAACAGTACACACAATGTGACTCGACATTGGCGAGGAAAAAAAAGGAAACTGAAGAAAACAGTAAAGACACAATACACACTAGGTACGTTGAGTAAAAAAACAAAACATTAGAGAACAGTAAATACAACCTGGCGGAAACAAAATCAAAAGCTTGATGAGGCAACGTCTCGGGAACAGTATACCACCTTTAAAAAGTCATGTTTTTTTCAACATATTGAAGGAAAGAAAAGGATGACGCAGTTCTACACTCTGTTCTGAAAACGACTCAGAGTGGTTAATATCGTTAAAGTGCACAAGTAACACAATTATCACTCAGGGAAGCTATGCAAATGGAATCTACAAGAGAGGTGCAGACCCTAGATTATGAAGGTTATGAAAGAATTACAATGTCATGATGCCGATACAGAGAACAAGAAAGAATACACTAGAAAAATGTGCAGCACATTTTCAGAGTGATACGATAATAACGTGATCGCCTATAACACGGATAAAAACTATAATAACTATGTATAAGTACGTACAAACAATTACGATATTTACAGAAAACAGCAGGCAAGTAACATTAATCATAAATGGGGTCACAATAGGAATGAAAAAAAAAACACGTACTGTGGTGCGAAACTCCAGTATGTACAACACAATACAATGTTAATATGGTACCATAACTATGCGTACGTGGGTTGCCACAGTGTGGCTACTGAGAAAAAAAAATTAAAACACAGAGCACTCTTGGCACGGTGAAACAAATATCTAGCGAAAGACACACTGGACTTAGTGCAACCAAACACAAAAAAAAAAAA
Source organism: Macrothele yani (assembly GCA_039090855.1). Lineage (NCBI taxonomy): Eukaryota > Metazoa > Arthropoda > Arachnida > Araneae > Macrothelidae > Macrothele > Macrothele yani. Next base: position 86,625,595 of record CM076998.1, on the reverse strand, counting down.
AAAAAAAAAAAAACCACACAACATATACTCAAATGGTGAGACGGACGGAATTCCCATCCATCGTAAACCATCCTGAGTGCTCGGTCCATGTGGTGTGAAATGTTGTGAGAGAATTTGACGATAGGGCGGTGTTATATTCAAGTCGAAGGCGTGCAACTATTCGGCCTCGAAAGCAAGATAGCAAACGACTTCCGGCCTGCAGAATTGAAAGTGGCTGCGATGCAGAACGTTGTGATTAATGAAACATATGAATGACATGTTTGAGAAGTACAAATAGAAAACAGCTGGTATCTGGTAGACGTGTTGGCGGATGCTTCGTTAATAGAAGCCACGGATATGCTTGTAATGGAAGATCTTGAGAAACGATGAGGCCAGCCAGGCGGAAAGCAGAATTGAGAAGAGGTAGCAGGATAGGGTTGAGCTCATGTGGTTTTCAACAAATTTTATTTAAGAAAATAGGCTGTTACATCATTCGCGCCCATCAAAAACATAAAAATACACATGACGTTTATAATGATATGTACACATGACAGAGGGTAAAGCTACCCAGATAAAAATAATAAAAACACGAATGCAGGCAAGCATTCTATGAGTATCGTAATGGTACAGGAATCTGGGGTCACGTGCAGCCCCATAATACGTGAACTACAACTAGAGAAACACAGGAAGCATATTTAGCATATGAGAGCAAATAACAAATTGATTTCGGGAGTGTGTGCTAGAACAGAGAATGTAAGTAAATACAACGATGTATGTAATAAACAAAAACAATACACAAAGCACAAGATACAACATCGCAAAGTCGGTGACACAACAAGAACTTTGATCAGAAAATACAGGGATGCTAACGGAGATAATATCGTCACAGAACACGACTCACCTAAAAAAGACATAATGACATACTACAGAATAAAAATATGTTCTTGAGCAAAATCATGTGGTACCCTAATATCGAGCTTACTAACGTATCCCAATTTCTTTAAATGGTTTTCAACGCTCGATTTCGATATGTTCAGATTTTCAGCAATCTCTCCTCTCGTTAAACGCCGAATGGATTCGATCAATGCCTTTATTTTGTCGTCATAAACTTCGATTGGCTTTTTTGAGCGTGGTGCATCTTTCACATCAAGATCTCCAGACCGAAATTTCGCAAACCAATTCTGATACTGCCGTAGTTTTAAGGCATCTTCACCATACACATTACATAACTTTTTATGAGCTTGCACCGCGTTTTTTTCTTTTAGGAAGTAATACAGCAAAACATGACGAAAATGTTCCTTTTGATTGTCCATTTTGAAATCGACGCCGAACAAACACTTGTTAACGAAATCGTACTTTCTGTAACTTGAACTGTCAGCTGTCACGTTACATAATGAACTTGTGGTTTCAAATGACGTTAGTTACATTTCAAGATATTGTGGCGTATATTATAAATTAACGTTCCTTTTTAGTTTCTTTCCTTAGGTAAATTTTGGTTAGTTCTCAGGTATACTTCACACTTAACGTGATATCTTCTCCCTCAAGCGAATACTGTAGGCAACACAATTGATGTCACAACGAACGTGACGTGTAACTGTATAAGATAAGAACCATAGATAAAAACAACCATACAACAGTTGCTCGTGTGGGGTGTTCATTTGTGTTAGAGATGTGTTTTGTGATTTCTATACTATCCTGAAATGCTATTATATGTGTTGGAGAAATAAAGCATCATTTACAGTAAGTTGCCTTCTGTTTAAATGTTTCGTCTGGCCGTTGAGGTTTAATTTAGGAACTCTTTCATCGTATGGTGATGTTTTAAAATAATGTAAGAAGAACGACAAAGGATCAGTACGAAAAGACCTTACGTTATAACATGTTTCGCCATCTACGTGTAAATGGTATGGAAACCTAATACCTGCGTTTCCATTGATCGCTCTTGTGTTATTTTCTACAAAAAAGGCTCATTTCTTAGAGATACGTTATTTGGAAATAAGAAAAGCTAGACTACAAAAATGTGTTGTCACATGTTTCTGAGCACTTGTGTATATATTAATCACTTTTGAAAATTTCATTTTGCGTTGGCAAGCTTGATAAGTCAAACGATCGTTCCTTTTTGAGCTACGTATAGTGTTGGGTCTCCCTTTTTTTGTGTGAAACGCACACCAGAGTGGACTGGGTACTGCGACAAAGTGGAACACACGAGGATGATGACGTGCATTTGGCCCGCAGACACATTGAGTTATCAGGTGAGTAAAGGATGGTGGTCGTTAAACGTGCTGTTCGGGCATTCCTACTACATAATTGAAAAAAAAGGGTTAGACGCGGAAGCAGCAGCGAGAAAAAAAAACTTCCGCAGTTGAAGGAGAAGAAACAATGGACAACAGTACTGCACGAAAACTGTTCCTGCGTTTCAGTGCTAAGGTACCAGACACGAAGACTAGCAACTGTGGTCGGAACTAGAGATGATCATGGGCTCCTTTTTAAGGCCCGGGGCCACTCCGGGACGGGACATTTTAAGCCCAGATACTGCCCAGCCCCGTTATATCATTAATTATGACTGGCCCGAGCAGGGTTTGGACATGCAAATTTTCCCTGTATGAATAAGGAAAAACATGACGCATATTGCTTTACTCCTATTTATATTTTCATCGTCAGATAAGAAGGATATGGCTTCCCGTTAATCTCGACCTTCCTCTCTCCCCAAGTTTGATTTTTGTTTTGACCTAATGACAGAAAATCCTCATTTTTTGTATTATAGCTAGCGAAACTTCATATTTTAGTCGCTAGAAAATTTTATACTATCAGTTTTCTACGTATCAAGGAAATAATACATATTTTTTGTACAGACATAAATCAAGTTGTCCTTCCATGTAACGTAACAGCAGAAATTTGAAAATTTGATCGTCCTGGAACGGGAATCGAATCCGCATTTCCCTATTTGCGCTCGAGTATGCTACCATTACAACACCCAGGACGATCAAATCCAAACAACTGAGGCTTATCTGAGACGTCAGATTTTCACTGCACTAATCGAAACAAACGCATCCCATCGTAGCTCTAAGTAATATCGCTAGCAAATGAGTAAATATCAAGTTAAAAAAATGGAATAATTAATACGGACATAATTCAGATTGTTCTTCCATGTAACGTAACAGCAGAAATTTGAAAATTTTATCGTTCTGGAATGGAAATCGAACCCTCATCTCTCGATTTTTAGCACGTCTTTTGTAAAAACAAGTTAGTAAAGTTATGCAATGCATTGATTATGATACGCTTTCCAACATACCAGAAATCATTACTCAAGTTATCACTCAAGTTATGAGGAGGCTGTGGAATAAATCTCGCTCCTGTGCCCTGACCTTTGATCCCATTTCGATGATATTCAACAGAAGCGGTTCAGTATACCTCCGAAATAACATGATAACGTTTTGTCGTAATCGAAGCATTTTTACGTAAATTATGATGCATAAGAGCTGTGGAATATATCCCGCTCCTGTGTACTAACCTTTGACCCCATTTCTTCCATTTTTCAATAGGATTTGTCCCCAGGCAGGTCTCTACAACATACTAACATTTAATCCAAATCGAAGCATTTTTACGTAAGTTATGACGCATAATGGCGATGGACGTGATTCCGCTCCTATATCCTGACTTTTGACTCCACGTCGCCCATTTTCAATAGGGTCTGTCCTCAGGTTAGCCCCTACGACATAAGAAACATTCATCGAAATCGAACCTTTTTTACGTAAGTTATGACGCATAAGAGCTTTGGAATGGATCCCGCTCCTATGTCTTGGCATTTGACCCCATTTCATTCACTTTCAATAGGGTTCTTTCCCAGGTGTTCTCCTACCACATACTAAAATTTCATCGAAATCGAACGATTTTTACGCGAGTTATCGTGCGGACGAACATACGCACATCACGCGTGACGTAATGAGGCAGATGGGAATTACGACCATGTGCTCGCAAGAGTGTGACGTCGTAAAATTTAATAGAATCCCCAAACAACGCGTTACGTAATGAGACGGATGCTGTGACCGCGCGCCAACATCTCAAGCGCGAGAGTGTGACGTCATAAGATTTCCAATCATGGGTAACATTAATGCGACTACGCCATGACACTAAAACGTGGTAATTCGGGGTGGTTTTTTAACCCACTAAACGAATGTTCCTAAAGTCGAGATCAAGCTAAAGCGATTTATAGTACCAGAAAACGGTAGGTTAACGACTTTCATCAAAATCCTTAGATCCGTTTTCATAACAAAATTTACATGCATACAAGAACTGCTCCTTTCATAGCATGGGATAAGGACAATGGAATGGATCCCAATCCTATGTCCTGACCTTTGACCTCATTTCGTCCATTTTTAATAGGGTTCATCCCCACGTGGTCCCCTACCACATACTAAAATTTCATCGAAATCGAACCATTTTTACACACGTTATGACTCATAAGGAAAAGGGAATGCATCCCGCTCCTATGTCCTGACCTTTGACCCCACTTCACCCGTTTTCAATAGGGTTCATTTCCATGTGGTCCCCTACGACGTAGTAAAATTTAATCGACATCGAGCCATATTTACGCAGGGTATGACGCATAAGGGCAATGGAATGGATCCCGTCCTATGTCGTGACCTTTGACCCCACTTCACCCATTTTCAATAGGCTTCGTCTCCAGGTGGTCCCATACCGCATACCGAAATTTCATCGAAATCAAACCATTTTTACGCGAGTTATCGTGCGTACAGACAGACGGACAAAGCTGGAGCCTATACGCTTCTTCAACCTACGGTTGGAAAGCGTAAAAAAGATCGTACTTATGTTATGGGTTTGTCCATCCGTCCGTCCGTCTGTGGACACCATATTTCTGCAACTGTTAGTCCAATTTGAAAAATTCTCTTTGCATTGGGAAGCCTGAAATATGCGAATAATGATCCTACATTTCGTTATGTTTTTCTTTGAGATGTATATGTTCGCCGCTAGAGGGAGTAAATGCAAATGATATCGAATTCAAAATGCACTTTATTCCATATATTTGCTTCTAAACATCTGGCTGAAAAATTCTTTCACTATTCGAATCCGTTTTTGTCGAAGAGTACTTTGGGAATAGTAACTTTTTGAAGTTATGCATAGATTTTCCGCTAGGGGCGCAAAAAAAAATTGCATTTCCCCGATATCTCTACTTCTAGAACTCCGATTCGAAAAATGTTTTCTTCAGCGGATACAGCTCTTGATGAAAAATGTTTGAATATAATTTGTAATTCTTAGTAAAGAACGGTTTGGCCATCATGAGGCGTAAGTGTTAATTTCTTCTTATGACGTATTTGCCGTAAAATCTGAGCTTCTAAAATTTCGATTGAAAAAATTCGTCGTAGATCGATGCCACTCAGGTTAATAGATCTTTTTCGTAATATTTTCTTTTTTAAAATCATGCGTGGTTTTGCCCGCCAGGGAACGTAGATGTATATCCTATTTTTGTCAATATCTTTACTTCTAAAAGTCGGATTTAAAAAAATTCCTTCTTTGTTGGATAGCGTTTCTGGGATAACAGCTGCAAAAAGTTTTTCATATGATTTCAAAATTTTCAATAAAATCATAGAGTTTCCGCTAGGGCGTAAAGGTAAATTGCGTATTCCCCGATATCTCTGCTTCTAAAGCTCCGATTTGAAAAATTGTTTCTGCGCCGGATACAGCTCCTGATGGGAAATCTTTTGCATATAATTTCTGATTTTTGGTAAAAAAAATGGTTTTTTCACCAGAAGGCACAAGTCTTAATTTGCGCTTCTGATGTATTTGCAGCAAAATTTGAGCTTCTAAAATCTCTATCGAAAAAATTCTTGTGTGGACCGATACTACTTACATCAATAAATCTTTTCGGAATATTTTCTTCTGAAAATAATGCATGGCTTTTCCGCTAGCGGGCATAGATGTATATCTTATTTTCAACAATATCTATACCTCTAAGAGTCCAATTTGAAAAATTCCTTTTTTTGTTGGTTAGGGTTTCTGGTGTGAAATGTTTTCATATAATTTACAAATTTTCAAGAAACTCATGGATTTTCCGCTAGGGGTGATAAGGTAAATTGCGGTTTCCCTGATGATTCTGCTTCAAAAACTCCGATTTGAAAAATTCTTCATGTATCGCATACAGCTCGTGATGGAAAATGTCTTGCATATAATTTCTGATATTTCGTAAAGAATGGTTTGGCAACCAGGGGGCGTAAAGGTTAATTTCTGCTTCTGATGTATTTGAGTTCCTGAAAACTGGAGTGAAAAAATTCTTTCCTGGACCGACACAGCTTTCATCGAAAAAATTTATGAGAATATTTTCTTCTTAAAATAATGCATGTTTTCCCCGCCAGGGAGCGTAGATGCATATCATGTATATGTCGATATGACTGCGTCTAAGAGTCCGATTTGAAAAATTCTTTATTGGAGAGCTTTTCCACTGAGAAATGTTTCTCATATAATTTCAAATTTTCCTTATCGCCCAAGTCTGCAACCAGAAGGCGTAAGTTCAGTGTTCCGTTTACAGCAATATCTGCGGAATTAAAACCCTATTGAAAAACTTCTTTCTTCGGTCAGATACTACCGTTTTCTGTATCGGTTCCATTGACTTTGAATAGCTTTGATAAATTTAATTCGGGTCAGAACGGATTCAAAAGATGTGCTCATTACACCCGAAAATTCGGTGCCATCGTTCTTGTTTGCTACTAAAAACACTCACAGACATCTCTGAGGTACGAAATGCACGCGAAACACCAATAAGCAATAATTAAGAATTTTAGGCAAAGAACAAAAGAAAGAGACTATAATGTGTTAAAAAAATTAATTAAAGAAATGAAAGGGAAAATAAACTTGAACCTGGGCTCATAGGGCCCATACGTACACGGCCTTCAGTCAAAGTTTGATACAAGATCCCGCACGGGCCTGGGCGGGTTGGAATCCGTTTACGAGCTTTTTGTCATAGTGTGGACCCGTAAACTGGTTAGAATGGCCAACGACCATCAACACTGGCACCTTGGTTGAAACTGTGACAGCAATCTCCAGTGCCAGTACACTATAATTAGAAGCTGGGTGATGTCTTCCCGATCCCCCATCGTTCGTCACCTGCACCAGCTTGCTTAGTTCTCCAGGTGCAATCCCCATGAAATGACATCCCAGTAGAATGAACATTGTATCATTCTCTGTCGCAATGTTTTGTCAAATCCACAGGACAATTGGTTTTGGTTTCGTATCGTAACAGGTGATCAAAAATGGATATTCTTATATTATCTTACCACTGGAAACCATTGAATAAGACCACACAGAGAAGCACAGCGGGTGGTGCAAAGGAAACGGTTGGAGAGGAAAGTCATGCTGTGCATTTGGTGGAATTGTGAATGTCCTGTGTACTAGAAGCTCGTACCAGATGGTCAATGCCGAACAACAGCAGCTGGTCCATGATGCTCTGCGCCAACGCTACCCAGCGCTCGTCAGTAGGAAGTGAACGTACCTGCAAGTGAATAATGCCCCAAGTCACACATGCGGAGTGGCCCGCCGAAAACTACAGGAATTGAAAGTGACTGAGATCATACCACATCCTCCATATAGTCCGGAACTTGCTCCATCCGTGTACAACCTTTTTCGTACCGAGGTCCATTTCCTACAAGAAGGGAAATTTGCTTTATTGTGGATGTGGAATCTGGCATCAGAGAGTTTCTGTTCTTGAAACCTGTCGTACGGTTTCGCGTAATCGTGGTATCATCGCTGATGTCTAGTTTATTAAATAGTTGGGGAGGGGGGCGAAATCGTAAATGAGATGTCACATGCAGAATAGAATGCAACACACCCATTTTCGTCAACCACTGATCAGCGTACGATTTAGTTGCTTTTAAAAACGTTTAATTATATTTACTTTCACTGGCGGTATTACATAGGTATGAAGACTATTACAGAATGCACTCTGTTAACGCCAGATCGTCGAACGGAACTGACGTTCGCTTTTGGAAACCTTTTCTCCGTTATCAAAAACTAGCACAACTTCGGATACTGTCTAGAAGAAAGGGACATTTAATTTTGCATGTAGATTCTGAGTGAAAAGAATATTTGCAGTGTTGTTTGCATTCATGAGTGTGTTTGGGGTTTTACAACACCGTGAGCAACGCAAAGTGTTATAAGCAGTCGTTCGTCCCTAATTTAGAGCTACTAGTTCGAGAAGTGAGAGAGCCAATACCGTAAGGCGAACACACCATCATGCCTCACAGCGATTTGAAACAGAACCATTGGTCACAAGCCAGCGCTTAGACCACTTTGCACACGGTCGGTTCAATATTGGTTCGAGTTAGTACTGAATGTCCCGGAATTGTGAAGGTAGTGTCATTTTCTCAAAATCTAGAGTTCTAGGAATTTCAGACTCGCCGTACTCAAAATGTTTTCTAAAATCAAGCCGAAAGCTATAATTTTGAACTGTGTTTAGGAACACACATCTCGCCGTAAAGTGATTTTGCTTGTTCGCTGTTCGCGGCTTTTAAGTGAAAGCAGATTTTGGTGTGTCAGAAACTAGTTCCGTTCTTCAAAATCGCTTTAAAGTTTGATACCCACTGGTTAGTTCCTCTCTGAAAATGTTAGGCCACTAGTTCCAGAAAAGGGAGAAGATCAGCGTCCTAAGACCCTGATGTCTCATACAGGTCTGGAACCCTAGCCCAGTTTGGACACTATCTATGAACCTATGACTCTGACCCTTCAGATCTGGAGGATTAGAAGGGTGAATCATGTCTTGTAAAATATTCATTCAAGTCCATCCGGACTGCATGAACAGTAGCAAAATGATACATTTCAAATAGCCATAGCATTAAACGAGCTTTATTTTTACACCTTCGAAGAACCGCGAAACCATATACGTACCACAGTATGTTGACGTTATATGGAAAACCTTTTCTCCGTAATCAGAAACTTGAATTCAGAGTCAGATTTAAACTTTTGCTAAGAAGTTTGCTTTGAGTAGAGCTTAAAAATGACCCCTTTTGTTTAGAATTGATATACTTAAAATTTTGATTGAGTGCCTTAAAAAAAAACTACTTTCATCACATAGTTCTACTAGCATTCGTGTTGCTGATAGAACATCTGTATTTCCAAAACAAAGAAAAAATATTACATTTTTATCTTCGATTCCAAAACAACACTGAAAGACATTTAGGTGAGACAATGAAGTGTACCAGCGGGATCAAACCGATTCCCCATTTCGTGAAAACGGAGATCGAAGGAGAAAGCTGTTTGAAAAGCGAAAAGCGTGGGGTGGAAAAACCGAAATTATGAGATAAGGTGGAGTTTAATTAGAGCCGGCATCATTTTATGCATTTAATCAGGAAACAGTCTTATTTTTCTCAATTAATTTCGCTAAGGAGAAACTCTTAATTAAATGCCAGGGTCACGACTTAAAATTACTATGCAGATACCTTACCACGCTTGAAAACGTTTTTATTCTGATTAAAGGGATTTTATCTCTTAATTTTAAGTCTGCTGCTTCAGATTTTATGTAGTAATGTATCGAAAAGTAGGGTACGATAAAAATGGAATTTTCTTCTCATTTTGATTTTGGAAAGAGATCGATGAAATTAGTTTAAAGTTAAGCAAAATCTTTGACGTGGTACTAACTTTAATAAGAAGCTACTTGCTGGTAACTCTAGCTACACTAACACACTTTTAGAAAGTGTTGGATGATAAGTAATTTACAAAAATGTTACTTATAAAGATTAAACCAAAAGCTAGATGGTGTTTAATTTATTTCTGTGTATTTGAAGAAAACATCTAAAAGCACATATTCTTTGACAAACGGACAAAATACATCTTAGGATAAATATACAAAACAATCACCCTTTTAATCTGGAGGATAAGAAGGGCGAATCATGTCTTGTAAAATATTCATTCGAGAAACAGCGCTTGCAAGGGATCACAGACATGCTTTACCAAGAGAACGAGCTGAATTGAAGAGCATCTACAGTACTGAAACCTTCATAAGCATATTATAACGATAAACTGAAAGAACAAATCATTTTAAACGTCGCCCATATATTTCTTTTATTGTTTATGCAGATTAATTCTGTGGACACATTGTGTGCAAATGCTACAAAGTATTGCAACGTCAAATATTTCTATACACATTTGCATAACCGAGAATATTAATAAAAAAACAGTCAACTTTTGATAATTTAATTACAAAAATAGGGTTTGTGAAAGCGATATGTTATGCTTCACATAATTTTAATGCTACCCAGTAAAATATTTATTAATACATTGACCTAATGTTAATACATCAAAAATTGCTTTTTTAAATTTCTGAGTTTGTCGTGGTATTATGTGTAATAAGGTATTGTATCTGCGTAATATTTTAAGTGATGGCACCGTCATTTAGTTAAAACTTTCTCCTTAGGTGAAACTAATTGAGAAAAAAATATGACTGTTCCCTGTTTAAATGTGTAAAATGATGCTCTAATCAGAAAGATATGTTCAATGAATGTAAGGCAATAAAAGAAGTCTGTTGTCAAAACTGTTAGTACCTAATCAATTCTTTATACATAAGAGCTCAAGTTAAATATGATATTGCTTTTATAACCACCTAGTTGCGTCGTATTTCACTTTTTCCTCATTTTCCGAAAACCTCTCTTGCACTTTGTTCCTTTTTATTTCCTAAACGTTAATTATAGGTGGTGTGTTCAATCCTGACAGCTAGTAATTTTGTATCAAATATTAGAGCTTATTTTGCTATATCCTAAAACATATTCCAAAATATTTTCACATGGGACATTGCAATGTGGATAAACATTCACAGGTAAATCACTGAATATCACGCTTTCTGACATTTTACTGTTTTTTTCTGAAATTTTACTACATTTCTGAAACTTTACTATTTTTTTCTGAAATTTTACTATATTTGTGAAATTTTTACTGGACTGAAATGTATCGTGTACGAGTTTGTTATTCATAAACACACTTATTGTAGGATTTTTAATAACACTGGTCAACAAAAAAAAATCCTGGCCTGAACTTTTGCAGCAGTTTTAGACTAATTTCAGAGTGCTGATTCCAAATCTGATCTCAGATTTGCTATATCACATCTCATTTTTATGCTATCGGCATACACCATTTTCATTGATTTTACCCGAAATTAACTCTTTGTCACTTATGATTGCAAGTTGTTGCGAGTCAGTGACTGCTTTAGTGTTAAAACATGGGGTTGTATTTTTAGGATAGTGTGTTTATAATATAATTTTATGTAGATATCCACATCTATTTAATATTTTGCTTTTGCAGGTCGTGATCTAACAATGGCTACAACATCCGAAAGAAGGAAATGCAGTAATGACCCAGATATCTTCTGCTACATCTGTGGCAGCTTCACTTTGCAGGATTAAAGGAGCAACATCAATACCTTTGTCAAGAAGGTTTATATTGCCTACTTTAAAGTACGACTTGGAGACCAAGACAAAAATTGGGCTCCTCACAAAGTGTGTAAAACCTGTGTTGAAACTTTGCGATCATGGTCTAAAGGAAAGAATGCTAAGCTGAAGTTTGGTGTGCCAATGGTTTGGAGAGAACCTACAAACCATATGGATAACTGCTACTTCTGCCTTGTCAATGTAAAAGGTTTCAATAAGAAAAACAAACAACACTTATGATACCCAGATATCCTATCTGCCAGATGACCAGTTGATCACTGTGAGAAAATGCCTGTGCCTGTATTTACTGAGCTACCAGAGATAGATGTTGAATCCCTCAGTTTACCTGCTTCTACAGATGATGATGATGATACTCAGATCGATTATACGCCATCTGATGCAGATTGTGATAAAAATTTCTCTGTTTAGTCAGCCTGAATTGAATGATCTTGTAAGAGATTTGTATTTGCCGAAGCAGTTTGCTGAATTGTTGGCTTCCAGGCTGCAAGAGAAAGGACTACTCAGATCTGGTACTAGTGTATCTTTTTATCGTAACAGAGAAGAAGCACTGCGAAAGTACTTCCATTCAGATGGTCAACTTGTTTATTTTAATGATGTTGAAGGGCTTCTTTTCAATATGGGACTGCCCGCATATGATTCTCAAGTGAATGGAGACATTTTATTGACAGTAGTAAAAAGAGTTTGAAATGTGTGTTACTTCACAACAGAAATACATATGGTTCAATTCCAATAAGACACTCTGTAAAAATGAAAGAAGAGTATGTCAACATCAAGATTGTTCTGGATAGATTGGAATACCATGTTCATGGATGGGTAATTTGTGTTGATTTGAAAATGGTTAATTTTCTGCTGGGTCAGCAAGGGGGTCACACCAAATACCCTTGTTTCCTGTGCTACTGCGACAGCAGGGCTACATTAGAACACTGGGTTAAAAAAACTGGCCACCAAGAATCAGTTTGACGCCTGGTGACAAGAACATCAAGAATGAGCCTCTGGTTGATAGGAATAAAATTGTATTTTCCACACTGCACATAAAACTTAGGTTAATGAAGCAATTCGTCAAAGCTCTTGATCACACTGGAGACTGCTTCAGCTATATATGTTCTAACTTTTCAAGTCTCAGTGCCGAGAAGAAAAGGGCAGGAATATTTGATGGCCCTCAAATAAGAACACTCATCAGGGATCCACACTTTGTTACAACAATGACTGCGGCAGAGGCTAGAGCTTTGGAAAGCATTCTCTGATGTGGTGCGGAATTTCCTTGGGAACAGGAAAGCGGACAACTATCGAGAGATTGGGGAGGAGCTGCTCTTGAGTTTCCAAGCACTTGGATGTAGAATGAGTATCAAGGTTCACTACTTACATAGTCTTTTGGCCCAGTTCCAGAGAACATGGGTCACGTGAGCGAAGAGCAAGGTGAACGCTTTCATCAAGACATTCAAGTTATGGAAGATCGTTACCAAGGCCGATGGGACTCAAACATAATGGCAGATTACTGCTGGTCCTTGATGAGAGACATTCCACAAGCTGTACATCGGAGATCGTCAAAGAAGAGGTCGTTTATGCAGATGTAACATCACTATTGTTAATAACCTTTTTGCACATATTTTTCTTATCTTCACAATTCAATTCTTACATGGTAATATGCATTCACTCACATTGATATGCAGTCACTCTCACAACTTTGTGCTACGGCTCATTAAATGTTTGTTTCATTATTATTGTATATTGTATCTGATCTTATTCTTGTATGTATGTCTGATTAACTATTCGTATATGAGCATAAATTTGCTGTTCTTATTGAAAATGCAATATTTGATATCTCAAAAACCTGATGTGATAGACAAAACCTGATGCCAGATTTGAAATCAGCACCCCAAAATTACCTTAAAACCGTTGGAATACCTTATGCCAGAAAAAGTGTGTTAACCAGTGTAATTTAAGTATTTAATAATAAAGAACTATACAGAAACAATACTAAAAAGAGTATAACTATATTAGGAATCAAAATTTCTTGGCGTACAGTAGAAATAAAAATTTCCAAGCTTTTGCACATCAACCAGATGGCTTTTTAAAGGTTGACAGCTAACTGCAAACTGGAAAATAGAACACTTCAACAATTTGAACGAAGTGACTTTACTACACAATAATTGTATAGGCGCAAATGTGATCATACATTCGAAAAAACGAGGTCCAGTTGGTTGGGCACGCGGTACCGTTATAGAAAACGCAGCATTATTTGAAGAATTGATTCCAAATGCGTGGCAGCTCCAGAGAGACGCTATCATTGCATGTCTCGCGGCTGGTCATGATTCCCAAGGTTTCGCGAATGGGATTGGATTTGGGTGTGTAGTATGAAGCTAATTTCTTTATTACATTCCACATAGGATCAGCGGACTTGAACTTGAGTTCTCTTGATAGGGCCGTGGTTATTGTTCCGTGTTGTGTGTCCCTTTTATATTCGTTGATTCTAATTCTAAACGAACGTTTGCTTATTCTGATGTAGTAGTCAGCCTCATCAAGAAGAAGGTGTTTGTCAATATTTCTCTTAAGCTTCACACATAAAGATGCCGGAGACCTTGTGCTTACACCGAAGTTCATCCTTCTGAGAGCGTTTCTGAGTTGATAGAAAACATTTAGTATGTAGGGAATGGAGCCGGGGTAGCGAATTAAGTTGCGGCATAGAAAGATCAACACGGCTGATTCTGGCTTCTTCGAATGAACGATCACATTTGCGCCTATTCATTTGCTCTCTAGTCAGGTCACAGCGTTCACATTCTTGAAGTGTTCTACTATCCAGTTTGCAGTTAGCTGTCTACCTTCCTTGAAAAAGCCATCTTGTTGATGTGCGAATGCTTGAAAATTTTGATTTCTGCTCTATGTCAAGAAATTCGGATTGCTAGCATAGTTATACTATTTTTAATAATTTAAGTATTGTAGGAAATACTTAAATTATTTCAGCTCAATTTTAATACTAGCTAACGTACTCTTCTCGGAATATGACTTCACATAAAATTAAAAAGCCCACAATAAGCATCAAACCGTAGTTGACGTTTAAATGTTAAAATTCCTCAGTATTTAAAAACAGGGTTTCAGTTTCAAATGTGTTACGCCCATGCACAAGACGTTTTGTTTGTCTTACTCTTTGTAGATGCACAGGAAAATTTGCTGCAATTTGCATATTAACAGATCTCTCTCTCTCAATTTTACTGCAGCTACTTGCTTTGTTTCTTTGCTGATGGTACACAGATTCGCATGTTATTAAAGTTCGATACTGACCATGTGACCAGCTACCACCGTGTGAGGATAGGAAGAAGAAAGTGACTGATCCATGACGTCCACCTTTCGTTACACATGATTAAAAAGTTAACCGCTCTCGGTATAGACACAGAACTATCGCATCCTTCTCCGACGATCCATTTAATAGCAGATGTATATCAGTGTACTTGACGAAACTGGATTTATTCAAGCCGTACTTTAATGGTACTGTGGTCGGTAAACAGTGGATGTTTATTAGGATGATACAGCAAGTTACGTCATAAACCTACCACTGGGTGACTTGCTGGTGGTAGCATATCATCATCAAGTCAATCATCATAAAGTCATATCATCATAAAGTCTGCCCAGGTCTGTTCCACAAATCTCTATCCTTAGAAATTCTCTTCCACGTCCCACAGTCACGCTTTCAAAATTAACTTACAAATCTGTCGAGTGGTCTTCTTCTGTATCTTTTCCTCTCCCTTAGCATCCAGACAGGAAAAGATACAGAGGTTGTCTAAAAGTTATCAGTTTTTCTAGCTCTGTATCGAGCTTACTGCCACTTAAGGGTGCTTACTGTGATCATGAATACCATCCACTCTTTTCATTTTCCTGATACAAAAATTCCTTTTGCTGTGCTTCTTCGATACACAAAGCATGCATATCTTCATCCTTTTTTGAATTGTCTGCAGCGGCTGTATACACCTAAAAGTCAGAACATTATGATCGTCGAGTATTTATAGAAATTCATTCGATGTCAGGTAGACGACGGCAAGTGTTACAGTTGTGAAAAGGTTAAATAACACCTGATAATGAGCTCTGATAATCAATGTTATTTCTGTTCTTCAGAAGGGGAAAAGCAGAGGACTTAAGCACGTTGGACAAATGCCAAATTGTATTGGCCAGACGACCGGGAATTAGCATTTCAGAAACGTAAAGCTTGTGAGGTGTTCACTATCCCTCATGGATACTACATTCAAAAAGTGGTCAGAGGAGTGAAAACCCCCACGAACCGCCGACAAGACACGGGCCGACTACGGCACATCGTTGCTAGAGATGAGCGAAGGCGATCCCGTATGGTGCGAGCCAACTAAATGGTTACTGTGTCGCAGCGTCCCGAGAATTTGAATGTTGGTGACGGGAGTAATGTGGCACAGGACGTAATGTATTGAACCATGCTGAAAATGGGTCTGCGTGTCCCCAGGCACCTCCGAGTGTCCAGGCCAAACTCGGATCATAGTCGAAAGCGTTAGGTAGAGGAGGACGCTTTCGACGATGAACCGTAGACGACGACGCTTTCGACGATGAACCGTAGACGACGACGCTTTCGACGATTAAAAAAATGGGAACGCGAACATCAAGACTGGACATCGAATGATTGGACAAAGGTCGTCTCATCTCATGAATTCCGTTTTCTGTTGCCCCATGTGGACTGCCAGGTACGTGAGCGTCGTTTACCTGCGTAAATATTGGCACCAGGATGCTCAGTCGGACGAAAAGAAGCCGGTGGGAAAAGTGTAATGCTTTGGGTAGTGTTTTGCTGAGAAACCCTATATCCAGACATTCACGTGCAGGAAATTATGACGTCTACCACCTATCTAGGCATCATTGCAGACGAGGTACATCCTTCCATGACAACCGCACTCCTCTTCAATTGTGCCTTTTTCCAGCAGAATAATGCGCCATACCAATCTGCCCGGATTTGTCGAGAATGGTTCGCGAGGCACGAGAATAACTTCTAGAATGACTACTTCCAGGAAACTTCCTATTACTCTGGTCTTCGAATTCTCCAGACATCAATCCAATGGAGCATCTGTGATTTGTGTTGGGAAAGCAAATAAAATATCTGCGGCGGCTCAACCACGTAACTTACAAGAGTTAAAGGATCTGGTGGCCATGTGTTGGTACCAGATACCACAAGACACCTTTAGATATCTTGAAGCGTGGATGCCTCGCCGGGTAAGAGCTGTTTTGGACGAACGTGGAGGACCAACATCGTATTAGGATGGTGGTCATAATGTTTTGGTTCCTCGGTGTATCTCTTTCAGTTAAGATCTAGGCTTCTGATCCATAAGTAAAAACTGGATGGATGCACTGATGAAACACATTTATTTTATGATAAGATGATTATTTGCTGTTGGAGATCGTACTGTTTCTTCTAAACTGTTTCTTCAATACACTTATGAATTTTTCTTTTGATATGGCCTTGCTTGCCCGCGGTAGACGTTAGCAGAGTAGTATTACATGTAGGTGTGAACTCTAAGAGGAATCAAGGATACCACACGAACCATCTGCTTCCCGCCCTCAGAACTGTGTCTTTAATTTTTCAGATGAATCGAACACAGAACATTGTTTCCTTTATTTTAAATTTTCTTCGGAAAATGCGAACATATAGCGAATGCAGAGAATGTGAGGTTGAATTCTACATATATACTTCACTAAAACTCTCCCATCTTGATCCCTTCCCTGGGAAATGTTTATCTGAAGCATATACGGACCGATTGTTAAATCCTTTTGTTTTCCTCTCGTTTAAAAAGCAAAGACCGAATGCAGCAAACAACTTAAAACTTTTCAACAAGATGTTTCACATCTTCTCAAAAAATAGTTCTAATTCGTAAACTTTAATGAAACTTGATTTGATGCTTATGTTGTTGTTGTTTTTAAGATCATTTCAGAATTTGTGCACATTTCCTGAGTTTGTCCTACAAAAAGATAATAACATCGTAAACAGTATAACAAATTACAAAACGCCAATAAACGTTTCTGTTAAGTGTTGTGAATTCATTACCGGTCAAAAAAAATAACGTCACTTTGTAGTTTCAAGATCTTTTGTCTGAATGAATTACATGATGATAAGTGTTGGCATCCTGTAAATTGTACCGTACCTTAAAACGAGAAGGATACAAATCTGCCTTAGTAGAAATGTTTTCTTTGATAGTCGCATAAATCCGCGACTTCAGATTTTTTGCTGACTCTCGATGAACACGTCGAGCCTAAGACACTGGACTTTAGTTAAACGAGGCTTTCTCAATTCAAGTTAATGCAAGCCTGTTGCGTACGCTTCCGTGTTGTGAGAGAGTTCTAACTCCATAGAGAAACATGTCAGACACAATGCTAATTGAACTTCTTTAACTGAGTTCCATGAGCAACAACGATACGTGATATAAGCTCATTTGCGCTACTTTTGAGGTAATGTTTAGTTCACTACGTTACATTTGAGCTCACTATGCCTGTGCCAAAATCTTTATACTTACGAAATTAGTGGTCCACAGGATTGTCAATGTTTACTGCGATAAGATGGCAAGCAGTGTTAACAATAAAATAGGGATTAAGGTTTCGAAAATTACATAAGCCTTATGTTATATCACACATAAGGTCCTCCCGGGAACCGAGTATTCAGAGGCGCATCGTGCTTTTCCGAGTTTAGCCGGACCTATAACTACAGGTATAGCATGGGTGGTTGGTTTTCCCTACAGTACTGGATCTCTATCTCCCGTGGAACCAGCCGCCCTGAAATGGGGTGGTCTAGTGCTTAGAGTCTCAAACGTTCACGGTAGTCGCTCGACCCTGAAATAATAAAACTATGGCATGGCAGTACCATTAATTCTAGAGTATTTATAAATCTTTTCGTTGTTTTTAGTAATTGAATGCTGAATAAATTAACTTAGTTAATGTCTCTAACTGAAATCGTTGACGAAGAACAACTAATGTATTTAATTAGTTCTAAGTTAACTCGCTGAGTATATAAATCGAAGAGACAAAACATTATTACCACCTACCAAATATGATGTTGATCCTACATGTGCAACCAAAAACAGCTTTTACCTGGTGAGGAATATACACTACAAGATTTCTATAGGTGTCTTGTGGTATCTGAAACAAATAGATTAGGAGAAGATCCTTTAGTATCTGGTGCCAACAGGTTAGCAGAAGATCCTTTAGTATCTGAAACAAATAGATTAGGAGAAGATCCTTTAGTATCTGGTGCCAACAGGTTAGCAGAAGATCCTTTAGTATCTGGTGCCAACAGGTTATCAGAAGATCCTTTAGTATCTGGTGCCAACAGGTTATCAGAAGATCCTTTAGTATCTGGTGCCAACAGGTTAGCAGAAGATCCTATAGTTGCTGATGTCAACAGGTGAGCAGAAGAACCTTTAATATCTGGTGCCAACAGGTTAGCAGAAGATACTGTAGCATCTGGTGCCAACAAGTTAGCAGAAGATCATTTAGTATCTGGTGCCAACAAGTTAGCAGAAGATCATTTAGTATCTGGTGCCAACAGGTTAGCAGAAGATCCTTTAGCATCTGGTGCCAACAGGTTAGCAGAAAATCCTTTACTATCTGGTACCAACCGGTTAGCAGAACATCCGTTAGTATCTGGTACCAACAGGTTAGCAGAAAATTCTTTAGTATCTGGTAACAACAGGTTAGCAGCAGATCCTTTTGCTCTTGTAAGTTACGTGGTTGAGCCATCCAGATCGGATTTCGATTCGATTGATCTCAAGGGAATTTTAACACCAGGACAATATTGACATCTAGGGAATTTGAAGGCCAAGACAGCCTCATGTTCCGGGAACCATTCTCGAAAAATCCGAGTGGGTGGTATAGCGCATTATCTGCTGAAAGTAGGCATTAGAAGAGGCCAAATCCGTTGCCATAAAAAGATGTACTTGGTCTGCAATGATGTTTATGTACATGGTAGACGTAATAATTTCCTCCACGTGAATGACTGGACCCAGGGTTTCCCAAAAGAACATTCCTAAAGCATTACACTTCCTTCACCGACTTGTTTTCGTCCGACTGTGTATCCTGGTCCCAATACCTTCCCAGGCAAACGACGCGCACGTACTCGGAAACAATGCAAATAGAGTATCCATTCTGTTGGATCGTGCTATAAAGTATCGTCTTCGCTGACCTCTAACGTCGATGTGCAGTAGTTTGCCCACTCCTTGCTGGATGTTCATGGATTTTCCCTTCTCGGGCAAATTTTTGAGTGTACTAACAACGGCTAGCCATGAGCACTCCCCATATACGTATATATATATATATATATACCGGGTGATTCAAGAATAACAGAAAAATTGTAAAAACCAATAATTCGCAAAGTATTTTTTGAATAGTATCAGATGTGGTTTTCACAGAAATGCGCAGAATGACGTGGAATTTTTTTGCATAATGGAAACATTTACTACCAGAATAGTTACATTTCCGACCCCCAGATAGCACAACAGATGATTGCGTAGTTGGGTTTATAGTGCAATACAGTTCACACCGGAGTCGTAATAACAAATGTTCAATATGGTGCCCATCATTCATGAGCATAGCCGTCAGACGAGATGAGACACGGTGCACAGCATTAAACCACATGTCAGGTGGCATTGCAGAAACATGATGCCGGATCGAGCCCATCAACGTGGCCAATGAAGTTGGCCAATCTCTGCACACCTTTGATTTCAAGTAGCCCAAAACCAAAAATCGCAAGGTGTAAGCTATGGAGACCTAAGATGCCACTCATGTGGAAAGAAGCGACTTAGGAAACGGTTATCTCCAAACGTTGACCGTAGAAGTTGTTTCACAGTGGAAGCAATGTGCGGCGGTGCTCCATCTTGCATGGATGTGAGAATATGTAGTGCTTGCCTCTCTTGCAAGTGAGGGATAATGCTGTTTCTTAACAGCGCTGCATATTGATCACCTGTAACAGTCACGGTTTGAAATCCAGGGCTGTGGACTTCCTCAAAGAAAAACGGGCCAATGACGAAAGGAGCGGTGAAACCGCAACACACGGTAACTTTTGGAAGGGGGTCTTCCACAATTCCATGTGGGTTCTCTGTAGCCCAAATGCGGCAGTTCTATGTGTTTACACTCCCATGAAGTGTGAAGTGAGTTTCATCAGCCCACAGGACCGTTAGCAGTCAGTCCGCATCATCTTCAATGCGCTGACACAATTCTCAAAATCCTGCCGCTTCGTAAAATCGGCGGGTTGCGGTACGTGCACGTGTTTAATTTTGTAGGGATATCTCTTAAGGATGATCCGTAGTGTTCTCCACATAATTCCATACGAAACGCTTGTTCGTTGTGAAACTTCGCGGGCAATGCATTCCCCATGTGCTGAAGCTGTCGATGGGTTGTCGATATGGTGTTCGACCTCAGACACGATTGCACCAGATATTCGGAGTCTCCCGCTTCTTAGACTTGCTGCCAAAGAGCCCGTGTCCTCAAACATTTTCATGATCTGCTTCAGTGCTGAACAAGACATTGTTCCCTTTCCACGTCTCATTCCCCGCATTGAACAAAAAGAGCGCAATGCTGCACTTGCACTTTGCGAATTCTGATAAAATAGTTGAATCAACAGTGCTTTATCACGTAAAGACAGCATGCTTATGCGTAGCAGTAGCAACTTATCTGGCACCCATTTTTCCCTTTAAAGTTCAGCTCGCCGTGTTCACCAACACCAGGAACTCTATTCACAGACCAATCAATCACACAACACTGATAACTCACTATACCCTCAGGGCGGGTCCACGCACGGGGTTACGGCATGCAATTACAGAACCAACACTGATAAGTCAGTCAGAGATTCTGCTTAAATACCGCCGTTAAGTCACTCTCGGACCCCTACAGCACCGTCTGGGGGTCAGGAATGTAACTTTCCTGGCATTAAATTTCTGCATTATGCACAAAAAATCCCACGTCTTTCTGTGCCTTTCTGTGAAAACCGCATTTGATTACAGTAAATAATTTGCGAATTATTGATTTTTCCAATTTTCTGTTACTTTTGGATCTCTCTCTCTCTCTCTCTCTCTCTCTCTCTCTCTCTCTCTCTCTCTCTCTATATATATATATATATATATATACTAGGGATGTAATATATATACTAGGGATGTAAAGTCAGGTGATGCGTAACATCACAGCCTCTCCTTGACAAATGTCAACCCCGCCTTCTCGTGGTACATCCTGTTCCCACTGAAGGGGCTCTGACGACCGCCAATAGCGGTATTACTATACCATCGGGATTAGAGGAAATGCTATCCCACACTCACCAACCCGCTTGGCCAGCGTGGTGAGTTATGGCCAAACCCCTCCAAAATGACTCCACAACTTAAATCTTGCCCCTCAGTCTCCGGCAGCTGGAATGTACCTGGCCAAGGCAGCGGCCAGTGCGACATGAAGGCAGAGGGTGCTAAGAATCCCCGGAGGACAGGACTTGGCTGCCATCTGATGCTGACCTTGGCTACGTATAACGGACGCTCCCTATCTTCTGATTCAAGGCTTCTTGAATTGGAAGAGGAACTACAAAGGATCAAGTGGGACATCGTCGGGCTAAGTGAGGTAAGGAGAAAAGGAGAAGATCTCATTGAACTGAAAAGTGGACATCTCTTCTACTATCGTGGGACAGATACTGGCAGAACTAGTGGTGTTGGATTTATAATAAACAAGAAACTGAAGTATAAAGTTGTAGAAGTTGAAGGTTCCTCTGACAGAGCTGCACGACTCGTTATCCAACTCTCGAGAAGATACCAGGCTCAGATTATTCAAACTTATGCACCCACCACAAGTCATGCTGACGAAGAAATTGAAGAATTTTATGAGAAAATTCGTGATCTAAATAATAAAGGTAAGCAGCACTTGAAGATAATTATGGGAGATTTCAATGCAAAAATAGGGCAACGGCAACAGAATGAAACTTCAGTAGGTAAATTCGGTCACGGCAACAGAAACCAGCGTGGAAATACTCTCGTTGAGTTTGCAGAGGCAGAAGGGTTTTTCATCTTGAACTCCTTTTTCAAGAAAAAGCCACACAGAAAATGGACATGGAGACATCCAAATGGGACGACAAGTAAAATTGATTTTATTATGTGTAACAAAAAATTCGTCATAGAAGACTGCAGTGTGCTAAACAAGTTCAACACAGGCAGTGACCATAGATTGGTGAGATGTAAGATGCACCTCAACAATTGAAGAACAGATTCTCTGCTTTAGAAGACCTAACATCGGAAGAAGTGGATATTTCTGAAGTTAACAGAAAAGTAACCAAAGCTCTTATGGAAACAGCAACAAAATTAGCTGGGTCTAAGAACAAATTGTATGTGAACAAATTATCAGGAAAAACCAAAATGTTGATGCAAAAAAGAAGAGAGATGAGGACAACTAAAGAAGATGTGACTTCCGAAGTGGAATATATAGAGCTATGCAAGACAGTACGAAAAAGTATCACTGAAGACGTAAGGAAATTCAACTGTGAACTAGTGAGGAAAGCAATTGAAAACAACCAAAGCCTAAAGATAGCAAAGGGACATCTCAGTAAGGGAAGAAAACGGATTATGGCACTGAGAAAAAAAGATGGCTCTGTAACAAGAAATAGAGGCGAAATTTTGACAAGAGTGAAAGATTTCTACTCCAAATTATATGAAAGGGATGATACATGTACTCCAGACACCATGAAAGGTACCAGTACCAGAGTTCTTCCAGCCCTTCCAGCAGAAGTTGCACATGCAATCAAGAACATGAAGCGGGGAAAAGCTCCAAGAGAAGATGGAATTACTGAAGACATCATACAACAAGCAAGTGGAGAAATCGAAACAGTACTCGCCCAAATTTTCACTCAATGCCTTAATGAAGGGAAAATTCCTGAGGATTGGAACAACGCTACAATGATCTTGCTACATAAAAAAGGTGACATTGATGATCACAGGAACTACAGACCTATCAGCCTTCTATCAGTGGTTTATAAAATCTTCACTAAAGTTCTTTCACGCCGCTTATAGGTGACACTGGACATATCTCAACCGAGAGAACAAGCTGGATTCAGGAGTGGCTACAGCACAATAGATCATATCCACGTACTGAGAGAACTAATTGAAAGAGCGAGGGAATATGAACTTCCATTGTGCATGGCTTTTATCGATTATGAAAAAGCCTTTGATTCGGTGAAACCATCAGCAGTTGCAATGGCTCTGAAATCCTGTGGTATTGAAGATGCATACATTAATATTATTAGAAACATCTATGAAAATGCAAGTGCAAAGATTCGGCTGTTTGAAAATACAACACACATAAAAATTGGAAAATGAGTGAGACAAGGTGACACCATATCTCCGAAGCTCTTTAATTCCTCATTGGAAAATGTCTTTCAATCACTGAACTGGGAAAACAAAGGGATAAAGATTAATGGAGATTATCTAATCCACCTTCGTTTTGCTGATGACATAGTCATTTTTGCAACTACCCCATCAGAGCTACAGAGTATGATCCAGGAACTTGCTGACAAGAGTAAAGAAGTGGGATTAAAAATGAACTTTCAGAAGACAAAAGTGATGTTCAATGCTTTTAAAAGAAATGAAGATTTATCGATTGATGGAGAAAAGCTGGAGATAACAGACCCATACGTTTATCTTGGACAGCAGATATCAAGTGAGGGTCACATTGGTGAAGAAATTAATCGGCGTACAAAACTTGCCTGGAGAGCTTTTGGAAGAAACATCATAATTTTCAAGTGCAATATGCCATTATGTCTTAAAAGAAAAGTGTTTGATCAATGCATCCTTCCAGTGCTTACGTATGGTGCAGAGACGTGGACCTTAGCTAAAAGAGACATACAAAGGCTGCAGACAACTCAAAGCAGCATGGAGAGGTGCATGCTTGATGTAACCAGGAGAGATAAGAAAAGGAATACGTGGATCCGAAAAATGACAAGAGTGGAAGACATCATGATCAGAGTTAAATCCCTGAAATGGCAATTTGCTGGACATACTGCCAGAAGAACAGACCATCGATGGACAGCCGAAATTTTAGATTGGATTCCAAGGGACAGGAAAAGACCCAGAAGAAGACCACATGGAAGATGGGTGGATGAAATTCGAAAGTATGCGGGAGTGACATGGAGGAGACTGGCACAAGACAGACCGTTGTGGAGGAAACTTGGGGAGACCTTCGTCCAGCAGTGGATTGATAATGGTTGACAGTGATGATGATGATGATATATATATCACTTAAATTAAAAAAACTGTACCTTGCAAGCAAACAACGTATTAACAACTTAGTATTACTTTTGGAAGGTACCTCAATCGACCTAAAGATCACCATAGAAAGTGATTACTGACCTTGACCACCAGGTGTTTTACTTTACTGCTTTGGGGAATTTCGAATTTTGAGTTTGAGTTTTGAGTCTATGTTTCAACACTCCATTTCATGCTATATGTTGATATTCTAGAAGTTACAAGTAAGTTCTATTTGTTTTATGTTCTTTAAGCTCTACAAATAGGTTCAGGTAGGGAGGACAAAGTGCTTAAAAGAGATATACTTTTTACCAAATTTTTTAAGATATCTAACTATTGGCTTCAAAATTTAGCACTCTCATGAAACTTGAACCACTACCCCAGGGTGCCGGATGTCTTTCCCTGATGAGTGATCTGGTGTTCTGGGGTACAGTTGTATATTATTAAAAATTGTTGGGTTTTTTTTGGTTGTGATTATGCGAGGAGGGGGAGGGGTTTATTTGATTTCTGAAGGATATTCCTTCTTGTTAGGAGTTTAGAAATGCTGTTATTAGGTTCTGTATTAGGATTGTAATTTATCTGTGGTTGAACTCATTACTATATATATATATATAGAGAGAGAGAGAGAGAAATAAATAAGAACTAAGTCGTACCAAATGGACAGGGTAAAGAATCAGCCAAACAAACTTACATAACAGCTGGTTTTTATTCACCCCACAAGAGGTAGCGCACCTGAAGTCAAGTCACTAAGCACTGCTGTCCAGTACTCTCAGATAGTAATTCGTCAAATAACTCGTAATAAAAATCGTATATACAAACAACATAGAAACTTTCACCACATAGTCATAACAAGCTTTTCACCTCATCATTACTACACTACTTTACTGCACCCCTATATTATCTAATCTAACATTTGACGTAGTATTTATTCTCTTCTGACTCGATGTCAAGATGATCAAAATGTACAAGTTGTTTGGGGAAGTAATGTGCCGTTCAGTAAGAAAATGTTCAAAAGGGGGTAACTGGTAATAGTTATAAGAAACAAAAACTCAAAAGGAAGATTAAATAGGGATATAATTCACACTAAACGTTAATTAGCAGGAAAAGGTATAAGTAATTGTCATTTACTAAAACAAACAGTTTGAAGATCTGAAGATACTATAATTGCGGTGTGCCAATTAAGTTAGCTTAAAATTAAAAAAATGAAGCAAAGATTCCACTGGAGGTAAAGGACGAATGTCACCAGAAGAATTCAAAATATCCCTTTTTGGCATGTTATATTTGCATAGTATGCAGACGGTTTTAATTCGTAATTACACGTACCTTCATAGGCAAACAAAAGCCTCTCTATGTTTTGGTTAGGCAATGCTAAATCTCTGATGCAGTGTTTCTTTGTGACCGATATTTCAAAGGAAAGATATATTTTCTCTACATTAAGGCAGTGGGAAGCAGTCAAACGAACTAAACGTGAGTCATCTGTGCCCCAGTTTGAGGAAAGAGATGACATTTCCCTTTCAGATGGGAGAATACTGTTTTTTATTCTTCATGTGAAAGTGGCACACAAAGCTGATAAAAAGAAAGGATGCATTCTGATCATGTAGCTAGAGAGATATCAAAGAAAACCGGAACATTGGAAGTCCGAAATTCAGAAACACGTCCCAAATGTCAAAAAAGGCAACAAAAGACAATTTCATCTTCATTTCCACTATAAATACGCCCTAGTTTTTTCTCCCTCAGAGACACAATTTCTTCAGAATCTGAAGATATATCCAAAGAAATGCGAAGTCAATTGATTCCCAAATGATGTCGAGAAAAGAAAATCCAAAAATATGACGAATGGCATAGCATCGCCTTCAGCTGCTTACGAATGCTATAGATACAGGTTCTGATGGCTGTTTGTCACATCCTATTGAAACATAAGACTCGCCTAAAAACACAGGGATAAAGTCCAGAAGGGAATTTTTCTTATTCTAACAAAAATATCGCAAAAGTAACCTGAAAGCTGTGCGTAAAATATCGTTGCTTCGGAAACCTACCTGATGGCAAGCACCAAAATATCATGATGCAGTTTCAACTTCATACAAAGCCAGGCAGTCATTGAAACTTTAGAAGGCACTTTTTGTTTCGTACATGCGGAACATTTTTCTTCACATGAGAGAACATATCAGCTTTTCTAGTGGTGAAATAAAAACCCCAAGTAAAATCTGATATTTGTGTATAAAAAAATCTTACAAAGCTGTTAAACTAAATATAAACTTCTGCTGGCAGAAATATCATAATGCGGCAACAATGTTTAACAGAGTCTTTCTAGCACTGATCTTTTTTACGCTTTCCAACCGTAATTTGAAGAAGCGTATATGCTCCAGCTTTGACCGTCCGCACGATAACTGGCGTAAAAGTAGTTCGATTTCGAAGAAATTTTAGTATGTGGTAGCGGACCACCTGATGACAAACCCTATTTAAAACGGGACAAATGGGGTCAAAGGTCACGACGTAGGAGCGGGATCCTTCCATTGCCCTTATGCGTCATAACTTGCGTAAATATGGTTCGATTTCAATGAAAGTTTACTATGTGGTAGGGGACCGCCTGGGGACGAATCTTATTCAAAATGGGTGAAGTGGGGTCAAAAGTCAGGACAGAAGAGCGGGATGCATTCCATTGCCCTTATGCATTATAACGTGCGTAAAAATGGTTCGATTTCGATGAAATTCCAGTATGTGGTAGGGGACCACCTGGGGACGAACCCTATTGAATGTGGACGAAATGGGGTCAAAAGTCAGGACATAGGATTGCGATCCATTCCATCGCTCTTATCCCATATTATTAAGGTGGACGTCAAGTAATTTTGCTTCCTATACTTCCAATGGAAAAACTTTTGTACACATTTCCTTCACAATTAATGCGTTCCCAAGGATGAATATTTGAACATCGATTAAAATAACTTTATTATAACTAGAAGTACCTAATATTTTCTAAAACATAACCATAATTATATTAAAAATCAATAACTTTTCCTTTGGTGGTGTTGAAACCAGAAAAAGGATGGCGCGACCTGTACTCTGATGACGTCAGTAGACAAACAAATGTTGGATTGCATAATTATGGTTATGTTTTAGAAAATATTAAGTATTCCAAGTTATAAAATGAAGATATTTTAATCGATGTTCAAATTTTCATCCTTGTAAATGCATTAATTGTCCAGAAAAAAGATGGCGCGACCTGTATTTTCATGTTGTCAGTAGAGAAACAAATGTTGGATTGCATAATTATGGTTATATTTTAGAAAATATTTAGTATTCCAAGTTATAAAATGAAGCTAATTTAATCGATGTTCAAATTTTCACCCTTGTGAACACATTAATTATCCAGAAAAAAGATGGCGCGGCCTGTATTTTCATGACGTCAGCAGACAAAAAAATGTTGGATTGCATAATTATGGTTATGTTTTAGAAAATATTAAGTATTCCAAGTGTGGTGCCATGGCGTCGCCCCATTAGATGTTGGCGCGCGGTCATGCCATCTATCTCATTACGTCACGTGTTGTTTGTTGATACTATTAAAGTTTTATGACGTCACACCTTGCCAGCAGATGGTCGCGATTCCCATCTGCCTCATTACGTCACGCGTTGTGTGCGTATGTTCGTCCGCACGATAACTCGCGTAAAAATCGTTCGATGTCGATGAAATTTTAGTATGTGGTAGGGGAACACCTGGGAAGGAACCCTATTGAAAGTGAACGAAATGGGGTTAAAGGTCAGGACATAAGAGCGGGATCTATTCCTCTGCTCTTATGCGTCATAGCTAACGTAAAACAAGTTCGATTTCGATTAAATTTTAGTATGTGGTAGGAGACCACCTGGGGACAAACCCTATTGAAAATTGGCGAAATGGGGGTAGGACATAGGAACGGAATCAGTTCCATCGCCATTATGAGTCATAACGTACGTAAAAATGCTTCGATTTGGATGAAATGTTGGTATGTTGTAGGGACCTGTCTGGGGACGAATCCTATTGAAAATGGGCGAAATGGGGTAAAGGTTAGGACATAGGAGCGGGATCTATTCCATAGCGCTTATGCATCATAACTTTCGTAAAATTGCTTCGATTGCGACAAAACTTTATCATGTTATTTCGGAGATATACTGAACCAGTTCTGTTGAATATTATCCAAATGGATCAAAGGTCAGGGCACAGGGGTGAGATTTATTCCACAGCCCATTTCCTCATAACTTGAGTAATGATTTCTAGTATATTGGAAAGCGTGTCATAATCAATGCATTGCATGATTTTACTAACTTGTTTTAAGTATAACGACGACATTAAACGAATTATGGACTTAAATTAAAATAGAGAACATTTCAAATTTATGAGTTGTTCCCACACCCCGAAAAAAAACCTAACAGAATTCCCATAAAAATGTGAATAAAAACCGAATTTAAATGAAACAGTTCAAGGGAGATTGTAGCGGGATAGCTCTCCGCACCAGAAAGATGAAATTTGTTAGATGGTGGAAAAAAATGAAAGTAGCGTAATCCTAAAAAGAAACGCAAAATAATTACTAGAAACCTGCTTACTAATTTGGACCTAACCAACTTTGTAGGGAATTGAAAAACAAAACAAATGCCAAAAGTCATGACTCCCCCTCCCCTCAAGCACCAAGGAATAGTGGCCCTGAACACATGGTAGTAATATGGCTGCCTCCTACACAATTGCAATATGGTGTTAAAGCACTGAAGAATGCAGCAAGAGAGTTACCGCTTGCTCCTACTGCGAGAATATGTCAAACACCAAAGAAAAGGCAGCAAGCAGGCTAACGCCTACGTTTGCTGCGAGAGAGTAGTTTCAATTTAGCGAAAGCCGCATCTATTTCGTCTTCATCAGAAGATGAAGATGGTGATCTCCTTCTTTTTTGGTGGGTCCGTCCTTGAAGCTCTGGGAACAGAATACTTGACAATAGGCGCTTGCTGACTCCTGGGAGCTCTGAAGAAATTACGCTCCAAGATACCTTTTTAATTTTCTGGATTACGATGAAGTACCCAATGAAATCAGAAATTTGTGGAGTTTCCAGCATGGACGACGAGCGTGAGCAACTCAATCGGGTATAAGCAGCCGCCCGTAGCTAATTTGGAAGCAGTTCCAGGTAGGGCAGAGAGCCAGTGCCTTACGCAAAGGTAACCATCCATGCCCCAGCTGGGATTCGAACCCAGATTCGTCTTGAAAGAATTAGTAGAGGCCAGCGATTCGTGTCACTTGGCGGCTGAAATTTCTGAAAGCATTAGAATTTTAATTGTTTTTTTTTCTCGCCCATTTAAGTCTTCCGTACAAAAGTTAAAAAAAATCATTTTATTCATTTCTGCATACTGGGGCATTTTTTCTGTAAAGTTCAGGTGAGTCGTAATCCATCATTACCCAGACAAGACTCTGTTCACATGAGAAATTAGTATTCAACGTAAAGAAGGAATTCACTTCTATTCTTGAAGAGTTGTTTAAAATAACGATATTTCAATGTGTCATACATTTCGCTTCCTTGCAATTGAGCGTACTGTAATGCGGTCAGTAGAGGGCGAAACATACTGCGGCTGGAAAATAAGTTGGTTATGAAATGTTTAAATCTGCTGTTTTCATCAGGTCATACATATTAGTATGTTATTTGTGAAAAAGTATGTGCTGATGTTATCATTTTGTTCGTCGGTCTGTGGACACCGAATCTCAGCAACTATTTGTCTATCTGAAAAGGTATTTTTCATTAGAATAGCTCAAAATGTGAGCCCAAATATCCTTGTTTTTTTTTTTTCAGTTTTTTTACAAAGCATGATTTCGCCACTAGAAGGCTTAAATGCACATACTATCGAGCTCAAAATAGGTTTTATTCTATATAATTGCTTCTAAATATCCGATTGAATATGTTATTTCTTCCATTCGATACCGTTTGTAACGAAGACGATTTTGGGGAGAGTTTCTTTCTCAAGTTATTCATAGTTTTTTCGCGAGGATGCGTAAGGTCAATTGCCAGTTCCCTGATATAATTTTCTTGACCTTTTTTATTCTGTTGTTTTGACCTGTGTCTAGGATAGGAAAGTGTTAGGATATTTCCCATCATGGCATTAGGGATAAGGTAGAACAAAGATAGTGCAAGTCAGATAGTCATTAGGCAAAGTGTTAATAAGAATTTATGTTTTTTTATTATGTTGCATGCAATCAATCAGTAATTTGTATTATATTGTGCTTAATTAGTTAGAAGGTATTGTTATTTTAAGATAACTGAACAATGTTCGGAGAAAATAATTCAGTGTCAGAAACAAGCAATTAAGACAGGGACGAAGGAGATGACCTTAATTCCAATAGTGAAGTAGAAATTAATCAGGATAAACTATTGTAAGTAAGGATAGGATGGAGTGGAAAATAAGACTAAAAATTGCGGAACTAGAAGATAGGTGTGCAGAAAGAGAACAAAGAAGTTGGAGTTAGAATTAACAAATAAGAGAGAAGAGAGTTTGAGTTGAAGAAAATTGAGCTAATAAAAGATAAAGAAAAATATGTTGATAGGAGTAAAAGCCATGATAAATTGTCTGATTACATTAAGATCCTAGAAAAGACGTTGCCTAGCAGTCCGAGTAAAGCGGACGAAATTTTAGATTTTTTTTATTCTTTAGAAAGAGCGTTTATGTTACATGAGGTTCCAGATGTGTTAAAAGGAAAATTAGTAATTGCACGTTTTAACTCTGAGTGTGTGAACCATTTGTTCCGAAGGCTGACGTTGGATGAGTGTAAGGATTATGAGGTAGTAAAAACTGCTATTTTAGCAGAGTGTCATATAACGCCAGATACCTACAGGAAGCAATTTGATAAGGTAACCAGAGTAAAAGGGAAAAGCTACATGCAACTAGCTGGGAGATTAAAACGAACATTAACATACTATGTTAACAGCAGCGAGGTCATAGAATTTGACCAAATATTAAATCTCGTATGTGATAAGTTTAAGACCTTGATATCTCCTGAACTAAAGACTTACATTTTGCTGAGAGGAGCAACGGAAAAGCCAGAGAAAATTGATTATCTAGCTGAATTATGTGACCTATTTACGAGTCACGTGGGGACAAGAGGCGGCGAGGAAGAAAAACCCATAAAATGATATGGCAGTGGGTTTGCAGGGAGCCAGGCTAAGGGTAGCTGACCGGAGTGTAGCTATGTACCTAAATTCCTAATCAAGGAGCCAAGATAGTTCGTAGACCTGGTAGTTCGGAGAAGATTGGAGTTTGCTTTCGTTGTGGGATGAAGGGGCATTTCAAGAATAATTGCACTCAGAAATCATCGCCCAAGGGGAACGAGGGTAATCCAGGAAATAGGAGGAAAAAAAAACCCGAGAAGAATTAGTGGTGTCGGCCTAGAGCAACCAGGTGAGAAAGACGTAGTTCAAGAAAGGCAGGCCATAATTCAAGAGAAAACGACTGAAGGAAGGAGAATCACCGCAAGGGTAGACAGGATGTCCGAAAGGGATAGTTTACGGGCGGAGATAGCGGTAATTCCGTTAGGAGACGCGGTGCGACTTGTAAGGGGAAATGAATTGGAGGCAGTGGCATTAGTAGACACGGGGTCAGAATTTTCTTGTGTAAGGGCAGAGGTTTTAGGGGAACCGTCAGTTGAACCTCAAGGTTCAGTGATTTTGACAAGTTTTGATGGAAGAAAAAGGGAATTTCTTGTCAAGCAACTCAGGGTCAGAATTGAGAATGAAGGTATGATCAAAGCATACAAAGGGGTAGGTTCATCTGCCAAGATTTTGTGGGCCATTTTTCCCAACCTCACTAATCAGGTAATTTTAGCACCACATGATTTTCTGAGATTAAGGGAGTTACAGGAAGCGGAACCTCAGTGGCCGACAGGAGGAGAAAATTACGAGTCAGAGATGTCAGCTGAGCACGTGGTAGAAAACAATTCCGAGTCGGAGAAGTCCGATAAGCACGTGGTCGCAGAAAATGCCGAGTCGGAGATGACAGATAAGCACGTCGTCGAAGAAAATGCCGACTCGGAGAGGTTATAATGAATTGAGTTGCTGGACGTGTCGTGCAGGAAAGCTCACGTCAAGTCACGTTAGGGTTGTTGAATGGTTACTTGACGTAGCTAAAGTGTGCTTAATCATCAAAGTGCTAGAGTTTGTTTAGGTAAGACACTCAATGAAATAGACTTAACGGCCAGACAGAGGTCTGACAATAAAATGAACTAAGAAAACGTACTCACTCTTAACCTTTTATTGGGAAACTCCTGGTATTACTCAATACACACTCCAATATAACACAACTACTGTTAGACTGAACTTTCGTAGAATCGCATAACAATAATTAGGAAGAACCTATCATATCTACAACGAACCTCTCTGGTATACTTGAGCGCGCCTATATATACTGCATACCATCACGTCATGACTTACACTCGTTGCCACATATAATTCAGCGGGAGAAATAATATCTCGTTAAGTGAGAGGATAATTTGCATAGGAAAATAAAATAACAAGAGATAGTAAAATCAAAAAGAAACTGAATCTACAGTATACGTTACAAGGTCAGACAAGCAAGTGGTAGGAGAAAGCCGAGTGATGAGTCTCGAGGACGAGCATTTCGTTGTCAGAGCCAGGCTTAGAAGTGGTAAAGATAACCGCGGGGTAAAGCAACGTAGGGACAAAGAAGTAAACAGAACAAAAGGAGAAAGCAGGTTGAGTCCACGTGGCGAGGCGAAAGAGGATAGCCCCAGGGTGGATCAGAGCTTAACGCCATGCACTCTGAAGGTTAGGGGAAACTCAATTGGCGCAACATAAGCCCGTGGACGAAGAACAGCCCCAGGCAGGAAGGAGAGATTCTAGGGAGACGCAGGAAGAGCTGTCGGAGACCTACATGTCCGAAACCAAAGCTTTCATCACGGAGCAGAATAATGACCCGTCTTTAAGAAAAGGAGGGAGTGGGCAAAAATGAAGAAAGGAGGTTATGTGATATGGGACAGCATGATATATCACAAAGAGATGGTAGAGGATCAGGATACTTTTGAACTTGTACTACGGGAAACCAGAAGGGAGCAGATTTTAAAATTGGCCCACGATTCAGTTTTTGGAGCACACTTGGGAGCCAAGAAAGCCCAAGAACGAATTGTGTACTCTTTTATTGACCCACGTTGAAGAAGGACGTAAGGAAGTATTGTAATTCATGCACGGCATGTCAGTTAAGGCGTCCGATCACGAAAAGGGAAGAAATATCGATTCAACCGGTGAGGAGGCCAAAACTTCCATATCAGGTAGTGAATGTGGATTTCATTGAACCTATCGAACCCTCTTCAAGTAACGGGCATGTGTGGGTGTTAGTGCTAGTTGTCCAGCATTCTAAGTGGCCTGAGTGCGTACGCTTAACGTCACTCACAGGTAAGAGCACGTGTGAGGCACTCTTAGATATATTCCAGCAAACAGGTATACCAGAAGTGATAGCTATGGATTGGGGTACGAATTTCGTGGCATGTTTGACCCAGCAAATGTTACGACGTTTGTGGTGTACCCCACGTTTTTAGACGCCGAATCATCCGGCCAGTAAAGGGCTCGTGGAACGGGTGAATAGGGTGCTCAAGGACATGCTACATCACGTTATCAGAGATGAGCCTAGGCAGTGTCACAAAGCCGTACCATTCTTGCTATGGGCGTATCGGGAAGTTCCCAATCCTACGATTGGTGTAGCCTAATGCAAATTATTGTACGGGAGGGAACCAGTAGATCCCTTGGCAGTTTTAAAGAAAAACTGGGCTGAAGAATGTGAGTTGCCAGTAGGAATTTCTGTTCCGGCTACTCAATATATACTAGACATGAAAGAACGGATGGAGACGACCGCAGAACAGGTGGAAGTGTTTGCTGCGGAGCAGCAACAGCGATATACGGAGTATCACAACCGTAATCTTAGGCAAAATTCCTACGAGATTGGAGATCAGGTCATTGCTCTGATTCCTGACTCCCACAACAAGCTGTACGCGCGATGCATTGGTGCCGTTAGAGTGAGAGAAAGAATTGGCTCTAATAGCTACATTGTTGAGACTGGGGACCGGCGGACAAGGCAGGTGCACACAAGGAAGTTGCGGGAATTTAAACCTAGGGTAGGAGTTGTGGGAGTGACGTTTAAGGCTGATGAATATTTTGGGAAAATCACGGGTGTGCGCAGGAAGGACGCAAAGAGGAAATAAATAACCCCGGAGGATATCTGTGTGAAAAATGAGGCCATCTCTCCAGAGCAGGTGAAAGAGTTGCAGGAAGTGGTGGGAAGATTTGATAAGTTTTTCTCAGGAAGAGTAGGAGAAACCACCGTGGGTGCCATAAAATTACTTTCAAACCGGGGGCGTACTAAAGACGCAGCACCGGTATAAGGTACTGCAGTTTATGCAGAAAGCGGTGGAGGCACAGATCGAAGAGTTGTGGCAGAACGGAATGATAAAAGAGTGCAGTGAGGCGTTCAGCCACCCGATCGTGAGCATGGAAAAGAGGACGCGGTAAGTGCTTATGTGCATAGACTTCCGGATATTGAACGCACATACGATCCCAGATGCATTTCCTATGTCTCAGGTACCAGAGTTTTAGCTAAGGTGGGAGCAGCTAAATTCACATCTACTTTGGTTATGCTGAAAGGATACAATCAGATACCTTTGGACGTGGACAGTCGTCGGTATACTGCGTTCACCACCCATTCGGGGCTATCCCAATGGAACGTCATATCATTTGGATTGGTGGGGGCCGCAGCCACTTTTCAGCGGGCTATGAACAAGGTGTTTACTCGGCACCAAGACTAAGCTTTTGCGTATTTCTACGATGTAGCACTTGGAACATCTGCGACAGGTGTTAATGAGTTTACAAAATGCAGGGTTTACGGGGAATTTGTCTAAATGTTGTTTCGCAGGGAAGGAGGTGCATTATTTAGGACAGGTTGTGGGATCGGGAAGCCATCGCCCGGATCCGGAAAAACTGCAGCCGATTAGACAACTTACTCCCCCTCAAACCAAAAAGGAAGTTAGAAGCTTCTTAGGTTTAGTTAGCTATTACAGAGACTGTGACGATATTTGCAGAGATAGCGAAGTCTCTGACGGATTTCACTGCAAAGAAGGCGCGGGTCAAAGTTCATTGGACGACAGAGCTGCAGAGTGCCTTCCAGCAGTTAAAGGATAAGCTATGATAAGCACCAGTGTTGCATTCTCCAAATTCTGATAAATCTTTTTTATTACCTACCGACGCTAGCGCTTTCGCGGTAGCGTGTTGTTTAAGTCAGCTTGACGAGGAAGGTCAGATTCGACCGGTGGCGTACGCCAGCAAAAAATTGAGTGATACGCAGCCACGGTAGGCGGCGAGCCATAAAGAGGAGTATGCTAGCGTGTTGTTTAAGTCAGCTTGACGAGGAAGGTCAGATTCGACCGGTGGCGTACGTCAGCAAAAAATTGAGTGATACGCAGGCACGGTAGGCAGCGAGCCATAAAGAGGAGAATGCTATTGTCTGGGGGTTGCAAAAATTCGAAGGGTGGTCCTTCGGACACAAGATCGAGGTGATGTTGGATCATAATCAGCTCACATTTCTTACCTACTCAGCTTCTCAGGGTTCGAAACTGCAACGATTGATTTTAGCCATCTCACAATTTCATTTATGCTTAACTCATGTGCCAGGAAAAAGAATTCCACATGCTGATGCGGTGTCACGCCGGAATTTCTTTGACTAGGGCAGCGCCATGATGGAGTAGGACAAGATAGCCCCAGGTTATACGGCAGAGGGTCATGAGAGTGGTACCAGTGGCTTATTCCAAACGACAAGAAAATACTACAAGTGAAGTGAGCACGAAATGCCGCAAGAACTATATGTACCGAACTTCATGGTGATAGCAGAACTACAAGAACTTTCCCTTGTAGGTTGTGTTATCAACAGTGCGTTAACCATTGAACTTTATCATCGGACTTGGGCATTCACTCGCGGTACATTATAAATGTTCCCTCGAGTTCAAAAAGTGGGGAGCTGTAAGTGGACGGAGTCAAGCCCCGATATTTATTTTCATGTACCCAGCAAAAACACAAGTGTTGGGAAACTGCTGGCCAGCAGCTGACAGTGATGGGTCTGAGCGGCAAATTTCAGCTGGCCAGCAGCTGAAATCTGCCGCTCACGGCCCGGTAGCGGTCTGTCGGTGGCAGCGCCATCAGTTGGCGAGCCATTGATGGCCCTGCAGCATCGCCGTAAATTGTGGACGACCAAGCAAGTGCCACTAGTTGCCCGTAGCTGGCAACCGATGAAACCCCAGCACCAGGTGGAAGCAACGAGTCTACGCATGCGCAGAAGCAACACGTGCTGTGTCACTCATGGTACCAGTTAGTTGAAGACGACGCAATCGCCATCGTGTTATTTTAGTGGTTGTTAAGAAAAAAAAAGCCATATGTAGACAGGCTAATTAATTTCCTAATGAAATGCCAAGTCGACGAAGATATCAGATTAGGCCATGAAATACTAGATTACAGCCGTGGAATACACCCAGTCCATTTCCATGAATAACAAGAAATAAAACTTCAAACAACAGCCCTGGAAAAACATTAAAAAAACGTTTGTTGGGGGAAAAAAAAGAATTATACGCGTACAAAATTTATCAATTATTTGAAAGAAGAAGAAAAAAAGAAAAAAAAAGGCAACGCTATGTTGATATAATGTACTCATCCATGGATTGAATACACAAGACTGGAGGAATTCGCTTCTAAAAGAAAGGAGAAGTAAAATCAAATATCTTTCCCCTTTAAAACAAATGTAGCTTCGGACAACGGTAAGGAAAGATACAAAGTTTAAAAATGTAACAGAATGAGATTCAACAATCGCCTTTCAAGATGACAATGACAGTACAAAACTTTGGAAAGCGCCTTTAAGTTGGTAGACTCCTTGAAAATGAGTGAAGTTCCCTTAGGGTAAAAAAAATAACTATAGTTACGTTGAAAAAATAAATTTATGAATTATATGAAACTGACATTTATGTAAAATACCTCGCAATATTGAAAATTAAAGGCATAAAAATTCAATTACACATTCCGCAAGAAAGAGACTCAGCTTCAAGCACACGCTCGTGCGTGGCAAATCAGACCCGTAGGTAGAAAGCTCGCCTCCCACTCCCTCAGCCCTGGTTCGTATCCTCCCAGATCCAAACGGACGTTTTTCCGGTCTGTTGAGAAAATCTCTCCAGCACCGTGCTATAATTCAGTAGTTTCCGTAAAGAGGAAAAAGAAGTTGTAGACTTGAGAAACAACGGCTATCCTTGAATTTTATTTGTAATTTTTTTATGGCTACTACTGGGAAATTGGCGGACAAGATACGGCATGCCATCAGTTACGTCACGTGATTGCTCGATGCCACTGCCGGGAAACTAGCGGACCACATTAGGCTAGCCATCCGTTCTGGCACGTGCTTGCAGTACCGCTGAAGGGCCACTTGTGGCAGCTGCTGCCTGTGATGGATAACTGATGGCCCTGTTGTGGCATATGACAACTGATGGGGGTGACAACTGTTGGCCGCCCGGACATTTTATTGACGGTTCGGTTCATTTTATTGATGGAACATAGTGCTGGGCCATTGCTGGCAGTGCTGGCTGCCAGAAATAGCCCAGTGCTGGCCCAGCAGGACTGTTTTTGCTGGGTAGTAATGTTTTCTGTAAGTATTTCTCATTTCAAATGCAATGTAATGTACATTCCAACGCACGTGTTACACACGTGCGACATTTTCTTTGTATGCCGGATTAAGGAGCGCCGAACGAGGTCAAAATCCGTTGACGTTGACCTGATCGACGGGGTCTGATGTATAGGTCAAAGGTCACCACTGCCAGAGAGTGACTAACTCCACACCGATAATATTCCAGAGACGGAGAGAGGTGGGGGGGGGGGGGGGAATAAAAATAAAGATATAAAAGTCAGTGACACGTTTGCTCTGGACGCTTTTCGTGTTTCGCCTTCAACGGAGGAGGACGTCGTATTTTAAGCAGAGAGTGTCGGTTAGACCTCTCGGGGTTTTACGTTTTCACTGATGGAATGATCAGGGTTTTTCAGCGATAAGAGATTGGCCGGGGTTTACACGCAACGACTCAAGTCAACGTGGCGGAGGGTCTTCCGGAATATCGGGGAGATAGTCAAGTGCTCGCAGTCTGGAAACCTGTTGGCTCGTGGAGATAGCCAATCGAACGGAACTTATTCTTTCATCTATCAAATTTAGTGACGTCTAACGAAGGATTTGTTATTTCAGCTATTCATTGCCGTAGATCTTAAGTAATCGCTGACTTCACTTTTCAGTATTTCAACGATCAAGTTCAACTCGACGGCACTCGAAAAAACCTACGTCAGACCCGTTTGAGAAGTTAGGATTCAGTAAAGCCTAGTGGCATATCGAACTCGGCGGAACCTGACTGTGGTGTTAGTGTGTATTTATGTTTGCAGCTGCATCTTCGCTACTGAAAATCCTATCGAAAAGTTACTTTTTTTACTGTATGCCATTCGCTCCCGTGAAGATTAGGAACATTATCCTCTTTAAATTAATGCAGAGATTTAAATATATATTTCAAAGTTATTCGCAGTCATTCTACTCTGCCGTTTTAAATGTATGGCCACTGGTTCTAAGAACGCTACAGATAGTTAATGTAAAACTGAACATTTGAGAAGGTATGGGGCATGTTATGAAAACAGATGCGGGAGCAAAGTTCTCTTCGGTCAAATCTGAGCCAGTTAAAGGACTGTCTGTTGAACGACAGGTATTCTGTATACGTAGATGAACTTTAACACCCTTTTAGGATCTATGCCAAGCATGCATACGTACTGTAATTCGGGATAAAAGTCATCCAACCCCGAAATAAATGTGTCTAATTCAGTGACCGAAATGTGTACTAACATCTATTCAGAATAAAGGCTCTTCGCAACAGGAATTCAATGACATTTAGTATGTATACAACGAAACAGTACTTACTGTGGAAAAATGCGAATGCCGCCCCAGTGGCGCAGTGGTCTAAGCGATGGCTACTGATCATTCGTCGGAAAGGGGTCCGGGTTCGAATCCCGGTGAGGCATGGATGTTGTGTTTGTCTTACGGCACTGGTTTTCTCCCTTCCCTGGAACCAGTGGCTCTAAAATTAGGGACGGGCGACTGCTTATAGCCCATTGAGTTGGTCATGGTGGTCGTTAAATCCTCCAAAAAAAATGCGAAATGTAGTGTAACAAATTTTTGCGATACCGAATAGCAATATTTTTTAGTAAACTTGAGATGCCTGCCAGTACAAAATACAACCGCTGACATCTAACTTTGCTTTCGACGAAATTTTAAAAATATGCACTCATCGTCAAAAAAATAGTTGCACCCAGAAGGAAGCAACCGACAGAAATGAAACTTGGTGGGTAGGTTTGCCATCGTGAGACATGCAAATGATTCAAGTATCACGCTCGGCCGAGCATGTGACGCAAGCAAGGAATAGTCGTAGCTCTGTGCCTGACCGGCCGTATAAGGTTGTCCCGTTGTGCGTGCTTACCATTCTGACTCATGCTGTTGTGTTGGTTGCATCCTTTGCAAGTGAAATATGCTTCGGAGAAAAGTTCAGAAGCAATTCGAGCATTTGGAGGAGTTCGAAAGGAGCTGCATCGTCAGGTTCCGGGAAGCGGGATTGTCTTATCGCTGTATTGCGCCCTATACGGGCGTGCGTATATCACCATAGCACGCTGTTGGCGGCAGTGGATAGAACAAGGCACGCAGCAGCGACAGGAAGGGTCTGCTACGTGTCTTGACAGGAACCTACACGAATCACGAAGAGAGAGGACCGACGGGCTGTCCGTCATGCGCAGAGCAACCCAACAGCCACGATTGCGGATATTCAGCGAGCAGTGGTGCCCTCCATGCATCGTCCGATTAATGCCAGCACCATTGGCAGACGGTTACATGACCTAGGACTAACGTACGCAGACCGTTATGACGACTGCCCTTAACAACAGTGCATCGTCGCCAAAAACTGCAATGTTGTCATGCTAGGCTGTCATGGAGCCACGCAAAATGGCAGGGGGGGGGGATCTTTATTGACAAGTCGTGCTTTTGTCTTGGAGAAGATAATCACCGAATCCGTGTGCGGAGACACCGTGGTCAGCGCCAAGAGGAACGGTTTGTTGTCGAGCGTCACATGTCCAGAAGGCCTGGCATCATGGTGTGGGGTGCATTTGTCTCCGACGCCATATCACCTTCAGTGTTCATTACAGGCAGTTTGACAGCCCAACGTTACGTTAATGAGGTCCTGCAATCAGTGGCCTTACATTTTCTGATTTTCTGGTACGATTTTCCAACAGGACAACTCTCGTCCGTATACTGCTGGTGTCTCGAGAGCTTGCCTTCAAGGCACTGACACTCTGCCATAGATCTGGCACTGACCCATAGCCAGACCTATCACCGATTGAAAATGTGTGGGATGCTATTGGACCCGCTATCCACCTCCACCCCTACCGCACAATCTGCAGGAACTGCGTGAGGAGATTCAAGCTGCATGGGATGGCTTATCACAGGTCACCATTAGGGACCAGCAGAACTCCATGCCGATACGTCTGACATGCTGTGTGAGCATTCTGAGAGACACTATTTATTGTCGTGTAGCTCAATAAATATTGCCCATATCAGTGTCAATGTTTAACCATTTACTATTCCTGGTAATCTTTACCTCCCTCCCGAATAACATTACAATCCGACAAGTCCTTCTGGGTGAGACTATTGTTTTGACGATGAGTGTATTTAAATTGTTCTATATCCTTATTTATGTGTTTCAGAATTTTTCTAGCTCCAGACTGTGTAGCTTCATATTCTTTAAAAGAGAAAGATTTTTGTTTCAGCGAAAGGTTTCACCAAAACATTGTTAATGACCCCGAGAAGAGTAACGAAAATTCTGCAATTTCCAGAACAAGAAGATCGTATTTCACTCAGATTAATCAGCAACATTTCGAGAAATCCAATTTGCATGAATATTCCCTTCCTCTTATCAAAAACGTAACGTTAGACATGCACAATGTGTTCATAAATATCCATCTATAATTGGAAACTCTATACTCAGTTTTCATTTCGCTGTTGGCTTATAATTTGGTGAAATGTCATACGCTGCAAGGACGAAAATCTCTGATTACCGCTACCAGTTCTTTGTAGTTGGCAGGATTCTCGGTAGGCCATTATCCCGAAAGCATCATTTATTCCAATTACCGTTACTAATATTAGAAACCGAAGAAAAGGTTTGGATATCATGTTTGAGTACTGTTTATAGGAACTCAACAGAGAAATTATTTTTAGGAAAAGAATAAAATAAATGCACGGCAGAAAGTGTATCTTTAGCTCTTTCAGCAGCCGCTGTACCTGAACCAAATGCAGCCCAAAATTTTGTAAGCTCCCCAAGGATAAGTTTTTATATACCGGCGGTATTTTACGAAAGCAAAGGCAATATAATTCCTTTCTTTCCTCTCATCAAAGTAGTAGCGACAACAATGCTATCATGGGTGAGAGGCGCTTCATTGTAGACATTTATTCTCTGATTCATGACTCAAGGCATGGCTCGGAAGGGCTAGTCACCCCTGACATAAACATCATTCCACTGAGAAGAATAAATTTACTGAAACAACTCTAACCTTTCTCATGTTGATCTCCATTGCTACAGCCCTTTTATGTAATAATCGGTCAGAAAGGACTAGTATCAATCGCATCCCTAATTGACCGTTTTGAATGACAAAGTAAGTGGAAAAGCAACAATTTCTGATGCGCAGGTTCACACGTTCTAACCGCGTGCAGCGCAATTCTTAGACAGCAAATACATCCGTTCAGCATGTTGTTCTAACCCGGACTTAAATCATTTCAGCCGGTTAACTCTTCTCTTGGCTTTTTTCTATTGGGTTGGTGCGAATGAAATGCCCGGCGAGAACGAGCAGTGGAGACAAGCCCCTACCACAGCGGAATGGAACCACCCACAAGTGTTGCGGGTATTACGTCACATAGTTACTATAAATTTTATGTACTGGGTTGGTGCGAATGAAATGTCCGGCGAGAACGAGCAGTGGAGACAGGCCCCCACCACAGCCGAATGGAACCACCCACATGTGTTGCGGGTATTACGTCACAGATTTACTATTCAATTTTATGTACTGGGTTGGTGCGAATGAAATGTCCGGCGAGAACGAGCAGTGGAGACAGGCCCCCACCACAGCGGAAATGGCACATGTGTTGCGGGTATTACGTCACAGGGTTAATATGAATTTTTTTACACTGGGTTGGTGCGAATGAAATGTGCGGCGAGAACGAGCAGGAGACAAGCCCCCACCACAGCGGAATGGAACCATCCACATGTGTTGCGGGTATTACGTCACATATTTACTATGAATATTTTTGTACTGGGTTGGTGCGAATGAAATGTCTGGCGAGAACGAGCAGTGGAGACAGGCCCAACCATAGTTGAATAGAACCACCCACATGTGTTGCGGGTATTACGTCACAGAGTTACTATAATTTTTTTTGTACTTGTTTGGTGCGAATGAAATGTCCGGCGGGAACGAGCAGTGGAAACAGGCCCCTACCACAGCGGAATGGAACCACCCGCATGTGTTGCGGGTATTACGTCACAGGATTACTATGAATTTTTTTACACTGTGTCGGTGTGAATGAAATGTGCGGCGAGAACCAGCAGAGGAGACAGGCCCCCACCACAGCAAAATGGAACCACCCTCATGTGTTGCGGGTATTACGTCACAGAGTTACTATGCATTTTTTTGTACTGGGTTAGTGCGAATGAAATGTACGGCGAGAACGAGTAGTGGAGACAGTCCCCTACCACAGCGGAATG
Source organism: Macrothele yani (assembly GCA_039090855.1). Lineage (NCBI taxonomy): Eukaryota > Metazoa > Arthropoda > Arachnida > Araneae > Macrothelidae > Macrothele > Macrothele yani. The sequence goes on along the minus strand of CM076998.1, from coordinate 86,582,066 downwards.
GAACCACCCACATGTGTTGCGGGTATTACGTCACAGGGTAACTATGAATTTTTTTGCACTGGGTTGGTGCGAATGAAATGTGCGGAGAGAACGAGCAGTGGAGACAGGCCCCCACCACAGCGGAATCGAACCACTCACATGTGTTGCGGGTATTACGTCACTGAGTTACTATAAATTTTTTTGTACAGGGATGGTGCGAATGAAATATCGGGCGGGAACGAGCAGTGGAGACAGGCCCCTACTACAGCGGAATGGAACCACCCACAGTCGTTGCAGTTTTTACGTCAGAGCTAGCACGTGTGTGAAGGCGTGGTTACTTTGAACATAATGTGGCTTGTAAAGTAAACATGCAGACGCCGGATTTGAGAGCCATCTTCCTGTATGAATTTAAACTGAGCCATTCTGAAGGAATTGCCCCGAACGATCTGCACAATGGTTAAGCAAGGTAGAGCCTGCTGGATGGCAACCTAAGCCGCCCCTACACACCAAGAAAATGATGCTCCTTATCTAGTGGTCCACAACCGGGATAATTAATCGGTGTTTCATGGCAAGAAGCCAAGCCATCGCTGCCATTACAATAGACGCGCCGCAAATTACTGCAGAAACAACCGGCATTGGTCAAAACACAAGGTGTGCTGCAGCTCCAGGAAAACGCCAGCACTCATGTCGCACAACGAATGATGCTGACACCAAATGCCTTGGACTATGAAGCTCTGTCGCATCCTGCCAATTCCTAGGACTTCGACAGACTATCATCTGTTTTTCCGCCTGGATCACTTCCTGTCTGAGAAACAGTTCAAGACAGACAACGAGGTTCAACGTGCAGTTGATGACTTCTTCGGATCCCAGCCACAAGACGTTCTTCGTTCTGGGATCATGGCCTTGTGGCACAGATTGCAACTATGTGTCAATGCCGAGGGGGATATTTTTTCCTAGGTAAGTTATCCTACTTTTCCGTTCTAGCCGTACATGTGTGCTGGTCCTTTGCCAGACATTTTATTCGCACCAACCGAATAAAACTTACTGTCTACTCGCGATCCATCTACATTGTTTTATAAAACACGCTTTTTCCGCTGTAGATTTTTAAGCTGTGCCTGCTGTTGTATCCCATCTTACATTTTACACCTATGTGGAATAGCATTATGGCATACCACATAACGGCGAGCGAAAAGCTGCTTGCATTCAGGGTAGCATGCACCGGCTGGTGTAATTTGTCCTCAAGTATTCTGCACCAGCTGGATAGAATGCCGTCCCGAGATCGTCGACACTGATATCAAGAAGTGAAAGTTGTGTTCCACTGAATCCTACAAATGTTCGATAGTATTCAAATCAAAAGAACTGGATGTCTAGCGGAGCACACGGAATGCTTCGGCGTGGTTCTTGAACAATTTCTGCACAATGCGGTCTTTATGAGCCTGTGAATATTTGAGCTCACAAAGCCATCTGCGTACACGGTCATTATGTAAGGCTAAATTTCGACAACAACAATGCGCATTGAGGGTCCCAATGATGATCATACGATAAACAATCAAATAGCATGCCATGATACCGCAGCCTCCATCATTTTCCCTTCCTACCGTTTCCCAGATGTTGACTAGCGCGGCATTGAATATGGACTCGTCGATGGCCATTGCTTACACATAGTGCACTCAAAATGTTCCGAGACTAGGTAAGTAGCACGTCAAAAGATGACATTACGCGGATGAGCGAGCAGCGTTCGAGAGCAGTGAAATTCATGAGTCATTGTGCCGAGTGCTACACGATATTTGGTGACCACGTGCAGAACACAGCTGCGATTTCGATATGGACTGCAAACTACAGAAGGAAGCGAACATCAAATTCTGCGTCAAACTCGGCAAATAGGGAACGGAGACGCATGAAATGTTGCGGCAGGCTTATGGCAATAAAGCAATGAGTCGTGCGAGGTGTTTTGAGTGGCACTCGCGCTTCAAGAGAGGCAGAATGGTACTGGGAGACGAAGAGAAGTGAGGGCGACCGTCCACGAGAAAAAAACTCCGAAAATGTTGACAAAATTAGGGAATTGGTGCATGAGGATCGTCGGAGATCCATTCAAGACATTGCTACCATCGGCAATGTGTCATATGGAACAGTGCAAGAAATTCTGAATTCGGTTTTGAACATGCACCGCATTGCTGCAAAGCTTTTGCCAAAGGTTATGCACCCCGAACCGAAGGCGCTCCGTGTCGAACTCTGTCAAGATCGTCAGCAGGTGGTGAATGAACCAACGTTCCTGTCGCGGGCCATCACTGGGTACGAGACTTGAGGCTACGGTTACGACCCGGAGACCAAACAAAAGTCGGCGCAGTGGAAGAGCCCGGCATCTCCAAGCCGGAGAAGGCCCGACAGGTCTGGAGTGCAACCAAAGCATGCTCATCGTGTTCTTCGACATTCGTTGGGATGTGCACCGTGAATTCTGATTTCGTACCCCAAGGCCAGACCGTCACCGCCCTTTTTTACTGCGATGTTCTGCGGCGTCCTAGGGAAGGCATTCGCCGCAAACAACCTGAAAGTGTCGCAGGGGAGATTTCCTGCTTCATCACGACAATGCAGCAACTCACAGAGCGTTAGCAACACGCCTCAGCAGCATGACTACAATTTCTCACTCACCTTGCTCGCCGGATGCTGCCCTCCGTGACTTCTTTCTGTTCTCGAAGATGATGCTGAAGCTCAAAGGTCGCCGTTTTGAAACCGTGGACAAGGTTCAGCGCGAATCTCAGTCGGTGCCTGACACGATTCGCGAACAGGACTTTCAGGGAGCGTTCCAACAGTGGCAAAAACTCTGGCAGCTGTGTATCGCTGCCCAAGGAGACTACTTTGAGAGAGATCATAGCCAGATTTAAGTAACGTAAGTACTTTGTTGTATATCGGCCTAAACTCGGAACTTTTTGATCGGACATGGTACCGCATCGACGTGTCCATATTCAAAAAATGTTTTTCAGTTTTTCAATGTACGAGTCTCTGCGTCCTTAACATTCACTCTGTCACTTGTTTCTACTTATGGAACGGAGACATGGAACATAACTAAAAAGAGACATTCAGAGGCTGCAGACAACTCAATGGAGCATGAAGAGATACATGCAAGTTGTAACTACGAGAAATAGGAAAATAAACATATGGATCAGAAAAATGACAGGAATCGGGAAACCATGATGAAAATAAAATCCATCAAATGGCAATGAGTTTATCGTATTATCAGCAGGACTGACCACCGTTGAAAAACTGAATACCAGATTGGATTCCGAGGGATAGGAAAATCCCCAGAAGTAGATCACATGGGAGATTTGTGAAAGAAATTTGAAAGCCTGCTGGAGTGTCATGAAGAAGACGGGTAAAAAACGTGAAGTGACATTCATGTAGTAGTGAAAGCGGAAAGCCCGCTGGAGTGTCATGGAAAGGTTGTGGAAGAAACTTGAAGTGACATTCATGCAGTAGTTAATTGACAATTGGTAGTGATAATGATACCATATACAATATATTGACAAAGGTCACCGGACACCCCTTGAAAAGCAAATGAACGGATACGCTGCGTGGTTAATATGAGCGGTGCAGCTACAAACGGTATAAAAACAAGCCTGCAGCTGACCGCGATCATATCGCACTGTGAGGTTCAGTAAAAATGTCGCGGCGAAAGAGAACTGACTTTGAGAAAGAAAAGATTATTGCGTGTTATATTAGGAGGTTGTCCATAATAGAAATGGAAATGCGTTTAAACATACCCAAGTCAACTGCTTCGGATGTTCTGAATAAGAGGAAGACACATGGCGTGCCTGAAGTAACAGAACGCACCGGCAGACCAAAGAAAATCAGCAATAGAGGACGTTGAAGCCTCAGGAGAGTCTTTACAGCTAACCGACAGATTACTGCACAAGACAACGGTGTACAGGTGAGTAAAAATGCTGGAACCTCGGTATGTACACGTACCATTCGCAGAGAACTTCATTCCATGGTTTAATGTGGTCGTTCGTCGGCACATAAGCCTTTCATCTCCACTCGGAATGCTACTCGTCGTTCAGCATGGTGTAAAGAACATTTATCGTGGACCGTAGATCAATGGAAACGGGTCCTATAGACTAATGAATCCAGATACACGATCCATAAGACTGATGGCCGTGTTTGGGGTATGACAGCAGACGAGGGAACGCTATTTACCGCAGTGTACTGTTCCTACGGTCAAGTTTGGAGTTGGCAGTGTACTCATGTGGAGGAGGTTTTCGTGATATGGTCATGGCCCATTGGTTATCATGGACAAACCTGTTAACCAGCACGTCTACCTCGATATTCTGGACAATTATGCCCTACCAACTCTGTGGCAATACTATGTAACCGAGGCTTATTGGTACCAGCAGGATAATGCACCGAGCCATAATGCCTGTTACGGCGTGGTTTGATGATAATTCCGTATCGTGTGTGGACTGGCCAGCACACAGCCTTGATATTAATCCCATAGAACACCTACGGGATGAATTCGAGGGCCGCATAAAAAGTTTGGCACTAAGGGCTACTACTAAGCAACAGTCAGCGGCAGCGTTATGTACTGGACGGAAGCGTATACCTATCGCTCTGTTCCAAAACCTTGTTAAAAGCATATCTCGAAGGTTTAGTGCATGCATTAAGGCAAAAGGTGGACAGACACCGTACTAATGTATGCCAATAAAGGATATGTTGTGTTTCTTTTCTAGGTGTCCGGTGACTTTTGTCAATATAGTGTATCTCATAAGCTGCCCTAGTGCGTGATCGAATGATTCGAGAAGTAGGTTTCTTTCTATTCGCCCGAACCACGACCAGGCACAAGCGCCTGATAAGGTTCGAGTGGTGCTCCTGTCGTACGAAACTAGTGGTCCATTTACCCACATATTAAGGACAGAGGAGTGTTTATAGCCCTCTGGGATGCTTATACAGAAATACTCATTAAAATTACTAAACTAAATAAACTTACATCTGATGTTAATGTAAGATACTGAAAGTTTCACAACCAGATTTCTAGAAAAAATATATTTTATTCATACATTTACAAGTGAACTGACGAACAAATAAGATACACATGTAGCATGTTTTATTCGACTTAACGAAAAGGATACATGGGGTTCTCCAACATACTGAAGTGTAGATTCAAACTGTGTTTGTCAAAAGATGCTCAAATACAAGGATTGCACCATAACATCTGATATTGTTTTAGTTAAAAAATGTGCGCGCCTTAATTGTCAAGGAAGTGGTCATCTTTTCCGAAATACTGTACGCTGCATCGAATACAGGTGTCCGAACGTTCCACTTACTTTTTGAATGTCTTCTAGAATTCTACTTCTGAAATGCTGTTGAAGGACCCCTGCGTATCTGTAATAAGTTATTGATCAGTCAAATGGTCGTCCCCGTAATGTTTTTTTTTAAATGTGGGAACAAGCTGACATGGTGACAAATCTGTACTACACTGGCGCATTGCAAAAATTAAGGATTAGACGGTTTTTCCAATGTAACATCGTGCAAAAGTGCTCCACATTGACTTAAATCTTATCATAAGATCCCAAAGATTTAAGAATATGGGACAAGTGAGCATAACCGTCCAAACAAGGAATCCAAAGGATACAAAGGCACTTTATTGAAAAAGTAGCTTCGAGCACAACTGGACAGAAGACAGAGACGTCCATGTGACAGGCGGCTAACAAGAAAAATCCAGGCTTTAGTAGGGGATATTATTACCCCTGACTGCGTTGCAGGATTTACAACGCCTGTCGATGCTGAGGACGAGGTTGTCAAGGAGCTGTTGAGGCATCGCGGCCCATTCCTCTTGTGGCGCCAATTGCAGCTGCGGAATCGTAGCGGCCGGCTGATGACGGGCTGCCAAGCGTCTCCCGAGAAGGTCCCACACGTGTTCGATTGAATTTAGGTCCGGGGACCTTGCGGGCCAATCTACGCGTTGAATACCTTCACTCTCCCACAGCTCTGCGACCGCCACTGTACGATGATGTCTAGCGTTGTCGTCCATGAAGAGGAACTCCAGGACCCACAGCACCTTTAAACAGACGCACGGCAGGCAGGAGAACCTCGGTACAATAGCGAACACCAGTGACTGAACCTCCTTGGAAGAAGTGAAGGTCAGTACGGCTATCAAGCATGATACCGCCCCAAACGAGAACTCCGCCACCTCCAAACCGGTCCCTTTCGATGATGTTGGAGGTGGGATTGCGTGTTTCCTGCTCTCTCCAGATGTGTATATGTTCAGAATCGCTCGTCAGACTAAATCGGCTCTCATCCGTAAAGAGAACTCGAACCCATTGCTGATGTGTTAATATTCATTTTCTCCAAATAAAAACGACTATGTGCGGGATTGCATTGGGAAAAGAAATGGAGAACCGAAGTTCAGCAAACTCGTTTCATGCCCAAATGCGAGATTAAAGTTCTGTGAATTGATGAATTTGAAATATGAACCATACCTTCGATATATCTAATTGATAGGTGTCTGTCTTCCCGTATTTTAATACCTGTTGTGTTGATTTTTACCTCTGTAACATTCGTTGAAGGCCTTCCTCCATGAGCGATTAAAGCCGCGCACTCAAGACCATCCCTAAATGTATTTTGCCTTCTGTAAATTGTTGATTTTCCTAGACATTCATGTTTATAAGCCACTTGCAAAAAGACGGAAAGTCTCTCCGACAGACTTCTTTAGTCGACAGCAAAATTCAGTGCCGCTTATTTGTTCTTGTTTCACATCAATTTTTTCCAAAAGTCACAGCGCAAAAACACTTGTTAGCGTTCACGAAACAACGCTTATTAAACTACCCTCTACCCACGACGCATTCGTAATAAACAGGTGTGAACCGGTTGCTATGGTTATTACAACGACTACCGTTTCTTCGAGACTCGTGCCAAGGTCGGACGCAGTATTGCATATTTGTTACAAAAACATTCTCAGTTCTTTTGGGACAAGCTATGTATAATAAGTAGAAACTGTACACCAATTGTACTCAAAATAATACAACTATACTAAAAATCCGAAATTTCTTGGAGTAGAATAGAAATAAAACTTTCCAAGCTTTCGCACATCAACCAGATGTCTTTTCCAAGGAAGGCAGACAGCTAACTGCAAACTGGATATTAGAACGTTTCAACAATTTGAACGCGGTGACTTGACTAGACAATAAATGAATACGAGCAAACGTGATGTTTCGAAGAAACGAGGTCACGTTGGATGGGCACGCGTTACTATGGTAGAAAGCGCAGCATTAGTTGAAGAACTGATTCCAAACAACAGGTTTCGCGAATTGCAGTAGATTTGGGTGTGGAGTATGAAGCTAATTTCTTTACATCAATCCATATAGGATCAATGGACTTGAATTTGACTTGTCTTGATAGGGCATTGGTTATTTTTCAGTCTCTTGTATCCCTTTTATGTTCGCTGATTCTAATTCAAAACGAAAGTTTGGTCATTCCGATGTATTATCGCCTGGAAAAGCCATACCTTACCTTCCTTGAAAAGCCATCTGGTTGATGTGCGAAAGCTTGGAAAGTTTTATTTGTATTCTACGCAAAGACATTTTCGGATTTTTAGTATAGTTATACTATTTTGAGAAGCTATGTATATCTGGGTTTACTGGTCTTTTTTCCCCCTAAAACACTTAACACAACAGCAAATACTTGTTTGAAATGATTAACATGTAAAATTTTAACAAACGCTTTGGTTAAGCTATTCACATTGAATTCTTTGCAAACCTTTAAGAAATCAAGTGATTTCTATATATACCAGGTACATACTGTATTAATGCTCATAAGCAGAAAAAATAAAACTAGACGAAAGAGTAATTAAAAAATATAGACCAGGAGCTCAATTTTAAATTTGTGCTCCTCGTGCCTTCAACGTAGAGGTCATTAAATAACAACTTCTGAATCAATGAAACGTCAAATTTCCTGTGTCAGAAGCTCTCGCCTCTTTTCTTTTTCATACACCGGTGTGCAAAAATTAAGGACGAAGAGGAGAAATTAGCATAACAGCGGAACGAGCAGGCAGAACGAACCGAAAGACCACTCAGGAGATTGACTAGGGACCGGTACGGTAGGGCATGCGCATATATGCAGCATGACGTAGGGGAGGGGTGCCGGACGGGTATAACGCACACGGGCGGTGTACGCTCAGAAATTCGGTGAAAGCGATTGCACGGTGTACATCGGTTTGAACGACGTGGAGTTGCTGCCACCGTGTGATATGGCCAACAGGCAATCCAGTAGACGACATCTGGATGAATTTACCCGAGGTCGTGTCATTGGGAATATGGAAGAAAGTCGAAGTGTGACCAGTGTGGCCGACGAGATCGGGATCGCTCAAAACATCGTTTCATGAGCTTGGAGAGCATTTCAGACGACAGGAACAGCTGTCCGAGAGTTTAGCAGTGGTCATCCATGAGCAACCACGGCGGCGGACGACTGGTATATTGTACTACAGGCGAGAAGAGACAGACGGCAGACAGCGGCAGAAATCGCAAGGCACATGCAACAGACAACTGGACTTCCCTTATCGCGTTTTACCGTGACCAGGAGGCTACACAAAGGTGGTCTATTTGCACGACGACCAGTACGGTGTGTCCCATTAACACCTGCAAATCGGAGACTGCGGTTTCTGTGGTGCCAGGAACACAAGAACTCGACACATCAGCAATGGGGTCGAGTTCTCTTTACCGATGAGAGCCGATTTAGTCTGACGAGCAAATCTGGAAGTATACACATCTGGAGAGAACAGGGAACACGCAATCACACCTCCAACATCATCGCAAGGGACCTGTTTGAATGTGGCGGAGTTCTCGTTTGGAGCGGTATCATGCTTGGTAGCCGTACTGCCCTCCACATCTTCCAAGGAGGTTCAGTCACTGGTGTCCGCTATTGTACCGAGGTTCTCCTGCCTCACGTGCGTTTGTTTAGAAGTGCTGTAGGTCCTGAGTTCCTCTTCGTGGACGACAACGCTACAATTCATCGTACAGTGGCTGTCGCAGAGCTGTTGGAGAGTGAAGATATTCAACGCATGGATTGGCCCACAAGGTCCCCGGACCTAAATCCAATCGAACATGTGTCGGACCTTCTCGGGAGACGCTTGGCAGCACGTCATCAACCGCCAGCAACGATTCCGCAGCTGCGATTGGCGCTAGAAGAGGGATGGGCCGCGATGCCTCAACAGCTCCTAGACAACCTCGTCCTCAGCATGGACAGACGTTGTAAATCCTGCAACGCATTCAGGGGTGATCATATCACGTACTAAAGACTGGATTTTATTTGGCAGACGCCTGTCACATGGACGTTTCTGTCTTCTGTCCAGTTGTACTCAAAGCTACCTTTTCAATAAAGTGCCTTTTTATCCTTTGGATTCCTTGTTTGGACGGTTTTGCTCACTTGACCTACATTCGTACATCTTGGGGATCTTATGGTATGATTTGAGACCATGTGGAGCACTTCTGCACGACGTTATATTCAAAAAACCGTCTCGTCCTTAATTTTTGCACAGCGGTGTATAATTGCGTCTTTGATATGTTTACCGGTAATTTCAGTTTTTCAGCATAAACATAGCTAATGTGCATTGGTCCGAAAGTGGTCCCAGTTCGAATCCCGGTGAGGCATGCATGCTGTGTTTGTTTTACGCAACTGCCTCTATCCCTTTCCTAGAACCAATGACCGTAAATTTAGCCCATTGAGTTGCTCACGGTGATCGTTAAACCTCCAATAAAAAAAAAGTGAAGTGCTTTGAAATTAAGTGCCAAACATACTACTGTTCAAAACGAATTTTTTTATTGAAGGTTTAACGACAAACGTGAAAACTCAATGGACTATAAGCAGTCGCCCGTCCCTAATTTAGGGACACTTTCTCTAAGGAAGGGAGGGAGCCAGTGCCGTAAGACAAACACAGCATCCATGCCTCACCGCGATTCGAACCCTGACCTTTCTCTGACAAATTGTCATAAGTCAACGCATAGACCACTGCGCCACCGGTAGAGTATACTCATAATGAGTATACTGTATTTACGGGAATACTGATGACGAGAAATACACGATTATGAGAGGGTTTCAGAGTACGAAAATGCATTACTAGTTTAGCAAATCACCATTCTCTTACACTATCTTCATTGAGCTCATGTCTTTCACAACCTGGAACATCATCATGATCTGAACCATCGACAAGAGTTTAATAAAAGCAGGCCGTCGAGTTTGGATAAACTGGTTTCAAAGCACAGTTAATGATTTATTCAGCGAAAAATACAGGTTCTGCCAAGAGGTTTATCGTTACGTTCACGTTGGAGGTGACATGGGCTCGGGGATGATCTAGTGTTCGTCTGAAACAGAGGTGCCCAAACTTATTTGGCATACCGCCCCTTTTTCAGGAAAAAATTACTTACCGCCCCCTAGAAATCTAGCTTCTTTAAGCAAACAAACAGAAAAGTGCAATGACAAATTTACGTTATTTTATGTATCTATATTTTTTACCTGTGTCCGACAACATAGTAAAGAACGATGTTGTTGCAAATAAGACACCTTCAAGGTTGAAAACATAACATTATTTATTAAAATCAACCATAGTAACATTCGCATTACACACAGAAAAGTAAGATAACGAAGGAAAATATTAAAGTAAAAAATACGAATACGTAACATTATAAATAATCCTAATGAGAAGGATGAACCTGCTATCAATATGTTATTGTTCGGCTCTATTTTTATCAGCAGCGTTCTTAAATCACCACAATTAGCTATTTGCAGTTGGTTTACTTTTTTAGTTAAGAGATTTGTGACCGCACCGAACACCCGTTCCACTAAATATAATGATAGAAACGCAATTAAAAACGTTTGTACTATAGCCTATAATCCAGGATGAACCGTATATACCTATTTTCGCAGCCAGAACTGTTGGTAGACGTTTTTAAATTTAAATTTAAATTCCTCGTTTGTTTTTACTTCTATCAGTTCTTCTTGTAATTTTGGAGATTCTTTTGTGTTTGTTCTTGAAAAAGGGTCCAAAACCCAATCGGGTATTTTCATTTTAAGAATAACTTCAAATCGTTGATTGAAGTCAGAATGGAGAACCTCTAAGTTATGATAATACGTAAGCAAGTCTTCATCATGAATTCCTACTGTTGATAAATTTGGAAACCGGCTGAATTCCCCTAGTCCTAAATTTCGTTTGTGCATAAGTTTTGCCAAAAATGCAGGAATAACAGTTTGTGTTTTGATTAAATTCAGCTCATCACCTTGGAGCTGTAGATTTGTTTCATTAAATTTAAACAAGTCGTCAAATAAGCAATGTTATTTTTGGAATCAATAAAGTTGGCTCGTAAAGCATCATCTTTGTTTTCTAGGAACTCTAGCACTGAGTCAAATAGTTTATAAAACCGATCCAAACAGGTGCTTTTTGACAGCCATCAAACTTTTTTATGAAGCAGCAAGCGATTGAATTCTTCATCGTTTTCAATACAAAGTTGTCCAAATAATGTCATTCAATGAATTGCTTCTGATTTCCTTGATTGCTTTAATGACATAACGCAATGACATATGTAGGCGTTCACTCAGATTTTTGGCAATACACACAGTGTATAGCAAATACATTCGAAACAGCTTTTTTTAATATGCAAGAAAACCCCTGTAGCGCCTTATCATCGCTGGAGCACCGTCAGTGACAACTGACAAAATATTACTCACGGTGATTTCTTTTTATAAAAAAATCTTCCAAGAAATACTGATTCTCCTTTAGTATCAGTTTGCACATTTTTACCAAATAATAATAATTCTTGGCAATTGTATTTTTCTTTTATGAATCGCAAAAATGCTAAAAGTAATGCTTCTTTTCCTAGCAAAGTTGAGTCATCAAGCTGTATAGAGAACTGGGTAATATCAGACGCCGGCTTGTGTAGAATAGAGCGTATTACCTCACTTATAACCGGTAGAATTAGTTCTTCACCAATAGTATGCGGTTTTCCCGATTTAGCAATCAGTAACGAAATGTTGTAAGAAGTACGCAACCCATCGTCATCCTGTTTGGATGCTACTGAAATGTCGGCTGTCAAAAAAATAATAATAATTCTTAAGTGCTTGAAAATAAGATAATCTTTATCTTTCTTATCAGCATGAACTTTTCTCGAATGTTCTTGTAGTCTTGAAGGTTTCATAGCTTCCTTTGATAAAACTTTTGGCAAATCAAGCACATCGGTAATGTACTGCGTATAGGCGACTCAATAAAGCCATAGTTCAAATATTCAGTACTATATTGTCTACATTTTTTCTTGGGTTCAGCCATGATATCAACTGTAAACAAGAAAGATGAAACCGAATTTTCGGTTGTAATGAGCACATCATTTGAGTCCATTGTGATGGGAATTACATTTATCAAAGTCAATGGAACCAGTATAAAAAATACTAGTATCTGATCGAAGAAAGAAGTTTTTCAATCGAGTTTTGAATCACGCAGATATTGCTGTAAACGGAAACCTGAACTTACGTCCTCTGCTGGCAGGCTTGTGCGTTAAGAAAATTTTTAAATTACCTGAGAAACATTTCCTAGCGGAAACGCTCTCCAACATAGGAAGAAGTTTTGAAATCCGATTTTTAGAAGCAGAGATATTGACAAATATAAGTTTTGCGTCTACACCCCCTGGCGGAAAAAACCATGCATTAGTTTAAGAAGAAAGTATTTCCTAAAGGTTTCTCGATGTGAGCTGTATTGGTTCACGAAGGAATTTTTTCAATGCAGTTTTCAGAAGCCCAGAGAAACGCCTCCTGGCAGAGAAACCATGTATTATTATAAGATATACATTCACGCCTCTTGGCAGAGAAACCATGCATTATTTTAAGAAGAAAAAATTCTCAAAAGACTTATCGGCGAGAGTAGTATCGGTCCACGAACGAATTTTTTCAATCGAGATTATAGAAGCTCAGATTTTGCTGCAAATACACTGACGGAAAAAATCCCAACACCACGAAAAAATAGTTGTGGAGGAATGAAATGGCGGCAATACATTTGTATAGGTAACATATTTAATCGATTAAGGTTTCAAGATCACAGCTTAATGTAAGCGCGAGAAGAGCCATTTTAAATGTGAAATGCTGGTACATTAATAACCGGTGTAACTGCCAGAATGTTGAATGCAAGCACGCAAACGTTCATGCATTGTGTCGTACAGGTGCTGGATGTCAGTTTGTGGGATGGAGTTCCATGCCTGTTGCACTTGGTCGGTCAATACAGGGACGATTAATGCTGGTTGGGGGTGACGCTGGAGTTATCGTCCAATGATGTCCCATACGTGCTCGATTGGAGAAAGATCTGGTGATCTAGCAGACCACGGCAACATGTCGACACTCTGTAGAGCATGTTGGTTTACAACAGCGGTATGCGGGCGAGCGTTATCCTGTTGGAAAACACCTCCTGGAATGCTGTTCATGAATGGCAGCACAACAGGTTGAATCACCAGACCGACGTACAACTGTGCCGTCAGGGTGCGTGGGATAACCACGAGAGTGGAAATTGCTCCCCAGACCATAACTCCAGGTGTAGGTCCAGTGTGTCTCGGCCGCTGACAGGTTGGTTGCAGGCGCTCACCTGGCCTCCTTCTAACCAACACACGGCCATCACTGGCACCCAGGCAGAACTGGCGTTCATCAGAAAACACAACAGATCTCCACTCATCCAATGAGCTCTAGCTTGACACCACTGACCTCGCAAACGGCAGTGGTTTGGATTAAGTGGAATGCACGCTACAGGGCGTCTGGCTCGGAGCTGCCCTTCAAGTAACCGATTTGTAACAGTTGGTTGTGTCACTGTGGTGGCAACTGCAGCTCGAATTGCTGCCGCAGTCGCAGTACGATGCGCCACGGCCATACGCCGTACACGGCGGTCTTCGCTCTCAGTAGTGCTACGTGGCCTGCCGGAACCCGGTCTTCTTGAGGCAGTACCTTCCCTTGACAACCGCTGCCAACAATCATGCACAGTGGCTACATTCCTGCCAAGTCGTTCTGCAATATTGCGAAAAGAAAATACACCTTCTCGTAGCCCAATTACACCACCTCGTTCAAACTCGGTGAGCGGTTGATAATGGCTTCTTCGTCTTCTTAAAAGCATTCTTGACTAACATCAACACACTACGTCGAATCTTAACGATGACTAACGCTCACGAACGTTACAGCGCGTATTTACAGCAAACCTGCTTTGCATGTTCCGAGGGGCGCTACTAGCGCCACACGTATGCGCCGAGCGCGAAATTTGCATAGACGTCATCTTATAGATGTACTCTCACCGCCTACCAACTGTCGTTTGTCTAACACAACCCCTTCTTGGTGTTGGGATTTTTTTCCGTCAGTGTACATCACAAGCGGAAGTTAAGACTTACGCTACCTCATGGCTAAACCATATTCAACCAAAAATAAGAAATTATATGCAAAAGGTTTCCCATCACGAGCTGTATCTGGTTCAGGAAGAATGTTTTTTTTAATCGGAGTCTTAGAAGCAAAGATACATGGGTCACACCAGTTTACTTTTACGCCCTCTAGCGGAAAGTCTATTAATAACTTGAACATTTTGAAATTATATGAAATATATGTTGCACTGAAAACTCTATTCACCAAAGAAAATTTTTTTTTAAATCGGACCATTAGAAGCAGAGATATTGACAAGCATAAGATATATATCTACGCTCCCTGGCGGAGAAACCATGGAATATTTTAGGAAAAAATATTCCGAAAAGGTTTACCGACACGAGTGGCATCGGTCGACGAATGAATTTTTTCAATCGTGGTTTTAAAATATCATATTTTTCTGCAAATACATCCGAAACAGAAATTAACGTTTACTCTCCCTGGTGGCCAAATCATTTTTTACCAAAAAAATTCTAAATTATATGTAAGAGATTTCTCAAGTGCTGTATCCGCTTCAGAAACAATTTTCAAATCGGAGTTTTAGACGCAGAGATATCAGGGGAATCGCAATTGAATCTTACGTCCCCTAGCGGAAAATCTATGCGCAACTTGAAAAAGTGACAACACCTAAAATAGTCCTTGAAATAAATAGAATCGAAAGGTAAAAAAAAAAATCAATCGAATGTTTAGAAGCAAATATATGGAATAAAATGTATTTTGAATCCGATATCATCTGACTTTACGCCCTCTAGCGGCGAAATTGTGCATCGTGGAAAAAACGATATAAAGGATCATCATTTGAATATTTCAAGCTTCCTAATGCAAAAATATTTTTTTTTCAAATCGGACTAATAGCTGTTGAGATATGTTGTCCACAGACGGACGAACAAACAGGTAACATAACCACGATATTTTTTATAAAAGACGTGCTAAAAATAATTTTTATGTGTTCGTTTATCATAATAGGGGTATGAAATTATCAAGAGATATAATAAAGAGATAATCAGTACGAATTTAACTCTATGTTACACAACAGATGGAACATGTACGAACGGTTTTTCAAAATTTTCTTACCTTCTCCTATTTTTGCTTCCACCGACCCCTTATTTTTATTCAACGCTCCCCAACTGCAACCGAAGCTACTAATGCACCCCTGGGTCGTTCCAGTGAACAGAAAATCTGAAGATAAAAGCACAATTCGTACAATATGTCATACAAAACAAATACCACCGTCTATGTACGATATTTAATTAAAAGATGAAATCTATTTACGAATTAAAACCTCCACTAGCACTTTCGGGTAACACTTACCCCATCATCAGGTGGAACAGAGAGGTTAATGCAGTACTCGCGTAGACCTTTATAGGAGCGCAGCAATGCACCATGGTATAGTTCTCGAGCGTCACAAGGTTAAGGTGTTGCCATCACAGCCGAGTAATAGATACAGTTTCCGACTTTAGTTACACATAATACAAATTGTGTTGCACTGTTAAAATTGTCAAATTCACATGTTATTGTTTTATTAAATTTATTTAATAATTATAATTTAAAGTTCAAATCGGCGACGTGGTTTTTCTAAGCTTTTGGTATGTCCACTGGCGTGTTATCATTACAGCACCTGTCCCCAAAGGCTTCAATGTACAGGCTTTTCGGCAAGGTTCAGTGAGTGTACGTACGCAGGGGTGTTCAGCAGTCTAATGTTCGTCCAGTCGGGTTGCAAAGTTCCATTTGCGACATTTCTAGATAATGCCGTATTATTGCGGAAAGTTCGAATATCATACTTATGTTCGTGAACACGAATGCCCAAACTTCTCCGTGTCGAGCCTATATAGTTACTAACGTGTTCTCCTGTTGAGGTGTCTAACAGTGAAGAAAATCTGAGCTAACATACACCAAATGGGCCTCACGTAGGGATACATTATTTCTTCTCTTTATCTCTGACATGGCAAAGTTCCACCACAATAGAAACGGAGCAGTTTGCATCCGGAGGACATAATGCCACTCTAGACAAGTACACCACTAACACCACCTCTGTAACGGTGCATTTCTCAAATGTTGTGGGAGAATAACGGGTTCTAGGTCACTTTCGAGACTGAACCTGAATTCATCGAGAAAAGGACATTTGCCCATTGGTTTTGTACCAGATTTTATAAGTTCTGCACCATAGTGCCCTGGCATTTCTTGACGATGGAGTGAGTGGGAGGCAACCTGCAGGTCATCTAGTGTATAGACCTTTTTCGTCGAGTGGCTTGTATACTTTTTGCGTTGAAATAGCTCATCCAACAACAACTGCAGAACTCTAAAGCAAGCGCTCTCACTGACAACGACTTATTACGTCTCGCTGTTGGGGCCACACACCTATCATCCTGAGCAGTTGCAACCCGTAGACGACGTGCCACAGTTTGACGATTAATATCTCCAGTGTTCTGGTGCTTTTTCCACAGTCTGGAAATAATGGAGGACATGCTAACGATTAGCATTGCTGGACATATGCAAATCATGTGTGCCCGGCACGCCACCTAGAAGCACTATAAGAAAGGTGCACAGAGGGCGGGGTGTAAGTAGTGGTAGTGTGTTGTGCTGCCTGACCTGTGCGTGGGAAGCTTTCTGATGCCTCGTCGCAGAATACAGCAGTCATTCCAGCACGTTTCGGAGTTCGACAGACGACAAATATTGGCTTATCGCGACAGCGGTTTATCGTATCGAGACATCGGCGCCCGTGTGGCACGACATCCAGCCATAGTGAGGCGAGTATGAATTCGGTAGATGCAGGATGGACGGTCGGACCGACGTGAGTGATTGCCGCAGCCGCGGCATACCACCGAGCGAGAGGTCCGGCATATTGTGCGCCGGGCATTGACGGTTTGCTCCACAACATCACGAACGTTAGCGCCGGAATTAGGGTGTGTTACGCAGCAACCTGTGTTAGCACGTACCGCTCGACGTCGTCTGCAGGAGCGGGGACTTGTCGCACGGCGCCCATTGCTCCGATTACCATTGACGTTATACCACCGGCGAGTGCCGCGGCAACGGGCCGTTGAACGCCGCACCTGGACTATGGAATGGCACGACATTGTCTTCTCCGACGAATCTCGCTTCTGCCTGCAATACCACGGTGGTCGGATCCGCGTGTGGCGGCACGGCGGCGAGAGACTGCATGACGCCTGCATTATGCATCGCCATACCTGTCCGTCGCCTGGCGGTATGGTTTGGGGTGCAATTGGATATGACACCCGCACCCCTCTGGTACGCATCACCGGTACACTCAACAGCCACCGCTACATCTCCAACGTTTTGGAGCCTGTGGTCCTCCCTTACCTGCAGGACCTGTAAGCGGCCACCTTTCAACAGGAAAATGCGCGCCCGCATGTCACGGGGCACGCATCGTGCAGCAATTCTTCATGGCCCACCAAGTGTCACTGCTGCCGTGGCCCACCTGTTTTTCCGATATGTCGCCCATCGAACACGTCTGGTCGCTAATCGGTAACCGAGTGAGCCGGCAAGCACCACCCGTGGCTACGCCTGATGAACTGCGGCAACGTGTGGAAGCAGCCTGGACCGACATACCCCAAGCCCACATCCAAAGCCTTTTTTGTTCGATGCCGCGGTGTGTAGCAGCCGTTATTTCCAACCATGGGGGCGAAACAAACGATTGATTTCTGCGTGTTCCGCAAGTCGCATGGGCCTGTAAGATCAATCATTTCATCTTTTGTATCTGTTGCTATGTGTCCAGTAAATTTAGTTTGCTATCTCGTGTCCTTCTTGGTGTTGCATTTTCGGTGGCCAGCAGTGTAAATTCTACTAGCAGGGCCCGATGACGCGATGACGCGATGAAACTTTGCAGCTCTTTCTCAACTCCACAAATCTGCTGCTTTACCTTTTATTCTAACTATCGTTTGTCACATGCTATTGCGTCATGATTTCCACGTTCGCATATTCCTACATATTTTGTACTTGACTTCATTGCTCTCCTTCCTCGTTCCGTTTGTTCTGGAAGCATATATTTTAACTACGCTTAACTTTTGGACTTCAGTGTAGTTAGCAGGTACAAATTTCGTTGAGTGACATTCAGATTTAATTAATGCTACCCTCTGAATCTTGTGATACATTCTGGAAACCAACGAAAGCTGAGATATACTCCTAACAACAGCTTTTTTTGGTGGGGTTAAAAACGACTTGTAAGGGCTCTTGGCAATCACCCACTCCTAATTTGAGGCAACTGGCTCCAGGAAGGGGAGAGAGCCAACACAAACACACCATCCATGCCTCACGCGGGATCAAACCCGGGAGCACTTGGACGAACAGTCAGAAGCCAGCGCTTAAACCACTTTGCCACCGGGGTTGGCTACGACAGATTTGTGTCTCAAATAAATGTATATGAACGAAAATATCTTTCTGGGCTGTATGAAAAAATTGTATTACAAGATAAACATTCTCACATATAATTTCCATCGAAATTCCATATACAAATGTTGTGCTTTGTTGCTGTAGGAAGAAAACCGGTCTCTTACAGAAGCTGCTGTGGCCTCATTTTATCCAGAACATTCTGACATGACTTCAGAGCGAGTGCGTTTTACGATCAAAGTCGTTTCAACAACTTTGAAACACGAAATTATTACATCACGAATATTCGTTCTATTTTTCCGTTCACAAAGGATCTTTGAGGTATAAATGCATGGATTTATAAGTAATTAAACGACTTCTTTCTTCTTGCTTCTTTTTTAGATGCCCACGAAGGAATATCAGATTAATAAATGCTCCGAATTGAGGTCCACTCCCGTTTTTAATAATCTCATTTTGGAACGAACTACAACTCGCTGCGGAACCAAATATTTAAACTCGTTTTGACAGAAACCTACCTCTGTCTCTGTTTATTTATATGTGTATTAATTGGTTTTTCGGATACATTAACTTAATACGTAATATAAAATACTTATTCAAGTTAATTATATCCACTGATAATAATAACTCGAACCATATTAGTTACTCTGCGTCATACAGCTGTTAGGTCACATTTTGACACAGGTTCTCCCGGAAAGCAGTTTCCATTCACGAAACACCCTTCCCGAAAACAAGAAAAGATAAGCGTAGCGTCACAAATATTTTTCTCTCAGTTGGAGTTAATGAAAATTATGTGTATGATACAAACAGAACAGCTAAAATACGTAATTATTCATCATTTATTGAATTACTTTAATTTCATTCTGTTTCATTCCCGTTATATTTGATAGGCTGTGGAGAGGTGGTATGTAAAAATATGCACACAAAATTGTAAAGCTGTCTTGTCAAGCAGTAGCTTGCTTTTGCTTCTTTAAAAAAATGTATAACGAGATATAACATCCAAGATAACATGCCGCAGTCAATTAGCCTATTCTATCTGACATGTTCCACTCGCAACTTCATACCACTGTTCAAATTATATCTGACCCTTCGTTTATTTGGCTTGCTTCCATTATGTAGCCAAGAAAAGATAATTCTCTGAATTCTAACCAACATTTTGCAACCTCGATATGTGTTTTTGTTCCTAAGTTTTCCGGAGTGCCGCAACTCGTTAATACCAGACAATTCCTTTCCTGAAGATCGTTTCGACACGCAGCATAATAAGGGCTCTTACAGCTGTCAAACACGTGGATTGTCTGCTGTGAAAGTAATGGAAAGAGCGCTATTGATTCATCTCTCGGAGCTAAAGAATATGAAAATGCATGTAAATGGAATCACTGAAACATCTGCACTTGGGCCGAATTCGTAAAAATTACTTCTGAATGGCACAACGCCTTTATAAACTTCCGTACATCAGTAGTTCTTATTCTACTGAAAATTGGAAAAGTATTTTGAAAACACACTCAAGATATTAAACTTAATCAGCTCTTTCTGAAATGATTGGGTAAATAATTTTTTGAATCTCTTTTATTCTTTATTTCCGGTGAGCATATCTTTAAACAATAGGTACGCATATCAAGTCACATATTTATATTAAAACATACAGGAGTTGGGGAGAATAATGTGAACACCTAAGAAAAAGAAGGTTTTACGTACCAATAGAGTGTGGGATCACTTTCGGCATTCAAAATGGAACCATACAAATCCTGGATGGTGGTTAGTGGGATTTTATACCATTCTTCATGCAGAAACTGCTCCAGGTCCTTGAGAGATGCAGGATAAGGATAACTGGATCCTACTCTGTTTTCCAACACAGACCACAATGGCTCGGTGATGTTTACGTCTGGTGATTCAGGATGCCAAGGAAGGTGTGAAAGTTCGTCCTCGTGCTCCTCAAATCATGATTAGACATTTCGAGGTCTGTGAATTGGGGCCTTATCATCTTTACAGATGGAATCCTCTGCAGGAAATAATGCCTGAGCCATTGGTTGGACTGGGTCGTCGGCCAAAATTATTTCATACACTCTACCAGTCATCCGTCCTCTCAAGGTGATTAGGGTATCCCGTCAATTCGTCGTTCCCAATTCGTCAAGCAACAATTTGTCGTGTCCATTTTGTCGCGCGTCGATTCGTCGACAACTCAGTTCGTAGAGTGCAAATTAATCGCACGTCAATTGGTAGCCGCTACCAATTCATCTCAGGATCAATTCGTCGCACGCAAATTCATCGCGATAAAATTCATCGACTACTCAATTTGTCGTGGACGATTTCGTCATATTTCGACCCCGCTCAGTGAAATACTTTGGAGGTTGTAATAGGTCTTTAAGCTCTCCAACCTGAAAAACTCCTTCAGCAGATGGTTGACGTTACGATTTTGAATGTTGTATAATTTATGGATCTTTCATGTTCTATGTGACATGTCTTCCCCTTCCCAGAGCAACGGTGCATCCGTTTTCAGGGATATAGTGGTTCAGGAGGGTGGGGGCGCCTGTACCTCGGTGGCTCTTGCAGTACTAACTTTAACTCCTGTACATTGCATTGATTTATTCTTAGTGTAGTTTACATTATTCTGCAGATCCATGGCACCTCGGAGGACCTCGGTGTCTCCGGGCCCCTCAGGGATCTCAGGATGGAGATCTGTATAAATCTAATTAAAGTGATTTCTCCGCATTTTTCATGTTTACTGCTGTATGGAGTAGCAGACTCCACTTGTGGGTATGCCCTTCCCTCAGAAATTTGGTGGTCTGAAAGAGGGATCCGAGGTGCTTAAGTTCAGGAGCCCTGCTGCCAACTACCATAATTTTATATTCTGGACCGCTAGATTTGGTCAGTGTATCCGGGATGTTCCCCCTAAGGCGTCCGCGAGGTTCGCGAGCTTTAGCGGGTCTCTCCTTCCAAAATGTTTAGTGTACGTTGAGCTGGAAACATTGGTACCATGCTTTATATGATGATTCTGTACACGGCCACGAATCTTCAGGAGGGTGGGACGAATTCACCCCTCTCCCCCACTGGTCCCTAAAAGCGGAAGCACGGTGTTCAAGGTGAGTTATTTTTCGCTATTTCCATGCTTGATGTTGTGTAGAAGCAGACTCTACTTGTGGGTGTGCACTTCCCTCAGAAATTTGGTGAAGTCTCTAACAGGGATACGAGGTGAATGGGTTGGGGGCCCAGCTCCCAACTTCCGTCTGTCAGTGTCACTGGAGTAAGTCAGTGTAGTTGGGAACATCCCGTATACACTGACCGAATCTAGCAGTCCAGTATATAAAATTACGGAAATTTGTGAAAGGGCCTTCCACCCCAAGCATTTCCGATCCTTCTTACAGACCACCAAATTTCTGAGGGAAGGGCATACCCACAAGTAGAGTCTGCGATCTAACACAACATGAATCATGGAAATTGCAATCATAACTTACCTTGAACACCTTGTCTTTGCTCTTAGAAACTTGTGGAGAGGGCGGTGAATTCACCCCACCCTCCTGAAAATTTGTGGTCGTGTACAGAATCATCATATAAAGCACGGTTCCAATGTTTACTGCTGTACGTCCATTTTAACATTTTGAGGGGAGACCCCCAAAGCTCGTGAACCTTGCGGACTCTTCAGGGGAACACCCCTGATACACTTACCGAATCTAGCGGGTTCAGAATGTAACATTACGGAAGTTGGAGGCAAGGTCCCTCAACCCAAGCAGGTCGGATCTGTCTTACAGACTTCAAATATCTGAGGGAAGGGCAAACCTAAAAGTATAGCCTGCCACTCAACACAATATAAAGCATGGAAATTGCAAGCATAACTTACCTTGAACACCTTGTATCTCATCTTAGAAACCTGGGGTGAGGGCGGTGAATTAACCATACCCTCCTGAGAATTCGTGGTCGTGTACAGAATCATCATATGAAGCATGGCACCAATGTTTACAGCTCTGCGTCGATTTTAGCATTTTGGGGGGAAGCCCATCCAAAGCTCCCTGACGCTTCAGGGGGAACAACCCGGATGCACTGACCGACTCTAGCAGTCCAGAATATAAAATTACGGAAGTTGGGGGCCTCTCCCCTTGCGAACCAAAGCACCTCGGACCCCTCTTACAGGCCCCCAAATTTCTGAGGGAAGGACATACCCACAAGTACAATCTGTTACTCGATACAACAGTAAACACGAAAAATTCGGACAATCACTTTCGTTAGGCCTATACAAAATCTCAGTCCTGCGATCGCAAAGGGGCCCGAAAACACAGAGGTCCCCCGAGATGCCATGGACCTGCAGAACAATATAAAGAACATAAACAATGAATCAATGCAATGTGTAAGAGTTAAATTTTATGCTGCAAGAGCAACCGAGGGACAGGGGCCCCCCTACCCTCCTGAATCAGTATATCCCTGAAAATGAATGCACCGGGAACCTGCGAAGGGGAACACATGTCACATAGAACATGAAAAATTAATAAGTTACAAAACATTCAAAATCCTAACGGCAGCCCACCCCTCAACCATTCTCCCGAAGGACTTTTTAAGGTTGGAAAGCTCAAAGACCTCTTACAAACTCCAAAGTATTTCACTAAGCGGAAATCAAAATACGACGAATTCGTTCGCCACAAGCTGAGTAGTCGACGAATTTTCTCGCGGTGAATTTGCCTGCGAGGAATTGAGCCTACGTTGAATTGGTAATTGCGACGAATTGACACGCGACGAATTTGCACTCGGCAAACCGAGTCGGCGATGAATTTGCATTCGACGAACTGAGTCGGCGACGAATTGTCGCTCGACAAAGTGGGGACGACGAAGTGTCGTATAACCGGTGTTTAGAGGACCTGCTGAAAACTACAATATGACCACTCAGAGCATTACAGAACCACCACCCTGCTGCACTGTTGGAAGCAGACGGTCTGGGTTGTGCGCCTCTGACAGTGTGTTCCACATGAAAATACATCCTGCGGTGAGGAATAGTGGGAATATGGAGTCATCCGATCACATGACTCGCTTCCATGCATCATCAGTCCATGTTGTATGCTCCTGGAACCACTGCCGTCGCCGTTGTGCATTCACCCGGGTCACCAGAGGTTTTGCAATAGCAGCTCTGCCACGAATATTTTGTTTATGCAATTCTCTGCGCAGTCAGGTATCTGAACATCGATCAATCATCGCTATTCTCAATCATCTGCGAATAACCGTTTCTCAAATGAACAGTGACTTCAACATGAGCGACGGAAGAGTTCAAGTCATCATAGGGGTTCTAAGGCACGGTAAAGTGTGCTGTCAATGGATCACGCGTGCTCTGAGTAGTGATCAGGATACAGATCGTATGGACGTCTCTCTGCAACACTTGCTGTGTTTCACGTGGAGGACAACGCATTTTTGAAGCACACTGTGGCCTGCGACGAAACCTTATGCTTCCACTTCCAACCAGAATCCAAGTCTGCGAGCATGCAATGGCGGCATCCGTCCTCTCCCCGTACGAAGAAATTCAAAGGGTAATCATCTGTTAAAAAGGTGATGGCGACAGTGTTCTCTGCCCCTTAGACCCATTGCTGGTAGATTTCAAGGAGCCAGGTGTCAGTATCAATGCAGCCCTGTATTGCGAAACACTTGAGAGCTTGCTCCGTGTCATTAAGAATAAACGTCCCGGCAACCACAGTAAACGCATAATTTTACTACACGACAAAGCGCACTCTCATTTTACCAAAGTTGTAGAGGACAAATTGCAAGCCCATTATCAAGATACTGAAATAGCAAACCCTGGAGCACCCTCATTAAAGTTAAGATCTCCCCCATTGCGATTTCCACTTCTTCGATCCCTTGAAGAAGACTGAAATTCGGGCCATGACGTGAGGCAGGCTCTATTGGATACTTGTACGCAACAGACAACAGACGTCTACCAGAACGACATCTTCAACCTTGTTCGTCAATGGGACAATTGTCTTAATGTCTACGGCAAATGCGTCAAGTTGATTTCAGGCAAATGTTTCCAGTACTTTCAAATATCTGTAGCCTATCTGAACCTACCGACTCCGAACGGAAACGTTTTGATTATGAATTATGTAAATTGTCATATAATTTTGTTTGAACATCAGTGCAGTTATTCGAATTAGATGTGCAAAGTATGTTATTATCCAATACATACAACTCCTGATGAAAGGGACTGTCTATGGTAACGGTGGTAACTGAGGCGACAAATAGTAATTCAATGATGCCTATCTTTAACACTAGTACTTCTCCCTTACAATTAAGTAGCCTGAAGAATAGCTCACGCTGCACATGATATGTTACCGAAATAATTTTATTTCTACCATGTGGTTAGGTATTTATGATTCAAACCCTGTAGATATTGATAGCAATGACTAAGACTTATGTATTGATTTCAGGCAAAATGCGACGAGTATTGTTCGAACTATTCATCATGTTGCAATTGTAGTACCAATTCAGGCTTAACAGAAAGCATAAAAAAATAAAAATAAAAATACTGCAGCTTAATTTGAAAGGTTCCGTTAAAAGGAGTTTTATCTATAATAAAACTGGTGTCCCAGCTTTAAAAAAATATACAAAAAAAGTGTCAATGGGGAAAGCTTTCTTTTCAGTTTAACAAGATACTGAAAGTCAGAATAATCTTTTTTCTACTTCTTATGATTACATAAAGGTTTCTTTTGTATCTTTTGTAGAATTTCACTCATCAATAATATTTTTTCCCACTTATTTCACGAAAAATCTAAATCCTTTTTTCCTAAGCGCTCATTACCCGGTTCCCTTTTTTTAAACAAACGAACGATATGCCATTTTTTTCGATATCACCACAAACACAGTGACAAAAATAGGTAGTTTGTAGAAAAAGCTGTGTCACAGAATGTAGCTTACTTATGCAGCCACTTTAGCAATATTGCAGATGTTACGGAAACAGTTGATATTTTTAAATTATTATTAAGCACTGCATATTTGTTTCGCTAATGCGAATAACAAATTTCTACTTTTTTAAAGCATTTTCAGACGCCTATAATTGAATGATTTACCTTTTATTTTGAGTGAACTTTCGTGAACAAAAATATCCTTATGAGCATAATTTATTTAATAAGATTTTATATTTAGCAGCCAATTTTGTGGAATTATGTAACGACAGTTTTTTCTTTCTGCTATCACTTTGAAACTCTCTTCAATAATCGTTGAAAGGTCCAGTATTTTTGTGCGGTAATTAATATAGAAGTCGTGGAGAAACTTCGATGAGATTAAAGGATACCTTTTCTACCTTTCGCTGAAAATGAAATACTTGTTGCATAGGGTTAGGATATTTAATAGGTCTCACAGAAAGAAAATGCGAAAAAGAATAATGAAGTCATCTAAAGTTACGGTGATGAATTGTTTTCGTGAGAACCCGCAAGAGATTTGGCATCGTAAACATTTCCTAAGAAATTAATGATTTCGTTGGCAAAGAGATAACATGAAGTAATTTCAGCTCTGTGAAGATACTCAAAAGATTACCTTGCGTAATGCAACACATCTCGCTCAAGAAATTTAAGTGGATTTTTTTCACTGACCTTTGAAAACAGTTTTCATTAAAAATGGGACAAAATGAATTGACATAAGAGATAAATACCGAAAACAAATTTTTCTATTCCATGTTTTTAGCTTCTTGAAATTGTGTAACAAATTGATCAAAAGTTAGTGCCTTCTGAATTCTTCAAAATACCATTTAATAACTTAATTTCCTGCATCCTCTTAATTATTACATATCTGTGAGTCCTAACCATATTTCCGTTTGCTGTCCCGGTGGCTCAGTGGTATAAGAGCTGGATCCCCACCGTCACTCCACGTGAGTTTGGATTCGATTCCTGCGTAAGACATAAATGGGGTATTTGTCTTATGGCACTGCCGCTCTCCCTTCCGTGTAACCAGTGGCCTTAAATTAGGGACGGGCGATGGCTCATACTATACTGTGCAAATTAATTGGGACAAAGCAAAAAATCACTCTTTTTTCCAAAACTATGCCTTTATATCATTCTATGCCTTGATCAACATCCTCATCATTGTCAACCATTATCAATCCACTGCTGGACGAAGGTCTCCCCAAGTTTCCTCCACAACGGTCTGTCTTGTGCCAGTCTCTTCCATGTCACTCCCGCATACTTTCGAATTTCATCCACCGATCTCCCATGTGGTCTTCTTCTGGGTCTTTTCCTGTCATTTGGAATCCAATCTAAAATTTCGGCTGCCCACCGAAGGCATGTCCTTCTGGCAGTATGTCCAGCCCATTGCCATTTCAAGGATTCAACTCTGATCATGATGTCTTCCACTCTTGTCATTTTTCGGATCCACGTGTTCTTCTTCTTATCTCTCCTCTCCATGCTTCTATCAGTTGTCTGTAGCCTTTGTATGTCTCTTTTAGTTAAGGTTTTCGTGAGAACCCGCAAGTCTCTGCACCATACGTAAGCACTGGAAGGAAGCATTGATCAAACACTTTTCTTTTAAGACATAATGGCATATTGCTCTTGAAAATTATGCTGTTTCTTCCAAAAGCTCTCCAGGCAAGTTTTGTACGCCGATTAATTTCTTCATCAATGTGACCCTCACTTGATATCTGCTGTCCAAGATAAACGTACGTGTCTGTGGTCTCCAGCTTTTCTCCATCAATCGATAAATCTTCATTTCTTGTAAAAGCATTAAACATCACTTTTGTCTTCTGAAAGTTCATTTTTAATCCCACTTCTTTACTCTTGTCAGCAAGTTCCTGGATCATACTCTGCAGCTCTGATGGGGTAGTTGCAATAATGACTACGTTCTCAGGAAAACGAAAGTGAGTTAGATAATCTCCATAAATCTTTGTACTTTTGTTTTCCCAGTTCAGTGATTGAAAGACATTTTCCAATGTCACATTAAAGAGCTTCGGAGATATGGTGTCACCTTGTCTCACTCCCTTTCCAATTTTTATGTGTGTTGTATTTTCAAACAGCCGAATCTTTGCACTTGCATTTTCATAGATGTTATTAATAACATTAATAAATGCGTCTTCAATACCGCAGGATTTCAGAGCCATTGTAACTGCTGATGGTTTCACCGAATCAAAGGCTTTTTCATAATCGATAAAAGCCATGCACAATGGAAGTTCATATTCCCTCGCTCTTTCAATTAGTTCTCTCAGTACGTGGATATGATCTATTGTGCTGTTGCCACTCCTGAATCCAGCTTGTTCTCTTGATTGCGCCATGTCCAGTGTTACCTTCAAGCGGTGTGAAAAAACTTTAGTGAAAATTTTTTAAACCACTGATAGGAGGCTGATAGGTCTGTAGTTCCTGAGATCCTCAATGTCACCTTTTTTATGTAGCAGGATCATTGTAGCATTGTTCGAATCCTCTGAAATCTTCTTTCATTAAGGCATCGAGTGAAAATTTGGGCGAGTACTGTTTTGATTTCTCCACTTGCTTCTTGTATGATGTCTACAGTAATTCCATCATCTCCTGGAGCTTTTACCCGCTTCATGTTCATGTTCTTGATTGCATGTGCAACTTCTGCTGAGAGGACTGGAAGAACTCTGGTACTGGGACTTTTCATGATGGCTGGAGTACATGTATCATCCCTTTCATATAATTTAGAGTAGAAATCTTTCACTCTTGTCAAAATTTCGCCTCTATTTCGTGTTACAGAACCATCTTCTTTTCTCAGTGCCATAATCTGTTTTCTTCCCTTACTGAGATGTCCCCTTGCTATCTTTAGGCTTTTGGTTGTTTTCAATTGCTTTCCTCACTAGTTCACAGTTGAATTTCCTTACGTCTTCAGTGATAATATTTCGTACTGTCTTCCATAGTTCTATATATTCCACTTTGGATGTCACATCTTCTTTAGTTGTCCTCATCTCTCTTTTTTGTTGCATCAACATTTTGGTTTTTCCTGATAATTTGCTCACATGCAACTTGTTCTTAGACCCAGCTAATTTTGTTGCTGTATCCATAAGAGCTTTGGTTACTTTTCTGTTAACTTCAGAAATATCCACTTCTTCCGATGTTAAGCCTTCTAAAGCAGAGAATCTGTTCTTCAGTTCCAACTTGAAGGTATTATGGTGGTTTTGAAGGTTGGTTATGTCTGTTTGTCTTAGAGTTTGGCACGTTCAAGTTTAGTGTTGAGGTGCATCTTACTTCTCACCAATCTATGGTCACTACCTGTGTTGAACTTGTTTAGCACACTGCAGTCTTCTATGACGAATTTTTTGTTGCACATAATAAAATCAATTTCACTTGTCGTCCCATTTGGATGTCTCCATGTCCATTTCCTGTGTGACTTTTTCTTGAAAAAGGAGTTCAAGATGAAAAACCCTTCTGCCTCTCCAAACTCAACGAGAGTATTTCCACGCTGGTTTCTGTTGCCGTGACAGAATTTACCGACTGAAGTTTCATTCTGTTGACGTTGCCCTATTTTTGCATTGAAATCTCCCATAATTATCTTCAAGTGCTGCTTATCTTTATTATTTAGATGACGAATTTCCTCATAAAATTCTTCAATTTCTTCTTTAAGATGACTTGTGGTGGGTGCATAAGTTTGAATAATCTGAGCCTGGTATCTTCTCGAGAGTTGGATAACGAGTCGTGTAGCTCTGTCAGAGGAACGTTCAACTTCTACAACTTTATCCTTCAGTTTCTTGTTTAGTATAAATGCAAAACCACTGGTTCTGCCAGTATCTGTCCTCCGATAGTAGAAGAGATGTCCATTTTCAGTTCAATGAGATCTTCTTCTTTTCTTCTTACCTCACTTAGCCGTACGATGTCCCACTTGATCCTTTGTAGTTCTTCTTCCAATTCAAGAAGCCTTGAATCAGAAGATAGGGAGCGTCCATTATACGTAGCCAAGGTCAGCATCAGATGGCAGCCTAGTCCAGTCTACCGGTGATTCTTAGCACCCTCTGCCTTGATGTCGCACTGGCCGCTGCCTTGGCCAGGTACATTCCAGCTGCCGGAGACTAAGGGCCAAGATTTAAGTTGTGGAGTCATTTTGGAGGGGTTTGGCCATAACTCACCACGCTGGCCAAGCGGGTTGGTGAGTGTGGGACAGCATTTCCTCTAATCCTGATGGTATAGTTATACCGCTATTGGCGGTCGCCAGAGCCCCTTTAGTGGGAACAGGATGCACCACGAGAAGGCGGGGTTGACATTTGTCAAGGAGAGGCTGTGATGTTACGCATCACCTGACCTTACATCCCAATGCCTTGATATACACTGATAAATACCTGTATTAGTATGAAGTATGTCCTCCTTTAGCAGAAATGACCTCTTGAATTCGTTTTGGCATTGACCCCACTAATTGAGTGCACATATTTTTGACTTCATAATCGTGGAACCACACTTTTATAGTATTCGTTATCATGCGTTCTTTGGTTGTACAGTCCATTTTACCTTAACGTCTCTTCAAAATATTCCACACGTTTTTTATGGGATTTAAGTCTGGTGAATTTCCAGGCCGTTCAAGCAAATGAATTTGATTTTCCAGCATGAAATTCTTGACCAATTTCGAATTGTGGCATGGGGCCAAGTCATGTTGAAATGTCCCGTCAAAAGTTTGCAAAAATGGAACAATCCTACGTTGTAATATTTCTACGTACTTGGCTGAATTCATCATACCTTGAACAGGAACTAAGCTTCCAGTGCCATTTGATGTGAAAAAACCCAAAACATCTGTTTCAGAGGGTGTTTTACAGTTTGTTTGGCATGCTCAGGTCTTAAGGGTTCACAGTTGCTTTGTCTAACGACATTTGCTTGGTAACCCTGGAGAAATAAATGAGTTTCATCACTGAAAATTACCTTTTTCCAGTCGTCAGAAGTCCATGATTTATATTTTTTGGCCCATTGTAAACGTTTTATCTTCATTTTCGCATTCAAATATTGTTTTTTCGTTGGTCTTCTTGCCTTCCGGCCAACATCCAGAAGCCTACGGTGTACAGTTGAATCACCAACATCACAACCACTAGCCAATAAATCTCTTAGAAGGCCGGTGCTTGTTCTTTTTTTTTTTATTCATTTTACTATTTCTGATTAGATATGTATCGGTTCGTGGAATTGTTTTTCGTTTTCTTCCGCATTTATCTCTCCTTAATGGAGATGATGATCCAAATGCATTGTATCGCGTTAGCAGTCTTGATACACTTGATTTGCCTCCACCAACTGCAGAAGCGATATCTCTCACTGTCATAGAAGTGTGATCCTTCAGAGCAATTTTTTTGCGCGCTTCCTTGGGGAAATATCCGTTTTTCAATACACGAAAGCAGCACGTCCTCACAGAGATCAAGAACTAACATCCACCTGTCACACACGAAAGCTCACAACTGAAGCTGAAGTGCCTATTTTCTGTTTAAAACCGGTCAAACCACATTCTTACTATCAAGTTCTAACAGTCAAACCACCTCACAGCTGATAAAACCGGTTTACGTTGGTTTCTGATATCAACTGGCGATCACATTACAATTCTGAGAATAAAATAGCGTGTCCCAATTAATTTGCACGCTATAGTACATCGAGGAGCCATTCCATTATGGCACCTCTAGCCTAGAGAAATGAACGCGTCTGGAGACCAAACGGTGGCGCAAATGATGTTTACAGAGCAGTATACATACAACCCGAGGACCGACTTTCAGTTAATAGTGTTCGGAGTCAGAATGGGAAAAACTGTCGATTTATCGGAGTTTGGTAAAGAGCAAATTATGATGGCACGGCGCATCGGAACTCCAATCTCGGAAACGGCGCTGCTCATGGGTTGTTCCCCAGCCGCTGTAGTGAGTACGTTTCAAAAGTTGTGCGCAGATCGCCAAACGACGAATCGTCATGAAAGAAATACGGGATTACGCCATATAATACAAATTTTGAAGATGACAATCCGATTTTTGGCGTAAATGTGACAAGGATGGTAAGCCAGATAATATCCGAAAATAAATTCAAATTGATCGGAAACTTGAAACTTGGTCATTCTGGGTGGTGTAGAGGTTAGCATACCCGGGCGTTTTCTGGGAGACGCGGGTTCGAGTCCCGCTCCAGGACGATGAAAAATTTTCAAGTTTTCGGATATTATCTGACTTACCATCCTTGTCACATTTACGCCAAAAAACGGATTGTCATCTTCAAAATTTGACGAATCGTTGTCCAGCCTTGTGTCGTCCGCAGCTCATTGATGCCTGAATGGAGCGGAGACTGTCGCGCATTGTTCAGAGCAACCCCAGGACTACAGTGCGACAAATCACCCGCAGGTACAACAGTGGTGATCAGGGCAATGTGTCACAGCACACAGTTCGTCGCAGCCTTCTGCGCATTGACATGCCTAGCCGGAGACCTAACAGGGTCCCAATGTTCACTGCACGTCATCGTCAACAACGCATGAAATGGGCCTAGGATCATCGAGATTGGACAGTGGATGAAGAAAGAAAATGGCCTGGTCAGACGAATCAAGATTCTTGGTGCATCACGTTGACGGCGGAGCGCGGTTACGTCGATTACCAACGGAGGCTAGGGCACCTGGATGCACCTCTGGGGCGGAAACAGGCCGGCGGCGGCGGTCTGTTTCCGAATAGATTTCAACAAGGCTTCCTTATTTAGTTCTCTAACACGTTTTTCATTTACGTAGTAATGCACGCATTCCATGCTGGTGGTCAGTTGCGTTTGTTCGTTTGCTTCTCACCACAGTGCCAAAGAAGAATGTTCTTAATTTGGACACAAAAGTCAAAGTTATTTAAATGGAAGCAAAAGAAAGTGTGAGTGTCGAGCATTTGGCAGAGAAGTTCAATGCCGGAAAAACACAAATTTTTGACATTTTAAATCGTAAAGATGAGATAACAGAGCTGTGTCGTAAAGGTAACAGCTCAACGAAGACATAAAAAAAAACGAAAATGGAGGGTTGAGTAAGATAATATGGATATGGTTTGTCAGTGCAAGAGCAATACCTATGTTCGACAAACTGTAACTTTTTTCACGTTTCCTGAACAGCAATAACTGATTTCAGTAGAGTTTGTCGTGCTGATTCTGAATCTGTTTTTAGATTTTTTCCTATCACGTATACTTTTTGAGAAACATAACATCAAAAATATTTATAATAACAAACATAATTGAAATAGAAGTGACATAATGAAATGTACCTGACTCTCCCTAGGACGCCCGAGCTGATGATTTCCGCTTCTATGAAGTTCGCGGTGTTTCACTGACTGAACCCCAGCAGTAATTTGTGAGAATTGCAGGATACCACTTCCTTTTATATCGGTCTTCTATTGTCGAAATTGCCTGATGAAAAGATTCTCCGTGTTAATCGCTCACGGAGCCCAAATTATATGGAAAGAAGTCAATGTGGGAGTCCAGGAAATGATGTTTGGGCATCCATGTCGTTTTAATAACAATTGTACATACAATATTTTGTAAGTCGATGTCTTTCCATTGACTAAAATCTGTGCTGTCACCTCTTTGAAAGATGTCTATGCAATCAATTTAATTTCATGAAGAGTGGCTCGAATACAGTGTCTTACATTATTTTTCTAATATCAGGGCTACTGAACATCCTCTCCTTCAGCTTAGAAGTGCTCAGTTCAGGAAAGTTTTGTTGCAAATACTGAAACCCAGCCTCAATGCTTTCAGATCTTTTACAAATATCTTGATTACCCCAGCTTAATGTGGAGCGGTAGGAGCAGATCCTTTTCAGCATTTATTAACGGAAATCTTTTCACATGCTTTTCGCCAGGTGTTAGATTCTCACGAGATGGCTGCTGTTTCTCAACATAGTGGTTCCATTTTGCCCTGCTGTCCCATTTGCAGAGGAAACAGCAGTATTTTGTGTATCCACCCTACTGTCAGCCATGCTCTGGGATCATGCAACATCGCTATTACTTTTAAGTCAGTTCAGTTGTTCCAGTGGTAAGCTTCATAGTTGATTTGTTCTAATAGAATTTCCATATTGTCGTATGTTTCTTTCAAAGTAAGTGAATGTGTCACAGGGACAGAGGGACATACGCTACTATTATGTAGCGAGACGCATTTCAAGCTGGTATTAGAGGAATCCACAAACAATCTACATTTATCAGGTTTATGCACGATACCAAGAGATTCATACGAACAATAAATGTTGTTAAAGTAACATAGTTCACCACTTTCACTGAAAAACGGCATATACACACTGTAGCTAAACCTAAAGAATGTCACCTCCTTCCTGGAGCAAAAAGATGCTATCACTGGAGTCGAGTGTCTAATAGTTTGGAATGTGCCTTTGATAGATTAAGATCTCTTACCATGTCATTAAGTTCTCCTTGTGTGTTAATATGAGGATTCAAGAAGCATGCGCTGTCAACTTTTTCATCTTGTTCACATACAGCTATTTCCTCTTCATCACTACTTCAGTTACGTACATCAGCGAGTACCGGAGGTTTCGGCGCCGGACTGTCAGTTTCTCTAAATGCGGCACCGGTCTTATGACTGAAGAAACATTAGGATAAACAATAGGACATTTATTTTTTAAAGAAAATCCGTCCCCTTTCGTTAAACAAAAATAACAGTCAGTCGTGTGACCTTTCCGTTCCCTCCATACGGCAGGTACGGCTAAAGACACTTGTCCTGTCAACCATGCTCTGGGATTTACAACACAATTTACACAACATGAATGTGGTACAAGCCTTTTTTCCTGGTCACCAACCTTACATCCGAAATAAATTCACATGCTTGTTTTACCACTTGTGTAAATGGCCTGCTATTTTTCTTCGGTGTAAACTCAGCACGCACATAGCAAAATAGGTATGGAAAATTAACTCCCTTTCGCAACATGTTTCACTTACAAACAACTGATTCTGACTGAAAGGGTTTGTGAATGGTGCATGGTGGTCTTAGAGCACGATGACTTACGGCATGCTGCGATAACAGCACTGAACAAAGTCCAGCACGGGAACTACTGTTTTGAGAGCACCCTCTGACGATAGCTCAGTACCGGAAATGAAGTGATCAATGTTTTCTCTGAAATGTTACATAATAGAACGAGACGGATTGCAGATTTAGATTCAGCGGGAAAACTCTACAAGGAACGCCGACTTTCGTATAGGAAAGGAAATTTGTGTTCAACAGTGTTATTTTGCCAATCGCAGGACCTATGGTGTAAACACGAGAAAGAGGTGCATCCAAACAAATTGGAAAAGTCCTCTGGCACCAGCACTGGTGGTAAAAGTTCTATTTAAGCACAGCTTTACATTTTTCTCTGTGCGGTTCAAAGGCAAACCCGCCAAACCACGATGCTGGAGTAACGTGGATTCAGAAAAACTTCCCGTTGAGTGGAAATTGTGCCTCGATAACAGCTTATATTACGCATGAGGAATGAACAGATCTTAATTCAAAGATAAAAAGGCAAGATAGAAATGTTCATTTGTTTTTGGATAATGCAACTTACAATTCTCATCTTAACCTATTAAATGTAAAACGTGCGTGGTTTAAACCAAACGGAATCATCATTAGTAAGCTAATGGATCGAGGTACTATTCAATACTTACATCATTATTCTTTATCTGAACAATATTATGTTGTCGCTTATTGCAAATATGGAATCCTCATCTTCGTCCGGCGAACTAACGAAACCCATAACTGTTCTTGATGGTATTGGATGGCTTGCGAAAACATCAAGAAAGGCAGTGATGTAGAACGGGCTCAGAGCACCTTAGTGCCGCTAAGTCACTTTTGGTAGTCATCTAGAAAGGAAAAGCACAAAATGTTTTGATGATAATGTATATAAAAATAGAGAAAACTGCGTTCTTATTGGAAGCATGCCAATATCTTAACCAAATGTCCGTACAGCAGAGATGGCAGTCCTGCTGGTCGAATGGTCTGAGGCACAGTATTCTGATCTTTTATCCATGCTTGGCCCTGCGTAAAGTGTGAGCGCTGTAGGATCTGTACCTTACCTGGAACCAGTGTACCACATATTGTAAGTGTTTCTGAACAGAAATCAGTGCCAGATTATTTAAAAAAAAATAGAAGTTGTGACGTACTACAGAGGTGAAAACAAGTGTCAAGACGACAAATCTGCAGCAAGACATTGTGTCCGCGTAGCTCAGTTGGGAGAGCAACTTACTCCGGAGTGAGGGGACGGGAATTCGATGTCCGTCGCTGACAAACTTGTGTTTTCACAAATATTGTGGTTATTTGTTGACTAAGGTATGTTCTAACCATACGTTCTCTTAAGTAATAATTAATAATATAGAATCTATTTTGTAGTGCGACAAAGATCAGTTGTTCACATTTCAGTGGCTTTAATGGATGCACCTGTCTAAAACAAAAAACAGTTCCAATCCGTTGGATTACGTCCGGGACAAGTTTCATGCGTCACAAAGAACAATTTCTAAACATAGCCAAAACAAAATAGCAAATCGAAGATCGTCTAAAACAAAACTGCACTTTGAATATTGAACACCTGAGTTCTTATCTCTCTAAACTATCTAGACTTAAGACTTAACGTTTGAGCTGCTTTGACCTGTTCTCAGGTGATTTTAACTTCAAATTCATCCTAAAGGAAGCAATGGCGTTATGCCAGAAAAACGTTTAAAAAGAAGAAAAATGTACATACAATTAAAGAAACTCAAACGTTAATTTAGATGTATGCATCACACAGATAAGTTTTTGAGTCAAAGTTTTTGTCGAATAACGCTAGTTTCCAGTAGTCTGTTTAAACATTAGCAAATTCCATTCAACATTATGAATACTCAGTGTTAATAAAATCAACAATATTATCAAATTACCTGCACTCAGAAGCTTTTTACAGCTAGTATGAACAACATTCCGAACTCTCAACATTTTCAATCATTCCAATAGCACCTGAAAAAGTTCCTGATTTATATAAGTAAATTATATCCAGGGTAGCTATACGCCTGATGTAGGACTTTCCATAGAAAAACTGATCTAAGCTTGTTAAGAAATAAGGTGTTCATACAATTTCTTCAATGGGCAATTTAAACGCCCGCGATAAATTAAATAAAGGAAGAACAATGTGTGTTCACTCAGAAAAGGAAAAAAACAGGCTTTAAAGTTCAAATTGTAGCAAATGAAATTGCTGAAGGAATAAAACTTTACATTATCCAACACATTAGACATGTTCCTGAGAAATTAGTGAAAAAAAGGAGGAAAAGAGGAAAACAACACGAAACACTGGAGCGATCTGTCTTTCTCGTGCCAATTTGTTGTTTTCTGACATCTTGAGATTTTCCCTTCTGATTCACACTGAAAAAAAATTCTGTTTCTTTGCTCCTCTGCGAAAAAAAACAACCAATTTAATTTAATTGTTTACGACGAGAACGCGACAACAGAATTTGTTTTTTTTAACATGAATTAACTTTTTAGCGCCATTTAGTCTGCTAATAAAGAATGATTCAAAACTATCGAGTCTGATCCTGTGAAATTCAAACTAATTAGCTTTAAAGAAAGCTTTTTCGGCAAGAAAAAAGTATTCAAAATTTAGTAAAGGCTCAAGGGAAAATCCTACCAAACTCAAATGTAAAAGTTCTTTTGACTATCGTACAATGTACCAAGAACGTATTATATATCGTTGATGACACTTATATTTTTAAAATCCATGGGTACTTTTTTAAAAGGAAAAAACACAGTTTCATAGAGAACCGATTTGAATTTATACTTTTTTTACTGTAGCACAGAGCAGTTTCACTTGATTTCTTACTGCAAAATTCATATACACTGAGTGGCCAGACAGTCTTAAGCAAAGCAGCTATGGCTGCACGATGTTGCCGCCAGAGGGAGAGGCTAGTATAAAAATGAAAAGCTTAGTGCTTGCGACAGTAGTAGAAGTGATTTTTGGGTGACGAGATGGGTAAAAACTGCGTATTGACGGACTTTCAACGTGGGATGATTGTAGGAGCTCAGAGCCATGGAGCGAGTATCGCCGAAACCGCAGCGTTCGTGAAATGTTCCAGAGTAGCTGTCGTTGAAGTGTTTAAAGACCAGACTGTCAGCCAAAAAACTGGGTATCTACGTGCAACGTGTGGTCGTCATCAACTAGTGACAGCTCGGGCGGAACGGAGAGTGTCCAGACTGGTAACAGACAACAGAAGGGCAACAATGCAGCGAATTACAGACCATCTTAATCAAGGATCCCCTCAAATGATCTCTGCACGCACTGTTCACTGTACACTGCATCAGATGGGATATGGCAACCAAAGGCCTGTTCGTACACCAGTGCTGTCTGCAGTTAACAAGAGAAAACGTCTCCAGTTCGCACAGGAGCACAAGGATTGTGCAGTCGATAATTGGAAACACATTATGTGGTCCGATGATTCACGTTTTCAGTTGCACCATGCCGATGGCCGAGGGAGGATTTGGCGGAAACAGCAAAAAAGCATGAACCCCAAATGCATTGCTACAACCCTTCAAGCTGGTGTAGGCAACGTTATGGTTTGGGGAATGTTTTCCTGGCATGCTTTGGGCCCTTTAATTCGTGTTGATCAACGCCTTACTGGCACATCATATCTAAACATGGTTGCGGACCAAGTGCATCCTGTCATGTGGATGGTTTATCACAATGGCGATGGCTACTTTCAACAAGATAATGCGTCCTGCCACAGTGCTCGTATTGTACAGCATTGGTTTCAGGAATATGACGGTTAGTTTACTTTGCTTAGTGGCCCCCACAATCTCCAGATCTCAACCCCATTGAGAATTTGTGAGATGAAGTTGAACGAGTCATCAGATAGCTGAATCCACAACCCTGCAGTCTCACACTCCTGGAAAGTGCTATTCATCAAGCATGGTCTCAGATTCCACAAACCACCTATCAACATCTCGTGGAGTCCATGCCACGAAGAATCGACGCAATATTAAAAACAAAAGGTGGTCCAACGAATTACTGAGGGGGTGGTCATAACACTCAGTGTATAACGGATTAATATGAGTAATGGGAAATTCTTGTTCCACGGCCAATTTCTTGAACAGGTAATTTCGCCGGCAATTCGTGTTTTTTTCCACCTCGGACCACTTCTTCAAAGTATACACCGGGGATGACCGTGCACCCCACAAACCTAGCCATCTTGGAGATGCTCTGTCCCAGCAGTCTAGTCATAGAATTTTCCTTTTGTCAAACTCGCTTAAGCCCGCTTCCTCTTCCATTTAAAGAACAAGAATAACACTGTTTAACAGCGCTCAGTATCAGGGGTTATTTATACATGACCTCCACATGCGCTTTCATTTAGCTGCAGCTCCTTCGATTTCCATAAAGACGCGCTTGTCATAAAGTTTTGACTCTTCGGTGTATATAATTAAGATTTCAGCTAATGCGGCTGAGCTCATCCGGGAAACAATCATTTAATAATAATGACAGTTAAGCCTATAGTGAAACAAACGTGTAGTTGGAGTAACAGTAAATTTAATAGCACAAGTTAGCGTAATACACTGCTGGACAATTGCTAAGGACGGATCATAAACGGCTATATAGCGCATAAAAAAGTAAGTGTGGTTGGATGCCAAGTGAAATAAAATAATGTCAGAATGCCAGGACATTACAAGAAAGACAATTTATTGTGCTCTGAAATCCAGAAGGCTTTGGAACGTGTTCAAGGGACAAGCAGGCCATTTTGTGCATAATACGTAAACGTGAAAAAAATGCAATTACCATCCGCAGACGCTCCGGCGTAAGATGTCAATACGGGATATGGCCACAATGGAGGGCGATGCAATATTCCACACGTCGTGTCATGCTTTGTACAACATTATCAAGCAGCTGTTGGGGTAATTTATCCCATTCCTCTGTCAGTGCACGGATGAGGGTGTCCTTGTTTATTGGAGGGCATTGGCGACCAGCAAAACTCCTCCCCAAAGCATCCCACACATTTTCAATGAGATTCAGATCTGGAGAACGTGCTGGCCACACGAGGCGTTGAATATCCTCGCTCTCAAGACACTCCTGGACAGCGACTGTTCGATGACATGTTACGTTGTCGTCCATGAAAATGAATCTATCACCGACAGCACCACGGAACATGCGAACATGAGGTAGCAGAACATCATTAATGTATCGTTGGCCAGTCATAGTCCAAGTTGGAAGCAAATAGAGGGACGTACGGCCATTGATCATTATGCCAGCCCATACCATGACACTACATGTCGGATATCGGTCGCTTTCCTGTAAGTTTGCTGGACAATATGCAGTACCACTATCACGCCAGATCAGTTGTCGTCGACAATCAGACGATAGACTGTATCTACTCTCATCTGAGAAGAGGACAGCAGACCAGTCGCTATCAGTCCAATTGCGATGTTGATGGCACCATTGCAAACGGGCAATTCGGTGACGTCTGGACAATGGGATGCACACAACAGGACGGCGGGCGTATAGTCCTCTTTCATGCATACGTCTGGCGACAGTTTTTCGGGAGATCCGCTTGCCAGTAGCAGCCATAAACTGATTTGCTACCTCACTAGCTGTGCTGCGCCGCTGTCTTTTTGTTGATAGCAGTATGTACTGATCTGCTGCAGGTGTCGTACTGCGAACACGACCTCTCCCGTGACGTTTGATACACTCTCCATTTGTTTGAAATGATTTTCAAAGCCTTGAAACAAAACTGTGGCTGACGTCGAACTCCCTGGCAACATCTGTTATTTTTTGCCCTTCTTCAATCTTGCCAATGATACGGCCACGCGTAAAATCATCTAGGTGATGTCGGGAAGACATACTGAAAATTGCAAGTTCGTCAATTGATTCTTTCCCTTTCAACTTTGCGTTTGAACAACAACGGTCAATACGCGTCAAATCCTTTATATCTCTTATCAGCGCTATGACGTCACGAACAAGTTCGGCAATCCAAAATTTGCATACGCACAACACGTCTTACTGTATCCCGCACTTATGCTAATTTCCACATTTTCCTGTCATCCATTTTATGGTTGCTATCGTTGCTATTGTCATTCGTCCTTAGCAATTGTCCGGTAGTGTACTTGAGCAACAGTTAATTTAGTAGTTTAACTTAACGTGATAGTTAAAGTAACTTTCACTTCTTCTACTTCTTCTTAGCCTGTTTACACCCACTTCAGAGTATAGGCCTCCCCAGTTTTTTCCAACTTCCTCAATTCTTAGCTTCCGTCCACCATTTAGCACATCTACCTTTCTAACCCCATTCTAGACCTTAGGATGTCAATTTATTCGTACTGAAGGATATTAAAAAGACAGTTTGCCGTCTTTACACGATTTTAAAAAATTACAGTTTAAAATATATATACACTAAATTAAAACATGAGCACTTTCAATGACGGGTCCACAGTGGACTTGAAAGTGATCATGTTTTAATTTAGTGTATATATAATTTTAACATATACACTGACGGAAAAAAAATCCCAACACCACGAAAAAATAGTTGTAGAGGAATGAAATGGCGGCAATACATTTTTATAGGTAACATATTTAATTGATTAAGGTTTCAAGATCACAGCTTATTGTAAACGCGAGAAGAGCCATTTTAAATGTGAAATGCTGGTACATTAATAACCGGTGTAACCGCCAGAATGTTGAATGCAAGCTCGCAAACGTTAATGCATTGTGTCGTACAGGTGCTGGATGTCAGTTTGTGGGATGGAATTCCATGCCTGTTGCACTTGGTCGGTCAATACAGGGACGGTTAATGCTGGTTGGGGGTGACCCTGGAGTTGTCGTCCAATGATGTCCCATACGTGCTCGATTGGTGAAAGATCTGGTGATCTAGCAGGCCACGGTAACATGTCGACACTCTGTAGAGCATGTTGGGTTACAACAGCGGTATGCGGGCGAGCGTTATCCTGTTGCAAAACACCCCTGGAATGCTGTTCATGAATGGCAGCACAACAGGTTGAATCACCAGACCGACGTACAACTGTGCCGTCAGGGTGCGTGGGATAACCACGAGAGTGCTCCTGCTGTCATAGGAAATTGCTCCCCAGACCATAACTCCAGGTGTAGGTCCAGTGTGTCTCGGCCGCAGACAGGTTGGTTGCAGGCGCTCACCTGGCCTCCTTCTAATCAACACACGGCCATCACTGGCACCCAGGAAGAACCGGCTTTCATCAGAAAACATAACAGATCTCCAGTCCGTCCTCCAATGAGCTCTAGCTTGACACCGGCAGTGGTTTGGAGTAAGTGGAATGCACGCTACAGGGCGCATGGTTCGGAGCTGTTCTTGAAGTAACCGATTTGTAACAGTTCGTTGTCTCACTGTGGTGGCAACTGCAGCTCGAATTGCTGCCGCAGACGCGGTACGATGCGCCACGCCGTATACGGCGGTCTTCCCTCTCAGTAGCGCCACGTGGCCGGCTGGAACCTGGTCTTCTTAAGGCAGTACCTTCCCTTGACCACCGCTGCGAAAATCATGCACAGTGGCTACGTTCCTGCCAAGTTGTTCTGCAATATTGCGGAACGAGAATCCACCTTCTAGTAGCCCTATTACACGACCTCGTTCAAACTCCGTGAGCTGTTGATAATGGCTTCTTCGTCTTCTTAAAGGCATTCTTGACTAACATCAACACCCTACGTCGATCTCAACGATAACTAACGCTCACGAACGTTACAGCGCGTATTTACAGCAAACCTGCTTTGCATGTTCCGAGGGCGCTACTAGCGCCACACGTATGCGCCGAGGGCGAAATTTTCATAGACGTTATCTTACAGATGCGCTCTCACCGCCTACCAACTGTCGTTCATCTAGCACAACCCGTTCTTGGTGTTGGAATTTTTTTCCGTCAGTGTATATACACCACGTGATGACGGGTCCACAGTGGACTTGAAAGTGCTCATGTTTTAATTTAGTGTATATATATTTGTAACTGTATTTTTTTTAAATCGTGTAAAGACGGCAAACAGTGTTTTCAATACTAGACCTGCACTGTTTACGATTCCTTGCTGGTCAGGCTCCAGTAATGGTGAATATAACGTGAAGAATATGTTAAAATAGACATAGAACTTGCAAAGTAATTAGGTTTTGGCTTTTGATTGGTGAATTCACTTTGTTTTATACAAGGACGTCTTGTGCCGCAAATGCTAAATTAGCAATGG
This sequence comes from Macrothele yani, assembly GCA_039090855.1. Lineage (NCBI taxonomy): Eukaryota > Metazoa > Arthropoda > Arachnida > Araneae > Macrothelidae > Macrothele > Macrothele yani. The sequence continues at coordinate 86,539,310 of CM076998.1, read as the reverse complement.
CTCTTGCGTTATGTGGCAATAAATAAATAAAAGTTGTGTGCTCGGCATAGGAGCGGTAATTCGTCTTCGTTGTATGTTGAGCGCGAGCAGATTACTTATGTGGGATGAATGTCTTTCCTTCCACCGGTTACAAATGCATTACGGAGAATGTGTAAACAACACAAGAAAGATTATGGTGATGTGCCCTCTAACCTTCGGAGCATGCTTAGGAAGGATCGTGAGCCTAAACCCATTCAAGAACAGTGGGGCGTGTACTGTGAGCCCTTGAAGACCGACGTTGCTGCTGCTCCTAATTCATGGTACATAGGATCCACTCTTTGTAATTTGGGAGTTAGAGACACTGAACATCAGTACACTGTAAAAACTGTATCTACTGCTACTGCCCTTGCACGCCTGGTTAAGTCTGGAACTCATCTGCCCTCTTGGTCTGAGACTTATTTATTACTTAAGACCAGAGGTAGGTATATGACTCTCTTCGCCGAAAGTGTGTATATTGACGTTTTTAAGGACGTATGCTGTAACGATGACATACCTGCACATGTACATGCACCGTGGATTCGCTTATTTAATTTTTTATGTCGTGCGAAGTACCCTACTGCGGGTGTTGATAACTGACCCTGTGCTTATTTTTCACTTCGGTGAATATGTATTTTTAATCTATTTGGTGTTTTCTTTCTTTGCTTTGTTTCTCGCTGTAACCGAGCTGTGACGCGGATATTATGTCACTCACCGGGATCGCTGTTGTCTTCGGGACTATCTATATATTAAGTGTGTGTGTTCTCCTAGCGCCAGTTCTTTTAACCTGATGACGCACAGGGCGCCTGTTGCGAAAGATCTTGTTTTTACCTAATATGCCTTTTAGTAGTAAAATTCTAATTGTACGTTTTGGGTTGGTTTTCTACATGCTTAGACAGCTGCCTTTTTTATTCTTCAAGAGAAGGGTGATTGGAGGCCATACACTGTAACGTACCAGGAGATGTGACGTACCTGCCAGAAGGACGCACACGACATAAAGGCAGATAGGAATCAGAATAAAAGTCCGCGTAGCTCAATTGGTAGAGCAACTTATTCCGGAATGAGGGGACCCGGGTTCGAATCCTGGCGCGGATAAAAATGACGGAGAAATTTACTTCGTTATAATGGCGCCCGAACTATCCGGATGACCCGACCGTTCGAAATCTCGCAATGGTGTGATGTTATTTCCACACCGCGAGATAGGAAAAATATGAGCAGCACTTCGAAAGAAAAAAAGAAAAATAAGGGGGAGATGATGTAACGTACCAGGAGATGTGACGTACCTGCCAGAAGGACGCACACGACATAAAGGCAGATAGCAATTAGAATCAATGTCCGCGTAGCTCAACTGGTAGAGTGACTTATTCCGGAATGAGGGGATCCGGGTTCGAATCCTGGCGTGGACAGAAATGACGGAGAAATTTACTTCGTTATAATGGCGCCCGAACTATTCGGATGACCCGACCGTTCACAATCTCGCAATGTTGTGATGTTATTTCCACACCGCGAGATAGGAAAAATAAGAGCAGCACTTCGAAAAAAAAAAAAAATAAAATAAAATAAGGGGGAGATGATGTAACGTACCAGGCGATGTGACGTACCTGCCAGAAGGACGCACACGACATAAAGGCAGATAGGAATCAGAATAAAATGTCCGCGTAGCTTAATTGGTAGAGCAACTTATTCCGGAATGAGTGGACCCGGGTTCGAACCCCGGCGCGGATAAAAATGACGGAGAAAGCCACTTCGTTATAACACTTTCATAAATGTCGATTAAGAAATTATTTTCAGATATTTGTTTTTTTCCTGTCCCCTGGTGTTTCTTAATCCAAATCAAATATTGGCATTCAGTAGTTTTCTAAAGCTTGTTCTGGGGGGAAGGAGAGGAGCTGACCACCAAGAGCAACTTCAAGGGTTATGAGTGGGGTTGCTAATGAATGCAATTGGAGGTAAGACATCAGAACCTTAGGCACTTCGCCAGTCAGTTGTCAAAATTGACAAAATCACATAACTAAAAGGTGTAGCGTACATTTAACACACAAGCTCAGACTTCAACTTAGGTTATTAACATAATCGATTAAATTGACAAATGGTTACTGGGTAACATTGAAATATGGATGTGCTGGATTTCTTGCTATTTAGCATTTCTAACTCCCCAGCCAACAAGCACTGCTTGCTGATTACAGTTCCCCTAAACAATAAGTCCTAATAAACTGGTCCTAAAGCAGGAATGTCTTAATATCTGGTTTACTTTCCGAACAGCGACTACAAATATGTCCGATTTATGCCACTTACAGGCTGTCTTCTGAGCCACACGTATTCCACAAAATGACGTGTCCCACACTTTGGTGGTTAGGGTTTAAATCGGGCTTTTTCCTGAATCAAGAACACCAGAGCTTTACCTCAGGTTCTTCCGATATAGTACCCGAGCACGCACAACTTTCTTCCACAGGAGGGAGGTGCACGCCCATTTCGGTTGTTGAAGCGACCGACGTCCGACGATCTACTATCAATCTCGCGTAGCTATGGCCGGGTTAGTATGCAGGTACACTCTTGGCGAAGAGGGATGGGGAAGGGGTTGAATTTCCTCAAACGTGGTGTTCCTCCTCAGCCGCGATGTTTAGCAATTGCGCTTGTTTATTACACCTGTGGCGCGTTCTAAGAAGTTGGAAGGCTTCAGTAGTCGATCTGAGAATTCTTTCTATAGTGTCCTCAAGATTCCTATAAAGCAAACAGACCTTTCCTGCTGGCCTAGTCTCGCTTTTGTTTACCCTTCTTCGTAGGCAACACCTTTTCCTTCTTTGCTGAAATTTTTGTCATCAGCTCATAAGGACTTTCAGGCCAGAAAATGCTCTCTCATGTCTTTTGGCCTTTCCGTTATTTTATTTCAGTCCTGCAGGGGCTCCAACTCTTTTCCGAGTGGCATTCTGTGATTGAGGATCTGCGTGATCCTTTTTTTAGTATGTCTAGTCTTCGACACTGTACACAACAGGTCTCATCTTTCTCCCACTTTTCCTCTTCTCTCCCTCCCCAGTTTGCCACAACAAATCCCTTGCAAATTAGTTATAACTGTCTGGCCATCACGTGCCTATCAAAAATTTTAATTTTCTCTTATGATCGGAATACAAAACATTTACATTCTATAATTTTAAATAACACACAGGTTGAGGTCGTACAGTCGGATCTTAAATCCAATTCTCACATTGATGATCTTATTTCCCTAATTTCTCGAAATATTGGAATCATTGAGAGAGTTATGGCTTATTTGTCTCACAAAATTATGATTTTACTTTATTACACTTTAATTTATCCCTACTTCTCATATTGTATTTCGGTCTCTGGCTCGACCACCAATTGTAACTTAACTAAACTTCAGCGATTACAAAATAGATTGGTGCAATTCAGACTTTCAGGTTCCTCCTTTTCTCCCCAGATTGCAGCCTAATGATGTTCATGCATTAAATATAGATCAGTTATACCGTTTTAACTTGGTAAAACTCATGTTTAAAGGGGTAAAGAATGACTTATTCTCTTCTTTAATTTATTTAACTGTCCCTTACCATTCTTACTCAACTAGACATAAAACCTCACTGATCCCTTGTTTCCCTTCACATGAACGTTCTAGAGCTTTAATTAATTATGCTAGCCCGCAGATTTGGAATTCGTTCCCACCACAATTGTTTGCTATTAATAATTATTATTTGTTTAAAAGAAAACTTAAATAACACTTACTACCCTGAAATCAGTTTCGTGATACCTCTATTATTATCATTTTCACCTCCTAACCGGGTTGTATGGCTTGCTTTGTTCTTGGATGTTTTTTATGTTTAGTCGTCAGAATGAGAAGACTCGTCATTTCATCTCTTATTTCCTGGTATTAAAAGAAATCCGTATTGTTGCATGATATTTATTCAGCTAAAAAACGAAATCTATGTACAGGTTAAAAAACATGAGCACTTTCGGTGTCACACTGACACCTTCATCAGATGTGATTTAAATCATGTGGTTACATGCTGGTCTTAAATACGTGGAGCAGATGCATCATGGGAAAAGTAATGTCAGTGTCACATGATATACCAGATAACAAGACAGTCGAAAAAGCATAATTAGCCAACGAAAATTACTCAACAGAAACAATAGTTATTTTGCTGTCCTCCCGAATCCGATTGCTCCAGGGTTAAGGTGAAACACAAGGATAATAGTCATTACAGAAACGTGTATTATAAGCCGATTTATAGAGGCTTTCTGTAAATAACAAGGAATAAACAGAGTTAGGTGTGTTTATGACCTTAGCGTTGTCCCAGTCTGGGATGGAATTTCCAGCACTTACACTTCTTGCAAAAGAGGGGCTTTGGTGATTCATTTTTAAATTATATCTGTGTTCATTTAATCTCAAATCCAAATATCCTTTGGTTGAACCCACTTGATGATTATTTAGTTCACCAGAAGTAGTGTCGAGCATAGAAATAACAGACACATCCCATTGTTTTTCCTTTGCTAATTTTCTCACGATCGTTGCAGATAATGGAACATAAATTGCATGATCGTATTCCAAATTGTGTTTTATGACGGGAACATATGTTGGTAAGAAGGTTTACAATATGTGGATTGAAACCAACAGATCTAACATACTTTTTAGGCACTTGTTCACTAATTAAAGCAGTTGACATAGTAAACCGTACTTTGTTGTGCACCCGCTTAACAACGTCGCCAGGATAACCATGGTTTTTAGCAAAGGATGATATCCATTGTAGTTCTTGAGATCTGGCAAAACGGCTAGAAGAATGTGAATATGCTCTTCTAAATAGGAAGTGCAGAACAGAAATTTTGTGCTAAAAAGTGTAGGCAGAATTGTACGGAATTAGAGTGGGTGTGGAAGTGGGTTTTCGATAAACGGCAAAAGACAGGGAATTGTCAGAAGGGTTGCGAGTAATTTGAAAATCTTGAAAAGGTAAAACAGAATTATGTTCAAGTTCTATCGTGAGTTTGATGGAGGGGTATTGAGAAGACATAGCGTTGACAAACTGATGTAATTCATCTATGGTATATGGCCATATTACCAAGATGTCGTCAACGTAACGGATATAGCGCAAATTATAGTGACGGATTAGTTCGAATTATAATGACGGATTAGCACGAATTATAGTTTACCGTCTTATTTCCTGGTTGTTGCTGTATTAATTTGCTTTACATTTGAATGCCTACCGCACATTGTAACAACCGAAGAACGAAATAAATGAAATTACATTAAATGTAGGACACTACACTGGATCCTCGACATAATTCCAGATGCATTCTATTCTGGGTGAATGGAGTCTAAACGAAGATTCCGTTCGCAGGATGAGTTTTCTGGTGTAAATTTGCGTTCTCAGAAATCACCTCGAAACGCTGTTTTCTGCAAATAATATTCTCTACAATCCCGTCTCTAATTTATGGGCAATGTTTCAGGAAGCCGAGAGAGACACCCCTTAAGGTACACCACATATGCCTCACTGGGAACTCAAACCCGAGACCATCTCGGTCGAATGGGACCACTCGGGCTCCATAGAGAGAGTAGTTTTCTGCCATGCATACAATTTAAAGTCTGATTTAACGTTCACAAAGAAAAAACAGCAAAATGAAACTTTAGCTGCTGGTGTGAAGCGGTATTTAGAAACTTTACAATCATTTCATACTTACGTTTTCATCAGCGATTCAAACTAATGCCTCAGGAATAAAATTCGCTACTCAATTTTTTGAGATAATAATTAAAACTCTTTTGAGGCGCTTTTCTAATGCAGGATTTTTAAGATATGAAATATAAATACAATTTTTTTAACCTGATTCTCTGGAAATATAATGTAAAAACAGTTACATTGAAGAAATATACATTTTCATAGAAATATTGCCTATTGCTGCATGTAACACGTTCCATTAAATTTAAATCATAGGAGTAAAAAAATGTTTCCTTTGAATTTGATATCTAGCGTGATGTGAAAAATATTTTTCGGTATGCAGTTATTTTGACAAAAACATTGCTAAAAATAAAACTTATTTCTTGAAATGGCAAAGACAGAATTAGCCTTGGATTTCCACTTGATAAAACAAGTGTAAAGTTTGCCCAAAATAAATATTTAGCTGTAAAACACCATTTCTTCAGTATTACTCCACCTAGTAGAGTTTTCTTTTTTTTCAGATCTTCTTTATATCGGAATCTAACACGTTTCCATACTTTTCAGTCAAAATATCATTTTGAATGTTTTCAATCTATGAATAACATAATTTCAGTGGGTTTCGTTTGATGCATTCACTTCCTATTTGTCCTTCTTGAGTTCTCATCTCTCGAATGATCCAGTTTAGATTATAAATTGTACTAAACGAACAGTAAATATCTAAGGCACTTATGCTCCCTATTCGCATTTAACTCCAACCTTTCCTGAGACTGGTAAATGCCAGGAAGAAGTTGTACCGACAAAATGTATAAGCGAGGAATTCCTATTTTTATTAGCGTTGGTGATGATTGGTTTCTGTATAAATCGGCACATCTATCAGTTCTTTACATTCATGATTTGAATATAGCCCGAAATAAAGAGAAGGTATCCCTGTGCTTTCAGAAGGCAGTGCTGAGGAGCACAGCATGAATATCACTAGGTTCAATTCACAGTTTTGGCATTGATACTGTTGTCAATCTTTGGCACTTATTCTCTTTCACCCTAGAAAACAGTGGCCCATAAATTAAGGGTACAAAATTCACCCTAGAATCAAACGTTCATTAAGCCTATTAACCGTAAAACAAAAGGAGAGTGGTGGTTTTAACAGTAACTTTAATAACTCTACATGCTCTGCCCTTAAATTATTAGGTGTAAAAATAAGTTTTAAAGCGTTTTAAGACAACGCAACGTGTAATTTGAGAGAAAACAACAAATACCTTTACGAATCAAAATATGCGCCGTCATTATGTATCACCTTCCGCCATCGGTCGGGCAGCTGACGGGTCCAGCCATGAAGAATACTTCATCGTGTGACGCGATAAATTCGTCAACCCCTTTTTGTACTTCGTCACATGTTCGGAACCATACGGCAGACAAACCATGTTGCATCGATCGTAACAAATTATAGTCTGGAGGAGCTATGTGTGGACTATACGCCGGGCGCTCCAAAACTTCCCAGCGAAGCGTCAATAACGTTTCCTTGACCGATTTGGCGACATGCGACCTAGCGTTGTAATGCAGTAATTGCACCGGACGCAATCCTTTGCCTGTGAATGGACGTTTCCGACAGATTTCCTGGTTCAATCGCAGCGATTGTTGCTTGTAGCAAACAGCAGTAACCGTTTCCAACTGTTCCAATAGTGCATAATTGAGCACGCCCTTCATATCCCACCAGATGCACAGCAGAACTTTCTCGGAGTCAATATTGCGTTTCGGTGTCGAAGTCGTTGCTTCTCCGGGGTCTACCCAGTGTATTTTGCGTTTGGAATTGTCGTACCATATCCACTTTTCATCATCCGTAACGATTCTCCTCAGGAAAGACTTTCTGTGTTGTTCATTCAACAGATTCAAACACTTCATGACACGCTCATCCTTGTTCCTCTGGCTCAGGTCATTTGGCACCCATTTTCCTTCATTCTGAGTTTTTCCCATTGCGCGTAAACGTATAGAAATGGTTTGTTGAGTTAATCCCAGCTATTCAGTTAGTTTTCTGTTGCGTTTGAGACGAATCTTCATTCAACAATATTTGCAGTTCCTCATGCGCAACTTTCTGCGGGACGCCGCTACGTTCTCGATCGCTAATATCAAAATCACCTACTTTAAACCATCTAAACCAAAACTCACACGTGCTTTTCGATACAATACTCTGCCCCAGAACAGAACAGATCGATGCAAATGTTTTTGCAGCACTTTTCCCTGGATAAAATTCGTAACGAATGCAGTGTCGAATAAATGCATTATCGCTCGCCAATTTTCACCTACCGATGAGCAAGTGCGTTTGACTGTTGGGCAAACTTCTGTGTCACATTTTGTACTCTAGACCAGTTACGGTCACATGACAAATGTCGTATATTTAAATTAGCGGTATACGTCCCACCGTAAACGCTTAAAAACTTATATGTACACCTAATACATATGCCAAAAATGTATCATCTTTGCCTCCCCTGTGGCTTCGTATTCAGCAGACCTCAGACTTCTGATCATTCGTCTGAGAAAGGCCAAGGCTCGAATCTCGGATGAGGTTTGTTTGGTGCACCCGCTCAATGGCGCTAAACTTAGGCCCCAGTGGCCGAGGAACTATATGGGTTATAAGTGACTGCTAATAGCCCTTGCTGCTTATAGCTCTGAAGGCTATAAGCGAGTGCTTATGTCCCTTTGAGTTGGTCGCGGTATTCATTTATCCCTTTAACAAGCAAACCGCGGGAATATTCAGTACATGCAGAAGGCCACGACAGCCCGAATCTCCCACTTAGACTAAGCAGAATTTCTTACACTATATATTCTTTGAATTTTTCACTGCGTCTACGGGATTAATAAAAGTGATAGTCAATTACTATTATTATCACTAGCTTATAGCCCGTCCTAGGACGGTTGTTTTTAATCTTTAAATAAATATTAATATTAGGGGATGTTTCCCGTCCTGTGACGGAGTGAAATTTTTAATTGAAGCAGATTGAAAACAAATAAAACAGACGCAGGATTTCCGTAAGGGCACATAGTTAAAACTTATATACTAAGAACTCATTCATGTTAGAACTAAAAATTATATAATATTTATTTCTGTTTTTCTAAAAACCTCACGATAAATTACATTCTGTGCAAAATATTTGTTTTTTAACAATTGTAGATTAGATCGTTTAGGTAGATCGATGTTTTGCAAAATGTGTTATATAATCAGCACTAAACTCGGAATGTAAACTTACCTTAATAACTTTTACTTTGACTTTTCGCGTTAAATTACTTTTTCTCCCGGACACTTGTTTTTCCTTTCACAGCTTTTTTTAGTTTTTCCTTATTCGACGGTTAATTTGAAACCTCATATTAAAGATTTTTTTTACAAAATAATGCGACATCTGGTTTTACAAATCGGAACTTTCTAAATTCTAGACTATGCTATTGGGGTGACACTTGCTTTTAGATGCAATCTTGCTCACTCTGACATCTCAAGATTTCAGTTTCTATTGTAGGTTAGAGCGTTTACATAGATCGATATTTTGCAAAATGTGTAATATGATCAGCACTAAAGTCGGAATGTTAGTTAAATTAAAAAAGTAAAAAATAATCAAAGCGTACAAATTAATATTCGAATTGTGCTAAATTAAATTAATGTACAAACGCAACTTGCCGCGATATTAAGATTTGAATTCAAATTTTGTAGATCGGATAAAGAGAACTCGAGCCACTGATAATCCAATATTTTTAAATTAGCATGCGATCACCTTGACATCAATAAGTGATCGCGTGCTATTATATAGCAGGCAATCATTTGGACATCTCGAGAGCACATACGAATTGATCGATAAGTGATGGCGCAACAATGCGGACGTTGCTGTGGCGTCAAGCCTACTAACCAGAAGTTTCCTTTGGTGGCCCAGCACTAGTCCTCCTTCTATTAATCTAAAAATAGGTAGACAGCAACTCGAAAAGCAGTAGAAGATAGTTTTAGGCATTATGTTATTCTGGGCACTACATAAATTTATGGGTCTGGTCGTTAAAGAGATAAACCCCTAAAATGAAGAGTATACCATTCTTTAACTATTCTATATCTACACTCATTTGCAAAAGTTTAATACCACCTGTCAATTTATTGAAAATTAGGATTTTCAAAGAAACAACTAATTACTAGTCAGAGATATTTAAAAAATGACACCACAGATGAATACTTACATTCTTTAGAACACAAAAATACCGAAATCAGTACTTTGTGTGGCTACCTTTGTTTTTTATAACACACAGAATACGATGTGGCATACTCTCAATAAGGGATTTCAAGTAGTTACTTGAAATTTCTTTGCACCACACGTACTTTATCGTGTCAATCAAAGCTTGGGAATTTGATTGCATATCCTGACCGACTGTGGCAACACTATAGGGCTATATGCATGAAGACCTATGCTGTGCGTCCCTCTATCCAGAGCTCAACGTTTTCAGTTGTATATTATCCACCAAAATTTGGCACGTCCATAGTTGGGCAGGAATGCATTACAAAGTAAAGGAAGTACAGATTACAATTAACGTGTAATTCATTACAAGGTAATCGCAAGTATGGTTTGCACAAGGTAATGGAATTACTCTGTAATGCATTACAATGAAGAGGATATAATTCAATTATTTAGTAATGCCATTCAAACGCGATATAATTATTTGGTAATGAATTACACAATTTTCAAATAATAATTACATACGAAATAAGCATCCCATTCGTACTTACTTTATATGTATTATTTCGTTCAAATCACTTTACTTGCTGCGAAGACGGGGCAACTACTCTTGTCATACACGTACAATCTCCAATACCTACATACACGCATTTGAGGTCCGAGGGGTGGAACAATTGTGAAATAACCTACACAACGTGGAAGGGTGTACTGGTTGCTGGTTTATTCACGTTGTATTGTTACCCATAAGTTATTGGTTAATTACCAACATATAGTTAACCATTACGATTATAATGGGTAACTGCTACATGTCATTACAATTACTATGTAATTCTAATGGCCAGTTCACCTTTACCATGTAATGGTAACGCTAAGCTCTTGTTCCCATTACCATTAAAATGTAATGCATTACCGATTAATTCAATTACGATTTTGCCCAACTCTGGGCACGTCGTCAATGGATCCATGCATTCTTCACAGACGAGAGTCATTTCAGTCTATCCTCGGATTGTAGACGTTAGTTTATCTGGCATGAAAATGGTACTGCGTACCAGTGCAAGAATGTGCAGTAAAGGAACAGATACCGCGGTGCCGGGGTAATGGAGTGGCGCGGCATCATGATTCACGAACGCACCGAGCTACAGGTGCTGGAAAATAGGACTATGACGGACAAACGATATTGCAACGAAGTTCTTTTACGTCATGTTCGATTATTCCTCGGCGCTGTAGACCAAGACCGAGAATATTCATTGCATCGATTGGTCAGCATCGAATATTCATCGCATCGACTGATATTCGATGCTGGCCATCGCATCAGCTGAATCGTATCGAACACGTCTGGGACATCGCATCGAACACGTCTGTGACGCAATGAGAAGACGCATTGGTGTTCGAAATTGCCCTCCAAAAAAACAAGCATGGCGTCATCCGTGCTCCTAGGGAAGAGTGCGCCAGTTTGCATCCGAAACTCCAGGATCACTTGGTGCTCAGCATGCCACCACGTTGTGAGAGTTTCATCGCAGTTTGGGGGGGGGCATATTGTACAGTTAAATGTCTCTCCGCCTGGTTATCGGTAAACGCTGCACACCCATTCGCCAACTGTGTCCTTCGAAAGTTTACACCTTTCGCGTATTGATTACAGTACAAGTGTTTACCTAGCAAGTACTACTACTTTAAGGTGCTTTATATATTACACTTACTACTTTGTATTACCTTTACACGCAAATAAATATACATATATATACACTTTTTCTCATTGCATCAGTTCTGTATGTGTAAAATACATTATTCTCTGCTGTGTTTGATATCTCACGAAAACTATTACACTGCTGTGTGTTGAAATGCAACACCAGGAAACGTATGGGATCGGACTGAGTGTCGAAGGATTGGTAAGTCCCGTGAAGAGTGCGAATGATCACAACCGCAGTGCACATGCAAATGATTTGCTCCAGCTACGCCCTCGTTGTTGTCCAGCAGGCAGTATAAAAAGCAGGACGAGTAGGGCAAGTTGCCACAGTCTATTCGCGAGAATTGTGGCAGTAAGGTAGAGTGAGTATGCCCTGAAGCAGTAGACGAGATTCGTACGCACAGCAAACAGATTGAGTAAGGTTGATGTGTTGGACTGCAGGAAGGTGGACTTCCCCTCGGCGACTTCGCCACTCGTGTTGGACGAAACGCGAGAACAGTGACGCGAATATGGCATCAGTTGGAAGAGAAAGGTCCGACGCACCGACGCGAGAAGTCTCGAGCCCAGCAACGTAAGAACTCGCGGGAAGGCCGTCATCTGCACGGTATGGCGTCGGCAGCCCGAACAGCCACGTTCCGAGCGTCAGTACTGTACCGTATCAAAGGTTGTCTGCAAGTTATGTCTGACGCCGTTTGCTTTAGATGAGTCTCGTCGTCGGGCGTCCGATGCTTCGACTTCCCTTGACCTCGTCCTTGACCCTATTGCAGCGTCTTTAGCAGGTCCAACACACTGGCGTGATTAATGGCAGCGCATAGAGTTCTCCGACGAGTCGCGGTTCAACCTAATGACTCATGGAGGACATTAACTTGTACAGCGAGACGGTAGTGAATGGCAGCTGCAGGCATGCATAATGCAACGTCATACTAGCCCGACATCGTGTGTTCTGGGGTGTGAGGTACTAATCAATTCCATTCACGTTCCTGCCTCCTTTGCACTGTAGGAAATTCGTCCAGCAGCTGTACATCGTGGAACTTGCGGCGGCTGAAGTGCTGCTACGTCTGCAGATGGTCCCCGGTGCCGTCTTTCAACAGCACAGTGCACGACCACACGTAGCGCGAAATGTCTTGCAGATACTAGATGCTAGATATACTCCACGCCTTCCGTGGCCATCGTCCTCACCTGATTTGTTGCCCATTGAGAAAGTGTAACATATAGTCTCGCGCCTCCTGGCTTGTGAGACTCCGCTGCCAGTTATCCAAGATGAACATTGGGTATGAATCGGGACAGCCTGGAATGACCTTTGCAGTTCGACATGAAGAATTTCTTCCAGTCGATACCTTTGCAGTTAGACATTCAGAATTTCTTTCAGTCGATGCCTTTGCAGTTCGACATGCAGAATTTCTTCCAGTCGATGCCTTTGCAGTTAGACATGCAGAATTTCTTCCAGTCGATGTACTGGATTTATCGCCGCTCATGGTGGGTACACAAAATACTGAGTACTGTGCATTCCACATCACGTACAGGTCTGTAATTCTGACCACTTAGGACTTGTAACATAAGTAATGTACTCCATAAATCTCACTTCAATATCGCAAGTCTTTCTTCGTGCTGTATTATATTTTCAACACAACACAGCAGTGTATTTGTAGCAATATCTGCTCTTTTGAAAACACCGTTGAACAAGAAAGATGACACCGAATTTTTGGGTATAATAAGCACGCCTTTTGAATCCATTCTGACATAAATTAAATTTATCAAAGCTATTCAAAGTCAATGGAACCGGTATGCAAAACAATAGTATCTGACGGAAGAAAGAAGTTCTTCAGTCGGGTTTTTAATCCTTCAGTTAGTGCTGTAAACGGAATCGTGAGCTTCCGAACTCTCAGAACCAGAGAAATCGACAAAAATAAGATCTGACTTTACGTCCCTTGGTGGGAAAACCATGCATTACTTTAGGAAAAAGTATTCTCAAAAGGTTTATCCATATGAGCGGTATCGGTTCAAGAAAAAAAAATTAGTCGAGTTTTCAGGAGCCTAGATTTTGCTACAAAAAGATCAGACGCAGAAATTAACACTTATGAACACTGGTGGCCAAACCATTCTTCACCAAAATTAGAAATGTTTGGTAAAGTATTTTTAAAGAGCAAAAATAACGCAGAAAACGCAATTTACCTGTGTGTCCCCTACCGGAAAAAATATGATTTACTTGACAATTTTGAATTTATAGGAAAAACATTTCGCATCGGAAACATTATTCAACAAAGAAGAAACTTTTCAAATCGGACTCTCAGAAGTAGAGATATTGACAAAAATAAAACATGCATCTACGCCCCTGGCGTAGAAACCATGCATTACTTCAAGAACAAAATGTTCCTAAAAGGTTTGTCGAAATGAGTAGTATCGGTATACAAACAACGTTTTTTTCAACCGAGAATTTAGAAGCTCATATTTTGCTGCAAATACATCAGAAGCGGAAATTAAGATTTACGCTCTCTGGTGTCCAAACCATTTTTCTACAAAATATAGAAATTAAATGCAAACGATTTCTTATCAGGAGCTGTGCCCGGTGCAGAAATAATTTTTGAAATCGGAGAATTAGAAGCAGGGATATAGGGAGAAACGCCATTTACTTTTACGCCCCCTAGCGAAAAGTCTATGAATTACTTGAAAGTTTTGAAAATATATGAAAAACATGTCACACGGAAAACACTATCCAACAAAGACCGAATTTTTCAAATCGGAGTCCTAAAAGTAGAGATATTGACAAAAATAAGATATATGTCTACGCCCCCTGGCGGAGAAACCGTACAATTTTTTAGGAAGAAAATATTCCGAAAAGGTTTATCGATGTGAGTGTCATCAGTCCACGAAATATATTTTTCAATCGATATTTTAGAAGATTAAATTTAATGGCAAATACATCAGAAGAAAAAATTAACACTTACGCCCCCTGGTGGCCAAAGTATTCCTTACCAAATATTCGAAATTATATGCAAAACATTTTCCATCAGGAGATGTATCAGCTGAAGAAAAAAATTCCTAATCGGAGTTTTAGAAGAAGAGTTATTGGGAAAAATGTAATTTATTTTACACCCCTAGCGGAAAATTTACATGTAATTTGAAAAAGTTTGTAAAACCTTGCAATGCATTGATTACATTAAGCTTTGCAACATACCAGAAATCATTACTCAATTTATGAGAATAATGGCTATGGAATAAATCTCGGTCCTGTGCCCTGACTTTTGATTTCAACTAGAACCGGTAGTGTACCTCTGAAATAACAAGATAAAGTTTTGTCGCAATCAAAGCATTTTTACGTAAGTTATGATGCATAAGGGCTATGGAATAGATCCCGCTCCTGTGTCCTAACCTTTGACCCCATTTCGCCCATTTTCAATACAATTCGTCCCCAGGCAAGCCCTTACAACATACTAACATTTCATCCACGAAGCATTTTTACGTAAGTTAGGACGCATAATGGCGATGGAAGTGATTCGGGTTCTATGTCCTGAACTTTGACCCCATTTCGTCCATTTTCAAGAGGGTTTGTCGCCAGGTGCTCCCCTACCACATACTAAAATTTAATCGAAATCGAAACTTTTTTACGTTAGTTATGACGCATAACAGCAGTGGAATGGATCCCGCTCCTATGTACTGGCCTTTGACCCCGTTTCGTTCACTTTAATAAGGTTCCTTCCCAGGTGATCCCCTACCAGATACTAGAATTTCTTCGTAATAGAACGATTGTTACGCGAGTTATCGTGCGGACGGTCATACGGACACAACGCGTGACGTAATGAGGCAGACGGGAATCGCGAACATCTGCTGGCAAGAGTGTGACGTCATAAAATTTTAATAGGATCCACACACAATGCGTCACGTAATGAGACAGATGGCGTGACCTCACGCCAACGTTCTCAAACGCGAGATTGTGACGTCATAAGATTTCTAAGCATTGGTAACATTAATGGAACAACACCATGACCCTGAAAACGTTATAATTCGGGATGGTTATTTAACTCACTGAACAAATTCTCCTAAATTCGAGATCAAGCTAAATCGATTTCTAGTACCAGAAAACGGTAGGTCAACGACTTTCATCAAAATTCTTAGAGCCGTTTTTAAAATAAAATGTATATATACATACATACAAGAATTTCTACTTTAAAGTGGACGTCAAGTAACTTTGCTTCCTATACTTCCAACGGAAAAATTTCTGTACACATTATCTTCACAATTAATGCGTTCCCAAGGATGAAAATTCGAAGATCGATTAAAATAGTTTCATTTCATAACTTGGAATACCTAATATTTCTAAACCATAACCGTAATTATGCAATTCAACATTTATTTGTCCACTCACGTCATCAAAGTACAGGTCGCGCCATCTTTTCTCTGGTTTCAACACCACCAAAAAAAGTTATTGATTTTTATTATACACTGCTGTACAATTGCTAAGGATGGATCATAAACGGCTATATAGCGCATAAAAAAGTAAGTGTGGTTGGATGCCAAGTGAAATAAAATAATGTCAGAATGCCAGGACATTACAAGAAAAACAATTCATTGTGCTCTGAAATCCAGAAGGCTTTGGAACGTGTTCAAGGGACAAACAGGCCATTTTGTGCAGAATACGTAAACGTGAAAAAAATGGAACTACCGTCCGCGGGCGTTCCGGCGTAAGATGTCAATACGGGATATGGCCACCATGGAGGGGGATGCGAGATTCCACACGTCGTGTCATGCTTTGCACAACATTATCAAGCAGCTGTTGGGGTAATTTATCCCATTCCTCTGTCAGTGCACGGATGAGGGTGTCCTTGTTTATTGAAGGGCATTGGCGAACAGCAAGACTTCTCCCCAAAGCATCCCACACATTTTCAATGGGATTCAGATCTAGAGAACGTGCTGGCCATATGAGGCGTTGAATATCCTCACTCTCAAGACACTCCTGGACAGCGACTGTTCGATGACATGTTGCGTTGTCGTCCATGAAAATGAATCTATCACCGACAGCACCACGGAACACGCAAACATGAGGTAGCAGAACATAATTAATGTATCGTTGGCCAGTCATAGTCCCAGTTGGAAGCACATAGAGGGACGTACGGCCATTGATCATGATGCCAGCCCATACCATGACACTACA
This sequence comes from Macrothele yani, assembly GCA_039090855.1. Classification (NCBI taxonomy): domain Eukaryota; kingdom Metazoa; phylum Arthropoda; class Arachnida; order Araneae; family Macrothelidae; genus Macrothele; species Macrothele yani. The sequence continues at coordinate 86,522,612 of CM076998.1, read as the reverse complement.
TGTCGGATATCGGTCCCTTTCCTGTATGTTTGCTGGACAATATGCAGTACCACTATCACGCCAGATCAGTTGTCGTCGACAATCAGACGAAGACTGTATCTACTCTCATCTGAGAAGAGGACAGCAGACCAGTCGTTATCAGTCCAATTGCGATGTTGATGGCACCATTGCAAACGGGCGGTACGGTGACGCCTGGATAATGGGATACACACAACAGGACGGCAGGCGTATAGTCCTCCTTCATCCAAACGTCTGGCGACAGTTTTTCGGGAGATCCGCTTGCCAGTAGCAGCCATACTCTGATTTGCCATCTCACTAGCTATGCTGCGCCAGTGTCTTTTTGTTGATAACACTATGTACCGATCTTCTGCAGGTGTCATGCTGCGAACACGACCTCCCCCGTGACGTTTGCTACACTCTCCATTTGTTTGAAATGATTTCCAAAGCCTTGAAACAACACTGTGGCTGACGTCGAACTCCCTGGCAACATATGCTATTTAACGCCCTTCTTCAATCTTTCCAATAATACGGCCACGCGTAAAATCATTTAGGTGATATCGGGAAGACATACTGAAAATGGCAAGTTCGTCAATTGATTCTTTTTCCCTTTCAACTTTGCGTTTGAACAACAACGGTCAATACGCGTCAAATCCTTTACATCTCTTATCAACGCTATGACGTCACGAACAAGTTCGGCAATCCAAAATTTGCATACGCACAACACGTCTTACTGCATCCCGCACTTATGCTAATTTTCACATTTTCCTGCCTTCCATTTTATGGTTGCTATCGTTGCTATTGTCATCCGTCCTTAGCAATTGTCCGGCAGTGTAATTATGGTTATGTTTTAGAAAATATTAAGTTTTCCAAGTTATAATATGAAGTTATTTTAATCGATGTTCAAAGTTTCATTCTTGGGAACACATTAATTGTGAAGGAAATGTGTACAAAAGTTTCTCCATTGGAAGTATAGGAAGCAAAATTACTTGACGTCCACCCTAATAACATGGGATAAGGGCGATGGAATGGATCGCAATAATATGTACTGAACTTTGATCCCATTTCGTCCATTTTCAATAGGGTTCGTCCCCAGGTTGTCCCCTACCACATAGTAAAATTTCATCGAAATGGAAACATATTTACGCAAGTTATGACGTATAAGGGCAATGGAATGATTCCGCTCCTACGTCGTGACCTTTGGCCCCATTTGTCCCATTTTTAATAGGGTTCGTCCCCAGGTGGTCCCCTACCGCATACTAAAATTTCATCAAAATCGAATCATTTTTTACGCCAGTTATCGTGCGGACGGACGGACAGATGGACGGACAAAGCTGGAGCATATAAGCTTCTACAACCTACGGTTGAAAAGCGTAAAAAACTAACTATATCTGAAATACTCTTCGACATGAATGGAATCGAAAGATAAAATAATTTTTTCAATCGGATGTTTAGAAGCAAATATGTGGATTAACAAGTATTTTTGAATTCGACATCATCTGCATTTACGCCTTCTAGCGGCGAAATTGTACATCGTAAAAATAAACGAAATAAAGGATCATCTTTCGCATATTTCAAGCTTTCCAATGGAAAAATATTTTTTCAAATCGGACTAATAGTTGCAGAGATATCGTCGGTACAGACAGACGGACGGACGGACGGATAACATAAGCACAATCTTTTTTTACAAAAGACGTGCTAAAAATATTTTGTTGTCACGTACCGCCCACCACGAAGAAGCTTTCCAAAATACCTTCTGCTTAAAATAATGGATGGTTTTCCGCCAGGAGGCGTAAATATATATATATTTTTCTTTCTCGATATATATCTGCTTCGAAGAGTCAGATAATTTTTAGCACGTCTTTTGAAAAAAGATTGTGCTTATGTTATCCCTTTTTAGCACGTCTTTTGTAAAAAAATGATCGTGCTTATGTTATCGGTTTGTCCGTCCGCCTGTACCCACGGTGTATCTGCAACTATTATTCCGATTTTAAAAATTCTTTTTGCATTCGGAAGCTTGAAATATGCGAATCATGATCCTTCATTTCGGTTTTTTTACGATGTACAATGTCGCCGCTAGAGGACGTAAATGCAGATGATGTCGAATTCAACATTCCATTTTATTCCACATATTTCCTTCTAAACATCCAATTGAAAAAATTATTTTATCTTTCGATTCCATTTATGTCGAAGAGTATTTTAGATATACTTTCTTTTTCAAATTAGGCATAGATTTCCAGCTAGGATGCGTAAAAATAAATTACATTTTTCCCGATAACTCTTCTTCTAAAAGTCCGACTTGAAAAAAAAATTTCAGCGGATACATCTCCAGATGGAAAATCTTTTGCATATAATTTCGAATTTTTGGTAGAGTACCTTGGCCACCAGGGGCGTAATTGTTAATTTTTGCTTCTGATGTATTTGCCATAAAATCTGAGCTTCTAAAATATCGATTGAAAATTTTTTTTCGTGGACTGATGCCCCTCATATCGATACACCTTTTCGAAATAATTTCTTCCTAAAATATTTCACAGTTTCTCCGCCAGGGTCGGTAGATGTATATCTTATTTTTGGCAATATCTCGACTTCTAGGAGTCCGATTTGAAAAATTCCTTCTTTGTTGGATAGTGTTTTTCGTGTGACATGTTTTTCATATCATTTCAAAACTTTCAAGTAGTGCATAGACTTTCCGCTAGGGGGCGTAAAGGTAAAATGCGTTTCTTTCCATATCTCCACTTCGAAATCTCCGATTTGAAAAATTCTTTTTGCACCGGATACAGTTCCTGATGGGAAATCGTTTGCACACAATTTCCAATTTTTGTAAAAAAATGGTTTGGCCACTTGGGGCGTAAATTTTAATTTCCGCTTCTGATGTAATTGCAGCAAAATATGAGCTTCTAAATTCTCGATTGAAAATAACGTCGTTTGTAGACCGATACTACTCATGTCGACAAACCTTTTAGAAACCTTTTCTTAAAATAGTGCATGGTTTCTACGCCAGGGGACGTAGGTGTATATCTTATTTTTGTCAATATCTCTACTTCTAGGGGTCCGATTTAAAAAATTCCTTCTTTGTTGGATAGTATTTCCAGTGTGACATGTGTTTCATATAATTTAAAAATTTTCAAGTAATTCATAGACTTTCCGCTAGGAGGCGTAAGGGTAAACTGCGTTTCACCCTATATCTCTGCTTCTGAATCTCCGATTTGAAAAATTCTTTCTGCACCTGATACAGCTCCTGATGGGAACGCCTTTTCACATAATTTCTAATTTTTGCAAAAAATGGTTTGGCCACCAGGTGGCGTAAGTCTTAAATTCCGCTTCTGATGTATTTGCAGGAAAATATGAGCTTCTAAAATTTCGATTGAAAAAAAGTCTTTTGTTGACCGATACTACTCATGTTGACAAACCTTTTAGGAACATTTTGTTCTTGAAATAATTAATGGTTTCTACGTCAGGGGGCGTAGATGTATGACTTATTTTTGTCAATATCTCTACTTCTAGGAGTCCGATTTAAAAAATGCCTTCTTTATTCGATAGTGTTTCTAGTGTGACATGTTTTTCCTATAAATTCAAAATTTTTAAGTAATTCACAGACTTTCCGCTAGGGGGCGTGAAGGTAAATTGCGTTTCTCATTATATCTCTGCTTCTAAACCTCCGATTTGAAATCTTCTTTCTGCATCAGATGCAGCTCCTGATAGGAAATCGTTTGCACGTAATTTCTATTTTTTGTAAAAAATTGTTGGACCACCAGCTGGAGTAAGTCTTAATTTCCGCTTCTGATGTATTTGCAGCAAAATATGAGCTTCTAAAATCTCGATTGAAAAAAAAGTCGTCTTTTGTTGACCGATACTACTCATGTTGACAAACCTTACATTTTGTTCTTGAAATAATGAATGGTTTCTACGTCAGGGGGCGTAGATGTATGACTTATTTTTGTCAATATCTCTACTTCTAAAATCCCTATTTGAAAAATTCCTTCTTCGTTGAGTAGTGTTTCCGATGCGAAATGTTTTCCCTATAAAATCAAAATTTTCAAGTAAATCATAGACATTTCGCTATGGCGCACAAAGGTAAAAAAAAACTCCGATTTGAAAAATTCTTCCTGTATCGCATACAAGACCTGATGGAAAATGTTTTCCACATAATTACTGATGTTTGGTAAAGAATGGTTTGGCCACCAGGGGTCATAAGAGTTCATTTCTAATTCTGATGTATTTGTAGCAAAATCTGTGGTCCTGAAAACTCGACTAAATTTTTTGTTCATGGACCGATACCGCTCATATGGATAAACCTTTTGAGAATATTTTCTTCCTAAAATAATGCATGGTTTTTCCACCAGGGTACGTAAAGTCACATCTTATTTTCGTCAATAACTCTGTTTCTAAGAGTTCATAAGCTCATGATTCCGTTTACAGCAATATCTGAGTGATTAAAGATCCGATTGAAAAACTTCTTTCTTCCGTGAGATACTGTTGTTTTCCATACCGGTTCCATTGACTTTGAATAGCTTTGATAAATTTAATTTGCTCCAGAACGGATTCAAATGATGTGCTTATTACACCCGAAAATTCGGTGTCATCTTTCTTGTTTGTTTCTATGCCCGATGGACTTTCGCGTGCGAAATGTTTTGCATGTAATAGTGCCACCAGAGCGCATTAGTTCAAGCTTGCGTTTACAGTATACTTACGGTAATACCTACACACCTGAAACCCCACTTGAAAAAAATAGTTTTCAGTTCATCATCATCGTCATCATCATTGTCAACCATTTTCAATCCACTGCTGGACGAAGGTCTTTCCAAGTTTTCTCCACAACGGTCTGTCTTGTGCCAGTCTCCTACATGTCACTCCCGCATACTTTCGAATTTCATCAACCAATCTCTCATGTGGTCTTCTTCTGCGTACTTTCCTGTCCCTTGTAATCCAATTTAAAATTTTGGCTGTCCATCGAAGGTCTGTCTTTCTGGCAGTATGTCCAGCCCATTGCCATTACAGGGTTTTAACTCTGATCATGATGTCTTCCACTCATGTCCTTTTTCGGATCCACGAGTTCCTCTTCTTATCTCTCCTGGTTACACCAAGTATGCACCTCTCCATGCTGCTTTGAGTTGTCTGCAGCCTTTGTATGTCTCATTTAGTTAAGGTCCACGTCTTTGCACCATACGTAAGCACTGGAAGGATGCATTGATCAAACACTTTTTTTCAAAGATATAATGGCATACTGCTCTTGAAAATTATGCTGTTTCTTCCAAAAGCTCTCCAGGCAAGTTTTGTACGCCGATTAATTTCTTCATAACTGTAACCCTTACTTGATATCTGATGTCCAAGATAAACGTACGTGTCTGTTATCTCCAGCTTTTCTCCATCAATCGATAAATCTCCATTTCTTGTAAAAGCATTGCACATTACTTTTGTCTTCTGAAAGTTGATTTTTAATCCCACTTCTTTACTCTTGTCAGCAAGTTCCTGGATCATACTCTGCAGCTCTGATGGGGTAGTTGCAAAAATGACTACGTCATCAGCAAAACGAAAGTGAGTTAGATAATCCCCATTAATCTTTATGCCTTTGTTTTCCCAAATCAGTGATTGAAAGACATTTTCCAGTGTGGCATTAAAGAGCTTGTTAGATATGGTGTCACCTTGTCTCACTCCCTTTCACATTTTTATGTGCGTTGTATTTTCAAACAGCCGAATCTTTGCACTTGCATTTTCATAGATGTTATTAATAATATTAATATATGCATCTTCAATACAGCAGGATTTCAGAGCCATTGTAACTGCTCATGGTTTCACCGAATCAAAAGCTTTTTCATAGTCGATAAAAGCCATGCACAATGGAAGTTCATATTCCCTCGTTCTTTCAATTAGTTCTCTCAGTACGTGGATATAATCTATTGTGCTGTAGCCACTCCTGAATACAGCTTGTTCTCTCGGTTGAGTCATGCCCAGTGTTACCTTCAAGCGGTGTGAAAGAACTATAGTGAAGATTTTAGTGAAGATTTTATAAACCACTGATAGGAGGCTGATAGGTCTGTAGTTCCTGTTATTCTCAATGTCACCTTTTTTATGTAGCAGAATCATTGTAGCGTTGTTCCAATTCTCAGGAATCTTCCCTTCATTAAGGCATCGAGTGAAAATTTGGGCGAGTACTGTTTCGATTAGATACTGGTAATTACGAAAAAGTTTGGGTGCATTCCTTTTCCAAAACAATGCACAATTTCTCCGCCATGGGGCGTAAATGTTTACTCCGTTGATTTTTGATGGCTCTGCTCCTAAAATTCTGTTTTGAAAAGTTATTTTAACACGGGATACAGTTTACCTTGGGGAACACTTTAACTGTACTGGTATGCTCGTAGTTTCGTAGTTTTTTTTTCTTTTTTTTCTTTCTCAGTTCTGGTGTTAGGTAGTTTGAGTGTGTATTTCTTTTTGCAGCAGTATTTCTTCTTCCAAAAATCTTATTGTAAAATTCCTTTTTTTACTGTAGGGTATTTACTATAGTAAAGATGTGTGACGTATATTCTAAATTAACTTTCCTTTTTACTTTCTTTCCCTATGTAAATTTTGAGTTTGTTTTCAGTTATACTCCACATTTAACGTGATATCTTCTGTCTCAAACGAATACTGTTGGCAACACAATTGAGTTCTGAATAAACGTGATGTATGCCTGCTATGAGATACGAACCAGAGGAAAAATCTACGAGACAACAGTTGCTCGTGTGGAGTGTTGGATGTGGGGTGTTGAATGTGGATGACACTGATTTGTTCAGTAAAATGTGAAGTGCTATGTTGTGTTGATGAAATCATCTGGAATAAAGCCAATTTCCGTAAGTTTGATTTCTGTTTAAATGTTTCGTCTGGCCGTTAAGGTTTAATTTAGGAACTCTTTCATCGTATGGTTATGTTTTAAAATAACGTAAGAAGAGCGATAAAAGTCAAGTACGAAAGTTACGTTATAGATGCAGAACATTATCCTCTTTAAATAATGCACAATTTTTCTGCTAAGGGCATAAATACTATTTTCCTATAAAAAATACTTTTCGCATATTTTCCATTTTCCATTATTCGAAATTCTTCCGCTTGGTGACGTAAAGTTATGTATCTCTTCCTCAAACTTATGTAAAGTCATATGTCTCTTCTTCAAATTGCTCGATCTGAAAACCCATTTCAGAACTTCTTTTTGTTGTGAGAAACTTTTTGTGCACAATTGTAAATACTTTTCAGTCGCTATTGGATGTAAGTACTATTAATTTCTGGATGATTTATCGATCGCATAGTAAAAAAAAAACAGAAATAGAAAACAGCTACTTATGAAATAAAAATTGCTACCTCCAATCGATGTCTTATTGATTGTATCAATTTCTATTTCTGGATGCTTCATCGATTGTAGAAAACTGGTTGAGATTTTAAAACATTCCATTGACTACGATAACCCTGTTTGCGTTAAGTATAAATTATCCACGGTTTTTCCCTAGGTTGTGTAAGTGTATTTTCATTTTTTTCTGAATTTTTTGATTTCATAAAAATCTGCTTTGAGATAAATTTTTCGTGTCGTAAAAGGTGCAAAAGACATGTTCACAACACTCGAGAATTCGGTATGATCATTTTTGCTTTCATATAATTTAACACTATGGTCTTGGTTGAGATGACTGCTGCTAAATGTTGTTAGGTCCTCTTTAGCTTTTGTTAGTCTAAATGAAACTACGTCCCCCATTGGGTTTATGTTATTCTAAATGATGTCAAGTTCTGTTTGGCGTTTCATTAGTCTAAATGAGGTTAGGTCCCCATTGGAGTCATTTTATTCTAAATAATGTCAAGTCTTCTTTGGCGTTATGCTAGTTGGTAGCATATCGTGTAGTACTGAATTTGGAGACGAATATTAATATTACAGATATTAAGTCGCTGGGATAATAATAACAGAAGAAACCTAAAATATAGAAACAATTATAATTTGTTCTATATTTTAGTACTACTAGAGGTAGGCCGGCTCTCAACCACGACCGTTGTTTGCGGACCCGTATTTCAAAAAAAAAAAAAAGAAAAAAAGAATAATATCTTAATATCTTTGTAATTCTTCTTATGTATACAGCGTGCGTATATTTGTGTTATATGATTACTTTTAGGCAATCTGCATAATGGGAGAAATTAAAGCTGGCCACTTTAAATTATCTTTTGCAGATTCACTGGAGTTCAAAAAAAAACATTTTCTTTTTTTATCATGAAATGCAAAAGCAATTAATCATACGATCAGCCAGAATTTTCTCAAAACACGCAAGTTTCACTCTTAAGTATCGTGATTTCCCTGAGGTTTAGGTAGCAGGAAATCTGACTGAAGAGAATTGAGGGTGTAGTGACGTCCAAACAAATATTGCTCACTAAAAGCTCTTAAAACAGCAGGAATAAATTACTGATATATGCGGTAGGGAAATGTGCTTATTACACAAAAAAAGAAATTAAATTCTGTGTGCAGAAAGTTCTCAGGTTAAAAGTATTTTTCAGTTTTCGTGTTCCGAAACTCTTTGATGTTCTTTGTGAAGAATCCTTTAATCCGATTACTACTTCAATGTTAGGGTAATAACTGAAGGATTGGCCAGAGCTTTTTCTTTCGGAGATTTTGAATAAGCTTATCACAGGATTTTATAATAACCTCTTGAGGATTCGTTTTTGAACGCTCTTTTCACTTCAAGTCCTTATTTGAAGCTCGAGCACCTTTCAAGATTTTTGATCCACAATCCTACTTATCACAAAATTTTGCTTATTTAGAAAGATAGTGCTGGTTTACAACAGAACCGCCGTTTAATTTCTAGCAGCGCCTCTGTGGAATACACAATCAAATTGACACGTGAAGTCATCGCCGGGTTTGCGAAGATAAGTCTTTTTGAAATCTCTATTGAAATCCTATGGTGCCAGATATTGGATTATTAATCTTATCTCCGCCCCCAAAACGGAAATGGCAGATGTATTTTCTCATTTGTTTTGGGACTTCTGCAGCGTTTTTATCAACGATAAAATTTCAAAAAGTTTGTCACTTATAAGTCAATAACATTATTTTGAAGCTACTGAGAGAATTTTAGATTGCACCCAGAAATATTTATTGAAATTACTAAGTGTAAATGTTTAAATTTCCCCTTGCCAGACAGTCTTTTATTTCAAACTTATCTAAATTATTTTAAACAAATTATATCTTAATTTACCATGAACTCGGGAAACTACACATACCCAGTTTTTAATTTTAATTTTTTTCAAGCACCTAAATTGTTCTGCAGTGCGTCTCATGCAAAAGTGTTGACAGGAAACAGGAAGCCACAAGTAGAAAACATGAGAAAAAAATTAATGCGGCAACATGATGTATAAATATATACGGCTAAATACTCGTGTTATCACTCACGAACACTGCTTGCGTTTTCAGAAGTAATTCAAATTATACTCTATGATAGATTTAATACATTTGCAGCATCCAATGTATTTTTTACGCTTTCCAACAGTAGGTTGAAGAAGCGTATATGCTCCAGCTTTGTCCGTCCGTCCGTCTGTCCGCACGATAACTGGCGTAAAAATGGGTCGATTTCGATGAAATTTTAGTATGTGGTAGGAGACCGCCCGGGGACGAACCCTATTGAAAATGGGACAAATGGGGTCACAGGTCATGACGTAGGAGCGGGATCATTCCATTACCCTTATGAGTCATAACTTGCGTAAATATGGTTCGATTCCAATGAAAGTGTACTATGTAGTAGAAGACCGCCTGTGGACGAACCCTATTCAAAATAGGTGAAGTGTGGTCAATGGTCAGGACATAAAATCGGGATACATTCCATTGTCCTTATGCGTCATAACGTGCGTAAAAATGGTTCGATTTCGACGAAATTTCAGTATGTAGTAGGGGACCACTGGGGACGAACCCTATTTTAAATGGACGAAATGTGGTCAAAGGTCAGGACATAGAATTGCGATCCATTCCATTGTCCTTATATAACAAAGTAAATTTTGCCGTCATTTTTGGTCTACGCCGGGATTCGAACCCGAGTCCGCTTATTCCGGAACAAGTCGCTCTACCAGCTGAGCTACGCAGACGTTCATTCTGATTGCTATCTGCCTTTATGTCGTGTGCGTCCTGCTAGCAGGTACGTCACATCTCCCCCCGAAAGAGGGCCGGGGGCATGGCCCACGAGTTAGCCGTGACCATGAATCGTTGCAGGCAGCCATCCAATGTAGAACGTGCACCTGAGAACTCCCAGTCAATCTGGTGTGTGGAATGCAACGTCACACACATTTATTTTTCGAAGCGCTGGAGAAGGGATTCTCTGATTTTTCCTATCTCGCGGTGTGGAAATAACGTCACACCATTGCGAAATTTTGAACGGTGGGGCTATCCGGATAGTTCGGGCGCCATTATATCGAAGTAAATTTCTCCGTCATTTTTGTCCACGCTGGGATTCGAACCCGAGTCCGCTTATTCCGGAACAAGTCGCTCCACCAACTGAGCTACGCACACGTTCATTCTGATTGCTATCTGCCTTTTTGTCGTGTGCGTCCTGCTGGCAGGTACGTCACACTTATCCCATATTATTAAGGTGGACGTCAAGTAATTTTTCTTCCTATACTTCCAATGGAAAAACTTTTGTACACATTTCCTTCACAATTAATGTGTTCCCAAGGATGAGAATTTGAACATCGATAAAAATAACTTCATATTATAACTTGGAAAACTTAATATTTTCTAAAACATAACCATATTTATATTAAAAATCAATAACTTTTCCTTTGGTGGTGTTGAAACCAGAGAAAAGATGGCGCGACCTGTACTTTGATGACGTCAGTGGAAAAAAAAATGTTGGATTGCATGATTACGGTTATGGTTTAGAAAATATTAAGTATTCCAAGTTAGGAAATGAAGCTATTTTAATTGATGTTCAAATTTTCATCCTTGTGAACGCATTAATTGTCCTGAAAAAAATTGCGCGACGTGTGTTTTCATGGCGTCAGTAGATAAACAAATGTTGAATTGCATAATTATGGTTATGTTTTAGAAAATATTAAGTATTGCAAGTTATAAAATGAAGATATTTTAATCGATGTTCTAATTTTCAGCCTTGGGAACGCATTAATTGTGAAGAAAATGTGTACAAAAGTTTTTCCATTGGAAGTAGAGGAAACAAAGTTACTTGACGTCCACCTTAAAGTAGCAATTCTTGTATGTATGTACATTTTATTTTGAAAACGGCTCTAAGAATTTTGATGAAAGTCGTAAACCTACCGTTTTCTGGTACTAGAAATCGATTTAGCTTGATCTCGACTTTAGAAGAATTCGTTTAGTGGGTCAAATAACCACCCCGAATTATAACGTTTTTAGTGATGGCGTTGTTCCATTAATGTTACCATTGCTTAGAAAGCCGCCCCGGTGGCGCAGTGGTCTAAGGCGCTGGCCCCTGATCATTCGTCCGTAAGGCGTCCGGGTTCGAATCCCGGTCAGGCATGGATGTTGTGTTTGTCTTACGGCACTGGCTCTCTCCCCTCCCTGGAACCAGTGACCCTAAATTAGGGACAGGCGACTGCTTATAGACCATTGAATTGCTCACGGTGGTCGTTAAACCACCAATAAAAAAAATGCTTAGAAATCTTATAACGTCACAACTCGCGTTTGAGAATGTTGCCGCTCGGTCATGCCATCTATCTCATTACGTCACGCGTTGTTTGTGGATCCTATTAAAGATTTATGACGTCACACCTTGCTAGCAGATGGTCGCGATTCCAATCTGCCTCATTACGTCACGCATTGTGTGCGTATGTCCGTCAGCACGATAACTCGCGTAACAACCGTTGGATATTGATGAAATTTTAGTATCTGGTAGGGGATCACCTGGTAAAGAACCCTATTTAAAGTGAATGAAATGGGGTCAAAGGTCAGTTCATAGGAGAGGGATCCATTCCACTGCTGTTATGTGCCATAACTAACGTAAAAAAGTTCGATTTCGATGAAATTTTAGTATGTGGTAGGGGACGACCTGGCGACAAACCTTATTGAAAATAGACAAAATGGGGTCAAAGGTTAGGACACAGGAGCGGGATCTATTCCATAGCCCTTATGCCTCATAACTTACGTAAAAATGCTTCGATTGCGACAAAACTTTATCATGTTATTTCGGAGGTATACGAAGCCGGTTCTGTTGCATATCATCGAAATGGGATCAGAGGTCAGGGCACAGGACCGAGATTTATTCCACAGACATTATTCTTATAACTTGAGTGATAACTTGAGTAATGATTTCTGTAATGTTGGAAAGCGTATTATAATAAATGCATTGCATGATTTTACTAACTTTTTTTTTACATTATATTTAGCAGTTTGAAGAGTTTGCATCATTACAATAACTTTGTCTTCTGTTTCTCTGTGACCCGAAAGAAATGCCATTTTCTCCTGGATTGGGCTTGCTCATTTGCAACTAATAATAAATAAAATTTAATATGGACCCAATTTTCAAATCGCGCGAGATCACCGATGTAAGAAATATTGAACTAAATGACAACCGGCCAATCTTTGACTTCCTATTTATAAACTCGGGAAACTACACATACCCAGTTTTTCATTTTTTTTTCAAGCACCTAAATTGTTCTGCAGTGTGTCTCATTCAGGCTTTTCCAGAATTAAGGAAAAATGAGAGACCGTGCGCGCTGGAGCGAGCGAGAGAGAGAGAGAGAGAGAGAGAGAGAGAGAGACAGCGTGCGCGCGAGGGAGAAAGAGAGACAACTACAAAGATCGTGGTCCTTTAATTTAGTATAAACATTGTTTTTCAGTGCAAAGTATATCTGTTTTGTCATATTACATACGAAGTATTCTGTACTAGATTATGTTAGTACTACCTTTACTACCAGGCTTTGCCCGGCATTTAGGCTTATTAATTTCGTACTCCCTTTTATGTCATTCAAAAAATGGGGAAAATAAATGGTGCTTGGAAGAAAGAAAAAAACTGATTTCACAAATTCGGTCATTACAAATTATTTATTCACAGTGTGATTATTTCCGCACTCGGCCGCACACAACACTTTTGGTTTCTCCTTCATCGGCGACAATATATAATTTTGTTGGATCCTTTGCTCTTGACATTCCAGCACACATCTGTAGAATCAAACGGACCAAAAGCGTTACGAATTATTTAACACGCGTCAAGGAGACACAGCATTGGAACACTGACTGAACAAAATGTGTTAACAATTTCTTATCGACGATCAAATGCATCACGTGCTTTCAGTTTCAAACGTCTTTGAGGAGCGAATGTCTGGGATAAAAAGTTAGAAACGTATCATTGCGAATATTTTATGAAACTAGCTGAAGTTTAAATGAAAACCATAAATCGGTATTAGGAACATGACCTCCTAATTTTGCCCGAATCGGTAAATAACTTTTTAAATTAGCCGTCATTTTATTAACCGTTTCTGCGTATATATTTCTGTTTACCGATGAATTAAAAATTCCATACCTATTTTAAAAAGTTTTCACTGGATTCCGGTGAAATTTTGAGGGGCTCCTCTTATTACTAATCCATGGTGTTGATAAAAATTTCAGCCCGTTTTGTTAAGTTTTCACAAAGTTCGTTTTTGCATTTTTTATGCACAGTTCTCAAAGAATAGAAACACCCGTAAATGTGCCGCGGCGATGAATGCAGTCGCGTGCTTTCAGATTTGGAACAGATAACGATGACGTAGCAAACGACGCTGACTTTATTGATTATATTATTTATTAATTCATAACTCGTGAACGGAACAACGTAGATATCTTAAAATAGTTGCGTTGACCTAGAAATTCCAATATTAATAAGCTGTATTATCAGAGTGGAAATGATCTGCGCAGCCACGGTGGTGCAGTCATCTAAGCGCTGCCTTCTGATCATTCGTGCGAGACAATGCAAGTGAGGTTTCAATGTTGAGTTTGTCTTACGGTGCTAGCTCTCCTCTTTCCCTGGAACCAGTGGACCAGACAATGCAAGAGAGGTTTCAATGTTGAGTTTGTCTTACGGTGCTAGCTCTCCTCTTTCCCTGGAACCAGTGGACCAGACAATGCAAGTGAGGTTTCAATGTTGAGTTTGTCTTACGGTGCTAGCTCTCCTTTTTCCCTGGAACCAGTGGACCACAAATTAGGCACGGATGTCTGCCTATATTCTATCTACATAGCTGATCACGGTGGTCGTTATACTCCGAAACAGGAACAACAAATAAAGAAGGGATGCATGTGTGGGTGAATAATCTTAACAAGAACATATATTATATATACCTACCCCAAACTATGGAGCCGGTATGTACAAAATCCGAGCTTATATTTCAACTCATCTGCCTCTAGTATATGTAACTCTGTTTCAAAATGTTTGCTGCTTATTCTCTTAAATTCCGTCCAACATTCTAAACTAGTTCTGGACTATTTGTGAAGGATTCGTTCAGAACGAATCGCTCTTCACCGTGAATGGTTCGCTGTCACCGCTGTGAATGATGATCGTTCAATCCACCATTACTGCGACACGAACTGAAGTCGCAGCAGGTTTAACTTCCTTGCGCTCTAATGAGTCCGAAACTGATTCGCGTTTAGAAAAGTAATGTCTAAAATTAATAAGTGCCAACCGTTATGTGAGTGAGCAATCAGCTAGGAAATAATGATGAAACTTAAGAATAGGAACGATACGTGAATATCGTTCATTTGAGCCCGAATCGTTCGCAAGGAGTTGGCTCGTGGCAAATCGTTGATCTTGAAAGATGAATGGTTGGAAGATCACGCTGTTTTGGGTAGGTTACCGTAAAGAGCTGTGGCCTTGAAAATGCAACTTGGTGTCCCTGCAACGAATGATTAACTCAGTGAGCGTAATGAGAACTTGGAAATTAGATTATTCGTTTGAATGATCATGCGTTAATGATGAATGAACTTCCAAGAAGGAATGATTTGCGCGATCACTATTCCAAACTGATTGAGAAATCCAAGTTTCTCCAATGAAACGGCTAAATACGGGCCTTTGCGGTTTTGTATTAAAAAATAGGATTAGTCCTCTTTCTTTATTTAATTATATGTTTGTTGTTTCAGATTTAAGGACCAACTTCAGGAAATTTGAAGGCTATAAGCAGTCGCCTGTTTCTAATTTAGGGTCGCTGATCTGAGGGAAGGGGCAAAGGCACCATTTATACTGTGACCTGTGAGGATCTCTGCGAATCAGAGGCGAGCCTGTGGTTCCCAGGCCCGTTTTGTTTGTTTCGTCCTTTACAAAGTACGGCCTTAGGGAAAATACCTTCAGTTCAGGAATCCATTTTCTAAGAAATCCGAATATTTATTCAAGATATATATATATAACTGTACATTATTTACATGCTTTATGGGTTATATCCCATACAACGAAAAAAAGCATTATGTTGTATCACCGTGACATCTCATTCTCCTCGCGCTTCTAATCTCTAATGTCCTCCTCGTCTCCCTTCCTCCGTGAACCCCCCAACGTTTTCGGGGGTTGCACTGTTGACACCGCGTAACGAATGTTCTTTAAGTTCCGCCTCCGAGCATGTAAGAAGGCGCACCGAATATCACCATGTACTTGACAACCAACGACTGTCTTACGAGTTAGAGCAAAATGGCGTCGTTGAGGACCAATGTCCCCAAAATGTCCAGCAGTGAGTTTGCAAGGATAAATTGTCCGTTCTCGTACAAGATATTTTATACGGCTGTCACTTTAACACATACATATACACACGAAAAAGACACAAAAATCATATTTAAGTATTTAAAGGGGCCTCTGATTCGCAGAGATCCTCACATATACTTTATCAAAGACTCTACTCTAGACGCATCTCGAAAAAATGGTCAGAAACCAGGCCACCAGACCATTCAGCCAAATTAACTCTTCTAGTATCGCAAGTTTTTCTAGTGGCCTTTAAAATTGAGACATGAAAAACAAAGCTATAAATAACAGAAAAAGAAGTAAAAATTTCCTCAATACTTTCAGTATGCTAGTTTGTTAAATTACGTATAGGTAAAACACTTGCTGGATTGTCATTTTCTCAAGCAGTAATATTTATAAACCAGAAATAACTCCCGTTAAAACATTTTTTCTCCATCGTAGAATATCAGTACAGCATGATGGAAGCCAGCATAAATCGGCAGCAACTATTTTTTGTCATGTCGTAAAGACCACACCTAGAAAATTCAGAAAGAAGGAGAATCGCTAGGAGGTTGGCATCCGGCCAACCAATCAGCGATGTAGCTTAATTCTTCGGTGTCAACCATTTTGTCATCTCGCTGCTCTGAAACTAAGAAAACGGAACTCAAATAGTTTACCGGAGACCTGCTCCGAGATATAAAAAAATGTCAACACCTCTATAAGAGCATAGAGCAACAGCAACCGTGTGTGTACTGTAATCTAATCCCAATCACAGATCGAGGTCTCCAATTCCTCTGAGATTAGAAGGCTCCCTGAATTTGACTCCATGCACGAACCACTCTTTGATCAAGCTACCTGAATCCATGTCCAGACAAGTGGAATTGTTTATGGGAGATCCATTCCGAGCTATGAAACAGTGACAACACCACAAGGTACCATTAGATTGCATTATGAAATAGACGGAATTGCAGGAGAACAGCTACTTCTTAGGCACAGAGTCGTAGCTGTCCATTTCTACTATGATTAAGAGACACCACGAATTTGGGCTTTATACACATAGACTTCCTGTATGTGCACCGTTCCACCACAGGCAAGTCCTCTTAATAAAGTATGAAGATTGTGTCCTCTGAATCTTGGGAAGGTAACGCAATGTCTGTTTCACGGGAGAGAATCTGAGAGTAGACGTTTATTATTCTGGCGAGAGGTTGAAACCTGCCAGAAGTCTCGTAAATCACCTAACAAAGTGCTTTCTGTAGCTGTTTGTGTGGGCTAGCTTTTAATTGCGTGGCATTGCCAATCTCCACGTGTTTATCTAAAGGTCCTGGCACTGCATTAAATTATCGGAATCTTAATCATGATTTCTATGTGATGCCGTTTACCGATGCAGTTGAAATACATTTTGTTCTGTAAGGTGACAACGCACGTCCACGCAGAACTAACATCATCGACGTATGTCTTGAAAAACAAGGTTTACAAAGACTTTAGGAGTGCTGTATTTTCTCCTGGTGTAAATCCCATCGAGCATCCGCGGGATGCCCTAAGTTTGAGTATCGCCACTCTTCAGCTCTAGAGCCCGGATTCCACAGGAAGGGCCTCATTCTTCAGTGGAAATTCTTGCTTTTCCATTCGCTCTATTGTCCTTTTGAAAGTATGATTCGTTGATACCGTGCCTGAATTATTTTCATAGAGGTCGCACTGCATGTACATTTTATGTTTGCATACCAATTACCCTTACTCTTTTGGAGTTGTATTTTTGAGGTGTGTCTTCCATGACTCATGTATGTCTGAACTGCCTCATTCTTGTAGCGCATACACATCACTGTACCATGCTTTGAAATATGATATCAATTTGCTAAATATTTTTCTAAGTAAGCGGTGTCGCACAAAAATATAATATTTTCATTGAGTTTTCTAGACGTGTAGGTCCGGTTGCAAATAGTCAAGAAGAAGAAATATGTGCTTACGGTCTCTAGTACCAAAATTGTGACTTACGAATTATTAAAAATTTCATACAAAATTATATTTGATCGTTAACGCTGTCCGACACAAAACAGTTCTTTCAAGTCGGAAATTTAGAAGCAGATATTGGGCAAAATTAAATACGCATCTTAGTCCACCATTGGAAAAACTGCACATTATTGGAAGAAGAAACTGTTTGCAAAATGGTCTCCATGTAACAGGAATCGAA
Source organism: Macrothele yani (assembly GCA_039090855.1). NCBI lineage: Eukaryota > Metazoa > Arthropoda > Arachnida > Araneae > Macrothelidae > Macrothele > Macrothele yani. The sequence goes on along the minus strand of CM076998.1, from coordinate 86,504,798 downwards.
GAAACAAAGTTGTCTGCGCAGGATTTTTAGAGGCAATTATATGGAAGTAAATGTAATTTGAACTCAAAAGCATGTATACTGTAAAATCTCGCTAATCCGGCCCTCGATTATCCGGCCTCTCCATAATCCGGCCTTCTTCTTGCGTGGTTTTTGGTTACAAAAATCGTGTTAATATCACACGGGAATGAATAATACTTCGTACGCGAGTGAAGGTTTAAATTTTTACGTTATGTTTCGTTTTGAATTGCCACTGATGTTCATGAAATTCAATTTAAAATAAAAGTAGTAAGGATCCTCGAAATAATTAATATTACAAAAAGCATCTTCATTAAAGCAGACAAAGATCTGTGACATGTTTTGAAGTGACCACACTGTGTAGAAAATGCACGATTTCATCTGTGCTGTATTGGAATTGTACGTTTATTTTACTGTGTATAGTACATACGCATACATATTGTGCTTTACTGTACTGATAATATGAAAAAAAATCATTTCATTGTCGTAAATGAGACAGTATAGTACGCACTGATCGTGTTCTTTTACTATTATAATATCCTTGTCTGTTATTTATATTTTTTAAATACTTATGTACTACACATAGTAAACTCCTAATTGTAACATTAAATTAAATGAAGAATTAAGCTGAATTTTTATGCACTCTCGGTAAACCGAAACTCTCGCTGATCCGTAACCCCTCTGTGCAAGGATTGACCAGATCAGCGAGAGTCGGCTGTATTTACACCAACTAGCAAGTCAATGTATGCATCGGAAAAAGTAAAAAGAAAAGGCAAGAATAATATTTCTCACAGTTCAGGCTTCCCAATGCAAAATTAATTTTGTAACTTAAATTCGTAAGTGCAAAAATACGCTGAAGATTCAATATATTATGACAAGGGCGTTTTTATGCAAATCGAAGCAACTGCAGGTAAACGACGGTGCGTATGAAAATCACGAAACATTATCAATAATATCTAATACTGAGCTCTGGGAATCAGTGGTATTCTTGTTATTCATATGGGAAAGGAAGGGGAATTAAGGGATTTGACAAAAGCCAAATTGTAATGACCATATGACTGGTTCAGAGGACTTTCTAGACGGTAAGCCTTGTGGGGTGCGCACCGTCAGCCGTGGTGAGTACATTCAAAAAGTGGTCCAAGGAGGGAAAGACCACGAACCACCGGTAAAGTGTTGGAAGTCCACGGCTCATCGGTCTAGAAGTGAGCAAAGGCCATCCTGTATGGCACGAGTCAACAGAAAGGATGCTATAGTGCAATTCGCGGGTGATTTGAATGCTAGTGACGAGAGTAATATCACCAGCTTGAAATCACCTGCGAATGAAGCTGCCCAGCTTCAAGCCGCTCTGATTGCCCATTCTAACCTTCTTTCACCGTCGAAAATACCTGTAATTGTCAGCCATCTGGCCTGATGAATCTCGTTTTCTATTGCACCATGTGTACCGCCAGGTATACGTGGGTCGTTTACTTGGGAAAGTGCATACACCAAGAGACACTTCCTATACCGCCTTGGTTTCACCGTGGGGCGAAACCATAACGGTATAGGAAATATAATGCTTTGAGCAATGTCCTACTTAAAAGTCCTTGGTCCAGTCATTCATGCTCAAGAAACTATGACGTCTACCACCTACCTAAACATCACTGCAGACCAGGTGCATCCTTTCACGGCAACTGTACTCCCTTCTAGTAGTGCCCTTTTTCAAAAGAACACACTTTCAGGATTGTTCGAGAAGTGTTTGTAGAACATGGGGAAGACTTCCAAGTACAGCCTTAGCCTACAAATTCCCCAGACATCAATCCAATCGAGCATCTGTGGTTTGTGTTGTGTAAGCGACCTACGGTGGTGCAACCGCCTAAATTACAAGAATTAAGGGATTTCTTAGTAAACTGTTGGTACCAGACACCACAAGGCACTTTTAGGAAGCTTGTAACGTTAATACCTCGCTTGATAACAGGTGATTTGGCGGCAGGTGGAGGACCACCATCATATTAAGCAGGTGGTCATAATGTTTTGACTGTTCGGTGTGTGTGATTGCCGAAGTACAGAACAACGATACACGCCCTTTTTTCCCCCAGAATTCATAATAAAAAAATGGTTTCCTTCGCTGGTGTGTTTCAACAATACAATTAGATTTTAAAGCCAAAATATTCATTTAACACTAGCTCAAAGGTAGGGAAAACTTTTCGTTCACACATGTCTTATGGATGATATTAATCCAAATACAATTTTAGGAGGCCAGAAAAACATGCGTTCCTCTTACCATCCTCCGACGAGGCAAGCTCGGAGTGGGATGGACCGTCCACTCAGTAAGGGAATATCTGAGGGAGGTCCGTTGCTACAGGTGTAACGGGTTCGGGCACTTTAGGTCAAGGTGCACCGAAGAGCAGGATAGATGTGCCCGGTGTGGGGAAACCGGGCACAAGCGCCAGGAGTGCAGCAATAGCCCGGTCTGCACTAACTGCTTGGCAAACAACAAGAGATTCAGGCGTCGAGTGGATGTAGGCCACTCGAGTCTAGACAAGGAATGCCCAAGCCTTGTCAGAGAACTGGCTCTGCTAAAAGAACGCGCTCATTATGGATAATAAACCAAAGAGAGGCGTTAAGGTGCTTCAAATCAATCTGCACCACGCACGGGCAGCAACAACACAGGCCCTGGTGACAGCCACTGAGCAAAAAGCTCATATTCTGCTACTGCAGGAACCATTCGAACAGGGGGAAGAGTGGTGGGCTTCCCTAACTCCTACCGGATCTACCACCCTAGGGTGGCAAAGCCCAGGGTGGCCACGGTCGTGAAAGACCCGTCCCTAGCGGTCCTCGAGATAAAATGCTCCGAGAACGTGGTTGCCCTGGGCGTGGAATGTGGTGATGCGAAATTTTTAATGGTGAACGTATACAGTTCTCCAGCAGGCAATTTGAGAGATACGCTGAATGAGCTAATGGCTCTATTAGGGGAATTCCCCAGTCAGGAGATAATAATAGCAGGCGACTTCAACGCGAAGAGTCCTCTCTGGGGCAATCAGAACGAGGACGAACGCGGCCAGCTACTAGTGGACTTTGCCAACGCGGCAGACCTGAGTTTCTCGAACGATCCGGAGAGCACCCCGACCTTCCAAGGGGCGAGGGGCTCCTCTTAGATCGACGTGACTCTCGTCAGAGTCTCTAAGCGCAGCCTTGTCCAGGATTGGCAAGTACTGGACGACGAGAGCTGCAGTGACCACCTAGCGCTATCTTTCGTTTTGGGTTCGGAAAAGCCCATCCGACCCAAGCGCAAAAGGTTCTTAATGAAGAATCTAGACTGGTGGGCATTTAAAGCCAAGCTAACTACCTTGTTGGGGGGTAGGAGGGAAGAAGAGGCCGCAGAAGTGTCGGACCTCAACTCCCTCTTTGAAGAACTTACCAGTCAAATAACAACGCTATGCGAGAGTAGTAGTAGGGAAATAAAAGGGGAGCCAAGGACCCCCACCCCTGGTGGCCCGCACGGGGATAACTGGTTTTCCAGTTATTTGGGGAGCAGCGACCCCACGGCCCGAGCTGACCTTGTGACTGGTCAACATCTGATGTCATGCCACCGCTTGTTTTTTGTTTTGGTGTTTGCAGGGACGGCTGTTCATCCAGCTGTTGGGGAGTTGCGGCCCCACGATCCCTAGCTGGTCTTGTGTCTCGCTTTTTCGTTTTTATTTATTTTCTCCACTGGCTAGTTGCCCGTGTTGTGTTCTCTACCTAATCTCTACCACGTTATGTACTAACACCCCGGTCTTGTGGTTTTGTTACCCTCCACCACTAACTGATTTATATTAACCGCTCAGTTCGTAGGTTGCTGAGATTCCGTTTAGGTTCCCTGCCAGGATTTGTCTTCTTTGGATTTCTTTTTTTTTTCGTTTTAGCTGGTTTGGGTGCTAGACCTACCTGCATGTTTGCCGCGTGCGGTGACCCGTGAGGCGGAAATGGGATGTCTGGCGGCTGAGGTCGCAGGAGACCGGTTAAGTGCCTCCTGTGTACCAACACTCCTCTTCGACCCCGGCTTCGCTGTAAACGGGAGGCTAGAGCCTAACCCACCTCTAGTCAGAAGTCTTGTACCAAGTTGTGTGCAGGGCTTTAGCGGCTTTTTTGTCGTATTGCACGGCAGGGTGAGCCCGGGGGCTGTGGGATCATGCCAAAGGCGTTGGCATGACGGTACCCGGAGGCCGAAGTGTCCGCCGAGTGCGTGTGATCACAGCCAACGGACTATATTTGCAACTAAGCTCTGGAACTGTGTCTTGCGTCATGTGTTTGGCTTGCGGACCTCCAGTTCTCCCCTGTTGGGCTCGATTGTGGGCGGAGTACGTTGCAGATGAATTGTTTCTTACTCCCATGGGAAAACATAAACCCTCCTCAAAATTTAAAAAACAACAGGCTATGGTGATTGATCAGGCGCCAAATTTGCCTCAACCACCTCCCACACATAACACACTGAAGAGAACTTTCGTTGAAAAACGACATCACCGCGACGTATCTTTAGATCCAGGTGTTGAGCCGTCAGCTCAGAAACGTCGCATTACACTTGCAGATTCGATACCTCAAGCTACTTTTCTCGTCATTTCTTCTACTGACCAGATGTTGAAACTTTCCTCAAAGTCTCCTTTTTTCATCTCGAAGGCACTTGCGGGTGTTGCTGGCTCTTTGAAGTCAGTGAAGAAGCTACGCTCTGGAGACCTGCTTGTGGAAACTTGCACTCTCTCTCAGAGCAAATCTCTTCTGCAGTTGACCAGACTTCAGGATATTCCAGTTCAAGTGACGGCACATCCGTATCTCAACACCTCCAAGGGAGTCATTTCTGAGCCCGACTTGTTGGTCTGCGATGAAGATGAACTTGTGTGTGAACTTGCTGATCAGGGTGTCATAGCTGCCAGACGCATGACTTTCAGGCGCGATGGCGCGCTGATCAAATCACGAAATGTTATTTTGACTTTTAACAGCCCGAAGGTACCTACTGAAATAAAGGCTGGTTACTTGTTATGTGCAGTTCGTCCTTATATACCAAATCCTCTACGCTGTTTTAAGTGCCAGAGGTATGGACATTCCCAGCGGTCCTGTAACAGTGTTGCGAGGTGCGCCAATTGTGGATCCCGAGACCACGAAGGGACTGGATGCACTTCCAGAGCCCTGCTGTGTAAACTGTGGTGACTCCCACGCTGCTTATGCCAGGTCCTGTTCGAAGTGGAACGACGAGAAGGCGATCCAGCGCCTCAAGACCCTGGAGGGCCTCTCGTACCCTGCTGCCAAGGCCAAGTTGGGTATTCCTAACAACCGACAGCGTACTTTTGCCGCAGTGGTTCAGTCTCTGCCGCAACCCGTGCAGCCCTTTGTTCCGCGCCCTGTAGCTCTCGCCGCACTTGCCAAGCGATCTACAGTTGAACAAGCGACACAGGTGGATTTCCCCGAGCTCCAGCTTATTCGACCATCTGAGTCTGCGCCTTCTCTTTTGAAGACGACCGACTCTTCCGGTTCCCAGAAGACAGCCTGCACGTGCGGAAGACCCGGCCCTCAATCTGCAAAGGTGTGCCGTGTCCACCCACCTGCCGCGGTCCACCTGACCAACATTGCAACTCTCTCGGACTCAGCGAGGTCCCCACCCTCACCCAACATTATAGAGGAACATCGGGGGGAGGAGAGTGACAGTTCGTCCTCGCCCTCGGCCAGCATTATCTTGGAGTGTGTGGGGGAGGAGAGTGACTCATCCTTTGTGTAGTTGTGTTCGATTTCGTAATGTGTTTTATCATTCTCATTCCTTAGTTTTACTTAATCGGCTTGTTTCTCACCATTGTATCATGTTTTTCATACTGTTTGTTTTATTGTCTTTTTTGGCCTTTCCTTTGTACTCATGGTTCGGTTTTTACTTGGTCAGCCAGATTTTGCGATTTATGCCCCGTTTTTTTTTTTTTTTTTTTTTGTCTTGTGTCTGGCGCTCTTTGGCCAACCATGGCCCTTGCGCCCTTAAAATCTAACAACCAACCAACCAACCACCCCTGGTGGTCGGAGAAACTAAAAGCTCTAAGGGCGAGAGCTAGGCGGAGTAGGAAAGCTCTGCAAAGAGCAAAAGCTACTCCGCAAGACAGGAGTGCACAGAAGTGCATAAAAAGGCTCGTTCAGCATACAGGAGAGAACTGAATCTCTCGAAAATCTCCTACTGGAGAAAACTGTGTGAGTTTCAAACTCCGGCTGACCCTTTCGGGATCCCCTATAAGATCTCGAGGGGATCCATAACCGAACCGCTAAAACTGGCAGCGGTAGAAAGGGCAGACGGTAGCCTATCAAAGACTCTTGATAGTACCGTAGAAAGTCTCTTGGATTACCACTTCCAAGGAGACGAGGGAGAAGGGGACTCCCATCAACAAAAAGAAATAAGGGAAGAATGTCGGATCCCGCCGGACACTGGTGAAGACCCCCCCTTCACGAGAGACGAAGTGGAGAATGCCCTCTCCAGTCTAAATACGGGCAAAGCACCAGGCAAGGATGGGTTCGACCTCAGCATAGTCAGAGAAATCTACTATGCAAATCCCGGGTATTTTGTGGCGCTCCTAAACGAATGCCTCGGGAGGGGAATCTTCCCAGACTTGTGGAAAACAGCGGTGCTAGTTCTTTTCAACAAGACCGGAAAGAACAAAAATGATCCCGCAGCCTATAGGCCCATCTGCCTCCTCTGGGCGTGGAGCAAGGTGCTGGACAAGCTCATAACAAACAGAGCGCTTGGCTTTCTCATGGAGCAGGGAAAGCTAAACAGGAACCAATTTGGTTTCCTTCCGGGGCGTTGCGCAACGCAGGCAATTCGCAGCCTCCGAGAGAGGGCAGAGAGGAACAAAGCGGAGGGGCTCCATACCTGCTTCATCTCACTAGACGTGAGGGGGGCATTCAACAGTGTCTGTTGGCCAATGGTTTTAACCAGACTTAAAGAACTTGGCTGTCCAAGGAACCTGTTCAAACTGATCAGCAGCTACCTGTCTGATAGAAGAGTCGAGTTCGAAGCGAGGAATGGGCAATCCTCGCGTTCGTACCATAGAGGGTGTCCGCAAGGATCCAACTCCGGGCCGCTCTGGTGGAATATAGTTGCTGATTCAGCACTGAACCTAGACCTGGGGCCCGCAGTGGAGATTCAAGCCTATGCGGACGATTTCGTTCTCGTGGTCTCCGCCTCAGGGAGACACGTGATCGAAAGAGAAGCACATAGGGCCTTGGATGTGCTAGAAAATTGGAGCAGAGAAAGCAAACTGTGCTTCGCTCCTGAGAAGACCACTCTGCTAGCAATAGCTAAGAGAGGAATAATGAAAACACCACCCCAGTGCAGATTCCAAGGGTGCACTATCAAGGCGGTGCGTGAAATGAAATACTTGGGTGTGGTCCTGGATCAGAGTCTATCAGGGCTGCCACACCTGAGGCACCTTAGAACAAGGTGCACGGTGATTCTCAATAGATTGAATGGCATGAGGTTAACGGGCAAAACCAAGAAGGCCATCTATCAGAGAGGAATTGAAAGAATTCTGACGTATGCAAGTGGAGCATGGTGGACTCCCACAGTCAGAATGAAGAAGGGGATAAACCAAATCCAAAGGTTGGCCCTACTAGGGATAACCGGTTGTTTTCGCCCAACGTCGACCCTAGCACTCCAAGTGCTGGCGGGGTGCGAGCCGGCAGACCTAGTAGCGGAAAGGGAGGCAGCAATGCACTGCCTAAGGTCAGGCGAGGACGCCTACCTTCTCGGTGCGCCGCATCGAGCCTCCGACATGGAGATGGAAAGCGTGGACTGGCAGATCCACCCTGCCGAGGAAATTTGCCCACCGTGGGATAAGGAGAAACCCACGGGAGTTGGGCATTAGCTGTTCACAGACGGCTCAAAGTTGAAGGGACAAGTGGGGGCAGGCTTCTGTGCGTTCTCGGACGGGAACGAAGCCACTGAAGGAAGCGTGAAATTATCGCAGAACGCTTCTGTCTTCCAGGCAGAACTTCTGGCGATAGAGACGGCACTCACCTGGGCACTCCCCAGGCGTAGTGACGAAAGAATAAAACTCTACTCGGACAGTGAGGCAGCACTGCAGGCTCTGAGTAGATTCAGGGGAAGAAACCCCATCGTCCAGAGGATCAAAACCCTCTTGAGGGCAGAGGGAGATGGGGCAGTTAGTTTCCACTGGGTACGAAGCCATGTCGGAATCCTAGGAAACGAAAGGGCAGATCAGCTGGCGAAGGCAGCCACGCTGAAAGAGACGGTCGACGTGCAATGCAGAACGCCGCGAATGTGTACTCGCGCAGCATTAGCACGTCGGACCATGACCGAATGGCAGGTCAGATGGGACACGGGAGAGACAGGGCGGAAGACACACAGAGTGTTTCCGAAGGTCTCGACCAAACGAGCACAGACAAATAAGTTCCTGAATCAAGTACTCAGTGGCCATGGCATCAGCCCTGAATACCTAGGCAGATTTGCCATCAGGAACTGCACTTGTCCCTGTGGAAAGAGAACGGCAAGCATAGAACACTGCATACTTGAATGCAGTGGCTTCGCCGAATGGAGAAACACACTGATCCCAGGTGTGCAAAGAACGCGAAGATTGGATCTGCTCATCCAATCTTCCGTTAACAGGAGGGGATAATAGCCTTTGTAGAAAGGCTAACCCTCCAGCAACATACCATCTTCCCCAATCAAACGGGGACCGAAACGCAGGAGGTGAACGTGCACACCGAAAGCGATTCGGAAGATGAATGAAGGTAGAAGTCTGTGGGAAAGCAGACGAAGAGACCACCAATGTAAATATTCTGTAAATAAATTTTTTGCTATCTCTTGATGTTGTAAGTCCTAAGCATGAGGACAGTGTATACATGTGTGTAGATGTTTTGAAAAAGAAAATAAAGGGAAATTATTCCCCAAAAAAAGTTCGAGGGCAAGGAATCTTCCAGTCAACGATAAAGTAAGAAACGACCTATCCCGCCAGACAGAGCGGGAACCCAGACAAGGTATACTAGGTCGCCTGCCAGCACGTCACCACGGGCTGGTCTCTAGGCCATTGGGGTGGCCAGGGTCCGAACCGGCGTCTCAAGGCAGGATAATTGTCGCAACATGTCAAAATAACATCCAAGGTGCTCAATAAGTCCCCGTGGAGCCAAGACAGATTGGCGGAACGGGACAATGAAATCAGTATATTATATTACCATCCTCCGAGAGCGCCGTCCAGGTGACGCAGTGGTCTAAGCACTGGCTTACGCCCATTCGCCCTCGTTGGATCCGAGTTCGGATCCCGGTCAAAGTTGAAAAAACCGACCAGAATCTGAACAGAACAAATGCGTTTTGAACTATAAATTCGAAACTCAATTTATACAGCAATTGTACATCACCATATGTATTAATATACTGTATGATATGAATATATCATACAGTACATTAATATATCTTGTCAATATAGTATATCATCATCATCATCATCATCATTATCAACCATTATCAATCCACTGCTGTACGAAGGTCTCCCCAAGTTTCCACCACAACGGTCTGTCTTGTGCCAGTCTCCTCCATGTCAATCCCGCATACTTTCGAATTTCATCCACCCATCTTCCATGTGGTCTTCTTCTGGGTCTTTTCCTGTCCCTTGGAATCCAATCTAAAATTTCGGCTGTCCATCGATGGTCTGTTCTTCTGGCAGTATGTCCAGCAAATTGCCATTTCAGGGATTTAACTCTGATCATGATGTCTTCCACTCTTGTCATTTTTCGGATCCACGTGTTCCTCTTCTTATCTCTCCTGGTTACACCAAGCATGCACCTCTCCATGCTGCTTTGAGTTGTCTGCAGCCTTTGTATGTCTCTTTTAGCTAAGGTCCACGTCTCTGCACCATACGTAAGCACTGGAAGGATGCATTGATCAAACACTTTTCTTTTAAGACATAATGGCATATTGCTCTTGAAAATTATGCTGTTTCTTCCAAAAGCTCTCCAGGCAAGTTTTCTACGCCGATTAATTTCTTCACCAATGTGACCCTCACTTGATATCTGCTGTCCAAGATTAACGTACGTGTCTGTTATCTCCAGCTTTTCTCCATCAATCGATAAATCTTCATTTCTTGTAAAAGCATTGTACATCACTTTTGTCTTCTGAAAGTTCATTTTTAATCCCACTTCTTTACTCTTGTCAGCAAGTTCCTGGATCATACTCTGTAGCTCTGATGGGGTAGTTGCAAAAATGACTATGTCATCAGCGAAACGAATATAGTATATATTACATACTATATTGACAAGTCACCGGACACACTTTAAAAAGCAAATGAACAGGTCCGCTGCGTTGTTAAGATGCGCAGTACAGCTGCAAACGATATAAAATCAAACTGCAGCTGACCGCGATCATATCGCGCTGTGAGGATCAGTAAAAATGTCACGGAGGGAGATAACTTACTTTGAGAAAGGAAAAATTGTCGGGTGTTATATTAGTGGGTTGTCCAAAAGATAAACAGAGAGGCGTTTAAACATACTCAAGTCAAGTGTTTTGTATGTACTGAATAAGTGGAAGACATATGGAGAGCCTGAAGCAGCAAAACGTACTGGCAGACCAAAGAAAATCAGTGATAGAGGACGTCGAAGCTTCAGGCGAGTCGTTACAGCTAATCGACGGAGTACTGCACATGACCTCAGCGTACAGGTAAGTAAAAATGCAGGAACCTCGGTATGTACAGATACCATTCGCAGAAAACTTCATTCCAGGGGTTACCGTGGTAGTGCGGCTGCTCATAAGCCTTTCATCTCCACTCGGAGGGGTATTCGTTGTTTAGCATGGTGTAAAGAACATTTATCATGGACCGTAGATCAATGGAAAAGGGTCGTATGGACTGATCAATCCAGATTCACGATCCATCAGTCTGATGGCCGTGTGTGGTTATGGCGGCAGCCGGGGGAAAGCTATTTACCACGGTGTACTATTTAACGGTCAAGTATGGAGCTTGCAGTGTACTCATGTGGTGGTGATTTTCGTGGTATGCTTCCAGCTTATTGGTTATCGTCGATAAACCTGTTAACCAGCACGTGTACCTCGATATTCTGGACAATTATGCCCTACCAACTCTGTGACAATACTATGGAACTGAGCCTTGTTGGTTCCAGCAGAATAATGCACCGAGCCATAAAGAAAGGACTGTTATGGCGGGGTTTGAGGAAATTTACAAACCAGCTTTTGAATTCCATAGCGCCGAAGGCTGCATATATGAAAAATCAAAACATAAAACAACAACTAAAACAAATCACTGAAAGCAGAAGACACCTGACTCGGAAAACCAAAGCCAGAGCCTGAAAAATCAACCAGGGAAAAAGGAAGGATAATAGAAATTTGGCAGCCGATATCGATGACTTCTTCAAGGGCTAGGCACAGATAACACCTCTCATACCTATATATAGACCAAAGAGTTTTGGTTTCTGCATCATCACTTTGCTAGAAAAAAATGACTAAACATAAAATTGCAAAGACCCTTCCCAATTACGAATAAAAAAATTCCCCATCGTATTACAACAAAACAAGAACACAAAATACCAAAAATTCAAGGAGCCGAAATATAGTTAAAGCAATAAACAATAAAAGAGCTACAAAGTAAAAATACCCACTCGCGATAAAAAGAAAAAAACAACCCCAATTTCAATCTGGATGATCCGTTGCCCTACTCACACTGCTTAGTTCAAAGAAGTATTAAACTTTAAGTCCCGAAATAGAAATAAAATATATAACCAAACAGTACAGCGAAATAACTATTTACAGTCACATTCTAAAGACACATCCATAATGGGAAAGTGTGGCTTGAATTAGGTAACCTATATACCATATATTGCCTAAATGGGTTCAATATTTCAGAAATAAGAGACTGCACTTTACTTAAATTCAAACTAAAAGCCTGGTCTGAACAATGGAAATGCTCGAATACAGCTGAAAAATCCCGAAAGAAAAGCAATTTTCCGGAAAAACCCTCTACAACTTTAGGAGAAAGGGAACTTTAAAACCAACAAAAAATGTTTTAAATAATAACAAAAAACATAAGACTTTCCATGCAAAAAGAATTATGAAATTACCAGGAGAAAACAATACATTTGAAAACTAGTTACACGCGCACCAACAAGCACAAATGCCCAATTTGAAACAGATTATTCTGTTCCCAAGTGGAATTTCATACTATTCCGGTTGTTTGTCTTGCTAATTTAAAACAGTTTTTTCTCAGCTAATTTAAGTAAAGTGCAGTCTATTTCGGGCACATTGGATGATGAGTCTGTAACATTTTCCTGTCTTAACCGTAAATGCAGAGAACTCTTGAAATTAGTTGCCTTTTTGATCGCAATGTGGCACCGCTGACGTAACTTCTTTCGAGCAGTATTTGTTGGTGCGCGTGTAACTGGTCTTCAAATGTATTGTTTTTCCCTGGTAAATTTATAATCTTTTGCGCTTGGAAAGTCTTATGTATTTTGTTATTATTTTTTTAAATTTATTTTTGGTTTTGAAGTTGCCTTTCTCCTAAAGTTCTGTAGGGTTTTCCCTAAAAGTTGCTTTTCTTTAGGGATTTTGTGGCTGTATTTGAGCATTTTTATTGTTCAGATCACGCTTTTAGTTTCAATTTAAGGAAAATGCTGCCTAGGCTTGCTCTTCTTTCTAAAGTATGGAACTCATTCAGGCAAATATATTGTATATAGGTTAACTTATTCAAACCACCCTTTCCCTTTATAGATGTATCTATAGGATGTAACTGTAAATAGTTATTTCGCTGTAGTGTTTGGTTATATTTTTTATTTCTATTTTGAGACTTAAGGTTTAGTACTACTTGGAATTAAGCAATGTGAGTAGGGCTACGGATCATCCAGATTGCAATTGGGATTTTTTTTTCTTTTTATCGTGAGTGGGCATTTTTACTTTGTTGCTTTTTTAATTTTCATTGCTTTGATTTTATTTCGGCTCCTTAATTTTCAAGGGATTTTTTTTGTTTTGTTGTAATGTGGTGGGGAATTTTGTTTATTCGTAATTGGGAAGGGTCTTTGCAATTTTCTGTTTAGTAATTTTTATCTAGCAAATTGGATGATGCGGGAACCAAAACTCTTTGGTCTATATATATGTATGAGAGGTGTTATCTGTGTCTAGCCCCTGAAGAAACAATCGATAGCAGCTGCCATATTTCTATAATCCTTCCTTTTTCTGCTGGTTGATTTTTCGGTCTGTGGCTTTGGTTTTTCGAGTCAGATGTCTTCTGCTTTCAATGATTTGCTTTGGTTGTTGTGTGTGTGTATATATGTATATAGTCCATCTGTAGTAACATTAAGGCTGTGTTAAGGCTGTTCCACTTAATTTTTGAAGGTGCTACAGTCACAAGTTTTGAATTAAGTAACTTGTCATATATTTAGTTTCAGTTTTTGCTGTTTTCTTGATAACAAATCAAGCTTTAAATATGTTTCACAGCAACACAACTTTTTGCCAGCTTCTGATGAGTTGAAATTTTTCAAAATGTGGGTGTTTATTCCATCATTGCTTCTCAGAAGGAAGGAACACTCATGGAATCAGCATTCACATTTTGGAAACTTTCAATTCACCACAAGCTTGTGAAAATTTATGTTGCTGTGAAACATATTCTGGATTCTTAATGAGGTGAAACAACTTTCAGCATTTACTCGTCTTCTCTTATTTCAACAAGCATGTATTTGTTAGCCTCGACGCCTTTTTCAACCTCCTTGAAATGAGATTCATCCATATTAACAAGTACGGCATTAATTCCAACACGACAGGCAAAAGAACGATTTATTAGCACGTCAAACGAAAGCCTCTGAATGCTCAATACAAACGATGAGATGTGAAAAGTAATTCCCAGTCTTACAATGTGACACGCAGGGTGTGAGAAAGTGAATCACCAGAAAAGCAGGCAACAGTCGTTTGCCTGTATCTCGCTCCGGACAATCGCGATGAAGACAAACGAAAAGGAAGTATCGTTTCACGATATGGTATCGGTGAGACTAGTGTCTGTATCGTATCGTCAGTCGGTGGTAATCTTCTTTGCTTTATAAGAAAGAGATGGCAATATTTTTGTATGACAAATCATTTTTCAATGACAAATCATTTTTCAATCCACTAGCACCAGTATCGAGAACAAAATTCCATAGTACGCATTTTTCTTTGACATATTTTGACGTAGAACTACATTTCTCTCCGCGATGGGTAGGGGGCAACAACGGGAGCACGGATGCAACTGAAATATGTCACACTTTGAATTCGTATATATTTGAAACTAATAATTTAATCGTAGAATGATAAATAATACATCATTAGATATTTCATCATCATCATCATCATTGTCAACCATTATCAATCCACTGCTGGACGAAGGTCTCCCCAAGTTTCCTCCACAACGGTCTGTCTTGTGCCAGTCTCCTCCATGTCACTCCCGCATATTTACGAATTTCATCCACCCATCTCCCATGTGGTCTTTTTCTGGGTCTTTTCCTGTCCCTTGGAATCCAATCTAAAATTTCGGCTGTCCATCTATGGTCTGTCCTTCTGGCAGTATGTCCAGCCCATTGCCATTTCAGGGATTTAACTCTGATCATGATGTCTTCCACTCTCGTCATTTTTCGGATCCACGAGTTCCTCTTCTTATCTCTCCTGGTTATACCAAGCATGCACCTCTCCATGCTTCTTTGAGTTGTCTGCAGCCTTTGTATGTCTCTTTTAGTTAAGGTCCACGTCTCTGCACCATACGTAAGCACTGGAAGGATGCATTGATCAAACACTTTTCTTTTTAAGACATAATGGCATATTGCTCTTGAAAATTATGCTGTTTCTTCCAAAAGCTCTCCAGGCAAGTTTTGTACGCCGATTAATTTCTTCATCAATGTGACCCTCACTTGATATCTGCTGTCCAAGATAAACATATGTATCTGTTATCTCCAGTTTTTCTCCATCAATCGATAAATCTTCATTTCTTGTAAAAGCATTGAACATCACTTTTGTCTTCTGAAAGTTCATTTTTAATCCCACTTCTTTACTCTTGTCAGCAAGTTCCTGGATCATACTCTGCAGCTCTGATGGGGTAGTTGCAAAAATGACTACGTCATCAGCAAAACGAAGGTGGGTTAGATAATCTCCATTAATCTTTATCCCTTTGTTTTCCCAGTTCAGTGATTGAAAGACATTTTCCAATGTGGCATTAAAGAGCTTCGGAGATATGGTGTCACCTTGTCTCACTCCCTTTCCAATTTTTATGTGTGTTGTATTTTCAAACAACCGAATCTTTGCACTTGCATTTTCATAGATGTTATTAATAATATTAATGTATGCATCTTCAATACCGCAGGATTTCAGAGCCGTGGTAACTGCTGATGGTTTCACCGAATCAAAGGCTTTTTCATAATCGATAAAAGCCATGCACAATGGAAGTTCATATTCCCTCGCTCTTTCAATTAGTTCTCTCAGTACGTGGATATGATCTATTGTGCTGTAGCCACTCCTGAATCCAGCTTGTTCTCTCGGTTGAGCCATGTCCAGTGTTACCTTCAAGCGGTGTGAAAGAACTTTAGTGAAGATTTTATAAACCACTGATAGGAGGCTGATAGGTCTGTAGTTCCTGAGATCCTCAATGTCTCCTTTTTTATGTAGCAGGATCATTGTAGCGTTGTTCCAATCCTCAGGAATCTTCCCTTCATTAAGGCATCGAGTGAAAATTTGGGCGAGTACTGTTTCAATTTCTCCACTTGCTTCTTGTATGATGTCTATAGTAATTCCATCTTCTCCTGGAGCTTTCCCCCGCTTCATGTTCTTGATTGCATGAGCAACTTCTGCTGGGAGGACTGGAAGAACTCTGGTACCTTTCATGATGTCTGGAGTACATGTATCATCCCTTTCATATAATTTGGAGTAGAAATCTTTCACTCTTGTCAAAATTTCGCCTCTATTTCTTGTTATAGAACCATCTTTTCTCAGAGCCATAATCTGTTTTCTTCCCTTACTGAGATGTCCCTTTGCTATCTTAAGGCTTTGGTTGTTTTCAATTGCTTTCCTCACTAGCTCACAGTTGAATTTCCTTACGTCTTCAGTGATACTTTTTCGTGTTGTCTTGCATAGCTCTATATATTCCACTTTGGAAGTCACATCTTCTTTTGTTGTCCTCATCTCTCTTCTTTTTTGCATCAACATTTTGGTTTTCCCTGATAATTTGTTCACATGCAACTTGTTCTTAGACCCAGCTAATTTTGTTGCTGTTTCCATTAGAGCTTTGGTTACTTTTCTGTTAACTTCCGAAATATCCACTTCTTCCGATGTTAGGCCTTCTAAAGCAGAGAATCTGTTCTTCAGTTCCAACTTGAAAGTATTATGGTGTTTTTTAAGGTTGGTTATGTCAATACATTTTGTTTGTCTTATGAGCTTGCCACGTTCCAGTTTAGTGTTGAGGTGCATCTTACATCTCACCAATCTATGGTCACTACCTGTGTTGAACTTGTTCAGCACACTGCAGTCTTCGATGACGAATTTTTTGTTACACATAATAAAATCAATTTCACTTGTCGTCCCAATTGGATGTCTCCATGTCCATTTCCTGTGTGGCTTTTTCTTGAAAAAGGAGTTCAAGATGAAAAAATCCTTCTGCCTCTGCAAACTCAACGAGAGTATTTCCACGCTGGTTTCTGTTGCCGTGACCGAATTTACCTACTGAAGTTTCATTCTGTTTCCGTTGCCTTATTTTTGCATTGAAATCTCCCATAATTATCTTCAAGTGCTGCTTACCTTTATTATTTAGATGACGAATTTCCTCATAAAATTCTTCAATTTCTTCTTCAGGATGACTTGTGGTGGGTGCATAAGTTTGAATAATCTGAGCCTGGTATCTTCTAGATAGTTGGATAACGAGTCGTGCAGCTCTGTCAGAGGAACTTTCAACTTCTACCACTTTATCCTTCAGTTTCTTGTTTATTATAAATCCAACACCACTAGTTCTGCCAGTATCTGTCCCACGATAATAGAAGAGATGTCCACTTTTCAGTTCAGTGAGATCTTCTCCTTTTCTCCTTACCTCACTTAGCCCGACAATGTTCCACTTGATCCTTTGTAGTTCCTCTTCCAATTCAAGAAGCCTTGAATCAGAAGATAGGGAGCGTCCGTTATAGGTAGCCAAGGTCAGCATCAAATGGCAGCCTAGTCCGGTCCTCCGGGGATTCTTAGCACCCTCTGCCTTCATGTCGCACTGGCCGCTGCCTTGGCCAGGTACATTCCAGCTGCCGGAGACTGAGGGCCAAGATTTAAGTTGTAGAGTCATATAGATTCCATTTATTAAAAAATGAGTTTCAATCCTCCAACCTAACGCTTCGATACAGTAGCGTTAGAAAGTTAAGTTAGATTTCACGTGATTTTGTTTCGCCGCACTCCGTTTTAAGGTTGAAAACTAGTGAATACATAACGATAGCCATGTCCTGAGCCTGGCATTCCATACCTGTGAGTCAGAGCTAACGGGCGTATGTGACAAACCGAAAGAAAGTGGATTTAAAATTTATTTATTTTTTAGATAAAAAATTTGGTGACGAAAATTTAGAAATGCTGCGGAAATCCAGGGAAAAATTACTATACGAACCGGCAAAAATTGAAGAAACAGATAGATGTAAACGAGAGGATTCCGAAAGGGCCCGGTACGTCATCAACCGAAAAGTCACGGGAATATAGGAAGTGTCAAATGTCTGCACGCCAGGATAAGTTTCATCCGAGTGCGACTCTAGAGTCCCAACCTACCACTTTAACTGCACAAATTGAGCTTAAACAGCAACAATAGATGGAGATTGATGTCATTGATCCAAATTTTCAAATGTTCACACAGAGAATGGAATACCAATGTACATCGCCAGTCTTCACATCTTCGCTGGCTAGTAAATGTATTACGTCTGAAACCTTTACACATCCGATGCATTCTGAATCTAGAAAAGAACAAGAGTAACAACAAAAAGAGTGCATTAGGCCGGAAACGTATCGCCAACTTTAAAACAAGACAACTAGGGAGTTTGAAAAATTGTTTCTGACGAACGATTTCTTCAGAAACAATTTTAGCAATAACCTGTGACGTATATTCTAATTTAACTTTCATTTTTAGTTCCTTTTCCTATGTAAATTTGAGTTTGTTCTCTTTTACACTTTCCAAACTTAACGTGATATCTTCTCTCTCCCAAGAATGAAGTTTGAAACACTCTTGAAGTCAGAGAGAGAGTGACGTATGAATTTGATAAGAACGTTAGATAAAAAGGACGATATAGCAGTTCCTTAGTGTATGTGTGTGTGTGCGTGGAGAAGTTCGATCGCTGTTAAGAGATACGTGAATTGTAATAATAGCAGTGCTATATTGTGAATGTCATCATTCGTGCTGGACCAATAAAAGGATATCGTAAGTCCGATTTCTGTATATGTTCGTCTGGCCATAAAAGCTTAATTAGGAACTATTGCATCGTATTCTCATTTAGTTTAACACTTTCTTAGTCATGGTTTTAGACATAGCGTAGCACCAATCACACACACGAAAAAGGGTTATGTTATAAACTACTTACAACAATGATACTACTCCTTCTACTTCTACTAACATTAATTTATAATCAGCATAAATTGCTATGAATTGCATACAGTATCAGTTGCTTTTAAGTAAATAAAGTGAAATATTTATTTCGTTTCATTTTTTAAAAATTGAAAAACGTTAAAGCGGCACAGTAGCAACTGTGCCGCAACGTACAAAGTAGGGCGACGTCAACTCTTCTTCCTTGAATACTTTAAGGACGTAGAATTAGTGAGATAGTGCCATGAAATAGTGACAGTTGACATAGTTCTACGTTGTAGGTTGCGGTACATTTACTACTGTACCCTTTGGATGTCTTTTTTATTTTCAAATTTAAAACGGAAATAAAACTGGGTCGAAATCGGGTCAGGAATGCCTTGAAACGACCCGTTTGACCCCCAAGAAATTGCCGATTGTTGACCCGCTAACCCGTGACCCGTTTCCATCTCTGATCCCGGTGAAGCATGGATACGTGCTTGTCTTACGGCACTGGTTGTCTCTCTTTTTGGAGCCAGTGACCCTAAAGTAGGGACGGGCGACTGTTTATAGTCCACTAAGTTGCTCATGGTGGTAGTTAAACCCCCAAACAAACATCTTCTGAGGGTAAGATTGTTTTGTTTTCGAAAGCTCAAACATTTCACTGATGTCCTTTTTTTGTCCCATTCTTATGAGAAATGGATTTTCCACACAGATGATGTCGCGTGTGTGCTGAAGACAAAAACTCGTATTTCTACAGTGAGTTTGTCTTTCAGCATTAGATTACGGAAAAATCGGCTGATTATAACAAACTATTGGACGCCTCGATGACCTGGTAGTCCGAGGTACTGACTTCTGACCATTCGTTCAATGTTGGCCCTGGTTCGAATACCGGATGAGGCATGGGTGGGGAGTGGACTAGTTCTAGGGATGGCGCGGACTCTGCCCTCCCTAGAACTAGTGGCTTTGGTATTAGAATTAGATTTTAGATTTATGTATAGTATTGTAGGAAGGAAGTATCTGACCACATGTCTTAAACAACCCTTTAAAAGTAGGAAACGAGAAGATTTCGGTTAGAGTGCACTGCACGAAAGTCACACGGAAAAAGACAGAAAGGGGGAGAAAGACGCACTTATTTGTAACCGGGGGGGGTCAGTACTCGGGGTGCGACGGCTTACATGCCCTTCTGAGGCGTGGCGGTAGTTCGAGCGTTCGTACCTGCGACTGGAATCAATCCTGGCTGTAGTTCGAGCTTTTCGTTCGTATCTGATTGGGATCAATCCTGAGACTTACCTGAATGGGATAAATCCTGAGACTTACCTGACTGGGATCAATCCTGAGACTTATCTGACTGGGATCAATCCTGAGACTTACCTGACTGGGATCAATCCTGAGACTTACCTGACTGGAATCAATACTGAGACTTACCTGACTGGGATCAATCCTGAGATTTACCTGACTGGATCAATCCTGAAATTTACCTGACTGGATCAATTCTGAGATTTACCTGACTGGATCATTTCTGAGACTTGCCTGACTGGGATCAATTATGGAGGTAGTTCAAGCTTTTCGTTCTTACCTGACTGGGATCAATCCTAAGAATTACCTGACTGGGATCAATTCTGAGAATTACCTGACTGGGATCAATCCTAAGAATTACCTGACTGGGATCAATTATGGAGGTAGTTCGCGCTTTTCGTTCTTACCTGACTGGGATCAATCCTAAGAATTACCTGACTGGGATCAATTCTGAGAATTACCTGACTGGGATCAATCCTAAGAATTACCTGACTGGGATCAATTAGGGAGGTAGTTCGCGCTTTTCGTTCTTACCTGACTGGGATCAATCCTAAGAATTACCTGACTGGGATCAATTCTGAGAATTACCTGACTGGGATCAATCCTAAGAATTACCTGACTGGGATCAATTATGGAGGTAGTTCAAGCTTTTCGTTCTTACCTGACTGGGATCAATCCTAAGAATTACCTGACTGGGATCAATTCTGAGAATTACCTGACTGGGATCAATCCTAAGAATTACCTGACTGGGATCAATTCTGAGAATTACCTGACTGGGATCAATCCTAAGAATTACCTGACTGGGATCAATTATGGAGGTAGTTCGAGCTTTTCGTTCTTACCTGACTGGGATCAATCCTAAGAATTACCTGACTGGGATCAATTCTGAGAATTACCTGACTGGGATCAATCCTAAGAATTACCTGACTGGGATCAATCCTGAGAATTACCTGACTGGGAGCTATCAGATAGAACATTCAAGAAAGAAATAAATTTATTTTAAGCCTGTGTTGTATAGTTGGAAAATCGATCTAAAAATGTTTGAACATCCCCTGTATAAATTTCAAATACGTGGAGATAATGTAAATATACGATGTCATCGCTCTGTCCACGTTATTTTATAAACAACGAATAGCGGTGTCGATGAACAATTTTTCGGTTGCTATTCATTGTTTGTAAAATAACGTGGACAGAGCGATGACATGGTATATTTATCCCCTGTATATTATGTTTCCAGTTGAAATCAAAAGCTCCTTTGATTTCGGATTTCAATAGGACTCTGTAAGAAAGCAGCGTGTGACGGCCCGCGCAGCAAAGGTCGCTCTGATTCGACACTCCTATGTGACGTTTCTTTTATTTATTTTGATGTAGAACTACGTCTAACTCCGCAAATACACTGCTGTGCAAATATTAAGGACGAAGAGGAGAAATTAGCATAACAGCGGAACGAGCAAGCAGAACGGACCGAAAGACCTAGGGTCCAGTACATTAGCATGACGTAGGGAGGAGGGAGTGTCGGAAGGGTATAAAGCACACGAGCGGTGTACGCTCAACAATTCGGTGAAAGCTATTGCACGGTGTATATCAGTTTGAACGAAGTCCAGTTGCTGCCACCGTGTGATATGGCCAACAGGCAATCCAGTAGACGTCATCTGGATGACTTTACCCGAGGTCACGTCATTGGGAAATTGGAAGAAGGTCGAAGTGTGACTAGTGTGGCCGAGGAGTTCGGGATCGCTCACAACTTCGTTTCACGAGCTTGGAGAGCATTTCAAACGACAGGAACAGCTGTCCGAGAGTTTAGCAGTGGTCGTCCACGAGCAACCACGGCGGCGGACGACCGGTATATTGTCCTACAGGCGAGAAGAAGCAGACGGTAGACAGCGGGAGAAATTGCAAGGCACATGCAACGGACAACTGGACGTCCGTTATCGCGTTTTACCGTGGCCAGGAGGCTGCACAAAGGTGGTCTATTAGCACGACGAACAGTACGGTGTGTGCCATTAATGCCTGCTCATCGGAGACGGCGGTTTCTGTGGTGCCAGGAACTCAAGAACTGGACCCATCAGCAATGGGGTCAAGTTCTCTTTACGGATGAGAGCCTATTTAGCCTGACGAGCGATTATGGACGTATACACATCTGGAGAGAGAGCAGAGAACACGCAATCACGCTTCCAACATCATCGAAAGGGACCGGTTTGGAGGTGACGGAGTTCTCGTTTGGGGCGGTATCGTGCTTGGTAGCCGTACTGACCTCCACATCTTCCAAGAACGTTCAGTCACTGGTGTCCGCTATTGTACCGAGGTTCTCCTGCCTCACGGGCGTCTGTTTAGAGGTGCTGTGGGTTCTGGGTTCCTCTTCATGGACGACAACGCTACACCTCATCGTACAGTGGCTGTCGCAGAGCTGTTGGAAAGTGAAGATATTCAACGCATGGATTGGCCCGCAAGGTCCCCGGACCTAAATCCAATCGAACACGTGTGGGACCCTGGAGACGCTTGGCAGCGCGTCACCAGCCGCCAGCAACGATTCCGCAGCTGCGATTGGCGCTACAAGTGGAATGGGCCAGGAATGGGGACAACCTCGTCCTCAGCATGGACAGACGTTGTAATCAACATTTGGCGTAAAAGAAAAATGCGAAAGTTCCCTCATTTCCTCTTCCTTTTAATATTTACTGAAAAATTAAATAATTTCGAAATATTAATTGTAATTTTTCTAGTCTTGTCTTGTACTCAGGATAGACTTACCTATATGAATGCAGACAAGAAGAAATTTAAACCATTTGACTTTATACTCCATATCGACTTACAGTATAAGCCGAAAGGCAAGGCACTTAAACTTACAAAATGACTAAAAACTATTAATTGGTAAGGCATTCTTTTTACAAATTGAATTCAAAAAACATCGAGCGTTAGATAATCATGATGAATATGTTCTGCAGCTAAATTATCATCTCGAACAAGTTCGGGAATTTTAGTTTCTCAGTTTCCTCCAAAAAGTGTTTTCGTGTGTGTTCATTCCACGAATGAATGTTTCGAGTTTTGCAGGTTGCCGAAACACCGGCACGCAATAAATGTGAAAATATGGCTTTCTGTCTGAATATTACAACCTCACACCGCATTAAAATAATGGACCTGGAATTCCAAGCTCCACGTACTTCGATGAAGATATTCGCTCACTGGAGAAGAACAAAATTTTCCCAAGGGACCAGAACTCCTCATCGTAAAGCTCACTCCTACGCACGAGCACTTTTAGTTTTAGTTTTACTTGTTCATTTTGCTTGCGCACCAAGGAGCAGTAAAATTTTTCAATGTTGCATTTCACACATCAAGATACGTTATTATCTGAAATATTGACTCTTAAATGCGGTCATAAGGTTTAATAAAATGCACTGCCTTTAAAATTAACCAGTGATTGTCGTCCAGAACTCATAAAAATGATGGAGATCACATAATTTTGGGCCATGCAAGAAATAAGAATTTCATGGTTTAGCTTTTCTCCTCGTTAAGCTTCAAAAAGTAAAGGTCGTGAAATTAACGGAGTAATTAGAGTTTTGTAATCATGATCGACAAATTAAAATTCTCTGGTTTACTGATACATCACAGATTCTCTAAAGATAAATGATAAATGCAATCCTTGCTTCATAATTATATGCTTGAGATGGTAAATTTGGGAATCATTTTCAGTTCCTCATGGATTGTTTCATAAATTGTATACAAGTTTGATCCCCAATTCCCAATTTGGTGGCTAACATATTTGAATCTGGAAGCGACAACCTTAATATTAGTCCCGCCTGCTACCATCATTTTAAATAAAAGTTGTTCATGAATGACTGGGACTCACCTGGAATACAGGACTAAAGATAACGATAGCCGCCCAATAAAACATTCCGCATATATCCCGCTAAGGTCAGGGCACCGTTGGAACATTCCTGCTAATTTTCAAACAGTACAACTGTCTTGGGGAAGTTTCTGCATCCCCTTCCGAGCAGTGCTCTGCAAGTCATCGTTAGCCGCTTAGTGTTTTTTTAATTTTATCAAACTCGTCATAACCCGACGGTACCAAATCAGGTGAATATCACAAATGCATTAAAACTTTAAAGGCAACGGTTATTAAGTTGTTGCACTTTTAGTGTAATTCCTGGCGTTCTCATTCTGCAATAGCACTTGCCGTACCCGTTTCCTTTTGCACCACAGACGGATTTTTGTCTGAAGCCCTTTAGGGTGTTGCAGTATCATCATCATCATCATCATTGTCAACCATTATCAATCCACTGCTGGACGAAGGTATCCCCAAATTTCCTCCACGACGGTCTGTCTTGTGCCAGTCTCCTCCATGTCACTCCCGCATACTTTCGAATTTCATCAACCCATCTCCCATGTGGTCTTCTTCTGGGTCTTTTCCTGTCCCTTGGAATCCAATCTAAAATTTCGGCTGTCCATCGATGGTCTGTCTTTCTGGCAGTATGTCCAGCCCATTGCCATTTCCGGGATTTAATTCTGATCATGATGTCTTTCACTCTTGTCATTTTTCAGATCCACGAGTTCCTCTTCTTATCTTTCCTGGTTACACCAAGCATGCACCTCTCCATGCTACTTTGAGTTGTCTGCAGCCTTTGTATGTCTCTTTTAGTTAAGGTCCACGTCTCTGCACCATACGTAAGCGCTGGAAGGATGCATTGATCAAAAACATTTCTTTTAAGACATAATGGCATATTGTTCTTGAAAATTATGCTGTTTCTTCCAAAAGCTCTCCAGGCAAGTTTTGTACTCCGATTAATTTCTTCATCAATGTGACCCTCACTTGATATCTGCTGTCCAAGATAAACGTACATGTCTGTTATCTCCAGCTTTTCTCCATCAATCGATAAATCTTCATTTCTTGTAAAAGCATTGAACATCACTTTTGTCTTCTGAAAGTTCATTTTTAATCCCCTTTTTTTACTCTTGTCAGCAAGTTCCTGGATCATAATCTGCAGCTCTGATATGGTATTTGCAAAAATGACTACGTCATCAGCAAAACGAAGGTGGGTTAGATAATCTCCATTAATCTTTATTCCTTTGCTTTCCCAGTTCAAAGATTGAAAGACATTTTCCAATGTGGCATTAAGACCTTCTGAGATATGGTGTCACCTTGTCTCACTCCCTTTCCAATTTTATGTGTGTTGTATTTTCAAACAGCCGAATCTTTGCACTTGCATTTTCATAGATGTTAATAATAATAATAATAAATGCGTCTTCAATACCGCAGGATTTCAGAGCCATTGTAACTGCTGATGGTTTTACCGAATCAAAGGCTTTTTCATAATCGATAAAAGCCATGCACAATGGAAGTTCATATTCCCTCGCTCTTTTAGTTAGTTCTCTCAGTACGTGGATATGATCTATTGTGCTGTAGCCACTCCTGAATCCAGCTTGTTCTCTTGGTTGAGCCATGTCCAGTGTTACCTTCAAGCGGTGTGAAAGAACTTTAGTGAACATTTTATAAACCACTGTTAAGAGGCTGATAAGTCCGTAGTTCCTGAGATCCTCAATGTCACTTTTTTATGTTGCAGGATCATTTTTGCGTTGTTCCAATCCTCTGAAATCTTTCCTTCATTAAGGCATCGAGTGAAAATTTGGGCAAGTACTGTTTCGATTTCTCCATTTGCTTCTTGTATGATGTCTACAGTAATTCCATCTTTTCCTGAAGCTTTTCCCCGCTTCATGTTCTTGATTGCATGTGTGACTTCTGCTGGGAAGACTGGAAGAACTTTGGTACTGGTAACTTTCATGATGTCTGGAGTACATGTATCATCCCTTTTATATAATTTGGAGTTGAAATCTTTCACTCTTGTCCAAATTTCTGCCTCTATTTCTTGTTACAGAACCATCTTCTTTTCTCAGTGCCATAATCTGTTTTATTCCCTTACTGAGACAGTATACTCCACTGTTTATTGTTTTCCCCTGTGGATGCCACTCCACTATTAAGTTTCCATCCACATTTCCAGAAAACTGTCGCCATCTGTTTTCCAGAGGAGTAAGCTAAGAGAAATATCTTGGAACGAGGACTCCCTTCATGTATCCGCTGTATGGATTACAGTTTCTTTTAAGGAGTGTGGTAGTAAAAAAATGGCTCATCTGCTGTGAACAGTAGGGCAAAGAAACTGTCAGGGTCGTGATTGTGAATCGCGAGAAGTTCACTACCCATTTGTATGTTTATCTCCTTTTATTAAGGCGTTAGTTCGTGTGGCACACAGGGTCCACACAATTCTTAATTTTTAGTTCTTCAATGATTGTTTCACCTAGCATTGCATAGTATGAACCTGTTGCAGGCTGCAGTTACTCAATTATTAGGTTTTTGATGTCCACGATGTTCACGGAAAGACGGGACACAGTTGCTGGCGTGCAGGCTGTACTGGTCGAATTGGATTGACTCATTCCGTAAGAAATTCATTTTAGTGGTTGAAGGCTTTCACCCATCGGAAAACAGTGCTCCGTCTAGGCCTTGCTACACCACATAATTTCTGTAAGCGACTGTGAAAATGCAATTAGATGACACGTATTCCTTGCAGATGAACCATGCAGCCCAGCGTCCTCCGTAATAATCTCCTTTCACGCATTTATCTACCTCCGTTTGCTATTGATTTTTGAAATGAGTATGCTGTACACAATCCGATCATACCTCATCAGTCATTTAGCATATTGATGCTGTACGAATCTCAGACTATGTAGTGCGGAAATACCAGCCGCCTAGATGCCAGCTATCATGCACTGTTGCTATTAGTCAAATTCATTTCTGAACCACCTGTGACGTACCTGCCAACAGGACGCACACGACATAAAGGCAGATAGGAATCAGAATAAGCGTCTGCGTAGCTCAGTTGGTAGAGCGACTTGTTCCGGAATAAGCGGCCTCGGGTTCGAATCCCGGCGTAGACCAAAAATGACCGAGAAATTTACTTTGTTATAATAGCGCCCGAACTATCCGGATGACCCGGCCGTTCAAAATCTCACATTGGTGTGATGTTATTTCCACACCGCGAGACAGGAAAAATCAGAGAATTCCTTCTCCAGCGCTTCGAAAAATAAAAATGTGTGATGTTGCATTCCACACAGCAGATTGACTGGGAGTTCTCAAGTGCACGTTCTACAGTGGATGGCTGCCTGAAACGATTCATGGTCACGGCTGACCCGTGGGCCATGCCCCCGGCCCTCTTTCGGGGGGGAGATGTGACGTACCTGCCAGCAGGACGCACACGACATAAAGGCAGATAGGAATCAGAATAAGCGTCTGCGTAGCTCAGTTGGTAGAGCGACTTGTTACGGAATAAGCGGCCTCGGGTTCGAATCCCGGCGTAGACCAAAAATGACGGAGAAATTTATTTCATTATACACCCTGTTATGTACTTACTCTATGCATCTGTTTCCTTTTCTTCGTTCTAGTCGATTATCTTTAAATATGTGGATTACACTAATAGTGTAGTTAAATTCCTGAAAGTAATACTACAGTTAACTTTATTTTTAACACACCAGACATGAATAATAATGAAACGCATATAGCGTAATAAATCCGTTTATTTTTGGGCGTAGTAAGCACAAAGATTCGCCAAGCTTTTGCACTTCACTGGGAGGCTTTTTCAAGGCAATGGTCGACATAAAATGCAGGGAATTGAACTCGTAAAGGACGAAGATGATTGATGATTTTTGAAAATAACGTGGGTGGCATCATGAGTATATTACATGAATTTTCATCACACAATTATACGATGCGCCGTATAATCCAACAAACCATCCAGCAAACTGGCATGCAATGATATAGTCTCTTCTGAACTACAAATGGTTTGGCATGCGTTATTTAAAAATGAAAACACATCACGGCGCACCGTATAATTGCGTGATAAATATTCATGTAATATGCTCGTGATGTTACCCACGTTATTTTCAAGAATCATCTTCGTTTTTTACGTGTTCCAATTCCCTGCATTTTCATGTCTATCATTGCCTTGAAAAAGCTCTCCCAGCGGAGAGCGAAAGCTTCGGGAATCTTTGTGCCGACTACACCACAAAATTAAACGGATTTAATACGCAAATAAAGAAAATAGCTATCTAAGAACAAACACTTTAGCTCAAACCAATTGCAACACTCAAATGAAGCTAAGATGTATCACCGGTATCAAAAGTATACACAGTTAAAAATCATGACGACACGAATAACTCATTCCATTGATGTTTATAAAGGTTTAATGTTAAAAACTTGCGAGATCTTTTGAACCTACGACTTATCGGTTCATCATCAGGCACCAAACCTCGCAAGGTGCACATGAAACGCAGTGGTTATATACACGTGTGGTTATGGGCAAAGACCGCGCATGCGTACAAGTCGGAACAGGATGAGGTCATAAAATACATACATTTAAAATAACATGTAAGGAAAAAACACATAATGATTGTCATAAATATAAAAAATATATGTATAATGAAGGTAAAAGTTCTTTAACCTGAGTTTTATATATGTACAATAAAATCAATTTTTTTCTAACCTTGTTTCTTGGTTTTTCAGTAGGTATCTCCAAGGTGCTGGTATATTGGATGGAGCTTCATCATTACAACATTTTTCATTCAAATGATAAATATACAAGCTCTCGAGAAACAACAGGCCATTTTTGCTTTTGGTCGTCGACAACAGTTTTACATTGTCCCAGTCAGGATAGTGCTCTTCTTTTAGTACCTCTCGTGCTAAAGATGTTGTTAAGGCATGCGTACGAACACTGTATTTGTGTTCTGTAACTCTTGTCTTTAATGATCTACAAGTGGATCCCACGTAAGAAGTAGACTGTGAGGTAGTTGAAAAAGATTTCAGTGGTACGGAATAAACACCGTATTCATCTAAGGTTGATGTCAGGTCTCGGTCTGATTTGGTCAAATTGAACAAACTTTCCGAAGAAATACCAAAGGAACAATCGTATATTTTGCATGAATTTTGTAAGATCGGTATAATGGTTGGATGGAAGGGGATGGATGCCACGTATTTTATGGTCACTTCATCACGTATTGGTTGTAACGTTGTGGAGATCCGTTGTTGATACCTGCGTAACAATTTTTTAAATAGATATCCGGGATAACTGGAAACCTTTGTTAGATTTAAAATCCTGTGTAATTCTAGTTTTGAAGATATTTTGGTGGAGGAATGACTATAAACCCTACGGATTAAAGATGAAATAGAACTATGTTTATAGGGAAGTGGTGTGTGCGAATTATATGGAATGAGGGTAGGTGAACATGTGGGTTTTAGGTAGACGGAGGTTTGAATATCTTTAGATGGGGTGCATCGTAATAAAATATCTAAAAACGGAAGGGGTGGGAGGTTTCTAACTCTTGGGTGAAGGAAATAGTGAGAAAGACGGCTGATAAAGTGGCAGCAAAAGTGTCTAACTCACTAAGTGAGTATTGCCAAAAAACTAAAACATCGTCGACATATCGTATATAGAGTAATGGTTGGAATGTACCATCATGAAAAACGGTATGTTCGACGTGTTGCAGTATATGCGTTTCATTATTAATACTATAGTTATTATCACTCCATCGAAATTTATGTGCATCTGTGGAATCCTAAGCTTCGTGCATGTTTAAGTATGTCTTCAGAGAAAGTATGTTGTACATGTTCACACTATAAAATTTTCAAGTGAATGTGATTGATACCTGAAATACTTCTTCAGCTTCTCAACCAAATGTCTAAGTAAGAGAGTCACTGATCTTTTTAGTCCAGTGTACCGTTGTACCTAAATGTGTTAAAGACAGTCTGTAATATTTTACAAACACCTTTCTTCAGATGTAATTGCTTGCTCCTTACGTTGTCTAACTTTAGAAGAATTCCTGCTGGTTCATTTCATTAACTTCATAATATCTTAATGCCAGTGTCGTGTGGAGAAACGAAAAAAATATACGTATTGTGAAGCTGTCGCGGCATAAACATTTTGCAAAAGAATTCTCTTATTTAAAGCACGTATGCATGCTATTTGCTCCAAATTACTTGTTCTGTTTTTCGGAAACCATCGATAAATGTAACAGTATAAATCTCCTAGTTATGTGCAATATTCCCCTTATAGATTCGCAGCTTGCAAAATAGGTCCTTCAGTCTGCTTTCTCTGAAAATAAAGAACAGAGAATCACCGGAGAAGGAAAATAACTGTAGCGTAGTCTCTTCGCGGAAGGCTTTCCTCGCCTTAAAAGGGTAAAAATTCACTCTTCTGACTGCTCTGAGTGACAGACGAAACTGTTACCACTTTCTCAACTATGCTGTTGTGCTCTTATGTTTCAAGGAAGAAATATTGTCAGAAAAGAATTGGAGTTTGCAGTCCAGCGATTGGCTGTTCATGTGAGGAAGCGAAATAAATTCACGGTGATTTCTGATAACAACAGCGGCCGAGAGGCAAGTGCTGAATTCCGTTCTTTAAGAACTTAGGTCTTTTCGCATTGTTTCCTTTCATGCATTCACAGTAATGCTAAATTATTTTTGCCGATGCAACGCAAATCATTTTCATTTGCTGCTGCCGATGAACACCGACGACTCTTTCTTTGACTTCTGACTGTTTGGAAAACAGCTTCTGTATATCACATATCAAGTGTTCAAATGGTGATCACCTGGAAGTGCTTTCACTTACATGATGCTATAAATAGAGTAATAAAAAATATGACTCCCGGAGTTTTATCGTAATTATTGTCGACGCATATCTGTTTTGTTTTCATTCGGTGTATTGTCCAGTGACAAAGAAGATTGAACGGTATTTACACACATGAAAGATCAATGTCCAGGAAGCTATCTCAGAAGATCTTAAGTGGATATGTTTACATCTACCCGCTGCCGTCCCCAAAAGGCCGACTTCTGAACATTTTCCCGAAGTGGTCCAGAGTCCGAGTCAGGATGCTGAATCGTGGTGTGTATGCAATGCACATTTAACCCTTAACGACCATAACGCCCAAAACGACCGTACATACAAACGACCATAGCCACCCAAAACCCCTGTCTAGAGTGAATCAGATTTTCTATCCTTACCTGTTCTTTAAATTTGCACGACCTATGAGGGATTAGCAGAAGTCACCGTCAGTCACTCTTGTTGTTACTAAACGAAGAAGTGAACCAATAGAAAATTTCGGGCGTTATGGTATCTAGAGTGATACAAGATTTTAGGGTCATGTTTGTTAGAGGGTTAAGCGGACAGGAGGGTCAGCAGCTGGACAGTATTTTGGGGCTCCAGTATTAGTGGCACATCTGGGATTTCACTATGAGTGGATGAATAAAAATACCCAGGAGAAAACATTCTCAAAATATAAGAAAACCATAAATAATGATTCATGGGCGAATCAGTGTTGGCAAGAAAATGTAAAAATCCACAGTTAAAAAAATTATTTCAGTTCTTTTTAAACCCCCCCTACCCCTAAGGTCCAGCGTATTAAAATTATATTGTAGTGGGGAAAATAATATGATCCAAATATCATGATTCAAACGAATTCGTAAGGAATGAAAACTTACCCTTATTACAGATGTGTACAAAAAAGCTCCTGTGATGTTTTCGAAAGATTTGAGGATGGACTGGGGGCGACTTTACTTTTCACACTCCTTCTCTTAAAAAGTGGAAAGGAATCTATATTTTTTTTCACAAGGCAGTTTCTTATACACTGCTGGCCACCTAAAATGCAACACCAAGAAGGACACGAGATAGCAAAGCCAGATTTACTGGACACATAACAACAGATACAAAAATGAAACGATTGAGCGTACAGGCCCGTGCGACTTGCGGAACACGCAGACATCAATAGTTCGTGCGGCCCCCATGGCTGACAATAACGGCTGCTACACGCCGCGGCATCGAACGAAAGTAGCTTTGGATGTGGGCTTGGGGTGTGTCGATCCAGGCTGCTTCCACACGTTGCCACAGTTCATCAGGCGTTGCATTGGGTGGGGCTTTGCATGGCCACTCGGTTGCCGATCAGCGACCAGACGTGTCCGACGGGCTACATATCGGGAGAACAGGCGGGCCACGGCAGCAGTGACACCTGGTTGGCAGTGAAGAAATGTCGCACGATGCGTGCCACGTGCGGGCGTGCATTATCCTGTTGAGAGGTGGCCGCTGGCAGGTCCTGCAGTAAGGGAGGACTACAGGCTCTAAAACGTCGGAGATGTAGCGGTGGCTGTTGAGTGTACTGGCGATGCGTACCAGAGGGGCGCAGGTGTCATATTCAATTGCGCCCCAAACCATAACGCTAAGCGACGGACCGGTATGGTCATACATAATGCAGGCGTCATACAGTCTCTCGCCGCGGTGCCTCCACAAGCGGATCCGACCATCGTGGTGTTGCAGGCAGAAGTGGAATTCGTCAGGGAAGACAATGTCATGCCATTCCGTAGTCCAGGTACAGCGTTCAACGGCCCACTGCCGCCGCACTCGCCGGCGGTGTGACGTCAATGGTAATCGGAGCAATGGGCGCCG
This sequence comes from Macrothele yani, assembly GCA_039090855.1. Classification (NCBI taxonomy): domain Eukaryota; kingdom Metazoa; phylum Arthropoda; class Arachnida; order Araneae; family Macrothelidae; genus Macrothele; species Macrothele yani. The sequence goes on along the minus strand of CM076998.1, from coordinate 86,472,490 downwards.
TGCGACAAGTCACAGCTCCTGCAGACGACGTCGAACGGTACGTGCTTACACAGGGTGTTGCGCAACACACCCCAATTCCTGCACTAACGTTCGTGCGGTGGCGGTGAGAGCAGTCAGTGCCCGCCGCACAACATGCCGGTCCTCTTGTTTGCTGGTGTACCGCGGCTGCGGCAATCGCTCACGTCGGTCCGTCCGTCCCTCCTGCATACACCGAATCCATACTTGCTTCACTGTGGGTGGATGTCGTCCCACACGGGCGCCGTTGTCTCGGTACGATAAACCGCTGTCACGATAAGCCACTATTTATCCTTTGTCGAAATCCGAAACGTGCTGGAATGACTGCCGTATTCTGCGACGAGGCATCAGGAAGCTTTCCATGCACAGGTCCTGTAGCACAATACACTCTCACTACTTACACACCACCTTCTGTGCACCCTTCACATAGTGCTTCTCGGTGACGTGCCGGGTGTACATGATTTGCATATGACCTGCAATGCTAATCGTTTGCATATCCTCTCGCGGGAGACGCATGCTGCGAATTTCAGGCAAATCGGATGCTTCCTTCTTGGTGTTGCATTTTAGGTGGCCAGCAGTAAAGTTTTTGCTGTGTTGTCTGCAAACCCCCACCCAAAAGAACCCCTGTATAGCTCTGTCAATTCTTCAAGCATTCTGCATAGCTAGGTAATTATCGGGGACCGGGGCTGTAGCCCTTAGCCCCCTCTTAAATGAGCTCTGTGTGTTTGTCTTACAGTACTGGATGTCCCTGTTCCCTGGAACCAGTCACCCTAAACCAAGAACAGGCAACTGCTTATAACCCTCAGAATTTTTCAGAGGGCGTACCTCATCCAGAGAACACTTCGCTTCACCTTCAGTCGTCTTTCTTTAGCTGTATCTGTGTGTGTGTGTGTGTGTGTGCGTGTGTGCATTTCGCCTTCGCGATCTTCTCTCCCTAAAGTTATTTTGTATTTTCTAAAAAAGACAAACGCATTTGATCTTATCACAATTTAAAGCAAAAATAGATAATAATGTTTCTTTATAAAACTGTCAGTCATAAATTATTACTCATTTTCTAACTAGTAGGTACACTTTCCTATTTATATATGCCTGTGAAAGACATGTACAGGGCAAGTGAGTGGATTGTTCATTTGAATAATCAAACTAATAATTTATTTGATTACGTAAGCATTTTGCAGTTCTCTGATTTAACTAATCATTATGTGAAGCATTTTGTTTCGATTCTACACTTAATTTGAGGCGAAATAAGCTACTTTTCTAAAGAAAAGCAATTCATTTGATATCTCCAAATTTGTATGTCAGATGGAAACGCAACATCCAGAACTTAACAGATTCGTCTGCAGAAATTATGAAGCATAACCATGTGATTACCCTCACCCCAATTTTCGAGGCAAACGAGACGTTGAAGAGAGCCCTCACTGCGGGAGCTGTTTGTTGCCAAACCGGGTGAATATACACTGAGGTACGAAAACAAGTTAGTAAAATCATGCAATGCATTGTTTATAATACGCTTTCCAAAATACCAGAAATCATTACTCAATTTATCACTCAAGTTATGAGGATAATGGCTGTGGAATAAATCTCGGTCCTGTGCCCTGACCTTTGATCCCATTTCGATGATATTCAACAGAACCGGTTCAGTGTACCCTCGAAATAACATGATAATGTTTTGTCGCAATGGAAGCATCTTTACGTAAGTTATGATGCATAAGGGCTATGGAATTGTTCTCGCTTATGTGTCCTAAACTTTGATCCCATTTCGACCATTTTCAATAGGATTCGTCCTCAGGCAGGCCCCTACAACATACTAACATTTCATCCAAATCGAAGAATGTTTACGTACGTTATGACGCATAATGGCGATGGAAGTGATTCCGCTCCTATGTCCTGACCTTTGGCCCCATCTCGCCCATTTTCAATAAGGTTTGTTCCCAAGTGGTTCCCTACCACATACTAAACTTTCATCGAAATCGAACTTTTTTTACGTTAGTTATGACGCGTAAGAGAAGTGGAATGGATCCCGCTCCTATGTCCTGACCTTTGACCTCATTTCGTTCACTTTCAATAGGGTTCCTTCCCAGGTGTTCCCCTTCCACATACTAAACATTCTTCGAAATCGAACGATTTTTACGCGAGTTATCGTGTGGACGGACGTACGCACACAACGCGTGACGTAATGAGACAGATGGCGTGACCGGCGTGCCAACATCTCAATCACGAGATTGTGACGTCATAAGATTTCTAAGCATGGGTAACATTATTGGGACGACGCCATGACCCGAAAACGTGGCAATTCGTGGTGGTTATTCAATCCACTAAACGAATTTTCCTAAAGTCGTGATCAAGCTAAATCGATGTCTAGTACCAGAAAAGGTTGGTTAAAAACGACTTTCATCAAAATCCTTAGAGCCGTTTTCAAAATATTTTTTTAAATACGTGCAATAATTGCTCCTTTAATAGTATGGGATAAGGGCGATGGAATGGATCCCGCTCCTATGTCCTAACCTTTGACCCCACTTCACCCATTTTCAATCGGGCTCGTTTCCAGGTGGTCCACTATAATATACTAAAATTTCTTCGACATCGAACCATATTTACGCAAGTTATGACGTATAAAGGCAATGGAATGTATCCCGTTCCTATGCCGTGACCTTTGACCCCATTTCGTCTATTTTAAACAGGATTCGTGCCCGGGTAAAGCTTGAGCATATACGCCTCTTCAACCTAAGGTTGGAAAGCGTAAAAACTGGGAAGGGCGCTACCATTTCCATTACATGCCACCACATCCATGCGGTAAATGGTATCGCCCGCAAACGACGTATGTACAGGGTGCATAGGAAAGTCCTTTTAGCCTGGAATAACTTGCGGACGGAAAGAGGTACAGTTATGCAAGTGAGATAAAGGTATAGTGAAGCAACTACGCCCGATCGAATGCAACCGATAGCAGCGTCCCAAAACGCTGAAGTTAGCCTTTGCAAATCGAAAACGAAAAGAGATAGAGCAAAATTTCCAACTACAAAGGTGTAGAGCATCAATTAATTAGTACAAAAGAAAAAGACATTTGTTTCACACGGATAAGATAAATTGTTGCCTGAATACCCTACAATGTCCGAAATCGATGCGCGACGATTCGGATCTGCATATTCACATTTTCGCAAATGTAACCGTATGCAAATGCATATTATGACGTTGTACCGGACCTGCGATATAAAAACCAGTAGCAGGATGTACCCTGATCAGAATTTTAGGTCTACGTACGCTGTGTGAGAATGGCGAGCTTGGATGTTTGGGGTTACGTAAAAAACAGGTGTATGCAACAGCGCCTCAAAGTCTGCTGGATCTACGTCGTCGTGTTACAGATGCTTGCAATAGTGTGACACCTTCCATTGCTGAGGAATGTGCATGCAGCGTTACTTTCACGAATACAATTGTGTATCGTGGGCAATGGCGAACTCTTCAAACGTACTCGACATTAACATTTTATCACTGTGCGCCAGTTTGTCCTTTTTTGTTTTTGTTTTGTCTGACGTCATCAAACTTTATTGACATAAGTACGCATTTATGCAATAAATTGTGTGTGTTTACTCATACCTATGCCTGTTCCCTTCAAACGTTCACACAAAAGGTCGAGCATCGATTTCGGACATTTTAGGGTATTCAGGCGACAGTTTATATTATTGGTGTGAAACAAATGTCGTTTTGTACTAATTAATTGATATTCTACAAATTTTTAATTGGAAATTTTGCTCTATCTCTTTTCGTTTTTGATTTGCAATGGCTAACTTCCGCATTTCTCCACTAGGGAAGCTGCTATTGCGTGCATTTGATTGGGCGTAGTGGCTTTACTATACCGTTATCTCACTTGCATAACTGTGCCTCTCAGCGTTTGCAAGTTATTCCAGGCCTAAGGGACTTTCCTATGCACCCTGTATAAAGGCAGATAGTAGGGTTCGAAGTTTAGAGAGCCGCAGGTAGCTTAGTGGTTAGCGAATCAGACTATCAATGGAGGGCCCCCAGGTTCAAAACTGTGCTGATCTTCCAGAGATGGTGTGGTTTGCTAAATATCCGCCATGCTTCCGAAGAGTACGTTAACTGACGGCCCCGGGTTGGACACCCGGTTACGTTGGATATCCATTACTACTCCCCTCTAACTTTCTCTCACTCCTCTATGAGTAACATCGTACTTGTACGGTGGCGACATCTACTGTGCTCTCTCTCACTTATAAACTGTTCTGTCAAAATCGCTAGACTTGCTCTCACTCCTTCCGTTTCTGTGCCCTGCCCAAAAGGCGGACCCGCTGTGGGTCTCCTCTGTGGACCAAGTCCTACATGAAAATTCCTGGCTGTCTATCACAAACATTTTCTCTCGAAGTTCAGATGACAGCTTATCAGGATTTAAGCAAGCGATTTTAAACGTGATATGATATTCGGCACCCGAGAGATGGGTCACTCCATCTCGGAAATTTCCGACGGTCAACAATTTCAAGTGTGTACCTCGACTACACAAACTCAGGGAAAACATCCAGAGTGCGAGTCCGGTGTGGCCGTAGAAAAGCCCTGGACGATCGTGGACAGTGGCGTCTGGTACCCATCGTAACATCCGTCCGGCGTGCAACATTGCCTCAAATCAGAGCGCAATTCAATGCTGGGGTCAGTAGAAGCATCAGTGTTCAGACAGTTCAATTTTCCTTGTGTTCTATGGGGTTCCGAGGCAGATGGCACACTCCCCTTTCGGGTACCATTACTGAAACGACAACACAATGCCATGCGCTTCGCTTTAATTCGGGAACACCGCCATTGGACGCAAGATGACTGAGGAGTTGTTCGCGGAGTCGGGCACCAACTGTTTCGGGCAGACGGTCGACTCCGGGCAGCATGGTGACAACCCACGGTTCTATGGATCTCGCATGCCTACAAGGGAGAAGGCAGGCCTGTTGTCGCTCTGTTATGGTGTAGAGTGTTTTCAGCTGACACGCATTAGGACCCCTTACATATTTTGCAAACTACTGTGACCGGTAGAGGCTACGAGACTATCCTTGCGGATCATTTGCACCCGTTCATGACATGAAACCACTCCGACGGGGGCGACCTCTTTCAACACTACAATGCGCCACCGAACAGCTTCCACATTCGCCCGATTATGGTTGGAGAACATTCCACGGAGTTTGGCATCCTGACTTGGCACTCACGTTCGCCGGTTTTGAAAAACATCGAACACATTTCAGATACTATTCAACGTGCCGTCAATGCTAGGAATCCTTCATCCTCGAATATTACGGAATTGTGGGACACTCTTCAGGAAGCATAGTGTGCCCTGTCTTCACATCAGTACAATCGAGACCTCGTGTAGTCCATGCCCGTCTCGTTACTGCTGCTACCAGATTGGGAGGAAGAAGAACGCGGTATTAGAGAGGTTCCCAGTTTTTTTACACTTTAGTGTATCTGCAAATGCTATTCTAAATTGAGCAAACGTACAATAGAATAGAATGCTTTAGGAGTTGTAGGGCGACAATTTGAATTTATTTTATACAGAAGTAAAAGTTTATTGGCTGCTGTACATTTCTTCCTGTATGTATCAAAAACATACTGTGAATGGCCAAATTGTTATATACACCCGAATGACTATAGGTCAAGCAGAAGTTCCCCTTCCACTTGTAACGTATCTAGCTCATAGGTACCGCATATTACAAGACGGCAAAGTTCCAGCGATAACCTTCTTCGGTGTAACTTAATCAGGCAAGCAGTGGGCTCCGAAGCAGAAGGATGCGGCTTTGATTACGGTCATTGGCAAATGGCTTTTACGCTATATTGGCGCCCGAATGCAAACTGAATCTCCCGGCCGTTGTGTTCTTCGAAAAGTGTGTGTGATGTTCGTTCAGCACATCATCTGGAATTGATGAGAAATCTTTCTTCTGCAGTGCCCACCTTCAAGCGTGGTTTGTTGGCTGCTCCAGAAACCGAAGATTCAGGACGACAAAGTTCGTCGGTGTAGCTTAATTGGGAAAGCATTCGGCTCCAGTGAAAGAAGATACGATTTAGATTTTTGCCACCGGCAAATTGCTTTTACGCTGTATACTTACGTGTCAGGCTGAAACTGGCGACGACCATAAATAAAACCGCTCTCTAAGCATTGGAAAGCAATCAAGAATTTACAGTGGTCAGATTTCAGTTACCTCAACTGCTTAACTGTTAGAATTTCCACGTGCATACCAAGACTACGTGAAATACGGGAAAACTTCCAATCAAGGGAGAAATATGGTCTGTACGTACCTTTTATGTGAGGCCAGACTGTCTCTTATCATTACAAAGAACCTGACTGCTACCGAGGAGCAAATAACGTTGGAACTTAATGACGATACGTCCAAAAAGCTTATACACAAAGATTGTCGGTCGTACCATGGAAAAACAGGTTATGACTGTCGCCGTCCATTTCGTGTCTTTTTCTTGCAGTCATGCAAAACACCGAAAAATTAGGTCGCAGTTTGCAAAGGCCGATCACATCTAGAGTGGGATGGACAGGAAACACGTCATCTGATCAGACGAATCAGCGTTACTACTCTGTCACGCTGATGGGAGGGTGCATGCGTGGCGCAAACCACACAAAGCGGAGAGTCTAGCTTACAAAGTCGGGATCATACAGGAAATGGAGGCATTGTACCAGTTTGGTGTGCATTTACATGTTTCCTTAAGGTTCCTCTTACCCGTCGGGACTTCTGTCACTGGCACGAGGTATAGGTGAACATCCTTTCCGACCATCTACACCAGTTTGTAATGATTCTCTTTCCGTACCACGACTCCACATTTCAACAGGACAACGCCACACCGCATACTTTCTGTCCAATTGGCTCCAGGAGTATTCAACTGGATTTTACATATTAGAATGGCTCGCTCAATCACTGGATCTGAACACCATTGAGAATTGTTGGAAGAAACTGAAAAGATACGTTCGAGCATGTCAACTCTTACAGGCAACTGTAGATGCTTTACGACAGGTGATCCTCGCTACATCGGCGGCAATACCAGATCCGGTTTTCAAACATCTCTTCGAGTCCTCATCAAAACCTATGGCTGCTGTTGTGAGAGCAAAAGGTGGAGCAACACATCACTAAATAGATGTGTTTAATAATTTCTCTATTAAGTTTATCTTACAGTCCTAAACGTTATACCTTTTTTTGGAAAATCTCGCAGGTGGCATTTCCTGTTTTTTTATAATCTTCAATACAATAGCAAATGATTAGCCCACCTTTGTATTTAGTAGTCAGGTTTTAAAACTTGCAAAAAATTTGGTTGAATTTCTCAACAGGGCACTATTGCTCGTGGAGCATGACTTTATCTTAAATACCAAACGGTAAGTTTCTTTATTTTCTTCATTTATTTTTATTTTTTTTTTTTATTACATTCCAAAAATTATGATTCTGGTCTGGTTTGACAGTTTAACGACCATCGTGAGCAACTCAGTGAGCTGTAAGCAGTCGCCAGTTTCAAATTTAAGACCACTGATGGTTAGAGGAAAATGTGAGAATCAGTGCCGTAAGACAAACAAAACATCCATGCCTCACGGAGAGTCAAACCCGGAATCATATCGAACGAATGTCCAGATGCAATTATGAATTTTACGAAATTAATTCATTTCGTTTCGACACATTTTGTTTCTTTCGAAAGTTCGTTCCTGCAAAACATTTGTAATTTTGTCCAGTTGGTTTGAGCGAAATTTCAATATTCACCTCATCGGCATACCGAATTCATTTGCCTTCTTGTTTTTCTTTCCTGTACCTTTATTTTCTCTCGCTCTTAAAATACGGAAACAAGACTAATTCAGCCTTACAGTTTTCTTTTTTAATCAGCAGGAAGAAATTTATCTTCTTCTATTACTTTATGAATATATAGTTTTTTCCAACTGTGCAACCTGCTAGTTCATTTATATTGAACTAAGACTGAGTTAATTTAAGTTTCTACTTAACTAAGACTGAGTTAATTTAGGTTTTCGTGTCTCGGAATACAGTTTAATAGCTATTCGTTGCAACATTAATGTTTGTATAATTGCAGACAAACTTTTCCAGATTAATAATCACTCGGAGGGCAATTTAATTTCTTACCTTGCCTGGTAATCCTTTATATTTCATTTTCCTTTAGCATTTCCACAGTGTCAACTCTGTAGACTCGTAAATACAGAGATGCGGTTCATGTTTTATTGACTTTCTTCAGCTGCACTCCCTTTTTTCGCATGAGCGTTTGAATAACATAGCTAATGCTTTACATCGAGCACCATGAATATATATATATTTTTTTTTTTTATTGGAGGTTTAACGACCACCGTGAGCAACTCAGTGGGCAATAAGCAGTCGCCCGTCCCTAATTTAGGGTCACTGGTTCCAGGGAAGGGAGAGAGAGCCAGTGCCGTAAGACAAAGACAATATCCATGCCTCACCGGGATTCGAACCCGGCCCCTTACGGACGAATGATCAGAGGCCATCGCTTAGACCACTGCGCCACCGGGGCGGCAATGAAAATTTTATACACTACTGTTTGTTAAAATCGCAACACCAAGAAAAGATAGCGCTATTCCAATGAACTTTATACACTGAGTGGTCTCTTTATTATGACCACCCCATCAGTACTTCGTTGGGCCGCCTTTTGCCTTTAATACTGCATCGATTCTTCGTGGCATGGACTCCACGAGATGTTGATAGGTGGTTTGTGGAATCTGAGACCATGCATGAAGAATAGCACTTTCCAAGAGTGTGAGATTGCAGGGTTGTAGATCCAGCTGTCTGATGGCTCGTTCAACTTCATCCCACAAATTCTCAATCGGGTTGAGATCTGGAAATTGTGGAGGCCATCTAAGCAAAGTAAACTCACCGGCATGTTCCTAACCCTAATCCTGTACCATACGAGCATTATGGCAGGACGCATTATCTTGTTGAAAGTAGCCATCGCCATTGGATTGGGATAAACCATCCACATGACAGGATGCACTTGGTCCGTAACGATGTTCAGATATGATGTACCAGTCGGACGTTGATCAACACGAACAAAAGGACCCAAAGCATGCCAGGAAAACATTCCCCAAACCATAACGTTGCCTCACCAGCTTGAAGGGTTGTAGCAATGCATTTGGGGTCCATGCTTTCGTTCTGTTTCCGCCAAATTCTTACTCGGCCATCGGCATGGTGCAACTGAAAATGTGATTCATCGGACCACATAATTTGTTTCCAATTATCGACTGTCCAATCCGTGCTCCTGTGCGAACTGGAGACGTTTTCTCTTGTTAACTGCAGACAGCAAAGGTGTTCGAACAGGCCTTCGGCTGCCGAATCCCATCCGATGCAGTGTACGGCGAACAGTGCTTGCAGAGTTCATTTGAGGGGGTATCCTTAATTACGATGGTCTGTAATTTGCTGCACTGTAGCCCTTCTGTTGTCTGTTACCAGTCTGAACACTCTCCGTTCCGCCCGAGCAGTCACTAGTCGATGAGGACCACACGTTGCACGTAGATACCCAGTTTTTTGGCTGACAGTCCAGTCTTTAAACACTTTAACAACAGCTGCTCTGGAACATTTCATGAATGCAGCGGTTTGGATGATACTCGCTCCATGGCTCCGAGTTCCTAACATGATCCCACTTTGAAAGTTCGTCAAATTGCATTTTTTACCCATCTCGTCACCCAAAAATCACTTCTGCTACTGTCACAAGCACTAAGCTTTCCCTTTTTATACTAACCTCGCCCTCTGGAGGCAACAGCGTGTAGCCATAGCTCATTTGCTTTAAACTGTCAGGTGGTCATAATAAAGCGGCCACTCAGTGTACAAGTGATTCCTCATGTTACAAGAGATAACTGATTATATTTGTAGAGCTATACAAGATCATTTCGCTTCGAAACTCAGTATCGTGTGAAACCACCTGGAACAAATATAAACAACCTCCACACGGGGTGACGCTGAATAAAAGAGGTTTTTGATATCTTTCTGGGAAATAGCCAGCCAGGCAGCTTCTATGCGAGACCAGAGTTCATTTGTGGTGAGTGGGGGAGGCATTTGACCAGCTAATTGTTTAACTGGCATGTCCGATGGAGGACATATCCGGTGAATGTGCAAACCAGCTGTATCTGTCGTGCATGGAAGATGCCTTGGATATTCCGGGCCACATGTTGCCTAGCATTGTCCTGGTGGAATGTAGCACCAGGACAACTCTGAAAGAAGTGTAACACCTCTTCCTCTAAAACATCCCGTAGCTGTGGCTGATGAGGATTCCCTGAATTCGTATCAGGTGAGATGGCGAATCGAACCCAATCACACGCCAAACCATGACGCTCGGCGTTGGACAGGTATGACGCTGCAAGTTGACGTTCACCACAATGTCTTCGAACACTTATGCGACCATCATGGTGCATCAAAGTGAGTAGCAACTCGTCAGAAAACACGACCTGTTGCTAATCAGAGCGCCAATGTCTGTGTTCGACACTACATTTAAGCCTGAAGCGCTTATGGTTGAGGTCAAAGGAATGCGCAGCAATGGGGTGCTAGCGACCAGTCCTTTATTAAGCAGACGATTTCGAAATGTGCTGGAGGACAAAGCCTGGCTTGTGACAATGCTCCACTGCTGCGCTGTCTCTGTGCAATAGGTCACTCCTATGCGGCATAGGTGTCTGATATTCTGTACAATTGTGCGATTTGCGGTCCATTTCTGAGATTTCTGTAGGTCCCAGCCTCATCTGTCAACTGTCTCATGTGTCTCAATTTGTTGGTATTAGCTTGAAGCTAATACCAACAGGTTGTGACACCTGTTGGAAAGGCTGTGGGTATTAGCGTGAAGCTTGCATATCCCGCTAACTTTAAGCTAATACCCACAGCCCTTCATGGTGTTGCGATTTTCACAAACAATAGTGTTCTTCTGAAAATACTTCAACACGCCGCACGTTACTGCTATGAAGCCAGCACCTAACAACTCGCATACGGGAGGTACTTTAAAACAAGTTAGTAAAATCATGCAATGCATTGATTATAATACGCTTTCCAACATTACAGAAATCATTACTCAAGTTATCACTCAAGTTATCACTCAAGTTATGAGAATAATGTCTGTGGAATAAATCTTGGTCCTGTGCCCTGACCTTTGATCCCATTTCGATGATATTCAACAGAACCGGCTTGGTATATGTCCGAAATAACATGATAATGTTTTGTCGCAGTCGAAGCATTTTTACGTAAGTTATGATGCATAAGGGTTATGGAATAGATCCCGCATCTGTGTCCTAACATTTGACCCCATTTCACCCATTTTCAATAAGGTTTGTCGCCAAATGGTCCCCTACCACACACTAAAATTTCATCGATAACGAACCATTTTTACGTTAGTTATGGCGCATAACAGCAGTGGAATGGATCCCTCTCCTATGTACTGACCTTTGACCGCATTTCGTTCACTTTAAATAGAGTTCCTTCCCAGGTGATCCCCTACCAGATACTAAAATTTCATCAAAATCCAACGGTTGTTACGCGAGTTATCGTGCTGACGGACATACGCACACAACGCGTGACGTAATGAGGCAGAATCGCGACCATCTGCCCGCCGCAAGAGTGTGACGTCATAATTTTTTTTTTTTTTGATTGGAGGTTTAACGACTACCGTGAGCAACTCAATGGTCTATAAGCAGTCGCCCGTCCCTAATTTAGGGTCACGGGTTTCAGGGAAGGGAAAGAACCAGTGCCGTAAGACAAACACAACATCCATGCCTCACCGGGATTCGAAACCGGACCCCGTTCGGACGAATGATCAGAGGCCATCGCTTAGACCACTGCGCCACCGGGGCGGCGCAGTGGTCTAAATCTTTAATAGGATCTGCACACAACGCGTGACGTAATGAGACAGATGGCGTGACCGCGCGCCAACATTCTCAAACGCGAGTTGTGACATCATAAGATTTCTAAGCATTGGTAACATTAATGGAACAACGCCATCACTAAAAACGTTATAATTCGGAGTGGTTATTTAACCCACTAAACGAATTCTTCTAAAGTCGAGATCAAGCTAAAATCGATTTCTAGTAGCAGAAAACGGTAGGTTAACGACTTTCATCAAATTCTTCGAGCCGTTTTCAAAATAAAATGTACATACATACATACATACAAGAATTGCTACCTTAAGGTTAACGTCAAGTAAATTTGCTTTCCTATACTTCCAATGGAAAAACTTTTGTACACATTTTCTTCACAGTTAATGCGTTCCCAAGGATGAAAATTTGAACATCGATTAAAATATCTTCATTTTAAAACTTGCAATACTTAATATTTTCTAAAACATAACCATAATTATGCAATTCAACACTTGTTTGTCTACTGACGTCATGAAAATACAGGTCGCGCCATCTTTTTCTGGACAATTAATGCGTTCACAAGGATGAAAATTTGAACATCGATTAAAATAGCTTCATTTCATAACTTGGAATACCTAATATTTTCTCAACCATAACCGTAATTATGCAATCCAACATTTTTTTGTCCACTGACGTCATCAAAGTACAGGTCGCGCCATCTTTTCTCTGGTTTCAACACCACCAAAGGAAAAGGTTATTGATTTTTAATATAAATATGGTTTTGTTTTAGAAAATATTAAGTTTTCCAAGTTATAATATAAAGTTATTTTAATCGATATTCAAATTTTCATCCTTGGGAACACATTAATTGTGAAGGAAATGTGTACAAAAGTTTTTCCATTGGAGGTATAGGAAGATAAATTACCTGACGTCCACCTTAATAATATGGGATAAGTACAATGGAATGGATCGCAATCCTATGTCCTGACCCTTGACCACATTTCGTCCATTTTCAATAGGGTTCGTCCCCAAGTGGTCCCCTACTACATACCGAAATTTCATCGAAATCGAACCATTATTACGCACGTTATGACGCATAAGGGCAATGGAATGCATCCCGATCTTATGTCCTGACCTTTAACCCCACTTCACCCATTTTGAATAGGGTTCGTCTCCAGTCGGTCCCCTACCACATAGCAAACTTTCATTGAAATCGAACCATATTTACGCAAGTTATGACGTATAAGGGCAATGGAATGATCCCGCTTCTACGTCGTGACCTTTGACCCCATTTGTCGCATTTTCAATAGGGTTCGTGACCTTTGACCCCATTTGTCGCATTTTCAGTAGGGTTCGTCCCCGGGTGGTCCCCTACCACATACTAAAATATCATCGAAATCGACCCATATTTCCGCCAGTTATCGGGACCGACGGACGGACGGACGGACAAAGCTGGAGCATATATGCTTCTTCAACCTACGGTTGGAAAGCGTAAACAAAGACAACTTAATAAGAAGATTTGTTGCTATTTGTAGATCGAGGAGGTGCATCTCTACGCAACACTAGCTAACAAATCAACACTGGCTGACGAGAAGTTCTTGTCATTAGCTATAACGAGGTATGACACCTAGCAGAAACTTACCGTAAAGAATCCTTGTTGATACCGAATGTCTGGAATGCCAAATTTGATCACGAGATAATTGCATTTACGAGTATAGTTGGTGACATGCCTACTTCAGAGGTAACGCGAATGTCAAAACGGTTTGATGCGACGATAAGCTCCGTCAGTGTAAAATCAAGCGGTAAAATAACAGGCTCATGAGAAGTAAGATATGGGCTCTAATTCCATCACGGAAAATTTTGGGCTTTTACGTCATATTGGCACCCAGAATTTAAATGAATCTCCTGGCGGTGAAGTCCAAGAAAAATGCGTGATGCTTCTTCCACACGTCATCTAGAACTGCTCGGTGATGTTGCGACAGGAATGGCAACACAACAGCTTGTAGCATGTCCTTGACGTACCGTTGAGCTATGAGGGGGTGCGGAGGACTACCAATGGTGTCCGGCTATCGTAGGAAATGGTCCCCCATACAGTCACTCCCGGTGTGCAAGCCATGTTCCGTACTACGGTAAAGGCAGGATCCATGACGTGTCATAAGTCTCGTATTTTCTAGGACTGAATCAAATCACACTTTAATGTCCTCCAATAGCCTATGTTGCCCAGCATAAATGCGACTGAACATATTTCGGAGCATGTGGATCGTCAGCTACGTCTTCTGGACCATCCATCATGAACAATGGGCGCGCTAGGGGTAGAACGTATAGAGATATACGGCATACGAGTGGACAACATTCGGGAGCTTGTGAGAGTTTTGCCATGGCAAATAGTTGCAGCGTCGGCGTCTCACAGAAGACCTACACAATATTAGGTATGTTGTCAGAATATTTTGCTTGTATGCAGTGTAAGGGTCGGGTATTTTGATTACCTTTATTTTGAATTATAACCAAATAACTGGTTAACTCAAAGCGTCAGTCCCACTATTTTAAACCCATCTTATTTGAAGAGAGCTTCCAACTTTATGTGTCAGCTTATACTCTAATTTAACATTTTCTTCTTGCCTCCTGTGCGGGCGGTCGTAGTGTGCGATGGGTTTGCCTCCTCCGGGCGCTCCGTGGTAACAATGGCACACACAACAGCAACTAGGGCTTCTGTGAATCTTGGAGAGGTGCAAGCTAGTTCTGTGTGACATTGGCGAAAAGACCCCAACTCACTGGGTTTTGTTCCAGAATCCTTAGGTTGAATGACCAACTGGAACCCTCAGCTGTGGGATAATCTCCCACACTGATGTACTTACCTGATTAAAAAGACAAAAAGAAATAATAAGAATGACTCAAATGTGGGATATGGTGGACCTACCACACTTGAGAAGGACAGTCCACCACGGAATTGACCTGGACTTTCTAAACGGCGTATGAGAAAGCGATCTCGGCTGAGTGAATGTAAGATTGGTGTATGAAATACTAAAGGTATAAATGGCAAGATGAGTGAGGCGATTGAAAAGATGAATAAGTATAGACTGGATGTGCTGTGTGTAAGTGAAACCAAAAAGAAGGAAATCGGGGTAGAAGAAGTTAATGGCACGGTGAGTGTGTGGTCTGGAGTATTGGATAACATGAGAGGACATGCTGGTGTAGGCGTGATTTTAAGTGAAAAGATGAAGAACAACTTGATTCACTATAGTTGCATAAGTGACAGAATTCTCTGGATTCGTTTGAAAGTGAAACTTCAGAGAATTGTAATTGTTGTAGTGTATGCTACTTGTGACTCGAAACCTTCTGATAAGGAAGAAGATTTCTGGAATGAGCTAAAAGCTGTTTTGAGCCAGTTTGGTGCTAAAGAAAAAGTTTATAATAGTAGGGGATTTCAATGCTAGAGTAAGTGTGCAGAATGCCATTTCTGACAATGTTCTGGGTAAGTTTAATGATCCTTGTGTGAATGATAATGGTGAAAGATTAATTGAACTCTGCATTGAGAATGATTTGTGTGTATCTAATATATTTTTCACCCACAAGTATATACACACATATACTTGGGAAAATCGTACTCTTGGTCAAAAGAGTGTGATAGATTTTGTTTTTTACGATCAGCGTTTGAAACACTTAGTTGTTGGCACCCGTGTGATGAGAGGTGCGGATGTTGGTTCTGATCATTACTTGGTAGTGTCACGAGTGAAACTTAATGTTGGTTAGAGGAAAAGGAATAGGAAGAGACCCAGGATAGAAAGAATAAAGGTTGATAGGTTCCTTGAAGATCATCAGCGGTATTCTGACTTACTCAGAGAACGACTGAAGGATCTGAAGTCTGGTGAGAGGGATGTAGAAAAGAAGTGGGAATGTTTTAAGAACTGTGTTGTCACTGCTGTTAAAGAGGTCTGTGGCACCACAATAGTGGGTAACAATAGAGGTGATGCTTGGTGGAATAGTGAGATTGATGAGGCAGTAAAGAAAAAGAAGGAAGCCTATTTGGGGATGTTACAAGGTAGAGTATCTGTGGATGAATATCGCTATCAGAAGTGTGAAGCTGCTAAGCTGGTTCGCCACAGTAAGGCAAAAGATAGGAAGGAGAAAGTGGAAAAGCATGAACTGGCTTTTTGGAAAGATAGAAAGTCCTTATGGAAGTACATGAGACTCAGGAAAAATAGGGGAAACAAAGTTGTAAGTTGTGTGAAGAATGAGATTGGGGAAATGATATGGGAGCCCAATGAGTTAAGTGACAGATGGGGCGAATACTTCTGTAAGTTATTAGATCAGGAGAGCAAAAATGATTCTGAGACAGATGCAGATGATGTCACAATGAGCGATGAAAGCACAGGAGGGATCTCAAGAGAAGAAGTGTGTAAAGCTCTAAAATCTCTTCAGAATGGTAAGGCTCCAGGAGTTGATGGCATAACTGCAGAGATGTTGAAGAATGGTGGTGACTCTATAATTGACTGGTTAACTGAAATTTGTCAGTTGTGCTTGGAGTTAGGAATGGTCCCTCGGGATTGGAAGGATGCTATCATTGTTCCTTTGTATAAGGGAAAATGTGATCAGACTGAATGCAAGAACTATCGTGGTATTAGCCTACTGAGTGTGCCAGGGAAAGTGTTTGGTAAGGTTGTTATTGAAAAAGTACGGGGTCTTACATCAGAGAAAGTGTGGGAAGTTAAGAGTGGTTTTATGCCTAGTAAAGGCTGCACTAACCAGATTTTTGCATTACGCATGATGATTGAAAAGTATCTGGCTGTTGGGAAGAAAGTTTTTACAGCCCTACTAGATTTAGAGAAAGCTTACGACCGAGTCAATAGTACACTTTTGTGGAAAGTATTGAATGAATATGGTGTTACTGGGAATCTACTTAATGGTGTAAAAGCCATGTATGCTGGTAGTAGAGCTTGTGTACGAGTGAATGGTGTTTTATCCAAATGGTTTTCCATTGGTGCAGGAGTTAGACAAGGTTGTGTAATGTCACCATGGCTGTTTAATATATTTATGGACGCATGCATGCGTGAGGCCAAAAGAGATAATAGTGGTTTATGTTTGGTGATATCCGTGTGTGCAGATTGCTGTATGCTGATGACACTGTCCTGTTGGCAGAGAGCATAAGTGAGTTGCAGAGTATATTGACTCGAATGCACGAAGTTTGCATGAAATTCAAACTGAGTATAAATAAGGGAAAAACCAAAGTTATAGTGTTTGAGAAAGGAATGGGTAGCACTGAATGTAATGTAAGTATAAATGGCATTGTGATTGACCAGGTGAGTGAGTTTGTGTATTTAGGATTGTCAGATAGAACAAGTTGGATGGTGAAATCAGTAGGCAAGTGAACTCTTCTTTGAAAGTCATAGCTGCTCTGGGAGGTTTTCAAAGGAATGATGGGTTCTCTAGAGATTCCCGCATGGCTGTGTATGAAACAGTAATTGTTCCTACTCTGATGTATGGCAGTGAAACCTGGGTACCTCAGAAGAAACATAGGAGTCGTTTGTGTGCTGGAGAAATGCGTTACTTACGTGGGGTCTGTGGCAAGACACGATCTCATTGTGTGAGGAATGAAAATGTATTGCAGTTGTGTGATGTGAAGCAAAATGTTGTTAGCAAGGTGGAGACCAATATGCTTAGGTGGTTTGGCGATATTGAAAGAATGAGTGATGAAATGCTTACTAAGAAAAATATTTTCAGCCCAAGTGGCAGAAAGGAAAGGCAGAGGAAGGCCAAGGAAGACATGGGTGTATCAGATTCAGGAGTGTCTGCATGAGAAACAGATTATGAGTATGAAGTATAAAAGATCTTGTGCACGGCGTGTAATGGATATCAGTGAAGCACGAGTTGTATGTCAAGATCGCTGTAAATGGCGAAGTTTGATACGACAACAATAAGTAAAAATATCTGGAAGTTTGTATTTCTTTTTGAGGCTAACCTCTGAATCTCAGAGAACAGCTTAGTGATATGTAGTGTAATGTAATGTTCTTGCCTCCTGTACTCTTATGTATATTTTGGTTTATTCTCGTTAGAATTTCTAAACTTAACGCTACATTTTCTCTCTCGCAGAAAAATGGTTTTGGCAGCCTTACGGCAGGTCAAGAGCATGGCGTACGCGAATGAGTGTAGTCAGAGGGTTGTTTAATTGTATCAGGGGTTTCAGAGTTTGATTGGTGAAAGTTGATTGGTTTTTGTTCTGACGTAGCTGTGTTTTGAACTTCTAACATTGGATTCAACGCTTTCTAGTTTTAAAAGCCTTAATCGTTTGTTGAATGTACCGAGACTTGACGATTATTTTGTGTCAAGCATTTGTCTGATATTGACGAGATCGTTGACTGAACGTCATTGAACTTATATTTTGCATTTGATGCTGTCTCGACTTGCACCGAAGAGCCAAACAATTATAACCACCTGCAGCCAAAACAACTCTTAAGAGGCAAGGAATGGAAGCTGTAAGATTTCTAAAGGTTTCTTGTGGTACCTGGTGCCAACACATAACCAGCAGTACCTTTAATTCCTGTAAGTTTACGTGTTTGAGCTGCTGCAGATAAAATGTTCTTTTCCAACACAAACAATACATGTTCGATTGGAATGATAGCTGGGGAATTTGGAAACCAGGGCATTACCTCGACGACTTCTTCATGTTCCTCGAACCGTTCTCGAACAATTCGGGCAGTATGGCATGGTGCATTATCATCTAAAAGAAGGCACTTCTAAAGGGAAATACGTTTGCCATGAAAAGATGTTCCTGGTCTGCACCGATGTTTACATAGGTGGTAGACATCATAGTTTTCAGAAGATGGAAGACTGGACTTAGAGTTTCGCAACAGGACATTTTCAAAAAGCATTACACTTCCTTCTCTGGCATATTTTCGTCCCACGGTGTATCCTGGTTAAACCACTTCCCCAGGTAAACGACCCACCCGTACCCGGCCGTCTACATGGGGGATAAGAAAACGAGATTATGGGACCAGAAGACCTTCTTCCAATCATTCAAGGCAAAGTTTTGATGCTAGCATAACCGTTGAAGGCACGTTGCACGGTTAATCGAGGTTAGCATAGCCACTGGAGTGGCCTCTGGCTATACAGCCACATGTTCAGCTAGATTATATGCACTGTGTATGGTGACACATTACTCTCGACACCAGCATTGAAATTACCACCCAGTTGGGCCTACAGAATCTCTTCTTTGGCTCGTACCATACAGAATAGCCTACGCTCACCTGTAGCATCGATGAGCCGTGGTTGGCCCACACCTTGCCATAGTATCCCTTCTGTTGGCTCGTACCATACGTGGTAGTCTTCGCTCACCTCTGGCATCGATGACCCGTGGTCGGCCCACAACTTGCCACAGTATCCCTTCTGTTGGCTCGTACCATACGTGGTAGCTTTCGCTCACCTCTAGCATCGATGAGCCGTGGTCGGCCAACATCTTGCCACAGCATTCCTTATCTCGTACCAGACGGGGTAGTTTTTGCTCACCTCCAGCATCAATGAGCCGTGGTCGGCCCACACCTTGCCACAGTATCCATTCTGTTGGCTCGTACCTTACGTGTTAGCCTTCGCTCGCCTCTAACATCGATGAGCCGTGGTCGGCCCACATATTGTCAGAGTATCCCTTCTGTTGGCTCGTACCATACCTGATAGCCCTCGCTCACCTCTAGCATCGATGACCCGTGGTCGGCCCAAACCTTGCCACACTATCACTTCTGTTGTCTCGTACCTTACGGGGTAGCCTTCGCTCACCTCCAGCATCGATGAGCCGTGGTCGACACACACCTTACCACAGTATCTTTCTGTTGGCTGGTACCATACGGGATAGCCTTCGCTCACCTCCAGCATCAATGAGCCGTGGTTGGCTTACAGCTTGCCACAGTATTCCTTCTGTTGGCTCGTACCATACGGATAGCCTTCACTCACTGCTAGCATCGATGAGCCGTAGTCGGCCCACACCTTGCCACAGTATCCCTTCTGTTGGCTCGTACCATACGGGACAGCCTTCGCTCATCTCTCGCATTGATGAGCCGTAGTCGTCCCACACCTTGCCACAGTATCCCCTCTGTTGGCTCGTACCATACGGGATAGCCTTCACTCACTGCTAGCATCGATGAGCCGTAGTCGGCCCACACCTTGCCATAGTATCCCTTCTGTTGGCTCGTACCATACGGGATAGCCTTCGCTCATCTCTCGCATCGATGAGCCGTAGTCGTCCCACACCTTGCCACAGTATCCCCTCTGTTGGCTCGTACCATACGAGATAGCCTTAGCTCACCTCTAGCATCAATAAGCCGTGATCGGCACACACCTTGCCACAACATCCCTTCTGTTGGCTCGTACCATACGGGATAGCCTTCGCTCACCTCCAGCATCAATGAGCCGTGGTCGGCCCACAGTGTCTCTTCTGTTGGCTCGTACCATACGAGATTAGCTCACCTCTAGCATTGATGAGCAGTGTCTGGCCCATACTTTGCAGACGGTTCGTGATTTTTCCTTGCTCGAAATTTTTTGGAAGGTACTAACCACGGCTGACCCTGAGTATCCCACTCGCCTAGCCGTCACGGAAATCCTCTAACCCAGCCATCTGACCATTATAATTTGGCTTTTGTCAAACTCTCATGAATCTGCTACTCTTCCCGGTCTGAAGAACAAGAATAATAATGCTTAACAGAGCTCAGTATCAAATGTTATTGATACCAATTCATGACCTTCACACGTGATGTCATTTTTCTGCAGTTTATTTGTTTATTTATTTGCCATGTTACACGCAGTTAATTCTGTAACAAAGTAGCAGGGAACCAGGGAAAAGGGCTAATTTTTTCTGACTAGCCCCCCGCCCCTAAAATAAGAAAAATATCAAGTCGAGCGGTTACATATTTTTAGCTCGTCTTTGGTAAAAAAGATCGTGCTTACGTTATCGGTTTGTCCGTCCGTCTGTACCCACGAAATCTCTGAAACTATCAGTCCGATTTGAAAAATTCTTTTTTGCATTGGGAAGCTTGAAATATGCGAATGATGATCTTTCATTTTTTTTTTTACCTAGTGCAATTTTGCCGCTAGAAGGCGTACATGCAGATGATGTCGAATTCAAAAATACGTTTTATTCCACATATTTGCTTCTAAACATCCGATTGAAAAAAATATTTTATCTTTCGATTTCATTTATGCCGAAGAATATTTTAGATATAGTTACTTTTTCAAATTACTCATAGATTTTCCGCTAGCAGGGTAAAATTAAATTACATTTTCCTCGATAACTCTTCTTCTAAAACTCCGATTTGAAAATGTTTTCTTCAGCGGATACATCCTCTGATGAAAAATCTTTTGCATATAATTTCAAATTTCTGGTAAAGAATACTTTCGCCGCCAGGGAGCGTAAGTGCTAATTTTTTGCTTCTGATGTATTTGCCACAAAACCTGAGCTTCTAAAACATCGATTGAAGAAATTATTTTGTGGACTGATGCCACACACATCGATAAACCTTTTTGGAATACTTTTTTCTAAAATATTCAACAGTTTCTCCGCCAGAGGCGTAGACGTACATCTCATTTTTGTCAATATCTCTACTTCTAGGAGTCCGATTTGAAAAATTCCTTCTTTGTTGGATAGTGTTTTCCGTGTGATATGTTTTTTATATAATATCAAAATTTTCAAGTGATTTATAGACTTTCCGCTAGGGGGCCTTTTAATGTAAATTGCGTTTCCCCTTATATCTCTGCTTCTAGATCTCCGATTTAAAAAAATATTTCTGCACCGGATACAGCTCCTGATGGGAAATCGTTTGCACATAATTTCTGAATTTAGCAAAAAATGGTTTGTCCACGAGGTGGCGTAAGTCTTAATTTCCGCTTCTGGTGTATTTGCAGCAAAATATGAGCTTATAAATTCTCGATTGAAAGAAAAGTCCTTTGTTGACAGATACTACTCATATCGACCAACATTTTAGGAACATTTTCTTCTTGAAATAATGCATGGTTTCTACGCCAGGGGGCGTAGATGTATATCTTATTTTTGTCAATATATCTACTTCTAAGAGTCAGATTTGAAAAATTCCTTCTTTGTTGGATAGTGTTTCCGATGCGAAATGTTTTTCCTATAAATTCAAAATTTACAAGTAAATCATAGACTTTCCACTAAGCGGAGAAAGATAAATTGCGTTTTCTGCGTTATTTCTGCTCCTAAAGCTCCGATTTGTAAAATTCTTCCTGTATCGCATACAAGACCTGATGGAAAATATTTTTCACATAATTTCTAATGTTTGGTAAAGACTAGTTTGGCCACCAGAGGTCATATGTGTTAATTTCTGCTTCTGATGTAATTGTAACAAAATCTGGGCTCCTGAAAACTCGACTAATTTTGTTTTCATGGGCCGATACGGCTTATATGGATAAACCTTTTGAGAATACTTTCTTCCTAAAATAATGCGTGGTTTTCCCACCAGGGGACGTAAAGTCACATCTTAATTTTGTCGATATCTCTGTTTCTAAGAGTTCGTAAGCTCACGATTCCGTTTACAGCAATATCTGAGAGATTAAAAATCCGATTGAAAACCTTCTTTCTTTTGTCAGATCTATTGTTTTCCATACCGGTTCCATTGACTCTGAATAGCTTTGATAAATATAATTTGCGTCAGAACGGTTTCAAAAGACGTGCTTATTACATCCGAATATTCGGTGTCATCTTTCTTGTTCAACTTATATATACACATTTGCAATACGATATAACTAAGATGCATGAAATTTAATTATTGACATAGTATTCCTTCAGTGCGTTTTTAAACAATACAAAACTGGCAAGTGATTTTATATTAATCGGGAACCCGTACCAGATCCGGGGGTGATGAGCAATAATATTGAAAACAAGTTAGTAAAATCATGCAATGCATTGATTATGATACGCTTTCCAACATACCAGAAATTATTACTCAAGTTATCACTCAAGTTATGTGGAAAATGGCTGTGGAACAAATCTCGCTACTGTGCCCTGACCTTCGACCC
This sequence comes from Macrothele yani, assembly GCA_039090855.1. NCBI lineage: Eukaryota > Metazoa > Arthropoda > Arachnida > Araneae > Macrothelidae > Macrothele > Macrothele yani. The sequence continues at coordinate 86,449,650 of CM076998.1, read as the reverse complement.
CATTTCGATAGTATTAAATAGAATTTCCTCGGTGTACCCCCGGAAGAACATACTATAGTTTCGTCGCAATAGAAGTATTTTTCGTCAAGTTATGAGGATAATGGCTGTGGAATAAATCTCGCTTCTGTGTCCTGAGCTTTGACACCATTTCGATGACATCAAACAGAACCTTTTCACTACATCTCCGAAACAACATAATAAAGTTTTCCTGCAATCGAAGCATTTTTACGTAAGTTACGACGCATAAGAGCAATGGAATGGACCCAGCTTCTATGTCCTGACCTTTGACCCATTTCACCCATTTTCAATAGGGTTCGTCCCCAGGTAGTCCCCTACCACATACTAAAGGTTCATCGAAATCGAAAATTTCTTACGCAAGTTATGACGCATAAGGTCAATGGAATGGATCCCTCTCCTATGTCTTGACCTGTGACCCCATTTCGTCCATTTTAAATAGGGCTCGTCCCCAGGTGGTGTCCTACTACATACTAAAATTTAATCGAAATCGAATTATTTTTACGCAAGTTATCGTGCGGAAGGACGGACAGACAGACAGACAGACAGACAGACAGACAGACGGACAAAGCTGGAGCATATACGCTTCTTCAACCTACGGTTGGAAAGCGTACAAAAGCGCATAAAAAAAGAGCGCATGTAAAAAAGCATAGAATTAAAAAGTTATCACACCCATGGGTTTGATAACTATGTGCAGGATAACATAAATTTATTAAGTTGAGGTGTTGGTTTGCATATAAGCACGCTCATGTACTGTATTTGCAACATCAGTCGATAACAGTATAATCTCTCAAAGATTAATTATTTATAAAGACTGAAGAAGATTTTCACATTTTCCAGTGGATTCAACAAACGAACGAATTCTTTTTGTAAAAAGTAAATTATATGAATGTTACATTTATAGTTGACCTACTCCACACAAGCAGACGATAAGACAATAAGGGATAAATAAAAGAAAATTAAAGTGTTAATTTAATATTTAATGGGGACAGACTGCAGACTCTAGATAAAACCCCTATTCGAGACCCCAAGTCCCACGAAACAGCTTCAACATGGGCATCCCCTTTTAAATAATCCTATTGCTTCGATTTTCATGAAAACGCATTAATCATAATATTTTGGCTCTTCGATGTATTTGAGAATCATTTAATAAGTTCATTCTCCACATATCACAGACAAAATATTTTGTTTTACTTTCGCTTGGCCCTCCTGCTAGTTGATTTTTAGCACGTCTTTTGTAAGAAAGATCGTGCTTACGTTACCGGTGTGTCCGTCTGTCCGTCAGTCCGTCCGCCTGAACCCACGATATCTCTACAACTATCAGTCCGATTTGAAAAATTATTTTTGCATTGGGAAGCTTGAAATAAGCGAATGATGATCCTTCATTTCGTTTTTTCGTAGCAATGCACAATTTTGCCGCTAGAGGGCGTAAATGCAGGTGATGTCGAATTCAAAAAATACGTTTTATTCCACATATTTGCTTCTAAACATCCGATTAAAAAAATTATTTTATCTTTCGATTCCATTTATGTCGAAGAGTATTTTAGACATAGTTACTTCTTCAAATTACGAATAGATTTTCCGCTAGGAAGCGTAGAAGAAAATTACATTTTTCCCGATAACTCTTCTTCTAAAACTCCGATTTGAAAATTTTTTCTTCAGCGGATAAAATTCCTAAAGGGAAAATTCTTTGCATATAATTTCAAATTTTTTGGCAAAAAATACTTTTGCCACCAGGGGCGTAAGTGTTAATTTTTGCTTCTGAGGTATTTGCCATAAAATCTAAGCTTCTAAAATATCAATTGAAAAAATTATTTCGTGGACTGATTCCACTCACATCGATGAACCTTTTCGGAATACTTTCTTCTTAAAATATTCCACAGTTTCTTTGCCAGGGGGCGTAGATGTATGTCTTACTTTTGTCAATATCTCAACTTCCAGGAGTTCAATTTGAAAAATTCCTTCTTTATTGGATAGTGTTTCCAGTGTGACATATTTTTCATATAATTTCAAAATTTTCAAGTAATTCATAGACTATCCGCTAGGGGGCGCAGAGGTAAATTGCGTTTCCCCCTATATATCTGCTTCTAAATCTCCGATTTAAAACATTCTTTCTGCACCGGATACAGCTTCTGGTGGTAAATCGTTTGCACATAATTTCTAATTTTTGCAAAAAAATAATTTGGCCACCAGGTGGCGTAAGTCTTAATTTCCGCTTCTGATATATTTGCAGGAAAATATGAGCATCTAAATTCTTGACTGAAAACAATCATCGTTTGTATACCGATAGTACTCACGTCGGAAAACCTTTTAGAAACATTTTATTCATAAAATATTGCATGGTTTCTACACCAGGGGGCGTAGACGTATATCTTATTTTTGTAAATATCTCTACTTCTAGGAGTCCGATTTGAAAAATTCCTTTTTTGTTGGATAGTGTCTCCAGTGTGACACGTTTTTTATTTAATTTTAAAATTTTAAATTAATTCATATACTTTCCGCTAAGGGACGTAAAGATAAATTGCCCCCCTTCCCCCTATATCTCTGTTTCTAAATCTCCGATATGAAAAATTCTTTCTGCACCGGATACAGCTCCTGGTGGGAAATCCTTTGCACAAAATTTCAAATTTTTGTGAAAAATGGTTTGGCCACCAGGTGACGTAAGTCTTTATTTCCGCTTCTGATGTATTTGCAGCAAGATATGAGCTTCTAAAAACTCGATTGAAAAAAAGTGGTTTGTTGATCGATACTACTCATGTCGATAAACCTTTTAGGAACATTTTCTTCTTGAAATAATGCACGGTTTCTACGCCAGGGGGCTTAGACGCATATCTTATTTTTGTCAATATCTTTACTTCTAGGAGTCCGATTTGAAAAAATCCTCCTTTGTTGGATAGTGCTTCCGACGCAAAATGTTTTCCCTATAAATTCAAAATTTTCAAGTAAATCATAGACTTTCCGCTAGGGGCACAAAGGAAATTGCGTTTTCTGCGTTATTTCTGCTTCTAAAACTCCGATTTGAAAAATTCGTCTTGTATCGCATACAAGACCTGATGGAAAAGATTTTTCACATAATTTCTAATGTTTGGTAAAGAATGGTTTGGCCACCAGGGGGAACAAGTGTTAATTTCTGCCTCTGATGTATTTGTAGCAAAATCTGGGCTCCTGAAAACTTGACTAATTTTTTTTTTCTTGGACCGATAGTGCTCATATGTGAAAACCTTTTGAGGATACTTTCTTCCTAAAATAATGCATGGTATTCCTACCAGGGGACGTAAAGTCACATCTTATTTTTGTCGATATCTCTGTTTCTTGGAGTCCAATTTGAAAAATTATTTGTATGTTGGAGAGCGTTTCCGGTGCGAAAAGTTTATCATATAAATTCTTGTTTTTCTTAACGCACAAGTCTGCAACCAGAGGGCGTAAGCTCACGATTCCGTTTACAGCAATATCTGAGGGATTAAAAACCCTATTGAAAAACTTCTTTCTTCCGTCATATATTATTGTTTTCCATACCGGTTCTATTGACTTTGAATAGCTTTGATAAATTTAATTTGCGTCAGACCGGATTCAAAAGACGTGCTTATTACACCCGAAACTTTGGTGTCATCTTTCTTGTTAGATTTGTTTTCCGGAATTTATAAACTAGTTTTGAAGAATAGTTGCGTGTGGATTTTTAAGACGCTGCAGCAAAATGTTTTGTAGTGTACTTTATTATCGACGTTCATCCTTCTTTTTTTCTTTGAGAGATCCTTTCCAACATTTTGAATTCACAAAATGTTTTTACTTAATTACTTAGAAAATATTTGATTTTACTTCACAAAACTTGAGTTATACTAACTTCACATCTGTCGATATTATTTCTCTTTATTGGCTTATTTGTCCATTACCTTTTCCTCATTAAAGAAGATTTGAGCTGCAAAACTAAAAATAAAATGAAGAAACAGGCGTAATGGAAAACAAGTGGAGCAACTCAAAATTTAATAATACAAATTGTTCTAAGGGTATTTCATTTCTGTGTAAGAAGATTATATTTTATTCTACATTCCATGAAACACTGCATTAATGTTAGATGAAAAAGAAAATTGATAACATTTAAAAATATTGTTCTTCGATTTTTAATGAACGGAAAAGCTTGGCTCTTATCCCGCTAAGAAATGTAACAAGTAGTGTCAAATAAAATTTCAACGAAGAGATTTCTTCGTCAAATAAAAGAAATGAACTACATTCACTCACACTCTAAAAGGTCTACCCGATAAGTGCATTAAATATTTAAATGCATTTCAAAATTAACATTCTTTAGGGCAAGTTTTTTTTAGTTTTTTTAGCTTGCACCTTTTTAAAGTGATAGGTTAATAAGATTATTCAAAAGTTCTTTTATTTCTTACGAACGTTTTAAGAAATAGCTTTCTTTGCTCATAATTTTATGTATTAAGATATGCTTGACTCTCACACAAAATGGAAGATATATAAAACATGGCGTATTTGTCAACTCACGTTTTTTGTCATGTGGTATTATTATATGACATAAACACCGTAAAACACTGCGCACATTTTTCGTCAAGGTATACTGCTCCTTGTGAGAAATAAGGCAATCCATATCTCGGCTTGATTTGAGGAGTACATATGTAAAACTAATGATCTTGTAAAGGCTGCTCTGACATTAACTCAAGTGATATTAAAATTCTCTTGATATAATAGACACACATTCTGAAGTTTCGCGACGGTACGAGAAACTTGCCCAATGTTATCGGAAAATGAGGTAAAAAAACACCGTGAATGCCGAAATGCAACCACTTAAACTGTTTTTAGTCGCATTTAGCAGAAAGTTCAATACCGGAAGACATGGGCGCCAATAATTTAGTTTTCTGGCGGGAGAACACAGAACATACAGAAACACTGTAAAGACATTTTCACTATGCCTTCTTGTTGTCTCATCCTGCCTTCAACAGACAAATGTAACTGAAATTTAGAGCACACCAGAACTACATAAAATAGATGGATAAATTGGATTAAACAGCTTGTTAATAAAAAAAATGTGTTTTGTTCTTTTGAACGATACGTCTTTTGGCCAATTTTATTCCTTGCGCAATGAATTTCGAACGATCACTCATTCTATCACCAAGAAGGGAAAAATATCCTCAAGATAAAGCTCTGAAAAAAGCTTTTGAAAATCTTTGTCCAAATCTAAACGGCTGCTGAGGAGAATGGTATCATGTTTTTCATTCCTTCACCTTTGAAAATGTTCCGGACTGTACATATACATATCCTGTGCTCCAAAGCTCCAAGTTCAATGAAAAATCTCAATACTAATACGTTCTGCTGTAAATTTCCGGAACTTTTCTGGTATTTACAACATACACATGCATCCTAAAAAGTAGCAATCCTAAGCAGCTCAAAATTTTTTAGTCCCTTCCAAGAACAGAATTTCCTTATTCAGACTTTAGGAGTGGAAGTGCCCCTCATGTGTGTCCCCCCCCACCCATATGACAGTCTATGCGAGAAATGAACAGGAAGTCTTTAATCGCGCATACCTCTCTTTAACACCAAAGAACTTTACAGGAAAAACCTTCTAGTGACAGACAGGTTGAAAAAAATAGAACTTCCTGTCTTTCCAAACATACACACATTCAAGACACCAGAGTGACAACCAGAGAACGAATTTGTAGGTGCCAAAACATGGAAAAATATTTTTTATGTACCTGACAGAGAAAATGCCACACCACGAAAACGTGAACGCAGCGCCATGTAAATTACAGAGTGGGTGCACTCGTACAAATAATCCAAATGATTGCATTTGCAGGCCAATCCCAATCTGAGCGTAGGTTATAAGCGGACAACCAACCCGTGAGGTCATCAGTCGAGACGTCGTCACGGCAGCAACATGTGAGTGGTTCTGCTGCAGCATTGTCTGGAGAACAAACAATGGGTGCCAATACCGTTGAGACGCCGCCGTACGCGATTTCGTCAAACGCATGTGTACCTGAGAGGTGTCATCGTAGGCCTTCGTACCGCCGGATGGTCCTTTCGGCGTCGTATTGCGGAAGGAAACGCAACGTGGTGCCACAACCGTCGGTCGCATTTGGAGACGGTGGTCCCGTGAAGAATCTGTGCAACGTCGTAGGGGGACTGGGCGACGGACACGAACGTCCGCGCTCACAGATCTTCGCATCTGACGTCATGCCGTAGCGGACAGAAGGTCACGACGGGCGACATTTTGCGGAATATTCGAGGAGGCTTGGATGCCCCGATATTGACGCGGACAGTGTCGCACTGATTGTCTCCGTTGGGTTTGCTGTCTAGCCGTCCATTGCGAAAACTACCCTTAACAGCAAGCCATCGTCGTCACCGCTTGGCGTGGTGGCGCTCCAGAGCTGCGTAGGGGTGCCGAATGGAACAGTGTGGTGTTCGGCGACGAATCGCGGTTCTGTCCCACCACGGATGATCGCCGTGTGAGAGTCGGAAGGCGACGTGGCCAACGGGCGGATTCCTCCTCTATTGTGAAACGCTACACGGCCTGACAACGTGGAGTCGTGGTGTGGGGGTGCTGCCAGCGCCAACAGCCGCTCGCCGCTGGCACGCATTACGGGCACACTGACGCCACGCCGCTATGTTGACGAGATGCTGCGGCCCGTGGCACTACCGTATCTTCAAAGCATGCCAAACGCCGTTTTTCAACAGGGTAACGCCCGATCGCATACCGCTCGGATCGGCCTGAATGCTTTACATGATGTGCGGATGCTTCCGTGGGCGGCAACACAATTCCTCAACCTTTCGCCCATCGAGCATCTGTGGGACACGATTGGACGTCGGTTGAGTATCTTCCCACCCCTGCGAAATGAAAATGAACTGTCGACTCGGATCAACATCATATGGTCCACGTTACCCCAGGACTCTATTCGGACTGTCACTGCCTCAATGTCACGTCGGATTCAACGCTGTATCGCCCAAAATGGGGCCACACTCCTTATTAATCATCATGTATATTCGGCCACTGGAGCCTAATCTGTATGTGACTATTAACTCATTTGCTCAGTACGTACTTGGCTATCTGTGTGTGCAGTTTGGTCTGTTTTTTGTGCATTCCTTAATGATGTGGCATTTTCTCTGTCAGGCAGTGTAATTTCAAACCTATTTGTTAAAAATCAAAAATTATTTGTTGAAAAAAAAAATTATTTGCCAAAAATAGAAGTCCATTTTCTTCAATGATAATGCAACTACTTAAAGTTCTTTGGAGTTGCAGTGGACGTTTGTTTGCCATTAAATCTTGACTCATTCTTCTTGTGGACGATAATGCCACATGATGTCACATCCACCCTAGTTTTGCCGCTCCTATGGAGCACTGGTCTAAGATATGGCTTCTGATCTTTCGTCTGAGATGAGTACCGGTTCGGATCCCGTTGAGGCATTGATATTGTGTTTGTCTTACGGCAATGGTTCTCTCTCCCTTCCCTGGAGTCAGTGGTCCTAATTTAGATGCGGGCGACTGCTTATAGCCTATTAAGTTGCTCACGTTGGTCGCTAAAACCGAATCAAAAAAGAAATCAAAAGACCTAGTTTTGTTTATACGATGTTGTTGCGTTTTGTGTTACCATTCTTGGGCTTCGCATTTGAAGGATCTTTTTTCTCTCACAAACTCGCAATGAAAAAGCAAAACCCTAGTTAAAATTTGCCACATAAATTTATTCCGCGCAGTTATACAGCTCCTAGAAATACTTAGCTCTGTGAGCTTCACAACCACTTTTTAGCACTTTATATAAGATCAGAAAGAATAACAAGCTGACCGCAGCAATTCAATAAAACTACATCAACATCAGTGATAAGAAGAAAGATGACAGCTAATTTTTGGGTGTAATTAGCATGTCTTTTGAATCCGTTCTGATGCAAATTGAATTTATCAAAGCTATAAAGGTCAACGGAACCGATATGGAAAGCAATAGTTTCTAAAGGAAGAAAAGTTTTCCAATCGGGTTTATAATCCCTCAGATATTGTTGTAAAAGGAATTGTGAGCTTACACCCTCTGGTTGCAGACTTGTGCGCTAAGAAGAATATGAATTTATATGAGAAATAATTCGCACTAGAATCACTCTCCAACACAGAAATAATTTTTCAAATCAGATTCTTTGAAACACAGATATCGACAAAAATAAGATGTTACTTTACTCCCCCTGGTGGGAAAACCTTGCATTATTTTAGGAAGAAAGTATTCTCAAAAGGTTTTTCGATATGAGTGATATCGGTCCAAGAGAAAAAAATTTTGTCGAGTTTTCAGGAGCCCAGATTTTGCTGTAAATACATCAGAAGCAGAAATTAACACTTACTCCCCCTGGTGGCCAAACCATTCTTTACCAAACCTTAGAAATTATATGAAGAATATTTTCCATCAAGTGTTATATGCGATACAGGAAGAATATTTCAAATCGGAGTTTTAGAAGCAGAAAAAACGTAGAAAACGCAATTTACCTTTGCGCCCTCTAGCGGAATGTCTATGATTTACTTGAAAATTTTTGAATTTATATGAAAAACATTTCGCATCGGAAACACTATACAACAAAGAAGACATTTTTCAAATCGGACTCCTAGAAGTCGAGATATTGAAAAAAATATGATATACATCTACGACCCTGACGTAGAAACCATGCATTATTTTGAGAAGAAAATGTTTCTAAAAAGTTTGTCGACATGAGTAGTATCGGCCCACAAACGACTTTTTTCAGTCGAGATTTTAGAAACTCATATTTTGCTGCAAATGCATCAGAAGCGGAAATTAAGACTTACGCCACTTGGTGGCCAAACCATTTTTAAAAAAAATTAGAAATTATGTGCAAAGGATTTCCCATCAGGAGCTTTATCCGGTGCAGAAAGAATTTTTCAAATCGGAGATTTCGAAGCAGAGATATAGAGGGAAGCGCAATTTACCTTTACGCCCCCTAGCGGAAAGTCTATGAATCACTTGAAAATTTTGAAATTATATGAAAAACATGTCACAACGGAAACTCTATTTAATAAAGAAATATTTTTTTAAATCGGACCATTAGAAACAGAGATATTGACAAAAATAAGATATATATCTACTCCCTCTGGCGGAGAAACCATGCAATATTTTAAGGAGAAAATATTCCAAAAAATGTTTATCGACGTGAGTGGCACCGGTGACCGAATGACTTTTTTTAATCGAAATTTTAGAAGCTCAAATACATTAGAAGCAAGAATTAACACTTACACCCCCTGGTGGCCAAAGTATTCTTTACCAAAAATTGGTCATTATATTGTAAAAGATTTTTATCAGGATCTGTATCCGCTAAAGGAAACATTTTTCAAATCGTAGTTTTAGAAGAAGAAATATCGGATAAAACGTAATTTATGTTTTGGACCCCTAGCGGAAAAGCTATGCGTAATTTGAGAAAGTAACTATTCCTAAAATACTCTTCGACATAAATGGAATCGAAATATGAAAGACATTTTTTAATCGGATGTTTAGAAGCAAAATATGCGTTATGACATTATCTGCATTTACGCCCTCTAGCGACAAAATTGTACATCGTAAAAAAAAAACGAAATAAAGGATCATCATTCGTATATTTCAAACTTTCCAATGCAAAAAGAATTTTCAAATCGGTCTAATAGTTGCAGAAATATCGTTTCTACAGAAAGACGGACGGACGGACGGCCAAACCGATAACATAGGCACGATCTTTTTTTACAAAAAATGTACCAAAAAGGCGAGAGGTGCACGGGTAGGTCTCAAAATGCAACACCCTGTATTGGATTTGGGGACCTATCCCTGTGCTGCCTAAGCTTACGTGGGTAAGGGAGAACTTCTGGTTTCTCTTCTTCGAGCAGGAAGAGAAGACATTATTCGCCAATGCGCTGACACGGGTGAAACGAATCCTCATGGAGAGGAATAAATTCCAACCGCTCGATTCAGTTTTTTTGTTTTTTTTTCAAATTATTTTTTGCTGAATTTTAATACCGGATTTATTACAATAAAGATATAAAAAAATGAGGAAACCTGCAAATTTATTTATTTTTACATACTTTTGGAAAAATATGTATTTACATACAAAATTTTCGCAAACATATATGTTCAAGTTTTACCTTAGAATCGTTCCCTAGTGATTACGCCGAAAATTTGTGAAAATCTTTGGACTCATTATTATAAAAACAGTTTTAAAAATTCATAAATTTCGATAATAATTCAACGGCGTTTATTTCGTTTGATTACTCTTCTAAAATGTAGTATTGCTGTCATAAATTTTGATTTTTATGATGTCTCTTTATCTCTTTATTTTTTTCAGTGCTCATGTAGAGGGTATCAGTCTATCAGAGATATCACACATTCGTAAGATTGCTGTCCTAAATTCAGTCTATTTTTCCCCTCCGCCATTTCTTTTTGAAAAAAAAATCTTTATCTTACGACATGCATCAAAATCACATTTTTTGCACGTTTTTGTAAAATAGATGATCGTGCTTATGTTATCGGTTTGTTGGTCCGTCTTTCTGTGGACACCATATCTCTGTAACTATTAGACCGATTTTTCGGAGGTATAGCGAACCGGTTTTATTGAATATCATCAATATGGGATCAAGGGTCAGGGCACAGGACCGAGATTTATTCCACAGCCATTAATCTCATAACTTGAGTGATAACTTGAGTAATGATTTCTGGTATGTTGGAAAGCGTATTATAATCAATGCATTGTATAATTTTACAAACTTGTTTCAATTTTAGAAAGGTTTAGTACAGTTTCTAATACCTAAAAGAGACGGTTATGTAAAATATGGGATTTAAATTTTAATAAATGATCGGATTACCGTCCTGTGGTGAAACACGTTCGAAAACTGTGATGTTAAGAAGAGTGCACCATTAACGAATTTAACAACGTTTCTCAGTTGACACGAAATTTGTTTCATTCAATTCAAAAATGAAGAAGTTACGTTTTGTGTTGAAATATATAACTGACATATTTCGGGTAATATGAGATACATTTTTGTTAGGAAACTTGAACATATTTCCATCAGAAAGCGTGAATGTGTGCGGATACGACCATTAGAGGAAAGCAAACGGGAAGTCATTTTAAAAGTCACTTTGCGCTTCTTGTTCACTCTAATATTCAATTACATAGCCGAGATACCGAATTATAGCCAATGGTGAATAATGCAGAAGATAAGAAATCTTCATTTTCACAAGCCTTTAAGATTGCGTGTTTATCAATAGAATATAAAAAAAAACTATGCCACACCTTCAACCAACTCTGAGAGACATTTTATCACAATTTATTAATTAAATTGGGGAAAAGAAATTGAAATAAAATTCAATAAAGTGAAACATATGAACGAGCATCTCTATTCATTAGAAAAGATGATTATGTGTCGATTAATATTGAGTCCAGCGGTTCAAGATGAAAACCTAATTTATGCAAAATCCGCATGATTGCGCCCAATCTCCTCGAACGCTATTCGCTATATATTGGCTATTACAATATTTGCTCAAAGGTAAAAAAAAACAGCATTCGGAAGTAATGGTTCAGCGTTCCTCTTCCACTGTAATCTAGGAAGTTTGTGTTGTGCAACATTTCATCTAAGTTTCATAAATGCTTCATTTTATGATTCATATTCTTCCCGAAATTCTTCTCTGGCTTTCTTATTGAACTTTGTTCTTGTGTTGTGGAAGCTATGCCTACATCTTCGATTATTACATAACGGAGGCGGACTTTCCGGTTCTCGCTCCTTAATGGTAAAGTCATTAAATGCAGGAAATGAAACGCTATTCTCATTTGCTTTGTAAAGCACGTTCTCAGGCAAGAACGAAAAAATCCTATGACAAAAACAAATGAATCTCTAGGCATCTACGAGTAATTCAATACATCATTCGCACTGCTTAGGGAAACATTTTCCGAGAAAGCATCCAATGCCTGAACACCTAGGACTTATTGCTCAGGAAAACAATGATTACCCAATGACTTTTCATAGTCTGCGTTTTTTGTGTTAATAAGAATTTTCTGCGGAAATAATCACATAGTTAAAGAAAATATATTATGCGACGCTATTTATGGTAAAAAAAGCAAGCATTACTTTTTGGCAATTGTCCGTATTCACAAAGCGCTGCTAAATATTAAAACATCGAGAAGATTTTCCATAAGTTTTCGTTGCTGACGGTTTTTCTAATTTGACCACATCACAAATGTATCTCCTTCTGGTACTCCGCATGAAGCTTCTCGTATTTGGTCTAATAGAGGAAATATTCAAATTCCCATTGTTTTCTCCGAAGACACATTTCTTAACTGCACGTTTAACAGGAGCTGTAAAATTCGACGAAGTACAGTAGCAGCATCCGTTTAAACACTGTTTTTTAAGTTACTCGCTTTTCTCATATATACGTAAAATGTTACTGGTCCAAAAATTCGGAATTGCGCTTAATGTTAAATTTTATCAATTGTACTTTAATCAAATTTAGCTTCCTTCTCATTTATTCGTTAAATTGTGCTGTCGTGAATTAGAAATTCAAACCGTGTGATGTTCCTTATCAAACTCTCTTCCCACATTTCCGCTTCACCACAAATTCCGTTTTACATTTTACATTCGCCCCTCCCGTCATTCACAAACTTTACACTGTTAAAAATTTTGGTTCAAAGTTGCCCACATTATGGAGCAATTTCAAGCACTCACAGCACGATATGGTGCTAATTTGGCGCTTGCACTGTAAAGTGGTGCTTGAAATCATCTGACTTGCGCCATTTTTTCGTGAAAAGCACAAAATGAATGCAACGTAAGTGGTGCAATTTTGCACCGCTTTTTAGTGCAACTGAAGAAAACTGACCGTTTGTCTTCGTGATCGAAGCAGTGGACAAGAAGGCGTATCTGTATTATTGTGCTATGGAATTTTACATAGGACAAGAGATTGTTTGAATAATTCTGAAGAGTTAATTCAATTTTATAAAGCAGGACAAAATATTACGATGCCAGAGGTTAGTTTTGTCTTCATACTAAGGTGTGTAATGTGAATCGGGATTTCTCGATGATACCATGGGAATGGGGATTTCTCGATGAGGATGAGGTAGTAGGCTGAGCGAGGCATGGTGGGAGGTCTGATTATCCGTCATTGTACCCTAGCTAATCCTCTTATCACTCCTGTTAGGGGTTAAAAGTTTATTCTTGTTAGGAATCCGTCATTTTTGTTCCACGCCGGGGATCGAACCCGAGTCCACTTATTCCGGAACAAGTCGCTCTACAAACTGAGCTACGCAGACGTTCGTTGTCGCTGCTATCTGCCTTCATGTCGTGTGTGTCCTGCGTGACAGGCACGTCACAGCGGATTTGACGCTTATGACTGTAGACGAAGTAATTGTGAACAAAACTTGCAATGATAACGTCTCTAATGGCAACAGTGATGCCGATTCCCAAGTAAGTGCAGTAGCACAAAAAATTTAGCGATGGCTGAATTCGTTCGGCGTTGAAAGGACTTCGTTTATAGCGATATTACTGATGAAAAAACAATGTAATATCTCAATCTACTTGAAACCGCAGTGTTTCAACTTAAAAGTAAACAACAGTAAGTAATAATATTTTAAAACCATGTTGTTGTATATGTAATTTTTGAAATATACTACATCATATCTTCTTCTGTTAAAATATCAATCGTAAAGGAATTAGTAGTAATGCTTTGGATACTATGTGCGTATCGTATATGTACAATATAACGTATTTACAAGTGATGTACATCTATGCAGTATGTCGGAATTCAATAAAGTTAGAAACAAAAAAAGCTGTATGCAGAAGCTAACTCAAAATACTATTTCACCAGAAAACATAAAAACAAAGCTACATTTTACGTAGTATCTATCATAATAACACTAGCGGCTACGCCATACGTTGCCATAAAATAATGTGCTGCCATTTAGTGACCGAAACCAGCCATTTTGCTTTCATACGTTTGTTCAATTGTAGGTTAAATCTATTTGGTCCCTTAAAAACCGTATGAGCCTCCCTGGGGTTGAGTGGACTAAGCGCTGGCTTCTGACACGTCCGAGATGAGTACGGGTTCCGATTCGGGTGAGACATGGATGATATGTTTTTATTACGCCACTGGCTTTCTCCTTTCCCTGGAGCCATTGGCCTTAAATTAGTGACAAAAGACTGCTTGTAGTCCGTATAAACAGGCCATAAGCAATCGCCCTTTAACACTTCCTAGACTTATTCTGATTTTAAAGGTTTAAACCGTTTAAAGGAAGTTCCACTGTATATTGAAAACATCCGTGTTTAACTACAGTCGTGAAAACACCCGTAGGTATAATCTCTTTGAAAATCTGCTGTACTGAAGATGCTCACGTCAGTACTGTTAATAACACTTACGGAAATGCGAGAACACGCGTTCGGCTGTTTGAGGAGAAAACACGTGGAGAGGGAGTGAGACAAGGTAAAAGGATAATGACTAATGGTGATTATTTAACCCATTTTCGTTCTTGCAGTCAGTTATTTTTATATGCAGCCCCACAGAGCTTGCTTACAAGAGTAAAGAAATGAGATTAAAGATTCTCTTACAGGAAACAAAAGTGATGCACTTTTACAAGAACTGAAGATTTACAGGTATTTGGGATGAATTTAGAAGGAGCTGATACCTATATCTGCCTCTCACAACAAATATCAAGAGAGGGCTACATCAAAGAAAAAAATAATGGTCGCGTAAAACTTGGTTGGCGTTAATTTGAAAGAAAGTGTGCAATTTTCAAGAGCAATTCTCCATTAAGTTTTAAAAGAAAATTGTTTAGTAACTGCATCTCTCCAGTTCTTATTGATCAGAGACATGGACCTTAACTACAAAGTGACATACAAGGACTAGGTGCAATCCAAAGGCGCATGGAGGGGTACATGCGTAGTATAACTGAAAAAGATAGAATAGATAATAATGGATCAAGAACGCAAGAGAGAATTACATCGTGGTTGAAGTAAAGGCAATGAAGTGGTCATGCGCTGCACATGTGAGAACTCAGCACCGTTGGACAACTGAAACACTGGAGTGGATTCCAAGAGACAGGAGAAACCCGGAAGGAGACCCTGTTGGAGATGAGGGGGATGAAATTAGAAAGTCTGACAGGACGGTATGGAAGAGAATTGTTCGAGAGAGAGAAAGAGAGAGATAAAAATAAAGAGAGAGAAAGAGAGATAGAGAGAGAGAGAGAGAAAGAAAGAGAGAGATAAAAATAAAGAGAGAGAAAGAGAGAGATAAAAATAAAGAGAGAGAAAGAGAGATAGAGAGAGAGAGAGAAAGAAAGAGAGAGATAAAAATAAAGAGAGAGAAAGAGAGATAGAGAGAGAGAGAAAGAAAGAGAGAGAGTTGTGGAAAAAGACTTGTGGATACTACACTTTCATCCAGCTAGCGGATAGACTATTTTTAAAGATGATGATGATAATGATTTAAACATAGTTACAAAGACATTTTTATTCTCTGTAGCACATCGAAAAGAAAATACTGTGATCTAAAGGAAAACGTGCCATAATGATTTAAAAGAACAGAAAAGATGAATCACAATATCCTTGATTTCGATTTGACATAATCTAATGTTATAAAAACGTTTAAAGCAAATAAATGGAAGATGAATTTTCTGATGTTATAGCTAGTTTTTATTTACCTTCTGTAGGTATCAGTACACTTGTCAAGGATTTTGAAACCAGTCCCTCTTTATTTTTCATATTCGCGCTAAATAAATATGCGACGGGCGATTTTTGCCGTCCCTCAGTTCTACAGCATGTGACCTTCAACATTATTTCTCCCCGATGGGAAGGACTGTGTGCAACTGTTAGAGGATGGTTCTGCACGTGGAATATTCGTGCATCAGGTCATTTGTCCATAAATACCCCCTGCTGTGACATTAGATAATCGCGAACACGCGTAGCACTTCACCGATCATATAGCATGGGCGCCTTCATTCTTGAATTTATCCTTTACAGAAAACTCATTGCAGCAGTTTCAGAAACATTCCATGTTCTCGAATGTTCGTCGCAACGCAATGTATCAATCAAAAAGTTACCTTTCAGTATTTTGTGATGATATACTCCTACATTAATGTGCAATCGAAAGTTACTCATCACCAAGTTATAACTTCGTTTAACGAATCAAATTCCTAATCTTAAAATTTTCTCTTAAATTTCAAGTGCGTTTCTTGGTGCTTTTGATTCTCTAGTTAACTCACAACGATATTCAGCAAAATATTATTGAAACTCTAAGAGCAGCGGAGCCAACGGAGATAATTCGGCAGTGGGAAGGTTTTAAATTCGGCAGCATCATAATTCAATAAAAGTCATTTTATTTAACACTGTTTAAAACTTTAAAATTTCTTTATCCAGTATATTTTTATTTCAATGTTGTGTTGCATTCTTCATTATAATCTGGAAAGTTTTCATTCCACCTGAATGTTGACAAAGTAAGTGAAATGTATGAGACCTAACATCAAATCAAGATATTCTACATCAAATCAAGATCACAATTAAGAATTCTAGGCCTAAACATTGTTTAGGCCTAGGATTCATTTTCACATCGACAATTCAGTTTTTCCTTTTACAGATTTTTATTAATATTTGTTTTTGTTTCAGGATAGATTTTTAGGCGATTCAATGTACAATAAAATAACTACGTTGATAAACAAGCAAACGCTTCTCGAAAGATACACAGGGGATGGTGGCTGATGGTGGAAAGACAACGAAATTTGAAACAGTAATTGGAATTAAAATAAACAAAAATTTAGTAGACACAAAATTAGAATAACGTCGAAATCAAGTAAGTGTAATTTGTTTTACTAAATACAGTAGTTACTTCTAATGAGAACATTTTTTTCACTAAATATAGTAGTTACTTTTAGTAAGAACAATGTTTTACTAAATATAGGAGTTACTTTTAGCAAGCGCGGTTCTTTTACTAGACATAGGAGTTAAATCTAGTAAGAGCAATTTTTTTACTACATATAGCAGTTACTTCTATTATTAGCATTTTTTACTAAATATAGGAGTTACTTCTATTAAGAGAATTTTTTTACTAAACATAGGAGTTTTTTCTATTAAGAGCAACTTTGTTCTAAGGGCAGGAGTTACAGTGGAACCTCGGTTATACGTTTTTCTAGGGGATGGCCATAAAAACGTATAAATGTAAAAAAGTATAAAAGGAATTTCAAATGGTAATTACTATTTTAAAATTTATGCTTTGAAGGAGTAAAAACAATCTTTAATAATGAGCCATTTAAAGTTGAATTGATAGCGAAGAATAAAAAAATGCCGTTACAAATTCAAAATGTTCCATCCGATTTCAAATGACTGTATTTTATTTGTTTCTAAATATACAGCAAGTAAATGTATGTAGGATAAAGAAAAAGCTGTCCAAACTTTGTTTTCATACCTTATAAATGTTCTATGTGACTTCCGTTTGCCATGCGGACTACATCGAGGCAATAATCAAATTCCTGCCATACGTGATCAAGCATGTCTGTTGTCAACGACTGCAGAGCATTATAAATGCAAACTTTGAGTTCATCTAGCGTTGTGAGCAATTGTGGCACATGCACATTATCCTTAACATATCCCCATAAGAAAAAGTAGCAAGGAGTCAGATACTGAGACCTGGCAGGCCACCTGTAGAGCGCCTTGTCGTCGTGTCCGGAGCAACCAATTCAGCTGTTAGGAAGCTGTTCGTTAAGGTAACGACGGCTTCCTAGACGATGTTTGTTAAGGTCGCGCTCAGTTTCAATTATGGCATGTGGGTTTTCCGTGCAAATATTGCGACGGTTGACCTTGCCACTTAAATGGAATGCTGCTTCAACATTAAACACCAGGAGCGTGAGGCAAGTTCGTCGTCTTCAATCGTCTCCTGCATGATATTTTTCACAATTTTCCACCCAGGTGCAGACACAGGGGTTACTTTTAAACTCGGTGCGTTTTTCTTCGTTTTAATGTGTGCTACGCTATTATTACCATGAGTTTTATGGGGCTAATAACTAATGAAATCGGATGAATCATTTTGAATCACACTGTATTTTATGGCATTGGGAAAATGACAAAGCTTGTGGAAATAAAACTTTTCTTTCGACAGCTCTATCCGTCTACAAAAATTTTGATTCTATATAAAGGGAAATCCTCATAAATAAGAATATGAGCCTAGTGCTTCAATATGCAACGCATGAATTAACAGCTTTTTTTTTGTAGATCCTGGGTGCACCTATTTTAAACCGGAATGATGAATATGCATGATACTTCCAGGATTCTCTTCTACTACGACTTGAAATGGTGGTGCCACAAAGTTACGTTGTGGAGAATTGCCGGTTTTGAAATAGTACTTACGTGTGCGAGTCGTGAAATGCGAAGCCAATTTTTCATCGAAACCGAAAGTAAATACTTTTTTTTTTGGAATGATGAATATGGATGTACTATTAGGATTCCATTCTACTATGACATGAAATGGTGGAGCCACAAAGTCAGGTTGTGGAGAATTACCAGTTTTGAAATGGTATTTACGTGTGCGAGTCATGAGATGCGAAGCCAATTTTTCATCGAAACCGGAAGTAAATACTTTTTTTTTTTTCAAAATGATGAATATGGATGATACGTCTAGGATTCTATTCTACTATGACAGGAAATGGTGGAGACACAAAGTCATGTTGTGCAGAATTACCGGTTTTGCAATGGTACTAACGTGTGCAAGTCGTGAAATGCGAAGCCAATTTTTCATCGAAACCGAAAGTAAATACCTTTTTTTTTCGGAATGATAAATATGCATGATACTTCTAGGATTATACTTACGTGTGCGAGTCGTGAAATACGAAACCAATTTCTCATCGAAACCGAAAGTAAATAATTTTTTCTTATGGGATCATGATTCAGCTTTGACTGCACCAAGAAGGAACACAGCTAGGCTACCTACGTTCCGTCGAAGTTGTAATATAGCAGTATACGTATAAAAGGATCAACAAACCGTGTATTTTTGATAAACTAAAAATCAAAATGTAACGTATAATTGCAAAAAGCGTTTCAATGAATTACACATAACCGAATGAAAAAGCGATTGGAACTACTGTAAAACATTGGAACTAACGCTGAATTCCGAATAAAAGTGAAAAATGTATAAAAGTGAAAAATGTATAATATATGTTGCACTGTACTTATTATACAGGCAAAAATGAATTAATAAAAAGGATTATAACGTATCTTTGCTTAACTTTCTTTTTTAATTTCCTGTTTCCTTTTGCACACTTCGTTACTTGTTAAAACATTTCTCAGTGAACATTGCATTACTTCCCCGAAGAACTTGTACATCTTGTCAACGATGATTTTAAATTAGGAAAAATAAATAGACAACGTTAAATTAAAATATTTAGAGATACTGGATATGTTGGCGTTATACAATTTATTGACAAAAGTGACCGAACACCTAGAACAGAAACACAACATAGCATTTTTGACTACATTAGTACCGTGCGAGTCCACCTTTGGCCTTAATGCATGCACTGACCCTTCGAAACATGCTTTCGACAAGGTTTTGGAACACAGCGATTGGTATGCGCTTCCATTCAGTACATAATACTGCCGCTAACTATTGCTTAATAGTAGGCCTTGGTTCCAAACTTCTTGTGCGGCGCTCTAATTCATCCCATACGTGCTCTATGGGATTAAGATCAGGGCTCTGTGCTGGCCAGTCCACGCACGATACGGTTTTATTGTCAAACCACGCCGTAACAGTCCTTGTTTCATATCTCGGTGCATTATCCTGCTGGTACCAACAAGGCTCGGCTCCATAGTATTGCCACATAGTTGGTAGGGCATAATTGTCCAGAATATCGAGGTAGACGTGCTGGTTAACAGGTTTGTCCACGATAACCAATGGGCCGGGACCATACCACGAAACACCTCCCCCCACGAGTATACTGCCAGCTTCAAACTTGACCTTAGGCCCAGCACACTGTGGTAAATAGCGTTTCCCCGGTTGCCACCATACCCTCACACGGCCTTCAGGATGACGGATTGGGTATCTGCATTAATAAGTCCATAGGACGCATTTCCATTGATCTACGGTCCACGATAAATGTTCTTTACACCATGCTACACGACGAGTAGCATTCCCTGTGGAAATGAAAGTCTTATGAGCAGCCGCACGACCACGGCAACCCATGGAATGAAGTTCTCTGCGAATAGTACGTGTACATACCCAGGTTCCAGAATTTTTACTCACCTGTAGTACTCCATTGTGTAGTACTCCTGTAACGACTGTTCTGAGGCTTCGACGTTCTCTATCACTGATTTTTTTTGGTCTGCAGGTACGTTTTGCTGCTTCAGGGACGCCATGTGTCTTCCACTTATTCAGTACATCCAAAGCAGCTGACTTGGGTATATTTAAAAGCCTCTCGGTTTATCTTATGGACAGCCCACTATTATAACACCCAGCAATCTTTCATTTCTCAAGATCAGGTCTCTCCCGCCGCGACATTTTCTCTCAATCTCACAGTACGGTATGATCGCGGTCAACTGCAGGCTTGTTTTTATACCATTTGCAGCTATACCGTGCACCGTAACAACGCAGCGCATCCTTTCATTTGCTTTTGAAGGAGTGTCCGGTGGCTTTTGTCAATATACTGTATTTGGAATAGCGAAAGAAATAAAAACTTTGTTGTAGATTTACATAAATCGAAGAATAAATAATGTAGCTATTCGATTGCGATTTACACTGAGTGCTTGTTGAGTTCTGACAACGTGCATAATATTTCGTAGGTTCTCTTTTCTTCCTTAGCTCTCCGATGTGGCATCGTCTCAATAAGATACCGGAAGCAGGTTGTACCTATGGCCAACAAATCTGTGTAATACGACCTTCAATGCACGTATTGAGGTGATTTCTGTATTCAGACTCCTGATATACAGTTTCATAGTGCCCCATAAGTGCCCTGTGGACTGATATCGGGGTAGTTCGGAGTGCTAATCGGTTAGCTGGAAGTCTGAGCTATATTCCTCAAACCATTGCTGCACATCATTGGACCTATGGCTTATGACATTGTCATCTTGGAAGACACAGTCGCCAATCGAGAAAAGGTGCAAAACATTGCTACGTGTACAGAGTCAGTAAGCAATTCACGAAAGCGGGAATTACTCACACATTGCTACATTGCTTCACGTGCACCAGGGGTCCATGTCCTTGGTAGTTAAACGTGCCTCACACCATTCAAGTGTCTCCACCGGCTTGCACTGCGCAGACCATGCAGGATGGATCGAGTGCTTTATGTTGTTTGCGCCAAATACCTGCATGAGCATACACGAAGTGGAGTAGAAAACACCACTCGTCAGACCAGTGCACTTTATTCTAGTCATCCGGCTACAAACTTGCATGATCGGCGAGTCTTTTGCGCCAATGAGCCGTGGTTAGGAGAGGATGTTTTCTGAGTCATCTGCTGTTACAGCCCATTCGTGCGAGCATGCGACGCATGGCCATGACAAATAATGTTTGGGGTTGACCTCTCTTGGATTGGGTAGTCAACTGTTGAACAGTGCTGAGTGTACAGACGTTGTGCTCATCTTTTACATCAGCCTTTCGATGTCCTGTGTAGCCTTGCCTCCGGGCCGTTGTTTGACCATTTTACACTTTAACTACGGCGACTCATGAACAACCCACCACTTCAGCCGCTTAGGAAATTGAGGTACCCGTTCTCTGAGCTCTCACAATCTGTTCATTCTCAAAGTCCGATAAATCCTTCTGTTTACTCATCAAGCTCCGAATTTTACTAACTACTGCTCCACTCACATCTTATGTGTGCTACGTCGGTTGACAAATTCCGTCCTCTCGGATGGTCAACTAGCTGCATCCATTTTTGATAGTGATGGTCATAAATCAAGAATCCCTGGAGCCAGTGGCCTTAAATTACGGACGGACCATTGCTTATAGCCCATCGAGTTGCCCAAGGGTGATCGTTAAACGTTCAATAAAAAAATATCAGTGATCACTCTATGTATCATAAATCATTTAGCAAATTATCTCAGATGCCTATAAATATTTGATTATTACATTTTGCAATTTCTCTCACAGTTTTAGTTCAAACGACGTGCTGAGTCTACTCGAAAACTCAATTTTATGATTCTTGTTTAATTAAATTTTTGCCGTTGGCTTGAAAGATATGTTTTTTCAATAGAAAAGTCACTTCAAGTGGTCAAGAAAGATAAAGAAATATTTAAGAAAGCAAATGAACAACATCAGGCATCCTTGTTTAAAGTATATAAGTTTGTATTTAGCTTTCATCCGAACATCCGTTTCCCACCATATAAGAGGTGCAGTGTTTGCAGTTTCACCATGTTGTTCGAAAATAAACTGAGCTCCAGAAATACAGCGAGCTATAGATATTTAATACTCCCGGTTTTATTCATCAGCTCCACGTATTTGTCTTTCACATTTAACGCCGCATTCCTAATACCTAAGAAAAGGATCGCTGAGAGATCTTGAATCATAGATTTTGTAAAACAGCAAATGAGATTAGAAACGAGACTAGAAGAAAAGGATAATACCACTAAATATATTTATAATAAGAAATCCTATTATTATTAAATGATAATGGGATTTCTTGTTATGAAATACTATTATCATGGAAAACACTAAGAGCGTCTCAAATCGAAAGATAATTGCTGTTTTTACATATTTTCACGGTAAATAACTTTTACATTTCATCATATTTAAGATTTTTATTACGCATTGTTATATTCAACTGTTTAAAGAAATTACAAAGTATTAGAGTTCAAAGCTGAGTTGTTACAAAATTAATTTATAGATAATAATTCTTAAAATCTGATAAAAACTTGAATTCTTGGGATTTAAATAATTTGGGAAGCATTCTGAAAAGGAGAGGAATAACTGATTATTAATTTCTTCAAAACACATAAAAATGGCTTTTGGGCGGATGATAAACCCATCAGCATTAGGCAAGTCGTGCCAATGTACGAATTGGCATGGGAACAATCGTTAGAGAACTAAGAATTACACCTGGAAAATGGGTAAAGGAAATTACCAAGCCTGCTGAAGTAATGTGGAAGATACTAGTTCAATTGAGAAACTTGTGCATGGGACATGGCGAGATCTTCATCCAGCAGTGGATTGATAATCCTATTTATGATGATGAACATAGACGTCGAATTGCCAAAACATTATGACTGCGCGTTTTTATGAAAATCGAAGCAACTGTAGCAAAAGAACGGCACCTTAGAATGTCATAAAACGGTATAAATAATACCCGACACTGAACACTGTTAATGAGTGTTATTCTTGTTCTTCAGATGGGGAAAATAGCGGACTTGAGCGAGTTTGACAACGGCCAAACTTTAGTGGACGGACGACTAGGTTAGAGCAATTCGGAAACAGCACGTCTTGTGGGATGCTCACGGTCAGTCGTACTTAGTACCTTCAAAAATTTGTCCGGGAAGGTCAAAACCACAAACCACTGGAAAGGTTTGGGCCGACTACTACTCCTCCGTGCAAGAGGTGAGCATAGGCTGTACCGTATAGTGAGAGCCAATAGAAGGAATATTCTGGTGCCATATGTAGGTGATATGAATGTTGGTGACGGAAGAAATGTGTTACAACACACAGTACATGGAACGCTGATGAAAATGGGGCTGTGTAGCCGCAGGACTGTGCGACCCCATGCTAATATCTGTAACCTGGCATCAAAACTGAACCTTGAATGATACGAAGTAGGCCGTCTAGCACGATGAATCTCGTTTCTTGTTACACCATGTGGACGGCGGGCGGGGTACGTGTGCGTCGTTTACCTTGGGAAGTGTTGGCACCAAAATGCACCTTTTGGAGGAAACAAGCAAATGGAGGAAGTATTTCGTTTTGGGCAATGTTCTGCTGGGAAAACCTGAGTCCAGTCATTCATGTGCAGGAAACTCTAACGTCTACACCTACTTCAATATCATTGTAGAATAGGTATATCCTTTCATGGCAACAGTCTTCCCCTCTAGCAGTGCCTTCCTTCATAGAGATAATGCTCTATGCCGCGCGGTCCGGATTGTTTGAGATCTACAGGTATCACCCTGGCCCCGAAATTCTACAGAAATCAATCCAATCGAGTATCTGTGGTTTGCGTTGAAACATCAAATCCGATCTACAGCGGTTTAATCACGTTACTTAAAAGAGTTAAATAATCTACTGGTAGCCTATTGGAACCAGATACCACAGACAACTTTAGAAGTCTTGTAGCATCCATGACTCACCAGATAAGAGCTATTTTGGGTGGGCGTGGAGGACCAACATCCTATTAGACAGGTGGTCACAGTGTTTTGGCTCTTCGGTGTGTCAAATCATCAACAGCAACAAATCTTAATCCACTGCAGAATAAAGATTTTCCCGTAGCTCCTTAACAACTATGTCTTCAATACTTCCCTTCTATGACTCTCCAGAGTGCTCTCGAATTTAATCCACCTTTTTCCCATGAATACTTCTTCTGGGTCGTTTTCTCTAGCTTGATATCTAGCCAAGTATTTCAATTGTCCGATGGTAGTCTGTTTTTCTAGAATTATGTCGAAGTCATTGTCCCTGAATGATCTTTATGTGAATCGTTATGTAACGCAGCCGTCATTTTTATGACTGATAAGCATATTTTCTTATAATTCTTAATAACACTGTGGATATATCTCTCTATGTTCTTTGACTTGCCCTCAGGCTTATTTGTGTCCTGTTAAATTAAGATATATAGCTTTGACACATAAACGAAAGCTGGAAACATTTCTTTTTTTATTATGTTTCATTCCTGTATCTAAGGGAGATGTAGGCAGCACTCACTCTTAAATTTTCCACATCAAAATATAAACCTTCAGTTCTTCAAAAATTATTGTAGATCAGCTGTGTAGTTTGTAATCTCATCATTAAAGCCACAGCTCTACACTCTACAACAAGTTCCATGATTATACTACTCAACTGCGAGCGTGTGCTTAGAAAAATGATTGCTGCATATGCAACTTCTGCCGGGAAAACTGGAGGAACTTTAGAGAGAGTCTGCATATTTCATTTTATCTATAATAAATGTACCATCTCTTCCATATGATTTTGTATAGAACTTTTACCTCTTCTCAAACTTTCGCCATCATTTTCTTGTTACTCTACCATCTTTTTTTCTGAGTGCGATTATCTGTATTCCTCCATTACATAGATCAGCCTGTTTTCTTCAGTCGTTATGTATACTATGTATATTATAAAATGTATCAAGAAACCCTTTTCTAGTAGTGAATGTTCTCCCATACGAAAGAGCCATGGCCTCTACACAAATAAAAAGATGCACGTGGCCTGAAAAACATCGTGGACAAGCATGAACAGTAGAATGGACCGTGCGGCACAGATCAGTGACTTTCAACGTGGCTCGGACATAGGATGCCATCATGGCAACAAATCAGTTCATAGACAAGCATGAACAGTAGAATGGGCAGTGCGGCACAGCTCAATGACTTTCAACGTGGCACGGACCATCTCCATGCCATCATGGCAACAAGTCAGTTCATAGACAAGCATGAACAGTAGAATGGACAGTGCGGCACAGCTCAATGACTTTCAACGTGGCTTGGACATAGGATGCCGTCTTGGAAACAAGTCAGTTCATTGACAGGTACGAACAATAGGATGCGCCGTGCGGCGCAGCTGAGTGACTTTCAACGTGGCACGGACATAGGATGCCATCATGGCAACAAGTCAGTTCATAGACAAGCATGAACAGTAGAATGGACAGTGCGGCACAGCTCAATGACTTTCAACGTGGCTTGGACATAGGATGCCGTCTTGGAAACAAGTCAGTTCATTGACAGGTACGAACAATAGGATGCGCCGTGCGGCGCAGCTCAGTGACTTTCAACGTGGCACGGACATAGGATGCCATCATGGCAACAAATCAGTTCATAGACAGGTATGAAAAATAGGATGGGCCATGCGGCACAGCTTGGTGACTTTCAACGTGACACGGACATAGGATGCCATCATGGCAGCAAGTCAGTTCATAGACAAGCATGAACAGTAAAATGGGCCGTGCGGCACAGCTCAGTGACTTTCAACGTGGCTCGGACATAGGATGCCATCATGGCAACAAATCAGTTCATAGACAGGTATGAAAAATAGGATGGGCCATGCGGCACAGCTCGGTGACTTTCAACGTGACACGGACATAGGATGCCATCATGGCAACAAATCAGTTCATAGACAGGTATGAAAAATAGGATGGGCCATGCGGCACAGCTCGGTGACTTTCAACGTGACACGGACATAGGATGCCATCATGGCAGCAAGTCAGTTCATAGACAAGCATGAACAGTAAAATGGGCCGTGCGGCACAGCTCAGTGACTTTCAACGTGGCACGGACATAGGATGTCATCTTAGCAACAAGTCAGTTCATAGACAAACATGTACAGCAGTTCGGCAGAGCTCAATGACTTTCAACGTGGCACAGACATAGGATGCCACCTTGGCAACAAATTAGTTCATAGAGAAGCATGAACAGTAAAATGGCCCGTGCGTCACAGCTTAGTGACTTTCAACGTGGCACGGGCATAGGATGTCATCTTAGGAGCAAGTCAGTTCGAAAAATGTCTTCCGTGCTGCAACTGCCTTGATCAGCTTGAAGTGGCGTTATTGGGAGATGGAAACGCCAAGCAGAAACAGCGGTGCAATCGTGACATGGTAGGCTACGTAAAGTAACAGAGCATGACCGCCGAATGCTGAAGCGAGTGGGGCGATAAAATCGTCTGTCCTCGATTGCAACACATGCTACCGAGTTTCAAAAAGCCTCTGAAAGCAACAACAGATCCATAACGGTTCGTCGAGAGCTGATGGGAATGAATGTCTATGGCCAAGCAGCTGCACGCAAGCCTAATTTTAGAAAGATTAACGCCAAGCGTCTGTTGGAGTGGTATAAAGCTTGGCGTCAATGGACTTTGGAGTAATAAAAGCCCATTCTCTAGCGTGAAGAATCAGGCTTTACCATGTAAAAGCACGACGGGAGAGTCTGGGTGTGGAAGATGCCAGGTTAACTCTACTTGCCTGAAGGTGTTGTGCCAATTGTAAAGTTTGATGAAGGAGGCATCCTGCTCTGCGGCTGTTTTGATGGTTTTGGTTGGGCCTCTAGCTACAGTGTTCAGCAGTCTTAACGCTTAGGCCAAATGTTAATAATGACATTCTCGACAATTCTGTTTTCCCAACAAAATGGCAACAGTTTAGCAACGACACTTTTCTTTAGACAAAGCCCACGTCCGCGCAGCGAGGTTCGGGCACAAAAGTTTTGATGAGTTGTGTGAGGTAGAACTTGCAGGCTTGAAGAGAGCACAGAACTCAACCACCGGAAAGCCGCCTGTGAGCTAGGCATAACCGCCCTACATTGTGGCACAATGGAAGGCAGTTGTCACGGCAACATGCTAAAATTTAGTGGAAGCCTTTCAAGTGGAGTAGAGGCTGTGATAGCAACAAAGTGGGCACCAACTCTATATTAATTCCTCTCCTTTTAAAGGAAGTTTATGAATCAGTAATTGTCCAGGTACTTTAGATCAGATAATGTATATACACAGTCGAGTCACATTATTGTGACCACCTCTTACTTTTGACGTCAACA
Source organism: Macrothele yani (assembly GCA_039090855.1). Lineage (NCBI taxonomy): Eukaryota > Metazoa > Arthropoda > Arachnida > Araneae > Macrothelidae > Macrothele > Macrothele yani. Next base: position 86,422,037 of record CM076998.1, on the reverse strand, counting down.
GTGAGTATCCAATGAAAGAAGGTGCGTGTCGTGAGCTGGCTTGGAGGGTAAATAAGGTGGGCTGTAGGCATTCTGAAAACATATCTCTTGTTACTGTAATGGAGAAAAGGAGCGATTTATCAGATTTGTAAAAAGGGATGATTATCGGCTTTTGGACCAAAGGTGGTAGTACACTGGTGTGCAAAAATTAAGGACGAAGAAGAGAAATCAGCATAACAGCGGAACGAGCAGGCAGAACGGACCGAAAGACCACTCAGGAGATAGACTAGGGTCCGGTACGGTAAAGCATGCGCATATATGCAGCATGACGGGGGGGTCGGAAGGGTATAAAGCACGCGGGCGGTGTATGCTCAGCAATTCGGTGAAAGCTATTGCACGGTGTACATCGGTTTCAACGACGTCGAGTAGCTGCCACCGTGTGATATGGCCAACAGGCAATCTAGTAGACGACATCTGGATGACTTTATCCGAGGTCACGTCTTTGGGAAGTTGGAAGAAGGTCGAAGTGTGACTAGTGTGACCGAGGAGTTCGGGATCGCTCACAGCGTCGTTTCACGAGCTTGGAGAGCATTTCAGACGATAGGAACAGCTGTCCGAGAGTTTAGCAGTGGTCGTACACGAGCAACCACGGTGGCCGACGGCCGGTATATTGTCCAACAGGCGAGAAGAGACAGACGGCAGACAGCGGGAGAAATCGCAAGGCACATGCAACCGACAACTGGAGGTCCGTTATCGCGTTTCACCGTGGCCAGGAGGCTGCACAAAGGTTGTCTATTTGCACGACGACCAGTACGGTGTGTGTCATGAACGCCTGCTCATCGGAGACCGCGGTTTATGTGGTGCCCGACCCACAAGAACTGGACACATCAGCAATGGGGTCTAGTTTTCTTTACGGATGAGAGCCGATTTAGTCTGACGAGCGATTCTGGACTTATACACATCTGGAGAGAGCAGTGAACATCCAATCACACCTCCAACATCATCGAAAGGGACCGGTTTGGAGGTGGCGGAGTTCTCGTTTGGGGCGGTATCATGACACCATTGCGAAAAGGTAATGTGGAAACTGCGGAGCACCACGTGCCATTGACCTGATAGGTGAACGTCGGCTTCGAATGTGCGTGAGGGCCGATCTACACGGTACAATGAAGCAACTCACTGGCCAAATGAACCAGGGGGCTACCGGAAGTGTTTCTAAAACTACAGTTCAGCGAAACTTGCTCATATGGAGCTCCGATGTAGACGGATGGTCACTGCACCTTTGCTAAGGAAGGTGCAATGGCAGAAAATGCTTACATTTGCACAGCAGTATCGGAATTAGACCTCCGCTGATTGGCAAAAGATTGCCTTCTCCGATGAGTCATGTTTTCTGCTTTATCGAACGGATGGACGTTGGCGTATGAGGTGAGAAACATCGGAGAAGAAACACTCTTCAACCATTGCTGGAAGATCACAAGATGGTGGGGGAAGCGTTAAGGTCTGGGTAATGTTTTCGTGTCATTCTTTGTGTCCACTCATACCTGTGGAAGGCACAATAGACCGAATTCGTTATGAAACCATCCTTTCTGACCACGTATACCCGTACATGCTGATTGTCTTCCTTGGGGCGGATAGGATCTTCGAGCGCGGCAATGCGACGTGTCACACAGGTAGAAATGTCTGAGAATGGTTGGAAAACTACGATGGAGACTTCAAAGTACCTCCCTGGCTCCATAGTGCCTCAGACGTAAACCCAATTAAGCATCTGTGGGACCACCTCGATCTTGTTGTTCGCTCTATGGATCTCCACCACGTACCCTCCAGCATCATTCAAATGCACTACAATCACCAGGGCTCCACATACCTGTGAACACTTCCAGCACCTTATTGAGTCAATCCCAGCCCGTCTAGCACATAACGCTGCATACAGCGGTTACTCTGGATATTAGCTGGTGATTACAATAATGTGGCTCGGCAGTGTATATAAACTCTTCTACATAATGTTAGGGATGTAAGGTCAGGTGATGCGTAACATCACAGCCTCTCCTTGACAAATGTCAACCCCGCCTTCTCGTGGTGCATCCTGTTCCCACTAAAGGGGCTCTGACGACCGCCCATAGCGGTATAACTATACCATCGGGATTAGAGGAAATTCTATCCCACACTCACCAACCCGCTTGGCCAGCGTGGTGAGTTATGGCCAAACCCCTCCAAAATGATTCCACAACTTAAATCTTGGCCCTCAGTCTCCGGCAGCTGGAATGTACCTGGCCAAGGCAGCGGCCAGTGCGACATGAAGGCAGAGGGTGCTAAGAATCCCCGGAGGACCGGACTAGGCTGCCATCTGATGCTGACCTTGGCTACTTACAATGGACGCTCCCTATCTTCTGATTCAAGGCTTCTTGAATTGGAAGAGGAACTACAAAGGATCAAGTGGGACATCGTGGGGCTAAGTGAGGTAAGGAGAAAAGGAGAAGATCTCATCGAACTGAAAAGTGGACATCTCTTCTACTATCGTGGGACATATACTGGCAGAACTAATGGTGTTGGATTTATAATAAACAAGAAACTGAAGGATAAAGTTGTAGAAGTTGAAAGTTCCTCTGACAGAGCTGCACGACTTGTTATCCAACTCTCGAAAAGATACCAGGCTCAGATTATTCAAACTTATGCACCCACCACAAGTCATCCTGAAGAAGAAATTGAAGAATTTTATGAGGAAATTTGTCATCTAAATAATAAAGGTAAGCAGCACTTGAAAATAATTATGGGAGATTTCAATGCAAAAATAGGGCAACGGCAATAGAATGAAACTTCAATACGTAAATTTGGTCACGGCAACAGAAACCAGCGTGGAAATACTCTCGTTGAGTTTGCAGAGGCAGAAGGGTTTTTCATCTTGAACTCCTTCTTCAAGAAAAAGCCACACAGGAAATGGACATGGAGACATCCAAATGGGACGACAAGTGAAATTGATTTTATTATGTGTAACAAAAAATTCGTCATAGAAGACTGCAGTGTGCTAAACAAGTTCAACACAGGTAGTGACCATAGATTGGTGAGATGTAAGATGCACCTCAACACTAAACTTGAACGTGGCAAGCTCATAAGACAAACAAAATCTATTGACATAACCAACCTTAAAAAACACCATAATACCTTCAAGTTAGAACTGAAGAACAGGTTCTCTGCTTTAGAATGCCTAACATCGGAAGAAGTGGACATCTCTGAAGTTAACAGAAAAGTAACCAAAGCTCTTATGGAAACAGCAACAAAATTAGCTGGGTCTAAGAACAAGTTGCATGTGAACAAATTATCAGGAAAAGCCAAAATGTTGATGCAAAAAAGAAGAGAGATGAGGACAACTAAAGAAGATGTGACTTCCAAAGTGGAATATATAGAGCTATGCAAGACAGTAAGAAAAAGTATCACTGAAGACGTAAGGAAATTCAACTGTGAACTAGTGAGGAAAGCAATTGAAAACAACCAAAGCCTAAAGATAGCAAAGGGACATCTCAGTAAGGGAAGAAAACAGATTATGGCACTGAGAAAAGAAGATGGTTCTGTAACAAGAAATAGAGGCGAAATTTTGACAAGAGTGAAATATTTCTACTCCAAATTATATGAAAGGGATGATATATGCACTCCAGACATCATGAAAGATACCAGTACCAGAGTTCCTCCAGTCCTTCCAGCAGAAGCTGCACATGCAATCAAGAACATGAAGCGAGGAAAAGCTCCAGGAGAAGATGGAATTACTGTAGACATCATACAAGAAGCAAGTGGAGAAATCGAAACAGTACTCGCCCAAATTTTCACTCGATGCCTTAATGAACGAAAGATTCCTGAGGATTGGAACACCGCTACAATGATCCTGCTACATAAGAAAGGTGACATTGAGGATCTTGGAAACTACAGACCTATCAGCCTCCTATCAGTAGTTTATAAAATCTTCACTAAAGTTCTTTCACACCGCTTGAAGGTAACACTGGACATGGCTCAACCGAGAGAACAAGCTGGATTCAGGAGTGGCTACAGCACAATAGATCATATCCACTTGCTGAGAGAACTAATTGAAAGAGCGAGGGAATATGAACTTCCATTGTGCATGGCTTTTATCGATTATGAAAAAGCCTTTGATTCGGTGAAACCATCAGCAGTTACAATGGCTCTGAAAACCTGCGGTATTGAAGATGCATACATTAATATTATTAATAACATCTATGAAAATGCAAGTGCAAAGATTAGGCTGTTTGAAAATACAACACACGTAAAAATTGGAAAGGGAGTGAGACAAGGTGACACCATATCTCCGAAGCTCTTTAATGCCACATTGGAGGGTGTTTTTCAGTCGCTGAGCTGGGAAAACAAGGGGATAAAGATTAATGGAGATTATCTAACCCACCTTCGTTTTGCTGATGACGTAGTCATTTTTGCAACTACCCCATCAGAGCTGCAGAGTATGATCCAGGAACTTGCTGACAAGAGTAAAGAAGTGGGATTAAAAATGAACTTTCAGAAGACAAAAGTGATGTTCAATGCTTTTACAAGAAATGAAGATTTATCGATTGATGGAGAAAAGCTGGAGATAACAGACACGTACGTTTATCTTGGACAGCAGATATCAAGTGAGGGTCACATTGATGAAGAAATTAATCGGCGTACAAAACTTGCCTGGAGAGCTTTTGGAAGAAACAGCATAATTTTCAAGAGCAATATGCCATTATGTCTTAAAAGAAAAGTGTTTGATCAATGCATCCTTCCAGTGCTTACGTATGGTGCAGAGACGTGGACCTTAACTAAAAGAGACATACAAAGGCTGCAGACAACTCAAAGAAGCTTGGAGAGGTGCATGCTTGGTGTAACCAGGAGAGATAAGAAGAGGAACTCGTGGATCCGAAAAATGACAAGAGTGGAAGACATCATGATCAGAGTTAAATCCCTGAAATGGCAATGGGCTGGACATACTGCCAGAAGGACAGATCATCGATGGACAGCCGAAATTTTAGATTGGATTCCAAGGGACAGGAAAAGACCCAGAAGAAGACCACATGGGAGATGGGTGGATGAAATTCGAAAGTATGCAGGGGTGACATGGAGGAGACTGGCACAAGACAGACCGTTGTGGAGGAAACTTGGGGAGACCTTCGTCCAGCAGTGGATTGATAATGGTTGACAATGATGATGATGATGACATAATGTTAATTTGCATCGCACTCTTCCCTCACATTTTCAGAATTTCTGCGTGAGAAACGTGTTTTTCATTTATATTGCAGAAAACTCACGTCGAGTCTACGCTAGACATTCAGGGCAATTGGCCACTTCTCCCCCTGATGAAACTGGTAGGTTTTGATATCAATGAATGGTGTTCGAGCGTTAAAATACTACTAATTGTTCAATTTATGAGTTCTCGATTTTGAAAATTTTTCTCTTGAAACTTTCAATACCATTCTGTGAGTTAAGTGTGAGGTTGGTAAACTGAATACTATTTTTTTCATTTGGGGATTAATAAAGATTCTAACAAAATTAAATAAGGTTAATGATTTCTAATTGCTCTCTTCTGCTAGCAGTGTTTGTTATATACATATGTATATTCACACACATTTACAAGAAAAGCCAAAGACCGATTGCAAATAAGAAAATGGGTTCGACCTTTGCGCACAAAGTGGTGAACTACATATCAGGTTCTCTCTTTGATAAGCACAGCAATAGCAGAAGAGAGAATAAAAGATCTTTACGTCCAATGAGAGAGAAATACTTGTCTGACATCTGCTTCACCTAGTAGTGAAACAGCAATATCTGTTTTGTGAAAGGGAATACGTTCTAATGTTCATATGGTAAAATAAATGTTCAGACAGTTTTGAGACATACGTTTTAGTTAACAATAATGCAGAAAGAGTTTTTACTAAGGAAATTAGAAAGAGATCTAAGATTTCTATGGTACATTAAGTGCTCAGACAATTGTCAGACATCTGCGCTTCTGATTTTTAAAAGTCTTGAAATCACTACATGATGAAGTATCAGCGAGAGGAATGGTCTGGAAGTTCGAAGGTTGCGTGCATGTTGAAAGTTAGCATCCATACACAAGTGATACCTATACATACAAGAAGATGCTTGCTGTTCTGACAAGAAGAAGTTATTTCCATTTTATGAGCTTGTCGAGCATTTCATTTATGTGCGAGAAAGAAAAATTGAAACGCATTCTATCAAGCTGATTCGAAGCTAAAATTATTAGGGAGATACAACGTTCACATTCGTGATCGTTCGCGCAGTGATCAATAAATTATTAAATTAGACATTTCAATTAAACTTTCCAGAAAGACAAGAAATAAAGTATTCTTCTGATATATAACTTGTAAAAAATATAACAATAACGCTTTAAGCACTGCTAAAAATTCACTTTCGAATTTTTATCTTACAACGTTTCTGGTCAGAATTTTGGGTCTCCAAAAATTATCATTGTATTTATTACAATCAAGAAAACGAAAGAGAGACATGTGATAAAGTAATTTGAAAGGTCAAAATTAAGTAAAGAAACTTGGGAGAGCACACTTAGATTTAACATCTTTGAACTTTGAATGCTGGAACTACATAGTTTTAAGATTGTTTTAAAATGCACTAGTTATATTAAGATGATAGCTACTTTTCTGTTCAAGCTCGTTCAATAACCTGGGATTCTAAACTGCGCGTATGTGATGAGATGAAATTCTTGAACTTTCCTCTATTTTTCACGCCTGCTTACTTCGCATCCCCTCGTGAGCAAGTGTGTTACAGAATGTGACGATTTGAATAAGGAAACCTTCACGGATGAAAGAAACTCGAAACAGACGTTGAATTTTCATGTTATATTCCCAACGGCGTTAAACGTGGTTGCACTTCAATCTCGTCATGAGACGCTGAGATCTGAAGCAAAGTTTTCTTCGAGTTACAGTAACAGCTTATTAAGATTCATGCCTCAACTGAATATTTTAAAGCAGCTGAAGGGCTATAGAAATATTCATTGGTAAAAGCTTTCATTTTTGGTTTTCAGGAAACCTGAGAAAGTCATGCAGGGAGCAAAATGTAGATCTGCAATCATCCCTGCTTCATTCCCTTCTGTTCCCTTTTCTCCTGTTTTGCATCTACGATATTTCACTTTACCAACGTTAGTTTCTAAAATGTCTTCTAAAGATATGTGCATTTTCTTTAAAATCAGAGAATACTCTCAATGTTTTCAGAAAATTCTTGAATACTGACAAACCCTCTGTGACGACGAAATTGCGGCATCAAGAAATGTTGGATCGACTAATAGAAAAATTAACAGAAGAGAGTTTCTTGCATAAGCAAATAATATTGACACAAGCGGCTTCGAGATGGGAGAGGCGATATTTTGCCTCCGAAAGGATGGGTGGTCGACTCACCTTTTAGTGGAATTTGCGAGCTGCAACAGCTCCACGTCTGCCAATGACATCAACAGTCGTTGCAAGAAGGCACGCGCCCCTATAAGATTGGCAGGGTGTATGTGACACTACTACGCCGTCTGACTTATACTGCCACCTCGGTGGCGTAGTGGTCCAAGCACTGGCTTATAAACCTTCTTCCGACAAGGGTCCGGGTTCAAAACTCGATGAGGCATGGATGTTATGCTTGCCTTACAGCAAATTCATTCCCTCCCTTTAAACCAACGGCCATAGGAACAGGCGATTATTTATAGCCCATCGAGTTGCTCAAGGTGGTCATTAAACCTTAAATCAAGAAATACAATCTGACGTATACTAGTATAGAATGGACCCTCTAATCCGTATAGACTCTTGCACTTACCACGCTAGCTTTCATCAACAGAAAAGGGTTTCTACTCAATCCGTAGCAACCATTTTCTACCGACTGGCGGAGGCGAGATATTAGAAACGGCGTCCGCTGCGTCCCTTCGTCTCTGACCCAGGCACATCGTCATCGGCATCTTTCTTTCTTTCTTTTCTTTGGTTGGAGATTTAACGACCACCTTGAGCAACTCAATGGGCTATAAGCAGTCGCCAGTCCCTAATTTAGGGTAACTGGCTCCAGGGAAGGGAGAGAGCCAGTGCCGTAAGACAAACACAACATCCATGACTTACCGGGATTCGAACCCGGACCCCGTTCGGACGAATGATCAGAGACCATCGCTTAGACCACTGCTCCACCGGGGCGGCATCGGCATCTGCAGTGATGCCAGCCAGGAGTCCCGCTTCTGGCTGGCATTCGATTACCAATAGGTACAGTAGCACAGAACACACGGTCAAGCACCGTTAGAGGAACCATTTTCAAACGGCATACAAGACAACTAGCATGATTCATGACGTAGGGAGAAATGATCTGTGATGGGGTACCGTCATTTGTGTGTCCTTAAACAATTTGAACCCTCGTGTATGGAGCAAACAGCTCGAATCCCGACGGTATCTTCTAAACAAACCAGTTTCTAGCAACCATAACGTTACCCATGGTTTAATAAACTAAAACTATAGAAAACTGATAATAAATAAGTCACTTAGAAGTCACGCTCAATTTACAGTATCTTTATTCCCTAGTTATGGTATATCTTTATTCGCTAGTTATGGTATATCTTTATTCTCTAGTTATTTGCTGTGCAGCTTCGTACCTCATATCTTTATGAGGTACGAAGCTGCACAGCAAATCGTAGTTGTAAATTAAGATTAAAAACGATGACAAATGCAACTATGGATTAGTAGAAAACAACTGACATGGAACATTTCCAAAAATTTGCAAAATTTAACACAACGAGATCAACTTAGAACAAAAGGTCTGACATATATATATATATATATATATATATATCATCACCATCATCATCATTGTCAACCATTATCAATCCACTGCTGGACGAAGGTCTCTCCAAGTTTCCTCCACAACGGTCTGTCTTGTGCCTGTCGTCTCCATGTCACTCCCGCATATTTTCGAATTTCATCCACCCATCTCCCATGTGGTCTTCTTCTGGGTCTTTTCCGGTCCCTTGGCATCCAATCTAAAATTTCGGCTGTCCATCGATGGTCTGTCCTTCTGGCAGTATGTCCAGCCTATTGTCATTTCAGGGATTTAACTTTGATCATGATGTCTTCCACTCTCGTCATTTTTCGGATCCACGAGTTCCTCTTCTTATCTCTCCTGGTTACACCAAGCATGCACCTCTCCAAGCTTCTTTGAGTTGTCTGCAGCCTTTGTATGTCTCTTTTAGTTAAGGTCCACGTCTCTGCACCATACGTAAGCACTGGAAGGATGCATTGATCAAACACTTTTCTTTTAAGACATAATGGCGTATTGCTCTTGAAAATTATGCTGTTTCTTCCAAAAGCTCTATAGGCCAGTTTTGTACGCCGATTAATTTCTTCACCAATGTGACCCTCACTTGATGTCTGCTGTCCAAGATAAACATACGTGTCTGTTATCTCCAGTTTTTCTCCATCAATCGATAAATCTTTATTTCTTGTAAAAGCATTGAACATCACTTTTGTATTCTGAAAGTTCATTTTTAATCCCACTTCTTTACTCTTGTCAGAAAGTTCCTGGATTATACTCTGCAGCTTTGATGGGGTAGTGGCAAAATTTGACTACGTCATCAGCAAAACGAAGGTGGGTTAGATAATCTCCATTAATCTTTATCCCTTTGTTTTCCCAGTTCAGTGCTTGAAAGACATTTTCCAATGTGGCATTAAGGAGCTTCGGAGATATGTTGTCACCTTGTCTCACTCCCTTTCCAAATTTTATGTGTTGTATTTTCAAACAGCCGAATCTTTGCACTTGCATTTTCATAGATGTTATTAATAATATTAATGTATGCATCTTCAATACCGCAGGATTTCAGAGCCATTGCAACTGCTGATGGTTTCACCGAATCAAAGGCTTTTTCATAATCGATAAAAACCATGCACAATGGAAGTTCATATTCCCTCGGTCTTTCAATTAGTTCTTTCAGCAAGTGGATATGATCTATTGTGCTGTGGCCACTCCTGAATCCAGCTTGTTCTCTCGGTTGAGCCATGTCCAGTGTTACCTTCAAGCGGTGTGAAAGAACTTTAGTGAAGATTTTATAAACCACTGAGAGGAGGCTGATAGGTCTGTAATTCTTAAGATCCTCAATGTCACCTGCTTTATGTAGCAGGATCATTGTAGCATTGTTCCAATCCTCAGGAATCTTTCCTTCATTAAGGCATCGAGTGAAAATTTGGGCGAGTACTGTTTCAACTTCTCCACTTGCTTCTTGTATGATGTCTACAGTAATTCCATCTTCTCCTGCAGCTTTCCTCCGCTTCATGTTCTTGATTGCATGAGCAACTTCTGCTGGGAGGATTGGAATTACTCTGGTACCTTTCATGATGTCTGGAGTACATGTATCATCCCTTTCATATAATTTGGAGTAGAAATCTTTCACTCTTGTCAAAATTTCGCCTCTATTTCTTGTTACAGAACCATCTTCTTTTCTCAGTGCCATAGTCTGTTTTCTTCCCTTACTGAGATGTCCCTTTGCTATCTTTAGGCTTTGATTGTTTTCAATTGCTTTCCGCACTAGCTCACAGTTGAATTTCCTTACGTCTTGAGTGATACCTTTTCGTACTGTTTTGCATAGCTCTATATATTCCACTTTGGAAGTCACATCTTCTTTAGTTGTCCTCATCTCTCTTCTTTTTGCATCAACATTTTGGTTTTTCCTGATAATTTGTTCACATGCAACTTGTTCTTAGACCCAGCTAGTTTTGTTGCTGTTTCCATAAGAGCTTTGGTTACTTTTCTGTTAACTATCGAAATATCCACTTCTTTCAAAGTTAGGCCTTCTAAAGCAGAGAATCTGTTCTTCAGTTCCAACTTGAAGGTATTATGGTGTTTTTTAAGGTCGGTTATGTCAATACATTGTGTTTGTCTTATGAGCTTGCCACGTTCGAGTTTAGAGTTGAGGTGCATCTTACATCTCACCAATCTATGGTCACTACCTGTGTTGAACTTGTTCAGCACACTGCAGTCTTCGATGACGAATTTTTGTTACACATAATAAAATCAATTTCACTTGTCGTCCCAATTGGATGTCTCCAAGTCCATTTCCTGTGTGGCTTTTTCTTGAAAAAGGAGTTCAAGATGAAAAACCCTTCTGCCTCTGCAAACTCAACGAGAGTATTTCCACGCTGGTTTCTGTTGCCGTGACCGAATTTACCTACTGAAGTTTCATTCTGTTGCCGTTGCCCTATTGTTGCATTGAAATCTCCTATAATTATCTTCAAGTGCTGCTTACCTTTATTATTTAGATGACGAATTTCCTCATAAAATTCTTCAATTTCTTCTTCAGGATGACTTGTGGTGGGTGCATAAGTTTGAATAATCTGAGCCTGGTATCTTCTCGAGAGTTGGATAACGAGTCGTGCAGCTCTGTCAGAGAAACGTTCAACTTCTATCCTTCAGTTTCTTGTTTATTATAAATCCAACACCACTAGTTCTGCCAGTATCTGTCCCACGATAGTAGAAGAGATGTCCACTTTTCAGTTCAATGAGATCTTCTCCTTTTCTCCTTACCTCACTTAGCCCGACGATGTCCCACTTGATCCTTTGTAGTTCCTCTTCCAATTCAAGAAGCCTTGAATCAGAAGACAGGGAGCGTCCATTATACGTAGCCAAGGTCGGCATCAAATGGCAGCCTAGTCCGATCCTCCGGGGATTCTTAGCACCCTCTGCCTTCATGTTGCTCTGGCCGCTGTCTTGGCCAGGTACATTCCAGCTACCGGAGACTGAGGGCCAAGATTTAAGTTGTAGAGTCATTTTCGAGTTGTTTGGCCATAACTCACCACGCTGGCCAAGCGGGTTGGTGAGTGTGGGATAGCATTTCCTCTGATCCCGATGGTATAGTTATACCGCTATTGGCGGTCGTCAGACCCCCTTTAGTGGGAACAGGATGCACCACGAAAAGGCGGGGTTGACATTTGTCATGGAGAGACTGTGATGTTACGCATCACCTGACCTTACATCCCATATATATATATATATATATATATATATATGTAAGACCTGTTTCCGCTATGATAAACCGCTTGTACGCCGTATTTTTAACTACAGGCAAACCGTTGCTGATTTAAAGTCTATAAGCGGCAATGAGGATGACACCTGTTGCTGTCATCTTGACAAATTCAGTAAATTTGTCAACCCTTACCACTGTCATATCGTTACCGGTGACCTGGACATAGTGCCTTTTCGAGAATTACGCACACTTATCTCTCTGGGCACAAAATACAGCTTGACACCTCGATTCAAAACTAAAAATGTGTCTCTATTCTACGCAGTAATTTTTTACAATGCGCACTAAAACTTTCGTATGAGTTTGGTTTGCCCCTCGAAGCCTTTAACGAATGGCTGGATTCTGTATTATGTGACATTCGTCAAGAGCTAAACAAGTTCAAGAGCTCTGGTGTTTGTACCCGGCAGCCACATAATTTTGCTTTGATTAATTAACAAATTCGTGAACTTCAAAACTTATTCACTATTTCTCCAGTGGATAAGGCTGGTAATAACTTTGCCTTTTTTTGTAAACAATTCTATCAGGATCTCCTGATACAGGAGATGAATACCACAGATACTTACACTCCGGTTTCTCAAAATCATAAAGACAATGTTAAGAAAATAATCGCTCTGCATAAAAGGATAAGGCTTAATATGTCCAACTTAAACTTTCCTTTTATTTATGCCATCCCAAAATTTCATAAGGAACCTGTTTCCTTCCGTTTTATTACAAGTGGACGCAAACAGCAAAGCGGGTATGTTGCTTTAGAGATACTTTTCCGTGGCTCTTCGCAGGTTGGTTTTCTCTTTTATCGACCTGGATTATTGGGAGCAATAACAGAGTCTTGGAGACACTTGGCTCGGTGACTGTCACATCTGTGGATACTTACGATTTTAAAAACCTCTTCACTTCAATGTCATTGGAGGGTTTGTGGCAGGTGGCCTTAAACATGCATACTAAGTTCGAGCCTGGGACTACAGAACAGTATTGGCACTTCCTACTGGTTTTCTGTATCAACAACAATTTCGTTACTGTGGGCGATGGGCTATACCTCCAAACTCGTGGTATCCCGATGTGCAGTCGCCTTTCTGGCAGTTTGGCTAATCTCTATCTACATTTCTTTGAGGATAGATTTGTTGCCAATCATCCTTTACCTGGGATTGCTCTAAGATATGTTGATGAAAGTATTGTCATTAACATTCCGGACTATTTGCGTTGCGCCGCTGACTTGTATCCTGACGACCTTACCCTAGAAAAAACCAACAGATCATCTACTTGTGTTTGTTACCTCGATTTAGAGGTTCAGGTGGACGAGAAGGGAAGAGGTGTGTTGAATTTATTTGATAAAAGAAACTCTTTTGAGTTTGATATCATTCACTACACTCACTGGTCATCCAATATTTCAAAAGTTATACATCGTAATCTATTCATCTCCCAGTTTCATAGAATGGCTAAAATTTGCTCTGCACAGCTCTTACTTGCAAAAAATCTGAAAGCTCTTCTTTCTAAATTGCCATCTATCAATTTTCCGAAAAATTTCTTAAGGCATCATTTTAACCATTTAATTTTGAACTTTAATTCGGTGTCCAAAAGTTTCAAATTACACATTGACATGCTTTATTAACCTAGGACCTAACAATTTTAAATATATAGGTAACACAAAGTGCTATTTGGTGGGTCCCTAATAGCTGAAGACCTTATCCACATACACAGTCTTGCATCTTGTCAACTCACACATTTTTTGGCTTACCAGGTAGTTGTTTAACCGTGACCACCTTTCTTATCAGTGTATATATTTGGGTTCTTGTGGGTGCTCTGTTCAGTTTTGTTTGATTCTTTGTCATGGCGGTTTTTGTTCTGCCGGTAAGCTTTTAATTCTTCTTTTTTAAATTTGATTTTTGTAATTTTTGTGTTTATTAGAATTTGGTTTTGTGGCCTAGGGAGCATGACCAACCGACAATTTTGGCTTGCCTTGTCGTTTTGTTGATACTAGAAAGGCCACTCCCATAGGTTGATGCTCTCCTGATGACGGCAACCTGTTCCAGTTTTTTACTTGTTTTGAAATTTTGTATTTTTGTTCTGTAATATTTTCATTCTATGTATATATATATATATATATATATATATATATATCGCTCTGTCCACGTTAAGCAAAGCACAGCAACCGAAAAAATTATTATTCGGCCACCGTCGAGGAATTGAATCCCGAATCTCTCGATATCTAGCCGAGCACGTTAGCCTTACACCCCAGCGGCCAACAATTCACGGCGCTATGTGTGTTTTTCTTTTTCTGTCAGCATCTGACATCACAAATCCGTAAGATGGACTCAGCTACTGAGACGTCTCCATCTGGTGGTTATTAACGGCACTGGCTATATATTAATTGTATCAATTAAATCCAAGGGCGAGATCCAAATTGAAAATCTTCTAAATACGTGGCGTCAGTTGAATAAATAAGTTCATCGCTCTTTCCCCGATAAGTAATGCACAGCAACCGAAAAATGGTTATTCGGCCGCCGTCGGGGAAATGAATCCTGAATCTCTCAATATCTAGCCGAGCGCGTTAGCCTTACACCACAGCGGCCAACAATTCACGGCGCTATGTCTGTTGATAAAGAAAAGCACATATATATATATATATATATATGTGTTGAAAAAGAAAAACACACATAGCGCCGTGAATTGTTGGCCGCTGTGGTTTAAGGATAACGCGCTCGGCTAGATATTGAGACATTCGGGATTCAATTCCCCGACGGCAGCCGAATAACTATTTTCCGGTTGCTGTGCGTTGCTTAACGTGGAAAGAGCGATGGATTTATTTATTCAACTGAAGCCACGTATTTAGAAGTTTTTAACTTTATACTGTATATATATATTCCTTTCTTGACTTGACTAATTTCCAGTGCACTCCAAAAAAAAAAACTCTTGACAGTTCCGAATCGATGTTCAGTTCCGGAATTGTAACAGCAGATAACAAAATATTACATGGGACACTGAACAAAAACTGAGAATTAAACAGATAATATGCAGCAGGGGGACTAAAACTGGACGACGTTTATTAATAACCGGTAAGTTTCCATTTCCGAGGCAGGCATAGCTCCGTACTTTCGGATAGCAGTCTCCAAAGATGATGCAGGAGAGTGAAGTGATGGAGGTGAACGCAGTCGAGGAGGAAGGCTCGAAGAATCATACTCTGATCTTTTAAGCAATCGGTTGTCTTTGAAACTGGTAGTTTGGAAGAGGGTAGGCTTCATTGAGACACAGTGATTCGATACACCAAGAGGCCCAGACGATGAGGTGGTCCTGGTGGGCTCTAGATGTCCAGAAGTTTTGGCAGAAGCTAAAACAGGGGACGAAGAACCATGTCGCACTACAGCAGAAGCAGTAGATGATGAAGATGATATGCTGCGTTCACCATGTCCAGATGATTGGGCAACAACAGACACTGTCGAAAAAAGAGAGTTTTCTCCGCAGTAGTAGTTCCAATAAAAGACGAAAGTGATACGGGCTACCTTGAAGATTCAGACCGAGGAGAAGGCAGCACACTAGGGATTGGAAATGTAGCACTGGACGATACTGACCGAGGTGAAATACGTATGGAATTTCTCACCACATGTGATGACACTTTAATTAAAGTACTCAGCACAATAGGAATGTGGAAGGCAAACGGAAAAGTTCAAAGAAAGGATTTTTTCCGATCTTTAGGCAGATGAGCGGGAGTTCAACTACTGTCATCTCACATTGTGAGAGCTGTATATTGAAACCAGTTACCCCATAAAATTCTGTTGCTTATTGATTTTCACTAAACCTTGCATGGGCTTTAGGTGGAATGACTTCGACAGTGTTTTTAGCATTTTCAACGCTGTTCAAGATGTGCTAAAATAATATTGTTGTCTTTCTTTTTCAATGGCACACTGTTGTCTCGCAGATCGGCAAGCTCAGAAAGACTACTCAGATAAGCGCTTAAACTTTTTGGCAAGAGTATAAGAAACTGATGATTGAAAATTTGCTTTGAAAAAGGCAAATCTCCCTCTACAATACAATTCCCGACTTCTGGAGTCCTACTTAAAGTAGGACTCCAGAAGTCGTAATACTTAAAGTAGTATTACTTAAAGTGATACTTAAAGTGTATTACGTAATACTTAAAGTGTATTACGTAATACTTAAAGTGTATTACTTCTGGAGTCCTACTTAAAGTAGGACTCCAGAAGTAATACAATTCTCGACTTCTGGAGTCCTACTTAAAGTAGGACTCCAGAAGTCGAGAATTGTATTATTTATCTTGTTGTATCTGACCTTCATTAATGCCTGTTGAGCTTTGCATTCCAATTCTATGTTTGTTGCCTATATTAGTCTGTGGCCTTGTTCATCTGTAAAACAGGTTAAGGCTCCAAAAGCATGATCCACTAACATTTTACAAATAACTTTACTAGTTGTTGACTTAAGAGAAGAGTTTCTCACTTACTTGGAGTATGTGTCTGTCAAAATCAGAGTGTATCAATTTTAACCTTAAAAGAAATCGGATAAAGTCCTAGCAAATCAGCTGACAATACTAGGATATATTCCATCAGCTATATATTATGTACCCGGCCTACCTTCTATTTTATTACAATTATATCTTTGACAGACATATGTTGAATGAGCTGATGTACTGTCCAATGAAGTTACCTGAAATTGGCTTATAGTGAAATATAATGAGTAAAGCAAGTCCTAACGAACGTAAGATGGTGGATCACTACCTTCCACCACTCATGCATCATCCTGCATATGACAGTGGGTCATCAAATATTTTAAAATTTGATGACTATCTTTGCAATGAAGGACCTGTATCTTCTTTGTTGTAGGTCCGTTGTAACAGATAATTAGAAACAGCCCAATGACGATGACTGAATAACTGAAATAATTTGTCATGAAGTGATTTAGGATATCAATAATAAGGATTGTGGTTCACCATCCACATTTTATACGTATTCAATTTTATCTATATGTCTAGATAATGCATCCGTTAGCTTATTTAACTTTCCATTTTAGTAAAAGATTACGATATTTAAGTTAAGTTAAGAAGCCAGGTAGACAGATTTTGAGCTGTGCTGAAATGTCGTAGAACTGCATGCTCTGATTACCACTTGAAATTAATATAAATAAAAACGTTACGAGTGTAAGGCAAAAATAACTTCTAGGCACTCGCGTTGAGTTGCCGAATAGTTACACTGAGTCTTCCACAACCACCTTGAAGCGTACGCAGTAGCAATATTTTGTGCGAAGACAGCACTGAGCCCAGAAGCAGAAGCATCTGTACATATATCAAATTATTTTGAGTGGTCAGCAAACGTTAGTACAGGAAGTAAAAATCTAGATTTTCTAAGCTGTGAAAAAGCGTCGTCCTCTAGTTCGCACCAAACAAATATTTTATTTTTCCTCTTCAAAGCTTGGAAAAGCTCATACAAGGTTGGATGATTTCAAAGGAATTGTTTACACCATCCTGTCACTCTAAGAAAAGGAGACAATTCTTTAACACTGTTTGGACGTGGAAACTGATACTTCCTGCACTCTATTGTCATCAATGACTAACCCTCGTGAAGTAATTTTCAAACAAAGATAATGAAATTCCTCACATCAGAAATTACTTTTACTCAGTTTTAAAGTAAGACCAACATTATGGAATAGCTAGAAGACTTGGTCGTGGACCTGAAGATATTATTCAAATGATTTAATAGTAGATATAATATTATCAAGGTATGCGTGGACCTTTGACCTCCGTTCTTGACGCAAGACGGTATACAGTAAGCGTAGAAATTCAGTTGAAATGCACAAAGACTCAGAATCATTCTTTAACCCTTTAAGCGGCCATTGTACCAGAACACAATGGTTTCCAAAATTTTCTGCGCGTCTGAAACAGAAATGGTTGCATATATCGGCGGGGTTTTATGAAAGCTGGTTGTTTTCACGGCAAAAGAATTTCTTTTCCTTCACTCTTTAATGACCAGAAACATGTTACTGGTGGGAAGTGCTCTTTTCTAGCCCTTCTTTCTCTGCTTCGTGATCCAACACATGACAGGTAATCTATGACCCATAGTCACCATTACCCCAAAACGATGCTAGTCCACCTAACACGAACGTCATGCCACAATTTACCCAAATATGTTCCTTCCCTTTTGTTCTGTTGGTCGCCATTGTTATAGCTGTTTTAGGAAATGAGCAGTCAGAAAGAATTAGTGTCAATTATCTGGCTATAATGGGAAAGCAACAATTTTTGGTGCTCAGGTTCACATTCTAACCGCGTTCTGCCCAACATTTGGATAGCGAACACATTCACTCGAGCCTATTTCATCCCATTTTTTTAACCCCGAGTTAATTCGTTCCAGCCGGTTAAAGAGTTAAAATGAGTAAGTCGCGCGAAAGACTAAAAAAGCCAATTTTATCGAAGAAATCCAGATGAGCTGGCGAGGATAACAATTTTTATAAGACATTGTTTATTACTGGCAAAAGATAATGAACATATTTGGTCACTTGGTTAAGCTTTCTATAGTCTATTACAAATCTTATCCTCCCTGCCCCCCATCATTTTGAGGCTAAATGAATACCCACTCATGCACTGATGCTTTCTTCGGTAATACACTACTGTTTGTGAAAATTTCAACACCATGAAGGACTGTTGGTATTAGCTTGAAACATACAGGATGTGTACAACAGGTTGGGACATGCAAATGATTAAAATGTCAGTGAAAATACACATGAAGTTTCGGAGCAATGCCTTCTGAGTTGTCCGGTCTTGGGCTAAAACATACTTTCGACTCGATTAGATTTGGCTCAAACGAGATGTTTCGAGCAGCGAAGAGCCGACATTGAGCCGAAAGTGTGTTTTTGGTTATTCACTATGCCCCGTTGCCAAAGAAGGTCGCATTATGAACACTTGACGGACTTTGAGCGAGAAAAGGGATGAAGAAAGACTTCGGGATGAGAGAAGCTCGATCTTTCAACCGTGAACTTGACACACGTACCAGACGAAACTCCAGTACATTGATGCGAATGTGACGTCAGTGGACAGGCGAGACTTGGACGTACAGAAATACGGGAAATTGACAGCAAAATCATACGACTGCACGGGATGACAGACAACTGTATCGCATGACAGTGACCAGCTGCATAGCGATATCCACGGTGTTAGCTCAGCTGTGGAGCACCCTCACAGGTTAGGCTTTGTCCTTCAGCACAGTTTGACGTCGTCTGCATAACAGATAACTGGTCGCTAGCAGCCCGTTGCTGCGCATTCCTTTGATCCTCAGCAATAGATGCCTCACGCTGGAATGGG
Source organism: Macrothele yani (assembly GCA_039090855.1). Classification (NCBI taxonomy): domain Eukaryota; kingdom Metazoa; phylum Arthropoda; class Arachnida; order Araneae; family Macrothelidae; genus Macrothele; species Macrothele yani. Next base: position 86,402,739 of record CM076998.1, on the reverse strand, counting down.
GTCTCCAACAGAGACATTAGCACGCTGATGGGCAACAGGCCATGTTTACTGACCAGTCATAATTCAGCTTGATGCACCATGATGTTCGGATGCGTGTTCGAAGACATCGGGGTGAACGGAACCTTGTAGCATGCGTTTTGCAACATCATACGGACCCAACGCCAAGTGTCATGGTTACGGGCGCCATGTGTACAATTCGCTATGGCATATGATACGAATTTATTTATAGGCAGAGGTGATATCCTTCCTTCAGAGTTGTTCCGGGGCTATATTTCCAGAAGAACAATGCTCGGCCACATGGGACACGGAATGTCCAAGACCTCTTTCATGCACGTCGCTTCTTCTCTGGCCTGTACGTTCACCGGAGATGTCCCCGATCGGACATGTCTGGGGAAACGGTCGCTAAGAGACTGGGGCCCATACTGCTCCTCCACCAGTCACCACAAATAAATTCTGGTATCATAAACCTCCTCCATTGAGTTCCACACCACGTAGAGGCTGTTAGTTTAGTTCGAGGTGACTTCACACGATGCTCAGTTTTTAAGAGAAAAGTCCTGTATAGCTCTACAAATGTAATCAGTCATCTCCTGTAACATGAGGAATCTGAGATATAAGTTTAATTTGAATAGCGAGATTATTTCTTGGTGCTGCAATTTTCACAAGCAGTAGTGTATGTTGTTGCAGTATCACGCCAGTTTGTTTTCTCACTCCACCCTTTCTTTGTGCAGCACAACAATGAGTCTTAAAAATTAATTGTAGCTCCAGTACCTCCAGTAACAACAGCATGATCAACTGTCTGGATAAAACCAGGTTTAGTAAACGAAGAAAAAAGAACAGGATGCCTATGTAATAGCAACGCAAGTCTGCTTTTCTGGTCACTAAAAATTCTGATACTGTCAATACTGAAGTAAACATGTTCTGTCGATAGTAAAGCAACCTATGCCGTCAGAGTTATTAAGATTTTCTCAAAATATTATATTGCATTACATGACTTTATTTTTGTTAAAGCCTTTGCTTAATAGCCACTTAACAGGTAGAATCCAATCAACAAGAAGGAATATGTCAATTCAAACTTTGCAAATTTTATAGATAATGTTATGGTACCAGAAACACGAAATGCTTATTGGTAGCGCTACCTAACTGTACAGAGTACTCTCAATAAATCATAAATGAGCTTGTGTATAGCAAGTCACTGATGGCCGAAGTGAGCAATACGCTATCAAACTTTGTGTAGACTACCTCAGTGCACAAGCCGACGCACTGTGAACGTATCCGTCATGACGTGACGATATTGTGGTCAACCTTGTTGCTGGATTCATTGTCCACAAATCTAATGCGATAGGCACCGTAAAAAATTTGTTGAATTTGAGCACACATAAAATATATTGATCTCAACGTAATATGTAACATATATATTACAAAGAAATGAAATTATGCATATAGAGTCTCAATAAAGATTTTAAACGCTGGAAGTGAAAAAGTGAAAGAAAAACATTATTGCCAGTTGTATGTGCCAGAAAATCTGATTTTTCACGAAACATAACATGCAGCAACTAAAATTTGCCCGATATCCTCCATGTTTCGAATTTGTTTTACTAATAGCTTGTTTGTCGTTTCAGACAGTTATAAGTTCAGGTGTACAGAATGAAATTTATAATTAATACAAGTAAGGGATTGAGAGAGAAAGAACAAAGTTTGAAAACTTAAACTCCACAGCGCATATGTCTTAGCTTTTTCTTTTGATTTCCAAAAACGATAATCAGAATTTGGAACTCGCTTGACTAGACAGTTGTGTTGTTAATTTCTTGAGCGAAATACAATTTTTTTTCGTGGGTTATCTTAATATTTTACAGTTTTATTCGAAATGATGCAGATAAAGGACGCGTTACTTCTGCATTGTTATAGTGATGTATATGTATGTATAGATTTTTTGTCCCATGGGTATCTATATGCCATTCCCTAAGCCAATTCTCACACACCAAAGAACGTCCTTACAAATGTACGCTGTCCTACATGGTTAGGCTAAGTACGATTTACTATAAAAATGAGTATAATAATGTGAAAAAGCAAAGAATAATACTAAATGTGCCGAAATTTATCTCTGCAGAATTCGAAGTGCCTATCTTTAAAAATAGATGTTTTTAAAAATTGGTGAATTACGCGTGGCGACGTTTTAGTGACATTGGGGCGTTTAAGTTCTTGATTTATTCTGGAAAATAACCTCTTCGTAAGCAGACCAAACCCATGCAGGTCTGTTAACATCGATAACGGCTACGAACTTATAGATGATCTGGGTCACTTCATGTCGTTTTACTCCAAGTAAATGCAGCAACACTATGAGCTGAAAAAATTTTCGTTTTCCTGAGATTTTCATCAAGGTGATTGACTAGAGTACTTATGCGTAATTAATTCTTAGAAAATATTCCGCCTCTTTAAGAAAGCAAACATCAGCTTGATCATCTTTCAAGGACAGCGCCATCAATAACATAAAAAATGGCGCTGATCTCAAATGCTTGCTCCGCGCTAAACACTTTTCTCTTTGAAAACAGAATTCTGGAAATGAATTTCGGATAACACCAGATGGTAACACAATTCAAATGGGAAAAGCGGAGAAAATGTTCTTGGAAACAATTTAACGACGCACACTCCGAGAAATCTATCGGGAAACAATATCAATACTTTTCCGACCTTCCTTACTCGCATAGTAGCAAAATAAACGACTATCACGTTCAGCCAATTACCAATATCAATGCTTGAGAAACTAAGCAAAAGCCATGTCTTCTATAGCAAATGCAGTCATTTTGTGAAGTTCTGCAGTCATTTTGTGAAGTTCATATTTACTTTACTTACGTGTTTTGAAGATACGTATTGACATTCCATTAGTGTTGAAGAAACAGTTTAAATTGCATTTCTTTATGTTGCATTTAGAATAGCAGTTATCTTTTTCCTTTCTCCTTCTTTGGCTCTTCTCCTTTTTTGTCGGCTTCGCTCTTCGTGAGTAGAATTTGATTGTTTCGAAAAATGCCTGAGTCCCAATTTCGATGAATGCTGGGTACCTAAAACGTGGACAAGAGCACAAAATGTGTATATATTTTGCTAGAATTATGGAAAAAGGATGGATAACAAGTATACAATCTCGAAAGACAATTATTTTGTGACAAACTCTGAAATGTCAGCATTACGCCGTTGGGGTCAAAACTAAGTTTTCAACTGAACATCGCGGCCTCCAGATGCTTTACTGTTATTTTAAGTTACTTCTTAATGAACATCAGAGAGGCAGTTCATAATACGTATTGCAAGGAAAATTACTCGCTTTCGTATGTCAGTTCGAGTACAGTCATGTACGCGTTTGCTCGAAGAGGGATGTTAATTGGACAGCAAATTCCTGAGGCACGTGCATAACCCAGAGAGCTTCGCACTTTTATTTTTCACCCGAATTAATAAAAAAAAACCTTTAACAAAGTCGAATTTACGTTGGGACAAATTTCGCTCAAGACATTTTTTTTAGTTATTTGAATATAAAGATCACCTTCAATCATAAAAGTTACATGCTAAAAATATCAAGAAGAATAAAAAGGCAGCTGTCTAAGCATGTAGAAAACTACCCAAAACGTACAATTAGAATTTTACTACTAAAAGGCATATTAGGTAAAAACAAGATCTTTCGCAACAGGCGCCCTGTGCGTCATCAGGTTAAAAGAACTGGCGCTAGGAGAACACACACACTTAATATATAGATAGTCCCGAAGACAACAGCGATCCCGGTGAGTGACATAATATCCGCGTCACAGCTCGGTTACAGCGAGAAACAAAGCAAAGAAAGAAAACACCAAATAGATTAAAAATACATATTCACCGAAGTGAAAAATAAGCACAGGGTCAGTTATCAACACCCGCAGTAGGGTAATTCGCACGACATAAAAAATTAAATAAGCGAATCCACGGTGCATGTACATGTGCAGGTAAGCCTTACCTCAAATGCAAGAGCATAATTGTAAAAAATGCAGCAGTGTGTGTTAATGTGTTGTTACTTCTTTTGATCTCAAACATGTCACATACACTGAGCTGCCAGTAAGATCTGCATGCCTACAAATACTATTTACATAAACCAAATATTATATTTTGTGCTGAAATCTTTGCCTTTCTCTTGGCCTCTTGTTTTTGTGAAATGCTCCCAATAGCTGTTTTTAAATATCCGCCGAAATGCTCATCTACTCGGATTCTGACCAGTTCAGCTTTGATTTTGGGGCGATTTCTTCTTCCACTCACCCGACGATCTTATTCTCTATAAGTACGAGGTCAGGACTCACAGCTGGCCAGTCTAACGTTTCGGCGCCCACATCCTCAAACCAATCTGTAACAACACGAGCAGGATGACATGGTTCCAGAGATTGTTTTTACAGGATTCAGGCCAGTGCTCTATGCTGGCCCGTGAAACATTTCAACGCCCACGTCCTCAAACCAATCTGTAACAACACGAGAAGGATGACATGGTTCCAGAGATTGTTTTTACAGGATTCGGGCCAGTGCTCTATGCTGCTCGTGAAACCTTTCGACGCCCACGTCCTCAAACAAATCTGTAACAACACGAAATGGATGGCATGGTTCCAGAGATTGTTCTTACAGGATTCAGGCCAGTGCTCTATGCTGGCCCGTGAAACATTTCAACGCCCACGTCCTCAAACCAATCTGTAACAACACGAGCAGGATGACATGGTTCCAGAGATTGTTTTTTCTGGATTCAGGCCAGTGCTCTATGCTGGCTCGTGAAACCTTTCGACGCCCACGTCCTCAAACAAATCTGTAACAACACGAAATGGATGGCATGGTCCCAGAGATTGTTTTTACAGGATTCAGGCCAGTGCTCTATGCTGGCCCGTGAAACGTTTCAACGCCCACGTCCTCAAACCAACCTGTAACAACGCGAGCAGGATGACATGGTTCGAGAGATTGTTTTTTCCGGATTCAGGCCAGTGCTCTATGCTGGCCCGTGAAATTTTCGACGCCCACGTCTTCAAACCTATCTGTAACAACACGAGCAGGAAGACATTGTTGGCCCGTGAAACCTTTCGACGCCCATGTCCTCAAACCAGTATGTACCAACACGAGCAGCATGACACGGTTCTCTATATGACTCAGGCCAAGACTCTGGGCTGAGTCATATAGAGAACCAGGCCAAGACTCTGGGCTGTCCACTGCAACTTTTCGACGCTCATGTTCAGAAATTAATCTGTAACAGCGCGAAGAGTATGGCATGATGCATTATCTTGCTGATAAAGGTACAGGTCTTCGCCAGGATAATGATATAATGCTGCTTGTATACTATGGCTCAGAAGTCTAGGTATAGGTCAGAATTCATAGTTTTGCCCAAAATGATTAATGGGTTTCAAGCCAGACCATGAAAAAACAGATCCATCCCATCAAGGTTCTTTAAACAAACTTCAGCTGCCCCGGTGGCGCAGTGGTCTAAGGCGTTGGCCTCTGATCATTCGTCCGTAAGGGGTCCGGGTTCGAATCCCGGTCAGGCATGGATGTTGTGTTTGTCTTACGGCTCTGGCTCTCTCCCTTCCCTGGAACCAGTGACCCTAAATTAGGGACGGGCGACTGCTTATAGCCCATTGAGTTGCTCACGGTGGTCGTTAAACCTCCAACCAAAAAAAAAAAAAAAAAAAAAAAAACAAACTTCATTGTCATGTCGATACTTTCCGCGGAAATTACCTTTTTCCCAGCATCCACTGCACTCAGAAACGGACATCAGACAAATAGACGGTATACCGTGACTTTTCTGTCCAAAGAAGAGTTTTCGATTGGTCGTCCAAGACTATTGTTCCTTACTCCACACTAACCTCTGTATGGCACTAGTTGAAGTGATTAGCGGCTTATGGATGATTGCTCGACCCTGTTATCCCATGTCGTACAGCGTCGTGTGCATTGTACAGGTGTTTGCATCAGTCCCAATAGTCTCACATAGGGTTTGACTGTGGTAACCCATATCGTGAAGTGTTGTGCACACTGTACTGGTGCTAACATCAGTCCCAATAGTCTCACATAGGATTTGACTGTGGTAACCCATGGCGTGCATCATCTTGCACACTGTACTGGTGCTAACTTCAGTCCCAATAGTCTCACCTAGGGTTTGATTCTGGTAACCCATGTCGTGCAGCGTCCTGCACACTGTGCTGGTGCTAACATCAGTTCCAATATTTTCACTTAGATTTTACGTGATTTGAGACACTGTTGATTTGCGTTCTGCGCTGACAGTCTTTTGAAGAGCTCTCCTGTCATGGTTTGTTAGCTTCGCGTTTACTAGGTAATTTTATCGTAGCTGCAGCCTCCCAGACAGCTGCCATTTACATATCACATAACCAAATGTCGACCTAGGGATCTTAAATGCCATATAAAATGTCACATACTGAATGATTACTTGCGTAGCACCCAATTACCAACCCGCTGGAAATCAGTTCACCCTGTCTATCGAGGCGAGGCATCTTGCATTCACAGTAGTGGTATTATCTCATCATATCCCTACTAGTAAATTTATAGTTAGATTTGTTCCATGGTGCTTGGGTAGAATGGAATTAACTACCGATAAATGTGTGTCCGGATATTAATCATACTTCAGTGTATATTGTTCGTTTAGGTTTCTGCTCTTCGTGCGAAAATAAATGATTGCAGCTTCTTGGTAATATGAATACTTCCCAAAAGTACGATGTTCCATTCCTTAAGATGAACTGACACAATTTGGGAAAGTGTTCATTTGGTTACTTTTGTTCGAACAACTGTTAATTAGAACATATTTAAATTGCTAAGCAGTTTGAAGAAACACTTGTAACTCAGAATTCTACTAGGGCAAGGCGCCAACGGTAACCGATAATTCGGGTACAGTTGGCAAATTTTGAGCTAAGCTATGGGAAAATCTAAGCTCATTAAGGCATCTATTATAACAAATTGTAAAAAACGAATGCGTAAAATTTATGACTTCCAGAACACAAGTACGAAACATTCTAAAAAAGAAATGCCTAAATCTTATCATGAACTACTTTTCTTCATGCCTTTACGTTGGTTGTGATCAGGTTGCATATAAACAAAGCGGAAAGACACACTCAGATAGGGAACCACGTTTTTCATTTTGTATCGCGAAAGACAGATACACACACACAAACTTCCTTTTATCATTATAGATTAAGCAAGTGTTGAGCTAACAGACGGAGTCTTTCCATTTCTTCATTTTTCAATTCAAACGATTTTTTTAATTAATGTTAGTAAGCCGACTTTCGTGAAACGGTTCAAGTAAAAGGTCATCTAATTTTAATTGAAAATCTTCAATGACCCTGAATTTCGGGAATCGAAAGGCGTCGAAACCTGGCCATAGACGATGTCCAATCGCATACTGAAAATCAAGGTGATCGGATGTGTCATGTCGTAGCTATGCCCGAACAACTAAATTGTCCCAAGTCTCGTATAGAGAGCGGATGTTTTCAATTTTAATAATTATTAAAATGGGTCACTTTTTTAATGGTCATTATTTTTATATGACACGGCCAATCACTATGACACCAACCCCATGTCACTCACCATGTCTTTCCTTTTCTCTGTGGCAAGTGTCACAGCGATCGACTGAAGATCTTTGGAGACGATAGGTGACAAACGATTCCTTCTCAAAACCCGGAAAACTCCCTAAAATGCAAGTTTTTGGACGGTTATTCCTCAATGACACGACATTTCGGGAATCGAAAGGCGTCAAACCTGACCATGGACGACGTCCAATTGCATGCAAAAAATCACGGTAATCGGATGTGTCATCTCGTACCTATGCCCGAACAACTAATTGCCTCGAATCTCGTAAAGAGATTTCAAAATCGCTTTATTGAGGATTATACAGTAGATTGAAAATGGATAAAATACGTTATGTAAATACATGGAGAGTCATGAGCATATTACAAGGAGCAATAGGACAACAACGTATAGAGACATCAGGCAAAACAATAATCATGCAATAAATATCACCTAGTAAGGGTGGGCACGCAGTCCACACCAAGTAGAAAGTAGAAAAACTGTGTATTACATGGAGAAGGTAAGATAAATACATGTTGTGGACATACATAATCGTGAATAAATATTAAGGAACACATTGTGAAGCATAAATAACATAGAAGAGATAAACATTCATGCAGGAGTCTATGGGCCCTCAGTTCGGAAAATGCTGGAGTGATAAGGCACTTGTGAGTTAATAGAAAGATAGATGAAACGAGCACGTTTTCCCAACGCTGAAAGACGTCTGCATAGTCACCATAACAGGAAAAGTCATGTTGCGAAGGAGGATCATCGGTTTACGCCGCCTTTTTCAGCGTCTTGGGGGCGGAGCAACATCAGCAGAGGAAGACGGAAGATGATACGATGGAGCATTAGGAGGCACTAGCAAGGGTTCACTGGCGAAAATAGGCGATGAATCAATAACAGTATCAGACGTGGAGTGGAGCACAGAAGAGGATGGAGCAGTAGAGGTTGACATCGGCGTAGTCTGAAGGGTAGACCGGAGGCTTGAGAGCGTAGGTCCCACAGGCATGGTAAGAGACACTTGAAGTGGAGAACAAGTAGAAATGGTTGACGTAGGAGAACTGGATGAAGGTAAAACAGGAACATCGTCGGGCTGAAGATCAGGTGTAGAGATCATATGCGAAGAAGCCGACAGGAGAGAAACATCAGCGGGAGGAGAGTGCGATGATGAAGAAGACGTGATTATGGACTGAAGTCCTGACGGATTATGGACTGAATGAAGGTGAGCACTGCGGCGAACTAGTGATAGAGGAAGTAACATCCAGAAGAGCTGACCGGAGAAGATGAGCCGGTAGGGTGGTATCAACGGAATCAGGTAAAGAAGAAGAAGTATCAATGGCGGAGAAAAATCCTCACGATCCAGGAGGCAAAGAAGATGTAGAAGGAGGAGGTGACTGAGAAACAAGTAATGATGACAAGCTACACGCAGCCGCCGGGGTAGGGAGCCTGACAGATGGCGATGGAAAATGAATGGAGTCCAGAGCTGGACAAGATGTGCTATGGTGAGTACGTGATTTGCAGGTGAAACAGTGCAAAGCGGTAAAAACATGAACGGCGCGAGTATGGCGAGCACAGACTACTTTGAACGTGGTCGGACAGGAAGCTACGGACTTTTTATCAGGGAAAGCGACGAGAGCTAAACGTCGGTAACTTAAATAGGGACGATTTCCTTGATCATCGGAAGAAGCAGGCAATGTACGAATAGTCCCAATTACTAAACCGAATTGGGAAAGAAAACCATGTAAAACATCATTGGAAACCTCCGGTGGACCTGGAGAAATCTGACAGATGTGGTGTATTGTGCTAGTGGAACGGCGTACAAATCCTGAGCGCTAACTAAAATCGGAAACGAAAGTACCCGCTCAACTTGAGCAGAGGTAGAAAAATAAGCAAGTACAAAACGGTGTCACCGGGCAATATGCCTGATGGTATCAGGTTGAACCAGGAGATGGAGAGCAGAAGTATAAACTGAAAGTTTGGTATTTGGTAATGCAACATATTTAACACCCAGAGCTAAGGAGGCATGCAAAGACTTACCTTGCAGGGAGGACGCAGGGATATGAGCTGTCAAAGTAGAGCTTTCCCGAGAAAAGTAGAAGTCTTATAAGGATGGCGGAACATCACAGTGTGCCGCCCCGGTGGCGCAGTGGTCTAAGCGATGGCCTCTGATCATTCGTCCGAAAGGAGTGCGGGTTCGAATCCCGGTGAGGCATGGATGTTGTGTTTGTCTTACGGCACTGGCTCTCTCCCTTCCCTGGAACCAGTGACCCTAAATTAGGGACGGGCGACTGCTTATAGCCCATTGAGTTGCTCACGGTGGTCGTTAAACCTCCAATAAAAAAAAACAAAAAAAACATCACAGTGAATGGGGAAAGCAGTACCCAAAGGTGAGTGGGGCTGGTCTGTAAGGTGAACGCCCGGAGGAAGTGTCAGTGGTGAAAATAATCTGTAGAATGAGTACGAGCCATGAGGAGATGAGGAAAGAATGAAAGTCGCTGAAGGAAAAAGCAATAAAGGCGACGAAGGCACAAAAAGAATGGTGCGAAATGCGAAGCGAAGACGTCACAAGAAGAGCTGCTGTAGACAGGTGGTGCACAAATAAAGAGTAGATGACGTCACCCGCGGACCACTAATAGAAGGCGACGTGAAACGGGAGGTACGTAGATAGCATAAGAATAGGAGCACTAAGGCAGCGTATAGGAACGCTGATGAAGAACATACAAGAGTCAAGCCAAGTCACGATGTTTACCGGAGCAAACAGCTAGGGTTATTTTTTTTTTTTGATTGGAGGTTTAACGACCACCATGAGCAACTCAATGGGCTATAAGCAGTCGCCCGTCCCTAATTTAGGGTCACTGGTTCCAGGGAAGGGAGAGAGCCAGTGCCGTAAGACAAACACAACATACATGCCTGACCGGGATTCGAACCCGGACCCCTTACGGACGAACGATCAGAGGCCAGCGCCTTAGACCACTGCGCCACCGGGGCGGCCAGCTAGGGTTAAACAGGGAACTTGTAAAAACAGTGAAAATAAGTAGAAAACGGACTTATAGAGCTTAGTAAATCGCTAAAACGAAGTAGACGAACTTCATATATATACGAGGAACTCACTCACACGATTTAAGGCAATCCTTTTCTGTCAGTATGAGGAAGAAATTGAGGAGCAGGAAATGGGCGTGACCTAACGTAAAAAGATTTCAAAATGGCTTTATTAAAGAGCTATAAGGTACAGAGAATCTGGGCAAATACAGGAAAAAGAGATCTATACAAAGATGAGTAAACTGCAAAACGAATACGGGGCGTATGTCATGAGCATATAGACAGTACGACGGAAATATAACAGGAGAAGATCACCAAGGTGTCTATGAGCACGCAGGCAGTAAGTCCTTGGGAGGAACCGGAGTAGGATATTAAAAAAGTCCGACAAGTCCGACAAACTTGGTGCGCTTGAACCAGCGCTGATAGGCTTGGAGGTAGGTGTCATAAGAGTCATATTCCTCCGGGAGAGGGGGAAGAGTCAACTGGTCTACCCCACCATTTACGGCGACGCTGAGAATCAAGAGGAACAGTAGCAGAAGGTGGAAAAGGAGTTGACGGAGCATCATGATGCACAGGAAGGGGTGAACAAGAGACATCAAACGATGAGTCAAGAACAGTGGCAGAAGTCTTAGGTAGATCAGTAGAAGATGGAGCGGTAGTGTATGACACTGATGAAAGCTGAGGAGCACATGGGTGATCGGAGAACACAGGTTCAATAGGCGAAGCAACTGGCGCAGCAAGCGAAGAGCAAGCATAAGCGACAGATGAAGTCTGGCTAGGTAGAGAAACGGCAGAAACAGCAGAACTCTGAAGATCAGGTAGAGTAACAAACTCCGAAGAGGCTGGCGGTGACAATACATCAGCAAGCGAAGGATTCAACGAGGATGAGGAAGCAGGACGTTTGATGGAATTCTTAACGGAAGATGGACTAGACGGAGGTGAACACTGTGGTGAGCTGGCGGCGGAGGAAGTAACTTTCAGAAGAGTCGAAGGAAGGAGATGATGTGATGAAATAGTATCAACTGTAATAGGGAGAGATGCAGTAACAAAGGCCGAAAACGAACGGGGTGGAACAGGAAGCAGAGAAGGATATAGAAGGATGAACAGGCTGAGACATGGATAGAGAGGATGAGCCACAAGGGGTCATCAGAGCAGAAGGGCTAACCCGCGGCAACGAAAGATGAACGGTGGCCCGAGAGGGACAAGAAGTATTAGGTGATTATGCAATTTACAAGTGAAACAATGGAGAGCGGTGAAAACACGAACGGTGCGAACATGGCGAACACAGACTACTTTGAATGTGGTCGGACTGGAAGCAATGGACTGTTCATCAGGAAAGACGACGAGAGCTTTACGTCGGAAACTTAAGTAGGGACGATCTCCTTGATCATCAGAAGCAGCAGACAATGTGCCGATAGGACCAATAACTGAGCCAAATTGGGAAAGAAAATCATGCAGGAGATCATTGGAAACTTCAGGAGGAACTGGTAACAAACTGACAAGTGGTGGGCATTGTGCTAGAGGAATATCGTACCAATCCTGAGCGCCAACTAAAATCGAAGAAGAAAGTACTCGCTAAGCTTAAGCAGGAGTAGAAAAATAAACAAGTACGAATCGGGGTTTCCGAGCAATATGTGTGATGGTAGCAGGTGGAACAAGGAGATGAAGTGCAGAAGTATAAGCTGAGAGTTTGGTATTCGGTAATGCAATGTATTTAACGCGCAGAGCCAAGGAGGCAAGCAAAGACTTACCTCTCGGGGAAGACTCCGGGATATGAGCTGTTAAAACAAAGTCTTCACGAAAAAAGTAGAAGTCCGAAGAGGATGGTATCACATCGGAGTGAATGGGGAAGAATGAAGTTGATCAACAAATGGAACGTCCGGTCAGTGGCAGATGATGATCTGTAGAGTGAGCACGAGCCACGAGGAGACGAGGCAGAAATCACAATCGCTGAAAGAGAGAAAAAAAGCAACGAAGGCACGATGAGAATAAGCGATACAAAGCGATGACGTCAGAAGAAGGGCCGATGTAGACAGCACTTTTTAAAAACTATCATAACTAACTTTAAAAAAAACTATCATAACACGTGACGAGTCCTGGTTTTATGGGTATGATCCCAAAACTAACTTTTTAAAAACTATCATAACTCGTGACGAGTCCTGGTTTTATCGATATGATCCCAAAGTTAAGTGGTGGAAGACTCCAAACTCACTCCCTTCACAGTGGAAGACTCCAAACTCACTCAGACCCCAAAATCACGACAGAGCCGAAGCAAGACGATGCTGACTATTTTTTGTATCAGTCATGAGGGAATTGTGCATCATGAATACCCTCCATCAGGCCAGACAATCAACAAGTGATCATAGGGATCATATGTAGAGGATTTTAGGGAGTGTCTGACCCCAGGTCTTAAATAACCCTTAGAAATAGGAAGCTAGGAGATTTGGGCTAGAGTGCCCGATAGGAAAGTGGCACGGAAGCGAAGCAGAAAGGGGGAGGAAGACGCTCTTATTTATTTCCGGGGGCCAGCACCCTGGGTCCAACGGCTTAACGTGCCCATCCGACGCACGGCGGATATTTAGTAGATCGAGCGTTCGTACCTGCCTGGGATCGAACCTGAGGTCCTTTTCGTGGCTGTTACGAACGTGGGCCACTAGGCCATCCGCGGCCGGACAATCAACAAGGAGAACTACTGTTACGTTTTGCGGCCTCTGAGATGCGCATTTTGTCAAACAAAATATCTGGCATTGCATGAGAGTGGCGAGTGGCAACTCCACCTTGACAACTCCACCATGACAACTCGCCTGCCCATACATCGAAACTTGTGCAGTCGTTTCTTGCTAAGCAGCGCATTGGACTAGTTTGCATTTTTTCTCTTCCCAAAACATCAAATACTGCTGGAAAGGAAAGAGATTTCAAGATTTGAGAAGATACAACAGAATGCGGCGGAGCAGCTGTTCGCTTATTCAGAAGATGACTTCAAAAAGTGCTTGGAGCCCTGGCCTATAAATGTGTGGCTTCTGGCTTTTTTTAAATGTGTGGCTTTTTAAATGCGAGTTAAGTTTAAAGTCTGTAGGTGCTGTACTTTTTTTAATAAATCCAGTCTGGACACTTTCTGATCACATCTTGTATATGTACTACTTACCGTAACTCTATACACAGTGACTGAAATCAGTAAAGGTAAGAACAAAAAAGCTATGACAAAAAGAATAACAGAAAATACTAGTACATCATATTAAAAAAAATACTACGTAGTACCTTGTATAATAACGCAAAAACTACGCTATGCATTGGTACAGAATAATGTGCTGCCATCTAGGGACGGAAATATGCCCTGTTTCGTTTATAACTTTTTGAATTGTACGTTAATTTTACTTAAACAACGCTCCACTCTATTTATATTCTTCCATTGCTTATTCTGATTTTGAACCGCTTCACTGTTGCTCAGTGATGACATCAAATATTCATGTAAACAAGATCACAAATGAAAACCGGGACTGCTAACGGCAATGAATAATATCCATCTGCATCCCTGCCGTTATTTATTATTTGATGACACGTTCCAGTGATACCACTGCAACGGATTGTGTTTTACTCTGGACAACTAAAGCAATTTATTTTGTTCAGTTTCCCATTTACTTAACTATTGGGTTGTCGGAAAAGTCATGACGTATTTTAGCCATGTTTTGCAAATGTCATTTATTGATAGAAAGAACAAAGATCAATCAATGATATAATGCCCGTTTTGTTCGATAACCTTTTGCCACCTTTCAGTGAGCTGCAGAATGCCTTGTTCATAGAAGGACTTGTCTTTCGTGGCGAAAAACTGTACAAGGTGCTGATTTACAGCCTTATCTGAATTGAACGTTATACCACGCAAGGACTGTTGAAGAGAGCGAAACAAGTGGAAGTCGAGGTCAGGCGAGTATGATGGTCGTGGCAACACATCCCATCCAAGCTCCAATAATTTTTGGCGGTGATCAAACTTATGTGTGGTCTCGCGTTGTCGTGGTGGAACACAACTCCTTTACGATGAACGAGCTCTGGACGTTTCTGGATGATGGATTCGTTCAAACTGTCCAGTTGCCGACAGTACACATTCGAATTGATTGTTTGGTTCCGTGGTAAGAGCTCGAAAAACACGGCACCATTAAAATTCCACCACACTGAGACCAGAACCATCCGCTGATGAATGTCTGCTTTGGATGTCGTTTTAGGCGAAGCAGCACGTCGGGACTAAGACCGTTTGCGCAGCACATTGTTGTATACAATCCACTTTTCGTCACCAGTTATCAGTCGCTTCAAAAATTGATCGTTTTCCTCACGTTTAATGAGCATATTGCAGATGTTTATACGCGCCGTCAAATGAGCTTCTTTGAGTTCATGAGGAACCCACACATCGAGCTTGATTACGTATCCCAGCTTTTTCAGGTAGTCGCGAAAGCTTGAATGATTGATGTGCAATGTGTCTGTAATCTCTCGTGTCGTGTAACGTGGGATTGACTCGATCAATGCCTTGATTCGGTCGTCATCATCCTTGGTGGGTCTCTCGGACCGAGGAGCATCGTTAAGGTCAAAATCACCAGCACGGAATTTGGCGAACCACCTCTGGCACTGACGTTCTTGTAGAGCATTATCATGGTACACTTTACGCAACTTTTCACAAGCTTGACACGCGTTGTTCCCTTTACGCGCGTTCTTCCCTTTACTCCGCAAATCAACCAAATCGCTCACTATTCCTTTTAGACTGCAGCTAGAACTTGCAACTGTCGAATGCCATAGCGATAACAGAGCTGCGCATGCCTCTGGTACTTCTTTAACCGCCAAACCGCCATCGGGTGCCAAAATACGTCATGACTTTTCCGGCAGCCCAGTATCTCTATTACACGTTCAAGAAGTAGACAAAAAATTTAAAACACCTACTACAAAATTATTACATTTTGTGGTGGGTAACTTATTAATTTATGGATATGCAGAGAAGAAATATTTCGTGTTTCTGCAGGCAGTTCTCTGTCAGGGAACGAGGATACAAGCAATAGCTTCTTTACAGGTAATGAACAATTCTACGTCAAACGAAACCGCAAATCTGTCTGAATTCCAAGGAAGAAAACTATTTCGAGTCCGTTCGTCCGATGCATCAGTGACTGCAGCTGAGAATTTGTTGAATATATCCAGGGAAACATTAAGTCCGGAAAAAAGTTCATTAAGTCCGGAAAAACAGAATTCCCGATGGGACAAATTGTGGGAGGAAATTGAAGCTGACTGAAAGCTATCGCCGGCCAATCTAACTGATTGTAGCCAGAGAGTATAAAACTACTTCCACAATTTAAAAAATAATGTATATCTGAGTAATCCAGTCGACAAATGGTTGTTTAGCTCATTTGCGACATGGTCCGGTACGCGTTACGTCCGGAGATGATACACCAACGTCGAATTCCACAGGGGTCTACCTTGTTGTTAACCTTATGTTCCCTTCCACGATTCTAGTCAGTCTCCCTTGAACCTTCTGATCCACAAGCTGTTTTCGTCCGCATAATAACCGATTTCTAGAAGATTTTTCAGTGTCTTACCATTCACGGTAAACCCCTGATACGGTGATGCGTGAAAAGCATAGGAGGACGTCTATCTCACGAGGTTCTTGAATCACTATTCCTGAAGCCAAGTATCATGCAACGTTCAAAGTCGCTCAGATCATTCGCTTTGACAATTCCAACCCTTAAATGAACGCTAGCTGATATTGTCCAGATGAGCTGTCTTATTTACACCGCGTATTGTGCTCAAGTGCGGTCTTACATGTCGCTTAAAGCCATTTATGTAACAAGGGAAGGTGTACCTAATATACTGGGTCTCAGTGCGTGCTGTACATACGAGAGCAATTTAGTAAATAAGTAACAAACAGTTATGGAATAGCTGATAATATTAGTTTCTAAAGGTACCATTAGGTGGCAGCATCATATAGCTGACCTGGCTCATACTTCAGCTTAGGAGATGCTAGGTATCACATGCGCATGCCCAGCTCATATTCAAAATGGCGACTATGTTTGAGGCGTGTACGACCGAAGAGCAGCGGACCTTATGCATTTTCTTTTGGCAAAAGGACTTCCTGCAAAGGATATTCATACAGAAATGTTCCCTTTTTATGGACAGAAATATTTGTTGCGTAAAGCGGTACATAACTGGGTTGATGAATTCTGTCAACGACCCTCAGAAGTTGCTCATGAAGACCGACCTGGTCGTCTTTTCAGATTGCGACAGAAGCAACTGTAAGGCGGGTGGAGAAGATGATTCGAGCTGACAGGCGAGTAACTATAGACAGTATAGCAAGTGCAGTAGGGTGATCTTGTGGTTTAGCCAACAGCATAATGCATGATCGTTTGAATTTCCGGAAAGTGCGCGCCCTGTAGGGAACCCAGAGAACTGACTCAGGTACACAAAATGAGCTTGTCTGCAACATCTCTGTCGGTATGCATGTGAAGGAGAAGATATGCTTAACAGGATTGTTACTGGGGATGAAGCATGGGTGCATCACTACCAACTCGAATCAATGCGTGCTGAAATGCAATCGAAATATCCGTCTTCACCTTCAACCAAGTAATTCCGAATTCTCCAACAGCAGGAAAGGTTTATGGTTACAGTGTTTTGGGATTCTCAAGGAGTGCTGTTAGCCCATTTCCAAAAGCGAGATGAGAATGTGAATGCTTCATCGTATGGGTGAAACTCTGTTGGTGCTTCCGGGTGCAATTCACAAAAAACGTTCAAGCTTACTGACTAGAGGAGTACTGCTCCATCACGACAACGCCACACCTTATACGGGTCAATTAACCCAGCAGTGAAAATTTGACAGATAGGCTGGGAACTTCTTGAACATCCACCTTACAGCCCCGATTTAGCTCCGAGTGATTTTCACCTGCTGTGTCCGCTAAAAACTCATCTTGACGGCAAACGTTTCGCGGATGACAAAGAAGTTGAACGTTAAATGCGAATGTGGCTGTTGCAGCCGACCCAAGACTTGGATGCTGCAGGTTTCGAAGCACTGATAAAGTGATGGGATAAGTGCATCAATATTTGTGGAAATTATTATGAGAAATAAGGGGAAATGTAAAGGTGATAATAAATGTTAAAATGTTTATATATATATATATATATATATATATACGTATACATGTATATGGACAGGTGGATGAAATTCGAAAGTATGCCGGACTAGCATGGAGGAGAGTGGTTCAAGGCAGACAGTTGTGGAGGAAACTATATCCCATGTGGTCTTCTTGTAGGGTTTTTTTCTGTCCCTTGGTGTCCAGTCTAAAATTTCGATTGTCCATCAGTGGTCTGTTCTTCTGGAAACATGTACAGCTCATTGATCGTTCTTGACAGACGTTGTGTTAGTGGCTCCTGCATTTTATGCATTTTCGTGTGATATACCCCATCCCGCACTCACCTGTTGCGTGCCCCGCCTGTTTAAAAGTATTGTGTCCGTTTTGAGCTACTTTTCTTTTCGGGCGATATAGTCCTTGTATTTGTTCATACTCCTCCGTTTTCATATAGTTAGCTTGTTTGTTTACGTTTGAAATCTGCCAACAGGGCGGCTTCCGGTATATCCTTATCAACTCGGGGCGCGGCGGATGCACCTCATACCACACTTTCCACATCCATGGAAGTTTACGTACTCTCGTCCTCAGATGTGTCTGCTTAGGGGCTTTCCCAGCTTCTTGGTACTCCTGCTCCAGTGATTTCACTTGACTTGGCTGCGTCTCCTTGTTCTGCTTCTGCCGTTGCCTCAGTACCTTCACTGGTTACTGCTGCGACTTGCCTTCTGACTGTGCTCCTCAGCCGTCACTGCTTTCTGTGCCAGCCGGCTCAGAACAGATTTCTCTTCCGAGGATGTCATTTCCCTCTACAGTGCAGCGAAGCGCTGCTTCTACGTCAGCTTCTTCTCAACCTGATGGTCTCTTGCAATCAATACCTACTATTCAGGTATCAAACCACAAGATAAAGGTAACGATTGATGAAAATTCGCAGATTCGCAGTGAGTTCCATAATCTCTGGGTAGAGGGGTGCTTTTTCATGCCTTACCAGAAACTCCTTCGCCACGCTGCGTGGAGGCCCTCTCAGGTCATGTGTCGTCCACGTCTATTTCCGGAATTTCTCGTACCCCTCGGGGTATATCAATGCAGTTCCAGCGCAAGGAGGATGCTGACATTTTTCTTGCACACGGACTTTCGATACGAACAAATCTTCTCATTCCTTCGCATCTTTCCAAGCGTCCTGTGAACATCACGCTCTATCCTGTTCCACTGGAAGTGCCTGATACTGCGCTTCCTCTCCTTGTCAATCATGTTCGTAAAATTGTGGGCAAGGTCCGTCGCCTTTCTGATGCCCCACGCGGAACTAGATTTGCACGTGCTACAGGACCTTGCCGTCAGTTGTTGGCCGTCTTTCCCACTGAGAACGCATTGTTAGATTGTCCTACGGAAGCTACTGTTGAAATTGGGTCACGCGCGTACAATTTCAAGGTTTTAACCACTCACTATTGCACTCAGTGTCTTACACAGTATCACACCAGTGCCTCCTGTGTGCGGATAAGCCGTGGTCTTTCTTCCCCTCGCAACCCAATGCCGATCTCATTGGTCCTTCCACCTTCCCCTTTTCCAGTGTTTTGCATGACGCGACCTCTTCTTCTCTCCGTTAGACGCACCTTCCAGTCAAAGATAATGAAACCTTTCCTCCTCTTCCGCCCCGTACGGTAGTGCATCCTCCTTCTGGGTTAGCAGAAATGTCTTCCACTAATGATCTCTCTACTGAGGAGTGTTCCAACTCGGATGTGTCGAGTGGTGCTTCGGAGCTCCGGCCGACTGGCTCTTTTACGTGTCTCTCTCACATCGGCTCTCCAAATGCGACCACATCTGCTGGTTCCCCGTTGTTGCACCTTTCTGCTGCCTTGGCTGATGATCCTGTGTCCACCGATGTGGATCGGGTACATACTGATTCCTAGGCGCAACTTGAATTCCTTCTTACGTTTCGGGTGTTCTTCCTGTGGCCTCATGTAGTGTTCCCAATTTTTTCTGTTTATATGTTTCTCTGCCTGATGAACCTTCGAACAGTATGCATCTCCGTTCTGGTTCTGGCAATCCTCTCTCAGATGATGAGATTTTGCAGGCCATTGATAAGTTTCTTCTAGTTCCTAGACCACTGTCCAGACAGCAACGTTTACGCCTTTTTCCAATCTGCTCGTACAGTTGTCTGTACTAAAGAATTTCTCCACTCACCTGATCTTGATCTTTGTGCATCGTTGATGCAATTTGTAGCTTACTGTATGTGTCATTTTTCAAATATTTGCGTGTCACAGATACTAAGTACCTCGTTTTCATGAGACGATATAATCGCCGTCTCTCCTTCTTGAAAGACTTCGCTGAGAAACAATTTTGTGATACTTTACTTCCTCAAGCCGATGTGTTGGGTTGCGTTCCTTCCCAACCCAACACTTTTCGTTCTCCCCAGCGACGTTTTTCACCTTGTGGTCTCCTGGAATTTTCTGGTTTCGCGTTTCGCCAACTACAGTTTCGCTAATTGTGTACTGTTCCCTTTATGTTATCACTTTCGCATTGCAATGTTGTTTCCTGATTTTGTTATTGTGCCTTGTGTTTTTCTTTCGCTCTCATTGTATGTCCTTGCTGTACTAATGTTTTCCTCCGTCGCGGTTTATATTAGTGATGTTTTGTTAACTATGTTCTCATAATGTAGTTGGCGTACAGCATTTCCTTACTGTGCCTTGCAATTTGATCGTCCGTATGTTCTACTTGACTGGTGTTTTATCATACTCCTGCACATATGCTCATAATGTTGTACTGATGTTACTTCGTATCGAATGATATGCCGTTATGCTATTCCTTTTTTGTATGCATCGTATTTTTACTATAAATAAGTTTTGAGGGATTTCCGTTCGGTGTCGTACTTAGTACTGCTCGCATGAATTTTAAAGGGGCAACACTGCGATATCGCAGTACGAGACGCCAGGTGTCAGAGTCAGTATACGACCATCGATTGAGGTGCGAAGGCGTATTTGTTTCACTCGATGGAAAATGGCAACTTTCGTCCCGACAAAACAGCATTTGCGGGAGGTGTTAGTGCATTACTTTATTGTCAAGAAAAGTGCTGCCGACAGCTATCGCTTAGTGTCAGAAATCTATGGTGAACATTCCCCCTCCATAAAAGCATGTGAGTATTGCTTTAGACATTTCAAAAGGAACGATTTCGATGTCAGTGATAAAGAACGTTCTGGACCACCCAAAAAATTGCTGATGCCGAATTGGAAACTTTACTCGACGAGGGTCCGTGCCAGACCCAAAAAGAACTAGCAGCAGCATTAAATGTTAGTCAACCATGCATTTCACAACGTTTAGCTGCCATGGGAATGATGCAAAAAGAAGGGAATTGGGTTCCACATGCTTTGCGGGAAAGAGACCTTGAACGTCAAAAAAAAAACATTTGCGAATTGCTGCTTCAAAGGCAAAAAAGAAAGTTTTTGCATCATATTATTACTGCCGACGAGAAATGGATATGGTACGATATCCCTAAACGGCCGAAAGCATGGGTGAAGCCAGGTGAACCAGGTCCTTCAACCCCAAAACGCAATATCCATGGTTGAAAGGTAATGCTGTGTATCTTGTGGGACAGGAAGGGTGTGATCCACTATGAACTGCTGAAACCGTCAGAAACTATTACTGGTGATCGGTATCGAATCCAATTAATGCGTTTAAAGCGAGCTCTCAAGCAAAAACGGCCGGAATGGGAGAATAGACACAACAAAGTCATCTTACAGCATAACAACGCAAACGTTTCTCGACCTGTGTAAAAGCACTTAGAAGGACCCGACTGGGAAGTTCTACCCCACCCGCCGTATTCGCCGGATTTTGCGCCATTGGATTACCATTTGTTCCAGTCGATGCAGTCAGCACTTTCTGGAGAACGGTTTAGTTCTTATGAAGACATTAAAAATTGGCTGTACAACTGGATCTCCAAGGAACCGAAATTCTTCCTTCGGGGCATACGTTCACTGCCCGAAAGATGGGGTAAAGTTGTAGCTTCAGAGGGAGCATACTTCGATTAATATTAAAATATTGTTTCTGTTCTCCAACTACGTGTTTTGTTCACCTCAAATCCCTCAAAACTTATTTAATACCAATATATTTGCAAATTTATGTTTTGCCGGCATTGCCTTACACTGTCGGCTCCCTAATGTTATGGTCAGACCCCTTATGTGTTTATCTTTCACGCTGAGCTGTTCTCTAGGGTTGGTGTTATGCAACTGATTCCGCCTCTGTTGATACCAATGTCAATGCGCCGTGGTAATGTGCTCTTTATGTTTGCACCCTAGTTTGTATTGCATTGCGGATATACCTATATTTTCTGTACTGCAGTATTCAGCGACTTCTCCTATGTTTGTAATCCTATTATTGTAATAAAGTAGGTACCGCTTTGGTACTCACAGTTACCAAAACGAAAACCATTGTCATTTCAGGAATTGTACTCTGATCATGAAGTCTTCCTCTTTTGCCATTTTTCCATATCTACGAGTTCCTCTTCTTATCTTTCCTGGTTACACCAAGTATGCATCTCTCCATGTTCTTTCAGTTTCCTGCAGTCTTTGTATGTCTTTTTTATTCAAGTTCCATGTCTCTGCTTCATATGCAAGAACTGGAAGGATGCATTGATTCAACGCTTTTCTTTAAAAACATTATGGCATATTGCTCTGCAAAATTGCACTGTTTCTTCCAAAAACAATCCATCCAAGTTTTATAGGCCGATTAGTTTCCTCATCAATGTGACCTTTGCTTGATATCTCCCGACCAAGGTAAATGTAGATATCGGTTTCCTTGAGGTTTTCCCCATCATTTGCAAAGTCTTCATTTCTTGTAAAAGCATTGTACATCAGCCTTGTGTTCTGAAATTTCATTTTTAATCCCACTTCATTACTTTTCGCAGAAAGTTCCTGGATCATACAGATCTGAATGGAATATATACTTTATATATATATATATACAGGGCGGTTCAAAAATTTGATACAAAAGCAAAATGCGATTGAAAAAGATATGTGGTTCGGAGAGACATGCGGTTTGCAGATTAATATTCACCGAGGTACGGGATTTTGTATGGCATCAACAAAAAAAAATAGTTCAAAATCTCGACGATAGAGGGCGCTACTGCAGAGAAAACAACGAGAGGTGAGAATTGTGAAATGAGATCTACGTTAATTTAATGATACTTACTTTATTTCAGCCTGATCTACAGGTGCAAGTGCTCAATGTGTCCACCACCACATTCCAGTACTGCGTGCAGACTGGAATGACGTACTAATACGCTTGATATGGCACTGAACAACGTGTCAACGGGAATGGCTGACACCTCCTGCGGTATGGCGTCTGTCAACAATGATAAGTACTGGGGATTATCTCTATAGACACGGGATTTCAAGTAGCCCAAGAACCAGAAATCAGCGGGTGTGAGTTCTGGAGAACTAGGAGGCCATTTGTGTGCACTACGCCTGCACAATAGACGATCGACGCTAAACGTGCACGCCTGATTTAACATTATATGAAAATTATTAGCTTAATAAAACTGCGTGGTTTTGCCATCAGAATGATAGCACGAACCTTTATTATTTTCGCACATTGAAATTATGACTGAATTTCTCCATAATGGTTTTTATGCCTCACCCTAACGTTGCTTTGTGCGAGTAATGTGCAAACGTCATTTATGTGACATTCTCTCCTGCAGCGCCCTCTATTGTCGAGGTTTTGAACTATTTTTTTTCTTAATGCCATACAAAATCCCGTACCTTGGTGAATATTAATCTGCAAACCGCATGTCTCTCCGAACCATAGATCTTTTTCAATCGCATTTTGCTTTAGCACCGAACTTTTGAATCACCCTATATATAGTCATCATACTCATTCTGCTTAATCACGTTAATTTATGCTTCGATACATATATCGAATGCTAATGTCGGCCGAAACAAAATTGATTTAAAATGCAAAGTTTAATTATGTTTGATCCACCATAAAAAAACATTGTTAAAGTTAGAAAGGCGTTTCATTTCGAGTAATTCTCAAGCAATCTTTCGATGAGTTAACTCCATTTTCTTCTGTGTTTAACAGAAAATCTGAGTAGTGTAACAATATTTGGTATTTAATAAGATAACTGACATATGCACAAGTAAGCATTTCTTGATTGGTTCCATCAGGCAATTTCTCTAATAAAGTGCTTTCAGAAGAGTTTCCGTCATTTTTCACCAATCGTTGCTTGGCTGTTGTTGTTTTTTGTGCAAAACCTACGCACACACTAAAGACTATTTAAGAGCACTTCGTGTTTATACCTCCAGACATCCATTATTTCGCTTAATTCAGCTGGAAGGACTTCGAGTGTCATGCTAATTTAGTTAACCAATTTACTGTTCCTATTTGTTTCAGTGTTTTAATATACATAAAGTTCTTCAAATACTCTCTAAATAAATATGAAAGAGAAGAAACACGCCTTTATTTACGGTAATCATTTGTAGATGCATTTGCTGAGTACTTTATTTTTCGCAAAGAGAGAGCAAGCGTAATTGCCTTTAACAAGTTTATGGCCCCGGGTTGTTCGAATGAGCAAATCTGCTCTAAAGATGAGAAGTCCTTACCGGAAAACAGATTTGTTCTGTCATGCCTGTGATCACAAGATCAGCTTGATTCTTTTTTCTTGCTGCCTAAACAACGGCAAACGCTAAAAATGTTAATACATTTATGTACTAGATACAAAGTTTGTCATTCGATAAAGTTTAATACCCGTGTGATATTTCTTGTTGATGTTTCCACCCTATATTTCTTTTATTTAATTAAGAAGTTGTTTATCCACATATTTCGACTCCTGCAAAATTTTTTCAGCTTTTCTTGATAAAAGTTTTTCCATGGAAGCCACTGATGTTCTTGCTGGAAAAGAGATTTGTTCTGTCATGCCTGTGATTATAAGATCAGGCATGACATCAGGTTTTTTTTTTTTTTCATTTTGTTATGTCTGGGAGTTTAAGGACCACGGTGAGCAACTCAATGGACTATAAGCAGACCGCCCGTACCAAATTAAGGCGAATGGTTCCAGAGAAATAAGAATGACAATGCTTTAAGACAAACGCAACACTCTTGCTTCGCCGGGATTCGAACGGCTTACCAGTCTCGTACGATTTGTCAGATGCTAGCGCTTAGACTACTTCGCTCGTGGATCGCTGGGTTTCTTTTACCATGAAGGTAAATTTAGGAAGTTGTACAACGTTCCGGGAACCACGAGAACTTTTTTTAAAGATTTCAAATTTAAAAAATAATAATGATAAAGTATAGATCGACAGGGGTTTGTCGAAATAATGGAAACACCGATTGGGAAATAAATAAATAAATACATCGCTCTTTCCACGTTCCAGAAACACACAGCAACCGAAAAATTGTTTTACAGCCAACCTCTGTGGAATATTCCATAGCGGTTGGCTGTAAAACAATTTTTCGGTTGCTGTGTGTATCTGGAACGTGGAAAGAGCGATGTATTTATTTATTTATTAACTGTCGCCACGTATTTGGAGTATTTTCACACCGATTGGGACTGGTGTACACGAAAAATGTAGTGTGCAAATCACTGGGACCCTGTCGGCTATCACTTGGCAGTGCCACCGTCACATGTAAAAAAGCTGTTGCGGAATAATTGTTGACATTGTCAGATCTCCATGACCTCAAAAAAAGTATGCCCCTTTGTGCGCGTCGTTTAAGAGCTTCCGTAACTAGAACGACAAAATTAGTAGGTGAAACATGAGGGAATGTATCAAAAATTATGACTATCTATCAAAAAGGACACGGCGTTGCCTTCAAGCATGAATATTTTGGACTCCACGCGAAGATTTCAAATAGGGAAAGGCAAACGTTGGCACGGATTTTACAACGGCGGTACAAGACCACAGCAGCGCAAGTAGCAGCGGATTTTAATACTAGTTGGTCGGGAACTCCACCGTGTAGGAATTTACGTTCGTGCTGCAATCCTCAAACTTATGATTACCAACAGCAAAGCAACAAAACGTGAATGGTTGTCCAAAGCAGATAAAATCTGACCGCGTGTCGTCTGGTCAACTGAATCGCGCTTCACCTTTTTTTCCACCACGGGTGTAGTGTATGCCCGGAGAAAACCTGCAAAAGTATACCACCCTGACTGATGGATTCCTACTGTAAAGAATGGCGGTTGATCCCTGATGCTGTAGGGTGGTATATCATGGCATTCTTTAGGCCCATTGGTTATGCTGCAGGATTGTTTCATACATACAACGTACAAATCCATTCTTAGGGTGTGACGTACCTGCCAGCAGGACGCACATGACATAAAGGCAGATAGTAGTCAGAACAAACGTCCGCGTAGCTCAGTTGGTAGAGTGACTTATTCCGGAATGAGGGGACCCGGGTTCGAGCCCCGGCGCGGATAAAAATGACGGAGAAATTTACTTCGTTATAAGGGACGACCTGTCCCAAATTTTGCAGGTATTGTTCTCTAAGACCGTCCCTACTTTCAAGCTAATAGTGCTCCTGTGCATTATGCGAAACGTGTTAAGTCGCAATTTGCAGAGTAACATAAGCTACCCTGGACATCTCAATCGCCCCACTTTCATATTAATCAACATTTGTGGTTTGGAGCGAATAATCAGATCACATTTTCCATCTCCAACATCACTGGTACAGTTACGATAGATTTTCCAGAAAGAGTGCTCTCATATTCCGTTATCTTACGAACATGGCTTTTATAAGTATATTTCAAGTTGAATTGCTTCTGTTATGACAGCCCGAGGGAGGCCTACAGCTTATTAATAAAACGTTCTCCACAAACAGAAAGTGTTTCCATTACTTTTATGAACCCCCTGTATAGACGATGAGATGTCAGTTTATCATGTACAGATAATAACCAAAAGGGATTTATCCAATATGTAAAACGGCATATGAAAGCATTGTATTGTGCACATCAGGCATATCATCATGTCGAGCATCAGCTACCATACGATTAAAAGTCAGAACAGGCAAAACGAATCAGTGAGCGGCTTTGAACGTGGCATGATTGCTGGTAGGAAGCATTACGTTTCGAACAACGCCCTAATGCCTGCTCTCCTAAACTTTTCATACCCAATCGTAGCAAGAGTTTTCTATGAGCGATGAAACACAGAAAGAAACTTCTAGTAAATCGGTGAGTCTGTGGACGAAAATAACTGGAGTATCAAAAGAATCGAACACAGTTGTGATATGGTCGTCTTCTGTTGTAGCACATTCGCGAGGTGGTTGGATACTTGTGCGTTTCGTTCACGCATTGAAGCTGCTTTCGACCATAACACATATTTCTCAAAAGTTGTGCACGTCTCAAATTTGCGGTTAACCGCTGCTACGGTTGTAAGTGACAAAACTTTAAGGATGGCAGCTTTGGGGATACACGAACGGAAAAGCCTGAAGTCATGTCACGTTCAAAGTCGCTCATTTCACTCGATTTCCACATTCCGAGCTACGAACACTAACTGATACTCAACGAGCTAATCTGCTTACTTTATACCATACCCTTCGCTCACGTGCGGTCTCAAGTGCTAGAGTGAGCCAGTTTCTTGTATATAACGAGAGGTGTACCTAGTAAACTGGCATCTCAGTGTATATATGCCATACTGACAAAAGTCAAAGGACACCTAGAAGAGAAACATAACATAGTATGTATCGATACATATTAGCACGATGTCGGTCCACTTTTGGCCTTAATGCATGCACTGACCCTTCGAGACATGCTTTCGACAATATTTTGGAACACAGCGATAGGTATACGCTTCCATTCAGTACATAATGCGGCCGCTAACTGCTGCTTAGCAGTAGCCCTTGGTTCCAAACTTCTTATTCGGCGCTCTAATTCATCCCATACGTGCTCTATGGGATTGAGATCAGGGCTCTGTGTTGGTAAGTCCACACATGATACAGAATTATCGTCAAACCACGCCCTAACCGTCATTGCTTTATGGTTCGGTGCAGTATCCGGCTGATACCAACAAGGCTCGGTTCCATAGTATTGCCACAGTGTTGGGAGGGCATAATTATCCAGAATATCGAGGTAGACGTGCTGGTTAACAAGTTTGTCTACGATAAGCAATGAGCCGGGACCATACCACGAAAAACACCCCCACACGAGTACACTGACAGCTCCAAACTTGACCGTAGGAACCGTACATTGTGGTAAATAGCGTTCCACCAGCTGCCGCCATAAGCACGACTGATGTATCGTGTATCTGGATTCATCAGTCCATAGGACTCTGTTCCATTTATCTACGGTCTACGATAAATATTCTTTACACCATGCTAAACGACGAGTAGCATTCCGAGTAGAGATGAAACGCTTACGAGCAGCCGCACGACCACGGTAACCCATGGAATTAAGTTCTCTGCGAATGGTACCTGTACATACTGAAGTTCCAGCATTTTTACTCACCTGTACGCTGCGGTCTTGTGCAGTACTATATCGATTAGCTGTAACGACTCTCCTGAGGCTTCTACCTCCTCTATCCCTGATTTTCTTTGGTCTGCCGGTACGTTTTGCTGCTTCAGGCACGCCATGTGTCTTCCTCTTATTCCGTGCATCCAAAACCCTTGGCTTGGGTATGTTTAAACGCTTCTAGGTTTCTCTTATGGACAACCCACTAATATAACACCCAACAATCTTTCCTTTCCAAAGCCAGTTCTCTCCCGCCGCGATATTTTCGCTCAACCTCACAGTGCGATATGATCGCGGTCAGCTGTAGGCTTGTTGTTATGCCGTTTGCAGCTGTACCGCGCATCTTATCAACAAAGGGGATCCCTCCATTAGCTTTTGAAGGGGCGTCCGGTGACTTTTGTGAATATAGTGTATACACTGAATTGACACAACCTTAGATATACCTACCTAATAGCGTGTTGGTTCCTCTCTAGCGCGAATATCAGCCTGTACACACCTAGGAAACGACTTCACCAGATGCCGGAGGTTTTCCGCAGCTAATGCCAGTCATGCGTGTTGCAGCATTGTCAAAATCTCTATCTCAGACATCGGTCCAGGATCCATAAATCTCTTTCATAGGTTTAAATACGAGGGATCTTGGAAGCCACTGGCTAGCTCCAAGCTCAAATGACTGCTTCTCGGGCCATGCATGCGTAGTTGTGTCCCAGTAGGGCTGCTCATTGCTCTGCTGAAACAAGCCATCTGCCACAGGACACACGAAGGCCATGAAAGCGTGCTGGCGGTGGGCAGAGGTTAAGGACCTCCCAGACACACTAAGGGACCTAAAGTGTTCCATCAGAAGGCTCCCCAAACATCCCAGAACAACCACCTCTCTGAACAGAGCCGTCCTGGTACTACAAGGGCATGGTCACATGCTGTCAGCACCACACCCGCAGCTTATCGTCTGCTCAGTACAGCTGGAAACGGGATTCATCTGAACACACGACACGGGGCGACTCTACAGAGGTCCAGATTTTATGTTCCCGGGAACAGGGAAGGCGTAATGTCCAATTACGAGCAGTCATCACTGACACATGAGTAGGGTGTCGGCTTCCGAATCCCAGAGTATGCAGCGTACAATATGCCGTTCGCTCACGGATGCTACTTGGACCTCCCACATTTAACCGAGATTTGATTTGGGCCGCCGTTGCCAAGGTATCGGTATATACGAGCCTGGGTGGTCTGCTTCGACTCCGGTCATCAGTGGCGTGTGGTAATCCTACGCTCGTCCTCTGGTCGCGGGTACGTCCTTGATGTGGTTACCGTTGGGAATCCTAGGGTTCATACCACTTGGGTGATAGAATGATCCACCTGTCTTGCACCGATAATGCATCCACTATCAAATTTACTCAAATCCCTACGTTTACCTATGTTCGTCGATTGTGGTACACTGTTGAGGCGCCCTGCTGTCCGCCTATTTATCGCTTACGTTTGGTTTGGGTCTGTCTCACTCAGCGCGGGGGATGTTTACTTCAACTGCCCATCACCCCTATTTCTAATGGTTTGTCTACTGAGTATAGTACATATCAAACTTACTTGAAAATGACATTTGCAGTTCTAAAATAGACATAAAATGCATTTGAAAAACTAAAGAACATGAACCAGTAATGAACTTTGGAATAAAGTAATTATCCGGAGCTTCTGTCCCCAATTTCTGATTTGTTTGCCCTGCATTCCTGCTATCTTTTCTGTTAAACTGGTCTTATCAACAACATTTTCCAGGATATTTTTTTCTTCTCGAAGACAAATCGTAAAGAGACTGAGCACATAGAGACACACATGTACAGTCACCTTTTTCTCTGAATTGCGACCAACTTTATGTAAAGTGTGTTACACCAGATATTAGGGCAAGGAGGAAAAGGGTTTGGCCAGTTGGCTAAAGGGGTGTTTATAAGATGTTGATGATTCTGTGTTGAGCGAAGTTACGGACGTGATGGGAGCAGATACGGACGTGATGGGAGCAGATACGGACGTGATGATTAAACCTACGGATTTATCAGATTTTAAAAAAATGCTAAATTGTCAGCTCATGAAGGGTTCCTGCGTCCATTTCGAAAACTTGGATTGTATGATGGCTTCGTTGTTAAATTGTAACAGCAGTGTTGCCAAAATGGTGAAACTAACAACCGACGATACAAATGTAAATTCTGGAGAAGGATGAAATGCTTAGGTGAGTGACGGCTACGTCATTTTGCACAGGAAGATCAGTGCATCACACTTTCGCGGTTGACAGCTCAACAGAGTATAGTTCAAGCAGAATTATCCCGCATGACCGTGTATCACACACTGGCACGGATGGTCTAGAGGAACAGACGTCGTATACACCACACTCACCTAACAGCAGCCCATCAACGTAATAGACTCTTTTGGTGCTAATGGCATGCGTATTAGACGGCAGAATATTAAAAGCAGGTGTGCTGGGCCTATGAATCATGATATGTATTCCATTCTGCCGATAGTTGGGTCTGTATTAAGGAAAAGCAGCGTGACTGTAATGGATCACTCATAGCATGGCATCGACTATCCAGGCGTTGTATAATACGGTGTATAATTATATGCCATGAACTTGAGCGGCTGATACTTGTAGACCGACGTATGGATGCCGGCTTCTGCCAGAGACTGATTGAAGACTTGTACACCCGCATTCTTTTACTTTCAATTAGAGGGAAGTATTCTGCGGAGACGGTATTGCTCCACGTCATCGGTCACGCGTAGTGCAGAACGCTGATATGATACAACTCGAAGAGCTCGCAAATTCCCCTGATCTAGGTGAATATTAGATGTAACTGCTAGGTCATGTAATTGAACACGCCATCCAACACAATACCGCAACACTGGACCGCAATAGCACCATCCTGATTGCAGGTTCCCAGTACTACACGAACACCTCATCAGGTAGAAGCCATGGCGGCCATTCTCATTGAGAAAGGAGTGTCCCCGAAATATTAGGCATGTGGTAAGTACTCGGTGTGTGCCCCAGAAAGAAAATTCTGGACCGAGAGGTTTATAATCTATGCCGAATCGAAACTTTCCCACAGATGTTAAGTCGGGGTTCGAATCACAGTAAGGCATCGATTGTGCGTTTGTCCTACGCTGCTGGCTCTCTCTCCTCCCTGGAACCAATAGCCCTAAATGTCGAGTGGGAACTGCTTACATCCCATTGAATTTTCACGGTGGTCGGTAAATTCCCAAAATAATTCTTTGGCCTCACTGCAATAACTCACTCACTTCCTTGGTATCAGTGGACCTAAAGTAGGGACGGGTGACTCCTTATAGCCCTTAGAGATGCTCATGGTGGTCTTTAACCGCTCTTTCTTTAAAATAAATTATGTAAAACAGTTGCTACCTTCATTGTACATCCGCTCAGTAGCAGCTGGTGCATAGATTTTCTAAAAATGGTTTCTGCCGACCATTTTTCAGAAAAATTTATTGGATTAATAAAAACAATTATGGTTAAAATAAGTTCCGTGAGTGTGAAGATTACATTCAAAACATACGGAATTTATATGGAAGCGAGATGTGTTCTAAAAAAGCAGAGATGTGTTGTGAAAAGCCAATGAACGCATCTTACGTTTCCTTGCATTTAAATACACTGCTGGCCACCCAAAATGCAACACCAAGGAGGACACGAGATAGCAAAGCCAGATTTACTGGACACATAACAACAGATACAAAGATGAAACGATTGAGCTTACAGGCCCGTGCGACTTGAGAAACACGCATACATCAATATTCGTGTGGCCCCCATATCTGGCAATAACGGCCGCTACAAGCCGCGGCATCGAACGAAAGAGGCTTTGGACGTGGGCTTGGGGTATGTCGGTCCAGGCTGCTTCCACACGTTGCCACGGCTCATAAGACGTAGCCGTGGGTGGTGCTTGCCGGGCCACTCGGTTCCCGATCAGAGACCAGTCGTGTTCAATGGGCGACATATGGAAGAACAGGCGGGCCATGGCAGCAGTGACACCTGGTTGGCCGTTAGGAATTGTTGCACAATGCGTGCCAGGTGCGGGCGCGCATTGTCCTATTGAAACGTGGTGACTGGCAGGTCCTGCAGGTAAGGGAGGACTACAGGCTCCAAAACCTCGGAGATGTAGCGGTGGGTGTTGAGTGTACCGGCGATGCGTACCAGAGGGGTGCGGGTGTCATATCCAAGTGCGCCCCAAACGATAACGCCAGGCGGCAGACCGGTATGGCAATGCATAATGCAGGCGTCATACAGTCTCTCGCTGCTGTCTCTCCACACGCGGGTCCGGCCATCGTGGTGTTGCAAGCAGAAGCGGGATTCGTCGGAGAAGACAATGTCGTGCCATTCCGTAGTCCAGGTCCGGTGGTCTAACGTGCGACAAATCCGCGCTTCTGCAGATGACGTCGAACGGTACATGCTGACACAGGTTGTTGCGCAGCACACCCTAATTCCTGCGCTAACGTTCGTGATGTGGCCCTGCGAGCCGTCATTACCCGCGGCACAACATGCCGGTCTTCTCGTTTGATGGTGTGCCGCGGCTGCGGCAATCGCTCACGTCGGTCCTTCCGTCCCTCCTGCACCCATCGAATCCATACTCGCCTCACTGTGGCTGGATGTCGTCCCACACAGGCGCCGATGTCTCGGTGCGATAAACCGCTGTCGCGATAAGCCACTATTCGTCCTCTGTCGAACTCCGAAACGTGCTGGAATGACTGCCGTATTCTGCGACGAGGCATCAGGAAGCTTCCCACACACAGGTCCGGCAGCAGAACACACTTCCACTACTTACACCCCGCCTTCTGTGCACCCTTCTTATAGTGCTTCTCGTAGCGTATCGGGCGCACATCATTTTCATATACCATGCAACGCTAATCGTTTGCATGTCCTCTCGCGGGCGACGCATGCTGAGAATTTCAGGCCAATCGGATGCTTCCTTCTTTGTGTTGCGTTTTGGGTGTCCAGCAGTGTAGCAACAAAATACTGTCATTGAGAATATTACTTCTGATAAATTTTAGTTGTTACTCATTGAGGCAGTAGAAGCAAACATAGCAATACTTTGATTTTGTACTGAAATTTCATTGTGATTCTGTACAAGAAAAAATATCTAAAGCCAAAAAAATTGCTATACACTGAGCGGACGGAAATCATGGAATACCTGTGTGTTAAACTCTAAAAAAGATGGCATTATAAGAATGAATATTCGAAGTCTAATAACTTCACTTGAAGAGTTTAATGAAAACATGTGCTGAACAAAACTTGTAGATCTCTTAATGGAATCAACCAAATGCAACCAAATTTAGCATCAATTAATTACTTATTTGCAAGAACCTGGATGCTAAAAATATAAAATTTCTCCTCATCTTGTAAATATTTTTAAAAATATTTAATTAACAGAAATGAAATAGCACCACGATTATCGAGATGACTTTGTTGGGTGCTTTGGCATGTCTCCGATTAATAATTCTTAATTTGTAACTTAATTCAAGGAAAGATTCATCGGCTTCGGAAAATAGTTTTGAAGCTTTACGAGTTCATTCTCTTGCAATTAAATAATTGATGCTAAATTTGGTTGCATTTAGTTGATTCAATTCAGTTCTACGACTTTCGTTTTCTTTCGTTTAGCAAATTTTTTCTAATTTCTTTATTTTTAGGAAATTTCAAAACTTGAGAACAAAATATAAGAAATTGCGGGCATTTGTCGTCCTCAGTCAGTTTTTACGAAATTGAGGACCAAGCATTGAAATTGAGGACTGTCCCCAGAAAATGAAGATACTGGTCACCTTAATGTAATCACTACTGTTTTTTCGTTTGTTTGTTTGTTTTTTGTTTGTTGGGGTTTTAACGATCACTATGGACAATTCGATGAGTTATAAGGAGTCGCACTTCTCTAGTTTAGGGTCACTGATTCCAGGGAAAATGTCATTCAATTAATAAGAGAAATTTAATTAAGCCAGTGCCGCAAGGCAAATCCAAAATCCATGCCTCACTAGCAGTAATGTATTCAGGCATCTTTTCGGGGGTGCTTAGCCCCCCCGAAAATCTATGAATGCCCCCGTAGGTTTTTGGGCGATCTCCCCTTATGTTTAGTCCAATTGTGTTCATACATAACTGAATATTTAGTGAAATTAATTTAAAAAATTAAGAAAATGAGAGAAAATATTATAATAAAAAAAAATCCACATGGACTTCAATCTGAAATTTCTATCATCCTTCAGCAAAACATTAAACAATCCTTGCTTAAGGGGCAATTTTTCAGGCAGTGACAACTCGGACTACCGCAATAAAAATCTAATTCCACACAGCAGAGATGTTTGCACTGCAATACGTCATCATATTTTGGAAGTTGGCATTCAGTTTTATTTCTGTTCTCTGGATGCTGACTTTCCATGTATACGGTTAAGCCTCAGTGTAGCTAACATGACGTTAGTGTTTCCAATACAACAAAATATTTACTACCTAATTTTTAACAATAACAAATTATTAGAAATTGTTCCCGAAATAAGGTCTTTTTTTTTCCGAGCAGTAGTGGTTTACACTCTGTGACAATAAAAAACAAAAAAACGTGGCACCTCAAGCTGCCATCGAAACGGTTAGTTATTTTTGAGTTTTTTACTACTATTTGCTAATCTAAATAATCTAAAGGGGCTGAACCCAAATGGCAGGAGATAGCTTACACCATACGTTTTCAGGTAACACTGTAATGATTCCTTAGTAATCAGAAACACGCTTGTAGTAAGGCGAGGATATTTTTACACTCCTAATGTCCTGGGGGGATTTTCTCCAGCACAGCCTTACCTTTACTAGAGTTCTCAATATTTCACACCGCCCACTTGGTGAAATCCGTAGTCCATTACTGAATTAAAGGTATAACATTTTTACATTTTTAATCACTGGTATGTGTAAATTTCTTGGAATCTGCATTTGCGATATAAGAGCAAACATTTTGTTTGTTCTCTATTCAAAATTTTTATTATATATTAATATATATATAAATAACAAAATTGTGATTATATGTATATAATCAGTCAGCAAGTTTTAGACCCCTTGAAATTTGTAAGAGCCCCCCGGAGAAAACTTTCTGAATGCAACACTGCTCACTAGGATTCGAACCTGGACCCATTTCGGACGAATGATCAAAAACCAGCGCTTAGACCACTGTGCCACATTGGGGAGGAGAGGGGAGGGGGTCGATCGTGATTTCATTAAAACAATATATTTTCAGCTTTTCCGAATTTTAAGATTTATTTTTCCACTTCAGATTTCTTCAAAAGAAATTGAAAAAAATGTGAATTCTGCATCCGTTTTGTGTGACTAGAACTACAGCGTGGTTTCATGCCGCAAAGGCAGGTGAAAAACAAACCTGTCATCCTTTCCTGAAACTGAAAGAATTTCCAAGTTCGCCTAATAGGAGAGTTTGTTCAAGAACTTTTCTGTTCTGTATACTAAGTTTCTTTCCAGTTTGCAGAAAACGTGAGTTGTGAAGTAGTGCTGCCATCTATTGGTTGATGTATGTAACGAAAGCAGGCGGTAGCGACTGAATGGTAAGAGTTTTTTCATATTTCATTTTTAATTTTAAAAAACGCAGATAAAAACGCGATGCTAAAAATAACACAGTTTTTCTACAGTATAACTGCATGCTTTTGAAGTCTCCATACAAATTCCAATCGCTGTGTTCAGTGGAAAATATTTTTAGGAACCCATCTTTCGTTCACAGAATATGAAATGTCCTCAATTTTGAGGGGGTGGGGAAGCCCTGCATTCGCTTTGCTTGGGGAAATATGCATTCCACCTAAATTCTGAAAAAAAGGTCATAGTGTAGATTCTGTTCAGAACCCAACTCTTCTATTGATATTCATTCATCATGTAAGGTCTTCGGAAATATTGTGATTTTTTTCTGTCACAAACTATTGGTGTCGTATTCATAAGATTTCCAATCATTGTGATGTTCTCGAAACTACTGGCACTTATATAATCAGTACAGTATAAAATCATATAACACGGAATGTTTTCAATTCAGAAATATTTTTGCCATGTCTTAAAGTTGCGCTGTCTGAGAGACGGGCAATGATCATGTTCTCTTTCACAAAGGCTAAGCTAGGGAGAGGAATATAAAATGAACGCAGATTGTGTTCCAATTAAGATTTTCATGTTCAGCACTGTCAGTGGAAGTAAAGTTTTGGGAATAAAAAATAGCTCACATCAAAACTGTACTTACCACTAAAGGGAATCTTTTAAGGCCAAGACCGTGAAAACAAAAATACACTGCCGGAAAGTGAAAAAAGAAAACCATTAAAAATTGCAGTTACATCTATGAGATTTATGTCGTAGCAACAACTTGTTAAGAAAGGAAAGTGATCACACGCGCGAAGTAATTTAATAATTATTTCACCTTTTAGTGCATATTATAGTGTACAGAAATCACATTTTAATAAGGTGTAACACCTCGTCCAGCAGCAATACAAACTTCCAATCTAGCATGCAATTGGTCGTACAAATGCTGGATATCACGCTGGGGAATTAGCATTCCATGCGCTTTCAACTTGGACGCGTAATTCAGAGATGGGCACCGCGGAAGAGCACATGTACGATCCAGTCCCCGATATGCTCGATTGGAGACAAGTCCGGAGATCGTGCTCGGCAAGGGAGTTGACGCACAGCCTGGAGAGCATGTTGAGTTGCCCGGACAACTCAACATGCTCTTCAGGCTGCCAACAGACGGTTGTTCTAACAACATGCTTTTTATAACATGTTGTTGGATTTCCGGCTGCACGATGTTGCTGACGTATATATACTGCTATTCAGTATACCCGTACAAACATCAGACTCGTATGAGAGTGATAACTAATCGCTCCCCACACCATGATGCCCGACATGGGGATTGTGTGTCGTTGGCGGATTCATGATGGCAGAAGCCGCTCACCTTGTCGTCTTCGGACGCGTACACGACCGTCAGACGCTCCCAAGGAGAGTCGACTTTCATCGTTGGTTTTCATCTATCTAATGAATTCGTTCTTCAGACCACGGCAAACGTGCTCAACGGTGACCAGTGGTCAGTGGTAACCGTGCCAGCGGTACGCATGCCGGTAGTCTTGCTTCCAACAAACGATTCCGTATCGTTTTGATAGGCACCCTTGGTATGACAGAGGATCAAATTTGTGACGCCGCAGCTGTCCGCTCTGCCAATGCCACCCTCCTGATACGCCAATCCTCTTGGGCGTTTTGCCCAGATCCACGTCTGCGAGTGTGCAAATGCACCTCTGACCACGGACGCCATCATCTTACTACGGCCGATACCTCTCGTCACTATATGAAAAAAAAACCCAGGCAAATTTCGTGTTAATTGTAATAGAACGACGTAAAAAATCCTCTGTCTTATGCACGATCCAACAAAACTTGTCTAACAATCGTGACTCTAAGCATACTTTACATTTTAATCACTATGTTTAAAAATCACAGGCTAAAACTCTAAAAAAGATGGCATTAAAATTCGAGATCTTTGGAATCAGGTAATGAACATAATCGGCGTTTAGCAGACATCCAATTAGTTATATAACTTATTTCAAAATGACGACAGCCATTACACCAGTGAATGCCCAATGTATTGAGGTGAGCTCCATTGGGTTAGCGCTCAGCACTAAGTTGTGGGGGTGTTGGGGGTAAAGTTAAATTAATTGGTATTATACGATTAGTAACATAGGTCAGTGATACAAATTTTTTAAGCAAATGTAAGCAAAATTGAGGAAGTTCATATGGTGTTTCATCATTGCAACATAAAATACGCAATATACACTGGCGTGCAAAAATTAAGGAAGAGGCGGTTTTTCGAATGTAACGTCATGCGGCAGTGCTCCACATCAACTCAAATCATAACATAAGATCCCCAAGGTGTAAGAATATGAGACAAGTGAGCAAAACCGTCCAAACAAGGAATCCAAAGGATACAAAAGGCACTTTTTTGAAAAGGTAGCTTCGAGCTCAACTGGACAGAAGACAGAAACGTCCATGTTAAAGGCGGCTGCCAAGAAAAATCCAGTCTTTAGTAGGGGATATGATAACCCCTGACTACGTTGCAGGATTTTCAACGTCTGTCCATGCTGCGGACGAGGTTGTCAAGGAGCTGTTGAGGCGTCGCGGCCCATTCCTCTTGTAGCACCAATCGCAGCTGCGGAATCATTGCTGGCGGGTAGTGACATGCTGCCAAGTGTCTCCCGAGAAGGTCCCACACGTGTTCGATTGGATTTATGTTCGGATTTGATTGGATTTAGGTCCAGAATTGCTCGTCAGACTACATCGGCTCTCATCCGTAAAGAGAACTCGACCCCATTGCTGATGTGTCCAGTTCTTGTGTTCCTGGCAGCACAGAAACTGCCGTTTCCGATGAGTAGGCGTTAATGGCACACACCGTGCTGGTCATCGTGCAAATAGACCACCTTTGTGCAGCCTCCTGGCCACGGTAAAACGCGATAACGGACGTCCAGTTGGCTATTGCACGTGCCTTGCGATTTATCCCGCTGTCTGCCGTCTGTCTCTTCTCGCCTGTAGGACAATTTACCGGTCGTCCGCCACCGTAATTGCTCGTGGAAGACCACTGCTAAACTCTCGGACAGCTGTTCCTGTCCTTTGAAATGCTCTCCAACCTCGTGAAACGAGGTTGGAGAGCACTACCTAAAAGAGGGTCGAACTCTTCGACCCTCTTCCAACTTCCTAATAACTTGACCTCGAGTAAAGTCATCAAGATGTCGTCTACTGGATTGCCTGTTGGCCATATCTCACGGTGGCAGCAACTCGACGTCGTTCAAACCGATGTACACTGTGCAATAGCTTTCACCGAATTGCTGAGCGTACACCGCCCTAGTTCTTTATACCCATCCGACACTGCCTCCTGCTACGTCATGCTGCATATATGCACATGCCCTACCGCACCCCCGCACGGGTATAACTGGTTTTCCAGTTATTTGGGGAGCGGCGCCCCACGGCCCGAGCTGACCTTGTGACGGTTTTTTGCTTTCTTGTTTTTGTGCTTTCACGTTACCGCAGGGACAGCTGTTCATCCAGCTGATGGGGAGTAGCGACCCCACGGTCCCAGCCGACATGTTATGTTTGATTCTTCCCATTACAACTTTTTGTTGCCACCACCTTGACAGCACCCGCCTCAGTTGTTGGTTGCTGAGGTTGTGATTATGCGCCAGCCCTTTCCTTTCCTCTGGCTTTCCTCTCCCTTTCCTGTTTTTACTTTCTTCTCCACTACCTGTTCTTCTTTTCTACTCCATTTTCTACTCGACTTGCTTCTCCATTTTCTGTTCCTCTCTTGTTTTTCCGGGCTGGTTTGCTAGACCTACCTGCACGTTTGCCGTGTGCGGTGACCCGTAAGGTGGAAAAATGGATGCTGGAGGCTGAGGTTTCTGGTGGCCAGGTTGTTGTTGTCGCCAGTCGCCAACACTCCTCTTTGCCCCCTGCTTCACCCTAAACGGGCGGCTAGGAACTAACCCACTCCTAGTCAATCGGCTTGTTGTTTCGTACAACAGGGTGAGTTTGGGGATAGTGCGGGCATGCCAAAGGGGTGTTACCGAGACCTGGGAAAGTCTCGGTACTAGGTGAGCGCATGTCTGCACTATCAACATGTTATATCCGTTGCTTAACCCTAGAGTCGTGTCCTGCGTCCAATTGGGCTTGCGGACCTCCGGCTCTCCCCTGTTGGGCTGGGTTGTGGGCGGGGAAATCGGCGGACGAACTTTTCACTTCTATTCATGGCTAACAAAAAAATTTCCCAAGAACTTCAAACAAAGCGGCCCATTGAGGAAGGGTCACCCCTCCCAACATGAAACCTACACCTGATTCTGCCAATGTTCGGTTCTTTTGCATCCACTCCTTGGACGCTTCAAACCCATTAAACACCAGAAGCCCCTTCTGGATAAATAAAGCATTGCAATCAATTGCCAGCTCTCCTAAGAACGTTAAGAAGCTCCAATCTGGAGATCTTCTTGTCGAGATGTCGAGTCCCAGATATGCTACAGTGCTTTTAAACACCACCTCTTTTTTAGATTGTCCAGTAAAAGTTACCCCTCACGGCTACCTCAATTCCTCACGAGGTGTTATCTCTTCTCAAGACCTTCTGGAGTGCAGTGACCAAGAACTTCTGGAGGAACTGAAAGACCAACAAGTGAGTGGAGTTCGGCGCATTCTATTTCGGCGAAATGGCCAATCTGTCCCATCTCGAAACATCATACTGACCTTTAACACCCCATCCCTGCCAACATCAATCAAGGCAGGGTATCTACAACTTGAAGTGCGCCCCTTCATACCAAGTCCTCTACGATGCTTCAAATGCCAAGCATATGGTCACTCCCAGCAGTCTTGCAGGAGCACTGCTCGGTGTGGGCGTTGTACTGCAACAGACCGTACTTTGCAAGATTGCCATGCCGAAGCCGAGCTGTGCTTCAACTGCAAGGGATCTCATGCTGCATCATCGAGAGACTGTCCAAAGTGGAAAGAGGAAAAAGAGATCCAACGCATTAAGACCGTTGAGGGAATCTCCTACCCGGAGGCCAGAAGAAAGGTCGCTCCAAATCAATCAAATCGGCGATCCTATGCATCAGCGGTTGTTGCAAGGACTACAGTCGGTACCCAGACTGATAGCCAAATCCCAGTAAATTGTCCCTACAAGCTAGACGACATCATAGCTGCTGGTCTGGCAGCACTACAATCCCGAGCTAGGGACGCGAAAGCTCCAACAACCACTGTGCCTCAACCTGCTGCAACTAACACCAGCACCACCGGGACTTCAACAACCCCGGGAGGAAAGAGAAAGGAAAAGAAAAGGAGAAGAAATCTCCAAACTCCTATCATAAGAACCAGGATCGGGCAAGATCATCTGCGACACAGGAACCAAAATACCGCCCCATTTTACCACCAGAGACTACAGGGCGTCGGACAAAACAGTCCCAAGCGCAAATGGACATTGCAGACGAAATGATGGAATCGGACAACTTTTAGTTGTCCCAGTTTTTCTCGGGTTTTGTTTTTCGTTTTTTCTTTTTCTCATTCACCACAATTCAAACCATGGATCAAATCGTTCAGTGGAACTGTCGAGGCTTTCGGACAAGACATGACGACGTGAAACATCTGCTTTCGTCATACTCTCCGGTGTGCCTTTGCCTCCAGGAGACAAAACTTAAACCATCAGACCTCCTTTCAGTTCGAGGCTACAGTGCATTTCGGAAAGATAATGTTTCAGGAGATATAGCTTGCGGGGGAGTTGCCATCCTTGTCCCCCACAGTGTTCCAGTTTCTCCCGTTGCGGTCTCAACATCTTTACAAGCCGTTGCGGTGCGTATCTCCATGCCTGTGCCTCTAACTGTTTGCAGCGTCTATCTGCCACCGGATGAGGACGTAAGCGTGTTCGTTCTTGAGAGCTTAGTTGGGCAGCTGCCGTCACCTGCTCTTCTTCTGGGTGACTTCAATGCTCATAATCCATTGTGGGGTAGTGTCAGAACAGACACACGAGGCCGTAATATCGAATCTCTTCTTTCCTCGACCTCTTTGTGCCTGTTTAACACCGGTGCTGACACTTACTTCCACGAGCCTACACGAAGTTTCAGTGCAATCGATTTATCTTTGGGTCAACCATCGGTTATGGCCGACTGGTCGTGGACGGTGTGTGACGACCTCCATGGAAGCGACCACTTCCCAATTGTACTTAGGTATAATGTGAGCGTACCATCTTCTGCCTCCCGCCCTCCTCGTTGGAGGATGGATCGTGCCAAGTGGGAGGTCTTCACACCGTCCGCAGTAATATCTTTTGCCATGGTGACCCGGGGGTCAATTGACGCAGCTGTTACTGATGTCACAACGTGTATCATTCAGGCAGCAGATCTCTCTATCCCAAAAACATTGACGACGCTCCCAAGACGTCCGAAGCCTTGGTGGAACCCTGATT
Organism: Macrothele yani; assembly: GCA_039090855.1. Taxonomy (NCBI): domain Eukaryota; kingdom Metazoa; phylum Arthropoda; class Arachnida; order Araneae; family Macrothelidae; genus Macrothele; species Macrothele yani. The sequence goes on along the minus strand of CM076998.1, from coordinate 86,360,689 downwards.
GCGCAGCGGCTAGGAGAGTTCAACATAAGGCCTGGTGTACTTTTCGGCGTTATCCGACCGATGCTAATCTTGTTAAATTTAAAAGAGCAAAATCTTACGCTCGGTTGGAGCGTCGACGAAGCAAGAGGGAGTCTTGGATATAGTACGTTTCATCTATCAATTCACGTGCCAGTTCAAACACTGTTTGGGAAAAAATTCGTAAGATCCGGGGAAACTATAGTTCCCGCCAAATTTCAATTCTTGAGAATAACGGCTGCACGTATGCTGAAGTTGGGGAGATTGTGGATTGCTTAGGCGAAGCGTTTGCCTCAGTTTCTAGTTTTCAGGCGTATCTCCCGCCCTTTCAGAGGATTAAAACAACCGCGGAACGCCAGAAAATCTCCTTTGCGCCTTTTTATAACACTCAGTATAACTCCCCTTCAGCATGGTTGAACTACGGGTGGCTCTGCATCGGTCCGGCGCAACATCTGTCGGTCCCGACGGCATCCACTATGACATGATTCGTCATCTCTCGCAGTCGTCTCTCGAGAATCTGTTAGTGCTTTTCAACCGTATTTGGTTGGAGCACAGTTTCCCGGACTCTTGGCGAAGAGCTTTTGTTTTACCTTTTCCCAAGCCTGGCAAAGACAACAAGTCTCCCTCTAGTTATCGGCCAATTGCCCTCACTAGCTGTCTGTGCAAAATCATTGAACGAATGGTTAATTCCCGGCTAATTTATTTTCTTGAAGAACATCGAATACTGTCTCCATCACAAAGCGGCTTCCGTCGTCATCGTTCAGCTCCTGACCATCTCCTGCTCCTTGAGACGTCTGTTCGTGAGGCGTTCGTACGTAGGCAGCACCTGGTGTCTGTATTTTTTGACATCGAAAAAGCTTACGATAGAGCGTGGCGTCACGGTATCCTCCGTGACCTCCACGAGAGTGGGTTGCGGGGAAACCTGCCAACTTTCTTCGTAACCGTGTGTTCCAGGTGCGCCTGGGTACAACGATGTCCGCCTTTTTCCATCAAGAACAAGGCGTTCCTCAAGGCAGCATTCTTTCGGTGACTCTGTTCATCCTCCGCATTAATTGTTTACTCAAAAATCTTCCTCCTACGGTTTCGGCTACCATTTATGTTGACGACCTTCACATCTTCTGTTCGTCATCCAGCATGCATTTCGTTGAAAGGCAGCGGCAGTCTGCAATTACCCAGATTGTTAAAGCGGCTAACAATAATGGGTTTGTTCTTTCTCCCGACAAGACAGCCTGTGTCCATTTCTGCCGGAGGCGTGGCCTCCATCCTGATCCAGAGCTCTATTTTGACCGTGCAGCCATTCCAGTTTTGCCGGAAACCAAGTTCCTTGGTTTGACCATTGACCGTGCTCTCACCTTTCGCTCGCACTTTCGACGGCTAAGGACTTCCTGTCTGAGAGCCTTGTCAATCCTTAAGATCCTTGCCTCAGTCTCCTGGGCTGCAGACAGGACTTCTTTGTTCCGTGTTTACCATTCTCTCATTCGGTCTAAGCTGGATTATGGCTGTATGGTGTATGGCTCTGCGCGTCTTACCGTTCTCCGGCCGTTGGATACCATCCACCATCAAGCGCTGCGTCTTTGTATGGGAGCATTTCGCACGTCACCCATTCCCAGCCTTTATGCCGACGCGAACGAACCGTCGCTTCATTTACGCCGTCTACAGCTGTCTCTTCAATTTTACCTGAAACTTAAATCACTCACAGACCATCCTTTATACGATGCAGTTTTTCATCCCCACCCTGCTCGTTTGTTCGAGATCCGTTGCTCGTGCATTCGAACCTTCGGTCTTCGTATGGCGGCCGTAGCTCGTGATGCAGGGCTCGACTGGTCATTCGTTGGAGAGACCAGGGGCTTTGAGGATCCCCCATGGCATCCTCTTGGTGTCATGGTTGGTACCAGCTTTACATCTTTTGACAAGTCCTCAACCCCTGCGTCAGTGTACCAGCAGCTCTTCGCTGAACACCGTTACGTCAATGCAGACTTTATTCCTGGTTTCACCGATGGATCTAAGGCGGCTGGTGTTGTTGGATCCGCCGCCGTCTGCGTTGACGAAGTTTCTGTTGCCCTCATTCCTCCTGAAGCCACGGTGTTTTCGGCGGAGATGCATGCTGTGTATCTTGCACTTGTTCACGTGCAGTCGAGCTCTCATCAGCGTGCTATTGTGTACACTGATTCCTTGAGTGTTGTGCAATCTTTGTCATCTTTGGATTTCACTGGCCACCCCCTTCTTTTCACCGTACGGAGACTTCTTCGTTCTTTGCTCGAGGCTGATGTCCAGATTCGGTTCTGCTGGATTCCTGGGCATGTTGGGATACCAGGGAACGAGTCTGCCGATGCTGCTGCTAGATCTGCCTCCTCTTTGGTCGTCACACCCTTGCCACTGTTTCACCGTGATTTTCGCTTTCTTGTTCACGATCATATCAGACGAACGTGGCGGAGTCTGTGGGACCAACAGGTGGAGAATAAACTGCACCGTGTAAAACCTAACCTTGGAATCTGGAAATCATCGTGTCGCCGGAACCGTAGGGAAGAAGTTGTTCTTGCGCGTCTCCGCATTTTGCATTGTCGCTTCACGCATAGCTATTTGCTGTGTGACGACGCTGCCCCAATGTGTGAGGCGTGCGACTGTTTACTCACCATCTCTCATGTTTTGTGTAGTTGTGTCCGTTTTCGTAATAATCGGTTTCACTATTTTCAGTCTCATCTACTGGATGACGGCGCAGCTACACTGCAGAAGCTTTTGGGCGACCACTGCGACACTTTCGCAGTATTTTCGTTCTTAAAGCAGATTGACTTTTTAAAACTTATTTAAAAAAAAAAAAAAAAAAAAAAAAAAAAAGTTATACAAATTATAACAGTGAATTAATAAATTTATATATATAAACCTATTTAACTAACTAGTCTTCACAGCTTTCATCATTCTCTTTTCTAACTTTTACCAAGCCTGTCTGCTCTGAATCATTTCACCCCGCTTTTTAAAATCTTTAACTGATAGTTCTGTGTCTGGCGCTCTTTGGCCAAACCTGGCCCTTGCGCCACTAAAATCAATTAACTAACTAACTAACCCTACCGTACCGGGCCCCAGTCTATCTCTTGAATGGTCTTTCGGTCCGTTCTGCTTGCTTGTTCCGCTGTTATGCTAATTTCTCCTCTTCGTTTTTAGTTTTTGCACACCAGTGTATTACATTGCCTCACCCATCAAAGACTTAGTCTTATTTTTAGGTGTCGCTAGCAGTTTTATATTTGTCTGTTCGGGTTGATGAGTTCCATTGGACACAAGAGGTGATAATGCTGTAAATTCTGATTTTTTTCGCACAGCGTACATATGTTCATTCCTTCTTATACGAACAGTACCCATTGTAGAACCAATATAATGTTTATCGCCTTGGTCTGGAGTTACAGATCTTAAAGGAATAGCATATACTCCATGTTTTTTATTATGATGCACTTGGTCGCGATCCTTCTTAATTTGAGAGAACGTGTTGCATGTTTTTGTCCCAAAACTCAATCCATTTTTTTTATATGTTTTCTCAATACATTAGTACAGTGCGGAGAAAAGTGCAATGACCCTACATATTTATTAGGGCGCGTCTCTTGTTCAAGAGTAATACTTGTTAACTGTTGAAACTTTCAAATTAAGGTAAACACTGTACGAACGATATAACCAAAATTGCAGGATATGATTGTAATATTTTTTATTTCTAGCCTCCGTAGTTCTAGTCGTTGTTCCAGAAGACGTAATGCCATCTTTTTTAAAGTTTTAACCTGCCATTTTTAAACTTAGTGATTAAAGTATAAAGTATGCTTAGAGTCACGATTCTTTGAGTGATTGACAAGTTTTGTTGGATCGTGAATATGACAGACGTCGTTTTATTACCTCTCGTCCCACTTGGTCCGCAATTTGACGGAAGGACCAACCTCCTTCCAGCAGACCCACTATACTGCCTCGCTCGTGCTCCTATAACCGAACAAATATGACGCGCCTGAGTCGTCCAGGCATGGTTGCTTCTTCAACAGGCACTGAACAACACGAATTCAGGCGAATGACTTCATTCTGCACGCTTTAGTCCCTAAATACGCGCTGCGTACAATTTGCATGTTGTCGTGCACAGTGAAGTTATTATTTCGTCCAATGACATTCAAACTTGGATCACAGTTTCTGCTGCCCTTAACAATAAACATACACTATCTACCAACAAGTAATCGGACACCCCTGCAATCGACGATATCTGCGGTCCTGATACACGTCACGGCCGCCGCCGTTAAATATCGTGTGGGAAACAACAACGAAACCAGTCGCATGCAAGAAGCCACGCAGTTCGGAGCTCTCTGATTTCGAGAAAGGTGTAATCGTCGGGATCACAGAAATGACCGATCCATACGTGACATATCCAGCTAGTTGAAGTACCCAAAATCGATAGTGGCCTACGTGATTGGCAAGTGGAAGATGAGAGGTGACTGTCAGAATGTGCCTCGACCCGGCAGACCCACAAAACTGGGAGTTAGAGACCGACGGGTGCTGGCCAGAGAAATTCGGAAGAACCGCACCAAATCGATGGGCCACATCCGCGAGGAGTTTCAACAGGCATCCGGGAGTGTTCTTTCGATGAATACCATCCGTTAGGAAGCCCATCTGCTCGGTTACCATGGACGTGCTGCCTCCCACAAGACTTTGATCATCAAATCCAATGGCGCTGGTCGGCTACAGGTTCTGTGGAGCGACGAATCAAGGTTCAGCCTCTACCGTTCGGATGGCAGGGTCTGGGTTTGGCGTCTGCCTGGAGAACGCCTTCTGCCAGAATGTATTGTGCCAACTGTGAAGTTCGGCGTCCGTGGAATAATGCTATAGGGGTATTTCTCCTGGTGTGGCACGGGAGTAGTATAAAATGGCGGGTTCTGGCGCAAGGATGCATCCTTCTAGAGAAGGATGGGGGTGTGGCCTGGCGTCGAAGGATGGGGGCGTGGCGTGTGCCCGAAGGATGTGGGGGCGTGGCAGAGGACGCTAGTGTGTTGGGTCGATGCTGCACCCTAGCGGTGCTTCTTGGAACTTTCAATGTATCTTTGAGAGATGGCAACGACCGAGTCGGGGAAAGGAGATGTGCTGCCCCCTAGCGGTGCTTCTTGGAACTTTTAATGGACCTTTGTTTTTGAGAGATGGCAACGACCGAGTGGGGGAAAGGAGATGTGCTGCCCCCTAGCGGTGCTTTTGGAACTTTTAATGGATCTTTGAGGGATGGCAACGACCGAGTGGGGGAAAGGGGATGTGTACGTTGCTCCCTAGCGGTGCTTTTTGGAACTTTTCTCTGGGGATTTATTGGACGTTGACAAATTTTGGGGAAGTCTTTCCAATATTTATTTTTTTAATTTACTCGGGAGATTTACTGGACTTTGTCAAATTTTTGAAGGAAGTCTTTCCAATATGTTTTTTTTTATTATTAAATTTATATTTTCAGGACTTCCGTGAGGTGTTATAATTTTTATAGACGTTGCATTATTTTTTTAATTCTTATATTTGTCCTCCCTCCAATTTTAATTTAGGCGAGGAAAGGCTTTGTTTGAAAAGATTTCGTTCCCGTTGATTCATGTTCCGCCATTTTAGTTTCACCACGTTGTCATTTTGTGATCCATGTGTTTTTGGATGAGTCACAATTTTCTCTTTGACTCAGAAAATTTTGTATGACACGTGTTTTGGGATGAGTCATTATGATGAGTGACGCATTCGTGATAGCAGACATGACATCAGCCAACGTCGTTTTCTCCTCAGCGGGGTCGGCTTTATTTATTTTTTTTATTTTCTCGGGAGATTTACTGGACTTTGTCAAATTTTTGAAGGAAGTTATTTCAATCGAAGCATTTCCTCAAATTTGTTTTATTAAATTTATATTTTTAGAACTCCGTGAGGTGTTATAATTTTTATAGACGTTGCATTATTTTTTTCATTCTTATATTTTTCTTCCCTACAATTTTAATTTAGACGAGGAAAGGCTTTGTTTGAAAAGATTTCGTTCCCGTTGATTCATGTTCCGCTATCTTTTGTGAGCCATGTGTTTTGGGATGAGTCATCATTTTCTCTTTGACTCAGAAAATTTTGTATGACACGTGTTTTGGGAAGAGTGACTATGCCGGATGACGCATGTCGTGATAGCAGACATGACATCAGCCAACGCCATTTCCTCCGCGGGGTCGGTTGACGTCATTTGAGATTCTGTAGCCACATTAAGTTCCAAGACTGATTTTTTTTCAATAACTTGTTCATTTTGCAACGAATTTATTCCTTATTTTTTCCTCATAATTTCCCATTTTATATTCATAATTTTTCAACGTAACGATTTTTTTATTTTCTTTGAGGAGACTTCACGCATTTTCAACGGACGTTCCAACATAAAAACGTTTTCCAAAGTTTTGTGCTGCAGACATAATCTTAAAACACGATTGTTTATTAACGTATTTACGTGTTCATGGCAATTTTTTTAACGTTGTACCTTTTTCCACCGTACAAAGCCACAATTTTTTAGGCATAGTTAAAATGCTTTTTTTATTTCTTCATGATTATTCAGTGAAATGTACCCTTTAATGCATTATCTTAATCTTTTTTTACTAAATGCTTGCATACTCGTTAAATTTCTCGATGTACCAACATTATTTTATTTTCTTACTTTTCAATCTAACAACTACTTTTATCGGGGCTTTATTTTTTCTGATTTAAACAAGCAAACGTTTCTTCATTATTATTTCTTTTTCCTACGCAAAGAACGTTTCTTACTTGTTTTTAATGTATGACTTAATCTGGTTTTTTATATAGATGTTTCATGTTTGCGCAAGAAATATACAGATCTATAGCAGATATACATAAAATTCGTTCCTAACAGTATCTTTTGTTTTTTTTTTTTTTAGATTTAACCCAACATACGTTTCTTAACGACTTGATATCTGTTCCACTAGGTTTTACAAAACTTCAGATTTTTAATTTTTTCCCTCTGAAACTGTTTTTTTTTCTTACTTGCTTTTAATGTATGGTTTAATCTATTTTTCTATCTTATTACTTTTCTATATGTGTACAAGAAATATACGAATCTATAGTAGTTAAAATTCGATTGAAACATTATTTCTTCATTCTTACTATATTTTTCCATTTCTTTCATCTATAGTAGTTAAAATTCGATTGAAACAATATTTTCTCCATTCTTACTGTATTTTTACATTTCTTTCCAACAGACGTTTTTTCTTCTCAATTCCCGCTATCTAATTTAATCTATGTTTTGAATATCATTCTATGTTCGCGTATTCGTCCATTGTCTTATTTCAAACTTTGCTAACTACCTCATACTTATATTCTGACTTTATATTTTTCATTTCAACCAACGTTTCTTAACGACTTGAATTTCCGGATGTGACAAAACTTCAGATTTATTTTTCTCCTCTTAAACTATTTTTTTTTCTTACTTGCTTTAAATGTGACTTAATTTATTTTTTACATCGCTGTTTCGTGTATGTACAAGAAATATACAGATCTATAGCAGTTAAAAATTCGATTGAAACAGTATTTTCTTTATTTTTACTTTATTTTTGCATTTCTTTCTGACAAACATTTTTTTTTTCACATTTTCCACATATTTAACTTAATTTTGTGTTTTTGAATATCATTCTATGTTCACGAATTCGTCCATTGTCTTTTTCCCTAACTTTACACTTCATTCTTACTGTATTTTTCCATTTCATTTCAACCAACGTTTTTTAACGACTTGATATCTGTTCTACAAGATGTGACGAAACTTCAGATTTTTAATTTTTTCCCTCTGAAACCGATTTTTTTTCTTACCTGCTTTTAATGTATGGTTTAATCTATTTTTCTATCTCACTTTTCTATGTGTGTACAAGAAATACACGGATCTATAGTAGTTAAAATTCAATTGATTTCTTCATTCGTACTGTATTTTCCATTTCTTTCATTTACAGTAATTAAAATTCGATTGAAACAATATTTTCTGCATTTTTACTGTATTTATACATTTCTTTCTAACATACGTTTTTTCTTCTCAATTCCAGCAATCTAACTTAATCTATGTTTTGAATATCATTCTATGTTCGCGCATTCGTCCATTATTTTACTTCAAACTTTGCAAACTGCCTCATATTTATATTCTGACTTTATTTTTTTCATTTCAACCAACGTTTCTTAACGACTTGAATTTCCGGATGTGACAAAACTTCAGATTTATTTTTCTCCTCTTAAACTATTTTTTTTCTTACTTGCTTTAAATGTGACTTAATTTATTTTTTACATCGCTGTTTCGTGTATGTACAAGAAATATACAGATCTATAGCAGTTAAAAATTCGATTGAAACAGTATTTTCTTTATTTTTACATTTCTTTCTGACAAGCATTTTTTTTTTCGTGTTTTCCGCTATTTAACTTAATTTTGTGTTTTGAATATCATTCTATGTTCACGATTCAGACTTTTTTTCATTTCATTTCAACCAATGCTTCTTAACGACTTGATATCACAAGATGTAGCAAAACTTCAGATATTTTTTTTGTTTCTTCATGTAACGTAATATTTTTTCAAAACTCACTTTTAAGTATTCCTAAAAGCTTACATTTATGAGAAATATACAGATCTGTAGTGGTAAAAATTGGACTGCAACAGCATTTTCTTTATTCCAACTTTACTTTTCTATTTCTTTTCAACAGGCGTTTCTTCATTATTATTTCTTTTTCATATGTAAGCAACTTTTCTTTCTTTCTTTTAATGTATAACTTAATAAATTTTTCTATCTTACCTTTTCGTGGGTATACGAGAAATATACAGATCTATAACAGTTAAAATTCGATTGTATTAGTATTTTCTTTACTATGACTTTATTTTTTCATTTCATTTGAGTAAACGTTTTTTTAACAAATTGATATCACAAGATGTACCAAACACTTCAGAATTTTTATGTCCCTCACTTTCCAACTCACTTAAGTATTCCTAAAAACCTGCATGTATGTGAAATATTCATATTTTTTCATTCTATCCTAATTTGCTATACTTTTCTTTAACTGACCCAACAGGAAAAGCATTCATTGTCAAGACATTCATTCTAAAGCATTATTTCTTACGATAAAATTTATATCCTTTGCAATATATTTTCAGTATATTTTTTCTAAATCAACAGAAAAAACATTCATTCTGGAGACATAGCGACCAAGTCCGTACTCCCACTAAACATCGTATTCTTAGCAAACATTTTTTCCCCTACATAGCAATTTCCTAACTCACCAGAAAAGCAGTTATTCTCAACATGTAGATAAAATATCGAATTTCTCCAAACAAATGTAATAATTTTTTTAAGAAAGACGACATTAGTCTTGTGTGAGTCGAGGGGGAAAATGCGGACGAGTCGTGTTCTATGACAATGGTTCACGTTCGTTTCTGTTCGCATAGGAAAAATGAAATCTGAGGGTGGAACAATGGAGATAGTAACACTGATTTTACAAATTTTTGTGAATGGTGGCAATATAAGAAGATGGAAGTTTAATATCTACTTCTTTGAGATGTGATTTGTACGCCACGTGTGTGGGTGAGTCGTCATGTTGGATGTTGCCATCCTACTAGCTGTCGTCGCCATTTTCTTTGGGGGGTCGACGTTTCACGATCACCACCATTTTGTTTTCTCACATGTAGTCAATTTCATTTTCACGCCTTCGGATATTGTACTTTTTGCCTGATTATTTGACACTGGTTTTAAACGAACATGCTAAATTCTTGATCATTTACACATGTCCGTAACGTGCTCGTGCTTGCATCGCCGATGACTCACGCACTCGTTAATCGTATGTCTTATCTCAAGTCTGTCTGTTTCATTCTCGCTTCGTTGCTCGGTGTGAAGATACTGCTTTTTTCAATTAGTGCTACATTTTCTTTCGTCTGAAGAAATGTATTCTTCTAAGATGTATCATAAGGATGACCTCCCTTTTTCCTATGAGAAATAATTTTTTTATTCTGAAGCTACAGATTATCTTAACCACCTCGAAAATGAAGTAGAATATATCGGTGATGATCTCAGCAAAATTAAGATTTATGGAAAAACATAAAATTCCTAGACAACATGTGGTCTACGGTGATAATCATTTCCATTACTCATTCAGTGGATTGAGTGTGCTGGCTAAACCTTGGATACCAGTACTTCGTGAAATCAAGGATGCTGTTGAGAATGTATGTGGAGAAATATTCAATTTTGTTTTCATTAATAAGTATAAAAATGGAAATCCCTGTATTGGTTTTCACAGAGATGACGAATGTGAAATTGTAAAAAATTCATGCATTGCCTCAATTTCTCTAGACCAAACAAGGGACTTTGTTTTTAAAAGAGATGGTTTTCAGCCTGTCGTCATAGCTTTGGAATTTGGATCCCTTTTACAAATGCTACCCCCCCACGAATGAGTCATGGTATCATGGACTGTCATGTTGCAAGAATGCTCCCAATATTCGTCTAAATCTCACATTTAGAAAGATGATAACAGGGTCACATTTATCATGTGACTATGCAATCACGTCATCAAGAAGCGAACAACACACATGCGTGAACAAGACGAATGAATGAGTCATGGTTTCACGACCTTCCACTTTGCGAAAATGCACCTGATGTTCGATTAAATCTGACCTATAGAAAGATGATAACAGAGGCTCCTTTATCACGTGGCTATACAATCACGTCATCACACAGCGAACAACGCGCATGCGTCAACAACAATTTGTTATCAGTTTTGGCCGAGGACAGACCAGCTCACTCATTCTGTTCTCTGCCTTCGAATTCTGTGCACGTTGTGTTACCTACCTCCTCGTCGATCTGCGTTAAACATGAAGCGAACTTCTTCGTCTTCAGATGTTTCTGATGCCAAGAAGAAAGTGAGTGATGATCCGCGCTTAATGGAAGCACGATGGAAGCTTTTAAACTATGGATGTCCTGATCCGTTTGCCGAACCTCCTCCTTACGGTATTTCATTAGAAAGCATGCCTCTTCATCATGTGTCCCTCGGGGAAAACAAAGTTGCTAAAGTGACTGATTTTTCTGGAACTGTCAGAGTGCACATTCGCAGCTACACTACCAAAGGAGAAAAACTGTTTCCTACCAAATATGGTGTGACAATGTCTGCTAGAACATTCAAGAAGTTCATGGACCGCTCGCATTGTTATGACGCTCTCAACAAAATCAAAGTGATCAATAAAGAACTGTTGATGAACTGTTCACCTTCATCTGATGGGCCGGTGTACACCTTTCAACAACTGTTCACGTGCTCCAATGATGTCTTGCAATTGAATTGTGCTTCTGTGTCCCTAACCTGGGAACAATTCAACACGCTTCGTGATGCTTCTGAAAAGCTGTGGGACGGTATTCTGCAATTACAGTTTGGAACAGTTTTTCGTGATGCAGTGAGATTGGTATGCAGTAAATTCGGACTCGAACATACGATATCTGATCAAGACACCAATGCTCTTAAACTTGCTCTGGTCGATGCGGTTGGAAAAAACATTGCAAAAGTGTATTACTGCAGAGAATGTAATTTGCATCCTAATCTCATGCCAAACAATCAGCTGGGGCATAGGTGCTTTAACGAAACAGAAGAAGACAAATGGACTCTATGCTTTGACGAAGCATTTGCTCTTGTTGAACCCAAAACTTTGGGGAAATACTTTGGTGAGCGCCTTCAATCGCTGATACGTCCCACCATTACTCACTTTTTCTTCGAGAACATTAATGTGAAGAAAATTCTTGTGGAAGCTCAAGAATGTGGAAAACGTTGGAGCAATTTAGAGTCCAGATGAGAGAAAAAAGTTCTTTTGAGGAATAAAAAAAAGGTTCTTTTGAGGAATAAAAAAAAAGTTCTTTTGAGGAATAAAAAAAAAGTCCTTTTGAGGAATAAAAAAAAGTCCTTTTTACGACTAAACATCAGTCCTTTTCAGGACTACTTTTATTTCATTATTTTTTGTCATTCATTTATATTTTTTTCTGTTTGAATGTGAGTGTATGTGAACGAAGACGGTCACTGGCGTGGGCTTAATTGCTCCGTAAACCTTAATGTGTTTCTCCAATATTATGGAACCATGTTTGGTGAAGTTCACCACCTCTTTTGCTACAAGAAGGCAACAACGAGGGATTTGGTCATCCTGATACCTCCATCTTTGAATTGGTAATACGAGCATTGGTTGAATAACTCACTCGGGGGACCTTCAGCCGTAGCAAATTCTTTGCATATGTATAATTTCAGTTTTCTTTCCTTGATGTATATTTCTTCTGTTCGATTAACACTAGACGAAATTTAACTTTCTCGAAACTAACCTTATAAAAAAAATAGTCTTTGCCAATTATGAAAAAAGTGTAAAACAACTCATTAAGAAAACTATTTTTGGGAAAAGTATGAAATTTTAGTTTATGTCATGATAATAAATGTCGGTGAGACTTATTCTAAAGTTAAAAAATATATCTGAAGTTTTTGTTACATTTCTGATATTAGGAAAGTTTGTATGGAAATGTGAAAGTGATCGAGTCGAAAAGAAACAAGTTTGTTGGAATGAAACAGGAAAAAAAGTACTACAAAGAAAAAAAATCGTAGTACAATGTAAAGCAAAGTTAAACAAAATACGTAAACGTAGAAAAGTTTTTCGAAAAATAGATTAGGTCGTTATACAGAGAAAAGAACTAAGTCTTTCTTAAAAAAATTATTACATTTGTTTGGAGAAATTCGATATTTTAGCTACATGTTGAGAATAGCTGCTTTTCTGGTGAGTTAGGAAATTGCTATGTAGGGGAAAAAATGTTTGCTAAGAATACGATGTTTAGTGGGAGTACGGACTTGGTCGCTATGTCTCCAGAATGAATGTTTTTTCTGTTGATTTAGAAAAAATATACTGAAAATATATTGCAAAGGATATAAATTTTATCGTAAGAAATAATGCTTTAGAATGAATGTCTTGACAATGAATGCTTTTCCTGTTGGGTCAGTTAAAGAAAAGTATAGCAAATTAGGATAGAATGAAAAAATGTGAATATTTCACATACATGCAGGTTTTTAGGAATACTTAAGTGAGTTGGAAAGTGAGGGACACAAAAATTCTGAAGTGTTTGGTACATCTTGTGATATCAATTTGTTAAGAAACGTTTACTCAAATGAAATGAAAAAATAAAGTCATAGTAAAGAAAATACTAATACAATCGAATTTTAACTGTCATAGATCTGTATATTTCTCGTATACCCACGAAAAGGTAAGATAGAAAAATTTATTAAGTTATACATTAAAAGAAAGAAAGAAAAGTTGCTTACATATGAAAAAGAAATAATAATGAAGAAACGCCTGTTGAAAAGAAATAGAAAAGTAAAGTTGGAATAAAGAAAATACTGTTGCAGTCCAATTTTTACCACTACAGATCTGTATATTTCTCATAAATGTAAGCTTTTAGGAATACTTAAAAGTGAGTTTTGAAAAAATATTACGTTACATGAAGAAACAAAAAAATATCTGAAGTTTTGCTACATCTTGGGATATCAAGTCGTTAAGAAACGTTGGTTGAAATGAAATGAAAAAAAGTCTGAATCGTGAACATAGAATGATATTCAAAACACAAAATTAAGTTAAATAGCGGAAAACACGAAAAAAAAATGTTTGTCAGAAAGAAATGTAAAAATAAAGAAAATACTGTTTCAATCGAATTTTTAACTGCTATAGATCTGTATATTTCTTGTACATACACGAAACAGCGATGTAAAAAATAAATTAAGTCACATTTAAAGCAAGTAAGAAAAAAAATAGTTTAAGAGGAGAAAAAATAAATCTGAAGTTTTGTCACATCCGGAAATTCAAGTCGTTAAGAAACGTTGGTTGAAATGAAAAAAAAAATAAAGTCAGAATATAAATATGAGGCAGTTTGCAAAGTTTGAAATAAAATAATGGACGAATGCGCGAACATAGAATGATATTCAAAACATAGATTAAGTTAGATTGCTGGAATTGAGAAGAAAAAACGTATGTTAGAAAGAAATGTATAAATACAGTAAAAATGCAGAAAATATTGTTTCAATCGAATTTTAACTACTGTAAATGAAAGAAATTTAAAAATACAGTACGAATGAAGAAATCAATTGAATTTTAACTACTATAGATCCGTGTATTTCTTGTACACACATAGAAAAGTGAGATAGAAAAATAGATTAAACCATACATTAAAAGCAAGTAAGAAAAAAATCGGTTTCAGAGGGAAAAAATTAAAAATCTGAAGTTTCGTCACATCTTGTAGAACAGATATCAAGTCGTTAAAAAACGTTGGTTGAAATGAAATGGAAAAATACAGTAAGAATGAAGTGTAAAGTTAGGGAAAAAGACAATGGACGAATACGTGAACATAGAATGATATTCAAAAACACAAAATTAAGTTAAATATGTGGAAAATTTGAAAAAAAAATGTTTGTTAGAAAGAAATGTAAAAATAAAGTAAAAATAAAGAAAATACTGTTTCAGTCGAATTTTTAACTGCTATAGATCTGTATTTTCTCGTACATACACGAAACAGCGATGTAAAAAATAAATTAAGTCACATTTAAAGCAAGTAAGAAAAAAATAGTTTAAGAGTAGAAAAAATAAATCTGAAGTTTTGTCACATCCGGAAATTCAAGTCGTTAAGAAACGTTGGTTGAAATGAAAAATATAAAGTCAGAATATAAGTATGAGGTAGTTAGCAAAGTTTGAAATAAGACAATGGACGAATACGCGAACATAGAATGATATTCAAACATACATTAAGTTAGATAGCGGGAATTGAGAAGAAAAAACGTCTGTTGGAAAGAAATGTAAAAATACAGTAAGAATGGAGAAAATATTGTTTCAATCGAATTTTAACTACTATAGATGAAAGAAAATGGAAAAATATAGTAAGAATGAAGAAATAATGTTTCAATCGAATTTTAACTACTATAGATTCGCATATTTCTTGTACACATATAGAAAAGTAATAAGATAGAAAAATTGATTAAACCATACATTAAAAGCAAGTAAGAAAAAAAAACAGTTTCAGAGGGAAAAAATTAAAAATCTGAAGTTTTGTAACACCTAGTGGAACAGATATCAAGTCGTTAAGAAACGTATGTTGGGTTAAATCTAAAAAAAAAAAAAAAGAGACTGTTAGGAACGAATTTTATGTATATCTGCTATAGATCTGTATATTTCTTGCGCAAACATGAAACATCTATATAAAAAACCAGATTAAGTCATACATTAAAAACAAGTAAGAAAAAGTTCTTTGCGTGGGAAAAAGAAATAATAATGAAGAAACGTTTGCTTGTTTAAATCAGAAAAAATAAAGCCCCGATAAAAGTAGTTGTTAGATTGAAAAGTAAGAAAATAAAATAATGTTGGTACATCGAGAAATTTAACGAGTATGCAAGCATTTAGTAAAAAAAGATTAAGATAATGCATTAAAGGGTACATTTCACTGAATAATCATGAAGAAATAAAAAAAGCATTTTAACTATGCCTAAAAAATTGTGGCTTTGTACGGTGGAAAAAGGTACAACGTTAAAAAAATGCCACGAACACGTAAATACGTTAATAAACAATCGTGTTTTAAGATTATGTCTGCAGCACAAAACTTTGGAAAACGTTTTTATGTTGGAACGTCCGTTGAAAATGCGTGAAGTCTCCTCAAAGAAAATAAAACAATCGTTACGTTGAAAAATTATGAATATAAAATGGGAAATTATGAGGAAAAAATAAGGAATAAATTCGTTGCAAAATGAACAAGTTATTGAAAAAAAATCAGTCTTGGAACTTAATGTGGCTACAGAATCTCAAATGATGTCAACCGACCCCGCGGAGGAAATGGCGTTGGCTGATGTCATGTCTGCTATCACGACATGCGTCATCCGGCATAGTCACTCTTCCCAAAACACGTGTCATACAAAATTTTCTGAGTCAAAGAGAAAATGATGACTCATCCCAAAACACATGGCTCACAAAAGATAGCGGAACATGAATCAACGGGAACGAAATCTTTTCAAACAAAGCCTTTGATCGTCTAAATTAAAATTGTAGGGAAGAAAAATATAAGAATGAAAAAAATAATGCCACGTCTATAAAAATTATAACACCTCACGGAGTTCTAAAAATATAAATTTAATAAAACAAATTTGAGGAAATGCTTCGATTGAAATAACTTCCTTCAAAAATTTGACAAAGTCCAGTAAATCTCCCGAGAAAATAAAAAAAATAAATAAATAAAGCCGACCCCGCTGAGGAGAAAACGACGTTGGCTGATGTCATGTCTGCTATCACGAATGCGTCACTCATCATAATGACTCATCCCAAAACACGTGTCATACAAAATTTTCTGAGTCAAAGAGAAAATTGTGACTCATCCCAAAACACATGGATCACAAAATGACAACGTGGTGAAACTAAAATGGCGGAACATGAATCAACGGGAACGAAATCTTTTCAAACAAAGCCTTTCCTCGCCTAAATTAAAATTGAAGGGAGGACAAATATACGAATTAAAAAAATAATGCAACGTCTATAAAAATTATAACACCTCACGGAAGTCCTGAAAATATAAATTTAATAAAAAAAAAAAAACGTATTGGAAAGACTTCCTTCAAAAATTTGACAAAGTCTGATAAATCTCCCGAGAAAATTAAAAAAATAATGCAACGTCTATAAAAATTATAATACCTCAGGGAATTCCTGAAAATATAAATTTAATAAAATAAATTAGAGAGAAAAAATAGGACAAAAAAAATACGAGTACAAAAGAAATTGGAAACGACAAAAAAACTTCCTTCAAAAATTTGACAAAGTCCAGTAAATCTCCCGAGTAAATTAAAAAATAAATATTGGAAAGACTTCCCCAAAATTTGTCAACGTCCAATAAATCTCCCGAGAAAAGTTCGAAAAAGCACCGCTAGGGGGCAACGTACACATCCCCTTTCCCCCACTCGGTCGTTGCCATCTCTCAAAGATACATCGAAAGTTCCAAGAAGCACCGTTAGGGGCAGCAGCACATCGAGTTGACATCCCCCTATATCCACCCCCTTTCTCCCACTCGGTCGTTGCCATCTCTCAAAGGTCCATTAAAAGTTCCAAGAAGCACCGCTAGGGGGCAGCACATTGAGTTGACATCCCCCTATATCCACCCCCTTTCCCTCTCGGTCGTCGCCATCCCTCAAAGATCCATTAAAAGTTCCAAGAAGCACCGCTAGGGGGCAGCACATCGAGTTGACATCCCCCTATATCCACCCCCTTTCTCCCACTCGGTCGTTGCCATCCCTCAAAGATTCATCGAAAGTTCCAAGAAGCACCGCTAGGGGGCAGCACATCGACCCAACACACTAGCGTCATATGCCACGCCCCCACAACCTACGGTCACACGCCACGCCCCCATCCTTCTGCCGCAAGCCACGCCCCCATCCTTCTCTAGAAGGATGCATCCTTGCGCTCGGACCCGTCATTTTATACTACTCACGGGACCCTTGGTCGCAATTCCTTTTAGACTCAACGCCGAGACCTATGCACCATTTTGGATGACCATGCGCTTCCTACGTTGTGGCAGTTTTACGGGGTGGACACATGTTACTTTCAGGATGGCAATGCCACCTGTCATATTGCGAGGTCCACCATGGCTTGGTATGGTAATAATGGGGTTAATCGAATGGACTGGCCTCCGCCGAGCCCGGACCTTAACCTTATCGAGCACCTCTGGGACGAGTTGGAGCGTCGACTCAGGGGTGCCTCCACCGTCCGAAATCGGTGAAGGAACTTCTCCAAGCCGAGTGGAAGAAAATACCGCTAGCCGTCATAGGTTGAGAGTATGCCCCGGAGGGTCGCAACTGTAATCGCCGCTCTTGGAGGCTCCACCAACTATTGAAGGTGAATAAACTTCGTTTTCCTTTGCAATCACAGGTGTCCAATTACTTGTTGGTAGATAGTGTATTATAGTATGGCATTCCTACCGGCATTCCTTTTGGGGATTCTTTTTTCACATTTCGGCGGTGTATAAAAATTATTTCTCACGAACCATCATATTAGCGGCATATTAAAGTAACTGTGTATGATGTTCACTGTTATATCAGACCTGATATCAGAACTATTAGTTAAATATTATAACTATACTAGTAATCCAAATTTCTTGATGTAGAATAGAATCAGCTTTCAAGCTTTCGAACTAGATGCCTTTTTCAAGGAAGGTAGACAGCAAACTGCAAATCGAATAACAGAACATTCAACAATTTGGGCGCAATGACTTGGCAATGAACGAACAAATGCGAATGTAATTATGCATACAAATGCACGAGGCGTTATGCTCGTTCAGCAAGCGGGATCATGGAAGAAAAACAAAAGGTATTTACTTTTTGAATAACTTGTTCCAAACTTGTGGCAACTCCAGCGAGACGGTATCGTTGCATGACACGCTGTTGATTATGATCTCCAAAATTTCGCGAAAGGAAGTAGATTTTGTGGTGAAGCAGGAAGTCCTTTCATGTTCATTTTATGTTCATTGATTCTAATTCTAAACGAACGTTTGGTCATTCCAATGTACAACGGCCGTTCCATAAAAACTGAGAGTAAAATTACACATAATCAAGAAATATAGGCACAGCAAAATATATATTATTCTTTCTCAAGGTATCTTCTCTCGGATGATAAGCAACAGTCCCATCCGAATCAGTCCACTTTTCAAAGCATGGGGAGAAGCCATTTTCTGGAAGCTGCTTTAGCGACCACTGTACAGCTTGAATAACGCCCGCATCTGTGTTGAATGTTGCCCCACGGAACTTCTCCTTCATTGGTGGAAACAACCAGAAATCGCACGGAAGCGAGGTTAGGACTGTAGGAAAGATGATTTTAGTACTACATTTCGTAAGAAACTCTATAATGAAGTAAATTTCTCCGTCATTTCTGTCCACGCCAGGATTCGAACCCGGATCCCCTCATTCCGGAATAAGTCACTCTACCAATTGAGCTACGCGGACGTTTGTTCTGACTGCAATCTGCCTTTACGTCGTGTGCGTCCTGCTGGCAGGTACGTCACATCTCCCCTTCCCCCTCGAAAGAGAGCCCACGGGTCAGCCGTGACCATGAATCGTTGCAGGCAGCCATCCGCTGTAGAACGTGCACTCGAGAACTCCCAGTCAATCTAGTGTGTGGAATGCAACATCACACATTTTTATTTTTCTGGAGAAGGGATTCCCTGATTTTTCCTATCTCGCGGTGTGGAAAGAACATCACACCAATGCGAGACTTTGAACGGCCGGGTCATCCGGAAAGTTCGGACGCCATTATAACGAAGTAAATTTCTCCGTCATTTCTGTTCACACCAGGATTCGAACCCGGATCCCCTCATTCCGGAATAAGTCACTCTACCAATTGAGCTACGCGGACGTTTGTTCTGACTGCGATCTGCCTTTATGTCGTGTGCGTCCTGCTGGCAGGTACGTCACAACTCTTAAGCACAAGCAGACACATGTGGGTGGGGGTTATCATGGTGTAAGGTCCACTTGCCCACCAGTTCCGGTCGCTTAATCGATATGTGTCGTCGCAGACGCTTCAAGCCTAAAATGTAATACTCAGTATTGACAGTAATCAAAGAAAATTATCATCATCACCTTCCTAGCTGATTTGTTTTAGCGGACGTTTTTCGGAGGAGGCGAGCCTGTGTGTTTCTAAACACTCGTTGCACGCTTCGTGAGGTTGTCGAAATAGTAGACCCATGTTTCATCGGCAGGTATTACTCTCTATAGAAAGTTTGAATCCTTTACAATCATTTGTTTCCACTCATGACACGCGTGAACTCTGGCTACGTCAGGTGATGAGGCACCCATCTGTAACACACACGATGCAGCAGTAATTTGTCGCGTAGAATGCGGAATGTCGACGTTTTTAAAATATTAGTTGACGCCGCTATGTCTTCACACGTCATTCGTCGATCTTCTTTCAGTATTGCCCAAGCAGTGACAACAATACTCTCCGTAACTACACTTTCAGGTCGACCATGCCTAGGAGTGCGTTCTGCCGATAAACGCCCTTTTTTGAAATCATCGTGTCATCTAATAATCGTTGACTCACCCAAACATTTATCTTTGTAAGCTTTTTTTAATTAAATCAACGGTTTTCAGAACAGTTTTACCCAAACGATAGCAAACTTTTATCGCACAACGCATTAAACTTCTGAACTCTGAAACACTCACCTACATAGCTGTATGGCGAAATGCAGACGTACCTTGAACATCTGCGCAATAACAAAACCAGAATCATTTACCACGACTCATAACTGTTGCCATAGATACTTCCTTAATTCAATTAGTCGTCAGCGTGGTTATTTTTCCCCTCCGCACGCTTGCCAACTCAAAACAAATTACTCTCCGTTTTTATAGAACGATATTTGTAGTATCCTTTGGAGCCTTCCGGATAATATAGAGGAATGACATTAATATAGCCTATGATTTCTATTCTACACCAAGAAATTCGGATTTCTAGTATAGTTATATGTGCACTATATTTACAAAAGTCACCGGATACTACTTCAAAAGCAAATGGACGGACCCGCTGGTTTGTTAAGATGCGCGATACAGCTGCAAACGCTATAAAAACAAGCCTGCAGCTGACCGCGATAATATCGCACTGTGAGGTTGAGTAAAAATTTCGCGGTGGGAGAAAATTGAATTTGAGAAAGGAAAAATTATTGCGTGGTATATTAGTGGGTTGTCCATACGAGAAACTGAGAGGCGTTTAAATATACCCAAGTCAACTGTTTTGGATGTACTAAATAAGTGGAAGACACATGGTGTGCCCGAAACAGCAAAACGTTAAATGGCGATGACATCGTCCATTTACAGCAAAACGTACCGGAAGACCATAGAAAATCAGTGATAGAAGACTTCGAAGCCTCAGGAGAGTCGTTAAAACTAATCGACAGAGTACTTACTGCACAAGACCTCAGTTTCCAGGGGAAACTGAGGTATGTATACATACCATTCGCAGAGAACTTCATTCCATGGATTACCGTGGTCGTGCGGCTGCTCATAAGCGGCTGCTCATAATCTCCACTCGGAATGCTATTCGTCGTTTAGCACGATGTAAAGAACATTTATCGTGGACTGTAGATCAATAAAAAAGGGGCCTATGGACTGATGAATCCAGATACACGATCCATCAGTTTGATGCCCGTGTGTGGGCATGGCGGCAGCCGGAGGAATGCTATTTATCACAGTGTACTGTTCCTGTGGTCAAGTTTGGAGCTCGCAGTGTACTCGTGTGGGGGTGTTTTTTGTGGTATGGCCCCGTCCCATTGATTATCAGGCAGGGACAAACATGTTAACCAGCACGTCTACCTAGATATTCTGGACAAATATGCCCTGCCAACTGTGTGGCAAAGGTGTACTATGGAACCGAGCATTGTTGGTACCAGTAGGGTAATGCACCCACCCATGATGCAAGGACTGTTACGCCGTGGTTTGACCATTATTCCCTATCATGTGTGGATTGGCCAGCCCAGAGCTCTGATCTTAATCCCATAGATGAGATGAATTGAAGTGCCTCATAAGAAGGATGAATTGAAGTGCCTCATAAGAAGTTTGGTACCAAGGCCTACTACTAAGCAACAGTTAACGGCAGCATTATGTACTGAATGGAAGCGCATACCTATCGCTGTGTTCCAAAACCTTTTCGATATCATATCTCGAAGTGTCAGTGAATGCATTAAGGCCAAAAGTGGACCGACACCGTAGTAATGTATGTCGATAAATGCTATGTTGTGTTTCTCTTCTCGGTGTCCGGTGACTTTTGTCAATATAGTGCATATTTAAGTATGGTTTGTGTACAGTACTTTGTTATTTAATTAAATGCTATTAGTTTTAATAAAGCATCAATTTATTTGTGAGGGAAGAGCCATTTGGTAAAAAAGCAAGACAAAAATGCTGAAGTACATGGATTTCAAGAAGTTGCGAAACACTATGAAGAAAGCGTACCTGAGGTTTTTGAGACAAAAACAGCTACTTTCGAAATCAAGAATTTTAATAAACCACGGTCGTTTCTAATACATATTTTTCGCTTAATATGTTGCATGTGACTGTAAAAACACAAGGGAGGAGAAGAGAAAATGCTACAATTTCCTTAAAACAGGAGTGCCTATTAATTGCCCACGCAATCCATGGGGAATTAATTCTGTGTAACCGGAAGACCTTGGCTCCCGTCACACTTATACTTCAATTCTTACTTGAGGCTAAAAATACCAGCGTTCGAGAAGAGACTTTGGGAAATATTTTTATTAATGCTTTCCTAATGAAGAATATTACAAATACAACCTATTTTTCACGTTTGTTTCAAAGCAGTGTTTCATGTAAATTTGTGTTTGAAATTATTTACCTTGAGCCAGACGTATTATCTGTTTCAAAGTTCTGAGAGGAACTTATTTTGGGGCACCGCCTCCAGTAGCTACTTATTTACCCCAAGTTAACATTTCGCTGTAAATGATTTTTTAAACAAGCTCAACACAATTTCAAATCATAGAAATGTACACAAAAATGGAGCACATTAGTTTGAAAAAAATTACAAACTATTAAAAGGCAGAGAGATTGGTAATCAGAGAAATTGTTTTACTACAGACAACTATTCTCCATTCTTTTTCCCCAAAAGTTTTCACTTTTTCAGGGAAACGTATATTTTTGGCAGATCCATGATAGCTAAAAATTCCCCCTCCATTAAGACATTCTTGTTATTAAAATTAAAATCTTTATATTAAGGTCGTAGGAACTAAAATGAATGTCTTAGTCAGCAATACACTTGGTTAGTGAAAACAAAACAAACAAGAAAGATGACACCGAATATTCGGGTGTAATAAGCACGTCTTTTGAATCCGTTCTGACGCAAATTAAATTTATCAAAGCTATTCAAAGTCAATCGAGACGGTATGGAAAACAATAGTATCCTCTGAAGAAAGTTGTTCAATCGGGTTTTTAATCCCTCAGATATTGCTATAAACGCAACCGTGAGCTTACGCCCTCTGGTTGCAGACTTGTGTGTTAAGAAAAACATGAATTTATATGAGAAACATTTCGCACCGGAAACGCTCTCCAACATAGAAACAATTTTTCCAATCGGACTTTTAGAAACAGAGATATCGACAAAAATAAAATGTGACTTTACGTCCCCTGGTGGGAAAACCATGCATTATTTTAGGAAGAAAGTATTCTCAAAAGGATTTTCCATATGAGAGGTACCGATACAAGAAAAAAAAATTAGTCAAGTTTTCAGGAGCCCAGATTTTTCTACAAATACATCAGAAGCAGAAATGAACGCTTATGCCCCCTGGTGGCCAACCCATTCTTTACCAAACATTAGAAATTATGTGAAAAATATTTTCCACCATGTCTTGTACGCGATACAGGAACAATTTTTCAAATCGGAGTTTCAGAAGCAGAAATAACGCATAAAACGCAATTTGCCTTTGTGCCCCCTAGCGGAAAGTCTATTATTTACTTGAAAATTTTGAATTTTTAGGAAAAAAAATTCGCATCGGAAACACCATCCAACAAAGAAGGAATTTTCCAAATCGGAATCCTAGAAGTAGAGATATTGACAAAAATAAGATATATATCTACGGCCCTGGCGTAGAAACCATGCATTATTTCAAGAAGAAAGTGTTCCTAAAAGGTTTGCCGACATGAGTAGTATCGGTCTACAAACGACGTTTTTTTCAATCGGATTTTAGAAGCTCATATTTTGCTGCAAATACATAAGAAGCGGAAATTCAGATTTACGTCCACTGGTGGGCAAACTATATTTTTCACAAAAATTGGAAATTATGTGCAAACAATTTCGCATCAGGAGCTGTATCCGGTTCAGAAAGAATTTTTTAAATCGGAGATTTAGAAGCAGATGCATCCTTCCAGTGCTTACGTATGGTGCGGAGACGTGGACCTTAACTAAAAGAGACATACAAAGGCTGCAGACAACTCAAAGAAGCATGGAGAGGTGCATGCTTGGTGTAACCAGGAGAGATAAGAAGAGGAACTCGTGGATCCGAAAAATGACAAGAGTGGAAGACATCATGATCAGAGTTAAATCCCTGAAATGGCAATGGGCTGGACATACTGCCAGAAGGACAGATCATCGATGGACAGCCGAAATTTTAGATTGGATTCCAAGGGACAGGAAAAGACCCAGAAGAAGACCACATGGGAGATGGGTGGATGAAATTCGAAAGTATGCAGGGGTGACATGGAGGAGACTGGCACAAGACAGACCGTTGTGGAGGAAACTTGGGGAGACCTTCGTCCAGCAGTGGATTGATAATGGTTGACAATGATGATGATGATGATGATATAGGGGGAAAGCAATTTAACATTGCGCCCCCTATCGAAAAGTCTATGAATTACTTGAAAATTTTCAAATTACATGGAAAACATGTCACACTAGGAACTCTATTCAAAAAAGAAGGAATTTTTCAAATCGGACTCCTAAAAGTAGAGATATTGACAAAAATAAGATACACATCTACGCCTCCTGTCGTAGAAAACATGCACTATTTTAAGAAGAAAATATTCCGAATAGGTGTATTAATGTGAGTGGCATCAGTCCACCAAATAATTTTTTCATTCCATATTTTAGAAGCTCATATTTTAGGGCAAATATATCAGAAACAAAAATTAACTCTTACGCCCCCTGGTGGCCAAAGTATTCTTTACCAAAAATTTGAATTTATATGCAAAAGATTTTCGATGAGGAGGTGTATCCGCTGAAGAAAACAATTCTCAAATAGGAGAGGAAGAGTTATCGGGAAAAATGTAATTTACTTTTACGCCCCCTAGCGGAAAATCTATGCGTGATTTGAAAAAATAACTATATCTAAAATACTCTTCGACATCAATGGAATCGAAACGTAAAAGATGTTTTTCAATCGGATGTTTAGAAGAAAATATGTGGATTAAAACGTATTTTTGAATTCGACATCATCTGGATCTAGCGGCGAAATTGTGCATCGTAAAAACAAAACAAGAAAAAAAAAAAAAACGAAATAAAGGATCCTCATTCTCATATTTTGAGCTTCCCAACGCAAACAGAATTTTTCAAATCAGACCAATAGTTGCAAAGATATCGTGGGTAAAGACGGACGGACCGACAAACCGATAACATAAGAACGATCTTTTTTTACAAAAGACGTGCTAAAAACAAACGATGCATTCAGGTTCCGTCCTGAATGGTTTAATATAACTCTAAATTTCAATTGATCGATAGAATTTCCAGATTTGTCTTTAAATAATATCAGAACCGTACATCAAATGATGATCTTTGCTCTTTTCCCGTTTATAAGTGAGTCACGGAAAAATTCACATTGGCCGCCACCGGGAGTCGAATCCAGGGTCTTCCAGTTACGCGCCGGATATGCTTCCGCTACACCACAGCGGCTTCGAATTCCTCCGGACTTACACACGCTAATTGCCAAGCCAATTTGGCAGGTTGCTTCTTGGAGCCCCGCACAATGCTGGGGATTCACCAAAGATGGTAAGCAGCAACTGAAGAAATAACTAGAAGGCGAATGAATAATTAATATAGGCATTTAACGTGGACCAGGAACATCAAACGAAGTTTTTCGCTCTTTCCACGTTTATAAGTGAGTCACGTGGACCAGGAACATCAAGCATATCCGGCGCGTAACTGAAATACCCTGGGTTCGACTCCCGGTGTCGGCCAATAAGAATTTTTCCGTGACTCACTTATAAACGTGGAAAGAGCGAAGATTTTCGTTTGATGTTCCTGGTCCACGTTAAATGTCTGTATTAATTATTCATTCGCCTTCTAGTTATTTCTTCAGTTGCTGCTTACCATCCTTGGTGAATCCCCAGCATTGTGAGGGGCTCCAAGAAGCAACCTGCCAAATTGGCTTGGCAGTTAGCGTGTGTAAGTCCAGAGGTATTCGAGGCCGCTGTGGTGTAGCGGAATCATATCCGGCGCGTAACTGGAAGACCCTGGGTTCGACGCCCGGTGGCGGCCAATGAGAACTTTTCTGTGACTCACTTATAAACGTGGAAAGAGCGAAGATCTTCGTTTGATGTTCCTGGTCCACGTTAAATGTCTGTATTAATTATCAGAACCGTACGATGTAACCTACTGAAAAAAATTCTGTTCGAATTCACTGGTCAACAAAATTCAACATTGTACACTCATTGTCACGATATATTATTAGTGTATGTGCATAAGTTGATTCTTCAATGTGATATATAAAATAGGGAACATAGGATTTCTTTTTATACGCTGCTATAATGTAATAGTATTTTATACGTTGTATATTTCCAT
Organism: Macrothele yani; assembly: GCA_039090855.1. Lineage (NCBI taxonomy): Eukaryota > Metazoa > Arthropoda > Arachnida > Araneae > Macrothelidae > Macrothele > Macrothele yani. The sequence goes on along the minus strand of CM076998.1, from coordinate 86,334,357 downwards.
ACGTTATAATACAATTAATTTGCAGCTTGCGATGGTTACACATTTGCAGCGTATTAATGTGCTATATTAGCAAAGATTTTATATTACACGCTTTTCTGTTTACACTATTGTTCAGGATCATCTCTCTTGATGGACCAACAGTAGTCAGCAAGCTTCGCTTCATTCCACTGTGCAGGGTAATGCCTATCCACGATAGATATCTGCTGGAAAAATTTCCCCATGTCCGTCACTAACTGTCTAGGAAAAAAGTATGGGCGAGAAGAACGGAAATGCAATTTTGAAGACGTGTGGGGATCCAACTTTTGAAATTTTCACACTAGCTTTTGAACTATGCTCGTTGTAGTTTGCAGCTTTTGTATTCCCAAGGCAATTTTGAACAATCTCCTTGAATACCAGCCATGCTTCCTTTTCTAGATTTTGAAGAACACTTTCAAAACTATCGTTTTGCATGAGCTTCCGAATGTCAGGAACTACAAATACTCTTTCCTTTATTTTAGCATCCGATATGGAAGGAATGAAATCTCGGATAAACCTAAATGCCTCTCTGTCCAAAACTTTAACAAAAATTGTTATCAATCCGAGTTTCATGTGCAGCGGAGGGAGTTTCATGTGCCGAGTTTCATGTGCAGCGGTTCGCTCACTACAATCTTAGCACCGGGTTTCAGAGACTGCCGTGAAGGCCACTTTCTTACATAGTAGTGTTTCTCTTTAGCGCGACTGTCCCATTCGCAAAAGAAACTTGAATATTTAGTATAACCCGGTTGCATTCCTAGTAAAAGATAAATGACTTTGAGTCGGACGCAGTATGGGTAAGACGAAGGATCTAAGGGCATTTGATCGTGGGAAAATTGTCGGGGTCCGACGACAGGGTCACTCCATCTCGGAAGTCATGCAGACACTGGGATTTTCACGAGCCACTGTGCCACGGGTGCGCCGTGAGTACATAGAATCCGGTAAAATCATCCTTGCAAGGGCCAACTGCCGTGGACAACAGCGTGTAGATGAGCGTGGTCATCGTCTGTTAGCTCGCATTGTAATACCGGATGGACGGGCCACAGTGCAAGAAATCACTCGGCAATTTAATGCTGATGCACAAAATCGTGTGAGCAGCCACACCATCCAGAACCATCTCCTTGCTATGGGGTACAGAAGCCATCGTCCCACGAGGGTACCGCTGCTGACCGCACATGACAGGGTGCAAAGATTAGCATGGGCGCGGGAACATCGCCACTGGACCCTAGACATGTGGGAAAATATTGCCTGGACTGATGAGTCCAGATTCACGTAGGTACATGCGGATGGCAGGATACGAGTACGGCGCAGACCACATGAAGCGATGGATCCTTCTTGCCAACAGGGTACTCTTCAAGCTGGTGGGGGTGGCATTTTCGTCTGCGGGACTGTTTACGTGGACTGAAATGGAACCGCTGGTACGTGTCAGTCAAATCGTCCCTGGCAGATCAACGTTACCGGGATATCCTAGACGACCATTTGCTCCCGTTTGTGCACCTTCAACATCCCACTGGGGACCTCATCCTGCAACAAGACAATGCACCGTGCCATCGCTCCCGAATTGTATCTGAAGGGTTGGATGAACACTCCAGCGACGTGACCTTGCTTCCTTGGCCAGCTAGGTTACCTGACCTCAATACCATCGAGCACATCTGGGATGCCATCAAGAGAGATGTTAGAGGATCTGACTCCCCTCCATCAAATCTTCGTGAACTGTGGGAGCTTGTCCAGGGGTCGTGGATCCGTATGGCTTCCCAACGCTTCCGGTGTCTTGTCGAGTCCATGCCGAGACGAATCGCCGCCGTCATCAGGGCGAAAGGTGGTGCTACACGTTACTAGACAGGTATCTCTAATTCAATTGCTTTTTAGTGTATAGTGGCGTACGAAAAAGATTGTTTCAGGTTAATGATTTGGCGAGGAACGTAACCGGTGCTGTCCACAGTTTAAATTTTGTTGGCTCCCATGTTGCAAGAGTTTCACCGATGATTATAGCAGTTTTTGGAATTTTGTAACCGCTTTTCTATTTTTTCAGAGTCCCACAGGAAGATTGCAAGTTTTAATGGAAAAACCTGGAGTTAATCATAAAGATCACAGTGATACGAGGTTGTCATGCAAACAGGGAGAGAGCAATTACCTCCTTTAAAAGTCAGTAAATTCTGTTTTTTCACTACTGAATGACACGCCAGATAGCAGAAACACTAGTGACGAAACAGCTTTTGGAGCACAAGCTTTGATCTCACAAATACTCTTCAGATTTCTCCGAAATCTTCAAATATGGGAAAGAATATTGAGTTGCATTGGCAAGGTCAGCCAGTCTCTTGAAACCAAAGTATTTTTCAGGATGTAACAAACAAAATGATAAAGTGTCTCTCAGGATCGTTGCAGAAAGTGCTTTACGGGAGATCTGAACCGGGAATAAAGTTTACCACAGAAAATTCCTCAGAAATAGGATTGGAGGGCGACTTTCCTGACATGAGACTGAAGAAAGTTAAAAGGTTTTGTGAAAGTACACCTGAAGAAGGTCCCTATCTTTTTCCTGAACATACTTTAGAAGAGCAATAAATAAAGTTTATGACAGAATTTTAACAGAAATGAAATCATGATATCCCACTATGTCATCTATAACATCAGATATTCCCTTTTTGTCTGGAAGTAACTTGAAGAATCTGAATTTTAGTGAGATGAAAATAAGTGCTACTGACTTCAGGCTTCAGTAATCATCAGACGTACACATTGTGGAGCCTGTGTCTGAATTCGAAATGTTCAAAGCACGAGTGCAGGAGATGATCAAGGAATCAGAGTCACCAACTCCCCTGGATTTATTCAAGTGTATACAAGTACGATATTTATCCAAACACCAAGACTTCACTTCGAATTTATTTAACCTTACCAGTGGCTTATGCGCCTTGCGAACGCGGTTTTAGCAAGCTCAGGTTGATAAAGAATTATCTCAGTTCTGCGATGAGCCAAGAAATATTGACCAGCCTTGCCTTAATATCAGCCTAATATGAAGTGATTTCACAGATTAATGTCGACGCCACAGTAGATGAATTCGTTTCAGCCAAAGCGAGTAAAGTGAAACTTTAACTTTTTCATGAATATAAATTTCTAAGTAATGCAATACTGAGAAATTTATATTAAATACATTAGATCAGATGTTATTTTTTATCTTGCATATCCATACTATACGACGGTAGATCATGTAATTTTTCAGAATAAAAATTAATATAAAAAATGCTAAAAAAGAGCTACTCAAGTCGAGTCTTAACAAAAAGATGGCACCGAATTTTCGGTAGTAATGAGCACATTTTTTGAAACTTTTCCGACCCGAATAAAATTTATTAAATTCATTCATGGTCAATGGAACAGGTTAGAAACAATCAACCGGATTTCTACAATTGATAAAACACCCATAAATAGAAAAAGCTGCTTACTGTACTTCCACCAGCGGCTGAAAATTATGTTAGAAAAATTAACAAATGGCGCCTAAAAAGTTTCTCATAGCAGAAGGAAGTTATCAGAGACAAAGAGAATTTCACATCAAGCAGCTAAAACAAGAAATATAGAAGGAAACATGATGTGAGCCTGCTAGCGAAAGAATTCTGCATAACGGAAGAGTTGAAAATAAGCGAAACATATTCCTCATGGAAAAATCTATGCTAAGCAAAAGCAATTTTTCAAATACGTCTCCCGGAAGCAGAGATAGGGAGAAAAAGATTTCGACCTTTACACCCCTAGCAGGAAATCTGTGCATTATTTAAGAAGGATAATGTTCCGGATATTTATTGTAGCAAATCGCATACAGTAAAGAAAGAAATTTCTCAATAGGATTTCACAAGAGGAGATACAGCTGCAAATAAAAGTAAACAAACACTACCTACAGACAAAACTGCGAACTATAAAACTCCTCAAATACAAACTTATGTGTTCCGAAGGGTAAATGACATGCGGTGTTGATTTTTTAAATAGCACATTTAGAAGCAGGGATATTGAGAAAAACAAGTTTAGCATTAATGCCCCTAACTACGAAATCGTGCATTATTTTTGGAAAAAAATAGACACAAGACGATATCATAGTTAGTGGTATCTGACAGAAAATTAGTGCTTTTTTTTTCTCTTTTTTTCAAATGGTGTTTAGTCCCGCAGATTTTGCTCAAACGGATACTTGAGCTTGGGCCCTCTAGTGGCAAACTTGTGCGTCAAAAAAAAAAAAAAAATTCGAAATTATGTCGGAAACATTTCGCACCGGAAACGCTCTTCAATAAAGAAAGAATGTTTTAAATCACAGTCTTACAAGCGGAGAGTCCGATGTATATTGTGTTAAAGTCGGATTATATTGATTATTTTTATATTTTGTAAGCGTTCACTAATATTAAGAAAGCTTGTAAGAGTCCGATATCTTATTTTCGGCAAAAATAAGATATGTATCTACACCCCTAGCAGAAAAAACACGTATTTTAAGAAAAAAGTATTCTGAAAAGGTTTTTCGAGGTGAGCGGTATGGGTCCACGAAAGATTTTTTTGAATCGAGTTTTGAGAATCTCAGATTTTGCAGCAAATACATCAGAAGCAGAAATAAGAACCCCTGGTGGCTAAAACATTCTTTGCAAAAATTAAAAATTATATGCAAAGCATTTCCCATCAAAAGCTGTGTCCGATGCAGGGAGAATTTTTCAAATCGTAGTTTTAGAAATAGAGATATCAGGGGAAAAGCAATTCACATTTGCCCCCTAACGGAAGATCTATGCATTACTCGAAAATTCTGAATTTATATGAAAAACATTTCCCACCAGAAGCAGTAAAGAAAGAATTTTTCAAATTGGACTCGTAGAAGCAGAGATATCGACAGAAATGAGATATGCTTCTAGGGGGAAAGCCGTGCATTATTTCAAGAAGACATTGTTCTGAAAACGTTTTCCGAGGTTAGCGGTATCGGCTGAAGAAATAATTTTTTCATTCGAATTTTGAGGAGCTCATATGTCGCTGCAAATACACTGGCGCGCAAAAATTAGGGACGAGACGGTTTTTCGAATGTAACGTCGTGCAGAAGTGATCCACATCGACTCAAATCATACCATAAGATCCCCAAGATGTAAGAATATGGGACAAGTGACCAAAACCATCCAAACAAGGAATCCAAAGGATTCAAAGCAACTTTATTGAAAAGGTAACTTCGAGCACAACTGGACAAAAGACAGAATCGTCCATGTGACAGACGGTTGCCAAGAAAAATCCAGTCTTTTGTAGGGGATATGATCACTCCTAACTGCGTTGCAGGATTTAAAACGTCTGTCCATGCTGGGGACGAGGTTGTCAAGGAGCTGTTGAGGCATCGCGGCCCATTCCTCTTGTAGCGCCAATCGCAGCTGCGTAATCGTTGCTGGCGGCTGGTGACGTGCTGCCAAGCGTCTCCCGAGAAGGTCCCACACGTGTTCGATTGGATGTAGGTCCGGAGACCTTGCGGGCCAATCCATGCTTTGAATATCTTCACTCTCCAAGAGCTCTGCGACATCCACTGTACGATGAGGTGTAGCGTTGTCGTCGATGATGAGGGACTCAGGACCCACAGCACCTCTAAACAGACGCCAGTTAGGCAGGACAACCTCGGTACAATAGCTGACAGCAGTGACCGAACCTCCTTGGAAGATGTGGAGGTCAGTACGCCTACCAAGCATGATACCGCCTCAAAGGAGAACTCCACCACCTTTAAACCGGTCCCTTTCGATGATGTTGTCGGTGTGATTGCGTGTTCCCTGCTCTTTGCAGATGTGTATATGTCCAGAATCGCTCGTCAGACTAAATCGGCTCTCATCTGTAAAGAGAACTCGACCCCATTGCTGATGTGTCCAGTTCTTGTGTTCCTGGCACCACAGAAACCGCCGTCTCCGATGAGCAGGCGTTAATTTAATACACCGTACTGGTCGTCGTGCAAATAGACCACCTTTGTGCAGCCTCTTGGCCACGGTAAAACGCGATAATGGACTTCCAGTTGTCTATTGCATGTGCCTTGCGATTTATCCCGCTGTCTCTTTTCGCCTGTAGTACAATATACCGGTCGTCCGCCGCCGTGGTTGCTCGTGGACGAGCACTGCTAAACTCTCGGACAGCTGTTCCTGTCGTTTGAAATGCTCTCCAAGCTCGTGAAACGATGCTGTGAGCGATCCCGAACTCCTCGGCCACACTAGTCACACTTCGACTTTCTTCCAACTTCCCAATGACGCGACCTTGGGTAAAATCATCAAGATGTCGTCTACTGGATTGCCTGTTGGCTATATCACACGGTGGCAGCTACTAGACGTCGTTTAAACCGATGTACACCGTGCAATGGCTTTCGCCGAATTGCTAAGCGCACACCGCCCATGTGCGCTTTATACCCTTCTGACACTCCCACCCCTTACGTCATGCTGCATATATGCCCATGCCCTACCGTACCGGACCCTAGTCTATCTCCTGAGTGGTCTTTCGGTCCGTTCTGCTGTTATGCTAATTTCTCATCTTCGTCCTTAATTTTTGCCCACCAGTGTACATTAGAAGTACAATAATGCCGCCCCGGTTGCGCAGTGTTCTAAGCGCTGTCTTATGGCCATTCTCCCGTGAAGAGTCCGGGTTCATATCGCGGTGAGGCGTGGATATCGTGTTTGTCCTACTCAGTGGCTCTCCCATTTCCCTGGAATCAGTGACCCTAAATTAAGGACGGGTGACTTCTTATATCCCATTTAGTTGCTCACAGTAAAAAAAAAAAAGAGAAGCAGAAACATCTTTTTATTGCAAGAGAATAGAGTTTGATCTAGAGTATCTCAGGAAACGTGATTCCACACTATGATGCTAATATTTTCGCATTTACAGATGTAAGATTTCAAATGGGTCAGATACTATGTTAACGTTTTCATTTACCGTTAATTAAATACAGAAATCCTAGGAAGTAACTTGATGAACACATTGCAGTTTACTTCTCAAGATTGATTATAGGTAGCAGCACATGACATATTTGCATTACTGTTGATGAGTATATTGTTTAATAATGGAGCAATAGGTTCAAAATAACAAAAAAATGAATTAATCTGTACATATATTTTGAAACAAAACCCTTCTAAATCAATAATACACTAATGCTCTAAACAAAATGAAAATTCAGCATGAAGAAAATTTTGAGAGTTCCAATATTTGATTCTAGAAAAAGACTGAACTACCGTGCTGACAAAAAAAAAAAAAAAAAAAAAAGAAGAAAGCAAATATTCGTAGTTTACCGCAACCTAGAATTTCCTTTTACATGAGCAATGAATATCACGTAGAAGAGAATCATAGAAATGTCTATAAAACTATATTACTAAATAAAATTCATATATTAGGGATTGAGCCCACACGAAAGTACGCACACATTACCAAAATTTTACCGTTTCGTTAAAACAAAACAAAAAATCATATATTTTAGAATAAACTGTGACTACATATTGAAAACAGTGCAAGTAACGTTTTCATTGAGGAGCATTAGTTTTATGTTGAAATTTCTATTTCATATTTATACATAATTTTCATGTCTTCTTGGTTTCTCTGACCAACGTGGCTCTTAAGACAGAAATTATTTACGTTCGTAATCAGAAAATTTGCAGGTCAAAGAAAGAAAGAAAAAGAAAAGCACTCTCTTCGTATTAAAACGCGCCAGTTTTATAAGTCTTTTTAAGAGCACAACGGCGTAAGAGCAAAAATATTGTGAGCCATTCCAAATATGTTATGATGCATTGTTAATGTTGTGAGTCGTAAAATAATATTGTGAGTCATTGTTTCGGAACGTTTTCAAGAGTGAGACCTAAATTATTTCCCCCCACCTGTGATACTCAAGTATTTTTACAATTGTTGTTCAACAGTACCACATTTCAAAGTGCTACGCCCTGGGGCGCCAGACTATCGAATAAAAATAGCTTTAAGAATTTAGATGTCAGGATGTCAGGCATTGGCTGACGAGCCGGAGGTAAACATTAGAATTACGAATAATTACTTGTGAGCTCTTTATCGCCGAAACCTTAAGTACTGGTGAAAAGAATTTAGCCTGTAATTTCGCTAATCAAAACCAAGAAATTGTGACACACATAAAATATCCATGCAAATTCAGGACTAGTACGAGACAACAGATATTCAATCAATTAAATATAAAACATAAAGATAATGATGAAGACGTCTATATACAGAAGATGAAGAAGAGGCGTCGAATAGACTCGCCTCTTTTCGGGATAGCTCATGATTTATCATCAAGGTTCAATGATTATTCGTTGGTATATACAGTACGGCTTTAAACAGTTCTCAGCCGACGAAAGTGTTCTGGCTGACCGGAGCCAATTTATTCACATCTAGCATGCATAAGTAAACACAGTACTTGCATCTTTTCCACGTGTATCCGTATTTGATGCACTCACTTATATATTTGATGCACTCGGTTATCTTAGCTGTGCAGCGCACTTGTATGACGGCACGGCCACTTCCAAGCGCGCCCTATGACTGACGGAGAGGGGAGTCGAACCCTATCTCCCACTTACTCTCGTGAACAGCATTCACCTATATGAAGCCACGTACACACCTATGCGCACTAACGTCGAGGTCGAACGTGGCCGCTGACTTGATAGCAGGATCCGTCCCGTTTGTTCGTCCCAGCCAATTCGTCCGTTTGTCCCAAGGTGATTCGCGTTACACTACCGGCCGTCCACCTCAGCCACTCGGAGCTGCAATTCCATCTCTTCGTCTGATCTCCGGGATTCTGCCTGCTTTCTAGGTAGAAAACTAAATCCAGGACTTTACGTGCAATATCGGTGAAACCATCAGCAGTTGCAATGGCTCTGAAATCCTGCGGTATTGAAGATGCATACATTAATATTATTAATAACATCTATGAAAATGCAAGTGCAAAGATACGGCTGTTTGAAAATACAACACACATAAAAATTGGAAAAGGAGTGAGACAAGGTGACACCATATCTCCGAAGCTCTTTAGTGCCACATTGCAAAATGTCTTTCAATCACTGAACTGGGAAAACAAAGGGATAAAGATTAATGGAGATTATCTAACCCACCTTCGTTTTGCTGATGACATAGTCATTTTTGCAACTACCCCATCAGAGCTACAGAGTATGATCCAGGAACTTGCTGACAAGAGTAAAGAAGTGGAATTAAAAAGGAACTTTCAGAAGACAAAAGTGATGTTCAATGCTTTTACACGAAATGAAGATTTATCGATTGATGGAGAAAAGCTGGAGATAACAGACACGTACGTTTATCTTGGACAGCAGATATCAAGTGAGGGTCACATTGGTGAAGAAATTAATCGGCGTACAAAACTTGCCTGGAGAGCTTTTGGAAGAAACAGCATAATTTTCAAGAGCAATATGCCATTATGTCTTAAAAGAAAAGTGTTTGATCAATGCATCCTTCCAGTGCTTACGTATGGTGCAGAGACGTGGACCATAGCTAAAAGAGACATACAAAGGCTGCAGACAACTCAAAGCAGCATGGAGAGGTGAATGCTTGGTGTAACCAGGAGAGATAAGAAGAGGAACACGTGGATCCGAAAAATGACAAGAGTGGAAGACATCATGATCAGAGTTAAATCCCTGAAATGGCAATGGGCTGGACATACTGCCAGAAGAACAGACCATCGATGGACAGCCGAAATTTTAGATTGGATTCCAAGGGACAGGAAAAGACCCAGAAGAAGACCACATGGAAGATGGGTAGATGAAATTCGAAAGTATGCGGGAGTGACATGGAGGAGACTGGCACAAGACAGACCGTTGTGGAGGAAACTTGGGGAGACCTTCGTCCAGCAGTGGATTGATAATGGTTGACAATGATGATGATGATGATGATGATAGCATTAAGAAAAGAGGTATCTTCCACCCCTCCTATTTCCTCGCGGTAACTTCGGCCGCCCAGCCACTTCTCGCTTAGATGCCCGACTTCTCCGGACAGAAGCTTTTCTTCCGCCGCAAACACCATGTTGTGGGATTTTCTCTAACCCAGCTATCCGAGTCCAGTCCTTTTCCTTCACGGATTTTCCCCAGACGAATCTTCTTCGGTCATTTACATTTTGCCAAAGAATTCTTTGCTAAGTTGCCAGGAGTCTGATTTAAGTCTTGTGTTAATTTTATTGCTTCCTAAAAGCATCCGGCACGATGAAGAGGTGGAGATGCATGTCTCTGCATTCGGAATATGTGGGCAAACACATAACTTAAATAACACTTCTTTGTCCTACCAAGGTTTGGATTAGCAAACGCTATACGTTTTCCGATCTGGTGATACTCTAACGGTTTTTCCAAACATCCCGCCATCTCACACTTACACTGCCACCCAACTTGACCGCCCCGTGTATTAGGGGATGCACTGCATCCCCCACACCAGCCGACCCATGTTTCGTTTAAGATTTCTCCCTTCCAATAAAAAGGAGATCTTATATCTTTTCTTCTTTTGCAATGGGAGAAAACACAAGCTGTTAATTTTTCAACCAACAATTAACGCTGTAATCGCCTTTTGCAAAACCAGCTTATCGGATTAATTACCGCACCCCAAAGTCGTAACAATTGCAATGAAACGCATAGAGCGTATTAAATCCGTTTATATTTGTGGTGCAGTAAGCACAAAGTTTCGCCAATCTTTCGCACTCTACAGAGAGGCCTTTTTTAAGGCAATGGTGGACACAAAAACGCAGAGAATTCGAACATGTAAAGAACGAAGATGATTTTTGAAAACAACGCAGGTGACATCACGAGCATATTGCATGAATTTTCATCACGTAATTATACGGTGTGCCGTGATGTGTTTCCATCTTTTGATAACGCATGCCAAACCATTGGTAGTTCCGTAGAGACTATAATCATTGCATGCCACTTTGTTGGATAGGATTTCCACTGTTTCCCTGATGGCAGTCTCTTTGAAATTCGTGTAAGGAGCAATTATTTTAATAATATTATTCCATACAGGAGCGACCGAGCAATGCATGACTTCTCTGGCGAGAGCTGTATTCTGCATGTCCTGGTTCACACTTCGTACGTGTTCTTTACATCTAGTTTCCAAGGATCGCTTTGTCATTCTTATATATATCTTTTAAGTGTTGTCAGGATAGACCAACGGTATAGCGCAAACACCCGCCTTTTCTTTTTCACACTGTCTCTCCTTGCAACTTGACATCATATGTGATAACGGGGTCGAAGACTTCGTTGCTCTTCATTTGTTGTATTTGCGTAATAAATTCTTTAACCAATATGTAAAGCCTGAGATAAATGCGATGGATCATGCGCATCTCATTGCCCTACTAGACGATTTTGCTACTGCTGATATTATACGATTTCTCACACCCTTATATACTCTCTCTATGTCATCCTTCTTCTAACCAGTTTTTAGACCTTTGCTATAAATATTATCAATTTATTTATTATTATTCAACTCTCGTGTATTTAAAATAAAGTCGTAACAATAGTTTCATTTTTGATTTCAATAAAAACGCTGAGAGAAATAATATAAATCTTTGAATATTATGAGTCTCTCAAATATTTTTGACTGTTTGGTTGGTTGAAGTTTAATGGCGAAATCGACTTAATGGGACAAAGAGCACCAAGTGCTACTATTTATCACAGTAACAAAAACATTTAAACATAACTACAAATAAGTCACAAAAGTGAAACACAAGAAAGAGTGTAAATACAGAGGATGCTACTTTATAGATGGCTCGTGTGTACACTGCAGAGCAATTGAATTAGAGATGCCTGTCTAGTAACGTGTAGCACCACTTTACTCCCTAATGACGGCGGGGATTCATCTCAGCATGGACTCGACAAGACACCGGAAGCCATACGGATCCACGACCCCATAACAAGCTCCCACAGTTCACGAAGATTTGATGGAAGGGGGTCAGACCCTCGAACATCTCTCTCGATGGCATCCCAGATGTGCTCGATGGGATTGAGATCCAGTAACCTAGCTGGCCAAGGAAGCGAGGTCACGTCGGTGGAGTGTTCATCCAACCATTCGGATACAACTCGGGAGCGATGGCAGGGTGCATTGTCTTGTTGCAGGATGAGGACCCCCAGTGGGATGTTAAAGACGCACAAACGGGAGCAAATGGTCGTCCAGGATATCCCGGTAAACGTTAACCTGTGAGGGACGATGTCACACGTACCAGGAGTCCCATTTCGGTCCACGTAAATAGTCCACAGACGAGAATGCCAACTCACCAGCTTGAAGAGTACCCTCCTGGCAAGAAGGATCCATCGCTTCATGTGGTTTGCGCTGTACTCGTGTCCTACCCTCCGCATGTACCAACGTGAGTCTTGACTCATCAGTCCAGGCAACATTTTCCCACATGTCTAGGGTCCAGTTGCGATGTTCCCGCGCCCATGCTAATCTTTGCACCCTGTGACGTGCGGTCAGCAGCGGTACCCTCGTGGGACGATGACATCCATACCTCATAGCAAGGTGATGGTTCTGGATGGTGTGGTTGCTTACACGGTTTTGTGCACCAGCGTTAAATTGCCGAGTGATTTCCTGCACTGTGGCCCTTCTATCCACTGTTGCAACACGAGCTAACCGACGATGACCCCGCTCATCCACACGCTCTTGTCCACGGCAGTTGACCATTGCAGGGATAGTTTTACCGGATTCGATGTACTTACGGATGCACCCGTGACACAGTGGCTCGTGAAAATGCCTGCACGACTTCCGAGATGGAGTGACCCATTCGTCGGACCCCGACAATTTGGCCATGATCAAATGCGCTTAGATCCTTCGTCTTACACATACCGCGTCCGACTTTTACTGATTCCCGTCGCATGACTCCTTACATTGTCGGATCGCTGCATACGTCATGTCGTTTCCGTTAACAGGGCCGCCCACAGCGTCACATATGCATAACGCCAGCTGTCTCTAATTCAATCGCTATTCAGTGTAGGAGCACATAAGCATGCGCCCTATGCACCATTTTTCAGAAAATATTATTATACTAACAAAAAAAAAGGCTAATACGTTCTGTGAGTGAGAAGAAAACATGTTGAGTTAATACACAGTGCGTCAAAAAAATTTTCATACCGGGTCTGTAAAAGGAAATAGAAACAAGAAATAATTATTTGTTTTGGTTTGTTATTCAAAATAAGTCCCTCCGACTTCAATACACTTGTTACAGCGATTTAATAATGATTCGAATGCCTGTTCCAGTTCAGTTTACGTAATTGCCTCTAAAGCACGTGTCGAAGCTGTTTGTATGGTCGAAATATCATCAAAATAACAGCCTTTAAGCGTCATTTTAAGTTTTGGGAACAAAGAAAAGTCGCAGGGTGCTAAATCAGGCAAATACGGTGGATGATTCAACACACAGACGTTATTTTTTGCCAAAAATCTACGAACAAGAAGTGAGGTGTGACTGGGTGCATTATCGTGCAACAAACGCCAACTGTTTTCATCCAGATATTTTGGACGAACTTTGTCGCTTTGTTTTAGGATCATATTGAAAACACCATGTTTCATCACCAGTAACAATCGATTTTAAGAAGTTTGGATCATTTTCAGCGGCTGAAATGATGTCTCTGCAATGTGCACTTCTCCTTGATTTTTTGTTCATTGGTTAACGTGTGTGGAACAAACTTAGCACAGACCATCTTCATGCAAGATGGTTCGAATCGTTTCTTTGTTGATGTTTAAAGACTCTTCCATCATTCTTAGTGACGCACATCAATTGTTTCCCACGAAATCACGCACTTTTTCAATAATCTCAGGTGTCCTAGATGAACTTGGTCTTCCGGTATGCTTATCATCTTCTAGCGTCTCTCTTCCGTCCAAAAACGTTTGTGCTACAGGAAAACATTTGATCTATCTTAAACAAAACTCCCCGTAAACTTGTTTCATCATTTGATACGTTTCCGAGGCACTTTTATTAAGTTTTGCGTTAAATTTAATAACAGCCCTTTGTTCCATCTTAATAATTCAACATGAAAAAAACTTTACTTCTCTAATGAACGCCCGTTTCGTGTGAATTACTTTAACAACTGCGCAGTAGTTTTGGCAGAAAGTAAGCAGATGGTTACAGTTTATAACGCATTCGTGATTACACTGGTGGCGCCACCATAAGCTTAAATCTAACACCAGTCTTAAAAATTCTTTGACGCACTGTGTATGTTATTATGTGTTCTGAGAGGCGCCATTACGGCAGTGAATACATCTTGCGTTTCCTTGCAGTTAAACATTTATGGTTTTTCATCCAAGAACGTCGAATCCGGTTTCCCGTGACCACAATCTCCTCTGAGCCCAGCTCAAGGGTATTTAAGCATGCGCAGTTAAGCGTTCTGCTGGTAGCTAGCCAGAACTTTGTAAAAAAACATCGAAGAACATTTTATGTTGCCCATTCTCGTTTTGTTACCAGGGGAAAATGCAATCGCTCGTTGCTGTGTCTTGCGTTAGTTTTCGGATTATTTTAGTGCCGTTGGATGAATTCACATTCACACAATCCCGCACCGCAGGACGTGTTTACATGTGGAGAACACCGTCAGAAGCGTACAACCAAGACTGTCTGCTCCTAACAGCGCATCATGGTGATGGTTTTGTCGTGCTTTAGGTCCTCTGATCACCTTGAAAGGACGGATGACTGGCAGTGCGTATGAAAACATTTTGCCCGACCAAGTTCATGCAATGGCTCAGGCATTGTTTACTGCAGGGGATACCATCTATCAAGATGATAACGCCTCAATTCACAGAGCTTAGAATGTCCAATCTTGGTTTGAGGAACATGAGGACGAACTTTCTCACATTCCTTGGCCTTCCCAATCACGAGATATAAACATCATCGAGCCACTGTGACCTGTGTTGGAAAACTGAGTAAGATCTTGTTATCCTCCTTCAGCATCTCTCAATGACCTGCAGCAGTTTCTGCATGAAGAATGGTGTAACATCCCACTAACCACCATCCAGGATTTGTGTGCGTCTATTCCAAGGAGGATTTAGGTGGTTTTGAATGTCAAAGTTGGTCCCACACACTACTAGGTACGTAAAACCTTCTTTTCCAAGGTATTCACATTATTCTGTCCATCATCTGTATTTATTTTCGGTCACAAATAATATTCTGCAGTGCTTCGTATGTTTAAATTAAGGAAACTGAGAATTGTTTCCACATGCTTTCATCGAAAACATTGATCTCATCTTCGAAATACCCTAATGCTTGGGAAAATTGCAACACCAAGAAGGAACCATGCGATTCGAATGAAGTTTATATCACACATTACTGATATGACTGTAAAAAAGTGATTTAATTTTCAGAACAATACAACTATTTTTATATGCAAAAATCAGTATTTTGTGAAGCCTCCACGAGCTGCAATAAGAGCTTCTAGACGTGGTATTGAATCGAAAAAGGCGTTGGATGGTGTCCTGGGTAATATTTTGCCAGGCGAAATGTATGCGAGTCCACAAACCATTGGTACTGACCACTGGAGGACTTTGATGAGCCAGTTTCCGATTGACCATATCCCAAACATGTTCAACAGACGACATGTCTGGCGAACGTGAAGTCCAGGGAAGAAGCGGTATCTGCTGTGCTGCGTAGAATGCTCGACGATTTCTGGCAACATGTGATCGTGCACTGTCCTGCTGGAATATAGCGCCAGTAGTGCTCTGAAGGAGGTATGACTTCTGCATGTACAACTTTTCTGATGTAGCCTCTCAAGTCCTAGCACCTGAGATCGCGAATGGTACCCAATGGTACCCTACACCATCACACTTGCCGTTCGGCCCGTATGACGCTCGACAATGAATGCTGGAAGAAGGCACTCACCACAATACCGTCTAATGCGTATGCGGCCATTATAATAGTCCACGCTGAATCGGGACTCATCCAAAAACACGACATGTTGCCAATCAGCACGCCATTGATAACTCCATTCCAGCCTCAGACGTCCATGGTTCATGATAAAAGAAATCCGTCGAAAAGGGATGCATGCAACCAGTCCTCTGTGCAGCAGACGGCGTCGAACTGTGGACCAGACAATGCCACACCTGTTGCAGTGCTCCACTCTGGTGCTTACGAAGGTGCGGAACGGTTCGTCACTTCCATGTGGACGAGGGGTCGGTCATCCCGCGGTGTCGTCACATTTCCCGGTCCACTGCCGGATTGTCGATGCACCTGGTTCTCCGCGGTTAACTGCTGTCACCACGCATCACTGTCGTAGGATTATGTCCCGTCCGAGCCGCAATGTCGTGGTACAAAAAATGCACCTTCACGCAGACAAATCTTTCGTCCCCATTCAAACTTTGTCGTATGGTGATATTGCGCCCTTCGTTGTCGCCGAGGCATTATTGAATCTTGGAGACTCTTTTACAACTGCTGTCCGCGATGCACTATTGGTGTGTATCCTAAACAAGTCTATTTTTATACCCCTCACTCGACTGTTCATGGGCGCTGCAGAGCCCAAACATGCGCAATGACTCTGCACTTCTAATCATTTGCATATCCTGTAAGTTTCACGTGATTACCATCATTCCTTTACAGTGTTGCAATTTTCACAAACAGTAATTTATATGCTTTTCAATTAAACTCTTGAATACGTGCTTGAATGTTACTAACAGAGTGCTGAAAGCAAGAAGTCCTAAATCACGATATAATTTTAAAATCAGCTTTATATAAAAGTACTAAAAAATAGTAGTAAATATACAGACACAGAAGGAGTTATACGTAACAGCAGAAACCTTTACGTATAGTTAAGAAAATAAAGTCCATGTAGAATACAAGTTTCCTCCCTCCCGATTTCAACATTTCTGGTTCGTCTTATCTGATATCTTTTTATATTAGGATATCAGGATAAGAAAAATTCAGAGTACATAGTGCAAAACAATTTAATTGGGCAATATCTGTATTTCTCGTGAAATACTTTCAGAAATTTTGGGCTGAACTGACAAAACCATTACGTACCATACTGTCATCCAATGCCAATCCTGGAAAATCCGTTTATTTCAAACCCTCTGCATATTTATTTAAAAAATCAAAGAAATATTATCGATCAGGTCATCGTTATAAATGTGCGGAAAAATGAAGAGTGCTTTGTTTTTTTCTTAATTGATTAATTATCGCTGAAGTGTCTTCATTAATTTTTTAAAGCCTCAGATTTTCTTGCTCAAGAAGAATTCAGGAAATTGTTCCATCAAAAGCCACCTGCGCTTCTGTGACCACAAGTGGCACAAAACTAATTAGAAATAATTGAATTCCAAGCCAAGCGTAAGGGATGGGTTCTGCATGAGTGCTTTGTATCTCTCTATGTCTCTCAGGAACGACGGAATCTTTCAACAAAAACTGCTGATACGTCTCTGGGTATTTGGAAATTTTAAAACCTGCTATTTATATCTGTATAAGAAATGTTAGCACCTTTAAAAACTGTTGAAGTGCTATGAAACCAGGAGTGAGCTGCACTGCAACTTTTGAACGACCATACGGAAATTTGTCAGTTACATATAACGTGTCACTGAGGGTATAAATTTCAATATGTTTGAAATCATAATTCTATAAAATATTTTATTAAGAATTGATTTTCTGATTAGTTTTGTTTGGAATGTAGCCTAAGATAATAGATGTTTAGGGAAGAAATAAAATTGTTGTATGCTGTCAACAGTGCGTAAACAGCGGAAGATCATGAAACATCTTAATAAAAATCCATAATAAAAATCTAACAGATGCAAAGGCTATAAGAAAGTAAACGCATTCAATTATTTTCGGATTTACGACTCATTCCGAGTGGTGTAACTGAATCTTTTTCCTTTTTAGCTCGTCTTTTGTAAAAAAAGGTCGTGCTTATGTTATCGGGTGGTCCTTCCGTCTGTAGCTACGATGTTCCTGCAGCTAATAGTCCGATTTGAAAAATTCTTTTTGAATTAGGAAACTTGGAATGTGCTAATGATGATCCTTTATTTCATTTTTTACGATGCAAAATTCGCCGCTATAGGGCGTAAATGTAGATGACATCGAATTCAAAATACATTGTATTCCATATATTTGCTTCTAAACATCCAATTCAAAAAATTATTTTACTTTTCGATTCCATTCATGTCGAGGATTATTTTAGGCATAGTCACTTTTTCAAGTTACGCACATGTCCTCCACTTGGGGGCGTAAAAAGTAAATTGATTTTCTCCAGATGTCTCTGCTTCTAAAACTCCAATTTGAATTTTATTTTGCTTCAGAGGATACAGCCCGTAATGTAAAATATTTTGCATTTAATTTCTAATTTTTGGTATGAAATTGTTTGACCACTAAGAGGCGTAAACGTTGATTTCTGCTTCTGATGCATTTGCAGCAAAATCTGAGCTTCTAAAATCTCGATTGAAAAATCTCTTTCATGGACCGATACTACTTACGTAGACAAACGTTTTCGGAATATTTTCTTGTTAAAATAATGCATGGTTTCACCGCCAGGTGGCGTAGATATATATCTTGTTTTTGTCAATATCTATGTTTCTAATAATCCCATTTGAAAAATTTCGTCTTTGTTGGACAGAGTGTCCGATGCGACATATTTCTAAAATAATTTCAAAAATTTCAAGTAATTCATTGACTTTCCGCTAGGGGGAGTAAACGCAAAGTGCGCTTTCCCCGATATATCTGCTTCTAAAACTCCGATTAGAAAAATTCTTCCATCACCGGATACAAGTCCTGGTGGAAATGTTTTTTTATTGTAATTTCTAATTTTTTTATGAAATATGGTTTGGCCACCAGGGCCGTAAGCGTTAAATTTCTGCTTCGTAGGTATTTGCAGCAAAATCACAGCTTCTAAAAGCCCGATTGAAAACATTCTTTCGTGGACCGATACCGTACATGTCGATAAACATTTGAGAATATTTTCTTCTTAAAATAACGCATTGTTTCTCCACCAGAGGGCGTAGACATGTATTTTATTTCTGTCAATATCTCTGACTCTAAAAGTCGGATTTGAAAAATTCCTTCTTTGTGAGATATCGTACCCGGTGTAAAATGTTTCTCCTATAAGTTCAAAATTTTCAAGTAATGCAAAGATTTTCCTCTAGGGGGCGTCTTTGCATTACTTGAAAATTGCATTTTCCTTAATAACTCTGCTTCTAAATTTCCGATTTTGAAAAATCCTTTTTGCAGCGGATACAGCTTCTGATAGGAAATGCTCAGCTTATAATTTCTACTATTTGATAAAGAATTGTTTGGTCACCAGGCGACATAAGAGTTAATTTCTGCTCCTGATGTATTTGCAGTGTAATCTGGGCTTGTGAAAACTCAATTGAAAAGATTCCTTAATGGACCGATACTACTCACATCGAAAAACCTTTTAAAAATACTTTCTTCTTAAAATAATGCATGGTTTTTCCGCCAGGGGCGTAGATGCATATCCCATATTTGTCGATATCTCTGCTTCTAAGAGCCCGATTTGAAAAATTATTTCTTTGTTGGAAAGCATTTCCGCTGCGAAACGTTCCTCATATATTTTCAAATTTTTCTTAACGCACAAGTCTGTCACCACAGAGCGTAAGTTGACGTTTCCGTTTACAGCAATATCTGCGGGGATGAAAACCCGATTGAAAAACTTCGTTGTTCGGTCAGAGACCACTGTTTTCCATACCGGTTCCATTGAATTTGAACAGCTTTGGTAAGTTTAATGCGCATCAGAACGGATCAAAACACGTGCTCATTACACCCGAAAATTTGCTGTCATCGTTTTTGTTTGTTTTCGGGTTTAACGACCACTAGTAGCAACTCTAAGGACTATTAGCAGTCATTCTTCCCAAATTTTGGGCCACTGCTTCCAGCGAGGGAAGAGAACCAGTGCTGTAAAAAAGCACGCTTCAATACCCCATTCTACGTTCGGGCTCGGGCTCCCTCGGACCAACAGTCAGAAGCCAACGCTAAGACTATTACTCCACAGAGACGACATAACTAAATATTTACGAGGACAAATACAATTTTATCGAAACAAATTGTATTTGGAATACTGTACTGTTAAGAAAAAAGTAATTAAAATAAAGTTGACTGCCATTCGTTCTATCTGTAACAGGACAAACAGGTAAGCCTGCGCCAATGTGTGGAGTATAGATTTTTGACTGCTCGCTCAAGTTTAGCCGAAACCATCTGTAACGGAAAGCCTCAGAACTGCTTTATGACGTCAGAGCTAGCATGCCGAGACGCTCCTGAACGCCGATCGAGTAGTTCGCATTTTTGGCGGAGAACTATCTGTGTGAGTGTGAGGCTATATATTATTCGCACAAACGACGACAAGTTGACCATGAACAGTAAGTTAGGCTATTCCATTATGCTCTCTTAAAAATCTAATCATCCTTCGTCTGTCGAAATCGCTGAATTTTTGATATCCAAGTCAAACGTGACGTCTTGGTTTTCTCGATAATTTCGTTGTACTCCGACGCCGATCCTTGCGAGATGGAAGGCTTTCAACTGCCCCACATACGGAATACTTTTAACTTATCTGCGTCTGTGTTTACAGTCTCGTATTTTAGGAATATTCGGCAAGTCGATAAGTTGTCTGCACAACTTATCCACCTAAAGATTTGCTTACACTACCAGTCACTCTCACTGAATGCTAAAATTCCAGAGTCACAGTTTTCATACAGAAGACTGGCTTTATCCCTAATCCCTTGAATCAACCACTTTTTGTTTCCTTTCCCGGGCTTACGATTTTCTATTCTACTAATGTTTACTATGATGATCAGCAAAGATCGGTACTTTGCTTTTCTTAGAGGGTGTGAATGGAATAATAGCCAACAACTTTGTATCAAACAGAAATTATGAAATACAAAGATGAATTTAAAAAAGTCATAGTATTTCAGTTTATCCATCCCAAAACATTTATCAACCTATATCTTATAAATTGCTCACCTCGTAAGAACTGTGGACCAGCTAATTTTGAAGTACATTTGTTAAAGTCAAAATAAAAAGTGTAGTTTCTTTACTGGCATTTATTCATTCATTTTTTTCTTAGCTCATTTAGCTTTGTACCTGTTTTCTGTAGTGGTTTCTTATTTCAGAAGAGTAGCAATGACTTGCATATAAATTTGCAATCAACTAACTAAAATTATATATTCTGATTATTCAGTTAAGTCAAAAGCGGTGGGAGTAATGTAGGCAGGGTAAATAGTAGCAGACGTAGAGCGGGACTAAATGTGCGACGGAACGTCCTCAGCCGGCTATGGAGTCAATATCGAACCACTGGAACAGTTGCTCTTCGAACTGCCCTGGGCCGTTCGAGGTTCACAGCAACACGAGACGACCGTTAGCTTTTCACAATACTGAGGCAAAAGCGGTGGGAGGAATGAAGTCGGGATAAATAGTAGCAGACGTAGAGCGGGGCTAAATGTGCGACGGAACGTCATCAGCCGGCTATGGAGTCAATATCGAACCAGTGGAACAGTTGCACTTCGAACTGTCCTGGGCCGTTCGAGGTTCACAGCAACACGAGACGACCGTTAGCTTTCCATAATAGTGAGGCAAAAGCGGTGGGAGGAATGAAGTCGGGATAAATAGTAGCATACGTAGAGCGGGGCTAAATGTGCGACGGAACGTCATCAGCCGGCTATGGAGTCAATATCGAACCACTGGAACAGTTGCTCTTCGAACTGTACTGGGCCTTTCTAGGATCACTGTAACACGAGACGACCGTTAGCTTTTCATAATAGTGAGGCAAAAGCGGTGGGAGGAATGAAGTCGGGATAAATAGTAGCAGACGTAGAGCGGGGCTAAATGTGCGACGGAACGTCCTCAGCCGGCTATGGAGTCAATATCGAACCAGTGGAACAGTTGCTCTTCGAACTGCCCTAGGCCGTTCGAGGTTCACAGTAACTCGAGACGACCGTTAGCTTTCCATAATAGTGAGGCAAAAGCGGTGGTAGGAATGAAGTCGGGATAAATAGTAGCATGCGTAGAGCGGGGCTAAATGTGCGACGGAACGTCATCAGCCGGCTATGGAGTCAATATCGAACCACTGGAACAGTTGCTCTTCGAACTGTCCTGGGCCTTTCTAGGATCACAGTAACACGAGACGACCGTTAGCTTTTCATAATAGTGAGGCAAAAGCGGTGGGAGGAATGAAGTCGGGATAAATAGTAGCAGACGTAGAGCGGGGCTAAATGTGCGACGGAACGTCCTCAGCCGGCTATGGAGCCAATATCGAACCACTGGAACAGTTGTTCTTCGAACTGTCAGGGGCCGTTCTAGGATCACAGCGACACGTGACGACCGTTTGCTTTCCATAATAGTGAGGCGAAAGCGGTGGGAGGAATGAAGTCGGGATAAATAGTAGCAGTCGGAGAGCGGGGATAAATGTGCGACGGAACGTCATCAGCCGGCTATGGAGTCAATATCGAACCACTGGAACAGTTGCACTTCGAACTGTCCTGGGCCGTTCTAGGTTCACAGGGACACGGGACGACCGTTTGCTTTCCATACTAGTAAGGCGCCATGAGCCCTACATTTCATGGTAAACGGTTTCAGAGCGCACTGCAGCTTTGGGGATGACGGTTACTGTAGTAAGCTATTGTTCTGCTTATGCGTATTAACCATGACTGAACCATTGCCACTGCTACCAGCACACCGTGTTACAAATTATTTTTGACTGTGGACTGCATGCCCGATGGTCAGATGTGAGAGTTGCGCCTGCATTTCATCTCATAGGGGAACGTTTGAAGTGGTACAGATGTCATGTAAACCACAGCCCGGATCAGTGGATGACTGTGTTATTCACAGACGAGTCCCGTTATTGCCTTTAAAATGAGTCACATTGGATACGGATTTGAAGGAAACAGGGAGCTCGTTACCAGCCTTGAGACATCGTCGAGAAGGACAAATATAGAGACAAGGTTGACTGGTGTGAAGATAATGCTTTTGACGCGCACGGTTTCACAGGAATAACAATGTTATCAAGTCGAGAATTTCCCACTCTATGTTGTTCCTTTTTGCGGTTGCGGTGAGATCGGTCTTCCTGCCAATTGAGGATAATGCGAAAAGCTTTGTGTATGAAATCATGGAACGACGGGCGGTCGTGCGTATGGAATGTACGTTACGATTCTCGGATTTTAATCATGTAGAACTCAACTTCCCTGTGCCTAACCTTCAGCATAGGGAATCTCTTGTGCTGACGTAATGGGTTTCTCTTACCCATGATTACCAGAAGCACCTCATTTCTGGGACAAAGCTTCGCTGTCAGGCCTTGCATTGCCCCCACAGGTAATCACACGCCTTTTTAATAGTGTCATTAAATATTGCGACGTTTATTTTTCTCAGATTTCCTTTATGTACATCTTTGTACACATGCCAATGTACATAAATCGCACAGCTTTGCTTCTCATGCGAGTGTCACCTTATATAGGTTACCTAGTCCTGTATGCTTTTTGAATTCGCTTGTTCCTCAACTTTTGGACATGACTGTAGCAAAAACCTTTCACTCATAGTCAATAAACTGTGCCGTAGTTATTAGTTCTGGATACCTGATACCTTTTATTGATTTCTTTTCTGGTTAGTTCCAGGATGGCTTTACATTTCATCAGGCCTGGTTTTTTGTTATGTCATGCGGTTGTGACGGATCCTGGCAGTCGTCATTGGGCATTGGATTCAGCTGTAAACCGAAGAATCAACACATTATATCAAGGCGTCTTTATGCAAGTCGAAACAACTGCAAGTAAACGATGGAGCGTATATAAACAACACCAGATACTGAGCTCTGTTAATTCATATTTTCTTGATCTTTACACAGGAAAAGCAGCGGACTTAAGCGAGTTCGACAAAGGCCAAATAGTAATTGCCAGACGACTACGTCAGAATATTTGCGAGACGACAAAGCTTCTGCGGCGTTAACGGTCAGCCGGGGTTAGTACCTCCAAAAATGTGGTCCGAAAAGGGAAAAATTACAAACCACCGGTAAGGTGTTTTCCGACCATGGTTCATTCATGATAGAGATCTGCGAAGGCTATCTCGTATGGTACCAGTCACCGGAAGGAATACTGGGGCGGAACTCGTCGGAAATTTGAATTCTGGTGATGGGAGGAATGCATCAAAATACACAGTACATCGTACACTGCTGAAGATTTGAGAAAGGTCGTCTGGTCCGATGAATCTCGTTTTCTGCAGCGCCATGTGAACGGGTGGGTGCGTGAGAATGGTTTACCTGGGGAACTGTTGGCACTAGGATGCACCATGTGACAGAAACAAGCCGAAGCAGGAAGTGCAATGGTTTGTGCTGTGCTCTTCTGGGAAACGACGGGTACAGTCATTCATGTGAAGGAAACTGTGACGTCTATCACCTACCTAAAATCACTCAAGGCCAGATACATGCTTTTATGATAATAGTATTCGCATCTAGGATGGTCTTCTTTCAGCAGAATAATGGGCAATGTCACACTGCCAGAATTGTTCGATAATGGCTCGAGAACCATGAGGAAGATTTCGATGTATTGCCTTGGACTTCAAATTAACCACATAGTGATTTGTGTTGGAACAGCAAATCCGATCTGGGGCGGCTCAAAAACGTAACTTACAAGATGTAAATGATCTGATGTCAACGTTTTGGTACCAGATACTACAAGACACCTGTAGAAATCTTGGAGCGCACATGCCTCGCTGGAAAGAGCTGCTTTGACTTCACGTGGAGGACTAACATCCTAATTCGCAGGTGGCCATAATGTTTTGGCTCTTCGGTGTACAATAGATTTCTCTTTAGTTTCCTCCAAATATACATCGATGGATATTATTCTGGTTATGTGCATTTATCATGCTTCCTCACTGCTCCTTTATTCAGTATCTGTCAAAGCATTTTAATTCATTTTTTGCGGGATCTCTTTTCTTACGCTTTCCAACACTAGGTTGAAGAAGCGTATATGCTCCAACTTTGTTCATCTGTCTGTCTGTCTATCTGCTTGTCCGCACGATAACTCGCGTAAAATTTTAGTATGTGGTAGGGGACAACCTGGGGACTACGAACCCTATTGAAAATGGGCGAAATGGGGTCAAATGTCAGGTCATAGCAGTGGGATACATTCCATCGCTTTTATGCGTCATAACTTACGTAAAAATGCTTCGATTGCAACAAAACTTTATCATGTTGCTCCGGATGTATGCTGAACCGGTTCTGTGGAATATCACCAAAATGGGATCAAAGGTCAGGACACAGGAGCGAAATTTATTCCACAGCCATTATCCTCATAACTTGAGTAATGGTTTCTGGTATGTTGGAAAGCGTATCATAATCAATGATTGCATGATTTTACTAACTTGTTAAATTTAAGACAGTACGTGCAATTATTAACCGCCTTCATCTGTTCTAGTGATAATGACAGTTTTTCGGAATCTGAGTCTTCGTTGCTTTCAGATGTATGTGCTAATTCATATACCTCCCAGTAATTTAGTGTTCGTCCAACTTATTCCTAATCTGCGTTTTATAACCACTCTGCTGTTGTGCACGCTGCAACCATTGAGCTCACGTAACGCTCAATGATAGCAGATTTTTACTTGTTCTAGTAGCTTTCCTAAGACTAACAGTACAGAAGAAAAGTTCTTTGTTGTCGTCCATTCCTCCTTTAATTTCCTTATCGTCGGTTTGGCACTGTGCATTGAATTTTCAGTAGAAAAATAAAGGCCGTCTTACGTACGATTAAAATATTTAATTGTTAAAAACACATTACCTAAAAACCTGATATATACATGAGATCTTTCGAGTCAGCAACTAACTCGTCATCAGATGTGAATTGATGTGCCGACTGGACAAGAACCAAATGGTATAAAAACAAATACTTAGTGACGTAAGCATTGCTTGATAGTAGACGACCAATGAAAGACATGAAGTTCACAAAACACTTAAATTGTAATATTTGGTGAGTGTCCAGTATTGATAGTTAAGATTGTACTTCCCCATCTACCAAAGCTTTCCAAGGCAGCGGGATTACATTAGGGTAATCGTCGTTACAACACATGGGTTTTAACTTATGAATCATTAGGCTTTCGGAGAGTAACAAACAAGATTTTAGTCTTGGAGCGCCAAGAACGGATAATGGGTACGGCGTGAACACAATCTTGACAGGGCTGTGGTGGGAGCACGAGACTTTAAAGTATGCTTCTGCTCTGAAATTCTGCAACTAAGATTGCGGGATGTAGAGCCCACGTAAATCCTGTTGGTTTCATCTGGTTCCGTGGCTTTTAGAAGAATGGCATAAACCCCATAACGAGACTCCATTGGCACTGAATACCTATCGTTTCTGATTAAAGTCAAACTTTTGCTAGCTCTGACTCCAAAGCCAACGCCGTGGTTTTTGCAGATATTCTTTAAGACATTGGTAACACCTGGAATGTACTGCAACGAGGTAATATACCTAGTTCATCTACGTTCCTGGACTGAGGTTGAGGAAAATATGTCACTATTCAGCGAAATAGTCTGTCCACATCCAAGGACGAAATATTCAATTTGGCGAAATAGCCGCCCCACATCCAATTTACATATTAAGCATTTGAATTGCTATTCTCTTTCAGAAATTGCTGTTGCAATGTGTTTCTGAGTGTATTGTTTTAAAATGTTTCTTTATATCGAAGGGTTTGTGCAATGGTTCCATTTTCGCACCAATATGGAGAAAATTTATTGGACACTGTAAGTAAATAAAAAAACAGTATTGTATTTGCATCAGTAGCTGGTAGGTCCTCCATTTACATAGATTACAGCAGACAGCCGTGAAGGTAAACTGTCCACAAGTCTACGGGGTACGGAGAGCGGAATGTTCCTCCATTTCACATTGAGTACATCGAACAAACCTGTCAGTGAAGAATGTCGTATTAGTCTAGACCTCATCCGTCGTTCAAGTTCATCTCATAGGTGTTCGGTGTGATGAAGGTCCAGCCTCTGAGCAGCCAGTCCATCAGTGAGACCGGATTTTCCTTATACCACTCCATTGTAGCCCTGGAAACATGATTAGTGGCATTGTAGCCCTGGAAACATTACAAGTGGCATTGTAGCCCTGGAAACATGACAAGTGGCATTGTAGCCCTGGAAACATGACAAGTGGCATTGTAGCCCTGGAAACATGACAAGTGGCATTGCAGCTCTGGAAACATGACAAGTGGCATTGTTGCCCTGGAAACATGACCAGGGGCATTGCAGCCCTGGAAACATGACAAATGGCATTGTAGCCCTGGAAACATGACAAGTTACATTGTAGCCCTGTGGCATTGTCGTCATAGAAGGAACAATTGTCCTGCACCTAGAACTGCCACAAAGTTGGGAGCATTGAGTTGTCCAGGATATCTCTATAGAGCACAGAGCTCATGTTACCATGAATGACAACCCGTGGACCCTCACTGTCCCATCTGAAACAGCCCCATATCATAACTTCACCGCCTCCGTGCTTCACAGTTGGCACTGTACACTCAGGAAGCAGATATTCTCCGGGTAACCGCCAAACCCAGGCACGTCCATCCGATCGGAATAATGTGAAGGGAGATACGTCGCTCCATGACACCTGCCACCATTGCTCCAATGGTCACGTTTTGTGCTGTTATCACCATCGTAGCCGCGTGGCTTTATTGGTCTTTATGGAGAGAGGTTCATGGGCG
The DNA here is from genome assembly GCA_039090855.1 of Macrothele yani. Lineage (NCBI taxonomy): Eukaryota > Metazoa > Arthropoda > Arachnida > Araneae > Macrothelidae > Macrothele > Macrothele yani. The sequence goes on along the minus strand of CM076998.1, from coordinate 86,306,774 downwards.
GCTATTCGACCAAAATGCTGGAGTGCATAGGCTTCTTTTCGAAGTGTTTTGGTGGAAACCATAACATCTGTGGCCATCTGAAATTCATGTGCTATGGCGTTCATTTGTCAGCGCCCAGGTTTCCATTTCTCCCTCTGCAGCACCCTCCGGTCCTTGGGTTGCAGTTTCGTGAGTCTTCCAGTGAGAAATGAATACTTGCAATGTCTCGCCTTCTTCCACTGGTTGATGACAAATGTCGCAGTTCATTTAGCAACCTGTTTGGCATCAGCAATGCTTCTTATGCTCATATCTCTAATTGAGCAGCCTATTACAACGCCCTTTTCATACTCAAACGGCTCTCTCCTGCTATCCATTTTCTCAGCGATTGACCTGAGCGCACTCCCGTTGCCGTTTATATACCTTATCAACTGTGACGTATATTCTAAATTAACTTCCCTTTTTTAGTTTCTTTCTCTATGTAAATCTTGAGCTTGTTCTCAGTTATACTTCACACTTAACGTGATATCTTTTCTCTCAAACGAATACTGTTGGCAACATAATTGAGGTAGAATGAACGTGACGTATGCATGTTATGAGATAACAACCAGAGATATAAACTGTGATTCAACAGTTGCTTGTGTGAGGAGCTTGGTGGTGGAATGTTGGTAGTTGATTTGCGTTATGTGATTGCTGTACTATCGTGAAGTGCTGTATCTGTACTGGAGAAATAAAGCATCATTTCCGTAAGTTTGACTTCTGTTTTAAATGTTTCGTCTGGCCGTTAAAGTTTAATTTACGAACTATTTTATCGTACGGTTATGTTTTTAAAAATAACGTAAGAGTACGAAAATACATTTACGTTATACAACCATGTGTCTGCTGTCGGAGAACACCTTTGCGCCTGCGTGGGAGTTTCCAATCACTTTTGTCCAAAAAAATTAGTTGCTTGATATCCCGAAGTAAAACCTTTTTCATTTTTTAAGGAAACTGAGTTTTTACTTGCCTTTAATAAAAATGAATATTGTTTGAATCTTAATATTTTGTCCAATCATTTACTCATGAAAGCTATCATCACAGTGCATATTGTGTGTTACTAGATCTAGTGAAAACTTCTTAGGCCATAATTAATTTTAATATATTTTTTTAAATTCCTGAAAATAAATATTTATAAGTAGGATGTACATGGTCCCAGAGAGAGAGAGAGAGGGAGAGAGAGAGAGAGGGGGGAGAGAATAAGTGTGCCAACTATTTTAACTAGTGGGATAAGCTGTAAACGTAAACTGTCTGACTAAGTAGTCACACAGTTTATGATTAAGTGCGTATTTGTCAAAATTGCCTTAGTTCCTAATATGTTCGATGGATCAGTGCTGATTTGTTTTATTTTTGAAAGAGTAGCAAACCCACCATGAAATAGCACATTTATATGATTTAAATTTAATTTTTATTTGATCCAAGTGCTTGAATTTCCGGTAAAATTGTATGCTAATTAACTAAAATTACAGCAGTTCTAAAATTCCAGTTAAATGTTTAAATAAGCACAAAGGTTTTCAAATAACCTCCTGCAGAAATTCATGCTATTTTAAGTTATTATAGTTGCAATCTAACGCTTATTGTTATTTCATAAAATTCAAATCCATTAAGTCTCGGGTTTTACAGATTTGAAATTAAAACATTGCTATTGAAACTTGAGCTTGAGACGTCGACAAACTTTGCGATAAAGATTTGTCACTTTTTTATTTTGCAAACTGAATTTTTTTTTTATGAATTAAGGAATTTTATAAATGCAGCGCCATGATTGCTGCATGTTGTTTCAAAAACCGAAATCAAGTTACTGTTGAATGAATCAAATTTATATCTACTTTCCTTTGCAAAAGCTACCAGAAGTCGAACACGTGCTGTCATTTGTATGCCACTTAACATAGATATCAGATGCTCTTACGTTTTCGCTAGTTCCACAGGTCTGAAAGAATCGGAACTAAGGGAAATAATTGTATATGAGTATCGTAACGCTGAGGAAGGAGAAAATCTTATTGGCTTGCAATTCTAATGAAGGAATTAAAATTGAAAAGTAAAACTGAGCTTCAACACTTACAAATAACCAAAACCGTTTATCAAAATTACTAAATTAACCTTGCCACATAACCCTGTTATTCAGCTAATAAATGCTGCACATGAGCCTATATTCTAATGTAGAAATACAAAAGTTTAACAAAACTTACTTTTACAGAAACATTTTGTTTTCTTACAGATATTCTTTTCTTATTTTAAATTTTCTAAGCTATCTGCGGAACAGAAATACCCGTACTTAAGTGAGTGTAGAGGTGTGTAACAGGTTTCTGCAAGTTCAATATTTATTCAAATGCTCCATATCGCACTATACCCTTAGAAACATCAAGTTGTGAAATTTTAAAAAATATGACAGTTTTTATTTTACGACATACTAAACGAAAAATTTTCAGGAAAAGAGGACTTAATCCATAATGTCTCTTATTTCTGCCAGCTACTTAAAATACTTGGTTAACGTGTATATGCAAAGAAATTATGTGCATAATTAAATAATTAAGCCATATGCAAGATAAAATTAAATCATATATGCAATAATTAGGTCATACATATAAAATTAAGCGCAACTTATAGCCTCTCCTTGACAAATTCCAAATCGGCCTTCACTTGGTGCGTCCTGTTCCCACTAAAGGGGCTCTGATGACCGATAAATAGCTGTATAACTATTCCACCGGGATTAGAGGAGATGCGCTCCCACACTCACCAACCAGCTTGGCCAGCGTGTTGAGTTATGCCCCCCAACCCCCAGATAATTTTACAACTTAAATCTTGGCCTTCAGTCTCTGGCTCTCACGGAAACAGCAACAAAATTAGGTAGTACTAAGAACATGTTTCATATGAAGAAAATTTCACGAGAAATAAATATGCTAGTTTAAAAGCGAAGGGAGATGAGGAAAAGTAAAGATAACATTTCCAAAATGGAATATGTAGAGCTATGAAAGACAAAAGATGGCACTGTAACAAGAAATAGAGACGAAAGTTTGACAAGAGTGAAAGATGTCTACTCAAAACTATATGAAAGAGATGATACATATCTACTCCAGACATTACGAAAGGTAACAGTACCAAAGTTCCTCCCCGGCAGAAGTTGCATATGCAATTAAGAACATGAAACGGGAAGAAGCTCCAGGAGAAGATAGAATTACCATGGACATTATAAAAGAAGCTTGTGGAGAAATTGAAACTAGACTCGGCCAAGTTTTCACTCGATGCCTTAGTGAAGAGAACATTCCTGATGATTGGGACGATGTTACAATGTTCCTGCTACATAAAAAATGTGACATTGAGGATCTTATGAACTACAGGCCCATCAGCCTCCTATCAGTGGCTTATAAAATCTTCGCGAACGTTCTTTCACATCGTTTGGCTCAACTGAATAAACAAGTGGATTCAGGAGTGGTTACAGCACTTTAACTAACTAACCCATGTACTGAGAGAACTAACTAAATGAACGAGGGAATATGAAACCCCATTATGTATGGCTATCATCGATTATGAAAATACCTTTGATCCTATGAAACCATCAGCAGTTACAATGGCTTTGAAGTCCTTCGGTATTGAAGGTAAATATATTAGCATTATTAGTAACATTTACGAAAATGAAAAGGCTAAGGTTCGGTTATTTGGGGATACAGCAGCAGTAAAAATTGGAAAAGGAGTGAGACAAGGTGACATCGTATCTCTCAAACTCTTTAATGCCGCATTGCAAAATGTCTTTGAATCATTGAACTGGGAAAAAAAATGGATAAAGATTAATGGAGATTATTTAACTCACCTTCGTTTTGTTGTATTATAACGAAGTGAATTTCTCCGTCATTTTTTATCCGCGCCGAGGTTCGAACCCGGGTCCACTCATTCCGGAATAAGTTGCTCTACCAATTAAGCTACGCGGACATTGATTCTATTTGCTATCTGCCTTTATGTCGTGTGCGTCCTGCTGGCAGGTACGTCACATCATCTCCCCCTTATTTGTCTTTTTTTTTTTTTTTTTTTTTTTTTTTCGAAGTGCTGCTCATATTTTTCCTATCTCGCGGTGTGGAAATAACATCACACCAATGCGAGATTTTGAACGGTCGGGTCATCCGGATAGTTCGGGCGCCATTATAACGAAGTAAATTTATCCGTCATTTTTATCCGCGCCGGGGTTCGAACCCGGGTCCACTCATTCCGGAATAAGTTGCTCTACCAATTAAGCTACGCGGACATGTATTCTGATTCCTATCTGCCTTTATGTCGTGTGCGTCCTTCTGGCAGGTACGTCACAGTATGACGTAGTTATTTTGGCAACTGCCCCTTCAGAGCTGCAGAATATGATCCAAGAACTTGCTGACAAGAGTAAAGAAGTGGGATTGGAAATGAACTTTCAAAAGACAAAACTGATGTGCAATGGACTTTACAAAAAATAAAGATTTATCGATCGATAGGAAAAAAGCTGGAAAAAACCGATATCTACATTTATCTTGGACAGCTGATATCAAGCAAGAGGCACATTGATGAAGAAATTAATCGAAGTGTAAAACTTCGTTGGAGAGCCTTTGGATGAAGCAGTAAAAGTTCAAAGAGCAATATGGCATTATGTCTTAAAATAGCATCGTTTAATCCATGCATCCTTCCAGTATTTACGTACATAGCAGAGACGTGGACTTTAACTAAAATGTACATACAAAAACTGCAGACAGCTGAAAAAAGCATGGAGAGATGCAGGCTTGGTGTAACTAGGAGAGATAAGAAGAGGAACTTGTGGATAAGGAAAATGACCAGAGTGGAAGACATCATGATCGGAGCAAAATCCCTAAAATGGCAATGGACTGGACATGTTACCAGAAGAACGGACCACCTATGGACAACTGAAATTTTAGACTGGATTCCAAGGGACAGGAAAAGACCCAGAAGAAGAACATATTGGAGATGGGTGGACGAAATTCAAAAACATGCTGGTGTAACGTGGAGGAAACTGGCGCAAGACAGACCGTTGTGAAAGAAACTTGGGAAGACCTTCATCCAGGAGTGGATTGATAATGGTTGATGATAATGATTACAACATGCAATAAATCTATGAAATCATGCAGCTAAATATTTCCTTCTGATTTCTTTCATGAAAAGAAATGAAAAGCGTTTTCATTGGATTGACCTATTTAAGCAAGTCAATGCAAGAGATAAAATTAATATCCTCACTTTACACGAAAGGAGAGGATTTACTCGAATCTAAAAGTTATGGATTCCGAAATGACAAAAAACAACGTATTATATACTGAAGAGAAATTGAATTAGAGACAGCTGGCGTTATGCAAATGTGGCGTTGTGGGCGCCCTGTAAACGAAAACGACATGACGTATGCAGCGATCCGACAATATAAGGACTGATGCGACGGGAATCAGTAAGAGTCGGACGCAGTATGGTTAAGACGAAGGATCTAAGCGCATTTGATCGTGGGCAAATTGTCGGGGCCCGACGTATGGGTAACTCCATCTCGGAAGTCGTGCAGGCACTGGGATTTTCAGGTGCCACTGTGTTACGGGTACACTGTGAGTACATCGAATCCGGTAAAACCATCCCTGCAAAGGCCAACTGCCGTGGACAACAGCGTGTGGATGAGCGGGGTCATCGTCGGCTAGCTCGCATTGTAACAGCGGATAGACGGACCACAGTGCAAGAAATCACTCGGCAATTTAACGCTGGTGCACAAAAACGTGTAAGCAGCCACACCATCCAGAACCATCTCCTCGCTATGGGGTACAGAAGCCATCGTCCCACGAGGGTACTGCTGCTGATCGCACATCACAGGGTGCAAAGATTAGCATGGGTGCGGGAACATCGCAACTCGACCCTAGACATGTGGAAAAATGTTGCCTGAACTGATGAGTCGAGATTCACGTTGGTACATGCGGATGGTAGGATGCAAATACGGCGCAAACCACATGAAGCGATGTATTCTTCTTGCCAGCAGGGTACTCTTCAAGCTGGTGGAGGTGGCATTCTCGTCTGGGGACTGTTTACCTGGACTGAAATGGGACCCCTGGTACGTGTGACATTGTCCCTCATAGGTCAACGTTACCCGGATATCCTGGACGACCATTTGTTCCCGTTTGTGCGTATTCAACATCCTACTGGGGACCTCATGCTGCAACAAGACAATGCAGCTCCCGAATTGTATCCGAATGGTTGGATGAACACTTCACCGACATGACCTTGCTTCCTTAGCCAGCTAGGTCACCTGACCTCAATACCATCCAGCACATCTGGGATGCCATCAAGAAAGATGTTCGAGGCTCTGACCTTACTCCATCAAATCTTCGTGAGCTGTGGGAGCTTGTTCAGGGGTCGTGGATCCGTATGGCTTCCCAACGCTTCCGGTGTCTTGCCGAGTCCATGCTGAGACAAATCGCCGCCGTCATCAGGGCGAAAGTTGGTGCTACACGTTGTTAGACAGGTATCTCTATACTAATTCAATTGCTCTTCAGTGTACTTCAGTATTTTGAAAAATTCATTCGTAGCACTGAGAAAAATCCTAAAATGTTCTATGCCCTCAACATTTCGACACACTAATTTATTAATCCCTGGATAAAGATGTTCCGCAATCTGATTGAATTAAGCATCCATTTAGTTCCCCTGGATTAATTTCAATTTCGCAACGGGAGAAACTAATTGATTACACCAGAAGTAATTTATTTCAATTACTTTCTTGACTTTATTTCGACATTAAACCGGTTCGTCCGTAGAAATGATTAAGACGCAGTAAGAATCTTGATTGCATGCTCATCAATAACTGCGAATTGCTTTTTTCACTGATAACATTCACACTCAACTAAGATTAATCTTACATTTCTTAAAACGCGGAAAAATCGTAGTTTCTGGGAGAGTATAAACAATCATCTTTTAGTTTTAATTATTTGCATTTAGATTTGTCCAGCTTCATTTTACATCAGTGTATTGTTGATAATTTTGTTATATCATTCACAAAATCACAAATCGTGGCAGTATAAAACAGAATTATGGAAAAGGTGCAGAGTATATTGAAGTCGTCTTTATCAAAATAAATCGAGAAAATTTGTAAATAAAATTCCTTGAAGGTATAGAGGTTGTTGATTTGAAGATAACCGTGTAAGGATGTATACAGTAATATAGTTAGTTGTTTCGCGAAGGAAATTCGTCTTTTCGTTTAGTCGAAGGTAAGGAACCAAGGCAAGGGAATGACGAGGAAGCAGTTTTACCTGACACATAATCAACAGGCGTAAAATGCAACGAATTAGAGATCTTTTTGACAAACTACATTTGGACACAAGCATGCGAGTAAATGACGGCCCATGCAGTTACGCTTACCAAGGCTGATGAAAAAATATTCGGATTCAACGTCTAAGAATCAAGCTGATTTATGTACTCACATGATACACTGATTTACAAGCTACATTTACTCAGCACATATCATCAATTAAACTGTTCGCATCTGCTTTGAAAGCATCTTACGAGCTCATTATTAGCACGTCTTTTGTAAAAAAAGATCGTGCTTATGTTATCGGTTTGTCCGTCCGTCTGTCCTTCTGTACCCACGGTATCTCTGCAACTATTAGTCCTATTTAAAAAAATCTTTTTCCATTCGGAAGCTTGAAATATGCGAATGATGATCCTTCATTTCGTTTTTTTTTTTTTTTTTACGATGTACAATTTCGCCGCTAGTAAATGCAGATGAGGTCGAATTCAAAATTACGTTTTATTCCACATACTTCCTTCTAAACATCCGATTGAAAAAATTATTTTATCCTTCGATTCCATTTATATCGAAGAGTATTTTAGATATAGTTTCTTTTTCAAATTACGCATAGATTTTCCGCTAGGGGACGTAAAAGTAAATTACATTTTTCCCAAAAACTCTTCTTCTAAAACTCCGATTTGAAAAAACATTTTCTTCAGCAGATACAACTCCTGATGGAAAATCTTTTCCATATAATGTCGAATTTTTGGTAAAGAATACTTTGGCCACCAGGGGGCGTAAGTGTTAAATTTCGCTTCTGATGTATTTGCCATAAAATCTGAGCTTCTAAAATATCGATTGAAAAAATTCTTTCGTGGACTGATGCAACTCACATCGATAAACCTTTTCGGAATAATTTCTTCCTAAAATATTCCACAGTTTTTCCGCTAGGGGCGTAGATGTATATCTTATTATTGTCAATATCTCTACTTCTAGGAGTCCGATTTGAAAAATTCCTTTTTTGTTGGATAGTGTTTTCCGTGTGGCATGTTTTTCATATAATTTCAAAATTTTCAAGTAATTCATAGACTTTCCGTAGGGGTCGTAAATGTAAATTGCGTTTCTCCCTATATCTCTGCTTCTAAATCTCCGATTTAAAAAACTTTTTCTGCACCGGATACAGCTCTTGATGGGAAATCGTTTGCACATAATTTCTAATTTTTCTAAAAAAAGGGTTTAGCCACCAGGGGGCGTAAATCTTAATTTCCGCTTCTGATGCGTTTGCAGCAAAATATGATCTTCTAAATTCTCGATTGAAAAAAACGTCGTTTGTAGGCCGATACGACTCATATCGACAAACTTTTAGAAACATTTTCTACTTAAAATAGTGCATCGTTTCTCCGCCAGGGGTCGTAGATGTGTATCTTATTTTTGTCAATATCTCGACTTCTAGGAGTCCGATTTAAAAAATTCCTTCTTTGTTGGATAGTGTTTCAAGTGTGACATGTTTCTCTTATAAATTCAAAATTTTCAAGTAAATCATAGACTTTCCGCTAGGGCACACAAACGTAAATTGCGTTTTCTGCTCCTAAAACTCCGATTTGAAAAATTCTTCCTGTATCGCATACAAGACCTGATGGAAATTATTTTTCCCATAATTTCTAATGTTTGGGAAAGAATGGTTTAGCCACCACGGGTCATAAGCGCTAATTTCTGCTTCTGATGTATTTGTAGCAAAATCTGGGCTTCTGAAAACACGACTAAAATTTTTTTCTTGGACCGATACCGCTCGTATGGATAAACCTTTTGAGAATACTTTCTTCTTAAAATAATGCATGGTGTTTGTTCCCACCAGGGAACGTAAAGTCACATCTTATTTTTGTCAATAACTCTGTTTCTAAGAGTTCGTAAGCTCACGATTCCGTTTACAGCAATATCTGAGGGATTAAAAACCCGATTGAAAAATTTCTTTTCTTTAGTCAGATCCTATTGTTTTCCATACCGGTTCCATTGACTTTGAATAGCTTTGATAAATTTAATTTGTATCAGAAGACGCGCTTATTACACTCGAAAATTCGGTGTCATGTACGATTGGCATCACTTTTTCTGCCCGTTTTATTTACTTCAACTGCGTATGCTATATAATAATACCGTTACTCATGTTGCTTCGTAACTGTGTCGAGAAAGACCAGCCGACAAAGTATTATATTGTTTTACTATTTATTCCCGATATTTCAGTGTATATTCGCGTTTAAATCAATTGTATCTGTTAAATAATAAAAATGTTGTTCTGAAGAACACTGTAAGTCATTACGACAATTCAGTATTGTCATTCAACTTGTCCGCCGTGGACTAAGTGCATAACAACACTAAAACTCAGTAACCTTAAAGTCTATCACACTATTATACCAAAGTCTGCCTACGGTGATGTGTCGAAATTATTACAATGCACATATAGTCATTAATTGTTCTTTATCCACTAAGTTCAAAAAGATACTTAAGCAACTGCAGTTTGCGTTCACTATTCCAACTCGCGACAATAAGTTGAAATGTAGACATAGTGCAAGCAGTACTTCACTAAAGCCAATTCAACACAATAAACAGTTGAAAGGTCAAATAGAAAATATTTACACTTTAAAAGTCTTGAATTAAAGTATTCTTTCTTTAATCAAACCTTGTCAACCAGTCACAATCCGCCACAGTCATCCGTACATGTTTCGGAGCACTTATCTATGTCCATTCTCAATATTGTGTGGAAGTGGCTTTAGTGAAGTACTGCTTGCACTGTGTCTATATTTCAACTTATTGTCGCAAGGTGGAATAGTGAACACAAACTACAATTGATTAAGTATCTTTTTGAACTTAGTGGATAAGGAACAATTAATGGCTATTGTGCATTGCAATAATTTCGACATATTACCGTAGACAGACTTTTGTATAATAGTGTGATAGACTTTAGGGATATTGAGTTTTAGTGTTGTTATGCACTTAGTTCACTGCAAACAATTTTAGTGGCAATACTGAACTGTTGTAATGACTTACAGTGTTCTTTAGAACAGCATTTTCATTATTTAAAAGATAGAATTGATTTAAATGCGAATATACACTGGAATATCTGGAATAAATAGTGAAAGAATATGACATTTTGTCGGCTGGTCAGTATCGACACAGTTACGAATCAACGTGAGTAACAGTATTATTATACGGCATACGCCATTGAAGCTAAGAAGTCACCACGCATGTATATACTTTCATGTGTTCGCCTTATTGTGTGGTAGACTTTATAAAATGTAAAAGAGGCGTTTTATTTACGTTTACACGGAACACCAGAAGTATCACCATTGTTTTCATTTCATTAAAACAATCGAGGGTTTTTAACAAGAAAAAACACGTCACATAGACACAGCTGGTTATCTGAGTTCGTATTCTTGCAGCAAAAGCTTCAATTTATTTAAAAATTGCTTCATAAGCTGAAATCAATTCATAGCTGCATAGTAGAGGAAATATCCTCTTCCGACTGAGGACATCACAAAAGCCCAGAACAGTTCTAATAAATTACAGTCTTATTATTTTTATTACTGTCGGCAGCTCCGGGGGCCCAACTAACTGAGGCGCTGATTTCGGGTTATTCGTCCGAGTACGCCTGGGCCCGTGTCCCGGGTGAGTTATGGGAGGTGCGGTCTTTTTGTCCGATGATGCCAGTTATCTCCCTTTTTTAGAGCCGGTGTCCTTAAATTGGGGCCGAGAAATTGCTTACAGCCCTACAGTTGCTCATAGTGATCATCAGCCGAAACAACTAAAGAGGTGGGCTTAAAATTAAATTTAGAGAAAGCAAAAATGTATACTTCTTTTACGAGAACCAAAGGTTCAGCGGTTGATGAAACAAATTTAGAAGTAACCTGCTCCTACATTTGCCTTGGACAACGGATATTAGACAAGGGTAACATCCAAGAGGAAATTTATAGCCATGTCAAACTTGGTTGGAGAGTACTTGGAAGAAACAGCACAATTTTCAAAAGAAGTTTACCACTATGTCTTAAAAGAAAAGTGTTTAACCAATGCATCCTTCCATTTCTTACTTGTGCGTCAACATGAGTAAGAAGTGGGAAGATGCATAACTTAAATCACTAAAGATTGGGAACCTAAACTAAAAAAGACAGACAGAGGTTGAGGAGAAATGAAAGAAGCCTGGAGATGTGCATGCTTATTATAACCAGGAAAGTAAGGAATGAAATTCATGTGTCAGGAAAATGCTAAGAGTTAAAATGACATCACGACCAAGGTAAAACTGTGAAATTGAAATAGGCGGGACATAGTGATATCTTTTTTTCTTTCTTAGTTTCTTTAGTTTCGGGGTTTAATGACCACGGTGAGCAAGTCGATGGACTATAAGCAGTCACCCGCCCTTAATTTAGAGTCACTGTTCCAGGTAGTGCCATAAGCCAAACAAAACATCCATGCCTCGCCGGGATTCGAATCTGGACCCACATCGGACGAATGGCCAGAAACCACCGCTTAGACCACTGCGCCATGGGGTGGAATACTGCTATAAAAACTTACCACAGTTAGACAATTGAAAGACTAGATTTGATTTCAAGGGAGAAAAAAAGACCCAGAGGGAGATCTGTGGATGCAGTTCGAAATAGGAACGTAGAAAAGACTCGCTCAAGAGCGAAAATTGTAGAGGAGATTTGAGGCAACCTTTATTCAGCAGTGAATTGATCAGGCTCCCGTCCCTACTTTAAAGCCATAAGTTCCAGCGAAGGAAGAGAGCCAGCTTCACCAGACCAATACACCACCCATGTCTTCTCTGGGACTCGAACCCGGGCCCGTCTCGGACGAATAACTATAAACCGCTCCTCAGAGCGCTCGGCCAAATACGCATCTCACTACGTCATGCCCAGAAGACGATGTGTGCCCACTTTGTACACCTTCTTCATTAACGACTGAAGGTAGTTTTCAAATGGGGTGAATTTCACGGAACTTATCCTTCATCCTGAAATCTTTCGGAATCTCTGTTTACTGTTATCGATGGATGCATACACTCATCTACTGCGTCGAAACGGTGGATGACTGGTACGAGGCTCTGTCTATCCATTCGTGTAAGATGCGTATGGGTTCTAATCCTGGGTAAGGCATGGATGGTCGGTTTGTTCTACAGAATTGGTCTTCTCCTTTTCCGTAAACCATTGGCCCCAAGTTTGGGTCCTGGGACTTCTTAATACACCTTTGAGGTGGTCACGGTGGTCATCAAACCCCCAAACAAACACGGAATTATTACAACAAATTGAGCCTCACGTTTAGTACTTTACTTTATAAGGTATACTCTAATATAACTTTCCTTTTTAGTTCCTATATCTATGCAAATTTTGGTTCGTTCCCTTTAAGCAGTTTCTAACTTAACGCTACTATTTCTCTCCCGATTGATTGTCTTTTGGTTACGACAAGTGACGTCGGAGGTAGTGTGATGCATATAAAAAGATGCGATAAGAAGGTTGTTTTTCAATATTGGGATGGCTGACTGGCTTACGATCTGTGAGGCTGGCCCTTTTTTTATTTTATTTTTTGAGGTTTAACGACAACCGTAAGCAACTCAATGGGCTATAAGCAGTCGCCCGTTCCTAATTTAGGGCCACTGGTTCCAGCGAAGGGAGAAAGCCAGTACCGTAGCACGAACACAACATCCATGCTTCATCGGGATTCGAACGCGGGCCCGTCTCGGACGAATGGTCATCAGCCAGAGCTTAGACCACTGCGCCACCGGGGCGGCTAAGGCTGGTTCACGAGCTGTGAAGTTGATTACACCAATGAGTCATTACATTATGACCACCCCCAGTCTTGAGAAATGAGCGAGCCTTTAGACCGAACGGTGGCTCAGATGAAGTTTACAGAGCAGTATATCCAGAACCCGAAGACCGGCTTTCGGTTAGTAGAGTCTTCGGAGTCAGAATGGGAAAAGCTGCCGATTTATCGTAGTTTGATGAAGGACAAATCGGAACTACAATCTCGGAAACGGCGCAGTTTGTGGGTTGTTCGCGTGCTGCTGTAGTGAGTACCTATCAAAAGTAGTGCAGAGATGGCCAAACGACGAACCGTTGTCCAGCCGTGTGTCGTCCGCAGCTCACTGATACCAGAGGGGATCGGAGACTGTCGTGCATTGTTTACAGCGACCGCAGGGCCACGCTGCGACAAATCTCCCGCAGCTACAACAGTGGTAATCAGGACAATGTGTCACAGAACACAGTTTATCACAGCTTTCTTCGCATGGGTCTGCGTAGCCGAAGACTCAGCCAGGTCCTAATGCTCACTGCACGTCATCACCAACAACGGATGAAATGGACCCAAGAACATTGAGATTAGATAGTGGATGATAGGAAGAAAGTATGACGAATCAAGATTCCTGGTGCATTACGTAGACGGCCGAGTGCGAATACGCCGATTACCAAAGGAGGTTATGGCACCTGGATGCATTGTTAGGAGAGAACCGGCCGGCGGTGGCGGTATTATGCTATTGCAGTATTATGCTGTGGCGATGTCTACTTAGTTCACTTAAGGACCTATTATCCGAATAGCACAATCCTTGGGAGCTGTCAGGTATTTGAACATCGTTGCGGACCAAGTTCACCCATTCATGGCAATTGTGTTTCCTTCTGATGATCACCATTGCCAACAGGATAGTGCGCCATGCCACACTGCCAGATTCGTCTAGGAGTGGTTCGCTGAACATACTGGTGACTTTTTGTTAATTTTCTGGCCTCCAAATTCACCTGACATGAACCCAATCGAACATTTGTGGTTCGCCTTGGAAAAGCGGGTTCGCGCTAAATCACCACCAGCCCCAAATGCACGGGAACTGGAGGACCTGCTGTTGACATTATGGAACCAGATACCACAGGATACCTATCGTCACCTCGCCGAGTGGTTGCGCTTTTGTGGGCTAAAGGGGATCTTACAGCTTATTAGGTAGGTGGTCATAATGTAATTGCTCATTGGTGTATATTATAGTCTATGTTATCCATTCAACGTCTGATGATATGAGCTTGATTGAAGCATATATTGAAAGGTGCTTCATTATTGTTGAAGTGACGTTCGTTGTCAGTGGGACGTGAATGCTATTGTGTGTTATGAGCTGTCATTTATTCTGCTACTGAAGTAACAGTAGCAGAATAAACCACTGTCAGAGTTTGCCAAAAAAAAAAAAAATAGGAACATAAATTCCCATTTGACTAAGAACAATTACTTCTGATGTGTTGACGTCAATAAAAAGTTAACTGTAAGTATGTCTCTATTGAAGATTTCTTGAAGTGATATTGCTGTGTTCAGTTAAGGATATTAATTAAACGAATCAAGCTTCACGTAATGCTAATGTTCTGGTTAAACTGATATTTTGACATACAGTTACACTCTTAAAAACTTAGAACATTACAAGGTTTGTTTTTGTCAAGTTACTTGCTGTAAAAACAGCCACTTAAATATATACTAATCATTTAGAACAAATAAACTAAACGGCCAGAGTTCATTTGACTAAGAACAATTACGTAAGCAGTTCAAGCTGTCTTTATTTCGTCGTCATTCGTTGAAGTACAGCTTGTAAACACGAATTCCGAAGAACATCAGCAATTATCAATGATCACGCGGCAGTACTTTTTCGGTGTGCAGATAACCTTTTACTCTCGTAACACCAAGGTAACTTGCTTCCACACACAGACACAGACACACGCACGCACTACACTGTACGTGGCTTTTAATTTGTCTCTGATTCACTGTCAGCGTTTTCAAAAAGCTATAAGGAAATTTGGAGCATTAGACTTGTCGTTCAGTACGATATATAACCGAGAAGTAATATAATTTTCTTAAAAACAGAAACTCAAAAAGATGGGCTAATTTAAATGCATACATCACACACTTTTGCTATGCATTCCGAGCATGAATCATACCATCTGATTATTTGGTGATTTTCATATTGTTAACTTGACTTTTGCAACTCGTCTAACGAAATTGATATATCTGCTTTTTGAAAGTATGTTTTATATACTATAATTTCCTTTGTCTGAAGTCTGAAAGTTTAAAAGTTTCTCCATTTTGTTGGTGCGTTCTCGTGCTTGACTGTTTTACACTGGCGGAAAGTGAAAAAAGAACACCAAGAAGGAGACGTCTGATACCAACGAAATTCATACAGCATAATAACAGAATACAGAGGATTACGTGATCAAAACATTATGACAAAATACAGCTGTATTTGCTGGTAAATTGAAAAATAACATTTCCATGTAACATGGTTAATACGAATTTGAACCGCCATGAACTGCGTCACACTGTGCAATTCTGGCATGGAGTCTGTCGTACAGATATTGGATGTAAGTTTGGTGTATTGAGTTCCAAGCATCCTCAACCTGGACGCGTAAATCGGGGATGGTCGTGGCTGGCCGTGGAGACCGGATAAGTCGTTGTCCCATAAAATCCCACACGTGCTCAATGGAGGACAAATCCGGAGAACGTGCAGACCATGGAAGCTGTTGCATGGAGTCTGTCGTACAGATATTGGATGTAAGTTTGGTGTATTGAGTTCCAAGCATCCTCAACCTGGACGCGTAAATCGGGGATGGTCGTGGCTGGCCGTGGAGACCGGATAAGTCGTTGTCCCATAAAATCCCACACGTGCTCAATGGAGGACAAATCCGGAGAACGTGCAGACTATGGAAGAGAACGTGCAGACCATGGTGTGTTGCACGTGCCGTGTGTGGGCGTGCGTTATCTTGCTGGAAAACTCCACGATGGACCGACCTTACAAATGGCACAACAAAAGGCTGAATGATGTTGTTGATGTAGGAAGTGCTGTTTAACGTACCCGGTACAAACACTAGTTGTGTAGGGAGTGATAGCTGATCGCTTCTCACACCAGGACACCAGGTGTAGGCCCTGTGTGTCGCGGGCGGATGCACGAAGGGTGGAGACGCTCCCCTGTTCGTCTGAGAACACGCATACGGCCATCGGTGGCTCCCAAGCAGAATCTGCTTTCATCGCTGAACACGACAGATCGCCATTGCGTTCTCCAGTGCAGACGTTGGAGACACCACTGCAGCCGTTCCTGACGGTGGGCTGAAGTCAGAGGTACACATGCCAGAGGCACACGTGCACGTAGTCCGGCATCCAGTAGACGGTTGCGGATTGCTCGCACAGTCACCTCAGGTGCATCGGCAGCTTGGATTTGCGTCGCAGTGGATGTTCTGCTTGACAACGCCGCTCTTCTTATGCGTCTATCGGTCCGCTCATCAGTCCGTCTGTGACTCCCGGTTCCACGACTTCTCATGTGGTAATGTTCTTCGGACTATCTACGCCACCATCGTACCACCACCGATACTTCCCGTCCAATTCGCTCTGCAATACGACAATACGACCACCCGGCCTCGCGGAGTCCGACTGGACGACCTCACTCAAAGTCCGATAAATGCTGAAATCGTACACGTCTTCCATGTCCAGGCATTGCAGCTTCTTCATGGTCTTCGCACATGTCCGTACGCCGACGACTGATTACATTCACTTCGCCGTACTCCTTAAGTACCACCGACGATAATTTGCATATAATGCCGTGCTATGGCGTAAGCGCTCACCAGTTTATCCCGAAATTAACATCACACCTACTTAATTTCGACCCCATTAACATATGTAAATTTCATGATCGTCCGCCAATTCCTTCTTGGTGTTCATTTTTCACTTTCCAGCAGTGTAACTGTTGAATCCCTGCCTCGAACAATATATTTCTTTTGAAGATGACAATCCGATTTTTGGCGTAAATGTGACAAGGATGGTAAGTCAGATAATATTTGAAAACTTGAAAATTTTCATCGTCCTGGAGCGGGACTCGAACCCGCGTCTCCCAGAAAACGCCTAGGTATGCTAAATTTGTATTATATGGCGTAATCCCGTATTTCTTTCATAATATATTTCTTTTTATAATGTTCATATTCATTTTTGTAATGTTCTTTGTTTCGCATTTGGAACACATCTGTTTAACTTTGACAGAATATTGTTTCGTGTGCTTTTGTGACACTCCATATCAAGGTAAGATTCTTACATGAATAAAATATAGCCAATTAACACAGTGCACATGTGTACCACCATGCTTTGTTTTCATAGCAACAAAAACTAATGTTTCACAGCTGTTGGTGTGATGTCATCTCATAAAATTATTCTGACATGACGTCAGAGTCACGTTACGTCACACGATTAAAATCGTTTCAGCAACTCTTTAGGAACAGGAAGACGTTACGTCAAGAATTTCGGTTGTACTTTGTTGTTCATAAACGACTTACAGAATTTTTCATTTTGAATCCTGTCGTATGTAATTTAATTTTAAAATTCCCCTTGCGAACCTAAAATGATAATTTTTGATTGTCAAACCCAGGGGCGCGCCAAGGGCATTTGCCTCCAGGGTAGAAGCCCAGATTTTCCGCCCCCTTGTACGAGAATATTTTTCAATGTTTATTCATTTTTACAGGAAGAAATATTTTTAGCAACGTTATTTTCTCTTTCCGGTAAATAAAGATTTTTCATAAAACACAATTGTCTCATATGAAACTGAAGAAAAAAAAATCTGTAAAACTCTAGTTCAGACGACGCTACGAATAATCCAAGAAGTCAGTTTCCTCTGCCTCTCTTTCTCTCTCTCTGTCAATTTACACAAAAGTCCGCTTTACCGGTAAAAAAAAGTTTCGTGATGTAGGATGATAAACATGTTACAGCTTCCTGACGGCCGGAGGGCACACACACACACACATATAACCCAGCAAAATAAGAATTGGAACTCGTGGTTAAAGAAAATGACAAGAGTGGAATATATCTAAAATGCCTGTAATAGCAATGGGCTGCACATATTGCTAGGAGAACCAACCACCGATGGACAACCGAAATTTTAGACTAGATTCCAAGGGACAGGAAAAGACCCAAATGAATTCCACGTGGGAGATGGGTGGATGAAATTCGAAAGTATGCGGGAGTGACATGGAGGAGACTGGCGTAGGATAGGCCTTTGTGGAAGAAACTTGGAGAGACCTTCATCCAGGACAGATTTGATGATGGTTGACGACGACGATGATGATATATATAGCACTGAATATGACGGGCATCTCTTTAACTATTTTAACAAAAGAAATCTAATACAATATATTGTGGTTTACATCGAAATTGTGCCTCAGTCCTCGTTACCCTTATTTCATCGATCCTATTTTCTCATCTTGTTTCAGAGCAAGGGTTTACGATCAACACTGGAAGCTCTTTCTTTAAAATTTGCTATTGGTAAGGTAATTCAGAAAAGAAAGCATATATTTTTTGAACAATGCTGAAAATGTTCACAATCTGCAAGGGAATTTTTAATCGTTATTTACGACCAGATTTAAGGTATGAGCCGCTCAAAGTACATAAAATGCATAAGGGTCTTGAGACGAAAAAATATTTTTTGAAGTCCATTCTGTTTTTCTTCATATTGGTCCCATTGTCATAGCGCTGGCCACGCATATCACGAATGCTGAAATCTTCAAGATTTAAAAAAAAAATCAGAAAAAGGATTTTCAATCCTTTGCCCGCAGTATCTGTAACTGAACAAAACAGCAAAATTTATTCTCTGATTTCAAGACGTTTTCTGTTGAATTCTAAACGAATTATTTTTGCTAAAAAATAAACGTGCCACGTAGCATTATGATTTCTCACAGTAAAACGTTTTCTTAACTTCTGACACGTCACTGATATTTATTTATCAACCCAAAAATTAGGGCCGCCACGGTGGGGCAGTGGTCTAAGCGATGGCTTCTGTTCATTCGTCGGAACGAGGTCCGGGTCCGAATTCCGGTGAGGCATGGATGCTGTGTTTGTCTTACTGCACTGGCTCTCTCCCTTCCCTGGAACCAGTGGCCTTAAATTAGGGACGAGCGACTGCTTATAGTCCATTGAGTTGCTCACGGTGGTCGTTAAACCTCCAATAAAAAACAACAACAAAAAAAAAAAAGCCCTAAAAAATTTTGATTAACGCGTCCTGCCGCCCCCGGACGCCAGCGCCCGGGTGCTTGGCACCCGTTGAACCCCGCCTGGCGCGTTCCTGGTCAAACCAGTTTCTTTTCTCATTTACGTATAAAAATTGAGAGTTTCAATGCAGTAGGTAACAATGTGTTATTATTATATCATGCTCATGATGAAGAAATATGATTTGGGAACTCTCTTTTTCCTTAAACCACGAAATTCTCAGAATGTAACTAAATTTGTTTCGCAAAATATAACCAGGTATTCCTTAATTTACCCATAGTTGTATAAGAAATGAAAAAGAAAGAAAATAAAAAATACTATATGAGCTTCTGCGCATGAACTACTATAACATTTTAACATCTGCAAATGCAATTCTAAGTTCACAAGAAAATACATGGTTTTTAAAAAAATTACTCTATATATCTTATTCTTCCCCGTCATTGTTGACGGGCTTTCACCTGGTGTTTTGTACAGGGTGTTTCAATGGGAAGTCCCACATTTTAAATAGTTCAATCGTTCGACTTAATAACCCGCCGTCAAGAGTGTCTCAGTGGGCAGAAGATGTTCGTAAGCGATTGTTTCGCCCCCTCCCCTGAAATCATTATGCCGATGGTCACACAAGACTGGCTATTCTTTGATGATGTGCTAAAGAGTAGCTTCCTGGTCAGAGTTACCTGTGTACACCAGCTGATAGGGCTCGACAGAATTAAGCGTGTACTTTATTGCAATTGGGTCCTCATGTAGATGAAAAGAAACACTGGAATATTGACGATGACATGATTTATTGATGAAGCTTAATTTCATCTCTCAGGATATGTAAATTCTCAAAACGTGAGGATTTAGGCGCTAGAAACCCGTCTTGCGATCCAAGAGACACGACTTCCTCCGCAAAAGGTGGGTGTACGGTGTGCAATTTTCGTTGAGAGACTAGCTTTCGTCGAAGGGACTGCGAACACTGATGTGTACAAGGACCTTTTCATGGTCTTCGTGGAACAACTAGACGACATGGAGCTTTCGCAGGGCTACTTTCAGCAGGATAATGTCAAGTGCCACACCTTCAATGAGTCCATGACGCTCATCAACAGTTTTTTCGTGGACCGTGTTATCGCCAAAGACCTGTGCCCTCCTTCCTTCCAAGTCCTTGAGGTCAGCGGATTACATCTTGTGGAGATTTTAACGAGAGAGTGTACAAAAACAGACCACGAACCATTCGGAATCTCCAGGGAAATATTACGACCGAAATAAACGTTATCGACACAGACATGTTGAGGCGTGTATAAGAAAACATGGTGAAACGTGTGCAAATGGGTCTCCAAGAGGAAGGGTGACTCTTTCGGCACTTAATGTGATGGTAAGTCATTCTCCAATTATTAACCTTCTATTTATACGTAGTTACGTCACTGTTTAGCTATTAAGTTGAACGATTGACCTATTGAAAAAGTGGGACTTCCCGCTGTTACAACCTGTATATTCTTGCAATGCATTTTAACATCTCAATTCTTTCAGTCAGTCCAAAATTTTTAAATGCTCATTGATATATCTTTCATAAACATCTTTTCAGGCTTAATAAAGTCGAAATTTTGAAAAATAACCTTATTTCGTAATCATTTCTTGCCGTGATAAAAATTTTAAATTTTAAGACAAAGCAAAGTTAAGCATGCTTTATTCATAGATTAATTGTGATTAGATTGGAATTTTCAGTCGACGCTTTGCTCTCATTTTTGGAATGGAAGTTGTGATGTTCTGTACTACATTTTTACGGGAAAAATCTAATGAATAAATTCGTTCTTTCTGCTTTATACGCCAAAAACAATTTTTTATACAAAATAAAGAATTAAATGCAATTTCACGAGGAAATATAATCCGCAAAAATACTGATTTATTTACAACACAGGAAACAGGTTTTTGCAGTTATGCAATACAATTTATTATGGAGAATCACTTACATCTTTCATCAGAAACAAAATAATATATTAAATATGAATTTTATGTTCCGAAAAGGATCTGTGCCGTTATTTCTTGAGTTACCTGAAACAAAAAAAAAATTAACTGTTAAAATGCGCGAAATGAAACAAGGTTAGTAGTAATATTACACGATACATAATACATATATAATTGACATTATTTTAATAATTGCAGTTTTCTTTCAATAACGCACTTTTCAACAGCGACCAAATTTTGAGCCGACTAATCAAAAGGGACAAATATCTTCGAATATAATATTCATGCATCATACCTTGCATTCAAATGAATACATATAATAAATAAATAAATGAAATAATAAATAAATGGACATTTATATGCGTATTTGTATTTTGCGTGCGAATAAGTACAGTATATAAATACTGTTATATCCCAAGCTACCTGAAATATAAAAACTATGTACTTCTAAGGTACCAGAAGTAAAATATTATTAGTAATATATTACTAACTTGATTTTACTTAGTAAATGTATTACTGATCTTAATTTACTTCTCGCATTTTAACAGTACATATTTAGTATTGCACAGTACAGAAAATATATACAATTGTACATTTGTTTAATACTTACAGTTTATTTTCAGTAACGCATTCTCTAGAAGCTCACAAAGTTTTCAACCGAGTAATAAAAAAAGTACGAAATGCCTTCGAATATAATATGCATGTATCATAATTTATATTCAAGTGAACACATGGCATATAGTAAATACATGTCAGAGTAAAATCCCTGAAAAGACAAAGGGGTGGATATGTTGCCAGAAGAACGGACCACCGATGGGCAACCGAAATTCTGGACTGGATTCCAAGAGACAGGAAAAGACCCAGAAGAAGACCGCATGGTAGATGGGCGGATGGAATTCAAAAGCATGCGGGAGACTGGCGCAAATAGACCGTTGTGGAAGAAACTTGGGGAGACCTTCATCTAGCAGTGGATTAATAATGGTTGTCTATGATAATGATAATGACATGTTATATTAATAAACACATGAACGTTTACATACCTATTTTAGCGCTTTAAGTTCTTCAGAAAATGTGCCTGATGTTCACAGAGTATGTGACAAATTCATCCCTCACTTCTAACTAAATCTTCAATACTCCTAAATTGATTCCAAGCCTTTGGGCTTGTAAAGTAATGTATGCTTGAAATTGTATACACCCCAAGTAAAATTTTGTTACAGACTCACGAAATACAGGAAGCTACTTTGTCTACGATTCACTACGTCAAAATTAGTGGGTCTCGACAGAAAAAAGTCAATGGTTCGAACGTTAAATGTTAACCCAAAGACTTCGTATTTCAAAAGAGTGTTTTGAGCACATATACACTGGTGTGCAAAAATTAAAGACGAAGAGGAGAAATTAGCATAACAGCGGAACGAGCAGGTAGAATGGACCGAAAGACCACTCAGGATATAGACTAGAATCCGATACGGTAGGGCATGAGCAGGGGGGGGGGGATCGGAAGGGTATAAAGCACACGGGCGGTGTACGCTCAGCAATTCGGTGAAAGCTATTGCACGGTGTACATCGGTTTGAACGACGTCGAGTTGCTGCCACCGTGTGATATGGCCAACAGGCAATCCAGAAGACGACATCTGAATGACTTTACCCGAGGTCGCGTCATTGGGAAGTTGGAAGAAGGTCGAAGTGTCAGTAGTGTGGCCGAGAAGTTTGGGATCGCTCACAGCATCGTTTCACGAGCTTGGAGAGCATTTCAAACGACAGGAACAGCTGTCCGAGAGCTTAGCAGTGGTCGTCGACGAGCAACCACGGCTGCGGACGACCGGTATATTTTCCTACAGGCGAGAAGAGACAGACGGCAGACAGCGGGAGAAATCGCAAGGCACTTGCAACAGACACCTGGACGTCCGTTATTGCGTTTTACCGTGGCCAGGAGGCTGCACAAAGGTGGTCTATTTGCACGACGACCAGTACGGTGTGTGCCATTAACGCCTGCTCATCGAAGACGGCGGTTTCTGTGGTGCCAGGAACACAAGAACTGGACACATCAGCGATGGGGTCGAGTTCTTTTTACGGATGAGAGCCGATTTAGTCTGACGAGCGATTTTGGACGTATACACATCTGGAGAGAGCAGGGAACACGCAATCACACCTCCAACATCATCGAAAGGGACCGGTTTGGAGGTGGCGGAGTTCTCGTTTGAGGAGGTATCATGATTGATAGCCGTACTGACCACCACATCTTCCAAGGAGGTTCAGTCACTGGTGTCCGCTATTGTAAAGAGGTTCTCTTGCCTCACGTGCGTCTGTTTAGAGGTGCTGTGGGTCCCGAGTTTATCTTCATGGACGACAACGCTACACCTCATCGTAAAGTGGCTGTCACAGAGCTGTTGGAGAGTGAAGATATTCAACGCTTGGATTGGCCCGCAAGGTCCCCGGACCTAAATCCAATCGAACACGTGTGGGACTTTTTCGGGAGATGCTTGGCAGCACGTCACTAGCCGCAAGCAAAGATTCCATAGCTGCGATTGGCGCTACAAGAGGAATGGGCCGCGATGCCTCAACAGCTCATTGACAACCTCTTTCCTCAGCATGGACAGACGTTGTAAATCCTGCAACGCAGTCAGGGGTGATCATATCCCCTACTAAAGACTGGATTTTTCTTGGCAGCCGCCTGTCACATGGACGTTTCTGTCTTCTGTCCAGTTGTGCTCGAAGCTACCTTTTAATAAAGTGCCTTTGTATCCTTTGGATTCCTTGTTTGGACGGTTTTGCTCACTTGTCCCATATTCCTCCATCTTGTGGATCTTATGGTATGATTTGATTCGATGTGGAGCACTTCTGCACGACGTTACATTCGAAAAACCGTCTCGTCCTTAATTTTTGCACGCCAGTGTATTACTAATAGCAGCTGGTTATCATTAAATTTCTTTCACTGCTAATGCCTTTCCGCCGAGCAGAATACGGAAATTGGCAAATATTGTTTTTGAACTTATACGGCTACAAAGAAGAGCGGAAACGTTATGCTCACCTGCCTAATGTGATGCTGGTCCTTCACGTGCCACCAAAATAGCTCCTACCAGGCCAGGCATCAGTGCCGCAATATTTGCATTGGTCTCTTGCTGTATCTGGTACCAACACGTTACTAGCAAGTCTTTTAACACTTGTAAGTTGCGCTTTTAAGCCGCCGCAGATTGTATTTTCTGTTTTGACTATAACCACAGATGTTCGATTGAGTTGATGTCTGGGTGGAAGTCTTCCTCATGCTCTGCGAGCTGTTCTCGAAAAATTTGGACATTGCGACATTGCACATTATGTTGCTGAAAGGTGGTACTACTAGAGGGGAATACCGTTGCTATGAAATGAAGTATCTGGTTTGCAATTGTGTTGAGGTAGGCGGTAGACGTGACATTAAACTTACCATGGTGCATTCTTGTGCCAACATTTCCCCAGGTAAACGTTGGAAGCGTACCCGGTCGTCCACAAGAAGCAATAGGAAACAAGATTCATCGGACCAGAAGATATCCTTCCAATTAATAAAGGTCCAGTTTTGATGCTAGCGTAAAGATTGTAGGCGCTTTAGACGGGAGGTCGAGGTCAACATGGGTTCCTGGGGCTTCCTGCGTCTATGCATCCACATTTTCAGCAGGGTTCAAAGTACTGTGTGTTGCGGCACATTACTCCCGTCACGAGAATTCAAATTACCAGCGAGTTGTGGCACAGTATCCATTCAAGTGGCTTGAACCATACGCGGTGGCCTTCGCTCAACTCTAGAATTGATGAGCAGTGGTCTGCCCATAGTTTGCCGACGGTTTGTGGTATTTCTCTCCTTGGACAACTTTTTAAAAGTACTAACCACAGCTCACCCTGAGCTGTCTACAAACCTTACAGTCTCGGAAATGTTCTGATCCAATCGTCTGGCCATTATAGTTTGATCTTTATCAAACTCCCTTGGCCCTTTGCCTTTCTCATATGAAGGACAAGAATCACAAATTGTTAACAGAGTTCAGCATCAGGTGTTATTTGTGCCGTTTCATGACATTCACAGGCTCTGTTCTTTACCTGCAGTTGTTCCCATTTACATAAAAGGCGCTGGTCACAATGTTTTCGCTGTTCGGTGTACATGCTACACACAAAATGAAGTGTTGAGAAACTAGAGGATTTTCTCGCCTTTCCTCTGCGGAAGAGGAACTTCGTTATCACCACTTTGCGAGGTAAACGAAGCATTAAAAAAGACTGAAAAAAACAGCTTAGGAATGAAGTTGCTGATGAATCTCTATTAAACTGAGATTTCAATCATCTATTATCAGAACTTGATGTTAAATAATGTCGTACCTAAATATATTCTAGTGCATTACTTAATGCTTTTACAGCCAAAGCTGAATTTCTGTAGAGGGATATTAAAATGCACAAGTACTGACTTCCACGAATGTTAGGAAGACAGACTTCCAGTTACTATGGTGTAATAATGGTGTATTTTTTGAGAATGGTCGGCCAAATAAATTTCCATTAAAAGCTACCATCCTTCACAGTTGTTAACCTTCGTGAGCGTTTAGAACAAAGGCAAAATATCGGTGAAAACATGCTGGAACAAATGCAGGTATTTCTTAATAATTTTTGAATCGTATGGGTAGAAAATGACATATCTTTTAACAATATCTGGACAAAGAATTGCATCGAATTCGGGAAATGCTGCTCCTTATAACATTAGGAAAATTGCTCGTTATTCCCCTTACATCCCAGAAACGAATTATTTATAGCATTTATGGGATGCGTGGACAGCGTCAGCAAAACGTAATTAACAAAGAACACTACGTTAGTAGGAGGCGACTTATAAACAGTAGCCATTCATCGTTGAATGAATGGCTCTAAGCAGCTACTCAGAGTTCTTCCTAATAAAACCCAAAATGTGGATCTCATAATACGTTTCTGTTACAGTACATATTTGTTTTTCATATCAACAATACTAAACACGATTGGAATTGGCATTCAAAAAGATTGAAGCGAAATAACGAATAGCAAACCACAGCTATAAGTTGAAAAATAGGATGTTGTTTTCAATGACTAGTTAAAGTGCTTTCTCTGTTAATGTCCGTAATGAACTCCGTGAACATATACACATACCGACCACTAAATTACACTCTTTTACTCAATAACGAGTTGGACCACCTTTAGCTAGAATTACAGCACGCATGCGGTTTGGCATAGGTTTCACGAGGTATTGGAGCACATGTACATCTACAATATAACAGGCGAACATCTTTAGAACATTGAGTTGTGTTTACAAGGCAGGCTGCGTCCATTGCTTCACGGGGCTTTCGCCAAACTCTCCGCCCATCGTCGGTACAGAACAAGGTGTATCGTGGCTCGTCGGACCACATGACTTTTTTCCAGTTTTCCAGAGTCCATTAACATGTATTCATGTGTCCTATTGACAAACTTTCCGGTTCTTCATAAAAACCAGTGGTTTCCGTATGGGCACGAGACTGCCAAAACCGACTCTCTTGTGTTCTCTGAGCATTTATTCGCTGAGATATGAGTCGGTAACAGCCTTCATTGAATGCTTCGGTCAACTGTTGTAGAGAGGAAGTCCTGTTTCTCCGTAGAAATCTTCTCAGACGACGGCGACCTCTTTCCTGACAGATTGTTGTCTCGCCACAATTACGCCTCTTCGACAAACATTGTGGATTCTTTTACCACTGATTATCAGACCCTGGATATCTCATCTCTTGAAAAACTAGTCAGCTCTGATGATTTCAAAATCGTCGCTCCAGCCATACGGGCACTCACAAAAAGCTCTTTATCGAGCTTCGAAAGGCCATTTGCTTTTGCTGTAGTTTTAACGTACCAGGAGATGTGACGTACCTGCCCGAAGGACGCACACGACATAAAGGCAGATAGGAATCAGAATAAAACGTCCGCGTAGCTCAATTGGTAGAGTGACTTATTCCGGAATGAGGGGATCCGGGTTCGAATCCTGGCGTGGACAGAAATGACGGAGAAATTTACCTCGTTATATAGTGATCAACACTACTCGATATTTCTGACGAGCGGAAGTCTTAAATAGCTGCCTAAATCAAGTGACCTGCCGCACCGGTGGCGCTGTGGTCTAAGTGCTGGCTTATGACCATTAGTCCGTGAAGAGGTACGGGTTCGAACCCCGGTTAGGCATGGATGTTGTGTTTTTTTACGGCACTGGCTCTCTCCCTTCCCTGGAACCAGTAGCCCTAAATTAGGGATGGGCGACTGCTTATAGCCCATTGAGTTGCTCCCAATGGTTAATAAACCTTCAATAGAATAAAAAAATCACGTGGCCACGTATATTGCCTATACGCTGCGCAAGTAATGTTTACGTGTATCTGCATAAAGGTTTCTAATTCAGTGGCAGGTGGGTTTCTCATACACTTTCACGAATTTATATCCAAACGGCAAGGGAAATCAATCAATATGACAACTTAGGAACACTTCCATGTCTTTATTCTACCACTGGAAAGTCAAGTCACTTATACAGTATATCCGATATTCTTTCGTTGATCACATCGATCTCCATAACGCTTAATAATACACTCTTGCACATACATCTCGACACATCTAAATCGGTACAATTTTATCGTGTATAAATGTCTCGGAATTTTCCCACCAGCTGTGCTGCATGAATAAATCTCTCAAAAACTCCTCATCATCCGTGTCGCACTGCTGCTTGTCAACTCTCTACTAGTATATATTCGATGCTGACATTAAATACTATTCTGACTCACTGTCGGTGTTGCTAAATTGCAAAATCTCTTCGAGGAAGTAGTGTATCGTTCAGTGAGAAAAAGTTTAATGAGAATTAATTAAATTTACAGGTGAAAACGTAAACCTAAAAGGAAATTTACATAAAAATATACATTACATGTCGCTTTATCTTGCTCACTAGAAATGAGAACGCTGTAAAAATTTCATAACTGAGAAAGCGGAGCAATACAGCGTACAAATAACAATATAGTCAGGAGGTCCGTTTCCAGTGATAAAATGAAGAACGGTGTGTACGTGTATGTGTGTGTTCACACCCAAAATTTAGACCTATGATAAATTTTCTTGAGAGCTCTATAGGGCTACAGTTGTGAAGCTCATATGAATCCGAAAGTTTTCAAATAAGTTATTGCAGAACAAATCTTCACAAAGGCACGGAAGCTGAGTCAAAAAGCAATTTTGTAGGCAAATAAGAGCCGTATTTAACTGTTTCCATGGAGCCGTCACCTCAGAGAAGTTGAAAATTGTGTGTTTCTGGAGCTGGAATCGAACTAGCGTCTCCTGATTTCCATTTCAGCATGCAACCCTTACACTCTGTAACGTATACTCTATATTCACTTTCCTTTTGATTTTACTATCTCTGGTTATTTTATTTTACTATGTAAATTATCTTCTTACTGAACGAAATATTATTTCACCCGATGAATGAGATCTGGCAATGAGTGTAAGTCATGACGTGGTGGTAGCCAGTATATATAGGTGCGTTCATCGATAACCGAGAGCGTTTGGTGTTGTACGGAGAGATTTTGTTGTTATAAGGAGAGCTTTTGTTGTTATAGGGAGATCGTTTGTTGTTATACCAGAGGAGAGAGTTTCGTTCTATGTAATTAGTTGGATTCTTCATTATTGTGAAACAAGTTGTGTGTGTGCTTTGGATGACCAAGAGTCGCATAATAAAAGAGCTATTCGTAAGTACGTCTTTCTCAATTAATAGTTTTTGTCAGATCTCTGTCTGGCTGTTAGGTTTATATCATTAGTTTATTACCATTAACAACCAGCGTTAAGACTTTATTCATGTTCTTAATTAACTAGTAACAACAACCATTTGAATTCACTATTTGAAGCTCAGTAGGAAAGCTTCATTATTATCATTAGCTAGCTGGTAGAAAGAGCTTATTCATTATAATTAGCTTAGCGTAAAGCAAATAAATCTAATTCATTATAACTCCTTATCAAGAAGCTCTGTCGCTTAGAAAGACCAGTCTGAAGGCGCCCCATCTTTTTGGAACAAGAAGTCAGGTTGCAGTTGCGGAAGCTGTGGTGAACCGCATTGTTCTATCAAAATAAATAATCCCTCTCACTGTCATTTTATGAAAAATAAAGACCCGATTATCTGGTCGTGTATGACGCCGCAACTATCATTTTCGCTCTCAGGACCGCAAAACGAGGATTGAGAGGATGAAAACTCATCTGATGTGTTCCTGTGTTCAAGGATAAAGTGTATTTATCTACGAATACAGGCACACGTTTTGCTCCGTCCTTTCGTTCCTTTTCTTTAATTTATCTCAGCAGCGAACAATTTCTGAATGAAGTAATAAAAAACATGAAATTCAAAATATAAGAAGAAAGGGACGGGGAGCGGGAAAAAACTGAAATCTCCTGAATCATAGAAATTTACACAGTCGAGTCACATTATCGTGATCACCTCCTGCTTTTGATGTCAACAGCGCGTAGTCAATGAAAGAAGGCAGGTGTCGTGAGCTAGCTTAGAGGGTATATAAGTAGTGATGTAGGCATTCTGAAAACATATCACTCGTTGCTATCATGGATAAAAGGAGTGATTTATCAGATTTGCAAACAGGGATGATTATCGGCTTTCGGAACAAGAGTGGCAGTATTTCTGAAACAGCGCAGTTTGTGAACCGTTCGGGTGCTGGTGTGGTTAAAATGTATCGTGATTGGAGAAATAGCACCATTGTGAATAAGCGTTGTGGAAACTGCGGAGCACCAAGGGCCGGTGATATGAGACGTGAACGGCCGCTGCGAATGGGCCTGATGGCAGATTGACACTCTACAGTGGAGCAACTCACTGGCCGCATGAACCAGGGGACTACCGGAAGTGTGTCTAAAACAACAGTTTAATGAACCTTGCTGCGTGTGGGGCTCCGCTGCAGACAGATGGTCACTGCACCTATGTTAACGAAGGTGCATCGGCAGAAAAGGCTTACATTTGCACGGCAGTATTGGAATCGGACCTCCGTTGATTGGCAAAAGATTGCCTTCTTCAAAGAGTCAAATTTTCTGCTTCATCGAACTGATGGACGTTCGTCGTATAAGGCGAGAAACATCGGAGAACAAACAATTTTCAACCATTTCTGGAAGAACACAAGCTGGTATGGTCTGGGGAACATCTCCGTGGCATTCCCTATGCCCACTCATAGCTGTGGAACGCACTATGGACCGAATTCATAATGAATCCATCCTTGCAGACCACATGCACTCATACATGCTGATTGTCTTCCCTGGAGCAGGTGGGATCTTCCCGCACGACAATGCGACGTGTCATACAGCTAAAAAGGTCCGAGAGTGGTTGGGAGAGCACGAGGAAGACTTCAAAGTACTTCCCTGGCCCCCTGATTACCCAGACTTAAACCCAATTGAGCATCTGTGGAAGCAAATCGAATGTGTTGTTCGTTCTATGGATCCTGCACCACGCACCCTCCAGCAGCTGTCAGATGCACTGCAGTCAGCATGGCTCCAAATACCTGTGAACACCTCCCAAGACCTTACTGAGTCACTCCCAGCCCGTTTAGGTGCTGTCCACGCTGCACAAGGCGGTTACTCTGGATATTAGCTGGTGGTCAAAATAATGTGATCCGACTGTGTATATCGCATTGTCAGAATTTGACTGACTGTGGGTAAATAGCAGTCATTATCGCTGGAGCTAAGGTAACTCCCAGCTAACATGAAAAAAACTATTTATTTATAGTTTAGGTTATTATTCTGATTCCTTTCTGTGGATCCACGCAATGGCATCCAGGGGTTATTGATTGCGAATTTTAGCTCTTACTTCTCCCTCTTTAATCTCGGATTCCTCATCGCTTGTGCTCTGATGTCGCCTCACTCTCACTGTGGTCAACAACCAAACTTCCCTTCCCCACTCAAAAACCAAAAGAACTTTAAATTTCCGCCAATAAACACTGCTTCTCCCACAGATGCATTGGAAAATGACTCCTGCCATCCGCAAAACAATGAATAGGAAAAATTTTAAAACTTTCTATTTCTCGCACAAAGATTTCTCTTTAGCGCGGTTTTACATTGCCTAGAGAGATAGCTAAAATGTCCCCACGATAACACTTGTTCGTAGGTAAATAACTACCTGGAAGTTTTTTAACAGGAGATTAGCATCTAATAGATACTTAGAAGTGACGAAAATTGTTTCATCCGTATGCGTAGGTACGTTTCCACCACCGCCTCTATCTGTTTTGTTGTTGCTGTGGTCTTTTATATTTTACGTTTCTGCATTAATAGATAAAAATGAAGGTGTTATCTCGTCTCTGATCCTTATCATCAAAACGTCATGGGACCATGTTGTAGAACAGACATGTACACCCAGTGGCCCTCTGCCTGATTCTGTTTGACCTCCTCGCACAAAATCCCAACGGGGCACAAAACGGAAATTAGACAAACATTTACAGAAATAAATAAAAATTATAGGGTTATAAAAATGTATGGGGGACTTGAGGTACAGAAATATATATATCATCATCATCATCATCATTGTCAACCATTATCAATCCACTGCTGGACGAAGGTCTCCCCAAGTTTCCTCCACAACGGTCTGTCTTGTGCCAGTCTCCTCCAAGTCACTCCCTGCATATTTACGAATTTCATCCGCCCATCTCCCATATGGTCTTTTTCTGGGTCTTTTCCTGTCCCTTGGAATCCAATCTAAAATTTCGGCTGTCCATCGATGATCTGTCCTTCTGGCAGTATGTCCAGCCCATTGCCATTTCAGGGATTTAACTCTGATCATGATGTCTTCCACTCTTGTCATTTTTCGGATCCACGAGTTCCTCTTCTTATCTCTCCTGGTTACACCAAGTATGCACCTCTCCATGCTTCTTTGAGTTGTCTGCAGCCTTTGTATGTCTCTTTTAGTTAAGGTCCACGTCTCTGCACCATACGTAAGCACTGCAAGGATGCATTGATCAAACACTTTTCTTTTAAGACATAATGGCATATTGCTCTTGAAAATTATGCTGTTTCTTCCAAAAGCTCTCCAGGCAAGTTTTGTACGCCGATTAATTTCTTCATCAATGTGACCCTCACTTGATATCTGCTGTCCAAGATAAACATGCGTGTCTGTTATCTCCAGCTTTTCTCCATCAATCGATAAATCTTCATTTCTTGTAAAAGCATTGAACATCACTTTTGTCTTCTGAAAGTTCATTTTTAATCCCACTTCTTTACTCTTGTCAGCAAGTTCCTGGATCATACTCTGCAGCTCTGATGGGGTAGTTGCAAAAATGACTACGTCATCAGCAAAACGAAGATGGGTTAGATAATCTCCATTAATCTTTATCCCCTTGTTTTCCCAGCTCAGCGACTGAAAATCACCCTCCAATGTGGCATTAAAGAGCTTCGGAGATATGGTGTCACCTTGTCTCACTCCCTTTCCAATTTTTACGTGTGTTGTATTTTCAAACAGCCTAATCTTTGCACTTGCATTTTCATAGATGTTATTAATAATATTAATGTATGCATCTGCAATACCGCAGGTTTTCAGAGCCATTGTAACTGCTGATGGTTTCACCGAATCAAAGGCTTTTTCATAATCGATAAAAGCCATGCACAATGGAAGCTCATATTCCCTCGCTCTTTCAATTAGTTCTCTCAGCACGTGGATATGATCTATTGTGCTGTAGCCACTCCTGAATCCAGCTTGTTCTCTCGGTTGAGCCATGTCCAGTGTTACCTTCAAGCGGTGTGAAAGAACTTTAGTGAAGATTTTATAAACTACTGATAGGAGGCTGATAGGTCTGTAGTTTCCGAGATCCTCAATGTCACCTTTCTTATGTAGCAGGATCATTGTAGCGGTGTTCCAATCCTCAGGAATCTTTCCTTCATTAAGGCATCGAGTGAAAATTTGGGCGAGTACTGTTTCAATTTCTCCACTTGCTTCTTGTATGATGTCTACAGTAATTCCATCTTCTCCTGGAGCTTTTCCTCGATTCATGTTCTTGATTGCATGTGCAACTTCTGCTGGAAGGACTGGAGGAACTCTGGTATTGGTATCTTTCATGATGTCTGGAGTGCATATATCATCCCTTTCATATAATTTGGAGTAGAAATCTTTCACTCTTGTCAAACTTTCGCCTCTATTTCTTGTTACAGAACCATCTTCTTTTCTCAGTGCCATAATCTGTTTTCTTCCCTTACTGAGATGTCCCTTTGCTATCTTTAGGCTTTGGTTGTTTTCAATTGCTTTCCTCACTAGTTCACAGTTGAATTTTCTTACGTCTTCAGTGATACTTTTTCTTACTGTCTTGCATAGCTCTATATATTCCACTTTGGAAGTCACATCTTCTTTAGTTGTCCTCATCTCTCTTCGTTTTTGCATCAACATTTTGGTTTTTCCTGATAATTTGTTCACATGCAACTTGTTCTTAGACCCAGCTAATTTTGTTGCTGTTTCCATAAGAGCTTTGGTTACTTTTCTGTTAACTTCAGAGATGTCCACTTCTTCCGATGTTAGGCCTTCTAAAGCAGAGAACCTGTTCTTCAGTTCCAACTTGAAGGTATTATGGTGTTTTTTAAGGTTGGTTATGTCAATAGATTTTGTTTGTCTTATGAGCTTGCCACGTTCAAGTTTAGTGTTGAGGTGCATCTTACATCTCACCAATCTATGGTCACTACCTGTGTTGAACTTGTTCAGCACACTGCAGTCTTCTATGACGAATTTTTTGTTACGCATAATAAAATCAATTTCACTTGTCGTCCCATTTGGATGTCTCCATGTCCATTTCCTGTGTGGCTTTTTCTTGAAGAAGGAGTTCAAGATGAAAAACCCTTCTGCCTCTGCAAACTCAACGAGAGTATTTCCACGCTGGTTTCTGTTGCCGTGACCGAATTTACCTACTGAAGTTTCATTCTGTTGCCGTTGCCCTATTTTTGCATTGAAATCTCCCATAATTATTTTCAAGTGCTGCTTACCTTTATTATTTAGACGACAAATTTCCTCGTAAAATTCTTCAATTTCTTCTTCAGGATGACTTGTGGTGGGTGCATAAGTTTGAATAATCTGAGCCTGGTATCTTTTCGAGAGTTGGATAACAAGTCGTGCAGCTCTGTCAGAGGAACTTTCAACTTCTACAACTTTATCCTTCAGTTTCTTGTTTATTATAAATCCAACACCACTAGTTCTGCCAGTATCTGTCCCACGATAGTAGAAGAGATGTCCACTTTTCAGTTCGATGAGATCTTCTCCTTTTCTCCTTACCTCACTTAGCCCCACGATGTCCCACTTGATCCTTTGTAGTTCCTCTTCCAATTCAAGAAGCCTTGAATCAGAAGATAGGGAGCGTCCATTGTAAGTAGCCAAGGTCAGCATCAGATGGCAGCCTAGTCCGGTCCTCCGGGGATTCTTAGCACCCTCTGCCTTCATGTCGCACTGGCCGCTGCCTTGGCCAGGTATATTCCAGCTGCCGGACACTGAGGGCCAAGATTTAAGTTGTGGAATCATTTTGGAGGGGTCTGGCCATAACTCACCACGCTGTCCAAGCGGGTTGGTGAGTGTGGGATAGAATTTCCTCTAATCCCGATGGTATAGTTATACCGCTATTGGCGGTCGTCAGAGCCCCTTTAGTGGGAACAGGATGCACCACGAGAAGGCGGGGTTGACATTTGTCAAGGAGAGGCTGTGATGTTACGCATCACCTGACCTTACATCCCATATATATATATATATATATATAGAGAGAGAGAGAGAGAGAGAGAGAGAGAGAAAGAGAGAGATAGTACATAAATAAAACAAAGAAAATGACTTTATAAATAAATTATTTAACAGAAGAAAATTAGACAAAAACGGCTAATACCATGAGAAACGCCGGAGGCAGCTAAACTTTATGTAGTAGCTTATATAGAATGAAAATATTACTGAACAAAAATACAAAATTTCAAAACAAGTAAAAAACTGAAACAGGTTGCCGTCATCAGGAGAGCCTCAACCTGTGGGAGTGGCCTTTCTAGTACCAACAAAACGACAAGACAAGCCAAAATTGTCGGTTGGTCATGCTCCCTAGGCCACAAAACCAAATTCTAATAAGCACAAAAAATTACAAAAATCAAATTTAAAAAAGAAGAATTAAAAGCTTACCGGTAGAACAAAACCGCCATGACAAAGAGTCAAACAAGACTGAACAGAGCACCCACAAGAACCCAAATATATACCAGATAAGAAAGGTGGTCAGATATATATACCAGATAAGAAAGGTGGTCAGATATATATACCAGATAAGAAAGGTGGTCAGATATATATACCAGATAAGAAAGGTGGTTGGTACTAGAAAGGCCACTCCCACAGGTTGATGCTCGTCGAAAATCACATTTAATTGCTAGGTTTTTTCGTTCTGCATTTCGTTATTTTTGGTTGTGAGACATTAAGTTTCTATTTTTGTGTTTCTGAGGTTTGACGATTCACAACATGTCTTTTTTTAAAATAATACCATAAAAACATATATGAGTATACTGTAATTACAAAGTTAATTTAATGCAGTATGTAATACAGCGTACTTTATTAAAATTACCTTTTAAAATAAGTTATACACAGAAAACCAACGATAAAGCGTGTTTCATAACTTCTCACCATTTCTTAGTACTTAGTTGAGAAACCTTTTGCCGCAATTACAGCCTCTAGGAGTGAACAAAACGTTTTAGTTCATCAGGCGTTATAATGTGAAACCAAGATTGTACGGTTGCTTCTCTCAATTATGCTTTATTGAATTTGGTTGTTTCTGGCTTACAAGTTTCTTTAATCGGCTCCACAGATTTTGTAATCGATTTAGTTCAGGGCTATTACCTGGCCATTCTAGCAATGTGACTTGATTTTCCTGAAACCGCTTCTTTCACACAGCAGCAACATGACAAGGAACTGAATCCTGTTGAAATATATAGGTTCTATTACCCTGGAAAAGATGACGTCTAGAAATCTTCAATTTCTGCTCAATTATATTTATATAATTGAGCAGAAATTGAAGATTTCTAGACGTCATCTTCTGTATTTTTTTAGAAATTTAAAATATCAAAAATCCCGCAAATTCAACCCAAACCTTTTGTTGTCATACAACCCCAAATCATACCACTAATTGGATGCTTCATGGTAGCTGTAATGCATTCATGCAACACATCGTTTTCATTTTTTCTGCTCACATACTTTATACCATCCATATCAAACATGGATATTCTGGTTTCATCACTCCAGATGATTCTGTTCCATTGTTTCTCATACCAATTAACATGGTTTTTAGCCCTATTCTAATCTCCTTCTTTGTTTGGCAGATAGAAATGGCTTTCTCCTTGGAGTTCCAGAATTCAAACCGAAGTCTTTGAGTCTGTGTCTTACAGTCTCAGCACTCATCAAACCGAGGTCTTTGAGTCTGTGTCTTACAGTCTCAGCACTTATCAAACCCAGGTCTTTTAGTCTGTGTCTTACAGTCTCAGCACTCATCAAACCACATTGAGATAATTAATTTTTAATTGACTTAAATGATGTTTCATCTGTCACTTAAACAACTCTTTTAATTCTTCTCTCACCACATGCTGTTGTGCATGTTTTCTTTCCTTTACCAGTTCGGTTTGGAATTGACTGAGTCTGCTGATACCTCTCGAAAAGTTTACAAACACCTCCTTTGGTTTGATTTCCACCTGCTTTTCTTATGATTTTCTCAGCCTTCTTCACACAAATGTAGTATGTTACATCGCTTTCTGGATGACCAGTCAACTCTTTTCACTCTGTTTGTCATCTTTCTAAGTTACCAAGGAATATGCATACAATTCCGTGAATAAACTAGTGGATAAATTCATGACACTCGCACACATGAATAGGAGTTCTATTATCAGTTGTGATACCTAAAAATGAGAGCTGACTCATACTAACACCTTATTGGTCACATGCTATGTCATAATATCACCTGACTGGCTCTCAGAACAATCAGTCTCATTGGTCAGTTTTGAGTTAATGAAATACACTTCTTGTTATACACTGAGTGGTCACTTTATTATGACTACACCCTCAGTACTTCGTTGGGCAACCTTTTGCCTTTAATACTGCGTCGATTCTTCGTGGCATGGACTCCACGAGATGTTGATAGGTGGTTTGTGGAATCTGAGACCATGCTTGATGAATAACACTTTCCAGGAGTGTGAGATTGCAGGGTTGTGGATCCAGCTGTCTGATGGCTCGTTCAACTTCATCCCACAAATTCTCAATCGGGTTGAGACATGGAGGTTGTGGGGGCCACCTAAGCAAAGTAAACTCACCGGCATATTCCTGAAACCAATCCTGTACAATACGAGCATTATGACAGGACACATTATCTTTTTGAAAGTAACCATCGCCATTGGGATAAACCATCCACATAACAGGATGCACTTGGTTTGCAACGATGTTTAGATACGATGTGCCAGTCAGACGTTGATCAACACGAATTAAAGGGTCCAAAGCATGCCAGGAAAACATTACACAAACCATAACGTTGCCTCCACCAGCTTGAAGGGTTGTAGCAATGCATTTGGGGTCCATGCTTTCCTGCTGTTTCCGCCAAATTCTCACTCGGCCATCGGCATAGTGCAACTGAAAACGTAATTCATCGGACCACATAATTTGTTTCCAATTATCGACTGTCCAATCCTTGTGCTCCTGTGCGAACTGGAGACGTTTTCTCTTGTTAATTGCAGACAGCAAAGGTGTTCGACCAGGCCTTCGGCTGCCATATCCCATCCGATGCAGTATACGGCGAACAGTGCTTGCAGAGATCATTTGAGGGGATCCTTGATTAAGATAGTCTGTAATTTGCTGCACTGTTGCCCTTCTGTTGTCTGTTACCAGTCTGGACACTCTACGTTCCGCCCGAGCAGTCGCTAGTCGATGACGACCACACGTTGCACGTATAGACCCAGTTTTTTGGCTGAGAGTCCGGTCTTTAAACCCATTAACAACAGCTTCTCTGGAGCATTTCACGAATGCGGCTGTTTCGGTGATACTCGCTCCATGGATCCGAGCTCCTGCAATCATCCCACGTTGAAAGTCCATCAAATCGCATTTTATACCCATCTCGTCACCCAAAAATCACTTCTACTACTGTCGCAAGCACTAAGCTTTCTCTTTTTATACTAGCCTCGCCCTCTGACGGCAACATCGTGCAGCCATAGCTCATTTGCTTAAAACTGGTAGGTGGTCATGATAAAGTAGCCACTCAGTGTATAAGGCAATTGTGTTTTCTTTTTCTGGATATTTGGCTATAACTTTTGATAGAATAAAATAATTCAACATAGTTTGTCATATTACATTCTGCATTAAATTATATTTGTAATGATGTATAATTTTATTGTAATATTGTAAAAAAGACATGTAATGAGCTATCAAACCTTAGAAATACAAATTTTCAGAATAATTTCCACAATTTTGGTCACTAGTTTATCTTAAAATCGTTAAAAATGAAAGGTTGCAATAGAAATTGTTATAATTGGTTAAATAAACGCGAAACGTCATTTGCATTTTAAGTAAAAATCAAAATTTCAGCTCTCTCCATGAAACCTCTGAGGTTTAAACGCGTGTTATGGAGAACTTCATTGTTTCGAAGTACGCTTCCTTGAAGTATCATTACTGTATGATAAACGCACTAATCTGAAATATAAATGACATACATTACATGTCACGGTTTCACTACAACTTTTTGGCGATTGATTTTTATCAATCCGTCGCGTTGTAGTGTTACGTTCGATGTTACCTGAGTGTAATAGTTTTGGTCAAAATGTAGGAAATAGAAAGTTTGAGCAGGTAAGGAGGAACTTCATACCATAAGTCTGATATCTTTTATTTGAAAGTAAAGCAATCTCTCCATATTCGTTCGTGATACTTTGTGTGAAACTATTGCGAAATAAATAGGTGAAACGCATGAGAGAGGAAAGGATTACGCTCCTAATAATTTTCTTGGAACAATTGCTTTCAATTGCACATCTTTATTTATTGAAGAAATGCATCTAAATACGAAAAAAACGCGAAACAAATAATAAGAAAAACAATTAGAAAAAACGCATATTTTTGCACACGTGGAAATCAAAACCTGATAACTTTGTTTCCATTACCTTTATAATTTGCTTTAGCATTGCGTTACCGAAAAATGACTTCCTTTATTTTTCAATTGATTTTCAGCATTACTTCCACGAAACAAAGCAAATCAACGAAAAACTATCAAATTTCAACAAGTTTAACATTCCGTCGAAAGAATACGTTCGCTGAGAAGAGCTCTGTTTTATAATGGGGACACAAAGCTTTATTTTTCTAATTTAACGTCATCCGATATTAACTTCAGATGATTTAGAGAAAGGTGAAAAAACTGTTTCCCTGCGCAATACTGCCTCTGCAATTATTATTCACATAAACGGTATATCACCCAGTGAAACAGCAAAGAAAGAAAAATGTGACGTCACATAGTAACCGCTACAGTTATTACATGACGTAAGCAAAGTGTTAGACATACACTGTATTGACAAAAGCCACTGGATACCTCTTCGAAAGCAAATGAACAGATCCGCTGCGTTGTTAAGATGCGCGGTACAGCTCCAAATTGTATAAAAACAAGCTTGCATCTGACCGCGATCATATCGCACTGTGAGGTTGAGTGAAAATGTCGCGAGGGGAGAGAACTGACTATGAGAAAGGAAAGATTGTTGAGTGTTATATTAATGGGCTGTCCATAAGAGAAACCTAAAAGGCGTTTAAATATATCCAAGTCACCTGCTTTGGATGTACTGAATAAGTGGAAGACACGTGGCGTGCTTGAAGCAGCAAAACGCACACGCAGACCAAAAAAAAAAAAAAAAAAAAATCAGTGACAGAGGACGTCGAAGCCTTGTGAGAGTCGTTACAGCTAATCGACGGAGTACTACTGCATAGGGCCTCAGTGTACAGGTGAGTAAAAATGCTGGATTATAGGTGTGTACAAGTACTATTCGCAGATAACTTCATTCCATGGGTTACCGTGGTCGTACGGCTACTCATAAGCCATTCATCTCCACTCGGAATACTACTCGTCGTTTAGCATGGTGTGAAAACATTTATCGTGGACCGTAGATCAATGGAAACGAGTCCTATGGACTCATGAATCCAGCTACTAGATCCATCAGTGTGATGGACGTGTATGGTTATGGCCACAGTCGGGGGAACGCTATTTACCAGAGTGTGCTGTTCCTTTGGTCAAGTTTGGAGCTGGCAGTGTACTGGTGTGGGATTGTTTTTCATGTTATGGTCCCGGCCTATTGGCTATCATGGACAAACCTATTAGGCAGCAAGTATACCTCAATATTTTGGACAATTGTGCCCAGTCTACTCTGTGGTAATACTGCGGAACCGAGCCTTGTTGGTACCAGCAGGATAGTGCACCGAGCCATAAAGCAAGGACTGTTCCGGCGTGGTTTGGCGATTATTCCGTATCGCGTGTGAACTGGCCATCACAGAGCCCCGATTTTAATCCCATAGAGCACCTATGGGATGAATTAGAGAGCCGCATAAGAAGTTTGGAACCAAGGCCTACTACTAAGCAACAGTTAATGGCAGCATTATGTACTGAATGGAAGCGCATACATATCGCTGCGTTCCAAAACCTTGTCGAAAGCATGTCTCGAAAGGTCAGTGAATGCGTTAAAGCGGAAGGTGGACCGACACCGTACTAATGTACGTAAGGGATACAAGGAATCTACGTCCAGTGAATACGGAGCGTGTGCCATCATTTCGATTCCTAGATCTTGGATAACCTGCTGGGTAAGCAAAGCACAGCGTGAAGTGGCATTATCTTTATGCAAAACTTTTACATATATTTTACCGCTAATTTACGTATCAGACATTCCCCCGCGTTGTTGTCATGTGACCGTAACTGGTGTAGAATGTAAAATGTGACACCGAAGTTTACCCAACAGTCAAATGCAGTTGTACATCGGTAGGTGAAAAATGGCAAGCGCTACTGCATTTATTGGACGCTGCATTCGTTACGAATTTCATCAAGGAAAAAGCGCTGCAAAAGCGTGTACATCGATCTGTTCTGTTCTGGGGGAGAATATTGTATCGAAAAGCGCATGTGAGTTTTGGTTTAGACGGGTTAAAGTATTTGATTTTTAATGTTAGCGATCGAGAACGTAGCGGCGCCCTGCAGAAGGTTGCACATGAGTAACTGCAAGCTTTGCTGGATGAAGATTCGTCTCAAACGCAAAAAGAACTAGTTGAACAACTGGAGGTAACTCAACAAACCATTTCCAATCGTTTAAGCACAATGGGAAATATTCCGAAGTAAGAAAAATGGGTTCCACGTGACCTGAGCTAAAGGAACAAGGATGAGCGTGTCATTAAGCGTTTGAAACTGTCGAATAAAC
This sequence comes from Macrothele yani, assembly GCA_039090855.1. Lineage (NCBI taxonomy): Eukaryota > Metazoa > Arthropoda > Arachnida > Araneae > Macrothelidae > Macrothele > Macrothele yani. Next base: position 86,265,208 of record CM076998.1, on the reverse strand, counting down.
AACAAAGAAATTCTTTCCTGTGGAAAATCGTTACGGGTGATGAAAAATGCCTATGATAGGACACTCCCAAACGCTGGGTAGACCCCGCTGAAGCAACGACTTCGACACCGAAATGCAATATTGACTCCAAGAAAGTTCTGCTGTGCATCTGGCGGAATATGAAGGGTGTGCTCTATTATGAATTATTGGAACAGGGTCAAATTGTTAGTGCTCATTGCTAGAAGCAACAATTGCTGTAGTTGAACCAGGGAATCTGTAGGAAACGTCCATTCACAGGCATAGGATTGCGTCCAGCGAAATTACTACACGACAACGCTAGGCCGCATGTCGCGAAATGGTCAAGAAGACGTTATTGACGTTTGGCTGGAAAGTTTTGGAGCACCCGGCGTATAGTCCCGAATAACCTCTTCAGACTATCATTCGTTCCGATCAATGCAACATGGTTTGTCTGCTGTACGGTTCCGGATATGTGACGAAGTGCAAAAATGGGTTGACGACTTTATCGCTTCACACGATGAAGTATTCTTCATGGCTGGAATCCGTCAGCTGCTCTACCTATGGCGGAAGGTAGTAGAAAAAGACGGCGCATATTTTGCTTCGTAAAGGAATTCTTGTTTTCTCTCAAATTACATGTTGCGTTGCTTAAAACGCTTTAAAAGATATTTGTACACCTAATACAGTTCCCTTCTTATTGAAGAAAACCAAGTACATGACTTTACTTGCACTTGCTGGAACTTTTGCTTTCTGATATCGGTGACTTTAGGATGTCTCCATTGGGTGCCCTGTTGTTTTGTTTGTGGATCAAAATTGTGAAAAAATGTTTCATCACATGTGACGACCCGATCCAAAAAGTGTGGCTCACGTCGTTGCCGGCACTTCCATTGGTGACAAGTGATAACACGATTTGCCTTGTGTCCATCACTGAGCAAGTGGTGAATCCAGTTTGCAGCGACTTTTCGTGCCCCCCATCGGTTTCTCACAGTGTCATCAACGAAACCAACTGACATTTGCATCACATAAGCAACCTCCTCAACGATCATTCTGCGGTCTTCGCGCAGGAGTGCCTCGATGGCGTTGACATTAACCTACGTGGTCGATCCGAAGGTCTACCGGAGTGTGGCGCAACTTCCACACAATCTTCACCATTCACAAATTCCTTGCGCCACTCAAAATATCTTGCACGGGACAAAGCATCTGCCCTATAAGCTGTTTTAATCATTTCGTGCGTTACTGTGACGGTTTTTTCAAACGCCCGCAAAATGTTATAGCTGCACTTTGCAGTGGTTTTAACTCCTTATTTTTTTTTTTTTTTTTTTTTTTTTTTGATTGGAGGTTTAACGACCGCCGTGAGCAACGCAAAGGGCTATAAGCAGTTGCCCGTCCCTAATTTAGGGCCACTGGTTCCAGGGAAGGGAGAGAGCCAGTGCCGGAAGACAATCACAACATCCATGCCTGACCGGGATTCGAACCCGGACCCCTTACGGACGAATGATCAGAGGCCAACGCCTTAGACCACTGCGCCACCGGGGCGGCTTTAACTCCTTACTGGGTTACAGAAAAACGTCTAAACTCTACTTCGTCTACTACAGGAATGAAGTAGCGGAGCGCTGTAACGACGCGTCGTTACGTGATTAACCTTTCAGGTATTCCGACACCAGCAGCTTAATTTTCCTGCGTGGGTTTGTTTTGGGGCAATGACGTCAGTCTCGTTACTTTTTGAACGACCTACGTATATTATCTATATTTATTGCAAAGAAAGAAAGCTATGGTTGACATGGTCTTTATTCATTCTGAAGTGTTATTATTGAGTGGAATACTTAAAACAGCGGGAAAAGGTAGTGTGAGAAGAACTCTCACGCGCTACCACTGACGTTGTTCACGACCAACGACGGGTTAAGGAAAATCGAAACATATTTGTGAAAAAGCATATTAATCCGAAACATTGCTTGTATTTGTCGAAGGAATAATTGAACTGAAAAGCACATAGATAACCACCGCACGGTCTTGTAATACTAACATCCACCTTGTGAAGAAAAAAAGCCGTGGTAGAATTTAATTAAACACGAAAGAATAACCACAACTGAATAATGTGAATTCAGGCAGACACTTACGTCTTTTCATTCATTTTGTCACTTCCTTTCTTCGGATGTCATCAAATATCGTAAGAGCAGAGCGCGTCTTTCAGAACTATCGTCCAACTCGCTGAAAGTGAAAGCAAACAGAAGCGTTAGTCACTCCATCACTGCGTATAATGACTTTTTTTCATCAGAAGTACAGAGACAAAATTTATTGCAATCTCTACTTTATTATGACCCGAAGAAAGAACTTCCCCTGAGACATTAGCAGTTGAATAATTCCACCATGATTCACAGTTTATCAAAATGGCAAAGAAATTAGATTATTCTGCGAAGAGACGGGAAATAGTTCTGCCAGAACGACGCCGTGAGTCGATATTTTTTGCAAATACATTTTCTTCTTTTGTTTTGATATACACCAGAGAATGTGTCTCACTCGGCTGCTCAGCTCTTTTCTCCTTTCAGGTGTGAAAAAATACAGCATATGTATATCTTTATTTATGCCCGACTGAGTACGACAAAAAATGCTCACTGCTGTACGAAACAAATACATTCTTATTTGTACATCAAACACCCGACTCAACATAATCATCATCATAACTGGAATCAAATAGATTTTTCAAAAATACCTTTCAGTCTAGGATAAATAAAACCTCCAAATGCTATCTAGTGCTATATTTTGACGCATAATAATCTTTCTATACACAGGAGGTTAGCCTCAATAATTATACAGAATTCTAAATAATATGTAAAATGATAGTAAGTAAATCAATTTGTATGGCTCGTTGGTGAAACTCCATCGGAAAGATGAAAGTGATCTTTAGCAAAATAATCGCATTTCTCTGTATAGGAATTTACTTCGCGAGATATTACATGTGGCAGACATGACACTCCGGTGGCACAGTGGTGCAAGCGATGGCCTCTAATCATTCGTCCAAAAGGGGTTCGAATCCCGGTGAGGCATGGATGGTCTGTTTGTCTTACGGCTCCGTAACTTTCCTGGAACCAGTTACCCTAAATAAGGCAAGGACGACTACTTATAGCCCATTGAGTTGCGCACGGTAGCCGTTAAACCTCCAATAAAATAAGAAGATGTGGCAGACATTGAAAATACGTATCTTGAGGTCCTTTGCTTTTCTTCATCTCTGTGCACGTATAACGTATTTTTGTCATTGTTCAGAGGGAAAAACGTGGAATTGTCTGTACTGTAAACTCAGTAAGTGATTACCTCACTTCAAGTTTGAAAAACGTTGAACTTTCTCAGTAAAAGAGAAAACAACAGAGGGATTAACACAAAGCTTGAGATATTGTATTAGACTTCATTGTGTATTTTTAGTTTGGTGGAAACAGCTCTTCGCTTTCATAATTTTTCTCATCGGCCCATCTCTAGGTCTCAGGTTTCTGGCACGCATTTTTAGCTTTTAAGATGGTGTGCCTGGATATTTACGGTTTTTTTACATTACGGCTGTTAAATATTACCCACATCTGCATGATGTATTTACCTATGGTTTAACGTAACTTAAATTCCCTCTCTTGACATACAGTATATTAATACGTATATGGTTCTTTGTAAATTAACAAAAGACTGAAATCTTTTTCTATTTCAGGGCACACTGGTGTGCCAAAATTAAGAACGAAGAGGAGAAATTAGCATAACAGCTGAACGAGCAAGCAGAACCCACCGAAAGACCACTCAGGAGATAGACTAGGGTCCGGTACGGTACGGCATGCGCAGTGTGACGTACCGGGGGAGGGGGTTTCGGAAGGTTATAAAGCACACGGGCGGTGTACGTTTAGCAATCCGGTGAAAGCTATTGCACGGTGTACATCGGTTTGAACGACGTCCATTTGCTGCCACCCTGGGATATGGCCAACAGGCAATCCAGTAGACGACATCTGGATGACTTTACCCGAGGTCGCGTCATTGGGAAGTTGGAAGAAGGTCGAAGTGTGACTAATGTGGCCGAGGAGTTCGGGATCGCTCACAGCATCGTTTCACGAGCTTGGAAAGCATTTCAAACGACAGGAACAGCTGTCCGAAAGTTTAGCAGTCGTCCACGAGCAACCACGGCGGTGGACGACCGGTATATTGTCCTACAGGCAAGAAGAGACAGACGGCAGACAGCGGGAGAAATCGCAAGGCACATGCAACAGACAACTGGATGTCCGTTACCGCGTTTTACAGTGGCCAGGAGGCTGCACAAAGATGGTCTATTTGCACGACGACCAGTACAGTGTGGGCCGTTAACGCCTGCTCATCGCAGACGGCGGTTTATGTGGTGCCAGGAACACAAGAACTGGCCACATCAGCAATGGAGTTGAGTTCTCTTTACGGATGAGAGCCGATTTAGTCTGGCGAGCAATTCTGGACGTATACACATCTGGAGAGAGAGCAATGAACAAACAATCACACCTCCAACATCATCGAAAGGGACCGGTTTGGAGGTGAAGGAGTTCTCATTTCGGCCGGTATCATGCTTGGTAGCCGTATTGACCTCCACATCTTCCAAGGAGGTTCAGTATCTGGTTTCCGCTATTGTACCGAGGTTCTCCTGCCTCACGTGCATCTGTTTAGAGCTGCTGTGGGTCCTGAGTTTCTCTTCATAGATGACAACGCTACACCTCTTCGTACATTTGCTATCGCAGAGCTGTTGGAGAGTGAAGATATTCAACGCATGGATTGGACCGCAAGGTCTCTGGACCTACATCCAATCGAACACGTGTGGGACCTTTTTGGGAGACGCTTGGCAGCACGTCACCAGCCGCCAGCAACGATTGAATAATTCAAGGCACAGTGGTGGCATCGCGCCCTGTTCCTCTTGTAGCGCAATGGCAGCTGTCTTGATTCCGCAGCTACCATTGCGCTACAAGAGGAATAGGCCGCGATGCCTCAACAGCTCCTTTTCAATCTCGTCCTCAGCATGGACAGACGTTGTAAATCCTCCAACGCAGTCGGTGATCATATCCCCTAATAAAGACTGGATGTTTCTTGGCAGCCACCTATCACATGTACGTTTCTGTCTTCTGTCCAGTTGTGCTCGAAGCTACGTTTTCAATAAAGTGACTTCGTATCCTTTGGATTCCTTGTTTGGACGGCTTTGCCCACTTGTCCCATATTCTTACATGTTGGGGATCTTATGGTAGGATTTGAGTCGATGTGGAGCACTTCTGCACGACGTTACATTCGAAAAACCGTCTCGTCCTTGTTTTTGCACGCCAATTTATCAAGACGACGACTTCAAAGAAGTTGTTTGCGTAAAAAAGAAAGCTATTGCGAGAGCAAAGTACATGAGGACAACAGAAGTCAGTTGTGTCATCAAATATGAAATTAATTTGTTGTTTTTTTCAACATTGTTCGCCAGCTAACGAGTGCTTATGTTTTACGTGTATGTAATTTCCAATCAATGTTTTTTTCAAATATACATATAACCTACGAAAGACGAGATATCTCAATACAGTACTGAAAATTCTGTTTTTATCATAGTAGTGTAACAATGCATCACCTACCACTGTGCCTTGAATTATTGTACATTATAATCAACACTGGAAATTCTGTCTCGTCCACTAGTAGCGTAAAAATGCATCACTCACAACTATAGGGTGAAGTTTTATACATTTCACATTAACTACGAGGAACTCTGTACTAACTGTACGTAAACTAGTAAAACTACTTCAAAAAGCAGGAACTGTACACCAAATTATACTCAAAATAGTATAACTATACTAAAAATCCGAAAATTCTTGGCGTAGAATAGAAATAAAAGTTTCCAAACTTTCGCACATCAACCAGATGGCTTTCTCAAGGAAGGTAAACAGCTAACTACAAACTGGATAATAGAACGTTTCAATACTTTGAACGCAGTGACTTGACTAGAGTATAAATGATTAGGAGCAAATGTGATATTTCGAAGAAACGAGGTCACGTTGGTTGGATACGCGGTACAATGGTAGAGAACTCAGCATTATTTGAAGAACTGATTCCAAATACGTGGCAACTCCAGAGAAACGCTATCATTGCAAGCCTCGCAGCTGGTCAAGATTTCCAAGGTTTCGCGAATGGTGGTAGATTTGGGTGTGGAGTATGAAGCTAATTTCTTTACATAACTCCATATAGGATCGGCGGACTTTAACTTGACTTCTCTTGATAGGGCAGTGGTCATTTTCCCGTCTCTTGTATCCCTTTTATGTTCGCTGATTCTAATTCCAAACGAACGTTTGGTCATTCCGATGTATTATCTCCTGGAGCCGTCCGGGTATTTTAGTGGTATGGCATAAACACCTGCTTCATTGAGAAGAGGGGGCTTGTCAATATGTCTCTTAAGCATCGTGTATAAAGATGCCGGAGACCTTATGCCGACACCGAAGTTCATCCTCCTGAGCGCGTTTTTGAGTTGATAGGAAATATTTGGTACGTAGGGAATAGAGCCCAGGTAGCGAAGTTGCGGCACAGAAATGTTATTAGCACTGCTGGTTCTGGCTTTCTCGATAAAGTTATGCATCTGGTTCGAAGTATATCCTGCCTCAGTGGCCAATTCGACGATGTTTCTTAGTTCGGATTGTTTAGAACGAACATCGGATGAGACAGCGAAGGCTCTTCTAATTCGAGAACGGAATAAGGCGGTCTTGTAAACATTAGGGCAGAACGAACTGCGGAGCATCAGGTTGGGAACGGAGGTGGGTTTATAATAGACTTCCGTATGAAGGCGGTCGTCATGCGATTTGCTCACTGAGACGTCGAGATAAGGTAAGGTACCATTTATTTCTATTCTACGCCAAGAATTTTCGGATTTTTAGTATAGTTATACTATTTTGAGTAGTAAAACTACATCCGATTTATTGGCATAACAATAGAAATACATTTTTTCTGCCGCCCGTGTGGCGCAGTGGCCTAAGCGATGGCCTCTGATCATTCGTCCAAAAGGGGTGCGGGTTCGAATCCCGGTGAGGCATGGGTGTTGTGTTTGTCTTACGGCACTGGCTATCTCTCTTCCCTGGAGCCACTGACCCTAAATTAGGACGGACGAATGCTTATAGCTCCATGAGTTGCTCACGGTGGGCGTTAAATCTCCAATGAAGAAAAAAACTTTTCCTAGCTTTCGCATATCTACTAGATGGCTTTTTGGTGGAACGATACAGAAAACTGCAACTTTTAATGAATCAAAGCTTCAACAATTTGACAGCGGTGAATTTACTGGATAGTAAATGAATAGATGCCAATGTAATTATTCAGTCAAAGGAACGAGGCATCATTTTGGTTGGGCACGCGGTATCTCAGAATTAAAAGAAGGCATTATTTGAAGAACTGGTTCCAAATTCGTGGCAATTCTAGAGAGATGCTATCATTGTAAATCTCACTATTTTTGCACATATTATTTCTTCAGAAATATTCTATTAAATATATATACATAATTAACGTATGAAATATTTTATGGACGACTAAAGATCCACTAGGAAATTAGAACTCAGTAAAAGTGATAAGAACGTAGTTTTAAAAATACTTCACAAGATAAATATTTTATCTCGTTCTTGTGTTTCTGAATATTTTTGTAATTTCGAAAGCGCGTTAGAGATTCGGAAACACAGTAAGCGCAGCAAAGCAGAATATCAAGAGCGATTCAAAATGTAACAAAGGAAATTTTAAGAACTCATTCTTCAGATCACAGAATGTTTTCTGAAAGAGTGATTGAACAAGAGCATATAGTAGCGAACAATAATTCGGTAACCCGTTGTCTTTGATTCGTGTTGCAGCACAACTCAACACCAAATTTCACTGTGGCTATAAAGAAAATTACACAACAAAAACTTCTCGATGTTTCCAAAATCATTTCCATTATTATTTGTGAAATTCCAAATGAGAAATGACATAACAGAAAGGGCAAATGTAAAACTAACTTCAGACGAATTTGAAAGTTTGGAAAATACTAACAAAGCTACTTCTGAATAAATTTGGAAAATTTAAAGATTATTAATCGACAGGACTATAAATTGATCGATATACTATTCGATTAACACAATCTCTTAAATGGGGTAACACAAGGGTATGTTAGTCTGATAAACACAATAGCCAGATATGAATGTACCTTCTTATCGCAAGAATTTGCATATGTCCATATGAAATGTTTTTTTTATATTATCACACAGTCAAAAGGATAGAAATATTAAAATGCAAAGCTAATCGATGTATTTGGCTGATAGGGCAAGTTTCATTTTATTTTTGGGTATTTGCCGAAAACCACGAGCAACACAATGTGTTATAATCAGTCACCTGCCCCTAAATTAGGGCTACGAGTTCCCGGAAAGGGAAAGTACCAGCGAAGCGCCATCGTACAAATACAACATCCATATTTCACTCGGAACTCGAACTCGGACCCACCTCAGGCGAATAGTAATAAGCCAGCACCTAAATCCAGTAGCCCAGTTTCTATTTCTAATTTGGGGCCACTGGTTCTAGGAAAGAGTGAGAGAGACATAGCGTCGTAAGGTAAGTCCGCCATCTATGCCACATTAGAGATTCGAACCTGGACCCAGAGCGATCATCTACTCAGAAACTAACGCCTCTGATAGCTCAACTGCACTCTGAATTTTGCGAAGAAACATTCTGCTTTACTCCTATGGTAAACACGTTATCTCAATAAGTTCGTCAAGTAGAAGGAAAAGCGAAATCACAGGGAACTATTTATCTTTTGATGTGAGTATTACATGAGATAATTTCAATGATCTTAGACTAGTGAAGGAAGCAGTTAAGGCATTTATTTTTTTATATGTAATAAAACTGAACTGACAATGTAGCACAACACTGGGTAATGATACTGTAGTTTGCGTGGTGGTGCGTGAGGTTCGCTGCTGCGTCAAAGAAAATGTTGCCGAACATGTGTGTTTGTTCCACAAGCTCTTTGCTCATGCAATATTTACCACATACCTTCCGGAACACTTTAAAGACACGAAAGTTGTTATTTCCTCTACCTCTGTAGCAGAAAGTTAGGCTTAATTTTGGTTCTGGGTGAAACTATGGCGCATCTTTGTGTCACGATAGGCAAACTCGGTTCTTTCCCACACCCTCATTAATTGTGAGGTTATGAAACTGCTAGTTTAATATAAGCACTTCTTGCTCTTTCTTGGCATCCCGAAAGTAGTATTCCCCAACTGGTGTTATGTTTCATGGCAATATTTTACTGGAAATTTAAATTTTCTATTCAGAGCAAAGGCAAATCTGTAGTCAATACATTCAAAAAATGGCTTCCATAAGCAATTCTAAGACACATTATAAACAGAAATTGGTTTTGTAACATTAATTTCCTGAACAGGTATGCAGTGGAATAATTTAGGGCTACTAGTGATTCCGGCACTTGAGCACCTTTAGTGATTGAGCACCTTCAGTGATTCCGGCACTTCAGCACGTTTTATTTGTGATGACTGCAGTTTTCCGCATTTCGACAGTACAAGTTAAAGCTATTCCACTTAAGCATTTAGAAAAACTTTATACTGTACGTCTGATATACTGACTGACGTAGAATTTATGAATGGAGCGAATACAGTGTGTTGATTTTCGAATACATTTTTCTAATAAATTTCAATTCCAAATAGTTTTAGTGATTTAACACAGAAAAAAAACCCAGCGCCATGAAACTGGCGAACCAAATATGGATAAACTAAGTTTGATTACTAAATGGCTAATTAAGAGTATGACACCTTTGTCTCTGTTGTCAGTATATGTGAAACTTTTTAGTATTGTGATTCACATAAAATCTAACTAAAAATGCGACAGTTGCTGCTTTTTAACCTATTTAATTATATTTAAAGTATCAAATTTCAATAAGGCGGCAGCACTTCCCATGTCTTTTTTATCCCAAGGCACACCATCACTTTGGAGCCCGTATTGATTCAATGGAAAAAAGGTAGTGCCTATAGAATCAAGTAACGCTAACAAGTATTAGAACGTTCATGGAGAAAGAATGTTCAAGACCCGAACACAAAAATTACTAAAGCTCTTTTCCTTTTATTGAAGGTTTAAAGACAACCGTGAGTAACTCAATGGGCTATAAGCAGTCTTTCGTCCATAATCTAGGGCAGCTGGTTCCAGGGAAGGGAGAGAGCTAGTGCCGTAAGACAAACACGACAACAATGACTCACGGGATTCGAGCCTGAACCCCTCCAGGATGAATAGCCCTGAGCCATCGCTTAGACTCTTGCGCCACCTGGGCGACTTTCTTTTTTTCAATCACAAGCAAACTTTCCTGCTTTTTTTAGTTGTTTTTTTTTATTGGAGGTTTAACGACCACCATGACCAACTCAGTGGGCTATAAGAAGACGCCTGTCCCTAATTTAGAGCCACTGGTTCCAGAGAAGAGATGGATCTGGTGCTGTAAGGGAGACACATAATCCATTCCTCACCGGGATTAGAGCCCGGGCCCATCTGGGACGAATAGTTAGAAGCCGTCGCTCAGAACACTCCGCCACCGAGGAGGATTATGAAAAAAATCAGCTTATAATGATAAATCAGTTTTCAAGAAGTCAGAATTTGCATATATTTTCCCGCTACTCTCAGCACAATATCTTCTCACTGGACTCAGCAAATATATAGGAAGTCAAAAAAGTCCTCTTAAAGTTTTTACGATGCCTCAGTATCAAGGAATTGTTTTCTAGAACCATGATAAATTCGAGCAAGCTAAATTCAGAATATTGAAAAATTTATATAACTTTTCAGAGTACCTGAACAATTTGTATACCGCAGAAAGGAGATGGTTTACATACTGCAGTTTTTCTTGGTTCTAGGAGTTTGCTTGAAGCTTAGACATCATAAAATTGGAGTGTCATAAATCTGCGATGCATTACATAACAAAAGAAACGAGTTAATGTCATAAATCTGCGACACTTTATATAACAAAAGGAGATATTTAATGTCATAAATCTGCGACATATTACATAACAAAAGGAGAGATTTAATGTCATAAATCTTCGACCCATTACAAAACAAAAGGAGAAATATAATTTTTTTATGGTAATTTCCATTTTGCTATTACAAACTGTATTCTGTCGGCTACCGAATTAATTTATAACTGCAATGCGTGGTATCAAGTTTCAAAAATTTATAATGCCGACTGAACAAAATGAAATGACTGGAGCAGCTTTAAACGTGATTGCAGTATCTTTACTTACCGGTAAAACTAGTTACTTTTTACAATGAAATTGAATTGAAAGTAGGCCTACACAGCGCCTGACTAAAATATCCGGGTGCCCAGGGCTAAAAAAAGGCGAGACCCCATCAAAATAAAATCTGTTGACAATATATAGCGATGCAGTGTCACGTGGTACAACTACACACACATACACACACACACACACTTCTGCCCATTTAACGTATGCCATTTGAATCAAATGAGGGAGCTGTTTCATATTTCACCTTAGATAGGAAAATGAACAGTATAATAGTTGAAAGCGAGTTTAGCTAATAGTCTACGAATTTGTAATAATACTTGTTTAATAATCTTAGGATTCGTAATAACTTCTACAGCAAAATTGATTGTGATCTTAGTGTGAGGCAACAATTTCGTAGAAAAGTAACACGGCGTTTTGTGAATATTGAAACTGCTCCTCTAATGCAAGCGTTACAGATTGAACGATAAATGGCTGCATCAAAACCCTATATAAAATATTACTTTCACAGTAATAATACTTATAAAGATTATAACAAAAATAATAATGATGATGGTCACGATAATAATAATAATATTGTAAGAAGTTCAGTAATGATGAGGTCATTTCTGGAAACATTTTGAAGAGGGACTTTGTTAAACAGAAGGCCCAGGACGTGGGTCTACAGTCCCGTCTGCTAATCAAGCTCTGGACCCACCTAAATACCCGGAACGCAATTCCTTTAAGAAACCAGAGCCTTCTGTTGTACTGTGTTTTCTACTGAGTGTTTGAAACTATTAAACGCTTTCTCAGGCTGCGTTGCTTACGAAAAATGCCACCACAAGTGACAGTTCAAAATTTATTACTATAACATAATACCTTGTGATACGACAAGCAAGTTACAAAGCAGAGCTGAAACCGAGTCTTTAATCCGAGAGTATGAAACCCAAAGAATTGTAAGCACATTGAATCCTTTCTCACCTACCAAGGGAAACAAGGTCATTAATAAAGATTTCGTGGATTTAGGAGTACATTCCTTTTAGCAGCTTTACTTCCAGCATCTTGTAAGAAGCATCTGTCTTATAAATGTGACATCATGGAAGGTTGTTGGAAAACAATGCAACATTTTGCCCCGGCAACAGGGGAATTATTCCAGAATTTAATTTGAGGAGCTGTCTTCCATTTTATAATTCATAGTAGCGCACTTTATGCATAAAATCTTCCACTGTGATTCGTCTTTGCTCATCAAAACCCTCGTACCTGTGCAAACATAAGAGTGTAAAACCCACAGCAAGGTGACCGAATATCTAGTGCTTGAATTCCATTTTCAAGGGTAAAGGTGCACTCGATTTCCAAAAAGATGTTATTTTCTAAATGATGTATCATCTCAGCACTTATCCAAACGGATATTTGGCAGTTATTTTATACTTCATGGACAAAGGAATGATAGGTGCAATACATGGTCATTTATTATTAGGGTTATTTATTTGTCTATGCCTGCCAATGATAATTGGGTTGTTGGAAGCTAAACGATGCCTAAATCATAGATACATTAGTTTTAAATAAGAATAAGCTAAATTAAGGAAATTGTTGAAATATTTTGAAGGGAATGTAAGTATGTTTCGATTAAGATGCACATCCATTCACTTTGAAATGCGCAGGTGTTTCCCGAGAAAATAATATGGAACGGAATTTCAAAACATGTCTATAGAAACCATATCCAGCTGCTAACAAGGGCCCAATAACGTAACAATAAAATACGACGACCAAATTACGTCTTAATTTTGGTTTTAAACATGAATTAATTCTCTTACGAAATGAATTCTTTAGTGTTTTGAACTTGAAATTGTGTAGCAATGATATGATCTGAATTTATAACATCATTTACTCAATTTGTAAAACTGGTTCTCCCCGTAATTTCTTTGTTCTCATCCAGCGAGAAAACATTTCTTAATGTAGCAGGAGATATTATTTACAAGTATTATAATAAAAGCATAAATCTACCATATTTCTTTATGACAATATTATTTCTTTATGATATATATTATACCTGGTGTCTATAGCATCTCACATAACATATTCTATTTAAACGTATTCCCTTTCTTCTTCTGTTTATGTATGTGACGATGGGTTCTAGGGAAACCTGAAAGTACTTATACCACAAACTATATATTAGGCGTGCAACTTAATTCTCGGCTACAGGCACGACACGTTGACAGCAAATTATAGCAAATCGAATACGTACCTAATAAGGGAAACAATCCTCGTCGTGCGTAATACATTTGAGCCATCGGCCAGGGAGCTGCCGAAAGTCACTGTGGAAAAAACAAGGCTGTTTCGAGTCGATAAAGTCATCAATACCTGTGTGGACCTCCTCGACAGAACTGAAGTGCGTATCACTCAGGTGATGTTGCAGGGAGCGAAAGAGGTGATAATCGGACTGGTCGAAGTCTGGAGAACACGCCGGGTAGGACAAAATCTCTCATCCCAGGTCGGTGATCGTGTTTAAAGTCGTGTTCGCGGTGTGAGAACGCGCGTTATCCTGAAGCAACAGGACCGACCTTCTGCCTTTGCCGGTGTATGGCCTTTTCGCCTCCATTGCGTTACTCACACGAATGAGTTGCTGACAATAACGCTCAGCATTGACCGTTTCACCAGTTTTGAGCAATTCATAGTGTACGACACCGCGGGGATCCCACCATATGCACAGCAACAACTACCTGACATGGGTATTCGGTTTGTCGGTACTGGTGGTAGGCTGAACTGGATAAACCCACGATTTGCGCCGCTTATGATTATCGTAGAGGATGCACTTCTCATCACAGGTCAAAATCTTGTGGAGGAAATCCTTCTTCTTGAATCTGGAGAGCAAGGACACAGCAACATCGTAGCGCCCAGACTTGTTCGCAGCTATGAGATGGCGGGGCAACCAAAGGCCCTCCTTCTGAATCCATCCAAGCTTGTGCAGGCGCTTTGCAATGGCTTGCCGTGTTACTCCGAGTTCCTGGGCGAGCTCTGAGTGTGTGTGACAGGGATCCGCGTCCAACAGTTGTTCCAATTCCTCACGGTCAACTTTCTGTGGCTGTCCCGGACGTTCTGCATCACGGAGATCGACATTTCCCTGCTTAAACCGCTGTAACCACTTCTTACACGTACTGTAGGACACTGCAGCCAGCCTCACCTAAAGCAGCACAGATCATTTGCTGGGATTCCGCGGCACTTTTTACGAGGTCAAACGCAAACAGGAAGCAATGCCTCAAATGTTGCTTCTCGAACGACATTGCTTTCACCGTCAACTTTCGTCCCTTGTGTCACTATAGCTGTGCGGTTACGGTGGCCTGGAAAGCTTTTGCATGGAGCTGCAATTAGCCGTTATCGCACACAGCTATTGGCATTTGCCGACGTTCTATGATCGTTCGCGGTTAAGGGTAGAGGATTAAGTTGCACCCCTAATACAATAAAATCTTTAAATTCAGGCGACGAATTTGAATTTGTATTGTGTGTGATTATTCTTATCAAGACCGTGCATCAAAGGCAACTACCTCGATTACTTTTGACTATTTCTGCACGACTTTGAATCTCCTAATAAATATTAAGTACTTAAAACAAATAAATCTCACTGACATTTCACAGCATGGGCGTGGCAGACACTTCATTGGTGAGCTTCATTAACAGCAGTTTATTCTATAGTACAGAGCCTTTGTTTAATTCATGGAAATTTTAATATCTTGAAGTGAAATATTTACCAACTCAAAAGGATTTGTTATTCGTGAAGAATAAAAATAAATATGGAAAATCTTATCCAATATTCACGAGTTTATCTTCAAGAAAAGTTACTTATGGTGTTCAACGAGAGGAACAGGTAGTGGAATATAATAATTAAAATTAGTCTTTAAAGTGATAGGAAAGGTAAATTAAGTGCAGGCAACACATCTAAAAAAACTAGAAAATTGCTCGCCGCTTCTGCACTGTTGTTTCGTTATGTAAGAAAAATATCGAAATATAAATAAAAATTAGAAAAATGTAAGAAAAATATTCATTGAAAGAAAAGGTTTTTGTAAACAAAAACTTTTAAACTTATTTTCTATTGTATTCGAAAACACGAGCACAATAGAAAGCTTTAAACTTACTTGCTATTGTACTCGAAAACACGAAGTAGCTGATATATTTATGACGGCGAAAATAAGGAAAAAACATGGGGGTTCATTAGCAGTGCACGATAGTAATGGAAATTGTAGATTTGAGGTAGGTGGCCTTTTCTCCGAAGTGGAGGTTATATTCTTAAACGCAGATTAAGAATGGAACGTAAAAAAGGGAATGGATTATACTGTAATTGATCAGGGATAAAAACCACGGCTAGGAGCTAAATTGGATGCAGACAGTGTCCGGTAGCAAGTTTGGGGTGCTGGCTCTAGGTAGGAGAAAGGGCCAGTGCTGAGGGGGAAATGCACCACAAGCACCTCACTCGGGATTCGGGCCGAGCCCATCTCGGACGTTCGTCCGAGAGTTAATAATGATAAAGCAGTTTTCTAAGAAGTCAGAATTTGCATATATGTTTTCGCTAATCTCAGCTCAGTTTCCCCGCTGGACTAAGCAAATATGTAGGTAGTCAAAAAAGTCCTCTTACAGTTTGAGCATTTATTAAATGAAATGGATTGCACTTGTTCTAGAATACTAATGCAGTTCACAACAGGTGTTGGAAGTGTTCACGCCGTCTCATTGGCACTGGCGTCTCACCGTTCGCCCAATTGGGCATGGGTTCGAATCCCAGATGAAGCATGGGTAATGTGTCTGACCGACACCACCGTCTCTCCCTCTTTCCTGGAGTAAATGGCTCTAAATTAGAGACTTGCAACTTTATAGCCCTTAGACTTGCTTGCGGCGGCGATTGAATCCCCTTCCAGCTGCCCCGGTGGCGCAGTGGCCTAAGCGATGGCTTCTGGTCATTCGTCCGTAAGACGTCCGGGGTCGAATTCCGGTGAGGCATGGTTGTTGTGTTTGTCGC
Source organism: Macrothele yani (assembly GCA_039090855.1). Classification (NCBI taxonomy): domain Eukaryota; kingdom Metazoa; phylum Arthropoda; class Arachnida; order Araneae; family Macrothelidae; genus Macrothele; species Macrothele yani. The sequence continues at coordinate 86,248,996 of CM076998.1, read as the reverse complement.
GCGGCATTGGCTCTCTCCCTTCCCTGGAACCAGTGGCCCTAAATTAGGGACGGCCGACTGCTTATAGCCCATTGAGGTGCTCACGGTGGTCGTTAAACCACCAATCAAACAAAAAAACCCACAAAAAAACAGTGTCTACCGCTCTCCTGCACACATTTGTCTACACCCTTGTAAGTATTTAGCCGCTGAACAATGTGGAGTGATAGTGGCTGCTACCTAAGCAATGTTCTACTTCAGGCCTCCCATCGAACGGATGTTATCTTTATAGATCATTACCTTGAAGTAACCTCCCTGGAGAAACTTTGATGGAGTTCATTCGACTGATGGTGGTCAATGGGTTTCACAAATGGGGCGAACCTCAGTCACCAAAAATATAAAAGCTCCTGAATATATCCATGGTTTCATCAGGGAAAGCCACATTGTGTCATCTTGATCAAATCAGGCAGTCATGCTTGTCTAGTTACAACACGACCACAATTTCTTGAACACTGATGTGGCATTTATTCAATGAGATTCTGATACCGTTCTGCTTGGATAAGGTTTGTTCAATAAGTAATGAGAATCTTTGGCTGAAGTGCGTTTGCGCTTCCAAATTTTGTCAATGGGTGGCGCTATTGTACAGGCGATTTAAAAACTATGCAACTTCATTGCAGCTTGTTTGTTACGGAAACCGTTTAACGCACTGGACTAAATTTACTGTTCTCTTGTAAGAGATGGATACGTCCGAAGTTACTCAACGTGCTGTAATTCAGTTTTTGAAAGCGGAGAAAGCGCCACCTAGCGAAATTCACAGAAGAATGAAGGCGGTGTATTGACCTTCTTGTCTTCCACGCAGTACTGTGATGTGGTGGTGCCAACTCTTTAGTGGTGGACGAACAAGCACCGCAAACCAACCAAGATCAGAAGCACCACACGTATTGCTGTTTCATTGACGACTGTTGCACGTGTCGATGCTACAGTAAAGGCTAACAGAAGAATTATGATCCGAAAAACGGCGACCAGTGCGGGTGTGATCATCGAAACTGTCGATACGATCATGCATTCACACCTTGAATATCGTAAGGTCTGCGCCAGGTGGGTACGGAAATATCTGTAAGATAAACAGATGAGTCAACGAATGGGATTATCGTTACAGCATCTGTTTCGCTACTATAAGAAGGTGAAGATTTCCTGCTACGCATTATTGCTAGGAACGAAATCGGAAGCCATCATTTCGAGTCAAAGTTAAAACGCCAGAGCATGCAGTGAAAACATGCATCATCGCCATCGCCGAGGGAATTACGGTCCATTTCCTCATGTCAGACGATGTTAACCCTGTTTTATGAGCATCGAGGACATTGCTCCTTGAGTGGGTACCAAAAGAATCAACCGTCCATGCCGAACTATATTGTTAAACTTGAATGAAGCTTTGATAAGCCGTCAATAACAAGAAACCGGGCAATCTCACTCAGCGTATTTTGCTACTGCATGATAACGCTGGGTTGCATACGGCAGTTACCACGCAAGGAGTATTGCAGTGCCATTTCTGGGAAGTCCTTCAACATCTGGCGTATAGTACTGACCTATCGCCTAACGATTTCCACATCTTTAGAACTATGAAAAAAAATTCCCAAACACAAACGTTTCACTTCGGATGATCATGTACGGGAAACTGGAGATAACTGGTTTGCAGCAACAGCCTGCGTCCTTCTATGCCGCACGGATACAAGGACTTGTGCAAATATGGCCCGCTGTCTATATGCTGGGGCGATTATTTTTAGGTATGTCATGCTTTGACTCTTTCAGGCAGAAAGTCTCAGTTCTTATTGAACAATCCTTATATATAATGCGAATCGGATGTGGTGGCATCCTTCAATCGCAGAGGTTATCCGCAAGGGAATCTGTATTATGAATGCCTCTCAACTTCCCTCGTGTGTTCAGTTGTATTAAGATCGGGGGAATGTGGGGTTCATTTATGTAGGAACTATTGAGGGACGACCCGAGCCATATGGCGTGCCGCATTATGGAAGCAGCCCTCTCCATCAACAAACATCGTACGTGCAGGCCTGGTCCACAATGCTATTAACATACCTCGTGAGATCGAAATGCTGTTCCTGAGGTATCAAGCAACTCAATTCCCTCCATGAAAACAGGCCCGATGCTATTATATCGCCCACGACAGCAGTGCGATTAAAACTAGGCAGCTGGAATCCACCGATTGGTGCTGTTGACGTCATATTCTGGCTTGTCTATTGTGTTGTTAACGCCATGTTCTGGCTTGTCCATTGTGGGCGATATTCTGGCTTGTCTATTCGTGCTGTTGATGTCATATTCTGGCTTACCTATTCGTGCTGTTGATGTCATATTCTGGCTTGTCTATTCGTTCTGTTGATGTCATATTCTGGCTTGTTGATCAGAGTCTATTAATTGAAAACGTGACTAAAATAATCGGATTGGATCAGGTGATTTTTCCTAGTCCTCAAGGATCCAGTTTTGGTGCTTCTGTGTTCACTGCCGACGAATTTATAGGTATTTAACAGAGACAAGTAGTACACGAAAGAGACGTCTGCTGTTGTGTCTAGTTCGCGCTTATGTACGGCTGGATGCGTAGGCTAAAATTCTACCACAGGAACGCTGTCGTACTGCTGGATTTCTTAAAGCAAAGGAGCTCGTATGTGACCTCATACATTCTTCTCTAGCTATGTGGCCCTCGCGCAGTCACTCCAACCCACATCAAACTACTAACCGATTTCTTTTTTTGTTGTTGTTGATGCGCCACTCATCGTACACGGTTGTATTTGCCCATCTGAGAAGGCTTACCGTTTCTGAGATGATTGCACCTAGGGCTCACTGCCATGCCTCCTTTAAAGTCGCTTAAATGACGAGTCTTTCCCATATTGCCGCCGTCTATGCTTCAAACTTCAGAATCCCATGTAGTGAGTTTATGATCTCATCTCAACGTCGTGGCTCCGTCTGTAAGTGATCATGTCAGACTGCTCTCGCGTGTCTGATTGCTATTGGATGTTCCTAATAATTTGCTGCTTCAGTATATGTTATGAAGAAAAAGTTCTTTTTCCCGGTGGTGGGTTCCAAACGCACACCACTTCACTCCGGAGTCAGTTGTTCCCCCAACTAAACTACCCCGACGAAGCTCATCGATGCAATTTTGCCGTCTTGCCATCTGCGTAACTCTGAGATGAGTGCGTCACATACATTCCCCCTTCCTCCCTCGAGAAAGATCTGGAATGGAATCATTGTTTTCCGGGTCAGCCAGCAAACCATGCTCGAAACATAATTCACTGCATAAAAAGGAATATCAAACAGTATTCATCGCTCTTTCTACGTTTATAAAAGAGTCACGGAAAAATTCTTATTGGCCGCCACCGGTAATTGAACATAGGGTCTTCCAGTAACGCACCGGACATGCTACCACTGCACCACAGCGGCCTCAAATTCTGGAAACTCGCATACGACTAACTGTCAAACCACATGGCAGGTTGCTTCTTGGAGCCCCGCCCAATGCTGGGGATTCACCTAAGATGGAAAGCCCTGGGTTCGATTCTTGGTGGCTGCCGATGACAATTTTTCCATAACTCACTTATAAACGTGGAAAGAGCGATGACTTCTCTTCTATATTCCTAATCCACGTAAATTGTGTGTATTAATTATTCATTCGCCTCCTACTTATTTGTTTAATTGCTGCTTTCCATATTTGGTGAATCCCCATCATTGTGCGGGGCTCCAAAAAGCAACCTGCCACGTGGTTTGGCAGTTAGTCGTATGTGTGTCTGGAGAATTTGAGGCCGCTGTGGTGCAGTGGGAGCATGTCCGGCAGGTAACTGGAAGACCCTGGTTTCGAATCCCGGTGGCGGCCAATGAGAAATTTTCCGTGACTCACTTATAAACGTGGAACGAGCGATGACTTCTGTTTGATGTTCCTAATCCACGTCAATTGTGTGTATTAAAAACAAAAAGGAATGTCGAAAACGGACTTCTCATTAATTATAGATGATGTATGGAAAACGCATCACACATTTTTCGAGACATTGAAGAAAGAATTCTGATTAATACCAAATGATGTGTGGAGAAAGCATCACGTCGTCTTCGAGACGTTAAAGAAGGAAATCTGATTAATGGCAGACGATGTATGGAAGAATCATCACACATTTTCCGTGACGTTGAAGAAGGAATTCTGATTAATGTCAGACGATGTGTGAAAGAAACATCACACATTTTTTTTAACCTCACGTCCAGGTGGTTTCACTTCATGTCCGGGTACCGATCTCAAGAAAAATCTTTTTTGCCGGTGGTGGGATTCAAACCCATACTTCCTCTCTCCGGACCCAGTTGTTCTCCCAACTAAACTACACAGACAAAGCTTATCGCTACAAATTTGCCTTCTTGACATGTGCGTCACCTCTGTAGTAGGCCACAATGCGCCTGCCAAGTAGTAATGAAGAAATATTCATGTGTATTTATCATCAGTTTCTATGCTGCTACCTGAAGTATTGGCGATTTGTTTCCTATATCCGTACCTGAAAGACAGAAGGTTTTCGATACTACGTTGGAGCATCAGGATAACTTTGACTAGCCCAATAAAGGTTGTTCAGTAAAATAACTGATTGCTGTCTAGACACGGTACCAAACAATGGAGATAATTGCAGATTAAAAGATGAACTTTTATTTACAACTTAAAACCATATATACATGCGAGAGATTTCAGACCCACTATGGGTCCATCATCAGACACCTCAGACTGGTGGTTCCGGGATTATAAAGTCGGGAAAAATTTATAAAGCCGACTTTATAATCCCGGAACCACCAGTCTGCGGTGTCTGATGATGGACCCATAATGGGTCTGAAAGATCTCGAATGTATACATGGTTTTAAGTTGTAAATAAAAGTTCATCTTTTAATCTGCAATTATCTCCATTGTTTGGTACCGCGTCTAGACAGCAATCAGTTGTTTTTAGTGTATTTAGTTGGAACGAATAGCACGGATGTTTGGAAGGTTGTTCAGGTTCGTCAGCTGCAGTTGTTGAATTTAAGTTTCTGGTACGTTTGTTGTCCTCGGTCGGGGTAATGGGTGCACACTCGAACGGAAAACGACAGATTCGAGTTCGAACCCCACTCCAGGGAAATGCAATTTTCAAGAATTTTTGACAGATTCCTTCATGGGAAACACTGATAGGATTTTTGACAGATTAGCTACACGGGGAAACACTACGGCGTTTCTGCGCCAATAATTGCATTTATATACACAGTGCGTCAAATAATTTTTAAGACTGGCGCTAGATTTCAGCCTACGGTGACGCCACCAGTGTAATCGCGAATGCGTTATAAACCGTGACCATCTGCTTGCTTTCTGCCAAAAGTACTGCGCAGTTGTTAAAGTAACTCAAACGAAACGGCCGTTCATTAGAGAAGTAAAATTGTTTTCATGTTGAATTATTGAGATGGAACAAAGGGATGTTATTATATTTAACGCAAAACTTGGTAAAAGTGCCTCAGAAACGTACCAAATGATGAAACAAGTTAATGGTGAGTTTTGTTTAAGTAGATCAAATGTTTTCCTGTAGCACAAACGTTTTTTGGACGGAAGAGATACGCTAGAAGATGATAAGCATACCGGAAGACCAAGTTCATCTACGACACCTGAGATTATTGAAAAAGTGCGTGATTTCGTGACAAACAATCAATGTGCTTCACTAAGAATGATGAAGAGTCTTTAAACATCAACAAAGAAACGATTCGAACCATCCTGCATGAAAATTTGAGCAAAACAAAAGTCTGTGCTAAATTTGTTCCACACTCATTAACCAATGAACAAAAATCAAGGAGAAGTGCACATTGCAGAGACATCATTTCAGCCGCTGAAAATGATCCAAACTTCTTAAAATCGATTGTTACAGGTGATGAAACATGGTGTTTTCAATGTGATCCTAAAACAAAGCGACAAAGTGCTGAATGGAAATACAAAAACTCACCACAAGCCAAAAAAAAAAACAAGAAACGTTTCATCGAAAATCAAAACAATGCTCATTACATTCTTCGATAGTAAGGGTAATATTATCCACAAAGAATTTGTTCCAAGTCGACAAACAATTACTGGTGAGTTTTATTTAAATGTTTTGAGGCGTTTGATGGGCAGAATTCGCCGCATTTGTCCAGAATATCGGGATGAAAACAGTTGGTGTTTGTTGCACGATAATGCACCCAGTCACACTTCACTTCTTGTTCGTAGATTTTTAGCGAAAAATAACGTCTGTGTGTTGAATCATCTACCGTATTCGCCTGATTTAGCACCCTACGACTTATCTTTATTCCCAAAATTTAAAATGACGTTAAAAGGGTGTTATTTTGATGAAATGTCGATCATACAAACAGCTTCGACGCGTGCTTTGGAGGCAATTCCGCAAAGTGAACTGGAACAGGCATTCGAATCATTATTAAATCGCTGTAACAAGTGTTTTGAAGCCGGAGGGACTTATTTTGAATAACAAACCAAAACAAATCAAAATTTCTTGTTTCTATTTCATTTTACAGACCCAGTCTTAAATTTTTTTTGCCACACTGTGTATGTCTGTCACGTATTAATAAAGAATTATTTCCTCATGGGAATTCGTTTTTCATCTATTTCTTTTTCGTGTTTCTTAGTATGAAAACCATCTTAATGTGCAAGTGTGGAATAGCAATGGTTCTAGTCAGGCGTTTTAGTGGAAACATCTTTTGAGTATGAAAATCATATAATTTAAACTTTCTTATTGATTACGTCAAATTTTCACTACATGAGAATTTCACTTCTGGGTAAAAACACACACACACACACGCACAATATTACCTGTATCTGTTGCCGAGATCTTCATAAGTCTCCAGCGTTGTACCTGAGGGAGATCTGAAATTGGAAGAAATTTGAAAATGTAAATACCTGTAATTAAGTGACTTTAAATAAAAATGGTACCTTTGCATGAAGGACATTTTACGGCATTTTCAAACTAGAACAACCTCAGCACAATTTTAAAGAACTAACAAGGCGACGCTTTGGAATTAACTAAATTTGGCTTCAAAAAAATAAGAGCCGACATAAACTACTTATATATCCAGAAACATTAAAAAAGCTTAAACTAAAGAAAACTGCTTTCGAGTTTAACGCTAAGCATGATAATTTGGTTAAAATATAAAACATTGCTCAAACTTACCCAGCTTCTTAGTACAGATTTTTCTTAATATGGTTTGAATTCATTCCACAGAACTTGCATGCATAAAACAAATGTTGGTTTTATCACAACGGTAAGCAACTGAAGTAATTGCGAAACAGTTGTTTTAAGGTCCTTTTTGCTTACTATGAAAGTATAAAAGTAATTTTGACAAGTAATTTAAAAAAACAGAAAGAAAACCCAAAAATATATTGCTGATCTTCGGAAAACATGTTCTTCATAGATACCGCAATGAACCGAGTTAGCTCTTGACGAAAGTTTACCTCTTCAAGCGACAGGTACACCTGAACTAATTGTTGCCCAAAATTTTATATGCTTCCCGAATAGCGAAGTTCATACAACGGCAAAGTTTTACGAAAGCTATAGTAAAACAATTGTCCTCCTCTCATCTCACCAGTATCAACCATTAACCGTCATCGGCGATAAGCGCTCGCTTCTATGACTTTTATTATCTTCTCCATGACACAAAGCATGATGGGAAAGATCTAGTTCCCCTGACACGGACATCATGCCACTGCAAAGAAATATGTCACTCAAAAATATTTTCTCTGCTTTCTTAAAATTTATCGCCATTTTTATAGCCCTCAGTCTAAATTACCACTTTGAGTAAGATATCTGAGGGCAAAGCAACACTTTCTGATGCCCAGGTTCACTCTTCCCGGGACCATTAGGCCAAACTTTTTACATAGCGAATATATTCTTCCGAGCTGATTTCAGTAAATTTTGCTAACCCCTACCAATTCCGTTCCAGCAGCATAACGAGTTATGACAACTTTCTACCATACCGTTTCACTTTTTTCCTCTCGATCTATTAATGCTTTTTTTAAGTAAGAAAGAAATGTTCCGCCTCAACAGACAATTACACATATTTTTGATAATTTTCCGAACGAATGAGGTAACATTACCATATTCAAATAACACTGGTAAGCTGGATCTTTACTATAGCAACTGGATTCAGTATCAGTTAAATTGCTAAAAGGTGACATAATCATTTTGCGACAGAGAATCTTTCATATTTTCTCTTGTTTTTAGAGGCATTATTTCTGTAGTGCTTCAAAATTCTCTTCCACACACATTATCATGAAGCAGTGCGTCAATAGATTTTTTTAAAGTAACTTTTGTTTTTTGTTAACGACCATCGTAAGCAACTCGATGGTTATAAGAAGTCACCTCTCCTTAATTTAGGGACATTGGTTCCAGTGAAAGGAAACATACAGTGCGTTAAGATAAATACAACATCCATGCCTCACCCCAGAATTCAAACCCGGACACATCTCGGACGAATGGTCAGAAGTCAGTCAGCGCTCAGACAACTGCGCCACATGTGGACGGACTCAGGTGCTTCAAAGTACGAAATAGATGTTTCAGGTTTAAGTTTACAAAGCGCCAAACGATTTATCAAATCAAATTACGTGTTACACTCACTTTACTAAAACTACGCTTGTTTTCAGAGTGTCACGCGAACTTTAAGATAAAAATATCGCATATCATTTTTATCAAAATTAAAAAGACCATTCCTAAACATTAAAAAATATATTCTGTATATCTGTTTAGAATTAACGTGTCGGCATGAAGAAATATTTCTAAATGTATTTAGAAATAAATTCAAGTAATATTTCTTACTTTTTTAGTTTGCAATTACAGATAGTAAATGAAATTTTACCTAATTGGGCACTGATCACCTTAACTTAAATTTCACATTACGTGTGACAGTACTCGGTAAATATTCATATACAGCATCAAACATCTTGCTCTTAATTTTCAATGTGTGGTAAAGGACCTAAGGAACCGTAAGTATTTTGGGAACATACTAATAATGCTTAGAACAGGCTAAACCAACACATTATTCTTAGAACTGATTATTACTTAGTCCAGTGCCTGTGTTTTAGTTAAGCTAATGAGATGTATAACGAAGTAAATTTCTCCGTCATTTTTGGTCTACGCCGGGATTCGAACCCGAGGCTGCTTATTCCGGAACAAGTCGCTCTACCAACTGAGCTACGCAGACATTTATTCTGATTCCTATCTGTCTTTATATCGTGTGCGTCCTGCTGGCAGGTACGTCACATCTCCCCCCCGAAAGAGGGCCGGGGGCATGGCCCACGGGTCAGCCGTGACGATGAATCGTTGCAGGCAGCCATCCACTGTAGAACGTGAGAACTCCCAGTCAATCTGCTGTGTGGAATGGAACATCACACATTTTTATTTTTCGCTGGAGAAGGAATTCTCTGATTTTTCCTGTCTCGCGGTGTGGAAAGAACATCACACCAATGCGAGATTTTGAACGGCCGGGTCATCCGGATAGTTCGGGCGCCATTATAACGAAGTAAATTTCTCCGTCATTTCTGTCCACGCCAGGATTCGAAACCGGATCCCCTCATTCCGGAATAAGTTGCTCTACCAATTGAGCTACGCGGACGTTTTATTCTGATTCCTATCTGCCTTTATGTCGTGTGCGTTCTATGGGCAGGTACGTCACAGACGCATTTTATCAAAGTTTTTGTTTTTTGAATATGATGAAACAACTTTAAAGATCAATATTCGCTCAGGTAAAATACTAATATAGATCAAAAACGTGTTAACGTAAACACGTTTTTAGTACTTGATAAATATTTTCCAGGGCACATCTTTTGAGGCGTTCAATTCCACAGTGTAATATTGAGTTGCCTTGAAATTATCTTCGCGTTCCGGTAGTAGATGTCGTTGGTAATATTTTAAAGTTTGCATTGCAACATGATATATACATATTCTGAAAGGTGCGATTTCCAACACGTCCATATAAAAAGAGTTCAGGGTGATCAGTTGTGTTCGTTTGACGTAGGTTTGAAAATGGGAGACACCAAGGTTCATTTTTGTGACTCAAAGCACTTCTTTTCTATTGCAATAGTCAAAATGTAACGCAAACGCAAGAAAACGCTGTGTATGGGGATGATGCTGTAGCGGCTAGACTGTAGGAGCATTGGCTAGTAATGTTTCGTCGACGAGATTGCTCACTCGCCAATAAACTACGCTTTTAAAGACTTATTAAAGTTGATGACGACCAAGACAAAGTATTTTAAGCGAAAGCAACAAACAGAATACGACCCTAGCAACTGCGCGCCGAGCATACTGCACACATCTAACTGCATCGTGGCACCGCATTTGGCAAAATTTAAATATATGAATTACCTTTCATCTGGATACTTCACGATTTGAGAGAGGAAGTGCTGTCGACCGCACATCACTGTGCAACTCACCGTTCAAACGGAATAAAAACCATTCATCTCTCAAACGATTGGTGTTGGGTGATAAGAAATGGATTATGAACACTAAAGAGGGGCAGAAAAGATCGTGGGGTAAGAGAGAGACCAGTCATCATTAACTACTCCCGACGCCAGTTTGCATCCCAGCAGTGTGTGTATCAGGACTGAAAGGAACTCGTGTGTTGCGAGAATGTGCCGCCGAGCTACCGAACGATTAATTTTGATAGGTATTGTTTCCAGTTGTACAAGCTGAAGGCCGTGTTTGATTGCAGCCGCGTAGCTCCAGCCCGATGAATTTAAAAAAACTTACTGTAAATCCTGAAATACTGAGAGTAATGATGGAATTGGCAACAACGTTTTATTTTCTCTTTACAGAAACACTTTTGTTTCAGTCATATTTAGAAATGGTGAATGTCTGACTATATGGAAGAACTGTGGATATTTCATCGATAGTAACTATTACTCATGTAGTAATGGTCAATAATCTTAGCATGATTGTTATTTTTGCTGATTCTTTCCAATAACACAGACTTAAAATTGAAGATACGTAGGTGATAAATTTCTAATGGCCCAAATCCCCGAGACAGTTATAGTTGTACGGGATTGCATGAAATCTTATGAATAAGTTTTTATCAATATATAAAATGCTACTTTAGGAAAATCTGGTATGAATACAAAACAAGGTTAAAAAAAAAGGCAGCAGTGGTTTTGCATTATCTGCTTTGTGTTAGATACCATTTTAGACTCATGATTTGCAAAATCCAAAATAGTATGAAAAAATTGACTGAGAAGTCGTTACCTTTTTCACTTCCCGTTATTTTGTATATCCACGTCTTAATAATGGATATAAAAAGAAAGTAAAAAAACAAGAAGAACTTTGAAGGACCACTTATGAATTGTTTCCATTTAAATAAATGACAAACTATCTCGATAATGAGAAGGATTAGAACGTTTTAACATTGATTAGTACTAATGGTATAACAAATCGTTATATGAACGCCGTTTTTTTTGTAGAAGAGAGTAATGCATTAAATATGAAACAGATTCGAAATACGGAAACCGTTCGAATGAGAGATTTGGCTTTGGCCAATGTTCTGAATGTCTGAATGGGACTTCTTGACAATTCGTTTAACATATCAAATTGGCTTTTCTCCAGTTAGAGCCATTGAAACTACAAAAAAAAATTCGTAGTAAAACGATTTTAATGCTGAGATTCTCTATATGATCAAAGGTATCTGCACACCCTTTTTGAGTAGTAGATTTGCCTATACATACGTTACAACCATAGTCCATGTAGGTATAAAAAGACATACGTAACCTGTCAAACTTCATAGACTAGCATTAACAGTAGAATGGGTCGTACGGCAGAGCTCAGTGACTTTCAACGTGCCACGGTAACAGGATGCCATCTTAGCAGCAAGTCAGTTCAGGAAATTTGTGCCCTACTGCAGGTGCTCTGATCAATTGTAAGTGGTGTTATTCTGAAGTGCTAACGCTTAGGAGCAACGACAGCGCAATCGAGAATTGGTAGCTGCGCAAAATGGCGACTGCTGAAGCGGGTGGTGCAAAATAGAAATCACCTGTCCTCGATTTCAACACTCGCCCCCGAGTTCCAGAATGACTCTGGAAGCAACGTCAACAACATAACAGTTCCTAGTTCCTGAAAGCTGAAGAGAATGATAAGAATGATAGCTGAAGAGTTCCTAAAAAGAAGAGTGATAGACAAAATGTTCCTAGAAAGCTGAAGAGAATGATAGTTCCTAGAAAGCTGAAAAAAATGATAGTTCCTAGAAAGCTGAAAAAAATGATAGTTTTTATTTGCTGAAGAGTTCCAAGAAAGCTGAAGAGAATGAGAGTTTCTAGAAAGCTGAAGAGTTCCAAGAAAACTGAAGAGAATGAGAGTTTCTAGAAAGCTGAAGAGAATGAGAGTTTCTAGAAAGCTGAAGAGTTCCAAGAAAGCTGAAGAGAATGAGAGTTTCTAGAAAGCTGAAGAGAAATGACAGTTCTTAGTTGCCGAAGAGAATGATAGTTTCTAGAAAGCTGAAGAGAAATGACAGTTCTTAGTTGCAGAACAGTTCCTAGAAAGAAGAATGATAGTTCTTAGTTGCTGAAGAGTTCCTAGAAAGAAGAACGATAGCTGAAGGTTTTCTAGAAAGCTGAAGAGAATGATAGTTTTTAGTTGCTGAAGAGTTCCTAGAAAGAAAAATGATAGTTCTTAGTTGCTGAAGAGTTCCTAGAAAGAAGAATGATAGTTCTTAGTTGCTGAAGAGTTCCTAGAAAGAAGAATGATAGCTGAAGTGTTCCTAGAAAGCTGAAGAGAATGATAGTTCATAGAAAGCTGAAGAGAAATGATAGTTCTTAGTTGCTGAAGAGCTCCAAGAAAGCTGAAGAGAATGATAGTTTCTTGAAAGCTGAAGATACCCGAAGAGTTCCTAGAAAGCTGAAAATACCTGAAGAGTTCCTATAAAGCTGAATGATAAATGAAGATTTCATAGAAAGCTGGAGATAATGATAGTTCCTAGAAAGCTGAAGATACCTAAAGAGTTCCTAGAAAGCTGAATGATAGATGAAGATTTCCTAGAAAGCTGAAGAGAATGATAGTTTCAGAATGACTTTGAAAGCAACGTCAGCAACATAACAGTTTCTAGAAAGCTGAATAGAACGTCAGCAACATAACAGTTCCTAAAAGCTGAAGAGAACGTAAGCAACATAACAGTTCCTAGAGAGGTGAAGATAAATGATAGTTCTCAGTTGCTGAAGAGTTCCTAGAAAGCTGAATGATAGATGAAGATTTCCTAGAAAGCTGAAGAGAATGATAGTTTCAGAATGACTCTGGAAGCAACGTCAGCAACATAACAGTTTCTAGAAAGCTGAAGAGAACGTTAGCAACATAACAGTTCCTAGAAAGGTGAAGAGAAATGATAGTTCTCAGTTGCTGAAGAGTTCTAAGAAAGCTGAAGACAATGATAGCTCCTAGAAAACTGAAGATTCCTGAAGAATTCCTAGAAAGCTGAATGATAGCTGAATATTTCCTAGAAAGTTGAAGATTCCTGAAGAATTCCTAGAAAGCTGAATGATAGCTGAATATTTCCTAAAAAGCTGAATGATAGCTGAATATTTCCTAGAAAGCTGAAAGAGAATGATAGTTTCAGAATGACTCTGGAAGCAACGTCAGCAACATAACAGTTCCTAAAAGCTGAAGAAAACGTCAGCAACATAACAGTTCCTAAAAAGCTGAATAGAACATCAGGAACATAACAGTTCCTAGAAAGCTGAAGAGAATGTCAGCAACATAACAGTTCCTAGAAAGCTGAAGAGAATGTCAGCAACATAACAGTTCCTAGAAAGCTGAAGAGAATGGGCATCCATGTTCAAGCAGTCGCACGCACGCTTAATATCAACAAGAGCACCGCCAATCGTCGGTTGGAGCTCAGTGCCAGTTGGCTTTGACGGCGTTAAAACGCGTTCGCTGAAGTGATAGATAACGATTTACCATCCGAAAGTATAAAGGACGAGTTTAGGTGTGCCGCTACCTGCTCGACTTTGTTGTGCCAACTATGAAGTTTGGTGGAGAAAGCATTTTGCTCTGTGGCTGCGTTTCATGGCTTGGTACAGGCCCTCTTGTTCCAATGCGCTGAACTCTTAACGCTACTTCCCATAATGGCATTCTAGACATTTCGTTTCTTCTAAAATTATGGCAACAGTTCTGTGAAGGCCCTTTCCTTTACCAACAGAGCGATACCCTCATCCACAAAGTGAGGTTGTTGTGGGAATGGTTTGACGAAATAGCTGTAGAAGTATTAGACTCGCCCACACAGAGCCCCAATCTCAACCCTATGTATACGCCGACTGCGAGCCAGGCTGAACCTCCCGACATCTGCGATCGACCTAACTAATGCTCTTGTTGAAGAATGGAAGTCAGTTCCTATAGCAATATAGTGTATGAAAATCAAATGAAAAGCATTTCCAGCGCAGTCGAGGCAGTGATACAGTAAATGGTGGACCAACTGAATACTAATTCCTTTCCTATTTCAAGGAGTTTGGGGATACAAATGATATATACTTTTCTTTGTGTTCAAATCAACAAGAAAGATACACATGTGTACTTCTTTTTGTTTTGTTTCAAGTTTTGTAAACCACCATGAGCCGCCTTTAGACCTTAATGTAATCAACAATTCTTAATCTAGGGCTATTGTTTCCAGAGGGGTGGAGAAAGCCAGTGCTGTGAGACAAGCTCAATACCCTTACTTCATCCGAGACTGCTGCCTGGACTCAGCTCGGATGACTTGCCGGAAACCTACGCATCTGACCACTCGACAATTCCACTAATGTAGGGGAAATTTTGAATGAGAGTCTGTTCTGGTCTTCAAATAAAAAAAATCATTGTATTCCTTGTTACCACGAATCAGAGGTGCTTATGACGTGAACTGTACAGCACTACTGGAAGTACTGCGGAATGTTATTACTTGGTCGCTGTCACACTAAAACAGCTTAACAAACTATATTCGTAACAACAGTAGTGGTTGTGTTCATTATTTCCTGAAATAGGGGTGAAAGTACAGTGAATTATATGCGAATTTTCTTTGTTGCAGTAAAAAAAGGAATTTATTTAATAAAATATCGTAAAGATGTCAGTCTATTGAATTTATCTCATAGATTTGCAAGAACGGTAAATTTTCTGCTATTAGATTCGAGCAGCATTCTTAGCACGTCTTTTGTAAAATATATCGTGCTGATGTTATCAGTTTGTGTGTCCGTCCGTTTGTGGGCACCATATCTATGCAACTATAAGTCCGATTTGAAAAATTATTTTTGCACTGGCAAGCTTGAAATACGCGAATAATGATCCTTTATTTTATTTTATTTTTGCGATGTACAATTTCGCTACTAGAGGACGTAAGTGCAGATCAGATGATATCAAATTCAAAATACATTTTATTCTATATATTTTTTTCTAAGAATCCGATTGAAAAAATTCTGTTAGCTTTCGATTCCGTTGTATTAAAGAGTATTTTCGGTATATTCATTTTCTCGAATTACGCATAGATTTTCCGCTAGGGGGCACAAAAGTAAAGTGCGTTTTCCCCGATATCTCTACTTCTAAAACTCCAAATTTCAATATTTTTTTTCATTGGATACAGCTCCTCGTGAAAAATATTTTGCATATATTTCCTAATTTCTAAAATTCGTTTATAAACCAATGACAAAAACATTTTCGCAATATTTTCTTTTTTGAAATAATGCATGACTTCTCCGCCAGGGGCCTGATATATATATATTTATTCTATTTTTGTCAATATCTCTGCTTCTAATGGCCCGATTTCAAAAATTCCTTCTTTATTGGATAGAATACCCGGTGCAAGATGTTTTTCATATATTTTCAAAAAACTTTAAGCAATTCCTAGACTTTCCGCTAGGAAGTGTTAAGGTAAATTGTTTTTTCCCTATTATTTTGCTTATAAAGCTCCAATTTGAAAATTTCTTCCTGTGTCGTATACAGCTTCTGATGGGAAATGTTTCCCATATACACTGATGGAAAAAATCCCTACACCAAGAAGGGGTTGTGTTAGAAAAACGACAGTTGGTAGGCGGTGAGAGTACATCTGTAAGATGACGTCTATGCAAATTTCGCGCTCGGCGCATGCGTGTGGCGCTAGTAGCGCCCTTCGGAACATGCAAAGCAGGTTTGCTGTAAATACGCGCTGTAACGTTCGTGAGCGTTAGTTATCGTTCAGATTCGACGTAGTGTGCTGATGTTAGTCAAGAATGCCTTTAAGAAGACGAAGAAGCCATTATCAACAGCTCACGGAGTTTGAACGAGGTCGTGTAATAGGGCTACAAGAAGGTGGATTCTCGTTCCGCAATATTGCAGAACGACTTGGCAGGAACGTAGCCACTGTGCATGATTTTCGCAGCGGTGGTCAAGGGAAGGTACTGCCTTAAGAAGACCGGGTTCCAGCCGGCCACGTGGCACTACTGAGAGGGAAGACCGCCGTATACGGCGTGGCGCATCGTACCGCGTCTGCGGCAGCAATTCGAGCTGCAGTTGCCACTACAGTGACACAACGAACTGTTACAAATCGGTTACTTGAAGGACAGCTCCGAGCCAGACGCCCTGTAGCGTGCATTCCACTTACTCCAAACCACCGCCGTTTGTGACGTCAGTGGTGTCAAGCTAGAGCTCATTGGATTACGGAGTGGAGATCTGTTGTGTTTTCTGATAAATCCCGGTTCTGCCTGGGAGCCAGTGATGGTCGTGTGTTGGTTAGAAGGAAGCCAGGTGAGCGCCTGCAACCAACCTGTCTGCGGCCGAGACACACTGGACCTACACCTGAAGTTATGGTCTGGGGAGCAATTTCCTATGATAGCAGGAGCACTCTCGTGGTTATCCCACGCACCCTGACGGCACAGTTGTACGTCGGTCTGGTGATTCAACCCGTTGTGCTGCCATTCATGAACAGCATTCCAGGGGTGTTTTCCAACAGGATAACGCTCGCCCGCATACCGATGTTGTAACCCAACATGCTCTAGAGAGCGTCGACATGTTGCCGTGGCCTGCTAGATCACCAGATCTTTCACCAATTGAGCACGTATGGGACATCATTGGACGACAACTCCAGCGTCACCCCCAACCAGCATTAACCGTCCCTGTATTGACAGACCAAGTGCAACAGGCATGGAACTCCATCCCACAAACTGACATCCAGCATCTGTACGACACAATGCATGAACGTTTGCGTGCTTGCATTCAACATTCTGGCGGTTACACCGGTTATTAATGTACCAGCATTTCACATTTAAAATGGCTGTTCTCGCGCTTACAATAAGCTGTGATCTTGAAATCTTAATCGATTAAATATGTTATTTATACAAATGTATTGCCGCCATTTCATTCTTCTACAACTATTTTTTCGTGGTGTTGAGATTTTTTTTTCCGTCAGTGTAATTCCTAGTATTTGGTAAAGAATGGTTTAGTCATCAGGGGGCATAAGTGTTAATTTCCGGTCCCGGACGATTCGTTCAACGACGATTGGTCCAATGCCGATTCGTCCAAAGGGACGATTGGTCCAATGCCGATTGGTCCAATGTCCGATTCGTCCAATGGTATCATCTTAATAACGGTAAACTTTTTTATTTTCCAGAAAGGAATAATAATTTAAATTATTCTCTTCTTTATATCCTTTTGAAAGATAATTTCAGTATATTTAGTAATTGTAAACATTTTACATAAACCTGGTAAAAGGCACTCAATGGAGCATTTTCCAGCTGTTTGCAAAGCACCTAGGCCGCGGGCATTTTTTGAAGATTTTAATTTACAACCTAGATATTTGGTATTTGCAAATATGTTATAAAACCTAATAAAAGGCACTCATCCTATCATTTCTCAGGTCTTTACGAGGCACCTATGGCCACGGGCCTTTTTAGAAGATTTTGAGTTACAACCTAGATATTTGGTATTTGTAAACATTCTATAAAACCTTATAAAAGGCACTCATCGTATCATTCCTCAGGTCTTTACGAGGCACCTAGGCACCGGGACTTTTTAGAAGATTTTAAGTTACAACCTAGATATTTGGTATTTGTAAACATTATATAAAACCTTATATAAAAGGCACTCATCATATCATTCCTCAGGTCTTTACAAGGCACCTAGGCCCCGGGCCTTTTTAGAAGATTTTAAGTTACAACCTAGATATTTGGTATTTGTAAACATTTTATAAAACTTTATAAAAGGCACTCATCGTATCATTTCTGAGGTCTTTGCTAGACACCTAGGCCGCGAGCCTATGAATAAATATTTCGTGCTTAAATGAAAGCGCAATATTTTTAACTTGATTTAATATGGAAACGTTATGAATATGACATCGGTAGAATAAAAAGTCCTAAAAAGGCCTAGGCCTAGAGCCTATGACTTAATATTCTGTGCCTAAGTAAAAGCTCAATATTATTAACTTGATTTAATATGTAAACGTTATGAATATGACATCGCTGGAGTAAAAACTGTTGAAAAGGCCACTGTTCAAACCCCGACCAGTTGTTTCCATTGGGCAGTTGGCGGAAAACACCACTGCATTATACAAACAGAAACGGAACACTAGTATTTTATGTTATTTCATGTAAAAGAGAAACATTGAAGTTGATAGAACGGCTCGTACATCAGTAACTTCATACGGCAGCAAGGACAGTATAACAAGAAAACGCGATTCCAAAATTAAAAAAAAAAAAAAAGAAATCTGTAACCACAATATTACGCATGAAATGTAACATTATTTTACATTCTTTGGATTACCGGTACTTTCGTTTAACATCGGAGATAGAATCAGAACAGATGAGACTTTTATAGCACGAGTAGCACTTCGGACAGATAGCACGGAATTGGACCAATCGTCCATTGGACGAATCGGCATTGGACCAATCGTCCATTGGACGAATCAGCATTGGACCAATCGTACCATTGGACGAATCGTACCTTTGGACCAATTGTCCATTGCACGAAAAGTCCCTTTGGACGAATCGGCATTGGACCTATCGCCGTTGGACGAATCGTACCAGACCCGTTAATTTCTACTTCTGATATATTTGAAGAAAACTCTGAGCTCCTGGGAACTCCACCGAAAAAAATCTTTTGTTGGACCGATACCACTCACATCGAAAAACCTTTTGAAAATACTTTCTACCTAAAATAGTGCATGGTTTTCCCGCCAGGGGACGTAGATGCATATTTTGCATTTGTCGATATCTCTGCTTCTAAGCGTCCGATTTGAAACATTCTTTCTTTGTTGCAGACCGTTTCCACTGCGTTTCTCATATAACTTCAAAATTTTCTTAACGCTCAAGTCTGCAATCAGAGGGCGTAAGTTTACGATTCCGTTTACAACAGTATCTGCGGGATATTAAACACCGGATTAAAAAACTTCTTTCTTCGGTTATATACTACTGTTTTCCACACCGGTTCGATTGACTTTGATTAGCTTTGAAAAATTTAATCCGCGTCAGAACGGATTCAAAAGACGTGCTGTGCTGATAACTTCAGAAAAATCGGTGTCATCTTTCTTTTAAGTAAAATTCTTTTGTACCAGCATTCAACTATAACTTGGGGATTTTTATCATTACCTAATTTTAGAGTTATTTTAACGTTGACAGCTGTTAATTAACGTTAATCACTTTCTACAATCATAATCCCTAGGGCAGCATGCTTTCCAAGTAGCAGTTAAGTATTATGACTATTTGTATTTCTCTACCTTTTGAGGCAAGCATGCTGTTGATTTTGTAGCTACCTTCTGTTTCATTCTCGTGTTCTTGCGCTGTTTAATAATGCCAATAATGTCGTCAAGAATTCCACGTACAATGCAGTCATCACTGCGTCATATCCGCTTCTGGTGAAAACACTCCAAGTTTCCATCTCCTTTTCACAGAAATACTGTACTTCATTTATTGGAGTAAACCAAAAGAATCTCAGATTATGATGTTGCGAAACACCAGGGAAATTAATTTCTACGATTTCGGTACAAAGAAGAAACTTCAAATATATAGAAACAAATTTTGTTGTTTCAGACGCTAAAATAAAATTCTAAAGGGAGAATAAATGCATAAGCTACTGAATGAGATCCCTTTCGCGGCTTCGTTTGATCTAGAAACTTGAGTATCTTAAGCTTGACGCAGTAAATTGTTGTTCCCGCCTTTGTCTGTTATTTACTTTTTTTTTCGATTTATTTTGCTTTTAAAAAGAAACTATTCCAAATCCGGTAGAATATATAATTACAACACTTATTTGTTCAGCTTTAGAAGGTGAACGCCGTTTTAAAATAAATTTTCTTTTTCACCTAAATGAGCGTATCAGGAGGTAAACATTTTCAATTAATCATGAAAACATGTTGAGTAAAAATAATAGAATTTGTTTGCCAAGGATACTTCAGTCGCAAGAATATCAGTTATTTTATTATTTAAACACTAGTTCTAAGCATTTGAAGTACAAAAACGCACGACAATTATATTAATAAACAAGAAAGCTTAATTTAAGAAATATCAAAGCTCTACGTCTCCTATGACGAATTTTTTTAGGTTTTACGTCTAACATTTGCGAATTTCTGTTTTAAGAAACTTCTCTACTCAAACGCTTTTACAGCAGCGTGCAAGTCGTGATCTCAAAAAATGTTATACTGATGTAATATTTTTTTCTTGATTTTTTTAAATACATTCTTTTTCTCGATTTAACAATTCATCATGCACAATATCATTCTTTAGGGTGTACAAATGTATTAATGCAGTGCATTTTGAAATTAACAGCACGATTTTTTTAGGATGAGAATCAACCAAGAGTAGCCAGCGAAAATCCAGGAGGTTTTTCGTTATTGTTTAGTGCAAATGTAGACAGAGTCAGGAAATGTGGAATTATTCTTGTATGCGCAGGAGAATAGATTCAACTTTGCATTTTCTGAAACATCTGCAAGTCTGATACTCAACCGTTTCACAAGGAAAAATACAAGAGCTGCAGTTTTTCTTGCCTACACATTTCATTTTCATAAAACACTCAGTGCCATGATTTAAAACACTCCGTGCCATAAACACTCTGCCTCTGAGGCTAAAACCTGATATTTACTCTTTAATCAAACAATATGATGTAGAAAGTAGCAGGAGTACAGTATTTGATTTCCATTCCATTAGGTTTGTGATAAAGTCTTTTCATTCCAAACCTCGTTAGTTATTCATTAACATTGTCACTTTTGACTGCACAAATAAAGCAGAACGAAATTCTTACGGAAATACCTTGAGGCAGTTTGCATTTTAGAGTATTTACCTACGTTTTTCAGAGAGAAAACTGCATCACCTCCCCTCAGTTTGCTTTTAAGATTAAACTGATGAAAATAAGTAGTAAGTAGTGTATAAACACATTTTAAAAAGAAAATAGCATTTGTAAAAGCATTACAAATATCTCAGACTAGTAGAATCTCTCGCATTTAAAAATTCTGTAAAAGTAATTAAAGTAGGGCTGTTTACTATAAGCATGAAATATTTTGCTCATATTTTTTACGTGATACATCCTAGCACTCTTTGCCTTCTGCTTTCACTACGAATAACGCTGAAGTTCAGCTCATGGGTAAGCTGAATTTACGGCGGTCACGTCATTTCTGCAAAGCCGCCTAGGTGGCTGGGTGGTCATTTTCTGACTAGTCGCCCAAGCTGGGCTGAGACAAGCATGGGTGGAACATCTGTCTCATGGCCCAGGGTCCTTCCTACACCCTTAAACTGGCAGCCCCAAATTAGGTACGGGAGATGGCTTATAGCCATTAGAGTTGCTCAGCGCGATCGTTAAACCAAGAAACAACAACAACATCATTTCATTCAAACTAACTGCTCATTTCAGAATTTGGCTGTTTATCCATTTTGATAACTTTTTAGACAGATAAATCTGGATCACTTATCAATATACCCGTCTTGCTGTGAGCTTAGTATCGCCCCTGCTCAAAATTGTATTGGAAAAACAAATTTACACTTTGGATATGTGTGATGTTCATTAAACTTTAAATTTGGTTTTTGCTTCCACGGTGGAGCATAGTTTTTTCATTATCCAACGTTAACTGACACAGAAAACGCCACACGATGGAAAAATGAGCGAAATGATACAAAACTTTCCATATATAGGAAAGTTGACACAGAAAACGCCACACGAAGAAAAAATGAGCGAAATGATACTAAACTTTCCATAAGTAGGAAAGTTGACACAGAAAACGCCACATGATGAAAAAATGTGCGAAATGATGCAAAACTTTCCATAAATAGGAAAGTTGACACAGAAAACGCCACATGAGGAAAAAATGTGCGAAATGATGCAAAACTTTCCATAAGTAGGAAAGTTGACACAGAAAACGCCACACGAAGAAAAAATGTGCAAAATGATATAAAACTTTCCATAAGTTGGTGGGCAAAAAGTGTTTTAATTTCTGAGGCATCATATGAATGCGATGGGCAAGGCGAATAATTTCGCCTAAGTCAGCAATTCGTATAAACGCCATATTTGGTCATATATTCGGCTACGCAGGATGACATCACTTGAAAAACTCCCCGGATGATGTCCTGAGGTATGGCAAATCATGTGTCGTTGACCTGTGTCCACAATTAATCGACATTGCGAGGAGATCGTGCAAGGGCGTTAAGTTGCCTGCTAATGGCGATCCACACATTCTCTATTGGGGTGATATCTGGCAATCGTGCTGGCCAGAGAAGCACCTGGACATCTTGTAGGCACTGACCTGTGATGCTAGCAGTGTACGGACAGGCCTTACCTTTTTCAGACTAAGCTTCAGGGATACCACGGATATACGGCAACAAAATGTGTTGCAGAAACTCGCCGAAGTATAGTCGTGCTATCATTGTACCCACAATGTGTGTACTGGAGGAGAACAGCAATTGGAACCAACAGTGCCCAATATTATGACAGCAGGATAAGGAACATGACGCTCATGGATAGCAACAAGCCCATCTCGGTGTTCACGTGGTCTCCAGATTTTTAGTCTGCGATCGTAGGAGTTGACACAGAAGCGAGACTCGTCGTTGTGAACATGGTTCCATTCATTATACTACGCATGTCTGGTACGGCACCGCAGCTATTTTGCTGGACGATGGGGTGCAGTGAGTGGCATTGGTCACAATGGCTTGCAAGAGAGCAAACCTTCCTCAGTCAATCTAGGATTCATAGTCCGTGTCGATCAGTACTAAGATGGGCGGAGCTGAAGCCCGAACTGGGCTCGGAATGCATAATACTTACTGAAGTTCGGGTTCGGGCTGTAAAAGAGGGTGATAATGTTTTTCTTCTTTTTTTTTTTTAATTTGATTTTGTATGATTTTTTACACGAGACGTTTTTACACTTTCTAGTTGTTAAATAGCAACTAGAAAGTGTAAAAATGCCCTGCCGAGTTCCCATCTAGACCTTGTTGCCGAAGAGTCTAGATGGGAACTCGACAAGGGCTATTCATTCCGGACTTCGGTAACAAATACCATAGGCCATGAATTACTGAATTTCTTCTAAGGCAAAGTCCCTTTAAGAACTATAGATAATAGATAGCAGCTGACGAACGTTTGCTCCCTACCTCAACGGAGCAGCTCCCTGCTAATTCTGTTGAGGAAGGTGCGGTGTAGATTGCTGTGCCTTCCGATTATTCCTGATGATCGGACCTCCGAAGCATTTCAAGAAGAAATGAATGCTCAAAGAATTTATGGAAAAGGATTGACATCTTTTGCCCACTCGGCAGTTGAGAACGACATCGGTTAATTGTCGGGGAAGAAAGACTGGAAATCTGGAAAACATTTTTTTAATGTCTAAGCAGGTTAATAATATTTTTCCGGCTCGTTTGAGCTCTAGCTGTATCTTGCAATATAAAATTCAGGCTCGGGCCGACGTACTTCGGGATCGGACAGGCTCGGGCTCTTAAATTTGAGCCCGAACTCAGCTCTGGTGTCGATACGTCACAGCTACCCATTCGCTTCGTCGAATACCTTCCGCTGTGTGCAGCTTCAAGTCGACGCCGAATGCGGCAATCGAGTCGTACGGGCATCCACCTGCATCACCAGTCTCACTATGGCACGTTGCGATCTCACAACCAGTGTCGTTACAATCGGCGGATAGTTCTTGAATCCCGATGCGTTTAGACCGCGAATCAATGAAGAAAAAAACCATTCGGACGTATCCCTAAGATGACTTCTTAAGTAAAGGTCTCAACGTCATGGTAAGATTCCCGATGACATCGCCTAGGCAGTCTCACTCCTTACACGTGCTTTCGCTACCGATATTCCTCCAAAGCGGTAACTCTCACACACAGGTGAGGGTGACCAAGTTTGTCTAGGCACACCGGAACCTTTTGCCATCTTTTCTCCCACACGTATGATGAGATTGGTTAGCAACTATGATCATGAACATAACTCAACTGTCGACACATTCCCACCAATTTTCATACCTACCAATTATATACATACCCGCCAATTTTCATACCAACCACATACACAACGATTATACACATACCCACCAATTTTCATACCCACCACATATCCACCAATTTTCACATCTCTCTGGCAAATATTTCGTGTTGTGGCCCTTCCTATGCCGAGCAGTGTGTTTATGGCAGCTGGGTATAGATTTCTAATTTTTAAGGTACCTTCGATTCTGGTGGAGTAACTTGGCCATTTTCCCCTTTTATATCGTACAAACCTACACCGAAGAGCCAATCCACTATGACCAACCACAGCCTAGATAAACAAACGCGCCTGGAGAACGAACGGTGGCGCTGGTGAAGTTGACAGAGCAGTAATATACAATCGGAGGACCGGCTTTCGGTTAGTAGAGTGTTCAGAGTCAGATGGGAAAAGCTGCCGATTTATCGGAGTCTGATAAACGACATATTGCGATGGCTCGGCACCTCGGAACTACGATCTCGGAAACGGCGTGACCTGTGGGTTGTTCACGTGCCGATGTAGTAACTACGTATCAAAAGTGGTGCACAGAGGGCCAAGCGACGGAACGTCGTCCAGCCATGTGTCGTCCGCAGCTCATTGGTGCGAGAGGGGAACGAAGATATCACGCATTGTTCACAGCGACCGCAAGGGCACAGTGCGAGAAATCATCCAGCAGCTACAGCAGTGGTGACCACGGCAATGTGTCACAGCACACAGTTCATCACAGCCTTCTGCACATGGGCTTGCTTAGCCGAAGAGCCAGCAAGATCCCCATGCTCACTGCTCGTCATCGCCAACAACGCATGAAATGGGACCAAGATCATCGATATTGACTATTCGTGATTGGACGAAGATAGTGGTCTGGTCTGACGAATCAAGATTCTTAGTGCATCACGTAGACGGCTGAGTGCAGAAACACCGATTACCAACGGAGGCTATGGCACCTGAATGAACTATTTGGTGGAAACAGGAAAGCGGAGGCGGTCTGTTTGCTCCCAACAGCTATGCTGTGGGAGAAGCTTTCTTGGGACACATTAGGCCACATTATCCCGATAGCACAATCCCTGACATTTGTCAGGTATCTGAATATCACTGCGGACCACGTTCACCCATTCATGACAACTGTATTCCCTCCTGGTGATAGCCATTACCAAAAGGATAATGTGTCATGCCATACTGCCATAATCATCAAAGGGTAGTTCGAGGAACAAGCTGGTGATTTTATGTTAATGCACTGGCATCCAAATTCACCTGACATGAACCCAGTCGAACATTTGTGGTTCGATTTGGAAAAGCAGGTTCGTGCTTAATCACCACCGCCCCGAAATGTACGAGAACTGGAGGACTGCTGTTGGCATTATGCTACCAGATACCTTAGGATACCGGCGAGGCATCGAATCGATGCCTCGCCGAGTGGCCACGGTTTTGGGGAATAAATGGGGTTCTTCAGCTTATTAGGTAGGTGGTCATAATGTAATGTCTCATCGGTGTAATCTGAATAAACGCTTTCATATATTTTTTATACATTTTTGAAATGCACAAATGTCCATCTATGAAACGTATGGATATATGTGTGCATGTTTGTGCACCCCGCGAAAGTAATTTTGTTGTTATTAGTTGGGGAGGCAAAAATTTTATTTTAATCTTATAGTGTCAATCGCTGCTTAGAGTTTCTATACTTTTCAATTTTTTTTTGTACTCTCGCATCACACAAATCATACCTTCAGCCTTCATTATGGAACTTTTGTAGTACAATTTGAAAAACAAAATAATTGTTAACTATTTTCGTGCTTTCAGGTTTTACAAAATGACTGATCGTATTTGCAAAAACGGAATCTGTGATTTTTCCGCTAACAGCAGAAAAAGTCCCAATACGTAAACAAATCATTATAAATGGAAACTTTTTATTGTTCAATATTTTAGTATACATTTCATACTATTTTATTCTGTTCTCCACGTTACACTTTGATTTGGAAAAATAGACGTTTTATTTCGCTATTTTATATTGAGAGAATTTTTATTTATAATATTGCAAAGCTGCTAAGATTTTAGGTTAGGCCTACCTAGTTTCTTGAAATTACGTTGATGTTCTTTCTTCATATCCTTGCACATTATACAAAACACTTCGAACGATCGCATATTTTCATTTAGATGAATAAAATGAATTTTCATGGTGAAAATATTCCAAATATGTGGCGACAGTTAATAAATAAATACATCGCTCTTTCCACGTTCCAGAAACACACAGCAACCGAAAAATTGCTTTTCAGCCGCCGCTGTGGAATCGAACCAACAGAACTCTCGGTATCGCGCCGAGTGCGTTACCTTTACGCCACGGGGGCCAACAATCCACAGCGGCGGCTGAAAAACAATTTTTCGGTTGCCGGTGTTTCTGGAACGTGGAAAGAGCGATGTATTTATTTATTAACTGTCGCCACGTATTTGGAATATTTTCACCTTGGATCTCGCCCTTTGGATTTAACTGCTATAATATATATATAGCTAGTGCCGTTAATGCCCACCAGATGGAGACGTCTCAGTAGCTGAGCCCATATTACGGATTTATGATGTCAGTAGCTGACTTTAAAATACACATAGCACCGTGGATTGTTGGCCCCCGTGGATTGTTGGCCCCCGTGGCGTAAAGGTAACGCACTCGGCGCGATACCGAGAGTTCTGTTGGTTCGATTAAACAGCGGCGGCTGAAAAACAATTTTTCGGTTGCTGTGTGTTTCTGGAACGTGGAAAGAGCGATGTATTTATTTATTAATTATTATGAATTTTCATAGCGCGGGTTCAAAATGAAGATTAGAATTCAATGAATTATTGAATTGTTCATATAGGTATATCGATATGGATGTTATCAGGTATTGGATTGTTCAAAAATTTGGGTTTATAATAACCGATAATCATAATGTTTTATTGTACTGCAGATATAGAATTTCAAGTAATCGTCTGTAAAATTGAAACCACTTCGGAAATATAAAAACAAACCAATCCTCTATCAAATCGCCTTGTATAGACAATATCATTTTTCATTCACTCCAAAAAATCACGTTCAAGAGACTAGGTTGGCCTAACAAAAGTTTTAGCTGCTTGCAATATCATAAAAAAATTCTTCCAATATGAAAAAGTCCTGCGTACCGAATATAATGTCGCTTTTTCTAAAACAAAATATAACTTGGAGAACAGCATAAAACAGTACTGTATGAAATGCTTAATACAATCTTGAATGAAAAATACCACATAGTTTTGCTATTTGAACATAGGCCTAATATCAAATATACTGAATATAGTTTTATTGTTACCCAAGGGTGCCAAAACCGTGCACAGATTTATTATCAAAAATGAAAAATGACATCTGCTACCTCATCGTAACAGAAACCTCATATATTTAGTAATATCGTAAAATAAATTTTAATTTAAACGATAGCTCCCTTTAAAAATGCAGTAACACAAAAATACTTTTTCAAAAATTTTAGAAACTGTCATATATGGCTTCAGACACTTATATACTTTTCAAAGCTGAATTTTGTGTTACTCAGAGTTCATAAAGAGTGGTGCAAATTCTATTGTGAGATATTTTTCATTGCATTATGTTTCAACAGAACATTTGCTTTTGTTTCTACGGAACCGCTGGAAGCAAATATATGTGAATTGCAATATTTCATGTCACAGTCGAATTTGAAATGAATGCAATGTGTTCGTCTCATATACAAGAAACCCACTAAAGAAATAGCAACTGATATGAAAATTTGCATTTTAGATGAAGCTATATGGTTGGACCTAAAAATCCTGCAGCAACGGACCACAGAGTTTTAAAAGTAAAAGCAGAAGGCATTAAGACTTGGAACGCTGACTTCAATAATTCAAATGCTATGAAAGAAATGCGATGTTAAAAAATATCACGAAGGACTGGTCTTAACGACAAACTCCCAAAAGTTTCTTGAATAGGGACGAAACTCTGGTTACATGTCAGCCGTGGGCGATGACCATTTGCACTTTACTGCGGTAAATATTTTCTATATGATGCAACACCAAGAACTGAAGAGCAAGGCTATCATTTTATTCCCTTGCATAAAGTTCTCATAACAGGGAATACACCAAACCAACCATTTCCACAAGAGCTGAGGAATCCTTAATAATTCAATACGTTTGCGTTTCAAGTGGAGAATTACATTTTGCTCTAGGAAAGCCGACTTAAAATGGTGAGAATGCAGCCTAGAAAAAGGGATTCAATCTCAGTTCGAGAGCGTGTTGAGGTTGTCCAGAGTCGAAGGTATTCAGCAATTCCACGAACGAAGTCGTGAAGATGTGCTTAAAAATAGGATGTCGTTTCTATCTGCGGAAACGAGAAAAAAACAAGTGTATTATGGGACCATCTGGTTTCTCTCCAACTGTATGTGAGACATGGGATTTTCAAATATGAAACTTTGATACGTTCTCCTGAAAATAGCAAAAATATTTCTCTATATCTCTTACATTTCGAAAGCCTGAAATTTTGTGCATGAAATATTTGCGATTCACACTAGCAGTAAAGAAACGTAATGGATGTATAATATTTATAAACAGGCAAGACAAGTGAAATTAGTAGCAAATTATTTTGCCCCTAAATGTCACTTATCGGAAGGCATTAAACAAAAATTGCAGAATACACTACATTATCTGTATAGCATAACACATGACTCATTTGACCTAAAATGTCGTCTGATGCCGCAGATATACTGGAGTGAAAAATTAAATGATAGTTGTTAAAAATGGCCATAACTCTCGTTGTTTTCCAGATAAAATCATGAAATATGTACACAATCTTTATTTTGTCATAACACATGAAATGCAAAAGAATCAGTACACAGTTTTGAGTGTAACATTCTTTGTAAACTAAAAGAACAAAATGAGCAAAATAAAGAGATATGCCATAACTGGAGAATACAAATTTAGGTAACTCAACAGAAAAATTCAATGAAATGTGTGATCAACCCTGACAGAAACACATTTGCAACGAATTAATAACAAAGAACATTTTTGAGGTTATCGATGAAATTTTGCTGGAGCAAGTTCCACTCTCCTTAAGTGTACTGGAGGGTCTTGGGAGGGATATGGATCTTTGAAATCTCGCTTACTAAAGCGTCTCACACATGTTCAATCGGATATAAATCTTGGAAGTTGGAAGGCCACCCCATTCTCTGGATATCCTCCCTTTCTAAGTATTCAGAGACGATTTTCGCTCGAACGGGTCTTGCATTATCGTCCTTTAGGAGGAATTCTTCACCGATAGCTCCTCTAGGAAGTTTGACGTATTGGTCTAGGATCTTGTCTCTATATTTCTGAACAGCTAGTGAACCTCCTTGAACAACGTGCAATTCTGCGTGGCCATTTAACATAATACCTTCCCAAACCATGATTCCTCGACCTATAAATCTGTGTGATTCAGGATAGTGCAGGGAATATTTCTTGTCTTTGGCTCTCTTCAGGTAATGATACATCTAGAATCTCTCTCTAAGCAAAAAAAAATCGAGATTCATTGGTGAAGATAACTCGGGTCAACTAAGTGGGATTCAGTTGCGATATTCTCTACACCACGTCAAACGTGTGCACCTGGCATTTAAAATGAGAGGAACATAATTCATCGGTCTTCTCGCCTAGAGTCCTTTTTCTTGCAGCAGCCTAGTAAGCACAGTAAACCTGGTTATAGGCGTCCATGTAGATGTAGCAAGCTCTCAGACACTTTGTTCTTCTGCTACGATCCTGTTTCCCCTCGCTGTTAAAAAAGCTGGTAATCGGTCCTCTGAAGTCATTGTGGCTCATAGTCCTAGACGACGGGATATCTACTGTCATTCTGAACTGTTTCCACAGTGTCGACAGGACATTCTGATGTATTTGTAGCGCATGGGATACATCAGACAGACTCTGTCCAGCTTCTATTCTCATAATCGCCCTCCATTAGAATAATCATTAAAATGCCTTCTGTTTCTTTATTTGATTTCTCATATACTCGAGTACAAGCGTTTAAGAATTGGCACGGATTTATTTATTTATTTCCTATCATTTCACTCAATTCATTCTTGCACTAAAAAAACGTATTGTAAACTTATTAAAAACTTATAGAAACTCATTTAAACTATTTCAATTCATTCACTCTAAAAACCTAATTTGAAATTCGATTAGGTTAACTCTTTTATAATTTTAAGCCTATTAGAAATAACATTTTTAAGGATACTAAAAAAAAAGACATTTTTCGAAATTTATTAAAATATTTTTTTCTATTCTTTCGAAAGGAACTCTCACTTCCACTATGCTAGAGGGTTGCCAACCAGGAATTTTGACCTGAATGAGGTTATTTATAATTCCTTATGACAGATATGTGCAATGTCCGGACTTTATCCGCGCTGATCCAAAGTCTAAAACCAGAGTTATAAACGCTTTAACTCCACACTTGTGATGCGCTCTGAGTTAACCCGTCCTCAAGCAACCTTCAAATTTCGTGTGGGATAAAGCATATCAAAACTCACATTTTGCCAATATGCATTCAATTCCGTCAAGTGAATCGCGAGATTTGGCTTTTTTTTACCCATTATCCTTTAATTTTCTACTCCAGTGTACAAACACTCAGTCAATACCGAGCTTTCTTGATCCACTAGGACGTTTCGTCTGAGCTAGATTATTAGAGCCTTAGAACAGCAACAGACAACACTGAAACGATTCCTAAGGCTCTGGTAATCTAGCTCAGACGGAGCCTCCCAGTACAGCGCGAAAGCACAGCAACTATTAAGTGTTTGTATTTACGCCATTAAAGGAGATTTTAGATTCATATGAGTCGTATGTTATGGTATTATATAAAATTTACCGAAAGAGATTTCACATTTATTAACACGAGATTTTCCCCATTAATCGCAAAATCCTCATTTCTTGTAAAAGCATTGTAAATCAGTTTTGTCTTCTAAAAGTTGATTTTTAATCCCACTTCTTTAATGTTGTCAGCAAGTTTCTGTATCATACTGTGCACCTCTGAAGGGGAAGTTGGTAAAGTGATTATGTCATCCGCAAAACGAAGGTGAGTTAAATAATCTCTATTCATCTTTATCCTCTTGTTTTCCGAGTTTAATGATTGAAAGATATTTCGCAATATGGCATTAAAGAGTTTGGGAGATATGATGCCATCTTGTCTCACTCCTTTTTCAATTTTTATTGGGGCTGTATCCTCAAATAGCCGAATCTTTGCATTTTCATTTTCATAGTTGTTGTTAATAATGCTAATGTATACATCTTCATTACCGCAGGATTTCAAAGACATTTTAATTGGTGATGGTTTCACGAAAACAAAAGCCTTTTAATAATCAATAAAAGCCATGTATGATGGGAGTTCACATTCCCTCGTTCTTTCAGTTAGTTCCCTCAGTACATGATCTATAGTTCAGTTATTAATCCTGAATACAGTTTGTTTCCTTGGTTGAGCAATGTCCCATGTTACCTTCAAGCAATGTAAAAGAACCTTAGTGAAGATTTTATAAACCAATGCTAAGAGATTGATGGGCCGCTAGTTCTTGAAATCTTCAATGTCCCCTTCGTATGTACCATGATCTTTGTAACATTGTTCCAATGCTCAGGTATCTTTCCTTCATTGAGGCATGAGTACATACGAATTGAGAATTTGATGAAAATAAACTTAAGAACACAAAAAACAGGAAGAACATTACGCTAAGAATAAAATTAGGTAATATAAAAACTTTGAATATAAGCCCAATTAACAATGGAAGTGCGTTGAACCATCCCAAAAGGCTGATGCGCACCATTCTCATCAGGGGGATACTAGTACACTGGGTGACCTTTCGAATCGAGCAAAGATCTGTAAGTAACTAAGATCGCTGGAGTATCCTCTTTATTCGAGCGACTTTAGTCACTTACAGGACTCGAACGACGAGCGACAGAGAGATCTTAGTTGAGATAAGAGCCCAGCGAGCATTATTTGAAATACTCTTTGAGATAAGAGCTCAGCGAGCATTATTTGAAATACTCTTTGAGATAAGAGCTCAGCGAGCATTATTCGAAAGGCAATGTTAATATGAGCAGTACAGTGCAAAGTTGGAAGATCGAGTCTTATATACGCAACGTTAACACAAGCATATAGCGAGTGATTCTTATAGAAGCAGCTTCTAATGTGTGAACAGACTGCTATTCAGTCTTAATATTGTGAGACATGATTTGCTTTGAGCTCTACATTGAACTGCCAAAACGAAACTCGGATACCTTTCTAATTACGACGTTGGTCATCCTAGTCATGGAAAAATTGCAGCAACACGAAGAGGGCATGTACTCCAAGAGCTCTCTGTAGTACTCTGGACACAGTAAACACCATATTTCCTGAAGAACGTCCGACATTCCGCAATATTCGCCGGTGGAGGATTCATTAACGGCACGTTGAACAGCATCCTAAATGTGTTCGATGGCGTTTCAGTCCGTCCAAACGGGAGGGCCAAATCAGGATGGCAAACTTCGTGGAATGTTCCTCCCGCCTTAATCGGGTGACTGTGGACGTGTGCGGTGGCGCTTCGTCGTTTTGAAAGATGTAGCACCCGTCGGAGTGGCTGCATGGCAGGAACGGGTGCAAATGATTTCCAAGGATGGTTACGTAGACTAGCTGTCAGAGCTGTTTGCAGACGCATGAGAGGTCCTAATTCGTGCCGGCCGAAAACACCCCACACTATAACGGAGCCACCGCCGTCCTGCACTGTCCCTTGAAGGCATGCGGAATCTATTGTCTCGTGGGATTGTCGCCACACCCGGAGTCGGCCATCTGCCCAAATCAGTTGGTACGGCGATTTTCGTTGGACCAGGCTACATGTTTCTCGTCATCTTGCGTGCAATGGCGGTGTTCCCGAGCACAGCCTTGTGTCGTCGGTTAAGCAATGACACCAGGGTGGGCCGTCCGATCCGGATCCCCATAAAACACAGGGAACGGTGCACTGTCCGAATGCTGATTGCACTGTTGGCCACAGCACTTAATTACGTTGTGATTTATGGCATTGTTGGACACCGGGTGGATGTTTCGATGCCTGCTAGAAGCCGCCGTTAACGATTGTACAGTGCTTTGTTCTTTACGGACACACCTGTCTCGCACTCTAGATTCCCCCCTGAGTTTGCATAGAATAGGTACACCCTTAATATTGGGAACCGCGTACATTCAAATTTCGTGGCAATTTCCGAGATGGCACGACCCATTCCTTGACGCCCGCTATAACACCACGCTAGAAATCGCTTAAATCCTGAGAAGCTGCCATCTGGAGCGCTAACGCTGTTACTTGAGCTTGCGGAGATTTCTGCATCTCTACATACACTGAAGAGCAATTGAATTAGAGATACCTGTCTAGTAACGTGTAGCACCACCTCTCTCCCTAATGACGGCAGCGATTCGTCTCGGCATGGCCTCGATAAGACACCGAAAGCGTTGGTAAGCCAATCCCCGACCCCTGAACACAAGCTCCCACAGTTCACAAAGATTTGATAGAGGGAGGGGGGTCAGAGCCTCGAACATCTCTCTCGATGGCATCCCAGATGTGCTCGCTGGGATTGAGATCAGGTGACATATCTGGCCAAAGAAGCGAGGTCACGTCGGTGGAGTGTTCATCCAACCATTCCGATACAATTCGGGAGCGATGGCACGGTGTATTATCTTGTTGCAGGATGAGGTCTCCAGTCGGATGTTGAAGACGCACAAACGGGAGCAAATGGTCGTCCAGGATACCCCGGTAACGTTGACCTGTGAGGGACGATGTCGCACGTACCAGGGGTCCGATTTCAGTCTATGTAAACAATCCCCAGACGAGAATGCCAACCCCACAAGCTTGAAGAGTACCCTGCTGGCAAGAAAGATCCATCGCTTCATGTGGTTTGCGCCGTACTCGTATCCTGCAATCCGCATGTTCCAACGTGAATTTCGACTCATCAGCCCAGGCAACATTTTTCCACATGTCTAGTGTCCAGTGGCGATGTTTCCGCTCCCATGCTAATTTTTGCACCCTGTGATGTGCGGTCAGCAACGGTACCCTCGTGGGACGATGGTTTCTGTACCCCATAGCGAGGAGATGGTTCTGGATTGTGTGGCTGCTTACACGTTTTTGCGCACCAGCGTTAAATTGCCGAGTGATTTCTTGCTCTGTAGCCCGTCTATCTGCTGTTACAATGCCAGCTAGCCGACGATGACCCCGCTCATCCAAACGATGTTGTCCACGGCAGTTGGCTCTTGCAGGGTTGGTTTTACCGGATTCGATGTACTCACGGTGCACCCGTGACACAGTGGCTCTTGAAAATCTCAGTGCCTGTACGACTTCCAAGATAGAGTGACCCATTCGTCGGACCCCGACAATTTGTCCACGATCAAATGCGCTTAGATCCTTCGTCTTACCCATACTGAGTCCGACTCTTACTGACTCCCGTTGCATCACTACTTATATTGTCGGTTCGCTGCATACGTCATGTCCTTTCCGTTTAACAGGGCCGTCCACAGCGCCACATTTGCATAACGCCAGCTGCCTCTAATTCAATTGCTCTTCAGTGTACATCGCTTGCGTGTGATACCATTTACCGCATGGGTGTGGTGGCATGTAATGGAAATGGTAGCGCCCTCATTATCTTTATTGTCACATTAGTAGAGCGATTTACTCTGGAGTGCGTGGGGGGGGGGACCCGGATTCGATTCCTGGCTCGGACAAACTTGTACGTCATACGGTGCTTAAATACGAATAAAGGACTTGTAATTCACTAAGCAAATTTCTGTAGCCCTTGTGTTACGAATGACTTGTTTGTGATTCTGGATTAATGAGGTTGTTGGGCGCCTGCCCCGCAGGACGCACATAAGATGAAGGTAGATAGCAGTAAGAGCACATGTCTGTGTAGCTAAGTTGCGAGAACGACTTA
The DNA here is from genome assembly GCA_039090855.1 of Macrothele yani. NCBI lineage: Eukaryota > Metazoa > Arthropoda > Arachnida > Araneae > Macrothelidae > Macrothele > Macrothele yani. The sequence goes on along the minus strand of CM076998.1, from coordinate 86,213,696 downwards.
CTCCGGAGTTGGGAGGTACTCGAGCTCGATGCTCGGCGCGGGCACACTTGTGCGTTATATTGGCGCCCAAACTTCCAGGATGACCCGGCTGTTAAGTTTCTCGCAATGATGTGACGTTCTTCCCACACAGTGAGACAGGAAAAATGAGAATCGTTTCTTCAGAGCTTCAAAAAAAAAAATCAGCGTGATGTTATGTTTCACACACCAAATTGTCTGTGATTTCTCAAATTCACGTTCTTCATGGGACAGCTCCCTACAGCGACACATGGTCCAAGGTGACACGTGGGCCATGTCGGCGGTCCTCTTTCGGGGGTGGGTGAGATGTGACGTGCTTGAACTGCAGAAGATAAAGACAGATATCAGTGAGAGCACATGTCCGCGTAGCTCAGTTGAGAGAGCGACTTACTTCGGAGTGAGGGGACCCAGATTCGATGCCTGGCGCGTACAAAACTTGTACGTTATAAGGTGTTAAAATACCAATAGAGGACTTGTAATTTACTAAGCAGATTTCTGTAACCCTTGAAGTCTGGTCGCGATATTGAAAACGATATTTGTGTATTATTAAAATTTGCAGCAACGATAAGAACGAAAAACTACTGAGGCTGATCCGAGTTCAAATAAAAGTTCAGAACCTTAAATTAAGATTGAAGTTGCAGTGAGTTAAAGCTTAGACGTAATCAGTTCTACGAACCCAGTGATAGCAAATATTCCGTAAAACATAAAAGGGATTATTTTGTAAGCTGTTGAGTAAACGGGATTGTGAAGAATTGTTCTTTCAGATCATTTGCCATCCTAACATAATAATACAAATGAAAAATAGGCATTCATCACTGTCCTGTGATTGTCATTAAAAATTTGCAGCTAGCTTGCAAATTCCCAGAGTTACATGTTTCATCGCAATTAAAAATAGACCACTGTGTTTAATGAGATTCATTCAAGAATCTACCACGCGAAAAGTAAACCTACGCCACGAGAAATGTTTCTTGAGCTTCTTAGAGCCTTCATGTGTTTCAAAAAACTCCATTACCTAGCATGAATTTTAAAACCGTTGGAAGACAACTGTACTGCCATCTGGGAATATGCGATACCATCTCTCAGAAATAATGGGAAACTTAATGTTTTTCACCATTTCAAATGCCGCCTTTTTTGTAGTTACTAAAAGAACATTGAACTAGATGTAACCTACATAAAATGCCAAAGGTGTCATTTCGCGTGGTGTAGAAAACTCGCAAAATAACGTAATACATATTTTTAGCAAAGTCTCAGACAGTTTTGCATGATCTTTTTAAAATCGTGGAAGAAGATGGCTTCATGCAAAAGAATGGTTCCTTTGCATTTTACACAATCGCTTACGAGCGGCATACAAATTTACAGTAATTGGAATAAGTCCTTATACCCTGCCGTACTTCCGTGATGATAACTCATAAAATTTACAAAATGAAATTTCTACTATACATTACGTGCTCTGTCAGTAAATAAACACCCTTCCTTCTCATCAAAATAAGTTTTTATGAAATACATGTTCGATGCATTAAAAATCCTTTAAGAGTAAAAATAATTATGCCAATAATTTAGTTTGTTCTAGTAATCTTATCCGTGCCGACAACTTAAGCTATTATTCTGAAACTCTGGCATTTCGAACAGGGTACTAATCAAGTCTTAAACAATATTCAAGTATAACAATTTGGAAAATATGCCATGTATTAAACCTGTACCGTAGCTGCTGGTTTCTATACGGAAGCTGTAGAAACCGTGTATCAATAATTTGCCTAGGATATCATAAGGGCTGAATTGCATGTAACCGCAATTTGACGACAAACTGGAATCTGTGCGCATGTTAATGTTATATACTTCATTTTGTTAGTTTTTGTATAAGAGGTGAGTAACTGTTGTGCATAAATATTTTCTCAAAAATAATTAGAAGTGAGAGTGTTTTAATTTTTCAACATAATTATCCTGAAAATGATACCTTCCGTGTCGTTCGAGCGTGAGCAAATCAGGAGATGTATTGTACATTAGCCAAGAGTTTGCTAAACGTCAACAAAAAACTTCTTACATTACACACACACTTTTCGGGAATACGTATGGCTATGTTTCCGAAATCAAGGGCAAAAGTAGGTAGTCCTTCACGCTTTAATGCTTTTGAGGAAATATATTGGGTTGTGTAAAATTCCATCGAATTCCTGGGTAGAGGATTCAAAACTCGAACGTACCTTTCCACGGCACTCCAAACATTTTTCATACAGTTCTTGTCCGGTAAACGGGGAAGCCATTCCAGGCTGCAAACTTCTACCGAATGCTGTTCTAACAATGTGTCACTCACCACTGCTCTGTGGAGAGGAGCATCATCTTGCTTGAAAAGTCTATTGGCCTTTTAGGGCATGATGACCGTAAACGGATGCGGATGGTGCGCAAGAATGGACATGTTGCGTGGACTGTTCAGGATGCATCTAGAGGTACCTGAGGTCCAAACGTGTGGCGGTTGAACACGTTTCAGACTATAACCGAGTCTCCAACATGCTGGACAGTTTCTTTTTGATATGCCTGGTCCATCATCTGGTGCGATGTCCACCAGATCCACACCCTGTCGTCTGTGCAAAATAATTAGAAATAGAACACATTGGACAAAGCGACCTGTCTCCAATAATATAAGGTCCAGTGCTCATGTTCTTTTTCCCAGTTTAGGCGCACAGTGGCATTATCAGTGGGAATCTGGGGAGTTGATGGATTCCACAAACTATTGACGTTAATGATTGCCTGATGGTTTTGGTGGGAATATTTCTGGAACCTTCCTCTTTGAAATTGGCGGCGATTTCTGCCACTGTCGCTCACCGTTTAGTTTCCACAATGCGAGACAGACATCGACTGCCATATTATACCCCCATCGTTCCCTGCTCACAGCTATGTCCACGATGCAATGTTATCTGGGAAATGGCATAGTCCTAACACAATCTTGCTGCTCTCGAATGGGAGTACTGTAATTTCCGTACCACCTCCGCGAATGAGTGACCCATACGTCGGGGGTCCACTATAATCCCTCTCTCAAGCTCCCTTTGGTCATGACATATATCCATACTAACATCGAGTTACCGTCAACGTCGTGAATGCAGTGGTGACATCTTACCTATACGTCTGCCAAATGGTGAGTTCGCACACTAGCGAGAGAGGTTACAGCCCCGCCTTGCACTGAAACTAGGTATCCCATGATTTAAATCCTATAACGCACACGGTAGTGACGTCCTACCTATACGCCTGCCAAATGGTGTGTTCACCCACTAGCGAGAGAGGTTACAGCCCCGCCTCGCACTGAAACTAGGTATCCCATGATTTATGTCCTATAAAGCGCACGGTAGTGACGTCCTACCTATATGCCTGCCAAATGGCGTGTTCGCCGACTAGCGAGATAGATTACAGCCCCGCCTCGCACTGAAACTAGGTATCCCATGATTTGTGTCCTATAACTCACACGGTAGTGGTGTTCTATCTATACGCCGGCCAAATGGTGTGTTTACCCACTAGCGATAGAGGTTACAGCACCGCCTCGCACCGAAACTGGGTATCCCATGATTTATGTCCTATAACGCACACGGTAGTGACGTCCTACCTATACGCCTGCCAAATGGTGTGTTCCCACACTAGTGAGAGAGGTTACAGCCCCGCCTCCCACTGAAACTAGGTATCCCATGATTTATGTACTATAAGGCACACACACACACACACACACACACATACACACACACACACACACACACAGAGTTAATAAAACATTATGACCACCTGCCTAATATGATGTCTGTCCTCAAAGTGCCGCTAAAAAGTTCTTCCGAGTGAGGCAGGAATGCTAGAAGACTTTTAAAGGTGTCTTGAGTTCTCTGTTACTTACACAGCAGAAATTCCTTTTAGTTCTGTAAGTTACGTGGTCGAGCCGCCGCGGATCGGATTTATGCCGTCTACCAGCTACCTAAATAACATTACTGACCAGGTAAATCTTTTCATGGCTGAAACATTCCCCTCTAGTAGTGCCGTAATAAAAATCCAAATCAAGTATAATATAAAATATCCAATCAAGTATCTGTGGTATGTTGCTGCTTCAACATACCACAGATACTTGATTGGATTGATGTCTGGTGACTTTAGAAGCCAGATTTTCTTCATGTTTCGCGAACCATTTTCGAACAAACTAGGCAGTGTAGCATGGTACATTGTCCTTGTAAAATGAGGCGCTACTAGAGGGGAATATTTCATCCATGAAAGTATCTTCCTGGTCAGTAATGTTATTTAGGTAGCTGGTAGACGGCATAGTTTACTACCATGAAGGATTGGACCTAGGGCTTCGCAGCACAACATTGCCCAACGAATTACACTTGTTCTACCAACTGGTTTTCGTCCCACGGTGCATACTGATGCCAACTCTTCCCCAGGTAAACGACGCACACGTACCCAGTCATCCACATGGTGCAACAGGAGATGAGATTTATTTGAGCAGACGACTTTCTTAAAATCATTGAAAGTCCAATTGTGATGATCACATGCCCATTGTATGCGCTTTCAATGGTGAATCTCAGTCAGCATGAGCACTCGGAGCGGTATGCAACCCCATTTTCGGCAGAGTTCCGTGTATAGCGAGTTGTGACACATTACTCCTATCACCGGATTTCAGACTACTGACGAGCTGCAGCACAATATCCTTTCTGTTGGCAAGTACCATATGGGATAGCCTTCCCTTTCCTTTAGTGTCGATGAGTCGTTGTCGATCCATTCTTTGCCGGCGGTTCGTGGATTTTTTCTCCTCGAACCACCACGGCTGATCGTGTTTAGTACATTAAAAAAGTACTAACCACGGTCAGCCGTGGTGAGAAACGCTTTGATTGTCAGCCGTGGTTACAAGCCTTACCGTTTCGGAAATTCTCTGACCGTCGTCTAGCTATTACAACTTGGCATTCGTCGAACTCGCGCAAGTCCTCCGCCTTTTCCAACTGAAGAACAAGAAAAGCGAGGATTAACAGAACTCAGTATCAAGTGTTATTTACACCGTTTCATGATGTTCACGCACGCCGCTGTTTACCTGCAGTTGCTTCGATTTGCACGAAAACGCACTTGTCATAATGCTCTGACTCTGCGGTGTATACACTAAGTGATCAGCACATATTTTGTTTGTAGAGCAACTCCATGGGTTATAGGCAGTCTTCCGTTCTTAATTTCGGACCAACGGTCCGGAATTAAAAAGGGAGACAGCCTATAACCGTGACAATGACTGTAACCATGACCTATAAATAAATAAATAAATACATTGCTCTTTCCACGTTCCAGAAACACACAACAACTGAAAAATTGTTTTCCAGCCACCGCTGTGGAAGTGAACCACAGAACTCTCGATAACTAGCCGAGCCCGTTTCCCCACTGTGTGTAAAAATGGTTCATTTCCACAGCGGCGGCTGAAAAACAAATTTTCGGTTGCTGTGTGTTTCTAGAACGTGGAAAGAGCGATGTATTTATTTATTTACTGTCGCCACGTATTTGGAGGATTTTCATCATGACCTATGATCATGACCATGACTATAACCATGACCTATAGCCATGACCATGACTATAACCATGACCTATAGCCATGACCTATAGCCATGACCATGACTATAACCCTGACCATGACTATAACCATGACCTATAACCATGACCATGACTATAACCATGACTATAACCATGATGGCGTACTTGACGATCGGCAATGACTCTGCTCGTTCGTCAAGTACGCCATCATGCATCATCCGTGACTCGAACGCAGCCCCAGTGTGAGGAATGGTCGCTCAGACCGCTACTGCAGTGGAGCGGCTTATATAAATTTCGTTGCAATCAGACATACAGAATTAATCAGATGTGTTGACCAGAGTCAACAAATTCAAAACAGTTAGGAAATGTTCTGGAGTATTTTAAGAAGCTGAATTTCTCTCTCCGCTGGGCAACTTGTATAAAATTACACGTCGACGAAAAAATATCCAACATTAGCCAAGAAATTAATTTAAAGTTTAAATACTAATTATTAAGCAATTATAAGTTACGTTAGAAGTAATTACTTAAATTTATGACAGAAGAACTATTTTTGAGCAGTTTCATATTTAAATTAAGAAAATCAAACGGATCATGATGATGATGTTTCGCCGTAGCTTCCACGGAAAAGCTAAAATATCTCCACAGAAAAGCTAAATGATTGTATAAGAATATCTCCACAGAAAAGCTAAATGATTGTATAAGAATATCTCCACAGAAAAGCTAAATGATTGTATGCAAAGTAAAATGATATTGCTGTCTACCATTTTATGTCAACCATTTTTATCTGTACCATTGCCTTGAAAAAGCCTCCCAGTGGAGCGCGAGAGTTTGGCGAATCTTTGTTGTAACTACATCACAAAAATAAACGGATTTAATACGCTATATGGGGTCTCTTGAGTATTGCTGATGTCTTTTTATTATTTCCATTTCCATATATTTGAAAAATCCTACGCACTAGTGTTTGAAGGGAAATACGCATAACATTTTACGTGTAATGACATTGCAGGGAAGTTTATGTAATGATATTTTTTCACTTTTATCATTGGTAACAAATACAATGGCGAAAAATATTTTGGGACTATATTTCATGAAGAATGAAAATGCTATAAAAATTTTGCAGTCTATTTCCCCGTTGTAGTTATTTTAAAATCAATTGTAAACAGAGACCGAAATATTAGAAATATTACGAAATGGTTTTTATGAATTATTTTCAGATACTAGGTTTCACACATATAACGCAAAAATATTGTAATGTAAATTTAGCAAAATCACTATTTATGAAAACGGTTGGGTTTTTTTTTTGGATTGGGAGTTTAACGACCACGCTGAGCAAACTCAATGGCCTATAAGCATGATTATATATATATCACGATAATTTAAATTTTGAAAGATAATTTTTCACATCAAAGAATCACTCTAGAAAAATAAAAGAGGATACTCTCTGAGACTTGTGGTTTAAAACCCGAATAGATATTGATTAAAACCATAATTTAATTTTGTAGTTGCACTTATTTCTTATATGAAATATCAAACATCTCTGTGTTCTCATACTTTCCAATTTAGGCTATCTCAGTTTTACCGTAACATATAATCAATATACATTACTTAAAATTACCGGATGCATTTTTTAAACTTTTTCAAAGAATTTCAGTTCTACAGTTCAATTTATATGACAAAGCCGCTTATTAAACTTACTTTCCCTATGCTCATATATATTTTATTATAAGTGCCACAACAGAGTAAGGTGATCGAAATCTTCTAAAAATTTCCCGAAGCTGCAGAGGAATAGGCACAAACTGAAAAAAAAAGCATTGCCCTAATCACTTTAATAAAGTTAATTTATCACATACCGTGTATTAAAACTTCAGAAGCTGCAAGAGGATCTTTATGCATGTTCTTTGCTATGTTTACATGTGTTAAAATACTGGAAGGAGCTTTAAAAAATGCATTTGACCTTGCTCTTTTTACTCCATAGTTTTTTGGCGCAAACTCAACCATCTTGCAAACTTAAATGAGTTAATTCTTTTTTTCTCCTATGTTTATAAGCGTAATAACTACCTACTTGATTAAGGCCTTGATGATATAACGAAAATGGCATGAAAGAAATATGGGAGTTGCAAAATTTCGCACACCAGAAAAAACTGCATTAATTGCAAATTAAAAATGTTCGAAAACCGCATATTTTTCATTAATTATTTGCCAAAGTATGTGAACATGGGATACCAAATTGACGGAATTAATGTCTGGAATGCAGAAAAACATTTTTTTTAATTTAAAAAAATGTAAGTACTCACAATGAACATTAGATCACAGATAACATCAGTTTTCTTCCTTTTTTTTATTTAGTGGTGAACTGTGGCCAGTAGCACTGATAACAGACCCCTTAAGTCATCTAATTTAGTAAATTAGCATTACGTTTAGGTTATTTAGACAGAAGTTCTAAATTGCTCTTGTGTTCTATATCACGTAAAGTCATTATTTGAAAAGTTAAGCCTGTTGTACGCATTACAGAACAGCGAACATTGATATGTAGATTAATCACACATCTAAATCAATAGCAGTGCTTGGTCAGATAATGCCGGCTGACGTTCAATATTCAAATATCTCACAGTTTGATTAAAACAGCTTACCTTACCCTGAGTGTCTTATTAATTTTTTTGCTAACCGCGTGTTGTATTTGGTGATCAGGAATGTAATATGAAACGAATACGCCAGGTGGTAGAATAATCGGAAGGATCGAATAATGACAGTCACAGATAGCGGTCTCCAGAGCTCTGAATGTGCGACATAGTCTCATCTCCAGGCTTTCGAGAATTTTTCAAGACACAGGAGAGGTTAGACGCCAACCAGTACAAGATCGTAATAGAGTCACAACCCCTTAGCAGAACCTGGTACTTGCATTAACTGCACGGCGTCATAGGGCGATGTCTGCCAGGCAAATCTTTGCAAATTTTGCGGCCGCCTCAAGACTAAGGGTTTCAAGACAAATTGTTAACGGGAGGCTCAGGGCAACTGGTCTCTATGCCAGACGTCCAGAAGTTTGTGTCCCACTCACCCCTGCGAAAAGAAGGTCCCTTTTAAACTGGGGTGGGAAACATCGAAACTGGACATTGAATTAGTGGAGCAATGAGCTCTTCACTGATGAGTTCAGATCCAGTTCACAGACTTATTGTGTTCGAGCCATTCTCTGGAGAGAACAGGGAACCGTTACAATCGCAATAACATCAGGGAAAGGAACCAATTTAGTGGCGGTAGAGTCATGGCATGGGCAGGCATCATGTTGAATGGACGCACAGAGTACCTTTACTCCCCTGAGGTACAGAGGCAAGATACCGGTACCTCATGTGAGGCTTTCTCAAAGGTGCCGTGGGTCCAGAACTGGTATTCATGGACGATAATGAGTTCGGCAGTAAAATCATCCACATAACTCAGCTGGTGGATGACTTTCTGCAAAGCAAAGATATCCAGCACATGGAGTGGCCAGCGTGGTCTCCGGATATGAATCCGATAGAGAATGCATGGGATGCACTGAGAAAGTGAATCGCATCCTGTCAGCTCCCACCAATGACCATTCCGGAGTTCCGAACTGCTCTTCGTCAGGAGAGAGATTTGTTACCCTCAGGGCTCTTGGGAAACCAGCTAAACAGCATGAGAAGTTGATGCGAGACTTTGCGTGGCTAAAAGAGGTCAGCATATCCCTTATTAATGATAGTCCACAAGCCTTTTCTGAATTTTCTTTACTAAGATGAAAATCACTGTTTTGTTGATTTTTGTAAATTTGCATAAGTAATGCAATAAACTTTGCTTCATAAATTTTTGCTCCGCTGTTGTACTTGCAATACGTTATTACACAAGTACAACCAGTTTCATGCCTTTCCGATGATTGATTCTTGAAATGTTCACAGGTATACTGATTATACTTTGTATGATTATGTCTTAATTTTATATGAAATGCTCACCAAGAGAGGTCTGTCGGTTGAAAATGCAACACAAAGGAAGATCTGAGATATTGAAGCGGTAGAGTCATACAGGATACATTACTTGAATGATACACAGACGTAAGTGATGAGAAGTACAGACAAGATACCGGTACCTCATGTGAGGCTTTTCAAAGGTGCCGTGGGTCCAGAACTGGTATTCATGGACGATAATGAGTTCGGCAGTAAAATCATCCACATAACTCAGCTGGTGGATGACTTTCTGCAAAGCAAAGATATCCAGCACTGCGGAAGGTCATGCCACTTATCCAAAGTTAATCCTGGGTGAATGGTGACGGAAAATAAGGACCCAGGTGTCGAGCCACCATATCCCACACTTGTTCAATGGGCAACAAATCAGGTGAACGCGATGGCCAAGAAAGTCAGGGCACATATGGGGGATACAGAAGCTGTAAGACATTCCATGCCACATGTGTTCGGGCATTTTTCTGCTGAAAGTGGTACTGGACGCCGTCTGCAGATATGCCACCCCTTCAGCTTCCACAAATTATGTGGTGTACTGCTGGCTGATCATTGTTCCTGCAGTGCGTAGGAGGTGAGACCATGAATGGAACCCAATAGCACACCACACTAGAACGCCCGGTGTCGGGCGTTCTGGTGTGGTGTGAACAGGTGTCTTATTACACTAGCTCTCTCACTTTCCTGAACCAGTGGCCCTAAGTTAGGGACGGGCGTCGTTAAGTTCTCAATAAACAATGTTTGAATCCTTTGTTTCTAGGCAGTGACATGATGTCCATGTCAGAGATACTGGTTCTTCCTCATCATGCCTCGGGTCATAGAGCATAGACTACAGAACTAGGAAGTGAGCGGTGTCAGAGAAAATAGTTCTTCCTCATCATGGCTTGGGTCATAGAGCATAGACTGAAAAACTAGAAGTGAGCGGTGCCAGAGATAACAGTTCTTCCTCATCATGGCTTGGGTCATAGAGCACAGACTAAAGAACTAGAAGCGAGCGGTGCCAGGAACATTAGTTCTTCCTCATCGCACTTTGAGTTTTAGAGCATAGACTAAAGAACTAGAAGCGAGGGGTGTCAGGGACATTAGTTCTTCCTCATCATGCCTCTGGTCATAGAGTATAGACTACAGAACCAGAAGTGAGCGGTGCCAGAGATAATAGTTCTGCCTCATCATGGCTTGGGTCATAGAGCATAGACTAAAGAACTATAAGCGAGCGGGGCCACGGACATTAGTTCTTCCTCATCATGCATCAGGTCATAGAGCATAGACCAAAGAACTAGATGCGAGCGGGGCCAGGGACATTAGTTCTTCCTTATCATGCATCAGGTCATAGAGTATAGATTGAAGAACTAGAAGTGAGCGGTGCCAGAGATAATAGTTCTTCCTCATCATGGCTTGGGTCATAGAGCATAGACTAAAGAACTAGAAGCGAGCGGTGCCAGGGACATTAGTTCTTCCTCATCTTGCCTCGGGCCATAGACTAAAGAACTAGAAGTGAACGGTGTCAGAGATAATAGTTCTTCCATATATCATGCCTCGGGTCATAGAGCATAGACTAAAAACTGGAATTGAGCAGTGTCAGAGATAATAGTTCTTCCTCATCATGCCTCGGGTCATAGAGCATAGACTATAGAACTAGAAGTGAGTGGTGTCAGAGATAATAGTTCTTCCTCATCATGGCTTGGGTCATAGAGCATAGACTAAAAAACTAGAAGCGAGCGGTGCCAGGGACATTAGTTCTTCCTCATCATGCCTCGAGTCATAGAGCACAGACTAAAGAACTAGATGCGAGCGGTGTCAGAGACATTAGTTCTTCCTCATCATGGCTCGGGTCATGGAGCACAGACTAAAGAACTAGAAGTGAGCGTCGCTTATCACTAGTGACAGGTTTATGTTCAGTACTCCTGAGATGACAGGTTAACTTCAATACTCCAAATTTAAAAAGAGACATATTACATTCTTTATGCCAGAAAGGAGAGCTGTCATTTAGTTACAATCAAAATAGTTTGCACATTTGCTAGTTTACTTTAGCATTTTCTTTAAGTTCCATTGACTGAAATGTCATGCAACCTTGCGCAATTATGCATTTCTCAGTTGAAATCAAACCTGCCACTTTCTAACTAATGTTGCGTGTCTACCTCAGAGGTGACGAACATGTCAAGACGGCAAAAGTTTAGCGACAAAGTTCATCGGTGTAGCTTAATTGGGAAAACATTCGGCCCCAGAGCAGAAGGGTATGGATTTGTTGCTTTCCACCGACAAATGGACTCTTACGCTATATTGATACCACCCTACGAATCAGTCCCAGCCTTTTCTCAAGGGGGATATAAACTGAAGAGCAATTGAATTAGATATACCTGTCTAGTAACGTGTAGCAGCACCTTTCGCCCTTATGACGACGGCGATTCGTCTCGGCATGGACTCGACAAGACACCGGAAGCGTTTGGAAGCTATACGGATCCACGACCCCTGAACAAGCTCCCACAGTTCACGAAGATTTGATGGAAGGGGTCAGAGCCTCGAACATCTCTCTCGATGACATCTCAGATGTGTTCGATCGGATTGAGGTCAGGTGACCTAGTTGGCCTAGGAAGCGAGGTCACGTCGGTGGAGTGTTCCTCCAACCATTCGGATACACTTCGGGAGCGATGGCACGGTGCATTGTCATGTTGCAGAATGAGGTTCACTAGTGGGATGTTGAAGATACACAAACGGGAGCAAATGGTCGTCCAGGATATCCCGGTAACAATGACCTGTGAGGGACGATGTCACACGTACCACGGGTCCCATTTCAGTCCACGTAAACAGTCCCCAGACGAGAATGCCACCCCCACCAGCTTGAAGAGTACCCTGCTGGCAAGAAGGATCCATCGCTTCCTGTGGTTTGCGTCGTACTCGTATCCTGCCATCCGCATGTACCAACGTGAATCTCGACTCATCAGTCCAGTCAACATTTTTCTACATGTCTAGGATTGCAAAGGCGATGTTCCGGCGCCCATGCTAATCGTTGCACCCTTTGATGTGCGGTCAGCAACGGTACCCTCGTAGGACGATGGCTTCTGTACCTCACAGCGAGGAGATAGTTCTGAATGGTGTGGCTGCTTACACGTTTTTGTGCACCAGCGTTAAATTGCCGAGTGGTTTCTTGCACTGTGGCCCGTCTAACCGCTCTTACAATGAGAGTTAGCCGGCGATGACCCCGCTCATCCACACGCTGTTGTCCACGGCAGTCATCCCTTGTAGGGATGGTTTTACCGGATACGATGTAATCACGGTGCACCCGTGACACAGTGGCTCGAGAAAATCCCAGTGCCTGCACGACTTCCGAGATGGAGTGACCCATTCGCCGGTCCCCGACAATTTGCCCACGATCAAATGCGCTTAGATCCTTCGTCTTACCCAGACTGCGTCCGAATCTTACTGATTCCCGTCGTATCACTCCTTATAATGTAGGATCCCTGCATACGTTATGTCGTTTCCGTTTACAGGGCCGCCTACAGCGCCACATTTGCATAACGCCAGCTGTTTCTAATTCAATTTGCATAACGCCAGCTGTTTCTAATTCAATTAGCATAACGCCAGCTGTTTCTAATTTGGAGGAAACGCACATGTCAAAACGCCAAAGTGAAAGCGACAAATTCGTCGGTGTAGCTTAACTGGGAAACCATTTGGCTCCGGAGCAGAAAGATGCGGTGTCTATTAGCTCCAGCCGCAAATGACGTTACCCTATATTAGTCGTCTGAGACGGGCCCCATCAAGGACGAGGCGTGGGATGTATTCTGACACACCCACCTGTACCAAGTTGTTCCTAATTTGGCATGGATGGGCCCCCAGCCCTGAAACTACTTTCCTCAGGTGTGAGATGGGCGAGTGGAATACCCTCAGAATTTCTCATGGTTATCATTAAACACTGAAAGCAAGAAAAAAGAAAATAAAAAGGGCCATTTAAATTTTTATATGTTCATGGAAAATATTTCCCACTTAAATTTGATCAAATAGGTAAGCCGAACTCAAAACAAAATTTACTTTGTAGTAGAAAAATGATTCAACAGGAAAGAAATTAGAGGCAATTTTTAAGTGAATATGTTAAATCCGCAGATACTGAAACTCCTCTTTCTTTAATAATCCATACATCAAACTTTCTGTTTTAATATCCACACATAGACACATACATACATCATACTTTGTAGAGTAATTAAGTGAATTTAGAGATACGCCAGGGAGTTATTTGCATATTTCTCAACAAAGCAAGACACAAAAACTTGTTAATTTTGTAAGAATATTTGTAAAACGATAATCAAATATTAATATTTTTGCTTACTAAACAGGTTTTGAACAAAATTCAGATACAAATTGAATTCCTGCCCTTATTAAATTTATTTGATGCAACCTGAGAAACATCTCAATTTAATGCAGAGTGTCCCGATTTTTTTAAAAATACTGAAGTTACAAACGAAACGACCTTTCATTCCAAACTGTTAAAAAATAATAAAATAAAAACAAGATAAATTGCAAGAGAAAAACTATATTTATTTTCTTCTAAAAGAAAAGAAATATATTTTTCTGGAACCTATCTGATAATTTACGTTGATACTGCATGCTAAAACATTTTTTTTTGCAAATTATTAAGGTGCAATAGGTTCAAAAAACGGTAATTTGATAACAAAGCAAAGAGAATCACAACGCCGCGTTTCGGAAAACACAAATGTTTAGAGAATGAAACAGCAACACAATGGGACAAAGGACGAAAAATAGAATTTGTAATGCGAAGTAGGAAATGAATTAAATCAGTCAAACCATGCAGTGTAGTAAAATCTCAACGGGTTTGATGAACAAAGGAGGTGCTGACTCATGAAGACCGTTTTTCCCTCCCCACCAATTCTAAGAAATATTTAACTGAACCGCGAATGACGGCACAAACACCAATAAAACCTCCAATCGAAGAATGTGAGATTTGTATATGCTTATTGAATTCCTTTTGAATAATACGTAAAATACAGGTGTTCGTGTGAAATTTCTTGTACCTTAAAAAAGTATTTTGTTTTTCAGATAGAACAGCATACCGCATTTGTGAAATGTAATAATGCAGAGTTTCCATAAAAAGGCATTTATTTTGAGTTTCGAGATGAAAACCCTATTTATTTTCTCACCAAAATTAAGTTCCAAAAGCAGGGGCTCATAATTTATTATTTTATATTATGATTCAGTCAGAAAAATAGTATTGAGAATCAACAAAGGAGGAAACTCGAAGTTTTAACGATGTGCTGAGGTAATCCAGAAAGAATTTGCGAAACGGGAAATTAGGAAAGTCATTCTAAAACAACATAATTTCCTTTGAACGTTCGAACGTACGTCCCACTGTGGTAGCGCAGTGAAAACAGAGCTTGCCTGTTTTAATTATCGAATCTTTGCCTCAACCATTATACTGTTTTACGTTTTCCAACCGTAGGTTGAAGAAGCGTATGTGCTCCAGCTTTGTCCGTCGGTCCGTCCGTCTGCCTGTCGGCAAGATAACTCGCGTTAAAACAGTTCGATTTCGATAAAATTTTAGTATGTGCTAGAGAAACACCTGGGAAGGAACCCTTTTGAAAGTGAACGAAATGGGGTCAAAGTTCAGGACATAGGAGCGGGATCCATTCCACTGCTCTTATGCGTCATAACTAACGTAAAAAAGGTTCGATTTCGATGATGTTTTAGTATGTGGTAGGGCACCCCCTGGGGACAAACCCTATTCAAAATGGGCGAAATGGGGTCAAAGGTCAGGACATAGGAGCGGAATCACTTCCATCGCCATTATGCGTCATAACTTAAGTACAAATGCTGCGATTGCGACAAAACTTTATCATGTTATTTCGCAGGTGTACTGAACCGGTTCTGTTGAATATCATCGAAATGGGATCAAAGGTCAGGGCACAGGACAGAGATTTATTCCACAGCCATTATGCTCATAACTTGAGTAATGATTTCTGGTATGTTGGAAAGCGTATTATAATCAATGCCTTGCGTGATTTTACTAACTTGTTTCTTTATTGTAATGTTCATTGTTCAAATGTTCGTGAAACATACTTTCACACTTCAACAACACAAACAAAAAGAACACGATCACGTCTAGTTAATAAAACATTACTCCACGTATCTCATTTCTCCCCGTCATTATTGACGTGCCTTTCACCTAGTAAAAAAATAATTTAATTTCAGACCAAATCACGATAAGTTACAGTATGTACCTAAGCAGGCTATCAGGATTTTATACATTTTGTAAGAATAAATTTTGAATTTGTCGCTGAAACAAACAAACCAACAATTTTCTGTTACACATCTCCACTGCTTTAGCGTGTTTCGTAAATCAGATCTCCACAGATGAGACATTACACTATGACCACCTACCTAGTAAGCTGTAGCGTCCACTTTAGTACCCAAAACAGAGGACACTCGGCGAGTCGTTGATTCGATGAGGTGCCGATAGGTATACTGGGGTATCTGGTACCATAATGTCAGCAGCAGGTCTTCCAGTTCCCATGCATTTCGAGGTGGTGGCGATTAAGTGCGAACCAGCTTTTCCAAGTCAAACCAACAATGTTCGATTGGGTTCAGGTGAATTTAGAGGACAGGACATAAACAGAAAGTCACCAGCATGTTCCGCGAGGCTATTTTTGATGTTTCTGGTTGTGTGGCATGGCGCATTTATTCTATTGGTAACGCCCATCACCAGCAGGGAACGCAGTTGCCATGAATGGGGGAACTTGGTGCGCAACGATGTTCAGATACCTGACAGCTATCAGAGATTGGGATATTTGGGAATTAAGTGTTCCAAGAAAACATCGCCCAAAGCATAACACTGCCGTCACCGGCCTGTTTCCGCCCAACAGTTCATCCTGGTGCCATAGCCTCCTTTGGTAATCGGCGTATTGGCTTTAGGCAGTCTACGTGATGCACCAGAAATCTTGATTCATCCGGCCAGGCCACTTTCTCCCAATCATCTACGGTCCAATCTCGATGATCTTGGGCCCATTTCATGCCTTGTTGACGATGACGTACCATGAGCCTGGGGACCCGGCTGGGTCTTCGGCTACACAGGCTCATGCGCAGAATGCTGCGATGAACTGTATACTGTGACACATATCCCTGATTACCACTGTTGTAGCTGCGGGTGATCTGTCGCACTGTGGCCCTGCGGTTGCTGTGAACAATGCGCGACAGTCTCTCCCCGCCCCGCCCCCCCTTTGGCATCAGCGAGCTGGGGACGACAAACTGGTGGACGACGGTTCGTCGTTTGACCATCTGTGCACCGCTTTTGATACGTACTCACTACAGTGGCATGTGAACAATCCACAATCCGCGCCGTTTCTGAGATTGTAATTCCGCGGCGCTGCGCATCACAGTTGTAAACTCGTGTAAATCGGCAGTTTTTCCCATTCTGACTCCAAACACTCTACTAACCGAAAACCGGTCCTCGGGTAGTATGCATACTGCTCTGTGAACTTCACCTGGGCCACCGTTCGGTCTCCAGGCGCGCTTATTTCTCTAGGCTGGTGGTGGTCATAATGTAATGGTTCATCGGTGAACAACAATTTCCCAAAATATTTTTTCTTCACGTTTTTTCAATACGCATAATGAAATATGATCCTTTAATTTGCTAGTCTCGCTAGAGTAAAACTGGAAGTGTGAGGGGAATAAAACCTTTTTTCCTGACAGCACGAAGTGATTGAAAGTTCTAAATGCTTGCTTTTTGTTTTGAGTTGATAACACCCGTGAGGGACATAACCATTTGACTGTCAGTGACGCGTCTATCTCGCATGCAAAGCTTTTCTGTACTCAGTGTCATGGACACGTCACTGACCCTTTGCAAAAGAAAGCTTCGCAAGACGCGTCGCTGACACTGAAAGGGTTAATAGGTTACAAGCAGTTGCCTATCCTTAACTTGGGTTCACTGGTTCCAGGGAGATGAGACGGCCGTAGAACAAACACACCACACATGCTTCATCTGGAATCCGACCCCGAACTCACTCAGCTATAAGGGACCAGATCGGAATGTGGAAGCGTGTGTGTATGGTTAGTTCCCAGTGAGATACGCACGCAAAAAATGTTTCTTATTTGTGAAATTTCCAGTGTGAAATAATTTTTTGCGGCGTGAAGGACAGCTGCTTAACAGTGGCGGTAAGACATACGTATACTGAAATGTGACCGATGTTCTCTAGTAAAATTCTGCGTGCACTTGCCCTAAATAGGGAAACTACAAATCATTCGTACTATTTCATCAAAGGAAAAGTAGACACAGGAAGTTATTGACGAGAGCAACGTCATGTGATAGTGGAAAAGAAGACGAAAGCTCCAATTATATATTCAGCGGAAAATGTAGAGATGCCAGAAAACAATGTTAGGGGAACAAGCTGACGTACTTGCATTATCGTGCAGTGTAGCAACCTACAGAGTGTGTCGCAAGCTATACTGAATAACATAAGGTGACCACAAAATGTCGAAACTGAAGAGTATACACACCAGAAAACTTTTAGTTTTGGGACAGAGATACATTTTCCGAGTAGCAGAGTACCAGGTTCCACGCATCTCAAAAAGAAAAAAAACATCGATAGAGTACCCTGGTACTCTTTGTAAATAATTTATGCTGTGCATCTTTCACATGGCAAGATCTTTGTGGATGTGAAATGAAACGTATGATTGGAGAGTATGCACTTATTCGTCTACAACACACTGCATTTTTAATGTCACACACCGGACCACAGATAAACGGAATTAAATCATAACAACGAACAATAAGATATTCTAATTCCTGTCATTCAGCGGGACTTAGGTAGGTCGATCAATGAATGTTATTGTCGTAAAACCAATCAGAGAAGACATGGGAGTCATAAAAGTAAATATTTACTAAACTATGGCGATCGTAAGTATTTCGATTAGCTTTTCAAAAACAATATTTTTAATTATTATTATTATTACATTGAGATTTAGAAGAACGTAAGACCAATGAAATATGATGTAGCAATAAAAGTCCATCTGCGCATGCTCAAGCAAAATCTGACCTTAAGGTAGAAAGAAAAGCTGAATCTCAAGCGTCTTGGTGAGGGGAAGTAGTAGCTTCTGTTTAGAAAGTTTAGAGGATACACAACATCGTGTTATACATCATGCAAAAGCTTTGGCCAATAGAAGTTATACATCATTCAAAACTTTGGTCAATAGCAGTTATGCATCATTCGTGTTATAGATCATTCAAAAGCTTTGGCCAATAGCAGTTATACATCATTCAAAAGCTTTGGTCAATAATTTGGACTTCGCTATGATGCATACTTTACTACGGTCTCGAAAGACTGCCACGAGGCAGTAGAGCAAATATCTGAAAAGACTGTCACGAGACAGTAAGCTAAAATCTGACCTCAGGATAGAAAGAAAGCAAAAATAAAAAATCTGACCAAAAATCAAAACTCTGACCAAAAATCATACATTTGTCCAAAAAGCAAAAATCTGACCGTCACGAAACAGTAAGCAGAAATCTGACCTCAAGATAGAAAGAAAAGCTAAATTTCAAGTGTTCTGGTGAGATGAAGTAGTAGCTTCTACTGTATTTAGGATATTTAAAGGATACACACCATCGTGTTATACATCATTCAAAAGCTTTGGCCAATAGCAGTTATACATCGTTCGTGTTATACATCATTCAAAAGCTTTGGTCAATAATTTGGATTCCTCTATCGTGCATACTTTACTACTTTCTGGAAAGATACATAGCATCAAAATACGTTTTGTACTGGGTTCTATCACATTTAGCATCAGATTTCCGTAATTTGCGCAGATTGCAATGATATATTGCTACGTTTATGTTAAATGTGATGTAATAATGTTCGACAACAGTTAAGTAACACACAACTAAAGAGCAATTCAATGAAATTAAACTATTGTTACGTCACATCTTGGGACATAATGCGGCACAATCAGATTTCAACAGTGGTTCTGACAATAATACACCGTTACCCATTTTCGTTACATTAATTTTATTTACTTGGGAATTACTTTCTCTCGGGGAAGAAAAATAGCATCAGAACATGTGGCAGTGTACTCGTCCTGCGTTATCGCAACGGACGAAGATAGTTGAGCCATTATTATCGTCCTTCAGGGTAATCAATTATTGTGATGCTTATGCGTTTGGAAAAAACTCGTGAAAGCGTTGCATCCTGGAAGAAATACCGAGCATGGTGCTCATAGTGTGCTGGATTGCCGCTTGATTTTCTTGCCACACATTCCAGAACTGAAATTTTGCAGGAGTGACTACGGGATAAAGTGAAACAAGTTGTGCTCCATGAAGTTGGCAATACATGAAACTTGCTGTTAATGACCATGGCGATATATCTGTGTTATTGTTTCGAGGTGTGACGGTCACTATGATCATCTAAAGTAGTGCTGTCCAACAGGAGATGCACACATAAAAAACAAAAAACAAATTTAATTTCGGATTCAAAAGAGATTGAATGAAATTTCAAGTGTTACATTGAATTTTTCCAATAAACGCACGTGAGTCTCAGCTGGACTACCAAACGGGACGTATATCCTAAATATCCTTTTGTATGTGGTAGAATTGGAGCCAACGTCTCCTTGCTCTGGAACCAGTTATTCTGCAGACTGAACTACACTGACATTGACTTATTGTTCTAACTTGCAGTTTTAACTCTTGCCTTATGTCGGTGGTACATCATATATGTCCTTACCACTCTTTTTAAAAAGGGCTGGGACCGAATCGTAAGTTTCCTGGTCAGCCTGCAAGACATGCTTGAAGAAGCTTATTGTCAAAGAAGGAATTCTGATTAAATCTATACGACGTGTAGAAGAAGCATCACAGATTTTTAAAGCGCTAAATAAGCAGTTCTCATTAATTCCGGACCAATTTTTCTCAAAGCTCACAACCAGGAGATTTATTTTACGTTCGGGTGCCAATACACTTTAAATACTTCCTTTTTCCGGTGGTGAGATTCGAACCTACGCCTTGTTGCTCTGCATCTAGCCGTTCTCCCAACTAAACTACCCCTACAAAGCTTATCTCTACAAATTTGCCGTCTTGCCCCGTGCGTAACCTTCAGATACGTACGTCACATATATCCCCCTTGAGGAAGATCTGGGAGAAAATCGTAGGTTTCTGAGTCAGCTGGCAAGCCACGCTTGAAAACGAGCTCACTGTAGAAGAAGGAATTCTCCTTAATTCCAGACGATGCGTGGAAGAAGTATCACGCATTTTTCGAAGCGTTGAAGAAGGAATTCTCATTAATTCCAGACCTCACTGCCAGGAGATTCATTTTACGTCAGGATGCCAACACACTGTAAATTTCCTTTTCTTTTTTTTTTTTTTGCCGGTAGTGGAATTTAAAACCACGTCTCATCGCTCCAGAGCCAGTTATTCTTCCGACTGAACTACACCGATCTTGTCTTATTTGCTTCATTTTTGTTTTAATTGGAGGTTTAACGATCACCGTGAGCAACTCAATGGACTATTATACAGCAGTCGCCTGTCCCTAATTAAGGGTCATTGGTTCCAGGGAAGGGAGAGAGCCAGTGCCGTAAGACAAACACAAAATCCATGCCTCACCGGGATTGGAACCCGGACCCCATTCGGAAGAATGATCAGAAGCCTTCGCTTAGACCACTGCGCCACCGGGGCGGCTTTAATGCTGGTGTTTGCCGTTTTAGCTCTTGCTTCAGTGATACTGCCCAGAAAGGCAAGTTAGTGAAAATTGCGAATTTAATGAGTAGCTGAAGTGGGCACTTTCTCATAGAAAATTCCAAACATTTTTAGATGAACTGGATGCCGAATTCAAAACATTTTTAGAGAACTTGATGGGAACTTGCTTTGTCGCAATCAAATCCGTTGGTTGTTCAGAAAATGTTTAATCATGTTTTTCCTACTTTGGAAAGAACTTTATCGCTTTTTTAATTAGAAGAAATGAATTGAAATACTGATCTAACTAAAAATCTCAGATATGTCCCTGTTCTTAACTCACTAAATTTTCAAACTAATGTCAGGCTTCATTTTAATGCGCTAAATATAAGTCTTTATAATGAATAAAGTTTCACGCCTGGGCGTGTAGTGCAGGGAAGTTTACGTTAAGTCACGTTAGGGTTATTGGAAGGTTACTTGACGTAGCTAAAGTGTACCTAATCTTCAAAGTGCTAGAGTTTGTTTAGGCAAGACTCGCACGTGCAATAATTTCATTGAATATAGAACTTCTTTTTATTCAGCGTTCCTCATTATCTTGACTATCAGTACTATAACTTCGGTTTTAGTACATTAGTACCTTGAAGGCTCCTTATTAGAGCGGTAAACACAATATACCCTGGACTTAATGGAGACACTTAATGAAAGAGACTTAACGGCCAGACAGAGGTCTGACAATAATATGAACTGAGAAAACGTACTCACTTTAAACCTTTTATTGAAGAACTCCTGGTATTATCAAACACACTCTCAACAAATCACACTACTACTGAATATCCGAACTTTCGTAGAATCGCATAACAATAATTAAGAAGAACCTATCACATAAAACGAAGCTCCCTTGGTATAGTTGAGCGCGCCTATATATACTGCATACCACCACGTCATGACTTACACTCGTTGCCACATATCATTCAGCGGGAGAAATAACATCTCGTTAAGTGAGAAGATAATTTGCATAAGAAAATAAAATAACAAGAGATAGTAAAATCAAAAGGAAACTGAATCTAGAGTATACGTTACATCTTATTGATAGTTTTCGTAACAAGCAGGCATTGTAAAAAAACAAATATTGAAAGTAACACTTTCACTGACCTCGAATCCTTCATGGAGCTTTTTGATGAGATGACAATGCTTGGTGAAACTTAAATTTGAAAGTATTTGATCCTCAGCTAGATACCCTTTTTTCGGAATTTTGATGTCGCGTGTAAACAATCTACATTAAAACCTAAAATACCTCTGCCAGCGTTCCATTCAATGTCAGCATTTGCGGCACAAACCCCATTTATCAAATGGAACTATGTTGACTTCAAGCAGATGAATTTAATAGAGATCAATCAGAGACTGCAGCAGAATTTTTTGAACTTTTTAACTGAGAAATACTCATACATAAAGTGTTTGGAATCAAAAGTTACAGCGTTTCAGTGTTTAGAAGTACTGACATGTGCAATAGAGTATTTTCTGACATTGCATAAAATCAAATCGCAGGAAAGTGTGAATGACTCTACTTTTAGAAAGTTACTTTGACTTTTAACAACAATCATCAAACTGGACATGAAAAAATTCTGGTGGAGTTTAATGACCCATAGTGCTTCGGGAAATGGAAGCTTTCTTCTTAATTTAAATTTCAAATTTTACTGTTTTAATGTTAAACAAAGAACTTAAGAGTTTTATAAATTAAACAGGTATGCTTTTTGTTTACTTCATGCCATACACATTTAAAATAAATAGATCTCGGCATCTAATTACTTTAAGAATCTTGGCACGCGGCTCAAAAGGAGTTGAACAGCACTTATCTAAAGGCATAAATGGTCACCTGCCCCTAAATTAGGCAAAGCAGTTTCCGAGGAAAAGAAAAATACAGCGTCATGAGATAAACACAATATCCATGCGACACACAGGACTCTGTTATGGGTCTATCTCAGAAGATTAGCCAGAAACTCATACTTCTGAACACTCAGCACCCAGGGAGGAATAACATGATATGCTGGATCGCTTGTTTGGCCCCACGGCTCTTCAGCATAACCCGAGACGTGTAGCTATAATTAAACGTCCACTCTAAAAGATCCCGCGTATTGTCTTACATTATGACATTTATACACAGCGTAGTCCAAAATTATGACCACTATTGATGTAAAAAAGAACCGTGACCAGCAGCCAGACGGCGTGCGTGGCAACATATGCAAATCGTGAAAGGCATTTAAACAAACACGAACTCGCGAACGGTGTGCTGTGTGGCGTGAAAATGGAAGAAGGACGTGACCTAACAGAGTTTGAAAACGGGACGATTGCTGGCTACCGACTGAAGGGTGGTAGCAATCAAGAAACGGCCGACATTGTGGGCTGTTCACGGGGTGCAGTTGTTAAAGTGTTCCAGGAACGGAAGAAAACCAGCAAGGCCTGCAGTAGTCGGGGTAATAGTGGACGCCCACGGAACATGGACGACCGTGGGCAACGACGGCTACCCCGAGTAGTGCAATCCAATAGGCAGGCCAGTGGAACAACTGGCCAGAGCATCTAATGCAGGCACGATCCTATCAAACGAACTCTGCTCTCTATGGGTATCTGGAGCAGGTGTTCACTCAATTTGTCCATGCTGACGTGCAGATATCAACGATTACCACATGAATTTGCATCTCAAAGGAGGCATTGGACCATCGAACACTGGAAGAAAATCGCCTTTTCTGACGAAGCACATTTTCTGATTATTCTTGTAAATGGTCGATGGAGAGTACAGCAAAGCACTGCTGACAGAAATCATGCCGACACGATGCTGGAGAATCAACAGGCAGGAGGTGGCAATGTACTCAGGTGGGGCATGTTTTCCTAGGAGTCGTTGAGAGAATGATTCCCCTCGATCGCAAGTTGAACGCGTCAGACTACCTATCCATTGTGACGGATCAGATGTTCCTATTCATGATGACGGTCTACTCCGATGGCATTATCTTGCTTCCAGCAAGATAATGCCACCTGCCATCATGCTATGCATGTGCAAGAATGATTTGAAGAGCATAGAGTGACTTAAGCATTTGAACTGTGAGTAATAAAAGATTTGAAGAGCATAGAGTGACTTAAGCATTTTACCTGGAAGTAATAAAAGATTTGAAGAGCATAGAGTGACTTAATCATTTGAACTGGGAGTAATAAAAGATTTTAAGAGCATAGAATGACTTAAGCATTTGAACTGGGAGTAATAAAAGATTTGACAGAGCAATAGAGTGACTTAAGCATTTGAACTGGGAGTAATAAAAGTGACAAAGCAATCACCGGAAAATGAAATAAAAAAAAACATTTGAACTGGGAGTAACAAAGTGACAAAGCAATCACCGGAAAATGAAGTAAGAAAATCTCAGCATAGAGTGACTTAAGCATTTGAACTGGGAGTAATAAAAGTGACAAAGATTTGAAGAGCATAGACTGACTTAAGCATTTGAACTGGGAGTTAAAAAAGTGACAAAGCAATCACCGCGAGTGCAGGATGATCATAACCTTGTCATCTACTAACCTTGACAGTCTTACGATGGCGATTGAATGGTTTTCTCCTGGGGTTATGCATGTGCAAGAATGATTTGAAGAGCATAGAGTGACATAAGCTTAACATAATGGCTACCGTACTCGCCGCACTTCAGTTCCATTGCACATGTATAGGACTATCTTGACAAACAGGTTCGTCGTATGGATCCACCACCGATGATTTTTGATGATCTGTGAGAACCTCTGATGTCTTCAAGGTATAGAATCCATATAGAAATGTTCAGAGGCCTCACTGATTCTGTGCCGCACCGTATATCTGTGGTAATTGAGGCACGAGGTCATACTTCATACAAACAGGTGGTCATAATATCTTGACTGGAGTGTGCATGTTATAACGAAGTAAATTTCTCCGTCATTTTTGGTCTACGCCGGGATTCGAACCCGAGGCCGCTTATTCCGGAACAAGTCGCTCTACCAACTGAGCTACGCAGACGATTATTCTGATTCCTATCTGCCTTTATGTCGTGTGCGTCCTGCTGGCAGGTACGTCACATCTCCCCCTGAAAGAGGGCCGGGGGCATGGCCCACGGGTCAGCCGTGACCATGAATCGTTGCAGGCAGCCATCCACTGTAGAACGTGCACTTGAGAACTCCCAGTCAATCTGCTGTGTGGAATGCAACATCACACATTTTTATTTTTCGAAGCGCTGGAGAAGGAATTGTCTGATTTTTCCTGTCTCGCGGTGTGGAAATAACATCACACCAATGCAAGATTTTGAACGGTCGGGTCATCCGGATAGTTCGGGCGCCATTATAACGAAGTAAATTTCTCCGTCATTTTTGGTCTACGCCGGGATTCGAACCCGAGGCCGCTTATTCCGGAACAGGTCGCTCTACCAACTGAGCTACGCAGACGATTATTCTGATTCCTATCTGCCTTTATGTCATGTGCGTCCTGCTGGCAGGTACGTCACAATGTGTTTCTGTAACAACTAATCTATTGACGATCCTTGAAACGTTTTATGCAGATGTGCATACTAATTCTAAAATGTTCGACGCTTCGGTTTTCTAAATCCGAGAAAATATCGTGTGCCGATAAATCTTCCTATTGAAGAATACAGCAGTACAATATTCACTGACAGCTGCGTATTAATGTTTCTGTCGGCCGATAATTGTGACTTTATTTCGCATTCAGTGGCGAAGTCTTATGGACTATCACTACTTTCACAAATGAGTTTTTGTCACTTTTAATAGAAAATAAAATCTGACCACTAAGGACCATTCTAATTTCCTTAATTTTGGACGTCGACGCTACAGGAACTCCAAAGGTTACCTAATACGCTTCGCATGGGCTGTGTTTTATCATTACGCTAATCCAATCATGATTTTACCAACTCCTTTACAGTCCTAACATAGTGGTATACGGTAGCAAATATTATGTTTGCGATGAATTTCTTCAGAACAAAATTTAACTCGGCGATCATAGAAAATATCACTGTTTATTATGTAGGGATGACAATCTCTTCACTGCGGTGTAGAATATCTCCTATAGAGAAGCAGGTACCGATAGCTGCTTCACATTTGCAGATTTCCCCGCCGTTTCTCAGAGGCACGGCAAATCAACTGGCAGAATTCCAAGAACTGAAATCTAGTTAATTCCTAGCGACTTTTGATGCTATGTATTTTTCGCGACAGTAGAGTAGTAAAATATTTCGATGTAACAGAAATGGGTAACGGAAGTAGTTAAAACCAATGTTGAAGTCTGATTTTTAGCACGTCTTTTGTAAGAAAAGATCGTGCTTATGTTACCGGTTTGTCCGTCCGTCTGTCCGTCCGTCTGTACCCACGATATCTCTGCAACTATTAGTCCGATTTGATAAATTCATTTGGCATTGGGAAGTTTGAAATATGCCAATGATGATCCTTCATTTCGTTTTTTTCTACGATGTACAATTTCGCCGCTAGAGGGCGTAAATGCAGATAATGTCGAATTCAAAATTGCGTTTTATTCCACATATTTGCTTCTAAACATCTGATTGAAAATATTATTTTATCTTTGGATTCCATTTATGTCGAAGAGTATTTTAGATATAGTTACTCTTTCAAATTACGCATAGATTTTTCGCTAGGGGCGTAATAGTAAATTACATTTTCCCCGATAATTCTTCTTCTAAAACTCCGATTTGAAATTTTTTTCTTCAGCGGATACACCTCCTGATGGAAAATCTTTTGCATATCATTAAAAATTTTTGGTAGAGAATATTTTGGCCACCAGGAGGCGTAAGTGTTAATTTTTGCTTCTGATGAATTTGCCATATAATCTGAGCTTCTGAAATATCGATTGACAAAAATTATTTCGAAAAAAAGGTATTATCTATGCCACTCACATAGGTAAACCTTTTTGGAATATTTTCTTCTTAAAATATTCCACAGTTTCTCCGCAGGGGGTGGATGCATATCTTATTTTTGTCAATATGTCTACTTCAAGTAGCCCGATTTGAAAAATTTGTTTTTTGTTGAATAGTGTTTTCAGTGTGACATGTTTTTCATATAATTTCAAAATTTTCAAGTAATTCATAGACTTTGGTAAACAATGGTTTATCCACCAGGGTGCATAAGTGCTAGGAGGCGTAGAGGTAAATTGCGTTTCCCCCTATATCTCTGTTTCTAAATCTCCGATTTGAAAAATTATTTCTGCACCGGATGCAGCTCCTGATAGAAAATCATTTGCACATAATTTCTAATTTTTGTAAAAAAATGGTTTGGTCACCAGGGGGCGTAAATCTTAATTTCCGCTTCTAATGTATTTTCAGCAAAATATGAGCTTCTAAATTCTCGATTGAAAAAAAACGTCATTTGCAGACCTATAGTACTCATCTCGACAAACCTTTTAGGAACATTTTCTTCTTGAAATAATGCATGGTTTCCACGCCAGGAGGCGTAGATATATATCTTATTTTTGTCAATATCTCTACTTCAAGGAGTCCGATTTGAAAAATTCCTTCTTTGCTGGATAGTGTTTCCGATGCGAAATGCTTTTCCTATAAATTTAAAATTTTCAATTGAATCATAGACTTTCCGCTAGGAGGCACAAATCTAAATTGCGTTTTCGGCGTTATTTCTGCTTCCAAAACTCCGATTTGAAAAATTCTTCCTGTATCGCATACAAGACCTGATGGAAAATGTTTTATACATAATTTCTAATGTTTGGTAAACAATGGTTTGGCCACCAGGGTGCATAAGTGCTAATTTCTGATTCTGATGTATTTGTAGCAAAATTTGAGCTCCTGAAGACTCGACTGATTTTTTTTCTTGGACCGATACCGCTCATATGGAAAATAACTTTTCAGAATACTTTCTTCCTAAACTAATGCATGGTTTTCCCACCAGGGAACGTAAAGTAACATCTTATTTTTGTCGATATTTCTGTTTCTAAGGGTCCGATTTGAAAAATTCTTTCTGTGTTGGAGAGCGTTTCCGGTGAGAAATGTTTCTCATATAAATTCATGTTTTTCTTAACGCACAAGTCTGCAACCAGAGGGCGTAAGCTCACGATATCGTTTACAGCAATATCTGAGGGATTTAAAACCCTATTGAAAAATGTCTTTCTTCCGTCAGATATTACTGTTTTCCTAACCGGTTCCTTTGACTTTGAATAGCTTTGATAAATTTAATTGCGACAGAAGGGATTCAAAAGACGTGCTTATTACACCCGAAATTTCGGTGTCAGCTTTCGTGTTAATGCCGTTTTGTGAAGTCACCAGTAGTAGTTAAATTCACCGTTACTAAACAATATATTTGACTAAACTATCGCCGCCGCTCCCAGTGGCGCAGTGTTTTATGCGATGACTTCTGATCATTCGTCCGAGATGTGTCCGGGTTCGAATCCCGGTGAGGCATGGATGTTGTTTTTTTCTTATGGCACTGGCTTTCTCCCTTTCCTGGAGTCAGTTGCCTTAAGTTAAGGACGGGCGACTGCTTATAGTCAAATGAGTTGCTTAGGATGGTCGTTAAACCCCAATCAAAAAAAAAAAAAAAAAACTATCGCCGAATGTTATTTTAATATGTTTTACATAAACATAACAATAACTTTTTGCAACCTGCGTAAGTTACGAGAACCTGACGCAAAATGTGATAAAAGCCATTACAAAAATGCGTTTTTGATACCATGATAACGGTGCGTCGTAGAAAAATGTGGTTTCGTCTCGACCTCCCCTAAGAGCGGGTGGTTACCTGCTATTAACGGGAGCTTTAAAAGGATGTATAACACGGAGGGGTGTAACCTGTAGATATCATAAACGAGAAGTTATCAATCCTCTTCGCTAACACACTTGCGGCTGAGCTTTTTTTGTATCTTGAGGTCAAATGTAAGCCGGCTCATACACAGATCGACTTTCGTAGCTACTTCACAATTCATCGATGTAAGAATTGTTCCTTACGTTCGTCTAAATCTGAATAATATAGTATAATAATAATAATAATAATGAATATTGTTTTTGAAAAACTAAGCAATCAAAATATACACTATTACCGCCGCCATAATTTAGCAAATATTTACTTTCACGGCTTATATATCTTCCTTCAGTGGTTTTACGAAAATAACACTCATTTATTCTCCTACCTAAGTACCGTTAAATGTGAGGAATTAATTAACCTTATGGTTTGTTGTTATGATTTTATTCCAATTAGTAGTACTGGACTGTGGCTCTGTGTGGTCGTGCGTGACGCGTATAAATGCTCTATACTGTACGTAGATAAACGTATACTCTCAAATCACTCGTTTTATTTTTCACAAAAATATTTTAAAGCGTTGATAAGTATTTAAAAAGCATTAGTACTGTTAAAATAGTTTAAACGTCCTGGACCAGCTGCTTGTGACTGCAACTTTCATTTTAATGACGAATACAGCGAAATCAATATAATACTAAATGGTGGTTATATGTGACAAAAGTAGGGAGGTTTTCCCTTGTTTCTTGTTTTTTTTAATAGATAGAGAATAGGATTTACAAAGACTAGGATAACAAAAGCTGTCCTCATTACTAGAAGACAAAGAACAAGTTTAAAACACTGGTAATAACATAGTTTAGTCTTTGTGGTTATTAAGGTTCGTGTGAATATTTTAATTTGTTTCGAGGTCTAACAACCACCGTGAGCCACTTATTTGGAGCCGCTGGTTCTATGAAAAGGGTCCAGCCCTGTGGGAAGGGCATACCACATATTCACCACCTGGAACTAGGGCTCAGATCCAGTTGAAGCGATTATCCAAGAAACATTGCTTGGAACTACTCTGAAAAAAGTGAGCAAGAAAAAAGCGTCCTGAACACCTATAGTACGTATTCAGTATTGGCACGAACCGCGTGTAGACTTGTCCAAAGATCAAAGCTAAAAAACGTTAGATGAATTTTATGATAAGAAACACACTTTTGCTCTTTAAACAGTGAATGAAAATGATGGATAACTTACCTTGGCTTTTGAAAATATGGATTATCAATGTCACCCTTTCAAGCATTAACATGCACCTACAGCAATAGAGTTATACACCAACAGCGTTTGCTTTTTCTTTAGTTCCGGGATTTACGGATCACTGAGCAACTCAAAGGACTATGAGCAATCGCCCATCGTTAAATTTGGATCATTGGTTTCAGGGAAGGGAAAGAGAGGGAGAGCAAAGAACCGTAATGCAATCACGCCTCAGCAAGAACCGTAATGCGATCACGCCTCAGCAAGAACCGTATGCAAACACTCCTCATCAAGAGCTGCAATGTAAGCCCGTCTCAGCAAAAACCGCAATGCCAGCATGCCTCCAGTGTCTCATCTTGGGCTCAGCTCGAAGGAGTGGTCAGTAGTCAGCGTCGCAGACGACGCTGCCGCCTGATTGGCATCCCTATACACCATATTGACAAACGTCACCAGACATCCCTTCAAAAGCAAATGAAAGGATCCGCTGCGTTGTTAAGATGCGCGGTACAGCTGCAAACGGTATAAAAACAAGCCTGCAGCTGACCGCGATCATATCGCACTGTGGGGTTGAGTGAAAACGTCGCGGCGGGAGAGAACTGACTCTGAGAAAGGAACGATTGTTGGGTGTTATATTAGTGGGTTGTCCATAAGAGAAACCGAAAGGCGTTTAAACATACCTAAGTCAACTGTTTTGGAAGTACTGAATAAGTGGAAGACACACGGCGTGCCTGAATAAGCAAAACTTTCCGGCAGACCAAAGAAAATCAGTGATAGAGGACGTCGAAGTCTTAGGAGAGTCGTTCAGCTAATCCACGCAGTACTGCACAAGACCTCAGTGTACAGGTGAGAAAAAATACTGGAACATCGGTATGTACACGTACCATTCGCAGAGAACTTCATCCTATGGGTCAACGTGATCGTGCGGCTCTCTATGACTGATGAATCCAGATACACGATCCTTCAGTCTGAAGTGCGGGTGTGGCGGCAGCAGGGGAACGCTATTTACCGCAGTGAGAATGCCATTTACCTACGGTCAAGTTTGGAGTTGGCAGTGTACTCGTGCGGGGTTGTTTTTCATGGTATGGTTCCGGCCTATTGGTTATCGTGGACAAACCTATTAACCAGCACATCTACCTCTATATTCTGGACAAATATGCCCTACCAACTCTGTGGCAATACTATGGAGCCGAGCCTTGTTGGTATCAGCAGAATAATGCACCGAGCCATAAAGCAAGGAATGTTACGGCGTATTTTGAAGATAATTCCGAATCGTTAGTTAACTGGCCAGCACAGAGCCCTGATCTTAATCCCATAGATCACCTATGGGATGAATTAGAGCTCCGCATGAAGAGTTTGGAACCAAGGCCTACTACTAAGCAATAGTTAGCTGCAGCATTATCTACTGAATGGAAGCGCATACCTATTGCTGTGCTCCAAAGCCTTGTCGAAAGCATGTCTCAAAGGGTCAGTGCATGCATTAAGGCCAAAGGTGGACCGACACCGTACTAATGTATGTCAATAAATGCTATGTTGTGTTTCTCTTCTAGGTGTCCGGTGACTTTTGTCAATATAGTGTATATGAACATTCACTTTCAGTGTATTATAACACATGAAAACATTCATCAATTCAACAACTGTTTGTACTCTAAGGTCTACGGTGTTTTAGGTTAAATATTTAGTCATTTGAACATCTAAAGCTTAAATCTAAGACTTTAATTCTGTAATAGTGATATGTTAATTACTCATGATAATTAGCATTTGTTCATAATGTTTCATCTTAATAACTTTTAATGTAATATCTTAAATGAAAAGTAATCAAAATGTATTAATTTTAATGGCCTGTAAAAATTTAAGAACTTTCATTGTAGTAATATTTTGAATTCTGGAAATATGTGAGAAACCTTTTTAAAGTGCAACAATTTTTGGGTTTTACAGAGTGCCGATATATTTTCTTAATAAGGCTTTTATTGGATGGGATCTTTTGGTACTCATAATTTAGAACACCCAAGGCGCCAAAGTTTATAGAATATATATTTTTTTAGTCGTCAGTGTCTGTGTTCAAGGTAGGAGTTAGATCCAACGGCAAAGAGTTTATTGGGAGAGAGCATTGTGCTTTCAGAGAAGCTAAGACTTTGACTTTAAATCGGACGGTTCTCAACGTCCAAGGCTATAGAAACAGAGGAGGTGGAATCACAATGTAGAGTCCTGGAAGTGCGAGAGAAAAGGAGTAAATTATTAGGATAATGCGGTATTCGATGCCCTGGAACACGTGAGAGGATAATGGAGGTATCTTACGTCTGAAAGAGAATTTTGGGACCACTCGAAAATTAAGCTGGAATCCTGTGAACCAGCACTATAGCTAATAAGTAAAAACTATAATGAAAATTTCTTTCAGTTCATGATTTAGTGTTCATGAATGCCTTGAAATACAGTAATTCATTAAGTAGCGGAGTTGCTCAAACCTGTAATAAATTGGTCATGATAACCTGATAAGAAACTCAAGAATATAAAAATCAGACGGGCAGCACAGCTACAACTCACGGTCCAAAACTACTAGAACAAAAAAAAAGTCAATTCTCGACTTATTCGTAGAACATTCCGGTGGTTTATTATTTGGTGTGTACGTGTGTAATGCAATGTGACAAGATCTCTGACTTGCTCCCATGATAATTAGCATTTGCGAAATTGTGCTGTTGAACACACGGATACATAACAATTAACAAAAATTAATGCATCTATATAACAATTAACAAAAACTAATTCATCTGTATAACAATTAACAAAAATTGATTCATCTGTATAACAATTAAGAAAAATTAATATATGCGTATAAATATCCTGAAAATAGTAAAGTATTTTCGTGGAGGAGATTCTATTCTACACACATTATTTCGGAGTTAAAATCTCCCGATTCCAGATTAGAGATCCTACGATAATGTTTTATAACCAGAGTCCTGTGCAAGAATTTAGGATACAAGAATTTAGATAACATTTTTTTCAGCATCATTTCATCCTCAGAGTCCTCCGTTCAATGACTCCTTCCTCCGCCACTTCACTTCCACCATTGCAAGCTCAGAAACAGACCTATTATTAAAACTCGCTTGGACGTTATCATCGGAATCGGAACATTTCTTACTTCCTTATCGTATGTTTAATTCGAAAAAACGTTAAACTTGAAAAACGTATTACTAGTACGCATTTCTGCTGGGTCAAACCAGTCATCATCAAAAGGGTCGGACCAGCCTTCCTTCCTTATCATATTGTTACGACCCACCCCCGCCATTAATTTAGTAATTAATGGGCGTGGTGGATGTGTGGAATTAATTAAGTATTAATTATGTTCGAGGCTTGATTGGAGTTTAAAAGTGTAAACAACAGAGAAAGTTTCATCTGGGGGTTTGGACAGAAAAGAGGCGAATAATTAATTCTCCCTCTGTCTCGGTGGTCTCAGAATAGCGCTGTTAGGATATAAATATCAGGGCAGCCTAAGCAACACGGAAAGGGAAAGAGGTACGTATCGAAGAGGGGACACTTGAGTAGGAATGAATAAAAATGGGGGACAAAAGGTTTAGCGAATAATCGTAAATTCGTCGATTGTTTTTGGCATTTTCGAGAACAATTGCTTTCTGTGTGGTCCGTGCAGAAAAATAAGATTCCGCACTTAGCGTGAAAATCAAGAAGAAAGTTTTAGTTGTCTGTACGCTCTCCGATGTGAAAGGCTGGGCTGGATGCCTTGGATCTGCTATATGAATTTTGTGATGAAGAGCGAAACTCCCTGCATTTGGTAAGAAATGGAGACAACTCGGGTAGCTGAATATGCCAGATTTGCTATAAAGACAGCGGACTGCCTTAATCCGCGTAATAAAGCAGCAATTTCTGGGCTGGGAGCCTAATGTAAATCAGCGACTGGTTGGCCCAATGAAAGCAAAGTTACAGAGGAATTAAGAAGTCTGCGAGTGGACAGTGGTCATTCCAATGAGAAGCGAAGCTCGGGATCGAGTCCAACTACGGCAGTGTGCAATTATCATCCTCTCCCTGAAGGACGAAGGAAGCCAGCTGGTCCTGCGGGGCGAAGCGAGTGCCCCAGGTGTGTGTGTGTGTGTGCGTGTGGTTACCTAAGCAGCGCAGCCTCTACGAGTAAGAGCGACGGGATAAAGCCGGCGAAAGAAAAATATGAGCGTAAGAGCGGTGGCTTGGATACCTAAGAAATATACAGGTAAAAAGTTAAATCACAATTTGGATTTATTCTTGGCAGCATACATGTAAGTAGAAAAATTTTGTTTTTATTGTTACATCTGTTACGCAATTAGTTAAGGAACTGAACTAATATATTGCAAGAACTGAACTGATAAATAGTAAGACTGAACTGTGGAATTTAAGTTCATTAAATCTATCTCGCGGGAACTGATTTAGGTCAAAGTTGACCCAATACTTATGTTCAGAAGACAGCTAAATTTTATTCGTATGTGTGCCATTGTTATGTTTTTATAGCCAATTAAATATTTGTTTAGGAAATCAGCGCAGTCATAGAACACATTATTTATGTGTACGCAGGTGATTCGTTCAAATTGTTTAAGTGTATGCCCATATAATACAGTTTTCGCGCCAAGAACTACGTGGAAGGAGATCAGTGAAGAAAGATACGCCGCCCCGGGGGCGCAGTGGTCTAAGCGATGGCCTCTGATCATTCGTCCGAACGGAGACCGGGTTCGAATCCCGGTGAGGCATGGATGTTGTGTTTGTCTTACGGCACTGGCTCTCTCCCTTCCCTGGAACCAGTGACCCTAAATTAGGGACGGGAGACTGCTTATAGCCCATTGAGTTGCTCACGGTGGTCGTTAAATATCCAAACAAAAGAAAAAAAAAAGAAAGGTACTAATTGCTCGGATACGGTTGTTAGATTGATTGACAGCGGTGGGATAATGACGCACTGTCGTAATGTCGTAACATTTTGGTGCCAGCGGCGGTATCAATATGTTTAATTTTAAACACGTTAAACTTCATTAAAGTTATTACTTGTACGCATTTCTCCGGGGTCAGACCAGCCTTCCTTTTTTCAGCCTTCTTTTTTTGAGCCTTCTTCTTTATGTCAGACCAGCCTTCCTTCCTTATCGTATGTTTATTTCTAAAACACGGTAAACTTGATAAAAATTATTACTTGTATGCATTTCTGCCTGACCAGACCAGCCACTATCAGAAGGATTTCTTCTTAAAGTCCAGAAGGAATGCACACGGGCAGAAATGTTTTCTCAAGTTTATCGTTTTTTAGAACGTAACATGCGATGGGGAAGGAAGAAATATTCCAATTCAGACGGAAGCGTACAAGCGAGTTTTGGTCACACGTCAGTTTCTGACCTTGCATCGGTAAAAGGGAAGCGATGGAAGAATATGTCATTAAACGGGCGACCCTGATGATAGAGCGATGGATATCAGAATGTATTCTGAACTCTTGTATCCCAAATTCTTGTACAGGGTTCACGTTATTATAAAATATTATCGTAGAAACTCTGATCTGGATTAGTCAGGCTTTTAACACTGAAACAATATGTAAAGAACAGAATGTCCTTATAAAAATACTTTACTGCACTGGCGTGCAAATATTAATGACGAGACGGTTTTTCGAATGTAAAGTCGTGCAGAAGTGCTCCATATCGACTCAAATCATACCATAAGGTCCCCAAAGTGTAAGAATAAGGGGCAAGTGAGCAAAACCGTCCAAACAAGCAATCCAAAGGATACAATTGCACTTTATTGAAAACGTAGCTTCGAGCACAACTGGACAGAAGACAGAAACGTCCATGTGACAGTCATCTGCCAAGAAAAATCCAGTCTTCAGTAGAAGATATGATCAGCCCTGACTGCGTTGCAAGAATTACAACGTCTGTCCATGCTGAGGACGAGTTTGTCAAGGAGCTGTTAAGGCATCGTGGTCCATTCCTCTTGTAGCGACAATCGTAGCTGCGGAATCGTTGCTGGCGGCTGGGGACGTGCACCCAAGCGTCTCCCGAAAAAACCCGCACGTGTTCGATTGGATTTAGGTCCGGGAACCTTACGGGCCAATCTATACGCTGAATATCTTCACTCTCCAACAGCTCTGCGACAGCCACTGTACGATGAGGTATAGCGTTGTCCTCCATGAAGAGTAACTGAGGACCCACAGCACCTCTAAACAGACGCACGTGAGGCAGGACAACCTCGGTACAATAGCGGGCACCAGAGACTGAACCTCCTTGGAAGATTTGGAGGTCAGTACGGCTACCAAGCATGATACCGCCCCAAACGAGAACTCCTCCACTTCCAAATCGGTCCCTTTCGATGATGTTGGAAGTGTGATTGCGTGTTCCCTGCTCTCTCCAGATGCGTATACGTCCAGAATCGCTCGTCAGACTAAATCTGCTCTCATCCGTAAAGAGAACTCAACCCCATTGCTGATGTGTCCAGTTCATGTGTTCTTGGCACCACAGAAACCGCAGTCTCCAATGAGCAGGCGTTAATGGCACACACCGTACTGGTCGTCGTGCAAATAGACCACCTTTGTGCAGCTTCCTGTCCATGGTAAAACGCGATAACGGACGTCCAGTTGTCTGTTGCATGTGCCTTGCGATTTATCCCGCTGTCTGCCGTCTGTCTCTTCTCGTCTGTAGGACAATATACCGGTCGTCCGCCGCCGTGGTTGCTCGTGGAAAACCACTGCTAAACTATCGGACAGCTGTCCCTGTCGTTTGAAATGCTGTCCAAGCTCGTGAAACAATGGTGTGAGCGATCCCGAACTCCTCGGCCTCACTTGGCTCACTTCGACTTTCTTCCAACTTCGTAATGTTGCGACTTCGGGTAAAGTCACCCAGACGTTGTCTACTGAATTGCCTGTTGGCCATATCACACGGTGGCAGCAACTCGACGTCGTTCAAACCGATGTACACCGTGCAATAGCTTTCACCGAATTGTTGAGCGCACACCGCCGTGTGCTTTTAACCCTTCCGACACTTCCTTCCCCATACGTCATGCTGCATACATGCGCATGCCCTACCGTACTGGACCCTAGTCTATCTCCTGAGTGGCCTTTCGGACTGTTCTGCCTGCTCGTTC
Organism: Macrothele yani; assembly: GCA_039090855.1. Taxonomy (NCBI): domain Eukaryota; kingdom Metazoa; phylum Arthropoda; class Arachnida; order Araneae; family Macrothelidae; genus Macrothele; species Macrothele yani. The sequence continues at coordinate 86,176,460 of CM076998.1, read as the reverse complement.
CGCTGTTATGCTAATTTCTCCTCTTCGTCCTTAATTTTTGCACACCAGAATATCTTCAAAATATTCACACAATTGGATCGCGATCTAAATGTAGTCTCTGAATATGAATATTTTCAAGATTCGTACAAAACATAATATACTAGTACATGAAGTTTAACTCGAAGAATATCTCATCACCTCTTGCAATTATACACATATAATTGTCTAACTTCATCTTTTTTGTTTTTCTTTGACTTACTCTCAGTGTTACCAAATGAGGAGAAACTATTGCAAGTTCAAAAAGGACGTTAAGATAAGAGGTAACGAGAAGATAAATTTGTGTGTACACTACATGGCATCTGTATAAATCTCGTAAACCTCCAATGCTCCAAAAACAAAAAATAAGAAATAAATATTTGTATGATATGTAATGCAGCAAGACAGGATTGAAACAATTTTTTAAATAAAGTGTTTTAGTTGTTATAAATATAATTAGAAATGTTTCGAAATAAAACTAGTATATAGTAATTCATTCTATACTACAATATATTGTAATTATTCTGTATATTGTAATTTATTCTGTCACTCGAGACTGAGAACATATTTATTTAATTAACTCACGATTGCAAAGACACATTTGAATGAAATTAATGTAAAACATACCTTGATTCATGACAAAAAGGAATATCTCGTAGAAGATGTTGGAAGTACCCATCGCCAGCGTCCAGGCACATATTTACCCGACGCTTCATACTGGGGAATGTGCGATGTAGCGAAGTTACGTCGATGGCAGCAAGTTTACGTGTGATGTTGTGTTTCAGTTTCCCAACCGACCTTGGCTTGTTAGCATGAATCTTGCTTTTTAAAAGTCCTCAGAGAAAAATATCTAGGGATGTCAGGTCGGGAGCCTTAGGCGGCTACAGGTATTTGGATATTATCGTGTCCTTGGAAAAGCTGCGAATTTCTGCCATGCTCTTATTGGAGGTGTGGCACGCTGCACCGTCCTGTTGAAAGCTTCTGATCATCCAGGTGGTTTACAAACTCATTAAAGATTTTCAAGTATCGATCGGTATTCGCCGTGTCTTTAAAAAAGATTGGTCCAATGATACGGCGTCGGAACACCGCACACCAAACACAGATTTTCTCTGGATGCAATGGCTCTTCATGGATGGCGTTGGGTTTGTCACTGGCTCACAACCGTGGATTTTGCGAGTTAACATAGCCGAATAAATCAAACCATGTTTCGTTGTAAACCATGTTATGTCCAACAGGGCGGGGTTTTCGGCGAAAAATTTGGCAAACCATTGACAAAATATGCCAGTCCCTTTGCAAAATCCTGTGGCTACAAAAAGGGCGTGTCAGTGCGGCGCCACCTAGCTCGCGGGAGAGACATTTCATTTACAGGTAATGCATGTCGACTGCTTCGTCAGGGAATAAAGAACCGCTCCGTTCGGGTTTCATGCTCATCGTATATTCCCCATCTCATATATTCCACATGATAAGTGTTCAGCCCTGAGTGAATTACCCTGTATATACGACTCACCGGAGTCATTAATTTCTGCTATTTATTATTACCCTTATCTTCCCAAAATGAAGATGTTTCTCGATCTGCGAGTTTTGCTGCGATATTTCATAATGCGGCAATGACACACTTTAAAAGTCATATTAGAGATATGGACAATATGCTTCGCCAAAATTGCTAATCTGCACTGAAAGTTTTATTCTCTTTTTCTTAGTTTGCAATTCTTGAATTATATCGCTCCATGTCAGACTAAGCTACTGTGAAAGCTTCTGATTTCTTGTAGGTCTAGGTCTGGGTTCTATTCCAATGACAAGACGTAAGTATTGCGTTACTGTGACAAGATGTAGTAATACAGTTGCTGGTTTCTAATTTTTCTGGCAGCAGTGTCTCTAAATTAGGGAAGTTCGACTCCTTACATGCCTAGATGTTCAAGAAAATCGTTAACCCTTTAATCGGACGACGTACCGGAACCATATAGTGCTCAAAATTTTCTGTGCCCCCAGACAAAAACATTCTCGTAACGGCGGGGTTTTACGACGCTTCTTCACCCTTTTATATCAGCTGCAACGAACCATAAGTCTGTCGTAAGTGATAACTGCTCGCTTCTAGTCCTTTACTCTCTGCTACATGACTCAAGGCATGATATAAAACGGCTAGTCTCCCTGACACGGTCATCATGCCACTGGTAGAGACAAGTATTTCAAAACATCTTTGTATCTCTCGTTTCTTAGGAACGTTGTTGTAGCCCTTTTAGTCGGTAATCACTTAGAAAATATTAGTGCTAACCATCCCCTTGAATGAACACTTTGAATAACAAAGCTAAGGGGAAAGCTAGCTTTGTTGTTTTTTTTTTCAATTACACAAGCTAAAGAGAAAGCAACACTTTCGGTTGTGCAGGTTCATTCGTTCCAGTCGCGGCTGTATTACTTTTCAGAGAAAGAAAATATTCATTCGAGCTGATTTTAGCCCTTGAATACCAAGAGTTAATTCTTTCCATTCGCTTGATCTTTAAACATTCCTACCAAAAGAAAATAAAAATGAAAACAAAATAAGCTCAACGATCATTTTGGTTAGCATCACTGAAAATTCAAATTCAATGTTCTGACTTTAAGTGATATCATATATTCATAAATTCAATGTTCTGACTTTATATTTTTTTTCCATATATTTTTTCTTTTGAATCACCAAAAACGTGCTCTTGATGAAATTTACGAGAAGATTGATGTTTTTAACCTTTCAGAAATCGTTCAAAAAGCAACAATTTTCTTGAGCTATGTTCAATTGTGTTAAAATTAGTGTAGAAAAAAATAAAAAGGAAAATAAAGGACTTCGAAATTTTTCGTTGTTCTTTAGGGTCTGTGGAAAATCTTTCATTCTCTGCTTTGTTTTTAACCTTATCAGAAATCGTTTAAAAAGCAACAGGTTTCCTGAGCTATGCTTAAGATTATTGAGATTAGTGTAAACCAAAATAAAAAGACTAAAAAAAGGCTTCGAAATTATTCGTGTTTCTTTAGGGTATGTGGAAAATCTTACATTCTCTGCTTTGTTTTCAGAAATCGTTTAAAAAGCAACAGTTTTCCTGAGCTATGTTTAACTGTATTGAGGTTAGTGTAGAAATAAAAAAACAACAACTAAAAACGGCTTCAAAATTATTCGTCTTTCTTTAGGGTCTATGAAAAATCTTTAACTCTCTGCTTTGACCTAAGTGTTTCGATTGATATGTTTTGAATTAAAGACACCTGAAATTAAACAAAATAATCGTCTCATGAGGTCTGTGGCCTTTTTCAATTCAATTTTCGTTATTAACAAAAAAAGTAAACTCAAAACTAAGATTCACGTTTTTCAAAATATATATCATGTTTGTGATTTGGAAAGGGATGGGAGCAACATAATTTTGATTATATTTATAAAAAAACATTTCTATTAAAAACATTAAGATAGTTTGAGTGATTGTTATTTATTATTTAATAAAATGATAATAGAGAAAAGGGGAAACTCTTCTCTGTTTTGAAACTCACACAAACACATTCAATCGTCAGAATATATAAATATATATATATATATATATATATGGGATGTAAGGTCAGGTGATGCGTAACATCACAGTATCTCCTTGACAAATGTCAACCCCGCCTTCTCGTGGTGCATCCTGTTCCCACTAAAGGGGCTCTGACGACCGCCAATAGCGGTATAACTATACCATCGGGATTAGAGGAAATTCTATCCCACACTCACCAACCCGCTTGGCCAGCGTGGTAAGTTATGGCCAAACCCCTCCAAAATGATTCCACAACTTAAATCTTGGCCCTCAGTCTCCGGCAGCTGGAATGTACCTGGCCAAGGCAGCGGCCAGTGCGACATGAAGGCAGAGGGTGCTAAGAATCCCCGGAGGACCGGACTAGGCTGCCATCTGATGCTGACCTTGGCAACGTACAATGGACGGTCCCTATCTTCTGATTCAAGGCTTCTTGAATTGGAAGAGGAACTACAAAGGATCAAGTGGGACATCGTGGGGCTAAGTGAGGTAAGGAGAAAAGGAGAAGATCTCATCGAACTGAAAAGTGGACATCTCTTCTACTATCGTGGGACAAATACAGGCAGAACCAGTGATGTTGGATTTATAATAAACAAGAAACTGAAGGATAAAGTGGTAGAAGTTGAAAGTTCCTCTGACAGAGCTGCACGACTCGTTATCCAACTATCGAGAAGATACCAGGCTCAGATTATTCAAACTTATGCACCCACCACAAGTCATCCTGAAGAAGAAATTGAAAAAATTTTATTAGGAAATTTGTCATCTAAATAATAAAGGTAAGCAGCACTTGAAAATAATTATGGGAGATTTCAATGCAAAAATAGGGCAACGGCAACAGAATTAAACTTCAGTAGGTAAATTCGGTCACGGCAACAGAAACCAGCGTGGAAATACTCTCGTTGAGTTTGCAGAGGCAGAAGGGTTTTTCATCTTGAACTCCTTCTTCAAGAAAAAGCCACACAGGAAATGGACATGGAGACATCCAAATGGGACAACAAGTGAAATTGATTTTATAATGTGTAACAAAAAATTCGTCATAGAAGACTGCAGTGTGCTAAACAAGTTCAACACAGGTAGTGACCATAGATTGGTGAGATGTAAGATGCACCTCAACACTAAACTTGAACGTGGCAAGCTCATAAGACAAACAAAATCTATTGACATAACCAACCTTAAAAAACACCATAATACCTTCAAGTTGGAACTGAAGAACAGGTTCTCTGCTTTAGAAGGCCTAACATCGGAAGAAGTGGACATCTCTGAAGTTAACAGAAAAGTAACCAACGCTCTTATGGAAACAGCAACAAAATTAGCTGGGTCTAAGAACAAGTTGCATGTAAATAAATTATCAGGAAAAACGAAAATGTTGATGCAAAAAGAAGAGAGATGAGGACAACTAAAGAAGATGTGACTTCCGAAGTGGAATATATAGAGCTATGCAAGACAGTACGAAAAAGTATCACTGAAGACTTAAGAAAATTTAACTGTGAACTAGTGAGGAAAGCAATTGAAAACAACCAAAGCCTAAAGATAGCAAAGGAACATCTCAGTAAGGGTAAGAAAACAGATTATGGCACTGAGAAAAGAAGATGGTTCTGTAACAAGAAATAGAGGCGAAATTTTGACAAGAGTGAAAGATTTCTACTCCAAATTATATGAAAGGGATGATACATGCACTCCAGACATCATGAAAGATACCAGTACCAGAGTTCCTCCAGTCCTTCCAGCAGAAGTTGCACATGCAATCAGGAACATGAAGCGGGGAAAAGCTCCAGGAGAAGATGGAATTACTGTAGACATCATACAAGAAGCAAGTGGAGAAATCGAAACAGTACTCGCCCAAATTTTCACTCGATGCCTTAATGAAGGAAAGATTCCTGAGGATTGGAACACCGCTACAATGATCCTGCTACATAAGAAAGGTGACATTGAGGATCTCGGAAACTACAGACCTATCAGCCTCCTATCAGTAGTTTATAAAATCTTCACTAAAGTTCTTTCACACCGCTTGAAATTAACACTGGACATGGCTCAACCGAGAGAACAAGCTGGATTCAGGAGTGGCTACAGCACAATAGATCATATCCATGTGCTGAGAGAACTAATTGAAAGAGCGAGGGAATATGAACTTCCATTGTTCATGGCTTTTATCGATTATGAAAAAGCCTTTGATTCGGTGAAACCATCAGCAGTTACAATGGCTCTGAAAACCTGCGGTATTGAAGATGCATACATTAATATTATTAATAACATCTATGAAAATGCAAGTGCAAAGATTAGGCTGTTTGAAAATGCAACACACGTAAAAATTGGAAAGGGAGTGAGACAAGGTGACACCATATCTCCGAAGCTCTTTAACGCCACATTGGAGGGTGTTTTTCAGTCACTGAGCTGGGAAAACAAGGGGATAAAGATTAGTGGAGATTATCTAACCCACCTTCGTTTTGCTGATGACGTAGTCATTTTTGCAACTAGCCCATCAGAGCTGCAGAGTATGATCCAGGAACTTGCTGACAAGAGTAAAGAAGTGGGATTAAAAATGAACTTTCAGAAGACAAAAGTGATGTTCAATGCTTTTACAAGAAATGAAGATTTATTGATTGATGGAGAAAAGCTGGAGATAACAGACACGTACGTTTATCTTGGACAGCAGATATCAAGTGAGGGTCACATTGATGAAGAAATTAATCGGCGTACAAAACTTGCCTGGAGAGCTTTTGGATGAAACAGCATAATTTTCAAGAGCAATATGCCATTATGTCTTAAAAGAAAAGTGTTTGATCAATGCATCCTTCCAGTGCTTACGTATGGTGCAGAGACGTGGACCTTAACTAAAAGAGACATACAAAGGCTGCAGACAACTCAAAGAAGCATGGACAGGTGCATACTTGGTGTAACCAGGAGAGATAAGAAGAAGAACTCGTGGATCCGAAAAATGACAAGAGTGGAAGACATCATGATCAGAGTTAAATCCCTGAAATGGCAATGGGCTGGACATACTGCCAGAAGGACAGATCATCGATGGACAGCCGAAATTTTAGATTGGATTCCAAGGGACAGGAAAAGACCCAGAAGAAGACCACATGGGAGATGGGTGGATGAAATTCGAAAGTATGCAGGGGTGACATGGAAGAGACTGGCACAAGACAGACCGTTGTGGAGGAAACTTGGGGAGACCTTCGTCCAGCAGTGGATTGATAATGGTTGACAATGATGATGATGATGATGATATATATATATATATAAACAGTTGTGCAAAGGTTACCTTTCCGTGGTTTCTGCGCTTGCGAATATGCTGCACATTGTACAGTGTTTAGCAAAACCAAATAAAAACCGGTCTTTGAAGGTTGCATTCTTTACACATTTAACCCATGGTAGAATTAAAAACAAAACAAAAACCCTCCACGAACCAGTGCATATCAGAAGTTGATGGCCCGCACTCATTTTAACTGTTTCACAAACATATTAATGCGTTTAATATGTACACTGTGCAAAGTTTACTGCTGTTATTCAAGGTGGGCTGCAGTGAATCATAAATTTTAATTTCAAATTAACTAAATAATATACATAGTGAAAGTATTACAAAATATTTTTACACTGATTGTAATTTGTGTTCCAAATAACGGACATGTGATGTATATTTAGCTTTAGTTTGCATTTTGGCGGATATTATTATTCATCTGGAACTGTTTTTGTCTCTTCAGTGGCTTTTATCCATAGTGCTACTGCCCGAAGTGGATGAAATTGTGCAATACCTGGGGTATCTATAGTGATACCCTCATTAAGTCTGAAACAGTCTGAGTTTTCGGTTTGTTTTTCCATGTTTAGAATTCCCCATGTTAACCGAATCCCTCATTCCTTCTCGGCTGATGTTCACGGAAAGGAACTTAAAATATACCAATTACAGCCAAATTATCTCCATGCTCCATATGATACTGTGAATTTATCTCTTCCAATGACAATTTACTGAACTCTGCATTTCAAAAATACAACGACTTTTTCAAGGAAATCGAAACAATTTATATACAAGCTGTTTGAATTTTCAGCTTGTACCCACTAGCCTTTAGAAATGATAATAATAAGTTATTTTCTATTTACTATAAAGGAAATATATTTTGCAACTTCACTTAACGTGAAAATGTACCGTAGCTTTTTTTTTTTACTTAAATGACTTGTCCTGAAAAATGACTGATCCAAAGAACCCCCGCAATTTTGATTTTGGCGTTCCAGCTCGATCTTTAGTTGTCTTGGGCCAGCAGACTAACAAATAAATCCAGCGCTGAATTCAACTACATATAAATTTTATCGTTTCCGACGTTTCATGCGGTATAAAATGCTTCAGATTACCGAAAAAATAGCTTTACAGAATAGCCAACACATCAGACTGAGGTGCGCATAAGACATTAATAATAAACGATTTAATTTTTACCTGGGAGAGAATACTAGCACATACCTGTTGCCACGCTTTCCTTGAAAAATCCTATAACCACATAAGCAGTTTCCCACCTGTCCTTGAAAACCTGCTTTGCAATAATCGTTGCAGCTCATTTCCCTCTTCTCGCCGTCAGCGTGGGAAACATAGATCAAAACTAAAGTGATTTGAATGAAAAGAATCCCGTAGCATCTGGAAAAGAGCATTCTGGTAAGTATTTCGCCTTAGTGAAAGCTTAGTGGCCTACAGGTGCGAAGAATTCAACTGGCCGGATCAATGCCTCAAATCGAAAGAAGGAACTTCTGAAAGATGAAGGAGACAAGCAGGGATACATCTAGGGAGTGCCAGGAGGACTCAGATGTTGGCTATCCTTTTGTAGTTTTTTTATATTCGGCTGTGAGCCGTTAAGTTCAAAAGAAACGCGACAATCAGCGGAGAATGACAGATACAGCCTCTCCGAGTTTTGTTACGTCATCAGGAAGAAACGCCCACAGGTGAATCAACCAACCGAAGAGCAGAATCCGAAAACAAAACCCACCCTGCTTCGCGAACGCAACAGCTAAAAGTTCTGCATTTTCTCTCTCAGTTTCTTTCTCCTGTGATAGAAATTAACCTTTAGGAATGGGCAAACATACCCTGCGTCTAATAGAATTTATAACGCAAAATCAACGACGTTTTGAACAAACGGCATTTTGGGAATGCGCTAACCAAATGAACTGTAATAATTCTGTCAAGAGAAGCCCATGACAATTATTCCCAATAGTGGAATAATATGCAATGCGTTTAACTGGTACTCATATTACCAGACTTAAATCACGCAAATAATATTTTGCGGGCTAATATAAAAGCATAATTTGCGCTTCTGTGACACAAATGCTGTTTTTTATGATAGAAAAGTAATAATAGAAATGGCCATGGCGTAGGCTAATTTGATATATATTTTCCGCTCTCTACTATAAACCTGTCTTTGTGGAAATAAAGTCGGTTTTTCGTGTTTCCGAAGCAAGCAGAACGCATTTACTTTTCTTATTCAATTATTGTAAAGAACTGACGGATCCCCGCTGTCGTAGTACCCCACGCACTGGTCCCTGACCATTTCCCCGACATGGGTCTGGGCTCAAATTCTGGATGAGGCATGGATGGTGCGCTTGTCTTACGGCACTGGATCCCCCCACCCCACCCCCAACCTTTCCGGAGCTAATGGCCTCCGAATAAGGACGGGCGATTACTTATAGCCCATTGAGTTACTCATAGTGAACTTTGAAATAAGAAACAACTGGCGTACCAAGCCAAGAATGCACTTTCCCCCTTTAAAATTACTGAAGCAAGATGAAACTTTCACCCACAAATAAACTAACTAGCACGTTTTAGTGCATGTGGCTTAAATTTCGTAATATTGATAAAATTACTTTGCTTTAAATAATACGTGATTGGAAATGTTCAATGGAAATCAAATCTAGAATAATGGAGTACAATTAATACAGACAATTGATGTGGATTAGGAACATCAAACAGAAGTCTTGGCTCTTTCCACGTTTTATAAGTGAGTCACGGAAAAATTATCGTCGGCCGCAACCGGGAATCGAACCCAGGGTTTTCCAGTTACACGCTGGACATGCTACCACTGCATGTGAGCCTGGAGGAATTCGAGGACGCTGTGGTTCAGTCGTAGCATGTCCAGCGCGTAACTGGAAGACCCTGGGTTTGATTCCCGGTTGTGGCCGAAGATAATTTTTCCGTGACTCACTTAAAAAACGAGAAAAGAGCGAAGAATTCTGTTTAATGTAGTACAATTCAATTATTGGTTTATTTCATTTGATATTTATGGTGGTATAATATGTAATGGCCGCCTCCGGTGACGCAGTGGTGTAAGTGCTGGTTTCTGATTATTCGTCCCCAATGGGTCCGGGTTCGAATCTCGGTGATCATCGCTGTTGTGTTTGTCTAATAGCTCTGTCTCTCTTTCTTCCCTAGAACCAATGATCCTAAATTAGGGGTCGGCATAAGGCAGAAGACGTCGTGTAAAGATGCAATAATCCACTGAAATCAATAGCTGTCGCGTACTGATAGCTATTGATATCAGTGGATTATAGGGACGGGCAAATGGTTGTAGCCCATTTAGTCACTCGGTGGTCGTTAAACCTCCAAATAATTCCATACAAAAAAAAAATCTAAATAAACAATGAGCTGACAGCGACTATTTTGATAGGTCGCCACACTTATTACTTTTCAAAATTCTAGCATCAAACACGCACTTAAAAATGTCGAGTATGCCTATAAATAGTGTTAAAAATAATTTCGTCAAAATTGCTTCTTCCATTTGTTCCTGAAAACTGTATCATGAGAGTCAAAAATATCCAGTGCATAGTGCCTTGATATAAGACTGGTCAAAATTGCTCAGGTTGTAGTATACTAAAAACAACCATGCAAGGATATTTATTTAGCTGCACGCAAAATAGACATAAGACAAAAGTCTTTCTTGTAGTGAGAAGGAAAAGTACAGGAAAAGGAAAGGATTAGGATAAACCTGAGAACAAGGTCCATTATAAAAGATACAAATAACTGGAAATGTAAACCAGTTTTTATGCATAAAAGTAAAGAACAATAAAATACTGTATGACAGCCTCATAATGCCGTCCCGTTGGCGCGGTGGTCTAAGCGATGGCTTCTGAACATTCTTCCGAGATGGGTCCGGGTTCGAATCCCAGTGAGGGATGTATGTTGTGTTTGACTTCGCCTTCCCTGGAGCCAGTGGCACTAAATTATAGGCAGGCGACTACTTATAGCCTATTGAGTTGCTCATGGTGGTCGTTAAACCTCCAATGAAAAACAACAACCTCATAATCAGGTGAACTATTCACGCCTACGCAGCATAAACTTTTTGTTTGATTCAGATGCACTATACTAAATTTAAAAAAATGTCTTCAGTCAATTAAAAAGAAAATGTGTTTCATATTTCTTTTAAGCACGTCTTCTGTAAAAAAAATCGTGCTTATATTATCGGTTTGTCCGTCTGTGGATACCATGTCTTTGCAACTATTAATCCCATTTGAAATATTCTTTTTGCACCGGGAAGCTTGAAATATGCGAATGATGATCATTAATTTCGTTTTTTTTTTTTTTACGAAATACAATTTCGTCCCTAGAAGGCATAAATGCACATGATATCGAATTCAAAATACATATATTCCATATATTTGCTTCTAAACATCCGATTGAAAAAATGTTTTTACCTTTCGATTCCATTTATGTAGAAGAGTATTTTAGGTATAGTCATTTTTTCAAGTTACGCATAGATTTTCCGCTAAAAGTAAATTGCGTTTTCTGTTTCTGATGTATTTGCCACAAAATCTGAGCTTCTAAAATCGCGCTTGAAAAAATTCGTTCGTGAGCCGATGCCACTCACTTCGTAAAACTTTTTGAAATACATTATCTACCAACACGTAATTAGACACCTGAGCTAGCAAAGGAAAACGAAGTTTATTCACCTTCAATATTTGGTGGAGCCTCCACGAGCGGCGATTACAGCTGCGACCCTCCGGGGCATACTCTCAACCAGGCGTTGTACGACGGCTAGCGGTATTTTCTTCCACTCGGTTTGGAGAAGACAGGTCAGTTCCTTCACCGATTTCGGACGGTGGGAGCACCCTTTAAGTCGACGATCCAACTCGTCCCATAGGTGCTCGATAGGGTTAAGGTCCGGGCTCTGCGCAAGCCAGTCCATTCGATTAACCCCATTGCCACCATACCAAGCCATGGTGGACCTTGCAACATGACAGGTGGCATTGTCATCCTGAAAGTAACATGGGTCCACCCCGTAAAACTGCCTCAACGTAGGAAGCGCATGGTCATCCAAAATGGTGCAGTAGGTCTCGGTGTTGAATCTACCAGGAATTGAGACCAAGGGTCCCGTGCCATACCAGGAGAAACACCGCCATAGCCTAATTCCACCGCCGCCAAACTTCACAGTTGGCACAATACATTCCGGCAGGAGGCGTTCTCCAGACAAACGCCAAACCCAGACCCTGCCATCCGAACGGTAGAGTGTGAACCTTGATTCGTCGCTTCAGAGAACCTGTTTCCACTGTTCAACGGTCCACTGTCGACGTTCTTTGCACCACGTTAGCCGAGCAGCGCTATTGGACTTGGTGATTAAAAGCTTGTGGGCGGCAGCACGTCCATGATAACCGAGCAGGTGGGCATCCTTACGGATGGTATTCATCGAAAGAACACTCCCGGATGCCTATTGAAACTCCTTGCGGATGTGGCCCATCGATTTGGTGCGGTTCTTTCGAATTTCTCTGGCCAGCACCCGTTGGTCTCTAACTCCCAGTTTTGTGGTTCTGCCGGGTTGGGGCACATTCCGACAGTCACCTCTCATCTTGCACTTGCCAATCACGTAGGCCACTGTCAATTTTGGGTACTTCAACTCGCTGGATATGTCACGTGATACCCGGCGATTACACTTTTCTCGAAATCAGAGAGCTCTGAACTGCGTGGCATCTTGCATGCGACTGGTTGCGTTGTTGTTTCCCACAAGATAGTTAACGGCGGCGGACGTGACGTGTATCAGGACCACAGACATAGTCGATTGCAGGGGTGTCCAATTACTTGTTGGTAGATAGTGTATTTTGTTCTTCAAATATTGCGTGGTTTCTCCGCCAGGGGGCGTAGATGTACAATGGTTGCCAAAATTGTAGAAACGTTTTGTAAAAAATGTATTTTTGAGGTTTGATGGCTCATAACACCACTTTTTGTGGGGTAATACCATAAAATTATATATCAATGGAAAGATAATTTCATCACAAATGTAATGCAATAAAGGGTGTTCAATTATCTGTATTCTGTGAAATGTTATAGCGAAATAACCAGAAAAAAGGAAGGACAACTTGCTTAGGTTGATATGAAATAGCTTTTCCTCATTTGAATGTAGCCAATGAGCATGGGTGTTTAGAGAGCCAATTAGGTGTCATCTTGTTTTGACAATTATCCAATCAGGTAACAGTTTGTTTCAGCTATTGATGTCATGTAATGGAGCTTAGAGGAGGACATTTGTCCGAGGTGACGTGCGGTGACCCAACAGACTACCCAAGCCGTCGCAAAGGCAATTACTTTTCACTTTTTTACAATTGATATTAGGTTCAGATTTTTGAAATAAAAAAAGTGGAAAAATATGGCGTACGATATAGATATCATAGCTAATTTTTTATATCTATTCTTTTATACAACACAGCAAAATCTATAACAAAAGACTTATGTTTTCCGAATAGACTGAAGTCACTTAGCATACCTTTCTATTTGAAAGTAAACTCCATTCTTCGATCACTTGTAGCAAAATGTTCTATTACAAAATCGAAAAAATGATTTCTTTCTTTCAGAGTATTTAACAGATCACTTTCAATTGATATCAGTCAATGATGCGAGAGTCGTTTCTATCCTGTTCTGTTTCGTGCGTACGTCTTAATTCACTTTAATGCAGAAAACGATCTTTCAACTGTTGAAGTGGACACAGGTATCACACTTATAAGTGAGACCAATAGGTAAAGTTGTGGCATGGATTTTCCAAATGCTGAAATCGCTAACATCTTCATTAGCTGTGTAGGTGACTTGTCAGAAAATTCGTGTGAACTGTATGCTACGATTGATTCGTTTTTCAAACGTACTTCATTGAAGTAGCGACCATAATTTTTGAAGTAAGCTTTTCAAACCATCAGTTGGGAAAGTGTGAACGTAAGAGCTGTACTTCGAAGAATCCAGTAACACAAAAATGTAAGCTTTTCATAATCCTGAAATCTTGCATTAATGTTTTGTTCGACATTATCGAAAATTTCAAAATATAATCTTCTGTATTTAGTGGTAATCGTAATGTCTTCAGAAAGGTTTCGGTTTAGTTTTCTTGGGAGTCCAACATCAGCAATGTTTCCTTCGTACACTTCCTGAAAACGACTTCTCAGAGATTTCACAGCATTTTGTGTTTCCGTTATCTTACTTCTGCAGTAAACAATGTCTAATGAAGCATTCTGAAGCACGCTGAACAAAACATTAGTAAGAGAAAAAATATTATGAAAGGTCGCAAGAAGAAAGCAAAATTCAAAGTTTTCTAAATTGGACAAATGTCCCTGAACACCCGCAAGAATATCCCTTTCTACTTGTGATTGATGTTCCAACATGGCAGCAACGGTCTGGTGTAGCTCTTCTTTTTTTTTTTTTTTCGTGGACAGAATTGACGAGTCGTGATGATTAATTTTATCTTGTTGGGCAAACATTGGGTAGTCGTCGTCCCAAAGAAACATCAAGAAATTTTGAGCGCTTTGGTGATCTCGAGAAAAACGCTGCCAGCCCACTAAGAGTAGCAAACAAGGAAGATAACACCAAATTTTCGGGTGTAATAAGCACGTCTTTGGAATCCGTTCTGACGCAAATTTTATTTATCAAAGCTGTTCAAAGTCAATCGAACCGGTATGGAAAACAATAGTATCTGACGGAAGAAAGAAGTTTTTCTATCGGGTTTTAATCCCTCAGATATTGCTGTAAACGGAATCGTGAGATTACGAACTCTTAGAAACAGAGTCATCGACAAAAATAAGATGTGACTTTACGTCCCTTGGTGGGGAAACCATGCATTATTTTAGGAAGAAAGTATTCGCAAAAGGTTTATCCGCATGAGCGGTATCGGTCCAAGAAAAAAATTTAGTCGAATTTTCAGGAGCCCAGATTTTGCTACTAATACATCAGAAGCAGAAATTAACACTTATGCCCCCTGGTGGCCAAACCATTCTTTACCAAACATTAGAAATTACGTGAAAAATATTTTCCGTCAGGTCTTGTATGCGATACAGGAAGAATTTTTCAAATCGGAGTTTTAGGAGCAGAAAACGCAATTTCCCACTGTGCGCCCTAGCGGAAAGTCTATGATATACTTGATAATTTTGAATTTATAGGAAAAACATTTCGCATCGAAAACGCTATCCAACGAAGAAGGAATTTTTCAAATCAAACTTTTAGAAGTAGAGATATTAACAAAAATAAGATATACATCAACGCCCCTGGCGTAGAAACCATGCATTATTTCAAGAACAAAATGTTCCTAAAATGTTTGTCGACATGAGTAATATCGGTCCACAAAATACTTTTTTCAATCGAGATTTTAGAGCTCATATTTTGCTGCAAATACATCAAAAGCGGAAATTAGGACTTGCGCCACCTGGTGGCCAAACAATTTTTTACAAAAATTTGAAATTACGTGCAAACGATTTCCCATCAGGAGCTGTATCTGGTGCAGAAAGAATTTTTCAGATCGGAGATTTAGAAGCAGAGATATAGGGGAAACTCAATTTACCATTACGCCCCCTAGCGGAAAGTCTATGAATTACTTGAAAATTTTGAATTTATAGAAAAAACATGTCACACTAGAAACGCTATCCAACAAAGAAGGATTTTTTTAAATCGGACTCTTAGAAGTCGAGATATTGACAAAAATAAGATATATATCTACGCCCCCTGGCGTAGAAACCATGCACTATTTTAAGAAGAAAGGGTTTCTAAAAGGTTTGTCGACATGAGTAGTATCGGTCTACAAACGGTGTTGTTTTCAATCGAGAATTTAGAAGCTCATATTTTGCTGCAAATACATCAGAAGCGGAAATTAAGGTTTACGCCACCTGGTGGCCAAACCATTTTTACAAAAATTAGAAATTATATGCAAACGATTTCCAATTAGATGCTGTATCCGGTGCAAAAATAATTTTTCAGATCGGAGATTTAGCAACAGAGATATAGGGGAAAACGCAATTTACCTTTACGCCCCCTAGCGGAAAGTCTACAAATTACTTGAAATTTTTGAAACTATGTGAAAAACATGTCGCACGGAAAGCACTACCCAACAAAGAAGGAATGTTTCAAATCGGATTCCTAGAAGTCGAGATATTGACCAAAATAAGATATACATCTACGGCCCCTGGTGGAGAAACTGTGGAATATTTTAGGAAGGAAATATTATGAAAAGGTTTATCGATGTAAGTGGCATCAGTCCACTGAAGAATTTTTTCAATCGATATTTTAGAAGCTCAGATTTTATGGCAAATACGTTAGAAGCGAAAATTAACACTTACGCCTCCTGGTGGCCAAAGTATTCTTTACCGAAAATTCGAAATGATATGCAAAAGATTGTGCATCAAGAGATGTGTCCGCTGCAAAAAAAAATTTTTAAATCGAAGTTTTAGAAGAAGAGTTATCGGAAAAAATGCAGTTTACTTTTACGCCCCCTAGCGTAAAATCTACGCGTAATTTGAAAATGAAACTATATCCAAAATACTTTTCGACATAAATGGAATCGAAAGATAAAAATTTTTTTCAATCGGATGTTTAGAAGCAAATATGTGGAACAAAACGTATTTTTGAATTCGACATCATCTGCATTTACGACCTCTAGCGGCGAAACTGTACATCGTAAAATAAAACGAAATAAAGGATCATCATTCGCATATTTCAGGCTTTCGAATGCAAAAAGAATTTTCCAAATCGGACTAATAGTTGCAGAGATTCCGTGGGTACAGACGGACGGACAAACCGATAACATAAGCACGATCTTTTTTTACAAAAGACGTGCTAAAAAAGATACGACATTCAGGAATACTTGAAGTGCTTTGGGAAAGTACTAAATTCAAACAGTGCGCTTAACAAAGAGGGCTTGTGGAAAGGATGCTCTAATGTTCGACTGCCGCCCCGGTGGCGCAGTGGTCTAAGGCGCTGGCCTCTGATCATTCGTCCGCAAGGGGTCCGGGTTCGAATCCCGGTCAGGCATGGATGTTGTGTTTGTCTTAGGGCACTGGCTCTCTCCCTTCCCTGGAACCAGTGGCCCTAAATTAGGGACGGGCGACTGCTTATAGCCCATTGAGTTGCTCACGGTGGTCGTTAAACCTCCAATCAAAAAAAAAAAAAAAAAAAAAAAATGTTCGACTGTACACCATGCAAGGAAGAGGCCATTACTGCAGTTCCGTCGTAGCTCTGCGCGACGAGTTTTCCACCACAGTCGGAAAAATTATTAATATGGTACAAAATAAGACCAGAAAGTTCAGCTGCTGCTTTGTCCTCACTAACTTCTTGGAACCACACAAATCTTTGTACCACCATCCCTTCATTTGCATACCGATAAACAAGAAAAAATTGAGACCTATTCGAGACATCGGTAGTTTTATCTGCTACTATGCAATAAAATCGGACTGCTTTAAGTGGCGTTTAGTTTCATTACACAGTGCATTGGCGATAGAATCAATTTAATCATTTTTAATACAATTTGGTACTCCTTCGAATACTGTCAAAGACTCCAAATGGTTTTTTAGTAAAGGATCATACTGAGTAGTGTAGTCCAAAAGTTCCAAATAAAATCCGCGGTTGTTGGAAGTTTTTGACTCGTCATATCCTCGAAATAAATTATCTAGCTTTGCAAGGAAGCAAACGGCATTTATAAGCCGTTTAAAAATGTCTCTATTGCGTTTTACCTTTTCATTGTGTTGACTTATGTTTTGTCGTATCTGGTCACTGACCTCAGCTTCAATACGAACAGCTCCAAAAGTTGCGAGTGCAATGGACGCACGAATGTGCTTAACAGCAGCATCATTATCCCGCATTGCTTTAGTTAAATTGCTTAGCTTGCTATATTCTGTTGTCCAAGTGGAGTTTCTGTCACAACTAAACAGCAAACAGTTTGTTTGTCTTAACACTTCCGGCAAGCCATTCGCATCTTTCATATTTGGCGTTTTGAATATGTCGAGTAATATTCTTTTGTTGCTGTGTTAAACTTGGCAATGCAGGCATCGGTCTTACTTTCGAAATCACATTTCTCTTTTCTTCAAAAGTTCGGCGAGAAAACGGAGTTTGTAAAAATCGGCTATAATGTCTTCGTTTATGGAATCAGACATGGCTGTTTATAATCTTTTTAATGCCCATGCATGATATATTCAGTAATTCACAGCACACGATGTAAAAAGAACTTCGAACAATGCATCTACAGTTCGTCTTCCATAACCCAAGCAGTCCACTGACTGCTTGGTTAAGAACAGCTACACGCTAAGACGGTCGTTTCTGCGGAGCATTTCTCATTGGTTAGCAGACTAGTGCCGTCAGGTTGTCATAGCAACACACCTTTAGCGGCGGTGACGCTTGAGTGACGGAAGCAGGTGCTGCATGCGCTCGTCAGCTACGACCAATCGGAGTGCAGCATTATTTGTTTCTCCTGTCTCGTCGTTGTTATTGCCGGTGTGCGTGGATTATACACTTATGAAAACGTCAGAGGTATGAGAACGGATTTATAACTTTGTGGTGAGTATTATCTGTGTCGAAAACAGGAAATTTAAAGAATTAGAGATTTTTGATTCATCTTTCATTTCCTTTGCCCAAGCACTGCTTGGGTTGCTTGGGTGGAATGCACGTCACTGTTTGTCCGTGTGTTATGTGATTGCTATCAAGTTTTTTTGTGTGTGTGTTTGTGTGTGTGTTCTTTCATTTAGTGAGCTTGTAAAACGTAATAAAATTAAAGAAATGACGTAAAGAGTTGACTGGTCACCCAGAAAGCGATGTAAAATAGTACTATTAAGTGAACAAGGCTTTAGAAGAAAAATTGGTGGAAACTTAACCAAAGGTGGCATTTCTAAATTTTTGAAGAGGTATAAGGAGACTCAAACACTGCAAAACCAGACTGGTAAAGACAGGAAAAGCTGCACAACAGCAAGTGATAATAGAAGAACTAAGAGACTGTGCCTAGGTGACAGAATGAACTCATCTGGGTGTATACCAGATGAAATGGCGCAATGCAATGTGAAGTTATGTGCAAGAACTGTTCGGCGTAGACTGCAGGAATTCGGTCTAAAAGCTAGAATTCCACGAAAAAAGCCATTTTATCTTTCAAACAAAGGTAGAAAATATTAAACTGGGCTGAAACTCATGTTAACTAGACAGCGAAACAATGGGACAGTGTTATTTGGAGTGATGAGACTAAAATCTCCCTGTTTGGTAGTGATGGCATATACGTAAGGAGAAGAATTGGAGAAGATGTCCAAACGTCCGTGCTATTCGTGCAAACTAAATGCACCAAAATAACAAATTGCTGTCTAGACACGGTACCAAACAATGGAGATAATTGCAGATTAAAAGATGAACTTTAAAACCATACATACATGCATGCGAGATCTTTCAGACTCAGTGTGGGTCCATCATCAGGCACTGCAAAGGGGTGGTTCCGGGATTATAAAGTCGGAAAAAAAAACCCACAATGCATTGGCATGGAGGCGCCGCTCAAACCCACGCATGCGCACTCGTTAAATATACGAACATGTAAATATTACAAAGATGCAATAAACACGATTACGGATTGCAATGCTATTTACAATGGTGTAAAATAAAATGTCTCCATGATGAGGGTAATGTCAACGGCATGTCGTCATTACAACATTGGTTAGCAAATAGAGTTATGTACATGCTTTCCGTGAATAATAAGCCAATCTTAGTTGCAGGTGTTGCTAAGATCTTGGTGTTGTTCCAGTCCGGGATGTGTTGGCCTTGTTTAACTAGTCGAGATAAGGCAGTGGTACCCGATCCAGTCCGGACATTCTACATGTGTTCAGAAATACGGGTAGCAACAGTTCGAATCGTGGATCCTATGTAATTAGTGTCCTGTATATCAGACTCAGTTGCTTTCAATGGAATAGAACAGACACCGTGCCTTTGGAACGTATTAACCTTGTCCCGATCCCTCCTAATCAAGGAGAATAATTTATGCATCCGTATACCAACAGCTATGTTCTGTTTGTGACAAGCCTTTTTTTAAATGTATATAACCTCAGGAACATAGTCGATAGAACCGACGTATTTAACCATTTCCTCATTTCCTCGTAAATAGGTATAGGTGGATTGTTGGCATTTACGAAGTTGCCTTGCCACAAAATCCTGTGGGTATCCGAACCGGGAGCCCAAATCAAACATAAATGTAATCTCTTTATTTCGATTTCTAGCGGAAAAAGAGTGTGAGTACGTCCTGCGAAACAGAAAAGACAATGCTGTACTCTTATGTTGATATGGCCTGTCTGAGGCAAATGGAATCAATGCAGATGGTTTTCGATCGACAGAGAATGAGAAGGAACGGTTGGAGATGTTACGAGTTAAACAGAAATCCAGAAAAGGTAAAGATCACTGAGTTTCAAGTTCAATTGTAAATTTAATGGAAGAGAAAGTAGTGGAAAGCAAATTAGCAAAATCCTGAAGTACAGGAACTGAGTAAGGCATGATTAAAGTTCATCTTTTATTCTGCAATTATCTCCATTGTTTGGTACCGTATCTAGACAGCAATTAGTTATTTTGGAGAAGATGTACATCCTGATTGCATTACATGTACCGTGAAACACCCAGTTAGTGTTATGATCTAGGGTTGTATGACATCAAAAGGTATGGGCAGAAATTGCGTGATTAATGGGAATATAAATGGCCAAAGATACCCTAATGAAATATTTGAGCCCAAACTGAAGCTTTCCGCACGTGATCTTTTCCAAGATTATGAAGTATTTTTATTTCAACAGGATTCAGCTCCAAGTCATGTTGCTGCTGTGTGTAAACATTGATTTCAAGATTATCATATTCCACTGCTGGAATGGCCTGGGAATAGCCCACACCTAAACCCCGTCAAAAATCTATGGAGCCGACTAAAGAAACGTGTTATTCAGAAGCAACCCAGCAATAAAACCCAATTAATAAAATCAATAATTCAATCTTGGTTTCACATTATAACAGCTGCAGAACTAAAAACTTTGTTCACACCATGATAAGGCGTTGTAAGGCCGTAATTAACGCTAAAGGTTACCCAACTAAGTATTAACTGATATGGTGAGAATTTTTATATATCTCATTTTTTATATGTTGTTTCACTTTTCTTCTTCATAAATGCATGCTGTTCTAATACAAATTCTTCATAAAAGTTATTGCATTACATTCCTGATGAAATTATCTTTCCATTGATATATAATTTTATGGTATTACACCAAAACAAAGTGTTGTTTTGAGCCATCAAACCTCGAAAATGCACTATTTCCAAAAGGTTTCCACAATTTTGTCCACTACTGTATATCCTACTTTTGTCGATATTTCTGCTTTTAACGGTCCGATTTGAAAATTCCCTTCTTTATTGGATATAGTTTGTGGTGCGACATGTTATTCGTATAATTTCAAAATTTTCAAGTAATTCATAGACTTTCCGCTAGGGGGCGTAGAGATAAATTGCGTTTCCCCCGATGTCTCTGCTTCTAAGACTCCGGTTTGAAAAATTCTTTCTGCACACGATACAGCTCCTGGTGCATATAACTTCTAATTTTTGGTAAAAAATGGTTTGGCAACAAGATGGCGTAAGTCTTAATTTCCGCTTCTGATGTACACTGCTACCCACCCAAAATGCAACACCAAGAATGACACGAGATAGCAAAGCCAGATTTACTGGACACATAAGAACAGATACAAAGATGAAGCGATTGAGCTTACAGGCCCGTGTAACTTGCGGAACACGCAGACATCAATAGTTCGTGAGGCCCCCATGGCTGGCAATAACGGCCGCTACACGCCGCGGCATCGAACGAAAGAGGCTTTTGATGTGGGTTTGGGGTATGTCGGTCCAGGCTGCTTCCACACGTCGCCACGGTTCATCAGGCATAGCCGCGGGTGGTGCTTGCCGGGCACCTCGGTTGCCGATCAGCGACCAGACGTGTTCGAGGGCGACATAACGGGAGAATAGGCTGGCCACGGCAGCAGTGACACCTGGTGGGCCGTGAAGAATTGTTGCACGATGCGTGCCACGTGCGGACGCTCATTGTCCTGTTGAAACGTGGCCGCTGGCCGGTCTTGCAGATAAAGGAGGACTACAAGTTCCAAAACGTCAGAGATGTAGCACTGGCTGTTGAGTGTACCGGTGATGCGTACCAGAGGGGTGCGGGTGTCATATCTAATTGCGCCTCAAACCATAACGCCAGGCGATGGACCGGTATGGCGATGCATAATGCCGGCGTCATACATTCTCTCGCCACGGTGCCGCCACACGCGGATCCAACCATCGTGGTATTGCAGGCAGAAACGGGATTCGTTGGAGAAGACAATGTTGTGCCATTACGTAGTCCAGGTGCGGCGTTCAACGGGCCACTGCCGCCACACTCGTCGGTTGTGTAACGTCAATGGTAATCGGAGCAATGGGCGCCATGCGACAAGTCCCTGCTGCTGCAGACGACGTAGAACGGTACGTGCTGACACAGGTTGTTGCGCTAACGTTCATGATGTGGCGGTGTGAGCCGTCAATGCCCGCTGCACAGCATGCCGGTCTTCTCGTTCGGTGCTGTGCCACGGCTGCGTCAATCGCTCACGTCAGTCCGTCCGTCCCTCCTGCACCCACGAATCCATACTCGCCTCACTGTGGCAGGATGTCGTCCCACACGGGCGCCGATGTGTTGGTACGATAAACCGCTGTCGCGATAAGCCACTATTCGTCCTCTGGTGAACTCCGAAACGTGCTGGAATGGCTGCCATATTCTGCGACGAGGCATCAGGAAGCTTACCACGTACAGGTGCGGCAGCACAACACACTTCCACTACTTACACCCCGTCTTCTGTGCACCCTTCTTATAGTGCTTCTCGGTGGCGTGCCGGACGCACATGATTTGCATATGCCCTGCAATGCTAATCGTTTGCATGTCCTCTCGCGGGCGACGCATGCTGCGAATTTCAGGCTAATCGGATACTTCCTTCTTGGTGTTGCATTTCGGGTGGGCAGCCGTGTATGTACACCAGCCTTTGTCACATAAATGGCTTACTCTAATAGGTAAGACGTTATGTGAAAGCGCGCAGTGTGCTGTACAAATCGGGTATACAACCTCGTGCAGCATCAGTCAGTATTCGATTGATAGTCACTTGATTTTAACGGGAAAGGCTATTAATAGTAGTGGCTTTGAACATTTTATTACAGTTGCGCCAGGTATGCAAGTAGAAAGTCTACCGTGAATAGCCCGACGTCTGAAAGAAATCCAGCATTCTGCGATCCTGCGAACGGAAGCATTGATGAATTATTGGGCCAAAGGAGCATGATGAATTGGCCGTCGGCTTCTGGAACACATTCACGATATGGTCGTCGACTTCTGGAACACATTCACGATATGGTCGTCGGCTTCTAGAACACATTCATGATATGGTCCGATATGTGTTGATTTCAGTTATAACGCTCAGCACAACAATATTTAGTAAATATGTCCCATCTTTTTCTGCTTTTACGATTCTTGACATTCAGAAACCTCTGACCAACTAGGTGTTTAAGTCAACAGAATCGCCGATTTCTTGAAGATTTCTCCGTGTCGTCTCATTCACGGAAAACTTTTGCTTCGATTGTGCGCATAAATTCCAGGAAAACTACCTTTTGGGAGATGATCGAAACCTTGCTCCAAATATCATGCCATGTCCAAAATCGTTCAGTGTACTTGTTTTTCCATTTCGTACTTTCAATCTAACACTAACTGATCCTTGGTGAGCTGGACTGCTTGATTTATACCGTACACTGAGGTCACGTGTCATCTTACGTGTTAGAATGAGCCATTTATGTGACACGGGAAGGTGAACATAATAAACTGGCTCCTCAGTGCAAAATTGTGAACTACATTTTACACTGTTTATATCGGATATGCAACCAGTTTTGCAGTACTTTACACACACTTGAGGTAGGGGGTAAAAATCATACCTAAAGCCCTTTAATGTTATAATAAATGAAAACCATTCCAATGGTACTCACTACTTCTCTCCAAGTTTTTGACGACCATTTCTCTGGTACTCACTAGTCTTCTTCTAGTTTTTTGACAGGTGATGCGTGATATGCGTCAATAGGTAAATTTTATAAACGTTATCTTGGATATTGTTCACAAAAATTATTTACCATTGTTTCACTTTCTGACATTTTCGGTCATTCTTCAAAAGAAAATTCTCGTTTTTTTGTTGTTGTCGTCCTGATTCAATTGTTGTGCACAGAAACATAGACGTTCATATCATACTGATAGATTCCGTGAACGTTACAGCGTACAGCTATTTAAATAACTGGAAAATAAACTACGCTTGAAGATTATATTTTTTTAGAAAGACAGCAACAGAAAGCTTTGTATGTAATGTCAAAATCTCCGAGAAAATCAAAAACATTTTAAATTAGGAAATGTTAATAACCCGATGATTCTTGATGAACAACAACTGGCGGCTCTTACTTGTTCCGAGCATTGATCACGAGGAACATTGCCTACAGCATACAGCACCATGACAAAAGCTGCTTTTCTTTACAGATACGTGAATCTACTAAAAAATAAATAAACTTGATTAAGAAAAATAAATTTTGATTTGTAGGAGGAATGTTCAAATATATAAGCGAGTATTTGATTCTAAATTATGTATGCACATCAAAACGGAAAAAATCATACATGCTACTTTTGAGCATAATGCCTGTTAACAGAGATACAGTTGTTCGAAAGCTTTTAAATTTCAGTATCATAAAAGTTTTTGGTTACTTGTCAATCCAAATTTGCGTAGCTGCAAAAACTTCACCTTTCGGAAGGAGAACTTTGTTTTCCTGTCATTGCATACTCGCTTTTCTTGATGCAGCAGTGTAGTAGAACTTTTGTTTTCCTGTCATTACATACGCGTTTTTCTTGATGCAGCAGTGTAGTAGAACTTTTGTTTTCCTGTCATTGCATACTCGCTTTTCTTGATGCAGCAGTGTAGTAGAACTTTTGTTTTCCTGTCATTACATACGCGTTTTTCTTGATGCAGCAGTGTAGTAGAACTTTTGTTTTCCTGTCATTGCATACTCGCTTTTCTTGATGCAGCAGTGTAGTAGAACTTTTGTTTTCCTGTCATTACATACGCGTTTTTCTTGATGCAGCAGTGTAGTAGAACTTTTGTTTTCCTGTCATTGCATACTCGCTTTTCTTGATGCAGCAGTGTAGTAGAACTTTTGTTTTCCTGTCATTACATACGCGTTTTTCTTGATGCAGCAGTGTAGTAGAACTTTTGTTTTCCTGTCATTGCATACTCGCTTTTCTTGATGCAGCAGTGTAGTAGAACTTTTGTTTTCCTGTCATTACATACGCGTTTTTCTTGATGCAGCAGTGTAGTAGAACTTTTGTTTTCCTGTCATTGCATACTCGCTTTTCTTGATGCAGCAGTGTAGTAGAACTTCTGTTTTCCTGTCATTACATACGCGTTTTTCTTGATGCAGCAGTGTAGTAGAACTTTTGTTTTCCTGTCATTGCATACTCGCTTTTCTTGATGCAGCAGTGTAGTAGAACTTTTGTTTTCCTGTCATTACATACGCGTTTTTCTTGATGCAGCAGTGTAGTAGAACTTTTGTTTTCCTGTCATTGCATACTCGCTTTTCTTGATGCAGCAGTGTAGTAGAACTTTTGTTTTCCTGTCATTACATACGCGTTTTTCTTGATGCAGCAGTGTAGTAGAACTTTTGTTTTCCTGTCATTACATACGCGTTTTTCTTGATGCAGCAGTGTAGTAGAACTTTTGTTTTCCTGTCATTGCATACTCGCTTTTCTTGATGCAGCAGTGTAGTAGAACTTTTGTTTTCCTGTCATTACATACGCGTTTTTCTTGATGCAGCAGTGTAGTAGAACTTTTGTTTTCCTGTCATTGCATACTCGCTTTTCTTGATGCAGCAGTGTAGTAGAACTTTTGTTTTCCTGTCATTACATACGCGTTTTTCTTGATGCAGCAGTGTAGTAGAACTTTTGTTTTCCTGTCATTGCATACTCGCTTTTCTTGATGCAGCAGTGTAGTAGAACTTTTGTTTTCCTGTCATTACATACGCGTTTTTCTTGATGCAGCAGTGTAGTAGAACTTTTGTTTTCCTGTCATTGCATACTCGCTTTTCTTGATGCAGCAGTGTAGTAGAACTTTTGTTTTCCTGTCATTACATACGCGTTTTTCTTGATGCAGCAGTGTAGTAGAACTTTTGTTTTCCTGTCATTGCATACTCGCTTTTCTTGATGCAGCAGTGTAGTAGAACTTTTGTTTTCCTGTCATTACATACGCGTTTTTCTTGATGCAGCAGTGTAGTAGAACTTTTGTTTTCCTGTCATTGCATACTCGCTTTTCTTGATGCAGCAGTGTAGTAGAACTTTTGTTTTCCTGTCATTACATACGCGTTTTTCTTGATGCAGCAGTGTAGTAGAACTTTTGTTTTCCTGTCATTGCATACTCGCTTTTCTTGATGCAGCAGTGTAGTAGAACTTTTGTTTTCCTGTCATTACATACGCGTTTTTCTTGATGCAGCAGTGTAGTAGAACTTTTGTTTTCCTGTCATTGCATACTCGCTTTTCTTGATGCAGCAGTGTAGTAGAACTTTTGTTTTCCTGTCATTACATACGCGTTTTTCTTGATGCAGCAGTGTAGTAGAACTTTTGTTTTCCTGTCATTGCATACTCGCTTTTCTTGATGCAGCAGTGTAGTAGAACTTTTGTTTTCCTGTCATTACATACGCGTTTTTCTTGATGCAGCAGTGTAGTAGAACTTTTGTTTTCCTGTCATTGCATACTCGCTTTTCTTGATGCAGCAGTGTAGTAGAACTTTTGTTTTCCTGTCATTACATACGCGTTTTTCTTGATGCAGCAGTGTAGTAGAACTTTTGTTTTCCTGTCATTGCATACTCGCTTTTCTTGATGCAGCAGTGTAGTAGAACTTTTGTTTTCCTGTCATTACATACGCGTTTTTCTTGATGCAGCAGTGTAGTAGAACTTTTGTTTTCCTGTCATTGCATACTCGCTTTTCTTGATGCAGCAGTGTAGTAGAACTTTTGTTTTCCTGTCATTACATACGCGTTTTTCTTGATGCAGCAGTGTAGTAGAACTTTTGTTTTCCTGTCATTGCATACTCGCTTTTCTTGATGCAGCAGTGTAGTAGAACTTTTGTTTTCCTGTCATTACATACGCGTTTTTCTTGATGCAGCAGTGTAGTAGAACTTTTGTTTTCCTGTCATTGCATACTCGCTTTTCTTGATGCAGCAGTGTAGTAGAACTTTTGTTTTCCTGTCATTACATACGCGTTTTTCTTGATGCAGCAGTGTAGTAGAACTTTTGTTTTCCTGTCATTGCATACTCGCTTTTCTTGATGCAGCAGTGTAGTAGAACTTTTGTTTTCCTGTCATTACATACGCGTTTTTCTTGATGCAGCAGTGTAGTAGAACTTTTGTTTTCCTGTCATTGCATACTCGCTTTTCTTGATGCAGCAGTGTAGTAGAACTTTTGTTTTCCTGTCATTACATACGCGTTTTTCTTGATGCAGCAGTGTAGTAGAACTTTTGTTTTCCTGTCATTGCATACTCGCTTTTCTTGATGCAGCAGTGTAGTAGAACTTTTGTTTTCCTGTCATTACATACGCGTTTTTCTTGATGCAGCAGTGTAGTAGAACTTTTGTTTTCCTGTCATTGCATACTCGCTTTTCTTGATGCAGCAGTGTAGTAGAACTTTTGTTTTCCTGTCATTACATACGCGTTTTTCTTGATGCAGCAGTGTAGTAGAACTTTTGTTTTCCTGTCATTGCATACTCGCTTTTCTTGATGCAGCAGTGTAGTAGAACTTTTGTTTTCCTGTCATTACATACGCGTTTTTCTTGATGCAGCAGTGTAGTAGAACTTTTGTTTTCCTGTCATTGCATACTCGCTTTTCTTGATGCAGCAGTGTAGTAGAACTTTTGTTTTCCTGTCATTACATACGCGTTTTTCTTGATGCAGCAGTGTAGTAGAACTTTTGTTTTCCTGTCATTGCATACTCGCTTTTCTTGATGCAGCAGTGTAGTAGAACTTTTGTTTTCCTGTCATTACATACGCGTTTTTCTTGATGCAGCAGTGTAGTAGAACTTTTGTTTTCCTGTCATTGCATACTCGCTTTTCTTGATGCAGCAGTGTAGTAGAACTTTTGTTTTCCTGTCATTACATACGCGTTTTTCTTGATGCAGCAGTGTAGTAGAACTTTTGTTTTCCTGTCATTGCATACTCGCTTTTCTTGATGCAGCAGTGTAGTAGAACTTTTGTTTTCCTGTCATTACATACGCGTTTTTCTTGATGCAGCAGTGTAGTAGAACTTTTGTTTTCCTGTCATTGCATACTCGCTTTTCTTGATGCAGCAGTGTAGTAGAACTTTTGTTTTCCTGTCATTACATACGCGTTTTTCTTGATGCAGCAGTGTAGTAGAACTTTTGTTTTCCTGTCATTGCATACTCGCTTTTCTTGATGCAGCAGTGTAGTAGAACTTTTGTTTTCCTGTCATTACATACGCGTTTTTCTTGATGCAGCAGTGTAGTAGAACTTTTGTTTTCCTGTCATTGCATACTCGCTTTTCTTGATGCAGCAGTGTAGTAGAACTTTTGTTTTCCTGTCATTACATACGCGTTTTTCTTGATGCAGCAGTGTAGTAGAACTTTTGTTTTCCTGTCATTGCATACTCGCTTTTCTTGATGCAGCAGTGTAGTAGAACTTTTGTTTTCCTGTCATTACATACGCGTTTTTCTTGATGCAGCAGTGTAGTAGAACTTTTGTTTTCCTGTCATTGCATACTCGCTTTTCTTGATGCAGCAGTGTAGTAGAACTTCTGTTTTCCTATAATTACATACGCGTTTTTCTTGATGCAGCAGTGTAGTAGAACTTTTGTTTTCCTGTCATTGCATACTCGCTTTTCTTGATGCAGCAGTGTAGTAGAACTTTTGTTTTCCTATAATTACATACGCGTTTTTCTTGATGCAGCAGTGTAGTAGAACTTTTGTTTTCCTGTCATTGCATACTCGCTTTTCTTGATGCAGCAGTGTAGTAGAACTTCTGTTTTCCTATAATTACATACGCGTTTTTCTTGATGCAGCAGTGTAGTAGAACTTTTGTTTTCCTGTCATTGCATACTCGCTTTTCTTAATGCAGCAGTGTGGTAGTGGACCCAAGTCTCACTACAGATCACAAAAGAATCTAAAAATTTAACGACGCCTCTTTCTCATCACTACAAATGTACAGTAACGGTCATTTGACGTCATTCCTTGTGCTAGGATGACAGAAGTAGTGATATCCACCATGTGCTCACTATTGAATTTCAAATAGTTCTACATCATTTCTATACTAATTCCAGTCTCTCGTGAGAGTTCACTTTCGATTCTTCCAAAGTTTTTAACTAAGTTCCACAATTCTGATAACATTGTCCGGAGTGACAGGAGTTCTTCATCTTTGAACGTCAGGTTCATATTCTACAGATGCCATCTTTTTATAAATGATTTAGCACAAATGTAAACACCTACTGTGACAAATGATATTCTCCAAACCGGGTTAGACGCCTGGTAAAGATTTCCGTAGGAATATCACATTCCTTCCTGAGACACTTGATTATTATTAGCTGAGAAACAGTACTGGGTGCTTCTTGGTCAGGCATCTTAATTACAATTGCCAGGTAATATGGGCACAGTGACAGAGTTGTATAGTCCTCTAGTCGATCCTCCGAGATGGGGACCGGTTCGAGTCCCGGATAAGGAATAGGTGGCGTTAGATTGAAAGTACGAATGGTAAAAAGTGCTCATAACCATCAGAGTTGCTTATGGTGGTCATTAAACCGGGAAGGAATAAAAGGTCTTTTCTGAGGTGCTGGCATCTGACCATTTGTCCCAGATGGGCCCTGGTTCCAGTCCCGGATGACGCATGGTCGCCCGTGTGGAGTGAGTAGGATTTCCTTCTTCCACCTGTTCTTTGAATTTACATGGCCTATTCTAGATTAGTAGAAGTCACTCTTAGTCGCCGCCATTGTTGTATCTAAATAAATAAGTAAAACAGTCGTTGATATCTCTCGGGAAAATATTTTTTACGCTCGTGAAATCGAATGCCTTTTCCTATTAATTATGCAGTGATTATCCCCGGGGAACGCCGGAAGGACAATGCAAATCAAGACTACAGATCAGAAGTTTCGTGTAGTGACCGAGCACTAATCATTATTTCGTTAACTTGTAAAGGGAAGCGGATAAATTCGAAAACGAGCAACATACAGTTTCGTGCGTTATGTTATTCTGAACGACACAAGATTTTAATGCCCCGATCTTTAAAGGGATAAAAATACCACTTATCTTTTCCGAAATTTATTTTTTTCCACAGGCGATGGAATAGTATTGCAACATACATATTTTATTTCGTGTTTATCTCTAAAACAATATGCTGGTGCTATTTCCCACTATTCTCTATGTGAAGAATTATTGTACTTCATCTTCCTACGTAATTGAAATTTCATATGAAAATCAATATTTTGTGATTGTCACTTACGATGTCCCAAGCGCTGTGCTCACCTCAAATTCCTTCACATGAGTTCAGCAGTGTCATGATATAACCTTGCATGATAATTGCACACGTTCTGAGAGATCGGTACGTAGAGCTGTCATTTCCTAAATGCAATGAAATACTTTTCAATAGCAGAATTTTGTAACTGATGAAATTCATCCAATATATCTAAAATTAGGCCGAATCTTGTGTAATTCCATATCTTTGGAAAAACTAGGAAACGCATGACAAAGGATAATGACGTACTATAAGAAATTCAAATTTTTCTTAATAACTTGGATTTCAAAGTATTTCAGGCAGAAAGCGATAAGGAAAAATATCACCCTATGTATCTCGTAGGATAGCTGAGATTATCTGATAAACAGAAATCAAGAAGAAAAAGAAAAGTACCGGATTCCCACGAGAGCGAATCGCATTTGAAGAATAGATTCAAAAATGCTATTTCTTCGCGATGTTTCCTTCTCATTGTAAGCACTTTAGTTTTAAACGCAAAGATTTATAATAATCAGTTTCTCACTCACCATTGGGAATATGGCTTCCTAAAGCTGAATTCTATTCTGCAGCATTTGCTCCTTTTGATGGTAAATCTAAAGTGTAAAGCTTTGTTCAGAGAAATATTGGATGTTTTTTTATCATTTTAGCCAACGCCATCTATTCAGAAATGATCATATAATATGCGAATTACCATCGCGTGTGCAATGGGTAAAAGCATCACGTTCAAATGGTAATCTTGCATTTACTAAGAAAAGCACAGAAATATTTCTCAAAAACATGTATTTTACTGACATTTAACAGAAGGGTCCCAATACTTTTGCACTCATGTGATGAGATAATAAAGGATTCAGGGAAAAATTTGGATAAGAAAAACTTTCACGATAGGTAACACAAATAAAAAAAAACTGAAAAAAAAAGTAATGTAGAAAAATTCATTTCCAAATCTAATCGTGAAATTAAACGTTTCTGGGTTTCATAAAAGGCATTTTGCATTTTACATAATCTAATTAAATTTATATGCACATAGCCTTCTTCTACATCAGTTTAAGACAAAACTACTGAGGAAACTGGCAAATGTCTTGCCATCAGTAGTTCACTCGTTTCAGCCGCGTTTGGTCCATTTCTTTGACAGCGAATATCGTTTATTCGAACTGATTTAAGACCATTTTTCTAACTCCGAGTTCATTTGTTCTAGTCGGTAAAAGTGTCAGAGGCTTCTCTACAGAAAAGCTGGGCGTAGACTGAAGCTTCGCAAACTGCACTATGGTGCTGTAGATCGAAAATATCACCAAAGCATATGGGTGAATTGGAAAACTATCAAGGTGACTTGCGTCAGTATAAACAAACATTCTCTCATCGAAGCAAGGGAGATAGTTAATGATCTTTTAATGGTACGTTTGACTTGCCAATGCGAAAGCAGGATTTTGCGATTCGCAAGCCCCACAGCTCACAACTGAACAGTACTATGCGCCAGTATTTGGCGGTACGTTGATAAATTATGCCCTTTTTATGCAGCGTTATACTATTATTCCTTCGACAGTGAATAATTGTTATTGCTTTCGGCTATCAATTTTTCAACATAGAGTGATCGTTTAGTACAAGATTTAGACAGTACCTCATAAAATATTAAGCAAGCACTCTTCCAGCGTGAGAACATTCTTACACACGGAGCGATCATTCTTACAGCAGTGAGGACAAACTTTAAGCAATTGTCATAACACTGATTTGCTGTCGTTTGAAAAATACCGGAGGAAATGTTTTTAAGTTGAGCCTTTATTCATGCCACGCTTAACAAACTTCCGTTCATTTTATGAACCGTTTTTATTCGAACGGTGTACATTTGTTCTTTATCGTATTACTTTGCAGAAAGTTCAGCTATTATTTGTAGATCATCTAGCTAACATTTTAAGCAAAACTGGAACATAGTACATATGTTTTGATAAACTTTCTTTAGTTTAAAACGGTCTGCTTTACGCTTTAGATAGCAATTAAGAATGTTTTCTTTTTAATGAAAAACTAGATACGACGGAAATCTGAAACAGAATTGTACTTAAACATGTAAAATATAATTTTACCGACGCTTATGTCATACAAATTAAGACTTTTTTCTCTAAAGAGATCCATTTCCTCTTGATCTACACTGGTGAAAAGTGAAAAAATAGCACCAAAAAGGAGACGTCTGATACCAACGAAATTTATACAGCATAATAACGGAATACAGAGAATAACGTCATCAAAACATTATGGCCAAATACAGCTGTATTTGCTGGCAAACTGAAAAATAACATTTCCATGTAACACGGTTAGTACGAGGTTGAACCGCCATGAACTGCGTCACACTGTGCAATTCTGGCATGGAGTCTGTCGTACAGATGTTAGTTGTAAGTTTGGGGTATCGAGTTTCAAGCATCCTCAACCTGGACGCGTAAATCGGGATTGGTCGTGGTGTAACGTACCAGGAGATGTGACGTACCTGCCAGAAGGACGCACACGACATAGAGGCAGATAGGAATCAGAATAAAACGTCCGCGTAGCTCAATTGGTAGAGTGACTTATTCCGGAATGAGGGGATCCGGGTTCGAATCCTGGCGTGGACAGAAATGACGGAGAAATTTACTTCGTTATAGTGGCTGGCCGTGGAGACCGGGTAAGTTGTTGTCTCATAAAATCCCACACGTGCTTAATGGGGGACAAATCCAGTGAACGTGCAGGCCATGGAAGTTGTCTCACACCCTGAAGTGCATGTTGCGTTGCACGTGCCATGTGTGGGCTTGCGTTATCTTGCTGGAAAACATCACGATGGACCGACCTTACAAATGGCACAACAACGGGCTGAATGATGTTGTTGATGTAGGAGGTGCTGTTTAACGTACCCGGTACAAACACTAGTTGTGTACGGGAGTGAGAGCTGATCGCTCCCCACACCAGGAGACCAGGTGTAGGCCCTGTGTGTCACTGGTGGATGAAGGAAGGGTGGAGACGCTCCCCTGTGCGTCTGCGAACACGCAAACGGCTATCGGAGGCTCCCAAGGAGAATCTGCTTTCATCGCTGAACACGACAGAACGCCATTGCATTTTGCAGTGCAGACGTTGGCGACACCACTGCAGCCGTTCCTGACGTTGGGCTGGAGTCAGAGGTACACATGCCAGTGGCACACGTGCACGTAGTCCTGCATCCAGTAGACGGTTGCGGGTTGTTCGCACAGTCACCTCAGGTGCAACGGCAGCTCGGATTTGCATCGCAGTGGATGTTCTGCTTGACAACGCCGCTCTTCTTATGCGTCGATCGGTCCGCTTATCAGTACATCTATGACTCCCGGTTCCCCGTCTTCTCGTGTGGGAATGTTCCTCGGACCATCTACGCCATCATCGTACCACCACCGATACTTCCCGTCCAATTCGCTCCGCAATACGACGATACGACGACCCGGCCTCGCGGATTCCGACCAGACGACCTCGCTTAAAGTCCGATAATTGCTGAAATCGTACACGTCTTCCATTTCCAGGCATTGCAGCTTCTTCAGAGTCTTCGCACGTGTCCGTACGCCGACGACTGATTACATTCACTTCACCGTACTCCTTAAATACCACCAACGATAATTTGCATATTATGCCGTGCTGTGGCGTAAGCGCTTACCGGTTGGCCCCGAAATGAACATCACACCTACGTAAAATCAACTCCATTAACATATGTAAATTTCATGATCGTCCGCTAATTCCTTCATGGTGTTTTTTTTTTCAATTTCCGGCAGTGTATATGGAAATTTTTATTTCCAATTTCTGAGAAATGCTACCCACACATTGCAAAGAAATAGTAATATTTGTTTAATGAAGCAGTTCTTGACCATTAGAGGAAAATGGAGATCTCTCTAAATATTTTAAATCATTCCACACAATAGAATTTATCAATGCTGTTTATGAAACAAAGGCATACTTACGAACTTTGCAGACATACAGTGCTTCGTACAGCTAACAGTTGCCATCTTATTGCAAAGAAATATTGGTATTTATTTAATGAAGCATTTCTTGACTAATACAGGAAAGATGAGTTCTTTCTTAATGCATTAAATCATTCCACCCAATAGAATGCTCTTTTTATGTAAAAAAAGTCATACTTGCAGACTTTGTAGACACACATTACTTCGTACATGTAACAATAACTCATAATCTCCCTTATTTTCTATTTTTAATTTAAGCGGAAAAGGTTTTGGGCTCAGTAAACGCAAATGTTCCACAATGTGTGGGAGAATGCGAGGTCTGTAAATTGAAAGGAAAGAACTTCAGGACTTACTAAACTGCAGGGAACATGCGGCTGTCTAATACGTATTATTGGAAACAGGATTAGTGTAAAAAAAAGTCTAGGGGTCAGCGGATTACGGAATATCCATTATGTCCCCTGCAGCACTCACTAAAACGAAGACACAGGAATCATATGTATATATATATATATATATATATATATATATCGAAATGTAAGTTGTTTTCGTGCACCTGAAGAGGGAATTTATTTTTGTTCGATTTAGGAAACAAACAGAATTTATTTGTAACATCTAAGATAAATCGTAAGAACAAACATCTTTCTGAAAAACTCCTTAGCAATTTTCTCCCACATGAAATGTACATCAGCATGGAAAAAATTAATTACTCGCTCCTACTAAAAAGATATCGGCTTTTCGTAAAGCAATTTTGTTGTTGTTGATTGAAGTCTTAACGACCACCGTGAGCTACTCAATGGGCTATAAGCAGTTGCCCACCCCTAATTTAGGGCCACTTGTTCCAGGGAAGGGAGGGAACCAGGGCCGTAAGACAAACGCAACATGCATGCCTCACCGGGATTTGAACTCGGACCCCTTTCGGACGAATGACCATAAGCCATCGCTTATACCACGGCGCCGCCAAAGCAATTTTGGTGCTTCCGTAGACCAAAGAGGCTACTATTATACAACTATACAGGATGATTCAGAAATTTTCCAGTTTCAAAATTTATTTGCAAGAGAAAGAAACGTTCAATTGCTGTAAGGGTTTTGGCATTTGAAAGATAGGTGTCTGTTGTTTAATTATATGCGTCACCAGATGGCGCTTGGTGTTATTACTGTTCTCACGGGGAATAGCTGAAACGGCACCTATGCAAGACAAAGATATTTTCGTAGCGTGGTTGTTCGAAACGAATCGGCCGTCCCGATGGCGCAGTGGTCTAAGCGCTGGCTTCTCACCATTCGTCCGAAAGGGGTCTGGGTTCGAATCCCGGTGAGGAATGGATGTTGTGTTTTTCTTAAGGCACCGGCTCTCTCCCTTCCCTGGAACCAGTGACTCTAAATTAGGGACGGGCGATTGCTTATAGCCCATTGAGTTGCTCACGGTGGTCGTTAAACCTCCAATAATTAAAAAAAAAAGGAAACGAATTGATGTGTGCATTTTCATGCAATTTTAATTAAGAACCATTTGATTGTATGCGAATTAAGAATCGGAAAAAGTTTCTGGAAAATGCTAGATTTTGTGGTTGACTTTGAACGGCCACCGTTCAAAGTCAACCACAAATTTTTGTGAATAACTCCGTGAGCCAAAAGCAGGTGCTCCTCCTTGATTTAGTGCAACTGGTGACCGGGAAGGTACTGAGTCAGTGCCGTAATACAAAGAACATCATCCGTGCCCCACCTGAAATTCGAATCCGGACCCATTGTGGACAAGGGATTGGAAGCCAACTCTTCGTAGAACTCGTCCACTATGGCAGCGAAACTGTTTGTGCCCTTGACAGAACAGGACGCCGTTGTTTAGCAGTGGCAACACAGATGTTCAATGAATACAGAAAACGTTTCAATAAAATCCTAGAAATTCTTCTAGGATTCTAAATAAGAATTCTTCTAGAATTCTAATAAGCATATGATTCTAAGTAAGCATTCTTCTAGAATTCTAATAAGCATATGATTCTAAGTAAGCATTCTTCTAGAATTCTAATAAGCATATGATTCTAAACAAGGATTCTTCTAGGAATCTAATAAGCATGAGATTCTAATAAGCATTCTTCTAGTAATTTAACTAACAAGCATGTAATTCTAAATAAGGATTCTTCTAGGATTCTAATAAGCATATGATTCTAAACAAGGATTCTTCTAGGAATCTAATAAGCATGGGATTCTAATAAGCATTCTTCTAGTAATCTAACTAACAAGCATGTAATTCTAAATAAGGATTCTTCTAGGATTCTAATAAGCATATGATTCTAAACAAGGATTCTTCTAAGAATCTAATAAGCATGGGATTCTAATAAGCATTCTTCTAGTAATCTAACTAACAAGCATGTAATTCTAAATAAGGATTCTTCTAGGATTCTAATAAGCATATGATTCTAAACAAGGATTCTTCTAGGAATCTAATAAGCATGGGATTCTAATAAGCATTCTTCTAGTAATCTAACTAACAAGTATGTAATTCTAAATAAGGATTCTTCTAGGATTCTAATAAGCATATGATTCTAAACAAGGATTCTTCTAGGAATCTAATAAGCATGGGATTCTAATAAGCATTCTTCTAGTAATCTAACTAACAAGCATGTAATTCTAAATAAGGATTCTTCTAGGATTCTAATAAGCATAGGATTCTAAATAAGTATAGAAACAGAATACTGCGTACTATGATCATTTTTTTTATTAGAGGTTTAAAGACCACCGTGAGCAACTCAATGGGCTATAAGCAGTCTCCCGTTCCTAATTTAGGGTTACTGGTTCCAGGGAAGGGAGAGAGTCAGTGCTTCCAGAAAAATACAACATCCATGCCTCACCGGGATTCGAACACGGACCCTTTCCGGGCGAATGACCAGAGGCCATCGCTTAGACCACTGCGCCACCGGGGGCGGCTCACACCATCTGGAGCAAGCTGCTATCGTATTCCGTTACCTTAGAATGTGTGCTTTTTCCTGATTAAGGAAATTTTCTTGTGCAAAGAGACTTTAATCGGTATAAAGTCCGCATATGGGGTTCAGAAAACTGAAAACTGGCATGTTGTTCTTAGATATGTTGAAAATTTCCTCAGTGTTAATGTCTGCGGAAGGTTAAGATATAATCGCGTCATCGGTGCATTTTTCTTAGGGTAAACCTCTATGAACGCAAACATTTGCTCATGCGTGATGCAGAAATTTGCGGTTCGACAGGTACATGACCTTCCTCATAATGCCATTTTTAGGAGAATGGTGCTCTACCACATCGAGTAGACCGTCGACCCCAATTACATAGATAGTGTATTTGAATAACAATGGATCTGTAGAGACGGTCCAATCCCGTGGCCACTCCGCTCTCCGGACATTACGCCGTGAGATTTCATTTCATGGGAGTTTGTAAAGAACGCAGTATACAGCACCTAGGTAAATGATTTGGCAGTCCTGAGGAAACATGTCGGCAGTGCCGGCGCTGCCAAAGATATCGAACTGCTGCAACGTACATGGAGTTAAATCCACCTTGCAATCAAGGAAGCACATAAAGAAGTGTGTTAACGAACATAAATTAAAAAAGATCTATATTCCACCACGTGTACTTTTGTTGCATTAAATCTTGAAACCGAGAAAATACCTCTGCAGTACACCGTGTACCTGCCTTGCTATTTTTTAATTGAATTAGTACGTTTCTAAAGAAAAAAGGAAGCTGAATTCTAAGCAACTCAATACCCACTCTTCGCAAAAAAAAAAAATAAAAAATAAAAAAAAAAAAAAATAAACGAAACACCAGAAGGAATTATCCAATCAAGATGAAGATGAAAAGTGGTATTTGCAGTGTACATGTATGCCGATGAGTCGTTACATTATGACCATCTACCTACTAAGCTGTAGGACTCCCTTTAGCCTGCAAGATAGGGCAACTGTGCAAGACATAGATTCGATGAGGTGGCCATAGGTATCCTGGGGTATCTGGTTCCGTAATTTCAATAGCAGATCCCCCCAGTTCCCGTACATTTCTGGGTGGTAGTTATTTAGCGCGAACTCACTTTTCCAAGTCGAAACACGAACATCCGAATGGGTTCATGTCAGGTGAATTTAGAGGCCAGAGCACGAACAGAAAGTCACCAGCATGTTCCTCGAACCACTCTTTGACGACTCTGGCAGTGTGGCATGGCGCATTATCTTATTGGTAATGACCATCACCAGCAGGGAACACAGTTGCCGTAAGTGGGAAAACTTGGTCCTCAACGATGTTCAGATATCTGACAGCTGTCAGGGATTGTGCTATTGGGATAATATGGCCTAAAGTGTCACAAGCAAGCATTGCCCACAGCATAACACCGCCGCCTCCGGTCTGTTTCCTCCCAACAGTGCATCCAGATTCTATAACCTTCGTTGGTAAACGGAATATCCGCGCTCGGGTGTCTACGTGATGCGCTAGAAATGTTGATTCTTCAGACCAGGCCACTTTCTTCGAATCATGCACGGTCCAATCCCGATTATCTTTGGCCCATTTCATGCGTTGTTGGCGATGACGTGCAGTGAGCATGGGGATCCGGCTTGGTCTTCGGCTACGAAGGCGCATGCGCAGAAGCCTGCGATGAAATATTTGCTGTGACACAATGCCCTGATAACCACGGTTGTAGCTGCGGCTGATTTGTCACACTTTTACCCTTTGGTCGCTGTGAACAATCCGCGACAGAGTTCGCTCCCTTCTGGTATGAATGAGCTGCCGACCACACACGGCTATACGGCAGTTCGTTGTTTGGTTATCTGTTCACCACTTCTGATACGTATTCACTACAGCGGCACGTGAACAACCCACAAGCAGCGCCGCTTTCGAGATCGTAGTTCCAGGGCGCCGTGCCATCACAATTTGACCATTATCAAACTCCGATAAATCTGCAGGTTTTCCCATTCTGACTCCGAACACTCTACTAACGGAAAGGCAGTCCTCGGATTGTACGTATATTGTTCTGTGAACTTCCCCTGGCCGCCCCGGTGGCGCAGTGGTCTATGGCGCTGGCCTGTGATCATTCGTCCGTCTGGGGTCCGGGTTCGAATCCCGGTGAGGCATGGATGTTGTGTTTGTCTTACGGCACTGGCTCTCTCCCTTCCCTGGAACCAGTGACCCTAAATTAGGAACGGGCGACTGCTTATAGCCCATTGAGTTGCTCACGGTGGTCGTTAAACCTCCAGTCAAAAAAAAAAAAAAAAAAAAAA
The DNA here is from genome assembly GCA_039090855.1 of Macrothele yani. Lineage (NCBI taxonomy): Eukaryota > Metazoa > Arthropoda > Arachnida > Araneae > Macrothelidae > Macrothele > Macrothele yani. Next base: position 86,136,993 of record CM076998.1, on the reverse strand, counting down.
CTTCCCCTGCGCCACTGTTCGGTCTCCAGGCGAGCTCATTTTTCTAGGCTGGGGGTGGTCATAATGAAATGACTCATTGGTGTATAGAATAGATATAGAAAAGGAAAAGATTGCAATTTCAGATCAATGGGGTCATTTATTTGGATAAAACAGCTTCACGGTGGAAATAGGGCTACGTAGCCCTATATCCAGTAGGGTTCGATATACTGTGTCGCAACACGCAGTCCATTGAACCCTGCATCCGTCACTAGCATTCAAAGCAACTACGAGTTGCGATACAGTATTTTCTCTGTTGGTTTGTACCATACGGGATAGCCTTCGCTCACCTCTAGCATCGATGAGCTGTGGTTGGCCCACACCTTGCCGACGGTTCGAGGGATTTTCCTCTCTTGGGCCATTCTTTGAAAATACTAATCACGGCTGAGCTTGAGACCCCCCCGCCCCCTTGAAAATCCCCACTGTATGGGTCAGTTCTCAGAAATGAACTGACCCTGCCATCTTTCCATTACTATTTTTCCTTTGTCAAGCTCGCTTAAGTCCGCTGGCTTAAGAAAAAAATAATACAGAACTCAGCATCAGGTTTTATTTTATGCGGTTTCACGACCTTCACGCGCTTCGCCGATTACCTGAAGTTTCTCCGATTTGCATAAAGACACGCTGGTCATAATATTTTTGCTCTTCGTTGTATAGAGGTTGCCAATGACTCACGAAATATGGAGAGATACGTGAAACTAAGAAAAGATATGTTAAGGAACTTATGGATCATGAAAATGACTAAAGTGGATAACATCGTGATCAAAGAAACGACCCTCAAGTGGCAATGGGTTGGACATATTGCTCGAAAAATTTACCTATTTTGGGCATTTGAAATACTAGAAGGTAAGGGACAGGACAAGGCTCAGTATAATACAACTTGGGAGATGGGCGTATGAAATTCGAATGAAATGTAATGGAATATAAGATAATTGCTCAAGGTACTGTATTGTGGACGAGACTTGAGAGGAAACCTTAATCTAGCCGTTTAGTGAGAATGGTTGATTACAATGATGATGATGAATTAACCCCATTGAAATTTATCGTCTAATGGCTAGCTACTTGTATATGTATTTGCACATAATAATGATTAATGTACGTTGATAATCTTGTGCGTTTTATTCTATCCAAGAATTATGTCAAATTTTCTTATAAAAGGCATGACATAATAATCATTACAGAAATAAAAACCCATATTTTTATATCTTACGTAAAACATTGGCCCCGCGGAAATGTGAAACGTATGAAAAATATTGTCCTGCTTATCTTGACACAGTGATTCACAAATGTTGATGCAGTCCTTTTCATAAAACTTGATCGCGTTAAATAGAACCATTTCTCACCAACTGTAAAGTGTTCAAACGTAAAACCACGCTAAATATTTGTTCTGAGTTTTATGACCTTGATGCTTAACCGTTATTGCGGGTTTCTCCGTGGAAGGATTCTTCGATGAAAAATTCTCGATTCCCCTTTCCACGATTTCCATAACCAAACATATGTTCTCGGTGTCCTCTTTCCTCAGTATTTTTATCAATCGTAAAATGTGCATGAATTCAATGACAATGAATGTGGCTACTTTACTGGTTCCTGTTGAGGTTTCCTGCTCAAAATCGTGGTGGCTGGCTCACGTTACCCGCAACTGATGCCTATAAGTTTAATTCTAACGTCCTCCACTTTTTGGTACTGTAAAAGACAAAGATCTCTGCTCGAAAAACATAGGGTGAGAAACATAGTAAGACAATAGGACAAATCGTCTTAGCGCTTTTCTTAATATTAAGGAGATCGCTTCGCTTGGCTGCTGGCCATAGGATCTCATCATGATCTAATATTCATAAAAAGATAGACAGTATGCTCTAATATGCATGTCTACCGTATACAATTGGGCGTGATAATACGTGAGACACATAAACCGGAGAAAAAAATATCAACATTCTTTGTGAAACTTTTGAGAAAAATATTCGCTATAAATTGCACATTCTTGAAACAGTTGCCCAGATAGACATAAACTTCGTCTTGAGTAACAATGAAGATCCATTCGGCATTTGCAATCTACCTTTTGTACACGGTTCTGGAGTGATTACTGTTCTTTTGCTCTTGGCGATGAACCAGCATGTGCCATCGCCACTTTATAGCGTTTCATCATCTCCAAATCTTGTTGAATCGTGGCATGAACGGTTGAGTGTGCAACTAAAACAGGGGTGATACGATCTTCGAGTTTTGTCAGAGCAGCGTATTTTTGCAAATACGTCTGTAGCGTCATTTGGGGCTGTATATTTCTGAAAGGTCTACGTCAAGGGAAGAGCCAGTTGCCTGTGTTTAAACGATGGCAGTGTAAATCAACGATATTGATACATTGTGTGTCAACATATGATTCATTCGTTCTTTTGCATGTCACAGAAACTTATGGTTGCCAGTACTTCGCCGCCCAGGTGGTAGAGTGGTAAGAAGCGTTGGCTTCTAATCATTCATCCGAGATGACTCTGGGTTCGAATGCCGAGTGAGGTATGGATGATGTGTTTGACTTATGGCACTGGCTCTCTCTCTTTCCTGGAACCAGTGGCCTTATATTAGGGATGAGCGACTTCTTATACCCCATCGAGTTGCTCACGATTGTTATTAAAATTTCAATCAAGAAAAAACATGCAAAGAGAAATTGTAGCACTGGGACTACAATGCAGAAATCAAAGAAAACCCTGGAGCTTATACACGTGCGTCGGAAACATTTTCAAGAACGTCTTTACTATAGAATTGTTTTGCTGATATTTGTACCGCAGTAGATTCATTTGTGCACTGCGCTCTCATTTCTGTTCTTTACAGTTCGAATTGGAAGACTTGCTGAAGCTCCCCAATGGGCGTACTTAAATTGCTTTTGTTGATGCTAAAGACACCCTCCTTACTTCTTTGAAGAAATAAACGGGCAGGATAAATATACTAAGTACTCCCATCATTCCATCAAAAGTAATTTCATAGCTCTAAGGACAGGTTTTTAATTTGAGAAGTGCCATAGATTTGGCTTTGTCATAGATAATGTACGTTATAAAAGTTTAAATTTTAGAATTTTGCTGACAAATGAGAGAAAAACATACCTTTGGTAAGAGCCAAGTCGGTTGGTTTTCAAAACTCTGTGTTTCTTACTGCTCCTGAATAAAAAAACAAAAAAAACATTACTTCAAGCTTTCCTCGACGGGAAAAAATCGCATTTCATAGAAAATATTAATATGCGATCACTTAACGTCTTTTCGTATTATACACCCACTATTCCTTATGACATGGACTCAATGTGATGCACGAAATTCAATCTGACACATTGTTAGACACTCCGATAATAGTACGCTCTACAAAGGTCTCGATTAAAGGGGCAATATAATGGAGCTCCTCAGAGAGCCGCCAAGGGTTTCTTGGGGCCACATGAAACGATCTCAGAAGTTTTCCATGAAATTCAATTATTGTGAGTTCTGGGACCATAGCAAGACACTAGCACACTTTGATTCCATAGGTTCGTCGTGCTTTCTCCCAATACAGAGCTTGCTGTAGGCACGATCAAGCAGACACTTGTAGGCACGATCAATCAGACACCTGTAGGCACGATCAATCAGACACCTGTAGGTACGATCAAGCAGATACCTGCATGCGCCAGAACAACCGATCTGGATTTGCCCGATCCTTTTTCCAATCATGAATATCCTATTATCGGCGCTGTTAACACATGGCCAGTTGCAATTATTTGGGTACAGCAGGTGAGACATGATGGTGAACAGACCGTTCAGCTTCTACACCAACCACTGAAAATTACGACGTAGTTTGTAGGATGATATCTGTCTAACGGAGGACCCATTACATTCAGTCATGGCGTTCATACCAGTCAATCTATTGGCAGCCACTAGCCCTTCCACTCGAATCACACATCGTGTGGTTAGGGCTCGTTTCCATACAATACCTGAGAGATGTGCACATTCCCGGCTTTCCTTCAATTTTACGCTTCTCAAAAACTTTTGCCTACGTTCTATACGAGCACAAATTCAGCTGTACTAAATCGGAAATGGAGTAAGGAAGCTGCAACCAACGACACGCTTTTCGCTTTAACATTGCACCGAAATATGCAACTTTACGATATTTACGCCAAAAAACTTGGTACCCGGCCAGAAAAAAATTGTCGCTCTTTACGGTTAGAATACTAGACATAATCGGAATAATTTTGTTTTTACACAGTCGCATCCGAACGTAGAGAGGCGCTGGTCATAATTATTTCCTTGAGCAGCTTGCAAAAATATCTCAGCAGTGCGTTTTTACTTGGTTGCAACCGAAATTATTTCAGCAATGCGGTTTGCTTGGTGGCCAAAAGATCTCATCATGTATGTTCCAATATGCACAAAAAGATAGACAGCATGTTCTAATATGCATGTCTACTGTTGTAAGCGCCCTTAACTCATGATTTGCGGACTACCACAAATTTACACCATAGCCTAAATACGACGTTACATAATTTCCTAGAGATTTCTGAACATGACGGGATTGCATTTGTTCCACCAAATGATGATCTGCTTCACAATGTGAAGCTGGCACGAGTGTTTGTTCTGTGAGACTCTTAGAAATATTTCACAGAATTGAGACCAGCTCTCAGATCTTTAGTAAACAAGGTATGACAGAACTAAGAGGAGTAGTCTCCTTGCATGCAATTCTCTATAAAGCTCAATTCCTGAGATGAGGCAAAATAAGTTGAAATTGAACTTATAAGCTCAATTTTAACTTGTTTTGCCTCATCTCAGTCACTATAGTTGTAGCTGGGACGAGTGTTCGTTCTGTAAGGCTCTTAGAAATATTTCACAGAATTCGGACCAGCTCTCAGATCTTTAGTAAACAGGTATGACAGAATTGAGAGCAGTAGTCTTCTTGTCTGCAATTCTCTATAAAGCTCAATTTCTGAGATGAGGCAAAATAAGTTGAAATTGAGCTTATAAGCTCAATTTCAACTTGTTTTGCCTCATCTCAGTCACTATAGTTTAAGCTGGCACGAGTGAGCTTCAACTATCGTGACTAAGATGGGTACGAGAAGACTAAATGCTTTGGAATCATTTCGCGAACGATGCATTGCATGATCAAGAACTAGCTGCTGGACTGCACCTAAGTTCTTGGTCATGTGTTTGCATACCAATGTCCAGTTCTTATGCCTATAAGTGTCTGAAGCACAAAAGCTGCGACAATAAGAAGTCACTGTCGAAGACAAGTCTTTCACTGTCCAGCACAATGATGCGGGCCATATTTTTTCAACTGTATAACGAAGTAAATGTTTCCGTCATATCTGCCCACGCAGGGGATCGACCCCGAGTCCACTTATGCCGGAACAAGTCGCTCTACCAACTGAGCTACACAGATGTTCGTTCTTGTTGCTATATGCCTTTATGTCGTGTGAGTCCTGCGGGGCAGGCACGTCACATCTCCTCCCCCTGAAAGAGGGCTGGGGGCATGGCCCACGGGTCAGTCGTGACCATGATATGTCGCAGGCATCCATCCGCTATAGAATGTGCTCTTGAGAATTCCCAGTCAATCTAGTGTGTGAAATGCAACGTCACACACCTTTATTTTTTCGAAGCGCTGAAGAAGGGATTCTCTTATTTTTCTTATCTCGCGGTGTGGAAAGAACATCACACCATTGCGAGATCTTGAACGACCGGGTCATCCGGGAAGTTCGGGCGCCATTATAACGAAGTAAATTTCTCCGTGATTTCTGTCCACGCCGGGGATCGAACCCAAGTCCACTTATTTCGGAACAAGTCGCTCTACCAACTGAGCTACGCAGACGTTCTTTCTTGCTGCTATCTGCCTTTATGTTGTGTGCGTCCTGCGGGGTAGGCACGTCACAACTGTTATACTGATGTCTTTGTTTATTGATACGAGTAATGCGCTTGAAAAATCGTATGTACTTACGTAAAACAAATATGTTGCTGCGTGTATTTTCATTTGGATTCTTCATGAAACAATTCTGTTAACCCTTTCAGTTAAATTATTATCATAACATTTAATCTAAGTGACTGAAATCCTTGTAAACATTCCAGACTGTCGTATGGATACACTCAAACTTTGATTCCAACAAGATTATTGAAAACAAATGCGACGTGATAGCATTTAGTAAGCCACATGTTGATGTGGCACTAAGTACACTAGGCTATAATATGAAGTTATTTCTTATCTATATTCAAATTTTCATTTTTGGGAAAGCATTAACTGTGAAGAAAATAACTACGAAAGTGTGCCCATTGGAAATACAAAGCAAAGATTTTAGGTGGATCGACCTTAAATAATTTTAAAATTTGCCACGGTAACATATCTGACGAGAATGAACTGAGAAACGTTTGCGGTACAATAATGCTTATTTTTATCCGTTTCAAAATATATCGTTTTGTGTGTGTCTGCATGTGTGCTTGTTACCCAGAAGAAATTCTGTTTCAGAAAAAAAGAGAAATGTGAAATAAAATCGTGATACTTTTCTAATAACAGGGGTATAGTTTCAAACAATTATTTCTTCCATAACGGCAGTCTTGTGCGTAAGATGAAATGGAAAGTGCAAGTAAAAAGTCTGTCTTGCTTATTTTCACCCCATTCAAAACAATTTTTTTCAGTTCTGCAATCAGAAGCCTGTAGCTGAAATGAGTTTACATTGGTACTTACGCGACAGTGTCAGATTTATGAGCCTAAAGTTGGTAAAAGTTATGTAAAAAAATTCCAGCTCATCTTTTTCAGACACTACAGTTCCACTCAATTATTTCCATGGTCTCAAAGCGATACGGATATTCAATGCAATCGCAAAAACAGGTTTTTCCCCTCCAAATAATGATCACAAACGGACCACTATTGGTATTTCTTCTCTGGTTAAGAGTTAGGCTTAAGTTCGTACTTCCTGTAGGTTTGTAAGCGTTGGAAAAATATTGTGCTCCAAAAATGTTTGATATAAGGTATATGAACACACATTACAGATCTCTCAAGGAAAAGTGTTCAGCATTTTTTTTTATTTTCTCCTCTGCAGTAATGTGCAATTTTGATTTCTCCTGATCAGTCAGTATCTGGTACAAAACGTCTACGCACACTCAGTTCGGATTTCAGTTGTCAGGATTTTTATCTGAACATCGCCATGTTTCAGAAATTAGTATATGATTCCAATGATGACAATAGAAATCTTTCACTCTTTGTTAAAGCCGCTCATCATAAACGATTTGCAAAATTTCGAATAGTAGATTGCCCTGTACACGAACAGTTTAAAATCACCCATTATATGAAAAAATTGACAAAGCCTCATGCTTCCTAGTTTAAAAAAACTTCAGCATCATGATATTTTTTCCTTTTCAATAGTGCTGTCTCATAGGGTCATTTTGTTCATTGCAGTGAATAGTCGAAATAAAAAATACCTTAAGAAACATTGCGAGTTAAAAAGCTAAATGTCTTTACTAAGGCGATATTACATGTAGTTAATGCACTGCCTTACCATTAATATCTGTACAACTCTGCATGCTTATAAAGCATCTTTGTGTACAGCTAGTTTACTATTGCTTTCTGATTCCTTTGGCCGTATAACGGCCTCTAGTCTTCGTGAAATACTCTCCACCCAACAATGTTTTGTAAATGCCTGCCGATATGTACGGTCATTCGGCCTTCAAAGCAGTGACTAGTTCAGCTTTGTTTGTTGGACGACCTCTTCTTCCATGTACCAGACGAATGTATTTGTAACAGAGCCATTTCATAGGGATCACGTCATGTTATCCAATCTAACGTTTCTACGTCCATGTTCTCCAAAAATCTGCAACAATACGATCAGTATGCGATGGAATGTTGGCCCCCGTAGATTCTCTGTAGGGTTTAGGTCAAGACTCTGGGCTGCTAGTCCAGCTTTTCGACGCCCATGGTCACAGAGATTCAGTATAGGGTTCAGATCAGGACTCTGGGCTGGCCAGTCCAAGTTTTCGACGCCCATGTCCTCAAACCAATCTGTAACAACGCGAGCAATATGGCATTGTGCGTTGATCCAAGAGATTATCTTTATGGTTCAGGTGAAGCCTCTGAGCTGGACAGTCCAGCTTTTTGACGCCTATGTCTTCAAACCAATTTGTAACAATGTGATCAGTATGTCATGGAGTGTTGTCCTACTAATAGACATATGCGCCTTCTCCAATGTACTTCCACGACGTTGGGAGTGCATAATTCTCCAGGACGTCAGTAGTTTGGTCCAATGAAGTTTGGACAAAACCACGAACTCATCATTCATTGTATTGACCAATCCGACTAATGGGTCCAAGATGAACAGCTGAAAATAGCTCCACTTTACTCACTACCTCTACAATACTTCCTTTGCTGGACGATACATTAAGGAAATTATCTTTTCTCCCAGCATCTGTAACTAGTGAGCCCAAAGCAATTTTCATTGGTCTGCAGTCGAAGATCGACGTTCGATACTCCAGTATACCTGGGGTATGGCATTAGTTAAAGTGGTTAGCGGATTGTGGAATACTGCTCGACCATGACCACCAACGTCGTGCAGCGTCGTGAGAGCATTATACTGGTGCTAATATCAGTCTTAATTGTCTCACATACGGTTTGCGTGATTTCGGATAATACAGACACGAGTTCTGATTGGAGAGTCTTTTGCAGAGTTTTCGTTTCACATACTATTAGCTTTAGAATGAAACCGTGTCGTTTCTTGGCAGATTCAGCCCCACTAAGCTACCATTTAAATATACCATCACCAACCATCGACCCAAGGACTTTCAATACTGCCGCCTAGGTGGCGTAGAGGTCTAAGCACTGGCTTATTACCCTTCGACTGGTATGGGTCCGTGCTCGAATCCCGGTAAGGCATGGATGTTGTGTTTGTCTTACGACACTTCTCTCTTCCTTCCCTGGAACCAATTACCGTAAATTAAGGACAAGCGACTGTTTATAGCACATTGAGTTGCTCACGGTGGTTGTTAAACCACCAAGAAAAAAATCTCAAATACCGCTGAAAAATCATGTACGGAGTGATTGCTTATGTCGCACTTTATTATCAGTCCTGGCCAGAAATCGCTTTATCCTGTCTGCTGAGGCACCTTGAATTCAAAATCGTGCAATTGTCTTATCATAGCCCTACGAGCATGCGTATAGTTGCCGTTCCGGTAGCGCAGTGGACCAAGCACTGGATTCAGGGCATTCGTCCGAGATGGATCCGGGTTCGAATTCTAGCGAGGCATGGGTACTGTGTTTGGCTTACGGCATTGACTATCTCACTAGCCTGGAATCAAATGGCCCCAAATTACAGACAGGCGACTATTTACATCCCATTAAGTACCTCAAGGTGGTAGTTAAACCCCCGAATAAAAAAGAAGTACAGTTGTATATAAGACGTAGTGCTTTCGTAGGACCAAATCCACTATCAATAGAAGCGCGTTGGGATATTAATGGTAGCGCAGTGTATGATCAATTATCTTTTTATAAGTGAAAATGTTACCTCTCAAGCTCTTCCAGTGATTTACGCAACCATGTGTCGCTTTTCGGAATGTCGTAATCTCTGAAAGCAGAACAAAATAACTTTTGTTAGGACAATTTAATTTACTTGATCAATGCATAAGAATATAAGCACTTGCCACATCGATGTGTAAGTACATGAAAATTCATAAGAGCACGCGTTCCTTTAGAGCCTGATTTACTTTTGCTGCGTGAAAAATCGGTTTTAAATTTGACAGCAGTTCAGCGCTGTTAAAAAGAAATTCGTATTTGCATTAATACTTCGGGTAATTCTTTTCGCCCCGAGTTCCACTCTAATTCAGAAATATAAAATTGAATGGGAATTTCCATTAATATTACGGAAAATTCATACTTATATCCGTCTCGTGGCGCAAAACGCCATTCACAACATTCAATCAAGAAATATAAATTACACAAAACAAAAAGAGAAAAGCTGAAAATATTTTTCATTTACTGCGTAATAAATTTGTGTGCAAAAAGATTAAACTGTAGAGGCAAAAATGTACTTTAAATGTATTGAAAAAAACGTTTTTCGTAGAAAATTCATCAGTGAAACTGGTGATCTCTTGACTTTGTTAATTAAAATGCTTCTGAGCAAAATGAAGCTTTGAACTTATTCATAAAACCAAAGCAATAGCAAATGTAGCATGTCTGCCTGTGAAACACTTGGGTTTAAATATTTGGGAGAACACTCTGCACAAAATGACTTTACATTTATAAATGAAACTCGTATGGATTAATCTCAAAACGTGTCTATGAGTTCTTTCATTTTCTACATGTATATGAAGTGGGGTGGTGATACTACTGAGGAAACTGTATGTATATAAAAATGTTTATATGACATTTTTCTTCGTTTCGTATCGTGTAGAGCAATATCAATTCGCACTGCTGTCGTTCACTATACGTAGCTATCTCCCAAGATACCCACATTAATTGTAAACCCACTAATAGAGAAGATGGAAAAAATGATATCGCTATATACTGAATACGAAACAAAGAATAAAAGTTGTAATAACCTATCGCTTAGGTACAAAGCTCTCAAGATTCATGAGTGTCTTAAGAGGAAAGGGTTGCTGGACCTAAGACAAGAGAAAAGGGTTGTTGAACCTGAGGTACGTTTAGCAAGTAAAGGCAGGTTGAATAAGTTTATTTTACGGAAAAGCCTTCACATCTTGAAAAAATCCCAAAAACTGCAAGAGCTGATCATGAAGTTGTTGGAAAGTTTCCTGGAGATTTCAAAGCAGACATAAAAAAAAAAAAAACCTCCCCAAATAAGGGTTCAATACGAATGAAGCTAACTTACTTTGGAAGTGGATACCTTCCAGAACTTACATGAGCAAAAAGGAAAAAAAATTACGCATATATTTAAGCAGCTTAAGATAGGCTGACGCTGCTGCTATATGCTATCGCAGCAAATAACTGCAAAAGGAAGCCTCTATTGGTCTACCAAGCTCTAAAATCTCGTCCACAGAAAGGTTTGAAGGAGAACATTCTATCCTCGCACTGGAAAGCAGCGGATTTTGCTTTAAATCGGTTGCTGATCCAGATGTATTAATTAAAATCCTCTGCAAAGTAAGTTTCAAAGAGTGATTTCAAACTGTCAAGGGATCTGTAAACAAACATTTCAGATCAACTGGTAACTGTGCCTTATTCATGTCCAACAGCTCTTTCAACAGAGGTAAAAAACTATCCGTTTTTCCACTCCATTCCTTTTATTTTGTCTTCCACAGATCCAGAGTTTGTGATCCTTCCGATTTCGCAACGGGCTCCACCACTGTCCAGATATCATTACCCTGCAATGCAGTACAAAATAAGTTTGACTTCCCAAACCTAGCACAAAGGTATGCTAGCTTATTTCTCGGTACCATGTTAGCGGGACGCAATAGCACAAAGGCAACCATTAAACCGAAAAAATATAATTTAATTTCTTTAATTCCGCATTTAGCACTCTCGCAATTACAGTTTCCCTACATTTCAAGTGTATTCACCTTATTTATCAATTTTGATTTCAGATTTTTAGGTTTCTGTGGTAAAACTTATATGTCTCTAGTGTTGTAAAATTTGCTAACGCTTTTTCGACCAATTTTCAGAAAAATATTTGGAAGAATTTTACAGTCTCGTAAAAGAGTATCCTGCGTATTTGAGAGGCTTCACACGTATATACGAAGGAGATAAAAACGATAAATAATTCTTATATTTCACTGTCTAAAACCACATGTTAAAAGTAGGACATATCCTTCCTAAAACTTTTCAAACCAACAGATGGCTTCAGAGGAACCATACAAAACAGCATTGAGCACTTAACTTTCTTTTCTAGTCACAAAGTTTTAAACTAAATATGCTAAAAGACTGTGTAACTGATATTTGAAATGTAAATGTGATGCCGTGTGGTATCTCTTTTTTACCTTTGCAAAAGTATAAATTTTTGTGCGGGTTTCGTCGCATAAAGTTTTCTTGATTTTAATTAAGGTCAAAACACAAACCGAAACACTGACTACACTAGGGTAACTAAACCATTTATCCGATTGTTTCAATCATCAATTAAGTTACGTGTGATGTTACGTCCTGGGATGTGAATATTTAGCTGAAGCATAATATTTCAAATGATTTAATTGGTTGAAGAAGAGAAGTAAGAAAGAGACTGAGATACTCACATAGCTCTTACAGATTTTAAACACCCGAAAAAAAAAACGAGTTTAAACTAATTACTATTCAGACTAAAATTCCGTGCTGGTGATTTTGACCTCAATGATGCTCCTCGGTAAGTGAGGCCCACCGAGGTTGATGATGACCAAATCAAGGCATTGATCGAGTCAAACCCACGTTACACGACTCGAAAGATTGCAGACACATTGCACATCCACCATTCAATCGTTCACGACCACCTGTAGAAGCTGGGATAGGTAAGCAAGCTCGATGCGTGGGTTCCCCATGAACTCAAAGAAGCTCAATTGACGGAGAGTATAAACATCTACGATATACTCATTGATCGTGAGGAAAACGATCCTTTATTGAAGCGACTGATAACTGGTGACGAAAACTGGATTGTGTGCAACAATGTGCTGCAAACGGTATTGGTCCAGAAGTGCTGCTTCGTCTCAAATGACATCCAAAGCAGTCATTCATCAGCGGAAGGTTCTGGTCTCCTACCACATAACCAAACAATCAATTCGAATGTGCACTGTCGGCAATTGGACAGTTTGAACGAATCCATCATCCAGAAACGTCCAGAGCTCGTTCATTGTAAAGGTGTTGTGTTCCATCACGACAACCCGAGACCACACACAAGTTTGATCACCCGCCAAAAATTATTGGAGCTTGGGTGGGATGTGTTGCTACACCCAGCATAATCGCCTGACCTTGCGCCGTCAGACTTCCTCTTGTTTCACTCTCTTCAACAGTCCTTGCGTGGTATAACGTTCAATTCAGATGAAGCTGTAAATCAGCACCTTGTACAGTTTTTCGCTACGAAAGACAGGTCCTTCTATGAACGAAGCATTCTGCAGCTCACTGAAAGATGGCAAAAGGTTATCGAACAAAACGGGCATTATATCATTGATTGATTTTTGTTCTTTCTATCAATAAATGACCTTTGCAAAACATGGGTAAAATGCGTCATGACTTTTGCGACAACCCAATAGTAAGGATAGGAAAACGTACACAACAGCATTTGGTGATAGAAGAATTAAAAAACTGCGTTTAAGTGACAGAAGAAAATCATCTGAGATATTTAAAAATTAATTGTCTCAATGTGGTTTCAATATGAGTGCTGACACTGTTAGATGCAGACTCAAATACGTTGGCTTTGTAACGCACCAGGAGATGTGACGTACCTGCCAGAAGGACGCACGTGACATAAAGGCAGATAGGAATCAGAATATAACGTCCGCGTTAGAGTGACTTATTCCGGAATGAGAGGATCCGGGTTCGAATCCTGACGTGGACAGACGGAGAAATTTACTTCGTTATAATGGCGCCCGAACTATCCGGATGACCAGACCGTTCAAAATCTCGCATTGGTGTGATGTTCCTTCCACACCGCGAGATAGGAAAAATAAGAGAATACCTTCTCCAGCATTTCGAAAAAAAATAAATAAGGGGGAGATGGTGTAACGTACCAGGAGATGTGACGTACCTGCCAGAAGGACGCACGCGACATAAAGGCAGATAGGAATCAGAATAAAACGTCCGCGTAGCTCAATTGGTAGAGTGACTTATTCGGGAATGAGAGAATCCGGGTTCGAATCCTGGCGTGGACAGAAATGACGGAGAAATTTACTTCGTTATAGCTTAAATTCTGAAATTCCAAGGAAAGCACTTTTTTGTCTACCAAACAAATAAGAAAGAACTTAGAATGGAATAAAAACCATCTTAATTGGTCTGAGGAAGAACGAGACAGAGTCATCTGGAGCGATAAGACCAGAATATCCATATGTGGTAGTTATGGAATAAAGTATGTAAGAATATTTGCAGCCTGATTTCATTACATTTATCATGAAGCATCTCGTTTGTGTCATGATATAGGGTTGTATGACAACAAAAGGTTTGGGAAGAATTTGTGTGATTAATGGTTCTTTAAATGGCAAAAAAAACATCATTGATATACATGGGTACTTAAGCGAAAACTGAAGCCTTCGGTACGTGATCTTCTCCAGAGTAATGAAGCCTATATATTTCAACAGGATTCAGCTCCTTGTCCTGTTGCTGCTGTGTGCAAAAAGTGGTTTCAAGAAAATCATATTACACTGCTAGAATGGCCAGGCAATGATGGTCCTGCCCTGAATCCAATAAAAAACCTGTGGAGCCGATTAGAGAAATTCGTTAGTCAGAAGAAACCAAGGAATAAAGCACAATTGACGGAAGCAATCATATAATCTTGGTTTCGCATTATAACACCTGATGAACAACCGTTTTTATAACACCTGATGACTACGTTCAATCAGAAATAATGAGAAGTTATGAAATACCCTTTATAATAGTTTTCTGTGTATAACTTCCATAAAAATGCAAATTTTGAATAATGTGTGCTGCATTACATTCTGCATTAAATTATCTTCATGATGATACATGATTTTACGCTATTATTCTAAAAATGACTGCTGTTATGAGCCATGAATCTTTAGAAATACAAAATTTCATAAGGGTTTACTCAATTTTGGCCACTAGTGTACATCTAAATAATTCTTTACTTTAAAATACATATTTGCATAGCGTCTGAACAGCAAAGTGTCACTGGGAAGTCTTCGTTCCAGAATATAGCTTTTGCTTGCTTGATCATCATGAACTGATATTCGGGTACGACTCAAATGCATGGTAAAGAAAATATTTTATTTCTATTGGTCATAACTCCTCACTTTGTTCGTTTTTATATAAAATTGATTATCCTAAATTTTTTAGGTGAATCTAAAAATCTGCTTGTGGTTGAACGCCAAGGCAATTTTCTTTTTCTGTTGGCGTATTTTCATACACATGCGAAGTTTTCGTTACTAAATAACACTCTTTTGTTTCGGGTAAATATAAAAAGCAGTGGCAATTCAAAAAAAATCGCGGCATTTGGTTTGTAGGTAACACAAATGAGTTCATAATCGGAATAGAGTTAGCTTAAAACCGTCAGGTCTTAATGCGGTTCTTTCCATTTATACTTTAATGGGAAGCGAAATATTCACGAAGTGCTATAGAGAGTGCAAACGATCAATCTTTCTGAAAAAAAGAATCCAAAATCTATGATTGTGTCATACGGTCAACAAAAAAAGCGCTTATTTTCTCTGTGGTAAGGTCTGAAAAGCAATGTCTTCAGAAGCACGAAAATAAAGTCACTTTTGTTGACACGTTTGAGGATTTGTTTGATGTTGTTCATGCTGTAGTATTTTTAGAGAACAGATAATTCTGAATGGCTCAGAGAGTAAATAATAATTTGATGTATGGGTTCTGTTGATAAGAATCTTACTAAGTAGAGAAAGAATGCCGTTATATGAAACTGAAAGAAGAAATGAATATGAGAGATTAAAACGCGAGTCACAGTCATCATCTTCGAATCAAAATTTGAGAAGCCGTGAAGAAATTGATAGTAACTAACATGGAGAAACAGATGTGCCTACGACAACCTATTCTACCTGTAAAAAAACTAAATCTGCCGTATGATCCTGAGTTAGCGTCTGTGTTACACCAAGACAAAGTGAGTTACAGGAAATCTATGTACGACAAATCACCTACTGCTCAATCATCGGGTATGCATGAGGGTATTGCTCTCAACAAAGCGTCTGTCAGACGACCACGGAAGTTAGGCTTCGTGCCAGTGAGGCTCCGTTCTGTCTGATAAACGCTTTGTACGAAGCGGCAGAAATACAAATTTTATTTGAACCCAATGTACCACTAAGTGTACACTGGGATCGAAAGATGCTCCCTGCTGTGACTAACAAGAAGACTGTTAATCGGCTAGCAGTACCTGTGCCTGGTGTGGAAGTTATGAAATTTCTTGGTACACCTAAACTCCAAAAGTCAACTGGAATAGCACATCTAATTAATTCAGAGTTGCAATGTCAAATTGAAACTCTGGTCAACAGAGGAGTGCAGTTCATGTCGTTTGACACTATGGCACGCAACCCATGCTTAAAATTAAACAGTACTCTTTTGAGTTTTGCTTGTGGAAGCCATATTCGTCATTGCAAGTGTTTTCAATAAAGTGGTACGGGCTTCAAGTTGGGCATACACCTATTATAGCGCTTCCAGAGGTTTTAAAATTCTTGGAGTGACCTTAAATAAAGAGTGAATTCTTCAGATGTAAATGTCGAACATATTACTTGTGGCTTGGTACCAATTAAAAGTGGCTTAGTTACTTTCATTCGTCGGCAACTTCGCGAATTTTTTTCATTGGTGGTTTAACGACCACCGTGAGCAACTCAACGGGCTATAAGCAGTCGCTCGACCTTAATTTAAGGTCACTGGTTCCAGGGAAGGGAGTGAGTCAGTGCCGTAAGGCAAACATAACATCCATGCCTTACCGGGATTCTAACCCGGACCCCTTTCGGACGAATGGTCAGAAGCCATCGCTTAGACAACTGCTACACCGGGAAGGCAGCTTCGCGAATGTCACCCTAGGGATGACTACAAAGAGCTGTTACAACTCTCACTGTTCGTTTCGGAGAAACACTTGTACGAGAGACTCATTCCTACATTCTATCGATGCTCTTCACAAGAGCTAGGCGGATGGCAAATTGATATATAGTTTGAATTTATACTTGTTTCGATCTCCGTTTCACTCAATTACTCAAGAACCATGCGCCCATATTGAGGTCAACACGTTTGTGCTACTGTAACGTACCAGAAGATGTGACGTACCTGCCAGAAGGACGCACACGACATAGAGGCAGATAGGAATCAGAATAAAACATCCGCGTAGCTCAATTGGTAGAGTGACTTATTCCGGAATGAAGGGATCCGGGTTCGAATCCTGGCGTGGACAGAAATGACGGAGAAATTTACTACGTTATACTACATCTATGACTGAAATTGTGGCTTGCTGCATGAGCTGATGCACTTGCTCCAAGGATGAAGGTTGAATTGATATAGAACCTTTTTGCATATACAACGGCCGTTTCATAAAAGCTGAGAGTAAAATCACACAAAATGAAGAAATATAGGTACAGCAAAATATATGTTGTTCTTTCTCAAAGTATCTTCCCTCGGATGATATGCAACGGTCCCATAGCTCAGTTCGCTTTTCAAAGCATGTGACGAAGGCATTTTGTGAAATTTGTTTTAGCGACCCCTGTACAGCTTGAATAATGTCCGAATCTGTGTTGAACGTTGCGTTACGGAACTTTTCCTTCATTGTTGGAAACAACCATAAATCACACGGGACGGGATCAGTACTGTAGGCAGGCTGTGGCATGATTTCAATATTGCACTTCGTAAGAAACTGTTGAATACAAGCTGCCACATGTCGGCGGGCGTTATCATGGTACAGGGTCCACTCGCCCACCAGTTCTAGTCGCTTAATCGATAAGTGTCGTAGCAGACTCTTCGAGACTGAAATATAATGCTCAGCATTGACTGGAATTTGTGGAGGAAAGGTATGATGGTAGACTACAACTTTATCATAAAAAACATTATCATCATCACCTTCCCAACTGATTTGGTTTGGAGGATATTTTCGGAGGAGGCGAGTCTGTGTGTTTCCAGACACTCATTGCGCGTTTCGTAAGGGGTTCGAAATAGTGGACCCATGTTTCATCGGCAGTTGTTACTCTGTTTGAAAAGTTTGGATCGTTTGCAATAATTTGTTTCCCCTCATGACACATCTGAACTCTGGCAAACAATTGTTCTCTCGTCAGGTGATGAGGTAACCATCTGAAAAGCACATGATGCAACAGTAATTTATCTCGTAGAATGCTGAAATGCCGACGTTTTTGAAATATTAGTTGACGCCGCAATGTCTTCACACGTCATTCGTTGATGTTCTTGCAGGATTTCCCAAACAGTGAGAACAATACGCTCCGTAACAACACTTTCAGGTCGACCAGGCCTAAAAGCGAGTTCTGCCGACAAACGCTGTTTTTTGAAATCATGGTGCCATCTGAAAATCTTTAACTCACCCAAGAATATTTCTTTGTAAGCTTTTTTTCATTAAATCAACTGTTTCTGGAGGCGTTTTACTCAAACGATAGCAAAATTTTATCGCACAACGCATTTCACCTCTTGACTCTGAACCATCACCTCCATAGCTGTGTGGCAAAATGCGGACTTATCTTAGAAAACCGCGGAATAACAAAACCAGAATCCGCTACCACTGCTAATAAATGTGGCCATTGATACTTACTTAATTCAGTTAGTCGTCTGCGTGATTGTTTTTCCCCTTGGCAGTGTTGCCGACGGAAAAGAATTACTCTCAATTTTTGTAGAACGGCTTTTGTAAATACCAAAACTGAATCTGTTGCAAACGATGGGGAGTAGAATTGAAATTGTTTTTACATTCTCCGATGAATCTAAAAGCGACCATGGCAGCATGTTTAGACCACAAAAGAAAGAACTCTCTTTCACCTAGAATCAAAATTAGTAAAAAGTGTTAAGAGGAAAGAAAATATAAGAATTTGTGACAGACAATATCTGGAAACGGTTTCTGCCATTGAATATTTCTGATGACTTTTTCGAGTTGATCCTAGAACTGGGGAGGAAAACAAAGGCTTCATTACAGCTAAATTGAGGATCAGTTATCTCAAAGTTCTTAACGATGCAACAGAACGTGGCATTTCGGTGAGGCAATCTTTCAACGGTGTGTTGACCAAATAAGAATACCAGAAGCAGTACCTTCTTCAAGTAGATGAAAAACACCATAGAAATACCGCAATCCAAATAAACTGACCTTTGTCCAAGGAATGCAATAAGAATTAGTTCACTTATTGCAGTTTTATTACATTATTTTATTATACTATTATTGGTGTAAATTTTCACTAAACATTATACTACAGTAACGCATCAAGATGTTCAGCTGGGTTGAACCACCACTAAATATTGACCAATTGTCTACAAGATTTCTGTGCCATATCGTTTTATTAAAATGAACAAAATTGAAGGGGTTATTCATTGAATATTCCAAATTTTTATTTTGCGTAGAACCTAAATGGATTACATCACGATGACGAATTTCCCCAACTCTCACAATGCATAAATCATATTCAGTGGAATGCATACAATGAAAACACAAAACTTTTTCCTGAGAAAAGCTGTAATTATACATTTCACGAATAATATATATATATGCGTTACCTTCAAATGCATTTATAGCAAATTGTACGGAAAAATACGAGTAACGTTTGAAAAATGTGCAAAATGTTATTGTGGGTATTCACTCGCTATTCGCCTGTGTAAAACGCAAACAGGAAGAAGAATATAGGCTACCATTCGAAAGCATGGATTTTATGGATAGTAGACCATTGTGACGTACCTGCTAGCAGGACGCACACGACATACAGGCAGATAGCAGTCAGAACGAACGTTCGGGTAGCTCAATTGGTAGAGTGACTTATTCCAGAATGAGGGGATCCGGGTTCGAATCCTGGCGTGGATAGAAATGACGGAGAAATTTACTTCGTTATAACATGCAGTATGAGGTTTTGATTACAATACTGTAAAGAAATCAGTATTTGACAAAAACAATAGGAGCAAAATCTGAATTCTATCATAACAGGAAGTGTTTGCTTCTTCGTAAACTTTCTTCAGTGGATTAGATTCCTGCATTTAATAAAAATCAATATATTAAAAAAGGCAAAGTTTTCTGAATTTTACATTCTTTGTGAAAAGTGCATTTCAGAAGAGAATAATGAGGCGAAAAGGATTATATAATACTTACGTTTCTGAACGCTTACCGTTGCCACTATACAGACACACCCTGCAACGACAAATCCCTGCACCACAGAGCTGTGGTATTTTGCAAATGGAGTAACAGGAATGTGGTGTTTCAGCATCACCGTAAAGTATAGCGCATAATATAAGAAAACTCAGAATTCCGATATGTGGTGATTCTTTCATCTTGCAATTTGACTCAGCTTAAACGATACACGGAGTTTTATAACATGTATATATATATATATATATATATATATATATAAAGATTTTTCTGACCTTTATATTGAAATTTGTAGGTGGTGGTTATCCGCAGAGTTCAAGAATTCTTATGCGCATTATGCTTTTTCAAAACAAGATATTTACGGTTATCTGTTGCTTTCAGAAGTCATATTTCAAATACTGTTGCACACGTGCATGCTGTGTGTGAGAAAGATCTGGATAGACGATGATACGTTTCGTAAATAAGCAACATTGACAATAATAAATGAATGACTGCACAATAGACAATTATCTAATGACGTAATGTACGATCGCATCTCTTGGAAAGAAAATAAAATTATCCAAAAATATATACTCTATAAAACAGGAAACTGTGACATTAACTTCGCTGTGGCATTAACTTCACTGCGACATTTCCACATCCTGTTAGTGTTGCTTTTCTCTATTTACGATGGCATTTCTCGGTCGGAATTTACTCAGTTAATGGAAATTGTATATATATATATATATATATATATCCTTTACTCCGGTTTTAAAAACATTGACAGAATCGGGGAAAAGTTCGGAGGGCACTTAAATCGGATTGCAATGAAGCTATTGTTTTTCGCTTTCAGTTTTCTGTCACATACATTATAACAGTTTTCTCTTAAAAACCAAACGATTTCAAAGTTACATCTTTTTTCTATACATTTATTTCTAATTTCTGATAACGAAAAATAGAACGAAAACTTATAGCATAATATGTACATTACAAGAGGGTTTAATCAAAGATCAAAACTTTTCCACAGATGGTTTTTCTTCTGGGGATATAATGACCAACGTCAGCCACTCGATGGGCTATAAGCAGTCACCTTTCCCTAATTTAGAACACCTGGTTCCAGGGAAGGGAGACAGCTCATGACGCAAAACAACAACAACAACAACATAACACCCATGTCTCAACAGGATTCGAACCTGTCTGGGAGAAAATGTCATAAGCCAGCGCTTAGACAACTGCACCACAAGAGCGGGTTTCCACAGACCTCACTTTAAAAAAATTCGTACAAATTGTTGTGGTTCCCTTTAACGTGAGAGTAAAAAATTCCAATTAAATTATATTTATTTGTCCAAAATTAACACTAGAGAAAATCCAGTGGTTACCATTAATGTGAGAAAAAGTCAAATTGCCTATTAAATTCTTCTCATTCACCTAAAATTCACATACATACATACATACATACATACATACATACATACATACATACATACATACCATTAAGCTGTTCCCTGAGATTCAGAGGTTAGCTCCTCAACGAAAGACTATCTGCCAAGTAAACAATTACCTGATGGAACTAAAATTTACTTAATGTTGCTGTATCAAATGTCTCTATTTACAACGATTGCGGCACACATCTCCAGCTTCATTAACATCCATCACGCTTGGCACACATCTCCAGCTTCATTAACATCCATCACGCTTGGCACACATCTCCAGCTTCATTAACATCCATCACGCTTGGCACACATCTCCAGCTTCATTAACATCCATCACGCTCGGCACACAAGCCCTTTTGTACTGCATACTCATAATCTTCTTCTCATGCAGACATTCCTGAATCTGGTTCTCTCATGATTTCCTTAGCATTCCACTACTTTTTCTTTGCTTCCACATGAGCTGAATACATTTTCTCAGTAAGCACGTCATCACTCATTCTTTCAACATGGCCAAACCACCTAAGGATATTGATCTCCACCTTTATAACAACCTTTTCCTTCACATTACACATCTGCAACACATCTTCATTCCTCGCATGATCAGAGTGTGCCCTACCGCAAACCCGCGTAAGTAGTGCTTCTCCCCAGCACACAAACAACTCCTATGTCTTTTCTGCAGTACTAAGGTTTCACTGCCGTACATCAGAGTAGGAATAATTACACTTTCATACACACTCATCTGGGACTTCCTTGAGAATCAATCATTCATAAGAAATCCTCCTAAGGCACCTATGACTTTCAATGAAGAATTCACTCGCCTAATAATTTCGCCATCTAATTTGTTCTCTCTGTCAAACATACTTCTCAAATATACAAAATTATTAACCTGATCAATCTCTGTGCCATTAATACTCATCTAGCATTCAGTGCAAGCATTTCCTCTCTCAAAAACCATGAGTTTGGTTTTTCCTTTATTTATACTCAGTTTTAATTTAATACAAACTTCGTACATCACGAAGAACATACCTTGCAACTCAGTATCGCTCTCTTCCAACAGGACGGTGTCATCAGCATAAAGCAATCTGCACACACAGATATTGCCAAGACATAAACCAGTATCATCCACTTTGGCATCACGAATGCATGCATTCATAAACATGTTACACAGCCATGGTGACATTACACAACCTTGCCTGACTCCTGCACCAATAAAAACCCATTTTGATAAAACACTATTCACTCGCACACATGCTCTTCCCATATTTATTCAGTACCTTCCACAGAAGAGTCCTATTTATTTTGTCATAAGCTTCCTCTAAATCTATGAAGGCAGCAAACACTTTTTTCCAACAGACAGATACTTTTCAATCATCACGCGTAATGCAAACATTTGATTAGTGCAGCCGTTATCACTCATAAAGCCACTCATCCCATACTTTCTCTGATGTAAGAGGACCCCGTACTTTTTCAATAACGACCTTACCAAACACTTTCCCTGGCACACGCAATAGGCGAATGCCACGATAGTTCTTGGCGTCAGTCTGATCACCTTTCCCCTAACACAAGAGAACAGTAATAGCATCCTTCCAACCCCTAAGGCCCACTGCTAACTCCCAGCACAACTGGCAAATTTGAGTTAGCCAGTCAATTATAGAGTCACACAATATTTCAACATTTCGGCAGTTATGCCATCAACTCTCGGAGTCTTACCGTTCTGGAGAGATTTTAGTACTTTACACACCTTTTCTCTTGAGATCCAACCAGTGGTTCCATATCTCACTATGACATCATCTGCTTCTTCCTCAGCATTACCTTTGTTTTCATGATCTAATATATCACGAAGTACTCACCCCATCTTTCACTTAGCTCATCGAGCTCACATATAATTTCTCCAACCCTATTCTTTGCACAACTTAGAAGTTCATCCCCCCCTGCTTTTCCTATGTCTTATGTACTTCCAGGATGATTTTCTGTCTTTCCAAAAAGCCAAATCCTGCCTTTCCTCCTTTTCCTTCCTATTTTTCGCCTTACTCTGGAGAAACAGCTTTGTTGCCTCACGCTTCTTACAGCGATATTCATCCTCAGAAACTCTACCTTGTAATATCCCCAAGTATGCTCCCTTCTTTTTCTTTAACCACACTGTTCCACCAAGCATATCCTTTAAAGTTACCCACTGTTGCAGTACCACACACCTCTTTAGTGGCAAAGACAAAACAGTTTTAAAACATGTCCACTTCTTTTCTATTAATACATTCCTCTCGCACGCCTTCAACTCATTCAGACGTTCGCTGAGTAAATCAGAGTAACGCTGATGATCTTCAGACAGCATTTTGACTTCATTCTTTTCATCATAGGCACCTTCTTATGCTTCTTTCTCCAATCAAGGTTCATTTTCACTTGTGACACTAACAGGTGATAGATGATCAGAGTAAACATCTACACCTCTCATCACATGGGTATCAACAACGACGCTGATCATAAGCAGCAAAATCTATTACACTCTTTAATCTCAGAGTACGATTTTATCAAGACTATGTGTAGATATACTTGTGGTAAAAAACCGTATTGTATACACACAATCCATTTTCAATGCAGAGTTTAATTAATCTTTCATCATTATCATTCACACCAAGATCATTAAACTTACCCAAAATCTTATCAGAAATCCCATTCTGAAGTGCTACTCTAGCATTGAAATCCCCTGCTATAATAACTTTCTCTTTAGCACCAAACTGGCTCAAAACAACTTTTAGCTCATTCCAAAAATCTTCCTTCAATCAGATGGGTCTGAAGAACAAGGATCATATACTACAACGATTACTATTATCTTAAGTTTCACTTACGAACAAATCCAGAGAATTCTGTCACTTATGCAACTGCAGTGAATCAAGATGTTCGTCATCCTTTCACTTAAAATCACACTTGCGCCAGCCACTCCTCTCACATTATCCAACACTCCAGACCCCACAATCACCGTTCCATTCTTTTTTTCTAACCCAGTTTCTTTAGTTTTAGTTTCACTTACACACAGAACATCCAATCCATACTTATTCATTTCTTGAATCACCTCATTTATCTCTTCATTTATACCGCTAGTGTTCCATACACCAATCTTACACTCACTCAGCCAAGATCTCTTTATCATAAGCCATTTGCCGTTTCCATGTCGTTTCCTTGGTGGACCATGCTTCTCAAGTGCGGACAGGTCCACCATATCCCACACTAGAATCCTTTAATTTCTTTCTTTGTGTCTTTTTAATCAGATAAGTACATCATCGTGGGTGATCAGCCCATAGCTAATGGTTCCAGTTGGTCATTCCATAATTCAGGATTCTGGAACAAAACCCAGTGAGTTGGTGTCACTTCCGTCAAAGTTACACAGAACAACAAAATACCTCTCCAAAATTTATATACACCCTTGTTGCTGTTGCGTAAGCCATTGTTTATATTAGAGAAAACTTGAAAGAAAAACTATGCTTTCAGGCATAGTTTTGTCTCATGCTTGCAGTCGGAAGATATATCAATATAATACATACACTCTTTTTTTCTTTTTTTTATTGGAGGTTTAAAGACCAGCGTGAGTAATTCAATGGGCTATAAGCTGTCGCCCGTCCCTAATTCAGGGTCCCTGGTTCCAGGAAAGAGAGAGAGCCAGTGCCATAAGATAAACACAATATAACGGGATTCGAACGTGGACCCACCTCGGGCGAATAGTCACATGCCATCGCTTAGACCACTGAGCCACAGGACGAATGATTGCTTTCCAAAAGGACACATGTGAAATTGGGGCAAATTTTCCAAACCACATATCTCTTCTTACACCGTGAGAGTAAAGCAAAGTACATAATGCAAGCAAACTGTGTTTCCCCATATTTGCTGATACCTTCATCGTACTACTTTACCCGCTTAAAAATGCACAGAACTTTACGATGCATGCTTGGTGTAACCAGGAAAGATAAGAAGAGGAGCTCATGGAGATAAAGAAAATGACAAGAGTGCAAGATATCATGATCAGAGTAAAATCCCTGAAAAGGCAATGGGCTAGACATATTGTCAGGAGAACGGACCATCAATGGACAGCTGGAATTTTAGATGGGATTCCAAGGGACAGAAAAAGACCTAGAAGAAGACCACATGTGAGATGGGTAGAGGAAATTCGAAAGAACATTGGAGTAACATCGAGGAGACAGGCTCAAGATAGACAGTTGTGGAAGAAACTTGGGAAAACCATCAACAAACAGTGGATTGATGATTGTTGACAATGATGATGATAATGATACATACATGTATATACTGCGAAAGAGTGAGTGAGCTATCGTTGAGTTTTATGGCGCAGTTTGTGCTTGGCAGTTGTTTGTAGCCTTCCACAATATGTTGTCAGCATAACATTCCTTTTCTTAAACAAGAAATTTGCGATTATCTATTTTTCAGCAGTCATGTACACTATCTACCAACAAGTAATTGGACACCTGTGATAGCAAAGGAAAACGAAGTTTATTCACCTTCAATAGTTGGTGGAGCCTCCACGAGCGGCGATTACAGATGCGACCCTCCGGGGTACACTCTCAACCAGGCGTTGTATGACAGCTAGCGGTATTTTCTTCCACTCGGCTTGGAGAAGACATGCCAGTTACTTCACCGATTTCGGACAGTGGGAGCACCCCTTAAGTCGGCGCTCCAACTCGTCCCAGAGGTGCTCGATAGGGTTAGGGTCCGGGCTCTGCACAGGCCAGTTAATTCGATTAACCCCATTGTCACCAAACCAAGCCATGGTGGACCTCGCAACATGACAGGTGGTATTGTCATCCTGAAAGTAACATGGGTCCATCCCGTAAAAATGCTATAACGTAG
The DNA here is from genome assembly GCA_039090855.1 of Macrothele yani. Lineage (NCBI taxonomy): Eukaryota > Metazoa > Arthropoda > Arachnida > Araneae > Macrothelidae > Macrothele > Macrothele yani. The sequence goes on along the minus strand of CM076998.1, from coordinate 86,110,863 downwards.
GAAGCACATGGTTATCCATAATGGTGCAGTAGGTCTCTTCTTTGAGTCTACCAGGAATTTCGACCAAGGTTCCCGTGCCATACCAGGAGAAACACCCCCATAGCATAATTAAACCGCGGCCGAACTTCACAGTTGGCACAATACATTCCGGCACGAGGCGTTCTCCAGGCAGACGCCAAACCCTGACCCTGCCATCCGAACGGTAGAGGGTGAACCTTGATTCGTCGCTCCAGAGAATCTGTTTCTACTGTTCAACGGTCCACTGTTGACGTTCTTTGCACCACGTTAGCCGAGCAGCGCTATTGGACTTTGTGATCAAAGGTTTGTGAGTGGTAGCACGCCCATGAAAACCGAACAGATGGGCTTCCTTACGTATGGTACTCATCGAAAGAACACTGAAACTCCTCGCGGATGTGGCCCATCGATTTGGTGCGGTTCTTCCGAATTTCTCTGGTCAGCACCCGTTGGACTCTAACTCCCAGTTTTGTGGGTCTGCCGAATCGGTGAATATTCCGACAGTCACCTCTTATCTTCCACTTGCCAATCACGTAGGCCACTGTCGATTTTAGGTATTTCAACTCGTTGGATACGTTACGTATAGATCGGCCATTTTTGTGATACCCGACGATTACACCTTTCTCGAAATCACAGAGCTCCGAACTGCGTGGCATCTTGCATGCGACTGGTTGCGTTGTAGTTTCCCACACGATATTTAACGGCGGCGGCCGTGACGTGTATCAGGACCGCAGATATCGTCGATTGCAGGGGTGTCCAATTACTTGTTGGTAGATAGTGTATAACGTACTGTCATGTATTTGTCGGTTGTGAGTCCTAAATATCTTAATCGATGGTGCTATATTTTGTCAGTAAGGAACACTGACGATAATAAATGAATGTAAATAATGACGCAAGCAACTACACACCAACTATACATAAGATAGTATAACTATACTAGTTATTCGAAATTTCATCGGCGTACATGAAATCAAAGTTTCCAAGCTTCTGCACATCAACCAGATGGCTTTTTCAATGAAGATAAACAGCAAACTGCAAACTAGAAAATAGAACGCTTCCACAATTTGAGCGCGTTCAAATTGGTGAAGCGTTCTATTTTCACGTTTGTAGTTTACTGTCTACCTTCCTTGAAAAAGCCATCTGGTTGATGCGCAGAAGCTTGGAAAATTTTATTTCATCTACGCCAATAAATTTTGGATAACTAGTATAGTTATACTATGTTATTAATAAATGAAATGAATGAACAATAGCAAATTATGTAACAACGCAGTGTACGATCTTCTCTCCAAGAAAGAAAATAAAATTATCCAAAAGTATGTCCTCCTATAAAACAGACAATTGTGGCATTAACTTTGCAGTGACATTTAAACAAGTGTTTATTCTTGCTTTCCTCTATTTGGAATGACAGGTTTTAGTGCGAATTTACTTAGATAACAGAAAATGCATATTTGTGGTACCAATACATATTATCTCCTTTTATTCAATTTTAAAAACATTGGCAGAATGGGAAAATATTTTGGAGTTCACCTAAATCAGCTTACAGTGAAATTTGTGCCCTTCACTTTCAGTTTTCTTCACTTTCAGCTTTATGTCACATATCTCACAAGAGTACTGTGTTTTCATTTCAACAGCAGCATTTTCACTGACCCATTTTTTTTTCGATATCTTTGTTTCCAATTTTTGTAAAACAATCAGAATGAAATATAGAAAAGTACAGCATAATATCTAAATCAAGTATCAAAACTTTATTACACTTATCACTTTGGAAATATCTACAAGTGGTTGTAATTACCCTGAAGATAAGAAACAAAACTTCCTGTTCAATTTAATTTTTTCTCCGAAAATGTATTGGAGCTTCTTCGGATACGCAGGGAGTTTTCAAAACAAATGCACATATTCATTCCGTAGTGATGGTATTTCCAACTGCGAAAGCAAAGTACCCTTTACTTTAAGGATAAAATAAACTACCCGCTTTTCAATAACAAAAATGAAAAAGCCTTAATACAAGAAACTTTTACTTACCCTTCCGATCTTCTTTTTTATTGAAGGTTTATCTACTACTGTGAGCACTGAATGGGCTACAAGCAGTCGCCCGTTAATAATTTAGGGCCAATGGTTCCAGGGAAGGGAGATACCCAAAAACAAACACAACATCCAACAAACCGTAAGACAAACACAACATCCAACAAACCGTAAGACAAACTCAACATCCAACAAACCGTAAAATAAACACAACATCCAACAAACCGTAAAACAAACACAACATCCAACAAACCGTAAGACAAACACAACATCCAACAAACCGTAAGACAAACTCAACATCCAACAAACCGTAAGGCAAACACAACATCCAACAAACCGTAAAACAAACACAACATCCAACAAACCGTAAGACAAACACAACATCCAACAAACCGTAAGGCAAACACAACATCCAACAAACCGTAAGACAAACTCAACATCCAACAAACCGTAAGGCAAACACAACATCCAACAAACCGTAAAACAAACACAACGTCCAACAAACCGTAAGACAAACACAACATTCAACAAACCGTAAGGCAAACACAACATTCAACAAACCGTAAGACAAACTCAACATCCAACAAACCGTAAGACAAACTCAACATCCAACAAACCGTAAGGCAAACACAACATCCAACAAACCGTAAGACAAACACAACATCCAACAAACCGTAAAACAAACACAACATCCAACAAACCGTAAGACAAACACAACATCCAACAAACCGTAAGGCTAACACAACATCCAACAAACCGTAAGACAAACACAACACCCAACAAACCGTAAGACAAACACAACATCCAACAAACCGTAAGACAAACACAACATCCATGCCTCACCGTCCTTGCGATCTCATTCTAGATTTTTCCTTTTCTTGATCAAGTTGTTTCTCCAAATATACTCTTAGTAATCGTAGTACGTATATAGCAACACATATATTTTCTCCTACTCAGAATAATAGCATTTTTGAATGCATCACCTTGGGAAGCATTTCGGGTAGCTCACCAATTCTACTTGAAAGTGATCTTGAAAAACATTTGTCATAAACCTTAAAAACACACTATAAAAACAAACCCAAGAACACTTTTCTTTGCTTCGTAAATAAATAAAAACACGGAATATGCGAGTTTCTTCCGACGGTTGAAAGAAAGCGTCGTCCATTTGAAACAGTGCTAAAAGAGCGCAGGTATTGGGTCGGAAAAAAAGTCATGTCTGCAAATGAAAGGCAACGGAAAAAAGCTAATTACCATATATACAAGTACAAATCAGTCCAAAATGTAGTCGACATCGTTTGCCATGCCCTACTCCCATCGTCTTGGCAGCTGTTGACTACCGTCCCTGTAGATTTGTGGCTGGTTGGGCCCAAAGAAGTGAGTAAATATGCGCGTTGTCATCGTTTCTGTAGGTGAACAGCTGTCCAGCCAGGAAATGCTGCAACGATCAGAAAGGGCAGTAGTCGCTTGGGGTAATGTCCGGGAAATAGCCTGGGTGCGGCAGCAGCTCCAAACCCAGGTCTCTAATCTTGAAACAGGACACCCGTGCTGCGTGCGGTGTCGCTCCATTCTGCTGTTGGAGCACATCCTTGCTGTTCAGAACTGCTGATCGTTACGACGTGAGAGATGCGCGCAGATCATCGAGCTGACGGCAGTACACATCAGCGGTAATAGTGGTATTTACCGACAGCAGCGAAAAAATACCCGATACCCCTCATATCCCACCAAACAGACAGCAAGACCTTACGTAGATGTAAGCCAGCTTTGGGGGTCGGCATGGGCTTCTTTTCTGGGTCCAACCACTATTTCTGTGCGCTTACATTGTCATAAAGTACCCATTTCTCGTCACCTGTCACAATGCGGTTCAAGAACTGTTCAACTAGGTAACGTGCGAGCAGGGAAACGCATGCACTCATGCGATTTGCTTCCTTCTGGACTGTAAATTGATGGGGTACCCAAACTCCCCTCTTGTTCACTTTTTCCAGTTTAACGCAGGTGCGTGATAATGCTCGTGTGAGTAGTCCCCATTTGTTCGGCCAACTTCTGTGTGGTCACACGTGGGTCTGCTTCAATTTAGGTTTTCACCATGTCAACATCCACTGTTGCGGGTGTTCGGCTTTGCGGCGGTCTGACAGGTCAAAATGACTTTCTCAAAACCGTTCCTTCGAACCAATGACAGCACTGACGATGTGATATGGCACAGGTAATGTTTCTTACACCACTTGCCGGGGTGCTATCGCTACGAAACTCATACACCATGTAATGGCAAATGTGCTCCTTGCCCAATTCCATGTTGGCTGGGGCTTACACTCTTCGCCTTCTGACTGCAAACTGTCACTGACTTAAATCATTTAGCTGCTGATGTCATGATGGTGTGCTACTCAATCTCAGTGGCCAACGTGCCCCGTGGCCGGGGCTTCGACTTCGGGTACCTCATCATCGGGCATTACTTTCTTTCCAACACAATACTTCGTACAAACTATGCAGTAACTGCCCAAATGCATCGCAGTTATTTCAAATCAGAACTGAAGAAGCATACAGAGGATAGCTTGATTTCAAATCAGAACTGAAGAAGCACTACAGAGCATAGCTTGATTTCAAGTCAGAACTAAAGAAGCACTACAGAGCATAGCTTGATTTCAAATCAGAACTGAAGAAGCACTACAGAGCATAGCTTGATTTCAAATCAGGACTGAAGAAGCCTAAATAATATAGCATGATTTCTAATTAGCACTGAAGAAGCACTACAGAACATAGCACAATTTCAGCTGCGTTAAAATACTGAAATTATGTGGCAGAGTGTGGCTTAATTTTTATCTCTTTCTCATTTGCCGTTAGACAAAGGAGAAAGAGATAAAAATGAAGTGGTATGTTAGGAGTGTTAGAAGTAGAACGAAATAAGCATATGATGGTTAGGAAAATGAGACCTTGCGAATTAGCGGTGATTGATTTTTGGATGGTTCAGGTCAGTAATCTCAGCGTGTCACAAGGAGAGAGTTGCAAGCATGCGACTGTCTAGAGTCGCACAGTTGCAGTTTAAAAGGTTTCCAGTTTTATTTTATTTTTTTATTTTATTTCAGCTGTTTTAATGCAATTGCATTTAAAATAATTGACATTATTATATTTATTAATACAAACAGCTTGGGAGAGAGCGGAAAAGACCAAACAAAGACCTGACATAGCCCCAGTCTCCCTATATACACACCAGCAAGTCAAGCACCATAGAGACAGTAGTCACAAATTATTAAATGTAAGTTAGTAAACACGTTAAAGTAATTAAGGAAGGAAGAAAAAGATGTAAATGCAAAGGTCTGTTCCCCCACCCCTACAACCCACAACCTTTACCTTATCGCACACAATTTCCCTACCTTCACAACAAATTAACAAATTACCCCCATGCCCTTCAATCTCCCTCATTTCGAATTTTTATGCAGTAGGTGAAGTTTTAATTTCCTTTTAAAAATATTCAAATTGTTCAAATCAGTAATCTCATGCGGTAATGGGTTCCAGTATTGTGAACCCATATAATTTATACTTTGCATTATGTAATTAAGTCTGGGAAAGACCGGTTTCAGTAAGTCCCGATTCCTTGTATAATAGCTGTGAATAGATTTAGAAGCAAGTAAAAATTCATTATTTATATTAGTTTTAATCCTTTTGTACATTATTTTACCTAAGTTAAAATTATATAATTGACTAATAGTTAAAAAAACATATTTCCCAGGGTTAAACTCTAGCAAAATGTCGAAAATTGAATTGTTCTTCATTTGTAGTTCTGAAATTATTTTTTAATTCCAAGAGTCTAACAAATTCATTTTGTAATATTTGGAGTTTGGATATATTCGTTAAACTAGCCTGCCTCCATGCAAAATATGTTTTTAGGCATAAAATGCATTGGTATTAACTATGCATATTTTTAATACCACTTCAGTCTTACCTCTTTCTCATTTCTCTAATGGACAACTGCTATTGTGATTTAGGAGTATTTATGTAAAACAATGAGTTGTTAGCTACACACAATTGCACACCCACAATTTTTCATTTGAATGCAAATACAGATATTACGAAAGCTGAATACATAAAATTTATCATGAAATTTTGGTCCTTCATGGAAACTTCCTCCCGAAAGTTATAAAAGATAATCATGTGATTGGTGCATAGGAAAAAATTCGTTCTGTCAAAGTATTGTGTTGCTAGTTTCATCCTGTCTATCTATTCCTGTTCACAAATGCATGTAATTTTTTCATTTACTTGTACATTGTTAGAAGTGCAGTATTTGTCACCTATGGAAAAACTCAGACTAATATTCATACCTCGAGTAATTTATTTTACGTACTATTGTCCCATTTCCATCAGGTGGTTCCAAATAAACAACTACCTCATTTTCGCAGCATCAAACAGCAGTAACTGTGAGTACCTGCACTACTCCTGCTCAATACATTTTTGAAGAAAACATTTTCTCTGCCTTTGTGTGATGCTGCTTGACAGACAACAGATATCTGTCGTTTTCTTTTACACATGAATTAAAGAGAGGATGCTTTTTAATTTCATTAAAAACCACCCAGCAAAAACACAAGTGTTGGGAAACTGCTGGCCACCAGCTGGCAGTGATGGGTAACTTCTGTCTGAAATCTGCCGCTCACGGCCCAGTAGCGGTCCGTTGGTGGCAGCGCCGTCATTTGGCAGCCATTGATGGCCCTGCAGCATCGCCGTGAATTGCGGCCCACCAAGGAAGTGCCACTAGTGGCCCATAGCTGACAACCGATGAAATCCCAATACCAGGTGGAAGCAACGGGACTACGCATGCGCAGAAGCAACACGTGCTGTGTCTCTCGTGGTACCACTTAGTTGAAGACGACGCTATCGCCATCGTGTTATTTTAGTGAATGTTAAGAAAACAAGTTAGTAAAATCATGCAATGCATTGATTATGATACGTTTTCCAACATACTAGAAATCATTACTCAAGTTATGAGGAAAATGGCTGTGGAATAAATCTCACTCCTGTGCCCTGACCTTTGATCCCATTTCAATGTTATTCAACAGAACCGGTTCAGTATACCTCCGAAATAACATGATAAAGTTTTGTCGCAATCGAAGCACTTTTACGTAAGTTATGATGCATAAGGGCTATGGAATAGATCCCGCTTCTGTGTCCTAACCTTTGACACATTTCGCCCATTTTGAACAGGATTCGTCCCCAGGCAGGTCCTTACAACATATTAACATTTAATCCAAATCGAAACATTTTTACGTAAGTTATAACGCATAATGGCGATGGAAGTGATTCCGCTCCTATGTTCTTGACCTTTGACATCATTTCGTCAATTTTAAATAGGGTTTGTGCCCAGGTGATCTCCTAACACATACTAAAATTTAATCGAAATCGAATCGTTTTTACGTTAGTTATGACGCATACGAGCAGTGGAATGGATCCCGCTCCTATGTCCTGACCTTTGACCCCATTTCGTTCACTTTCAATAAGGGTTTTTTCCCAGGTGTTCCCCTACCACGTACTTATATTTCATGGACATCGCACGATTTTTACGCAAGTTATCGTGCCGACGAACATACGCAAACAACGCGTGACGTAATGATGCAGATGGGAATCGCGACCATCTGCTGGCAAAACTGTGACGTCATAAAACTTTAAGAGGATCCGCACACAATGCGTGACATAATGAGACAGATGGCGTGACTGCGCGCCTACATCTAATCGGACGACGCCATGACATTACAATAAAAACGTGGTAATTCGGGGTGGTTATTAACCCACTAAACGAATTTTCCTAAAGTCAAGATCAAGCTAAAACGATTTCTATTACCAGAAAACGATACGTTAACGACTTTCATCAAAATCCTTACAGCCGTTTTCAAAATGAAATTTACATGCATATAAGAATTGCTCCTTTAAGGTGAACGTCAAGTAATTTTGCTTCCTGTTGTTCGAATGGAAAAATTTCTGTACACATTTTCTTCCCAAAGAATGCGTTCCCGATGATGGAAATTTGAACACCGATTACAATATCTTCATTTTATAACTTGCAGTACTTAATATTTTCTAAAACATAACCATAATTATGCAATCCAACATTTGTTTGTCTACTGACGTCATGAAAATACAGGTCGCGCCATCTTTTTTCTGGACAATTAATGCGTTCACAAGGATGAAAATTTGAACATCGATTAAAATAGCTTCATTTTATAACTTGGAATACCTAATATTTTCTAAAACATAACCATAATTATGCAATCCAACATTTGTTTGTCTACTGACGTAATCAAAGTACAGGTCGCGCCATCTTTTTTTCTGGTTTCAACACCACCAAAGGAAAAGTTATTGATTTTTAATATAATTATGGTTATGTTTTAGAAAATATTATGTATTCCAAGTGATAATAAGAAGTTATTTCAATCGATGTTAAAATTTTCATCCTTGGGGACACATTAATTGCGAAGGAAATGTGTACGAAAGTTTTTCCATTGGAAGTATAGGAAGCTAAATTACTTGACGTCGACCTTAATAATATGGGATAAGGGCGATGGAATGGATCGCAATTCTGTGTCCTGACTTTTGACCCCATTTCGTCCATTTTCAATAGGGTTCGACCCCAGGTGGTCCCCTACCACATACTGGAATTTCGTCGAAATCGAACCATTTTTACACACGTTATGATGCATAAAGGCAATGGAATGCATCCCGCTCTTATGTCCTGAACGTTGACCCCAATTCACCCATTTTAAATAGGGTTCGTCTCCAAGCGGTCCCTTACCACATAGTCAAATTTCATTGAAATCGAACCCTATTTACGCAAGTTATGACGTATAAGTACAATGGAATGGATCCCGCTCCTACGTCGTGACCTGTGACCCCATTTGTCTCATTTTCAATAGGGTTTTACCACATACTAAAATTTCATCGAAATTGAACCATTTTTACGCCAGTTACCGTTTACCGTGCGGACAGGAGGACGGACGGGCGGACAAAGCTGGAGCATATACGCTTCTTCAACCTACGGTTGGAAAGTGTAAAAAAAGCATATATGTAGCGAGGTGAATTAATTTCCTAATGAAACGCCACGTCGACGAAGATATCAGATTAAACCATGAAATACTGGAATACAGCAATAAAATACACCCACTCCATTCCCATGAATAACAAGAAATAATTTCTGTGTAATTTTTCGTTTTAACATTCACTAAACTGCTTGAAACAAAAGTTCTGGAAAAACATTAAAAAAAGCGTTATGTTAAAAAAAATTAAGGAATTATACGCGTACAAAATTTATCATTTACTTGAAAAAAAAAAGCATCGCTATGTGGATATAATGTACTCCTCCATGGGTTGAAAACACAAAATTGGAGGAATTTATTTCTAAAATAACGAGAAGTGAAATAAAATATCTTTCCTTTAAAACAACTGTAGCTTCGGACAGCGGAAAGGAAAGATACAACCTTTAAAAATGTAACAGAATGTGACACGGTCGAGTAAATACATATATTAATTCAACAATCACCTTTCAAGACGACAAGGACATACGTTGAAAAAGTGAAGTTCCATTAAGGTAAAACAAAAACAATTGTACGTTGAAAAAATAAATTTATGAATTATATGAAACTGACATTTTATAAAAAATACCTAGCAATATTGTAAAATTAAATAGAGAACCATTCGTTACAAATTCCGCAGAAAAGCGGGTAAGCTTCAAGCCTTGCTCGTGCGTGCCGAATCAGTCCAGTTGGTACAGCGCCCGCTTCCCACGCAGCCAGTCCTTGTTTCGTTTCCACCCAGATCCAAAACGAGCGTTTTTCCGAAGCTGTTAAGAAAATTTTCCCAGCGCAGTGCTATAATTCAGATGTTTCGTAAGTAGAGAAAAAAAGTAGTTGTGGTTTTGGGAAAACTGCGGTTATCCTTTATTTTTATGGCTACTACTGGGGAACGGGCGGACAAGATTCGACAAGCCTTCAGTTACGACCCGTGGTTGCCGGCTGCCACTGCCTGGAAACTAGCGGGCCACCTCAGGCTAATCATCATTTATGGCACGTGTTTGCAGGGCCGATGAAGGGCCACTTGTGGCAGCTACTGCTTGTGATGGATAACTGATGTCCCTGTTGTGGCATATGCCAACTGATGGGAGTGGTAACTGTTGACCAGCTGCTAGCCTAAACTGCTGGCCCTTCTATTGGCTGCCGGGACATTTTATTGACGTTCGGCAGCGGCAACATAGTGCTGGGCCATTGCTGTCCCAGCAAGACTGTTTTTGCTGGGCGGAAGAGACACTCATAAAAATCAGCTGTTATTCAAATTTAAAAACTTGTAAGAAATGATATGTTGAATAATTTTGAAGAGTCGCTATTGCTATAATCAGAAACATTTTTCTTACAGTCATAAACATGTACAACATCTTGTAACATGATCTTAGTCATAAATATGTACAATATCTGTAACACATCCATTGCTGTTTTCGCAGGTGTATAGACATCGTTGTAAGAAAGCATGGATTTTCTCAAAATTGAGTTACCGATTGCATTATTTTTGGCAACGGAAATATCGTAATTATGTACGAAGCCATCTACTATAAAAATACATTTTAAAAATTCTTCTGCACAATATTTCTCGAATATTCTACCAAAAAAACGTTTGAAAATTTCTGTCGTTTGACTGCATGATGAACAGATCATTATGGCCATATCATGCCAAAAAAACGGACATGCTTCGTCTTCTACATAGAAGTAACAATCTTTTTTTCATCAACCATGATTAATTCACCCTGTGTAGGATGAGGGTGCCTACCAGAGTTCTCCGTCTTGGTCTTTCTTTTGCTCTTCTTATCTGCTGCTTCTCGCCAGCACACGGTTTCATCAGATCACACCACCTTCCTCTCTTTGTTCTCTGTATCCCCCTCCCCCAAATGAATAAGATGTCTGTTGCTATCTTTTGGCTTTGTATCGGGCAAGGTGGCCAAAGTGCTGTCTTTTTTGCTTTTTGATATAGTGAACAACATCTGCGACACATGTTCTTGATCTAAATCATTCATTTGTTGTATATCTCTTAAAAATGATATAAAGACCAGCGTATTTATCCCTATCCTTTTTTGAATAAATTCCTATTTTACCATTTCTCTTGTCGTATTTCCTGACTGGTATACAGAAAAATCATGCCAGCAGAGAGAGCCTTATTTAAAAAAAGTGTTTTCATTTTTCAAAATATGAGCCAGACCAGTTGTATCCCTTTTTTTTTGGTGTCATCACTTTGTCCGCCATCTTTGAAAATTTTCTATGTATTCCCAAATAACAGGGAGACCTGTCGTTTCAATCTCTTTGCCTTCCAGTTTGACGTTGGTGTAATTTCATCGTGGAACACATATTTTCTTTCATTTATTTCCTTTTTAAATCGGCTGTGCGGAAACTATTGAAATTCGTTTATTTCCTCTCTAAATTTTGAATTCGGTAATCAAAAGAACCTGATCATCTGCCAACTTTTAGGAGGGTCAGATCCTTGCCATAAATTTTTATTCCTCCATTTTCCGTATTCAGCTGCAGAAATAGTTATAATTTTGTTCTGTCAAGAGTGTCGGAATGATTATACCAATTTTGAAGATGACAATCCGATTTTTGGCGTAAATGTGACAAGGATGGTAAGTCAGATAATATTTGAAAACTTGAATATTTTCATCGTCTTGGAGCGGGACACGAACCCGCGTCTCCCAGAAAACGCCTAGGTATGCTAACCACTACACCACCCAGAACGACCAAGTTTCAAGTTTCCGCTCAATTTGAATTTAACCATCACAGGATTCGCTAGTCGAAGCAACCGGCATTCATGTTTAGCGAATCTGGAGGTTAATAATCCTATCCCGTGATTGCCCGGAGAAGCAGATAAATCACGAAAAGAAATACGGGATTACGCCATATAATACAAATTTTGAAGATGACAATCCGATTTTTGGCGTAAATGTGACAAGGATGGTAAGTCAGATAATATTTGAAAACTTGAAAATTTTCATCGTTTTCTGGGAGACGCGGGTTCGTGTCCCGCTCCAGGACGATGAAAATTTTCAAGTTTTCAAATATTATCTGACTTACCATCCTTGTCACATTTACGCCAAAAATCGGATTGTCATCTTCAAAATTTGTATTATATGGCGTAATCCCGTATTTCTTTCGTGATTATACCAATCTGTCTGTTTCCGCTTTTTATCGGTATTTTAGAGCTTTATTTGCATGACTTTATAAGAGAAGTTGCGTAAAGCTGTTGTCTAATAGTAATTCTTGAATAATTTTTACGATATTCGAGAAATTGTGATTCTTTATCGAAGCAAGAAATTGCCTGATCTGGAAATACATGATACACGTTCAAATAAATGTGTCCCTTTTGCGTTTTTTTTATTTTTTATTTTTTTCTGTTTGGGAGTTTAATGAACACCGTGAGCAACTCGATGAGTTGTAAACAGTCGCCCCGTCCCTGATTTAGGACCACTGGTCCCAGGGAAGAGAGAGAACCTGTGCCGTAAGACAAACACAACACCCATGGCTCACCGTAATTCGGACCCCTTTCCGATGAACGGTCAGAAGCCAACACTTAGACTACTGCGCCACCAGGGCCGCCATGCTTGCTTGAAAACTGCTAATTCTGGGAAATGTAAAGGTAGAACGCTTGTTCGAAAAATACGAGATAAAACTTCAATTCCTACACCAGAAATGCAGAATTACAAAATTTTCTCTGAAACTGGTTACACGGAAAACAATTGATTATGGAATTTTTACGTAAAACTAATAATCTTGCGCTACCATGTATTTATAAAGAACAGATGTTCATTTATCTGAAACTATCCGAATATGGAAATTTGTTTCAGTGATATTATTTTAAGTTATAACATAATGATGAAATCTCACAACGCAATTATAGCTCGAGGGAATGATTTCATTAAAGCCGAAATTATAAAACATATAATAAAAGAGTGAGATGTTATGGTAAACGTTCTTACTAGAAACAGATTATATCTCAAACGAAATAGATGCTGAGTGAAATTAGAAAACAGTACAAATAAATATAAATTCTGCTGTAAATCTTCTGTACAATTACACATGTGAACACCCAGACTGACTCTGTGACGGTATGAGGAAAGAATGTCCACGGAGAATATGCCCTCAGTAAAGCGCCCACAGAAAAAATGCCCACTTTTCGAAAATAGGAAAAAATGCCCACAGAAAAAATGTGTAATGTGTTCTTATGTTCTTTAGAACCATGATGTCTTTCTTAATTATATGAAAAGATATCCTAATTTCAACTAAGCAAAAGACAAAACTAATCGGAACACTTCCTTGGCTCAACCATATAACTTTATCTAGCACTAGGAGGCCATTGAAACTGGTTCTAAAATGGCGGAAGAGGCACGTGTTTGGTTCTTCCAAGAAGAGGAACGGCGTTTAAGGCAAAGTATCTTCAACATCCTTTTCACGAGGAATTTGGCCCGTTACGAGTTAAGCATTTTTAACGAGGCCCCCAAACTGAATGAGTCTTCAATACATGATAAAACAAAAGAACTCACCAACAACGTATCGCGTAGGCTAAGTACAGGTGTGAGGTTCCACCAGAGTAAAAAGTCTCTACCAAGAAAGGTATTTTGAAAACGTTAATTCATATACCCACGGCTTTCGGTGCCCTAAATGGGGAAATTAGAAAATAACTACAAATTGGCCTGCAGACTGAGCCCCTTTTAAAACACTGGATGACTGATATATTGCCTATTTATTATACTTTGTCAATTAAGCATACCAAATATTAGGGTTTGGTCCATTTCACCGAAAACCACTTGACCGAAGCGTCACTTCACCGAAAAGTTCATTTCATCGAAAGGTCGTTTCATCGAAAGGTCGTTTCATCGAAAAGTTCATTTCTCCGAAAGTTTATATCACCGAAACGTTCATTTTACCGAAAGGTCGTTTCACCGAAAAGTTCACTTCATCGAAAGTTTATTTCATCGAAAAGTTCATTTCGCCAAAAGGTCGTTTTGCCGAAAAGTTCACTTCACCGAAAGATAACTTTGTCGAATGTTCACTTCATCGAAAGATCGTTTTAACCAGCTGCTAATTTCGATCGAAAGGCAATATTCTTCGAATTTGAAACTCAAATTTATTTATGTATTTATTTTTGTGAGATGCAACCTAATGTCGATGTCATCCACAGATTTGTCTCCTGATACCTCAAATATTAGTACTACTCTATAAACGTCTATTTCAGTAAAATCTCACGTGTGGAGCATTTGCCCATATTTAATCTAATGAAAACTAAATTACATTTGTTTTTATATATACTGAATTAATTTAGCGCACTAAGTCTAATAAATCGGAATCTGTAGGTAGAGTCTCACATTGAACCTTTAGATGACATGGAACCGTTATTGAACCCCCACACCCCCTTTTTTTTTAAATTGAAGGTTTAACGATCACCGTGAGCAACTCAATGGGCTATAAGCAGTCATCCGTTCCTAATTTAGGGTCACTGGTTCCAGGAAACGGAGAGAGCCAGTGCCGTAAAACAAACACAACATCCACGCCTAACGGGATTCGAACCCAGGACCACTTCACAGACTAATGATCATAAGCCAGCGCTTAGACCACTGCGTCATCTAGGCGGCGAACTCCCTTTGCACTAAGATGTGATATTATTTGTTTTAATTATTACCTTGTCCCTACGGGTGTAATAGAGGTGGCCACCAAAAATTTTAAGGGGCCGTATAAAAAATGTGTTTTCGACCGCTTCGTGGCCACGAACCCAAGAGGTTGGTTATCTGAGTCATATAAAGTTCCGTAATTTCGTCTTCTTTTTAATTGCGATAATTAATGTAATTCTTTATGAAAAATGTTTATGATCTACAACTCAACAAAATATTTCAGGGTTTACAAACATACAAACAACAGGTCTGCAAATTATCTGAGGGCATGTGCTGACTCAGAACACCTGTCGGAGGGGGGGATTCCAAAGGTTTAAAATACGAAACATTTCTGGTCAGATCGGTAGATTTTCAGCATTTACAAGCTACAACTCGATACATTATCTGAGTGCATGTGCCTACTCAGCAAACCTGTCGGGGAGGGGAAGGGGGTTATAGCAAATGTGCAAAATATAAAGCATTTCTCGTCCGATCGGGAGATTTTAGACATTTACAAGCTAAAAGCTCGACAAATGTTTTGAGGGCATGTTTCTACTGAGGCAACTTGTGTGTGCGTCAGGGCGGGGGGGGGGTGCGATACTTAAAATATAAAGTATTTCTGGTCCAGTAGGGAGATTTTCAGCCTTTACAACGCTACAACTCAAAACATTATCCGAGGGCATGTACCTACTCAGAAAACCTGTTGGCGAGGGGGGGGGGGAGGGATAAATACCTAAGTTGCAATATGTAAAGAATTTCTCCTCCGATCGGTAAGATTTTCAGCATTTACTACCTACAAGAGTCAACAAGTTATCTGAGGGCATGTGCTGCCCCAAAAAACCTGTCGGGGGGGGGGGGGCTCGGAGGAGGTTAATACCAAAATTGTAAAATATAAGTAATTTCTGGTCCGATCGCGAGACTTTCAGCATTTACAAGCTATATCTCGACTCATTATCTGAGGGCATGTGTCTACTCAGCAAACGTGGTGTGTGTGTGTGGGGGGGGGTCATACCGAAAGTGCAAATTGTAATGAATTTCTCGTCCGAACGTCGACATATTTTCTGAGGGCATGTGACTCCTGAAGCAACCTGTGTGTGTGGGAGGGGAAGGGGACGATACCTAAAATATAAATTATAATGTATTTCTGGTCCGATCGGGAGATTTTCAGTATTTACAACCTATATCTCAACAAACTCCCTGACCGCATGTGCTGACTTAGGAAACTGTCGGAGAGGGGAGGGGGGATAATACCAAAAGTGTATAACATAAAAAATTTCTCGTCCGATCGGGAGATTTTCAGCATTTACAACCTACAAGTTAACAAATTATCTGGAGCATGTGCTGCCTCTGGAAACCTGTCGCGGAGGGGGAGGGGGTAAATACCAAAAGTGTAAAATATAAAGAATTTCACCAGAAATTCTTTATATTCTACAGTGATGAGACAGTAATAATAAGTTACAAGGCTTAGCGACTCGCAGCTGAATAGAAATTCGTAATTTTAATACCGCCATTCGTTGATGGGCACTTTGCGCTCTCTGCTGAGGTTATTCTACACATCTCTAACGAAAACAATTTAATTATATTTTCTTAATGAAGATATTGTGGCAAGCTTAAATCTTCGAGAAACTGTTTACCGGGAGATGTTTCCTCTTAAGAAAATAATTTTTGACCCGTTTATGAAAAAGAAAAAGGGTAACGGTGTGGTGTGTCCATGTCAAAACTATTGTCAAAATATGATTTGCGTCATGCTATCCCATGAAGAGACGCAACAATAGTTAATTTCCTTGTTACTCAGCAATATAGTTTACTAAACTATCGCCGAACATTATTGCATCAAGAATGGAATAAAGCATACTCGGGCGCTATCCAGTAGACGCGGATTCGATTCCCGCTCAAGGACGAAGAAATTTTCAAGTTTTCGGGTAATATCTGACTTACCATCCTTTTTATATTTACACCAAAAAAGGATTTACATTTTCAGAATTTGTATCATTGCATCACGCTTTACAAAAACATAAATGTATCACCTGGCAATGCACGTAAATTACGAGAACCTGATGCTAAACGTGATAAAAGCCATTACAAAAATGCGTATTTAATGCTAAGAAAACAGTGCGTCGTAACAACATTTGGTTCCTCTCGACCGCCTTTGGGAGTTGGAGATTACCTGCTATTGAAGAGAGCTCTAAAATCATGTGTAATACGACGAAATGTAATTTCTATATATTTTAGACGAAAAGTTACCAATCTCCCTCACTAACACACTTGCGATTCAGCTTTTCTTCCTATCTTGATGTCAGATTTTATCTTGTGCATTGAGGGCTGGACTGTCGCAGTTACATCACATGTTTTCGGTGCTGGGTCATTAGTTACGTTCGTCTAAATCTGAATAATAATAATTATAATACTAATAACTTTCACGATGCGCAAATTTTCTCACTGCGGAAATACTTTCACTCCAAATGTCATATTGAAAATAATATGCTTGATGTCATACATCGATGAGCCATTACATTATGACCTCTGACCTAATAAGCTGTAGGACCACCTTTAGCCCGCAAAATAGCGGTCACTCAGCAAGGCATCGATTCAATGATTCGGCGATTGGTATCTGGTACCATAATGTCAACAGCAGATCCTCCAGTTCCTGTACATTTCGGAGTGGTGGTGATTTAACGCGAACCCGCTTTACAAAGTCGGACCACAAACGTTCGATTCGGTTCATCTCAGGTGAATTTGGTGCCTAGGACTTCAACACTAAGTTACAAGCATGTTCCTCGAGCAACTCCTTGACGAATATGGAGCATGGCATGGCGCATTATCCTGTTGGTAATGACCATCACCAGCATGGAACAGAGTTACCAAGAATGGGTGAACTTGGTCCGCAACGTTGTTCAGATACCTGACCGCTGTCAGTTATTGTGCTTTTGGGATAATGGAGCCTAAAATGTTCCAAGAAAAATCGCCCGCAGCATAACACCGCCGCCCTGTTTCCGCCCAACAGTGTATACAAGTGCCAAAGCCTCCGGTGGTAATCGGCGTATCCACGATCGGCCATCTACATGATGCACCAGGAATCTTGATTCGTCAGACCGGGCCACTTTCTTCCAATCATCCATGGTCCATACTCGATTATCTTGGGCCCATTTCATGTGTTGTTAGCGATGACATGCAGTGAGCATGGGACCCCGGCTGAGTGTTCGACTACGCAGACTCATGCGCATCAGGCTGCGATGAACTGGGTGCTGTGACACATTGCCCTGATCACCACTGTTGTGGCTGCGGGTGATTTGTCGAACTGTGGCCCTGCGGTCACTGAGAACAGTGCGCGACAGTCTTCGCTCCCCTCTGGCATCAGTGAGCTGTGAATGACACGCGGCTGGACGGCGGTTCGTCGTTTGGCCATTTGTGCACCACTTTTGATGAATACTCACTACAGCTCCAAGTGAATAACCCACAAGCCGCGCCGTTTCCGAGATCGTAGTTCCGGGGCACCGCGCCATTACAATATGTCTTTTATCAAATTCCGATAAATCGGCAGCATGTCCCATTCTGACTCCGAACACTCTACTAACCGAAAGCCGGTCCTCGGGTTGTATATATACTGCTCGGTGAACTTCACCTGCGCCCCGTTCGGGGTACAGGCGGCCTCCTTGCTCTAGGCTGGGGGTGGTCATAATGTAATGGCTCATTGGAGTGTGTTCTGCAGACAAAGGAACACTCCACTAATATTAAGAGACCCAGATACTAAAATAGAAGAATCGCCTACGGAAGACAAAGTTCGAGAATGGAAGCAAAAGGAACTTCATGGGGCTCTTCCAAACCAGTTAGACAGACCAGAGGTTCACAAGAAAGCCTGAAATCACTGATTGAAGCGAGAAAACTTTTTTGAGAGACGATTAGGTTTATTATGGCTGTTCAAGACAAAGTGATTGCAACCAATAATTATAGAAAATACATTTTATGAGAGGATCTGCAAAATGACAAATGTAGAAGATGTAGGATGTGCAGTGAGACCATTGAACACATCTGTGGGGGACGCACCACGCTAGCAAGCGTTGATTATATACAACGACATAATAATTTTTCTAAGATGGTACATCATCAATTAGCGCACGATACTGAACTATCAGTGTCAGAAGTAGCATACTATAAATAACAACCCGCTGAGGTACTAGATAACAAATAATATAAATTATATTGGGACCGTGAGATTAAAACCGACGTAACCATCTCTGCCAATCCTCCAGACATAGTGTTGTATGACAAAAGGCAGAAGGAAGCAGTCATTATCGACATACCGGTACCGTTGAATCGTAATATTCAGAATACCTATGCAACAAAAATTAACAGGTATGTGGAATTGGCTGCAAAGATCAAACAGATGTGGAAGCTGAAAACAGTTCACATACACTAACGGAAAAAAAATCCCAACACCACGAAAAAATAGTTGTAGAGGAATGAAATGGCGGCAATACATTTGTATAGGTAACATATTTAATCGATTAAGGTTTCAAGATCACAGCTTATTGTAAGCGCGAGAAGAGCCATTTTAAATGTGAAATGCTGGTACATTAATAACCGGTGTAACCGCCAGAATGTTGAATGCAAGCACGCAAACGTTCATGCATTGTGTCGTACAGGTGCTGGATGTCAGTTTGTGGGATGGAGTTACATGCCTGTTGCAATTGGTCGGTCAATACAGGGACGGTTAATGCTGGTTGGGGGTGACGCTGGAGTTGTCGTCCAATGATGTCCCATACGTGCTTGATTGGTGAAAGATCTGGTGATCTAGCAGACCACGGCAACATGTCGACACTCTGTAGAGCATGTTGGGTTACAACAGCGGTATGCTGGCAAGTGTTATCCTGTTGGAAAACACCCCTGGAAAGCTGTTCATGAATGGCAGCACAACAGGTTGAACCACCAGACCGACGTACAACTGTGCCGTCAGGCTGCGTGGAATAACCACGAGAGTGCTCCTGCTGTCATAGGAAATTGCTCCCCAGACCATAACTCTAGGTGTAGGTCCAGCGTGTCTCGGCCGCAGACAGCTTGGTTGCAGGCGCTCACCTGGCCTCCTTCTAACCAACACACGGCCATCACTGGCACCCAGGAAGAAGCGGCTTTCATCAGAAAACACAACAGTTCTCCACTTCGTCCTCCAATGAGCTCTAGTTTGACACCACTGACGTCGCAAACGGCAGTGGTTTGGAGTAAGTGGAATGCACGGTACAGGGCGTCTGGTTCGGAGCTGTCCTTCAAGTAACCGATTTGTAACACTTCGTTGTATCACTGTGGTGACAACTGCAGCTCGAATTGCTGCCGCAGACGCGGTACGATGCGCCACGGCCATACGCCGTACATGGCGGTCTTTCCTCTCAGTAGTGCCCCGTGGCCGGGCGGAACCCGGTCTTCTTGAGGCAGTACCTTCCCTTGACCACCGCTGCCAACAATCATGCACATTGGCTACATTCCTGCCAAGTCGTTCTGCAATATTGCGGAAAGAAAATCCACCTTCTCGTAGCTCTATTACACGACCTCGTTCAAACTCCGTGAGCTGTTAATAATGGCTTCTTCGTCTTCTTAAAGGCATTCTTGACTAACATCAACACCCTACGTCGAATCTCAACGATAACTAACGCTCACGAACGTTACAGCGCCTATTTACAGCAAACCTGCTTTGCATGTTCCGAGGGCGCTACTAGCGCCACACGTATACGCCGAGCGCGAAATTTGCATAGACGTCATCTTACAGATGTACTCTCACCGCCTACTAACATGCGTTTATCTAACACAACCCCTTCTTGGTGTTGGGATTTTTTTCCGTCAGTGTATATCCACTGATTTTCTCTGCCATTGGTATAATTCCTTAGACTATTATAACTCAACTTGATGCTTTAGGTCTGCAACACCGAAGGCCCAAAATCCGAGAAGCTGTAATCCTCGATACGTGCCACATCGTACGACGATTCTTAAACCACGAGTGACTGCGTCTTTACTTGACTTCATGTCCGTACTGACAAGTGAACCATGCTGCAGATGCCGTTGCTGTAGATGAGAAAATTAAATAAAATATAATAATAACAATTAAAAATGTTGTTTATGAAAAACTAAATGGTCGAAATACTATTGCTGTCACCTTAGAAGGTATGTGAGTCATAAAAGTAAACATTTAATTTTATGACTCACACATATCTTCTTTCATTGTTTTTACGACAATCACATTCTTTAATCCACCTACCTACATATATATACCTCTTAATGTCAGGAATTAACAAAACTTATTATTTGCTGTTATGATTTATTTCCACTTAGTATGTACCGGATTGTGGCTCGATGTGGTCGTGAATGACGCGAATAAATACGATGTGTTGTGCGTAAGTAAATGTATACTCTCGAATCACTCGTTTCGTTTCACACCCACGAAAATCTTGATGTGCGAAAGATGCATAGCATAAATTATCTACAAAGTACCAGAGTACTCTTTCGATTTTTTATCGGTTTAATTGAAACCCCTTTCAGCTAGATAATGAGCATTTTTAGACACAGCTCCCACGCATGCTATAGGTTGTCTGCTAGTACATGCATATCTCAAGAAGGCGTTACCTTAATATGCCTTTGCAGCCCATGAACATTGAAATGGCGGTAATATTAAAAAAATCTGTAAATAATTGTTGCACCTGTTCAATAATTTTTCTTCGTAAAATGCAATTGAATGGACGATTACGAGTTATCAAGTAAACGCGTGTCTTTGAAGAATGGAATGAACTGATGTTGGTTGTCTAAAGAAATCCGTATTTATTCCGCTGAAAATGTTTTACTTGGAAAATCATTAATTACTGCTCATAGAGATCAATACCATTGATTGCTTTTCTCAGTGGATTCAATAAACGGTAATGTTGTAGGAAAGAGAAATCCTTTCGAGTTCTGCATTGTTTGTGTAATTTCCGATAAGGTAAATTAATGAAAGTAAAATAATTCTGATACTTACACTCTGGAGCGCTTCAAATAAGGACACGGCAGACAAAAACAGCCAACGGTACCACATGTCGCTGGATTGCTACAAATAGACTGACAGTCTTTCTTTCCATCACCGTAAGCGAAAGGTAAAATTAAAAATATAAGGAAAACGTGGATCCCCATATCTGATGGTACTTTCATTGTACTAGTTGGCTGAGAAGTACCAGTATATGTTTATATACTCGTACTTTTCAGTCAACTGAAACATACATAACTTTCGAAAACGCACCTCTGTTTCTTTTAGTTATCATATATTAATCACTATCCCATACGTACATTTTCAGTGATAAAGAACTGAACGGACAGTGACATTTCTCAACAGTCGAATGAAAAACATTTGTAGTACTAAATGAACGATTTAACAATATACTATCAAATTACGTAATGCATGATATTGTTTCTAAGAGGAAATTGAAAATATCTACAAAAAATGTTCCGTTATAAAACGATAAACTGTAGCATTTGTTTTGTTATGACATTTTGTGAACGAATTATTATTGCGCATTTATGTAGTTACTGGAAACCTAAAGCGCGTGGTATATATTCATATCCTTTACTTGAGCTTTAAAGACATTAAACGCCTGGGAAAATTGTTCAGAGTGCACCAAAACAAAATTACAGTAAAGTTATTGTTTTGAAGTTTCACTTTAGTGTTTTATGCATCCCAACAGTGTGTTGTTTTCGTCACAATGCAGATATTTTTGCTGCAATGTCATGCTTCGATATACTCCTTCTTAACTCCTAAATAACTGCAGTAAGAAATATAAAACATGTTCGAATAATAGCTGCATTACTACAGGACTCTAACGAAATTTCAAACTGATCTTAGATCTTGATTTAGAACTTTCAGTACATTTTTTGTTGTTATCATTGGTTGAGAGGTAGAACCAACTGCATATTTCTCTCTAATCACACAAAATTACCACAAAAGAAATCCGGTAATTTAACATCTCGTTGCAGCTGGAATAGATACAATTTACATCCTAGTACTGAAAACAACTCTAATTCATTAAACCAAAATTGATTTTTTACTCCTTTTTCTCTTACGAATTGAAAGATACTAAATCTTATACCAAGAACTCTGTGTTACCCACGTTTGTTTTGCTCAAAGAAAGAATATCTCTTAAAGAACGAAAGCCAGTATATTTAGATATTGAGCCAAATAGACTGAAATGACATAACGATAGCACAACTAGATTTCCGGAATTTCGAAACTCTGGTTTCGACACATAATATTTTTTTGAAACTTTCAACTTACAGAAGGAGGAAAATTACCTGGAATTTTAAAAAGCGTTTATGTGAAAAACACACTCTCGTTATTTTATACCGATCTATCACTGAATTATGACCACTCCTACCAAAAGTGGATGCAGCCCGTTGACCACGGGATTTCCGAGAGGGCACGATTAATCGACCGATTTAGCATATATAAGGTGTGAGTGGAGCAATAGATAATAAAATTCGGAACGTGATGGGTAAACGGGTGGATTTATTGGAAATTGAGAAAGGACAGGTTGTGTGAGCTTGGAGAGCGTAAGCCTCGATTTCCTAAACGGCTGATCTGGGAGGTTGTCCGCGAGACGGCGTAGTTAAAGTGTATAAGGACTTGCGTGAAAATGGTCAAACAACGATCCAGACACAAACTTGTACAGGACAGCGAGAGCTTGATTTTGAAAGGAGAACGGCTAATCTGACTACCCGCACAGGTCAACAGACGCAACACTACTTAATAGGTGACTACCATATACAACAGAGGTCAAACTGGAAAACAGAGGTCAATCTGGAAGAGTATCTGTCATGACCATGCGTCGCGTGCTCGCACGTTTGGTTTAGAACAGTAGACGACCACGACGACATCTCATGACACGGTTCATCTGCGCAAAATACTTGCCTGGTGCAAAGATTATGCACATTCGACGTCAGATGACGATGGCCAGAAAAAAGTGTGCTGGTCTGACGAGCTGCATGGTTTATTACACTTTGTGGATCTTCGCGTAGGCATAAACAACATAAGACACTTGATCCGTCTTGCATGGTTTCCACGGTGCAAGCCGATGAAGGCAGTTGTAGGCAGTAAAGCATGTTTACCTGACAGGAACTTAGACACCTGGTGCATTGGGAACAATGTATGACTGGTGCCCACTATCTGGAATAGCTTAATGACTCTTTAAAAAAGAGTGATGAATCCCTTGGACCCCCACTATCTGGAATAGCTTGGTGAATCTTTAAAAAATATTGATGAATCCCTTGGACCCCCACTATCTGGAATGGCTTGATGAATCTTTAAAAAATATTGATGAATCCCTTGGACCCCCACTATCTGGAATGGCTTGATGAATCTTTAAAAAATATTGATGAATCCCTTGGACCCCCACTATCTGGAATAGCTTGATGAATCTTTAAAAAATATTGATGAATTACTTGGACCACCACTATCAGGAATAGCTTGATGAATCTTTAAAAAATATTGATGAATCCCTTGGACCCCCGCTACCTGGAATAGCTTGATGAATCTTTAAAATATATTGATGAATCCCTTGGACCCCCACTATCTGGAATAGCTTGATGAATCAAAGATGTTGTTTATGCCAAGTACCTAGCAAAGTTGTACTTTTTTCCGAATGGCGACGGTGTCTTCCACGGTAACAATGTGCAGAGCCACAGGTCCAATGTTGTGCAAAAATGGCTTGAAGAACACTGTTCAGACTTCCAGTATATCAATTGGCCTCCGAATTACCCAAGTATCAATCACATAGAGTACTTGTGGGTCACCATGGAACGACACGTCGGGCGTCTTGATACACCAATCACCTCCATACCTGCATTGAAGGCCGCATTACTCACAAGTTGGTTGACCACACCTCCCAACTGCTTTCAGCATCTTACTGAATCGATGTCACGTCGGATAGGTACTATACTGAATGTGAAAGGAGGGTCTACGAAGTATTAGGTAGGTGGTTATAATTCAATGATCACGCAGTGTATATGTCAAGGCATTTCAAGATATGAACAGGAATAAAGACCACTTACAATGAATTTAATAATAATAATGATAATGATAATAACAAGCAAACACAGAAAGGAGAAAGAAAAGGAAACCACTTTGGTTTCTAGATTTTTTTGGATGGCTATCGATCAGCTTGCTATACAACATTAAAATAGTTTTTATAGAAAGTCTTTCTCTTAGCTACCTTACTGCCGTCCTTTCGTTTGTTTCGGGATTTAACTACCACTATGATCATCTCTAAGAGATATCAGGCGGCCGCAGTTGCCAGAGTGCTGATTTTTGGTTCTTCTTGCGGTTTGGGCATGAGCCTGGGCCCCAGTTGAGCAATTCTTTTCTCGTTTTCTGTACGGTGCTGATTCTCTCTCTTCCCTGGAAGCAGTGGTTACATATTACAAATGGGGGCTTAATTGTTTCCCTTACAGTTGCTTATGATGATATTGAAATCCCAGAACAATGAAAGGAAGAAGAAATATAAGCAGCCGCCCTTCACTGATTTAAGAGTTCCTGTTCCATGGGAGGAAAATAGCTCGCTCAGCAAGCTATTTCAAACAAACTACACATGACTCATCCAGGACACGATCCCGGCCCACCTCAGGCGACTAACCAAAAATACCCCATGCCTCAATTCCAGAACACTTCCTTTTTTAAATTTCTAATGTACACCGCCCCCAAAATGGGGCAGCTGCCAGTTGTATTTTGTATAATGCAAAGTCCCCCTTGCATCTTGAAGATATTTGGTCAGATTTGGAATCGGCGACACTATTTTCAAGAACATATCATACGGTTTCAAGCCAAGTCTCAGTATGAAAACGTACAATCTTGGGCAATTGAGATCCATTTTATAAAACGTTTTTACACTTTGTGAAGTTTTTATGAATTATTAATTGGATTCTTGACGGAACCCTATACATGCGTTAGCGGAAGTAGAAAACACGCACTGTTAAAATAAAAGCAACTGAATATTATTACAGAGCTCCTTCCAAACCTCTGCCGCCAGTGTGGCGCAGTGATCTAAACGCTGGCTTATGACCATTCGTCCGTGAATGGTCCGGGTTAGAATCCCGGTGAGGCATTGTGTTTGTCTTACGGCACTGGCTCTCTCCCTTCCCTGCAGCCAGCGGCCCTAAATTAGGGACGGGGAAACTGCTTATAGCCCATTGAGGTGCTCACGGTGGTCGTTAAACCTTCAATCAAAACATAAAAAGAAACCTCTTGCTCTTTTTTGCAACTATGAAGAATTATTTGGCACATGAATGACTTTTTCCTAAATGACTAGTTATAGCTATATCATTGAAACATGAAAACAGTTCCCAAATCCTGTATTTGCTGTTTAAATTTTCACAGAAGTGATTGAGTCAGCAACATCTCGCTATATTCTGTTTGCTTTGGATTTTCTATCGATTTCCCATGTACTATGAGGAATATTTCTTCCTTCATTGATTTATCTGTGGTACTGATGAATTCCGACTTACATCCGTTCCTGAATGGAATTGGGTCAAAACGCTATGGTGAAGCAACGATGCTTCGACTAGCGAAAATCTGAGGATGTTCAGATTCCTAAGCTAAGTTTGCTTAGTTTAAGTTGCTTGGAACTGAAACTAAGCAAACTTAGCTTTGAATCTCTCCTGGGTGATGTAACTGTTAACATACTCGAAATGAAATCGGGAGATGTGGATTCAATTTCACCTCCAGGGCGATGAAATTTTCAAGTTTTCTCAGACGTGTGACATGGATGACCATTGAGTCTTACAAGCAAATTCAGAATTTATATTCTCTTTGCTTTGGATATTCTATAGATAACAGTACTTACTCTTCGCTTCGCTTCGAATTAAAAAGTGAGTGTTCGCAGGAGCATTCACCAGATCCTGGTACACCAGATCCTTGTAGTTGTTCGCAAGTCTTATCACAATTGCCCTGTGCTTTCCGAGTGTAGATTGATTTGCAGAGAATCAGCACAAGGAGAGTTCCTGGGGTTGAAAACAATGCCATTTTTTTGGTTTAAGTTCTAAGAAACCACGCAATTTTGAAATGCTTATATATGTTTAGAAATAGTCAGTTTTCATACGCGAAAACCGTTTTCTTGTACGAAATAACAAAGGTAGCGTCCGCTGTCTGTGTGCTTTATGGTGTAATATTTCTACAGTCAGCTTTTAAAAATGAAATATTATTTGCATAATCATATTTGAATAAACTCGTGGGCGTTTGCTATTCCCATTTGTGAACAAATACATATGCAAATAGATGTCTTAATTTATCATTATTGTTCAGGTTTTTGAGAGAGAGCTTCAACTTCTTCTACTCACGAAACGTGCTTAACGACTTTATAAGCTAAAAAGAAAAATATCATTGAATACACGAAATAACAGTGGTTTATGTCCCATCATGTAGTCATCAGTCTCGTGTTTTTCCGAAGCAAATGAGATATATCTACTGGCATATATTACTTTACAAAACAGTGCTCCTTTTGAGACTAAATATATATGCATAAATTTGATTAGCTAATGGAAACCAAAGACATAAATGCATTACGTGCGTGCGTTTTCAAGCGTCGACTGAAACGTAGTTCTATACGAGTTAGGATCTTATAATTGTGAAATTATACTTATTTGGATTCTGCTCACTGCAGTTTTTATTAAACGATAATAATTTCTTAGTGAGATGAAAACAAATCAAATGTACTCTAGCTTTTTAGATGGACAGAAAATTCTCGAACCAGCAAACGAATTCATTCCATTGTAACATCGTTAGCTGTAGAAACTAAGCTCAAACGCTGTTTCGTTTAAAAAAGTGATTAGTAAATTTTTCGATAACAGCCGGATTACAGCCTTAATAAAAGTCAGTTTTAGTTTATTCACTGAATTTAATTTTCTGTGATTTCTTTCTAGATCTTTACGTTTCTTGTTTAGCTTCTTTCTCCAGATTTTATCTTTGCAGTCGTAGTCTTTCATTTTGCTCCAGAAAAACGATCTTTATTGGACGATACATATATCAATACATGAAACATAAAAGCCGTTTTTTCACGATGAAGGTGAGGTAATACCATTTGATATGAAATTAAAAAAAAAAAAAACGACACACACATTAGATCTTTCAACCTCACTATGAGGCCATTCTCAGATGTAAAGAAACTTAAGCAAGCTCGACACAAAGTTACATATCAAGTCTGTTGCCATTCCGCGCGCGAACTAAAAGGATCAAATGTATATACTAGGTTGACTTACCTGGGGGAGGGGGGGGTAGATCGTTGTATTAATATTACTTAGGTTTCCAAGACTGTCTCGATTAGAGGTGGCATTTTCTGATAATAACCTTTTCCAAGTTCCGGACCTCAGGTCGGTAATTCGTCATTACAGCATATACCTCGGAGGCTATGATGAATGCAAATGCTCTCAGCAAACAGTAACAATGATTTAGATGTGAGAGTATACTGGGATAGTAACCCTATCCCATGCTGGGTAAAATTTACCTTCTGAGGCTAAGCGTGATAATGCTGAATTACCGACCTCGGTGTTAGAAACCTGGAAGAGGTTATTTTCAGAAAATGCTACCTCTAATCAATACAATCCTGTACACCAAAGTAATATTAATACAACCATCTACGCCTCCCCCGGGTAAGTCAATGTAGTATATGCATTTGATCCTTTTAGTACGTGCGGAATGGCAACGGAGCAACGGTCTTGATATTTAACTTTTGTTTCGAACTTACTCAAGCTTCTTTACATCTAAGGATGACCTCATAGTGACTTTGAAATATCTAATGTGTGTGATGTGATTTTAACTTCATGTATTTTAATAAATGATTTTAATTTCATACCCAGTGGTATTAATTCACCTTCATCGAAAACGGCTTTTATCTTTCATGTATTTCATTCCAACACGAGTAATTTACGTTAGTTAGATACATAGATCCATACATACATTCATGTATTACTTCGGTCCGATGGAGGATACCCAAGTCTTAAAAGATTGCGGCACAATACTTTGGAACGGAAGCGAAGTATGGGAAGAGAAACGGAGGTAAATAAACGGTGGCACTAAAGTTCAGTGAAAGCCCGACCATTACATCGGAACGTCTCGGAATTTTCCTTTCACAACGGAACTGAATCTTAAACCTTATACCAAGAGATTTTTGTTGCCTGCTTTTCTGCTAAAAGAAAAAATACCTCTTTAACAACGTAAGCCTGTATTCTTAGATGTTTAGCCAAAAAGCTTAAATGACAAAAAGACAGCCCGAATATTTTTTTCGGAAATTCGAAACTCTGGTTTCGACACATAATATACTTTTGAAACTTTCAACTTACAGAAAGAGTAAGTTGAAAGTTTCAAATTACCTGGGAATTTAAAAGGCATTTCAATTGCCTGGAATTTTAAAAGGCATTTTTATAAAATACACACTCTCGTTATTTTACATCGAATTATCACTAAACTAGGACTACCGCTACCAAAACTGCCTCCGGGGCCCAATTTCCGAGAGGGCGCGATTTGTCGACCAACGAGCATATATAAGTAAGGTACGCTAACATAAGGCACGATTTCTCTCGGCGCCACTGCGTGAAGGGTTTTAGTTACAATTATTATGTTTCAAAAAACTGCGAAGTTCATTGCAAAGGTGCACTTATGTTAATCTCGGGTTCGCTCAGGTAGGTCGTTTTACTAAATCCAATATTGAATGAAATTAATGAAAAACCCATTTACTGTTGTCAACTGTCATAGTTTAATCGCTGAATATTCCAGAGTTATACTTTCGAGAATATATAGCGATAACATAGAGAATATTTTCCGATCATATTTTACAAGTTGTTCGATTCATATTTCAGGTACCGTATATAAACTGACAGAGCTGCACGACTCGTTATCCAACTATCGAGAAGATACCAAGCTCAGATTATTCAAACTTATGCACCCACCACAAGTCATCCTGAAAAAGAAATTGAAGAATTTTATGAGGAAATTCGTCATCTAAATAATAAAGGTAAGCAGCACTTGAAGATAATTATGGGAGATTTCAATGCAAAAATAGGGCACCGGCAACAGAATGAAACTTCAGTAGGTAAATTCGGTCACGGCAACAGAAACCAGCGTGGAAATACTCTCGTTGAGTTTGCAGAGGCAGAAGGATTTTTCATCTTGAATTCCTTTTTCAAGAAAAAGCCACACAGGAAATGGACATGGAGACATCCAATTGGGATGACAAGTGAAATTGATTTTATTATGTGTAACAAAAAATTCGTCATCGAAGACTGCAGTGTGCTAAACAAGTTCAACACAGGTAGTGACCATAGATTGGTGAGATGTAAGATGCACCTCAACACTAAACTGGAACGTGGCAAGCTCATAAGACAAACAAAATGTATTGACATAACCAACCTTAAAAAACACCATAATACTTTCAAGTTGGAACTGAAGAACAGATTCTCTGCTTTAGAAGGCCTAACATCGGAAGAAGTGGATATTTCGGAAGTTAACAGAAAAGTAACCAAAGCTCTTATGGAAACAGCAACAAAATTAGCTGGGTCTAAGAACAAGTTGCATGTAAACAAATTATCAGGAAAAACCAAAATGTTGATGCAAAAAAGAAGAGAGATGAGGACAACTAAAGAAGATGTGACTTCCAAAGTGGAATATATAGAGCTATGCAAGACAGCACGAAAAAGTATCACTGAAGACGTCAGGAAATTCAACTGTGAGCTAGTGAGGAAAGCAATTGAAAACAACCAAAGCCTAAAGATAGCAAAGGGACATCTCAGTAAAGGAAGAAAACAGATTATGGCTCTGAGAAAAGAAGATGGTTCTATAACAAGAAATAGAGGCGAAATTTTGACAAGAGTGAAAGATTTCTACTCCAAATTATATGAAAGGGATGATACATGTACTCCAGACATCATGAAAGGTACCAGAGTTCTTCCAGTCCTCCCAGCAGAAGTTGCTCATGCAATCAAGAACATGAAGCGGGGAAAGCTCCAGGAGAAGATGGAATTACTATAGACATCATACAAGAAGCAAGTGGAGAAATTGAAACAGTACTCGCCCAAATTTTCACTCGATGCCTTAATGAAGGGAAGATCCCTGAGGATTGGAACAATGCTACAATGATCCTGCTACATAAAAAAGGTGACATTGAGGATCTCAGGAACTACAGACCTATCAGCCTCCTATCAGTGGTTTATAAAATCTTCACTAAAGTTCTTTCACACCGCTTGAAGGTAACACTGGACATGGCTCAACCGAGAGAACAAGCTGGATTCAGGAGTGGCTACAGCACAATAGATCATATCCATGTACTGAGAGAACTAATTGAAAGAGCGAGGGAATATGAACTTCCATTGTGCATGGCTTTTATCGATTATGAAAAAGCCTTTGATTCGGTGAAACCATCAGCAGTTACCACGGCTCTGAAATCCTGCGGTATTGAAGATGCATACATTAATATTATTAATAACATCTATGAAAATGCAAGTGCAAAGATTCGGCTGTTTGAAAATACAACACACATAAAAATTGGAAAGGGAGTGAGACAAAGTGACACCATATCTCCGAAGCTCTTTAATGCCACATTGGAAAATGTCTTTCAATCACTGAACTGGGAAAACAAAGGGATAAAGATTAATGGAGATTATCTAACCCACCTTCGTTTTGCTGATGACGTAGTCATTTTTGCAACTACCCCATCAGAGCTGCAGAGTATGATCCAGGAAATTGCTGACAAGAGTAAAGAAGTGGGATTAAAAATGAACTTTCAGAAGACAAAAGTGATGTTCAATGCTTTTACAAGAAATGTAGATTTATCGATTGATGGAGAAAAACTGGAGATAACAGATACGTATGTTTATCTTGGACAGCAGATATCAAGTGAGGGTCACATTGATGAAGAAATTAATCGGCGTACAAAACTTGCCTGGAGAGCTTTTGGAAGAAACAGCATAATTTTCAAGAGCAATATGCCATTATGTCTTAAAAGAAAAGTGTTTGATCAATGCATCCTTCCAGTGCTTACGTATGGTGCAGAGACGTGGACCTTAACTAAAAGAGACATACAAAGGCTGCAGACAACTCAAAGAAGCATGGAGAGGTGCATGCTTGGTATAACCAGGAGAGATAAGAAGAGGAACTCGTGGATCCGAAAAATGACGAGAGTGGAAGACATCATGATCAGAGTTAAATCCCTGAAATGGCAATGGGCTGGACATACTGCCAGAAGGACAGACCATAGATGGACAGCCGAAATTTTAGATTGGATTCCAAGGGACAGGAAAAGACCCAGAAAAAGACCACATGGGAGATGGGTGGATGAAATTCGTAAATATGCGGGAGTGACATGGAGGAGACTGGCACAAGACAGACCGTTGTGGAGGAAACTTGGGGAGACCTTCGTCCAGCAGTGGATTGATAATGGTTGACAATGATGATGATGATGATGATATAAACTCTGACTGTGAACACAGACTTCAACACAAAAAGTAAGTTAATTTCAAATAGTCTGAAGGGTAAGTCACAATGACATACTTCACACGAAGATATTTACATGGCTAATACACAGTCAAATTAAAGAATGCATTCATACCGGCCGATGAATTATAAAGAGATCGCAGTCATGCTCTCGGAACTACTTCTGTACACATCTTGCGCGATTGACTGTAGTATCGCCGTCCATGAACACAACCGTCACCGGATTGATAAAGAGTAAACTTTGCAGTATGAATATGATCGGCAACAATATTCAAATAATCCTAGGACGATATCCAACCTCCCAGCAATATCAGAGGACCTGTTGCTTACAAACAGAACGCTCCCCACACGATGAGACTACCTCCAGTACCTTGAGTTGGGCTTACACGGTAAGCCTGATCCAGCTTCAAGGGGATTCCGCGAAACCCTCTGCCTACCGCTGGTACAGATCAAGGTTCACAGTGAATCGTTGGCCCACATGATTTTTTCGTGTTTTCTTCTGTTCAGTCATGGCGTTCCCGACACCGCTGTAGGCAAACTTTTCGCTTAAATAGTACAACTGTTTGGACTGGTACAGTTGTTACCATACGCCGATGAGACTGCCAATACCGATCCTCTACGATTCCCTTTAAATAGTTCCATGATATGTTGGGCGGAAGCTCCTTTCATTAAATGCTTCGGTCAATTGCGGTACACAGGAAGTCGTTTTTCTCCGTACAAGATTCCTCAGACGACGGCGTCATAGCGCCAGCTTTCTCATGGTCGTAGCGCTGCAGCTAAGCTTCTTAGACAAGAAATGTAGGTTATTTTTTCATTGGTTGGAGGTCCGGCATATTTCACATTTTGAAAAACCAGTCAGTTTTTCAAAGTCGTCCATCCAGCAAGACGGGCACGGACAATAAGATCTTTATGGAACTCTGAAAGATCCTTTGTTTTTCCCATTGTGATCAACACTACTGATGGTTACTGATGAGCAGTAGTCTTAAACAGTCACGTAGAACACGTGGCGACGCACGTGACTTCGTATTTTGTATATACGCTGCCTAAGTGATGTTTACGTACAGCTGCGTCAAGTTTTCTAATTCAGCGTCCTGACTGTATACAATAAGTTATAATCTACGTAATACCACCCAGGAAAAACACAGGTGCTGGGAAACTGCTGGCCACCAGCTGGCAATGCTGGGTCACTGCTGGCTGAAATCTGCCGCTCTCGGCCCGGTAGCGGTCCGTTGGTGGCAGGCAGCGCTATCACTTGGCGAGCCATTGATGGCCCTGCAGCATCGCCGTGAATTGTGGGCCTCCAGGCAAGTGCCACTAGTGGCCCGTTGCTGGCAACCAATGCAAATCCAACAGCAGGTGGAAGCAACGGGACTGCGCATGCGCAGAAGCAACACTTGCTGTGCTTCTCATGATACCAGTTAGTTGAACACGACGCTATCGCCATCGTGTTATTTTAGTGGATGTTATGAAAAAAAATCTATATATAGAGAAGCGAATTAATTTCCTATGAAATGCACCCATTCGGCCACACCATTCCCATGAATAACAATTCATGGAATGGAGTGGGCGAACGACAAGAAAAAATTTTAAACCGCTTGAAACCAATGTCCTGGAAAACCATTAAGAAAACGTTTGTTGAAAAAAAAAAAAGAATTATACGCGTACAAAATTTATTAATTATTTAAAAGAAAATAAAAGCAACGCTATGTGGATATAATGTACTCATCCATGAGTTGAATACACTGGGAGGAATTCGAAGTAAAATAAAATATATTTCCTCTTTAAAACAAATGTAGCTTCGGACTACGGAAAGGAAAGATACAACGTTAAGAATGTAACAGAATGTGACATGAACCCGGGTAAATATATATTAATTCAACAATCTCCTTTCAAGTCGACAAGGACAGTACAAAACTTTGGAAAGCGACTCTAAGTATGTACACCTTGAAAATGAGTGAAGTTCCCTTAAGGTAAAAAAAAAACTATCGCTACGTTGAAAAAATAAACTTATGAATTACATGAAACTGACTTTTACGAAAAATACCTCGCAGTATTGTAAAATGAGAGGGAACCATTTGATTACACATTTCTTACGAAACAGGCAACTTCAAGCACTCGCTCCCCCGTGACGAATTAGCCTGGTCGGTACAGATCTCAGCTCCCACGCAAACCGCCCTGGTTCAAATCTACTTAGATCCAAACGGACGTTATTCCGGTTAGTTGAGAAAATTTCCCCAGCGCAGTGCAATGATTTACAAGTTTCGTTAGGGTGAAAAAAGGAAACTGCGGTTATCCTTGACTTTTCTTTTTTTATGGGTGCTACTGGGAAATTGGCGGATAAGTTTCGGCAAGCCACCAGTTACGTCACGTGGTTGCCGGCTGCCACTACCGGCAAACCAGCGGACCACATTAGGCTAATCATCATTTCTGGCACGTGCTTGCAGGGCCACTTAAGGGCCACTTGTGGCAGCTACTGCCTGTGATGGACCACTGATGGCCCTGTTGTGGCATATGACAACATTGTCTACGTTTTATATAAAGCAGCGAGGGTGCCAACTGTTGGCCAGCTGTTGGCCTGAACTGCTGGCCCTTCTGTTTGCCGCTCGGACATTTTATTGACGGTTCGGCAGCGGTAACATAGTGCTGGGCCATTGATGGTAGTGATGGCTGCCAGCAATGGCCCAGTGCTGGCCCAGTAAGACTGTTTTTGCTGGACAGAAGCACAGGATGTCTAATGGACAGAATGTGCTATGAAAGCAGGGCAAGAAATTCAATGAATATCAGTAAGTTTTGTTCTTCTATGTATCTTAGACTTTCTGCTGTAAATCAGCAAAAACACATCGATGACCATTATATTAGGACCATCCCCAGTCTAGAGAAACGGGCGCACTGCAATCCGAGGACAGACTTTTGATTAGTAGAGTGTTTGTAGTCAGAATGGAAAAAGCTGCCAATTTATTGGAGCTTGATAAAGGACAAATTGTTATGTCACAGCGCCTCCGAACTACGATCTCGGAAACGGCACGGCTTGTGGGTTGTTCACGTGTCTCTGTAGTGAGTACGTATCAAAAGTGGTGCCCAGATGACCAAACGATAAACCGTAGTCCAGCCGTGTATCGTCCGCAGTTCATTGACACCAGAGGAGAGCGACGACTGTCGAGCATTTTTCATAGAAACCGCAGGACCACGGTGCGACAAATCACCCGCAGCTACAACATTGGTCATCAGGGCAATGTGTCACAGCATACAGCTCATCGCAACCTTCTGCGCATGGGACTGCGTTGCCAAAGACCCAGCCGGGTCCCCATGCTCACTGCTCGTCATCGCCAACAACGCATGAAATGAGCCAAAGATCATCGAGATTGGACCGTGGATGAAGTCACTTATTCTGAAGAATCAAGATTCCTGGTGCATACCATAGACGGCCAAGCGCGGTTACGCCGATTACCAACGGAGGCTATGTCCCCTGCATGCACGTTTGGACGGCAAAAGGCCGGCGGAGGCGGTGTTATGCTCTGGGCAAAATTTTTTCTGGGGGCACTTTAGGCTCCATTATCCCAATAGCACAATCCCTAACAGCTGTAAGGTATCTGGACATCTTTGTGAACCAAGTTTACCTATTCATGGTGATTATGTTCCCCGCTGGTGATGGCCATTACCAACAGGATAATTCGGCGCCATGCCACTCTGCCAGAATCGTCAAAGTGTTGTTCGAGAACATGCTGGTGACGTTACCCCAATCGAAGATCTGTGGTTCGAATTGTAAAAGCTGGTTCGCTCTAAATCACTACCATGTACGGGAACTGGAGGGCCTGCTGTTGATATTATTGCACCAGATACCTCAGGATACCTATCGCCACCTCATGGAATCGATGCCAAGTACAATTATCATTACTCAGCTCTAAATCACTACCACGAAGAGTAAGTACAATTATCATTACTCAGCTCTAAATCACTACCATGTACGGGAACTGGAGGGCCTGCTGTTGATATTATTGCACCAGATACCTCAGGATACCTATCGCCACCTCATGGAATCGATGCCTCGCCTAGTGGCTGCTGTTTTGCGGGATAAAGGTGGTCCAACAGCTTATTAGATAGGTGGTCTAATGTAGTGGTTCATCGGTGTATTAACATATCTTCAAATCCTTCAAAGAGATTATTTTTACTATACTGTCTTCTTCTTTGGCTATATTATTTTGAAACAGTCGTATATTTATGGGTACCATAAATCTCTCTAGTACTACTACGTTCGTTATACATTTTCCTTAGTGAAACTAAACTATAGCTGAGTAATGATGATTGTACTTACTCTTCGCTGCGCTTCTGAGTAGGTCCAGATGTGGCGCAGCTGCATGCACCAACACCTGGTATATTGATATCGTCTGCTATTTGGCAATGTGTAGCACATTTCTTCTGGTCAAAGAAAGTGCAGATCGTGGTGCAGAGAATCAGTACAAGGAGAGTTACTGGGCTTGAAGACAATGGCATTTTGTTGGTTTAAGTTCTAAGAATCCACGCAGTCTTGCAGTGCTTATATACATTCAGATACTCTCCGTTTTCATCCGCGAAAAAAATCTATTGTACTAAGTAAAAAGGGTAGCATCATATGCTTTGTTTTTATGTTATAATAAATCCACAGTCAGGTTTAAAAATGAAATTTTATTTGGGTAATCATATTTAGAGTCTTCGTGCTCCTATGCTTTTCCTATTTGTGAATGGATAACAAATGCGGATAGTTGTCTTAATTTATCGTTATCGTTCTGGCTTTTGAGAAAGGATTTCAGCTAATTCTATTCAGCAAACGAGCTTCACGAGTTTGTAAAATAAAAAAGATGAATATTAAAACATGCATGAAATAACATTGCTTTATGTCCAATTATGTGGTCTGGAGTGACATGTTTTTCACGAAGCAAATGAGATATATCTACTGGCATATATTACTTTACAAAACAATGCTTCTTTTGGGACTAAATGTATTTGCATGTACTTGATTAACTAATGAAAATCAAACACATAAATGCATTACGTGCGTTTTAAAGCGCCGAGTGAAGCGCAGTTTCGTAAAAGTTTGCATCTCATAATTGTGAAATTTTACTTATTTGGATTGCGTTCACTGCGGTTTTTAATAAAATGATACTATTTCTTTTAAATGAAAACAAACCAAATGTACTGAAACGTTTTAGGTGCACAGAGAACTCTCGATCCAAGTAAACGGATTCATTCTATTGTAATATCGTTAAGAGTAGAAGTCGAGTTCAAAAACGGTTCCGTTTAAAAAAGTGATTAGTAACTTTTCCAATAACAGCTTTAATAAAATTCAGTTTTATTTTATTTATTTGGTTTTTTTCCTCTTTCTATATCTTTCTGTTTCTTGTGGAGTTTGTTTCTCCAAAACTCTTCTTTACAGTCCTAGTATTTCATTTTGCTCTTGAAAGAATGTGTCTTTATTGGACGATACATCCATGCATACGTAAATTCATGTATTTCCTCTGCCGACTATGGATACGCAAGTCTTAAAAGCTTGCTGCACATTAATTACTTTGAACCGAAACGAAAACTTGGAACAGCAATAAAATAAAATGAAATGAAAACACACAATTTCACTGAAAGCCCAAGCATTATATGGGAACGCTTCGGAATTTTCTTTTCGCAACGGAACGGAAATTTTGGGTATTGCTCGTTGAGTATATTTTTTTACGGATGTGATTTTGTAACGTATACTCTATATTCACTTTCCTTTTGATTTTACTATCTCTGGTTATTTTATTTTACTATGTAAATTATCTTCTTACTGAACGAAATATTATTTCACCCGCTGAATGAGATCTGGCAATGAGTGTAAGTCATGACGTGGTGGTAGTTAGTATATAGGCGCGTTCATCGAGACTTAGGGAGAGCTTTTGTTGTTGTTATGAGAGAGCGTTGTTGTTTACGGAAAGCGTTTGTAATACGAGGAGAGATTGTGTTCTTTTGAGGAGAGATTCTTCATTATTGTAAAACAAGTTGTGTGTGTGCTTTAGTTGACCAAGAGTCTTATAATAAAGAAGTTACCGTAAGTTAGTCTTTCTCAATTCATAGTTTTTGTCAGACCTCTGTCTGGCTGTTAGGTTTATAACATTAGTTTTCTTACCATAAATAACCAGCGTTAAGACTTTATTCTCGTTCGTAATTAACTAGTAACAACCATTTTGAGTTCACTATTTTGAAGCTTAGTACAAGTATATCATTAGCTAGCTGGTAGGAAGAGCATCATTCATATTAATTAGCTTAGCGGAAAGAAAATAAAGCTAATTCATTATAATTTGTTTTCCAAAGCGATGTGTATGCGTTAAATCAAGGCAGCCTGTCTCAGCTGTTTACTTCATTGCATCATCAGACAGCAAGCTCTTGGAACCACCTGATTTTCACGCTTTTACTGCTTCTACTTTGAAGTTGTTTGATTATTGTTTGGAAAATATCTGTTGATGAAAAATTAATTTACGCTAGGCAAACAAATCCTGTAATGTATGACATTAGTTACAAACATCTACGGGAGCGTGATGAAAGTCATTTTGTAGGGTGAAATATCAGAACTCGCTCTATCTCTAAGTATGATGTTTTTATTCCTTTGACATTTAATAAAAATGTATTTTGTTAAAAAAATCATACACAAGAAGAAAATGCATGTAGGTTATAAAACGTATCCTATTCTATGATCAACTTATCTTACTCTTTATTTTTTAGAATTTAATCATCAATGACTACGTATAGCCCACTGAGCTGAAGTGCTCACTGTGTTCTTTATACCCCTAATCAAAAAAGAAAGAAAAGACGTATTGTCAGAGTACCTTGCCTTCTTCAAAACCGAAGGGCGAGGCGGAATTTTACTTTACGTTGAATTCTTCAAGTGCCGAATTCACTACCCAGTCTAGGCTGGTATCACAAAGTGGCAATTGGCTTTCTTGTTCTCTGGCTGATACAAGTTGCCATCGTCTCCTTGTAGGAAATTATGCAGCCAGTTTGTTGCTATGGTGAAGTTATTTTCTAAATAAACGAAATACTATTGTATCAGTCAAGTTAAGCATATAAAATAATTTGCAATTACAAAGGACAGTACGCGCAATAGTTAAGCATATAAAATAATTTGCAATTACAAATGACAGTACGCGCAATAGTATAAGAGTCATTCAGAAAGTAAAGAACGTCTGGTTATAAAAGCTATATACTTTTAAAATTTTCAAATATTTCATTTACAACTTTTATCTCGTCCTTATAATTCATTGGATTAGATAACTTTACATGCAAGTACTGAAAACAACTCCAATTCAATAAAATATTTTCTTTTTAACTCCTTTTTCTCTTATGAACTGAAAGATCCAAAATTTTATTCAAAGAAATTTTTGTTGTCTATTTTTTGCTCAAAGAAAGAATATCTCTTTAAGAATGAAAGCCAGTATTTTTAGATATTGCGCCAAATAGACTTAAATGACAAAAGAATAGCACGAATATTTTTTCCAGAACTTTGAAACTCCGAATTCGACACATGACATTCCTTTGAAACTTTCAACTTACAGAAAGAGAAAAATTGCCTGGCATTTTAAATGGCATTTATATGAAAGACACACTTTCGTTATTTTGCATTGAGTAATCGCTGCAAAGTGGCTGCAGCACGTTGACACGTGACACACTTTCGTTAATGAGTTATCATCCCTATAAAAAGTGGCTGCATCCCGTTGATCACATTATTTCCGAGAGGGCACGATTAGTCGACCTACGAACATATATATGTTAGTGGAGCATTCGGTACTAAATTTCGGAGCGTGATGGATAAACGGAAATATTTATTGGACACTGAGAAAGGACAAATTGCAGGAGCTCGGAGCTCGGATTCCTCGATATCCCAAACGACTGACCTGGTAGGTTGCCCCGTACGACATTACAGTGTAGAGTAAAAATACATATAAGAACATTGTTCTCTTGTTACACAATTGCCAAACATTTTTTAACACTTATAAAATCCCACATTTGAAATTTTATTAGAGTTAAAAAAATATTTTGTAACAAGAGAACGATGTACTATAAACCCAGCACCCGACACCTTGCTTTTAAGGTGAGATAAATTTTCAATAATAGCATTGATTTCGTTAAGCGTATAAATTATTTAATTACAATATAATCGTTTGTTAAACAACAATTCCTCTAAAGAATAAAAACAAATCCCCGAGGTACACGATGTTCTTATCAGGAATTGACAAAGAACTTGCAAAAAATAATGGTCTTCTTACAAAGAAAATAAGGTTAAGTGTATGTTTATCATATAATTTTATGCTTACAAAAATATGATTAAATCCTTTTAGAACGTTGGATTTACTTAAAAATTTCCTTTTGGTGTTTTTTGCTTTTAAGAAGTCAAAAAAGTGTTATAAAGTGACAGAATGGTATCAATTAAACGGCCTCAAAAATATTAATTAAACGACTTCAATATCGATTAAACGGCCTCAAAAATTAGAATTGTTAATTCTTCCAGGAGCATTAGACGTACGATATATCAAAATACTAAATTTTCTAGTACTACCTTTATTCGCGTGAATTAAGCGTCTTAATCTTGCAGATTTTGGAGCAAAAGATATACTTCACTTGCTTTTTAGTTTGCAAATGATCATCATCATGGGCCATTCACAATCCATTGCTTTTTGAAGGCATCTCCATGTCTGTTAAACAACTCTCTGTCTTGAGGAACTCTCTTCCATACTAGCCCTCCAGACTTGAAATTTCATTCAATCATCTCACTCGTTGCCCTTCTCTTGATCTTTTCCTGTTCTTAGGTATCTAGTCTTTTACTTTGCTTGTCCAATGGCTGTTACTTCTGGCAATATGTCCACCCATTTTCACTTGTGGGTTTTTACTTTGATCACGATGACGTCAATTCTTGTTGTTCTCCTGTCCATGAGCCTTTTTGCTATCACTTTCAGTTACATTAAGCATATATCAGTCCGTGCTTCTTTCATTTGCCCAAAGCCTCTGTAAGTTATTTTGCTTAAATCCATGCCTCTGATCTAAGTAAAAACCGGAAGCATATATTGATCAAATATTTTTCTTTCGAGATACTGTATCATGGTAAAATGCTCTTGAAAATTTTATAATTTCTTCGAAACACACTCCAGCTCAGTTTCGTACGCCTATTAGTTTCCCTTTAAATGTGACCTTCGCTTGACATAGGCATAAGTTTCTTGTAAATTTGCTCTATCAACTTCTAATTCTTCAGTTATTTCAAAAGCCTTATACATCAATCTTTTGTCTGTAAGTTCATTTTTAATCTCATTTCTTTGTGATTGTTAAAATATTCCTGGATCGTACTTTAGAATTTGGGAAATACATGTAAAACAAGTAAGTCTCCAGAAAAAATTAGTGGGTCAAATTATTTTCATCAGTCATTATCTCCTTGTCTTCCTAGATCGGTGATTGAAAAACATTCCTCAATGTGGCCGTAAAGAGCTTAAGATGTATACCCTCATCTTTTCTCATGTCCTTTCAATTTTTATACATGCTGCGTTTTTCGAACAACAGTCTTTTTCCCGTAATCAAAAGCGTTTACATGTCTGGGAATGTGTAGAATATTTTTTCAAAAGTTTAAATAAGATACATGTAGCAACTCTTCCGAAATCCTAAATGTTAAAGAAAAAAATCTTGAAAAGTAAGTAGGCAAGGCTCAATGCGAAGGTCTTAAATAAAACGTGGCCGTTGATGTAAGTGGAAAAGCCCTGGGGTTGGAAAACAAATCTCATGTTTTATGGTACTCTACCGTAACTGACTGCGTGAAACATGTATAGACTTTACAGAGAACTCTATGCGTTCACTTGCAACATCTTGTATTTTTGTTAAGCATGACATATTTAGCCCAAGTCAGTACGGATTTGAAAAGTGAACGGATCTGTTGGTGAAACCATGTTCTATCCAGTAAGAAAGATCAAGAATTTCTCTTTACTGCCGAAGAAAATAAAACAGCTGAATTTTTCATGAATTAGAACCATCATTATTAGTGAAA
The DNA here is from genome assembly GCA_039090855.1 of Macrothele yani. NCBI lineage: Eukaryota > Metazoa > Arthropoda > Arachnida > Araneae > Macrothelidae > Macrothele > Macrothele yani. Next base: position 86,068,671 of record CM076998.1, on the reverse strand, counting down.
CGCATCTCAAAATAATGCTGTTTGCGTAAAAAATTGGACTCTGAATGTGTGCATCATAATATATGTTCAAGAGCATTGTACTTCAAACGTATGCTTTGCGGATGTTACGTTCCTCTTAGAGAATTTTTTTTTCAAATAATGTACCATAAGTAAGAAATGCTCCATACGATGACTATGAGTAAACGCTACAAAAAAAACAAAAACTCCTACGTTGATGTTCTTTACAAAATTTAGAAAAAACAATTTTGTAATTCAGTTTATATAAAAAAGTTCTGTGAAAACGTTTTAAGAATTTGTTTTATTCTGGGCGTATTTTTCTATAAATCCCCACATTAACCTTTAGTCGCTGCTGCTTCAAGCATATAAGAAACTGCAAGATTATTCCGAAACACTTTCCATGGAAACTTTCGAATGCAACAAAATTTGCAGTAACATTTGATATCTGAAATCTCCTAGACTGTGACGTAATTATAAATACACCACACTGTGAGTAGTCAAGAGACGCAAATAGCGTATTAAATCCGTTTATTTTTGCGGCGTAATAAGTACAAAGATTAGCCAAGCTTTCGCACTCCACTGGGAGGCTTTCTCAAGGCAATGGTAGACATAAAAATGCAGGAAATTCGAACACGTAAGGAACAAAAATGAGTTTTGAAAATAACGCGGGGGACATCACGAGCATATCACACGAATTTTCATCACGCAATTATATGGTGTGTTGCGTTGTGTTTCCATCTTTTAATAACGAATGCCAAGCTCTTGATAGTTCAGTAGAAATTATATCATTGCACGCTAGTTTGCTGGATAGGATTTCGAATGTTTCCCTGATCGCAGTTCCTTTAAATTTCGTGTATGGGGCAATTCTTCTAATACTATTCCATAGAGTAGCGGCCGATGAATGCATGACTTCTCTAGCGAGGGCTGTATTTTGCATGTCCTGTTTGACACTTCGCACGTGCTCTTTACTTCTAGTGTCCAAGGATCGCTTTGTCATTCCGATATATTCCTTTTCCGTGTTGTCAGAATATACCAACGGTATAGCGTACACACCTGCCTTTTTCTTTCTCACACTGTTTCTCCTTGCAACTTGATATCATATGTGATAACGGAATCGGGGACCACTGTTATCAATATGTTGTATTTACGTAATAAATTCTTTAACCAATATGTAAAGCCTATAACTTATGTATTGGATCCTGTGAATCTCAACGCTTTACTAGGTGATTTCGTTATTGCTGACATTATACGATTTCTTACAGTTCTATGTATTCTGTCTATGTCATCTTTCTTACATCCAGCCTTTAGACGTTTGCTATAAATATTATCAATTTAGGTAGTCGGGTTTACATATGTTTTATGCTCCATAGAGCCATTCTCTAAACGCAGAAACTTTGTACTCCTTTGGGCAGTGCGAATCAGGAGAAACAAGGTTCGGTACTGCGGTCGGTTTATAATAAACGTCAAAATCGAAGCTGGATGTTCTGTTTCTTCTGAGGGTGTTGCCAAGATAATTCAATGCCCCATCTACTTCTAGCTCCATGGTGAACTTTATCGTATTGTGCAGTTTGTGTATCTTGTGCATGAAATCATTTAATTCATCTGTTCCGTGTTCCCATATGAAGAATATGTCATCAGCGTAGCAGTTTCATACTCGGGGTTTCTTGATACAATTTAGAAAGATGAAATCTTCTAGCGGTCTAAGTACTGCTTCCTCAAGGACTGAACATAGATGTGAACCCATCGGTGCTCCTTTTCGTTTATTTGTAGATGCTTCCATCCAAATTGAAGTAGTTTTGGTTAGTAAACAAATTTAAGGCGCCGACAATTTTCATTGCTTCAGTTGGTGCGAATTCAACTGAGGTGTCGATTATTTCCTCTAGGTTTGCAACGGCCTCTGGTATAGGTATGGATGGATATAAAGACACTATGTCGAAACTTCCCATTATATAACTATCAAGTATATTCAAGTTTCTTGCGCGCTCCACAAATTCTTTTGTTGAATTGATTACGTAATCGAAGTTTTTGAACCGCTCAGATAAGAATTTGGCTAGGGATTTTTCTAATATGTACGTAGTAGATTTGTTCTTTTCTACAATAGGTCTAAGGGCAGATCCAGGTTTATGATTCTATAATCGTCCAAAAAGTGGTGGAATTGTAGGACCCGGAGGAAGCTTCGCTGATATCATAATGGTCTCCGGTAGATCTTTGTCTCTGGCTAGAGCTTGAATTTTCCGTATTATGCTGCGTAGAGGATTCCTCGACTGCAGAATTGAGTCCGATCGATCTGCAAATTATTTAAGTTTATTAATATAATCAGACCTGTTCATAATGGCAATCTGATTCGACTTGTCGGTTAGGGTAATCGATATTCTAGGAACATTACGCAGGTTCTCTAAATTTTTCTTAATCTGAGTGTTACTTTTCCTAATGTTCCTTTTCGCAATATTCCTCCTTTTAAAATTCATTACACTGGCTTTTAATTTTGATATCGCTAAACATGATTTGACAAGCCTGCAGCTGGCCGCTATCATAGTGAAAAGGTCGCGGCGGGAGAGAACTGACTTTGAGAAAGAAAATATTGTTGTGAGTTATATTAGTGGGTTGTCCATAAGAGAAGCCTAGAGGCGTTTAAACATACCTAAGTCAACTCTTTTGGATTTACTGAATAAGTGGAAGACACACGGCGTACCTGAAGCAGCAAATCGTACCGGCAGACCAAAGAAAATCAGTGATAGAGGACCTCGAAGCCTCAGGAGTGTCGTTACAGCTAATAGACGGAGTACTACACAAGACGTCAGTGTACAGATGAGGAAAAATGGTGGAACCTCGTTATGTGCACGTACCATTCGCAGATAACTTCATTACACGGGTTTCCGAGGTCGTGCGGCTACTCATAAGCCTTTCATATTAACCCTGAATGCTACTCGTCGTTTAGCATGGTGTCAAGAACATTTATCGTGGACCATATATCAATGGAAACGGGTCCTATAGAAATAGACGTGGATATTGTTCAGTCCACGTTATAATAACCATCGCATAGCAACTGAAAAATTGTTCATCCAACACCGCTAGGATCGAACCGCAGAACTCTCGATAAAAAGCCGAGTGTGCTGGCTTTACACAACAGTGCCAACAATTCCCAGCGCTATGCGTGGTTTATCAGTCAGCATCTGACTATACAAATCTATATTGATGGGCTCAGCAACTGATGTGTCCCCACCTGCTGGCCTTCATCGGTGCAAGCTACGAAATTACAGCTGATAAATCCAAAGGGCGAAAATTCATGAGTCCAAGAGTCCCGGTGAAGAAATTAGAAAGACATGGAGATAATGCAAATAGACGACGACATCATCATTACACGAATGTCATCGTCTATTGCATGTGAATGTCATCGTCACGAATGTCATCAAATATTCATGTGAATGTCATCGTCTTTACACGAATGGCATCGTCCATTGTATTATCTCCACGATGATGACATCGTGGAGATAATACAATGGACGATGACATTCGTGTAAATCGAACACACTCGGTTAGTTATCGAGAGTTCTGGGGTTCGATCCCAGCGGTGTCGGATGAACAATTTTTCAGTTGCTGTGCGATGGTTATAATAACGTGCACAGAGCGATGTCATCGTCTATTTGCATTATCTCCACGTCTTTCTAATTTCTTCACCGGGTCCAATGGACTCATGAATCCAGATACACGATCCATCAGTCTGATGGCCGCGTGTGGGTATGGCGGCAGCCGGGGGAACGCTGTTTACCACAGTGAACTGTTCCTACGGTCAAGTTTGGAGCTGGCAGTGTACTTGTGTTGGGGTGTTTTTCGTGGTATGGCCCCGGTTCATTGGTTATCGTGGAGAAACCTGTTAACTAGCACCACGTCTACCTCTATATTCTGGACAATTATGCCCTACCAACTCTGTGACAATACTGTGGAACCGAGCCTTGTTGGTACCAGTAGGATAATGCACAGAGCCATACAGCAAGGACTGTTACTGCGTGGCTTGACGATAATTCCGTATCGTGTGTGGACCGGCCAGTACAGAGCCGTGATCTTAATCCCATAGAGTACCTAAGGGATCAATTAGAGCGCCACATAAGAAGTTTGTAACCAAGGATTGCTACTAAGCAATAGTTAGCGGCAGCATTATGTACTGAATGGAAGAGCATACCTATCGCTGTGGTCGAAAATCTTATCGAAAGCATGTCTCGAAGCTCATGCATTAAGGCCAAAGGTGGACCGACACCGTACTAATATCAATAAATGTTATGTTGTGTTTCTCTTCAAGGTGTCCGGTGACTTTTTGTCAATTTTTCTTGGTTTTTGAACAGAACACCTTCCATTCATTATTGTTTTCGACATCGATGAACTTTTGACATTATTGAACCAACTCTCTCTCTCTCTCTTTTCTTGTTCCATCTCAAAAGTAAACTTTTTGTTCTCTCTAGAGATACGCTAACTTAAAGCATGGTTTATATAGGAGCCACTGCGTGAAATGCTTGAGAATATTTTTCGAAAAACAAGTTTTTCGCAAAGATGCACTGATTTGTAATCTCAGCTTCTCTCAAGTGCGTCATTTTCCTGAATTCAGTGTTCAATGAAATTAATCAAAAACTAACTTGCTGTTATCTTGTGTCGTAATATAAACGCTGTATATCATCCAGCTATAAATTCGTGGGTATACAGCGATAATGTCGGGAATATTTTCCCGACCGCCTTTTATAAGTTGTTCGCTTAACATTTCAGGCACCCCATATTCACCAATACGCTTCGCCAGTGTGGCGAGTTATGGCCGAACCCCTCTACCCCGCCACCAAAGATTACTTCACAACTTAAAGTTTGGTCTTGAGCTGAAAATGTACCTGGCGCCAAGGCAGCAGTAGCCAGTGCTATATGAAGGCAAGGGCTGCTAAAGATCACCGGAAAACTGGACTGTTTTGCTATCCCAAAAGAATGCAAAGACTGCAGTCAACTGAAAGAAGCATGGAGAGATGCATGCTTGGTGTAACCAGGAGGAATCAGAAGAGGAGCTGATGGATAAAGAAAATCACAAGAGTGGAGGACATCAAGATCAGAGTAAAATCCCTCAAATGGCAATTGGCGGGACAAGTTGCCAGAACACCGATGCACAACCGAAATTGTACAGTGGATTGCAGGGAACAAGAAAAGACCCGGAAGAAATGTGGGATATAGGTGGAAGAAGTTCAAAAGCATGCAAAATTGACATGGAAGAGACTTGCATAGCACAGACACTTGTGGAAGAAACTTGGGGAGGCTTCCATCCTTCAGTGGATTGATAATGGTTGACAATGATAATGACTATGATATAAACTCTCATGTTAACACTGATTCAACACGAAACATCAGAAAATTTCAAATCCTCTGAAGAGTAAGACAGAATAACATATTTTCTACGAAGATACATGATGACTGCTACACAGTGGAATTAATGGATGTACAAATACTGGTCTTTGAATTATAAAATTTTATTCAATGCCGGGTTGAACCTCCTCTAACCCAAATTCCACGAGGAGTTGGAATGCATGTAAGTCTACAGCATGCCAAGAGTTCTGTTTTTTTTGGGGTTTTTTTGTTTTTTTATTGGAGGTTTAACGACCACCGTGGTGAGCAACTCAGTGGGCTATAAGCAATCGCCCGTCTCTAATTTAATTTCACAGGCTCCAGGGAAGAGAGAGAGTTAGGTCCGTAAAACAAACACAATATCCATGCCTCACCGGTCTTCGAACCCGGATCCTACACGGACGAATTGTCATAAAGCAGGGCTTAGATCACTGCGCCGCCGGGAAGGCACGAAGATTTCACCAGAGAGTCCTTTAACTGACTTAGAAATGACGGAAGAGGACATTACTTCGGGATCTGTTTTTTGAACATCTCTCATACATTCTCAATGCGTACATTTTCAATTCGGGATTGTGGTGCCCATCGAAGATGGTGCAGGTTGCTCTCATGCTCTATGAACTACTGCTGAACTCAGCTTGGCCGTCCCGGTGGCGCAATGGTCTAAGCGATGGCCTCTGATCATTCGTCCGAAAAGGGTCCGGGTTCAAATCCCGGTGAGGCATGGATGATGTGTTTGTCTTACGGCACTGGTTCTCTCCTTTCCCTGGAACCAGTGACCCTAAATTAGGGATGGGCGACTGCTTATAGCCCATTGAGTTGCTCACGGTGGTCATTAAACCTCCAATCAAAAAAAAAAAACTCAGCTTGTGTAAATGACTGTGGCATTGTCGTCAATGAAACTGCCGTCACCAGATGGATAAAAGGTAAAAATTGCGGGATGAATTTGATCGGCAACAATATTGAAATAACCCTTGGACGATACCCGACTTCCCATCAATATCACAGGATCGGTTCCTTACAAAAGGAATGTGCTCTTTGAGTAGTATTGACAGGGTAAGTCTGGTCCTTTGCTTCAAGGGGCATCTGCCAAAATCTATGTCTACCGTTGGCACAGAACAAAGTGCATTGCGACGCATCGGACCACATGACTTTTTTCTAGTTTTCTCCGTTTATTCATGGTGTTCCTAACGGCATTGTAGACGGACTTTCCGTCTTTGCAGAAATAAGTTTTTTTTTCCGTATAAGCATGCGACTGGCAATAAAGATCTTTTTCGATACCCTTCGAATAGTTCGCTGAGATATTGGATAGGAAGAACCTTCATTGAATGTTTCGATCAATTGCTGCGCACACGAAGCCCTCTTTCACCGTACAAACCTTCATTGAATGTTTCGGTCAATTGCTGCGCACACGAAGCCCTCTTTTACCGTACAAACCTTCATTGAATGTTTCGGTCAATTGCTGCGCACACGGAGGCCTCTTTCTCCGTACAAACCTTCATTGAATGTTTCGGTCAATTGCTGCGCACACGAAGGCCTCTTTCTCCGTACAAACCTTCATTGAATGTTTCGGTCAATTGCTGCGCACACGAAGCCCTCTTTCTCCTTACAAACCTTCATTGAATGTTTCTTCATTGAACCTTCATTGAATTTTTTGAGGCCTGCGCACACGAAGGCCTCTTTCTCCGTACAAACCTTCATTGAATGTTTCGGTCAATTGCTGCGCACGCGGAGGCCTCTTTCTCTGTACAAACCTTCATTGAATGTTTCTTCATTGAACCTTCATTGAATTTTTAGAGGCCTGCGCACACGAAGCCCTCTTTCTCCGTACAAACCTTCATTGAATGTTTCGGTCAATTGCTGCGCACACGAAGCCCTCTTTCTCCGTACAAACCTTCATTGAATGTTTCTTCATTGAACCTTCATTGAATTTTTAGAGGCCTGCGCACACGAAGCCCTCTTTCTCCGTACAAACCTTCATTGAATGTTTAGGTCAATTGCTGCACACGCGGAGGCCTCTTTCTCCGTACAAACCTTCTCAGACGACGGCTATCTCGTACCCGACAGATTTCCGTAACGCCACAGATTTTCTTTTAGACAAGAAATATGGGTTACTTTTTCACTGATTAAAAACCCGGTATATCTCACATTTTGAAAAGACAGTCAGTTTTCAAAATCTTCGATCCAGCCAGATGGAGAGCCACAGTAAGCTTTTTATCGAATTCTGGATGATCGTTTATTTTTCCCATTGCGATCAACATTACTGAGGGTTACTGATGAGCAGCAGTCTTAAATAGTTTCGTAGATTACGTGATGAATCACGTGACCACGCATTTTGCATATACGCTACGTTAGGGACATTTCCCGGTGGCGCAGTGGTCTAAGCGATGGCCTCTGATCATTCGTCGGAAAGTGGTCCGGGTTCGAATCCCGGTCAAGCATGGATGTTGTGTTTGTCTTACGGCACTGGATCTCTCTCCCTTCTCTGGAACCAGTGACCTTAAATTAGGGACGAGCGACTGTTTATAGCTCCTTTGAGTTCCTCACGGTGGCTCCAATTAAAACAAAAATGTGACGTTTACGTACGTCTGCATAAATGTGTCTAATTCATTGGCCGGGGGTGTACAATATGTTATACTCTAAGGAGGAGGAGTTTCACAACAGAGACACAACGTGCCTAATGACGACGGAAATATATGAAGTGTTCTACGGGGCTCAGAAAACAAGACATGCAATGCAATCAATATCAACAAGTTTGCTGTTACATGTATCTTAAACTTTCCGCTGTTAATCGAATAACATATTTAATACATATTAATACCCCTCAATGAGATTAATTTTTCCTGGCTGTCTTGTTTTTTCCACTATATTTTTTTAAAATCATGGTATATTTGTGAGTACCGTAAATCGTTCAGTACTACGTTCGTTATATGTTTCCCTTAGTGAAAAAAAACTATAGCTGAGTAATAATAAGAGTACTTACTGTTCGCTGCGTTTCGACTTAAATGTTCCGAAATTGCAAACGGGGCATCCACTAACACCCTGTACGAAAGTATCTTCAGATGATTGGCAAGCTTGCTCACATGTGTCCTGTTTTTCCGAAGTGCAGATCGTTGTGAGGAGAATCAGCAGAAAGAGAGTTCCTGTGCTTAGAGAGAACGCCATTGTGTTGGTTTAAATTCCAAGAATCCACGCAGTCTTATAAAGCTTATATATGTTCAGATATTCACTGTTTTCATCCGCAAAAAAACTCTTGTACGAAATAAATACAATAGCACCGCCTATTTGTGTATTTTATGGGGTGATATTTCTACAGTTAGCTATTAAAAATGAAATTTTATTTACATAATCATATTTGAATGAATCGTATGCTGTTCCCATCTGCGAAAAATATAAATACGAATGGAAGTCTTAATTATTGTTATCGTTCTGGCTAATGCTATTCATTGAACGTGCTTGACGAGCTTATAAGTTATAAAGACAAATATTAACAAATGCATGAAATAACAGTGGTTTATGTCCCATTATGTGGTCTTGAGTGACATGTTTTTCCAAAGCAAATGATGATATATCTAATATCTCTACAAAACAATGCTTCTTTTGAGATTAAATTTATTTGCATATAATTGATTAACTAATGGAAACCAAGCACGTAAATGCATCATGTGGGTTTTAAAGCTCGTTGTGAAACGTAATTCCGCAAGAGTTTGCATCTCATAATTGTGAAATCTTACTTATTTGGATTCCGTTTACAGCGGTTTTTATTAAAATGATACTATTGTTTTTTTAAATAAAAACAAACCAAATATACGGAAACCTTTTAGCTGCACAGAGAACCCTTGAAACAAGCAAACCGATCCATTCCATTATAAACTCGTTATCAGTAGAAGACGAGTTCTAACGCTGTTTCGTTTAAGAAAATGGTTAGTAAATTTCCCAATCACAGCCAGACGACAGCCTTAATAATAGTCAGTTTTATTTTATTTATTTGTTTTCTTCTCTCTTACTATATCTTTTTGTTGCTTGTTGAGTTTGTTTCTCCAAAACGTTTCTTCACAGTCGTAGTATTTCATTTTGTTCGTGAAAGAATGTGCCTTTATTGGACAATACATACATTCATGTATTACTTTTGCCGACTAAGGATACACAAGTCTTAAAAGCTTGCCGCACATTACTTTGCAACGGAATCGAAAACTCGGAACAGGAAGAAAAGAAAGAGAAAGGGCAGCACAAAATTTTACTGAAAGCCCGAGTAATACATCGGAACGCCTCGGAATTTTCCTTTCGCAACGAAACGGAAATTTTGGTTATTGCTCGATCAGAAAAGTTTTGACGGATGTGATTCTTTTTAGCTCGTCTTTTGTAAAAAAAAAATCGTGCTTACGTTTCCGGTTTGTCCGTCCGTCCGTCCGCCTCTGGACACCATATCTCTGCAACTATTAGTCCGATTTGAAAAATTCTTTTTCATTGAGAAACTTGAAATATACGAATGATGATCCTTTATTCCTTTTTTTTTTACGATGTACAACTTCGCTGCTAGAGGGCGTTAATGCAGATGATGTCGAATTCAAAAATACATTTTATTCCACATATTTGCTTCTAAACATCTGATTGAAAAACTTCTTTAAACTTTCGATTCCAACTATGTCGAAGAGTATTTTAGAAATAGTTACTTTTCTAAATAATGCATAGATTTTCCGCTAGGGGGCGTAGAAATAAATTACGTTTCCCCCGATATCTCTTCTTCTAAAACTCCGATTTGAAAAATGTTTTCTTTAGCGGATACACCACCTGATGGACATTTTTTGCATATAATTATTAATTTTTGGTAAATAATACTTTGGCCACCAGGTGGCGTAAGTGTTAATTTTTGCTTCTGATGTAATTGCCATAAAATTTGAGCTTTTGAAATCTCGATTGAAAAAATTCTTTCGTGTACCATGCCCCTCACGTCGATAAACATTTTCGGAATATTTTCTTTTAAAATATTTCATGATTTATCCTCCAGGAGGCGTAGATGTATATCTTATTTTTGTCAATATCTCTGCTTTTAATGGTCCGATTTGAAAAATTCTTTCTTTATTAGATAGAGTTTCCAGTGTGACAAGTTTTTTAAATTATTTCAAAATTTTCACGCAATTCATAGACTTTCCGCTAGGGAGCGTAAAGCTAAATTGCGTTTCCCCCGATATCTGTGCTTCTAAAACTCCGATTTAAAAAATTCTTTCTGCACCGGATACAGCTTCTGGTAGAAAATCTCTTGCACATAATTTCTAATTTTTGTAAAAAATGGTTTGGCCACCAGGTGCCATAAGTCTTAATTTCCGCTTCTGATGTATTTGCAGCAAAATATGAGCTTCTAAAATCTCGATTAAAAAAAGTCGTTTGTGGACCGGTACTACTCATATCGACAAACCTTTTAGGAACATTTTCTACTTAAAATAATGTGTGGTTTCTACGCCAGGTTGCGTAGATGTATATCGTATATTTATCAATAACTCCATCTTTAGGAGTTTGATTTGAAAACATTTCTTCTTTGTTGGATAGTGTTTACGATGCAAAATGTTTTTCATATAAGTTCAAAATTTTCAAGTGATTCATAGACTTTCAGCTAGGGGACCCAAAGGTAAATTGTGTTTTTTGCGTTATTTCTACTCCTAAAACTCCGATTTGAAATATTCTTCCTCTATCGCATACAACAATTTCTCTTTCTGATGTATTTACAGAATAATCTGGGTTACTGAAAACTCGACTAAAAATTTGTTTTCTCTTGCACCGATACCGCTCATATCAAAAAATCTTTTGAGTATACTTTCTTCCTAAAATAATGCATGGTTTTCCCACCAGGGGGAGTAAAGTCACATCTTACTTTTCTCGATGTCTCAGTTTCTAAGAGTCCGATTTGAAAAATTCTTTCTGCGTTGGGGAGCGTTTACGGTGCGAATGTTTCTCATATAAATTCATATTTTTCTGAACACACAAGTCTTCAACAAGAGAGCGTAAGCTTACGATTTGGTTTACAACAATATCTGAGGGATTAAAAACCTTCTTTCTTGCATCAGATACTATTGTTTTCCATATCGGTTCCATTGACTTTGAATAGCTTTGATAAATTTAATTCGCTTCAGAACGGATTCCAAAGACGTGCTCATTACACCCGAAAATTCGGTGTCATCTTTGTTGTTCCAATTCGGGAAAATATAGCTGCGTTAAGTCAAGGCCGCCTCGCCGGTCTCAGCTGTTATCTTTATTGCATCATCAGACAACTAGCTCTTGGAACTACCTGATTTTCCAGCTTTCACTGGTTCTACCTTGAAACTTATTGATTATTGTTTGGAAAATATCTGTTGACGAAATATTAATGCACTCTATGCAAACATATCCTATCTTGTATGACATCATTCACAAACACCTACGGGAGTGTGATAAAAGACATTTTGTATTATGAAATATTACTTCTCGCTCAATGTTGTTTTTATTCTTTTGCCATTTAATAAAACTGTCTTTTAATTAAAAAATGCGTACACATACAAAAATGCCCGTAGGTTAAAATATATCATTGCAATAGAGTCATGTTATTTTACTCTTTCGATTTTTAGAATTTAATCATCAGTATCATTTTATTTTGCGTTCATTCGGGTATGATGCTATAATTTAAGTCCACAGTTTTTTTGTGCCAGCAAAGAAAAGCAGTGTTACTTCATCCGCATATTTTCGCTTTCTTCTGACTTTGTCTAAATCTCATTGTGTCAGAATGACGCCTCGATGGCCGAGTGATACCTTCGAGTCATTTGTCCGGAATAGATGAGATATAGTCGGTGGGTTTGAATTAAGGTACTGGTTCTCTTCCTTTCCTGGAAACAGTGACCCCAAATTCGGGAGGAGAGACTGCTCATAGACCACTTAGCTGAAGTGCTCGCGTGCTCGTTGTACACCCAAAAAAAAAGAAAAAAAAAGTTAGTAAAATCATGCAATGCATTGATTATGATACGCTTTCCAACATACTAGAAATCATTACTCAAGTTATGCGGAAAATGGCTGTGGAATAAATCTCACTCCTGTGCCCTGACCTTTGATCCCATTTCGATGATATTCAACAGAACTGGTTCAGTATACCTCCGAAATAACATGATAATGTTTTGTCGCAATCGAAGCAATTTTACATAAGTTATGATGCATCAGGGCTATGGAATAGATCCCGCTTCTGTGTCCTAACCTTTGACCCCATTTCGCCCATTTTCAATAGGATTCGTCTCCAGGCAGGTCACTACAACATACTAACATTTCATCTAAATCAATACATTTTTACGTAAGTTATGACGCATAATGGCGATGGAAGTGATTCCGCTCCTATGTTCTGACCTTTGACGCCCATTTCGTCAATTTTAAATAGGGTTTGTCCCCTTGTTATCTCCTACCACATAATAAAATTTAATCGAAATGGAACCTTTTTTACGTTAGTTATGACGTATAAGAGCAGTGGAATGGATCCCGCTCCTATGTCCTCACCTTTAACTCCATTTCGTTCACTTTCAATAGGGTTCCTTCCCAGGTGTTCTTCTACCCCATACTAAAATTTCATCGAAATCGAACAAATTTTACGATAGTTATCGTGCGCACGAACATACGCACACAACGCGTGACGTAATGAGGCAGATTGGAATCGGGACTATCTGCTCGCAAGAATGTGACGTCATAAAACTTTAATAGGATCCACACACAACGCGTGATGTAATGAGACAGATGGCGTGACCGCGCGCCGCCATCTAATGGGACGACGCCATGACACCACACTAAAAACGTGGAAATTCGGGGTTGTTAATTAGCCCACTAAGCGAATTTTCCTAAAGTCGAGATCAAGCTAAATCGATTTCTAGTACCAGAAAACGGAAGGTTAACGACTTTCATCAAAATCCTTAGAGCCGTTTTCAAAATAAAATTTACATACATTCAAGAATTGCTCCTTTAAGGTGAACGTCAAGTAATTTTGCTTCCTGTACTTCGAATGGAAAAATTTCTGTACACATTTTCTTCCTAATTAATGCGTTCCCAAGGATGAAAATTTGAACATCGATTAAAATATCTTTTCTTTGTAACTTGGACTACTTAATATTTTCTAAAACATAACCATAATTATGCAATCCAACATTTGTTTGTCTACTGACGTCATGAAAATACAGGTCGCGCCATCTTTTTTCTGGACAATTAATGCGTTCACAAGGCTGAAAATTTGAACATCGATTAAAATATCTTCATTTTATAACTTGGAATACTTAATATTTTCTAAAACATAACCATAATTATGCAATCCAACATTTTTTTGTCTACTGACGTCATCAAAGTACAGGTCGCGCCATCCTTATTCTGGTTTCAACACCACCAAAGGAAAAGTTATTGATTTTTAACATAATTATGGTTATGTTTTAGAAAATATTAAGTATTCCAAGTTATAATATGAAGTTATTTTAATCGATGGTTAAATTTTCATTCTTGGGAACACATTATTTGTGAAGGAAATGTGTACAAAAGTTTTTCCATTGGAAGTATAGGAAGCAAAATTACTTGACGTCCACCTAAATAATATGGGATAAGGGAGATGGAATGGATCCCGCTCCTACGTCGTGACCTTTGACCCCTTTTGCCCCATTTTTAATAGGGTTCGTTCTCAGGTGGTCCCCTACCACATACTAAAATTTCATGGAAATCGAACCATTTTTTCGCTAGTTGGAGCATCCTTTTCTACTCTTTAACCTACGGTTCGAAAGCGTAGAAAAGGATGTATTGTCAGGCAACCTTGCCTTCTTTGGAAAACTGAAGGACACTTTGGAATTTTCCTTTAACCCTTGATGCGGCCAATGTTCCCGAACAAAAAGTTGCACCAAATTTTCCTGCGCCACTTAAATAGAAGTGTTCTCATAGTGACCAAGTTATACGAATGCTATGGCAAAACGATTCCTTTCCCTCTTTCGTCTCAGGAGTATCTGCCGCTGATTGTACATGTTCTCTCACAGTCCTTAGTCTTACAATATGTGGTCTGATTCCCTTATAGTCCTTCATTATCTGTTCCATCACACAAGGATGATTCTGAAGGAGTAGTCCTCCAGACGTGGAAATCATGCCGCATAGTAAGACAAAGTTACTCAAACTTCTTTTCTCTTCTTTCTTCGGTTCGTAGCCCTTTCTGTAGCACTCTTATAGGAAACGGTAATCAGACAGGGAGGATTAATGATAATCATATCCCCAAATGACCACTTAAATCTGATGCACAGGTTGACTCGTTTCTGTTCCGTTCTGCCCAATTCTTAGACACCAAATATATTCGTTCGAGCTGATTTAAGCCTATTGTGTTAACCCCGAGTTAATTCGTTCCATCCGGTTAAAGGGCTAAGTTAGAGTCTGCAAGAGCAGAATCACCGCCCACCTTACGCAGGCATCGTAAAATGGTACTTGGCTATCTTGTTCCCTGGCTGATACAGGTTTCCATCGTTTCCTTGAAGGAAATACAGAGGTTGAGTCGAAAGTTTTGTAATATTTGCATAAACGCATATGCAACAGCGGGTATGTCACGTGTTTTAACTGGTTCAAGACGCGCACTGAAGTCAGTCGAAAGGGATATAAAGTGGTAGTCGTTGCTGTGAACAGCATTGCAGATCGTCGTTCTGCCAGTGGTTCAGGCGCCTAAAAGATGAACAGCCACAACTGGCTATTTAGGGAATTTTTGTTTTACGAATTTGAATTTGGCCGTAGCGCAGCTCAAGCAACATGAAACAATTGTCATCTGAAAGGGGAAGGCTCCATGGTCCACAGCGCTCTCAGACAGATGGTTCAAGAAATTTCGCTCAGGTGACAGAAACCTCGACTATCAGCCAAGGTCAGGTAGCCCGCGAACCAAGGATTCCGATGCCATGCATCAGACCGTAGAGGCAAATTCGGATTTGCCTCTACGGTCTGATGACCACCGTGGTTCGTAACATTCAGGACCTCGGCAA
This sequence comes from Macrothele yani, assembly GCA_039090855.1. NCBI lineage: Eukaryota > Metazoa > Arthropoda > Arachnida > Araneae > Macrothelidae > Macrothele > Macrothele yani. Next base: position 86,053,318 of record CM076998.1, on the reverse strand, counting down.
GGTCTACAAGAGATACCGCATTGTCCCTCACGAACTGAAGCCAGGTGAAACAAACCGCGAAATGTGCACAAAATTTCAGGAAAACCCCCGCGATGTACGTTTCATCAAGAGAATTGTTACGTGCCATGAAAAGTGGGTCTATTTCCGGGATACTAGCAAACAACGGCAGTGGTTGAGCCTGGGACAGCTTCCTGCACCTATTGCCAAACGTGGGCGCTTCGAGCACAAGGGGGTGCTTTTCGTCTGGTGGATTTTGAGCGGATAATCCATTACGAATTTGTTCCATATCGTCGGAACAATAACGTCAGCCGAGCTCTGAACAGCTCGAGCTGATGTATGCCGTTTTGGAGGAGAAATACCCAGCACTGGTGAACGAAAAGCGCGCTCTGCTACAGCAAGACAAAGCTCGGCCTCATACAGCAAGAACGACCAGGGCAAAATCTCAAGAACTTGAGAGCATCGAACTGATTCCATACCCATCATATAGTCAGGACAGTGCCCCGTCGGATTATCACTTCTTTCCGTCCATGAGCCACTTTCTTCGCGGGCGGCACTCCAACAACCAGGAGGAAGTGGCAACTGGGGTGTAGGAGTTCTTCGATTCGAAGGACAAGAACTGCTGCAGCCACGGAATCGAAGAACTACCAGTCAAGTGACTAAAGACGGTGCAACACGATGGCCTATACTTTGAATGCTACTCAGCTTTCGTCGTAAAGGTACGTATGATGACATCAAGTGATCCAAATATTGCAAAACTTTCGACTCACCTTCTGTAGAATCGAAGAACTGGCAGACAGATGGCTAAAGACGGTGCAACACGATGGCCTATACTTTGAATGCTAGTCAGCTTTCTTCGTAAAGGTACGTATGAAGACATAAAGTGATCCAAATATTGTAAAACTTTCGACTCACCCTCTGTAGAATCGAAGAACTGGCAGACAGATGGCTAAAGACGGTGCAACACGATGGTCTATACTTTGATTGAATGCTAGTCAGCTTTCGTCGTAAAGGTACGTATGAAGACATAAAGTGATCCAAATATTGGAAAACTTTCGACTCACCCTCTGTAGAATCGAAGAACTGGCAGACAGATGGCTAAAGACGGTACAACACGATGGCCTATACTTTGAATGCTAGTCAGCTTTCGTCGTAAAGGTACGTATGAAGACATAAAGTGATCCAAATATTGGAAAATTTTCGACTCTCCCTGTGCAGAATCGAAGAACTGGAAGACAGATGGCTGAAGACGGTGCAACACGATGGCCTACACTTTGAACGCTACTCAGCTTTCGTCGTAAAGGTACGCATAAAGACATAAAGTGATACACATGTTGCAAAACTTTCGACTCACCCTCTGTAGAATCGAAGAACTGGCAGACAGATGGCTAAAGACGCTGCAACACGATGGCCTATACTTTGAATGCTAGTCAGCTTTCGTCGTAAAGGTACGTATGAAGACATAAAGTGATCCAAATATTGCAAATCTTTCGACTCACCCTCTGTAGAATCGAAGAACTGGCAGACAGATGGCTAAAGACGCTGCAACACGATGGCCTATACTTTGAATGCTAGTCAGCTTTCGTCGTAAAGGTACGTATGAAGACGTAAAGTGATCCAAATATTTCAAAACTTTCGACTCACCCTCTGTAGAATCGAAGAACTGGCAGACAGATGGCTAAAGACGCTGCAACACGATGGCCTATACTTTGAATGCTAGTCAGCTTTCGTCGTAAAGGTACGTATGAAGACATAAAGTGATCCAAATATTGGAAAATTTTTGACTCTCCCTGTGCAGAATCGAAGAACTGGAAGACAGATGGCTGAAGACGGTGCAACACGATGGCCTACACTTTGAACGCTACTCAGCTTTCGTCGTAAAGGTACGCATAAAGACATAAAGTGATACACATGTTGCAAAACTTTCGACTCACCCTCTGTAGAATCGAAGAACTGGCAGACAGATGGCTAAAGACGCTGCAACACGATGGCCTATACTTTGAATGCTAGTCAGCTTTCGTCGTAAAGGTACGTATGAAGACATAAAGTGATCCAAATATTGCAAATCTTTCGACTCACCCTCTGTAGAATCGAAGAACTGGCAGACAGATGGCTAAAGACGCTGCAACACGATGGCCTATACTTTGAATGCTAGTCAGCTTTCGTCGTAAAGGTACGTATGAAGACGTAAAGTGATCCAAATATTTCAAAACTTTCGACTCACCCTCTGTAGAATCGAAGAACTGGCAGACAGATGGCTAAAGACGCTGCAACACGATGGCCTATACTTTGAATGCTAGTCAGCTTTCGTCGTAAAGGTACGTATGAAGACATAAAGTGATCCAAATATTGCAAATCTTTCGACTCACCCTCTGTAGAATCGAAGAACTGGCAGACAGATGGCTAAAGACGGTGCAACACGATGGCCTATACTTTGAATGCTAGTGAGCTTTCGTCGTAAAGGTACGTATGAAGACATAAAGTGATTCAAATATTGGAAAACTTTCTACTCACCCTGTGCAGAATCGATGAACTGGCAGACAGATGGCTAAAGACGGTGCAGCACGATGGCCTATACTTTGAACGCTACTCAACTTTCGTCGTAAAGGTACGTATGAAAACATAAAGTGATACACATGTTGCAAAACTTTCGACTCACCCTCTGTAGAATCGATGATCTGGCAGACAGATGGCTAAAGACGGTGCAACACGTTGGCCTATACTTTAAATGATACTCAGCTTTCGTCGTAAAGATACGTATGAAGACATAAAGTCATCCAAATATTGCAAAACTTTCGACTGACCCTCTTTAGAATCGAATATCTGGCTGACAGATGGCTAAAGACGGTGAAACACGATGGCCAATACTTTGAATGCTAGTCAGCTTTCGTCGTAAAGGTACGTATGAAGACATAAAGTGGTCCAAATATTGCAAAACTTTCGATACACCCTCTGTAATATAACCAGTTTTTTGCTATGATGACGTTGAAATAAAACCAGTTTTTTGCTATGATGACGTTGTAATATAACCAGTTTTTTGCTATGATGAAGTTGTAATATAACCAGTTTTTTGCTATGATGACGTTGTAATATAACCAGTTTTTTGCTATGATGACGTTGTAATATAACCAGTTTTTTGCTATGATGACGTTGTTTTCTACATAAACGGAATAGTATTCGTTTAATAATAGTTAACATATAAAATAATTTGTAGATGCAAATGGCAGTACGCGCAATAGTATAAGGGTCATTCAGAAAGCATAAAACGTCTGGTTATGAAAGCTATAAACTTTTAAATTTTTCAAATATTTTACTTGCAGTTTTTATCTCCTTCTTGGAATTTATTGGATTAACTATCTCTACATACAAGTACCGAAAACAACTCTAATGCAATCAAATAAATTATTTGCTCCTTTATCTCTTATGAACTGAAAGATCCAAAATATTATACAACGAACTTTTTGAAGCCTAATTCTTTGCTCAAAGATAGAAAATAGCTTTAAGAACGTAAGCCAATATTTTTTTAGCACGTCTTTTGTAAAAAAAAGATCGTGCTTCTGTTATCGGTTTGTCCTTCCGTCCGTCCGCCTGTACCCACGGAATCTCTGCAACTATTAGTCCGATTTGAAAAATTATTTTTGCATTCGGAAGCTTGAAATATGCAAATGATGATCCTTTATTTCGTTCTTTTTTTACGATGCACAATTTTGCCGCTAGGGGCGGAAATGCAGATGATGTCGAATTCAAAATTACGTTTTAATCCACATATTTGCTTCTGAACATCCGATTGAAAAAATTCTTTTATCTTTCGATTCCAGTTATGTCGAAGAGTGTTTTAGATATAGTTTGATTTTTAAATTACGCATAGATTTTTCGCTAGGGTGCGAAAATTAAATTACATTTTTTCCGATAACTCTTCTCCTAAAACTCCGATTTGAAAAATCTTTTTTCAGCGGATACATCTCTTAATGGAAAATCTTTTGCATATAATTTTCAACTTTGAGTAAATAATACTTTGGCCACCAGGGGGCGTAAGTGTTAATTTTTGCTTCTGATGAATTTGCCATAAAATCTGGGCTTCTAAAATATCGATTGAAAAAATTCTTTCGTGGACTGATACACTCACATCGATAAACTTTTTCGGAATACTTTCTTCCTAAAATATCCTACAGCTTCTCCTCCAGAGGGCGTAGATGTATATCTTGTTTTTATCAATATCTCTACTTCTAGGAGTCCGATTTGAAAAGTTCCTTCTTTGTTGGATAGTGCCTTCCGTGTGACATGTTTTTCATATAATTTTAAAATTTTCAAGTAATTCATAGACTTTCCGCTGGCGGCGTAGAGGTAAATTGCGTTTCCCTCTATATCTCTGTTTCTAAATCTCCGATTTGAAAAATTCTTTCTGCACCGGATACAGCTCCTGATGGGAAATCGTTTGCACATAATTTCTAATTTTTGCAAAAAAAAATCGTTTGGCCACCAGGGGGCGTAAATCTTAATTTCCGCTTCTGATGTATTTGCAGCAAAATACGAGCTTCTAAATTCTCGATTGAAAAAAACGTCGTTTGTAGACCGAACTACTCATGTCGACAAACCTTTTAGAAACATTTCCTTCTTAAAAAAGTGCATGGTTTCTGCGCCAGGGGGCGTAGACGTATATATTATTTTTGTTAATATCTCGACTTCTAGGAGTCCGATTTCAAAAATTCCTTCTTTGTTGGATAGTGTTTCTAGTGTGACATGTTTTTCATAAAAATTCTAAATTTTCAAGCAATTCATAGACTTTCCGCTAGGGGGCGTAAAGGTAAATTGCGTTTCCCACTATTTCTCTGCTTTTATACCTCCGATTTGAAAAATTGCTTCTGCACCGGATACAGCTCCAGATAGAAAATCCTTTGCACATAATTTTTAATTTTTGTAAAAAAATGGCATGGCCACCAGGTGGCGTAAGTCTTAATTTCCACTTCTGATGTATTTGCAGCAAAATATGAGCTTCAAAAATCTCGACTGAAAAAAAGTAATTTGTTGACCGATGTCGACAAACCTTTTAGGAACACGTTCTTCTTGAAATAATGCATGGTTTCTACACCAGGGGGCGTAGATGTATATCTTATTTTTGTCAATATCTCTACTTCTAAAAGTCCAATTTGAAAAATTCCTTCGTTGTTGGATAGTGTTTTCGATGCAAAATGTTTTTTTTATAAATTCAAAAATTTCACGTAAATCTTTTAAGTCTTTCCGCTAGGGCGCATAAAATTAAATTGCGTTTTCTGCTCCTAAAACTCCGATATGAAAAATTCTTCCTCTATCGCATACAAGACCTGATGGAAAATATTTTTCACATAATTTCTAATGTTTTGTAAAGAATGGTTTGGCCACCAGGGGTCATAAGTGTTAATTTCTGCTTCTGATGTATTTGTAGCAAAATCTGGGGTCCTGAAAACTGGTCAATTTTTTTTTCTTGGACCGATATCGCTCATATGGAAAAACCTTTTGAGAATACTTTCTTCCTAAAATAATGCATGGTTTTTCCACCAGGGCACGTAAAGTCACATCTTATTTTTGTCAATAACTCTGTTTCTAAGAGTTCGTAAGCTCAAGATTCCGTTTACACCAATATCTGAGGGATTAAAGACCCGATTGAAAAACTTCTTTCTTCCGTCAGATACTATTGTTTTCCATACTGGTTCCACTGCCTTTGAATAGCTTTGATAAATTTAATTTGCGTCAGAACGAATTCAAAAGACGCGCTTATTACACCCGAAAATTCGATGTCATCTTTCTTGATTTTAATAGTGAGCCAAATAGGTTTAAATGACGAAAAGATAGCACGAATAATTTTTCGGAATTTTGAAACTCCGAATTAGACACATAACACTCCTTTGAAACTTTCAAAGTACAGAAAGGGGAAAACTGGTTGGGATTTTAAAAGACACATATATGAAAGACACGCTTTCGTTATTTTACTTTGAGTGATGACTGAATTATGATCAGCCTTATAAAAAGGGACTGTAGCCAGCTTATAGCCTCAATGGGCTATAAGCAGTTGCCCGTCCCTAATTTAGGGTCACTAGTTCCAAGGAAGGAGAGAGCCAGTGCCGTAAGACAAACACAACATCCATGCCACACCGGGATTCGAACCCGGACCCCGTTCGGATGAATGATCAGAGGTCATCGCTTAGACCACTGCGCCACCGGGGCGGCAACTTTTACTTGCATAATCATATTTGAAGGACCTCCTGATCGTATGCAGTTCCCATTTGTGAAAAAATATAAATGCGAAGGGTTATCTTATTTTATCATTATCGTTTGGCTTTTGAGAGTGAACTTTAGCTATTTCGATCCAGGGAACAAACTTGGCGAGCTTATAAGCTGAAAAAAAAATATAAAAAAATGCATGAAATAATAATGGTATACATCCCATTATATGGTCTGGAGTGACATGTTTTACCAAAGCTAATGAGATATATCTACTGTCATATATTACTTTACAAAACAATGCTTCTTTTCGGACTAAATACATTTGTATGTACTTGATTAACTAATGGAAACCAAGCATGTAAATGCATTACGTGCGTTTTAAAGGGCCGACTGAAAAGTAGTTCCGTAAAAGTTGGCATCTTTTAAACGGGAAATTTTACATATTTGGATTTCGCTTGTGGCGGTTTTTATTAAAATGATACAATTTCTTTTTTAAATGAAAACAAACTAAACGTACTGAAACGTTTTAGGTGGAAAGGGAATTCTCGAACCAAGCAGATGGATTCTTTCCATTGTAATATCGTTGGCAGTAGAAGTCCAGTTCAAACGCTGTTCCGTTTAAGAAAGTGATTAAGTAATTTCCCAATGACAGTCAGGCGACAGCCTGAGTAAAAGTCAGTTTTATTTTATTTATTTTATTTTTTCCTTCTTGTTTCTCCAAAATTCTTCTTTACAGTCGCATTTTGCGATAGAAAGAATCTGTCTTTATTGGATGGTATATCCATGCATTCGTAAATTAATGTATTACTTCTCTCCGACCGACCAAGGTTACGCAAGTCCTAAAGTCCTAAAAGCTTGTGCACATTATTTAGGAACGAAAACAAAATCTCGGAATACCAAGCAAGGAAAAAGAAAGTGTAACACAAAATTCCACCGGATACCCGAGCATTACCTCGGAACGTCTCGGAATTTTCTTTTCACAACGAAACGAAAATTTTGGGTATTGCTCGTTGAGAATATTTTTGACGGATGAGATTTTTTTCCCAAAGCGATGAGCATGCGCTAAGTGATAGTAGCCTGTCTCAGCTGTTTACTTCATTGCATCATCAGACAGCAAGCTCTTGGAACGGCCTGATCTTCCCGCTTCCACTGATTCTACTTTGAAGTTGTTTGATTATTGTTTGGAAATTGTCTGTTGACGATAAAATTAATCAGCGATGTACAAACAACTCCTATCTTGTATGACATTAGCCACAAACATCAACGGGAGCGTGATGAAAGTCGTCTTGTGGAGTGAAATATCAGATTTAATAAAAATGTCTTTTGTTCAAAAATATACAGACACAAGAAGAAAATGCCCGTCGGTTGTAATATGTCATTGCTATAGGATCATCTTATTTTACTCTTTCTTTTTAGAATTTAATTATCAGTGCCATTTTATTTTACGTTCATTCGGGTATAAGGCTATTAATTTAAGTCCACAGTTTTTTGTGTTAGCAAAGAAATCAGATGTTACTTCAGTTTATCTCTCCATATTTTCACTTTATTTTGCATTTCGCTATCCTGGGTCTAAATCTTATTGTGCCACACTGCCGTCCCATGGCAGTGTGGCACACAAGCGCTGGGTTCGAGAAATTCTTCAGAAATGGATGAGATGTAGTTGGCGGGTCTGCACTGAGACATTGGTTATCTCCCTTCTCTGGAAACTGTGGCACCAAATTCGGAATGGGAGACTGTTTACCGCTCACTGAGCTGAAATGCTTACCGTGCTCGTTATTCTCCAAAAAAAAAAAAACCAAGGATGCAAAATGTCTGAAGTCCTTTGATTTCCGAGAGGGCACGATAAGTCGGCTGACGTAGCATATATAGGGTGTGAGTGGAACAGTTGGTAGTAAATTTTGGAGCGTAATGGATAAACGGAAATATTTATCGGACATTGAGAGAGGACAGATTGCAGGAGCTCGGAGAACGGAAAGCCTCGATTTCCCAAACGACTAACTGAGGCGTTGTTAGCGAACCACCATAGTTCAATTGTGCGTAGACGTGGATTGTGCGTGTCGTCACCGCCCCTGAAATGCGGTCGCTGCCAGTTCTATTTTGTACAATGCAAAATCTCCGTTGCGTCTTGAAGATATTTGGAAGGATTTCGAATCGTGATTCTATTTAAAAGAAACAGATCATGTGGTTTCAACCAAGTCTCAGCATGAAAATGTGCTATCTTGCACAACTGAGATCCATATTACAAAACGTATTTACATTTTGTGCGATTTCTATGAATATTTCATTGGATTGTTGAAGGAAGACTTCGGAGAGAGAGAGTATTACAGAATTAAAAAACATGCACTGTTAAACTAAAAGAAAGTGAACATTATCACAGAGCCCCTTCAAAGCCTCTTGCTCATGTTTGCGTCTATGAAGAACTGTTTGCTGAAACAGGGCAAACAACGACCCAGAGGCCAAATTACACATAACAGCAAAAGGTTGATGTAAGAGATGAGCATCTAGTCCCGCGAATCGCACAGGCCAAAAGACGAAGTACTTTCCAGCAGTTAACTACGCAGTACAACAGAGGTCAACCCTGAACAGTATCTGTCATGAATACGCGTCGCACAATCGCACGTATGGGCTATAATAGCAGGCGATACCGACGATATATTCTCCTAACCACGGTTCATGAGCGCAAAAGTCTCGCCTGGTGCAAAGCCAATGCAAGTTGGGAGTGGGATAACTGAAAAAGATGCTGGACTGACATGTCGCGTGTTTTAGTCCACCCTGTGGCTGGTCGTGTACGTATTTGGCACAAAACCATGTGTCACTCGATCCACCCCGTATGGTCTTCACAGTGCAAACTAGTGGAGGCGGTTGTATGGTGTAGGGCGTGTTTACCTGGCAGGAACTTTGGACCCTGCTGCATGCGGAACAACGTATGACTGGTTCTCACTACCGTAAATTGCTTGCCGACTCTGAATACCCTGCATTGTTGCTCTTTTTCCCAAACGTCGACGGTGACTTCCAAGAAGACAATGCGCCGAGGCACAGGTCTAATATTGTGCAGGAGTGGCTTGAAGAACATAGTTCAGACGTCCAGCATATCGATTGCCTTTCGAGCTCACCCGATAACGATCCCATAGAGCACTTGTGTAACACTTTGGACTGGCATATCAGACGTCTGAATACACCAATCATCTCCATACCTGCATTAAAGGCCACATTACACACAACTTCTTTGGACATACTTCCCAACATCTTCCGGTATCTTATTGAATCGATGCCATGTCGGATAACTACTATACTGAGTACGGAATGAGGACTTAAGAAGTGTTAGGTAGGTCGTCATAATTCAGTATTAACTTAGTGTAGATATCACGAAATTTCAAGGTATGAACCGGAATAAAGACCACTTGTAATGAACTTAATAATAATAATAATAATAATAATAATAATAAATATCCATTCGCATAAGGTGACGCATCTTCCAAGGAGATATAATTAGTCCACTGTGATTCTGTCTAGAACTCAACCCGTTGTCAACCATGCTCAAGGATGGCAAATATGGGTTCACCATCAAGTGCAAGAAAACCAACAAGTGCAATCTCTCCCATCTCATCTACATGGATGACATTTTGACGTCCTGGTGTCATGGCATGGAGTCGTTGGGATAGAAATTACGTCATTAGAAAATTTGTAGTTGCTTACGTCATTAGAAAATTGTAGTCGCTCACGTACTGAAGTTAGAAATTATGATTGTATAAATTGTTTATATTGTAAAGGAAATTATTGTGTATTTTATTTGTATAAATTAGAATTTATTAAGTGAGTTATGATTGGGGATCTGAGAGTGGAAGATTCTTATATGCAAAAATGTACCGGAGCCAGTGGCGGCTTTTCGGGTGAAGTAGGTGAAGTGCCTCTTCACCTATTTCATTTAAAATAAAATTTTATTCGGTAATTTTGTGTATATATTCTTCTTTGCCTTTATTGAGTGCCAAAATGCTCAAAATTCTTATTAGATCAATTCACAATGGGCGTTCAATACGGAAACCAAGTCTCTCTACGCAAAACAGTTCAAGTGAAGAGCCAAAATGAGAATGCTTGGAAGTCTGCAGTTATTGGCCTAGTTACCATGGTAACCGTGACGTCACCCTTTCCTATCTGCCGGGCAAGTGAAGAGTTTTAGCTTGAGACACTCAGGCTCTGCACCTGGAGTCGTGACCTTCGGAAGAGATCGCGGAGGAACGGGACGGATTGCCCATGGTACCTTGCAATCCACTAGGGATTTTTCGTTGCGGTACATGCTTCCCGAGAGAGATTTGTTTTTTCGTGCTTTGTGATTGTTTATCAAAAACTTCACCTGATACTTAAATTTCGTGTACAGTTTAACTGATAGTTTAAGTTTTTAGTATGTATTCTGTGAACGGCATTGTCTGTAATTTATTGCAAACTCCATTTGATCGATGGAAAGATGAAGATAAAAAAGACATTTTACTTCAAGGAAAAATGTCTCTTTTATCTTCACGGATTCACTGACAATTGTCGCCAAGAAGGAAATCAGGAAGAGCGGTAAATCTTACAATTTTAATTGTAAAAACTGTCGGTTTACGGAATATCTCTTCTTTCTCATGACAGAAAATGGCTTTGTAGAACTTCTGTGTTACAAAAATGATTTTCTTGGCCGTGTTACTTTATAGTAAAAAACATTCGGCGTGGAATAAAGACGGTTTCTCAGTTTTATTAAATATAACACGGTCACTTCATAAACATTCGGTCATTTCATAAACATGGTGATTCTAGCGAACACCTGAAATGCGAATAAAAGTTAAGGAATTTTGAAAAAATCAGAACATAAGGGAGAGTGCTAGGCTTTTGAAAAGGCATTTCAACGGAAACATTTGTTTAAATAGACTTTTCCTGCAGACAGTGACTGATTGAGTACTGTATTTGAGCAAACAAGAACTAGCACTCCGTGACCATGACGAAAGCATCGACTCGATAAATCATGGAAATTTCACGGAATTACTTTCATTGTTGATATCAAAATGTCCTTTAGAAATTCAAAATCAATACGAAAAGATAAAAAATATCTTCACAGGTGACTCAAAAACTATTCAAAATGAATTAAGTGAATGTATTTCTGAATATATAAACGATCACGTTAAAAATGAAATAAATGAAGTTGAATGCTCTTCTATTCAAGTAGATGACACCACAGACATAAATTAGACTACTCAGTGCTCCTTAATAATAAGATTTGTTGTTCGGAAGGAGTATTGGCTGAGCGATTTTTTGGTGTCCACGAAATTTTGGAACAGTTTGATTATCAACACAGATTAATAGGACAATGTAACGATGTGGCAAGTGTAATGTCTGGACACTTGAATGGACTCCAGAAAAAATCAAGGATAAAGCCTCTCAAGCTGTTTTTGTTCATTGCTTAGCGCATCGTTTGAAACTTGTATTACAGCAGAGTTTTTCTAAAATTTCTAAGTGTCGAATATTTTATGCAAGTCTCAGTGGAATTCCTTCGTTTTTCACCACTCAGCGAAGCGATCTAATACACTCGCATCAAAAACCGCAGGATGCATATTAACCATAACAGAAACTCTACAGTCCTCCACTTCGAAGTTAATAAGTGTAATTGTTGAAGACTGGCTTAAATTGGAGGAAGCATTAGAATTTCTCACAAACAGTGAACAATCAGACAAGAAATCAATTCAACTTGCTGAGGGGTTTTTAAATGGTATGAACACTTTTAAATTTACATTTTTGGCAATACTATTTAATGAAATTTTTGGCTCCACCGATCTATAATTCAAAATTTTGCAAAAACATCACTAGACATAAAGTACTGATGTGTAACTCAAATTAAAACAACTCGTGAAATGTTTAACCATAAAAGGAACGATGAGTAAGGCAACCCACTTTGTGCAAATAAAATTTAAGAGGACTTAGTACTTAATTTGAATACGTAATATATATATACAGTATATATGTTTCCTCATCCTTGATGAGGAAATATATATACTTATATATATATTATTTATTCAAATTAAGTACTAAATCCTCTTAAATTTTATTTGCAAAACGTAATTGCCTTAACGATGAGGTATTTGAAACACTGTTTGGAAAAGCTAGCAAAATCACAGAAATAAGCAGATCTATACGGGAATATGCTGCTCTTACAGAAGAAAAAAATTTTTCAAAATTATACTGTATTTTGAAATTTCGGACCACATTCTTATGGAAATGGATATAAGATTTGAAGACTGTGAGAAACTTCAATCTGTCTATCTTGCTGACACAACCAAATTCAACGAATTTATTTCATGTTTTCCCTCCGACGCTTTTGAAAATCTACAACATTTTTACGGGAAAATATTTACTAAACTCCAGCGCCTTAAAAATGAACTGAGACTTGTATATGCCGATGAAAAATTAAGGAATATACCGACTAAAGAACTTCTTCGAGTGCTTCATGGAGATAAAGACATTTTTGCAGAAACTTGTAAATTGGTTTCCCCATTTTAACAATTTTATCTACAAATGTGTGAGTGGAAATAAATTTTTCTTGCCTTTAAAGAATACAAACTTACTCAAGAAACACTATTTCTCAAGATAGACTTGCTTCTTTGGCAAATATTTCTATTCAGAAAGATATTTTATTGATGCTCACGAAGAAATAACCATTCTATGACGACATAATCGACAAATTTGCAGCTTTAAAAGAAAGAAGAATTGACCTAATATACATAAAATAGGTCAGTCTTCATATAGTGATTTTCATTGAAACAGTAGATATCTTTTCATATTGCTCTTGTAGCTCTTCACTTATTTTTCCAACCACAAGCCGCCACTGAGCACAGCTGACTCCCCTCGTTGTGGAGTGGCCTGATTGGAGCTCAGGATCTCTTGGCACTATATATTGGTGATTTTTTGTTTCTCTTGGCTGCTGCTGCTGGTTCCTTTTTTATATGATCGTTGCACATTTGCTCTGTGTGTAACCTGCAGGGGCAGAAGATGTTTTCCGTTCTGCTATGCTCCCAGGTTTCGGAACCTGATTGTTCTTGAGTATCAGAAGCCATGAAATTGTTTCCATTCTGCCGGGACTCTGAACCTTTACCTGAGTGTTCTTAAGTATCAGAAGTAACGAAGTTGCTTCCGTTCTGCTAGGCTGCCAGGATTTGGAACCTTTATCTGATTGTTCCTGAGTATCAGAAGTAACGAATTTGTTTCCGTTCTGCTATGCTGCCAGGATTCGGAACCTTTATCTGACTGTTCCTGAGTATCAGAAGTAACGAAGTTGTTTCCGTTCTGCCATGCTGTCAGGATTCGGAACCTTTATCTGATTGTTCTTGAGCATTAGATGTAACGAAGTTGCTTCCGTTCTGCTATGCTGCCAGGATTTGGAACCTTTTTCTGATTGTTCCTGAGTATAAGAAGTAACGAAGTTGCGGTGCGTTCTGCTAGTGAAGTTGTTTTCTGGTATGTTATGCTGCAGGGACTCTGAATTTATATCATTAGATCCCAGTAAGTGAGTGTAAAAGTTCTTTTTTTTTCCTTTTGTTTAATTAATAGTTGCTGGCAGAGTTTACGTAGGGCTGTAGCATAATTGATAGTCATTTGAAATTAGTGTATTCTCATGGGGTTTAAATAGCTGGTGTTATTGGAATTGTACTGCCTGTTTTTGTGTGATAAAATAATTGAAGTAAATAGAGTGAACATCAACAGTGTGTTGGAATTTAACTTCAGTTTAATGTGTTCTGAAATAATTGATTTGTATTGTTACTAAAATTATTGAATGATAAAAGGGGTTAGCAGAGTAAAATGTTTATGAATTGTTATTTGTTTTTGTAAGATTATTTCAAAATCTCTCCACTGAACTTAACGTCCTAGTCATGGGCTCGAATCCAGAGAGAGACAGATTACCGAGATAGTTAGCTGGGCGCAGTAAATTTTGGTGGGGAAGAAATGGCTAGGAGCGTTGCATAAATGGCGCCCAACGTGGGGCCCGAAATTGTAAAATTTTGTTTGTTTGTTTTGTATCATAATTAAAAATATTTTTTTTTGCTCTGCCAGTTGTTTATATGATGTATTACTGTGTAGTATTTTTATTGACTCCCGGCTGTGACTCCGAGGTGAGAAGTAGTAAAATATTTTCAGTAATTTTTTTTTCAGGGTAAAGGGAAAAAAAACCATGGTTGTTTTCACGTTGTGGGAAATTCTCCCTTACATGTTGTTGGGACTAGTGTTGTGTGTGTGTGCTTGTCATTACCATTTCCAGTTGGTACAGCAAGTTTCGGATCTTCAGTCTGAAATTCAGAATTTGAGAGGGACATGGGATAGTCCAAGGCGTGAGAGGGGATTTCCTGCTCCAGAACTAAGGGAGAGTGGGTTTGGTCCCACTCGAGATGGGAGCACGTCGTTAGGAATTAGTTTGGAGGGACGTTTTTCTCGTAGTAGTGACAGAGTTTCATTAAAGCAAAGGTTAGTGGTAAACCCACCGAGAATGTCCACATGTTTCTTCAGGAGCTGAGAATCGAATTTGAGGCATTGCAGGTCACCGAAGAAGAAAGATTACATTTGGCACCTGCGTGTTTACGGAAGAGTGCTCGGTGTTGGTCGGAGCATGTGAGACTTGGCCATGTCAATCTTTCATGGGAGGAATTTCAAAACATGATAGTGAAACAGTATACCACCTATCATTCTCAAGGTGCGGTGGTTCGAGAGTTATTCTCTCTAGAGTACCGAGAAGGTGGGGATATCGAGGCGTTCGTCTGGAAATTTCGAGCACTCTTTTTGATTTGGCAGCCACAGGCGTCTGAACAGGAAATAGTGAAGTTGTTGATAGAACAACTTCCTTTGACTTTGAGAGTGCTTTTTGTTCCCCAGGTAAATTATTCCTTGTTGGAAATAGTTGCCTTTGTCAAAAGGATACAAGTGGCACGGGTTCACCCTAGAACTCAGGTGGAGACTAAGAAGACCGGTGGAAGAGTCAGAGACGAAAGAACTCAGGATTCTTCTTTTGGGAATAGAGAAAAATCAGGTGTTTTGAATGTAGAGAATTAGGACACATCAGGAGTCGTTGTCCTTTAAAACAGTCGGGAAACGGACGACCGGGGTCATGAATGTGTTTTGTGACCCCGGGAAGGATCGTTTTTGCATACAGCTTCTTCGGATTTTTTTCTGTACCAGAACGTGATTCTGAATGGCAGGGTTTGTCAGGGCTACCTAGATACTGGATACGGAAGATCCTTAATTAGTGAAACCATACAGAGAGTGGTTCTTCCAAGGGTATTGAAACGGTCAAAGAGACCCGATCTCATTACGGCAAATGGCAGTAATTGTAGGCCTGTCGGAACCATTGAGTTGGAGATGGAAATTCTGGGTCATAGGATGAGACATGAATTTGTTTTTCTCCCCGGTCTCGCTTTCGATGTGATTGTGGGGCTGGATGTCATGACCCGGATCTCTTTAAAAATAGATTTGGGAGCCCACCAGTTGAGTGTAGGTCCAGTTTCGTATGGGTAAAGTGAACCAAGAAGCCATGGAGGCCCTGGTGGACCAGGCGAAGGTGTCAGAGGTACAGAGGGAACAGCTGAAGGAAGTTATGGAGGAGTTCTCTGATTTATTCAGAGATAAAGTAGGACAAACTTCTCGTGTTCAGCATTCGATTGCTGTTAGAGTTCCACATCCGATTTACAAAAATCGTTACCCTTTGAGTTATGAAAAACATAGAGAAGCTGAAAAGCAGGTTCAGGAGATGTTGCAGGAAGGAATCATTGAGCGTGCCAATTCTCCGTGGTGTTCCCCTATAGTAATGGTTCGGAAGAAAGGTGAAGAAGCATCATGGAGATTTTGTATAGACTACCGTGTGGTTAATAGTGTAACCCAAAATAATCACTTTCCTATACCCACCATACCTAGCTTATTTCAGCGAATTGGGGGAACGTCTAGGTATCTGACTACTTTAGATCTGCGTAGCGGATATTGGCAGATTTGGTTAAAGCCATCTGATCGGTCAAAAACTGCTTTCATCCTTGGGAATGAAATGTATCAGTTAGGGTTATGCCATTCGGACTTAAAACTGCACCTGCTACTTTCGAAAGAATGATTTCCCGTGTTCTTAGAGAGGTGTTGGGAACCTGTTGTGAGGTCTATTTGGATGATATGATCATACATTCAGTCACTTTTGAACAGCATGTGCAGGATTTGTACAGCATTTTTTCTTTGCTTAAAGAGACTGGGTTGACATTGAATCCCGAAAAGTGTCATTTGTGTCAAAACGAATTGACTACTTATTTGGGACACAAGTTGTGCGATTGGAAAATCAGTACTCTGCCCGAGAAGATACAGGCAGTTCAGGATTCCCCAACTCCAAAGGGACTGAAGCAACTTCGTCAGTTTCTGGGGTTTTGTGGGTGGTATGCTACAGATGTTGACAATTTTACCCTCACTGCTAAACCATTGTACAAGTTGTTGGAAAAGGTCAAATGGAAATGGGATTCTTATTGTCAAGAGACCTTTGAACAGTTAAAAAGTAAATTATGTCAAGCTCCTGTACTTGGACTGCCCATCGCAGGTTTAAGTTTGAGATTGTTTACAGATGCTTCGTCTGTGGGTATTGGTGCAGTAATTCACCAGGTAGTTCCTGTGGGGAAGGAAGAGCCAATAGCTTACATTAGTCGAACTTTGAATAAAGCAGAAAAAAGTATACAGTTTCTGAGCGAGAATGCTTAGCTGTGGTATGGGCCTGTCAAAAATTAGAACGGTACTTCTCAGGGTCAGTTACAGTGATTACTGACCATAAGTCTTTGGTTTGTTTGCAAACAGCTGGTGTTTTGAAAGGAAGGTTGCATAGATGGATGTTGCAGCTGCAAGAATTTAATTTGCAATGGGAGCATAAAGAGGGAGGTAAACTTCAAGTGCCAGATGCCTTGCCCCGAAATTGTCAAACTTTTGCTGAGGACAATTTACTTCAGAAGCTATGGTATTTGTGTCAGGGAGTGACCAGAGATGAGATAGTTAGGGAACAGTGGTTGGATTCAGAGCTGGGATTGTGTTACCAGTATTTGAGTGACGGAATTTCGGGAGCCGACTATGGAAATCTAGCCAGAGTGCAGGGTCAGTCTCGGGATTTTGTCCTCAAAGACCAATTGCTGTGGTGTATAGCCCAGGGTCCTCCAAGGATATACATTCCTGAGAAGCTTCGTGAAAAGGTGATGAGGGAATTTCATGCTAGTCCAGTTGCAGGGCATCTGGGAATTAGAAAAACCATCAAGAAGTGTAGGGAAAGATTTACTGGCCTCGTCAAAATAATAGTATAAAGTTTTTTGTGCGTTCTTGTGGAGAGTGTCAACTCCACAAGTACTCCCAGAACCGACCAGCAGGTTTGCTTCAAAATATATCCAATGTGGCACCATTCGATTTTTTAGGGATTGACCTATTGGGTCCATTGCCCAGAAGCACTAAAGGCAATGTTTATTTGTTGGTGGTAGTGGAGTACTATTCCAAATGGGTTGAACTTTTGCCCTTGAGAAATTCAAAAACGTCCACTGTCGCCCGATCCTTACAGAATGAAGTTTTCTCACGGTATGGCTTTCCAAAACGCATGTTGTCTGATAATGGGCCACAGTTTGTGTCTACCCTTATGGAAGAGATGTGCAGAATGATGGGAATTAAGCGGTCCTTCACAACTCCTTACCATCCGCAGTCTAATCTGGCTGAGAGGGTGAATCGGGCCCTAATTCCCATTATTTCCTGTTACCTACAAGGCAAACATGGGAGATAGGATGAGTACATCTTTCTGTTTGCATTAACAATGCGTTCTGCCTGGCAGGAATCCACGGGGCAGACTCCTGCAAAGTTATTTTTGGGTAGAGAAATCGCTCTTCCATGGGACGAGGCCATGCAGGGGAATTTCTGGAAGGTGTCAGAAGACTTGGAAAAGTTGGCTGAGCAAGTAAAAGTAAGGGTTCGGCAGCAACAACAACGGCAGAAACGACATTACGATAGGAATCGGCAGGATTTGAAGTTCAATATGGGGGATCAGGAATTTCTTCGTACTCATCCTTTGTCTAGTGCTGATAGTCATCGGATTTCAAAATTTATGCCACGGTGGAAAGGTCCCTACCGGATAATTTATGTATTGTCTCTTTTAGTCTACGAGTTGCAGACAGAGACTGGAGAAAGAGTAGGGTTCCATAATGTGTGTAACTTAAAGAAGTATGTGGCTACAGGGAATAGTAACCCAACAGAGCTGACGGCATAAAGGCCTAGAGTAGTGGATAATTCAGTAATTGAATTTGATCTCCAGGAAGTGAGTGGTGAGATAGAAATGCGACAGGAGTTGGATCGATCACAGATTGTTGACCAGGAGGATACAGTAAGGGAAACAGAATTGGAGCAGACACAGGTTAAAGTGGTACAGAGTCTACCCTCCAGGAATTTACGAAGACAAACCAAGGTGGATTATAGGAAATTGGCGGGGTTACGTAAGTAATAAAAAAAAATTCTGTTCCTCTCAGTCTTGGAGGTTCGGTGGGTGCCCTTCGGAAGCAGGTGGCGTAAATCTCGAGAATCAACCTGAGAAGGTGCATTTACGGAGCTGCCCGGACGGGAAGGGGGACGTGATGGAAAGACAAAATAGTTAATTTTTTTCTTCTCTTTAGGATTTACCTTAAGTAAAATCGTGCAATAAGGAAGGTGGTGTGAAGTCCTGGTGTCATGGCATGGAGTCGTTGTAATAGAAATTACGTCATTAGGAAATTTGTAGTTGCTCACGTACTGAAGTTAGAAGTTATGATTGTATAAATTGTTTATATTGTAAAGGAAATTGTTGTGTATTTTATTTGTATAAATTAGAATTTATTAACTGAGTTATGATTGAGGATCTGAGAGTGGAAGATTCTTATATGCAAAAATGTACCGGAGCTGACTCCCCTCGTAGTGGAGTGGCCTGATTGGAGCTCAGGATCTCTTGGCACTATATATTGGTGATTTTTTGTTTCTCGTGGCTGCTGCTGCTGGTTCCTTTTTTTATATGATCGTTGCACATTTGCTCTGTGTGTAACCTGCAGGGGCAGAAGTTGTTTTCCGTTCTGCTATGCTCCCAGGATTCGGAACCTGATTGTTCTTGAGTATCAGAAGCCGTAAAATGGTTTCCATTCTGCCATCCTGCTGGGACTCTGAACCTTTACCTGAGTGTTCTTGAGTATCAGGAGTAACGAAGTTGCTTTCGTTCTGCTATGCTGCCAGGATTCGGAACCTTTATCTGATTGTTCCTGAGTATCAGAAGTAACGAAGTTGTTTCCGTTCTGCCATGCTGTCAGGATTCGGAACCTTTATCTGATTGTTCTTGAGTATTAGAAGTGACGAAGTTCTTCCGTTGTGCTATGCTGCCAGGTTTCGGAACTTTTATCTGATTGTTCCTGAGTATCAGAAATAACGAAGTTGCCGTGCGTTCTGTTCGTGAAGTTGCTTTCCAGTCTGCCGTGCTGCAAAGACTCGGAGCCTTTACCTGATTGTTCCTGAGTATCAGAAGTAGTGAAGTTGCCATGCGTTCTGCTAGTGAAGTTGCTTTCCGGTCTGCCATGCTGCAAGGACTCGGACCCTTTACCTGATTGTTCCTGAGTATCAGAAGTAACGAAGTTGCCGTGCGTTCTGCTAGTAAAGTTGTTTTCCGGTCTGCCGTGCTGCAAAGACTCGGACCCTTTACCTGATTGTTCCTGAGTATCAGAAGTAACGAAGTTATTTCCGTTCTGCCATGCTGTCAGGATTCGGAACCTTTATCTGATTGTTCCTGAGTATCAGAAGTAACGAAATTTCCGTGCGTTCTGCTAGTGAAGTTGCTTTCCGGTCTATTATGCTGCAGGGACTCTGAATTTATATCATTAGATCCCAGTACGTGAGTGTAAAAGTTCTTTTTTTTTCATTTTGTTTAATTAATAGTTGCCGGCAGAGTTTACGTAGGGAGGGCTGTAGCATAATTAAAAGTCATTTGAAATTAGTGTATTCTCATGGGGCTTAAATAGTTGGTGTTATTAGAATTGTATTGGCTGATTTTGTGTGATAAAATAATTGAAGTAAATAGAGTGAACATCTACAGTATGTTGGAATTTAACTTCAGTTTAATGTGTTCTGAAATAATTGGTTTGTATTGGTACTAAAATTATTGAATGATAACAAGGGTTTAGCAGAGTAAAATGTGTAAGAATTGTTATTTGTTTTTGTAAGATTATTTAAAAATCTGTCCACTGCACTTAACGTCCTAGTCGTGGGTTCGAATCCAGAGAGAGACAGATTACCGAGATAATTAGCTGGGCACAGCAAATTTTGGTGGGGAAGAAATGGCTAGGAGCGTTGCAACATCAAGCTGTAAGCATTGTCGCAGAATCAACTCCAGCAACTAATCCGGGTCATCGAAGGCTTCAGCAATAACATCGGGAAGGAATTCAGCTTAGAGAAATGCAAGAGACAAGGAATGAAACAAGGTAAGCACGATGCACGTATCTACCAATTGAGCAGGAGAACAGACCGCAGCTATGGAGGAAAGAAAGTCCTACTAGAATAAGAACCTTGGTATTCTTCAGGTACAACACCTGGAACTCAAATAAATAAACGGGGTAGCCGCCAAATACAACCAAAAGGTAAGGAGACAAGTGAAGACCAAGCCCAACACTCGCAACATCATTAAGGCTATCAACACATATGCAGTTCCATCCATCACGTATTCCTTCAGAATCATCAAGTGGACCACAACAGAGCTTGAGGAAATAATACACAATACCAGGACAACCCTCATTAAACATCGCCAGTACCACCGGAAGTCAGCAATAGAAAGGCTGACCATTGGACAGGCAGAAGGAGGTCGGGGAATGATTGATCTCCTGGGACCCCGAGAAAAACAAATCAGCAACTTCAGAAAATACTTCCATCAGAGCAAGGACCCCCTTCACCAAGCGATAAACCAGATTGACAAGAAGTACACAGCACTTTACTTCGCTACTCAGAACATCGATATTGGGACGAGGGAGCCAAAAGAACCTTGGTGCAAGAAAGCTTTCCACAGAAGGCACTACAACAATCTGCAATCTGACCATGTGGATAACTTTGCCTCCAATGCATGGCTAATAAACCTATCACTCTTTCCCGAGACCGAAGGGTTCCTGATGGCTATACAAGATCAAGTTGTAAACACCAGAAACTATCGGAAGCATATCATATCCTGAAGAACACGTCAGTGGAAAGCGACACATATGGGAAACGCCATCAAGCACCAGATACCATCCAACATATCACAGCAGGGTGCAGAGTTCTCACACAAACAGAGTACACGAACAGGCACGATCAAGTCGCTAAGATTCTCCATCAGAAATTGGCAAGAAAGCACCACCTCACTGCGACTAAGCTTGTTCCCTACTACAAGTATGAACCAACAACTCTTCTAGAGAACAACACCCAGAAGTTGTACTGGAACAGATCGATCAGAACAGATAAGAATCAATTGGCCCGACATCATCCTGGTCGACAAGTAGAGGAAGTCTACATACCTCGTTGACATAGCCGTGACTAACACGTGCATCATCCAGAAGACGCGCGGAGAGAAGCTGTCAAAGTATGACTACCTAGACACGAAGTCAAGGAAATATGGCATATGGAGAACGTCACCGCCGTCCCCGTAGTAATATCAACCACAGGAGTTGTACCTAAGACCAATAACAGCTATATAGAGACTCCAGACCTTCAAACTAACACCTACATGAAAATACAGAAGGCAGCTATCCTGAACAATTGTGGGATAGTAAGGAAGTTCCTGGACAACTGAGAGAAAGAAATACCCCTTCCTAGATTTGGTACGTCGTAACCATCCCGGAAGGAAGATACAAACCTCAGGAAGAGGTGGAATCATATTTATAATAATAATAATAATAATAATAATAATGAGCAAAATCTTGCTATACAACGTTAAAATGGTTTTGTTAGAAAGTCCTTCTCTCAGCTTTCTTACTGTTGTATTTCTTTTTGTTTCGGGATTTAACGATCATTAAGATCACCTCTAAGGGATTTAACCTTTTAACGACCATAACGACCAGAATGCCCGTACGTACAAACGGCCATAGCCACCTGAAACGCCTGTCTAGAGTTAGTCAAATTTCCTACCCTTGCTTGTTTGTCAAGAGGGACCAGTAGAAGTCACACTCAGTCAATGTTGTTGTTATTAAACAAACAAGTTAACCAATAGACAATTTCGGGCGTTATGGTATTTAGAGTGATACAAGATTTTACGATCATGGTCGTTAAAGCGTTAAGGTAGGCTCTGTGGTCAGAGGGATTTGTGGTTATCTTCCGGGTTGGGGCTGAGACCAGTCCCAGTTGAGGTATTATTTTCTTGTTTTTCTTGTGGTGCTGACTCTCTTTCTCTTTCCTTGCTTAATTATTTACCTTAGAGGTGCTTATTGAGATATTTAAACTCAGAAATAATGAAAGGAAAGAGAGACATAAGCAGTCGCCCGGCCACTAATTCGGAGTTCTGTTTCCATGGAAGGAAATTATCTCGCGCCGCACGGCACACGCACTACACATGACTCATCGGGGACTCGATGAAAGTCCTCTTCCGAAAACTGGACAATACGCCATGCCTCTACCACCATGCCGGCCTTCTTTACTTCGAGAACACCTTCTTTACTTCGAGAACACCTTCTTTACTTCGAGAACACCTTCTTTACTTCGAGAACACCTTCTTGTATTCCTGATGTACATATTTGTCGTCACCGCCCCTGAAATGCGGCCGCTGCCAGTTCTATTTTGTATAATGCAAAGTCTCCATTGCGTCTTGAAGATATTTGGAAGGGTTTCGAATCGTGATTCTATTTAAAAACCAGATCATGTGGTTTCAACCAAGTTTCAGCATGATAATGTGCTATTTTGCACAACTGAGATCCATCTTACAAAAAGTATTTACATTTTGTGCGGTTTCTATGAATATTTCATTGGATTGTTGAAGGAAGACTTCGGAGAGAGACAATATTACAGAATTAGAAAACATGCACTGCTAAACTAAAAGAAAGTGAACATAATCACAGAGCCCCTTCAAAGCCTCTTGCTCATGTTTGCATCTATGAAAAGCTGTTTGCTACAGGAGAAAATCCTTTTCCAAAATACACAGTCCTATCCATCACATTGGAGCACGATGAAACATTCCCCAAACCTGTATTTGCTGTTTAAATTCCCACGGAAGTGATAGAGTCAGCAACATTTCACGTAGAGTTGCAGCCCTGTAGACAAACGTACACCCTATAGAGCAAAACTTTCTCTACGTCTTTCCACGTCGTACGTTACAATGTTGAGAAGAAATTCCTATAAGTTACAGGTATGTATGTTTTCTAATGTTTGTAGCTTTCATGGAGCTTGAAACCTACTGTCTGTAACGGTTCCTGTAGTACATCGTTTGTTTTTTGTCCTAACATATAGTTGCGGTAGTACCGCCGAAAATTCTAAGTATGTCTGTCATGTTAATGCTGATTGGCAGTGAAAAAACTACTAACTTACTCTATACACATAATCGTCGTGTCATCGTACTTCAAACTGAAAGTAAAAGATGTAAATGATGCTATCTCAGTGTACCTGCAAATCAGTACTTTTCTTTCACTACAATGAAGTTTTTTTTTTGTATTCAGTTAACTAATAATGTTCGTGTGATCTGTAAGAATTTTGAACATTACTTTGAGAACTGATGAAGTAACACATGGTTTTCATTGTGGTAAATGTTAAAGAAAGAGCTATATTACCATACTTTTTGCAAAGCAAGAACTATTAAAGATCTGTTCAAATAGCAAAACAGATTACTAGAACTACGCGCAATCTGTTAAGGTGACGAGACAGATGCTATATCATTATCATTTGAATAACAAAAGACTTGACATGTCATTGAAATTTGTTCGCCGAACAGAGAGACCCGCAAAGCTAAACAACAGAATGGTTTAATGCTACTTTGGTAAGCATAAGAGCATGTAATACATATACATTTACCCTACTTTATTTGTAGAAAGATCACTATATGTTTTACGTTGTTTATCAATTACGTTATGAACATCGTGTACCTCGGAATTTTTTTATTCTTTAGAAGGATTGTTATTAACACATTATTATATTGTAATTAAATAATTTTTATGTTTAAGGAATTTAATGTTATTATTGAAAATTTATCTTAACTTAAATCTACGTGGTCTGGTTATGAGTACATCGTTCTCTTGTTACGCAGTTCCCAAATATTTTTTAAATCTTACAAAATCATAAATTAAAAACTTGTGACCGTTAAAAACATATATTTGGCAATTGTATAACAATAGAACAATTTACTTACATTATGACCACGTGAATTTTACTTAAGAGAAATTTTTAATAATGGCATTAATTCCTTAAACATAAATTATTTTATTGCAATATGATTATTTGTTAAATAACGATCTCTCTAAGAAACCACACGCTCTTCATGTCATCAATTGGCAAACGCAAACAGCGTGCAACATATAGTGGCCTTCCTCTAAAGAAAGTAGTTTATCGTATAATCTTGTGCTTATAAAAGTATTAAATCCTCTTAACACGTTAGATTTACGAAAAAATGGTCTTTCGCGTTTTTGACTTTATATCGCTAAGTCAAAACTATTGGGAGCGTGGAAAAGTTCTACCTGTTTTTTTAATAGATGCAAATTGTGATCGTAGTAGTTTACATCACAGATTACGCTGCGATGACGGACTTTCCTGCAATAAAGCGTAGAGCAGTAGAGCATGTAGGGGCACTAGGCTTGTACGAGTAAGTCGGTCGTAACGGCAATCACGGACGGTGAAAAATTGCATGCGATAAGCAGAAAAAAAGGGAGATGGCGAGGAATGGGGAGGGGGAGGGGGAGGGGGGAAGTGGCTAGTCACGTCTCAGTATTTTGGAAGCAAACGTAAAACTACCGGGGTATATTTTTCTAGGACCCTTCAAGGAGGTCAGCCCCTTCGGCTTCTTATTGTCGAAGAAGTTTACACGACTCGACTTTTAAGCCATTCTGTCATCAGAACCACAGGCCACCCCCGAAACTCTGTGCCTATGGAAAACTGACCCACGTGGGTTGTACGACTCGGACTTTCCCATTTTGTTCGATGGCAGGGAAATTTCGCTGCTGAGTTTTCGAACATATCATCATTATCGCGTGTGGTCTCTGTGGGCGTGGACTTACCCGATGTTGACGTTTTGTATAATATGGATAAATTTATGATCAAAATGACCAAAAGAAAATATCCAGCAGCAGAAGAAGAAATACCGGTGAGGAAGTTCGTTGTTCCTGGTGCTCAATGCGCAAATGAAAGTGGATAAGATTATAATGAAAGTGTGAGTGTATGCACCAATTCCAAGGCGTGGTAAAAAAATGACATGCAAAAAAATTAACGGACACGGCTATAAAGAGGTAGGGGAATCAACATTTACTTGGATTATATATGACAGTGAAAATGGTGTTGTGTTTTGTAATCTGTGTCAGCAAGTTTTTAATAAAAAACTTCTAGCGTTTTCAACAAAGACGAATTTGTCTTTATAAAGCGTTTGAAAGATGTCGGACACAAGAAGCTTCAGCAACTCACACAGAATCAGTGCCTAAATTGAACCTACTTGCCCACGATCATAATAATGATTCTACTCAGCTTTCTGTAGTGAAGGAAAACGATATGCAGATGGCAAGATCAGCTTTGCTGCAAATGATTTCTTCATTGAAATTTTTAGCTATCCAAGGCTTAGCCATTCGCAGCCATAGTGATAAAACGAGCAACTTTATCAGTTTGCTTAAACAGAGAGCAGCTGATTCTGTGGAATTAGATTGATGGCTAAGGATAGATTCCTACAGTTGGATGTCCTATGAAATTAAAAATGATATCTTAAAAAGAATGAGCCATATGATACTAAGATAGCTTATTCCTGAATTGTATCTGACAAAGTACTTTTCCGTTACTGTCGACGAAACAAGTGGCATTGCAGTCCATGAGCAAGTGTCGTTTCGCATTCGCATAGTATCTGACAGATTTACTGTAGAGGAGGTTTTTTGGGGTCGGGGTTGATTAACGAGACATTGGATATTTCATCAGCACGCTTGTGAAAATTATTCTGGGCGTGCTTCGAAGATTTAATATATATTTAGCGTTTTGTCGCGGCCAATGCTATGATGGAGTGGCAAACATGTCTGGAGCAATAAATGGAGTTCGTGCTAAGATTTTAGAGATAGAATCCCGAGCATCTTATGTTTAGTTTTGGTACACAGTTTAAATTTAGTTGTGAAAGAAATAGTTCAACTCCAAGAAGGCTGCCGAAATTCGCTGAATATCTTTCGGGAGATAATATCTTTTAAGAAAAATTCTCCAAAAAGACTGCCATTTTTCTCCCATTTCCAAAAAGAAAATGAGAACCAAGGAAACCTTCGTATTCTGCCGATGTAGATGGATTATAAGATTTGTTTCGATGAACTCCCTTGTATCTAATTATTCCAGTCTTAAACAATTTATGAACGAAACTGCTACAACGCAGAAAAATCATACTTTATGGGGCAAAAGCGAATGACTACTTTCTAAATACGATGTCATTTGATTTCTTTTTTCATCTAAATGTTTTTGTTAAGATATTTAGCCATGTAGATGCTACTATTACAATTCTTCAAAAATGTCACTCTCATTTCAGAAAGCAATTGCTATTCTTGATTTAAATTTTAAATACTAGAATTCAAAGCTTCCGCTAATACCGTGGTGTACCGTGGCTAAGACGAACATTTTGCAGATTTTGGGAAAACAATATTGGATAAAGCAGTTGCTTTGGAATCAGATGAGCAACAGCTTCCTCGACAGCGACGAGTTCCGCGAAGAATAGATGATGGAGCCAACGGATTTTGGTTTAATTCTCCGAAAGAATATTATAATACAATAAAATATTTTAGGAAATGCTGGATAATGTTTCGTCCTGTTTGGTTTCCCTAATGGGTACTACTTCAGTTAATAGAAAAATTTGTCATTGGACAATCCACAAAGGAAGAAGACAAAGACGCAATTAAATTTTATGCAGATGACATAGATCTATGTCATTTGACATTTTGCGATTCCGAAATCTGATCGTCACAGATTTCGACAGCGTTGTGAATGTCTTGAAAAAGGATTTATTACTAGCAGATATGCTGCAAGAGTTCGTAAAATTTACTCGTATAATTTGAACTATACCAGTGTCGACCTGTACAGCGGAGATATCATTTTCAAGCCTTCGACGTGTTCAATCGTATACTAGATCGACCATGGCAGAAACCCGACTTAATGACATTGCCATTTTGCACACACACACACCGTGAACTGGCCTCAAGCATCATAGAGGACGAAGTTGCATATGAATTCATCCAACGAAATGATTTACGAAGAAAAACGTTTTCTAAAAAATAGGTAAGCAACTATGTCTCTATTTAGGCTAACCTTCCGGTGACAAAAATTGAGTCAAATTTAGACTTCAAAATTTAATATTATTTTTCCAATTATCTCTATTCTCTGCCTTGTTCATATAATCATAATTTTATACTTTTGATTTTCAGAGTTTGCACCATTTTCCAAGAGAACACTGGATTCTTTAAAGTACTGAGTACAAGATTTTAACTCATTTGAAGAAAAAATTTGTTGTCATTTTTGAAATTGGTAA
Organism: Macrothele yani; assembly: GCA_039090855.1. Taxonomy (NCBI): domain Eukaryota; kingdom Metazoa; phylum Arthropoda; class Arachnida; order Araneae; family Macrothelidae; genus Macrothele; species Macrothele yani. Next base: position 86,025,423 of record CM076998.1, on the reverse strand, counting down.
AAACACCTAAAAATTAATTTTACATTTTTTTACTTTTATAAAGATAATTGAGTGGGAAATTCACACAGTACCTGTGCATTGTGCATAATAATGTTGAGCCTACAAAAGCAAAATAAATAATTATCCTGAGCAAAACAATATTTTTTCTGTAATTAACTATAATTTGCTTCATTTTAGCATTTCACCCGTCTTATTGTGCCAGATAATCTGACTGAATGACATTTAAATTAGACTTAAATCCTGTTTAAAATGCATGGGTTATTCGATTTAAAATTTACGGAACCCCCGATAATTTTTCAGGTCGGTGCCTATGGTGAACACAGACCTCAACATGAAAAATAAGTTCATTTTAAATTGTCTGAAGGTTAAGACACAATAATATTTTTTCCGAAGATATTTACATGGCTGATACACAGTCGAAGTAAAGAATGCACACATATTAGCCATTGAATTACAAAATTTTATTCAATGCCGGGTTGGACTTCATTTAATCCAAATTACAGCGCGTATGCGGTTTTGCATAGATTCCACGAGGTGTTGAGTGCATATAAGTCGACAGCATGTCAGGAGTTCAGAAGATAGTATTTTAACTAACTCAGATTTCATGAAAAAGGACATTACTCTCGCATCTGTGTTTCGGCCATGTCTCACACATTCTCGATACGGGCGTTGTGGTGGCCAGGGAAGATGGTGGAAGTCGCTAACTTGTTGGCTGAGCTATTAGTGAGCATATCTTTCGTGACTGACTGTAGCATGGTCTTTCATGAAACAGCCGTCTCCTGCTGGATCAAATGTAAGCATTGCAGGATACACTTGATAGACAATAATATTCAAATAATCTTAGACGACACCCGACCTCCCAGCAATATCAGGGGTCTCGTACTTTACAAAATGAACGAGTCCATACACCATGAGACCACCTACAGCACCTTGAGTTGTGTTTAGATGGTATGTCTGGTCCTTTATTTCGTGGCGCTTCCGCCAGTCTCTCTGCTTAATGTTGGTACAGATCAAGGTGCACCGCGACGCGTCGGACCACATGATTTCTTTTCAAATTTTCCTCTGTTCAGTCACGGTGTTGTGACTCCACTGCAGACAAACTGTCCAATTCTTAGCAGAATTTTTTTCCGTACAGGCATGCGACTGCTAATACGGATCGTCTTCAATTCCCTTCGAATAGTTTGTTGAGATATTGGTCTGGAACAACGTTCATTGAATGCTTTGGTCAATTGCTGTTTCTCCGTGCAAGCTTTCCCAGACGACGGCTATCTCGTTCCTGACAGCTTGCCGTAGAACACAGTTACGCTTTTTAGGCAAGCAATGTGGGTTACTTCTCCACATTAAAAACCTGAGACATGTCACCTTTTGAAAAAACAGTCAGTTTTCAAAATCGTCGATCCACTCAGACTGAGAGCCACAACAAACTTTTTATCGAGCTCTAATGTTTCTTTGTTTTTCCCATTGTGATCAACACTACTGTGTGCTACACGTGAGACGAGAAGCAGTCTTAAACAGTTATCTGGATTACGTGGTGTCTCACGTGACCTCGTTTTTTGAATATACGCTGCGTAAATGACGTTTACGCACATCTTCATAAAGGTTTCTAATTCAGTGTCCGGTGTTGTACAATATGATGTACTCTGCGAAACAGCTGTATCACAACAGAGACACATCGTGTCTATAATGGCGACGGAAAGATATGAAATGTTCTACGGAGCTCTGAAAACAAGACATGTAATGCAATGAATATCAACAAGTTTCGGTGTTGCATGTATCTTAAACTTCCCGCTGTAAATTAACAAACATATTTAAAAAATATTAATATCCTTCAAGACATTAATTATTGTGTCGTTTGCTTATTCAAAGAATATGTTTGTAAATTAACAAACATATTCTTTGAATAATCATATATTTGTGGGTACCAAAAATCGCTCTAGTACTACGTTTGTTATACATTTTCCTTAGTGAAACTAATCTATAGCTGAGTAATGATAAGGATACTCACTTATCGTTACTCACTTATCGTTGCGCTTCCTGATACTCACTTATCATACTCACTTATCGTTGCACTTCCTGTTAAAATATGACGGACCGCAGGTGCAGTTACCAATACGTGATATAAAAGTGTGGCCTAAACTTTTGCAAACATTATCATACTCAACACACCTATCCACTTTATTAGATTTGCAAATGGTTGTGCAGAGAGTCAGCACAAGGAGAGTTCTTGGGTTTAGAAACAACGGCATTTTTCGGTTTAAATTCCAAGAATCTGGGCAGTGTTGTAATGCTTATATACGCTTAGAAATTAGCCGCGTTAATAAGCGAAAAATCTCTATTACGAAATAAACAAGGTCACATTAGCCGTTTTTGTGCTTTATGGTGTAATATTTCTACAGCCAGCTTTTAAAAATGTAACTTCATTTGCATAATCATATTTAAATGATCTCGTGGTCAAATGTTGCTCCCATTTGTGAAGAAATGCAAATGCGAATGGATATCTTAATTTACCGTTACCGTTATAGTTCTTAAGAGTGAACTTCAGCTATTTCTACCCACGGAACCTGTTTCACGAGCTTATAAGCTAAAAAGAAAAATATTAATAGATGCATGAGGTAACGGCAGTTTATGTCCCACTATGTAGTCTTTAGTCACGTGTTTTTCCGAACAAATGAGATATATCTACTGGCATGTATTACTTTTCAAAAAAATGCTCCTTTTTGAGACTAAATATATTTGCATGTATTTGATTAACTAATGGAAACCAAGCACATAAACGCATTACGTGCGTTTTAAAGTACCGAGTGAAACCTAGTTCCGTAGGATTTTGTATTTCATAATTGTGAAATTTTACATATTTGGATTCCTGTCACTGCGGTTTTCATTAAAATTATACTTTTTTAATGAAAATAAACCAAATGAACTGAAGCTTTAAGTGCACAGATAATTCTCGAATCAATCAAACGGATTCACTCCATTGTAACATCATTAGCAGTAGAAGCTGAGTTCAAAAGCTGTTTCATTTAAGAAAGTGATTAGTAAATTTTCCAATGACAGCCAGACGACAGTCTTAATAAAAGTCAGTTTTATTTATTTAGTTTTTTGTCCGGTGATCTCTTTCTAAATCTTTCTGTTTCTTATTGAACTTGTTTCTCCTAAACGTTTCTTTACAGTCGTAGTATTTTATTTTGCTCTATAAAAATGCGTCTCTATTGGACGATACATTCATCCATGTATTACATTCATATATTGCTTCTGTCCGATCAATGATACGCAAGTCAGCCGCACATTTCTTGTAACGGAAGCGAAGTGTCGGAATATCGCTTGCCGTACATTATTTTGGAACGGAAGCGAAGTGTCGGAACATCGCTTGCCGTACATTATTTTAGAACGGAAGCAAAGTGTCGGAACATCGCTTGCCGTACATTATCTTGGAACGGATGCGAAGTGTCGGAACATCGCTTGCCGTACATTATCTTGGAACGGATGCGAAGTGTCGGAACATCGCTTGCCGTACATTATCTTGGAACGGATGCGAAGTGTCGGAACATCGCTTGCCGTACATTATCTTGGAACAGATGCGAAGTGTCGGAACATCGCTTGCCGTACATTATCTTGGAACGGATGCGAAGTGTCGGAACATCGCTTGCCGTACATTATTTTGGAACAGAAGCGAAGTGTCGGAACATCGCTTGCCGTACATTATTTTGGAACAGAAGCGAAGTGTCGGAACATCGCTTGCCGTACATTATTTTGGAACGGAAGCGAAGTGTCGGAACATCGCTTGCCGTACATTATTTTGGAACGGAAGCGAAGTGTCGGAACATCGCTTGCCGTACATTATCTTGGAACGGATGCGAAGTGTCGGAACATCGCTTGCCGTACATTATCTTGGAACGGAAGCGAAGTGTCGGAACATCGCTTGCCGTACATTATCTTGGAACGGAAGCGAAGTGTCGGAACATCGCTTGCCGTACATTATCTTGGAACGGATGCGAAGTGTCGGAACATCGCTTGCCGTACATTATCTTGGAACGGAAGCGAAGTGTCGGAACATCGCTTGCCGTACATTATTTTGGAACGGAAGCGAAGTGTCGGAACATCGCTTGCCGTACATTATTTTGGAACGGAAGCGAAGTGTCGGAACATCGCTTGCCGTACATTATTTTGGAACTTAAGCGAAGTGTCGGAACATCGCTTGCCGTACATTATCTTGGAACGGATGCGAAGTGTCGGAACATCGCTTGCCGTACATTATCTTGGAACGGAAGCGAAGTGTCGGAACATCGCTTGCCGTACATTATCTTGGAACGGAAGCGAAGTGTCGGAACATCGCTTGCCGTACATTATTTTGGAACGGAAGCGAAGTGTCGGAACAGCAAGGAAGGAAAAAGAAATGGTAACAAAAAATTCCAATGGTATCCCGAGCATTACCGCGGAACGCCTCGGTATTTTCCCTTCGCAACAGGCCGGAAATGTTTGGTTATATTTGCTGAAAATATATTTCCCGCATGCGAATTTTCTCCTAACCGAGAAGCATACGTTACGTTAAGGTTGCATTGGTTCAGCTGTTTACTTCATTGCGTCATTAGGCAACAAGGTCTTGGAGACACCTGATTTTCCCGCTTTCGCTGGTTCTACTTTGAAGTTGTTTGATTATTAATACAAATTTTGGAAGATGTGAATCCGTTTATTGGTGTAAATATGACAAGGATGGTAAGTTAGAAAATATCCGAAAACTTGAAAATTTCGTCGTCCTGGAGTGGGAATCGAATAAGCATCTCCGGGATAGCGCCCGAGTATGCTAACCACTACACCACCCAGAACGACCAAGTTTCAAGTTTCCGATTATTTCGAATGTAACCATCACAGGATTGGCTAATCGAAGCAACCGGCATTCATATATAGCGAATCTGGAGGTTTGTAATTCATTCTCGTGATTGCCTGGAGGCCCAGAATATCAATGAATGAAATACGGGATAACACCATTGTACAATACAAATTTGGAAGATGTGAATCCGTTTATTGGTGTAAATATGACACGGATTTAAATTCAGATCATATCCGAAAACTTAAAAATTGGCCATTGTTGGCAGCCAGCACTGCCAGCAATGGCCAAGCACTATGTTGCCGCTGCCAAACCGTCAATAAAATGTCCGGGCGGCCAACAGAAGGGCCAGCAGTTCAGGTCAACAGTTGCCATATGCCACAACAGGGCCATCAGTTTTCCATCACAGGCAGTAGCTGCCACAAGTGGCCCTTCAGCGGCCCTACAAGCACGTGCCAGTAATGATGGCTAGCCTAATGTGGTCCGCTAGTTTGCCGGTAGTGGCAGCCGGCAACCACGTGACGTAACTGGTGGTTTGCCGTATCTTGTCCACCAATTTCCCAGTAATAGCCACAAAAAAATCAAAAAATCGAGGATAAGGCAGTTCCCCAAAGCTAGAACTTTTTTTTTTTCTAACCATGCGAAACTTGGGAATTATGGCACTGCGCTGGAGAAATGTTTTCAACAGACCGTAAAAAACCCCGTTTAGATTTGGGTGGATACGAACCAGGGCCGTCTTTGTGAGAGCTGAGCTCTCTACCGACCGGACTAATTTGACACGCCCACGCGTGTGCTTGAAGTTGTCTGTTTGGGGTGGAATGTGTAATCGAATGGCTCCCTATTTCATTTTACAATATTGCGAGGTATTTTTCATAAAAGTCAGTTTCATATAACTAATAAATTAATTTTTCAATGTAACGATAGTTTTTTTTTTTTTTTTTTTTTTACCTTAAGGGAACTTCACTCATTTTCAAGGAGTGTACATACTTAGAGTTGCTTTCCAAAGTTCTGTACTGTCCTTGTCGTCTTGAAAGGGGATTGTTGAATTAATATATATTTACCCGGGTTCATGTCTCATTCTGTTACATTTTTAACGTTGTATCTTTCTTTTCCGTTGTCCAAAGAAAGCTACATTTGTTTTAAAGAGGAAATATATTTTATTTTACTTCTCGTTATTTTTAGAAGCAAATTCCTCCCAGTCTTGGGCATTCAACCCATGGATGAGTACATTATATCCACATAGTGTTGCTTTTCTTTTTTTCTTTCAAATAATGAATAAATTTTGTACGCGTATAATTCTTTTTTTTTTCAACAAGCGTTTTTTTAATGGATTTCCAGGACATTTTTTTCAAGCGGTTTCAAATTTCTTCTTGTTATTCACCCACTCCATTCCATGAATTGTTATTCATGGGAATGGAGAGGGTGTATTTCATGGCTTAATCTGATATTTTCGTCGACGTTGAATTTCATTAGGAAATTAATTCGCCTCTCTATATATGGATTTCTTAACATCCACTAAAATAACACAATGGCGTCGTCTTGAATTAACTGGTAGCATGAGAGACACAGCAAGTGTTGCTTCTGCGCATGCGCAGTCCCGTTGCTTCCACCAGCTGTTGGGGTTGCATTGGTTGTCAGCAACAGGCCATTAGTGGCACTTGCTTGGAGGCCCACAACTCACGGCGATGCTGCAGGGCCATCAACGGCTCGCCAACTGATAAGGCTGCCACCAACGGACCGCTACCGGGCCGTGAGCGGCCGATTTCAGCCAGCAGTGACCCATCAGTGCCAGCTGGTGGCCAGCAGTTTTCCAGCACTTGTGTTTTTGCTGGGAAATATCTACGGGAGTGTGATGAAAGACATCTTGTAGGGTGAAATATCAGATGTCGCTAAATCTGCTAAGCATGACGTTTCTATTTTTTTCGCCTGTAATAAAAATGTCTTTTGTTTATAGAAATACATACGCAGGAAATTAATGCCCGTAGGTTATTATATATCGCTGCATTAGGATCATCTTATTTTACTCCTTTTTCTTTGAAATTCAGTTATCAGCGTCATTTTATTTTATGTTCATTCGGGTATAATGCTATTAAGTCCACAGTTTTTGGTGCGAACAAAGGAAATGCATGTTACTTCAATATATGTCCACATATTTTCACTTAATTCTGACTTTCGCCTTCCTTTTTGTAAATCTCATACTGCCAGAATGCTACTCCGTTAGCCGATTGGTACAAAGCACTGGCTTCGAGTCAATCTTCCGAAATGGATGAGATATAGATGGCAGGTTTGCCTTAAGGCACGCGCATTCTCCCTTCCATGGAAACAGCGAGCCCAAATTCGGGATGAGAGACTGCTTATATAGCTCGCTGAGCTGAAATGCTCACGATTCTCGTTATACCAATAATTAAAAAAGAAAATAAGAACAAGTTAGTAAAATTATGCAATGCATTGATTATGATACGCTTTCTAACATACCAGAAATTATTACTCAAGTTATGTGTATAATGGCTGTGGAATAAATGTCGCTCCTGCGTCCTGACCTTTGACCCCATTTCGACGATATTCAACAGAACCGGATCAGTATACCTCAGGAACAACATGATAAAGTTTTTTCGCAATAGAAGCAGTTTTACGCAAGTTATGAGAATAATGGCTGTGGAATAAATCTTGCTTTCGTGCAATGACCTTTGACCCCATTTCGTAGATATTCAACAGATCCGGTTCACTATACCTTTGGAACAACATGATAAAGTTTTGTCGCAATCCAAGCACTTTAGGTAAGTTATGATGCACAAAGGCAATTAAATGGATCCCACTCCAGTGTCCTGACCTTTGACCTCATTTCGCCCATTTTCAATAGGGTTCGTCCCTAGTGGCTCCCTACCACATACTAAAATTTCATCGAAATCGAACCATTTTTGCGCAAGTTATGACGCATAAGGGCAATGGAATAAATCCCGCTCTTATGCCCTTCCTGACCTTTGACTGCATTTCGCCCATTTTCAATAGGGTTCGTGCCCAGATGATTTCCTACCACATACTAAAATGTCATCAAAATCGAACCATATTTACGCATGTTATGACGCATAAAGGCAATAGAATGGATCCCACTTTTATGTCCTGACCTTTGACTCCATCTTGCCCATTTTAGGGTTCGTCCCCGTGTGGTTCCTTACCACATACTAAAATTTCATTGAAATCGAACCATTTTTACGCAAGTTATGACGCATAAGGGCAATGGAATAAATTCCGCTCTTATGCCCTGCCCGACCTTTGACCCCATTCCGCCCATTTTCAATATGACTCGTGCCCAGGTGGTTCCCTACCACATGCTAAAATTTCTTCGAAATCGAACCATTTTTACGCAAGTTATGACGCATAAGAGCAATGGAATGGATCCCGTTCCTATGTCCTGACCTTTGACCCTGTTTCTCTCGTTTTCAATAGAGTTCGTCCCCAGGTATTCCCCTACCACATACTAAAATGTTGTCGAAATCGAACCATTTTCACGTGAGGTATCGTGCGGACGGACGGACAAAGCTGGAGCATATACGCTTCTTCAACCTACTGTTGGAAAGCGTAAAGAAAGAGATGTATTTCCAGACAACCTTGCCATTTGGAAAGCTGAAGGTCATTTTGGAATTTTCTTGCAAGTTGAAATCTACAAGCGCCGAATCACCGCCCAGCCTAGGCTGGAAACGCAAAAAGGCGCGTGTCTTTCTACTTTTCCTGGCTGATATAAGTGTCCATGGTGTCCTTGTCGGATATCATGCAAACAGGTTATTGCTATGTTACTGTTTTCGAAATTAACGAACTAATATTACATCTTTTATGTTAACAAGATGAAATAATTTGTAATAGCAAATTCCAATACGCGCAATAGTACTTCCAGCGTGGTCGTCAAATGAATGATTTCAATTCCAGTTTTGTAGTTCCGATCTAGTGTGCGGACACATTCGTTTCCGTTTCGATGTACACTGAAGAGCAATTGAATTAGAGATACCTGTCTAGTAACGTATAGCACCACCTTTCGCCCTGATGACGGCGGCGATTCATCTCGGCATGGACTCCACAAGACACCGGAAGCGTTGGGAAGCCATACGGATCCACGACCCCTGAACAAGCTCCCACAGTTCACGAAGATTTAATGGAGGGGGGTCAGAGCCTCGAACATCCCTAGAGCATAATGGGATTGAGGTCAGGTAACCTCAATCCCATCATCCCATCATCCTACTGAGGTCCTCAGTGGGATGTTGAAGACGCACAAACGGGAGCAAATGGTGGTCCATGTTATCCCGGTAAAGTTGACCTGTGAGGGACGATGTCACACGTACCAGGGTTCCCATTTCAGTCCACGTAAACAGTCCCCAGACTCTAATTCAATGCCACCCCCACCAGCTTGAAAAGTACCCTGCTGGCAAGAAGGATCCATCGCTTCATGTGGTTTGCGCCGTACTCGTATCCTGCCATCCGCATGTACCAACGTGAATCTCAACTCATGAGTCCAAGCAACATTTTTCCACATGTCTGGGGTCCAGGAGCGATGTTCCCGCGCCCATGCTAATCTTTGCACCCTGTGATGTGCGGTCAGCAGCGGTACCCTCGTGGGACGATGGCTTCTGTACCCCATAGCGAGGAGATGGTTCTGGATGGTGTGGCTGCTCACACGATTTTGTGCATCAGCATTAAATTGTCGAGTGATTTCTTGTACTGTGGCCGGTCTATCCGCTGTTACAATGCGAGCTAGCCGACGATGACCCTGCTCATCCACACGCTGTTGTCCACGGCAGTTGGCCCTTGCAGAGATGGTTTTACCGGATTCGATGTACTCACGGTGCACCCGTGACACAATGGCTCGTGAAAATCCCAGTGCCTGAACGACTTCAGAGTGGGAGTGACCCATTCATAGGGTCCCGACAATTTGCCCACGATAAAATGCGCTTAGATTCTTCGTCTTACCCATTCCGCGTCCGACTCTTACTGATTCCCGTCGCATCACTCCTTGTATCGTTTCCGTTTACAGGACAACCCACAGCACCGCATTTGCATAACGCAGCTGTCTCTAATTCAATTGCTCTTCAGTGTATTGTGTTCCGACTCTTAGAATTAGTCGTCGTTCACCTCCGCAACGGATTCGGGTCGTTTACAACTTCTGGTATATCTGGCGGTCTTAAAAATCAATAGTTAGAAAGCTTGACACTGGTTTCCAATATTTGATTTTTCTTTTCTCTGAATTTGAGCAAGTTACCGCCAAATAAATGTTAGAATTTACCCTGTAAATGTCTTCTGCTTCCTGAGCTTCCATGAAGGGCTTGCGTACTATCTCATCGCTGAAGGCAATTTTGGATTTATATTTGGTTTCGGCAAAGAAAACGTTCGGTAGAGAGGCTAGACTCAACTCATTTGCTTTATTTTTCAAACTTTCAAATTCTCAAACGCATGAAGTACATTTTCTACAAATTGTCAAGCTGGTCAAAACTCTTGCCATGAACTTTTTTTCCTAACTATCCGGATTCAACTACGGAAGCGTTTTTTTTTTGTGTGTTGCAAAAAAAATATGTAATGAGGTTGCATATTTTATTAGATTTTGCTATTGGGAATTCCTTCCTATTTTGGTGCACTTTCATAGAAGCAGCATAAGTGCCCGTATAAAAGTGCCCTAAGTGTTTGTAAGATAAATTCTTATTGCACTCACGGACAATGAAATTTGCGCACCTAGAAGAAAACATGCTACAACAGCGAAATTTTGTAAATAGCTAGAGTGCGTGCTGGTATGCAAATGATCCATGTTTGGTGCGATTGCGCAGGACCACACGCCCTATGGTGGCGCTGCAAACACGAACCGGAAGCCTTATAAACCGGCGTGTAGTCGATTCCCCATGAAGCGAAAACCACCAGCCGATGCAAGCAAGAACACAGAGTGACAAGAATGCCGACTAGACGCCAGAGACGTCGATTTAAGCAACATACGGACTTCAAGAGAGCATGAGCATATGTAGAGGATTTTAGGAAGGGAGTGTCTGACCCTAGGTATTAAACAACCCTTAGAAATAGGAAGCTAGGAGATTTGCGATAGATTGCCCGATAGGAAAGTGACACGGAAGCGAAGTAGAAAGGGGAGGAAGACGCCCTTAATTATTACCGGGGGTCCAGTAGCCGGGGTCCGACGGCTTAACGTGCCCATCTGACGCACGGCGGATATTTAGTGGATCCAGCGTTCGTACCTGCCTGAAATCGAAACTGAGGTCCTTTCCGTGTCAGTCACAAACGTTGCCCACTAGGCCACCAGTGGCCCGTCTTCGAGAGAGGCCTGATCATCGGGCTGAAAACTGCAGGCTGATCACCACGCCGCACAGCCTGCCACGTAGATCGTTCTGGCCATACCGTCAGACTGTTTTGGGAGCAGCGGACACGTGACGGCACTGTCACTCGGCGGAGAGGTTCCAGACGGACCAGGAGGACCACCAGTAGAGGGATCGACGGATCGTGCGTCAGGAACGAGAGGAGCCCTGGGGAACCTGTTCCACTATACAGGCAGATGTAGCGGTTCCTGTGTGCCCATGAACTATTTCCCGACGCCTCGCGGAAGCAAATCAGCGATCTCAGCGCCCCTTACATGTGCTACCATTAACAGCGGAACATTGCTAGCTCCATGTGCAGTGGTGCCAGGCCAGAGCGACGGGGAACGCCACAGACTAGCGACGTGCGGTATTTAGCGACGAGTGCCGTTTCGTTTCTAAGACAGATGATCACCGTGTCCGGGTGAGGAGGTTCCCGGGTCAAGGGCACAATCCCAACCTCGCTATCGAGCGCCACACCTCCCACACTGCAGGCATTATGGTATGGGGAGCCATTGTCTACGATAGCCGATCAGCTCCAGTAGTGGTACGTGGATCATTGACGGGTCAGCGGTGTGTGAATGGGATCCTACGGTCCCATGTGCTCCCATTTCTGGCTGGGATTCCTCGTGCGCTATACCAGCAGGATAATGCCCGCCTCCATACAGCTCGGGTTGCCCAAGACTGCCTACGTCATGTCCAGACACTTCCATGGCCTGCCCGGTAACCGGGCATGTCCCTTATCGAGCATGTAAGGGACCAGTTGAAACGCCAGCTGCCACCGTGCCGCACTATCCGGGATTTGGAGCACACCGTCCAACACGTGCTGGCTAGTCTGCCGCAGGACAACATCAAGCGTCTGTTCGCCTCCATTGCGGACCGTATTGCAGTATGTATCGCAGCACGAGGCGGTGCGACGCGCTATTGAAGATGACCGGATTGCGTGCCACAGATCCCTCTGTAATTGTCTTACAGCTCTGTTTTTGCCATCACTTGTATGATTAGTCTGTATCATTACGTCCCTAAAATTTCAGTTCAATACATTGCTTTCTTCTTGCTGCGCAAATTTCATTGTCCGTGAGTGTATTTAGGGAAAAGAGAATTCCTGTTTAGTTTTCCGAAATTTATTCAGATTACTTCAAAGTAAGTTTCTCTTGTTTGTGTAACGACGGGATACTCGGACGGGAAAGTTGGTAGATAAAGCTTTGATTCTTGTTTCAGAGCAATAGAATATACATTTTTTGTGGTTGTTATTTGGAACACACCGTTATGTACATGTTTTCAACATCAACAGTACTTGCGTACACGTGTCATGTACTTTTGAAAAATAATTCTTCGTTTCCTTCAGGAATGTTATAAAAATAGCTGAAATCATGATATTGATATTGCTTTTAAGTATTGATAGAACTACACAGCTGAAATATTTCTTGTGTGAAATCGTTTATTGCTTCTAAATTTAAATTAAAAAAAAACCCAAAATGAACATACCTGAAAAGCGAAATGAGAGGCACCGCAAAATGAACTAGATATTTTTAACTTCATTGCCCATATGTTTAAGATAATTTCGTCACAATAAGTGGTTAACTGAAATTCTGTTCTTGCATTTACGAAACTTGAATTTTATTTAAACACTGAAGGCGTATATTAAAAATAAATTAATTTTATAAAAACACTGCCGCGCGATTTCTTTTAAGAAACAAATTACAATAGAATCCGGGATCAACGGAAACGCTCGCGAAATCATTTGCAGTGAAAATTCCCAACATATAAAAATATACATGTGATAATATGCGAATACGTTTTTATTATATAACCATAGCAACTGGATATACTGGAAAAATTTAATTAGTTAATTACGTTAGAACTATAATGAATTATTTAAATCTGTTAAATATATTCAACTTGCTATCCATTTGGGATTGACTGGGACTGCAGTACAGATATGAAGCAAAAGCACCATCGATCTTCCTAATGCAGCGCTCACTTGGAAGGTGAAACAGCCTATGAACACAATTCCAAGAATTGTTATCAATTTTTATCTCCTCAGATTACATCCCCATTCCATTGCACCCATATTCCTCTTCGCAATCGTCACTCAGAAATCCACTTAACACATGTGCGTGAACCCAACACATAATATTTTTGCCAAGGAGTAGGTCGCGTGTTTTCAACTCTATTGATGCGATACCCCTAAGACACAGCCTCACGAAGTGGGTGGCGAAAAGAGTTACACAACTCTCTTGTTGAGCATTTAATGAATTCCCTCCTCATTGCATTTCTATAAATATTCTTCCACTGGCAAACAAAAATTCCCCTGCGCTGTTGCAATTTCGTCTTATATGCCACTATACCTACACAATGTGGCAATTATGTAATGACAACAGTGGCGTATATTCGAGGCTAGCTAGGCTAGCGGCGAAGCCTAGATAATACACAACTAAACCTGAATTAAATATACACAAATAAAAGTCAATTATCAACGGTGTTAAAATATGTCGACGCTTTCGGTGCGAAAAAAAAACGCGTGCGGATTCGCTTCTTTGACTCAGTCTGGCGAGCAAAAACCAACGGCACAACGCAAGAAGCTCTTCCAGAGTCTTCACAGTTCTGATGCGAAAACCTTCCGTACAATCTCTTGCTAGCGTTTCCATGACAACATTAATCAGCTGGTAGAGGGGAATGGGCCATTGCTTTGGGCAACGATTCGCACAGAAAAAAAGAAGACTTTGACTATCTCAGTCAGTCGCATACTCCCGCCCATAAGAGTGTTTTGCGAGAGTTGCTTCAGTTTTTGTGAAGTGTCAATGAATTAAAATCAGAGGTATTAGATCTTGAATTACTGGCTATGTTGGATTCGAACTTTTTTGATAAATTTTGTGAAAGCTTTCCTGAATATCTATTGTCAGAACTTAAAAACTCTACGCCTCAAATTTTGATACAGCTCGACTAAAAAATGAACTGAAGGTATTTTATTCCTTTGATGAATACAAAAACAAATCAGTAAGAGACATTACGTGTTACATAAAGTTGAATAAATTGGACACAGTGTTTAGTGAGGCGTACAAATTAGCAGACCTCATATTAAACTTTCCATCAACAACTACAACTGCCGAAAGATGTTTTTCAGAATTGAAAATAATCAAGATATATTTTAGAGCCACACAAGGACATGCACATAGAGAAAAAAACATTATTTTTAAATATGAAAAAGTACTCGGAAGAAACATTTTATGAAAACGTAGCACTCAAGTTTACACAAAAGGAAAGAAGGATGGAGTTCATGTACAAAAAAAGTATTCAGAAGAAGAATGGAGTTCATGTACAAATAAGTGTTCAAATCCAAATCCTCATAATTATTTGGTATCATGTTAGCAATAGCATGTACCTAAAATTTAGAAAAAAGTTACTTGCATTACTTAACAATTAAAAATTAAACTTCTTTCTCAATAGACTGTTTTTTCTTTAAATCCCGGTTAAAAACACATGGGTCGGAAAGGCGTGTTTTTTATAAATCATTTATCAGCTATGCGGTGGCAACAGCGTTTACGTGAGAATTGCGCAGATGCTGATTTACGTTGTGCATGACGTCATGGAATAATAACGTCACAGCTCTGTCATGGAGCAGAGAGCAAATATCCGGTTCCGTTTAAAAACCGTTAAAACTGCATCTGTGATAGCTGAACTGCAGCGTGATGTGTATGGCGCTAATTGCGTTTCTCGTGCACCACTGTTCCGAGGGTATGCACGTTTCAAGAATGGCTGGAAAGATTTGGAATATGACGAAAGGCCCGGCCGCTTGATTTCAGTGCACACGACTGAACTCATTGAGACAGTTCGTGAAATTATAAAAAGTGATCGCTGTGTGACCTTGGAGATGCGGTGTTAATAAGGAGGCGATTCGTCAAATTATCATGCAAGATTTGTGGGGTAAACGTTTGTGCTCGTTTTTTGCGCATGCTTTGTCAGACGACCAGAAACGTGCACGACTGGAGTACGCAAAAGACATCCTGGATACTACAGAAACAACGCAAAATTTTCTGCAAAGTATTGTGGCAGGTGTGTTTCGTTATGATCCTGAAACGAAGCGTCAGAGTGTTCGCCACAGTCACCCAAAGAAAAGAAGGTCAGGTTACAGAAGCTTAAAACCAAGGCAATGCTTGTGTGCTTTTACGACAACTATTAAATTACTCATCACGAGTTCATTCCAGGAGGTGCAAATGTAACTTGCAATGTTTACACATCAATTTGGAACGATGCGTTGAAGAGGATTATTCAAGTCAGGCCCTGAGTACAAAAGCGGGCAATGATTCCGTCTTCATGGTAACGCACCTACACGCGAAGCAGTCAGTATACAGAAATTTCAGACAAGAAAACAAATGTATGTACTAAACTATTGCCCTATTCTCTAGATTTGTCAACGTGTGATTACTTTCTATTCCCTAAATTAATGCTGCCTTTAAAAGGAAAGGTTTTTCAAGACACTTATAACGAAGTGAATTTCTCCGTCATTTTTATCCGCGCCTGGATTCGAACCCGGGTCCCCTCATTCCGGAATAAGTTGCTCTACCAATTGAGCTACGCGGACATGTATTCTGATTCCTATCTGCCTTTATGTCGTGTGCGTCCTTCTGGCAGGTACGTCACATCTCCTGGTACGTTACATGATCTCCCCCTTATTTTTCTTTCGAAGTGCTGCTCATATTTTTCCTATCTCGCGGTGTGGAAATAACATCACACCAACGCGAGATTTTGAACGGTCGGGTCATCCGGATAGTTCGGGCGCCATTATAACGAAGTAAATTTCTCCGTCACTTTTATCCGCGCCGGGGTTCGAACCCGGGTCCACTCATTCCGGAATAAGTTGCTCTACCAATTAAGCTACGCGGACATGTATTCTGATTCCTATCTGCCTTTATGTCGTGTGCGTCCTTCTGGCAGGTACGTCACATCTCCTGGTACGTTACATCATCTCCCCCTTATTTTTCTTTTTTTTTCGAAGTGCTGCTTTTATTTTTCCTATCTCGCGGTGTGGAAATAACATCACACCATTGCGAGATTGTGAACGGTCGGGTCATCCGGATAGTTCGGGCGCCATTATAACGAAGTGAATTTCTCCGTCATTTTTATCAGCGCCAGGATTCGAACCCGGGTCCACTCATTCCGGAATAAGTTGCTCTACCAATTAAGCTACGCGGACATGTATTCTGATTCCTATCTGCCTTTATGTCGTGTGCGTCCTTCTGGCAGGTACGTCACATCTCCTGGTACGTTACACACTGAAGGCATACAAAGAACTGTGTCATCAGCATTTCACTCTATACCAAAAGATCACCTCTGCAAGTCTTTCCTTTCGTTGGCTGATAGTGCCACTTCTTGAATTAACGTAGGACAAATGTACTGCGAATGAAATATATTCACATAAGTCTTTCTCCTTTTCCATTTTATTTATATTCATTCGCATTATTTAAGGCACCTACATATCAGTTCTGAAAAACAATAAATTTCAACAAATCCCTCACTTCAGGATTAAAAACAAAATGCTAATAATTGTTCTTTCCTTTGAACCATGAACATAAGTCGACTGTTCATATTTAAAAGCCATGAGGGAATGTTTTATGTGTTCCACTGTAGGTTCATGTGATTTTATAGAGAAGCACGAGGCTGAAATTTCTTGTCTAGTTTCGTCGTCCTAATATGCTTCTGGTGGAGCAAAGGTACCGGTATACCTAACGTCACGATTTTGTAAAGATAGTTACTGCACCAGAAGTTAATAGCGTTGTCCCTTTGTTTGGGAAATTTTTGTCCGGCACTGAATAAATTCTACTTTATCTCATTAAAAAAATAGGCTACATTGCAATGAATAAAAAAAACTACTTTCATAAAGAGTGTAAGAAGATTGTTGAAAATATTCACTCATCTAAACGCTTTGAAAGAAGGCAGAGTTTGCAGGTACAGATACCAGCTCCACTTGTAGGAGCAATTTCCTTACAGATAACTCTTCATTTCCATTCCCGTTCTTCTACTTTCTGAACGCGAGGCAAGGTGCTTGACAGCAAGAATATTAAAATTCCTTTGCATGGAAATACGTCCATCGCGGAATTCAACTGTAATAGTAGTGTTGCATGGAAAAAACATATATATAAATATATATATATATATACTTAAGAGCAAAACTGAAGACTAAGGAAAAAATTTTAGAATTTAAAACGAAGGGTGCAAAATAACCTGAAAATCAAAACGCGCAACGCAGCAGTTTTGAAAATTCAGAATACACATTCTATAAAGAAGATACCTAAGCAAAAAAATACATATATAATTTTGACTCACACCTAATACAACATAGAAAAGGTTATGTATCTACCTGTGTGAGTAAAAGGAGAAAAGATAAAAAAATAAAATAAAACAACTGAATGTAGAAGGTGTCGAGAATACTGAGCCTTGGCTTTATCAAGGACCAGCAAAAAAAATTATATATGTATTTTTTTGCTTAGGTATCTTCTTTATAGAATATATATATATATATATATATATATATATATATATATATATATATATATATATATATATATACCCAGCAGCTGTTCGCGTTCTAAAGTGTAGCATACCTCTATGCGCAAAAAAAAAACTGATTTACTGCCACCACCGTATGTTATGATTTACTGCCACCACACGCTATTATTCCAGAAGAATTGTGGCAACTTTAGAAGCTGCACCACAATTAGTTGCGTTTATACATGGACATAATATTTCCTTTTTTTTTTTTTGGTCGCAAATATGTTCTTCGGAATCGCTTAGCTAATGGAGGTACTATATACACTGAAGTGCCATAAAAACTGGTACACCAGTCTAATACTTGGTAGGTCCCCCACAGGAGCGCAGAACTGCAGAAATGCGACGGGGCATGGACTCCACTAGCTTTTGGAAAATGTGCTGTAGGCAATGCACACCATACTTCCTGCAGACCTGCAGACCGTTCCACAATTCGGGTGTATTCCGAGGTCTCGGATTCCTATGTTCGATTGCGCGTTGTATGGCATCCCAAATGTGTTCTATCACGTTCAGATTTGGGGACTTGGGTGGGAATGGCAACACCCCAAACTCAGATGAATGCTCTTCTAACCATAATATGGCGTCCTGACACTTGTATGGAGATCTATTGTCCTGCTGGAACAGTTCCAACTCATCAGCATAAATGCAGAACATAAACGGGTGTGCCTGGTCAGAAAAATTGCGCATATAGCGTTGGCCAGTCACAAACGTTTGTAGAAGTAACAGGCGTTCCAGTGAAGTCCAGCTAAACACACCCCATACCAGTACGGACCCCCACCAGTAGGTACAGTTCCCTGTTGACAGGAGGGATCCATGGCATCAAGGGGTTTGCGCCTCACACGAATTCTTCCATCTGCCCGATTCAGTGCGACTCGTCAGACCAGGCTATTTATTTCCAGTCATCAAGTGCCCAAGCGAGGCACATAGCTCTGTGTCGTGCACCCATCAAGGAGACTCGAGTTGGGCGTCGGTTCGCAGAGCCCATATCGTGCAGGGTACGTTGCACAGTCCGGCCGCTGATCATTGTTGAAACTCCAGCATTGAATTCCGATTATATCTGCGAGAGTGTTGCACGCCTATCGCGTGAAACGATTCTTGACAGCCGGCGATGGTTACGTTCACCCAATGTCCTTTTACGGCCACAATGGTATCGAAGGTTGGAGGTTTTGCCAGCATTCTTGTAGTCACGGTACACCCTTGCAATGGTCGCCCGTTAAAATCTGAACTTCGTTTCTACCTCCGAAATACTATGGCCCATTTCACGAGAGCCAACTATGACACCGCGTTGAAAATCGGTTAAAGTGTTATTACTTGTCATTCTCCTGCCGAAAACAGCTCTGACCGCTGGTAAGGATGTCTATCGCTTTATATACACACTGGCGGACGCAACCGAGTACGCGCATAGGTGACGTTACTATGTATTTTACATAAGCTCGTCTGTACCAGTTTTTCTGGCACTTCAGTGTATATCTCACCATTTACTGCTTTTCTAAAGCTTTGACTGTTTGTAATTATTAAGTTATCCATATTTCCCAAGCTTGTTTCCACAAAATTGTGCTTCTACTGTCTTGTTTACTGATGCATACATTAGAATTACTTTTAAATAGAAGGAGATGAAGCAAAACTGTTTTTTACTTAGGTTGATGCATTATATGTCTTCTATGAACTAATTTAAGGTCACAATATTCAATATTGCATTTGCATTGTTTGTGGAGTTGCTTTCTGAAAATTTAAATCTTTAAATAATTTGAATAGGAACATAACACATAAAAACTTGAGACGCATTTATCAGATTATCATTATTATGGGAGACACAGCAGCTTCTTTATTTTGATAATTATTCAAAATCTGTCCGATGACTTAATGAACTTCTAACCTTGATTCTGGTGTCTTCCCGCTGTGCCCTTTCTCCTTGTGCCTTTACCCGCTGTGCCTTATGTCGGGGTCATTAGCAGTTGTACAAGAGGAGACGAAATTTCATACGGACAGAAAGACCCTCTACGCTTTTCCCGCTATGTCTTATATTGCGGCCATAAAAAGGCGGAAACTTTACCAGCTAGAAAATCGAAAAATACCTTTTAAGTGGGAATTACCTGATTTGTTTCTGCGATTAGCGGCGTGAAAATCTGTGGATGAATTAATCCCGCTCGTGTGCTCTGAGTATTAATCGGATTTCAGCCATTTTCAACACATTCCATCGATATGGACCATTTTCCCCAGCTAGTTTTTAAGTAAAATTTGGCGCTTTCGGGGTCCCTAAGAACAAACTAAAATTTTGTCGGAATTGAAAGCTTTTGTAGGCGTATTATCATGCGAAAGTATGGATTAACTTATCTAAAATCAGATGAAAATTTCTGGAAGAAAATGATAAATTTCCTGGAAAACCGCATTATCAAAAATAATTTTTAAAGCACTCCAAGCATTGTGGTGGGCGCGTAAGCTTAAATAATCTGAGCCTGGTATCTTTTCGAAAGTTTGATGAATTTATATACTGTATATATCATCATCTTCATCATCATCATTGTATCAATCCCCTGCTGTACGAAGGTCTCCCCAAGTTTCTTTCACAACGGTCTGTCTTGTGCCAGTCTCCTCCATGTTACTCTCGCATACTTTCGAATTCCATCCACCCATCTCGCATGTGATCTTCTTCTGGGTCTTTTCCTGTCCCTTGGAATCGAGTCTAAAATTTCGGTTGTCCATCGATGGTCCGTCCTTCTGGCAATATGTCCAGCCCTTTGCCATTTCACGGATTTTATTCTGATCATGATGTCTTCCACTCTTGTCATTTTTTTGAACCACGAGTTTCTCTTCTTATCTCTCCAGTTTACACCATTCATGCACCTCTCCATGCTGCTTTGAGTTGTCTGCAGCCTTTGTATGTCTCTTTTAGTTAAGGTCCACGTCTCTGTACCACACGTAAGCACTGGAAAGATGCATTGATCAAACACTTTTCTTTTAAGACATAATGGCATATTACTCTTGAAAATTATACTATTTCTTCCAAAAGCTCCCCAGGCAAGTTTTATACGCCGATTAATTTCTTCAGAAGTCTTTGCATGTCTCTTTTGGTTAAAGTCCACGTTTCTGCACCATACGTAAGCACGGAAAGGATACATTGAACAAACACATTTCTTTTAAGACATAATGACATATTGCTCTTAAAAGTTATACCTTTTCTTCCAAAAGCTCCCCAGGCAAGTTTTATACGCCGATTAATTTCTTCATCAATGTGACCTTCACTTGATATCTGCTGTCGAAGATAAATGTAGGTATTGGTTATCTCCAGCTTTTCCCCATCAAACGATAAATCTTCATTTCTTGTGAAAGCATTGTACATCCCTTTTGTTTTCTGAAAGTTCATTTTTAATCCCCCTTCCTTACTCCTGTCAGCAAGTTCCTGGATCACACTCTGCAGCTCTGATGGGGTAGTTGCAAAAATGACTACGTTATCAGCAAAACGAAGGGGAGTTAGATAATCTCCATTAATCTTTATACCTTTGTTTTCCCAGTTCAGTGATTGAAAGACATTTTCCAAAGTGGCATTAAAGAGTTTGGGAGATATAGTGTCGCCTTGTCACACTCCCTTCCCAATTTTTATGGGTGCTGTATTCTCAAATAGCCGAATCTTTGCACTTGCATTTTTATAGATGTTATTAATAATATCAATATATGCATCTTCAATACCGCAGGATTTCAAAGTCATTGTAACTGCTGATGATTTCACCGAATGAAAGGCCTTTTCATAATCGATAAAATTAATGCATAACGGAAGTCCATATTCCCTCGCTCTTTCAATTAGTACTCTAAGTACGGTGATACGATCTATGGTGCTGTAGACACTCCTGAATCCAGCTTGTTCTCTCGGTTGAGCCATGTCCAGTGTCACCTTCAAGCTGTGTGAAAGAACTTAAGTTAAGATTTTATAAACCACTCATAGGAGGCTGGTAGATCTGTACTTCCTGAGATACTCAATATCACATTTTTTATGTAGCAGGATCATTCTAGCATTGTTCCAATCCTCAGGAATCTTCTCTTCATTAAGGCACTGAGTGAAAACTTGGGAGAGAACTGTTTCAGTTTTTCCATTTGTTTCTTGTATGATGTCTACGGTAATTCAGTCTTCTCTTGGAACTTTTCCCCATTTCATGTTCTTGATTGCATGTGCTGTTTCTGCTGGAAGGACTGGAAGAACTCTAGTACTGGTACCTTTCATAATGTCTGGAGTACGTGTATGATCGTTTTCATATGGTTTTGCGTAGAAATATTTCACTCTTGTCAAACTTTCGCCACTATTCTTCGTTACAGAACTATCTTCTTTTCTCAGAGCCATAATCTGTTTTCTTCCCTTACTCAGAAGTCCCTTTGCTTTCTTCAGACTTTGATTGCTTTCAATTGCTTTCCTCACTGGTTCACAGTTGAATTTCCTTACGTTTTCAGTGATATTTTCTCGTACTGCCTTGCATAGCTCTATATATTCCACTTGGGAAGTCACATCTCCTTGAGTTGTCATCATCTCTCTTCGTTTTTCCATCAGCATTTTGGTTTTTCCTGATAATTTGTTCATATGCAACGTGTTCTTAGTACCAGCTATTTTTTTGCTGTTTCCATAAGAGGATCGGTTAGTTTTCTGTTAACTTCAGAGATGTCGACGTTTTCCGGCGTTAGACTTTCTAGAGCACAGAATCTGTTCCTTCGTTCCAATTTGAAGGTATTATGATGCATTTTAAGGTTGGTCATGTCATACAGTTTGTTTGTTTTATGAGCTTTGCCACGCTCAAATTTAGCATTGAGGTGCATCTTACATCTTACCATTCTATGGTCACAACCTGTGTTGAACTTGTTCGGCAAACTGCAGTCTTCCACGACAAATTTCTTGTTACACATAATAAAATCAGTTTCACTTGTCAATCCATTGGGGTGCCTCCATGTCCACTTCCTTTGCGGCTTTTTCTTGAAAAAGGAGTTCATGATGAGAAACCATTCTGCCTCTGCAAACTTTACGAGGGTATTTCCATGCTTGTTTCTGTTACCGCGACCGAATTTACCTACTGAAGTTTCGTTCTGCTGCCGTTGCCCTATTTTTGCATTAAAATCTCCCATAATGATCTTCAAGTACTGCTTTCCTTTATTATTTAGATGACGAATTTCCTCATAAAATTATTTAATCTCTTCTTCAGGATGACTAGTGGTGGGTGCATAAGCTTGAATAATCTGAGACTGGTATCCTCTGGAAAGTTGGATAACAAGTCGCGCAGCTCTGCCAGAGGAACTTTCAACTTCTACAACTTTATCCTTCTCTTTCTTGTTTATCATAAATCCAACACCACTAGTTCTACTAGTAGTCCCACGATAGTAGAAGATATATCCACTTTTCAGTTCAATGGGATCTCCTTTTCTCCTTACCTCACTTAGCCCAACGATGTCCCACTTGATCCTTTGCAGTACCTCTTCCACTTCAAGGAGCCTGGAATCCGAAGATAGAGAGCGTCCATTGTGGGTAGCTAAGGTCAACATTAGATAACAGCCTAGTCCGGTTTTCCGGTAATTCTTCCCTGCTAATTCTGCTGAAGCAATGGAAACTGAGTTACATCTTACTTCTGTTACGAAAAGTAACATTCCCAGTTATGCATCGACCCTCAGTGGCACATCCACAAGTACTTCAGATGTGACACCATCTGCTCTGAGAAGATATATCACTCGAATAGATGATATACCTAAAATGCAAATCACAGAATCTTCTGCAGTCACACAAGATTTTTTATTGGAACTCCGGAAAGGAATTAATATTGGTGTCCTACCCTAAAATACACTGAAAAAGTACAGTGCTGGGATCAAAGAATCCCTGCCTCGAGGAGCCATAACCCATTTGACTCGTCGGTCAAGAACAGTAATAGTATACCTTTCTCAAATCGAATTTCCCAACCAGCTTGTCCGAAAAGGACTCACTATTAAATCTCGTACACTAGGCATTTCTCCTCTTGCTGAGAGACTTGTTCAAGTTTCTTGTTATCCAGTTCCACCAGATGTAAAGAACTCCCTTCTACGGGCTGCCCTCAGCACCTGCGGAGAAGTGATAGGTGACTTTCGTACTCTCTCTCTGCTGCGCCTCTTGACCTGATGACTCCGAAATTTTGAGCTTTCGGAGACAAGTTAAAATGCGTTTTCCCACTCCTGAAGATCTTCAAAACTGCCCTACCCGGCTAAACCTATGTGTAGGCTCTCGTTCTTACGATATATACATTGAAACAGAACTACTCTGTAATCACTGCAAAGCATCTGGACACGCACGTCGAACATGCCCACACCTCCATCAGCAAAATATTGAAAATCCAGCACCTCTCAGACTTTCCTCCTTGAAGAAGCAATCATCACTTCACCAAGCCTCAACCTCTGATTTATCACTGGCCGGACCTACTAAAGAAACCACCAGAAATCGTTGTCCTCACTCTGAATCGAGTCAATTGACAGCCTAGCCCATTCCCTGCGAGAAAACTACACACAAGTTGTCTAAAGAATCATCGCTAGCGGATGAACAAAAGATGGTCTCTTCTTCCGGGCTCCAACGGAAAGAAGCTGCAACTCCTGTCTTGAAGAATTTTGGCTCTTTCTCGTGTACTCTACCTGATTGCAAGATTATTTACCTTTTGGTGTCTAACATGACTGAGCAGAACTCGTCTTCTACTACTTCATTAAACATCTTACAAGTTCAACCAACTCCGGACATGGACGTCGCACCTTTTCTGACTCCAACTTCATGCACTTCACGACCTGATCTCTTGAATCAGAAATAAAGTAGAGGACGCCGTCATGCTACTCCTCACTCCTGTTCCCCATGAAACTTCCATACCTCCTTCTCAAGAAGTATCAAGATCGTCGATGCTTCTGCCCTCCCAGTCGACCATCGCTGAGTGTAAACGACGTTCCAGCCGACGGACCAGATTCAGATGGGAGGAAATCATCGGAGAGCTACCTCTCCCGCTGTTGAATCTGACTGCACTACTGCAACAATGGAGTCCGAAGAGCACTCTAGTTCAGACTCTTCCTCAGAGGTCTCTATAAGGGAGGAGATGTTAAAAGCTCTTGAAAAATCTAGTGTTCTAAGACACCCCTTGCCCTTAGATTCATTAAAAGCGATACTCTGCTATCGCAATAAGCCCAACTGCTTTAAAAAGCTAATCAATCAATGCGAAGGATCATTTGTTGAGATGCTGCAGCAAATTTAGGAACTGAAAGTCTTTGCAAAGCTACAGCTCCAAACCCTTACTCATGTGCCAGATAATGTTCGCACCCTTCAAACAAAAATTCCGTCGTTTTCAGAAAACGTATATCAAGCCTCATGACTCTAATTCAGATCCTGCTCTTCCTGATCTTAACATTCAACTGTAGGAGTTTCTCTAATCCCCTTGCAAATGCTTTAGTGCATGAAGACATTGCTCACCGTGCCGCAAGAAGTGCTCCTTTTACAAAAAAACAAATTGCTCTCCTGACTCTCCTTACTCTCGGTGGAGAGACTGGGAATATACTTTTCACCACTCGTTTCTCACCTCCTCTCCTGGCGGCATTGCTATTGGATTACAAAACATCGCTTCAGTCATTAACTACAATGCTTACCTAAATTATCTTCAGCACCTTGCCTTTATTCTTGAAGATAAAACATATCATATTTTCAATATTTATATTCCTTGCGATGATTCTCCAATTGAACATCTCTTAACCTCCCTCAATAATGCTCTTCTAATAATTTCAGAATCCTCTAATGTAATCTTGGGAGGAGACTTCAACTGCACTACTGATCCTCAGATGGGCCGAGCTCCGATCCAACAAGAACATCGTCCTCGCCTCATCCAAGGTTTTCAGTGTTTGCTAGCTGACTTAACTCTCATGGACGCCTTTCGTTTGCTTCACCCAGACCATCACTCTTACACTTGGCGTTCCAGCAACCATGTTTCTTCGTCAGTAGCAAGATTAGATATATTTTATGTCTCCTCTGTTCTCGTGCCGGCACTCCTAAGAAGTCACCATCACGCAACAGCCTCTTCCGATCACTCTGCGGTGGCTCTCCATATTGGAGCAAGAATTTCTAGTCCTTCTCGATACAGACGTTGGACGTTTGACAGTACCTTCTTATATGATTCCACCTTCTGCAGCATTGTTCGCAGTTTCTTACAATCAAAAATCGACAATATCGATCCTACCCAGAGGACGCTCCAGTATTGGTCTGATACGAAACATCAACTCTTAACTCTCATCCGCCAACGTAACATGAATTTGCAAAATATTCGGTCCGAGCTGGCTGATCTCACGCTAAATGATCCGATGCTCCCGGTTATAAAAGCTGAGTTAATAACCCTCCACACTCCCATGGCTCCTCAGGCGATCTAACGATTACGTCTTCTTTATTTTACTTCTATCAACAGCTCGTATGAGTACCTCCACTCTCTCGAAAAATCTCGTCGGGAATCCACCACGATTTGACATCTACAACTCCCCTCTGGGGAGATCCCCTCAGATCCTAACGTCATGTTTTCCTTAGTACACGACTTTTTCAAGCGAACATACGGGACTGCTGATGTTAACGGCGCAACATCTGACTCCCCACTTCTTACGTCTCTTCCTCAAGTTCCAAATCATCTACAAAACAATCTCACGAATCCTTTCACCTTGCCAGAACTTCAAACCTCATTTAGATTTCTCAATCGGAATGCTGTACCGTGACCTGATGGCATTCCTCATGCATTCTTTGATGTCTTCTTCTCACACCTACTCGAGCTCCTGCTCCCGGCTTTCAACTATGCATTTAGCTACTTCAGTCTTCCACAATGCTTCACACAAGCTTACGTTGCTATATTCCCAAAACAAGGAGACCTCCTGGATCTTGCACACTAGCGCCCAATTTCATTATTAAACCTCGACTACAAGTTCTACAAAAAGCTGCTTTCACACCGTCTCAAATAACATTCTACCTCATATAGTTTCCCCTCAACAATTGTATACTCTGCCTGAACTTTCGATCACTGACAATCTTACACTCCTACGTGACTTAATCTTCCTTGCTGACCCTCAGTCCGAGCCATTGGCTCTCCTTAATATTGATCGAAAAGCTGTATTTGACAATATATCCCACGTCCATCTTTCTGCAACACTTCAAGCATTTGGTTTCCCTATCTCCTTCATCACCTCACTCCTTTCTCTCTATCAAGGAGCAACTCTACAAGTTCAGACCGCTGCCTCCCTGACAGCTCCAATAGAGTTCTCCAGAGGAATTCATCAGGGATGCCCTCTTTCTGCACAATTATTTGCCATAGATTTTTAGCCGTTCCTGCGCCTGAGGCGCAGAGAGTTTATACATCGTCTCCCTCCAGCAACATCCAGCACGAGACATCATAAAATTACCTACTCTGCCTATGCAGATGCTGCAACTGCAACTGTCGGCATTCGTTATGGCACATATAAGATGCATTCGTGATGCTACCGAATGCACCTTATATGTGTTTAACTATTCTGAAAACTAAGAAAAAGCAATGCTTGGAGTGCTTCAAAATATGTTTTCGCATTGCGCGCTTTTTCTGGATATTTGTCGTTTTTTCCCGGAAATTTTCACCTGTTTTCAGATAAGTTCTTCCTCGCGTACGCATGATAATACGCCTACGACTACTTATAGCCCATTGAATTGCTCATGATGGTCGTTAAACTTTCATTAAAAAAATGTTCGTGCTTAGTGAGAGAAGAATGAAAAGTGGTATCAAGAGTGATTCCCATTTCAATACTGTCGTTGACAACTTTAAGAGCCATTACTGTCTTCTTTGCTTCCTGGAAAGAATTAATGGCTTCTGATTATTCGTCCGAGATGGGTCCGGGTTCGAATCCCGTTGAGGCATGGATGTTGTGTTGGTCTTACGGCCCTTGCTCTCTCCCTTGTCTGGAACCAGTGGCCCTAAATTAGGGACAGGCGACTGCTTATAGCCCATTGAGTTGGCCATGGTGATCATTAAACCTCCAATAAGAAAAAATAGGAATTAATTTCTTCCCACGGATCCACCTTCTTGGCGAAGAAAATACTGCCCAATTGTAGTTCTAAGAACTAATGGGAAGCAGATCCAATGAAGTAGTCAAGTGTTTTGTTGCTGAAATCTTCTGCCCCGGTGTAGCTGACCTATCTGCCTTCTCGTTCTTGAAATGTGCGTTCTTGTAAGCATGCCACCATCAGACACTTCGTTTTCACAGATACCAAATCTGATAAAAGTCCAAGTGGGGCCATTTGAAATATCAAAAATGATGACTTACTGCTGCGATTGCCTTCAAGTTGTCCTGTAGTTTGAAAGCGCTCGAATTAGATTGGGGTCATTGATAGGAGCATCACAGGCATCTGGGACACTGTCCAGGATCAACACAACAAACGAATCAAATTCAAGGCAGGATTTGTTCTCAAGTTTTATGAACTTGAACTGCTTTCTAAAGAGATTAATCTTCAGAATGTAGAATAACTTTGACATCGCCCGGGCTATCGTGGTGGAAAAGTCCGGGAACTAGAAAGGTGATACCACGTGGAAGAATTTCTCCTAGAAAAAGCAGAGTGAGCTCCGATAACTCTCGGTAGTCTTCTCTAAGCAGATTTCCTTATTTTCTCTATAAGGTATCATTTGCAGAGTTTATTGTTTCAGGCTTGAGTAACTGTACTTCTCCGTTCAGCCGGCTGTCACTTCTTGGTTCGTATTCGCTCTGTTTAATCTTAGGCCAAAATATCAAACCATATCAATATCAAAACATTTGGGCTATAAGTTGCATCAAATAATGCATTAAAGATCATAATTTGAGTGGCGGTATCATAATTTGAGTGGCGGTAACATAATTTGAGTGGCGGTATCATAATTTGAGTGGCGGGAACATAATTTCAGTGGCGATATCATAATTTGAGTGGCGATATCTTTTCGCCTTAAACAAAATCTTCTATTTTCCTCTATTTTAATTTTAATATAAATTCCAGCTTACCCCCACTCAATCCACTCGTCTTCGTATAACTTTCTATTCTTTTCAGACACGTTAACCTTCGCAGTAATTACTCTTACCCTATTGTCATTTCACCTTATTACTCTTTCATCATTTAATTTTAATAAAATCTCTCTTCTTATGAATATTATTATCTTACTTCTAGTTATTTCATTTCTTGCAAGAATTAACATGCTCTTTTATATCTTCTTTGAAGCAGCTTTAACGCCGACCCTCTTCTTAATTACCATAAACGGGACTTCTCCAGAACGACGGCAGGATGGCATCTACCTACTTTTATATACTATTTTCGCTTCTCTACCCCTTTACCTTTAAGTCTAGTCAATTTTGTGCCGCAGATGCTGGCACAAAATTGACTAGACTTAAGAGTAACTTGATTTTGTGTATAAAGACAAATTTTTCAAAGTCCTTATTAAAAAGGATCATCGATTCCTATTTGAATTTAATTCTAGGCTGTCCTAAACACCTAGATGACGTGATTTAATCTATCAAATTAACCCTTTCCTCAGGCTTTTCTTTCTTTTTTTTTATTCTAGTCATAGATAGTCGGTTTCCCGCCATTTCAAGAGTCAAATTCTTGCGTGCTCACTTTATCGATTGGAGAATTTCCGCTCTTCTCATCGTTTTTTTTCCCTCGAAATGTCACTTTTTATTCAAGTTTTGAGGGGTCCCCCAACTGCAAAACCACCCCACACCCACTTCACTAACGCTTTACCTGTATAGGGCACCGCTGCCAATAAATTAGTAATAACCGTAGCGGCTCAAAGATATATCTGGCCTCAAGGTAAGACGCACATTTAAAACGCTGTGGCTATACATAACAAAAAAATAGTGATCCCTCTCATTCAAACATTCTTCAACCGATAAGACCCGTAATATATGGTATGTGGAGATGTCTTTAATAATATATATATATTAAAGACATCTCCACATACCACTTCATGTACATCTTGCTAATATGCTAGCAAAAGTAGTTCTTTCTGCAGCTGTTGCTCGAGTAGAACGCCAGCTCCATTCAAGCCAAATGTATTAGGAGCAGTCGTATCAAAGGACATTCGGACGATCTGATCCTGAAATTTCCAGTCAAGAATTTCCTGTAAAGCTGCTTGTGCAACTTTTTCTCTTGTTCACTGTTCAACTTTCGGAACTCCTAGAATTCCAATTTGATTTACTCCACAAAATCATGGCCTGAGACTAAAATGACAATTCGGTCTTCCTATATTGGCTTACCAGAAATATTTGGTAGTAGTTTGCCATTGAAATGGATTACTAAGGGACCATCAGACGAGAATGCGGCTTTCGTGTTTGCAGCATGTTGGGAGTGATGCTGCGTCCTCGATCTTCGAATGTTGCTCACGGATACAGGAAGTTTCGTTGCGTCCCGGAGCCAATAACTTTTTGCTGCTGCAGCCAAAAGATAGGCTACTTTCCTGTTGATGTTGTTCGTACGATCCAACTCAGAGATAAGACCTCCAGAAATAGCAGTCGATGCACTCATTTTCGCACGCTTATTGTTTTTCTGAATTTACTTTGCTGGAGCTGTGGCATCAAAGCGTATTTCTGCTTTTTTCGGCTAACTCAGCGTGAGGGTCATTAATTGGATCGGCTTCTTCGTCGTTCGATGAACTTGACAAATGTTCTTTCTCGTTCGCCTTATGCTACCTCGTTCTCTCCATCTTAAATCGTTCAGCTTCTTTCAAGGATCTCATTGCTTTTTTTATGTTCCTTCTTGGCAAAATTTATGACCACCCTGCGCATGACATACTATCGTTCCGACCTCTGGTCCGTAAAGATGTCTTCATCCTCTTCAATTTTTATCAGGTTTAGGTCATCATGGTGAGCAATGTCAAAGAGGAGTTTGACTAACTCCACAAAAGCAGCCTCTCTGGCAACCTGAGCAGAACTACTACGATTCTTGTAACGGCAAATGTTTTTGTATTTTTCCTGTAATGAATACTTGTTACGGCAAATGTTTCGGTATTTTTCCAGTAATGAATACTTGTTAAGACAAATGTTTTGGCGCTTTTCCGGTTATGAATACATATTTCTAAATTCCAATTTCCTCAGAAATTGGAATTCTTGCTTTGCTCCAAATTTCACAGACCTCCTTCATAACAGTATTCACGGCATCCGTCTGAGATATATTTCCATTTGTGTGATAATGAAAGTAGACTCTCATATTTCACTTTGTGTGATAATGAAAGTAGACTCTCGTCGGTAACACTCTGCTACCAAGACCTACAAGTGACTCGCCAATGAGGTAAATGGCAGTCTTAGAGCGCGTTTCAGACATCATAATTAGTTAGTTACGATGTCTGAAACACTATACTAGCAGTGTCAGTCCAATCTAGTATCAGTATAAAATCAGTATAACGATACTATCTTCCCCTGAAAGGATACTAGTATCAGAGAGCTGGTATCAGTTATCAGTATAACAATCCTAGCTTCTGAAAGGATACTGGCTTCTCCTTTCAGGAGAAGCTAGTATCAGTGTAACGTGGCAATACTTCAGATAGATTTATGAATTTATCAGACACATGTATCAAGTGAAAAGGTTAAAGAACAAATTTGTATCTAACATAATATTTCTTTTTTACAACAGCAATGTTGAAGGGAAAATGGGCGTTGGGTAGTAGGCAGGGTCGAAAGCGTCAAAAGTGAGGACCCAAAGGGTGCTGCGAGCGTTAGAAAGCGTTTGGCATATAAATCTATATTGGAAAACTTGAACCCTGATGAGCCTGAATATAATCCGACTCGTTTGAAGTTTTTGCGAGTTGTTTACTCATCGAAAGGAAAAATAAATTCCATGAGCACCAATAATTTATGAAAGTTGATGTTATAGCATATGGCTTTGAACCGCCCTGTGTTACTTGGGCTACTTGCTCACAGGTGGTGCCAACATTCCTTACCATTGGGAACTCTAAACGAATTGTAATGAAATGTCAGTCCAAGTGTCTTGTCAGACTGGACGGTTTATAAAGGGTATGATGCCTTGCCTCCCCCCGGCAATCGGCGTTTGGGGCACAACACAAGTAGCACGAATACTTGGATCTTTAACTCAAAAAGCCCGAAGAAAAAGCATTTGTTCTATCTCAAAAGGGGGAGTCAAAGGACTAGTGGCCGCATAAGCTACGGTTTTCAACACTGGCCGCAAAAGCGGCTACTCCCCGGATTCCAGCCCTGACCAATTGCTTGGTGGTCTAAAATACACAGCGCTGACGCTTGATTCACACTCGTATGCGAAAGCTTTTTATGTCTGTGATGCACTGCACTGTAACAAATAAGTGGTGTGATTTCGCGGATAATTTCTGGAAAAAAAATTGCAGGAATGTTGCTGGTAGGTGTCCGTTTTTTACCGAAATTTCAGTTTTAAAAGTGTTCCTTGCATCAGTATTTTGACAGAATTTCCGTTGTCAGTAATTCCGCTTATTTCAGATAAAACCATTTCGGGTTTTTCCATATTTCTACTAAAATTTCGTGACACCGTCAGATCTATGTTTCGCGCTGAGTTCCCTCGTCGGTGTGCTAAATTCACGAGCCCTTCCTCATTTGCTCCTGGTATAGAATTTCAACCAGCGGTCTTCTAACCGGGAAGCGCGTGTCTTACCGTTGAGCCAGAAACCCTCGTCATGCTAAATGGCGTATAAGGTATAACATAATTGCTCGATGATGATTTTTAGCACGTCTTTTGTAAAAAAAGATCGTGCTTATGTTACCGGTTCGTCCGTCCGTCCGTCAGTCCGTCCGCATGTATCCACGATATCTCTGCAAATACACTGGCGTGCAGAAATTAAGGACGAGACGGTTTTTCGAATGTAACGTCGTGCTGAATTACTCCACCTCGACTCAAATCATACCATAAGATCCCTAAGATTTAAGAGCATGGGACAAGTGAGCAAAACCGTCCAAATAAGGAATCCAAAGGATACAAAGGCACTTTATTTAAAAGGTAGCTTCGAGCACAACTGGACAGAAGACAGAAACGTCCATGTGACAGGCGGCTGCCAAGACAAATCCAGTCTTTAGTAGGGGATATGATCATTCCTGACTGCATTGCAGGATTTATAACGTCTGTCCATGCTGAGGACGAGGTTGTCAAGGAGCTGTTGAGGCATCGCGGCTCATTCCTCTTGTAGCGCCAATCGCAGGTGCGGAATCGTTGCTGGCGGCTGGTGAAGTGCTGACAAGCGTCTCCCGAGAAGATCCCACCCCTCTTCGACTGGATTTAGGTCCGGGAACCTTGCGGGCCTATCCATGCGTTGAATATCTTCACTCTCCAACAACTCTGCGACAGTCACTGTACGATGAGTTGTAGCGTTGTCGTCCTTGAAGATGAACTCAGGACCCACAACACCTTTAAACAGACGCGCGTGGCGCAGGAACACCTCGGTACAATAGCGGACACCAGTGATTGAACCTCTATGGGAGATGTAGAGGTCAGTACGGCTACCAAGCATGATACCGTCCCAGACGAGAACTCCGCCACCTCCAAACCGGTCCCTTTCGATGATGTTGGAGGGGTTATTGCGTGTTTCCTGCTCTCTATACGTCCAGAATCGCTCGTCAGACTAATTCGGCTCTCATCCGTAAACAGAACTCGATCCCATTGGTGATGTGTCCCGTTCTTGTGTTCCTGGCACCACAGAAACCGTCGTCTCCGATGAGCAGGTGTTAATGGCACACACCGTACCGGTCGTCGTGCAAATAGAAAACCTTTGTGCAACCTCCTGGTCACGGTAAAACGTGATAACGGACGTCTAGTTGTCTGCTGCATGTGCCTTGCGTTTTCTCCCGCTGTCTGCCGTCTGTCTCTTCTCGCCTGTAGGACAATATACCGGTCGTCCGCCGCTGTGGTTGCTCGTGGACGACCACTGCTAAACTCTCGGACAGCTGTTCCTGTCGTTTGAAATGCTCTCCAAGCTCGTGAAACGGTGCTGTGAGTGATCCCGATTTCCTCGGCCACACTAGTCCCACTTCGACCTTTTTCCAACTTCCCAATGACGCGACCTCGGGTAAAGTCATCCAGATGTCGTCTACTGGATTGCCTGTTGGCCATATCACACGGTGGCAGCAACTTGACGACGTTAAAACCGATGTACACCGTGCAATAGCTTTCACCGAATTGCTGAGCTGATCAGATTAGATCTTATGTAGAGGATTGCAGGAAGGGATTGCCTGACCCCAGTTCTTGAACAACCCTTAGAAATAGAAAGGTAGGAGATTTGGGCTAGAGTGCCCGATAGGAAAGTGACATGGAAGCGAAGTAGAAAGGGGGAGGAAGACGCCCTTATTTATTACCGGGGAGCCAGTACCCGTGGTCCGACGGTATAACGTGCCCATCAGACGCACGGCGGGTATTTAATTGTTTGAACGTTTGTACCTGCCTGGGATCGATCCTGAGGTCATCCCTATGGCAGTAACGAACGCTGACCACTAAGCCACCCGCGGCAAGTATTTCTGAACGTACACCGCCCGTGTGCTTTATACCCTTACGACCCGCCCCCTCTACGTCATGCTGCGTATATGTGCATGCCCTACCGTACCGGACCCTACCTAATCTATCTCCTGAGTGATCTTTCGGTCCGTTCTGCCTGCTCGTTCTGGTCTTATGCTAATTTCTCCTCTTCGTCGTAAATTTTTGCACACCAGTGTATTAGTCCGATTTGAAAACTTCTTTTTGCATTGGGAAGCTTGAAATATGCGAATGGCGATCCTTCATTTCGTTTTATTTTACGATAAACAATTTCGCCGCTATGAGGCGTAAATGCAGATGATGTCGAATTAAAAAATACGTTTTATTCCACATATTTGCTTCTATACATCCGATTGAAAAAATTATTTTATCTTTCGATTCCATTTGTGTCGAAGAGTATTTTAGATATTGTTACTTTTTCAAATTAGGCATAGATTTTCCGCTAGTGGGGCGTAAAAAAATTCTTCTTCCAAAACTCTGATTTGAAAATTTTGTTTCTTCAGCGGATACATCTCCTGATAGAAAATATTTTGCATATAATTTCAAATTTTTGGTAAAGCATACTTTGGCCACCAGGTGGCGTAAGCTTTAATTTTCGCTTCTGATGTACTTGCAGCAAAATATGAGCTTCTAAATTCTCGATTGAAAAAAAACGTCGTTTGTAGACCGATAGTACTTTTGTCGACAAAGCTTTTAGAAACATTTTCTTCGTAAAATAATGCATGGTTTCTACGCCAGGGGCCGTACATGTATATCTTATTTTTGTCAATATCTCTACTTCTAGGAGACCGATTTGAAAAATTCATTCTTTCTTGGATAGTTTATCTAGTGTGACGTGTTTGTCATATAATTTGAAAATTTTCAAGTAATTCATAGACTTTCCGCTAGGGGGCGTAAAGGTAAATTGTTTTTCCCCCTATATCACTGCTTCTAAATCTCCGATTTGAAAAATTCTCGATGCACCGGCTACAGCTCCTAATGGGAAATCCTTTGCACATAATTTTTTATTTTTGTAAAAAATGGTTTGGCCACCAGATGGCGTAAGTCTTAATTTCCGCTTCTGATGTATTTGCAGCAAAATATGAGCTTCTAAAATCTCGATTGAAAAAAGTCGTTTGTTGACCGATACTACTCATCTCGACAAACCTTTTAGAAATATTTTCTTATTGAAATAATGCATAGTTTCTACGACAGGGGGCGTAGATGTATATCTAATTTTTGTCAATATCTCTACTTCTAAGAGTCCGATTTGAAAAATTTCTTTTTGTTGGATAGTGTTTCCGATGCGAAATATTTTCCTATAAATTCAAAATTTTCAAGTAAATCATAGACTTTCCGCTAGGGGGCACAAAGGTAAATTGCTTTTCCTGGGTTATTTCTGCTTCTAAAACTCCGATTTGAAAAATTTTTCCTGTATCGCATACAAGACCTGATGGAAAATATTTTTTCACATAATTTCTTGTGTTTGGTAAAGAATGGTTTGGCCACCAGAGGACAAAAGTGTTAATTCTGCTTCTGATATATTTGTACCAAAATCTGGGAACCTGAAAACTCGTCCAATTTTCTTTTCTTGGACCGATACCGCTCATATGGAAAAACCTTTTGAGAATACTTTCTTCCTAAAATAATGCATGGTTTTCCCACCAGGAGACGTAAAATCACATCTTATTTTTGTCGATATCTCTGTTTCTAAGATTCCGATTTGAAAAATTCTTTCTTTGTTAGAGAACGTTTCCGGTGCGAAATGGTTCTCATATAAATTCATGTTTTTTTAACGCACAAGTCTGCAACCAGAGGGCGTAAGTTCACGATTCCGTTTAAAGCAATATCTGAGGGATTAAAAACCCGATTGAAAAACTTCTTTCTTCCGTCAGATACTATTGTTTTCCATACCGGTTCCATTGACTTTGAATAGCTTTGATGAATTTAATTTGCGTCAGAACGGATTAAAAAAACGTGCTTATTACACCCGAAAATTCGGTGTCATCTTTTTTGTTTTAGTGTGGTTTTATTTTCTGTTGGAGCTTATTATCTTTCTGAATACGTTTGCAAATATTTATTTTTTCCGTAGGACGATTTAGTAGAAATTGCGTATTTTTTATCGTGAAGTAACAGAATTATTTGGAACTCGAGATTTTTAAACCGACAATGACTTTCCATTATTTGTAAGAAAAGGTCAAAGGTACTGCTTTATAGTATTATTTCACAAAGCACCTAAATATAAAATTTACTGTTGACAACTATACTAGCTTTTGTCTTAAAAGGTCCGCATATTGGTACATAGACATCACACAATCAATTTAATATTTAAATCAAACGTCACCGTATTCCCATGAATCGTTGCTATCGCACTGGACAGCAGCCATAATGTGTGTGAGACAAAAGTAACTGTTTTTAACTAATTTGGACATGCTGATCACGAAAATGAACTTAAAACTAGCTAATTAGCTAAAGTTGTCAAGATTCCGGGAGAGTGGGAGGGGGGTGGGGGAGGGGGCAGATCAGTAGGAATGAATGGCCTGCCGCTGAAGTTCGATATATCGACCGCGTGATTTCCCACGAAACCTTGAGCGCCAATTGGATGACGCTATCTGTAGTAGTGATTGCACCCACATTTACTTTTTGTCATCATTTGCGTTGTGGATTCTGTCGTTCAAGATGCTTCGTGAATGACTAAACAGTGCGGATAATTTTTGCTGTATTGGTGGGCAAATTATTTTGTTATTACTAAAGCGACCCATTACACCGATAATAAAGAAAGGTTACAGCCTTTAGTCTAGTTGTGACATCGGGGACCAGCACCTGTATTAGATATCGACACAAATGTTGTCAATCCTGTGCAACGAATCTACGCTCTTGGTTGAAATGAGTAAGGATGATCGATGCGTTCCACAGTTTCAAAGATGATGAGGGAACCGAAAAACCATCTGAATGATTGCTACTTTTGCATAACTACTCCAATTGGAGATTGTATTTTTAAGAAGAAAAGCGACCTTTGACCAATCCGAAATTTCCTTCGGCTATGCGCCCAGTTCCTCACGGGGAAGGACTTCCTGTTCCAGACCCACTAGATACTTATACTCTGTGGATGATGAAGAAGAAGAAAGTAAGGCCAGTGAACATTCGTCACTTGTGAAAGCATCTCTACATCAAAAGTCCTGATTTCGTGCATTTTGAATAGTCTGCTCAGCTCTATAAAACTATCTACAGAAAATTGAATGATTTAGTCAGAGATCTGGAATTGCCAAAAAGTAAGGCAGAGCTGGTGGAATCTAGAATACTGCAATAAAATCTTCTAGAAGAGAACGTGAATGTGTCTGTGTTTCGTGCTGTGAAAAGAGATATGCTTCCATTTTTCAAAAAGACAGATAACTTAATTGCTAGCGTTGATATAGTGGGTCTGATTGCAGCACTCTACAAATCGACTCCAAAGTCGACGATTGGAGGCTGCTTATTGATTCGTCCAAGTTAAACTTAAAAGCCGTGCTGCTCCATAATGGTAATGTTTCACCATCGGTTCCAGTCGGGTATGCAGACCACATGGAAGAAACGTACAACAACTGGAACAACTGTTACACACTATCAACTATGGCAAGTATAAATGTCGGATTTGTGGTGATCTGGAGGTCATTGCCATCTTTGATGGGGCTACAGCAAAGTTACGCAAGGTTTTGCTGTTTACACTGTCTCTGGGACATCCGTGCCAGGACTTCCCAGTACAAGAAAAAGGATTGGCCCCCACTACAATCACTTGAACCGGGGAAAAAGAATGAAGTTAACGAATCACTTGTAGTATCCAGAAAGATTTTGTTCACACCTCTCTACATCAAACTTTGACTAATAAAGAATTGTGTAAAAACCATGGATCGAAATGGGGACAGGATTTTTTTACCTTCGTGATACATTTCAAAGTCTTAGTGAGGCCAAAATCAAAGAAGGTGCATTTCTTGGTCAACAGATGCATCAACTCTTCCGATGTAAGCATTTGAATAATATCCTCACAGGTGTTGAAAAGTTAGCTTGGAAAGCTTTCCAGCAAGCGGCCACTAACGTTGTAAGAAACAATAAGACTGACAATTACCAGGAGCTTGTAGAAATCCTCCTGCAGCTCTACGAGATACTACGGTGCAACGTGTCATTGAGATTACACTATTCACACTCTCATCTGAATTTCTTCCCGGGCTAACTGCGGAACTGTCAGAGACTAGCTCGAGGAATGGTTTCAGCAAGGCATTTCTACCTTCGGAAAAAGTTACCAAAGGAAACGAAATTCTAGCATAATATTTTAAGATCCTTTTTAGAGATGCTCCAGAAACCAATCACAATCGACAGGCAAAAGGGCTCGTCGCTATGAATGATTTGCTCTGTAAGGATAACCATAGGTCATGTACGTATATGAAAATGTCTAAAACTAGTTTTAATAGACATTTCAAAAACTAGAACTAATCTGGTGTTTTAACGACAATTTCCATATTCAGCAGCACAAACATAAATGTAACTTGGTTAAATCTCAGATACATACAAAAAGTCAAAGTCTGTTGTCCGTTGTTACCCGACGTTTTCCGTCATGTGGATATGGAATAGGTGAGAACATAATTTTCCGTTAATACATGAAAGAAATTGTGGAAAAATTTCATAAAAATTCAGAATTTTCCGTTAACACATCTTAAAATTGACAATTTACAATAACTATAAGAAAATATTTGCGGAGAGGTTTATGAATTTTTTGAATTCTCCTGGCCTACGAAAAATCCGTGAAATTCAGGTTTTCCCCGTAATTTCACTGAAAGGTTGTATCACTGAAAATGGCTGGTTAATTTCAAATATTTTTTACAGTGTATTTTGTAGTTAGAAGCAAGTAATCTGTTTAATTCGTACCTGATTAGGAGACCGGCGCTGACCAATTACGTGGTAGTTCAAAATACACGGCGCTGACCCTTGATTGACAGCTGAATGCGAAAGCGTTATATGTCTGTGCCTACGGAAAGTAGTAGCTTTGATGCTATGCATCTTTACCGACAGCAGTAAAGTAAATCCCATACAAAAAATTCGATGTAACGGAAGTATTGGCTTGGTGCGAATGAAATGTCCAGCGCGAACGAGCTGTGGAGACAGGCCCCTACCACACCGGAATGGATCCACTCGCAGGTGTTGTGCGCATTACGTCACAGAGTTACCGTAAATAGCTAGGTTCAGGCGTGGTTTAATTGGACAAAACGTGGCTTGCAAAGGAAACGTACAAAAGCCGGATTTGAGAGTCATCTTCCTGTAGTAATTTAAACTGGGCCATTGTGCAACAATTGCCGCTCGAAACGTTACCAAAGCGTTTGCGGAGAATACAACCAACGAACGAACCATTCGGCGATGGTTTGTGAAGTTTCGAAGCAGAGATACGTACCTGCAAAACGAAGCACGTGGTCTCAGACCTATTGCTGTTTCTGATAAAATTCTCTTACGTGTGGTTGAAGGGACCCCCGAAAAACTTGTCGTGAGATATCGACAGGCTGCGCTGGGTAAGGTCAGAAGGCTGTTCATGTGGCTGCCACATGAGTTGACAACTGCCTACAAGACTAGGCGTTCGGAAGTCTGCACGTCGCTTCTTACCAGGAATAAGCAGGGACCTCTACTGCATCAAATCGTCACCTGCGATGAGAAGTGGGTCCTTTTATGATATTCGAAAACGATCTGCACAATGGTTAAGCAAGGCTCAGCCTGCTGGACGGGATCCTAAGCCACCCCCGTACATACCAAGAAGATGATGTTTCTTGTCTGGTGGTCCACAGCCGGGATAATTCGTCGGAGTTTCTTGGCAAGACCGAACGTTATTGTGCTGAATTCCACTAGATGCACAACTGGCTTGACAGACTTTGCTCAATAGACACGGTGTTCTTCTGCTCCGGGAAAAGGCCCGCCCTCCTGTCGCACAACGAACGATGCTGACACTAAGTGTCTTGGGCTGTGAAGCCCCGCTTCATCCTGCCTATTACCCGGATTTGACTCCGACAAACGATCATCTGTTTCGTCGCCTTGATCACTTATAGTCCGGGAAACAGTTGATGACTTCTTCATGTCCCAGCCACAAGACGTTTTTCGGTCCGGGACCATGGCCTTGCTGGACAGATGGCAACTAGCTGTCGATACCGAGGGGGATTACTTTGCATAGGTAAGCTGTCCTATTTTTTCGTTCCCGCCGTCCACGTGTGCTGGTCCTTTGCCGGACGTTTCATTCGCACAAACCCAATGCCAGTGTCTCGCCACAGGAACAGCATCTGCCTAATTCATATCTAACTGGGCGTTCGGCCCTGACACTTCATAGCCACCCGGATGAGAAAGCGTTTTATGTCTGTGTCTACGGAAAGCAGTAGTTTTTATGCTATGCATCTTTTCCCGACAGCAGTAAAGTAAATCCCATGCAAAAACTTTCGATGCAACGGAAATGGGTTACGGTGCGTCATTGTCAAAACCATTCTTGAAATACGACTGTTAAATGCTGTCACATGAAATGACACAAAAATAACTAATTTCATTGTTACTCAACAATATATTTTACTAAACTATCGCTGAACATTATTTCATCACATTTTACATAAACGTAACAATATCTCATTGCCATCTGCGTAATGCTTAATGTGATAAAAGCCATTACGAAAATGTAATTTTGGATGCACTTCAATCTTCGGCCTCCATCGTCTGCTTCAGCTAACGCGCAGCTAGAATGCCGGGAGAAACGTTTCGCGATAGGTGGCGCTGCAGCTGCGTCGCCGTTTTTTGTTCCTTCGCTACGGCATTAGGTAATCGGTGTGTGTGTGTGTGTTGTGCGGGAGGAGTACTAGGGACGCAAAATATGCGGCGGGGGGTATTTTTGAAAGGAAGGGGTTTATTTTGTAATATGGCTGGCCCTGAAAAGGGCCTTTGCCGCCCCGGTGACGCAGTGGTCAAAGCGATGGCCTCTGATCATTCGTCCGAAAGCGGACCGGGTTCGAATCCCGGTGAGGCATGGATGTTGTGTTTGTCTTACGGCACTGGCTCTCTCCCTTCCCTGGAACCAGTGACCCTAAATTAGGGACGGACGACTGCTTATAGCCCATTGAGTTGCTCAAGGTGGTCGTTAAACCTCCAATAAAAAAGAGGGCCTTTATGGAATGTGGGTAGTTCAGGTGTTGTAAAATATTTAAAACGACGGAAAAGAAGTGTTTCCTCCTCATTGAGAACCTGTATATCTAGTACGAATATTTAAGTGAAAAACATTACGTACTAGGCAAGAACTGTTTGATTATAGCAATCATCACCTCAAAACAGTGTGCACAGGAAAGGCGACAATTTCATCGGAATAAATATTCCAGAATGTGGTCTCCCAAGTGGTCTTTTGTGAATTCCATTAGATAGCGTGCGTTTGATGGGCCGCCAATTGCTCTCAACACCTTGCGTGTGCGCCCCCGTAGTCGGATCGACGAAATTGAGCGAGTGGTTTACTGACAGGTGTTGGAAACTACAGGATGGGAGATTGCTGTATGCATCCCACTGATCCATCATTACAGTGCTTCCAGGTTGAACATGTTTCTGGATGAGCGGCAACAATGTGTGAGCAGAGCGGTTATTCTCCCGGCAGATCTCAACCCTGAATCGTTTCGAATCTCGTTCAAACATGCCAAGGATCCAGGTGTCCTCAACGAGACGACCATGATTATACTTCCGCTTCCCAACCTTCGCCTCATCCACTTCTACGATGACACCAAGACTTCCAAGCTATCCCTCGTCTTGTTCGTAGGCTACCATAAACTCTGCGACTAGTTCTCTGCAAGACTGATAATAGTCACTGACTGTCGCAGAGGATGTGGAAACCGCACCCTGGGAAGATTTCTCAATTGCATCATCGTAGGAAAATCCTTTGGCGAAAAAATATACAAAAGTCATCACCTTATCAAGAGGAATATAAGCAGCTTCAAACCACGTCCCAAGTAAACGGGAACTCTGCTCACTTTTCCCTGTAACGTGATTCTTCCTACACCTGAATTGTCCTAAACGATGACACATATCCACTCGCAAACTCATTGGATGACCTGAGGAACATCTTCGTTCCGTTGGAAGCAATCCTTTCCGCTCACACCATGTAATGCATGTTTTTTCATCCTTCCCAACGTCGTCGAAGAAACGTCTCCAGTTCCACATGGCTACTGACACAGCTACAACGCACGCTGAAAAAAACACAAGCCTTGTATCGCTTAGAACAGGCCGAATAGAAGTAAGTATATGGGATTCACAGCTCACGCACTCAGCAAACAGCGATTACGTAACACATACAGCGTGGGAGAAAACGCCGACGCAGCTGCAGCGCCACCTATCGCGGAACGTTTCTATCAGCATTCCATTGGCGCGATAGCTGAAGCAGGCGACGGGGGCCGAAGTCTAAAGTGTAGCCGTAATTTTTTTATGTTATGAAAACGGTGCGTCGTGGAATAATTGGTTTCCTCTGAGCCGGTTACTTGCTATTGACGAGGCCTTTAAAATTATGCATAGCACGATGGAGTGCAGCCTTTAGGTATCTTGGTCCAAAAGCTACCCATCTCTCTGAGTCACACACTTGCGATTTAGGTTGTTTTTTCCATCTTGAGGACAGATTTTAACTTGAGCATGCGCTGATCGACTTTCGTTGCTATATCACATTTCATCCGTGTCAGGGTCGTTTCTTACGTTTGCCTAAAT
Source organism: Macrothele yani (assembly GCA_039090855.1). NCBI lineage: Eukaryota > Metazoa > Arthropoda > Arachnida > Araneae > Macrothelidae > Macrothele > Macrothele yani. The sequence continues at coordinate 85,982,525 of CM076998.1, read as the reverse complement.
CTGAATAATACATTATAACAGGGTTCTTTGGAAAGTCCTTTTACTCCGTCTAACTTTTAAACGGCGTTTCGTACCGCCACGGAAGTAATACACTGGCGTATTACTAACGTCGTGCAGAAGTGCTCCACATCGACTCAAATCATACCATAAGATCTCCAAGATGTAAGAATATGGGACAAGTCAGCAAAACTGTTCAAAAAAGGAATCCAAAGATGCACTTTATTGAAAAGGTAGCTTCGAGCACAACTGGACAGAAGACAGAAACGTCCACGTGACCGGCGGCTGCCAAGAAAAATCCAGTTTTTAGTAGGAGATATGATCACCCCTGACTGCGTTGCAGGATTTACAACGTCTATCCATCATGAGAACGAAGTTGTCAAGGAGCTGTGCATCGCGGCCCATTCCTCTTGTAGCGCCTATCGCAGCTGCGGAATCGTTGCTGGCGGCTGGTGACGAGCTGTCAAACGTCTCTTGAGAAGGTCACACACGTGTTCGATTGTATTTAGGTCCCGGGGCCTTGCGGGCCAATCCATGCGTTGAAAATCTTCACTCTCCAACAGCTCTGCGACAGCCACTGCACGATGAGGTGTAGCGTTGTCGTCCATGAAGAGGAACTCAGGACCCACAGCACCACTAAACAGACGAACGTGAGGCAGGAGAACCTCGGTAGAATAGCGCACACCAGTGACTGAACCTCCTTGGAAGATGTGGAGATCTGCACAGCTACCAAGCATGATACTGCCCCAAACGAGAACTCCGCCTCCTCCAAACCAGTCCCTTTCGATAATGTTGGAGGTGTGATTGCAGGTTCCATGCTCTCTCCAGATGTGTATACATCCAGAATCGCTCGTCAGACTAAATCGACTCTCATCCGTAAAGAGAACTCGACTCCATTGCTGATGTGTCCAGTTCTTGTGTTCTTGCACCACAGAAACCACCGTCTCCGATGAGCAGGCGTTAATGGCACACACCGTACTGGTCGTCGTGCAAATAGACCACCTTTGTGCAGCCTCCTGGCCACGGTAAAATACGATAACGGACGTCCAGTTGTCTGTTGCATGTGTCTTGCGATTTCTCCCGCTGTTTGCCGTCTGTCTCTTCTTGCCTGTAGGACAATATACCGGTCGTCCGCCGCCGTGGTTGCTCGTGGACGACCACAGCTAAACCCTCGGAAATGCCCTCCAAGCTCGTGAAACGATGCTGTGAGCGATCCCGAACTCCTCGGCCACATTAGTCACACTTCGACTTCTTTCCAACTTCCCAATGACGCGACCTCGGGTAAAGTCATCCAGATGTCGTCTACTGGATGGCTTGTTGGCCATATCACACGGTGGCAGCAACTCGACGTCGTTCAAACCGATGTACACCGTGCAATAGCTTTCACCGAATTTCTGAGAGTACACCACCCGTGTGCTTTATACCCTTCCGACACTACACCCACCCCTACGTCATGCTACATATATGCGCATGCCCTACCGTACCGGAACCTAGTCTATCCCCCTGAGTGGTCTTTCGGTCCGTTCTGCCTACTCGTTCCGCTGTTATGCTAATTTCTCCTCTTCATCCTTCATTTTTGCCCACCAGTGTATGTACCTACAGGAAAGTGACCATGCTCAATCGATTGGGCGTGCTTGTAGCGCCCCTAGTGGAGATATAAATGTCAATAAATTATTTTGTTTACAACTGGCAAGTCTGTGACGTTACAGACGAGATAAAATTTAGGCACCGGGGATATTCGAACCTTGGAAGCGGTTCTGAGAAGGACGAGATTCGAACCTTGGAAGCGATTCTAGGAAGGACGAGATTCGAACCTTGGAAGCGGTTCTAAGAAGGACGAGATTCAAACCTTGGAAGCGGTTCTAGGAAGGACGAGATTCGAACCTTGGAAGCGGTTCTAGGAAGGACGAGATTCGAACCTTGGAAGCGGTTCTACGATTGACGAGATTCGAACTTTGGCAACGGTTTTAAGAAGGACGAGATTCGAGCCTTGGCAACGGTTTTAAGAAGGACGAGATTCAAACATTTGCAGCGTTTTTGGAAAGGACGAGATTCGAACCATCGCAGCGTCGTCAAAAAGGACAGAGACTCTGATGTGAGTTGAAGGGAGCCAACATGGCGACTCTTGCTTCGAAATTGCCGGACTGTTAGAGGTGGAAGCCACTGTCGGACTGTTAGTTTGTGGATGGGAAAGAGTGTGTGAGAGTCAGTTTTAGAGCTTTACATATTCAAATGTTTGAGTGTAAGTATGAGTTTTTTTTTGTTTTCAAAGAATTATCACTGGGGAATATATAAAAATACAAAGATTCTAGAAGTTTCCGGTAACGGAATTGAATAGAAGTATTTGAGTATGAAATAGAACGTTGGAGTACATTTTATGTACAAATCATTCTGATGAAAGTATAATTTCTATCAAGAAATAGTGTATTCAGATCAACTGATTGAGCGGGTAGTACAGGTAAATGGTAGCAATCTTGTTGTAAACAAATGTCGTCTAGAGTATACACACATACGATAATATGTAAGCATGTTGTACACATAGTACTTGTTTGAAATTAGTATATTTCGAATTGGCTTACTTAGGAAGGGCTGGCAAAGAAGATCTTCAGCAGTTAGCGGAAGAATTGGGAATAGAAGTTACACCTAATGTCAAAGTACTAGATTTAAAAAATAGAATTGTCAACTTTGAAGGTTATGAAGAGGACTTTGTGAAATAACTTTTAGCAGGTATTAAGGAGCGTAGAGAAACAGAAGAGCGCATGGAAAAGGAAGAACGTATAGAGAGACGAAAATTTGAATTTGAGCTTGAAATGCTCAGAATAGATGCTAAATGTCAGTCGCCAGGGAGCAATGTGGAGCAAACTGAAAATTTCCATAAGCCGAGATTAGAACTTCGTCATTTGATGAAAACATTTGACCCAAAAAGAGAGCGACATAAGTATTTACTTAGTTTTATTTGAAAGGCAAGCACAACAAGCGGAAATAAAAGAAGAAAATTGGGTCGCAAATTTAATGGGACTTTTGCTCTACGAAATATCATAATTGATTGCCAGAGAAAATGTAGAAGATCCTAAAAATTATGAATATGTTAAAATGTTACTTCTTAAAAGATACAAGTTAAGCCCAGAAAAATTTATATTGAAATTTGTACAACACATGCGTACATCAGAGAAGACCTGGAGAGATTTCGCATTCGAGTTAGAAAATACTTTAATAAATGGATTTCAGAACTTAAAATAGACGATTTTGAGAAGCTAAAAAATTTAATGCTCACCGATCAACTGAAGCGAAAAGTGCCTATGGAAATACGAGAACATTTCATTTCATTGATGAATGGTCTAATATTGTTTCACCTTCCATATTAGCTGATATGGTAGACAATTATGAAAGTGTAAGAGGAGAAACAAATAAATATTTGGCGAATGAATGTTATGCATCAAAAAAAATGCCAGACAGTAAGAAAAGGGCTGGAGAAAACTATGATTCGGGAAATTCTAAGAAACATGGATTTTATGAAACAAATTATGCTAAATCAGATCCAAGACAATTAGGGTCAAATCGAGTGCGTCTCGGAATGAGGAAAGGTATGATCGAAGGCCGAGGATTCAGTATTTCCAGTGTGTATCATATAATCATATTCGATCTCAGTGCCCTAAGATAAAATCACAGATCTCTGGAAGTGTAAACAGAATCAGAGGTGAAGCTGAAGGGATCTCTTGGCACCTTATACCTTTAAAGGAAAAATAAATGGTGCTATCACGCCTATTCTTCGTGATGGACTGCGAATGAGGAGCGTCAAAATGATGTTACACAAGTATTAATAATTCAGCTGTAATTATTATTTCCGCAATGTTCAAGTAGAGCAGTTCGTGAGAGGAGAGAAGGTACATCGTCATTACAGCAAATACCTCTATAATGGTGAATATATAAGCTTTCTGCAAAGAGGGTCATGCTTTTTAGTGCTGTGTGTAATGAGGATGTTACATTCATCCCATAATGGTCTATGTGTGCCGCTAACTACCAATCGGGCTAGGGCTGTCGAATGTGAGCCTGTTCTGGCATCACGTGAGTGTTCAAGCAAACGGGTTTTTAAATTACGTAGAGTTGAGCCTATGTATACTTGATCTATTTTATTAGGGTTTAAAGCTCTCAGGGAGATAAGGTACACGCCGTACCTGTGTTTGGTTTCAATGGGATCCCTGTCGCGTTTAATTAGAGTGTACAAATTGCGTGTTTGTAAACCAAAGTTTATAATAAACCTGGCGCATGCATGTTTTAAAAAGCTGGTGCAGCCGGGAAAATAGCTCATGGATCCTACGTACCTGGTAAGGGTGCGGGTTTTTTCTAATGCGGTAAATGCAAGTCGTCGATGCCTGCGGAGAATGCTGTTTACCAGGTCTTTCGCATACCCTAATTCACTAGAAATGACAAAGATTCGTTGAAGTTCAATGCGCCGTAGCCGTACAGAAGACGAATGCGTAAATGCCCGTCGCACCAGGTGGCGCAGGGAAGTCAGTTTAGCAAATGAAGGCTGCGCTGAGTTTTATGGGGCTATAATTGGGTGGGATGTGGGTTTGCAGTCCTGTTACCTGTCTTTCTCTATGTCTCTCTCTCTCTCTCTCTCTCTCTCTCTCTGTGTGTTCGCAACAACTTTTGTGAGCATGCACTCTACCCATTATTTGGATCATCAAAAATCCCTATATATTGCATGTCGACGTACCCTGATGCCATTAGGTGGGTGATATTACGTACCCTGATGCCATTAGGTGGGTCTTTCGATCACACTAGTGATCTTTCGATCACTAGTGTGATCGAAAGATCTAGTGTTTTTATCTATCATATGTTTTAACTTGTAAATACCGTTTTTAATTTGATTAAATGTAGAAGTGGTCTTCATCATTTCGTCAAAGTGGTTAATGAACAAGTTGTATATCGTGTTATGTATGACCGATGTCTACTTCCATACGAATACCTAATAATATTGTTGCCGAACGTGCGAGATAAGAACGAGCGAACTGGAAAGGTTTTGTGGGAAGGACAGCCGTCCTGTTGAAACCATATGCGGTAACGTATTCAAAGGAACGTCATCCAACCAATCGCTTACTGGACCACATAACAGCTGCAAGTAACGATGACCTGTTGAATTTCCCTCTATGAACACAGGTCCAATTACGGATGTTTGCGACATTCCATACCACACATTAAGTGACCAGTATGTTTGTCTCCTCATGTGTGCATTTCTCACATCCCAGTAGTGGGAGTTCTGGTATTGATGATTCCGCCCTTGTAGATATTGACTCGTCAGTCGATAGGATGTTGTCCACAAACCACGACTCTTCCTGTAAGGTGTTCAAGACGATGTTACAAAAGTCATACCACCTTTGAAGGTCTCCAGGCATCAGGTTTTGCACTACAGCATCACGGTAGCGATGAGCATCATGTTCATTCAAAATTTGCCACACCCGTGATGCTGAAAATCCACACGCACGTCTCACTACCGTCGTACTTTTATTTTTTTTTATTGGGAGTTTAACGACCACCGTGAGCAACTCAATGGGCTATAAGCAGTCGTCCGTCCCTAATTTAGGGTCACTGGTTCCAGGGAAGGGAGAGAGCCAGTGCCGTAAGACAAACACAACATCCATGCCTCACCGGGATTCGAACCCGGACCCCGTTCGGACGAATGATCAGAGGCCATCGCTTAGACCAATGCGCCACCGTGGCGACACCGTCGTACTACTTCAGGGATTTGCAGAAACATAGCCCAAAACATCCGCAGGATGTACTCACACACCGGCACCAATGGAACGACCCGAACGATGACGATCAGTAACTCTTCCTGTTTCTCTCAGGCACCGGACAACTTTAGCAATGGTCTGTGCAGCTGGATGCTGACGAGTGGCAAACCGTACTCTATACAACTTCGCAGCCTTTTTTGCATTGTGCTTACATTCGCCGCACCGTAAGACCATGTCACAGTACTCGTCATTCGTGAAGATAGGCATCTACCTTCCGACCTCGTACTCTGATTCGCTCTCAATTCCAACCCACCATTTATAGCCCTTCGGCTGTGTGACGTCATTTTACGTCAAACTTGAAATTAACATAATTGCGTGTTATATCACGTAAGCACGTTTCTGTTGCTGTCGCGTGCTAGCAGCCGGGCATCTGACGCTTTTTTCGCGTTTTCTTGTCTTGTCTGTAAGTGTTTCTATTGAATCAAGTGTCTTTTTGTACCAATTATACACCGCTCTTTCATTTTGTAATTGGACGTTTTTGCGTATCTCTCTTGGTTTCTGAGTTAGTTTTGCTGAGGTCCGTATTTCGCCACCAGGGGCGCTACAAGCACGTCCAATCGATTCAGCATGGTCCCTTTCCTATAGGTACACATTACTTCCGTGGTGGTACGATATGCGATTGAAAAGTTAAAGGGGGTAAACGGACTTCCCTGAAAACCCTGTATAATAATGATAATAAAAATAGAAATTGCTTTGGAAAAATTAAACAGTCGAAATACTATCGCCGCCGCCATAGTTTAGTAAATATATAATTTTATATGACTCAAATATTTTCTATCATTGTTTTCCGACAAAAAAAAAAAAAAACTTTGTCGTCGTTGGGGGAACAGTTCGTCTGTTATTACTCGTGAAAGATGTCGTGTCCAATGAAAGTCGCGTCTAAATTAGAAATCCGCGCTATGATCCGTTTTTTTGTAGGCCAAAACAGTTCGGACCCACTGAAATTCCAGTTAAACGCCAGTAAATTGAAGTGTACGTTGACAAATCATTTTCGCGACAGGCGATCGTAAAATGGTGTTCGTTTTTCAAAAAAGGACGCACCACGGACATCGAAGACTATTCTTGGGAGGGAAAACCATCAACTTTTACAACGAATGAAAACTGGGACCTCATTAACGAATTGATTCATACAAACAGGCAAATGAGAGTGGACGAGATCGCGGATGAATTGAATATTTCTCATAGAAGTGTGCACCAGATCATTACTAAGCGTCCTAAGTTTCTAAAAGTTTATGCTCGATGGGTGCCTCGTTTTCTCACAGAATAACACAAGCGCAACGTTGTCAAGCAGCTCTCGCTTTTCGGGATCATTACCACATAGAAGGAAATGAATTTTGGATCATATCTTGATCGGAAACCAGACTTGGGCCATCACTTCTTACCAGAAACAAAGCAGACTTCATGTGAGTGCAAACGTTCACATTCTCCGCCTCCGAAAAAGTGCCGAATTCTTCCTTCTGCCGGAAAGGCTATGCTCACCCTTTTATTCGACAATCATTGTGTTGTGCATTATGAATTCAAGCGGAAGGGCACCACGATTAATGCGGCATCATATTGTGAAACCCTTAAGAGACTGCGAAAGGCAATTAATCCTTTAAGTGGCCGATGTATCAAAACCAAATGGTGCCCAAACTTTTTTGCGCTTCTCAAACAGAAATGGTTACATATAGCGGGGGAGTTTTGCGAAAGCTGATTGTTTTCACGGCAAAACAATTCATCTCCCTTCATTCTTTAACGATCAGAGACCTGTCACCGGTAAGAAGTGCTCTCTTCTGGTCCTGCTTCCTCTGCTCCGTGACCCAACTCATGACGACCCGAAAAATGGTCTCCATGACCCAAGAAACGCTGTTAGTTTCCCCTGACATGAACATCATGTCACTGGGTAGAAACAATTTACTCAAACATGTTCTCTCTCTCTTTTGTAGAGTTTGTCGCCATTGTTATAACTCTTTTAGCAGATGAGCAGTCAGAAAGAATTAGTGTCAATAATCAGGGTAATTTACCGGTTTAAATAATAAAGCTAAAAGGAAAGCAACGATTTTTGGTGCTCAGGTTCACATTCCAAACGCGTTCATCCCACATTTAGACTGCGAACGCAGCCCATTCTGTTAACCCCGAGTTAATTCGTTCCAGCCGGTTAAAGATCGACGGCCAGGAAAACTGTCAAGAATCATCGTCTGTCTGCATGAGTACGCGTCACCACATTCGGCACGTGTCACGAAGGCCCTCCTTGACACATTCAAATGGCAGGTGTGCGAACATCCACCCTACAGTCCAGATCTTTCGTTTTGTGATTTCCATTTGTTCGGCCCCCATGAAAAATGACCTTGCTAAGCGGCGATATCACTCCGATGAAGACGTCGAAAAATACGACATGGTTATCGCAAGTTGGACGACAATTTTTTTCCCAGAAGGGATAGACAAACTCTTGCCACGCTACGATAAACATTTAAATAAACTAGGAGATTACATCGAAAAATTGCTCTTCTATTTGATTTGATTTGATTTATTAAATATTCTGCCATACATTGCAGTAATACTATACATGACAAAGTTTAACACAAGCAATACTTCATCACAGTGAATCTGTGCTAAGTAGCTAACCAAAACAAATTTCCCAAGTAAGTATAAACCTTTTCTAAAATGTTCATTTTCTTTTTTACATGCGCGTGCAACCAACTTTTTGATTTTCCTACGTAGTTTCTCCTGTTTTTGTTGAATCTCCTGTATAAAAAATAAATTTATTCTATCTTGGGCGCTAATCACTTTCTACTCTTTTACATAACACAGATACATGATCTGTTTTTCCGATGCGACATATCTGTATCTCAGCTACACGTGAATATATGTGCATTGTTTCTTTGCAAGATATTATGCTTTCCATTGGTTCATGGAAGATTTTCTGAATCTCAACCTTTTGTTTTTTTTTGTGCAACAAATAGCAAATGCTCCTACATTTGCTTCGTGCTGTAAAACCTTTTTAGCTCCAAAAACGTTCTGTCGTACCTCCTCAGCTTCAAAACGAAGAAACAAATGAAAAAATAATGGAATTATACAGAACCCATAAAGTTCAATGTTCTCTCTGAAAGAGGAAAAGAAAAATCAACAGACTTATGACTTTAAGAAAAGAATTAACTGCGGAGCATGCTGCATTCTGAGTTACAGATGAAAAATGCCTACCATAATTCGCATTACAGCCTGGAAATATATTATGAACATTTTGCTCACTAATGGAAACACTATACGTATATCACCATTAGTTGCGTTTTAAAAGCTTTGCCTGACTGTTATAGTTCCTCATGCTTTAAAGCCTTGTTACAGGAAGTTATGTTTCTTCCTGAAAGTTAAATGCCTTATGAATTGAAACAGCAGGAACTTAAGTAAAAACGAAGCAATTATGTTTAAATATTTCTGCGAAAGTGACTGCGATTTTAATACCGAACATGTCATTATTTGCCAAAATAGTTCATCCTTATAACCACAAAACTGAAAGCATTTTAATGCGTTACTCATGTAACAGAAAACAACAAAGTTTTAAAATTTTCATCACAATTTTAGAAAATGCACATTATTTAACCTTATTATTCGAGTATATGTTTTAGAATGAAAATTGATGTTACACCTTATTAGAAAATTGATGAAAATGATGTAATATTTTTGTTTGTGTTTTGTTTATTTGTCAGTTATTTTAGGTACTAGTTCAGCACTAAAGATATCACAAAGATACTTTTTATCTCTATAAAGAAGTCAGGTGGTTGTTCTAGACAACAGACATTATGACGAAGAAGTGGAAAATCCTATTTTGGCAGGACCTTATAAAGATATAAAGAATGATCCAACAGATAAACGTTTAAAGGAAGTACAAAAATTGATCGAAAGTTCGGAAGCTCTGAACCGAAACATAACATGAAAAAAATCATCTAATTTTCGGTTGTAATGAACACATCTATTGCATCCTTTCCGACGCGAATAAAATATTTCATTTATTCATAGTCCAAAGAACTGGTTAGAAAAAATCAATCTGATACAGTTGATAAAACGCTCAGAAATAAAAACAGCTACTTATTGCTATTAGCAATCACATAGCAATATTTCATGAAATATTAAGTATTCTAAAATACCCAAAGCTATTTCCCCGTTTCAGAACTGGAGAGCTTAATTACTGCTGTAATTAAAGCACTCCAGTTTTCATAGCTTTTCAGAAATTAACTCGAAAGATGTCAACCGCATTTCTACAGTCGATAAATAGAAACAGCTATTTATCTCCACTAGCTGTTGAAAATTATGTTACGGAAATTAAGAAATTGTACATAAAAGGTTTCTCATAGCAGAAAGAATATTCTGTAGATACCACTGGCAAAGGAACTTTCAAATCGAATAGTTAGAAGAAGAAATATAGGGGGAAACATGATGTAATTCTACATCCCTTAGTGGAAGAATTTTGCATTGTGAGAAAGTGGAAAATATGCAGAAAGTATTTTTCATAACAAGAGCTATCTAAACCGGTTAGAATAAAAGTTTAAACCTATACATTTAAAAAAGTGGTTTTGAAATTTACGTCCCCTTTGCCGGAAAGCTGTACATTATTTAAAGAGGGCAATGATCCGCATATATTTATTGTGGTGAATGACATACAACAAAAAAAATATTTTTTTCAATAGAGCTTTTAGAATTGGAGATACAGCTGAAAAAACAGATATACACAAACATCATTTAGCGACAGAACTATAAACTACAAAAACAACTACAGAAGAACAAGTACGATCTCAGATATTCCAAAAATAATATAGTGCGTCGCATAAATATAGAGACAGAACAAATTATCGAATAAAAAAGAAAAAAAGAGCTGAAATGTACACCTCATATGTATAGCAAACATAGCGTAGGACACGCAGCTGCACAATAGCTTGACGGAAACATAACAATTCCAACGCCAAGTACAAGAAAACAAAAACAGAAATACGCTGTCTTAAAAAAACTACTTATTAGTTATGAGCACCTCCGGTACGAATAGTGGAGCACGTTGTTCCGAATAACACTGAAAACCCGATTGGGCATGCTGTCCACCAAGTGATGTAAGTGTTCTGGACGGAGTGCGTACCAGCTTCGTTTAATCTACTCTTTCAATGCCACCACACTTGAGAACTGCCGTTCATTCGCATACACATCACGAGCTAGGATACCCCAGAGGTTCTCAACAGGGTTCAGATCTGGACTTAGTGCTGGCCAATCCATTACGGTCAAATGATGAGTGTTAAACCAGCTTTTCGTTGACTCTGACCGATGGATAGAGGCATTATCTTGCTGAAACAGATAATCAACACCCGCTAGAGTTTCGGCAAACGGTAGAACGTGGCTACTGAGTATGTCCTGATACGTTTCGGAGTTTTTCCGGCCTTACAGGAAAGCGATATCCGTTGTCCCATTGAACGCAAAAGCTCCTTAGACCATCACAGATCTCTTTCCTTTCTGTCTGCTGCAGAAGGTGCGTGCTTCACGTCGTAAATCATGCCAATAGCAATTCAAACCGTCACGGCCGTACAGGTTGAACTTTTTTTCATCGGAGAAAATGGTTGTGATCCACTCGTCCGTCCAGTGCATGTGGCTGCTTGCCCATAACAATCTAGCTTCCTTACGGCGCCGCGTGAGGTGTGGCAGACTGCGCATTTTACGGAGCACAATGTTGCGACTTTCCTTGATTCGTCGATGAACTGTGTCTTTTGAGACGGTGACACCAACGGTCCGAGAAACTTGATGCAGTGATAACCTTTGGGATGAAACTAAACGCATGATGGCACGATCATCTCGTTTGGTTGTCATTGGAGCCCTTATATGCCATTTTCTGGCAGTTAGCGCCCCGCGTTTCGATAAAGTCTTATAAATGACTGCCCTACACCTCCCCATGGCTTTACAAATTTTCGCTACAGGCAATCCATTTGCTCTCAGTCTCCAAATCTTCTGCACCTCCTCACCAGAAAGTTGACTGTTGCGTGGCATTTCGGCAAATGAATGTCTGACGGCAGGTCCACTGTCTTTGGTAGGCTGGACCGAATTACGGCACATGCGCGTGCGTACAACATGCTAATTTGTACATCTCATTTGCATGTCTCTACTTTACATAGTTGTCTTTATATTTATGAGAAGCCTAAAATTACACTATTTCACTTTGTGGTGTTCTTTTTACACAATCCGATCATCTCGACGGATTGAAACGTTTGTTGTAGGGTTATGTCTAATTAGGTACCACTTCAGCTTCCTACCTGTATTTGCATTGCGTTCACGGCGGAAAGTCGACTGTCTCTATATTTATGCGACGCACCTTATCTTAAATCGGACATTTAGAAGAACAGATATCGAGAAAAACAAATAAAATGTTTCCGCTCCCTAGCGGAGAAATTGTGCGTTGTTTTGGGAAAGGAAATGCGCATATCATTTCATAATAATTAATAGTATCTGATAAAAACAGAATGTTTTCCAGTCGGGTTTTCAGTCCCACAGATATTGCTGAAAATACGCTGGAACCTGAAACGTACACCAACGAGTAGCACACTTGTGCGCGAAAAAAAAAATTGAGATTATATAAAAATCCTTTTGTACCAGAAAAGTTTTCCGCTAAAGAAAGGAATTTTCAAATCGAACTCCCAGAAGCAGAGATATCGACAAAAATAAGATGTACATCTACGCCCCTAGTGGAAAAACGATGCACTATTTTAAACAGAAAGGATTCTCAGAAGGTTTTTCGTGCTAAACCGTACCGGTTTACGAAATAATTTACTAATCGAGTTTTCAAAAGAGCAGATTTTGCAGAAAATACTTTCAGAAATAGAAAAATAAATTAACGACCCGTGTTGCCCAAAAACATTCTTTATCAAAAATTATAAATTACACTGGTTGACAAAAAATTTATTGCCAAGCATTCTTCAACATATGTGATGTGTTTGAGATGGGCTGAATCCAAAAATGGCATTAGTTTTGCCGAATCGGCTCTAGTTTTTCAGAAAATGCATACGCCTCAAATTTTGATTGTTCCCCCATACTCCCTGTGGCGGCTGGCATATGAAGTAGCTTTTGATTTCTAATGTAGTCTTTGATTTTATCTTCAATATTGTTTTGAAAGATTATCCCTTGCATGTAATATCATATTTATTAATTTTTTTCTTCTTTAGCATAGAAATATGAATTCTTCAGGAAGCAGCAGCTTAAACAGTCCTAATGCATTCTGCTACATTTGCTGCGAATACACTCTGCAGAAACAAAGGAAAAACATTACTGACTTTGTAGGACAAGTATATCTTGCTTATTTTGGAATAAAGCTTGGAGACCAAGATAAGTCTTGGGCTCCCCATAAGGTTTGCAAAACCTGTGAAGACTGCCTACGACGGTGGAAAAATAGAGAAAGGAAATGTTTACACTTTGGTATGGGTCTGGTACGATTCGTCCAACGACGATTGTTCCAATGCCGATTCGTCCAATGCTGAATCGTCCAAAGGGACGATTCGTCCAATGGACAGTTGGTCCAAAGGTACGATTCGTTAAATGGTACGATTGGTCCAATGCCGATTGGTCCAATGCCGATTGGTCCAATTCCGTCGTATCTGTCCGAAGTGTTACTCGAACTATAAAAGTCTCATCTGTTCTGATTCTATCTCCGAAGGCCGCGGGTGGCCGAGTGGGCAACGTTAGTGACTGCCACGGGAAGGGCCTCAGGTTCGATCCCAGGCAGGTGCGAACGCTCGATCCGCTAAATACCCGCCGTGCGTCGGATGGGCACGTTAAGCCGTCGGACCCCGGGTACTGGCCCCCGGGTAATAAATAAGGGCGTCTTCTTCCCCTTTCTACTTCACTTCCGTGTCACTTTCCTATTTCTAAGGGTTGTTTAAGACCTGGGTCAGAAACTCCCTTCCTAAAATCCTCTACATATGATCATGATCATTCTATCTCCGATGTTATACGAAAGAATTGGTAGTCCAAATAATGTAAAAAAATGTTACATTTCATGAGTAATATTGTGGTTTCAGATTTTTTTTTTTTTTTTTTTGGAATCGCGTTTTCTTGTTATACTGTCCTTGCTGCCGTATGAAGTTACTGATGTACGAGCCGTTCTATCAACTTCAATGTTTCTCTTTTGCATGAAATAATATAAAATACTAGTGTTCCATTTCTGTTTGTAGAATGCAGTGGGGTTTTCCGCCAACTGCCCAATGGAAACAACTGGTCGGGGTTTGGACAGAGGCCTTTTCAACAGTTTTTATTCTAGCGATGTCATATTCATAACGTTTACATATTAGATCAAGTTAATAATATTGCGCTTTTACTTAAACACGAAATATTAATTCATAGGCCTTTTTAACAGTTATTATTCTACCGATGTCATGTTCATAACGTTTACATATTAAATCAAGTTAATAATATTGCGCTTTCACTTAAGCACAAAATATTAATTCATAGGCCTGCGGCCTAGGTGCCATGCAAAGACCTCAGAAATGATACGATGAATGCCTTTTAAAATGTTTTATAAAATATTTACAAATACCAAATATCTAGGTTGTAACTTAAAATCTCAAAAGGTCCGCGACTTAGGTGCCTGGTAGATAGCTGAGAAATGATTCGTTGAGTGCCTTTTATAAGGTTTTATAAAATGTTTACAAATACCAAATATCCAGGTTGCAACTCTCAAAATCTTCTAAAAAGGCCCGGGGCCTAGATGCCTTGTAAAGACATGAGAAATGATACGATGAGGGCCTTTTATTAGGTTTTATGAAATGTTTACAAATACCAAATACCTAGGTTGTAACTTAAAATCTTCTAAAAAGGCCCGGGGCCTAGGTACCTCGTAAATACCTGAGGAATGATACGATGAGTGCCTTTTATAAGGTTATATAGAATGTTTACAAATACCAAATATCTAGGTTGTAACTCTCAAAATCTTCTAAAAAGGCCCGGGGCCTAGGTGCTTCGTAAACACCTGAGAAATGATAGGATGAGCGCCATTTATTTGGTTTTATAGCATATGTACAAATACTAAATATCTAGGTTGAAAATTAAAATCTTCAAAAATGCCCGCGGCCTAGGTGCTTTGCTAACAGCTGAGAAATGCCCCATTGAGTACCTTTTACCAGGTTTATGTAAAATGTTTACAAATACCAAATATACGGAAATTATCTTTCTAAAAGATATAAAGAGGAGAATAATTCAAATTATCATTCCTTTCTGGAAAATAAAAAAGTTTACCGTTGGTAAGATGATACCATTGGACGAATCGGCGTTGGACCAATCGCACCAAAGGACGAATCGGACATTGGACCAATCGGACATTGGACCAATCGTCGCTTTGGACGAATTGGCATTAGACCAATCGTCGTTGGACGAATCGTCCGGGACCGCTTTGGTATGCCTATGGTGTGGAGAAAAGCGCTAAACCTCCAAGATGATTGTTATGATCTAATACGAGAATTCAACCTTTCAAAGCAAGCATCTGAACTTTCAGCATCCAGGAAAAAAAGAAAAAAAACTGTTTAAAGCCGGAAGTTAAAATAACAGCTTATCGGACAAGAGACGATGAAATTCTTCTTTACTTCAGCTAAGATGAAGAACTTGTATACTGCAATAACATTCCTGAGCTTATTTCCAAATGGGGCTACCGGACAATCGACCAGAAGATTGGCGGATATTTATAGACAGCTCCACCAGAAGCTTAAAATGTGTTTCATTGCACAATGGTAACTGCTATGCATCTCTTACAATTGCTCACTCAACAAAACTTAAAGAAGAATATAAAAATATCAAAAAGGTCTTGCAGGAGCTCTGCTATCGTGAGCACCAGTTGTTTATTTGTGTTGATCTAAAGATGTATAACGAAGTAAATTTTTCCGTCATTTTTGGTCTACGCCAGGATTCGAACCCGAGTCCGCTTATTCCGGAACAAGTCGCTCTACCAACTGAGCTATGCAGACGTTCATTCTGATTGCTATCTGCCTTTATGTCGTGTGCGTCCTGCTGGCAGGTACGTCACATCTCCCCCCCCCCGAAAGAGGGCCGGGGGCATGGCCCACGGGTCAGCCGTGACCATGAATCGTTGCAGGCAGCCATCCACTGTAGAACGTGCACTTAAGAACTCCCAGTCCATCTGGTGTGTGGAATGCAATCGCCACACACATTGATTTTTCGAAGCGTTGAAGAAGGGATTCTCTTATTTTTCCTATCTCGCGGTGTGGGAAGAACATCACACCAATGCGAGATTTTGAACGGTCGGATCATCCGGATAGTTCGGGCTCCATTATAACGAAGTAAATTTCTCCGTCATTTTTGGTCTACGCCGGGATTCGAACCTAAGTCCGCTTATTCCGAAATAAGTCGCTCTACCAACTGAGCTACGCAGACGTTCATTCTGATTGCTATCTGCCTTTATGTCGTGTGCGTCCTGCTGGCAGGTACGTCACAGATGGTTAACTTCTTGCTCGGGCAGCAAAGTGGACACACAAAGTATCCTTGATTCATCTGCTTGTGGGATGGTAGGGCAAAGCAAGATCATTGGAAAAAAGTGACGTGGCCTTTAAAGGAAAACAGGACTGTAGGTGCAGCTGACATCATTAACGAGCCATTGCTTGACCGAGAAAAACATTTTCTCACAACATTCCATATCGAGCTTGGACTGATGAAGCAATTTTTAAAGAGCTGGACAAAGATGGAGATTGCTTTAAATACATTTGTAGATCGTTTCTGGGTGAGATATCTGAAAAACTTAAAGCAGGGATGTTTGATGGTCCTCAAATTCGTAAACTCATCAACGATTCGAATTTTACCAAATTCATGAATGATGTTGAAACATCTGTCTAGTGTCAAGAACTTCTTGGGTAACCACGAAGCAGACGATTATGAAGAATTTGTGCAAAACTTGTTCGCTAACTTTAGCAATTTGGGTACTAATATTAGCATAAAGGTACACTTTCTTCATAGCCACTTAGACAGATTTCCAGATAAGCTTGGTGATTTTAGTGAGGAACAAGGAGAGAGGTTCCAACAAGATATCAAGCTTATGAAGGAAAGGAATCAAGGCAGATGGGACAGACACATGATAGCAGACTACTGCTGGAGCCTCCAACGTGATTTTTCTGATGATCCACATAAAAGAAAATGGTACAAAAAGCGTTTTTCTATGCATTCTTTGTGAATATCTGAATTTCTTTACTTTTTATGTGTTACTGTACTGAAGACTACGCTATTAGGTATTTCATATGTTTACTTCTGCATGATTTGAGACAGTTTCAATGTAATTTATGAGTAGGTTACGCCTCTCCATTACATTTTTTGCATATCTTATGTTTTCAATGGGGCCTCCATTATCACTAAAAGTACAGCCAATCTAGAAAAAGTAATGCCATATTCGTAATCAGCGCCACAAAGTCAGCCTAAGACCGCTGAAATTTTGTCGGCAATAAAATCATTGCTGACCAGTGTTATATGAGGAACATTTGTCACCAGGTACTGTATCTTATGCAAAAAGTATTTTTCAAATAGGACTTTCAGAACCATGGTTATTTGGAAAATAACAAATTTCCTTTACGCACCTAGAGAAAAACTTATGTATTTCTTGAAACAGAAACTACCGAAAATAGTCTTCGTTATGATGAGCATCGAAGGTACGAAAAACATTTTTTCAATCGGGTTTTTAGAGGTAAATATATGGAGTAAAATGCATTTTGAACTCGATAGCATCTCCATTTACTCCCTCCCGCGGCAAATGCATGCAGCGGAAAGAAAAGAGGAAAGCAAGTAATTAGTTTCAAGGACTGTTGTTTCAAGCGGCGTTAAATTATTTCTTGTTATTCATGAGAATGGAGTGGGTGTATTTCACGGCTGAAATCTAGTATTTCATGGCTTAATCTGATATCTTCGTCGACTTGGCATTTCATTAAGAAATTAATTCGCTTCTCTACATATGGCTTTTTTCTTAATATCCCCTTAAATAACACGATGGCGATAGCGTCGTCTTCAACTAACTGGTACCACGAAATGCACAGCACGTGTTGCTTCTGAGCATGCGCTGACCCGTT
The DNA here is from genome assembly GCA_039090855.1 of Macrothele yani. Classification (NCBI taxonomy): domain Eukaryota; kingdom Metazoa; phylum Arthropoda; class Arachnida; order Araneae; family Macrothelidae; genus Macrothele; species Macrothele yani. The sequence continues at coordinate 85,964,677 of CM076998.1, read as the reverse complement.
GCTTCCACCTGGTGTTGGGGGTTTCATCGTTTGCCAGCTATGGGCCACTAGTGGTATTGCGTGGTGGCCCGCAATTCACGGCGATGCTGCAGGGCCATCAATAGCTCTCCAACTGACGGCGGTGCCACCAACGGACCGCTACCGGGCCGTGAGCGGCAGATTTCTGGCAGCAGTAACCATCACTGCCAGCTGGTGGCCAGCAGTTTCCCAACACTTGTGTTTTTGCTGGGAAATAAAAATGTTTCGATTGCCACAAAACTTTATCATGTTGTTCCGGAGGTATACTGAACCGTTTCTGTTGAATAACATCGAAATGGGGTCAAAGGTCATGGCACATGAGCGAGATTTATTCCACAGCCATTATCCTCATAACTTGACTAAAATACTTCTAATGCGACAAAACTTTAGTATGTTGTTCCGGAGGTATACTGAAACTATTATGTTTAATATAATCGAAATTAGTGTCAAAGGTCAGAGCACAGGAGCAAGAAAAACTCAAAGGTCAGGGTACAGGAACACAAAACTTTAGTATGTTGTTCGGGAGGTATATTGAAGGAAACAATAGTCAAGGTTGGGAGGAGGGCTTGTCTGCGCGAGATTTCTGGTATGTTGGAAAGCGTATCATGATCAATGCATTGCATGATTTTACTAACTTGTTTTCTCATACAGACACTCCTTAATCTGATCCTTACCATGACTTCCTTGGCCTTTCTCTGCCTTTCCTTCCTGCCACTTGGGCTAAAATAATTCGTAGTAAACATCTCATCACTCATTCTTTGAACATGTCCAACCCCCTAAAAATATTAGTCTCTACCATGCTAAAACATCTTGCTTCCCATTACACAACTGCAACAAATCTTTCCTTTCACGATCCGAACGTGTCTTGCCACAAACCCCCGTAAGTAACTCATTTCTCTGGCATACAAACGACTGCTATATCACTTCTGTAGTACCTAGGTTTCACTGCCATACATCAGAGTAGGAACAATTACACTTTCATACACAACCACGCGGAACTCTATTGAGAACCTATCATTCCTGTGAAAACCTCCCAAAGCAGCTATGACTTTCAATGAAGAATTCACCCTCCTACTAATTTCACCATCCAATTTGTTCTTTGTGTCGAACATGCTTCCTAAATACACAAACTCATTCACCTGGTCAATCACTGTGCCATTTAGACTTATTATACATTCAGTACTACCAAGTCCTCGCAGTTTTCCCTTATTTATACTCAGTTTGAACTTCAGCTTAATTTTTAATACTAAATCCTTTCCCCCTAAATTTAGCACTGTTACCATTACTGCAGCTACATACATTTTTACGTACAAACATTTTATCTAAAATAGAAAATTTGGGGAGTTGCTTCAAATTCATGCATATATAGTGTGACGTACATACCTCAGAGGCGACGCATATGTCAAAATGGCAAGTTGTAGCGATAAGCCGAGATCGGTGTAGTTTTAACGGTAGAATATCAGACTGCGGAGAAGAAAGATGTGGATCATCCGAATCCGAATTCCATTACCGGTAAAGTTGGGCTTTTTTGCTATATTGGCGCCCGAACGAAGAATGTGCTGTATCTACTGGCAGCGAGTTTCGATAAAAATGTGTATGATGCTTCTTCCTCACGTCGTGTGGAATTAATCAGAATTCCTTCTTCTAGAGTGAGCTCCTTCAAGCACGGCTTGCTGAGGAACCGAAACCTGAGATTTCGTGACCCCACTTATCTTAGGGGAGGGAGATATATGTGACGATCCTACCCCAGAGGTGACGCTCATATAAAAACGACAACTAGAAGCGATAAGCCTTCGTCGGAGCAGTTCAACAGTAGAATATATGACTCCAAAAAAAATTATTCGAGTTCGAAACTCATCTCCGGCAAAATTAGGTGTTTACTCTATAATACGCTTTCTAAAATTAGAAACTACCTACCTCAAAGCACGTCTCCTCTTCCCAGGCCACTGAACATCGCACATGCAATCGCCAATTTTTCTTGATTGAGTTCCGTTGCAGATTTTATTACATATGTCTTCTTGGGATTCAGAAGAATTTCCCTCAGTGGGAATAAATATAATAAGTATCATAAATATTATGATCTGGACACTTCCAACTGTAAGTATTCCTGACAGATGCATACTACCGAAGGAAATGTTGATTTCAATGCCACTAGCATGCTATTTCATTTTCAATTGCGCTATGTACTCTTCACGGAACAGCCTTGCACTTCCGAGTGGAAACCAACGGGAATTTCGTCGAACGAAATCTAACGGCACAAGTCAGATTGTAGCTTCCTCTCTTGAATATTGCACATGTTGTGTTTACTTATCTTCAAGCAATTTATATCAATATCCTAAATGACATAAGGAATCACCGTAGTTAACACAATATATGATTTACCAACCGTCATTCAGCAGATATTACTAATGTCTACTGGCTACAGCGCAAATTCTCTCACATCATTTTATGTACGAATAAGCTGAAGTTATTATCTCAATGACTTCCGGTAGGAGAGGAAATGCGAACAATTTAAGAAAGAAAAACAACCATTCAGAAGCCAACTGCAACCGCTGCTTGTCACAAGGCATCATATAAAAACCACTTGGAAAAATTAACAATGAAGGAAATGTGAATGTTTAAGATAATGGACCGCAGCAATATATGAAGTAGAACCCGCTTATGACGAGCCCGTATTTAGCGAGATCCCGGATTTAATGAGAAACACAGAAACTTTGTTTTATATAATGTTAATTCAAAGCAAATGTGATCGTTTTTAACAAAAAAAACAGGTATCCTAAGTTCTAATTGAGCCGTGATCTTGGAACCAACGAATTGCAGATCTGAGAGCTGGTATGAGCGAGTTCGTGAAAGGCCGGGTACGGGTTCAATCGATGTGTTGGATTTTTTATTTGGCAATGGCTCCTTTCGGGTGTTCCCGATACTCGCTAGTTCGTTGAGCTGTAGCCTTCTTGAGGCTGTTACATTCCTCATCACTTGCTTTTGTCTCTCGTTTAGATTTTCTCCACTTTTGTTGATTCTGCGAATTCCGCGGCATTGTCGAACATGTTAAACCTTCCACACGAAAACAATTTTTAAAATGTGCAGTTCAAACCACAGCGAAATGTTCTTCATATATTTGAATAGATCTCGTCGAGAGCTTTAAAACGCTACCATGCACAGTCGTGTTGCCCTCATGGTTGCAGAGATAAACTGAGTCAAATGCGGAATCACACACAGAAACGTTGCAACATCTCCCCCGCGTACAAGTACCGAGGGGAGTTCTATATGCTGTTTACGAATATGCTAAGACGATTAGTGTGCGGCCATTATTTTTAACACTATGATGATTTGAATTGGGACATATTTTTGTCACGGTTGGTTGGCCGTAAGTCGCTCCATACTATACGCGGACTTAGACGTAGTCCTACGCCGCCCCGGTGGCGCAGTGGTCTAAGCGATGGCCTTCGTCCGAAAGGGGTCCGGGTTCGAATCCCGGTGAGGCATGGATGTTGTGTTTGTCTTACGGCACTGGCTCTTTCCCTTCCCTGGAACCAGTGACCCTAAATTAGGGACGGGCGACTGCTTATAGCCCATTGAGTTGCTCACGGTGGTCGTTAAACCTCCAATCAAAAAAAAAAAAAAAAAAAGACGTAGTCCTACGTCAAAAAATCTAATGAAATCTCGAATTTAACGATGGAAGTGGAGAAAGGCTAAGATGATAACTTTTAAACAGTACTTAAGTGAATTCCGCATTTAACAAAACAAAGAAAATCAGCTGCGCGCTGTACTGGAATTGAAGAATAAAGTGAGGGCATAAAGGACGAATTTGTGGCAGTGTAGAAGAATTGGCGGGCTGTAGGGATCGTCTTGAATGATGAAGTGATATTTCCTAACTTCACTTCTCAGCATAATATTTCTTACAAAATTTCTCATTCAATGAAATATTAAAACTCTTGGAAAAACCATATTGAAACGCTCTTCGAACCTCATTTCAGTATTCCGTTTAAAGCACTGATCCTTCTTAATTTTGTAAAGCATTATAGCCCACCTATGTGAAAAGGCGCGGTTATTATTGATGTTCGAACAAACAATAATTATCCGTATAAAACTTAGGGTTATTAGATATTTATCTGAAATTTCTAGATAATACCGTTGTACTTAGGAACACCTGTCTCGCCGTGTACAGGGGCATTTTCCGAACAAATATGAGACGGTTATTTCCGCTCTGGTCTTTCGCAATTTCTAGTACTATGGTAAACGTTAGCCAAATATTTTGACCACCAACACTTTCCAAACTAACAGACCGTCGTCCAAAGAATAGATAATAACGCTGCTGGTTTGGCTTTCAGCATGAATGTGGAGATATGTGAGCTGGTGTTGTGGCACGTGTATGGAGGAACTGCAGTTTCAAAGAATTTCAGACGGAAATGATCATACACACACAATTAACGTATATTAGAAACATCAAACAGAAGTCATCACTCTTTCCACGTTTATAAGTGAGTCACGGAAAAATTATCATCGACCGCCACCAAGAATCGAACCCAGGGTCTTTCAGTTACGTGGCGGACTTGCTACCATTGCACTACAGTTCAGTTGCTGCTTATCTTCTTTGGTGAATCCCCAGCATTGTGCTAGGCTCCAAGAAGCAATCTGCCATGGGGTTTGGCAGTTAGTTGTATGTGAGTCTGGAGAACTCGAGGCCGCTGTGGTGCAGTCGTAGCGTGTCCGGCGCGTAACTGGAAGACCCTGGGTTCGATTCCCAGTGGCGGCGGAAGATAATTTTTCCGTGACTCACTTATAAACGTGGAAAGAGCGATGACTTATGTTTGATGGGAATTATCATTGTTCGATGGGAATTATGTGTGTCCTTTTATGAATGTATAATCCTGGCTTGTGTGAAAGCTAAACAGTTGTGAAGTTGAGAAAAACGGAGGAAATGTAACAGCGAAATTTTCAAATAGTGAGCAAAATTACTGTATCAGAGACAAGTGGAACGGTTCGTGCATGACGGCTGGAAACCAGCGTGAATGCCATGGCCTTCCAGTATACTGCGTTACGCTGCAGACTTATTCCTTCCTGGTGTGGCATCACCAGAGAAGAAAAGTCACGTCCTTTATGACACGGAGAGCAGACGAAAATTTACATCGCGGAGTGCAAAGCCAAATTCCCTTCAACTTGCTTCCTCAGTGAGTATGTAATAGAATCGTCGTTTCGTTGATTCCCATGTACGAGCACAGCAGAATAGAAGACACGGGTAAGAAGAGAATATCCAACTGTCCTGGTGATAGAGAACCTAATGGTCAGAGGGATAGGCATCTGACACGTCATGGGACATAACACCAGTATCGAGTCCCGGATGATGCAAACCAGAAGCGCTCTCCTTCCCCGGAACCAGTGACCCTACGTCAGGGATGAGCGACTACTTAACTCTCTCAGAATTGCTGATGATGGTAGATAGATCTCGAAAAAAAGATACTTAGATAGTTAGTAAAGGATTTATATGTCAGCTGGTTGTGAAATATCATGTAGTAAACCAGACGCTTTTCTACAAAAGTTTTAAGATTGGGATATTCACATTAATTAAGCATTTTGATATTTATAAAAATAAGAAAGTATAATAATATTGACTTCACATTGGACTCATCAGATCGACAGGTACAGCGTCGATTTCCGAAGGTTAGTGTACAGACGTCGACAGGCAATTTCTCATTCTGTTATGACTACTAGAGAGAAACAGTTCTGGATGGTCGTGTGTAACAAAGCTTTGTTGGTCTGATGACACCAGATATCTGTTTCACAACGTCGACGTTTCACGTGCTTGGGAATGTGACATATGACATCTTGAATGGTATATTAGCAAGTGTAATGAGCAAATGAGAGTCCAGAAGCATTAGGTTACAACGGGTATCTCGTTGTTTGTTTGTTTTTAACGGCCACTATAAGCAACTCGTAGGGCCGTTAAAACAAAAAACTGGGTTGCTCATGAGCAACCCACTATGAGCAACCCAGTTTCTCGTCATAAATCTGGGACCACTGGTTCTAGGGACGGGGGCCTGCCAGTCCTGTAAGACCAACATGTGAAACATGCCACGTGCGGAGCTTGAACACTGTTCCATCTGGGACGAATGCTCAGACATCAGTGAATTCAAACACCTGGTCATCCGAATGTCTTTCCCGTTTTTCGAGTTGTTCACATAGATGACGTTTCGTCAATATTATTTTCTTTGCCGGATATAATACATTCTACACCAAGTGACCACCTACTCTTTTATCTTGAAAACCAGAAATTTTATTTACTCCATAAAATACGTATTTATTGCTCTATTAAAAGTGGATACGGCCCGTTGACCACGTAAATTCCTAGAGGGGGCGCTAAGTCGACGGAGCTAGGCATATACACTGAAGAGCAACTGAATTAGAGACAGCTGGCATTATGCAAATGTGGCGCTGTGGGCAGCCCTGTAAACGGAAACGACATGACGTATGCAGCGATCCGACAATATAAGGAGTAATGCGACGGGAATCAGTCAGAGTCGGACGTAGTATGGGTAAGACGAAGGATCTAAGCGCATTTTATCGTGGGAAAATTGTCGGGGCCCGACGAATGGTCACTCCCTCTCGGAAGTCGAGCAGGCACTGGGATTTTCACGAGCCACTGTGTCACGGGTGCACCGTGAGTACACCGAATCCGGTAAAACTATTCCTGCAAGGGCCAAATGCCGTGGACAACAGCGTGTGGATGAGCAGGGTCAACGTCAGCTAGCTCACATTGTAACAGCGGATAGACGGGCCAGAGTGCAAGAAATCACTCGGCAATTTAACGCTGGTGCACGAAAACGTGTAAGCAGCCACACCATCCAGAACCATCTCCTCGCTATGGTGTACAGAAGCCATCGTCCCACGAGGGTACCGCTGCTGACCGCACATCACATGGTGCAAAGATTAGGATGGGCGTGGGAACATCGCCACTGGACCCTAGAGATGTGAGAAAATGTTGCCTGGACGGTTGAGTCGAGATTCACGTTGGTACATGCGGATGGCAAGATACGACTACGGCGCAAACCACATGAAGCGATGGATCTTTCTTGCCAGCAGGGTACTCTTCAAGCTGGTGGGGGTGGCATTCTCGTCTGGGGACTGTTTACGTGGACTGAAATGGGAACCCTGGTACGTGTCACATCGTTCCGCACAGGTCAACGTTACTGGGATATCCTGGACGACCATTTGTTCCCATTTGTGCGTCTTCAACATCCCACTGGGGACCTCATCCTGCAAAAAAACAATGCACGTGTCATCGCTCCAGAATTGTATCCGAATGGTTGGATGAACACTCAACCGACGTGACCTCGCTTCCTTGGCCAGCTAGGTCACCTGACCTCAATCCCATCGAACACATCTGGGATACCATCGAGAGATATGTTCTAGGCTCTGATCCTCCTCCATCAAATCTTCGTGAACTGTGGGAGCTTGTTCAGGGGTCGTGGATCCGTATGACTTCCCAACGCTTCCAGTGTCTTGTCGAGTCCATGCCGAGCCGAATCGCCGCCGTCATCAGGGAGAAAGGTGGTGCTACACGTTACTGGACAGGTATCTCTAATTCAATTTCTCTTCAGTGTATAAATTGTGAGTGGAGCAGCACATAGTAAAATTTGGAGGGCACGCTCGCACTTACGTGCTATAAAAGCAGACTACCAATACCACTCAAAAGACTAATCGGAACAAAGATTTGCCTGGTGCATAGACCTTGCAATTTGGACGTCGAACGACTAGGAAAATGTGTACTGGTCTGACGTGAGTCACGATTTTACTCCACTCCGTAGATGGTCGTGTAAGTACATATTTGGATCAAACAACATGAGACACTCGGTTTATCCTGCATGGTCTCCACAGAGTTAGCCAGTAGAGGCAGTTGTATGATGTGAAGCATGCTCACCTGGCAGGAACCTTGACCCCTGGTGCATGTGGAACATCGTATGACTGGTGCCCACTATCGTGAATTGTTTGCTGAATCTATACACCCAGTAATGTGGCGCTTTTTCCCGAATGGCGGATTTGTCTTCCAAGATGACAATGTTCAGAGCCACAGGTCCAATGTTGTACAGGGATGGTTTGAGGAACACAGTTCAGACTTCCAGAATACCAACTGGCCTCCAAACTCCACCAATATCAATCCGGTATATCTGGCGTCTAGATGCACCAATCATTTCTCTACCTGAATTCAAGGCTACATTATACACAGTTTGATTGGCCATACCTCCCAACTGCTTCCGGAATCGATGCAACATCGGATACTTGAATCGATGCCACGTTGGGTAGCTCCTGTATTGAAGGCAAATGGAGGACATATGAAGTATTTGATAGGTGGTTACAATTCAGTGATCACTCAGTGTATTTCTTCCAGGTACCAGGAAAGTGGAAATTTTGTTCGAAGTGATTCGCTGTTCAATGGATTGTGTCTGTTGTTCATTGAAGTGAGTCTAAATATAATAAATAAACGAAGACATCGCGCTTTCCACGTTTTAGCAACACACAGCAACCGAATAGCAATTTTTGGGTTGCTGTGTGTTGCTAAAACTTGGAAAGAGCGATGTCTTTGTTATTCACTGATGCCACGTCTTTGGAGGATTTTCACGTGAGTCTAAATATGGAAGAAATTCTTTGATCAGACTAATGCAGATGGTTCACTGCAAAATTGCGCCATAGTTATAAAAATGCAGATAAACCAGTAAACGTTTTATAAGAGCGTTTTATAAGATGAAAACGCAACAGTGATCACAAAATTTTCGGCAAAGAATGGTTAAAGAGCGGAAGAAATAATATAACTTCGAGGTTAACTTTTAAACAGGAAGCTTTCGTCCAATTAGCATGCTCACGATCCCACCAGTTCAAGTGATATACATCTATCTACAATGGTATCTTGTTTGATGTCTTTGATTTCTACAATATCCTTAACACAGGATTCTGTTTACTGTTGCATAGTTCCCTGTTTGTTGCTAGAGTGTGTGTTTTTAAAACATCCCGTTGTTTGCTGCATTTTAGTTCTGTAGCTGTTTGTGCAGTGCTCAAATGAATTACAGGTGCTAGAGATATTGTAAAGAAAATCACGTGAGACTGACGTTGTCGAACGAATACTACACTGAAGTACCAAAGGTTATGGGATAGCAGTATGCAAATTTTTAACTGGCGCTGCCGTCGTATAAAAGCTTCGACACACGCCACAATTTTTATCATGTGCGAAGTGTAAACTCGTGAGTTAGGTTGAAAGTACGATTACGAAAGTAGGACGTCGGCTTGCCATAATCCTACTGGCCATTACAACCGCCAGTAGGATTATGGCAAACGGACGAGAATTATCGGTGTTCGAACGAGGCATGGAAGTTGTGCAAACATTCAACATTCCTCGATCCACGGTGTCACGTGTGTACCTAGAATGTCTCATGGAAGGCATGACCACCCCCTGTGGACAAGGCATTGGCCGACCACGGGTGCTGAATAACTGTGACCATCGGCGTCTGACCAGGATTGTCCATGATAACAGACAAGTGACAAATAACATCCACATTCAATGCAGGGGGTATCAGGGGCATATCCATTATGGCAGTGTAGCGTAATTTAGCGTCCATGGGGTATGGGAGCAGAAGACCCGCCAACGTGCCTTTGTTCACATTACGACATCAGACACAGGGCCTCACCTGGGCTCGTGAACACAGAAATTGGATCATAGAAGACTAGCAACATGTGGCGTGGTCCAATGAGTCACGCTACCAGTTGTTACGAGCTGGTGATAGGGTTCGAGTGTGGCGCAGACCCCTTGAAGCTATAGACCCAAGCTATCAACAATGCTTTGTGCAACCTGGAGGTGGTTCAATACATGTGTGAGGTGTCTTTACGTGGCACGGTTTGGGTCCTCGGGCCCTCGTGAACGCGTCATCAACTGGCAAACGCTTTGTTGCTCTGCTTGGTGACCATTTGCTGCCCTTCATGTACTTCGTGTATTCCAACAACGAGGGAATTTTCTTGGCTGACACTGAACCATGCCATCGGGAATAAGTTGTCCAAAATTGGTTCGGGGAGCATTCTGGAAAGTTTCGACTGATGATGTGACCACCACTTTCGCCCGACATGCACCTAATAGAGCACTAATGGGACGTGATGGAAAGGTCCATTCGAACACAAAAACCTGCACCTGAAAATACCAGGGAACTGTGGGCGGCTGTTCAGGTGGCATAGCTCAACAACTCTCCAGAAGTCTTCCGGCCATTTGTGGAATCGATGTCACGCCGAGTTTCTGCGCTTCGCCGGCTAGAGCATGTCCTACGCGATACTAGGTACGTATCCCATGTCTTTCGGCACTTCAGTGCAGTTTTTTTTATGTAAGATACAGTAGAATATTCAGTAATATGAGTAGGAAAAAGCATATCAATAGATTTTATGCAATGTTGTCATTTAATGCACATGATGTAATATGCAATTCAACAATATGCATATCTGTACAACAACAAAAAACTACTTTTGATGATGGTAACTGATCACTAGTATGGTGTGGTCCCCTCCAATTTCTAAGGCCGCTGCATACTTGTGTGGCAAGGAATTGATGAAATAACGAAGAACCCCTTTGGGAGAATCTTCACCACTTCCCAATGAGGGCGATCCCCAGTTCACGGAGAGTCAACAAAGGTGCTAGCCTAGATGCAATGCGTCTTCCAACTGCGTTCCAGGCACGCTAAGTTCAATTTAAGTCGGGGAAGCATGTTGGCCATTCCATACCATCGATTCCCTCCTCTTGAAGCATGTTGTTCTTTAGTAGAGCTCTGTGAGGGCGAGTATTATCATCCAGGAAAAGGAACGAATCACCCACAGCTACAACATAAGTCATAACAATAGGTCTGAGAATCTCGTCTCTATATCTCTGGGCCGTCAGACTGCCGCTTCGGATGACGTACAGGTCTGTACGTCCACCAATACTTATGCCTGCTCAGACCATCAACACATGTCCACAGATATGTGATGTTTCCAGCACAAAATCTGAGTATTTCGATTGCATGGTTCCCTCTAGATAAGAAATCGTTGTTTGTCAGACTCCAGACGGAATCTGGACTCGTCAGAGAAGAGAACTACACTCCATTCGTCAAGTACCCAAACACGATGATTTTTTTTGATTTTTTTATTGAATTTTTAACGACCACCGTGAGCAATTCAATGGGCTATAAGTAGTCGCCCGTCCCTAATTTAAGGCCACTGGTTCCAGGGAAGGGAAAGAGCCAGTGCCTTAAGACAAACACAACATCCATGCCTCACCGGAATTCGAACCCGGACCCTTCCCAGACGAATGGTCATAAGCCAACGCTTAGACGACTGCGCCATTCGGACGGCAGCACGATCTTCCTCAACCTAGTTTCTATAGGCTGTATAGTGTTGTGCGGTTAAAGGGACACACACCTTTGGTGTACATCTATAAAACTCATCTTGATGAAAGCGACTGCGGATAGTTTGTGTTGACAACCTGCTTTCTCTTGACACGAGAAGCTCTCGCTGGAGCTGTTGCTGCCTGGGTGCTGTAGTAGTTAGCATACTCGGGCGCTATCCGGAAGACGCAGTTTCGATTTCCGCTACAGGACGACGAAATTTTCAAGTTTTCGGATATTACCTGACTTACCATCCATGTCATATCTACACCAACAAACGGATTAATATCTTCCGAATTTGTATTGTACAATGGTGTAATCCCGTATTTCATTCATTGATTTTGCTGTTTGTTCTGACGGGCTATTAACAATATGTAACGGACATCCCTTGCTGCAGTTGCTCGTGGACGGCCTTGACCTTGCCTTCTCCGAACACTTCTCGTTTTCTGGAATCTTGTTCGCAGTCGAGAAATGACACTCCAATCCTTTCTGCTAATATCTGCTGTGTCTGACCTGCTTCCGGCCTGCTGATAACTCTCCATGCCTCTGATTTCGGTAACTCATACTGTTGAGAGATCGTTTGAAGAGAAGACTTCAAGAAACGAAGTGTTACGATAAAGCCGGAAGAATAAGGGAGCTCGCGGAAAATCTTCGTTTGGATCTCAATCTGTGATTTATGCATTCTGGCGTCACAGACGGTGATTTGCTTAAGGATATGCATGATTGGGCTGTCTACGTCACACTCGACTTGGGTTTTCTACATTTCGGTCAATATCTCACGATTGGCTTGCACAGTGTCTCCAACCTTACATGCTCCCCTAGTTATTTTGAGCAGTGCAGTTTTCATTTGTGGGCTTTGTCATTCTTTTTTCTTGTGAACTCTAAAATAGTTCTTCGTATTTTTCTTCTACTTTTTGCAGGAGAAACGACAGATACGCAAAAAGTATCCGATCGCTTTTTATGAGATCTGAAGTATATACCTCACCGTGAACTGAAGAACTATCTCCCACGAGTTATTTACAAAACCAAAACAATAGCGTATTTACCATTTTCAAACCTTGGTATTATTCATATCAGTGTTTGTCAGCATTGTGCTGTTCGTAGCATCCTAGTTAGTTGTATATCAATGTTAGAGGTCTCTGTTGCCTTTATGTGCTCACTATACGTGTGCTTTTAGGAAATAAACTCACTTGAAGCTGAGTTATCAAATACACTGCTGGCCACCCAAAATACAACACCAAGAAGGAAGCACAGCCGATTGGCCTGAAATTTGCAGCATGCGTCGCCCGCGAGAGGACATGCAAACGATTAGCATTGCAAGGTATATGCAAATCATGTGCGCCCGGCACGCCACCGAGAAGCACTATAAGAAGGGTGCACAGAAGGCGGGGTGTAAGTAGTGGAAGTGTGTTGTGCTGCCAGACCTGTGCGTGGAAAGCTTCCTGATACCTCGTCGCAGAATACGGCAGTCATTACAGCACGTTTCGGAGTTCGACAGAGGACGAATAGTGGCTTATCGCGACAGCCGTTCATCTTACCGAGACATCAGCGCCCGTGTGGGACGACATCCAGCCTCAGTGAGGCGAGTATGAATTCGGGTGTGCAGGAGGAACGGACGGACCGACCTGAGCGATTTTCGCAGCTGCGGCACGACACCGAACGGTAGGACTGGCATGTTGTGTGGCGGGCATTGACGGATCGCACCGCCACATCACGAACGTTAGCGCAGGAATTAGGGTGTGTTGCTCAACAAACTGTGTCAGCACGTACCGTTCGACGTCGTCTGCAGGAGCGGGGACTTGTCGCACGGCGCCAATTGCTCCGATTACCGTTGACGTTACACCACCGGCGAGTGCGGCGGCATTGGGTCGTTGAACGCTGCACCTGGACTACGGAATGGCACGACATTCTCTTCTCCGACGAATCCCGCTACTTCCCGCAACACCGAAATGGTCTGATCCGCGTGTGGTGGCACCACGGTGAGAGATTGTATGACGCCTGTATTATGCATTGCCATGTCGGTCCGTCGCTTGACGTTATGGTTTGGGGCGGAATTGGATAAGACACCCGTACCCCTCTGGTACGCATCGCCAGTACACTCAACAACCGCCACGCATCGCCAGTACACTCAACAACCACCACTACATCTCCGATGTTTTGGAGCCTGTAGTCCTCCCTTACCAGCAGGACCTGCCAGCGACCACGTGTCAACAGGACAATGCGTGCCCGTACGTGGCACGCATCATGCAACAATTCTTCACGGCCCATCAGGTGTCACTGCTGCCCCGGCCCACCTGTTCTCCCGATATATCGCCCATCGAACACGTCTGGTCACTGATTGGCAACCGAGTGGCTCGGCAAGCACTACCCACGGCTTCGCCTGATGAATTGTGGCAACGTGTGGAAGCAGTCTGGACCGACATACCCCAAGCCCACATCCAAAGCCTCTTTCGCTCAATGCCGTGGCGTGTAGCGGCCGTTATTGCCAGCCATGGGAGCCACACGAACTGTTGATGTCTGGGTGTTCCGCAAGTCGCACGGCCTGTTCATTTCATCTTTGTATCTGTTGTTATGTGTCCAGTAAATCTGGCTTTGTTATCTCGTGTCCTTCTTGGTGTTGCATTTTGGGTGGCCAGCAGTGTAATATCGTATGAATGAAGTACATTTCTGCCGCCCCGGTGGCGCAGTGGTCTAAGCGATAGCTACTGATCATTTGTACGGGTGGGGGGGTCCGGATTAAAATTCCGGTGAGGCATGGATGCTGTGTTTGTGTTACGACGCTGGCTCTCACCATTCCCTGAAAGCAGTGGCCCTGAATTCGGGACGGGCGACTGCTTATGGCCCATTGAGTTGCTCCCGGTGGTCGTTAGACCTCCAATCAAAAAGAAAAGTTCATTTTTAGTGAAGAAACCAGTTTTAGCTGGCATTCGTCTTTCCATAACTATCTCTTCAAAAGGTGTTCAAATAAAGTTAGCAGATTTCACCTGTAGAATTTTTTTTACATTAAATAGCCGAATATTCTAAATCCATGGGGCCTTCTCAATCGCAGTAATTCAAAGGAAAAAGAAATGTTCTGCTCACGATAGGGAGCATCTTGACGATTTCCGAAAGCTTAAATCAATAAACGACTTTCGCTGAAATAAATGGCCGTGATAGTTTTCTTTTACCAGTTTATGGCGCTTCGAAATGAGAAAGCATTATGTCAGTGCTAATGTATTTTGTGTTTCCGTCCGAGAGATAAGAAAAAGAATAATGCTTCTGTTCTCTAAAAGCGTTGTAAGGTCATTAAAAAGGCTGGGCAGAAAAAATAAATTGCACGAATCATGAATTATTTATTCCAATACTACCTAAATCTATTGAAAAAAAGGAATGTGTTTTTTGTACTACTTTTTTTGGAGGTAGTATCTTGTCGCAATATAAAGCATGTTTACTAAAGTAGGCTTTCGTCAGAAAGCTAGGTAATGATTTCTGAGAGAGAGCGAATCAGTCTGAAAGTGGATTTAAGCCAAAAAGTTTCGCGTCTTCGAATGATGCGAATACTTGAAATCAGAGGACAAATGTATTTGTCCTAGCTATATTTAATTAAATTGAGTGTAGCATTACTTTTAGGAAAAAAGAAATTGATTCGCCACTGCATACTAGCAGAAGTCGTTTTCACTGTAAACAAACTGCAGACACTACTCATCCTGCCAAATAGCAACCAATAAATGTGAACCCGAAGTGAGTAAGCAATTTATTTACATGAGTAAGCTTCCTTTACAGATCAAAATATGTGATATGAAAAGAAATAATGTTATGAACATATGACTGTGATATTGGGTGTTGGGGTTAAAGCTTTGGAAAATTAAATTCAATATAGCATTACAAAAGAGGGTAAAGAAGTAATCGAAAAGAATCAACTGGGAGCACGGGTGGAGAAAGGCAGGGGACAAGGGGTCCGGATCTCCTCACCCCCGGTATTTCATGGTCCCCTCACTGAGTCTTCTTACGAAATATCTTCAAAATGTGTGGTATGATGTATATTATGTAACGTGTTTTCTTTCTTATGAAAATTTCCTGAAGATCCAACACTATGTTTCGCAGTTTTCTCAAACACGCTTCAAGTACAACTTTAAAAATTGATTTTCCACAAAAAAGTTGAAAAGTTAATTCACCGTTGTGTTTTTCATTTTCACAGGAATCCGAGACCTCGGAATACACCCGAATTGCGGAACGCTCTGCACGAAGTATGGTGTGCATTGCCTACAGCATATTTCCAGAATCTGGTGGAGTCCATGCTCCGTCGTATTTCTGCAGTCCTGCGCTCCCTTGGCGGACCTACCAAGTATTAAACTGGTGTACAAGTTTTTTGGTCACTTCGGTGTACTTTTCAACGTATCAAATCATTTTGTATATTAAATAAAATGCTTTGGTATTATTAATAACATCTATCAAATAATACCACGAATTCTCCAGTGTACTTTTCAGCATTCATGACTGGTGGCTTTTTAACAGTATTTGAAGTGATTACAAAGCTCTCTAAAAATGCATTTGGGCATGATGTCTATGTAGTTCGGAGTAACATCGTTTGCAGTGACGCAGTCTTGAAAAAGAGGTGGCCCGGCGTTCCGAAGCAGGTACCGACTTAGAGAGTTTGGGGCCCTTGGCAAGAGGATTTCAGCCCCATTATCGGCATTCTGTGTTGCGTGCATGCATTTATGCATGAGGATGATGTCAGGAGCCTTGTCTGATATTTTTGCGGTTTCATTCTCAATCGGTTGGATGCCGATCGGCAGAAGTGTCAATTCCGTGTGGAATAATTTCATAGAAGTGTTAGGCCCGATTTACACCTCAGCGTCAAGTGGCGCAACTGAAAGTAAAAGAGATGATTAACCAATTACGATCGGATTCAGTCATTTCATGATTGGTTATTTCTCTCTCGTCATATCGCTTGATGCTGAGGTGTAAATTCAGCATTCATTTCATTTTCTGTCCGATTCGGAATCGCTTTCATGTAAAGCAGGTAATACATGACTATGTTTACGGGGGCTTCTTTAAAGTTCCGGGCCCTCGAAACGGCCCCGAATGCCCTCCTGTAAATCAGGCCCTGCTCCGAGGACCGGCGAAGGCGTTATCGACTCCAGAGATATGTGGGAGGGGGTGGGGAGCAAGACACCTTTGAAATGTGGAAAGTGCGTGCGTGCGTGCGTGTGTGTGTGTGTGTGTGTGTGTGTGTGTGTGTGTAAATCACAACCGGATTTCTACAATCGATAAAACATCCAGAAATAGAAACAGCTACGTACTTCCCCCAGTGGCTATAAAGTATGTTACGAAGATTAACAAATGGCGTACAAAAGGAAGGAAATATGGTTTATTTCCATGCCTTCTAATGGTAAAATTTTCCATAATTGAACAGTTGAAAATAGGCGAAAAATATTCTTCTTCTTTTTGGTTACTCAGTCCCAGTACTGGTTGTTCAGTAGATGGGCTCTGTCTTTCCATTCCTGTGTATTCTCCGCCATTCTCTTCAAGCCATAGTATGTTCTAATATTGGTGTCTTGGAGTAACTGTGCCACAAACCTATTCCGTGGTCGTCCTCTTCCTCTCTTGTCTTGAATTTTGCCTTCTAAAACTTTCAGAATCGTGTCTCCACGGCGCAATGTGTGTCCAATCCATAATATTCTTCTTCTCTTTAACATGTTGATCAGATTTCTGGGTTCTACCAATCTTTACAGGACCTCCTCATTAGTCTTTCTATCGGGCAAATTTATTCTCTCCATTTTTCTATAGCTCCACATCTCAAACGCCTCCAGCCTTTTCAATTCCTTCTTGGTCAATGCCCATGTCACAGAACCCTAGAGAGCTACTGGTCAAACAAATGCTTTTAAAATTCTCTTCCTTGGTTTTAGATCCATATGTTAAGCTGTCAGCAGTCTTTGACTCTCGACAAAACCCGTTTTTGCCATCCCAAGTCTCATTCTAATTTCTTTTTCACATATTCTACGAGGAAAAAGCTGTGCTAAGGAAAATTAACTTTTCAAATACGTCTATCGGAAGTACAGATTGCGAAGAAAAAAAGCGTATTGACCTCTCCAATCCCTAGCGGCAAATCTGAGCATTATTTAAAGGAGGCAATGCTCCACATTTCTGTTGTATTTAAAGGAGGCAATGCTCCACATCTCTGTTGTATTTAAAGGAGGCAATGCTCCACATCTCTGTTGTAGTTCTATATTGTATGCTATTGCGTACAAGTATGTAAGGTGACATGATGCGTAACATCACAGCCTCTCCTTGACAAATGTCAACCCCGCCTTCTCGTGGTACATCCTGTTCCCACTAAAAGGGCTCTGACGACCGCCAATAGCGGTATAACTATACCATCGGGATTAGAGGAAATGCTATCCCACACTCACCAACCCGCTTGGCCAGCGTGGTGAGTTATGGCCAAACCCCTCCAAAATGATTCCACAACTTAAATCTTGGCCCTCAGTCTCCGGCAGCTGGAATGTACCTGGCAAAGGCAGCGGCCAGTGCGACATGAAGGCAGAGGGTGCTAAGAATCCACGGAGGACCGGACTAAGCTGCCATCTGATGCTGACATTGGCTACGTATAATGGACGCTCCCTATCTTCTGATTCAAGGCTTCTTGAATTGGAAGAGGAACTACAAAGGATCAAGTGGGACATCGTCGGTCTAAATAAGGTAAGGAGAAAAGGAGAAAATCTCATTGAACTGAAAAGTGGACATCTCTTCTACTATCGTGAGACTGATACTGGCAGAACTAGTGGTGTTGCATTTATAATAAACAAAAAACTGAAGGATAAAGTTGTAGAAGTTGAAAGTTCCTCTGACAGAGCTGCATGACTCGTTATCCAACTCTCGAAAAGATACAAGGCTCAGATTATTCAAACTTATGCACCCACCACAAGTCATCCTGAAGAAGAAATTAAAAAATTTTATGAGGAAATTCGTCATCTAAATAATAAAGGTAAGCAGCACTTAAAGATAATTATGGGAGATTTCAATGCAAAAATAGGGGAGCGGCAACAGAATGAAACTTCAGTGGGTAAATTCAGTCACAGCAACAGAAACCAGCGTGGAAATACTCTCGTAGAGTTTGCAGAGGCAAACGGGTTTTTCATCTTGAACTCCTCTTTCAAGAAAAAGCCACACAAGAAATGGACAACAAGTGAAATTGATTTTACTATGTGTAACAAAAAATTCGTCATAGAAGACTGCAGTGTGCTAAACAAGTTCAACACAGGTAGTGACCATAGATTGGTGAGATTTAAGATGCGCCTCAACACTAAACTCGAACGTAGCAAGCGCATAAGACAAACAAAATGTATTGACATAACCAACATTAAAAAACACCATAATACCTTCAAGTTGGAACTAAAGAACAGATTCTCTGCTTTAGAAAGCCTAACATCAGAAGAAGTGGATATTTCTGAAGTTAACAGAAAAGTAACCAAAGCTCTTATGGAAACAGCAATAAAATTAGCTGGTTTAAGAACAAGTTGCATGTGAACAAATTATCAGGAAAAACCAAAATTTTAATGCAAAAAACAAGAGAGATGAGGACAACTAAAGAAGTTGTGACTACCAAAGTGGAATATATAGAGCTAGGCAAGACAGTACGAAAAAGTATCACTAAAGACGTAAGGAAATTCAACTGTGAACTAGTAAGGAAAGCAATTGAAAACAACCAAAGCCTAAAGATAGCAAAGGGACATCTCAGTAAGAGAAGAAAACAGATTATGGCACTGAGAAAAGAAGATGGACCTGTAATAAGAAATAGAGGCGGAAGTTTGACAAGAGCGAAAGATTTCTACTCCAAATTATATGAAATAATGATACATGTACTCCAGACATCATGAAAGGTACCAGTACTAGAGTTGTTCCAGTCCTCCCAGCAGAAGTTGCACATGCAATCAAGAACATGAAGCGGGGAAAAGCTCCAGGAGAAGATGGAATTACTGTAGACATCATACAAGAAGCAAGTGGATAAATCGAAACAGTACTCGCCCAAATTTTCACTCGATGTCTTAATGAAGGGAAGATTCCTGAGGATTGGAACAACGCTACAATGATCTTGCTACATAAAAAAGGTGATATTGAGGATCTCAGGAACTACAGACCTATCAGCCTCCTATCAGTGGTTTATAAAATCTTCACTAAAGTCCTTTCACACCGCTTGAAGGTGACACTGGAACAAGCTGGATTCAGTCACAATAGATCATATCGACGTACTGAGAGAACTAATTAAAAGAGCAAGGGAATATGAAATTCCATTGTGCATGGCTTTCATCGATTATGAAAAAGCCTTTGATTCGGTGAAACCATCAGCAGTTACAATGGCTCTGAAATCCTGCGGTATTGAAGATGCGTACATTAATATTATTAAGAACATCTATGAAAACGCAAATGCAAAGATTCGGCTGTTTGAAAATACAACACACATAAAAATTGGAACGGGAGTGAGACAAGGTGACACCATATCTCCGAAGCTCTTTAATGCCACATTGGAAAATGTCTTTCAATCACTGAACTGGGAAAACAAAGGGCTAAAAATTAATGGAGATTATCTAACCCACCTTCGTTTTGCTGATGACGTAGTCATTTTTACAACTACCCCATCAGAGCTGCAGAGTATGATCCAGGAACTTCCTGACAAGAGTAAAGAAGTGGGATTAAAATGAACTTTCAGAAGACAAAAGTGATGTTCAATACTTTTACAAGAATTGAAGATTTATTGATTGATGGAGAAAAGCTGGAAATAACAGACACGTACGTTTGTCTTGGACAGCAGATATCATGTGAGGGTCATATTTGTGAAGAAATTAATCGGCGTACAAAACTTGCCTGGAGAGCTTTTGGAAGAAACAGCATAAATTTCAAGAGCAATATGCCCTTATGTCTTAAAAGAAAAGTGTTTGATCAATGCATCCTTCCAGTGCTTACGTATGGTGCAGAGACGTGGATCTTAACTAAAAGAGACATACAAAGGCTGCAGACAACTCAAAGCAGCTTGGAGAGATGCATGCTTGGTGTAACAAGGAGAAATAAGAAGAGGAATTCGTGGGTCCGAAAAATGACAAGAGTGAAAGACATCATTATCAGAGTTAAATCCCTGAAATGGCAATGGGCTGGACATACTGCCAGAAGAACAGACCATCGATGGACAGCCGAAATTTTAGATTGGATCCCAAGAGACAGGAAAAGATCCAGAAGAAGACCACATGGAAGATGGGTGGATGAAATTCGAAAGTATGCGAGAGTGACATGGAGTGGACTGGCACAAGACAGACCGTTGTGGAGGAAACTTGGGGAGACATTCGTCCAGCAGTGAATTGATAATGGTTGACAATGATGATGATTGCATACAATAAAAAGATAAAATTCTCAGTAGGGTTTCTAGAAACCGTGATACAGCTGAATTTGGCATTCTGCGTTTTCTTCTACTTTTTGACAGTTTTATCCCTGAATTTCCACGGGAACGGCCTTTGGAGGAACTCGCCAGCTTATTGCGATTCCTTCATGTCCCGGTTTTCTTTCTTGACAAGCTCTGGGGTTCTTTCTTACCATGTTTTTCTTCGTGATCTAAGACCCTTTTTTCTTAGCATATCCATTTTTATTGGCTTTCTTGAGCTATCGTTCTGCCTTTACTTTACAAGTTCAACCCCTCTTTGACCAGAGCAGGTGATATTGGTTTTTAAAAGTAGTTAGCTACAACCAGTTACAAGTTCAAAAACGTAGTTCTTTTTAGTTAAAAAAAAAGTAGGTACAAATAGAAATGATTTTCCTAAAAAATCAGTTTCGTTACAATTTCTACTTAGAAGCAATTTCGCTACTACTCTTTTAAAAATATTTTAAAAACTTTTTCTTTCTGAGCATAAACGTGAATGAATATATTCGAATCGGTGGTGGTTTCAAATGTCGGTCCTAGTAAACAGGTATTGAAATATGGTAAAATGTATTTGAAAGACAAAAGTAAAACGCTTTATTACAAAATATGAAAATACAAATTTTCATTTCCACTTGAATCAAGACAACTCATCATACTGTACATTCTGTGGATTCTTACGAATATTTCTTTTGATGATAAAATTGATGTTATGATAAAAAATGTCCTCATTATTTAGCAGTCTTGTTATCTGCGATTCGGCATGAAAGTTTATTTTTCTTATTGGAGCTTTAACGACCACCGTGGGCTATAAGCAGTCTCCCGTCCCTAATTTAGGGTCACTAGTTCCAAGGAAGGAGAGAGCCAGGGTCATTAGACAAAAAGAACATCCGTGCCTCGCCGCGATTTGAACCCGCACCCTTTTCGGAAGAATGATCATAGGCCATCGCTTTGTTTCAATATTCGTTTTTATTCACTTAAAAGAATCACAACAGAACATCCCCAACCTCACACGCGGTGTGAGAGAAGGGGAGAAATAAAACAAAATTTAGATATTTACAATGAAATGATAATTGTACAAATGAGCAATGACAGGCATTGCATTATGTGCTCTAAACAGCAGTAGCTCTGGGATAATTTTTCATTGAAGTCTTGGAACATCACTGGAGCGAAACAATTTACAGAAAAAAATTCCGTGCAGTTCTAGTGACATGGGAATCTCTGATGGCAGAGAGTCACTGTGAGGATGAAGAGAACTGTGTACAAAAGGTGACATCAGCAGGAAGCAAACACAATCCAGTTCCAGGAGGAAACATGGTGAAGGAACAGTAAAAATTGAAAGTTCCGACGTAGGTTTATTAAAACAGCAGATGAACAGTCTGGGCACTAGAAAACCGAAACCAGGGACGACACGGCGACCATGTTTTGAAGAAGGCATGTAACCGTGCCGTGTCATTCGCCAAGGAGTATTCCAGGGTGAGTCTGGCTTTAACCCTGTTGCGATAGTGTGCAACTAAAGAGGTAGAGAATGTGATAGGATCTGGATCTTGTAACTGTAGCAGGTGAGAGAAAATAATATATTTAGCTAGGATAAATAAATACGAACAAACCGGTAAAATAGAGGTGAAACTTGTAGAACTGTCTCCGAGGAAACGATAATCTTCTAGGATGAGATCACTGGTACAAGAAGGATGTGCAAGTTAAAACATACTGTGAAATAGTGGGTGCAGCGTCGGACAGTAAACAAACATGTGCAAGACGTCTCCAACGACGTTACAAAAAGGACAGAGATCTGATGATACTATATTTCTCCGGAACAAAGTCGAAGGGACAGGCAGTCGATTGTGCAAAAACCTCCAGTGCACATTAAGTTCTGATGAGAGGGCCGGTGAATATTGGGCAGTAGACCAGACCGAAGTTAGTGCAAAAGAATGAACAGAGGGAATAGGGCAAGATACCACAGAAGAAGAACGGAGAAAACGGTACAGGGTACGGGTGGAAAGACTGTGAAGAGGGAGGAGATCACCGGAAAAGGGAAGGAAGAACGGAAAAGGGAGAGAAGCAGAGGAAACGGAAAGGAGGCCAGAGGAATCGACTAGGGAAGGAAAAAGTGATTGAAGAGCATGTTTAAGTTGAAGGAAATTATCAGAGAGTTCGGGCGAGGGTGGGTGGGTGGGAAAAAGGTCGGAAACGGGTTTCCATGAAACATCGGGGAGGACCAGTTAGGATACCGAGACTACATCAGCGTGTAGCCATGCGCGGAAAAAGAAAAAGTTGGCAGTAGGGAGATGGAAGACGGAGGAGAAGAAAAGAGGCTCGGAAAGAAGATCAAGAATGGAAGAGGGGGTTGACGAATGAGCGGTAAAGAACAAAGGAACTGAACAGCTTCATGGTAGACTAGAGGAAAACGGGGTGGAATGACAGTGTGAATATCCATCTTGAGAAGAAGATGGACGGTGCGGCAGGGATTAAGGGGGAAGTCAGAACATTAAGCAGAAGAATGGAAGCGGAAGAGTCTGGTTGAACTGTTAAACGGAGGAAATTGAAAATTCTTACAGCTTTATAACGTATGGTAATCTCTGGCATATTGAGGCCACCACAAATCGAAGGTACAGACAATACTGAGGAAGATAACCAATGAGTAGTTGACAAAACAATGCTGAGCATTGCTGATGTCGTTGCAGTTTGAACGTAGGATAGTGGCGGTTGTGCAATCCGGGAATGATAAACTAACGAGAGAATGTGGGTGCCAGCAAGCCGTGCACGACTGTGGTAGCTCCAACAGCACTTCAGCTTGGACCAGTAGGCAGCGGTGTGACGTAGTTTCCTGACGAGGGGTCTCCAGGTGGTAGCCGCTGCTGAGACCCGGCTGCCAATGTGCACCCCAAGTATCTTTTGACTAGTGGAAGTCCAATGCGCGCCCCACGGTGCATCTGGGCGATGTGTCCAGGAGCCACACCACAAGCCTGTACACTTTGAAACGTTTACCGAAGCGCTGGAAGCCGCAGCATACACCTATGACCATGCAAGAACAATTGTGAATTGCCATTCTTCTCGGATGAGAACTGTGAGATGATCGGAGAAGGCCGTAAGAACGATAGAATGGTGCCTGGTGCTATGCTGAATGGTGGAGGGGAGGTTGTAGAAGAGAACGGACAGAGCAAAGAAAAGGCTCAAAGACTAGAGAGAAAAGTTGTCCGGAAAGAGGACATCCTTGGCGGATGCCCTTACGAAACGAAATGGGGGCTGTAAGGAAGGAGGCCATCCGGATATGGACAACTGAGTCCTGGTACAGGGCAAGGAGGGCTGTGATGAAGACAGATGGGAAACCGAAGGCAGAGAGCACAGAGGCAAGCCACTGATGACTCACGTTATCAAAGGCCTGCCTCTGATCAAGATTGAGGAAGGCTAAAGGTTCGGAGGAAAGGTGGGCAAGGCAATATGAGACACGGAGGAGATTATTATTAGTATGAATGCTTCGGCCAGGGATGGTGTACGTTTGGTCGGGATGTATGACGGTGGGAAGTGCAGGGTTCAATCGAAGAGAGAGTATTTTAGTATAACTCTTGTTGTCAACATTAAGGATGGATATAGGACGCCAGTTATCCAACTCCAGCAGACACCTCTTCTTTGGAAGAAGAATGATGTGAGCTAGAGTAAAAGCCGGGGGAAGAACAGATAAAGAAAAAGCAGCTGTAAAGCAAGGCAATAAGAGAGGGTGAAGGAAAGAGGAAAACGTACGAAAGAAATTAACTGTCAACCCGTCAGGGCCAGGTGACGAGTGACAGTTAAGTAAGGCAAGTGACTGTACTACTTCTGCTGGAGTGATAGGCATGGAAAGAGATGTAACAAGATGCGATGGAATATGTGGTAAGGCACGAAGATTTGAATCAGCCTGGGGAGAACTTGACTGGAACTGAGCAAAACGTGACTGGAAATATGTTCTAACACCGGAGCAAATGAGAGTGGGGTCATTAGTAACAGTTCCATCGGATAACTTCAGATTACGGAGTTGATGAGCAGAACGTTTGTGGAATTCCAGTTGTTGAACCTGTTCACATAGATAGTCATTTGGCTGGAGATAAAGGAGCTTGAGGCGGTAAAGATCTTGTTGGGAGACAGGAAGTAGCAAGGCACGAAGTTCAGCTTGGTAATGAGAAAACAGCGGAGAATCAAGATCTAGGGTGGAAAAAATCGAGCGTGCAGCATCAATCTTCATAGAGGTGGTAGTGCGTTTTTCGTGGGAATATTGTTTGGTATAAAGAAGAATTTGGGATTTGACATTTAACCAGGGTTGCAAGGGACAAGAAGCAAAAGGGAGCATCTATAAGGCTTGTTGGAGCTGCGATTGGATGGAATTTACATAAGTTGAATCAAGTAAAAGATCATCATCAATGGTCCAAGTAAGGTAGTATTGCCGAGGAGATGGACCGGTGTGAAGACGCATTACGACACAGCTGTGGTCGGAAGAAACTGTCGGTGTGTGAGAAAGGGAGATAACTAAAGGAAGAAGATTTGAAGAAACATAAAACCGTTCAAGTCAGGCAGTTGTAGGGGAGGAAGTGGAGTAGGAGCGCCAGGTGTACGAACGAAGAAATGGGTGCAGGTGTCGAAAATAATCTGGGAAATGTAGCTGGTTGATGGCTGTAGAAAGTGCAAGGGTAAGAAAATACCTGGTATCCGTGGAACCGTCCAATCTGTCGAGGGATGGGTCAAGGGTGCAGGTAAAATCACCGCCTAAGATGACAATATCAGTGGCTGGAAGACCTTTTACACAGGAAACAAAATGCTCAAAAAGTTGATTGCCGGAAACATAGATGTTGAAGATATGGTATCGGAAGTTGTGAAGTCGGAAGGACAGAAGCTGCAGGAGGTCACGATAAATCGGTTTGACCGTGATATCAGTAATGAAGGATCTTAGACGAAAATGGATGGCCACCGCAAATCCTGCGTGAAGACTAAGTCGATGGACATGGTAGAATTGAAATGGCAAGGTTCTCCACCGGTGGTATGGGGTGTTGGGATGACAGTTAGTCTCCTGTAGCAACAATATATCCGCATCATGCGGTGTAATGTCTTCAAACACTAACGCATTGGTAGGAGAGACGGAGCATCCCTTACAGTTGAAAGAAAGTAATTTTAACTTAAAAGAGGTTGTAGTGGTTGAATATTACTATCAGCACTTCTGTGAAGACTGTTTACACGTTTCTTTAAGTTAGATGTCTGTGCATTAGTGACTGTGTCAATTTTCGGCAAAAGAGCAAGTAGATTCTGAAGTTGAGTGATAATAGTAGGAAGCTGAGCATTACGTGATTGAACGCAGTCTAGCTGCTTGAGAGGACATGACGGTTGATTAAGTATGATGAGAGCAAGATCAGACGGCGCCAGCGGCCCGTCTAATGCAGGGAAGGTTTCCAGATATTCTGCAAAAGCTTTTTGATCCAACAATTTTGGAACAGCTGAGGACTTAAGAGATGTAGAAACTGCAGTTGGAGAGGAAGACTGTCGAATTGGCGAACGGGAACGAGAGCAGCGTGGAGAAGACGTCACCGGCGCTATTGAACTCTGTCTAGTTGTTTAAACGTGGGAACGCCGGGAGAAGCTGGTGGGTGTAGGACAGTTAGATCTGACTCCACATTAGGGGATCCAAGGGTAGAAGATGAAGCAACACGACGGGGGGGGGGTTGCCATTTATTTTCGGAGATAATACCCTCCGAAGAACGTAGAGGTACCACAGCAGCAAGTTGGTCCGACGATGGAGACGTGGTCAAGGTTCCCGTAGTAGAGATCGAAGACTTTTTTTTTGATTGGAGGTTTAAGGACCACCGTGAGCAACTCAATGGGCTATAAGCAGTCGCCCGTCCCTAATTTAGGGTCACTGGTTCCAGGGAAGGGAGAGAGCTAGTGCCGTAAGACAAACACAACATCCATGCCTGACCGGGATTCTAACCCGGACCCCTTACGGACGAATGATCAGAGGCCAGCGCCTTACACCACTGCGCCACCGGGGCGGCAATCAAAGACTTGGAGACTGCTGACGAATCATTATCTGCTGGGGGAGAAGCCTCTGGAACAACAGTAGCAGGGATCAAGGACGTCTGTGGAGCCGAACTTGGTGTGGCCAGAGAAACTGATGTTGAGGGTGGGGTGTTGACTTCGGGCGGTATGGAAAAAGCTGGCTTGGCAGATGCATGTGGACAACGTGATTGGATGTGGCCATATGCCTTGCATTTAAAACAATGCAAGGCAGTAACGATATCGATCCGGAAAATCTGCTTCCCTACAACCACAGTGAGGTAAGTAGGGCAGTCAGCAATGGCATCTTCAGTAGGGAACAGGATCTTTGCTTGGCGACGCAGACCTAAGATGTTCCTGTCATCTGGGTCTGTTGGTGCGGAAGACAGAGTGGAAATGGAACCAACTACTTTTCCACAAAGGGAAAGGGCCGCCATTAAGTAATGGTCCTTGATTTCTGGTGGTACGGGATAGCACGTAACAAGTACGGGGCGCTGCGTGAGCGGGATTCCCAGTAAGGTATGATCCCCAACATGCAGTCCGTAAGATAAGACGCGCTCCACAAACTCTGGCTTCGCAAAATAGATGAGAACAGTGCTAGGTTTCCTCGCCATATGGGTGATCGCTCCCTTAGGGAGGATTTGGCGTACGGCTAAGAAGTATTTCTTAAGGCTGGTGTCCGGGAGGGCATCAAGACATATGCCAAGTTTCCTTGTGCGTAAAACCTCTTGCCCAGCAGTTGAAGTTTCCGGAATGTCGATGCGTAATTTCTTGTTGTCTCTAGTGACAATCATATCAAGAGGCATTGTACATGGATTCTTCGCTGTAGAGGAAAATGAACTGGTACCCTTTACAACGGAAGCATACGGTAGAGTTGCCGTAGGAATGGACGGAGATGGGGAAGGTTGAGACGCAGTGCTCGCAGCAGCAAATGAAGTACCAGAGACAACGGATACTGAAGAAGATAATGACGTCACTGTGGTGGACATTATCGGGAATCAACATCCATAGAGTTGGAAGAAGAGGTGGTAACATCAGATAACGCGGCTTGTAAACCAGCTGCGTGTGGTAGTGACGATGATCGAACGTGGCCAGGCGGGGGCGGAGCTTTGCTATCAAGCTTCATACCTGGCCTATCAGATGCGGTCGCCGCCATTTGCAATGGCTGGCCGGCTAAACCAGACCCTGGGCAAAGCCAGGACGGAAACAGAGTTAGTACAAGTAAAGTTTTACTTACAGGACGTCTAGGTCGGACTCAATCGGCACAGGAGACGTTCACAACACAGGAGATACACACAATGACGGCACACACACAAAATAACAGCAATAAACGCTGGTCAAACACGGAACACAGGTCAACACAACCTTTACAAAGCCATTGCTTAGACCACTGCACCACCGGGTCGGCCATGAAAGTTTGGAGATAAGATGTTGTGACGTGCCTGCACCGCAAGACGCACATGATATAAAGGCAGATAGCAGTGAGAGCACGTGTCCGCATAGCTCAGTTGGGAGAACGACTTACTCCTGAGCGAGGGGGACCCGGATTTGATACTCAGCACGGACCCGGATTCGATACTCAGCACGGACAAACTTGTTCCTTGTATTGGCACGCGAACTTCCAGGATGATCAGCCTGTTACGTTTCTCGCAATGATGTGATGATCTTTCCACACAGCGAGACAGGAAAAATGAGAATCCCTTCTTCAGTACTTTGAAAATATAAATCATTGTGATGTTACGTTCCACGCACCAAATTGTCTGGGATTTCTCAAATGCACGTTCTTTCTGAGATGACTGCCTTCAGCGACGCATTCTCTAGGCTGACCCCTGGGGAATGCCCCCGGCTCTTTTTCGGGGTAGGGGGTGACATGCCTGCACCGCAGGGCGCACATGACATAAAGACAGATAGCAGTGAGCAGAGTTGGAAAAGGGTTCAAAAATTTGGGAACCGACCCGATCCGGACGCGTAACTGACCCGGGCAAATCTGCTTTGAACTATAAATTCGGAACTCCATTTATATATATATATATATATATATCATCATCATCATCATTGTCAACCATTATCAATCCACTGCTGGACGAATGTCTCCCCAAGTTTCCTCCACAACGGTCTGTCTTGTGCCAGTCTCCTCCATGTCACTCCCGCATACTTTCGAATTTCATCCACCCATCTTCCATGTGGTCTTCTTCTGGGTCTTTTCCTGTCCCTTGGAATCCAATCTATGTATATATATATATATATATATATATATATATATCATACTGCCAGAAGGACAGACCATCCATGGACAGCCGAAATTTTAAATTGGATTCCAAGGGACAGGAAAAGACCCAGAAGAAGACCACATGGAAGATGGGTGGATGAAATTCGATAGTATGCGGGAGTGACATGGAGGAGACTGGCACAAGACAGACCATTGTGGAGGAAACTTGGGGAGACCTTCGTTCAGCAGTGGATTGATAATGGTTGACAATGATGATGATGATGATATATATATATATATATTGTATATACACATATACAAGCGTAATATATATATATTCACCCCAATAACTGCTTGATATTTAATAACTGAAATATTTTTTTTTAAATTAAAATTTTTTTACTTGCTAAATTTTAGTGTCATTTTTAGTGACACTAATTTTCGTTATCCCAGAAGTAATGGCTGACTATGACCGTGGCCATGGAGTATATTACAAATGGGAATCATTATTTGAGTTTGCACAAACGTATTTTTTTTAATATATTTAGATTGTTCAGTCTTCCCACGCTTTGATGGAGGTGCGCATACTTTCATATGGTTCGTTAGATTTTTGGTTCCATAATATTTTATTACACCGTCGATAGCTTTCTTTGTAATTATACACTTTCCACGTTTTGAACAACAAGCCAGAGCAAACTACACCGAATTATTCACCGGTTCTTTAATAAGACGAAATAATTTCCAGCATTCACTCTTCCCCTTGTGGTTCTCAACAAGTAAGTATTTGTTGGACTCGACGCCATTCTCAACCTCCTCAATATTAAATCCATCCATATTAACAAATAAGGAGTTAATTTCGACATGATATGTCATGGGAACGGGATATTAGCACATCAATCGAAAACCTCTGAATGCTCAATGTTAAAGATGCAATGTGAAAAGTAACTCTTAGTCATACAGTAAACTTCGCACGGAGAGAGTGAATCAGCTGAGAAGCAGGAAAAGGACGTTTGCCTGTACCTTGCCTTGGACAACCTCACTGTAAAAGAACGCAAAGGAAGTATCATTTTACGATATGGCGTGTCTGACGTCGGTAGGTGGAAATCTTTGTTGCTTTAAGAAGAGACGACAATAATTTTGCATGGCAAATCATTATTCACTCCGTGGGCACCAGTATCGACTACAGAATTCCACAAGGCGCATTTTTCTTTGGAACCCATTTTTCTCTTTTCAAAAATAAAACGGGAAAAAACCGGGTTAAAATCGGGCCACGAACACCTTGACCCGACCCGTTGGATCAGCAAGAAATTGTCGACCCGTTGACCCGTGACACGTTTTAATCTCTGGCAATGAGAGCACATGTCCGCGTAGCAAAGTTGGGAGAGAGACTTACTCCGGAGTGGGGGGCCTTTTATTCGATGCCAGCGCGGACAAACTTGTTGGTTATAATGTCCATAACATGTAGCTAAATATTTGCCCCTGCAAAATTGAGACAATAAGAAATAGCGACATCGTTTTAAGGATATATAGTGTGTATAGTATATCCTACTTCCACTCGAACATTGCCATGATGTTTGCACAGGTGGATGAAGAAAATGTATAAATAGACTATTTACATGTTCGTCTATTTGACTTTAGTTCAGAGATTGTTAGAGCTAGGGAAGGAAATAACTAAGCACCAATATATTCACTTCGCCTTTAGATCAAAGATCACCTAGCCCACTCGAATGTTTTCCTTGTAAACAAAAGCCAAATAATGACTAAAAATGTTTACATATATCCAATGGTACATACCATCATGAGAACAACGGTTCTTGATCCGTTACTGGAAGAAGATACGCTTACTTACTCAACTGTCTTCATATCACATTGGTATGTTTTCGAATTTCATGCACTGATTTACCACGTGGTTTTCCCCTCGATCTTTTTTAGATCTTAGCGCACGATCTTGTACTTCATTTGTTGAACGGTGGTCAGTTCTTCTAGCAATATGTCCAGTCCATTGCTGCTTGAGGTCTTTATTTTGACTATGATGTCAACAACATTTGTCATTTTCCTGATTCATGGGTTCCTGTTCCTGTATTTCCTGGAAACCCCCAAGCATGCATCTCTCTACAATTCTTTAAGCTTTTTTTCAGCCTCTGTACGTCGTTTTTAGTTAAAATTCCTGTTACTGATCCATAAACGTACATATACACTATATTGACAAAAGTCATCGGACACCCCTTCAAAAGCATATTAACGGATCCGCTGCGTTGTTAAGATGCGCGGTACAGCTGCAGACGGTATAAAACATTGAGAAAGGAAAAGATTGTTGGGTGTTATATTAGTGGGTTGTCCATATGAGAAACCGAGAGACGTTTAAACATACCAAAGTCAACTATTTTGGATGTACTAAATACAATTACATATTAGTGTGTTGTCCATATGAGAAACCGAGAGACGTTTAAACATACCAAAGTCAACTATTTTGGATGTACTAAATACAATTACATATTAGTGGGTTGTCCATATGAGAAACCGAGAGACGTTTAAACATACCAAAGTCAACTATTTTGGATGTACTAAATAAGTGGAAGACACATAGCGTGCCTGTAGCAGCAAAACGTACCGGCAGACTAAAGAAAAGCAGTGATAGAGGACGTCGAAGCATCAGGTGAGTCATTACAGCTAATCGAAGTAATACTGCATAAGACCGCAGTGTACAGGTGAGTAAAAATGTTGGTACCTCTGTATGTACATGTACCATTCGCTGATAACTTCATTCCATGGGTTACCATGGTCGTGCGGCTGCTCATAAGCCTTTCATTTCCACTCGGATGCTACTCGTCGTTTAGCATGGTGTAAAAAAGATTTATGGTTGACCGTGTATTAATGGAAACGGGTCCTATGGACTGATAAATCCAGATACACGATCCATCAGTCTGTTTTAGGAGAAGAAATTTGAGTGTTCCTTTAGGCTTTTATCTCTTTGATTTGAGAAAGATAGTATTAGGGAGCAAAGTTATGATGACCTGGAGAACATGAAGGCATCTTTAATAAATGTGAATGCGAATAACAAAGTGCGACAGACATTTGAAGTATATTCATATCGTATTAAGGCTTGATGTTTATAATCCTTAAAAAATTTGCGGTTTAAAGGTGCACAAATTTTATGACAGTACTTTATATATCAATCTACGTTCATCATGATTAAACTTTTTCTAATACATTCTTATTTTTTATAATGTTATCTTCTTAAATTAAATCCATATTTAACTTTTCATTTTATACCATCTAAAATAATACGATCCGAACATTTGTTTTGCGACAAACGCTTTTACTTTCCTTAATCATACGCCCACGTCGATTTACCTCTTTGACTTACGTAACAAAACTCTTCCCTTTCGCCGTAGGACGAAAAGCACTTTTCACCCGGATAAATCCTTCTCCTCCAATGTTTTCACATCACACTAAATCTCAGATCGCCTCCTAGAAACTGCAAGTGCATGTTTTGCTACAGATCTTCCCCAGGGGCCACTAAGTAAAATCTACCTAATTTCTTCGATCCTCAATGCCTTCGTTATTACTCCAAAGGAACATCTCACTGAGAAAGCGAGTAGAGATAATACCAGTATGGAAAAAGAAGAAAAAGTGGAGTGATGTTCATCTGGTCGTCTCGGAAAAGCTGTGAGCTTCTCTGGGAATTATCACAATTTCTTGAGCCTCTCGTCACATTTCACCAGTCAGTGTAGAGAGAGAGAGAGTTGCCTTTCTTGTTTTCCCTCCCAGATAAGCCCAAAAGATCTTAGTGGGGAAAAAATGCTTCCTGCTGTACTTGTTTGCAGACAGCAGCAAGTAGGAAAAAAATAACGCTTCTTTATAATTCCAATGGCGACCTCATTGTATGGTCAGAAATATTTTATTTTTGCTGTGTTCCCTGGAGAGTATTCGGAGAAGTAACATCAAATATTTTATAGGAGGTTTCCATATTATGCCTCGAAACACTACGCAGGGGATTTTGCCCTTTTATACGAAGTAAAACAAACAAAAAAATTCAAAACTAAGTTGGAAACGTCCAGTTCGAACTCTAGAATTTCCTAAAAACGTTAACTCCCGACTTCACTTCATCAGATGTGAAAGAATGGCCACTCAAACATACCTTAGAACCCAAAACATTTTACTTTAACTTGAATAGATGATTAACGGAGAAGCGTTTTAAAATGAAACAAAAACCAAAATTTACTATCATATTTTCTTTAAAAGGTTCCATAATTACTCTCTATATAATTTACTCAACTATATGTTTTCCAATGTCTCTTCTGTATAGCAGTTATCTATTTAACTCCTACCATAATGTATAATTACTTATCAATATAATTAACATCTACTATATATTTTCCAACGTATGTGCTAAACAGGAATTATGTATTTATCTCTAACTATGACGTTTAGGGACAGACCTCTTTAAAGGTAGTCCTCTAAAAGTTCAAGGTTTTGTTTCTGAAACCACTGATGTACTGTTTACTTTTCTGCCAGACGAGAAGTAATGCCTTTCAAGTATTTTTTTTAGTTTAGGAAACAAATGGAAATCTCTGGAAGCTTGATATAGGCTACACCGAGGAACGTGTAGCATACCAAACCACTCGGGTTTCCTGTGGCAGCATTTTCATCTCATCAGACAATATGATCAGTACCACCTTGCAAGTATACTCTAACTTAACTTTCCTTTCTTTTAGTTGTAATGTTTCTGTACAACACCAGAAACATTACAACCTGCCATAAACTTTTAGAATTCCAAGAACACGGTTAATGTGTCCTACCGCTTGCTTAGGACTGGCTAGTTTGGAGGAAATTTGTGTTTGTTTTATACGATAGTTTCGTGGGTTCATTTCTTTAAAATGCTCTCACTGAAACTGCTCCGTTGCAAGCCCAGGCCTTCGCTACACCGGTTTGTCACTCAAGTTTCATTTCCCCATACCTCCGTGTTTACATTATCTTACCCATCGTCACACAGTACTCACGTCAACACAATGATCCCCATAAGATGCTTCCAATCTTCCGTAAATGTCGATGTGGGTAACTTTTTCTGCTGTGAACAATTCTGTGATGGCTCGCTGTTTGAACTTCAAGTTTCAAAAGCTCTCCATAGCAACTCTCGGAATCAAATGGGTTCTTCTCCAGAATGGTAAAGGAAGAAACCTATGCAAATGACCCAAACCGGTTATATTTGGATTTATTCACTCTTACCCCGAATGAGACAGAACTTTGCAGTCCGCCCTCGTATTTAACAGATCAGACAGTTTATGTAATAGATGCGAATTGCGATCGGAGTAGTTACGTCACAGATGACGCTGCGATGCCGAATTTCTTTCCGAGTAAGTCATTCGTAACGAAAATCACGGACGGAACAACATGGCATGCAATAAGGGGCACTTTAGACATTATTTACTGTAAGAGTTCAACAAAGGCAGTACTGCAGTCTCGGTTGCAGCAACATCTGTCAAGTGTATGAGGAGGGTGCAGATGATGATAGCACATGTCACCATTTTTTTCGGAAATTCCGGGACGGAGACAACAGCTATGAAGATCAACCACGTCCTGGACTTCCACCCGTGATTTCTTAAGGGGATGTGGACCAATCCATAGCAAATGACCCACATCCAACCGTTCAGGAATTAGCAGGACCGTTGTCAATAGAGAGAAAAACAGTCAAAAGACGGATGCGTGAGCTTGAGTTCATCATCAAGTTCGATAACTGGGTTCTGCACCAGCTTTCTGCAAAACAACGAGAATAGAGTACCCGTACTTGTGCTTCTTTGATTTCTCGTTCCAGAAAAGAACCGTTTTGGGGACGAATTTTAACAGATGATGAGAAATAGGTAATGTACCGTAATATAAAGCGTTGACGAACTGTGTGCCAAGGTGCGGATCCTGCTCCATCGACCTCAAAAGGAGGACTGCATATCAAAAAGGTTTTGTTGAGTGTTTGGTGGGATGTCCAGGGAATAATCCACTGGGAGGTGTTGGCACCAAACCAAACGATAAATGCTGACCTCTACTACCAACAGTTGGACAGATGGCGAGAAACACTGACATTGAAGTGGCCAGCCCTCTTCAATCGCAAAGGCGTGATCCTTCATCATGATACCACCAGATCTCATGCTGTTTTAATCACTCGACAAAAATTACTGGACTTTGGTTGGGAAGTGTTACCTCACCCAACTTATTCCCCTGACCTGGCACCTACGGACTACCACCTTTTTCGATAATTACAGAACGCCTTCGCTCTCCAAACCTTCGATGATGTGGACCGCGTGAAAACGGCATTTTATGACTTTTTGAATCTAAAACACATGCGTTTTCCAGCGTGAGATTCACCTACCCATAGGCAGATGGCAAGATGTCATTCATAATAATGGCAATTATGTGAAATCCTAGGTACGTTATTTGTTGTGTTCTCCTACTTTCTTTGTAGCCTACAAAAGGGGTAGAACCTATGCACACACCTAATAAATTGTCGGCTGAATTCAAGAAATTAGCTCCACTGTTTTGAACAAATATTCCATCAGTCTCAGCTCAGACCCTTTTATAACTACAAAAAAGGCGGTAAACTGTGAAGCTCCGAGAGATTATGAAGAAATTCCGAGGTATCCTGATAATATCTACACTGACAGAAAAAAAAATCCCAACACCAAGAACGGGTTGTGTTAGATAAACGACAGTTGGTAGGCGGTGAGAGTACATCTGTAAGATGACGTCTATGCAAATTTCACGCTCGGCGCATACGTGTGGCGCTAGTATCGCCCCTCGGAACATGCAAAGCAGGTTTGCTGTAAATACGCGCTGTAACGTTCGTGAGCGTTAGTCATCATTGAGATTCGACGTAGGGTGTTGATGTTAGTCAAGAATGCCTTTAAGAAGACGAAGAAGCCATTATAAAACAGCTCACGGAGTTTGAACGAGGTCATGTAATAGGGATACGAGAAGGTGGATTTTCTTTCCGCAATATTGCAGAACGACTTGGCAGGAATGTAGCCACTGTGCATGATTTTTGGCAACGGTGGTCAAGGGAAGGTACTGCCTCAAGAAGACCGGGTTCCGGCCGGCCACGTGGCACTACTGAGAGGGAAGACCGCCGTGTACGGCGTATGGCCGTGGGGCACCGTACCATGTATGCGGCAGTAATTCGAGCTGCAGTTGCCACTACAGTGACACAACGAACTGTTACAAATCGGTTACTTGCCCTGTAGCATGCGTTCCACTTACTCCAAACCACTGCCGTTTGCGACGTCAGTGGTGTCAAGCTAAAGCTCATTGGAAGACGGAGTGGAGATCTGTTGTGTTTTCTGATAAAAGCCGGTTCTGCTCTGGGTGCCAGTGATGGCCGTGTGTTGGTTAGAAGGATGCCAGGTGAGCGCCTGTAACCAACCTGTATGCGGCCGAGACACACTGGACCTACAACTGGAGTTATGGTCTGGGGAGCAATTTCCTATGACAGCAGGAGCACTCTCGTGGTTATCCCACGCACCCTGACGGCACAGTTGTACGTCGGTTTGGTTATTCAACCTGTTGTGCTGCCATTCATGAACAGCATTCCAGGGGGTGTTTTCCAACAGGAAAACGCTCGCCCGCATACCGCTGTTGTAACCCAACACGCTCTACAGAGCGTCGACATGGTGCCGTGGCCTGCTAGATCACCAGATCCTTCACCAATCCAGCACGTATGGGAAATCATTGGACGACAACTCCGGCGTCACCCCCAACCAGCATTTACCGTCCCTGTATTGACCGACCAAGTCCAACAGGCATGTAACTCCATCTTACATACTGACATCCAGCACCTGTACGACACAATGCATGAACGTTTGCGTGCTTGCATTCAACATTCTGGCGGTTACACCGGTTATTAATGTACCAGCATTTCACACTTAAAATGGCTCTTCTCGCGCTTACAATAAGCTGTGATCTTGAAACCTTAATCGATTAAATATGTTACCTATACGAATGTATTGCCGCCATTTCATTCCTCTACAACTTTTTTTTCGTGGTGTGGGGATTTTTTTCTCCGTCAGTGTATGAAAATTGTTGTTTGATCATTTGGCACACCAAAAGATTATTTAAAATTTTATGTACATGAGAAAAGGTGTTCTTATTTTTCCTGGTAGAGGGATTCTGTATCGTTCGTTTTAAGTTTTCGTGTTTCATTTCCTGCGTTTCCTTTAAACCATCAGGTGTAAGTTTTTCATTCTCGGAGGAGGGTTGTACCGAAAGTAATGCAAAAGTGGACATAACTTTTTTATTAACCAAAAGAGGTCGTTCAAATTGTACATGTTGGTAGAGTAACGCTTTTTCTATACAAAAGTACTACTCAACTTAGTTTCCATCAAAAAGCGATGCATTTGCGCCATCGTTGAACCAGATTTTTCAAACTGGTTCAACGTATCTGGTCTGTCGAATCCTTTATGAAAAAATTCATGTGTCGATGTTGTACCCACTTCTTCACAGTCACTTTCAATTCGTCTGTGTCACCAAATCGTTGTTCCCAGAGACTGTCCTTCATTGGACCAAACAGGTGGAAGTCGGAGAAACAGATATGAACTGTACGATGCATGGGGGGCCACCCAGCAGTCTAATTTGTTGATCGCCTGAATTGCTGCCAAAGATATGTGTGGTCTCGCATTGATATGGTGAATGTGGATTCTTTTCAGGTTCCTGTTCTGTCTCTTCCTCCTTAAGGCTTCTATAAGCTTCTTGAGGATCTCAATGTACCTTTCGCTGGTCACGGTGCGGCCACGTTCCAGACAATCAAGAAGAATGACCCCCCTGTAATCC
The DNA here is from genome assembly GCA_039090855.1 of Macrothele yani. Classification (NCBI taxonomy): domain Eukaryota; kingdom Metazoa; phylum Arthropoda; class Arachnida; order Araneae; family Macrothelidae; genus Macrothele; species Macrothele yani. The sequence continues at coordinate 85,926,846 of CM076998.1, read as the reverse complement.
CAAAAGTCAGTCACCATGACTTTCTGTGTTAATTGCTGGCTCTTGAACTTCTTATGCCTTGGCAAAGTAGTGAGACGCCATTCCACTGACTGATTCTTCGTTTCCGGATCGTAAAGATAAGCCCACACTTTATCCGCTGTCACCAGATTGAAAAACAAACTTGTCTTCATTGACTTCAAATGCTTCCAGCATATCAGTGCAGACTTCCACCCTTCTCTCCTTCAAATCGGGTGTCAACTGCCAAAGTACCTACTTTGCACACACTTTCAGATACCCTAAGTCTTCCACCATCTTCTGTGTGGCATTGTGACCAAAATCCAGATGTGCAGTTGTGCAATAAGCTCACGGATTGTGACTTGTCACTCCGCGTGAATCAATTGATCCACTCGCTGATGATTCGTGTCATTGGTCGCAGTTTATGGTTTCCCACTGCGTGGTTTGTCTTCAATGCTGGTTTCTCCTTTTTTAAACTTCTTCATCCATCTGTGCATGTTGCTCTCGTCCATGGGTCATCTCCATAAACATTCTCTAGCCTTCTGTGGATATCGGACAGCCTGCACCCTTACTTTCTCAAGAACTTAATGACGGCACGTTGCTTCTGCTTGGAATCCATTATTTACCTGTAATGAAGGAGAAGGGTTACTATAGAGGAAGAGTTACTCTACCAATACGTGCAATTTGAACGACCTCTGTCAGTTAATGGAAAACGTATGCCCACTTTTGCATTACTTTCGGTACAACCCTCATATATGACCAAAATATTTACAAAATAAAGTTCATCGGAATCATAGAACTAACAAGCAAGGAACCAAGTCCTACAACTTGAAGCTGTGCTCGGCGTTGGACGGCCAGTAACTGTATCCTAGAATCACATAAATATAGTGAATTCCCTCAAAATCTGCATATGACAATTTTGACGTAGTCTAACAAGAAATGCTCTATTCTCTCCACTTTTAAGCATTTTGTTTAGCTCCTTGTATCTGTGTTTATTGCCGTTTTAGCTCCTTGTGTATGTGTTTATTTTTATTGCGCACATAGTTTTGTGAACTATAGATTTTCAAAACTGTTGTTCACACAAACATCACGCATTTACAAATTCTATAAAATTTGTAAATGCGTGATGTTCAAAACCCTTACTGTTTAAGTAACAGAACTGTTAACGAACGAAGTACACAAATCTATAAAATAACTATCCGTTCATTGGTGGAAGAAATTAAAGTTTTCGCTCATCATTTTTTGAAACGTTCGCGCATCGACGGAAATCTTTTGCATGGCAAACAGCATAGAGCAAACTCCAATGAAAAAAGAAAAAGACATCCGTCGATGTGCAAAAGCTAGGCAAAATGTATATTCTCTTACCTTTGTGTTGTTTATGTACCTGACGATGGGTTCTAGGAATCCTGAAAGTTCTTATGCCTTAACCCATGTACAATACATTTTTTAAATTTAGCCGATGGATATGAATTTGTATTGTTTGGGATTCTTCGTTTCAAGATCGTGCATCGAGGTCAACTACCTTGGTTACCTTATGATCCGAAGTTAATGTCAATGTTGTTTACAGCAAAATTTCACGAAGTAATGTAGTTCCTATGGTTTGAACATCACATATCGAGATGTCAAATATGAGCAGTTCTAAATTTTATATATGTACTATAATGCGAATAGAAATTTTGATCTCCACGTGATACATTATCTAGTCTTACCACATATGCTAAAATAATGGCACCAGTAACTTTTGAAATTGGCATCCTGTTGCCTTCACACAGTTCTTCAAGCTGTGTGGCCACATATCAATAGCTTTACGCAGAGTCTCCACAAGGAAAGCTGCTACTTCCCGCACTAATGAGCGTTTCAGACTGCCAATACTGGGGTGTCCCATTCTGCAGGCCATGTCCGCCACTGTGGCCTACAACTTGTAATCCAATGGGTTGAGGTCTGGGCTGTTTGAAGGTCAATCAGCTGGAGAAATGAAGTCTGGAAAATTCTCCTGCAGCGACTCATGGGTTGACTTGGCCTTGCGGCAGGAGCGGAATCCTGCTCAAAGCTATAATGTTGGTTTTGGAAGAGGGTAGGACTCACATGTTTGACCACTGGCTCAAAAACGCTGTCCTGGTAGACTTTGGCGGATGTTTTCTCTCCTTTCTCACAGAAATGGAGCTCTATGGTATCCTCGTAGGATACTATAGTCACCAAACCATGACAAAAGCGGGATGATGGCCCATCGTGATCCTTAGAGCTTTCTCCTGAGCTTCTCGTAAGGTTGACGCATACAACATGTAATTTTGGAGGTTGAAAGCCTCTTTAATAGTGAAATGCTTTTATCAGAGAAACGGATTTGCCTGTGGTGATTATCTGCGTAACGCTGTAGTAAACGTTTCGCGTTTAGCACCCTCTGTTGCTTCAGTTGACGAGTGAGAAAGTGCCCTATACGCCATCGGTAAGCTCACCCTTAGGTCACTCCACAGCACGCGTGACATCAGCATTCTTGAAATGTTTAGTTCACGAGCCATCACTGATTGTTTTCTAATAAGATATCATCGAATACGGACTGCCACTGCTTTCACCAGGCAAGCAGTTCTGACGATACGCGGTTGACCCTTTCTGGGGCAGTCGGCGACGGTCCCAGTATCAAGGAGATTTTTTATGGTCCTGTAGACAAAAATTCGTCCTGATGTTTAGCTTCTTCAGCATGTTGAAAATCTCGGGATCTGATTTTCCAACTTTGTGCCGCGCTATTACAGCAACACGATTTTCATAATCGCCGCACTAAATGACAAGTACTTCACGAAACACGTTATCTCCTCTGTGACTGAACGCACAATGATTCACTAGCTGCTTCATGCCTCCTGGTTGGTCGGTGACGTTGCACACCGGTTGCGCGCCATCTGTCGAACGTTTGTAACACTATTTATGCTAAGACTGGGTAAACAAAAAAGTTGAGACCGGATTTTATGTTGTAATGAGCACGTCTTTTGAATTCTAAACAAAATATTTATCAAAGTTATACAAAGTCAATGGAAACGGTTAGAAAAAAGAAATTAACAGGATTTCTACAATGGTTAAAACATCTAGAGACAGAAACAGGTGCTTACTTCCACCAGCGGCTAAAACGTATGTTACGAAAATGAATAAACGGTGCACAAAAAGTTTCTCATAGCAAAGATCAGAGACAAAGATATTTTCAAATCGAGCCGGTTAATGAAGAATTATAGAGGGAAACATTATATAACTGTACCCCGCTTCCCCCTAGCGGAAGATAACGAAAAAGTTGCGAATATGCGGAAAGTATTCTTCATGGCAAAAGCTATACTGAAGAAAAAGCAGAGATGATAAAGGAGAGATAGCTAGAAAAATATTTTGACCTTTACGCTTGCTACAGGAAGGCTGTGCATTATTTAAAGAGGATAATGCTCCCCATCTTTATTGTAGCGAATGGCATTCAATTAAAAAATAAATTTGTTAATGGGGTTTTTAGAAGCTGAGATACAGCTGCAAACAGAAGTACAAGAACGACACCTAGCGACAGTGCTGTGTTCTACAAAGAGTCCGCAAATACAAACATAAAGTTTTCTACGAGGTAAATGGTATCCGGTGCTAAATTTTTTTTTTTAATCGGACATTTAGAAGCAGATAAACACATTACAAATTTGCTCTCTCTAGCGGCGAAAATGCGCATTATTTTGGGATTTTACGCTTGCTACCGCGAGGCTGTGCTTATTTTGGTTGCTACTGGAAGAATGCGCAGTATTTTGGGACTTGACGCTTGCTACCGGTAAAGGTTTTCGTTATTAGTAGTATCTAACTAAAAGAAATTCTTCTCAATCGAGCTCGCAGTCCCACAGAAATGGCTGCAAACATTCTGAAAACGGAAACGTGAACTAATGCCCCCTATTGGCACACTATCTTAAAAATTTGAAATTGTCTGAAAAACATTTTGCTCTAGAAACGCTCTCTGATAAAGAACGAATTTTTCAAATCGGATTGTTAGAAGCAAATATATCTAAAAAATAAAATATACATCTATGCCCTTTGGTGGAAAATTTATGCTATTGTAAGCATAATGTTTATTTAAGAGGTTTTCCAAGGTAAGTGGTATCAGTCCACGAAATAATTTTTTAAATCGAGTTTCCAGACGCTCAGATTTTGCTACAAATACATCAGAAAAAGGAAAAACCTCCTACGCCCCCTGGTAGCCAAATTATTCTCTACCAAAAATTAAAAATTATATGTAGAACATTTCCCACCAAGAGCTGTATCTGATGAAGAAATAATTTTTAAAATATGGCTTTTAGAAGCAGAGATATAAGGGAAATCGCAGTTCAAATTTACGCCTCCTAGCGGGTAATCTATGCATTACTTGAAAACGAAACTTTACCCAAAATAGTCTTCGATGTATATGGCAATGAAGTGAACCAGGAATTTCTTCAATCGGATATTTAGAAGGAAATATATGGAACTAAATATATATTGAATTTAATAGCATCTGCGTTTACGTCCTGTAACGGCGAAGTTATGCAGCCGGAAAAACCAGAAAGTAAAGATCATCGTACTCACATTTCAATCTTTTCAATGCAAAAATAAGTTTTCAAATCGGTCTAACAGTTGCAGAGATATGGTGCCCACACGCGAAAGGACAAAGTGATATTATAAGCACGTAGTTTTTTCTAGAAATCTTTTTAGGTATTCATTCTTTTTATAAATTCATGGCTTTCCTGGTGGTGGGGGGTGGGGGTCTAAGCGATGGTTTCTGACCACATGCCCAAGATGGTTCCGGGTTCGAATCTCGGTGGAGGCTTGGATGCTATGTTTGTTTTACGGCACTGGCTCTTTCCCTTCCCTGCAGTCACTGACCATAAATTATGGACGGGCGACTGCTTATATTCCATTGAGTGCTAACGGTGGTCGTTAAACCTCCAATCAAAATAAATATATATATATACTGTATAAATCAAAACTTAATTTAGTGTAGTTCGCAAATGTCAAGGCCATGGCATCTTTGAATTTGATTTGATAAATAAACTTTAAATTTCAAATAACTTTCAAAAAGCTGTGTGTCTTTCCTAATTCGTAACTGTTCTTTATTTTTTTAATTAACAAAATAAAAGTGGTTTTGGGAAACTTCGGTTGTTCTTGTTTTTTTCTACTGAGAAATTGGCGGAAAATATTTGGCAAGCCATCAGTTACGTCACGTGATTGCCGGCTGCCGCTGCCGGAAAACTAGCGGACCACAATAGGCTAGCCATCATTTATGGCACGTGTTTACAGGGCTGTTGAAGGGCCGCTTGTGGCAGCCACAACCTGTGATGTATAACTGATGGCCCTGTTCTGGCATAAGACAAATGATGAGGTACCGACTGTTAGCCAGTTGCTGGTCTGAACTGCTGGCCAACGTGGTGGCCGCTGGGACATTTTATTAGCGGTTGGGCAGCGGCAACATAGTGCTAGGACACGTGTGGCTGCTAGTGCTGGCTTGAATGCTGGCCCAGCAACGCTATTTTTGCTGGGTAACACAGTGAAACTTCCATTAACTGACACCTATGAACAACGGTAACTTCCGAGCAACTGAAAGTTTTGGTTGGTACCGAACAGCTTCCGTAATATTAACATTAACGATAACCTCCGAACAACGAAACCTCTTAACAGTGGACAACGGACACCCCAGTCTATTGACGGACACCTCCGAGCAACGGCAGGTTTTGGTTGGTACCGAACAGCTTCCGTAGAATTAACATTAACGATAACCTCCGAACAACGAAACCTCTTAACAGCGGTCAACGGACACCCCAGTCTCTTGACGGATACCTCCGAACAACGGCAGGTTTTGGTTGGTACCGAACAGCTTCCGTAGGATTAACATTAACGATAACCTCCGTACAACGAATCCTCTTAACAGCGGTCAACGGACATCCCAGTCGATTGACGGACAGCTCCGAGCAACGGCAGGTTTTGGTTGGTACCGAATAGCTTCCGTAGGATTGACATTAACGATAACCTCCGAACAACGAAACCTCTTAACAGTGGACAACGGACACCCCAGTCTATTGACGGACACCTCCGAGCAACGGCAGGTTTTGGTTGGTACCGAATAGCTTCCGTAGGATTAACAATAACGATAACCTCCGAACAACGAAACCTCTTAACAGTGGACAACGGACACCCCAGTCTATTGACGGACACCTCCGAGCAACGGGAGGTTTTGGTTGGTACTGAACAGCTTCCGTAGGATTAACATTAACGATAACCTCCGAACAACGAAACCTCTTAACAGCGGTCACCGGACACCCCAGTCTCTTGACGGATACCTCCGAACAACGGCAGGTTTTGGTTGGTACCGAACAGCTTCCGTAGGATTAACATTAACGATAACCTCCGTACAACGAAACCTCTTAACAGCGGTCAACGGACATCCCAGTCTATTGACGGACAGCTCCGAGCAACGGCAGGTTTTGGTTGGTACCGAATAGCTTCCGTAGGATTAAAATTAACGATAACCTCCGAACAACGAAGCCTCTTAACAGTGGACAACGGACACCCCAGTCTATTGACGGACACCTCCGAGAAACGGGAGGTTTTGGTTGGTACTGAACAGCTTCCGTAGGATTAACATTAACGATAACCTCCGAACAACGAAACCTCTTAACAGTGGACAACGGACATTCCAGTCTATTGACGGACACCTCCGAGCAACGGCAGGTTTTGGTTGGTACCGAATAGCTTCCGTAGGATTAACATTAACGATAACCTCCGAACAACGAAACCTCTTAACAGCGGTCAACGGACACCCCAGTCTCTTGACGGATACCTCCGAACAACGGCAGGTTTTGGTTGGTGCCGAACAGCTTCCGTAGGATTAACATTAACGATAACCTCCGAACAACGAAACCTCTTAACAGTGGACAACGGACACCCCAGTCTATTGACGGACACCTCCGAGCAACGGCAGGTTTTGGTTGGTACCGAATAGCTTCCGTAGGATTAACATTAACGATAACCTCCGAACAACGAAACCTCTTAACACCGGTCAACGGACACCCCAGTCTCTTGACGGATACCTCCGAACAACGGCAGGTTTTGGTTGGTGCCGAACAGCTTCCGTAGGATTAACATTAACGATAACCTCCGAACAACGAAACCTCTTAACAGTGGACAACGGACACCCCAGTCTATTGACGGACACCTCCGAGCAACGGCAGGTTTTGGTTGGTGCCGAACAGCTTCCGTAGGATTAACATTAACGATAACCTCCGAACAACGAAACCTCTTAACAGTGGACAACGGACACCCCAGTCTATTGACGGACACCTCCGAGCAACGGCAGGTTTTGGTTGGTACCGAATAGCTTCCGTAGGATTAACATTAACGATAACCTCCGAACAACGAAACCTCTTAACAGTGGACAACGGACACCCCAGTCTATTGACGGACACCTCCGAGCAACGGCAGGTTTTGGTTGGTACCAAATAGCTTCCGTAGGATTAACATTAACGATAACCTGCGAACAACGAAACCTCTTAACAGCGGTCAACGGACACCCCAGTCTCTTGACGGATACCTCCGAACAACGGCAGGTTTTGGTTGGTACCGAACAGCTTCCGTAGGATTAACATTAACGATAACCTCCGTACAACGAAACCTCTTAACAGCGGTCAACGGACATCCCAGTCTATTGACGGACAGCTCCGAGCAACGGCAGGTTTTGGTTGGTATCGAATAGCTTCCGTAGGATTAACATTAACGATAACCTCCGAACAACGAAGCCTCTTAACAGTGGACAACGGACACCCCAGTCTATTGACGGACACCTCCGAGCAACGGGAGGTTTTGGTTGGTACTGAACAGCTTCCGTAGGATTAACATTAACGATAAGCTCCGTACAACGAAACCTCTTAACAGTGGACAACGGACATTCCAGTCTATTGACGGACACCTCCGAGCAACGGCAGGTTTTGGTTGGTACCGAATAGCTTCCGTAGGATTAACATTAACGATAACCTCCGAACAACGAAACCTCTTAACAGCGGTCAACGGACACCCCAGTCTCTTGACGGATACCTCCGAACAACGGCAGGTTTTGGTTGGTGCCGAACAGATTCCGTAGGATTAACATTAACGATAACCTCCGAACAACGAAACCTCTTAACAGTGGACAACGGACACCCCAGTCTATTGACGGACACCTCCGAGCAACGGCAGGTTTTGGTTGGTACCAAATAGCTTCCGTAGGATTAACACTAACGATAACCTCCGAACAATGAAAACTCTTAACAGCGGTCAACGGACACCCCAGTCTCTTGACGGATACCTCTGAACAACGGCAGGTTTTGGTTGGTACCGAACAGCTTCCATAGGATTAACATTAACGATAACCTCCGAACAACGAAACCTCTTAACAGTGGACAACGGACACCCCAGTCTATTGACGGACACCTCCGAGCAACGGGAGGTTTTGGTTGGTACTGAACAGCTTCCGTAGGATTAACATTAATGATAACCTCCGAAAAACAAAACCCCTTAACAGCGGTCAACGGACACCCCAGTCAGAACGGAAGGTGGTCTAATGGACACCATTGTATTTTATGCGGTAGCTGTGGTACTTCGGCAAGAGGGATAATATAGGGAGAAAGAATATTTATTGCTAAGGGCATAATGGGTTATATTACGGCTTGTACATTGGTATACTTAATAAAAAGAAAGGAGTTGCAATTTAGTTCTACGTGAGGCAAGTGTGTTCCGTCATTATGTGTTTTCAAACTTCCATGTGTTTCAATCACCAGCGGGGGCTGCGTGGATGATTGATGGGGCCTGTAATTTTGCTCGTTTGCGGCAATGTTTCTTGGTTTGGTCCCTGTGAGGTGTGTTTCTGTTTTACGGCGTGCGGCCAGATAACTGCGCAGTTATGCTTTAGTATCTAACATTGTTTTTTTTTTAGCTTCCTATAGCTCACCCTATCCTAGTTTGCTGTTTTCTAAGTGCTGTTTAACATCCGACGTCAGGCACTATTTTCTTAAAATCCTCTACACCATGAATTGTTTATTTAATTACTACATTTAGTTTTACTCAGCAGTCAGCATTTGGAAAGAAACACTGCAACCTTTTCTGTATTGTTCATAAAATGTATATATGTATTTTGCTTTTTGTACAAGCGGCCTAGCAATGTTAACTTAGGCCTAACTTCCGAGCAACGGCCACCTCGCAGCAATGGTCACTTTCTCCCGGTCCGAGCAGTGACCGTTGTTTGGATATTACACAGTATAATGGAATTGAATGACGTATTTTAAAAGTATGAGAAAGGATAGTCTCAGAGTTTATGACTTTGAGGGATAGAACGTGTATCTTGCATCCTTCTTTCGTAGTGATAATACGTGTGAGCTTTCTATCAGAAACTTGTGATAATATGAGCAACGGCATTTACAAGAGTTTGAAAAAGGGAACACTGGACATGGACGTGTTTAGTGACCTCAGGGATACTACAGTACCCACATAACTGATAAGATATTAGGTGTAACCTATGTAGAAGGGTAGGAGTGCGTAATTAGTCATGTCATCATCATCATCATTGTCAACCATTATCAATCCACTGCTGGACGAAGGTCTCCCCAAGTTTCCTCCACAACGGTCTGTCTTGTGCCAGTCTCCTCCATGTCACCCCTGCATACTTTCGAATTTCATCCACCCATCTCCCATGTGGTCTTCTTCTGGGTCTTTTCCTGTCCCTTGGAATCCAATCTAAAATTTCGGCTGTCCATCGATGATCTGTCCTTCTGGCAGTATGTTCAGCCCATTGCCATTTCAGGGATTTAACTCTGATCATGATGTCTTCCACTCTTGTCATTTTTCGGATCCACGAGTTCCTCTTCTTATCTCTCCTGGTTACACCAAGCATGCACCTCTCCATGCTTCTTTGAGTTGTCTGCAGCCTTTGTATGTCTCTTTTAGTTAAGGTCCACGTCTCTGCATCATACGTAAGCACTGGAAGGATGCATTGATCAAACACTTTTCTTTTAAGACATAATGGCATATTGCTCTTGAAAATTATGCTGTTTCTTCCAAAAGCTCTCCAGGCAAGTTTTGTACGCCGATTAATTTCTTCATCAATGTGACCCTCACTTGATATCTGCTGTCCAAGATAAACGTACGTGTCTGTTATCTCCAGCTTTTCTCCATCAATCGATAAATCTTCATTTCTTGTAAAAGCATTGAACATCACTTTTGTCTTCCGAAAGTTCATTTTTAATCCCACTTCTTTACTCTTGTCAGCAAGTTCCTGGATCATACTCTGCAGCTCTGATGGGCTAGTTGCAAAAATGACTACGTCATCAGCAAAACGAAGGTGGGTTAGATAATCTCCATTAATCTTTATCCCCTTGTTTTCCCAGCTCAGTGACTGAAAAACGCCCTCCAATGTAGCATTAAAGAGCTTCGGAGATATGGTGTCACCTTGTCTCACTCCCTTTAGTCATGTAGGTACCTCTATTGGATACCTTTCTCCTTAAATGTCTTGAGGTCTTTGTAGCATTCCATGCATGCAGTTTCAGGTGGGAAGATTTAATCTGAAAATATTGGAAGAAAAATTCTGTTTGATGTGGTAAGAAGATGACAGAAATCTCTCTCTCTCTTTTTTCTTTTTTTTTTTTTTTTTTTTTTGGTTGGAGGCTTTACGAACACCGTGAGCAACTCAATGTTTTATAAGCAGTCGTCCGCCCCAAATTTAGGGCCACCCACTGGTTCCAGGTAAGGCAGATAGCCAGTGTCGTCAGGCAAAAACAACATCCATGCCTCACCGGGATTCGAACCCAGCCCCTTACGGACGAATGATCAGAAGCCATCGCTTATACCACTGTGCCACCGGGGCGGCCAGAAATCTTTGGATTTCATATCTAGTACATGACATGAACGTGCAACAATTTTCCACAACAGCCACGACCTCACTGTGGTACCGCTCGGCAGGTTTCGAGTACAGAAACTTTCCGATGCCAGATTTCACATCCACCACTGAAGCAAAGTGTTGTCCTTGTAGGAAATTGACCATGGAGTGAAACAAGCGGCAGTAGGATATTGTAAGGTGTCCTTCAAACTTCTGTAGTTTTTGGCTGACCACTATGGAGATGTGACTTGGGGGATTATCCATTTGCAGCAACGGTCACTTTCTATTAATAAGCGCTGGATAGCGGGCGCAAAGCATCATGGACCCGCTGCAGTTGTTTGGCATAGATATTCCTGCCCACAGCCTGACCATCTGGAACCAGTATGCAGTAGCCAGGATCCTCACAATTTCACCAAATGCTCAACATAACTTTCCTCTCGAACCTCCCTGTTGCTTCTTCGGTTGACCTCAGCTACTGGTTCCCAGTGATAGGATAGGGTAGGTACTTTCACTGTTCATCCCCTGCGACGATACCATGCCAGAACCTAACATACTGTTGATTCGACTGCAATCTGAGGTAGAGAGTGATATTTGTTCGTTTTGCTGGGATGCCAGTTCATGGGGAACTATTTGATGGCTAATTAAGCTGATATAGATGGTGAAACTGAGCAAATGGAGGAGAAACTAAGCTGATACAAGTGGTGGATTGGGAAGAGACTCCACCTCAGCTGCCAATTTTTATATAATAGTGCAGGGTTTTACTGTACCAGCTTCGATCAGTGTGTCAGTTGTGGTAGTCGTTGGAGGTCCTGACCTCGGCTTGTCTTTGAGTCGGTGTTCCTAGCATTGAAACGCAGGAACCGTTTTGATGCACTGCTTTTGCACACTGTTTCGTCGTTCTCAATTGCACAGATTTCTCTCGATGCTGCTGCTGCGCTGAACATTTTTATTAATAATCGCGTAGAAGCACCAAAACAGCATATTTATCGGCCTCCATTCTCTGCTCACCTGTTAATACAGTGTACCTCTTCCAAAAGCACGTCATCATCCTCCTATTTTTCACTTCATCGCGTTACCCAGTTGACGCTGGCGTACATTTTGCAAAGGATTGAAGGCCTAACGTTGTGTGTGGTTCAATATGGGGAGGGAGGCTTTTGAATCACCCTGGTACAATAGATTCCTCATAAAATTGCCACATCAAGTGTCACGTTACACTGTTAAAAATTATGTGGTGAGTTGCACCAAGAAGTGGTGCTACCCCAGCTGCACCACTTTCTGAGAAAATATACACCTTTAAGTGGTGCAAACTAAACCCAATAACATGGTGAAACCTTACACCATAATGTGGTGCAACCTAGCATAATACCTGGTGCAAGGTTGCACCATGTTATTGAGTTTTGTTTGCACAAAACAAATATGTATGTTTTCTCAGGAAGTGGTGCAGCTGGCGTGGCACCACTTTTTGGTGCAACCTACCAAAGCATTTTGAACAGTGTACTGACGTTCTCCATGGATATAACATGACAGAGTCAGGTTTATTATTCTAGTTAATGAGCACGTCACTGAATTTGAAAAACATGAAAAAATCTTGGTAAGGCATCGCTTTTTTGAAAATACTGAATATATGTAAGGTGAACAAGAATACAATATTATTTAAATCCTTCAAAACTACGTGGGAAAGATTCTTAAGCGTCCCCGGGAGCACACTTGTCTACGCTCCGGCTTCTGACCATTCGTCCGAGATTAGTCGAGATCTTCTGACCATTTGTCCGAGATTGGTCGAGATCTTCTGACCATTCGTCCAAGATTAGTCGAGATCTTCTGACCATTCCTCCGAGATTAGTCGAGATCTTCTGACCATTCCTCCGAGATTAGTCGAGATCTTCTGACCATTCGTCCGAGATTAGTCGAGATCTCCTGACCATTCGTCCGAGATTAGTCGAGATCTTCTGACCATTCGTCCGAGATTAGTCGAGATCTTCTGACCATTCGTCCGAGATTGGTCAGGGGAATCCCGGTGAGACAAGGATGTTGTGTTTGTCTTAGGACACTGGCTCTTTCTCTTCCCTGGAACCAGTGACCCTAAGTTAGGGACGAACACGACTACTTATAGTAAAAAGAAACGTTCTTAAGCTCCCTTTGCTTATGAAAAATTTTAGCACTTTTAAATATTACGGTATTTCCTGATATTTGTGGTGCACATGAAGTATAATTGTATAATAATATTGAATTATGTATTAGGAAATGTTAGCAAAATGATAGCATCCAAATGAGCGTTCTCTTTTTTCACTTTGAAGCAGACACTCTGGGAGTCTAGGAACATTTCATAGCAGTTCAAGTTCCGGAATTTAAGTGCTTATCTTCAAGATCGCAATGTGTGCCTTTGAGAGTGAATTTGATTCAATAAATCATACATTCATTGGAATCTAAATGTGAGCCGTGCAGTAAGTTTTTAACTAGTGAACAAAAAAACTTTCTTCTTCATCTGGAAGTTCAAGAGAATGTTACGCATGCTCATGAGGGAATTCCCAAAGAGGAGTTTTGGCAGAGTTTTGAACCAAGGTGATGTCTCAGATAGAATTGCAGTCGCTCAGTTAGAGAGTTTTAAACAAATCTATATAGTAACCTGATACTATTTGTAGATAATTTATGTTATGCATCTTTCGCATGCTAAGATCTTTGTGGGTGTCAAATAACACGAAAGATTCGAGAGTATAAATTCATTTAGATAGAATACATTGCATTTGTTCGCGTCACTCAGGACCACTCAGAGCCACAGTCTGGTACATGCTAAGTGGAATTAAATTATAACAACAAATAATAAAGTTTACTAATTTCTAATATGTAAAGGAATTAATGAATGTTATTGTCGTAAAACGAATTAAAGAAGATATGTGGGTCCTAAAAGTAAATATTTACTAAACTATGGCGGCGGCAATAGTAAGCACTTAGACTATTTGGTTTTTGAAAAACAATATTCATTACTATTATTATTATTATTATTATTATTATACATTATTCAGATTCAGAGGAATGTAAGGAACGACCCTGACACTCATGGAATGTGATGTAACTATGAAAGTCCATCTGGGCATGCGCAAGCTAAAGTTTCACATAAGAATAGAAAGAAACGCTGAAGTGCAAAGTGTTATAGTGAGATGGATTCTAAAAGATTGCACACCATCGTGTCATTCATCATTTTAAAGATCTCAATAGCGGGCAACCTCTCCTCCCCCTTGGGGGAACATGAGGTCGAGAGGAGGTCAAATTTCGCTTCGACGTATTGTTTCCATAGCATCAAAGTGCATTTTTGTAATGGATTTTATCACCATTACACCACCCAGTACAATGAAACCTAAACATTAATCTGAATTTTGGATTTCGTTGTCCTGGGTGGTGTAATGGGTGGCATACTCGAGCGCAAATCGGGAGATGCGGGTTCGGTTCTCGTTCCAGATTTTAAAATTTATCTTGTTACATGGAAAGAACAACTTAATTTATGACTGTATCATGTATAGAGATTTCCGCAAAAGTGGAGGTATGGGCATCGTGGTCGCGTTTGCACTCACAAAGAATGAAACTGGGAGACATCCCTGAAGAATGGCTAAAGTACATGAAGATAGCTGGTTAGCTTCCCCGCCTATCTGGTCAAATCGCTTAGCTACAAATTAAAATGTTACTTTCGAGAGGCTTTTCGGGGGTAAATTTCGCATTGCAGTACTTCATCTGCCTTACTTTTCCAAGATTTAATCCCAGAAATTTCGTCTTTTTGGCGCTCTCAAATATTAGTTGTGCAACTTAATTCTCGTCCCCTAACCGCAAGCGATCATAGAACGTCGGCAAATAAAAATAGCTATGTGCGATAATGGCTGATTGCAGCGCCATCTAACAGCTTTCCAGGCAACCGTAACCGCTCACAGCTGTAATGACAGAAGGTACGAAAATAGACGGTAAAAGCAATGCTGTTCGAGAGGCAACATTTGTGGCACTGCCTTGTTCGCATTTCAACTGAAACAAAGTGCCGCGGAAGCCCAACAAATGATTTGTGTTGCTTTGGGTGAGGCTGCTGTGTCCGACAGTACGTGTACGAAGTGGTTCCAGCAGTTTAAGCAAAGAAATTACAATCTCTGTGATGCCGAACGTCCGGGACAGCCACATGAACTGGACGATGAAGAACTGGAACAACTGCTGGACGTGGATCCCTGTCGCACACAGTCAGAGCTCGTCTAGGAATTCGGAGTAACACGGCAAGCCATCGAAAATCGCCTGCACAATCTTGGACGGATTCACAAGGAGAGCTGTTGGGATCCCCACTAACTCACAGCTGCGAACAGGTCTAGGCGATACGATGTTGCTGTGTCCTTGCTCTCCAGATTCAAGAAGAAGGATTTCTTCCACAAGATTTTGACCTGTGATGAGAAGTGGATTCTCTACGATAATCCCAAGCGCGCAAATCGTGGGTTTGTCCATGTCAGCCTACCACCAGTACCGACAAACCGAATATCCATGCCAGGAAGTTGTTGCTGTGTATATGGTGGGATCAGCGCGGTGTCGTACACTAGGAGTTGCTCAAACCTGGTGAAACAGTCAATGCTGAGCATTATTGTCAGCAACTGATTTCGTGTGAATGACGCAATGGAGGCGAAAACGCCATACATCAGCAAAGGCAGAAGGTTGGCCCTGTTTGCTTCAGGATAACGCGCATCCTCACACCGCGAAAACGACTTTAAACAAGATCACAGACCTGGGATGGGAGATTTTGTCCTACCCGGCGTGTTCTCCAGACTTCTCCCCGTCGGATTATCACCTCTTTCGCTCCTTGCAAAATCACCTGAGTGATACGAACATCACTTCTGTAGAGGAGGTCCACACAAGTATCGAGGACTTTATCAACTCCAAACATCCCTCTTTTTTCCGCAGTGGCATTCGGCAGCGCCCTGATCGATGGCTCAAATGTATCCAACACGACGGGGATTATTTCCCTGATTAGGTACGTATCTGATTTGCTATAATTTGCTGTCAGCGTGTCGTGCCTGTGGCCGAGAATTAAATTGCACACCTAATAAAAGGCATGAGAAACACCCGTTCTTCCTGCGAAGTGTGGGCTGCACAGGGTGTAAGACCTGCTGCGCAGACAAACAAATTTGCAGGTTTTTCTCTGAAGGTCTGTATGAGTTGATTTCGTGTAGGAAAACAAGCACTGTAAGTGGGAAAGTCTCAGTGGAAAAGTGAATGCGTCGCTTCTCCGTAATATGAGAAAGAGGCATTTGTAATATCCCTTTTTGTTGGTCTCTATAGAACGACCATCGGAAAAGATCATCCCATTGTCAGGAATATTTTTTGTAATTTACCTGTTGTTTGAACTGCCATATCGTTTTATTTCCGTGATTATTAGAATGCCGTTTACAGAATAAATAAAATTTAACTTGGCACTCATGGGGTTTATTTCCTGAACTACAAATCGCACTTTGGTTCACAGTTTCATAGTTTTAAAAATATGAAAAGGAAGAAAGCATCTTACATTGCTCCGAAAATTTTTAAAGACAAAAGAGTTTATGTTACTTCTTCTGTTTGCTCAGAGTTTTCATTCAATCTGAATTCCCGGACTGCGAGAAAATCGATTATAATTTAATTACCCTTGGGAGTCAAATAAATGAGACATGTTCGTAAAAAATGCTTAAATAAGGGTCGTTGGAAGAAATAAACATTCATTCCATTTTAAAGCAATCGGAAAAGTTCACATTAGTACCTTTTGCTGAGAAACAAATTTTTAATTCCCGGACCTCCCCAGAGAATTATCACCTGTATGTTCGACGAGAACTCTCCTCTGAGCTTTCTTAGTGACTAATTTAAATGTGGTTCTCTTATTTTCGCATCATTGTTTTATTAAAAGTGTGGAGCGTTTTTATGTCATAATGAATTATTTTAAGAGCAGCATTTCTTCAATGTCTTAATTTTTCATTTATTTTTTTCTCTCCGTTATATCTTCTTTTTCTTTGATCTTTGTCCATATTTGCTACTTTTTTCCATTATGGGTGGTTTGCATATTAATGAAGTGGTGCTGAAAATATGATTATGAATTACGGATTCGTTAGTTTCTTGCTTTCCCTTTTGTTTTCTGCTCAATTAAAGGTTTGTACATTTTTTTCTGCTTTCATTCTATTGTGTTTTCACCAGACAGGATGCCGTAACTAAATGCTTTATCAAGGGGATTTTTCAATCCATGAAAAATTACTTTTGGCAAAATGTCTTTCCATTATAGTTTTCCATTTCGTTTTTTACGGAGTTAAAAAAGTCTTATGTTCTGATTTCTTGACTTTTGTTATGTTTATACTAACGTGCAATTTTTAATATGAAAAATATAACGTAACTGAAACTGCGGAATGCATATTTCTGTACTATGCAGAAAATATGTGAATGTCCCAAACAAATACAGCTGAATTTGGATTATACATTTTCCTTTTATATGTTTTTCGCTTTTATACCTAATTCTGTGCTAGTCCCGATATTTCACTGTAGTTGCTATCGGTTTTCAATGCGGTTATACGTAATACATTTATATGCTTTTTGCAATTATAGGTTAAATTTCGAATTTCAGATTATCAACAGGGATCGCACAGGTACGCAGTGGTCTAAGCGTCGGCTTCTGTTCATTCGTCCGAGATGGGTCCACGTTCGAATCTCGGTCAAGCATGCATGTCGTGTTTGTCTTACGGCACTGATTATGTACCTTTCCTGCAACCAGTGGCCTTAAATTAGGGACGGGTGACTGCTTATAGCCCATCGAGTTACTCACGGTGGTGGTTAAACAATCAAACAAAAAATAGCACGGTGCTATGATTTTGTATATTACAACTTTGAGAGAAATGAGACAGTTTTTTTTACCTAGCCATGAAATAATATATAACATAACTAAGAATAATGCAACTAAGAATTTATTAAATTACGTTCACAGTTCTCTCTTTTTTCTGAGTGCAAGAAATTTAAAACAAGCAAAGATTAGTGAGTATGTTATTCGGCACTAATGCTAAATCAACTAGTGGACAAACAAACTGCTTTGAAAAGAGCAGTGAAGAATATGCAATAGGGATATTGAATATAAAACAAATTCGTATTCATGTTTACTACCTAGTATTTCAAAGGTGATTTATTTCTTAACGTAGATTTTATAATGAAATAAAATTTAAAGAAGTTAATGAAATTCAAAATACGCATAGGCAAACATGTATGTATGTCTTACATTATAAATTAGAGTAATTTAAAATTATGCGGTTTTTTTTTCTTTTTTTGGAGAACTTTAGAATTTTGCAATAGTGTTTAATATTTTGAAATCTCCTTTATATGTTTTTTACATGATCATTTATTTCGTTTTTTTTTTTTTTACAATGTACAATTTCGCCTCTACAGGGCATAAATGTAGATAATGTCGAATTTAAAAATATGTTCTATCCCACATATTTGCTTCTAAACATCCGATTGAAAAAATTATTTCATCTTTCGATTCCATTTATGCCTAAGAGTATTTTAGATATATTTACTTTTTCAAATTACGCATAGATTTTCAGCTAGGGGACGTAAAAATAAATTACATTATTCCCGATAACTATTCGTCTAAAACCCCGATTTGAAAAACATTTTCTTCAGCGGATACACCTCCTGATGGAAAGTCTTTTGCATATAATTTCAAATTTTTGGAAAAGAATACTTTGGCCACCAGGAGGCGTAAGCGTTAATTTTTGCTTCTGATGCATATGCCATAAAAACTAAGTTTCTAAATTATCGATTGAAAAAAAAAGTCCTAAAGTCCTTTGTAGACCGATAGAAATCATGTCGACAGACCTTTTAAGAACATTTTCTTCTTAAAATAATGCAGGGTTTCTACGCCAGGGGCGGAGATGTACATCTTATTTTTGTTAATATCTCTACTTCTATGGGTCCGATTTGAAAAAAATCTTGCTTTGTTGGATAGTGTTTCCGATGCGAAATGTTTTTCCTATAAATTCAAAATTTCCAAGTAAATCATAGACTTTCTGCTAGGGGGCACAAAGGCAAATTGCGTTTTCTGCGTTATTTCTGCTTCTAAAACTCCGATTTAAAAAATTCTTCCTATATCACATACAACACGTAATGGGAAATATTTTTCACACAATTTCTAATGTTTGGTAAATAATGCTCTGTCCACCAGGGGCATAAGTGTTAATTTCTGCTTTGGATATATTTGTAGCAAAATCTGGGCTCCTGAAAACTAGACAAATTTTCGTTTTCTTTCACCGATACTGCTCATATTAAAAAACCTTTTGAGAATACTTTCTTCCTAAAATAATGCATGGTTTTCCCACCAAGGGACGTAAAGTCACATCTTTATTTTTTTCGATATCTCTGTTTCTAATAGTCCAATTTGTAATATTCTTTCTGTGTTGGAGAGCGTTTCCGGTACGAAATGTTTCTCATATAAATTCACGTTTTTCTTAACGCACAAGTCTGCAACCAGAGGGCGTAAGCTCACGATTCCGTTTACAGCAATGTCTGAGGAATCAAACCCCCGATTGAAAAACTTCTTTCTTCCGTCAGATACTATTGTTTTCCATACTGGTTCCATTGACTTTAAATAGTTTTGATAAATTTAATTTGCGCCACAACGGATTCAAAAGACGTGCTTATTACCCCCGAAAATCCGGCGTCATCTTTCTTGTTACATTTTTGCTTGCCTTGGGATTTCACCCACTTATCTTTCAACGTTATCTTCTCCGAGTTTACTTCGATGGTATTCATCCATCTTCTCCGTGGTCTGCTTCTTGATCTGCTTCAACTGATTCTTTATCTGAAATATTATTCTTAGGAGGATCTTTTGTCTTCCATCTATTGCAGATGACCCCATCACAGAAAACGAGAATCTCTGACCTTGCTCATGATTGATAGGTTTTGGATTTCTTTAATCGCTGTTTGTATTTTTGACTGATATGATATTGTACAAGAGTAAAAATGTTTTCTTAGATTTTTTTTTGTAAATTGATTAGCTTGCCTTTGACTGTTTTTGCGGTATTCCAACCTTTAGCTGCACAAAGGACTATGTGTGCGATCATTGTCCTGCAGGCATCAGTTTTTGTGTTTGCCTGTCTGGAGGTTTAATGAGCATTGTGAGCAACTCGATGGCCTATAAGCAGTAGCCCGTCCCTAATTTAGGGCCGCTGGTTCCAGGTAAGAGAGACAGCCAGTGCCGTAAGGCAGACACAACAACCCATCTGAACCCATTAGGAAGCCAGCGCTAAGACCATTGCGCCACGAGAGCGGCCTTGTCTTCTTGAATGAGCTGGAAAAAGAGCCTTCGTTTCCATTATTTGTGACAGACTTTGATCTTCCTGCTGTTGGTTTGTCATTAATGTCAAAGTCAACTTTCCGAACTGTTGGAAGCATCTTTCGACACCACATCTTGTTCCCATATACAATACTGCTAGTAGTTTTCGATAGACTCCTGTGGCCGACACCTGGGATAATTCGAACAAACATTCTGTGGTGGCCGCCCTTGTGGCGCAGTGGTCTAAGCGCTGGATCCTGACTATTCGTCCGAGAAGGGTTCGAATACCGGTGAGGCATGGATGTCGTGTTTGTCTTACGGCACTGGCTCTCTCCTTCACTGGAACCAATTATCCTAAGACGAAAAGCTTGTAAGAGCGACTGCTTATAGGCCATTGAGTTGCCCACGGTGGTCGTTAAACCTTCAATCAAAACAACAACAACAACAAAAAAAAAACAATCTGTGGTGTTCTTGAGAAGCGAACTCCCAATTCTACTAACGTAGAGGAAAAATCGTTTTTTTCGCTCGGGCCAGGAAGCTGAAAGAAGGTTGGCGGCCTGTCCTTTTGTGTGTGTCGCAAGGTGAGATGTTCTGTGTACACTATGTTCCTTCCTCTTGGTGCTGTAATAAACCTTAAGGATATTAAAACCACTCAATTAACTTAAGGTAGGTGTTTGTAGGTGTTTCCATTTGTGAGTCTGGTTCAAACTAATTACGGTAGTGACAAGTGAAGTCACAATATATTCAGTCACTGCCATTTGGTGGAAATGCTTTCATTTTGTTAATCCATTTCTCCCTATCTACGAACAAACGAAGAATTATAATCATTGTCGTATATTGTACTTAGTAGTACAAGATATATCCATCATAAATTCTACCCTCTCTCTTGCATATGCGCATGTGTTACTAAATGTGCATGACGAGGAATCCTTATGTGTACAAAAAGGGTATATTGACTAATGATAAAATGATTTCCAATTTATGAAAAATTAATTGGTTCTTTGTTTAAAATATATTAAATTAATGTTTTTACAGATTTCAGTTAGATCAAAAGGCACATAAAGGGTCAAGTCAAGGTTTATATTGATTCAGTAGTTTTTAAAGAGTGGGTGGGCTGCCATGTTTAACCCAAATCAGTGGCAAAGCTTTTGCCTTGGAGAAATCGTTATCACAAGTTAGAATTCGTGTTTTCTTTTGTGAAAGAGATAACACTAGTAAATACATTTTTTGCCCCATGATTGTGTTTCTAGCGTACCGTTTCACGCTGAATTAAGAAAGGTAATCATAATTTTTCTATCACCCACAGTTTCTGTATGACAACGATTTTTGTCAGTATTGGTAATTGCATTTTCAAGTATTACATCAACAGAAATAATGTATATAAAACCCGATTTTAAATTATTTTTGATGTACTTTATTTTTTTTATTTATTGGAGGTTTAACGACCACCGTGAGCAACTCAATTGGCTATAAGCAGTCTCTCTTCCCTAATTTAGGGCCACTGGTTCCAGGGAAGGGAGAGAGCCAGTGCCATAATACAAACACGACATCCATGCCTCAGTGGGATTCGAACCCGCACCCCTTTCGGACGAATGATCAGAGGCCATCGCTTAGACCACTGCGCCACCGGGGCGGCGTACTTTATTTCGGATATAGCGTGTGAGAAAAACAATCTGTCATTATAAAGGCTCACTAGAGCCTTTATAAATGTTCTTAGCCACAACCAGAGATGATTCATACTGACAAGGGAAGGTTTTGGGTGGGAACACTCGAATACAGAAGAAACCCGGCTCACCCTACTAAGTCGGTGACGCTGAGTCTCTTGGTGATAGTTGTTCCCGTGTCAAGCCAACCGTCTGGTCTGCAGCGCCAACTAAAGTTCAAACGTTCAAGGACACTTGGGTTGCTTTTAAGGACAATGCAAGTGCAAAAACTTTCTTAATGGACACAAACGTGAATAAATAATGAAACAATGACATAAATATCATATATTTCTAAATATGTAGGTGAGGAATGTCAACAAAATGATCAAAACAGAAGGAAAGTGAGCAATGGGAACAAGTTACAATTGCAAGGTTTTCACATTCACTATCATCAGTGTCTTTCCATTGGCATTCGAGCATTCCACATTGAAAAGAAACTTCTATTACATTTTTGAACGAAACCTTCTCTCCCGTTTCATAGCCGCTGCTTGCCATGCATATATAAGCATAGGTTATAATACTGGTGAACATAATTTATTATAAATGACGGAATGCAGCTTTATGTTGAAGCGTCTGTCATAGAGCTTGTGTTGGTTCTGATCTAGTCGATGTGTCACAAAGGCTACCAATTTCGTGAATTAAACTTTGTACTGACGGAAGAAGTACACATCCAGGGGATAAACATATTATGTTGTTTTTAGTGGTATAATCTTTAGAGTGATGTTTTTATCAGGAATTGCATCGTGCAAAACCTTTCCATCTTTGTGACCACCCCATGAGTCTAACAGTAAGAGTGACGTATCTTCAATATCAACATCCAAAACGCAGGAAAGAAAGCTGGCGAAATGTGTCTTTTCCATTCTACCACTTTTACTTGCGTCCACAACTATGTTTCCGAGAGATTGGCACAGCTCATTGACACCCTTTTGCACCCTCGGACCCAATTTCTCTCCAGGTTCTTGGAAGCATATATATATAATTTTGTCGCTAATTTTCCACACATAGACATAGCAACATCAATTGTATAGCTGTGGGTAGTCCTCTTTAGGGATTGGACAGTAGATAAAGCTGCCTTTTCTCCCTAGTAAGAAAGAGTACCCCTGGATTATTTGAGTACTCTAGGATTCGTAATTAAGCCGCCCCGGTGGCGCAGTGGTCTAAGGCGTTGGCCTCTGATCATTCGTCCGTAAGGGGTCCGGGTTCGAATCCCGGTCAGGCATGGATGTTGTGTTTGTCTTACGGTACTGGCTCTTTCCCTTCCCTGGAACCAGTGACCCTAAATTAGGGACGGGCGACTGCTTATAGCCCATTGAGTTGCTCACGGTGGTCGTTAAACCTCCAATCAAAAAAAAAAAAAAAAAAAAAAAAAAAAAAGATTCGTAATTAAAGCCATTTTGGTCCGTATTCCAAATTTTACTTGACTCTAATGATGCTGACGCTTTAAATTTATTCACACCACTAACAAACTCTTCTGCGATTGTCTTTATATCAGCTTCTTCTCGTGCATCTTTTTACGTCAAAAATGTTGTCACAGCGCGAAACACTATCACATGTTCTTTTTTAAACACATGAGTGAATTTCTTTGACGCTTTGAAATTGTTCAGCCCAACATTCCTGGCTGCTTGTAATGCGAAGTTCTGCAAATGCCAATAATGAATAGGTGCACCATAATCTCCAGCTTCCCTGAATTTTGCCAGTGTGCAATTCTTTATTGCCTCTATTTTATCAAAATAATTGCCACCGAAGACATCGCTTTGACAGGCCGTTTTGCTGCAACATGCGCTAGAATGGTTGTGACATTTCTTTTAGAGCCAATACTTTTTCTTCTCTTACACAAATTTTCGTAGGACATTTTCTTCTCGTGATGAGCATCGTAAATTTTCTCCATCAGCTCTTCCGGAATTACTTGAGGAATGCTTGTTCTTCGTGACTTCTTTTCTGGTCATACCTCATATTCACTAGTATCTATCGATGGGCCTTCTTGGCCTGACTGTCCACTTTCGCCGTTGTCATTCTCCATAGTTTCTGTACTTTCAAATATATTTTCGCGAAAGTCCAATGTGGTTTCTTCGTAACTAATAAGGTCCTTTTCATACTTTTTGATTATTAGAGTTTCAAGCAAATTGGCAAATGATTCATCTTCAACACCAGGTTCCTGAAAATCTTTAATTTTTGACGTAACGTTTGTTGTAAAAGTTTAACAACATTCCAGGGATTAACAGTGCACGTGTAGTCCATTTTCCTGCAAAATGTACAAAATATTAATATTTGTCATAATACAAATTTTATGAATTACTTATTATAACAGCACTTGCACTTTACAAAAGTACAAAATGGAGGAGCAGACTTGTTAAATTCATTCAAAATAAGCCCAAAGTGTACTTGAACTTTTGTACTTTAGATGGCACTGCAGACCAGACGGTTGATTTGACACGGGAACGACTATCACCAAGAGACTCAGTGCCGTCGAATTAGTAGGGTGAGCCGGGTTCCGTCTGTTTTCGAGTGTTCCCACCCAGAACCTTCTCTTGTGAGAAGCCTTGCGGCAACTTCAGAGAGACACTGTTTTATCAGTGGTGATCTAGTCTCGGTTGTGAGTTATCTTTTGGAAGTTAATAATAACTTGCACAATAGGTGCTGTGTTTCAAATCGGGCCATTATGCCAAGTAAGTGTTTAAATAATCCTGATGCTTTCTGTTACGTGTGCAGAAAAACTACAGTAAGAGAGGTGAAACTTTACCCCGTTAATTAAAAAGTGTTGTAGTTTTATTTCGGTTGTAAAAAAAGCGAGTGAACAAGACAACAGTTAGGCCCCTCATGTCTGTTGTGTAACATGTGCTTCGAACATCTCTAATGATTTTAAAGTCATTGATTTTTTGCTTGCTTTGCAGCATGAGCACACAAATTCTTGTTGTGACCTTTGTGAGTGGTATAATAGAGGCAGAAGAGGCCATTAAACAAGAAAGGACTAGCCGAAACGTGTGTCAGTAACTTCAGGGAAGGAAAATGTAAAACTTTTCACTAGTCAACCCTGAAAATGTTAAATAACTGCTTCGTCCCTCACAAACATTCAACTACACTTATTGAACGGGATTCACACCTAAATAATACAATAAACAAATATATACACCCTCCGTTTATTGGTGTGAAAGTATAATTAAAGAAGGAATATTTACGTTACGCCGGATCTGTGCCGTATATCCCAAAATTATCTTACTCATTCAAAAGTCTAATGAGACGCCATGGCCTTCACATCGGAATCAGATCACGAACACCATACACAGAGCAGTGGCGAACACGTGCAGAAACCCAGACAGGAAATCGGAAGCAGGAGTGTACATGATACCTCTGATGTACCCTAACGGTTCGTCGAAAGTTTACATCGGAATGACCAAAAGGTCGATTGCTGTAAGGTCTAAGGATCACATGAGAGACATCAGATTGGGAAAGACCTTAACAGCCTTGTCTAAAGAAGCAGTACAGAAAAACGCAGTCCCGTTATGGGATAAAGTAAAGATAATTGCGCCGTATACTGGCTACAAAGGTACACTGATCAGAGAGAGTATTGAAATCTCCACACATCCCTACGCATGCAACGATACCCAATCTGTTGATATTCCGTCCGCGTGGAGGAACATACTGAGATGATTCTCCACATGAAAGAAACCCTTGTAACATCTGGTGCCTCATGCATCAAGTTTCAAAATACGACGTTCCCGACCACCAGTGTTTCGAAATCTTTTGATTATACTCGCCAGACTTGTTAGTAACGTCTGCAACCCTTGAGAAAGCCTCCCAGTTGGAGAGCGAAAGCTCGGGAGATGCAATTTTCCCTTGCATTCATTCTTTAATTATACTTTCACGCCAATAAACGGAGTGTGTATAGATTTGTTTATTGTATTAAACTACACTGTTAAAATTTTTGTGGGAGGCTGCACCAAAACGTTGTACTACACCAGCCGCACCACTTTCTGGAAAAATAAATACACCACTGTATCGTGCAAGCAAAACTCAAAATCATGTGCAACTTTGTACCACGCTATGGTGCAAGACTACACCATGTTGTGTTCGGTTTCGTTTGCACAACACAAGGGTGTATTTTTTCTCAG
Organism: Macrothele yani; assembly: GCA_039090855.1. NCBI lineage: Eukaryota > Metazoa > Arthropoda > Arachnida > Araneae > Macrothelidae > Macrothele > Macrothele yani. The sequence goes on along the minus strand of CM076998.1, from coordinate 85,900,875 downwards.
AGAATGGTACAGCTAATTTAGTACCACTTTTTGGTGTAACATGCCACAATTTTTTTAATACCAGTTGTAGTACTTATGAAAAACTTTGTCAAGGCAATGGACCAAAATAGTGCTGAATTCACATATTTAAAATAAAAATTCCGCAGAATTAGTGACCGCAAAATTAAAGAAGGAATTTTTGCATGCCCTCAATTAAGAGTGTTCTAAGAACTCAAGTTTGAGACTTTCAAAAGTGCCTTGGAAATGTTTCAAAAGCGTTACTAAAAGCTTTTTGGGATATTTTAAGGCAGAAACTCATCGTGACATATTATGTGTATTCTTGGAATTAAATTTTCAGAGATATAATATATCTCTGAAAATTAATTTCCTAGACTCATATTTGGGTACCTTTCTTGAGAATCGAGGTGCTGTCAGCAAAGAACTCAGCGAGCGATTTCATCAAGATATTTCGGACAAGAGGAGCCTCAGTATGCTGGGTGACTGCTACTGGTGACTTCATGGTTTACAGCATGTTGAACAGAGAAGTTCAACAAGCGAAAGAAACCTGGAAGTCATCAATTATTACGTTTTTGGTATTTTTTTACAGATTATAAGTGTACGTAAATGTACAGGGTGTCCATAAAGTGTTTCCTACATTACAAAAATTAATATAAAACTCTGTGTAAGTTAAAATAAAATGGTTGGAAACATAATATAGCAGCATTCATAAAGTTTTTTTCCTGTTCTTTAGGTGAGCGCTGCTGCTCATAGGAGGAGCATTTAATCGATAATGGCTTCCATGCCAGAAAGAGCGGTGTGCGCGTTGTGATTGTATAAACCAAATCGGCGGTTACTGTCCAGCGTCATTTCAGAAAAGAGTACAGACAATCATCACCGGACCAAAAAGCATAGAAGCTTGGTATGAAAAGTTTAAAGCGACAGGTAGTATTGGCGATCTCCACCGAGCGGGTCGACCACCGGTTACACAAGAGACAGACAGCTGCAGCTGTTTAGGAGACATTTCTGCGAAGTCCCAGAAAATCCATTCGTCGTGCTTCACTGGAAACTGGGGTTCCCAGTGCCACGGTTTACAAAATTTTACACAAACATCTTCATCTGTATGCTCATAAGGTACACAGATCGTTCAAACTTTTCAGCCTGATGACCGGCCTCGGCGTGCTGCATTTGCGACAGAGATATAGCTCCGTGTGTGTTTCTCAGATAACGTCACATTCTACGTCTCTGGTACAGTAAATAGGCGCAAAGTGTGAATCTGGCGATTAGAAAATCCCCATTATATCACCGAACAACGGAGGGCTAGCCCGAAAATGAACATATGGTACGGCCGATGCATGACAGAATCATCTGACCCCTTTTTTTTCTACAGAGCCTTTGGTAACATGTAACGTTTACATGGACATGCTGGAACTTTCTGTAGCACGTCAGTTACATGCACTCCAACCTTCGGTTATTTTCCAACTATTGGGTTGTCGGAAAAGTCATGACGTATTTTGGCACCGATTGTGGTTGGGCGGTATTGGAAGTTCAAGAGGCATGCGCAGCTCCGTTATCGCTATGGCATTTGACAGGTCCCAGTTCTAGCTGCAGTCTAAAAGGAATAGTGAGCGATTTGGTTGATTTGAGGAGATTTGACATCAAGTTGAAGATGGAAAACCAAACTGTACATTTTCGCCATATTTTACTGTTTTACTTCCATTAAGAGAAGAACGCGAGTCAAGCTTGTGAAAAGTTGCGTAAAGTGTACGGTGATTATGTTCTACAAGAACATCAGTGCCAGCGGTGGTTCGCAAATTTCGGTGCTGGTGATTTTGACCTGAACGATGCTCTTCGGTCCGGTAGGCCCACCGAGGTTGATGACGACCAAATCTAGGCATTGATCGAGTCAAACCCACGTTACATGACACGAGAGATTGCAGACATATTGCAAATCCATCATTCAAGCGTTCACGACCACCTGAAGAAGCTGGGATACGTAAGCAAGCTCGATGTGTGGGTTCCTCATGACCTCAAAGAAGCTCAATTGACGGCGCGTATAAACATCTGCGATATGCTCATTAAACGTGAGGAAAACTATCCTTTTTTGAAGCGACTGATAACTGGTGACGAAAAGCGAATTGTGTTTAACAATGTGCTGCGCAAACGGTTTTGGTCCCGGCGTGCTTCTTTGCCTCAAACGACATCCAAAGCAGACATTCTCATCAGCGGAAAGTTCTGGTCTCAGTGTGGTGGGATTTTAAAGGTGTCGTGTTTTTCGAGCTCCTACCACGAAGCCAAACAAAATCAATTCGAATGTGTACTGTCGGAAATTGGACAGTTTGAACGAATCCATCATCCAGAAACGTCCAGAGCTCGTTCATCGTAAAGGTGTTGTGTTCCATCACGAAAACGCGAGACCACATACAAGTTTTATCACCCGCTAAATATTATTGGAGCTTGGGTGGGATGTGTTGCCACACCCAGCATACTCGCATGACCTTGCGCCGCGAGACTTCCACTTGTTTCGCTCTCTTCAACAGTCCTTGCGTGGTATAACATTCAATTCCGATGAGGCTGTAAATGAGTACCTTGTAGAGTTTTTCGCCACAAAAGGCTGGTCCTTCTATGAACGAGGCATTCTGCAGCTCACTGAAAGATGGCAAAAGGTTATCGAACAAAACGGGCATTATATCATTGATTGATCTTTGCTCTTTCTATTAATAAATGACCTTTGCAAAACATGGCTAAAATACGTCATGACTTTTCCGACAACCCAATAGACGGTGCCCCACCACATTTGTCAATAATTGTTTGTGGGTTCCTGAATGCCACATTTCCGGACAGATGGATTAGCCGCGATGGTCCAAGGACATGGCCACCTCTATCGCCCGATGTAACCATTCTAGACTTTTTCCAATGGGGTTATGTGAAAGTCCAAGTTTAGTGTCCCAGATGTCGAGACGTTGAAGAGCAGAATAACGGACGTCATTGGTCCTGTCTCTGCTGAGATGTTAAACAAAACATGGCGTGAAATCGAATATTGCTTAGATGTCCTCAGGGCCAAAAATGGCGTCCATGTGGAGATGTACTTACACTGGAAAAAACTTTTCTTGTGCACCATCAACGTTGTGCAATCCTTTTCTTTTACCTGCAATACATTTTTATATTAATTTTTGTAATCTTTATGGACACCTTGTACGATTTATTCACGCATAAACCGTGTGTCACTAAAAATCATTGCGTGATAGAAGAAAGCTAACATCATATTTCAACGCAGCATGAAAAATACTATTAAATCATATATTATTTTTTGTGAAAAAAAATATCTTTTTTACGTAGACCAGTGTAATTAACAAATTTTGGTCCTTGAGATAAGTTATGCCAAGTTCAACGCAATATTTAAAATATTGCGCGGATAGTGCATTTATAATTAGGATAAGAAAGTAGCCGCTCTGTATATATCCGTATTATTGTAGTTATCGTGATATTGCTCGAAGCCGGAAGCAGGAAACTGCGAACACTTTCACATATTCCTGTCGTCAGAACGTCATTTATTCGCTTTGCTTTTAGCCACGACTCTATGCAATCACTTCTCTTCCATTAGGACGTATCTGTCGAAATAGAAATCGTTACTTACGCCCACAACTGGCAGGAATGTGCATAACGAAAATCACGAATTGTTGGGGTAAAAGTTCATTCCTAAAGCAAAAGGGATTTTTAAAATTTAAAAATTAAAATCAGAAATATCGAGAAAGGCCTTATATTTCAAGGTTTACGCGTCTAGAGAAAAAATTGTTCACCATTTGAAGGAGCAAACGCTTAAGCCATTTTTCGTATTCAAAGATATCCGACCAAGAAAGGATACAAAAAATCTGATTTTTAGAATTGAAAGCCATTTAAAAATAGAAAAATACGCTGAACTCACATAGCGACAAAACCGTATGCTATGAATAGGTAGAAATTATACTCTAAATATTTCTGAAAACAATAGCTCTGTGATGAAACAGGAATTTTTCAATTTGGTTTTTAGAAGCTGACATATCAAGAAAATACACGGTCGAGTTACATCATCGTAACCATCAGCTAATATCCAGAGTAACCGCAGTGTGCAACTCGGAAAGCAGCTAGACGGGCTGGGAGTGACTCAAAAAGGTGCTGGAAAGTGTTCACAGGTATATGGAGCCATGCTCACTGCAGTGCATCTGACAGCTGCTGGAGGGCGCGCGGCGGAGTATCCATAGAGCAAACAACACGATCCGGGCGGTTCCACATATGTTCAATTGGGTTTAAGTCTGGAAAATTAGGGGGCCAGGGAAGTACTTAGAAATCTCCATCGTACTCTTCCAACCACTCTCGGACTTTCTAGCTGTGTGACAAGTCGCATTGTCGTACTGGAAGATCTCATGTGCCCTAGGGAAGACAATCAGCATGTATGGGTGTACGTGGTCTGCGAGGATCGATTTATAAGGAATTCGGTCCATAATGCCTTCCACAGGTATCAGTGGACACAGAGAATGCCACGAACATATTCTTCAGGCCATAACGCTACCCCCACCAGCTGGTGTTATTCCAGCAATGGTTGAAGAGTGTTTGTTCTCCGATGTTTCTAGCCTTGTACTCCAACGTCCATCCGTTCGATGAAGCAGAAAACATGATTCATCGGAGAAGGCAATCCTTTGGCAATCAGCGGTGGTCCAATTTTGATACTGCCGTGCAAATGTAAGCCTTTTGTGCCGATGCACTTTCGTTAGCATGGGTGCAATGACCATCCGTCTGCTTCGGAGCCCCATACGCAGCAGGGTTTGCTGAACTGTCGTTTTAGACACACTTCCTGTAGTCCCCTGGTTCATTCGGCCAATGAGTTGTTCCACTCTGGCGTGTCGATCGGCCCTCACGCACCTTCGCAACCGATGTTCACCTCTCACATCAATGGCACGTGGTGCTTCCTAGTTGCTACTCGCTTATTCACAATGGTGCCATTTCTCCAATCACGATACACTTTAATCACAGCAGCACGCGAACAGCTCACAAACTGCGCTGTTTCAGAAATACTGCCACCCTTGTTCCGAATTTCGATAATCATCCCTTTTTGCACATCTGATAAATCGCTCCTTTTACCCATGACAGCAACGAGTGATACGTTTTCAGAATGCCTACAGCACACTTTTTATACCGTCCAAGCCAGCTCGTGACACGTGCCTTCATTCATTGGCTACGCGCTGTTAACGTCAAAAGTAGGAGGTGGTTACAATAATGTGACTCTACTGTGTATATTATACGTATACGTTCTCTATAGAGGAAAAATTTTACGTTCTTTAAAATGGAAAATTATCGCAGACTTTGCCAATGCGAATGGTACCCTGTATAAGAAAATATTTCAAGTGGGATCATTAAAACAGGCGATACGATAGCGAACATAAATGTCCTGTTACTCCACGTAGTGGCCAAATCATGCGTTATTTTGAATAGAAAATAAGTTAAACATAAAATGCTCCAAGGAGGGATTTGTCCGAAAAGAATTGTGTAGATCGAAATTTTAGAAGCTTTGGCATGGCAGCAAATGTGTTGTAAACAAATATAGAAATTTACGCTCTGTAGAGGCAGTTACACACTTTGTAAAAAAAAGGAAAAAAACGGACCACCCAGAAGGAATCATCCAATCGAGATTAAAGTTGCTGTGTGCAATGAATATGTATTGGAGAGCAAATAATTGCAATTCCACAGCAATTGGCACATTTAATGTGAAAGAAAAGCAGTTACAAAAGTAGAACAAGTCAACACGTTGTAGGGCTGATTCTGGCTCGGATAGAAGCGGTTACAAGGCGTGGCACAGATGCATGCAGTTCACGGATACTTTGTTCAGGTATAGCATGCCAGATGGTGTCCAAACTGAGGGCCAGGTGGCTGACATTCGCGCATTGGCGCATGTGGCTTCGTATTATGTCCCAAACATGTTCGATGTGTGAGAGATCGGGTTGGCCATCGAAGGGTGTCTACATTGAGGAGGAAGACCGAGGGGAGCCGTGCCTTGTGTGGCCGGGAGTTATCCTCTTGAAAAATTGCACCATGATACTGAGACAAGAATGTCAACACAACAGGCCGTATAATGTCTTTGACGTACCGTTGTGCCGTGAAGGTGGTACGGAGTACTACCAAGGGTGTTCGGCTATCGTAGGAAATGGCTCCACATATAGTCACTCCCGGTATGTGAGTCATTTGCAGTTCCACGGTAACGGAAGGATCCGTGTGCTACCCGGCTCGTCTCAAGACACGTATGCCAAACGAGACTCATCGCCAAGTGCCAAACGAGACTCATCACTGAAGACAATACGACGCCACTGGACACTATCCAACGTTGTTCGGCTCCGATACCACTGTAACCGGTGTCGGCGATGCTCGCTGGTCAGTGGTAGGCTGCGGAAACGCCTCCTCGAATGTTGTCTCCGGGCCGACCCAACGTGACCGAGGATGGTTGAGAGCAACGAATTCGGTTCAATTCGTGCAGCTCGCACAGTCGCTTGGTCCTCGTGTTCTGTCGTTGCACTCCGACGTCCACTGCACGCGTGCCGCTGAGTAATACAATCCTCGACACATTGGTGCCAACATCGAGTGATTGCCGCACGCTCCGTCTCAAATGCCTGGCGATAGGGCGACTTGACCAACCGGCACTCTCTCAACCCAATTATAAGTCCTCTCTCAACTCGCTCAACTGCTCGTATTGCGCACGGATTCAACGTCGAGGTATCCAAACAGTTCATGAAGGTTAATGCAACCGCAATCCGCCGTCAGAATTGTACCTGTGTGTGAGCTTTGCTCTTGATATATTCATCTCGATGCGCGGTTTCCAGTTGGGTGTGGCCGGCCATTTTCAAGGAGCTTCGTTTATTCTATCTATTTTTTTTTTTTTTTTTTGCAAGTAATGTATATGAGTTGTGGAAAATTGGAAATTATGCACAAACTATTCTTCACTATTAATCCTATTGCTCGCAAGAAGTTTTCAAATCCATATTCCAGAAGAAGACATGCTGGAGAAAATGCAGCACAAATTTACACCCTTTTGCGGAAAATCTATGCTTAGAAAAAAATGTTCAAGCAAAATGATATTTATGGTAAAAGGTACCGAAGGAAAAAATATTTGTTCAGTCAGATTTTTAGAAGCACTGATACGGAATAAGATGATAAGAATTTTGAATTCCATAGTGACTTTCGATTATGCCCGTAGCGGAATTGTTATGCGTCATAAAAGAACCGAAGTCAATGACCAACATTCGTACAATTTAGGTTTCCCATTGCAAAAAAGCATCCACTGTCGGAAGGTCGACGTAGTGGTGATACTGTGTGAACTTTTTTTGTCAAAAGGAATGCTCAAAACTACAAAGGGGAAAATGCAACATAAATTTATTCCCTCTAGCCGAAATGGACGTAGGGGACATAATTGATATTGATCCTTTCTCTTTGATTGCGTGCTAGAAGGGACATGGCAATGGTGACCTCCCTCAGAAAGGAGAGAGATGTCGGTCACTTGTTTCTACACAGCGGCACATGTCGGAGGGAGTAGTCCCTCTCCATCATGCTTTACACTGAAGAGCAACTGAATTATAGATACCTGTCTAGTAACTTGCAGCACCACCTTTCGCCCTGATGACTGCGGCGATTCGTCTCGGCATGCACTCGACAAGACACCGGAAGCGTTGGGAAGCCATACGGATCCACGACCCCTGAACAAGTTCCCACAGTTCACGAATATTTGATGGAGGAGGGGGAAGAGCCTCGAACATCTCTCTCGATGGCATCCAAGATGTTCTCGATGGGATTGAGGTCAGGTGACCTATTTGGCAAGGAAGCGAGATCACGTCGGTGGAGTGTTCATCCAACCATTCGGATACAACTCGGCAGCGAGGGCACGGTGCATGTCTTGTGCAGAATGAGGTCCCCAGTGGGATGTAGAAGACGCACAAACGGAAGCAAATGGTCGTCCAGGATATCCCGGTAACGTTTATCTGTGAGGGACGATGTCTCACATACAAGGGGTCCCATTTCAGTCCTCGTAAACAGTTCCCAGACGAGAATGCTGCCCCCACCAGCTTGAAGAGTACCCTGCTGGCCAGCAGTATCCATCGCTTCATGTGGTTTGCGCGGTGCTCGTATACTGCCATCCGCATGTACCAACGTGGATCTCGACTCATCAGTCCAGGCAACATTTTTCCACATGTCTAGGGTCCAGTGGCGATGTTACCGCGCCCATTCTAATCTTTGCTCCCTGTGATGTGCGGTCAGCAGCGGTACCCTCGTGGGACGATGGCTTCTGTGCCCCATAGCGAGGAGATGGTTCTGGATGGTGTGGCTGCTTACACGTTTTTGTGCACCAGCGTTAAATTGCCGAGTGATTTCTTGCACTGTGGCCCGTCTATCCGCTGTCACAATGCGAGCTAACCGACGATGACCCCGCTCATCCACACGCTGTTGTCCACGGCAATCGGCCCTTGCAGGGATGGTTTTACCGGATTTGATGTACTCACAGTGCACCCGTGACACAGTGGCTCCTGAAAATCCCAGTGCCAGGATGACTTCCGAGTTGGAGCGACCCATTCGTCGGGCCCCCGACTGGAGCAGTTACTACAAATTTGAACTTTCAGAGTTTGCATCATTATACATATAAATACCTAGATCTCTCTCTCTTCTCTCTCTCTCTCTCTCTCTGTCTGGAACGCTTGACGTCACAGAAACGTCCGCATTGTGGCTCCATCACATATCGATCAATTCTTGTGTTCTCTCGAGATGTCAAAGTGATTGTCTGCTTCATACTGAGTGGCCACTTTATTATGACCACCTGACTGTTTTAAGAAATAAGCTATGGTTGCACGCTGTTTCCGCCAGAGGGAGAGGCTAGTAAAAAAAGGGAAAGCTTAGTGCTTGCGACAGTAGTAGAAGTGATTTTTAGGTAACGAGACGGTTAAAAAATGCGATTTGACGGACTTTCAACGTGGGATGATTGTAGGAGCTCGGAGCCATGGAGCGAGTATTACCGAAACTGCCGCATTCGCGAAATGTTCCAGGGCAGCTGTTGTTAAAGTTTTTAAAGACTGGACTGTCAGCCAAAAAACTGGGTCTCTACGTGCAGCGTGTGGTCGTCATCGACTAGTGACTGCTCGGGCAGAACGGAGAGTGTCCAGACTGGTAACAGACAACAGGAGGGCAACAGTGCAGAAATTACAGACCATCTTAATCAAGGATCCCCTCAAATGATCTCTGCACGCACTGTTCGCCGTACAGTGCATCGGATGGGATATGGTAGCCGAAGGCCTGTTCGAACACCTTTGCTGTCTGCAGGTAACAAAAGAAAAGGTCTCCAGTTCGCACTGGAGCACAAGGATTGGACAGTCGATAGTTGGAAACAAATTATGTGGGCCGATGAATCACGTTTGCCGTTGCACCATGCCGATGGCCGGTTGAGAATTTGGCGGAAACAGCACGAAGGCATGGACCCCAAATGCATTGCTACAACCCTTCAAGCTGGTGGAGGCAACGTTATGGTTTGGGGAATGTTCTCCTGGCAGGCTTTGGGCCCTTTAATTCGTGTTGATCATTGTCTGACTGGCATATTATATCTAAACATCGTTGCGGATCAAGTGCATCCTGTCATGTGGGTGGTTTACCCCAATGGCGATGGCTAATTTCAACAAGATAATGCGTCCTGCCATATTGCTCGTATTGTACAGGGTTGGTTTCAGGAACATGCCGGTGAGTTTACTTTACTTAGATGGCCCCCACAATCTCCAGATCTCAACCCCATTGAGAATAGTTGTGAGAAAGTTGAACGAGCCATCAGACAGCTGGATCCACATCCTTGCAATCTAACACTCCTGTAAAGTGCTATTCATCAAGCATGGTCTCAGGTTCCACAAATCACCTATCAACATATCGTGGAGTCCATGCCACGAATAATAGACGCAGTATTAAAGGCAAAAGGTGGCCCAACGAAGTACTGAGGGGGTGGTCATAATAAAGTGGCCACTCAGTGTATAATAGCACGTGGTCACTTTTAGATGCCAAGGTGATCCTTATTCGCTTAAAAGTGAAGTTATTAAGAATGGATTTATGTAGTGTTCTGACAGCCATATTTCCACGAATCAGGAGTCACTCAAATAAGGTTACTTACTTCTAGAGAGGGCCCTAGCCAATTTTCATTCCCCATTCACCAAAGATTCCCCGGTGTCCATTTGCAGTTCTTTGCAAACCATTGAAAGGCTCTGCCCCTTCGCCTTAAGTTCTACATCTTTTCCCATTGCTTCCCTCGACGTGGTGTCACTGTTACCTAGTGTTCCTGTGGCGCATGTGCACCAAATCTTTGAGAAGAATTTATGTTCTCTTCACACTTATTCACCTTTAGAGGTTCAGGTTGTCTGCCCTCAAGCTAACGGCTATTAAATATTTTTTACGCCATAAAGGTGTTTTTTACCAGCAAATATCTGGAGCCCCCATGGGATCGCCACTTTCCCCAGGTTTAGCGGAACTTCTTTTACAATCCTTAGAAAATCAAGTCTTAACCTTTTTTCCTTTCAAACCTTTGCTTTTCATCCACTATGTGTTTGAAGTTCTGGTCTTTAGGCAACATTTGCCAGACCAGTTCAACTTACTATGCCACACTTTATCTTCTGTTTACCCTAATATTAATTTTTCCCTTGAGGTGGAAGTGGGTGGCGGAGGGGGCGGGGTAGGAGCTCCTTCTCTTTCTTAGACATTTTACACTCTAGGGATCTACAAACCTATTTTTTACAGCTTTCGGTCTATAGGAAACCAACAACTACTTCTTCAATTATTCCGGCTTCCTCTTTTCAGCCTTTTACTTATAAATTGGCCTCTTTGAGGTTCCTAGTTTCTCGTGCTTTTAAACATTTATCATCGGTGAGGAATCGCACACTCGAATTAAGGAAGGTTAGGCATCCTGCTCGTAACCACGGTTATTCAGATGGAACTATTAGTACCCTTATGAAACTATTAGTACCATGGAACTATTAGTATTCAGAGTTACAAGCGCAGAAGTTTGACTACCCTAACCCGCGAAACTTCTAATCTACGTTTCATTGGATCTATTATTTACATTCCCGACATTGTGAACGTCTTAAAGAGGATTTGCAGGACTAATTCATTAGGATTTGGTGTTCGCATCTCTAATACGTTTAACCTGGTCCGTAGGAAAAGATATGCCATCCCACTTGAATCCAAAAGTGGCGTCTACTGCATTCCTCTATTTTCAATTTCACCCACCCATGGAAATCTTGTGTACATAGGTTCTACGTCTCGAAGCATTAGGTGCCGAGTTTCTGAACATGAATATTCAACTCGGTCTACTACAGTTACCACAGCACTTAATAAAGTATTATCTACTGGACTATAGTATCCAGCCCGGGATAGTGTTAAACTTCTTGAGTCAGCTACTAATAGACAATCCTTATTGTTGTCTGAGACTTTATTCATTTCCCATTTCGGAACCCAATGTTGTAACGATAATTTCCCTGCCTTTTTGAATCTTATTTGGAGGTACCTATTTCAGTCTCTACCTACGCCACGCATATGACGCCAATCTTCAGAAAGCTTGAGAGGTGAGTACTTTTGCAATCTGGCAATCCCGTAAGAGACCCTTGGTCTCTTGGGAATGTTTATGACTATATAACTTTCTGCTTGCTTCTGTACTTTTGGCAAACTGTTAGGTCTGATGATTCCGCCAATGTGATCTGCGAAAGTTCTTGCCTTTTAACGTTTTTAGCCTTCTAGAGTGTAAATGAATTAATTTTTAATTTACTTCTGAAATAGGGCTTAAATGTTTTTTGAATCGTGCTTCAACAGTACAATTGGTTAATACATGTGTTTAGCGTATTATCACGAAAACTTAGTTATTATGATAAGGTTACTTACTCTTAGTCTTTATTCAACAAAAACTTTTTAGCACGACTGAGCCTTCAACATTAGTAAAAAAATCCAATTACGTGTTAGAAAACGTTTAACGACAAACAAAAACACAAGCTCTAAATATTAAATACGCAGACGTCAAGGAATCACAACTTCAAGTACTTCAACTTCCATAACTACGATTACACACCATACTGCCATCATCTACACACACTGCTGCTGTTCAAACATTATATATATCGTCAGTTCTCATCTGACACATACATACGTCATACGTTTTGACCTTAACGTGTTGCCAACCATAGTCTTGCGAGAGAGAAGATATCACGTTATGTTTGAGAAACGCGAGGGGGAAGGAACTCAAATGTACACAGAGAAAGAAACTAAAAAGGGAAGGTAAATTAGAGTATATGTCACAACTATCTTCTCCAGAAGTTTTTATATTTTTCATTTGTTGTAACGCTTTTTCAATTTCAAACATTTTATTGGTGGTATGTTCTCATTACTGTCAATATTTTCATCTCTGGCATATATATTAATATTATATATGAACATCCACATATATTAACATCCCCTAAATATTAATATTTATTTGAAGCTTAAAAACAACCGTCCTAGAACGGGCTATACGCTAGTTCTTTATAATTTCAATTAACTTCATCGACAAACCATCAGCAGCTTAAAAGCAAGTGCCACCATTTTAGCATTATTCGTTTACTGAAGACAAGTACACCTAACAGCCAAATCTTTACGGCCACCTGCCTCACATGAAGTTGGTCTTTCACGTGCTGCCAAAACAGCACTTACCCGGATTTCTGAAGGCGTCTAGTGGTATCTGGTGCCAACATGTTGCCATCAGATCCTTTACTCTTCTAAGTTACGTGGTTTTGCAGCCTTAGATCGGATTTACTGTTTCACTAAAAACCACTGAGGCTCGATTGGATTGATATCTGGAGAATATGGAGGCCAGGGTAATACTTGGAAGTTTTCTCAAGTTCCGCGAACCATTCTCGAGCAGTCCAGGTAATGCGGCATAGCTCATTATCCTGCCGAAAGAAGGCACAACTAGAGGACAACACCTTTGCAACGAAATGATGTACATGATCTACAATGATGTTCAGATGGTGGTAGACGTCATAGTTTCCTGCACACGAATGATTGGATCTAGGGTTTTGCAGCAAAACATTGTCCAAAACATTTTCATATCCTGGTTGCACGGTGCATCCTGGTTTCAACACTTCCCCGGGTAAACAACTCACTTGTACCCTGTCGTTTACGTGGCACAACAGGAAAGGATTTGTCGAATCATACGACCTTCAACCAATCATTCAAAATCCAGTTTTGATGTTTGCGCGTCTATTATAGGAACTCTCGACCTGTTAACCGAGGTTATCATGGGCACTCGGAGCGGGCTGCGGCCTATGCATCTCCATTTTCAGCAGGCTTTGATGTATTGTGTGTTATGACACATTACTTCCGTCTCTAGCATTCAAATTACCGGCGAATTACAGCACAGTATCCCTTCTGTTGCCTCGTACCATACAGGAGAGCCTTCACTCCCCTCTCGCGTCGATGAATCGTGGTGGTTTCACACCTTGCTAACTGCTCGTAGTATTTCCTTCTCGGACCACTTTTCGAAGGTAGCAACCACGGCTGACCGTGAGCACTCCACAAGCTTTGCCCTTTCAGAAATACTCTGACCCAATCGTCTGACCATAATAATTTGGCCCTTGTCAAACTCGCTGTAGCACGCTGCCTTTCCCATCTGAAAAACAAGAATAACACTGATTAACACAGCTGGGTATGAGGCATTATTTATTAAATTTCATGACCTACACACGCTCCGTCGCCCCGGTGAAGCAGTGGTCTCAGCGCTGGCTTATGACCATTAGTTAGAGAACGGTCCGGTTTCGGATCCCCGTGTGACATGGATATTGTGTTTGTCTTACGGGACTAGCGCTCTTCCTTCCCTGGAACCAGCGGCCCAAATATAAGGACGGGCGACTGTTTATAGCCCATCGAGTCGCTCACGATGGTCGTTAAACGTCCAATAAAAAAATTCACACTCACCTTCGTTCGATTTACATAAAGACGTGCTGGTTGTAATTTTTTTCTCTTCGGTGTATTTAAGTACTGGTAACAACCAAAATTGTGAAGGTTGCTGAGCACCCCTTCAAGCAATTTTAAGGGATGCTCCTGTCCCTGGGAATCCTAGTAATCAGCGACTGTTTTTCATATGTAATAGAAGTTGCTAAGGTCGTTCACATTGTAAATGACTTAAGAATAAACTATGAATCAGCAGCTCTTTCGTTCAAGGCTTTAGATTAGGAAGTTTCTACGTACACATTTATTAGAGATTGATGCTGCCCTTCTTTTGTGTTGTAACGTGGGCTGGTAATCAATAAGTGCACTTGTCATTTTTTGAGTCATCTTGACGTCATAGTTTCGGAAGCATCTTTCATACTTGCTTCGTTTTCATCAAAAATTGATGAAGATCCTTTTCCAAGTTCCGTTTCTCAGAATGTAGAACGCCAAGTAATTTTAGTAATCAAAAGGCACTGCAGATTTCAATCCTTTTCGTGTTCATTATGTCACCCAAAATCGTTTGGAGTAGTCTCGATTTACTGACTATGTAGTGATCCATGTATTTTTGTGTCCTTTGTTCTTATCCTCCACTGTTATTGGTCTCATTGTTTATGTAATAAAATAATGTTTCTTCCCACACTGATACATCTTTTAATCGAATTACATCTCTGTCTCAGATCGAAGTGGCATGCATGTAAACAAGCACGGTTCCCACTAATTTGTTTTCCCTTGCGTTACATATGGGTTTCTCTGTCTTTTGTAAAATGAACCTTATTTTTGTCAGTAAGATGAGAAAAAGGCTAGATATTGTATTACTTAACCAAATGAAAGTCGCGTCAAGTTAACATCACATTCTGAAACAAAAAGCAATCATCGGGAAAATAAAAATATATGAGAATCAATTAGTTATGTCTCTTTTATTGGGCAATCGTTCTGGAATTCCAGTCAGTTCTGGTGTTCGTCTCGAAATGTGAAGAAAAGCCAAACAAAATACACTATATTGAAAAAAGTCACCGAACAACTCAGAAGAGAAAAACAACATAGAATCTATTGACATACAGTAGTACGGTGTCAGTCCACCTTTGGCCTTAATGCATGCACTGACCCTTCAAGACATGCTTTCGACAAGGTTTTGGAACACAGCCATAGATATTTCTTTTTCGGTTTCGGTTGGAGGTTTAACGACCACCGTGAGCAACTCAATGGGCTATAAGCAGTCGCCCGTACCTAATTTAGGGTCACTGGTTCCAGGGAAGGGAGAAAGCCAGTGCCATAAGACAAACGCAACATCCATGCCTCACCGGGATTCGAATCCGGACCCCGTTTGGACGAATGATCAGAGGCCATCGCTTAGACCACTGCGCCACCGGGCGGCAGCCATACGTATGCGCTTTCATTCAGTACATGATGCTGCCGTTAACTGTTGCTTAGTACGTGGCCTTGGTTCCAAACTTCTTCTGCGGCACTCAAATTCATCCCATAAGTGCTCTATGGGATTATGATCGGAGTTCTGTGCTGGCCAGTCCACACACAATTCGGAATTTTCGTCAACCCACGCCGTAACAGTCCCTGCTTTATGGTTCGGTGCATTATCCTGCTGGTACCAACAAGGTTCGGTTCCATAGTATTGCCACAGAGTTGGTAAGGCATAACTGTCCAGAATATCGAGGTAGACGTGCTGGTTAAGAAGTTTGTCCACGATAACCAATGGGCCGGGACCATACCACGAAAAACATCCCCACACGAATGCATTGCCAGCTCCAAACTTGACCGTAGGAACAGTACACTGTGGTAAATAGCATTACCTTAGCTGCCGCCATACCCACACACGACCATCGGACTGATGGATCGTGTATCTGAATTCATCAATCCATTGATCTACGGTCCACGATAAATGTTCTTTACACCATGCTAAACGACGAGTAGCATTCCGAGTGGAGATGAAAGGCTTACGAGCAGCCGCACGACCACGGTAACCCATGGAATGAATTTCTCTGCGAATGGTGCATTTACGTATCAAGGTTCCAGCATTTTTACTCACCTTTACACTGTGGTCTTTTGCAGTACTCCGTCGATTAACTGTAACGACTCTCCTGTGGCTTCGACGTTCTCTATCACTGATTTTCTCCGGTCTACCGGTACGTTTTGTTGCTTCAGGCACGCCATGTGCCTTCCACTTATTCAGTACATCCAAAACAGTTGACTTGGGTATGTTTAATCGCCTTTCGGTTTCTCTTATGGACAACCCACTAATATAACGTCCAAAAATCTTTCCTTTCTCAAAGTCAGTTCTCTCCTGCCGCGACATTTTCACTCAACTTCACAGTGCGATATGATCGCGATCAGCTGCATGCTTGTTTTTATACCGTTCGCACCTGTATCGTGCATCTTAACAACGCAGCGGATCCGTTCATTTGCTTTTGAAGGGGTATCCGGGGACGTTTGTCAATATAGTGTATGTTTTGAAAGCATGGGGTTATTTTAAGCTATGCAGCAATTTTTGTTAAGAAATTCGTTTGATGAATGTTTAGGCTTATTCAACTAAAACATTCTACGTTATCATATTTTGTACCTTTCTTTCTTTCTTTTTTTTTTTTTTTTTGACAAAAAGCGGTGTCCAAAACCGCAACGTTAAAATCGATGTGATAGGAGATAATGTATTTTTTATCGTTAAAATCGATATAAAAGAAGATAATGATCTATGTTACGCAAGAATGGTTAGACCTCAACGATCTTCGAAAACCTAAAGCACATTTTGCGCCTCCTAAGCCAAATGATTATGGTATAAAATCGCATATAAGCCAAATGATTATGGCATAAACTCGCTTATAAGCCAAAAGTTTTGTTAAAAATTCATTTTTTAAGTACAGAGGTTGACCTACACGCGAATCAGCTAACAATCTAAATTATGAAACATTTTTGAACCCATCTGTATACTAGTATCAAGACTTAAATTTTTAATGACAACAATTTTCATATGAGTCATGCCAACAGCACTGATGTCACGTCAACTTCAACAGATAAAATAAGATAGTCATTACTACTGCCATTTGTCCGTATACGAATGAATGCTGTATGATTTTTTTATCCTAGCAATGAAATTTGCCTTCACTACTTGTTTTATTTCATAAGGAGGTACTTCCCGTATTCTTTTTGATGCCTCACTTTCACCACCAGGCAATTCCAAATGTAAATCACCCCACGGGAACACATTTCTGTAAGCTGTAGCGGAGAACTGTGTAGATTGTGCATGTGGATGCTGACTCCAACAAAAGGCCTCACCCTATAAGAATTTGGTGTTCCTACAGCAGTAACCTGATATTTAGACCCTAATGAAGTATGAATAAAGAATGCATTTTCCACTGGACGTTCTAGTCTGACTAAAAACACCACATCAAATGTGATATTACCACCAGGAGGTATAACCTTTTCTTGAAAAAAAATGAATAATTAAAATGTAATGTTTCCTGATATTGATAACATATGTATACTGAACCCAACGTACGAATTTTAGGGACAACCCATTCTCCGTCCTACAGGAATAGTCTTCGGTAATATGATAAGTGCAAAACCTAATCCCGTTTTAATGTGAGACCACGGAATTTCTTGCTCCCAGAAGAGAGTAATCCCTGCTTACTAACCCTATGCAATTTTGAGTCCAACACCTCAACTTTGATAAGGTGTACAACTCTTCTTTTCTCACCGCAAGCTTGGGTGTCTCTTCCTGCCACGGCCAACGGTGTCGTTGTTACGGAAGTGCAAACTTGTGATCTTTTCAAAAAATGCTGTATAAATAGTGATATGGATGATGATAATTATGATATTGCTTAATGATTCAGATGAAGAAAACAGCCACGATGACAATGTTTGTAATGACGACGCAACTTTAACCGAAATGGGCATAAAAGGATTGTAAACTCCGATAACGAGTCGGATTTTGAAGGATTTTAAATAAAATAATTTTAAAAAATTATACAATTTTATTTCAACAAATATCTTTTTCAAGCTCTTGAAATTTAAGGTTGGATAATATGTGGGTGCTGGTTTTTATCAATTTTTAGCTGCTGAAATACTGGCTAGGCTCCTACGAGCACGAATTTGGACACGATGTTCAACTTTGCGATTTTTCTATTCTGCATACATCCGTCCTTCTCAAGTGTGGTAGGTCCACACCATATTCCACACTAGAGTCCAGATATTGATTTCTGTGTGTCTTTTTAATCAGGTAAGTACATTAGTGTGGGGAATTAGCCCACAGCTGACAGTTCCAGTTGGTCATTCAACCTAAGGATTCTGGAACAAAACCCAGTGAGTTAGGGTCTTTTCGCCAATGTCACACAGAACTAGCTGGCACTTCTTCAAGATTTACAGAGGCCTTAGTTGTTGTTGCTGTTGTTGTTGTGTGCCAGTTTTACCACGATGCGCCCCAAGGCGGCAAATTAAATTTACTCAGCTCCAAAATGCATTTATATCTTATTAATTCAACTTTCAAAAAAAATGAATGTACCACAATCCATTGAAACTCTTTGATATTCGCCTACTACTTCGAATCAGAAACGTAAGACCAGGGTTGTGCAATTACGTGTAAAAAAAGATTTTCTACGTGACACGTCAATTATGCGTAAAATACATAGAAAACGTAAAAAATTTCAAAATCCCAATGGCTTTGTGCTGTTAATGATATGTAAGAATACCACAAAAAACGGAGATCCTTTAAAAACCAATATACCCTTCGGCATTTTTGTATAATCTTATTGGAACAGTGCCAACTGCCACGTACACGTGATATACCACCAGGATACCACATACACATCAGTATCACATAATATATATATATATATATATATATATATATATATATATATATATTCTATTAAGAAGAGTCTGAAGCAAAAACCTTTTTTGACTTATACCAAGTACAACATAGAAAAGGTTATGTATTGACCGGTGTGAGTAAGAAGAGAAAAAATAAAACAACTGAATGTAGAAAGTGTCGAGAATACCGAGCCTTGGCTTTATCAAGGACCAGCAAAAACTCTGCATTATCTCACTTCCACAAAAACCTATTTGGAAATGGGTTTCTGCAAAGTCATAGATGCAAGTAATAAGCCCACCAAAAAAAATTAAAAAATATAAATATGTCATGTCCTCCGCAGAGTTGTATGACCAAGCTTTAGTTAACAATTTAGCTTGCATCCATAACTTTCCTGGCCCGACCCATGCTCTTCATCTGTTACTATTAAACAGAAAGAAGATGATTATAGAAAACTCAAGTTGTAAGAGTGACGTAATGAATCAGAAATAATGTTCAGCAATAACTAATTGCCAAGTTCCCCTGAGAGAGAATTTGAACCTGAATAGCAATACAAAAGTATTACAAATTCTTAAGATTGCAATAAAAAAGGAAATATTATTTTTTTCTAAAGCACAGATTCTTGAAATAAAACTGGATTATAAAACTCCCCTACTCCACAACTTCTGACAACACAAAAACGAGAATAAAATAAAGACAATAATAAACTAAAGAAATGCTTTGTGAAGGTTATGTGACATAAACAATTAGTTGCAATATGTACAAAGTATTTCAGAAGTGCTTAAAGTGCATTATTAAGTAGTTATTAAGACCTTAACTACATTGAAAACACAGCGCAGACTACAAGAACAATGAAACGGCCGGCTGCTTGGCTTTAGTTCCCTCAAAAACGCGCAAAGAAACCAAGAAAAGAAAGAGTTAAAATCCGCAAAAAAGTTAATAGACTTGCTAGTGCCTAAATGCTTAAAGCAAAAAAAAAAAAAAGAAAAATGTTCAAGAAGTTCAAATATTGAACCTGGAAAACCTAAAACCCAAAGACAATGAAGAGAGCTTACCTCTTATGCAACTCAACTTCTTCCACTCTTGAGGAAACATGGCCGACCTTTCAACCCAAACTTCCAAACACCTGTCACTCCCTAGTCGCTGGGGGGCAGTGTGGGTGGGGCTGAAGGCCTCCACACGCTGAAAAATCCTACTCACGGAGATTTTAACTAGAGAAAAAAATATATAAATAAGATTGTGGACCTGTATGATCCGAAAGAGCAGAATTAACTCTCCAGAATACATGAGAAATATTATGAAATACGCAAGTAGTGTATTTAATAATCTTTGCATGTATTTAATCACCTTAGTGAGCTTCTGTAGACTATTCAGAATCCTATTAATTTTAATGTTAGTTTTACTATTTTTAGTATAGCTATTCTAGTGAGTGAATAACTAGTTTTCTTTTATATTTATTTTTATTTTCTTTTATAAACAGATTTTTAAGTTTTTTTGTGATTTTGTCTATATTATTCATTTTTTTATTTTTAATAGGACCTTCTTATCCATAGCACTAAGGTTCCTTTTTGTAGTTAATATCATCCTCTAGCCAACTTCCAAAAGGCTTTCATTGGTCAGAATCATATTATTAACTGTGTAGAAAATTAAAGCAGATCTGCCAACCTTACTCTATTATTCAGAATAATTTTTCTTAAAGTTCTTTTGATGAAAGAAGTAGGAATTTTGTTCTCTAGAAAACTGTCTAATAGTATATTAATGTGGTAATTGAAGTCCAAATTGTTGCTGCAAATTCTTGAAATTCTAAGCACCTGAGAAATTAGTACATTCTCAATTACTTTGGTGGATATGTTATTATTCCAGTGTAGATATTTAATTACTTTGAAAGGAAAATTAACTCTTTTATCAAAGAGGCTAATAGATGGGTTACCCCTGTTAAGTTTAATGCTTAAGTCTAAGAACTCAAGTTCCTGATTACTGTGGTTGGTTTTACATAAGTTAAGAGAACTAGGATAGATATTATCAAAATCACTCTCTATAACTTCTGAAGTATTTATACACAGCAGATCGTCAATATACCTAAATGTATAAAGGTAGTTATCGGAGCAAGTTGAGTGATTTTTAATGAATTTATATTCCTTAAAGAAGATAATAAATTTGCAATACTCGTGGATGTTGACGTTCCCATAGGGATACCGTTTACTTGCTTATAGAGAGTATTATTATATAAGATATGGTTATTTTTTATGCAGCAATTGAGATAAGAGTTCCAGGCTCCTACATTAACAAATTGGTTAAGTTTAAATTCTGCATACAGCTCTTTAAAGGTAGTGATTATATC
The DNA here is from genome assembly GCA_039090855.1 of Macrothele yani. Classification (NCBI taxonomy): domain Eukaryota; kingdom Metazoa; phylum Arthropoda; class Arachnida; order Araneae; family Macrothelidae; genus Macrothele; species Macrothele yani. The sequence goes on along the minus strand of CM076998.1, from coordinate 85,879,750 downwards.
TGATAGAGGCAGATTAGTATATAGGTTCTCAAAATCATAACTATTAATATCTAAAGGATTTACTTTGAGTATAGTGAAAATTACTTCTACATTATTATTAATTATCCAAAAATCTCTGTACTTCAAATTAGTACAGTTACTAATGTGTTTCAAAACCTTCTTCAAGATTTCTTCAAAAGCTAGATCAATTTTCTTTTTATGACTCCTGACTCCACTGGCTATGAATCTGAACTTCACTGGATCTTTATGAAACTTAACAGTTGCAAAAAGAAATGAAAATTCAGGCTCATATCTTCTTATTTGTGGAATTTTAAGTTTCTTGAAGAATGCCTTAAAACGATTTTCTAACTGCTTGGTAGAATAACTTACGGGCTCGTAGGTTACTCTATTATTGAGTTCCATAGTTAACAATTCAAAATAGAACTTCTTACAGATAATTGCAAAATTATTGCTAGCTTTATACGTAGTGGTAAAAATGAATAGGTCTTGTAGTTTGGAGAGTGACCTTTTAGCATCTCCAGAGAAAAATAGATTTCTATCAAAACAAAAATCAAGACCTGCCAACTCATTAGTGAAGCCATTGATTACATTATATTTCCATTCTGCGAAGGCCTCAATAGGCTGATTGTATGTTAAACTGGTTTTTATAATGTACCTATTAACATCTTGAGTGAAGCTCTCAAGAATACTCTCTTTGGAGATTTGGAAGGAAGGTCAAAATTTAGAACCATACCCTAATAAATTCCTAAGCTTGTCATTTTCAACAAAATGCAAGTTTCCAGTGATAATATGGTTGTAATTCTTATCATTATGATATAATATGGAACTTGGCAATTAGTTATTGCTGAACATTATTTCTGATTCATTATGTCACTCTTACAACTTGAGTTTTCTATAATCATCTTCTTTCTGTTTAATAGTAACAGATGAAGAGCATAGGTCGGGCCAGGAAAGTTATGGATGCAAGCTAAATTTTTAACTAAAGCTTGGTCATACAACTCTGCGGAGGACATGACATATTTATATTTTTTAATTTTTTTTCGTGGCTTATTACTTGCATCTATGACTTTGCAGAAACCCATTTCCAAATAGGTCTTTGTGAAAGTGAGAAAATGCAGAGTTTTTGCTGGTCCTTGATAAAGCCAAGGCTCGGTATTCTCGACACTTTCTACATTCAGTTGTTTTATTTTTTCTCTTCTTACTCACACCGGTCAATACATAACCTTTTCTATGTTGTACTTGGTATGAGTCAAAAAATGTTTTTGCTTCAGACTCTTCTTAATAGAATGTGAATTCTGAATTTTCAAAACTGCTGCGTTGCGCGTTTTGATCTTCAGGTTATTTTGCAACTTTCGTTTTAAATTCTAAAGTTTATCTTCTTATGTTTTCGGCTTTGCTCTTTAGTATATATATATATATATATATATATATATATATATATATATATATATATTTTTTTTTTTTTTTGCTCGCTGAAATATTCTGAGGTAGCATTTAAATTGAAACGCTCGAACTGAATCTTTCAGCTGGCTTATTTAACGCTGATAAATACGTAATGGGGCAATACACTCTGGTCGACATAAAAAAAGGGCCACAACGTGAAGGAACGACAAAAAAAGAAGATAGGAAATAATTGTTTGAATTATCTGAGAGATTATAAAAATGCTATAGGCGGGGAAAGAGTATAATATGTCAACGGCAGCAAAATCAACTCGGTAACCACCTTGTCTCCCGATTCTAAATCGGCGATCTCCGGCGCTGATACGGCAGCGAGACTCGTCGGTGAATACTGCATAGTTTCATTCGTCGCTTCACGCATGTCTGGCACTGCCCCAATGCAACACTGAGCGACGATATGCAGCGGTGAGTGGAAGTCGTAGCAATGGCTAGCGACAGCGCAAACTTTCTTCAGCCAGTCTGCGATTCTCAGTCCGTATCGATATGGGGGATGCCGTTAACCATCTGTACACTTCGCGGAATATCGTTTGCTGTGGATTGCAGGGCAGCTACGGCTTGCAGTCGAATACGGCGATTGTGGCTTAACGGCATTCGCCCATGTAAGCCAGTTTTAATACGGCGACGCACGTTTACTTCCTCCTAGCGCTGTCGCCACATTTGACGGAAAGTTGATGCATCCCGAGCAGTTTTTAACGCAGTATGACGCAGGGACCAACTAGCCGTCCATAGCCCTACAATGAAACTTCTGTTAAAGGTGTCCGTGTACTTGTAAGATTTCTAATGACGTTGCCCGGCCATTTACACTGCTTACACGTGCTTTCGCCACAGAGACTACACCAGTGCATTGGTCTACACGTTCACATCGGGGAAAAACTCTTTCTTATCTACTTTGAGCTGTTTTGTGTTTTTATCTACCTCACCTATCACGTGATCAATTCGCAGCTCTAATGTACGTATATGGGTAACTGTCGACACTTATCCACCAATTTGCATATAACTCTCACAAATACATGCTGGTGTGGAATTTTCTATGTCAATCATCCATCTATATAAACGTATCACCATCATCATCATCATTGTCAACTATTATCAATCCACTGCTGGACGAAGATCTCCCCAAATTTCTTCCACGACGGTCTGTCTTGTGCCAGTCCCCTCCATGTTACTCCAGCATACTATCAAATTTCATCCACCCATCTCCAATGTGGTCTTCTTCTAAGTCTGTTCCTGTCGCCTGGAATAGAATCTAAAATTTCGGCTGTCCATCGATGGTCTGTCCTTCTGGCTGTGTGTCCAGCCCATTGCCATTTCAGGGATTAAACTCTGATCATAATGTCTTCCACTCTTGTCATTTTTCTGATCCATGAGTTCCTCTTCTTATCTCTCCTGGTTACACTAAGCATGCACCTCCTCTCCATGCTGCTTTGAGTTGTCTGCAGCCTATGTATGTCTCTTTTAGTTAAGGTCCACGTCTCTGCAATATACGTATGCACTGGAAGGATGCATTGATCAAACACTTTTCTTTTAAAACATAATGGCATATTGCTCTTGAAAATTATGCTGTTTCTTCCAAAAGCTCTCCAGGCAAGTTTTGTACGCCGATTAATTTCTTCATCAATGTGACCCTCACTTGATATCTGCTGTCCAAGATAAACGTACGTGCCTGTTATCTCCAGCTTTTCTCCATCAAAGTGACACTCACTTGATATCTGCTGTCCAAGATAAACGTACGTGTCTGTTATCTCCAGCTTTTCTCCATCAATCGATAAATCTTCATTTCTTGTAAAAGCATTGAACATCACCTTTGTTTTTTGAAAGTTCATTTTTAATCCCACTTCTTTACTCTTGTCAGCAAGTTTCTGGATCATACTCAGCAGCTCTGATGGGGTAGTTGCAAAAATGACTATGTCATCAGCAAAATGAAGGTGGGTTAGATAATTTCCATTAATCTTTATCCCTTTGTTTTCCCAGTTCAGTGATTGAAAGACATTTTCTAATGCGGCATTAAAGAGCTTCGGAGATATGGTGTCACCTTGTCTCACTCCCTTTCCAATTTTTATGTGTGTTGTATTTTCAAACAGCCGAATCTTTGCACTTGCATTTTCATAGATGTTATTAATAATATTAATGTATGCATCTTCAATGCCGCAGGATTTCAGGGCCATTGTAACTGCTGATGGTTTCACCAAATCAAAGGCTTTTTCATAATCGATAAAAGCCATGCACAATGGAAGTTCATATTCCCTTGCTCTTTCAATTAGTTCTTTCAGTACGTGGATATGATCTATTGTGCTGTAGCCACTCCTGAATCCAGCTTGTTCTCTCGGTTGAACCATGTCCAGTGTCACCTTTAAGAGGTGTGAAAGAACTTCAGTGAAGATTTTATAAACCACTGATAAGAGGCTGATAGGTCTGTAGTTCCTGAGATCCTCAATGTCACCTTTTTTATGTAGCAAGATCATTGTAGCGTTGTTCCAATCCTCAGGAATCTTCCCTTCATTAAGGCATCGAGTGAAAATTTGGGCGAGTACTGTTTCGATTTCTCCACTTGCTTCTTGTATGATGTCTGCAGTAATTCCATTTTCTCCTGGAGCTTTTCCCCGCTTTATGTTCTTGATTGCATGTGCAACTTCTGCTGGGAGGACTGGAAGAACTCTGTTACTGGTACCTTTCATGATGTCTGGAGTACATGTATCATCCGTTTCATATAATTTGGAGTAGAAATCTTTCACTCTTGTCAAACTTTCGCGTCTATTTCTTGTTACAGAACCATCTTCTTTTCTCAGTGCTATAATCTGTTTTCTTCCCTTACTGAGATGTCCCTTTGCTATCTTTAGGCTTTGGTTGTTTTCAATTGCTTTCCTTACTAGTTCACAGTTGAATTTCTTTACGTCTTCAGTGATACTTTTTCGTACTGTCTTGCATAGCTCTATATATTCCACTTTGGAAGTCACATCTTCTTTAGTTGTCCTCATCTCTCTTCTTTTTTGCATCTATATTTTGCTTTTTCCTGATAATTTGTTCACATGCAACTTGTTCTTAGACTCTGCAAATTTTGTCGCTGTTTCTATAAGAGCTTTGGTTACTTTTCTGTTATCTTCAGAAATATCCACTTCTTCCGATGTTAGGCCTTCTAAAGCAGAGAATCTGTTCTTCAGTTCCAACTTGAAGGTATTATGGTGTATTTTAAGGTTGGTTATGTCAATACATTTTGTTTGTCTTATGAGCTTGCTACGTTCGAGTTTAGTGTTGAGGTGCATCTTACATCTCACCAATCTATGGTCACTACCAGTGTTGAACTTGTTTAGCACACTGCAGTCTTCTATGACGAATTTTTTGTTACACATAATAAAATCAATTCACATGTAGGTATATATATATACAGTCGAGTCACAATATCGAGAAAATCTCCTACTTTTGACGTCAAAAGCGCGTAGCTAATGAAAGAAGGCAAGTGTGTGAGCTGGCTTGGAGGGTATATAAGATATCCTGCCAACTAGGCATTCAGAAAACATATCATTCGTTGCTGTCATGGATAAAAGAAGGGGTTTTATCAGATTTGCAAAAAAATGATGATTATCGGCCTTCCGGCTAGAGGGTGGCAATATTTCTTAAACAGCGCAGTTTGTGAACTGTTCGAGTGCTGCTGTGGTTAAAGTGTATTGTAATTGGAGAATTGGCACCATTGCGAATAAGCGACATGGAAAATGCGGTGCACGAGCCATTTCTGTGAGAGGTGAATGTTGGCTTCGAAGATGCGTGAGGGCCGATCGACACGCTACAGTAGAGTAACTCACTGGGCTAATGTACCAGGGCTCTAATGGAAGTGTGTCTAAAACGACAGTTCAGTGAACCCTGCTGCGCATGTGGCTCCAATGATGCAGACGGATGGTCACTGCAAATGTGCTAACGAAAGTGCATTGGCAGAAAGGTTTGCATTTGCACTGCAGTATTGGAATTGGACCCTCCGCTGATTGCCTTCTCCGATGAGTTCCGTATTTCCTATGTGGCTTTTTTTTGAAAAAGGAGTTCAAGATGAAAAACCCTTCTGCCTCTGCAAACTATAAGAGAGTATATTCCACGCTGGTTTTTGGCCCTCAAGGTCCCCGGCACCGAATTTACCTACTGAAGTTTCATTCTGTTGCCGTTCTCCTTAATTTTTTCACGCCAGTGTACATGTATATACACTGCTGGCCACCCAAAATGCAACACCAAGAGGGACACGAGACAGCAAAGCCAGACTTACTGGACACATAACAACAGATACAAAGATGAAAGGATTGAGCTTACAGGTCTGTGCGACTTGCTGAACACGCAGACATCAATAGTTCGTGTGGCTCCCATGGCTGGCAGTAAAGGCCGCTACACGCCGCGGCATCGAACGAAAGTGGCTTTGGATGTGAGCTTGGGGTATGTCGGGAGAGGCTGCTTCCACACGTTGCCACAGTTCATCAGGCGTAGCCGCGGGTGGTGCTTGCCGGGCCACTCGGTTGCCGATCAGCGACCAGACGTTTTCGTTGGGCTACATATCGGGAGAACAGGCGGGCCACGGCAGCAGTGACACCTGGTGGGCCGGGAAGAATTGTTGCACGATGCGTACCAGAGGGGTGAGCCTGTCATATCCAATTGCGCCCCAAACATAACGCCAGGCGACGGACCGGTATGGCGATGTATATTGCAGGCGTCATACAGTCTCGCCGCGGTGCCGCCACACGCGGATCCGACCATCGTGGTATTGCAGGCAGAAGCGGGATTCGTCGGAGAAGACAATTTCGTGCCATTCCGTAGTCTAGGTGCGGAGTTCAACTGCCCACTGCCGCCGCACTCGCCGGCGGTGTAAAGTCAATGGTGATCGGAGCAATGGGCGCCGTCTTCGCTCCTGCAGACGACGTCGAACGGTACGTGCTGCCACAGGTTGTTGCGCAACACACCCTAAATCGTGCGCTAACGTTCGTGATGTGGCGGTGCTAGCCGTCAATGCCCGCTGCACAACTTGCCGGTCCTCTCGTTCGGTGGTGTGCCGCGTCAGCTTCAATCGCTCAAGTCGGTCCGTCCGTTCCTCCCCACCTAATCCATACTCGCCTCACGGTGGCTGGATGTCATCCCACACGGGCTCCGATGTCTCGGTACGATAAACCGCTGTCGCGATAACCCACTATTCATCCTCGGTCGAACACTGAAACGTACTACAATGACTGCCGTATTCTGCGACGAATCATCAGGAAGCTTCCCACGCACAGGTCCGGCAGCACAACACAATTCCACTACTTACACCCCGCCTTCTGTGCACCCTTCTTATAGTGCTTCTCGGTGGCGGGGCGGGCGCACATGATTTGCATATGCCCTGCAATGCTAATCGTTTGCATGTCCTCTCGCAGGCGACGCATGCTGCGAATTTCAGGCCAATCAGATGCTTCCTACTTGGTTTTGCATTTTGGGTGGCCAGCAGTGTATATATAGCTATTCTCTTGAGCGCCCCAGCGAATTTTAAATAATTTTCCATCACACTTACAATATCATAACTTGATGAGAATTTGGATTTTGAGGAAATATTTCTGCATTCTGAAACTTTCCCGCTGCAAGATTAAAATGTAACCAAATTAAAATAAATATTGTAAGATTTTTCGGTAAGGTTTTAAAGCAGTTGCAAAATTTTTGATGCTCCACTTATAACATATCCTGTTACAAACGCATCGGAACCTTCCTCAAAAATGAAAATTTTTCCTTGAATGCGTAAAATAGAATTTACTTAACCAGAAGATGATCTGAATACTGAAAAGAGCGCAATTATATCCCACACACAAGGCGTTTGCTTCGTATCGCTCAGAATTTAAACATTCTTTGGACGAACAGAGTGCTTTTTTTATTTTAACAGCCCTTTTTGTAGAATTCCGATAATAATATTAAATTATACAAAATATACACACTGGGCAGAATACACCAAGGACAGTAGATTATGCGTACGAAGCTCCTTTTATTTGTATAACTATATATATGAACATTAACAAGCGAGCTTTCACATCAGGCAGCAGTTCAGTCTCAAGAATAAGATGTTCTAATGAAATGCAAAAATATAAACATTAATAAAAATAATTAAAAATGATAAATTCTAAGAGTAAATCCTCACGTAGGCTACACCATTTCAGATTAAAAACTGAGAACCACCTAGAAGCGTGCGTCAAATAGCAGGTAGGTCCGTGGGCAAAAGTGTAAAGCTTGGGCGAGGTTTTACTCTTGTCATTTGTCATGTTTCATAATAGTTTATATTTTGAATTTAATTAGAACCTGCCATGCTTCATACTGAACTGCTACCTGATGATGAAGCCAGCCGTCTGGTGGTGAAAGCTCGCATGTTTAATGTTTATATATATATATATATATATATACATGGGATGTAAGGTCAGGTGATGCGTAACATCACAGCCTCTCCTTGACAAATGTCAACCCCGCCTTCTCGTGGTGCATCCTGTTCCCACTAAAGGGGCTCTGACGACCGCCAATAGCGGTATAACTATACCATCGGGATTAGAGGAAATTCTATCCCACACTCACCAACCCGCTTGGCCAGCGTGGTGAGTTATGGCCAAACCCCTCCAAAATGATTCCACAACTTAAATCTTGGCCCTCAGTCTCCGGCAGCTGGAATGTACCTGGCCAAGGCAGCGGCCAGTGCGACATGAAGGCAGAGGGTGCTAAGAATCCCCGGAGGACCGGACTAGGCTGCCATCTGATGCTGACCTTGGCTACTTACAATGGACGCTCCCTATCTTCTGATTCAAGGCTTCTTGAATTGGAAGAGGAACTACAAAGGATCAAGTGGGACATCGTGGGGCTAAGTGAGGTAAGGAGAAAAGGAGAAGATGTCATCGAACTGAAAAGTGGACATCTCTTCTACTATCGTGGGACAGATACTGGCAGAACTAGTGGTGTTGGATTTATAATAAACAAGAAACTGAAGGATAAAGTTGTAGAAGTTGAAAGTTCCTCTGACAGAGCTGCACGACTTGTTATCCAACTCTCGAAAATATACCAGGCTCAGATTATTCAAACTTATGCACCCACCACAAGTCATCCTGAAGAAGAAATTGAAGAATTTTATGAGGAAATTTGTCATCTAAATAATAAAGGTAAGCAGCACTTGAAAATAATTATGGGAGATTTCAATGCAAAAAATAGGGCAACGGCAACAGAATGAAACTTCAGTAGGTAAATTCGGTCACGGCAACAGAAACCAGCGTGGAAATACTCTCGTTGAGTTTGCAGAGGCAGAAGGGTTTTTCATCTTGAACTCTTTCTTCAAGAAAAAGCCACACAGGAAATGGACATGGAGACATCCAAATGGGACGACAAGTGAAATTGATTTTATTATGTGTAACAAAAAATTCGTCATAGAAGACTGCAGTGTGCTGAACAAGTTCAACACAGGTAGTGACCATAGATTGGTGAGATGTAAGATGCACCTCAACACTAAACTTGAACGTGGCAAGCTCATAAGACAAACAAAATCTATTGACATAACCAACCTTAAAAAACACCATAATACCTTCAAGTTAGAACTGAAGAACAGGTTCTCTGCTTTAGAAGGCCTAACATCGGAAGAAGTGGACATCTCTGAAGTTAACAGAAAAGTAACCAAAGCTCTTATGGAAACAGCAACAAAATTAGCTGGTTCTAAGAACAAGTTGCATGTGAACAAATTATCAGGAAAAACCAAAATGTTGATGCAAAAAGAAGAGAGATGAGGACAACTAAAGAAGATGTGACTTCCAAAGTGGAATATATAGAGCTATGCAAGACCATAAGCAAAAGTATCACTGAAGACGTAAGAAAATTCAACTGTGAACTAGTGAGGAAAGCAATTGAAAACAACCAAAGCCTAAAGATAGCAAAGGGACATCTCAGTAAGGAAGAAAACAGATTATGGCACTGAGAAAAGAAGATGGTTCTGTAACAAGAAATAGAGGCGAAATTTTGACAAGAGTGAAAGATTTCTACTCCAAATTATATGAAAGGGATGATATATGCACTCCAGACATCATGAAAGATACCAGTACCAGAGTTCCTCCAGTCCTTCCAGCAGAAGTTGCACATGCAATCAAGAACATGAAGCGAGGAAAAGCTCCAGGAGAAGATGGAATTACTGTAGACATCATACAAGAAGCAAGTGGAGAAATCGAAACAGTACTCGCCCAAATTTTCACTCGATGCCTTAATGAAGGAAAGATTCCTGAGGATTGGAACACCGCTACAATGATCCTGCTACATAAGAAATGTGACATTGAGGATCTCGGAAACTACAGACTTATCGGCCTCCTATCAGTAGTTTATAAAATCTTCAGTTAAGTTCTTTCACACCGCTTGAAGGTAACACTGGACATGGCTCAACCGAGAGAACAAGCTGGATTCAGGGGTGGCTACAGCACAATAGATCATATCCACGTGCTGAGAGAACTAATTGAAAGAGCGAGGGAATATGAGCTTCCATTGTGCATGGCTTTTATCGATTATGAAAAAGCCTTTAATTCGGTGAAACCATCAGCAGTTACAATGGCTCTGAAAACCTGCGGTATTGAAGATGCATACATTAATATAATTAATAACATCTATGAAAATGCAAGTGCAAAGATTAGGCTGTTTGAAAATACAACACACGTAAAAATTGGAAAGGGAGTGAGACAAGGTGACACCATATCTCCGAAGCTCTTTAATGCCACATTGGAGGGTGTTTTTCAGTCGCTGAGCTGGGAAAACAAGGGGATAAAGATTAATGGAGATTATCTAACCCACCTTCGTTTTGCTGATGACGTAGTCATTTTTGCAATTACCCCATCAGAGCTGCAGAGTATGATCCAGGAACTTGCTGACAAGAGTAAAGAAGTGGGATTAAAAATGAACTTTCAGAAGACAAAAGTGATGTTCAATGCTTTTACAAGAAATGAAGATTTATCGATTGATGGAGAAAAGCTGGAGATAACAGACACGTATGTTTATCTTGGACAGCAGATATCAAATGAGGGTCACATTGATGAAGAAATTAATCGGCGTACAAATCTTGCCTGGAGAGCTTTTGGAAGAAACAGCATAATTTTCAAGAGCAATATGCCATTATGTCTTAAAAGAAAAGTGTTTGATCAATGCATCCTTCCAGTGCTTACGTATGGTGCAGAGACGTGGACCTTAACTAAAAGAGACATACAAAGGCTGCAGACAACTCAAAGTAGCATGGAGAGGTGCATGCTTGGTGTAACCAGGAGAGATAAGAAGAGGAACTCGTGGATCCGAAAAATGACAAGAGTGGAAGACATCATGATCAGAGTTAAATCCCTGAAATGGCAATGGGCTGGACATACTGCCAGAAGGACAGATCATCGATGGACAGCCGAAATTTTAGATTGGATTCCAAGGGACAGGAAAAGACCCAGAAGAAGACCACATGGGAGATGGGTGGATGAAATTCGAAAGTATGCAGGGGTGACATGGAGGAGACTGGCACAAGACAGACCGTTGTGGAGGAGGCTTGGGGAGACCTTCGTCCAGCAGTGGATTGATAATGGTTGACAATGATGATGATGATGATATATATACACTGCCGGACAATTGCTAAGGACGGATGACAATAGCAACGATAGCAACCATAAAATGGAACTCATGGAAATGTGGAAATTAGCATAAGTGCGGGATACAGTAAAACGTGTTGTGCGTATGCAAATTTTGGATTGCCGAACTTGTTCGTGACGTCATTGCGCTGATAAGAGATATAAAGGATTTGACGCGTATTGACCGTTGATGTTCAAACGCAAAGTTGAAAGGGAAAGAATCAATTGACGAACTTGCAATTTTCAGTATGTCTTCCCGACATCACCTAGATGAATTTACGCGTTGCCGTATTATTGGCAAGATTGAAGAAGGGCAAAAAATAACAGATGTTGCCAGGGAGTTCGACGTCAGCCACAGTGTTGTTTCAAGGCTTTGGAAATCATTTCAAACAAATGGAGAGTGTAGCAAACGTCACGGGGGAGGTCGTGTTCGCAGTACGACACCTGCAGAAGATCGGTACATAGTGCTATCAACACAAAGACAGCGGCGCAGCACAGCTAGTGAGGTAGCAAATCAGTTTATGGCTGCTACTGGCAAGCGGATCTCCCGAAAAACTGTCGCCAGACGTTTGCATAAAGGGGGACTATACACCCGACGTCCTGTTGTGTGCATCCCATTGTCCAGACGTCACCGTACCGCCCGTTTGCAATGGTACCATCAACATCGCAATTGGACTGATAACGACTGGTCTGCTGTCCTCTTCTCAGATGAGAGTAGATACAGTCTATCGTCTGATTGTCGACGACAACTGATCTGGCGTGATAGTGGTACTGCATATTGTCCAGCAAACGTACAGGAAAGGGACCGATATCCGACATGTAGTGTCATGGTATGGGCTGGCATCATGATCAATGGCCGTACGTCCCTCTATGTGCTTCCAACTGGGACTATGACTGGCCAACGATACATTAATGATGTTCTGCTACCTTATGTTCGCATGTTCCGTGGTGCTGTCGGTGATAGATTAATTCCCATGGACGACAACGCAACATGTCATCGAACAGTCGCTGTCCAGGAGTGTCTTGAGAGCGAGGATATTCAACGCCTCGTATGGCCAGCACGTTCTCCAGATCTGAATCCCATTGAAAATGTGTGCGATGCTTTGGGGAGGAGTCTTGCTGGTCGCCAATGCCCTTCAGTAAACAAGGACACCCTTATCCGTGCACTGACAGAGGAATGGGATAAATTACCCCAACAGCTGCTTGATAATGTTGTGCAAAGCATGACACGACGTGTGGAATCTTGCATCGCCCTCCATGGTGGCCATATCCCGTATTGACATCTTACGCCGTAACGCCTGCGGACGGTAATTGCATTTTCTTCACGTTTACGTATTCTGCACAAAATGGCCTGTTTGTCCCTTGAACACGTTCCATAGCCTTCTAGATTTCAGAGCACAATAAAGTGTCTTACTTGTAATGTCCTGGCATTCTGACATTATTTTATTTCACTTGGCATCCAACCACACTTACTTTTTTATGCGCTATATAGCCGTTTATGATCCGTCCTTAGCAATTGTCCAGCAGTGTATATATACAGTGGCGGATTTCCAACTAGGCGCCCTGGGCGCGCGCCTAGGGCCCCAGAGCTTGAGGGCCCCCGAAAATGTATCATTTGATTGCCAGTATTGTTTCGGATTTCCCGGATCGAAATAAATGTATCCTTAAAGCGACCACTTTATTTGTATTGTCAATTGATATTTTACTTTCTCATATTAGTAACATATATTTTTTTTGTTGCTGTTGTTGATACTCCAAATTTTCGGGTTCTTATCAATGTCCTTGTTTTGAAAAGAACAGTAAAGTAATTTATCCTTGTGTTCAGTGGTGTAGGTGAAGCAAGAGTTCATGCTTCCCACACTTTTCATTGTTTAAGGCGAATTCTTGACTGACCTGCTGTTATATAAATCACTTTCATGGAACTTCCAGCCAAAGGAAATCTTCTATGTTGGAACCTCCTTCTTTCTTGAGTTGCAATGAAGAGTGCTTGTAGAAACTGTCTTGATGAACGGGGACGTCTGCTGTTTATTGCCTTTTCCATTTGGGATAGGGTAATCAAGTTCTTTCTCACCCTAATCTCCTTAAACCAGACTAAACCAAAAGAGCTAATATTTAGGCTGAAAAAATTAAGAAATTCGGAAATGTCACACTATTTACCTTTTTCTTTTTTAATAGTGTTTAAAGAAATTTCTACTGCATTGCAACATTTTCTTATCGCTTTCTCCTCCCTGGTTAAATACTGATAATAATTATCGAGTATGCTCACCTTTTCTATTCCTTAAATTGGCATAAAACTAATTTTTGAGAAAGTAATAAAAGTTTCAATGATATTTTTACTCGAAAAGCTGTGGTTACCACTTTTCCATTTTCAAACCGAATCTTTTGCATTTGATCTTTATGCTGCTGTTTCTGATAACTGTAGTACATGTATAAAAAAATCTCACGCATCTGTTTGACAGAATAAAAAGAAATGCAAACTTTCTCAATTTTCCGATGAAAATAAGAAAAAATGCTTTCAAGAAACTCTCCACATTCTCGCTTTCCAGCACTAACTGATGAAATACTTATTGTCCAATTTTCTCGGGGCATTCGTCTATGCCATGGACGGCTGAATCTATTCGATTTAGGGAATTGTTCGCCATGAAAACTTCTCCAAGAAAAGTCATCCACACTTTTCAAATGAAGTACAGCGCACAATTTGCATTTAACCCGTATTTTCTAATCTGGAGGAATTTTCTGGTTTCCAGTGTCTTCAAGTATTTTATTTCTGCGTGATACGTGATCGTTGTCTACTAATTTGCTCATAACGTAAACAAGAAAGATGACACCGAATTTTCGGGTGTAATAAGCACGTCTTTTGAATCCGTTGGGACGCAAATTAAATTTATCAAAGCTATTCAAAGGCAATGGAACCGGTATGGAAAACAATAGTATCTGACGGAAGAAAGAAGTTTTTCAATCGGGTCTTTAATCCCTCAGGTATTGGTGTAAACGGAATCGTGAGATTACGAACTCTTAGAAAAAGAGTTATCGACAAAAATAAGATGTGACTTTACGTCCCCTGGTGGGAAAACCATGCATTATTTTAGGAAGGAAGTATTCTCAAAAGGTTTATCCATATGAGCGGTATCGGTCCAAGAAAAAAATATTTAGTCGAGTTTTCAGGTGCCCAGATTTTGCTACAAATACATCAGAAGCAGAAATTAACACTTATGACCCCTGGTGGCCAAACCATTCTTTACAAAATATTAGAAAATATATGAAAAATATTTTTCAAAAGGTCTTGTATGCGATACAGGAAGAATTTTTGAAATCGGAGTTTTAGGAGCAGAAAACGCAATTTACCTTTATGCGGCCTAGCGGAAAGTCTTAAATGATTTACGTGAAAATTTTGAATTTATAGGAAAAACATTTCGCATCGGAAACACTATCCAACAACGAAGGAATTTTTCAAATTGGACTTTTAGAAGTATAGGTATTGACAAAAATAAGATATACATCTACGCCCCCTGGCGTAGAAACCATGCATTATTTCAAAATGAAAGTGTTCCAAAAAGGTTTGTCGACATGAGTAGCATCGGTCAACAAAAGACTGTTTTTTTTTTTCAATCGAGATTTTAGAAGCTCATATTTTGCTGCAAATACATCAGAAGCAGAGATTAAGATTTAAGTCACCTGGTGGCCAAACCATTTTTTTTTTTACAAAAATTAGAAATTATGTGCAAACGATTTCCCATCAGGAGCTGTATCCGGTGCAGAAGGAATTTTTCCAATCGGAGGTTTAGAAGCAGAGAAATAGTGGGAAATGCAATTTACCTTTACGCCCCCTAGCGGAAAGTCTATGAACTACTTGAAAATTTTGAACTAGTAGGAAAAACATGTCACACTAGAAACACTATCCAACAAAGAAGGATTTTTTAAATCGGACTCCTAGAAGTCGAGATATTGACAAAAATAAGATATACGTCTACGCCCACTGGCGCAGAAACCATGCACTATGTTAAGAAGAAAATGTTTCTAAAAGGTGTGTCGACACGATTAGTATCGGTCTACAAACGACGTTTTTTTCAATCGAGAATTTAGAAGCTCATATTTTGCTGCAAATACATCAGAAGCGGAAATTAAGATTTACGCCCCCTGCTGGCCAAACCATTTTTTTTTTACAAAAATTAGAAATTATGTGCAAACGATTTCCCATCAGGAACTGTATCCGTTGCAGAAAGAATTTTTCAAATCGGATATTTAGAAGCAGAGACATAGGGCGAAACGCAATTTACCTTTACGCCCCCTAGCGGAAAGTCTATGAATTACTTGAAAATTTTTAAATTATATGAAAAACATGTCACACAGAAAACACTATCCAACAAAGAAGGACTTTTTGAAGTCGGACTCCTAGAAGTAGAGATATTGACAAAAATAAGATATACATCTACGCCCCCTGGCGGAGAAACTGTGGGATATTTTAGAAATAAAATATCCCGAAAAGGTTTATCCCCGTTAGTGGCATCAGTCCACGAAAGAATTTTTTCAATCGATATTTTCGAAGCTCAGATTTTATGGCAAATACATCAGAAACAAAAATTAACGCTTACGCTTCCTGGTGGCCAAAGTATTCTTTACAAAATTCGAAATTATATGCAAAAGATTTTCCATTAGGAGATGTATCCGCTGAAAAAAAGATTTTCAAATCGGAGTTTTAGGAGAAGAGTTATCGGAAAAAATTTAATTTATTTTACGCCCCCTGGCGCAAAATCTACGCATAATTTAAAAAGGAAACTATATCTAAAACACTCTTCGACATAACTGGAATCAAAAGATAAAAGAATTTTTTCAATCGGATGTTTAGAAGCAAATATGTGGATTAAAACGTAATTTTGAATTCGACATCATCTGCGTTTACGCCTCCTAGCGGCAAAATTGTACATCGTAAAACAAAACGAAATAAAGGATCATCATTCGCACATTTAAAGCTTCCGAATGCAAAAAGAATTTTTCAAATCGTACTAATAGTTGCAGAGATACCGTGAGTACGGCCGGACCGACGGACAAACCGATAACAGGAGCACGATCTTTTTACAAAAGACGTGCTAAAAACAAGATGGTTTTCCAAAGCTGAAGCAGTGGAAAGAGCATTTTTATAATTGAAATTCATTCCAATTTTATGACAATTTAATTTACACGCAATGTACTGATAAATTTAGCTAAATTATATTTTCAAAGCACTTAGCGTTAAATTTGCCTAGTAACTTGCAAATGAAAAGGTGCTCAAGTAATCAGTTCTGCCTAACGTATCAAACTCAAGAATAACTTTTGCTCTAACTGAAACAGTCTCTTCGTAGAGTAAAGCTAACATTTACTACATTTCCCCTTTGAGAACGCCCAGTGAATAATTTATAAACTAGTAGTGAAATTTAAAATTGAATGGAACAATTTCACTGAATTTTTATGTCCTACTATTCGCAAAAATAATTTCGAAAAACCTGTGAAAACCAAATTTGTTGGTCTTCAGCGCAGCTAACGGGAAATTAACAAACTAATTGGAAAATTTAAATATTTGAGAAGGAACAGTTAAGCTTAATCTGAGAGGCACAAAAATAATTTTTTCCCTTTAAGCTGAATAGTTTCAAAACAGAACTTTAATTTTTTGAATTTTCGACTTTGACAGCCTTAACGGTAAAGTCATTAAGTATATGCGATATTTAAAGTACCGAACTTAATATCCTTTGGTTTCCTATTAGCCGCAAAACTAATTTTTGAAATTTCTCTGAAAACAAAAAGTTCGATGTATACGGACAGACAAAGTGATTACAGTAGCTCTGTTTCTTACAAAACGTTCTAATAATAGGAAGACAGATTAAAAAGCGCAAAATTTGTTTTTACTTTTTTTGCTAATCTGACAGATGAAAATTTTTGAGGCGATGAGAAGGGGAGGGGGCATGTGAATATTTTAGCGCCTAGGGCCCTAAAAGATCTAAAGTCGCCTCTGTATATATATGAACATTAAATATGCGTTTCAAATGGAGTTTCATACGCAGCATCTACCAATACAGTACGTTGTGTCATACCTGCAACAAGGTTTCTTGCGTAAATTCCGAATACTAATAATAAATTTAATAATTACAAATTTTATTGAAAATATGGACTTTATGATTAGCACTTGAAGTTTAACATGATTAAAGGCATAATATACTAATATTTCTGCAGAATACAATCATCAGATTATGTCGCAACATTCTACATTCAAAATTTCTCGATATTGAAATTTTTTCTTTGAATCTGTAAAATATAAATTTTATTAAAAGACGATGTAAAATACTTAAAGAATGCAACAAATACCTACTCACAAGAAATTGGTCGCTTATTTTTTGAGAATTAAGACATTTCATTCAAGAACAGAATACTTTTCCTGTATTGACAGTTCCTTCTATAGATGCATATAATCATATTAAATCAGTTAAATTTCGGTGCACTGTGTGATCTCATACAACAACTTTCGTAACGCACAAATTAAATAAGAATTCTAAATTTATCGATTATGAATTTCAAAGTATATTCGGACTAGATATATAAAAATACAGCTCCACATTTCTTATTATTCAAACGATTGATTTATATCTGCAGTTGATTGTGTCGCCATCTCTCGGCATTACACGGTGTCTCAGAAACAAAGTTAAAGGATAAAATAATTGTTCAACGTAGAGAAAAAAACACTCTTTTCTTTTTTTCCCCTCCCAAAACCTAATCCAGCTAAAATGGCCAATGTTTAAAGAGATAGCAGTTTGTGTCATATCAGGAAGACAAAAAAATATGGTGATCATTTCTTTTCTCGTTCTCGTTTTATATTTTCAACGGCGAAAGGGATATGATCATTTTATCTCGAATGAAAACGAGCAACTTTTTAGCGCACCTTTTGAAATACTACGTGCGTGGTAGTTAATACAGTTGCGGTACAGGGCCCTGGAGAGCAAGCTCGGGCCCCAGTGCAATAAAATCTCCTCCCCTCCCCCCATCTCGGCTCCTCCACTAACCACATAATCCATATTTCCGTTTCCTCATATACCACTCACCCACCATTCCCCTACTTCCCGACAACCCGACCGGTTGCAACACTTCAATCTTTTTTTTTTTTTTTTGCGGTGGATAATTTTTCATATTCTCCCCTCCGTAAACAAACCCTCAAACCCTCCCTTTCGAGATAAGAGTTTTCTCAGAAAACTCTTGAACGCCACTATCGACAGACATTCTTATTTTTCTTAGTAATCTTTCATAATCATCACATTTTTCACCTTTCATTTTTAAAGTGGAATATACGTCTAAAGATTCAGCCTCTGGGAAAGTATCCACTAAGAGTTCTCATAAATAAACATTACATTTTGTGTTTTCTCTTTTAAGTTGCCGCTGTGAACAGGACGACTTCATCGGTCATCGGAAAAAAGGAAAATAAATGCAGTCGGAATTACGGACACACACACTATATTAATTTATAAAAATTGCCGCAATGCGAAAATAATGAGTTGAGCATAAAATAAAAAGACGAAAGATACCGGCTTCTGGTGGGAAACACAAAGTGACAAAATCCACATGATGAAATTTGTCTGCAGCCTTTGATGACTAGCAATAACGTTGTATACCATACACAATGATCTGTGTGGGTGAATAGCAAAGCAACACAGCTAACCCACGCACGTGTTGCAGTTGCCCTGGGAACTCGAAGAAAACATTTCGTTTTTTAGTACGTCTTTTTGTCAAAAAAAGATCGTGCTTAGGTTACCGGTTTGTCCGTCCGTCCTCTGGTCCGTCCGTCAGTCCCTCCGTCCGTCCACCTGTACCCACGATATCTCTGCAACTATTAGCCAGATTTGAAAAATTCGTTTTGCATTGGGAAGCTTGAAATATACGAATGATGATCCTTTATTTCTTTTTTCGTTTTACGATATACAATTTCGCGGCTAGAGGGCGTAAATGCAGATGATGCCGAACATAAAAATACGTTTTATTCCACATATTTGCTTCTAAACATCCGATTGAATAAATTCTTTTATCTCTCGATTCCATTTATGTCGAAGAGCATTTTAGATATAGTTACTTTTTCAAATTACGCATTGATTTTCCGCTAGGGGGCGTAAAAGTAAATTACATTTTCCCCGATAACTCTTCTTCTAAAACTCCGATTTGAAAACTTTTTTCTTCAGCGGATACAAAATCCGTTTCATATAATTTCAAATTTTTGGTAAATAATACTTTGGCCACCAGGGGTGTAAGCGTTAAATTTTGCTTCGGATATATTTGCCATAAAATCTGAGCTTCTAAAATATCGATTGAAAAAATTATTTCATGGACTGATGCCACTCACATTGATAAACCTTTTCGGAATATTTTCTTCTTAAAATATTGAACAGTTTCTCCGCCAGGGGGCTTACTTTTGTCAATATCTCTACTTCTAGAAGTCCGATTTGAAAAATTCCTTCTTTGTTGGATAGTAATTCCAGTGTGACATGTTTTTCATATAATTTCAAAATTTTCAAGTAAATCATAGACTTTCCGCTAGGGGGCGTAGAGGTAAATTGCGTTTCCCCTATATCACTGCTCCTAAATCTCCGATTTGAAAAAATATTTCTGCACGGGATACAGCTCCTGATGAGAAACCGTTTGCACATAATTTCTAATTTTTGTAAAAAAAAACAGTTTGGCCACCAGAGGGCGCAAATCTTAATTTCCGCTTCTGATATATTTGCAGCAAAATATGAGCTTCTAAATTCTCGATTGAAAATAATGTCGTTCGTAGACCGATACTACTCATGTCGACAAACCTCTTAGAAACATTTTCTTCTTAAAATAACGCATGGTTTCTACGCCAGGGAGCGTAGATGTGTATCTTATTTTTGTCAATATCTCTACTTCTAGGAGTCCGATTTGAAAAATTCCTTCTTCGTTGGATAGTGTTTCCGATGCGAAATATTTTTCTTACAAATTCAAAATTTTCAAGTAAATCATAGACTTTCCGCTAGGGGGCACAAAAGTAAATTGCGTTTTGTGCGTTATTTCTGCTTCTAAAACTCTGATTTGAAAAATTCTTCCTGTGTCGTCTACAAGACCTCATGGAAAATATTTTTCACATAATTTCAAATGTTTGGTAAAGAATATTTTGGCTACCAGGGGACAAAAGTGTTAATTTATGCTTCTGATGTATTTGTAGCAAAATCTGGGCTCCTGAAAACTCGACTAAATTTTTTTCCTTGGACTGATACTGCTCATATGGAAAAACCTTTTGAGAATATATTCTTCCTAAAATAATGCATGGTTTTCCCACCAGGGCACGTAAAGTCATATCTTATTTTTGTCGATATCTCTGTTTCTAAGAGTCCGATTCGAAAAATTATTTCCGTGTTGGAAAGCGTTTCCGGTGCGAAATGTTTCTCATATAAATTCATGTTTTTCTTAACGCACAAGTCTGCAACCAGTGGGCGTAAGGTCACGATTCCGTTTACAGCAATATCTGAGTGATCAAAGACCCGACTGAAAAACTTCTTTCTTCCGTCAGATACCATTGTATTCCATACCGGTTCCATTGACTTTGAATAGCTTTGATAAATTTAATTTGCGTCAGAACGGATTCAAAAGACGTGCTTATTACACCCGATAATTCGGCGTCATCTTTCTTGTTTGTGTATTGTATTTAAAGCAAGTTTTGAATTTATTACATTTTTTACATTTATGACATAAATTACGCATTTTAACGCGTATTTTACGCGTCACGTGGAAAATATTTTTTTACGCGTAACTTTCCCACCCCGGTGACGGTATAGCTTGAAAAATTTTAGGACACCATAAAGTAATAATTAGAAAAAAATTTCTTTTGAAACGGGCTCTGGGCCCCGGTGCTACAGCACTGCCTTCCCCCTCTCGTCAGGCCTGTAGCGGTATGATTATCCGTCAGTCAGTATATAGACACTATACCCCGTTAACTATTAATCAGAGTTTAACAATTCGCTTTTCGTTAGGTAGTTTCTGTGTGGAGAACCATAATTAAAGGATTACACTTTCGAAATATGCAAAAACGAAACCCGAAATCGATTTTGTCGATATTTCAAACCTCCCTAGTACTTTTAAAGTGTAGCAGATGGCTGGTTGAATCGTCAAAGCTGAAGTCAATAGTTCCGCATTCTGACGTCGCATCTGCCAGTTAGATTTAAAAGCATCTAGACATCAAAGTGGAGAGGTTTCGTCGCAAGCAAATGGATTACAGACGTAAACACGTGAACACGTCAAGATCCTGAATATCAGATCTTTGCGAGTGCGTATTTTTATTATTTTTCCTTATCTCATTATTCATTTGTTTTTACTAAAGTAGTCTTACATTAAATATTATTTCCAGGGTTGATATATTTACATCGTAAATTTTTTCATTAACGATGAATAATTACAAAAAAAAAGCACACACACACAGTTTTGCCCCCCCCCCCTCCAAAAATAAGTGAGGCCCGGTCCAAGCGTGCCCCTGCGAAAATCAGCCGTTTCCAACACAAACTACAGATGCTCGATTGGATTGATGTCATGGGAATTTAGAGGCCAGGGCAATACCTGGAAGTCTTCCTCATGATCCGTGAGCCATTCTCAAACAATCTATGCACTGTCGCATGGTGCATTATTCTGCTGAAAGAAGTCACTATTAGAAGGGAATACCATGAAATGATGTACTTTGTCTACCCTGATGTTCAGGTAAGTGGGAGGAGTCCTAATTTCTTGCATTTGAATCAATGGACCAACAGAACGTTTCCGACAACGTTACATTTCCTCCACCTGTTAATTTTCGTCCCAGGGTGCATCTTGGTGCCGACACTTCCCCAGGTAAACGACGCACACGTTCCTGGCACTCCACATCGTGTAATAGGAAACGAGATTCATCGGACCAGAAGACCTTCCATTAACAAAATGTCTAGTTTCTATGCTCTTGTGCCTACTGTAGGTAGGCGTTTTAGATGGCGAGCCCAAGTTAAAATGGGCACGAGGAGCGGCGTGACGCTATGTAGGCGAAATTTCAGCAGGCTTCGATGCAATTTGTGATGTGTCACATTGCTCCAATCATCAGCCATCAAATTACCGAAGTGTTACTCCACAGTAACATTTCTGTTGGTTCGTGCCATAGCAATCGCTCACCTTAAGCATCGATGAGCCGTAGTCGGCATACGTCATGCTGGCGGTTCTTGTTTTTTCCTCTGCTGACCACTATTTGTATATATCAACCACGGCTGACCGTGAGAACCCCACAACTCTTACCGTCTCGGAAAAGCTCAGATCCAGACGTGGTCAAACAATCCGACCTTTGACAGACTCCCTTAGATACGCTGTCTTTCCCATGTGAAGAACAAGAATAACACTGATCAGCAGAGCTCAGTATCAGGTATTATTTATAAAGTGTCATGACTTTCACACGTGCCGTCGTTTACTTGTAGTTGTCTCGATTTGCACAAATACGAGCTGGTGATGACGTTTTGTCTCTTCGGCATATATTCCCTTTCCCTAGCTGCTTCTAAACGACCGATCTGAAAGAATATTTTTTGCGACGCACAGCTTCTACTATGAGATATATTTTCAGTGTATACATTATTTCACCTTTAAAGTGGACGTCAAGTAATTTTGCTTCCTATACTTTCAGTGGAAAAAACTTCTGTACACATTTCTCTCACAATTAGTGTGTTCCCAAGAATGAAAATTTGAACATCGATTAAAATAACGTCATATTATAACTTGGAATACTTAATATTTTCTAAAACATAACCATAATGATATTAAAAATCAATAACTTTTCCTTTGGTGGTGTTGAAACCGGATTGAAGACGGCGCGACCTGTACTTGGATGACGTCAGTAGACAAACAATTCACAGTTTTGTCGCTAGGGTTTATCAACGTGCATCTCAATTTATGAATATACACTGCTGGCCACCCAAAATGCAACACCAAAAAGGAAGCATCCGATTGGCCTGAAATTCGCAGCATGCGTCTCCCGCGAGAGGACATGCAAACGATTAGCATTGCAGGGCATATGCAAATCATGTTCGCCCTCCACGCCACCGAGAAGCACTATAAGAAAGGTGAAGACGGGGTGTAAGTAGTGGAAGTAGGTTGTGCCGCCGGACCTGTGCGTGGGAAGCTTCCTGATGCCTCGTCGCAGAATACGGCAGTTATTCCAGCACGTTTCCGAGTTTGACAGAGGACGAATAGTTGCTTGCAGCGACAGCGGTTTATCGTACCGAGACATCGGCGCCCGTGTGGGACGATATCCAGCCATAGTGAGGCTAGTAGGGATTCGGAGGGTGCAGGAGAGACGGACGGACCAACGTGAGCGATTGCCGCAGCCGCGGCACACCACCGAACGAGAGGATCGGCATGTTGTACGGCAACATTGACGGCTCGCACCGCCACATCACGAACGTTAGTGCAGCAATTAGGGTGTGTTGCGCAACAACCTGTGTCAGCACGTACCGTTCGACGTCGTCTGCAGCAGCGGGGACTTGTCGCACGGCGCCCATTGCTCTGATTACCATTGACGTTACACCACCGGCGAGTGCGGCGGTAGTGGGCCGTTGAACGCCGCACTTGGACTACGGAATGGCACCATATTGTCTTCTCCGACGAATCCCGCTTCTGCCTGCAACAGCACGATGGTCGCATCCGCGTGTGGAGGCACCGTGGTGAGAGACTGTATGACGCTTGCATTATGCATCGCCATACCGGTCCGTCGCCTGACGTTATGGTTTGCGGCGCAATTGGATATAACACCCGCACCCCTCTGGTACGCATCGCCGGTACACTGAAGAGCCACCGCACCATCTTTGACGTTTTAGAGCCTGTAGTCCTCCCTTACCTGCAAGACCTACCAGCGGCCACGTTTCAACAGGACAATGCGCGACCGCACGTGCCACGCATCGTGCAACAATTCTTCACGGCCCACCAGGTATCACTGCTGCCGTGGCCCGCCTGTTCTCTAGAAATGTCGCCCATCGAAAACTTCTGGTCGCTGATCGGCAACCGAGTACCCGGCAAGCACCACCCGCGGCTACGCCTGATGAACTGTGGCAACGTGTGGAAGCAGCCTGGACCGTCATACCCCTAGCCCACATCTAAAGCCGCTTTCGCTCGATGCCTCGGCGTGTAGTGGCCGTTATTGCCAGCAGTGGGGGCCACACGAACTGTTGATGTCTGCGTGTTCCGCAAGTCGCATGGGCCTGTAAGCTCAATCGTTTCATCTTTGTATCTGTTGTTATGTGTCCAGTAAATCTGGCTTTGCTATCTCGTGTCCTTCTTGGTGTTGCATTTTGGGTGGCCAGCAGTGTAGATGGGTAGATATTCCTTTTGCATCACACTCCATTTTCTGGGACAAGCATTTTGTTAGCTATCATTATGTTTTAATAACTCGATTACATTTAATGTTTGGAAATTAACTACATTTCGCATTGTTGGCTTCCATATAGGACAAAAGAGGTACTCTTTGCACCAAGCAATTTGCTTGTAGTTCTCTTGTTTTCTATTGGTTCATACGAGTGCCTCACGAAGTAAAACTTATATTATTAAAACCTTTCTTTTGAACCTTTTCGAAACCTTATAACGATCGACATTTCTTTTTTTGGGATGGTTGGTAAACAAGAACTATAAAAAATTCTCGACATTTGTTTATTTTCTTTCCTTCACAAGGTCTTTCGATTACTCTTAAGATCAATATTTGTCTTACATGTTTTATTTGAAAAAAACAAACAGTTATTTCTTATAGTATTTCTGAGCAGCTGTCGCGCGATATCAGTACGTGACCATTCATGGTCATAATAAACCATTCTTTATCTATTGCTGGATGAAGGTATCCCCAAATCTCTTCCACAACTTTCTGTCTTCAGAAGCTCTGTCGTATGTCCCTCCGACATGCTTTGGAATTTCATCCACACATATTCCACATGGTCTTCTGGGTATTTTTCAGTCTCTTGGTAGCTATCCAGTTTCGCATTTCAGTTGCCCAAAGATGGTATGTCTTTAAGCAATATGTCTAGCTTGCTGCAACTTAAGGGTTCATGTTTTTGATCATGATGACATCAATTACTGTCATTTTAATGATTTATAAGTTTCTTTTCCTGTCTTTCTTTGTTGCCACAGGCATGCATGTCTGCATGCTTTTTTGAGATGTCCACAGTATCTGTATGTCTTATTTAGTTAAGGTCTGTGTCTTTGACCCATAAGTAAGAATAGGAAAATGCACTAAATAAACATTTTCTTTTAAGACACAGTGATTAATTTCTCTTGAAAATTGTACTGCTTCTTCCAAATGCATTCTATCCAAGTTTCATTCTCCAGTTTAATTTTTCCTTTGGTGTGACTCTCGCTTGATATATGTTGTGCAAGAAGATGTATAAGTATGAGTTAGTTTTAAATTCGTGTCACCAACCAATAAACTCTTGTCTCTGTAAAATCATTCTAAATGAATCTTGTTTTCCATAGATTCATCTTTAATTCCACATTTTGTTCACTTTTTAGCAAGATCCTGTATCATATCCTGTAGTTCAGAAATTGCACACCGCCTTGCTGGCGCAGTGGTCTAAGCGCTAGCTTCTGATTCTAGATGCATCCGGATTCGAATCCAGGTGAGACATAGATGTTGTTGTTTTTCTTGCGGCTCTGGTTTTTCTGGAACAAATGGCCTCAAATTAAGGAATGGCCACTGCTTATAGTCTATCCATTTGCTCACGCTGTTTGGTGCACCCCCCCCCCTCGAAAAAAAAAAGGATACATGCAAAAATTACGATCTGGTCAGAATAACGAATGTGGGTTAAACTGTTTTCGTTTGCTATTATTCCATTGTCCTCCCAGTTTAATGGCTGAAAGACATTGTGCGATTTGGTACTGAAGGGCTTAGCAGTAATGGTGCCTTATTCCCGTTCCAGTTTTTATATGTTCTGTGTTCTCAAACAATCGATTCTATGCACTTGCATTTTCATAGATGTTATTGAAAATACTGACATATGCACCTTCAGTAGCACAGGATGTCAGAGACATTATAATTATTTATGGTTTCAAGTAATCAAAATCTTTTTCATAATAAAAAAGCCATACACAATGGGAATTCATATTCATTGGGTTCTTCAGTTAGTTTCCCCATCACTTGGATATAATGCATAGTAGGGCTGCAGACACACCTGAATGCAGTTTGTTCTCTTGGTTGAATCATGTCCAGCGTTTTCTTCTAGCGATGTAACCGCACGTCAGTGAAGATTTTATAAACAACTCATAGTGGCCTTTATAAGTGTGTACTTGCCCAGATCCTTGACGCTCCCTCTATTATGCTGCGAGGTTAGTGTAACATTGTTCCAAAAATGAGGAATCTTTGATTCGTAGAAATATCAACTTAAAACCTCGGCGAGTGTAATTTCAATTTCTTCACTGGATTCCTGTACAATGTCAACGGAAATTCCATCTTCCTCTATATCCCTTACCTTCTTAATCTCAAAGGCGACTTCTGCCGAAAGAATCGCGTGTATTTAAGAGCGTGTATGTTTATGCCTCCAAAAGTTGTATCATCTCTTCCATATACTTTTGAGTAGAGCTCTTTAGTTTAAACTTTCGCCTCTATATTTTGTTATAGTACTATTTTCTTTTCTGAAGGCCATAATTTCTTTCCTCCCATTACTGAGACGACTCTATTTTTTTCAGCGTTATGCTTTTTCCAATTGCTTTTTGTCATTAGTTCACAAGTTAATATGCTTACGTCTTCAGCGTTACTTTTTTGCAGTGACTTACGTTGTTCTCTGTATACCACCTCGGAAGTTATATTTTTTTATATAAATTTGTTTTCATCTCCGTTCTTTGCATCAGCATTTTTGTTCTGATATCTACTTCATGCATATTTTGTTCTTATCACCTCCTACGTTTTGTCCCTATTTCCATAAGAGCCTTGAAAATTTTTCTGTTAACTTCAGAGATGTCCACTTCTTTTATTTTTCAGGTTATTCTAATGCAGAGAAATGGTTTCTGAGTTCCGATTTGAAAGCTTTATGACAATTTTTAAGATTTCCCCTGCCAATAATTTGCTTTATGAGTTTACGTTGTGCACGTTTTGTGATAACGCGTTTCTGATGTGATAATAATAAGTATTAAATGGTCAATTTTTGTGTTCAGTCAGTTAACTGCAGTCTTCCATGACAAATTTCTTGCTATGCCAGATAAAGAAAGTTTCTCTTGTCAGGCCATTTGGGGACGTCCATGCTTATTTACTATGCAACGTTTCCTTGACAAAGAAATTAATTAAGGAAACAAACGTTTCATCCACTGTAAACTCAACCAGAGTTTGCAGAGGCTTAACGCTTCTGATTTTCACTAAATTGACCTAGTTTCATTCCATTGCTTTTGCTATATTTTTGCATTGAAATCACCCAGGTCGATTTCCAAGTGCTGCATGCCTTTGTTATCTAGGTGACACATTTTCACGTAAAACTCACATTTTTTTTTCGTCAGGATGACTCGTAGTGTGGGGTAGAATTCAGAATTCAATGATTTGAATATACACTGCTGGCCACCCAAAATTCAACACCAAGAAGGAAGCATCCGATTGGTCTGAAATTCGCAGCATGCGTCGCCCACGAGAGGACATGCAAACGATTAGCATTGCAGGGCATATGCAAATCATGTGCGCCCTGCACGCCACCGAGAAGCATTATAAGAAGGGTGCGCAGAAGGCGGGGTGTAAGTAGTGGAAGTGTGTTGTGCTGCCGGACCTGTTCGTGGAAAGCTTCCTGATGCCTCGTCGCAGAATACGGCAGTCATCCTAGCACGTTTTGGAGTTCGACAGAGGACGAATAGTGGCTTATCGCGACAGAGGACGAATAGTGGCTTATCGCGACAGAGGACGAATAGTGGCTTATCGCGACAGAGGTTTATCGTACCGAGACATCGGCGCCCGTGTGGGACGACATCCAGCCACAGTGAGGCGAGTATGGATTCTGTGAGTGCAGGAGAGACGGACGTACCGAAGTTTGTGATTGCCGCAGCCACGGCAGAACACCAAACGAGAGGATCGGCATGTTGTGCGGCGGGCATTGACGGCTCGCACCGCCACATCACGAACGTCAGCGCAGGAATTAGGGTGTGTTGCGGAACAACCTGTGTCAGCCCGTACCGTTCGCCGTCGTCTGCGGGAGTGAGGACTTGTCACACGGCGCCCATTGCTCCGATTACCATTGATGTTACACCACCGGCGAGTGCGGCGGCAGTGGGCCGTTGAACAAGTCCTGGACTACGGAATGGCACCATATTGTCTTCTCCGACGAATCCCGCTTCATCCTGCAACACCACGATGGTCGGATCTGCGTGTGGCGTCCCCGAGGCGAAAGACTATATGACACCTGCATTATGCATCGCCACACCGATCCGTCGCCTGGCGTTATGGTTTGGGGCGCAATTGGATATGGCACCCGCAACTCTCTAGTATGCATCGCCGGTACACTCAACAGCCACCGCTACGTCTTCGACGTTTTGGAGCCTGTAGTCCTCCCTTACATGCAGGACCTGACAGCGGCCAAGTTTCAACAGGACAATGCGCGCCCGCACGTGGCATGCATAGTGCAACAATTCTTCACGGTCCACCAGGTGTCACTGCTGCCGTAGCCCGCTTGTTCTCCCGATATGTCGCCCATCGAACACGTCTGGTCGCTGATAGGCAACCAAGGGGCCCGGCAAGCACCACCCGCGGCTACGCCTGATGAACCGTGGCAACGTGTGGAAGCAGACTGGACCGACATACCCCAAGCCCACATCCAAAGCCTCTTTCGTTCGTTGCCGCTGCTTATAGCGGCCGTTATTGCCAGCCATGGGGGCCACACGAACTATTAATGTCTGAGTGTTCCGCAAGTCGTACGGGCCTGTAAGCTCAATCGTTTCATCTTTGTATCTGTTGTTATGTGTCTAGTTAATCTGGCTTTGCTATCTCGAGTCCTTCTTGGTGTTGCATTTTGGGTGGCCAGCAGTGTACATATTTACTCAAGTAAGATCAAACGAATTTCCTGCATTGTATTTCTGGCATTCGATAAGGTGCAATATTCTGTGGAACCGGGGTGATAGTTTTATTAATTAATATCCAGGATCGGCATTTCTATAAATGTTACACATAATTGTTATCCCAGATATCATATCCTTGAACATTAACTTTCCTGTTTGTAGAGTTGCGAACAAACCCATCACATTTTCAGAACAAGTGTAATGCATGGTATCTCTGCATTGCAACAAATCCTGTCAATTCCACGCTACGTTTGTTTTTTAGTCCCCATTAACATTAGAAAAAGTACAAAGAAAAAAGTCTTGAAGCTTCATCTTCATCTATAGTATGTATTGCTTTCAATAAAACATCGACATGGGGGCTACGAAAAGTCAATGCAATGTTGACAGGCCACAACGGAAAGATACATTTTTTAAATTACGTCTTTCAGGAAAGGTGATTGGGTGAATGCTAACAGTATGCCAAAATTTCGGAGCATTGGCTCAAAGAACAACGATGCCTAGTTTTAAAATATTACCAGGAACTTCCTAATATTTAGAAGAGGAACATAAATTTCAATATTAAATTCTTGTCATTCGAACTGTTACCACTGGTATCAAGCACAGGATATTTAGGCATTACAGATGTTCTCGCACTTCCCATTTACATTTCTCCTTTAAGTTCACTTGTAGGAATAACTGACTTTAGCTAACTTGACCACCGTTGGCAATATTGCAGTGCCGAATGTTTACCGATGCCTATGGAATTACATATCATTTGGCGATTCTGCAATAACCAAACTCCCAGCTTTTAAGGATTTGTAGCCATAAAAGGCACGAATTTGATCTTCAGACCTTCCTACCATGCCTGCATGCGTGTTTTTTTTCCTGTCTGAGTTTCTCGATTAAAATATAACGATTTTAAATCTTATTTAAAGTGAAACAAGGAACTTAACTTTGAAGAACTTTTTAACTCATTTGTACGGTACGACGTCAATCACTATAGCATGACTCACGCTATGTTCATAAAAGAAGTGTAAAGTGGGATTTTTTAATCAACGCTGCGCTTTTACTTATGCACTAAATATTTACATAAGATGCCAAGTTATTAATATTTCTCTTTTACTTACTTGGGCATTGAATAATAACTACTATGCCTCATGCGTAGGCCCTTTTGACATTTTTTATTCTGCCGATGTCATATTCAAAACGTTTAAGTATCCACTCAAGGTAATCCTATTGTGCTTTTACTGAGGCACGAAATATTAATTCATAAGCCCTAGGCTTAGGCCGTTTCAATAGTTTTTATTCTACTGATGTCATATTCATATTGCTTACGTGTCAAGTCAGGGTAATAATATTGCGCTTCGCTCAGTCAGTAAATTTAATTTAATAGGCCCTAGGACTAGCATGTTTTTACAGTTTTTATTCTGACCATGTGATATTTGTAACGTTCACGTATCAACTGAATTTAATTATACTGCGCTTTTACTTTGAAACTAAATATTATTTCATATGCCCCAGGCCAATGCCTTTTTACAGTATTTATTCTACGGATGTCCTATTCATAACGGTTACATATGAAATCAAGGTAATAATAATGCGCTTTTGCGCAGTCATTAAATATTATTTCATAGGCCTGAGACTTGAGCCTTTTTTACATTGCTTATTCTACGGATGTCATATTCATAATGTTTACATATCAAGTCATGGTAATAATAAAATGCGCTTTTACTTAGGCACTAAATATTAATTAACTGGCATTTGGCTTAGGCGGTTTAACAGTTTTTAATCCGCCGATCTCATATTCATAAAGTATACATGACATAAAAATTTAGTAACACTGCGCTTTTTACTTAGACACTAAATATTAATTCATGGGCCTTAGACCTAGAATTAATATTTTGTATACCGATGTCCTAGGCCCTAGTAATTAATATTTTATGGCTAAGTAAAATATTAATATTAATAACTTGACATGTCACGCAAATACTATGAATATGTAGTGTAATGCCTTCTTAAAAACTGTTAAAAAGGCCTAGGGCTTACTAATTAATGTTTAGAGCAGAAGTAAAGGCGCAACATTAATAACTTGACTTGATATGTAAGAGTTATGAATACAATATAGTTAGAATATAAACTGTGAAAAAGGCCTAGGCCAAGGGCCTATGAAATATTATTTAGTGCCTGAGCAAAAGCGCAATATTATTACCTTGACTTGTAACATAAACATTATGAATATGACATCCGTAGAATAAATACTGTAAAAAAGGCCTAGGCCTAGGGATTATGAAATATTATTTAGTGCCTGAGCAAATGCGCAGTATTATTGCCTTGATTTGATATGTAAATGTTATGAATATGACGTGATTAGAATAAAAACTGTGAAAAAGGCCTAGGGCATATGAAAATTTAGTGCCTAAGTAAAAGCGCAATAATGTTACCTTGAGTTGATATGTAAACGTTGCGAATATGACATCCGTAGAGTAAAAACTGTTGAAACGGCCTAAGCCTAGGGCTCATGAATTAATATTTCGTGCCTCAGTAAAAGCACAATATGATTACCTTGAGTGGATACGTAAACGTTTTGAATATGACATCGGCAGAATAAAAAATGACAAAAGGGCCTACGCATGAGGCATAGTAATTATTATTTAGTGCCCTAGTAAGTAAAAGAGAAATATTATTAACTTGGCATCTTATGTAAATATTTAGTGCCTAAGTAAAAGCGCAGCGTTATTAAAAAAATCCCACTTTACACTCCTTTTATGAACATAGCGTGAGTCATGCTATATTGATTGACGTTGTTCCATACAAAAGAGTTAAAAAGTTCTTCAAAAGTAAGTTCCTTGTTTTACTTTAAAGAACATTTAAAACCATTAATTTTAATCGAGAAACTCAGACAGGAAAAAACATCGCATGAAACAATGTCCGCTGACATTTTCTTCTACCTATCACAAAAACTCCATGAAAACAGATAATTTTCACAGTATTCCATTCATTCGGAGGACGAAATGAATGTGGACGAAATGAACGGTGGGCGAAATGAACAGTGGACGAAGTGAACAGCGGACGAAGTGAACAGCGGACAAAGTGAACGTTGGACGAAATGAACTGGACGTAGTGAGCGTGAACGAAATGAACACGGACGAAGTGATGGGGATCCGTGAGAAGTGCGTTCAGTTTTGTGTTATATAAATTAATTCACGTGAATTACACGCTTAGAAACAACGATCTTAGTACAGACGCTGCAAAGAAAGAGCACATTCTTCGATAAAAGTAATTAATAACTTTTAATAACAACAACTGCTTCTTCGATCGAAAAGGTGAAATGCTTTGATCAACGAAAGAGAAAATATTAATATGAAAATGTACATAGAGGATTTACGAGATATAATTTTTAGAATTTAAACAGAGACGTTAATGTAGCATATTTTTGAGCACACAAAAGTTTCATTTATATATGTTAACTACTAGATCTATTAGACACTTTAATAAATAAGTATCAGTAAGAAGGAACTATGAATAAAACAAATTTGTTTAGGGGTTTAACGACCATCGTGAGTAACTGTACGGGATATAAACAACCCCTGTCTCTTATTTACGACAACTCATACCAGGGAAAGCACAGAGCCAGTGTCAACCAACAAGCACACCCACCCATACCTCCGTCTGGATACGAGCACGTACATATCTCGAATTATTGATCCGAAGCACTGCCACAGACCACTCAGCTACCGGGGTGACAAATATTATTTGTGAATACACCATAACAAAAGTAAATCTTTTTAAAATAAAAGAAGAAAAAATTATTTATTCAATCAGTAAAACGTAATACTAAGAACTCATTAGATAATAAAATACTCAACATAAAATTCGAAACCTTTGCGCCTAGAATGAAGCTAAAAAAATTATCCCATGCAATTCTGTGACGTGTACCTACACTGAAGAGCAATTGAATTAGAGACAGCTGGCGTTATGCAAATGTGGCGCTGTGGGCGGCCCTGTAAAGGGAAACGACATGACGTATGCAGCAATCCGACAATATAAAGAGTGATGCGACGGGAATCAGTAAGATTCGGACATAGTATGGGTAAGACAAAGGATCTAATCGTATTTGATCGTGGAAAAACTGTTGGGGTCCGACGAATGGGTCACTCCCTCTCGGAAGTCGTGCAGGCCCTGGGATTTTCACGAGCCACTGTGTCACGGGTGCACCGTGAGTACATCGAATCTGGTAAAACCATCCCTGCAAGGGCTAACTGCCGTGGACAACAGCGTGTGGATGAGCTGGATCATCGTCGGCTAGCTCGCATTGTAACGGCGGATGGACGGGCCACAGTGCAAAAAATCACTCGGCAATTTAACGCTGGTGCACAAAAACGTGTAAGCAGCCACACCATCCAGAACCATCTCTTCGCTCTGGAGTACAGAAGCCTTCGTCCCACGAGGGTACCGCTGCTGACCGCACATCGCAGGGTGCAAAGATTAGCATGGGCGCGGGAGCATCGCCACTGGACCCTAGACATGTGGAAAAATGTTGCCTGGACTGATGAGGCGAGATTCACGTTGGTACATGCGGATGGCAGGATACGAGTACGGCGCAAACCACAGGAAGCGATGGATCCTTCTTGCCAGCAGGGTACTCTTCAAGCTGGTGAGGGTGGCATTCTCGTCTGGGAACTGTTTACGTGGACTGAAATGGAACCCCTGGTACGTGTGACATTGTCCCTCACAGGTCAACGTTACCGGCATATCCTGGACGACCATTTGCTCCCGTTTGTGGGTCTTCAACATTCCACTGGGGACCTCACCCTGCAACAAGGCAATGCACCATGGCATCGCTCCCGAACTGTATCCGAATGGTTGGATTAACACTCCACTGACGTGACCTCGCTTCCTTGGCCAGCTAGGTCACCTGACCTCAATCCCATCGAGCACATCTGGGATGCCATCGAGAGAGATGTTGGAGGCTCTGACCCCTCTCCATCAAATCTTCGTGAACTGCGGGAGCTTGTTCTGTGGTCGTGGATCCGTATGGCTTCCCAACGCTTCCGGTGTCTTGTCGAGTCC
The DNA here is from genome assembly GCA_039090855.1 of Macrothele yani. Classification (NCBI taxonomy): domain Eukaryota; kingdom Metazoa; phylum Arthropoda; class Arachnida; order Araneae; family Macrothelidae; genus Macrothele; species Macrothele yani. The sequence goes on along the minus strand of CM076998.1, from coordinate 85,845,614 downwards.
ATGCCGAGACGAATCGCCGCCGTCATCAGGGCGAAAGGTTGTGCTACACGTTACTAGACAGGTATCTCTAATTCAATTGCTCTTCAGTGTATGTGCTGATGTCCGCGTTACCCAAATACACTACGCTGGAAGACTTTGTATCCAAGGAAGTGTTACAGCGTTGCGTGGAACCTTTGATTTCTAAATAAGCAATACTTATGTACTTTGTGCTTATTTCTTCAACTGATTTCATGTCAAATGTTGCATGTTAATGTAAGAACCAATTGCACAAGAAAAAAGGAATTAAACAAAATTATGTACATGTATAAAATTTCAATTTTACTCAGATTAAGGAGTAGTATCAGACCTACGTATCTAGAATTATCTTTTTTATTTAACGTAGAACTTATAGTTCTTAATAATGCTGTAAAATTTCTTCCATGAAGCACATTATATAGCTGGCATGAGAACTTGATCAACCAACCATGAGTATTTCACCTGTGAAAAAAAAGATGCAAAGAAAAAAATATATGAAAAATGACTTATAATTTAAAATATATCTCAAACATTTAGTCATGTGAAAATACATTGTATATCATTTTACATATGAAAATAAGGCTTAAAGAATGATATCCTCTCAGTTGCCCGAAAATGCATTTATTCGACAGACAGAAAAGTTCAGAACTCATACATTTACGACTTTCAGTAAGTAAGATTTTTTTATGTCTGTGCTGGTTGAATAAATGAATACCATTTCTGCTATCTGCACAACAAAACTTCGTATAGCCCTTTATAGAAGAGTGTACAGGGGATGTTCACACGTTTTTAGAACGATCTTCCGGCAATATCATTGATACAAATTTTGAAGATGACAATCCGATTGATGTTTGAAATAAAATTATATCTTTCTTAAATGTTCTTCTGAAAGCCCTTTCTTTGGGTATGAACCTACATCCAGATTTCCAAGATAACATGGCATATCTTAAAATTGGTTGTAGTATTTTATTCTACTCCTCGTCCATTGCTTTCCATAGTACAATCATTGTTTTAGGAGTACATTTACAAAGCGTTTTTTTTATCTGTCCCAAAAGCACAATACTCCATTGGTGACACTATAACGAAGTAAATTTCTCCGTAATTTTTGTCCACGCCGGGGTTTGACCCCGGGTCCCCTCATTCCGGAATAAGTCACTCTAATAATTGAGCTACGCGGACGTTCGTTATCGCTGCTATCTGCCTTTATGCAGTGTGCGTCTTGCAGGGCAGGCACGTCACATCTCCCCCACCCCCCATCCGAAAGAGGGCCGGGTGCAAGGCCCACGGGTCAGCCGTGACCATTAATTGTTGCAGGCAGCCATCCGCTGTAGATCGTGCACTTGAGAACTCCCAGTCAATTCAGTGTGTGGAATGCAACGTCACACACATTCATTTCTCAAAGCGCTGAAGAAAGGATTCTCTTATTTTTCCTATCTCGCGGTACGGAAAGAACATCACACCATTGCGAGATCTTGAACGGTTGGGTCATCCGGGAAGTTCGGGCGCCATTATAACAAAGTAAATTTCTCCGTCATTTTTGTCCAGGCCGGGGCGCGAACCCGGGTCCCCTCATTCCGGAATGAGTCACTCTACCAATTGAGCTACGCAGACGTTCGTTATCGCTGCTATCTGCCTTTATGTCGTGTGCGTCCTGCAGGGCAGGCTCGTCACAACACATCAGAGGACTTTGAAGGAATATCGGCAAAGAGTATGTACATGATATCCGTCTTTTTAGCACTCCGAAGGCACAATATTCCATTAGTGACACGTCAGGGAACTTTGAAGAAATATGAGCAAAAGTTATAGATTTGATATCCGTCTTTTTTCCACATTTGAAGAAATAGAGTGGTAGATTTTAAAGGGAATGTAAGGTCAGGTGATGCGTAACATCACAGCCTCTCCTTGACAAATGTCAACCCCGCCTTTTCGTGGTACATCCTGTTCCCACTAAAGGGGCTCTGACGACCGCCAATAGCGGTATAACTATACAATCGGGATTAGGGGAAATGCTATCCCACACTCACCAACCAGCTTGGCCAGCGTATTGAGTTATGGCCAAACCCCTCCAAAATGATTCCACAACTTAAATCTTGGCCCTCAGTCTCCGGCAGCTGGAATGTACCTGGCCAAGGCAGCGGCCAGTGCGACATGAAGACAGAGGGAGCTAAGGATCCTCGGGCTAAGTGAGGTAAGGAGAAAAGGAGAAGATCTCATTGAACTGAAAAGTGGACATCTCTTCTACTATCGCGGGACTGGTACTGGCAGAACTAGTGGTGTTGGATTTATATTAAACAAGAAACTGAAAGATAAAGTTGTAGAAGTTGAAAGTTCCTCTGACAGAGCTGCACGACTCGTTATCCAACTCTCGAGAAGATACCAGGCTCAGATTATTCAAACTTATGCACCCACCACAAGTCATCCTGAAGAAGAAATTAAAGAATTTTATGAGGAAATTTGTCATCTAAATAATAAAGGTAAGCAGCACTTGAAGATAATTATGGGAGATTGCAATGCAAAAATAGGGCAACGGCAACAGAATGAAACTTCAGTAGGTAAATTCGGTCACGGCAACAGAAACCAGCGTGGAAATACTCTCGTAGAGTTTGCAGAGGCGAAAGGGTTTTTCATCTTGAACTCCTTTTTCAAGAAAAAGCCACACAGGAAATAGACATGGAGACATCCAAATGGGACGACAAGTGAAATTGATTTTATTAAGTGTAACAAAAAATTCGTCATACAAGACTGCAGTGTGCTAAACAAGTTCAACACAGGTAGTGACCATAGATTGGTGAAATGTAAGATGCACCTCAACACTAAACACGAACGTGGCAAGCTCATAAGACAAACAAAATGTATTGATAGTTATATCAATATTGATATATTATATCAACCTTAAAAAACAACATAATACCTTCAAGTTGGAACTGAAGAACAGATTCTCTGCTTTAGAAGGCCTAACATCGGAAGAAATGGATATTTCTGAAGTTAACAGAAAAGTAACCAAAGCTCTTATGGAAACAGCAACAAAATTAGCTGGGTCTAAGAACAAGTTGCATGTGAACAAATTATCAGGAAAAATCAAAATGTTGATGCAAAAAAGAAGAGAGATGAGGACAACTAAAGAAGATGTGACTTCCAAAGTGCAATATATAGAGCTATGCAAGACAGTTCGAAAAAGTATCAATGAAGACGTAAGGAAATTCAACTGTGAACTAGTAAGAAAAGCAATTGAAAACCACCAAAGCCTAAAGATAGCAAAGGGATATCTCAGTAAGGGAAAAAAACAGATTATGGCACTGAGAAAAGAAGATGGTTCTGTAACAAGAAATAGAGGCGGAATTTTGACAAGAGTGAAAGATTTCTACTCCAAATTATATGAAAGGGATGATACATCTACTCCAGACATCATGAAAGATACCAGTACCACAGTACTTCCAGTCCTCCCAGCCGAAGTTGCACATCGAATCAAGAACATGAAGCGGAGTAAAGCTCCAGGAGAAGATGGAATTACTGTAGACATCATACAAGAAGCAAGTGGAGAAATCGAAGCAGTACTCGCCCAAATTTTCACTCGATGCTTTAATGAAGGGAAGATTCCTGAGGATTGGAACAAAGCTACAATGATCCTGCTACATAAAAAAGGTGACATTGAGGATCTCAGGAACTACAGACCTATCAGCCTCCTCTCAGGGGTTTATAAAATCTTCACTAAAGTTCTTTCACACCGCTTGAAGGTGACACTGGACATGGCTCAACCGAGAGAACAAGCTGGATTCAGGAGTGGCTACAGCACAATAGATCATATCCACGTACTGAGAGAACTAATTGAAAGAGCGAGGGAATATGAGATTTCATTGTGCATGGCTTTTATCTATTATGAAAAAGCCTTCGATTCGGTGAAACCATCAGGAGTTACAATGACTCTGAAATCCTGCGGTATTGAAGATGCGTACATTAATATAATTAATAAGATCTATGAAAATGCAAGTGCAAAGATTCGGCTGTTTGAAAATACAACACACATAAAAATTGGAAAAAGAGTGAGACAAGGTGACACCATATCTCTGAAGCTCTTTAATGCCGCATTAGAAAATGTCTTTCAATCACTGAACTGGGAAAACAAAGTGATAAAGATTATTGGAGATTACCTAACCTACCTTCGTTTTGCTGATGACGTAGTCCTTTTTACAACTACCCCATCAGAGCTGCAGAGTATGATCCAGGAACTTGCTGACAAGAGTAAAGAAGTGGGATTAAAAATGAACTTTCAGAAGGCAAAAGTGATGTTCAATGCTTTTACAAGGAATGAAGATTTATCGATTGATGGAGAAAAGCTGGAGATAACAGACACGTACGTTTATCTTGGACACCAGATATTAAGTGAGGGTCACATTGATGAAGAAATTAATCGGCGTACAAAACTTGCCTGGAGAGCTTTTGGAAGAAACAGCATGATTTTTAAGAACAATATGCCATGATGTCTTAAAAGAAAAGTGTTTGGTCAATGCATCCTTCCTGTGCTTACGTGTGGTGCAGAGACGTGGACCTTAACTAAAAGAGACATACAAAGGCTGCAGACAACTCAAAGTAGCATGGAGAGGTGCATGCTTGGTGTAACCAGGAGAGATAAGAAAAGGAACTCGTGGATCCGAAAAATGACAAGAGTGGAAGACATCATGATCAGAGTTAAATCCCTGAAATGGCAATGGGCTGGACATACTGCCAGAAGGACAGACCATCGATGGACAGCCGAAATTTTAGATTGGAATCCAAGGGACAGGGAAAGACCCCGAAGAAGACCACATGGAAAATGGGTGGATGAAATTCGAAAGTATGCGGGAGTGACATGGAAGACACTGGCACAAGACAGACCGTTGTGGAGGAAACTTGGGGAGACCTTCGTCCAGCAGTGGATTGATAATGGTTGACCATGATGATGATGATGAGATTTTAAAGTATGACTCGTGGCCTTATCCTGATAGAAGTTGTACTTTTTGAAGGCTCCGTGGATAAAGGAATGGTATTTCCTCTTTTTTTTTTTTTTTTTTTTGATTTGTGGTTTAACGACCGTTGTGAGCAACTCAATGGGCTATAAGCAGTCGCCTGTCCCTAATTTAGGGTCACTGGTTCCAGGGAAGGGAAAGAGCTAGTGTGGTAAGACAAGCACATCATCCATACCTCATCGGGATTCGAACCCGGACCCCTTTCGGACGAATGATCAGATCCCATCCCTTAGACCACTGCGCCAGCGGGGCGGCATTTCCTCTTTAAATATCGGAGTTAAAACATTATTTTTGTAATATGTAGAATTTTAACAAATTTAACCTATTTTTAACTTTTTCTTTATTTTAATTACCTATTGTACAAGAAACCAGCACTAATCGTGATTCTTTTACTAAAACTTTCTTTGGATTCTTGAAACCAAGTTTTTAGTCTTTTTCTGCTGTCTCGCGATAGTTAATCAACCTTTTTTTTGTTACAGACGTTTAGGGAGATAAATGCTTTATAAAAATCTCAGTCGTTTAGGGAGATAAATGCCTTAAAAAATCACATCTGTCTCCTGCTAAGTGATTTTCATAAAGAAGTCTACACCGTGTTCTGCGCTCAGCCACGTGCCTGGGGAACAAAAAGGCCGTGAACATTATTTTTGGGTATTATTTTGATTCAAATATTTGTTTATTGCCTTGTTTACAGTTGATACAGCGATTTTTACAACTTAGTGGTTGGTCGGTGGATTCTCATTTAGGACCAGAGACCTTACTTTAAAAAATAGTCGTAAAAGAATGTACCTCTGTAGGTATTCATTTGGTGTTTCTTTTTTCTGTTAAAAGTAATGCTTGAGGATTTCATCCTTTATTATTAATAATATTGCATATTTTATTTTTACAAATGGTAATTTAATGATTTGCGCAGTGATTTTCAATTACAGAATACGAATATTTCTCTTCGTAAAGAGAAAACGCATAACCTACTATCCAGAGCTTGTTTACGTGGCCATTTTCTTAGCAGACAATATTTAGCTGCAACAGATGTTTATTTCGTGTTGATCTAACTCTCTGTTGTCAGTTTCAAATTTTGACATTTATTTTTATTTTTTCTGTAATTTCTTATCAAAAACGTTCTAAAAATGCGTGATGATAGTCTGTATTTTGGTATATTGCCAAAAGCTAAAATAGCGACTGGATACTGACTGGAATTCACAGGAATTTCAATGTAACATGCTGGTTTTAACCTGCGCCGATATGATAATAAAATATCGATATTGCGATAAAGTTTCTATTCTACATAGTCTCTAAATAGATAGCTTTCTTGACCCTCCAGGTGGCAGAAGCTTTGGAAGAGGCAATACGAAAATATTTTATCATGTGTAACAGAAGACTGCCTTTGCTTTAGTATTCGTCGTCGTTAAGATGCGCAAATATGTGTTCTCGCACCAATTAATCAGAAAATCTTTTCGACGCAATATTGCGTTCCTGCGGCATTTGAACAGGTTTTCGATGAACGTATTACTGCGTTGTCGCCGCTTTGGGCACAGAAACTTCCGAACGTATATATACGTGCTTGCCACTCGGAGGGTTATAGATAGATCACAGATCATATGTATAGGATTTTAGTAAGGGAGTGTCTGACCCCAGGCCTTAAGCAACCCTTAGAAATAGGAAGCTAAGAGATTTTGGGGCTAGAGTGCCCGATAGGAAAGTGACACGAAAGCGAAGTATATAGAAAGGGGGAGGAAGACGCCCTTATTTATTACCGGGGGCCAGTACCCGGTGTCCGATGGCTTAACGTGCCCATCCGACGCACGGCAGATATTTAGTGGATCAAGCGTTCGTACCTGCATGGGATCGAACCTGAGGTCCTTTCCGTGGCAGTCACGAACGTTGCCCAATAGGCCACCCGTGACCCCACCCGGACGGTTAAATACCCGTTGAGCTTTTAAACCACAGAAATAGTACACCGGTTTGGATAAAATACTTCCTGGTGACTGCATGAAATAGAGATTTAGCGTTGCAACTAACGTACTGTACTTACTGTTAGAACTATAACATAGGATATATCTCTTCTGACAATGAAAATACCGATTTAAGGAGGGTTGTATATCTGTATAAGTCCAATTCCGTTGATTCGTTATAAATAGCACATGCATGCTATGCGTTGTGTTAATGGTTCTTACAAATCTCCTTTTCTCTATCAAAGATGATGCAGAACACAAAGGTTTGAGAGTACAACTTAAATGAGTTGGGCTTTAGAATCTTGTAAGGTAGGATGTGTGTATGATTTCTCGTATACTTGAGATAACTGCGTGCACTGAACCTAAATAAATTATATTAACTTGAAAACTAATTAAACTAATGTGCCAGTATGAGAATGAACGACATGCAGGAAATTCGACAAAGACTAGACTGACGATTTAGTACCATTATTTCTCAAACTTCTAAGAAAAGTATACGACTCGTACCTTTCACCTCCCCCATAATTCAAGAAGTAATACGTCTTCATTCCATTTTAGCACGTCATCACAGATTCGGTAGTCAGTGTCAAGAAAAGATAGGGATATCTCAGTATACTGATTTCTTCAGGGCAATGAACCAAATTAGTAATCTACTGTATAGTTGTTCTTGGCTGTTTTAATATATCGTTCGTTATTCATATTCGTATTTACATATGTAGAAAACTGCATATACGTATGTAGTATGTATGTGGGAAAATGTACTGACAGGAACCAACGTGCCTTCAGATAATGGGAAATTTCTGCTAATCAGTCGACTCTTTTTGATGCTTTGCATCTTTCCAAATAAAGTAAATCCCAAGTAAAACAAAAAATTCGATTTAACGAAAATGGGTAGACGGGCATCATTCTCAAAGTCATTGTGGAGATCTGATCGAGCCGCATGTTCTATCATTAAGTGACTCAACAATATATTTTTCTAAACTATCGAAGAACATTATTTCATCACGTTTGACATAAACGTAGCAATATCTCGTTACAATCTGAGTAAATTACAAGAACTTCACACTAAATGTGATAAAATCCATTAGAAAAATGCATTATGATGCTATGCATCATTATCGACAGTAGTAAAATATGCGTCGTAGCAAAATTTCGCTTCCTCACTACATTATTTAAAATCTCTAGTCAATAGCAGGTAAGAAGGGGAGTTTCCTTCTGTTGACGAGAGATTTAAAATGATGTATGACACGATAGGGTTTAACCAGCAGATATCCTAGACCAAAAGGTCCCAATTAGCGTCACTAACATACTTGCAATTCAGCTTTACTCTCTATCTTGAGGTCAGAATTTAGCTCGTGCATAAGCTGATGTATATTCCTACCTACATCAATTTTCATCGGTGTCAGGGTGGTTTCTTATGTTCGTCTAAATCTGAATAATATATAAAAAAATAATAAAAATGAAGAATGTTTTTGAAAACTAAACTGTTTAGCTTTTCAAAACAATCTTTATTTTACTAAAACGAAATATTATTGCCGCCGCCACAGTTTAGTAAATGTTAAGTTTTATGACTCACGTATCTGCTTCCATTGGTTTTACGAGAGTAACATTCATTAATCCACCTACGCAAGTCCCTCTCAGTGTCAGGAATCAACAAACTTTATTGCTTGTGCTTATTTAATTTCATTTAATATGTACCGGTCTGTGGCTTGGTGTGATCGTGAGTGACGCGAATAAGTGCAATACGTTGTACATAAATAAATGTATACTCCGGAATCGCTCGTTTTATTTCTTACCTACAATGATCTTGGGCATGCAAAAGATGCCCAAGATCATTGTAGGTAAGAAATAAAAATCTTCAAAAATTACCATAAGTAGTACATTACCATAACGGTACCATTAATACCACAATAGTACCATTTCTCAATTATCTACAAAGACTACCATTTAATTTTGTCCCATTTCCGTACATAGCAGATCGGTTAGTGCCATTTCCTTACAGTTTCACTACGCCTGGTATCAGACGCGGGGAACGCTAAAAAAAGGTAATGCTGATCTCATGTCAAATTCCTCCGACGTCACAGAGTTGCTTTCATCATCACTAGAGGCTCATGGTAAGGTAAGCGAGAACAGCATAAAAATTGAAGGACAAATAGGCTGTCCATTAATGCCATCTTCACGGTCTTCAGCCTTCATCATATGCTTAGTTTTGAAACCTCAGAAAACATTTATTTTATTTTTAAAATTTTGTTCAAAGTTGCCGTTAAAAATTCCAGGCTATTTCTTTAACTAGATTCGTATGAATTTTCCAAAAGAGATTTAGTAAAAATATTTTCTGAAGCTAGAGGCTCTTATAGCAGTGAACCTTCCCTTAATGGGGAGGGAGGGGCTTACGGAGGTTATCATTACGCCTTTGATCCTCTGTCTTCCTTCACGTACAGGCAGCCGGGAACCAGTGCTGTATGAGAAACACATTGCCCATGCCTAATCCGAGGTTTGAAGCCAGACCCATCATGGACGAATGGTCAGATGCTAGCTCCTTGTACTGCTTGGTCGCATGGATGGCCGAGCAGACTCTCCCAAAAAATGAGTTGGAAGTTCAAACGGCGACAGATGAAATTATAAGCGTTTCCATACAACAACAACAACAACAAAAATGTACGCTACACTCAAATTCTGAGTTCCACAAATATTGAATATCAATGCACGCATTTGACTGACAAGAGTACAAAACACTTTGAAATGGTTATGAAGCTTCTCCGCGGTAGGTCTTCGATTCCTAATAAGAGACATGATTTTATGCCATCCCTAGAGATGGGGGATTCCTTATGCTGTTCGATGTTCAAGAAAGACCTTAAGTTCTCAAAAAATGGAAATCTGTCACGTATATGTGTGTTGTGTACACATTGCAATCTGCTCAGACGTGTTTGTAAACGCATAGAGAACGCCCATTTCTTAACCGGGTGTCACTGTGTGTACGTAGAACTAAAACCAAATACACGGTAGAGTCACATTATTGTGACCACCAGCCAATGTCCAGAGTAACCACCGTCTGTAACGCGGACAGCAGCGAGACGGGCTGGGAGTGACTCAATAAGGTGCTGGAAGGTGTTCACAGTTATGTAGATCCATGCTGACTGCAGTGCATCTGACAGATGCTGGAGGGTGCGTGGTGGAGTATCCATACAGCGAACAACACGGTCGAAGTGTCCCACAGATGCTAAACTGGGTTTAAATCTGGGGAATTAGGGGGCCAGGGAAGTACTTTGAAGCCTTCATCGTGCTCTACCACAAGCTCTCGGACATTTCTAGGTGTGTGACACGTCGTATTGTCGTTCTGGAAGATTCCATCCACACCAGGAAGGACAATCGGCGTGTATGGGTGTACGTGGTCTGCAAGGATGGATTCATAACGAATTATGTCGATAGTGCCTTTCACAGGTGTGAGTGAACCCAGAGAATGCCACGAAAACATTCCCCAGACCATAACACTGCCCCCCATCAGCTTGTGTTCTGCCAGCAATGGTTAAAGAGTATTTGTTCTCCGATGTTTCTCGCCTTATACGCCCACGTCCATCCGTTCGGTGAAACAGAAAACGTTCCTTATCGGAGAAGACAATCCTTTGCCATTCAGCCGAGGTCCAATTCCGATACTGCCGTGCAAATGTAAGCCTTTTCTGCCGATGCACCTCCGTTAGCATAGGAGCAGTGATTATCCGTTTGCATCGGAGCCCCATATGTAGAGGGGTTTGCTGAATTGTCGTTTTACATACACTTCCGGTAGTCCCTTGGTTCATGCGGCCAGTGAGTTGCTCCACTGTAGCTTGTCAATCGGTCCTCATGCACCTGCGAAGCCGACGTTCACCTCTCACATCAATGGCTTGTGGTGGTCCAAAGTTTCCATGTCGCTTATTCGCAATGGCGCCATTTGTCTTATCACGCGATGCACTTTAGCCACAGCAGCACGCGAACAGTTCACAAACTGCGCTGTTTCAAAAATACTGTCACCCTTGGCCCGAAAGACGATAATCATCCAGTTTTTGCAAATCTGATAAATCGCTCCTTTTATCCATGACAGCAACGAGCGATATGTTTTTAGAATGCCCGCATTATACCTTACACGCCCTCCAACCCAGCTCACGACACGTGCCTGGTTTTATTTGCTACGCGCTGTTGACCTCAAAAGTAGGAGGTGGTCACAATAATGCGACTCGACGGTAAATGAAACTGTGACAATGGATGTTTTGGAAAGTTTATATGCAACAGATTGCTGCTATTCTACAGAACCGTATCCGAGAATAACGAAAATAGAATGACCTTGTCATGTTGCTGTAGCCCGTGAGGAAACCCCATCTTAAACTAAAAAACATGCACGCGATGTCGAGTTGTATTGGGTCAGGGCAAAGAGAAATCGGTACTGTTCTGTTGTAGAACTCATAGGGGCTTTAACAAGAGTACAGCAAAATAAGAGCAGCCTCTACAAAAATTAGGTATTCTACGGTATTTTGAAGGCATTAAATTTAAAAATGAGAAGTCAGAGTACTAATTTCTTCAATAACAACTTATTTTTTCCTAATACCAATGACATTGTGTATAGTAGCACCTAGAAGAGCATTTTAAAAATGTCTTATGTACCTGATATTGAATGTCGTCGGTGCTTCTCCAGCGGTCCGGGATCCTCTGGGTCGGCGACTGCTTACGAAATTGAATAATGAGATTGATAAAGTACATGTTCAGATGAAATCAGAATATTACACTAAACAACAATGTTTCGTTACAAAGAAAACTTTAACGGTTTGTATGTATTTACCGGTGCTGAAACAAATATGAAGTCCCAATTGCTTCACTGGGCTCCAATTTCTTGTAATAGAATTCTCTATTGTATTGAATGATGTGATACGTAAAGATATTCCCCTATATTTCTCAACAGAGACACCTATCCGCAGTCAGGATTGCTGTGTCTCTAAGAGTAGACATACTGGCGCCATTACTTCCTGTTGTGCAATTCCTTCTGGGAAGGGGTGAATAAAGCAGAATTTTTGTCATTCGAATGCAGTAAATTAGTATTGAAGGACGTGCATTTTCTCGTAGTTTTAAAAAATAATGTGGATTGTACAAAGTGTACATTAAATAATACCGCGTACTTGTCTGAACCATCCAAACAGTTTCTGCTACATTTGTAGACAATTTACTTGGAACTCTTAAAGGCGACATTTCCCACCGTTGATTAGAAAATATTATGAACTTTATTTACATTGGAAAATGAGTGATGAAGATAAATCTTGGGCGCCTCACATTTGTTGAAATTCATGTGTAACTTTGTTGACTGGCTGGTTGAAGGGATCACGTCAAATGCCATTTGCGGTACCAATGGTTTGGAGTGAACCGAAATACCACTCACCAGACAGTTACTTCTGCATCACTAAGATATCTTGAATTACAGCTAAGACCAAAGACACGATTCAGTATCCCACTATTCCTTCGGCTATAGACATGGTCCAGATCTTCCTGTTCCTGCTCCTCCACAGGCATGGAGTTTAGATGAGAGGGAGACATTAAATAAATCTTCACATGGAAGAAGATATTGAAGTGTAACAAGACCCTTATTTCTCGGAAGATTCTGGGCCTTACTTTATCTGGTTTGTAATCTTCTATTTAGCAAAATGTAACGCCGAAATATTGGCTTCAAGATTGAAGGGATGGTATCTTTTACAACCAAGTGCAAAAGCATGTAGTTTCGTCGACGACAGCAAGAGTTTGAACACTTATTTTCGAAGAATGGTGATATTGTGTACTGCAATGATATAGACTTATTGTTTGAACCTTTAGGATAGCAACACAAACCTGAAGAATGGAGACGTTTTATAGATTCCTCAAAAACAAGCTTAAAAGCTGCCGTTCTTCATAACGGATACATGTATCCGTCAGTACCTGTTGCATATGCTGCATACATGAAAGAAACTATCAAATATGAAACTTTTGCTTCTAAGTACAGTATACAAAAACACTCACAGAATATTCGTTGTGATCTTAAAGTTAGCTTTACTCCTTGGTCTACAACTTGGATACACAAAATGCTGCTGCTTCCTCTGTGAATGGAACAGTAGGAACAGAAATTCATATTACATTAAAAAGACCTGGTCTACAAGAGAGTATAATTCTGGGTAATAAAAATGTTGTTGCGGAGCTTTTAGTAAGTCCTCAGAACGTGTATTGACCACTGCTTTACATCAAATTGGGAATGATAAATTTTTTTGTAAAGACATTGAATAAAGATGGACAAGCCTTTCGTTTTCTAAAGAACAAGTTCTCCAAAATATTTGAAGCCAAAATTTAAACAAAGCATTTTTATTAGTCCACAAATAAGGGAACTTAAGCGTGATCTTGCATTTGAAGGCACTTCGAATGAGACTGAAGCTGCAGCATGGAAGTCCTTTAAAGATGTGGTACTGAACATTTTAGGTAATTGGAAGGCAGAAAATTATAAAGAACTTGTTACTGAGCTCGTAGAAAACTATAAGGCCATGGGATGCAATATGTCCCTTAAAATACATTTCCTTCACTCGCATTTGTACTTTTTCCCACAGAACTTATGAGCTGTAAGCGTAAGCACGAAGAAAGTTTTCATCAGGACATGTGTAAGCACGAAGAAAGTTTTCATCAGGACATGTGTACCACAGAAAAACGCTATAAAGGAAAATGGAGCCCTAAAATGCTATCTGATTATTATTGGACTCTAAAATGGGATGTAGTACAACCAAAGAACAGAAGAAAATCTAATATAACTACTTTTTAAGGTAAGTGTAATTAATTGCTTGTAGCGAAATATACATGCCATAATGAAAGCTAAAGGTTGCTCGAGAACTATGCCCGATAGAACAATTTAGCAATTAGCCTGACAAATATTGTATGATTCGGCATATATAGTCTTTGTAACAAACAAAAGGCTTATTTTTGTTGTTCAGCGTTATTCATATGTTCTGGATCCGGCGTTTCAACATGCTAAGAGCTAAAATGGTCATCCTCATAAAGCCATGCTGGCATACTTATCCGACGTAATCCACTGAATGCACTCAAGTATGCGTGAAGGAGGCATCACAAATTTTTAATCTCGAAAACAGGATCTCAGCCAAAATCAACATTTTAAGACTGGGCTATCATAAAGAAATTGTGATGTTTTTTAAAGTCTGAAGACTTCATAGAATCTATTGGAGGAGAAATTATCAAAAGAAGCCATGCGCAAAATATGCAACACAGATTTCAAGGCACGATGACAAGTGTTATGTACCTAACTCAGCGGTGACGCTCATGTCAAAACGGCAAGTTGCAACGATAAGCCTTCGTCCGTGTACTTAAAGCGGTAGAATATCCAACTCCGGAGAAGGATATTGTAGTTTCGAATTCCATCATCATTAAACTTGGACTTTTATGCTATATAGGCGCTCGAACTTAAAATGAATCTCCTGTTAGTGAGGTGCGATTAAACCGTGTGATGCTTCTCCCACATCGTTTGGAATTAATGATAATTCCTTCTTCTACACAGAACTCCATTGGGCAGGTTAGTCCGCTGACACAAAATAACATGCGATTTCGTGCACCCGCCTTTCTCAGAGGGGGACATACACTGCTTGACAGAGAAAACACCACACTACGGAGACGTGAAAGCAACGCCATGTAAATTTTAGTGTGGTTACACAGGTGCAAGTTATGGAAATGATTGCATTTGAAGGCCAATCGCGCGTACGGCGCGCGTATATAAGCAGACAACCAGTCTGTGAGTTCATCAGCCGAGACGTCGTCACGGCCGCGTTAAGTGAGTGGTTCTGCTGTAACAGTATCTGGAGAACTAACTAGGGGTGCCAATTCCATTAAGACACCGTTGTACTAGATTTCATCAAATGGATGAGTTCACCAGAGGTGTCATTGTAGGCCGTCGTACCGCCGAATGGTCCTAGCGTCATATTGCAGAAGAAACGCAACGTGATGCCACAACCGTCGTTCACATTTGGAGAAAGTGGTCCCAGAAAGTATCTCTGCAACGTCGTAGGGAGACAGGAACATGGAGACGGACGTCCGAGCGAACCGATTGTCGCGTCCGATGTCATGCTGTAGCTGACCCACAGGCAACAACGGGCCACATTTTGCACACTGTACGGGGAAGCTTAGATGCTACGATCTCGAAGCGAGCAGTGTCGCTTCGATTGGCTGCGTCTGGTTTGCTGGCCAGCCGCCCGTTGAGAAGGCTACCTTAACAGCGAACCACCGTCGCCACCGCATGACGTGGTGTCGTCACCGCATGGCATGGTGTCGTCACCGCATGGCTTGGTGTCGTGACCGCACGACGTGGTGTCGTCACCGCATGGCGTGGTGTCGTCACCGCATGGTGTGGTGTCGCTCCAGAGCTGCGATGGGTGTCGAGTGGAACAATGTCGTGTTCAGCGACGAATCTCGTGTTTGTCTCGCCACTGATAATCGCCGTGTAAGAGTCTGGAGGCGACGTGGCCAACGGTTGGATTCCTCCGCCATTGTGGAGCGCCACAAGGCCCGAAAACGTGGAAACATGGTGTGGGGTGCTATCAGCGACAACAGTCGCGTACCGCTGATACGCATTACTGTCACGTAGACGGAACACCGTTATGTTGAAGAGGTGCTGCTGCCCTTGGTACTACTGTATCCGCATGACATCCCAAACGCCGCTTTTTAATAGCATAACGCCAGGCGGCATACCGCTGGGATCAGAATGAATACTTTACACGGTGAGCGGATGCTTTCGTGGCCAGCACGATCCCCCGATCTCTTCGCCCATCGAGAATCTGTGGGACACGATTGGACGTCGGTTGATTACCCTCCCATCCACGCCAAATGAAGATGAACTGTGAACTTGGATCAACACCTCATGGTCCACGATACCGCAAGACTCTATTCGGACTCTCATTGCCTCGATGCCACGTCGGATTCAACGCTGCATCGCCCAAAATGGGGATCACACTTCTTACTGATTATCCGGTATATTATGCCACTGGAGTGTAGTCTGCATGTGGCAATTAAGTAATTTATTCAGGACCTACTTGGCTATTTGTATGTGCAGTTTTGTCTGTTTTCTAGTATTTCTTCATTGTGTGGCATTTTCTCTGTCAGGCAGTGTATATAATACACCTATCTCAGAGGCGACTCACATGTCATAGCGTATACTTGCAGCAGTAAGCTTTAGTCGGTGTAGTTCAAGAGTTAGAATATCCGACTCAGGAGAAGGAAACTGTGGGTTCGAATCTCATGTAATTTTGGGAATTTAGCTACATAAGAAGTATCCAGGTAAGTCATCAGATGTGTTAGGTTAGGGCTATTAGTACATAAAAACCAAAAAGGCTCTGATTCCATAAATGAGCGTTTTTATTGTCGAAATAAAAAGTTCTCACTGTAATAGAACTTACAAAAACCTTTAAAAATTAGAATCTCATAACACGTTTTTTACGACAGTAATATACACTCACGGACAATGAAATTTGCGCACCTACAAGAAAACTTGCTACAATCGCGAAACATTACAAATAGCTAGAGTGCGTGCTGGTATGCAAATGATCCAGTTTTGGTGCGAGTGCGCATGACCGCACATCCTGTGGTGACGGTGCAAGCATGAACCGGCCATCTTAAAAACCGGCATGTAGTATGTCATGGGGAAAAGCACGTCGGCCGGTGCTTTTCCCCATGACAGGGAAAAGCGCCGGCCGACGCAAACAAGAGTACAGAGTGACAAGAATGCCAGGAAGACGCCACGGACGTCGATGTTCGCAACTTATGAACTTTGAGAGGGGCCTGATCATCGGGCTGAAAACCGCAGGGGGTTGGCGCGTCGCGTAGCCCGACACGTGGATCGTTCTGACCAAACCATCCGACTGCGTTGGGAGCATTGGACACATGACAGCACTGCCACACGGAGAAGCTGGTCCGGACGAACCAGGAGGACCACCGGTAGAGAGGATCGACGGATCGTGCGCCAGGTATGAACGGATCAAACGGGGAACTTGGTCCACTATACAGGTAGATGTAGCGGTTCCTTGTGCCCACAAACCATTTCCCGACGCCTCGCGGAAGGAAATATGCAATCCCAGTGCCACTTACGTGTGCTGTCATTAACACTGGAACATTGCCGACTCAGTGAGCAGCGGTGCTAGGCTGGATCAACGTGGAACGCCACAAACTGTCGACGTGTGGTGTTTAGGGAAGAATGTTGCTTCGTTTTGGGAACAGATGATCATCGTGTCCGGGTGTGGAAGTCCCCGGGTCTACGGCACAACTTCAACCTCACCATCGAGCACCACATCTCCCCCACTGGAGGTATTATGGTCTGGGGATCCCTTGTCTACGATAGCCGTTAAGCTTTAGTAGTGGTACGTGGATCATTGATGGGCCAGCAATATGTCGATGAGATTCTACGCCCCCATGTGCTCCCATTTCTGGCTGGGTTTCCAGGTGCGCTATACCAGCAGGATAATACCCGCCCGTACATGGGCTTGGGTTGCCGAGAACTGCCTACGTCATGTCCAGACACTTCCATGGCCTGTCCGCTTCCCAGACATGTCTCCTATAGAGCGTGTGTGGGACCAGTTGAAACGCCAGCTACCACCGTGCCGAACTCTCCGGGATTTGGAGCACGCCGTCCAACACGTGTTGGCGATTCTGCCCTGGGACCACATCAGGCGTCTGTTCGCCTACATGCCAGACCGTATTGCAGCATGTATCGCCGCACGACGGGGTGTGATGCGCTATTCAAGATGACCGTACTGCGTGCCACATATCCCTCTGTAATTGTCCATCATGTGTATCATTCACCTGATCATTATGTCCACAAAATTTCAGTTCAAACCGATGCTTCCTTCTTGGTGCGCACATTTCATTGTCAGTGAGTGTACATACATTACTTAGGAGAGTAGCGCCAACATCAGTGTCTTACCGTTTTCTTTGCCTTGGTGGATCCATCCATAAAAATTCTTCGGCAAAATGGAGGCCTTGGTACCATGAAGAGACAAGGCGAGGGGCTCGAGCTTTTGCGCTGCCCATTTTCTATGCCCTTTGATGTCAACAAAAAGAAAGAAAAGAGGAAGTGTTAGCAATTTTTAAGAAAATACATAAACGTTTGTATAAAACGCAATCATTCTAGGAATTTAATTCTTATCAAATCTTTGGCGTAAAATATTTTTCTTCCGTTATACGCCGTGTAAATGCAGCAAATAAAAAAATATTTCACTACTTGTTAGAGAATAACTACCACCTGCGGTTCTTATGAACTGATATGTAGGTGTACAACGTATATGAGTCTGCTTAATATAACTTCCGAGGACCTTTTGCGGCGGACTAAGGATATGGAAATTAGTGTATCTCAACGTTATTGCTCGGTTTCACTAGAGGGCGTTGTTTGGGAAAAGAATTTGAATAAAAAAGGCAAAGCGCTGGAGAACACATTCCGTTGAAAATGACGATCCGCTTGAAAGCATGGTCTCACTTGGAAGTGCGTAGGGTGATTAGGTTTCTCCAGTCACGCAAATCGTAAGTAGTAGTGATCCATTACCAATGGCAAGAACTTTATTGTCATTGGCCATGAGCATTCGAACTGTATCAAGATTGTAATCAAAATTTGCTCTCCACAGCGCACAATGCTTTAATGGATAATAAACGCAGTTGCAAGCCTTCAACGTCCATAACGGGCTGCAACGTGACCTGGTCCACGAAGACAAGCTTGTAACTTTGGGTTAGGTTGCTGTAAGAGTAAATATTTTTATTGGTACTTCGACTGTTCAACCCTATTACCGCGCATAACTCCGCATGAGACCCTGTTCTAACTCTGGACATCGTTTTCATTTAAATCTGTTCCCCAAAATGCTGTCTCTTTTTTTCAAACTCCTGATCCAAACAGCACTATCTAGTCAGGAAACTGTAGTGACGTTTAAGGACAGATATCTACGCAAATGGTCATTGGAAGTTACTTATTCATAAGTTCATGTATATAAACTAAGTACTCACATAGACATACCACCAAATTATGTCTACGAAATATCGCTTATTGTACACATGCCGGCCACTAAATTAGAAACTTTTATTCAATTAGACCTTCTTTACCCCGGATTACAGCACGTGTGCGATTTGGCGTATATTCCATAAGCGTTGGTGCGCACTACGTATACTGCATACCAAGAGTTCGCCAGACATTCGTTTAACTGGCTCGAATTTGACGGAAGCGGACTTTTCTCCCGGATCTACTTTTGAAGCATTTCTCATACATTTTCAATTGGATTAAGATCGGGGATTTGTGGGGGTCAGGGAAGATGGCGGAAGTAGTTGTTATGCTTGCTGAACCACGGCTGAACACATCTTGCGCGATGAACAGTAGCATTGTCGTCTATGAAACAGCCGTCATCTGCAGGATAAAAAGTCAACATTTCAGGATGGATTTGATCTGCAGCAGTACTCAGATAATCCTTGGAGGACACCTGACATTCCGGCAATATCGAGAGGCCCGTTACGAACCAAACCAATGTGCCTTATATACCATGACATCATCTCTAAAACTTTGAGTTGTGTTTCAAACCAAGCTGGAACCATTGCTTCATGGAGCTCTCGCCGAACACTCTTCCTATCGTTGGTAAAGAACAAGGTGTACCGGGACTCGTTTGACCACGTAGCTTTTTTCAGTCTTCCATTGTCTAGACACCCTGTTCCTGACACCATTGTAGACGAACTTTCCGGTTCTTCGAAGATGGTAAACGGCAGATGATAATCAGTGATTTCCGTATAGGCAGACTACTGCCAATACCGAACCTCTTCAGTTCCCTTCGCATAGTCCAACGAGATATTGGTCAGGAACAGCCTTCATTAACCCTTTAACGACCACGACTCTAAAATCTAGTATCACTCTAAATACCATAACGCCCGAAACTCTTTGTTGTTTCACATCTTTGTTTAGCAACAACAATGGTGATTGGCAGTGACTCCTGCTGATCCCTCATAGGTCGTGCAAATTTAAAGAACAGCTAAGGGTAGGAAATCTGACTCACTCCAGACAGGTGTTTCGGGCAGCACCTATGGTCATTTGTATTGTACGGGCGTTATGGGCGTTAAAGGGTTAAATGGTTCGGTCAATTGTTGTACACAAGAACTCTTGTTTCTCCGTGCAAGCCTTCTCAGACAACGGCAATTTCGTTCCCGACAGATTGTCGTCGCGCCACAGTTCCGCCTCTTATGAAAGCAATATGGTATATTTTTCCACAGATAAAAGACAGGGGCTACCTTACCTTTTAAGACTCTAGTCAGCTTCGCAGTTTTCTAAATTATCATTCCAGCCAGACTGGCATCCACCATAACCCATTTCTGGAAGTCCGAAATATCCTTCGTTTTTCCTGCGGTGATGAACGCTACTGTCGATTACAGACGAGCAGCAGTCATAAATAGTTGCTTAGATCACTGACGCACCACGTGACTACGTATTTTGCATATACTCAGCATAAGTGGCGTTTCTGTATATTTGCATAAAGTCTCTAATTCAGTGGCAGGTGTATACATAACATCGCAAACAACAATTTGGAGCTAAGGGATAGTCGGAAAGGAGCTGAAGTTTGCATACATTTAGGTACTAAGTAGTATAAGGAGTCAGTTATGTATCATGAAAAAGAATATCGGAGCTCACATTTTTAAACCGATTCGTTCCTTACAAAAATCGGCCTGCATATATCAGGCAAAACTTATAAAGTGCATTTCCAGCAATTCAATAACTGCTGAACTGTCACTCAGGTTACTTGATACTTATACACTATCTACCAACAAGTAATTAGACACCTGTGATAGCAAAGGAAAACGAAGTTTATTCACCTTCAATAGTTGGTGGAGCCTCCACGAGCGGCGATTACAGCTGCGACCTTCCGGGGCATACTCTCAACCAGGCGTTGTACAACGGCTAGCAGTATTTTCTTCCACTCGGCTTGGGGAAGACAGGTCAGTTCCTTCACCGATTTCGGACGGTTGGGGCACCCCTTAAGTCGACACTTCAACTCGTCCCAGAGGTGTTCCATAGGGTTAAGGTCCGAGCTCTGCGCAGGCCAGTCCATTCGATTAACCCCATTGTCACCATACCAAGCCACGGTGGTCCTCGCAACATGACAGGTGGCACTGTCATCCTTAAAGTAACATGGGTCCACCCCGTAAAATTGCCACAACGTAGGAAGCGCATGGCCATCCAAAATGGTGCAGTAGGTCTCGGCGTTGAGTCTACCAGGAATTGCGACCAATGGCCCCGTGCCATACCAGGAGAAACACCCCCATAGCATAATTCCACCGTCGCCGAACTTCACAGTTGGCACAATACATTCCGGCAGGAGGCGTTCTCCAGGCAGAAGCCAAACCTAGACCCTGCCATCCGAACGGTAGAGGGTGAACCTTGATTCGTCGTTCCAGAGAACCTGTTTCCACTGTTTAACGGTCTACTGTCGACGTTCTTTGCACCACGTTAGATGAGCCGCGCTATAGGACTTGGTGATCAAAGGCTTGTGGGCAGTAGTACGTCCATGATAACCGAGCAGATGGGCTTCCTTACGGATGGTATTCATCAAAAGAACACTCCTGAATGCCTGTTGAAACTCCTTCCGGATGTGGCCCATCGATTTTGTGCGGTTCTTCCGAATTTCTCTGGCCAGCACCCGTCGGTCTCTAACTCCCAGTTTTGTGGGTCTGCCGGGTCGGGGCACATTCTGACAGTCGCCTCTCATCTTCCACTTGCCAATCACGTAGACCACTGTCGATTTTGGTTACTTCAACTTGCTGGATATGTCACGCATGGATCGACCATTTCTTTGATACCCGACGATTACACCTTTCTTGAAATCAGAGAGCTCCGAACTGCGAGGCATCTTGCATGCGACTGGTTGCGTTGTTGTTTCCCACACGATATTTAACGGCGGCGGCCGTGACGTGTATCAGGACCGCAGATATCGTCGATTGCAGGGGTGTCCAATTACTTGTTGGTACATAGTGTATATTGATATGAAGGTATGTATTCCGGAAATGACTCGAAAGACTTATATTTTAGCGTTAATATAGAAAACATGGAACCATACACCTTTTAAGTTATGGTTTTGGCAAAGTCATTTCGTCTAGGGTACAACAGTGTTCCCCTCAACCTCAAACTACTCAGTAAGTCTTTGATTTATGCGAGGGTTACGTTCTATGAAAACCTCACCTAAACTGAAATCGCATATGTCGAATGCATTAACACTTAGAAAAAAGGAGCCTCCCTGCAACAACGTAAAATACACCGAAAAGCCAAAGCATTATGATGAAGCGCGTATTCACGCAAATCGAAACACTTGTGAGTAAACGACGTTGCGTCTGAGGCTCATGAAACAATATGAATAACACTTGATATTGAGCTCTGTTAATCAGTGTTATTATACTGTAATTCTTCAGATGCGTAAGGCCAAATTGTAATGGCCAGACGACTGATGTCAGAGCATTTCCGAGACGACAAGGCTTGTTGGATCCTCGGAGTCTCCCGTCTTTAATATTTTCAAAAAGTGGTCCGAAGAGAGAAAGACCACGCACAGCAGTCAAGGCGTGGACCGACCACGAGCTATCGATTCTAGAGGTGAGTACTAAAATTGATGGACCCTGGTCGGCCCATCAATAGCACATGCCAACAGAAGAGATACAGCGGTGTGCAAATTAATTGGGACAAGGTTAAATTTCAACATTTATTGCATACCTTCCATACATGAACGGATTACAAGCTCTCTAGTATTTCTGTGGCCACGTTTGGTTGCAATGACTTGTTTAACATGTTTTGGGCATTAAATGTATCAGTTTCTGACAAAAAAAACTTTCAGTTCCTGGTCATGATAATACACATGGATAATGTTCGAAATGAGGTCTTTCACTGTTGAACAATTAGTATTTTTGAGCCTAGATTTCACAATGGCTCACATATTCTCAATGGGACTGATATCAGGTGAATTTCTGGGCAACTCTAGAATGTCAATCTTCTATCTCTTCATCACTGCCTGAACGTTTTTGGAAGTGTGACATGGAGCAAGGTGATTCTGAAAAATGCTGTAAAGCACTTGTCTATCTCTGAAACAACCGTCCGTTGCACTATTTCACAATATTTATCGGAATTCATCATTCCCTCAATAGGACGAAGGCTTCCAGGTCCTTCAAAGGTGAAACACCCACAAAACATCTTTTTAACCGAGTGTTTCACTTCCTGTTGCAAATGTGCTTCCCGGACAGGTTCACTTTTACTCCGTCGTACAACAGATTTTCTCTGTGCTTGGACAAAAAAATGGGCCTCATCACTAAACATCACGCTCTTCTTCTCATCAGAAGTCCAATGATTATAGAGTGATGGCCACCCAAAATTCAACCCCTAGAAGGAAGCATCCGATTGGCCTGAAATTCGCAGCATGCATTGCCTGCAAGAGGACATGCAAACGAATAGCATCGCAGATCATATGCAAATCATGTGCGTCCGGCACACCACCGAGACGCACTAGGAGAAGGATGCACAGAAGGCGGGGTGTAAGTAGTGGAAGTGTGTTGTGCTGCCGGACCTGTGCGTGGGAAGCTTCCTGATGCCTCGTCGCAGAATACGGCAGTCATTCCAGCACATTTCGGAATTCGACAGAGGACGAATAGTGGCTTATCGTGATAGCGGTTTATCGTACCGAGACATCGGCGCCAGCGTGGGACGACATTCAGCCACAGTGAAGTGAGTATAGATTCGGTGGGTACAGAAGGGACGGACGGACCGACGTGAGCGATTGCCGCAGCCACGGCACACCACCGAACGACAGGACCGGCATGTTGTGCGCGGGCATTGACTGCTCGCACCGACCGCCACATCACGAACGTTAGCGCAGGAATTAGGGTGTGTTGCGCAACAACCTGTGTCAGCACGTACCGGTGGACGTCGTCTGCAGGAGCGCGGACTTGTCGCACAGCGCCCATTGCTCCGATTACCATTGACGTTACACCACCGGCGAGTGCTGCGGAAGTGGTCCATTGAACGCCGCACCTGGACTACGGAATGGCACGACATTGTCTTCTCCGACGAATCCCCCTTCTGCCTGCAACACCACGATGGTCGGATCAGCGTGTGGCGGCACCGCGGTTGGAGACTGTATGACGCCGGCATTATGCATTGCCATACCGGTCCGTCGCCTGGCTTTATGGTTTGGGGCGCAATTGGGTATGACACCCGCACCCTCTGGTACGCATCGCCGGTACACTCAAAAGCCACCACTACATCTCCGACGTTTTGGAGCCTGTAGTCCTCCCTTACCTGCAGGACCTGCCAGTGGCCACGTTTCAGTATGACATTGCGCGCCCGCACGTGGCACGCATCGTGCAATAATTCTTCAAGGCCCACCAGGTGTCACTACTGCCGTGGACCGCCTGTTCTCCTGATATGTCGCCCATCGAACACGTGTGGTCGCTGATCGGCAACTGAGTGGCCCGGCAAGCACCACCCGCGGCTGCCTGACAAATCTGGCTTTGCTATCTCGTGTCCTTTTTGGTGTTATATTTTGGGTGGCCAGCAGTGTAGTTTTTATCCCACCGCAAGCGTTTCTTTTTTATTGAAGCTGTCAGGAGCTGCTTTTTTACAGGTACCCTCGCAGGTCATCCAGCTTCTAATGGTATGTGACACACTATGGATGAGAGCAGCTTTACACCTACGGCTGCTAACTCTCTCTGCAAGTCCTGACTTGTCATAGATGGACATATTATACTTGTCCTTACTATCAATTTATTAGTTCGTGGTGATGTCTTACGTTTTCGTCCACAGATTCCTTTTCGTCTTGGTGACATCGATTCACTAGTAGCCTTTCAATTGTCTTGAAACACTGGTTTACTGACGTCCGAGGTCTCTAAAATCTCACGAATAGTCGTCGAAGTATCTTCCTTAACCCTTAAAACTTTAGCGCGGTTTTTGTTTTTGGCGAAATATCCGTTACTGCACTTTACACCGCCAACTCACTCGTGTATGCTGTTATCAAACGCCTGCTCAGAACTGAACGTAATCGGCCAGTAGGCAGATGAACCTAGCAAAAACCGGTTCTGGACTGTTATGCTCGCATTCCTGCGCAGTTTGGGTACACCCACTTCCTTCAATAACGAGCAACGTCCAGATACGCTCAAGGAAACGAATTTTTTTTCACTTTGTCCCAATTAATTCGCCCACCACTGTACCTATGGTACAAGCCAACATTAGATGTACTGTGGCAAAACTCGCTGGTAAATACTGGTGGCCTGTGACAATACACAGTGTATCAAACCCTGCTGGAAATGCGGCTGCGTTGTGACAGGTTGCTCTGATTTCAATGCTAACATTGGTTTACCCGTGGAAGCTCTACAATGGGCACGCGAGGATAAAACCTGGACCTTGCATGATTAGAAAAATGTCATCTGGTATAATGTATATGGTTCCTTGATGTACCATATGAATGGCCGAGTGAAAATGAATATGAATGTGGAAGTGTTAGCACCAGGATGCACCGTGGGACGAAAACAAGCCAGTGGAAAAAGTGTTATTCTTTGGGCAAT
The DNA here is from genome assembly GCA_039090855.1 of Macrothele yani. Taxonomy (NCBI): domain Eukaryota; kingdom Metazoa; phylum Arthropoda; class Arachnida; order Araneae; family Macrothelidae; genus Macrothele; species Macrothele yani. The sequence continues at coordinate 85,820,065 of CM076998.1, read as the reverse complement.
GTTCCGCTGGGGAAACCTAGGTCAAGTTATTGCAGCAAACTGTGACGTCTACCTCCTACCTAAACATCATTGCAGACGATGTATATCCTTTCATGGCAACAGTGTTTCTTTTCAAGAGTGCCTGCGTTCAGAGGAATAATGTGTAGTGCCACACTGGGCAGCGTGGCCCAGTGTGGCACTGCGCGAGAATGATAGTGTGGTATGGTTGGAGAAAGGTTCACGGGACATCAGGAAGACATCCAGGTATACTTCGGTCTACAAATTCCCAGACAACAATCCAATGGAGCCTCTGTGGTTTGTGTTGGAACAGAAAATTTGATCTGCTGTGGCTCAACTACGTAATGGGCAAGAGTTAAAGGATCTTCTGGAAACCAGGTACAACAGCTAAAGGATCTTTTGGTGCCAGATGTAACAAGACACCTTTAGAAATATTGTAGCGTCTATGCCTGGGAAATCCCGATCGGTATTTCTGTTCTGACAAACCACAAATGCTCTCTCTATTTGACTGATATCTCAGAAATTATTTGGAGGTCAGGACAATACGTTGAAGTCTTCCTCATGTTCTCGTAGCTATTCTCAAACAACCCAGATAGTGTGGCATGGCGCATTTTCTGCTGAAAGAAGGGACTGATAAAGGATAATACCGTTGCCATGAAAGGATGAACCTAGTCTTGCAATGATGTTTAGTTAGTAGTATTTTGTCCCACCGTGTATCCCGATGACAACACTCTCCTAGATAAAGGACGCACACGTACCCGGCAGTCCAGGTGGTGCAACAGTAAACGAGATACATCGGACCAGACGACCTGCTTCCAATCATTCAAAGTCCAGTTTTGATGCTCGCGTGCTCATTGAAATAAGTTAGTATGGGCACTAGAAGCGGTCTGCTGCTACCCAGCGCTATTTTCAGCAGGGTTCGATGTACTGTGTGTTATAACACATTACTCCGGTCACCAGCATTCAGATTACTGCCCAGTTCCGCCACAGGCTCTCTTCCGTTTTCTCATACAATAAGGGATATACTTTGCTCACCTCTAACACCGTTGAGTTGTGCTTCGCCCACACCTTGGCAGTTGTCCGTGGTTTTTCCTCCGCGGACCACTTTCTGAAAGTACTAACAGCGGTTGACCTTAAGCTCTCCAAAAACCTGGCCGTCTCGGAAATCATGCATCAACTAAGGTATATTTTTGCCGTCTCAAACCAGCTATATACACAGAGGACTATTTCAAAGTGTCTGAAAGCAGTCATTATAATCCAGCTGCCAACAGGGAAAGAAGTTCGGACACCAAACAGAATTTTAATGTGAAATACGGTGTACCATAGAATTATATGTTTGGCTTGTCCGGATTCAGAAGGAATATCTGTTTTGCTGTCGTTATTACTGTCGAGAGCATCTTGAGCTAAATGTTGAGCTTCATGTTTTGTAGTGATAGTCATTACAGCAAAAATTATGATTGACGTCATATATGTGTTCTCCTGTAGCAGAACAGATTGACTGTTTTTTTTATTTTATTTTTTTTGATTGGAGGTTTAACGACCACCGTGAGCAACTCAATGGGCTATAAGCAGTCGCCCGTCCCTAATTTTGGGTCACTGGTTCCAGGGAAGGGAGAGAGCCAGTGCCGTAAGACAAACACAACATCCATGCCGGACCGGGATTCGAACCCGGACCCCTTACGGACGAATGATCAGAGGCCAACGCCTTAGACCACTGCGCCACCGGGGCGGCCAGATTGACTGTACGCATATTCTGAGGTCAACTGTTCTAGTTAGTGCCGCGTGTGAGTTAAAAGTTTCACATTTCTTCTTTAGTTTTGATTTATTCAGATACTTAGATGCGCCAGTTGTGATTGAATACAAGACTCGTACTAGTCTTCGATGTTTATGATTTCTTGTGAAAGAATGTTTATGATTTTTTGTGAAAGAATGTTTATGATTTCTTGTGAAAGAATGTTTATGATTTCTTGTGAAAGAATGTTTATGATTTCTTGTGAAAGAATGTTTATGATTTCTTGTGAAAGAATGTTTATGATTTCTTGTGAAAGAATGTTTATGATTTCTTGTGAAAGAATGTTTATGATTTCTTGTGAAAGAATGTTTATGATTTCTTGTCAAAGAATGTTTATGATTTCTTGTCAAAGAATGTTTATGATTTCTTGTCAAAGAATGTTTATGATTTCTTGTCAAAGAATGTTTATGATTTTTTGTCAAAGAATGTTTATGATTTCTTGTCAAAGAATGTTTATGAAAATACTCCAAATACGTGGCGACAGTTAATAAATAAAAAAATACATCGCTCTTTCCACGTTCCAGAAACACACAGCATCCGAAAAATTATATTTTTTTCAGCCAACCGCTGCGGAATTGAACCAACAAAACTCTCGATATCGCGCCGAGTGCGTTACATTTACGCCACGGTGGCCAACAATCCACGGTGCTATGTGTATTTAAGTCAGCTTCTGACATCATAAATCCGTAAGATGGGCTCAGCTACTGAGACGTCTCCATCTGGTGGGCATAAACGGCACTAGCTATATATATTATAGCAGTTAAATCCAACGGGCAAGATCCAGGTGAAAATACTCCAAATACGTGGCGACAGTTAATAAATAAATAAATACATCGCTCTTTCCACGTTCCAGAAACACACAACATCCGAAAAATTATATTTCAGCCAACCGCTGTGGAATTGAACCAACAGAACACTCGATATCGCGCCGAGTGCGTTACATTTACGCCACGGTGCTATGTGTATTTAAGTCAGCTTCTGACATCATAAATCCGTAAGATGGGCTCAGCTACTGAGACGTCTCCATCTGGTGGGCATAAACGGCACGAGCTATATATATTATAGCAGTTAAATCCAACGGGCGAGATTCAGGTTAAAATACTCCAAATACGTGGTGACACCTAATACATAAATAAATACATCGCTCTTTCCACGTTCCAGAAACACACAGCATCCGAATTTTTTTTTCAGCCAACCGCTGTGGAATTGAACCAACAGAACTCTCGATATCGCGCCGAGTGCGTTACATTTACGCCACGGTGGCCAACAATCCACAGCTTCTGACATCATAAATCCGTAAGATGGGCTCAGCTACTCAGACGTCTCCATCTGGTGGGCATAAACGGCACAAGCTATATATATGTTTATGATTTCTTGTCAAAGAATGTTTATGATTTCTTGTCAAAGAATGTTTATGATTTCTTTTAAAAGAATGTTTATGATTTCTTGTCAAAGAATGTTTATGATTTCTTGTCAAAGAATATTTATGATTTCTTGTCAAAGAATGTTTATGATTTCTTGTGAAAGAATGTTTATGATTTCTTGTGAAAGAATGTTTATGATTTCTTGTGAAAGAAACTCAGTAGCTTCTTATATTCCCGTAACTACTAGAATTTTACAAAACTGACTGGAAAACATTAATTTGGTTTGAACTTCAAACACAGAAATGTGTCTTGGAAAAACATTTTTTTTAATTATTCAGAGAACTAAAATTCGAAATTAAAATGGGTAATTGAGAAACAACTGAAAAATTATTACCAGAACTGATAACTGCAACTGCGATCTTTTTCCCATTCTTGGCACAGCTTTGAAGGTCTTTGTGTAAAACTGGGCCATCGTGTATTCTCTGCACAAAATCTCTATCGCTATCATTACTGAGAAGAGAAGTAGAATACCTACAATAAAAACATCAATATTTCGTCATGTTAATCACTAGCAAAGAGCTTTATAAATAGAACGAAATGTTTGAGTTTATAAAATAAGTGGTTGCAGCTGGTTAAATTGTAGAATGAACGTAAAGGAAACTTAATTGGGTTCTAATAAATACAGATATACTTCGATCTCCTTAATATTTTAAAATTCAAACATTATCAAGATTCAGTCACATATGTTTCATAAAAATTGTAGGGAAAACATTGCTTAATATCAGGATAGTTTCTAAGAATGACAAAAATGAGAAAAAAATCAAGATGTTCGTAATTGTAGATGCCCTCTGAAATTTATGAGCTAGTGGTCAGATGAATTTCCTTGAACTTTGTCGAATGCAAACTGCCGAATGCAAAGGGATTGATGTTGATAGCACATCAACATCAATCCCTTCTCAAGTTTTCGTGAAAGGGTGCCTCACACGAGTAAATACTTAGTTCAACTTCACCTTTAACCTTAGGGATTCAAATACCTCGGACTGCATGACTAATCAAACACGTTCTTTGCAACCTCTTTATCATACTAATGTGATCATTTATTGTTATCAAAGAAGATATTAGATATAATTTTGAAATAGTTCTGTGTCACGTAAGGTTACCAGTCTTTAGTGTGCATGTGCGCTTTACCCGTTTTAGTTTATGGCTTTTTGTAAACTCATGCCCGATTAGTAGATTCGTCTCTGCAAACTGATGAGAGATTTCTGGCGATACTACAGGTAGGTACCTACATCTTTGCCCACTAGAAATCATTCAACATCCATTTGAACAAAGGCCGCGTGCAGTTTGGATGGCATAATGTGCTCCTTATCATATTAGGCAATTTGTAACATGGTTTGTGCTTGATTTGTAATAACGTAGTGGAGTTGCATACACTGAGTGGCCACTTTATTATGACCACCCCTTCAGTACTTCGTTGGGTCACCTTTTGCCTTTAACACTGCGTCAATTCTTCGTGGAATGGATTCCACGAGATGTTGATAGGTGGTGACTGGAATCTGAGACCATGCTTGATGAATAGCACTTTCCAGGAGTGTGAGATTGCAGGGTTGTGGATCCAGCTGTCTGATGGCTCGTTCAACTTCATCCCACAAATTCTCAATGGGGTTGAGATCTGGAGATTGTGGGAGCCACCTAAGCAAAGTAAACTCACCGGCATGTTCCTGAAACTAATCCTGTACAATACGAGCACTATGACAGGACGCATTATCTTGTTGAAAGTAGCCAACGCCATTGGGATAAACCATCCACATGACAGGATGTACTTGGTCCGCAACGATATTTGGATATGATGTGCCAGTCAAACGTTGATCAACGCGAATTAAAGAGCCCAAAGCATGCCAGGAAAATATTCCCCAAACCATAAAGTTGCCTCCACCAGCTTGAAGGGTTGTGGAAATGCATTTTGAGTCCATGCTTTCGTGTTGTTTCCGCCAAATTATCACTCCGCCATCGCCATGGTGTAACTGAAAACGTGATTAATCGGACCACATAATTTGTTTCCAATTATCGGCTGTTCAATCCTTGTGCTCCTGTGCGAACTGGAGACGTTTTATCTTGTTACCTGCAGACAGCAAAGGTCTTCGAACAGGCCTTCGGCTGCCATCTCCAATCAAAAAAAAAAAAAAAAAAAAAAAAGAAAAATCAAGCACTAAGTTTTTCCTTTTTATACTGGCCTCGCCCTCTGGCAAAAACAGCGTGCAGCCATAGCTCATTTGCTTAAAACTCTCAGGTGGTCATAATAAAATGGCCACTCAGTGTACAAGCTCTACATCACTCAACCGAATGATGGTAGTTTCTCGCAAGTAACGAAGCCTATTGAATTTTTTCCCGAAGAACGAAAAGTAGATTCCTTGGAGGGTTTTACGAAATTTCACTCTTACAATCGCCTGTGACTGATTTCTTTTGTTTTGGGGAATAACCACTACCGTGAGCAACACTTACTGCTACTAGCCGTCTCTCATTTTTTAATTTGTGGGCCACTGCTTTCAGAGAAGGAAGAGAGCCAGCGCTGTAGATAAACGCATTACCCATGCCTCATCCGGGAATCGAACCCGCGCCTAGATTGGAGGATTAGCTGGAAACCTGTGACTCTGCCCACTCAGCCACATGTCTCACCTATGACTGTAACATACACTACACTGACAAAAGTCACCGGGCTTCCCTTTCAAAACCAAATGAACGGATCCGCTACGTAAGTTCAGACAGTCAGCATCTGTCAGGAATCAAGCCTACAACTGTCAGCATTTTCCAAATGCAAAGAATAACAGCAGCACATTTTACTATAAATTTTAGGGTTTTGTTCTGGATTCTTTGTTTAGCAGAACATACACTGTATTGACAAAAGTCACCGGACACCTAGAAGAGAAACACAACATAGCATTTATTGACATACATAAGCACGGTGTCGGTCCACCTTTGGCCTTAATGCATGCACTGACCCTTCGAGACATGCTTTCGATATGGTTTTGGAACACAGCCATAGGTATGCGCTTCAATTCAGTACGGCCGCCCCGGTGGCGCAGTGGTCTTAGCGATGGCCTCTGATTATTCGTCCGTAAGGGGTCCGGGTTCGAATCCCGGTGAGGCATGGATGTTGTGTTTGTCTTACGGCACTGGCTCTCTCCTTTCCTTGGAACCAGTGACCCTAAATTAGGGACGGGCGACTGCTTATAGCCCATTGAGTTGCTCACGGTGGTCGTTAAACCTCCAATCAAAAAAAAAAATCAGTACATAATACTGCCGCTAAATGTTGCTTGTAGTAGCCCTTGGTTTCAAACTTCTTATTCGGCGCTCTAATTCTTCCCATGGGTGGCCTATGGGGTTCAAATCAGGGCCCTGTGTTGGCCAGATCACACACGATACGGAAATATCGTCAAACCACGCCGTAACAGTCCTTACCTTATGGCTCAGTGCATTATCCTGCTGCTACCAACAGGATTCGGTTCGGTAGTATTGCCAGAGAGGTGGTAGCGCATAATTCTCCAGAATATCGAGGTAGACGTGCTGGTTAACAGGTTTGTCCCCGATAACCAATGAGCCGAGACCATCCCACGAACCCCAACGAGTACACTGCCAGCTCTAAACCTCATTGTAGGAACAGTACACTGTGGTAAATAGCGTTCCCCCGCCTGCCTCCATACCCACACACGGCCATCAGGCTGATGGATCGTGTATCTGGATTCATCAGTCCATAGGACCCGTTTCCATTTATCTACGATCCACGATAAATGTTCTTTACACTATGCTAAACGACGAGTATCGTTCCAAGTGGAGATGAAATTCTTATGAGCAGTAGCACGACCACGGTAAGACATGGAATAAAATTATCTGCGAGTGGTACGTGTACAGATTGAGGTTCTAGCATTTTTACTCACCTGTACACTGAGGTCTTGTGCAGTACACCGTCGATTAGCTGTAACAACTCTTCTGAGGTTTTTGCGTCCTCTATGACTGATTTTCTTTAGTTTGCCGGTACGTTTTGCTGCTTCAGGCACTCCATGTGTCTTCCACTTATTCAGTATATCTTAAACAATTGACTTGGGTATGTTTAAACGTCTCTCGGTTTCTCTTATGGACAACCCACTAATATAACATCCAACAATATTTTCTTTCTGAAAGTCAGTTCTCTTCCGCCGCGACATTTTCACTCAACCTCACAGTGCGATATGATCGAGGTCAGCTGCAGGCTTGTTTTTGTACTGTTTGCAGCTGTACCGCGCATCTTAACAAAGCAGCGGATCCGTTCATTTGCTTTTGAAGGGGTGTCCTGTGACTTTTGTCAATGTAGTGTATATATATATACGCATATGAGCCATTACAATATGACTACTACATAATAAACTGTAGGACTCCATTAATCCCGCAAAATAGCGTCCTCTCGGAGAGGAATCGATTCGATCAGGTGGCGATGGGTATCCTGGGGTACCTGGTACCATAATGTCAAAAGTAAGTCTCCAGTTCTCGAACATTTCGGAGTGGTGGTGATTTAGCGCTAACCCCCTTTTCCAACTCAAACCACAAATATCCTATTGGGTTCATGGAAATTGAATTTGGAGCACAGGGAGATTCTGGCAAGTGTGGCAAGGCGCATTATATTGTTGATAATGGCCATCACCAGCAGGGAAGAAAGTTGCCATGAATGGGTAAACTTGGTCCGCAACGATGTTCAGATACCACACAGCTGTCACGTATTGTACTATTGGGATAATGGGACCTAAACTGTCCCAAGAAAGTATCGCCCACATCATAACACCACCACTGTCAGCCTGTTTCTGCCCAAAAGTGCATTCAGAGGCTATGGGCTGCGTTGGTAACCGGCGTATCCGCTTTAGGCCGTCTACGTGATGCACCAGGAATTCGTCAGATCAGGCCACTTTCTTCCAATCATCTACAGTCCAATCTAGATGATATTGGACCCATTTCATGCGTAGTTGACGATAATGTGCAGTGAGCATGGGGACCCGGCTGGGTCTTCGGCCACGCAGGCCCATGCGCAGATGGCTGCGATGAACTGTGTGCTGTGACACATTGCTCTTATCACCACTGTTGTAGCTGCGGGTGATTTGTCGCACTGTGGCCCTGAGGTCGCCGTGAACAATGTGGGCGACAATCTCCGCTAAATTCAGGCATCAATGAGCTGCGGACGACACAAGGCTGGACGACTATTTGTCGTTTGGCCATCTGTGCACCACTTTTGATACGTAGTTTCGAGGCACCGTGACATCACAATTTGTCCTACATCAAACTCCAATAATCGGCAACTTTTCGCATTCTGACTCCGAACACTCTACAAACCGAAAGCCAGCCACTCCTCAGATTGTATATATACTGCTCAGTGAACTTCACCTGCGCTACCGTTCAGTCTCCAGGCGCGCTCATTTCTCTAGGCTGAGGGGTGTCATAATGTAATGGCTCATTAGTGTATATTGGCTAAGTCTTCCAAAGAAACAACGGAGAAAACCTATGACACTGACATCAGAACGTGACAGAAGCCCTCTACAAGGTATTGTCCGATCAGGTCACAAATCAACATTGTTTTAAATCATCAAAAACCCTGTGTGAGATTATTGGAGTGATGTTAAGTATCATTACAGTGCGCAGGACATTGCGCAACACGCGTTACCACAGTCCAGGAGCAATCCTCAAGCCTCTAATAATTTCGCTGTACGCCGATCAACGTGCTGTAAGAAACGTTGATCTTGGTCTGCAGACCACTAGAAATTCGCAATTTGAATTACGGGTCATGATACACAGTCTGATTGTGGTCCCTGAGTATGGCGGATACCGGAAAAACACATATTCCAGGACTGTATTGTCCCGAAAAAACGCTTGGTAGAAGCAACGCGACGGTACAGAGAGGTTTTTTCGGGGTTGGGTTTAGACTCATTAGTCGTTTTGGACAAAACAATGAATGCTAAGATCCACGTAGACGTCCTGGACGATCATGCACTACTAACGTTGTGGGTTGGAGTAAACCTTTAGAGAAGTCCTGGAAGATCATGCGCTACTAACGTTGTGGGTTGCAGTACCCTTTAGAGATGTCCTGAACGATCATGCACTACTAACGTTGTGGGCTGCAGTACCCCTTAGAGAAGTCTTGGACGATCATGCACTACTAATGTTGTGGGTTGCAGTACCCTTTAGAGAAGTCCTGGACGATAATGCGCTACTAACGTTGTGGGTTGCAGCACCCTTCAGAAAAATCCTGGACGATCACGCGCTACTAACGTTGTGGGTTGCAGTACCCTTTAGAGATGTCCTGAACGATCATGCACTACTAACGTTGTGGGTTGCAGTACCCTTTAGAGAAGTCCTGGACGATCATGCGCTACTAAAGTTCTGGGTTGCAGTACACTTTAAAGAAGTCCTGGACGATCACGCGCTACTAACGTTGTGGGTTGCAGTACCCTTTAGAGATGTCCTGAACGATCATGCACTACTAACCTTGTGGGTTGCAGTACCCTTTAGAGAAGTCTTGGACGATCATGCATTACTAACGTTGTCGGTTGCAGTACCCTTTAGAGATGTCCTGAACGATCATGCACTACTAACGTTGTGGGCTGCAGTACCCTTTAGAGAAGTCTTGGACGATCATGCACTACTAATGTTGTGGGTTGCAGTACCCTTTAGAGAAGTCCTGGGCGATAATGCGCTACTAACGTTCTGGGTTGCAGCACCCTTCAGAAAAATCCTGGACGATCACGCGCTACTAACGTTGTGGGTTGCAGTACCCTTTAGAGATGTCCTGAACGATCATGCACTACTAACGTTGTGGGTTGCAGTACCCTTTAGAGAAGTCCTGGACGATCATGCGCTACTAACGTTCTGGGTTGCAGTACCCTTTAAAGAAGTCCTGGACGATCACGCGCTACTAACGTTGTGGGTTGCAGTACCCTTTAGAGATGTCCTGAACGATCATGCACTACTAACCTTGTGGGTTGCAGTACCCTTTAGAGAAGTCTTGGACGATCATGCACTACTAACGTTGTGGGTTGCAGTACCCTTTAGAGAAGTCCTGGACGATCATGCGCTACTAACGTTGTGGGTTGCAGTACCCTTTAAAGAAGTCCTATACTTTTATTAGCAGTACAATGCACCATGTCGTACTGCTCGTGTTAATACAGAATCATTTGAGAAAATGGGCTTCAAAACGTTGTACTGGCAACTTGATCGTGCGACATAAATCCTGTAGATCTCAGGGAAAAATTGGTTTGTCTGGTCCATGCACGAAGAGATCGCTGAACAAATAGAGCTAAGCTCGTCCCTTCTTTAAAAGTCGAAATGCAGAACACGGCGTCAGACATTTAAAAAAAACTAGTGCAGTGTAAATATTTCACGAAGACTAGTGGCCGTCATAACGGCTATGGGTTTCGTCACATATTATTACATTTTCCATAAATAAAGATGTTTTTATACATGCGGATATTCGGATATTAATGGTATTGAAGTGTATGTGGTTGATGATATTTTCCTTATGATGCATTCAGGTAAGACCATTGATTTTTGAGGTTATATTTTCCTTTCCTTCACTATAAAATGTCAAGAAAGAAGCCACTTCGATTGACATAAAATATTTTCCATACATAATTTTGAGTATCTTATTGAGTTTAGGTCGAGCAAAGTAATATTGCTTCAGAAACGACAAACTTGCATTCTTTCAACATCCCTAATTTTAATGCCTAGACATCAGATTATTTTTATCTCAAGAACCTGCAACTCTTCTGTTCTTCAGCTGGAAACTATGTAGAACTGTTAAGCAAATAATACAAATATTTTCCACTGTGTTAATGCAGTTTCCCTGGGATTTAGCAATCCGACAGGTCCCAGTTTTATCCATGTGCTTTTACTGAAGCATAATGAACGTTAAATTTGTTAGTTTCACAAAATGCTTCCAGACATACACATAAATTCAAATTTCATGACTGTGCTTGAGGGCAAACTGCTCGAAATGGAAGTACATGAAAGTTGGAATCCTATTGAATTTTCTTACAGGTAAATAACTGACCGTTTCGCCATTAACACAAAGCACAGGAATGCATTCATATTTTAACTATAAGACTTCAGAGAATTCATATTTCCCTCATCAAATATGATATTCTCCAATGCATTTCTCGGTACCCTTACCGCATGAACTTGACAACCCTTAGCAGATAACATGTGGTTGCTTCTCGCGGCCTACTGAGCATGTCATCCCTGAAACGATGACATTTGTGAATAGGATGTCAGAGAAACACCTCTAAGAGGATTTCAGTGCCTCGTCGTACAGCTGGAGGAGATTAATTCGAACGCCTTGTGGATATCACGAGATAGCCAACCATGACGAGTGAATCAGTGGGAAAATTATGCCATGCGCATACTCTTAGGCAAAATAAGGAAATATTCCTTAAAATCAAATAAATAACAAGGAATGGAAGAGTTTGAGGAAGACAAAATAAATCATAGTATTCGATACAAAGTGGCAGAAAAGTGAGTGACGCTTTTAAATGATTATTAAAAGCATTTTACTCAGATCAAACTCCCAGTCACTGAAACGTAATGCCGAACAATCGCTGACGTTCTCAAACTTTCTAGTGTGCACATCGAGGCATATTTAGACGTCCACATTTATCTGGCAAAGAAAAGTGTTCATAATTCTGCACGTAGTGTAATTTTGGTGTATTTGTATGCACTCCTATAAATTTAAGAACCAAAGAAATTAGTACGACATCTGCCCTTCGTTGGTATTCATTGAAATACAGGATGCCTTTTTTTCTTGTTTAAGTTGCTTTACCTGCAGGTATAGGTCTCATTATTTTCACGTGCAACATATTTTAAGAAATATGTTAACAAAGGCGGAGCCAGTGGAAAGAAAAGCGTGCGAACGTCTGTCTCCATAATATGATTATTATCGCTCATAGACACTCATGATGCTATTTGTTATTACCAGTAGCCACTCCTCATGAATTTTTATTACCCATAGCTAGTTATCACCCACAGCCATTCATGATGGATTCTATTATTACCCAAAGCTACTCATGAAGAAGTTTGGATGAAGCATTGTGAATGGGAATAAAAACGGACTTCCGACGCATAAGTGCTTTTTTGGGCAATGTACACTGGTGTACAAAACTTAAGGACGAGCCAGGTTTTGACCTGTAGCGTCGCACAGGAACTGCCTGGATATACGAAATTCAAACCATAGGAACTCCATTACGCACCAAACTGATGACAGAGACAACACCAAGACAACTGCAGATCCTAAAGAATATAGTGGAACCTAATTCATAATTGGCTACATAGCACTGGGTGTCATGATACTGATGCATCACTGCCAAAGACGGCATGAAGGGAAGAGGAGGTCCTTAGTAGGGGATATGATCACCAGACACAACTGCAGATACCAAATGATACAGTGGAACTTTATTCAGAATTGGCTACATAGCCTTGGGTGCCATGATACAGATGCATCACTGCCAAAGACGGTATGAAGGGAATGTTATATTTTAGGAACATCATCCTTCGATAACGAGGGTTAGCGCGGCATTCTTGGACAGAACGTAAACAAGAAGATGCCAAAAATTACTCACCTTATGCTCGTATGTTATAAAATAAAGTTTTTATTAATAAACTCGTAGATCATGATGTTTAGATTTGGATCGATCTGAAACTTTACTTTAACTACTAAAACATCCCATAGCGACGGCATACAGGGAGTCATAGATTAAAGACTATTTTCCTCCATAAGACTCACAACAACAATAGCAAAAGTTCTGTTGTCTTACGTGGGATCATCCATCTGACGACACAACCTCGTGTTTTTCAGAACATTGCGTGGCGTCTGTCACTAATCGCGTTCTGTCACGGTTTATTCCTAACAGTCTCCCACTCGGCAGGTGGCAAGGAACAAAGATCGCTTGATGGTAGAGGTCTCATAGCAGTTCTATGGGTCTCAAGCATACCTCTGGGAAGTGGTTTAGTCAGAACATCAGCAATCATCTTCTTACTCTCACAATTTTTTAGTCTTATCGTTGAAGGATATAAATTTCTTATGAAGTGGATCTTGACATCCAGATGCTTCACTCTTGAATGAGCCTTCTCGTTTTTTATTAAACTAATGCAAGCATTATTGTCCTCATAAAGTACAGTGGGCGAAATTTGAGGGACATGTAGGTCATTAAATAGATATCTCATCCATATGATGAGCTTGGATGCATTTGAAGCTGCAATGTATTCAGCCTCTGCAGATGATAGAGCGACACAGCTCTGTTTCTTGCTGCTCCAGGCAACGGTAATATCTCCCAGTATTATTAAGAAACCAGTGGTTGATTTTCTGTCTTGAGTATCACCTGCGTGATCCGCATCAGCACAAGCTGATGGTTCCGTACTACTTTCATAGTTGATGTGTAGTTTGTAGGTTAAAGTAGCTTGTAGGTAATGGATTACTCGTGGAAAGCTTTCCAGTCCTTGACTGAAGAATTTTGCACTTTTCTTCCTAACAATCGAACTGCTGTTGCAATATCTGGATAGCTGACATTGGCAATATACAGAAGTGCTCCACTGCTTTGTGATACACTTCCTTATTTTTAAAAATCGACTCGTCATCTTTTGACGATTTCAAGTACTCTGTAGACATCGGAACGTAAGATTTCATGATTTTGTTTTCACTGTATCTCTCTATGATATCTGAGATTTTCTTAATCTGGTGCAGTAATAAACCTCCATCCTGTTTTCTTTCTATTTCTATCCCTAGGTAGTATTTGACATCTCCTAGGTCTTTGATTTCTAAATTATCTTTCAGCATCTCTTTAGCCTTTTCTATATTTTCTGATTTGTTGCTACATATCAAAGTATCATCCACATAGACAATTAAATATGTAGTAGATTTTTGAATCAATAAGTGTAAATAAACATCGATCTGCTACTGTTTGTTTATAGCCATGTTTATCTAGGAATTTAACAAGCGTTTGATTCTATATTCTTCCTGAGAGTTTCAGTCCATAAATAGCTTTCTTTAATTTACACACTTTATTTTCTTCACCTTTAATATTATTACCAGGTGGTTGATTCATGTAAATTTCTTCATTAAAATTACCATGTAAATAAGAAGTCTTGGTGTCTATGTGTCTCACACACTGTGACGTACCTGCCAGCAGGACGCACACGACATAAAGGCAGATAGGAGTCAGAACAAAAGTCTGCGTAGCTCAGTTGGTAGAGCGACTTGTTCCGGAATAAGCGGCCTCGGGTTCGAATCCCGGCGTAGACCAAAAATGACGGAGAAATTTACTTCGTTATAATGGCGCCCGAACTATCTGGATGACCCGACCGTTCAAATTCTCGCAATGGTGTGATGTTATTTCACACCGCGAGACAGGAAAAATCAGTGAATTCCTTCTCCAGCGCTTCGAAAAATAAAAATGTGTGATGTTGCATTCCACACAGCAGATTGACTGGGAGTTTTCAAGTGCACGTTCTACAGTGGATGGCTGCCTGCAACGATTCATGGTCACGGCCGACCCGTGGGCCATGCCCCCGGCCCTCTTTCGGGGGGAGATGTGACGTACCTGCTAGCAGGACGCACACAACATAAAGGCAGATAGGAGTCAGAACAAATGTCTGCGTAGCTCAGTTGGTAGAGCGACTTGTTCCGGAATAAGCGGCCTCGGGTTCAAATCCCGGCGTAGACCAAAAATGACGGAGAAATTTACTTCGTTATAACGCATTTTCTTATATGCTGCTATCTTTAATAGAGTTCTGATCGTAGTGTGGGTTACTACTGGTGATAAAGTTTCGTCGTAGTCGATTCCAGGCTTCTGAGTATACCCTTGGGCCACTAAACGTGCTTTGTACTTCGTAGAATTATCACTTGTATGTTTGTTTTTAAAATTCCATTGGAAATTAATTACTTTCTTTCCTGGTGGCAGGGTTACTAAACCCCAAGTGTTGTTGTTTTGTAAAGATTCCATCCCCTTGTCTGTTGCTTTCATCCAACGCAACTTTTGCGATTCTTCTAAGTTTTGCTTTTCGTTCCAATTTTTAGGTTCTACATTATTTTGTTTAGTAAGGCAGCTGTACCATTCAGGTGGTATTCCTTTATTTGACCTTGTAGATCTTCTCAATTGCTCTGAGTTATTCCCAGGTTCAAAAACATTTTCTTCTCTTATAGGATGGACAATATTAGTACTTTCTAAAATTACATCCTGTGTTGCTGAGCTAGGTTCAGAATCATTAGTGATCGTTTTATGCTCGCACGCTTCTACGATACGTTTTCTTTCGTCGAACTTTACATTGCGGCTTATTGCCATTCTGTCATTCTCTTGAAATAATATTCTATACCCCTTACATCTCTCATCGTATCTAATGAATATGCCAGGTTTTGCATGATCGTCGAATTTTCTTCTTGTTTGTCTAGGTACACAGGGCAGAGCTTTGGATCCAAAGACTTTCATCCCAATTAAGGTTTCTCAACAGTCCACAGTTCCATAGGAGATTTACCCTTGCTTTTCGAGGGAACTCTATTTTGGATGTACGTAGCCGTGATCATTACTTCAGCCCAATATTTATTTTCCAGACTGGCGTCTAACAACATCGCTTCAGTCATTTCTTGGAGTAATCTGTTCCTTCGTTCTGCTACACCGTGTGATTGAGGACATAATACCACAGTAGTTTGATGTTCTATTACATGTTGTTTTAAGTAATTCTCAAACTCCGTGCTGGTGTATTCACCGCCATTATCAGTTCTTAGAATGTTTGGCTTTTTTCCAAACTTGTTGTTTACACTTGACACATATTCTTTGAATTTGCTAATTGCTTCATTTTTATGAGAAATAAGATGTGTGTATGTAAACCTACTGTAATCAACAAAAGTTATGTAGTATATTTTCCACTTGGAGTAACTGATGCCATGGGTCTACTAATATCACTGTGTATAGGTTCTAAAGTTTCATTCGTCCGGATTGGATTTAATTTCAAAAATGGTTTTTGTATCATTTTTCCTTTGATACAACTTTCACAAAAAGTGTCTTTCTTGCAGTTAGACAATTTTATTCCATATTCTAGAAGTTTGCTCTCTAATTCTGTAAATTCTTGTGACCTAGTCTCCTATGCCATAGGTTGATGCAATCGTTTTTATCACAAAATTTCCCTAACTTTATTGCTTGTGCATGTTGATCCTTTTCAACTGTTTGTAGCTTATACAGATTATTGTCATCTAATATGCCAACAGAAGAAAGAAACGGTTTTGTCATGTTCAATTAAGCAGCGATTTCCTTTGAATATGACCACAACCCCCATATCTGTAATTCTCTTGACTGACAACAAACAACTTTCCAGCTCAGGTACATAGAGAACATTCTTAACTTTAATTCTATTGACTTCAGTATCAGTTTTGCAGTTGAGATAACCTTGCCCTGCACCTAGAGATTTGATTTTTCTGCCATCTTCGGTTGTTATGTTTTCGTTAGAATGGGGGTCTAAATGACAGAAAAAACTCTTGTCATTAGTCATGTGTGCAGTTGCTGCTGAATCTATGGACCAATGTGTGCACGATAAAGTGCTATTCACCCCGTCTTTCGCTCTGTACGAACGATTGATATTTCGTTCCATTATATTGAATTCAGAATTTTTTTCCTTGGTTGTAAATTTAGCTCTGTGATTTTGCATTTGAATGTTTCTGCCGCCATTTTTATTTTTCTCAGTTTTACATTTATTTCTGTCTTTGTAATACCAGTATTCACTAATAGTATGATTACCGCTGCCACGCATGCATTACTGTTGGTGGACGCAATTTTGAGCAATAATTGTAAACATTGCTGTAAAGAAGCACTTGTCAACGATGCTGTAAGTACACAATTTATGTTTCCTGTCATGTCTATTTCTCCCAGAAAAACAGTCTTGCAGGGCCAGCAATGGCCCAGCACTATGTTGCCGCTGCCGAACCGTCAATAAAATGTCCGGGCGGCCAACAGAAGGGCCTGCATTTCAGGCCAACAGTGGGCACCCCATCAGTTGTCATATGCCACAACAGGGCCATCAGTTATCCATCACAGGCGGCAGCTGCCACAAATGGCCCTTCAGTGGCCCTGCAAGCACGGGCCAGAAATGATGGCTAGCCTAATGTGGTCTGCTAGTTTGCGGGTAGTGGCAGCCGGCAACCACGTGATGTAACTGATGGCTTGCCGAATCTTTTCCGCCAATTTCCTAGTGGTAGTCATAAAAACAAAAAAAAAAAAAAAAAAAAAAGGATAACCGCAGTTTCCCAAAGCTACAACTTTTTTCTCCCCTAACGAAACTTCTGAATTTTAGCACTGCGCTGTGGAAATTTTCTCAACAGACCGGAAAAACGCCCATTGGATCTGAGTGGATACGAATCAGGGCCGTCGGCGTAAGAGGCGATCTCTCTACCGACCGGACGCACGAGCGGGTGCTTGAAGCTGTCGATTTTGTGAGGAATATGTAATCGAATGGTTCTCTCTTTCATTTTACAAAATTGCGAGGTATTTTTCATAAATGCCAGTTTCATATAATTCATAAATTTATTTTTTCACCGTAACGATAGCTTTTTTTACCTTAACGGAACTTCACTCATTTTCAAGGAGTGTATCAATTTAAAGTCGCTTTCCAAAGTTTTGTACTGTCTTTGTCGTCTTGAAAGGCGATTGTTGAATTAATATATATTTTCGCATTTTTAACGCTGTATCTTTCCTTTCCGTTGTCCGAAGCTACATTTGTTTTAAAAAGGAAAGATATTTTATTTTACTTCTCGTTATTTTTAGAAGCGATTTCCTCCCAGTCTTGTGTATTCAACCCATGGATGAATACATGATATCCACATAGCGTTGCTTCTTTTTTCTTGCAAATAATTAATAAATTTTGTACGCGTATAACTTTCTTTTTTCAACAAACGTTTTTTAATGTTTTTCTAGGACATTTGTTTCAAGCGGTTTCAATTTATTTCTTGTTATTCACCCACTCCATTACATGAATTGTTATTCATGGGAATGTAATGGGTGTATTTCATGGCTGTAATCTAGTATTTCATTGCTGTAAACTAGTATTTCATGGCTTAATCTGATATCTTCGTCGACTTGGCATTTCATTAGGAAATTAATTCGCCTCTTTACATATAGCTTTTTTTAACATCCACTGAAACAACACGATGGCGATAGCGTCGTCTTCAACTAACTGGTACCATGAGGGATACAGCAAGTGTTGCTTCTGCGCATTCACAGTCTCGTTGCTTCCACCTGCTGTTGGGGTGCATCGGTTGCCAGCAACGAGCAACTAGTGGCACTTGCTTGGAGGCCCACAATTCACGGCGAGGCTGCGGGACCATCAATGGCTTGCCAACTGATAGTGCTACCACCAACGGACCGCTACCGCGCCGTGAGCGGCAGATTTCAGCCAGCAGTGACCCATCACTGCCAGCTGGTGGCCAGCAGTTTCCCAACACTTGTATTTTTTCTGGTTTGTGTTTGTGCCTCAACGTGTCACTTGCGCCCATACATTCCTATACAAAACATATTTGTTGTAGTGTGCTTTACCACCCCTTCAAGTTTGTCCCATGAGTTCTTAATCAATCTGTATAATAGTTACACATACCCGGAGTTCAGGTAAATACAATACAGTATATACTCCTATGATGTCTAAATCAACAAATAATAGAAAACAAATTTGAAAAAAAAAATTCATTGCACTGGCTATATTTTTGGACCTTACTAAAGCATTTAATACATTAAGCCATAACATTTTATTGTCAAAATTACATAATATTGGTTTTAGAGGATCGACCTTTATGTTGTTTAAAAATTACATTTGCAATAGATCGTAATATTCTCAAATTGATCAATTTGTTTCACCTATTGCATACATAAAATCAGAAGTTCCACAAGTATCCGTCATCGGTCCACTAACATAACTCTTGTTTCGTCAACATCAACTGACAAACTGCTGGCAACAGGCTACATGATATCTTTTATATAAAATCTAATTCAAACCTTATTCTCTAGACTGATGATACAACAGTTCTTTTCTCGGGAGCAACTATCAGTGAAATAATATCCCAATCCAATACTCAACTTTTGAAGTACGCTAACTTGATGTATTCCAATGGATTAGTAATCGCTTACAATAAATTTAAAGCTTTACTTTTTGCTAGACAAAAATCTAACCAATCCCTTAATTTAAACTTCTCTCTTAATAATACTCAGATTGAGTTTAATAATAATCTTACTTATCTGGATATTGTCTTACACAATAACTTAAAACGGAATCTGCATATAGAAATTTTATCAAAAAAATCTAGAAATATAGGAATAATTAGCCACATACTAACAAACGTTTCTGTCAAAACACTAAAATTACACTATGATACATTCACATCTTGATTATTGTTTACTAACCTGGGGTCAAACAACACTTTCTAACATTAATAAATTAAAAATTCTCCAAATTAAGTACATTCAATTAATAGATCTTAAAGATAACTTAAATGGTAACAATTTCCTAGGACAAAACAAATTTAGATATTCCAGAGTCAACCCGAACAAATATAACATCTTAACAGCATTTAAGCAGTTGTTTAATTTCAACTTTGGCAAAATTATGTATAAACGAATTAAGAGGAACAGAGTAACTCATAAAAATTAATACCGCTGCGTACCGATATAATATTCGAAATCAAACTCTGCTGAAACTTACAGAACCTAGAACACGAACTACTAAACAGTCTCAATTATTCTGGTCCAGAGTTTTGGAATTCATTGCCTGCAGAATTAACGTCTATTAATAAGTTCAATTTGCTTGAAAAAATTAAAACACTACTTGCTTAGTAACTAACATTCATTCAATGATGCGAGATTGGGGTTGCGTTGAAAGAGGACTATCGACAGAGGGGAGGAGACGGGGAAATTTGTGACCAGACGGGGATTCGGTGAATGACCAGTAGAAGAGGATTTTTAACAATGGAGATTGGGTATGGGTGACAACTCAGCTTTTTTTTACCTTACTGTTTTATTTGCCTTAATATACTGTCTACTGAATATAACACTTGATCTCTAATTTGGTTAACATGCTGTATATTAGATTTGTTACTCTTTTCTATATCTCTTTTATTTCTTAATATACTGTCTACTGAATATAACACTTGATCTCTAATTTGGTTAACATGCTGTATATTAGATTTGTTACTCTTTTCTATATCTCTTTTATTTCTTAATATACTGTCTACTGAATATAACACTTGATCTCTAATTTGGTTAACATGCTGTATATTAGATTTGTTACTCTTTTCTATATCTCTTTTATTTCTTAATATACTGTCTACTGAATATAACACTTGATCTCTAATTTGGTTAACATGCTGTATATTAGATTTGTTACTCTTTTCTATATCTCTTTTATTTCTTAATATACTGTCTACTGAATATAACACTTGATCTCTAATTTGGTTAACATGCTGTATATTAGATTTGTTACTCTTTTCTATATCTCTTTTATTTCTTAATATACTGTCTACTGAATATAACACTTGATCTCTAATTTGGTTAACATGCTGTATATTAGATTTGTTACTCTTTTCTATATCTCTTTTATTTCTTAATATACTGTCTACTGAATATAACACTTGATCTCTAATTTGGTTAACATGTTGTATATTAGATTTGTTACTCTTTTCTATATCTCTTTTATTTCTTAATATACTGTCTACTGAATATAACACTTGATCTCTAATTTGGTTAACATGCTGTATATTAGATTTGTTACTCTTTTCTATATCTCTTTTATTTCTTAATATACTGTCTACTGAATATAACACTTGATCTCTAATTTGGTTAACATGTTGTATATTAGATTTGTTACTCTTTTCTATATCTCTTTTATTTCTTAATATACTGTCTACTGAATATAACACTTGATCTCTAATTTGGTTAACATGCTGTATATTAGATTTGTTACTCTTTTCTATATCTCTTTTATTTCTTAATATACTGTCTACTGAATATAACACTTGATCTCTAATTTGGTTAACATGTTGTATATTAGATTTGTTACTCTTTTCTATATCTCTTTTATTTCTTAATATACTGTCTACTGAATATAACACTTGATCTCTAATTTGGTTAACATGCTGTATATTAGATTTGTTACTCTTTTCTATATCTCTTTTATTTCTTAATATACTGTCTACTGAATATAACACTTGATCTCTAATTTGGTTAACATGTTGTATATTAGATTTGTTACTCTTTTCTATATCTCTTTTATTTCTTAATATACTGTCTACTGAATATAACACTTGATCTCTAATTTGGTTAACATGCTGTATATTAGATTTGTTACTCTTTTCTATATCTCTTTTATTTCTTAATATACTGTCTACTGAATATAACACTTGATCTCTAATTTGGTTAACATGTTGTATATTAGATTTGTTACTCTTTTCTATATCTCTTTTATTTCTTAATATACTGTCTACTGAATATAACACTTGATCTCTAATTTGGTTAACATGCTGTATATTAGATTTGTTACTCTTTTCTATATCTCTTTTATTTCTTAATATACTGTCTACTGAATATAACACTTGATCTCTAATTTGGTTAACATGTTGTATATTAGATTTGTTACTCTTTTCTATATCTCTTTTATTTCTTAATATACTGTCTACTGAATATAACACTTGATCTCTAATTTGGTTAACATGCTGTATATTAGATTTGTTACTCTTTTCTATATCTCTTTTATTTCTTAATATACTGTCTACTGAATATAACACTTGATCTCTAATTTGGTTAACATGCTGTATATTAGATTTGTTACTCTTTTCTATATCTCTTTTATTTCTTAATATACTGTCTACTGAATATAACACTTGATCTCTAATTTGGGTAACATGTTGTATATTAGATTTGTTACTCTTTTCTATATCTCTTTTATTTCTTTGTTTTTTTTTTCCTGACTTTTGCTGCTGCTATTCTGTAAATGCACTTGGCTTGCTTTATAACTAGGGAGATCGAGGCTAACTCAGGTCTCTGCGAGACCTTTTTCTGGACCTTCCTTGCTGTTATATTTAGTCTTATATACAACTGTTTACAATTATCACCTTTTAATGTAACAACAAAATCAATAAATGAATTGAATTGAATTAAAATTAATACGAACGTGAATCAGCAGAAGGGTGATTGAAAAGGTAAGGAGTGAGAAAAAGGAAAATGAGAGGAATGGGCACGAATCTACGAAGTAATGATAAATCGTGACCAATTAAATCAGAGATTTAGTGGTTGAGAATGGGAATGTAAATTAAGCATTTAAGCAGTCGAAGAAAAATGTTAGAAGACGAAGAAGGGAATTCTCTCGAACTAAGAAAAGTACAATTAATGAAGGAGAAATAAAACTAGCTGCTTAAAGTTAAAAATAAAAAAAAACTTGAAACAAAGCTTCCAGATTATATTAAAATTATGGAAAGGACCTTACTTAAGAGTCCGACGAGAACGGAGTAAATTTTTTGATTCACTAGACGGAGAATTCATGTTGCATAAATTCAAGAAGAAACTAAGAGAAAAGCATTTATTATATTCTTTATACTGATTGTGCATATCATATATTCAAGTGATTGAAAGTAAGTGAATGTAATGATTACGAGATAGTGAAAGAGGCAATTTTAGCCTAATCTCCAGACGTTTACTTACAACAACAATCTACGAGGGGAAAACAGAAAGTAACTTTCCCTATTGAAACACTTTAGATGTACTGCATGTATTAAAAATGTTTTTGCTGACGTGCAACTTGACATGTTCTGCTTTCGGTGGCTGCAGTTCGAAGCTCCAGAGACATTACGTTCCTAAATTATACCGATTCAAATTACCTGTTGTACTGGTTGAAGTGACAAAGGAAGAAGTCCGAGGAGTCATTCGCTTCTTGTGGGCAAAAGCGACGCCGCCTATTGAAATTCACCGTGAAGTTCAAGCAGCAGATCATGTCGATGCAATTGAGGATTACTTACGTGAAGATCGCCGTGTGACACTACATCACCTGGAAGGAAACTTCCATCTTTCACATGGCACCGTATGGGACATTGTTCACCACTGTTTGGGCTAACAAAAACTGTGCAGTAGGTGGGCTCCCAGACAACTGATAGACGAGCAGAAGAATAACCGCTAGGGTGCTTCTCTTGTCCATCTGCTTCGCTTTAGTGAACATGGTGACGGTTTCTTACAGCACATCATGACCGGAGATGAAACATGGATATTACGCAACATTCTTCAGTCAAAGGCCCAATCCATAATGTTGAAGCATCCAGGGTCCGCCGTTGCCAAAAAATCCAAGGCATCCACTAGCAATGGGAAGATCATGGCGACCGTGCTCTGGGACATGCATGGTGTGCTTCTGGTAGATT
The DNA here is from genome assembly GCA_039090855.1 of Macrothele yani. Classification (NCBI taxonomy): domain Eukaryota; kingdom Metazoa; phylum Arthropoda; class Arachnida; order Araneae; family Macrothelidae; genus Macrothele; species Macrothele yani. The sequence continues at coordinate 85,796,478 of CM076998.1, read as the reverse complement.
TCACACCTTCCACGACAAGAATCAATGCTGCGGCTTATCAAACTACCCTGAAGAGACTGAAGAGAGCTGTTCGACGAGGAAGATCGCAAATATCATCCCAGTGCGTGCTTTTGTTGCATGATAACGCTCGCCCTCATACGGATCGTTACAAAGTGAATCTGGTGTGAAGCTGGAGACCCGTTGACGAGGTCTACGTCATAATGTCAGCCGAGGGGCTCACCGTGTATCCCACTCCATGTTTTGAGTAGCATTCTCCGTAAGCTGTGAGAACTACTGTAACGTACTACAGAGGGGAAAGCATGTTTCAAGACGACAACTCTGCAGCGAGACATTCTGTCCGCGTAGCTCAGTTGGGAGAGCTACTTACTCCGGAGTGAGGGGACACGGTTTCGATGTCGTCTCGGACAAATTTGTGCTTTCACATTGGCGCCCGATTGTGGAAAATGGATCCATTAGCCGTTGGGTTCTTCGAAAAATGTGTGATGTTTGTTCCACACATTGTTTGGAATTAATGAAAAATTCTTACTTCGCTTCAAAGAAAAAACAAAATAAAATTAAGAGAGAGATGATTTCCGTCGCGAACAAATTTGTGTTTTCACCCTACGTTCAAAGATTTAGTGGTTGAGAATGGAATGCGTAAATTCTAGGTATGAGAATGTACGATTTACGTGTTTTCATTTGAATTGCAAAACTCAGCTTAAAGATATACAAGTTAGTAAAATCATGCAATGCATTGATTATAATACTCTTTCCAACATACCAGAAATAATTACTGAAGTTATCACTCAAGTTATGAGAATAATGGCTGTGGAATAAATCTCGGTCCTGTGCCCTGACCTTTGAATCCATTTCGATGATATTCAACAGAACCAGTTCAGTATACCTCCGAAATAACATGATAAAGTTTTGTCGCAATCGAAGCATTTTTGCGTAAGTTATGATGCATAAGGACTATGGAATAGATTCCGCTCCTGTGTCCTAACCTTTGACCCCATTTTACCCATTTTCAATAGAACTCGAACCCAGGCAAGACCCTACAGCATGCTAACATTTCACCTAAATCGAAGCATTTTTACGTAAGTTATGACGGATAATGGCGATGGAAGTGATTCCGCTTCTATGTCCTGACCTTTGACCCCATTTCTCCCATTTTCAATAAAATTTGTCGCCAGGTGGTTTTCTACCACACACTAAAATTTCATCGAAATCGAACTTTTTTACGTTAGTTAGGAGGCATAAGAGCAGTGGAATGGATCCGGCTCCTATGTACTGACCTTTGACCCCATTTCGTTCACTTTAAATAGGGTACCTTCCCAGGAGATCCCCTACTAGATACTAAAATCTCATCGAGATCGAACGATTGTTACGCGAGTTATTGTGCGGACGGACCATCGCTCGCCGCAAGAGTGTGACGTCATAAAACTTTAATAGGATCCACTCACAACGCGTGACGTAATGAGACAGATGGCTTGACCGCGCGCCAACATTCTCAAACGTGGCGAGATTGTGACGTCATAAGATTTTTAAGCATTGGTAACATTAATGGAATAATGGAACAACGCCATCACTAAAAACATTATAATTCGGGGTGGTTATTTAACCCACTGAACGAATTCTCCTAAAGTCGAGATCAAGCTAAATCGATTTCTAGTACCAGAAAACGGTAGGTTAACGACAAAATTCTTAGAGCTGTTTTCAAAATAAAATGTACATGCAAACATAGAAGAATTGCTACTTTAAGGTGGACGTCAAGTAATTTTGCTTCCTATACTTCCAATGGAAAAATTTCTGTACACATTTACTTCACAATTAATGCGTTCCCAAGGATGAAAATTTGAGCATCGATTAAAATATCTTCATTTTATAACTTGTAATACTTAATATTTTCTAAAACATAACCATAATTATGCAATTCAACATTTGTTTGTCTACTGACGTCATGAAACCACAGGTCGCGCCATCTTTTTCTGGACAATTAATGCGTTCACAAGGATGAAAATTTCAAAATTGATTAAAATAGCTTCATTTCATAACTTGGAATACTTAATATTTTCTATACCATAACCGTAATTATGCAATCCAACATTTTTTTGCCCACTGACGTCATCAAAGAACAGGTAGCGCCATCTTTTCGCTGGTTTCAACACAACCAATGGAAAAGTTACTGATTTTTAATATGATTATGGTTATATTTTAGAACATATTAAGTTTTCCAAGTTATAATATGAAGTTATTTTAATCGACGTTCAAATTTTCATCCTTGGGAACACATTAATTGTGAAGGAAATGTGTACAAAACTTTTTCCATTGGAAGTGTAGGAAGCAAAATTACTTGACGTCCACCTTAATAATATGGGATAAGGGCAAATGGAAAGGATCGCAATCCTATGTCCTGACCTTTGAACACATTTCGTCCATTTTCAATACGGTTCGTCCCCAGGTGGTCCCCTACTACATACTGAAATTTCATCGAAATCGAACCATTTTTACGCAAGTTATGACGCATAAGAGCAATGGAATGCATTCCGATCTTATGTCCTGACCTTTGACCCCACTTCACCCATTTTGAATAGGGTTTGTTACAAGGCGGTCTCCTACCACATAGTAAACTTTCATTGAAATCGAACCATATTTACGCAAGTTATGACGCATAAGGGAAATGCAATGATCCCGCTCCTACGTCCTGTCCTTTGACCCCATTTGTCCCATTTTCAATAGGGTTCGTCCCTAGGTGGTCCCCTACCACATAGTAAAGTTTCATTGAAATCGAACCATATTTACGCAAGTTATGGCGCATAAGGGCAATGGAATGATTCCTCTTCTACGTCGTGACCTTTGACCCCATTTGTCCCATTTCAATAGGGTTCGTCCCTAGGTGGTCCCCTACGACATACTAAAATTTCATCGAAATCGAGCCATTTTTACGCCAGTTATCGTGCGGACGGACGGACGGACGGACAAAGCTGGAGCATATACGCTTCTTCAACCTACGGTTGGAAAGTGTAAATAAGGCCTTATTTAAGGCGACGTTAGCATTACGAGAAAGGATTATCCACCCCCAAGAACAGAGTGTTAATAAGATTTCTTACTAGAGGTCTGCACGTGCCTTATTTGGTGAGCCCGGTCCGGCTCGTTTCATATATCAAACACTCGGCCCGGGCGGGTCAATTGCAGCTACTATTTAGGTCCGGCCTGACCCCTGATGTGCCATTTAGTATTATTTTGTCTTAGTATTGTATTTTAATAAATTTTGAAAATTAAGTAATGAAATGAGATATTATTGAAAATATTTAGTTGAATGTAAGTCTAAAAATATTATCTAAAGTTTTGCAATTATCGAAGAAAAAAGACTAACGCGTTCAAAACCTTTAAAGAGAGAGAAAAAAGACTAACCGCGTTCAAAATCTTCCTGTCTCTGAACTAGTAAGCGGTAACACTACCAAAATCAATCTCTATACAGGTTAGGGATAGGAGAAACAATCGGTGTCGTCCCACTTTCTCATATCAACAAACGAACACACACACACACACACATACAAACCACTCCACTCCAGAACCCTCTCGTCCCCCACTCCACACAATACACATAATACTCGCTCGGGATCGAATATTTTGGTTGTAAATAAACCTTATAGTGGCTTTGCCATCATAATAGGTACAGATGGTAAAAACACTGTGTAAAAACAGACGTTGGGTGTGTATCTGGGGAATGTCCGCCCATGCAGATCCGATCCGATGCTGAAGTTCCTCCGTTTTAGCCGGAGTGGTCGCTGGCATGCCAATCATCCGGAAATCATGGACAACACGCGTTCAATGGGCGACATATTCGGGAACCGCCCGGGCCAAGGAAGACCTGGTATATGGTGGCGATCCAGGAAGTCTTGGACGTGGCATGCGACATGCGGTCGTGCATTATCCTATTGGTAAGTGAAATGGTACCAAACAGTCCCTGAAGATATGGTACAACTACAGGCTCACACACCTTAGTGATGCAACGATGGCTGTTCAACGTACCGGTAATGCGGACGAGGCGCGTTTGGGAGTGGAATCCAATGGACCCTATCCCATAGTGTAGGGTGCCGATGAGGTATTGCGCAACATAATGTAGGACTCACTCTGCAGGTCACCGTGGTACCACCAGACACGTATTCGTCCATCATGGTGCTGCAAACTGAAGCGGGATTCGTCGGAAAACATGATGCCTTGCCATTCGCTCCTCCACGCGTGACACATCATTTCAGTCTCAGACGCCGGTGTTATACAGTGAAACATAGCCCGCGGCTACAGACGACGTCGAACTGTCCGTGAAGAGACTGGGTGTTGTGCCACATACCCGAACAGTTGTGCCACGGTGGTCGATATGGCTGTACGATCCATCAGAGCCATGTGCGCCAGATGTTGGTCCTCTCGTTCGGTGGTGTGACAGTGCGGTTGGGATCCCGCACGTCGGTGTGTTTGTTCCTTCGCTACTCCCTGACGCCATATACTCTCCACCATGGCCGCATGCTGTCCCACACGAACACGGATGTCTCGCAGTGATAATCACTAATCCCGATATACCACAATTCTCCCGTGATCAAAGTCAGAAACCTACTGGTAGGGCTACCGTTGTCTTCGATGGGAAATGCTACAGCTATCCGTGGCGAGAAAGGGCGAGCAAACCCACTTCGAGTGTTTAACACTGGCTCGTTATTCACCCCTCTTGTACGACTTCCAGGAGGCGTTACTGTCCCACGCGATTTCCATATGCTCTGCCCGGTTAATCATTTACATGTGTGGCCATGCTCTTCCCTATTGCCAACTTTCGAGCCGCTGGCATGCGATCTTCCTGGTGTTGTACTTTTAATGTCCAGAAGTGCATTTCAAGAAATTAAAGTCACTCGGAAAATATCCATTCAATAAAAACGAACCAGCAAACTCAGTCTTTTGGAACGATTCCTTAGTGAAAAGAATCGATTTTGTCAAATATTCAGTTCCTCCAAATAATCAGTTACAATTATTTTTCGCTAAACATCAAATGTCCAGAGTACTAACCTCCGTCTTTTTTCTGGTTAAAAGACGTAACATTATTGAGAAGTACAGGGTGTCCCAAAAGTCCTTGACACATTTAAAAAATAAATTATTAAAAAAACGCTATTCGGGATAGGAGAAAAAACATTTTCAGATATTGTAAACTTACTTCAAAAGTTTTTTCGTATAGTTAATAAACTTCAGTATGTTGCACGGAATACATCAAGATGACATTCAATATATGCCCATGTACGTGCCAAAGTTGATTCTGTAATGGATGCAATTTTACCAACTACGCGACTTTTCATTTCGTCAAAACTTTACACTTTGGATGAACAAATTTTGTCTTTCACACATCCCCACAAGAAGAAGTCTAGAGGAGTGATATCTAGATTATGGAGAGGCCATGGTATGGGTCCATCTCGTCCAATCCACCTGCGTGGAAATTCCTTATTTAAAAACATTTGCACAACCATACCCCAATGTGTCGGTGCACCATCTTGTTGCCAAATGAATTTAGGATGTAAATGGCAAATTTGAGGGCAAAAAAATTGGCAGCAAAAATCTGAATCATGTCCAAAAAATTTCATTTGTGACTGTGGATTCTGCAAAACAGAAAGGTACGATCACTCGATCAACCATTAAACCACACCTTAACTTTAGGACTACATGGGCATGTTCGACGAAGTGATGAGGATTCTCAGACCCCCAAATTTTGATATTATGGGGGTTGACTTTACCTGAAACGTGAAAAGTTGCTTCATCTGTAAAACCAATGTTTCGTAGCCGTCTGTCTCTAGATGATTTAGATTGTCCATAGCAAAGTAAAAACGGCGCGGCTTGTAGTCCAGCTGTAAAGCTTGCAATTTCTGCACTTTGCAAGGATATAGGCGGAGCTTTTGGTGTAAGAATCGATGCACTGTTGTACGAAAAATTTGCCAATTCCTTTTCGGCAGTTCGTATCGATTTAATAGGGCTACGTGAAAAAGTTGCACGAATGCTTTCCACGTCGCCTTTACCTGTGCTTGGTCTTCCACATCTTGGTCTATCAAGAAGACTTTCAGTTTCCAGAAACTTTTGTACCAATCTAAGGTGCTACTACGATTTGGAGGATCTTTCCCAAGTTTCGAACGAAAATTTCTTTGCACTTGGGTAACATATTTCGTTACGAAAAACCAACTAACACATATCGCTTTCCCTGCTGGAGAAGACATTTTTTTCAACTAAATTTGCAATTGGATCAGCACCACCTAGTGACCTATTTGAGAAACAGAAGAAAACTTTGTTAAGTAAGTTAACAAAATCTGCAAAAATTATGTTCATATCCAGAATAGCGTTTTTTAAATATTTTTTTTAAAATGTGTCAAGGACTTTTGAGACACCCTGTATAAGAAACGTAAGACAGTTCTTGAACGCTTTAAAACCATTTAACTAAAAACTGAAAAAAGAATTCCGTTAGGTTTAAGAGTAAATTTAAATAGAAAATCATTCACTAAACCGGAAGAGTACTGACACAAAAAGGTGAACCCACACGCATCAGTCTTTTTCTGCAAAAACTGTGCACCGTAGCCAAAGAACAACATAAACTGTCATCACGTTCGGGCTCTACAATTCCGAACTGTTTTGAGAGAGTTATTCCCTGCAGAAGTCGTTCACCGGAAGTGCAATGAACAAATCAGTCCGAATGAACTGTTCTAAGAGACGAATCAAAAGAATCAGTTTTCTCACCGCTACAACAGAACAAGGAATTAGAACCTCACCCAGACACGTGTCCTAACTGTCTCTATGCGTAAAAAACTGCGCGGCAGATTATACACTGCTGGCAACACCAAGAAGGAAGCATCCGATTGACCTGAAATTCGCAGCATGCGTCGCACGTGAGAGGACATGCAAACGATTAGCATTGCAGGGCATATGCAAGTCATGTGCGCCCGGCACGCCACCGAGAAGCACTATCAGAAGGGTGCACAGAAGGCGGGGTGTAAGTAGTGGAAGTGTGTTGTGCTACCGGTCCTGTGCGTGGGAAGCTTCCTGCTGCCTCGTCGCAGAATACGGCAGCAATTCCAGCACGTTTCGGAGTTTCACAGAGGACAAACAGTGGTTTATCGCTACGGCCGTTTATCGTACCGAGACATTAGCGCCCGTGTGGGACGACATCCACCCACAGTGAGACGTGTATGGAATCGGTGGGTGCAGGAGGGGCGGACGAACCGACGTGAGCGATTGCCGCAGCCGTGGCACACCACCAAACGAGAGGACTGGCATGTTGTGCTGCGGGCATTGACTGCTCGCACCGCCATATCACGAACGTTAGCGCAGGAATTAGGGTGTGTTGCGCAACAACCTGTGTCAGCACGTACCGTTCGACGTCGTCTGCAGGAGAGGGGACTTGTAGCACGGCGTCCATTGCTCCTATTACCATTGACGTTACGCCACTGGCGAGTGCGGCGGTAGGGCACCATTGAACGCCGCACCTGGACTACGGAATGGCATGGCATTGTCTTCTCCGACGAATCCCGCTTATTCCTGTAACGCCACGATGGTCGGATCCGCGTGTGGCGGCACTGCGGCGAGAGACTGTATGACGCCAGCATTATTCACCGCCATACCGATCCGTCGCCTGGCGTTATGGTTTGGGGCGCAATTGGATATGACACCCGCACCCGTATGGTACGCATCGCCGGTACAGTCAACAGCCGCCGCTACATCTCCGACGTTTTGGAGCGTGTAGTCCTCCCTTACCTGCAGGAATTGCCAGCGGCCACGTTTTAAAAGGACTATGCGGGCCCGCACGTGGCACGCATCGTGAAACAAGTCTTCGCGGCCCAACGGGTGTCACTGCTGCCGTGGCCCGCCTGTTCTCCCGATACGTCGCCCATCGAACACGTCTGGTCGCTGATCGGCAAACGAGTGGCCCGGCAAGTACCACCCGCGGCTACGCCGGATGAACTGTGGCAACGTGTGGAAGCAGCCTGGACCGACATACCCCAAGCCCACATCCAAAGCCTCTTTCGTTTGATGCCGCGGAGTGTAGCGGCCGTTATTGCCAGCCTTGGGGGCCACACGAACTATTGATGTCTGCGTGTTGTGAAAGTCGCACGGGCCTGTAAGCTCAATCGTTACATCTTTGTACTCTTGTTATGTGTCCAGTAAATCTGACTTTGCTATCTCGTGTCCTTCTTGGTGTTGCATTTTGGGTGGCCAGCAGTGTATATACCAGAGAGTTGTGGAATTTTTTTTTGTAACGTCGTGACAGCGCTCGAAAGAAGATTAGGATTTCGAAAGTTTACGGTATGGGGATTTTTTACGGTTCATCCTATTTATTCAACGGATTTTGATCTGTTTTTTTCCCGGTTCTAATTCACAAAGTATACCATTACCTTTTCCTCTGCAGCAGGAAGTATAGTACATGAATTAGTCACTGTATATCTAGGCAGCTCAGAAAAAATTCTTGCTGGATATCCGGTTGTTGTGTTTTTACTGCTGCGGAGAAGTTAAACCCCACTCTCAGATGTTCGTTACCAACCAAATGGAAACTCACCCTTTTCCAACTACACTTTCTCCACTTTCCTCTCAGAATTGGAGATACTCATCGCCATCCACCGAAAAGTTCCCTTTATGGTAATAATGGTATTCACTCCTGCTTAAGTTGTACCCATAGCAACCGAGTTCAAAGTCCTTACCGTATCACTTCCTTTGTCTCAGCTATTCCTGTCGGAACCATCAGCTCACTACCTGTGTATTTAGCTATTCCGATAGCAACATACATGTAACTTAAACTTCTCTAAGTCGTCCCTTCAGCCTCTTCCATTAAATATTGCTGTCAAGTCATCACGTGTGCAATTTTAACAGCTCATTCAGCATAAAGTAATGACCTATACCAGGTAATTGAACGTTTAATCGTACTGAAAAACAAGTTTTTTGTGACCGTGAGTGAATATATTGGCAATCCCGCTTGTGTAATGGCAATGATTAAAAAACGAACTTCCTCAAAGTTCATAACCCAGTAAATGAAACTTCTAGATATTTAAACAAAATTATAGCTTGTAGAGAATGTGGCGACATCGCCTTTCCGAAGTCATCCTTGCTGTTTGCTCTTTGAGAGCAGTTTCTACTCCCAAACGCCGAGTTAAATTCGATTGGAGAAAACGATTTAGTGCACTCTTCTAAAGGTAATGTCTACATTTTAATGCGTCATACAATATTTGCGTTCTATACTTACAGTAATCTGACTCATCTTCGTTGCAGAAGTATTTAATTTCAGGTACATATGTTTTCTTAATGAAAGATTTTACTATCAGTAGATGTATTTCAGTTCACTTGAAGCAACTTCACAGTGCTCAAGAATAGAGGAATCTCGTCTTGATTTAAGAAAAGTAAACATCTTGAGTTATTGCGTTTATTTGCTTGTGGTCTTGGATATATATCATTTTGACACAGAGCGGACGTACCCGGTTATTAAAAGCAATTCATGCTAATAGAAAGACAAACAACTGCTTGAACTTTTGAAATAATCGATCACGGGTATTTATCCAGCTCTGGTGCACTAATTCAACATGTTATAGAGTTCCCTAGGACTAAATTTGCTAAGGACATGTTAATACATTTACCTTATTTTTCGATAGAGCCATCACAATTAAGCAACGTCAAATTCTCACAGTATATATGGTTGATTACATGGACAATTTTCTGATTTATTTCATAATTCGGTTTCGCACATTTCCATTAAAGCCAGTTCAACGAAATGATTTCTGCGTAGTATAATAAAATTAAATGATTCAGCTAAATTACTTTCCAGACTTTATCATAACTTCGACTAGCTCTATTATAAGGAAATGTGTTATATAAATACAGAGTTGAATAAATGAAAAAAGAAAACAAATTTCCAGAAACAAACGCAAAAATTAGTTCAAACATTCCAGAACGGACTTGTATGCAAGATATGCATTGAAATGAAATAGATAAATTTCATTTCGGTAATTAAAAAATAAATTTTCCTGCAGCAAGAGTATTGATAACGGAATTTCAATAAACTTAAATATTACGTTCAACAAAAACAGAAACAAGACATATGACACGGATTGGAATTTTAGGCTGTAATGAAAATTTTGTCACCCTAATTCTTGTGTCATAATCCATGAATTATGTGTACCTATACGATTGATATTAAGAGTCAGCTTTATGAATTAAGACTTGAGACTAGTCGACTGAAGTGCAGGTGATACTGAAACTATACTTTCGTAGGAAATAAGCATTTGAATTTCATGTAGGAGCTCATTCCTTTCAACCTGGAGTTTTATTCGCTTAGTAATTTTTAGAGTGGGATTTTTCTTTGGAGAGTTAGATAAAGACCCTAATGTGTTGATGAAACAACCAAAAACTACGTTTACATGATTAAAACTGTCATGGATGTGAACTACATCTTTAACCTTCGAAAGCAGAACTCAAATGGGTTTTGTCTGTAGAACATATCCTTACAGCGGAAAAATTAAGAGCTCGGATGCGCAGTGGTCTAAGCAATGGCTTGTGGTCATTCTTTTAGGGTGGATTCGGACTGTCACCCGTCCCTAATTTAGGGCGGTTAGTTCAGGGAAAGGAAGAGAGGCACATCCGGAACACGAACACAATATCCATATCTCACCGGAACCGTCGCTGTGGCGCAGTAAATCTAAATGCTGGCTTCTGACTATTCGTCAGAGATGGGTCTGGGTACGAATCCCGGATAGGCATTTTTTTTTTTTTTTTTTTTTATTGGAGGTTTTTTTTTTTTTCTTTGAGGTTTAACGACCACCGTGAGCAACTCAATGGGCTATAAGCAGTCGCCCGTCCCTAATTTAGGGTCACTGGTTCCAGGGAAGGGAGAGAGCCAGTGCCGTAAGACAAACACAACATCCATGCCTCACCGGGATTCGAACCCGGACCCCTTCGGACGAATGATCAGAGGCCAACGCCTTAGACCACTACGCCACCGGATAGGCATTGATGTTATGTTTGTCTTACGGCATTGGCTCTCTCCCTTCCTTGGAACCAGTGTCCCATAATTAGGTACGAACGACTGCTTATAGCAATCGAGTTGCTCACCACGGTCGTTAAACCATCAATTAGAAAAAATGTCTCACCGTGATGCGGGTTGCATTTTGTCTGTAGAACATATCCACACAACAGAAGGAAAAATTAAAACCCCGGTGGCGTAGTGGTCTAAGAGCTGCGACATCGGGCACTTAATTTTTCCGTCTGCTGTGACGATATGATCCGGGTTCGAATCACTATATGACATGGATGTTGTGTTTGTATTGCGGCACTGCCTCTCTTCCTTCCCTAGAGCCAACGGCCCTAAAGTAGGGACGACTGACTGCCTACAGCTCATCGTGTTGCTCACAGTGGTCATACTCCCCCCTAATAGAATTAAGAAGCTTTCAGTGGGATTTTAAGTTTATGCGGTTGAATATTAACGGCTTGTGGAACTATAATATCTTCCAAATCTAAAAATCTATCGCACGTGGCACAGAGAAATGCTGACTTTCAAATAAACTACATGATAGTGTAATCGACAACTTGTGGGAAGAAAAGAGTGATCGTTATGAAACTGAATAAAACAATTTTATTTAGACGTTGTTTCGAAATGAAAGTAAAAATTGGCAACGAAAAGTTGAGCGATTCTTTTTCTTATAAATGGATGTGTGTGTCCTTACGATGTTGTGCATTTTTTTATGATTTTTAGCACGGTTTTTGTAAACAAAGATCGTGCTTATGTTATCGGTTTGTCCGTTCGTCCATCTGCCCGTCCGCCCGCCTGTAGATACGATATCTCTTCAACTAACAGTCCGATTTGAAAAATTCTTTTTGCATTAGGAAGCGTGAAATATGCGAATGATGACTTCTTATTTTGATGTTTTTTACGATGCACAATTTCGCCTCTAGAGGGCGTAAAATCTGATGATATCGAATTCAAAATACATTTTATTCCATGCAATTGCTCCTAAACATCCAACTCAAAAAAATATTTTGCCTTTCGATTCTACTCATGGCGAAAACTACTTTAGATATAGTAACTTTTTGAAGTTACGAATAGATTCTCCGCTAGGTGGCGTAAAAATAAATTGCGTTTTCCCGGATATCTCTGCTTCTAAAACTCCGATTTGAAAAGTTATTTCTGCAGCGGATACAGCTCCAGACAGGAAATCTTTCTCATATAATTTCTAATTTTTGGTGTAAAACGGTTTGGCCACCAGCGGGCGTAAGTGTTAATTTCGGATTCTGATGTATTCGAAACAAAATCTAAGCTTCTAAAGTATCGATTGAAAAACTCTTCCGTGGACCGATTCTACTCACGTCGATAAACCATTTCGGGCCGCCCCGGTGGCGCAGTGGTCTAAGGCGCTGGCCTCTGATCATTCGTCCGTAAGGGGTCCGGGTTCGAATCCCGGTCAGGCATGGATGTTGTGTTTGTCTTACAGCACTGGCTCTCTCCCTTCCCTGGAACCAGTGACCCTAAATTAGGGACGGGCGACTGCTTATAGCCCATTGAGTTGCTCACGGTGGTCGTTAAACCTCCAATCAAAAAAAAAAAAAAAAAACACATTTCGGAATATTTTCTTCTTAAAATAATGCATGGTTTCACCACCAGGGAGCGTAGATATATAAGTTATTTTTGTCAATATCTATGCTTCTAATGGTCCAATTTGAAAAAGTTCTTGTTTTCTGCACAGAGTTCTCGGTGCGACATGTATTTAATATAATTTCAAAATGTTCAAGCAATTCATTGACTTCCCGCTAGGGAGAGTAAAGGTAAATTGCGCTTTCCCCCATATCTCTGCTTCTAAAACTCCGATTTGAAAAATTCTTCCTGCACCAGATACAGTTTCCGGTGGGGAATGTTTTGATTGTAATTTCTAATTTTTTATAAAATATGGTTTGGCCACCAGGGGGCGTAAGCTTTGATTTCTGCTACGTAGGTATTTCCATCAAAATCTGAGCATCTAAAATCTCGATTTACAAAATTCTTTCGTGAACCGATACCGCTTCTGGCGATAAACATTTTAGAATATTTTCTTCTTAAAATTCTGTATTGTTTTTCCGCCAGGGGCGTAGATGTGAATCCTATTTCTCTCAATATCTCTGCTTCTAAGAGTCAGTTTTGAAAAAAAATTGAAATATAATTTCAAATTTTTCAAGTAGTACATGGAGTTTCCGCTAGGAGGCGTTAAAGTAAATTGCGTTTACCCGATATCTCTGTTTCTGAAATTCCGATTAGAAAACTTCTTTCTGCACCGGATACAGCTGCTGATAAGAAATGCTCTGCCTATAATTTCTAATATTTGATAAAGATTGGTTTAGCCACCAGGGGCGGTAATTGTTAATTGTTTGCGCCTCATGTATTTGTTGCAAAATGTGAGCTCCAGGAAAACTCGATATAAAAAAATTCTTTCGTTCACCGATACCGCTCGCATCGAAAGACCTTTTGAGAATACTTTCTTTTTAAAATAATGCATGGTTTTTCCGCCAGGGGGCGTAAAGGCATATCTTATTTTGGTCGATATCTCTTCTTCCGAGAGTCCGATTTAAAAAATTCCTTCTTTGTTGGAGAGCGTTTCCGTGAGGAAATGTTTCTCATATGATTTCCAATTTTTCGTAGCAAGTCTGCCACTAGATGGCGTAAGTTCCCGCTTCCGTTAACAACAGCATCTTAAAAACCCTATTGAAAAAATTATTTCTTCGATCAGATACTATTAACTATGCAAACTGTGTGTATATTTTCTTTCCAAAATAGCGCACAATTTCGAGGCTAGGATCGCATGTGCTTATTCTGTTTTTTTTTTCAATATCACTGCTTTTACATGTGCGATTTAAAAAAATTTCAACACCGGATGCCATTTACTTTGTAGAACACTTAAGGCTAGTATATGAGGAATTTTGTAGTTCACAATTCTGTTGGTAGGTGGTGTTTGTGTACTTCAGTTTGCAGCTGTATCTCCTCTTCTAAAAACGCTATTGAGAAATTTCTTCTTCATTGTATGCCATTCGCTACAACAGAGATGTGGAGCATTATCCCTTTAAGTAACGCAAATATTTCTCACTAGCTGCGTAAAGGTCGAACGCTTTCTCCATGAAGAATAATTTTCGCCTATTCTCAACTTTTTCCGCTAAGCGAAATTCTTCCGCTAGCAGACGTAAACATATATCATGTTTCCGTTTTTATATTTCTTCTTTTGACTATTCGATTAGAACATCTCTTTGTCTCTGGTACCTTTTTTTGTAGTATGAGAAACTTTTTGTTCGCCATTTGTTAATTTTCGTAACATGCTTTCTAGCCGCTCGTGGAACTAAGCAGGTGTTTCTGTTTCTGAATGTTTTATCGATTATTGGAACCAGTTGATTATTTTCCAAACCAGTTTCACTGATTTTGAATAGCTTTGATAAATTTAGTTCGCGTCTGAACGGACTTAAAAGACGTGTTTATTTCATCCAAACATTCGGCATCTTTCTTGTTTTCATTGCATTTTAGAGATGTTGCTTGCATTCGGACCGGGGGACTACATTCGGACCCGCACAGTATACACTGATTTGTGTAGTTGGAGGCATCTTCTTAAGTAAGGAAGCTTAATTTTTTTCCTTTTGCAACTAATTGTGTCTAATTATAGCAATTTCACGTAATTGTCGTCTATAGACTATAGATATATTTATTTATTTCACACGCACTAATATATACATTGAAGTGCCAGAAAAACTGGTACAGACGAGCTTATGCAAATTACATAGCAACGTCACCTTTGTGCGTACTCGGTTGCGTCCGCCAGTGCGTATATAAAGCGATAAACATCCTTGCCAGCTGTCAGAGCTGTTTTCGGTATGAGAATGACAAGTAATAACGATTTAAGCGATTTTCAAAGCGGTGTCATAGTTGGCGCTCTTGAGATGGGCCATAGTATTTCGGAGGTAGAAACGAAGTTCGGGTTTTTACGGACGACCATTTCAAGGGTGTACCGTGACTACAAGAATTCCGGCAAAACCTCCAACCTACAATACCAGCATGGCCGTAAAAAGACATTGGGGGAACGTGAGCATCGTCGGCTGTCAAGAATCGTTTCACGCGATAGGCGTGCAACACTCTCGCAGGAATCATCGGAATTCAATGCTGGAGCCTCAACAAGCATCAGTGTCCGGACTGTGCAACGTACCCTGCACGATATGGGCTTTGGGAGCCGACGCCCAACTCGAGTCCCCTTGATGGGTGCTCCACACAGAGCTATGCGCCTCGCTTGGGCACGGCAACACCACCACTGGACACTTGATGACTGGAAACAAGTAGCCTCGTCTGACGAGTCGCGTTTTCAACTGTATCGGGCAGATGGAAGGATTCGTGTGTGGCGCAAACCCCATGAACCCATGGATCCCGCCTGTCAACAGGGGAATTGTACCGGCTGGTGGAGGGTCCGTAATTGTATAGCGTGTGTTTAGCTGGACTTCACTGGGACCCTGGTACGTCTACAAACGTCTGTAACCGGCCAACACTATGTGCGCATCCTTTCTGACGAGGTACACCCGTTCATGTCCTGCATTCATGCTGATAAGTTGGGCCTGTTCCAACAGAACAATGTACCTCTACACAAGTGTCGGGACGCCACATTATGGTTAGAACGGTATTTGTCGGAGTTTGGGGTGTTTGGGTGTTGCCAGATCTGAACGTGATGGAACACATTTCCGATGCCGTGCAACGCGCTATCGAACACAGGCATCCGAGACCTCGGAATACACCCGAATTGTGGAACGCTCTGCAGGAAGTATGGTGTGCATTGCCTACAGCATATTTCCAGAAGCTAGTGGAGTCCATGCCCCGTCATATTTCTGCAGTCCTGCGCTCACGTGGGGGACCTACCAAGTATTAGACTGGTGTACCAGTTTTTCTGGCACTTCAGTGTACATGTGTATACTCGTGTTAACATAACAGCAAGGGAGTTGGCTTTATTTGTGAAGTTCTGACAGCTTATATGCTTTTGCGTATTACATTTATTTCTTCGTTATGTAAACACAATATACTGATCTGTGAAAGTGGAACCTTTGCTATCTTAAGCACGAAAGCTAAAAATTTTCTTCTCCCAATTAATTGTGTATAATTATAGTACTTTCAACACACTATAATGCAGAAACATACATATCTACACGCATATTTTACATACACACGTGTATACTCAAGCTCACAAAACCATAAGCACCTTGAATGTCATTTGTGAATCACAGTCAACAGTGTTTTGTTACCCAAAAAGGATTCAGTTACATCGTAGGTGTTACAAAAGCTACGCATTAACAGATGTTTCATTTGTTGACGCACTTATGATTTGCTTATCAGTATTTTGGGTAAACTCTCACGCAATGTTTCCATTGCATATTAACATTTCATGCTTTATTTCGAAGCAATTAACCACAGAACGAATATGAGCTATTTGTTTCAAGGGTAATTAATTTTTCCCAGTATTCTTGGGCGCTCTGAGTTGAAAATTGTATCGCTTTGTGTTTCGAGAATTCGGAATTTCCGCTTTGGGTTTCGAAAATTCCAAATTTTACTCCACTATGTGGTACACTGAAAATGTTAATAAACATAAACCGTAAGTATATGGGACTCAGTCGCTCTGAAACTGAGAAAATGTCAGTTGCAATGATTCAGACGTTCCTTTTGGTAACAAGTTGTTAAAAAAATGTTACATTACGTTACGCGTAAGCGTATAGAACTTACACTGCTGGCGACACAAAATGCAACACCAGGAAGGACACGAAATAGCAAAGCCAGATTTACTGGACACATAACAACAGATACAAAGATGTAACGATTGAGCTTACAGGCCCATGCGACTTGCGGAACACCCAGACATCAGTAGTTCGTGTGGCCCCCATGGCTGGCCATAACGTCCGCTACGCGCCGCGGCATCGAACGAAAGATGCTTTGGATGTGGGCTTGGGGTATGTCGGTCAGGGCTGCTTCACCACGTTGCCACAGTTCATGAGCGTAGCCGCGGGTGGTGCTTGCCGGGCCACTCGGTTGCCGATCAGCGACCAGACGTGTTCGATGGGCGACATATCGGTAGAACAGGCGGACCACGGCAGCAGTGACACCTGGTGGGCCGTGAAGACTTGTTGCACGATGCGTGTCATGTGCGGGCGCGCATTGTTCTGTTAAAACGTGGCCGCTGGCAGGTCCTGCAGTTAAGGGAGGACTACACGCTCCAAAACGTCGGAGATGTAGCGGTGGCTGCTGACAGTACCGGCGATGCGTACCAGACGGGTGCGGGTGCCATATCCAATTGCACCCCTAAGTATAACGCCAGGCGATGGACAGGTAAGGCGATGCATAATGCAGGCGTCATACAGCTCTCGCCACGGTGCCGCCACACGCAGATCCGACCATCGTGGTGTTGCAGGCAGAAGCGGTATTCGTCGGATAAGACAATATCGTACCATTCGCTAGTCCAGGAGCGGCGTTCAATGGCCCAGTGCCGCCGCACTCGCCGGTGGTGTAACGTCAATGTGAATCAAAGCAATGGGCGCCGTGCGACAAGTCCCCGCTTCTGCAGACGACGTCGAACGGTACGTGCTGACACTGGTTGTTGCACAACATCCCCTAATTCCTGCGCTAACGTGCGTGATTTGGCGGTGCGAGCCGTCAATGCCCGCCGCAAAACATGCAGGTCCTCTCGTTTGGTGGTGTGCCGCGGCCTCGGAAATCGCTCACGTCGGTCCGTTCGTCCCTCCTGCACCCACCGTATCCATATTCGCCGCACTGTGGCTACACCCCGCCTTCTGTTCACCCTTCTTATAGTGCTTCTCGGTGGCGTGCCGGGCGCACATGATTTGCATATGCCCTGCAATGCTAATCGTTTGCATGTCCTATCGCGGGTGACGCATGCTGCGAAGTTCAGGCCAATCGGATGCTTCCTTGTTGGAGTTGCATTTTGGGTGGCCCGCAGTGTGTATAGAAGTTTTAAGTATTCGTGTTTCAGTATCACTTCATTTCCATCGTGCAAGAACAGGCTAATTTATCCCATTATATAAGGCAGCCTGAAAAATTTACTACAAATACACTATGACCACCTGCCTAATATAATGCTGATATTACACGTGCCAGCAAAATAGCTGTTGTCTGGGAAGGCTTGGATGCTATAAGATTTCTAAAGGTATTTCGTGGTATCTGGTAGCAATGCGATACCTGCAGATTCTTTAATGCTCGTAATTTACGTCGTTGAGGTGCCGCAGATCGGATTTGCTGTTGCAATACAAACTACAGATGCTCGATTGGATTAATGTTTTGGGAATTTGGTGGCCACGGAGTCTTCCCCATTTTCCGCTAGCCATTCTCGAATAATTGAGGCAGTGTGCCATGAAGCGTCATACTTCTGAAAGAAAACACTACTGGAGGGGAATACCATTGCCGTGAAAGGACGTACCTCGTCTGCAATTATGTTTACGAAGGTTGCAGACGTCATAGTTTCCTGCACATGAATGATGGGACCCAGGGTTTCCCAGCAGAACATTGCTCAAATCTTTACACTCCTTCCAACGGGCTTGTTTTCGTTACTTGGTGAAACTTGGAGCCTTCACTTCCTCAGGTAAACGAAGCACGAGTAATCGACCGTGCACATGGTACAACAGAAAGCATGATCTATCGGACCATATGACCTTCTTCCTATCATTCAAGGTCCACTTTTGATGCTCGCATGCCCATTGTAAACACTTTCGACTGTGAAACGAGGTCAGCAGAGGCATTCGGAGCCGCCTATGGCTACGCAGACCCATTTTCCGCAGGTTTTGATTTACTATGTGTTGTGTGTGTGTGTGTGTGTGTGTGTGTGTGTGTGTGTTTGACACATTTCTCCCGTCACCAGCATTCACATTACTGGAAAGTCGCGCGACAGCATTCCGTCTGTTCGTTCGTACCATACGAGATAGCGTTTTCTCACCTGTAGCATCGATAAGACGTGGTATCTCCATACTTTACCGACGGTTCGTGGTTTCTTAACTACTCTGACCACTTTTGTAAAGTAATAACCACGACTGACCGTCTATACCCCATAAGCCTGACCGTCTCAGAAGTACTCTGACCCAGTCCTCTGATCATTACAATTTTGCCTTTGTCAAACTCGCTTAAGTCCCCAGCTTTTCTTATCTGAAGAACAAGAATAACACTGATTGATAAAGCTCAGTGTCAGGTGTTATTTATACCATATCATGACCTTCACACGTGACGTTCGTTAACCTACATTTGCTTCTATTTGCTTAACTGGACATAATATTTTGGTTCTTCGGTGTAGGTTTAGTTATCCTCTGGATTTATTTTTTTTCCGATTGTGGGCTTTGCCTGGTTTATAAAACGTATTATCACGGAAAAGGTTTACTGTTGGTTACAAAGAAAATCACTACTTTTTAAAGCAAATTAAAGATCTCTAACAAGGGAAACTATCGGACCTCCCGACCACAATCGTCACGAAACGTTCTGTGGTGGACAAGCATGACACCAAAGTAACAGGTGTGAAGTACTGCATTTCGCAATCCCTCGCAACCCTTCGAACATGGCTTATAAATTTGGGACGCCCTCTTCTAATGTATGCAGTCATAAAGTGTCCAACAACATTTGCCTGTTAGATATGAGGAACCTAAATGTCGAGAAAGACCACGTGCAGCACCATTAAGTTGCAAATGTCATATACATACCTCACTCTACGTCATGGTAATGTGTTGAGAGAAGGCAGTTGCCGCAACGGTTTTCTTTGCGACCTTCACATTATCATAGACACTCTGCACAGTTTCTCCGGAAAACTGTTCATGAATGCTTTTCCGTTTCACTTTGAGGAGTGATGGTTCATAGGAACTCAAACTGCTTGGTACAACTGCTGTGTTGGAGTGCCCAGTGTATCACTATGTTCAGATAACGTGTCCGACGTTTCATCTTCATCACGCCACAATGTCTGTCCTTCAAACATGTCAGCGCCTCCAATGACATGTTGCTCCGAAACGCTATACAACTGCCTTGCAATTCGCCTGTCGATGAACGTTGGAGCCGTGTCGTCCGATTGGTATATCTGCGTCACCTCGTTAACTAGTACCTGTACCACAGCATGAGGGTTACAGATCATTTTCTTGAAACACAACACAATATTTTTATGCGTACGAACAGGCCCGTGCGCTGTCTCACACTACTCACGTCTAACAGTCACTGACGTACACAACACAGGACACCGTCCAGGCATGCGCAGTATCACTCAATCACATCACACCCACATTTACATGTTGTTTGTCACTTTATCGCTGCATACATTACAGGCGGGCGTTTCACTTTTATGAGCCATATTCTAGGGGTTGCGGGCGATTGCAAAATGCCGTACTTCACACCTGTTACTTTCGTGCCGTGCTTGTCCACCACAAAACGTTCCGTGACGATTATCGTCGGGAGGTCAGATAGTTTCCCTTGTAAGACATAATACTTTCGCTTCCTTCCTGTCATGTTTTATCTGTTGTGTTTGCTGAAAAATCACCTTTTAGCCCTCTAACGACCATGACCCCAAAATCTTGTATCACTCTAAATACCATAACGCCCGAAACTGTCTCTTGTTTCACTTCTTTGTTTAATAAAACAATAGTGACTGACGGTGACTCCTGCTGAACCCTTATAGGTCGAGGAAATTTTAAGACACTCATTCTAGACAGGCGTTTCAGGCGGCTATGGCCGTTTGTAGGCACGAGCGTCTTGGGCGCTATGGTCTTTAAAGGGTTAATATAATAACTACAGAATGATTGGGCATATGGAATGTATTGGCAAATTTTGCTGTTGTTGCACTGTTTCGATCTTTTTATAATGCACAAATGAAGATGAACTATTAAGATATTTTAAAAAAGGCCATTACCCCCGGGCTACAACCTTGAACTTACGTCATTAAATACATGGCATATAATTTAACCACACTGAGCTCAGAACAAAAAAACATAATGTTGGCAAAAACAGAATGTAAGGATAATTATATTTCTTAAAAATTTAAATATGCCGCCTCGATAACGCAGTGGCCTAATCGCTGGTTTCTGACTGTTTTTCAGAGATGGACACGGGCCCGAGCACGGATGAGATATGCGTGTGCCCATGGCATTGGCTCTCTCCAATCCCTGGAACAAACATTCCTAAATTAAGAATAGGCTGGTTGCTTATAGCCAGAAGAATGCTTGTTAAACCTTTAAATTTAAAAACAAATCCAAATACACGTGTTTTGTTTGTTGTATGCGATCTTATTCAGGCGAAACGTACTTACGACAGAGTTTTCAGGGCAAATCCCGTTCCTTTGTCTGGATCACAGTTGCATGGTGCAGGTTGTAGCAGACATAAATTTTACTTGACGTCTGCTACAACCTGCATCAGATTTTACCGAAAATCGTGAACAATCTATCGAATTCCTAAAAGGGTTCAGAGTCCGATCGCTCTATGACGCTCTGCATCCCTTGGATGGATTAAAAAAAAAAGAAATTAATTAGAATACGGAACAGGAAACTATGATAAGAAAGATATTAATGCAAAAGATGAGATGTGAAAAGTAACTCTCAATCTTACAATATAACACGCGGGGTGTCAGAGAGTGAATCAGCATAGTAGCAGGCGACATGACTGTATTTGCTCCGGGAAATCGCGCTAAAAACAAACGTAAAGGAAATATAGCTTTACTATACGGTGTCGGTGTGTCTGTCAGCACCATATCGCCGGTCAGTGGAAATCTTCGCTACTTTAAGAGAAAGGAGTCCATATTTTTGCATGACACGATTTTTTTTTTTTTTTGCACTTCGCTGGCACTAGTATCGAGCACAAAATTTCACAGTACGCAGTTTTCTTTGAAATATTTGTTTTTTCATTTCAAATATAAAACGGAAATAGAAACCGGATCGAAATCGGGTCAGGAACACATTAAGCTGCCCCCTTTTGTCAGGCAAGAAATGGTCGATCCGTTGACCCGCTACCCAGTGACACGTTTCCATCTCTGAGCATAATTGGAAACCATGGTTAGCCATTTTAAATAGATTCTAAGAGGAGAATCCTAAAATGAAGCTGCAACTCTCCCGAAACTCTCTTTTTTTATTATTTTTCTTACTGGAGGTTTAACGACCACCGTGAGCAACCCAATGGGCTATAAGCAGCCGCCCGTCCCTAAATTAGGGTCAGTGGTTCCAGGAAAGGGAGAGAGCCAGTGCCGTAATACAAACACAACATCCATGCCTCACCGGGATTCGAACCCGGGACTCCTTTCGGACAAATGATCAGAAGCCATTACTTAGAGCACTGCGCCTCCGGGATGGCCCTGAAACTTTTAGGCAAATGAAACTAATACAGGGAGTGTATGCTTGAACAAAACTGAAATAGTGGAAAACATTTCTTGAGAAAATTATAGGTTTTCAGTTATTAGTGAACTACATTTCACTGTAGCAGTTTTGTCAGCTTCCGTTACATCTTACATATGAGGTTTCATGAACGAACCCCGGTTAAAAATTGAAAATTTATATTACATGACAGTGGCCAGCTTAAAACTACCTAACTTGTGCTGGCTATGACCAGGCTGCAGACACTTATAAATAGTATTTTCCTACAAATGCGCAAGGCACAGTTCAAGTGGACACAGATGTCATACATCAGAGTATAATGAATAAAAGCAAATCAAGTAGTTGAAACATGTGAGTATTCTTTAAATTTACATATAACTTAATAAAAAATGTTGCTTCTTATTCCGTTATGGTATAGTGCCAATGACAAGTCAATGTTTGGGGGAGGGAATGCGTTAATTTTTAGTTTCCTAATAAAAATAAAGTAGTAATATTACTTGAAAATGAGTTTCTGGAAAGAAAGGTGCCCCTACTTTATCTTAAACTTTGTAAAATTTAAAAGGAATAGTAAAACAGAAAACCTTTAAATGTACCTATAAATCGCTTGTAGAATTACAACAGAAAATGATTGTAGTTGTGTAAATGTGCTAATATAGTGGACCAACAAAAGAAAGTAAACGATTTGGATAATTTTGAATGTTCTTTTTTTTGTAACGGCCATCGTTGCCTGCTGGGAGAACAATGAATACCGTGACATTTGTTGAGATATAGCTACTCTTTTTATGATCGTGTCAGTATTTAAAAAAAAATTACATATTGGTTTTAAGATTGTTGCACATCAAGATTTATACTGTGCTTTAAGAGGCCAAATGCCATATAAAAAACGGGCCAGATTCTATTGAAACATTGTGGTATTGTGAAATGATTCCCATGAAGACAAAAGATGAGTGCTACATTAATTCGTTTTTCACATGAGCTGCTGACAATTTATTATTAAGCAGAAAAACAAATATCAAAATATAAGATTTATAGCGCCCTTTCTTTAAGACTTTTTTTTACGAGGCTGTTGATTGCAAATATTGAAATATATCAGCCGATTGCAGTTAATGGGTAAAATGAAAATTCTATGTGACTCTGTGACCCAAAGGATTTGTAAGAGATTGTATCCTACAATAAATAGTAGGGTGAAACGTACACCGTCGAGCAAAATGGGAGACAAAAGCCAAACTTTTAGAGAGATTTGAGTGGTTTTTGATAAATCTAAGCTCTGATTTGGTATCGAAAATTTGGAAATCTATGATGAGAGATATTTTTTTCTGACGGGTGGTCACGTATTAGGAGTCGTTTCTGTGCTGGAGAAATGCGTAACTTACGGGGTTTGTGGCAAGGCACGATCTGATCGTGTGAGGAATGAAGATGTGTTGCAGTTGTGTAATGTGAAGCAAAATGTTGTTAGCAAGGTGGAGACCAATACGCTTCGATGGTTGGGCCACGTTGAGAGAATGAGCGACGAGATGCTTACTAAGAAATTTTTTTAGTCCAAGTGGCAAGAAGAAGAAGAAGAGGAAGGCCAAGGAAATCATGGGAGGATCAGATTCAGGAGTGTCTGCATCAGAAAAAGATTGTGAGTATGAAGTATAGAAGGTCTTGTGTTCGTCGTGTGATGCATGTCAGTGAAGCCCGAGTTGTATGTCAAGATCGCTGTAAATGGAGAAGTTTGATACGGCAAAGGTAGGTAAATAATCAGTTAGAAATTTTTTCTAGTAGCTTGTATTTTTTGGTCTCTCTGAATCTCAGAGAACAGCTTAGTGATATGTATGTATGATGGCCACGTATCATATATGTTTACCTCTATATAGGATAATTGTCATTTTGAAATGCCCTTGAAGCATTTAAGTATTGCTACCTTTATTTGAAAATTTTAAGTGGACGATGTACCTGAACTAAATGGTGCTCAAAGTTTTCTGCGATACCTAAACTTACATTAATATTCACATAGCTGCCCGATTTTCCGAAAACTACAGAAAAAACAATTTTCCTCGTCATCTCATCAGTACCGCATATAAACCTGACAGAGGTGATAAGCTTCCTTTCTATCATAGTCCATGATTCAAAGCATGATGGGGAAGGGTTAGTCCCCCATCCCTAAGAATTAAACATGTTCCTTCTTAGATTTGTAGCCAAAGCCTTTTTACCAGGTAACCAGTCAGAAACGATTAGTGTTAGTCCTTCCAGTAAATCACCGCTTCCAATAACAAAGCTTAGGGGAATGTAACACTTTCTGATGCACAGATGTACTCGTTCCAGCTGCGTTCAGTCCACTTTTAAGACAGCGAATGTATTCCTTCATGCTGATTTCATCTCATTTTGCTTACCCTGAGTTAATTCGTTCCCGCGGCAAATATGGCTAAACTTCAGATTTCATTTTTTGTTATTTCATTCCAAACACTGCCACCTTTTATGCAAGTCAGAAACCGAACTTTTTACAGTATTCCAAAAAGTGCAGCTGTTGTTACAAATTACGAAATATGTTGTTGTAGTGAAATTATCAAGATCATTTTGAAAAATCAGGAACCGAGAACGCAATTCTTTGTTTCATTGGTTTATTTCGGAATATTCATAACGATATACATATAAGATACCCAATAAATAAATGTTCACAAATGTTTAGAAATGTTTGTTTATTAATGTTTAAGGGATTTATCATCGTCGTATCGGGATAAACCCCTTGAAACGTTTTTTTTCTGGCACTATTTCCGTACAAAAGGAAAGATGATTTTAAGCCCTCTAAGCTGTCAGGGAGCAAAATATTTATTTATCATGACCCAAGATGTAGAGTATATTACAGATGTGATTATTACATGTTATGTGTTACACCAATAAAATTTTAGTTGTGGCTTTAATTCAAAATACAGATTAATTATATTAATATGAGTAGACCTTTGAGTAACCTTACGAATATGAAATATGCATGATACTATTACCAATATGACAGAGCTACTTAAGCGTCCGGAACCAAACGAATTTCTGACGTATTTTATCGGATGAAAAATCCGGGCTGGGAACATATATCTGGATTGCTCCTTATTTCAGGCAATTCTACAGCCAGCTCTAAACATGCAGAAAATTGAGGCAAATTCTATTTACAGCGTTTATTTACAAAGCTACTACGAAGCGATTGCTGTACATGAATGGCTATTTACAAACTAGTGGAGGGACGTTCTATGAGCATATGAGTTATCAGTTTCTCCTGCCCAGGAATAAGAAAAAGTGAAAGTCTTTCTTATATTCGATCATCCTGGGAGGAAATTGCTATCGAAACGAAGGAAATTGAATTCGTCACACAAAATCAGAAAATTGAGCACAGCGTAATAATCTACAACACTTTCGTAATCATAGGTAGTGAAATTCTCTTTTCTGGGGGGTGGGGGAAGGGAATAACACGCACGTACGCTGTCCGGACAGCCATAGAACATCGACGTCGCCCAGGCAGGAGTTCTGAATAATTTGCAAGATTTTCGTCAACTGCCCACAGTTTCTTTACAGAATTTTCAACGACGTTCCTTTTGTCCACCATAAATCCCTCCTGGTGCTGTCTTTCTTCTCATCCTTTACCAAGGTACAACAGACAGACAGTATTGCAATTTTTCGCACTTCCCTTTTAGTCTAAAGTGTCCACGTGTTTACTAGTCTTGTATACATTCGTCTCGGCCTGTCCTACGCCACCCAGACTGAAGGAATGAGCCTCCTTTAAGAGGGCCTCCTGTATACATTCCGGAGAAAGCGTTCTGATTCACTTTTAGTACCCAAAAATAATCCGCAACAATATATTTACGAGGTCCGATCAAAAGGTTCCGAGACTAGGCCGATATACAACAAAGTACTTACGTTACTTAAGTCTGGCTATAATCTCCGCAAAGTAGTCTCTTTGGGCAGCGATACACCGCTGCCAGCGTTTTTGCCACTGTTGGAACGCTCCCTGGAAGTCCTGTTCGCGAATCGTGTCAAACACCTTCTGCGATTCGCGCTGGATCTCGTCTACGCTTTCAAAACGGCGATCCTTGAACTTCAGCTTCATCTTCGGGAACAGAAAGTAATCGCAGGAGGCCAAATCCGGCGAGTAAGGCGGGTGAGGAATATTAGTCATGCTGTTGCGGCTGCCAAACTGGCGTGTTGCTAACGCTCTGTGAGCTGCTGCATTGTCGTGATGCAGCAGGAAATCACCCCTGCGCCACATTTCAAGTCATTTACGGCGAATGTCCTCCCTAAGACGCCGCAAAACATCGCAGTAAACAAAGGACAGTGACGGTAGGGCGGTGACGGTCTGGCCCTGGGGGACGAATTCACGGTTCACAACCACACGAACGTCCACATTTTCGGGGCTTTTGCTCGTGGAAGGTTGCTTTGACATCTCGTCGTCTTTCAGTGCCGTTCTGCCGCTCTTAAAGCGCGAGTGCCACTCAAAACACCTGGTACGACTCATTGCTTTATTGCTATAAGCCTGCCGCAAAATTTCACGCGTCTTCGGTCTTGATTGGCGGAGTTTGACGCAGAATTTGATGTTCGCTCGCTGCTCTAGTTTGCAGTCCATACCAAAATCGCAGCTGTGTTTTGCATTTAGTCACCAAATATCGTGTAACACAGCTCCCGATGTTCACAGAATGACGCCACTCGGCACGATGACTCATGAAGGTCACTGCCCTCGACCGCTGCTCGCGCATCCGCGTACTGCCATCTGTTGGCGCGCTATGTACCTACTCTCGGAACTTTTTTATCGCACTACGTATATTTGTCTGTAATATTTATCAGTAATCATTGCTCTGTTTTGGTTACATGGAAATGGCACCGGTTTCCCTTCTTCGTTTTCAGCAAACGAATTTCTTAGGTGGAACAAAAAAAAGAAGACAAACTAATCCATTTCCTGAGCTCATTCTCTTCGTTGGAAGGGTTTTGTGAAATACACATGGATGAGAAACTAGTTTCTAATTGAGTGCCACCTATGACACTCAATTAGAAAATTCTGTTTAACTCCATGTTGGACCTCCTTTAGCCCCAGTTACAGAACGTATACGGTTTGGAATAGATTCCACAAGATGATAGATTCACAAGATGCATCAAATAGACACAAGATGCGTCTACGTAGACAGATTGCACAAGATGCATCAAATAGATTCCACAAGATGCATCTACGTAGATAGATTCTACAAGATGCATCTACGTAGACAGATTCCACAAGATGCATCTACGTAGACCAAGTTCACAAGATGCATCTACGTAGACAGATTCCACAAGATGCATCTACGTAGATAGATTCCACAAGAATAGATTCCACAAGATGCGTCTATGAATAGATTCCACAAGATGCATCTATGAATAGATTCCACAAGATGCATCTATGAATAGATTCCACAAGATGCATGTATGAATAGATTCCACAAGATGAATAGATTGCACAAGATGATTCCACAATTCCACAAGAATCTATTCCACAATTCCACAAGAGATTCCACGATTCCACAATTACACCAGAATCTATAAATAGATTCCACAAGAATTTATTCCACAATTCCACAAGAAATTCCACGATTACACGAGAAGTTCCACGATTCCACAAGAGATTCCACGATTCCACAGTTCCACCAGAATCTATAAATAGATTCCACAAGAATTTATTCCACAATTCCACAAGAAATTCCACGATTACACGAGAAGTTCCACGATTCCACAATAATCTATTCCACAATTCCACCAGAATCTATGAATAGATTCCACAAGATGAATCTACGTAGACAGCATACCAGGCGTTCACCAGACAGTCCTTTAACTGGCGCACATTTAACGGAAACAGAATTTGCTCCTTGATCTGTCTTTCTAACATTTCCTATTCATTCTCAATGGGGCTTAGTCCGGGCTTTGTGGTGGCCAAGGGGGATAGTTGAAGTCACTAGCAATTTCGTCCATGAAACAGCAGTCACCTGCTATACAAAAAGTCAAAACTGCAGTATGGACTTGATGGGCAACAATATTCAGATAATCCTTACACAATATCTGATATTCCATCAATATCAGAAGACCCGTTCCGTACCAACAGAACGTTCACCACACCATAACATCACCTCCAGAAACTGGAGTCGTGTTTACAAATCAAACTGAGTCCATTACTTCATGGGGCTCCCACAAAACTCTCTGCCTACCGTCAGTACAGAACAAGATGTACCTGGACCCGTCGGACCACATGGCTTTTTTCAAATCTTCCAGTGTCCAATAACGATGTTCCTGACTCCATTGTAGAACTTCCCGTTTCCTCGCAGAAATCATAGGTTTCCTTACAGCCATGCGACTGCCAGTACCGACTGTCTTCAATTCCTTGCGGGATCCATTGCACTGCCCTCATGCTGTCATAACGTGCGTACATATGGTTCGATTTCGATTAAATTTTAGTATGTCGTAGAGGACCACCTGGGGAAGAATTCTACTGAAAATGAGTGAAGTGGGGTCAAAGGTCAGGCCATAGGAGTGGGATGCATTCTATCACGTCTTATTAAAGGAGCAATTCTTGTACTATACATGTAAATTTTATTTTGAAAACGGCTCTAAGGATTTTGAAGAAAGTGGTTAGCCTACCGTTCTCTGGTACTAAAATTCGATTTAGCTTGATTTCAACTTTGGAAAAATTCATTTAGTGGGTTAAATAACCACCCCGAGTTACCACATTTTTAGTGTCGTGGCGTTGTTCTATTAATGTTTCCCATTCTTAGAAATCTTATGACGTCACACTGTCGCGATCGACTCGCGATTGAGATGCTGGCGCGCGGTCACGCCATCTGCCTCATTACGTCACGCGTTGTTTATGGGTCCTATTAAAGTTTTATGACGTTACACTCTCGCGACCATCGACCTCCTTACGTCACGCGCTGTGTGCGTATTCCGCATTATTTCTATTTCTTCTAGAACAAAATGTGAGTTGTGCCAGTTGCTTGGAGTTGATGCGTAGGACAGTATAAGCAGCGGAACGCTGATTTCGCCTGGTTTTTGTTTTTTTCCTTCAAAATTTAAACTTAATACAGCATTTTTTGTTACATTTTTGAATAGTCACTTGATGACGAGCGTATCCGCTGTGCTAAAATATGATTAGTTCATTTTTATTAATTACTATTAACAGTGTCACGTGGATGGTAAAACAATATAAAAATGTGGCTGGTCGACCCCCTACGAAACGTGCACGTTTCAACTTTAATAATAAGAACAAGAAGAATACGGCACTGTTGGAACAAGAGCAAGCGGAAGAAATAAATATGGAACAGCTTGGACATTCAAGAGCCGATGGTTTCC
The DNA here is from genome assembly GCA_039090855.1 of Macrothele yani. Lineage (NCBI taxonomy): Eukaryota > Metazoa > Arthropoda > Arachnida > Araneae > Macrothelidae > Macrothele > Macrothele yani. Next base: position 85,766,796 of record CM076998.1, on the reverse strand, counting down.
GAACACATTCCAATCTCGAAACACATGACCTTCCATTGGAAGAAGATCAGCCTACAAAAATACCATTCCGAGCAGCTAAGGCGAGGAGCACAGAAATAATGTCCGCCGTTATAATAAACCTCAATGAATCTATATCGGAAGAAAACCTCGATCGAATGCGGCGAATAAATAGACAGCGATGAAGAACCCCATGTTAACATTTATTGTTTGGTGTTTCATGTTCGGAAATAATAAAAACAATTTTAAAAAATTTCTTGCTCTAACACAAATAAAAAAATTATCATTCATCTTTGTTTTGATGTTTATTCTAAATTAATTTGTCTCTAACCGTCTATCGTTATTAATCTTGATGGTTTAGACTTAGCATTACAGTATTTGGAAATAACATATCAAAATATAATTTTTTGTGCCCTCATCCCCCTTTACCCGAGCGATGCTCTGTGTTCCTGATATTTGTCCTTATGCGTCATAACTTGCGTAAACATGGTTCGATTTCGATGAAATTTTAATATGCTTTAGGGGACTATCTGGGGACGAAACCTATTGAAAATGGGTGAAATGGGGTCAAAGGTCAGGATTTAGGATCGGGATCCGTTCCATCGCCCTTATGCGTTATAACTTACGTAAAAATGCTTCGATTGAGACAAAACTTTTCATGTTGTTCCGGAAGTATACTTTACCGGCTCTGTTGAATATCATCGAAAAGGGGTCAAAAGTCGGGTCAGAGGAGCGATATTTATTCTACAGCCATTATCCTCATAACTTGAGTAATGATTTCTGGTATGTTGGAAAGCGTATCATAATAAATGCATTGCATGATTTTAATAACTTGTTTCATGTTATGCTAAATACATCATTATTATACAAATTGAATAACAAGGGTCCCAAAATCAATTCCTGTGGGACTCTATAATGTGATTGCTGTAAAGTGGATTGGAATTGACTAATGGTGTATATTGTTGTCTTTTGTTTACGCTTTCCAACCGTAGGTTGAAGAAGCATATATGCTCCAGCTTTGTAAGTATGTATGTCTGTCTGTACGCACGATAACTCGCGTAAAAATGGTTCGATTTCGACGAAAATTTAGTATGTGGTAGAGGACCACATAGGGACAGACCCTGCTGAAAATGGACGAAATGATGTCACATGTCTGGACAAAGGGGCGTGATCCATTCCATTGCTCCTATGCGTCATAATTTGCGTAAAAAGGGTTCGATTTCGATGAAATTTTAAACTATGGAAAGGCCGAACCCTATTGAAAATGGACGAAATGGGGTCAAAGGTCAGGACATATGAGCGGGATCTATTCCATTGCCCTGATGCGTCATAACTTACGTAAAAAAGGTTCGATTTCGATGAAATTTCAGTATGTGGTAGAGAAAAACCTGGGAACGAACCCTATTGAAAATGGGTGAAATGGTGTCAACGGTCAGGACATAGGAGCGGGATCCATTCCATCGCCCGTTTGCGTCATAACTTACGTTAAAATGCTTCGTTTGGGACAAAACTTAAGTATGTTGTTCCGGAGATATACTGAACCGGTTCTTTTGAATATCATCGAAATAAGGTCAAAAGCCAAGGCGCAGGAGCTAGATTCATTCCACAGCCATTATCATCATAACTTGAGTAATTATTTCTGGTATGTTGAAAACAGTATTATAATCAATGCATTGCATGGTTTTACTAACTTGTTTAAATGATTTTTAAGTAAAGTAAGAGGCATTTTCCTTATTCCCAGAGTATGTAATTTATGAAGGAGGATTTCACTATTTATTGTGTCAAATGCTTTTATTAGAAATAAAAAGATAGCAAGTGTCATAGTATTAAGTGCACATTTTTTTTAATAATGTTTTGTAATAAAGCGATGCAATTTCTGTAGATTTGTGGGGTTGGAAATCAGTTGCTACACACAGGAATTCCTGATTCCCTGTATAAGCCTTCTCAGAAGGCAGCGATTTTGTTCCTTACAGATTGCGGTCGCGCCAAAGTTACACCTCTTCGAGAAGCAATATGAGCTATTTTTAGTCAGATTAAAGACTCGGGATATCTCACTTTTGGAGAAACCTGTCTGTTTTCAAAATCGTCGGTCCAGCCAGATGGGTAGCGACAATAAACACTTTATCGAACTCCGAAATATCCCATTGTGATCAACACTATTGACGGTAACTGACGAGCAGCAGTCTTACATATTGGATTGATGCATAAGTTCATGCCGTTTGTTTCACCGCACTACAGGAATGAAGAAGGGAAAACGGAATCAAGAAACTATGTATTCCTCCCCATTGTTTCCAATGATGTGCTAACGTCTGGATAGGTCTGCAATACCATTCTTGAAAAAACGTGCAGGTTTTGCTGCGAAGAAATCATTAAGGAAATTCTTGAGATCAACATCATTGTTGAACGTTCTGCCACGAAGGGCATTTGACAGAGATCGGAGCAGGTGATAGTCTGAAGGGGTGACATCTAGGAAATAGGCCGCATGTGGAAGGATCTCTTATTCCATTTCCTGAATGCCCATTTAGGTCATGTTTGCACTCTGAGGGTGAGCGTTATCATGTTGGAGAAGGACACTATAGCGCCGATGTGGCCGTTTCTGCTGAACTTCTCCCTCCACACGGTGGAGCTGCTCACAACAGAATGCAGCATTGATGTTCCGATTCATCGGCAGAATTTCCCAGTGAATAATGCCTTCGATGCCCCACAAGACACACAGCATGATCTTCGCAGGATGAAAGTCATGTTTTGGACGTGGTGTGGGCGTCTTGTTTGGGCTTAAGCATTCCCTCCGATGCTTGAAATTCACGTACAGGCACCAATTTTCATCTGCAGCAACAATACGTGACAGAAGGGGGTTGTGTTTCTGAGAACATTCGCGTTAACGGACGAGCGAGGAACCCCATATGGCAACACGCTGACCTTTTCTATACGTTCCAGGTGTCGCACTATTGCGGCCTGATCACAGTCCATCTGAGTGGCTGATTCGCGTGTGGTTTGACGCGGATTCAAGTGGATGAGATGGTTCAAACGTAACTCATCAAAGTGAGATGGACGACCTGAGTTTGAAGAGTCGTTGAGATCAAAACTGTCCCCTCGGAACCGCTCGAACCATTTGTGGGCTGTCCTCAAAGTAATAGCATCCTCCCCACACACAGCACAAATTTGTCGAGTAGCCTCGGTGGCAGTGGATCACTTGGTAAACTCGTAGAGCCGCCCCGGTGGCGCAGTGGTCTAAGGCGTTGGCCTCTGATCATTCGTCCGTAAGGGGTCTGGGTTCGAATCCCGGTCAGGCATGGATGTTGTGTTTGTCTTACGGCACTGGCTCTCTCCCTTCCCTGGAACCAGTGACCCTAAATTAGGGACGGGAGACTGCTTATAGCCCATTGAGTTGCTCACGGTGGTCGTTAAACCTCTAATATAAAAAAAAACTCGTAGAGGAGCAAATGTCGGAAATGTTCATTCCTCTCTCACTGGCACCCCATACCTCTGGACCTGAAAACCAAAAAACCATTAGCCACAATCCCACAACGCAGTATGATTTAGATACACGATATTACTGGCTATATTTAGATATACAACTGGCAATCTGCACCGTCATTATTGGCCTGGGAAACACACGTGAAATAAAATGGCATGAACTTATGCATCAACGCAATAGTGTCCTAGATCGCAAGATGATGCAAGTGATCCCTTATTTTGCACATACGCTGCGTAACTGACGTTTTCGTACACCTGAATTCAGTCGCAGGTATGTGTACGCAATCTAACTGAACCCATACTAGTTTTCCGACCACTGAGACCACGAAAATAAATTAATTCTACATGAATATTGCATTCGAGAACCACGTCTCCCCTATGCGGAAGTGTAAGTATTTTTCATCTTCTTATTACCAATGTATTGCTTTACGTATTCAGCGAATTGTGAGGAAGAAAGAATCACACAAGTAGACGACAATGAGTCTGATTCTGATCAAGATTTTGTAATGCGAATGAAGAGCAGTTTAAGTCAGAATCAAGTACAAGCCTTCATAGAGTTTAACTGCGTAAATTTCGCAATTTCTTCGTGCATTAGTCTTCCATTTAAAAGTAAGTGTGGTGGGAAATATATTTGCTGATATCCTTTCTCGAATGCATTTGGAACTGATCACGGTGTAAAATAACGGCGTTTCTAACATGTCAAACCCTCTCTGGTGTGGACATTCAACACCTGTGAGGGATCTGAATAGTTTTTAATGGGCAGCGCGTATAAATATTTACTCCTCTGATTAAATCCTGCAGGGCAGCTGTCGAGAATTTGAATGCAGCTCGGGTCATCAAGCTAATCAGTTCTATCGCTTTTGCGAATGCTGAAGCGCAGAACGTCAGGCATGAACAACTGTCCGAAACGTGTACTACCGGCATTAGCCACATGACAGTTTGAATGATGTGGTGTTTACGTTTATTTGAAACTTTCGAAACGCTTTTGAAGATAACAGCTTCTACACGTAATTAAATGGATGATTCAGTAGAGATCACATTTGACGACCCCAAACTCTATTTCCTGAAAGTGAAAATTTGGAAAACCATTATGCATTCTAGTGAACATACACAAGTCTTCGTGGAAATGAGGTAACATATTCGAAAACCACAAACACCAAAGGTGTCATGATACTCTGAATTAAGAAACCCTACTTTATTTTTCTCAGTTTTCCAGTATACCTTTAAAAAAACTTTATTTCAAACCTACATACGGTATGCCTTTAGAAAAACTTTATTTCAAACCTACATACGGTATGCCTTTCCCGGATGGTAATATGAAATTTGACATTAGATTTGCGATTTCAATATTCGAACTTCGGATATGTGTTCGAGTTCTCCAATTTAAGATCTCCCTCTAGCTTCACCCAGATATGTAAAGTTAGGAAGACCATTCCATCCAAATCAAGAGCCATTGGTTCTAGAAAAAAAGGAAGGCGGGTATCCAGATTCCTCAGACTAAACGTAATGTTCGTGTCTTACTCACGTTTCGAACTAAGTTACAACGCTAAAACAACTCTTCCCCTTAACAAAACTCCACCACTGTGGAGCATTTTAATACACCTGAATACATGTCTTGGGGAAACAACATAAAACGGAACATTGCACTAAATAATTAATGAATAATTTAAAAATAAGTTAGATACGAATATCGTGTTGTCTTCATTTAAGATAATTTGTGCATATTTTCTTCTTACAACTCTTGTCGTCGAAATTTAGTCAGAGAAAATTCTTTAAAGTAGTGTCTTTTTGGATGCCAATGTTTTTATTTTTTGCAAAATGTTACTTACCGGTAAGTACTCACCTAAGCTTGGAGTCCACGATTGTTTTCTGGAGAAATCGATTCATTTTAAAATCTCTTGAATTAAATCTCTTTTCCATTTGTACTCAACGTTTCTCACGCTACATCAGACATGCGCAGCTCTTATACATTTTTAACATTGCATCCTGCTCTCTTGTGCATCGGTAGTAATGGACCTGCAACACTTTCACGCGGAGGGAACTTAGAAAGTATTATTTAAGTTTTTCTTTTGTCTTAGACCTTTTTCCACTTCGATTGGATTCACTGACATCTGTGATTAGTGAATTTCTCTATTTAATGAATTTTATGAAGAAATCTGGAAACTTGAGCTAAAATACGTTAAAAAATACCTCCATTTAGCGAAGCGATTTTCTATTCAACGAAGTATTTTATACCAGCTCCGTTCACTTTGTTTCTCTTTTTATTGATTAGAACGTTGTGTTGCCACTGCTAATCAACTAATTGACAAGAATATCCTATAGTGTGTTTAGGAAACTTCCTAGATCATTGGTGACTCTGAAGATGAAAACTGCGAATGGGAATCAAAGCCTGTCAAAAGCGATATAATCAAAGCAATTAGGACGATTCTAAATGGAATTCAACTAGTTTGATAACGTGACAGAAGATATTTTTCGCTGTCTTGATAGATGTGACCCTTACAATGAAAACACATCGTATGCTAAATTCAGAAAAAAATCCATAAAATTCTTTAAAGTAGTGTCTTTTCATTTTTGTAAAAAATAGGTTTTACGTCTGTCTTCTACGCACGTTCTATAACAATACTGTATCCTATGCACAGCAAATCAAGCACATCTTGCAGGTGGTGATTTCGAAACCACGCCTCCTCGCTCGGGAGGCAGTTGTTCTTCCAACTCAACTACACCGACAAAGCATATCGCTACAACTTTGCCATCTCGACACATGCGTCACCTCTTCGATAGATATGTCACAACTGACATTAAATTATTGTTTGAATTCAGTATAGTGTAAGAAAAATAAAATAAATACAGTACTTACATAGAAGAGCTAAAGCATTACAGCCTCTGCGCTTTCATGCAAATTGAAGCAAATCCAAGCAAACGATGGTGCGCGTGAAAATCGTGAAACGATATAAATGTCGCTTGATACTGAACTCTGTTAATCAATGCTATACATGTTTTTCTGATGGAAAATGCAGCGGGCTTCATCGAGACTGACAAAGGCAAATTGCAATGCCAGACGACTAAGTCAGAGTTATTCCGAGAGTGCAAGGCTTGTGGGGTACTCACGGTCAGCCGTGATTAGTAACTTCAAAAAGCGGTCCGAGAAGGGATAAACTGAAAACCACCGGCAAGGTGCGTGGGCCGACCGCGCCTCATCAATTCAAGAAGTGAGCGAATGTTATTCCGCATGGCACGAGTCAACAAAAAGGACACTGTGGCTCAAGTTGCCGGTAATTTTAATGCTGGTGACGGGAGTAATGTGTCAAAACACATTACATGAAATCTTGCTGAAAATGAGGCTGCGTAGCCACAAATCGTTGGGAGTGCCCATTCTAACATCCGTTTACTGTCGAATGCAGTTCTAATGGCTTGCGAGCATCAAAACTGAACCTTGAATGATTGGAAGAAGGTCTTCTGGCCCGCGTAATCTTTCCTACTTTTCAACCATGTGGACGGTCGTTTACCTGGGGTCGTATTGGAACCAGGATACACTATGGGAGGAAAAGACAAGTCTGTGGAGGACGTGTAATACTTCATGCAACATCCTGCTGAGAAACCCTGGGTCTAGTTATTCATGTGTATTAAACTGGGACGTCTACCACCTACCCAAACATCACGGCAGACCAGGTGCATCCTTTCGTGTGGTAACGGTATTCTCTTCTAGTAGTGCCTTCCTTCACAGAATAATGCGTCGTGCCACACTGTCCGAAGAGTTCGAGAAAGGTTTACAGAACATGAGGAAGATATCTAGGTATACTCTAGTCTCCAAATTCCTCAGACATCAATTCAATCGAGCATCTGTGGTTTGTGTTGCAACAGCAGATCCAATCTGCTTCGGCTCAACAACATAACGTAGAGGAGTTAAAGGAACTTCTTGTAATGTGTTGGTTCCAGATACCCAAATATTGGGTTAGTGCAAATGAAATATCCAGCAAAGGACCAGCACACGTGGACAGCGAAAACGGAAAAGTAGGAAACTTACCTAGGCAAAATAATTCCCCTCGGCATCGACACGTAGTTGCCATCTGTCCGGCAAGGCCAGGATGCCGAAACAAAAATAGTCTTGTGGCTGGGACCCGAAGACGTCATCCACTGCACGTTGAACCTCGTTGTCTTTCGTGAACTGTTTCCCGGACAGGAAGTGATCCAGGAGACGAAATAGATCATAGCCTGTCGAAAAGAAGTCCGGGTAATAGGCAGGATGAGGTAGTGCTTCATAGCCCAAGGCACTTAGTGTCAGCATCGTTCGTTGTGCGACATGAAGGCGGGCGTTGTTCTGGAGCAGAAGGACACCATGTCTCACCAAAGTCGGTTGTTTCTGCAGCAATTTCCGGTGCGTGCATCTGGTGTAATTCAGCACAATAACGTTCTGCTGTGATGGTTTGTCCTCTTGCCAAGAAACTCCGATGAATTATCCCGGCTGTGGACTACCAGACAAGGAACATCATCTTCTTGGTGTGTAGGGGTGGCTTAGGATGTCATGGCTGTGCTTTGCTTAATGATTCTGCAGGTAGTTTCCGATTATCACAAAGGACCCACTTTTCGTTGCAAGTGACGATTCGATGCAGTAGAGGTTCCTGTTTATTCCTGGCAAGCACCGACATGCAGACTTCTAAACGCTTAGGCTTGTTGGAAGTTGCCAACTCATGCAGAAGCCACATGTCCAGCTCTTTGACCATACCCAGCGCAGCCAGACGACAAACAACTGTCTTCTGGTAGACACCTACATCTGCCGCTAGCTCACAACACGTTTCCCGGGGCCCGTTTTAACCATACGCAACAGAATATTGTCAGAAACAGCGAAAGGTTGGTGACCACGTGCTGCGTTTTGTAGGTCCGTATCTCCGCTTCGAAACTTTACAAACCATCGCCGAATGGTTCGTTCGTTGGCTGTATTCTCCTCAAACGCTTTGTTAACCTTTCGAGCAGCAATTCCTGCAGAATGGCCGAGTATACAGGAAGCTGATTCTCAAATTCTGCGTCTGCATGTTTCCCTAGCAAGACACGTTACGTTCAAACAAACCACGCCCGAACCGTGTTCTTCACACACGTGGTAGCTATTTATAGTAACTCTGTGACGTAATACCCGCAACACATGTGGGTGATTCTATATAGCTGTGGTAGGGGCCTGTCACCACTGCTCGTTCTCGCCGGACTTTTCATTCGCACCAACCCAGTACAAAATAATGTATAGTATCTCTGTGACGTAATACCCGCAACACATGTGGGTGGTTCCATTCCGCTGTGGTATGGGCCTGTCTCCACTGCTCGTTCCCACCTGACATTTCATTCGCACCAACCCAGTACAAAAAAATTTATAGTAATTCTGTGACGTAATACCCGCAACACATGTGGGTGGTTTCATTCCGCTGTGGTAGGGCCCTGTCTCCACTGCTCGTTCTCGCCGGACATTTCATTCGCACCAACCCAGTACAAAAAAAATTATAGTAACTCTGTGACGTAATACCCGCAACACCTGTGGGTGGTTCCATTCCGCTGTGGCAGGGGCCTATCTCTACTGCTCGTTCTCGCTGGACATTTCAGCCCAGTACAAAAAATCTAGTAAGCACAGTACAAAAAAATTTATAGTAACTCTGTGACGTAATACCCGCAACACATGTGGGTGGTTCCTTTCCGCTGTGGTAGGGGCCTGTTTCCACTGCTCGTTCTCGCCGGACATTTCATTCGCACCAACCCAGTACAAAAACATTTATAGTAACTCTGTGACGTAATACCCGCAACACCTGTGGGTGGTTCCGTTCCCCTGTGGTAGGGGCCTGTCTCCACTGCTCGTTCTCGCCGGAAATTTAATTCGCGCCAACCCAGTACAAAAAAAATTATAGTAACTCTGTGACGTAATACCCGCAACATATGTGGGTGGTTCCTTTCCGCTGTGGTAGGGGCCTGTCTCCACTGCTCGTTCTCGCCGGACATTTCATGCGCACCAACCCAGTACAAAAACATTTATAGTAATTCTGTGACGTAATACCCGCAACACCTGTGTGTGGTTCCATTCCGCTGTGGCAGGGGCCTGTCTCTACTGCTCGTTCTCGCTGGACATTTCAGCCCAGTACAAAAAATCTAGTAAGCCTAGTACAAAAAAATTTATAGTAACTCTGTGACGTAATACCCGCAACACATGTGGGTGGTTCCTTTACGCTGTGGTAGGGGCCTGTCTCCACTGCTCGTTCTCGCCGGACATTTCATTCACACCAACCCAGTACAAAAACATTTATAGTAACTCTGTGACGTAATACCCGCAACACTTGTGGGTGGCTCCGTTCCCCTGTGGTAGGGGCCTGTCTCCACTGCTCGTTCTCGCCGGAAATTTCATTCGCGCCAACCCAGTACAAAAAAAATTATAGTAACTCTGTGACGTAATACCCGCAACATATGTGGGTGGTTCCTTTCCGCTGTGGTAGGGGCCTGTCTCCACTGCTCGTTCTCGCAGGACATTTCATTCGCACCAACCCAGTACAAAAACATTTATAGTAACTCTGTGACGTAATACCCGCAACACCTGTGGGTGGTTCCGTTCCCCTGTGGTAGGGGCCTGTCTCCACTGCTCGTTCTCGCCGGAAATTTCATTCGCGCCAACCCAGTACAAAAAAAATTATAGTAACTCTGTGACGTAATACACGTAAAACATGTGGGTGGTTCCATTCCGCTATGGTAGGGGCCTGTCTCCACTGCTCGTTCTCGCCGGACATTTCATTCGCACCAGTCCAATACACCTTTAGGAATATTGTAGCTTCCACACATCGTCGGATAAGAGTTCTTCTGGTAGTACGTGGAGGACCAATATCCTATTTGGCTGGAGGTCATAATGTAATACTTTAGTCATAAAGATTTCTGCAAAAGTTAATAAGACTTCAATTTTATTGCTCTTAAATCCTTTAATAAAAGTTAGCATTAATAGTAATTAAACGTGTTACATTTTAAAATGGTATGTTAACCAAAAATTTATTTATTTTGGTCAAAGCTGATCTTAAAAGTACCTATTCCATATAGCGAGTTTTGTATATATAACACCTATTCCATATAGCGAATTTTCTATTATCTATAATTTCTTTTTCGAAAGTTATTATACCATTCGACTGCGTTATATACACGTTCCACTGCATTACTTTTGGAAAAGCTCTCTCTAATTTGAATCGCTCTTATTTTATCGTAAAGCCTCGACGCAAGGGCAAAAAAGCGATTGACTAAAAATACATCATAACCTTTAATAATAGAAAATTTTGAAAAATGTTTTCCAATATACTGTAAAAACAAAGGACGTTAATTTGAGTGTCTTATCAAAACTAAATAATTTTCGCTTTCTTTCCATTCATATTTTCGTCGTTCCAGGTTGTTTGGTTGTCATCTCCTTCAAAGGAAGGTAATCTCCTTGCTTCCATTGCTATGGGAATTGCAATCTAAATGACTGAGATAAATTTTCTTTCCCTCCACCTATTTCTGTTATCATAATATGTCCAGCTGTATTGCGTCATTGTAAGATGCATCAGATATTTGAAAACTCGAAAAACAAATAAGAATGGAGGTCCGTATGGAATACATTCTATTGTGTTCTGAAATCATCTGAATCGAATTTAACACCCATTTTATGTAGTCTGCTCCAGTTGTTGTTTGCAATAGGAATGGTTCTAGAAAGCAGACGTTTCTTTGTTCATCATATTAACAATTATTTTTTATCGTTCCTTAAGTTATCTCGACGAAACTTTTACGTTTGTCTTCCCATATCATAAATAACTATGAATACTGCATTGCATAAGTTCATATACATACAAGCTTTACTCTTAGGTGTTGTAGTGACATTTGGAATATGTCTATGAAATGATAAGGAAATAAAAGTACTTTTGAAAGGTCCTGACACAGAAAGATCTAAAATAATTTTCTGCCATTTCTTCTCGATCCTGAAATGTATCTCTCATTCTGTGGCTGCCTTTTTAGCACTTGTTTTCTTTAACTCAGGGGATACTTTTTTTCAGTAGTTTCCTTGACTTAACTCAGGGAAGACTTTTGAATCGGTTCTGACATGATTTTGTACATCAGTGACTCTCTTTCATATGAACTAGTATCATGGTTACGGTGAAGTTAGCATTGCATCTGTGTTGTAACATTAGGAGGTCGATTTTGGAATCAATATGAATTGGAGAAATTTAACTTTGTAAAACTCTGACCTTTTGTTTTGTATTCGGCAAAACATAACACATTTATTTTCTTTCCTCTTAAGGTAAATTTTGACAAAAGCATTTCATTGTATGATCTTGGTCTGAAATTTTATCATCATCATCAACAACCATGGGTAATAGTCCTGTAGGTGCCTGATGCCGTGTGGTATCAGATTTCATTCGTCTGATATTATTTTACTACTAACGCATCTGCACTTATCTAGTAATCCCATTTATCCTAGGAAATGGGGATACCAAGGACAAAGCGCGTCTGCTGAAGACTTCCTGTAGCTTATGTAAATGTAACAAAATTCTTTACATACATAAATATGTTTCATAAGGAAACTACGCACACCCTCCACTGAATTCAAAGTCATTATGATGTATGTAAAATACACTTACGCAGCGTGTATGCAAAAATGCGTGGTAACGTGCTTCACTACGTGAACTAGACAAGTGTTTGCATATTAACATCGAACCGTCTTTGCACGATTCAAACTTGCGTTAGATATCCTAAATTTATGAAACAACAACAACAAGCTAGAAATATATAAATTGCTTTATTTATTAATATCTACCAAGGTTGAGGAATGCTTAATGGGCTATCTTCATTACAGCATCTATTTGCAAATTTGTGGACAAAAATACTTTCTGATAATGGTATTCTTGATTTTTGAAGAAGGAGTGGCAAGAATTGTTGTTTCGTTCCAAATAGGGAAGTGGGTAACTCCGTGAACTAGACGAGACAGAGTTGTAGTCATAGTACCATTTTTAACATTCTATTTATGCCCTGTAATTCTAGTTTTTAATGTCCGAGTAGGTGAACCAATATAACATATATTTTCATCTTCCGGGTGTACTGCTTTTAAGGGTATACTATAAATTCTGTGTTCATTCTGTTCTTCCACACGGTCACGGTCTTTTTTAATGATGGAGAAGATGTTACTCGTCTTTAATCCGAAGTTCAGGCTATGACGTCGGCAAGAGTTGTTAAGAGAACGAGATAGTCTAGGAATAAAATCCATAAAGCCTACATATCTTGTAGAAGTAGGGTCTCTCGATATTGTCATTGTCAGGTGAGATGTTTATGTTTATATTTTTAAATTGAAATGGTTCTTTTTTGCCATTAATGTTTTCTGAAGATGGATTCTTTGTGTATCCCAAAGATCTAAAAAGTTCATTTATATACTTCTAACTTGTTGCTGTTGTTTCTTAACTTTAGGATATCTAACGCAAGTTTGAATCGTGCAAAGACGGTTAGTTTTTAATATGCATATACTTCAGCTCGATAATAATATTTTTGAATTAGACAAGTGTTGAAGACTTCTGCTCGTTAGTAATCGGAAGTGCTGTAGATCGCAATGGGGAAAACAAAGGATATTTGGAAGTTCAGTAAAATGCTTATCGTGGATACCCGTCTGGCTGAAGCAAGGATTTTGAAAACAGCACAGTTGATTGGTTTTTCAAAAGATGAGATAGGTCGGGTCTTTAATCAGTGAAAACGTAACCTTCATTACTTGTCTAAGAGGCGTGACTGTGACGCGACGACAGTCTTTCAGGAACGAAACCGCCAACGTCTGAAAAGGTTTGTACAGAGAAACAGGATCTCCTGGGTGCAGAAATTCACCGAAGCATTCAATGAAGGCAATGCCCTACCGATGTCTTAGAAACCTACTCGCAGGGAATTGAAGACGATCGCTACTGGCAGTCACATGCCAATATAGAAACCACTGATTTCTGAGAGTAACTGACGGGAACTACACCGTGAGTGGACAGTGGAAGAATGGGGAAAAAGTAATGTGGACCGATGAGTCGCGGACCACCTGTCCTGTACCGACAATAAACAAAGAGTTTGGCTGCAGCCTCGTGACCGAAAGGACTTAGCTTGGCATGTAAACACAACTCAAGATTCTGGAGGCAGTGTCATGGTGTGGGCATATTCTGTTGGTATGGAACGGGTACCCGGATATTTGTGGAAGGTCGGGTGTACTTCAAGGATTTTCGGAACATTGCTGCCTATCAGGTCTATCCTGAAATGTTGTCTTTTATCTACTTCCACGATTTTCCTGGTGAGCACTAAGCCTGGATCTGAACCCCATTGAGAATGTACGGGACATGTTAGATAAACAGATCCGGAAACCAAGTCCTCTTCCGTCAAATCTGAGTCAGTTAAAGCCCTGTCTAATGGACGTTCAGCATGCTTTAGATGTAGAGGAACTACAACTCCTAATGGAATCTATGTCAAACCTCATATGTGTGGTACTTCGGGCTGAAGGCTTGAATAAAAAGTTCTAATTCAGTGGCCGGTACGTGTAGGATTCGCTTAAACCTAATTTTCATTCGGCAAAAGCTCTGAATAATATGTAAGTTAGAAAATCTTCTGGTCCCGAGAAACTGTCCTTAAATTTAGCGCAGTGTCCTCACACCAACACATCAAAATTTTTGATGTCGTGGTGACAAGGATATTTAACGTGATAACTCGACCCACATGACTGGAAGACAGTAATGGCTTTGTGTGGGTTTTATCCGTACTACAATGGCCATTTTTATCAAGAGCTGACAGTTTTCCAATTCCTACTACACATTCCATCGCACTAGTAAAAATAGTCACCACCATCCAATCTGCGATAAGCTCAAAAAGTGCTGCTCCAATAATTACACTAACGCATCTGTTCGAACGACATCGAAATTTAGAATTCCTCACCTGAGTATATTTTCCTTTAATTTCAGAAAGGTCAAGGGAGAATGGCTAGAATTGTGTTCGGAAACAGACAGGGCCACAACTTTGCGAAATACTAAAATATTTAATGTACAGGTTAGCATCTCCGAATGCAATACATATTCGAGCATGTCGCGAATGAGCAATCACAGCTGACGACCATGTCAAATGCCGCTGTTGTTCGTGTAGAACACTAAAGAGCGCCTTCAGTTGGCATGCCAGCATTGAAACTGAACGGTTGAAGACTGAAGAAGGGTATCCTGGAAGGACAAGTCATGTTCCTTCTGCATCTTACCAATGGCATAAGGAACATGAGGCTCTGGGGTAATCTTGTTAATTGTCTTTAACACAGACAAACAAGTGATGCTGGCCTGGGAATTGTTTACCTACACCCATTATGCCCACTGGTACCCATCGGTGTACATCAGAATCCCAATGCGTGTCTAAACGTGTTTGACAGACCAAATTCAATCTTCCGTGGAAAGGTTTGCCCTCAAGCAGATTGTCAAGCCAGCAAAATAACACACCTACTCAAAATGGCTGCACCGTCACCAATTGGCTCGAAAAATATGATCACGAGTTTTTCTTCCTTCGATGGCCTGTACAAATACTGGATTTAAACCCAATCCAGCACCTCTAGGATGCCCGTTTCATCACATCCCAGATATGGAAATATACTGTTCTCTTTCATTGGGAAAATAGTGAATGCGTAAATCAGAAGCGTATGGATAATATTGTGCCATTTAGATAACATAGTGCTAAAAGAATTTATGCGCACGATGTGTAGAAATTATGGCTTTCTCCAAAGCAAAAATCAAAATTTTCCAGTGCTTAAATGGAAAAGTTTGAAGCCATATGAGAAATTTTGATAATGGCCACATAGTTCGGATATAAAAATAATCCCAACCCGGCTTTCAGAAGCGCAGATGATTTTCGAAATTAGAATATATCGACACGCCACCTGAATGAAAAATGTCAATTTGCAAATTCGCAGGGGTCTCCTACATTATATGAATGATTTCCAAACTAAGGAAAAAAGCTTTTGTATCTGACAGGTACAAATGAAGATATCTTAAACAACCATCCATATTATCGGTGCCGCCCCGGTGGCGCAGTGGTCTAAGGCGCTGGCCTCTGATCATTCGTCCGTAAGGGGTCTGGGTTCGAATCCCGGTCAGGCATGGATGTTGTGTTTGTCTTACGGCACTGGCTCTCTCCCTTCCCTGGAACCAGTGACCCTAAATTAGGGACGGGCGACTGCTTATAGCCCATTGAGTTGCTCACGGTGGTCGTTAAACCTCCAATCAAAAAAAAAAGAAAAAAAAAATATTATCGGTATCTTGCTGAAAAACTTTACTTGAAAAATGTTTTCTTGTAACTACAGTTTTGGAATGAGAAAGAATTTTCTTAAAATTGCAAATTGCTTTTGCGAGTGCTGATATCTTTCTGAATATGTAGTTGCATAACACTGAAAAACATGCAATTGTGAAATTACTCGTCATACATAAAAAACTACACCTGAAATGTTTTACACAATGTTCCATCTATCGAATTCAAGAAGGATTTGTTTTCTAATACAATTTTTAAAGGTGCAGACGTACGAAACATAAAAATACTTCTACGGGGAAAACTGAACATCGCAGATTATCGGAGGTGCGTGATTCATCTTCATTTTCGCGGTCAGCGTTACAAACCGCGAAGATGAATTCTTCGTCTGACTTACAGATGTAGATGTCTTTATGTACGAACTAAATGAGCTATTATGAAATGCTTTTAAAAAAGACTCGCTAAAAATGTATTAAAATAAAACCACTTCTCCGTGCTAAAGGTGATTAGTAGAATTTGTAATCGTAATGTATCTCACTAATAAAAGTTATGCTTTCACTTTAGGAACACATTAGGGTCATACAGTTTGGGAGCACTGTTCTACGTTTTCCAGTGACAGACTAATATTAACCCATTTATGCCTGGCGTCCTATATGTAGGACGTTTTCAAAATGCTCGCCAACTTAAACACCAGATATGAAAAACAGATGGCGCGGGGTATAACCATACGGTTATTCCCCAGGAGTACCAAACCACATGTACCCATTGTTTTCAGAAAGCCAAAACTAGATGCGAAAAGTGTGACAAAGGACTTCTCGTGAAATGTTTTAAATATTATCACACTGCACAAAGGTAGTAGAAAACATGTTAATGATTCCCTGGCATCCTACATATAGGACACACCCCTAATATTGTTCAAAATTATGAAAAAATAAATATAAATTTTTGTTACCTTCAGGAAGGTGCAATAAGTGTAATTCATGGTGATTTCTACAAGAAATTCAATATTACCACTTTAGGTTTAAATGGGTTAAACACCAGATGTATATACTCTCTCATAACATTAGAGAATCTACCCAACTGCGGATCAGTTATCCGTTTGCAACAACGAAATCAGTACTTCTACTTAGAATATGTTAGATTCAATATCAGCATCTCTAGTGATTCTGTTCTATTTCTTAAAAATAATGATCCTCATATTAGTCATATTTGTCGTTGTTGAGGTATGTGCCGTTCCAGATGATCCAATATATTCACTATAAGATTAATAGAGAACCAATGAACGGGAGAATATGTCACTGGAAGTAATGCTAGGCCAGTGCGCTGTGGTTTTCTCTTGTTTCAAAATTATTCCTCTTTCCGTTCTGCTGCGACGTCATCTGACAATGAACATGACTCATTGCGATGCTCAAATACATCATCTTCTTCGCAAAATAATTCATAATAGTGAGTGAAGGAGTGCAGGCCGCGACAGTGGTAAAGTGGTCTAAGCGATGGCTTTGTAAAGGTTGTGTTGACCTGTGCTCCGTGCTTGAAATGCGTTTATCAGTGTTATTTTGTGAGTGTGCAGTAATTTTGTGTATCTCCTGTATTGTTAACGTCTCCTGTGTCGATTGAGTCCGACCTTGACGTCCTGTAAATAAAACTTTACTTGTACTAACTCTTTTTTCCGTCCTGGCTTTGCCCAGGGTCGAGTTTAGCAGGCCAGCCATTGAAAATGGTGGCGACCGCATCTGATAGGACAGGTCTTAAGCTTGATAGCAAAGTTCCGTCCCCACTTGGTCACGTTCGGTCTTCGTCATTAACAAACGCAGCTGGTTTCCAAGCCGCGTTATCTGATGTTACCACCTCTTCTTCCAACTCTATGGATGTTGATTTCCTGACATTCTCCACCACAGTGACGTCATTTACTTCTTCAGTACCCGTTGCCTCTGGTACTTCATTTGCTCCTGCGAGCACTGCGTCTCGACCTTCCCCATCTCCGCCCATTCCTACGGCAACTCTTCCTTATGCTTCCGTTGTGAAGGGTACCAGTTCATCTTCCTCTACAGCGAAGAATTCATTTACAATGCCTCTTGATATGATTGTCACTAGAGACAACAAGAAATTACGCATCGAAATTCCGGAAACTTCAGCTGCTGGGCAAGAGGTTTTACGCACACAGAAACTTGGCATATGTTTTGATGCCCACCCGGACACCAGCCTTAAAAAATACTCCTTAGCCGCCCGCCAAATCCTCCCTAAGAGAGCGATCACCCATATGGCGAGGAAACCTAGGACTTTTCTCATCTATTTTGCGAAGCCAGAGTTTGTGGAGCACGTCTTATCTGACCGACTGCATGTTGGGGATCATACCTTACTGGGAGTCCCGCTCACGCAGCGCCCCGTACTTGTTACGTGCTACCCCGTGCCACCAGAAATCAAGAAGCATTACTTAATGGCGGCCCTTTTCCGTTGTGGAAAGGTAGTTGGTTCCTTTCCACTCTGTCTTCCGCACCAACAGACCCAAATGACAGGAATATCTTAGGTCTGCGTCTCCAAGCAAGGATCCTGTTCCCTACTATAGATGTCATTGCTAACAGCCCTACTTACCTCACTGTGGTTGTAGGGAAGCAGATTTTCCGAATCGATATCGTTACTGCCTTGCATTGTTTTAAATGCAAGGCATATGGCCACATCCAATCACGTTGTCCACATGCATCTGCGAAGCCACCTATTTCCATACCGCCCGAAGTCAACACCCCACCCTCAACACCAGTTTCTCTGGACACACCAAGTTTGAATCCACAGACGTCCTTGATTCCTGCTATTGTTGTTACAGAGGCTTCTCCCCCAGCAAATGATGATTCATCAGCAGTCTCCAAGTCTTCGATCTATACTACGGGAACTTTGCCCACCTCTCCGTCGTTGGACCCATTTGCTGCGGTGGTACCTCTACGTTCTTTGGAGGGTATTATCTCCGAAAAGGAATGGCAACCCCTCCATCGTGTTGCTTCATCTTCTTCCCTTGGATCCCCTATTGTGGAGTCAGATCTCACTGTCCTACACACACCAGCTTCTCCCGGCGTTCCCACGTTGAAACGTACTAGACAGAGTTTAATCTCGCCGGTGACGTCTTCTCCACGCTGCTCTCGTTCCCGTTCGCCAATTCGACAGTCTTTCTCTCCAACTGCAGTTCCTACATCTCTTAAGTGCCCAGCTGTTCCAAAATTATTGGGTCAAAAAGCTTTCGCAGAATATCTGGAAACTTTCCCAGCAATAGACGGGCCACTGGCGCCGTCTGATCTTTCTCTCATCATACTCAATCAACAGTGACGTCCTCTCAAGCAGCTAGACTGCGTTCAATCACGTAATGCTCAGCTTTCTACTATTATCATTCAACTTCAGAATCTACTTGCTCTTTTGCCTAAAATTGGCACAGTCACTAATGCGCAGACATCTAACTTAAAGAAACGTGTGACCAGTCTTCACAGAAGTGCTTATAGTAATATTCAACCACTACAACCTCTTTCAAGTTAAAATTACTTTCTTTCAACTGTAAGGGATGCTCCGTCCCTTCTAAAAATGCGTTAGTGTTTGAAGACATTACACCGCATGATGCGGATATATTATTGCTACAGGAGACTAACTCTCATCCCAACACCCCACACCACCGGTGGCGAACCTGGCCATTTCAATTCTACCATGTCCATCAAATTTAGTCTTCACGCAGGACTTGAGGTGGCCATCCATTTCTGTCTTCGATCCTTCATTACTGATATAAGGGTGAAACCGTTTTATCGTGACCTCCTGCAGTTTCTATCCTTCCGACTTCACGACTTCCGATACCATATCTTCAACATCTATGTTTCCGGCAATCAACAGTATGCAGACTGCCTTTTTGAGTATTTTGTTTCCTGTGTTCAAGGTCTTCCGGCCACTGATATTGTCATCTTAGGTGGTGATTTTAAATGCACCCTTGATCCATCCCTCGACAGAACGGACGGTTCCACGGATACAGGGTATTTTCTTACCCGAGCACTTTCTACAGCCATCAACCAGCTACAACTCCAAGATTATTTTCGACACCTGCACCCATTTCGTCGCCCGTACACCTGGCGCTCCTACTCCACTTCCTCCCCTACAACTGCCTGACTTGACCTGTTTTATGTTTCTTCAATTCTTCTTCTTTCAGTTATCTCCCTTTCTCACACACTGACAGTTTCTTCCAACCACAGCTGTGTCGTAATGTGTCTTCACACCGGTCCATCTCCTCGGCAATACTACCGTACTTGGACCCTTGATGATGATCTTTTACTTGATCCAACTTACATAAATTCCATTCAATCGCAGCTCCAACAAGCCTTATATACGCTCCCTTTTGATTCTTGTCCCTTGCAACACTGGTTACATGTCTAATCCAGGATTCTTCTTTATACCAAACAATATTCCCACGAAAAACGTACTACCGCCTCTATGAAGATTGATGCTGCACGCTCGATTTTTTCCACCCTAGATCTTTATTCTCCGCTGTTTTCTCATTACCAAGCTGAACTTCGTGCCTTGCTACTTCCTGTCTACCAAAAAGCTCTTCACCGCCTCAAGCTCCTTCATCTCCAGCCAAATGACTATTTATGTGAACAGGTTCAACAACTGAAATTACACAAACGTTCTGCTCATCACCTCCGTAATCTGAAATTACCCGATGGAACTGTTACTAATGACCCCACTCTCATTTGCTCCGGTGTTATTTCCAGTCACGTTTTGCTCAGTTCCAGTCAAGTTCTCCGCATGCTGATTCGATTCTTCGTGCCTTACTACATATTCCATCGCATCTTGTTTCATCTATTTCTATGCCTACCACCCCAGCAGAAGTAGTAGTCACTTGCATTACTTAACTGCCACTCGTCACCTGGTCCTTACGGGTTGACAGTTAATTTCTTTCGCACGTTTTCCTCTTTCCTACACCCTATCTTATTGCCTTGTTTTACAGCTGCTTTTCCGTTATCTGTTCATCCTCCCGCTTTTACTCTGTCTCACATCATTCTTTTTCCAAAGAAGAGGTGTCTGCTGGAGTTGGATAACTGGCGTCCTATATCCATCCTTAATGTTGACTAGAAGATGTATACTAAAATACTCTCTCTTCGATTGAACCCTGTCCTTTCCACCATCAAACATACCGATCAACGTACACCATTCCTGGCTGAAGCATTCATACTGATATTAATCTCCTCCGTGACTCATATTGCCTTGCCCACCTTTCCTCTGAACCCTTAGCCCTCCTCAGTCTTGATCAGAGGCAGGCCTTTGATAACGTGAGTCATCAGTGGCTTGCCTCTGTGCTCTCTACCTTCGGTTTCCCATCTGTCTTCATCACAGCCCTCCTTGCCCTGTACCAGGACTCAGTTGTCCATATCCGGACGGCCTCCTTCCTTACAGCCCCCATTTCGTTTCGCAAGCGCATCCGTCAAGGATGCCCTCTTTCTGGACAACTTTTCTCTCTAGTCTTTGAGCCTTTTCTTTGCTCTATCCGAGAAGAATGGCAATTCACAATTGTTCTTGCACGTTCTCATCCGAGAAGAATGGCAATTCACAATTGTTCTTGCACGTTCTCATCCGAGAAGAATGGCAATTCACAATTGTTCTGGCACGGTATCAAGTGTATGCTGCGACTTCCGGCGCTTCGTTAAACCTTTCAAAGTGTACAGGCTTGTGGTGTGGCTCCTGGAGACATCGCCCCGATGCACCGTGGAGCGCTCATTGGACTTCCACCAGTAAAAGATACTTGGGGTGCACATTGGCAGCCGGGTCTCAGCAGCGACTGATGACTGGAGACCCCTCGTCAGGAAATTACGTCACACCGCTACTTACTGGTCCAAGCTCAAGTGTTGTTTGACCTACCACAGTCGTGCACGGCTTGCTGGCACCCACATCCTATCGTTAGTTTATCATTCCTGGATTGCACAACCGCCACCAGCCTACGTTCAAACTGCAACAACATCAGCAATGCTTAGCATTGTTTGGTCATCCATTCATTGGTTATCTTCCTCAGTATTATCTCTACCTTCGACTTGTGGCGGCCTCAATATGCCAGAGATTACCATACGTTATAAAGCTCTAAGAATTTTCAATTTCCTGCGTTTGGAATTTCAACCAGACTCTTCCGCTTCCAATCTTCTGCTTAATGTTCTAATTTCCCCCCTTAGTCCCTGTCTCACCGTCCATCTTCTTCTCAAGATGGATATTCACACTGTCATCCCCCCCGTTTTCCTCTAGTTTACCATGAAGCTGTTCAGTTCCTTCGTTCTTTACCGCTCATTCGTCAACCTCCCTCTTCCACTCTTGATCTTCTTTCCGAGCCTCTTTTTTTCTCCTCTGTCCTCCATTTCCCTACTGCCAACTTTTTATTTTTCCCTGCATGGCTACACGATGGTGTAGTCTCCGTTTCCCAACTGGTCCTCCTCGATTTTTCATGGAAACCCGTTTCCGACCTTTTGCCCAGCCTCCCACCCTTGCCCGAACTCTCTGATAACTTCCTCCAACTTAAACATGCTCTTCAATCACTTTTTCCTTCCCTAGTCGATTCCTCTGGCCTCCTTTCCGTTTCCTCTGCTTCTCTCCCTTTTCCGTTCTTCCTTCCCTTTTCCGGTGATCCCCTCCTCTCCACAGCCTTTCCACCCGCACCCTGTACCGTTTTCTCCGTTCTTCTTCTGCGGTACCTTGCCCTATCCCCCCTGTTCCTTCTTTTGCACTAACTTCGGTCTGGTCTACTGCCCAACATTCACCGGCCCTTTCCTCAGAACTTAATGTGCACTGGAGGTTTTTGCATAAATTGACTGCCTGTCCCTCCGACTTTGTTCCGTAGAAATATAGTGTCATCAGATATCTGTCCTTTTTGTAACGTCGTTGGAGACGTCTTACACATGTTTGTTTACTGTCCGACGCTGCTCCCACTATTTCACAGTATGTTCCAACTTGCACATTCTTCTTGTACCCTAGAAGATTATCGTTTCCTCGGCCACAGTTCTACAAGTTTCTCCTCTATTTTACCAGTTTGTTCCTATTTATTTATCCTAGCTAAATATATTATTTTCTCTCATATGCTGCAGTTACAAGATCCAGATCCTATCACATTCTCTACTTCCTTGGTTGCACACTACCGCAGCAGGGTTAAAGCCAGACTCACCCTGGAATACTCCTTGGCGAATGATACGGCACGGTTACCCGCCTTCTTCAAAACATGGTCGCCGTGTCGTCCCTGGTTTCGGTTTTCTAGTGCCCAGACTGTTCATCTGCTGTTTTAATACTCTTAAACCTACGTCGCAACTTTCTATTTTTACTGTTCCCTCACCATGTTTCCTCCTGGAACTGGATTGTGCTTGCTTCCTGCTGATGTCACCTTTTGTACACAGTTCTCTTCATGCTCACAGTGACTCTCTGCCACCAGAGATTCCCATGTCACTAGAACTGCGCAAATTACTTCTACAAATTGATTCGCTCCAGTGATGTTCCAAGACTTCAATGAACAATTATCCCAGAGCTACTGCTGTTTACAGCAAATAATGCAATGCCTGTCATTGCGCATTTGTACAATTACCATTTCATTGTAAATATCTACATTTTGTTTTATTTCTCCTTCTCTCACACTACGTGTGAGGTTGGGAATGTTCTGTTGTAATTCTTTTAAGTGAATAAAAGCGAATATTGAAACTAAGCTATGGCCTCTGATCATTCGTCCGAAAGGGGTCCAGGTTCGAATCCCGGTGAGGCATGGATGTTGTGTAATTATGGACGGGCGACTGCTTATAGCTCATTGAGTTGCTCACGGTGGTCGTTAAACCTCCAATGAAAATAAAGAAGAAGGCGTATAGTACTTACAAAATGTTACGGAAGGAATTCACCACCAGTATATATTTTCTTCCACCAGTATATATATATATATTTTAGCACCCACCAGACCATGTACATTGCTTTGAGAAAAAAAAATTTCTTTTTGATTCATCCATGAGTATATTTTTTTCTTTTCTTTAGCATCCGCCGCCAGTCAATGTACATTGCTTTGAGAAAAATTATTTTTTTTTTATTCATCCATCAGTATATTTTTTTCTTTTCTTTAGCATCCGCTGCCAGTCAATGTACATTGCTTTGAGAAAAACTATTTTTCTTTTTGTTCCATCTACCAGCATATTTTTTTCTTTTCTTTAGCATCCACCAGTCCATGTACATTGCTTTGAGAAAAACTATTTTTCTTTTTGATCCATCCACCAGTATATTTTTAGCACGTATTTTGTAAATAAAGATCGTGCTTATGTTACCGGTTTGTCCGTCCGTCCGTCCGTCTGTAACCACGATATCTCTGCAACTGGGAAGCTTGATATATGCGAGAATGATGATCCTTTATTTCGTTTTTTTTACGATAAACAATTTCGCCGCTAGGGGCGTAAATGCAGATGATGTCGAATTCAAAAATACGTTTTATTTCGCATATTTGCTTCTAAACATACGATTGAATAAATTGTATTATCTTTCGGTCCCATTTATGTCGAAGAGTATTTTAGATATAATTACTTTTTCAAATTACGCATAGATTTTCCGCCAGTGGGCGTAAAGGTAAATTACATTTTTCCCGATAACTCTTCTTCTAAAACTCCGATTTGAAATTTTGTTTCTTCAGCGGATACATCTCCTGATGGAAAATGTTTTGCATATAATTTCAAATGTTTCGTAAAGAATATTTTAACCACCAGGGGGCATAAGTGTTAATTTTTGCTTTTGATGTAATTACCATAAAATCTGAGCTTGTAAAATATTGATTGAAAAAATTATTTCGTGGACTGATGCCACTCATATCGATAAACATTTTCGGAATTTTTTCTTCTTAAAATATTCCACAGTTTCTTTGCCAGGGGGCGTAGATATATATCTTATTTTTATCAATATCTTACTTCTAGAAGTCCGATTTGAAAAATTCGTTCTTTGTTGGATAGTGTTTCCAGTGTGACATGTTTTGCATATAACTTCAAAATTTTCAAGTAATTCATAGACTTTCTGCTAGGGGGCATATAGGTAAATTGTGTTTCTCCCTATATCTCTGCTCCTAAATCTCCGATTTGAAAAAATTCTTTCTGCACCGGATACAGCTCCTGATGGGAAATCGTTTGCACATAATTTCTAATTTTTGTAATAAAATTGTTTAGCCACCAGGAGGCGCAAATCTTAATTTCCGCTTCTGATGTATTTGCAGCAAAATATGAGCTTTATATTCTTCATTGAAAAAATTCGTCGTTTGTAGACAAATAGTACTCATATCGACAAACCTTTTAGAAACATTTTCTTTTTAAAATAATCAATGATTTCTACGCTAGGGGGCGTAGATGTATATTTATTTTTGGCAATATCTCTACTTCTAATAGTCTGATTTGAAAAATTCCTTCTTTGTTCGATAGTATTTTAGGTGTGACATGTTTTTCATATAATTTCAAAATTTTCAAATAATTCATAGACTTTCCGCTAGCGGGCGTAATGGTAAATTGCACCTCCCCCTATATCCCTGCTTCTAAATCTCCGATTTGAAAAATTCTTTCTGCACTGGATACAGCTCCTGATGGGAAATCTTTTGCACACAACGTCTAATACTTGAAAAAATGCTTTGGCTACCAGGTGGCGTAAGTCTAAATTTCCGCTTCTGATGTTTTTGCAGCAAAATATGAGCTTCTAAAATCTCGATTGGAAAAAGTGGTTTGTTCACCGATACTACTCATGTCGACAAACCTTTTAGGAACATTTTCTTTTTGAAATAATGCATGGCTTCTACGCCAGGGTGCGTCGTTGTAAATCTTATTTTTGTCAATATCTGTACTTCTAGGAGTCCGATTTGAAAAATTCCTTCTTTGTTGGATAGTGTTTCCGGTCCGAAATGTTTTTCCTATAAATTCAAATTTTTCAAGTAAATCATAGACTTTCCGCTAGGGGGCACAAAGGTTAAATTTGTTTTCTGCGTTATTTCTGCTTCTAAAACTCCGATTTGAAAAATTCTTCCTGTATCGCATACAAGACCTGATGGAAAATATTTTTCACGTAATTTCTAATGTTTGGTAAAGAATGGTTTGGCCACCAGGGGGCATAAGTGTTAATTTCTGCTTCTGATGTATTTGTAGCCAAATCTGGGCTCCTGAAAATTCGACTAACCCGGAAAAAATCTACTGCTCACCCGCAAAAATCTTTTGAGATTACTTTCTTCCTAAAATAATACATGGTTTTCCCACTATGTAACGTAAAGACACGTCTTATTTTTGTCGATATCTCTGTTTCTAAGTGTCCGATTTGAAAAATTCTTTCTATGTTGAAGATCGTTTCTGGTGCGAAATGTTTCTCATATAAATTCATGTTTTTCTTAACGAACAAGTCTGCAACCAAAGGGCGTAAGCTCACAATTTCGTTTACAGCAATATCTGAGGGATTAAAAACCCGATTGAAAAATTTCTTTCTTCGTCAGATACTATTGTTTTCCATACCGTTTCCATTGACTTTGAATAGCTTTGATAAATTTAATTTGCGGCAGAACGGATTCAAAGGACGTGCCTATGATATCCGAAAATTCGGTGTCATCTTTCTTGTTTTTCTTTTCTTTAGCATCCGCCAGTCAATGTACATTGCTTTGAGAAAAAAATGTATTGATCCATCCACCAGTATATTTTTTTCTTTTAGTTAGCATCCTCCAGTCCATGTACATTGCTTTGAGAAAAACTGTCTTTCTTTTTGATCCATCCACCAGTATATTTTTTTCTATTCTTTAGCATCCGCCAGTCAATGCACATTGCTTTGAGAAAAAAATTATTGATCCATCCACCAGTATATTTTTTTCTTTTAGTTAGCATACACCAGTCCATGTACATTGCTTTGAGAAAAACTGTTTTTCTTTTTGATCCATCCACCAGTATGTTTTTTTCTTTTCTTTAGCGTCCACCACCAGTCCATGTACATTGCTTTGAGAAAAACTGTTTTTCTTTTTGATCCATCCACTAGTATATTTTTTTCTTTTCTTTAGCATCCGCCAGTCAATGTACATTGCTTTGAGAAAAAAATATTGATCCATCCACCAGTATATTTTTTTCTTTTAGTTAGCATCCACCAGTCCATGTACATTGCTTTGAGAAAAACTGTTTTTTTTTTTGATTCATTCACCAGTATATTTTTTTCTTTTTTTAGCATCCACCAGTCAATGTACATTGCTTTGAGAAAAACTGTTTTTCTTTTTGATCCATCCACCAGTATATTTTTTTCTTTTCTTTAGCATCCACCAGGCCATGCACATTGCTTTGAGAAAAACTGTTTTTCTTTTGATCCATCCACCAGTATGTTTTTTTTTTCTTTTAGTTAGCATCCACCAGTCCATGTACATTGCTTTGAGAAAAACTGTTTTTCTTTTTGATCCATCCACCAGTATGTTTTTTTCTTTTCTTTAGCGTCCACCACCAGTCCATGTACATTGCTTTGAGAAAAACTGTTTTTCTTTTTGATCCATCCACCAGTATATTTTTTTCTTTTCTTTAGCATCCGCCAGTCAATGCACATTACTTTGAGAAAAAAATTATTGATCCATCCACCAGTATATTTTTTTCTTTTAGTTAGCATACACCAGTCCATGTACATTGCTTTGAGAAAAACTGTTTTTCTTTTGATCCATCCACCAGTATGTTTTTTTCTTTTCTTTAGCGTCCACCACCAGTCCATGTACATTGCTTTGAGAAAAACTGTTTTTCTTTTTGATCCATCCACCAGTATATTTTTTTCTTTTCTTTAGCATCCGCCAGTCAATGCACATTACTTTGAGAAAAAAAAATTATTGATCCATCCACCAGTATATTTTTTTCTTTTAGTTAGCATACACCAGTCCATGTACATTGCTTTGAGAAAAACTGTTTTTCTTTTTGATCCATCCACCAGTATGTTTTTTTTTCTTTTCTTTAGCGTCCACCACCAGTCCATGTACATTGCTTTGAGAAAAACTGTTTTTCTTTTTGATCCATCCACCAGTATATTTTTTTCTTTTCTTTAGGATCCACCAGGCCATGCACATTGCTTTGAGAAAAACTGTTTTTCTTTTGATCCATCCACCAGTATGTTTTTTTCTTTTAGTTAGCATCCACCAGTCCATGTACATTGCTTTGAGAAAAACTGTTTTTCTTTTTGATCCATCCACCAGTATATTTTTTTCTTTTTTTAGCATCCACCAGTCAATGTACATTGCTTTGAGAAAAACTGTTTTTCTTTTTGATCCATCCACCAGTATATTTTTTTCTTTTAGTTAACATCCACCAGTCCATGTACATTGCTTTGAGAAAAACTGTTTTTCTTTTTGATCCATCCACCAGTATGTTTTTTTCTTTTCTTTAGCGTCCACCACCAGTCCATGCACATTGCTTTGAGAAAAACTGTTTTTCTTTTTGATCCATCCACCAGTATATTTTTTTCTTTTCTTTAGCATCCACCAGGCCATGCACATTGCTTTGAGAAAAACTGTTTTTCTTTTGATCCATCCACCAGTATGTTTTTTTCTTTTAGTTAGCATCCACCAGTCCATGTACATTGCTTTGAGAAAAACTGTTTTTCTTTTTGATCCATCCATCAGTATGTTTTTTTCTTTTCTTTAGCGTCCACCACCAGTCCATGTACATTGCTTTGAGAAAAACTGTTTTTCTTTTTGATCCATTCACCAGTATATTTTTTTCTTTTCTTTAGCATCCGCCAGTCAATGTACATTGCTTTGAGAAAAAAAAAATATTGATCCATCCACCAGTATATTTTTTTCTTTTAGTTAGCATACACCAGTCCATGTACATTGCTTTGAGAAAAACTGTTTTTCTTTTTGATCCATCCACCAGTATGTTTTTTTCTTTTCTTTAGCGTCCACCACCAGTCCATGTACATTGCTTTGATAAAAACTGTTTTTCTTTTTGATCCATCCACCAGTATATTTTTTTCTTTTCTTTAGCATCCGCCAGTCAATGCACATTACTTTGAGAAAAAAAAATTATTGATCCATCCACCAGTATATTTTTTTCTTTTAGTTAGCATACACCAGTCCATGTACATTGCTTTGAGAAAAACTGTTTTTCTTTTTGATCCATCCACCAGTATGTTTTTTTTTTCTTTTCTTTAGCGTCCACCACCAGTCCATGTACATTGCTTTGAGAAAAACTGTTTTTCTTTTTGATCCAGCCACCAGTATATATTTTTTCTTTTCTTTAGCATCCGCCAGTCAATGTGCATTGCTTTGAGAAAAAAAAAATATTGATCCATCCACCAGTATATTTTTTCTTTTTAGTTAGCATCCACCAGTCCATGTACATTGCTTTGAGAAAAACTGTTTTTCTTTTGATTCATCCACCAGTATATTTTTTTCTTTTTTTAGCATCCACCAGTCAATGTACATTGCTTTGAGAAAAACTGTTTTTCTTTTTGATCCATCCACCAGTATATTTTTTTCTTTTCTTTAGCATCCACCAGGCCATGCACATTGCTTTGAGAAAAACTGTTTTTCTTTTTGATCCATCCACCAGTATGTTTTTTTTCTTTTAGTTAGCATCCACCAGTCCATGTACATTGCTTTGAGAAAAACTGTTTTTCTTTTTGATCCATCCACCAGTATATTTTTTTCTTTTTTTTAGCATCCACCAGTCAATGTACATTGCTTTGAGAAAAACTGTTTTTCTTTTTGATCCATCCACCAGTATATTTTTTTCTTTTCTTTAGCATCCACCAGGCCATGCACATTGCTTTGAGAAAAACTGTTTTTCTTTTTGATCCATCCACCAGTATGTTTTTTTTCTTTTAGTTAGCATCCACCAGTCCATGTACATTGCTTTGAGAAAAACTGTTTTTCTTTTTGATCCATCCACCAGTATATTTTTTTCTTTTAGTTAGCATCCACCAGTCCATGTACATTGCTTTGAGAAAAACTGTTTTTCTTTTTGATCCATCCACCAGTATATTTTTTTCTTTTAGTTAGCATCCACCAGTCCATGTACATTGCTTTGAGAAAAACTGTTTTTCTTTTGATCCATCCACCAGTATGTTTTTTTCTTTTCTTTAGCGTCCACCACCAGTCCATGTACATTGCTTTGAGAAAAACTGTTTTTCTTTTTGATCCATCCACCGGTATATTTTTTTCTTTTCTTTAGCATCCACCAGTCCATGTACATTGCTTTGAGAAAAACTGATTTTCTTTTGATCCATCCACCAGTATATTTTTATTCTTTTCTTTAGCATCCACCAGTCAATGTACACTTGCTTTGAGAAAAATTATTTTTATTTTTGATCCATTCACCAGTATATTTTTTTCTTTTCTTTAGCATCCACCAGTCCAATGTACACTTGCTTTGAGAAAAACTTATTTTTCTTTTTGATCCATCCACCAGTATGTCCACTATAAGAAAATCGTAGGGCGTACCACCAGTCGTCCGTTGCTACAGTTATGGCAATTGGATCCAAGAAAGGGAAAGTTTTTCTGTAGAGCAAACATCACTAACCATGCCCTATCTTTTCTTTAGCATCCACCAGGTCCATTGCTTTGAAAGACCAGCTCAAAGCCAGCTGTTTTTCAATGATCACATCGGCCACCAGTATGTTTTTTTTTCTAACAGAGATTTAGCTTCCCAGTCCATGTACATATGTATAGCTAAAAACTGTTTTTCTTTTGATCCATCCATCACGCACTCCTTTTGTTCTCTTTACTGTGTCCACCACCAGTTCTCGATGCTACATCAAGTAGAAAAACTGTCTATTTCTCTTACAGATCCATTCACCAGCTACGTAGTTCTTTTCAGTGTTCAACACTGGACAGTCAATGTACATTGCTTCCTACGAACTGAAGGTGTTCGCTATCCATGCCACCAGTATATTTATTTCCGATTAAAGGTGCACCCAGTCAACACGACAGTTCCGAGAAAAACCTGTTTTTGAACTTGCTACTGATGGCCCATCCACCAGTATGTTTTTTTTTCTTTTAGTTAGCATCCACTCCAATCACATGTACATTGCTTCATAAAAACTGTTTAGGTCTTTTTCATCCATCCACCATGTCGCTTCTTTTAACTGACGCATCCATTTGATTTCCATGAGAAACGCGAAAAAATATTGATCCATCCACCAGTATATTTTTTCTTTTAGTTAACCATACAACAGAATACTGAACGAAAAAATTTGCGGTCGAGAAGAAATGTATTTTTTAATTAGATCCATCCACTAGTATGTATTTTTTGAAGCAGGTTTTACTTTAGCGTCCACCACCGGGTCCATGTAAACATATTCATATTCACAAAATCATTCCAACTGCGTATTTTCTGATATGATAACTCACCAGTATTTTTTTGTCTTGTTTGTTTGTTTAACCACCATCGTGAGCAACTCGATGCTATAAGAAAACAGTCTCTTGCCTAATTTAGAGTCCATTGGTTCCACCAGTATATTTTTTTCTTTTCTTTAGACAAACACATCAGGCCATGCCTCACCGGGATTGCTTTGAGAACGCGGACGCATTTCGGACGAAAGGTCCCAAGCCAGTATGCTTATACCACTGCATCCACCAGGGCGGCATGTACATTGAGTTACTAGTATGTCTACTTTGTTGAAAAAAACCACAAGTATGTTTTTCTTTTAGTTAAGAATTGCACCAGTCCTCTGGGAATTGCAATGCCAGAAAAACTGTTTTCTAATATTGAATACAGGTCCTACAGTATATTTTTTTACATTTTTACAGTTAGCATCCACCAGTCCATGTACATTGCTTTGACGGATCATAAACGGCTAAATAGCGCATCCACCAGTATGTTTGGTTTTTGCTTTTCAAGCGTCCACCACCAGAATGCCAGGACATTACAAGAAAGACAATGTTATTTCTTTGATCTGAAATCCACCAGTATAGGCTTTTTTTCTGTTCTTTAGGGACAAACAGGCCATGTACATTGTGCAGAATACGTAAACGTGAAAAAAATGCAATTACCGTCCGCAGGCGTTCCACGCGTATTTTTATTCTTTTCTTTAGATATGGCCACCATGGCAGGGTGATGCATACTTGATTGAGAAAAATTATTGTCATGCTTTGATCAACATTCATCAAGCAGCTGTTGGGGTAATTTATCTTTAGCATTCCTCTGTCAGTCAATGTACACGGATGAGAAAATTATTTTTCTTGTTTGATTTGGAAGGTTTAATGGCGACCAGCTATAAGAAAAATCGTAGGGCTATAAGCAGTCGTCCGTTGCTAAGTTATGGCAATTGGGATTCCAAGAAAGGGAGGAAGACAGCGTTGCTGGCCATACGAGGCGTTGACACTATCCATCGCTCTCAAGACACTACCCTGGATCCAGCGACTGTTCGATGACCATGTTGCCGTTGTCGTCCATGAAAATGAATCTATCACCGACAGCATCCTAACGGATTTCTTCCCTTCCGAACATGATGTGTATAGCTAACAATGTAGTCGTTGGCCAGGTCATAGTCCCATCTTGAAAACATCACGCACTACGGCCATTGTTCTCATGATGGCCAGCCCATACCATGCTACATCAAGTCGGATATCGGTCCCTTTCTCTGTACCTGTTTACAGCTGGACAATATGCGAGCCTACCACTATCACTGGCCAGATCAAGATTCGTCCTACGAATCAGATGATAGACTATAATGCTACTCTGTTTATCTCCGATTAAGAGGTGCAGCAGACCACGACAGTTCCGATCAGTCCAATTGCGATGTTGATGGCACCATTGCAAACTGTGGCCCTCTATTCTGACGCTCCTGTAATCACTCCAATCACAACAGGACATAAGGCGGGTCTCGTATAGTCCTCCTTCATACAAACGTCTGGCGCATCAGTTGATTTCCATGAAAACGCGAAAAAAATCGGAATTCCGCATTTTGCCAGTAGCTTAGCCATAAACTGATTTGCTGACCTCACTAGCTGTGCTGCGGTCGAGAAGAAATGTCTTTTTTAATGATAGCACTGGGAATGTACCGAAATCTTCTGAAGCAGTGTCGTACTGCGAACACGTTACCTCCAAGTGACCGTTTGCTACACATCTCCATTTGTTTGAAATGATTTCCAAAGCCTTGAAACAACACTGCGGCTGACGTCGAACTCCTGAGCAACATCTGTTTGTTTGTTTGTTTAACCACCTTCTTCAACTCGATGCGCAATAATACGGCCACGCGTAATTTAGAGTCATCTAGGTTCCATGGAAGGGAAACATACTGAAAATTGCCGTAAGTTCGTCACATTGATTCTTTCCCTTTCAACTTTGCGGGTTTAGAACAACAACGGTCAATACGCGTCAAAGGTCCCTTTATATCTCTTATCAGCGCTATGACGTCACGAACAGTTCGGCAACTGAGTTACTAGCATGTCTACGTCTTTGTATCCCGCACTTATGCTAATTTCCACATTTTCCTGCCTTCCATTTTACGGAATTGCTATCGTTGCTAATATGTCATACAGGTCTTAGCAAAATTGTCCGGCAGTGTAAAATCTGTTTCAGTTATTTTGGTAGATTTTACACGTATTTGCAGTACTAATTGAAAACACGATTTAGTTTTATTCTATCACGCAAGGAATTGTAAAAATAAGGATGTAATATTTTGGACAAAGTATGCATAAAACAGTAGATTATGAATTAGAAAAATGTTGAAAAATATTTAAATTACTGAACCTACATTTATACAATTGTTTTGTTCTTATATCTAATGAATCACAAATTTCTTCATGTAAACTTTCGTCATTTTTCTTCAAATCGGGCCTTCTTCGCTTACAGTTTTGTGTTTCTTGTAGTGTCTCTCTGGTACAACATCCAGCAAAAGCTGCCCATAATGTATTCAGTTTTGTGTCCTTATATATTACAAAACTGAAAGTTGCCGACATCACTGGGATTTTTTGTTTCCCTCAAGATCATTTATACACCAAATGGACATTTTGTTACCTTTTTTTTTCTGCAACCTCAGTCTTTCAGGACAAACAGATGATACCTTATGTGTAGCTCATGATTTGTGCAGGGCCCCAGGTTTCATAACAAAATATATTTTGTAAGCTTTTCTTACAAAGTCTGTAATATTTCTCTGTTACTCTTTAAATGGTTATTTCCTAACAAATGTAGCAGAAACTGTGCAGACAGACAACCCACTCTCGTGTAGTCTGTAATGTACTGAATTGCGGTTTGTAACGAAAACCACAATTCAATACATTAAAACGCAACATAAATATAACTAACTATTATTTGATGCAGTGATACAACACTAATTGGAAGCATTAAGCCTCACAGAGAGATGGAAATGGTATCAAGTGCCCGTTCCGACATTTTTGAGCTCAAGTTCCATATGTTTTGCTGCACGGTTACCCCTTCCTTTCAATATTTCTTTCTGTCCTCCCCAAATTTCATGTTCAAGCCTGTTACATAATACATATGCGTATCAATATTACTTTGGAGTTGGTTAGACCTAATCAGTAACACAAATTTTGAAGATGACAATCCGATTTTTGGCGTAAATGTGACAATGATGGTAAGTCAGATAATATCCGAAAACTTGAAAATTTCATCGTCCTGGAGTGGGACTCGAACCCGCGTCTCCCAGAAAACGCCCGGGTATGCTAACCACTACACCACCCAGAAAGACCAAGTTTCAAGTTTCCGATCAATTTGAATATAACCATCAGAGGATTCGCTAGTCGAAGCAACCGGCATTCATGTTTAGCGAATCTGGAGGTTAAGAATCTTATCCCGTGTTTGCCCGGAGAAGCAGATAAATCATGAAAAAAATACGGGATTACGCCATATAATACAAATTTTGAAGATGACAATCCGATTTTTATCGTAAATGTGACAAAGGCGGTAAGTCAGATAATTTCCGAAAACTTGAAAATTTCATCGTCCTGGAGCGGATCTTCAAAATTTGTATTATATGGCGTAATCCCGTATTTCTTTCATGACTAATCAGTAACTTTTAAACCTTTATGTTTAGGGTAAATCGATTTGTTGATGTTTTTGTTTCGGGATCTAATTACTATTATGAGAAACTCTGCAGGGCTACATGTAGTCGTCCTTCCCTAACGTGTTACCACTTGTTCTAGGAATATTATGACATACTCTATAGGGCTATATGCCCTAACATGTTAACAGGTCCGTCCCTAACATGTTACTACTTGTTTAAGGAATATTATGAGAAACTCTACAGGGCTACATGCAGTCGTCCGTCCTTAACTTCTTACCACTTATTCTAGGAAAGGGAGTGAGTGCCCGCCAGCTCTTTAACATAAAGACACTACCCATGCCTCATCAGGGATTCGAACCCCGACCCATCTTGCATGAAGATTCAAAAGCCAGGGTCGGACACCGGGGCATCCCTGACGATTTAGAAATTTTACTTTGTGGAAAACTGTACGTTGCAGACAATTTGAGCATCATTTTTTTTTCAAGTCAACACTTTGGAATTAATAACGCCGTCTCGGAGGGGTAGTGGTCAGAGCGTTGGTTTTTAAAAGGCAACATTGAGTTTGCGTTTAAGAATCCTTCACGGTTTGGTTTCTCTGTTCCTAGTTTTTTGTATTATGCTAATTCCTTACATTTTTACTTTGACTACCATCAGCGTTCTATTTCATTTCATTAGTAGTGGTCTGAATTTTTAGTTCTAAAACTATCTAACTTTGCATCATAAATAACCTCAACCCCTTAGCTCACAAGAAATCTCAGAGTTTTAGTAGCTTTTTTCAATTCATCACACAGATGTTTGATCTTAAATTTAGCAGGCAACGCGTGTGCTGTTCAGTTTAAGACATGTTTCCCTTTCGTTCTATTATTCTCCTTGGCTTTACTGTGCGTACTAACTGATTTGAGGTAGAGATAAAAAAAAATTACGACTTCTCTCATTGATCTACAATTTATTTTCAGTTTATTTAAGCAAAAATTCCGTTTCTAAAAGTTCCTTTTTTTTTAACTTCCGTATTTTCTCAGATTTTCCACAGTCAATAATTCCATTTATTTCAGAAATATCCATTTAAAGTTTTTCCGTATTTATACAGAAATTCCGCAAAATCTGAGAAGCTGAATTTTTCAGCACTTACGCCACATAATTTTTTCGCGCCGGTGATCGAACTCAGGTCCATCAGGTCAGGCCTATATACAAACCCTGCGTCTTAACCACTGAGCCAGAAGGTCTTAGGAACTGCATTCACCTTCAAGGTAAAACTAATATTGCCATGATGAATGCCTTTCTTCTTTTTTTTTTTCATTAATGCAACTCGTTTAGTCATTTTATTTTCTATTGGACCTTATCGTTTGAAGACGTTTGTAATATTTTGTTTTTGTAGGAGGTCTCATCACAAATTAAGTAATTTTTCATAGTGATTTTAGAAGCAACAGAAAGCTGTGGAACTTGAGATTTTATTAAATTGACAATGGCTTCCAACTATCTTTAAGAAAAGGTGAACTGCACTGTTTTATTGTATAATTTCACAAAATCCGTAATTATAAAATTTACTCTTGATAGCTTTAATAGCTTTTTGTCTTAAGCACTCCACAGACTGATACATATAATTATCGCGCAATTGCCTGTACAATAGTTTAAGTACTCTGTTTCTTACGGTCACATAATATATCACAGCGGGTGCACAAAATGGGTTAGAGGAGAAGAAATATCCTTTGCCACAATAACAAAAATTAATGGGATATTGCTATCTACAATATCCGATTTTACTACAGAATTTCTAAATCAGTTCCTTTGACATACGACTGAGATTTAACAGTTAATAACACCTTAAATAACCCAGCGAATCTCTCCTATTACCGGAATTTTCGTGGTGTGGAAGTAAAAACGACAACGGACCTTTTCCGATAACATACGAAAGAAATTGCAGAAAGGTTTCTGAAAATTCAGAATTTTCCGTTAACACAACTTAAAAACGGCAATTTAGGGTCAACATAAGAAAGGAACTGCGGAAAGTTTTCTGAAAATTCAGAATTTTTCGTTAACACAACTTAAAAACGACAATTTGCGGTCAACATAAGAAAGGAATTGCGGAAAGTTTTTCGAAAATTCTGAATTTTTCTGTCGTACGAAAAGCACGTGAAATTCAGGTTCCTTTTCGTCATTTCACGGAAAAAGTTGCATCGGAAATATGCTTCATATAAACTCACGAAAGGAGTCACGAAAAGTGGCTCCTGAATTTCAGAATTTTTTACAGTGAATTTCCGTCGATTTTATTCCGCTAAGTATTCTAAGCACAGTTATTTATCTGCAGCATTAAGATGTTGTGAGAGCCGTTATCACAGTGGCTCCAGTAAATTGTCATCTCAGAAATGACTCCATTTTCTCTTTTCTTCTTTATTCCCCTGCAAAAGACAAAACTAGTATATGACACGAGTTATAAAGATAAAAAAAGTCATACTTACTGTGTTTATGTAGCATCCTAATTTTCAGGAGTTTTCGTATCCTTTCTTCAAATGCAAATCTAGAAACTCTTTCTTCCGCTGTTTAAGAACTTCGATTTTCCGCTTTTTCAAATTTAGTGGTAATATCAAGTAATAAATAGATTTACAGTTTTTTGGTTAGTTTGATTAACTCTAAATTGTTAACTATTTTTAATACCTGATTAATTTAAAAAAACGTCCGCTAGCTAGCTTTCACCTCGTGTTAGTGTCTTTTTGGCCTATTTTCTGAGCCCTCCCCGTAACTAGATTTATGCTTAAAGTTTCCAGCAACTTCGTGTTATCCGCGTGCTGTTTGTCATTTCCTGGCACTGTGCGACTTCAAGCCTTGCTTTGCAATGTGTCAGCAGCTGTTTTGTGACGCCCACCAGGTCAAGAGCAAAGTAGAAGCTCCGAACAATTTATTTTCAGCTCATTTAAGCAAAAAAATCTGTTTTTAATTCCCTCTTCATTAAGAAGCCCGTTGTTTGGTATTTAACATTTTATCCTAATACCTTTTAATTGCCTCTTTCTGTTCTTTATTAAATTTTTGATGATTTTTATATAGTTATATTTCGGTAATCTGCTTAACGCTGAGAGGTTTTATTTTCGAAAAATAAAAGAAATTTGAAAGAAAATGCTAAATCGGTAGTATTTATTTTCTGTATTGATGAATATTCTCAGCTCATTTATAATATTTCCATCTCATATCTTTTTCTCATGTTGCTCTCAAACTTCTTATCAAGGTAATTTGAATTTTGTAGTTCAGACTTTGTGGGCTATATGTATATAAACAAGGGAGCGTTGCTAAGTGAATAATTTATTTGAGAGAAATTATCATCTTCCAATAAAAGATATTACCATTAGCTGTCTCCTATAATTAAAAGAGCAACGTGAAATTATAATTTTGTAAATAAAAACGGAATAACATACCATCGACAAAGGCAGTCTATTGATGAATACCTCCAAGTGTTTTATACATAATGACTTGTAGTGAACATCTGTGTACCACCTAGACATTTTGAAAAGGAAGCTCAAGTATGAAATTGCAAGAAAATATAGCATACGCATTTAGTCCTCCTTCGTTCGACTACTTTTGAACATCAATTTGCATAAATGCCAAATGATAATTTTTGATGATTTCTGACATTTCGAACAACTGTATTTGAAAATAAGTTGAGGTACTTGGCGCAAAAACATTTAGAAAATAAATATCTTCAAGTCTTTATTTCTGAAGTCCGACACTTAATAATTCACAGAAAACAGTAAAGGATAGGCTTTTACTTCATGTGAAGGGTAGTTTAAATTACGTTTGCTATAGTAATGAAATACTTTTTTGTATGCAAATGCGCATTTGATATTGAAATTGTAAATTGAAAGCATGAAAGCTTTGCAATACAATAAACATTTAACATTTCAAGAGGACCCCATACAAAAGGTACTGTTCAATTCCATTTCCAATTCAACAGTATGTGTTTATTACAGTCATATCTAATATGTTAAGTTGAATGTTTGTTTGTTTGTTTGTCTGCTTGAATATTTGTTGAATGTTTGTTTGTTTGTTTCAATGTAGCACCACCAAATTTGGTATACTATCTCATGATACTCTGATCTGACCGTAGACGGTTTTTGCAGGGAGTCATCGCCCGGCGTCAAGGGCCCCATACAAAAGTTTCGCAAAATGTTCCATTTCTCACTTTTTTATTATGAAATCGAATTTAATACGTTTTGTTGTGATAAGTGCAAGAATTTTTTTTTTTTTTGTGACGAGTGGTTTTCAGTGAAGAACTGCTACACAGTTCAGCATCGGAACTGAAGGTAAGTAAACAACAAAATTCAAACGGAAAGACTAAATATACTGTGTGCCTAAATACTTTAAAGAGAACTAAATTCAAATTTAATGAAGAAATGAATTACAGTATTAGATACGGTTCATGCCCTAAAAAGAATAATCGCTTTCATTTGATTTGTACAAAATTTAGATAGGGAATTATCACCAGATTATCCCGAGCAACGCCGGGCAATTTAGCTAGTAATTTATAAAAGCTAGAGAAATATTAAATGTTGTGTAGTACCACATACACTTTATTGACAAAATTTATACAAGAAATCGTTACTATATTTAAGGAAAAACTCTTATTTAAAGATTAGACACTAGGATCAGACTCGCTCATTCAGTAGCCCATATTCTTCAGCAGGGAGACTAGTATTAATGCATATATTTTCAAAAAATTTTATATGAGAATGTATAATTGAGACATTTTTCTGAAATAATGGTTCAAAATACTTTTCGATCCTCATTATCTCTGTTTTGGTTGCTAAAAATGTTTTCCCTGGATGTTAAAAAGGATCACAGTTATCTGTATGACAGCAAAAGGCAACGTAATGTAGTTCTAAATAGAGAAATAGAAACGATTCTTTAACTTGGCCTAGCAGGGCGAAGCCTTACCATTAGCGTTCAACTTAATGAGTTTTGTAACTGTGTTTACATTTCAGTCACGACTGAAAAATGAAGCAAGAGTCATTTGCAAATAGACGATGCACTCTGTCCATATATTTTAACCACGTATAGCGCTCTCAGTTGTTGACATTATGGCGTAAAACGAAGGCGCTCGGCTACTTATCTGGAGTTCGATCCCAACGGTGTCGGATGAAAACATTTTAAGTAGCTATACATTGTTTATAAACTAACGTGAATAGAGTGATGTCATCATCCATTTGCATTTTCTCCACCCCTTTCAAATTTATTCAAGAGTATTTTGCCTGTAATTTTATGATGTTTATTTCAGTTGATCTAATTAACTGAAATGAGTTTAACAATCAATAAAATTCGAAATCCCCTTTCAAAATCAAATTTTAGAGCGATAGTTCGAAATCTCAAAATAATCAGATCATGTTTAATGAACTTAACGTCTAATGACCATCTGACCCGATTGTTCAGTTAGATAGGACGTCTAATTGCTGAAACCCTTTAGAATATCAGTAGTCTCAAGTACTGACGTCTTCGGCAACTTGACTTGAGGGCGAATCCTGAATAAGACTTTGATGTACAGCCCGTTCTCACGACACTGACTTACTCCTTTCTGTGCAGGGCCCCTAAATTAAACAGGGATGGCTCTTTCTGGTTTTAAATGCTTGTAAGATAGTTGATTTAAAAAACAAATACGGAAAGAAAAAGAAACCGAAATAGAAATTTGGAGAAGTTGAATTTTAATATCCTGCCGTCAATGGTTTCTATGTTCAAGATTATTTTACTTCCAAATTCCACGAAAACATTGCAACCAGGAACTCTAATTCCTCAATAACTAGATTAAATTTTCCGTTTCAGGTCCATCTCGCGCATACTCCTGAAATAAAATTCTGCAAGTACACAAGTATACAATCAGGCATTTTTTAAATACAGGGTGTCCCACTCGCTACCGAACCCGGCATTTCTTTAATAATATTAACACCAATGAAGATATTACAACGAAATTTTAAGTGGACGTACCTCATTTCATGTAAAATGTGACAACATCACAACATACGCTAGAAGTGGCCACCATTTGCGTCCAGACAGCATTGAACGCGGCGCTGTCCACCAGCCAACCGGAGTGCTCCTTAGTGGCAGACACATTCCTAAGTGTGGCGTTACTGAGGATTTCTCTGAGCATTTCTCTGAGCGTGTATACACAATGCGGTTGTTGATAGTGAGTGCTAGTGCAAGGGGCTGTTCGCGTACGTGCGAAAATGTATCGGTACACTCTGGAGGAGCGAATGTTTATTGTTCGCACTTATTGGAAAACAGAATCGATAAAGTCTTGTAAACAGCAATTCCTGGAGAAGTTTGCAGGCAGATATCCGCTGAGTAGGTCCACCATTTGGGCATTGTCAAAGAAATTGGAAACCAAGAGGAATTTATTAGACAACCATGCAGGAGGTCGTCCGCAAATGTCCGAGGAAACGATCCAGAATGTAAAGGGCCGACTACTTGCGTCGGCGAGGAATTCACTTCACCGACTGTCACAGAAAACAGGGTTGTCGAAAAGCACTTGTCAACGTGCTGTGAAAAAGCTTCATGCGTACCCTATCCCCATGTCCACAAACTGAAAGAGCTTGACCACATGAAACGAATGACATACTGTCGATGGTTTCAGGCATTTCTTCAGGAAAATCCGGGCATTCTGGACTACACGTGGTTCTCGGACGAGGCGTGGTTTCACATGTCCGGATACGTCAATTCTCAAAATTCCCGAATTTGGGCCAGTGAAAATCCCAACGCGATACATGAAGAACCCCTTCATTCACAGAAAATTGGTGTTTGGTGTGGGATGACCCGGCGCGGCATGATTGGTCATACCTTCTTCGATACAACCATCACAACAGCTGCATATATTGAAATATTCAACACCTTTGTAAATCAATTGGCCGACGAAGAAATTTCCATTGGATATTACTAGCATAATGGAGTAACATCACACACCAGTATGGCCGAAATTCAGTCCTTTTTCGGCGTCCGCGTCATTTCAAAGAG
Organism: Macrothele yani; assembly: GCA_039090855.1. Classification (NCBI taxonomy): domain Eukaryota; kingdom Metazoa; phylum Arthropoda; class Arachnida; order Araneae; family Macrothelidae; genus Macrothele; species Macrothele yani. The sequence continues at coordinate 85,725,120 of CM076998.1, read as the reverse complement.
TCTATGGCCACCGCGCTTGCCCGATCTGACGCTTTCTGATTACTTTTTATGGGGATATCTATTAAGAAAGAAAGAGTTTACTAAATGAAACCAAAACCATAGATGCCTTGAAAGCAAACATCACCGAAGAAATTCAGGCAGTGACGGCAGACGTACTGACAAGGGCGTTCCCTAATATGTTGCGCCGGGTTTAATGCTGTCTGAATGCAAATGGTGGCCACTTCCAGTAAATGTTGTGATGACATCACATTTTGCACGAAATGAGGTTAGTTCACTTCAAATTTCGTGTCAATATCTTCAGTTGGTGTTAATATTATTAAAGAAATGCAATGTTCGGTAGCGAGTGAGACATCCTGCAGTATAATATTAGTTGCACAGTTGTTTCTTTAGTATCTTACTTTGGGTAGTCATTAAATAGTATAGTCGCACGATTGGTTCTGTAGTATAAATACCTTACTTTGGGCAGTACTTTTCATCTGCCTCTGCCGAAGCCTAATGGCCAGAGGCATACGTCTCCGACTAGTCGTCTGAGCTGAGCACAGGTTCGAGTCACTGATCAAGCATGGGTAGTGTATTCGTCTTACAGCCTGGCTGTCTATCCACTCTGAAACCAGTGCCTCAAATTACGGAAGGGAGATTACTAATTTTCCACAGAATTGCTCGTGATAATACAATGGTAAAAGCCCCCCCCCCCCCCAAAAAAAAAAAAAAAAAACGATTTACTAAAATTTTACAAAATTTAGCATAACGGAGTTTCTAATAATGTCATCATTTTTATTAGCTAATAAAATAATTGTTTTTATTTTTTATTTGTTCGAGGTTTAAAGACAACGATGGACAACTCAATGGGAGCCGCCCGGGAGACATAGTGGTCTAAGCACTGGAAAGCAATTCTTTCTAGATGGGTCAAGTTTCAATTCCTGTAAGGCATGGATTTTGTGTTCGACTTACGGCAATGGCTTTTTCTTTTCCCAATAACCAGTGGCCCTAAATTATTGATGGGCATTTGTTAATAGCCAATGAGTTGTTCCCGGTGATCGTCAAATCCCTAAATCAGAAAACAAAAACTCAGCGGGTTATAATCTGTCGGCTGTTCTTAATTCAGGGGAATTGGTTCTAGGTAAGAGGGAGGAACAGATAGAGAGATAGAGAAAGAGACTCAGTGAGAGAGAGAGAAAGCGAGAGGGGAGGGACAGAGAGAGAGGGAGAGAGAAACAGAGAGAGAGAGAGGGAGGGACAGAGAGAGGGACGGCGAGAGAGAGGAACAGATAGAGAAAGAGAGGGGTAGAAAGAAAGAGGGACAGAGAGGGAAGAGAGGGGCAGAGAGAGAGAAAGAGAGAGAGGAACAGAGAGAAAGACAGAGAGGGAGATATAGGGGAAGGGAGAGATGGAGAGATAGAGAGAGAGAGAGAGAGAGAGAGAGAGAGAGACCCGCAAGACAAAGCAAAACTCATCCATGCCTCATCTGGGATTACAACATATGTCCCTCTCGTTCGAACTGTCAGAGCCCAGCGTTTAGACCACTGCGTCACAGGGGAGGTTGCAAATATTGTTTTGTTGCGTTATATTAAATTATTTTTGACTATTTTGAGGAACACGAAAGCAAGCGACTTTGATTTTTGGCATTCTGATACTTATTACAGTATCTAAAAGTTTTCTCTTGTGGGTCACAGACATCATGTAATATCTCAAACTTCAAGGTCTGTTTAATAAGCAATCCAACTGTAAGGTCCGCAAAAAAAAGCATTCATATCTGAGTTCTCTGAAAGACATGCATTGAAGACCAGTTGAAATCAGAATCAGCCTACTAACGAACTGAAAACGTCACTAGAATTATTTTAAATTTCAAATAATGAAGGATCAAAATTTTGATACTAGCTTTTGTCGGATTTTCTCTTAACTTTTTGGCAAAATTTAAAAAAAGAAGGGCTCCACGGCATCAACGCTTCACGTGCATTAAATTCATGTACGCACATAAATTAAGAAAAATAAGGATCAGGTCCCATGGCATACATTTATTGTATTTATGATGCCATGTCCTGAACATGTGATAAAGAATATATAGATCGGTGTACATTGTAAAATACAAGTGGTGTAAATTCACGTAAAAATTTCTGAAAACAACATGCAGAAAATTTGCCGGTAAGTGTCCGTATTTTAGCGAAATTTCCGTTTTTTAAAAGTGCCCGTTTATTTTAAATTAAGTACTTTCACAGATTTTCCGTAGTCAGTAATTCCGTTTATTTCAGAAATGTCCGTTTTACGTTTTTCCGTATTTATATAGAACTTTCGCCAAATCGACGACGCTGAATTTTTCAGCCCTTACGCCAGAAAATCCTTTCGCGCCGGTGATCGAACTCAGGTCCATTAGATCGGGTCTATATACAAACCGGGCGTCTTAACCTCTGAGCCAGAAGGTCTTAGGAACTGCATTCACCTTCAAGGTAAAATTAATCTCGCGATGATGAATTTCTTTCTTACTGTTTTTTCTTAATGGAAGTGAGTTAGTCATTTTAATCTCGGTTGGAGCATTTTTTTTATAATACGTTTGTAACTTTTTTCTCTGTATGAGGACTTATCACAAATAACGTCCTCGTACAGAAAAAATTAAGTATTTTCTTCATCGAGATTTCTCGAAGCAACAGTGTGCTTTGGAACTTGAGATTTTAATAATTTGACAATGATTTCCCAATATCTTTAAGAAAAGGTGAAGTGTATTGTTTTATTTTATAATTTTTTTTTACAAAATTTACTCTTGATAGCTATAATAGCTTTTGTTTTAAGCGCTTCACAGACTAATATATACATTCATCGTGTGTGATAATTTAAATACTCGGTTTCTTATGGTGACAGAATACATTACATTTCTTATCCTCTCCCCCATTTTGTGCACAGCTGGTGCACAAAATGGGGGACAGGAGAAGAAATATCCTTTGTTGCAATAAGAAAAATTCATCCGATATTACTATCTTTAATATCCGATTTTAATAAAGAACTTCAAAATCTGTTCCTTTGGCAGACGACTGAAATTTAACTGTTAATAAAAACCTCAATTATTCCCGCGAATCTCACCTATTACCACAATGTTTTCATCATATGGCGGTAAAAGTGAGAACGGAGTTTTACCGATGATATACAAACATATACACAAAAGGAATTGCAGAAAGGTTTCTGAAAATTCAGAATTTTCAGTTAACACGTCTTAAAAACGACAAATTGCGGTCAACATAAGGAAATAAACTGCGGAAATGTTGCTGAAAATTCAGAATTTTTTCTGTCGTACGAAACATCCTGGAAATTCTGAATTCCTTCCGTCATTTCACGGAAAAAATTGTATCAGAAATATGCCTCGTTAATTCACGAAAGAAGTCACGGAAATCGGCTCGTGAATTTCAGAAAATGTTTTACAGTTTATTTACATCGATTTTCTTCTGCTAATTATTCGTTAAGCACAATTATTAGTCTGCAACATTAAGATGTTGTGAGAACGGTTGTGATAAATTCGGACAGTGTCTCCAGTAAATTGTCATCTCAGAGCTTATGGATAATATAGCAAGGTAAATTGTCTCCATTTTCTCTGTTTTTCTTTATTTCCCTGGAAAAGACGGTACTAGTATATGACACGAGTCATAAAGATAAAAAAATCATACTTACTGTGTTTATGTAGCATCCTAATTTTCAGGAGTTTTCGTATCCTTTCTTCAAATGGAAATCTTGAAATTCTTCTTACGCTATATATGAACTTCGGTTTTCCGCTTTTTGAAATTTAGTGGTAATTTTAAGTAGTAAATAGATTAGCAGCTTTTTGTCTCGTTTGATTTACTTTAAATTATTAACTCTTTTTAATACCTGATTAATTTTGAGTAGACGGCAGCTAGCTAGCTTTCTCCTCGTGTTAGTGTTCTTTCTGGACTATTTTCTGAAATTTCCTCGTAACTAGATTTACGGTTAAAGTTTCCAGCAGCTTTGTGTTACCCGTGTGCCGTTTGCCGTTCCTAGCACTGCGCGACTTCAATCCTTGCTTTGCAAAGTGTCGGCAGCTGTTTTGTGCAAGTTGACGCCCACCAGGTCGAGAGCAAAGTAGAAGCTCGGAACTCTCCTCTAACAAATCAATTAATTGGATTATCTGGCTTTCTGACATCTATCGAAAACCGCACGGGATATCTACATAACTACCAGAATGCTATCGATTCACGGTTTTCCTGAGTTTTAGCTTTACCCTCCCATCTTCTCCACCCCTCGGCTCACCTTATTCGTTAGGAAGTTCTGCAATCCTTATTATTGGTCGAAAACTGTACTTTTCTGAGTCACGTGACTATGAGAGAACCACTCAGAGAGCCATCGTGTATTAATGGGCTTTCAAAGCAAGTGAATTCTCGTTACTTTAGGTGGGAGGTATTTTATTTTGTCTCACTTATTCAAGGTAGCTAAAAGCAGAAATCTTTCGTTCATGATCCCTGTTTCTAAATATAGCTCTCAAGAAATATCGTGCACTTTATTTCCGGATGAACACATTATTTACAGTATTAATGCACAAGATGCTTCGTTCGCGGTTTTTGCTCTTTGACGAACATTAGGCACTGAAAAATGTTTTCAATAAACATTTTTGACTCCATCCAGCTGCCTACCTCCTTTTCTTTTTCTTTTAATCTGCGAATATTTCTCAAAGTCTAAGTTTTCCTACATAAAAAAGGCCTTTTAAAAAAAAGGAAGAGTCTCGGGCGATTGATAATGCATTAACACCTTTGTTGTCTTACTGAACATAAGTTCACCACTGTCTTGTAAAAATATATTTTCCACTCTCGGGGAGAAAGGAGAAAGCATCTTATCGAAATTGGGTAGAATGCCATTTCGTGTTTGAAAATGATATTGATTTTAAAGGCGTGGAAAGATCACTTGATTTCCAAAATATTGCTCCTCGGTATTTGCAACTTTGTTTTCTACGTTAACATTCTTCTTTAGTAGCGTTGTTAACATAAATCAGAAATTGTAAGACTTTCACGGATACCAAACGTTTGCGTAGACTTCAGATAACTTACGCTCTGTTCTTCAGCGCAACTGAGATCAATGCACAAGGATAATTATTTGGCCTTAGTATTTGGTAAGGAGTAGCGCTTCTTCCTGTATGGGCTGTCATACGTATACATTCCTGTCTTAAGCTTAACTAAACCTGAGGAAGAGGCTATTGAGCTACATCTTTGTTTCGTACAAAATATCTCGCTTAGATTATGATTATAAACAAAGAAATTATTATTTTTTTATTTTCTAAATTTTTCCTGATTTTTCAGAAACTACTCGTTTTGCTTTTTAAGCATAATGTCCTTCAGAGTTAATTTTTTCTGATTTGGAATATTTCTGTGCGTTTCGTATTAAAAAAAATAGAAAAATGCACATAATATAAAAGTGAGAATCTACAAAAAATTGACATTATTATATTTTGTTAGATATTGAAGTGCACAGAGTTTACTGAAAACTTTGGAACTGAAACATGCTTGTATCTGTTTTATTTCTTTTAAAGGATTCAACAGTAAAATTATTACTTTTTATCTGATTGGTGGTTTAAGGACCACCGTGAGCCACTCAGTGGCCTGTAAGCAGTCGCCTGTCCCTAATGTAGGGCCCCTGGTTCCAGGAAATGGAGAGAGCTAGCGTCGTAAGACAAGCAGAGCATCCATGCATCACTGGGATTCGAACCCGGATCCATCATGGACGAATGATTAGAAGCCATATCTTAAATCACTGCGTCACCAGTGCCGCGAAATTATTGTCATTTAACACATATTTTCTTATACTATATTTTGAACTCCTTGTCGATGCAGGTCCCATTAGTATATTTAAAAGAAGTATATATGTATATATGAAGGTCCTATTAGTGTATTTAAAAGAAGCCTGGGCTTTCACTGAAATTCGTATATATGCAGGTCCCATTAATATATTTAAAAGAAGCCTGTGCTTTCACTGATATTCGATACAATTAATAAAAGAGACTTTGCTTTGTATTCCCACGATAAGTATCAAAAGAAAATATAGCAAATATTTCGAGAAAAATCGTTTTGGATCTTCATGTTTGTTATGCACCAAAGCTGAATAGAATATTTGGTATTTACGTAAAAAGCGAGTATAAATTGCCAAAACATCTCAGATTTTGTACGTACGTTTGTGAGGACTCAGAAAACTAAATACATATTACAAACTCCACCACACGAAAATGTGCGCAAATCAAGCATTTTGAAGTTCATTACGACATCAAAACACTTTTTCATATGTGTATTTACTTCTGTTGCAAACTGTGTTGAAATAGCAATGTTCATTTAAAAAGTATAGCATACTAAAATCGCTGTAGTCATTTACATCACGCTTTACTAATAATATTATAAATTAGATTATGATTATGAGCAGCTATCCTCGCAAAAGCGAAAATTTTAAGTGATTAGCCAAGTATATTGTTTCTATTGTAGTGAAACCTAATAATTAAAATTAATAGGTGAAATGTGATATTTATTTCCCTTTACAAAAATGTCAATCTACATCTTTTTGGATATTTAATTATTGAAATAACACACATATAATCATTAATGTTGGGCAAAAAATGTTCAGGGAAAAAAATGAATTATGCAACAAACTGGCCAGCGCCATTTAATTTATGATATACTTTCAGAAAACATAGTTGATATGCAACGCTCTCACAAGAAATGAAGATTTAGAGATTGATGGAGCAAATCTAAAGGAAACTGATACCTGCATTTTGCTTGTGGCATGAAGCTTTAAAAATTGATGGAGCAAGTCCAGAGGAAACAATTACTTGCTTTTAGCTGGGGATGGATATTTAGAGACTGATACAGCAAATCCAGAGGAAAACGATACCTGCATTTAGCTTGGGATGAAGATTTAGAGATTGATGGAGCAAATCTAGAGGAAACTGACACATGCATTTAGCTTGGGATGAAGATTTAGAGATTGACGGAGTAAATCTACAGGAAACCGAAACCTGCAATTAGCTTGATATGAAGATTTAGAGATTTATGGAGCAAATCTAGAGGAACCCGTTACCTGCATTTAGCTTGGGATGAAGATTTAGAGATTGATGGAGCAAATCTAGAGGAAACTGACACCTACATTTAGCTTGGGATGAAGATTTAGAGATTGACGGAGTAAATCTACAGGAAACCGAAACCTGCATTTAGCTTGATATGAAGATTTAGAGATTTATGGAGCAACTCTAGAGGAAACCGTTAAATGCATTTAACTTGGGATGAAGATTTAGAGATCGATGGAGCAAATCTAGAGGAAACTGACACCTGCATTTAGCTTGGGATGAAGATTTAGAGATTGACGGAGTAAATCTACAGGAAACCGAAACCTGCATTTAGCTTGTTATGAACATTTAGAGATTTATGGAGCAAATCTAGAGGAAACCGTTACCTGCATTTAGTTTGGGATGAAGATTTAAAGATTGATGGAGCAAATCTAGAGCAAACTGATACCTGCATTTAGCTTGGGCAACAGGTATCAGGCGAGGGGCAAGTTGATAAAGAAATTAATCAGAGTATAAAACTTGGTTCGAGAGCATTTCGGAAAAACAGTAGAAACTTCAAGAGCAATTTACCGTTATGTTTTAAAAGGAAACTATTTAATTAATGCGTCATTACAGACCTTACGTATGACGCAACAACATGAACCTTAACTAAAAAGGATATACAGAGGATTACAGGCAACTAAAAGAAGCCTGAAGAGGTAAATGCTCATTGTAAACAAGAATGATAAGAAGAGGAACTCGTGGAACAGGGAAATGATATGCGTGGAAGAGAGCATGAACAAAATATCCCTATAATGGCAATGCACTTGATATATTGGTAAAGGATCTGACCACCGAGGGCCATGTGAAATATCAGACTGGTAACTAAGGAACCGAAAAAGACCCAGAAGTAGACCACGTAAGAGATGGAAGGATGAAATTCGAAAGCATACAGATGTGGCATTGAGGACCCCGCCTCAAGACAGCCACTTGTGGAGACGATTGGAGAGAGCAGTGGATTATAATGGCTGGCGATGGTAATGATATGCAAGCTATGTAAAAATATTGAAATGCAGCAGATTTAATTACAATTATTCATACGTATATCGATGGATCTGTTATTTTGATATTTTCAACCAGATGGGGCATCACGGCAAATTAAGACTGATTTCCCATGGAAAACGTCAGAAAATAGCGCGCCTGACACAGAAATTATAAAAAGTTATCAATCTTTCTAATAGGAATTTAGTTCTTTTGAAAAAATCAAACAAATCTTGAAGAGATTGCTGCTTAGAAGCTCATGGGTTAACTCTCTTCAACCTGAAGGAAACCAAAGACGTAGTCACTCTCGCTAATGCCTCAATCAATCACTCGTTAAAATGTTTTATACATACCAGCTCGTTTGAAATATTCACTCGTTGATCTGCATAGCATTGGTTAGTTTCCGTCCGTAATTGTGATATATATACACTGTTTACAAAAAAGTTAGAGATATTGCATGAAATAGGATGTATGTATCTGCTTCAAGTAACACACATCGAAATTACATCAATGAGGCTTCCTGTACAAATGATAAAATGTGCGTTTACAAAAATAACACTGATCAACAAGACATTTCTACCAAGGAAATTTCAACTGATTTCGATAAACATACACTAGGGGATATCGAAATTAATCAGAAAAAGTTAAGTTGGTTATCATTTAGGAGATATGCATGTCTGAATTTATCGCTGTGACTTTACTCTATTGCCATTTTAAGTGCTGTAACGAAGTAAATTTCTCCGTCATTTTTGGTCCACGCCGGGAATCGAACCCGAGTCCACTTATTTCGGAACTAGTCGCTCTACCAACTGAACTACGCAGACGTTCGTGCAGACGTTCGATCTGCCTTTATGTTGTGTGCGTCCTGTGGGGCAGGTACGTCACAGTGCATTTTCAATGCCGACAAACATCACTTGAAGTGGATGATGCAGTAGGTTTAGGCGCCAGTGAGGCAGATTACATCAGACAGTCTGACCCAGTGTTGAAAAGCTTCGTTCATTTAGATATTACAGCGATCAGTGTAGCACGTAATGAACTCACGAACAGAGACTCATAGCAATCCTTATGTCTTCTAAATGCGTGAATATTGGCAATAGTTTTTGTTATATATGTGGTAAAATTGTGAGTGTTAAACGAAGAAGACGTAAAACCCCTTTAATTAGGACAGCCTATAAACATTATTTTGGATGCCTGATTGGCGATCAGGATAAGCCATGGGCGTCACACTTCTGCTGTGAACGTTGCTCGATTCGGCTTCGAGAGTGGATTAGATGAAAGGAAACATCGATGCCTTTCACCATGCCGATGATCTGGAGGAACCTAGAGATCATGTAACAGGTTGTTACTTTTGTAGGACTCCAGCAGTAAAAGGAATTAATTTTAAGAAGCAAAAGCATGTGCAGTATCCCAGCATCGATTCCGCAATAAGGTCAATACCTCACAGTGATGCGCATCCTGTACCACAGCCACCTGTAAACTGTTCTTTAGATGAAGAAGAATGCATTCCATCAACTAATCACGAAAGTGGAAAAGACAAGGATTATATTCCATCAGAGAAACATTCAACACCTCATATAATCACCCAAGCAGAGCTCAATGACCTCATTCGTAATCTGTGATTAAGCAAATATAAAGCTGAATTGCATGGATCAAGGCTTAAAGATTGGAATTTATAGGATAATGGTGTTCGTATTTCCGTGTATCGTAACCGACACAAATACTTTATTCGTTTTTATGATAAAGATGGCAATATATGCGTTTGTAACGACATTCCCAGCCTGATGTCATCTTTTGATCTGTATCACAAAAAAACAGAAGAATGGCGGTTGTTTATTGATGCTTCGAAAGTGAGTTTAAAATGAGTACTGTTACACATTGGTAACAAATATAACTCAATTAATGTTGGATATGCCTCACGGGGGAAAGAAACCTATGATACCTTGAAAAAGCTATTACATATGCTGAAGTATAATGATTTTCATTTGAAAATTTGTTGTGACTTGAAAGTCATTTCTGTTTTACTAGAAATGCAACTGGGAATTACTAAATATTCGTGTTCCCTTTTCGAATGAGACAGTCACGCAAAAGAGAAACACTACCATGTTAAAAGTGGCTTTGACGGTAGTCTTTGAATCTCGGTGCTAAAAATGTAGTGAGCGAACCTCTTGTACCATCAGCGCACATACGTCTCCCACCACTACACATCAAACTCGGATTGATAAATGTTTTTGTTAAAACTTTACACCGGAACAGTGAGACATTTAGGTTTATCCGAGATTTCTTCCCTTCCATATCAAATGTGAATATAAAACAGAGAGTATTTATTGGTCTTGACATTCGGAAGCTCATGCAAAATGGATGTTTTGAAAGTGTTCTCCGGAAACTTGAGAAGGAAGCATTCATGTATGTTGTGCAAAATTTCCTTGGAAATACTAAAGCTGCAAATATAGGAGCATAGTTCAAAAGCTGGTAAAATATTTTCAAAAGTTGGGTTGTCACGTGTCTTTAAAACTACATTTCCTTCATTCTCACCTAGACCTTTTTCTCAATAATATGGGGGCAGTTAGGGACGAACATGGTGAACGATTTCACCAGCAAATGTCTGCCATGGAGAACCGTCACGGTGAACAGCGGGATGAAGCGATGCTTGCTGATTACAGTTGGTTCATCAAGAGTATGTAACATCTTAAAGAACATATGTCTTAAGTACAAACTCAAGTTTGGTGTAAGGTTTCATACTTTATTTAACACTGTTAAAAAGGACAGAGACTGTGTTGAATGTGTGAACCGTCACGGTGTATATTTGATTCCACTTAAATCTACTAACCCCGCAGAGCTCGATTTATGTTATGTGGGTTCTACCACTCGTAATTTGGGGCGCCGCATTTACGAACATCAGTATATTCTCAGGACGCATTCTGGTGCTACATCTTTGTCGAGACTCTGTTTAAACGGTTCTTACCTACCATGTTGGAAAGGGTACCATTATTCTGGATTATCCCAGGAACCGTCGATCAACACTTTTCTGTGAAAGTATTCCCATATTCGTCAATGGTGAAAGATGCTGTAATGATGAACCTCCCGTGTTTATCCCCCTTTCTTGAAGAACACTTTTGTGCCAGATCTCGCCCACCAACTATTCTTGTACCCACTGAACTTGATTTGTACTTTGCCGATTATTGCATATGCGCATTAAGTTCTATGTATCTTGTAAAGTATATAGGCTACTGACTTCTGTGCTCACTGCTGCACTGTTTCTGGGGAAGACGCCATAGTGGCGTTGAAAGTTCTTTAACATATTTATTTTAATTGTACATAGTTTTTTTATCAATAAAGAGTATCGTTCAGGAGACGGCATTTGTTTTCGACTTAATAAGAGAGATGCTCCTGAACAACAGTATAAACAGAAAAGCATGTAATGTAAAAAATTTGCTAACATAGCAGCACATTAATACCCTTAAAATGTGTTCCCACTGTAAAATGTAAATGAATTGTAATGTAACGTATGAAATATATTGTAATAACATATTAAATAATATTACAATCTAGTAACGTATAAAAACAAATCCTCTGTTGTATGTTTTGAATATCCTATTGAAGAATCAACTTATGCAAATACACCCATGAGCCATTACATTATGACCACCCCCATCCTAGGGAAATGAGCACGCCTGGAGACCGACCGGTAGCGCAAGTGAAGTTCACAGAGCAGTATATATACAATCTGAGGAAAGGCTTTCGGTTAGCTGAGTGTTCGAAGTCAGAATGGGAAAAGCTGTCGATTTATCGGAGTTTGATAAAAGACAAAATATGATGGCACGACTCCTCAGAACTACGATCTCGGAAACAGCGCGGCTTGTGTGTTGTTCACGTGCCGCTGTAGTGAGTACGCATCAAAAGTGGTCCACAGATGGTCAAACGACGAACCGTAGTCCAGCCGTGTGTTTTCCGCGGCTCACTGATGCCAGACGGGAGCGCAGACTGTCACGCATTGTTCACAGTGACCGCAGGGCAACAGTGCGACAAATCACTCGCAGCTACAACAGTGGTGATCAGGATAATGTGTCACAGCGCACAGTTCATCGCAGCATCTGCGCATGTGCCTGCGTAGCCAATGATCCCGATGCTCACTGCACGTCGTCGCCAGCAACGCATGAAATGGACCCAAGATCATCGAGATTGGACCGTGGATGATTGTAAGAAAGTGGTCTGGTCTGAGGAATCAAGATTCCTGGTGCATCACGTAGGCGGCCGAGCGCGGATACGCCGATAATCAAAGAAGGCTATGGCACCTGGATTTACTGTTGGGCGGAAACAGGCCGGCTGCGGTGGTGTTATGTCGTGGGCGATGTTTTCTTAGGACACGTTTGGCCTTATTATCACAATAGCACAATCCGGGGCAGCTGTCAGGTATCTGAACATCGTTGCTGACCAAGATCACCCATTCATGGCAACTGTGTTCTCTGCTTGTGATAAAGAAGATACTAACATGAAGGCATGGTTACTGGCTGCATTGTCATCGAGAAAACAGAATGTATGCCCAATAGCAACGTGAAACAATTTCACAATGGACACAATGATCTCGTTTCGGTTACACTGAGACATTTATACTGCCTTGACAAACACACGAGGAAGTACGACATTAAAACACACTCCTGGCCAAACTGGAACTGACCGCTTCTGGAAAGGGTGGATGGACAGCAAATAATGTACTTGCACTCGTGTGCCGGATCTCCTCCACATATGTCCTCGTCGAGTATCAGCATAAAGAGCGAAATTATACTCGCCTCAGAAAAGAGATGGTGCCAGTCTGTATTCCATGCCATGTAATGTTGGGCCCAAGTACTTGTTTCACAACGGTGAGCTGAAGTCAGTGCTATACATCTCAGCGCCTCCTTACTCTAAGTCCGTACTCATGAAAACGGTTACGTATCGTTTGAGTACATACTGCGACACCAAAAGCAGCTCGAAGTAATCCCCGGAGTTTGGTGATATTATGCCTTCTCCAAATACTTACTGTCTGGTAGCGATCTTACCCTTCCAGTTGTTATCCTCGGGCGACCAGTCCTGTGTCGATCTGCAACATTTCCATACCTTAGAAATCTTGTGTGTAGCGGACTTTGCGAAACTCTTAAAACAGCAGCCACATCGATTTGCCGTATACCTTCCTATAACGTGCTAACAGCCCTATTTCTGTTGCCAGTGCTTGAACGTCATATGGACATCATTTCAACTACGTCCCACACTGTATGCAATACATTTAGCAAAATTCTAGACTAAAGAGTAAAACCACACGGTTTTCGCTTTTCGTAGGGTACTTTTATTGGAGCTCGCCAGACCATCGCTGTGTTGTCCTGATGTTTATTTAAACACTACGTAGTTATTCCACGCTGATAACGAATCTCCAATGGTCGCTAAATTTGCATATCGCTTTGATTCCCCTTCGAAACCGCAATATCCCAAACTTTTTGTAGCCAGTATATCAGTGTTAAATGTTAGTAAGAGCAATGCATCGCATCAGGTTCTTGCCCAAATAACCCAATGAGATTGATCCAATTTTAATTCGGTCAATGCTATGGTGTGCAAATGAAACGAATCGCTTCATCCTAATTCGTATTATGGCACGTTTCTTCTCGAGACATGATTTGTTTAAAAGCAAGAATTCCTTTCCGATGCTTCGCACCTTACCCGACAGTAGTAAAATAAATCTCAAGTAAAAAATGTCGATGTAACAAAAATGGGTCACGGAAGCAGTCAATACCATTGTTGAAATCTGAGTTCTGAATGCTCTCCGTGAAGTGATTACTAAACTATCGCCGATCATAATTCCATCGCGATTTGCATAAACGTTACAATATCTCATTGCGATCTGCGTAAATTATTAGGGGTATGCAAAAGTGTCTGACGTTTTAAGGAGAAAGAAGACCGGAACAATCAGGAAACCAGTGCACACTTGTTCAACGAAATATTGGCGGTTCGCATCAAGGACCTTTCCATTTTTCAGGCAACAAATGAAAGCCCCTGTGATGGAAGGACTCGGGTTTTGAGCTGAAGAACGCAGTGACGAAATGTTACACCTCTTGAACTGTGGTGAACCGCTGTTGGGCTAGGGCATGTTGCATAGAGCGAAACAGATGGAAGCCTGAGGCTGCCATGTCCGAGGGGTGCTGTAAACCCTCCCAGTGTAACTGTTCAAGGGTTGATTTTGGGGTGGCACCGACATGTGGTCTGACATATTCGTGTTACATGATGACTGGGCGGAGTCCTTTACCTGTCTATGGGCGTTTTTGCACAATTGCGGCGTTGTGCAGTGATTGTTTCTCCTGGTTTCAAGAATTCCAAGTACATATCCCACCAAACACACAACAGCACCTTTTCCCCGTGGATATCCTGTTTTTCAGGGATGTTGATGGCTGGCCTAGGTCGACGCAAGATCCCTTACGTACGTGGTTGTCGCAATAAACCCATTTTTCATCCCCGGTGACAACCTTCCACAAGTAATTCTTCCCTTGAATAATATTCAGCAACGATATGGAGATACCTAATCGTTGACTATATTACGCTCCGTTAAAGTATGCGGAACCCACTTATCAATCTTCTGGATCTTCCCCAAGGCCTGTAGTCGCCGTACCACCGCCGATTGAGCCACTTTCAAACGTTTCGCTTGTTGTGTGGCCGATTGTGTGGCATCCTCTTGCAACAGCGATTCTAGCTCCTCGCCTGCGCGTTCCTGCGGTCTACCTGCCCGTGGCTTGTCTTCTAAGCTTAGAAAACCTTTCTTAAGATGGACGTCAAATAATTTTGTTTCCTATACTTCTAATGGAAAAACTTTTGTTCACATTTCCTTCACAATTAGTGTGTTCCCAAGAATGAAAATTTGAACATCTATTAAAATAACTTCATATTATAGCTTGAAATACTTAATATTTTCTAAAACATAACCATAATTATATTAAAAATCAATAACTTTTCCTTTGGTGGTGTTGAAACCAGAAAGAAGATGGCGCGACCTGTACTTTAATGATGTCAGTAGACAAACAAATGTTGGATTGCATAATAATGGTTATGTTTTAAAAAATATTAAGTGTTCCAAGTTATAAAATGAAGCTATTTTAATCGATGTTCAAATTTTCATCCTTGGGAACGCATTAATTGTGAAGAAAATGTATACAGAAGTTTTTCCATTGGAAGTATAGGAAGCAAAATTACTTGACGTCCACCTTAAACCGAATAGCCACCCCGGTGGCGCAGTGGTCAAAGCGAATGCTTCTGATCATTCGCCCGAAAGGGGCCCGGGTTCGAATACCGGTGAGGCATGGATGTTGTGTTTGTCTTACGGCACTAGATTTCTCCCTTCCCTGGAACCAGTGACCCTAAATTAGGGACGGACGACTGCTTATAGCCCATTGAGTTGCTCACAGTAGTCGTTAAAACTCCAACATAAAAAAACCTGATAAACCATTCTCGACACGTCCGCTATCCCATAACAGTCTCACCATACGTCTGACATATTGAACCGTGTGCTTCACTCGCACTTTTCCCTAAATTAAACATGAATAACAAACAATGCCGCGAATGAACTTATCGGCCGCTATGCTTGGCTTCATATACGAACTGACAGCACGGATGTTCTGCCGGCTAGACTCCTATATAGCGCCCGCTAGCCGGGACGGCGGAAACGTTTACATACCTTTAATACAAGATCCTAATGCTAAATGTGATTTTATTCCAAAAAAACCTTTCTAATGCTATAAAAACCGTACGTTGTAACGAAATTTGGGTTCTTCTGGACCTGGATTATCTACTATTGATGAGAGCTTCAAAATGATGTATACCACGATGGAGTGTAGCCTGTAAATATCCTGGATCAAAAGTTGCCAATCCTTCTCATTAACACACTCTCGATTCAGCTCTTCTTTCTATACTGAAGAAAGAAAATTTGAATCGCAAGTGAGATCTTTAGCTTACACATGCGCAGAAGGACTTTCGTAGCTACATCGCATTTCATCGGTGTCAGAGTAGTTTCTTATCAGGAATGAAATACGGGATTACACCATATAATACATATAATATCTTATATTCAAATTAATCGGAAACTTGAGATTTAGTCCTTCTGGGTGGTGTAATGGTTTGCATACCAGGGCAGTTTCTGGGAGACGCGGATTCGAGTCCCGCTCCAGGACAATGAAATTTTCAAGTTTTCGGATATTATCTGACTTACAATCTATGTCACATTTACACCAAAAATCGGATTGTCATCTTCAAAATTTTGTAGTTTCTTTTATTCGTCTAAATATGATAATGATAAAAAGAACAACAATAATAATAAATATTCTTTTTGAAAAACTAAACAGTTGAAATACTTACGAATACAGCCGCCATAGTTTTTTAAATAGTATTTACTTTTATAACTCACATGCATTTTTTCATTGGTTTTACTGCAATCACATTCATTAATCCACCTACCTAAGTACCGCTCAATTTTAGGAATTAGTAAACCGTATTGTTTGTTGTTATAATTTACACTGAAGTGCTGGAATACCTCTCTTACACCACGTAGGTCCTTCTCGCGATCGGATAAAGACAACAACGTGACGGGGACTGGACATCACGAGATCTCTGTAGTACCGTTAAGACAGTGCACACCATGCTTCTTGAAGAGCGTCCCACACTTCCGTAATATTCGCTGGTGGAGGATTCCCGGCATTGACGGCACGTTGAACAGCATCCCAAATGTGTTCATGGCGTTGAAATCCAGCTAAAGAGGGGCCCAGTCCGGATGCCAAACCCCGTAAAATGTCCTTCCAGCCCAAATCGGCGACTGTGGACGCGTGTGGTGACGCTTTGTCGTATTGAAAGATGTCGCACCAGTCGAAGTGTTTGAATGACATGAACAGATGCAAATGATTACCAAGGACCGTTAAGTTGATTTCAACGGTCAAAGTTGTCGGCAGACATATGAGGGGTCCTAATGCGTGCCAGTTGAAAACATCCTATAGAATAAGAGAGGCACCGCCGGCATGCACTGCTCCTTGTACGTATACGGGATATGTTGCCTCGTGGGGTTGTCGCCACACCCTAGGTAAAAGTTGGAACTGCGGTTCGTCGGACCGTGCTAGACATTTCCAGTCATCTTACGTTGCATGGCGGTGTTCCCGCCCCCAGACGAGGTGCACAGCCTAGGGTCGTGGGGTCAGCAACGGAACCTAGCTGGGCAGTCGGCTCCAGAACCCCATGTTAGGATGCGTGCCAGTCGCCGCTGTCTGCGATTGTCCAGGAATTTTGTACTGCCACACCGGCCTAACACTCTGGTCCTGAGTTTGTGTAGTCCAGGTAAAGCCTTGAAATTGTTGACCATGTAAATCCGAATTTCGTGATAATTTCCGAGATTGGCTGACCCATCTCCCGGCTGCCGACTACCATAAGACGTTCGGAATCGCTTAAATCCCAATAAGCTGTCATCTGAACTACAAATGCTACTACTTCAGCTTCCGGAGATATCTGCATCTATATGTACGTCGTTTGCGAACGATACCGTTTATACTATGGGTGAGGTGGCATGTAAAGGAAGTGGTAGCACCCTTAACCGTTTTGTTTTCTGTTTTTTTTTTGGGGGGGGGGACCTCAGTATAAATCGCTTTTGTATGTACCGGGCTGCTGCTGTGTGTGGTCGCGATTGACGCGAATAAATATAGTGTGCTTACGTACATATATACACTGAAGAGCAATTGAATTAGAGACAGCTGGCGTTATGAAAATGTGGCGGTGTCGGCGGCCCTGTAAACGGAAACGACATGACGTATGCAGCGATCCCACAATATAAGGAGGGATGCGACGGGAATTAGTAAGAGTCGGACGCAATATGGGTATGACGAAGGATCTAAACGCATTTGATCGTGGGAAAATTGTTGGGGCCCGACGAATGGGTCACTCCATCTCGGACGTCGTGCAGGTATCGGGATTTTTACGAGCCACTGTGTCACGTAGGCACCATGAGTACATCGAATCCGGTAAAACCATCCCTGCAAGGGCCAATTGCCGTAGACAACAGCGTGTGGATGAGCGGGGTCATCGTCGGCTAGCTTGCATTGTAACAGCGGATAGACGGGCCCCAGTGCAAGAAATCACTCAGCAATTTAACGCTGGTGCACAAAAACGTGCAAGCAGCCACACCATCCAGAACCATCTCCTCGATATGGGGTACAGAAGCCATCTTTCCACGAGGGTACCGCTGCTGACAGCACATCACAAGGTACAAAGATTACCATGGGCACGGGAACATCGCCACTGGATCCTAGACATGTGGAAAAATGTTGCCTGGACTGATGAGTCGAGATCCACGTTGGTACATGCGGATGGCAGGATACGAGTACGGCGCAAACCACATGAAGCGATGGATCCTTCTTGCCAGCAGGGTACTCTTCAAGCTGGTGGGAGTGGCATTCTCGTCTGGGGACTGAAATGGGACCCCTGGTATGTGTGACCTTGTCCCACACAGGTCAACGTTACCGGGATATCCTGGACGACCATTTGCTTCAGTTTGTGCGTCTTCAACATCCCACTGGGGACTTCATCCTGCAACAAGACAATGCACTGTGCCATCGCTCCCGAATTGTATCTAAATGGTTGGATGAACACTCCACCGACGTGACCTCGCTTCCTTGGCCAGCTGGGGCCACCTGACGTCAATCCCATCAAGCACATCTGGGATGCCATCGAGAGAGATGTTCGAGGCTCTGGCCCCCTCCATCAAATCTTCCTGAACTGTGGAGCTTGTTCAGGGGTCGTGGATCCCAACGCTTCCGGTGTCTTGTCGAGTCCATGCCGAAACGAATCGCCGCCGACATCAGGTCGAAAGGTGGTGCTTCACGTTACTAAACAGGTATCTCTAATTCAAATGCTCTTCAGCGTATATACTGTCGAATCACTAATTTCATTTCAAGCTCACAAAGATTTTGGAGTACCAGTACCAGGATACTCTATTTTTTGTTTATTTTTGTATGCGAATTTTGGTCTTTTCCTTGTGTACATTCTTATGTTATAACCGACCAAAAACACAAGTAAATAGCAGTAATGATCCCCCAGCACATATTGTGAAAAATCAGCTTTTACCTATTTTTGGAGAACACAATACAGCGTTTGCCCATTTTATTGTTAGGAAACACAACGCAAGCAGTGATTTATTTCATTCCTCGAGGATAGTATATGAAACTTCGGGTTCGTCCAATATTACCATACTACCTGAAAATTGCAGTAAGCTGAGAAGCACATATTTCCCACAAAATATGGATGATGAAATGTATGAGTTGACGTAGTATTTATTACTACTGACAATAGACGAAGCTGGCGTGTGTGACGTATATTCTAAATTAAATTTCCTTTTTAGTTTCTTTCCCTATGTAAATCTTGAGCTTATTCTCAGTTATACTTCACTCTTAACGTAATATATTTTCTCTCAAACGAATAGTGTTGGCAACATAATTGAGGTTGAATGAACGTGACGTAAGCCTGAGATAAGAACGAGAGACAAAAACGACGACTAAACTGTTGCTTGCGAGCGTTGTTAAAGAGAGCGTTGCTTGGAGAAGTGTTGCAAGTTGAGCGTTGTGTTGTAGAGCGTTGTGTTAAGAGCTGTGTGGTGTGTGGAGAGTTTAATGCGAAGTACTATGTGATGTTATGATTTGTTATGGAAGTGCTACATCCTGAATAAAGCATCTTTTCCGTAAGTTTGACTTCTGTTGTTTACATGTTTCATCTGGCCGTTAAGGTTTAATTTAGGAACTATTTCATCTTATGGTTATGTTTTTTAAAATAACGTAGAAGTATGAAAAGCCTTCTAGGTCATATTGAAGCCCGAACTTCAGTAGAACAGATTCATAGTAGAAGTCACGGCAAACGGGAAACCTTACGGATCCTATTGGTATCTTCTATGACTGTTATAGACAGGATCCTGAGGCTCATAATTCTACAACAGACAATCTACGCACTCAGCGTTAGAGAGTTCCAAATAATTCTCCTAGTACTGTTATAGACAGGATCCTGAGGCTCATAATTCTACAACAGACAATCTACGCACTCAGCGTTAGAGAGTTCCAAATAATTCTCCTAGTACTCTGTACGAGGCCTGCGGTTTTGACTTCTCAGACAGAGAATACGCGAGATACGGAACTTATGTACCGCGTATTTCGACTGCAGTGCCTCAACAGCAATTTACCCCACCACCCCCCGTGAGAAGGAGGAAAATTCATGCTCATTACGTACCCCATGCGGGTTCTATTGTATTCAGGGGAAACAGCGGATCGCTTAGGCTTCTGGAGGATCTTGATGATCATTTTGATCTATATAATGTTCCTGAAGATTGTCAGATACCTTTTGCTGGCACATGTTTGCAAGACACGGCAAAGGTCTGATACAGACAGTGGCGTCGAATGAACCCAGAGGGCTCATATCCGCAATTTTGACCTGAATTTTTGGATGTCTTTCCTTCTGGCACCAATAAGGCCGGCCTTGCACAACAACTGTTTTCCAGGCGACAGCGAGCGTCAGATTGTCCAGTCTCGTTCGCGCTGGAAACAGTTCGACTTTACAAATTATGGGATCCCGCTGCAGTCGAGTCTGATATTTGTTACACCTTACTACAGCAGCTGGATCCCTTCCTGCTGGATTTTTTGGAAGTTCGACGTCCTGTCTCCATTCACGAGTGCCTAAAACTCATTCGAGTCTATGAAGAACGCCACAGCAAAGGGCAATCTTCACAGGTTCAAGAGTGCCTCCAACCTACGCAGTACCATGAACCTTCTATTCAGACTAATAGGAATCAGCAGCCAAAACAAACCTTTCGTCAAGGACAATTTTTCAATCAGTCTCGGCAGGCTGCTTATCAGTCAAGGGTGGAGAATGCCTATCAGCAGTCTAGATACGTGCCGCCGCATTGTCGGGAACCAGAGGTGCGACATCCTGATCATTATGGGAACCAGGATAACCAAATTTCTCGTCAACGAGATAATTACTACCCGGTTGACAAGACATATCCAAAACACCGTGCTGGGGGGCAAGGCAAGCCTAATGATATTAATGCTGCCTCTCCTGCACGTTACTACAATTCAGCATGTTCTGGTGCTTCGCCAAATTTCCAAAATCAATCAAGATATTCTCATCAGTTTCACGACAATTTAAACTTCAGCAGGAGGTAGATGGGTAGAGTCTATGTCCTCGTTTTTCTGAAGATCTCAAATCCCTTTTTTTAACTATTCAAGCTCCGCTTTTGCCTGATATTCTTGTGACCTTGGGTAAAGTAGTGTTGTCGACTAAAATTGATTCTGGATCTGACATTTCTGCATTAAACTTTAATTTCTGTGCTGCTACCTTTTCACACGCTTGTGTCGAGCCCTCGCAGTAATGTCTGCGAGGTGCCACAATAATGTTTTTTCAATCTCCGGATCAGTTCATTTACCTGTCAAGATTGACAAAGTTCAAGTTTCTTATACTTACTTTTTGATCCAAGAGTTACCCGTGGATTGCCTTCTGGGGGTGGATTTCATTAAAATGTTTAACCTTACACTTGATTTCGAGCATGGCCTAATCTTAATGCCTGAGATTAGTCCTCCCACCCCAGAAGAGCCTATTGATTTTTCTGCAGTTCTTGCGAGTGACAGATTATTGCCTGAACACAAGAAACAACTTGATCAGGTTTTACACAACAGACCAGGGTTATTTTCTGATAAGCCAGGGTTTACACAGATGGTGTATCATACAATTGATACGGAAGGGGCTAATCCTATTACGTGTAAGCCTTATCCATGTCCGAACCAGAAAAAAACTGAGTTCCAAAATCAAATTCAGGACGTGCTCCATTCGAGAATAATTAAAGAATCACTTAGTCCTTGGACAGCACCTGCTTTTCTTGTTTCAAAAAAACAATCTGGAGAGTATCGCTTTGCGATAGACTATTGTAAACTCAATGCGGTGACTAAAGCTATCAATTATCCATTGCCTATAATTATCGATATTTCCAGGACTTATCGTCAACAAACTGTCTGTCAACTTTGGATTTAGCTAGTGGCTATTGGCTGGTTGCTGTCCACCCCAATTCTGTAGAAAAAACTGGATTTATCACCCCGTTTGGAGCATATGAGTCCCTACAAATGCCCTTTGGTTTGGCATATGCTCCTGCAACGTTTCAGTGCCTAATGGACTCAGTCTTACGTCCTGTGCTCGAACCTAATGCCCATGTCTATTTGGACGATATAATTGTCTCTTCTGAAACTTTTGAAGAGCATCTGTCTCTGTTGGACCACGTTTTTGAACTGCTACATAATGCGGGTTTGGCTTTAAAAGCTGCCAAATGTCAAATTGAACGGGACGAACTAGTATATCTCGGATTGAAAATTATTGAAAATTACCCCTAATGGTCTTCTAACTGACGACTCAAAGGTCAAGCCAATTTCGGACTTCCCCAAGCCTAAGTCGGCAAAAGAATTGTCTAGATTCCTAGGCATGGCCCGGTGATACCAACAGTTTATTCCGGTGTACGCTACTTTATGCGAACCTTTATTTGTGTTAAAAAGAAAGTATAGACACTTTGTTTGGTCCATGGAGTCAGAGACTGCCTTTAATGCTCTTAAACATGCCTTGGTTTCGCCACCTGTGTTAGTCTTTCCTAACCATGTAGAAATGTTTAATATTTTTACCGATACATCAGGTGTTGGTCTAGGAGCTGTTCTATCTCAACGAGGGCATCCTATTGCATGTGCCTCTCGAATTCTTAACAAAACACAACGTAATTACTCTGCTACTGAACGAGAATGCTGAGCTATTTTATTTGCTGTCACCAAATTTAAATGCTATCTCAATCATTTAACTATCAATGTCATTACGGATCATTTGGCACTACAATATTTAACCACTGCAAAGAATCTGTCTCGAAGATTGTTAAAATGGACACTTCGACTTCAGGAATATAATGTTCAAATTCAGTATCGCCCTGGTAAATCAAACCAACTGCCTGACGCACTGTCTCGCTGTCCGGTCAATTCTGGTTGCCAGGCGGATACTGAACCTCCCTCCCTAATTCTCATTTCGGAAATCACTCAAGGGAGCAAATAATTTCTGAACTGCCGAATGATTCAGATTTTGGGGAAATTTATAATTTCTTATTTGCTGGTTCTTCTGCTCCTAGTGAACCTTCTTTAGCGGATCGTAGTCAAAATTAGGAGATCATCGATGGTATTTTGTATTATACAAAATTTGTGAATTCGAGAATTGAGTACCGCCCTGCGATACCTCAGTTTCTCCGCATGGCCTTACCCCACGAGTTCCATGATATTCCTCTTGCCGGCCACTTAGGCATACGGAAAACTCGTACTAAACTTCGATACGTAGCGTACTGGCCGGGCATGTACAACAGTATACTCGCATACATTCGCTCAGGTGAGTACTGTCAAACATACAATTATGATAATAAACGACCGGTCGGTTACCTTATTTATAGTTCAAATAATTATGTATTTAAAACCATCTGTATAGATTTATTGGGCCTTTATCCATTATCAACTAATACTAAGTCTCGTTATATTTTAGTTGTTACAGATAATTTTTCTAAATGGGTGGAAGCATTCCCCATTAAAGCATTTACGTCTGATATAATATGTGATACTTTAATACATAATTTTTTTTCTTGTTTTGGCTGTCCCCGTGCCGTAGTCTCGGACCACGGGGTTCAGTTCATTTCGGAGTTATTTGAGCGAATGTGTGCGAGGCTTCAAATCAAACACAAATCTATAAGTCCATATCACCCTTAAGCCAATCCGGCTGAGCGTGTAAATCGCACCTTACTAAAGATGATCTCAACTTTCATTGGCCATAATCACGAGCGTTGGGACGAACACGTTGAAATGTTTTGCTTCGCCCTTCGCTCATCATTTCATGAATCAACGCGGCTTACGCTTGCTGAACTTTTTCTAGGGCGCAAAATCCGCACCCCCTTTGCTTTGAGAATTTAACTGGCATTATCGATGAAATCAACCAAAGACCAACACCTGAACCTGCAAAGCTACTTGCGCAAAAGGCACGGACTGCTGTCAGTCGAGCTCAATTAAGCCAAACTAGGCATGTAACGTATACTCTATATTCACTTTCCTTTTGATTTTACTATCTCTAGTTATTTTATTTTACTATGTAAATTATCTTCCTACTGAACGGAATATTATTTCACCCGCTGAATGAGATCTGGCAATGAGTGTAAGTCATGACGTGGTGGTAGCTCGTATATAGGCGCGTTCATCGAGACGAGTAGGAGTTGTGTTGTTGAGGTTGATGTGTTGGCGTTGCGAGGGGTTGTTATGAGAGTGTGTGTACTATAAGAGGAAAGTTTATTCATTATTATGTACAAGATATATGAGTGCCTTAGTTGACCAAGAGTCTTTGGAAATAAACAAGTTTGTCAGTAAGTTCAGTCTTTCTCAATTCTTAGTTTTGTCAGACCTCTGTCTGGCTGTTAGGTTTATGACTTTGATTACTTAATATAAATAACCAGCGTTGAGACTTTGTTTAAGTTCATAATTAACGAGTAACAACACCCTTTTGGGAATTCATTATTTTGAAGCTTAGAGCTAGTTATCATTAGCTCGCTGGTAAGAAGAATTATTATCATTCATAATAATTAGCTTAGCAAAAAGAATTATAAAGCTAATTCATTATAGGCACTATAATGCGATACGGAGAGAACCAGATCTCGCAGTTGGAGATCTGGTCTTATTAGAAACCCATTTTCAATCCTCCGTTGCACACACGTTCGTAAAAAAGTTTGCATTTTTATATATTTGCACACCCTATGAATTGGTAGAATTGTACAATAATAATGTCGTATTTAAAAAGCCAGATGGCTCCCTACATTCTGCCCATGTGCAGCAATGTAGGAAATGGGTTATTAGAAGCAATGGTGCAATTATTAACCCTAAATCCAGTGGGAATCCTCAGGCAGAGGGTGGTACTTCTTCACAAGTATGTATAGTTGATGATGAAATTATTGACCCCCCTGTCCTGTCCGATTCTCTACCTTCGTCTGAGCGGGTCATTGCTTCCACTTTTAACGATTCTCATTCTGACATTATTCTATTCACTCGGGGTACTGCAATTATTTCAACTCTTCCGTCTTCTGCCTTCGCAAAAGACGAGAGTTGTTCAACTACTTCCAGTTCCTCTGAATATTCTTGTCGTCTGCAACGAGGTTCTTTTTCATCTGCATCACATTCTCCAATCTCGCCATTTACTTCTTCACGCATAGTGCCTCCCTTTGGTTTTAAATCAAAAAAATTAAAAAGAACAAGAACTGACATTTCATCTTCAGGTAGTTCCATCTCTCCTATTCCTAAAAGAGTCGTACCTCTTGCTGAATCTGAATCATCGGACAATATTGTTGAGGTTCGTCTATATCCAAGTAACAAAATCCCTCCTTCTGTTTCTACTGAGCAGCTGCCTACTTTAGGAACATTTAATCAATCTGCAGTAGTGCCAATACATCCTCTTTCGCCATCTGTGCTATCTAAACCTACAAAGCGTCCGCAGCCTGAATTTTCCCCTCCTGTTCCACAGTCTCCTAGTGCAACTTCTACTGTTGGGCTACAATTCAGACATAGAGTCCAGCATTTGCATCAGCCAGGATTTCGTCCTTGGAATCTTCGCTCGGGACGGACGAAGCCTATACCTTCCTCCACCGTTCCTCGTCGTTCAAGGAAGCGCTCTTCTTGTTTTACACCGCTTCTTCGACCGCCAAAGAAACGACCAGACCTTCACCCGTCTCAGATTCCGGGTTCGTCTCCAAGCCATCCTGGGACTCCCTTGCTCAAGCCTGGGACCTCTTTGCTCCATCCTGGGACTTCCTTCCTCTGGCCTGGGACCTCTTTGCTCCAGCCTGGGACTTCCTTGCGAGAGCCTGATGACCTTGCTTCTTCTGGTCAATTTGCCTTGTCCACGAGAAATCCTGACACATCCCAGCGATCCAGTGTCCTGCAACCTCAGCTTGTGAAGCGGGAAGCTTCGAGAGTGCCGTTGTCGCCCCGACAGCAAAGTAAGAATGTCCGCACACGAGTATTCTTTGCTAGCAACAGGCACTGTTAAAACATTTTATTTTTTATTACAATTGACCTTTCAAGCTCAAAGGAACTTTTTACTACATAAAGCTTTGCTCTATAAAGAGTATTTGAATCTTTCCTTATACTCAATTTCTGTCCTCAAAAACTATTGCAGAACCTTTGTGACGGACTGTGAGGATAAACAAATATCCCCGAACTTTGCTTTATAAAGGCCATTTATTTGAATTTTTCTCTGTACTCAAAGTATGACAGAACTTTTTCGACAGATTTTGAAGACAAAATATTGCATACATTATCTCCTTGTCAGTATGTAATGTTTTTGTTTTGGTGTGGTGCCAGATTAATTTTTTTTAGTGCCAAAATGCTTGTCAACTCATTTTGCGCATGTTGTCTTTTCGGCATAACTTAAATCTCAGCTATTGCCTTTGTTGATATCTATAATGATTCACTCCCAGGATACGGTTTTCCATGGTTTCCCCTATCCCATCAAAAATTGATGTGCGAATGCATGGGAGCAGTTCGAAGTCGGCCCTGGCCGCCAAGTGTTCACTTAAAGGTTTTTGTGTTATAATTCTATAATTAACCTTCCTGTGTGCTTGACACTTGTTGTGTTTGGTGTTGAATTTTTTCTGCAAGTGCAGTTTTTTTCAACAAACTAAATTTACACCATGTTACAATGTTCGACTATTCAATTAACTTAGTTTTAATGTTTTGTCTTCCCTGAGAAATTATCAGGAGTGGAGGGAATGTGTAAATTAACTTCGTTACAAATGTTATAGTTTTTTTTCCTGCCATACGCAGTTTTTTTTACTACTACGCTTTTTCTTATATGTATATTGATGAGAGTTCTCCGCGCATATTGTGACAAAATATTTATCACCATTTATGATATGGAAATTTGATGTACAGAAAGTTTCTTTTTTTCTATGAATGTTCGTGATATTGAACTATTGATGTCTAGAGACTATGTGTACTAATATAAAGTCAGCTACAGCAACTGATCAACAAATATCTTCATCCATTTTGTAAGTTCTTATCTGAAAAAACTGAATGAATGATCAGATTGTTTGAAAGGATACCTCAACAAAATTGATAGATTCTCGGCAAAAAAAAAAAATTACGACGGAGATGATGTGACGTATATTCTAAATTAACTTTCCTTTTTAGTTTCTTTCCCTATGTAAATCTTGAGTTTATTCTCAGTTATACTTCACTTTTAACGCAATATCTTTTCTCTGAAACGAATACTGTTGGCACCATAATTGAGGTTGAATGAACGTGACGTATGCCTGAGATAAGATAAGAACGAGAGATAAAAACGACGACTAAACGGTTGCTTGCGAGCGTTGTTAAAGAGAGCGTTGCTTGGAGATGTGTTGCAAGTTGAGCGTTGTGTTGTAGAGCGTTGTGTTAAGAGCTGTGTGGTGTGTGGAGAGTTTAATGCGAAGTACTATGTAATGTTATGATTTGTTATGGAAGTGCTACATCCGGAATAAAGCATATTTTCCGTAAGTTTGACTTCTGTTGTTAACATGTTTCGTCTGGCCGTTAAGTTTAATATAGGAACTATTTCATCTTATGGTTATTTTTTTAAATAATGTAGAAGTACGGAAATACTTCTACGTCATACGTGTTAATCTTTTGGCAAATTTGCATTGGACGAGGTACCGAAATGCACTGGTTGTCATTGAGCGAATAGTACCAGATCCATGATTGGAAATTACGCACTGAAAGAATCATGGTTCCTAGAGAAGTAGTGCCACCTCTCGTTGTAGCCACGAATACCAAATGACGTCACGAGTGTCAGTCATGTCTTCAAACAGACGCGATAAAAGATGGCCGGCAGTGATACATGGTTCCGTCATCGTGTTGTGATTCGGTATCTTGTGAAGCAGGGAATTCCGGCGGCCTATATCCACCGTTTGCTTCAACGTGCATACGAAGATACGTGTATGGGTGCCAGTAGTGCGAGAAGGTGAGTGAAACATTTTAAAGACGTTGTCGCAGACATTAACGTTCAGCTTCATAGCTCTCGCTGTCCAACATCCTAAAGGAGAGGTTTGATGAATTAATTCGTCATGACAGACGTGTGACGGTGAAGGGAATGGCGGAGAACAGTGCAGTTCGGGGAATAATTAGAAGCTTGGGATATCGGAAAATGTGTGCCCACTGCGTCCTACGTTTACTGACAGAAGACCACAAAGGCGCTAAAACATCTCATCACAACTGCTGGAGCGGTATCGAAATGAAGGTGCCGATTTCTTTGCACATTACCTTGACAGGTGGCGGCAGTTGGTTTCATCATTTCGAACCTGAAACAATACACCAGAGTATGGAATTGTATAATCTCCATTCACCAAGCAGGAAAAGGTCTAAGATACGAGGCGGCATTGAAAAGATGCAAGCGAACAAAATTTTTATTACACCTTTTTATTATGATCTCATATCTATAGCTTAAAATCACATGGTACACATCTAGTGTCTTTAAATATTTTTTATACTTTCAGTTTAATTAGTCGTTGGTGAGAAATGTAGAAGATTTAAAATACAATAATTGAAGGCTATATTATTTTGTGCTTAAAATTTGGGTTTAAAGTAAAAACAAGAAGCATTCGCGTAGAACAACTAATACTGATATCAAGAGCTCCTGCCTTGAGATTCAACTGTCAGAACCAACCGATGAACATATGAGGTTTGGTCAAATAAAGAGGTGGCGACGACGCGTAAAATTACCCCGGCGAGGATAGGGAACTCGCCGAGGAACTTTTGACAAATGCAGCCGGCCGAACGTAGTGGGTGTGATGGGAGAGAAACAGGTTTGTGACGTCACGCAGCGAGAACGACCTTGCGCAACAGTGCCGTGTGCAGCATTCTTTGGCCTCCGTGGGATCAGCATGTGTTCTTGAAGCGTAGGTTACGTGAAAATGGCGTTTCAGATGCGATCTGCGTCGGCAAGCGAACAACGTGCGGCCATACCCTTTTTATCGGCCGAAGGCAACAAGGTGATCAACATTTATAGGTGGATGTTCGCCGTGTAGGGGGAAAATTGCGTGTAACGGAAAACTGTCCATAAGTGGGGCACACTTTTCCGACAAGTTCGCTGCAACGTTTTAGATGATGCGCAACCCGGCCAGGCCAACGTTGTCGTCACACCCGACTCGTGGAACAAGTGGATGAATGCGTGAAGGCCGATCGTAGGGTGACTATACGTTCCCTGGAACAGACATTAACTGTGAGTTATGGCACCATGTGGATAATTGTGCATGAGAAGTTGGGATACAGGAAAAGTGTGTGCACAATGGGTGCCAAAGTTGTTGCCCGACGCACAAAAAAAGTTTTCGAGCGGACCTTTCACAGTAGCATTTGGTGCGGTATCAGAGTGACCCTGCCTTCCTTTTCAGATTAGTGGCAGGTGATGAAACTTCATGCTGTCTCTTCGAACTGGAAACAAAACTTAGCAGTATGCAGTGGAAGCATCCCGCATCGACACCACGCAAAAAGTTCAAAGCTGCGCTACGGTCTGGGAAGGTTTGTTAATGGTGTTCTTTGGTGAAAGGTGTTGGTTGGTTGGTTATTAGATTTTATTGGCGCAAGGGCCATAGTTGGCCAAAGAGCGCCAGACACAAGACAAACAGACAAAATTAAAAAACGGGGCATAAATCGCAAAATCTGGCTGACCAAGTAAAACCGAACCATGAGTACAAAGGAAGGGCCAAAAAAGACAATGAAACAAACAGTATGAAAAACATGGTACAATGGTGAGAAACAAGCCGATTAAGTAAAACTGAGGAATGAGAATGATAAAACACATTACGAAATCGAACACAACTACACATAGGATGAGTCACTCTCCTCCCCCACACACTCCAATGTAATGCTGGCCGAGGGCGAGGACGAACTGTCACTATCCTCCCCCTCATGTTCCTTTGCAATGTTAGTTGAGGCTGGGGACGAACTGTCACTCTCCTCCCCCGATGTTCCTCTATAATGTTGGTTGAGGGTGGGGACCTCGCTGAGTCCGAGACAGTTGCAATGTTGGTCAGGTGGACCGCGACAGTTGGATGGACACTGCACACCTTTGCGGATTGAGGGCCTTGTCTCCAGCACGTGCAATCTGTCTGCTGGGAACCGGAAGAGTCGGTCGTCTTCAAAAGAGAAGGCGCAGACTCAGCTGGTCGAATAAGCTGGAGCTCGGTGAAATCCACCTGTGTCGCTTGTTCAGCTGTAGATCGCTTGGCAAGTGCGGCGAGAGCTACAGGGCGCGGAACAAAGGGCTGCACGGGTTGTGGCAGAGACTGAACCACTGCGGCAAAAGTACGCTGTCGGTTGGTGGGTATACCCAACTTGGCCTTGGCAGCAGGGTACGAGAGGCCTTCCAGGGTCTTGAGGCGCTGGATCGCCATCTCGTCCTTCCATTTCATACAGTTGCGGGAGTAAGCTGCATGGGCCTCACCGCAGTTAACACAGCAGGCCGCAGAAGTGCAACCATCCCCGTCATGTTCACTGGAGCCACAATTTGCGCAACGAGCGGAACTCTCACAGAAACGTTGGGAATGCCCGTACCTCTGGCACCTGAAACAGCGCAGAGGACTGGGAATGTACGGGCGAACTCCAGAGACCAAGTAGCCAGCCTTGATTTCGGTCGGAACTTTCGGGGAGTTAAAAGTCAAGATTACATTTTTAGACTTAATCAAGGAACCATCGCGCCGGAACATCATACGACGAGCAGCAATAACACCTTGATCTGCAAGTTCAGTCACCAATTCGTCTTCACTGCATGGCAAGAGATCAAACTCCGAAATAACACCCCGAGAGGTGTTAAGAAACGGGTGAGGTGTCACTTTTACAGGAATGCCTTGAAGACTAGTGAGGTGCAGAAAAGTGTTACTCTGAGAAACACTGCAAGTTTGGACAAGCAGGTCCCCAGAGCGAAGCTTCCTCACAGACTTCAAGGGGCCAACCGCAGCGTCCAAAGCTTTAGAAATGAAAAAGGGAGATCTGGTGGACAGTCTCTCATTCGGATCGATGGATTCTACAAGTAAGTGTGTAGCATGCGTAGTCACAGCAATCGAGGGGAGACGACGCTTCGGAGCGACTGGTACAGCTGCCGAAGAAGAGGTTCCACATTCTTGGTCCAGGTCATGGTCTAAAGACCGTTTAAGGGTATGAGACTTGGTAGGTTGAGAAGACGAAGGAGAGTCGGTGTCAACGATCAGTTTCTCAGGTGACTTAAATTTGGAGTTTTTGTTCTTGTGTTTACCCATGGAAAAAAGGAGGAAGATTCGTCTGCAGACTACTCCACCCACCACCGAGCCCTACAAGGGAGAACTGGAGGTCTGCAAGCCAAGAAAATGACGCTGGACACAGTTCTGGAGCTTATACGTTGCAGATATAGTCCGTTGGCTGTGATCACACGCACTCGGCGGACACTTCGGCCTCCGGGTACCGTCATGCCAACGCCTTTGGCATGATCCCACAGCCCCCGGGCTCACCCTGCCGTGCTATACGACAAAAGCCGCTAAAGCCCTGCACACAACTTGGTACAAGACTTCTGACTAGAGGTGGGTTAGTCTCTAGCCTCCCGTTTACAGCGAAGCCGGGGTCGAAGAGGAGTGTTGGTACACAGGAGGCACCTATCCGGTCTCCTGCGACCTCAGCCGCCAGACATCCCATTTCCGCCTCACGGGTCTCCGCACGCGGCAAACATGCAGGTAGATCTAGCACCCAAACCAGCTAAAAGGAAAAAAAAAGAAATCCAAAGAAGAAAAGTCCTGGCAGGGAACCTAAACGGAATCTCAGCAACCTACGAACTGAGCGGTTAATATAAAACAGTTAGTGGTGGAGGGTAACAAAACCACAAGACCAGGATGTTAGTACATAACGTGGTAGCGATTAGGTAGAGGATACAACACGGGCAACTAGCCAGTGGAGAAAATAAATAAAAACGAAAAAGCGAGACACAAGACCAGCTCGGGATCGTGGGGCCGCGACTCCCCAACAGCTGGATGAACAGCCGTCTCTGCAAACTCCAATAGCACCGCAAAAAAAAAAAAAAAACAAGCGGTGGCATGACATCAGATGTTCACCAGTCACAAGGTCAGCTCGGGCCGTGGGGGCGCCGCTCCCCAAATAACTGGAAAACCAGTTATCCCCGTGCGGGGGTGAAAGGTGTGTGCCATCGACTTCCTCCATCAACGGGTACAATCAGCGGTGCAGCGTACAGTCAGACACTGCAACAACTGCGTAACGCCATCAAAAACAAAAGACTCGGGATGTTGAACACCGGTATAGAGTTGTTACACGATAACCTCCGCCGCGCGTCTCCCGTTAAACCCCACTCTTCTGACGAAATTTCGATGGGAGGTACTACAGGATCCGCCCTATAGTCCGGACATGTCACCCTGACGTTAATATTTGTTTTGGCACCCTGAAGAAACATCTCAGAGGTTAACGTTTGCCATCGGAGACATAACTGCGAGCCTGTGTGACGGATTGGCTCCTCTCCCAGCCCAGATACTTCTTCGAGAAGGGTATTCACCGACTACCTGCAACAATGGGACAACTACTTTTAACTGGTACGTATATGTGCACTGCGACATGTGACATGCTACTGAGGTGACGCATGAGTCAAAACAACAAGCGGTAGCGATACACCTGGCAGGCGCTGTTCAGTCGGAATAACAACCTCTCGGGAGTAGGAAGACGTGGTTTCGAAAGCTATCACAGACAGAAAGGGAATTTCTTCAAATTGGCGCCGGAACGTAAAATTGAATTACCTGACCGTGAGGTTCGACAACAGAATGTGTGATGATTCTTCCGTGCATCATCAGGAATTAATAAGAATTCCTTCATACACTCGACGTGGACCAGGAACACGAAACATAAATCGTCGCTCGTTCCACGTTAATAAGTGAGTCATGGAAAAATTATTATCGGCCGCCACCGGGAATCGAACCCAGGGTCTTCCGGTTACGCGCCGGTAATGCTACCACTGCACCACAGCAACCAAGAATTCTCCATGCTCACATATCATTAACTGCCAAACTACTTGGCAGGTTACTTCATGGAGCCCCACACAATGCTGGGGATTCACCAAAGATGGAAAACAGAAACTCAGCAAATAACTGGGAGGTAGCATGTCCAGAGTGTAACTGGAAGACTCTGGGTTTGATTCCCGGTGGAGACCGATGATAATTTTTCCGTGACTCACTGGTTAACGTGGAATGAGCGATGACTCCTGTTTAGAATTCCTTTTCGACAGTAAGCTCCTTCAAGCATGGTTTGCCGGAGGACCTGAAACCTGGGATTTAGTGCCCCCGCTTTTCTCAAGGAGGTGATATACCTATGTGGCGTACCAATGGGATAATGCATGAGTCACCCCAGTGAATTTAAATTAAATGCAAATCATTTCGCATCACCCTGAAAAAAAGAATTTTTCAAATCGGACTTTTAGAAGCAGAGATATTGAGAAAAATATTATATGATATGTATATATATATATATCTACACTTCTGGTGGAAAACCTATGCGTTACTTTAAGCGTGAAATGCGCATAAAATATTTTTCTTGGTGAGTAGTACCTTTCTTCCACGAATATTTTTCTAGTAAAGTTCTGAAAAATGCAGATATTGTTGCAAAAAGCTTAGAAACCTTACGAACATATAACCCTAGTAACGAAACATATCTTTACCAAAAATTAGAATTTACGTGTCAAACATTTCCCACCAGCAACTCTATCCGACACAAAAATTGTTTTTCTAATAGAATTTTTAAAGGCACTGACATCAGAGAAAACTCAATAGTCTTCGTTATCAATCGAATCGAAGGAAAGAAAAAGTAGTTTTCAGTCGGATATTTAGGAACAATGATATGGAATAAAATGCACTTTATATTCGATATCATCTGTATTTACACCCTCTGGTAGTGAAGTTATGCATCAGAAAAGGACCGGATTTCAATCTTCTTAATGCAAAGAAAATGTTTCAAATCGTACTAAATGTTGCAGAAATATAGAGTTCATAGTAGGACGGTGTACACGCACGTATTTGGTTTTGATAGGACATGTTAAAAAATAATAAAGTTTACATCCGTTGTTATTGGAGAAAAGTATTTTTTTAGTTTCTTTTTTACATTTTTCCGTTGATTTTGGGCAACATGAGGAGTCTAATGAATAACAAGTAGCAAATTAAATTTTTGATGGAATGTATGAATGTGGAAATATGGTATGTGCTTCAATTCGGTATGTTATAGGTATTGCACAGTCTTTTTTCCCGCTAAGAATTATAGGTAAATATTTCCCCGTCCCTTGTCACTGTGAGTGCCAGATATTCGCCAGTCTGAATTTATTATCGATTAATTAGCAAACGTATTTTGGACTATGAGAAGTAAGAGCCAAATTTGTGGATATAAATGCAAGTGTAGGTAGCTGTATTTCATTGCTTTCATATAACTGACTAAACTGAAAAGGTTTCTACCTACTATGAGACGTGTGAAGAGCTAACTTTATACTTTAAAACGTAGTTTGTTTATTGATTGTTTATCAAAATGTTTAGTATTATCAGTTTGCACGTATAGGTGTAAGCGTTCGTTTCTTCTAACTGAGGGGAGTATTTTTGTGGGGAAATTTTAACTCCATGAGTATTCAAGGTTATAAAGATCGGCCCGTCCCTAATTTAGAGAGACTGATTCTTAAGAACGGAAAGTGCGAGCCCCATAGGGCAAATGCTTCGCACATACCTCTGCCAGGGCTCGAACCTGGATCCCGAACTCGGAAAATTAGATGTAGGCTCGGGCATCTGCCCATTGGGCTACAGAGATAAGTAATCGAAAAATCCTAAATATTTTCTGAATGCCATTTTAACATAATTGGCCCTGCGAATCAACGGTATCAGCCAATAGCCGGAGTGAGAATTACGAACCAATCGTGAATGAATTCGTTTGTGTTACGTGGTATCTGCAAGGTCTCACGTTAACTACGAGGGGAAGCAGAAAGGTTCTCGTCCTAACCATTCACTTCCTGTAATTGAAGCATAATTTCGTCACTGCAGCTCGAAAGAGGGATCTTTTGTATTGTAAAGTGCCAATTTCCAGACTAATAGCTCTTTTTTTGCAGATGTTTGATCAATTCAATGCAAAGTGTTGAATTTTCAAATGTGGAACTCCGGGCTGTCAGGAAATGTCTTTTCCTGCAGAAAAAAATTGCAAAGGAAATCCATGAGTGTATGAAGCAAACATTAAGTGACAAGTGCCCGTCATATTCCACTGCGAAGAAATGGTGTGCCAACTTCCAGCGTGCAAACTTTGAGACCGGAGATGCAGCAAGATTTGGGAGGTCTTCAACAGTAACAACACCCTAAATTGTTGATCGTGTTAATGACTTGATTTTGTCAGACTGGCGAATCTAGGCTAAATCAATGATCGGTGAATCTCGGCTAATCGAGATAGCGTCGACTCAAAATAATTTGAAATTATTATTTTGGAATAGGTTCAATTTCTCAGGATTTAATCATGCACAGAATTTCTCAATTTTGTAAAAATAAGCATTATTTCATTCACCGATCATTGATTTAGCCGAGATATCTCCAGCGTCTCAACTATTGATTTAGCTGAGACACTGGAGATATCCCGGGAAGGTGTTGGGTTCTTAATTCACGCTCACTTGGATATGCAAAAGATGTCAGCAAAGTGGGAGCCCAAATGTTTGAACACCGATGAGAAACGAAAAATAGTGGACACTTCCAAATCGGTTTTGCAGCATTTTCAGCAATCCAGTGATAATTCTTTGCAGCGACTAGTCACTGTTGATGAAACGTGGCTACATCACTACGATCCAGAGACAAAACAACAGTCCCCTCCCCCTGCAGTGGCGGCACTCGTGTACTCCCCGGCCAAAGAAATTCAAGACTCAAAGGTCTACAAGAAAGGTCATGTCAACGTTTTTTTGGGATTTGAAAGGCATATCTCCTAAATGCCCAAACAATAAATGTTGAATACTATTGCAACTTGCTGTGCCGATTAAAAGAGGCCTTGAAGGGAACAAGTCAAGGAAAACTGCGGAAATGTGTTCTCTTTTTGCAGGGCAATGCGCCGGCCCACAAGGGTGGCGAGAAAATGGATGTTTTGAGGGATCTGGGGTTTAAGTGCATAGACCACCCACCCTACTCACTAGAGCTTGCTCCATCGGACAATTTCCTGTTCCCAAACCTTAAAAAAATATTGAAAGGGAAGCATATTTCCAATGACTCGGATGTGATATGAGCAGCAGAGCAGTATTTGAGTGATAAGGTTTCAGAAATTTTTTGGAAGGGTTAAAGAAACTCCAGAAATGCTGTGCCAAGTGTGTTGAACTTCGGGGTGAATATGTGGAATAGTCTGTAAGTTCCATGGCTCTAGCCCATTTCCTTCTTGATGAGGCCGAGAACTTATCAGGCTGTGCCAAGTGTGTTGAACTTCGGGGTGAATATGTGTAATAGTCTGTACGTTTTGTAACGTACCAGGAGATGTGACATACCTGCCCGAAGGACGCACACGACATAAAGGCAGATAGGAATCAGAATAAAACGTCAGCGTAGCTCAATTGGTAGAGTGACTTATTCCGGAATGAGGGGATCCGGGTTCGAATCCTGGCGTGGACAGAAATGACGGAGAAATTTACTTCGTTATAGTGTTATGGCTCTAGCCCATTTCCTTCTTGGTGAGGCCGAGAACTTATCAGGCTGTGCCAAGTGTATTGAATTTCGGGGTGAATATGTGGAATAGTCTGTAAGGTTCATGGCTCTAACCCGTTTTCTTGGTGAGGCCTAGAACTTATCAGCATCCCGTTTAGTTCGTATGTTGTATTTGTTCCACATTCTGTCTTCCGTAACAAAGAACTGTAAGATTTTAAGATATCATTCGATGTTTGAAGACATGGGTATCATACATAAAATCAACTGCGAAATTGAAATAAGTCGACTGATCACTAAAATATTTTTGACGGGAGAATAAATTTTAGAGCTTCGTAATTTATAACAAAATAGCGTAAGAAGCAAGAAAGCTTCTTACGGTCTGCAACAAGATTTCCAGTGCTCTGGAAATGTTGATCACTTGCTAAGAGCTTTGCATTAAAAGCTCGTTTAATGAGAGCAGAACGCGCAGGCGACAAATTACACAGCATCACTTCCAATTTTTAGGTAATAATGACAACGAATCCTTATGAGGAGCTACACCGGCGATCCGATAGTTATTGGATTATGAAAACGTTTGATCTCCACACGGCAAATATGATTATGGTAATGCCGCGGTGGACAACTGCCACTCGAAACGGAATTCAAAGGACCCAAATACCAGCACGCAGTTTCATCCGGGCTCTGGCGGCACACTTTTCTCCAAGCAACAAGGAACCGAATCTAAAAATCCACTTTCATAAGTCTGTTTACAATGTTCGCCAATATTCCCTGTTTCACATTAAATATTTTAAAATATAAGGGGCTGCTTGAACTAAAACGTGCGCTTTATGACGATTTTAAACTTTGATCATAGGATAAAAGTCATTTCTCTTAAAGTAACAGCTTTGATGCAATATTTCTGAATGCGCTTTCCATAATTGTGCTTAGTCCAAACGGTTTTCTGCAAGTTTCAAGAGAGCATATTAGTTTTTCATCGTTTGTCCATATAAGTATACGTAAATATACATATAGGTACAGTAAAAATTGTGTAAAACAGGGAGTTACGAAAATTGCTCTTTCCTGTATAGAATAGAGGGGTAAAGACACTATTATTTAATGTATAGAACAGAGGGATGCGAATTTTTTTTTTATTGGAGGTTTAACGACCACCGTGAGCAACTCAATGGGCTATAAGCAGTCGCCCGTCCCTAATTTAGTGTCACTGGTTCCAGGGAAAGGAGAGAGCCAGTGCCGTAAGACAAACACAACATCCATGCCTCACCGGGATTCGAACCCGAACCCCGTTCGGACGAACGATCAGAGGCCATCGCCTAGACCACTACGCCACCGGGGCGGCAAATTACTTTTTGGTGTACAGAACGGAAGCCTAAAGTAATTACTATATTAAGTACGGAACTGAGATCAACGGATATTGCACTTTTGTGTACAGAACAGAGAGCCAAGGAAAATTCTGTTTTGTGAATAAAGCTAGAGAAAATTTCTACATACCGAAAAACATTCTGCTCCAAACTTAAGTACGAGAACAAACACAATGTTGTGCCTCAAAAAAACTTCATGACAACTAAAAGTCATCTCATTTTTAGCAGGTCTTTTGTATAAAAAGAACGTGCTTATATTATCGCTTTGTCCGTCCGTCTGTCCGTCCGTCCGTCCGTCTGTGGACAACATATCTTTGTAACTATCAGTCCGATTTGAAAAATTCTTTTGCGTTGGGAAGCTTGAAATATGCGAATGATGATCCTTCATCTCGTTTTTTTTTTTTTTTACGATGTACAGTTTCGCCGAGAGAAGGCGTAAATGCAGATGATATTGAATTCAAAATACATTTTATTCCATATACACTGGCGGAAAGTGAAAAAAGAACACCAAGAAGGAGACGTCTGATACCAACGAAATTTATACAGCCTAATAACGGAATACAGAGGATAACGTGATCAAAACATTATGACAAAATACAGCTGTATTTGCTGGTAAACTTGAAAATAACATTTCCATGTTACATGGTTAGTACGAGGTTGAACCGCCATGAACTGCGTCACACTGTGCAGTTCTAGCATGGAGTCTGTCGTACAGATGTTGGATGTAAGTTTGGGGTATTGAGTTCCAAGCATCCTCAACCTGGACGCGTAAATCGGGGATGGTCGTGGCTGGCCGTTTAGACCGGATAAGTCGTTGTCCCATAAAATCCCACACGTGGTCAATCGGGGGCAAATCCGGTGAACGTGCAGGCCATGGAAGTTGTCTCACACCCTGAAGTGCATGTTGCGTTGCACGTGCCGTGTGTGGTCGTGCGTTACCTTGCTGGAAAACACCACGATGGACCGACCTTACAAATGGCACAACAACGGGCTGAATGATGTTGTTGATGTAGGATGTGCTGTTTAACGTACCCGGTACAAACACTAGTTGTGTACGGGAGTGATAGCTGATCGCTCCCCACACCAGGAGACCAGGTGTAGGCCCTGTGTGTCGCTGGCGGATGCAAGAAGGGTGGAGACGCTCCCGTGTGCGTCTGCAAACACGTATACGGCCATCGGAGGCTCCCAAGCAAAATCTGGTTTCATCGCTGAACACGACAGATCGCCATTGCGTTCTCCAGTGCAGACGTTGGCGATACCACTGCAGCCGTTCCTGACGGTGGGATGGAGTCAGAGATGCACATGCCAGAGGCACACGTGCACGTAGTCCTGCATCCAGTAGACGGTTGCGGATTGTTTGTACAGTCAGTCACCTCAGGTGCAACGGCAGCTCGGATTTGCGTCGCAGTGGGATGTTCTGCTTGACAACGCCGCTCTTCTTATGCGTTGATCGGTCCGCTCATCAGTCCATCTGAAACTCTTGGTTCCACGTCTTCTCGTGTGGGAATGTTCCTTGGACCATTTACGCCACCATCGCACCACCACCGATACTTCCCGTCCAATTCGCTCTGCAATACGACGATACAACCACCTGACCTCGCGGAGTCCGACTAGTTGACCTCGCTCAAAGTCCGATAACTGCTGAAATCGTACACGTCTTCCATGTCCAGGCATTGCAGCTTCTTCAGGGTCTTCGCACGTGTCCGTAAGACGACAACTGATTACTTTCACTTCGCCGTAATCCTTAAACAACCACCGACGATAATTTGCATATTATGCCGTGCTGTGGCGTAAGCGCTCACCGGTTGGTCCCGAAATTAACATCACACCTACGTAAACTCGACCCCATTAACATATGTAAATTTTATGGTCGTCCGCCAATTCCTTCTTGGTGTTCTTTTTTCACTTTCCGTCAGTGTATTTGCTCCTAAACATCCGACTGAAAAAATTATTTTTTCTTTCCATTCCATTTATGTCGAAGGGTATTTTGGGTATAGTTACTGTTTCAAGTTATGCATAGATTTTCCGCTAGGGGTCGCAAAATAAATTACGTTTTCCCCGATAATTCTTCTCCAAAAACTCCGATTTGAAAAATGTTTTGTTCACCGAATACAACTCCAGATGAAAAATCTTTGGCACATAATTTCTAATTTTTGGTAAAGAATGATTTCGACACCATGGGGCGTAAGAGCTGAAAAAGTTATGCTCACGGTTTTCTTCGATGAGAATGTCCCATTGCTTTGGATTGGCGGGACGTAGGCAGTACGGTCAAGGCAACCACATGCTACAATACGGTATGCAACCTCAAAACGGCCATCAAGCGTACGCGACCCGGTATTTCGCCAAAAGTGTTTATTCTGCTGCACGACAACGCACACCTGCATGTGGCTACGGTTTACCCAGACTTGCTACAGAGCTTCCACTGGGAGGTCCCAGACTATCCTCCAATAGTGTCGACATGTCTCAATGCGACTACCACATCTTCGGGCCGCTGAAGAAAAGCTCTCAAGGGCCGCCGGATCGCTAACGACGCTAAGGTCTAGGACGACGTTTAAGACTGCTTCCACAGCCAACCACGGACGTTCTTCGCTCCGGATATCCACAAACTCGTGTCGCGCTGGGACACTTGCTGGAACAGATTAGGTGACTATGTGTAGCGGTTATGTAGCCCAAGTATCTCTCTTACTTCCTGTATGTTCACATATTCGTACATATAAACACTTACGGCAAAAAACGGACAATCTGAGTTTCATTTGGGTGACTCTTATAGAAAGAGTTGAAACGCATAGACGATTTTAATATGTAATGATCACTGTGATTCACAAAACTTTGTTGCATAGAGAATTTCGATTTACGGAAGTTTGATACTACATGGAGGTATGACTGTATGAATACAACGACATTTGCACTGAGAGTAAAATCAGACAAAATAAAGAAATATACAATGTAGGTACAGCAAAATATATGTTATTCTTTCTCACAGTATCTTCCCTCGGACGATATGCAACGGTCCCATTGTTCTGTTCACTTTCCAAAGCATGTGGCGAAGGCATTTTGTGGAAGCCGCTTTAGCGACCCCCGTACAATTAGAATAATGTCAGAATCTGTTCAAATATTGCCCCACGGAACTTCTCCTTCATTGTTGGAAACAATCTGAAGTCGCACGGGGCGAGAGCAGTACTGGAGGCAAGCTGTAGCACGATTTCAATACTGCATTTTGTAAGAAATTGTAGAACACAAGCAGCCACATGTGGACGGGCGTTATAACGGTGTAGGATCCACTTGCCTACCAGTTCCGGCCATTAATTTGAGATGTGTCGTCTCAGACGCTTCAAGAGTGAAATGTAATACTTAGCATTGAGAGTAATTTGTAGAGGAACGGCACGTTGGTAGACTACGCTTCTATGATCAAAGAAAATGATCAACATCACCTTCTCACCTGACTTGGTTTTGCGGAATTTTTATCAGAGGAGGCCAGCCAGTGTGTTTCCAGACACTCGTTGAGCGCTTCATGAGGGGGTCGAAATGTTAACGGCAGTTATTACTGTGTTTAGAAAGTTTGGATCTTTTGAAATCATTTGGTTTCCACTCATCACACACTTGAACTCTAGCTAACAATTGTTCTCTCGTCAGGTGATGAGGTACCCGTGTGAAACACATACGATACCGCAGTAACGTTTTCGCGTATGCGAAAAGTCGACGTTTTTGAAATATTAATTGACGCCGCTATGTCTTCATACGACATTAGTCGATCTTTTTGCAAGATTGTTCCCACAGTGTTAACAATACATTCCGTAACAGCACTTTTAGGTCTATCAGGCTTTGGAGCGAGTTCTGCCGACAAACACCCTTTTTGAAATCATGGTGCCATCTGAAAATTGTTGACTCACCCAAACATTTATCTTTGTAAGTTTTTTTTTCAACCGTAGGTTGAAGAAGCGTATAGGCTCCAGCTTTGTCCGTTCGTCTGTCCGTCCGTCCGTCTGCCTGTCGGCCCGATAACTAGCGTAAAAATGGTTCAATTTCGATGAGCTTTTAGTATGTGGAAGGGGATGACCTGGGAAGGAACCCTCTTGAAAGTGAGCAAAATGGGGTCAAAGGTTAGGACATAGGAGAGGGATCCATTCCACTGCTCTTATGCGTTATAACTAACGTACAAAATGTTAGATTTCGATTAAATTTTAGTATCTGGTAGGGGACCACCTGGGTTCAAACCCTATTGAAAATGGCCGAAATAGGGTCAAAGGTCAGGACATAGGAGCGAAATCACTTCCATCGCTATTATGCGTCATAACTTACATAAACATTCTTCGATTTTGATCAAATGTTAGTATGTTGTAGGGGCCTGCCTGGGAACGAATCCCATTGAAAATTAGTGAAATGGGGTCAAAGGTTAGGACACAGGAGTGGAATCTATTCCATAGCCCTTATGCATCATAACTTACGTAAAAAGGCTTCCATTGCGACAAAACTTTATCATGTTATTTCGGAGGTATACTGAACCGGTTCTGTTAAATATAATCGAAATGGGTTCAGAGGTCAGGGCACAGGACCGAGATTTATTCCACAGCCATTATCCTCATAACTTGAGTAATGATTTCTGGTATGTTGGAAAGCGTATTATAATCAATGCATTGCATGATTTTACTAACTTGTTTCATTATATCAACTGTTTCTGGAGCCGCTTTACCTAAACAATAGAGGAATTTTATCACACAATGCATTTCACTTGTTAACTCTGAATCACTCACCTCCATAGCTGCATGGCGAAATGCAGGCGTACCTTAAACAACTGCGCAACAACAAAATCAGAATCGTCTGCCACAGCTAATAACTGTTGCCACAGAAACCGTCTTAATTCAGTTAGGCGTCTGTGTGGTAATTTTTTTGCTTTGCACTGTTGCCAACTAAAACAAAAATTACTTTCAGCTTTTATGGAACGTAGCAAGTTTCTACCACGTCGGTGCACTACGAAATTCCCTCACGGAAGGGCGTTTCACGTCGAATGCTTGTGAAATGGGGACTTTCGAAGGCGCAGAGCGAGCACAGAACGATGAGCGGTTTGGTTCGAGGAAACAATGTCTGCGACACAACTTCAGTGGTATTTTCGCACGCAGTGAGGTGATGATCCTCCGAGTAGACCTACGATCTACGTGTGGCACAATAATTTTGTTGATACAGGTTGTCCTATTTGTCATCCGATGTCATGCGACCGGCAGCGTGCCTTCGACGCTGTGGTGGACAAAGTGGGTGAAAGCTTTGTTAGAAATCCTCGAATGTCAACGAAACGTGCGTCTCAATAAACGTGCATTCCGCATGTGACTGTGTGGCCCGTTCTGCGAAATCGGCTGCATTTCAAGACGAAAAAATTTACTATCGTGCACCAGTTGAAAGTAGGCGATGGTAGGATACGTGGAGATTTCTGTATGGAAATGGTCAGTTGGATAGAAGAAAATGAGAACTTTCTGGAAACGATCATTTTCAGTTACGAGTGTACTTTTAACCCAAGTGGTCAAGTCAACACTCATAACTGCAGAATTTGGGAA
Organism: Macrothele yani; assembly: GCA_039090855.1. Classification (NCBI taxonomy): domain Eukaryota; kingdom Metazoa; phylum Arthropoda; class Arachnida; order Araneae; family Macrothelidae; genus Macrothele; species Macrothele yani. The sequence continues at coordinate 85,681,401 of CM076998.1, read as the reverse complement.
AGCAAACATCCACACGCCACCATAGAACATCGTCGTGACAGCTCAAAAATTAACGTTTTTTTTGCGCCATGAGCATTAAGAAAGTTTACTGACCCTTCTTCTTTTGCTGAGTACATCGTTACTGGTATTGTGCATTTCGACATGCTGCCACAGTGCCTCATCCCGCAATTAGACAAGGATGACAAAGACTGACTCTCACACTTCCAGCAAGATGGGGCACATCCGCATCGCCTAAACGACGTAAGATCATAATTTCGCAGATAGGTGGATGCGTAGATGTGCGATGATAGGATACCCACCTCATTTCTCTCGGCTTTCGCCGCCATATCTTTTTCTTGTGCTGCTTTGCTAAAGATCGTGTCTATATACCACCACAAGTCGATCCTTTCTCACAATTTCACCTGTAGTGTTAACATTTTCCACAGTAACAGCCCTCGTTGGAGCACCCAGACCGGCTTCTTTTTTCTGTTTGATTCTCGGCCATCTTCGTACATCTTGAGCCACCTGCAAACTGAAGAATTAATTTATATATGCATCCGTATCGCCTAATTCTTCTAAGCTGAATTCTTCTAAGTCGTCTTCATCTTTTTCTTCCTTTTCTTCTTCGTCTTTTTTAACCCATTTTTATTACTAACTAGGGATATCGGCCTCCCTCATATATTAAATACACAGATGGCTTCCCTCATTAGTAATAGAGTACATCATTATTACTAATTAATGTTAATTCAAAATAAGATTCTTTAAGCTTTTCCTGAGCTTCAGTTGATGTTTTTCTAAAACGGAAGCAGAATTTCAAAGCCGCTTATTGTTTACCTCGTGTCATCTCCATCGTAACGTAAATGAATATGAACTAATTTCTACTTGAGCGCCTGCCAAGGTCACAAGATGAGTACAGGTTTAGTGCTAATCTGTGATAACATATTTCTCTTGTTAATCGGGCCTTAGAGTTACATTGTTCTCCTTAAAGCCCTATTATTGCGACAACAACAATAAAATTTGTTTCATTTATTGCACATAATAACAAAGTTTAATTGTTGCCCTATTATTGTTGCAACTGTATATATATGGATGATGCCGGATTTATTAGTTAGTTTTTTTCTGTTACTTATTACTACTCTAAACTTTTTGCTTATTTGAAGTTCTAAAGCTTAGCTATCATTAGTTGAAAAACCTAATCATGGATTACTTGTTGATTCTAGCTTTGATCGTCTTCGCATTGATTGCCATACGGTACATATTCCACATAGTAGTTCCTACCGAGCCGGAAGATGGATTACAAGAGGAAGGTAGGCAAAATGTTGAGGTTCTTAAAGATGGTTGGAATGAAATCACTGAAGAAGAAGGGGTGGAAAGCGAGGATGGGAATGAAGAAATTGAGGATAGCCTAGAACTAGAAGATAGCATTACAGAAGTAGAACAAGACGTAAAACAGGATGTAACACATAACGAGGTAGAAGAAGTAGAGGAAGAATGTTTAGCAGATGAAGGAGAAACGGCAGAAGAATCAGTAGAACTGAGATTAGGAGAAGAAAATAAAAATGATGGTGAAGTACAGCAAATTAAAACACTAGGGAATGAAGCATTTGAAGATCATGAAAGGGAAGAATATTACACAGAAAGCTGGGAAATGAGGGAAACTAAACAAACTGATAATGAAGAAGTAGAAGAAGAATATTCTTTCAGCAAAAAAGAAGATAGGTATGAAGAAAATATAGGAACAGATAAAGAGGGAAAACTAGAAGCCTCAGAAGAATCAGATAACGACGTCGAGGTCCCAGAAATTGAACAACAGTATGAAATAGAATGTGCAGGAGGGAAAATAAACATTGAAGTAGATAGTTCCGAAACAGAGTTACCTGTTGCACCACCCAATTCTTCAGAATCATTGGAAACATTTAGCAATCCCGTCTCAATTATCCAAGCATTAGAAAGTCAGAATTTATGGTCTAGTCCTTTGTCCACAAGCGTGGAAATACCAATGTTTAATACAGCTCCTTCACCTGTTCTGGTGGTTGAGGAGAAAAAAGAGATACCGAAAAAAGAAAAGAAAAGCAAATGGAAGAAATTCAAGAATTTCTTCAAAAAAAGCAAGAAGCAGGTTCCCACGAAAGTTGAAGAAAGTAGTAGGGTTGAATACCCATCACAACCATCAACATCCTTTGCCTCATTTCCAGCGTGTTCTGCAAATGAACATGCTGGAAATGAAAAGAAGAAAAAGAAATGCCGCATCAGATCGCTTATGCACAATATTCTTCATCCCCGTAAAAAAGATAATAAGCAAGATTCAGGCGGCCCTAGCGAACACACAGAAGAGAATAAGAAAAATTCAGGAGGCCCTAGCAATCCCAGCACAGAAGAGAATAAGAAAAACTCAGGAGGTCCCAGCAATCCCAGCACAGAAGAGAATAAGAAAAACGCAGAAAGCAATACAGTAGATAAGGAAAAAAAGTCATGGTTTAAATGGAAAAAGAAAAAAAAGTGAAGAACGTAGCTTTTCTTTCCTTTTTTTCTTTCATTTAAATCATGACTTTGATTTTCTATTTCGTTCAGGGCACATCATTGACTCGCTGAGTAGTGAGTAACAGAAAGTGCCGTTGCGGGCATGATACCCCCACCATTGAGTGGATAATACCAACATGAAGTATTACTACGCAATATAGTAATATGTTGGGGGACTCATAGCAATTAGCGAAACAATGATTGTAGATTCATTGCGAGGAGATGAAACCAGTCACCTCGAATTCATTAAATTAAAAGAAAAACCTGTTCTTTTACGGTGAATTTCACATAACTAACCCAAACCATATCTCGTGCATTTCAAGCCAATTTACTGGGGAAAATCCTTGCGTTAAGAAATACAAAGTCCTCAGTAATCGGTATCCCAAATTGTGTGAATTTGGTTTTGATGCTGGCTATTTATTCAACTTTAACGCCAGATTTTCCCTCAAAATATTTTCGACTTTTTTTCGAATTCCAGCTTGCAACAAATTCTTCGACCTCCTGATATAAATTCGATGATGAAATTTACGTCGTGAAGATCCTATAGATTTCTTAGCTTTAACCCTTTAACTGGAACGAATCCACTCTGGGTTAGCAAATCGGGCACAAATCAGCTCGAACGAATATATATTTGCTGCCTAGAAGGGGACCGAACACAACTGGAATGAGTGAACTTGTTAAACAGCCTGTGTCAAAGTAGACGAACATAAGACAGGGAAAGGGAGATATTTGAGTCAGTTGTTTCTACTCATTGCGTCAAGGTGACCAGCCCGTTCCCAATATGCCTGGGGTCATGGATGAAGGAATAAATGATCAAAATGGAGCGCTTATATCCCTGACACGTTTATGGTCGGGACCGTTGAGATGAGGAGGGAAAGAAATAGTTTTGCTGAAGCTTTCTTAAAACCCGGCTCCTTTGTGAATATATCTATTTCGGGAGTGCAGAAGATGTTGTGCACAATTTGATCCAGGGGAATTGGATGCTTAAAGGGTTTTAAAATGAGTTCAATATAACTTCGTGTTTTTCATCCTCGAATACAGATAACAAATGCAAGGAGAAACAAATTATCGTACGACCCAAGTTTCTCTGGGAATTTGTTCTGTTAGCCGACTAAGAAGCACAAAGTGATGGAAAATAATGGAGTTACGTTTAGCCACTTCTGAATAACTGCGAAAAAACAAACAATAAGTAACTTGAAGGTGGGAAAAATGACGTCTTCTGCTGAGTTTCCACTGTCATTTGACGTGTGCCCCTTTCAATTTCTGGGCCAGGATAATTTTATTGATGGGTGGATAAGAATCCGTGAATACAACCAGTCAGTATTATACCGCGAATATTAAAGGCATGGTATATCCTGATCCACAAAGTAAAAAAACTCCTTCCCTCACACAACATCTAGCAATCTTCAAGTTTTCACTCTACCAGTTACTACGCTTCTGTTCCATAATGACGAACATACGAATACAGCATTACTGTATAAAAGGAACGAATCATTACCTTAGAACAGCAGTTCCATAACTTTTTTCGGTGTCACGTCAATTCGTCGCGTGCGTCAATTCGTCGACTACGTCAATTCGTCGCCTGCGTCAATTCGTCGCGCGTCAATTCGTCGCGCGTCAATTCGTCGACTACGACAATTCGTCGCGCGTCAATTAGTCGCATGCGTCAATTCGTCGCGCGTCAATTCGTCGACCACGACGATTCGTCGCGCGTCAATTCGTCGCGGACAAATTCGTCGAATACGTCAATTCGTCGACTACGTCAATTCGTCGCGTTTACAGATTTTGGTTACATACAAAACGAATACAGTTTTCAATTCAGAACCACCAAATCAGGTATCCTACCTCATAGTACTCTAACTTAGACGGTTGTCGGTTTTTGGAACGGGTCAAGGCCAAGGCCCGGGGAATCAGAGCCCCCCTCCCCCCCACACATACAAAATTTTCGTAAAATCTAGTTTTCATTTCAGAACCATCAAATTTGGTATCATGAAACTCTAACTTAGACGCTAGACGGTTTTTGGTAGGGGTTGGAGCCCGCGGGGTCGGAGCCCCCACCCCCTCATAAAAAATTTCGTAAAATCTAGTTTTCATCTTAGAACCACCAAATTTGGTATACTATCTTATGGTACTCTAACTTAGTCGGCAGACCGTCTTTGGAACGGGTCAAGGCCTCGGGGGTCAGAGCCCCCCACTAACAAAATTTTCTTAAAAACTACAGTTTTCAATTCAGAACCACCTAATCTGGTATACTATCTCATGGTACTCTAACTTAGACGCTAGACGGTTTTTGGAAGGGGTTGGAGCCCGGGGGTCGGACCCCCCCCCGAAAAAAAACTTTTTCGTAAAATCTACAGTTTTCAATTTAGAACCACCAAATTTGGTATACTATCTCATGGTACTCTAACTTAGACAGTAGACGGTTTTTGGAATAAGGCAAGGTGCGAGGGGTAAGAGCCCCCACATACAAAATTTTCGTAAAATCTATAGTTTTCACATTAGAACCACCAAATTTGGTATGATGAAACTGTAACTTAGACGGGAGACGGTTTTTGGAACGGATCGGGGCCCGGGCGTTAAGAGCACCCCCCCCCCCCTCCCCCAAAGAATTTTCGTAAAATATACCGTTTTCAACTTAGAACCATTAAATTTGGTATACTATCTTATGGTACTCTAACTGAGAATGCAGGCGGTTTTTGGAAACGGTTGGAGCAAGGTTCAGAGCCCCCCCCCCCCCCCATGCCAATTTTTGTAAAACCTACAGTTTCGAATTTAGAACGACCGAATTTAGTACACTACCTCATTGTATTGTAACTTAGACCGCAGATGGAAAGGGTCAGTGCCCGGTGTGAAGGGGGCCCATTTAAAATTTTCGTAAAAATTAGAATTTTTACTCTTAAGAACTGCATCCCAATACAGCACTCCATTACCCCACCTACGGTCTAGGTTAGAGGCCGTAGATAACTATAAAGTGAAAAAATATCCGGTTCATGATGTATTAAAAATCACAAATTAATAAACGTTAGCTTTCACCACCAACGGTTGCCTTATCAGGCAGAAATACAATGTAATGTAAATAATGTAAATTCTTTTTTGCTTCGTATAATTAAATTAACAAAATCAAAATATTTAAAATAAGTTTCCTGGAAATTTACGGAAATAGCTTTTTCATTCATTAACTTTCACCCGCTGGACTTGGTGATTTTAGAAATAGTAATATTTACCTGGGAAATACCGGGTACCCCTGCTAGTAAGAACTAAAGATAATGTTACACTTTTAATCAGCTACAAAACAATAATTAGGAAGCCCTAGGACTGGGCCTGTTTAGCAATTTTCAGTGTGCCGTGCTAATTTTCATAATGTTTTCATAGAAGTCCAAGATTTTAGCAATGCGCTTTTCTGAGGTTGGAACTATTAAGCAGACCCTAGGCCTAGAGATTTTTGATAGTTTTCAGTCCTCCGAGCTGATATTTATGTAGTTTTCATAGAAAATAAAATGAATTCTGTTTAAATGTTACTCGAGCACAAAGCATTAATAGATACGCCCTGAGACCTATGCATATGCATTTATAGTAATTTTTATAATGCTGTGATTATATGAGGTTTGCATGACAAATCAATTTAAGAGTGTTACGCTTATCAAAAAATTATTTAAAAGGCCTAGGCCTTTTAAATAATTTTCAATAATTAGCATTTGGTGCCTAAGTGAAAGCGCAACATTATTAACTTGATTTGTTATGCAAACCTTATAAATACGACCACAGCGATAAAAAGTTACTAAAGAGTCCTTGTAAGTAATATTTTTTGTCCGAGTGCAAGTACAATTTACGAAATGTCAACAGGTCAAAATATCTAAAGTAACAATGAAATTTGGAATATTTCTTTTTTCTTCCTTTTTATTTCAGTTTTGACACTTGTATTAAGTTTTAAAAACATATATTTCTCCTATCGTATACCTTCATTGTGCTTTCAACAGAATTTCTTACCATGTTTTGGGCATTTTGTTTCGTGTGGTTGCAGTTTTTTTAATGTTTTGGGCATTTCATTTTGTGTGGTTACTTCTTTTTATGTTTTGGGCATTTTACTTTGTATGGGTGTTTTTGTTATGTTTTTGTTATTTTATTTTCTGTAGTGGTTGTAATGTCGACAGGATGAAAAGGAGAAACTGTGGACAGTCACGATGCCTACTTGCTAATAATTTTTTTTTCAAATACAGCACATGATTTTGTATTGAGTTATACCACTTACTCATTAAGCGACTACAGGTTTCTTTAAATATGAACTTTTTCTTAGAGCCTTTTGTTTCCTCTACCTAGCTTTTTCGGCTCCGCAATTTCTTTTTTTTGGTTTTAAAATATTTTCCTTATTATTAATCTATTTTCTCATGCAAACTCTTTATGTAAGGTATGTTTATTCTATCGAAGTATTTTGCAATTATACGTGAAGCCCTGTTGCTGAAGTAAAAAAAAATATTTCCAACTGAAACAACGCAGTTCAGATATTTTCCCGATGTTAACTCAAAGAATGAAAACAAAAACAACAAATCTGTGCAATGGTTGAGGCATGAGACAGTACTTACTGGTAACCAGGAAATGTTTTAAGGAAGAATGAGCTTAAGAATTTCTAACTGCAACAAAAAAGAGCATCCGCACTGTATCCCTCCCCATCCCCTAGTGCCGCCCTTTGGACGTCTTGAAAGAGAAGTCTTAAGGACACATCTGTATCGTAATTGCCTGAGCATTCGCGACAATTTTCTGGTGTCGTAGTAGAAAAACACACTTCCTATTTCGCCTAAATTGCTTGGATGTAATGCCAACGAACAAAGTTTTGCTCTCGCATTGGATTTCTGTTGCTTTTGATGAAATACTTTTCCCCTGGGGTTCACCGCTTTCACTATAGTCTTCAGGACAGACGGCAATACACCCTAACGTAAAACACCAATTTCACGGCAATTAACTGCAATTAGCGAAAGAGAGGGGCGGTACAGGAAGTAAGTCGAACGAGACAGATCTGAACTTAGAAAGTCGGGGGAAGGTGTTGCATGAAAAACTGTGTTTGGCTTACAGATCATTTGGCACGTAGGGACGTAGGTTTCGTTTAATATGTTACGGGGTAAACAAATTGTCTTTTCAGTATAACAATTTTCTTTCATACGCATGGTGCAAACACAAAAAATTTGAATTTATTTTTGAGAATTAGTATGACGCCTACCGGCCCAGAGTACAGCTGCCCAGTCCGCGACTGCTGCCGCCTCCGGAACCTGGATCCCGGGTTCTTTGCATCTGTTGATCCCCCGCCTAGAGCGTCCCAGATGTAAAATACATGTGTCTCTGCGTTTTGGAAAACAAAAGATAAGATGCTGATCCTTAAAATTAACCACTTTTTGTGACCGCAGGTACGAAAATCTTGTGACTTCGCTTAAACTCTAACTGGAGGAACAAGCTTCACGTGATTGTCTGTACTCTGAGTGTTTTATTGAATGGTTGCTCATTAGTTCGTAGTTGACTGGAGAACAGAGAAGGTGCTTGTTGAAACCTTTGTTGTGCGTTGTCAAGTGATAATAGTGGAAATATATCATTCTAAATATTTTGGAAAGAGAAAGTGCATTCTTTTCCGAAGGCACTATGCAGATGAAGAATGCAACATAAATAGTTAACTCACAAAAAGAAAATGATTTGCTGAAATGGAAAGGGTATTTATTTTGCCATAACAGAGTGCGAGGTGATTTACGGTATTGTCACTGTATTGAAAGAAATTATGGAAATTGAACTGGCTTTGCTAGTACTATTCTTATTGGAGATGAACACAGGATGCGCAATGAGAAACCACATAATCATGCTCCAAGACCGGAGAAAAGTGATGTTGCTGTTGCAAGAGCGCAAATAAAAGAACGAGCGAGAAATACGGACGAAGCCCCTGCACAAATTATTCAAACCGTGACAACGTCAATGGCTACAGTAAATGCAGCTTACATGCCTAATATGGATGCACTGAGGCAAGTTGTAAAAAAGAGAAGACATGCCAAGACATGCCTGCGGAGCCTACGACTTCAGAACGGATCGATGCCCCAATAAATTTACAGGAGAAGATGGTGCAAAATTTCTTGGCAGAGATAGCGCATTTGGACATCAAAGAATTATTTTATTTTTAACAGAGAATAATTTACGAAAGCTTAAAGAAGCACCCCTCTGGATTATGGATGGGACATTTGAAACTTGTCCAACCCTTTTTAGGCCATTATGTTCCATTCATGCTATGGTTGAAACGAATCCAGAGATGCACAGACTTGTCTCACTAGTTTATGGGTTACTTTCCAGCAATTATAAGGAATATAATACTACTATACAGTATTTTTGCAGGATTTACAAGACTATGCATCAGACTATGATATTCAGCTTGCACCACAATATACGCATAATAATAGATTTTGAAATAGCTACCGTTATAATGCTGCTAAAAAAGGGATTTGGAAGCAGAACACACAAATGTTGTTGGTTTCATCTCGGAAAAAATGAGCTGAGGAATATCCATCCTCTGGCATAGCCTCGGAATATGGGGAAAACAGTGAGTTTGCTCTCAAAGTCAGACATTTGCAAGCACTCGCATTTTTTTTTCATCTGATGAAATTCCAGCTGCTTTTGAAGAAGTGAAATCAATTTTACTAGAATATGCAGATTCTGTAGTTCAGTGGTTTGAGGAAAATTATGTTCTTGGAAAATTTCGTGGAAGCAGAAGAAACAATCCGAGCAGAAGCCCTCCGCTGTTCCCGCCAACAATTTGGTCAGTAAGTGAAAACAATTTATTTGGCTTTCCCAGAACACAAAACGAACTTGAAAGATTAGACAGACGCTGGAATACAATTCTGGGAGAGAAAAAACTGTGACTGTACGAAATTATCAGTGAAATTGCGAAAGAGCAGAGAACAACTATGGCTAAAATCGAAAGAGTGATAGCACAGATTCCTACAAATCCACCCAGAAGAGAAACGCTGGCAAGATAAAAAGGAATTCGAACTTCTTTGGTGCACAGAGACAATGTTAACATGCTGGATTTTTTAAGAGGAATTTCATATAATTCTACCTTTTACTAAAATGTGCTGGTATTTCTCACAAATTGAATTATACCTTTTACTAAACTTGTATTTTAATTTTTCAAGAATGTAATTCCGCCGAAGATGCAAGAATGTAAAACACAATGCAAAATTAAAAAAGACAAAATTTTCAAAATAGCATGCCGAAAACATAAAATGTCAAAAAGTAATCCAAAATGTGAAACAAATAAAAATTCAAAATGCAATCCAAAATGTGAAACAAATAAAAATTCAAAATGCAATCACAAGTCACAAGCATTACAAAAATGCGAAACGCTATGTAACAAGTACAGCACAAAATAAAACAAATGCCAAAAAAAATGCATACGCTTTGGAAAATGTACAAAATAAAATAAATGCCGATTCAAGTTCAAAATGAGCTTTTACTTATACTTCAAATAATAATTACTAGCCTCTACACCTTTTAAGTCTTTAATAAGTGCAACATCATTAACCTGACTTGTCATCAAACATTATCAATATGACCATAGCATACAATCACTTAAAAGACTTGTTAATGGATGAATTGAGGAATCACCAAGTTCAGCGGGTGAAAGTTAATGGCTGTTTATAGTTTTGTACTCGAGTAAATGCGCAACACAGTAAACTTGACTTTCTCTGAAAATTTTATGTATATGAGCACGATTGATTGAAAACTGATAAAAAGGCTTAAGGCCTGTTTATTAATTTTTGTGCCTCAGTCAAAACGCAGTACCATAACCTTGGCATGTTATCGAAACCTTATGAATACGTCGGACTAAAAATTCCTAAAAAAAGTTTACGCCTAAGGTCTTGTAACTAAAGTTTTGTGACAGGGTAAAACTGCAACATTAATAACTTGACATGTTATGTTAACGTTGTGAATATGAGCACGGCGGATTAAAGATTTCAACAAATAGCCTTTGGGATTAATGTGTTGTAGCTGAGTAAAAATGTAACATTATCTTGATTTTCTATATAAACCAAACTACGTGCTGAAATGGAACAACTATATATACGTATATTTCAACCATATACCAAAGCGCTGACAAGGTGAAAACAAAAGTGCAATTTTGTACGGTCCCCTAACATTTTATGGCCAGCCTACATGGAAGTGGACACGTTGATATCAAAAACATACTTTTTGTACGGTCCACAACAAATAGCAATGGACATGTCGCTATCTTTTTTGGGGGGGGGGGGGTTAACGACCACCGTGATCAATTCAGTGGGCTATAAGCAGTCGGACGTTCCCAATTTTGGGCCACTGGTTCCTGGGAAGGGGGACAGCCAGTGCCAGAAGTCAAGCACAACGTCCATGATTCACCGGGATTTGAACCAGGATCCTTCTCGACAAGTGCCAGAAGCCAGCGCCTAGATCACTCCGCCGCCGTAGCGGCACACGTTGAAATGTATTTTTCATACGGCCCCAAACGCTCTTATGGACATACTAGATTGAACTGAACGCAAATAAATCATTAATGTAATTTGTACTAGCAGGGATACCAGTTATTTGCCAGGTACATATTACTATTTGTGGAATCACCAAGTTCATCGGGTGAAAGTTAATGAATGAAAAAGATATTCCTGCAATTTTCCAGTAAACTTATTTTAAATTTTTTTGATTTAGTCAATTTAATTTTATGCGAAACAAAAAGAAAGAAAAAGGAATGGGAATACTTACCTTCTAGGAGACATCTATAGAACTGCCGTACATCTGGCCTGTGCTTCTGTGAATCCCGCGACACAGAAATGCAATGTACCTATGTGATGTCGCATGCATACGACTACGACTTCACATTGGCATTGATCATCTTTTTCTTACCGTTTTGAATTTTGAATATCTGGAACTCTCTGTTTACATTACATTATATTTCTTTCTGATAAGCCGCTCGTTGGTAGTGAAAGCTAAACTATATAGATTTGTGTTTTTAATACACCATTAAACGCATATTTTTGCACTTTATTGTTATCTACAGTCCCTAACTTAGACCGTAGGTTGGTTAGTTGGTTGGTTGATGGTTTATGGTGCAAGGCCCTCAAAGGGCCAAAGAGCGCCTTAGAACGTAGATAGGGTATTCTTAAGAATAAAAAACGGAACTTTTTACGAAAATTTTGAATGGGGCTACCTTGACCCGGGCCCCGACCGCTTCCAAAAACCGTCTACCGTCTAAGTTAGATAACCATAAGTAGTATACCAAATCTGGTTGTCCTAAATTGAAAACTGTAGATTTTACGAAATTTTTATGAGGAGGGGGAAAGGCTCTCACCCCGGGGTTCCAATCCCTTCCAAAAACCGTCTAGCGTCTAAGTTAGAGTTTCATGATACCAAATTTGGTGGTTCTGAATTGAAAACTGTAGTTTTTAAGAAAATGTTGTATGTCTGCGTGTGTGCGGGGCGGGGGGGGGCTCCGACACCCAGGGCCTTGACCCGTCCCAAAAACCGTCGACCGTCTAAGTTAAAGTACCATGAGATAGTATACCAAATTTGGTCGTTCTAAATTGAAAACTAGATTTTGCGATTTTTTTATGAAAGGGTCCATACCCCCTTCACAAAAAAATCTGCAACCCCTTCCAAAATCGTTTAGCGTCTAAGTTAGAGTACCATGAGACAGTATACCAGATCTGGTGGTTCTGAATTGAAAACTGTAGTTTTTCAGAAAATTTTGTATGTAGGGGGCTCTGACCCCGCGGGCCTTGACCCGTTCCAAAAGCGGTCTACCGTCGAAGTTAGAATACCATGAGATAGTATACCAAATCTGGAAGTTCTAAATTGAAAACTGTAGATTTTACGAAATTTTTATGGGGGGCGAAATCCATCCAAAAACCGTCTAGCGTCTAAGTTAGAGTTTCATGATATCATATTTGATGGTTCTGAATTGAAAACTGTAGATTTTACGAAAAAAAGTTATGGGGGGGGGGTCTCTGACCCCTGGTCTTGACCCAATCCAAAAACGGTCTACCGTCTAAGTTAGAATACCATGAGATAGTATACCAGATTTGGTGGTTCTAAATTGAAAACTGCAGACTTTACGAAATTTTTGTGACGGGGGGGGGCTCTCACCCCGGGCTCCAAACCCTTCCAAAAACCGTCTAGCGTCTGAGTTTGAGTTTCATGATACCATACTTAATGGTTCTTAATTGAAAACTGTAGATTTTACAAAAAAAATTAAGGGGGGGGCTCTGACCCCCGGGCCTTGACCTGTTCCAAAAACGGTCTACCGTCTAAGTTAGAGTACCATGAGATAGTATACCAAATTTGGTGGTTCTAAATTGAAAACTGTAGATTTTACGAAATGTTTTATGAGGGGGGGTTCCGACCCCGCGGGGTCTAACCCCTTCCAAAACCGTCTAGCGTCTAAGTTAGAGTACCATGCAATAGTGTACTAGATTCGGTGGTTCTGAATTGAAAACAGTAGTTTTTAAGAAAATTTTGTATGTGGGGGCTCTGACCCCCGGGCCTTGATCCGTTCTAAAACGGCCTGCTGTCTAAGTTAGAGTACCATGAGATAGTATACAAAATTTGGTGGTTCTGAATTGAAAACTGTAGATTTTACAAAAAAAAATCATTCAGGGGGTCTGACCCCCCGGGCTCCAACCCCTTCCAAAACCGTCTAGCGTCTAGTTATAGTACCATGAGATAGTATGCCAGAATAGGTGGTTCTGAATTCAAAACAGTAGTTTTTATGAAAATTTTGTATGTGGGGGCTCTGACCCCCGGGCCTTGACCCGTTCCAAAAACGGTCTGCCGTCTAAGTTAGAGTACCATAAGATAGTATACCAAATTTGGTGGTTCTAAAATGAAAACTGTAGATTTTACGAAATGTTTTATGAGGGGGTTCCGACCCCGCGGGGTCTAACCCCTTCCAAAAACCGTCTAGCGTCTAAGTTAGAGTACCATGAGATAGTATACCAAATTTGGTGGTTCTAAATTGAAAACTGTAGATTTTACGCAAAAGTTTTTATTCGGGGGTCTGACCCCCGGGCTCCAACCCCTTCCAAAAACCGTCTAGCGTCTAAGTTAGAGTACCATGAGATAGTATACCAGATTAGGTGGTTCTGAATTGAAAACTGTAGTTTTTAAGAAAATTTTGTATGTGGGGGGCTCTGACCCCCGGGCCTTGACCCGTTCCAAAAACGGTCTGCCGTCTAAGTTAGAGTACCATGAGATAGTATACCAAATTTGGTGGTTCTAAATTGAAAAACTGCATTTCTTGCATCTCTCCCCTACAGCTGATTCTCACGATTACTTAACCGCCTTGGAATCTCAACATCGTTCTGCTACATCTTTGCGTCATCTTCGCCTCTCCAGGATGGTTCCATCACTTCGAACCCATCGAAGCTATGCACTTTCACCAGACAGTATTTCATCGCCAAGTACAGTGCGGTAACGCAGTCTTCATCCTCATTAGCTTCTCCTCTTCTCTCCTCTCTTCCTCAGGTCCCCTCTACTTTATCTACTTCTTTACTCTCTCCTTTCTCTCTTCGCGAACTCCGCGAGGCGTTCGCTACTCTCAATCCTCATGCCGCTCCTGGACCTGACGGCCTTCCTCTGTCCTTTTATCGTGCTTTTCTACCGTGCCTTCTGCCTTTTCTGTCTGCGTGTTTCTCGTCTGCTTTTTCCTCTCCTGCGTTACCGCCCGACTTTACTTTGGCACACACCATCCTCCTTCCTAAGAAGGGTGACCTCTTGGATCTTGAAACTGGCGCCCTATCTCCATCCTAAACACTGACTATAAGTTCTATACAAAACTCTTATCCCGTCGCCTTAATTCTGTTCTCTCTTTCGTTATTTCTCCTGACCAGACATACACTGTGCCTGGTCGGACTATTTCCACTAACGTTTCTCTTCTCCTTCATCTTCACTTCCTCGCTCGCTCTTTTTGTGAACCTCTTGCCTTCCTCAATCTGGATCAAAAGTCCGCTTTTGATAACGTTTCTCATTTTTATCTCTCTGTTGTCCTTTCACAATTTGGCTTTCCTCCTACCTTTTCTTCCGCACTCTTGGCCCTTTATCAGGGAGCTAGTTTCCATGTTCGAGCGGCCACATTTCTAACCGCTCCAATTCCGTTTAAGCGAGGCATCCGGCAAGGATGTCCGCTCTCCGGCCAGCTATTCGCTCTCGCTTTTGAGCCTTTCCTGTTAGCAGCCCGAAGATCACTCCTGGATGTCCTACCGCCGACAGTGGCTAGTACTCGTCATCATCGAATAATTTTCACCGCCTATGCTGATGATGTGACCTTTTGCGTCCGGGATGAATCTCAATTTGATCGCCTGTATTCTGTATATCAACAGTATGTTGCATTATCTGGAGCAGCGCTGAATGCCACTAAAAGTACTGGCTTATGGTGCGGGGCATGGGCTGCCCGCACTGATGCTCCTTGGGGTGCGCAGTGGACAGCCACTACACAGAAGATCCTCGGTGCGTATGTCGGATTGCCCTTGGCTTCTGCATCTGCCACCTGGACTGCTCTTCTTCCCCGGATACAACGGACTGCTGCCTACTGGAGTAAGGCCCGCCCTTTCACATCGTTCCGTCAACGAGCAGCCGTTGTTCGTCGACAACTTATCTCTCTATGCGAATACTCTTGGATGTCGACGGTTGTGCCCGTGTCACAAATGATGACCATCACTCGCCTCTCAACTTCCGTCATCTGGTCTTCACATCACTGGGTTAAACCTGCCACGCTTCATCTGCCAGCCTCTTTGGGTGGCATCCAGCTTCCTGATCCAGCATTCCTTTATAAAACTCATCGCATTATTCATTTCATTCGCCTTGCCACTTCAACTGTTCCGTCCCTTACCACTACCTTGAATGTTCTAGCTTCTTTCCGTGACCCATCTTTCACCTTCCTACTGTTTCTGAAGATGGATGCATACTCTCTTCTCCCGTCCCACCTCCCTCCTGTCCTGCGAGAGGGCCTTTCTCTCTTTCGTTCGCTTCCTCTTCTCCGTTCATTTCCTTCTTCAACTCTTGATCTCCTAGATGAACCTCTTCTTCTCTTCTCTTATTCACCCTCCTAACCTCCCTTACTTTTACTTTCCTCATTGGATCCGCTCTGGTGTGATAACTGTCCGTTCTCTCGTAACTTCTGATCTAACCTGGAGACCTCTTTCTTCCCTGTTTCTATCTCCAACCATTACTCTTGCTAACGAATATCTTCTTCTTCGCACAGCGCTTTGGAGCCTCTTTCCACTCCTCGCTTCACCTGATGGTCTCTTCTCGGTCCCCTCTGCTCCTCTTTCCCTACCGTTCTTTCTCCTCATTCGTAGCTCCCCGGTTCTAGTTACTTCTCTCTCCTCCTCTTCTCTTTATTGGCTTCTTCTTTCCTCCCGCACTTCCACTTTCTGTTCATTCTGCTCCTCCTTCTCTTTCTCCCCGCCATCTGGACAGCATCTACCTCCCTTTCCTCCCCTCTTGAACTCAATGTCCATTGGCAATTTCTTCACCTTCGTCTCCTCCCGCCCCATCAGTACTGTTTCGCATGACCCTTCTCACCTCTCCGCAGTGCTCCTTTTGCCCTGAAGTCAGCGACGTCCAACATCAATACCTATTCTGCCCCGTTTTCCTGCCAGTCCTAAACACAGCATTTCGTCTTGCTGATCGAATTTGTGCTCGATCGTTACCATTTCTTGCATATGCTTGGCTACTCCAAACAAAGCATCCACCTACTCACTTGCCTCCTGTGTGCCGTTATATTTTTCTTCTTGTGAAGTTCACTGTCTATGCTTTCCATCTTCAACAACGCTTCCCTGCTCTTATTCCACCTCCTCAGGAGGCAAGTGCTATCATTCCGGAGACGCTTCCTAGCACGGTTAACCACTCGCCTCCAAATGGAGCACTCTCGTGCTGCCTCAACAAACACCGATAGCGTTTTTCAATCCACTTGGGCCCAATCGGCTGGGTGGTTCCATATCCACAATTTGCAGTTACATCTCAACCTATAAGTGGGATTTTTGTTGTCGCCCACGTTCACTGTAACAAATCATGTTTTTACGTATTAATTTTGGTGCTTCGCTATTTGTGATTTTTCTGTTTCAATGTGCCATTGAAGATAGCTCAATATGTTTCCCATGTTCTCTTCGATAATGTTGGGTTTTATGTTGTTGTATATAATTCTTCCTTCTGCACAGTTTACTGCCCACGCAATGTCCCCTTCATTATGTTGAATATTTTTTTAAAATATTAGTCACTGTGTGTATAATTTAATGCAACAAGATGCCCTTCTGAGTACATTTAGCGTTATTTCCCCTTGTCACTGAATACTTCTGTACATATGTTGTAAATTTTGAATGTAGCATCACTGTTGCATTTCTGTGAATTAGTACCTAATGTTTAATCTTTAGTATGGTAGTAATGCTTAATTGGAATTTGTGCATAGTATAGAATCATGTCTTGCCCTGTCTACAATACTGTAGGTAAACATTTTCGTTTGTATCGCTCGTGCTTTATTGTCTGCCTCTCCTTCGCCCTACGTGGCGAAATATTTTTTTTATGATTTTAACAATATTTTGTTTTACGTTTCACTGGAACTTTCCAGCTGATGTATATACCGCTGTATTTATTGGCAGAATTCCATTGTCATGTACATAGAAATGTTATTTTACTGAAGAATAAAGGCAATTTTGAAATGTAGATTTTACAAAAAAAATTATTCGGAGGGGTCTGACCCCCCGGCTCCAACCCCTTCCAAAAACCGTCTAGCGTCTAAGTTAGAGTACCATGAGATAGTATACCAGATTAGGTGGTTCTGAATTGAAAACTGTAGTTTTTAAGAAAATTTTGTATGTGGGGGGCTCTGACACCCCGGGCCTTGACCCGTTCCAAAAACGGTCTGCCGTCTAAGTTAGAGTACTATGAGATAGTATACCAGATTAGGTGGTTCTGAATTGAAAACTGTAGTTTTTAAGAAAATTTTGTATGTGGGGGCTCTGACACCCCGGGCCTTGACCCGTTCCAAAAACGGTCTGCCGTCTAAGTTAGAGTACCATGAGATAGTATACCAGATTAGGTGGTTCTGAATTGAAAACTGTAGTTTTTAAGAAAATTTTGTATGTGGGGGGTCTGACCCCCCGGGCCTTGACCCGTTCCAAAAACGGTCTGCCGTCTACGTTAGAGTACCATAAGATAGTATACCAAATTTGGTGGTTCTAAGATGAAAACTGTAGAATTTACGAAATTTTTATGAGGGGGGCTCCGACCTCGCGGGCTCCAACCACTTCTAAAAACCGTTCAGCGTCTAAGTTAGAGTTTCATGATACCAAATTTGATGGTTCTGAAATGAAAACTAGATTTTACGAAAATTTTGTATGTAGGGGGCTCTGACTCCCCGGGCCTTGACCTGTTCCAAAAACCGACAACCGTCTAAGTTAGAGTATCATGAGATAATATACCAAATTTGGTAGTTCTAAATTG
This sequence comes from Macrothele yani, assembly GCA_039090855.1. NCBI lineage: Eukaryota > Metazoa > Arthropoda > Arachnida > Araneae > Macrothelidae > Macrothele > Macrothele yani. Next base: position 85,663,416 of record CM076998.1, on the reverse strand, counting down.
AAAACTATATTTTACGGCAATTCTGGGGGGGCTCTAACCCCCCTCTCCAACTGCTTCCCAAAACCGTCTACAGTCTAAGTTAGAATACCACGAGATAGTATAAAAGATTTGGTAGTTCTGAATTGAAGCACTCTCGTGCTGCCTCAACAAACACCGATAGCGTTTTTCAATCCACTTGGGCCCAATCGGCTGGGTGGTTCCATATCCACAATTTGCAGTTACATCTCAACCTATAAGTGGGATTTTGTTGTCGCCCACGTTCACTGTAACAAATCATGTTTTTACGTATTAATTTTGGTGCTTCGCTATTTGTGATTTTTCTGTTTTAATGTGCCATTGAAGATAGCTCACCATGTTTCCCATGTTCTCTTCGATAATGTTGGGTTTTATGTTGTTGTATATAATTTTTCCTTCTGCACAGTTTACTGCCCACGCAATGTCCCCTTCATTATGTTGAATATTTTTTTAAAATATTAGTCACTGTGTGTATAATTTAATGCAACAAGATGCCCTTCTGAGTACATTTAGCGTTATTTCCCCTTGTCACTGAATACTTCTGTACATATGTTGTAAATTTTGAATGTAGCATCACTGTTGCATTTCTGTGAATTAGTACCTAATGTTTAATCTTTAGTATGGTAGTAATGCTTAATTGGAATTTGTGCATAGTATAGAATCATGTCTTGCCCTGTCTACAATACTGTAGGTAAACATTTTCGTTTGTATCGCTCGTGCTTTATTGTCTGCCTCTCCTTCGCCCTACGTGGCGAAATAATTTTTTTTATGATTTTAACAATATTTTGTTTTACGTTTCACTGGAACTTTATAGCTGATGTATATACCGCTGTATTTATTGGCAGAATTCCATTGTCATGTACATAGAAATGTTATTTTACTGAAGAATAAAGGCAATTTTGAAATGTAGATTTTACGAAAATTTTGTATATGGGGGCTCTGACCAACCGAGCCCTGCCCCGTTCCAAAAACCGTTTACCGTCTAATATTTTTAGTGCCAAAGAAAAACGTAATATTCCTATCCTGTCTGCGTGTCCAAACTTTATAAATTTGATCAGGGAGCAAGACGTTCGAAATCGTACGTTTTCCTGCATTCGTTTTGTATGTAACCAAAATCTGTAAACGCGACGAATTGACGCGCGACGAATTAACGCGCGACGAATTGACGCAGTCGACGAATTGACGCGCGACGAATTGACGTAGGCGACGAATTGACGCGCGACGAATCGTCGCAGTCGACGAATTGACGCACGCGACGAATTGACGTAGAACCCTTTTTTTCCCATTTTCAACATTAGATTGTTATCGCGAACCCGAAAACTTCTCTTAAACGAGACCTTGTTGGCACGGGTTGTCCTCAGCCCTGGTAAATCAAAAGTCAAATTTATTGTAGTCTTCACTGCATTTTATTTTTTGGTGCCAGGTGGAATGCCAATGTCTTGAAAATTTTAAAGCAAATTTCCTTAACTTTTTTCAGTTCAGTGCGTTTTACAGGATTTCAGAAGACCATCTTGAGGCACGTTTGAAAAGAAAAGTACATTTTTTTGCTCATCGTTTCCACGTTTTACAATGATTCCAGTCTTCACGCAGTAATCCATGATTTCACAGTAAAAAATAACTAATGGGAGGTATTTCCTCCTTGAAGTTCAGTTTTCACAAGTTCCTACAACTCCACTGCTGCCTTAATTATGCGCAGGCTTTTTATGACCTGAGAGTTCTGGTGAACAACACCAGCACGTGCGCACTCTGCACGGACATCATCCCACTTGCTAAAAGATTTCTCCCTACGTCAAAATCAGTTAGAACGAACTATCCCGTAACCTTGTGATGTCACGCAGTACTCTTTCACTTTCTGCGTTTGTTCGTCGCACACGCATGTTTTTGAAACGTAATACAGCACGATGTCCCTTTTATGCATACTGGCTATGTATGAACACGTGTCCCAAACATATAAAAAAATAATTCAACTGTTAATACATTTCAACTAATTTGCGGTAATATCGTTGTTGTAATTTTATAAAGACGCCGTTACAGAACGTTTACCACAAATCCCTTGGAACACCTTCGCGAATCGGAACCACCAAATGGGAACAGCTACCTTAGAATTTGATCGCAACATATGAATACATATAAAAAAATAAATGCAGTGCATAGAGAACATTATTGCGCTGTAACCCTTCGTATGTTAAATTATGCATATTTATGTACAAAGTAACAATAACAAAATTGTCGTTATTCAGAGCTCTGCAGCGCTATTGAGAAATCTAAACTGAACGAAATCAGGTAAGCAAATTCTCAGGTACATGCAGCAATAAAAAACGTGGGGGAAAAGTTATAATTCCAAATCACAATAGAATATACGTGTCCATCCATATTGGAAGAAATCCGTTATTCAAGTGAAACAGAATGTCGATGCAAATGCAATGGAACATGACGGCGGCCTTAATGGAGATAGGAAACAAACTTTGAATGCACCAGTCTCCCTGATACAGCTTGAAAATTGTAACATGAAAGTTGCCATAGTGACAAAAGGAATTAAATTTGTAACATCTCTACATAGAATGTTCCATGATGATGCAATGTTTCCGTACAAACAACAGCCACTGTTGAAAAAATGTCTTTCATTTTAAGGCTGTTATTAAAGCTACTGCACCCCTTCCATAGGATATTATTTAGTGTGACCTGCGTCTAAACGTTTTTTTTTTTTGATTGGAGGTTTAACGACCACCGTGAGCAACTCAATGGGCTATAAGCAGTCGCCCGTCCCTAATTTAGGGTCACTGGTTCCAGGGAAGGGAGAGAGCCAGTGCCGTAAGACAAACACAACATCCATGCCTCACCGGAATTCGAACCCGGACCCCGTTCGGACGAATGATCAGAGGCCATCGCTTACACCACTGCGCCACCGGGGCGGCGTCTAAACGTTTGCTCGAGTGATGTTTCAAGTGCAGAACATTTCCGGGTAAACATTTGCTTTGAGTTAGTAACACCAAGAGAAACATGGACTAATCTCAACAGAGAGAGATGGTCATACGGCGGCATGAAAGGTACTGATCATTTTTTTTGTTTTTTGTTTTTTTCTTGTTTTTTTGTTTTTTTCATAATAAAATGAATTTGAAGTAGTTGCTGTAGAGACCCTCCAATATGTGGAGGTGCTACATCCTTCATAAAATCTGTCGCGTCTAAGAAATCGTACCCCTGCAGTTACAGAATAGTAACAATGATCACGATACTTTTCTCCACAACAGAGTTCACTACAGTGTTTGGTGGGTTTCTTCAACAATGCTGAGAAAATGTAGTGCCATTCCTGCTGCGCAATGGTCCAAGCCCTGGCTTTGGACCATTCGTTCCATATGGGTCCGGATTCGAATCCCTGTGAGGCATGGACCTTTTGTTTCTCTTACGTTTTACGCCGGAGGCTCTCTTTTTCTTCCCTGGAACCAGTTCCGGATTTATAAGGAAGTCCGGGAAGGTCACGCGAAGGGTCCCGTGGTGCTAGAGCGGCTCAAAGTGACGACTTTTTTCATTTTCCCTTTCGAAAGAAGAAGAAAAGAAAGAGTGAAAACGTCATTTTTGGTGTCCTAGTTAAGGTAGAATGAATCCTCCCGATCTCGAAATACAGTAGGTCATCTGCAAGAATCAAATACCTAGTTAATTTTCGTTTTGTGATTGGGGGTTTAACGACCACCGTGAGTAACTCAACGGCCTATAAGCAGTAGCCCGTTACTAGTTTAGGGTCACTGGTTCCAAGGAAGGGAGAGAGCCATTGCTGTAAGACAAACACAACATCCATGCCTTACCGGGATTCGAAGCCGGACCCCTTTCGGACGAATGATCAGAAGCTATCGCTTAGACCACTGCGCCACCTGGGCGGCCCTAGTTAATTTACAGGATACCTAAAAATTAGTTTGAGCGCAACATTTATTAATACTCCTACAAACCTGGCTGAGAAAGTACGTGGTATTTCTGGCCGATTTTCTTAAAATGTAAAATTAACAGTATTTACTATGATTGCCCATTTTCCAGTAAAATTTAATTTCCCTCATTCAATCCAAACTAAGGAGATTTTCCAAGACTCTTGCCGTACCTGTAAAATGGAATTGGAAAAGCTGGTTTCATGACACGGGATTACACGTTGCGGACAAAAGTGATTGGGCACTGTAAGTAAATAGAAAAATGTATTGTACGTATACTACTGGCCACCAAAAATGCAACACCAAGAAGGACACGAGATAGCAAAGCCAGATTTACTGAACCCATAACAAGAGATACAAAGATGAAACGATTGAGCTTACAGGCCCGTGCGACTACTTGCGGAACACGCAGACATCAATAGTTCGTGTGGCTCCCATGGCTGGCAATAACGGCCGCTACACGCCACGGCATTAAACGAAAGAGGCTTTGGATGTGGGCTTGGGGTATGTCGGTCGAGGCTGTTTCCACACGTTGCCACAGTTCATCAGGCGTAGCCGCGGGTGGTGCTTGCCGGGCCATTCGGTTGCTGATCAGCTACCAGACGTCTTCGATGGGCGACATATCGGGAGAACAGGCGGAGCGGGGCAGCAGTGACACCTGAAGGGCCGTGAAGAATTGTTTCACGATGCGTGCCACGTGCGGGCGCGCATTGTCCTGTTGAAACGTGGCCGCTGACAGGTCCTGATGGTAAGAGAGGAATACAGGCTTCAAAACGTCGGATATGTAGCTGTGGTTGTTGAGTGTACCAGCGTTGCATACCAGAGGGGGGCGGGTGTCATATCCAATTGCGTCCCAAACCATAACATCAGGCGACGGACCGGTATGGCGATGCATAGTACAGGTGTCATACAATCTCTCACCGTGGAGACGCCACACGCGGATCCGACCATCTTGGTGTTGATAGCAGAAGCGGTATTCGTCAGGGAAGACAATGTCGTGCCATTCCGTAGTCCAGGTGCGGCGTTCAACGGCCCACTGTCGCCGCACGCGCCTTTGGTGTAACATCAATGATAGTTGGAGCAATGGACGCCGTGCGACAAGTCCCCGCTCCTGCAGACGACGTCGAACGGTACGTGCTGACACAGGTTGTTGCGCAACACACCCTAATTCCTGCGCTTAAGTTCGTGATGTGGCGGTGCGAGCCGTCAATGCCCGCCGCACAACATACCGGTCCTCATGTTCGGTGGTGTGCCACGGATGCGGCAATCGTTCACGTCGGTCCATCCGTCCCTCCAGCACCCACGACTCCCTACTCGCCTCACTGTGGTTGGATGTCGTTCCACACGGGCGCCGACGTCTCGGTACGATAAACCGCTGTCGCAATAAGCCACTATTCGTCCTTTGTCGATCTCCGAAACGTGCTGGAATGACTGCCGTATTCTGCGATGAGGCATTAGGAAGCTTCCCACTCACAGGTCTGGCAGCACAACACACCTTCCACTATTTACACCCCGCCTTCTGTGCACCCTTCTTATAGTGCTTCTCGGTGGCATGCCGGACGCAAATGATCTTCAAATGCCCTGCAATACTAATCGTTTGCATGTCCTCTCGCGGGAGACGCATGCTGCGAATTTCAAGCCAATCGGATGCTTCCTTCTTGGTTTTGCATTTTGGGTGGCCAGCAGTGTATTTGGACACCTTACGTAAATAGAAAGAACAATACAGGTTGACTCAGTTCTGATTGAAACGTAGAACTACGACTTTCAGATCGGAGAGTTGAAAGCAGCTAGTCGAGTATGGTTTCAAAGCGTTTACTTAATTTGCTATAGCCAACACAGTTCTATGATATGAAAAGTAGCATACAAATTTTTTACAAATATTGCTGCATACATTGATAACAGAAATCAGATCGAGACACGAATTATCCAACGCGGTGCTCTGTCTTCTTGGGCTTATTACATTCCTCATCACTTGCTCTTGCCTCTCGTTTTGATTTTCTCCACTTTTGCCTGCGTTCATTCTGCGAATTCCGCGGCATTGTCAAAAATGTTAACCCGTTCACAGGAAAACAGTTTAAAAAATTTAGTTTAAACCATTGCGATATGTTATTTGCATATTTGGATAGATCTTGTCGAGAGCTTTAAAACGATACCCCGCTCAGTCGTTTTGCGCTCTTGGTTGTCGAGATAGACGGAGTTAATCCAGGCGGCACACCCAGATATATTACAGCATCTCGCCCGCACGATGTATTGCGCAGCACTCGAATTGGATTCCATGCTGTTTACGAATATGCTAACACGAATAGTGTGTGGCACGTAGTATTAACGCTATAAATATGTCATTCGGGTCCTATTTTTGTCACAGGAGGTTGGCCGTAAGTCGCCCCGTCATATCAGCAGAGTTAGACGTAATCTTAGTCATTCGGGTCCTATTTTTGTCACAGGAGGTTGGCCGTAAGTCGCCCCGTCATATCAGCAGAGTTAGACGTAATCTTAGTCATTCGGGTCCTATTTTTGTCACAGGAGGTTGGCTGTAAGTCGCCCCGTCATATCAGCAGAGTTAGACGTAATCTTAGTCATTCGGGTCCTATTTTTGTCACAGGAGGTTGGCCGTAAGTCGCCCCGTCATATCAGCAGAGTTAGACGTAATCTTAGTCATTCGGGTCCTATTTTTGTCACAGGAGGTTGGCCGTAAGTCGCCCCGTCATATCAGCAGAGTTAGACGTAATCTTACTTCAAAAGTATTGTATTTACTTGCACACTGTAAGGAATTAGAAACATGTATTGTATTTACATCAATAACTGGTAAGTGATCTATTTGCAGAGATTACAGCAGCCATAGGTCGAATTAAACTACCTACAAGTCCATGGAAGTGGGAGACTCACGAAACAGCAACCCAGGGACCGGACAGTGCCGCACAGAGGGATATGAAAAACAAGGGTTCTGACCTATGTACGCTATATAGCACATGAGCTCCAGATGGCCACACATCTTATGATCTCTACAAAGACACTTCCAAGAGAGGCACGTGCCTACAGGTGTCATAGCCGAACAAGCGCCCATAGACCTCTCATCACAAATGTCAATAAATCCAGGCGGACACGATAGTGTCAGAAGCACAAAACGCGGACAGAAGTAATGGCGGAAGGTGTCATGGAGCGACGAATCCCACTGCACATTATTTCAATCGGATGGGCATTTTTCCCAGAGAACGTCTGCTTCCGGGGTGTACAGTGCCGACTGCGAAACACAGAGGCGGTGGAGTTATGGCATGGTTGTGTTTCAACGCGTACGGTGTGGGTCCACTTGTTGTTATTCATGGCAACATAAACTCTGGGCTGCATAGAGATATCCTGCATAACTTAATGCTTCCAACGTTGTGGCAGGTCCACGGACACGACAATTGTTTCTCTCAAGATGGCCATGAGAGTTGTCATGTTTTCAGGACTACAATGGAGTGGTATGATGAAATTTAGTTCTTACGGATTGACTGGCCTGCTCACCCACCGCACCTCAATCCCAATGAACACCTATGGGATGAACTTCTCTGACAGTTGAGGTCTAGAGCAGCGTGGCTTATTTCACTAACAGATTTGGCCGATGTATTCAAGCCGGAATGGAGGAACTCTATGTACTCTATGGATTTGTGGACGGTTTACCTCAACGGGTGGCTGCTGTAATCTCTGCAAATGGAGGACCTATCCGATGTTATATAAATACAATACTGTTCTTCTATTTTCTTAAAGTATCCAATCACTTTGTCCACACAGTGTACATGTGTAGGGTTATTATTTCAGCATTAGTACTTCTACATACTATTCAAATTATCCAGATTGCAGGTAGTTTAAGATGTTTGAAGATGACCGATAATCAATCCAAAATAAATCCGGTCTGGTACCTCTAGCAAGCTCTGTTTCTGTGGAAAGTAACTGTCAACACTACAGCTGCAACTGTGAAAAAGGATCAACTTGTAACAGTCAGAAAGCTAGAACATATGTAGAGACTATCACTAGGAATTGCGCATACTGTTTGGTTTCCATGACCACGTGCTTATGAGACAAGTGTGTGTACATTCAGTTCCAAGGATTCTGAAAATCGAGTTGCAGTTAGCCAACTGCTGCAAAGTATGGTAGCTACTTCGGCTGAATTGATAAATATCGAGATTACCATAGATATGAAACTTGCCTACCCCGTTATGACCCATTTAGTAAACAAAAAAATGCGTTTTGGAAGCCGCCTTTATTACTTGAACCACGTAAAGCAAACGTTGTGTCGTTTCCTGATAAAGTTATGGAGACATCTTTCTTCGATGTGCAAGGAATGTTTTACCTGCAGGCTGTGCTAAATCATTCCACGGTTAGAGGAATCTACTACAGCGCTGTGTGCAGACTTTGCGGGATCACATTCGTCTCAAAAGACCACCCTTGCAGGGAAGTAGATCGATGCTGCTCCATGAAAATGTCATACTTCACGTTGGTTCTGTTGTCGTCGATTATATGTTGCCCAAATTTCTGTTCGTACAGTATTAGGAACTGCAAATAATCGGATTATTTTCCAAAAACAAGAAAAGCGTTTTTGAAAGACTTTGAAAGAAAGACAATTTGGACATTTCTTTGGGATTTGAATGACTTCCAAAGAATGGCAATTAGGAAATGTTTTTGTGATCGGCAAAAAACTCCGAATCTATTTATTCCTAAAGCTCAAGTATATTTCGCGCTTTGCTGCGTGATAGCACAGTTGGACATACGCTTGCACTTATTTCACAAGATTGTAATCTTTATACTAAACCTATTTGTTCTATCGGTACGCTTGTTCAACTAATTTTTATGTGAATATCTTTTCGTAGAGATATTTCTTCATATCCATAAATTTCTTTCTGGAAATTAAAAGGCTTTCAGCTAGTGCTTTCGTTTACTGACAAAAATCTGCAAAAAAGTGTTATACGTTTCTGAAGAAAAAGTAAAGTTTATTCTCCAGACGTCAACGCCGCTTTCTCGTGGTGCATCCTATTTCCACTAAAGGGGTTTTGAGGACCGCCGAATAGCGATATAATAATAACACCGGAATTAGAGGAAATACTATCCCACCCTCGCTAAACCGCTTGCCCAACCTGTAGTGAGTTATTGTCAAACTTCCCTATAGTGAGTCCAAAACTTAAAACTGGGCCCTCAGTCCACGGATCTGGCCTATGCAGCGCCAGTGCGACATCAAGGCAAAGGATACTAAAAATCACCGGAGGACTGGTATAGCCAGCCATCTTATGCTGATCTTGGCTACACATAATGGACGATCTTTATCCTCTGATTCAAGACTGCTTGAACTGGATGAGAAACTACAAAAATCAAATCTAACACCATTGGGATAGGTAAAGTAAGAAGAAAAGGAAAAGATCTCGTTGAAATGAAAAAGGGACATCTCTTCTACGATCGCGGGACAGGAACTGGTAAACCCAGTGGTTTGGGATTTAGATGTAATGAACAAGAAACTGAAGAACAAAATTTTAGAAGTCGAAAATTCCTCGCGACTAGTTATCCAACTGTCCAAAGAGATGCCAATCTCAGATTATTCAAGCTTACGCACCCACCAGAAGTCATCCTGAGAAAGATATTGAAGACTTTTACGAGAAAATTGAGCATCTAATTAACAAGGATAAGCAGTACTTGAAGATCATTATGTGTATTTTCAATGCAAAAATAGAGACTCAGCATTAGAATAAAATTTCGGTAGGTAAATTTGGACGCGGCAACGGAAACCAATGTGTGAACAATCTGAGGCAAAATGTTTTACATCATGAACTCATCAACATTTCGCAGATAGCTTTTTAAGAAAAAGCTATCTGCGAAATGGGAATAAAGACATTCCAATGAGTTAAAGGTAAAATACTGGAAAAATGTAAGATATTGCGAAAATATTTATTGTTGTGACATTTGGAACTGTGATGGATTCACTTAATGTTGTTCTAATTACCAAAATCTGAAAGCACAGCCGCTTAATCGGCTTCCATCCGTGAACAAATGGGCAGTAAAAGCCACATGCTAGCTCACTAGTTGAACATGCATTGCGCTATTCGAGGTGTCTTTTTAATGCCTACATGCGTACAACAGCTGTACTCGCAGTTTTGCATTGTAGTACTTATCGGTTATTCGACGTCCAAAAATTCTATTTTGCAGTAAATCTGTTTCAGGGCGTTCTTATACAGTCTTCCAGGATTTCAGGGTGTTTTATTAAGTTGTAAATGCATGCAATATGTAGAGGAAGTAGGCAAGCTTGGTTCTGTAATGTTCAAATGATTGTACTGAACCTAATGCATTAAACTTCCCTTACTTCCAGCGTTCAGTCAATGCGTACAGCTCCACGTACATTCGATGGGTAGTAGAGGTATGGCACCTGCTGTATTTTACTGGAATGAATACCTTAGGTATTTTTCTGGTACAAAAAAGGCAACACCACTTTTCCGGATATCACAAATGATGTTCTTGGTCGACTATTTGGCAATATTTGTTCTATGATTTAACTGAAAACACAGCTGCAGAATGAAGCATGGAGTAACTTCATCAATTCAGGACTAAACATGCGGCTAAATACGGTAAGTGTTTTTGAAGATTAGGCTTTTAACCATTTGCAAAAGACTTATGGGCATTAGTTCAATTTAAATTTATTTATATCTATTTATCTGTGTGCTTTGGCACTGTTCGAAATAGAAAATGTTGCATCAGGAAGTATTTGTCGGACTGTCCAACAAATTGGTGGTTATGTCACTTCGACCAGGTAGAGTGTTAGACCGTGCACTTGATTTGACGGCTTCCAACTTGAGAGCCGTCAGATCACATGACTTTAGGCAGACGTGATTTCGTCCTATTCAATTTCAACGCTTTCCTATGGCCTGGCAGACACCTCTTAAATATTACCACTTAGAAAATGATGTAATTAAATGATTAAAAGTTTGGTTTATAAGCATAATAAACCTAAGTAAATACACTGGCGTGCAAAAATTAAGGACGAGACGGTTTTTCGAATGTAACGTCGTGCAGAAGTGGTCCACGTTGACTCAAATCATACTATAAGATCCCCAAGATGTAAGAATATGGGACAAGTGAGAAAACCCATCAAAACAAGGAAGCCATGCGATACAAAGGCACTTTATTGAAAAAGTAGCTTCGAGCACAACTGGACAGAAGACAGAAACGTCCATGTAACAGGCGGCTGCCAAGAAAAATCCAGTCTTTAGTAGGGGATATGATCCCCCTGACTGCGTTGCAGGATTTACAACGTCTGTCCATGCTGAAGACAAGGTTGTCAAGGAGCTGATGAGACATTGCGGCCCATTCCTCTTGTAGCGTCAATCGCAGCTGCGGAATCGTTGATGGCGGCTGGTGACGTGCTGTCAAGCGTCACCCGAGAAGGTCCCATATGTGTTCGATTGTATTTAGGTCCGGGGACCTTGCGGGCCAATCCATGCTTTGAATATCTTCACTCTCCAACAGCTCTGCGAAAGCCACTGCACGATGAGGTGTAGCGTTGTCGTCCATGAAGAGGAACTCAGAACCCACAGCACCTCTAAACAGACGTACGTGAGGCAGGAGAACCTCGGTACAATAACGGACACCAATGACTGAATCTCCTTGGAAGATGTGGAGGTCAGTATGGCTACCAAGCATGATACCGCCCCAAACGAGAATTCCGCCACCTCCAAACCGGTTCCTTTCGATGATGTTGGAAGTGAAATTGCGTGTTCCCTGCTCTCTACAGATATGTATACGTCCAGAATCGCTCGTCAGACTAAATCGGTTCTCATCCCTAAAGAGAACTCCACCCCATTGCTGATGTGTCCAGTTCTTATGTTCCTGGCACCACAGAAACCGCTGTCTCCGATGAGCAGGCGGTAATGGCACACGCCGTACGGGTCGTCGTGCAAATAGACCACCTTTGTGCAGCCTCCTGGTCACGGTAAAACGTGATAACGGACGTCCAGTTGTCTGTTGCATGAGCCCTGCGATTTCTCCCGCTGTCTGCCGTCTGTCTCTTCTCGCCTGTAGGACAATACACCAGTCATCCGCCTCCGTGGTTGCTCGCGGAAAACCACTACTAAACTCTCGACCAGCTTTTCCTGTCGTTTAAAATGCTCTCCAAGCTCGTGAAACGATGCTTTGAGCGATCCTGAACTACTCGGCCACAGTAGTCACACTTCGACCTTCTTCCAACTTCCCAATGACGCGACCTCGGGTAAAGTAATCCAGATGTATTCTACTGGATTGCCTGTTGGCCACATCAAACGGTGAGAGCAACTCGACGTCGTTCAAACCGATGTACACCGTGCAATAGGTTTCACCGAATTGCTGAGCGTACACAGCCCGTGTGCTTTCTACCTTTCCGACACCCCCCCCCCCTACGTCATGCTGCATATATCCGCATGTCCTACCGCACCGGTCCCTAATCTATTTTCTGAGTTGTCTTCCGGTCCGTTCTGCCGGCTCGTTCCGCTGTTATGCTAATTTCTCCTCTTCGTCCTTAATTTTTGCATACCAGTGTATATTTAATATGCCTATAATCCAAACTTTACATCATTTAGTAAGTAAATATCTTACTAAATGATGTAAAGTTTGGTTTATAGGCATAATAAACCTAAGGATATATTCGTTAATAAATTGGCACAAATAAAAATTTCATTGCTACAGGATGATTCGTTCGGACAAACAAGGCCATTTTTTCTTGTGTGTTCTTGTGTGAACCGACTGCATTTGTATTTGATACTTCATGTAAAATGGTGTTCTCATTAATACCTTATAATTCACAGCTACAGTATTTCCATTATATTATAATTTTAAAAATCCCGATGTATACGGCAAATACATAAAAATACGTGTCAATGACATTGCCGTACTCAGAATCAGTTTACTTAAAATATGTACACTAAAGCGCCAGAAAATCTGGGACACCAGTCTAATACTTGGTAGGTCCAGTGCTGCAGAAATACGACGAGTCATGGACTCCACAAGCTTCTGGAAATATGCTGTAGGCAATGCACACCATACTTCCTGCAAAGCCGTCCATAATTCGGGTGTATTCCGAGGTCTCAGATTCCTGTGTCAGATAGCGCATTGCATGGCTTCGTCAAAAAGGATGCGCACATAGCGCTAACCGGTCACAGACGTTTGTAGACGTACCAGCAGACCCATTAAAGTCCATCGAAACACACCCCACATTACTACGGATTCCCCACCAGCCAGTACAGTTCTCTATTGATAGCCTGGATCCATGGCTTCATGGGGTTTGCGCCACACACGAATCCTCCATCTGCCCGATACAGTTGGAAACGCGACTCGTCAGACCAGGCTACTTGTTTCCAGTCATCAAGTGTCCAGTAGCGGTGTTGCCGTACCCAAGCGAGGCGATAGCTCTGTATAGTGCACCCATCAAGGGGACTCGAGTTGGGCGTCGGCTCCCAAAGTCCATATCGTGCAGGGTACGTTGCACAGTCCAAACACTGATGCTGTTGAGGCTCCAGCATTGAATTCCGATGATTCCTGCGAGAGTGTTGCAGGCCTATCGCGTGAAAAGATTCTTGACAGCCGACGATGGTCGCGTTCACCCGATGTCTTTTTAAGGCCACACTGGTATCATAGGTTGGAGGTTTTGCTGGAATTCTTGTATTCGCGGTACACCCTTGCAATGTTCTTCAGTGAAAATCCGAACTTCGTTTCTACCTCCGAAATACTATGGCCCATCTCAAGAGCGCCAACTATGACACCGCTTTGAAAATCTCTTAAATCCTTATTATTTGTCATTCTCATGCCGAAAACAGCTCTGACAGCTGCCAAGGATGTCTATCGCTTTATATACGCACTGGCGGACGCAACCGAGTACGCGCATAGGTGACGTTGCTATGTATTTTGCATAAGCTCGTCTGTACCAGTTTTTCTGGCACTTCAGTGTATGTTCACAGATAGGCTTGATTATAGGCCGTGATTAGAACATTGTGATGAATACTGGGAAAAAATGTAAAACAGCCCAGTGATTTTTATTGCGAAGTGTTATGTTATTTTATTAACCGGCATACGTTTTCTAGAATGGGAATTGATCCTTAATATTGGTTATTTTTTCTCATGCGGTATAACTATTGCAGGAAATATGGAAATCTTAGGTGGGATGGCTGCCCTGACTAGCCGTAAAAAAATTTTCCGGAAAATTGGAGTCACGGTATTACTATACATAGAATCTGTTTAATCATCTAATTCGTTTCTCGCCGGTGAAAAGCTGTAGAATTTCCTTTTAACATTGTTTTAACAGATCACCTGGCTTTTCCCTTTTTGATGTTGGACACAGAAATTGTGAAGTCAATCGCCGTCTACCTGCATATATGGTCAACGTTGTGTTGCCAATAGGGTTCTGTAAATAACTTCAGTTGCGAACCACTCACGTAATAGGTGAGGAGGAAAAAAAGGGCCAAATGATTCTGCATAGATAAGTTTGGTCGCCCCACCTAGGCGGGTAGAGACCTTACACTAAGGTTGGCCGAAAATAACTTTTATTTTTAAATTTACATATTGCCTAGCGCGGAAAAGTTGCCATTTGGGTCAACAAGATTAGTACAAGAAAGTATTTTGAAATCGTCTAATTCTTACGTTTCCGCACGGCACACTAAGTTCGCGTTGTTCCGACCGCATTGGGCCATAAGCAAAAACGGATGGATTTTTTTGTAATTGAAATCGAGTAACCCCTAGTGCGGAAAAGTGCCCTTTAGTGTTCCCAATAACAGTGAAAAAAATGTTTTGAAGTTGATCAATATGCTGTGTCTCCGCACTGCACACGAAATTCACCATTTTCTACCAACATTTGGCCGTAGGCCTAGACTAAATAAATGCATCTTGGCATGTAGGACATCAGAAATATCCGTAGGAAATTGCACTATTCTAAGTGCACCATGCGTGTGCATGTACACTCAGTTTGTTTTGTAATTTGTAGCGTATAGCTCTTTGCTTGATTCAAATGTCACATAGGGAAACAACTCAGAACTCACCACGAAGAGGTGGCTACACTTCGTGTTTCGCCAACCTTCCCTCCAGCTCAGAATTTTATTTCTACGTGGTATATCTTGTTCGGTATTCTGCTTTACTCGACAAATGTGGCATTAATTGCCGTGATACAATTGTTGCTCTTATGAACGAATCTATTCTGGGCATAATTACAGTCGATTGTCTCGAGAAGGTCATTGATAAAAACAAAATTATCCGTGAAAAAATTAAGGTATCTAAGGATGTAAAGGAAAAAGCCCAGACAGACAGAAAAGTCGTTCGAGGACTCTATTTTGATGGAAGGAATGACGCAACTCTGTTCCTAGATAAGACGATAAATATTATCGTTCTAAGAAGAAAGAAGAACGTATTACTCTCTTGGAAGAGCGTGGATCGAAGCACCCAGGTCACATGACTTTCTGGTCATAGTAGAAGCATCGTAAACAGCATAACTAATGTTTTAGAAGTTAATGGCATTGACTCAAGTTTGCTCATTGCTTTAGGGTACGACGGAACTGTTATAAATACCGGAAGGAAAAACGGTGCTATACATCAACTGGAACTTCAGTTGCAACGTTCTTTTTTTTTTTTTTTTTTTTTTTGATTGGAGGTTTAACGACCACCGTGAGCAACTCAATGGGCTATAAGCAGTCGCCAGTCCCTAATATAGGGTCACTGGTTCCAGGGAAGGGAGAGAGCCAGTGCCGTAAGACAAACACAACATCCATGCCACACCGGGATTCGAATCCGGACCCCTTACGGACGAATGATCAGAGGCCAACGCCTTAGACCACTGCGCCACCGGGGCGGCACAACGTTCTTTGCAGTGGCTTGTGTGCTTGTTCCATTTCAATGAACTTTCATTTCACCATTTGCTTGATGAACTCGATGGTAAATCAAAAGGTCCTGCAACTCGTTCAGGAGACATTGGGACGGCTGTGAAAACCTCCCAGTAGTAGAATTTGCAGCTATTCATGTAGAATGGACAGAACACATGAAAGAATTGATTGCAGAACACACGTGAACTGAGTACCGACCAGCAGTATTTACTGGAAATCTGTTGCGCCGTGTCACAAGGAGACTGTGATGTCTGCCTTTCTAGAAGATATCTAGGACCACTGTCAGATTCACGGTGGCTGACGACAGCTAACAGAGCCATGCGCCTCTATTTCGCCACTCAAAACCCATCGCAAACTTTTATCTGTGTTGCCAACTACATAATGAAGGTATATGCCTCGGTCTGGTTTTCCGTAAAGAAGAAGCCTTCGTGCACAGAACGGGCCAAAAACCTTTGGAAACTGATCAACTTATCGCGCTTCACGGGTTTGAAGTGCAAAGTAATAATTGATGCATTGATGAAGAGAAACGCATTCTTCAGTCACACAGAGAATATGCTGCTAAGTATGATTGCGGACGAGCGCACCCACGTTAGAGCTTTTGGATGGAGAAGAATAAAGTTGACAACAACAAATAAATGATATCATAAGAGAATTCGAAGTGCTGCAATTAAATTTGGATGCTAATGAATATTATGAGATGATCGATTGGACTAAAACGGTCTTACCGAATCACCCCTGACAAAACACATATCAGATGAAGATCTGGATCGACTAATCATAAATTCTGCCGCAGCTGGCGAAGAAATAACCAAGTTTCCCTGCCACACGCAAGCTGTGGAACGTTCGGTGAAACTGGTGACCGAAGCAGCTGCCTCAGTGTGTGGATCTGAAGCTAGAGATTCGTTCATAAGAGCAACAATTGCATCACGGCAATTAATGCCATATTTTTCGAGTAAAGCGGATTACGGAAGAGATATACCACGGATAAATAAAATTTTGAGCAGGAGGGAGGGTGGGCGGAACTCGAAGTGTAGCCAGTAGCCACCTCCTCGTGGTGAGTTCTGGGTTGTTTCCATATGTAACATTGGAAGCAAGCGAAGAGCTACACGCTACACATTGCAAAGCAAACTAAGTGTACTACAAATGCACACGTATGCTGCACTCAGAACAGTGTAATTTCTAACGGATTTTTCTGACGCTCTACATGCCAGGATGCCTTTATCTAGCCTAGGCCTACAGGCCAAATGTAGGAAGAAAATGGTGAACTTAGCGTGCAGTGCGGAGACATAGTATATTGATCAACTTCAAAACATTTTTTTCACTGTTATTGGGAACACTAAAGGACAGTTGTCAGCTTTAGGGGTTACTCGATTTCAATTACAAGAAAGTTCCATCCGTTTTTGCTTACTGCCCAATGCGGTCGGAAAAACGCGAACTTAGTGTGCCGTGCGGAGACGTAAGATATTTGTCGATTTCAAAAAAATTCTTTCTTATCCTTGTTGTCCCAAATGGCAACTTTTCCGCACTAGGTGATATGCAAATTAATTTTTTTTTCGACCCACCCCAACTTCCCAACTTACACAGAGTTATCTTGATGGTGAGAGCACGTGTAAGGGGTGAGAAGTCTCAGGCTATGCCATCGGAATTCCTACGATCACGATGATACCTTTACCGGAGACTTCAACATAGGACTAAGTACAGGTGGTTGGTCCCTGCACTGCATCGCGTCCATTGGTTTCAACAACTGTAGACCGAATGCAGTGACATTAGGTGGATATAGGGAACGTACGTCACCGTTGTGGAACCAGTTCACGTAGGCTGACGACAGACCGCCTTGATCGCTTCATTGGACGGCAAGCTGTAGCTGGGTCATAGTCTATAGCAGACGACACTCGACGAGGTGACCGTAAGCCATACACATGCCTGGTTTGACATGGCCTGGGAATCTCAAATTGGCTGAGGAAGATTTTCGCTCTCTCCAGTTATTACAGCGACTGCCACTCAACACAACATATCATCGTGCAAGGTTGAATTCGTAGCCTACCAAACATACGTGGCATGACGAATGGAACCAAATCATATTCAGCGAGGAGTCTCGCCTTTGCCTAAGCATAAACGATTTCCGATTGAGAGTCCAGAGACAACGGGGTCACCAGGCTGATGAGCGTCATACCACTGTTCAGTTGGGACAGTATTAGTTTCGAAAGCCTTTAACCCTCGTATGGGTAGTGGGTATAAGGAAAGTACGACGATACGTCGATATGGTGCGGTTACCCGTTTTGTTACCGTAACTGTGGGGTATCTCTGATGCCCAGTTTCAACAATTATCGTCCGCCCGCATGATGGCTTTCGAAACATCAGCAAACAGTGCCTATAAGTTGTTCAGGTACTGCCTTGGCCAGGGCTATCCCGAGCCTTTTCCCCAGTAGCGCGTCACTTGCTGACAACGTAACACATTTGCATAACCTCCACGCAACGTCGATGAATTGAAGGCACAAGTCACGGACCCATGGCCAGTGAATACTTTATGACATCATCCGTGGGATTTTTCCACTAAATCCAACACCGTATTTCCGTGTGCATTGCTTAGCATAGCGATCATACGACCTATAATATTCTGCTGTTTCCTCGCCCACTGCTTTCATGCAATCCCTCAGAAATTAAACCACTTATTTTCCCACTTACATATCTAAATATTCGAACATTTTCGTTTTTCGTTTTATTCGTGCATCAGCTCATGCTGTAACATTTTCTATATCGGGAACTGTAAAACGGACAAAATTCAATAAGCCACTGCAATTAGCTCTACGCTGTTTTGGGAAAACAGTGAGGTCAACGACCTCCATAAGTAGATCAGTCGTGTTCTTCTAATTTCATCAGTTGCATTCGTTATTCAGTTTCTGAAGCCGAGGTATCCTGAGAAAGGGTTTCTCTTCTCATACTGCACTCTGGCCAGTGCCCAGAATCAAAAACTAGTTATTTAGTGATAAAGGTTAGAGCCTCGGATCAGCTGTCCACGTGTGAGGATCGTAGGGCAAAATTCAATAAGCCACTGATAATAGATCAAGGCACTAATAAAGTGATCCAAGGCTCTGATAATAATCAGAGCCTTAGATATCCTGTCCGCATCCGCGTGATCGCAGGACAAAATTCAATAAGCCACTGCAGTTAGCTCTGAACTGTTTTGGGAAAGCAGAAAGGTCAACAACCTCCATGAGTAGATCAGTCGTTTTCTTCTAATTTCATCAGTTGCCTTTTTTTCAGTTTCTAAAGCCTATGTTTTCTGAGAAAGAGTTTCCCCTCTCGTACTGCACTCAGACCTATGCCCAGAATCGAAAACTAGTTATTTAGTGATAATAGTCAGAGCCTCGGATCTATTGTCCACGTGTGTTTTGCTCTCTACTTTGATAGAAAAAGAAAGAGGAGAAAAACCTTTTTGATCATGATATTTCATTAACATAAATAATTAGTTAATAAACAGTGACGGGGAATTTAAAAAAATGTGAAGCGATTTTGATGACTGACGCTTATAGAAAACTGTGAGCAACAAATACATCTTCAAAGGACAAGCCATTGATAGGCAATCACCAGAGGTAGAGAACAGAGAGAATGTTTGAATAAAGGAGGAGTTAAACTATACTTTTATTTAAATTAATGCATAAAATCAGTACTCTATAAATAATGCAAACTCGTTCAGTAAATATATTACGAGGGTTCTTCTGCTACACGTTATGGGCACTTTTTCAAAATCATCCTCATAACAGTTTGATAAAAAGTGATGCACTGAACTTGACGTAACCAGTGCAAACACAGAAAAGGCCATCATATTATTTATCAAACTGCATGAATGTGGAAGCTCGGTCCTTTATGAATAATTCAGGTGGTTTTACCTAGCCTTTTCAATAAAAATATAAGTAATGTAGCCTTCCACGGGGTTTACATGAACATAATTTATCAATCAATGTATTCGTTATCTTTCTTTCGAAAGGTACACTTTTTATGAAATAGTTACCTAAAAATTGTTTAATTACGAAAGTTACCTAAAACGTATTTTAAATATTAAAGTAATGGGAAGGAAAATTGCTATCTTCAGGTAACTAAGTACCCATGGTACCTGGTGGGCACAGATATTTTGGGCTTCAGGGGTGCCTACAAGAATCCCATACTGCGCTTTTGTACATGATTAGATCTGTTCTTGATTCTTGAGACTGGCGTGAAGCATCTATTTCATTTGGTTAGTTTTATTCTTGAAATTCGCGTGGAGTATCTTTTTCATTTGTTTACTTTGAGATAGCTTTTATGTAAGCTATAACTTACTGCTAGGCGAATATCTTTGGTATGCTGACGTTTTGGACACTAGAGAGCGCGGCTTCTGTTTCATTGCAGTCTGGCATGCATCGGAGCAACAGTTGTGCTAGAGCATGAAGATGGAGGTTCCCTGTTTTAGGTAGGCTGATTTTTAGTGAAATTTGTTTCTGTAAATTGGTTTTGATTTTCAATGGTAATTTGTTTTTGTTCCTTAGAGTATACAGGAATAAAAGTTGAGTATGACTGTGTGCAATGATCTTTTAAGTTTTAGTGTTTCCCGCTGCTTTGTTTGTTTGAAGTCAATCCTTTGTTCAACTGAAGCCATGCTGTTCCAATAAGCTGGCGTTCGGATATGTCTAGACTTTGTTTCTTTAACTGTTTCCATTACAAAGCTTAAGTCATTACCGCTCATTTGATATATTATTGATGTATACAGTGGTAATTGGTTAATGCTATTTTACACATACATGTTTATTAGCAGTTGGTTGCTCTACTTTGGAAATGTGCTTAGATAAACAGACACGTGGGAGGTTTATCCTGAAATTTCGAACTTCTAATATTGTTGCAAATTATTTTTCTTTTAAATTTTTATTCTTCAAATTAGTAAGGAAAATTTAAATTTTAATGTTTCTCTCCATTCTGGAGAATTTTTTCTTGATTATTTATGCTATTTAGTATATATATTTTTTTATGTCACTAAGCTGTTTTCTGAGATTCAGGGGTTAGCTCCACATCGCAGTCGTCCGAGCTCCTAGGTTTTTCGTGTGTCCAGGTGGCAATAGTCAGAGGAAAGTGGTTGAAGTAGTGTGACATGTTCGTGAATGTTCCGTGCTTCCTTTTGTGAAGTTTCAGGGTATAAGGTAGTGTAGTTTGCATGCACGAAGTGTTTTATTGAGTAGTTGTGTTTGCCGTAGACGAAAAAATGTAAATGGCGGCTTCCTGTAGCCTAGCTGCATAAAGCTCCAGATCGGAAGTTGATCGTCGAAGAGCAGGTTTGCCTGTGAAAACGTCGTCCAATCCACGCAGTACTTCAGTGACCTCTGAGAGGGTTGCCATAGAGATCGATCCGAGCTGTTCAAGAGACAAGAATCCGTCTAGCTGAAGAGGTTCTGAAAGTCTACAGAGTTCATCTATGCGAGTGCCTACTGAGGGGATTTCACAAAGGAGGTTATAAGGAGGAGCTGGCAACAGCTCCTCTACCTGTGCTTCCGGCGTGACGCCACTTTTAATCAGCTGACTACGCCAATGCGCCCAACCCAAGAATCTCCTGTATATCTCTATGGGGAAATCGTGATTTTGAACTGGTTTTTCGCACCCTTACCCTACCCATACAGTCATAAAAAATTGAGGCTAAAATATTCGTTCCCATAATTAAAAAAATCCAGAAAAAGTAGGAAAATATGCGCTGGTATTTCTTTAAAAAATTGAACAAAATAATGATTTTTTGAGCGGAAGTGCATGCTGTGCATAGTTACTTGCTTACTGTGCATGTGCAAGTAACCATGTTTAAAATATAATCAAAACCCTAATGTTGAGAAATACGAAGTCCAAAATATTCCTTGTTTGCATCCTTGGTTTGCATGCGCTAAGCAAAACTGCTTCAGACACAGGAAGTGACGTCACGTTTCCGAACTCCTGCAGACTCCCACCACATCAGAGTTACGATCAAAACAGCTGATCTGTTTTGGCTTCACTCAAAACGGGTCGTTTCACCTCCTCTTCTTCTAACCTCCTTGGATTTCATCAGAGATAAGGACGCTGAGTGTTTCTCCAGACGTGACGGAAACTTACAGTTGGGCATCCGTGGTTGAGTTCACAAATCCAAATAACATAAGTGATCAGCGAAATACTTCAGGGACAGGTTTCTAGGAGCAACGTATTTGTCTTACGTTTGCTAAGGACTCAGTGGTATGTCAAGGTTATCGTGATCTTTTAGAACGAACGATTATTTTTCATGCGTTACCTCAGACGCCACTGCCCGTATACATGAAGGCTCTGGAAGAACGAGTACCAAAGGAATTAATCGAAGGGATTACACGTAGCAAACGAGGTATATCAGTGTTGTTTATTAATCGTCTTGAGTATAAAATTGTTGTACAGCAAGGGATTTCCATTAATCAACAAATTTTGTATCTTGTACATGCACGTGAATGACCGGTCACTGTTACCTTTTCCCCAGTTCGACTTGAGGTACCAGATTTAGCAATGACAGTTATTTCCCAGAAGTTCCGGGTGGTGGGACCAGTGCATAGTATAAAAGATGCTCCTCGGACATCACCCTATTATCATGTTAGTGGATTCAACCGGACTCTTCGAGTTGTTTATCCTGATGAATCGTCTTTTCAAGCTTGCTCTAAAGAAGCTGAAATTGAAATAGCCTCTAGACGTTTTATTTTTAATATGTACACTGGCATTTACTGTTTTGCTTGTAATGAAAGAGGACATATCAGTGTGCATCTTTACATAGGCCACCCTCGAGGAAAGATCGTGCTGCTTCCCATGAAGGAGGACGAGTTGAACCTGTAGTTGAAATGAATATTGAACATGGTACTGCCCAGGATGTTAATATAACTCCTACCTTGACTGAAATTTGTGAAACTCGACTTGTGGCTCCAGTTGAGGCGATTGAGCAGGAAGTGATTGAAAAGACTGGTGAAATGATACAGCCAGGTACTACATTGGAGAAGGACGCTAGTCCGAATGCGAATTCCTTGGTTTCGGAGGATCAACCAACAGTTGATGGTGGTATCTCAAATATTGTTAATTCACCGGAATGTTCGGGGGTTTCAGAGGTCTGCGGAGGACTTAAGTACATCTTTGACATCTAAACGATCCAATACTGATTCCAGTAGTGATTAGATGAAACATAGTAAATCTAAAAGTTATCTTCAACCGGAATTCATGCCTGACGCAGATCTTTTCTTTTCATTTGGAACCAGAATGAAAGGAGGAAATAAATAAATCATCTAGATGTCGTCTTCTCCTGGAACTTCTTGCAACGTTTTGTCAGGAAGATGACAGAATTGATCAAGACATTTTGATAGAGGTATTTAAGCCATATAAAAAGGCTGGTTCATTTACTGAAGGGTTCTATGAGGATTAGAAAGAATTCTTAGATACGTGGATTCCGCATTTTAAAGCTGCTTTAAATTGGATTATAACGAAAATATTATAAAATCATTGAGGAGATGAAGTCTTATATAAAACATATGGTTTGTAAGATCCGTTCTAATGTTTAAGCAAAATTACTTGACGGGTTTTTGTTTAATTGTTGGTTTCCCGTTTTTCATTTTTCCGGAGTTTAATGATATGCTCATAGTGTTTATAGATTATAAGTTCTTATTATTCAAATTGATGTAGTTAATCCGTGATTCTGTTATTGAGGCGTTTTGTTAATTTTTGAAAGCAATGTTTTAGTTTTATATAACTCTATGATTATATATTCAATAAATTAGGTGATTTACACCTGCAGTATTTATCTCCACAAAGAAATACAAACTACCTGATAAATTTTAATCTAATTATTTACTTACTGTTGCCGTATCAAGCTTCTCCATTTACAGCGTTTGGACACACAACGCGGACCTCACTGTCACCCTTCACACGACGTACACAAGACTTTCTATACTTCATATTCACAATCTTTGTCGCATGCAGAAACTCTTGAATCTAATCCTCCCATGACTTCCTTGGCCTTCCTCTGCCTTTCCTTCAGTCCACTTGGGCTAAAACCAAATTCTTAGTAAGCATCTCATCACTCATTGTTTCAACACGGCCAAACAACCGAAGCATATAAGTCTCCACTTTGTTAACAACAGTTTGTTTCACATTGCACAACTGCAACACATCACCATTCCTCACACAATCGCAAACGCTCACAAAAGTATTCACCCCATCTTTCACTTAACTTATTGGGCTCCCATATCATTTCCCCGATCCTATTCTTCACACACCTTACAACTTTGTTTCCCCTATTTTTCCTGAGTCTCATGTACTTCTAGAAAGTTTTACTATCATTTCAAAAACCAATTCATGGCTTTTCACCTTCTCCTTCCTTTATTTTCCCTTACTCTAGCGAACCACCTTGGCTTCTCACAGCGATATTCATCCACAGAAGCTCTACATTACAACTTCCTCACATAGGCTTCCTTCTTTCTCTATACTGACTCTTCAATTCCCACTATTGCACCAAACATCACCTCTATCTCTATCGTTAACCACTATTGTGGTGCCACAGACATCTTCAAGAGCAGTTAAAACACAGTTCTTAAAATATTTTCACTTCTTTTCTATATCTCTCTCACATGACATCAGCTCCTTCAGTCGAGTAAGATAGAGTATCGCTGATGATCTTCAGGGAGCCTTTCCGCTT
Organism: Macrothele yani; assembly: GCA_039090855.1. NCBI lineage: Eukaryota > Metazoa > Arthropoda > Arachnida > Araneae > Macrothelidae > Macrothele > Macrothele yani. The sequence continues at coordinate 85,638,955 of CM076998.1, read as the reverse complement.
TTGGTCTTTCCATCTTAGGCCTCTTCTTATTCCTTTTCCTCTAACCAACATTCAGTTTCACTCGTGACACTACCAAATAAAGATCAGAGCAAACACCTGCGCCTCTCATCTCACGAGTGTCAGCAACTAAGTGTTTCAGACGCTGATCATGAACAACAAAATCTATAACACTGTTTTGTCCAAGAGTACGATTTTCCCAAGTATATGTGTGAATATACTTGTGGTTGAAAAAGCGTAATAGATACACACAAACAATTCTCAATGCAGAATTCAATTAACCTTTCATCATTGTGATTCACAGAAGGATCATTTAACTTAACTCGAACATTATCAGAAATCCCATTCTCCACACCTTCTCTTGCATTGAAATCCTCTGCTATGATAACTGTCTCTTTAGCACCAAACTGGCTTAAAACAGCATTTGGCTCATTCATTCTTAAAATCTTCCTTCCATTCATCCAATCAGAGGGGTCTGACTCATAAGAAGCAAAGTTACTACAGTTACTATTCTCTGAAGTTTCACTTTCAAACAAATACAATGAATTATTTCTCTTATGCAGCTATAGTGCATCAAGTAGTACGTGATCTTTTCACTTAAAATCACACTTACGCCAGCCTGTTCTCTCACACTATACAATACTCCAGACCATACACTCACGGTTCCATTCACTTCTTCTATCCCAATTTCCATCTTTTTGGTTTCACTTACACACAGCACATTCAATTGATACTTATTCATTTCTTCAATCACCTCAATCATCCGCCATTTATACCTCTCTATTCGCCTTTTTCCATTTCCTTTTTCCAGATCTCCTTTTCATTCGCCTTTTTCCATTTCCATATTTTTTCCGTGGTGGACCATCCTTCTCAAGTGCGATAGGTCAACCATATTCCACTCAACAGCCCTTTAATTTCTTTCTTTCTGTCTTTTTAATTAAGTAAGTACACCAGGGTGGGGGATTAACCAACAGCTGAAGGTTCCAGTTGATCATTCAAATTAAGAATTCTGGAACAAAATCCAGTGAGTTGGGGTCTTTTTGCCAATGTCACACAGAATTAGCTGGTACCTCTTCAAGATTCGCAGAGGCCTTTGCTGCTGTTCTGTGTGTTATTGCTATCCATGGCGCACCTCGAGGAGGCAAACCCATCTCTCACTTAGACCACCCAAATGCTGTTTAGTAACTTTTGAAACAGCACGCTTTCCAAATGTTTGCCCGATAATTACTTAAATTGTTTATTTTTTTTCAAAGCATATCTCACTTAGTCCCCCACATGTTGTTTAGCATCTTTAAAAACAGTACACTTCCCAAGGGTTTGCTCAAGAATTACTTTATCCTGAAAAAATTCCTAACAATATTTCCCGTAGATGATATTCAGATATTTTTAAAGTTACAGTTCCATTCTAGGCGCTAAAAATTAAATATGACAATACCAGTTACGTAGTGTCTAGTAATAATTTCCTTTCTTTTAAAGTTTTTCAAATCGGAATGATAATCACAATTGCCTTTCTTTTAAAGTCTTTCAACTCACCACGAATAGTCATAATTGACTTTCTTTAAGTCTTTCAAATCACAAAGAATGTCCTAACTACCTTTTTTCGAAGGTTTCAATAACGTTATTTTGAAAATAATACACTTACCTGCGGTTTCCAGTAATGTGAGAACATTAATTCTGGCTAAATACAATCGAAGACAACAGAAGCAACATGAAGCCTGACATGACAGTGGTGCAGCATCCATCCATCAGCGTGTTAGTTTGATTTTTTACGACGAACGTGATTCCACAAACTATGCAACAGTTGTGACGTATATCTCCGTAGTAATGGCATTATTTGACATAACATGCTGATAAACGAATCCTTGCACGGTGAAAAAAGTGATTCCCATAGCTTTACCAGCAGACGGCACAACCTTTGCTTTCTTCAGTGCATGTGATGAAGACGGCATCCAAACAGCCTTGTTTTTTATTAAATGGGGCACAATAGTCTACCCAAGATTTATATCCCTGGTAATCTCCTTATTTATGAATCCAGCATTTGTAGCAGCCATAATGTGCAGCAATTAGCAAAATTCATTGTGAACATTCTTCAGCTCAGGTGTCAAAATTCTTGGAATCGAAAGCGCACACACATAAACACACACACACACGCACGCACACACACAAACACAAACACACACATACACCCAAACACACGTGTTATATCACCGTTATCATTGAGATCAGACAGTGTGTAGTTCCTACTGAGAGTCACAAAATCTGTGTTAGCTTTTTAATTCATAGAAGTCAGACTCTCTCACAATTGCAGTTGTAGAGTTAACATTTTCAACAGCAACAGTGCCAATCGGTGCACCTAGACCGGCTTCTTCTTGGATTGATTCTCGGCCATTTTTGTACGTCTTAAACTACCCACAAACTGGAGAATTAGTACATTATGTAGACTATATATATAGTACTTCTATATTACTCCTTAGTACTGATTCGCAATAAATTTCTTTGAGCATTTACTGAGCTTCAGTTGAAGCTTACTCGAAACGGAAGCAGAATTTTGAAGCCGCTTATTATTTACCTCTCTTAATCTCCATCGAAACATAACCGAATATCAACTGATTTCTACTTGAGCTCACGCCAGGATTATAAGACGAGTACAAGTTTACTGCTCATCTCTCATGTAATACATCTCACTAGTGGATTAGACCTTATATTCTGTTATTGTATGCAATAAAACCAACACTTTAGTTTATTATTGAGACACCAATAACAAAATTTGCTTGATTTATTGCATGTAATAACAAAGTTTAATTATTGCAATCTTCACTTATTGGTGAAAACTGTATATAAATGAATGACGCGGGATTTTTTAGTTTTTTTTTCTGTTACTTATTACTACTCTAAACTTTTTGCTTATTTGAAGTTCTAAAACTTAGCTATCATTAGTTGAAAAACCTAAACATGGATTACTTGTTGATTCTAGCTTTGATCGTCTTCGCACAGATTGCCATACGGTACCTACTCCACGTAGTAGTTCCTACCGAGCCTGAAGATGGATTACAAGAAGAAGGTAGGCAAATATTTGAGGTTCTTAAAGAAGGTTGGAATGAAATCACTGAAGAAGAAGGGGTGGAAAGCAAGGATGGGGATGAAGAAATTGAGGATAATCTAGAAATAGAATATACCATTACAGAAGTAGAAGGGGTCCTAAAGTAGAACAAAGCACATGAAAATTTAGAAGAAATGGAGGAAGATCATTTAGTAGATAAAGACGTGATAGAGAAATCAGGAGAAGTTAGTTTAGGAGAAGGAAATGATGGAGAAATACAACAAATTGAAACTGCAGAGAATGAAGAATTTGTCGATCAGGAAAGGGAAGGTATCATCCACTCAATTGTAGAGGATATTGCAGACGAAATTGCGGAAACGAAAGAAATTGATAATGAAGAATTAGAAGAATGTTATGTTTTAAACAGAAAAGAATGTAGGAAAGTAGAAAATATGCAACCAGAAGAATTAATAGATAAAGAAGGAATAGAAGAAGCCTCAGAAGAATCAGATAACGATGTTGAGATCCCAGAAATTGAAGAACAGCATGACATACAATGTGCAGCAGGAGAAACAGAACTTGAAGAGGATAGTTCTGATGAACAGATGCCTGTTGCACCCGCGAATTTATCAGAGTCATTGGAAACATTTAGCCGTCCCGTTTCAATTATCCAAGATTTAGAAAGACAGGAATTATCGCATACTTGCTCGTCCACAAGTGTGAAAATGCCAATGCTTAGCAAATCTCTCCCCTACTTTCGTTGTTGCGGAGAAAAAATCCGAGACAGTTAAAAAAGAAAAGAAAAGTAAATGGAAGAAATTCAAGAATTTCTTCAGGAAAAGCAAGAAGCAAGTTCCCCCAAAAGCTGAAGAAACTAATAGGGTTGCATCCCCATCACAGCCATTAACATCTTCTGCTTCATTTCCAGCGTGTTCTGCAAATGAACATGCTGGAAATGAAAAGAAGAAACAGAAATCCCGCATCAGATCCCTTATGCACAGTATTCTTCATACTCGTAAAAAAGATAATAAGCAAGACTCAGGAGGCCCTAGCGAACACACAGAAGCGAATAAGAAAATTTCTGAAAACCCTAGCAATCCCAGCACAGAAGAGAATAAGAAACATTCAGGTGGCCCTAGCAATCCCAGCACAGAAGCGAATAAGAAAATTTCTGAAAGCCCTAGCAATCCCAGCACAGAAGAGAATAAGAAACATTCAGGAGGCCCTAGCCATCCCAGCACAGAAGAGAATAAGAAAAACTCAGGAGGTCCCAACAATCCCAGCACAGAAGAGAATAAGAAAAACGCAGAAAGCAATACAGTAGAGAAGGAAAAAAGTCATGGTTTAAATGGAAAAAGAAAAAAGTGAAGAACATTGCTTTTCTTTCTTTTTTTTTTTTCATTTAAATCATGACTTTGATTTTCTATTTCGTTCAGGGCACATCATTGACTCGCTGAGTAGTGAGTAACAGAAAGTGCCGTTGCAGGCATGATACCCCCACCATTGAGTGGATAATACCAACATGAAGTATTACTACGCAATATAGTAATATGTTGGGGGACCCATAGCAATTAGCGAAACAATGATTATAGATTAATTGCGAGGAGATGAAACCAGTGTCCTTGAATTCATTAAATTAAGAGGAAAACCTGTTCTTTTACGGTGAATTTCACACAACCGACCCAAAGCATATCTCGTGCTTTTCAAGCCAATTTACTGAGGGAAATCCTTGCGTTAAGAAATACAACGTCTACAGGAATCGGTATCCCCAATAACGTGAACTTCGTTTTCATGATGGCTATTCATTTAACTTCATCACCAGATTTTCGCCACAAGTAATTCTAAATTTTTTTCGAATAGCAACAAATTCTTTGTCTTTCTAATATAAATTCGATGACAAAATTCACGTCGCATAGATCCTATAGATTTCTCAGCTTTAAGCCTTTAAGTGGAACGACTTCACTCGGCATTAGTGAAATGGGCAGCAATTAGCTCGAACGAATGCATATGCCGCTTAAGAAGTGGCTTGAACACTGCTGGAACGAGTACACCTGCGCAATAGAAAGTGTTGTTTTGACCTTATATTTGTTATTTAAAGTTGCTACTCAGGGAATAAGGGATACTAATCCTTTCCGACTGATTGCCTGCTAAACTTCCGGTAACAACAAAAACGAACCTAAGAGAGGAAAGAGAAATGCTTTTGAGCCACTTGTTTCGGTTCATTGTGTAAGGGTCTCTAGCTCATCTTATCATACCTTGGGTTATGGAGGAGGGAATGAAGGACCGAAAGGGAGCACTTATGACCGTGATATGTTTATGGTCGGTGCTGCTGAGATGAGAAGGGGAAAATAATTGTTTTGCCGAAGCTTTTGTAAAACACGGCCCCATTGGGAATATTTTTATTTCCGGAGCGCAAAACGTTTGGGCACCGTTTGAAGCAGGTACATCGGTCGCTTAAAGGGTCTTAAAATAAGTTCAATATAACTTGGTGTTCGTCACCCTCGAACGCAGATAATAAATGCAAGGCGTAACAAATTATCGAATTGTTCTGTTAGCCGGCTAAGAAGGAAGCAGTGAGAGTGAAGATTATAATTACGTCCAGCCGCCGATGAGTCTAACTATGAATAAAACAAATCAGCGACTTGGATTAGAAAAAGCAATAGAATACATGGAAGAATGAAAAAAGGGCAACTTCCGCTGAGTTTCCTCTGTCGTTTGACTTGCGTCGATTTCAGTTTGTGGGCGAAGAGAATGTTATGGATGGGTGGATAACAATCCAAGAATACAACCAGTAAATAGCATACCTTGAATTTTAAACGCATAATATACCCTGATCCTTAAAGTAAAAGGACTCCTTTCCTCACACAATAACATTTAGCTGTCTTCAAGCTCTCACTCTACCAGTTATCATAGCTTCTTTTCCATAGTATCGAACACAAGAATGTAGGTCACCTTATACAAAGGAGAAATCACTACCTCAAAGTACGGTCGTACATATTAATAAATATAAGACATAAATCCAGTGGTCAGAAGACATCGTTGTACCGTAACCTTTCTCAATATATGCATACTAAATTATGTATATTTACACGGTCGTATCAGAATTATATGACCACCTACCTAATAATGAGAATAACTACTCTTGGCCCAGATGAGAGCGGTGAGACTGCCTGACAACGATGCCAAGAGGCCCAAGAAGGTTTCCCGAGGCACAAGCGCCCATTCCGACTGCAGAAAAGCACGGAGTAGCCGGAGATGACATGGTTGGCGATTTCGCCGGCCAAGGGAAAACATTGGGAGCGTTCAGGCAATTTCGCCGGCCAAGGGAAAACGGAGACATCGCTGCCGTGTACTTGGAACCAGTCACACACGACCCGAGCGATGTGTGCATTGTTCTGTTGGTAGACACCATCACCACCAAGTTGAACGTCAAACATGAAGGGATACATGGGGTCCACGAGGATGGACAGGGGTAGCCATTAGCGCTCAGGGACAAATCCAATAGTGCCAGCGGTCTCATGTCATGCAAGGAAAACATCCCCGAGACATGCACACTGCCACCTCCGGCCTGTACTTGATTGACCGGCAAGCATGTCCGGGTGTTGGTTCTCGTGTGTATGACGTCATATCCGCCACCGTCCGTCACTTCTGTGGAGTAGAAATCTCAATTCGTCGAAGAAGGCAAACTTTTCCCAATCTTCCACTGTCCAGTGACGGTAGTCCCGTGCGAACTGCAGTCGTCTTTTCCGATTGACCTGGGTTAACATGGAAGACTTGGCGTAGCGTCGTCTCTAGGGACCCATGCGAAACATGATTCGTCCTAATGTTATCGGGGACACATATCTGGGTGTCCCAGCGTTCATTTGCGTGGCCAATTGCTGCACTGTAGATCTTCGATAGCCATTTATCTGTCGAAGAAGACGATGTCTTCCTCTAGGGTTGATGGCTTTTGGGGCTCCACAGTTATGACGTCATGAGGTACTCGGTGTGCCAGCGGTTCATTCTTGGTACACCTTTACTACAGCTCCTCGCGCATAGCCCACGAAGACTGCCGTTTCTGAGATGCTTCCACCCTTGGCGTGGTAGCGGATGATTATTCTTCCGTTCACGTCCATCAAATCACTACTTCGGCCACATAAATGTGTTCAAGTAACGCACAAAATGTGAATAAGCGCGATTTTTCTGTTTTATCCTTTTATAGAAATCAATGCATTAACAGAAGAAGCAGGTGAGAATTATCAAGTAGTGAACGCCTCCCCGGTGGCGCAGGCGTCTAATGCGCTGGCTTATGAGCATTCGCCCTAGTTGGGTCCGGGTTCGAATCCCGTTGAGGCATGGATGTTTGTATTTGTCTTTCGGCACTGGCTCTATGTGTACATTGGTCATTTAGCATACTGTAAAATCCATTTTTAATGTGTACTTGTTCACAATGTGTTACTTGATCAACACTGGTCTCTCTGTGTAAATTGATCACTCGGCATACTTTAAAATGTGTGATATGATATGATAAACCTCTAATGAAAAAAAAACAGTGAACAGGAACAAGTAAGTGACAATCACTGAAAGTCAAGCATGTGCTTTTCTGTTTGATGCAGGCTAGCGGTTTGTAATATTGTGGCACCTTGGATTTCACGAACTTAAATGCTTACCGTAAAATCCGTATTCCAGCGATCTTTTTCTTAAAATATATTTTGTTGGACGTTCATATTTTCTCTGTGTCACTAAGCAACATCTGCAACCTTATATTCTGTGCTCATGGGATTAGTGTCCCGGACAGTTTCAGTTCAGACTTCATCTTACGGAGATTTATGGGTCGAACGAAGAGGAATATTGAGATGTGAAACTACCGTGGCCGGATATTCTTGATAGCGCTAAATAACTATAAGCTTTATGGAGTATAAGTATACTTTTTTCATAATGAGGAGTCTATACACCAAGGCTAATAATGTAGCATGGCTTCAGAAACACGCTAGACGTTTGGTGGAAGCTAAACACGTATCTTGTTGCCTCTGTATCAAGTAATAGTCCTTAGCCTTTAGGCAACACTGGACAGAAAGAATTTCGTCACTAGTAATTGACCTTTTATGGCTTTGGAAACCGAAATGTTTTAGGTGCATGTGTTATTTTACGAATACTCAAGCTGAATTCCTAGTGCTCTCCTTTACCATTGTACAGCCATTTCTTCTCCCCGAAATTTAGTGGGTGCTACACTGTATCTGCCATTCGTGACACCACCGCAGTATAGATATGAAGAGGTTGTTTCGCGACATGGGGAGAGTGTGTATCGCAATGTGGGGCACCATTCCAAAGCGTTTTCTCTGTTCAACTTCTTGATTAGTGCACAACACATAGATTCACGCAATTTGAGAGGTGTTCACATTCGGAGATTAAGATAAAGTTCTTTGTAGTCAAGCCACACTACATTCAGGGATACACATATCTCACCGATATGCCAACAGTACTCTAAAGTTACAAACTTATACAGATTCCATGCGTACCGGAAAGAATAAATGCCCAGATCATGCGTAAGTTTGGTACAAAAAAGTGGCAAGTTTAGAATGGAAATTTTCTCAATTGGTAAATCAAGACAAAATAAACTCTGAACGTATCATTACAGTACATCAAATTACTTATACAGACAAGGTGTGGTAAAAATATAAGATGAATGTTTTTACCTAAGACAAAGTTTATAGCAGAGTTACACAAATTAATCCCTTTTGGCACATACACTTATTGAAACGACTCTGCCATTGTTGGAAACACCCAAAAAAGTGCAGTTTCGAAATGGCCATTTACGACCCTCGTTACATTATATTTGATGTCTTCCACGGAGTCAAAACGTTTACCTTTCATAACTGCCATAAGTTTCGGGAACAGCCAAAAGTCACTCTGTGATAAGTCCATCATCCAATCCTTGAATGCAGATCATCCAATCTTTGACTGCAAATCATCCAATCCTTGGCAACGGATTTGCAGCCAAGTATTGGATGATCGGCGGAGCATTGTGGCTTAGTGCGATGTCTTGGTGAAACATACATTCACTGGTTTTCTTCTCCAGCCTCTTGTGATGAACTGCAATCCTCAGGCGTTTCAGGATTTCCAAGTAACGTGCAGCATTAACAGTGGAGCCACATGCTAGGAATTCCCAATGTACCCATCTTTCGATATCGAAAAGTGACACAAGCAAGATTTTAACGTACAATCGAGACTGACGTGCTTTCTTGGGCTTTGGGTAGAAAACTGTTTTTCACTGAGAGTTGTGAACCTTTGTTTCAGGGTCGTAACCATAGATCAAGGTTTAATCATTCGTCACAACTGTCCGTAAAAGGTTTGAATCTGTTTTTGCACGTTGAAACAACTCAGACAAAATTGTGACACAATTGCTTTTTTGGTCGTCTTTTAGGTGACGAGGAAATAATTTGGCATTGACTCGTTACATGTTCAAATGTCAGTGAGGATGGCTTCAACAGAGCCTAACGACAGACTACTGGAATTTCCCTGATGGTGAGACGTCGATTCTCCTTGATCATAGGCGGAATTTTTATGACATTGTTGTCGGTTACCAGCATTCATGGTCTTCCACGACGAGATTCATCTTCGACAGAAGACTTGCTTTATTTGAACCTAGAAACATCCTTAAACACTATCTTTTGGGTCACAGCATTTTTACCATAAACAGTTGTCAATTTTTACGCGTTTCTTTTACAGAATATCCAAGGAACACAATTTCATGTTTGGACGTTGCTCTAATTTCTACATCACGATAGCGTTGAAAAAACGAGAAACACGCATTTACACACTTAGTTGTCTGGAGGATTACTGGAATTTGCTGCAAAACCAGTTGCTGGTCAGGCGACACGTCCCGGGGTTGTGGGTTAGTGACAGCTTAGGTGAGACACCTGTCCTCTGCTTCTACGGCAAGAGCAGCTCCATTCACCTTACTTTTTGATCAGCCCTCGTATCTCTGTGAATAAACTTCCAGGTCATTTAGACAAACATTTAGGAATTTTGGGTTTCCATATTCTAAAAGATGGTTGAGGTTGTTTTAGACTATGCTCTGGCGGATGGATATATTGTGGACTGAAATGCAGACTGTCGTCAACTTTTCTAATGAGAAAATATTTTGACGAAGAAAGAGTTTATCATATTCCGGTGTCATTCCTGAAATATGAGATGGTTTATTTTCATAAAACTAAATGGATCGTCTTCTTTCACAGATACACTAAATATTGCAGAATGAGAAATAGAGTGCACAACTTGTTCAATGATATCTGTTTTGTATTTTACTTTCCAGTTCAGGACGTCTTTTTTAGAACACGTTTCTAGATCCATCATATATGCTATCTTGATTTCTCGTATTTTGTCCCGTTTGCTTGCATAACATCTGCTGGAATACTAGTTCCCAATAATCTTTTCCGGGAGTGATTAGCGTAAATTAAATTCTTTTGTGCAGCTTTTAGGTAACTGTAAACCTCTCCCAGTCTACTGCAGAACACTTGCTTCAAGAATATTTATTCCAGTTTTACTATCAACTTACTTGCATCATAACAAATTTTAAACCCATATTCCTTGTGAGTATGTTCCTTTTGGTGGCCTTCAAATCTAATACCTATTATGGAAGACTAACCATATTGAGCATTTAATCATTTTTAAGATTTTGAGATACATCCTGTCGAAGTTTATATTTAAATGATTTTTTCATCTATTGTTATTTTTCGAATGCGTTTTGTCCTTCTTTGAGCAGTATAAGAAACAGTAAAGATCGCTAGAAAGTAAATGCGGAAAGGTTTCTCCTTGCGCTGTTAACACGCCTCGGAGATAATTCGTTGTTGAGCATAGTTTTACTACTAAAGTTTATGGAGCTTAATTAAAATTATCCAGCAACATCGCGTAGTTTATCTTCGCCAACGAACATAACTGCACTGTAGTAAGGATAAGTATAATCACGGAAAACAGTTCTAGTTAGAAGCATTGAAAGCCCTTTTAAAGACATTGAGTTAATCTTCCCCCTACAACTGAACAGTGCCAATAATGCGACGAAATATGTCTAGACCGAATTCATTTCTATAAATGACAAAGGCCGATTGCAGTAGTTTTTAACGCAAAATGGAAGACTTCAGCTGAGGTGTGCTTAACATTTGCTGCTCAGTTACTTTGCCGAAGGTTGCCATAAACATCGAAAGAAAAAAAAACGGTAAGCAAGACAAAATAACGACTAACGTTCAGCAGAGTGAATGAGGTAAAAACGTTCAGCATGATGAGCGATAAATCGTCAGTTGCTGCGAGATAAATCGTCAGTTGGAGTGTCGTAGTTTCTGTTGCACGTCTAAGATGAATCTACCATTCATTCCTTGAAAAACACTTTGAAAGTGCGACTGTCCAGATCAGAAAAAACGTTTCGAAAGTGCGACTGTCCAGTCGTCTCATAATGCTTTCTCACCTGGATCACAGCAGCGGGGTACTGGAAAACTGGAACTTGAAATGTTGAGAGATATATGAAAACACTCGAAAATTTAATAGCATCTGTTAAGATGCTTAAGGATCATGCTCTTCAAATCTGGGGAAATGTTTCTGTGCTGAAAGCTCTCAGGAAGAAAAGAAACACAAACCCACGCAACAAAAATTATGCGTAAGAGATTTCCACGCGAAACTGTGTAAATATTGAGTGCTATATCATTGGAAGCAAAATATTGCAGAAACATATGTGTCGATCTCAAAAAAGCAGGTGTGCGTTCCCATTTTGCGACATCAATCAAAATCACACTTTTTCGACTTTCAAACACAGCTCCAGATAGATCCCTATCTATCTTGTGGGTGCAGCTGCCTCTGTCGCAATAGATAAAGGTATCAGAGGCGTTTATGATAAAGAATCAACTATGTAAGTAAAGATATCAAGTGTCAGCCAGTGGAGAAGGCAATTATATCAAAATAAGGGTTGAGATGGCAGATAAAGATAAAGTTAGGCTGCTTGCGGAAGTAAAATGTCATATCTTTTAAACCTGTATTTTTAAATTTAACAGAAACCCAAGTTAAGATAATTCAAAGGAATCTGAACTTTGGGAAGAAATATGACTCAAAATTTCAGTACATGAGATTTGAGTTCCTAAAACCAGTAATTACTCAATTCATATCAGAAAATAAGAAACAATTTCGAAACCTTTATCTACTAATGGATTTAAGTTATGGATGAATATTTCTCTGTGCCGTGGAAACTAGAGATTATATATTTTTCTAATAGCTGATGTTTGGTGATACGGAACGTACCCATAAAGCTTAACAAGTACACACAAGATCATATCGAAAGGTACGAACAACTCAGTTACATGGTCGGGTTGCTTCCTGAGGAACCCAATTTATAATTAACTGGAGCGCCATCTGATCTCCTGCAATACAAAGGATCTACAGCATTTAATAGAGTAAAATGCAACTGTGGATGAATAATTACAGAGGCTTAAAACTATTGCTTAAAACTATAAGTAGAATAAATACTTACTACGTAATTTTATGGTATATAGAAGCATCTGAAACGTTTTTTTAATATCACGAAACACAGCAAGATGGAACAATAGAGCAAGTAATCTCCAGGATTATTCGACTCAACTTACCGACAACAATTGCAGCATACGGAAAATATTCGGTATGCCGCCACAAAAAGTTTTTACTTTTATTTTCAGAAAACAAAAATTGCCCAGCAGCCACTTAATTTTCGAATATTGTTGGAAATGATTTTTTAATTTAATAAAGAGTTGATGAATTTGGTATGTTTAGGTGCAGCAAAAAACAAATGCAACAATCAGTAGCTAACTTTTATTACGTTTTCTTACAAGTAAATATTAGATCTGAAAGATATTTTTAACTACAGACAACACACTCTACTTTCTTGCTCTTGAAATCATACTCCAAATCCATCGAAAAAGTTGAGAGATCAGTATAATCTATTTCATGTCTCTTCTCAATCTAAAATTAAAAAAATATATTTATAGATGCCCTTTCAGAGATTTCAGTTGCTGAAATGAGTAAGTTCAAACCAGGTTTTACAAGAAATGTTTCTAGGAAACCGAAAAATAGGTGTCGTAATTCTTAAGGCATGTTAAATAATGTGCACAATACAAGCATAATGATAGGTCTACCCTTCAAATCTTCTCAAGATGCTTTCCGTACAGAATCTTGGAATGCAAAATAAATTTGCAAATGAAAAAATGGAACGATGTAATGAATGGTTGTAACTGAAAGTAATGATGCAACTAAAAGTAATGACTGGTTGTTTCAGTTTTTTTGATGATGCAGTTGTCTAGCTTGCGAGCCAGCAAATATTTTACTGAAACAGTATTTTAAGTTGTAGTCCAGAAATCAGTTCCTAAATGGCAAAATCGCAGACCTGATCTAATACATTTAGAGAAACTGAACACAATCCACTCAAATCTATAATATGGATGTGGCACAATGAAGTGAGCTCAGATTTTTTCCTTCAGTTGACAAATGGTAATAGGGAAAACACACAAAAAACATATTGGGAAAATCAAACGTCCTGTGTGGTGAATATTCGTTTGAAATGCGGAAAAACATGACAAATATAACCAAATATGGTGGACAACAAAGAGTTTTGAAACAAAAGGTATGAAAACAATGAAAATATTCATGAAAGAAATACGGGATTACGCCATATAATACAAATTTTGAAGATGACAATCCGATTTTTGGCGTAAATGTGACAAGGATGGTAAGTCAGATAATATCCGAAAACTTGAAAATTTTCATCGTCCTGGAGCGGGACTCGAACCCGCGTCTCCCAGAAAACGCCTAGGTATGCTAACCACTACACCACCCAGAACGACCAAGTTTCAAGTTTCCGATCAATTTGAAATCGGATTGTCATCTTCAAAATGAAAATATTATTGAAAATACATTTTATAAAAATAATGAAAATAAAATAACTTTGAGCGAAGTAAACTTGAACTTAAATTATTTCATAGCATAATGCGAAAAACATTTATAACGAAGTAAATTTCTCCGTCATTTTTATCCGGGCCGGGGCTCGAACACGGATCCCCTCATTCCAGAATAAGTCACTCTACCAATTGAGCTACGCGGACGTTTTATTCTGATTCCTATCTGCCTTTATGTCGTGTGCGTCCTTCTGGCAGGTACGTCACATCTCCTGGTACGTTACATCATCTCCCCTTATTTATTTTTTTTTTCGAAGTGCTGGAGAAAGGATTCTCTTATTTTTCCTATCTCGCGGTGTGGAAAGAACATCACACCATTGCGAGATTTTGAACGGTCGGGTCATCCGGATAGTTCGGGCGCCATTATAACGAAGTAACTTTCGCCGTCATTTTTATCCGCGCTGGGGCTCGAACCCGGATCCCCTCATTCCGGAATAAGTCACTCTACCAACTGAGCTACGCGGACGTTTTATTCTGATTCCTATCTGCCTTTATGTCGTGTGCGTCCTTCTGGCAGGTACGTCACATCTCCTGGTACGTTACACATTTTCTGCATGCTTTGATAAAAAAATTTGCTTTTGAGGTGTTTTCCACGAATGTTAAAAATGTATAAAACATTAGAATACATTTAAAATGAAAACAGAAAATAATTTTTCTGAAATTTCACAAAAACCTCACAGCAAAGAGAGATGGAATTTCCTAAAGCACCATCTCCCTTTGGATATCATTTTGCTCAGGAAATTTTCTGAATTGTAGAATAAATTCAACTTTCTGGTCGTCGTCTTGAAGATTCAATAAAATTCGGAAGAAGTATTTGATAAGTGTCTCAATGCCCTGCAAGATCTCTGGAGCAATTCCATAAGTGTTTTTTATAGTGTTACAATGTCTTCCTTATTATTCGGATTTGCCTTAAAACCATTTTATCTTTTAGATCCAGTAAAAAGAGGCAATGTGAGGAAAGCACTTTCGTTCAGACACAAGTCAAACAAGTGGTGACAGAGTGGCTATGCTCTCAACCAAAAAGTTTTTTCGGACACAATGCATGTAAACCCCATTATGAAAAAAAGTATCGTTGCATAAACGTTTTAACTCAGCAACCCAATTTAAAACAATGATATGTTTGCGCTTTTTCATTTTGGAAAAGCATCTGTCTCCGGAAGTGACCGCATGTGATGCATTGAGAACAAAAGCTTATAGAAAAAGAGTTACAAATATACTGAATATGCATATACATTAACAATGGCTCCAAAGATACTCAAAATAGCCTGTTTATGCTGTCTTATTTTCTTAGTTTTGATCCCGAATGCATGAACCCAATTTTTGTTTCGTTTCCGAATCATATTTTAGTTTAGAAAAGCATCACCATATACACCGAGGAGCCATCCCATTATGACAACCCCTAGTCTAGAAAAAGAGCACGCCTGGAGACCGAACGGTGGCGCAGGTGAAGCTCACAGAGCAGTATATATATACAAGCCGAAGACCAGCTTTCAGTTAGTAGAGTGTCCGGAGTCAGAATGAGAAAAGCTGCCGATTTATCGGAGTTTGATAACGGTCAAATTGTGATGGAACGGCGCCTCGGAACTACCATCTCGGTTGCTCACGTGCCGCTGTAGTGAGTACGTATCAAAAATGGTTCACAGATGGCCAAACGACGAACTATCGCCCATGCGTGTGTCGTCCGCAGCTCATTGATGCCAGAGGATCGTGGAGACTGTCGCGCATTGTTCACAGCGACCGCAGGTCCACAATGCGACAAATCACCTGCAGCTACAACAGTAGTCATCAGCGCCATGTGTCACAGCACACACTTCATCGCAGCCTTCTGCGCGTGGGCCTGCGTAGCTGAAGACCCAGCTGGGTCTCCATACTCACTGCATATCATCGTCAACAACGCATGAAATGGGCCCAACAAAATCGAGATTGGGCCGTCGATGATTGGAAGAAGGTAGCCTGGTCTGACGAATCAAGATTTCTGGTGCATCACGTAGACGACCGAGCGCGGATACGCTGATTATCAACGGAGGCTATAGCACTTGGCTGCAAGTGCTATAGCCTCCGTTGATAATCAGGAAACAGTCCGGCGGCGGAGGTGGCGGTGTCATGCTGTGGGCGATGGTTTCTTTGGACACTTCAGGCACCATTATCCCGATAGCACAATCCCTGATAGCTGTCATGTCATCGTTGCTGACCAAGTTCATCCATTCATGGCAACTGTGTTCCCTGCTGGTAACGGCCATTACCAACAGGATAATGCGCCATGCCTCACTGCCAGAATCCTCAAGGAGTGGTTAGAGGAGCATGCTGGTGACTTTGTGTTAATGCCCTGGCATCTTAATATACCTGACATGAACCCATCGAACATTTGTGGTTTCACTTGGAAAAGCGGGTTCGCGCAAAATCACCACCACCTTGAAATGTATGGGAACTGGAGGAACCGCTGTTGACATTATGATACCAGATACCGCAGGATACCTATCTCCACCTCATCGAATCGATGCCTCGCGAATGTGGCCTCTGTTTTGCGGGCTGAGGAGTGTCCAACAACTTATTAGGTAGCTGGTCATAATGTAATGGATCATTGGTATATTTCCATTCTCGTTTAGTTTTGAAAAGAAGCTAATATTTCAATAAGACCAATCCGAGATCAAGACTTTACGAAGATCCTTTCTTGTCTCACTCTAATTAGATATGTCTAAATTCAGTTAAAGTCTAGCTGAAACTATTTCAGATTTCGTCCCTAAAATTACATATTCAAGTTCTGAAATATCAAAAACGACAAAGCATTTTCAATTGTAGTATGCTGATTTTTTTTTTAGTTCACAACAAATATTTATTGACCGCTTTTGTTACCCTACCGGTATTCCAAACGTTTTCTGATTTTTGTCCTTTTTTCCCGCGTTCTATTTATTTTTCTCTCTTTTTCCCGCGTTCTATTTATTTTTGTCCCTTTTTCTTGAGTTTTATCTACTTTTGTCCCTTTTTTCCGCGTTCTATTTATTGTTGTCTCTTTTTCCCCGCGTTCTATTTATTTTTCTCCTTTTTTCCCGAGTTCTATTTATTTTTGTTTCTTTGTCCCGCGTTCTATTTATTTTTGTCTCTTTTTCCCGCGTTCTATTTATTTTTGTCCCTTTTCTCGCGATCTATTTATTTTTGTCCCTTTTTCCCGAGTTTTATCTACTTTTGTCCCTTTTTTCCGTGTTCTATTTATTTTTGTCCCTTTTTCCCGCGTTCTATTTATTTTTTTCCCTTTTTCCCGCGTTCTATTTATTTTTGTCTCTTTTTCCCGCGTTCTATTTATTTTTGTCTCTTTTTCCCGCGTTCTATTTATTTTGTCCCTTTTTCCCGCGTTCTATTTATTTTTGTCCCTTTTTCTTGAGTTTTATCTACTTTTGTCCCTTTTTTCCGCGTTCTATTTATTGTTGTCTCTTTTTCCCCGCGTTCTATTTATTTTTCTCCTTTTTTCCCGACTTCTATTTATTTTTGTTTCTTTTTCCCGCGTTCTATTTATTTTTGTCTCTTTTTCCCGCGTTCTATTTATTTTTGTCCCTTTTTCTCGCGATCTATTTATTTTTGTCCCTTTTTCCCGAGTTTTATCTACTTTTGTCCCTTTTTTCCGTGTTCTATTTATTTTTGTCCCTTTTTCCCGCGTTCTATTTATTTTTGTCCCTTTTTCCCGAGTTTTATCTACTTTTGTCCCTTTTTTCCGCGTTCTATTTATTGTTGTCTCTTTTTCCCCGCGTTCTATTTATTTTTCTCCCTTTTTCCCGAGTTCTATTTATTTTTGTTTCTTTTTCTCGCGTTCTATTTATTTTTATCTCTTTTTCCCGCGTTCTATTTATTTTTGTCCCTTTTCTCGCGTTTTATTTATTTTTGTCCCTTTTTCCCGAGTTTTATCTACTTTTGTCCCTTTTTTCCGTGTTCTATTTATTTTTGTCCCTTTTTCCCGCGTTCTATTTATTTTTGTCTCTTTTTCCCGCGTTCTATTTATTTTTGTCCCCTTTTCTCGCGTTCTATTCATTTTTGTCCCTTTTTCCCGAGTTTTATCTACTTTTGTCCCTTTTTTCCGTGTTCTATTTATTTTTGTCCCTTTTTCCCGCGTTCTATTTATTTTTGTCTCTTTTTCCGGCGTTCTATTTTATTTTTGTCTCTTTTTCCCGCGTTCTATTTATTTTTGTCCCTTTTTCACGCGTTCTATTTATTTTTGTTTGGGGGTTTAACAACCACTGTGAGCAACTCGGTGGGATATAAAAGTGGGAGAAGCTGAGAGTAGTGTTTTGATATTGTGAGTCAAGTGACCTGCACGAGAGCTTCAGTTGCAACACAATACAAGTCCTCCGCCTCTCTGTAACCTTTCATACATATAGGACCACTGGTTCTAAGGAAGAAGAGGAGCCAGTATCTTAAGACACACATGATATCCATGTCTCACCGGGATACAAACCTAGACCCATCACGGAAAAATGGCCACAAGTCAGCGCTTATACCACTTCGTCACCGTCCGTTTACTTGCGTCTCTGAATTAGGTTATTATAATTTCCGAGATCTTATGACAGTGTTTATTTAAAAGCGCGAGTCTGAATCAGAAAATACAATTAAAGCTGTTGTGGAATTGAAATCTGATACACTGCCTTTGATATTGATATATAGAATATTTTCTGCTTAGTGACGAAAATGTTTCAAAAGAGCTGCGAGAAATTCAATTTAATTACCGCTACTTTTATTATAAAAATATCATGAACAATGATCGTCATCTACCCTGATAATTGACTTGTGCAAGTTATGCCTACAAATCTCATTTACAGAGGGAAACGTTTACCACACACTCAGATACTGAGTCAAACTCAGGTCACTCACAGAAGCTTTTGACATATAATTTTGATTTTCTTAAAGTGCCCAAAATATTTAACTTTAATAATAACAATATATTCAAAACACGATCTTGAAGGGATGACTTCGACTTTTAAAATACAGGGATAAATTACAGTCGTGTGAATATGGGTAATTTAATTACTTACTTGAGAAGATGTTTTAAAGTTGTATTTCTTCAATTGACACGATTTATCTGAATAATCGAAAGAAATATATTTGATCGAGATAAAATTTAGGTTCTCAGATGCTCACAGGAACACAATTTAGCTCAAGCACGGTACAAAAAGTAGTTGAAAATTTTCTTTAAAACAATATTGAAAGGAAAGTTGAGGAATAATTGGAAGAACCAAAGTTGCCCAGCAACAAGGCAGATGTCTGGGAGCAAACATAACTTAAGCGTAAGACTTAACGATGAATTACGTATTGCATGATTTCTCAATATTTGAAGTAGCAGCGCCAATGCGGCGGTAGCTCTTTGGAAAGGTTTCAGCTCAAAATGAGCAAATGAAGCTTATTCAGTCTTGATATTATTGTATAACATACACCGGTGTGGTAAAGGCTTAGCAATGAAAAAAAAAGGGAAACATTTAACCGCGAAAAGCGCGTTCCCGAAAATATATGACTTTTTGCTAGTCGTGAAAAATAACTTCGCAAAAATGGATCAGTTCGCCTGCTACGCGCGTTCCATCTCGAATATCTCGGTACTGTTAATGAGGAAGGAACAAATAATAAATATATAAGCCCGTGCTATAGTAAGGGTGTGGTACTACTGAACACAAATCCGTGCCGATTCAGGTGATAACGGAGTGTCGGTATATACTCAATGAGCAAAACTTTAGAGATACCCACCCAAGAGCGTTTTGGTTCTCCTTTAGCGCAAAAAGCAGTCTGTATACGCTGAGGCATCGACTATAATAGATGCAGAAGGGTTTCTGGAGGTATTACCAGCCATCACTGTTTCGGCATTGTGATTTATTGGGTTTTTACATATACACTGCTGGCTACCCAAAATGCAACTCCAAGAAGGATGCATCCGATTGGCCTGAAATTCGCAGTGTGCGTCGCCCGCGAGAGGACATGCAAACGATCAGCATTGCAGGGCATACGCAAATCATGTGCGCCCGGCACGCCACCGAGAAGTACTATAAGAAGTGGAAGCGTCTTGTGTAAGTAGTGGAAGTGTGTTGTGCTGACAGACCTGTGCGTGGGAAGCTTCCTGATGCCTCGTCGCAGAATACGTCAGCCATTCCAGCACGTTTCGGAGTTCAACAGAGGACGAAAAGTGGCTTATCGCGACAGCGGTTTATCGCACCGAGACATCGGCGCCTGTGGTACGACATCCAGCCACAATGAGGCGAGTATGGATTCGGTGGGTGCAGGAGGGACGGACGGACCGACGTGAGTGATTGCAGCAGACGCGGCACACCATCGAACGTGAGGACCGGCATATTGTGCGGCGGGCATTGACGGCTCGCACCGCCACATCACGAACGTTAGCTCAGGAATTATGGTATGTTGCGCAACAACCTGTGTCAGCACGTACCGTTCGACGTCGTCTGCAGGAGCGGGGACTTGTCGCACGGCGCCCATTGCTCCGATTGCTACTGACGTTACACCACCGGCGAGTGCGGCGGCAGTGGGCCGTTGAACGCCACACCTGGACTACGGAATGGCACGACATTGTCTTCTCCGACAAATCCCGCTTCTGCCTGCAACACCACGATGGTCGGATCCGCGTGTGGCGGCACCGCGGCGAGAGACTGTATGACGCCTGCATTATGCATCGCCATACATTATGGTTTGGGGCGCAATTAGATATGACACCCACACCCCTCTGGTACGCAGCGCCGGTACACACAACAGCCACCGCTACGCTAGATCTACGACGTTTTGGATCCTGTAGTCCTCCCTTACCTGCAGGACCTGCCAGCGGCCACGTTTTAACAGGACAATGCGCGCCCGCACGTGGCACGCATCGTGCAACAATTCTTCACGGCCCACCAGGTGTCACTGCTGCCGTGGCCCGCCTGTTCTTCCGATATGTCGCCCATCGAACACGTCTGGTCGCTGATCGGCAACCGAGTGGCCCGGCAAGCACCACCCGCGGCTACGCCTGATGAACTGTGGCAACGTGTGGAAGCAGCCTGGACCGACATACCTCAAGCCCACATCCAAAGCCTCTTACGTTCGATGCCGCGGCGAGTAGCGGCCGTTATTACCAGCCTTTGGGTCCACACGAACGATTGATGTCTGCGTGTTCCGCAAGTCGCACGGGCCTGTAAGCTCGATCGTTTCATCTTTGTATCTGTTGTTATGTGTCCAGTAAATCTGGCTTTGCTATCTCGTGTCCTCTTTGGTGTTGCATCTTTGTGGCCAGCAGTGTAGTTCGATGAAAGTGAATTTTTGGCTATTTATAAAATTTGGGACATGGGTAGATGAAATTGATAACACATTAATATATTTTTATGCATAGACACCATACACAAATTACTTCAACAGTGCTTAAAGTTCAACAATGATTATTCACTATATGTGTTGTTTGCGTTTGTAGAGTTGACAGCCTGAAAGTGCTAAAAAGTGTTTTTGTTACATGTGTAGGAAATTTGTAATACTAAATAATCAAAGTAACATTGTACTCGTTCTGGCGATGATCTCAGGACACAGCAGTTATGCCACAATAAGAACCAGGAATGTTTCCACTCTCAGGCTAGGCTGAAGTGGATACAAGTTTTAAAGAAACAGTTGAGAAACAAGCCTTTTACTCAATAATTTTACTGCCACTCAGTTTTTAGGTTTTTGAAGAACCCATTGGGTTCACCTTTCTTTTTAAGTGGAAATGATAGAATCAAACAACTAAATTTCCTCAAGTAAAAAGAAAAAACTGAAATTCAATCACAGCTTGGGTGAAACATTTTCTTGTAGCTGATAAGAAATTTAGATTAGAGTCCAACAACTTTAAAGGAAAATATTAGCCCTTGCTAATAAATTACATATCATTGCGTATTTGATACTTTCAGACTAACTTGATAAAAGCTTACTGCACAATTTATACTCCTAATTCTTTTCCAAACATTTCTACATTAGCTTTTCACAAAAGTACTGTTCATTCTAAGTAGTGTATATAAAAATGCACAAATACACAAATGCCAAAACAATATCATCAAAATTTCCCAGACGTTAGTGAAATATCATAATTTGGTAGAAGAAATATTTCTTATGCTGGCAAAACTAAAAATCAGGATTTTAAGAATGCACACTTATAACATCACTTCTAAAGTTTTTTACACCAAAGAAAAAAAAAAAGGTTCGCTTCCATAACAACAAACCAAAGAACATACACGTACATAACATTCCCACACTTCACTCAACGTACACACACACATAACAAAATTATTCTAACACTCTAGAAAGAAGTTGAGGAATAGGATAGGGAAAAAAATTCGAAGTTAGAATAGAAACTAAAGAATTTCATAACTTTTTTCTTGACCTCCCTGGGAAATGAACTGAAAACTTCTGAAGATGTAGAAAATTGATTCAAGTTCCTTACCAAACCTTTTGGGGGTCGATGGTAAAAAAAAAGCAGTAGAACTGCGGTTTTTTTTTTCATGTTTTCCCGAAGAGAAAATGGCGACACATCAATTGCCCACAACTCTGCCATATATTTCGGCCGGGATCCATGGATCTGATATTCGGCTCCACGGCACCCCAAGAAAAAAAAAAAGTTCGCTTCCATAACAACAAACCAAAGAAGGTTTCAAACCAAGGACCCGCCACCCCGGTGGCGCAGTGGTCTAAGCGATGGCTTCTGATCATGCGTCCGAACGGGGTCCGGGTTCAAATCCCGGTGAGGCATGGATGTTGTGTTTGTCTTACGGCACTGGCTCTCTCCCTTCCCTGGAACCAGTGACCCTAAATTAGGGACGGGCGACTGCTTATAGCCCATTGAGTTGCTCACGGTGCTCGTTAAACCTCCAATCAACAACAAAAAAAAAAAAATTAAAAAAAAACCAAGGACCCAGGGGCTCACATGATGGTTCCAAACTCCGATGAGTGTTGTTGGAGCCATGCCTGATTGGTTACGACTCTATGGGGCAAAGCATTGTGTTGCTGAAACGTACTATCGGCGGCAGAATGCGCGAAGAGCGGAAAAGCTTGTTGGTGACTAGCCAACACATGCTGGGAGCGCCCAGGGGATGAGGACCTATCCAGACATACTAAGGAACATCATGTGTCTCATGAGGAGGATCACCAAACCATCACAGAACCACTACCGTCTTGAACAGAGCCAACCTGGCACGACAGGGCCATGGTCTCATGCTGTTGACCCCACACCCAAACTCTCCCGTCCTTTCGGTGCATCTGGAAACGGGACTCATATGACTACACAACACGGTGCCATGTGGTCTAGATTCGATGTTCCTGGCACCACGCGAGGTGTAATGTCCGATGCCGAGCACTCAAGAACGGCACACGAGCAGGGCGTTAGTTCCTCGAGTCCAGGTTATGCACGGGACTCTGTACCATTCTCTCGATGACGCTGCTTGCGACTCCGACATTTAACCTGGATGTGATTTGCGGCACAGTGGCGAAGGGGTCGGTATGCACGAACCTGGAGAGTCTGCGTAGATCCCGGTCATCAATAGTGGTGGTTGGCCACCGCTTATTTTCTGAGCTCTGGTACGTCCGTCAGTGGTATAGTCGCAGTGCAGTCGCGAACTCTACTGTTCTTCCCACTTGAGGGAGAGAATGGCCCATCTGTCTTGCTCCGACAATGCGTTCACCACCAAGGTTGTGCGGATCACCACGTTTGCCTATATTCGTCCATTGAGACACACTGTTGGGAAGTCTTGCTGTCTGCCTATTTATCGCCTGCGTTCGGTTTCCGGCGCGGGGATGCCCATGTCAGCTGCCCATCACCCCTATCTCTAACGCTTTGTCTTCTGATTGTATGAATGCGATACAAAAGGCTGACATTATTATTTCATTTTCTGGGTTGAACCTCATTTATAAGAGCATCAGTCTTACCAGAGCAAACAACTAAACATTCTCCTTCAGTTTCGAAGTTGTTGTCGTTGCCACCGCATCCTCCATAAGTGAATGATTTGCAGCTATCGGTTTTAGGATCGTAGTAGTACCGTGGAAAATTTCCTTTGCATGCTCCGGCATCCGGTTTCAACGAGCATTTCGCGGGAGCTCTTAAATTTCTTGAAGCTAAGAAAAAATCAAGTGTTAATCATATGCATTGTTCATTGTTTCCGTACAATTTATGACATATGTGCAATACATTAGTTTTCAAGACGTAAAAAGTGGACACGAAAGCTATACAGTAAAATATATCTAAGCCGGAATCGCATTGGGATGGGGAAATGTCCGTCTTGCACGTCTTATACAGATTCCTTTACAACATATAGTAGTGTTTCTCAGCGTGATCAGCCTCAAAATGCAAATTTTACATATTTTTCCAAGGGAATTTTCTTTGAATTCTTAATTACTTTCTTTTTAATTACTTGCATTTATTTTAAATACTAAAGCAACTTAATCGAAAGCCAAATAAAAATACCACTGTAAAGGAACAGCCTTCTGGTCCATCATTTCTTCACAGCACACTGAAAGATTCAAATCCGCCGTCGTTAAGTCTACAATATTTAGATTTTTTAATTCGGAGAGGGTTTAGGTTTTTCTGATAATTGTTTATCGCCATTTACGTACAAATTAGAGAGCTAATAGCGCCAAAAAAAAAACGTTTCTTTCATTTCCTCATGATTAACAAAAAATTTGTTTTACATATTGGTGTACACTGAGTTAGCTTTGCTTTAGGAACATCTCCCGTTATACATATTCGGAGCAGTAACGAAATACCACGTGATATGAACGTCACGTGCGGCTACTATAAGTTGTGAAAATCTGTCCTCTGTACGTAATCAGTAAACGTTCGCCAGTAATGGGGAAACACGACGACTTAACCCTTTAACGACCATAGCGCCCAAAACGCTCGTACACACAAACGACCATAACCATCCGAAAAGCCTGTCTAGAGTGAGTCAGATTTTCTACCTTTACGTGTTCTTTAAATTTGCACAACCTATGAAGTCAACCAACAGCGGTTTCAAAAAAGTGAACGAACAGGCAGTTTCAAAAAAGTGAACCAACAGGCAGTTTCAAAAAAGTGAACCAACAGGCAGTTTCAAAAAAGTGAACCAACAAGCAGTTTCGGGCGTTACGGTATGTAGAATGATAAAATATTTTCAGGTCGTGGTTGTTAAAGGGTTAAGCTAATTTGACCGCGGCCGGTTAGTTGGATGTGGCCATACTATTGCATCAAGGATGAGCCAGGACTGGATTAACCATACACAGACATCCAGAAGAAGGGGTCACATTGGTCAGCCACACTTGTTCGCTGCTCCCGTACTACTGTATCAAGGGTATACCAGAACTGGATTAACCATGCACAGACATCCAGCAGAAGGGCTCACATTGGTCAGCCACACTTGCTGGCTGCTCCTGTATTACTGTATCAAGGATGTACCAGGACTGGATTAACCATGCACAGACATCCAGCAGAAGGGCTCATATTGGTCAGCCACACTTGTTGGCTGCTCCTGTATTACTGTATCAAGGATGTACCAGGACTAGATTAACCATGCGCAAACATCCAGCAGAAGGACTCACATTCGTCAGCCACACTTGTTGGCTGCTCCTGTATTACTGTATCAAGGATGTACCAGGACTAGATTAACCATGCACAAACATCCAGCAGAAGGGCTCACATTGGTCAGCCACAATTGTTGGCTGCTCCCGTACTACTGCATCAAGGATGTACCAGTACTGGATTAACCATGCACAGACTTTCCAGCAGAAGGGCTCATATTGGTCAGTCACACTTGCTGGCTGCTCCCGTAGTATTGTATCAAGGATGCACCAGGACTGGATTAACCATGCACAGACATCCAGCAGAAGGGCTCATATTGGTCAGCCATACTTGTTGGCTGCTCCCGTACTACAGTATCAAGGGTGTACCAGGACTGGATTAACCATGCACAGACATTCAGCAGAAGGGCTCACATTGGTCAGCTAAACTTGTTGGCTGCCCCCGTACTACTGCATCAAGGATGTAGCAGGACTGGATTAACCATGCACAGACATCCAACAGAAGGGTTCACTCTGGTCATCCATACGCGGTTGATCCGAAAGGTGAGCATCGGGTGTCACAACTGGGGTCTCAGCAAACGACGTGCAACAGTCAACCAGTTTACACACCATTACCACAGCTGTGCAGTTCGACCTATTTCTACATGCACCATGCACCGTACCTTACCTCACCTATGGTTCCACAGCCGGAGACCAAAGAGTGTACCCATGATGACCCCCAGTCATTTCAGAAAACGACTCGCATGAGCCAAGGAACATCGGCAATTGACTCTCGACCTATTTCCACATGCACCCTGCACCGTACCTTGCCTCGCCTGGAGTTCCACAGCCGGAGACCAAAGAGTGTACCCATGATGACCCCAGTCATTCCAAAAAACGACTCGCATGAGCCAAGGAACATCGACAACTGACTTTCGTCAGAGGAAAGAAGACCATCTGGAGTGATGACTCCCGTTTCCTGCTGCCCCATACTAATGGTTGGGTTCATATACAACGTAACAAGCACGAAGTCCATCTCCTGGTTACACAGTCGGGAATCAACAGGCCGGTAGATGTGGTGTCCTTGCCTAGGAAGCTTTTCCTGGCAAGCCCTACATCCGCTATTTATTATTCCACACACACTGAACGGTTGACGCTACATAATCTGTTAGCCGACAATCTCATTGCATATCGACAGAAGACTGACTTGAACCCCAGTGTCCTCCTTCAACAGGACAATGCACCGTGTCATCGGGCTTGTACAACTACTGAGTGGTTACAGGAACACGGCAAACGAATTTGTCACTTTGAATACGTCCCAAACCTTCCTGACTGTAACCCAATTGAACATTTGTGGAATGCTGGAATGGGGTGTAAGAACTGCTGATCCTCCTCCACGGAATGAGCCTGAACTGACGGAGTTGTTGCATCGCACATAGGTCAAGTTACGCATGGACGATTATCGATACCTTAAAGAATCTTTTCCTATGCATCTGCGAGCCGTAATTGTACTGAAAGGTGAACGAACGAGTTATTGGGGGCGTGTTACTAATGCAACGCTAACTCCTGAAAATGTAATCACGTAAAAATTTCTGAATCCTACTACTTTAATAAGTAATACATTGATAGCATTTTACACTATTTTGTGTCTGAAATAGAGGGAAAATTCACTTATTTATTAAATTCGATGGTACAGAGTCCTTTAGAATTTTGAAGTTGGGTGTCCGCAATAATCTGAAAAGGAGTTCTTCTTATGTCACTTTCAAGAGAATCAATTTTTTTAGATGTATTCGTTAGATTATTTGCTATAGAAAATGCACTATCAGAAAATGCTAACAGTGTCGGGACATTTGCCTATCCACAATTTCCGAGAAATAGCAAAGGAATTAACAAAATGTTGATGTACGTTTTGCTGCTATCACAGCCTCCACTTTACTGGACAGGCTTTCCACTACATTTTGGTACTTTCCTTGGTAACGTTCCTCCAGTCTGCCACAAGAGCATTAGTCAGTTTGGTCACCGATGTTGGGGAGTTCTGCCTGAAATTTTGGCGTTCGAAATTTTCCCAAATGTATTCCATGGATTTGAAATTGATTCGTTGCGTAGGCCAATTGAGTTCTTTAACACACATCTCATCAAACCATTCCTGCACGGACCTGGTTTTGCGGACTGAGACATTTTGTTTGAAGGTTTAACAACCACCGTGGTCAACTCAATAGGCTATAAGCCGCCCCTAATTTAGGGGCACTAGTTCCAGGGAAGAGAGAGAGCCAGTGCCGTACGAAAAACCACAATATCCATGCCTCACCGGGATTCGAAGCCGGACCCATTGCGGACGAATGGTCAGAAGACAGCGCTTAGACCACTGCGCCACCGAAAAGGTGAGGCACTGTTTGGTAAGGTAAAGGATCTCCACCGACCTGTCGCCATAATGTTGGCAGCACAGAATTGTCGAGAGGGCCATTATAGGGCTTAGCGCTAAGATTCCTGGTCCGGAGCTATGGAACTAGGGTGTCTAACTCAAACCATACGCCGCAGAGCATAATGCCTCTTCCACCATGTAACGTATACTCTAGATTCAGTTTCTTTTTGATTTTACTATCTCTTGTTATTTTATTTTCCTATGCAAATTATCTTCTCACTTAACGAGATGTTGTTTCTCCCGCTGAATTATATGTAGCAACGAGTGTAAGTCATGACGTGGTGGTATACAGTATATATAGGCGCGCTCAAGTATACCAAAGAGTTTCGTTTTATATGTGATAGGTTCTTCCTGATTATTGATATGCGATTTACCTACTTTTCTACGATATTACGATAGTACGAAAGTTCGGGCTATCAGTAGTTGTGTTATTTTGGAGTGTGTATTTGAGTAATTCCAGGAGCTCCCCAATTAAAGGTTAAAAGTGAGTACGTTTGTTTCTTAGTTCATTTTATTGTCAGACATCTGTCTGGCCGTTAAGTCTATTTCATTGAGTGTTTACGTTAAGTTCAGGGTATATTGTGTTTACCGCTCTAATAAGGAGCCTTCAAGGTACTAAGGTACTAAAACCGAAGTTATATTACTGATATTCAAGATAATGAGGAACGCTGAGTAAAAATAAATTCCATATTCTTGGAATTTATTGCACGTGCGTGTCTTACCTAAACAAACTCTAGCACTTTGAAGATTAAGCACACTTTAGCTACGTCAAGTAACCTTTCAATAACCCTAACGTGACTTAACGTAAGCTTTCCTGCACTACACGTCCAGCCGGAGAATTTTATTCATTATAATTGGCGCCCGAACATTTCTTGAACACGAGGTATTGACCTTTATTGACTATGCCTTCATTACCTGAGAAAACTTCACTATTTCAACCTGAATCAAGTTTCGGTGGAGGTGGGGTTATTTTCGATAATTTGCAGGAAGACTGTGGGTCTAACTTTTATGTCAATGATTTGCACGTACCTAGGCATTCCTCACAATTTCGTCATTCACCAGCTTCATATCACTCTGAGTCGCGGGTCGTACCTGAAGTATTTCAATCTTCTCACAGAGGCAAAATGCTTGCACATTTCGTGCCGCATGAGGAAGCAATTACTTTCAATGGTTTGGAGGGGTCCTTGAAATTTCTCGAGGATTTGGAGGATCATTTCGACTTATACAATATTCCAAGTCGAAATGATCAAGTGCACATAGCAGGCACTTGCTTGAAAGATGCCGCTAAGACCTGGTATCGGCAGTGGAGAGTATCGAACCCGGATTCTCGTTATGAGAATTTCCGAGCGGAATTTTTAGAAGTCTTTCCTTTCGGCCTCAGTCGAGCTGGCCTTGCACAACAACTTTTTCTCGTCAGCAAGGACCCAACGATAGCTCTGTTGCGTTTGCTTTAGAAACAACACTCTTGTATAAATTGTGGGATCCACATGCCAGTCATGTCGACATGTTGGACACCCTATTGCAACAGCTCGATCCATTTCTACTGGATTTTATTGAGGTCCGACACCCTGCTACAATACATGAATGCCTTCGCCTCATACGAACGTATGAGGAGCGACACGGCAAACATGGACCAACTAAACATGCTCGGGAACCCCGGGAGGCTTATCACGAAAATCCTCAGCAGCATAATAGGCCAAATGACTTTCAACACGAGCGTACACAGGTGCAAGTCCAAGCATCATACGTCCCACCGCATAGAAGAGTGGTACACCAACCGCTAGTTTCTAAACAATTTTCTGGGTACAGTACAAATGCACAGTATGCTCGACCGCGTTCCAATCCGCAGAATTCGGAACATTTTTATGCTGAGGGCAATAATGATTTTTCTGCCCGTGCTGAGGGACGAAATAATAGAAATGGAAATTTCAACAGAAATGCGGAGTTCCCGCAGCAGTTTTCACGAAGTTTTTCTAAGCGTGAAGACTTTACCGATACCATGCAGGGCCGAGGTTTCAGACCGCATGAAAATACAACCAGGAATCCTTTAAACTTCCAAAGGAAGTAGACCAAGGGTCGGCACTGCTTCCTGATACCAAGAATTCTGACCCTAAAATAGTATTATTGACTGTCCAAACTCCTCAGTTGCCTGATGTGTTATTGACAATTGAAGATATTATTGTCGAGACAAAGTTCGACAGTGGTTCTGAAATATCAGCCCTAAATACGAAGTTTTGCACTGAAAGTTTTCCTGCAATACACGTCCAGCCTGCGACGCAGTATTTGCGAGGTGCAAATAACGAAATATTCAGTATCACAGGAACTGTCACATTATCTCTAGGGCTGGGAAAGGCTCGTTTTACGCATTCTTTCCTGCTCATAGACGACCTACCTGTTAAATGTCTAATGGGCATAGATTTTATCAATACTTTTAAAGATACCATGAATTTCGAACAACATGTTATTTCCTTTCCGGAACCTGTCGAAGTGATTCCTAAAGATCCTACAGACATAACGAATTTGTTACTGAGTAAACAACTGAATGAGAGGCAACGAGACCAGCTTTCTCAAATTTGGAATGAAAGACCTGGTTTATTTTCCGATCAACCTAGTTTCACATAGGTGGTTTATCACGTCATTGACACTGATGGTTCGAAACCGATAGCGACGAAACCTTACCCTTGTGCTCCCCATAAAAAAAAATGAAATGCAACGTCAAATTTCAGAGATGATTAAACAGGGCATAATAAGGGAATCAACAAGCGCCTGGGCCGCATCTGCTTTTCTTGTTCCAAAGAAATAACCCAACGAATTTCGTTTCGTGACAGATTTCAGCAAGCTAAACCAAGTCACGAAAGCGATAAATTATTCACTACCTGTCATGTCGCATATTTTGCATGACCTATCGTCAACTAAATGGATGTCAACCTTGGATTTGGAGAGTGGATATTAGCAGGTTGCGGTACATCCAGACTCCGTAGATAAAACAGGCTTTGTGACTCCTTTTTGGGCTTATGAATACCTGTGTATGCCCTTTGGACTAGCCTCTGCACCTTCTACTTTCCAAAAGCTTATGGATACGGTTCTCAGACCTGTTCTAGGTCCCCATGTGCATGTATATTTGGATGACATTATTATTACATCCGAGACTTTTGACGAGCACCTTTCTCTGCTCAAACAGGTGTTCCAACTCATATACAATGCTGGCTTGACGTTAAAACCTAGTAAATGCCAGATAGCGAGGGACGAGATTGTATATCTGGGGTTGAAAATCACTCCCCACGACGTATTTACGGATGATGAAAAAATCAGGCCTATAATTGACTTTCCACGGCCAAAAACAGCCAAAGAACTATCACGCTTTCTGGGAATGACCGGATGGTATCAGCAGTTCGTCCCCGCTTATGCTACAATCTGTAAGCCATTGTATGCTTTGAAACGTAAATACAAGAAGTTTGTTTGGACACCTGAGGCTAACGCAGCGTTTGAAACACTAAAATCTGCGTTGACTCAGCCTCCTGTATTAGCTTTCCCAGATCATACTAAGGAATTTGATATTTACACTGACGCATCCGGAGTTGGTCTTGGTTGCGTTTTGTCACAAGCTGAGCATCCAATAGCTTTTGCGTCCCGCACTTTAGCCAAAGCTGAACGCAATTATTCAGCTACGGAACGAGAATGTCTTGCTGTTGTGTATGCTCTTGAAAAATTTGAATGTTATCTCAACGAATTGACAGTTAATATAATTACGGATCATTCTGCCCTTCAGTATTTGAATTCTGCTAAGCACCTCTCTAACAGACTTATGAAGTTGGCTCTTAAGTTGCAAGAGAGCAATATCAAAATTTCGTACCAGCCAAGTCATAAGAATCAATTACCGGATGCATTATCTCGCGTCCCGATTAGTGGGGTTCCCACAGAAACTACTCCTGGATGTCAGCCTTTACTTTTAATAGCTGATATAACATCCAGAGAGCAGATAATGGCAGAATTAGTAAATGATCCAGATTTTGGGGAAACCTATAATTTTTTGCTTGCGGGTTCACCACAACTAAGTGACCCTTCTCTGGCTGGGAGGTCACAGCATTTTGAAGTCATAGAGGGTCTTCTTTACTATACGAAATCTAGGACTACTAGGGCAGAGTTTTGCCCATGTATTCCGCGAACCCTTAGAATGGTCCTTTTAAACGAATTTCATGACAAACCTATTGCAGGCCATTTAGGTATTCGCAAAACCCGTTGAAAATTGCGGGATGTTGCCTATTGGCCTGGCATGTACCAAAGTGTGCTCGCATACGTTCAATCATGTCACTTGTGTCAGATTTATAATTACCGTAATGTAAGACCGGCCGATCACTTGATATCTAGTTCAAGGTCTCATGTTTTTTGACATTATTTCCATAGATTTATTGGGACCTTATGCTTTATCCGTTAAAAACAAAGCTCGTTACGTTTTAGTAATAACCGATAATTTCTCTAAATGGGTCGAGGTCTTTCCCATTAAAGCCGCTACGGCAGAAGTTATTTGTAATGTATTAATTAATGAAGTATTCTCTAGATATGGTGCACCTAATCAAGTAGTTTCGGATAATGGTCCTTAATTTATTTCTGACATTTTTGAAAGAATGTGTGCGAGACTACACATAAAGCATAAATTCATTTCCCCATATCATCCCCAGAGTAATCCCGCGGAACGAGTAAACCGCACGCTAGTTAAAATGATCGCTACATTTGTCATGGATCATCACGAGCGGTGGGACGAACATCGTGAGCTTTTTTCGTTCGCCCTGCGCTCGTCTGTTCACGAATCTACTAAGTTTACTCCCGCAGAACTTTTATTGGGTCGAAAAGTTAAGACCCCTTTTGAAAATTTAACGGGGATTATCGACGAACTAAACCAGCGACCAACTCCGCAATCAGTACGAATCATGGCAGAGAGAGCTCGTATTGCAATGATAGGAGCACAAGCGGCTCAAGCAAGATACTATAATACTAGGCGTAGGGAACCAGATCTTGTCGTTGAAGATCTAACTCTCGTGGAGACACACTTCCAGTCTTCTGTTTCTCATACTTTAGTAAAGAAATTTGCACCCAGCTACGAAGGTCCATATCGGGTGGCAAATGTGTATGAAAATAACATTATCCTTGAAAAACCTGACAATCAATTTCAATACGTACACGTTGCTCAGTGTCGCAAGTATCATGAACGAAATATAGATTTTATAATCAACCCTACTCAACCTTCTGTTCCACAGACTCAAGAGTCTATATCACACGATCAACCTCCAGAAATTTTGGACGAACCGACAAACCTTTTTGAAGAATCTCCAGTGAGTTTTTCTACACCCTCCCCTTCACAAGACTGGCTTCCAAGAACGCAACCTGATTCTACCATAAGACGAAGGCTCGAATCAAGTTCTTCAAATTCTAGTATCATTCCCTTCCCTCCAACCATTGCCGAGACTATTGCTGCACCATTCCCTAATAACTCTGCACCAACAAAAGCTCCTACTTCCTTGAATACCTCGTCAGAGAGTATTCCAATAGGCAGAAATAAACATCGCCCTGCACGACCACTAACTTACAGCAGCGACTCAGAGTCATCACATATTTCTGATTTACCAGATATAGACAATAGTTTGACAATTCCTAAACGTCAGAAACATATTACAAACCGTCCAGCAACACCAAAAGCTGGTCGAAAACGCAACTTGTCTCCCCAATCTGCTTCGCCGCAACAGCGAAGAAGGCAGAGATCCTTTCATCCACCAGGGTTTCGCCCCTGGAACTTACGCTCAGGGCAAACAGGGCCGATGCCTGCTTCTACTGTCATGCCAAAAAGTAGAAAGAGAAAACAAGCGATGTGGCCGGAGCCACGTCCCTTCAAAAGAATGCTGGAAGGACAACACGGGCCCCAGCACAAAGGGACAGCATATCGAAAGCCTGGGGGATAACTCTGCTGTCAGATGCAGGGAATTCCTGACCGACAGACTTCAGCCGTTCCTGACCGTTCCTGTCAGACGCAGGGAATTCCTGACCGACAGACTTCAGCCGTTCCTCACCATTCCAGTCAGACGCTGGGAATTCCTGACCGACAGACTTCAGCCGTTCCTCACCGTTCCTGTCAGACACAGGGAATTCCTGACCGACAGACTTCAGCCGTTCCTCGCCGTTCCTGTCAAACGCAGGGAATTCCTGACCTACAGACTTCATCCGTTCCTCACCGTTCCTGTCAGACACAGGGAATTCCTGACCGACAGACTTCAGCCGTTCCTCACCGTTCCTGACAGACGCAGGGAATTCCTGACCGACAGACTTCAGCCGTTCCTCACCGTTCCTGTAAGACGCAATGAATTCCTGACAGACAGACTTCAGCCGTTCCTCACCGTTCCTGTCAGACGCAGGGAATTCCTGATCGACAGACTTCAGCCGTTCCTCACCGTTGCAGTCAGACGCAGGGAATTCCTGACCGACAGACTTCAGCCGTTCCTCACCGTTGCTGTCAGACGCAGGGAATTCCTGACCGACCGACTTCAGCCGTTCCTGACCGTTCCTGACCGTTCCTGTCAAACGCAGGGAATTCCTGACCGACAGACTTCAACAGTTCCTCACCGTTCCTTTCAGACGCAGGGAATTCCTGTCCGACAGACTTCAGCCGTCCCTCACCGTTCCTGTCAGACGCAGGGAATTCCTGACCGACAGACTTCAACCGTGCCTGACCGTTCCTGTCAGGCGCAGGGAATTCCTGACCAACACACTTCAGAATTTCTTGACCGACATACTACAGATGTTTCAGATCCATTCACGTCGCAGAAAAGATCGGCGCCACCAGAATTTACTAGTCCGATTAGGCCTGGAAAAAGATACCGCACTAGGGTTTTTTATGCGTCCTCGAGATAAGTAAGTTCTCGTGGACAGGTTATTTTCTCATTATGTTGTTTTTCCTGCACGACCAGTTGGCGTGAGAGAATTATTTTTTTCCGTGTGGGCCTACGTATTCTTTTTGCGATATATGTAGGGTTTTTTTATATATATATTCTACGTCCGTCTACTAATCCGAATTTTTTTATATATATATATATGTGTGTTAGGGGTAAAATAGTGAAAATTGTTACTGTTAGGCAGCTACAGGCAATCTTCGCTGCTGATACAGTTTGTTTGTAATCAACGATAAATATATATAGAGTTGAAAATATGAGGAAGTAAAAATGAAATCAAAAAAGTGATTCCTGCTGGGCAGAATAAAAATAAGGTATGCCGATGCAGGTTTGTTCTGTACACGTATAAAAAGTATTTCCTGCTTCACAGACGACGATAGCTGCGGACACAGGTTTACTGAATTTGTTATGCCAAGCTTGAAGTTTTAAATACTGCTGCCACAAAAAAAAGTAGGACGATAAACGTCAGTCAGCGAAATGTAAGACTACACTCAAAATTTAATAGGTTTTTCAAAAAAAAGAAAAAAAAATATATATATATATAAGGGGGAGATGATGTAACGTATACTCCAGATTCAGTTTCTTTTTGATTTTACTATCTCTTGTTATTTTATTTTCCTATGCAAATTATCTTCTCACTTAACGAGATGTTGTTTCTCCCGCTGAATTATATGTGGCAACGAGTGTAAGTCATGACGTGGTGGTATGCAGTATATATAGGCGCGCTCAAGTATACCAAAGAGTTTCGTTTTATATGTGATAGGTTCTTCCTGATTATTGATATGCGATTTACCTACTTTTCTACGATATTACGATAGTACGAAAGTTCGGGCTATCAGTAGTTGTGTTATTTTGGAGTGTGTATTTGAGTAATACCAGGAGCTCCCCAATTAAAGGTTAAAAGTGAGTACGTTTGTTTCTTAGTTCATTTTATTGTCAGACCTCTGTCTGGCCGTTAAGTCTATTTCATTGAGTGTTTACGTTAAGTTCAGGGTATATTGTGTTTACCGCTCTAATAAGGAGCCTTCAAGGTACTAAGGTACTAAAACCGAAGTTATATTACTGATATTCAAGATAATGAGGAACGCTGAGTAAAAATAAATTCCATATTCTTGGAATTTATTGCACGTGCGTGTCTTACCTAAACAAACTCTAGCACTTTGAAGATTAAGCACACTTTAGCTACGTCAAGTAACCTTTCAATAACCCTAACGTGACTTAACGTAAGCTTTCCTGCACTACACGTCCAGCCGGAGAATTTTATTCATTATAATTGGCGCCCGAACATTTCTTGAACACGAGGTATTGACCTTTATTGACTATGTCTTCATTACCTGAGAAAACTTCACTATTTCAACCTGAATCAAGTTTCGGTGGAGGTGGGGTTATTTTCGATAATTTGCAGGAAGACTGTGGGTCTAACTTTTATGTCAATGATTTGCACGTACCCAGGCATTCCTCACAATTTCGTCATTCACCAGCTTCATATCACTCTGAGTCGCGGGTCGTACCTGAAGTATTTCAATCCTCTCACAGAGGCAAAATGCTTGCACATTTCGTGCCGCATGAGGAAGCAATTACTTTCAATGGTTTGGAGGGGTCCTTGAAATTTCTCGAGGATTTGGAGGATCATTTCGACTTATACAATATTCCTCAAGATTGCAAAGTGCACATAGCAGGCACTTGCTTGAAAGATGCCGCTAAGACCTGGTATCGGCAGTGGAGAGTATCGAACCCGGATTCTCGTTATGAGAATTTCCGAGCGGAATTTTTAGAAGTCTTTCCTTTCGGCCTCAGTCGAGCTGGCCTTGCACAACAACTTTTTTCTCGTCAGCAAGGACCCAACGATAGCCCTGATGCGTTTGCTTTAGAAACAACGCGCTTGTATAAATTATGGGATCCACATGCCAGTCATGTCGACATGTTGGACACCCTATTGCAACAGCTCGATCCATTTCTACTGGATTTTATTGAGGTCCGACACCCTGCTACAATACATGAATGCCTTCGCCTCATACGAACGTATGAGGAGCGACACGGCAAACATGGACCAACTAAACATGCTCGGGAACCCCGGGAGGCTTATCACGAAAATCCTCAGCAGCATAATAGGCCAAATGACTTTCAACACGAGCGTACACAGGTGCAAGTCCAAGCATCATACGTCCCACCGCATAGAAGAGTGGTACACCAACCGCTAGTTTCTAAACAATTTTCTGGGTACAGTACAAATGCACAGTATGCTCGACCGCGTTCCAATCCGCAGAATTCGGAACATTTTTATGCTGAGGGCAATAATGATTTTTCTGCCCGTGCTGAGGGAAGAAATAATAGAAATGGAAATTTCAACAGATATGCGGAGTTCCCGCAGCAGTTTTCACGAAGTTTTTCTAAGCGTGAAAACTTTACCGATACCATGCAGGGCCGAGGTTTCAGACCGCATGAAAATACAACCAGGAATCCTTTAAACTTCCAAAGGAAGTAGACCAAGGGTCGGCACTGCTTCCTGATACCAAGAATTCTGACCCTAAAATAGTATTATTGACTGTCCAAACTCCTCAGTTGCCTGATGTGTTATTGACAATTGAAGATATTATTGTCGAGACAAAGTTCGACAGTGGTTCTGAAATATCAGCCCTAAATACGAAGTTTTGCACTGAACGTTTTCCTGCAATACACGTCCAGCCTGCGACGCAGTATTTGCGAGGTGCAAATAACGAAATATTCAGTATCACAGGAACTGTCACATTACCTCTAGGGCTGGGAAAGGCTCGTTTTACGCTTTCTTTCCTGCTCATAGACGACCTACCTGTTAAATGTCTAATGGGCATAGATTTTATCAATACTTTTAAAGATACCATGAATTTCGAACAACATGTTATTTCCTTTCCGGAACCTGTCGAAGTGATTCCTAAAGATCCTACAGACATAACGAATTTGTTACTGAGTAAACAACTGAATGAGAGGCAACGAGACCAGCTTTCTCAACTTTTGAATGAAAGACCTGGTTTATTTTCCGACCAACCTAGTTTCACATAGGTGGTTTATCACGTCATTGACACTGATGGTTCGAAACCGATAGCGACGAAACCTTACCCTTGTGCTCCCCATAAAAAAAATGAAATGCAACGTCAAATTTCAGAGATGATTAAACAGGGCATAA
Source organism: Macrothele yani (assembly GCA_039090855.1). NCBI lineage: Eukaryota > Metazoa > Arthropoda > Arachnida > Araneae > Macrothelidae > Macrothele > Macrothele yani. The sequence goes on along the minus strand of CM076998.1, from coordinate 85,600,950 downwards.
TAAGGGAATCAACAAGCGCCTGGGCCGCATCTGCTTTTCTTGTTCCAAAGAAATAACCCAACGAATTTCGTTTCGTGACAGATTTCAGCAAGCTAAACCAAGTCACGAAAGCGATAAATTATTCACTACCTGTCATGTCGCATATTTTGCATGACCTATCGTCAACTAAATGGATGTCAACCTTGGACTTGGCGAGTGGATATTAGCAGGTTGCGGTACATCCAGATTCCGTAGATAAAACAGGCTTTGTGACTCCTTTTTGGGCTTATGAATACCTGTGTATGCCCTTTGGACTAGCCTCTGCACCTTCTACTTTCCAAAAGCTTATGGATACGGTTCTCAGACCTGTTCTAGGTCCCCATGTGCATGTATATTCGGATGACATTATTATTACATCAGAGACTTTTGACGAGCACCTTTCTCTGCTCAAACAGGTGTTCCAACTCATATACAATGCTGGCTTGACGTTAAAACCTAGTAAATGCCAGATAGCGAGGGACGAGATTGTATATCTGGGGTTGAAAATCACTCCCCACGACTTATTTACGGATGATGAAAACATCAGGCCTATAATTGACTTTCCACGGCCAAAAACAGCCAAAGAACTATCACGCTTTCTGGGAATGACCGGATGGTATTAGCAGTTCGTCCCCGCTTATGCTACAATCTGTAAGCCATTGTATGCTTTGAAACGTAAATACAAGAAGTTTGTTTGGACACCTGAGGCTAACGCAGCGTTTGAAACACTAAAATCTGCGTTGACTCAGCCTCCTGTATTAGCTTTCCCAGATCATACTAAGGAATTTGATATTTACACTGACGCATCCGGAGTTGGTCTTGGTTGCGTTTTGTCACAAGCTGAGCATCCAATAGCTTTTGCGTCCCGCACTTTAGCCAAAGCTGAACGCAATTATTCAGCTACGGAACGAGAATGTCTTGCTGTTGTGTATGCTTTTGAAAAATTTGAATGTTATCTCAACGAATTGACAGTTAATATAATTACGGATCATTCTGCCCTTCAGTATTTGAATTCTGCTAAGCACCTCTCTAACAGACTTATGAAGTTGGCTCTTAAGTTGCAAGAGAGCAATATCAAAATTTCGTACCAGCCAAGTCATAAGAATCAATTACCGGATGCATTATCTCGCGTCCCGATTAGTGGGGTTCCCACAGAAACTACTCCTGGATGTCAGCCTTTACTTTTAATAGCTGATATAACATCCAGAGAGCAGATAATGGCAGAATTAGTAAATGATCCAGATTTTGGGGAAACCTATAATTTTTTGCTTGCGGGTTCACCACAACTAAGTGACCCTTCTCTGGCTGGGAGGTCACAGCATTTTGAAGTCATAGAGGGTCTTCTTTACTATACGAAATCTAGGACTACTAGGGCAGAGTTTTGCCCATGTATTCCGCGAACCCTTAGAATGGTCCTTTTAAACGAATTTCATGACAAACCTATTGCAGGCCATTTAGGTATTCGCAAAACCCGTTGAAAATTGCGGGATGTTGCCTATTGGCCTGGCATGTACCAAAGTGTGCTCGCATACGTTCAATCATGTCACTTGTGTCAGATTTATAATTACCGTAATGTAAGACCGGCCGATCACTTGATATCTAGTTCAAGGTCTCATGTTTTTTGACATTATTTCCATAGATTTATTGGGACCTTATGCTTTATCCGTTAAAAACAAAGCTCGTTACGTTTTAGTAATAACCGATAATTTCTCTAAATGGGTCGAGGTCTTTCCCATTAAAGCCGCTACGGCAGAAGTTATTTGTAATGTATTAATTAATGAAGTATTCTCTAGATATGGTGCACCTAATCAAGTAGTTTCGGATAATGGTCCTTAATTTATTTCTGACATTTTTGAAAGAATGTGTGCGAGACTACACATAAAGCATAAATTCATTTCCCCATATCATCCCCAGAGTAATCCCGCGGAACGAGTAAACCGCACGCTAGTTAAAATGATCGCTACATTTGTCATGGATCATCACGAGCGGTGGGACGAACATCGTGAGCTTTTTTCGTTCGCCCTGCGCTCGTCTGTTCACGAATCTACTAAGTTTACTCCCGCAGAACTTTTATTGGGTCGAAAAGTTAAGACCCCTTTTGAAAATTTAACGGGGATTATCGACGAACTAAACCAGCGACCAACTCCGCAATCAGTACGAATCATGGCAGAGAGAGCTCGTATTGCAATGATAGGAGCACAAGCGGCTCAAGCAAGATACTATAATACTAGGCGTAGGGAACCAGATCTTGTCGTTGAAGATCTAACTCTCGTGGAGACACACTTCCAGTCTTCTGTTTCTCATACTTTAGTAAAGAAATTTGCACCCAGCTACGAAGGTCCATATCGGGTGGCAAATGTGTATGAAAATAACATTATCCTTGAAAAACCTGACAATCAATTTCAATACGTACACGTTGCTCAGTGTCGCAAGTATCATGAACGAAATATAGATTTTATAATCAACCCTACTCAACCTTCTGTTCCACAGACTCAAGAGTCTATATCACACGATCAACCTCCAGAAATTTTGGACGAACCGACAAACCTTTTTGAAGAATCTCCAGTGAGTTTTTCTACACCCTCCCCTTCACAAGACTGGCTTCCAAGAACGCAACCTGATTCTACCATAAGACGAAGGCTCGAATCAAGTTCTTCAAATTCTAGTATCATTCCCTTCCCTCCAACCATTGCCGAGACTATTGCTGCACCATTCCCTAATAACTCTGCACCAACAAAAGCTCCTACTTCCTTGAATACCTCGTCAGAGAGTATTCCAATAGGCAGAAATAAACATCGCCCTGCACGACCACTAACTTACAGCAGCGACTCAGAGTCATCACATATTTCTGATTTACCAGATATAGACAATAGTTTGACAATTCCTAAACGTCAGAAACATATTACAAACCGTCCAGCAACACCAAAAGCTGGTCGAAAACGCAACTTGTCTCCCCAATCTGCTTCGCCGCAACAGCGAAGAAGGCAGAGATCCTTTCATCCGCCAGGGTTTCGCCCCTGGAACTTACGCTCAGGGCAAACAGGGCCGATGCCTGCTTCTACTGTCATGCCAAAAAGTAGAAAGAGAAAACAAGCGATGTGGCCGGAGCCACGTCCCTTCAAAAGAATGCTGGAAGGACAATACGGGCCCCAGCACAAAGGGACAACATATCGAAAGCCTGGGGATCCCTCTGCTGTCAGGCGCAGGGAATTCCTGACCGACAGACTTCAGCCGTTCCTGACCGTTCCTGTCAGACGCAGGGAATTCCTGACCGACAGACTTCAGCCGTTCCTCACCATTCCAATCAGACGCTGGGAATTCCTGACCGACAGACTTCAGCCGTTCCTCACCGTTCCTGTCAGACACAGGGAATTCCTGACCGACAGACTTCAGCCGTTCCTCACCGTTCCTGTCAAACGCAGGGAATTCCTGACCTACAGACTTCAGCCGTTCCTCACCGTTCCTGTCAGACACAGGGAATTCCTGACCGACAGACTTCAGCCGTTCCTCACCGTTCCTGACAGACGCAGGGAATTCCTGACCGACAGACTTCAGCCGTTCCTCACCGTTCCTGTAAGACGCAATGAATTCCTGACAGACAGACTTCAGCCGTTCCTCACCGTTCCTGTCAGACGCAGGGAATTCCTGATCGACAGACTTCAGCCGTTCCTCACCGTTGCTGTCAGACGCAGGGAATTCCTGACCGACAGACTTCAGCCGTTCCTCACCGTTGCTGTCAGACGCAGGGAATTCCTGACCGACAGACTTCAGCCGTTCCTGACCGTTCCTGTCAAACGCAGGGAATTCCTGACCGACAGACTTCAGCAGTTCCTCACCGTTCCTGTCAGACGCAGGGAATTCCTGTCCGACAGACTTCAGCCGTCCCTCACCGTTCCTGTCAGACGCAGGGAATTCCTGACCGACAGACTTCAACCGTGCCTGACCGTTCCTGTCAGGCGCAGGGAATTCCTGACCAACAGACTTCAGAATTTCTTGACCGACAGACTACAGATGTTTCAGATCCATTCAAGTCGCAGAAAAGATCGGCGCCACCAGAATTTACTAGTCCGATTAGGCCTGGAAAAAGATACCGCACTAGGGTTTTTTATGCGTCCTCGAGATAAGTAAGTTCTCGTGGACAGGCTATTTTCTCATTATGTTGTTTTTCCTGCACGACCAGTTGGCGTGAGAGAATTTTTTTTTCCGTGTGGGCCTACGCATTCTTTTTGCGATATATGTAGGGTTTTTTTATATATATATTCTACGTCCGTCTACTAATCCGAATTTTTTTATATATATATATATGTGTGTTAGGGGTAAAATAGTGAAAATTGTTACTGTTAGGCAGCTACAGGCAATCTTCGCTGCTGATACAGTTTGTTTGTAATCAACGATAAATATATATAGAGTTGAAAATATGAGGAAGTAAAATGAAATCAAAAAGTGATTCCTGCTGGGCAGAATAAAAATAAGGTATGTCGATGCAGGTTATTTCTGTACACGTATAAAAAGTATTTCCTGCTTCACAGACGACAATAGCTGCGGACACTGGTTTACTGAATTTGTTATGCCAAGCTTGAAGTTTTAAATACTGCTGCCACAAAAAAGTAGGACGATAAACGTCAGTCAGCGAAATGTAAGACTACACTCAAAATTTAATAGGTTTTTCAAAAAAAAGAAAAAAATATATATATAAGGGGGAGATGATGTAACGTATACTCCAGATTCAGTTTCTTTTTGATTTTACTATCTCTTGTTATTTTATTTTCCTATGCAAATTATCTTCTCACTTAACGAGATGTTGTTTCTCCCGCTGAATTATATGTGGCAACGAGTGTAAGTCATGACGTGGTGGTATGCAGTATATATAGGCGCGCTCAAGTATACCAAAGAGTTTCGTTTTATATGTGATAGGTTCTTCCTGATTATTGATATGCGATTTACCTACTTTTCTACGATATTACGATAGTACGAAAGTTCGGGCTATCAGTAGTTGTGTTATTTTGGAGTGTGTATTTGAGTAATACCAGGAGCTCCCCAATTAAAGGTTAAAAGTGAGTACGTTTGTTTCTTAGTTCATTTTATTGTCAGACCTCTGTCTGGCCGTTAAGTCTATTTCATTGAGTGTTTACGTTAAGTTCAGGGTATATTGTGTTTACCGCTCTAATAAGGAGCCTTCAAGGTACTAATGTACTAAAACCGAAGTTATATTACTGATATTCAAGATAATGAGGAACGCTGAGTAAAAATAAATTCCATATTCTTGGAATTTATTGCACGTGCGTGTCTTACCTAAACAAACTCTAGCACTTTGAAGATTAAGCACACTTTAGCTACGTCAAGTAACCTTTCAATAACCCTAACGTGACTTAACGTGAGCTTTCCTGCACTTCACGTCCAGCTGGAGAATTTTATTCATTGTAACCAAACTTCACAGATGACACCACACAGTCGGGAAGGAGCTTTCACCTGGCATCCTTCACACTCAGACTTGTCTATCGGAGTGCCAGATGGTAAAGCGTGACTCATCTCTTCGGAGAACTTGTTTTTCCTTCTACAAAGTGCACTGCCGATGAGCTTTACACCATTGCAACTGACTCTTGCTGTTGATCTTGCTGATATTAGGCTTGTGTGCAGCTACTCAGCCATAGAAATCCATTCCTTTGAGCTCTCGAAAAACTGTTATGGTGCTGGATTTACTTCCATTGATATTTTGAGACTCTTTGGTAAGTGTTGCACCCGGGGAGAAGCGATTTTAACGCACCGCCAGCTTCATCACTCGGCTGCTCCTTTCTGTCATTTACTTTGCCAAAAGGGTCACAGTTGCGTTGTTGTTGCTCCCAGGCGTTTCCCCTTCACAATAGTAGCAGTTGATCGGGACAGCTGCAGAAGGACAGAATTTTCCCAAATGAACTTGTTATTAAGATGGCATCTTATGACTGTGCTATGTTGAAAGTCACTGAGTTCTGCCGTAAGGCTCATTCTACTGTTTATGTGTGTCTATGCTGTTTGCCAGATCAACGTGCGTCTGTTCATACCTGTTAAGGCTGTGGCTGTGATGCATACGAGCATATCCGCTACACAAGAGAGGTGTCCGAATATTTTTGATCATATAGTGTAAGTTGTCATTGTTTTTATCCTATAAAAATTGTTCGCAAGTTTTCAATTGTGCGTAAGGTTGCGCGCACGAATGAATGATTTTTGATTTTCCTCTTCTTTCACACTTCATCATCTTTTGAAGTTTTTTTCTTATTTTCGGTAGGTGCTATTCTGCGTCCAATCAGTTCAACGGAAAGAACAGAAGAAGTATTCGTGCTAAGTTTGTTGCCTGCCTCCATAAAGGTCTTGCGCTAGATAACTTTACACCCAAGAACGAAACTCGCATAATTCAGTACCACTTAAATTTCGAAATCTGTAAATTCTGCCATTCCATTTTCGATGCTTTCTCCTGACGGACAACCAGCTTTTGTGAAACACTTTCTAACGCTTCCTCGTGAAACATTTTTCATTCTTATCCATTTTGTATCTACCAACATTTATGTGTATAACTATTTCAGAAACGTTATCTACAGTATTCCTTAATGCTAAAAGTATCTGAAGTAGAAATTTTCTGCAGTGCATTTTAACTGAGTAGACAACACCTTGACTTAACATCTGATTTTTAGCTAACGTGTTGCTGAGTAGGAACATGAGTTCCACAAAAACCAATTCGGTTTTAGGATGGCATGCTGCGTTATCAAAAAAACAAATGTACCTTTCCTGTTTGACCCTTCATTTTCGAATTAAACTTTGTTAACTACTCTTCCATCTAGGTCATCCACGAACATTTGTTAAACTTCAAAGTTACAGGAAGACTTGAGTTGTCATGCAGTAGTTATCTTTAAAACCCCTTGATGTATGCGTTCTGCGAATAGCATAGGCGTTTCGGTTTGCTTATCCACTTTGCGTACAACCATAGGCGTAGCGTGATCAAAAACATTACGGGGACGGCACTAATAAATGTAAAGTAGTGTTTTACTTAAGCGAAGGTAAGCACGAATAAATTAAATGTTTCCCTTGGGACGGGGAGCACGGGAAAAAGTAAAATGGTACTTTCCTTTAGGCGGAGACAGTTCTTGAAAACAGTATCTCTGTAAATGTCATAAAATTTTGATCTTTTAAGTGCATAACAAACTGTTTTAGTTATGCACTGTTCTTCAACCACTGATGATAATGAGCGATGACGAACAGTCTGGAGTATTATTAACAAGACGCTGAGTTTCTGAAAATAAATATCTCTTTTGTTTTTTAAATTATTTTAAATATCACAAAAACCTTTTGCTCATACATGAATGATGTTATATATCGAGTTCTGTGCCCCTACGTGCATCCTCCCTCCCTGATGCAACGCCTATGTTAACAACACAAACATGTAATTAGTTTTTCTTCGGAATTTTTTAAACCTATTCATGCTTCTTGTTTCAATTAATGGTTTTGCAGTCAGAATTTTGTAAAATAAACCACTTTCATTGCAATTGTGCTACAGCTTGTAGAATCTGGCTGGAGTTAGAAGTGTTGGCCGGCATGAGATCATTTTTTCGTCGCTGACATCTTTTGGTTCACCACAGATCTATCCTATGGTTGTTTTTAAAACCAATTAGCCATCTATTAGACGCTTTAAAATCGCTTTTCCAAGCCGATCAGTAATTTCTTCTGCGATTTCGTTTATTAAAGCTCCAGATAGCAGAAATTATCTTGAACTATGATCTTATATTTTTATAGTCATTTACTTGTATCTTTCTACCTGTATATTTTAACTTCATTTTATCTCCGAGAGATAGCGCATGGTTTCTCTTATTCGATGCATGCGCCCTAAAATGGTTTACTTATACAAATCCATGCATCAGAAAAGGGGAAGTGCATAAAAAACATAAGAATACACATTCTTTAAATGAAATCAATTTCACATGAGAAGTAATAGCTTACTTTTTCAGTTTTAATTTGGTGTAAAAAATCACTACATAAAACTTCTGAACAGTTGCTGTCTGTAATTACCAGTGCGCTGTGAAACATTATTTTGCTATGCATAAATGTTATGTTCCTATAAAAGCTGTTGATGGCCTTTAGATAAGTAAAATTGCAGGAATGCAATAAAGAAAAAAATATTCGCGAATTGGAAAATGTTTTCCACTAACTCTGTCAGCCCTGCTGAATCTTGGAATGCACACTGCCGGAAAGTGAAAAAAGAACACCCAGAAGGATTGCCGGCAGGAACGTCATATTATGCACTGACGTCCAAAATTAAGGTCACAAACAATTTTTTTACAATAATTCGAAATAGCAACCAGCAAAATATTTAAAATTGCTGTCATATATATTTTGGGGAACGGTGCCGAGTGTGGCCTAGTGGTCAGCGTTCGTGACTGCCATGGAGACAACCTCAGGTTCGATCCTGGGCAGGTACGAACGTTCGAACCACTAAACACCCGCCGTGCGTCAGATGGGCACGTTAAGCCGTCGGACCCCGGGTACTGCCCCCCCCCCCCAGTAATAAATAAGGGCGTCTTCCTCCCCCTTTCTACCTCGCTTCTGTGCCACTTTCCTATCGGCCACTTTGGCCCAAATCTCCTAGCTTCCTATTTCTAAGGGTTGTTTAAGACCTGGGGTCAAACACTCCCTTCCTAAAATCCTCTTCATCTGATGTGAATCTAATGTAAGCATCCACTGTTTGTTGACGGTTAACAGGATGAGTTTGGTAAGAGAACGTGAAATTGATCGTTTTCTGCATCTGCGAATTTCGTCTTCAGAGTTATGCTTCTAGCAAGGAAAATCACAAGATTGAACGATTTCAGTTGGAATTAGTTCTCGGAATCGTTTAGACGATGGACTGAGGTAGAGAGTCATCGGCAGGCTTGAAGCTACACCCGGCGACCAGTGGTGTATCCTCCTCACCAGATCGCAGAAGAAAGCCCGTCTGTCGTGGAGCCAAACACGTCTTTCATGGACAGAGCAAGATTGGGGTCGTGTACTTTTCTATGATGAGTCGAGATTCAGTACACAAAGTGATTATCGACGAATCTTTATCTGGAGACAGCGTGGGGCCCGCAATCATCCCTCCAACATAAGGAAAATCGACCACTTTAGTGGAAGTGGAATCCTTGTGTGGGCAGGCACCTTGTTGGACGGCCGTACACCACTGCACGTCTTCCATGGGGGCACTGTGACCGCCCAGCGCTATGATTCGAGATTCAGTATACAAAACCTTATGCGAGGTTTTTCCGATTAGTCCTTGAGCCTTATGCGAATCTTTTCCGGGGAGCTGTCGGACGGAATTTCATTTTTATAGACGATAACTCGAGGCCACACAGAGCTCAGCTTGTCGACGATTTTCTGGAGAGAGAGGATATTCGCCGTATGGTGTGGCCAGTTAAGTCGCCGGGCTTACATCCTATAGGGCATGTTTGGGATGCTCTAGGAAAAGCCATTGCACGACGTCAACCTCCTCCCAGGAACCTTCAGGCGTTAAAATCTGCGCTTTTAGAAGAATGGGATTTGTTGTCCAAAGCTGTTATCAACAATCTCATTTACAGTATGAGGGCTCGTTGTGCAACTTGTAAAGCTGTGCTGGATGGTCCTACTCCCTATTAGGCGGACCATTCTCGAGATATGATACATCATGTTTGGACCGTTTCTGGCTTAATTTTCATATCGAACGCAATTTACCTCCTGTTCATTTTGTTATGTTACTATGCATGTCTCATAATATGAGGCATTTGTGTACCAAATTTCATTGCAAAAAAAAATATAGTTTTAAAGATATCATAGAATATGTGTTTGTAACTTTATAATTTTGGACATCAGTGTAATATGTTATTAGGTGTGCAACTTAATTCTCGGCCCCTAACTGCAATTGATCATAGAAAGTTGGCAAATGCAAATAGCTGTGTGCGATAATGGTTAATTGCTGCGTCATCCAACAGCTTTGCAGGCAACCGTAACCGCTCACAGCTGTAGTGACAGAAGGAACGAAATTTAACGGTGAAAATCATTGTCGTTCGAAAAGCAACATTTGAAGCACTGCCTCTTGTTCGCGTTTCAGCTGAAAACAAGTACCGCGGAAGCCCAGCAAATGATCTCTGCTGTGTCCTACAGTACGTGTAAGAAGTGATTCCAGTGGTTTAAGTAGGAAAATTTTGATCTCCGTGATGCAGAACGTCCGGGACAGCCACAGAAAGTTGACGATGAGTAACTGGAATAACTGTTGGACGCGGATCTTAATCGCACCCGGTCAGACCTCGCCCAGGAACTCGGAGTAACACGGCAAGCCATTGCAAAGCGCTTGCACAAGCTTGGACAGATTCACAAGGAGGGCCGTTGTACCCCACGAACTCACAGCTGCGAACAAGTCTAGGTGCTGCGATGTTGCTGTGTCCTCGCTCTCCAGATTCAAGAAGAAGGATTTCCTCCACAATATTTTGACCTGTGATGAGAAGCGGATCCTCTACGATAACCATAAGCAGCGCAAATCGTGGGTTTATCCAGGTCAGCCTACCACCAGTACCGCCAAACCGAATATCCATGCCAGAAAATTGTTGCGGTGCATATGGTCGGATCAGCTGGGTTTCGTACACTATGAGTTGCTCATACCTCGTGAAACGGTCAGTTCTGAGCGTTATTGTCAGCAACTCATTCGTGTGAGTGACGCAATGGAGGTGAAAAGGCCATACACCGGTAAGGGCAGAAAGTCGGCCTTGTTGCTTCAGGATTACGCGCGTCCTAACACCGCGAAAACGACTTTAAACACGATCACCGACACAGGATGGGATATTTTATCCCTCCTGGCGTATTCTAGAGACTTCGCCGCATCGGATTATCACCTCTTTCACAGTCTGCAACATCATCTGGGTGATACGCACTTCACTTCTGTCGAGGAGGTCCACACAAATATTGAAGATTTTGTCAACTCGAAACATCCCTCTTCTTTCCGCAGTGGCATTCGGCAGCTCCCTGAGCGATGGGTCAAATGTATCCAACACGACGGGGGTTATTTCCCTGATAATGTACATATTCGATTTGCTATAATTTGCTGTCAACGTGTCGTGCCTGTGGCCGTGAATTAAGTTGCACACCTAATAATTGTTATGGGCAGAAGAAACTGTGATCCAAGTTGGAATGTCATTCGATGAAATAATGACGTCACTGCGGACGACAACATGCAAATGTATGCAACGCGTAATTAAGAACTAAGGCGAGCAGAACGAAGTCACTTGTCTGGTGTCGTGTTTTTCAGTGCTCGCTGAAGAAGCTGCCATGCCTGGACAACGCAGGTGCGCAACATTTGTTTAGATATTGAAATTCGAGCGAGGCCGTATAGTGGATCTGCGTTGGGAAGGAGGTTGGTCCTTTCGTCAGATTGCATAGTGGGAAGGAGTTTAGCCCTTTCTTTAAATTGCATAGTGGGAAGGAGGTTGGTCCTTTCGTCAAATTGCATAGTGGGAAGGAGGTTGGTCCCTTCGTCAAATTGCATAGTGGGAAGGAGTTTAGCCCTTTCTTTAAATTGCATAGTGGGAAGGAGGTTGGTCCTTTCGTCAAATTGCATAGTGGGAAGGAGGTTGCTCCTTTCGTCAAATTGCATAGTGGGAAGGAGTTTAGCCCTTTCTTTAAATTGCATAGTGGGAAGGAGGTTGGTCCTTTCGTCAAATTGCATAGTGGGAAGGAGGTTGGTCCCTTCGTCAAATTGCATAGTGGGAAGGAGTTTAGCCCTTTCTTTAAATTGCATAGTGGGAAGGAGGTTGGTCCTTTCGTCAAATTGCATAGTGGGAAGGAGTTTAGCCCTTTCTTTAAATTGCATAGTGGGAAGGAGGTTGGTCCTTTCGTCAAATTGCATAGTGGGAAGGAGGTTGGTCCTTTCGTCAGATTGCATAGTGGGAAGGAGTTTAGCCCTTTCTTTAAATTGCATAGTGGGAAGGAGGTTGGTCCTTTCGTCAAATTGCATAGTGGGAAGGAGGTTGGTCCCTTCGTCAAATTGCATAGTGGGAAGGAGTTTAGCCCTTTCTTTAAATTGCATAGTGGGAAGGAGGTTGGTCCTTTCGTCAAATTGCATAGTGGGAAGGAGGTTGGTCCTTTCGTCAAATTGCATAGTGGGAAGGAGTTTAGCCCTTTCTTTAAATTGCATAGTGGGAAGGAGGTTGGTCCTTTCGTCAAATTGCATAGTGGGAAGGAGGTTGGTCCCTTCGTCAAATTGCATAGTGGGAAGGAGTTTAGCCCTTTCTTTAAATTGCATAGTGGGAAGGAGGTTGGTCCTTTCGTCAAATTGCATAGTGGGAAGGAGTTTAGCCCTTTCTTTAAATTGCATAGTGGGAAGGAGGTTGGTCCTTTCGTCAAATTGCATAGTGGGAAGGAGTTTAGCCCTTTCTTTAAATTGCATAGTGGGAAGGAGGTTGGTCCTTTCGTCAAATTGCATAGTGGGAAGGAGGTTGGTCCTTTCGTCAGATTGCATAGTGGGAAGGAGTTTAGCCCTTTCTTTAAATTGCATAGTGGGAAGGAGGTTGGTCCTTTCGTCAAATTGCATAGTGGGAAGGAGGTTGGTCCTTTCGTCAAATTGCATAGTGGGAAGGAGGTTGGTCCTTTCGTCAAATTGCATAGTGGGAAGGAGTTTGGTCCTTTCATCAAATTGCATAGTGGGAAGGAGGTTGGTCCTTTCGTTAAATTGAATAGTGGGAAGGAGGTTGGTACCTCCGTCAAATTGCATAGTGAGAAGGAGGTTGGTCCTTTCGTCAAATTGCATATTGGGAAGGAGGTTGGTCCTTTCGTCAAATTGCATAGTGGGAAGGAGGTTTGTCCTTTCGTGAAATTGCATAGTGGGAAGGAAGTTGGTCCTTTTGGCCAATTGCATATTGGGAAGGAGGTTGGTCCTTTCGTCATTGCGACCAAGTAGGAAGAGAGGTATCGGCTGTGGTAACATGGTGGCATCAGAGAAGCATTCGCACACTCGCCAACGTGGTTCCGTGAAATACAGATTTCCGGACGCACGAGTGGATCGGCGTATCAGGAGGGCGGCGTTTGCAGAGCGGACGGCAACGCCGTCACAAATTCGGTCTTCTGTCATGCCAAGGATATCTACCAGAACGATACGCAATCGTTTGTTGGAAGCAGGACTAGGGGCTCGCGTGTCACTGGCACGTTTCCACTGACCCCTGGTCACCATCGAGCATGTTTGCGGAGGTGTCAAGAACTAGTTCATTGGAGGTAAGAATGGCGGTCAGTGTTCTTCACTGATGACAACCGATTCTACTTGGGTGCATCTGACCGTCGTATGCGCCTCCGAAGGGAACAAGGTGAGCGGCTTCTGCCATTATGCATGCACCAACGACACACAGGCCTCCCACCCCGAGCATCACGGTGTGGGGAGCGATTAGCTATCACTCTCGTACGAATCTAGTGCTTGTACGGGGTACACTAAATACCAGTACGTATGTCAACGAGCAGCCGGTCGTCCTGCCATTTTTGAGTGCTATCACCGATGCGATATTCCAGCAGGATAAACCCGCACACACTCCGCCCGGTCAACTTAACATGCTCTTCAGACTGTATATCAACACCCTTGGCCAGCACGCTCTCCGGACTTGTCTACAATCGGGCATGTCTGGAATTGGATCAGACAAAGACTCTTCCGCGGACCCCGGTAGGCAGCGACCATCTCTGAATTGCGCATCCAAGTTGAAAGCGCATGCAATTCTGTCCCCCAGCGTAATACCCAGCATTTGTACGACAGATTGCATCACAGATTGGAAGCCTGTATTTCTGGTGGAGAAATTGCAACACCTTATTAAAACGTGCTTTCCGTACACTGTAATACTCGATTTTTCGGGAGTGGTCAGGAAAGTTTAGTAATAAAATACAATTTTCATTGAAAAGATAATCTGGTATATTAAGTCCACATGCTTATGCATGTGGACTTAATTTTATTGCATATTTCACCGGGAAGTAGAAATGCTGTGATGTATATCACGCGATCAAACACAAAAAGTCAAATACTCACCTACGCAAACAGCTTTGCAGACTTCCTTCCTCTGGAAGTTATTTTCGTTTCCAGCACATCCACCATAATGGAAAAGTTCACATTCCCCTGTTTCCTTGTTGTAGTAATAGCGTGGAAACAGACCTCTGCATGGACCGACTTCTTTATCTTCGTCACAGGCAGATGGAGCAAGAAGAGCTAAATAAATGATTAAAATAGCAATCTCTAAGTCATTCTAAAAGAACAAATATTGGAACAAAGAAAAACAAAATATATTAATTGGTGGAGCTGCAATAATCTTTAGCTCATGACATTTGCTCTTAAAGTAAGTCTGCAAATGGGAAGTGCTCAAAATGTAACCCGAAACACTTTAGTTGGTTTTAAGACACAGATAGGCTACACCGTTTTGTCAATTTAGTGGGAGGCAGAATCTCAAAACTCGCTGGCGATAGAAGGATGGCTACAATAAAAAAATATACACTCGCTTTTGGGGGCTCATTCTAAAACAATTCGTGCAGTGGTAATGTTCATAGATTTTAAGAAGGTAAATATATGTGAAACTGTCAGTTTATACCTAGAACACCAACATTACTTGAAGCTTAATTAATTATCGTACTTGATTCGTTTTAGTTGAAACACAGGAGAAGCACTGGTCTAAGCTCTGGCTTGTGACCATTTATTCGAGATGGGTCTGGGTTCGAATATCTGTAAGGCATGGATGTAGTGTTTGTCTTACGGCACTGGCTCCGTCTCTTGCCTGGAACCAGTGGCCCTAAATTAGGAAATAGCGACTGCTCATAGCCCATTGAGTTGCTCACGGTGGTCGTTAAACCTTCAATCGAAAAAAAAACGAGGCCCATAATAGCTTAATATTTAATGTTTTTAATCAAGCACAGAAATCTCACTTCAAAAATATATTCTGTGAAAACAAATGTACTTGCATAAACTGCAAGGTTTATTCAGTCCTTTAGGCACTTTAAGAAGTTAACAAATGTCACCATATTACTCGTAACGTGTAATTGCTCTTCAAATACAACTATTATAGTATCCTTGGTGACAGATTGAAGCTGTAAGCTCGAAAGAATATAACAATCAATTCAAACTCCAGCCTCAAAAATGAAATATTCAAAACATCAAATTCATAACTCAAATATTTAACGTGAAACAGCAGTTATTTTTTGTACGTAGGCCTAAATCAACTAGAAAGCATCGCATAATAACTGGCTAGAACGCCACACAGCTCGTAATACAGCCTCACAGCTGCATTGTAATCGGCATTTTTGTCTCTGCTTTTCATAAAATCTCTGAGCACAATTCACGTCACCAAAAGATATTCAGTCGAGGGAGAAAATACAGAGTCAACTTAGGAACTGCTTAAAAAGAGAACACTAAAATTTTCATAGATACAGAAATAAACAGAGGAAATATTCGAGTATACGTCACACAGGCTTTGGAAATTCTGATACCGAAAATTAAAATTTCTTAAAACTGGGGATACTGTACCCGAAAAGTTATAAAATATTTAGTTTTTTCCCCCTGCTATCTTCAGTAATAAATTGTTCCTATTGAAGTCAAATTGCCGCCCGGTGACGCAGTGGTCTAAGCGATGGCCTCTGATCATTCGTCCGAACGGGGTCCGGGTTCGAATCCCGGTGAGGCATGGATGTTGTGTTTGTCTTACGGCACTGGCTCTCTCCCTTCCCTGGAACCAGTGACCCTAAATTAGGGACGGGCGACTGCTTATAGCACATTGAGTTGCTCACGGTGGTCGTTAAACCTCCAACTAAATTAAAAAAAAAAGTCAAATTTAGCCTAACGGTTGTTAATGTCTGTCTAAATTGTGCGAAATATTTTACCAAATTCCCAATTAACAGCAATTAGCTTCCGTCAACGTTTTACAGTACATGACCGGCTGGTTGCAAGAAAATTGAGTCTTCAAACCACCCATCCTTCACTACTCTTCCTGCATGCTTTCGGCTGCGTTGGACGATTACAAGCACGCGTAGCAGTTTTTTATATTCTTTCGTCTTGTGTAACGGGAAATTATCAAAATAGCAGGGAAACGTAAAGGAATAATATTGAGTTTTTAGAATAATCTAGAAATAACTAAGCCGTAAAGTATAGTGGAAAGCGCTACAAACATTTCGTCTGTGTATGACATAGGGACAACAGTAACATATACTCTAATATAACTTTTCTTTTTAGTTACCGTTTCTATGTAAATTTTCGTTCGTTTTCCTTAAGCATTTTCCAAATTTAACGTTTACACTTTCTCTCTCGGCTGAATGTATTTGTGGCAACTGCATTGAGGTGGGAGGCAGAATAACGTATGAGAAAGACAGATAACAACGAAGCAGAATATTTGTTTGCTGGCTTTAGTTTGGAGTTCTTGGTTGGCTGTTTTGAGTTTGTAATTTCTGTGGCTCGAGTTTGTTAGAAGTTGATTGCTATATAACTTTAATCTGACAACATCAACATGTTACCATGTTTGCTATGCTTGAAGCGTGCTAGACGTTACGAATAATATGATGATATGTGCTAACTTCTTGAAGTGCCGAAAGGACTGAATCAACTTTGAAGTTTTCGTTAGTAAAGAATTTTTCTTTAATTGGCCATTCAACCCATTAGTGTTTAATTGAGAGTTATTGGTGTTTGGCAATCCGGAGCAGCACATACACGCAACGGAACGTTTCAGTCAAAGTCATTTTTCATTCACGTAATGGAATGTTGTTGTTTTTTCACATATAGTTGTACATAAATATCTGAGAACATTACAAAACAAGAGTGGACGATATTAAGGGTCAGGCTGAGAAACTCGAGAGCTATTGTCTAAAATGAAAACCATTGATAGCAATACAATGAAATATAAGCAACACATTGATAGCAATACAATGGAATACAAGCAACACATTGAAAGCAATACAATGAAATATTGGAATGAGATTTTGGATATAGCGATGCTTCAGAGGTTTGTGCAAAAATACATCCAAGATATTCCACTTTCGTTATTGGTCCCATATAAAGATCGACAAAGCTACTGAAGTTAATTAAAAGCTTGGTGGAAATCTTTCATTAATGGTTAGCCTATGGGGCTGGATAAATTAAATTTGTCAATCGAAGAAGGAAGGATGATTGTAGGTATTGATGCGATTTTTTCTTGTATAGCCAAATCTTACAGAAAAAAATAGAGTATCTGAGTCTGGTGAGAGAGCATGTCTACAGTTGTGAAGAAACTGGTGGCTTTCTTGAAGGATTCTAGCTACTGTGATGGGAAATATGACTCTGGGGTAAAAGATACGAAAAATTGCGTCACTGTATTGTTCTTCTGTGATTCAAGCGGTAGCCATAAGTTTACATTTTTTTTGTTATTGGGAAATCTAAGAAGCACATATCTACAAACTGAAATGTGTTGTTCAAAACGTTTACAAAAAATACAGATGGATCAGCCAAGAAATATAGAGAGATTTCATAACTCGTTTGTACCACATACGGCTTTTCTTTCTGAAAACATGAATGATCCCATCATACCTTAGCGAAACTCTTCGTACTTTCAATTCATTAATCAGCAATGACAAAGGCGATTGATGACGCTCTGTGTAAAAAAAGCAAAACGTGTTCCTTTCGTGGCAATTTTACCCTTAAAATATTCAGCAACAGTTGAAAAAGGCAGACTTTTGATATTTATACTTTACCACCACATTTGTTGTAGCACTCCTCTTGAGTTCTGAAATTGTTTCTGTTTCCTCCGCAGCCACCATAGATAAAGGTTTTGCACATACCTTCCTCTTGGTCATAATAATATCGCGGCATGTAGGCCTCGCACAGACCTGCATCAGGAGCTTTATCGCAGTCGGGACGATCCAAAACTGCACGCTGGGCTACAAAAAGCGAAAAAGGAGAAGAATATCAAGTTATCTACAGAAGTCTTTCTGAACTGAAGAATAAGTGTAACTCAAGATTCTTAGAATTAAAAGAACATTTTTCTGAGAAGTCGGAAATAAAATAAAGAATGAAAATGAATTAACATATGTATGAGAATACAACTGTGGTCGTCCCTGTAGCCAAGTGTTTAGAGTCACAGATTCCTTAATAATTGCCTGAATTGAGTCACGGGTAGTGTAAATGTGCTGATTCATTTTCATGCTCTATTTTATTAGAGACTTTCCTGTGTGCACATGTTAAACATTAACACTTCCTGGTTTTTAAAATGTGTCATTATCTTTATCAATGGCATATGTATCCAATATAATTATTTATGAACGAGCTAGAAAAATGAAACCATGCGTATGTTTAACGTTGCGAGTATATAAGCAATTCCTCAATACAGTTATGCACCCAATGCGTGAGGTTTGTCTATTAAAAGTATACTTAGTTACCGAGCACAATAAATTGCTTTTTTCTTTGACTAATTATTGTTACATATCGATAGACTGCTGGCAAGGGCCCCTCTGAGAAATGTCAGTCTATTGAGTTTAGATACTTCCCGACTTTAAAAATGTTTAGTAGAAAAGCCATTTTACATAACACATACCAAATTTCTTTCATTATATTGGTTACACGGCTTCTTTTCACAACTTGTAAAGTGGTCCCATGTCTCAAAGAATGTCGTCTCAGCAGATTTAAAGCTCAATGTTAGGCCTTTCATAGTTCTTTTTTCGTAGGTTTCAGAGCTTCATAACTTCTCTGCGATGTATACTCTAAATCAACATTCAGTTTTAGTTATCTTTCTTTTTGCAAATAATGAGTTCGTTATGCTTTTACGTCTCAATCTTAACGGTATATTTTCTCCCTCACTGAATGTCATGTGGCAACAACAGTCTTGAGACCAAGAATGAATGATGTGAACGTGTTTGACAAGCTAAGAACAAAATATACAGGGTAATTCAAAATGATTCATCCGATTTCATTTGATCACAGCTCCACACAAATCGATGTAATAACAGCGTACCACATATTAAAATGAAACGAAATGCGATGAGTTTACGAATGTAACCTCTAGGTAGCGCAATGTAACTCGTTTATCTGCACCTTTGCGAAAGACTGTTATTCTGAAAAATAGCGACCGCACAACAGAAAGCGTTTTGGTCGCTGTGGATACGACGACAAGGCTCTCTACAGGTGGCCCGCCCGGTCTCCTGATATGACACCTTGCGATTTTTTTCCTTATGGGGGTATGTTAAGAATAATGTGTATGTACCACAATTGCCCGCATCGCTAGATAAACTCAAAGTTTGCATTCATAGTGCTCTGCAGTCGTTGACAACAGACGTGCTTGATCACATATGGCAGGAATCTGATTATCGCCTCGACGTAGTTCTCGTGGCCAATGGAAGTCACATAGAACATTTACAAGGTATGAAAACAAAATTTGGATATTTTCTTTTTCTTTATCCTATGTACATTTAATCCCTGTATATTTAGAAACACATGAAATACAGGCATTTGAAATCGGATGAATCATTTTGAATTACCCTGTATAATGTATGTAGCTAGCAACAAAAGGTGAGCTGTCGTGGAAGCTGCTTAAACCGTAAGCGGTCTTTTCTTGCAGTTAGAGTCTGTCAGTTTGAGTGATGTTAATATTATATATGTCTGGCTTTAGAATTTCGTTAATCTACTATTGTGTTTACTAACTCACTTTAATCAGACCCAGTTGCTATTGCCGTTAAAATTGTTTCCGTGATTATTTAGAAATTCTTCATTTTTAAAGTTCCTATTGAGTTTTGGCTGAACAAAAGAAGAACTGTAACTAACTACTTGTTGGAAGACTTTGGGTGACTTTTTGTTAGAGCTTGGTTTATTTTAATCCTTGCGTTGCACGTTATTTCTTACATCACATCATTTTCAGCAGTAATAAGCTGGTGTTTCCTGCTAAGACATGCCCCTTCACTCAGTTGTGCTGTTGTGTTCTTTAATGACGGTCGTGTGCTTTTAGAGCTGATCGTGAAATATTGGAAAAGAGCTCTCTCGTGTGTGTGTTCATTCCTGAATTCCATAAAAAGAAAAGGAATTTGAGGGAACTGTTCTTGTGAAATTACCTCAAAGTGGTAGTGCCTGTCTTTATGACGAATTCTCTCAAAATCGTCTTTTTCTTACAAGGTTCCTGGTATTTTTAAAGATTTTATTTAATATATTCCTATTATCATATGTTTTGACGAATATAATTTAGTTTTTTTATAAATAATGTGTAATGACTCATTTCTATTATATCCAACTAACTGACAAATTTTTATGCCGTAAGCTATCCAGGGTTTTACTTACAAGGAACACTCCCGATTTCGAACAAACAAAACCGCACCAAATTTCCGTTATAAGTCATTTACGTACCTCCGTATTCAATGGTGATATTCGTTTTTCTGTAAAATTCCGCAGTTGCTCACTAGAGAGCTCCGTTGAGTCACCCGTCGCTTGCCGGCTGCTGCGCCAGTCGAGAGTGTGCAGGTGCTTGTATCCCACACGCCTTCTTTGTCTGTGTACGTAGTGTGACGACAAAATGGTTCGACCTTTTTCGCGTCAGTTTTGAATATACATCAGTATGACAAGTCACTTGTACTTTGTGATTTCTGGTCTGGACACAATCCTGAACGAATACTTCAGGAGGCCTCAGGGGGAAAACAAGTTCATTTAAAAATCATTCCACCAAAAACTGCGAAAATATGTTCAATCCCTCGAAGTTCATTTTTTCAGACAATATAAAATGTACCTAAAGAGGATTACAGACTACATAAAACTATGATCCAACATACCGCAGCCAAAACTACATGACAGAATATTCCTTCTGAAGATGCATTATGTGATCTACAATCAACTGTCTGCGGAGACCGATGCTTCGTTATGCATCGCAGAAAGCTTACTACCACTGTAGTGAACCTGTGCAATATTTTCAAAAGTGTCATCGACGTGGCTTTCAAAACTAATGTTCTTCGTGCGTGTGCGTTCTGTGGGTGTACCGATATTGCATTTATTAATTGCCCTGCATTTTGCGGCAATGGTTTTTGCTTTGATCATTTTATAGACAGCTCTCACATGAATTAATCTTTTGACCCTTGCACACCCTGACCCTTCGTTATGAAGTTACAGACGTCAACAGTCCTATGTACGTGATAATTATTTTTGTGCAGATCCGCTCTTTACGCCTCGACGTGGGACCTATCTTCAGAGACCTGTACTGGTCAATTGCAGAGTTTTACAGAACAAAGAATATCCCCATTGAATTCAGAAGCACGTAAATGACTTATAACGGAAGTCTGTTGCGGTTTTGTTTGCTCGACCCCGGAGGTGTTCGTTGTTAGAGTGTAGGACAAGTTAACGTACTGATTCTGAGGTTGAGATGGCTTTACACACATATCGAACCTCTTCTAAACCAAGAAACATTACAGCCCAGACCACGGCTTGATAGCCAATCTCTTGTCCCTGACTTGAGGGTTCCGGAGAGAAGAAAGAGCCAGTGACGTATGGTAGGCCCACTGTCCATACCTCTAAAATTCTAAATCAAAGCCTCAGACCTATCGGCCATCTGTGCAGTCCATTTGATTCACAACGCGTTCGTCAAGCGTTTGCACAATTGCACGTCTCCGATCTATAAAGCCCGCTCCATAAAAACTGAGAGTAAGATGGCAACAGGGTGAAGGGGGAAATAACCAAGCAGCCGACAAACTGAATTAAGGAAGTATCTATGGCAACAGTTATTAGTGGTGGCGGACGATTCTGGTTTTATTATTGCGTAGTTGCTTAAGGCACGTCTGCATTTCGCCATACATCTATGGATATGAGTGATTCAGAGTTAAGAAGTGAAATGCATTGTGCGTTAAAATTGTGCTATGGTTTGGGTAAAACGGCTCCAAAAACAGTGGATTTAATTAAAAAAGGGTATTTGTCGGCAGAACTCACTCCCAGGCCTGATCGACCTGAAAGCACTGTCACGGAGCGTATTGTTAATACTGTTTGGGCAATCCTGCAAGAAGATCGAAGAATGACGTGTGAAGAGATAGCGGCGTCAACTAATATTTCAAAAACGTCGGCATTCCGCATTCTACGCGACAAATTTCTGCTGCATCGTTTGTGTTCTAGATGGGTATAGCATCACCTGACAAGAGAACAATTATTAATCAGAGTTCAGGTGTGTTATGGGTGGAAACAAATTATTGCAAAGGATCCAAACTTTCTAAACACAGTAATTACCGCCGATGAAACATGGGCCCACTATTTCGACCCCCTCAGGAAGCTCGGAATGAGTATCTGGAAATACACTGGCTCGCCTCCTTTGAGAAAAAAAGTCCGCGAAACCAAATCAGGAGAGAAAGTGATGATGATAATTTTCTTTGTTCATAAAAGGGCAATCTACCAGCATGCTGTTCTTCCACAACTTACTGTCAATGCTGAGTATTATATTCCGGTCTTGAAGTATCTGCGACGACACATATCAATTAAGCGATCGGAAGTGGTGGGCAAGTAGGCACTATACCATGATAACGCCCGCCCACATGTGACGCTTGTGTTCAACAGTTTCTTAGGAAATGCAGTATTGAGGTCATGCCACAGCCTGCCTCCAGTTATTGCCTCGCCCCGTGCGATTTCTGGTTGTTCCCAACAATGAAAGAGAAGTTCAGTGGCACAACATTTAACACAGGTGCTGACGATATCCAAGCCGTACAGGGGTTGCTAAAGCTGCTTTCACAATATGTCTTCGCCACATGCTTTGAAAAGGGGACTGAACGATGGGACCGTTGCATATCATCCGAGGGAAGATACTTTGAGTAAGAATAACATTTATTTTACTGTACCTATATTTCTTCATTTCTTGTGATTTTACTTTCAGTTTTTATGGAACGGCCGTTGTATTAACCCTTTGGCTACCATGACCCAAAAATCTTCTATCAGTCCAAATATCATAACGCCCGAAATTGTCTGTTGGTTCACTTCTTCGTTTAATAATAACAATAATGACTGAGGGTGACTCCTGCTGACTCCTCATATGTCGAGAAAATTTGAAGAACAGGTAAGGGTAGGAAATCTGACTCATTCTAGACAGGCGTTCCGGGCGGTTAAAAGAGCTATAGCTGTTTCTATGTACGGGCGTTTCTGGCGTTGTGGTCGTTAAAGGGTTAAAGCTATATATTGTTGCTGATACACCGTTGTTTGTTGAAAATGCTACACCAGGACAAACGTGTGCCATCGGATTGAAGCTCGCAGAATGGGTAGGACACGTGAGGAGGTCAAATTATTACAACCGTAGTGCACATGCAAATGAATTGTGCCAGCCAAGCCCTCGCAGCTATCCCACAGAAGGTATAAAAGGGCAAGTTGTCATAGTGGATTGGCGGTGGTCTAATACATTCAGCCGAGAGAGAAAGTGTAGTTGCCATAGTGGATTGGCGGGAATGGTAGCAACTGAGTATACCCCGCCGTATCAGACGCGACCCATACGCACAGCTGAAGGACATTGTGTGGGGTAGATGTGTTGAATTGCGGGAAGGCAGACTTTAGTTCAGCGACATCGCCGCTGGTGTTGGCGAAATGCGAGTACAGTGCTACGAATATGGCTTCAATGAGAAGAGTGTCTGACTCACCGACGTGAGGGGTTGCATCAGCCTACCTTGACCTTAAACCACAGACGTCAGCGGCTGCCTACAGTGGGTCCAAGAACGCAAACACTGGAGTTATGAGTAGCAGCGCATAATATATTCCAACGAATCGCAGTTCAGCGTATTGTGGACAAATCCTTGTATCGCGGTAACGTGGTGAACGGCTGCGTACGGGCCAAAACCCAGGCATTCTGGTGTGGTGTGCTGTTGCGTACCTTTCCCGTTCCTGCCCTACACAATCCAGGAACCATTACCAGCCAGCGGTACAACGCGGACGTTGTGGAGGTTGAAGTGCAGCCATATCTACAGACGGTTCCCGGTATCATCTTCCAAAAGGACAGTGTCCGATCACATGTGTCGTGGAATATTAAGCTTACAGTTCTTGTATGCCTGATATGTACCACATTTTCCTTGGCCAGAGTGTTCTCCTGATTTTATTGGCTGTTGGACAAATGTGGGATATGGTCCCTCGAGGCCCATCAGGCACCACCGCCAGATGGAGCCTGGTGTGCAAGGTCTGGAATCGGAGCTTGATTCATACCCAAAGTTCATCACCCAAGATGAACTTTGGGTATGAATCGAGACCCCATAGCATAACCTTCCGCTGTGCGACGTCTAGAACTGCTTCCAGTAGATGCCATATTATATGATAGCCGTTATCACGGCTTATGGTGGGTACACAAGGTAGGCAGGATTAGGCGTTACACATCACTTACACTTCTGTACTTCTGATCACTACGTCTTTTATCACAAGTAATGTACCCTATAAATTAAATATCACAGATCTTCTTGGTGTTTCATTTTCAACAGATATCAGTGCATATAGCGGTTTCACTTAGCATGAATTGCAGGGATGCAAACTAACCAAAATAAGGAAAGGGGATTGCCTTATGACACAAATGCATTAATGAATCAGTATATCCAATTCTCTTTTTCATTTTCTATATCATTCTAGGAAATTATTTCCTCCTTTGAATTGAACGGACAGATTTGTAATTAATACACACAATTGACGTGGGCCAGGAAAATCAAAGAGAAGGTAACGCTCTTTCTACGTTTATACGTGACTCATGGAAAAATTCGTGGAAAGAACGATGACTTCTCTTTTTTATAAACGTGGAAATAGCCATGACTTCTCTTTGATGTTATGTTTCTAGTCCACGAAAATTGTGTGTATTAATTATTCATTCGCCTCCTAGTTATTTGTTCAGTTGTTGTTTTCCATCTTCGGTGAATCAACAGCATTCAACTGCCAAACCACATGGCAGGAACCTGCCATGTGGTTTGGGAGTTAATCGTATGTGAGTCTGGAGAATTCCATGCCGCTGTGTAGCAGTGGTAGCATGTCCGGCGCGTAAGTGGAAGACCTGGGTTCGATTCCCGGTGGCGGACGAGGAGAATTTTTCCTTGACGACTCACTTTTAAACGTGGAAAGTGCGATGTCTTCTCTTTGATGGACAGATTTTTAAGGAAATGAAAAGGCTGTAAATACGTGCGAAACACTGGCCAGTTTCTTTACGTACTTGCGCAATTTTCCATGCACTCTTCTGCCATTTCGTAGCGGTTTCCATTGCCCCCGCATCCCCCATAGATGAACAGCTTGCAGGTACCTGTCGTGGAGTCAAAATAGAAGCTCGTAAACCAACCAAAGCACGGTCCGCTTACGGGTTCTTCGCTGCAAGTTTTCGTTTAAGGCTCTCGGAGAAATGTAAAATTTGAGTCACAAAATTACAAGAGCAGAGGTACAAAAGAATGTTCAATACACAGAATAATGTGTAGAATGTTAGACACGCTACCTATCTGAGTTGTGCCGAGCCGCACTTAAAATAAACGGTCTCAAAGTCACAACACAGCAATATCTTTGAAATTGAAATAACCTAAAAGTGAACGTTTATTCTCGTAAAAAACAACTGAAGATTTTTTATTTTATTGCGATAGTTTGAATTCCTTTTGTCAAAATTTTTTTAAAAGCTCTTGATTTGCTCACATTAAATGAATAAAAGTTTATAGTATTTACTAAAACAAATTTTGAAAGTTGAGAATTTTGTAAAAACTTAGTATACAAAGCGGCTATAAAACTATTTAAACCGTAGCTCATTCAGCTTATGCATCAAGCTCGCTCTCCTTTTTCTTGAATGAAATACAAAGTTTACCATTTAGTACACTGCTGGCCTCACAAAATGCAGCACCAAGAAGGAAGCATCCGATTGGCCTGAAATTCGCAGCACTCGTCGCCCGCGAGAGGACATGCAAACGATTAGCATGGCAGGGCATATGCAAATCATGTGCGCCCGGCACACCACCGAGAAGCACTATAAGAAGGGTGCACAGAAGGCGGGGTGTAAGTAGTGGAAGTGTGTTGTGTTGTTGGACATGTGCGTGGGAAGCTTCCTGATGCCTCGTCGCAGAATACGGCAGTAATTCCAGCACGTTTCGGAGTTCGACTGAGGACAAATAGTGGCTTTTCGCGACAGCGGTTTATCGCACCGAGACATCGGCGCTCGTGTGGGACGACATCCAGCCACAGCGAGGCAAGTATGGATTCGGTGGGTGCAGGAGGGACGGACGGACCGACGTGAGCGATTGCCGCAGCCGCGGCACACCACCGATCGAGAGGACCAGCATGTTGTGCCGCGGGCATTAACGGATCCCACAGCCACATCACGAACGTTAGCGCAGAAATTAGGGTGTGTCGCGCAACAACCTGTGTCAGCACGTACCGCTCGACGGCGTCTGCGGGAGCGGAGACTTGTCGCACGGCGCCCATTTCTCCGATTACCATTGACGTTACACCACCGGCGAGTGCGGCAACAGTGGGCCGTTGAACGCCGCATCTGGACTACGGAATGGCACGACATTGTCTTCTCCGACGAATCCCGCTTCTGCCTGCAACACCACGATGGCCGGATCCGCGTGTGGCGGCACCGCGGCGAGAGACTGTATGACGCTTGCGTTATACATCGCCATACCGGTCCGTCGCTTGGCGTTATGGTTTGGGGCGTAATTGGATATGGCACCAGCAACTCTCTGGTACGCATCGCCGGTACACTCAACTGCCACCGCTATATCTCCAACGTTTTGGAGCCTGTAGTCCTCCCTTACCTGCAGGCCCTGCCAGCGGCTACGTTTCAACAGGACAATGCGCGCCCGAACGTGGCACGCATTGTGCAACATTTTTTCACGGCCCACCAGGTATCAATGCTGCCGTTGCCGACCTGTTCTTCCGATATGTCGCCCATCGAACACGTCTGGTGGCTGATCGGCAACCGAGCGGCCCGGCATGCACCACCCGTGGCTACGCCTGATGAACGTGTGGAAGCAGCCTCGACCGACATACCCCAAGCCTACATTCAAAGCCTCTTTCGTTCAATGCCGTGGCGTGTAGCAGCCGTTATTACCAGCCATGGGGTCCACACGAACTATTGATGTCTGCGTGTTCCCTCAAGTCGCACGGGCCTGTAAGCTCAATCGTTTCATCTTTGTATCTGTTGTTATGTGTCCAGTAAATCTGGCTTTGTTATCTCGTGTCTTTCTTGGTGTTGCATTTTGTGTGGGCAGCAGTGTATTTACAAAAAAAAAATCGGAAAGTTGAGAATTTTGTAAAAAAAAAGTATAAAAAGCAGCTATAAAACTATTTAAACCTTAGCATATGCAGCTCATGCATGAAGCTTGCTCTCTCTTTTCTTGAATGAAATAAAAAGTGTACTGTTTAGTATATAAACACTTCTACCGGGTATCTTGAAAAGATTAAAACAAGCTTTTGTATCTTTAACGGTTGATCACAGATGCATACTTTCAATTAGAAAAACACTCAAAATGACGTATAGACTTATGACATGATAGTTGAATCCTGTGTGTGGTATTTGCATAAAAACAAGTTAGTAAAATCATGCAATGCGTTGATTATGATACGTTTCCCAACATAACAGAAATCATTACTCAAGTTATTAGGATAATGGCTGTGGAATAAATCTCGCTCCTGTGTCCTGACTTTTGACCCCATTTCGATTATACTGAAGAGAATTGGTTCAGTATGCCTCAGAAATAACATGCTAAAGTTTTGTCGCACTCGAAGCATATTTAAGTAAGTTATGACGCATAAGGTCAATGTAATTGATCCCGCTCATATGTCCTGACCTTCGACCCTATTTCGCTCATTTTCAACAGGATTCTTCCTCATTTCGCTCATTTTCAACAGGATTCGTCCCCATTTCGCTCATTTTCAACAGAATTCGTCCCCAGGTGGTTCCCTACATTCTAAAATTTTATCGAAATCGAACCATTTTTACACAAGTTCTGATGCATAAAGGCAATGGAATGAAACTCGCTCCTATGTCCTGACCTTTAACCCTATTTCCTCCGTTTTCAATAGGTTCCTTTCCTAGGTTGTCCCTTACCACATATTAAAATTTCATTGAAATCGAACCATTTTTACGTGAGTTATCGTGCGGACAGGCGGACGGACAGACGGACAAACCAGGAGCGTGTATACGGTTTTTCAACCTACGGTTGGAAAGCATAAATAAAAATGTTTACAACCTTCGCAGAAACAAATGTTCAATTAAAGTTGCGCAATGTAATAATTAGTCTAAAAATCAAATCCCGTTGTTCTACTTGCAAAACTTACAGATATATTTGCGATGAAAACTGCAAAAAATATATCGTCTGAATCCCGTTTACGGGCGAACGGTAGATTGTTTTGATGCACATCTCTGTAGCACTCAAAGCGAATAAGGGAACAGCTCTCTCTTGTGCAAGAAATTATCGCTCCAGACAACACATTTTTTTTACAATTTTCATCTCGAATAGCTCCTCAAGTTTTGCAAGCAAAATGACGGGGTTTGTTTCTTTCTACTAATTAGAACATTTCATAACAATTTTTTATTGAACTTTCTCTTTCTGCGAAGGCTCTATAATTTTTTTTAAGTTTTTTACAAATGCCACTCACGGGGTTTCAACTGACGTGTCTAAGTATTTATGTCATTTTCAGTATTTTTCTAATTGAGAGTATGTATCTGTGATCAATCGTTGGAGAGATAAAAGCTGGTTTCAATCTTTTTTTAGACATCCCGTATAGGAAACAGTCATACAGAAATACAATTTAAGCTTCTTAGCTAAAAACAAAAGCAAATTACTGAACATTTGTAAGGCAATCTACAAAACATATGGGATAAATAGTTTAATAATGAAAAAAATTGAATTACAGAAGCGTAGAAATTTTTGTGTAGAAGCATAAGGAAAACGTAAAGCAATATTTTTATTATTTGTTCTTTGAATGCACCTAAGTCAGTTTCCCTCTTTCTTTTTAATTCATTAGAATGTAAGATACCTAAGTGGTCTGTTTTTCTTTATCTCTAATTTTATTCTTCCTCTTCTCTGGCATAGATAAAGGCTCTTCAGTTTGAGGAAACTTTAAAAGAAGTACACGTGTTTCCTTACGAAGAAAGCTATAGTATTAAATAACTTTACTCAATATAATCATTAACAGATTTATCTGTGAATATCTTGATACATTCATATAATAATATGAAAATAATTTCCAAATGACTAATGGTTTTATGAATGAAATACGGAATTACACCATTGTACGGATTCACATCTGCCAAACTTGTAATGACTAATGGATTTGTTTAGTAAAATCATTCCTATGTCCTATAGTCATCAGCATATACTTTCAAACTGAACCCGTGTTTGTTTCTCGTATAAGACATGTGTGGGATATTTTTCTGTGCATTTAGCACGGCCACAATAATATTCCTGCCCATGAAAACACTACGATGTTTTTTTACTAACCGGGCGATGGACTCTAAGGACTGGAAATAGTCACCAGAGAACCTGAGTTTTTGTAATGTACATAAAACAACATATTTTAAAATGAGGTTAATGTGTTCAGAATACATAAAACATAGGGCAAAAGCAATTTAGAACTAAAAATAAAATTTAAAGGAAAATACAGACAGTTTTATGATCACACGAGGTTCTTATATTACTGTTTCGTATCTCGACGCCGTCTTATCTTTCTTTCATCACTGAAAAACCAGTTGGGAGGTTCCCTACTTGAAAGCGAGTTAGTTAATCTCGGCATGCCATTTGGGTTCCGGAATAGTCAGAGGCGCGGGCTTCCTTAATCGCCAGAGATAAGTTCACTTTCGGGTTCCCGAACAGTGTGTTTGCTGTACAACGTTGGTTTAATCCCTTCCCTGGAAACAGAGGTCCTAAATCAGTAATGGATGATTCTTTATAATCTTTGATGCCCACAGAGATCGCGAAAACCACAAACTAAAAAAAAATCAGTATCACCTAATTTGCATTCTATGATTCCATTACTAAAATTTCATAATGCCGGATTGTAGATTAGAGAGCTTCAACATTGCATTCTCTACGATTTAAACGACTATTCACCCATCCTATTACACAGCGCATATTCTTGACTAATGAACGGAAAAGTTGTAAAAATAGCGTGCGAGATTTGTAGATACTGTTTGACCCGGACAGAGCCATCGGTAGACACACCGGAGAATAATACTGATGTCGAGAAGAATTAGAGTCCGTCCCAGAGGTGCAGTGATCTAAGTTCTGGTTTCTGACCCCTTTTATTGAAGGTTTTACGACTACCGTGAGCAACCAAATGGGTTATAAGCAGATGCCGTCCCTAATTTAGAGCCACTGGTTCCAGGTAAGGGAGAGAGCCAGTGCCGTAAGACAAACACAACAACCATGCCTCATCGGAATTTTAAACAGGACCCATATCGGACGAATGATCAAAAGCCAGTGCTTCGCCACCCAAAAGCCAAGCACTGCGCCACCAAGGAGGCCATTCTGACCATTTGTCCGAGATAGGTCCGGGTTCGTATTCCGTGGGGCATGGATGTTGTTTTAGTCTTACGGCACGAGCTCTTTTTCTCTTTCCTGAAGACAGTGATCTTAAATTAAGCACAGGAAACAGCTTGTAGCCCATTGAGCTCCTCATGGTAGACGTTAACACTTTTTCGAACCCCATCCACCCCACCTCCCAAATAAAAAACAAACAAAACAAAACCATCCAAAGCTGAAGCAATGTGTGCGTGTTTGGAGTACATATTATTTTGTTTCGAATTTAAGAACCATCATGAGATGTCTCCAAGAACGCAGTCGTCAAATCGCTGGCCCTGACAGTTCGTCCAATTCGGCCGGGATTGAGCCCCAGTGAGTTATTGGCGGTGCTCATGCCCAACGGCGCAGTCGCTCTCTCTCTTCCCCAGAAGTAGTTGACAAAAATTATGGACGGACGACTTCCAACAGCCTCTTGAGTTGCTTACGGTGTCTGTTAAACCCCTCTTCCCTAAAAAAAAAAAAAGCTCTTTCCTAGAACCAATGACATCCATAATTTGGGGTCACTGATTCCAGTGAAGTGATACAACTCTGCGCAATCAGAAAAACACACTACCGATGCATTATCCGGCATCATCTCGGACAAATGATCAGAAGAAGCATGTGCCTCACACCATCGGTCAACCTGGAGGGGGCACAAATTACTTTAAAGCTGGTTGATGTTGTGGAGGAAAACGAAGTATCCCTGATCCAAAACACATATGTTTTTGAGTAAATAAATTCATCGCTCTTTCCACGTTAAGCAACGCACATCAGCCGGAAAATTGTTATCCAGCCGCCGTCGGGGAATCGAATCCCGAATCTCTCGATATCTAGCCGAGCGCGTTAGCCTTACACTACAGCGGCCACAATTCACCGTGCTATGTGTGTGTTGTTTTTTTCTTTTTCAGTCAGCATCTGACATCATAAATCAGTAAAATGGGCTCAGCTACTGAGACGTCTCTATCTGGTGGGCATTAATGGCACTGGCTAAATATAATTATAGCAATAATCCAAAGGGCGAGACCCATGGTGAAAATCCCCTAAATACATGGCATCAGTTGAGTAAATAGATTCATCGCTCTTTCCACGTTAAGCAACGCACATCAGCCGAAAAATTGTTATCCAGCCACCAACGGGGAATCGAACCCCGAATCTCTCGATATCTAGTCGAGCGCGTTAGCCTTACACCACAGCGGCCAACAATTCACGGTGCTATGTGTGTGTGTGTGTGTGTGTTTCTTTTTCAGTCAGCATCTGACATCATAAATCCGTAAGATGGGCTCAACTGCTGATTTTCACGTTGGATCTCGCCCGTTGGATTATTGCTATAATTATATATAGCCAGTGCCGTTAATGCCCACCAGATGGAGACGTCTCAATAGCTGAGCCCATCTTACGGATTTATAATGTCAGACGCTGACTGAAAAAAAAAAAAAAAGTATAGCACCGTGAATTGTTGGCCGCTGTGGTGTAAGGCTAACGCGCTCGGCTAGATATAGAGAGATTCGGGATTCGATTCCCCGACGCCGGCTGGATAACAATTTTTCGGCTGATTTGCGTTGCTTAAGGTGGAAAGAGTGCTGGATTTATTTATTCAACTGACGCCACGTATTTAGATGATTTTCACCTTAGATCTCGTCCTTTGGATTGTTGTTATAATTAGATATAGCCAGTGCCATTAATTCCTACCAGATGGAGACGTCTCAGTACCTGAGCCCATCTTACGGATTTATGATGTCAGATGCTGACTGAAAAAAAAACTCACATAGCACCGTGAATTGTTGGCCGCTGTGGTGTGAGGCTAACGCGCTCGGCTAGATATCGAGAGATTCGGGATTCGATCCCCGACGGCGGCTGGATAAAAATTTTTCGGTTGCTGTGCGTTGCTTGAAGTGGAAAGAGCGATGAATTTATTTACTCAACTGACGCCACGTATTTAGATGATTTTCACATATGCTTTTGTTTTACAAATTTCGTATTCCTCATTTATGCATTAGCAGCCTTGTTGCACTTTTATTTGCTTACCCTCAACATTTTATAAGTCACTGTCGTTCAAACTACTGCAGTTTTAGTTGCGCTACACGAATACTATAGAGCAATCACCAGCAACGTCTTAAATCAGATGTTAAAAAATTAATTACTTTTTTTTCAGGGTTCGCACCAGTTAAAAAGAAGCCGCCCTTGTGGAGCAGTGCTGTAAGCGCTTACATCTGACAATTCTTCCCATTTGGTCTGGGTTCGAATCCAGATCAGTCATGGATGCTGTTTTTATCCACTTGCGCTGCTAACGGCGGCGTTGTCCCCAAACAAAGTATAATAAATTAGATGACGAAATTAAGCAAGATAAAAGTGTTAGAGGTTCTAACTCTTCACGTTCAGTTCTTTACTGAAAATAAAACTGCACTGTTAAAAATTTTGTAGTACGTTGCACCAAAACATTATGCTACACTAGCAGCCCCACTTTCTAGGAAAAGATAAACCAATGTGTGATGCAAACAAAACCCAACAACATGGTGCGACGTTGCTCCACGTTATGATACAAGTTTGCACCACATTATGATACAAGTTTGCACCACATTATGTTACAAAGTTGCACCATCTTGTTGGGGGCTTTTTTGCACTACACAATGGTGTATCTTTTCTCAGAAAATGGTGCAGCTGGTGTAGCACTAGTTTTTGGTGCAACTTACGACAAAATTTTTAACAGTGTACACTTCACATTCATTGTTCTTCAGGACAACATTCAAATGAATGGATTCTGAAACTATTTTCAAATAATATCTTTCATCGTGTTTGCAATTTAAGACTATTCAGAACATTAAATGTTTAATACAGGAACACATTGGTAGATTTCGGAATGTTTATTATTTATGCATGATACGAAAGCATTACTTACCACGGGCAGCGAGTGCTGCTGCTATTACGCACAAGAACACGGCAGCTCTCATAGTGTCGGATTCGAAGTAGGTATAATGTCCTAACTGACGCAGAGAAATGCAGCAGACAGTAAAGAATCCGAAGCACTTTTAAGCAAGGTTCTTTTAGCACAGGTTTACATTTTCTCATAAACCTTTTCTGAGTTTAAATGAATATCCGATAAAAGTTGAATAATCCATTGGCTCCTCTTATCGCACTTCTTGACAGAAATGTTTTCCTTTTTTTTGTTTTTTATCGTAACGCAACAGCTGACGAGAATACGACAAAATGTGAAGCAATGTACCTAATTCAAGATAAGGATTAGTGTGACGATCTTCTTATTTTTCTGAGAAATTGCCCTACCTTAGAAAGAATAAGTAATATGAATTGTAACGTACCAGGAGATGTGACGTACCTGCCAGAAGGACGCACACGACATAAAGGCAGATAGGAATCAGAATAAAACGTCCGCGTAGCTCAATTGGTAGAGTGACTTATTCCGGAATGAGGGGATCCGGGTTCGAATCCTGGGGTGGACAGAAATGACGGAGAAATTTACTTCTTTATAATGGCGCCCGAACTATCCGGATGACCCGACCGTTCAAAATCTCGCAATGGTGTGATGTTCTTTCCACACCGCGAGATAGGAAAAATAAGAGAATCCTTTCTCCAGCACTTCGAAAAAAAAAAAACAATAAGGGGGAGATGATATAACGTACCAGGAGATGTGACATACCTGCCAGAAGGACGCACACGACATAAAGGCAGATAGGAATCAGAATAAAACGCCCGCGTAGCTCAATTGGTAGAGTGACTTATTCCGGAATGAGGGGAACCGGGTTCGAATCCTGGCGTGGACAGAAATGACGGAGAAATATACTTCGTTATAGAATATCTGAGAAAAAAAGAAAGGATGGCTCATATTTTCATACTATATTTCTTCTTTTAAAATACTGATTGTTAGTTTTGTACGCTTTCCAACCTACGTCATCATGTACGTTTCCAACCTACGGTTGGAAACGTACATGATCCAGCTTTGTACGTCTGTGACGTACCTGCCAGCAGGACACACATGACTTAAAGGCAGATAGGAATCAGAATACATGTCTGCGTAGCTCAGTTGGTAGAGCTGCTTGTTCCGGAATAAGCGTACTCGGGTTCGAATCCCGGCGTAGACCGAAAATGACAGAGAAATTTACTTCGTTATAATGGCGCCCGAACTACCCGGATGACCCGACCGTTCAAAATCTCGCAATGGTGTGATGTTCTTTCCACACCGCGAGATAGGAAAAATCAGAGAATCCCTTCTCCAGTGCTTCGAAAAATAAATGTGTGTGACGTTGCATTCCACACACCAGATTGACTGGGAGTTCTCAAGTGCACGTTCTTCAGTGGTTGTCTGCCTGCAGCGATTCATGGTCACTGCTGATCCGTGTGCCATGCCCCCGGCCCTCTTTCGGGGGGCGGAGATGTGACGTACCTGCCAGCAGGACGCACATGACTTAAAGGCAGATAGGAATCAGAATACATGTCTGCGTAGCTCAGTTGGTAGAGCTGCTTGTTCCGGAATAAGCGTACTCGGGTTCGAATCCCGGCGTAGACCGAAAATGACGGAGAAATTTACTTCGTTATACGTCTGCCCGTCCGCACGATAACTTGCGTAAAAATAGTTTGACTTCGATGAAATTTGAGTATGTAAAGAACCACCTTTGCACGAACCATATTGAAAATGGGTGAAATGGGTGAAATGGGTTCAAAGGTCACGACGTAGGAGCGCGATCCATTCCATTGCTCTTATGCGTCATAACATGCGTAAAATGCGTCGATTGCGTCAAGTATTTATGATGTTTCTCCGGAGGGATCATCAGCATCATTGTCAACCATTATCAATCCACTGCTGAAGGAAGGTCTCTCCAAGCCTCTTCCACAACGTTCTGTCTTGTACCAGTCTATTCCATGTTACTTCCCGCATACTTTCGAATTTCATCCACACATCTCCCATGTGGTTTTCTTCTGGGTCTTTTCGTGCCCCTTGGAATCCAATCTAAAATTTCGGCTGTCCATCGATGGTCTGTCCTTCTGGCAGTATGTCCAGCTCATTGCCATTTCAGGGATTTAACTCTGATCATGATATCTTCCACTCTTGTCATTTTTCGGATCCACGAGTTCCTCTTCTTATCTCTCCTGGTTACACCAAGTACGCACCTCTCCATGCTTCTTTGAGTTATCTGCAGCCTTTGTATGTCTTTTTTAGTTAAGGTCCACGTCTCTGCACCACACGTAAGCACTGGACGGATGCATTGATCAAACACTTTTTTTTAGGACATAATGGCATATTGCTCTTGAAAATTATGCTGTTTCTTCCAAAAGCTCTCCAGGCAAGTTTTATACACTGATTAATTTCTTCATCAATGTGATCCTTACTTGATATCAGCTGTCCAAGATAAACGTACGTATCTGTTATCTGCAGCTTTTCTCCATCAATCAATAAATCTTCATTTCTTGTAAAAGCATTGTACACTATCTACCAACAAGTAATTGGACACCACTGCAATCGACGATATCTCCGGACTTGATACACGTCACGGCCACCGCAGTTAAGTATCGTGTGAGAAACAACAACGCAACTAGTCGCATGCAAGATGCCACGCAGTTCGGAGCTCTCTGATTTCAAGAAAGGTGTAATCGTCGAGTATCACAGAAATGGCCGATCCATACGTGACATATCCAGCCAGTTGAAGTACCCAAAGTCGACAGTGGCCTACGTGATTGGCAAGTGGAAGATGAGAGGTGACTGTTGGAATGTGCCCCGACCCGGCAGACCCACAAAACTGGGAGTTAGAGACGGACGGTTGCTGGCCAGAGAAATTCGGAAGAACCGCACCAAATCGATGGGCCACGTCCGCGAGGAGTTTCAACAGTCATCCGGGAGTGTTCTTTCGATGAATACCATCCGCAAGGAAGCCCATCTGTCGGTTATCATGAACGTGCTGCTCCCCACAAGCCTTTGGCCACCAAGTCTAATGGCGCTGCTCGGCTAACCTGGTGCAAAGAACGTCGACAGGGGACCGTTGAACAGTGGAAACAGGTTCTCTGGAGCGACGAGTCAAGGCTCACCCTCTACCGTTCGGATGGCAGGGTCTGGGTTTTTCTTCTGCCTGGAGAACATCTCCTGCCGGAATGTATTGTGCCAACTGTGAAGTTCGGCGGCGGTGGAATTATGCTATGGGGGTGTTTCTCCTGGTTTGGCACGGGACCCTTGGTCGCAATTCCTGGTAGGCTCAACGCCGAGACCTGCTGCACCATTTTGGATGACCATGCGCTTCCTACGTTGTGGCAGTTTTACGGGGTGGACCCATATTACTTTCAGGATGACAATGCCACCTGTCATGTTGCGAGGTCCACCATGGCTTGGTATGGTAACAGTGGGGTTAATCGAATGGACTGACCTCCGCAGAGCCCGGACCTTAACCCTATCGAGCACCGCTGGGAGGAGTTAGGGCGTCGACGTAAGTGGTGCCCCCACAGTCCGAAATCGGTGAAGGAACTGACCTGTCTTCTCCAAGCCGAGTGGAAGAAAATACCGTTAGCCGTCGTACAACGCCTGGTTGAGAGTATGCCCCAGAGGGTCGCAGCTGTAATCGCCGCTCGTGGAGGCTCCACCAACTATTGAAGGTGAATAAACTTCGTTTTTACTTTGCTATCACAGGTGTCCAATTACTTGTTGGTAGATAGTGTACATTACCTTTGTCTTCTGAAAGTTCACTTTTAACCCCAGTTCTTTACTCTTGTCAGCCAGTTCCTAGATCATACTGAACCAATTCTATTTACTATAATTGAAATGGGGTCAAAGTTCAGGGCACGGGAGCGAGATTTGCTCCACCGCCATTATACTCATAAGTTGACTAAACTTTCTTCTATTGCGACAGAACTTTAGTATGTTGTTCCGGAGGTATACTGAACCAATTCTGTTTAATATCATCGAAATGGGGTCAAAGGTCAGGACACAGGAGCGAGATTTTTTCCACAGCCATTATCCTCATGACTTGAGTAATGATCTCTGGTATGTTGGAAAGCGTATCATAATCAGTGCATTGCATGATTTTACTAACTTGTTTAAACGCGTGACTTACGTGCTATTTTACCATTTTCCTTTAATTCTTTGAATAACTTGAAAATCCTTCCAAAAACGAAAATTATTTATCTCGGAACAGAAAGATACCCTAGTTGACTAATGTGGTAGAAGCATGTGTTTTAATATTCCGTGTACAATTTACCCTGAAGTTGAAAATTATTAAATACACCTACCTAACAACGAGTTAGGCCGCTTTTGGCCTTCAAAGTGGCGTCGATTCAATGTGGTATGGATTCAACGAGGTGCTGATATAGTTCTACAGATACAGGTTTGTGTGTGTTCAGCCAAGCGGATGCGATGACGGCTATCAATTTCCGACTGTTCGCTGAGGGAGGATCTTTGTAACGAAGGGCTCTCACAACCTCATCCTACAGACAGAAGTTCAATTGCGTTACGTTCTGGGGACTGTGGTGGCCATTTCAGCATTTTGAAGTTTCATTCGTGGTCCTGAAACTACTTTGTAACAACCGTAACCTTGGTCCATAACACATTATGTTGCTGAAAACAGCCTTCTCTTTCAAGAAACACGATGCATATGTACGGGTGTGTTTAGTCCGCAGCGACCTTATGTCTCCGAATATTGTTCCCGATGTATTGCGGCAACCTAATACTTGTCATGAAAACAAATCTCAGACTATTACACCGCCTCCACCAGCTTGTACAGTTAACATTAGGAAGCTGGGATCCATCAATTTGTTCAACTACTGTTGCCGCCATATTCTGTACCTTCTATCGGAATGGAGCTTTTTTGCGGTCCTCAACAGTGCAGTTCTGGTACTTCCGTGCGTACATCAGATGAATTTGTTGATTTTCCGCAAAGGTAAGTGGTACATAAAGGGAATGTCTGCTGGTAAATTGCTGGTATAGCTCTTTTGCGTCAATGTGCGGCGGGCTATGTATGTTGAAATTTATCTCTCAATGTTTATGCTATACTGCGCCGTTACTTCAAGCAACGAATCTCGTCTGTTACCTTGCACAATGCTCCCCACCCGCCATTACCTTGGAACATCTAAGTCTTTTCCGCCCACAGAAAGACCCCTGACTGCTTATATTATTGTTTGTGCACCACTCATTTTATATACTCGATATACATAAATATTCTTGCATAGCCTCGCGGGTTTGCTGTTTCTGATATGCTTGCACCTTCCCCCATAGCGCCCACTATCCCTCTGCCAAAGTAGCTTCAATTACGAGCCTTTCCCACATAGCTGCCATCTACGCCTCATTCATAACTGAGCCCTTTACAGTGGGATGTTTGTAAAGCCATCTCAACGTCAAAATTGCGCAAGTAAGTGAGGATAGCACGTGTCTGATTGCTATCAAGAGTTCCTTTAATTAGGTGCTTGAATTAATTCCCGCTGTTGCCTAATAGAGCGCAGCAGTGGTGCGCTGTGTCCCGGGCCACACGTAACCTCCCATGTGCATGCACGTGCGGTCCGTTGTCTGGTTGAAGCAGTGTGTGGCACGCAATCGGAGGGCACAGAACACGAGTTTGTACAGCATTCACGATGTCAAGTTTCGTAACAAAAAAGGAGCATTTGCAAGAATCATTACTCTCCTGCTTTCATCTCTAGAAATCTGCAGCGGAAAGTCGTCGTTTGCTGGTGCAGGCCTATGGGAAACATGCCCTATCGGAAACAACATGCAAAGAGTGGTTCCGACGCTTCAAAGCCAACGAATATGACGTGAAGGACAAAGAGCGCCATGAGCAGCCAAAAAAGTTCGAAGCTGGCGCGTTGGAGGCCTTATTGGACAAGGATTCGTGTCAGACGCTCCACGAGTTATCTCAAACACTACGGGTCCATGAGTCAACGGTTAGCAAAAGTTTAAAGGCAATGGGAATGATCCATAAGCTCGGAAACTGGATCCCACATGACATAGTTTCTTTTTCTCCACGATAACGCTAGACCTCATGTCACCAAATCTGTGAAGAAACTGTTGGAGGCACTTGGGTGGTGCTTCTTACACCACCCGTCTTATTCCCCGGAAATTTATCCACCGGGCTTCTATTTGTTTCGGTCGCTACAGCACGGCCTGTCAGAGCAGCACTTACTTTCTGTCGCGGATATCCAAAAATGGCTCGATGAATGGTTCGCCTCGAAAGAACCTGCATTTTTCTACCGCGGAATCGATTTGTTACCCCAACGGTGAGGAAGAGTTGTAGATGCCAACAGACACTACTTTGAATAGACTATCCTGTACCGCTCTGTGGCAACACACAGGTGTTTGTGTGCCAACAAACAGCGGGAATTAATCCAAGCACCTAATAATTTTGTGACGTACCTGCCAGCAGGACGCACACGACATAAAGGCAGATAGGAATCAGAATAAAACGTCTGCGTAGCTCAGTTAGTAGAGCGACTTGTTCCGGAATAAGCGGCCTCGGGTTCGAATCCCGGCGTAGACCAAAAATGACGGAGAAATTTACTTCGTTATAACGGCGCCCGAACTATCCGGATGACCCGACCGTTCAAAATCTCGCAATAGTGTGATGTTCTTTCCACACCGCGAGATAGGAAAAATCAGAGAATCCCTTCTCCAGCGCTTCGAAAAATAAATGTGTGTGACGTTGCATTCTACACACCAGATTGACTGGGAGTTCTCAAATGCACGTTCTACAGCGGATGGCTGCCTGCAACGATTCATGGTCACGGCTGACCCGTGGGCCATGCCCCAGGCCCTCTTTCGGGGGGGGGAGATGTGACGTACCTGCCAGCAGGACGCACACGACATAAAGGCAGATAGGAATCAGAATAAAACGTCTGCGTAGCTCAGTTGGTAGAGCGACTTGTTCCGGAATAAGCGGCCTCGGGTTCGAATCCCGGCGTAGACCAAAAATGACGGAGAAATTTACTTCGTTATAATTTGCTACTTCATTGTGTATCCAAAAGTTCAAATATAACGATATTTGAACATTAATATATTATTATTATTATTCATCATCATCATCATTGTCAACCATTATCAATCCACTGCTGGACGAAGGTCTCCCCAAGTTTCCTCCACAACGGTCTGTCTTGTGCCAGTCTCCTCCATGTCACTCCCGCATATTTACGAATTTCATCCACCCATCTCCCATGTGGTCTTTTTCTGGGTCTTTTCCTGTCCCTTGGAATCCAATCTAAAATTTCGGCTGTCCATCTATGGTCTGTCCTTCTGGCAGTATGTCCAGCCCATTGCCATTTCAGGGATTTAACTCTGATCATGATGTCTTCCACTCTCGTCATTTTTCGGATCCACGAGTTCCTCTTCTTATCTCTCCTGGTTATACCAAGCATGCACCTCTCCATGCTTCTTTGAGTTGTCTGCAGCCTTTGTATGTCTCTTTTAGTTAAGGTCCACGTCTCTGCACCATACGTAAGCACTGGAAGGATGCATTGATCAAACACTTTTCTTTTAAGACATAATGGCATATTGCTCTTGAAAATTATGCTGTTTCTTCCAAAAGCTCTCCAGGCAAGTTTTGTACGCCGATTAATTTCTTCATCAATGTGACCCTCACTTGATATCTGCTGTCCAAGATAAACATACGTATCTGTTATCTCCAGTTTTTCTCCATCAATCGACAAATCTTCATTTCTTGTAAAAGCATTGAACATCACTTTTGTCTTCTGAAAGTTCATTTTTAATCCCACTTCTTTACTCTTGTCAGCAAGTTCCTGGATCATACTCTGCAGCTCTGATGGGGTAGTTGCAAAAATGACTACGTCATCAGCAAAACGAAGGTGGGTTAGATAATCTCCATTAATCTTTATCCCTTTGTTTTCCCAGTTCAGTGATTGAAAGACATTTTCCAATGTGGCATTAAAGAGCTTCGGAGATATGGTGTCACCTTGTCTCACTCCCTTTCCAATTTTTATGTGTGTTGTATTTTCAAACAGCCGAATCTTTGCACTTGCATTTTCATAGATGTTATTAATAATATTAATGTATGCATCTTCAATACCGCAGGATTTCAGAGCCGTGGTAACTGCTGATGGTTTCACCGAATCAAAGGCTTTTTCATAATCGATAAAAGCCATGCACAATGGAAGTTCATATTCCCTCGCTCTTTCAATTAGTTCTCTCAGTACATGGATATGATCTATTGTGCTGTAGCCACTCCTGAATCCAGCTTGTTCTCTCGGTTGAGCCATGTCCAGTGTTACCTTCAAGCGGTGTGAAAGAACTTTAGTGAAGATTTTATAAACCACTGATAGGAGGCTGATAGGTCTGTAGTTCCTGAGATCCTCAATGTCACCTTTTTTATGTAGCAGGATCATTGTAGCATTGTTCCAATCCTCAGGAATCTTCCCTTCATTAAGGCATCGAGTGAAAATTTGGGCGAGTACTGTTTCAATTTCTCCACTTGCTTCTTGTATGATGTCTATAGTAATTCCATCTTCTCCTGGAGCTTTCCCCCGCTTCATGTTCTTGATTGCATGAGCAACTTCTGCTGGGAGGACTGGAAGAACTCTGGTACCTTTCATGATGTCTGGA
Source organism: Macrothele yani (assembly GCA_039090855.1). Lineage (NCBI taxonomy): Eukaryota > Metazoa > Arthropoda > Arachnida > Araneae > Macrothelidae > Macrothele > Macrothele yani. Next base: position 85,558,967 of record CM076998.1, on the reverse strand, counting down.
GTACATGTATCATCCCTTTCATATAATTTGGAGTAGAAATCTTTCACTCTTGTCAAAATTTCGCCTCTATTTCTTGTTATAGAACCATCTTCTTTTCTCAGAGCCATAATCTGTTTTCTTCCCTTACTGAGATGTCCCTTTGCTATCTTTAGGCTTTGGTTGTTTTCAATTGCTTTCCTCACTAGCTCACAGTTGAATTTCCTTACGTCTTCAGTGATACTTTTTCGTGCTGTCTTGCATAGCTCTATATATTCCACTTTGGAAGTCACATCTTCTTTAGTTGTCCTCATCTCTCTTCTTTTTGCATCAACATTTTGGTTTTTCCTGATAATTTGTTTACATGCAACTTGTTCTTAGACCCAGCTAATTTTGTTGCTGTTTCCATAAGAGCTTTGGTTACTTTTCTGTTAACTTCCGAAATATCCACTTCTTCAGATGTTAGGCCTTCTAAAGCAGAGAATCTGTTCTTCAGTTCCAACTTGAAAGTATTATGGTGTTTTTTAAGGTTGGTTATGTCAATACATTTTGTTTGTCTTATGAGCTTGCCACGTTCCAGTTTAGTGTTGAGGTGCATCTTACATCTCACCAATCTATGGTCACTACCTGTGTTGAACTTGTTTAGCACACTGCAGTCTTCGATGACGAATTTTTTGTTACACATAATAAAATCAATTTCACTTGTCGTCCCAATTGGATGTCTCCATGTCCATTTCCTGTGTGGCTTTTTCTTGAAAAAGGAATTCAAGATGAAAAATCCTTCTGCCTCTGCAAACTCAACGAGAGTATTTCCACGCTGGTTTCTGTTGCCGTGACCGAATTTACCTACTGAAGTTTCATTCTGTTTGCCGGTGCCCTATTTTTGCATTGAAATCTCCCATAATTATCTTCAAGTGCTGCTTACCTTTATTATTTAGATGACGAATTTCCTCATAAAATTCTTCAATTTCTTCTTCAGGATGACTTGTGGTGGGTGCATAAGTTTGAATAATCTGAGCCTGGTATCTTCTCGATAGTTGGATAACGAGTCGTGCAGCTCTGTCAGAGGAACTTTCAACTTCTACCACTTTATCCTTCAGTTTCTTGTTTATTATAAATCCAACACCACTAGTTCTGCCAGTATCTGTCCCTCGATAATAGAAGAGATGTCCACTTTTCAGTTCAATGAGATCTTCTCCTTTTCTCCTTACCTCACTTAGCCCGACGATGTCCCACTTGATCCTTTGTAGTTCCTCTTCCAATTCAAGAAGCCTTGAATCAGAAGATAGGGAGCGTCCGTTGTAGGTAGCCAAGGTCAGCATCAAATGGCAGCCTAGTCCGGTCCTCCGGGGATTCTTAGCACCCTCTGCCTTCATGTCGCACTGGCCGCTGCCTTGGCCAGGTACATTCCAGCTGCCGGAGACTGAGGGCCAAGATTTAAGTTGTAGAGTCATTTTGGAGGTGTTTGGCCATAACTCACCACGCTGGCCAAGCGGGTTGGTGAGTGTGGGATAGCATTTCCTCTGATCCCGATGGTATAGTTATACCGCTATTTGCGGTCGTCAGAGCCCCTTTAGTGGGAACAGGATGCACCACGAGAAGGCGGGGTTGACATTTGTCAAGGAGAGGCTGTGATGTTACGCATCACCTGACCTTACATCCCTTATTATTATTATAACAATATGTATATATATATATATACACTGAAGTACCAGAAAAACTAGTACAGACGAGCTTATGCAAAATACATAGCAACGTCAACTGTGCGGGTACTCGGTTGCGTCCGCGAGTGCGTATATAAAGCGATAGACATCCTTGCTAGCTGTCAGAGATATTTTCAACATGGGAATGACAAGTAATGACGATTTAAGTGATTTTCAACGCGGTGTCACAGTTGGTGCTCATGAGATGGGCCATAGTATTTCGGAGGTATAAGCGAAGTTTGGATTTTCATGGACCACCATTGCAAGGGTGTACTGTGACTACCAGAATTCCGGCAAACCTCCAACCTACGATATCAGTGTGGCCGTAAAAAGACATTGGGTGAACGTGACCATCGTCGGCTGTCAAAAAACGTTTCACGCGATAGCCGTGCTACACTCTCGCAAGTATCATCGGAATTCAATGCTGGAGCCTCAACAAGCATCAGCGTCCGGACTGTGCAACGTACCCTGCATGATATGGGTTTTGGGAGCCGACGCCTAACTCGAGTCTCCTTTATGGGTGTACGCCACAAAGCTATGTGCCACGCTTGGGCACAGCAACACCGCCACAGGACACTTGATGACTGGAAACAGGTTGCCTGGTCTGACGAGTCGTGTTTCCAACTGTATCGGGCAGATGGAAGGATTCGTGTATGCCGTAAACCCCATGAAGCCATGGATCCCGCCTGTCAACAGGGAACCGTACCGACTAGTGGGGAGTCCGTAATAGTATGGAGTGTGTTTAGCTAGACTTCACTGGCGCTCCTGGTACGTCTACAAACGTCTGTGACCGGCCAACGCTATGCGCTCATCCTTCCTGACGAGGTACACCCGTTCATACCCTGCATTCATGCTGATGGGTTGGGCCTGTTCCAACAGGACAATGAACCTCCACACAAGTGTCGGGACTCCACATTACGGTTACATGAGCATTCATCTGAGTTTGGGGTGTTGCCATTCCCACACAAGTCCCCAGATCTGAACATGATAAAACACATTTGGGATGCCATGCAACGCGCTATCGAACACAGTAATCCAAGACCTCGGAATACACCCGATTTGTAGAACACTCTGCAGGAAGTATGGTGTGAATTGCCTACAGCATATTTCCAGAAGCTAGTGGAAACCATGCCCCGTCGTATTTCTGCAGTCCTGCGCCCCCGTAGGGGACCTACCAAGTATTAGACTTGTGTACCAGTTTGTCTGGCACTCCAGTATATATATATATATGTTATCATCATCAACCATTATCAGTTCACTGCTGGATGAAGGCCTCCCAAAATTTCTTCAAGAATTGTCTGTCTTGGGCCTGTCTCCTCCATCTCACTCCAGCATACTTTCGAATGTCATCCATCTATCTCCCATGGGGTCTTCTGTGTATTTTCCTGTCCCTCGGACTCCAGTCTAAAATTTCGGTTGTCCATCGGTGGTCCGTTCTTCTGGCAACATGTCCAGCCCATTGCCATTTCAGTTATTTCACTTTGGTCACGATGTCGTCACTGTTGTCATTTTCCTTATCCACAGGTTCCTTTTCTTTTCTTTTCCTGGTCTTCTTTACTTTCCTGGTTACATCAAGCATGAATCTCTCCATGCTTCTTTGAGTTGCCTGCAGTCTTTGTATGTCTTTTTTACGCTTTCCAACCGTAGGTTGAAGAAGCGTATATGCTCCAGCTTTGTCCGTCCGTCCGTCCACCCGTCCGCACAATAACTGGCGTAAAAATGGTTCGATTTAAATGAAATTTTAGTATGTGATAGGGGACAACCTGGGGACGAACCCTATTGAAAATGGGACAAATGGGGTCAAAGGTCACGACGTAGGAGCGGGATCCATTCCATTGCACTTATACGTCATAACTTGCGTAAATATGGTTCGATTTCAATGAAATTTTACAATGTGGTAGAGGACCACCTGGAGACGAACCCTATAAAAAATGGGTGAATTGGGGTCAAAGATCAGGACATAAGGGCGGGATGCATTCCATTGCCTTTATGGACGATAACGTGCGTAAAAATGGTTCGATTTAGATGCAATTTCAGTATGCGATAGGGGACCACCTGGGGATGAACCCTATTGAAAATGGACGAAATGGGGTCAAAGGTCAGGACAGAGGATTGCGATCCATTCCATCGCCCTTATCCCATATTATTAAGGTGGACGTAAAGTAATTTTGCTTCCTATACTTCCAATGGAAAAACTTTTCTACACATTTCCTTCACAATTAATGTGTTCCCAAGGATGAAAATTTGAACATCGATTAAAATAACTTGGAATACTTAATATTTTTTGAAACATAACCATAATTATATTAAAAATCAATAACTTTTCCTTTGGTGGTGTTGAAACAAGAAAAAGAATGGCGCGAACTGTACTTTGATGACGTCAGTAGACAAACAAATGCTGGATTGCATAATTATGGTTATGTTTTAGAAAATATTACGCGTTCCAAGTTATAAAATGAAGCTATTTTAATCGATGTTCAAATTTTCATCCTTGAGAACGCATTAATTGGGAAGAAAAAAGATGGCGCGATCTGTATTTTCATGACGTCAGCAGTCAAACAAATGTGCGGATCCTATTAAAGTTTTATGACGTCACACTTTTGCTAGCCGATGGCCGCGATTCCCATCTGCCTCATTACGTCACGCGTTGTGTGCGTATGTTCGTCTGCACGATAACTCACGTACAAATCGTTCGATTTCGATGAAATTTTAGTATGTGGAAGGGAATCACCTGGGAAGAAACCCTATTGAAAGTGAACGAAATGGGGTCAAAGGTAAGAACATAGGAGCGGTATCCATTCCACTGTTCTTATGCGTCATAACAAACGTAAAAAGGGTTCCATTTTGATTAAATATTAGTATGTGGTAGGGGATCACCTGCGGACAAACCATATTGAAAATTGGCGAAATGAGGGCCAACGGTCAGGGCATAGAAGCGGAATCACTTCCATCGCCATTATACATCATAACGTACGTAAAAATGTTTCGATTTGGATGAAATGTTAGTATGTTGTAGGGGCCTGCGCCTGGGGACGAATCCTATTGAAAATGGACGAAATGGGTCAAAGGTTAGGACACAAAAGCGGGGTCTATTCCATAGCTCCAATGAATCATAACTTACGTAAAATTGCTTCGATTTCGACAAAACTTTATCATGTTATTTCTGAGGTATACTGAACCAGTTTTGTTGAGTATCAGCGAAATAGGATCAAAGGTCAGGGCGTAGGAGTGAGATTTATTCCACAGCCATTTTATGATTTCTAGTATGTTGGAAAACGTATCATAATCAATGCATTGCATGATTTTACTAACTTGTTTAGTTAAGGTCCATGTCTCTGCTCCATACGTAAGCACTGGCAGGATGCATTGATTAAACACTTTTCTTTTGAGACCTAATGGCATACTGCTCTTAAAAAGTGCACTGTTTCTTCCGAAAGCTCTCCATCCAAGTTTTTTACGCCGATTAATTTCTTCATCAATGTGACCCTCACTTGAGATCTGCTGCCCAAGATAAATGTAGGAATCGGTTGTTTCAAGTTTTTCTTCATCAATCGATAAATCTTCGTTTCTTGTAAAAAAGCATTGTACATCAGTTTTGTTTTCTGAAATTTCATTTTTAATCCCACTTTTTTACTCTTGTCAGCAAGTTCTTGGATCCTACTCTGTACCTCTGAAGGAGTAGTTGCAAAGATGACTATGTCATCAGCAAAACGAAAGGGAGTTAAGTAATCTCAATTAATCTTTATCCCTTTGTATTCCCAGTTCAATGATTGAAAGACATTATGCAATGTGGCGTTAAAGAGCTTCGGAGATATCGTGTCACCTTGTCTCACTCCCTTTCCAATTCTTATTTGTGCTGTATCCTCAAATATCCGAACCTTTGTACTTGCATTTTCATAGATGTTATTAATAATGATAATTTATGCATCTTCAATACCGCAGGATTTCAAAAACATTGTTACAGCTGATGGTTTCACGGAATCGAAGGCCTTTTCATAGTCAATTAAAGTCATGCATAATGGGATTTAATAATCTCTAGTTCTTTCAATGAGTTGTCTCAGTACATGGATATGATCTATGGTGCTGTAACCCCTTCTGAATCCAACTTGTTCTCTTGGTTGGGCCATGTCTAATGTTACCTTCAAGCGATGTGAAAGAGCCTTAGTGAAGATTTTATAAACCACTGATAGGAGGCTGATGGGTCTGTAGGTTCTGAGATCTTCAACAACACCTTTTAATGGAGCAGGAGCATTGCAGCATTGTTCCAATCATGAAGAATCTTCTCTTCCTTAAGACATCTGGTGAAAACTTGGGCGAGTGTAGTTTCAATTTCTTCACTTGCTTCTTGCATAATGTCAACGGTAATTTCATCTTCTCCTGCAGCTCCTCCCCGATTCATGTTCTTAATTGCATACGTAACTTCTGCATAGAGGATTAGAGGGACTTTGGCACTGGTACCTGTCGTAATGTCTGTAATAGATGTATCACCCCTTTCATATAGTTTTGAATAGAAATTTTTCACCATTGTCAAAATTTCGCTTCTATTTCTTGTTACAGTATTATCTTCTTTTCTCAGAGCCGTAATCTGTTTTCTTCCCTTACTGAGATGTCCTTTTGCTCTCTTCAGACTCTGGTTGTTTTCAATTGCTTTCCTCACTAGTTCATAATTGAATTTCCTTAAATCTTCAGTGATACTTTTTCGCACTGTCTTGCATAGCTCTATATATTCCACTTTGGAAGTCACATCTTCTTTACTTGTCCTCATCTCTCTTCTTTTTTGCATTAACATTTTGGTTTTTCCTGATAGTTTGTTCACATGCAACTTGTTCTTTGACCCAGCTAATTTTGTTGCTGTTTCCATAAGAGCTTTGGTTACTTTTCTGTTAACTTCAGAAATATCCACTTCTTCCGATGTTAGGCCTTCTAAAGCAGAGAATCTGTTCTTCAGTTCCAATTTGAAGGTATTATGGTGTTTTTTAAGGTTGGTTATGTCAATACATTTTGTTTGTCTTATGAGCTTGCCACGTTCGAGTTTAGTGTTGAGGTGCATCATACATCTCACCAATCTATGGTCACTGCCAGTGTTGAACTTGTTTAGCACACTGTAACCTTTGATGGCTAATTTTTTGTTACACATAATAAAATCAATTTAACTTGTCCCGTTTGGATGTCTCCATGTCCATTTCCTGTGTGGCTATTTCTATAAAAAGGAGTTCATGATGAAAAACTTCTCTGCTTCTGCAAATTTTACGAGAGTATTTCCACGTCGATTTCTGTTCCCGTAACCGAATTTACCAACCGAAATTTCGTTCTGTTGCTGTTTCCCTACTTTTGCTTTGAAATCCCCCATAATGATCTTCAAGTGCTGTTTGCCTTTGTTATTTAGATTCCCAATTTCCTCATACAATTCTTCAATTTCTTCTTCAGGGTGACTTGTGGTGGGTGTATAAGCTTGAATAAACTGGGCCTTATATCTTCTCGAGAGTTGGATAACGGGTCGTGAAGCTCTGGCAGAGGAACTTTCAACTTCTACAACTTTATCCTTCAGTTTCTTGATTATCATAAAAACAACACCACTAGTTCTGCCAGTATCAGTCCCACGATAGTACAAGAGATGTCCACTTTTTAGTTCAATGAGATCTTCTCCTTTTATCCTTACCACACTTAGCCCGACGATATCCCACTTGATTCTTTGTAGTTCCTCTTCCAATTCAAGAAGCCTTGAATCAGAAGATAGGGAGCGTCCGTTGTACGTAGCCAAGGTCAGCATCAGATGGCAGCCTAGTCCGGTCCTCCGGTGATTCTTAGCATCCTGTGCATTCATGTCGCACTGGCCGCTGCCTTGGCCAGTTACATTCCAGCTGCCGGAGACTGAGGGCCAAGTTTGAAATTGTGTAAGCATGTTTGAGGGGTTTTGGCCATAACTAACCACGTCGGCCAAGCGGGTTGGTGGGTGTGGCCTAACATTTCCTCTAATCCCGATGGTTTAGTTATACCGCTACTGGCAGTCGTCACAGACCCAGCCTCTTTAGTGGGAACAGGATGCACGACGAGAAGGCGGTGTTGACATTTGTCAAGGAGAGGCGATATGTTGCGCATCACCTGACATTGCATTCCATATATATATATATATATATATATTTATTATGATGAATGTATGAATGCATATATATATTTAAAATTATGATATATATATATATATATATGTATGTATATATATATACCATCATCATCAAAATCATTGTCAACCATTATCAGTCACTCCTGGATGAAGGTCTCCCAAGTTTCTTCCACAACGGTCTGTCTGGTGCCAGTCTCCTCCATGTTACTCCCGCATAATTTCGAATTTCATCCACCCATCTCCCATGTGGTCTTCTTCTGGGTCTTTTCCTGTCCCTTGGAATCCAATGTAAATTTTCGGCTGTCCATCGATGGTCTGTCCTTCTGGCAGTATGTCCAGCCCAATGCCATTTCAGGGATTTAACTCTGATCATCATGTCTTCCACTCTTGTCATTTTTCGGATCCACGAGTTCTCTTCTTATCTTTCCTGGTTACACCAAGCATGCACCTCTCCATGCTACTTTGAGTTGTCTGCAGCCTTTGTATGTCTCTTTTAGTTAAGGTCCATGTATTTTCACCATACGTAAGCACTGGAAGGATGCCTTGATAAAACACTTTTCTTTTAAGACATAATGGCCTATTGCTCTTGAAAATTATGCTGTATCTTCCAAAAGCTCTCCAGGCAAGTTCTATACGCCGATTAATTTCTTCATCAATGTGACCCTCACTTGATATCTGCTGTCCAAGATAAACGTACGTATCTGTTATCTCCAGCTTTTCTCCATCAATCGATAAATCTTCATTTCTTGTAAAAGCATTGTATATATATATATATATATATATATATCATCATCATCATTGTCAACCATTATCAATCCATTGCTGGACGAAGGTCTCCCCAAGTTTCCTCCACAACGGTCTGTCTTGTGCCAGTCTCCTCCATGTCACTCCCGCATACCTTCGAATTTCATCCACCCATCTTCCATGTGGTATTCTTCTGGGTCTTTTCCTGTCCCTTGGAATCCAATCTAAAATTTCGGCTGTCCATCGATGGTCTGTTCTTCTGGCAGTATGTCCAGCCCATTGCCATTTCAGGGATTTAACTCTGATCATGATGTCTTCCACTCTTGTCATTTTTCGGATCCACGTGTTCCTCTTCTTATCTCTCCTGTTTACACCAAGCATGCACCTCTCCATGCTGCCTTGAGTTTTCTGCAGCCTTTGTATGTCTCTTTTAGCTAAGGTCCACGTCTCTGCACCATACGTAAGCACTGGAAGGATGCATTGATCAAACACTTTTCTTTTAAGACATAATGGCATATTGCTCTTGAAAATTATGCTGTTTCTTCCAAATATATTTATATATATATATATATATATATATATATATATATATATTATGATGAAAGATGTTTCCCCTTTACAAAATACTGAAACTGCCTGATTGATGACTAACAAGTTGTTGGACAAAATTCTGAGCGTTTTATAGCTGAAACCTTTAGAATTTTATAAAGGAAATTCTGTGATTTCAGATATGTTTTTATTTATTTTATAATAATAACAATAAAGGAAGATCTTCTGAAGAATCGTTTGAAGAATCAAACAGTGCGCGTTAACCACAACACCTTGCTGAGTGTTCATTTTTTCGATTGGGGCGGGGAGAGGTTAACGACCACCATGAGCAAATCAATTTTCCATAAGCAGTCCGTAATTTAGAGACCCTGTTTTAAGGGAAGGGGAAGAGTGAGTGCCATAAATCAAATATGCCATTTATGCTTTGGCTTAGATTCGAATCTGGACCCATCCCCGTCCAATGGTTTGAAGCAAACACTTCGTGCCACTTGGCCATCGACGTTGACCTTGCTGATTGTGTCTCCAAAAAATGAGAGCCATACTTCTTACTAAAGAGTGCCCTAGAATTTGCATCGTGGCATTCACGTCAGAGGTTTTCATTGCGATGTTAGATGCTCTGTGACATGCTCTACTACTGTGCCTCATTAGTATCACCCCAAAAGAAGAATACATCATCGTGATACTACTTTTATGTAGGAGTGTATATAAAAACATCCCTAGAAACGAAATATAACGTCGTAATAGAAACGGATGTAGGATAACTCATAATGTCCACGGCAGGTACACTAAGTAAAACTTATTCTACTTATTGAAACACTATTAGCAAGAAATGCATACTTTAAGGACTCATGCCACTGAGCTAACTTCATCAATGAGACAACAGATCTGAAAATGATGTGATTTATGTGTACATTCGGCTAGCGTTTGCTGTTTTTTCGAAGGTTGCAATCCTTCCGTTGATAGGAATCGAATAACAGCACTTTCTTCTTTCATTCACCTACTTGTACACAGGCTGCCTGCTACCGGCATTAGTACGATTTTCTATCTCAGATTTTGTAGTAGAACAAATTTTCGTGTACAGTGCACTTTTGAATAACTCATGTGTGAGGTCACACCCCTAATTTAATATTTCAAGTGTATGCGTACGGATATGGAGGACAATCATAGGTACCATGTAACGTACCAGGAGATGTGACGTACCTGCCAGAAGGACGCACACGACATAAAGGCAGATAGGAATCAGAATAAAAAAATGTCCGCGTAGCTCAATTGGTAGAGCAACTTGTTCCGGAATAAGCGGCCTAGGGTTCGAATCCCGGCGTAGACCAAAAAGGACGGAGAAATTTACTTCGTTATAATGGCGCCCGAACTATCCGGATGACCCGACCGTTCAAAATCTCGCATTGGTGTGATGTTATTTCCACACCGCGAGATAGGAAAAATAAGAGAATCCTTTCTCCAGCACTTCGAAAAAAAAAAAAAAAAAAAATAAGGGGGAGATGATGTAACGTACCAGGAGATGTGACGTACCTGCCAGAAGGACGCACACGACATAAAGGCAGATAGGAATCAGAATAAAAAAATGTCCGCGTAGCTCAATTGGTAGAGCAACTTGTTCCGGAATAAGCGGCCTAGGGTTCGAATCCCGGCGTAGACCAAAACGGACGGAGAAATTTACTTCGTTATAACCATTTAAACAGAACACACCTTAAACATGTACTGTATTTCCATCCAAACTTTAAGTTCGGGGCATTTGTGATATATGTAGACCCGTAGTTGGCAGTGCACCTCTATACGAAGAGGAGTGTTTTGTTTCTGCTTTGTTTTCGAAAGGATACGCCAACATTCTCTTAGTATAACTTTCTTCTACACAATGCGAGAAACAAAATTAATTTTGGAGCCACACAACTGCTTGACATCAATAATCTCATAAACCAAAGGAGTCTGATACGACTCGTCCAACGGCGATTGGTCCAACGACGATTGGTCCGACGACGATTGGTCCAATGCCGATTCGTTCAAAGTGACGATTCGTCCAATGGACAGTTGGTCCAAAGGTAGGATTCGTCCAATGGTACGATTAGCCCAATTCCGTCTGATCTTTCCGAAGAGTTACTCGTGCGAAACAAATCTCATCCGTTCCGATTCTGTCTTCTAGTAATCCAAAGAATGTAAAATAGTGACACATTCCGTGCCTAATATTGCGGTTATAGATCTCCTTTTTCGGAATCGGTTTTACTTGTTATACTGTTCACGCAACCGTATGAAGTTACTGATGTACGAGCCATTCAATCAACTTCTATGTTTCTCTCTGGCATTAAATAATAGCTAAGAGGCCAGTTTTCCTTTTCTGTCTGTAGCATGCAGTGGGGTTCGGCTAAGTATCAACTGGAAAACTGGAACGGGCTCGGACCTAGGTCTTTTTAACAGTTTTTATTCTATCAATGTGATATTCATAACCTTTACATATCAAATCAAGTTAATAATATTGCGCCTTTACCTACCCAGGCAGCACAGCCTTGCAATTTAAAGTAGGCCCAACACTGAGCCACCGTCTTCTATTCCCAAAAGACGGTGGCTCAGTGTTAGGCCTACGTTAAATTGAAGGCTGTGCTGCCTGGGTAGGCACTCAATATTAATTCATACGGCCTAGGCCTTTTTAACAGTTTTTATTCTATCGACTTCATATTCACAAAGTTTACACATCAGGTAAAGTAAATAATATTGCGCTTTTACTTAGGCACTTAATATCAATTCATACGCCTTAGGCCTAGGCCGTTTAAACAGCTTTTAATTCAACCTATGCCATATTCTTAACGTTTACATATCAAATCAAGTTAATAATATTTTGCCTTTACTTAGGCACTCAATATTAATTCGTAAGGAATAGGCCTTTTAGCAGTTTTTATCCTACCGATGCCATTAAGAAGTTTACACAACAAGTCAAGTTAACAACATTGCGCTGTTATTTTGGCACAACATATTAATTCACGGGCCCTAGGCCTAGGCCTTTTAATGATTTTTATTCTACCGATGTGCCTCGTAGAGATCTGAGGAATGATTCGTTGAGTGCCTTTTATTAGGTTTTATAACATGTTTACCAATACCAAATTTCTAAGTTGTAACTTAAAATCTTCTAAAAAGGCCCGCGGTTTAGGTGCCTTGTAAAGCGCGGAGAAATGATCCGTTGAGCGCATTTCATTAGGTTTTATGACATGTTTACAAATACCAAATATCTAAGCTTTAACTTAAAATATTCCAAAACGGCCCACGGCCTAGGTGCCATGCAAAGAGGTGAGAAATGTTCCGTTGAGTGAGTTTCACATGGTTTATAAAATGTTTACAAATATTAAATATATGTAAATCATTTTTAAGAAGATATAAAGTGGATAATAACTGGAATTATTATTCCTTTCTCAAAAATAAAATAAAAATACTGTTGGTAGGATGATATCATTGGACGAATCGGCATTGGACCAATCGTACACTGGGCGAATTGTCTATTGGACCAAACGGCATTGGACCAATTGTCTCTTTGGATGAATCGGCATTGGAAGAATGGACATTGGACGAATCGTCCGGGACCGAAACCAAAGACTAAAAGACTCTAATTAGGAAAAAATGCCATTATGTTCAGGGAAACCACCTAAGGTGCACCGTCGTTTTGAAGCATGAGTAAATTACATATTAGAAGGATTAGTATGAAAAGCAACAAAGTTAGAAATGATGTCACCGGATGAGTATAAATTCATGACAAACAATTCAGCTTGTATATGACGAAAATGGGCAAAATACTAGCTATTATTTAATAAGCGATATTACTCAGAGGCAAAGTCAGGTGATGCGCAACATATCGCCTCTCCTTGACAAATGTCACCCCCGCCTTCTTGTGGTGCATCTTGTTCCCACTAAAGGAACTCTGACGACCGCCAGTAGCGTCATAACTATACCACTGGGATTAGAGGAAATGCTATCCCACACTCACTAACCCGCTTGGCCAGCGTGGTGAGTTATGGCCAAACCCCTCCAAAATCACTCCACAACTTAAATCTTGGCCCTCAGTCTCCGGCAGCTGGAATGTACCTGGCCAAGGCAGCGGCCAGTGCGACATGAAGGCAGAGGGTGCTAAGAATAACCGGAGGACCGGACTAGGCTGCCACCTGATGCTGATCTGGGCTACGTATAACGGACGCTCCCTATCTTCTGATTCAAGGCTTCTTGAATTGGGAGAGGAACTACAAAGGATCAAGTGGGACATCGTTGGGCTGAATGAGGTAAGGAGAAAAGGAGATCTGATTGAACTTAAAAGTGGACATCTCTTCTACTATCGTGGGGAAGATACTAGCAGAACTAGTGGTGTTGGATTTATAATAAACAAGAAACTGAATGATAAAGTAGTAGAAGTTGAATGTTCCTCTGACAGAGCTGCACGACTCCTTATCCAACTCTCGAGAAGATACCAGGCTCAGATTAATCAAACTTATGCACCCACCACAAGTCATCCTGAAGAAGAAATTGAAGAATTTTATGAGGAAATTCGTGATTTAAATAATAAAGGTAAGCAGCACTTGCAGATAATTATGGGAGATTTCAATGCAAAAATAGGGCAACGGCAACAGAATGAAACTTCAGTAGGTAAATTCGGTCACGGCAACAGAAACCAGCGTGGGAATACTCTTTTTGATTTTGCAGAAGCCGAAAGGTTTTCATCATGAATTCCTTTTTCAAGAAAAAGCCACACAGGAAATGGTCATGGAGACATCCGAATGGGACGACAAGTGAAATTGATTTTATTATGTGTAACCAAAAATTCGTCATGGAAGACTGCAGTGTGCTGAACAAGTTAAACACAGGTAGTGACCATAGATTGGTGAGATGTAAGATGCACCTCTACATTAAACTCGAACGTGGCAAGCTCATAAGACAAACAAAATGTATTGACATAACCAACCATAAAAAGCACCATAATACCTTCAAGTTGTAACTGAGGAACAGATTGTCTGCTTTAGGAGGCCTAACATCGGAAGAAATGGACACGTCTGAAGTTAACAGAGAACTCACCAAAGCTCTTATGGAAGCAGCAACAAAAATAGGTGGAACTAAGAAGAAGTTACATATGAAGAAAATTTCAGGAAAAACAAAAATGTTGATGCAAAGAGAAGGGAGATGAGGACAAATAAAGACATAACTTCCAACGTGGAATATTTAGAGCTATGCAAGACAGTGCGAAAAAGTATCACTGAAGATGTAAGGAAATTCAATTATGAACTAGTGAGGAAAGCAATTGAAAACAACCAGAGCCTGAAGAGAGCAAAAGGACATCTCAGTAAGGGAAGAAAACAGATTACGGCTCTGAGAAAAGAAGATAATACTGTAACAAGAAATAGAAGCGAAATTTTGACAATGGTGAAAATTTTCTATTCAAAACTATATGAAAGGGGTGATACATCTATTCCATACATTACGACAGGTACCAGTGCCAAAGTCCCTCCAATCCTCTCTGTAGAAATTACAGATGCAATTGAGAACATGAAACTGGGAAGAGCTCCAGGAGAAGATGGAATTACCGTGGCAGCTGAAATCCGATGTTTAGATGACCATATCCCTGAAGTGAAAATACTATTTATGGTAGATAAATGAAGCGAATTAAACACACAGGAATCCCAGGAATAAAACCATTGTTAGAGAAGATATCGATGAACAGTTTGGGCACGTTGAAAGTAAGAGGGAAAGAAAAACGTAAATCGCAGCAAACCAGCCGTGCGATGAAGTTGTGCGAGGAGAGCTTGCCAAGCGACGTTTCGTGCGGTAAAGAAGTGTCCAAATGGAGCTCCAAAAATGTTTGGGTCGAGGAGGACCACACTGCTCCCCACGGCAAATCAGTGCGGCCCCTCCAAGAACCACACCACAGACCAGCACTCTACTGAACATTCAGGGCAGCACCCGAGAGAGCAGCATACTGTTCATAAGTGGCAAGAAGAGTGTCGAATTGGTCATCGCGGCGAAGACAAAAGGTAACATCACCTGCATAAGCAGATACAAGAAAACGGTGGTGCCGAGTACTAGAAATAATCGGTCCTACCGCAGGTAAGAGAGACGCCTGACTTGCACTCAAAAACGGCTCAAAGGCGAGAGCAAAGCTTTGTCCTGATAATGGACAACCTTGTCTGATAGCAGATCGAAAAGGAAACGTGGCCGTCAAAAATGTGGCCGTCCAAACGTGCGAATGGGCGCCCCGGTAAAGGCTAAGGATGAGAGAAACAAAGGCGGGGAAAAAACCAAAGTTACTTAATACGGCAGAAAGGTAAGTGTGAGAAACGTTATCAAAAGTGGATTTCTGGTCAAGATTGAACAAAGCTAGAGGTTCGGAATGTTTTAGTGCAAGAAAGGAAAGGTTATGAAGAAAGGAGATATTTTTAGAAATAAAACGACCAGGCACGGTATATGTCTGGTCGGGAGATACGAGGAACGGAAGAACAGAATTAAGGCTGCAAGAAAGGAGTTTAGTGAAGAATTTGTAATCCAGGTTGAGAATGGAGAGGGGGCGCCGATTCGATAAGTCCAGAAGGTCACCCTTCTTCAGCAGGATGATGACATGTGAACTGTAAATTCCGGTGGAAGTGCAGGAGAAGAAAGAGCACACGAAAAAGCGGCAGAGAGAAAAGGCAGTAATGACGGAAGAAAGGCCCGTTAGAATGACAGCGGGAGGCCATAAGGTCCCGGGGAAGAGTGAAGATTGAGGGAAGCAAAAGCCTCCTTCAATTCAGGCAAAAAAAATCAGCAATGAAAGGGGCGCAGAGAGAAGACAGGACCTAAGGGGGAAAAGAAAGGAGAGAAGAGGAAGAAAAGAAGATTCCTGCCCAACCGCTCGGAACTTCTCCTGAAAGAAAGTGACGGACATAAGAGCAGATGAGAGTTTTGTTGCCAGTAACGGTGCCATCAGGCAATCGCAGATGTCTGGTGGAAGTTGACGTGCGTCGCACGGATTCCATCTTCGAAAGGACTTCGAAAGAATGCGTCGATGGTGAAATACGAAGGAGCTGAAGACGACGGATTGCTTGCTGAGCAAACGGTTCGAGGCAGGCATGAAGTTCATCACGGGCGGAGGCATAGTGCGGGTCAGACATTGGCGTCGCGGAGAGGAGTCCTCGTAGGTTACTCACCTCCATCGAGCGAATGGTAGAAATAGTGAAAGAGAGTTGACAAACAAGCAAGAGAAGATCCCGTTTGACATCAATCCACAAACGCAACGCGCTTGGGGTCGTTGTGAGCAGCAGCTTCCGATTAGAAAGAAACGTCTGAAATTCCATTCAAAAGGAACGGTCTTGCAAGAGAGTGTCATCAAATGTCCAATGACGGCGCGTAGATGAAAGTGCTGGAGAGACACAAATTGATAATGAAACGGCAGAATGGTCGGAAGAAACAGTGGGTGAATGTCGAGCAGCAGTGATAGAAGGGAGTAAGGAAGCAGAAACATATATACGGCCCAACCGCACAGCAGTAGAACCGAACGTCGGCGGATTACACCATTACACCACGTAAAGGAAATGGAATCTTGATTTAGCCGTCTGAAGCAATCAACAATTTGAAAATCATCAAGGAGCTGAGGCAGCTGTGAAACCAAATTTGTGCGGTATTCGCCATGTGACGAATTTCTGTCAATAAGAGGCTGCAGCGTACAGTTCAAATCCCCCCCCTCAGAGATCAAAAAAGTCCCCGGGAGAAATCGCTGCAATCGCTGCACAAATATTACGGAAAAGAGGAGCAACATATATTTCATCATGCGGGATATATACATTAAAGATGTGAAAAATGACATCATGCGCACAAAAAGTAAAACACTGAAAGAGATTTTTTTTTTGATTGGAGGTTTAACGACCACCGTGAGCAACTCAATGGGCTATAAGTAGTCGCCCGTCCCTAATTTAGGGTCACTGGTTCCAGGGAAGGGAGAGAGCCAGTGCCGTAAGACAAACACAACATCCATGCCTCACCGGGATTCGAACCCGGACCCCGTTCGGACGAATGATCAGAGGCCATCGCTTAGACCACTGCGCCACCGGGGCGGCCACTGAAAGAGATCAAGGTGCAAATTTGTCACAGAAATAGAAGTAAGCTCAGTCAAAAGACGATGGCGCACACCTATAGGTATACCACCATACCGCGAAATGCGATACGAGTGGTAAAAGGTGTACGGCCAGCGTCTCCATAGTTGAGTGGGAGTGTCATCAGAGCACTGAGTTTCC
The DNA here is from genome assembly GCA_039090855.1 of Macrothele yani. NCBI lineage: Eukaryota > Metazoa > Arthropoda > Arachnida > Araneae > Macrothelidae > Macrothele > Macrothele yani. Next base: position 85,541,628 of record CM076998.1, on the reverse strand, counting down.
TGGAGAAGGAGAACATCTCCACCAGCGGCAGAAGTGTCCTCATAAACGAGAGAGTTCAACAATGGTGTCGCGAACCCGCGACAATTCAAGGAAGTCACAGTGAAAATGCCAAGTCTCTAGTGGCAGCGGCAACCTTGTCCAAAGGGGAACGGAAGTTGTTGTACCGCCATTGGATGCACTTCTGAGTGGCAGCAACCTCAGCAGATGGACTCTTGATATTATTGTAAAGAGTTAACAGTTGTACCAGTTGATTCTCAACTGCTAGGTAGCTACCTTCAAATCGGTTGACATAGGCGGGTAAATTAGGAAGAAGAGTCTTGACACAAGCAAAGTCGTGCAATTCGTCATAAATGAGACGAGTGTCCGGAAACACATTCATGTGAAGGCGTGCGGAAAAATCCTCAAGAGGCAGGAAGTAGATGACTGGCTTGGAAGACTTGACAGTGCGACTCGAAGCAGTTGATTCAACAGGCTGAGTCGGAGGGGGCTGAGTAGATTGGCCAATTTGTCGCCGTCGTTTCGAAGCGCCGCGAGGAGGTTTGGCTTCCCTTTTGTCAAGACGGGTCCGGAGGTAGCTCTCCGTCCCATCACTCATCGCATGGTCGCTCACGTTTTGATAGGCTGTGTCTTCAGCGGCTGAGGTCTAGGTATCAGACTGGTCAGTCGCAATGGACTCAGCAACTGCTGTAGGGTCCGCAGGAACACGAAAAGGTGTAGAAGAGTGTAAAACTGGGTAGTGTTCCTTGGAAAGAGAAGGTGGAACAACAATTGACGCAGAAGTTGCCACCGAAGGTAGATTGTCCGCAGCAACCGCCGTCGGTTACGGATCGCTACCAGGATCGTGATGAGAAGGCGTCGGTGAGACGGGCGAAACAGACTTTGGTGTAGCAACTGGACACTGCTTATAGTAGTGACCAACCTGGTGACATTGACTACAATGGAATTCCGTTAGGAAGTTTGTTTGCCTGAACTGCTCCTTGCACCGAACAGTGAAGTGTGTTGGAAGCCGTTCGACTGCTTTTTGTGATAGAAATATGACCCTCTCAACACGGCGAACCCCCTGGATCGAAGCATGTCGTGGACCACGTAATTGGTCGTTTCGTGTAACAAGATGCGTTTGTATGCCTCCAACTACCCGACCAACCGAAGATAAAACAGCATACAGCATGAGATTTGTCACTTCCAACGAGACCGGGTAGAAAGAAACGTTAATGGGTATCTGGGCCACCGGTTCTGCAGAAAGATGTCTATCACCAATTGTGAGGCCAGATGTTAGGACAGATTTCGCCATTTCAGCCGTACCCAAATAAACGACCGCAAGTCGTCCTCTTCGATACAATAGCGGAATAGATTGAGATGGGAAGTGTCCGGAAGGGCTTGGAAATGGACGCATTTTGCAAGATTCTCAGTTAAAGCTGTGCCAGCAGGAGAGCTGGCTGGAATATTAAGCACGATATTATTGCCAGCTTGGGAAATGAAAGATTTCAGCTTTTCAGCGCCAACGTAACTATTCTTGTATGCTGGACGAGAGACTTTTGAGGCTGCAACAGAAAAACGAAGGTAATGACACGTTGGGCTCGGCAGTGCTACAAGAGGCTGCATTTCCACTGATGCCCATTGCGTCATCACCGATAGCGGAAGCCGGGAGATGTGACGTAGCCGGGGAAGGCAAATTAGCACCACCACGAGCGAACGCTTGCGTGGCAACACCCCCATCTGTGGCATCAGAAAAGGAAGAGAGATTAGGGGCACCGTCCCCACTGGAAGTCGCCATCTTTAATGGCGGCGCCCAGTAGCGAGCTTGGCCAGCTTGGCCAAACGTAAACAAGATGAATTACAACAAAATAGGCACTCACCGCCCTAGGAACGAAGCAAAACGAAGTACGATACCTTTATACTTAAGGTGAACGTGAAATTAAGGAACGAAGAGTCCAATAACACACCTAAATCACAAGAAAATCGCAGAGCAAAAACACGAGGCAACCCTACCAACACTTTTGGCCATTCCAATAAACATAACGATGCTAATCTGTGACCGGTGAGAAAAAGTTTTTTTGGACAAGCGGTTTGCGTCTTCGGGAATCTGGAAGAACAACACTTGTTGTAGAATGAAACGCGTCAAACCAAATTTCGAATAAATAATTAAGGAGTATAACGGTGCCAAAAATTATTATACAGTTATCCTGAATCGTCAAATCCAGTTCTACAATAAATCACTGAAATTTAATCACTAACTATAAATTTCTTGTCACCCCCTTTTTTATTTATTCCGTTACGCTTCTTTATTTTCAAGTTCCGGAAATAGACAACACAAAACTTCCTTGGAAATTTTTGATAAAATGAACATAAAAACTAGGTTCCCAAAATTCAGAAAGAGACTTAATATGTACAGTTATGCTCGTTTCCTTTCTTTTTTTCTTTTTTTTATGTTCCCGTTAAAATTTGAAGCAGATTTTGGATGGCAGCGGTTTAGTGTATTCGTGTAAGTCACGAAAGATGGCAGCACATTAAACTAAGACAAGAAATTCCCGCATTGCCAATAACTTCCGCAAATGACCGAAAGAGTTTCGCTTGGTTTAAAAAACCAGTTTCGTATTTTTTGACGTTCTGCTGGGACTACAACTAATAATTATTGGAGAGGCGAGAGTCTCATCCACTCTTTTCTAATTCTAATGCACCATAAATTCCATATGCATTCTCGATCCTGCAAAAATAAATGCTATTTAAATTTGTTTATCACTTTCTGTTATGTTGCTTCATTTTTTTTAAATGACTTCAGTTTAAAAAAATTATCCGCATCCAAAAATGTCTTCCGCATGCATTCGTGGGAGCATTTATCTATACAAAAACTGCTTGGTGCGCGAGGAAATATGTAAGATTACAGTGGAATACGGAACCAATAGGAATTTGGAGTAGGGATGCCTTTAAAAATACAAAATATTAGCGATAAACAGATTAGTCCAGAAAAACTAAAAAACAAAGACACTGAACATTTTAAAGAGAAATTGAAAATTCAATCAGCTGTTTTTGTTATTTTCTGGTTTTTATCAATACTTATTACTAATCATTTCCTTTTAATTAAAATTGCTCAATTTGAGCAATTTTATATAAAATAATATTGCATGGAACGATATGAAGAGTTCATTCATTGAGTTTTGCAGCTCTATTTTACTGTACGATAAAATCGTATCGCAAAATAAGAAAGAAAATCCCTGTTGATAATACAGTATGTGTTTGTCATATTGAATAGATGTAACTAACGCAGTCATATGCATTCCCTGCAGCTACTACGCCGCTTTCCTGAAATCGTAGAGTTGTTGAAGGAAATTTCTTTTGTGTTTCTCATAAGGAATCAGTGAATGAGCTCAGGCAATAACTTTTATTGTAGGCTAGGTGGGGCGTTATTTAGTACAAATACCTTTTGTAACCGTATACCATTGCTTGTTTAATTTACTTATTTATTTATTTTTTTGCTGATTTTCTTCGTAGAAGGGCTCTCTTAACCCAAGCAGGAGCCATTCCCGATCACAAGCGCATCAAACCCTTGGAACCGGTTTAACACTTTAGGACATTTCCGTTTTATAAATATGCCCAAAGTTGTGATCCAGTGCATTTTTTATAAAGTCACTTTTTGTTCAAGTAAATTGCGTTGCTTCAAAGGTGGCATGTGTTTCGGAGCTAGTTTGGATGTGACGCTCAATCTTCTCTGATGTAACACACCCACGCCTAGGCTTTCCCATGTGAATATCCGCGTCGTATCCTGAGAAGTTATTTTAGGATGGGGGGAATGTCAGTTTCTCTCGCAGCACACTTTAGGAAACATGATCTGTGACCATTAAAATATATCCAACTATTCTTAATAATGTTATTTGGGTTCTTAATAATACGTTCAATCTTCTCTTAATAATACGCTCAATCTTCTCTGATGTAACACACCCACGCCTAGGCTTTCCCAAGTGAATATCAGTGTCGTATCCTGAGAAGTTATTTTAGGTCAGTCTCTATCGCAGCACACTTAAGAAACATGATTTGTGACCATTAAAATATATCCAATTCTCTTAATAATGTTATTTGGGTTCTTAATAATACGCTCAATCTTCTCTGATGTAACACACCCACGCCTAGGCTTTCCCAAGTGAATATCAGCACCGTATCCTGAGAAGTTATTTTAGGATGGGGGGGGGGGGGGTGATGTCAGTCTCTCTCGCAGCACACTTTAAGAAACATGATTTGTGACCATTAAAATATCTCCAACTATTCTTGATAATGTTATTTGGGTTCTCAATAATACGCTCAATCTTCTCTTAATAATACATTCAATCTTCTCTGATGTAACACAACCACGCCTAGGCTTTTCTAAGTGAATATCAGCGTCGTATCCTGAGACGTTATTTTAGGATGAGGGGAATGTCAGTCTCGTTATAGCAGCACACTTTAAGAAACATGATTTGTGACCATTAAAATATCTCCAACTATTCTTGATAATGTTATTTGGGTTCTCAATAATACGCTCAATCTTCTCTTAATAATACATTCAATCTTCCCTGATGTAACACAACCACGCCTTAGGCTTTCCCAAGTGAATATCAGCACCGTATCCTGAGAAGTTATTTTAGGATGGGGGGGGGGATGTCAGTCTCTCTCGCAGCACACTTTAAGAAACATGATTTGTGACCATTAAAATATCTCCAACTATTCTTGATAATGTTATTTGGGTTCTCAATAATACGCTCAATCTTCTCTTAATAATACATTCAATCTTCCCTGATGTAACACAACCACGCCTAGGCTTTCCTAAGTGAATATCAGCGTCGTATCCTGAGACGTTATTTTAGGATGAGGGGAATGTCAGTCTCGTTATATCAGCACACTTTAAGAAACATGATTTGTGACCATTAAAATATCTCCAAGTATTCTTGATAATGTTATTTGGGTGATGTAATTATGTCATTTTGATGATCTTTAATAATGTTACAGGAAGATGATAGTGTTATCAGGATGATCTGTGAAACGATAACCTAATTCAGGAGTTAGCAAAAGCTCATTTCCATTGTGAAGCTTATAAATCCGTGGTCGATATATTCTAAAATCTAAGTAATTTACCCAACACTTACTTTTACAGGGCATAGAATTTTCGACATTTATGCAAAAACACATCCAGATAAAAATGCATACGCTATGTTGAATGGAATATAAAAAAGTTCTTCTTCCCAAAATTTTAGTAGTACATAAACTTAATAGCTTCAATTTAAAGCTACAATTGGAGTACTATTCCAATTAGAAGCTTAGATATCGTTGAAAAAAAGGGCTTAGTTACCTAATTCATTGCGACCCAAAAACATATATTTTTGTTAATAATCTGTCATTTTTATTAATAATGAAAATCATCAGGAAGATTTCATGTTTTATTAATTTAAGAAAAATTTGCACCTTAAAAAGAAAGAAATTAGTAAAATAAAAAGAAAAAAAACGTGAGTGAAGCTCTAGTAGAATGCAAAGCTGAAATATCTTACATTTTTAATGTAATAATTTGTAAATGTAAAAACATTTCGGACCCAGTCCTAAAACTTTAAATTATCTCAGAATCCATTTGTACACCTTGGGTACTACACTACACTTCCGTTAAAACACAGGAAGCTAAAACATTTTTTTTTACATTAAATATGATTCCCATAATCCCATGCACGTCCTATATTATAGCAGAGAGATATTTGTACTTAAACGTATTGTTGGAAATGTAAATAAAAAAGTCATATAAATGTCAGGAAATCATCTAAAATGGCATGGACAAAAGAATAAGCTTTTTGCTTTTAATTTTCAGTAAAACATCCGTTAGCAGCCACCCGATTTTCAGCAATGCCAAGTGATGGAGAAAATTCCGCATGGCCACAAAATGTTTTTCATTTTAATTTTCAGCAAGTAAACTTTCCAGCAGCCACTTTATTTACAAATATTGTTGAACATGTTTTTAATTTATTTAAGATTTGATGAATTCGGTAAGTTCAGGTGCAGCAAAAAATAGACACACATTAATAATTAACTTTTATTACTTTTTGTTAAGTACAAGTAAATATTACATTTGAAAGACATTTTAAACTTCAAAGGACACACTCCTCGTTTTGCTTTTGAAAGAGTACTTCAAATACATCGAGAAAATTGAATGTGTATAATTTGTTTCCTGTCTCTTCTTGTCAATCTAAAAAAAAAATAATTATATAGACCGTTTCAGAGATTTCAGTTAATAAAATTAGTAAATTTGCTTATGCAGGATATGTTTCTAGGAAACATAAAAATAAATCACGTAATTTTTAAGGCATGGTGAACCTCTCCTGTTTCCTTTAAATTTTCATTTCCTTAATTTTGAATTAATGTGAATCTAACTAATATGCATAACATAAGGTTTCTTCAAAATTTCTCGGGATGCTTTCCGCAGAAAGTCTTAGAATGCAGAAGAAATTTACAAATGAAAAAAAAAATAGCGAAAAAGTCATGGTTGTTTATAAACGTAATTTTTTCCTTGGGGGAGTCAAGGCAATTCTTGGAAACAGTTTCTCCGTAAGTGTCTCAAAATTTGGATATTTTAAGTGCATAACAAACGTGTTTTGTTATGTATTACTCTAAAACCATTGCTGATAATGAACAATGACGAACAGCCCATCGTATGGCGTATTTTTGATAAAATGCTGTCTCTGAAATGAAAATATCTCTTTTATTTCAAATTCTTTTAAATATCATAAAACTTTTTGCTGATACATGAATAACGTTATATAATGAGTTCTACAGAACGACAGCATTTCGCCGTGGTTTTGCTTTCTTACAAAAAAGAAACACAGTCAAAAATATATGCGTGTGTTGTCATCAAGCTCTAGGTTTTACCTCTTTGAACTTCATAGCGACTTCATTAAGCCCCCAACTCTTATTTGCCAATGTATTGTAAGCTTGATCTAGCATTTAAATTTAGCAAAGTTATGGTTCCAACAGAAACACTTAGCCAGTCTTTCCTTGGAATCTTAGAACCCAATTCACGCTTTGTCCACTTAAATCAATGTTCTTGCAGTCACATTTTTAAAAAAATAAACCACTTTCATTGCAGATATAATTATACTTCAGCTTGTAGGATCTGGATATTGTTAAAAGTTTTTGTTTTCATGAGAATATTTTTTCGTCGATGACATCTTTTGATTCACCACAGATTTGTTGCAGAGTTGTACCATGATGGTTTTTAAAACTAACTAGCCATCCATTATATGCTCCAAAATCCCTTTCCAGATGGTTCAGAAGTTTTCTCTGCAATTTCGTTCATTAAAGTTCCACTAGAAAACAGAAAATACACTGCTGGCCACGCAAAAAGCAACACCAATAAGCAAGCATCCGATTGGCCTGAAATTCGCAGCATGTGTCGCCCGCGAGAGGATATGTAAACGATTAGCATTGCAGGGCATATGCAAATCACGTGCGCCCGGCACGCCACCGAGGAGCACTATAAGAAGGGTGCACAGAAGGCGGGGTGTAAGTAGTGGAAGTGTGTTGTGCTGCCGGACTTGTGCGTGGGAAGCTTCCTGATGCCTCGTCGCAGAATACGGCAGTCATTCTAGCACGTTTCGGAGTTCGACCGAGGAGGAATAGTGGCTTATTGCGACAGCGGTTTATCGTACCGAGACATCGGCGCCCGTGTGGGACGACATCCAGCCACAGTGAGGCGAGTATGAACTAGGTGGATGCAGGAGGGACGGACGGACCGACGTGCGCGGTTGCCGCAGCCGTGGCACACCACCGAACAAGCGGACTGCCATGTTGTGCGGCGGTCATTGACGGCTCGCATCGCCACATCACGAACGTTAGCGCAGGAATTAGGGTGTGTTGCGCAACAACCTGTGCCAGCACGTACCGTTCGACGTCGTCTGCAGGAGAGGGGACTTGTCGCACGGCGCCCATTGCTCCAATTACCATTGACGTTACACCACCGGCGAGTGCGGCGGCAATGGACCGTTGAACGCCGCACCTGGACTACTGAATGGCACGACATTGTCTTCTCCGACGAATTCCGCTTCTGCCTGCAACAGCATGATGGTCGGATCCGCGTGTGGCGGCACCGCGGCGAGAGACTGTATGACGCCTGCATTATGCATCGCCATGCCAGTCCATCGCCTGGCGTTATGGTTTGGGGCGCAATTGGATATGACAACCGCACCCCTCTGGTACGCATCGCCGGTGCACTCAACAGCCACCGCTACATCTCCGACGTTTTGGAGCCTGTAGTCCTCCCTTACCTGCAGGGCCTGCCAGCGGCCACGTTTCAACAAGACAATGCGCGCCCGCACGTGGCACGCATCGTGCAACTATTTTTCACTGCCTACCAGGTGTCACTGCTACCGTGGCCCACCTGTTCTCCCGATATGTCGCCCATCGAACACGTCTGGTCGCTGATCGGCAACCGAGTGGCCCGGCAAGCACCACCCGCGGCTACGCCTGATGAACTGTGGCAACGTGTGGCAGCAGCCTGGACCGACATACCCCAAGCCCACATTCAAAGCCTCTTTCGTTCGATGCCGCGGCGTGTAGCTGCTGTTATTGCCAGCCATGGGGGCCACACGAACCATTGATGTCGGCGTGTTCCGAAAGTTTCACGGGCCTGTAAGCTCAATCGTTTCATCTTTGTATCTGTTGTTATGTGTCCAGTAAATCTGGCTTTTCTATCTCGTGTCCTTGGTGTTGTATTTTGGGTGGCCAGCAGTGTATCTTGAACTTTGCTCATATATTTTTTATAGAGCCATTTACCCAAATGTTTCTATATTTATATTACGCCTTCATTTTATCTTCGAGAGAGAGCATATGGTTACTTTTGTTCGATATCTTTAAAAAGGAGTGGTCTTACAGCTATAAAATTGCTTTTCTGTCAAACAATATTAAGTTTCAACGTGCAAGTATGTAAAAACTGTTTATGAGGAAAGCATCCCCAGCAGAAAAAGTTCAAACAAAAAAGCCAGGGAACTGAACTTCCCTACGTCGAGGGAGCAGATAACAAGAAGCGGAAGCGAACTTTCATTCATTTTCTTTCTAGGTTACCCCTGAGCGCGATTAATAAAGATTAGCACGTAATCTTCATTCTCTTCCCTATACTCCTCCCTCATTCCTGTTGTCTATTTACACCTTTTAATCACTTCTGACCTCCGAGATAGCAGAAGTTAACAGGAGTGTGCTACTCCCTTATTTTGTTCACAAATAAAAATGAATTTGGAGGGACAGCTTTGCTTTCATTTTGGTGCGTATACCGAGACTGCAGCTATTTAGCACACGTAGATACGTCGAGCCTTCAAGAAAGAGTGAAGGGAAGGGAATTATTTAATTTTCAGGGACACTTCACTGACAACTTTCGTTTCAGAAGGGGATGTAACGCTGACCGGCAGAAAAATCCTATTTCACACTTTTTCGGGCAGCTGTTGTCGTCTGTTTCTTTTAATGGATCATAACGCTCTCCTGCACTGCGATCCGCTTGTCGATTATTTCCTGCATAGAAGCGATATTCGGCGTATGGTCTGACCAGCCAAATCTCTGGACCTGAACTCTATAGAGCATACCTGGGATGCTTTGGGACGACGTGTAGCAGCCCGTCAGCTCCCCACAGAACCCTAACCGAGATACGCACTGCCCTCATGGAGGAATGGAATTATTTGGCTTCACAGTTCATTCGTTGGGCAAGACCGAAAGATGTGGAAGCTTTCTGAAGCGAAAAAGGATTCTTAATAGTACTAATAAGGGCAAAATAATGATGCCTAGAGGTTGACGGACGAACAGAGTAATACATATTATAAGCACGTACATTTTTTTTTTTTTTTTGAGGACATGCTAAAACTATCCAGTTGTAAAAATGTTCATTCAAAAATTGAAATTACATGTGGATCGAATATAAGTCGTACATAAATGAGCAAACTGTAAATAAATGCACCTTTCTTCATTTCTTCGGAAAGGACGTAAATCCATGGATTCTCATTATTAAAATTCATTCTCACAAAATTGGAGAAATGCATAAACAAAATGAGAATACACATTCTTTTAATAAAATTATTTATTTAATAGCTTATTTGTTCAAACAGAAGTCATCGCCCTTTCCACGTTTTTATAAGTGAGTCACGGAAAAATCCTCATCGGCCGCCACCGGGAATCGAACCCAGGGTCTTCCAGTTACGCGCCGGACATGCTTCCACTGCACAACAGCGGCCTAGAATTTCTCCAGACTCACATACGACTAACTGCCAAGCCACTTGGCAGGTTGTTTCTTGGAGCCCCGCACAATGCTGGAAATTCACCAAAGATGGTAAGCAGCAACTGAACAAATAACTAGCAGGTGAATGAATAATTAATACAGACAAGTGACGTGGACCAGGAACATCAAACAGAAGTACCTCTCTTTCCACGTTTTTTTTTTTGCTGGGCTTCGAGAAGCAACCTGGCAAACCGCTTGGCAGTTAGTCGTATGTGAGTTTGGAGGAATTCGAGGCCGCTGGGATGCAGTGGAAGCATGTCCGGCGCGTAATGGAAGAATCTGGGTTAGATTCCCGGTGGCGGCGGATGAGACTTTTTTCGTGACTCACTTAGAAAAACGTGGAAAGAGCGATTACTTCTGTTTGATGTTCCTGGTCTACGTCACTTGCCTGTATTAATAGCTGATTTGTTTTCAGTTTTAGTTTGGTATGAAAAATCTCTGGACAAAACTTTTCAACAGTTGCTGTAATTGCTTACACGATACCTAATATTTTTCTATGCATCTATTTTATGTTCCTTAAAGAGAAGAAGCTGTTGACAAAACTGATCTTCAGGGGAAGTAGGATTGTAGGAATATAATAAAAAAAATTATTCGCGAATTCGAAAAGGATTTCCAGTAACTCTTTCAGTCCCGCAGAGATTTTGGAATGCATTCATAAGTACCGAAACATTTATTTTTCTAAAGTGATCAAGAAGTTTTAATGATAAAATACAATTTTCATGCAAAAGATAGATACTCTGGTACATTATTGTTGATTCATTTTTGTTTGTTCGTGCGTGCGCACTGGTCTTTATGTGTATTTCAAGCAAAAGTAAAAACGCTGTGATGCGTATCACGCGATCAAACAAAAGATCAAATACTCACTGACACAAGCAGCTTCGCACACTTCCTTTCCCTGGAAGTTATTTTCATTTCCAGCACATCCACCGTAATAGAAAAGTTCACATTCCCCAGTTTGCTTGTTGTAGTAATAGCGTGGAAACAGACCCCTGCATGGACCGACTTCTTTCTCTTCGTCACAGGCAGATGAAGCTAGGAGAGCTAATGAAATAATTAAAATAGTAGCCTCTAAGTCATTCTGAAAGCACAAAATTGGAAGAAGGGAAAACAAAATGTATCAATTAGACTGAAGTGCCAAAACTCATGGGATAGCAGTATGCAAACTTTAAACTGGCGCTGCCAACGTATAAAGCATCGACGCACGTCGCGAATTTTATCAATTGCGAGATGTAGTCTTGTGAGTCAGGTTGAACAAACTCCAGTAGAATTATGGCAAGCCGACGTGAATTATCGGAGATTGCACGACGCATAGTAGTGGGAGCCAGACGGATGGGGCATTCAATTTCGATCCGTGCTAACATTCAACATTCCTCGATACACGGTGTCACGTGTGTTACGAGAATACCTCATAAAAAGCATTATCCTCCACCGTGGACAGCGCATTGGCCGATCAAGGGTGCTGAATGACCCCGACCAGCGGCGTCTGACCAGGATTGTCCATGCCAACAAATAAGCGGCATTGGCTCAAATAACATCCACATTTAATGCAGGAGATATCAGAGACATATCCATCAGGGCAGTAATTTAGCGTTCATGTGGTATAGGAGCAGACGACCCACCAGAGTGCCTTTGTTAACACCAGGACATCGAACACAGTGCTTCACCTAGGCCCATGAACACGGTAATTGGACCCTGAAAGAATGGCAACAGGTGGTGTGGTCCGAAAAGTCACGCTTCCAGTTGTTACGAGCTGATGGTAGAGTCAGGGTGTGGCTCAGACTCCATGACGCCATGAACCCAAGCTGTCAACAAGGCACTGTGTAAGCTGGTAGTGGTTCCAAACTGTGTAGGATGCTTTACGTGGCACGGTTTGGGTCCTTGGGTCTTCGCAAACACGTCCTTAACCCGTAATCGCTTTCTTGCTCTGCTGAGTGACCATTTGCAGCCATTCATGGACTTTATATACCCCAACAACGACGGGATTTTCCAGGCGGACAATGCCCCATGTGGCCCAAGTTGTCCAGAATTGGTTAGAAGGGCATTCTGGACAGTTCCTACGGATGGTGTGGTCACCACGTTCGCCCGACATGAACCCAATAGAACAGTTATGGGAAGTGATCGAAAGGTCCATTCGTACGCAAGATCCTGTACCTACAAATGCCTGGTAACTGCGGGCGGCTGTTCAGAAGCTATGGTTCAATATCTCTCCAGATGCCTTCCGGCTACTTGTGAAATCGATGCTACGCAGAGTTGCTGCACTTTGCCGGGCTAGAGCGAGTCTTATATGATACTAGGTATATATATCCCATGACTTTTTGCATTTCGCTGTAGTACAGCTCAGCCAGGAAGTGTAATCTCTAACACAGAATTTTTGATTTTTAAATAAGACAGGAGCTGGCTGATGGACCAACTTCAGTTTTTGTATATGTGCGTGAGAAGTACGCAACATCGAACTTAAAACACTTTAATGGGTTTTAAGATAGATATACCCCGTTTTGTGTGTTTTTTGGCGGGAGGCGTAATGAAGCGGGGAATTTGAAAACTGTCTTGCGACAACATACAGATACAAACAGAAAACTTATACTCGCCGTTGGGGGCTCATCTAAAAAAATTCGGGCAGGTGTAATATTCTTAGACTTTAAGAACGTAAATATATGTAAAAATGTCAGTTTACTTGTAGAACACTAACATTACGTGAAGCTTGATTAACTGACGTACTTGATTCGTTTTAACTGAAATCCATGATAGCTTAAAATTTATGACCTTAATTTGGCACAAAAATCTGACTTCAGTAACATACACACTAGAGTCAAAAAAAATATCACCACTCCTGATGTAAAAAGAAACAGTAACCAGCAGCCAGATGGAGTGTGTAGCAACATATGCAAATCATGTAAGGCATTTAAAAGGACACGAACTCGCTGACGGAAGGCAGTTTCACGTGAAAATGGAAAACGGACGTGCCCTAACAGTGTTTGAAGAAGGAATGATTGTTGGATACAGATTAAAGAATGGTAGTATTACAGAAACGGCCAGTATTGTGTGCTGTTCACGTGGTGCAGTTGTTAAATTGTTCCAGGAATTGGAAGAAAACTGGCAAGACTTGCAGTAGTCGGGATAATAGTGGACACCTACGAAGCACTGACGACCGTAGGCAGCGACGGCTAGTCCTACTAGTGCGATCCAATAGACGGACTACAGTGGAATAACTGGGCAGAGCATCCAATGCAAGGACATCGAGGATCGTATCGCAGACCACAGTTAAACGAACTCTGCTCTCTATGGGACACCAGAGCAGCCGTCCGCTCAAGGTACCCATGCTGACGGCCAGACATCAACGATTATGGCGTGAATTTGCGTCTAAGGGGAGGCATTGGACCATCGAACAGTGGAAGAAAGTCGCCTTTTCAGACGAATCACGTTTTCTTAATCTTGTGGATACCGATGGAGAGTACGGCGAAGAACTGCTGACAGAAATCATCTCGACACGATCCACGAGAAGAAACAGGCAGGATGTGGCAGTGATCGTGTGGAGTATGTTTCCGAAGGGAATCACTGGGAACAATCATCTTCCTTGATCGCACGATGAACGTCTCTAGCTATCTATCAATTGTGGCGGAACAGGGGCTCCCGTTCCTGATCACTGTATACCCCGCCTCCAGCAAGATAATAGCTTGCCATGTTGCAACGCGTATGCGAGAATGGTTTTAGGAGCATTCCAGTGACTTTAGCTTACTATCTTCGCCACCGTACTCACCTAACATCAATCCCATTGACTATCTAAAGGAACTATCTTGACCGTCAGGTTCGACGTATGGATCCACCACCGATGACTTTTGATGATCTGCGGAAAGTTCTGGTGTCTTAGTGGCATAGAATGCCTACAGCAACGGCATGAGTATGATATATGGCGTAACACTGAATCAATACCACGCAGTATATATGTGGTATTGGCGGCACGAGGAGATCATACCTCATACTAACAGGTGGTCATAATTTCTTGACTGGACTGTGTACCTAGAGATTTGATGAAGACAAATACACTTGCAGAAACTTCAACGTTTACTCAGTTCTTTACGCACTTTAAGAAGTCAGCACATGTCACACTGTTACTTGTAAGGTGTAATATTCTTAAAATATACTGGCGTGCAAAAATTAAAGACGAGACGGTTTTTCGAATGTAACGTCGTGCAGAAGTGCTCCACATCGATTGAAATCATACCATAAGATCCCCAAGATGTAAGAATATGGGACAAGTGAGCAAAACCGTCCAAACAAGGAATCCAAAGGATACAAAGGCACTTTATTGAAAAGGTAGCTTCGAGCACAACTGGACAGAAGACAGAAACGTCCATGTGACACGCGGCTGCCAAGAAAAATCAAGTCTTTAGTAGGGGATATGATCACCCCTGACCGCGTTGCAGGATTTACAACGTCTGTCCATGCTGAGGATGAGGTTGTGAAGGAGCTGTTGAGGCATCGCGACCCATTTGTCTTGTAGCGCCAATCGCAGCTGCGGAATCGTTGCTGGCGGCTGGTGACGTGCTGCCAAGCGTCTCCCGAAAAGGTCCCACACGTGTTCGACTGGATTTATGTCCGGGGACCTTGCGGGCCAATCCATGCGTTGAATATCTTTACTCTCCAACAGCTCTGCGACAGCCACTGTACGATGAGGTGTAGCGTTGTCGTCCATGAAGAGGAACTCAGGACCCACAGCACGTCTAAATAGACGCACGTAAGGCAGCAGAACCTCGGTACAATAGCGGACACTAGTGACCGAACCTCCTTGGAAGATGTGGAGGTCAGTACGGCTACCAAGCATGATGCCGCCACAAACGAGAACTTCGCTACCTCCAAACCGGTTACTTTCGATAATGTTGGAGGTGTGATTGCGTGTTCCCCGCTCTCTCCAGATGTGTATACGTCCAGAATCGCTCGTCAGACTAAATCGGCTCTCATCCGTAAACAGAACTCGACCCCATTGCTAATGTGTCCAGTTCTTGTGTTCCTGGTACCACAGAAACCGCAGTCTCCGATGAGCAGGTGCTAATGGCACACACCGTACTGGTCGTCGTGCAAATGAACCACATTTGTGCAGCGTCCTGGCCACGGTAAAACGCGATAACGGACGCCCAGTTGTCTGTTGCATGTGCCTTGCGATTTCTCCCGCTGTCTGCCGTCTGTCTCTTCTCGTCTGTAGGACAATATACCGGTCGTCCGCCGCTGTTGTTGCTCGTGGACGACCACTGCTAAACTCTCGGGAAGCTGTTCCTGTCGTTTGAAATGCTCTCCAAGCTCGTGAAATGATGCTGTGAGCGATACTGAACTCCTCGGCCACACTAGTCACACTTCGACCTTCTTCCAACTTCCCAATGACGCGACCTCTGGTAAAGTCATCCAGGTGTCGTCTACTATATTGCTTGTTGGTAATATCACAGGGTGGCAGCAACTCGACGTCGTTCAAACCGATGTACATCGTGCAATAGCTTCTTTCACCGAATTCCTGAGCGTACACCGCCCATGTGCTTTATACCATTCCGACACCCCCCTACGTCACGCTGCATATATGCGCATGCCCTACCGTGCCGGACCCTAGTCTATCTCACGAGTGGGTCTTTCGGTCCGTTCTGCCTGCTCGTTCCGCTGTTATGCTAATTTCTGCTCTTCGTCCTTAATTTTTGCAAATCAGTGTATAACAACTTTGGCAACAGATTAAATCTGTATGCTCGAAACAACATAACAATCAAAATTTTTAACAAGTTAGAACCTCAAAAATGATAGACTCAAAACATCAAACTAAAAACTCCAGATAATTAACATGAAACAGTAATTTTACGTAAATCAACTAGAAAGCATCGAATGACAGTTAGCTAGAACGCCACACTGCTCATACAAAGACAGCTTCGCAGCTCTTAAGTCAGCAAACATACGTGTATTGTAAACAACCCTTTTTATCTCCAGAGTTAGAAACGGGTAAAATATTTTGGACCTGGACCCAGTAGTCACATAATTGGACCCGTCCCGGACCTGACCCAGACAAATCTGCTTTGAACTATAAATTCGAATATATCGTCATCATCATCAGTATAAATCATTATCAATCCACTGCTGGATTAAGGTCTCCCTACGTTTCTTCAACAACGGACTGTCTTGGGCCAGTCTCCTCCATCCATCCATCTCCCACGTGGTCTTTTTCTGGGTCTTTTCCTGTCCTTTGGGATCAAATCTAAAATTTAGGTTGTTCGTTGTTGGTCAGTTCGCCCTGCAATATGTCCAGCACATTGCCGTTGCCGGAATTTTATTCTGATCATGATATCTCCCACTCTTGTTACTTTCCTTATCCACGAGTTCCTCTTCTTATCTTTCTTGGTTACATCACGCATGCATCTCTGCATGCTTCTTTTAGTTGTCTGCAGTCTTTGTATGTCTTTTTTAGTTAAGGTTCACATCTCTGCTCAGTACCTAAGCACTGGAAGGATGCATTGATTAAACAGTTTTCTTTTAAGACATAATGACACATTGTTCTTGAAAATTGTACTGTCTTCCAAAAGCTCTCCAACCAAGTTTTTTATGCCAAATAATTTCTTCATCAATGTGACTGTCGCTTGATATCTGCTGCTCAAGGTAAATAAAGGAATTGGTTATCTCCAGCTTTTTCCCATCAACTGGTAAATCTTCATTCCTTGTAAAAACATTGAAATTCGGTTTTGTCTTCTGAAAGTTCACATTTAATCCCATTTCTTCACTCTTCACAGCATATCCTGGATTATACTCTGCAAATCTGTAGTATTATTTCAAAGACCTCTGAAGGGTTCTTTGAAATATTTTTTTAAATAAAACGGAAATAAAACCGGGTCGAAATAGGGTGAGTAACACCTTGACGGGATCCGTTTGATCCGCAACGAATTGTCGACCCGGTGACCCGAGACCAGTGACCCGTTTCCAAATCTCTGCTTTTCACTTATGTCACCAAACCTCCGACTTCAGTTCGCGTCACCAAAAACATTCAGTCGATAGAGAAAATATAGCGCTAAGTTGAAAACTGCTTAGGCGACTGCTTATAGCCCATTGAGTTGCTCACGGTGGTCGTTAAACCTCCAATAAAAAAAAACTTCTTAAGGAGAATAAACCAAAACTTACATACATACACTAACTAAACTGGAAACTTATATTAGAATGTACCTTACACAGTTTTTCTGGGAGATTTGATACCAAAAGTTAACAGCTCTTAAAATATTGGGGACACTGTACTCTAAACATTATCCAATCCCAGTTTTTTTGCTCGTCCTTTCTTTAGCAAGGTATTGTCCCATGGAAGTCAAATTTAGTCTGATGGTTCTTAACGTCTGCCACCAATAAGTGTGCTAACTCTCAGGCCAAATTCACATTTGACGGCAATTGCTTGAATTCAATATCTTACACTACATGTTAGCCAGGATGCAAGGAAAGCAACTCTTCGAATCATGCATCCCTCACTTTCCATCCTGCAATCTTTTGGCTGTGTTTGACGATTACAGCCTTACGTGAACGTGTCGTCTATTCTTTCGTTTTGTGAAACCGGAAATCATCGAAATGGCAGGAAAACTTAAAAGAATAGTACTGGGTTTTCAGAATAACCGGAAATAGCTAATTCGCAAAGCATAGTGGAAAGCGTTACAAGCATTTCCTCTGTGTATGACATAAGTAAAACAAGAGCAAACGACATTAAGGATCAGGCTGAAAAACTTGAAGGTTGTGTGTCTAAAAATGGAAATAATAATACAAGAAGCGTAAACCATGACTTCCGCTTGAAACGAACGGTTGGATACCGCGATGTTTCAGAGGTTCGTTAAAAATGCAGCCAAAGTATCCCACTTTTGGAACCGAAAGAAATCGACAAAACTAGTGAGATGGTTTTAAAGCTTGGTGTAAATCCTTCATTGAAGTGAACCTAACAGACTGGAAAAGTGTAATTCTCGTCGCTTTTTCGACACTTGTCAGTCAAACAAGGAAGGGTTTGTACAGTTAATCCCACGATTTCTGTTTATGGTGAACAATTACAGAAGGAGATAGAAGACCTAGGTCTGGGGACATATGTTTACAGTTGTGGAGAAACTGGTGTTAACTGGAAGGCATTTCTTCAAAGACCTCTAGCAACTGCGATGAAGAATACGACCCTGGGACAATAGATACGAAAAGATCGCCTTACAATATTGCTGTTTTTCAACGTAGTCTTAAGTTTCTATTTTTCGTTATATTGCTGTTTTTCAACGTAGTCTTAAGTTTCTATTTTTCGTTATATTGCTGTTTTTCAACGTAGTCTTAAGTTTCTATTTTTCGTCATTGGAAAATCTAAAACGCCTAGATCTTCTACAAACTCAAATATGTTGCTTAAACATTTTAGACAAAGTACATATGGATCCGCCAAGAGATACTGAACACTTCATAATTCGCTGGTACCACATACGGCTTTTTTTCTGAAAACATGGCTGATCTTATCATACCTTTACGAAACGCTTCTTACTTTCAATCCTTCAACAAGTTATTACAAACGCGATTGATGACACTCTCTGTTAAAGACAAAATATGTTCCTGTTGTGGTTTTTTGACCCGTGAGGAATAATCTTAAAATGTTCAGCAACAGTTGAACTAAGGCAGACTTTTGATAATTATACTTTACCACCACATTTATTGAAGCACTCCTCTTCAGTTCTGAAATTATTTCTGTTTCCTCCGCAGCCACCATAGATAAAGATGTTGCACATTCCTTTTTCTTGGTCATAATAATATCGTGGCATGTAGGCGTCGCAAAGACCAGCATCAGGAGCTTTATCGCAGTCGGGACGATCCAAAGCTGTACGCTGGGCTACAAAAGGTGTGAAAAGAGAAGTGTATCATGTGTGAAAAGAGAAGTGTATCTTGTTTGACTGACAAGTGTCGAAAAAGCGACGAGTATCTAAGGAAGTCTTACTGAGCTTAAAAATAAGTCTAACTCTAGAATCTTAAAAATAAAAACATTTTCTGAGAATTCACAAATAAAATAAAGCATGAAAATGAACTAATATATGTATGAGAATAAAACTGTGGCCGCCCCTGTGGCCAAGCGTTTAGTCACAAATTCCTTAATAATTGGCTGAGTTGAATCATGGGTGCTGTAAATGTGCTGAATCATTCTCAGCTGTATTGAGCAAAGCGAGGCCGAAGGCGGAGAGGAGCTCTCTTTACTAGACGTCCAGTCACGCCCATCTCGAGCTCCTCAAATTATCCCTCATGCTGATGGAAAGGGATTGACGTACCTCGTGTGAGTGAGTTTCTTATGTTTATGATGTTTGCCTGCTTCATCCCAGTGATTCGTCCTGTCCTGTGAGTTCCTTTTATGCTCTCTTTTTCGACATAATTCAAGTTATATGTTTAACCCTCGTTGTTTACTCCGGTAGACATCGTGACTTGCCTTGACTCTGTCATACTTATCACCAGCGTTCCTATACGCTGCCTTTAGTGCTCGTTCCTGTGTTCATCAACCTACCTCCCGTAACACATCACCTTCTGCTAGGGGTCATTGAGTGACGTCATCTACTCTACAATTGTGCACCACCTGTCTACAGCAGCTCTTCTCGATACGTCATCGCTTTGCATCGCCCATTCTCATCGTGCCTTCGTTGCCTTTTTTCTGTTTCAGATATTGTGATTTCTGCCTCGTCTCTTCATGGCTCGTGCTCACTCTACAGATCATTATCTGCCACTGACCGGACGTTCCGTTTGTTGATCAACTTCATTCTTCCTCATTCACTCCGATCTGATACCATCCTCTTCGGACTTTCACTTTTTTCGTGAAGCCTTTGTTTTCACAGTTCATAACCCGGAGTCTCCTTGGCTCTGGGCGTTAAATACATTGCATTACCGAATATCAAACTCTCAGCTTATTCTTCTGCACTTCATCTCCTTGTTCCACCTGATACCATCACACATATGCTCAAGCTTAGCTTGTACTTTCTTCACCGATTTCAGTTGGCGCTCAGGATTGGAACGCTATTCCTCTAGCACAATGTCCAACACTTGTCAGTTTGTCACCATTTCTTCCTGAAGTTTCCATTGATCCCATGAATGATGCCCTATCCGCACATTGTCTGCTGCTTCTGATGATCAAGGAGATCGTCCCTACTTAAGTTTCCGACGTAAAGCTCTCGTCGTCTTTCCTAATGAACAGTCCATTGCTTCCTGTCTGACCACATTCAAAGTAGTCTGTGGTAGCCATGTTTGCACCGTTCATATTTTCACCGGTCTCCATTGTTTCACTTGAAAATAGCCTGGACACCAGAGTACTTCTTGTCCCTCTCGGGCCACCGTTCATCTTTCGTCGCCGTTGGTTAGCCCTTCTGTTCTGATGGCCCCTTGCGGCTCATCCTCCCTATCCACGTCTCAGCCAGTTCAACCTTCTATCTCCTCTCAGCTTTCTGTTTCACCCGGGGTTTTTTCGGCCCCTGTTACTGCATCTCTCCCTATTACAGTTCATACAATTTCATCTAATCATCTCCTTCCTTCGACATTTCTGGAAGTTCCGCCACCACCTCACCACAATGTTCACCTCCGTATAGTCCATCTTCCGTCAAGACTTCCATCAAACATCCTGCTTCCTCATCCTCTTCGAATTCTTTGCCTGCTGATGTACTGTCACAGCCAGCCTCTTCGAAGTTTGTTACGCCACCTGATCTTCCCAGTTCTGCTGCTTCTGCCGTTTCTCTACCTAGCCCAAGTTCATCTGTTGCCTATGCTTGCCCTTTGATTGCTGAGCCAGTTACTTCGCCTAGTGAACCTGTGTTCTCCGATCTCCCGCGTGCTCCTCAGCCTTTATCAATGTCATCCTCTACCGCTTCATCTTCTACTGATCTACCTACGACTTCTGCCATTGTTCTTGACTCATCGATTGATGTCTCTAGTTCACCCATGTCTGTGCATTATGATGCTCCGTCGACTATTTCTCCACCTTCCACTGCTGCTCCTCCTGATTCTGAACGTCGCCGTAAACGGCGGCGTAGACCAGTTGACTCCCCCCCCTCTCTCGGAGGAATATGACTCTTATGACACCTACCTCCAAGCCAATCAGCGTTGGTTCAAGCGCGCCAAGTATGTCGGACTTGCCGTACTTTTTCAATCTCCTACTCCGGTTCCTCCAAAGGACTTCCGGCCTGCGTGCTCATAGACATCTGCGTGATCTCCTGTTATATTTCCGTCTTACTGTTTATATGCTCACGACGCACGCTCTGTATTTTTGTAGTTTACTCATGTTTGTATAGATCTCTTTTTCCTGTATTTGTCCAGATACTCTGCACCTCATAGCTCTTTATAAAGCGATTTTGAAACATCTTTACGAGACTCGAGACAATTAGTTGTTCGGGCATAGGTACGAGAGGACACATCCGATCGCCGTGATTTTTTTCATGCGATTGGGCATCGTCCATGGTCAGGTTTTGACGCCTTTCGATTCCCGAAATTCCGTGCCATTGAGGAATAATTGTTCAAAAACTTTCATTTTAGAGGGTTTTGTGGGTTTTGAGCAGGGGTCGTTTGTTACCTATCTCCTCCGAAGATCTTAAACTGATAGCGGTGAAACTTGCCACGGACAAAGGGAAGGACATGGTGAGTGACATGGGGCTGGTAACATGGTGATTCGTCGTGTCGTATAAAAATAATGACCATTAAAAAACTGACCAATTTTAACAATAATTGAAAAAATCCGCTCTCTATACGTGACTCGGGACAATCGGTTGTTCGGGCATAGCTACGACATGATACATCCGAACAACGTGATTTTTGGCATGCGATCGGACATCGTCATTCGTTAGGTTTTGACGCCTTTCGATTCCCGAAATTCCGTGTCATTGATGAATTTGAATTAAAACTAAATGGCCTTTTACTTGAACCGTTTCTCGAAAGTCGGCACGTTTGAATTGAAAAAAAGAAGAAATGGGAAGACTCCGTCTGTTAGTTCAACACCTTTTTAATCTATAATAATAAAAGTAAGTTTGTTTATGTGTGTGTGTCTGTCTTTCGCGATAAAAAATGAAAAACGTGGTTCCCGATCTCAGTGTGTCTTTCAGCTTTGTTTACATGCAACCTGATGACAACCAACGTGTAAGCGTGAATGAATTTCGTTCATGATAAATTTTAGGCATTTCTTTTTTAGAATGTATAACGAAGTAAATTTCTCCGTCATTTTTGGTCTACGCCGGGGCTCGAACCCGGGTCCCCTCATTCCGGAATAAGTCACTCTACCAATTGAGCTACGCGGACGTTCGTTCTGACTGCTATCTGTCTTTATGTCGTGTGAGTCCTGCTGGCAGGTACGTCACATCTCCTTCACCCCCGATAGAGGACCGGGGGCATTGCCAACGGGTCAGCCGTGACCATGATTCGTTGCAGGCAGCCATCCGCTGTAGAACGTGCACTCGAGAACTCCCATTCAATCTAGTGTGTGGAATGCAACCTCACACATTTTTATTTTTCGAAGCGCTGGAGAAGGGATTCTCTTGTTTTTCCTATCTCGCGGTGTGGAAATCACATAACACCATTGCGAGATTATGAACAGCCGAGTCATCCGGAAAGTTCGGGCACCATTATAACGAAGTAAATTTCTCCGTCATTTTTGTCCACGCCGGGGCTCTAACCCGGGTCCTCTCATTCCGGAATAAGTCACTCTACCAATTGAGCTAAGCGGACGTTCGTTCCGACTGCTATCTGCCTTTATGTCGTGTGCATCCTGCTGGCAGGTACGTCACAAATGTTTCGTACTTTTGTTCTGGAAGTTATAAATTTTACGCGTTCGTTTTTTAGAATTTGTTATAATAGACACCTTAATGAGCTTAGATTTTGAAATAGCTTCGCTCAAAATTTGCCAACAGTACCAGAGTTATCTTACCGTTGGCGGCTTGTCCTAGTTTTATTAGAGATTTTCCTGTGTGTGCATGTTATGCGTTACACTTCTCAGCTTTTAAAATTGTGTTGGTATATTTATCAGCGGCATACGTAACCAACATAACTATTTGTGGACCAACTGTAAAAATGGAACCCTGCTTGTAAAATGGAACCCAGAATTTTTTAATACAGTTTGGAACCCAAAGTGCGAGCTTTGTCCATTAAAAGAATATTGAGTAATCGAAGATAAAAAACTGGGTTTTTTCGAGACATTATTGATACATATCGATCGACTGCATCTCCTGGCAATATCAGTCGATCGCATTTGATTACTATGCTACGTTTGCAAAGTTTATTAGTAAAGCCGTTTCACTAACATACTAAATCAGGTTTCCATTAAAGTGGTTAAAGAGCTACTTTTTATAACTTGAAAAGTCATATAACGACTGTAGTCCCAAAGAATGCCATCTCATCAGTGTTTATCCCCCACGCTTGCGTTAATCTTATGTTTCGGGGTTTCACGGACACCCTCGTTGGACTAAAAGCAGTCCTTTTTCCCTGATCTGAAACCGATGGCTCTAGGACGGACGGAAGATCCGACGTCGTAAAGCATTCGTGCCTCCTATTCCTCCTGCGGAACTCAGACGAATGATCCGAAGGCAACGTGTCATTCCTGCCTCTTGTCCATCACTGCAGAACGTCGTAGTTCATAAAAACATTCGCCAGACACTTGCAGAGTATTTGCACGCATCTGTTCTATTAAAGAGATAACGTTGTTAATCGTGCACTGTTGTTTGTTGAAAACGCAATATCAGGGAAAACGTGCACAATCTGACGGAAACCCGCAGGATTGCTATGTCCCGTAAAAAAGATCAAATGATAACAACATCATAGCACATGCAAATAAATTGTTGTCCCGCAGGAGATATAGATGTAGGACGCACAGGGCCAGTTGTCATAGTCGATTCACGGGAATTGTGGCGCTAAGGTAACTAAGTATACCCCGCAGCAACAGACGAGAACCGTACGTACAGCTGAAAGACTTCGAGAGAGGCACATATGTTGAACTGCTGGAAGGCCAACCTTACGTCAGCGACATCACCGCTCATGTTGGACGAAATGCGAGTACAGTGCTACGAATATGGTTTCAGTGGAAAGAAGAATGTCTGACGCACCGACGTTGAAGGTCTGCATCCCATTGCACGTACTAACACATTGGAAGACCACGATTGGCGTTGGTAGACAGAACAGCCACGTCCCGAGGGTTATCACGATAGTAGAGATCTGTATCACACCATGGATTGCCTGCAAGCTCAGTACGACGCCATTTGCTTCAAAGAGGTCTCGTTGCTGGCTGTTCAATGCTTCGACCTTCCTTTACCTTAAACCACAGACGTCAACGGCTGCAATAGGTTCAGGAACGCAGACACTAGTGTGATGAGTGGCAGCGATAGTGTTTTCCGACGAGTCGCGGACAATCTAATGACCCATGCTGGTCGTAGCCTTGTACGGCGAAAACGTGGTGAACTGCGTCTGGAGAGATGCATTATGCAGCGGCATAAGGAACCAGCATAGGACGTTCTGGTGTGGAGTGTTTTTGCGTTCCTTTTAGGTTTTCGACACCTACGCATCACAGGAACTATGACCAGCCAGCGGTACATCGCGGAAGTTATGGAGGCTAAAGTGCTATCATATCTGTGGACAGTCCCCGTCATCTTTCAACAGGACAATGTGCAACCACACGTGGCACGGAATATCCTACAGCTCTTGTATGCATGAAATGAGTCAAGTATTTCCTGGAAACAGCGTTCACCTGATTTTGTCGCCCGTTGAACAAATGTGGAATATGGCCACTTGATGTCTGGCCCACCAGTTATCTAAGAAGAACTTTGGGTACGAATCGAAACACCATGGAATTACTTTTAGCAGTGCGACATCCAGACCTCTTCCAGTTAATACCCTACCTGGTGCGAGCCGTTATTGCTGCTCGTGTTATTACACAAGGTACTGAGTATTGTGCGTTACACATCACTTATGCGTCTGTTCTTCTTATCACTGACGTCTTGTGTCATAAGAAATGCACCCTATAGATTAAGTGTCTCAGGTCTTTCTTTGTGTTTCATTTTCAACAGGTAGTAGAGTACTTTTATACTGTATAAGGCAGTTTCACTTCAACAAGAATTGTAGACACGCAAATGAATCCCCATGGTGAAATGGGATTGCCTTGTGACATCCAAAAGTATTCCGATTTTAACACATTAATGAATCAGTATATTCAATAATCTTGTGAATGGACAAAGTCATCGTTCTTTCCACGTTTTTTGTAATTAACACACAGCAACCGAAAAATTGTTATCCGGAAACCGCTGGAATCGAACTCCCAGATCTCTCGATAACTAGCCGAATGCGTTCGCCTTACGCTACGGTGACTAACAATCCGCGACGCTATGTGTGTTTATCTGTCAGCATGTGACTTCACAAATCCGTAGCCCCTTCAGATGGAGACGTCTCCGTTGATGAGCCCATCTGTACGGATTTGTGAAGTCAGATGCTGACAGATAAGCACACATAGCGCCCTGGATTGTTGGCCACCGTAGCGTAAAGCGAACGCTTCGGCTGGTTATCGAGAGACCTGGGGTTCGGTCCCAGCGCTGTCCGGATAACAATTTTTCAGTTAATGAAAGAAAACGCGGAAAGCGCGATGACTTTGTCTATTCATATTGTATCCACGTATTTGGAAGATTTTCAAGACTCAATAATCTTTCTTTACATCACTCGTGGATTTTTTTTTATTGGAGGTTTAACGACCACCGTGAGCACCTCAAATGGCTATAAGCAGTCGCCCGTCCCTAATTTAGGGTCACTGGTTCCAGGGAAGGGAGAGAGCCAGTGCCGTAAGACAAATACAACATCCATGCCTGACCGGGATTCGAACCCGGACCCCTTACTGACGAATGATCAGAGGCCAACGCCTTAGACCACTGCGCCACCGGGGCGGCGGAATTTATTTCCTCCATCGCTTTGAAAGGACAGATTTTTAACGAAATGGAAAGGTTGTGAATACGTGTGGAAACCGCTGGAGATTTATTTTACCTACCAGGGCAATTTTCTAGGCACTCTTCTTCAGTGTTGTAACGATTTCCATTGCCTCTGCATCCTCCATAGATGAACGCTTTACAAGTACCTGTCTTGGCGTCAAAGTAATATCTTGGGAAATAACCAAAGCACGGTCCTTGTTCAGGTTCTTCGTTGCACGTCTTCTTCTCGGCCTCTATTAAGAATGTTAAAATTTCGTCACAAAATTGTACAAGCAGAATTACACAAGAATCTTCAATAAAATGAGGAATGTGGCGAATGTAAGACACAAAATACTTATCGCAGGTGCTTCACGTACTGCTTAAACTCAATCGGCCCCACTCTCTACATCGAATTCAATTGCCCTAAAACCTATTGAAGTGCTTCCAGTTGTTACGATACATTGATAACTTTTCGTCAAAAAATTTAAAAACGTTAATTATTTCTTACTCACAATAAATTTATAAAAGTTAATAACACTTACTGAAAGAAATTTTAGAAGCTGACAATTTTGAAAAGCGTAAAGAAAAGGTTGTAAATACTATAACTAATGCATCTATTCGAACTTTAAAAAATTGTTGAAGTGTTTCCATTTTGTCGCGATACTTTGATAACTTTTCGTCAAAAGAAATTGATACGCGCTTCATTTGGTCACAATAAGTGAATAAAAGTTAGTAACGCTTCCTGAAAGAAATTTGGAAAGTTGACAATTTTGAAAACAAAAAATGCACAAAAATGGCTGTCAAATCTTAGAATATCAAATTTATGCATCAAGCTTACTCTCCTTTTTCTTGATTGAAATTTTCCTCAATAAAGTCATTACTATATTTGTCTTGAAGCCGAGTCAAAGGCTCAGCGAAACTATAGCAGATATTAAAGTAAGTATTTGTGAATAAACATTACTATTATATTCTATCTCAAAATCATAAGTTTTGTTCTCATAAAATACACTGCTGGCCACCCAAAATGCAATACCAAGAAGGACACGAGATAGCAAAGTCAGATTTACTGGGCACATAACAACAGATACAAAGATGAAACGATTGAGCTTACAGACCCGTGCGACTTGCAGAACTCGCAGACATCGATAGTTCGTGTGGCCCTCATGGCTGGCAATAACGGCCGCTACACGCTGCGGCATCGAACAAAGAGGCTTTGGATATGGGCTTGGGGAATGTCGGTCCAGGCTTCTTCCACACGTTGCCACAGTTCATCAGGCGTAGCTGCGGGTGGTGCTTGCCGGACCACTCGGTTGCCGATCAGCGACCAGACGTGTTCGATGGGTGACATATCGGGAGAACAGGAGGGCCACGGCAGCAGTGACACCTGGTGGGCCGTGAAGAATTGGTGCACGATGCGTGCCACGTGCGGGCGCGCATTGTCCTGTTGAAACGTGGCCGCTGGCAGGTCCTGAAGGTACGACAGGACTACAAGCTCCAAAACATCAGAGATGTCGCGGTGGCTGGTGAGTGTACCGGCGATGCGTACCAGAGTAGTGCGGGTGTCATATCCAATCGCGCCCCAAACCATAACGCCAGGCGACGCACAGTGGTCCGGATAGGAAAAAAGGCGGACAAAAATATTTGTACGTCTTAAACGAAAGAAACTGTAGTGGAATAACTAAATATTCGCTTATTTAAGTGTTTTAATGAATTATAATTACTCACAGTACTGTAAGAAGGGTCCAGATATCCAGTCGGTCATTCGTCTTCTGAAGCAGATGTTTCACATTCGTCGTCTTCTTCCCCCTCCTCCTCTTCATAGGATATTACCAACAGACCTAGCACTTCCGAAGGAAGTTTTATCTGTTTTTTCTTTAGTAGTCCTCCCAAGCTGGAAATTAACGGGTCAGAAGTCAACATTAACCTGCGAAAGAGGTCCAAATTGCTGTCTTGTCGTGAATTTTTTCTGGTAAAGCTTTCTCGAAATTTTCCCGCATCTTTGTTTCTACACTCAATGGCTTCTTCTGAAAGCTCTCCAATCGGTAAAATCGCTGCCTGCACAATTATGGATCCATGAACAAGAATTTTATGTACCGTGGGTGGCATGTAGTACCAGGGATACAATCTCACGAATAACTGTGCTGTTTCCATGCAGTACATATTGAATTTCGTTGCATTTATTTCGTGGCCGCATGAAATTGCTGTCAAAATATTTCCGAAACAAGCAATCAATTTTTGGTCTACTCCAGTCACTTCGGAACTTATTTCGGGATTTGTAAAGAATCTTCTGGCGGTATTGCCGTCATTCGTGTTTCCATAGCCTGGTTTTGGGACATTTACAATAAGTCCTAGTCCATTCCTGAAGGAATCTTGGACAATTGTTTTCCTTTTTTCCAGATGCTCACGGGTTCCATCTTTCTCACTCGCTTTCCATTTCTTAAAATCTAAGCGGTAAGAGATATGTAGAATACACTCAAAAAAGCGTATATGGGCACGAAGAATAGACAATCCAAACTCAAAGGAAGAGGTATCCTCTGGCACTTGTGTACCTTAATCTAACTTGTTCAGGTCCGACACTTTCGCGCCACATATGTAACATTTCATGCTTGATGACTGGGTCAGAGCATTACATATTTACCCATCAATCATTGACAATATGAGAGAATACTGTACTGTAACGTTGTCACTTCTTAACGGCTGTAAATTTTTAATTTGTTCGTTCATGTATTCTCTTTCTGCTTGGGCAACTGCAGGGGTTTCATGAAGCCACTGGAAACGAATAGGCCTACAAAAACGGGTTGATGATGGTCGTTCATTTTTCCATACAGAATCTTCCGTTTCACTGTCAACCATTCGTAAGGAGGGAACGATATATGTCATAAATAAATATTCATCACTACTGCCGCTTTGAACCCATTTCTGCTTGTATTGGGAATGACCAGCGCTACCGTTGAAACCCCATTTACAATGTAAAATATAAGTTTTTTCGTTGTTAGACGGCTCACTTTCAGGTAGAAATGACAAAATTCGGGTAGTAGTATGGTCCAATAAATTCTGAACTTTCACTTCACATACTCTCAATATTGTGCGGATAAGTTCCGTCGTTTGCTTTCAGAATTGCATAATAATTTGGATATAAGTCATGATTGTGATTAATTGCCATTTTTCTAATAGACATATATTGATGTTTTGATAAATGTGTACTTACTATCATAGATAACGCTTCTTCTTCTGAGAGCTTCGTGGCTTGTTTTCTTTTCTTCAACCATGAGTCACGAATTTGTTTATCTCTGGTAGGTGTTGTTGTGGTCACTTCTTTTAATAATTTTGCTGCATTTTCGTCACCTGCAGCCCTCAAATTCATCACTGTGGCATATGAAAGCTCCGCAGCACCCACATTCTCCCTCAGATTTTGAATTTTCCGCCTCTTACTTCTTTCACTTAATTGCTGAAATACTTTCGAAGGACGTCCACGCTTTTCCGAAGAAGTGGAAGGAAAGTCTGTAAATGGTAATTCAATTTCTTGCTGTAACCAGTCTGAATATTTACGAAGAAACATGCTTTCGGTTCGGTGACATTTGTTCCAACGCTGATAGTATTTAAGAAAAAAGCTCATTCTTATTACGCTGTGTAGAGATTTTGTGCTCTGACTGTCCAAATTTAATTCAAATTTGTTCTTCACATATTGCACAACATGTTCTTCTTGTAGCACACACTGGTCTCATTATTCTTTTCTTTCATTTTCTCGTAAAGTTCTCGGCGACAAACATGTAAATTCATTTTTCACACACTATATTGTCACACACTATTCACTGACCTGATACAAACAACAGCCCTCTGGAAACTGAAGAAATCGAGGGTCTGTGGTTTACCACCGACAATCCACCCCTTGAGTAAACAAACACAAATTTCAGGAAGTGCTCAGCGCCCGCGAGTTGTATAGCGGGAGAACACCTTCCCGATGTCAGCAGCTGGCTGCTCATAAATAACAGGGAATCTTCACAAACAAAAGGTCATAGTTCACAGCATTGCAAGGTGCTGCAGATGAAACTTTCAATGATAGACTTATAATTATCTACCAATATACATTTGTAAGTTTCGCGGTGGACATGTTTGGCCATTTTTTTAAAACTAAAAACATTTTTGTTTTTTCGCAAAATACGGGCATTCAAATTTGTATTTTTTATCAGTACTTAGAAACAAAAAACACTAAAAATTGTAATTGTGCCCTATATACACTGCTGGACAATTGCTAAGGACGGATCATAAACGGCTATATAGCGCATAAAAAAGTAAGTGTGGTTGGATGCCAAGTGAAATAAAATAATGTCAGGATGCCAGGACATTACAAGAAAGACAATTTATTGTGCTCTGAAATCCAGAAGGCTTTGGAACGTGTTCAAGAGACAAACAGGCCATTTTGTGCAGAATACGTAAACGTGAAAAAAATGCAACTGCCGTCCGCAGGCGTTCCGGCGTAAGATGTCAATACGGGATATGGCCACCATGGAGGGCGATGCAAGATTCCACACGTCGTGTCATGCTTTGCACAACATTATCAAGCAGCTGTCGGGGTAATTTATCCCATTCCTCTGTCAGTGCACGGATGAGGGTGTCCTTGTCTATTGGAGGGCATTGGCGACCAGCAAGACTACTCCCCAAAGCATCCCACACATTTTCAATGGGATTCAGATCTGGAGAACGTGCTGGCCATACGAGGCGTTGAATATCCTCGCTCTCAAGACACTCCTGGACAGCGACTGTTCGATGACATGTTGCGTTGTCGTCCATGAAAATGAATCTATCACCGACAGCACCACGGAACATGCGAACATGAGGTAGCAGAACATCATTAATGTATCGTTGGCCAGTCATAGTCCCAGTTGGAAGCACATAGAGGGACGTACGGCCATTGATCATGATGCCAGCCCATACCATGACACTACATGTCGGATATCGGTCCCTTTCCTGTATGTTTGCTGGACAATATGCATTACCACTATCACACCAGATCAATTGTCGTCGACAATCAGACGATAGACTGTATCTACTCTCATCTGAGAAGAGGACAGCAGACCAGTCGTTATCAGTCCAATTGCGATGTTGATGGCACCATTGCAAACGGGCGGTACGGTGACGTCTGGACAATGGGATGCACACAACAGGACGGCGGGCGTATAGTCCTCATTCATGCAAACGTCTGGCGATAGTTTTTCGGGAGATCCGCTTGCCAGTAGCAGCCATAAACTGATTTGCTACCTCACAAGCTGTGCTGCGCCGGTGTCTTTTTGTTGATAGCACTATGTACCGATCTTCTGCAGGTGTCGTACTGCGAACACGACCTCCCCCGTGACGTTTGCTACACTCTCCATTTGTTTGAAATGATTTCCAAAGCCTTGAAACAACACTGTGGCTGACGTCGAACTCCCTGGCAACATCTGTTATTTTTCGCCCTTCTTCAATCTTGCCAATAATAAGGCCACGCGTAAAATCATCTAGGTGATGTCGGGAAGACATACTGAAAATTGCAAGTTCGTCAATTGATTCTTTCCCTTTCAACTTTGCGTTTGAACAACAACGGTCAATACGCGTCAAATCCTTTATATCTCTTATCACGGCTATGACGTCACGAACAAGTTCGGCAATCCAAAATTTGCATACGCACAACACGTCTTAGTGTATCCTGCACTTATGCTAATTTCCACATTTTCCTGCCTTCCATTTTATGGTTGCTATTGTCATCCGTCCTTAGCAATTGTCCGGCAGTGTATAAGACCATAACACATTCACTAAAAATACACTTAGTATTTTATTTTGCATTGTTCAGTCAGAAACAATGTACACAAAATCACCTACAGAATTGCAAAATTAATCAAGAAAGAGTTACAGCACTTTTGAACTTAAGTATTGACCAGAACCTTTGGAGTATACTTTCAAAAACACTTAGTCCTATCAGAATGACTGCTGAGGATTATTATTAAGCGAATTGTGTGTTTAAAATATGAAGTTCGAAAAATTATTTTTGTCCGGGTTTTTAGCGATTCGGACCACTGAGCGACGGACCAATATGGCGATGCATAATGCAGGCGCCATACAGTCTCTCGCCGCGGTGACAGCACACGCGGATCCGACAATCGTGGTGTTTCGGGAAGAAGCGGGATTCGTCGGAGAAGACAATGTCGTGCCATTCAGTAGTCCAGGTGTGGCGTTCAATGGCAAACTGCAGCCGCACTCTCCGGTGCTGTAACGTTAATCGTAATCGGAGCAATCGGCGCCGTACGACGAGTCTCCGCTCCTGCAAACGATGTCGAACGGTACGTGCTGGCAGAGGTTGTTGCGCAACACCCCTAATTCCTGTGCTAACGTTCGTGATGTGGCGGTGCGAGCCGTCAATGCCCGCCGCACAACATGCCGGTTCTCTCGTTCGGTGGTGTGCTGCGACTGCATCAATCGCTCACGTCGGTCCGCCCGTCCCTCCTGCACCCACCGAATCCATACCCGCCTCACTGTGGCCTGATGTCGTCCCACATGGGCGCCGATGTCTCGGTACGATAAACCGCTGTCGCGATAAGCCCCTATTCGTCCTCTGTCGAACTCCGAAACGGGCTGGAATGACTGCCGTATTCTACGACGAGGCATCAGGAAGCTTCCCACGCACAGGTCCGGCAGCATAACACACTTCCACTACTTACACCCCGCCTTCTGTTCACCCTTCTTATAGTGCCTCTTGGTGGCGTGCCGGACGCACATGATTTGCATATGCCCTGCAATGCTAATCGTTTACATGTCCTCTCGCGGGCGACGCATGCTGCGAATTTCAGGCCAATCGGATGCTTCCTTCTTGGTGTTGCGTTTTGGGTGGCCAGCATTGTAGATTATTATCATATTTGTCTGTGAATATTGAAACGTCCATATAAAATATGAAAAACATTTTTAGTATGTAAAAACTTATACAACAGGAAACAGTGGTTCAAGAATGCATTTTAAGTTCCTTAGTGAAATGGCGACATTTGTAAAACAATCTACAAAACAAATGGGTAAAACTCATCAAAAATATAATAAAGAGGATTAACAGTAACGTAGAAAAATGAGTGTAAAAACAATGTGGCGTACTTTAAGGCTATTATCAGTGTTTTCATGATTTGTTTTTCCACTGCACTTAAGTCGCATTCCCTCTTTTTAGCACGTCTTTAGTGAAAAAAGATTGTGCTTATGTTATCGGTTTGTCCGTCCGTCCGTCTGTGTGTCCATCCGTCCGTCTCTGGGCACCATATCTCTGTAACGAACAGTCCAATTTGAAAAATTCCTTTCGCATTGGGAAGCTTGAAATGTGCGAATGATGTTCCTTTATTTCGTTTATTTTTTTATTTTTTTTGCGATGCACAATTTTGTCGCTAGAGGGCGTAAACACGGATCATATCGAACTCAAAATACATTTTATTCCAGATTTTTGCTTCTAAACTTCCGATTGGAAAAATTATTTTACCTTTCGATTCCATTTATGTCGAACACTGCTTTAGGTAGAATCACTTTTTTTCAAGTTATGCATACATTTTAAAACACTAGAGG
Organism: Macrothele yani; assembly: GCA_039090855.1. Classification (NCBI taxonomy): domain Eukaryota; kingdom Metazoa; phylum Arthropoda; class Arachnida; order Araneae; family Macrothelidae; genus Macrothele; species Macrothele yani. Next base: position 85,507,887 of record CM076998.1, on the reverse strand, counting down.
GCGTAAAAAGTAAAATGCCTTTTCCCCCATATCTTTGCTTCTAAAACTCCGATTTGAAAAATTATTCCTGAAGCTGATACAGCTCTTAATGGGAAATGTTTTACATATATTTTCTAATTTTTTGGAAAAAAAAACAGTTTGGCCACAAGGTGGGCTTTTAATTTCCGCTTCTGATGTATTTTCAGAAAAATCTGAGCTTTTAAAAACTCGATTAAAAAAAATCGTTCCCGAACTGATGCCACTTATGTCGATAAACCTTTTTGGAATATTTTCTTCGTAAAATAATGCATGGTTTCTCCGCCAGGAGGTGTAGATGTAAATCTTATTTTTGTCGATATCTCTGCTTCTAACAGACCGATTTGGAAAATTCCTTCTTTTTTGAATAGAGTTTCCAGTTTGAAATGTTTTTCATATAATTTAAAAAAATTAAGTAATTCATAAACTTTTCGGTAAGGGGCGTGAAGGTAAATTCCTTTCCCTCCGTTATCTCTTCTTCTAAAATTCCGATTTGAAAAATTATTTCTGAACCGGCTACAGTTTCTGATTGAAAATGCTCTGCACATAAATTCTAATATTTGATAAAAAAAAAAAAAAAAAAGGTATGACCAACAGGGGGCGTAAAAGTTTATTTCGGCGTCTGGTGTATTTCCAGCAAAATCTTAGCTCCTGAAAACTCGAATGAAAAAATTCTTCCGTGGACCGATGCCACTCACATCGAGAAACAATACTTTCTTCTTAAAATAACGCATAGTTTTTTCTGCGAGGATGCGTAGATGTATATGTTATTTTTCTCAATATTTCTTCTTCTAAGAGTCCAATTTGAAAAATTCTTTCTTTGTTGGAGAACGTTTCCGCTGTGAAATGTTTCTCATATAAATTCAAATATTTTTAACGCACAAGTCTGCAACCAGAGGGGTAAATTTATTATTCCGTTTACAGCAATATCTGCGGGATAAAACACCCGATTGAAGAACTTATTTTCTTCGGTCAGATACTATTGTTTTCCATACCGGTTCCATTGACTTCGAATAGCTTTGATACATTTAATTTGCGTCAGAACGGATTCACAAGACGTGCTCATTACACCCGAAAATTCGGTGTTATCTTTCTTGTTTTTTATTTTGCGGAAGTTCACGTAAACCATGAGCAGCTTGCAGGTTTATCATTAATTGCCGGTCTCTAATTCATGAGGGCACTGTTACCGGTGACAAGGCCCAGCGCCAGAAGGTAGAGATACTACCCATAGTCTCATATGGCACTTGGACGAGGGCCCTGATCAAGCCTAACCAGAAACTTGCAACTCTGACCACCCGGCGACCTGGCTGGCGCTCTTTCCTTTCATAGAAGAAGAAAGAGAAGAAAACATTTCTAATTTAAATCGTGATATTTTTTTAACTACATAAATAACTCAATGCACAGCAGCGTCGAGGAGTTGGAAAAAACATATAAGGATTTCGATTATCAAACTTCACAGCAAAACCTCGTGGGCCATACAGACTACTTCAAAGCATAAGCCATTGATTATGACATCACAGTGGTGATTTCTGTCATATGGTTGGAGAAATTACAACGGCAATACATTAAAGGTGATTGTATGTGTATTTAGGTTATATTCCTAGCTTAATTAAACCTGCGATAGGTGTCGTAGTGACAAAAAATAATCTGTGGGACGGGTGCGAAAAACAAATTATGCCCAGGTAGGAATTTAAAAAATGAAAAGAGAACAGAAAATCAAAACCTTATAGTTTTTTCACCTGTGACGTGCCTGCGCCGTAGGACGCATATGAGATAAAGGCAGATAGCAATGAGAGCACATGTCCGCGTAGCTCAGTTGGGAGAGCGACTTACTCCGGAGTGAGGGGACACGGATCCGATGTTCGGCGTGGACAAACCTGTATTTTCACACACACCTTAAAAGGGCTTAGCCTAAATACTACAGCAATTGCAATGATAATAAGGATTGGAAATACTGACCTCTGATAGTAGAACTTCTTGTTCCACATTGAAACAATATTTGATACCACCAAAGAAAGCTAGGAGAAATTGCCCAAACTGAATTTTTTTCACTTTACAACGCCCTCCCATTTATTTAAAAGTTTAGATACCTGTCTTCTTTACATTTTTTAATGAAATGTCACCCTATTATTACGTAAATATGTACACTGATGAAATATTATATTATGACCACCCCCAGCCTAGAGACCGAACAGTGGCATAGATGAAGTTCGCAGAGCAGTATATATATACACTGACGGAAAAAAATCCCAACACCAAGAAGGGGTTGTGTTAGATACACGACAGTTAGTAGGCGGCGAGAGTACATCTGTAAGATGACGTCTATGAAAATTTCGCGCTCGGCGCATACGTGTGGCGCTAGTAGCGCCCCTCGGAACATGCAAAGTAGGTTTGCTGTAAATACGCGCTGTAACGTTCCTGAGCGTTAGTTATCGTTGAGATTCGACGTAGGGTGTTGATGTTAGTCAAGAATGTCTTTAAGAAGACGAAGAAGCCATTATCAACAGCTCACGGAGTTTGAACGAGGTCGTGTAATATGGCTACGAGAAGGTGGATTTTCTTTCCGCAATATTGCAGAACGACTTGGCAGGAATGTAGCCACTGTGCATTATTGTTGGCAGCGGTGGTCAAGGGAAGGTACTGCCTCAAGAAGAATGGATTCCGGCCGGCCACGTGGCACTACTGAGAGGGAAGACCGCCGTGTACGGCGTATGGCCGTGGCGCATGGTACCGCGTCTGCGGCAGCAATTCGAGCTGCAGTTGCCACTACAGTGACAGAACGAACTGTTACAAATCGGTTACTTGAAGGACAGCTCCGAGCCAGACGCCATGTAGCGTACATTCCACTTACTCCAAACCACTGCCGTTTGTGACGTCAGTGGTGTCAAGCTAGAGCTCATTGGAGGACGGAGTGGAGATCTGTTGTGTTTTCTGATGTAAGCCGGTTCTGCCTGGGTGCCAGTGATGGCCGTGTGTTGGTTAAAAGGAGGCCAGGTGAGCGCCTGCAAACAACCTGTCTGCGGCCGAGACACACTGGACCTACACCTGGAGTTATGGTCTGGGGAGCAATTTCCTATGACAGCAGGAGCATTCTCGTGGTTATCCCACGCACCCTGACGGCACAGTTGTACGTCGGTCTGGTGATTCAACCTGTTGTGCTGCCATTCATGAACAGCATTCCAGGGGGTGTTTTCCAACAGGATAACGCTCGTCCGCATACCGCTGTTGTAACCCAACATGCTCTACAGAGTGTCGACATGTTGTCGTGACCTGCTAGATCCCCAGATCTTCCACCAATCGAGCACGTATGGGACATCATTGGACGGCAACTCCAGAGTTGCCCCCAACCAGCATTAACCGTCCCTGTATTGACCGACCAAGTGCAACAGGCATGGAACTCCATCCCACAAACTGACATCAGCACCTGTACGACACAATGCATGAACTTTTGCGTGCTTGCATTCAACATTCTGTCGGTTACACCGGTTATTATTGTACCAGAATTTCACATTTAAAATGGCTCTTCTCGCGCTTACATTAAGCTGTGATCTTAAAACCTTAATCGATTAAATATGTTACCTATACAAATGTATTGCCGCCATCTCATTCCTCTGCAACTATTTTTTCGTGGTGTTGGGATTTTTTTCCGTCAGTGTATATACAACCCGAGGATCGGCTTTCGCTTAGTAGAGTGTTTGGACTCAGAATGGGAAAAGCTGCCGATTTATCGGAGTTTGATAAAGGACAAATTGTGATGGCGCGGCATGTGGGTTGTTCATATCCGCTGTAGTAAGTACGTATCAAAAGTGGTGCACATACATCCAAATGACGAACCGTAGTCCAGCTGTGTGCGTCCTTAGCTCATTGATGCGAGAGGGGAGCGGAGATTGACCCCAGAAGTGCCACATGCGACGAATCACCCGCAGCTAGAACAGTGGTGATCATGGCAATGTGTCACAGTACACAGTTCATCGCAGCCTTCTACGCATGCGCCTGCGTAGCCGAAGACCCAGCGGGTTACCCCATGCTCACTGCACGTCATCGCCAATAACGCATGAAATGGGCGCAAGATCATCGAGATTGAACTGTGGATGATTGGAAGAAAGTGGCCTGGTCTGACGAATCAAGATTCCTGGTGCATCACGTAGACGGCCGAGCGAGGATACACCGATTACCAACGGAGTCTATGGCACCTGGATGCACTGTTGGGGGAAACAGGCCGGTGGTGGTGTTATGCTGTGGGTGATGTTTTCTTGGGACACTTTAGGCCATATTATCCCAATAGCACAATCTTTGACTGCTGTCAGGTATCTGAAGATCGCTGCGGACCAAGTTCACCCATTCATGGTAAATGTGTTCCCTGCTAGTTATGGCCATTACCAATAATGTGTCATGCCACACTGCCAGAATCGTCAAGGAGTGGTTCGAGGAACATGCTGGTGAATTTCTGTTAATGTCCTGACCTCCAAATTCACCTGACATGAACCGATCGAACATTTTGTGGTTCGAGTGGGAAAAGAATGTTCGCGGTAAATCACCACTACCCCTAAATTTAAGGGAATTGGAGGACCTCCTGTTAACATTACAGTGCCGGACACCCCAGAGTCGATGCTTTGCCTAGTGGCCCCTGTTTTGCGAGGAAAAGGAGGTCCTACAGCTTTTTAAGTAGGTGGCCATAATGTAGTGGCTCATGTATGTATATAACATACACTTCAAATTAGAGTGCCACTCTGTTATAAGGCGAAAATTTTTTTTTTTTTTTTTTTTTTTTTTAAATTGCGGATCTTACCCCTTGAACTTATCGCTTTCCATACACTCACGGACAACAAAATTTGAGCACGAAGAACGAAGCATCGGATTGAACTGAAATTTTTCGGACGTAATGATACAGCTGAATGATACATATGATGGTAAAAATAGAGCTGCAAGACAATTACAGAGGGATATGTGGCACGCAGTCGGGTCATCTTCAATAGTACGTCGCACCGCCTCGTGCGGCGATACATGCTGCAATACGGTACGGCATGGAGGCGAACAGACGTCTGACGTTGTCCTGCGGCAGACTGTCCCACAGGTGGTGGACGGTGTGCTCCAAATCCCGAATAGTACGGCACGGCGTAAGCCGGCGTTTCTACTGATCCCACATATGATCGATAGAGGATGTGTCCGGGGAGCGGGCTGGCCATGGAAGTGTCTGTACATGACACAGGCTGTCCTGGGTAACCCGAGCCGTTTGCAGGCGGGCATTACCCTGCTGGTATAGTGCACCTGGAGTTGCGGCCAGGAATGGAAGCACATGGGGCCGTAGCTTCTCATCCACATACGGCTGGCCCGTCGATGATCCACGCACCAATACTAGAGCTGATCGGCTATCGTAGGCAATCGCTTCTCAGACCATAATGCTTGCAATGGGGGAGGTGTGGCGCTCGATAGTAAGGTTGGGATTGTGCCGTTGAGCCGGGGACCTTCGCATCCGGGCATGATGATCATCTGTCCCCAAAACGAAGCGGCACTCATCGCTAAAAACCACATGTCGCTCTGACTTGGTACCACTGCACACGGGGCCGGCGATGTTCCGGTGTTAATAGCAGCGCACGCAAGGAGCGCTGGCATCACAGATTCGCTTCTGCAAGGCGTTGAGATATGGTTCGTGGGCAAGCAGGAGATGCTACATCTGCTTGTACAGTGCACCGAGTCCCCGTGGTATCCGGTCTTGCCTAGCGCACGATCCGTCGACCATCTCTACCGGTGGTTCTCTTGGTCGGTCCGGAGCCGCTCCGTCGTGTGGCAGCTCCGTCATGTGTCCAATGCTCCCAACACAGTCGAACGGTATGGTCAGAACGCGTCACGTGGCGTGCAATACGGCGCGCGGACCACCCTGCGGTTTTCAACCCGATGATGCGGCCTCCCTCAAAGTCCTTAATTTTCGTAAATCGACTTCTCTGGCATCTTCCCGGCATTCGTGTCCCTCTGTCTGTACTCTTGCTTACGTCTTCCGGTGCTTTTTGCTTTCATGAGGCATCGACTACACGCCGGTTTATAAGTCTGCCGGTTCGTGCTTGCAGCGTTACCACAGGGTGTGCGGGCATGCGTACTCGCACCAAACGTGGATCATTTGCACACCCGTACGCACTCTAGCTATTTGCAAAGTTTCGGGGTTCTAGCAAATTTTATTCTAGGTGCGCAAATTTCATTGTCCGTGAGTGTATACAAATGCGAAAGATTTCAAACCATCAGAACAATGTTTTGAAGTTCCACAGAACAGTGAACTTTGACAATGCGTTCATTAACATTGTGAATATTACAATGCGCCACAGAAGTCGAGGTCTATTGATTTCAGCCTCTCTAAACAATGTCTGACAGCAGAATGCAAATATAGAGCAGGCATTCCTTGGTACACTATTCCAACCTCTAAGTACAAAATAAGATCTTTCGACTTACTGTCAAGCCGGATACCAACTTTTATTAAATAAAATATTGTTTGACAACACTACAAGACAGAAAAAACATCGCGAGAAAAACGTTGTCAGAAATTTTTGCCTGCGTTTTCAAGCTTAAATATTTGTGGAATAAAATCATATTTTAAAAAAATTGTTTAGAGCGAACATCGAGAAAGAAAAACAAGTTAGTAAAATCATGCAATGCATTGTTTATGATACGCTTTCCAATATACTAGAAATCATAACTCAAGCTATTACTCAAGTTATGAGGAAAATGGCTGTAGAATAAATCTCATCCCTGTGCCCTGACCTTTGATCCATTTGGATGATATTCAACACAACTGGTTCAGTATATCTCCGAAAAAACATAATAAAGTTTTGTCGCAATCGAAGCAATTTTACGTAAGTTATGATGCATAAGCGCTATGGAATAGATCTTGCTCTGTGTCCTAACCTTTCACCCCATTTCGCCCCTTTTCAATAGGATTCGTTCCCAAGAAGGTGCCTATAACATACCAACATTTCATCTAAATCGAAACATTTTTACGTAAGTTATGACGCATAATGGCGATGGAAGTGATTCCGCTCCTATGTCCCGACCTTTGACCCCTATTTCGCCAATTTTCAATAGGGGTTGTCCCCAGGTGGTGTCCTACCACATACTAAAATTTAATCGAAATCGAACTTTTTTACGCTAGTTATGACGCATAAGAGCAGTGGAATGGACCCCGCTCTTATGTCCCGACCTTTAACCCCATTTCGGTCACTTTCAATAGGTTCCTTCCCAGGTGTTCCCCTACCACATACTAAAATTTCATCGAAATCGAACGATTTTTACGCAAGTTATCGTGCGGACGAACATACGCACACAACGCGTGACGTAATGAGGCAGATGGGAATCACGACCATCTGCTAGCAAGGTGTGACGTCATAAAACTTTAATAGAATCCACAAACAACGCGTGAAGTAATGAGGTAGATGGCATGACCGCGCGCCAACATCTAATGGGGCGATGCCATGACACCACACTACAAACTTGGTAATTCGGGGTGGTTATTTAACCCACTACACAAATTTTCTTAAAGTCGAGATCAAGCTAAATCGATTTCTAGTACCAGAAAACGGTAGGTTAACGACTTTTATCAAAATCATCAGAGCCGTTTTCAAAGTAAAATTTACATACATACAAGAATTGCTGCTTTAAGGTGAATGTCAAGTAATTTTGCTTCCTGTACTTCGAATGGAAAAATTTCTGTACAAATTTTCTTCCCAATTAATACGTTCCCAAGGATGAAAATTTGAACATCGTTTAACATATCTTCAGTTTATAACTTGGAATACCTAATATTTTCTAAAACATAACCATAATTATGCAATCCACCATTTTTTGGTCTACTGACGTCATGAAAATACAGCTCGCGCCATCTTTTTTATAGACAATTAATGCATTCACAAGGATGAAAATTTGAACATCGATTAAAATAGCTTCCTTTTATAACTTGGAATACTTAATATTTTCTAAAACATAACCATAATTATGTAATCCAACATTTGTTTGTCTACTGACGTCATCAAAGTACAGGTCGCGCCATCCTTTTTCTGGTTTCAACACCGCCAAAGGAAAAGTTATTGATTTTTAATGTAATTATGGTTATGTTTTAGAAAATATTAAGTATTCCAAGTTGTAATAAAGTTATTTTAATCGATGTTGAAATTTTCATGCTTGGGAAGGAAATTTTCATTAATTGTGTAGGAAATGTGTATAAAATTGTTTCCATTGGAAGTATGGGAAGCAAAATTACTTGACGTCCACCTTAATAATATGAGATAACAGCGATGGAATGGATCGCATTCCTATGTCCTGACCTTTGACCCCATTTCGTCCACATTCCATAGGGTTCGTTCCCAGTGGTCCCCTACTACATACTAAAATTTCATCGAAATCGAACCATTTTTACGCTAGTTATCTTGCGGACAGACGGACGGACGGACAAAGCTGGAGCATATACGCTTCTTCAACCTACGGTTGGAAAGCGTAAATAAACGAAAGAAAACGAATACCAACGAGATCCTCGTTTCGTCGATTTCCGTTTTTCGAATAAATTCTTCTCTATTTTCAGCAATGTAGCAATATAAGATAGAAGTAATATCGTGAAAAAATATTGGATCATGGAATGATCTTCGCTTCCTTTAGCTTTCGTTGTCGGAAGTCTTTGCCTCCATTTTAAAACTGAAGCACATTTCTGCAGCAAAATAATGTGTAGCAACAAAATTTGGAGAGAGGAAACATCGGCGAAAAAATAAATTACGATTACGGGAGAAATTTTCGTTCCGTCCAACTTGCGGACAGACGGACGGTTTCAATAACTATTTCAATAACTAGTTTTCAATAACTATTCTTCCATTTTTTAGTTGAAATACCATATTCATTGAATAAAACATTTAACAAAAACACAGGGCACACAGAGCATTGCAAGAAATATATGTTAGGAATAGAGCGTTCGGTCCAACTTCTGTTTTTGGAAATTATTGCCGCCGTTTTCAAGTTGAAACACAAACATTTATGCAATAGAATGATATTATACAATAACATGGCAGCACAAATATTGTGGGGAAAAAATCCAAAAGCACACTAGAATTATACGAGAAATCTTCACTTCGTCTAATTTCGTTTTGAGGAATGGTCTGAAAGAGAGAATTCCGTCACCAGATGAGAAACTTACGTCCACGTTCGAAAGTCTGCAAGGGAAATTAAAAAAGGGTTTGGGGGATGCCGTTTCTTTTCTGTAGAACCAAAATGAAAAGGATTTGGGGATTTCGTTTTTGTCTGCAGGACCAAACTGAAAAGTCTTTGTGGATTTCGTTTTTGTCTGCAGAAAAAAGATACAATCTACGGCGTACGTCGTCCGTCGCCGCGATTATGCTACGGAATGCACAGTATCAGTTCTTGGTAAAAAAAATAACAGGCTAACGCCATTAGAAAATACAATTCATTTCAAGCGCCCTTTTTGCTACAATCCGAGGACACTTTGTCAGTGCCATCCTCAAAACAATTTCGTAAAAAGTGATGCACTGAAGACAATCTGAACTTGACATAAGCAACACAAACACCAAATATATCGTCAATTATTTTTGTAATTGCATGAGCCTGGGACTCGGTATTTTACGAACAGTTTAAAAGTTGTTCCATAGCTTTTGGATCAAAATATAAATTATGTAGCCATTCCACGCGTTTACATGAACTGAATTCGACGAACAATCCTTTGTTATCTTTCTTCCATTTCATTGAAATTGTGAAACATAAAGCAAATTTGGTGTACAGGATATTTAGTGCCAAAAACCATGGGATTGCAGTATGCAAATTTTTAACTGGCGCTGTCGTCGTATAAAGGCTTCGACGCACGCCACGATTTTTATCAGTTACGAGGTATAATCTCGTGAGTCAGGTTGTACAACCGAAAGTGCTCATGTTTTTTAAACTGTACATAGATTTCGTTTTTCAGCTGAATAAATATCATCGTGCAACAAGACGGATTTCTTTTAATACTAGTATTCATGCACGAATTATAGTGTCTACGGTCAGGATTATGACAAGCCGACGTGAATTATCAGAGTTTGAACGAGGCATGGTAGAGGAAGCCAGACGGTTTGGACATTCAATTTCCGAAGTTGTGCGAACATTCAACATTCCTCAATCCACCGTGTCACGTGTGTACCGAGAATACTTCATGGATGGCATTGCCACCCACTGTGGACAACGCAGTGGCCGACCACGGGTGCTGAATGACCATGACCAGAGACGTCTCACCAGGATTGTCCATGCTAACAGACAAGCGACACTGGCTCAAATAACACCCACATTCAATTCAGGAGTTATCAGAGACATATCCATCAAGTCAGTGCAACGTAATTTAGCGTCCATGTTGTATGGGCGCAGAAGACCCACCAGAGTGCCTCTGTTAGCACCACGACATCGGACATAGCGCCTCACCTGGGCTTTTGAACACGGTAATTGGACCCTGGAAGACTGGCAAGAGGTAGCGTGGTCCGAAGAATCCCGCTACTAGTTGTCACGAGTTGATGGTTGGGTCAGGCTGTGGCTCAGACCCCATCTGGCCAAGGACCAAAGCTGTCAACAAGGCGCTGGTCAAGTTAGTGGTGGTTCCAAACTGTGTGGGATGTTTTCACGTGGCACAGTTTGGGTCCTCTGGGCTTTTTAAACACATGCTTAACCGGTCATCGCTTTGTTGATCTGCTGAGCTACCATTTGCAGCCCTTCGTGTACTTTATAAACAACGATGGGATTTTCCAGGAGGACAGTACATCATATCATCGTGCCAAAGTTGCCCAGAATTGGTTCGGGGAGCATTTTGGAGAGTTCCAACGGATCCTGCACCTACAAATACCAGGGAAATGTGGACAGCTGTTTAGACGGCATGGTTCAACATCTCTCCAAAAGTCTTCCGGCCACTTGCAGAATCTGTGTCATGTCTAGATGCTGAGCTTCGCAGGGGAAGAAGAGGTCCTACACGGTATTAGGTACGTATCCCATGACTTTTGGCGCTTCAGCGAATACATTTTATGCAAAATTTTAAACCCTAATAAATTTGGATATACACATGATAGAAATACGCTGTAAACTGTATGTAAAAGTTTCATTTATACAGTTTTTATGGAATACAGCTCACATTTCTAACAGTCAACATGACCCCCATCTTTCGTGACACATCATGCAAACCGATCTTCCAACTCGTTTAAAGCATTCCTCAGTTGCTGCTCAGTAATTTCATGTATTTCTTCTGTGATGCTGACCCTAAGCTCATAAAAGGATGTGGTTTTGATGAGTAGAAAACTGGTTTGGCATAACCCCTTAAAAATAGTCCATTGGGGTCAGATCAGGCAAACGGGGTTGCCAAGCAATTGGTCCAGCCCTACCGATCCACTTGTCTGGAAAGATATCATTCAAAAATCGTCGCGAATCAGAAGCATAGTGGCAGGGTGCGCCGTTTTTCAGAAAGAAGAAACTATCTGAAATATTTAACCGTCTTAATTCAATTCCGAGGAATTCTCCAACATTGCAAGGTAACTTTCACCACTGACTCTTGTTTCTTCAAAAAAGAAGGGAACGACCTGACCCCATTGGACTATTTGTAATGGGGTGATATCGAAATAGTTATCTACTCATCAAAGCCACATTCTTTAGATGGGTTTAGGGCCAGAATCACGGAAGAAATCCATGAAATCCCTGAACAACAACTGAGGAAGGTTTTCAACGAGTTGAAACCCCGATTTGCACGATGTGTTACGAAAGATGGCGGTCATGTTGACTGTTAGAAAAGTGAACTGTATTGCATAAAAACTGTATAAATGAAACTTTTGCATACAGTTTACAATGTATCTCTATCATGTGTACATCCAAAATTATTAAAGTTTAAAGTTGAACAAGAACTTAATAAATATTTGAAAAATATTTATTTTTCAAAAAAGCATATTTGAAAAATAACTAACAATTGACAAAACCAAATTTAGTGCAAATATTTCCTGTGACGGATAATTTCTGTAGTTATGTCATAGAAATTGTAATAACGTCAACTGAATGTGCACCATTCTAAATTCTATTCTATGTTACTTTCTGTCTCGCTTCGCCGAGTGGTTGTCGATGACACATTCTGATGACCATATTTTTAGTTAAAGCGTCCTGGAAGGGACCGATTCTGCCATTATCTTTTTAATGTAAGTCAACGACATCGTTTCCTTTAAAGTAAAGTTAATGTATGATTTTCCAGATGGTAAAATGTTTCCATCCAGGTAAGTCTTCGTAAAGCTTCCGAGTGGTCAGAGGAAAGAACTTCAGTCCCATCATCCAAGTTTGTTCCAGATAACGCAAGAATAACGTTTCATTATTGACACAAATGGGCCGTATTTTTACTCTTTTCCATGTAGCCAACTATTTAGAAAACTTCAAAATTACATGCTCTAAAGCGAGAACAGAGCCACTATCTCCTAATTTCCATATGAGCGTGCTACCGCGTATTGATGAAGAACTATGTCTCCAGGGAGATTCGTTTCCCATTGATATCTAAGAAAAAAGAATATGTTTATCTCAATACACTGGCTCTCTCCTCTCATTGATCCAGGGGTTCTATGTGAGCGGTAGATGAATCGTTATAGACTTCAATGATCACAAATATTTTTCTACCAAGAGAAAAAGAAAACTCATGAAAGAAGAAGCAGTTTTCGGTCTGTCCTTGTTCTGAATATATTATCTTAATAAGTTATTTATTTACAGCGTCCGGTTTGCGTTTGTTCCACTCAGCGGAACATTTTTTTAAAACTAAATGCGTGTTTTGTTTATTAAATACTACGTTTCATTTCCTTCGATACAATATACACGCAGTAGATAAAACATTAGAGGAGTGTGACGAGCCATGCGTTTGTTCCACTCTGCGCTGGGGATGCCCATGGCCATTGGGCATCTGTAGGTAGAGTGGAACAAACGCAAAACGAACTCAGGCGATAAATAGGTGGAGAGCGAGGCTTCCCAACAATGTATCGCTGTAGACTGAGATGGGTAAACCTGGTGATCTGATCGACTTTGATCGTGGACGTATTGTCGGCGAAAGACAGGTGGGTCATTCTGTCTGCCAATTGGTAGTAACCCTATGGTTTCCACTGGCAACTGTATCAAGAATGTACCGCTAGTATAGCATTGGCGGACGTAATCGCGCCGAAAGACCATGCGGGCGCCGACCACACGCCACTGATGACCGGGGTCCACGTAGACTATCCAAGCTCATACAGACTGATCGCGCGGCAAAAGCGGTGCAAATCACCTCTATGTTAAATGTCAGAGGCCCAAGCGGAGTGAATAAGAGAGGTGTATGTCGCACGCTGGATATCCTGGACTACGGGAGCCGGCGCCCTATTCGTGTGGCACTGTTGATGGCTCGTCATCGGAAATTGCGCTTCGACTGTTGCCGGGAGAATCAAAACTGCACAGTGGCGCCTCGTAATGTGGTCAGATGGACAAATGAATCTTGTTTTCAGTTGTACCGAGCTGACGGGAGGGTGCGGGTGTGGCATCGAGAGCAAAAGGCCATGGCTCCGTCCTGCCAGGTGGACTCTTTTCAGGGCAGTGATTGTTCTGTGATGGTTTTGGGAAGCTTTCTCATGAGACAAATTAGGTCACTTACTCTGTCTGGATAGAGCACGCTACCAGCATGTACTGGCCGATCAGCTGCACGCTTTCATGGCCTTCGGGCATTCTGCGGCTCATGGACTGCTTCAGCAAGACAATGTGTGGCCTCACCGGGTTGCAACCACCAAGCCATAGCTCGATGAAACCTTATCGGGGTTTCGAACCATCCAATGGCCACAAGGTCCAAGATTTAAACCCTGTCTGTTCCGGTTGCCGTGGAGCAGGACATTAGCTCCATGTATCCTAGGCCGACGTATCGGGTGGAATTGTGAATAATGCTTCAACAGGCATGGCTGGAATTACCTCGCAAAACCCTGTGGCATTTGGTGGAGTCGATGCCTCGGCGTGTACAGTCTGTTATTCGCGCTAGAGGAGAACCAACATGCTATTAGGTAGGTATCTAATATTTTATCTTTGAGTGTGCTCTCTCAACACGATGTCTTTTAATACTATAGAATCCAAAACATCCAACGCTAGAGCAATGTTCAGGAGCGTATCTTATTTTGCTTCAAATTTAACGCCCGCCATGGGCTTTTCCCGGAACTGTCCCCTTGGCGTTGAAGTCAAAGCGCTGGATCCTGATTGTTCACCCGATCGGATCGGGCTCGAGCCCTGAGTGATGCATGGTAATGCGCTTGCCCCACGGCGCTCTAAAAACAACATTCAAGATCACCAATATCTTCTAAAACCATTTTCAACTAATATTCTTTATCCTGTTGGTGATTTAAGATTATTCAGGATGTATGGAAATTTAAATGCGACATTTATAGGTTGCGCATTATTCAAGCATGACGCAAAAATATTACTTACCACGGACAGCAAGTGCTGTTGCTACCACGCACAAAAACACGACAGTCTTCATAGTGTCGGATGAAGTAGTTAGTCTTTAGTATGAAATCCTAACTGATGAATAGAAAAGCAGGAGGCGGTTCAAAGTGCTTTTAAAGAAGATTCTTTCAGCACAGGTTTGCACTTTCTCATGAATCATCTCTTACTTCAGATGAATTCCCGATAAAAACTGAATAATCTGTTGGCTCCTCTTATCACACTTCTTGCCAGTAATGCTTTCTGTTTTCCTGATTTTATCTAACGCAACAGCTGAAAAGGAGACGACGAAATCTGAAGCAACTTACAGGGTTCAAGATAAGGATTAGCGTTTCTGAGCGGCGTTATTGTTTTGCAGAAAAACAGCCCTATCTTCGTAGGTATAAATATGAGTACAAAATCAGGAAAATAAGGAACACGACTCATATTTTGAATAATATCATTTTGTAAACTGACTCTACTTTTTTTATCATTTGATTCGCGTGCTGTTCCACAATTTTCCATCAAATTTTAGAACAACATAAAAGTCCTTTCGAAATAAAATATTTATTTATCTGGGAACAGAAATGTTCTCTGGCTGGCAAATGTGGAAGTTATAAGCATGCGATGTAGCCCTTTAAGCTGCCGATATACCGGGACCGATTGGTGTCCAGAACTTCTCGCCCTTCCCAAACAGAAATGTTCACACCCCTGTCGGCTATTATGGAGCTACGGCAGAACAATTTCTTTTCCCCTCTCATTTCTGTAGTGACGACCACGAAGACGTTTTTGGGGGTGAAGCTCGCTCTGTTCTCTACTCCATGACGTAAGATCTTACGGGAAAAGGCTAGTCCTCCTGAAATGAATATCATGCCACTGCATAGAACCAGGTGACTCAAACACCTGCTCTCTTCTTGATCTCAAAGACTACAGTCTTGTGACGATTACATATATTACGATAATACAACATAGTTTGTCACAAATATTTATTTTTTCAGGTCGACCATGGTTTCGCTGGGTATTGACCTAGCTTAATCAGGACGAATCGCACGTAAATATTCAAATTGTATATGATACCATAAATGACGTTTACAGTCACGGGTTTTGGTTAGTTGCTTCCACGCGCCTAATAGAAATGTGGTGGATTCTATGTGATTAACAAGTTGCGAAAACTTCTGATATATATGGAAAGCTTCCAAAATATCAAGTTTGGTGGTTGAATCTGGCTTGTCAATTAGTTTTTCTTCTTCAAAGAGAAACTTATGGTCCTTTTCGTAATAGTGTTTAGCCATCGATGACTTCTTTAGGTCACCGTTCCGAATGTAGGTCTTGTGCCCTTTCAATAGAAAACGCAAGGCTCTAATGGTCTGTCCTATATACGAAGCGCCACATTCACATGGACTTTGATAAATTCCCCACGAGATTTTGTCTTCAACATAGTCCTTTGATCCTAAAAAGTGCACTTTTTTATCGGTTTAAAAATCACTTTAAAATTAAAGGTTTTGAGAATTTTTGAAATTTTGAAGGAAATGTCACGGGAAAAATGAAATAATGGCAAACACGACACCATTAACTCCGGTAGGCGCATCACCGGAATTAATGTGGAGACAGGCTTCGGTTTCCGGAATTCTGTTGGAGCCTTGTCTATATTGGAAGGGTTGTAACCTCGCTGTACTGCAACACGTTTAAGGAAATAAAGTTATTTTTCCAACCTGTCTTTATCTGAACATATACGTATCGCGCGATATACGTAACTGTAAAACGCGCTGAGTTTTTGGTAAGAGGGTGATTGGACTTGGCATGTGGAGGTGAGAAAACAGCGAATGGCTTCCGATAAATTGTGGTTGCGAGAGATTGATTTAAGCGAGTTACCAGGACGTCAATGAATGGTAGGCATCCGTTATTTTCAGTTTCGCAGCTGAATTAAATATGAGGATTAATGGAATTTATAAGTTCGACTAATTCCGGAATTTCAGAATATTTTCATTTCCATAGGACGAAAGTATCTTCTACGTATCGTATCCAAAAGTCAAATTTCACGAGTTCGAAAAGTTTTTCTACAAATCGACGCATGTAGATTTCACACAATATAGGTGACAGTGGGCTGCCCATGGCTAGACCTTCCGTCTGTTCATAAAACGTTCCACGGAAAGTAAATCTGTTCTGTTTTATGCAAATGTCCGCTAGTCTTGTTATATCCTCAACTTCAGGTTGGATGTAATGATGCTCTACAAGACTTGATTTTAGAGATTCCAGAGCTCCTTTTGCTGGAACATTGATGAACATAGATACCACATCAAAGGATAGCATAAGTTGATATACACAGGGGTGTAGTTTGAGTCGATTGGTAAACTCAATGGAATTTTTCACAGATGCTTCGTTTGGAGTGGCCGAGGTAGATAATGTTTAAGATAAGAACTTGGATAACTTATAGCTAGGTCAATACCCAGCGAAACTATGGCTGACTTGAAAAAATAAATATTTGTGACAAACTATGTTGTATTATTTTAATATATCTGCTATCTTCTTTATTAGGTTCTATGGCATTGTTATAGAAGAACGCAAAAAAAAGTCATGGATCAGGAAAACGGCAAGATTGGATGATATCTAGATCAAAATAAAAAGAAAACAAGTTCTTCTAGCAATATGCCTAGCCTTTTGAGAGTTTAGGAGTTTTATTTTAATCAGGATGTCATTCAATTTTGTAATTTTTCTGATCCATGAATTTCTTTTCTTTCCATTCTTATAGCCTTTAACGCAGGTAATCAGTAGGAATTGACAGAATTGATCCTTTCTGAAATCTCCCTAAATGATCACTTAGAATAATAAAGCTAAAAGAAAAGCAATGCTTTCTGAAGCGCAGGCGTTATCCTTCCAGCCGCGTTCAGCCCACTTTTGATATAGGCAGTAATTTCATTCCACATAATTTCAGCCTGTTTTGTTAACCCCGAGTAAATTCGTTCCAGCGCATTAAAGGGCTGGAACGAATTGTACAGATTTTCACTCAAGTCGCAAATTATTTGGAACACCTGAACAGTTGAACCCCTTTGGCCTTCAAATTGGCCTCGATTCTATGTGACATGGATTCAACGAGATACTGACATAGTTCTACAATTATGTTAAGCCGAGCGGATGCCATGGCATCAGTCAGTTGCCGAATATTCGCTGAGGGAGGATCTCTGTTATGAGTGGCTCTCACAATTCGGCAACTGGCTGATGCCATGGCATCAGTCAGTTGGCGAATATTAGCTGGGAGAGGATCTCTGTTACGAGTGGCTCTCACAATCCCATCGCACCGGCAGTAATTCACTTGTGTTAATTCTGTGAGCTGTGGTGGCCATTTCAGCATTTTATGATCTCTGTTATGGTTCTGGAACTGTTTTGTGACGACCAAAATCTTGTGGCATAACACGTTATGCTGCTGGAAGCAGCTCTCTCCACCAAGAAACACAATGCATATGTTTGGTCCGCAATAACGTTAATATGACTTGTGACCTCCAAATGCTGTTCCAAAGGCAATAAGGAACCCAATCTCGCCATGAAAACCGACCCCAGATAATTACACCGCCTCCACTAGCTTGTACAGTTAACACTAGACAGCTAGGATCCATCACGTTGAGCAGTTACCGCCATATTTTAACCTTCTATTGGCATGGCCCTTTTTTTTTCAGTTTTCAACTGCCCAGTTCTAGGGTTTCCGTACCTACTTTAGATGAATTTGTCAGTTGTTAGCAAAGGCCAGTGGTACACGAAGTTTAGGTTTTCTACTTTAACGTGCCGCGGAGTATGTACGTTTGATTTCTTTTCTCGATGCCCCTGCTATACTGCTCGGTTACCTCAAGCAATGGAGTTCGTCTGCTACCTCACATAATCTTTCCCACCCGTTGCGCTCGCACATCAAACAGTCATATCCGCCCACAGAACGACCTCTGACTTCTTGTTTTTTTGTTTGTGCCCCATTCATTGTATATACTCGATATACATTGCACAGCTACTCGTGAATAACACAATGAACTGTCAGGCAAGTTAACTTCATTTTCCCTAAGAAACCCAATCAATCCATATTTCCTCCCTTACAATCCCTGGTGCACCTGTTTCTAAACATTTATTAAAACTTCTGATTTAATCAACTGCATTTTCCCCGGCATCGTTGACGTCCTTTTGTCTTGTGGTTCCGTGAAGAGCAGAAGAGCACATATCTCAAATAATTCCTGTTTGGTGGAAAACTCTTTTGTGAGTAAAGCATATAAGTATTAACAGCTGACTCACATCTGTTTAAGCAGTACTTTCGCCAAGACAAAGCGAGGAATAGGCACTTTTTTCAATCAAGCTGACGAATGAGTTTTCTACTTGTTCTCGCTTGTCTTGACGAAAGTACTGCTCA
Organism: Macrothele yani; assembly: GCA_039090855.1. Classification (NCBI taxonomy): domain Eukaryota; kingdom Metazoa; phylum Arthropoda; class Arachnida; order Araneae; family Macrothelidae; genus Macrothele; species Macrothele yani. Next base: position 85,489,046 of record CM076998.1, on the reverse strand, counting down.
AGCAGGTAACCCTTCTTCTTAAAGTTCGGTTGGAAAGCAGCACTGATTCACATTTCTCAGCTATGTCAACATTCCCAGTCGCCTTTGCCATCTCAGCAGCACATTTTGTACTGTACTGCCACCAGGAAAAGGTTTATTTGCCCTGGCAAGTTCACGAATGACGGCGAAAGAAGCATACAAAGCAGATGTTTCGATTCGGCACCAGTAAAGTGCCAGTTGGACAATTAACACCTCCACCAAGCACCCTCCAATAGCTGTCAGATGCACTGCAGTCATCGTGGCTCCACAAACAGGGAACACCTTCCAGCTCGTTATTGAGTCACTTCCACCCATCTAGCTGCTGTCCGCGCTCCACACCGCGGTTACTCTGGATATTAGATAGTGGTCACAATAATGTGACCTGACCATGTATATACACTGAAGAGCAATTGAATTAGAGATACCTGTCTAGTAACGTGTAGCACCACCTTTCGCCCTGATGATGGCGGCGATTCGTTTCGGCATGGACTTGACAAGACACCGGGAGCGTTGGGAAGCCATACTGATCCACGACCCCTGAACAAGCTCCCACAGTTCACGAAAATTTAATGGAGGGGTCAGAGCCTCGAACATCTCTCTCGATGGCATCTCAGATGTGCTTGATGGGATTGAGGTCAGGTGACCTAGGTGGCTAAAGAAGCGAGGTCACGTTGGTGGAGTGTTCATCCAACCATTCGGATACAATTCGGGAGCGATGGCACAGTGCATTGTCTTGTTGAAGAATGAGGTCCCCAGTGGGATGTAGAAGACGCATAAACGGGAGCAAATGGTCGTTCAGGATATCCCGGTAACGTTGACCTGTGAGAGAAGTTGTCACACGTGCCAGATATCCCATTTCAGGCCACGTAAACAGTCCCCAGACGAGAATGCCACTCCCACCAGCTTGAAGAGTACCCTGCTAGCAAGAAGGATCCATCGCTTCATTTGGTTTTGCTGTACTCGTATCCTGCCATCCGCATCTACCAACGTAAATATCGGCGCATCAGTCCAGGCAGCATGTTCCCACATGTTTATGGTCCAGTGGCGATGTTCCCGCGCCCATACGAATCTTTGCACCCTGTGGTGTGCGGTCAGTAGCGGTACCCTCGTGGGACGATGGCTTCTGTACACCATACAGAGGAGATGGTTCTGGATGGTGTTGCTGCTTAAACGTTTTTTGTGCACCAGCGCAAAATTGCCGAGTGATTTCTTGCACTGTGGCCCGTATACCCGCTGTTACAATGCGAGTTAGCCGACGATGACCCCGCTCATCCACACGCTGTTGTCCACAGCAGTTGGTCCTTGCAGAGACGGTTTTGCCGGATTTGATGTACTCACGGTACACCCGTGACACAGTGGCTCGTGAAAATCTCAGTGCCTGCACGAATTTCGAGATGGAGTGACCCATTCGTCGGGCCCCGACAATTTTCCCACTATCAAATGCGCTTAGATCCTTCATCTTACCCATACTGCGTCCGACTCTTACTGATTTCCGTCGCATCACTCCTTATAATGTCGGATCGCTGCATACGTCATGTCGTTTCCGTTTACAGAGCCACATACAGCGCTACATTTGCATAACGCCAGCTGTCTCTAATTCAATTGCTCTTCAGTGTATATACACGGTCAAGTCACATTATATCACACACACACACACACACACATATATATATATATATATAGAAGGAGAGAGAGAGAGAGAGATTTTCAATTTAGAGAATTTCAGAGCACCTTAATTACACTAGTAAACACATGTTTTGTCCCAGATATAATTTTTTATTATTCTTTAGTATTTTACCACCAGGAATACAGATTCGCTATCCAAATTTTGCTATCACGTATAGTTTTAGAGATATAATAATATGTTTTTTTCAGTTTTTTACGTTAAAAATAGTTTTTTTTTTTTTTGTGAGAAATAATTCCAGTATTGACTTGAAGCACATAGCATCCTTTACTCATATAAGAAAATAAAAGAAAAAAAGCTGCAGGTGCAGGTGACATACAGACTCTCTTGCATTCGTATTTTATCAAAGGAAGGGGGGGGGGTCCTGTCTGCACGTGCGAATGAGTCATATACATTTCGCCAGCTGCACCCTTCCCTGCTGCGCACTCGACTGCTCGACTACGTCTTATGTCACAGTTTTCTGTAGACAGCCGAAGTGAACGCTGTGCTATTGCTCTTTATTAGTAGCTTTTGTTTGTGTGTGAAAACTGAAAAATGCCACGCAAGTGCTCAACCATCCGGATACGTATTGTTATGTGTGCGGTGAATTGACATTCAAACCTCAAAGGCGGAACTTTACCCGTTAATACGAAAGTGTTATCAGCTTTACTTTGGTTGCAAAGTCAGATCAGGACAAGAGTTGGTCCCCACATATTTGTTGTGTTACATGTTCAAGACTTTTAAAGGGTGGGTAAACGGTTCTTGCCATATGCCATTTACAGTTCCCATGGTGTGGAGAGAGCCGAAAGATCGTTCTTTGGATTTTTATGTTTGTATAATAAATACAAAGGGAATCACAAGTAAGTCGAAACACAGTTTAAAATATCCCAACTTACCTTCAGCGATGCTACCTATTCCCCACAGTGATGATATGCAAATGCCACCTCACCCGGTATCAACCGATATGTTACCGCGGAATTTTCTATATCCCCGTAACATTTAAATTTCATCCGTATAATTTTGATCATTTATTATTTTTTTTTATTTTTTACTCTAAGGCGGTAGGAAATAAATATTTAAATTGCCAAAATAGAATATCAATGATTAAAAATTACTTTCCGGTGAAGCTGAGCCAGGCTACCTGAAAGTTTCGGTTGATAATTAGATCAGTCCTAATTGCACTCAAGCCAAATGAAAAGGGGAAAATTATATTTTTTTTCTCACGGAAACTTGATGAAAATCCCAGATGGGAAGGAAGAGAAAGGAAGACATTCGCAGTTTTTTTCTCACGAAACTCAAAGAAGCTGAAGAAAATAGCAGGAGCGCAATAAATCCTTTTGGGGGCGTCACCCCTTTTCTCAAGCAACGCTTGTGAGCATCTCTGCATTGTCCAGGGTAGCGACCAAATTTGAGATAAGTCACGTCGCCGGAAATACCTACGTGACAATCTTCGCTTCTAAGTAGCTAGGCGAGGTCAATTAACCAAAAGGTGCGAGGACAAGTTGACAGCTGAAAGAAGACATAATTTTTAGGAAAGTGACCCGAACTGAACGGATGGCCAGCGAATCGCATAACAGGGCTATCTGTGAGGGCCAATGACATAACCCGACGCGATTCGGAGGGGAGAGATGTTTCCAAGATAGAGAAATGAGGTAGTAAATATTTTAGAGTATAGTCTATATATACCACTTGTTATGATGGAGAGCTGACTCAACGACCAGCCGGCAACCCAGTTCCGCGATCGGGGCTTCTCAAGGAAAAGAGGGTATGATGACATTTGTCTTACACATTTCTGATACGTGCCTCATATCTTTGCATGTGCTATGCAGGACTAGTTACCCGAAAGTCTCTCACATAGTGCATTAACAATTTTTTCCTCTGGCGCACCGCACCGAGTTTAATTCAGTAACTAAAGTTTTAAGTCAGTTATATAATATTAAGTGCATTATACCCGGTTGAAATTAAAACTAAATTGTTTAGCTAAAGCAAGCAACCTCGCCGGTACATTGTAGCTAGCTTTAAGACCATATTCTAAAAAGAAATAAACAGTTAAATTTTAATTCACGTGTCACTCAGACCATTTCTCCAAATCTCATTACAGTTAAATTTGTCCTTTTATTATTGTTATCCATGCAACATTTTATTTTAACTTCTTTGCGGCATATGAATGAGCATGGAAACCCCATGCTGATTCATATGAAACACAACGCGATGCATTTGTCGACCCTGAGCTTGGAGACCCTTAGTTAGGGAATCCAAATTCATTGTTGACACCACTAGGCGAAATTTTGGGGGTGAATTGATTAGTATTGAATTTTGACCTTTTTAACTTTTACCCACTACGGCGAATGAGACGTAGTAGTGGTTCGCTGATACCCGACACTGAGCGGTAATAGATATGAATGAAAATTCGAGCTCTGATGGGGATCAGAATGAAGATCACGCTGGTTCACATGATGCATGTTTCGACATTTCTAATAAGCCTCATTTATTGACACAAAGAGACCTAATTGATTTAGTGCGTGATTTGAATTTATCAAAAAAACAGGTAGAACTTTTGGGATCACGACTAAAATGGTGGAACCATCTTGATCGCGGAGCTAGGGTATGCTACTTTCGAAATCGTCAAGGAGATTACAAGGAGTTTTTCTCTCAAGAAGGTGATATAGTGTACTCTCTTGATATTTCACCAGTGATGAACACTATAGGACATGCTCATTACGCACAGGAATGGCGTTTGTTTATAGATTCGTCAAAAGTTAGCCTAAAAGCTGTCCTTTTGCACAATGGAAACAAATTCCAATCAGTTTCAGTTCCACTAGCACATGCTATTAATATGAAAAAAACCTGTGAAAGTATGAAGATTATTCTAAACAAGATACAGTACGCAAAATTAATTTGGAACATATGTGGAGACCTCAAGGTGATCGATATGCTGCTCGGGTTACAGTCTGGATACACAAAATTTTGCTGTTTTTTGTGCGAGTGGTACAGCCGGGATAGTAAATGTCATTTCGATAGGAAGACGCAAATCTCTTACACCTGGTGAAAAGAAAATGTAATGAATGCTCCTTTAGTTGATCCCAAAAATATCTATCTCCCACCTCTTCAAATCAAATTAGGTTTGATGAAACATTTTGTGAAAGCTATGGACAGAAATGGAAGTGGTTTTTTTGCACTAGAAGGATAAGTTCCCAAAATTAGCAATGCAAAAATTAAAGAAAGAATTTTCGTACGACCACAAATTAGAGAACTAATTACTAATAAACGAATTTTCGAATTTTCACGAATTTTCGTAGACCACAATTAGAGAAATACTTACGGCGCCCAGGTTTTCGGGAAAGAAATCTAAGTGAGAGTGAAGGAAGTGGATCATCAGAAACATATTGTAGCCTAAATCTTCATATGCTTTCAGCATCCCATGTACTACATCCGTATAGTTGTCAGACTTTTTGTTGCCTAAAACATTTTTCACTAAATTCTTGAAAGAAACCATGCGCATTTTTCTAAGTCACTCAAACGTCCTTTAAAAGTTTCAAGATACTTTATGTTATAATATACTGTATATTTAAAATATGTGATACTGTATATTAAAAATATTTGGTTTACAATATAATATACAGTATCTTGAAACTTTTGAAGGACGTTTGAATGACTTAGAAAAACGCGCATGTGTTTCTTTCAAGAATTTAGTGAAAAATGTTTAGGCAACAAAAAGTCTGACAACTATGCGGATGTAGTACATGAAATGCTGAAAGCATATGAAGATATTCAATATGTTTCTGAAGATCCACTTCCAAAAACATCCCAAAAGCATCTACTTAGATTTATTTCCCGAAAACCTGGGCACCGTAAGTGATGAACACGGTGAACGCTTTTATCAGGACATTTCAAGCATCGAAAAAAGATATAAATGAAAGTGGAGTTCAAGTATGTTAGCAGATTACTGCTGCATTCTCAAAAGGGACCTACCTGAGGCAAAGTATTCAAGAAAATCTTGAAGTAAGACCTTTAAGTACGTTGAACATTAATTAATTTCCTTAGTGTACATGTTATTAATGTAAAATATTTACGTAACTGTCACACACAAAAACCTTACGTGATAGAGAAAAATGGTTATTATTGAATTCGTGATAGAGAAAAATAGTTTTCATTATTGAATTCATGATAGAGAAAAATCGTTTTCATTATTGAATTCGTGATAGAGAAAAATCGTTTTCATTATTGAATTCATGATAGAGAAAAATTGTTTTCATTATTGAATTCATGATAGAGAAAAATCGTTTTCATTATTGAATTCATGATAGAGAAAAATCGTTTTCATTATTGAATTCGTGATAGAGAAAAATTGTTTTCATTATTGAATTCATGATAGAGAAAAATCGTTTTCATTATTGAATTCGTGATAGAGAAAAATTGTTTTCATTATTGAATTCATGATAGAGAAAAATCGTTTTCATTATTGAATTCATGATAGAGAAAAATTGTTTTCATTATTGAATTCATGATAGAGAAAAATCGTTTTCATTATTGAATTCGTGATAGAGAAAAATAGTTTTCATTATTGAATTTAATGTCTGTGGGAGAGAAAAAAAAGTTTTTTTTGTAGACCAGTGTTACCTGAAAATGTTCTGGCTAAATCAATAATTTTGCTTTCGTGTTTGTTTTGCAGTCCATATCTCCGATGAATTGGCCAGATACATTCCAGCCGCCGGAGACCGAACACGTATTAGAGAACTCATTTGGGGTATTTGGCCATAGCTCACTACGCCGGCCAAGCGGTTCAATGATTGTGGGAATTTCCTCTAATCCCGGTGGTATAGTTATAGCGCTGTTGGTCGTCAAAGCCCCTTCGGTGGGGGCACGATGCACCACGAGGAGGGAGGATTGACATTTATCAAGGAGAGATTACATATTTCGCTCCACATGTCTTTATACCTCACTGACCTTGAAGCAGTGATAAGGAATAAAATATACTTTGAATTCGATCACCACCCACCTGTGAAGTTTTATATCAAAAATTGCTTTAAAGCAATAGTCGTTTTCCTCACGGTTCCACCTTCTCAATGAAAAATAAGATTTTCAAATTGGAGAAACGGGTATAAAGATATGGAGTCCACAAATGGGTGGGTGGACTAGAGATAGCATAAGCCCGTTCCACTTGTTTTTTTGTTTTTTTTTGGTTTTTTTTTTGCAAAAGACCTTTTAAAAACTACTCGTTCTCTGAAGTAGACACGTATTCTCTATTTTAACCTTCCTTTTTAGTTCCTGTCTTATGAAAATTTAGGTTTATTCTCGGTAAACATTTTTGATGCTGAATGCTGTATTTTCTCTCTCGATGAATTTGTTTTTGGGAACCTGACAACAGGTCAAAGAGTAATGACGTGCTCGAAAGCTGAAGGTAAGAGTTAATGTATGTCTTGACTGCATGATTAGGACTATTTACAGGTAGTAGATTCGGTACGAGCACTTGCTATCACGAGCTTTGTTGTTCACGAGCACTTGTTATCACGAGCTTTGTTGTTCACGAGCACTTAATTACCCCCTTGCATTTGGTTTCGGTACTAGCACTTGTTGATAAGTCTGACTTTTAAACGTCAGAGAGTTATATTCTGCAGTTGATGCTTTCTGTGATCACGACAATTAATTGAACTCTGGTTTGACCAATGGTATACGCCTGCAAAGGACAAATAAATTAAGAGTGGACTCCGTAATTACATTTTACTTCACTTTCATCTGGCCGTTATGATTCCTGTTAATTCATGTTTTATACAGTTGCAGTGAAGTGAAACTGTCCGGGATTCATCTAAATTAATTCAGAAACCATTACGGTTAAGCAATTTTACTTCGGCAAGTTAAGCCTCAGTCGATGATCGTTATAGCGCTTTACATTAAGGTGACAAGTTTTTAAAAAACGAAATGGAGAACAAAATGACACGTTGTTTTCAATTTCAATGCGAAATTGAGGAAAATTTCATTTTAAAAACGAGGACATAATGAATGACGACATCTGATATATCGTGGTAAAGCCGACGATTAGCAAAAAATGTTTTAGCCTGCATCATACTTGTCCAGCTTCGTGGGAACACATACGATAAATATGAAGGATGATTTTCTTGCGAAATACGTAAGTCTAAAATAGCCATAAAAAACTATCATACAGATTATTACCTCGATAAAATTTATCGAGGTAATAATCAGATTATTACCTCGATAAAATTTATCGAGGCACATGCAAACAAAGCTACATTTTGATTTTGTACTGAAATTTCATTCATTTCATAAAAAGAAAAATGTCTGAGTCAGAGAATTACTATACACCGAGAGGACAGAAATCACGGGTACCTGTATGCTATTTGTATGAAAAGAAATATTCAAAGTCCAATGACTTCACTTGAAGAAACAGTTCAATGAAAAAATGTACTGAACAAAAGTTACAGAGCTCCCAATGAAATCTAACAAATGCAACCAAATTTAGCATCAATTACTTATTTAATGGCAAAAAAGTGGATGTTGAAAAAGATTAGATTTGTTTTCCATCCTATAAATATTTTAGTTAAATCCAGTTAAAAATATAATACAAATGAAATAACAAGACGATAATGGAGATGATTTCGTTCGAAGCTGACGCTGGTGATGATGATGTTCCGACTTCTGTGAGAATCCCGAAAGTTTGAACTTTTCTAAATTGCCCCAATTTAGATTTTGGAAGGGGGTTTGAAAAATTGAGGACATTTGACGCATTTAGTCAATTTTTACGGAATTGAGGACGAAGCACTGAAACTGAAGACTATCCTCAGAAAATGAGAACGTCAGGTCACCTTACTTTACAGAGACGTTTCATGTTAGGGTAACAGCAGGAAACATAATTATATTGCAGTAAAACAACTATTATCCCACATAGTCGAAAATCAGCACGAAATGTTCATGAGAGTAGAAGACACCAAATTTTCGGGTGTAATGAGCACGTCTTTTGAATTCTTTCCGGCACGAAAACTGTATTTCAAGGCCGATTTTTAGAGAATTTAAAAATTAGTCATAAAGGAAAATGCACATGCACCATTTACGGGAAAAAATTCTTATGGTTTAAAATGGACACACATTTGAACTGCCTACTAGCAACTGTAATGTGTGTCACGAAAGATCACAAATTTTGCCCAAAATGTGCTCTATAGCGAAAGATATTCGACGAAAAGGAATTTTCAAAATCAGTTATAAGGAGAAATATGATGCAGCGCGGAGTGTGACTTTACGCCCTTAGTGGGAAAACTGTGCTTTACTTAAAGAAGAAAATTGGTCCAAAATACTCTTCATAATGAAGTATATTCTACCTAAAAATGATTTTTCCAAGGGATTTGTACACACTTTCAAATAGCAACACACTCTAACGCCCCCTATCAGGACAATTGTGAATAATACAAAGCAGAAAATATGTAGAACGTATTATTCATTGCAGATGTCTTCATATGTGATGGTCGTAAGGCTGGACGGCCCCACAAGGAAAGGACCGAGACCTTCGCAGCAGAAACAGCGCCACACCATCAGAGATCCTCCTTCGAACTTGACTGTAGGTACAATACAGACCGCCGGACAGCGTTCCCTGTGCAAACGCCTCAACCAAATACGTCCATCCAAATGAAAGTGTGAGTAGCATGATTTGACACTCTACACGAGAATTATCCACTCTTCAGTTGTCCACGAACGGCGATCGGCGACTTCTCATCTGGCATGCCTGAAATGATATAGAGACTGCGTGCAGCTGACTTAGTATGGTAACCGTGGACTTGCAGTTCTTGACGGATTGTTCTGGTGCAAATAGCTGTTCCAGTCGCTTGTAAGGAGTCGCGAGTTTGGTCTGTGGCGGAAAAAGTGCGTGCTTCCATATTCCGTAGTAAACTACGTTTGTTACGATCATTCGGCTCGTGCGGCCTCACTGAGCGCGGTTTCGCTGTAGTGTCACCATCTGCTTTCCATTGATGAAGAACATCAGCGACAGTGGATTATAATAATCCCAGAAGAGCAGCAACGTTACACAATGATTGCCTACCCATGTGGCATCCAACCACTATTCCCATTTCAAAGTTCGTCAGTCCAGCTGCGCCCTGCACTGTCGCTTCCAATGCGGTTTAAGAGGTATTGTCGATGGTGCGGGATACCAGACAAGCCATTTCGCGTAGGATTTCTCTCAAGGGAGGGTTTAGAAGTAGCTATACTGGTTGCATGGGCTATACACCACGTATTAGAAACAGAAGTGAGGAAGGGTGGATCTAGAGATCATGACAGGAAAGAGGGTAGATAGAACAAGTGTTTCAGGTAAGGAAGTTCGAACTGACATCGAGATAGAATCTCAGAGGATTCCAGAACAGGTGGTGCACTTTAAGAGGGGAGAAACAGATAATCTTATTTCCAATGGAAGTAAAAAACCCGACAGTGCCAGCTTAACGTGCCCTCTGAAGCACGGTGAGTCTATATGGGTTGTAGCAGTCGGGATGGAATCTAACCCGTGACCAACGGATCGGCAACCGCAAGGCCCTCTGCCCTGATCTCAAGGTGTATCAACACTCCACTTTATATACAGCGTCAAATCACCACCTGCGCGTGTGCGTGTGTAGCAATTCAGAGTGAGTGAAGCATAGTGGTAAATTAAGAGCTGATTAAAGCGGCAGTCAGCTGTCAAACGGCACGGAATGTTTTCAACTGCCTCGATAATGAAAATTCATATTATGGTTCTTCTTTCTTTCTGCATCAGAAAAACTTCACACAAAACAGCATATTATTTATCTGCTAAAATACGGTTCTTGATTGGTCAACTACTTTGTGATCATTCAGAATTTTCTCCCACTTCGAGAAATACAACACTGCTTGCTTTCGCTCACTTGGAGAAAACGGAAAACGAGGAACAGAAGGAGCACAACTCATTTTTCATCAATGGAAAACAAAGTTTACTACAGAAAGTGAAGTCACGCACGTTCGCTAATGGATGGCGACTCCTGTCGTTGGCACACTTATTTCCAACAGAACAGTCCATCAAGAGTAGCATGACATATCGTCAAAAACAATATACACTGGCGTGCAAAAATTAAGGACGAGATGGTTTTTCGAATGTAACGTCGTGCAGAAGTGCTCCACATCGACTCAAATCATACCATAAGAACCCCAAGATGTAAGAATATAGGACACGTGAGTAAAACCGTCCACACAAGGAATCCAAAGGATACAAAGGCACTTTATTGAAAAGGTAGTTTCGAGCACAACTGGACAGAAGACAGAAACGTCCATGTGACAATCGGCTGCCAAGAAAAATCCACTCTTTAGTAGGGAATATGATCACCTCTGACTGCGTTGCAGTATTTACAACATCTGTCCATGCTGAGGACGAGGTTGTCAAGCAGCTGTTAAGGCATCGCGACCCATTCCTCTTGTAGCTCCAATCGCAGCTGCGGAATCGTTGCTGGCGGCTGGTGACGTGCTGCCAAGTGTCTCCCGAGAAGGTTCCACACGTGTTCGATTGGATTTAGGTCCGGGTACCTTGCGAGCGAATCCATGCGTTGAACATCTTCACTCTCCAACAGCTCTGCGACAGCCACTGTATGATGAGGTGTAGCGTTGTCGTCTATGAAGAGGAACTCAGGACCCACAGCATCTCTAAACAGACGCACGTGAGGCAGGAGAACCTCGGTACAATAGCAGACACCAGTGACTGAACCTCCTTGAAAGATGTGGATGTCAGTACGGCTACCTAGCGTGATACCGCCCCCAAACGAGAACTTCGCCACCTCCAAATCGATCAATTTTGATGATGTTGGAGGTGTTATTGCGTGTTCCCTGCTCTCTCCAGATGTGTATACGTCCAGAATCGCTCGTCAGACTAAATCGGCTCTCATCCGTAAAGAGAAATCGACCCCATTGCTGATGTGTCCAGTTCTTGTGTTCCTGGCACCACAGAAACCGCCGTTTCCGATGAGCAGGCGTTAATGGAATACACCCTAATGGTCGTAGTGCAAATATACCACCTTTGTGCAGCCTCCTGGCCACGCTAAAACGCGATAACGGACGTCCAGTTGTCTGTTGCATGTACCTTGCTATTTCACCCGCTGTCTTCCGCCGGTCTTTTCTCGCCTGTAGGACAATATACCGGTCGTCCGCCGCCGTGGTTGATTGTGGACGACTACTGCTAAACTCTCGGACAGCTGTTCCTGCCGTTTGAAATGCTGTCCAAGCTCGTGAAACGATTCTGTGAGCGATTCCGAACTCCTCAGCCACACTAGTCACACTTCAACCTTCTTCCAACTTCCCAATGACGGGACCTCGGGTAAAGTCATCGAGATTTGGTTTACTGGATTACCCGTTGCTCATATCACACGGTGGCAGCAACTCGACGTCGTTCAAACCGATGTACACCTTGTAATAGCTTTCACCAAATTGCTGAGCGTACACCGCCCGTGTCCTTTATACCCTTACAACACTCCCCTACGTCATGCTGCATATATGCGCATGCCCTACCGCGTCGGACCCTAGTCTATATCCTGAGTGGTCTTTCGGTCCGTACTGCCTGCTCATCCCACTGTTATGCTAATTTCTCCTCTTCGTCCTTAACTTTTGCACACCAGTGTATGAAAATGATGAAAAAAATCCGGAACACCCAGGAATGCAATTCAGCAACGGAACCTTAACGAATAATTTTGCTTTGTGGCATAAAATATAAAAATATTGATTCTGTTACTTTTCACAAATTACAGCCGATTGTTAAAATTCTGTTGTTGTTCATCTAACTCACTGAACAATAACCATTGTTGGAAATTGTATATATACCACCTCACTCTGATGAGAGCTTTTTTCTTTCCTTTGTTATTCTTTAAAGAAGATGGATTATATGCAAATACTTGTATTTGCACTTTGGTACGGGTGGTTTTTGACCCAGATATTTTACTGCTTCGTAGTTTCTGACGAAGAGGAACAGAGACCAATGATAGAGTATAGGGAACCACTGATTCATCAAGAACGGGATGAATCACCTGATCCTGGGTCCTTAGTTGTGGAAGAAATTCCAAGATCTCCAACAGATCAGGACACAGGATCTGATTTCTCTTCTAGCAGCGACGACTTTAGAAGTTGCAGTTCGGAACTTTCTTCTCAATCGATGGACGATTATCTCTATGCATACCGTGATGATTCAGAGTCTATAAAAGAGATGGAAAGATTGAAATGGGAAAATATTCAATACCATTTAAGAACGGGGATGCCAGATGGACGTAGGAGGGTGAGACCAAATAGGAGCAATTCTCCTTATCCGCGTATGACAGAGTGCATCGATATAATTGAGGTAGAAGACATAGGATGTGGTTTCTGCTTCGCCATACGAAGAATTTTCAATCTCCGTAAAAGAAATAAGAAGAAGGGCAGGGATTCAATTCCGGTTGCACTGGACATGAGGCAAATGAGACCCGTTATCATTAGAGTAACAAAGAGAAAGAAATGGTGTCCGTGGAAGAGGAGAAGAAAGTAAGAAGGGACTTCGGAATGGTGGAATTTGGAGATACAGGAAAATAGGCCTCATGGCAATGTCATGGGGGAACACCGCCTCTTACAAAATGGGTGTAACGAGCCAGATATCGTACCTCCTGGGTGGCGTGGAAACCGATATCAGAACTGCCTTTTTCAAATGCTGTGAAGAACCGCAATGTAAAGTAACTGAGGACAGGAAAAAGGCACACACCAGAACTTAAAAAATGTCAGATAATTTCTAGAGTACCAATATTATCAGTCATTTCTATGTTTTTTATGTGAAAGCTGATTTATTCCCTGCTTGAAATGACTGTATCCGTCCCAAAAAAATCTTATCTTTATCGCATCCCTCATATCAGGATAACTCTTCGGGAGTTATTCTTCACAGCTTTGTTTGAAGTGAGAGGAAAACTGTTATCCAAATACAAACCACCAGCACAAATTCAAAATCAGGAAAATTGAGACATTTCTAAACATACGGTTCTCTACATTGTACTGTCTTCGAAATGGAGAAATGGCCAAATCTCTGGTTTCGTGTCTTGTCAGTATAAGATACTGCTGAAAAATTAGCTTGAATGTCATTTCTCTCATTAAGCAAAATGATGTGAGTGTATTTTGGATATGTAAAAATCGGATGTCAACTACAAAAGCCGCTTATTTGAAGAAAACGTATTTTGGAATTCTAAAGGTAATGTTAACTAAACTTGATGTTCCGTATTTTCTTTAAATCATATATTATTTCAATAAAAAAGTTATTTTTACGTATTCAAGTTCCTGTTAAGAGCAAGGTTTTGCAGACTTTAAGGTTCGCAGAGCTGAAATTCCGTAATTGGATTACTCCTCACATTTATTTTTACAAAATTGTTTCCGGAAACTTCATGCGAAACTGGTTAAAGAAATAATCACGAATTGAGGCAGCTTTAAATGTACTATTTAAAAGGAAAACAATTTTTTGCTTTTTTTTTCAGTAAATAATCTCTTCAGAAAACATTTTTGTTCAAAATAGCTAGATGACGGGGCAGCCTAGCCAAGCCCACCTCCGGCGCCGCCCCATGTGCACACCCGGAAAAATTTGATGCCGAAAAAAACTGAACTTTTTACCATAGTCTGTACATAAAAAACTGAAAGCCCTCACTGACCCACTAACTCATCACAGTATTTCAGAAACTACTGAAGTTAGAACTTTCATATTTGACAGGAATGTTCCTTTTACAACATAGAGGCGCAATAAGAAAGATTTTTTCCTACGCTAATTTTAAGTAGGTCGAAGTGAGTTTTTTTAAAAACCCAGCTTTGATAACACTAGGACGTTTTGCAGTGATCGAGCCATTGTTGTCCAGCAACTGAAGCCCCGCCCTAAGTTTCCAATGACTTGAGTTGACCTACTCAGTATATATTTTGTTTTAAATTTATTTGTTCTACATTTATTTAACAAAAAAACCTTAAAAATCACGTAAAAAGCGCCATATCATAATATGCTTTGCATTTAAACATTTATTATCGTTTGACATATCGAATGTCAAGGTTTTTTGAGTCAAAATCAAATTACCAACATTCGTTTTCAACGAAGCAACAGTGACGTCATATATGTGGTAAGGTGACTTCAATAAATATAAATACGTGGGTAGATTTTCATAGTAATTTAAATTTTAATAAATAAGTCTCCCCTTTGAGATATTAGCAATGGCAATACAATTTTGCTCACGCTTCCAGAAACATCTGACTTGCTAGCTTTTAAATGTACAGTTTCGAACGAAATTGTTTACGAAATTGTTTATAAGCAAGGTTCTTTTTACATTTATGCTGAAAGTAACAACCTATTTTGTTCAGTTTTCTATTATTATTTTATTATGTTGTCTATTAATATTTATTCTGTTGTCTATTAATATTTTGAGCCATTAAGGTGGCTTATTGTCCTTGACAGAATTCAGGTAGTTAGGGCAGATAAAAGCAGATGAGTTATCTAAAAAGCTATGGAGAATTAAACCAAGATAAATACATTAACGAAAACCTCGGCTAATAACGTTTACTGTTCTACGAAAAAATTTCAATCAGTTGACAAAACTACAATCAGAAGTCCAATTGCTGAATTACAAAGACCACACAATTTGCTCATGCAATGCAGTCTCATCTACGTGTCATTCACTTGACTCCCTGCTGGAGTTTGTAAAACAATTTAGTAAAATCATGCAATCCATTGATTATGATACGTACGCTTTGCAACATACCAGAAATCATTACTCAAGTTATGAGGATAATGGCTGTGGAATAAATTTTGCTCCTGTGCCCTGACCTTTGATCCCATTTCAATTATATTCCACAGAACCGGTTCAGTTCACTCCCTCTTCGAAAGGGTGGAGCAAACAGCCACTGATTTACAACCGCGATAAGAGTGACAATTGAATTAGGCTAATGGTTTCCTCCCCTGAAAATGGCAGGCAAGAGTTCCAACTTCGCTTCCTGAGGAATGCACGCTGACAACACTGGTAATTTTTTTTTTGTCATTGACCAAAAGTGTAAAATATGAAGGATTTCTGATCCGATTCAGCATTTACACGCTACAACTCAACAAATTATCTGAGGACATGAGTCTACTCAGGAAACCTGTCATAGTAACGCAAAAAGTATAAAATATAAAGTATTTCTGGTCCGATCGGGAGATTTTCAGCATATACAAGCTACAACTCCACACATTATTTGAGGGCATGTGCTAACGCATTTTACAATTTTGGTATTACGCTCCCCGCTTCCCCCGACAGGTTTCCTGCGTAGGTACATGCCATCAGATAATGTGTCGAGTTGTAGCTTGTAAATGCTGAAAATCTCCCGATTGGACCAGACATTCTTTATATTTTACACTTTCGGTGACGGGTATAACGAAGTAAATTTCTCCGTCATTTTTGTCCACGCCGGGGCTCGAACCTGGGTCCCTCATTCCGGAATAAGTCGCTCTACCAATTGAGCTACGCGGGCGTTCGTTATCGCTGCTCTCTGCCATTATGTCGTGTGCGTCCGGCGAGGCAGGCACGTCACATCCCCTCCCAAAAGAGGGCCGGGGGCATGGCCCACGGGTCAGCCGTGCCCATGAATCGTTGCAGGTAGCCATCCGCTGTATAACGTCCCAGCAAAAACAGTCTTGCTGGGCCAGCACTGCCAGCAATGGCCCAGCACTATGTTGCCGCTGCCGAACCGTCAATAAAATGTCCGGGCGGCCAACAGAAGGGCCAGCAGTTCAGGCCAACAGTTGGCACCCCATCAGTTGTCATATGCCACAACAGGGCCATCAGTGGTCCATCACAGGCAGTAGCTGCCACAAGTGGACCTACAAGCACGTGCCAGAAATGATGGTTAGCCTAATGTGGTCCGCTAGTGTGCCGTTAGTAGCAGCCGGCACCCACGTGATGTAACTGGTGGCTTGCCGAATCTTTTCCGCCAATTTCCCAGTAGTAGCCATAATAATAAAAAATAAAAAAAGCGAAGATAACCGCAGTTTCTCAAACTATAATTTTTTTTTCTACCCTTACGAATTAACGAACTGCGCTGGGGAAACTTTCTCAACAGATCAGAAGAACACCAGTTTGTACCTGAGCATATTTGAACCTGGGCCGTTAGCCTAATAGCGGAGCTCTCTACCGCCCGGACTGATTTGGAATGCTCGAGTACATGCTTAAAGCTGACTGTTTTCTATGCAATGTGTAATCGAATGCTTCCCTCTTTCACTTTACAATATTGCTAGGTATTTTTCATAAAAGTCTGTTTCATATAATGGATAAATTAATTTTTTCATCGTAACGACAGTTTTTTTTTGTCTTGTTTTTTTTTACCTTAAGGGAACTTCACTCATTTTCAAGGCGTGTACATACTTAGAGTGGCTTTCCAAAGTTTTGTACTGTCCTTCCGTCTTGAAAAGAGATTGTTGAATAAATATATATTTACCCGGGTTCATGTCACATTCTGTTACATTTTTAACGTTGTGCCTTTCCTTTCCGTTGTCCGAAACTACATTTGTTTTAAAGAGTAAAAGATATTTTATTTTACTTTTCGTTATTTTTAGAAGCGAAGTCCTCCCAGTCTTGTGTATTCAACCCATGGATGAGTACACCACATAGCGTTGCTTTTTTTTCTTTCAAATAATTAATAAATTTTGTACGCGTATAATTCTTTTTTTTTTTCCAACAAACGTTGTTTTAATTGTTTTCCAGGATATTTGTTTCAAGCGGTTTAAAATTTTTTCTTGTTATTCATCCACTCCATTCCATGAACTGTTATTCATGGGAATGGAGTGGGTGTATTTCATGGCTGCGATCTAGTATTTCACGGCTTAATCTGATATCTTCGTCGACGTAAAATTTCATTAGGAAATTAATTCGCCTCTCCACATATGGATTTTTTTCTTAACATCCACTAAAATAACACGATGCCGATAGCGTCGTCTTCAACTAACTGGTACCATGAGAGACACTGCGCATGCGCAGTCCCATTGCTTCCACCTGCTGTTGGGGGTTGCATTGGTTACCAGCAACGGGCCACTAGTGGCACTTGCTTGGAGGCCCACAATTCACGGCGATGCTGCAGGGCCATCAATGGCTCGCCAACTGATAGCGCTGCCACCAACGAACCACTACCGGGCCGTGAGCGGCAGATTTCAGCCAGCAGTGACCCATCACTGCCAGTTGGTGGCCAGCAGTTTCCCAGCACTTCTGTTTTTGCTGGGGTGCACTTGAGAACTCCCAGTCAATGCGGTGTGTGGAATGCAATGTCACACACATTTATTTTTCGAAGCGCTGGAGAAAGAATTCTCTTATTTTTCTTGTCTCGCGGTGTGGAAAGAACTTCAC
The DNA here is from genome assembly GCA_039090855.1 of Macrothele yani. Classification (NCBI taxonomy): domain Eukaryota; kingdom Metazoa; phylum Arthropoda; class Arachnida; order Araneae; family Macrothelidae; genus Macrothele; species Macrothele yani. The sequence continues at coordinate 85,471,022 of CM076998.1, read as the reverse complement.
ACCATTGCGAGATCTTGAACGGCCGGGGCATCCGGGAAGTTCGGGCGCCATTATAACGAAGTAAATTTCTCCGTCATTTTTGTCCACGCCGGGGCTCGAACCCGGATCCCCTCATTCCTGAATAAATCGCTCTACCAATTAAGCTACGCGGACGTTCGTTATTGCTCCTATCTGCCCTTATGTCGTGCGCGTCCTGCGGGGCAGACACGTCACACGGGTTTCTTGAGGCATCACATGCCCTCGTGTAAGTTGTTGACTTGTAGGTTGTAAATGCTGAAAATCTCGCGATCGGACCAAAAATTCTTTATATTTTACACTTTTGACCCCCCCCCCCCACACACACACACACACACGCGCGCGCGCACACCTCCCCCGCCCGTGACAGACTTTCTGCTTTAGCACATGTCCGCAGAGAGTTTGTTAAGATGAAGTTTGTGAGTGCTGGAAATCTTTCAGTCAGAAATCTTTTCATTTTACACTTTTGGTGTTACCTCCCCCTTTCCCCCGACCGAGTGGTTTCCTGAGGCAGCAAATGCCGTTAGATAATTTATTGAGTTGTAACTCCTAAATGCTGAAGATCTTCCGATCGGACGAGAAATTCTCTATCGTTTACACTTTTGGTATTATCCCATCCCCCCCCACACACACACACCCCAACCCCCAACCCCCGACTCCAGACAGGTTTCCTGGGTAGGAACATGCCCTCAGATAATTCGTTGAGTTGTAGCTTGTAAACGCTGAAAATCCCCCGATCGGACCAGAGATTCTTTATATTTCACATTTTAGGTTTTAAGCACCCCACACCCCCGACAAGTTTCCTGGGTTTGCACATACTCGCAGATAATTTGTTTAGCTGTAGTTTATAGAAAAATATCGTAAATGAGAAAATACGAAATTACGAAAATTTTCTGCGTGTCAGATAACCATCTCGGGAGACGTAGGTAAAGAGCAGTTCAGAACGCAATTTTTATACGGCCCCTTAAAATTTTTGTGGCCAGTTCTTTCGGTGGCCACTTCTCCGGTGGGAAGTTCTCCGGTGGTCAGTTCTTCGCTGTTTCTTTGGCCCGAAAATCATGGAAATGTCTAAATTTCTAACTGAAAATGAAATATTAAAAAAAAAAAAATATTTTATGATCAATAGTTGCTCAAGTAGTGGGGAATACAGCCACATGAAATTTGTTTATGCAGAACAATTTTATGGCACTGAAATTTCAATGTGTCCAGATCTCTATGTGTGGCCAGTTTTCCGTGTGGCCAGTTCTCCGGTCGGCACTTCTCCGGTGGCCACTTCTCCGTATCCGGTGTAAATTGTGTGAAACAGTGTGTCTTATCGAATGATGTTTTTTTCCCGGAAATTCTGAAATTTACAACTTCCCTCCAAAACGGCGGAACAAAACGGGTGGCAATCGGATGAGTCTTCCCTCAGGAAAACTCCCTCACATTGGTAAACTCCCCCACAGGAAAAGTCCCCCACCTTTTTCAGTCCGGGACCATGCACAAATTGCATTTGACCCAAAATTTCGAACGTGTGGTAGATTTCCGGTATCATCAATTCCATTTCCACGCTGTTTAAAACAAGATGAAACCGAACAACGTGCACAAATATGTGGGGAAATTCCGAGGTCTGAATTTCAAACCTTTTTCGCTGTTTATAGTAAAAAACTGTCTTCTAAGTAGCTGGATGAGGTGTGGAAAATTTCCGGGTTCGTATTTCGACTGTTACCGTGCTTTTTAGTGAGAAACTGTCTTGCAATCAACAGGCTGACAGGGTGGGGGAAATTCCCGGAACGGCATTTCAAACTTCTACTGTTGTGTCGTACAATCAGCAGGCTAACAGGGTGGTCGGAAATTCCGGGGTCGGCATTTCAAACTTTTACCGATGTTTATAGTAAACAACCGTTTTGCAAGTAGCTGGATAAGGTGGGGAAAATTGCCTAGTTAGTTTTTGCGCTCTTACCGCGCTTTTTTTTAAATAAAAAACGGTCTTACAATCAGCAGGCTGGAATCTAGGTAAAAAAGTCCGAGGAAAAAATGTCCACGAAAAAAAAGCCCAGGTGAAAAAATCCAGGAAAAAAAGTCCAGGTGAAAAAGTCCGAGGAAAAAAAAGTCCGAGACTGTTGATAAACGCGGAAAAAATTCCAGAAAAAAAAGTCCGAGGAAAAAAAGGCCAGGAAAAAAAGTACGAGATGGGAGTTTTGATTGTCATCATGGGCACATTAATAACTCGATTTTACATACTGTTTGAATGTTGGAAGTGGGGGTGGGGGGACATACTTTCATTATTTAACTAGTGTGGTGAGGTTGCCGGAAAACCGCCACACAGGCATACTACCACACGTCTTTCATTAAGGGGCCGGGCACAAAGTGCTATTCCTCCGAGGAGCACTTTGAAAGTGTGGCAGTTTTCCAAGTTTCCTAATTACACTGGCGGAAAGTGAAAAACGAACACCAAGAAGGAATTAGCGGACGATCATTAAATTTACATATGTTAATGGGGTCGAGTTTACGTAAGCGTGATGTTAATTTCGGGACTCACCGGTGAGCGCTTACGCCATAGCACGGCATAATATGCAAATTATCGTCGGTGGTATTTAAGGACTACGGCGAAGTGAATGTAATCAATCGTCGGCGTACGGACACGTGCGAAGACCCTGAAGAAGCTGCAATGCCTGGACATGGAAGGAAGACGTGTACGATTTCAGCAGTTATCGGAATTTCAGCGAGGTCGTCTAGTCGGACTCCGCGAGGCCAGGTGGTCGTATCGTCGTATTGCGGAGCGAATTGGACGGGAAGTATCGGTGGTGGTACGATGGTGGCATAGATATTCCGAGGAACATTCCCACACGAGAAGACGTGGAACCGGGAGTCACAGACGGACTGATGAGCTGACCGATCGACGCATAAGAAGAGCGGCGTTGTCAAGCAGAACACCCACTGCGTTAAATCCGAGCTGCCGTTGCACCAAAGGTGATTGTGCGAACAATCCGCAACCGTCTACTGGATGCAGGACTACGTGTACGTGTGCCTCTGGCATATGTACCTCTGTCTCCAGCCCACCGTCAGGAACGGCTGCAGTGGTGGCGCCAACGTGCAGATTCTGCTTGGGAGCCTCCGATGGCCGTATGCGTGTTCGCAGATGCACAGGGGAGCGTCTCCACCCTTCTTGCATCCGCCAGCAACACACAGGGCCTACACCTGGTCTCCTGGTGTGGGGAGCGATCAGCTATCACTCCCGTACACAACTAGTGTTTGTACCGGGTATGTTAAACAGCACCTCCTACATCAACAACATCATTCAGCCCGTTGTTGTGCCATTTGTAAGGTTGGTCCATCGTGGTGTTTTACAGCAAGATAACGCACGCCCACACACGGCACGTGCAACGCAACATGCACTTCAGGGTGTGAGACAACTTCCATGGCCTGTACGTTCACCGGATTTTTTCCCCATTGAGCACGTGTGAGATTTTATGGGACAACGACTTATCCGGTCTCCACGGCCAGCCACGACCATCCCCGATTTACGCGTCCAGGCTGAGGATGCTTGGAACTCAATACCCCAAACTTACATCCAACATTTGTACGACAGACTCCATGCCAGAATTGCACAATGTGACGCAGTTCATGGCGGTTCAACCTCGTACTAACCATGTTACATGGAAATGTTATTTTTCAGTTTACCAGCGAATACAGCTGTATTTTGCCATAATGTTTTGATCACGTTATCCTCTGTATTCCTCTGTATAAATTTCGTTGGTATCAGACGTCTCCTTCTTGGTGTTCTTTTTTCACTTTCCGCCAGTGTATGTGTGGCAGTTTTCCATGGCGCCTAACAACGGGAAGGAGCTCTTTTGTTTGTCTGAATTTTCACGCAGGATCATACCATTTCAGGGTGACTGGCCACAAAAGTTCAACTGGGGAGAGGGGGTATATAGATCGCCGTACATTTCTGAAAACTATAGTGTTCGACGAAACAGCATAATTACACATGACTCATACTGTGTTCAGAAAAGAACGATGAGGTGGGATTTTTTAATAACGCTGCACTTGTGCTTAGGCACTAAATATTTACATAACATGTCAAGTTTGTAATACTTTTCTTTACTCAATTAATTCATAGGGCCTATACCTTGGCCTTTTTAACAGCTTTTAATCCGCTGACTTCATATTCATAACGTTTACGTATCAAATCAAGTCAATAGCATTGCACTTTTACTTAGGCAATGAATATTAAAATTATAGGCCCCTCGCCGTGGCCTTCTTAACAGTTTTTATTCTATGAATGTTATATTCACAAGGTTTACACATCAAATCAAGTTAATAATACTGCGCTTTCACTTAGGCACGAAATATTAATTCACAGGCCCTAGGCTTAGGCCCTTTTACCAGATTTTATTCTATCAATGTCATATTCACAACGTTTACAGAGCAAGTCAAGTTATAATATTGGGCGTTTACTTAGGCACGAATTATTAATTCATATGCCCTAGTCCAAGGCCTTTTTATTTGCTTTTCTCCACCGATGTCCTATTCAAAACGTTTACCCATCAAATAAAGTTAATAGCATTGCGCTTTTACTTAGGCACTAAATATTAATTCATAGGCCCTAGACTTAGGCCTTTTTAATACTTTTTATTCTACCACATATTCATAAAGTTTACCTACCAAGTCCGGATAAAAGTATTGCGCTTTTACTTAGGTACTAAATATCAATTAATAGGCCCTGAACCTAGACCTTTTAAACACTTTTTATTCTACCGATGTCATATTCATAAAGTTTACATACCATGTCAGGTTAAGAGCATTGTGCTTTTACGTAGGCACTAAATATCAATTCAGATGCCCTAAGCCTAGGCCTGGTTAGTAGTTTTTATTCCACGGATGCCATATTCATAACGTTTACATGTCAACTCAAGTTAATAATATTCCACTTTTACTTAAGCACTAAATATTGTTTCATAGTCCCTTGGCTTAGGCCTCTTTAACAGTTTTTATTCTAACGATGTCATATTCATAACGTTTATGTATGAACTGCAGTTAATCATATTGCACTTTTACTTAGGCACTAGTTGTTAATTTATTGGCCCTAGGCCTAGTAATTAATATTGAATGCCTAAGTAAAAGCGAATGCTATTAACATGACTTGGTACATAAACTTTATGAATATGATATCGGTAGAATAAAAAGTATTAAAAAGGCCTACTCCTAGATCCTATGAATTAATACTTAGTGCCTAAGTAAAACAGCAATGCTATTAATTGAAGTTGATAAATAAGCGTTATGAATATGGAGTCGACGGATTAAAAACCGTCAAGAAGACCTAGGCCTAGGGCTTATAAATTAATAATTAGCGCCTAAGCAAAAGTGCAATGCTATTGATTTTATTTGATACGTAAACGTTATGAATATGCAGTCGGCGGATTAAAAGCTGTTTAAAAGGCCAAGGTATAGGCCCTATGAATTAATTAAGTAAAATAAAAGTATTACAAACTTGACATATTCTGTAAATATTTAGTGCCTAAGCACAAGTACAGCGTTATTAAAAAATCCCACCTTATCGTCCTTTTCTGAACACAGCATGAGTCATGTGTAATTCTGTTGTTTCGTCGAACACTGTAGTTTTCAGAAATGTACGGCGATCTTTATACCCCCACCCTCCAGTTGAACTTTTGTGAACAGTCACCCTAAACTGGTATGAACCGGCGTGAAAATTCAGGCAAATAAAAGAGTTCCTTCCCGTCGTTAGGCGCCTCGGAAAACTGCCACACATAATTAGTAAACTTGGCAAACTGCCACACATAATTAGGAAACTTGGAAAACTGCCACACATTCAAAGTGTCCCTCGGAGGAATGGCACTTTGTGCCCGGCCCCTTAATGAAAGGGGTGTGGCAGTTTGCCTGTGTGGCGGTTTTCCGGCAACCCCACCACACTAGGTAAATAATGAAAGTATGTCCCCCCACCCCAACCCCAACATTCAAACAGTATGTCAAATCGACTTATTAGTATGCCCATTATGACAATCAAAACGCCTATCTCGGACTTTCTTTCCTGACCTTTATTTCCTCGGACTTTTTTTCTTGGACTTTTTTTCTGCGTTTATTAACAGTCTCGGGAGTTTTTCCCTCGGACTTTTTTTCTTGGACTTTTTTCCCTCGACTTTCTTTCCTCGGACGTTTTTACCGATCACCAGCAGGCTGACAGGGTGAGAAGAAATTTCGATATCGGCGTTTCGACTTTTTGGGGGAAATTTCCGGTGTAATAATTTTCGTCCACTTTAAAACAGCATTCAGCCGTACAGGTAGCACAAATATGTGGAGGATATTTCCGGGCTCGGCATTTCAAACCTTTATCGGAGTTTATAGTACTGCGAATAGCCGGATGAGGTAGGAGCAATTTACGGGTTAGTATTTTGACTGTTACCGCGCTTTTAGTGGAAGATTTTACGGCGCACTTCGGCAGATTTAATAGAACTCTGTGGACAGAAATTTTCCGACAGTATTTCATTAATATGAAACATTCACATTCGTTTATCTGAGTTTTCTAAAATCTTAGAGGGCTGCCCTCGACATGTGTTCTAATTGCGTAGAGATTTTCTTTTGGCATGGGGTGGTGGTGAAGTGAGGGGGGGGGCCTCAAAGAAAAGTTGGGTGTGTTGAAGTAGCATCACGTAGCATCACGCATGTGCAACACATTTTTTTTTTTTTTTTTGGAGGTTTAACGACCACCGTGAGCAACTCAATGGGCTATAAGCAGTCGCCCGTACCTAATTTAGGGTCACTGGTTCCAGGGAAGGGAGAGAACTAGTGCCGTAAGATAAACACAACATCCATGCCTGACCGGGATTCGAACCCGGATCCCTTACGGACGAATGATCAGAGGCCAGCGCCTTAGACCACTGCGCCACCGGGGCGGCGCAACACCTTGACCACGACATTCTCGCAAAACACCGAGGCTTCAGGCCTTTTCAGTAAAATGCTTGTTAGTTATAATGTTTGATATGTAAACGTTATGAATATGTAGGCGATAGATCAAAAACTGTCAAAAAGGCCTAAGTACATAATGTTACAAAAGGCCTAAGTACATAATGTTACAAAAGGCCTAGTTTACATAATGTTTGATATATAAACGTTATGAATATGAAGGTGACAGATTAAAAACTATTAAAAAGGTCACGTATTTGTTCTACTTGTAAGGCTGCATCTTGTTTTAAAGTGGAATACTAACCCGGAAATTTCCCCCGCTTCATCCAGCTACTTGCAATACGGATTTTTACTATAAACATCGATAAAAATTTGAAATGCCGACCCCGGAATTTCCCCATCTTGTCAGCCTGCTTATTGTAAGACCGTTTTTCAAACCTTTCTACAGAGGATCTTTGATACCACCTGAAGCTATGTATAACCAAGCAGACGAGAAAATTCCTAGAAATGACCCGACAAAGAAAGTGCGCCAACTGCAATCCATGTAATCTTAACATGGAAGAAAGTATCCCACCGTCCTTAGGAAACCCTATTGTGCTGGATGGGATTAGCTGGTAAAATTTTACAACAAGGACGCCGCCGATCGCCGACTGTGGGCTGTAGAATACAAGGGCTCAGACATCTAACCGTTTGAGAACATTTCGCCGCCAAGGTGCTCACACTACCTAACAGACGGGCAAAAACACACTTGACATCACCGATTTCTCACGGTTGAAGGGTCTCTGCCAGTAATTAGGGGTGGCTCTTGACACCAACAAAGCAAACAGGTGCGTAAGGTGGCATTTCTGTCATTTTTCCCCTCCTCAAAACCACTCAAATACACTAACGGAAAAAAATCCCAACACCACGAAAAAATAGTTGTAGAGGAATGAAATGGCGGCAATACATTTGTATAGGTAACATATTTAATCGATTAAGGTTTCAAGATCATGGCTTATTGTAAGTGCGAGAAGAGCCATTTTAAATGTGAAATGCTGGTACATTAATAACCGGTGTAACCGCCAGAATGTTGAATGCAAGCACGCAAACGTTCATGCATTGTGTCGTACAGGTGCTGGTTGTCAGTTTGTGGGATGGAGTTCCATGCCTGTTGCACTTGGTCGGTCAATACAGGGACGGTTAATGCTGGTTGGGGGTGACGCTGGAGTTGTCGTCCAATGATGTCCCATACGTGTTCGATTGGTGAAAGATCTGGTGATCTAGCAGGCCACGGCAACATGTCGACACTCTGTAGAGCATGTTGGGTTACAACAGCGGTATGCGTGCGAGCGTTATCCTGTTGGAAAAGACCCCTGGAATGCTGTTCATGAATGGCAGCACAACAGGCTGAATCACCAGACCGACGTACAACTGTGCCGTCAGGATGCGTGGTATAACCACGAGAGTGCTCCTGCTGTCATAGGAAATTGCTCCCCAAACCAAAACTCCAGGTGTAGGTCCAGTGTGTCTCGGCCGCAGATAGGTTGGTTGCAGACGCTCACCTGACCTCCTTCTAACCAACACACGGCCACCACTGGCACCAAGGCAGAACCGGCTTTCATCAGAAAACACAACAGATCTCCACTCCGTCCTTCAATGAGCTCTAGCTTGACACCACTGACGTCGCAAACGGCAGTAGTTTGGAGTAAGTGGAATGCACGCTACAGGGCTTTTGGCTCGGAGCTGTCCTTCAAGTAACCGGTTTGTAACAGTTCGTTGTGTCACTGTGGTGGCGACTGCAGCTCGAATTGCTGCCTCAGACGTGGTACGATGCGCCACGGCCATACGCCGTACACGGCGGTCTTCCCTCTCAGTAGTGCCACGTGGCCGGCCGGAATCCGGTCTTCTTGAGGCAGTACCTTCCCTTGACCACCGCTGTCAACAATCATGCACAGTGGCTACATTGCTGCCAATTCCTTCTGCAATATTGCAGAAAGAAAATCCACCTTCTCGTAGCCCCATTACACGACCTCGTTCAAACTCCGTGAGCCGTTGATAATGGCTTCTTCGTCTTCTTAAAGTCATTCTTGACTAACATCAACATACTACGTGGAATCTCAACGATAACTAACGCTCACGAAGGTTACAGCGCGTATTTACAGCAAACCTGCTTTGCATGTTCCGAGGGGCGCTACTAGCGCCACACGTATGCTCCGAGCGCGAAATTTGCATAGACGTCATCTTACAGATGTACTCTCACCGCCTACCAACTGTCGTTTATCTAACACAACCCCTACTTGGTGTTGGGATTTTTTTTTTCCGTCAGTGTATGAAACATGAAGATCACAGGAATAATGCTAGCAGTTGTAACAGAGACGGAAACTTGGTTTAAAAAACAATAATGTTTTGCGTCCATTGATTACCTTTGGAGTTCTGACAAATTAAAAGAAATAAGGTCAATTATTATTATTTTTTTTATTTATTCATTTTTTTTTGTTTTAACCACCGCTGTGATCAACTCGATGATCTATAAGTAGTCACCCGTTTCTATTTACAAAAAAAAAAAAAAAAAAGGAAAGAAACGCCGACTCGTAGCACTTCTGCAGTACAGCCAAATTAAGAAAACTTAGATCTGTTGTTCTGCAGTCGAGTGGATGATACGGATTTACAAAACGCGTTCCAGCGTACGATATTTCGTTCGCATTGTCCTCCTATTTTTTTTTTTTTTTCTTTTATTCAAAAACAATTTTCAACGGCTTTAGCTGCATACTTGCAAAGTAAATATTCATTGGAATCGAGTAAATATAACTACGCTATAGTGAAGCAAGCTCTAAAAATAATCTTATTAAAACCTTCCTAAAGTAAAACTTCCCTTATAAGAAATCTGCGCGGGCATCGGCTGATTAAAAAATGCCAAAGAGAAGTTGTTGTCCATGAGAGAAAAAAAGGAATTTGAGAGAAAAAAAGGAATTAATAGAAAAACAGAGAAAAAAAGGAATTAATAGACTGTTAAAGCACCAACACTGGTGCTGTAACAGTCTATTAATGACGGCACATTGACAGTTTTGAAATCCAGAACTTTTAACACCTCTTGTGGGAATACGTGAACAATTTGAAAATTTAAAAGAAAAGAAATGTAATATGGCTTTTTTTTTCTTTTCGCACCAGAAAGAGTTTTCTCAAAAGTCTCTACAATCAAAGAAAATTCTATGTGCATTATTTGCGGTGTCAGTAGAAAGGTATTTGCAAACTAAGAGAAAAATGAATATCGCCCAAAATACCAACACTGGTGCTGTTAGCTAAAATGAAATTAAAGTTAACTAAGACCGTTTGTATATATCCAACACGTGGAGATAATGTAAATGGACGATGTCATCGCTCTTTCCACGTTATTTTTTTTTACAATTTTTCAGTCGCTATGCGTTGTTTAAAAAATAACATGGAAAGAGCGATGACATCGTCCATTTAACTAAAACCGCTTTTTTAAATGCATTCATTTAGATTTGGTCCATTTCTTGTAGTGTCTCCAGCGGGAAGTTAGCTAACCAACTAAACAATTTAAATATTTCATAGTCAAAAGCTCTACTTAGCCTAAGAGTCCACAAAAGTTATCTTTTTTTTCTAACTTTTATAATTTCCCCAGAAACCACTGAGTTCTTAACAGAAAAGTCTGATAGGAACAGACAGACAGGCATAAACAAAAATTTTTACATGTGCTAAAAATCAGCAAATTAATTCATGCATTGCATTGATTATGATACGGTTGCCGGTAAACCGCCAGACTGGAAAAAGAGACACACATGATCAGCAACTTGGAAAAGTGCCACACAGGAAAACTGCTACACATTTTTCGTTAAGGGGCCGGGCGCAATTTACTTTTCCTCCGAAGAACACCGAATGAGTGCCATTTTTCCATGTTACCGAATTATGTGTGGCAGTTTTCTAAAGTGACTAACGACGGGAAGGAGCTCTTTTGTTTGTCTGAATTTTCAGGCTGGTTCATACGAGTGTAGGGTAACTTGCCACAAAAGTTTAAGGGGAAGGAGGGGGGATGTAATAAAGATTGTCGTTTCTTGGCCTCTATTGAGAATTGAATTGGGAACTCAAAACAAATTTGGAGAAAACATTCTATGTAAGCCAAGCGAGAATCGTACTTTAACTTGAAAAAAATTAATTGCCGTGACTTAGTACAGTTTTTAAAACCACAATGCTCGATGAAACTACAGAATTACAGCATGCCCCATGCTGTGTTCAGAAAAGGATGATAAGCTGGAAGTTTTAAAAACGCTACGCTTTTACGTTGGCACTAAATATTTACATAACATGTCAAGTTATTAATACTTATCTCTTAATTAATTAATTCATAGGCCCTGGACCTAGTCCTTTTGAACGGTTTTTACTCTAATGATGTCATAATTACAGCTTTTAACATCAAGTCAAGTCAATATCATTGCACTTTTACTTTTACACTAAATATTAATTCATAGGCAATAGGCCTTTTTAACAGATTTTATTATATACGATGTGTTTTCAATGTAGTTAAGGTATCATGCACTTAAAGCACTTCTGAAATACCCTGTACATATTGCACCTTATTGTTTATGTCATATAACCTTCACAAAGCATTTCTTTAGTTTATTATTGTCTTTATTTTATTCTCGTTCTTGTGTTGTCAGAAGTTGTGGAGTAGGGGATTTTATATTCCAGTTTTCTTTCAAGAATCTGTGCTTTAGAAAAAAATTAATATTTCCTTTTTTATTGCAATGTTTAAGAATTTGTAGTACTTTAGTATTGCTATTCATGTTTAAATTCTCTCTTAGGCGACTAGGTAACTTGGCAATTTGTTATTGCTGAACATTATTTCTGATTCATTATGTCACTCTTGCAACTTAAGTTTTCTATAATCATCTTCCTTCTATTTATTAGTAACAGATGAAGAGCATGGGTCGGGCCAGGAAAGTTATGGATGCAAGCTAAATGGTTAACTAAAGCTTTGTCATACAACTCTATGGAGGTTATGACATATATATATATATATTTTTTAAATTTCTTTGGTGGGCTTATTACTTTCATCTCTGACTTTGCAGAAACCCATTTCCAAATAGGTCTTTGTGGAAGTGAGAAAATGCAGAGTTTTTGCTGGTCCTTGATAAAGCCAAGGCTCAGTTTTCTCGACACTTTCTACATTCAGTTTTTCTTTTTTTTCTTTTTACTCACACCGGTCAATACATAACCTTTTCTATGTTGTACTTGGTATGAGTCGAACATTTGTTTTGCCTCAGTCTCTTCTTAATAGAAAGTGTCCTATTTACAACGTTTACATATCAAGTTAAGTTAATAGAATTGCGCTTTCATTTAGGCACTAAATATTAGTTCGTAGACCCTAGGAGTTTTAAACGGTTTTTAACCCGCCCACTTTACGTTCAAAACTGCATAGCAAAAACCTGAGAAGAAATGAAAAAATAAAACATAGTAAAAACCTGAGAAAAAATGAAAAAATAAAGCATAGTAAAAACCTGAGAAGAAATGAAAAAATAAAGCATAGTAAAATCCTGAGAAGAAATGAAAAAATAAAGCATAGTAAAATCCTGAGAAGAAATGAAAAAATTCCCGTGCGACGCAGTTTTACTTCTCCCATTTCACATAGCCCTAATGATGTTCCCTTCTAAGTGCCCACCATAGGGGACAGGGAGTAAACGGGGGGCATTTGTCCGCACTCTTTGGGTCAGAGGATTTTGTTTGACGAAACCCTATTCGTCAATTAACAACTGACATGGGGCGTGTCTCAGGTTACCACGCAGGGAAAAGGAACAAACGTCTAAACGCGCTCTTAGCGCTGCTGGGAAATCTTTTAGAGGACGTCTCAGCTCGCTCATGCCGCTTTTGGGACATCGACTTCTGGACAAGTTCAGACGCCCTCGGCGTTTGCGGGACAGACAATGAAAACGCGTTAACGCGTTCTTGGCGCCCAGAGGGTTTAAAGGATTGTCTGGTGAACGCCTCATATGCTACAAATGTGAATGCTCTCCGCCACCTGGTGAAATCTGTGCCAAACCATATACGAACTGTAATTCGGCCAAAGGAGAATCAACCTGGGATTGAATAAAGGTTTCTAATTCAATGGCCGGCATGTTTCAATTCCCTAAAAATGTGAAAAAAAGGAAGATAGGTTTGAGCAGAGAAATACACTGACGGAAAGAAAATCCCAACACCACGAAAAAATAGTTGTAGAGGAATGAAATGGCGGCAATACATTTGTATAGGTAACATATTTAATCGATTAAGGTTTCAAGATCACAGCTTATTGCAAGTGCGAGAAGAGCCATTTTAAATGTGAAATGCTGGTACATTAATAACCGGTGTAACCGCCAGAATGTTGAATGCAAGCACGCAAACGTTCGTGCATTGTGTCGTACAGGTGCTGGATGTCAATTTGTGGGATGGAGTTCCATGCCTGTTGCACTTGGTCGGTCAATACAGGGACGGTTAACGCTGGTTGCGGGAGACGCTGGAGTTATCGTCCAATGATGTCCCATACGTGCTCGATTGGTGAAAGACCTGGTGATCTAGCAGGCCCCGGCAACATGTCGACACTCTGTAGAGCATGTTGGGTTACAACAGCGGTATGCGGGCGAGCGTTATCCTGTTGGAAAACACCTCCTGGAATGCTGTTCATGAATGGCAGCACAACAGGTTGAAACACAACTGTACCGTCAGGGTGCGTGGGATAACCACGAGAGTGCTCCTGCTGTCGTAGGAAATTGCTCCCCAGACCATAACTCCAGGTGTAGGTCCAGTGTGTCTCGGCCGCAGACAGGTTGGTTGCAGGCGCTCACCGGACCTCCTTCTAACCAACACACGGCCATCACTGGCACCCAGGCAGAACCGGCTTTCATCAGAAAACACAACAGATCTCCACTCCGTCCTCCAATGAGCTCTAGCTTGACACCACTGACATCGCAAACGGCAGTGGTTTGGAGTAAGTGGAATGCACGCTACAGGGCGTCTGGCTCGGAGCTGTCCTTCAAGTAACCGATTTGTAACAGTTCGTTGTGTCACTGTAATGGCAACTGCAGCTCGAATTGCTGCCGCAGACGCGGTACGATGCGTCTCGGCCATACGCCGTACACGGCGGTCTTCCCTCTCAGTAGTGCCACGTGGCCGGCCGGAACCCGGTCTTCTTGAGGCAGTACCTTCCCTTGACCACCGCTGCCAACAATCATGCACAGTGGCTACATTCCTGCCAAGTCGTTCTGCAATATTGCGGAAAGGAAATCCACCTTCTCGTAGCCCCATTACACGACCTCGTTCAAACTCCGTGAGCTGTTGATAATGGCTTCTTCGTCTTCTTAAAGACATTCTTGACTAACATCAACACCCTACGTCGAATCTCAACGATAACTAAATCTCACGAACGTTACAGCGCGTATTTACAGCAAACCTGCTGTGCGTGCTCCGAGGGGCGCTACTAGCGCCACACGTATGCGCGGAGCGCGAAATTTGCATAGACGTCATCTTACAGATGTACTCTCACCGCCTACCAACTGTCGTTTATCTAACACAACCCCTTCTTGGTGTTGGGATTTTTTTCCGTCAGTGTATTTAAACTCAGAAAGAAGAGAGATGAAGATCAGTCGAGCAACTCTAACCTCCAAGAAGTTGAAGATAGAGAACTATGTAAGATTGTAGAAAAATGTGTTACTAAGAAAACATTTCAAAAAGACAAAATAAGAGATAAGAATAATTTTCATGGGTTTGTCTCTTCGCATTTGTTGATTTTAAAATCGGAGATTTCTTTCGTTGTAGTTCCCGGATTCTTCCTTAATAGTTTTACGGAGGATTCTTATCGCCGAGCCCTGATTTCCCCAGCTGTACATGTTTATCTAGAAAGACTTGGAAGAAACTGGTAGTTGCTCTTTTTCTCCACGAGGAGCGCTCTAGTCCTGTGCAAACTGACTTTGCCATTACTTCATGATTTTCAGATTCTTCGTCCAAAATGTTGTCAAAATTTTCAAGTTGGTAGTGAAGTAAATTCCACATTTTCCATCAGATGCACCCAAGTCATGGTCTTTTGAAATATCGGATGTCCATAAATTAAAAGTTAACAATTCTAAAAAAGCTAAAGGAGAACTCATTGATCGGAATGACTTCAAATTTGATATGACTCCCGAGCCGATGGAATTTTGTTTGACAGAAAAACTGGAATTAGCTCCAAAACTTATTCTGCTTATGAGTGCGGGTTTGACCAGATGATAAGCTCTCGTACAATTAGGCGCTTTGCTGCCGTCTCTTGAAGAGGGAGAAGTTAAATGAGAATGTATTCACGTGTTAAAATGAAGAGTTGAAGTTGTACGCACTTCCACAGCCCAAATATGCAAATTATAAGTCCCTGAAGTGGAGTACGCATGGAAAGAAGCTGTTATAAAAGCAGTCACCTGCGGAATGCGTAGTTTCAGTGCAGGCGAGTAGTCAACGATAGAAAGCGCAATGGCACTGTCACCAAAAGTTCGTGCGCTTCTCGTAAAGTTGTTTTACCTAAATAACAGCTATGCCTTAACAGCATGGTGTACGTTCTGAACTTTAAAGATTATTAAAAACTGAGTCAGTGCCTGAAAGTGGGTTACGTAAAATGATCCAGAAGTCTAAAGAGACAGATTCTTCAGAAGTCAAAGCTAGCAGAGGTCGGAAGACAGTCAACTAGCACACCGTGGAGAATGCAGCCACAGTCTCAGAGAAAAACAGGATATCAAATACCGTGTAGGGCAGTATTGCCCGAAATATTGCTCAGTCTTTAGGAAAGCTGTCAGGCACTGTCCACACAGTTCTAGGAGAAATTCTGCGTTTCTATCCTTAAAAGATTTCCCATGCTCAGCACTTGTTTTCCCTTGACCGAACCGCACAAAAAGCGTTCACACTGCGGTTTCTTGCTCCGGTTGAACTGGACAATTAATGGAGCATTTTGTGGACAGGCGAACATCAATTCTATTTGCATGGTGTTATTAATATGCTCAAAAGCAGAATTTGGATAGCAGGAGATCCACACAGCGTGTGCAAGATTTCATTCCTATCACCAAAGATTACCAATTGATATGGTTTTAAAACGGAATTCACCGATTGACCCTTTTCTCTAGGAAATCGGTCCTACGATCTCGTTACATGCCATAACAACGTCCAGAGATATCTATTGACGAACCAGGTGATTCCAACACCTTAGAAGCGCCCGTACCTCAGTTCAACAGTTTTATACAAGGTGGAGATTTTCAAATAGCGACGCTTGTGAAGCAGTTGATGCAGACACGTTTTACCAAGGAAAGAATAATCAGCGGCTAATTTCCTACAACTTGGCCAGCGCTCACAGCGAATATTAAACCATGCGGATTTTGGCTATGAAAACATTCATGATCACATAACAAGCTTGGTGGACCTCAAGGCTCAAGGCAAGCATTACACGCCATATCCACAACGTTTACAGTGAAACACTTTGATCTGCGGTTGGGCATAATATTTTGCAATCTCAGCATGTTGCAGAAAACAGTGGACTGAACATGCTGTTGCGTAACCACAAAACGTAACTGTACTTTAACTTTATTAACTTTTTTTGCATTTTTCTCTTCTCAAACAAAGCGCCACTAATATCCCTGGAGGACGGTTTAGGAACTAATTTGTGTTTTTCCATCAAAGAGAATTTCATCGCTTAAGGAATTCTCACATCAGATTTGAAGTCATTCTGAACAATAGTTCCGACTTGGAAAATGAACTTTAAATATGAACACGCAGTACTTCCGCGAATCGTAACTTCAAGTTACTGCGCTATTAGCAAGTGCGTACTGTTCCCCAGCATAGCTTCATGTCATTATTACAAATCAAAGCTTCCCTAAATCCATAGCAATAGCGAATGGCTGCGATTCTCGTGTTGTCTAACAAGAAACCAAACCTTTCCGTATAGTCTCTAGAAGCCAGTGCGAGAAAGAATTCTTCTTAGTTGTACATGATCTGAAATGTTTATAAACAGGAAAAATATCGAAGAAAATATTTTATAGCCACTTGAATTTCACTACTGGAATAGATGCACACAAAAGTTATATCATTTAGTGTGGCGCTATAGGAACACCGTATGTATCACTTTTATAGGAGTGAACACCATTGTTACGCATACGGGTGTCCAGTGCTTAAATGACGTAAGCATGCAGCACCATTGTTCGTTAAACAAGAACTATATAAAAAGCTAAATTATTTGACAAATTTGTTCACCACAACTGACGAAAATACTTTCACTATTACTTTCATGTACTCATAAATTAGTGAAGATTTTGACGCGTACTTTTCTGTCTATTTTAAATTTACTTCCTAGAGAGTGCCACAAACACACGAGAGGTATCAATGAGTTTGTGCCATTATATACCCAGTACTTCAATTAAGTAATGAGATTGATTTTTTTTTAAATCCCGGCAAAACACACGAGTCGGGAAGGCATGGTCTTTTGATAAATCATTTATCCGCTATGCGGTGACAACAGCTATTAAACGAGAAATGCGCAGATGGCTATTTACGCTGTACATGACGTCATTCGGTGGAAGAACATTGTCACACCCTGTCATGGAGCAGAGAGCAAATATCTGGTTCTGTTTGAAAATCGGTAAAACTGCATCTCAGACAGTTGAATTGTTGTGTGATATGTATGGGACTAATTGCCTGTCCCGTACGTAAATATTCCGATGGTATACATTTTTCAAGGATGGGCAGGAAGATTTCGAAAATGATCAAAGGCCCCGAGACCCGATTTCAGTGCACATGCCTGAACTCATTAAGAAAGTTCGCAAAAGGATAAAAACTGAAGTTTGTGTGACCTTGAGGATGCTTGGATGTGAGCACGGGGTTAAAGATGCTGGAAATGAGAGCGTAGTAAAGAGACGATTCATAAAATTTTAGTGCAAGATTCGTGGGGGGAAAATTCTCTTTTCGTTCCGCAAGCTTTGTCAGACGACCGGAAATTTGCACAAGTGGAGAGCGTAAAAGACATCTTGCAGGCTGCAGAAAGAATGCAAATTTTTCACCAAAGTATTATGGCAGGCGACGAGATATGGTGTTTCCGTTTTGATACTGAAACGAGGCGTCAGAGTGGAAGTTGCTACAGTCACTCAAAGAGAAGAAGATCGGGTTACAGAAGCCCAAAATCAGGACAATGCTTGTGTGCTTTTATGACTGAAAGGACATTCTACATCACGAGTTCATTCCTGAAGGCCACTGGCAATGCTCCATTTTTTATCGATTGTCGAAGAGAATTGCTCGTGTCAGGCAGGAGTATAAAAATGGACAATGAATACTTCTTCATGGTGACGCACCAGCGCACAGAGCAGTTAGTGTACAGCAACTTCTGGCAGAAAACAAAGTGTGTGTACTGAGCCATACCGTGTGACTAAATACTTTCTAATCGCTAAGTTAAACCTGCCTTTTAAAGGAAATGTTTTTCAAGACATTGAAAACACACAAAGAACTGTGACATGAGCTCTTCACTCCATACCAAAGTATGACCTCTGCAAGTCCTTCCTTTCGTTGGCTGATCCTACAACTTCTTGTAGGATCAACTTCTTGTAGGATCATTAACACAGGAGGAATGTAATTCGAATAAATATGAAGACATACAAAGAACTGGGATATCAGCTCTTCACTCCATACCAAACGATGACCTCTGCAAGTCCTTCCTTTCGTTGGCTGATCGTACAACTTCTTGTATTAACACAGGAGGAATTTACTTAGAATAAATATGAAGACATACAAAAAACTGTGACATCAGCTCTTCACTCCATACTAAAAGATGTCCTCTGCAAGTCCTTCCTTTCGTTGGCTGATCGTGCCACTTCTTGTATTAACACAGGAGAAATGTACGTCGAATAAATATGAAGATATACAAAGAACTGTTACATTAGCTCTTCACTCCATACCAAAAGATGACCTCTGCAAGTCCTTCCTTTCGTTGGCTGATCGTACAACTTCTTGTATTAACGCAGGAGGAATGTACTTCAAATTAAGTTTATTCAAGTACGTTTTCCTGCTTTTCCAATTTAAAAAAATTCAGTATTTTCACTTAATTGCCTCACTGCGTAGTTTCCTTCTTCGTAGAATGATTGTGACCCAATCATTGTCAGAGCTTATTTTCCTAATACTTAAAGGACTGAGTATGAGGTTAACATCGTTAATAGGCGTGTTCTTTCACTGGTAAAAACATGAAAGACTGTGAAAACATGATTTTCTACACAGAAGCGTCCCTTCGTAAAGTACCTTTCGAAAACAAATGAAGACAATGAGAATATAATGGCATTGACTTTCCATTCAACATCATGATCAAGGACTTTGCGCATGAGTTAAAAAGGGATCGGGTGTCCACACCAAGCGCATCCCATAGTGGACGACTAGTGTAATCGTCAACTTGAGAAAACACCGATGCTGAACACTACTTGATAACTGAAAATGTGCATGCTGGCATCCAAGTATTCGCTGAAGCTCTGAACTTGTCCAATGAATGTATACATCACATTCTTCATAATGAGTTGTCGTTGATAAACCTGTCTACAAAATGGAGACCAAAATGTTTGTCCCCATAAAAGAAACGGAAGTGGATTGATTGTATGCAAGCCGTTCTTGATCAGTCACCCAAATAGTCTCCCAGTTTTGTGAGCCGACTTATGACCACGGATAAAACTTAGATTCATCACTGTAAGTGTGATCCAAAGACCGAACAACAACACACAGGGTGTCGGCATTCCGAATCTTCTTAGCACAAAATATATTGACTACAGCCATCTGCTAGCAGGATATTTGGATCACTCTTTTGGAGTAGTAAATGTTTGATTATTGTTGATGGAATCCGGAAGACCAGTCAGGGAGAACATTATCGTGACCTATCATGCAAACACCACCTGAGACTTACAGAAAAATGCCAAAGAAAACTCCCCATAAGAATAATCTTTTTGCAGGACAAAAAGATTATTCCTAATTGCTGCCTCATCTACCTTATTCCCCAGGTTTCGCCTCCTTTGGTTATTATTTATTTACACAAATAAAAGCATCGGAAGAGATGTTACGTAGATCATTTCAAAAGTTTTGTACACTGCGCAGGCGCTGCCCGTAGGATAATGCAATCCCTCCAATCGTTCTGCCAGTTGTGAGCCAGATTTCAGTATACAAAGTTGTGCCTACGTTTGCTGGCTAATTTGTTCCTGTTCCGAAATATTCTGCTTAGAAATGGAGGAAGAAAGTAACTCAGGTCAGATCTCACGTAGCGACCAGCGATCCTACATTCAAATCGAAACTTTGTGAGGAAAATCCCTAGCGAAATTCATAAAGCTTTGTGTTAAGTTTGTGCGGTTAGTGTAGTGGATCGTAGCAAAGTGTCACGGTGGGCTTCTCGTTTCCTCCATTAAAATTGAAACTTTGCGAGGAAAATCCCCTACCAAAATTCATAAAGCTTTGTGCGAAGTTTGTGGGGTTAGTGTAGTGGATCGTAGCAAAGTGTTACGGTGGGCTTCTCGTTCCCGCCAAGGTCGGGAAAGCATCGAAGACGACCCAAGAAGCGGCCGGCCATCAGATGCAACTGACGACACTTCTGTGATTGTGATCAACAGCATTTTGGAAGACGATCAACCAAAAACATGTCAAGAGGTTACATATGAGGTAAACATGTCTGCCGCTTTGGTTTTCAGAGTCCTAACTGAAAGAAGACAGAAGGTAAAAGTGACTGCCAAATGGGTTCCGCATAACCTGAGTGAAGAGCAGTAAGCAGTTCGCAAAAGGGATCGCAAAAGCAATTCAGCTGTATGAGACAGTAAGCGAGCAGTTTTTTTGACAGAACTGTTGCTGTAGAAGAAACTTGGATACGAGATTTTGAACCAGAACTGAAATCTCAGTCAGCTCAGTGGAAACATCCAGAATCAACTCGGCAGAAAAAATTCCGCCGCATACTATCGAAGGTTAAGCTGTTGATGATTATGTACTATCACAAGATTGGAATGTTAGCAACAGACAGAGTGCCCGAAGAGACCATTCTAATAGCGGAATATTACAGGAGTTTCTGCAAAACGTTTTGGGCCCGAAGTTTCGCGAAAGAAAGCCCAACATGCTCGAAGTTGGTGTCAATTTACATGGCAACGCGAAACCGCATGTCACCCCTATAGTAAGAGACATTCTAGAAAAGTATGGGTTGGAAATGCTTCTGCACGCGCCATACAGTCCTGACATGAGCCCATCAGACTATGACTTGCCCCCAAAACTCAAGAAGACAGACACTCTGAGGGAAACGATTCAGGATGTTTCTAATGAGGTGACCCGAACAATCCGCCGCCTCAACAATGGAGGTGGCCTGACTGAAATACAAGACTTGCCTAAACGTTACGTCGCTTTCATAAAGAAACATGGAGATTACTTCGAATGCTTGTAAAGGTGTTGTGAAATCAGTTCGTTTATTAAGAGATAATCCACAGTACGCAAAACTTTTCAAATAACTCTCGTATTTTGAAACAAACGAATGCATGGTTCTCAGATCAAGTCAAAGAGAAACAATTGGAAGAGCGTTGCACTAAATGTGCACAAGACCCCAGTCTTTCTACATAAACTTTATGCAAATATTTCAGTCATCCATTGCCCTCATCCCATGCTTTACCTCGGCTACCACTTTGAAATCATTGCGGAAATGTTTCACTTCGTCGTGATTTTTGGGATCGACGAGCAAGGAGGAAGGAAGTATGAGGGTGCTAGTTCCGGGCCGTACGGAGGACAAGGCTTATAGTGAACCTAAAAAATAAAACTTCAAAGAAAAGAATGTAATTGTAACAAGAAATTGAAACTTATTTCAAAACAAACCTTGTAAAAACTTGAAAGAATGTGTTGAGAACAATACTGTACACCTACTACTCCTTAAGTGCATTGGAGAAATAAAGTACGATTAAAAACCTCAGCAACATCAAGCTGTTGCTCCTGCCTGCCAACACCACGTCAGTCCTCCAAACCATGGATGTGATTCGGAGCTTTAAAACCTATTACAGAAGAGAAGTGATTTTTCATTTAATCCAAGACTTTGAATCAAAGCAGAACACATCAATAAATGTTCCGAATGCTGTACGTTTCGGAAACAAAGCGTGGAGGACTGTGTCAACTGTCATTATACAGAACTGTTTCAGGAGATCTGGCTTGGCTACTGTACGTGTGGCATTCAAAGAGGAGGAGGATGGGCATCTCAAGTACCTGCTTCAGCATATTGATGAGAATTCCATTGAAGCTGAAGATTTTATCGATGCTGACTGTGAAGTTATAATGAATGAAATCCCGTTGGATGAAGCTATTGTCGAGGCTGTGAAAGGCGGTTCCAACACGGAAAAAAACGAAGCTGAAGATGACGAGGACGATCATGAGTCACGTGTTTCAGCAGTGAAAGAGGCTTTAAAGATAGTGTCAAGGCTGTTCTAAAGCTCCTAGAATGTATGTTAAATGTAGAATGGAGTACAACAGAAGCACAGACTCTAGAAAAGGACACACAGAAAATATTTATTAAAACTGTTTGCAGCAAGCAGCGGCACGTAGCAGACTATTTTCATGTTAATTAAGGTAATGCAAAATTAATTTTGTTTATTTAATTCAATTAATGTACACCACGCACATAAAATTATTATTTTTAGATACATATGTACATATTTTATTTTCTTACTCACCATTCCACTCAATTCAGGTTAAGGGAAGACACTTTGGTTTTAGTGAACCTCGGACATAGTGAACGAAATATGCGAGTCCGCAGATGTTCACTATAAGCGGAGTTCACTGATTTCAGGTTAAGGGAAGACACTTTGGTTTTAGTGAACCTCGGACATAGTAAACGAAATGTGCGAGTCTGCAGAGGTTCACTATAAGCGGAGTTCACTCAATTCGGGTTAAGGGAAGACACTTCGGTTTTAGTGAACCTCGGACATAGTGAACGAAATATGCGAGTCTGCAGAGGTTCACTATAAGCGGAGTTGACTGTAATTATTAAGGAACATCTTATATTCCTTTAAAGCATAAATTCTGCAATAGTATTTTACATTTTGAAATTTTGCTTAAACAGGTTTTTCACAATTATACGTTTTTAAGGTTATCTTCTAGAATAACTTACATCCAACGTTTCACTGTATTTGAATATTTTCATAATTTTTAATACAAACTTGTTACAGTCTTGCAACACCTGCCTCGACATGGTTGTCAACATTTAGAATAGCAATAAAACATATTAAAGGAAAGATGTGAACCTATATTATATACCAAATGAAAGGAAAATTCATGCAGATTTCAAATCTGACCTGACATTTAAGCACTTTATAACTATAAAAATCATGAGACAAAATGCAATTATTTGTCGTATAAATCAATTAATATTTTTTAAGGAATCAGTTGTTTACTTTTTCGTATAATTTTTAATGTATCCGTTGTTTACTGATACATTTAAAATTATACAAAAAAGCAACTGAAAATGAATACAATGTATTGTTGCATACACTTACTGAAACACAGGACATGTGTATATTCGATGAGATAGCCTTTATTTTTTAGCAACAGAGCACACCTCTTTCGCATCATACGGACACGTTTTTTTCACCAAGTCAATAAAAATTACACAAACGATGCTATCCGTGATTTACGCTTTCAGTTAACTCTTGTTTATTGCCTGGAGGCTTCTTTGACATTCGCACACTTAGTTTCCTCCACAAGTTCTCGATTAAATTTCAGTCAGGAGATTGCGCAGGCCAGTCAAGACGACGCACACTTATGGTCGTGTACCGCTTTTTCCGCTCGATGTCAACGGGCGTTGTCGTCCTGCAACACGAAGTCACCATGTGGGAGTAAGTGAAAGCATTTCATTGGTTAGAAATGCTTTCACTTACTCCCACATGGTGGTTTCATTGGTTAGAAATGCTTTCACTTACTCCCACATGGTGGTTTCATTGGTTAGAAATGCTTTCACTTACTCCCAATGTACTTGCTGCACTAGAAAACATTTCATTGGTTAGAATACCAATGTACTTTCTTGTTGCATTCCTCATTTCATCAACAACGCACAGTCTCACAAACTCAGGTGCAGCCGTTCAAAACCAAATCATGAGAGATGTTGGGTACTCAACGGTTCGCTTGGTACACTTTGTCATGAATTCTTCGTCAGAACACCTCCTTACACATGAGATACCATTATTTGCAGAAGTGCAAAATGTCGACTTATCAATAAATAACACTTTTTCCCTGTCAGCCGTCGACCAATGTACTTGTTGCTTAGTCCAGAATATCAGAGAGAGTTTAGCTGGCGTTCTGGCAACAGTGGTTTGTCCCTTGCTTTACAACCTCTGAGTCTCAAGGATATTAGTTGACGACGGATTCTCGAAACAGAACACGTCACTGAAGTACTCTCGGACCATTCGCTTTCCAAGTCTGGTGATGTAAGCATCCGATTTGCGAGGCTAAGTTTCTTAAGCACTTTATTGTCTCTTTCCGATGAACATGGTGGCTGTCCACTGCGTTTGCGATGAGTGAAGGATCCTGTTCCTTTATGAAGCTGGATTTATCCTGGACACTGTAAAATTCTGACAATTCACTTTTAAAGCAATTTGGCGGTAACAAATGTCTTCCCGATGCAATGTTATGATAGCGTAACTCTCAGCAAAACATAAAGTCTTGCGCTTCATCGTAACTGGCGTGTGAATCAGGTTTGTGCATTTGTATTGCCACACAGAAGATTAGAAACAGTTCGGAACCACTCAGTTGCAATTGCCTATAGCATTTCGTCCTCTGGTTGGCTAACAAAGCTGAGTCCTCGATCTGGCCTTTATTTCTACCCGACGTGGTGTGTCTGTGCGGTAAGGGTGAACGGAACTGGTTGTTACACGGAGCAAGTTCTTACATTAAAAATCTGAACCACTCCTCCTGGTGGCGGCCATCATTACTAAGCAGTGGAATATGCATCCATGCCAGCAACCAGTAGATGTAGTAAGAAGGAGTGAGTGCCCACGTGAACGTGTTGTATAGAAGATTTGTGTTTCTTGATAGCAGAATAATTTCTTGATTGCCGGAGCAAGGTGTGTTTAACATCTTATAACCATTGTTTTAACGTTGTATAAAGCCACTATTTTCAATTATTTCTAGTTTGGGAACCCAGCTACAACACCTTAGAATTTTCCATAGAATGTAATGGCGGTATCTAGGGCTTGTTGATACATCTGCGCTGGGGTATGTTGCAATGTAACAAATAACTAAGATATTATTGAAATTATTTTTTTTTCACCTTTGTAGGAAATGGTGCGAACGTTTAAGCGCAAAACAGATAGGGGAACAACACCTGTTGCAGTCTATGAATCCGCAGGGAGAGATGCTATAAGAAATAAATCGTCCCTACAAAAAGCAGATCGCAAGCACTGTGTAATTTCATAGTTTTGAAACGCTTCGTGAAGAAAGAAAATCAAACGATGTACAAAAATCCCATCGACAACAAAAACCCAAGGCAGGTATTCACGAATGACCAAGAAACAACATGTGCAGTACACTCTTAGTTGCTCAAAAATATACTATGGATTGACTACAGAAAAAATGAGGTAGCTAGCATATGAATATGTAGGATCAAATGTATTGAATATTCCTGAAAATTAGAGAGAAATGAGAAAAGGCGTCTGTGCTGAGTGGCTTGCAGGTTTTTGAAATGACATCCAATTTATCTTTGAGGTTCCCCAAACCAACCAGCCCATGCCGTTCTACAAGTTCTAACCAACACAACGTGAAACAGATCTTTGGAAATTTAAAAACCGTCATGGAACGTTACAATTTCAGTTGTCAAGACATATGGAATTCTGACGAGACGAGCACAACAACTGTAAAATGCCATCAAACATTGTAGCACAAAAAGGCGACAAGCAGATTATAACGAAGTGAATTTCTCCGTCATTTTTATCCGCGCCGGGGATTCGAACCCGGGTCCACTCATTCCGGAATAAGTTGCTCTACCAATTAAGCTACGCGGACATTTTATTCTGATTCCTATCTGCCTTTATGTCGTGTGCGTCCTGCTGGCAGGTACGTCACATCTCCCTCCCCCCGAAAGAGGGCCGGGGGCATGGCCCACGGGTCAGCCGTGACCATGAATCGTTGCAGGCAGCCATCCACTGTAGAACGTGCACTTGAGAACTCCCAGTCAATCTGCTGTGTGGAATGCAACATCATCTCCCCCTTATTATTTTTTTTTAAGTGCTGGAGAAAGGATTCTCTTATTTTTCTTATCTCGCGGTGTGGAAATAACATCACACCAATGCGAGATTTTGAACGGTCGGGTCATCCGGATAGTTCGGGCGCCATTATAACGAAGTAAATTTCTCCGTCATTTTTATCCGCGCCGGGGTTCGAACCCGGGTCCACTCATTCCGGAATAAGTTGCTCTACCAATTAAGCTACGCGGACATTGATTCTAATTGCTATCTGCCTTTATGTCGTGTGCGTCCTTCTGGCAGGTACGTCACATCTCCTGGTACGTTACATCATCTCCCCCTTATTTTTCTTTTTTTTTCTTTCGAAGTGCTGCTCATATTTTTCCTGGTATCCGCGCCGGGGTTCGAACCCGGGTCCACTCATTCCGGAATAAGTTGCTCTACCAATTAAGCTACGCGGACATTTTATTCTGATTCCTATCTGCCTTTTTGTCGTGTGCGTCCTTCTGGCAGGTACGTCACATCTCCTGGTACGTTACAAGGCGACAAGCAGATACCTCCGCTGAACGGGGAACTTTAACTACATTATTTTTTGCTGTAAACGCTTTTGGGAATTTCGGTTCCTCTCATGCAAATATATCCTAGATTAAATTACCGAGAGCATTTTGTACATAATGGACATCTTGGATGCATCAGAGATGTCCACCTAGTGGTTGGGAGACAGGGCTTTCGTTTTTTAAGTTTATGAAGCACTTTGCAAATAACGTGAAATGCAGTAAAAAATTCCCATGCCTTCTGCTACTTGGTCATCACCAGTCTCACTTGTCTATGCACGTTATAAACTTCTTCAGGGAAAGAGATATTATTCTACTATCTTTTCTTCCACAAACTCCTCACAAGTCACAGCCGTTGGACACATCAGTCATTGTACCTTATGAAACATACTTAAATCTAGAGCAATTGATGGATGGATGAATAGTAACCCAGGAAAAACAATCACCATTTATGATCTGCCTGGTCTTGAAAAAGAAGCCCTGCTATTAATAGTGACTCCCAGAAATATTATGTTGGGCATTAGAGTTGCCGGAATCTGGCCTTTCAGGTCTGAAATATTTCGAGATTAAGATTTCCTAAGTTGAGCTCTGACAGGCCTGTAAATATCGATAATGAGGATGGCAAACTTTCTGGTACGCATTACATCAACAAGCGGACTCCAATCACCTGTAGAACGTGTGACTTCAGAAGATCTTAAATGAATAAGTAAAGCAGGCACGAGAAATACAATCAGAGAATGAGCAAAGAAGATAAAATCAGCCATTTTGACTGACACACTAGAAAAAGAAGCCATTACAGCAGAAGTACTGAAAAGAGAGGAGAGGAAGAGAAGAAAAACAGATAGGCCTGAAGATTGTAGAGAAGAAAAAGAGACATGCACTTTGGTACGGGTGGTTTCTGATCCAAATATTTTTCTCCTTCGTAGTTTCAGACGAAGGGGAACACAGACCAAAGACAGGGGATAGGAAACCACTGAATCTTCAAGAGCCGGAGAGTGCGTCTGATGGATCACCTGACCCTGTGTCTTCAGCTGTGGAGGAAATTCCAGGATCACCAAAAGATCATGACAGAGGATCTGATTTCTCTTGTAACAGCGACGACTTTCCAAGATGCAGTTCCGAACTTTCTTCTCAATCGATGGACGATTAATTCTATGCATACCGTGATGATTCAGAGGCTATGGAGGAGATGGAAAGATTTAAATGGAGAAAGATACAAAGATTAAAATTAGAAAAGATTCAAGGTTGTTTAAGAACAGGAATGCCAGCTTGAGAAAGGAGCGTCAGGTCAGAGAGGGACATTTTTTCTCATCTGCGAATAATAGATAATAGCGATAATATAAGCGAGGCACAGAATAGGAAAGGATGTGCTTTGTGCTTCGCCATGTAAAGGACTTTCAATATTTGTAAAATACCCGATTTTTTTCTCTGAGGAGAAGGGGAAGGATTTTAATTCGGAAGAAGAAATTTTGGAGTATTCACCTGAAATGCGACCCGTAATCATTAGGGTAAGAACGAGAAATAAATGGTTTCGATGGAAGAGCAGGAGAAAGTGAGAAGGAACTTCATAATAAGTGGAATTTGGAAAGACAGGAAAACAGGCCTCATGACGAATGCCATGCGAGAACGCCGCCTTTTGCACAGTGAGTGTAACGAGCCAGATGTCATACCACCTGAGTGGCGTGGAAACGGATATCATATAACCGCCTTTTTCGGAAAAAGCAAAGATAAGATCCATAATACACTTTTCGCTAAAAAAAAAAAAAAACGAAGCACCCCGAGTATGTCTTTCGATCCTGATGAAATTCCGCAAGCAGGTAAAACACGGCCGATATGCAACTGATTACAAAATACCGACCAATGACGAAATAGTGACCCACCACAGCGCATGGGAGCCGTGTATCGAGGAGGGCATATCAAGAGCAAGTTTCGCACGTAAGGACAATTATGACAGCGTATTGCGGTTGCATTAATCTCCACGAACTGTGAGTGTACCTCGGCGTAGGATCCATGCATAATTCCAACAGCTGAGCGAGTTTGGGAGAGGACATATAATTGGACGGTTGGTCATATAGAGGCCGGTTGGTCAAGGCAATCAAACGATGTTAGCGCCAATGGGTCGAGGAGGGCACATCTCAGCAGCACGAGGGCAATGGAAGGAATCGGGACTAGGCAGGGCCTGATTTCTGCACGAGCAAGCGGTGCACGTGCACAGGGCCTCAGAATTTGAGGGTGGGAGGGGGCCTCCAAAAATCAAATATATTTTTAAGTCCCTTCATGCCAAATTAATGAAAAAAGAGACTTCTTTGTTAACAATTATCGGGGACAACATTCAAACAAATCAACAAAGTGAGCACTTCCCTGCAATCTTCTGTGGGCAATTTGTCATTAGTTTGTCCATTACATGAGTCAATTATTGACTTCATTTTGAATTTTGTGAGAAAAAGCTTCGAACTATTCGAAAAAGAATCCAACCAATTGCTAGGGTGAGAAATGGATTATGAATCCCCAAGAAAGAAGAAAATACCAAAGAGCCGACTTCTAGATGATTCATCTGCTCTGGATGTAGTTTTTAATCATCAGGATTTCTTCATCACTCAAACGTTTTACGTAACATGTGATAATCTTGTTTACCAGCTGCAAACGAGAAACAAGCAATATGAGGAATTGGACTCTAGATTTGGATTTGTCAACAAGAATGCCCTAAGTGATGTGATGGAAGCAACTGAATTGTTGCAAAAGCGGTATTCAAATTAACTTGAAGAAGACTTTGCTGAAGAGTTCCTTCAGTTTTAAATACTGAGAAAAAATTAATTGACAGCACAGATTCCCTCATTTGCCTTGGAAAGTTGAATTTAGTTCATATTTTTCTCAATGTTGACACATGCCTCAGGATTTTTGCAACACTTATAATGAATTAGCTTTATTTTGCTTTCCGCTAAGCTAATTATAATGAATAAGCTCTTTCTACCAGCTAGCTAATGATAATAATGAAGCTTTCCTACTGAGCTTCAAATAGTGAATTCAAATGGTTGTTGTTACTAGTTAATTAAGAACATGAATAAAGTCTCCTGCTAGTAGTGTAGTAATTAGAATGTATAAAGTCTTAACGCTGGTTGTTAATGGTAATAAACTAACGATATAAACCTAACAGCCAGACAGAGGTCTGACAAAACTATTAATTGAGAAAGACGTACTTACTCAAATCTTTTTTTATTATGCGACTCTTGGTCGTCCAAAGCACACACACACAACTTGTTTCACAATAATGAAGAATCCAACTAATGGCATAGAACGAAACTCTCTCCTCTACTATAACAACAAACGATCTCCTTATAACAACAAAATCTCTCCGTACAACACCAAACGCTCTCCGTACAATAACAAAACGCTCTCCGTACAATAACAAACGCTCCTATATACTAGCTACCACCACGTCATGACTTACACTCATTGCCAGATCTCATTCATCGGGTGAAATAATATTTCGTTCAGTAAGAAGATAATTTACATAGTAAAATAAAATAACCAGAGATAGTAAAATCAAAAGGAAAGTGAATATAGAGTATACGTTACACACTGTTCAAGCGAACTCTCATCTTCGGTTCTGAAAAGAACTAAGCGTAGACTTAGAGCAAGTTTAAAAGAAGAGTCAATTGACGCTTTTGGTATACTGTCCATTGAAAGTCATGTAACAGCAGATTTAAGTTTTGATGACATAATTGATGATTTTGCAGCCACAAAATTTTGAAAAAAGAACATTTTTTTTAATGTCCTGCTGCCAATTCAACAGTTAAAAAGTTATCAGATATTTTTTAAATATTTTTATTGATAAATTTCTAATGGTTTTTTGTTTAAAAACGGGGCGTGACTTATAATCACGCTCCTATATTAAATAACATGTAGGTATGGTTCGTTTTTTCTTGAGATCTCATATCACGGATGAAGCCTATATTCGAAGCAATACGGTATGTTGTACATGAAAAGAATTTCAGTAAAACACGTAGAATTTGCTAAAAAATATTATTAATATTAAATTTGTGAGAACAATTTTGTGAATCAATATTCATAATAATGTAGGGTTTATTATTACATAAATAAAAATACGAAAGGAGTTCTATTTACATACTTTATTAAAAGGCTGTTGTGATAATTTACATGGACTGCAATAATTTATCCCGCAATGTGTGCGGTCATTGTGAGTGATTACTTCTTACAGCTTAATTTCTTAAATGATATTATAAAACAAAAATAGAATTCCAGAGTAATTAATGTTATAGTTGTAAACTCTGCAGGTGCGGGGAAGTACAAGTGGTGTGAATGCTTTTCTATTACAAGCTACATTGGCTTTACAGTTGACTAGCATGTGGGATGTGTTTTAATGTTTTCACTACTAGAAAAACTGCTTGCAAAAAAAAAAAAAAAACACATTTGCCAGCAAATATTATTTTCAACTATTAACTGAAAATTTTAATCAAGGGGGCCCCAGACATAGGATATGCACAGGGCCTCGACTGACCTAAGTCGGGTCCCAGAGATGGGCACATCAGTGGGTAACATCGATGATCGACATGGGTGGTTACTCATAACCCATGAAATGAAGTTCTCTGCGAATGGTACGTTTACACACCGAGGATCCGGCATTTTTACTCACCTGTACACTGAGCTCTTGTGCAGTACTCAGTCGATTAGCTGTAGCGACTCTCCAGAGGCTTCGACATCTTCTATCACTGATTTTCTTTGGTCTGCCGGTACGTTTTGCTGCTTCAGCACGCCATGTGTCTTCCACTTATTCAATACATCCAAAACAGTTCACTTGGATATGTTTAAACGCCTCTCAGTTTTTCTTATGGACAACCCACTAATATAACACCCAACAATCTTGCCTTTCTCAAAGTCAGTTCTCTCCCGGCGCGATATTTCCACTCAACCTCATGGTGCGATATGAACGCGGTCAGCTGCAGGCTTGTTTTTATACCGTTTGCAGCTGTACCGCGCATCATAACAACGCAGCGGATCCGTTCATTTGCTTTTGAAGGGGTGTTCAGTGACTTTTGTCAATTTAATGTATGTAGTTTGTGTTGGAACAGTAAATGCCATCTGCGACGTCTTAACCACGCCACTTATAAGACTTGAAAGATCTGCTGATAACGTGCAGGTACCAGATGCAACAAGACCCAGAGAGAAATCTCATGGCGTCCATCCTCGCTCGGTAAGGAGTTGTGTTGGAGGCATGTGGAGGGCAAACATCATACTAGGTAGGTGGTCATAATGTTTTGCCTCTTCGATGTATAATATAAACACATGTTATTTTTTCCCGCCAAATCATATACACGATACTCAAAAATAATTATTTATTATAAAGTCGAATTGGCTGCGACAGAAAAACAAAAGTTTCACATCATAATATATTTTATCTCATTGAGAAAACCATAAAACCTGTATGAGAATGAGACTTCTCTTTCACTATCTGTCTATGAAAATCCTGATTCTAGATTAAGGTGAAATCCTCACAAATAAGACGCAGTGGTCTGAGCGTTAATTAATGACTTTTCGTCCAAGTGGGTCTGGGTTCGAATTATAGTGAGCCATGGATGCTGTGTTCGTCTGACGGCACTTGCTTTCTCCCTTTCCTGGAACCAGTGACCTTAAATTAGGGACCGGCAACTACTTATAGCCAATTGAGTTGCTTATGGTGGTCGTTAACTCTTAACCAAAAAAACAAGTTAGTAAAATCCTGCAACGCATTGATTATGATACGCTTTCCAACATACCAGAAATTATTACTCAAGTTATATGGATAACGGCTGTGGAATAAATCTCGCTCTTGTGTCCTGACCTTTGACCACATTTCGATTATATTCAACAGAACCGGTTCAGTATACTTCAGGAATAGCATACTAAAGGTTTGTCGCAATAGAAGCAGTTTTACGCAAGTTATGAGAATAATGGCTGTGGAATAAATCTTGCTTTTGTGCAATGACCTTTGACCCCATTTCGTTGATATTCAACAGAACCGGTTCACTATACCTCCGGAACAACATGACAACGTTTTGTCGAATCGAAGCATTTTTAGGTAAGTTATGATGCTCAAGAGCAATGGAATGGATCCTATTCCAGTGTCCTGACCTTTAACCCCATTTAGCCCATTTTCAATAGGGTTGGTCCCCAGGTGGTTCCTTACCACATACTAAAATTTCATCTAAATCGAACCATTTTTACGCAAGTTATGACGCATAAGAGCAATGGAATGAATCCCGCTCCTGTATTCTGACCTTTGACCCTGTTTCTTCCATTTTCAATAGGGTTCGTCCCCAGGTGGTCCCCTACCACATACTGAAATTTTGTCGAAATCGAACCATTTTCTTGTGAGTTATCGTGCGGACGGGCGGACAAAGCTGGAGCATATACGCTTCTTCAACCTACGGTTGAAAAGCGTAAAAACAAGGGGGAAAAAAAGAAAAGAAGGAAAGAATATGAATCCAAGACCAGTGCTTCAGTATGTCATAAATGAATTAACCGCTTTCTTTTGGTAGATCTTGGGTGCAGCCACTTGAAACCGCAAGCCGGATGTTCATGATACCTGTAGAATTGTATTCTGCTCTACTACTAAATGGTGGATCCCCAAAGTTATGTCAAGAAGATTTATCAATTTTTTCTGCTCCAAGAATGAATGCAGCACCGCTGTCTCAATTCTCACGGAGTTGTAACATACCGAGCAACGTACAAAACTGTCAAAGAACTGCGTATTTATGATAAAATTCAAATTTTAACGTATAATCGCAAAAAACAACAACATATAAATGAATTACGCATAACCGAATTGAAAAAGCTGTAGAAACTACATCAATATATCGGGACTAACGCGGAATTTTGTGCAAAAGTACGTAAAATCAAAGTTCCACTGTACTATTAATTTTTTATATCCCATACACCACTCCCTAAATATGTATTTATGTTATGCACTTTTATTTAAATTTATGGCCACTTTTATGACTAGTAAAAATAAAGAGAATACTGAATGTGATGTCTTTATGTCTTAATGTCCACTGTAATACTGTTTTAGTGTTGCTGTGTAAGTATCTGGGTGTCCGTTAACGTAGGCGAATAGAATTTTATAGAATTTTTTTGAGGAGCGCAAGAAGGCTATATTTGATAGGGATATTATAGGAATTTTCGGCATAGTGTCTTTGTATCCGTCTATACCAATACCACAGGCTGTCGGAAACTTTGAACAAATAATCGTCAGTTCCTGTTAATTCACACCGACCCAAACTAAGAAAATTATCGGCGCTTTAAATCTAGTCACTAGCCACAATTATTTCAAGTTAGATGGAGGCATCTACAAAAACACAAAAGGAGCACTGTTGGGTTCACTTCCATCTTCAGTTTTTGCAGAAGCAGTACTTAGATCGCTAGAAGATCGGATCTTTCTAAATTGTATCAAGAAAGGTCAAATGTCGATCCGCTTTGCTGACGATATATTCTTCATATGGGAACATGGAATGGACGAATTAAATGATTTCATTTACGAGATAAACAACTTACACTGTACTATAAAGTTCACCATGGAGTGTAAAGTGAATGGGACGCTGAATTGTCTTGACGACGCGGTCATAAGGAATGGAACATCTAGCTTCGAGGACGTGTTTTGGGATTCAGATGAAACGCTCACCCGCGCCGTGCGCAAATCGAAGCATGTGTGATCCTTCATCTTAGCGGCACTGGGAGCAGAAAGCGAACCTCCTGAAGAAACAACTCTTCAGACACAAATGCTAGCCAAATATACGCCACGGAAACTACATCGTCCTGACAGGACGATGTAGTTTTCAAGTTTTCTTGGGCAAGTCTCCTTGCATGATTTATTTAGTGTCCATCTGCCCGTGTCGTCTATTTGACTATCATTTGTTTCTGAATAGTTGTTTCTTCAGGGTATTCGCCTTCTGCTCGAATGCCGCTGAGATAAAGGATCATAAATGCTTCGATTTGCGCACGGCGGAGTGTTTCACCTGAGCACAAAGCACATCCTCAGTTACTTGGAGGTTCCTTGATCCAGCTATGATTTTGAGTTTATTAGAAACCAACCTCAGTACCGAACCTTGTCCCACCTGATTCACAATGTCCAAAGGAGTACATACTTTCTGCGGTGAGAGCATGGTTCTACAGAGCGTATAACGTAATAAGGTATTTTATTGCAACCCGACTACCGTATAACCTATTGCAACCCGACTACCTAAATAATAAGGAAATTGATAATATTTATTGCAAATGTCTGAAGGCTGGATATCAGAAAGATGGCATAGACAGAATATATAGAACTGCAAGAAATGGTATCATGTCTGCGGAAACAAAATCAACTAGTAAGACGATGAGACACGAAAGATCCATTACATATGTTTCAGGGTTTCTATATTGGTCGAAGAATTTATTACGTGAGTACAACATCTCAATAGCAATGAAGTCACTGGCCCCGTTATCACATATAATATCAAGCTGCAAGGAGAGACAGTGTGAGAAAGAAAAAGCGAGTGTGCACGTTATTCCGCTGTTGTATCCTAACAACACAGGAAAGATATATACACAGTCGAGTCATATTACTGTGAGCACCTCCTACTTATGACACGTCAACAGCGCATAGCCAATGAAAGAAGGCACGTGCCGTGAGCTGGCTTGGAGGGTATATAAGGTGTGCTGTAGGCATTCTGAAAACATATCACTCGTTGCTGTCATGGATACAAGGAGCGATTTATCAGATTTGCAAAAAGGGATGATTATCGGCTTTCGGGCCAAGAGTGGCTGCATTTCTAAAAGACCGCAGTTTGGGAACTATTCGCGTGCTGCTGTGGTTAAAATGTATCGTGATTGAAGAAATGGCACCATTGAGAATAAGTGACGGTGGAAACTGAGGAGCACCACGTGCCAGTGATGTGAGAGGTGAACGTCGGCTTTGCAGGTGCGTGAGGGCCGATCGACACGCTACAGTGGAGCATCTCACTGGCCCAATGAACCAGAGGCGTACCGGAATTGTGCCTAAAATGACAATTCAGCAAATCCTCCTCCGTGTGGGGCTCCGATGCAGGCGGAGGGTCACTGCACCTCTGCTAACGAAAATGCATCGGCTGAAAACGCTTTCATTTTCACGGCAGTATCGGCATTGGACCTCCGCTGACTGGCAAAGGATTGCCTTCTCCGATGAGTCACGTTTACTGCTTCATCGAACAGATGGATAGAGTTGACGTATAAGGCGAGAAACATCGGATAACAAACACTCTTCAACCATTTCTAGAAGAACACAAGCTAGTGGGGGCAGCGTTATGGTCTGAGCAATGTTTTCGTGTCATTCCCTGGGTACATTTATATCTCTTGAAGGCACTATGGACCAAATTCGTTATGAATCCATCCTTGTAGATCACGTACACCCACTCATGCTGATGGTCTTCCCTGAGTCGGATAGGATCTTCCAGGACGACAATGTAACATGTCACACAGCTAGAAATGTTCGAGAGTGGATGGAAGAGCACGATGAAGATTTCAAATTTAATTTGCAGTTGGAGACACGGTTTGTGTTAATCGTACGTTTAGACAGCATGTGTATAGTAATTCTACAGTTTTCGTGCGAAATTTATCATTGGTATCACATTTCAAATTACTTCTCTAGCTCTCCTTAATTCCCCAGGCTTAAACCCAATTGAGCATCTCTGGGACCACCTCGATCGTGTTGTTCGCTCTATGGATCCTCCACCAGGCACCTTCCTTCAGCTGTGAGATGCATTGCAGTCAGCATGGCTCCAGATACCTGTGAACACAATCCAGCACCTTACTGAGTCACTCCTAACCAGTCTAGCTGCTGTCCGCGCTGCACACGGCGGTTATTCTTGGTAT
This sequence comes from Macrothele yani, assembly GCA_039090855.1. Classification (NCBI taxonomy): domain Eukaryota; kingdom Metazoa; phylum Arthropoda; class Arachnida; order Araneae; family Macrothelidae; genus Macrothele; species Macrothele yani. The sequence goes on along the minus strand of CM076998.1, from coordinate 85,434,487 downwards.
TAGCTGGCTGTCACAATAATGTGACTCCACCGTGTATATCGGAATGACAAAGCGATCCTTGGACACTAGATGTAAAGTCCACGTGCGAAATGCCAACAAAGACATGTGGAATACAGCCCTCGCCAGATAATTGCACGGCCGCTCCTGTATGGAATTGTATTAGAAGAATTGCCCCTTACACGAACTTTAAAGAGACTACCATTAGGGAAACAATCGGAATCCTCTCCATCAAACTAGCATGCAATGATATGGTCTCTATCGAACTACCAATGGTTCGCCATATGTAATTAAAACATGGACACACATCGCTGCACAGTGTATAATTGCATGATAAAAATTCACGTAATACTGCTCGTGATGTCTCCCCCGTTATTTAAAAAAAATCATCTTTTTTTCTTATGTGTCTAATTCCTTGCATTTTATGTCTACCATTGCCATGAAAAATGCCTCCCAGTGGAGAGCTACATTTGAAGAATCTTTATGCGTATTACACCACTAAATAAACGGATTTTCTATGCTATAAACACTTCTTCAGCTGTAAAGAAACCTTATCCAGCTGCTAAATACATGCATTGCTATGCTCATCAAATAAATTTAATTGTTATGAAAGCTGCTCCCGTAAATAGAAACATTTTTTTCACTGGTTTGCAAGTCATCTGTTTCTTTCTGCTTTTTTTTTCAAATAACCTACCACGAACTGCAGTACTTTATCATGTTGTGAAAAGACGTTCACCGAAGCTTGCACTACAAGATGGAATTTTCTCTCATGCAGCGTAAATATGGTTGTTGACAAAAAGAGAGGTACTGTATTATCGAATGCCCGAAAACCATTCTCAAAACTAATGACATTAAAAGTAAAATTATTGTTCACCGGGATAATGGTCATTTAAAGATTATCACGAGTTACAGCTTGAACTTTTTCTTTCAATTTTTGCTAAAATCAGGCCTCTTGCAGAAATTTTGTTCGGACAACTTCAACAAAGGGATCTTGATCCATCTACAGCACAGAAAGGTGTTACTTTTTCTGAGGCAAATGTAGTGACAATTAGTTAATAAATTAATGTCGATAACAGTGCAGAGACACAGGGTACATTTGCTTCATTTGAAAAAAATAGAAAATAGGCCACACGGAATGGTTAAGGGAATACAAAAGAAGTCTGTGATGCACTCATTGTCAGGTTAAGGAAAGGATCATTGTCACAGGCATCTAGTTGCAGCACTGTTATTTTACTACAAATGTTCCCACATTAGGCCAGCAAATTCCTAGAGAGGAAACATGGAAAACATGATGTGCTGTGTATCCATTTATCTATAAAATGAAACTCCGCCATGACCTTTTGTCTATCTACTGTGTAGGAGAGATCACATCACTGTCAGGAACTGTTAGCCTACACGAGTTCGTCATGGAGAACAATTAAATTAGGAAAAACACTTAGTAAGTATTATACGCTACTGAAACTTATCCTAACAATTCCTATAGCATCAGTAGAAGCAGAACGGTGTTTTTCAACTTGATTAAAAACTAAAAACTTTTTTTGAGGAACTCAATGACGCAGGAAAGATTGTCAGCCTTGACCATGCTTTCTATTGAAAAGGGTGCTGCCATGGACATTCCCGACTTCAACCAGATAATTATTGACGAATTCGCTACCCAGAAAGAGGTAAGAACTACTTTCATTCTCTTTTCCATTAATTGTAATTAAGTAATCTGAAATTCTGGAATGTGGTAATTATGCAGACAATGGTTTGTTGCATAATGTTAAACATTGCCTGCACTGCACCCCTCCAAGCACACCAAAAAAAAAAAAAAAAAAAGGGAAAAATAAAACAAAAACAGCGCTCGCGAGTAGTGCTTCTAGGGACAAAAGATATTTGTACAAAGTATGACACCTTACCTTATTTCTGCACTCACGAGCCACCGCTGCACGACAGATGGCAGCACGTCAGATTGAAACTAGAAATGCAGTTCAAACTCGGTTAATGATTTTCAGGCACGCTCAGAAGAGCTTCGGTTGGTCTGAAAAAAGTGCTCCATATAAATTGCTTCGATTTCCTTTTGTACGTTTTGCTAGGCTTTCAACTGGATTTCTGAGAGATTTTGGAAGTGACCCTCAAACTTTTCTCATGTCGTAACACTCCCATGCATAGACTTTTCCAAGTCGGAGCATATCCAGAAATGTTTTAAGAAGGGGAAGGCAATAGAGATTAGCAGGGGCCCGTGCTATAACAAAAAGCCCGGAACCGGATCCGGTCTCACCCCGTGCCCGGGCTGGCTGTTATATCCAATCTGTGACTAAAACTCACGCCCGCTCAAGTTAATTTTATCTTTCACTTTTTAACTGATTTTATTTAACACTGCAAACCGAATTAACTAACCGAATGGGCAACACACAACTCAGTTGTAAGCTATAGGCCTACTCTCTCTTTTTTCTTTGCCTAAAATTCCGAATTATTGTTTATTTTGTGTTTTGCGTGCATTAATTGTAACTTAAAAACGTCTGGGAGTGTTTTAAGCAAAAACTAACTAACTATATATATCTGTTACAGTTAAATCGATAAATCCGGTGAATATGCATAATCACCGGGTATTGTGCATAATAACCAACAGTTTTGGTAAATATGATAAATTATGCCTGTTTTTGTGAAATTAATCATATTAACCTGTTATTATGAACAATAACCAACACCCTCTGGTAAAATTCAAAAATCTCACGTTTCTGCAAATTTTCAACCTGTCTCAGTCGCACGCAGTGATGTATTCAGGCATCTCCTCAGGGGTGCTCAGCCCCCCCCCCCCCCGCCCCGAAAATCTATGGATACCCCCGTAGGTTTTTGGGTGATCTCCCCTTATATTTAGTTTAATTGTGTTCGTCTATAACTGAATATTTAGGGAAATTAATTAAAAAGATAAGAAAATGTGGAAACATATAATAATTATTATATCATTAATAATAATAATAATAAATCCACATGGACTTAATCTGAAATTTCTATCATCCTTCAGCAAAACATTAAACAGGCCTCGTTGAAGGGTAATTTTTCAAGCACTGACAACTCGGACTACTTCCGCAATAAAAAACCTTATTCCATATAGTAGAGATGTTTGTACTGCAATACATCACCATATTTTGGAAACTGGTATTCAGTTTTATTTCAGTCTTCTGGATGCCCGACATTCCATGTATATGGTTAAAGCCTTAGTGTAGCTAACGTGACGTTAGTGCTTTCAAAGGAAAAATATATTTGCTACCTAATTTTTTACAATAGCAAATTATTAGAAATTGTTCCCATAATAAGGTTTTTCTTTTCTGGCGGCGGTGGTTTACACTCTGTGAAAAAGCAAAAAAATAAAACAAAATAAAACCGAGGCACCCCAAACTAGTATCAAAACGATTAGTTAGTTGTTGCTTTTTTTACTAATATTTGCTAATCTAAATAATCTAAAAAAGCTGAAACCAAATGACAGGGAAATGGCTTACACCATACGTTTTCAGGTAACACTGTAATGATTCCTTTATAATCAGAAATACGCTTGTTGTAAGGTAAGGACATTTTTATCACTCCTAATGTCTTGGGGGATTTTCTCCAGCAAAGCCTTACCTTTACTAGCGTCCTTTATATTTTACACCACCCCATGGTGAAATCCGTAGTCCATTACTGAATTAAAGCAAAGGTATAACAGTTTTACATTTTTAATCACTTGTATGTGTAGATTTCTCGGAATCTGCATTTGCGATATAAGAGCATAAGAAAATTTTTTGTACTTTATTTAAAGTTTCTATATATATTAATATGCTATGTATATAAAATAACAAAATTGTGATTATATGTATATAATCAGTCAACAAGTTTTAGCCCCCTCGAAATTTGAATATTATATAAAATAAATGGCAGATTCAGCTCTGACGCAGTAGAATTCATAATATAGATCTACATGTATTAAAAAGCACTACGACCTATAAATGCACATTTAATCAATACTTAATCGTACCTAATCCATCATCAAAACAGGAATACGCAATTTTCATGTCATGCAGAAATGACTCATATTTTATAACAATTTTATAACGAAATTTAAGGGTTCAAAATCCTTACCTACAGTTTAATGAAAAAAATTAAATACAGTTTATTAAATTAACAAATTCACTTGATACACTTGGGGGAAAATGAAGGGCATTTAGTTACCTGAATGTGATGCACATAATAACAAATCAGGTCCGGCCAGGGCCCGTTATAAAGATAATATCCTTACTAGCAATTATTATCTCTTTTTCGGGGTCGGCATCAACGGGAAGCACTAACATTCTTATCTGATGATGAAAATGTAAATAGGGGTAAATTAATATGCTTTATTTTTGCCTATTCGCATAGGAAAGATTTGCACAAATATTCAAACCCGGGCCAGACGAGGGCCATTCATAAATAATGATATAACGGGCCCAGGCGGGATCCGTGCTGGACCAGGGCCTTAGAAAAGGAGCCTGTGTTCATTTCTAGAAGGCAAATGAACTTCTTGCAACACAACTCCTTAAGAATAATACTTTCTGGTCATTAAAATATCTTCAACTATTCGTAATAATGTTATTTTGATGATCAGAAAACTGGCTTTAGCAGTTGTGAAACGATGACACTGGTGAAACAATGAACTGGTGAAACGATGACCCAGGCTTTAATTTATGGATTAGAAAAACTTAAATTGAATTATCTTCAAAGGAGCATTGAAAACAATTCAAAATGAAACTTTACACATAATATTAGAAGTATGTCATGATGAAATAATAAAATAAATTAAAATAAGCACAATTTTTAGCCATTTTTGCGCATGAAACATGAGACTTTTCAAATATGTTTCAAATGGCTATTGTTTATCGGTATGAAGGAATCTTCTCCAGCTGTTAAATACATCAAATAAGTTTAGTTATGATGAAAGCTGCTTCATTAAATAAAAATGTACTAATTTATTTTTCACTTGTTTTCGAGGCATCTGTACGTTTTTTCTCTAATAGCCTACAACGAACTGCAGTAGGGGAGACAGGGACTAGTTAGCTCCAATGCAACTTGCAAATTGGTTATAACTTTCATCTATTTCAACAGCTGGCAGCACCAGGGCAACTGTAGTTTGGAGTGAATAAATTTATTTATATTATACATATATTATTTTTCTTTTTATATATATACGCACAATTATGTATACTAAATTCTATGTATATAAAGCCTTTTTTTGACAGCTTCCTAAAAGATTTGTCGACCTACGTTAATTTTTAGAAGAGTGACGACGCTTTTTCTACTACTGTCTTTGGTAAGTAAATATTTTAAAATTCACATATTGATGTGTTTATTTTAAGTATGAGGTTATTTCTAAAAATGTTATAGTATAATGAGAATACAAAACCTTAGCTATAAGAAGCTGTTGATTGATGTTTAAACGGTTCTTTGCACTCTGTCTCCGGGTTGTTAAAGTGCGGCAAGCTGGCACATGTGCCAACTTGGCCCTTATGCTCATATTTTTTTACCTAAAGTTTTATGACACTAAATTACACAGATAGTTAGACATAAACATAGAATATAGTACACATAATTGCGCATATATATATATATATATATATATATATATATATCGCAAATAGCGGTATAACTATACCATCGGGATCAGAGGAAATGTTATCCCACACTCACCAACCCGCTTGGCCAGCGTGGTGAGTTATGGCCAAACACCTCCAAAATGACTCTACAACTTAAATCTTGGCCCTCAGTCTCCGGCAGCAGGAATGTACCTGGCCAAGGCAGCGGCCAGTGCGACATGAAGGCAGAGGGTGCTAAGAATCCCCCCGGAGGACCGGACTAGGCTGCCATTTGATGCTGACCTTGGCTACCTACAACGGACGCTCCCTATCTTCTGATTCAAGGCTTCTTGAATTGGAAGAGGAACTACAAAGGATCAAGTGGGACATCGTCGGGCTGAGTGAGGTAAGGAGAAAAGGAGAAGATCTCATTGAACTGAAAAGTGGACATCTCTTCTATTATCGTGGGACAGATACTGGCAGAACTAGTGGTGTTGGATTTATAATAAACAAGAAACTGAAGGATAAAGTGGTAGAAGTTGAAAGTTCCTCTGACAGAGCTGCACGACTCGTTATCCAACTATCGAGAAGATACCAGGCTCAGATTATTCAAACTTATGCACCCACCACAAGTCATCCTGAAGAAGAAATTGAAGAATTTTATAAGGAAATTCGTCATCTAAATAATAAAGGTAAGCAGCACTTGAAGATAATTATGGGAGATTTCAATGCAAAAATAGGGCACCGGCAACAGAATGAAACTTCAGTAGGTCAATTCGGTCACGGCAACAGAAACCAGCGTGGAAATACTCTCGTTGAGTTTGCAGAGGCAGAAGCATTTTTAATCTTGAATTCCTTTTTCAAGAAAAAGCCACACAGGAAATGGACATGGAGACATCCAATTGGGACGACAAGTGAAATTGATTTTATTATGTGTAACAAAAAATTCGTCATCGAAGACTGCAGTGTGCTAAACAAGTTCAACACAGGTAGTGACCATAGATTGGTGAGATGTAAGATGCACCTCAACACTAAACTGGAACGTGGCAAGCTCATAAGACAAACAAAATGTATTGACATAACCAACCTTAAAAACACCATAATACTTTCAAGTTAGAACTGAAGAACAGATTCTCTGCTTTAGAAGGCCTAACATCGGAAGAAGTGGATATTTCTGAAGTTAACAGAAAAGTAACCAAAGCTCTTATGGAAACAGCAACAAAATTAGCTGGGTCTAAGAACAAGTTGCATGTAAACAAATTATCAGGAAAAACGAAAATGTTGATGCAAAAAAGAAGAGAGATGAGGACAACTAAAGAAGATGTGACTTCCAAAGTGGAATATATAGAGCTATGCAAGACAGCACGAAAAAGTATCACTGAAGACGTAAGGAAATTCAACTGTGAGCTAGTGAGGAAAGCAATTGAAAACAACCAAAGCCTAAAGATAGCAAAGGGACATCTCAGTAAGGGAAGAAAACAGATTATGGCTCTGAGAAAAGAAGATGGTTCTATAACAAGAAATAGAGGCGAAATTTTGACAAGAGTGAAAGATTTCTACTCCAAACTATATGAAAGGATGATACATGTACTCCAGACATCATGAAAGGTACCAGAGTTCTTCCAGTCCTCCCAGCAGAAGTTGCTCATGCAATCAAGAACATGAAGCGGGGGAAAGCTCCAGGAGAAGATGGAATTACTATAGACATCATACAAGAAGCAAGTGGAGAAATTGAAACAGTACTCGCCCAAATTTTCACTGATGCCTTAATGAAGGGAAGATTCCTGAGGATTGGAACAATGCTACAATGATCCTGCTACATAAAAAAGGTGACATTGAGGATCTCAGGAACTACAGACCTATCAGCCTCCTATCAGTGGTTTATAAAATCTTCACTAAAAGTTCTTTCACACCGCTTGAAGGTAACACTGGACATGGCTCAACCGAGAGAACAAGCTGGATTCAGGAGTGGCTACAGCACAATAGATCATATCCATGTACTGAGAGAACTAATTGAAAGAGCGAGGGAATATGAACTTCCATTGTGCATGGCTTTTATCGATTATGAAAAAGCCTTTGATTCGGTGAAACCATCAGCAGTTACCACGGCTCTGAAATCCTGCGGTATTGAAGATGCATACATTAATATTATTAATAACATCTATGAAAATGCAAGTGCAAAGATTCGGCTGTTTGAAAATACAACACACATAAAAATTGGAAAGGGAGTGAGACAAGGTGACACCATATCTCCGAAGCTCTTTAATGCCACATTGGAAAATGTCTTTCAATCACTGAACTAGGAAAACAATGGGATAAAGATTAATGGAGATTATCTAACCCACCTTCGTTTTGCTGATGACGTAGTCATTTTTGCAACTACCCCATCAGAGCTGCAGAGTATGATCCAGGAACTTGCTGACAAGAGTAAAGAAGTGGGATTAAAAATGAACTTTCAGAAGACAAAAGTGATGTTCAATGCTTTTACAAGAAATGAAGATTTATCGATTGATGGAGAAAAACTGGAGATAACAGATACGTATGTTTATCTTGGACAGCAGATATCAAGTGAGGGTCACATTGATGAAGAAATTAATCGGCGTACAAAACTTGCCTGGAGAGCTTTTGGAAGAAACAGCATAATTTTCAAGAGCAATATGCCATTATGTCTTAAAAGAAAAGTGTTTGATCAATGCATCCTTCCAGTGCTTACGTATGGTGCAGAGACGTGGACCTTAACTAAAAGATACATACAAAGGCTGCAGACAACTCAAAGAAGCATGGAGAGGTGCATGCTTGGTATAACCAGGAGAGATAAGAAGAGGAACTCGTGGATCCGAAAATGACGAGTGGAAGACATCATGATCAGAGTTAAATCCCTGAAATGGCAATGGGCTGGACATACTGCCAGAAGGACAGACCATAGATGGACAGCCGAAATTTTAGATTGGATTGCAAGGGACAGGAAAAGACCCAGAAAAAGACCACATGGGAGATGGGTGGATGAAATTCGTAAATATGCGGGAGTGACATGGAGGAGACTGGCACAAGACAGACCGTTGTGGAGGAAACTTGGGGAGACCTTCGTCCAGCAGTGGATTGATAATGGTTGACAATGATGATGATGATGATGATATATATATATATAATGTATGTATAATATAAAAAAAATTATTCTCTAAATTTTCAGAGTCATCAACATGAGGAGCTAAAAAAGAAAGACAAAAATCAATTTCCTAATGATGTAATTTTGAGAGCTATTAAAATGGTTAAAAAGGAAGGAAACCCGTTTCGGAGTACAGCCAAAGACTTCCAAATTCTTTTTCGTTCACTAGCCAGGTACGGCAGCAAGATAACACCAGAGGAACTGATATCTTCACAAGTAGCCTATCTCCTTTATTTAATGTGGGTTACAAAAAGATCCGACAGGTAATTTAATTTCTACCTTTATAATATGATTTTCTAATAAATTATTTTTGGTGTTGCATATTTTAATTATTTAAAAATATATGATCTTTGTATAATAATTTCTTAAAATAAAAGAAGGAAAATAATTTCTCTTTTTTCCTTCTTTTTATTTTAAGGTTTTTTACAAGTGAGCAGGAAGAAATATTCGCTTGAGAAATATTTGAAAACAGCAGCAGATATCTATTATAATCTATCACCAAAAGAAGTAACAAAATTTTCTTTTGATTATGCTTTGAGACTTGAACTAAAATGTCCTCCATATTGGATTGACAATAAAATGGCTGGATGTGATTTGTTTAGTGGTTTTTAAAGCGCCACATAACACTTTCAATCAGGAGTCCTGAGGCATCCATCTGTCACGATCTGCCAGTTTAAATCAGACAGATGTAAAAGCCTTTGTTTGACGATTTAGAAACTGTAATGAAGAGACTAAAAGTTGGACCTGCTGATATATAGAATGTTGATGAGACTGGCATAACTACTGCGCAAAAGCCTGACAGAGTTGTTGCAAGGAGAGGCTTTAAACAGGTTGCCAGAATGGCATCAGCAGAAAGGGGGTCTTTAATAATACTAGCGGTTTCTATATCTGGTACTGGGAATACCATACCTCCATTTTTAGCACGACTTTTGTAAAAAAAGTTCGTGCTTATGTTATCGGTTTGTGCGTCCGTCCGTCCGTCCGTCCGTCCGTCTGTACACACGGTATCTCTGCAATTATTAGTCCGATTTGAAAAATTCTTATTGCATTGGGAAGCTCGAAATATGCGAATGATGATCCCTTATTTCGTTTTTTTTTTTTTTTTACGATGCGAATTTCGCTGCTAGAGGGCGTAAATGCAGATGATGTCGAATTCAAAAACACGTTTTATTCCACATATTTGCTTCTAAACATCCGATTGAAAAAATTGTTTTATCTTTCGATTCCATTTTTGTCGACGAGTATTTTAGATATAGTTACTTTTTTAAATTACGCATAGATTTTCCGCTAGGGGGCGTAAAAGTAAATTACATTTTTCCCGATAACTCTTCATCTAAAACTCCGATTTGAAATTTGTTTTTCTCAGCGGATGATACATCTTCTAATGGAAAATCTTTTGCATATAATTTCAAATTTTTGGTTAAGAATACTTTGGCCACTAGGGGGCGTAAGTGTTAATTTTTGCTTCTGATGTATTTGCCATAAAATCTGAGCTTCTATAATGTCGATTGAAAATTTTCTTTCATGGACTAATGCCACTCACATCGATAAACCTTTACGGAATATTTCCTTCTTAAAATATTCGACAGTTTCTCCGCCTGGGGACGTAGATGTACATCTTATTTTTGTCAATATCTCTACTTCTAGGAGTCCGATTTGAAAAATTCCTTCTTTGTTAGATAGTGTTTTCCGTGTGATATGTTTTACATATAATTTCAAAATTTTCAAGTAATTCATAGACTTTCCTCTAGGGTGCGTAACGGTAAATTGCGTTTCTCCCTATATCTCTGCTTCTAAATCTCCGATTTGAAAAATTCGTTCTGCACCGAATACAGCTCCTGATGGGAAATCGTTTGCACATAATTTCTAATTTTTGTAGAAAAATAGTTTTGCCACCAGGGGGCGTAAATCTTAATTTCCGCTTCTGATGTATTTTGCAGCAAAATATGGGCTTCTAAATACTCGATTGAAAAAAAAGTCGTTTGTTGACCTATACTAGTCATGTCGACAAACCTTTTAGAAACATTTTCTTCTTGAAATAATGCATGTTTATACGCCAGGGGGCGCAGATGTATATCTCATTTTTGTCAATATCTCTACTTCTAGGAGTCCGATATGAAAAATTCCTTCTTTGTTGGATAGTGTTTATAGTGTGACATGCGGTTCATATAATTTCAAAATTTTCAAGTAATTCATAGATTTTCCGCTAGGGGCCGTAAATGCAAATTGCGTTTTGCCTTATATCTCTGCTTCTAAATGTCTGATTTGAAAAAATTCTTTTTGCACCGCATACAGCTCCTGATGGGAAATCGTTTGCACATAATTTCTAATTTTTGTAAAAAATGGTTTGGCCACCAGGTGACGTAAGTCTAAATTTCCGCTTCTGATGTATTTGTAGCAAAATATGAGCGCCGCCCCGGTGGCGCAGTGGTCTAGGGCGCTGGCCTCTGATCATTCGTCCGTAAGGGGTCCGGGTTCAAATCCCGGTCAGGCATGGATGTTGGGTTTGTCTTACGGCACTGGCTCTCTCCCTTCCCTGGAACCAGTGACCCTAAATTAGGGACGGGCGACTGCTTATAGCCCATTGAGTTGCTCACGGTGGTCGTTAAACCTCCAATCAAAAAGAAAAAAAAATATATGAGCTTCTAAAATCTCGATTGAAAAGAAAGTCGTTTGTTGACCGATACTACTCATGTCGACAAACCTTTTAGGAACATTTTCTTCTTGAAATAATGCATGGCTTCTACGCCAGGGAGCGTAGATGTATAACTTATTTTTGTCAATACCTCTACTTCTAAGAGTCCGATTTAAAAAATTCCTTCTTTGTTGGATAGTGTTTCCGATGCGAAATATTTTTCCTATAAATTCAAAAATTACAAGTAAATCATACTTTCCGCTAAGGGGCACAAAGGCAAATTGCCATTTCTGCGTTATTTCTGCTTCTAAAGCTCCGATTTGAAAAATTCTTTCTGTATCGCATACAAGACCAAAGGGCAAATATTTTTCACGTAATTCTAATGTTTGGTAAAGAATAGTTTGGCCACCAGGGGTCATAAGTGTTAATTTCTGCTTCTGAAGTATTTGTAGCAAAATCTGGGCTGCTGAAAACTCGACTAATTTTTTTTTTTTTTTTCTTGTACCGATACCGCTTATATGGATAAACCTTTTGAGAATACTTTCTTCCTAAAATAATGCATGGTTTTCCCAGCAGGGGACGTAAAGTCACATCTTATTTTTGTCGATATCTCTGTTTCAAAGAGTTCGTAAGCTCACGATTCCATTTACAGCAATATCTGAGGGATTAAAAACCCGATTGAAAATCTTCTTTCGTTCGTCAGATCTAATGTTTTCCATACCGGTTCCATTGACTTTGAATAGCTTTGATGAATTTAATTTGCGTCAGAACGGATTCAAAAGACGTGCTTATTACACCCGAAAATTCGGTGTCATCTTTCTTGTTCATGTTCCCACGAGTAAATTTCCGGTAGCATTTTTAAGGCGGAGCACCTGCAGCAAGTGTTGGTGATGTAAATCCTTCAAAGTGGATGAAGGAAACCAATTTTATAAAATATGCTTCCCATTTTGTGCATCACACCAAATGCTCAAAAGAGAGACCAGTTTCACTGCTGTTCGATAACTATGAATCCCATTTATCAATTGATGCATTAGATTACTTTAAATAGGATGGAATGACGGTTTTATCTTTTCCACCCCACAGCAGTCACAAGTTGCAACCACTGGATCGAAGCGTCTATGGTCCTTTCAAGAAATTTGTAAATAGTGCTTACGATTCATGAATGGTGAACCACTCTGGGCAGACTATGACGATATATGACTTACAATAAATTGTTAATATTGCATTGCCTACTGCCACAACACCAAAAATTATCCTATCGGGACTTAGGGTAAGTGGTATACCACTGTTTAACAGAGATGTATTTGATGAGAATAAGTTTCTTGGTGCATTTGTGACAGACAGGCTTTCAGCTGCTGACAGCATTTCTGAGCAAGAAAGACCAATGGAACAGGATTTACCTGAGAGTTGAAGCACTACAACCCCAGGGTGCCGCCCCCGAGGCGAAGTGGTCTAAGCGCTGGCTTATGATCATTCGTCCGTGAAGGGGTCCGGGTTTGAATCCCGATGAGGCATGAATGTTGTGTTTGTCTTACGGCACTGGCTCCCTTTCTTCCCTGGAACCAGTGACCCTAAATTAGGAACGGGCGGCTGCTTATAGCCCATTGAGTTGCTCACGGTGGTCATTAAACCTTCATTAAAAAATTGAAAAAAGAAACAACTCCAGGGTCAGGAGAATCCAATCTCCTAGAACCCCAGAACAAAGTGCAACGATTTGAGCAAACCTTCAACATCAGAAGCAGCTGCCGTGGAAATGACGCCGAAAGATGTCAGACCATTCGTTAAGGCCGGGTCAAGAAAAAACCTTCGAAATAATCGTCGGAAAAGGAAAACTGCAAATTTTGACAGACACACCTGTAAAAAATCAATTTTGACAGACACACCTGTAAAAAATCTATTAGAAGAACGAAAGAAGAGGAAATTGTTGCCAAAAAAACAACGAAAAATAAGTGTTTGTTTGCAACTTCAAGGGTGAAAAGGCCTAGGCGGAAGCTAAAGAAATCTGGGAACTTATTGGAATCAGAAGATGAAAGTGTTTCGTTTGTTTGGAGTAATTTTCCAACAGTCGACCAAGGGCAAAATGCATTCAGTGTGTTGGATGCAAAATGTGGGCCCATCAAAAATGCAGTGATGGATTCTTCAATTAGTTACTGTATGTCATAATTGTGAATCAGACTAATAGGTGCACAGGCCTGTAAAATAAGCCTTTTAAACAGCTGACAATATTATTACATAAAATATTTTATTTTGATTTTCTGTTAATAACTTCAATGTCAACATTTACTTCAGTTCAAAAGATGTATATACACATAGACCAATCTGTAAGATTGGATTTTCGATAAGCTATTGGCCTACATCTATTCTTTGTATTACCTGGAAATGAATTTATTTTCTGTATTTTGGTTTAATAAAAACTGTTACTATATCTAATGACGTCATATATCTAAAGAAACCATATAGAAATTAAATACCGCTGTTAGTTGCATAAAAAATCTGGAAAGATTAATTTTTTAAAAGTGCCAAATGGCAGAAAATTTTTTTTCAACTAGCCCCCACAGTGGGCTACTTGACACACCCTTGGAAGTCATGATTTCATCAAACTACTGCTAATATTACTGTAATAATATTTAACCATATTTATCTTTTGATACACAGAATTCCCTATTTCAAAACAGCAATTTCAAAAATTTAATAACTTTGTTAAAAGAAATGAACGTTTACCGAAGCTTCCACTGCAAGATGGAATTTTCTCTCACGCAGTGTAAACACGGTTTTTGATAAAGAGACAGATATTATATCAAATGCCTGAAAACCATTCTCAAATCTAACAACATTAAAAGTGAAAGTACTATTTGCCAGGCTAACGGTCATTTAAATTTTCTTACAAGTTACAGCTTCAGCTTTTGGATTTCATTTTTCGCTAAAATCATTCCTGTTGTAAACTTCCAAAACAGGACTTTGAAGATTGGATTTGCAATAATCCAATCTTCAAAGTCCCCAATAAGCTACCAGGTACATCTAGTCATTTAAAAAACGGAAAACTGACCGCACTGAGTGGTTAAGAGAACCAAAAGAAGTCTGCGATGTCATTAGTTCTCATGCGAAGGAAAGGTTCACTTTAAGGGCATCTAGCTGCAGAATTGTTATTTTTACCACAAATGTTTCCACATTATGTCACTAAATTCCCAGAGGAGACACTGAAAACAATGTGAGCTGTGTATCCATTTATCGATAAAATGAAAATAAAAATAGAAGGATGGAATTTCTCTTTAAATAATTTATGGTAAGAACTGCTTTCAATTTCTTCTCCATTAATTGCAATTAAATAATTTGAAATTTCGGAATGTGGTAAATACGCGGACAATATCTAGTTGTTACATACATTATGTTGTTTTTAATAACGTTAAACTCTGCCTGCATAGCATCCATCCCCCCCCTTCAAAGTACACCAATAAAGAAACAATGCTCGCGAGTAGTGTTTCTAAGGACAAAGATATGTGTTCAACCAGAGGCATAGTAAAGGGGGAGAGGGGACTTCAGTTCTGGACCCAACCTCTTGAGTACGAATTTAAAGTGGTATATGTATATATGAGGCTTTCACCGATGAACCGAATCTATGGACCCCCTCTTCCCTTAAAAAATTTCCGTTTACGCCACTGTGTGCAAGACATTATTTCTGAACCCACGAGCCGCTAATGCTGACAAGGAATCTCTGTTTCTCTCTCTCTCTCTCTCTCTCTCTT
This sequence comes from Macrothele yani, assembly GCA_039090855.1. Taxonomy (NCBI): domain Eukaryota; kingdom Metazoa; phylum Arthropoda; class Arachnida; order Araneae; family Macrothelidae; genus Macrothele; species Macrothele yani. The sequence goes on along the minus strand of CM076998.1, from coordinate 85,419,382 downwards.
CTCTCTCTCTTTCTCTCTCATCGTTTCAAATTTTAACCTCCTCGGTTCTCGTGTATCACATGTGACACAATGGTTTTACAATTTTTTAAAAATGTCCAATGGCAGAAAATCTTCCAGAACCGGTTGTATCACATGTGAAACTATGTAAAATACTTTGCTAAATTTTCTCTTACCGTCAATAAACGGCAACACTAGTAAACTTTCGTGACTTATAGCTGCGTCTTGTAAGAAAAACACGATGTCTTCACATGGTCCTGGTAAGAGTTTTATAACTACTTAATCAAAAATTTATATTTATTTAAATATATACATTTCATTTTGGTAAGTATACGTTAGTTATTTGAAGTAAATAAGTTTAATTTCGTCAACATATTAGACAGAAGTAACTTCTTAAACATTTTTGTATCACTGGTAATATAATGGTTTCCAATCCAATTGGAAATTTTTATGGGCTATTTTTAGCAGGTGTTTACACTTGTATTTACTAAATATTTTCTACTACAATCTATGTAACAGGAGCGGCGACTATTCTATTGAGAGTGGTGCTAACGCACCACTCCAGAAAATTTATGTTTTGCAATGCACCACTCCAAATTCATTTATCGTGCTATAAATATTATTATCATGAGAAAAGATAGAGATGTGTGTGTGTCTTTTGCTCAGTCTTTCCTTTCAGAAAATTAAAATATGTTAAGCCTAGTAAGCGTTCTGTTTTAGAGAGTTAACTAGGATTTTTCAATTTCCAAGTGATGCGCCGTTCGCTAACGCAAATACCCCTGATCCCAGAAGGCAACTTTCAAGCAAGGTGAGGGTGGCTTAACAGGCTACAGCAGCATGTAGGCAAGAAGCATTGTATGATTATGGCCTTCAACAGTTTTAGTGACTTCTTTTGGTATGCAGGCCGAACAGGGGGGTGACAGCAAGATATTGATCAACTCAAATGAAAGCTACATTGAAACCAAATGCCGCCCCCTGGGATCTTTCAACGCCACAGTAACCCGCTTTCTGTAAATCAATGTCCTAATTGCACTCCATCTAGTTTGTGTTCCTCTGATGTTTACAGCTATGTTTGCAACGTGTGGTTCGATGTTTCCTTATCTTACTTCACACCTGGAGCTCACCGGGGAGAGAATGTCTTGGGGCTGAGAAGGAGAACTTCTGTTTGGGATCGTCCTCTGCTGGTCAGCATGGGAAAATATACTAAAAAACACTTTTCAAAAAAAGCAAAATTGATTCCAACTCCTCACACGTACACCCGCGTAGCGTACCCGCAAGGACTGCCAATCACTGTAAAGGTTCTTTGAAGTTTTCCTTTGTATTTCGCTTCATGCGGTACGGCAAATGTCCTTATTACTCTTCTTCGCCTCGACTTCAGACATCAGGACACGGAAAATGTTCTATTGAAAACAACAGATTCTTGGAATAAGATCTTGTCTGATGAGCTAGATCTCCGAAGTAAAAAAACTCAAGGGGCAATGTGAATGCGTGTCCGAAAACGAAAACGAACTGTTTCGATCACTCACACTCAATAGTCAGTGAGATTGTCACTGATTTAAAAGCGGAGAATTCAAACATCGCCAAGTAATAATATGTTTTGAGTTCTACTATTACTAAACTGTTAAACGAAATGGACTTATTTTGCGATGAGCTCTAAAAGGCGACAATCAACATTAATTTCTTTTGTGAAAAAATGGAGAGGAAACAACGAAAATGATGAAAACTGCAATGAGTGCGAAATCAAAGCAGTTGAAAAAAGTGAAGTGCGTGAAATTCGTTCTTGTCCATCAACTCAAAATAAAACTGACTCATGCCCACAAGATTAAGCGGTGTGCAGAACGGATACAGTTCCCAACGTTTCAGGACGTAAATTTCGAGTGCAGTGGAAAATTAAATTCCATTGGCTAAGACTAAATGCTGACGGAAGAGCTATTTGCCACATTTGCACTGAAGCACATGAAAAATGTTTACCTTCACCGAAGGTCGGCAACTCACAGAAGTCTCACGAAGCTTTTGCGTAGCACAGCTTTCAAGTGTGGGCGCGCGCCAAGGATGCTTTTCGAAAACACGAAAACGGTGACTATCACAGAAGTGCAACGTCTACTTTAACTTCTTTAATAAATGAGGAAAGCGTTGTATGTATGATTTCTAGCGCAAAGCAGAAAACAAATGCAAGAAGCACGCGATGCTATAAAAACATTTTCAGCAGTATTAAATTTCTCAGTCAGCAGGGCAAGCGGGTTATTACATGGAAGCCATGGTAATTCTAATTTAAAACAATTACTGCAGATGATAGCGGAAGATAGCCCGGAACTTGATAGCTGATTAAAAAGAACAATTTACAAATGGCCTCATCATGACGCTGTAAATGATTAATTAATTTAATGGTAGAAGCAGTGGTGCCAAAGTACCTTGATGAAATAAGAGCTACTGAGTTCGCCCTCATACTTGAGAAAACGTGCGGTGTAGTTATTCACGAGCAAGTCTCTATACCATTTCGTTTTGTTTCCGAAGATACTGAAGTTTTTACGAAACCAGCAAAACAAAATCCGAAACTTTGCATAATATCGTGAAAGATGTTCTCCGTTTCGCTCTGGATATAAACAAACTGCGTGGGCAGTGTTACGACGGGGCAAGCAACGTAAGTGACCAACTTATGAGACTGCAGTCTCGTGTAAGAAAAGCTGAACCAAGCTGAACCTCGACCCTTGTTTGTTCATTGTGTGGCTTATCGTCTTGACCTATGCGTTCAAGATGCTATGAACAACTTTGTGTGTCTCCGTAACTTTATTGGTGTGTTAAAAGACATATATTTTGTGAGAGACTAGCCAAAGTGGGTTGCATTCTTTAAAAGTCTTCAAGCTGATGATTCTTCTGCTTTATCGCCTTTTTGCCCGACAAGATGGTGTATGCATGTCAAATCACTTCAAACTCTTTTAGCATCAGGCTTCTTAAAATAACTTCAGAGTTTTGAATTTTTTTATTTTCTTCAAGTGACAATCAATATTTTTGAAAGAGTGGAAATTTTGAATGCTGAACTGCAGAAATCGAATCTGTGTATAAACGAGTCCCATAAAAAGTTTAATTTAACAATAGGTAGATGGCTTGGCTTCTTTGCGAAACTCAGGATTTGAAAAAATGTAGAATACTTTGGTGGAAAAAGCTCACAAATTAAATTTATACAAACCAACGCTTCCACGCAGAGGAAAATTCCACAGAAGCGGAATTAATGCTCAAAAGCCCATCAATTTAAAGACCCATGTGAATATTATTGATCTCAATATTATTTAGTGTTAGAAGAGGTGCTTAGTTCCTTAAGAATAAGATTCGACTCTAGCACCATGGGTGGTATCAATAAGATTGAAAATTTCGTAGTCGGAAAAGAAAGTGCTAATATACAGGATGTAAATACGGAGACGATCTTGAAGGAGATGGCGAAAGGCTACTTTTACACAGAAACATGTTTCTCGAGATTGCAAAAATTTAAATCGCTGCTGTAACCAAACTGAAAACCGTTGTGGCTTTTTTGAAGAGCAATACTTCTCTAAAAACCATGGTGCCGGAATACATTCGAGTTCCAGTTATAATTGAATAAACAGGAAATGCATTACATATGAAGCAAAGTTAAATTAATCGTATGAATCTAAGGCTCCTTTTAAGGAAAATAAGTTTATATAGTCGTATGCAATCAGTTTATATAATCGTTAAGTTTACATAATCGTAAGCAGCGATTTCTATTGACATTTCGTATTTACATAAAACTTATTTTATAGAATGCAACAACAATTTGCGGAAAATATGCACATTTGAAATTTACAGAACTTATCGATGAAAAAGATCATAAAAAACACCGCGATAAATCAGTTTCCAGGTTTTTATGTTATCATTTTTATGGACACAAAAAAAAATTCGGATATGGAGAACTGGCCACATTTCAATAACAGTGCCATAAAAATTTTCTGAACAAACAAATACCGTGGGGCTATATTTCCCAATACTTGAGCAACTGTTGTTCACAAAACATTTTTTTTTACATTTCATTTTCAATAAGTGTAGACATTTCCATGATTTTCAAGCCAGCCAAAGACAGAGCGGAGAACTGCCCATGAAAATTTTAAGGGGCCGTAAAATAAATACATTCTTTGCTGCTGCGTGGCCACGTCTCCAGAGATTAGTTATCTGACTCATATAAAATTTCCTAAATTTCGCACTTTTTAATTGGGATATTTAATGTAATTCCTTATAGAAAATGTTTACAATCTACAACTCAACAACAGGATTTCAAGGTTTATAAAATGCAGCTCAACAAATTCTCTGCGAGCATGTGCAAACACAGAAAAACTGTAGAGGGGAGGGGGTGACATTTGAACGACCTCTGTCAGTTAATAAAAAAGTAGTGCCCACTTTTGCATTACTTCCGGTGCAACCGTCGTATATTTCTTCTGATTAGGAAAAACAGAAACATGTGTGCATTTGTTTATCGTAAACGTAATCCAATGGTTAAAAATATTTCGTCACAACTGGTTTCCACGTTTGTTTATGCAAAGAATGTATGTGTACAAATACTTTTTGTCCACTGCATACACACTGAAGAGCAATTGAATTAGAGACAACTGGCGTTATGCAAATGTGGCGCTGTGGGCGGCCCTGTGAACGGAAACGACATGACGTATGCAGCGATTCGACAACATAAGGAGTGATACGACAGGAATCAGTAAGATTCGGACGCAGCAAGGGTAAGACGAAGGATCTAAGCGCATTTGATCGCGGGCAAATTGTCGGGGCCCGACGAATGGGTCACTCCATCTCGGAAGTCATGCAGGCACTGTGATTTTCACAAGCCACTGTGTCACGGGTGCACCGTGAGTACATCAAATCTGACAAAACTATCCCTGCAAGAACTAACTGCCGTACACAACAGCGTGTGGGTGAGCGGGATCATCGTCCGCTAGCTCGCATTGTAACAGAGGATAGACGGGCCACAGTGCAAGAAATCACTCGGCAATTTAACGCTGGTGCACAAAAACGTGTAAGCAGCCCCACCATCCAGAACCATCTCTTCGCTATGTGGTACAAAAGCCATCGTTCCACGAGGGTATCGCTGCTGACCGCACATCACAGGGTGCAAAGATTAGCATGGGCGCAGGAACATCGCCACTGGACCCTAGACATCTGGAAACATGTTGCCTGCACTGATGAGTCGAGATTCACTTTGGTACATGTGGATGACAGGACACGAGTACGGCGCAAACCACATGAAGCGATGGATCCTTCTTGCCAGCAGGGTACTCTTCAAGCTGGTGGGGGTGTTATTCTCGTCTGGGGACTGTTTACGTCGACTGAAATGGGACCCCTGGTGCATGTGATATCGTCCCTCACAGGTCAACGTTACCGGGATATCCAGCACGACCATTTGCTCTTGTTTGTGCGTCTTCAGCATCCCGCTGGGGACCTAATCCTGCAACAAGACAATGCACAGTTCCATCGCTCCCGAATTGTATATCCGAATGGTTGGATGAACACTCCACCGACGTGACCTCGCTTTTCTGCCCAACTAGGTCACCTGACCTCAATCCCATCGAGCACATCTGGGATGCCATCGAGAGAGATGATCGAGGCTCTGACCCCCTTCATCAGATCTTCGTGAACTGTGGGAGCTTGTTCAGGGGTCGTGGATCCGTATGGCCTCCCAAAGTTTTCGTTGTCTTGTCGAATCCATGCCGAGAAAAATCGCTGCCGTCATCAGGGCGGAAGGTGGTGCTACACGTTATTAGACAGATATCTCTAATTCAATTGCTCTTCAGTGTATATACATGTATGTATATATATATATAGACTGGCACAAGGCAGACCGTTGTGGATGAGGCTTGGAGAGACCTTCGTCCAGCAGTGGATTGATAATGGGTGACAATGATGATGATGATGATGATATATTTACACACACGGTCGAGTCACATTATTGTGACTACCAGCTAAAATCCAGAGTAACCGCCGTGTGCAGCGCGGACAGAAGCTAGACGGTCTGCGAGCGACTCAGTAGGGTGCTGGAAGGTGTTCACAGCTATGTGGAGCTCTGCTGACTGCAGTGCATCTGACAGCTGCTGGATGGTGCGTGGTGGAGGATCCATAGAGCGGAAAAACACGATCGTCGTGGTCCCACAGATGCTCAATTGAGTTTAAGTCCGTGGAATTAGGGGGCCAGTGAAGTACTTTGAAGTATCCATCGTGCACTTCCAACCACTCTCGGACATTTCTAGCTGTGTGACACTTTGCATTCTCGTGCTGGAAGATCCCATCTGCTCCAGGGAAGACAGTCAGTATGTATGGGATACGTGGTTTACAAGGATGAATTCTAAACGAATTCGGTCCATAATGCCTTCCACAGATATAAGTGGACTCAGAGAATTCCACGAAAACATTCCCCAGGCCATAACGCTGCCCCCACCAGCTTGTGTTTTATCAGCAATGGTTGAAGAGTGTTTGTTCTCCGATGTTTCTCGCCTTTTACGCCAACGTCCATCCATTCCATGAAGCAGAAAACGTGACTCATCGGAGAAGGTAATCCTTTGCCAATCAGCGGAGCTCCAATTCCAATACTGCCGTGAAAACGTAAGCCTTTTTCTGCCGATGCACCTTCGTTAGCGTAGAGGCAGTGACCATCCATCTGCATCGAAGCCCCATACGCAGCAGTCTCCGCTGATTTGCCAATTTGAACACTTCTTTTATTGAAGGTTTAACGACCGCCGTGAGCGACTCACTGGGCTATAATCAGTCTAGCCAGTCCCTAAGTTAGGTCCAGTGGTTCCAGGGAAGGGAGAGAGCCAGTGCCGTAAGACAAACACAAAATCCATGCCTCAACGGGATTCGAACCCGGTCCCTTCACGGACGAATGATCATAAGCCAGCGCTTAGGACCACTGCGCCAACGGAGAAGGAGACACACTTCCTGTAGCCACCTGATTCATTTAGCCAGTGAGGTGCTCCACTGTAGCGTGTCAATCTGCCTCACCTACCTTCGAAGCCGACGTTCACCTCTCACATCAATGGCCATAGTGCAGCGCAGTTTCCACTTCGCTTATTCGCAGTGGTGCCATTTCTCCAATCACGATACACTTTAACCACAGCAGCACGCGAACAGTTCACAAACTGCACCATTTCAGAAATACGCTGTTTCACCTTTGGCCTAAAAGCCAGTAATCATCAATTTTTTTGCAAATCTGATAAATCGTTACTTCTATATAAGAGAGCAACGAGTGATATGTTTTCAGATTGCCTACAGCACACCTAATATACCCACCAAGCCAGCTCACGACGCATGCCTTCTTTCATTAGCTACGTGCTGTTGACGTCAAAAGTAGGAGGTGGTAAAAATAATGTGACTCGACTGTGTATATAAAAGGGACGAATATTCGGGGTGTGCTAGGTGTGCGGCGCGTACCCACGCAGAGTCGCAATTACGCATTTATTTTTAAGAGAACTCGCTAGAGTTCGTCCTAAGGCTCCGAGCGGTGTTTAAAATTAATTTCCCCACATAATGTTTTCATTAAGAAGAGAAGGTTCGTTTACTAAGGATATCTCATTCGCGCTATAATCCTCGGGTGTGTTGTTTCTCGTGCGCACATTCGACGACCTTAAAGCAGCTGTGGTACAAGCGCTCCCCCGAAGGCGTTGTAAGTCACATTCTAATTTTCCTGTGGGTTCAAACGTTAGCAGCGGAACTTTCAAGGTGTGCTACCCAAAATGAGCACCGTTTGAGTCCCACGGAGCAGTGCAACCATTTGTTGTTACTTTTTTTTTCTTTTTATGTACTTCCAATAAGACTCGCAAAAGTTTCTCCGCTAAACTTAATAACCTTGGACAATATTTTCGTGGAGGAGAGATTCGTTGCTTCGTGCAGTAAACAAAAAGGTAGTAAATAATATTTGCAGCTGCAGGAGTGCTATTTTACCAGCGGACACTCTAAGTCGTCAAAGCAACTGTAATTTAGAGTTATCCAGATGGCGCTACAGGTCATGTTTTTATTTCCTCGTGGACCCAAAGCAGAGGTTTAAATTCCCATGGTGTGCGTACTTTAAAAAGCACCACTGGTTATAATTGTTGGCGTTAAAAATAGCGTGGAGTCATAAACACACTTTAACGTTCTGCTATGAGTTAATGTTTTTTCTGTCTTTTCGTCGCTGTATGAATCGGTTTGCTTCCGAGCACAGATGTAAATATACAATTGCCGCCCCGGTGGCACAGTGGTCTAAGCGATGGCCTCTGATCATTCGTCCGAACGGGGTCCGGGTTCGAAACCCGGTGAGGCATGGATGTTGTGTTTGTCTTACGGCACTGGCTCTCTCCCTTCCCTGGAACCAGTGACCCTAAATTAGTGACGGACGACTGCTTATAGCCCATTGAGTTGCTCACGGTGGTCGTTAAACTTCCAATAAAAAAAAAATACAATTTGAGTTTTGACATCCATTTAGTTTGGCGATGTAATAAGTGTCCCATTTCCTGGCAGAGACTTTGTAGACTGTGTAAAGCGGGTTAAAGAAAGTAAGCCTCGTGCTGTATTTAAAACTTATGTACACTATCTACCAACAAGTAATTGGACACCCCTGCAGTCGAAGATATCTGCGGTCCTGATACACGTCACGGCCGCCGCCGTTAAATATCGTGTGGGAAAAAAACGCAACTAGTCGCATGCAAGATGCCACGCAGTTCGGAGCTCTCTGATTTCGAGAAAGGTGTAATCGTCCGGTATCACAGAAATGGCCGATCCATACGTGACATATCCAGCGAGTTGAAGTACAAAAAATCGACAGTGGCCTACCGGATTGGCAAGTGGAAGATGAGAGGTGATTGTCGGAATGTGCCCCGATCCGTCAGACCCACAAAACTAGGAGTCAGAGACCGACAGGTGCTGGACAGAGAAATTCGGAAGAACCGCACCAAATCGTTGGGTCACATCCGCGAGGAGTTTCAACAGGCATCCGGGAGTGTTCTTTCGAGGAATACCATCCGTAAGGAAGCCCATCTGCTCGGTTATCATGGACGTGTTGCCGCCCACAAGCCTTTGATCGCCAAGTCCAATAGCGCTGCTCGGCTAACGTGGAGCAAAGAACGTCGACAGCGGACCGTTGAACAGTGGAAACAGGTTTTCTGGAAGGACGAATCAAGGTTCACCCTCTACCGTTCGGATGGCAGGGTCTGGGTTTGGCGTCTGCCTGGAGAACGCCTCCTGCCGGAATGTATTGTGCCAAATGTGAAGTTCGGCGGCGGTGGAATTATGCAATGGGGGTGTTTCTCCTGGTATGGCACGGGTCCCTTGGTCGCAATTCCTGATAGACTCAACGCCGAAACCTACTGCGCCATTTTGGATGCCCATGCGCTTCGTACGTTGTGACAGTTTTACGGGGTGGACCCATGTAACTTTCAGGATGACAATGCCACCTGTCATGTTGCGAGGTTCACCATGGCTTGGTATGGTGACAATGGGGTTAATCGAATGGACTGACCTGCGCAGAGCCCGGACCTTAACCCTATCGAGCACCTCTGGGACGAGTTGGAGCGTCAACTTAAGGGGTGTCCCCCCCCCCTCCCCGTCCGAAATCGGTGAAGGAACTGACCTATCTTCTCCAAGCCGAGTGTAAGAAAATACCGCTAGCCATCGTACAACGCCTGGTTGAGAGTATGCCCCGGAGAATCGCTGCTGTAATCGCCGCTCGTGGAGGCTCTACCAACTATTGAAGGTGAATGACCTTCGTTTTCCTTTGCTATCACAGGTGTCCAAATACTTGTTGGTACATAGTGTATATATTTATATATATATATATATATATATATATATATATATATATATATATATATATATATATATCATCATCATCACCATCATTGTCAACCATTATCAATCCACTGCTGGACGAAGGTCTCCCCACGTTTCCTCCACAACGGTCTGTCTTGTGCCAGTCTCCTCCATGTCACCCCTGCATACTTTCGAATTTCATCCACCCATCTCCCATGTGGTCTTCTTCTGGGTCTTTTCCTGTCCCTTGGAATCCAATCTAAAATTTCGGCTGTCCATCGATGATCTGTCCTTCTGGCAGTATGTCCAGCCCATTGCCATTTCAGGGATTTAACTCTGATCATGATGTCTTCCACTCTTGTCATTTTTCGGATCCACGAGTTCCTCTTCTTATCTCTCCTGGTTACACCAAGCATGCACCTCTCCATGCTTCTTTGAGTTGTCTGCAGCCTTTGTATCTCTCTTTTAGTTAAGGTCCACGTCTCTGCACCATACGTAAGCACTGGAAGAATGCATTGATCAAACACTTTTCTTTTAAGACATAATGGCATATTGCTCTTGAAAATTATGCTGTTTCTTCCAAAAGCTCTCCAGGCAAGTTTTGTACGCCGATTAATTTCTTCATCAATGTGACCCTCACTTGATATCTGCTGTCCAAGATAAACGTACGTGTCTGTTATCTCCAGTTTTTCTCCATCAATCGATAAATCTTCATTTCTTGTAAAAGCATTGAACATCACTTTTGTCTTCTGAAAGTTCATTTTTAATCCCACTTCTTTACTCTTGTCAGCAAGTTCCTGGATCATACTCTGCAGCTCTGATGGGGTAGTTGCAAAAATGACTACGTCATCAGCAAAACGAAGGTGGGTTAGATAATCTCCATTAATCTTTATCCCCTTGTTTTCCCAGCTCATCGACTGAAAAACACCCTCCAATGTGGCATTAAAGAGCTTCGGAGATATGGTGTCACCTTGTCTCACTCCCTTTCCAATTTTTACGTGTGTTGTATTTTCAAACAGCCTAATCTTTGCACTTGCATTTTCATAGATGTTATTAATAATATTAATGTATGCATCTTCAATACCGCAGGTTTTCAGAGCCATTGTAACTGCTGATGGTTTCACCGAATCAAGGGCCTTTTCATAATCGATAAAAGCCATGCACAATGGAAGTTCATATTCCCTCGCTCTTTCAATTAGTTCTCTCAGCACGTGGATATGATCTATTATGCTGTAGCCACTCCTGAATCCAGCTTGTTCTCTCGGTTGAGCCATGTCCAGTGTTACCTTCAAGCGGTGTGAAAGAACTTTAGTGAAGATTTTATAAACTACTGATAGGAGGCTGATAGGTCTGTAGTTTCCGAGATCCTCAATGTCACCTTTCTTATGTAGCAGGATCATTGTAGCGGTGTTCCAATCCTCAGGAATCTTTCCTTCATTAAGGCATCGAGTGAAAATTTGGGCGAGTACTGTTTCGATTTCTCCACTTTCTTCTTGTATGATGTCTACAGTAATTCCATCTTCTCCTGGAGCTTTTCCCCGCTTCATGTTCTTGATCGCATGTGCAACTTCTGCTGGAAGGACTGGAGGAACTCTGGTGCTGGTATCTTTCATGATGTCTGGAGTGCATGTATCATCCCTTTCATATAATTTGGAGTAGAAATCTTTCACTCTTGTCAAAATTTCGCCTCTATTTCTTGTTACAGAACCATCTTCTTTTCTCAGTGCCATAATCTGTTTTCTTCCCTTACTGAGATGTCCCTTTGCTATCTTTAGGCTTTGGTTGTTTTCAATTGCTTTCCTCACTAGTTCACAGTTGAATTTTCTTACGTCTTCAGTGATACTTTTTCTTACTGTCTTGCACAGCTCTATATATTCCACTTTGGAAGTCACATCTTCTTTAGTTGTCCTCATCTCTCTTCTTTTTTGCATCAACATTTTGGTTTTTCCTGATAATTTATTTCAAATGCAAATTGTTTTTAGACCCAGCTAATTTTGTTGCTGTTTCCATAAGAGCTTTGGTTACTTTTCTGTTAACTTCAGAGATGTCCACTTCTTCCGATGTTAGGCCTTCTAAAGCAGAGAACCTGTTCTTCAGTTCTAACTTGAAGGTATTATGGTGTTTTTTAAGGTTGGTTATGTCAATAGATTTTGTTTGTCTTATGAGCTTGCCACGTTCAAGTTTAGTGTTGAGGTGCATCTTACATCTCACCAATCTATGGTCACTACCTGTGTTGAACTTGTTCAGCACACTGCAGTCTTCTATGACGAATTTTTTGTTACACATAATAAAATCAATTTCACTTGTCGTCCCATTTGGATGTCTCCATGTCCATTTCCTGTGTGGCTTTTTCTTCAAGAAGGAGTTCAAGATGAAAAACCCTTCTGCCTCTGCAAACTCAACGAGAGTATTTCCACGCTGGTTTCTGTTGCCATGACCGAATTTACCTACTGAAGTTTCATTCTGTTGCCGTTGCCCTATTTTTGCATTGAAATCTCCCATAATTATTTTCAAGTGCTGCTTACCTTTATTATTTAGATGACAAATTTCCTCATAAAATTCTTCAATTTCTTCTTCAGGATGACTTGTGGTGGGTGCATAAGTTTGAATAATCTGAGCCTGGTATCTTTTCGAGAGTTGGATAACAAGTCGTGCAGCTCTGTCAGAGGAACTTTCAACTTCTACAACTTTATCCTTCAGTTTCTTGTTTATTATAAATCCAACACCACTAGTTCTGCCAGTATCTGTCCCACGATAGTAGAAGAGATGTCCACTTTTCAGTTCGATGAGATCTTCTCCTTTTCTCCTTACCTCACTTAGCCCCACGATGTCCCACTTGATCCTTTGTAGTTCCTCTTCCAATTCAAGAAGCCTTGAATCAGAAGATAGGGAGCGTCCATTGTAAGTAGCCAAGGTCAGCATCAGATGGCAGCCTAGTCCGGTCCTCCGGGGATTCTTAGCACCCTCTGCCTTCATGTCGCACTGGCCGCTGCCTTGGCCAGGTACATTCCAGCTGCCGGAGACTGAGGGCCAAGATTTAAGTTGTGGAATCATTTTGGAGGGGTTTGGCCATAACTCACCACGCTGGCCAAGCGGGTTGGGGAGTGTGGGATAGAATTTCCTCTAATCCCGATGGTATAGTTATACCGCTATGGGCGGTCGTCAGAGCCCCTTTAGTGGGAACAGGATGCACCACGAGAAGGCGGGGTTGACATTTGTCAAGGAGAGGCTGTGATGTTACGCATCACCTGACCTTCATCATCATCATCATTGTCAACCATTATCAATCCACTGCTGGACGAAGGTCTCCCCAAGTTTCCTCCACAACGGTCTGTCTTGTGCCAGTCTCCTCCATGTCACCCCTGCATACTTTCGAATTTCATCCACCCATCTCCCATGTGGTCTTCTTCTGGGTCTTTTCCTGTCCCTTGGAATCCAATCTAAAATTTCGGCTGTCCATCGATGATCTGTCCTTCTGGCAGTATGTCCAGCCCATTGCCATTTCAGGGATTTAACTCTGATCATGATGTCTTCCACTCTTGTCATTTTTCGGATCCACGAGTTCCTCTTCTTATCTCTCCTGGTTACACCAAGCATGCACCTCTCCATGCTTCTTTGAGTTGTCTGCAGCCTTTGTATGTCTCTTTTAGTTAAGGTCCACGTCTCTGCACCATACGTAAGCACTGGAAGGATGCATTGATTAAACACCTTTCTTTTAAGACATAATGGCATATTGCTCTTGAAAATTATGCTGTTTCTTCCAAAAGCTCTCCAGGCAAGTTTTGTACGCCGATTAATTTCTTCCTCAATGTGACCCTCACTTGATATCTGCTGTCCAAGATAAACATACGTGTCTGTTATCTCCAGTTTTTCTCCATCAATCGATAAATCTTCATTTCTTGTAAAAGCATTGAACATCACTTTTGTCTTCTGAAAGTTCATTTTTAATCCCACTTCTTTACTCTCGTCAGCAAGTTCCTGGATCATACTCTGCAGCTCTGATGGGGTATTTGCAAAAATGACTACGTCATCAGCAAAACGAAGGTGGGTTAGATAATCTCCATTAATCTTTATCCCCTTGTTTTCCCAGCTCAGCGACTGAAAAACACCCTCCAATGTGGCATTAAAGAGCTTCGGAGATATGGTGTCACCTTGTCTCACTCCCTTTCCAATTTTTACGTGTGTTGTATTTTCAAACAGCCTAATCTTTGCACTTGCATTTTCATAGATGTTATTAATAATGTTAATGTATGCATCTTCAATACCGCAGGTTTTCAGAGCCATTGTAACTGCTGATGGTTTCACCGAATCAAGGGCTTTTTCATAATCGATAAAAGCCATGCACAATGGAAGTTCATATTCCCTCGCTCTTTCAATTAGTTCTCTCAGCACGTGGATATGATCTATTGTGCTGTAGCCACTCCTGAATCCAGCTTGTTCTCTCGGTTGAGCCATGTCCAGTGTTACCTTCAAGCGGTGTGAAAGAACTTTAGTGAAGATTTTATAAACTACTGATAGGAGGCTGATAGGTCTGTAGTTTCCGAGATCCTCAATGTCACCTTTCTTATGTAGCAGGATCATTGTAGCGCTGTTCCAATCCTCAGGAATCTTTCCTTCATTAAGGCATCGAGTGAAAATTTGGGCGAGTACTGTTTCGATTTCTCCACTTGCTTCTTGTATGATGTCTACAGTAATTCCATCTTCTCCTGGAGCTTTTCCTCGCTTCATGTTCTTGATTGCATGTGCAACTTCTGCTGGAAGGACTGGAGGAACTCTGGTACTGGTATCTTTCATGATGTCTGGAGTGCATATATCATCGCTTTCATATAATTTGGAGTAGAAATCTTTCACTCTTGACAAAATTTCGCCTCTATTTCTTGTTACAGAACCATCTTCTTTTCTCAGTGCCATAATCTGTTTTCTTCCCTTACTGAGATGTCCCTTTGCTATCTTTAGGCTTTGGTTGTTTTCAATTGCTTTCCTCACTAGTTCACAGTTGAATTTTCTTACGTCTTCAGTGATACTTTTTCTTACTGTCTTGCATAGCTCTATATATTCCACTTTGGAAGTCACATCTTCTTTAGTTGTCCTCATCTCTCTTCTTTTTTGCATCAACATTTTGGTTTTTCCTGATAATTTGTTCATATGCAACTTGTTCTTAGACCCAGCTAATTTTGTTGCTGTTTCCATAAGAGCTTTGGGTTGGTTATGTCAATAGATTTTGTTTGTCTTATGAGCTTGCCACGTTCAAGTTTAGTGTTGAGGTGCATCTTACATCTCACCAATCTATGGTCACTACCTGTGTTGAACTTGTTTAGCACACTGCAGTCTTCTATGATGAATTTGTTGTTACACATAATAAAATCAATTTCACTTGTCGTCCCATTTGGATGTCTCCATGTCCATTTCCTGTGTGGCTTTTTCTTGAAGAAGGAGTTCAAGATGAAAAACCCTTCTGCCTCTGCAAACTCAACGAGAGTATTTCCACGCTGGTTTCTGTTGGCGTGACCGAATTTACCTACTGAAGTTTCATTCTGTTGCTGTTGCCCTATTTTTGCATTGAAATCTCCCATAATTATTTTCAAGTGCTGCTTACCTTTATTATTTAGATGACAAATTTCCTCATAAAATTCTTCAATTTCTTCTTCAGGATGACTTGTGGTGGGTGCATAAGTTTGAATAATCTGAGCCTGGTATCTGTTCGAGAGTTGGATAACAAGTCGTGCAGCTCTGTCAGAGGAACTTTCAACTTCTACAACTTTATCCTTCAGTTTCTTGTTTATTATAAATCCAACACCACTAGTTCTGCCAGTATCTGTCCCACGATAGTAGAAGAGATGTCCACTTTTCAGTTCGATGAGATCTTCTCCTTTTCTCCTTACCTCACTTAGCCCCACGATGTCCCACCTGATCCTTTGTAGTTCCTCTTCCAATTCAAGAAGCCTTGAATCAGAAGATAGGGAGCGTCCATTGTAAGTAGCCAAGGTCAGCATCAGATGGCAGCCTAGTCCGGTCCTCCGGGGATTCTTAGCACCCTCTGCCTTCATGTCGCACTGGCCGCTGCCTTGGCCAGGTACATTCCAGCTGCCGGAGACTGAGAGCCAAGATTTAAGTTGTGGAATCATTTTGGGGGGGTTGGCCATAACTCACCACGCTGGCCAAGCGGGTTGGTGAGTGTGGGATAGAATTTCCTCTGATCCCGATGGTATAGTTATACCGCTATTGGCGGTCGTCAGAGCCCCTTTAGTGGGAACAGGATGCACCACGAGAAGGCGGGGTTGACATTTGTCAAGGAGAGGCTGTGATGTTACGCATCACCTGACCTTACATCCCTATATATATATATATCATCATCATCATCATTGTCAACCATTATCAATCCACTGCTGGACGAAGGTCTCCCCAAGTTTCCTCCACAACGGTCTGTCTTGTGCCAGTCTCCTCCATGTCACTCCCGCATATTTACGAATTTCATCCACCCATCTCCCATGTGGTCTTTTTCTGGGTCTCTTCCTGTCCCTTGGAATCCAATCTAAAATTTCGGCTGTCCATCTATGGTCTGTCCTTCTGGCAGTATGTCCAGCCCATTGCCATTTCAGGGATTTAACTCTGATCATGATGTCTTCCACTCTTGTCATTTTTCGGATCCACGAGTTCCTCTTCTTATCTCTCCTGGTTACACCAAGCATGCACCTCTCCATGCTTCTTTGAGTTGTCTGCAGCCTTTGTATCTCTCTTTTAGTTAAGGTCCACGTCTCTGCACCATACGTAAGCACTGGAAGAATGCATTGATTAAACACCTTTCTTTTAAGACATAATGGCATATTGCTCTTGAAAATTATGCTGTTTCTTCCAAAAGCTCTCCAGGCAAGTTTTGTACGCCGATTAATTTCTTCATCAATGTGACCCTCACTTGATATCTGCTGTCCAAGATAAACGTACGTGTCTGTTATCTCCAGCTTTTCTCCATTAATCGATAAATCTTCATTTCTTGTAAAAGCATTGAACATCACTTTTGTCTTCTGAAAGTTCATTTTTAATCCCACTTCTTTACTCTTGTCAGCAAGTTCCTGGATCATACTCTGCAGCTCTGATGGGGTAGTTGCAAAAATGACTACGTCATCAGCAAAACGAAGGTGGGTTAGATAATCTCCATTAATCTTTATCCCCTTGTTTTCCCAGCTCAGCGACTGAAAAACACCCTCCAATGTGGCATTAAAGAGCTTCGGAGATATGGTGTCACCTTGTCTCACTCCCTTTCCAATTTTTACGTGTGTTGTATTTTCAAACAGCCTAATCTTTGCACTTGCATTTTCATAGATGTTATTAATAATATTAATGTATGCATCTTCAATACCGCAGGTTTTCAGAGCCATTGTAACTGCTGATGGTTTCACCGAATCAAAGGCTTTTTCATAATCGATAAAAGCCATGCACAATGGAAGTTCATATTCCCTCGCTCTTTCAATTAGTTCTCTCAGCACGTGGATATGATCTATTGTGCTGTAGCCACTCCTGAATCCAGCTTGTTCTCTCGGTTGAGCCATGTCCAGTGTTACCTTCAAGCGGTGTGAAAGAACTTTAGTGAAGATTTTATAAACTACTGTTAGGAGGCTGATAGGTCTGTAGTTTCCGAGATCCTCAATGTCACCTTTCTTATGTAGCAGGATCATTGTAGCGGTGTTCCAATCCTCAGGAATCTTTCCTTCATTAAGGCATCGAGTGAAAATTTGGGCGAGTACTGTTTCGATTTCTCCACTTGCTTCTTGTATGATGTCTACAGTAATTCCATCTTCTCCTGGAGCTTTTCCCCGCTTCATGTTCTTGATCGCATGTGCAACTTCTGCTGGAAGGACTGGAGGAACTCTGGTGCTGGTATCTTTCATGATGTCTGGAGTGCATGTATCATCCCTTTCATATAATTTGGAGTAGAAATCTTTCACTCTTGTCAAAATTTCTGCCTCTATTTCTTGTTACAGAACCATCTTCTTTTCTCAGTGCCATAATCTGTTTTCTTCCCTTACTGAGATGTCCCTTTGCTATCTTTAGGCTTTGGTTGTTTTCAATTGCTTTCCTCACTAGTTCACAGTTGAATTTTCTTACGTCTTCAGTGATACTTTTTCTTACTGTCTTGTATAGCTCTATATATTCCACTTTGGAAGTCACATCTTCTTTAGTTGTCCTCATCTCTCTTCTTTTTTGCATCAAAATTTTGGTTTTTCCTGATAATTTATTTAAATGCAACTTGTTCTTAGACCCAGCTAATTTTGTTGCTGTTTCCATAAGAGCTTTGGTTACTTTTCTGTTAACTTCAGAGATGTCCACTTCTTCCGATGTTAGGCCTTCTAAAGCAGAGAACCTGTTCTTCAGTTCTAACTTGAAGGTATTATGGTGTTTTTTAAGGTTAGTTATGTCAATAGATTTGGTTTGTCTTATGAGCTTGCCACGTTCAAGTTTAGTGTTGAGGTGCATCTTACATCTCACCAATCTATGGTCACTACCTGTGTTGAACTTGTTCAGCACACTGCAGTCTTCTATGACGAATTTTTTGTTACACATAATAAAATCAATTTCACTTGTCGTCCCATTTGGATGTCTCCATGTCCATTTCCTGTGTGGCTTTTTCTTGAAGAAGGAGTTCAAGATGGAAAACCCTTCTGCCTCTGCAAACTCAACGAGAGTATTTCCACGCTGGTTTCTGTTGCCATGACCGAATTTACCTACTGAAGTTTCATTCTGTTGCCGTTGCCCTATGTTTGCATTGAAATCTCCCATAATTATTTTCAAGTGCTGCTTACCTTTATTATTTAGATGACAAATTTCCTCATAAAATTCTTCAATTTCTTCTTCAGGATGACTTGTGGTGGGTGCATAAGTTTGAATAATCTGAGCCTGGTATCTTTTCGAGAGTTGGATAACAAGTCGTGCAACTCTGTCAGAGGAACTTTCAACTTCTACAACTTTATCCTTCAGTTTCTTGTTTATTATAAATCCAACACCACTAGTTCTGCCAGTATCTGTCCCACGATAGTAGAAGAGATGTCCACTTTTCAGTTCGATGAGATCTTCTCCTTTTCTCCTTACCTCACTTAGCCCCACGATGTCCCACTTGATCCTTTGTAGTTCCTCTTCCAATTCAAGAAGCCTTGAATCAGAAGATAGGGAGCGTCCATTGTAAGTAGCCAAGGTCAGCATCAGATGGCAGCCTAGTCCGGTCCTCCGGGGATTCTTAGCACCCTCTGCCTTCATGTCGCACTGGCCGCTGCCTTGGCCAGGTACATTCCAGCTGCCGGAGACTGAGGGCCAAGATTTAAGTTGTGGAATCATTTTGGAGGGGTTTGGCCATAACTCACCACGCTGGCCAAGCGGGTTGGTGAGTGTGGGATAGAATTTCCTCTAATCCCGATGGTATAGTTATACCGCTATGGGCGGTCGTCAGAGCCCCTTTAGTGGGAACAGGATGCACCACGAGAAGGCGGGGTTGACATTTGTCAAGGAGAGGCTGTGATGTTACGCATCACCTGACCTTACATCCCTATATATATATCATCATCATCATCATCATTGTCAACCATTATCAATCCACTGCTGGACGAAGGTCTCCCCAAGTTTCCTCCACAACGGTCTGTCTTGTGCCAGTCTCCTCCATGTCACTCCCGCATATTTACGAATTTCATCCACCCATCTCCCATGTGGTCTTTTTCTGGGTCTCTTCCTGTCCCTTGGAATCCAATCTAAAATTTCGGCTGTCCATCTATGGTCTGTCCTTCTGGCAGTATGTCCAGCCCATTGCCATTTCAGGGATTTAACTCTGATCATGATGTCTTCCACTCTCGTCATTTTTCGGATCCACGAGTTCCTCTTCTTATCTCTCCTGGTTATACCAAGCATGCACCTCTCCATGCTTCTTTGAGTTGTCTGCAGCCTTTGTATGTCTCTTTTAGTTAAGGTCCACGTCTCTGCACCATACGTAAGCACTGGAAGGATGCATTGATCAAACACTTTTCTTTTAAGACATAACGGCATATTGCTCTTGAAAATTATGCTGTTTCTTCCAAAAGCTCTCCAGGCAAGTTTTGTACGCCGATTAATTTCTTCATCAATGTGACCCTCACTTGATATCTGCTGTCCAAGATAAACATACGTATCTGTTATCTCCAGTTTTTCTCCATCAATCGATAAATCTTCATTTCTTGTAAAAGCATTGAACATCACTTTTGTCTTCTGAAAGTTCATTTTTAATCCCACTTCTTTACTCTTGTCAGCAAGTTCCTGGATCATACTCTGCAGCTCTGATGGGGTAGTTGCAAAAATGACTACGTCATCAGCAAAACGAAGGTGGGTTAGATAATCTCCATTAATCTTTATCCCTTTGTTTTCCCAGTTCAGTGATTGAAAGACATTTTCCAATGTGGCATTAAAGAGCTTCGGAGATATGGTGTCACCTTGTCTCACTCCCTTTCCAATTTTTATGTGTGTTGTATTTTCAAACAGCAGAATCTTTGCACTTGCATTTTCATAGATGTTATTAATATATATACATATATAAGATACCGAAAATTCGTTCATCCCTCTAGTATTTGAACGGGAAATTCAGATTTTTCTTACAACGGAGTATATGTAAAGAACTTTACCCGAAGTTATTAGACGACACTTAAATAAATAAAATACTTACGTATGTTCAAAATCAATGCGCGTATTTCGCAGCTCGGGATACATAATAAAATGTTTACGTGTTTTTTCCCATAAGAGCGCACACCCAACCTAAATGTTCACGCAACGCCACTGGTATATATATTACAGGAAAAGACCCGGAAAGCCACGGGGGAGATGGGTGGGTGAAATTCGAAGGTATGGTGTAGGAGTGACATTGAATAGTGGCTCAGGGCAGAGAGTTGTGGAAGAGACTTGGGGAGTCCTTCGTTTAGCAGTGGATTGATAATGGTTGACGATAATGATGATGATGATATATCATGTTTTACATAATCGAGAATAATTACTCTACGAAAGCATGTGCACCACTCCTCAAAAACCAAAGTCGCCGCCCATGCTATGTAATATTTAATAAATATAATTAAAGAGAAATTTTCAAGTAATGATGTTAACATCATTTTTTGAGATTTTCACTTATAATAATATTATTCATTTTTTTGCTGACGAATCATCAGATGATAACAAACCACTTCCTAAATGTAGGATTATTCCTAAATCTATGCCACATGATTGAGCACGAAATAAGCATGTAAGACACATGCCTAAAATAAGAGGAGACAGCGCCCATAGAAGGAGATGCCGAAATTCATAGTGCAATGAGTTAAATACAGTACGGTGTTCAGACTGCAAGTTGTTCATGTGTCTCAATGGTTCCAGAAATTCTTTTAAATTGTTCCATAAAAAATAAATTATGATATATTATAACATTGCATAATATAACTTGAAAATCGATTAATTAAACCAGTAATTTTTGAATTCTTAAATAATATTACAATTACAACATCTCGGTCCTGATGTATCACATGTGATACAATCCCTGTAACCCCCCCCCCCCCCCCGCTCCCCGCTCCTTTCCATGAAGAATTAAAGATTTTGTTTTTTCAGTTTACAATGCAGTAAACATAAATTTTAAAATCTTTTTTAAAAATCAAGTGTTTAACTTTATCGCAGGTCTGAGGAGGATACAAAACTTGTGTGTTTCTACTACGCTCTTAGAAAATTTAGCAAAGAATTCCTGTTTTATAACAAAATTTCAGTGAATTCGAGAAATTCACATACATTTATCCAAGTTCCCTAAAATCTCAGGTAGTTGCACCCGCCATATGTGCCAACTGTTTAAATATGGGGGGGGAGGGACTGAAGTGTGCGCTCAGAGAAAAGTTGGGTAGGCTAGAGCCCGCCCCAACCCACCTGCAGCGTCGCGCCTGCGTACAGGGTCTCCAAATGCGGTGATCACCTAAAAAGTGTTTTTCCAAACTTTCGGAATCACGAGTAGTGCGATGTGCCAGCAAATTTCTGCTGAGGCCGTTTTCCCTTGTACACCGATGCTTTGGAAGAGCTCGCAGTTTTAATAAATGTTACGGAATTATGATCATTAACCTTTAAAACGCACACGAATCGTGTTACATAATACAAACCGTCTTTATTAAGTGGCCATTAAGCCTGCCAAAACTTTACAGAGAACTTACACTTCAATTTTTTTAGAGCTGATGTGCTGCCATCTATCAATGATTTTTGAAACTACGACCGAAGTATAACGAAAATGTTTACTCTATATCATCACGAAAACTTAGGGTCGTCGCAAAACCGTTTTGGGGAGGGGGTAGCAAAGTTCCTCATATCGTATCTGAAGCTCACCCCTTCCAATAATTTTATAAAAATATCATAATAAGTTGTTCATTTAAGTTAAGAAATTAAAATTCTAAACCTTTACGAAGTTCTGAGTTTTACAGCTGCCCCGGTGGCGCAGTGGTCTAAGCGATGGCTTCGAATCATTCGGTTGAAAGGGTCCGGGTTTGAAACCCGGTGAGGCATGGATCTTGTGTTCGTCTTACGGCTCCGGTTCTCTCGCTTCCGTGGAACCAGTGGGTCTAAATTAGGGACGGGCGATTTTTTCCAGCCCATGGTCGTTAAACCCCCAATAAAAAAAATATATCATTATTTATTTTGAATCAATGATCAATCATAAACAAATAAATGACGAAAGAGAACTAAAAAGTTAATGGCAGTTTCATATTTGACGCTACCGAAGGCAGCCTAAGGAACCGCCACTTGCTTAAGGACACACCGGAGGAACGTCTGGTGTACACCCACTAGGATATAATGCGGTTTGTATCTTTTATTTTCCCCACAGGTTTGTTTGAAATGTTGGCAACACTCTATGCACCTGGTTGACGTGCACATCAAGAGGACGTTCACAGAGTCTTGGTGTCATACGCTGGATTTGGTGTTAGAGAGCTAGTATTCTCAATCAGATGTAGGTCTCTCTCTTGATTACTCTAAATTGTTCGTAACATATAGGATACTCTGTCTGTCTCAGAAGCCTGGAACCCCCTCTCATCGCCACCCCAACAAACCAGACCACCCAGCCAGCACGCAAAGAACACACATAATCCACTATTCAATATTTTCCTTGCTTAAATTGGGGGAGCTATAAAACTAAAAGTCTCAGTCAAGGTAGGAATGGGTTCTCCAAAAAAGCACAGACCTTGGATTTTCTGAGGGCGTAAAATATTTTGACGTACCGGTTGGACTGGATGAAATGAAAATAAAAGAAGTCCAAGCTGTTCTGTCTACGCTTTTTGAAAAATCATCCAGGCCTAACCCTTGCAAGTCTTTCTCCTTCGAGTTTGAGTTCTTACTTCCTGCAAGATCCGCATCCATTTGCTGCAGAATTTCATCTTGTTTTCGGTCTTGTTCATCCAATTTTTGTTCTTGCTCAACGTTACGTTCCAAAGTCTCAGTCTCATCACTTTCAATACTCATCTGTTCATCTTGTGCAGAAGATGGAGGTGTAGCAGTGCGCTTTGGAGCTTTGTGATTGTGACACGTAGGAAGTTCTGATTTTCACACATGACAGGGCAGCCTCTCCTCTCTACCGAGCCTCTTTCACTCTCCTTAAATCATGGCCTGACTTACGTTTTATGCGAGGCTTTTCTTCCATGATAACCCCCCAAAAAGACCTTTAATTCTTAAATTCACATACCTTTAAGTTATTTTACGTTAAAAGAATAGTACGAATGAACACGCAAAATACGAATGAAGAAAGTTAATCAAGCAGATGGATCAGTGCTCACTAATGGCGTAGCCAGAAATTTTTAAATGGGGGTCGGCTTCGTCTAATATTACTAGTCACAGGAAGTTCATTTGAGAAATTGGAAATGGAAAAGGGTGAGAGAGAGATCCTTGTGATCAAAACTCATTTGATGGAGTTGTGTTACAAACTCAATAAGGTTGTGTGGGTACGAACGTGGAATCCTACTAACCAAACTCAGTAATTAAGCAATAGTTCTTGTTGTTTAATAACTTAATTTTTTTTAAATTCTTACCTCAGTAACACAAAATTACGCAGGAGCCGAACACACGCTGCACACGCATAAAATCAACACCAAACAGAACCACTCAAGCCTGCCCCGGTTGCGCAGTAGTCTAAGCGATGGTGTATAACCATTCATCCCAGGAGGGTTCGGGTTCGAATCTCGATGAGGCATGAATGTTGTGTGTCTGTCCTACGGCACTTGCTTTCTTTCTTACCTGGAACCAATGACCCTGAATTAGGGACCGGTGACCAATTGAGTTGCTCATGGTAGTCGTTAAACCTCCAATCAGAAAAAAAAATCGCGTAAACAACGAAAAACAGCTGATTTCCCCTGCTCCGATGGCACGATACGGTCACACGGATTATGAAAGAGGTGTTCGTACTTCCCCGCAGGCCCCGATCGTCTTTTGTTGCCGCACCACGCAAACCTGTATTCACTCTAAATTTCATTTCGCCTCCGCCTCGTCCTGATTATTCTAATTATATTTTGAACTTAGATTACTTATTTTCATCATTGAATTTTTTTTATCGCCAAGAGGGACGTGGAGCCTGGACCAAGGACGACGAATTTGTCTTGTCGAGGGCCCACCGGTCCGAGGGCCACTGGGCCAGTCCGAGCCTGGTCTGACTTCCATAGTGTCTGCGTACGGAATGTAATTAATAACAAGGAACAATACACCAACTGTACTGAAATAGTGTAACTATATTAGTGATCCGAAATTTCTTGGCGTATAATAAAAATAAGAGTTTCCAAGCTTTCGCACATCAACCAGATGGCTTTCTCAAGGAAGGTAGACAGCTAACTGCAAACTGGATAATAGAACGGTTCAATAATTTGAACGTGGTGACATGATAATAAATAATAGATGCGAACGTAATCAGGTATTCAAAGACACGAGGCGTTATGCTCGTTTTGGCACGCGGAATCATGGAAGGAAAACCAAGAGGCAGTCACTATTTGAAGAACTGGTTCCAAACTCGGGGCAACTCCAGTGAGACACTATCATTGCACGACTCTCTGTGGGCAATGATAGTAATCATGGAAGGAAAACCAAGAGACAATCGCTATTTGAAGAACTGGTTCCAAACTTGTGGCAACTCCAGTGAGACACTATCATTGCACGACTCGCTGTTGGCAATGATAGTAATCATGGAAGGAAAACCAAGAGGCAGTCACTATCATTGCACGACTCGCTGTTGGTTATGATCTCCAAAGTTTCGCGAATGGCAGTAGATCAAAATCAGTAGATTAAAATGTATTACCATTCGCGAAACTTTGGAGATCATAACCAAAAGCGAGTCGTGCGATGATACTGTCTCACAGGAGTTGCCACGAGTTTGGAACCAGTTCTTCAAATAGTGACTGCCTCTTGGTTTTTCCACGATTCCGCGTCCCAAAACGAGCATAACGCCTCGTGTCTTTGAATACCTGATTACGTAGGCATCTATTCTTTATTATCATGTCAATACGTTCAAATTGTTCAACCGTTCTATTATCCAGTTTGCAGTTAGCTGTCTACCTTCCTTGAGAAAGCCATCTGGTTGATGTGCGAAAACTTGGAATCTTTTATTTCTATTCTACGCCAAGAAATTTCGGATCACTAGTATAGTTATACTAGTTCAATACGGAATCTGTTGCACATTCCAACAAATGTTGCAATTACAAATCTTCCTAAACAGCAGAAAGACTACTCTACTACAGTATTGCTTAATGCTCACAGCAGCAAGGCAACCGAGGGCCATTTCTGTATTCTCAAAACCCCATTGTAAATTGGAAAAAGATCAACGTTTTAATAACATTAATGCTGCGCTAAAATTCTTATATTAAAATTAAAGATCTCGGGATTTAACTGATTATAAGTGAAATTAAATTAATTATTTTAACTATGTCAAATTTAAAACGCAATTAAATTTAAAATTATAACTGCTAATTTCGGAATTCTGCTGTTTTATTTTTTCTCTCATTACAGAAGAGGGGGCGTGGAGTGAGTACGAGGAAGAAAAAAATATATAGCCCCGCTCAGCCACCCCCTCCTTCTCATTTTCTAAATATAGACACGTCCCTGTGAAAAATGGCTATTTTTTATTTAAATTTAATGTCAAAATGAAATCAGTGCAGTGTATAAATAATAATAAAAACTTATTAGCATGTTCTTGTCATAAAAGGTTTTCAATTTTATAATTTTGGTTTCAGTCACTGCACAATACTTCTGATTAGAAATATAAGTTATACTTTATACAAGCCATTTTTAGTGAGGGTATTTTAATATCATTTTATCGTACTTTTAGTGAGGTATTTTAATATCATTTTCTCGTAAACAGAAACAAATTTTACAGACTAATTAAACCAATTAAATACTTCTTATTAGAAATATAAGTTATACTTCATACAAGCCATTTTTAGTAAGGGTATTTTAATATTATTTACTCGTAAACAGAAACAAATTTTACAGACTAATTAAACACTTCTTATTAGAAATATAAGTTATACTTTATACAAGCCATTTTTTGGAGGGTATTTTAATATCATTTCATCGTATTTTTAGGGAGGTATTTTAATATCATTTCATCGTATTTTTAGTGAGGTAGTTTAATATCATTTCTTCGTAAACAGAAACAAATTATACAGACAAATTAAATACTTCTGATTAGAAATATAATTTATACTTTATACAAGCCTTTTTTGTGATAGTATTTTAATATCATTTCATCGTATTTTTAGACAGGTATTTTAATATCATTTCCTCGTAAACAGAAACAAATTATACAGACTATTTAAAAACAACTGTCTCCAAATCCAAACCATATGCGCTGCTGCCGCCATCTAGTGTCTCATACACTTCCTAATTTTTTAATTTATATTCAGAAAAATATGAGGAAATAATTCTTAGCGTGGAAGTAGCCAACGAGGAAAGGGTACTAATGGTTCCGAACCAGTCGTGAAAGTGCGAGGGAACGGTGGAAAACGGCATTTCTCTCAAGAAATGGGTAAAGAAAATGACGTTCCCCTAAAATAAAATAATTGTGAACAAAAGTACATAGAAATTTGAAAAAAAAGTTAAAAAAGCAGATATAAAATAAATTACACAAAGGAAATTAGGGCACGCTGTTTATTTATTTACATCTATTCCTAATGTGTGCAAGACTTCTACTGGTATGTTTGAAAATGTTCTCTCTCTGAATTTGAAGTTTTCAGAGCTTTCGAACCGATACAATAAATTTTGTCCTTCGACCTCTTAGCTAAGACTCATAGAGGATGCTCGCATTCGACTGTTTTGATCTAATATCGTCCCGTCCGTTATCCTGCGAGTCGGAATCTCAAACCAGTAGCAGTGCTGCAGGATAGCTCTATACCGAAATCGAATTCCTTCATAGTGACAATTTAGTACATAGCAGGTGAACAAGGCCAGACTGACTTCCGGGAAAGACGACATCCTCTAATTGTTTTAAGTGGTATCTAACAGAAGCGATTTCTTTAATAACTTTGAAAGGAACACCCTCTGAGCTGTTCCTTTGTAAGTTTCAATTACCGGGATACATAGTTCTTGCCGTTTTGATGCCGCCTTATGCCGATGAAATTAATTACTCTGTACATTTAGGTAGGAAATGGTTGGGGAATTTCAAATGTTTTCACTGTTTTTCAGCTAAGCAATTATGGAAAACGAAACTCTTAATATCAAATTTATTAGGGTTTTATTTAGGTTTATTTTTTATTCATTAAAATGATTTCGTTTTTTATGTATGCATATCACCAATCAGCCAAAACATTAAAAAAACCAGAGCTGAGTTCGGGCTCAATTTTAAGAGCCCGAGCCCAAAGTATGTCAGCCCGAGCCCTCCCAAGTCCTCATTTTTTATTAAAAGAAAGAGCCCGGTTCCGAAGGAGCCACAAAATTATGATTAACCTGTTCAGGCATTAAAAAAAAATCTCCTCTGCCAGACTTCCACTGTTTCCACCCTGTGCAGTTAACCGATGTCTTTCACAACTGCGTAGGGAGTTGTGAAAGACATCGGTTAATACACTTGCGGAAGGTGAAAAAAGAACACCAAGAAGGAATTGGCGGACGATCATGAAATTTACATACACTGACGGAAAAAAATCCTGACACCAAGAAAGGGTTGTGTTACATAAACGACAGTTGGTAGGCGGTGAGAGTACATCTGTAAGATGACGTCTATGCAAATTTCGCCCTCGGCGCGTACGTGTGGCGCTAGTAGCACCCCTCGGAACATACAAAGCAGGTTTGCTGTAAATACGCGCTGTAACGTTCGTGAGCGTTAGTTATCGTTGAGATTCGACGTAGGGTGTTGATGTTAGTAAAGAATGCCTTTAAGAAGACGAAGAAGCCATTATCAATAGCTCACGGAGTTTGAACGAGGTCGTGTAATAGGGCTACGAGAAGGTGGATTTTCTTTCCGCAATATTGCAGAACGACTTGGCATGGATGTAGCCACTGTGCATGATTGTTGGCAGCGGTGGTCAAGGGAAGGTACTGCCTCAAGAAGACCGGGTTCCGGCCGGCCACGTGGCACTACTGAGAGGGAAGACCGCCGTGTACGGCGTATGGCCGTGCCGCATCGTACCGCGTCTGCGGCAGCAATTCCAGCTGCAACTGACCCCACAGTGACACAACGAACTGTTACAAATCGGTTACTTGAAGGACAGCTCCGAGCCAGACGCCCTGTAGCGTGCATTCCACTTACTCCAAACCACTGCCGTTTGCGACGTCAGTGGTGTCAAGCTAGAGCTCATTGGAGGACGAAGTGGAGATCTGTTGTGTTTTCTGATGAAAGCCGGTTCTGCCTGGGTGCCAGTGATGGCCGTGTGTTGGTTAGAAGGAGGCCAGGTGAGCGCCTGCAACCAACCTGTCTGCGGCCGAAACACACGACTTACACCTGGAGTTATGGTCTGGGGAGCAATTTCCTATGACAGCAGGAGCACTCTCGTGGTTATCCCACGCATCCTGACAGCGCAGGTGTACGTCGGTCTGGTGATTCAACCTGTTGTGCTGACATTCATGAACAGCATTCCAGGGGGTGTTTTCCAACAGGATAACGCTCGCCCGCATACCGCTGTTGTAACCCAACATGCTCTACAGAGTATCGACATGTTGCCGTGTCCTGCTAGATCACCAGATCTTTCACCAATCGAGCACGTATGGGACATCATTGGACAACAACTCCAGCGTCACCCCCAACCAGCATTAACCGTCCCTGTATTGACCGACCAAGTGCAACAGGCATGGAACTCCATCCCACAAACTGACATCAGCACCTGTACGACACAATGCATGAACGTTTGCGTGCTTGCATTCAACATTCTGTCGGTTACATTTCAGATTTCAACATTCTGTCGGTTACATTTCACATTTCACGTTTGCGTGCTTGCATTCAAGTCGGTTCCATTTCAGATTTTAAATGGCTCTTCTCGCGCTTACATTAAGCTGTGATCTTGAAACCTTAATCGATTAAATATGTTACCTATACAAATGTATTGCCGCCATTTCATTCCTCTACAACTATTTTTTCGTGGTGTTGGGATTTTTTTTCCGTCAGTGTATTTTAATGGGGTCGAGTTTACGTAGGTGTGATGTTAATTTCGGAACCAAGGGATAAGCGCTTACGCCACAGCTCGGCATAATATGCAAATTATCGTCGGTGGTATTTAAGGAGTACGGCTAAGTGAATGTAATCAGTCGTCGGCTTACGGACACGTGCGAAGACCCTGAAGAAGCTGCAATGCCTGGACATGGAAGACGTGTGCGATTTATGAAGTTATCGGACTTTGAGCGAGGTTGTCTAGTCGGACTCCGCGAGGCCGGGTGGTCGTATCGTCGTATTGCGGAGCGAGTTGGACGGGAAGTATCGGTGGTGATACGATGGTGGCGTAGATGGTCCGAGGAACATTCCCACACGAGAAGACGTGGAACTGGGAGTCACAGACAGACTGATGAGCGGGCCGATCGATTATAAGAAGAGCGGCGTTGTCAAGCAGAACATCCACTACGACGCAAATCCTAGCTGCCGTTGTACCTGAGGTGACTGTGCGAACAATCCGCAACCGTCTACTGGATGCAGGACTACGTGCACGTGTGCCTCTGACTCCAGCCCACCGTCAGGAACGGCTGCAGTGGTGTCGCCAACGTCTGCACTGGAGAACGCAATGGCGATCTGTCGTGTTCAGCGATGAAAGCAGATTCTGATTGGGAGCCTCCGATGGCCGTATGCGTGTTCGCAGACACACAGGGGAGCGCCTCCACCCTTCTTGCATCCGCCAGCGACACACAGGACCTACACCTGGTCTCCTGGTGTGGAGAGCGATCAGCTATCACTCCCGTACACAACTAGTGTTTGTACCGGGTACGTTAAACAGCACCTCCTACATCAACAGCATCAATCAGCGCGTTGTTGTGCCAATTGTAAGGTCCGTACATCGTGGTGTTTTACAGCAAGATAACGCACGCCCACACACAGCACGTACAACGCAACATGCACTTCAGGGTGTGAGACAACTTCCATGGCCTGCACGTTCACCGGATTTGTCCCCCATTGAGCACGTGTGGGATTTTATGGGACAACGACCCATCCGGTCTCCACGGCCAGCCACGACCATCCCCGATTTACGCGTCCAGGCTGAGGATGCTTGGAACTCAATACCCCAAACTTACATCCAATATCTGTACGACAGACTCCATGCCAGAATTGCACAGTGTGACGCAGTTTATGGCGGTTCAACCTCGTACTAATCATGTTACATGGAAATGTTATTTTTCAGTTTACCAGCGAATACAGCTGTATTTTGCCATAATGTTTTGATCACGTTATCCTCTGTATTCCGTTATTATGCTGTATAGATTTCGTTTGTATCAGACGTCTCCTTCTTGGTGTTCTTTTTTCACTTTCCGCCAGTGTAGAATTATCAGGGAGCTGGCCCGTTGAGGTAGGGAGCAAAATTTCGTCAGCTTGGTATCTACTGTCTATAGTTCTTAGAGAAACTTTTCCTTCACAGAAATCCAGCAATTCATGGCATATGGTATTTCTTACCCAAGCGCGGAATGAATAACCCTGCCGAGTTACCACTCCCCATCTAGACCCAGTTGCCGAAGAATTCTAGTTTAACAACTACCAAGTGTAAAAAAACTCACGTGTGCTAAATCATACAAAATCACATATAGAAAAAAATAAAAAAAATAAAAAAGAATCTCTCCCTCTCTCAGAGCCCGAGCCTGAACTCCAGTAAGTATCATGCAGCCCGAGCCCGGTTCGGGCCCGGGCTCGACTTCGGGCTTGGTCCATCTCAGCACTGAAAAGCACCACTGCGTTATGCAAATGAGCACGAGTGCAGCCAATCAGCGTCCTGTACCAAGGTCGCGAATGATATATATATAATACTCGGGTAGGAGCTCTCTTAGTCAGGGCAGAGGGTAGCTTAGCGGTCAGCGTTCGTGACTGCCATGGAGATGACCTCAGGTTCGCTCCTGGGCAGGTACGAACGTTCGAACCACTAAATACCCGCCGTGTGTAGGATGGGCACGTTAAGCGCTCGGACCCCGGGTACTGGCTCCCCGGAAATAAATAAGGGCGTCATCGTCCCCCTTTCTACTTCGCTTTTTCTCTGATTTCGACAAAGACCAGATCGTTAAGGCAAAACGCCTTAGTAAGATAATCTCCAAAAGAGTGAAGCTGGTAGGTTGCTCACGTTATGCAGTATTTGGTACTTATCAAAGATGGTACAAAACAGGTGACACTTCGAGCAGTTGACAAGGAGTATGCAGACTACGTTCCATTGATGCCACAGGTCAGCGCAATCTCGTTTGGTCCGCAGCAACACGAAGGCTACTGTGGCTGACATTGCCCATAATTTCAGTGCCCGAACGCGCAATCCTAATGTGCAGTTGCCCAATGTGCCCGAACACGCAGTTCATCGTACGCTCTTGGATATGAGTCTCCGCGGGTGCCGATCCATTCGTGTTTCTTTGCTCACAGCTGTCCACCGTCCTCAACGCTTGCATTGGGCACATCATCATCGACATTAGACCAAAGAAGACTGGAAGAGGGTCACATGGTCGGACGAATCTCATTTTCTGTTTACACCATGTCGACGGAAGAGCTCGTATGTGACGTTTACTCAAGGAATCCTTCTCACCTAGATGAATTGTGGGAAAGATCCAGGCTACTGGAAGGAGTGTGATGGTCTGGACAATATTTTCTTGGGAAACACTTGGACCCACTCTACCTGTGAAGCAAAGTCTGACAGCTGTCACGTACCTGAACATCATGTTTGACCAAGGACACCCCTTTATCATCATGTTTGACATGTTTGACCAAGGACACCCCTACACCCCATGTTTGACCAAGGACACCCCTACTGTATTACCTGGCGGAGATGGCGTCTTTGAACAAGACTATGGTCCATGCCACACTGCGTAGAAGGTTTGGAAATGGTTCCAAGAACATGAAGAGCAATTCCATTTATTGACATGGACCCCAAATTCTCCAAATATGAATCCTATCGAGCATTTTTGGTTTGAGATGGAGAAACGGGTACGAGCAGGATCACCCAACCACGTAATTTTCGGGAACTGCATCTTCTGTTGCAGTCATGGTACCAAATGTAAATATGTATTGTTCGGAACCCTCCCAAAAATTTGCACCACCAACCAGCATCTTTTTTCTTTTGCTTGATTTTACACATTCTTTATCCCAAAAGATTTATGCCAGAACCTTCGTACCAGATGGCTCTCGCCTACCTCTTGGAGCCGGAGAGATCCAAAATGCCGCCTCTTCATGGGCTGTTATTTGGTCTTTGGATCATAGCAGATTTCATTCACAACCAAAAGCGGGCTCACGTCACAAAATTGGAAGAATCCTGTGCAGAGTGATCAAGAATAGCTTTCACCCAATCTACACTCGCCCGCTTCTATTGTGGTGTAAAACAGTTTGTTGCAATTTTGCGGATACCTTTCTCATCTGCAACGCATTATAAATAATGTGGTGCACACATCCCCAGGGTAATTTTACAGCTTCAGCGATAATACCATACGCTGATTTCCCACTATCAAGTTTTGCATAGTATAATTAACACGCCTTTTGTAAAAAAAGATCGTGCTTCTGTTATCGGTTTGTCCGTTTCTCCGTCTGTACCCACGATATCTCTGCAACTATTAGTCCGATTTGAAATATTATTTTTGCATTGGGAAGCTTGAAATATGCAGATGATGATCCTTTATTTCGTTTTTTTTACGATGTACAATTTCGCCGCTAAAAGGCGTAAATGCAGATGATGTCGAATTCAAAAATACGTTTTATTCCACATATTTGCTTCTAAACATCCGATTGGAAAAAAAATATATCTTTCGATTCCATTTATGTTAAAGAGTATTTTAGATATAGTTACTTTTTCAAATTACGCATAGGTTTACCGCTAGGGGGCGTAAAAGTAAATTGCATTTTCCCCGATAACTCTTCTTCTAAAATTCCGATTTAAAATTTTTTTCTTCAGCGGATACATCTTCTGATGGAAAATCTTTTGCATATAATTTCTAATGTTTGGTAAAGAATACTTTGGCCACCAGGGGGCGTAAGTGTTAATTTTTGCTTCTGATGTATTTGCCATAAAATCGGAACTTCTAAAATATCGATTGAAAAAATTATTTCGTGGACTGATGCCACTCACATCGATAAGTCTTTTCGGAATATTTTTTCTTAAAATATTCCACAGTTTCTCCACCAGGGGGCGTACATGTACATCTTATTTTTGTCAATATCTCTACTTCTAGAAGTCCGATTTGAAAAATTCCTTCTTAGTTGGATAGTTGTTTCCGTGTGACATGTGTTTCATATAATTTCAAAATTTTCAAGTAATTCATAGACTTTCCGCTAGCGGGCGTAGCGGTAAATTGCGTCCCCCCCTCCCATATCTCTGCTTCTAAATCTCCGATTTGAAAAATTCTTTCTGCACCGAATACAGCTCCTTATGGGAAATCGTTTGCACAAAATTTCTAATTTTTGTAAACAAATAGTTTGGCCACAAGGGGGCGTAAATCATAATTTTCGCTTCCGTTGTATTTGCAGCAAAATATGAGCTTCTAAATTCTGGATTGAAAAAAACGTCGTATGTTGACCGATATTATTCATGTCGACAAACCTTTTTGAAACATTCTCTTCTTAAAATAGTGCATGGTTTTTACGCCAAGGAGCGTAGATGTATATCTTATTTTTGTCAATATCTCTACTTCTAGGAGTCCGATTTGAAAAATTCCTTCTTTGTTAGATAGTGTTTCTTGTGTGACATGTGGTTTATATAATTTCAAAATTTTCAAGTAATTCATAGACTTTCCGCTAGAGGGCGTAAATGTAAATTGCGTTTCCCCCTATATCTCTGCTTCTAAATCTCCGATTTGAAAAATTCTTTCTGCACCGCATACAGCTCCTTACGGGAAATCGTTTGCACATATTTTCTAATTTTTGTAAGAAATGGTTGGGCCACCAGGTGGCGTAAGTCTTATTTTCCGCTTCTGTTGTATTTGCAGCAAAATATGAGCTTCTAAAATCTCGATTGAAAAAATTGTAGTCTGTTGACCGATACTAGTCATGTCGACAAACCTTTTAGGAACATTTTCTTCTTGAAAAAATGCATGGTTTCTACGCCAGGGGCGTAGATGTATATCTTATTTTTGTCAATATCTCTACTTCTAAGAGTACGATTTGCAAAATTCCTTCTTTGTTGGATAGTGTTTTCGATGCGAAATGTTTTTCCTAGATATTAAAAATTTTCAAGTAAATCATAGACTTTCCGCTAGGGGGCACAAAGGTAAATTGCGTTTTCGGCGTTATTTCTGCTCCTAAAGCTCTGATTTGAAAAATTCTTTCTGTATCGCATACAAGACCTGATGGGAAATATTTTTCACATTATTTCTAATGCTTGGTAATGGATGGTTTAGCCACCCGGGGTCATAAGTATTAATTTCTGCTTCTGAAGTATTTGTTGCAAAATCTGGGCTACTGAAAACTCGACTAATTTTTTTTTCTTCGACCGATACCGCTTATATGGATAAACCTTCTGAGAATACTTTCTTCCTGAAATAATGCATGGTTTTCCCACCAGGGGGCGTAAAGTCACATCTTATTTTTGTCGATATGTCTGTTTCTAAGAGTTCGTAAGCTCACGATTCCGTTTACAGCAATATCTGAGGGATTAAAAACCGGATTGAAAATCTTCTTTCTTTCGTCAGATCTATTGTTTTCCATACCGGTTCCATTGCCTTTGAATAGCTTTGATAAATTTAATTTGCGTCAGAACTGATTCAAAAGACGTGCTTATTACACCCGAAAATTCGGTGTCATCTTTCTTGTTTTTATTTCGAGTTGAGTGTCACACTGGTCTTCCAATACGGGGGAAATTTGTGTGGACACCCGAACTACACTGCCTGACAGAGAAAATGCTACACCATGAAGGAATCATCGAAAACAGACCAAACTGCACGCAAAGATAGGCAGGTAAGTCAAATGATTTAATTGTCACATACAGACTAGGCTTCAATTGTCGAATATACAGGATGAGCAGTAAGGACTGTGGACCCCATTTTGGGCGATACAGCGTTGAATCCAACGTGGCATCGAGGCAATGAGACTCCGAATAGAGTCCTGGGGTATCGTGGACCATGTGGTATTGATCCGAGTCAACAGTTCATCCTCGTTTTTCGGGGTGAGAAGGTACTCAACCGGCGTCCAAACGCGTCCATATTAAATTCCACCACTCAATTCTTGACGATGTTGTGTGGTGGGCAGTCAGTCATCGTTGCCATCGTACCCTCATGAATTTCCTTTGGGCTCAGTTCTTTAACAAAATAGCACTTCATGGTGAAACGTTTCACTTCCCTGCCGAAGTTCATGTTTTCACACACTTTCACTTTTTCACAACTGAAAAAAAAGGACAGACATTAAAGATACGAAGTTTACATTTGGTCATTTAAGTATATGAAAAATACGCTTTGACATGAGTAGAATGCAGTCATTTTGCACTTGGTCACTGAATTAAAATCGTTTATTGCATGCCATGTTGGACCGTCATTTGTTCGAATTACAGCACGTATGGGGATTGACACAGATTCCACAAATCTTGGAGTGCATTCACCAGACAGTCCATCAACTCACTCAGAGTTGATGGAAGAGGACTTTGCCTCAGTATCTGTTTTTATAACATGCTCCATACGTTTTCAATGGGGTCCAGATCGGGACTTCGTGATGGTCAGCGAAGGTGGTGGAAGTCGCTGTCATGCTCGCTCGATGGACCGTTGCACTGTCGTCCATGAAACAGCCGTCAGTCACCTGCTGGACAAAAAGTCATCATTGCAGAATGGACTTGATCGGCCCCGATGATCAGATAATCCTCTAGGACATCCGAACCTCCAGCAATATCGCGGGACTCGTTCCACAACAACAAAACATGTCACACGCGATGATACCACCTTCTTGAGTTGTGTGTAAAACGCAAGCTGGGTCCATTGCTATATGCACTGTTAAAAAATCTACTTAAAAATGAGAATCTGAACCTTCTCGGATTTTTTTAAGTACAATCGTATCGTAAACGAGTACATGACATGCTCAAATATAAGTATTCATACGTACTTACAAATAACTGGTTCAATAAATATAAATATAATCGCGTATTACTTCATTTTAGATATTATAGATTTCAAGAGAAATTGTTTAACAAATGTGTAAAGTGACACAGATAAATAATTTGTACAACAAAATCACTGATTACAAGTAATTTAATTATGCATGAAGTATCTTTGTGTACGTTTCTACATTAACTTTGTGTCAATCTCATAAATAATATATTGTCGCTTCATCCCTATATTTTTCAAAAAATTGTGCGGTCCATTTGCCCAGCATGTGACA
This sequence comes from Macrothele yani, assembly GCA_039090855.1. Lineage (NCBI taxonomy): Eukaryota > Metazoa > Arthropoda > Arachnida > Araneae > Macrothelidae > Macrothele > Macrothele yani. The sequence goes on along the minus strand of CM076998.1, from coordinate 85,382,658 downwards.
ACGAGTATATCTATTATCTTAGATGTGCCAATAAATAATATACTTCCAGTTGATTCTATGATTACATGAGTATGTATGGAGTACACGAATTCCAAATTCGAAATCGAGCCGCGCATGGGCATGGCTTGGTGCAGTGATTCCCAAAGTGTGCACCGCGGCGTTCCCAAAGTGTGCGCCGCGGCGCCCTGGGGAGCTGCTTCTTCCTCACAGGGGCGCCGCAAAACTTTACAAAATTTTATTTTTATTTCCATTTTCAATTCATTGTGATAGGACGTGACATCTAGCGGACCTGGTGAAAACCACTAACTCACTTAGTAATAACTGTTTGTAGAAGCTTTTACAATTGGTTACTAGATGGCGCTCTACAATAATGTTACAAGCGTGAGCTTTCCCCCGCACTACTGCCACCCGACGGTTGCACGTTTGTTTTCCACGCGGCAGCTACCGGAAGTAACCTGAGCTTTCACATCAGCCTCCGTTCTTCTGATAAACATTCCTCCCTCGTTCTCCGAGCGTCTAGCAATGAGACTCTCAGTCCAGATTTTTTGAGAAGGTCACCAGATCCTTTGAAAATGCTCATCAGCTGTCATTTGTGACTCTTTTGGGGGTTATCAGTCTGTAATGTTGATGCTAAGTCACTGAGTTTCGGCGTATCAACTGAATATTGTTGTGATTAAGTGAAGTGAAGTTTTTCTTCTCATGCGTATTTTTAACAAGAAAGATGACACCGAATTTTCGGGTGTAATAAGCACGTCTTTAGAATCAGTTCTGACGCAAATTAAACAACTTAACCTAGTAAAGTTTGCGTGAAGAACCATCCATTTATTTAATTTAAATTTACTTTATGTAATCTGCACCAAATTAGGTAACAAGCTCTAGAGATTTGCTTTGCTCAAATGAAAATTCAATTAAACTTCAATTTCAGTAATGTCGCTGCACCTTTATAACACTATGCTCTCGATACCAAACACCTGAAATTAACTCGACTGCCCCAAAATACTCTTATCGAATTATTAACATTTTTTATAATGAAAAAATTTGATCTAACACACAATATACTGCAATGAAGAATTTGGCATGAAGAAATATGCTTTGCTTCAATTTCTGATAATAATTAAAATTCAAATCTACTGCCGAAACCCTTCCAAAAGCTCAACTTGTAGATATCATCAATTGACACTTAAATTGCAATTTACCTTAATAACTTCTTAATTCCTCCCTCTTATCTGACAGTCGTTCATACACAAATTTTCATGAAAATACTCTTTGAAAATTTTAGTTTAAGTGATCTGGAGAAAGTGTGCCAATTTCGCCTAACAATAAATCACAGAAATTTTATATGTTTGTCACTAAAATATGTGAATTGTCTGGGAAGTTAGATTTACTTTAAATAGGACTTCAGCGGTTGACATCATCGACGGGACGTCGTAAACGTAGGCTGGTAACCAAGTCTCTGGATGTGGGGGTCAAAGTTTATCGGTGGTTTACCGTCTCTGGCCGATCTCCGTTCCTTGAAACTGGTGGTCCGATGGCACTCCTCTGTCTACACGTCTATCGGGAATCTCCGCTCTATCCGAAGGGGCACACGGCTGGCTCGTACTTCACCGTTTCGTGGCCTCGCACTGCCGGGATAATTGGACGTAGGTCGCTGAAGTCCTTTCGTCCTCGCTGAATGGGTGACGTCCTGACTGTTGCCGTTCCTGGGGTTTCCTAAAGAGAGGTGGGCCCGGATTTTCCTCCTGGGGCTCTTAAGATGGGGTTCGTTCTATAACGTCAGCTTGGCCTCGCAATCTCTTTCCCTTAAGATTCCTCGGACTCCTTTAGTCCTGCTGGCTTCATTCGCAGAGAAAATACTCAGCTGCTCTCCATCAATGGAGGGTACCTTCGCGCTGGGTATGCAGGTTACGAGGGTGCGAGGGCCGCAGACTTAGTATCTGGTCGCATACGTACTTCTCGACTTCGGTGAAATCTCACCGCTCGACGGCGATGAAGAGAAAAGTTACTTTTCTGAGTCTTTCTGAGTGAAAAAATGCCCCTCATAACTCTTGGTCACTCTGGACCGAAAGTCGGGTGTTTTCAAATCCCGCCCCTGTTTCCTATCATAAACCAAAATTTAACCGATGACTGGCTATGGCTGCATAAAGAAACCGTTCCCAATTCGTCAATTTAGAAACTCTGTGCCTCTGCTGTGCTAAACGTGGTCGGCGAATTGCTGTAGGACACGTACCGTGAGAATCCTGCTATCGCCTGCCGGTGTAATAAATTTTAGTTGTTTACTTCATGTCAACGGTATTGTTCGTAGTTCTTAATTTGTGTATCGAGCTTTGTGTGTGCATTGATTGCGATGGGTGCGCCGGTCATCAGCAGTCGGTTAATGGCATCCTCAAAAGGTAGCGTCTCTATGCCGCGAGCTTGATTGCTCACAGTGGTGCCTTTGAGTCTACCTGAGTACACGACGTTACTGTTCCTTGGGTTATCCGCTGGTTGGGGGGTTGATAGGGATGAAGGTCACCTAACCCTTCCTGTGGCCATCTAAGGGAGGGACTCTCCGTAGCTGACCAATGTAGGGGGGTGGAGAAGTTGAACGGGGCTGTTCCTCTCTTTCTCTGCGACCTGTTCCTGTACTCTTGGTAAACAAAAGAAAGGAAAAAAGAATTCTCTATCTCCCTTCGATCCTTATAAAAAAAATCTGAAATTATTATTTATGCATGCCCCCTTCCGTTGAACCCTGGGTTTTCCAAAAACGATTCCATGCTAACAATTTCATATTTTTTTTAAAAATCCTCCTCTTAAAATTTAAATTCGGTGCTGACCGAAAGGATATGTTTAAATATTTCATTTAAATTTAAAATGTGGCTGCCAAGAGCAACTGGCTTGCCAACAGGTCGAAGAAAAAAATTAGTCAAGTTTTCAGGAACATAGATTTCGCAACAAGTACTTCAAACCAGAAATTAACACTTATGACCCCTGGTGGCTAAACCATTCTATACCAAACATTAGAAATTCTGTGAAAAATATTTTCCATCAGGTCTTGTATGCGATACAGGAAGAGTTTTTCAAATCAGAGCTTTAGGAGCAGAAAAAATGCAGAAAACGCAATTTACTTTTGTGCGCCTTAGCGGAAACTCTATTATTTACTTGAAAATTTTGAATTTATAGGGAAAACATTTCGCATCGGAAACAGTATCCAACAAAGAAGAAATTTTTCAAATCGTACTCTTAGAAGTAGAGATATTGACAAAAATAAAATATATATCTACGCCCCCTGGCGTAAAAACCATGCATTTTTTCAAGAAGAAAATTTTCCTAAAAGGTTTGTCGACATGAGTAGTATCGGTCAACAGACGACTTTTTTCAATCGAGATTTTAGAAGCTCATATTTTGCTGCAAATACAACAGAAGCGGAAAAACAAGGCTTATGCCACCTGGTGGCAAAACCATTTCTTACAAAAATTGGAAAATATGTGCAAACGATTTCCCGTAAGGAGCTGTATGCGGTGCAGAAAGAATTTTTCAAATCGGAGATTTAGAAGCAGAGATATAGAGGGAAACGCAATTTACATTTACGCCCCTTAGCGGAAAGTCTATTAATTACTTGAAAATTTTGAAATTATATGAACCACATGTCACACTAGAAACACTATCCAACAAAGAAGGAATTTTTCAAATCGGACTCCTAGAAGTAGAGATATTGACAAAAATAAGATATATATCTACGACCCCTGACGTAAAAACCATGCACTATTTTAAGAACAAAATGTTTCTGAAAGGTTTGTCGACATGATTAGTATTGGTCAACAAACGCCTTTTTTTTAATCGAGAATTTAAAAGCTCATATTTTGCTGCAAATACAACAGAAGCGGAAATTAAGATTTACGCCCCCTGGTGGGTGGCCAAACTATTTTTTTACAAAAATTAGAAATTCTGTGCAAACGATTTCCCATAAGGAGCTGTATTCGGTGCAGAAAGAATTTTTCAAATGGGAGATTTAGAAGCAGATATATAGGGGGAAACGCAATTTACCGCTACGCTCTCTAGCGGAAAGTCTATGAATTACTTGAAAATTTTGAAATTATATGAAAAACATGTCACACGGAAAACACTATCCAACAAAGAAGGAATTTTTCAAATCGGACTTCTAGAAGTAGAGATATTGACAAAAATATGATGTACATCTACGGCCCCTGGCGGAAAAACTGTGGAATATTTTAAGAAGAAAATATTCCGAAAAGGTTTATCGATGTGAGTGGCATCAGTCCACGAATTATTTTTTCAATCGATATTTTAGAAGCTCCGATTTTGTGGCAAATACATCAGAAGTCAAAATTAACTCTTACGCCCCCTGGTGGCCAAAGTATTCTTTACCAAAAATTTGAAATTATATGCAAAATATTTTCCATCAGGAGATGTATCCGCTGAAGAAAAAATGTAATCGGAGGTTTAGAAGAAGAGTTATCGGGGAAAATGTAATTAACTTTTACGCCCCCTAGCGGAAAATCTATACGTAATTTGAAAAAGTAACTATTTCTAAAATACTCTTCGACATAAATGGAATCGAAAAATAATTTTTTTTAAATCAGTTGTTTAGAAGCAAATATGTGGAGTAAAACGTATATTTTAATTCGACATCATCTGCATTTACGCCCTCTTTCGGCGAAATTGTACATCGTAAAAAAAACGAAATGAAGGATCATCATTTGCATATTTCGAGCTTCCCAATGCAAAAAGAATTTTTCAAATCGGACTAATAGTTGCAGAGAAATCGTAGGTACAGGCGGACGGACGGACAAACCGATAACAGAAGCACGATCTTTTTGTACAAAAGAAGTGCTAAAAATGGATCGGTTTTCATTAAACAGTAATAAGCCTTGCGAAAGTGAAAATAAACAGGGCACACCGTCAAATAGTGGCAAGAGTGTGAAGAAACGTAAATATCGAAAATATGATAACTGTTTTTTGGACTTTGGTTTTATGTCGACAGTAGTCAATGGTGAAGAGAAGCCGCAGTGTGTACTGTGTATGAAAGTTTCGGCGACAGAGTTCATGCTATGAAGTAAGTTGAAACGTCATTTAGAAGCCAATCATCCCATCATGCTTAGTAAATCTCGTGATTGCTTTACGAGAAAGTTACAAGAGTTAAATTAACAAAAAGGTAGTTTTTATAATCAGGCATCAATACGAAGCAATGCTTTGCTCGCATCTTACAAGAGGGGCACATAGAATCGCAAAATGTAAGAAGCCTAACACCATCGCAGATGAACTCATTTTACCGGCTGCTGTAAATGTGGTGAACATTATGATCGGTGAGTTTATTGGGAAGCTGCTTTTAAATGTGCGTTTGTCCAATAACACCATCAATCGTAGAATACAGCACATAGCGGAGGACCTCAATGATCAATTAATTGAAAAAATGAAAGGTAAGGAATTTGGGTTGCAGCTGGATGATGCCATGGATAATAATAACGATGCTCACTTGATTTGCTATGTACGGTTTATAGATGGTAATAACATTGTAAAAGCATCACTGGTAGTGCTGAGACTCAAGACTTGTTCGAGATCATTGAAACTTTTATATCCGAAAATAATTTGGAGTGGACTAAATGTGTTGGTGTCTGTACTGATGGTGCTCGTTCTATGTCCGGCTGTTATGGAGGATTGCAGGCCCTTTATTCAAAGCAAAGCCCCTGATGCACTGTGGACCCATTGCGTAATTCACAGGGAAGCACTCGCGGCAAAATATCTGAGTCCTACATTGAACGAGGTCTTGGAATATGTAGTGAACGTAGTACACTTTCTAAAAACTCGGCCGATGAAGGCAAGGTTTTTCAAAAAATATGTTGAGGATATGGAATCCGAGCACAGGTATTTGTTGTACTACATCACTTCGTGATGGCTCTCTCGTGCTAATGTTTTGTCTCGTATGTTTGAACTGCATAGGAAATTTATATTTTTCCTAAAGAGGAAAACCACAAGTATACCAAAAATTTTGTGAATGAAGATTTTTTGGTAAAACTAGCATACGTATGTGATATATTTGAAAAGATGAATGCTCTGAATCTCTCCCTGCAGGAAAGCAACATGCACCTTCTAAAGTCGATTGAGAAAATTACAGCTTTTATGAAAAAAAATTTATAACTATGGAAAAGAGAAATGAATGAAGACGTAGGTAAAGAATGCTTCCCCTTGTTGCAACAGTTTTTGACCTTCATTGGAGTTGATTTCTCTGGAGGCATGAAATCCATTTTTGAAGAACACTTATCACAACTTATCACCAGGTTTGAGAAATATTTTCAAAATGATAATATCGATACATTTGTATGGATTCAAGATCCATTTCATGCCACTGCTCCATCTGAATTTACTGCTGCAGAAGAAGAGAATCTTATTGAGTTGTTTTGCGACAATACGTTGAAAACAAAATTTAGCAGCATGGAGTTACCCGAATTTTGGATGTCTGTAAAAGATGAATATCTCCTTTTGAGTATTAGATCTCACGGAATTTTAATTCCATTTGCGACTTCTTATTTTTGGGAAGCTGGGTTTTCAGTTATCGCTGTGATAAAAACTAAGTATCGCGCGAAAATCAATGTGGAGAAGGAAATGAAGGTAGCTGTGTCCAGTTTGATTCCTAGATTTGAAAAAATGTGCGGTGATCAACAGGCTCATCCATCCCACTAATTATAATTAGTTGAATATTTTTCATTTACATTTTTTTGCGATCTTCAATACGTGTTTTATTTATTTTTTACCTAAGTGTACTTGTGAGAATTGTGCACTTGATAGAATTTGACATACGCAAAGTGTGCTTGTTAGAATTAGGGCGCGTTGGGAAAACCTGAATTCATCAAGAGCGCCGAGAATCGAAAAAGTTTGGGAACCACTGGCTTAGTGGTTAGATATTCAGACTACAGATGGAGAGACCCCAGGTTCAAAGGCAGCCTAGTAGTGTGAATTTCTAACAATCGCTGATTATCCGCCGTGCATCGGACGAGCACGTTAAGTGACGGCGCCCGGCTAAAGTTCCTAAGCCCCCCCCCGAATTTCTCTCTGCCTTCTATGTGCAAAACATGCGCACATACGCTTGTACGGTGGCGCCATCTAGTGTGCTATCTCTCACTTAGAAGCTATCCTGTAAGAGTCTCTAACTTCCTTCAGTTTCTGTGCCTTGCTCGAAAGGGCACAGAAACTGAATTAAGTTAGAGCAAATTTATTTGAAATATATGGATTTTTTGAGTATAATGTACTCAAAAACGAGTACATGTTGCTTATTTCTAAGTACCAATTTTCAACAGTGTGGGGCTCCCGCCAAGCTCTCTGTCTGCTGTCTGTACGGAACAAAGAGTTCCGCGACTCGTCGGACTACAAGACTTTCTCCAGTCTTCCTGCACCCAGTTACGGTGCTCCTAACTCTCTATAGACGAACTTTTCTGCTCTTCGCAGAAAAACATTGTCTCCGTACAGGCATGCGACTGCCAATACCGATCCTCTTGAATTCGCTTTGCATAGTTCGCTGAGATTTAGGTCGGGAACAGCCTTCACTGAATGCTGCCGACAATTGACTCACACACGAAGTCCTCTTTCTCCGCACAGGCCTTCTCAATCGACGGCGATCTCGCTTTCGCCAGGCTATCGTTGCCTTACGCCTCTTAAACAGACAATGTGAGTTAGTTTTCCATCGATTAAAAACCGGGATATCTCACCTTTTGAGAAACCAATCAGTTTCCAAAATCGTCACTCCACCAACACGGACGCCACCAATAAACCATTAATCGAACTCCAAAAGGTCCGTTGTTTTTCCCATTGTGATTAACCCTACTGACGATTACTGAAGAGCAGTAGTCTCAAATAGTTGCCTAGATCACGTGGTTACTCACGTGACTACATCTTTTGCACATGCGCTACGTAAGTGACGTTTACGCACATCTACTTGAAGGTTCTAAATCAGTGGCCGGTGGGCCTACTACGACGGTAACAACCTCGGGACACGAACTTAGTGATATTCGCTCATAAACTGAATGTTCGTTGAGCTGTTTCCGTACAATCTTTTCAAGGTACCAGTTGTTCTAAATCAAAAAAAATTTTATTACTGCAGGGAAGATAATCAGATTTACAAGGAAAAACTGCGACTTTTGTACACAGCTGTTCAAAACCCTGTTTTGCAATATGACATCCGTTTTGAGAAAGTTTATTTAGAAAGTATAATAAATTGTGTGACAAGTATACAGTGCTTATGTTCACATTTTTCCTTTATTCAAACTTATCAGGAATCTTATTCATTGAGTTGGAATAATTGTTTATCAAAAACAATGATGGCAACTGCAGTTTAAATTTTACGGATTTCGTTCGCGCGCAGTTTCATACTGAGAGATAACAAGAAAGATGACACCGAATTTTCGGGTGTAATAAGCACGTCTTTTGAATCAGTTCTGACGCAAATTAAATTTATCAAAGCTATTCAAAGTCAATGGAACCGGTATGGAAAACAATAGTATCTGACGGAAGAAAGAAGTTTTTCAATCGGGTCTTTAATCACTCAGATATTGCTGTAAACGGAATCGTGAGCTTACGAACTCTTAGAAACAGAGTTATCGACAAAAATAAGATTTGACTTTACGTCCCTTGGTGGGAAAACCATGCATTATTTTAGGAAGAAAGTATTCACAAAAGGTTTATCCATATGAGCGTTATCGGTCCAAGAAAAAAAAATTTAGTCGAGTTTTCAGGAGCCCAGATTTTGCTAGAAATGCGTCAGAAGTAGAAATTAACACTTATGACCCCTAGTGGCCAAACCATTCTTTACCAAACATTGCAAATTACGTGAAAAATATTTTCCATCAGGTTTTGTATACGATACAGGAGGAATTTTTCAAATCGGAGTTTTAGGAGCAGAAAACGCAATTTGCCATTGTGCGCCCTAGCGGAAAGTCTATGATTTACTTGAAAATTTTGAATTTATAGGAAAAACATTTCGCATGGGAAACACTATCCAACAAAGAAGGAATTTTTCAAATCGGACTTTTAGAAGTAGAGATATTAGCAAAAATAAGATATGCATCTACGCCCCTGGAGTAGAAACCATGCATTATTTCAAGAAGAAAATGTTCCTAAAGTGTTTGTCGACATGAGTAATATCGGTCCACAAAAGACTTTTTTCAATCGAGGTTTTAGAAGCTCATATTTTGCTGCAAATACATCAGAAGCGGATATTAAGACTTACGCCACCTGGTGGTCAAACAATTTTTTACAAAAATTATAAACTATGTGCAAAAGATTTCCCATCAGGAGCTGTATCCGGTGCAGAAAGTCTTTTTCAGATCGGAGATTTAGAAGCAGAGATATAGGGGAAAACGCAATTTAGATCTACGCCCCCTAGCGGAAAGTCTATGAATTACTTGAAAATTTTGGATTTATAGGGAAAACAAGTCACACTAGAAACACTATCCAACAAAGAGGGAATTTTTCAAATCGGACTCCTAGAAGTCGAGATATTGATAAAAATAAGATATACATCTACGCCCCCTGGCGTATAAACCGTGCACTATTATAAGAAGAAAATGTTTCTAAAAAGTTTGTCGGCATGAGTAGTATCGGTCTACAAACGACGTTATTTTCAATCGAGAATTTAGAAGCTCATATTTTGCTGCAAATACATCAGAAGCGGAAATTAAGGTTTACGCCACCTGGTGGTCAAACCATTTTTTTACAAAAATTAGAAATTATGTGCAAACGATTTCCTATCAGGAGCTGTATCCGATGCAGAAAGAATTTTTCAGATCGGAGATTTAGAAACAGATATATAGAGGAAAACGCAATTTACCTTTACGCCCCCTAGCGGAAACTCTATAAATTACTTGAAATTTTTGAAATTATATTAAAAACATGTTACACGTAAAACACTTTCCAACAAAGAAGGAAGTTTTCAAATCGGACTCCTAGAAGTCGAGATATTGACAAAAATAAGATATATATCTACGCCCCCTGGCGGAGAAACTGTTGAATATTTTAGGAAGAAAATATTCCGAAAAGGTTTATTGATATGAGTGGTATCAGTCCATAAAAGAATTTTTCCAATCGATGTTTTAAGAGCTCAGATTTTATGGCAAATACATCAGAAGCGAAAATTAACACTTACGTCCCCTGGTGGCCAAAGTATTCTTTAACTGAAAATTCGAAATTATATGCAAAACATTGTGCATCAGGAGATGTACCCGCTGAAAAAAATAATTTCAAATCGGAGTTTTAGAACAAGAGTTATCGAAAAAAATGCAAATTGCATTTTTTTAACTAAATTAGTTTTTTTAAACTAAATTAGTTTTACGCCCCCTAGCGGAAAACCTATGCGTAATTTGAAAAAGAAACTATATCTAAAATACTCTTCGACGTAAATGGATTCGAAAGATAAAAGATTTTTTCAATCGGATGTTTAGAAGCAAATATGTGGAATAGAACGTATTTTTGTATTCGACATCTTCTGCATTTACGCCCTCCAGCGGCGAAATTGAACATTGTAAAAAAACGAAATAAAGGATCATCATTCGCATATTTCAAGCTTTTGAATGCAAAAATAATTTTTTAAATCGGTCTAATAGTTGCAGAGATACCGTGGGTACAGACGGACGGACGGACAAACCGATAACATAAGCACGATCTTTTTTACAAAAGACGTGCTAAAAACGGCATAATCATTCCTCGTAAAATCAGAATAAGCAGAAATCTTGAAAGAGAAAACCGGAAAAAAGTTTTTAGTGCAATATTAAAACAACATATCAGAATTTGTCAAGATTCGTGCAGCTATGCTATCGACGGTAAACAGTTAACCTGCCACTACATTTCCCAGATAAAAAGAAAGTGTTTAAGGGAAAATACGAGTGTTGTACCGAAAGTAATGCAAAAGTGGACATAACTTTTTTATTAACTGACAGAAGTAGTTCAAATTGCACATGATGGTAGAGTAATTATTCCTCTATAGTAAACCCTTCTTCTTTATTGCAGGTAAATAATGGATTCCAAGCAGAAGCAACATACATGCCGTCATTGAGTTCTTGACGAAGGAAAGGTGCAGGCTATCCGACATCGACAGAAGGCTACATAACTGACACAATTTACAAGAGCAGTGTGTACAGATTGATTAAGAAGCTTTAAAAAGAGGAAACCAGCATTGAAGACAAACCACGCAGTGGAAGACCATCACCTACGACCATCGATACGAAACGTCAGCAAGTAGGTGAATTGATTCCCGCGGAGAGACAAGTCACAATCCAGGAGCTTGTTGCACAACTGAACTGTGGTCACAATGTCATACAGAAGGCGGTGGAAGACTTAGAGCATCGGAAAATATGTGCAAATTGGGTACTTCGGCAGTAGACACCCGATTTGAAGGAGAGAAGTGTGGAAGTCTGCTCTGATCAGCCGGAAACGTTTGAAGCCAATGAAGACACCTTTTCTCCCGTTCTGGTGAGAGGTGAGGAAACGTGGGCATGTCTTTACGATCCGTAAACGAAGAATCAATCCATGGAATGGCGTCACATGTCTTCTCTAAGGCTTAAGAAGTTCAAGAACCACCGATCAGGACAGAACGTTACGGTGATTGTTTTTTGGGATGACAGGGGTGTAATTCTCCTTGAGTTTCTGGAACGTGGCCGTATCGTGACCAGTGAGTGGTAGATTGAGACACTTAAGAAGCTTAGAGAAGTCATAAAGAGAAAGAGACCGAACAAAAATCTGAAAAGGATCCACGTTCACCATAACAATGCGAGACAACACACATCTTTGGCAACAAATCAGGCGATCAGCAAATTACGCTGTCGGTGGTCCCCATCCACCGTACAGCCCAGATCTTGCGCCCTATAACTTTCAGCTGTTCGGTCCAATGAAGGACAGTTTTCGGGGACAACGATTTGATGACACAAACGAGATGAAAGTTGCTATGAAGAAGTGGGTACAACAGTCAGCACCTTTATTTTTTCAAAGAGGATTCCATATTTGGGTTCAACGATGGCTCAAATGCGTCGCTTGTGATGGATACTATGTTGAGTAGTACCTTTGTATAGAGAAAGAGTTACTCTACCAACATGTGCAATTTGAACGACCTCTGTTAGTTAATAAAAACGAAACGTTTATGTTGAAACCGATTAGAGGTTTAGAGTTAAGAGTCGTTCCAGATTCTGCCGTGACTCAAAGAGATCACTACGTTGAAAATGCGTTAGTTTATTCTAAACAACACAACTCGGATGAAATATTGATCAGAAAGCATATGCTGTGGACACCAACAGCTAATAAACAAGAAAGATGACACCGAATTTTCGGTTGTAATGAGCACGTCTTTTGAATCCATTTTGACACAAATTAAATTTATCAAAGCGATTCAAAGTCAATGGAACTGGTATGGAAAACAGTATTAGCTGACCGAAGAAAGACGTTTTTCAAGCGGGTTTTTATCCGTAGGCCCTCTGGTGGCAGACTTGTGAGTCGAGAAAAAATTTAAATTATATGAGAAACATTTCGCAGTTTAAAAGCGCTCCAACAAAGAAAGAAATTTTCAAATCAGACTCTTAGAAGCAGATATATCGACAATTGTAATATATGCATCTACGCCCCCTGGCGGGAAAAACATGCATTATTTTAAGAAGAAAATATTCTCAAAAGGTTTTTCGATGTGAATGGTATCGGTACAGGAAATACTTTTTTTCAATCGAGTTTTCAAGGGCTCAGATGTTGCTGCAAATACATCAGAAGCTAAAATTAACGTTCACGCCCCCTGGGGGCCAAACTATTCTATAAAAAATATTAGAAATTATATGCAAAACATTTTCCATCCGAAGCTGTATGAAATACAGGAATAATGTTTCAAATCGGTATTTTGGAAGCAGATATATCGGGGAAAACGCAATTTACCTAAACGCCCCTAGCAGAAAGTCTATGAATTACTTGAAAATTTTGAAATTATGCGACAACCATTTCGCACCGGAAATGCTATCCAAAAAAGAAGGAATTTTTCAAATCGGACTCTTAGAAGTACAGAAATTGACAAAAATAAGATATACTACGTCCCTGGCGGAGAAGCCATGCATTATTTTAAGAAGAAAATATGCCGAAAAGGATTTTCGACTTGAGTAGTATCGGTGCAAGAACGAATTCCTTTTAAACGAGATTTTAGAAGCTCAGATTTTTCTGCAAATATAGTCATTTGTAAAAGTTTAACGCCACCTCTCAATTTATTGAAAATTAAGATTTTCAAAGAAACAACTAATTACTAGCCAGATATATTTGAAAAAAATATGAAACTATAGATGAATAATTACATTCTTCAGAACATAAAAAGACCGAAATCAGTACTTTGTGTCACCACCTTTGCTTTTTATAATGGCCAGAATACGATGTAGCATGCTCTCAATGAGGGATTTGCAATAGTCACTTGAAATGTCTTTGCACCACACGTACTTTATCGCGTCAATCAAAGCTTAGGAATTTAATGGATGTTTTTCTACTACCTTGTCTTTGAATGGTCCACAAATTTGGAATGGGGTCAAGGTCGGGACTATTACCGGACCAGTCAACCACAGTTGTTTTTCCTCTGCAGGTAGTTCATTACTGTCTTTGATCTGTGGCATGGAGCATCATCAAGCATAAAGATTGTGCATCTGTGCACTTGCATATGAGTTAACAGCTTCTCACGTAACGTTTCCATATGAAAAGGACCAGTCATGGTAGTACTTGATGACAAAAAGGTTAATGAAGCAGTACCGGATGCTGACATAGCACACCACATCAACTGACTAGGCGGAATGTCTCACGGTGCTAACGGTGTATTTTTCGTCCAACCTTTCGCCTTTTGGTCGTCGAGCATGTGTTTCACTTGATTCAAATTAACGTACAATTGATTTATCCAAAAAAAGAAAAAAATAAATTTACGTGTATCTTGATATTTCATGATCTCATTATGAATAGCAGTCTTGCTAACATTCACCTTTCTCCTTATGTCACGTTCGGAGTACCTTCATGATATAATGTCACTATTTGTGCCCTGTGATTAACACTTAATAACGCATTTTTTCCCATTTTTCGCTATGTAGGAAATACGGACAAAACCTCTCAGCATGAAAGCCAAAAGCAAACTAACCCTTGAACGCTTCCTCCAACTATATCAACAGCTGCCCCTGTAGGATGACACAACACCGTCAAAATTACCGCAATTAACATTAACGCCCCCTAGCGGAAAGTCTTTGCATTACTTGAGAATGATGAAATTATATGAAAATATGTCGCACCGGAAACTCTATCCAATAAAGATGGAACTTTTCAAATCGGACCATTAGAAGCAAAGATATTGGAAAAATAAGATATACATCTACGCCCCATAGCGGAGAAACCGTACAATATTTTAAGAAGAAAATATTTCGAAAAGGTTCTTCTCTTTCGGTTGCTAAATTCACGAATGATTTTTTTCAGTCGAGATTTTAGAAGCTCAGATTTTGCTGTAATCCATCAGAAACAGAAATTAGAACATGCGCCTCCTAGTTGCCAAACCTTTTTTTACCAAAAATTAGAATTTATATTCAAAAGATTTCCATCGGGAGCTGTATCCTCTGCAGAAAGAATTTTTCAAATCGGAGGTTTCGAAGTAGAGTTATCGGGGAAAGGCCAAATTACTTTTACGTCTCCTAGTGGAAAATCTATGCATAACTTGAAAAAGTGATTATACCTAAAATAGTGCCCGACATAAATGGAATGAAAAGGTAAAACAAAATTTCAATCGAATATTTAGAAGCAATTTATATGGAATGAAATGTATTTTGAATTCGATATCGTCTACTTTTACGCCCTCTAGCTGCGTAATTAAGCATCTTAAAAAAGCCTAATAAAGGATCATCATTTACACATTTCAAGCTTCCCAACGTTAAAAGAATTTCTCAAATCGGACTAATACGTAGTTGCAGAGATTTGATGTCACAGACGGACGGACGGACAAACCAGTAACATAAGCATGATCTTTTTTTACAAAAGACGTGCTAAAAATCCGAGATATTTACCTTCTTGGATATTTAAATGAAAAAGGTTTTCGAAATTTCAAATCATAGCAAAAAATATATATATATATGATAACAATATTAGCTCTATGCATAAGCTTAAAGCACTTGTTGTATTTCACCAAAAAAAAAAAAAAATACTGGGATACATTAGTAATGTCGCATTGATCGTCCTTGCGATTGGATAACAGCAGCAACGCGACGGGACATGAACTCCATTGCTCTCTGTAGTACTGAGAAGATAATGCACATTTGCTTCACAAAGAGCGTCCCACAATTCCGTAATGTTCGCTGGTGGAGGATTCCTGGCATTGATGGCACGTTGAAGAGCACCCCAAAGGTATTCTGTTTGATGACGTTTAAAACGCTAAGTCAGGATGCCAAACTCCGTGGAATATTCCTCCAGCCGTAATCGGGCGACTGTGGAAGCAAAGAATATATAACGCGTGAAGAAGGCTAACTCTCATAGAGATAACGAAAAACAGGCGACATCAGCGCCACCGCATCTTAAGAGGCAATATGCTATGCGGGAAAGTTAACATTCAGGAGCAAAACACGTTATAAGGGGACTACGGCATTGAAGCTTTTCTTTGATCCACGATGGTTTCCTTCGATCTGATGACTATTTGCTTAGAGCAGTTTTTTTTTCGTTGTTGTCGCTGTTTTCTGATATCCCGCCCATCCCTTATTTTGGTAAGAAAACTGTGCAATAACATTAGTATTACTATTTAAATTAAATTTTAGCAAATATTATAGTTAGGCATAAGGATCCGTACAAAATGCAGACATTCTCTAGTATTTGGCATTACTGAAAATATTTCTGAAAAACTGAAGAACAAACAAAAGCCTTAAGTAACCCGGTTGGCATAACAAAACTAACATATCCGATTTGCGAAGTGATTATGCTACAGAGAAGGTTACAATCACGTGCTGCGTGTCTGAGTAGCTCGGCTGACGGCTGACTTTTTTGATCATATGTAGAGAATTTTAGGAAGGGAGTGTCTGACCCCAGGTCTTAAGCAACCCTTAGAAATAGGAAGCTAAAAGATTTGGGCTAGAGTGCTCGATAGGAAAGTCACACGGAAGCGAAGTAGAAAGGGGAGGAAGATGCCTTTATTTATTACCGGGAGGGGGGCAGTACCAGGGGTCCGACGGCTTAACGTGCCCATCCAACGCACGGCGGATATTTAGTGGATTGAGCGTTCATACCTGGCTGGGATCGAACCTAAGGTCCTTTCCGTGACAGTCACGAACATTTCCCACTAGGCAACGTTCGTGACTGCCACAGAAAGGACCTTAGGTTCGATCCCAGCTATATTACTGTTGACTTCATCCCAATGCGTATTTCTGTTGACTTCAATTCTTTACCCAAAGAATTGAAGTCAACAGAAATACGCATGCGCACTCTGCTCCGGCATCTGCCGATCAGCCTGTATGTTGGCTTCTGTGCACTAAATTTTAACTCTAAAGATATAGCGGCGCTAGTTACGTCTCACCGAGCCATAACTTCTTCTCGTTAGATATTCTTTGGTGGAAGTGCGCGGTGGCGCATTGTCGTACTGAAAGAAGTTGCATCCGTATGAGTGGTTGCGTGACTTGAACAGGCACAGATAAATTCCATTAATGGTTACCTAGCATCCACCGGTCAGAGCGGTCTGCAGACGTATGAGGGATTCTAATGCGTGTCAGCTGAAAACACTCCACAGCATGACAGAGCCACCGTCGGCCTGCACTCTCCCTTGTAGGCATGCGCGATCCATTGCATCGTGGGATTGTGCCACGCTCGGAGTCGGCCATCTGTCCGAAACAGTTCGTACTGCGATTCGTTGGACTTGAATATTCGTTTCCAGTTATCTCTGGTCTAATGGCGGTGTTACCCAGCCCAGACGAGACGCACAGCCTTGTGCCGTCGGGTCAACAGTGGCACCCGTGAGAGCCGTCAGGTCAGCAATGGCACCTGTGAGGGCCGTCGGCTCCGGTACCCCATAGAACACAGGGAACGTTGCACTGTTCGAACGCTGCTGCTACTTTTTGCCCCTTGATATGCGCTGTGATTTGCGGCAATGTTACATGCTGGGTGGATGTTACGATGCGTACCAGATGCCGCTGTCGACGATCGTCCAGAGCTTTTCTGCGGACAAAGCGGTCTCGCATTGTGGATTTCACCCCTGAGTTTGTCTAGTCCAAGTACACCCTTGAAATCTTTGACCGTGTAAATCCAAGTTTCGTGGTAATTTCCGAGGTGGAGTGACCCATCTGCTGGACGCCCGCTATCATACCAAGTTCAAAATCCCTTAAATCCTGATAAGCTGCCATCTGAACTGCGAATCTACTACTTGTGCTTGCGAAGATATCCGCCTCTAAATATGTCATTCGCGGACGATACCATTTACTGCATGGGTGTGGTGGTATGTAATGGAAATGGTAGCTCCCTTCCCAATTTTTTCGCCCTTCAGTGTGAAGGTACTTTTGCGGAAAAGTACCTCGTAATTGCAATTTTTCCGATATTCCAGCTTCTCCAACTCCAATTTCAAAAACATTTTCTTTCGTCCGATTAAATTTTTCGCGGGAGATGTTCTTCATGCCGTTTTTTGATGAAGAATATTTTGCCATTAAGGGGTGTAAGTGTATATTTATGTTTCTGATGTATCAGTAGCAATATCTGCGATCATAAAAACTCGACTGAAAATGTTCCTTTGCGGTCAGATATTGCTCAGCAAAGAAAATATTTTGCCAATATTTTCTTCTTTGTCGAGAAGCGTATCTCTTTTAAAATGTTTTGACAAAATTTCATATTTTTTCAATTCACAAGTTTACCAGTAGAGGGTGTAACTCACTTTTCCGTTAACAGCATATTTGCAGCACTATCAACGCGTATAAAAACCCGATTGAAAAATCAATTTTCGGTTACATACAGAGGAAGTTCAGACATTTTTAGAACGGTTTTGATAAGAAATTACAGAAAATAAAAGAAGTTCAAAGAACTGAAAGTGGCAATAGCCTGTTAGGTGAACACGAAAGAAACAACTGCTGCAGTTAAATATCATCTGCTAACAAAATGGCGTACGTAAACATGCTGTGGATTGAAGGTTATGTTTTTGCTCTTTACGAATAGAAATTTTAATTTTCTGTTTTTAAGAGAAACCATGAAAATCATGGAATTAGCATTTGTAAACGTAAAAAAAGCAATATTATTAATGATAGAGGAGGAAATCGCCAAGCATTTATTTTAACACGAAAAAGAACACCAAACGAATATCCAAGGAAGGAACGTACTTTTACGCCTATTTCAAAAGTAAGGTCTGTGATCTTGAAAGAAAATCCCCAGACCCAACGAGAAATTGCTGAGTCGCTCAAAACCTCTGTGTCAACTGTAAACTAGGTAATAAACAAAAATTTGAATCTGAAGAAGTACTCCCCCCCCCCAAGAAAAATAATGTCCACCGCCTTTGGTGTAGGCACGTGGCTGAGCGCAGAACACAGTGTGGACTTCTTTATGAAAATCATTTAGCCGAAGACAGATGGAAATTTATTGTGACTAATGATGAAGCATGCATCTACCGAAATGGCTGTAACAATAGCAAACAAGAAAGATGACACCGAATTTTCGGGTGTAATAAGCACGTCTTTTGAATCCGTTCTGACACAATTTAAATTTATCAAAGCTATTCAAAGTCACTGGAACCGGTATGGAAAAAAATAGTATCTGACGGAAGAAAGAAGTTTTTCAGTCGGGTTTTTTAATCCCTCAAATATTGCTGTAAACGGAATCGTCAGCTTACGCCCTCTGGTTGCAGACTTGTGCGTTAAGAAAAACATGAATTTATATGAGAGACATTTCGCACAAGAAACGCTCTCCAACACAGAAATAACTTTTCAAATCGGACTCTTAGAAACAGAGATACACAAGCAATCCTGGGTTGATGAGGTATTGGGAATTGTGCTGAGAGATCACTGGTAAAGAATCAACACGTGAGTGGGAAGAGATCGTTTCACACACAGCATGTGAAGATATACAGAAGAATATGTAGATATACAGATTCATACGCAGATGAATGTTTAACTATTTGCCCGCGTATTGCTGTGTCAGGCATTTAATACTAAAATATGATGTCTTAAATTAGCTTTCTCCTATCCATAAAGGAAAACATCGCGATTGAAAAAAATGTTTATCAATTCCCATAATTCACTGACGCAAAAGTAAAGCGGCCATGGTTTGATCCTTTGCCCAAACTGCAAATAGTATTCCCGAAAGCTACAATAAAAGTCGAATTCTTTTCTTACTACAATGGCTGCAAATGAAGGTATCAAGAAAGAGAAAGAGTGTTTTTGAAACAACAGCAAGGACTTATGACGTACTGCACAAGAGTACAATTAAAATTCCATTTGATCTCAACAGTTAAATCATTTAATTTCAAGAAAAAGAGGACAATGCAATGTGGCAATGAACTTAACCCTCCTGAGCGCAGTGATTTTGTAACAGATGAGGGAAACTAACTGTTTTTCTGCACATAGCATAAGATCACTCCTCTGGACTTATACGAAAGCGCAAAATAATGATACATGTTTATTCAGAGCTACGTATTCAAGAACAGTTCACTCTACTGGAGGAAGTGGGGAGTGCAATTCAAATGTGCCGAAGGGAGACAATGTTACTCTCAGTGGGGCCAACAAGGTTACTACAGGTTTCGTATCTCATTCTAACACGGGAGTTTCTTTTTGTTACCTTTTTCAATATTTAGCTGATGACCGAACCACAAATATGTAGCCTAACGTTGAAGATCAGCAAATTGCATGAACTAATAACTGAGTCCCACAGTTGATTCTTAAATTTATTTTGTAGACTGTAATTCAGCTGATATTCAACAGCAGGATCTCACACAATACACCGTGGACCAGTCGAGCAAACTGAATTGTCAGTTTGGAAAACACCCGGACTTAGATATTCGGTGCTGTTGCCGACTTCATAAATGCTGTATTTTTTAGCCTCAGTACGGCACGAAAGATTCATTTTTAATGTCTGGGATACTTGGTGTCACTGTCTCCAACAATTCTTTTCACATCATCAGAATGTCGTTCATGACAAGCAATCAAATGGACTTAGATTACCGGTGTGATAAAGACGGACAAGGAACCATAACGACTACAAGGGGTCTACTAGGTGAGTTGGTCGACATAACCTCAGAAGAACACAAATTGGTGTGAACGTTTTAGTGAAATGTCATAAAGACCAAAATTCTGAATAGAAATTAACTTTAGCTCTGACCTTCATGCAGCTGCTCCGTCTGATCTACAGGAAGATTACCGTTATGTATAATCAGCAAAAAGCCACTTTTGCTAAAAATCAAAAGGGATGGACATCTGCAGAATGTTTTTGTCTGTTTGGGGTTTTAACGAACACTGCGAGTAACTCGATGCGATACAAGCAGTCGCCTGTCTCTAGTTTAGGGCCGCTGATTCCAGGAAAGGAAGAGAGAAGGGCCGTAACACAACCACAATATCCATGCCTCAGCAGAATTAGAA
This sequence comes from Macrothele yani, assembly GCA_039090855.1. Taxonomy (NCBI): domain Eukaryota; kingdom Metazoa; phylum Arthropoda; class Arachnida; order Araneae; family Macrothelidae; genus Macrothele; species Macrothele yani. The sequence goes on along the minus strand of CM076998.1, from coordinate 85,362,109 downwards.
CTTATACCCATCTGGGACGAGGGGACACACGCCAACGCTTAAACCACTGCACGTCCTTGACAGTCTGCAGAATTGTCACTACCCAGCAGGTGGAAAAATATCGACTCAATAATTCACCAAGAGTACAAAATAGGTTATAAAAACACCGGCTAATCAAATGATTTGTTTTTACAGTGGAGACGTCATATACTTCATAACTGGTATGCAAGATGCCCTGGTGTGGAGAATTCAGCAACCAGACTTACTTCTGATTAATCACCTATAGTATTTATAAATCAGCATCCGTAAACTAAGTATCGACACTAACATTTGCAAAAGTTGTAACTAGACGACACCTGGCCCCCCTGTGGCCAATGATCGGAGTGGTCGGTTTCTGGCTAGATTCGAGTCGTGGATGAGCCATGGGGGAGTGGTTTTCTTACAGCGCTGAGTCACTCACCTCCATAGATCCAGCAGCCCTAAATTTTGGAGGGGCTGCTGCTTGTTGGTCATAGTGGGGTTAAATTTCAAAAGAAAAAGAAGACGACGCTTCTAAAAAGTCCGTGCTAAATTAGAATACATCATTACACGACTTCCCTCAACTTCTAAAAACAAATGATTTTACTTAGTATAACTTGGAAGCACAGAAAAAACTAAAGCCCCATCTAGACGGCTGCGGGGCGCAATTCTCTTTGATCTACAGGTCTTAAATACGTATTGTAAACATCACTCGCAAGTTTCTGGTGCTCGTTTACTGATACCATCATGATCAATTCTCAATCTTTGTAATGATATTTTCCGATAACTTAATACAGTTGCGGAAAATTAATAGCAACTCTGGAAATTTCTGACGTTTTTAGTGTTGCTACAAAAGTAAATATGCAGGTAATATTCACCATATATATATATATATATATATATATATATATAATTTTAAAGTACATTTCATGCAGAAGACATCAGTTTACAGAATGGAGATATCATTAACAGAACTCAAGTTTTGAACAGAAATGTGCTGCGAAACAGATATCATGGCAAAATAACATGTTCAAATTCAAATACAAATACGTACTTAATATTTCGTTGGGTGACCTTTTGATTTACCAACGGCTGCACACCTGTTGAGCATGAAGTCAACCAACTTAGGCAACATATCGGATGAAATACAGTTGTGCCAAACGTCAGTAATTGCGTTAATCATTTCCACTTTATTTATGGGGTGACGTTCGTGTACTTTTCTTTTCAGAATGTGCCACAAATTTTCAACGAGGTTCAAGTCTGGCGAATTAACAGGAGGAACAACATTGCCTAAAGATGTCACATGAACTTTAATGATTTTTCGCACGGTGGCATGGGGCCGAATCGTCCTGGAAGATGTATGGCTGACCATGGAAAAAATCACGTCCTGAAGGCACCGTCTTGTCCTGGAGGGTACTTTTGTAAGCCTGTGCATTAACAATGTTCTCACACACATGGATTCTGCCCACTCCAGCAGCAGCAAAACATCTGTAAATCATAACACTACATGGATACTTTCTTAAGTGTGCAAGAGGGATGCAACTCCTCGTTATTTCGTCGAAACACTCGGCATCTCGCGTCGTTACCGTCGATGTTCAAATTTGTCTCATCACTGAATAACACTTGAAGCCACCTATCAGTTTTCCACTTTGTATGCTCCTTTACCAATTCTAAACGTTTCTTGCAATGCACATTGATTATCAATGTCTTCTTTACCGCCCTATGAGACGTCAGACCCATATAACGTAACCTGTTCCTCACTGTTCGAGGACAAACAACAGTACCACAGCTCTCCCGCAATTCTTTGGCAAGAACTGTTGAAGAGACGAACCTGTTTCGGAGACATAACCGTTTCAACGCGTTGTTACTTCTAGGAGTTGTTTTCATTTTTCGGCCACATTTACCCAGCCTGCCATTATTGATTCCACCCATATCACGGATCTTTGCAAACAGCCGTCCAACTGTACTCTTGTGCACCCCAGTTATTCGGGCAATTTCTGCATTGATTTTGCCGAATTCACTTAAAGTCACCATTTGTGAAGCCTTTTGTGGTGAAATGTCACCTAATCTTCCCATAACTGCAACACAGTTGGCACAGAAGAAAGGAAATGCACTCTAAACTTCAGATTTTCACTGCAGTCCACAGTAGTAACGACTATACACTCACCAATGCAAACGAACTACCTACGCGCACTGCGAAAACGTCTAGAAAAAAACCCATACACATCGCCTGCCCTTTATGTCGTCTTTACGCGGACATAGAAGCAACTCCGTCTGTTTGTAGCAAAGGCGATGACATTTCACATAACAAAGTGTGCTTCCTTCGCAGCACATTTCTGGTCATAACTTGAGTTCTGTTAAAGATATTCCCATTCTGTAAACTGAGTTGGCTTCTGCATGAAATGTGCTTTAAAATTATATATATATATTCAAACATTTTTAGAGTTTCTATTAATTTTTCCGTTACTGTAGGTTTTAATTCTAATAAATCTCTCTTGAAGTAAAGATTTCATGTCGGAAGATGTGAATCCGTTTATTCGTGTAAATATGACATGGATGTTAAGTCAGAAAATATCCGAAAAAAATTTCGTCGTCCTGGAGCGGGAATCGAACCCTCGTCTCCCGGATAACGCTCCAGTATGCTAACTGCTACGCCACCCAGAATGACCAAGTTTCAAGTTTCCGATTAATTTGAATGTAACCATCAGGGGATTCGCTAGTCGAAACAACCGGTATTCATATATAGCGAATCTGGAGGTTACTTCAACTAGTGAATCCCGTGATTGTCATATTCAAATTAATCGGAAACTTGAAGCTTGGTCGTTCTGGGTGGTGTAGTGGTTAGCATACTAGGGCGCTATCCGGGAAACACGGTTTCGATTCCCGCTCCAGAACGACGAAGTTTTCCAGTTTTCGGATATTATCTGACTTAACATCCATGTCATATTTACACCAATAAACGGATTCACATCTTCCAAATTTGTATTGTACAATGGTGTAATCCCGTATTTCATTAATTGATTTCATTTCGTATTGTTTGCATATCATTGGATGCAATGTTTCGGGATTCATTATTGACGAGAATGTTTCGGGATTCATTATTGACGAGAATGTTTCGGGATTCATTATTGACGAGAATGTTTCGGGATTAATTATTGACGAGAATATTTCGGGATTCATTTTTGACGAGAATGTTTCGGGATTCATTATTGACGAGAATGTTTCGGGATTCATTATTGACGAGAATGTTTCGGGATTCATTATTGACGAGAATGTTTCGGGATTCATTATTGACGAGAATGTTTCGGGATTCATTATTGACGAGAATGTTTCGGGATTCATTATTGACGAGATACTCTTTAAAGTCTATTCACATCTCTTCTAATAAAAAATCATTTCCCGGTAGTTTACAATAATTTTCAATCCGTCAACTTACCGCAACTTTCTATTAATAGTTATAAAATGACGTCAGTCACTGTTGAGATGCAGTTTTAATCAAAACGAAAGTCCCTGCAGTGTTCCAACTATTAGATGGTGTTTTGCCAATAGAGTTGAGCTAACAAGATCACGTTTTTTCGTAGGCAACAAAATAATTTTTAAATCTTTAAAGACTGTTTACTTAGAAGTTTCGGAAGCAGGGATTATTGAACTTAAGAACTCCTCCACAGCAGTGTTTTTTTCTTTTGGGAAAGCTGGGTAAAAATTGCTACACTATAACTTAATTTTTAATATACCGCACATACAGCTGGGCGTTAAGGTCCTGCAGATCACATAAAAATTGAAGCATGATGTTCAGAGGGTGCCGAATGCTGAGAGTTCAATTATCGATTCCTTTGGACTGTATTCTATAATTACGGCAAAATTCAGAAATGGGTATGCGTGATATTTTCCTACTCCACGGTAATGCGCATAATTATTTGCATGCGATTTTTGCCAAAAGTTTCCAGTTTGAAGGAAAGTACATCTGATGAGTGAATTTGCGAAACTGAAGACATTTTCCTGTCTGAAACATTTCCATGAACTCGAAATAAACGCAGTCTCTTCAATTTAGCGTTATTTCACTGCACACGTAGGATTTAATTTCAACCGCATATTACGAACTGTTATTTCATTTTCACTTTAATTAATCTCATATAAACGCTGCTTTTATGGGGAAAAGTCCAGGAGTAATTGGATGTTATCCAATAGCTGCCTTCCAATCATCTTAGTGGTTGTAATTCACTAGAAAATAGCCAATCGCGGGCTTCATTTTCTATGCCATCGTCCATTTCCTTCCTTTCCTTTCAGTTAGCTAGAGCTCGGAGAGCACGATAAATAATGCAAAGTCGCACCAGTGCAAACGAGAGGAAGAGGGAAAGAGAGTGAGTGAGGGTTTGTGTATGTATGCGTCTGTAAGAGATCGACCCACAGCTCTTCGCTCCAATTTACTGCTACAGATGGCTTGGTTCCGAGAATATGGCGATCTACTCAGCGCTGTTCCACCTATCTAACTTTTATGAGTTAATTACAGTGCTTCCTAAATTAATTAACAAATGAACTCCTTTTAATGGGTTCCTCAAATTCAAGATAGCTTTTCGTTTGTTATTATATTTGAATTAATGAAATGTCTGCTTATAATTTAAGCAAAAACCTCAACGATTTGCAAATTATTTAGCTCATTTGCCTTTCAGTGAACTCATTTAAGTTTCTTCGCAGAATAGAAAAATAAAACATCCCGCATTAAGCGCATCAAACAATCATTATTTTTCTCCAGAATATGAAAAATGTATATCTGAATGAAAATTAGTCATGCTGCCTGAAATGTCGACACTGTGTTTCTGAAAGAAGATGAGTCGAAAGTCAATGCTGATATGGCAGGGCGCACACCCATTCATCCCTACGGTGAGTGCACTTGCAGCTACTATGCGCGTAGTAACTCTACATTGGTATTATTCACAATAAGTGCGCATCAAAAACATTAAATAATGTGGTGAGCATACATCCATGTTGCAGTGTAAAAGTAACTGATAAGACAAAATCTGCCCTTAAATAACTGAGAGGAGAAAATCTGCGCTTTTTCCTTTGTTTCAACGGCATTTGACAAAAACAAAAAGGTACTGTATTTCAATCTTTCTATAAGGAAGAATTTTAACAAGGATTTCCAAACTTTCAGCAGTTATCTACTTGATTAGTACCTCTTAAAATATTTGGTTGCTGCTGATGAAATGCAAGAATATTGATGGAAACTTCAAACACCCAAAATGTAATGCAAAATAATTTTTTTAAACTAAAATCACCACTGCCAGCATCAACGTAGTTTTGCCAACGCGATACGAAGTTCTGTGTGCCGTCATGAAAAAATGTCGAGATTCGGGATGGGACAAATTCATGAAACACGGTTTCAACTGATGTTTGATTGGGAAACACTGGAGAAGGTTGACCAGGTGCTTGAAGAAGTTTTATTCCGTAGGAGACTTATCAGGTGAACAAGACGAATCAGATAATGATTTGTACCACTTCCTGGATCGTCTAGCATGGGAGGGAGGTGTAGCTTTATCAAAGAGGAATATGGGGTCATGGTGATTGACTAATGCCGGCGGTTTTGTGGACAATTCTCCATACGTAATGTCAAGTCCTTGACAATGCCTGTCCACTGTTTTCACCCGGTTCTAACAAGGAAGAACGGATCACACCAGCTGCTGACCACCAAACATTGACTGTTGTTTTCCTGGGATGGAGTACCATTATCGGGGTGTGTTTTGTTCTAAGAAGGAAGAGTGGACCACACCAGCTCGGGACAATCAAACATTGACCATGTTCTTCGTGGGAAGGAGTGCCAACATTGGGGTGTGTTTTGTTCTAAGAAGGAAGAGTGGACTACACCAGCCGCGGACCACCAAACATTGATCTTTCGCCTTTTTTTATTGGAGGTTTAACGATCACCGTGTGACACCCAGTGAGCTATAAGCAGCCGACTGTCCGCAATTTAGAGCCACTAGTTCTAAGGAAGGGAGAGAGCCAGCGCCGTAAGACAAACACAACATCCATGCCTCGCAGGGATTCGAACCCGTACCCATATCGATAGAATGATCATAAGCCATCCCTTAGACCACTGCGCCACCAGGGCGGCACATTGGCCATCGTCTTCCTAGGATGGAGTACCGGCTTCGATGTTTGATTTGTTCTAAGAAGGAAGAGTGCACCACACCAGATGCGGACCACCAAACCTTAACTATCGTCTTCCTGGTGTGTCTCCGGCTTCGGAGTGTGTTTTAGGGCTTCACCGCAGTCAAGGCGTTACGCTGATCTTCGGTAATTGTCATGCAGGATCCATTTCTCATTATACGTAGCTATATAAAGCGCCTCATAATGTGATTCGCTTACTTGAGGATAAACACAGAAAGGAATACATCAAATCATTGTATTTTTTGATTCCAGCAAATCAGGTGGGACCAATTTATGCACCTTATTCACTTTGCTTATGGCTATTAAATGTCGGAAAATGGTTGCGTATTGTACTGCGAGTTTCTCGCCAGGTTCTCATACCGTTTGGCGTTTATAAGATTCAGTCAAGGACTACAACTCGGCATCATCGGTAGCTTCTGATCTACTCATTTTTGAATCTCATATTACCGGACCAAAATCTAGTAAACCAACGTTGTACCTTGCGTTCACTAACAGTGCCATCTCCAAATGCTGTACTGATGTTACACGCTGCCTTCGATGCATGGTGTCCATGTTGGAACTCATATCAGAAAGTGATACGAATTTGGCTCTGATACATCGTCCTCTTCACTCTAACACAATACCGTTGAAGCTACCCAGGTAGCACAGCTTTGAAATTTAACGTACGCCCAACACTGAGCCACCGCCTTCTATGCTTAAAAGACGGTGGATCAGCGTTGGACCTACGTTAAATTAAAAGGCTGTGCTACCTGGGTAATGCCACTGTCGAAATAACCAGTGCTTTATAGGCACGACGCTATAAATTTACATATCACAAGTCACACCGCGAAATTTGGCCATTCCTAATTACGTATTTGCCAAATGCAGGAGTCTGCAAAATGTTTTGCAAAATCTCCTAAATGTTTTTTCTCATGCAGAACAGTAATGAACTGAAAGAAGCGTTTGGGTTTAATTATGTTTTCTTTCATTTCTTTGTTTAACCACCTCCCTGAGCTACAAAGCCCATACAAGGAGTTATCTGGGGCTAACTTAGGAGTACTCGTTCCAGCTTCGTGGGACAGGCGTACAGCATAGATACCATTCAGGACATGAAACCGCGATGACTACAGACGGTCCAAGAGCAGCTTGCGCATCTGACGACTCGACCATCGGGGCGTTAAAGACTGGGATTCTAATCTCGAGTGAAATTTGTATTTGTGTCCGCTCTTAAAACACGGGTTCTTTCGTTTTTTTCAGGAGCCAGTAGCCCGAAATTTCAAATCCGTGACTAACCACGGCAATTCCGAGATGGTATGCATTTAGTTTAGTGCGATCTTTCATTCGCGCTTCTGTGGTTGTCGGTAAAGTTTTGGAAAACACCAAACTTAAGTTTGTCCTGTACTAAAAAAATCTGTAAATAATTCCTGGGTAATTACAGATGATTAACATTTGACATAACAATAAAAATTATACTGAACCGTTCGTAAATGATAAATTAAGTGTCAATTCAGGAGGTTTACGATTTTTCAAACTCAGTATTGCATGCTGTCTTTACCTCTTGGGCATAAGGAACATCTTTTTCTCTTCAATTTCTCCCCCAAAACAGCCTGACCTGACGGCTGAGGCTCTTTGTCAATGTTTTTTCCCTAAGATGCAGTTAATAGTACAACGTAAGTCACGCGGGATTCACTTGTTTTCACCTCTTGGTTCTAATTATTTTTTCATAAAACGTTCACCAAGTTATTTCATAAAATTAAATCTGGTAAGCTTGTTAACTTTGGGAAAACTTTCATTCAGTGTATTACATGCGCATTGTGTCACTGATGTCTAGCATTGTTTGAAAAACACTTACGCTATAAGTGACCAACCCCACATACTATAATATAGTTTATAATATAGTAGGGTAGGGAGTATTTCTTTAAAATTCGTATGAGATTTTAAGCAGACGTAATTATAAGAAAATTTAGTAAAATGTAAAATTTTAATGAGGTTGAGCATAATTTTCCAAAAAGGTTCTTCTTACTAGGGTCATTCTGACCACACGTCGTCACTTAAAGGTAAAATAGATAGGGTATTTTATTAAAAGCTATATGCAATTTCATATCAAACTGGATTTTGCAGATGCCATATATCATTTAGATCTATTGAAAGTTGCAAGGGGCAAAAATTGCTTTGGAAGGAAATTTTTCATTGGCTAAAACGACGGCACCATTCAGAAACGCATGCGCAGACCACTAATTAAGCTTCAAGTGATGAGTACTTAAACTGACTTATTTAAGTAATTATAATCGTTGGGAAAACTATTACCAAGTTCAGTTCATATTGAATGGCATTATACACTCACGGACAATCAAATTTCGGCACCAAGAAGGAAGCATCGGATTGAACTGAAATTTTATGGACCTATTGATACAGATGAATGATACACATGATGGAAAAAACAGATCTGCAAGACAATTACAGAGGAATGTGTGGCACGCAGTCCGGTCATCTTCAACAACACGTCGCAACCGCCTTGTGCGGCGATTAATGCCGCAATACGGTCCGGCATGGAGGTGAACAGACGCCTAATATTGTCTTGCGGCAGACTGGCCCACACGTGTTGGACGGTGTGCTCCAAATCCCGGATAGTGTGGCACGGCGGCAGTTGGCGTTTCAACTGGTCTCACACGTACTCGATAGGGGACATGTCCGGAGAGCTGGAAGGCCATGCAAGTGTCTGGACATGACGTAGGCAGTCCTGGGCAAACCTAGCCGTGTGCAGGCGGGCATTATCCTACTCGTATAGCCCACCTGAAATCCCGGCCAGGAATGGGAGCACGTGGGTCCGTAGATTCTCATTCAAATATCGCTGGCCCGTCAATGATAAACGTACCATTACTAGAGCTGATCGATTATCGTTGGCAATGGCTCCCCAGACCATAATGCTTGCAGTGTGGGAAGTGTGTCACTCGATAGCGAGGTCAGGATTGTGTCGTTGACCCGGGGACCTCCACACGTGGACACGATGGTCATCTGTCTCCAAAACGAAGCAGAACTTATCACTGAACACCACACGTTGCCAGTTTGCGGTGTTCCAAGTCGCTCTGTCTTGGCACCACTGCACAAGGAGCCGATGATGTTCCAGTGTTAATTGCAGCACACATAAGGGTAGCTGGGATCGCAGATTCGCTTCCGCGAGGCGTCGGGAAATCGTTCGTGGGCACACAGGAGCCACTACAGCTGCCTGGATAGTAGATTGGGTCCCCGTGGAATCCGTTCCTGCCTGGCTAATAATCCGTCGATCCTCTCTAACGGTGGTCCTCCTGGTCCGTGCGGATCCGCTCCACCGCGTAGCAGTGCTGTCACGTGACCACTGCTCCCAACACAGTCGGACGGTATGGTCAGAACGACCCACGTGGCGGGCTGAACTGCGCGCCGGCCACCCCACGGTTTTCAGCCCGATGATCAGGACTCTCTCAAAGTCCGTAAGTTGCGTAAATCGATGTCTCTGGCATCTACCCAGCATTCTCCTCACTCTGTACTCTTGCTTGCGTCGGCTGGTGCTTTTCTCTTTCATGGGGTATCGCCTACACGCCAGTTTATAAGTCTGTCGGTTCATGCTTGCAGCGCCACCACAGGGTGTGCGGTCATGCGCAATCGCACCAAACGTGGACCATTTGCATACCAGTACGCACTCGAGTTTTCTTCTAGGTGCGCAAATTTCTTTGTCCGTGAGTGCAAAAGAAATAAAGTTCTGCTGTTGGAATTCGGATTTTCTTAAAAATCGAGAATTGTGAAAACTGAAACTAATATGAGCAAATGAGTGATTATGTAAGGTGGATCTGTTCGGAGTCATATGCCTAAAAATATGTTACTGGCAGCTAATGTGTGAAACTGTGTGAAAATCAAATTAAAATGAAAAATGTAACAGTAAAGTATGGATGGTAGTACAGTAGGAAAAGAACGTAAGATCAACGATCCCACAAATTTATGAAATCCTTTATTAATAATACTGAAGAACTCAAAGGTGAAAAGTAGTAGAAAAAATATGTTCTTTAGTAATCGGATTATCGAAGTCCGTTCAGCCGCCCTGGTGGCGCAGTGGTCTAAGGCGTTGGCCTCTGATCATTCGTCCGTAAGGGGTCCGGGTTCGAATCCCGGTCAGGCATGGATGTTGTGTTTGTCTTACGGCACTGGTTCTCTCCCTTCCCTGGAACCAGTGACCCTAAATTAGGGACGGGCGACTGCTTGTGGCCCATTTGAGTTGCTCACGGTGGTCGTTAAACCTCCAATAAAAAAAAAAAAAGTCCGTTGAATATGATATTGATGACACTATAATAATAATAATAATCATCATCATCATTGTCAACCATTATCAATCCACTGCTGGACGAAGGTCTCCCCAAGTTTCTTCCACAACGGTCTGTCTTGTGCCAGTCTCCTCCATGTTACTCCCGCATACTTTCGAATTCCATTCACCCATCTAACATGTGGTCTTCTTCTGGGTCTTTTCCTGTCCCTTGGAATCCAATCCAAAATTTCGGCTGTCCATCGATGGTCTGTCCTTCTGGCAATATGCCCAGCCCATTGCTCGTTCGTGACAGACGTAGTGTTGGTGGCTTCAATATTTTATGCATTTTAGTGTGGAATACTTCGTCCCTCACTCACCTGTTGCTTAGCCCGGCTGTCTAAAGGTACTGTGTACGTTTTGAGCTACTTTTCTAGCGTTCTCATCCTCATATTAGTTCATATTCATCCGTTTTCTTATCGTTTGTTCGTTTGTTTACTTTTGGAAGTTGCCAACATGGCGGCTTCCGGTATTTCCTTATCATCTATGGGCGTGGCGGATGCACGTCACGTCACACTTCCCACGTCCATGGAAGTTAACATACTCTCGTCCTCAGATGTGTCTGCTCAGATGCCTTCCCAGCTTTCTAGTACTCCTGCACCGGTGCCATTCACTGGACTTGCCTGCGCTTTCTTCTTTAGCTCCTGCATCTGCCTCGGTGCCCTCCCTGGGTACTACTGATTCTAATGCCATGCCTTCGTCCTGTGCTTCTCTTCCCTCACAGCCTTCTGTGCCTACCGGATCCGAACAGACTTCTCTTCCGAGGATGTCATTTGCCTCTAAAGTGCAACGAGGCGCTACTTCTACGTCCGATTCCTCTCAACCAGATGGTCTTTATCAAGCAACACCTATTATTCAGGTATCCAACCACAAGGTGAAGGTAACGATAGATGACAATTCGCAGATTGGCCGTGAGTTCCATAACCTCCTGGATAGAGGTGTGCTCTTTCATGCTTTACCAAATACTTCATTGCCACGCTACATGGAAGCCCTCTCTGGACATGTGTCGTCTGCGTCCATTGCAGGAATTTCCCGTACTCCTCGGGGTATTTCGGTACATTTCAATCACAAGGAGGATGCTGACTTTTTTCTTGCAAACGGACTTTCGATTGGGACAAACCATCTCATCCCGTCGCCTCTTTCCAAGCGACCGGTGAACATCACGTTCTATCCTGTTCCACAGGACGTGCCTGATACTGCACTTCCTCTCCTTGTCAGTCATGTTTGTAAAATTGTTGGCAAGGTCCGTCGCCTCTCTGACGCTCCCCGCGGAACTCGATTTGCACATGCTACCGGACCTCGCTGTCAGTTATTGGTCGTCTTTCCCACCGAGAAAGCCTTGGCGGATTGTCCTACAGAACGCTACTGTTGAAATTGGCGCACGAACGTACAGTTTCAAGATTTTCACTGCTCACTATTGTACACACTGTTTAACACAGAATCACACCACTGCCTTCTGTGACCGCGTTCGACGTGGACGTTTATCAAGTTCGCATTCCACTGCTGACCACATTGGTCTTTCTACTATCCCCACTACCGGTAGTTTGCCTGACGCTAATTCTTCTTTTCTCCGTCAGACGAACATTTCCGTCACGGACAATGTTGCCTTTCCTCCTCTCCCGACCCGTACGATTGGGCATCAACCTTCAAGATTGACAGAGTTGTCTTCGACTACAGATGTGTCTACAGCGGAGTGTTCCGATCCGGGTGTGTTGAGTGGTGGTTTGGCAGATCGGCCGTCTGGCTCTTCTCCTAGCCTCTCGGCTATCGGATCTCCATTTACAACCTTGTCTACCATACCCCTTGTTGCAACATCTTCCTGAAGCCTCGGCTGTTGTACCAGTCTCTACTAAGGCAGCTCAGCTTCGTACTGCTTCTTCGGCGACGGTCGTTTCCTCCTCTCCTGACTTGGGAGGTGAGCCTGATCCACTAATGGTTACATCCGCCTCAGCTTCTTCTTCGAAGCGGATTGGAACTTCCAAAGGCGCTGTAAAACAGAAAAAGTTAAAACAACTTTCTGTGCCACATTCTGAGGATTCATCTAGTGTTCCCGAGGTTTCCGGTTCCGGTGTTTCTCCACCTGATGATTCTTCAAACAGTATGCTTCTCCGCTCAGGTCCTGTCAATCCTCTCTCTGATGTTGAGGTTCTACAGGCCGTTGATACGTTTCCTCCAGTTCCTGGACCACTGTCCAGACAGCAACTTTTACGTCTTTTTCAACCTGCACGTACGATTGCTGGTTCAGAAGAATTCCTTCACTCACCTGATCTGGACCTGTATGCGGCGGTAACGCAATTCGAATCTTATGTGTCACTTTTTTAAATCTCTGTGTGCCACCGATCCTCGGTATCAGCCTTTTTTGAGACGTTACACGCGCCGTCTCGCCTCTTTGAAGGAGCTCGTTGAGAAGCATATATGTGATACCTTCTATCCTTTTACCGATGACCTTTAGCTCTCTTCCTTACACCGATTACTTTTTGTTCTCTCAATGCTAGGATTTGCGAACCCGTTCGCAGATTCCTTGGTTTTGCAGACTTAGTGCATGTTGATTCTGATGTTTTCATTGTGTGTTTTTACTGTGATTCACAAGTAATGTATTGTAAATTTGCTTTCTTTGGGTGTAAATTTGCTTTATTTGCTTTATTTAATGTATTGAAAAATTGCTTTATTTTAAAGTTGCGATAATTGCGTGTTTTTGGTGTGTTTTTACAACTAATCGGTCTCGTTCCTTGTGTGATCTCCTCATTATCTCAGTATCATTATCTTATCTGTTGTTTTCCTGAATTTGTGCCTGTTTTTTAAATTACCTATAATTGTGAGTGTTTGCTGTGTTAGTGCTTTCCTCTATCGCGGATTATTATAGTGGTACGTTTGTTACCTTTGTTATTTTTGTAAAGTTGCTGAGGTACTCAATGTTGTTTTGCGCTCTAACCACATTTCAGTTCCGTTCGGTTGATTTATCATAGCATAGTACATTTCATGCATTTGTGCACATTTGTTATAGTGTTTGACATATCGTTAGGCCATTCATTGTTCGTGTGCATATTCATTTCCTTTCTGTGTAACAATGTGCTGCATCGTGGATATACTGACTTTCCGCACTGTTGTTTTCTGTACTGCAGCTTTTAATGAATCTCCTATGTCTGTATTTCGTTATAGCAATAAACTGGGTACCACTATGGTACCCACAGTTACCAATACCAAATACCATTGCCATTTCAGGGTATTTAACTCTGATCATGATGTATTCTACCCTTGTCATTTTTCTGATCCACGAGTTCCTCTTCTTATCTCTCCTGGTTACACCAAGCATGCACCTCTCCATGTTTCTTTGAGTTCTCTGCAGACTTTGTAGGTCTCTTTTAGTTAAGGTCCACTTCTCTGCACCATACGTAAGCACTGGAAGGATGCATTGATCAAACACTTTTCTTTTAAGACATAACGGCATATTGCTCTTGAAAATTATGCTGTTTCTTCCAAAAGCTCTCCAGGCAAGTTTTGTACGCCGATTAATTTTTTCATCAATGTGACCGTCACTTGATATCTGCTGTCCAAGATAAACGTACGTGCCGGTTATCTCCAGCTTTTCTCCATCAATCGATAAAATCGTCATTTCTTGTAAAATCACTGAACATCACTTTTGTCTTCTAAAGTTCATTTTTAATCCCACTTCTTTACTCTTGTCAGCAAGTTCCTGGATCATACTCTGCAGCTCTGATGGGGTAGTTGCAAAAATGACTACATCATCAGCAAAACGAAGGTGGATTAGATAATTTCCATTAAGATGACACTATATGATTGTCGAAGTCTGTTCTCATTGTGGCATTGCCAGCTTATGTGTACCACTGTCGAGAAAAAAATTACGCAAAACAGAATATTTGAGGAGAATGAAACTGATTCCCGTTGACATTAGTGATCCTACGAAGAGGCTGAATTTAAGTCGATTTATGAGATACCGTATATTGAAATATGCAGGATAGTCACCTCAGTGGAACTGTGATCTTAGAACTGGCTTCTGACCTTTCGTCAGAATTGGGTACGAGTCCAGATAAAGCGTGAGAGGTGTGCTTGTCTCATGGCACTGACCTTTCTCTCACCTGGAGCCAGTGGCGCCAAATTAGGGATCTTTGTCCTAAACTTTGCATTTCATTTCTCCTCTCCAAAATGACGAGATCCCTTTTAATTGAGGACCTTTCTAGACATTGGAGGGAGGACTTGGATTTATATGAAACAATTTCTACTAAGGAGTAAAAATGAGAGGAGCTGTAGGTCTGTAAGAAAGTCTTAAAACAGGCATGCTCTTGAACGTCGGCACTGGTTCTCTCCCTTCCCTGGAACCAGTGACCCTAAATTAAGGACAGGCGACTGCTTATAGACCATTGAGTCGCCTCGGTGGCGCAGTGGCCTAAGTGCTAGCTTCCGACCATTCGCGAGCGTTGGAGAGATCGATTTCGAATCCCTGTGGCTGCTTATAGCCCATCGAAATTCAGTAGTCTTTAAATCCCCAACCCTCAAAAATGCTCTTGAGCTATTTGTTTTTCAACGCAATATAGAAGTTACAAATGAAAACGCAAGCAAAACAATAGTTCTTCTCTTGTAGCCATTAAGTGGAGCCCGGATTTTTGACCTTTTTCTACATACTTGTGCTCTTGCCATCGGATCGTTTACATGCCACCATGCCTTCATGGATTAATTCAAGTCAGGATGTCTTGATACAAATCAATCCTTCGTCTCTGTGATTGTTGTTTCACGTCCCTGCTCCATATGAAAGGTTAACCGAACCTGTTATAAAACGGATTCGTCAGACCTCAAGCACTCGATGATCTCAAAACGCTCCTGTCTACTTGCACGAGGAGTTCCATAGCAATCTCTCTCTCAGATCTAGTCGTTCCGTCTCTAAACCGTAAAGCTTTCCAGTGCTGTAAGACAAGCACAACATCCATGCCTGATCCAGGACTGCAGCCCGGGGCCACTAGATCAGAAACCATCACTTAGACCATGTCAGAAGTAAAATCAAAAGATATGAATTAATATTTTAAATATGATCAGTGTGTCATCAATAATTAATTTTTTTCTGCATTTTCTTATTTCACGACCTAACTGTTTTAGCACACTGTACCGAAAGGGAAACTTTATTTTTTAAAATAAAAACCTGATGTGATAGAATAAAACTGAAACGCAATTTTCAGACAGCACCGCAAACATGTGCAAGATCTGCGAAAATAACCCAAAACACTTTTAATATGTAACATTTCATAGAGTGTATCCTTTGTTGTTCCCATTCTTGCCACTTCCGCTATGCTGTTTGTGTAAATCCATGTCTCTCGGAAAGCTTTTCTATCGTTGTTCACCTTGGTGCTGCGTTTTATTGAACTACCACTTTCTCTCTTTCAATACTTCTTGTACTGATTCTTCCCACTGCAAGAAATCTTTCTCAGTGATCTTTCTTTCATAGAGTCAACCAAAGACCTAGCTTGACCTCCAATGCCAAAACTTCCTATACGATATTGCTGCCAAGTGGGATGCAGATTTTGGGACCTCTTCTTGGAGTTCGTAATTATGATACATATGTAACTTCTCTTGATTTGGTTTCCATCATGTAATCCTAATAAATCATTGAGGTCTTCTGTCGTAGTCCTTCCAATTGCTTACACAGATATCTTTTAAAATAAGCCGACGTGAAACCTAACTTTCTCTTGGGATGATTTTGGAATCCTTTTTTCATTTCATTCTATGGAGCCAAAAAACTGTCAATGTTCGAAGAGACTTCTCCACTTCTTTGCGGGATAACATCTTCGTGTTTCTTCTTTTATAAAGTAAAGAATGGTTCATTCCCAAGTTGTTGATAATATTTTTAACAACCGTGATATTTTAAGTCTTGCCCAGTCCTCCTTTTGTGCTCATTGAGGGCTGCTCAAATCAAGACGGTCTCAGCTGGTGACCTGTTTGTGACAGCATGTTCTACATTTTCCTAGAAGTCAATATTATCCCATTGAGCGCGTGTTCCTTTAGGGCAACTCCAGTCAAGACTGTCTCAGCTGGTGACCTGGTTTGTGGCAGCATATTCTACATTTTCCTAGTAGTCAATATTGTTTCATTGAGTGCGTGTTCCTTTAGTACAACTCCAGTCAAGACTGTCTCAGCCGGTGACCGGTTTGTGGCAGCATGTTCTACATTTTCCTAGAAGTCAATACTTCCTTGTTGAGTGTATTAAGTACATACGCATATGTTGGTATGAACGAAATTACATTTTATCTCAGGCAAAGCTAAATAAATAAAATTCTATCGTTCCTATGGACTAGTAATGTAATTTAACCAATAAAATGTGATGTCAGAACGATTTACACTGGCTAGATCCGTACACTATTGCTCTTTCTTTTGAGCTGCCACTGTAAAGCAGTTGGTATTATTCACCAATATTTGTCTTTTCTTCCAGTCCAGAAATGTGTATTTAAATAGTATTTTCTCCCAGTCCAGAAATGTGTGTTTAAATAGTATTTTCTCCCAGTTAAGAAATGTGTATTTCTTTTTCTTGAAGACCTCATCTAGTTCTCATTCTTATATTTCATGTCTTAATTTGATTTACTCGATTTCTCGTCCTCGAACACAGGCTGTTTTTAATCAACCGAGGTCTCTGTGACATGCACAGTATCAAATGCTTAACTTTTGTTTCCACTGAGCCACACGACTGAGCGTCTTCTCCGCGGAATCCTTTAGCTTTCTTTGACTTTGAACCATTTTGATGTGACCTGTATTTAATGTGGGATATTAAAGCAAACTGTCACCAGAGCCTCACCAGTTTAGCAAAAATCAAAGCTGTTTTTAAAATTGTGTTCATTCTTATTTGTGAAAGCATTGTAGTGGACAATACGAAGAGCTTTTCTTATGAAGGTCTCATTATAATGACAGCACCTTAGTTCTGTATATGTGTAAGTTATCAAACTATTATAAATTGAAGAACAGCAGAGCTTTGATTATCAGCACGTCTTTTGAAAAAAAATGACTTAGTTATGCTATCACTTTAACCGTCCACCTATGGAACCCATATCTCTGAACTTGTTAGTATGATTTCAAAAATTATGTTTGCATTGTTAAGCTTGGAATGTGCAAAGGGTCATTCTTGTGTTATGGTGTTCATCCGAGGCACAATTTCACCGTTAGAGGACATAAACACAGATGTTATTGAAAGATTGAACTACATTTTATTTCCTACTACTGCTTCAAAACATCCTATTAAAAAATATTTCTTTCCTTCGATACGATTTACAAAGAAGACGATGTCGAGAAATTATTTTTTTAATATTAACATTTTTCTTGCTTGGGTGAGAATGGGTAAGGGTATAAGGTGTTTATCCAATATATCTGCTTCTGAAAGTCCGATCTGAAATATTATTTATGTATCAGATGGAATTCATTGTGAAAGATGTGTTTTTTTTTTGTTTTTTTTTATTGGAGGTTCAACGACCACCGTGAGCAACTCAATGGGCTATAAGCAGTCGCCCGTCCCTAATTTAGGGTCATTGGTTCCAGGGAAGGGAGAGAACCAGTGCCGTAAGACAAACACGACATCCATGCCTCACTGGGATTCGAACTCGGACCCCTTTCGGACGAATGATCAGAGGCCATCGCTTAGACCACTGCGCCACCGGGCGGCAAGATGTGCTGTATAAATTTTCTAAATTTACGTAGCGAACATTTTACTGCTATAGAGGTCAAGTGTATATATTTGTTTCCGGTGCATTTTTGCAGAAATATCTTCGACCTTGAAAATTAGGTTAAAAGCATTAATCTGCAGTCAGACAGTTCTCGTCACGTAAATTGGTTTGCGCATATTTTCTGCTCATAATAACACTCATATTTTCTGCTCATAATGACACTCATATTTTCTGTTCATAATAATACTCATATTTTCTCCCGTTGGTCGGAGATGCATCTCCTATTTATTCGACATCTTTGCTTCTCATGGTCCCAATTGAAAACTTCATTCCATGTCGAACACTGTTACTAGTGGAGAGTGTCTTTCATATAATTTTTAATATTTGTTGACACACGATATCTCCACTACGGGGAGCAAGTTCTCATTTCTGTTCACAGATTATATACAGAGATATCTGCACGTCTGAAAACACGATTGAAAATTCATTTTTTGGTAAGATACTCTAACTACGAAAATACAAGCACTTCCTGCTCCAGAATAGTACAACGTTCACCAGCTACGTGGCGGAAATGTGTAATCTGTCTTATCGATCTCTGTGCTTCTAAAAGTTCGCTTTGAAAAATTCTTGTAATAGCGGATGCCATTCATTTTGTGAAACATCTTGCGAAGTACTTTTTTTTTTACTACGCAAAGTTTTGACGGTACGCGTCGCTAATATCTATTTCTATTTGAAACTGTATCTTCATATAAAAAGTATTTCTAAATATGTAATATATATTTCTAATTGAAACTGTATCTCCATATCTGAAATCCTATTGAAATTATCCTTTTTGTACTGTATGACATTCGCTACTGTAAAGATTTGCAACATTATCCTCTTAAAATAATGCAGTTTTCCCATGAGGTGGAGTATATATATGTAAACCTTTTCTCGTTTACTCTGGTTCTACGAGACGTTTTTGAAAAATTATTTTTCCCTTGCTTGATATGCGTAATGCATTCTTCGTAGCTTTTGCTATGAAGAATACTTTACGCATATTTTCTACTTTTTCATTTTTCATAATTCTTCCGCAAGGCATATTAGCATATCTTTCTACACTGTTGGCCACCCAAAAAGCAACACGAAGAAGGAAGTATCCGATTGGCCTGAAATTCTCAGCATGCGTCGCCCGCGAGAGGGCATGCAAACAATTAGCATTGCAGGGCATATGCAAATCATGTGCGCCCGCCACGCCATCGAGAAGCACTATAAGAAGGGTGCACAGAAGGCGGGGTGTAAGTAGTGGAAGTGTGTTGTGCTAACAGACTCTTGCGTGGGAAGCTTCCTGATGCTTCGTTGCAGAATACAGCAGTCATTCTAGCACGTTTCGGAGTTCGACAGAGGAGGAATAGTGGCTTATCGCGATAGCGGTTTATCGTACCGAGACATCGGCGCCCGTGTGGGACGACATCCAGCCACAGTAAGGCGAGTATGGATACGGTGGGTGCAGGAGGGACTGGCGAACCGACGTGGTCGATTGCCGCAACCGCGGCACACCACCGAACGAGAGGACAGGCATGTAGGGCGGCGGGCATTGACGGCTCGCACCGCCACATCACGAACGTTAGCGCAGGAATTAGGGTGTGTTGCGCAACAACCTGTGTCATCACGTACTGTTCGACGTCGTCTGCAGGAGCGGGGAGTTGTCGCACGGCGCCCATTGCTCCGATTACCATTGACGTTACACCACCGGCGAGTGCGGCTGCAGTGGGCTGTTAAAAGCCGCACCTACACTACGGAATGGCACGACATTGTCTTCTCCGACGAATCCCGCTTCTGCCTGCAGCACCACGACGGTCTGATCGGCGTGTGGCGGCACCGCGGCGAGAGACTGTATGACGCCTGCATTATGCATCGCCAGACCGGTCCGTCGCCTCGCGTTATGGTTTGGGGCTCAATTGGATATGACACCCGCACCCCTCTGGTACGCATCGCCGGTACACTCAACAGCCACCACTACATCTGCGACGTTTTGCAGCATGTAGGACCTGCCAGCGATCACGTTTCAACAGGACAATGCGCTCCCGCACGTGGCACGTATCGTGCAACAATTCTTCACGGCCCACCAGGTGTCACTGCTGCCGTGGCCCGCCTGTTCTCCCGATATGTCACTCATCGAACACATCTGGTCGCTGATCGGCAGCCGAGTGGCCCGGTAAGCACCACCCGCGGCTACGCCTGATGAACTGTGGCAACGTGTGGAAGCAGCCTGGACCGACATACCCCAAGCCCACATCCAAAGCCTCTTTCGTTCGATGCCGCGGCGTGTAGCGGCCGTTATTGCCAGCCATGGGGGCCACATGAACTACTGATGTCTGCGTGTTCCGCAAGTCGCACGGGCCTGTAAGCTCAATCATTTCATCTTTGTATCTGTTGTTATGTGTCCATTAAATCTGGTTTTGCTATCTCGTGTCCTTCTTGGTGTTGCATATTGGGTGGCCAGCAGTGTAGTTTTGTGAATAAGTATTTCCGATTCCAAAAACCCTTTGAGAAAACCCTTTCTTGGCAGAATGTTCTTGATTACGAAGAGTAAATTGTACCTATTTCCTTATTCAAGCAAAGTGCAGATTTCCTGCTTCCTGGAGAAAAGTTAAATCACGATTTCCATCATAGGCGCCGACTTCCCAATAATACAATGGGTGCTCGAGCTTTGCACGTGAAGTTCAATGGGTTCGCGAGCATTGCACATATATTTCAATGCTCGAGTTCTGAACGCGAAGTCCGGTGAAGGCTCGAGTTCTAAACTGGAAGTCCTGTGGGTATTCGAGTTTTGCAAATGATGTCTAGTGGGTGATCGAGTTCGGAACAGGAAGTCCAATGAGAGCTCGAGTTCTGAACTGGAAATCCAGCTGAGGCTCGTGTTCTGAACAGGAAGTCCAACGGTTGCTCGAGTTCTGAACGGAAAGTCCAATGGTACTCGAGCTTTGCACATGAAGCCCAATTTGTGCTCAAGTTCTGAACGGAAGTCCAATAAGTGCCCGAGCTCTTCACATAGTCACACACACACACACATGCGTTCACAAACCTACACTGGAATTTCGATTATACGCCAATTAGTCATATCATTTAATGGATGATAGATTTTTAAAAGTTCGAAGGGATTTATAATTACGTACGTTCTAAATTTTTCTTATGCACATTTTTTCAGCTGTCGCAGTTATGTTTTTTTTTAAGGTGGAACTTTCATTGCTGTCAATCGTTTAATAAATGGGTGTTTGAGCCCCAGAGCTCCCACGTATAGTTGGCGTCTATAAAAGACAGGTTCGCAAGATCTTTTCATAATGCATGGGTGATTCCTCTAAAAGTCTGACGTCGGGAGATTTCTTGCTAATATTTAAAACATTCAAAATTGGTGAATTAAAAGAAGTTTTTCTAAGCTTTCATTTTTTACAATTTTTTAATACGTGCATGGCACCCATTGCAAAAGTTAAATTGATGCGTGATCCCCGGAGCTCCTGAGTAGTTGTCGTCCATGTTTGCCACAATATATCTTTATCTATTAATTGTTCGATTTGAGAACTCCGTTTTTTCACTGATATTTTCCACTATGAGAAACACCGTTGTGGTTTGTACTTAAATACATTTCAGCCGCTAGTAGGCGTAACAAGCTATTTATATTTGTGGATGTTTTATAGATTGTTGAAATCCGATCGATTTTTTTTCTTTTTCTATCATGTTACACTTATTATAAAGAATAATACTCACACTGCGTATCTTAAATTATGCGCAGTTTTTTCCCTACGGGGTTTAAGTGCATTTTCTTTTTTTCTTAGGTTTCCTTTTTCTAAAAAGGTCCTTTCAAGTATATTTTTTCCGTGTCGGAAAGGATTCCAAAGATGTCGGAAATGATTCCAAAGATGTATTCATTGCATCCGATAATTTGATGTCATCTTTCTTGTATACAATTTTATGCATAAATAAATTAATACTAAAAGACGTGATTGCAGATTTATGAAGCATATTAACGCAGTTAAAATGTCGCTGGTTGACTGATTCAAATGTTTGAAGCATATAGTCAAACATTTTGAATCAGTCAACCAGCAACATAGAACAAGTATGTATCCCTGTTGTTCCCATTTTCATTGAGTAAATAATCCTGAATAGTGCAACTCAGCAAATTCCTGTACAACGTCTGTTGATTCAATTCCGCTCCGTAAAATCGAAGAACTGTATGAAGAAATTACATTCGAATGTTCTGTAGTGCTCTTTCGTGTGACTGACAGATCCGAGTTATACACTGAGTGGCAACTTTATTATGATCACTTGAGAGTTTTAAGCAAATGAGCTATGGCTGCACGCTGTTGCCGCCATAGGGCGAGGCTAGTGTAAAAAGGAAAAGCTCAGTGCTTGCGACAGTAGTAGAAATGATTTTTGGATGACGAGATGGGTAAAAATGCAATTTCATGGACTTTCAACGTGGGATAATTGTAGGAGCTTGGAGCCATGGAGCGAGTATCACCGAAACCGCCGCATTCGTGAAATGCTCCAGAGAAGCTGTTGTTAAAGTGTTTAAAGACTAGACTGTCAGCCAAAAAACTGGGTCTCTACGTGCAACGTGTGGTCGTCATAGACTAGTGACTGCTAGGGCGGAACGGTGGGTGTCCAGACTGGTAACAGACAACAGAAGGGCAACAGTGCAGCAAATTACAGACCATCTTAATCAAGGATCCCCTCAAATGATCTCTGCACGAACTGTTCGCCGTACACTGCATCGGATGGGATATGACAGCCGAAGGCCTGTTCGAACACCTTTGCTGTCTGCAGTTAACAAGAGAAAACGTCTCCAGTTCACACAGGAGCACAAGGATTGTATAGTCGATAATTAGAAACAAATTATGTGGTCCGATGAATCACGTTTTCAATTGCACCATGCCGATGGCCGAATGAGAATTTGGCGGAAACAGCAGGAAAGCATGGACCCCAATGCATTGCTACAACCCTTCAAGCTGGTGGAGGCAACGTTATGGTTTGGGGAATGTTTTCCTGGCATGCTTTGTGCCCTTTAATTCGTGTCTGACTGGCACATTAGATCTAAATATCGTTGCGGACCAAGTGCATCCTGTCATGTGGATGGTTTATCCCAATGGCGATGGCTACTTTCAACAAGATAATGCGTCCGGCCATTTGCTCGTATTATACAGGATTGGTTTTAGGAACATGCCGGTGAGTCTACTTTGCTTAGGTGGCCCCCACAATCTCCAGATCTCAACCCCATTGAGAATTTGTGGGATGAAGTTGAACGAGCCATCATCAGACAACTGGATCCCATACCCTGCAATCTCACACTCCTAAACCACCTATCAACATCTCGTGGAGTCCATGCCATGAAGAATCGACGCAGTATTAAAGGCAAAAGGTGGCCCAACGAAGTACTGAAGGCCGCCCCGGTGGCGCAGTGGTCTAAGGCGCTGGCCTCTGATCATTCGTCCGTGAGGGGTCTGGGTTCGAATCCCGGTGAGGCATGGATGTTGTGTTTGTCTTACGGCACTGGCTCTCTCCCTTCCCTGGAACCAGTGACCCTAAATTAGGGACGGGCGACTGCTTATAGCCCACTGAGTTGCTCACGGTGGTCGTTAAACCTCCAACCAAAAAAAAAAGAAAAAAAGAAGTACTGAAGGAGTGGTCATAATAAGGTGACCACTCAGTGTATATGACTAAGTGAAGTCCATGAATAATGACGGGGGAAAATAAAATATGTACAGTAATTTTTAATAACCAGGCATTCCTTTTGTTTGTGATGTCCAAATGCGAAGTATGTTTCATGAACATTACAACAATGCACACTACAACAATAAAAAGAGTATATCAGTTGAGGCAGGGATTCTGCAATTAAAACAACCAAACGCGTTTTCCAGTGCGCCACCCAAGTGGGGCAAACGTTCGAACGTTCAGAACAAAAAAAATTATATTGTTTGGTATTTCGATATTCACACATAAATACTGTTGGGTAATTTGCGTAAACATAAAATGTTTTCCTAATATGAACCAGACCATGTAAGAACAATACGAATCGAATTTAAGTTTTACAATTATGTACATTTATACTGAAAGCCCAACAACTTATGTACGTTTCTTTAGTAAAACGTCTTCTAGAACAACAGAGCATTTAGAAAACTAATTAGTTTCTGGTGTGAAATTCTATTGTTTTATGAAATACTTCTTTAACGTACTTTTCTCCATTTTCTGGATTCAGTTATCCTAAATAAAAAGAGCATTCCTCGACTTCAAATTCACAGAGATCACTAAACTATATAAAATGCATCAACAGCCATGTGTGGTTGATAAATGAAAAAACACTTGCTTCCAAACATTTTTATTTCAAATTATTTAATATCTATACAATAGTAAACTTAAAGAAGAAATACATTTAAATTTGTTTCATAATTTACAGAAGTTCTTGAAGTTCTTCTAAGAGAGTTTGTCTAAATACATAAACAAATTTTAAGCATCACAATATCATAGGAGTCGCTAATTGTTTTTGAACGTCAGGCAGAAATATTCAGCATATACTGACCGAAAATTTCAAAACCGTAGAGCTTATGAATGAACTCATAGAGCGCTTTAATACAGCTACACTCAGTAAACACATTTGGTTTCATGATTAGAAAGAACTCGAGTGGATTAAGCATGTAAATTTCATGTTTCATATTAAAGTCTACAACAAACACTGATATGTAAACATTAATGTAACACACATACAAGAATTTCACTTCATTTATTTTTACATTATCTTAGTAAAGAACAGAGTTTCTGCATTTGTACACAATCTTGTTTGCATTAGTAACGAATGCCATTTTGCTGGCTGCACAAATGTGGATTCTGAGAAAAGAAATATGGCGGACTAGATTTCATGTGACTACCATTCCGTGCTTTGCAGAATAGAGTACCGCGAAATTCACTAAAATAGAGTACAGCGAACATTTACTAACTTTAAAAAAAATAAATGAATTGCATAACTGACAAGTTTAGTAAAGTGCTATTAATAGCGTAAATATTTAGAAGTTCGAATCTCATCTTTAGACCTAGTTCAGATTTCATATGGTCTCCTTTAGGAAACCCGTTAATACAGCTTTCTGCTGCCTAAATAATCTTAATGTTCTGAATAAAATGATAAAGCTATCCTTTGTAAAGCTAGATTTGATGTAAAACTTATCTTCAAAGGGTATTTGTAAACCAGACGTTTTTGTAATATTTCAATTGCATTAATCTTAATATGTATTACGACAGTTTTGAAACGTGCGTAACAAAATTAATCAATATTATAATTACAGCTTTCACACAGTACTGATTATTCCCATGACATTATTCAGTTTTAATTTCTATGAAGTGAGAAGCATTAAATAAACAAAACAGTACAACTAAATTCCATAAGTTGCGTTATTAGCAACAGTTCTGAAAAAACATGAGAATACTATATGGTTCATAAACTTATATTAAATCTCTGAAGAGGCAGATGCCGCAAAATTTACACCTAAACAGAAAAACACACCGAGAAAGACGTTTTCCAGGCCGAAATGTAAATAAAATTGCATTTAATATATTTATTGCGACATACCAAACATATTGCTTTCATTTTTTTTTCTGCATTTTTCTGAAAGGTATGACTTTTATAGTTTACCAAAACTAAATTACACTTGTTGCATTTTTTCTCAAATAAGACAAAATGTAATGCGATGTCCCTACATATAATTAAAGCGTTTTTTCATCGCAAAAGCGCGACTATGTAAAATGGGAAAATTATTTATACATGATTTCACCTAAAATTAAGAACATTTTAAAATACTGTACTCTAGTTTTATAAAACAGAGTAATATATGAACCAGTCAGTGTTTGTGAAATACTTTTCAGTGTGGATTAAACGGTTTGAAAGTAGTAATTTTCTTATGTTCGAAAAATTTTAATGCGAATTCAAATACAGCAGTTTATTTTTTAAATTTAAGGTTCAGAAATGGCACACGCGGTAATAAATGTAGTAAGATAATAATAAAACTGAGGATATATCAAAGTTCTTTTTGATATCAATAGCATTGTGGCAGCATGAACTTCTGATATTTTATTATTTACGCTAAATTTTTGGAAACACCTTTTTTCTGGCAAGCCATGTGTTCCTCATTTTTATTACAGTAACTTCAGCCGCCATACTCTCTCAAAGAATCGCACAAGCGTGCAACGTCAGTACCTGAATTGAATTAATAGCATAATATAACATCACAGTTCAACACGAACGAGAATTAAAAATACACAATAACGCACTATCTAAATCATTACTAAATAGTAACATGCTACAGGAATTACAATATATATATACTTCATATATGTATATGTCCTACTTTATGATCTCCTAAATAATTCCAGGGCATTTTGTCTCACATAGGCAAATGCCTCTCTAAAGAAAAGCGGACGGATTACTTTGTTGCAATTAACACCAAAGGTATTATTATCAGTTTTCATCATAAGGCATGTCTGGAAACAGACTCTGTTTGCTGTTTTCGGGAAACAGTTTCAGAAAAATAAATAACATCGCACAACCAAACTCTTCCATAAAACAGCTGATAGATCATGTGACAAAAAGAAATTTAAGAAAAAACGTTGTGTACTTATAAATTAAATAAACAATAATAAAATATACGAAATGTGGAATTATGGTTTTACATTGTAAGTGACGTTTAGTGCTATAACTGACTCTTTCACTGATGGAATTAGATTGATCGTGCCGGAAAATTTAATAGAGCGTAAGGGATTTATTGATGTTTAATAAAAGTTTCTTATGAGGTGTATACATAACAAAAAGTAAAGTTTTAAAATAAAATTCGGACTCACAAGTTTCACATAATACTTTTGGTTGTATAGGAACATAGGGGCCAAATTGTTCAATGTTCAAAATAGTTCTGATTAAAATAACATTTTTTATGATAGTCAACAATTTGGAGTTCGTAAATTTGCACGGAAATAACAGCGTGACGGACGAAAGTTTTCACCAGGTATACAATGTAAGTAAATGATTTGAATAATTAAACCGGACTCGCGAAAAGTGTAAACCTATGAAAGAAAAATCCAGCTAAAATGCTTGCCAACCAAGGACTAGTAAGTA
This sequence comes from Macrothele yani, assembly GCA_039090855.1. NCBI lineage: Eukaryota > Metazoa > Arthropoda > Arachnida > Araneae > Macrothelidae > Macrothele > Macrothele yani. The sequence continues at coordinate 85,334,850 of CM076998.1, read as the reverse complement.
ATTCGGCAAGAAATTTCGTTGCATGTCGATTCTGAAAAAACTTAATAAAAAATATGAAAAATCTAAAATGCATTGCTTAATATGTTGATGATTTTATACAGGAACATACTATCAAAGAAAAGATGGCGTTCAACTTTCATGGCAGCATATTTAGATCGAAATAACTTATCAATTTATTGCTTTTCAGAAACGTCACCTTCATGTACTTCCATACATTAATCATATGTTTGGAACCCTTCACCTGCATTTTCATTGCAAAAAAATAAAGACAAAAGAAATGAAGCAATGGAAAACATAGGGAGGATAAACCTGTAAATATTTTATTTACAAAGCAAATGCTTGGGAATAACTAATGTATTAAAATTGATAAAGATATCTCAGTCATTGCACTCACATCCATCAGATTCCATCAGTAGATTTTATCAACTGCAAATGTGTGAAAGCGAATTACGTAAGAGCATTGACATTGAAAACCCACATATTCTTGGAAAACAACTGATATCGGAAAAAAAATTCCTGATAGCTTTTTTTTCTTTAAATACCTGATTTAATTTAACAGGTGGCAAATAAACAAAAATGTCAGAAATATATACAATAAAATTTTGTGTCTACTACTCTCACAATCTTACGAAAAAAAATGCTATATTTCACGCTGATTTGTAGACGTTTGATTTCATCCTCGTTACCTAAAGTGAATTGCTAATCAACGATGCCGAAAAACAGGTACCAACGTTTTTTCTGTTCCTATTCTGATGGAGGAAAATTTTCGAACACGAATACGAAGATGCTAATTTTACTTTCACTTCATGCAAGCATATTTTTGAAGATTAGTTTCAGTAAAATATGATAAAAACTGTGATTATGGAACAAGATAAGTCGCAGAAGAAATTGGGTTTTCTCAAACACAGATGTAGTATGGCACGCATAGTTAAGCAATGTCTAACGCCGTTAAGAATTCAAGAACCTGGAAATATCTTTACTTGCTCCTATTAAAAAGTCGAACGTGAAATTTTGAATATACGCTTTCTGTTAGTCATTTGATTTACGTTCTACTTTTGTTACTAATAGGAAAAGCAAATTAAAAAATTAAGGCCCGGAAAGGCAACACATGATGGTAGTACCACTAAAACAAGAATACCTCAAGTGTATTGTTATGCCACAGAAAATGCTTCGTAAATGTTACGTGGCTGAATTTTAAACTATGTTATCCGTAACAAGATTCTGAGGTGAATCCTGAAAGCAACTTTCATGGTAAACAGAAATGAATTGAATCAGAAGTAGGTAAATTTCATTTGGTTTTTAAATTAAATTATTAACACATGTAATGTTGTATTTAAGTGATCTTTCATTAATTTCTTTTTGTATTTTTAAGTCTCTACCTACCTATTATATCATTTTACCAGGGAAACAACACTTGGTCTAATATTCATGCTTGAATTTTTGGCACATTCAAAATAGAGTATAGAGGTTAAGAAATAGTTATTATATTAATTCTGAATGAACCCAGGCGATAGTTGGGTCTCTGTTTTTCGGCTGTTTCATTGTAGGAGGAGCCGTATGGCTGCACATGTTCTTAAGCCATGAGGAACCAGTACTCACTATATATCACTTAAGTTATTCAGCATATATCAGCAAAATCACATAACATATATCAGCTGAAAAAGTTACATTACTCTTAAACAAGCAACAACTATCCAGATTTTTTAATTAGAGCTATAGAATTTGAGTATTTCAAATTTACTGCAGTCGTACAGTATTTTTTGTTTATTTGCTTATTTAACAACCACCGAGATGAAATTATTGGGCCAGAAGCAGTCCCACTAGGGATAGAGCCAGTGCCGTAAGGCACTAGCACCAACCATGCTTCGTATCGGGATTCGAACCCTCGCCCACTTTGGCGAGGTGTCAGAAGCCAACGTTTAGACCACTACTTTACCAGTGAGGCCAATCGTACAGCACAAGTGCCTCACCTTTTCTCCGTCAAACATTATAAAGGGTTCCGCTTTGAAGCAAAGCCGAGGATAATTAAAAAAATCTAGACAAACAAAGAAAAGTCCTCGTCACTCTTTCTCTTCATCAGAAACACAAAGTTAAAGCTTTGCAAAAACACCAACATTTAAAATAATTCGATAGAACGTTTGCAGCTCATTACCCACTCAGACATCAAGAACGATTTTTTTTTTAAAAATATTATCAGTCACGTAATTATTTGGTGGCATATTAAATACCTTTTTGCTTACTCTGCAGACAGATGAAATCAAAAAACCGTATATGCTTTCGTATTGAAGATATACTGATGGAGCAGCTATCGGTATTTGTTTTCCATGCGGTATCTTTCCCTTTAAGTGGGTGTCTAGCATGAAATTGTCTGCTGAAACTCAGAGGCACTTCTAGATATTTTCTGATACTGTAGTCGAGAAAAACAGGTAAAAAGTAATCAGTTGTTCTCTTGAAAATAATAGGATGACGAGGATAAATTGAAATAATTTTTATTTTACCATTATTTTTTTTTATTGGAGGCTTAATGACCATCGTGGACAACTCAATGGGCTATATGCAATCGCCCGTCCCTAATTTAGGGTCACTGGTTCCAAGGAAAGGAGAGAGCCAGTGCCGTAAGGCAAACACAACATCCATGTCTCACCGGGATTCGAACCCGGACCATTTTCCGGCCGAATGATTAGAAGCCATCGCTTAGACCACTGCGCCACCGGGGCGGCATTTTTCCATTTGTGTGACGGAAGATATCGTCATAAATTTGCATTTTGTTTAATGCTGAACGTATGGCTTATGTTAACGTAAATAATAATAATGAAACTTAATTACAGCATTTTATATGTATTTATCGCTCATTTCTTCTTTTAAATTTAATCATTGGGGACAATATGGTTTTAGTCTTGTATTTAAAAAGTAATTAGTGATGTTGTTGTAATCTGCTTATATGTTAACCTCACATATATCGGATATGACCCTATAGATAGACTTAGTTTAATATTTAGATTTACATAAAGCGCTGCGTAAAATTCCCATTTCCTTCCTTTTTTGTGTTCATAACGGCTTACCATACCGATTGAAAATTCATATTTACGTTTATGAAAGTACAACATCATTCCACGTTTTTGCAATAGTGTTGGTCTGATATATTTTCGGAATTTACCTTTGCGTTTGGAAACCGTCTGGCTCATATTCAAATCACCTAACTTGCTAGTAAAACAAGGAAAATCTATTCCGCTGTTCCACCGAATTTCTCAAGAATGATTCTAGACACTCTAAATCCACATAACAAAATTTACAGACGGCCCTTACAATCCTGATAATTCATCCTTGACTTAGCGAAGATATATGCGTCCTGAAGTTATTATTTTACACATCACTTACACTTACTAAACTATTCCAGACATGTGACATCAGTAAAATGCATCGGCAATCGCCCATAAACTTAAAGCTGGTTTACGAAACAATCTGTTATTTTACGAAACGCTACTTAACGCTATTGTTTGCAATGCTGGTAGGTAAACACTTTCTCAAATTTTTACATAAGGCGTCTATGACTAATTGCTTATATTAGTCGTTAAGAAACAGTTTAATAAACGTATGAAAAAATTATGGGCGCTAACATAATGCATTGCATTAAAGATTTTTTTTTTTTTTGCTTTTGCTTTAGTAATTGCTCAATCGTATACTTCAGGTCGTAATTGCGTAGTTGTAGATAAGAAATAGTTGCAGAAACAATCTGTTATTTTATGAAACGCTTTTCTACAGTATAGTTTATCGTGCAAGTTAAATTGTGAATTTCAGGTTATTGAAAATACACTGTTCTTTGATTCTTTTATACGTAACCCAGTATGTTACAACTTTGAGAGAACTGAGACAGAGTTGTTGCATTTCTCCTTGGGGCAGTCAAAGTTGAATCAATATCCCATCAGAGAAGGGTGTGTTTGTGGCTCCACTATTTCACGGCGTAGTAGATAAAAATTTGATTTTCGCATTTCATGGCTCACACACATGTCTTCTATTTAAAATTTAACAAGTTTCTCGAACATAACTTTGTGGCTCCACTATTTCATGGCGTAGCAGAATATAATCCTAAATGTATCATCAATATTTAACATTCTGGTTCAAAATGAATGCACTCAGAATCCCGAAAGAAAGAAGCTGTTACTTCATGAGTTACGTACTAAAGCACCAGTCTCAGATTCTTAGTTGTGATAATTTCATTTAATCTACAAACACGATTTTTATAGACAAATAGAGTTGTCAAAAGAGCTTCATTTCCATAGGCATTATAACTTTTGCAAGGTGATAAAGTGTGTTATGCCGCCCCGGTGGCGCAGTGGTCTAAGGCGCTGGCCTCTGATCATTCGTCCGTAAGGGGTCCGGGTTCGAATCCCGGTCAGGCATGGATGTTGTGTTTGTCTTGCGGTGCTGGCTCTCTCCCTTCCCTGGAGCCAGTGACCCTAAATTAGGGACGGGCGACTGCTTATAGCCCATTGAGTTGCTCACGGTGGTCGTTAAACCTCCAATCAAAAAAAAAAAAAAAAAAAAAAAAAAGTGTGTTATACTTTTTAACGCTTATTTTTCTTTAGCCACCGATTAGATTTTAAATAAATCATTAAGAAACACTTTATACTCCTTTAAAGAATTAATTTTGCAATAGAATTTAAATTTTTTTTTTATATTTTTAAAAAAATTTTAAATGTTTTAAACTAAAATTCATATATTTAAAAAAAGTTGCATTGAATTTCGTTTATATATTTTTTACATTTATACGTTTGTTAAGACCATTCCCCGAAAAAACATATAACTGAAGTTTCATTCTATATGTTGAAAACTTACTCAGAATAGATGGTGAAAAGTGACAACAATCTGAAACCAGATTAGAGTTTCAGTAGATTAAAGCATTATAACAAATTTATTGCTTGAAGCACGCATGGTTTTTGTTTTGTTTTGTTTTTTATTGGACGTTTAACGACCACCATGAGCAACTCAATGTGCTATAAGCAGTCGCCCGTCCCTAACTTAGGGAAACTGGTTCCAGGGAAGGGAGAGATCCAGTGCCGTAAGACAAACATAACATCCATGCCGCACCGGAATTCGAATCTGGACCCTTTTTGGACGAATGATCAGAGGCCATCGCTTAGACCACTGCGCCATGGGGCGGCAATCGCGCATGCTAAATATTTCTTAAAAATCCCTTTGCAATGCATTCTTTCTTTACCGTTTGTCATAGTCGTATTTCTACAAGTTTTCTTCTACTAACACCGCGCGCGGCGCTCTGAAGTATTCAGGATTATCATTTGGATATTTGTAGGTTGTGGAGTCATTATTTATCAAAAAATATATTTTCTAAACTGATAAAGTTACGCTCGTAAAATATGGCACTGAAGTTACAATTGCTGAATTGAATCATAATATTCACAAAAAAAGAAAGAAAAAATTGTACATAATTTTCACAAAAATAAGAAAAAGATGAATTGTACATAATTTTCACAAAAAGAAAAAGAAAAATTCCTGACATTTTCCTAGAGGGATCCTTTATTCCTGAAGTATATGATGAATGCATTACTTTTTCGGCAGTTTCTTCTAACTCGAGAAGCACAATTCACTCTCAGTTGAAAGATCAGCTACTCAGCAGCAAAAATAGCATAGCTGCGTGTGAATCCAAAAATTCGTAAGTTTTCTGAGAGTAACAAAGTTTAACGTGGAAATTTGTTTTCCGCATCTGGAGTGAATTCTGTTTTGATATCCGATTTAGATTTCCGAAAATATGAATTATCTAATTAATGAAATGTCTATAAAAAGTGCAGCGTTCAAAAAATTTTAAAATAAAGTGTTCAATTTGCCACCTGTTGAATTAATTATTTGATTCAATAAATGGGAAAAAAATCTTTTCCATAAAGGAAATGTAATAATTACAAAACACACCAAAACAAGGAAAAGTACATTAAGTAAGATGGAAAAAAATACAAAATAATCAAGAATAAAATCTTCCTTCTTTGGCCTACCAGTGATAATCCGGATGCTGGGATTTCGTGAGGTTTTAACAAGTGCTTCAACGAACACGACATTCTATCAGCCCGGCTATTTCACTTAATAGAAAATAAGAAAAGATGCTTACAAACTCAGTTTGATTTTTTCTTATTTGGTCCTCAATACCTGAGCAGAAAAAAACCTTGGAGGACAATTTTTCCTAACATGCACAACATTCATGTCAACAGATCATCTAAATGGCACCCTGTCATCAAGCCTTTATCAATGGTAATCAATTGTCAACATGTCAGTTTGAGAGAAAAATATACAACTTAGATGAGAAGAGAGCTTGTGAATTGGTTTTTGCATCAATCAAATATAGAGCACCATGCTTTTGACTGGTCTCTTTTAATATTAAATATTTTTTTGTATAAAAATACTGGCTCCTTAAGCGCTTGGCAACTACTTAAAAATACACAGCATACCTACTGTCTCAGAACTCATAACAAAATTTCCGACAGAGAGCGGAGTTTTCTTCTCTTTCTTTCTCTGCCGCTAAAACTTCTTACTGATCGTTTGGGAGAATCTGGAAACGACATTCGTGAGGGTTTTCTTCATTACGATGATATGACATCACTTCAGCTCTACTCCCACTCACAGTTTTTAGTTGCATTAAGCTCCAATGCTCCAACTCTCTCATTTTAATGAGAACAGTCACGTCATGATCACGTGGTACTAAGTAGTTTTACGTTTTATATCGAAATTAAGCATCAACGATCAGGATGTAAAAATTTAGACTAGTAGTTAAGGGTTTACTGAGTTTTGTTAGACGTTTTTAAATTCACTTATCGTCATTCTTTAGATGAGATGAATAGCTTTCCTTATATACATTCTCAGGGATTTTGAGAAATTTTTGTTATTCTTTATTAGCTATCCGCGTTTCCTCAGATGATCACATTAAAGACATACTAAATTATTATCAATTAATTAAGTTTCCGAATTGATCGTTAAAACTTATGCACCATTTGTCTTTGCTTATGGTCAGAAATCATTCAGTTTAATTTTTGGTAGAGTAAGTCACACTCACTAATTTATATGTACGCAAACTTCTTTTTTACTACCGGCTTCCATCGTTGAAAATTCAGAATATATGCGTTTTTACGCAGCCATTAGCGAATAGTGAAATTTGTTTGGCGAAAGAAATATGTTAGAAGAATCTTGATATCTAAAAATGTTTTGGTCTCTGCATGATGAATTTATTGGAATGTATATTCATTACTTATCTTTTTGTTGGATTCGTTAATGTTTTTGGTTGTTTTATGGATAACTTTCGTTTGCGATCATCATAGCGGATCATGCTTCTTTATGTCCAACTCTTCCAGTGCTTCAAGTTATGCTGTTCTTAATCATGTAACACTCTTCTGGAATATATTCCTTTCTTAACTCAGGTCAGACAATATAATTTTCAATTTCTCTTCCTATGAGTGTGAAATTGAAACAGTTTATATTTTGTTTGTTGTTCATATTTAGGAATAAAAATCACATTCTTTGTCTTCCGCTCGCACGACTTCATCAGCTGGCTTTAAATTGAAATCGGTACTGAAGATGTAAGAGCTTTCCAAAACATCATAGATAGGGAAAGGTTATTTTCCCCATTTAAATGTCACAACTATTTTGTCACAAGTTCTTGAGGAGCAATCTATGCTCATTTATCAACTTTTTTCAATTAAAAAGAAATCCAAAACAGCTCTTCAGATTACAGCTGTTGAAGCTACATTTTAAATCTAAGCACTTATGCTCTTATAACCGTGTTCATCAATTTTCAGACTAGAAAACTTAACTTTATATTAGCAACCATACCAGCTTTTATTTCCAACTTCTAGATAATACAACCGATCTGTGTCAGCCTTTCGCTGTTCATTAACGATATGCATTTGTGCCCTGTGAAGTCCAATTGCCGACCACTAAAAATTGTTTTAAAGTTTATTAAAAAAATTTGCAGTATCTAAGAGATATCCAAAATTCTTTTCTCTTTGTATGCCATTTTCCTTTTTACTACAATATATCATAGTGCGGAGCAATTACAATGCTAAATGTCAGTATTTTACATTGTTTTAATGAAAACATATACGAAGTTTAAAGATCCAAAATAATTTAGGTGAAAATGCAATTTGTTCCCAACTGGAACATTAAAAGTTGCATAGTTAACGTTTGTTTATAATGATTTTCCGTCTAATTTTCATTGCGTCAGTGTGCTCGCAAAATATGAGCATGAATAATTAAAACCAAAGAAGTACGTAGAGCTAAACATGTGTTTTCTTTTGCAAAAACTCTCGAGATATTAAAGTTATTCTTATAGATGCACAATTTAATATGGCAAAATATTAACTGTTATATTGTATTATGGGCATTGTAAAACAATTATTTAATAGTTATTGGCAATTAATCTAATTGTTGGGCCGACAGTATGGGACACAGGATGTAACTCAATATCAACTGCTATTATTTACGCCTAAGACCACCGTAAAACGCACGTTATTATACGTAACAAAGAGTCGTAACATTTTTTTTTTTTTTTTTTTAATTTAGGAAACAAGTATATATTTTACTGCTAATTATCAAAGAAAATTCAGAGCGAAAGGAATGTTTGGATAATGCCTTTCAACCCACGTGAGGAACAACGTGCTTATATGTCAGAAGTTTCGCAAAATGTTACGAAGGAATCAGGGTTTAAAAATGTTAACTCTTCAGTTTAATTTTCCCCCGACTTTAGTAGAAGCATGTGCTATTTTTTAGTTTCAGTTTTGAATGATTTCCTAATCTTCCGCGCAAGTGCAGTGTCATTTATGAATGGCACTAAATATAAATAAAAATAAAAATATGGATCCTTCAAATTGGTTTTATCAGCTCCGAAAACTGGGTCTTTAAAATTATTTTCAAGGTTATTTACTCTTAGATTCCCTGTTAAAAATATTTTCAGAACCAATATTTTGCAACGATAAAGGTTAAAGCAAAGCTAAGTGTTCCGTGAGAAGTAAAATGTCTCTTGATAATAAATAATTCAAATTTGAGGATACGGATACTGATAATCACAGAAATTTTGCTCACGTATTTCGATTTTATTTGCACCTAACTGGGCAAAATCTCAGCCAAAAAGCGCTAGGTCGCGCAAATAAAAACCAAAAAAAAAAAATGTCTTAATCAGACATTAAAAATTACCTTATTTCCTATGATGGCTTGTGTGCTTGAGTTCTGTTGAAATCGTTGCAACACATACATATAATTGTTTACCTACAAACTATAAGATATGTATATAAACTCATATGCTGATATACTTCATATATTGTCCAAAAGAAATTCATCTGTGAAGCAAACAGTTTCAAATCCTATTTCCTAAGCGAATAGGAAGTCACTGATCATTTAGAGAGACCATGGGAAACTTTTGTCTTTAAACTACGTCCTCAACAAATTTTGTTATACCGTCTCCTTCAAAGTGTAGCCCAGGATAACCACTTTCAAACACCTGACTAATGGTCTTGAATTAATCTTATTATTATTATTACTGGTTTTGATGATAAAATAATTTTACTGCTGATTTTATATTATTTAGAAGTATCATTAGAATTACAAATTAGCTCTTCGAAATTCCTAGAAAATAAAGAAAAAATAATATTATATTCGGAATGAAATGTCTCGTTAGTTTTTGAAAACGTTTAATGTAATTGCATATTTCTTCTCTATGAAAAAGCTAAGATAAATACTTTTGAGATATGTTTTGAGAGGCACGTTTAACTGTTAAGAATAAACTAAAGATATTAGCCATGTTCACATACTTTGGAATGTAAAGAAAAAATGTGCTTTTCTTTTTATTCCAAAGTCGGAACTATCTGACATATATTTGAACAATTTCATGATTTCGACTAATGTAAACTAATGATATTTACAAACTTATTAGAATTGATTATCTCCAGAATAATATAAAACACTAAGTTCATGGCCCTGTTTATTTAAGGATGAATTTTTCAGAATGAAACTTATGGGCTTTAAAAAATTCATATATTTCGGCACTAGTTTACAGATACAAAAATTAATTTTTCCTGAAAAAAAAAACTTTACTGGAACATAAGTATAGCCTTTACTGAAACATATTACTGTGAATAATTATTCCTGAAGCCAGCATGAGACTTTCAGTTTTGTTTTTGGATTTTTTATTCATTATCTTTAGAGAAGGTAGGAAAGTTATATTTAGACAATATGTTATAAATCATGGCACGTTCTGGGAATTCAGTATGTGGAGATATACACAAATTATATTCATGCAATAATTCTAAATATTAATAAAGTTAAGAGGGATTATCTTCAGATCATTGATCAGGTATTAACTCATGGCACAATGAAAAATATATGATGAAAACAGTTTTCCTTTGTCTTCATATTTATGCTATTTTTCAATTCTTCTTTCTCACCAGTTTCAAGAATAATATAGATTGGTGCATTGTTTAATATAAAATTAAATACTGGTGGGATGTTATCAATTCTTTTTTAACATACTTTGCTGACCAAGTCATGAATGACCCATATTTTCCTTTCATTTTTTCTTGATACTCTCCTTTCCTTTTAATTACATTTTCTAAAAAGAAATTTCCTATTACCCAGTAAAGAAACTCCCATATTAATCAACAAATAAATCCAAAAATTTAAATCGGCCGCAGTTCGTTGCCTCCGTGGCGCTGAAGTTTGTGGCTACCAAGACAAAATTATTTCTTTTCCTCTAAATTATGCTATACAAACAATCCTCATATAGGCTCTTCTTCTTTTACGTGCGCTCCAAAATATGTTTAACAAATTTGCATTTAGAAGTTTCGGTGAATTATTAAGAATTTCTTTTAAAATTAATTAGTTTAGTTACAAATTGCATAAAGGACATTATGCCAGGGTAGTGTAAATCCGTGAAACTTAAAATGTGAGTACTGTTTTTAGATTTGTGATGGAATTTAGTGAAGCAATCTGGAGCGTTATTAAAAATATCAGTGATACTTCATTACTAACCACATCAAAAGCTTCTGGCTGCTCAGTTGCGAATAAACTAGCGCATTCTCATTTTAGCTTCGGGGTTTAACGACCAGCGTGAGCAACTCTGGGTACAATAAACAATCTCCCATCTCTAACTTTGAGATACTGCTTCCGGGGAAGGGAAGAGACAGATCCAGCACAGTAAGACAAACGCACCACACATGCTTCATTCGAACTCGAACCAAGGCCCGGATCAGACGACTACTCCAAAACCTAAGCCTCTGGCAAGGCGGCCACACTGGAATACTTTTTTCCAAGCTGAAGCATTTGAAAGAGGGGGAATCAATGAATTTACATCAATGCTACAGAAATTGCGTAATTTCAGACCGTAGTGCGAGAATGGCTTCGGTAAGATGCTGAAAAAACACGAATAAGAACATTTTCTTGTAAAATGATTCAGTACCTGCTTTGTGTATAGAATTTCTCTGTTTACTGAATTTGAATTTTTTTCTTTTATTTGGATAATAATCTAACTGGAGATAGTGACTGTACAAATGGTAAAACGATGCATGCAAATTTGCCCGTTTTGTGTAATCTGTTAATAACATTTCAGATGATAAATATCAATTAGATTTAACATGGTTTATTGTAGATTGAGGACCTAAATATTTTTCAACATTTTATGTTTTAAATATAATTGAAAGTTATTGGAGCGCTTCTGAGTAACATCTTTGAAACACGTGCTCTGCCAAATTTGACTAAATTTGATTTAATTTATATTTATAATAAACGATATTTTTGCACTTATTCAACCTACATGAATGAAATGAGAGAAATATAACTATTGCTTATTAGAATTCACACAAGCTCAGAAGCTCGTTTCTGAAAACAAATTGTAGGTAAAATCTTTATGTATTCAGATTGTCAAATGTAACATTCGTTCTAACTTATTTTTTGCTTTGTTTTTCAAATCACATGTTTAGAAATTTCAGAATTTTAATGACACAAAGCATCCATTTATTATGTACAATAAGGCTTAATTTCATGGGATTTTACATTTTATTGGTTTTTCACTTACAGAAAACAAAAAAATGTTCAATGTAGCACTCGGATTAAAATTGACACAAATGTGCTTAAAGACATAAACTTGGTCCCGATGTCAGTTGCGTTCTGAAGTAGTATCCCTTTACTTCGAATGTACTTGAAAACTGTTCATCGAAATGAACAAATTGCTTTAACTAAGAATTTTTGGTAGTGATATGTCTGTAGAGTTATGCTAAGTGTCAGCGCAAGAAAATGAAATCGATACCACGTCAAAAGTTACCGAAACGTAAATCTCTCGCCGGCATATTACCCTATGGTCTTTCATATAGTAAACAAATGTCTTCCGACTCGCTTACGTTGCTGCACTATCCACTAAGGCGTAATTTTATTTAATGCGATTAGCGCGCAGAGAGGCATAATGAATTTAACAACGCCTTATTTGTTCCAGTTCTAACGATATTCATTCACTTTCGTTTTACCATGTAACACTGAATCTTATTCTGCAATGGTAATGTACAAAGAAAGTTTAATCTGATATGTTAAATTTTCTTGGTTTCTGTTATGTTTAATTAGAATTATATCACGTGACCACAAAATAGCACAACAAAGACTAATGAATATCTACAATACCCCACATGCAAAACATTCTTAAGAAATATCAATATGCAATAGCAATCTAAACAATAACTTATCTAATTCGCTGGAAATTCTACATACAGGAAAGATGAAAATCTCAGATATATTTTAACAGTGTTCCCATTAATATTTATAAGATTTTCTGGTGCACATGAAAAATGTTGGTCTATTTTCTCACTTTAGTCCAGTTTGAAAGTAAAGTTTAACTTACAGATAGCCACAAAGATAAATCTAGTAGAAACATTCAGACACTCGCCAAGCACAGCAATTGCTCCTTTGGCATTTTGACAATGCTCTAAAAACTGTATCAGGCTAAAATGGTTTGTATCACATAAATTACTTTAAAAAAAGTACAACGGATCACAAACACGAAGCAGTCATGCCTTACAACAAGTATTTTAGTACAGTCAGATTGTCATCGGATAGAAATTTGCACAACTCATGTTCTTTTGGACAGCAAGGGAAGGAGACGACGTATTTATAGAGAAACATTGCTCCTCCAGTAAAAAAAAAGGAATTATATTTCTCGGAGAAACATTTTTTTTTAATTTTCAAAACCACATTTGGACATTTCTCAGTTGCAAACCTCCGTCAAGTTAATTCGGGAAAGGTGCAGCTCAATAAGCCCTCATAATAATACAATGGGAAGGAAACGTCAAAATGCACTGCTAGGGTGTGAATAAATTTATAAGAGCATTGTATCTGTACCTTAAAAAAAGGCCTTCCCAAATCACTGAAGTGGAATAACAATTTTTACTCTTCCTTTCTCTTTCCCTGGAATGTTTACCCTTCCTTTTTCATTCTCCGGATGCTTAACATTGTTTCCTTTTCCCCTAGGTTATGGATGAGGCCTCGGTATGAAAGAAAAGCAACACGTAAAAGAACAAGGAATTAACAACACTCAAATATGAAGCAAGCAGTTTTAGATTATTAACTGCAGAAAATTTTTCTCTTTCAGGATACAATTTGACTGCTAATTTTCAAGCTTTGAGTTGCGTTTAGTATGATATGTAGAGCGTCACACAAATCTTTACTTTCTTTCTCGGGCAGCTAGGTTTTTTTTGTTTTTTCTTTATTGGAGTTTTAACGACCACCATGAGCAACTCAATGGGCTATAAGCAGTCGCCCGTCCCTAATTTAGGGTCACTGGTTCTAGGGAAGGGAGAGAGCCCGTGCCGTAAGACAAACACAACAACCATGTCTCACCGGGATTAGAACCCGTACCGCTTTCGGACGAATGATCAGAGGCCATCGCTTAGACCACTGCGCAGCTAGTTTTGGGTTATTTTCCGAGTTGGTTTGAAACGGACATACATCTTTTGCTTTATGCGACAGTAGAGATCGATACAAAGCAGTTATTTAACTGTGTCCATCCGGAATTATTTTTATAAATTTAACTCTACGTCAAGAAAAGGTTTGGAAACCAGAAAATTACATGTAGTCTCACGAAAAAATATTACGTGCAAACAGCTTAAAATTATGCAAATTATTATAAAAAATGAAACTATTTTAATATTTATAAAAATTGGGCCAATTATTATTATAGATTTCATTAGCGTTGGTAATATGCGGAAATATTGAAATATGTCAGGGACTTTCACTTCGCAGTGCAAAAAAAAAAAAAAAAAAATATGTCATCTCCAACACGGTACTTCTTCCATTCAGGACTGAGCGATAGAGATTAATCTTTCTCAAAAAGTGCAAAGACCGTTAAATTTTAAAACAGTATTTTTTTTTTTTTTTTTGAGAAAACTGGGCATCAATAAAATAAAAAATTACGAAATCCATTTAAAACCATATTATTAAACATCTGTTTAGTTATTAAATTAAAAAAGTGTGTTGAAGCAATCAAAGTTATAAGGATATGTTATATCCGATGATATACACAGCGTCGTTGGCTTTCGTCAAAGCTGCAGCGAAAAAACTCGGTAACTTCCTGTATGGTCAGATCAGTATTCAGCAGGGTGTTCTTACGGTTTATTTTTAAATGTTATATAATAAAATCTTACGTCAGGGAAATTAATTTTCCTATGTACAGTCTTATACGTTTGTAGTTTTCTCGGAACTGGGTGAACTTCAAATTTGCTTTGATACAAAACTAATCTACATTTGGGTACTTTTAAAGTAATTCGACCTGGAATTATCAGGGTAATTTCAAGAATTCTGTTTTGTTTGGTGGTTTGACGACAACTGTGAGAAACTCGATAGGCTATAAGCATCGTCCGTCCCTAATTTAGGACCGCTGGTTCCAGGGAAGATAAAAGAGCAAAAAAACGTAAGACAAATCCACCTCACCGCAATTCGAACCCAGAACCATCTCGGATAAAAGGTCAGCGAATAGACCACTGAGCCACCGGGGCGACTTACGGATTTTGACCAGTCGTTCGTATTATATCGCAGTGTTCTTACAGATCTTGTCAAACACGTAGTGCTGCATTTCGGTACTTCTGATAAGTTTTGTGAAATAAGTTATACTTTCGACAATTTTCGTTAAATGACTGATAATGAGGTTAACTCTTTCTGACAGATGTATTAGAAATTTGAGAATTTAGTGTAGAGTTTGTCAAGTTCGATTTATTTTCGGTGAAATTTTTCCAAGGAATTGTTCAAAAACCATCGACTTCTTACTGTACCGCTCTGATATCCATGCCATGGAAGGACTATTTCTACTTTGTCTACCATTTTAAACCTCACGATTTATCAAGAGAAGAACGCAAAGAAAGATGGTTAGCATATCTTAAGTTTTTCAGGAAATGTCCGTTATTACATAAGAATGCATATTCTGTTTTCAATTTCTTTGTTTATTATGTGGTCCTGTAAGAATTACCAAGAAAAGAACTCAACGAACAAACTGTAGTCGCAGACTTTCTTGCTGAAGAAAAAATTCTCCAAATCGCTGAACTCAATTCTGTCTTTTCAGCATGTTCCGGCATGTTAAACAGTCATACTGCTTGCGAAACTTCACATGGTACGATACGAAGAATACTAATGATATGAATCATTAAACCGTAATAACTGTACATTCTATACCAATAGCGTGGACTAGCAGCGCAATTCAATTTGTTACATATGACATTTAGCACATAATCACACGAAGCAGACACATCGCTCACATAACAGACTAGCAATATGATTGTTGACAGAAATACAACGCCACTTTAACACCTTATACATACGGCATTCTGGCACAATAATGGCAAGTACGATAAAAGATTGATATGTCTGAAGCATTTGAGGCACAAACAAATTTAACTCCACATTTTCTGCATAGCAAGACTGCTTTTTACAGACAGCACATGTACGCCAGGGCGACAGCGTCATGAAACCGCGAGAAGGCTTGTTGTTTGTCTCAGTTGTATACTAGAAACAGGTGTCATTTCAGTGTTTCAGTTCTCCTGAGATAAACAATACACCTTCAAAGCTTGAGTTTTCTCGCATGATATGTGAAAACACTATTCACCACAAACTGTTACATAAATAGTAATGGAAATTGCGTTGCAGCATCAGCAATCATCACCAAGTAACCAATAAGAGACCAGAATGAAAACTTTAGCCTATCACCTCTGGCGTTAATGTGCTGCTGTGCTTTTGGAGAAAGTGCCGTCATGTCATCTTACCTCAATCTCCTGAACACGAAAATGCAAAATAATTATTCGTATTGTGAAATCTCGATACAACGTATTTCTACAACTTACGAATGTTTTACACTTTATCCTGAAAGTCTGCTGTAGAGAAAATTGCCTTAAAATTGGGTTAATAAGAGGAAAAGAAAAACATTATAAAACTTCATCATTGCTGTGCGAAGTAACTATTTCTGTTTTGTTTTTTTTCATCTTCTTCAAAATATAGAATTTTTTTTTTCACATTGTGTAACGGGTATACTTTTTAAACTGGTTACACACACACACACACACCAACACCAATGATAAGGCATTGCTTTATGGATTTTACGAAGGATTAAATAAAGCGGGACCAAAACACAGGAACTAAGAACAAAATAGAGGTTTATCCGAATGACTTCTTTAGATCCACGACTGGAAAAATTTAGAATCTAAAGGCTTAAGTGGGTGTATGGGAGAATAAAAATTTAGCATACTTTTGCCTCTTCCCGTAGGCAGACAACGAGCAAGTATTATCAAGCGAAATAGGATGATTAACGTTACAGATTAGGCAGTTATTTTGATTCAGTAATGATGGTGGGATAACGACTTTTTTGTTCTAAATTTTTACGTTCGTGAAATGCCTTTTTTGAGAACTTTGACTCAGTTTTATAAATATTTTTAAAAAACGATTATTTCACTAAGCATCAAAGATATTGTTTTCTCTTAGTAAGGAATACAACATTTATAAATATATTTGACGGCCCAATGAATAAATGAGCTTTGGTTGGTTGTACATGAATCATTTTATAGGGAAACTATATACTGAACCGGCAAATATTATTTGACGTATTTTTCGAATTTTATGAGTTTTGCTGAAAAAACAAACAACGTGCTGTCTTAAACTTTCTTCAATGTCATTTATATGACGAATATGACAGTAATAAGCACTTATATGTGAAAAACACAAGTTCTGTTTCAATACATTCCATCGAGATTTTACTCTAACCGAAAAATATTCTGGGAATACTATCAACATTTTAGATAGAATGACATATTGGCACTTGAGTAAAATAAATGCAATAAAATGATAAATGAAATAAATTAATTCCATGAACATGAACTTTTTTAAAGCATAACAATGCTTGATCAATATTTTTTCAGTTTCATTTTTTTTAAGAACCACTGTCGTCTAAAATTTGAACTTAACACTATGAACCTGTTTTTGCAAAACTATTGAACTCTCGCTTTTTTTGCGTCTTCAATTAATCAGTGATGACACTAGCTAGAAGCCACATTATCCCATCTTTTATCGAATATATTGCTGGTATTATTTATGACCCATTTTCTGTACCAAAGACGCAAGCTCATCAGTGTTATTGATTTAACTTCATACAGCAAATGACAAAATTTCTTAGAAATCGTACATCATATTGCATCAGTTTTTACTTGAACAGTCCTGTATGACCATAAAATGCATATTTTGGAAATTACTCAGAGTATGAAAATAAGTATGTTCTGGAGAAAATCAAAACTGGTTGGTTGAAAAGAGTTTTTTTTTTTTTTTTTTTGTAGAAGAGGAATGAAACAATAATGAACCTCAGTGCTTCATTTTCGAAACATCTTTCGACTTTAAGCTCATTTTGGTACCGAAAAAGAAGATTTATAAGGAAACATAACATTTATTTTTCTTCTTTAGTAGGAATTATTGCCCTTAGTGTCTGCAAAAGGGGACTCTAAAATAGGCTCTATGGGTACACGTAATTGCAGTACGGAGATCTTTCAAATGTTTGTGATGCAGAACAAAGTTAATAAGTGCTACAGAAGAGGTAATAAAACACCTTTCATTTTATCAATAGGACAAATCATTTGCAGATTCTTAATATGCAGTTCCAATGTAGTACAAAAGGGACGAATTTCAAAACAATGTTTAGTGATGTATTTGTTATTCGTAAAATTTATCGAAAGCAGAATGTTTTGACATATCGATAAAAATAATGTAAAAAAGGACATACATTGGTTTCCCAATTGTGTCTCCAATCTTGTGGGAGTCTGGACACACTACTTGTGGATAATAATAATCCTTGCCGATAATACAAGTTCTACTATATACAGCCATTTAAATTCAACGTTTAAGTACGTTCAATTTAAATGGATGTATATAGTAGAACTTGTATTCCTTGTTATTATTAATTTTTTTTTGCATAAAATATCATTTTTAGTAATCTTCTTGTTTATGAAATTCCAAAACATATAAATGGCATGAAATTCCAAAAGGTATAAAGAATGTACTTCGGGACATTGAGATAAGTGTCTTTTTTAATTCTAAATAGGAAATTTGAAGTAATGTTTGTGATCATGTGATTTTCGTCGCTTTATTTAAGTTTTTATTTTTATTCTTAGTGTTACATAAAATTTTCATACTAGGGGAAAGTTATAGAAATAGAATTCTCTAACTCTTTCAGATTTTTTTTCACAAAATCGTAATCGAATAGTGCAAGAATTGTTCTCAGAAAAATCGGTATTATTATAAAGACAACGATGTGGGCTCTGAAAAAAGTAGATTTGAACACTTAACCTAATAATTAATGAGGAGAAACTTAAAAGTTATTTTTGTATTTGTTAAGTTATTTCAAAATTGCAAACACTTTTCCGTTTTTTTATTAAAGTTGGTCTTTCTTTTCTTGATGTTCATCACTAATTTCAGTTGCAATTCAAAACAATTTTATTGCACTCAGAATAAATAATTTTTATCAACGTTGATCAATTAACCAAGCGTTGATCCCAGAGAAAGCTTTTTAAAATCTTGATTTTTGTTTTGTTCCCCCAGACGTTACAATTTGCGTCATATATTTCAATCGAAGCGCGGTAGCATACAGATGGCTATAAGTTGATGAACTCTCGATTAGGTATTCTGAATTCCATCAGCATTCTCTCGTTTTCGTTATTTTAGGATGAAATGCTTGAACATCAATTATTATTATTTCAAATTATAGAAAATTTTCTCAAAATCTTCAAGTGTCTGATTTTCCAAACAAGCATTTCGTAGCCACCGATGAAAAACAATAACGAGGTATGTAAAATAATTCATTACTTTCTTTAAGTGAAGATGTTTTTCAAGACACATGCAAGTAAATCTTTCGTTAAATAGAACTAACTTAAGTTTGAAATGCCCACTCAATATCAAATTTACTTGAACTCTATTCTCCCTAGTTACTATATCATATTCGTAAGAATTTTTATTCAGATAATTGCATTTTGTATTGTTAAATTACCTCTGTATCCACAGCACATGGGCTTCTAAAAATGCTTAAAGCTGCCCGTAGCTATCATGCTAACCACTTATGCAATTTTCCTGCAAGTACTTGAAAAGACCACAATAAATTGTTTCATCATTTTACAAATTTACGAATACACAAGCACAATGATTTAAAAATCACAGTAATCTAATTAATAGATTTACAATATATATGTCGAAATAATCTGGTAATTTTCACAATCTCTGTGTTCACCAGATAAAAAGTGTGATTGTCGGGCAATTGTCATTGCATCCATGTAAGATAAAAACATTTCATTGAACATTTAATTGAATACTCACGGACAAATAATGCATGCACTAAGATTACGATATCAATTAAAACGTTGAAACATATGAACGCGGTTATCTCTTTAAGGCAGCATCTATATTTGGGGTATGAGAAATGAATGCAGGAAATATCCGTTACACGTGAACGACAAGAAACACAGAGTTGATTTTTCATGGCCCTTGTGTGAAAAAAACAACCAAAATAGATAAAAAGAAAAACTTGTCACAACACGAGTCACTTATAAAAACTGCGGTTTTTATTTTGCTAAACATACAAGTTTAATCAAAACAATTAAATTTCTTGCATGCTTTGGCGATTTGACTAAACGGCTGTCATGTGTAAAATTGCTAATCAGAAATTACTAGATTGATTGTGACTTATTATTTATTTTCTTAACAATGCATTCGTATAATGCTATTTCATTTACAATATCCCCACTTGAAACCTGCTATTTTTCTCATTATTTAGCAATAATTGTTGTCTACATGATGTGGTTCTTCCAGTTGATTAATAGTTCTGGGTTCTCACACTTTCTGAGCACTTCTCGTGGGTAGCTCACCTAACTCTTTAAACCCTCACGCACCAAACAGCGAATAATAATCCACCATGTAGCTAGAAAATGAATTGAAGAATCTAGTTCAATATTAACCCTGTAACTGGCCGAAAAGAATTATTTCGGGGTTCGGAAAAGGGGTTGAAATTAGCTCGAACGAATTTAATCGCACTCTAGCAAGTAGGCCGAAAGCTTCTGGAACGAGTAAACCTGCATATCCGAAAGCGTTGTTTCTGCCTTAGCTTTGTTGTTCAAAGCGATCATTTAAGATGGTAATGGACACTATTCCTTTCTGAATGATTATCTGCTGAAAGGGCAGTAAAAGTGGCAAAGAACATAAGGATGGAGAGAAAAGTGTTATTGGCACTTACTTCTATCCAGTGGCAATATATCCACGACCCAAGGTATCCAGTGGCATACCTTGGGTCATGGAGCAGAGAATAGACTACTAGAAGCGAGCTGTTATTACCAACACACACACACACACACACACACACACACACAGGTACTTCTCAGATGAGAAAGAAAAAGTAACCCGTCGGCAACGCGAACATCTTTGTTTGGGAATCGCAGAAAATTTTGGGTGCGGTTTGGTTCAAGTTCATCGGCCGCTTAAAGGGCTAAACTTGTACAAAAATGCTCTATTAGAGCAATATTTTTTGCATGAAAAATTGGTATGCTTAAGTAGTCACTGGAAAAATCCCTTTTGAGTATACGAATCGTGTGATTTACAAGATTCTGTGCTCAAATTTGAGAAGGAATTTTTTAAAGAGTTAATTATGTGATTGCCCAAATTTCTCTAATAGAATGTGTTAAGGAATTTCAGCTAATCATTCACAGAATCGTTTTTTTTTATACTGCTGCTGACTGCTACTGATACTGTGGTTTCTCTTCACTTGTTTGGGACAGTGGTAAACCTGGTTATTCAGGAGAATAAAATAATTTTGCCTAAAGCACATGATTTGTCAAATCCTATAATGGAATCTATAATCTACATTCAAGACTAGTGCTACTTGGAAATGAAATCCTAGAAACAGTAAAAAGTTTGACGTAGCATACTTTTATTGCATATTTGTGCAAGCGTATAACTTCGCTGGCATTTGTTGCATATTTTTATCAGTTGCATATGAATATTTCTCATATTTACATATTTTGCATATTTTATTGTTACATATTTTATTACATGTTCTTTTATGTGCTTTATACTTTTGATAAGTATATCCTACCATTCTTAGAAACTTTTTCCTATATTTACATACTGTGCATATTTTATTGTTTCATGTTTTACTACATTTTTCTTTTTTTGCGTTTTATACTTTTGTTATGTATTTGCCATACATTGTTTTCAGAAGCATTGAGCTGCTAAAGTATCCCTGGTGTTTAGTTCCCAAAGCAAAATGGTTCAATTTCGGATGCAAAAAATCGGAGATGAACGTTTTTTAATGTGAGTAAGTGTCTTATAATTTCTCCTGAGCAGAACAAAAAAAAAACCACCTGTTCCAGCACGAAATCAGCTGGCTCTGGAGGATTGGAACATAGAAATAATGTCGAATTGCTACGACTCAAAGAACACGCGAATGTTATACAAAATGCAAATCAATCAGGTTTTTTTTTTTTTTGACATATTACATGTTTAGAAAATCAGTCTTGATCATAAACTTTGCTCGATTCTATTCAAAACCTAATTTTGGGAAATTCAGAATGTTTGACCGCTTTGCAGCTTGTTTTGAGTTCTTGGTACCGCTCCCATTGTCTTCATATATGTAAACAAGTCCAGTTTCGGGGACCTTACGACAGACAATTGACCTACACGTGAACCTCAATGGTCTAGAAAACTTTGCTGCGAAATTACGGAGTGCAGTTTTGCACAAAAACTACCGGATTAATGTTATAGAATGGCATGCAGCAACAGCTATGCTGCGTGAGAGTTAATTGGTCTTAGCCATTTTTTTTTTTTTTTTTTTTTTTTTTTTGATTGGAGGTTTAACGACCACCGTGAGCAACTCAATGGGCTATAAGCAGTCGCCCGTCCCTAATTTAGGGTCACTGGTTCCAGGGAAGGGAGAGAGCCAGTGCCGTAAGACAAACACAACATCCATGCCTCACCGGGATTCGAACCCAGACCCCTGACGGGCGAATGATCAGAGGCCAGCGCCTTAGACCACTGCGCCACCGGGGCGGCTGTCTTAGCCATGTGGTAGCTTGCTGGCAAAGAGACTGAAATGGCAGTTTAGCGCAATGAGCTTTTAGGCTCGAGTTTTGAATGAGATGTGTTCATTTTATTTACCTTTTTTTTTTTTTTTTTTGCATGAACTCATCTTTCTTCTGCTAGGAGGGTTAAATTAATTAAAGTGATTGCTCTCACTTTTTACCCACATTTACTGATTTTGTGAAATATGACGAGTTCCTCCTCCTATACTGCATGAAGTTTTGTGTTTCCTTATTTAGATTATGTTAATAACGCACAATTGCTGGTATCATTTATTTTTAATTACCTGTTCTCGGATAAACAAAACAATTACGTATGTTAAGAGTATATTTGATTTTTTTTTAATTTTCAGAAAATTGGAGTGAACTTTTGTCGAAGAAATTTAAACAAAAAGTTGAATGGAACGATGTTCTTTATTCTTTTAGTGTGTAAAAGCAGAATGATCGCATCCGTGACAGTGTACAAAGAGACGAAAGCAGTACACATACATTCACATGCAGAAGTACGGAAAATTTCTGTGGTAAACATTGTACTTGTCGGTTGGTTTGACTGTCATGGAGTCGCCGCGGATCTGAAACTGCGTAAATCAAATCAATATGATCATAAAGAATATAGACTTAGAAACTCGAAAACAGATTTGTTTCCTGTTCCATTTTATGTCTTCTTGCATATAAGATTATGATTGTCCGACACACTGTATTACTTTCACATCGAGAATTTAATTAAACATGCAATTTATGACAGAAGGAAAACAGCTGCTGAAAACTACGAAGTGTCAGACAAGAAAGGCACGTTATGGTAGTGCACGTAATGCCTCAGGGCGGAATGTGCTGTGTAACAGGGATACGATGAAGTGCCCTCGAAGGAAATATATGTACACAGGAAAAGCTTTAAACGAAAAAATCTATCTAGAGCTAGCTCATCTCTAAGCGAATACACCTAAGCAAGAAGCAATTCTTAATTTTTTTATTATTTTGCTTTCTAGAAACGCCCCTGTTTAATTTCTTAATTGATTTTATCCATGCTATTTGCAAGAGAAAATCTTTTACCCTTAACCTACGTGTATTTTGACTAAAGTTTTGACAATGTTTTGTTTTCTTTTCGTCTCACTCATGTTATTAATTCATTTTTAAGCAATGCACATTATGCAAATGCCACATCTTGCAAAGAAAAAGAAAATACGGCTGACTTGTTAGCCAGTAGTAGGTTTTGCTTTGTTAAATGTGATTTATGAACACTTTTCAATGGAAAACCGTATGATGGTATTGCTAAAGACATTAGCAATTTTAGTTGAACTCTGAAATTGTATCAATAGTCATTTGATTTCTACTTGGCTTATTTGTACCTAATTGAATTAATATTAACTTTTTGAAACCAAACTTGTAATAGCATTTACGCGTGTGGTACATTGGAAAAGGTCATTCAGTTTCCTGACTAGGCAATAATTGAGACTGCAGCAAAGGAAATTTCATGTGTTTTGGTTTTCTGATACCCTTTCTCTACACTATTTAAAATCTTGATACTTATTCCAATCAACATATATCAAAGTATCAAATGCAATTATATCACTTTCATACCTTCTTGTCGTTATTATGTTGTAATTAAGTTATGTTAAATTTGGGTGTTGCTGGCAGATCCTGCGGCTTTTATACAAATATTTGTGCAGAACGATTCCCATGACTAATTTTAAACGGTAACGTATATTCCATGTGCTTTTTAACTGAAGAAACATGGAAGCCTCCCTGAACTGAACTTTAAAAGTGCATGCGCATATACGTTTCATGCATATATAGACATATTAACAAACATACACATGCATATATAAAAGAGATATCATCGCATTTTCACAATAAATCTGTGAATTTTAACTTATCTCTTTTTTAAAGTTTCCCTGAATTTAAAGGGTATTTAGTGTTCACTATTGAAAGATCCTGCGGGCATAAAGATGAGACAATTAAGTAAAGACACAGCCAAAAGATCATTTTCAGCTTTACCATGCTTCACATCGTGAATTTCTCTGATGACGTTATTATTACACAACATTGTAAGATATATACATACATTTTAAGGCACACAATCTTTTTATATACCGTAAATGCAAATTGCATGCGACTTTGAGTCATACAGATTGAGGAAGTGTTTGTGATCTTTTCAAGCAATTGTGATTACATGACAGCCAGGGCAACTTCAAGCAAATCTGAAAATGAATTAAATGATTTTCCCCCCATAAAAGTCACGTTCACGGTTTGATTGCATATCTCACTTTCATGTAGCCTTTATTCAGGTTTCAGAACCGGTAATAATACACTTTCCATTCTAATGCAGCCATTTGCACATTACAATATCAAAGGGAGAACACGTGATGATACGATTACGATTAAAATAAATTTGGACCCAGACATCTGATCAGACAATAGTTCTTTTGTAACGGTTATGATGTCAGAAATTACCACGAAACCGATGAAGACAAGCAGGAGAAAACAGACTATAAGCCAAAAGTCAATTGGCACAATGCCAAGTTCGAAATTAAATATCCACGAAGGATAATCGGAAATTTTTATTAGTTTTTGGACACAAACTTTGCATGTGTCAGAAAAATCGGACTGCTCCATCATAAGAGACAGGTAAAAGATAACTGTCATAGGAAGGTAGGTGACAGCAGTTGCAAACGGAAATCCCCAGCCTGCTTCTTTCAGTATGTCTGCTAAGTTACCTCATTAACCACTAAGACAGATTCGATCAGTGAGTTATTTCCTGTACTCCGTTTCCGAGAACGTCTTAAGGTATTAACAGAGCTGGGAGTACAGTGATGATTTCCTGAGAATTACTTATGCTAAGCAGTACCTGAGGGAAATCTTGCAACTGGTAAATGTTACCATATAATTTTATATTATTCGTCAAAAGTTAAGAACATAATTTCAGTGAAAAACATTAAAACGTAAGCATTGTTATTAAGGTGCGTGCATTTACGTCCGGAGGTCACACTATCCACTTTTAAAATTAGAGGTATTACATTGTATTAAACATAGCTCAAATTCGTTAAAAAAAAACGAGTTGATGAGAGCAAGCACTGAAAAATTGTTATTGAAAATAACTTCGTTCATACTTCAGAGTAACAAGATGCATTAAAATTGTCGCACTAAATCCTGCATGCATACTGTATTAAGGAAGCAGTAACACATATCAATATTTCTTTTCACATGAAGTGAACGTTTCGCTCTTCTTGTCATCGAACCACTTTTTGTCCGAATTGATTCAGTTGTGGATGAAAAGACTCACTTTGAGAAAGTATTACCTCATTAATTGCACGTTTATAGAAAAAGTTTCACTGCAAATATGTTATAAGATGAAAATCCTCCGAATACGTGGCGACAGTAAATAAATAAATACATCGCTCTTTTCACGTTCCAGAAACACACAGCAATCGAATTTTTTTTTCAGGGTGGTGGCTGAAAAACAAATTTCGGTTGCTGTGTGTTTCTGGAATGTGGAAAGATCGATGTATTTATTTATTTATGTTATAAGAGTTGGGTTCCTTAACTCATTATTCTCAAAATGTGAGTAAACTTAATCAGTTTCTCAAAAAAATCCATTACTCATGCATATACATTTATCTGAGTTATGTCTCCTGAATAGAAAAAGTCCTTTCATCTTATGATTTGTTTGTTTCCTGATTATATGCTTTATTCTTGACTAGTGGACGCCGCTGCATCTGAAAGGCAGGGACAAAAGTGCATCAGATATCTTTGAGAAAAAATCTTTGTTATGTAGGTATTTGTTCTAATCGATGGGTTTTAAAGCACTATGCTGTTTCAGTCATTGATTATGCTAGTGCCACAGAGTTGCAAAGTCAAATGTTCCCTCAGCAAAATAATTCTGCCTCTTTACTGATAACAGTAACGTAAACGAATAATATACAATCGGTACTGCGAGTATTTGAAATAAAACTCATATAGGTTCTTTATTTCAGAGAGAAGGGTCAAACGTGATTTGTAATGTCCAAATTGGGTCTAAGTCATAAAACTAGACTAAGGATTATATTTGCCGTGCCGGGGTGGCCCTGCGGCCTGAGGCACTGGTTTCTGACAATACATTAAAAATTGGCCAAAGTTAGAGTCGCGGTGTTCTTCTTCTACTTTCTCTGGAATCTGGTGTCCCAAAATTAAGGAATGGCGACCTTTTATAGCCCTCAGTGCTGCTCACGGTGTTTATTAAATCCAGAAACAAGAAAAATTGCGTTTTCAAGCTAAAGTAAATTATCTTCGATGAAGTGAACGTGATATTTTTAAAGATCACCAGATTTTGCAGGACAGTACCACTGAGTAATACCTTACTGAAAAAAGGGCTCAATCAATCGGTCATTTTTTTCTTTTCTTATCTGTTTGTTGTTGTTTAAGGATTTTTTTTTATTCGAGGTTTAACGACCACCGTGATCAGCTCAGTGGGCTGTAAACAGCATCCCGTCCCTAATTTTTGGGACACTGGTTCCAGGGAAGGGAGAGATCCAGCACCGTAAAACAATCACAACATCCATGCCTCACGGGATTCGAACCCCGACGCATTGTGGACGAACGATAAAATGCCATTGCTTAAACAACTGCAAAACTGGGTGACTGTTTCAGGATTAACGACCTAGAGGCGTATCTTCGGCCGTTCTGGATTTAGGGTTACTCTCTCCGAGTGAGGGAACAGAATCAGAACAGTATGGCATAACAACTCCATAGCTTAACAGAAACTTGAACTCTGGCCCAAACTCTAACGAGTAGTCAGCATCCTGTGCCTCTGATCATCCCGCCACAAAAGCGCTGTAAACGCGTTTGAAACAAACTCTTAGAATATTGATATTTAATTAATTAAAATTCTGCGCAGAATATTAGATAAATATTAACCAAATTACTGAATAAGGAAAAACCTTCTTTTTCCGCAATGGTTTTAAGGATCAGTGTGAATAGCTGTGTTTGTGATTTCAAATGATGAAGATGACATAACTAATGTCAGAAATGTAAGACATTCCGTTTGGCTGTCGTCACACATTTGATGTGTGGTATTCGTTAATCTGATCTAACGCAAATGTTGTCACACGTATGGTTACGAACCCGTGGAATAACAATTCTGACAGACTGAACATCGTACAGGAGCTGAAAGTTCAAATGAGTCCAATGCCACAATGATATCACGCCGTCGTCTAATGGTCAAAATCGATGATAGCAGAGATTTCTGACCGTGTCCTTCAATTCACCAACAGGTGAACTGTATTCTGCCGATGCTACAAAAACCCAAATTCCAGAGATGTATTATTGGCAGAACTACCCAATAAAAAAATGTGTCACGGACCTTCTGTTTCTACAAATGAAAACTGATACATGACGTAAATATTGCTTCGAAAATCTATGGAACAAGTCGATATGGGTCACTTGTGTATTGCTTTACACAACCGCGTCACCCCTTCAAGTCACAGTAAACCAGAGGTAACTCTAAGTTATTGCATCACAGTAAGGATTGTTATTGTATGTATTATATCATAAGGCTGCACAAATCACTACAGGAATAGTGTGCTCGTTCGGCAAATAAGTAATCATCTCAAAAAAGGAGGGCTACTCTAAAATGTAAACTTTTCAAACAAGCCGAAAGCGCCGATTAAATTAACATAAAATTGAAGCCAAGGGAACTGCATATTAAAGTTATCGATACATCTCTGTATCAAATATAAAACATCTGTAAACTAACATGGGGAATGTTTTATTCTTTAAAATTTTAAATTTTGATTTCCTCTGCTTTTAATCTTCATTTAAATGGACGAGGAATTCCACGATAGAGAAGGGAGACGTAACGCACAAAGTGCATTTAAAATATTTAAGGCTTAGAGGTAGAACCAATTAGATTCACAAGCTGACGGATTTACTTTTTTCTTTCCAGTCGTGAATATGAAGAAAACCTTTGCGGCTAAATTTTCACAATAATCGACACTCCATTTCCTTGTTACGAACGATATTAAAAATGTACAACGTAATGTGTTTTGCAACTTGATATTTTATGAATGCCTAATAAATGTTGAATTTCAATTGCATAAAAAAGCTCTCTTAAGCTCAGACGTAATACTTTTGTGACAGATTCGTATCATGAGAAAATTTGCATGTATTTTTTTCTTTCTGCGTACACATGGAAAAACAAAGCATAGTGCTATGAATCACTGCAATTCCATGAATACCTGAAAGAAATTGAAAATTGAGAAAATTATTAAATATTTTTGGTAGTTCACAAAAATCATTTTGGGAATTGTAAGAGAAGTATACAAAGATTTTCTTCTTTGCTTTGTAATCACTCCGAAAATAAAAACAATTATGAAGTAAAATTGTGTTGTTTCTAACTTTTCACTGACGATAAGAGCAGTTAACAAATTTACAAATTATAAGAAACAAGAAATTAAATTTCTTTGTCTTTAACTTAAGATACGAAACATTTTAGTGCATATATAGAAATAAAGATAAGCAATTAACAAAAAAAATTTTATAATATTTTTGTTAATTGAAAAAGAGCTACCATATTTTTAATTTTATGAAATTTGTGTTCACCGTGATATGTGCAAACGTGCTTTCACATGAGTATGTTTCTATAAAAATATGGAATGCTTAGTATAAAAATTTCTCTCGAAAAGTCTCAGAAGCCAAAATAATAATTTGTTTAAATTTACATCATTTCTGAAAGCAAAAGCAAATGCTTTTATTTTTTGGAGAATTACTTACTCAAGAATTGGAAACAGTTCTACACTTTTGCTGCTGAAAAAGGAATTAAATTAATTTCACTGAATCTACAAATTCAGGATTTAGGTATCACGAACTAATGCGCACGACGAAATGCATTACCACTTCAGCCGCGGTGATACGAAATCTTCATGGGAAAATGAAAATCACGGAAACAAAGAAAAGTATTATTATCTGGAAATAAGGTCGCAATCTATAAATAAAGAATTTCAAAACGGCAAAATAAAGTTTAAATGTTTTCAGTCGAGCGGTTCCTCTATCATATACTGACTCGTAAATATAGTTTACAGAACATCACAAATGTTTAAAAGCTATTGTTCTCAAGTCTCAACTAAATATACGCTCGGAGCACACACATACACACACATTAATCACATTGAAAAAGAAAAGCTATTTAAGCTTTGTTTAATCTGGAATGTCTACAATGAGCAATTTGTTCTACTTCCACAGTTAGATACGTACATTAAACAAAAGCATATATGGAAAATCATTTTTAAATATACAAAAAATCTTTGGACTGGCGTAAAAGTATAAACAAATAAGACAGTAAACAAAATGAAATGACTCGTTCAAAAAATATAATGTACAATCTCGTATAATAAGACTTAGAAGGGATGACATATTTCATCTCACCTCCATCCCAAAAGAGAAGGGATAGCATTTCACACTTTGGTAAATATACTTCAGTCCTTAGAACAGCAACTCTTGAAATTACGTCACTTATGTATCGGAAAGCAGAATCACTCACACTCTAACCAATCAGCCGAATTGAAAAAATTAAAATAATAATATTAATAACATATATAAATATTTGTTTCAAGATATCTTTGTCCTGAAGGCCATAGTTTGCCTCCTTATTAACTGTCCTTAAATTCCCTCATCAGACACCTGAAAGAATGAAGTAAAATAATTGATTTTTAAACAACAATCAACATTTAATCATCTAACATTTAAAAGTAATTAGAGTTAAGGAAACAGTTCTTAGTTTCAAAGACGTTATATTTTTATAATACAGGTACATGTACACAGTAACAGAGCTTTAAAGGTTAACCATCTTATATATAATTCAAGATTACGTCGAAGACATAAATTCCTGGGGAATTTATCAGATACCTTCTGAATGTGGACTTTCATATATAGGACAGACCCACAGGACTTTAAATTTCCGTGTGAAAGAAACACAAGAACTGCGTACGAAATCGTGAACTGAAGAAGTCGTCTACAGCCCAGTATTGTCCCGAAAACAACCATAAATTTCTGTTTGGAAACGCTACGCTCATTGATAAATTTGATCCAACGATCAAGTTTAATGCATTAGAAGCTTTTCACATATACCGGAACTCTTCACTGCTTGTCAACGACATGACGTCGACTCCATTTCTTTCAAGCGCGTGGAAACAACTCACTAAAACCCGTGACCGTCAGAACTCGGATGATGTCACGATGATTCGTCCTGATGACGCTGAGCCAGAAGTTCAGCGAAACTATAGTCGATGCTAATAACGCTTTTAATTGTGAATAAACGTTGATATTTATTCTTAGTTAACCATATTGTTAGTATATACCGAACTCTCCTGAAAAACTCTCAAAGATTCTTGAAGTAAAAATTTCATTCTCAGAATGCAACGTGACAAGAATAAGCACACTAAACAATAAACATAGCACACTAAACAATAAACATAGCACACTGAACAATAAACATAGCACACTAAACAATAGACATAGCACACTGTAATACATGTATTTCCTCATGTAAACTGCCGTAATCTTCAAGTTTGGAAAGTCACAACATGGCAGTGGGCAAATCTTGCTTGGACGCTTGAACGGGTCTAGTACATTTGCTGGACGATTACTTCACAGAAAGGTCGCTTGATCGAAAATTCCATCAGCGAAAAGTTAGTTTCACAAAAGGGCTACTTGATCATGAATCACTTCACCAAAAATATCGTTTCACCGATGGTTCACTTAATCGGAACCTTTATATCGTCGAAGGTTTGCTGCACTTAAAAGCTCATTTCACCGATGGTTTACTTAATCGGAACCTTTATATCGTCGAAGGTTCGCTGCACTTAAAAGCTCATTTCACCGATGGTTCACTTAATCGGAACCTTTATATCGTCGAAGGTTCGCTGCACTTAAAAGCTCATTTCACCGATGGTTCACTTAATCGGAACCTTTATATCGTCGAAGGTTCGCTGCACTTAAAAGCTCATTTCACCGATGGTTCACTTAATCGGAACCTTTATATCGTCGAAGGTTCGCTGCACTTAAAAGCTCATTTCACCGATGGTTCACTTAATCGGAACCTTTATATCGTCGAAGGTTCGCTGCACTTAAAAGCTCATTTCACCGATGGTTCACTTAATCGGAACCTTTATATCGTCGAAGGTTCGCCGCACTTAAAAGCTCATTTCATCGAAAGATCATTTCACCGGAGGGTCAGTTTATCGAAAACTGTAGATTTTAGGATCTGTTAAAGTGTATTGCAGGTTCGGAAAATTGACGGTTACAGGATGGTATAAAAAATTTGCTTTTGATTTCTTCGCGTCCAGTTCCCTTTGGGTCCGTCTTCTAACTTCTAACATTAATTATAAGGCCGCAGGCTAGAGATTCTAGCAATATTTAAATTGCCGTGCTCGTTTTCGTAAGATTTACGTAATAAGTCAAGTCAGTAATCTTGCGCTTTATCTCATGCACAAAATATTAACTATACGACATTAGTCTGGGTTTCTTTAACAAAATCTAATCCGCCGATCTCATATTCATAAAGTCTACATACGAGCAAATTAATAACACTGCACTTTTACTCGGACATAAAACATTAGTTATAATACCCTAAGCCTGGATCGTTTTAGTTTATTTAAATCCGCCTAGCTGATATTCATAAGGTTAAACATTAATTGCAAGGCCCCTAGGGCTATGGTATTAAAACTAATGTTAGAGATCAGAAGCTTGACTTATGGGGAAGTGGACTCAGTGAAATCAAAAATGAAATTTTTATATGATCTAATGTTTTGGAAGTAAATTTTCTAAACCCCACTAAACTTCAAGATATTTCTTCGACAAAACGTGTTTCTATCAAGTGATCCTTCTGTGAAATGTACCTTTTTATCGGGTGATTTTCGGTGAAGTGATATTTCGGTCAAGTGAGCGATATCTGGCGGGAACGTTCAATGTTACTTCTTCCTTTAACTGGATGTTCCTATGCCAATCTCTCTGCTTAAGAACTTATCTTGAAATCAGTTTCTGAACTACGCTCTGAATATCTTCGATTATTTTCAAACCATATTCTTTCAACGAACTTTTTTCTCTTCTCTCCTTTTTTCTTCAGTTTCATAAATGCAAAATAGCATATCTTAAACACGAAAGTACAATATATGTGTGCAGCTTGATTATTTAACAAAAATTACAATATAAAAAAAACAATGGGGAAGATAATTGCCATGGTTTCCCGGTAAACTTAATACACTTAAAAACTTTCAATACTGTAAAACACAGTACATATTCCATTTACATTAAAGTCATTCGAGACAGACTCTCCTTAAGCTACTGTGTGTTTTGTGCCAGAAAAATTCCACAACGAACATTCTGAGGCTGTTTATTTTATGACGCCCCTTTCTGGCAATTTTCGAATTGTCAATTTATAAAAATTTCTCACCAACTGGATGAAGTTTGGAAATTGCAAGAAGTCAGCGTCATAAAATAAACCGCCTTAGTATGGTTTCAAAATAAATTTGAATTGAGAAAATGCTGGCCATTTCATCTCTCGTACTGCTATATTTGCTTCCTTCTTGGAAATCCTTAAAACATCTAAAATTTGTCAATGAATGAATTCTCAATGGGTGGTGTAGTAGTTAGCATACTCGGGAGCTATTTAGGAGACGCGGATTCGATTTCCGCTCCAGAACGATGAAATTTTCAAATTTTCGGATGCTATCTGACTTAACATCCATTTCACATTTACACCAATAAACGGGTTCACATCTTCCGAATTTGTATTGCACAATGGTGTAATCCCGTATTTCATTCATCGATATTCTGCGCCTCCGGGCAATCACGGGAATGAATTCAAAACCTCCAGTTTCGCTATATATGTATGCCGGTTGCTTTGACTAGCGAATATTGTGATGGTTTTATTCAAATTAATCGGAAACTTGAAACTTGGTCTTTCTGAGTGGTGTAGTGGTTAGCATACTCGGGCGCTATTAGGGAGACGCAGGTTCGATTCCCCCTCCAGAACGACGAAATTTTCAAGTTTTCGTATATTATCTGACTTAACATCCATGTCATATTTACACCAATAAACGGATTCACATCTTTCAAATTTGTATCTAAAATTTGTGTTGTACATATCATCCTGCATCCATGTCCTTCTAGAATTTTGAAAACATCATGTACTGTCGTAACACAAACAAATGAGTTTTCAAATACTGCTTTACAGAATATACCTGATAAATGCAAAAACCCGCTCCAACGTAGTTGTCATATCAGTTTAGACTGATATCCCACTAAACATCAGTGGGTTTCTTTAATTAGACCTTAAATCTACATTATGCATCGCAGAAAAAAGAAATGTCGCAATGCTTCCTTACCTACGTCTTACCGGCTTTGCTGTCAAATGCTGTGTTCTCTTATTCTCCTTGCACAGTAACCTTATGAAAACACAAGTTCGACCTGCGGTGATCACTAACATTCCGTAGTGCATGTAGGTCTACTTTTTTTTTTTTTAGATTGGAGGTTTAACGACCACCGTGAGCAACTCAATGGGCTATAAGCAGTCGCCCGTCCCTAATTTAGGGTCACTGGTTCCAGGGAAGGGAGAGAGCCAGTGCCGTAAGACAAACACAACATCCATGCCTCACCGGGATTCGAACCCGGACCCCGTTCGGACGAATGATCAGAGGCCATCGCTTAGTCCACTGCGCCACCGGGGCGGCAGGTTTGCTTTGGATACTGTCGGACGACTACTGGAGACCCATCTGGCCTTGTAGTGATGTAGACGGTACTCAAAGGGAGAGTCAAATGTGCTTAACGCTGACAGGAAGCATGCCATGAAGATGGATCACAATATTCGACAGCCCTTATGTTGTCACTATTGCGGAAGGGTGATCAGCGACGGAAATTCGACTACAGCTTAAAGTGAGCTGAAGCAACCTATCCTGTACTTAAAATCGATAAAGAGGAACTAGCAATGTACAGAATGAGCCGCGTCCTGGACTCCTGGTATGTATGCACAACAGCTACATCCTGATGTTGGCTCGATGACAACCTTCACTCTGGGCCCTCATAGTTAGCATCCTCTCCGATATCTCGTTACTGTGGTTCCCGTCGAAGATGAGCAAGATTCCTTGCTGAATGGACATCAGACAATTGACACCCTGTTCCCTTAACGATGAACGCTGAATCAGACTGGTGTATCATAACCGCAAACATTGTGGTCGAAGCGAGCCAGCACTGATTTCCCGATTCCAGCCTCCCGCCATAGGGTAGCCCAGGTTCTTGGTTTTGTAAAGTTTTGAGCTGGTATGATACATGGACATCGCCGGCCGTAAATCCTTACCCAGTTAAACTTGACAGTTATGTACTATCGGAAAGATATCATTCCACCACCTTCGAAGTCTAAGAATTTGGACGGCAGCGATGGGGATATGTGTTCATCCTGGTGGACGAAAGCCGAGACAATCATGCGATGTTGGTGAGTGCGTATTACTAGGAGGTGATGAAGACACCGATAACGTGTGCACCACGCCCGCTCGTCTGGCTGGAACGCCATCGAGTGTACTCAATTGAAATCCATTCATTACGCTGTGGCACACCACGGAAAGCCGTCTCTAAAATTGAACAAATAAAATCGTTACAACGACCTGATGAATGGCATGCCACCAACCGTAAGTGTTTGTATCACTGCAAGGGTGACATCCTAAACTTACTAAAAAACACGCCAGAGATTTTAATTTTTGCGTGTACAACCTACAAACTGCTAAAAGCGTTATCGGAGGTATGTGAGCAGATGTTTTTATTTATACGTTCAGTTCGGCGAATGTTTCTGGTACCTCAATATCATTGATTTCGTGTCACAGTTTTCCCTCGACGTCTGATCCCACGGTCAGTCAGAGATCTGGGTATTGCAACACTTTTTTTAAGGGACAATTTCAGTAAATTTCAGAAAGAAGGGGCAGTTTTGGTCTGAAGAAACTTATCCATATGTTCATTTGAAAACATGGCGGTTTTTTGAAGTCAAAGAAAGTAAATTCAAAATGTTGTGTTGTTTTCTTTCGTGCATTACTTCTGCTATACAGTTACGTTTTCTGTATGCTGATTTAGAGAAATGAAAATGTTTAGGTAATTCGGGGATAACAGAAAGGCACTGCTAGTTTTCTCTAAAAAATTTGATATAACAAAGATTATTAATGGTTGCAAGAGTGATCAGACGACCACGTATTTGTCTGCATTTACAACTTTGCCCTTATCGAAAGACACGACATGGCTGTACAAGAATTCGTATGAAGATATATTCTACAAAATACGCTCCTTTCAGTAGGAATATTTACCATAGTCTTTGCTACAAAGTAATAGTAAATAAAATGTCTTTTGGCTTCTTTTTGACAAAAATTGAGGATAGAATTCGATCTAACTATCCAAGAATTTGTATGAAAGACAATCAGAACTCCCTTACTCTTCTGCTTCTGTTTGACTTCACCTACAAAGGATGATTTCATGAGTTTATTCAATGTTTCTCCCGTTTCCTTCACTCAGCAAATTTTCTCAGTGTGTATATTTTGAACAAGTATTTACAGTTTCTTTCTTCGTCGTGTTAAGATTCCGACACAAGAACAGATCGAGGCTGATTCCTTACGGCTATCTGACAACACGAATTAGGACGAATCTCACATGAACCTAAGCTAATATCTCACTGCATGATGGGTCTATATGCATATCGTTACACTGCTTCAGTCGTTGTGTTCCATATTTATTTCGATTTTGAGTGTGGCACGGAATGCCACTCTACATGAGAGTAGTGGGCAACGCACTAGTCATAAAACTTTGCTTGGAGTAAGAACATCGGAGGCAAGTAGTTATCGGTTAGCATGAATAGGTTTGGTGAACCTAACAGGGAAATTTATGTCAGTTTTTGAGAGTTTCAAAAGGAAACTCTCTCAAAAGTAATGAGCTTTCTGAATGTCTTAACCGGTTGAACAGAGCCATCTCTAGTTTGAATTTAGTATAAGTGACAGAATAGAAGAACTTCGTGAGGTGGCCGAAGGAAATGAAATACCATGCGGCACAGTCCACGCTACTTTAGAAGAAGATTTGAAATGTGCCCGTATTACTCGAATTTGTTAATAACATGTCACAAAAGTAACTGCTGATACATTGGAAGACTGCTAATTCGCATAAAAGGAAGAAGGATAATTTTCATAACTCCTAATTGAACAGATCATTCAGTAATAAAAGTATAGCCTCCCTGTTCATCAGATGTAATTCAATATGATATATTCCGCTGACTAAAACTATCAACCAGTCTCTACTAATCGAATATTGGCGACTAGTTTAAAACCTTCTGGCTTCAGTATTTTGCTTTTCTCAGCAAAAAATCAAACATATATTTTTAAATGCATTTATTCTTCAAAGCGAGATAGCATATTAGAGAATTGATATGTATAAGTACGATATACGAAAAGAAACAGGAAAATTACTTGCTGAAGAAAGCCCACTAAGAAACAACATGGATGCTGTTGCACCATTACAGCCGATTCTGGAATGCCTGACAGAATATTTATATTAAATAATTTATGATGGGGCAGAAGAGTTAAACGAAATGACGAGATCATGTCTTCGAGATCAAAAACTCCGTTTGCAAGATGTTTTCAGCCCTGTCTCAACAACTGAGCTGCGCGGACAGAACGTCTCGCTGCAGATTTGTCATCTTGACATATACTTTCACCTTTATAGTACGTCACATCATCTCCCTATTAATTTTTTTTTTTTTGTCTTTGAAGCAAGGTAGGAATTTTTCATCAATTCCAAACAATGTGTGGAACAAACATCACACATCCTTCGAAGAACGCAACGGCCAGTGGATCCATTTTCAACAATCGGGCGCCAATGTGAAAACACAAGTTTGTCCGCGACGGGCACCGAATCCGTGTCCCCTCCTTCACTGCGGAGTAAGGTCGCTCTCTCAACTGAGCTACGCGGACAGAATGTCTCGCTGCAGATTTGTCGTCTTGACACATGTTTTCAGCTCTGTAGTACATCACAAGTACCGACAGTGAAATCCATCCCAAAAGAACCACAATTTCGCTAAACATTACATATACTGACGTTACTCAACACAAGCAGTGATTTTAGTATAAAAATGAATACCTTCAGTTTATTCCATTCTGTTGTACACCATTCTGCGACAGAAGGGTCGTGACCAGATGACCACTCACCTCCCCCATTTTGTTCTTGGCATATTCAATCCTAATTCCTCCTCGATCAGATGAAAACAGGACGTATCCCTGCAGAGCTGTCATTGCATGCGTCGCAAGCCTAATATCCTGAAAGGCAAGAGAGAGAGTACGATGTATAGGCAGAATTTATAAAAAAAGGGCTAAACTTTACTATTTCACGCGACTGAAAAATGAGCTTATACTCATTATGTCACTGACAGATAATTTGGATGTCAGGCAAAGCTAAAGACATGTAGTCCTCACCATTATCATGTATACACTGTCCTACGATTAATACCAAGTCAGCTGACTACTGATTGTGAACTAGGTCCTACGCAAGCACCACACCTCATAGACCAAACTATAGAAATGCTGATATGGCCATGATAAGATAATAACACGATTTTGTATGAAAGATGCCTCGACGATAGATTAAATTAATATTTAG
Source organism: Macrothele yani (assembly GCA_039090855.1). NCBI lineage: Eukaryota > Metazoa > Arthropoda > Arachnida > Araneae > Macrothelidae > Macrothele > Macrothele yani. Next base: position 85,296,595 of record CM076998.1, on the reverse strand, counting down.
AGTGAGTTTATAGCTGCTCCATATGTAACATTTCAGCTGCGTTGAAGATGTCTAGGTAAAAGGTTAGGGATGCGATATGCAAATGGAGTGGCCTAGACCTGAATCGCCCAGCAAAGGAACCGCTAAACCTCCGAAGCTAACGGAACGTGACAGGAGAGACCTGCAGAAGACTGTCTGCTCAGAACGCAAATCAACATTGTCTCGAATCATGCGAATTCTATCTGAGACAACTGGGGTTGATGTTAGCATCAGCATAGTACACATGACTTTCCACGATATGAATTACCATGATCCGCTGGGGTTGATATCATCATCAGCATAGTACACTGGACTTTGCACGATGTGAATTACCATGATCCGTTGGGGTTGATATCATCATCAGCATGGTGCACAAGACTTTGCACGATGTGAATTACCATGATCCACTGAGGTTGATGTTAGCATCAGCATAGTACACAGGACTTTGCACGATATGGATTACCATGATCCACTGAGGTTGATGTTAGCATCAGCATAGTACACAGGACTTTGCACGATATGGATTACCATGATCCACTGGGGTTAATGTTAGCATCAGCATAGTGCACAGGACTTTGCACGATATGAATTACCATGATCCACTGGGGTTGATGTTAGCATCAGCATAGTACACAGGACTTTGCACAATATGAATTATCATAATCCACTGGGGTTGATGTTAGCATCAGCATAGTACACAGGACTTTGCACAATATGAATTATCATGATCCACTGGGGTTGATGTTAGCATCAGCATAATGCACAAGACTTTGCACAATGTGAATCACCATGATCCACTGAGGTTGATGTTAGCATCAGCATAGTACACAGGACTTTGCACGATATGAATTACCATGATCCACTGGGGTTAATGTTAGCATCAGCATAGTGCACAGGACTTTGCACACTATGAATTATCATGATGGAGTAGCCATCCAAAAGCCGCTAATCATTTCGATAAACCCTTTTGCGACCATAGGGCCCAAAGTGTCCTTACATGCAAACAACCACAAGCGCCAAAGTCGCCTGGATAGCTTGAGTATGATTTTCGACACCTCACGTTCTTTGAATTTGCACCGCGCCCGAGGGATTAGCAGAAGTCGCCCTCAGTTGTCATTGTTGCCGCTAAACATAGGAGTGGACCAGGAGTTGGTTTGTCCTGGGGTTATATCATTCAACTTTCTAACATAGCTCAGAACTCTTGCTTTGTTGATCGTGTTTCGTTTGTCAATGACATCTTGCATTTCCCCAAAGGCGGTGTTCATGACGATACATTTTCGTAAAAACTCTTTCATTTTGCTCAATCCAAATAAACAGATTGAGAGCATATTTTTTACAAGAACAAGAAACGAGTAAAGCAAACAAAATTTTCCAGCCGTTACCACTCCCTCCTGTCTGCCTAAAGCTGTCAGTAGAATAATGCACTGATTGCCCCAGGGAAATGTCCGAACGTCAGTGTATGTCAAGCCTAAAGATCGGAAGTTTCGAGTAGTGACTCCAGCACTAATCCTTCTTGTGCTATTGCAGAAGGGCGAGAGAATGAAATTCGGAAACGAGACAGCAGCCATTTTCGGGCGTTATCTTTTTCTCAATGACAAAACATTTTAGGATCGTGGTCCTTAAAGGGTTACTGCCAGAAGCAGATTCTCGTGGTGGAAGAAGCATCTATCTTGGACTGTAGATCGGTGGAAGGCTGTGCTTTGGACTGATCGGCCACGCCACCAAACAATGTATCAGACCAATGGTCGTTCTGGGTGTGGTGGAGGCCAGGAGAAATATACATTTCAGATTTGATCGCCTCAATAGTGGAGTTTGTGGGAAGCAGCCTGATGGGATGCAGCTGTTTTTCGAAGTTCGGCTTGGGAACATGAGTCGTTTTTGTAGAAAGTAGTGAATTATGAGCTCTACCTAAATGTACTGGACAGTTATGCACTACCAACGTTGTAGCAGTACACTGCAGAAGGTACGTACCTCTATTTGCAGAACAACGCACCATGTCGTACTGCTTGCGTTGTTACAGATTAGTTTTGGGACTTTGGCTTCGAAAAGTTTCATTGACCATCCCAGAGTCCTAATATGAAAACTATAGAGGATGTCCGGGACGAACTGGATCATCGAGTGCGTGGAAAAAGAGATCGTCCGACAGATAAAGCTGAACTAGTCACTACTTTGAAGGCCGAAAAGCGGAACACATCGGTTGACGTACGTGAAAAACTGGTGGAGAGTTTTCTACTAAGACTAATAAGGACCACAGGTTTCCGCCTACAAATATTAAATATAAGATCATTTGCAGACATGCATGCGAGAAACGTATGCAACCTTGAATGTGCGTGCCCGCATCACCATAATAATGCTCCTGTGTCGTGCGCGTCACGGAAAGCAAGCCGACAGGTGGCGCAGTGGTCTTATCGCTGGCTTCTGATCATTCGTCAGAGATGGGGTCGGGTTCAAATCCCAGTGAGGCATGGATGCTGTGTTAGTCTTACGCCACAGTCTCTCTCCCTTCACTGGAACTAGCGGCCCTAAATTAGGGACGATTGACTGCTTATAGCCCATCGAATTGCACACGGTTAAAGTTAAACCCTCAAACAAACACGAAGTATCTATCTTGGACTGTAGATCAGTGATCATTTGCAGACATGCATGTCTGCTTCCGTTCTTCAGTGTCTCAAAAGTTTCTGGCAACAAATGCATGTCCCTCTCCCGATTTATAAATTGCTTCGCTACCTATGCTGGAATGGGTAAATTACTTTTCATACGGATAATAAAGCTTTTTAAGGGGTGTCAAATTGTTTTGCCAAAATCTCTCTCCTCTTCATTACATTGCTTTTGAAATCGGTTCATGGCTGCAGTTAGAGCTATGGAAACAGAAGCAGCGAAAAGGCAAAGGAAAGAAGCTCGTTAACACCTTTTGGAAAGTTGAATAAAATATTTTAGGAAGAGGTACTATGAATTTTTATTTGGTATATTTACTCTATGTAATGAATTAGAGCTATGGAAACTGAAGCAGTGAAAAGGCAGAGAAAAGACACGTGTTGAAAAAGGTGAATAATACATTTTATAAAGAGCTGCTATGATTTTTAATTGGTATATTCAATTTATGTAATGAGTAAGCGTTCTACCTTTCCCGCATGCTTTCGGTGTACATTGTTCAAGAAGTATGGCGTACTTTGCACAGATTTCTTCATCTGAGCAGCTGACTTAGCGCATTCATCTGAGAGACCGATCCAAAGCGTGGGGGTTTTCACTACCAGTGCGCAGATGCCATGTAATGTTCTTCGATTTTGACTATGTAAATATGTGAAAATGTCAGTTTAACCGGAACATTCACATTACGTGAAACCTGATGGACTATCGTAGCTAGTTCATTTTAGTTGAAACCCCGGAATAATTTAACCTTTAAAGTTCTCAACTAAGCACACAGAATGTCACTTTTAAAATACATCTAGAGATTCAGGGAAAAATATTTACTTACAGTTTAATATTTTTATTCTATCTCAGGTATGCAATTGAATCACAACGAATACACTCCAGTAGCCACTAACCTCTTCAATAGCTAAACAACACAATGGTGGTAACATTCAACAATTTCCAAATCACATTAACTTGAAAATGACTGAAATCCTTAATAATTAAACAAAAGTGATCATCGGAGTGAAAGAGCTCAACAGCAACATAAAACTAACCACACCAAATCATTTTCGTGATCTAGCCTAACGAAAATCAACTACACAGCGCGTAAATCAGCCTCGCAGCTGGTAAGCCAGTCAGATAGCGAACATACATGCAATGCAACCTTCTTAAAGAGAAGTCATCGCTCTTTAAACGTTTGTTATAAGTAAGTCACGATAAAAATTCTCATCGGACGCCACCGGTAATCAAACCCAGCGTCTTCCAGTTACACGACGGACATGCTACCACTGCACCAGAGCGGCCTCGAATTCTCCAGGCTCACATACGACTAACTGCAAAACCTGATTCTTCCATTTACGTGCCGCACATGCTACCACTGCACTACAGCGGCCTCGAATTCTCCAGACTCACGTATGACTAACTGCCATACTCAGGACGACCGCTGTGGTGCAGTGGTAGCATGTCCGGCGCGTAACTGAAAGACCCTGGGTTCGATTCCCGGTGGCGACCGATGAAAATTTTCCGTGACTCGCTTATAAAAAACCTGGAAAGAACGATGACTTCTGTCTGATGTTCCTAATCCACTTCAAATGTGTGTATTAACAACCTTCTTATCTTATCTTTTTACGTACATCATGCAACCTCCGACCTCATTTGTCGTTGCCGAAAGACATTCGGCTGAGAGAGAAATTGTAAACGTTAAGTTTGAAACTGCTTTAGGGGGAACGAACGCAAATTTACATAGATATGAGAACTAAAACGGAGTGTTGACTAAAAGGACTAAAGGCGTGTTACTACTAAAAGAACTAAAAGAAGTGTTACGTTACAGTCAACAATTCTTTCTCCTTTTTCACATATTATTACTGCATTCAACTTTGAATGAGAAGACTTTGCGTTTTTCATTAAAAGTTTTTCAATGGAAAGGCATTGAGTCTTCCATTGAAAATTGATTGTAATAGACGGCCTAGTTGAAATAATTGAAACAAAACAAATCAAGGAAGTGTATTAAACGCGAATGTTCATTCATTTGAACATTTACCGGTAAATGGAGTATTTCCCAGTAGATGGTGATTTACGAGATAAAATTCTCATATGTGGTGTGCATCTCAGGACAAAAATAGCGTTTCGTTCCTGCTGTTTCAAGGAAGACAGTTTTTTTTTTTTATCAACAGACTTTCTAGGATTTCTCGCGTCGTATCTAAATAGCTGTTTTCAAACAGAATAAATGCAAATGTCTGCGCTGTGCAAATTAAAAATATGAAAAAAACTAATAAACCACGTAAATCCAAATACGCATAAACTCTTCAAAACAAGAACTGTACGTATAAGTATACATAGTCTATTCAAAAGCATAGCAAATCAAGAATAAAACAAACCATTTGATGATTTGTTCGTACAATCAAATCAAGAGTGAGGTCATATACTCACGGCTGCAGAGTGAGTAATTTAGACCAATGCTGTTCTAAATTACTTACTCTGGGAGAATACCAACATTGTGATATACTAAAGTGCACCACTGTGAACTTGTGCAAATTATATTAACAGTAGAAATCGTTTTTACCTGATATTCAACAAATGCTACAGGCGCACCTCCTTTATTATGCATGCGGAGTCGACAAAACCCAGGAAAGCTGAAAACAAAAATTCATTTTCAGAGTAATTCATGTATTTTCATGTTAATGAAATGAAAATGGCAGAAAATCATAAATCATGTACATTCTTTCAAGACACACACACACACACACACACACACACACACACACACACAGCAAAAGAATTCAGCATCACGAGCTCATTCCTAAAAGTTCAACTGTCACTGGATCCATTTCGGAACAATTGTGAAAGAGGATTGTTCGTATCACGCCTTAGTACAAAAATGTGGAAAGGTTGCTTCTTCATGATAACGTACCCGCACACAGAGTAATCAGTGCACAGCAGTTTTTGGCAAGAACACAAGTGTGTGTACTCACCCAAATTCCCTTATTCTCTAGATTTTTCGCCGTGCGACTACTTTCTATTCAATAAATTAAAGCTGACTTTAAAAGGAAACTTTTTCAAAACATTGAAGACATGCAAAGAACTGTGACATCAGGTCTTCACTCTATACCAAAAGATGACCTCTGCAAGTCCTTCCTTTCGCTAGCTGGTCGTGTTACTTCTTGTATTATAGTCATTTGCAAAAGTCTAAGACCACATGTCAATTTATTGAAAATTAAGATTTTCAAAGAAACAACTAATTATTAGTCAGAGATATTTTAAAACATGACACCCCTAATTAATACTTACATTCTTTAGAACACAAAAAGACCGAAATCAGTACTTTGTGTGGCCACCTTTGTTTTTTATAACGGACAGAATACGATGTGGCATACTTTCAACGAGGGATTTCCAGTAGTCACTTGAAATGTCTTTACACCACACGTACTTTATGGCGTCAATCAAAGCTTGGTAACTTGATGGCTCTTCTTCTGTTACCTTGTCTTTTAAAAAGGTCCACAGATTTTCGATGTGGTTAAGGTCGGTCCAAATTTTAGATGGGCCAGTCATGCACAATTATTTTTTCCTCTGCAGGTAGTCCTTTGCTGTCTTTGTTCTGTTGCATGGAGCACCATCATGCATAAAGATTGCGCATCTGTGCACTTGCACATGAGTTAACAGTTTCTCACGTAACATTTCCCCATAAAAAGGACCAGTCATAGAAGTGCCTGTCGGCAAAAAGGATAATGAAGCAGAACCGGATGCTGACATAGCACCCCATATCATCTGACCAGGCTGGATATCTCACGATGTATTGTTCATGTAACCTTTTGTTTTGGTCATCGAACATGAGCTTCACGTGTTTCAAATTGACACACAGTTGATTCATCGTCAAAAAAGATCTAGGCTCCAATTTTCAGCAGTCTACGATTGATGACGCTTCGCAAACTGGAGTCTCTTCTTTTTCATGGCAGAGTTAAGTCTAGGATTATGAGCAAGCTTATAAGACTTAAATTCAATATCTTTGCTAAGACGTCGGAAAGCAATGCAGATACTAATATCAGACCCATTTGAATGTAGAAAGGCCTTGGTTTTCTTGCACGAACTCCTCGGAGAACGCATAACTATTAGCCTAATGGTGTTATTATCACGTGAGATTGCTTTCCTTGGACGTCCACTTCTCCTTCGGTCGCTAAATTCACCTGTATCTCATTATTTCATGATCGCATCAAGAATAGCAGTCTATCTGCTTATGTGATGTTCGGAGTACCTTCATGTTATAAAGTCACACCCTCTGATTAACATTTAATGACACTTTTTTGCCAATTTTTCGCTGTATAGACAATACGTACAAAACCTCTCAGCATGAAAACCAGAAGCGGACTGACGCTTGCACACTTCCCTCAACTCCATCAACAGCTGCCGTTGTTGGATGATGCAACAAAGACAGGAAGTTGAGTAATACAGACAGTAGCTGACGCAATCGACAGAAATCACCTTATATCAACAGGTGGTCTTAAACTTCTGCAAATGATTGTAAATCAGGAGAAATGTACCTCCAATAAAATGTATTCACGTAAGTTTTCCTGCTTTTTCATTTCTTTTTAAATTCAGTCTCATTATTTAATTGCCGTACTGTATAAATTACTGTAATCACTCGAAAATTATTCACTCATAATTTTTCAATAATTTCTATTCTTCATTATCACTGACTCTGGTGAACGTCGAAACATGCTTACGTGGTAATTAATTTTCTGTGCTCTTAAAAGTACTAATTCTCATTCCAGTTTTTAAATCTTATTTGGTGAATAACGCGTGCTTATTTTTTAATTCCTGCTCGATAAATCTCTATCTGAACAAATCAACTTGATTAATTCTTACAAAACGCAGATGTATGAAAGAAGTGTGTATTAAATAGTGTCAAGTTTAGCGATATTCCTACTCTACTGTTGATGTCAAATTAAACACAAAGCCTTTTGCAAACGTGTCACACTCTTACAACCAATTCAGTTTATTTATGCGGCCGGAAATGTTCGTTCTTAAGAAAGCCTGCACATCCTTGTCGAATTTGTAGACAAGTAATTCATCCTGCTGAGTACATTCACCACTTTAACGATTGATTCGCTGGGATTAGTACTTGTCAGTTTTACAACGGCGTTCTTAATTTTCACCGAACGAACTTGTTAAACTCACTTAATATTTCCAGAAGAACAAATGAATTTTGTATGTGTCGAAATTAATGCTTCACGACTGGACGCACTTCGTGAAGAATTCATTTACAGTTTTCATTCAAGCGAAATACCAGTTTTTTTCCCAGACGGCACCTTTCTGGAACCTTTTGAAAGCATAGCAGTTTCAATTACCACTAAATCACCTATTGGCGAATAGTGACGATAATGTCGCACTTTATAATGTTGCATCATTTTCGAGATAAGTACTGATTGTGTTAAGATGAGTATCAGCTACACCTCATCGTCTTTCCAAGGGCTTCCAAAAGGGATAATCCTATTGGCAGCTATTTTTCAAGCCCTGTTAACCGGAATACACGCGTTCCATGATATAGAGAAATACTATAAGTATACAGTAACTGCTAGTTAAAAGATTCACTAGTAATAAGACTCAGCCGTTTATGAGCTTTTCTGGCTAAGAGTAGGAAACCGAAACGTATATTTAGGTAAATAAATGTCTTCACATAAAAACACATCTTTTTGAAAATTTTGTATATAAATACATAGTTTCCAAAATTCCGTAATAAATACATAAATTTGCATGCTTCCACCATTTTAAAAGCTTTTTTAGTATAAATAAACCCAAAGTAAAAATTAAGCGAAAAAAAAAGGAAAAGAAAATGAAGAATATTGTAACGAGGGTATGAAAATAATGCCCCTCTTCCACTCCACGAGAACTAGCTTCATTGGCGCCAGCATGTTGGCGAATGACCTCTTGTCTTCCAGCTCGGAGAAGCGAAACCGGAAGTTCTCCGCACACACGATAGCTTAGGTCTCAAATCCGAGGGATAGGTCTTAAACACGGAGAGTATATATACGCCACTCGCGTTATTGTCGTCGTTGTTGATGCGGTTCTGTTTAACTGCTGCAGTCAACATGTTCTTTCTACAATATTATTCAACTCCCATATTAAGTGCGGCTGTAAAGCGCACTGAGTTCACTATTTCTAGGAGCTGTATAAATGTACAAAAGGAACTTCTGTGTTGAGTTTTAACTAGTGTTCTGCCTCTTCATCTTTTTGAGAGTGAAAAAACGATCCTTTGAGTCTAAAGCCCAAGAAAAGTAAAAAAATGTAACACCATCCCATCAAAAAACCTACAGTGCATGTAACATCTGTGGCATTATTGTCCACAAGGAAAATAAGTCAAAACCAAACACAGAACAGACGTCCACTGCAACTCCAGATATTTTTTTCAAGTGTATAGCTGTAATTAAATAAGTTGAGTACCAACATTAACTTTTCATCACAGAAAATAACTAGTTACATTACGGTTGAAGAAAATGTATTTTTATATTTTAGCTAACATTTCTTTTTTTTTAGTAAATATCTTTTTATTTTTAACAAATATTTTTTTCTATTTTGAGCAAATAGTTTTGAAATTATTAGCACAAAAAATAAATATTTTTCTGTTTTAGACCCTAAAAATCCGTTTCCTAGTTATAAGCAAATAAGGCTCCCTGGTTATAAGACTCTCAACGGTTTATAAGGTTCGCTGAACATAAGACTCGGCTTCTTATAAGGCCCAGTGGTTATAAAACTGATCCCTCATAAGTTTCATTGCTAATAAGACTCGATCGCTTATAAAGTTCGCTGGATATAAGACTCAGACACTTATAAGGCTCAGTGTTTGCAAAACTGAGCCGCTCATAATGTTAATCGGTAATAAGACTGCGCCGCTTACAAGGCTCTCTGGTGCACTGAATCGCTTATGTATATGAAAACTGGAGATTTCAATTTAAATTGAGCTTTTACATGCGAACATGACTGATATTGCTTATCAGCGAGGTAAGGATTATGACATAATATGCGTCATTCCTTACCTAGCAGGTAGGTGGTTATGTGATGATATTCATCATTCTTTACCCGGGAGGTAAGGATTATGCTGTAATATCCGTCATTTCTAACTTAGCAGGTAAGGATGCTGTTCGTTATTACTCACCAATTTGTCATTCCTTACCTAACAGGTAAGGATCATGCCATGATATTAGTCATTCCTTTCCTATGAGGTAAGAATATTAAGCCCGTGTTACAATGCCTGGCAGCGTAAAGTTTGGTTTCAGGAACATGGCAGTGAAATGTATATACTCCACTGGCTGCCTGAATCATTGAATCGCAATCCAATTGAACACGTTCCGGAACGACTTCAAAAACAGATGTGATGCTGCGATACGTCTACGGTAAGAGTGCAGGTATTATAGGACACATTGTGGAACGCATGGGTAGCACTACCATAGGACACTTGGCAACATTTTGTGGCGTCCATGCCAAGATTTGTACGAGCTGTATTGCGAACAAAAGGTGCCCCCACGAGGTATTAGGTATGTGTTGCCGATGGAAAGCCAACTCAGTGTGCATATGTACAAATACCTCACAATAGGTTGTAGTCTAACTTACCTGCACTTCGTATTCTCGCAATTTTGTACTATTTCTTTTCTATGAATCTATTTCTTTTCTCAATATTCATCGTCTTTGAAATATTTGTCGACGTTTCATTAACTACAAAGAGTCTCAGCCAAAATTACATAGAAACGAGGCTTATTTCAGAGTTCAAAGCATTCCCTTGGGAATATAGGCTTCAGTAAATCTATCTTTTGCTCTAACGTTTTGTTCACTTCCCGGTGTTTCACATGTGACGTGCCTGCTCCGCAGGACGCACACGAGATAAAGGCAGATAGCAGTGAGACACATGCCAGTGTAGTATAGTGTATAGCACTCAGCACTCGGAGCTCCGGAGCCGAGAGTAGGGGGTTTGAATCCCGCCCCTGGCATAAAAGTGATGGAGAAATTTACTTCGTTATACACATTCACAATTAACCTGCCATTACTGGTTCTTTTACAAGCCTCTGCCTATTCCCCGCACTTGTCTCCGACAGACTGTCATCTGTTTTGTCGCCTGGACCACTTCTTGTCCAGGAAACAGTTCGCGACAGACAAAGAGGCTCGACGTGCAGTTGATGACTTTTGGGGGACCCAGCACAAGACTTTTTCGTTCCGGGATCATGGCCTTGCCGGACAGATGGCAACTATGTGTCGATGCCGAGGGGGATTATTTTGCCTAGGCAAGTTTCCTACTTTTCTGTTCTCGCCGTCCAGGTGTGCTAGCCCATTGTAGGACATTTCATTTGCACCTACCCAATATATTTCATTAAGAAAAGTGGCCAAATCCAGGCACAACGTTTCGAATTCAAGGTAATACCGTCTTTAATAACCTAACTTTCGTCATTTAGTAGTTCGAGCAAATACAATATGTAGAAGTAAAACTCCATGAAGGGAGATGAAATCGTTCTCCTTTGAATTATTTTCCTTTTTCTGAATAAAAAAAATGACACCACTAAAGAAAAGCCTAATAAACAGCAAGTTGCATCCAGTTTCATGAAGAGAGAAATGCTTTGAAATTACCTTCCAAATAAGTCCTTGAGTTCTTGCTCGGACACAAACTGGCCTAGATTAGCAACAAATAGAGTGGAGCATGGTAGGGTCCCAGAGGCTGATGACGTTGATCCCACCGGACTGGCCAAAGCTGGACTTGCCACCAGGTGGGGCGGAGGTAGTGTCGCATGGAGGGCTGCACTGCCCGCTAGGGCTGCATGCGATAAAGGATGAGGCATTGTCAGAGGTGGCTGGAAAGTAAACTAAATAAATGAATAAAACAAAAATAAAATAGCTGTCATATGAATTAACATTAAATCTATGAAGACTGATCGGGAAAGTTTTTCAATTACATGCAAATTATATCAAAAATTTACTCAAAAGATATATCAAAACTGTAAGGATTGTTTAAATGAATGTAATAAAGTTTCACCTTCAATCGGCTGGAACGAAATAACCCGGTGTTAGGTAAATGGGCCGAAATCAGCTCGAGCTGATATATTCGCTGTCTAAGAAGTGGCCCGAACCAAGGCCGTCTAGATAATGGAAGGCCATGATATTAGATAGGTGTATTCTGTCTCTTAGTGACGTCACATGGAAACCAAGGCTTCCGATTGGTGTTCAACGATATCGCGTATGACAACAAACTCGACACCTATGCATCAGTCCGTGCAACATGGGTGTTACGTAACAAACGTGAGAAACTTATCTCTCTAATGTCATGGCCTTGTGCTTTCTAGACGGCTTTGCCCAAACGCGGCTGAAACAAGTAAGCCTACATATCAAAAAGCGTTGCTTTTCCCTTAACTTTGTTATTCAAACTGCTCTATTAGGACAGTGATTAACACTAATCCTTTCTGATTTATTACTTGCTAAAAGGCTATAATATGGGGACGAACCTAAGAAAGGAAAGAGCAAATTATTGCTTCTCTTGCTTCTACCCAGTGGCATGTGGTCGTGACAGGGGGACTAGCCCTTTCCCATCGTGCTGGGGGTCATGGAGTAGAGAATAAAGAAATAGAAGTGACTGACTTCTTCCACATCAGGCTTATGGTCTGTACTGCTGAGATGAGAAAGAGAAATAATCTGTTTTGCCGTAGCGTTTGTAAATCCCTGCTGTTATGTAAAAATTTCTATTTCTCGATTGCAGAAATGTTTTTGGCACCATTTGGTTCGGGTAAATCGGCCACCTAAATGGTTGCAGAACACTTCTTTTATTCATACCCTGGATAACAGATGCACTAGCTTTTCCACAATGTACCCTTCTATCAGAATTGACATTAACTATTGAGAGAAAAACGCATGCGCTGTGCCAGAGAAAAACATCTTAGGCCGTGTGCACAGCAACTCGTAAACTGATTGCGGCACTTTGTAGTCGGAATGAAAGTATTTCCCACGCAGTGCCTCTTTGATACAGGCAGAACGATGGAAAACCCTTGGAGTAAAGTTTGGGAAGTGACAGGGAATGGATCGCACTGAACAGCATTGTTTCTGAACGGAAGGAATCGCTTCACAGTAAAAGCGAGATGCTCGCCAAAAGCGTACTTTATGAAAATAATCACAATGTCGACCAAAAATTGCTTTTACTGTAATATAGAGCGTACGTATAGTGAAGCTATCTTCGAGAAAAGATGCGGTTTCGACTTTTCGCGGGTTACAGTGAAGTCCTTTGAGTTTTGCTGTAAAATGTTTTGGTCTCTTTGATGTTTTGCGTTTGTGTATACACAGTCGTATCAGAATAATATGACCATCCCCGGAATCACAGTGTACCAGCCCAGGGGCTTTACAAAGTGCACTTGACAAGGTCGACTGCACAGAGATATAAGCGGCCGGGCAGGATAGATGAGCCATAGCGCGTGACGTGAGCACAATGGCCAGAGGTAGTCATCTGATGGACGTTCAAAAATGAATGAAAATCGGCCACCGTGCCACTAGTGGAAGCATCTCAGAAACAGCAGACTTCGTGGACTGTGTGTTAGCTGCTGTAGTAAGAGTGTACCAAGAATGGACCGATGGTAGACCGAGTTCGTCCAGATGTCATAACTGTAGAGCCCCAGAGGCCATCGATGCCAGAGGAGAATGTCGCCTCCATCGACTGGTGAAGGGCAATCGACGCGCAACAGTGCAGCAACTGTCCACTCAAACAAACGCTGGGGAACCCAGGTACGTGTCCCTGATAACAGTGGAGCGAACCCTGTTACGCATTTGTTTCCGGAGTCGACGCTGCGGCAAGGTGCCCATCTTAGCCCAGGTCCATCGACAACAACGCCTGCAGATTGCGTGGGTGTACCGTCATTGGACAATGGAAGAGTGGAAAAAGGTTGCCTTCTCCGACGAATCAAGGTTTCTACTTTTTGCTCCACAAAAGTGACGGGTGGTGGCTGGTACGTCGTGAGACACACTAGAACCAACACACAGACATGCTCGTTGGACAAGTACAGGCCGGCGATAGCAGTGTTCATGTTTGGGGAAGTTTTCATGGTACGACCTGGGACCGCTGGTACCACTGGATGGGTTCCTGAACGCCAATAGCTACCTGCCCATCCTCGTTGACCACGTGCATCTCTTCATGTTGGACGTTTACCCCGGTGGTGATGATGTGTACTAGAAGGACAGTACTTCGTGTCACGTCGCTAAGGTGGTGCGTCACGGGTTCCAGCGACAAGTAAGCAACGTCTCCGTTCTGCTTTGGCCAGCGAAATAACCGGACCACATTCCCATGGAGCACTTGTGGGACTATTTTGATCGACAGGCTCGATCTACGGACCCACAACCAGGTCATCTTCGGGACCTCCGTACTCTGCTGTAGTCCGAATGGACACTTGTCCCTCAGGCAACCTAACAGTGCCTTATTGCGTTCATGTCACGTCATCTCGCCGCTGTTATCCACGCAAAGGATGGTTATTCCCATTATTAGGTAAGTCGTTATGTTATTTTGATACGACCGTGTACACGGATGAACCATTATATTATGACCATTCCCACCCTAGAGAAATGAGCGGGCCTGGAGACTGAACAGTGGCGCTGGTGAAGTTCACAGAGCAGTATATATACAATATATATACAACCCGAGGACCAGATTTCGGTTAGTAGAGGTATTTGGAGTCAGAATCGGAAAATCTGTCGATATATGGGAGTTTGATGAAAGACAAATTGTGAGGGCACGGCGCCTCGGAACTACGACTTCGGAAATGGCGCGGTTTGTGGGTTGCTCGCGTGCCGCTGTAGTGAATACGTATCAGAAGTAGTGAACAGATGGCCCAACGACAAACCGTCGTCCAGCCGTATGTCGTCCGCATCTCATTGATGCCAGAAGGGAGCAGAGACCGTTCCGCCTTGTTCACAGCGACCGCATGGCCACAGTACGACAAATCACCCGCAGCTACAACAATGGTGATCAGGGCAATGTGTCACAGCACACATTTCATCGTAGCTATCTCCGGATGGGTTTGCGTAGCCGAAAACCCAGCCGGGTATCCCATGCTCACTGCTCGTCATTGCCAACAACGCATGATATGGGCCGAAGATAATCGAGATGAATCAAGATTCTTTGTACATCTCTCAGACGGCCGAGCGCGGTTACGCCGATTGTCAACGGAGGCAATGGCACCTGAACGCACTGCTGGGCGGAAACAGGCAGGCAGTGGCAGTGTTGTGCTGCGGGCAATGATTTTTCCGGCACATGTTGGACCCCATTATCCCAATAGCACAATCCCTCATAGCTGTCAGGCATCTGATCATCGTTGCGGACCTAGTTCACCCATTCATGGCAACTGTGTTCCCTGCTGGTGATGACCATTACCAACAGGACAATGCGCCATGCCACACTGCTAGAATCGTCAAGGAGTGGTTCGGAGCACATGTTGGTGAATTTCTGTTAATGCCTTGGCCTCCAAATTCACCAGAAATGAACTCAACCGAACAATTGTGGTTCGATTTGGAAAAGCGGGTTCGCGCTAAATCACCACCACCACGATATGTACGGGAACTGAAGGACCTGCTGTTCACATTATGGCACCAGATACAGCAGGATACCTATCACTACCTCATCGAATCGGTGCCTTGCCGAGTGGTAGCTGTTTTGTGGTCTAAATGGGTTCTATTGCTTATTAGTTAGGTGGTCATAATGTAATCGCTCATCGGTGTATATATACACTCACGAGCGATAACAATATTACAACCTACCTAAAATCGTGTTGGGCTGATGTTTGCCACAATAATCGCTTGCATCCTGCTTGCCATCATCTTCTTTAGACGTTGAATGTCTAATGAAGTTGATGACTAGCAGGATGCAAGCGATTATTGTGGTATTCTGTATCATTGCCAGGTATTCTGCAAGAGCTGGCCAGCTTGACGTCCGGCAGCTGTTTAATGAAGCTGGGCATTGGCGCAGATCGGCGAGTGCTGCATTTCACTGTATTCTGCGAGTGTTAGATTCGATTTAAGTCACAGGAACGGTGGCAAGATAACATGATCTGACGTGGAAAAGTCTGGCGCCACCGAAATATGCGACCACCTTGAAGGGCAACACATGATCCGAAACAACGCCTAGGTAAGATCTAGTGGAAGGAGAGTGTTCAACGCGGATAGGGAACCAAGTGATATTCATAAGAACAGTCTGTATACCATGGCACCATCACCGGAGGTCTGTTTTCTTTCAATTGTGAAGCATGTAGGCGTAGCTTCGAATAGTGGGTTTGGTAACCTAGACTCATGGTACCAGGCAGTCGTCCAATGTCCAATCACAGTTCTCGAATGCTAATTTCAGGAGAAGCGATCAATGATGGTCAAATGAACTGGTCGCTGACTCCTTGTTCCATGCACAATAGCCTTCCGCTGGATTGGGCGAAGCATTTCTGTGTCTTCAAACAAATGCTGACAGTGGTAGAAGGTGGAATAAGAACCGTTTTTTTTTTTTTTTTTTTTATTCGAGGTTTAACCACCGCCGTGAGCAACTCAATGGGCTATAAGCAGTCGCCCGTCCCGAATTTAGGGTCACTGGTTCCAGGGAAGGGAGAGAGCCAGTGCCGTAGGACAAACACAACATCCATGCCTCAACGGGATTCGAATCCGGACCCCTTTCGGACGAATGATCAGAGGCCATCGCTTAGACCACTGCGCCACAGGGGCGGCTAGAACCGTTTGTGCTGACTGCAAGAAATAACTAAAGGAAGACAAGCCGTGTGCTCAATTGAGCACAGCATGTGAGTATCCTGCTCGGTTCAGCATAGGATGCGAGTATCCTGTTCAGTTCAGCATAGGATGTGAGGAAACATGCAACTGCCAAGCCACTTGACATAACATACAATACACGTTTGAAGTTATACTGGACTAGCAAGTTCTAGAGGTAAGTGATGCGATATGGTTAGTCCACTTACAGCTTTCGCTGCTTTCTGTTTTGTTTTCAGGTGGATACAGTTTTGTGAAATGTACTTCCTTAAGTGTCTTGTTAAAAAAGCAAATGACTGCGATAGTTACATCATGACGAAGAGTATTGAGCTCTTTAAGTTTCGTAGTGGAGAATTTGTCCTATCGTTTCTCTAGAAAGCAAGGTATCCCGATAACTTTAAGTGAACCTTGTAGGCCTTTATTTGTATGCCACACTGTACCCATTCCTTATGGGTGTGAAGTGATGTCTTTCCAGACGCCAATATCGCTTTGTCCAGAAAGCGGGTTTTGAGTACAACAAAGCTCAAAAACCACAAGAAAGCTCTTTCGCATCTTCCCTGAGTCCATCCATGACCGAAGCTCAGTCCTCTTGAGTACAGGCGGATGAATCTTTCCAAAAAAGTATTGAAGGTAAATTTCTCCTATTGTGTACTTTGAATACTCTTTTGGAAAGGCTCATTCGCCAGCGTTTTTACCTCCCTCATTTAAACAAAATATCGAAGCTTTGTCTGTGTGATCGTGCTGTAATATCACCGTGTCAAATCTCCAAGACCTCGTGCAGTATTTGTTGATTTGGGTCACTGCTGCAAGACGCGGATTGACGCCGTCCTAAGTACTGGAATAAGAACGAAACAGAAATATACTATATACTACATATATATGTCTCCAGAGAGTCGTTTCATCTAGAATTAAAATGCAGAAAATGAGTAACAGTAATGAATATAAAATCCACCTTTTAGGTAGAATCGATAGTGCAAAAAATTATTGAGTCTAACGTGAGTTTAAGGTTTCCATAATGATGTGTTTAAAAGTTCACCTAAAAAAGGTTTACTCAAAAAATCTCTATGCACCTGATATTGTTGTGACAAACGTCACGAAATGGCTTAGTACACTACGAAAATGTTTCCTAAAATAAAATTCGTGCACATAAACACCCAGAAGTCACTCCGCATGATCGACTTCTAAGTCTCATATCTTCTCATACACGATATAGTGACACCGAAAATGTTCGATGTGTTTTTCGCTCAAAACTTCGGCAATTGCTAATGGCTTGTTCCATCGCGGGCAGGAGGGATCCGTGGCATATGTCTGTGCCTCTCTACGTCTGTATTATTAAGTAGAGTTCGGCATACTTGAATGAGGAAAATTTGGAGCGGCTGGTAAATACGTTCCTAAAGATTAACATTATACATGTAGAGGCTGTTCCCATACATGCATGAACCGAAGAGCTAAAACATTATGAACACCTGCCTGATAAGATGTTCGTCCACCAGGTGCCTCCAAAACTGCTCTTACCCGGCAGAGCATGGGCGATAATTTCTAAAGGTGTCTTCTGGTATCTGATACCAACACATTATCAGCAGATTCTTTAACAAATTTATAACGAGGAACAGTACACCAGTTAAGTAGTAAATAGTAACGCTGTACTAGTGATCCGATTTATTGGCGTAGGAAATAAACACATAAGCGTTTCCAAGCTTTCGCACCTCAACCAGATGGTCTTTTCAAGGAAGTTAGACAGAAACTGCCAACTGAAAAAATAATATTTTCAGTTGGCAGTTTCTGTCTAACTTCCTTGAAAAAGCCATCTGGTTGATGTGCGAAAGCTTGGAAACGCTTATGTGTTTATTTCCTACGCCAATAAATCGGATCACTAGTGCAGCGTTACTATTTACTAGATTCTTTAACATTTGAAAGTTACGTTGTTGAGCTGCGGAAGATCGGATTTGCTGTTCCAACGTAAACCACACATGGTCGATTGGATTGATATATGGAGGATTTGGAAGACAATACGTGGAAGTCATATTCATGTTTTGCGAACCGTTCTTGAACAATCTGGGCAGTGTGACATGACACATTACATCCATTTCCATGAAAGGATTTACCTGGTCTGTAACAATATTTAGGTAGGTGGTAGACATCATAGTTTCCTGCACATGAGTGACTTCTCCCAGGGTTTCTCATTAGAACATTGTCCAAAGCGTTACACTTCCTGCACCGGCTTGCTTTCCTCCTACACTGCATCTTGGTGCCAACACTTCGCCAGGTAAAAACCGCACAAGAACGTGGCCGTCCACATCGGGCAACAAGAAACGAGATTCATCGGGCCTGACAACCTACTTCCAATCACTCAAGGTACAATTTAAGTACTCGCATGCCCGCTGTAGGAGCTTTTTTTGGGGGAAAGGGGCAAACGGCCACCGTGAGCTACTCGATGGGCCATAAGCAGTCTCCCGTCCCTAATTTAGGGTCACTTGTTCCACGGAAGGGAAAGCGACAGTCTCTTAAAATAAACATAGCATGTATGCCTCACCGGGATTTTAACCCGAACCCATCTCGGAGGAATGGTCAGAAGCTACCGGGGAGGCAGCGCTTTCGACGGTGGACTGAGGTTAGCATGTACCCTCGGAGATTACTGCGGCTACGCAGCCCATTTTCAGCAGGGTTGGTTGTGCTAAAGGTTGTGGCACGTTACTCCTGTCACCTGCATTCAAATTCCCGGGGAGTTTCGCCAGAGTATTCCTTCTGTTGGCTCGTACCATGCGGAATAACATTCGCTCACCACTAGCATCAATGATCCGCGACCAACCCTACACCTTGCAGGCGGTTCGTGTTTTTTTATCCTCGAACCAATTTCTGAAGGTTCTAACCATGGCCGAACGTAAGTACCTTGCTGTCTCGGAAATGTTCCTACCCCTTGGCCTTTGTCAAACTACCCCTTGAGCTTTGTCAAACTCAGTACCTTGCTGTCTCGGAAATGTTCCTACCCCTTGGCCTTTGTCAAACTCAGTACCTTACTCTCTCGGAAATGTTCCTACCACTTGGTCTTTGTCAAACTCAGTACCTTGCTGTCTCGGAAATGTCTCTACCCCTTGGCCTTTGTCAAATTCAGTACCTTGCTGTCTCGGAAATGTTTCTACAACTTATCCTTTGTCAAACTCAGTACCTTACTGTCTCGGAAATGTTCCTACTCCTTGGCCTTTGTCAAACTCAGTACCTTGCTGTCTCGGAAATGTTCCTACCCCTTGGCGTTTGTCAAACTCAGTACCTTGCTGTCTCGGAAATGTTCCTACCCCTTGGCCTTTGTCAAACTCAGTACCTTGCTGTCTCGGAAATGTTCCTACCCCTTGGCGTTTGTCAAACTCAGTACCTTGCTGTCTCGGAAATGTTCCTACCCCTTGGCCTTTGTCAAACTCAGTACCTTGCTGTCTCGGAAATGTTCCTACAACTTATCCTTTGTCAAACTCAGTACCTTACTGTCTCGGAAATGTTCCTACTCCTTGGCCTTTGTCAAACTCAGTACCTTGCTGTCTCGGAAATGTTCCTACCCCTTGGCGTTTGTCAAACTCAGTACCTTGCTGTCTCGGAAATGTTCCTACCCCTTGGCCTTTGTCAAACTCAGTACCTTGCTGTCTCGGAAATGTTCCTACCCCTTGGCGTTTGTCAAACTCAGTACCTTGCTGTCTCGGAAATGTTCCTACCCCTTGGCCTTTGTCAAACTCAGTACCTTGCTGTCTCGGAAATGTTCCTACAACTTATCCTTTGTCAAACTCAGTACCTTACTGTCTCGGAAATGTTCCTACTCCTTGGCCTTTGTCAAACTCAGTACCTTGCTGTCTCGGAAATGTTCCTACCCCTTGGCGTTTGTCAAACTCAGTACCTTGCTGTCTCGGAAATGTTCCTACCCCTTGGCCTTTGTCAAACTCAGTACCTTGCTGTCTCGGAAATGTTCCTACCCCTTGGCGTTTGTCAAACTCAGTACCTTGCTGTCTCGGAAATGTTCCTACCCCTTGGCCATTGTCAAACTTTCCTGTAGCTACTTGTGTTTTTAAGATACAAAAGTCCGCTGCTTTTCCATCTGGAGAACAAGAATAACATTGATTCGCAGTGCTCAGTATCAGGTATTATTCATACCGTTTCATGACTTTGATACGTGCCGTAGTTTGCTAGCAGTTGTTTCGAATTGCATAAAGACACGTTGGTCATAATGTTTTGGCTCTTCGGTCTATGCGCTCTCATATATTAATATCCAAACACCATGTCCAGAAATCATCTTTATCTACAGAAAATTCAATATCGTGTGTTAAAGCCTTTGGCCGTCATGAAAAGTTTACGTTCCCGTATTACACGAAGACTGTAACCTTTTGCTCTTCGTGGAATACTATCCAATAGGTTTATCGTCGATATGTTTTGTCATTCGGTCTTCAATGCGGTGACCAGTTCCGCTTTTTTGTGCGGTCGCTTTTTCTACGAACCGAAGTTCGAATTTTCTCCATAGATTATCTATAGGGTTGCAGTCAGGACTCTGGTATTGCCAGTCTAACTTTCAGATTTCTATGCCCTCAAAATAATCTGCAACCACACGAGCAGGATCTTATAATGTGCAGACCAGTGGATAGAGGTATAGGTCTACACCTATATACTGCCACAACGTTGGTAGTCAATAATCGTCCGGGACATATTTGTAAAGCTTAGTAGTCATGGTTTTATCCAAAACGATAAGTGGATCTGAAACCGAAGCACGGATAAAAGTATCGTACCTTCACGCTGCCAACACAAAACTTCATTGTCGGGATGACTCAGTCCGGAAGATACTTTTCTTCCGGCATGCAAAACATTCCGGAGCGACAATCAGGCTGGTAGACTGCGTACCGCGATTTGTCAGTAAAAAGCAAAGTTTTCCATTTGTCTAAACTCCAAGATCGACGTTCTTACACCACGCTAATTGATGTGTGGCATTAGTCGAAAATATTATCAGCTATTGGATCGATGACTGCTTGACCGTGGTAGCTGATGTCGCTCGGCAACCTGCGCTTTCGACCGGCTCTAACATCAGTCCTAATAGTCTCATATAGGGTTTGTACGATTTGAGATATCGATGTTTTGTGTTATGAGTACATATATCCTTGCATAGCCGTCCTATTACGTTTTCTTAGCTTAGAAAGTGTATCTGATCGTATCTTGACAAATTTGCCCCCAGTCCGTTCCCAAATACACTGGCGTGCAAAAAATAAGGACGAGACGGTTTTTCGAATGTAACGTCGTGCAGAACTGCTTCACATCGACTCAAATAATACCATAAGATCCCCAAGATGTAAGAATATGGGACAAGTAAGCAAAACCGTCCAAACAAGGAATCCAAAGGATACAGAGGCACTTTATTGAAAAGGTAAATTCCAGCACAACTGGACAGAAGACAGAAATGTCCATGTGACAGGCGGCTGCCAAGAAAAATCCAGTCTTTAGTAGGGGATATGATCACCCCTGACTGCGTTGCAGGATTTACAACGTCTGTCCATACTGAGGACGAGGTTGTTAAGGAGCTGTTGAGGCATCGCGGCCCATTCATCTTGTAGCGACAATCGCAGCTGGCGGCTGGTGACGTGCTGCCAAGCGTTTCGCGAGAAGGTCCCACACGTGTTCGATTGGATTTAGGTCCGGGTACCTTGCAAGCGAATCCATGCGTTGAATGTCTTCACTCTCCAACAGCTCTGCGACAGCCACTGTACGATGAGGTGTAGCGTTGTCGTCCATGAAGAGGAACTCAGGACCCACAGCACCTCTAAACAGACGCACGTGAGGCAGGAGAATCTCGATACAATAGCGGACACCAGTGACTGTACCCCCTTGGAAGATGTGGAGGCCAGTACGGCTACCAAGCATTATACCGCCATAAGCGAGGACTCCACCACCTCCAAACCGGTCCCTTTCGATGATGTTGGAGGTGTGATTGCGTGT
This sequence comes from Macrothele yani, assembly GCA_039090855.1. Taxonomy (NCBI): domain Eukaryota; kingdom Metazoa; phylum Arthropoda; class Arachnida; order Araneae; family Macrothelidae; genus Macrothele; species Macrothele yani. The sequence goes on along the minus strand of CM076998.1, from coordinate 85,274,242 downwards.
TCCCTGCTCTCTCCAGATGTGCATACGTCCAGAATCGCTCGTCAGACTAAATCGGCGCTCATCCGTAAAGAGAACTCGACCCCATTGCTGATGTGTCCAGTTCTGGTGTTCCTGGAACCACAGAAACCGCCGTCTCCTATGAGCAGGTGTTAATAGCACACACCATTCTGGTCGTCGTGGAAATAGACCAATTTTGTGCAGCCTCCTGGCAACGGTAAAACGCGATAACGGACGTCCAGTTGTCTGTTGCATGTGCCTTGCGGTTTCTCCCGCGGTCTGCCGTCTTTCCCTTCTCGCCTGTAGGAAAATATACCGGTCGTCCGGCGCCATGGTTGCTCGTGGACGACCAGTGCTAAACTCTCGGACAGCTGTTCCTGTCGTTTGAAATACTCTCCGAGTTCGTGAAACGATGCTGTGAGCGATCCCGAACTCCTCGGCCACACTAGTTACACTTCGACCTTCTTCCAAATTCTCAATGACGCGACCTCTGATAAAGTCATCCAGATGTCGTCTACTGGATTGCCTGTTGGCCATATCACACGGTGGCAGCAACTCGACGTCGTTCAAATCGATGTACACCGTGCAATAGCTTTCATCGAATTGCTGAGCATGATCATATGTAGAGGATTTTAGGAAGGGAGTGTCTGACCCTAGGTCTTAAACAACCCTTAGAAATAGGAAGCTAGGAGATTTGGGCTAGAGTGCCCGATAGGAACGTGACACGGAAGTGAAGTAGAAAGGGGGAGGAAGACGCCCTTATTTATTACCGGGTGGCCAGTACGTATAGTCCGACGGCTTAACGTGCCCATCCGACGCACTGCAGATATTTAGTGGATCGAGCGTTCGTACCTGCCTGGGATCGAGCCTTAGGTCCTTTCCGCGGCAGTCACGAACGTTTCCCACTAGGCCACCCGCGGCCAGGAGTTGCTGAGCGTACACCGCCCGTGTGCTTTATACCCTTCCGGCACTCCCACCCCTACGTCATGCTGCATATAACCGCATGCCCTACCGTACCGGACCCTAGTCTATCTGCTGAGTGGTCTTTCGGTCCATTCTGCCTGCTCGTACCGCTGTTATGCTAATTTCTCCTCTTCGTCCTTAATTTTTGCACACCAGTGTACTAATCCGCACTGAAAATCAATTGCAGTGGTGTGCAACATTATTGCATCGCCTGCAAAAACCGTGATATTTTAAGTTTGACTCTTTCTCTTTTTTTTACTGATGTTCATAGTTATTTCATCATTTATACACTGATGTGCAAACATTAAGAACGAAGAGGAGAAATTGGCATAACAGCGGAACGAGTAGGCAGAACAAACCGAAAGACTACTCAGGACATAGATTTGGGTCCGGTACAGTAAAGCATGTGCATATATGCAGCATGACGTAGGGGAGTGTCGGAAGCGTATAAAGCACACGGGCGGTGTACGCTCAACAATTCGGTTAAAGCTATTGCACGGTGTACATCGGTTTGAACAACGTCGAGTTGCTGCCCCGTGTGATATGGCCAACAGGCCATCCAGTAGACAACACCTGGATGACTTTACCCGAGGTCGCGTCATTGGGAATTTGGAAGAAATTCGAAGTGTGACTAATGTGGCCGAAGAGTTCGGGATCGTTCACAGCATCGTTTCACGAACTCGGAGAGTATTTCAAACGAGAACAGCTGTCCGAGAGTTTAGCAGTGGTCGTCCACGAGCAACCATGGCGCCGGACGACCGGTATATTTTCTTACAGGCGAGAAGGGAAAGACGGCAGACCGCGGGAGAAATCGCAAGGCACATGCAACAGACAACTGGACGTCCGTTATCGCGTTTTACCGTTGCCAGGAGGCTGCACAAAATTGGTCTATTTCCACGACGACCAGAATGGTGTGTGCCATTAACACCTGCTCATAGGAGACGGAGGTTACTGTGGTTCCAGGAACACAAGAACTGGACACATCAGCAATGGGGTCGAGTTCTCTTTACGGATGAGCGCCGATTTAGTCTGACAAGCGATTCTGGACGTATACACATCTGGAGAGAGCAGGGAACACGCAATCACACCTCCAACATCATCGAAAGGGAGCGGTTAGGAGGTGGCGGAGTTCTCGTTTGGTGTGGTATCATGCTTGGTAGCCGTACTGACCTCCACGTCTTTCAGGGAGGTTCAGTCACTGGTGTCCGCTATTGTACTGAGGTTCTCCTGCCTCACGTGCGTCTGTTTAGAGGTACTGTGGGTCCTGAGTTCCTCTTCACGGACGACAACGCTACACCTCACAGCACAGTGGCTGTCGGAGAGCTGTTGGAGAGTGAAGATATTAACGCATGGATTGGCCCGCAAGGTCCCGGTCCTAACTCCAATTGAACACGTGTGGTACCTTCTCTGGAGACGTTTGGCAGCCTGTAACCAGCCGCCAGCAACGATTCCTCAACTGCGATTGGCGCTACAAGAGGAATGGGCAGCGTTGCCTCAACAGCTTCTTGACAACCTGGTTCTCAGCATGGACATACGTTATAAATCCTGCAACGCAGTCAGGGGTGATCATATCCCGTACTAAAGACTGGATTTTTCTTGGCAGCCGCCTGTCCCATGGACGTTTGTGTCTTCTGTCCAGTCGTGCTCGAAGCTACCTTTTCAATAAAGTGCCTTTGTTTTCTTTCGATTTCTTGTTTGGACGGTTTTGCTCACTTGTCCCATATTTGTACATCTTGTGGATCTTATGGTATGACTTGAGTCGATGTGGAGCACTTCTGCGCGACGGTACATTTGAAAAACCGTCTCGTTCTTAATTTGTGCACGGCAATGTATGTCATTAGACGCGACATTTAATGGAGGTTTCAGAAATGTCTTAGTTTTTCCTGTAGCTACTTGTGTTTTTAAGATACATTACAAAAATCACGACTAAGTCGAAATTATTATGAAAAGGATGACTTATCCAATACTTAGGTTTACAGCAATAAATTGTTTTTGTAATTCATAAGTGATGAAATAACATAAAATTATAAAATGTACCTAAGATTTTGTTGCCCAGCCTTTAGCTTTAATCAGAGTTTTTAATCTTGATGGCATACTGTAAAAAAGGTTTTGTAAAAGATTGGATTGAAGAATACGATTCAAATTTGAATTACATCTTTAATGTGTTTAATTTTGGCTGTTGGCTTCTTTGTTAGTAGTTCATACGACACTTTGAACCACAAATTTTTGATCTGGTTTAAGTCCGGTGACTCGTGGCCAATCAAGATACTGAATTTTTTTCCTGAAACCACCTTTTCACTACTTCAGCACAATTACAGGGAACATTGTCACCTTGAAAAAAAATTGCTATTATAAAGTCTTCTAGATGATGGTATCATCTTGTTTTCTAATATCGAGATGTATTTCTAAGCATTTACCGTACGATCAACAGTGTGGAGGTTCCCAATGCCCTGTGCACTCATGCAGCTCCAAATCATTACCTTTACCGGATGCTTAACAGTAGTCACTAAGCAACTTGGATGGAATTCTTCGTGCTTGAATCTCCTTACATAGGCAGTATTCTGAGGCAAAATTCTGATTCGACACTGGAAAAAGCATTTTCCCATTGCTTGGTTGTTCATCAGGCATGCTGGTTTGCCCACTGAAGTCTGCTGTCTTTGATTTGCAGTTAACAGGGGTTTTGCCTGCCTTTGCAGCCACATAAATTAGAGTCAAGAAGCCTCCTCCTAACAGTAGATGTACTCACATTAACATCAGTCACTTCAGACCATGTCTGTAGATATTCAGGTGAATTGAGCCTTCTGTCTGTCAAGCTTAGCTTTCTGAGCACTGTGTCTTGCCTGGTTGTAGTGGATCTGGGCCTTAAACTGCGACGCAATTTTTAATATCACTAGTGTCTTTTACTTTCTTTACTAGCCTAATAACTGTAGATTTATTATAGCCCACTCTTTCAGCAATTTGCCTTGAAGAATATCCCACTTTATGCAGAGCAACTATTTATATACTCCGTCCACTGTGGAGAAATCCGTAGTTTTAAATATTATTGATAATGCACACAAATCAAACCCTGATAACAACAAGAAGCGACCATTACATTGCTCTAGTAGCTCTGCGCCAACCCTTATAAAGGCTGGAGTCGGATTAGTATAGCATTAGTAAGCAGCCAATTCGGTAAAAGAATGTCTATGATTGGCTGTAACAACTGATACGCAGCTAACGTGAATTCAAACCGCATATTTTATGAACAGAAGTATCTGCAGAAAAAAATAAGCCATTTTTGAAATCTCCATTAAATTTTGCATCTAATGACATATAAATTATGGAATCACTATGAAAATTAGTTAGTTAAAAAACGAGTTAAACTTTAAAATTCACGGTGTTTGCAGGTGATGCCATACTGTTGCACGCCACTGTAGAAGAATCTTGCATTCACAGTCATGCTATTGTCTCATCATAGCCTTACAAACATGTTGGGTATAAACTGTGTTTGGGTAGTACTTAATTCACTATCAATAGAGGGTTGTCGGGATATAACTGGTAAGACGGTGTATGTTAAGTATTTAGTGCAAAACATTTCATACATGAGTTTCAATTACTCACCGGCAACTGTGCATGTAAGGCAGGATGCATCAGCGCTGCAGAATGTAATGCAGTGGACACAGGAACTTCTGCATAGGATAAAGAAAGATGCGGCCAGCCGTCATGAGTTGCTGGTAGGAGGGCAGCTCCGATTTCTGCTGAAACAAACCATACAAAACGTCGTTAATACTGGTGTGAAATAAATGAAAAAGAATAAGTCAAACTTAAACTTCATAACTGTTCCCATTTAAATATGTTTAATAAAAGCAGTTCTGATTCAACAGCTTGTGGAACGGAGCTGTAATAGATTTCATGAGCACTGTATGGTTTCTGTTTGGTTTTGTATAAAGGAATTGTTAAGCGGCGGCTGCACACAGACTTTATGTTTTTTTCTGCTATATTCTTTAAAATGGAGAAAAGTTGATTCTTGATCATAACTCCCGTTAAAAATCAGGAAAATAAACAATTCATAACATCGGATATCGTCTGGTGAATGCAGTGTAAGGTGTATGCATAGTATCCTTGTTAAACTGAAAAACGTGTGGTGAATATGGATACACAGCTGAAAATCTTTGCGGGTTTTTTGTTTTGATTTTTAACCACCACTGTGAGCTACTTTGTGGGATATAAGCAATCAGCCGTTCCTAATTTACGGGAACTCATTCCAGGGAAGCGCAAGAGCCAATACAGCAGGAAGAACACATGACCAACCATGACCATGTCCCAAGAAGAACACATGACATGACCATGTCCCATCCGACACTCGAGCACACACCACGAATTCTCTACTCAGAAGGAATCTCATGTGGACGACACAAAGACGTGTTAAAAGGTAATGTATATAGCAAATTGAAACTGATATGTAGATATTAAGATAACAACGCAGTGAGATGTGATCGCATTTCAAGGCAGTTGAAACATCTCAGCCGGCCCTGTGCAGCAGTGGTCCAAGCGCTGGCTTATGGTCATTCGTTCGTTAATGCCGGTGACAGGAGTAATGTGCCACAACCCGTAGCACATCGAGCCATGCTGAAAATGGGCTGCGTAGCCACAGTAATCTACGAGGACACATGCTAACCTCAGTCCACCGTCTAAAGCGCTGCCTCCCCGGTGAATTCTGACCATTCCTCCGAGATGGTTGTGGGTTCGAATCCCGTGAAGCATGGATGTTGTGTTTGTCTTACGGCACTGGATCTCTCCCTTCCCTGGAACCAGCAACCCTAAATTAGGGACGGGCAACAACTTATAGCGAATTCAGTTGCTCACGGTGGTCGTTAAATCTTCATTAAAAAAAAAAAAAAAAAAAAAAGAGACGTCTCACGTGACTCAAAAATGTTCGTTATAATGTCGTGCTCTATTACTCTTCCGAACAGTTGCACTTACACCCAAAACCCCGACGCTATGAGGTAGAGACAGCTTTGCTTTTAAACGCAATTTCTTAACATCTCAGATGTGACAAATCGGTGATAGATTCTGTTGCATTACTAGGCCTGATAGCTGCTGACGCTATTTATGCAAGACTACGGCATGTAGTCTTGCACTATTATGCTGTGATATGTTGTGTGGCACATTCTGAAGGAGCGATAAGGCTACAGGTTATCCACATGCTTCTGGGTGATTAAATTACCTTCGACGACTATGAGACATTGTGGGAAGAGATGTCGTACCAGCACAAGGAGTCCAACAGTGGGTGATGTATAAGCCTCAGCTATACACGAGGTAGAAGCTCTTTCTTCTGTACGTCGCCGCATGCGAATGTGGCAAACATTCGACTCCAGACAGATGTCATTCTTTTGGATAAAGACGGTTTTTAGCCATTTGTCATGATAATCCACTAGTTCGTTTCGCAGGTATTTCTGTCATGCTTGAGGCTTTGAGTGAGGAGAGATCACCTCTTAACTTACCAGTTCGTAGAGGTGTCAGTGAATGGTACCGACATTTGCCGGTAGTGCTCACTTAGATATTATGTCACTCTGTATCTGTTGGGCAATCGCCTTATATTCCCTGACAGTCATCCAAGAAATCGATAGACCATCTCAGTTTGCATTCACTCCAGAACAAACAGTTCCTCAAAGACGACATAAAACACTTTCCGGCGTTCACTGCTTCCAGAAGTGGCCACGTTTTCGCGCATCACCTCCCAACCGCGCTGCAACTCGTCACGTGGCCCATCCTGTTTCAACAGACCGCGCTCAAACACCGTGAGTTGAACCCTTCCATAGTAAACAAATTTAAACCTCAGATTCGGTCTTTCACTGTCCACTTTTTCTGAAGACAATATTTCTTACAGCTGAAGGTCAACGTGTCATCTGCCTGATCGTAAATGTAGTCAGGGCAGCGATTTTATGGTTCATTTGCGCAAATAAGTTTTCGTTATTTCGACGTAGTTCTACTCCTTCTGGTTAGCGTATTTTTTTATGAGGAGCGCTCACTAAACTTGGACTCACCACGGGAAAACCACCGATGACGATGAAAGTCATGTACGTTTAAATCCACGGATTAATTATTTATTTCTTCTGGCTGAGTTCGCACCTTGTACTGCTGTGACTTGAAAGAGAGGTAACATTAAAATACTCGAAATTTACACTCCAACAACGGCATCATAAAGCCAATAGCTTTGATATAGTTGAAAACTTAACAGCGCATGATGAGTTTGCATACACGTCAACAACCGTGCCAAACTTGAACAATCATAAAGAGACTTAATAGACGAGAACAACATGATGTATCACCGAGCCGAATCAGTCCTGAACAAGATGCTCGATCCCTATATTTATCTTACTAATCTTGATCTGACTGACTGCCAATCATAACACCGGGAAGAAACTCTTTTGGGTTCAGACGTCACGTTCAGAGTAGAAAATATGACGACAGGCAACCATATTTTACACAAATATATATCAACAAAACTGAAAGGTTAAAGAGGTTGTATAAGTCAACTAATTCAATTATGTGCAAAATAATTACTGTTAGTGTCAGTTATAAATTTCTTCAATCTAAATGAAAGTACAGTATGAGGTGAAACTAAGAGGGTAATGATTTGCGCATCGAAACCGATAACACGAACATCAACGTGTTGAAACTATGAGTAAGAAATAGAATTAGTGGAGCGTATGCATAGTAAAAATATCATAGGAAACCAGATAACGTAAAGTAGAAACAATTGAATACCAACAAAGTGGACTATCCGTGCATGTCAGAATTCATGAGAAACAGTTCGCAAAACCAGAACGTCGGTCGTGTTTGTCTGTCAATTGTAGTTCATCCAGGAAACTTCTCGCATGGTAAACAGTATTGTTCAAGCATAGAACAAAAGCGGGATGAAAACATTTGTTGACAACGAGAGATAAAATCGTAAGTACTTTTATAGAATTTGCAAGGATTGCACTAACGAAAATTTTGCCTTGACGATTAAAAAGCAGCTGTCGGCTGGTAAGGCATTTTTGCTACTTTAGTAGGTTTAGGGAAAGCTTAAGACCTAAAAAACAGGATACTTCTGTGGAAGGTCTTAAATAAATATGGTATAACTGGGAATCTGCTTGAAAGTGTGAAAACCATTTATGACGGGGTGCATACAAGTACATGTTGTTTTATCAAAATGGTTTTCTACTGTTGCAGGAATTGGGCACGGTTGTGTAATGTCACAATGCATTAATGCATTCCTACATGCGTGATGACAAAATTGACACTACTAGTCTATGTCTTGGTAGTATCTGTGTGTGCTGATTGCTCTATGTTGATGACACAGTCCTGTTGGCGGAGAGAAAAAGTAAGTTGCAGAGTATGTTATCCCAGATGTAAGAAGTTTTTATAATATTTAAACTGAGTATAAACAAGCAAAAAATCAGATATGGGTTTTAACACGTTCGCTACGACGACGTTTTTCGGAGACGTTTTTTTGTAGTGCGTTATGACCCACCAGTGGGGTCTTAACTGTTTCAATACAGTGCTCTACGACACACCGTTGAGTCGTTTAAATATATATACATAAAGTGACTGATATCCACTATGTATATAATCTTTTTTTATCCTCCTTTGGAAAATGCAGAAGCAAACTCGTTACGACCCAAGGTTAGGTCGTAACGCAGCGAACGTGTTAATCCATGCTTTTAAAAACCAAACACATGTTTTTTTTAAAGATATGGATCTGTGAGTACTGTATAAAGGATCAGTGTAAAGCGTACAAAGATAGACCAGGTGAATGAATTTGTATATTCGGGAACCGTGTTTGACGGAGAAGACATATTAGATTATGGAATTAAGAGGCAAGTAAATTCATCTTTGAAAGTCATTGTTGGTTTTGGAGGATTTCGCAGAAATAATGGGTTCTCTAAAAGTTTCTGAATGGCTGTGCATAAAAATGTAATTTCTACTCTGAAGTGCGGCAGTGAAGTTTGGGTATGCCGTCCAGATGATGGAGTCGTTTAAACGATGGCTTCTGACAATTCGTCCGAGATGGATTTAGGTTCGAATTCCTGTCATGCATGGATGTTGTGTATCTTGTACGGCACTAGCTCTCTTCTTTTCCTAGAACCAGTGGCCCTAAATTGGTGACGGACGACTGCTTATAGCCCATCGAGTTGCTCACGGTAGTCGTTAAACCCCCTAACAAAAGAAAATAAATACAAACTTGGATACTGAAGAAGAGACATAGAAGTCTTTTGAGTGCTGGAGAGGTGCACTGTGTAATATAGGGCGATGCCAAGACACGTTGTGATCATGTGACGAACAAAGATGCGCTGCATACATGACATGTAACGAAAATGTTTTTATTAAGGTGGAGACAAATATTCTGAGGCAATTTGGCAATGTTGAAAGAATGTGAGTGGTAAAATGCTTATTAAGAGAAAATGTTCAAGCAGAATGGTAGGAAAAAAGGATAGACGAAACCCAAGGAAAAGAAAAGAGGACCAGACTTAGATATATCTGCGTAAGAAAAAGATAATGACTGTGAACAATAGAGTCGTGTGTCAATAGGAAGTAAAATCTAGCACGATCAATTTTTAGCTTTAATCTGACAGATGAGCTTTCTTAACCTCTAAATCATATATAACAGATATATCATTTTAAACCTTACACACGCACACACACATATGTGTACATGATATTAGATAATTAGAATAATAAAAATTAAAACCCTAAATCAAAAAGTACATAATGGAAAAAAAAGTATGGACGGTCATCGTCAGACGAGCACCAGTTCGAACATTGGCTTTTCAGGTGTTGACAAAGGACTGGCTCATCTGACGATGTTGACAAACTGGTGCGTCTCTGACGATGACCGTTTAGATTTCTTTTTCCATTATGCTGTTTGTAGGCTTTTTGATTTTTGTATATTCCTAATGTATCTTATATTATGTTAAATCATTGGGTTTGCTGCTGCATTGCGCTTCCCTCGAATCTTAAATATATATATACTGCGTGTGTGTGTGTGTGTGTGTGTGTGTGTGTAAGATTTAAAATAATATTATTTAGAAGTGCTTTGTGTTTCATTTACATGTTCATACGCAGCATGTCAGCTAGGTCAGTATTTGCAAGTAGGCAGGTTGACATTTTGAATACTAGATGAATCCCCTTAGGGGCTTATAAAATTTTTTATTTTATTTTCTTAGCAGACATTCATAGAAGTGTCTATTTATAATCTTAAATTATTCTTTGAAGTACTTATTAACATACTTCACTTCACTATCTTAGCACGCGCTGAAGATTCTGCTACTCAAAAACTTTCCAAATGACTGCCCTCGAACATCGCATAACTATCTTATGTAGACATTATTTTGATAAAACTGTTGCTCATTAATACACAAACGTATATAATTTCCGCTATTTTTAGCGCTCTGTTTTCTCGCCGATAATTTTGCCTTATTCGTATCACTTGTTGAACCAACGTACGTACAAAGCAAACACATTAGCTTCTATTGATTCCATATGGTTGGAGCTGGGTTTTTTTTTCTGAATAATGTGCAGTCGCTTCAAAATGCTTGTACTACGTTTTGCTGAAATATGTTTACGTTTTTAGCTTTTGAAAGCACTTCACTCATTACAGATTACGTACTTTACGCTTACTTTTGGCGCTTAGATAACATCACGCTGCCTCTTGCTCAGAAAAACCTACAAAACCACTTGAAACCCAACATCTACATTCATTGTTGCAAAATCCTCCCATCTGTAACTTCTCCCCTTCTGCTGTGAGGTTTCGCATTGAAATACTGTATCATTCTCTGATGTCAAACGTTGACATCGTGAAGTGTCACTAATGTGAAATTGCTTACTCATATTTAAAACAGAACAATTTCAAAACTGGTCTGATGATGGAGAAAAAGTACCATTAGGAGAATAGCTGTACAAAATAAAATTCTCCATGCCTTAAGAAAAAAATATGGAAAGAAAGAAAGAAAATTGCGATTTTTGTTTTATAATGTCCTTCTGCTTTCACGAATTTGGACATAAGAGCTACATAAAAGTTCTTGCTGTTCGAATCAGCTTATCAGACAGTTCGTTTGTGGATATTTTAGCTTCGTACCTAGCAGTCACATTTAAATACAGATTTCTTTTTCCATTGAGTATTTTGTACTGGTAGAAGGGTGAATCAACTATTTTATTCTATTTCCTATACAAAATCTTGCCGCTAGAATGTTTATATTGTCACATATTTTATTCCATTTCATTTGGTTTCTAAATACGATTAAAAGAAAACTAGTTCTTAATCAGATACCTAACACTATGACGAATATTTTGCGCACTGTTTTCTGTTACAAATAAAGCACAAGTTTTCCATTGGGCAGAAGAGATGTTTATTCGAATTTTATTTTTTGTTTGATTGGTTTAACGACCATGATTAGGAAAACGATGGGCTAAAAGCAGTCCCTCGTCCCCAATTTAGGGCCATTGATTGCAGGGAAGAAAGAGAGCCAGTGCCGTAAAAAACAACAACATCCATGTGTCCCCGGGATTCGAACCCGGGTCAATCTTGTTCGAATGATCAGAAACCTGCGGCACCGAGGCGGTTTTTACAAGTTCCCTCGCTATCTTTGCTTTCGAAAAGCCTAATTTGAAATATTATTTCTGCATCAGATAACTTCCACTGTTAGATGAATTCATTTTCTATTTTTATGAAGCAAAATTACGTCGCTAGGGGCATAAATGAGTATTCGTATATACAGATATATCAAAAAACATTTTTCAATGGAACCTGTGAATATGATACATATCTACATTAATTTACCACCTCTAATGAAAAACGCACAGGTTTTTTCTAGGTAGTTGTTAATGTACATTTCAATTTAATTTAAGACCATACATCTGCTTCTGAAAAAATATCGAAAACGCCGTTTTGATACGCAAGTGATCACACTGTTAGGTTGATGGCGATTTGCCCGAACAGGATCTCAGCTCGAGTCCCTGTTGAGGCATGCGCACTACGCGTGTGGCCTATGTTTCTGGCTCTGCCATCTCCATGGAAACATGGGACCCAAATGCTTATAACCCTTAAAGTGGCTCATGGTGGTGGTCCGTAAAACCCCGAAACGAAAAAAACAAGAACTTATAATTAGAAGAAAAGTACTTTTTCATCTTTTTGGATTTGACTCCATTACAAATGTTTCAACATTTTTTGCAAACTCTTCGTAAGCCAAATAATGTTTGTTCCCTACTACATTCTCCTTTAGAGATGAGTTCGGCCTCAATTTTAGGAGCCCGGGGCCGCCCGGGTTCAAAGGCCCAGAGCCCAGGCCCGGCCCGCTTTCTTTGATTACATGTGTTTGCTGAGCATGGGCCCGTTCGGGCCCGGATTCTTGGAAAATTTTGCTTATCAAGGCTTGCATTTATTCATTATACACTGGCCAAAGATATGGCCCAAGGAAGGATTAGTTTAAAAATCATCAGTTTAAAAAGTTTAGTTAAAAAGTTACATTTCACAATATTAATATGTTTTTAGAAATACTACGCAAAAAGCCAAAAGTTCTAAAATGTGGATTTGAAAAAATTAAATAATCAACGTGCCTTTCGACCGTATCAGGGGAATCAGTAATTTTGGTAAAAGCTGAAAAAAAGAAAATCGTTTAGAAACAAAAAAATTCCATTCGTTATTTCTTTTTGATTTTTAAATTTACTTTTATTTTGAATAAATTGCATTATAAAACGTACAACGCCGTACAGACAGTTGCAAGTGTTTGAAATTTTGACTAGAAAACTAATCTTTGCAATATAATTTACATATATGCTAATTGGTAAAGGTAGTTTAGAGTGATGTAGTAGAATATAAAAAAAGGATGTAGGGAAATTTCCAAAATTAAAAAAAAAAAGAATGTAAAAGCATTCCAGACCAGATTATTCTGCATTTTGTAAAATTAACAAAGCTTTGCGCTTAATAGTATAATAATCACAACATTCTCATATGTGTGTGCAGTTTCCAGATCAAGTTCATCATGGAAAAAGAGAGAGAGAGAATTGCATCTAATGCCTCAGCGCTTCAACTTGATCTTCTTTTCTCTAAAACTCGACCTGCTGCACTAAAAACCAACGTCGCCCCAAAAATCGCGGGAGTGAGTAAATTTTAAAAAATAAATATTAATACTTGTAACTGCACAATTTTGGAAATTAATACATCATTTTAAAGATAAGATTCTTGATTTTTAATAAAATACAAAAAAGGGGAATGTGATTTTTTCCCAGTTTTTCAATACCAGACCTCCTTAAACTAATCCTTGCTTGGGCCATAGCTTTGGACAATGCATAATGCAACTCTTGCTAAGCAAAATTTGTCTAGGAATGGCAGCTAGCTTAAGAAATTGAAAATCCGTCCACCATGGTAACAAATGCACAATGAAATTCAACACGTGTAATTCAACCGGGCTCGGAATTACACGTGTTGAATTAATTACAGTAATGAAGTTCAAGACGTGTAATTCCGAGCCCGGTCACGGGTTTTTCGGTAGTTAATGAATTAAGAGTCCGTCCGAGCACGGGCTGGGCCCGAGCTCATCTCTATTCTCCTTATCATACTTTCTTTTGTGTGTACAAGCGGGACTATTTTCCTAAGAACTCATTTGTCATGATTTTTACACCTATTAAAAACAAATTTTCAGGTCGAATGAAAGTAAATAAGATTTTTCCGGTGGGATAATTTTCCGCACATATGGAGATAACCAGCAATATACACACACCAGCAACTGAATTAGAAACTTTATGCAGATCTATGTAAAGGCCACTTCCGCAACGTTTATGCAAAATGCATGGTAAAGTAATTTACCACGTGATCTAGGCAAATATTTAAGACTGCTGCTCGTCAGTAAGTAGTGTTGATCCCAATGGGAAAAACAAAAGATCTTTTGGAGTTCGATAAAGGGATTATTGTAGGTGCCCATCTGCTTAGAGGGAGGATTTTGAAAATGGCAGAGCTGACTGGTTTCTCTAAGGTGAGATATCCTGTATCTTTAATCTGTGGAAAAATAAACCCTATTGCTAGTCTAAGAGGCGTAACATTGGCGCGACTACAATCTGTCAGGAACGAGATCGCCGTCGTCTGAGAAGACTTGTACAGAGAAACAGGACTTCCTGTGTGTAGCAATTGATGGAAGCATGCAACGAAGGTTCCTCCCGAACCATATCTCTGTCCCATGAAACAATAGACGCACCTTATTTTTTAAATACAACTCAAGGTTCGGGAGCAGATGTCATGATGTGTGGCATGTGCTGTTAAAATGGAACGGAACTCCTGATTTTGCTGAAAGGTCAGGTGCTCTCCACGGATTATTTGAACATTGCTATTGATCAAATACATCCTGCAATGGTGACTTTTTATCCAGAAGGTGATGACTGTTTCATGGGCGACAATGCTACTGTCCATCGCGCAAGATGTGTTCCGCATTGGTTCAGCGAGCACGACAGCGACTTTCACCATCTTCTTTGGTGAAAAATGCCAGGATCTGAGCCCGATTGAGAATTTACGGGACATGTTAGAAAAACGGATCCTGGAGCAGAGTAAAATCTGAGAGAGTTAAAGGATATTTGATGAACGTCTGGTATACTGTAGACGTAGATGCACTCCAACACCTTGTGGAATCTACTACTGTATACTAAACGGCATGTATGCGGTTTGCTATAGAGTTTGACACATAGCATTCGTGTTAAATTAAGTCCAACCCGGTATTGGATGAAAGTTTGTAATTCAGTAGCTGGTATACGTACCCCGATGAGCCATTACATTACGACCACCCCAGTCTAAATAAATGAACGCGCCTGGAGACCGAACGGTTGCGCAAGTGAAATTCACAGAGCAGTATATATATATACAACCCGAGGATCGGCTTTCGGTTAGTAGACTGTTTGGAGTCAGAATGGGAAAAGCTGCCCATTTATCGGAGTTTGATAAAGAACAAATTGTGATGGCACGATGCCTCGGAACTACGATCTGTGAAACGGGGTGGCTTGTGGGATGTTCATGTGACGCTGTAGTGAGTACGTATCAAAAGTGGTGCACATATGGCCAAACGACGAACCGTCCCTCAGCCGTGAGCCGTCCGCAGCTCACTGATGCCAGAGGGGAGCGGAGACTGTCGCGCATTGTTCACAGCGACCCCAGGGCCACAGTGCGACAAATCACCCACGCTACAACAGTGGCGATCACGGTAATGTGTCACAGCACACAGTTCATTGCAATCTTCTGCGCATGGGCCTGCGTAGTCGAAGACCCAGTAGAGTCCTCATGCTCACTGCACGTCATCACCAGCAATGCATGAAATGGGCCCGAGATAATCAAAATTGGACAGTGGATAATTGGAAGAAATTGTCCTAGTCTGAGGAATCAAGATTGCTGGTGCATCACGCAGAAGGCCGAGCACGGATACGCCGATTACTAACGGTGGCTGTGGCACCTGGACGCACTGTTATGCAGAAACGGGCAGGCGGCGGCGGTGTTATGCGGTGGTCGATGTTTTCTTGATACACTTTAGGGCCTATTATCTCAATAGCACAATTTCTGACAGCTGTCAGGCATCTGAACATCGTTGCAGACCAAGGTCACCCATTGATGGAAACTGTGTTCCCTGCTGGTGATGGCCATAACCAACAGGATAATGCGCCATGCCACACTGCCACAATCGTCAAGGAGTGGTTCTAGGGACATGCTGGTGACTTTCTGTTAATGCCTTTGGCCTCCAAATTCACCTGACATGAACCCAATCGAACATTTGTGGTTCAACTTTGAAAAGCGGGTTCGCGCTAAATAGCCCCCCCCCCTAAATGAACATGTACTGGAGGACGTGCTGTTGACATTACGGTACCAGATACGTCACGATACCTATCGCCACGTCATCGAATCGATGCCTCGCCGAGTGGCCGCTGTTTTGCTGGCTAAAGGGGGTCCTACAGGTTATTGGATAGGTGGTCATAAACTAATTGCTCATCGGTGTATATCTAAGTAGTTAGAGTCCCGACTTAAGATTACCGGCTTATTAAAGAAAAATAAGATACCTGCGAGCTTAGTGTGCTGTATTGAAACTGCAGAACTTTTCCGGAGTTAAATATTTGAACTGGAGATGTGTTTTAGACTTGTTTACAGTCATGACAATTAAATTTCACAAGATTTGCGAGGATGCCCTGATCTGATGACGACTGTAAATGAAAACTTATTATTCAACCATTAAGACGGTTATTAAACAAACGTACTCAGTGACATTTTGCGAAAAGAAAGTTAGTAGTCATCAATAGCAGCATATCTCAGGAGAGCGATTTTAGGAATCTAAGTACCAACTTAAGCTTTCTTCCTTTTCTTAATACTGATAAGTTGTCAGTACTTTCATTCGGGAAACTCCTTTTACCAAATTACCTGTAGAATCTTCACAGTATGGGACTCGAATAAGTAGTCTGTTTGCTCTTTTATTTTCATTTGCGGCTTAAGCAACCCTTAGCGCTTACGCAGACAAGTAACTGCACATTTTAAAAACGTCGTCTAAACTGCATGTGTATCTTTCAAAATTAAATACCTTTGCTAGTGTTGCTTCGCACGAAAGCCTGTTTGAAAATCTGGGCACTGAAATAACACTTCTCGTTTGTTTCACTAAAGAAAAGCTTTGTAATGTACTGCCAAAATTCAAGTATGAGGTTTCTGTTCGCAGTTGTATTAAATGCTGAAACACTTCATATTCTCCTTCAGTTGTCTAATATTAAAACAAAAATCATTTCCGACCTCATTTAGTCAATCGAGTGGAAGCAACATGCAGTAGAGAACCAATTATTTTATCTGACTGATAGAGGCTGAGAGTGCCTTCCGGATAACCGGAAATCCGATTAACTGGGCAAAGTATTTCCTGTCAAATTAAGGATCAAAATTTAGTTCCTTTGTGAGTAATGACACTCGATGAAGCAAGTAATAAACATTCTTCCTCTATCAGTTTGCTTTTTAATGCAGTAGCTTTAGGTAATATAATGCCTAAGAGGTTTCTGCTTTAATGCAGATATTCGTATGCTCGTACTGCTGTTACGTAGGCTTTCAAAACACGGAATATTAATGGAACATATTTGTATTTCCGTCCACTGCATTGTAATGGTTAAAAAATTGAACGTATAGGAGGATACAAAATCAGGTTCAACAAAGTCATTTGCACCAACCAGAAGTCATCGCTCTTTCCACGTCATTAAGTGAGTTACGGAAAACTTCTCGTCGGCCGCCACCACCGGGAATCGAACCCAGTGTTTTCCAGTTACGCGCCGGACATGCTACTACTGCACAACAGCGGCCTCGAATTCTTCAGACACACATGAGATAAACTGCCAAACCACATGGCAGATTGCTTCATGGAGCCCCGCATAAAGCTGGGGATTCACCAAAGATGGAAAGCAACAAATGAACAAATAGCTAGGAACTGAACACATTAACGTGGAAAGAGCGATGACTTGTGTTTGGCGTTTCTGATCTAGGTCGAGTGTATGAATTAATTACTTATTCGCCTCCTAGTTATTTGTTCAGTTGCTGCTTTCCATCTTTAGTGAATCCCCAGCATTGTGCGGGACTCCATGAAGCAACCTGCCATGTGGTTTGGAATTTAATCTCATGTGAGTCTGGAGAATTTGAGGCTGCTGTGGTGCAGTGGTAGCATGTCCGCAGCGTACATTGAAGACCTGGGTTCGGTTCCCGGTGGCGGCCGATTAGAATTTTTCTGTGACTCACTTATTAACGTGGAAAAAGCGATGACTTCGTTTGGTGGTTCTGATCCACGTCGAGTATATGAATTAAAGTCATTTTCATTTACCTTACATAACACTTAATTTCTTATCTTAGTCACGCCCGCGATCTTTTAATTAGCAAAAATTTGATATGCTCCGCAGTTTAAGTATTCGTTAGCTTCAAGCCCACGCAATCCGCGATGACCTGCGAAAACTGGAATTTTTGTCTGGCGCGGATGTTATCACCTAAGAAAACAATGCACAAGAGACATTTTATTTGTTCGGGCAGCCATTTTTGTAAAGCATGAGAGAATACGAACTCTTTGCCACAAAAAAGAAGAAGAAGAAGGGGAAAAAAGCACCCCGAGAAAGTCGTTCTATTCTGACGAAAATCCGCATGCAAATACCTCAGGGCCGAATATGCAAATGCTAAAAAAATGATGACTAATGATGAAATGGTGGCCCGCCACAGCGCACGGGAACAGAACTTCAGGAGGGCATATCAAGAGCAAAGCTCGCATGTAGACAGCGGATTTCTGTTGCATTAACCTCCACGGACTGTGAGGATGCCTCGACATCAGATCCGTGCACAATAAGAGCAGCACAGCGAGACAGAGAGGGCGGATAATTCAGTTAAAAGAGGCCGGTTGGTCAAGTCTGCGGATAGCCAGGCATTTGGATAAGAGCAACGCGCCAATCGGACGACGTTGGCGCCAGTGGTTTCTACCAGGGCACAGTTTATCGGCACGCGGGCAGTGAACGGCCGAGGGCAACGACAGAATGCGAGGATGGAACAATTGTAAGAGCGCACGAACATAATCGAATTTGTCTCTCTTAACCATTGATGTTGCGTCTTTTACAGGTACGGAGTTGCCTTCCGGACCGTTGCCAGACAACGTGCGGTACCTGGACTACATTCTAGGAGGCCACTATGCCGCTTACCACTGATCAGGGAGAATCGCCACCGGTTGCGGTGCCCGATCAAAGTGTTATAGTTTTCAGTATTTTTTTCAACAGGATAATGCCCGGCCACACACGGCCCAGTTCTTCCAGGCCTGCCTCCGTAATGTTGACAGACTTCCATGGACACCCCGATTGCTCGATCTCTCACCGATCGAACATGCTTGAGACAAAATGGAACGCCACAGATGCCCATACCGGAATGTCGGCTAACTGGCCGGTAATTTGGACACCATCTAACACGCTATAACTCAGGACAGTATCCATGAACTGCATGCGTCTATGCCACGACGGGGAGCCGCTTGTAGCCGTGTTCTACTCTTGTAGGTGTTTTATCCGAATTAATAGCCCAGCTGCACTGGAATTTTAATCACTTCCTTTCCTATACATGCACAATGCACGTACCAATTTTCATCTTGATTGGATGATTCCTTCTGGGTGATACTTTTTTTTGGCAAGAGTGTGCTTGTAGTTCGCGGTCACCAACATGCTGAACTTACAGATAAATCTTGTTTAATAACATCTAAATAGAAAACGAAAAGGCCGTGAGTTTAAAAATATGAAATACCTGCTTCTTTTTCTCAATCTTAAAAAACATTTCTATTACCACTTTCAGCCTTTTACGATTTTTACGATCAATCTTGTTAACATTTCTATTACCACTTTCAGCCCTTTACGGTCTATTTGCACAAGCAGCCAAAATATCGTTTCCTGATCCCGGTGTCTTTTTACTCTGTCTCACAAATGGTGAGTTCAGTCTGTTTTCAGAATCACAGAGAACGACACACAGTAAAAGAATGTTTACAAGATTATTTCTAAGTTACACTCTAAAAAAAACTCATGAAATTCACAAGTTATTTTCCGTGATTCTTTTCGTGAATTAAGAAAGCATATTCGGGATTCAACCTTTTCCACGAAATTATGGAATCACAACCCTGAGTTTCGAGGATTCTTTATACGGAAATTAACAGAAATACTCCTGTTCATCGCTTTATGCTAAATCACAAGACATTTCTGTTTTTAAGAGCTAATATTTCAGGGAATTGTTAAATTATTCCCTTCCTATACTAACGGTAGAATTCTGTTGTCACTTTTACGTATCCATATGCGGAAACATTACGATGATAACAGCAATTAGCGGGAAATCTTGAGGTTCGATTAACTGTTAAGTTTCAATTCAACTGTGCAGCTGAATATCTTGAGGTTTGATTAACTGTTAAGTTTCAATTCAACTGTGTAGCTGAATATCTTGAGGTTTGATTAACTGTTAAGTTTCAATTCAACTGTGTAGCTGAATATCTTGAGGTTTGATTAACTGTTAAGTTTCAATTCAACTGTGTAGCTTAATATCTTGAGGTTTGATTAACTGTTAAGTTTCAATTCAACTGTGTAGCTGAATATCTTGAGGTTTGATTAACTGTTAAGTTTCAATTCAACTGTGTAGCTGAATATCTTGAGGTTTGATTAACTGTTAAGTTTCAATTCAACTGTGTAGCTGAATATCTTGAGGTTTGATTAACTGTTAAGTTTCAATTCAACTGTGTAGCTGAATATCTTGAGGTTTGATTAACTGTTAAGTTTCAATTCAACTGTGTAGCTTAATATCTTGTCATTCGCACCATCGGAAATTTCAACCGCGAAAGACCTTTATGAAGGTGGTCTGATCTTTTGGCTGAACAGATTTTAAAGTTCTGTTACAAGATAGAACATTGTGGATAGCCTATCGCTTGGCATTAAGGTTATTGAGGCAACGAATATCTCCCCCCTCCCCAGCCAAAGCTGCTGCATGCTACCATACATTGTGTTGTCGTAAGAAATCGGGTACTTGTGAAATGTCGTACTGGTGATTATGTGATGTCTGTGTGTTAGTATGTGGACCATTTAACACAAAAGTAATTATAGCTGTCAGAAAATTTCATATTTAGTACTTATGTATAGTAATTCCTTGGAGTAAATTTCACATTTTCTTAAACATAATTGAAACTCATTGTCAGTTCAAAAAAAATTTCGAGTTCGGAAACATCCTTTTGCCTTGAAAAATCATTATGCAAGATCCGCAGTTTAGGTAAAAAAATCATTATGCAAGATCTTCCTATAGATAAAATAATATTATTACAAACCTATTAGCAAATATATTGAGCTCCACAGAAAATATGCTGACTAACTAGCATACATAGCGAAAATCATTTCCCCATCGTGTGACTTCATCCAGCTGCATTTGAGCTTTAATATTTACAAGGTACATGCGTGTCTTGCTCGCATACAAACCGTTATGGATTTGAGCTCAAACTCGGGAGCGAAAAAGATTTCCTCTACTTCGAAAGTCAAAGAAATCTGTCTCGACGCACCAAGTCCGTAACCCTCTGCCGTTTCACAAGGAGACTGACAAAGATACTGACAAAGGATTGGAAACCGAAGATTCTTTTGTGTAGAAACTGAAAATGTGGAAACCAAGGATTTTGGAAACCACTGAAATTTCTGGGTAAAAACGGAATAACCCGAAACTGACATTTTTGTAAATAAAACGGCATGAATGACCAAATAATAAAAAAAAAATCAACATACTACTGAATACTACCTTCACCAGAAAAAGATTTCTTAATGATGAAATTCCATTACAAGTCCGTTACCTATAGAGAACTTTGTTGCACGCTGTATTCTAGAATTTTTCTTGAATCACACCACTTACACATATCAGCAATTACATTATGACCACCTACCTAATAAGCTGTAGGACACAGCGGCCACTCCGCGAGGCATCGACTCGATAACATGGCAATGGGTATCCTGTAGTACATGGTACCATAATGTCAACAACAGCATGCCTTCGAGTTCCTGTACATTTTGGGGTAGTGGCGATTTAGGGCAAACCCGCTTATCCAAGTCGAACCACAAATGCTCGATAAGGTTCATATCAGGCGAATTCGGAAGTCAGGGCATTAACAGAAAGTCACCAGCATGTTCCTCGAACCACTCCTTGAGGATTCTGGTAGTCTTGCATGGCGCATTATTTCGTTGGTAATGGCCATCACCAGCAGGGAACACAGTTGCCATGAATGAGTGAACTTGGTCCGCAACGATGTTCAGATGCCTGATAGATGTCAGGGATTGTGCTATTGGGATAATGGGGGTCTAAAATGTATCAATAAAACATCGCCCACCGCATAACAACACCGCCGACTCCTGCCTGTTTCCGCACAACAGTGAATCCAGGCGCCATAGCCTCCATTGGTAATCTGCGCATCCGCGCTCGGCCGTCTAAGTTATACACCAGAAATCTTGATTCGTCAGACAAAGGCACTTTCTTCCAATCATCCACGGTCCAATCTCAATGATCTTGGGCCCATTTCATGCATTGTTGGCGATGACATGCAGGGAGTTTGGGACCCGGCTGGGTTTTTAGCTAGGCAGGCCCATTTGCAGAAGGCTGCGATGAATTGTGTGCTGTGACACATTGGACCTGATCACCACTGCTGTAGCTGCGGGGGATTTGTCGCAATGCGGCCCTGCGGTCGCTGTGAACAATGCGCGACCGTCTCCGCTCCCCTCTGGCATCAATCAGCTACGCACGACACACAGTTGGACGACGGTTCGTCGTTTGGCCATATGTGCACCACTTTTGATACGTACTCACTACAGCGGCACGTGAACAACCCACACTGTTTCCGAGATCGTAGTTCCAAGGTGCCGTGCCATAACAATTTGTCCTTTATCCAACTCCGATAAATCCGCAGCTTTTCCCATTTTGACTCCGAACACTCTACTAACCGAAAGCCGGTCTTCGGGTTGTTTATGTACTGCTCTGTGAACTTCCCCTGCACCAACGTTCGCGCTCATTTCTCTAGGATGGGGGTGGTCATAATGGAATGACTCATCAGTGAATATTTTTCAGTGTAGAATTTTGTGTTAGTGGAACAGAACATTGGAATATATTCCAAATTTCATATGTGGACGATTCTGCATGAAAAGTGTTCTAATTTCACTTTGTGACGTGTAAAATATAAGAACAATATTTCTTCATAGAAGCCAAACAGCTGGATTTTTTTCTTCTTTTCACTGAAAGTTTAACGACCACTGTGAGCAATTTGATGGGGTATAAGCAGCCTCCCGTCTTAATTTACGGCCCCTGATTCCAGGGAAAGGAGAGAGCCATTACCGTAAGGCAAAAACCACATCGCCGCCCCGGTGGCGCAGTGGTCTAAGGCGTTGGCCTCTGATCATTCGTCCGTAAGGGTTCGGGTTCGAATCCCGGTGAGGCATGGATGTTCTGTTTGCCTTACGGCACTGGCTCTCTCCCTTCCCTGGAACCAGTGACCCTAAATTAGTAACGGGCGACTGCTTATAGCCCATTGAGTTGCTCACGGTGGTCGTTAAACCTCCAATCAAAAAAAAACAAAGCCACATGCACGCCTCACCGGGATTCGAACCCGGACGAATGGTCATAAGCGAGCGCTTAGACTAATACGCTACCGGGGCGGCCCACACACCTGTGTTAGTAAAATTGTAGAGCTATCTAGAATTATGTGTTATACTTCGTTTCAAGAAAACCAGTAGGCATAATCACCTTTCTGTCATACAGACTCTCCGGTCTTATTTTGGCATGTGTAAAAAATGATTTAAGTTTCGTTTTCGGGTTCGTATATTAATAATTCTTATAGTATTTAAGAGCAAATGCTACAAATGTTCACATTTGAATTAAATCTTGTATAAATCTTCAACCGATATACAGCTGATAGTTTTGGTAGAAAACTTTAAATTTGGAGGATTACACGGCTATGATCTTTCGAATAAAGATTTTTGGAAAAGTTCAGCAATGTTTACAACTTTCAATGCGCACATAAGTTCGTAATAGTCTTTCTTCTACATAAAATAATATTTACTGGGAACAATATGCTTTCACGAAACCGGTTGAAAGACAAAAAATTTTTTTACAGAAAAATTTAAATTAACGACATATACAGCTGATAGTTTGATAGAAAACTTTAAATTTGAGGATTACACGGCTATGATCTTTCGAATAAAGATTTTTGGAAAAGTTCAGCAATGTTTACAACTTTCAATGCGCACATAAGTTCGTAACAGTCTTTCTTCTACATAAAATAATATTTACTGGGAACAATATGCTTTCACGAAACAGGTTGAAAGACAAAAAAATTGTTTACAGAAAAATTTAAATTAACGACACTGCGTCATATATTAAAAAAAATATCTCGTGTTTCAGATTTCAACATCCATCTTCTTTATTACAGGAAACTCTCCCGTTGAAAATCGTTTGGAAACTCTATAAAAACAGATTCTCAGTCTTGATAAAGAGGGTGACATCGTAATCTCAAAATATGCCGTTGAAACGCTCTTTTTATTTTTTTCATTATAAAAACTTACTAAAAAGGAGGAGAGGTTTAATTTCCTTACGGTCTGTTGGATGAGAAGTCGATACGATACATCAGGAATAAAGATTTCACAGAAAATGTTGCAAAAATGCACGCGAGTCTAATCTTGCTGGTGTTGCTTCGATTCAACAAAAAACGAAAAAAAAAACAAAAAACAACTAGTTAACGAACTCCAGAGAGCTCATGTGTTGCTAATTTTATATAAAGTTTTCACTCCTTCTAAAGAACAGTATTAGCAGTATGCGGGGCAAATGCAGTTACTCAGGTATTTATTGCTATTAGATTAAACATTATTAACATTTTTAAGAATATTTGAAATACAAAAGTATCGATGTCTTTCCTGGAAGTTTTACCGAATCTCAGGCTGTCAAGGCGGGAAAAGGAAATGCATTTTTGCAGATCGGTTATTTAGAGAAAAACCAAAAAAAAAGAAAAAAATGCTAACGAGCATTGATTTTGCTTGCTCACTAACAGAAAGCTGCCAAAACCTTTCAAAATTGAGTTTTTATCAGAAAAAAATTGCAAAATACTTTAAAAATTGAGGTTTTATCAGAAAAAAATTATTAAATACTGCTAAATCTTGCCCCGCCCGTTTATTGCCTAGATACTGTGGCAATCCTTAAAATTGCAGTGTTTTCAGAAACTGATTATTTCAGCAGCCATTGGGTATCCATTTCACTAAATGAAACATTAGGACTGTCTCGATTTATAGGAAAAAATAATTATTTAAAAAAATATCTAAAATTAGTCATCCTCTTATTAAAACAAACAAGAACTCGCGTTTTTTTTTTTTTAGTTTTTTTATTGAGGGTTTAACGACCACCATGAGCAACTCAATGGGCTATAAGCGGTCGCCCGTCCCTAATTTAAGGCCACTGACTCCAGGGTTGCACCATGTGTTTAGGTTTTGTTTGCAGCACACAATAGCGTATCTTTTCTCAGAAATTGGTGCAACTGGTGTAACACCACATTTTGATGAAACCTACCACAAAATTTTTAACAGTGTAATATGAGGACCATTGGTTCCAGAAAAGGGTCAAAGGCCCATGCCTCACGCGGGGGTCGAACCTGGGCCAGTCTCCATCGCATGAATAGAAACCAGAACCTGAGATTCCTCGGCCACCGGGATGACTAAGAAAGGGCTCGTTTAATTGCAGGTTTCTCAGAAGACTGGTTTCCTTCAGCTACCAGTATCCCGTGTATTTCTTTCTGCCCTTAAATAATGATAAATATACTGGTAATAAATGTGATAGATACTATCTATACCGTATTTTTAATACACCACAATATGAATATTCAAGAAATACATATAGCGTACTAAATCCGTTTGTTTCTTATGGTGTAGTAATCACCAAGATTCGCCAAGCTTTCGCACTCCACTGAGAGGCTTTTTCAAGGCAACGGTAGACATAAAAATGCAGGGAATTGCAACAGATAAGGAACAAAGATGATTTTTGAAAGTAACGTGGGGGATATCACCAGCATATTTCCTGAAATGTTTTTTCGCACGTAATTACACGGTGCGCGGCGACGTGTTCCCGTCTTTTAATAACGAATGCCAAACCATTGGTAGTTCAGTAGAGATCGTGTCATTGCACGCTACTTTGTTGGAGAGGATTTCGACAGTTTCCCTCATGGCAGTCTCTTTAAAGTTAGTGAAAGGGGCAATTCTTCTAATATTATTCCATACTGGAGTGGCCAATGAATGCATGACTTCTCTGGCGAGGGCTGTATTCTGCATGTCCTGGTTGACACTTCGCACGTGTTCTTTACATCTAGTGTTCAAGGATCGCTTTGTCATTCCGATATATATCTTTTCCGTGTTGTCAGGATGTACCAACGGTATAGCGTACACATCCGCCTTTTCTTTTTCACACTGTCTCTCCTTGCAGCTTGATACTATATGTGATAATGGGGTCGGGGACTTCATTGCTATTAATATTTTGTATTTACGTAAAAAATTCTTTAACCAATATGCAAAGCCTGGGATATGTGAGATGGATTCTGCGTACTTACTTGTCTTACTAGGAGATTTTGTTGCTGCTGACATTATACGATTTCTTACAATTCTATGTATTCTGTCTATTTCATCCCTCTTATATCCAGCCTTTAGACCTTTGCCATAAATATTATCAATGTCCTTGTTATTTAGGTAGTCGGGGTGGCATACGTTATACGCTCTATAGAACCATGCTCTAAAAGCAGAAAGTTTTTACTCTTTTGGGCAGTGCGAATCAGGAGGGACAAGGTTCGGTACTGCGGTCGGTTTATAATAAACGTTAATATCGAAGCTGGATGTTCTATTTCTTCTGACCGCGACGTCAAGATAATTCAACGTTCCATCGACTTCAAGCTCCATGGTGAACTTTATAATGTCAGCAGCAACAAAATCACCTAGTAAGACAATGAAGTACGCAGGATACATCTCATATATCCCAGGCTTTGCATATTGGTTAAAGAATTTGTTACGTAAATACAAAATATTATTAGCAATGAAGTCCCCGACCCCATTATCACATATAATATCAAGCTGCAAGGAGAGACAGTGTGAAAAAGAAAAGGCGGGTGTGTACGCTATACCGTTGGTATATCCTGACAACACGGAAAAGATATATATCGGAATGACAAAGCGATCCTTGGACACTAGAAATAAAGAACATGTGCGAAGTGTTAACCAGGGTATGCAGAATACAGCCCTCGACAGAGAAATCATGCATTCATCGGCCACTCCAGTATGGAATAATATTAGAAGAATTGCCCCTTACACTAACTTTAAAGAGACTGCCATCAGGGAAACTGTCAAAATCCTCTCCAACAAGGTTGGGTGCAATGACATGATTTCTACTGAACTACCAATGGTTTGGCATTCGTTATTAAAAGACGTGAACACGTCGCTGCGCACCGTGTAATTACGTGCTAAAAACATTTCACGAAATACGCTGGTGATATCACCCACGTTACTTTCAAAAATCATCTTTGCTCCGTATCTATTGCAATTCCCTGCATTTTTATGTCTACCGTTGCCTTGATAAAGCCTCCCAGTGGAATGCAAAGGCTTGGCGAATCTCTGTGATTACTACACCATAAGAAGTAAAGGGATTTAATACGCTATATGCGTTTCTTGGGGATGTAAGGTCAGGTGATGCGTAACATCACAGCCTCTCCTTGACAAATGTCAACCCCGCCTTCTCGTGGTGCATCCTGTTCCCACTAAAGGGGCTCTGACGACCGCCAATAGCGGTATAACTATACCATCGGGATCAGAGGAAATGCTATCCCACACTCACCAACCCGCTTGGCCAGCGTGGTGAGTTATGGCCAAACACCTCCAAAATGACTCTACAACTTAAATCTTGGCCCTCAGTCTCCGGCAGCTGGAATGTACCTGGCCAAGGCAGCGGCCAGTGCGACATGAAGGCAGAGGGTGCTAAGAATCCCCGGAGGACCGGACTAGGCTGCCATTTGATGCTGACCTTGGCTACCTATAACGGACGCTCCCTATCTTCTGATTCAAGGCTTCTTGAATTGGAAGAGGAACTACAAAGGATCAAGTGGGACATCGTCGGGCTAAGTGAGGTAAGGAGAAAAGGAGAAGATCTCATTGAACTGAAAAGTGGACATCTCTTCTATTATCGTGGGACAGATACTGGCAGAACTAGTGGTGTTGGATTTATAATAAACAAGAAACTGAAGGATAAAGTGGTAGAAGTTGAAAGTTCCTCTGACAGAGCTGCACGACTCGTTATCCAACTATCGAGAAGATACCAGGCTCAGATTATTCAAACTTATGCACCCACCACAAGTCATCCTGAAGAAGAAATTGAAGAATTTTATGAGGAAATTCGTCATCTAAATAATAAAGGTAAGCAGCACTTGAAGATAATTATGGGAGATTTCAATGCAAAAATAGGGCACCGGCAACAGAATGAAACTTCAGTAGGTAAATTCGGTCACGGCAACAGAAACCAGCGTGGAAATACTCTTGTTGAGTTTGCAGAGGCAGAAGGATTTTTCATCTTGAACTCCTTTTTCAAGAAAAAGCCACACAGGAAATGGACATGGAGACATCCAATTGGGACGACAAGTGAAATTGATTTTATTATGTGTAACAAAAAATTCGTCATCGAAGACTGCAGTGTGCTGAACAAGTTCAACACAGGTAGTGACCATAGATTGGTGAGATGTAAGATGCACCTCAACACTAAACTGGAACGTGGCAAGCTCATAAGACAAACAAAATGTATTGACATAACCAACCTTAAAAAACACCACAATACTTTCAAGTTGGAACTGAAGAACAGATTCTCTGCTTTAGAAGGCCTAACATCGGAAGAAGTGGATATTTCGGAAGTTAACAGAAAAGTAACCAAAGCTCTTATGGAAACAGCAACAAAATTAGCTGGGTCTAAGAACAAGTTGCATGTGAACAAATTATCAGGAAAAACCAAAATGTTGATGCAAAAAAGAAGAGAGATGAGGACAACTAAAGAAGATGTGACTTCCAAAGTGGAATATATAGAGCTATGCAAGACAGTACGAAAAAGTATCACTGAAGACGTAAGGAAATTCAACTGTGAGCTAGTGAGGAAAGCAATTGAAAACAACCAAAGCCTTAAGATAGCAAAGGGACATCTCAGTAAGGGAAGAAAACAGATTATGGCTCTGAGAAAAGAAGATGGTTCTATAACAAGAAATAGAGGCGAAATTTTGACAACAGTGAAAGATTTCTACTCCAAATTATATGAAAGGGATGATACATGTACTCCAGACATCATGAAAGGTACCAGAGGTCTTCCAGTCCTCCCAGCAGAAGTTGCTCATGCAATCAAGAACATGAAGCGGGGGAAAGCTCCAGGAGAAGATGGAATTACTATAGACATCATACAAGAAGCAAGTGGAGAAATTGAAACAGTACTCGCCCAAATTTTCGCAAATGCCTTAATGAAGGGAAGATTCCTGAGGATTGGAACAATGCTACAATGATCCTGCTACATAAAATAAGGTGACATTGAGGATCTCAGGAACTACAGACCTATCAGCCTCCTATCAGTGGTTTATAAAATCTTCACTAAAGTTCTTTCACACCGCTTGAAGGTAACACTGGACATGGCTCAACCGAGAGAACAAGCTGGATTCAGGAGTGGCTACAGCACAATAGATCATATCCACGTACTGAGAGAACTAATTGAAAGAGCGAGGGAATATGAACTTCCATTGTGCATGGCTTTTATCGATTATGAAAAAGCCTTTGATTCGGTGAAACCATCAGCAGTTACCACGGCTCTGAAATCTTGCGGTATTGAAGATGCATACATTAATATTATTAATAACATCTATGAAAATGCAAGTGCAAAGATTCGGCTGTTTGAAAATACAACACACATAAAAATTGGAAAGGGAGTGAGACAAGGTGACACCATATCTCCGAAGCTCTTTAATGCCACATTGGAAAATGTCTTTCAATCACTGAACTGGGAAAACAAAGGGATAAAGATTAATGGAGATTATCTAACCCACCTTCGTTTTGCTGATGACGTAGTCATTTTTGCAACTACCCCATCAGAGCTGCAGAGTATGATCCAGGAACTTGCTGACAAGAGTAAAGAAGTGGGATTAAAAATGAACTTTCAGAAGACAAAAGTGATGTTCAATGCTTTTACAAGAAATGAAGATTTATCGATTGATGGATAAAAACTGGAGATAACAGATACGTATGTTTATCTTGGACAGCAGATATCAAGTGAAGGTCACATTGATGAAGAAATTAATCGGCGTACAAAACTTGCCTGGAGAGCTTTTGGAAGAAACAGCATAATCCTCAAGAGCAATATGCCATTATGTCTTAAAAGAAAAGTGTTTGATCAATGCATCCTTCCAGTGCTTACGTATGGTGCAGAGACGTGGACCTTAACTAAAAGAGACATACAAAGGCTGCAGACAACTCAAAGGAGCATGGAGAGGTGCATACTTGGTGTAACCAGGAGAGATAAGAAGAGGAACTCGTGGATCCGAAAAATGACGAGAGTGGAAGACATCATAATCAGAGTTAAATCCCTGAAATGGCAATGGGCTGGACATACTGCCAGAAGGACAGACCATAGATGGACAGCCGAAATTTTAGATTGGATTCCAAGGGACAGGAAAAGACCCAGAAAAAGACCACATGGGAGATGGGTGGATGAAATTCGTAAATATGCGGGAGTGACATGGAGGAGACTGGCACAAGACAGACCGTTGTGGAGGAAACTTGGGGAGACCTTCGTCCAGCAGTGGATTGATAATGGTTGACAATGATGATGATGATGCGTTTCTTGAAGATACTATCTATATTTATGCATATGTATGCGTGTAAAACAATCTCTACTACAAGATTGCATTCAATCTAATATTGACAAATAACAACCTGCAATTTGGCATTCTGCTCTTCCAAAGGGATTATTAATGAACTGAAAATGCCATGAATGTTATGATTTTACGTGTCCATAAAACAGATGCTCTAAAATATCTTAAATTTTCAGTATATCTTTTTCTTTATGAAAATATTCTCGACATATACGACTTTTTTTCTTTTTCCTTTGCCTTTAAGCATAAAAGCATGTTGTGGAAAGTCCTTTTAGAACCAAACGAACACCGAAACCATAAAATGGAAATTATGATTTCCGGAAAATTACTGCTTAGCACTGAAGGGCATTTTCGTGACGGGATTGGGGAGCGCTGGATTTCAATATTTTGGGTAGTCTTTATGCTCGGCACGTGCGCAGGAAATGACCTTAGCTCGTTTCATAAAGAAAATGGTGGATGCCGGCATTTAATGGCAGCATGCAAAAATAGAATGAACGGCACGACTTTTCACTGCAGGAGAGGAAAAAAAAATTCTGACAAGTAACCGAAGTGATTTGGTTGCAAACAGAATTTTTGACAGGGAAAACTAAATATGGGACCTAGAATTTCATACAATGAATGGGAAGAAATAAGGAAAACCCTTCAGTGTAAAAAAAAAAAAAAAAACTAAACTGCTGCTGATGTTTTTTTATCCAAACGGAAATATCTCAAATGAGTGAACACTACTAGGCAATTAAAGAAATTTATTTTATCAGAATGGAATGTGCGTCTATCGTACTTCCATGTTCTTACAATTCCGTGACTTTTGAGTCTGAGATTTCCCTTTTGTTTAAATACTCTGCCTTACCATGTGTAAAAATGTGTTTACTTCCCATCACGACAATTTATTCAATGGTTACCTCGGCCATTTTCAACTGGAAGATTGAAAGCGTGTTGTGCATGGTGTCGCTGAAAGTAAATTTGACACAAGCGTGTACGCACACACACGAAAATGTATAAACACACACTCATTAATGCTAAAATTAGATCAAATTTTGAAATTTAATGTGTGCAGAGGATGAAAATCACTGTTATCTTCTGCGCACATACAATATGAACGGCCACGTACAAGAGAATCAAACCAAGAAAACATTCAAATTTTGAAACCTTCGTTTCCTCAGAACTCTGCAAATAAAATGCCGCCCAGGTGGCGCAGTAGTCTAAGCAATGGCTCCTGATTATTCGTCCGAGACGGGTCCGGGTTCGAATCACGGTGGCGCATGGGTGTTGTGTTCGAATTACGGCACGGGCTCGCTCCCTTCCCTGGAGTCAATGACCCTAAATTAAAGACGTGTGACTGCTTATAGCCCACTGAATTGCTCATGGTGGTCGTAAAACACCCGATCAAGAAAACAAAGAAAACAGTCATGAGCTTTACCTTGCTAATGAATACCTCTGTCACTTTATGAAACTTACTTTGCACATTATCATCTTGAAGTGCTTACAAGTTTTGCAGAAGTAGTTTAACAATTTAATTAATGTTCCTAGATAACTTGTTGAACATCAATCTCATACTTCTGTAATAACTAAGTGAATGGAAAAACTTCACTTATAACCACATGTTTTCGAAAAATGTGCATGTACACTGCTGGCCACCCAAAATGCAACACCAATGAGCAAGCATCCGATTGGCCTGTAATTCGCAGCATGCGTCTCCCGCGAGAGGACATGCAAACGATTAGCGCTGCAGGGCATATGCAAATCATGTGCGCCCGGCACGCCACCGAGAAGCACTATAAGAAGGGTGCACAGAAGGCAGGGTGTAAGTAGTGGAAGTGTGTTGTGCTACCGGATCTGTGCGTGGGAAGCTTCCTGATGCCTCGGCGCAGAATACGGCAGTCATTCCAGCACGTTTCGGAGTTCGACAGAGGACGAATAGGGGCTTATCGCCACAGTGGTTTATCGCACCGAGACATCGGCGCCCATGTGGGACGACATCCAGCCACAGTGGGACGATTATGGATTAGGTGGGTGCAGAAGGGGCGGACGGACCGACGTGAGCGGTTGCCGCAGCCACGGCACACCACCGAACGAGAGGACCAGCCTGTTGTTCGGCGGGCATTGACGGATCACACCGCCACATCACGAACGTTAGCGCAGGAATTAGGGTGTGTTGCGCAACGACCCGTGTCAGCATGTACCGTTCGACGACGTCTGCAGGAGCGGGGACTTCTCACACGGCGCCCATTGCTCTGATTACCATTGGCGTTACACCACAGGCGAGTGCGGCGGCAGTGGGCAGTTGAACGCCGCACCTGGAGTACGCAATGGCACGACAATGTCTTCTCCGACGAATCCCGCTTCTACCTGCAACACCACGATGGTCGGATCCACGTGTGGAGGCACCGCGGCGAGAGATTGTATGACGCCTACATTATGCATCGCCATACCGGTCCGTCGCCTGGTGTTATGGTTTGGGGTACAATTATATATGACACCCGCAGCCCTCTGGTACGCATTGCCGGTACACTCAACAGCAACCGCTACATCTCCAACGTTTTGGTGCCTGTGGTCCTCCCTTACCTGCAGGACCTGCCAGCGGCCACGTTTCAACAGGACAATGCGTGTCCGCTCCGCATCGTGCAACAATTCTTCACGGCCCACCAGGTGCCACTGCTGCCGTGGCCCGCCTGTTCTCCCGATATGTCGCCCTACGAACACGTTTGGTAGCTGATCGGCAACCGAGGCACCCGGCAAGCACCACCCGCGGCTACGCCTGATGAACTGTAGCAACGTGTGGAAACAGCCTTAACCGACATACCGCAAGCCCGCATCCAAAGCCTCTTTTGTTCGATGCCGCGGCGTGTAGCTGCCGTTATTGCCAGCCATGGGGACCACACGAACTATTGATGTCTGTGTGTTCCGCAAGTCGCACGGGCCTGTAAGCTCAATCGTTTCATCTTTGTATCTGTTCTTATGTGTCCAGTAAATCTGGCTTTGCTACCTCGTGTCCTTCTTGGTGGTGCATTTTGGGTGGCCAGCAGTGTAAATACATACAAGGGGCGATAAAAAAGTTAGGTGGATGGAAACAGCGCTCCGTTGTTTCCCTTGATGCAGAAGCAAAAGACAGCTGTCTGACGTAAGCGGCCAGTAACTAGCCACCCTCGAGCGTGTCAGCTGGCCAGAAACCTGTTTTGCAGCAACTGTCAGTATTTCTCCAAACAGGAAAGAGTGCAGACGCGGGTTTCTTGTTTGTTCAACGCTATCGGGTTGTCGAAGTTCGAGCAACGCGCAAACATGTAATTTTGTTCCTTTTTGGATATTCGGTGAGAGAAGGGCATAAAAAACTGAAAACTGTTTATGCTGAAAGTGCTATGATCCAAAAGAGAGTCTTTAAGTGGTGTTTCAAGTTTAAAAAATGGTTCTTCTTCCACCGAAGATGAATTTCGTCATGGAAGACCATCAACAGCGGTAACCGATGCTAACGTCATGGAAATTCGTGTTGTGATCAGGGACGACGACAACGTCAGGGTAATTCGCGCTGTGATCAGGGACGACGACAAGGTCAGGGTAATTCGCGCTATGATCAGGGACGACGACAACATCGGGGTAATTCGTGCTGTGATCAGAGACGACGACAAGGTCAGGGTAATTCTCGCTGTGATCAGGGACGACGACAACGTCAGGGTAATTCGCGCTGTGATCAGGGACGACGACAACGTCAGGTTAATTCCCGCTGTGATCAGGGACGACGACAAGGTCAAGGGTAATTCGCGCTGTGATCAGGGACGACGAAAAGGTCAGGGTAATTCGCGCTATGATCAGGGACGACGACAAGGTCAGGGTAATTCGTGCTGTGATCAGGGACGACGACAAGGTCAGGGTAATTCGCGCTGTGATCAGGGACGACGACAACGTCAGGGTAATTCCCGCTGTGATCAGGGACGACGACAAGGTCAGGGCAATTCGCGCTGTGATCAGGGACGACGACAACATCAGGGTAATTCGTGCTGTTATCAGGGACGACGACAAGGTCAGGGTAATTCGCGCTGTGATCAGGGACGACGACAACGTCAGGGTAATTCGCGCTGTGATCAGGGACGACGACAACGTCAGGGTAATTCGCGTTGTGATCAGGGACGACGACAGCGCCATGATCCGATGCTTCACCATCAGCGGAACTGTGGCATATCCTGCTCTGTCGTTTGACTCTGTTCAAGCCATCCTCACTGGCAAACTGAATATGAAAAGTGTCAGTGCAAAATTCGTTCTTAGTCTTCTGAACGACGACCAGAAAAGTAATCGTATCACAATTTGTCTGAGTTGTTTCAACATGCAACAGCAGATGCAAACTTTTTACGGACAACTGTGACGAATGATAAGACCTGGATCTATGGTTACGACCCTAAAACAAAGATCCAAAGCTCTCAGTGCAAAACCCCTTCCTCCGCAAGACCCAATAGCGCACGTCAGTCTCAACCGCACGTTAAAGTCCTGCTTCCGTCATTTTTCGATATCAAGGGATTGGCGCATTCAGAATTCCTAACAAGTGGCTCCACTCTTAATGCTCCACGTAACTTGGGAATCCTGAAACGCGTGAAGACTGCAGTCCATCGCAAGAGGCCCTGAGAAAACTTGTGGATCGATGCTGCTGCACCACCACAACGCATCAAGTCATAATGCTCTGCCGGGCATCGAATTCTTGGCTGCAAAATTAATTCCGGTGCCCTCTAACCACCTATTCAACGGACTTAGCACTCAGTGACTTTTGGCTGTTTCAGAAACTTAAGGCAGTTGTAAAAGTAAACCTTTTTATTCTGTGGAAGACATAAAAGGTGATGAAACGAGGGTCTTAAAGGGCATTCCAAAACAGGCCTTGAACAGTTATTTCCAACAATGGCAAAACCGATGGAGTAAGTGCCTGTGTGCCGAAGGGATCATTTTGAATGGGATTAATTTGTATAACTCTACTATTAAATTTCTGTCTTCGGTAAAAACATTCACCTTATTATTTTTTTTTATCACACCTTGTATTTCCCAAAATTGCATAATAAATACCTAAATTCCTCCATTTTTTTAGTGTAAATAAACCTGAAGTAAAAATTCAGCGCAAAAAAGCAAGAATATTGTTACGATCGGACGGAATTTACGCTTCTCTTCCTTTCCACGAGGACTCATTTTATTGGTGCCACAACCTTTGCGAATGACGTCTTCTCTTCCCGCTCGGAGAAACTAAAACGAAAGTTCTCCCGTTCTTTATTTAATCATACTTTGACGAGAGAATCATTAATGATGTTTCAGACATCTTGATTTGTAGGAAAATTCAAATAATATATAAAGATTCACGAAGACGAGAAAGGGCACCATTAACAGATTGAATACCTTGGTTCTTTTTACTTCTTCGGCTCAAATTGTTTCCTGTCTATACGAGTAAACAGGCAGACTTTTTTTCATATTTCTTTCCTTTGCATTTTAGGCCCAACATCGAAGGCCCAGAACAAACTCTCTTTCTAGTGTTGAGTTACTTGGGGGTCTTTTTGTATTTTTTAAGGGGTTTAACGATCATCATGAGCAACTCGATGGTCTATAAGCACTTGCCAGTCCCTAATATAGGGCTATTGACTTCAGGGAAGGGAGAAAGCCAGTGTCGTAAAACAAATACAACATCCATTCCTCACCGGGACTCGAAGCCAGACTCATCTTGGGCGAATGGTCAGAAGCCAGTACTTAGACCACTGCGCCATCCGGGCAGCTGCCGGTTCTTAAGTCTAGAGAGAAGAAAAACTTAGGAAGAGAAAACCATATGCATATCTATCTTGCAACTCTAGCTTCGAATGAAAAGCAAACAACTGTAAGCAGAACTTGTCTCCCAATCGCTCGAGTTCTACGTACAGTAGAGGGTCGATCTTAGCAGTAATATGTCGCCCATCACCTGAACAAAGAGTGTGCGCCAACTTCTTTAGTGAACACAAATTACCTGCAAGTCCAAAAAAGTACTTCGCTTTCCGTTTCAAAACAATTACACTGTAGAGTACCGAAACTAATGTAATAGCAACAGTTCCACTGAAATTGCTCCACTGAGATGATTTTAAATAATGTTGAGAGACCTTTATAATTTGTCAGTAAAACTGTTTACCTGTCTAGGAAGGTTATTCCGTGATCAAATTGAAACTAACTGATCGGCTACTGCATGTTTTCAGCTCCGGTGGTTATAAAATCAGTATCACAATTCTCAGGTGTCTAGAAAGGCGAGAAATAAAAATACTGTAACGCAACTCGTTAGGAGGCTCATTAAGGTGATATCAAAACAATTTAGCGGGAAAAAATTTAGTTCGAAACTCCTCCACTGGGGAAACAATGACGCTTTAGACACAAGAAAATAACAGTCACTTACGTGAATTTACTGCTTGTTGACAGCATAAATGCTTCAGGACAAAATCTGCTCAATATGCTACCCATCACAAGCGGTGATATGCTGCAAATGAATAACGGCCGGTGACACGTCTGCTTGTAGCACGTCGCAGTCGATGTTGGCCACTTTACGTCCGGTACTCGTTTTCAGATTTAAGAGTGTGTATGCTATCCCGAAAAACGCTGTCTTTCAGGTAGCGCCAAAGCCAGAAATCACAAGGAGTAAGATCCGGTGAGCTGGATGGCCAGGGCTGCGAAAATCCTCGAGAAATTATGCATTCATTGCCAAAAGTACGACTGAGAAATTCCTCTGGCACTGCTGTGCGAGAGTGCGTTCAGGCTTACCCTGACAGCACTGGTAACTGTAACTTCATCAGTGACATTTTCGAAAACTGCAGGACGTCTTCTTCCAGACGCTTTATCCAATTCTCCAGTGTCATCGAATTTCCGTATCATCCTCCTCAGCGCCGGGAATTTAATGTTTAGTTTCTATAACTTTGATTTGTCAATACTGTCGTAGTTCACTACTCTGATTTTGATAATAATATTTAACCAGTAGTGCGAGTTTTTTCATTGTAGAAGCCATGATGACTGCAAGTAATCTAATTATTTTTGCGTTTATCCTGCCAGATGCAACACGCCAAATTTGCATGTGAACATTTGTATAGGAAACTGTCCATGTGTACAATCTGAATTTCAGAAGTGATGCTTCTGCTATTCCTCATAGGATATATCTTGTGATGGT
This sequence comes from Macrothele yani, assembly GCA_039090855.1. Taxonomy (NCBI): domain Eukaryota; kingdom Metazoa; phylum Arthropoda; class Arachnida; order Araneae; family Macrothelidae; genus Macrothele; species Macrothele yani. Next base: position 85,236,712 of record CM076998.1, on the reverse strand, counting down.
GATTCCTGAAATACATTATATATGCTATCGACAATCAGTAAATTCACGCACGTGTCTGTTTTTTCCTTGAGTCTGACGCGCCAATGTTCGCTTCGCGGCGCAATTTTGAACTAGCTCTTTTTCCCAATAAATCATTTTCCCATGCCCTCAATTAGCTACTTAAAAGGTTTCGTTACGATATCTCCATTTCTCGCTTACCTAGAGGCTCCAGAATGAAGAGTCTTGTGTTATAACCACCCGATAACTAGTAATAGCGCACATAAGAAATCGCGAGGAAAACTTGAGCTGCTTTCTGCACTCACAGTGTTTTTACCGGAATCAGAATGAAACTGGTAAAAACATTGCCAAGATATTTTCGGACGGGATTGGCGCTGGCTATTGAGTAAACGATAAAATGAACCTGCTGTAATACATGTAATACACACAAAGTCCTTTTCGTAATTGTACATAACATGTAATCAGTTAACACAGTAATGGCCAAGTATCAATATTACTATGTAAAATAAATTTTAGTTGCTTGAAAAACATTACTTATTTTGAATCATCCAGAGAGCGAAACGGGACATATCATTATTTTTTTTTCTAAACGCAGATTAACTCCATTTTGAGAAATTGCAACTGAATAAGAATATTCTAGAAAACATAATATAAACACATATCTAGTTCACTGTTTTCCATTCATAACGCTTCAACGTTTCAAAAGGTTCATGTTTCTAGAAATTTCATTGGCTACGAGAGAAATATCATTTTCTAAACTTGATGTAACTCAGTCTGTCACCACTTCAGGTAATGATAAGTTGATAGGTTGGTTGGCGCAAGGGCCTCAATGGAACATAGGGCGATAAACATCACAGATAATGATAAGTTGATTGGTTGATTGGCGCCATGGCCTCAATGGACCAAAGAAGGCTATACATCACAGATAAAATTATACTAGGGGTGTTCAAATGAAAAGGTACGAAACGGCATAAGAACGTAACCGTTAACATATTTGCCTATGCCGCTATGGGAGAACGTAGCGACACATCTAGGGATGCGATTGGAGTCGCCGGCGTGGATCGGAGCATGCGCGGGCGCCCGCATGCGCAGGAGAGAGCAGAGGCTCTTATAAAGAGCGCCGTCCAATTGACTACTTGTTGAATTCCTCCAGCACAGACGAACCATTAACTCCGATGTGTACTGTGAGACACTCCGAAGCCTACGCAGGTCCGTCAAGAACAAAAGACCGGGGCTGCTCAGGGAGGGTGTGGTTCTGCTCCATGATAACGCGCGTCCACACGTCTCCAGGGTCATACACGCGGAACTGGCCAAGTTCCAGTGGGAGCAGCTTGACCATCCGCCCTGCAGCCCGGACATGTCGCCCTGCGATTTCCATGTGTTTGATCCCCTGAAAAAACATCTGAAAGGGAAGCGCTTCAACTCGGACGACGAACTCAAGGACGCTGTGCAGGACTGGGTCTCGTCACGGAGACAGGAATTCTGGGAACAAGGAATCCTTCGGCTCGTTAATCAATGGGATTATTGTGCCACGGCCTATGGTGTATACTTTGTATAAAGTCTCCATTTATACGCACAGTGTCATTTCGTACCTTTTCATTTGAACACCCCTAGTACAATGCTCAGGTTTTATGTTAAAAGGAGAGTTAATGATTTATGTCAGTCAGATCGGCTATTCCTTTGCCCATTATAGTGTTCTACGAATCATTTAGCGAAATAGAAAACGCTTCAAATGGAAGCTGGAGGCTGCATAATGCACTTTCTGTAATACAGTCATTTAGCTCTAATTTTTCTAATGGCCACACTAAATATTTTACTGAAGGAATGATCATTTGTGAATAAGATGGGAGGTAAGGTGTAAAAACAGGGAATCATCATACAGTTTTTGGGGAAACTTGAAAAACATTCCAAATGTTTCTAAGCGCCCCATTTTCGGATGTCGAAGTATAAAGCACAGGCGGTGGTTTAGGACAAAATACCAGCGTTTCGGGAAGAGAGTATGCGGAAAATGGCGAATGATCTACAGTAGATGTTTGGGAGCTTCAGTATCTTCCAGAGCGATTCAATGTTTGAAAAATGACTCTGGACAATGGACGTTAGTTAACGGATCGAAAGTCAATCGAATAGCTGACAAGAAGAGAGAAACCGTTATGTTCATTGTGTGTACTGTTCGGAGATCTGAACAATAGGCATCATTCCGAAAAGTATTGTTAAAACGGCACAAAAATGACATTCTAATTTTTCTTTACACAAACCAATTTTGATGTAACCTGTTTTCATGAAATTATCCGTTCTTAAATCCCTTAAAACGATAGCTAACTTTGTGACGACGTAGAGTCTTCAAGACATTTTCAATAAGGATTTAAATATTGCAGAAACATCAGGATTAGTAAAAAAAACATAAGCTCGTACTTTGAAAGTGATTACCACCACTAGACGGGAATAAAGCCATTTCTCTCATTTTTTGGTTGTCAATGCGTTAGATTTATTGACAGCGCATTATTCATGTTGTTTCCTGTGCTGGTTCAACAATAGTGTCAGTCGACAGTATATAAATTAACCTTGGAAGACTATATTAATATTTTCATGCCAATAAATCGGATTACTAGTATAATATTATTATTTTGTGTATGGTTGGTGTATAGTTCCGCGTTATTAATTTATTAATTTCAGAATATTTTTTTCTATTGTAACGCATTCTAAACTTTTGCTTTAATCACACATACATTAGTTAGGCCTACTTTACACGTTTATTTGGAGTAATTTTTCTGAAGAACCGCTGAGCTTTCGCTCTCCTCTGCGGAATATTTTCTAGAATATACGTTGGAGTGGAATAGAATTACAGCCCAGAAAAATACTTCCAGAGGAGAGCTATTGTTCAGCAGTTCTTGAGTGTAATTACGTCAAACTAATGTATTATTGAAGACCACTGTTTATCAGTGTGTGAGTGGAAATGTACTAATTTGCTTTAATTTCTTTCAGATTATGAGTGTTTTTCTAGGAATATTAGAAAAACATTTTTAACAATTTGTCTAGAGGTTAGTGGACAGTGTGAAAAGAAAGTGGTAGCGCCATAGGTTGGAAGAAGAGCCAAGTGCTGTGTAAAGCTGTGTTGGAAAAGGGTGTCGTTGCAGCATTTCTGTGCACTACTTACGTCCAGCCAGAGGGTGCAGAAGTGTAGGGTGGGTTGCCGCTGCAGGAGGTGACTGTTGTTTCGGTTTGCTAACCTTTGTGTTGCTCTTTGCGAATTCCAACCGGATTGTTTGAGGCAAGTCAGGATCAAACCTTACTCCTTGCTGTAATGGAAGATTAAAAAAAACAAAAAAACAATACAGTCAGCCGCAACGATATGCATACATAAGTTTAAATCTAAATGTCGTACACAAAAACACTGTAGAATGCACTTATAAAAATATTAAACACAAGCACTTTAACAATCAGATGGGATATTTTCGTGCTAAAAATCATCTAAGTTAAAAACAATGCCATCTTACGCACGATTTAAAATTTAATGTTGAAAAGACATATACAAGTTAAAAAATATATATATACATATTAGACCTTTCGAGTTTACAATAAACTCATCCTCAGATGCAATACAATGCACAAACACAAGCGACGAGCTGTTAGTTATACTGTATATACCATGACAGTCGTGTCACAAGTGACGTATGTCCAAAAACGAAGTTTAACGCATGCGCTAGAATAATTGGTCAATCTCAATTTCTGGAGACTCAGGGTGTTTTTCTCGGTCCAATAACTGTTGCCAAGAGAGTGGATAATACAAGGGGAATCTTCATTACAGTAAAGATGACTATATTTATAAATCAGTAAACTTTCTGTGAAAAGGAGAGTATATCGAAGTCTAGGGGTATTCAGTATAATTCTGCCGGCCAAATATTGTGCCACAGCAATTATACTGAATACCCTTAGACTTATATACTGATACTACAAAGGCCGTTCTATAAAAACTAAGAATATTTATTTTTTTTAGTTGGTAACAGTCCAAGGAATAAAATAACCGCGCCGACGACTAACTGAATTAAGAAAGTACCTATGGTAACAGTTATTAGTTGTGGCAGACGATTCTGGTTTTGTTATTGCGCAGTTGTTTAAGGTACGTCTGCATTTCGCCATACAGCTGTGGAGGTGAGTGATTCAGAGTTAAGAAGGGAAATGCGTTATGCGATAACATTTTGCTATCGGTTGGGTAGCACGGCTCCAGAAACAGTTGATTTTATGCAAAAAGCTTACAAAGATAAATTTTGGGTGAGTTAGCGATTTTTAGATGCTACCATGGTTTCGAAAAAGGGCGTTTGTCGGAAGAACTCGGTCCTAGGCTGGTTGACCTGAAAGTGTTGATAGGGAGCGTATTGTTAATAATGTTTAGACAATCCTGCAGGAAGATCGACGATGACGTGTGAAGACATAGCGGCGTCAACTAATATTTCAAAAACGTCGGCATTCTGCATTCTACGCAACAAATTAGTGACGTAACGTGTGTGTTTCAGATGGGTAATTCATCACCTGACGAGAGAACAATTGTTAACCAGAGTTCAGGAGTGTCATGAGTGAAAACAAATGATTTCAAAGGATCCAAACTTTCTAAACTCAGTAATAACTACCGATGAAACATGGGTCCACTATTTCGACTCCCCTCACGAAGCGCGCAACGAGTATCTGGAAACACACAGGCTCGCCTCCTCCGTAAAAAAGTTCACCAAACCAATTCAGCTGAGAAGGTGATGATAACTTTCTTTGATTATAAAGCTGTAGTCTACCAGCATGCAGTTCCTCTACAAATTACGGTCAATGCTGAGTAATACATTTCAGTCTTGAAGCGTCTGCGACTACACATGTCGATTAAGCAACGGGAATTGATGGGAAATGGACCCTACACCATGATAACTCCCGCCCACATGTGGGTGCTTGTGTTCAACAGTTTCTTACGAAATGCAGTATTGAAATCATGACACAACCTGCCTACAGTCGTGACCCCGCTCCGTGCGATTTCTGGTTTTTTCGAACAATCAAGGAGAAGTTTCTTGGCGCAAAATTCAATACGGATGCTGACGTTATTCAAGCTGAACAGGGGTCGCTAAATCGCTAAAGCAGCTTCGACTAAATGCCTTCGCCACATGCTTTGAAAAGTGGACTGAACGATGGGACCGTTGCATATCATCCGAAGGAAGTTACTTTGAGAAAGTGTAACATATATTTTGCTGTACCTGTATGTTTTCATTTTGTGTGATTTTACTTTCAGTTTTTATGGAACGGCCGTGGTACTTATATACTGGAAAAACTACTGAGACGAATTAAGTTAAACTTTGTTTCATCCTTAATTAGAGATCACCAATCCATCAAATATGTCGGATCTGTTCCTTTTATACCTGGATATACCAACCCCTTAAAAGGTATTTGTAAAAAATTTATATAAAATCGGATTCGGGTTAAAGACTAATAGCATATTAGCAATTATAAGAAGTAACAGAGACAGAATTGAACTAGATAATCGGTATGACTTTTATGCCATACCACTGAAGGCTTCGCTGGAAGATGAGCAGAAAATGATGTATGTGGGTTCGACCTCTCGCTCCTTGAAATTTAGAGTTTCAGAGAACAAATATAACATTAAAACCTCTTCAACTTCTACAGCTCTCTCCAGGATCTACTTAGTGGGTACGCATACCCCTATTTGGGAGGCAGCAATTATACTGAATAACCTTAGACTTCGTTCTACTATTTTTTTTTTACGGAAAGTTTACTGATTTATAAATATAATCATCTTTGCTGTAATTAAAATTCCCCTTGTATTATCCCCTCCCTTGGAAATAGTTATTGGACCGGGAAAAACACCCTGAGACTCTAGAAATTGAGATTGACCAATTATTTCAGCATATGCGTTAAGCTTCCTGTTTGGACATACATCACTATGTACCGTGACACGACTGTCATGGTACATATAACTAACACCTCGTCGCTTGTGTTTGTGCATTGTATTAGATCTAAGGATGAGTTTATTGTAAACTCGAAAGATCTAATGTGTATATATACAGTATTTTTTAACTTGTATATATCTTTTTAACATTAAATTTTTAAATCGTGCGTAAGACGGCGTTGTTTTTAATTTAGGACTAGCACTTTAAGCAAACGAGCATTGAATTTTCACAAAATCAGTTTTGACAACTTTGAAAATTAGATCAGATCAGATCACATGTAGAGGATATTAGGAAAGGAGTGTGTGACTCTAGGTCTTAAACAACCCTTAGAAATAGGAAGCTAGGAGATTTCGGCTAGAGTGTACGATAGGAACGTGTCACGGAAGCGAGGTAGAAAAGGGGAGGAAGATGCACCTATTTATTACCGGGGGAAGTACCCAGGGTCCGACGGCTTAACGTGCCCATTCCCCGCACGGCGGATATTTAGTGGTTCGAGCGTTCATACCTGCCTGGGATTGAACCTTTTAAGGTTTAATTCCGATCTGAATAATGGCTGGTTCTGTAAGGTCGTTATTTCGAAATGTATCAAAGGATTATTTAGCATTGGGAGGCGCCACTGAGGTGACACAAGAGATTAAACTGCAAGTTGTAGTGGTAAGTTTTCGTCGATGTAGTTTAGTAGAAAGAATAACCAGATCCAGAGCAGGAAGACATGGTTTGGAACACCACCAACTACAAGTTTGGGCTTTTATGCTACTTTGGCGCCAGAACGTAAAAATGAGTCTCTTCTGCTAGCCATGAGGTTTGGGGAAGATGTGTGACGCTTCTTCCACACATCATCTGGAATTAATCAGAATTCCCTTTTCTACAACGAGCTATTTCATGTACGGTTTGCGGTGCACCAAAACCCTGCGATTTCGTGCAGCTGCCCTCCCGATAAGTTGAGGTCCGTGTGGTTCAGTTGGGAAAATAGCCGTCTCCGGAGATTGTAGACTTTGGTTCGAATCCCACCCCCGGATGGAGTTACTTTATAACCTTTAGAACGCACAAATTAATCATTTTGGTATCTTCTATTAACGTACACGGAGTGCTAACTGAATTACTACCATCCCTACTCAAAGCGAGTTACGCCTCTAAGCGATGGCATCTGATGATCATTCGTCCGAGATGGGTTCGGTTTCGAATCCCGATGAGGCATACATTTTGTGTTTTTTCACGGGCGCCTACATTTTGTGTTTTTTTCTCTTTCCTTTTCCTGAAACCAGAGGCTCTATATTAGGGACGGGTGACTGCATATAGCCCACTGAGTTGCTCACGATGGTCGTTAAGCTTCCAATAGAAAAAAGAGAGTTACACCTGATAATGGCGTAACGAGGAGTGTATGCTAAAAGGTGTACATGAATGTTTGGTGGCTCAGTCGAGTGCGAAGTTACAGACTGATGCAAAGTTAAGGACATAATGGAAAGTTACAGACGTGAGTTATGGATGTGATGCGCAAAACCAAGGGGTTATCATAGTTTATGAGACGCCAGTTGTGGGCGCCGAAAGGCTAGTGCGTCTATTTCTGAAACGGTGACACTTGGCGTTGCTCGAAGATCTCCGTGGCTTATGTGTACAAGGAAAGGCGCCACAATAGCAGAACGAACAGGCGACACAACTGTAAAGAGCACAGAGCGCTGGATTCCAGTGACGAACGATAAGTGCGTTACCCTGCACAGGGCAATCGGTGCAGCACAGCTTCTCAGTTGACTGCGAAATATAATATTCAATCAGAAGCGTGACTACGCGTCACATGCTGGCAAGGATGTGTTACAAGAGAAGCCTCTCCTAACAACAGTCCACCACCCTCTCCTAACAACAGTCCATCGACGTAAACGACTCTCTTACTGCCACCAGCAGAAGATTGGAAGGAAAACTGCTATTCTGATTAATCAAGATGTGTGCTCCATTCTGTCGTTGGTCGAATCTATACCATCCTGAGGGTATGGATTCCTCTTGCATAGCATCAGCTATTCAGATCAGTGCTGGAGTTTGTATGATATGAGGCACGTTTAGCTAGCATGGACTGAGAGCCCTGGTACGTGTAGAACAGCATATGGACACAGATACTGCTTGTTGACCCAAAAGGCTGTACCTACACCCAGAGGGTTATTCTAGGACGGTAATATTTCGCGTCAGGGGACCTGTCTCGTGCATGAATGTTTCAACGGACACAGTGCTTATATGTGACATTCCAAATGGCTCCTTTCAAATCTTGCCTTATCTCAACACAATCGGACATCTGTGGGATGTTATGAAACACCAGGTGAGGATGTTAGATCCACGACCCTGATTCATACCCGAACTGTAGACCTCAGTACCAACGGCTTATCTGCAATTTCCTACACTGGTACGAGCGTAAAATATGTGTGGTAGGTTGCACAAAAAAGTGGTAATACACCAGGTCAACCACTTTCTGAGAAAAGATACACCATATTGTAGTGTAAATAAAATCGAACTACACGTGGTGAAACTTTGTACCCCGTTATGATACAAGGTTATCTCACATTATGGTGCAAGATTGCACCATGTTGTATTTTTTGTTTGCTCCACACAGTGGTGTATTTTTCTTAGAAAGTGGGGAACCTCGTGTACTACCATTTCAGTAGTATACTACAACTACTGTAGATTCAATCAGAAGTGGTGTACTAGTGTACTACCACTTCTTGGTGCAACCTACCACAAAAGTTTGAACAATGTACACAACTCAAAAAAATCGCAACTCAAGATCCCTCTTATTCGACGCTACGTCGGTTTACGATTATTCTCAATGGAGGGCCTGTGAAGTATTAGGTAATTAGTCTTAATTCAAGGAGCGCTCAGAGTAAAATAAAGTATGCAATTGCTTCTATGATGTAATGACAGATCCCCTACTTATCTGTAGTCGTATGAGTCCATGCAGGGACGTCAATAAGTTTTACATGGAAATAGATCAAGAGGTAGCATTTTAATCTATTTTGCCGGCTATTTAGAATATCACGTTTTCAATCTTTAACTGCTTGCCATTCTGTCTCGTACTCTATCATAATTTTTTTATGCATGTTCTACTGAAGTTTGGACTAATGGGAATACATTTCACATATCATCATTACTTTTTAGTTACAACAAATGCTAAAAATCGTTTTGTTGATATCAGTCCCACTCATGCATTCTGTGTCTTGGACTACGTAAATGATTCTAATACCATCACTTTAGCCATTATTTTTCACCTTATGTTACCCATAATATCAACGGCATTTGTGACATCGGGATAAGGATGGCATTTCAGATTTTAATTTTTTGAAAAACACGCGTGTTCCTTGCTGCATGAAGTGATCCAAATTTGAGGGATCAAAGCAAGAAGTCAAGATTTTTGCTTAGAAAAACTCTCTATTTTTTATCTTACAAATATTGAGATAAAAAAATATCTTGCCTTCTCTCAAATCTTAAGAGATTTATAAAAAAGCAATAAATGTTTCAGAGAAAAAAACATGACACAATTTTACTGCGAGTAACTGTCTCCAAAAGGAAAATAAGGATTTAACTACAGATATCAATAATTTTGACAGAAAAGCCGTAGAAAAAAATTAAAAGAACGCATTTTCTTCAAAGCCGATTTACTAATTATTTTTTCAAAAATAAAAAGAGGCTTTTCCTGGAAAGCCAATTTTTATTTTAAAAAAAATATAAAAAACGCTGTTCTAAAAAAAAAGACGCCTTTCCTTCAAAGCTGATTTGCTGCGATTCAAAAAGCAGAACATAAAACAGAAAGACGCTTTTAATTCAGAGTAAATCTGGTATTATTAAAAAAAAACAAAAAAACAGCCGTCTTTCCTTCAGAAGTATTCTAAAAAAGTATAAAAAGATTCCTTTCCTTTAAAGCCAATTTGCTGCAATTTAACAAAAATAAGAAATACGCCTTTTTTCCAAAGCCAGTTTTCTGCAATTCTAAAAAATAAAAAGACGGCTTTCCTCCAAAGCCAGTTTGTTACTATTTGAAAAAAACAATCAAACGACCTTCTTTACTTTAAAGGTAATTTGCTGTTATTTAAGAATTATAATGAATGCTGCTTAACGGCGACAATTATTGCCCAGAAAGTTGTTGAATACGAAAATTGTCCTTATCAAAAATGAAATACGCATCTACTAAATTTAAACCATTAGGTATCCACCCCTAAACAACGTCCCACGCCCTTTTGGATTATTTTCTAAATTTATACTTTATATCTTCTATTCTTAGGACAGTCCCTTTTTCATCTCTCTCGCGAGCAAAGCAATAAATTATCCTCAAAGACATTGCATGGCTCATGAATTTCTGCTTCCAGCAGCGAAAATCCCGGTAGTCCGCGAACGTAACTCATAGCTCATAATCAGCACAGAATAATTGCGATTAATTGACTGTGAATCTTGATCAGACTAACAAGAGTAATTGATGAATAAGCCCGCCTGATCTTAACTTTTGTGCCCGCGCTCGAGGCAATTAATCACGGCAACGAGCCGGATTGGTTGCCCGTCAATTTAGAGTTGAGAACCTCCGACAGCTACCGAGGAAAACAATGTCCCAAACCATTGTATTTTGAACCCAAGTCGCTGTCTCACAGGACTAAGACTTTTAAGAACTTCTACCTCAGTCTTAATTATCTGAATTACAATATACTTTACTAAACAAAAACTTACCATGATAACAGCATACATAATTCGTTATGCTTTATACTGATTTCGACACTATCAGATGCAATAAAAAGCGCATGTGTATTCGATATAGAGTATTGATTCTGCCATAATTATGTCTTAAATGAGGTATAATACTTATTCTGTCACAACGGAAGACATGTCTTAAAGGAAGCAAGATTTGTTTGCCGTAGTTCCACTTCATTTTCTAAACGTCCTCAATTATCAGCTAGAACTTGTTTTAATTTCTCTAAATTACAGCTATATATTGATTCTAAGGTTCAGTAATCATTCTTACCAAATGTTAACAATGAATTTTGCGTTCTTTCTTGCGTTTTCTCCAGCTTTACACTGAGCTTTTGCTTTCACAGAATTTAACATAACGAAATGATTCCTGCCTTCTTCTGGTTTTGAGGAACACTGCAGATAATTTTCTTTAAAACTTATTGAAAGTTAATTTAAAGTGCACACGTTGGTGAAACAGTGGTTTAAAAACAAAACAAAAAGTTTTCCAATAATGGCTTTTGATTGAAATGTAGAACCATTATTTATTAAAGTTTACTTCAACTTAACTCTTAACTGTCAGCTGGTGATTTAATTTTGCTTTAAAACTGTCATTATTCTAAGTTATTCATTCTTGTTTGAAACAGCATCAAACTTAACTAAACATGACTTACTTGCTAATTAGCAAACAGCCAGGGTAGTAAAAGATCAGTACATAAGCATATCTAATTTCACCTTTATTGTATCAGGCAGCACGTCAGAACAGTCTTTGGACGCACACGTCCTTCTCGTTAACAAGGCGAAGAGATTTCACAATACTCAGATAATAGCTTTGCATAACCTCGTTAAGTAGATAGCTTTTACAATATATCGTCTTCAACATATAATACCGCTCTTAACCGTGAATACAATCTGTTCATAGAAAATATATAATATAATCTTCCTTTTAAGATCTGCTCAACATAAAATGTAATCTGCCTTTTTAGATCTGCTCTAACACCTGCTCTTCTGAACATTGCACTCATGTCCTATCGTAGAACGCTCAATATATTTAACGCATGTTTGCTTGTACTTTGACCCACTGCCAGGCTGCGAACGTTTATAAGTCGTCGGTAGAAAATCTGTGGCTTTAAGTCAGAAAATATTCAACGATAAGAAACAAAATTTTACATGAGAACACAGAAACTCAGAAGGAAGGCTAAATTAGAGATATACATCTCAAGTAGCTTTCAGTAAAATATGTCGGTTTTACATTTTGGACTTGGGTTAGAAGCACATTATTGTTTAAAATCTTTAATATCTGGACTCCTAAGTTTGTCACATATAGAAAACGTATCGCATTAACCCTTGCGTATGGTCATACTCGCTGTGCGACTCACCTATTTTTGTTCTTAAAACAAATGGATCAAATGCTATAATGTTGTCATGGGTCCTTTATTACTGATATGTCTCCATTAGTTTAGTCCCCGTAAGATATTCACTGTGTCTAGCTCATTACTTTGTCATTTCAATTGGCAGTCATGCCCAACTTCAACAAGCATCTGAAATGAGAAGTGTTACGCTCGTTATGTTGCCATCTTTACATTCTTTTCTCATTCGTTTAGCCTTATTATTAAAATACGCTGTGCTAAGCTTAGTACTTTTCAGTACATCATGTACTTTACAGTACACATTGCCAGTGGATCTCGTGATTGTTTTCAATTGGGATAAATTTATTAAAATTTGTTAGCATGTTGTAACGATCTTTGCAAAAGGAACAAACGTATTGTTTTAAGCTCCTTATTTCATCCTCTGTCATTTACAGCGTGGATTTTATAATTTCATCATACAGTTTATAACCATTCTTTTGCCGACAGTGGGATTCGAACCTACATCTTCCTACTCCGGAGCGGCTGTTCTCCTAGTTGAACTGCGTCAGCAGATTTATAGCTGCTTCGTCATCCATTTGGCTAATGCGTCAATCCCCTCCCCGCTTGAGAAAGACGGGGGGCGACTTCGCTCAGCACGTTTCGGGTCAACAGACAGCAACGTTCCGTCACAATTTTATTTTTAATTTACTTTTTTTGATTAGAGGTTTAGCGACCACCGTGAGCAACTCAATGGGCTGTAAGCAGTCGTCCGTCCCTAATTTAGGGTCACTGGTTCCAGGGAAGGGAGAGAGCCAGTGCCGTAAGACAAACTCAACATCCATGCCTCCCGAGGATTCGAACCAGGACCCCTTTCGAGCGAATGACCAGAGGCCGTCGCTTAGACCACTGCGCCACCGGGGCGGCACCAATTTATTACTAAGTGTTTATTTACTATTTTACGTACATTGTGCTGAAGAAAGATCATACAATTTTTTCTTTCAATCCTCACGGCCAGGCTTTTTCATTCCAGCACCATTAAAATCTTTCTTTTGCTGACAGTGGAATTCGAATCATTTCCTCCTACGTTGGAGCAGCTGTTCTCCCAACTGAATTACGCCTGTAGGCTTTCTGTGCTTTACTGTCCGTTTGACTAATACGTCACGAGTTGAAATACTTTTTTTAAAATGGTTTTGGGACGTAATTATTAATACACCACACTGTGGATACTCAAGATACGCATATAGCGTACTAAATCCGTTTATTTTTGTGGCATAGTAAGCACAAAGATTCGCCAAGCTTTCGCACTCCACTGGGAGGGTTTTTGTAAGGCAATGGTTGACATGAAAATGCAGAGAATTGGAACACGTAAGAAACAAAGATGATTTTCATAAATAACGTGGGTGACATCATGAGCATATTACACGCATTTTTATCTCGCAATTATGCAGTGCGTCGCTATGTGTTTCCATCTTTTAATAACGCATGCCAAGCTCTTGGTAGTTCAGCAGGAACCACATCATGACACGCTAGTTTGCTGGATAGAATTTCGACTGTTTCCCTGATAGCAATTTCTATAAAGTTGTGTATGGGGCAATTCCTTTAATATTATTCCATAGAGGAGCGGCCGATGAAAGCATGACTTCTCTGGTAAGGGCTGTATTATGCATGTCCTGGTTGACCCTTCGTACATGCACTTTACGTCTGGTGTCCAAGGAAAGCTTTGTCATTCCGATATATATCATTACCGTTTTCTCAGAATATACCAACGGTATGGTGTACATACCTGCCTTTTTCTTTCTCACACTATCTCTCCTTGCAACTTGATATTATATGTGATAACTGGGTCGGGAACTTCATTGCTATCAATATGTTGTATTTACGTAATAAATTATTTAACCAATATGTAAAGCCTGGAACATATGTGATGGATCTGCGTATCTCATCGTTTTACTAGATGATTTCGTTATTGCTGACATTATACGATTTCTTACAGTTCTATGTATTCTGTTCATGTCATCTTTCTTATATCCAGCCTTTAGATCTTTTCGCTATAAATATTATCCATGTTCTTATTATTTAGCTAGTCGGGTTTGCATAAATTATATAGAACCATGCTCTAAACGCACAAAGTTTGTACTCTTTTGGGCAGTGCGAATCAGGAGGGACATAGTTCGGTACTGCGGTCGGTTTATAATAAACGTCAAAATTGAAGCTGGATGTTCTATTTCTTCTAAACGCGACGTCAAGATAATTCAACGCCCATCTACTTCAAGCTCCATGGTGAACTTTATCGCATTGTGTAGTTCGTTTATCTTGTGCATGAAATAATTTTATTCATCTACTCCGTGTTCCCATATGAAGAATATGTCATCAGCGTAGCGGATTCATACTCGGGGTTTCTTGATACAATTTAGAAAGATGGGATCTTCTAGCGGTCTAAGAATTGCTTCTGCAAGTACTGATGATAGAGGTAAACTTATTAGTGCTCCTCTTGTTTTTTTGCAGATGCCCCCATCCAAATTGAAATAGTTGTGGTTAGTAACCAAATTTAAGGCTTCGATAATTTTCTTTGCTTAGGTTGGTGTGAATTCACGGGAAGTGTCGATTATTTATTCTAGGTTTGCAACAGCCTCTGGTATAGGTATAGATGGATATACAGACACTATGTCGAAACTTCTCATTATATCACTATCAAACATATTCCAGCTTTTTTGCGCGCTCCACAAATTATTTTGTTGACTTGATTACATAATCGGATTTTTTAAACGTTCAGAAAAGAATTTAGTTACTGATTTTTCTAATATGTACGTAGGAGATTTGTTCTTTCCTACAATAGGTCTAAGGGCAGATCCAGGTTTATGATTCTTTTTTCGTCCAAAGAGTGGTGGAATTACAGGGCCCAGAGGAAGCTTCGCTGACATCCTAATAGTCTTGGGTAGATCTTTAGATCTTCCGGAGACTATTAGATCTTTAGAAGACCACTGCAGCAATTACAAATTTACTCTGTGGCACCTTATTAATGATACATTTGCATATTTCCACTGCAGCAAGTTTTAGATCTGCCGAAGACTAGTAGATCTTTAGAATACCACTGCAGCAAGTTGAAATATGCAAATATATCATTAATAAGGTGCCGCAGAATAAATTTATCCGAAACACATGCAGTAGGATATGAAGATTTTGGAATACATGCTAAATGTGTTTTACTGAGTGTTTCAACGTGCTCTGATCAAAATCTATAAGTGAACAGAATCGCAATGGATAAAATAAAATTTCTTAACGTAGTGTAATTCCATTTACCTACGCGTCGAAGCTAATATATAATCATCGTGATCAAACAAACGGAGACGAGAGAAAACCGGAAGGATTAAAGAAGCTAATAGATGCTTTCAGTTTCAAAGAAAGTCTCAAATTGTAGTACTAGGAATGGTAACATTACCTGAAGCGACGAATTTTTGTTGTATATTAGTTCCGATATATATAAAAAATAAAACAAAGATGGGAGTTAATTTTGAACTTCGGAGGTCATTATCTCGGAAACGGAACATCATATCAGAATATTGTACTTAACGTAAATTGTTTATCTCGTTAAGTTTAACATATTTTGTCTTAAACACTTTCCTCTCCGATGAATATTTAGTGAAGCGTGCCTTATTTAATACGCTCATCAATCACCTTCTGAAACGCAATTTTATGGCATCGCTTGTTTGCTTTCCGTTGCAAAAATAATTTAGGCCGTCTATTTCGATCCACATGAAACTGGCAGTAGTGATTTGCCATACAGCTTTCTCGTTTCTTCCATGCTTTCCTACTTGGTGAATATTTTATCATTCAGTAATACGCCGGGAAAAACCGCTAATTCGATCCTATAAGATAAGACGTAAACTGAGGTTGTTGTAAATCAAAGCACGTGTTCCTATAATAGCGAATGAAATATGCTCCCGCACTTTGGGAACATTTTCTTTTAGCGTTGTTAAAATTCGAAAAATGTCCTAAATAAGCAATATGACCGCATCCCGTATTTTGTGAACTTGCCTATGAAAGTAGTTATATGCACCATATTTTCCGTAAAATGTAAGGCAAGTTAACAGATATTTTTCTTTCACCTTGTTCAAAATTTTTCAGGTTTTTCCTATAAGTGATATAAGCAGCTTGTGATTAGTTTCTGTTCTTGGGCAGCTTTCCTTTTCCGCAGCTGAAATTTAGATTGTTCCTAGTAACTAATGTGAGTAATTTCTTATTGCGTCCCATTATTTTCGAAAATTGTGTTGGCACAATTCCAATTGTAAACATCACAATTCATGCAGACTAGTGTATCTTCTATATGCTTACATGGAAGCAATGATTTTGATATTTAATCTCTGCTAGTAAATCCCAGGTATCACAGCCTTGCAATTTAACGTAGGCCCAACACTAAGCCATCGTTTTCTCTTTCTAAAAGACGGTGGCTCAGTGTTGGGCTTACGTTAAATTGCAAGGCTGTGATACCTGAGACTTGCCTTAGTATACTAACTAACTATGCTTATTTTCAAGTTGTTGCTTTGACTTCTTTGCAGCTTTCAGGGTGGGAATCGTTGCAACTACAAGAACAATTTTAGTAATCCTTATTTTTTGCATACAGAACTGGAGTATTTTAATCTGAGACGTTGTATAGGACATATGACTGTATTTGCAGAATGCTGTATAAACGATTTGTCGTAAATCAAATCGTCGTACAGATACACTATATTGACAAAAGTCACCGGACACCACTTCAAAAGCAAATGAACGGGTCCGCTGCATTGTTAAGATGCGCGGTATAGCGGCAAACGGTATAAAAACAAGCCTGCAGCTGACTGTGATCATATCGCACTGTGAGGTTGAGTGAAAATGTCGCCGCGGGAGAGAACTCACTTTGATAAAAGAAAGATTGTTGGGTGTTATATTAGTGGGTTGTGCATAAGAGAAGCCTAGAGGCATTTAAACATACCCAAATCAACTGTTTTGGATGTACTGAATAAGTCGAAGACACATGGCGTGCCTAAAGTAGCAAAACGTACCGGCAGATCAAAGAAAATAAATCAGTGATAGAGGACGTCGAAGACTCAGGAGAGTCGTTAGAGCTAATCGGCGGAGTACTGCACAAGATCTCAGCGTACAAGTGAGTAAAAATGGTGGAACCTCTGTACGTACACGTACCATTCGCCGAGAATTTCATTCCATGGGTTGCTGTGGTCGTGAGGCTGCTCATTAGCCTTTCATCTCCACTCGGAATGCTACTCGTCGTTTAGCATGGTGCAAAGAACATTTATCGTGGACCGTAGATCAATGGAAACGAGTCCTATGGACTGATGAATCTAGATAAACGATCCATCAGTCTGATGGCCGTGTGTGGGTATGGCGGCAGCCGGGAGAACGCTATTTACCACAGTGTACTGTCCCTACCGTCAAGTTTGGAGCTGGCAGTGTACTAGTGCGGGGGTGTGTTTTTTTTAATCTCTGAAATGACAATGGGCAGTATATGTTGCCAAAGAACAGACCACCAATGGGCAACCGAAATATTATTGGATTTCAAGGGACAGAAAAAGACCCAGAATGAGACCACATGGGATATGGGCGGATGGAATTCGAAAGCATGCGAGAGTAACATGGAGGAGGCTGACCCAAGACAGGCCGTTGTGGAAGAAACGCGGGGAGCAGTGAATTGTTAATGATGATGATGACATATATATATATATATACTATAATTTGCAGCTTTCAGGTAAATTAGCATGCTTACTAAGGGGCATAGTTCAATCACAGTCTCATCGTGCGTGTAACGTGCTGAGCAACAGTTTACCGAGAAGGAATTGACAAATATGTTATATAGCACAATACAACATCAATTTTTCAATCCGATCTTTATAGCATAATTTTTCATCACTGTACTATGAAATCTCCATTAACGGACACCTCTGAACAACGGTAACCTCCGAGCAACGGCAAGTTTTGATGGTACTGAACAGCTTCTATGGTATCTACAATAACGGTTACCTCCGAGCAACGGAATTTCTTAACAGCGTGACGTCAAACGACACCCCAGTCAGCCCACGGAAACTAACGGACACCCTGTTTCTTAGATTTTACGTAGTTCTTTCGGCACTTCGACAAGAGAGATGAGATAGGGACAAAATATATTTATTGCTAAAGGGCATAATGGGTTGGATTGCGGGTGGCATAGTGGCGTGCTTAAGTGAAAAGAAAGGAATTAAAAGTTTAGTTCTACGTAAGACGAGCTGCAACTTCCATTTATATTTCAATCGTCTTCCGTGGACTGTAGGATGGTTGAGTTGCCTGGAAATCTGCCCGTTAAGGGCGATGTTTCTTGGTTTGGTCCTTGTGGGTTCTGTTTCTGCTGTATGGGGCACGGCCAGCTAACTTTGCAATTCCGCTTTACTATCTAACATTTTTCTTTCCTATAGCTTGCCCTAACCCTACTAATCTCCTAGCATGCTATTTCTAAGGGCTGTTTAACACCAGACGCCAGGCACTGTTTTTTTTAAATCATCTACATCATGAATTACTTAATTATTATATTCAATTGTATTCAGCAGACAGCGCTTATAAAATGCACTGCCACGCTTATTTTATTGTGCATAAACTTCATACATTTATTCTGCTAAAATTATTATTCTTAAGTCGTTCTAAATCTAATCCATTAGATAAAAAGGCCGTCTTATGCACGATAAAATCTTTACTAGTTAAAAACACACAAGTTAAAAACATACAATGAGCATTAGATCTTTCGAATTGGCCACCAATTCGTCTTCAGATGTAATTACATGTGACGCAAGGGCAAGAAACCCACAAGTATAAATACAAAACAAAACACAGCGTGACGTAAGCGGTGTGTGGAATAAACTGACTAATGAATTTACAAAGATCCACAAACGGTGACACAAAATTAAAAGAAGTTGACCCTAATGGTAATCAATGTCCGGATTGCCACGCCCCTTCTTCTACCAAACCCTTCCAAGGGAGGGATTACCGAAGGGTAATCGTCATTACAGCATATGGGTTTGAATTTATGTATCATAAGGCTCTCCGCAAACAGCAAACACGCTTTAAGTCTAGGTGCACAAAGGATCTTGGCCTCATTCCAAAGCGGCAAATGAGTGCCGAAGATCCTTTGTGCACCTAGACTTAAAGCTTGTTTGCTGTTTGCGGAGAGCCGTATGATACATAAATTTAAACCCATATACTGTAATGACGATTTCCCTTCGGTAATCCCCCTCCCCTGGAAGGGTTTCGTAGAAGAAGGGGCGTGGCAATCCGGGCATTGATTACCATTAGGGTCAACTTCTTTTAATTTTGTGTCACCGTTTGTGGATCTTTGTAAATTCATTAGTCAGTCTATTCCACACATCGCTTACGTCACGCTGTGTTTTGTTTTGTATTTATACTTGTGGGTTTCTGGCTCTTGCGTCACATGTAATTACATCTGAAGACGAATTGGTGGCCAATTCGAAAGATTTAATGCTCATTGTATGTTTTTAACTTATGTGTTATTAACTAGTAAAAATTTTATCGTGCACAAGACGGCCTTTTTGTCTAATGGATTTATTCTGCTTTTGAAGAAAGACAACGGCCTAGCAATATTAACTTAATCCCAACCACTGAACAACGGCCACCTAATTGTTATTTTTTCCCGGTTCAAGCAGTGACCGTTATTCGGAAGTTTCACTGTAATTCTTTTGAATATGGAAAAATTATTAATATATTAGCTACCTCTCGTTTTTGCACGCATTGGAAATATACGCGGAGTGGCATCGTGACATTTCCCTGATTTTAATGAAAAAGAGAGAAGGCATCTATGTGGCACATAATTGGGGCATAATTTCAAAATATGATGCGTAAAGAAATATTTCTGTGATATATGCAGATTTTTCTTGTTTAAAATTTCTGGGCCACAGTTCAGGGTTTCATATTTTTGCCGCTACAGCCCTTATGATTGTTTCTTCTTGTAGATAGATACGATATGACCAGGTTCTAATTCAGTGCATATTTATTTTATTAATTTACGTTATCGCTACTCTTCTGAGGACAAGCAATAATTTTATCGAGTTCTTTCTTCATCAAAAGCGTGCGATGTAAATCAACCTTTTATACGGCTGGAACGAATTAATTCGGGATTAGGAAAACGGGTTTTAATCAGCTCGAGAGAATATATTCGCTGTCCAAGAACTGGGCGCAATGCGGCTGGAGAGTATTGAATTCCACTTAGTTTTGTTATTCAAAATTGTCGTTTAAGAAGATGATTTACACTGATCCTTTCTAATTGATTACCTGCTAAAAGGACTATAACAATGTTTGAGCTACTTGTTTCTGCCCGTGAGCATGATGTCCGAGTCAGGGGACTATCCCTTCTTTTTCTGGCCTTGGGTTATGGATGAAGGAATAGAAGACTTAGAAGGGAGTGCTTATCACCTGTGACGGGTTTATTGTGGTACTACTTAGTTGAGGGAGGGGGGGGAAGAAGTCTTCCCGTTGTTTTCGTAAATGCCTGGCCGATATGCGAACGTTTCTGTTTGGGGAACGCAGAAAATTTTGGGCCCCAAATGGTTCAAGTAACAGATGCTTCAATGGTTAAAATATTCCTCAGTTTCTTCTAACAGTTCGGGATAAATATACAGCGGACAACACTTGATGTGATGGCGTATAAACGTTATCATTCGGCTAATGCTTTCAGAATCGTTAAGTACCTACCAAAACGTACTCAAATGTACAGGAAAATCACGGTTCTTCATAATCAGTCATTAGTTTTCTGAAGTGCGTGTATGTCAAATGATATGTCAGAACAAGGAAGTTTAATGAAAAATAAGACTTCATCCTTTGGCGCTGATTAAGTTAACCGCTTTTTCACCAAATCAATTAATACCGTTCTTTCGTGAAAGACGGATCTCTGTTATCTCAATTTTTTCCAAGTTTTTTAAAGAAGGAATTGTATACGAATCGTAAAGAACTAAATGAAAAATTTGAGATTTTAGAAATATGATATAGCAAATATATTGGTGCTGAGGATTTAAGAATTCGTCAATATTAATTGATTGATTGTAGAGGGTTTTAGGAAGTTAGTGTCTGACCCCAGGTCTTAAACAACCCTTAGAAGTAGGAAGCTAGGAGATTTGGGCTAGAGTGCCCGATAGGAAAGTGACACGGAAGCGAAGTAGAAAGGGGTAGGAAGACGCCTTTATTTATTACCGGGGGCCAGTACCCGGGGTCCGACGGCTTAGTGTGCCCATCCGACGCACGGCGATTATTTAGTGGATCGAGCGTTCGTACCTGCCTGGGATCGAACTCGAGGTCTTTTCCATGGCAGTCACGAACGTTGCCCACTAGGCCACCCGCGGTCCGAATTTGTCCATATGATTTACGCAGAGCTTTAAATATCATAAGGACATTAAAAGATGAAATATAAATGAATGAATTACGGAATTACATCGTAGTACAATACAAATTCAGAAGATGTGAATCCGTTTATTGGTGTAAATATGACATATTAAGTCAAATTAATCTGAAAATTGAAACTTGGCCGTTCTGGATGGTGTAAGGGTTAGCATACTCGGGCGCTATCCCGGAGACGCGGATTCGGTTCCCGCACCAGGACTACCAAATTTTCAAGTTTTCTGATATTATGTGACTTAACATGCATGTCATATTTACACCAATAGACGGATTCACATCTTC
The DNA here is from genome assembly GCA_039090855.1 of Macrothele yani. Taxonomy (NCBI): domain Eukaryota; kingdom Metazoa; phylum Arthropoda; class Arachnida; order Araneae; family Macrothelidae; genus Macrothele; species Macrothele yani. The sequence continues at coordinate 85,215,030 of CM076998.1, read as the reverse complement.
CGAATTTGTATTGTGAAGAAATATAAACTTAAATTCCAGAAAAACATTATAAGAGTCAAGATTGAGCTTTGGTAATTATTGTCTATTAATTAAGCCTGAAGAAGAAACATCGATTAAAAATGCTGCCATTTATGATAAAGAAATATCCGTAAAAAGATAGAAAAGTGTAAGGTTCACTCTTGGGAGAGCCACAGAAAAAACATTTCCTTATTTCACACCCGATAATGAACTGATAATCATTTTTACATAAATTTTCCAGCGTATTAAAAGAATGATTTGCAAATGCTGAAGTACAACATATCACCCAGAAATCAATTTTTTTAATCCAAAAAGCTTTGAAAGCTTTCGGTCCTAACATTCTGTGAAGCACTTCCTTTTGCCAACAGGATGTATTAAAAAAAGGATTTGGAAGTGCAGAAGAATAGCAATTCACCCAAAATTATTCTTTTTTCAAAAAGCCTAAAAAAAAACCTTTTGGTCCTAACATTCATCAAAATACCTTCTTTTTTTCAACTGATAATCATATATTCTATATATTTCAATTTTGTTTTTGATTTGGAGTTTCACGTTTACCATGAGCACCTCTAAGGTCTATAGGAAGTCGGCAGTGCCTAATTTGAAGCCAATGTTTCCAAGGAATGAATAGCTTCAGCGCCATGCGAGAAAAAAAATCCATACGTCATCCGAGACTAGAAACCGGGCCCATTTTGAACGACTGATCCAAACCCCGCACTTCAGACCACTCAGCCAAAGTGGTCTGAAGTGCTGGGTTTGAATTTTATTTATGAAACGTTATCGTTGTTGTTAAAGTAAAAAAAGTGAAGATTTTTACCAAGTGACATATTCCTCCAATTTTATCTTCCTCCTGAATTTCTGCGTTCTTACGCAAACTTGGTTACTCATCGTTAAATATTTTCTGACTAAACGGCACATTACTTTCGCCGAAAGGTTTTCTCGAACTGTAATCGCTGACAGACTCAATAAACGTTAACAATGCATTCAGAGAGCGTATTTATGAGACGTTCAATTTGATAGAAAGTATTGTGAATGTTATATGAATTAAAGTCAGGAAGTTTATGTTCTAGCTAGTGTTGATCTACCTGAAGTTCCAGTGAAATGATAATAAAAGTGGACTCGTGAAAATTGCTATAGCTGCTTAGTTACCTGGGGTTTTAGTGATTTCTACATTTACAAATGCTTTATATTTATGTTCAAAAGTTCAGAGATAGAGTTCATAGACTAAGAAATGTAAGCAATAAAGTTAACGTAAAGTTATCTACAGCTAAAATTTACTACTGCAACGTTAAAATTTAATTATAACTTTACACCTTCTATAGGTTCTTCATATTTGATATATCTAGCAATGAATTTAAAAAAATAATGCAACTTTTGTTATATTGACTGAATATTTACTTCCCATAGCGTAGATAAAGGAAACTTAGCAAGACGCTATCACAATCACAAATGAATATATGTTAATAAGGAGTTATGATTATGCCACTTACTTCGCCGACTGCACAATTCCACATCTTTGTATCGCGGACTCAGCAATAAACCTGTTATTCTCTGTGCCGCTTCTGTTTTAAATTTTTGAAGGATAAAGATGAAAGAGGTAAAAAAACAATCTTTAGCGTTAAATATCACAGCTTCGCATGCATGGAAGATCCCGAAATCATAGCTTTGATAAAGAGAATTCTCAGAAGACGCCTGTTGCGTCGATGTAACCATAGTAACATATCCTATTTTCTCCTACAAAGAAAATGTCGTCAGATGAAGATGCAGTCTTTACTCGTCGACGCAACAAAAGCTGTGAGGTACTCCTTCCATTCAACTATCACCCTCTTTTCTCTAGAACACCTTAAGTCTTTAGACATGTTGCTAGGGATTCAATTAAGATAGTGACTCTTCTGCCTCAGGCATTGGTTTTAATTACCGGTTTAATTAGCCGTTGCACAGATATGCCGCGCGACTAGGATTATCTCTTGGTCTTGTTCTTATTTTTCCGCAGGCGCACAATGCGTTATCCTCGGATGCATGTATTATGGTGGGTAGGCATTGACCCTAGGCGATCCGGGTTCTCCCAGAAAGTTTTGCTCTGATTAAGCAGTCCAGATCTTCACGGATGGTTGTTCTGGTTTCTCCCCACAGATTCTCTTAGTTTCATAATGAGATGATAACGATATGGGAAGGGAAATTAAAAACTTTACACTGAGGTCTCGGAGGGCAGTGTACGGATTTCGAAACTAGGGAAAAGAGGAAACCGCACGTCTGGTGCGAACCAAATGATCGTCGAATCGCTGATTGACTGTAAAATAAACCACAGTATTATGAGCTGTTTCATTATCACGTGTCTTCGCATGGTTTATGCACATACTGGTTGGAATGCTAATGTGATACAAGAAACAGTGCGGACGCAACAGGTCTTTGCTACTTCCAAGATTTGATAAGAAATGTGTCCCATGTAAATGCGCTCAGTCTGCCAAAATTAGACATACAATAAACCACCCATCGCATAAACTGTAACTTGCACCTGCTAGAAACGTTCTACCTAGTTTTAATACAGATCAGAGATCTGATCTGCTCCAGTGAGCGCACTGAAAGAATTTCCATATCAAAGAATAATGTGACTCCTGGTACCAAGAAAGCTTCGAGTTTTAATTTTATCAACACAGCAGCCATCAGAAAGTGGAAAAGTATCATAACAACTCTGCAGAAAAGTCTAATATCCCAACAGCGACATAAAGTCTCGTTCTTCCACTTTGGCATTAAGATTATTTAGAAATAAGAACAAATCTTGTTGAATTTAACAAGAATGTCAGTCATCTAAAAATGCAGGTAAATTTGCACTGATAAATCAAAATAACTTTATTAACACTTTCCAAAGGCAATGTTTTGTTAAAAATGAAAAAAAAAATCTAAATATTTTGCTATCACAGTAGTTTAGAAAAAAGCAGTTCCCTCTCTTTCTTAATCAAAAGACTTCTTCCAAGTAGCCACGCTATAACACTTGCTGAATCTGTTTTAAAAATCATACAAGAAACCATTTTGATGTAGAACTACGTCTTTCTCCGCGCTGGGTAGGGAATAACATCTGGAGCATGGATACAAAGAAAACATGTCACACTTTCAACGCTTATTTCTTAGAAACTAATATTCGTAGAGTAATAAATAATACACAATTTAATAGTTTATAGAGTCCCATTTATAACAAAATAAGTTTTTACCCTCCATCCCTTAACTCTTCGATACAGTAGCCATAGAAAGTTAAGCTAAATTTCGCGTGATATTGATTCGCAGCACGCCGTTTTAAGGTTGATAACTAGTGAATAGATAATGATAGCGGTGACCTCAGCCCCGCATTCCGAAGCTGGTTGTCAGAGCTAACGGATGTATGCCATAAACCGAACTAAGGTGGATTTAAAATTTATTTATTTTTTATATAAAGAAAAATTGGCGACGAACATTTATAAATGTGCTAAAATCCAGGTAAAATTACTGTAAGAACCGACTAAAGTTAAAGAAACGGCTAGAAGAGAAAGACAAAGCCCGGTAAATCATCCGAAAAAACCCGGTAAGTCATCAACCGAAAGATCACAGGAATATAGGGAGCGCCAAAAGTCCGTGCGCCGAGATGCGTTTCACCCGAGTTCGACTCTAGTGCCACAACAATGCACTTCAACCGCACAAATCGAGCATGACGTACTGCAGAGGTGAAAACATGTGTCAAGACAGCAAATCAGCAGCAACCAATTCCGCGTAGCTCAGTTGGCAGAGAGACTTACTCCGGAGTGAGGGGACACAGGTTTGGTGGCCGTCGCAGACAAACTTGTGTTTTCACATTGGCACCCGATTGTGGAAAATGGATCCACTGGCCGTTGGGTTCTTCGAAAAATGTGTGATGTTTGCTCCACACATTGTTTGGAATTAATAAAACATTCCTATTTCGCTTCAAAAGAGAAAAACAAAATTAAGAGGGAGATGACAAATCAGCAACGAGACACTCTGTCCGCGTAGCTCAGTTGGGAGAATGACTTACTCCGGAGTACGGGGATATGGATTCGATGTCTGTCGGGTATACGGATTCGATGTCCGTCGGGATACCGATTCGATGTCCGTCGTGGATACCGATTTGATGTCCGTTCGCGGTTAAACTTGTAAACTTGTGTTTTCACATGAAACTGAATAGTAAGAACATATGGAGAATAATACCGTCGATCCAAATTATCAAATGTTTACATGGAGAATGGGATATTAATGTACATCGCCACTGTTCAGAATTTCGCTGTATAATGAATGTATTACGTCTCAAACCTTTACACCGCCGATACATTCTGAATCTAGACAAGAAAAAGAGCAACAGCAAGAAGAGTACATTAGGCCCGAGACGTATAGCCAAATTTATATCAAGGCAACTCAGGAGTTTGAAAAACAGTTTCTGAAGACCGTTTTTTTTCAGGAACAATTTTGGCAATAACTACTGACAACGATGATACTACGCCTTATACGTCTACTAACATTTATTTATAATCAGCATACGTTACTGTGAATTTTATAATCAGCATAAGTTACTATGAATCTTTTTATATATGGTAGTGGCCAAAATTGTAGAAACCTTTTGGAAATAGTGTATTTTTGAGGTTTGATGTTTCATAACACCACTTTTTTTCGGAATAATACCATCAAATTATATATCAATGAAAAGATAATTTCATCAAAAATGTAATGCAATAACTTTTATGAAGGAAAAATTTGGAAGATGACAATCCGATTTCTGGCGTAAATGTGACAAGGACGGTAAGGTTTTATGAAGGAGTTTGTATTAGAACAGCACTTATAAAGAAGAAAAGTGAAACACATAGAAAAAATGAGATATACAAACATTCTCACCATGTCAGTTAATACTTAGTTGGGTAACCTTTAGCGTTAATTACGGCCTTACAACGCCTTTCCATGGTGTGAACCAAGTTTTTTAGTTCTGCAGCTGTTATAATGTGAAACCAAGATTGAATTATTGCTTCTATTAATTGAGTTTTATTGCAGGGTTGTTTCTGACTAACAATTTCCTTTAGTCGGCTCCATAGATTTTTGATGGGGTCAAGGTCTGGGCTATTCCCAGGCCATTCCAGCAGTGGAATGTGATTATCTTGAAACCACTTTTTGCACACATCAGCAACATGACATGGAGCTGAATCCTGTTGAAATATAAATGCTTCATTATCTTGGAAAAGATTAAGTGCGAAAGTCTTCAGTTTGGGCTTAAGTATTTCATTAATGTATTTTTGGCTATTTATATTCCCATTAATCACGCAAATTCTGCCCACACTCTTTGATGTCATACAACCCCAGATCATAACACTAACTGGGTGTTTCACGGTACATGTAATGCAATCAGGATGCAAATCTTCTCCGGTTCTTCTCCTTACGTATTTTATGCCATCACTACCAAACAGGGAGATTTTGGTCTCATCACTCCAAATAATACTGTCCCATTGTTCCGCTGCCCATTTAACATGGATTTTAGCACAATTTAATCTTTTCAACCTTTGTTTGAGAGATAAAAATGTTTTTTTCGTGGAATTCTAGCTTTTAGACCAAATTCCTGCAGTCTGCGCCGAACAGTCCTTGCGCTCACCTTCAATTCGTATTGCGCCATTTCATCTTGCATACACCCAGATGATTTTCTTCTGTCACCTAGGCACAGTCTCTTAATTTTTCTATCATCACTTGTTGTTGTGCCCCTTTTCCTGCCTTTACCAGTCTGGTTTTGTAGTGATTGACTCTCCTTATACCTTTTCGAAAATTTAGAAATGCCACCTTTAGTTAAGTTTCCATAAATTTTTCTTCTAATTTCTTCATAACTGAAGCCTTGTTCACTTAACTGTTCTATTTTACATCGCTTTCTGGGTGTCCAGTCAACTCTTTGCGCCATTTCTTCAATGTTATTACGTTTTACAAGCTCATAAATGAAAGAAAACACACACAAAAAAAAATAACTTTATAGCATTCACATAACACACTGACAAATGTCCTCCTCTCAGCTCCAATACATGACATCAATAGCTGAATCCTACTGTGACCTCTTTGGCTTATTGCTAAAGCACGATGACACCTTATTGGCTTATTGCTAAAGCAAGATGACACCTTATTGGCTTATTGCTAAAGCAAGATGACACCTTATTGGCTCCCTAAACACTCATGCTCATTGGCTACATTCAAATGAAGGAAAGCTACTACATATCAACCTAAACAAGTTGTGCTTCCTTTTTCTCGTTATTTGGCTATAACGTTTCATAGAATACAGATAATTGAACAAACTTTATTGTATTACATTCTTTATGAAATTATCTTTCCATTAATATATAATTTTACGGTATTACTCCAAAACACAAGTGGTGTTATGAGCCATCAAACCTCAAAAATACAGTTTTCCCAAAAGGTTACCACAATTTTGGTCATTACTGTAATATAAGTTGCTTTTAAGTAAATAAAGTAAAACATTTCTGTCGTTTTTTTCTTTACAATTTTTTATCTGAAATAGGGGAGCACAGCTAGTAACAAAACTGTGCCACAACCTAGAACGTAGGCTCTGTCAACTGTACTTTGCTGAATACTTTAAGGACGTAAAAATAGTGAGATAGTGCCATGAAATAGTAACAGTTGACGTAAATCTACGTTGTAGGTTGCGGCACAGTTCTTACTGTGCCCCTTAGATTTTTTCAGAAAAGCGTTTCCCCCGGTGTAAATATCGAAGTAGAACCACCTGTGAAGTAGTTATTGCTCTAATATCCAAAGAGGTGATTCCATATCAAGGTTGTGTGTCTCTATGTCTTCTTGACGCTCCGGCTAAAAAGGAATTTCGTTTTATTAAAAAACCTATTTCCTTCACTTCTCCCGGCGTAAGTAACTACATCACATGATTTTTGCAGATCACATAGGGCCTTCACGAACCTTTTATTTTCCGCAAAAGGGTAAATTAAGAGAATCCTGGATTCGACCTACTGGTTTTTTGTGGCCCAGTAACATGAACGTTTGGTTATCGAACGTTCATGTTGATTCGTTCTTAATAAGTATCGAACAGATGACTCCTTCCCATAAGTTAACTTTTCTTCCTGATCTTCTAACGTACTGCTGGGGCACACGTAATAAATATTTTATTCTGAAAACTGATAGACATTAAAAAAAAAAAAAAACTTTTCGTCAGAGATTGTCTCTTACCTGTAAATCTTGCTTTGCTGCTTCAGCTCCGGCTCTTGTGGTAAATGTGACGAAACCAACAGGCTGAAATTAAAAGCAATAAAAAAATTGAAAACCTGAAGGAGCAACAATTATTACATGACATGTAATTATTTTTCATTATTTATTTCATCGTCGAACAGCTTGAAAAACTTAAGTTCTTGCGGATTTCTCCTTCCTTAAGTGCAAAAACATTTTCGGAGAAACAAAAAATAAATAAAAGTACGCTACGTTTAATATGACAGGAAGACCAGCCAGACGTATAGCTTAGTGTTAAAGGACGACATCCCTTAATTCTTCACGGATAAGAACACGAACGTAGGTAATATAATTACCTGAGGAACTCTCGCTCTTGTACCGACAGCTTTTATGTAGAACTTCTCATCTTCGAAACGAAAATCCAAGACAGAAAGAGACGACTGAATTTGATATTCTTCTGGAAATGAATGCGTCAGTCAATATATTGTAAAAAGCACAGCTAGTAACAAACAAGAAAGATGGCATCGAATTCTCTGGTGTAATTAATACGTCTTAGGAATCCTTTCCGATCTCAGCATGTTAAAACCAGAAATATGTCCTTACTTCCCCTATTGTGACGGCATTTTGTCACGAAATATTGTAAAATGCATGGGAAAATATTCAACTGCGTGGTATAACGCTACAATTATTTTTTACATGTAATTAAAGACCTTTATTGAAATCTAATGAGACAGATTCTTTGATATAGAAATTGTGAGGAAAATTTCTTTCGTGATAAAAGGTATCGGATGGTAAAAATAATTTTAGTTATTATTTTTTTGAAGGAGCTGTATAGAGTATCACTGTAAAAAATAAGTGGTGTGAATTTACGGAAAATTTCTGAAAATAACGTGAAGCAAAGTTGCAAGTAAGTGTCCGTCTTTTAACGAAATGTCCGGTTTCAAAAATGCCAGTTTCTTTTAACTTCCGTATTTTCACAGATTTTCCGTAGTAAGTAATTCCGTTTATTTCCGAAAAATCCGTTTCAGGTTTTTTCGTATTTAGACAGAAATTTCGCAAAATGATGGACACTGAATTTTTCAACCCTTGCGCCAAAGAATATTTTCGGGCCTGTAGTGAGGATTGAACTGAGGCCGTTCTGATTAGAAACCGCGCACCTTAACCACTTGGGGTAAAACTAATCTCCCAATAATGAATTTTATTTTTTCATTAATGCGAGTGATTTAGTCATTTATTTTCTGTTGGATATCATGATTTTTTTTAACACATTTGTAATAAAAAAAATTTTCTAAACATAATTGTAGGAGGCCTTATCACAAATTAAAAATGTTTTTCAACGTGATATTTCGAAGCAGCAGAATGCTTTGGAACTTCAGATTTGCCGCCGTGGTGGCGTTATGGTCTAAGCGATGGCTTCTGATCATTCATCCGAGATGGGTCCCAGTTCGAATTCCGGTGATTCATGGATGATGTGATCGTCTTACGGTACTGGCTCTCTCTCTCTCTTCCCTGGAACCCGTGGCCCGAACTTAGGGACGGGTAAGTGCTTATAGCCTACTGAGTTGCTCACGGTCGTCGTTAAAATTCCAATTAAAAAAAAAAAAAGAAATTCAGATCTTTTTTTCTTAACTGGGCAATAACTTTCAATTATCTTTAAGAAATGGTAAAATGTACTGTTTTATAATATTTTTTCAAAAAATTTCTAAATACAAAATTTATTTTTGACAGTTGTAATAGCATTTGTCTTAAGCACTTCACAGACATACATGGAACATCGTACAATCACCTGTACACACGGTTTCTTATAGTTTAAATACCCGGTTTCTTCTAGTAAAATATTATACAGGGTGATTCATAAAGACGCATACAGCTTCGACGCACTATAAAACAAGAACAACGTCAGATATTTTATGTTACCTGTAACAGAATTGTAAGGGAATATTTCAAGTTTTTTTAGAGACAGTCACAGATGTTCTATGTGTGCACCCTTAGTCACACGGCACACATCGAGCCGATATTCCATTTCCGCCCAAACACAAGGTACGATATCTGAATCAAGTGCAGTGATAGTGGCTGTGATACGCTGTTTCAGCTCCGCTAGATCAACAGGAAGGGGAGGGGCGAATAATTTGTCCTTTACGTACCCCTACAGGAAAAAGTCACAAGGTGTTAAGTCAGGACTTCTGGGTGGTCATGGCCAAAATGTGGCCCTGGGTGGCAAAAATTTGAAACTACGGGCACAAACAGCCCGTAGTTTCAAATTTCGTATGCTAATGGTAGATAGATTTTCTGGTTGGAGGTACTTTTTAGATTCGTGATCGAAAATGAATTTCCACAAAAGTTACGGATTCCGTTTTGCTCAATTCAAGAACACAAAACGCCTTCTCCGTTGCAGACGTTTGACTGACTAGTCACGTGACACGCGTACGTCACTTCACTCAGTAGCGGGACACAAACTTTATGAGTACATCTACCTAACGGTTTGCAGTTGTGCTCCGTGTCTTCAACTGTTACTGTTTTACAGCATCAGGAAACTGTATACTCCTTAATGAATCACATCGTATAATTGTTGGTCCGCAAAATAGGGAAGAAGAGAAGACATATCCTGTGTCACAATAACCAGACTTCATGCGATATGCTATCCACAATATCTGATCTCGCTACACAACTTCAAAATGAGTTCCTTTGACAGACGATTGAAATTTAACAGTTAATCAAACATCGTGTATTCCCGCGAATCTCTCCTATATGATCGGAATGTTTTCCTCGTATGGATACAGAAAAAGTGAGAACGGAGTTTTTCCGTTAATACACGAAAGATATTGCGGAAAGGTTTTTGAGCATTCAGAATTTTCCGTTAACACATCTTAAAAACGGAAATTCACCGTCACTATAAGAAAGGAATTGTGGAAAGGTATCTGAAAATTCAGAATTTTTTTATCGTACGAAAAATCAATGAAATTCAGTATTTTTGCGTCACTTTATGGAAAAGGTTGTATCAGAAATATGCTTCGCTAATTCACAAAAGGAATCACGGAAAGTGCCCTAGTAAATTTCAGAGAATTGTTTACAGTGTATAATACATTTTAAATTGAACATCATGTGCATTTCGCCCTCTAGCGGCGAGGTCATATATATCAGGAAAAGACCGAAACACGTGGGTCATTTTCTCACAGTGCAGCAAATTGTGATAATTTGGGCTAAGATCACTAAGTATATAAACAACGCCTTTTCTACACGATGCGAAGCATGGTCGTGAATCAAGTGAACGATGAAATACACTTTAATTTAACTATGAAATTATGATAAAAGTATAAATATTGATTAAAGCAACACACGATATCTTTCGCGCCAGCAACTGGCACATCATCAGACGATGTATAAAATCCTATGATACTATAAAAACTCTCTAAAAGTTTTCATGAACTACTGATGCACTTTTTTATGCACAAGACCAAGAGGTCCAATGACGTAGCAAGCATGCACTGTTGTATTAAGACGAAAGGTATAAGGGAGCCAACTCCACGAAAATACACTATATTAGCAAAAGTCACGGGACACCCCTTCAAAAGCAAACGAACGGATCCTCTGCGTTGCTAAAATGCGCGGTACAGCTGCAAACGGTATAAAAACAAGCCTCCATTTTACCCCGATCATATCGCACTGTGAGGTTGAGTGAAAATGGCGCCGCGGGAGGAAACTGATTTTGAGAAAGGGAAGATTACTGGTTTTATATTAGTGGGTTGTGCATAAGAGAAACCGAGATGCGTTTAAACATACCCAAGTCAACTGCTTTGGATGTACTGAATAAGTGCAAGACACATGGCGCACCTGAAGCAGCAAAAACGTACCGGCAGACCAAAGAAACTCAGTGATAGAAGAAGTTGAAGCCTCAAGAGATTCGTTACAGCTAATCGACGGCGTACCGCGCAACCTCACCTGTAGGAGAGTAAAAATGCTGGAACCTCGGTATGTACACGTACCATTCGCAGCGAAATTCATTCCATGGGTTACCCTGGTCGTGCGGCTGCTCATAAGCCTTTCATCTCCACTCAGAATGCTACTCGTCATTTAGCATGGTGTAAAGAACATTTATCGTGGACCGTAGATCAATGGAAACGGGTCCTGTGGACTGATGAATCCAAATACACGATCCATCAGTTTAATGGCTATGTGTTGGTATGGCAGCAGCCGTGGGAACACTATTTACCACAGTGTACTGTTCCTACGGTCAAGTTCGGAGCTGGCAGTGTACTCGTGTGGGAGTGTTTTTCGTAGTATGGTCCCGGCCAATTGGTTACCGTGGACAAACCTGTTAACCAGCACGTCTACCTCGATATTCTGCACAATTATGCCCTACTAACTCTGTGGCAATACTATGAAAGGGAGCCTTGTTGATACCAGCAGGATAATGCAACGAGCCATAAAGCAAGGTCTGTTACTGCGTAGTTTGACGATAATTCCGTATCGTGTGTGGACTGGCCAGCACAGAGTCCTGATCTGAATCCCATATAGCACCTATGGGATGAATTAGAGCCCCGCATAAGAAGTTTGGATTGAAGGCCTACTACTAAGCAGGAGTTAACTGCGGCTTTATGTACTGAGTGGAAGCGCATACGCTGTGTTCCAAAACCTTGTCGGAAGCATGTCTCTAAGGGTTCAGTGCATGCATTAAAGCCAATGCTGGACCTACACCGTACTAATGTATGCCAATAAATGCTATGTTGTGTTTCTCTTCTAGGTGTCCGGTGACTTTTGTCAATATAGTGTATATTGGTTCCCTTGATTATATCCCAAAGCATTACGAATACTTTAATGCACATTTTCACGAAACATAATTTAAAATTTGACACAAAAACCACTGACCTTCCTTTAAAAGCTGTGGATGATGTGGACATGGACCAAATTTATAACGGTTCCACGATGCGGCCATTACGTGTTCCTTAGCTCAAACACAAATACAATGCTGGAACCTTTTCTGACTCAACAACTCTTTCACGTTTATTGAAACAGAACGCATATACCCTTATGGGATGAATCCTGCATTATATCTAGTCATAGAACTAGAAACTTAACTCTATTTGCAGAAAGTCTGCAAATATTTAATAACTCCCCGATGTGCTGCCACGAAGATTTCCCCGGATTATCTCACTACCTTGGCGAACATTATTTAAAAGAACTGCAACTACAGAGGATCTTCTTAGTCCTTTAACTACATAAATGATTCCCCTATATAATCATATGGACCGATCAGCTGATTAGTCGTAATACTAGGGCGCATGCTTGTTACGTCATCTGACCTCTTGATCTTTTGCATATAAAAGTGCAGCAGTAGTTCCTGAAAACTTTTAGGGAGTTCTTACATCATAGGATTTTAACCATCGTCTGATGATGAGCCAGCTGCTGGCGCGAAAGATCTCGCGTGTTGGGTTAATCAATATTTATATTTTTAATATGATTTCATAGTTAAATTAAAGTGCATTTCATCGTTCACTTGATTCACAACTATTCTTCGCATCGTGAAGAGACGGCATTATTTATGTACCTATTAGACTCACAGTTGAGATATTCTACTGCTAAAATAATTTTTGATATTGGACCAAATAGTTGCAGAGATATAAAGTCCACAGGCGGACAGACAGCATGATACCATAAACAGGTACTTTTCCTTTTTTGATACTATGCATCTTTCCCGACACGAGTAAAGTAAATCTCATGTATAAAATTTCGATGTAGCGGAAATAGGTAAGGGAAGTAATCAAAACCATTGTGGAAATCAGTTTTTTGAATGCTGTCGCTTGAACTGACGCCGCAATCGTTCGTTTCATTGTTACTCAACAGTATACTAAACTATCGCCGAAAGCAATTTCATCACTTTTACATAAACGTGACAATATCTCATTTAAGTCTGCGTAAATCGCGAAAACTTTATGCTAAATACATTAAAAGCCATTATGAAAATGCATTTTTGACGCTATAAAAACGGTGTGTCGTAGCAAAAGTTGTCATCCTCTAGAGGAGTTATCTGCTATTGACGAGAGCCTTAATGATGTATAACACGATGGATGTAACCTGTAGATATCCTAGAACAAAAGTTACCAAAACCTCTCACTAACACTCCAGCGATTCAGCTTTTCATTCTGTTTTGGGGTCAGATTTTAGCTTGCGCATGCTCAGATAGATTTCTGTAGCTACATTACATTTCATCGGTATCAGGATCTTTCCTTACCTCGTCTAAATCTGAATAATATACGTATAATAATAAAAATAAAAATTGATTTCGAAAAACTAAACAGTCGAAATACGAATGCTATTGCTGCCGCCCTAATTTAGTAAATATATACTTTTATCACTCACGTATCTTCTTTCATTGATTTTACCAAAATGACATCCATTAATCTACCTACCTAAATACCGCTCAATGTCAGGAATTAGTAAACCTTATTGTTTGTTGCTGTGATTTAATTCCACTTAGTATGTACAGGACTGTGTCTTGGTGTTGTCGTAAGTGAAGCGAATAAATACAGTATATTCATGTAAATAAATGTGTACTCTCGAATTCGTCGTTTTATTTCACCCCCAAAAAGATCTTTTCATGAGAAAGATGCATAGCAAAAATAGCTTTGAATCAAGAAATTTAGGATGAGCCATAGCTGTTTTCAATAATGATAAACATTTCTTTGATGCGATTTGAAACTTAAAATAAGGAAGTGTGATCACTTCACCTACAAAGAGTACCAGGGTAATCTCTCAATTTTTGTGAAAAGACGTGCTAAAATTAAAGAACGGTACGTGTTAAATTTAAGTGACGTGTCGTGATCATAAGAACAGTCATGTCTGAAACTGGAAAATCGTGGGAAGGACAATCTCACGCGCATATTGGAGATACCTTTAAAGAAAATACGATGACATATACAAAACAACTGCGAATAATTCTGCCTACATGTTTGAAAAGATTATAGTTACATAGGCAGTAGACGTAGGGGAGTTGACAGTGTGTTTGAGCAAGTATTTTAGTTTTGCGCATTATTTTAATAATAAGAATTGATAATTTCAGTTTCAGCGAATTTTATATTATTCATTTTTAGCATAGCGAACTGATCAAGGCGAACAATCCCTGGTGTTCAGTGGTTGACCAAGCTATGAAAATATGTCATGGAAACTAGTAAAAGACGTTAGCAGTTATATATTTACTTATTCCCTGACTACCACATATGACTAAAATGGGTAGAATTAGAAAATCAGTGTTTACCGAAAATCGATAGATCTGCCTAGTGATAAAACAGAATTTCGTACAAATGATTACACATAATTGCTTTGGAAATATCAACGCGTTGCACCAAAATTTTTTCGAAAGCAACCACGGTATAAAGCTGTCTGAAATACGTGGTATTTTAAAACATTCCGCGAAAATGCAAAAGAATAAATCTAAAACAACAAACTGAAAATGAGATTTTCATCGCAATAGGGAAGGCGGAAATCGTACATCTGGCATAATTTTTATTAGCGCGAATTTTAGTGTACCGAATCAGCTTGTTTGAAAAATTTGTTAGGCATTGAATGTTATTCAAACACATACTGGATTTCAATATAATTCCTACTACTCTCGACTACTTGTGAGAGCTTATTCATAGAAGATATTCATTTAGCGCTGCACAATTTTTGCAATAAATGTTTCAAGAGAAAGATTGTGCGCTTTAAATTTCGTCAAAGAAAGGTATCATCGTAAATTCATGTTTTGAAACTAAATTAAAAATTCCAGATTTACTTTGACTTCCTTTTTTGCTCGGTTTTGAAAAGCTTTTTTCCCCTTCATCATTTTTCGCACCCTTTTTCCTATTGAGAACTCATGATGAAAGACAAAGAGTGTAAGACACAATCATGGATCAAATTCGGTACTACATTGTACCAGTTTCGAGGATCTCTTAAGGTACGATGCTCCATGTAAATGCTACTGCTCTTCCTGAAACGTTTCTTTTTAAAGAAAAGGCTTTCGTGTGCAGGGATTTAACAAACCTAACATGCAAAACTGATACACAAGGGTTGTACCAACGAAAAAGTTACTGGCTTTTTAACACAAACATTCGAGTTATATGAAAAAATCTTATTTTCAGGAGCAAATTTGTACGTATTTATTCTGATTTCAATTTTCCAAGTCTTCATCACTTAAGACTGTCTAAGTGATGATTTTGTTTTCTAAATCATCACCACATCTTCAGTGCTTCTCGCCGCTCCGGTAACACAGTAGTTCATGAGCTGGCTTATGACAGTTGATTCGAGATGGGTCCGGGTTAGAATTCCGGGGAGGCATGGACCCTGTGTTTCTCTTACCGTACTGTCTCCCTCCCTTCCCTGGAACAAGTGGCCCTAAATTATGGACGAGAGCCTGCATATAGCTCATCGATTTTCTTACGGTAGTTTTCCCCGTCCCCCTTCCTCCCTCCGAAAAAGAAAAGCTTCTAGAAAATGGATGATTTCTATTTCTCACACCATCACTACTAGTTTTAAAGTTCCAGTTAAGTGATAATTTTTATTTCCCACTGAATATTTACTTGGTTTTAACGCTTTTAGTTAAGTGGTGATTTCCACTCCCGCAGTACCATCACCTTTTCTTCATACAGATCGAGAGCTGGCTCTCATTTCTGCAGCATCACCTTTTTTCACACAGAACCAAGAGGTAGCTATCATTTCCACAGCGTCATCATCTTTTTTTTTTTTCATACATAATCAAAAAGTAGCTCTCATTTCTACAGAAACATTACCTTTTTTTCCATACAAAAATGAAGATGTGGCTCTAATTTTCAGACCATCATCACCTTTTTTTCACACAGAATCAAGAAATGGCTCTCATTTCCATAGCATCATTACCTTTTATCACACAGAATCAAGAGGTGGCTCCCATTTCCATATCACCATTATAGTTTTTCAAACAGAATCAAGAAATAGCTCTCATTTTCACAGCATCATAACTTTTTTTTTATATGGAATTAAGTGGTGACTATTCATCTCCTAAAGCATCATTGCTTTTCTCGAAATTCTAGTTATGAGATGATATATGCTTACCACTGATTCATAGATTTCTTAGCGCTTCTACTTAAGTGACGATTTCCATTCCCACAGCAGCATTACTTTTTATAAAGCTCTAGAAAAGTGATGACTAATGTTTTAGTTAAGTGGCGATTCCTATTTCCTACATCGTAGCAACCTTTTGTTTTATAAGTAGATTTAACTGATGACTTCCATCTGGCAAAGCATCACCACTTGCTTCAAAGTTCTGCTTAAGTGATAATTTTCACTTGCCAAAGCATCGCCAGACTTTCTTGTGAAAATATAAGATTTTGTCCGCGACGGACATCGGATCCACGTCCCTTCACTCCTTAGTAAGTCGCTCTACCCAACTAAGCTACGCGGACAGAATATCTCGCTGCAGATTTGATCTCCTGACACATAATTTCACCTTTGTGATACGTCACATCATCTCCTTCTTAATTTCTTTTCTTTGAAGCAAAGTAGGAATTTTTCATTAACTATAGACAATGTGGGGAAAAAGAAACCACATTTGTCGAAGAAAACAACTACCAGTAGATCCATTTTTACATTCGGGCGCCAATGTGAAAACATAAGTTTGTCCGTGTCACCTCACTCGTGAGTAAGTCGCTACGCGGACAGAATACCTCGCTGCAGATTTGTCGTCCTGACACATGATTACCCTTTATAATACGTAACATTCTAAAGTTTCTGGTTAATTGATTTCTATGTCTCAAAGCATCATTACCTTTCTGCAAGATTCTATGCATGTGATGAAAATAATTATGCTTCCCTGAGTGGTAGAAACTCTTACTTTATTCCAGAGTGTCTTTACCTGTGGGATGGACCTCCCAAGGGTAGACTTCTTAAATAAATTCTTCCTCCTCCTGGATCAAGTAGTATGAATTCTGTACAAGTTTGATTATTTCGTAATCCGTCAGAGATTGATGTAAATATTTCTATAACGCAAAATATCTTTATCACCTCGGTAGATTATGTCTTGATTGGATGATTGAAAAAATTTCGGGAGGGGGGGGCGGTAAAATCAGTTTCCTGTGAAGTGTGCTTTTACTGGTTTCCCCAGTGGATTTATTATTGGGTGTCACATAAGCAATTGGGATATTTAAGCGACATAGACGATTCCCAGGTCGACGGTTGGTGACGTTATATGCAAATTCAAGCGGACTGCTGCTGATCGGGCAAAAAAAAAAAAAAGATCCGGTAAACATCCCAAGCTAAAGAAACTGTACTGAAGAACTTTGAAACGGATTGTCCGCTCAGAAAACAAATCAATACTGTTTCAAATCACGGAAACCCTGTGTGAGACTACTGAAAATGATACTAGCACCCCAGTACAATGAGAGGTGCAATGTACCACATAGGTTATCGATCAACTGTACATATGCAGCTAATCCTTTCGATTAGCGTCACACGTCAACTAACGTGGAGTAAGGAATGTTGATATCGGTCTGTAGATCAAAGGAAAATTGTGATTTGGATTGACCAGTCTGGGTCACTCCACAGATCTGATGGTGGTTCCTCCTGAATGTTGGAGAAGTTGGAGAAAAGTTAATTTCTGGACTGTATCGTCCTGCCAATGAAGTTCGGTGCAGGCAGTCTCATGGTATAGATCTACTTTTCGTAGTTAGGTTTGACCCATTAGTAATTTTGGAGAAAACTATGAAGGTTGACCTCCATCTAGAGTTCCTGGACAATTATGCGGTACCAAAGATGGGGAAGTACTTTGAGGAAGGCCCATACCTCTATCAGCAACACAATGCGCAGTGTCATACTAAGCTGTTACAGATTGGTTTGAGGACATACGGGTTGAAGAGTTGGACTATCCAACTCAGAGTTCTTACCTGAAACTTATAGAGTCTCTGGGATAATTTGGATTGTCGGTTGCGTGGAAGAGGATGTCCCTAAACAAATAAAGCTGCACCAGTTACTACTCTGAAGGTCAAATGATGGAACATATCGGAGAACATTTACAAAGAATTGGTGGATAGTATTTCACGGAGACTAGAGGCCGTTGTAAGGACCAAAGATTTCAGCATGCAATATAAACTTTTCTGCAAATAAATATTATTTTAAGTATGTAGATGTCCATATATAAGTTACAGTGTTGTATATTTAATATTATGGCAGGTAAGAGCCCATATCACCTGTAACGTACCAGGAGATGTGACGTACCTGCCAGAAGGACGCACACGACATAAAGGCAGATAGGAATCAGAATAAAACGTCCGCGTAGCTCAATTGGTAGAGTGACTTATTCCGGAATGAGGGGATCCGGGTTCGAATCCTGGCGTGGACAGAAATGACGGAGAAATTTACTTCGTTATAATGGCGCCCGAACTATCCGGATGACCCGACCGTTCAAAATCTCGCATTGGTGTGATGTTCTTTCCACACCGCAAGATAGGAAAAATAAGAGAATCCCTTCTCCAGCACTTCGAAAAAAAATAAAAATAAGGGGGAGATGATGTAACGCACCAGGAGATGTTACGTACCTGCCAGAAGGACGCACACGACATAAAGGCAGATAGGAATCAGAATAAAACGTCCGCGTAGCTCAACTGGTAGAGTGACTAATTCCGGAATGAGGGGATCCGGGTTCGAATCCTGGCGCGGATAGAAATGACGGAGAGATTTACTTCGTTATACACCTACGTCGTTCTCTCGTGAGCTTCGACATAATTCAGACTTCACACATTACGATTTCCATTTTACAATCACAAAGCAGAAGAAATGGAAAGGAGACATACAGTTGCCACAATTCATTTCCGAAAAGGCAATTCAAGATGCTTCTGACAAATTGTAGGAAGAACAGAATGACTGCACCTCAGCCAGTGAATTTGACTTCGACAAACTAAATTAACGTGACATCATGTTTGTTTTGTATTAAATTCACTCACAGTAATTAGGAGGAAGTCCTCATATTCACGTAACATTAAACAACTGTTCCTGAAGGTCAACCTAACATTTACGCGGCAATCAACTTTGAATAACCTCCTTGAAATACTTTCCTTAAAACGTAGTCCTCCAGGTCTTAACATACGTTTCTCATTTTTTTTGTTCTTTAGAAGTTCGAAATTAAGTGAATCATTCTTCTTTCGTTACATGTCTGTGAAATTCACCTTCTATGATATAATACATCTTGTTACCATACGAAACATATTGTAGTCAATGTAACCCTGTTTAACACAAACCGTTAGTGCATGTGATTAGATTTTGTTATAAATTTTTCGCAACTCAAATATGCCTTTGATTGTTGGGAGAAATGATTTGCTGGAAACTCTGTTTCCCCCATAAGGCGTATAAAGTACGTTTACCAGGACGCAAATTTTTAAAAAGTGCAATATTCCTTTTCTTAGAGAAAACTTATTTCTTACAGTAATCTAAAAAATAAAAATCATGAATTTTAGAATCAAGCCATACAATCTGGTTGTATCTTTGAATTATGGATTCAAAATATCCGTAATTCAAAACCTTATATATTTTTAGAACTAATGGATTTTGGCATTTAGTGTTCCGGCAGGCATTCTGCAGCCAAATGATAATAACAATAAAATTACAACACTAAATTTCTTAAATGTATGTATATTATATATCTGCGTGCTAATTTAATTTGATTTCCTTTGAGTATTATGAATTCACACTGTGAGTTCCTGGTAAAAATTCCAAGTTCAAATTATCGTTGTTTCACAACGGTTTTATTGATAAAACCTCAGATTCCTTCACTAATTTCGTTATTCATTTTCTCATCACCAGCAATTTAGAAATTGCTGAAAATATGAATTCGTCCTGTGTTGTAGTTTTACTGATACAGTCCAAGACTTGCCTTTACTTTCCTGTTTTCATCTTTGTTGACAGTTACAAAGAGAAGTGAAAGAACAACAGGAAAACCAGTTTCGTCTCGTGCGATGAAAATGTTTTCAACCTCTTCTGACAGAGATCAATATCTTTTCCTCATTCCTACAAAGAAGGGTAGAGTAAAACTGCTTCCTGTGGCCTCAGTTAAAAGCATAACTGTTTTAATAGTAAAGGTAGAAAGCTGGAATATAAATCGGGAGATGCGAGTACGTTTCTCGTTCCAGAATGAGGCAATTTTCAAGTTTTCTGAAGGTTGCTATATGGGAAACAGGAAAAACAATGGCATATACACTAAGTTAGCTTTGCATTGGGAACACACCTGTTTTACATATTTGGAACACCACATGGTAGCAACGTCATGTGCTGCTGCGGTAAATTGTGTGCTTGTTTCCTGTATTATTTGTTTGACATTGCAAAACACAGAAAATTCTAAGCTATCGCACAAAAATAACGCTTTCTCAGTAAACGCTTTAGACTGGTCTTCAGTTTTTGCTTTAAGTACATTTTTAGCCATTTAGACGGCCGATTTATCCGAACCAAATGACGCCCAGAATTATTTTCGAGCTCCCCAAACATGAACGCTCACATCGACGCCAGGGGTTATTAAAGATACGGAAAATCAATTAATTTCCACCCTCAGTTCTTAGCAGCACCGACCATAACCCTGTCAGTTGTTATGAGAGATCGCTTCTCGCCTTGCATTCTCTGCTCCATAATCCTTGGCATGATAGTGAAGCTTTAATCCCGCTGACAAGGAGATCATGCCACTGATTAGAAGCAAGTGAGTCAAACATTTTCTCTCTCCCTTCCAAGAATATTCGACATGATTAAACCTCAGATTCCTTCACTAATTTCGTTATTCATTTTCTCATCACCAGCAATTTAGAAATTGCTGAAAATATGAATTCGTCCTGTGTAAAATAATCAGAAAGGATTACTGTCAATCACCGTCGTAATGACCACTTTGAATAAGAAAACTAAGGGTGGGGGAAATCAACGTTCTTTGATGCGCAGGTTGACTCGTTCCAGACGCGTTCTACGCACATCTTAATTATTAAATATATTCATTCGAGCTGATTTCAGGCCATCTTTTTAACCACGAGTTAATTCGTTCTAGTCAGATAAAAGGGTAAATTTAAAGAAAAAATAAGAAATTTACTCACCGAAGATGTTTTTCCATTTTTACTCGTAACTTTCAATAAGGACCCTTCATAACCCTTTGGAAAGAAAAAAATACAAACTTAGATACGTTACAGTAAAACAGACATCATGAAATAATCATATAATTACAACAATGTTTAAAATACAAGTCTCCAGTGAGAAATTTAAAAAAATTACAAATATTAGAAACGAAAAATAAAAAAAAACGGAATGAAGTGCAGCTAGTGCCATGAGATTTTTCTCTCAGCGGTTAAAGAATAGAAGTTTACTACGAGAGGTAATAGATGGCGTTGTGTGCCAGAAGCGAACAAAGAAAAACTTTTGTTAGTGGCCTCGTCTGTATAGAAGAAGATTGCTTGTTTGAAATCTTTTATTGAAAAAAGATCGAAAAGTGCAAGTGCAGTGAAAGTATATCAAAATGTACGTTGGAGTGAAATGATAAGGTGGTGTGAGCGGTTTATGAAAAGCAGTAGCAGTACTATTTCCTCGGACGAGAAGGCCTCTTGTCCTATCGTGTTCGTAAAAACAAACAGACCTACGACTTTGATTTCTATATGATAAGCACACCGGGGGAAAAATTCGTCACCCCTGTCAGAAGTTACCTAATAACTGGTGACGGCGCTTCTTGCCTTGATAACACCATGAACCCAGTGTGGTAGAGACTCCACGAGGTTGTGGATGTATTGAACATCGATTTGCAGCCAATCGTGCATCAATTGGTCCCGAAGTTTCCGCCAGAGTACGTGGGTGTCTATTCCGGCGTTTCACCTTCTGTTTCAAATGATTCCACAGATTTTCAAAAGGATTTAAATCTGAGGATTTGGCGCGCCAGTCGAGCAGAGACAGTATTGTCATCTTGAAAGACAGGAGCGGCAATGTAGTGCTGCTCATGGAGATGTAAGGCACAGGGCAACACTTCGTGATTCAGGATGCGAAGGTACGTATGCTGGTTTACATTCATCGTCACTTGAACGAGAGGGCCCATTTCGTGGTACAAAAGACATCCCCAAAGCATCACAGATCCCTCTCCAGCTTGAACAACACCTTCGACACAATGAGGATTAAAGGCTTCATTGGGCCTGCGATGCACTCGTCGCCTCCCATCACTGGAGTACACACTAAAAAAAGCGAAATCCATCAGATCAAATTATTAATTCCCAATCCTCCACAGCAATGTTTTGGTACCTCTGAGCTCACTGAAATCGTGTGACTTTGCGACTTACTGTCAAAAGATGCCTCTTCCGTGGTACTCTGCTCCAGGTGCCCATCGCATGCTGTTCTCGTCGCAATGTCCTTTCCAAAATTGG
Source organism: Macrothele yani (assembly GCA_039090855.1). Lineage (NCBI taxonomy): Eukaryota > Metazoa > Arthropoda > Arachnida > Araneae > Macrothelidae > Macrothele > Macrothele yani. Next base: position 85,192,447 of record CM076998.1, on the reverse strand, counting down.
TTGGAGTGGACTTTTATTAACTGTTTGGAGCAACTGTTGCCTGGTTTCAAACCGATTTGAGGTTTTTAGGCGTGAAACATGGCGGCGGTACCTGTTGGTGAGAATCGTTTTTCGGCCACAGTTACGTCGCCGATTTTCAGTTGACTGCGAACTACACCACTGTTTGTAGACCCGCTGGACAGCACGCTTCGAGATACCAACAAATTGGGCGACTTCATTCACTTTGTGTACAGGGGCACGGACAAACATGATGGCTCCTTTTTGCCGCTTAGTAACGTCTGCATTACGACCCATTGTGTAGACTAAATTCAACAAACACTTTGCTCTTCATCATTGCACGAGACAGAATTGATCCTGAAGATCACGTCATTGCTATTTGTCTTCCAACAATGCTATCAAGGCACTTTCTATGCAACCGGTAACTTCCTACTGCCATTTTTGTTAAGGGTAACAGATTTTTTGTCTGGTGTGGTTATGTTTAGGACAAATGATTAGTACCTGGGGTCATACGTGCCAGGTGCGTCGATGAAATTATTAATAGGTGTGGCCACTTCTGTCTTGTGTCATCTACTGTACGCCATAAGGCATCGAAGTAAATAATGTGTGAATGGTCGGTGTGCTGTGAAATAGCCATCCTGGCTGTATTGACCCGCATCCAAAGTTTACCACGAATTGCTGGCGGACACTCGTGCTGCTGTTCCTGTCGTTTGAGCATCACCCAGAGAATTTCTATGGGTGATCAATTCTGCAATCTAGCATTATCAATCTTGCAATATATCTTGCCGTGGCAGAAGTGGAACGTTCTTATCCCTGTAAAAGTCGCGTGTTGTCGCTGCAACATGCAGTGTGGCATTGTCCTGCTGAAATATGGCCCCTAGGATGTCCTACAGGTACGGAAGAGCGACCTGATGTCATTGACGGAACGGGTACTCGTTATGGTGGTATAGACTCTCACGAGAAGTGATCTACTTTCGTTCCTGACAGCACTCCAGGCTATAATGCCTCATATTGGTATGGTATGCGTGGCGCGAATACACTCTACCCAGCGCCTCTCCTCCTGTCGTCTGCTGACACAGATTCGGACATCATTTTCATCTAAACAGAAGCACGTTTTGTCCTAGAACACGATGTTGTGCCGTTCTTCAGGCCACTCCTTTCGTTCAACGCACCATTGCCACCTGGCAGTCCGTTGCTGCGGTATCAAAAGTAGCCTGAGGAGAGGTCGACGAGCTTTCACTCCGAACTGCAATAACCGGTGACGTACTGTTACAGCTGGCATGCGAGAATGCTTCACAGTTCGCCACAACTGCAATAACGCCGTTGATGATGCTGAACGGTCACTCAAAGATATCCTCATGAGATGACGGTTGTCTTTCTGCGTTGTCTGTGTACGACGTCCGGAGCCTTCACTTCGTGTCTTACGCTTTTCTTCGATCAATTACCTGCAAACTTTTTCCACGACCGATACACTGCGCCCCTAGGACCGGCAGTCTCTCGGAAGCAAGCATTGCAGTCTTTCATGATGATAACGCGACTGTAGAACTCGCTATGTGACTGTACGACTTCCTTACACGACGAAGAGGCATCCTTACTGACTGCTGACGAAATGCTGACTTGCCAACCGAGTCACGCGACGCTTATAACAGAAAAACGTCCTGTTTCCGGTCTGTGACGTTGCGCTATCTGATTTGCCTAGACGTGGTACGCATGCACCTATGACGTCGAAATGCTAATCATTTGTACCATATTGCTTCATTAGGATGTACTGTAAAACTCTACGTTGTCCTAGCAAAAAAGTCTTGCTGGACCTCAATCCAGCGCTGGCAGCCAGCACTGCCAGCAGCGGCCCAGCACTATAATGCCAGGGTTCAAAAGTCAATAAAATGTCCCGGCGGCCAACACGTGAGCCAGCAGCTAGGGCCAGCAGAGAGCCAATAGCGGACACCTCTCATCAATTGTCATATGCCACAACAGGGCCATCAGTTATCCATCCTAGGCAGTGGCTGCCACAAGCTGGCTTTAAGTGGTGCTGCGCCCGTTCTCTAAATGGTGGCTGGCCCAACGTGGTCAGACAATTTACCCGGTAGTGGCAGCCGGCAGTACGCAGTCACGTGACGTAACTGATGGTTTGCCAATCTGGTCAGCCATTCGCCGAGTAATGGCAAAAGGTACGGCATCACAACTTGTCGAAGTTTCCCAGTCAGTGAGTTGGCTATGTTAAATGAGTTACGACTCTGTAGCCGCTATTTTCTCCTTCAGAAAATTTTACTGTGGCGTCAAGGCGCTGGGGAAATTTTCTTTACCGATCTGAAAAAACGCTCGGTGCATCAGTGTAGCATCGAACTCAAGACAGTATAACTGTTAAGCATGTGCTTTAACATAGAAACCGCATTCTCAATTGTTGGACTTTTTTTCTTGAACGTGAGCCTCATCGTTGCGCGATGCGAAACGAAGGGTCCACTTTTTAACTTTACAATACTGCGAGCAAAATTTTATAAATGTCCGTTTCATATAATTCATAAATTTATTTTTTACATAACGATTTTTTATGTATATTCAAGGAACTTTACTCATTTTCAACGCGTGTTTCAACTTAAAGACGTTTTCAAAAGCTTTGTGCTGTCCTTGTCATCTTGAAAGGTGACGTATTCATGTCACATATTCTGTTACTTTTTTAACATTGTATTTTTTTCCACTGTCCGGAGCTACATTTATTTTAAATAGGAAAGATATTTCCTTTTAGTTTTGATTATTTTTGCCAACGAATTTCTCCAATCTTGTTTACTCACCCCATGGATGAGTGTATTATATTCACATAGCGTTTTTTTATATATGTTTTCAAATACTTGATAATATTGTAATAAATATATATAATTTTTTCAGGATTACTTACCTTACATCATTCATTTTTTTCAAAAATAACGTTTTTACTAGTGTCTTTGGGGGACTTTTGTTTGAAGCAGTTCAATATATGTTAACGAAGGATTATTCGATACATTTACTAAGTTTTCAGAACTTATTTCTTATTGTTCATAGAAATTGAGTGAGTATGCTTCATGGCTGCTTGTGTTCTCAATTTTTCGTGTTATTGAAGAAAAATTTTCTGTAAAATGAGTTTCTATAAATACAAGAGAGTAAGTGATCATTTTTTACAGTTCACTAATTATTTGATCTGTAAGTTTCTTCTGACGTTAATCTTGGTCAGCGCGAAATTTCATAAGGAAATTAATTCGACTCTTTTTAGCTTTTTTTTTCTTAACATCCACTAAAATTACAGAATGGCGATGGCATAGGCGTCTAATATCTGGTAACATGAGAATCTGTGCACATGTTGCTTTTTGCGCTTGCGCAGTCCCGCTGCTTGCATCTTGTGTTGGGGGTTGCTTCGGTTGCCAACTTCGGGCCACTTGTGGCGCTAGCTAAGATACTCGTAATTCACAGCGATGCGGAACAGCTATCAACGGTATACTGGAGGCTGCTAACTGATGGCACTGCAACCAAGGAATCGTGAACTGCAGATTTCAGCCAGCAGTGTGCCATCACTGCCAGCTGGTGGCCACAGTTTCCCAACACTTGTGCTTTTGCTGGGGTAGTTAGACTCCTTTCAGTTGTTTTGTTTTTATGCACATTGGTGTACGAGGATAGATAAAAAAAAAGGTTACAAGCAGCAACATTGGAAAAGTAATTAGTGTGGAGGGTACATTTGTTGCCCAGAGTGGAGACAGATAGCGCTAGTTGTCTGACAGCGGTTGTTTGGGAAGTTAGTGCAAGTTCGCAAACGCGTGAGAGCGATTGAAATGGCAAGACGTTTAGAAAAGTGGTCCCGCTTGGAGGTGCGAGCCGTAATTCGGTTCTTATGGGCAAAGAATGTGTCCGCATCTGCAATTCACAGTCAAATAGTGGAAGTTTATGGTGAAGACGCAATCAACCAACAACATGTAGCCAAATGGTGTCGCTCTTTTCAGTCGGGCAGAGAGGATGTGGAAAAACGCAACAGGGCAGCGATCGGCCGTCCAAGTTCGTCAACGACAGAAATCAACACGGCACGAGTGGACGAAATGATTCAAAATGATCGACGAGTAACTGTGCGTGCAATGGTGTCAGAGCTGGGACTCACCTATGGTACCGTTCAGCATATCGTTTCTGATGTTTTGGGATATCCCAGGGTTTGTGCCCGCTGGGTACCACGTGCGTTATGCGTTATCAGAGGAGCAGAAAGCCACACGAATGATGTGCAGCCTCACGTTTCGGCAGTATTACCATGCCGACGGCCAGCAGTTCATTGATTACATCGTTACTGGGGACGAAACTTGGCTTCATCACTTCGGCCCCACAACCAAAAGAGCCAGTATGGAGTGGAAACACGCTGGATCACCAACGAATAAGAAGTTTAAGGTTACACCCTCTGCCGGTAAAGTTATGGCAACCATGTTCTGGGATGCATGCGGTGTTATCCTTATCGAGTATCTGGAGCGTGGCCATACCGTTAATGCCAATCGTTATTGTGCCACTTTGGCAAGGTTACGTGAAGCCATCCAACGCAAACGACCTGGCATTTTGAGTGATGGTGTCATCTTCCTGCACGACAATGCCAGGCCCCACACTGCACGCAAAACTCAAGAATTGCTACAAAAGTTCAAGTGGAAAGTCTGGAGCCCCCTTCCCCCCATACAGCCCAGATTTGGCACCCAGTGACTATTTCATCTTTCCGAAATTGAAGGAACACTTATCTGGAAGAAGGTTCTCTTCCGACAGTGATGTGAAAACAGCTGCCGAGAACTGGATCAATGGGCAAGGACGTGATTTCTACCGAGCCGGGTTAAACAAGTTGGTCATGCGTTCCGATAAATGCCTGAACAGATTTGGTGATTATGTGGAAAAGTGATTGGCAAGTATGACTCATAATTCCCTTTTGAATTTTCTGTCTATTGTTAATCAATCATTTTTTATGACCCTTGTAACCTTTTTTTTCAGATCTGTCCTCGTATATATGACACGGAGATTGAACAGAAAACATGCACCAAGAAAATTGGTAAGACGTGCATCCAGAAAATTTCAGAAACCATGTTAGATAATTCACAGGGTTCTGAAATAAATAAAAATAGCAGTAGAATTAAAAAAACTATATCTGATTCTGCGGTACAGTGTGCACGAGAAGTTGGTGGTCCACACCAATTGCTACTGGTCCTCAAATGTCACAAAAATTAATACTTTAGTATGTTCGTTATTTTTTAGTTCGGGGTTTCAATGACCACCGTGAGCAACTCGATGGGTTATAAGCAGCAGTCCGTCGTTAATTTAGGGGCACTAATTGCAGTGCAGAAAAAGAGCTAGTGCCATCAGACAACATAAAATCCATGCTTCACCAGGAATAGAATCCGGACCCATCTCTGGCGAATGATCAGAAGCCAGCGGGTAGAACTCAGAGCCACCTGGCGTGGAACATTTTGTACAAACACACAGAGTTTTACTTTTTATATAGCCCTTCTTCAAGGTGGGATACATTGAAATATAATTTTTAATTTCAAATTAGTTAGATAATATAGTACAGGTATTCCAAAATATTTTCATATACTGATTACAACACGTATGCCAACTAATAAACATGCAAGTTGCATTTAATTTAATTAGTATTTTGACGTGTATAAGGTTTAGTGGCAATATTTTGCCTTTTCACCTAATTGAATTCATGGCGAAACTGCCGTAAGTGGATCAAATTGTCCAATATCTAGTGTATCAAGTATATTATCATTAAGTCTGAAGTGGATTGATTCATTAAGTTTGAAATAGATTCCTTTCGCTAACCATTATTTGTATTTGCTCACAGACAACAGTAGTGCGTTGGAAATTATCGTCTTTGAACTCCGCACATATTATACAACAGCTATTTCAGTTATTGAAAGACAGGTATACGTGAGCACATGTGAGGTTGACCTGTGTTTATTGGAATATAGTTTTAATATTCTCTGATTTTTCTGCAATTGTATTATTATCATGCCAAAACAAATGAAAAGTCTAAATCACCCAGACAATTTCTAGGAGCTACGTAGGTTTACAACAAAAACTCAAAGGAAGAAAACATACAGCCTTACTAAATGTACACCGATGTGCCATTACATTATCACCGCCTACCTAATAAGTTGTGGTACCTCTTTTAACCCGCAAAACATCGGTCACTCGGCGAAACTTCGATTCGATGAGGTGGCGATAGGTATCCTGGGGTATCTGGTACCATAGTGTCAGCTGCAGGTCCTCCAATTCCCGTACGATTCGGGGTGGTGGTGATTTAGCGCGAACCCGCTTTTCCACGTCGAACCACAAATGTTCGATTGGACTCATGTCAGGTGAATTTGGAGGCCAGTGCGTTAACAAAAGGTCACCAACATATTCCTTGAACCACTCCTTGAAGATTCAGGCAGTGTGGCATGGCGCTTTATCCTGTTGGTAATGCCCATCACAACCAAGGAACAAAATTGCCATGAATGGGGGAACTTAGTCCGCAGCGATGTTCAGATACCTGGCAGCAGTCAGGGATTGTGCTATTGGGATAATGGGGCTTAAAGTGTCCCGGAAAAACATCGCCCACAGCATAACACCGCAGCCGCCTGCCTGTTTTCTCCCAACAGATAATGTTGATAATCGGCGTATGTGCGCTCGGCCGTTAACGTGACGCACCAAGGATCTTGATTCGTCAGACCAAGTTACTTTCTTCCAATCATCCACGGTCCAATCTGGATGATGTTGGGCCCGTTTCATGCGTTGTTGGCGATGACGTGCAGTATGCATGAGGACCAGGCTGGGTCTTAGGCTACGCAGATCCACGCATAGTAGGCTGCGATTAACTGTGTGATGTGACACATTGCCGTGATCACTACTGTTGTAGCTGCGGGTGATATGTCGCACTGTGGCCCTGCGGTTGTTGTAAACAATACGCGACAGTCTCCGCTCTCCTCTAGCATCAATGACCTGCGGAAGACACACGGCTGGACAACGGTTCGTCGTTTGGCCGTATGTGCACCACTTTTAATAAGTACACACTACAGAGGCACGTGGACAACCTACAAGCCGCGCCGTTTCGGGGATCGTAATTCCGCGGCGCCATGCCATCATAATTTGTCCTTTATCAAACTGCGATAAATCCGCTGCTTTTCCCATTCTGACTCTGAAGACTCTACTAAACGTAAGCCGATTCTCGGGTGGTATATATACTGCTCAGTGAATATATATCACCCGCTCTAGGCGGGGTGGTATATATTCCAGGACCGCTCTAGGCGGGGTGTAGTCAAAGGACTGTCAGGCGTTCGTCAGACAGTCCTTTAACCGGGTTGGGATTTGACGGAAGAGGACTTTTCTTCCGGATCAGTTTTTCGAACATGTCCCAGTCCTTCTCAGTGGGGTTAAGATCCTGGCCTTTCGGAACCCTTGGAATATGCTGGAAGTCCCTGTCATGCTGACACATATCTTTTGTGACGGGCAGTAGCGTTGTAGACCATGAAACAGCCGTCACCTGCTGGACCATGAAACAGCCGCCATTGCAGGATGGACTTGATAGGCAACAATGTTCAGTAAATCCTTGGAGGACATTCGACCTTCCAGAAATATGAGGGACTCCCGTTCTGTACCAACAGAACGTGTCCCACACCAGGGCACCATCCCCAGAACCTTGAGTTGTGTTTACAAGGCAAACTGAGTCCTCTGCTTTGTGGGGCCCACCAAACTCTCTGTCTGCCATCAGTGCAGAATAAGACTCGTCGGACCACATTACTTTTTTTAAGTTTTCCAGTGCCCTGTCACAGTGTTGCTGACGGCACTGCAAACGAACTTTCCGGTTCTTGCAGAAATCAGTGCTTTCGGTACAAGCATGATATTGCCAATACAGAATATCTTCAATTTCAGGAACAGTCTGCATTTAGTGTTTCAGCCAATTTCTGCAAACAGTAATCCTGTTTCTTCGTACAAGCCTTCGCAGACGACGGCGATCTAGTTCGTGACAGATTGTCATCACGGAATAATTACGCCTCTCAGACAAGCAATGTGGGTTATTTTTCCACTGATTAAAGACCCGGGATATCTCACCATTTGAGAAACCAGTGAATCTGCTGTTGTAACTCCAGCCAGATAGTCACCTAGAATTAACCCATTATCAAACTCCGAAAGATTCTTTATTTTCCTCACTGTGATCAGACAAGCAATGATTAGTGGCGAGCAGCATTCTTCATGCCGATGATGAATTAGTGGCGAGCAGCATTCTAAATCACGTGGTAATGCACGTGACAACGCATTTTGCACGTAATGATGTTTACGTATATCTGCATAAAGGTTTCTAATTCAGTGGCCGATGGATATATATATTGTAATACATTTATTTTGCACTATGAGAACGTCCAGCTGTTCGTTATGTTCCCTTTCTGCCACATTGCTTCTTTGTTAGGGTCTGTTAATTTGTTCAGGAAATTATTTACCGCTACAAATTTTAACACATAAAAAAAGCCCGAATGAGAAAACTTCTAAATGTCCGATTGGATAAATATCGCATTTGGTCTAATAGCGCGTTCTATAGCAAATATATCTTCTACATTTCCAGAGTTTCTTTTATGCACAGCTCGGCCACTATATAGTGTTAATACATTTTTCAGCAATAATAAAAACCTCCGTTTCCAAAATTCCGTCTAAATAAAGAGTGTTTACTTTGACTGCCTATCAACATGATAAACATTTAAACACATTTTGCATTTTTATAGAGCATATGCGATCTTATTCTGCTACGAAATTCAGATTCAGCGCACTAGGTTTTTGTATCAAACGCCATTCTCTTTTATGAGGACTTCCTTTGTGAAGATGCATCTTCAATGCCAGATCTCATACGTTAAAGAATATTTGACTGCTACTTACTGTCTTTCTGCTTATTACTCCTGCTTTTGGGCCAGGAGACGAATTTTACCCAAAACATTATCAGTATAAACCGTTTTATTACTTTGTTACATTGCTAATGAATGAGTAAGCCAATAGCAGACACTGGTTGATATTAAAATTAGCAATACGAAAAGTGCCACTTACAACTTAGATGTAATTTGAAAATGAAAGACAGCAAAAATGATGTAAAGCAAGCCAAGATAAAGACGTATCTGAACGTCAGCAACAGCAGTGCCGAGGGAAAATCGGTAAGTAAGTGAATATCGAACAAGATGACTACGTAAAGTAAAGAAGAAAAATTGAAGCCAGATATATCTGATTAATGTTCGTCATTTTGACGAGGAAGTCGAAAATATCTTTCCCGTTTAAGGGACATAAAATGAAGAAAGATGTCAGGAAATTCAGACTTTCTTGTTCAACTATCGCTCTGATGGAAGTTTCTAATTCCACTAGAATGAAGACGTATTTAAGGGGTGGATAATTCATGTCTGATGTATCTTAATGTTAGTAATCTATAACGCGTTAATTAAACTTAAATGTCATTATCCTCACAAAGGTGCTGCATTTCCACTTTTCCCATGCAGCCACCTCTTCTCAAAGATTTAAAATCATATCATTCTGGATTGCGGTACAAACTTCAGGAAGCATGGTGTGCACTATCTCCACGGTGCTGCATGGATTTCATGTCCCTTCGCGTTGCTAATGTTATCCAATCGTGAGAAAGACAAACGCGGTATTACAGAGGTATCCCATTTGTTTTGGCACTTAATTGTATATACACAGTTGAGTCACATTATTGTCACCACCTCCTACTTTTGACGTCAACAGCGCGTAGCAAATGAAAGAAGGCACGTGTCGTGAGCTGGCTTGAATGGCATATAAGGTGTGCTGTAGGCAATCTGAAAACATATCATTCGTTGCTGTCATGGATAAAAGCAGCGATTTATCGGATTTGCAAAAATAGAATGATTAACAGCTTTTGGGCCAAGGGTGGCAGTATTTCTGAAACAGCGCAGTTTATGGACTGTTCGCGTACTGCTGTGGTTAAAGTGTATCGTGACTGGAAAAATGGCACCATTGCGAATAAGTGATGTGGAAACTACGGAGTACCACATGCCATTGATGAGAGAGGTGAGCGTTAGCTTCGAACGCGTGTGAGTGCCGATTGACACGCTACAGTGACAGTGGAGAAACTCACTGGCCGAATGAACCAGAGGGCTACCGGAAGTGTGTTTAAAACGACAGTCCTGCTGTGTATATGACTCCGATGCAAACGGGTGGTCACTGCACCTATGCTAACGAAGGTGCATCGGCAGAAAAGGCTTACATATGTACGGCAGTATCGGAATTGGACCTCCGCTGATTGGCAAGGGATTTCCTTCTCCGATGAGTCATGTTTTCTGTTTCATCGAACGGATGGACGTTGGCGTATAAGGCAAGAAACATCGGAGAACAAACACTCTTCAACCAGTGCTGGAAAAAGCACAAGCTGGTGGGGACCGCGTTATGGTCTGGGAAATATTTTCGTGGCATTCTCTGAATCCACTCATACCTGTGGAAGGCACAAAGGACCACATTTGTTATGATTCCATCATTGCAGACCACATACACCCATACATGCTGATTGTCTTCCCTGGGGTGGATGGGATCTTCCAGCTGGACAATGCGAAGTGTCACACAGCTGGAAATGTCCGAGAGTGGTTAGAAGAGCACGATGAAGACTTCAAAATACTTCGCTGGGCCCCTAATTTCCCAGACTTAAACCCAATTGAGCATCTGTGCGATCACCTCGATCGTTTCGTTCGCTCTGTGGATCCTCCACCACGCACCCTCCAGCAGCTGTCAGATGCACTGCATTCAGCATGGCTCCACGTACCTGTGAACACCTTCCAGCACATTGTTGAGCCACTTCCAGTCCGTCTAACTGCTATCCGCGCTGCACACGGCGTTTACTCTGAATGTTAGCTGGTGGTCACAATAATGTGACTCGACCGTGTAATATGCTGCACTCATGCCTTGTCGCCGCTGTAGTGCAGCTGCCTAAACGTTGGCTTCATTTGTCCTAGATGAGTCCGGGTTCAAGTCTTGGCGAGTCATGGATGTTTTGTTTGTGTTATGACACCTGCTGTGTCCCTTTCCTAGAACTAGTGACCGTAAATTAGGGAAAGGCGACTGCTTATAACCCACTAAATTGCTGACAGTGGTCGTTAAACCACCAAAGAAAACACACACGCACGCGCGCACTCACACACACATGCCTTCGTTTTGCTTTTTGTTATCACGATTTTATTTTGACACCATCTGAATATTAAAACAACAAGATGATCAAGAGAAACAAAAGGTTTTTAAACGTTTACAAAATATGTTATTCTTTAGCATAATTACAAATACTGAAAGTACATGATAAATCATAACACTTTTTTGTTTTGTTTTGTTTTTTGATATGACGACTTCCACGAGCAGCTGTAAGGACTATAAACAGTAGCCGGTTTGTAATCTATGTCAATATCTTCCAGTGGCGTTACCACCACCCTCGCAGCCCCTGCAGTTGCGGGGAAGGGGGAGGGCGCAAGAACAATGGAAAGTTCCACAGCTGCAAGTTATAGTTTTATGAAAAAATTCTAACACACACAAAATCAAACAAATAATTAACCCAAGGATTCATATTTTCCTTTAGGATATATATCATCATCATCATTGTCAACCATTATCAATCCACTGCTGGACGAAGGTCTCCCCAAGTTTCCTCCACAACGGTCTGTCTTGTGCCAGTCTCCTCCATGTCACTCCCGCATATTTACGAATTTCATCCACCCATCTCCCATGTGGTCTTTTTCTGGGTCTTTTCCTGTCCCTTGGAATCCAATCTAAAATTTCGGCTGTCCATCTATGGTCTGTCCTTCTGGCAGTATGTCCAGCCCATTGCCATTTCAGGGATTTAACTCTGATCATGATGTCTTTCACTCTCGTCATTTTTCGGATCCACGAGTTCCTCTTCTTATCTCTCCTGGTTATACCAAGCATGCACCTCTCCATGCTTCTTTGAGTTGTCTGCAGCCTTTGTATGTCTCTTTTAGTTAAGGTCCACGTCTCTGCACCATACGTAAGCACTGGAAGGATGCATTGATCAAACACTTTTCTTTTAAGACATAATGGCATATTGCTCTTGAAAATTATGCTGTTTCTTCCAAAAGCTCTCCAGGCAAGTTTTGTACGCCGATTAATTTCTTCATCAATGTGACCCTCACTTGATATCTGCTGTCCCAGATAAACATACGTATCTGTTATCTCCAGTTTTTCTCCATCAATCGATAAATCTTCATTTCTTGTAAAAGCATTGAACATCACTTTTGTCTTCTGAAAGTTCATTTTTAATCCCACTTCTTTACTCTTGTCAGCAAGTTCCTGGATCATACTCTGCAGCTCTGATGGGGTAGTTGCAAAAATGACTACGTCATCAGCAAAACGAAGGTGGGTTAGATAATCTCCATTAATTTTTATCCCTTTGTTTTCCCAGTTCAGTGATTGAAAGACATTTTCCAATGTGGCATTAAAGAGCTTCGGAGATATGCCTTTGCCTAAATACAGTAAATGTCAACTTTCACTTTGAAAACACTGGATGTACAGCAGATTGAAGCTATTCGAACCTTTGAGACCGGGTAGTAATACGATCGACGCTGTGCAATGGGTTGTAAATAATATGATCGCTCTCCAATTGCCCTCTCTATGCGCTGCCGAGAAAAAGTGCGAAGCCACATAGGTATTCGCCGTGGAGGATGTGGAAAACCAGTCAGTATCCTAGCATTACGTACATGACAGGCATCATAATTTATTCACAGCAGCCGTATATTTATTCACAGCAGCCGCTATGTATAAGAGGATGATTTATTTTAGTTTTGAACAAAACAATTACACGTTGTGTTAAATCTATTATTTAAAAAGTTACAACTACAGGGCTTTAGGTACTACCCTTACTTTTCCAGACTCTTTCCCTGACTTCCACCCCTCACCCACCACACATATATAGGCACACCGGACAAACAATTAGTCACCACTAACAGAAATCACAGTGGAAAGTTACCTGTTCCACACAGAGCGCCGTGATATTATTGTTGGGAGATAAACAGCACTGAAATGGTCTACAGAAGCATTTCTGTCTCGTGCCGTGGTGAAGAGCAACGCATGTGTTGTATTTAGTCTGCAATGTGGGTCGTAAGACAGACGTTACTGAGTGGCAAAAAGGAGCCATCGTGTCTGGCCGTGCCCACGTACGCAAATTAAATGAAGTCCCCCAATTTGTTGGTGTCTCGAAGCGTACTGTCCAGCGGGTCTATAAACAGTGGTGTAGTTCGCAGTCAACTGAAAATCGCTGACGTAACTGTGGCCGGAAAACGATTCTCACCAATAGGGACCGCCGCCATGTTTCACGCCTGGTAACTGCAAATCGGTTTCAAACCAGGCATCACTTGCTCGAAAAAGTCAATGAACGTCCACTTCAACCAATTTCCGAAAGGATGGGATGGACATCTGAAGGCAGTTCCACGGAAGTGGCCTCTTTTAACAGCAAATCACAAAGTCGCACGTTATCAATGGGCTCAGAGGCACCAAAATTTTACTGTGGAGGATTTGAAACGAATAATTTGATCGGATGAGACTCGTTTTAGTCTGTACTCCAATGATGGAAGGCGAGGAGTGCATCGCATGCCCAATGAAGCTTTTAATCCTGATTGTGTCGAAGGTTTTGTTCAAGCTGGAGGGGGTTCATGGATCTTGTGGGGATGTTTTTTATACCACGAAATGGGGTCTCTTGTTGCAGTGACGATGAATTTGAACCAGCCTGCGTACCTCCGCATTCTGAATGACGAAGTGTTGCCCTTTGCCCTACATCTCCAGGAGCAGCCTCACATTGAAACTCCTGTCTTCCAAGACGACAATTGCCGCGTGCACGGTGCTAAAACTGTGTCTGAGTGGAACGACGAACATCAGCAGCACTGTCTCACCTCGACTGGTCCGCCAAATCCCCAGATTTAAATCCTGCTGAAAATTTGTGGAATCATTTGAAACAGAAGGTGAAACGCCAGAATAGACACCCACATACTCTGGCGGAACTTTGGAACCAATTGATGCACGAGTGGCTGTAAATCGATGTTCAACACATCCACAACCTCGTAGAGTCTCTACCACACCGGATTTATGCTGTTAAGAGGCGCCGTCATCCATTATTAGGTACGTTCTGCCAGGGGTGGCTAATATTTTGCCCGGTGTGTTTATTTTAAGCAGTATTTAGCCTCCAAACCTGTACAAGTATGGATTGAATGCATTTGCTGAAGAAAATGGGCTCATCTGTTTCTGTGGAAATGACAGTTCTGCCTATATACGTATCCCAAATGAACCAGATTTTGAGATTTTGTCGGAAGATAGTGAAAGCGATAAACAATTTAATTTGAAATAAGCTGCTTTCACGAAAAGCATTAACAATCCAGGGTAATTTATTACATACAGTTTGTTCTTGTTTTCCTAAAAAAAATTACTATTTGAGCTTAATAAATAATATTTTTCATTATGAAAAAAATAATGACATTTGACACTGAGATATAATGACTTAACTAATTTCGAAGCCAAATCAAACGAATACACAGGGTTTTTCCATTGGCAGTTCGCGCTACACCATCAAGGTGTTTCTACTCCCTAATCTTTCTGGACTCACATACACTATTTTATCATCATTCCGAGTGCAGAATGCCCCTTTCTATACTACCTTGAATGAAGGATGCACGTATTCTTCGATGGCCACGCATGCAGCGTTCCTATTGTTTAATCGTTTCAAACGTACAATATAGCCGTTTCCCAGTCACCAAGTACGAAGGACGTCTCCATTTTCTGACATCCCTGAAATGAGGTCATCCTGTTTTCAATATTAATCCTATTTAAACAAATAAATGGTTTTGTCCACTCTAAAGTGTTATTTTTTTTCCTTTCGACTCCAAATAAAGGAGACCCTGAAAATTTTTATTTGAGCTTAATAATATTGTTTGTTTAAGATTTTTAAATTGCATTAACCTGTTTCACCGTATGAACTTGCTCCAAGGTTGGGCAAATTAAGATTTTGCCAACTAAACAGGCTTTCATGGATTCCTGATTCGAAACTCAGAAATTTTAAATAGCTACATCAAAAGAGAAAGTACTAAAATATAATCGATCTCTTGAAATTTTTAAAGTACATACAAAAGGCATGAAAAATTAAAAATCAAAAGAATTATCAACTTGATCCAGTTTCTCCCCTATTACGACAGGAAGATAGAAAAAACATTTTTTGATCCACTCTAGCAAACAGGGATTTTAATTCAGAATTCGAGATTTCAATATGGAGGAAAAACATAGTAGCGAATGACCTAAGGAGATGCAAAGCTCACATATACTTCGACGATGATTAAATGAAACCTGCCAGTGTTAAGTATATCTGTCCAACCCTCAAACGCTGAAAATTTATGCACAGACCTAATATTCTTAATTATATGCTGTATACAGTGGCTTAGGAGTGTGCTTCAAATAGATTAGTGAAATTTTCAGAAAATGTTTTATTTTACTTGGTCTAGGTTAGAGCAAGAGTTATACACTAACAACAGGTTGCAAAACTTCACGAATGTGGAACCCACATGGTTGTATATAAAATTTTAGCCGCCTCATATTGTTTCAAAGACAACCAATCACTAGCATCGCATTAAAGACCTCACTGATGCAGTTACACCTTCCTGCAAGTGATAACTACTGGGATAATCTTTATATACTGAAACTTTTATTTTCGACCAGAAGAAAAACTGTGACAGAAGCAAACTCACTGGTCAAATATTCCTTTGATATGAGTCTTTTCAGAAGCACACTGGGCAAAAATGCCATCCCACAAAGAAGAGCCATACACCATGACTACCATGTATTATGCAAATCGAAGTAACTGCATGTAACCGGGAGTGCGTGTGAAGGTTATGCAACTGTAAAAATAATACCTGATACTGAGCTCTGTTAATTAGTCTTATTTTTGTTCCTCAGATAGGAAAGGCGAACGATTTAAGAGTTTTGACAAAAGCCAAATCGTAATGGCCAGACGACTGGGTTAGAGTATTTCCGTGAAAGCAGAGCTTGTGGGGTGCTCACAGCGAGCCCTGGTTATTATGTTAAAAAAAGTGGTCCGAGTAGAGATAAACCACGAACCACCAGACAGATGTGGGGCTACCTCGGCTAATCGATGCTAGAGGTGAGAAAAGGCTATCCCATATGATAGTAGGAAACAGAAGGGGTACTGTGGAGCAACTAGCCAGTAATTTGAATGCTGGTACCGGGAGAAATATGTCACAACACGCAATACATTGTACCCTGTTGAAAACGGCGCTGCGTAGCCGCAGGTTGCTCCGGGTGCCCATGCTCGCCTCGGCTCACCGCCGAAAGCGCCTACAATAGGCAGGCAATCATCAAAGATGGACATTGAACAGTTTAAGGGCGTACATCTGGTCCGATAAATCTCGTTTTCTGTTGCACCATGCGGACGGCTTGCTATTTTTCCGTCGTTTATCTGGGGAATTGTTGGCACCAGGATGCACCGTTGGATGAAAACAAGCCAGTAGAGGAATGTAACGCGATTTTCTGTTGGGAACCCTGTGTCCATACGCAGGAAACTATGACGTCTACCAGCTACCTAAACATTGTTTTAGACGAGGTACATCCTTTCGTGGCCACAGTATTCCCCTCTAATAATGCTTTCCTTCAGCAGGATATGCGCCATGCCACGCTGCCCGGGTTGTTCGAGAATGGTTCGTGGAACATGAGGAAGTCTTTCAGGTATTCCAAATTGCCCGGACATAAATGTGATTTGTGTTGGAACAGGCATGATATTAAGTAGGTGGTCATAATGTATTTTTTTTTTTGTTTTTCAGTGCATACACGGTCTAATACAACCTCCCTTCGAAAGCACAGTGTACCCGCCAAGGCGCGTCACATAGGGCACGTGACATGTGGCAACCGGCCAGGATGAGACATAATGCGTTACGAGGTTGTGATTTGACGGACGTTTAAAAAGGAATTACCATCGGCTACCCCGCCAAGGGTGGAAGCATCTCTGAAACAGCAGACTTCGTGGGCTGTTCGCGAGGTGCTGTAGTAAGGGTGTACCAAGAATGAACAGCTAGCACACCGAGTATCTCCCGACGTCATAACTGTGGAGCCCCAGAGGATATCGACCCCGGAGGCAAACGTCGCTTCCGTCGACTAGTAAAGGGAAATCCAGGCGCAACTGTGCAGCAATTGATCACACAAATGAGCGCTGGGGCACCCAGGTATGTGTTCCCGATAACAGTAGAGCGAACCCTGTTACACCTGGGTCTCCGGAGTCGACGCTGCCTTAAGGTGCCCATATTTACCAAGGTCCATCTGGAACGACGCCTGCAGTTCGCATGGGACTACTGTCATTGAGCAGTGGAGGAGTGGGAAAAGGTTGCCTTCTCCTACGAATAGAGGTTTCTACTCCACAGAAGTGACGGACGGTCGCAGATACGGCGTTAGACACACGAGATCTAACACCCCAAAAAGCTTGTCGGTCACGTACAGGCCGGCGGTGGCCGTGTGCTGTAGTAAGGGTGTAAGGGGGATGTTTTCCTGGTATGACCTGGTACAGCTGGTACCACTGGATGGGTCCCTGAACGCCAATGGCTACCTGTCCATCCTCCCTCACCACATGCACCCCTTCATGTTGGACCCTGGTGGTGATGGTGTCTACCAACACGACAATGCGCAGTGTTACGTCGCTAAGAGGGTGCGTGACTGGTTCCAGGAACACGACAGTGATGTCCCCGTTCTCCCTTGGCGGCGAAATCGCCCTACCTCAATCCCATAGAGCACTTGTGGGATTATCTGAATCGGCAGGTTCGGTGTGCTGACCCATAACGACGTCATCTTCGGGACTTCTGTGTTCCGCTGAGGTCCGAATGGGTACGTGTACCCCGAGCAACCTTCCAGGGCCCCACTGTGTCCAAGCCAAGTGGTCTTGCCTATGTCATCCGGGCCAAGGGTGGTTATTTCCATTGTTAGGTAACTGATCATACTATTCTGATACGACTGTGTATACGCATGAGAAAAAAATAATAAATAAAAAATACGAAAAGCGATTTGTTATTATATTATGAATTCCTTCGTAGTGAAAATGTGCAGAATGTGAATTACACTTGTGGGATTATCTGAATCGGCAGGTTCGGTGTGCTGACCCATAACGACGTCATCTTCGGGACTTCTGTGTTCCGCTGAGGTCCGAATGGGTCATCTTCGGGACTTCTGTGTCCGCTGAGGTCCGCTGAATTGCTACTTTAATTGTTTCAGCGAATTTAATGCATTATATGTTTTCGGTTGTTATCTACTCTTTTTAGCACGTCTTTTGTAAAAAAAGATCGTGCTTATGTTACCGGTTCGTCCGTCCGTCCTTCCGCGTGTACCCCCGGTATCTCTGCAACTACTAGTCCGATATGAAAAATTATTTTTGCATTGGAAAGCTTGAAATATGATAATGATGATCCTTTATTTCGTTTTTTTTTTTTTTTTTTACGATGTACAATTTCGCCGCTAGGGGGCGTAAATGCAGATGATTTCGAATTCAAAAATACGTTTTATTCCACATATTTGCTTCTAAACATCCGATTAAAAAAATTATTTTATCTTTCGATTCCATTTATGTCGAAGAGTATTTTAGATATAATTACTTTTTTCAAATTACGCATAGATTTTCCGCTAGAAGGCGTAAAGTAAATTACATCTTTCCCGATAACTCTTCTTCTAATGCTCTGATTTGAAAGATTTTTTCTTCAGCGGATACACCTCCTGATGGAAAATCTTTTGCATATAATTTCAGATTTTTGGTAAAGAATACTTTCGCCACCAGGGCGCGTAAGTGTTAATTTTTGCTTCTGATGTATTTGCCATAAAATCTTAACTTCTAAAATATCGATTGAAAAAATTCTTTCGTGGACTGATGCCACTCACATCGATAAACATTTTCTTAATATTTACTTCTTAAAATATTCCACAGTTTCTTCGTCAGGGCACGTAGATGCACATCTTATTTTTGTCAATATCTCTACATCTAGGAGCCCGATTTGAAACATTTCTTCTTTGTTGGATAGTGTTTCCAGTGTGACACGTTTTTCATTTAATTTCAACATTTTCAATTAATTCATAGACTTTCCGCTAGGGGACGTAAAGGTAAATTGCTTTCCCCCCTATATCTCTGCTTCTAAATCTGCGATTTGAAAAATTCTTTCTGCACCGGATACAGCTCCTCATGGGACATCCTTTGCACATAATTTCTAAATTTTGTAAAAAATTGTTTGACCACCAGGTTGCGTAAGTCTTAATTTCCGCTTCTGATTTATTTGCAGCAAAATATGAGCTTCTAAAATCTCGATTAAAAGAAAATGGTTTGTTGACCGATACTACTCTTGTCGACAAACCTTTTAGGAACATTTTCTTCTTGAAATAATGCATGGTTTCTACGCCAGGGGGCGTAGATGAATATTTTATTTTTGTCAATATCTCTACTTCTAGGAGTCCGATTTGAAAAATTCCTTCTTTGTTGCACAGTGTTTCCGATGCGAAATGCTTTTCCTATGAATTCAAAATTTTCAAGTAATTCACAGACTTTCCGCTAGGGGACACAAAGGTAAATTGCGTTTTCTGCGGGGTTTTTTTTCTGCTTCTAAAACTCCGATTTGAAAACTTCTTCCTGTATCGCATACAAGACCAGATGGAAAATATTTTTCACATAATTTCTGATGTTTGGTAAATACTGGTTTGGCCACCAGGGGGCATAAGTGTTAATTTCTGCTTCTGATGTATTTGTAGCAAAATCTGGCATCCTGAAAACTCAAATAATTTTTTTTTCTTGGACCGGTAGTGCTCAAATGGAAAAACCTTTTGAGAATACTTTCTTCCTAAAATAATGCATGGTTTTCCCACCAGGGGACGTAAAGTCACATCTTATTTTTGTCGTTATCTTTGCACCGGAAACGCTCTTCAACATAGAAAGAAAAATTCTTTCTATGTTGGAGAGCGTTTCCGGTGCGAAATGTTTCTCATATAAATTCATGTTTTTCTTAAGGCACAAGTCTGCAACCAGAGGGCGTAAGCTCACGATTCCGTTTACAGCAATACCTGAGGGCTTAAAAACCCGATTGAAAAACTTCTTTCTTTCGTCAGATCTATTGTTTTCCATACCGGTTCCATTGACTTTGAATAGCTTTGATAAATTTAATTCGCGTCAGAACGGATTCAAAAGACGTGCTTATTACACCCGAAAATTCGGTGTCATCTTTCTTTTTTATACTCGCATAGTTTAGCACGATGTCCCATCATTCTTTGCACAGCTCATTTTATGGTATTGTTCATAAATGACTGTTTCTGGCAAACGTACATCAATATGATTCGAGCAAAATATTTTCTTTCTTTTTGCCTTTCAATAAAAAAAGAGATAAGATAGGATATTCTTACAAAATGTTCTTCAGACTTCTGCTTGCTTTGCTCGTCATTATTTTGGGATTAAATTTTGGTCAGAATTCCATGCGCTCTTTTTACACGCTTATCATCATTTCGTGAAACACGTGCAATACTTATCACTTAAGAATTTCTAACTCGTTTTGGATCACATGTACTTATGTTGCATATATGTTACTGATTTTTTCATCCTATAAATCTTCGATGCAGGTGTGAATTTTATTTTAAGAAACATTGGAGCTTTCAACAATTCATTTTTATTTTACTTTTCATCCTTTTATTTTCCTTGATACGATACCTAAAACATTCGGAAATCTTTCGGTTTTTAGTGCATTATATTCGGATACTTTAAACTGCTTAGAAAAACTGGCGCCGATGTTTCTTACATTTCTTCTGTTAATGCAAAGTCTTAAATTCCTTGTTTTTCATCTTGAAACAGGCGATGTGGAAATTCATTTGAGATTTTACTTCAGAAATGATACACAGTTTCCGTTTGTTAAGTCTCCCACTGCGTTTTGTTACCGAATTTTGTGTTTCTTTTAATCAAAGCATTTTCATATCTTAATCCTCAGTCAACATACTTGCAAATAATTTTTGTAAAGTTATTTTTATTTCTTTTCTCAAAATCAAAGAAGCTAATGAGATCAACTTGTTTGCTGCAAGTGAAGCATATTTGTTTTAAAATATGCTTTCAAGTATTCCGCTTGCTTTCATTACGTTTGGAAAACATGTTTCGTGTCTCATTTACAGTTTTCTACAGGACCTTGTCACATTAAAAAAAGTGTAATATCTTAAATTGGATTTAAAAAAGGGATTCATCTTTAGAGCAAACTTATTTTCAGTTCCCATAAATGAGTCACTTATTTTTTTTAAATGTGCTCGTAGTTATTCCTCTGATTAACTGATATACACTGAGTAGCCAAATTATTATGACCACCAGACCATGTTATGCAAAATAGCTATCCCGCTGATGCAGGATGACTGAATCTGTATACAAAGAGAACGCTGAAGGCATGCAGAGACTAAAGAAGTGCATTACGCAATAAATAATGTGTAAAAGACGCGATCTGACGGACTTTCAAAGTGGAATGATCGTGAGTGATCAAAGCGTTGGTGGAGGCATTAACAAAGCAGTTGAACTTGTGAAGTGTTCGTGGTCAGCAGTTGTTAAAGTGTAAAGAGAGTGGACCACTAATCAACAAGTTAGTAAAATCATACAATGCATTGATTATGATTCGCTTTCCAACATACCAGAAATCATTACTCAAGTTAGGAGGCTAATGGCTGTGGAATAAATCTCGCTCCTGTGCGCTGACCTTTGACCCCATTTTGATGATATTCAACAGAACCAGTTCAATATATCTCCGGAACAACATACTAAGTTTTGTCACAATAGAAGCATCTTAATCAAGTTAGGAGGATAATGGCTGTGGAATAAATCTAGCTCCTGTGCGCTGACCTTTGACCCCATTTCGATGATAATAAACATAATTGGTTCAGTATATCTCCGGAAAAAACCTGGTAAAGTTTTGTCACAATCGAAACATATTTTATGTTTTCCAACCTTAGGTTGAAGAAGGGTTATATGCTCCAGCTTTGTCCGTCCGTCTGTCTGTCTGTCCGTCCGCACGATAACTCGCGTAAACAATTTTCGATTTTGATGAAATTTTAGTATATGGTAGGGGACCATCTGGAAAACGAACCCTATTGGAAATGGGTGAAATGGGGTCAAAGGTCAGAACAGAGGAGCGGGATCCATTCCACTGCCCTTAGGCGTCATAACTTGCGTAAAATGGCTTCGATTGCGGCAAAACCTTAATATGTTGTTCCGGAGGTATACCGAACCAATTGTGTTTAATATCATCGGGCACAGGAGCGAGATTTATTTCACAGCCGTTATCCTTATAACTTGAGTAACGATTTCTGGTATGTTGGAAAACGTATCATAATGAATGCATTGCATGATTTTACTGACTTTTTACGTACGTAATGACGTATAAGGGCAATGGAATGGATCCCGATCCTATGTCCTCACCTTTGACCTCATTTTGCCCATATTCCATAGGGTTCGTCCCCAAGTTGTCCCCTACCACATACTAAAATTTCATTGAAATCGAATCGTTTTTACGTGAGTTATCCTGGGACAGACAGACAGGCGGACAAAGCTGGAGCATATACGCTTCTTCAACCTACGGTTGGAAAGCGTAAAAATACCGGGTCTGAGCTCAAGGCGTGTGGTCGTCAACGGTATTGGATGCTCGAGCTGAGCGGAGAGTAAGCAGACTTGTTCAGTCGAAAAGACCGGTTACACTTTGTCAGATTACAGATAATCTGAATCAGGGACAAGTCCGATAGCCTCTAAACATACAGTTTGCCACACATTGCATTGTATGGGCTAGGGAGAAGGAGACGGCCTGTCCCTAAGCCATTGCTCTCTGCAGAGAACAAGAAGAAACGCATCCAGTTTTCCCAGGAACACAAAAATTCGACAGAAAATGAGTGGGAAAGGGCAATATGGTGTAGTTGAATCACGTTTTGAACTACACTGCTGTTAATAGAAATTGCAACACCATGAATAAATGTTCGTATTTGCAAGAAATTTGCAGGGTGGATAGGGCACCGTGGAAGATGCAAATGTGAGGCGCGCGCAATGCCATCGGAAACGTCACAACAGACTATATAAACCAAGGCGTACAATGAGCAGCTTTTCAAACTTTATATCCCTAAACTGGACCGTACGCAGTTGTTAACATGTAAACATGCCGCGTAGGAGGACGAGACAACCATACGAACACTTGACGGCGTTTGAAAGAGGTAGAAACGTTGGACCTCAGAGAAAGTGGTTTATCATATCGTGATACTGCTGCACGCGTTAGGCGTAACGCAACCACCGTTATGCGTACATAAGGCGTCAATGGACAGCAGAAGGTTCTAAGCATCGTCGTGCAGAGTCTGGAGCTCGAAATTCGCACGACCGAGCGGGAAAACAGGCACTTGAAACCGTATGGCAGTGACGTCACGCAGAATACCATTCACGACACTTGCGCGGCAATAGAGGCCTCGTTGCTCGCCGTCCATTGCTGCGACTTCCCTTGACTCTGAAACATAGGCGCCAGCGATCAAAGTGGTGCCGCAAACGTTGAAACTGGAGCATTGGAAGGGAATATATCGTCGTTTAGGACGAGTCCGGAATCAATCGAATGCATCACGACAGGCAAATCCTTGTTTACAGATACCGTGCATCTGGAAGGCTGCAACATGCAGTGCCATACCGGTCCTATACTGTGCGTGATGTACTGGGGACGGTATTGCGTTTCATTCATGCGCTCGTCTACCGCGCGTCACAGGCACATTGAACAGCCAACGCTACATCACGGAAGTGTTGGAAGCTGAATTTCTACTCTTCCTTTAGACGATTCCGAGAGCCGTCTTCCAACAAAGGAATACCCGGCCCCACGTTGCTCGTACAGTCCAAGACGTACTCTGTGCGTATCAAGTCCCTCGTCTTTCCTCGACTGCTCGCTCGCCAGATTTGTCGCCTGTAGAGAACTTCTGGGGTGTCATCGCACAACAACTGGCTCGCGTGGCCTCGCCGCCTGTCGCAACCAGCGAACTTTTGATGCGTGTAAAAGCAGAATGGAATGCAATACCGCAGGCGAACATCCAAACTATGGTTCATTCGACGCCACGGCGTGTGGGGTCGGTTATCACCACCCATGGTGGATTTACTTATTACTAATTTTTTGGCCTTCCTCATCCCGAGCCGGTATGTAATTGTGATCGTTTGTAGCTTTTACAATAACTAATCACTCAAACAAACATAATTGTGATTGCTTATTTGTTTCTTGGTGTTGCAATTTCTATTAACAGCAATGTATATCATGCAGGTGGAAGGGTGAAAATATGGAGACAGCAGCACCAAAGCATGGATCCATCATGCATCGTCACTACTCTTCAAGCTGAAAATGATAACGTTATGGTCTGGACATGTTTTCGTTGGAGTGGTTGGGCATTTTGATTCGTGTGGACAAACATCTGACCGCCCAAAGACATTTAAATATTGTTGCCGCCTAAGTCAGCTCAGTTATGCTGATGGTTTATCCCAGTGGAGATGGGTACTTCCAGCAGAACAATACTTCGTGTCATAGTGCTCATAATATACGCAAGTTGTTTGAGAAGATTCACGGAGACTTTCCCCTGCTACATTGGCTTCCTCATTCACCCGATCTCAATCCAATGGAGCATTTGTGGGATAAAGTTGAAATTGGGATCAGACAGATGAATCCGCTATTATCAAATCTTCAAGAGCTGGAGGATGCAATACATCGCATTTGGGCTAATGTACACCAAGACACTTATCGATATCTAATAGAGTTCATATCAAGACGAATTAAGCACTATTAAGGAAAAAACGTTGCCCAACATTGTACTAACAAGGCAGTGATAATAATTTGGCCACTTTATTAGGTACACGTACTTAGTAACGTGTCGCGTCGCAATCGGCCTGCAGAAGAGCCCGAATTCATCCGGGAATGGAACATTCCAGATGCTGAAAGCGTAATTGGGATGCGGAGTGGCTGAGAATTAGCCTCACAGCGAACAGCCCATATCCCCTCATCCTAGAGATGATCGATGGTGTTCAAATCCGGAGACTGTGCAGGCCACTGAAGAAAGAAAAAACTTGTCGGCGCGTTGCAGAAGCCATTCGGGAACGATTCGGACCTTGTGAGCTGCTGTGTTATTCTGATGTGCGTGTCCATCTGCCTGAAGATAAAGGTTAACCATGAATTTAGTCGACAACGATTTTCGGTTCAGATAGGCCGCATCGTTCAGATATCCTTCGATTGGATTCAGGGGCCTAAGGCGTACTAGGAAAATATTCTTTACACCAAGACACCGTCGCCAAACAGCAGTAATGTGAACATATCACAAGATGGTCTCATGTTGCTTGCACTAAATTCTGACTGTGTCACCTGCATGATGCAGAAGCAGCCATGATTCGTCCGTCCGATGACCATCTTCCAATCCTTAACAGGGACGGTGAATTACTTTTTTATGTTCGCTGTAGGCGTGCTCTTGTGTTCAGCGCTGACAACATTGGTACACATGGTCATCGGTTGCTGTGGCTCATTTTAGACTTGGTCCGACAGGTGGTGCTTTCGGAGATGGTCTTCGTCACATGAACGTTGAATTTTGCAATTTAGAGTGATTTGCTGATTGCACGATTGTCGCCAATCTCTTTTGACTCCTCTCATCCATCAGCTGTTTACGTTTATTCCACAGGATCGTCGATTGCTGGAAGCCTTTAGCGTGCCGCACCATTCACACTGTACCTTTGCTCCAGTTGTGAGTGAAAAACCATGAAGACCGTTTGGATGATGCACGGACCCTGGCCTCAACTATCATGCGATTTAAAGAGCCTCAGAAACGCTCCCCGGTAGCGCAGTGGTTTACGCTCTGGCTCTTCACCTATCGTAGGAGATGGGTGCTGGTTCGAATCCCGGTGAGGCACGGATGTTGCGTTTGTCTTACGACACTGGATTTCTTCCTTTCCTGGAACCAGTGGCCCTAAATTATGGACGGGCGACTGCTTATAGCTAATCGAATTACTCACGGTGGTCGTTTAAACCCACCCGAAGAAAAGTCTCTCAGATTGCCCATTCCGACTCTCAGTCAGAAGCTAACTGATACTAGACCAGCTGATTTATGTCGCACAATGCGATCACGAGACACCTTACGTGTTGGAGTGAGTCGTATAACTAAAGTATGTATATGCTTCCATTTCAGTCTGTTTCTAATACTGTATAATAGAATCTCATTGTTTCTTTTCAAAAGAGCATTTTGACTTACAAAGAAACAGTTTTGATAAATGGTAGAAATTTCTTTGTTTTGGCAACCAAAATATGTTCTTATTTAATTCCTTTCTTTGTGGTTGCTGAAACTCAGGCATTAGAATAAAGGTCGTTTGGAAAGGAAAAGTTCAGGTGCTCACTTCAACTCGGAATATTGGAAAATGATCAAATGGTCAGCTTTGCAAAATGGTCTGAAGTTCATACGAAGCACTGGAATTCGAAAAATTAAGATAAAAATGGAAATCAAAGAAGAAATGTTCTCATAGATACATGGGATATTCATGTAATTATTCAAACAGCAAACAGAATGTTACTCTTAATCCCTCAAACTGAGTAATCACCATGTAACATCACATCAGGAAACTTCAAAAGCATACCGGCGTGGAGCTGGAATCAAAACCCGCGTCTCGCGGTTTCCGGTTATAGCACGCTATCCGTTATACCACTCAGGACGACGAAGTTTCAATTAGATCAGATCAGATCATATGTAGAGGATTTTAGGAAGGGAGTGTCTGACCCCAGGTCTTAAAGAACCCTTAGAAATAGGAAGCTAGGAGATTTGGGCTCGAGTGCCCGATAGGAAAGTGACACGAAAGCGAAGTAGAAAGGGAGAGGAAGACGTCCTTATTTATTACCGGAGGGGGGGTACCAGGACTCCGACGGCTTAACGTGCCCATCCGACGCACGGAGGATATTTAGTGGATCGAGCGTTCGTACCTGCCTGGGATCGAACCTGAGTTCCTTTCCGTGGCAGTCACGAACGTACCCACTAGGCCACCAGCGGCCCAAGTTTCAATTAATTGAAGCTAAGCAACTACAGATTAGGAATCTGAGTAACTTCAGATTTTGGCTAGGCGAAGCAAATCCTGCATCATTGTGCCGTACTAAATCACCAGTATCTCATATATGAAAATCAAGGAAGAAATATTCCTCATAAATAATGCGGTATTCGTATAATTATTCAAGGAGCAATCAGAAGGTGACTCTTAATTAATCAAGTTTACTGCTCACTATCTGACATCAGAATAAAAGGCTTAATAATTACGTAGCATTAGAGCAGAAATTGAACACGCATCTCTCGATCTTCATTCCTGCCGTTCCGTTACAATTTTAAGAAAACAATGACTAACCGTCACAGCAGAGTATAGATGAAATTGAGTAACTTATGCAACCTGTCTTAAAAAGACTATACGACAGTAGATGATATTTAACATAGTTTTTCATATGGTATTATGGAAAATGTCGGGAAAATTTTGGACGAGGTGGTAGAATGAAAATATATCCAGGCCCAGGGAATTCTGGAAAACTATGAGTCAACAGAAGTAGGGTTTAATTCTATGTTAGTGCACCAAAAACATAATTTTCATTTCTCGCGTGTTTACCTAAAAGCGATGATATGCTTCGAAAATGGAAAGTTTTTAACCGATGTTGAATAGAAATTGCGTACATTTTGTTGGAAGTATAGTGAGTAATATGTACCAATTCAATAATTCCTTATTGATAGTGCAGCATGCAAATTAAATAAACGCATTAACAATCCCACAGAGCGTCAGTTGGAAAGCAATTTTGAATGCGCGTGTACGTTTCCAGGCAATCGAGATTTAATAATCTTTAGTAGTTCCAGAAATGGTGGAAAAAAGAAATAACTTTGTTCTTGGCATGAATTGGAAACAGGAAATATAAACTAATATAAAGGTAAACGTGCGGAGTTATGGAGTAATCTCCTAAGAACTTCAACATATGCTTCATAAAAAGTGTGCTGAGTTAGAGAAACCATCAGCTTAATAGTTACGAGGCTGATAAACTGAAAACAGCAAGCACAAGCACATAGATTTACTTGAGCAGAAGGATTATTGCATGGAAAAAAATTCCTTTTATATATTCATATATTCGAATTACACCATTTCTTCCTCAGATTTTGTTAACAGTGGGCCCCAGAATGAATTTTTATAACTGTAAAATTGGGTTACCGCTGCGCAGTTTAGGAAAGTCGGAAATCAAATGTTCCAAGGCAAATTAGTTATTCATATTAAAACATACCAATCTTTAACGATCAGTTTTGAATCATAATTTTTCGTTTTCAGCTATGTTCTTATTGCATATTTTGATGATAGTTAGGTGATAGTAATTATATATGCATTTCCAAGGTGCATTGCGAAGGAGGCGAAATGATGGCAGCTGTTTCATGGTACATGTGGTTTTGACATGTGATTCCCATGCTCCTTACTGCGATCCGTGGAATCGTTCGTAATCACATCTGTCAGTGTACATACATTTGTCGTGTTACGTACGTCCACGATATTTGTATTTACAACAAATATCAGTATTTTATTTGTAATCAGTTTATCGTAATTCATTTTGTAAAAATTTCCCTGAAATGGGAATTTAAAGGAGACCCGCTGTCCTATTTTTCCCATGCTAACCAAATTTGTGGAGTTTTTAATCTTCCGCGGTGAAAGTAGTACTTATTGAAAGCAAACCTTTAGTCAGAAAAGAATGTTAGAAATGTTAAACAGCGGTCAGAAGAACCCCAGTAACATATAAGCTCTAACCTGGGAAATGTAAAATGAGTTTTACACGAAAAGCCGAAGCCAAATATAAACTCATTGTCGTTCGTTCTGAAATACGTAAAAAAATTACGCTAAAGTATTAGTACGAGAACAAATACCAGCATCTATAACTCATTATTGTTCCATGTGTTGCAAACGGGAAACATCCTCTAGAGGGTAGGCATGAGGGTGGAAAGATATCGTGTTTCATCAGCTTCAAAAAGCCGCACTTCATGAAATCACCTGTGAATTACTACCTCCATGGAAATAGTGATATAATTACTACCTCCGAGAAAATAGTGATATAATTACTGCCTCCGTGAAAATAGTTATAATTTTTTAAGAGTGATATAATTACTCCTCCATGAAAATAGTGATATTTTTATTTTAGGCTAAATACCGCGGGCATGAATATGAGGGCGAATGTTCTCAGGGAAGTGTAATTCTTTTGTACCGCTGTGAGAAAAACACTAAAGGGTATAAAGAGTCTTCCTTGTCCTTGATTTAGGGCCAGTGGCTCCAGGAAAGGTACAGATACTGTTCTGTAAAACAAAGGTAACACTCATGTCTGATCCGGAAATCAAACCCGGATTGACTTCGAGTCCCGAATTAAGCATAAGCGGTGTTTTTTCAGTCCCTGTGGTCTAACGGCCAGAAGCCGACTTTTAAAACACTACAACTCAATGAAGTGCGTGCATATGCTTTATCAAAAAGTCACATGGGGTGATCTCCATCATTCTGCAGACCAGACGATTTCTTTTGGTGTTTTGTTTTAGGGTTAGGCGTTTAACGACCATCGAGCTGTCCCGGTGGCTCAGTGGTCTAAGCGATGGCTTCTGGTCATTCGTCCGAGATGGGTCCGGGTTCGAATCCCGTTTGGCATTAATGATGTGTTTTTCTTACGCACTGGATCTCTCCTTTCACTAGAGTCAGGACCCTAAATTAGGAATGGGCAAATGCTTATAGATCATTTAGTTGCTCACGGTGGTCGTTAAACCCCCAATCCTAAAAAAAGCGGCCATCGTGAGTACACTGTGGACCATAGGCAATGGCCCCTTCCTAAATTTTAAGTCACTCATTCCATGGAAGGAAAGAAGCCAGTGTCGTACGACAAGCACAATATTCATGCCTAACTAGGATTCGAATCCGGAACCATCGTCAGAGACCAGCGCTCAAACCACTGGGCCACAGTGGAGGCTTGCACCGTGGAACAGCACCCACAGTTATGTAATCCATCATGGAATGGTTGTCATTGTTTAGGCTGTCTCACATTACACCTTAAAACTAAAGCAGTTGTTTAGGCCACCAAATATTCTACCATGAAATGTGAGAACCGATTTGCTGTCCCTGTGGGGGAGTGACCTGTGGCGTTGTCATTAGTGCGGGATGGTCCCGTGCTTCAGCCTCGGATAAGGCATGGTTGGCGCGTTTGTCCGACAACCTTAGCTCTATCCCCTCCCAGGAAAAATCCCTAAACTGGGGATGGGCGATTGCTCATAGCCCTCCGAGTTGTACATGGTAGTCTTAAACCCCCCGAAAACAAAATGGAGCTTCTCTGTCATCTGGAAGATTTGGAACAAGTTTCATGGGGTGACAAGTCGTTAACAGAATAATAAATTTTGAGAGTTAGTGCCGTGCTTAAAAGTTATTTCTAGGTTGTTGTTAGCTTCTGTAACCACCGGGTTTGGAAATCTTACTATGGTTGTTTATTTAGTCTTATCTGAATAAATGTTTCTGCTAGTACTAAGCGAAATTAGGGGGAAATTTTTGAAAGACTTACAGGAAAGATTCATTTTTACTATGCGTCTCATAAAGCATCACTTCTACTCAAGCAGTTTGAAAGTAGGAAATTTACTGAAACTGTCTTCCCAGTACAAAGGTCCTGCATACTTGCTAGAACGAATTAAAACGCCTGAGAATTTGTTAGTTCAAGTTGGCTGAGTGGACCAAGAAGGCTTTGAGGACTTTATTTTCAGGCTGTCGAATTGTGGTAGAAAATATTATTAGAAAATCCAAATATGTCTGAGAATTATGAAACACATTGCGCTGATAGAGAATGTAACATGGAGGTAAAAATGTGTTCGCTTCTGTCTACAAGATTAATTTATTAAAAGCTTAGAATGTTCGGTGTCTTTTAGAAGAGAGTAAATTCGTTCAGGGTAGGGTGAGTTATACCATCAATTTAATGAGCAATAATTTTGCCTAGAATAGCAATTGCAGTAACCGACAACAGGGATATCACATAACAACGTAAAAAAATTACGGCTGCTACCTTTCAACTCGTAACTTACATTATATACTATCTATCTTGAACAGGAAAGAACAAATCAGGTAAATATACGAGTACCTATTGTTTTCTGTTAGTTTAACATTGCTTTTCTGAGAATCATAATATCATGATGTCTTCTTTAAATGTGTCATTATATTCATAATATGTTCTAATCACAGCTATTAAGTGTATCAGACCATACTTACTTTATACGCCCTGAACAGAAGGTAGAGTTCCCGTGGTTTTGCGTCCATTGGTAAGCCACTCACAAAAAGTGTTCTAACCTGGAAACAAACGCAGAAAATATCTTCGTTAATTTCAGAACCCAATGTTTATTTTTTATACATTTTTGATATTCTGTTAATGGTTTGCATCGCGACAAGTTACACAGTCCAAAATCAACGATGTGGCAAGATAAAACAGGAATAAGAAAAACAGAGACATTTTAAATAAATAAAACTATCACTACATTGAAATAGAAAAACAGGGGGATTAAAGAGTTTTTAACGAATTATAACATGAAGCTTTAAATGACTTTGGCAGCTTTATGAAACTTAATTAGCGAAAATGAAAATCGCAAATGGCCGAATCAGAAATAAACATTTAAATGATCTTCTGTTAAAGTAGAAACTACATATTACTTCAAAGAATTTAGTAAACTGCTAAATGTTTACCAATAATTTCCAGCAGTTATGCGGACGATGCCAAATCTCTCGAGTATCAGTGGGAGGAGGAGTTTTCTTTATTGCCAGTAAAGTAATTTTTCTTAAATATTACCTGTTGCCGTTCATTTTTACCAAACTTTATCAACACCTCCTTAATTTAGCCGTAATCGAAATAAAGTATATCCATCTCTCTATCAAAACGCATTTTTTTTGTCCTATGGATTTCTTGTTCGACTTTTCCAGTGCCGACTGTTACCAAATAGCGTGAAACCACCTGAAGTGTGGAAGTCAGAACCTGTATTTTTTTTAATAGTGATATATATAAATTCTCCATAGACATAACCGCTCTGAGTCTACTTTGATTTCGTTTACCTTTCTCTCTCACTTTCACTCTTGTCTCGTACCATTATTGTGTCTTCCCTTACGCCAAATGGAGCAGGCTCCGAGCCCTTTTCACTCGTAATGTACGAAAAAAGAGGATTGCTAGTGATTCCCTGAATCATATGACGTTGTTTTTAATGCCTAAATGAAGAATCCTCAGCGCTCGAAAAGTGTTCGTAAGCGCGCATGCGTAGCAGGCCACAGTGGAAATAATCTGAAATATAATTGCATGGTCGTTCGACCTTGAGAGGTTTGTAGACGCACGTGAACACAGTGTCGCTTACCAAGCATCCACCGAATCATGTTACCACTTCAGCTGCAAAAGGGATAGGGTAGCCGTATTACGCTTGTTTTATTTGTGGCAGATTTTTTTTTTTTTTTTGGAGGATAAACGGTCACCGTGAGCAACTCAGCTGGCTATAAATAACCGCGCATCCCTAATTTAGGGCCACTGGTTGCAGGGAAGCAACAAGTGACCATTCATTCGGACCAATCTGGAACGAATGATCCGAAGCTAGCGCTTAAACCTCTGTGCCACAGGAGCTGCTATTTGTCGCCGTGCAAAGTTGTGAAGCGTGAAGACAAACGTGATATCAAATCTATTTATTTTTTGATATCACGACTGTCTTCACGCTTCACAATTTCGCACGGCAACAAATAGCCGTTTCATTTCTACAATGAACGAAGATTTTTCCAAAATTTAAGAATATTTATTTAACCCTTTAACCGGCTAGGACGAATTAACTCATGGCTGAAATCGGGGCAATATGGGCTGAAATCAGGTCGAAGAATATGTCCTGTGACTAAGAAGTGGGAGGACTGCTGCTGGAATGATTGAACATGCGCATCAGAAAGCGTTGCTATCTCCTTAGCTCTGTTATTCAAAATGATCTGTTAACGATATGACTGTCACTAATGCATTCAGACTTATTACCTGTAAAGATGTCTATAACAAAAACATAAATCCTAAAAATAGTGAAAGATGTTTCAGTTACTTTCTTCTACACAGTACTTCACCAGCATGCCTAGGGTCGTGGAGGACTAGAACGGAGCAGACAGGTCCTTCGCCCTCATGCATTGGGTGATAAAACTCTAGAAGAGAGCGAATATAGTCAGTGACAAATTTTGGGCTTGCATTGTTCAAATTAGAGAGAAGGTTGAGTTATTTTCGTAGCTTTTGTAAACCCCAGCCGCAAGAAAAAAAATTCTGTTTGGTGTGGGCAGAAAATTTTGAACACCATTTGTTTCAGGGACATCGGCCGCTTAAAGGGTTAAAAAATGTAAATGTTTTCTACACCAAAATGTTAGAAGTAAAACTTTAGGACCACGTCAGCCTAATGATTTTTTTTCAACAGTAAATGCGAGTTCGACGAACTTTAGAAACAAGTTTATATTATTATTAGACACAATTTATAGGACATTAAATTATTGTTAAAAATAACTTTTATAGGACCTGCTAGTATTAATTAAAACAATTTATAAGGCACGTAATATGTTTGTTGTGTACCGCATTGTGTTCAATTGTAGTTATGTTATACGCACTGCACACGCATTTATACGTTCCAGTGTACAACGAATATATTTTGTTTTATATCCCCACCTGCTGAAATGAATTAGAGCAGCCATCCCTTGAGAAAATTCTGTGTGCGCTACTGATATGATGTACGATTGCAACAGTTTTTCATGGAAGTCTGAGGGACAAATTGTTCTGCGAACTGTATCGCTGTCTTAAAAAAATATTCTGTAAAAACACTTCAGCGTTTTAAAACTTTAAATTTTTATGCAGTCGGCCTCAAAAATTAGAGACTCCTGTTTTTTCCGGGAACTTTATTACTACGTCATGGATGTCGTTGAGGCCAAACGTGTGAGAACCGGTTATGAAGTCACAAAAATTCCAATTTACACTAAAGCTTTGAAACTACAGTGTGGATCGCAAAATATTTAAATAGCTGCTATCCCAAATATTTAAAGATGGTCACAATATTATGCAAATTGTAAATGTTTAGTCAGTGTCGTAAGTTCGGGGCGTATCAAAAATTATCTCTAAGGTAAAAAGTCCAGTTTTGCTGAAGAACAAAATGCTTAAGGCTTCGCAGCTATCAGTTGATGAGTTTGCTAAAATATTCAGT
The DNA here is from genome assembly GCA_039090855.1 of Macrothele yani. Taxonomy (NCBI): domain Eukaryota; kingdom Metazoa; phylum Arthropoda; class Arachnida; order Araneae; family Macrothelidae; genus Macrothele; species Macrothele yani. Next base: position 85,158,163 of record CM076998.1, on the reverse strand, counting down.
TTGAAGTTGCAAGGTAAGCCTGTAAATTAAATTACAAAAGTATAAATTGTTCTAAAAGCATAATTAATCGTGTTCTAGCTCGTGGTGAACAGCACCCACCAAAACTTGGTTCAGGAAGGCCACGTGCAACAAGTTCCCGTGACGACAGGTGGATACAGAGAATGGCTTAGTCCCAGAAAACGTCCGTACGTCCCAGAAATGTCCATAAGTACCAAGGGTCCCAGTTGAAAAAATCGAAGAATACCGTACGTAGACGTATTAAAGAATGATTTTACATAGTACACACGAAAATGTCTCGAAAACAGCTACTCTAAAAGCATCACCAAGAAGGTAGGCTGCATTGGGCACGTATGCACATGTCGTATAGCGACAAATGGCTGATCGTGCTGTTCAGTGATGGAAAAAAATGGAATCTGTATGGTGGTCCTGATCGATATGCAAGCTATTGGTACGATTTAAGGATAGAACCCAAAACATTTTTTAGCAGACAACAGTGCGGTGGATTTGTCGTGGTGTGGGTGACCTTTTCATACAATGGTAAAGCCTCTTTAGCATTTCTGGGTGGGCAACAAAACTCGGCGAAGTATATAGAGACACTAAGAACTCACTTGATACCTTTCGGTGAACTTTCATGGGACGAAAACTGGATATTTCAGAAAAAGAACGCGCCCATCCATACTTCCAATGCTACAAATGTCTACCTAAACAGAGAAAATGCGTCTGTTCTGAACTCAGCCCGAACATGAACCCAATCAATAACGTGTGAGGCATTCTAACATGATACGTTTATGCTAATGGACAGTAATATTCGTCAGGAAATGACCTGACGGCTGGAATAGAACGTGCATGGTACGCTTTAGATCCTGAAATGTGGCAAACTTTGGTACTTTCTGTGGAAAACCGAATATAGTCCTTACGCTTCTGAGAACCGTGTTCATTCATATTTCTGTTATTCTGTGCATTCTATATACATTTGGGAAACCCATGTTGCCATTTTTTCATATAACTACGGTGCAAGTTGCATTGTCATATATATTTTTGTTAAATGCGAGTCGCATGTGTCCTGTTATAATATTTTTTGAAATCATGGCCATATTCGGTTTTTGTTCATTACACCTCTGCATTTTTATAATGTGTATATATTTTTTGGGACGTGCTGTATTGATGGTTCGAGGAGCATGATTTTAATCAGATGATTTAACTGTGATACTAATATTTTTTAATTATATATTTTTTTAAATATGACATGTGCAAACTGTTACTGTGTTCGTTGAGTCAACTTCAATTGAACATGGCATTTTCGAATTATTAATGTGTTCGTTGAGTTTTTCGTAGGAAAGGTTGCGGCCTCTAAACGATGACCCTGCCCTCATCGCTATGAAAAACCCTTCAGGAATATTCTAGAACCACAAAAATTGATCACACTCGTCAGATCTTCGTTTTTCCCAAGAAAAAACGATCATTCTGATCACCACTCATAGGGTGTAGGAACCTTCCACTACAAGAACAGAAATTTGCTCCGCCAATATGACACATCAGAGATTTGCTTTTCTGGTTACTCACACAGGTGGGCGCGTACGAGAATGATGGAAACAAAGAAACTATCCCAGTGAATCAGACTTCGTTCTTTCACGGGCGGTCATCATTCAAGGCCAGGCGTCTGACTTCCTGATTATGAAATAATTGCAAAATCCCGCTAGACGGGAACGGCAACTGTAACTGTGTTTGCGTGCAACTTTAATACACAGCAAAGTAGAAGAGCCACGCCTTAAAGATTAACACACGCGAAGCTATAATAACTTTGTTTATCATGAACGCTGTATGAAATTCGGGTGAACTCACTGTATTAATGCTCAGTTAGCAATGAATCAATGAACAGTATTCACAAAAACTTTATCCGAAACTCGAGAACTTTGATTGCTGAATCATGCATCTCATTTAATCCCATTCTGGTGCTTTCGAACTTCTGAGGTTTGTTTGTTTTTTACTTTTTTCACTCTCTACAAGCCATTTTGTGACAAAATTTATAGGGAAACCACATTAAAAATGAGTTTCATCTCAAAGTGAAATTTTGAAGTTTTTAAAATTGCTGACAAGTGTTGCTTTCCGATTTTTTTAACTTTGTCTAAGTCATGAAATCATTTGCTGATATTTTGCTCTTGCATTTTTTTAAATGTAAGGAACAGATGAGGCCATATGGTTTCCGTACAGTAAAAGGGTGTCTCTCACAAACAGGCAAAATGTGTCGCACAGGCTCCCTGAGTTGAAAACGTATCCAAATAAACTTCTGCTTTAAACAGCCTGACGAGAGCTATTTAATTAAATGAAAGGAACTGCAGAAACTTGTAACGAAATTTCCAAAATTTAAAAAAGTTATTTAAAATGGGTTCGCAACACCGGGATTATAAGAAATATTATCCTTATCTCACACTCGCTAACCCGATTGACCATCGTGGTGAGTTATGTCCAAAACTCCCTGAACGAATTCACAACTCAAACCTTCGCCCTCAGTCTTCGGCGGCTGAAATCGGCATCGGCCAATGCGATACGAAGGCAGAGGTTCCTAAAACTTACTGGAGGAATGAATTTTCGTGCTTGGCGTAATCAGAAAAGATAAGCACGTGGAACAGGAAAATGACAAGAGTTGATGACATCATGATCAAGGTAAAGACACACCAAGTGGTAACGGGCTGGACCAAGGCTGAACTGGATCCTATCAGGCTGTAACATTACCGTTGAAGACAATAGACTATTAGTGATTGGCCAGTGGGCGTTAGGGACGATTTCAGCCGTTAGATGGCACTGTGTCCCAAGGTATAAACACCTCAGTTTCTGCGTTGTTTGAATTGTGGGATTGTGTATGTTCGTCATTTTTTCTTGTTTCTTTTAAAAAAACCTTCTAGTTTTAAAACCAAACTGCTGTTTTCACAACAAAATACAACCCATTTTCAAAATGGTTTACTGCTGTGTACCGATGTGCACATCTTCTAAGAAGAAAAACGTGGGATTTTCATTCCATGAGTTTCCCTCAAATCAGAACCTAAAGCAAAGCAACTGTTGTTGAAAGAAATATCTCGTCAGGATTTTGCTCCAAATGACAAGTTACCTTCAACTCTTGTTTGTGGTAAGCATTTTCATTCTTATCTTTACGTACCTAATTCAATTTTAGAAAAAAACCTCGGCTATATAAACTCATATTAAGTAAAATAGTAGGTAAATGTGTAGATTTGCGTTTTAAATTATTTCGTCGGAAAAATATTAGTACTTCGGAAAAGTGCGACGTACAGGTTTTAAATTGTAAAAATTAATGGCAAATGGTGCAGAAATTTTCTGTTTCAAATGTCTTTTAAAGATTTTTATGGTAACATATACCTGTACGTTTGATACGTTAGGCCTACGGCAGCATCTCTTCACAGCATCGAACTTGTGCAGGTAAATGTTACGACAAAAATCTTTAAAAGACATTTAAAATACGAAATTTCTGCACCATTTGCCATTAATTTCCATACTCTAAAATCTGTACGTCGCACTTTTTCCAGGTACTAACATTTTTCCGACGAAATAATTTAAGACGCTAATCTACACATTTACCAAAATCTCGGCCCTTGATCGTTGAAAAATAAAGGAGAAATGAGATTTACACATGAATTACACCAGTTTCTACAGAAAAATTCTCTTGCCCAAGTACTACGAATTCAGGATACAAATATCCATCTGCTAATGTGAAAGTGAATATAAATAAAATCTCAAATGTAAATAATGATACGGAATCAGTTTGTTAATGCGAACAACGTCAATAGATGGCGCTGCGTCCCAACTCATCTTTTTTGCCCTCGCTGCTTTTGCTTAATGTTACAGCCTGACAGGATCGAGTTCAGCCTTGGCTGAACATACTGCTATAAAAGAACTGACTACCGTTGGAAAACTTAAATGTTACACTGGATACCAAAAGACAGAAAAGAATCAGAAGAAGACCACGTGGAAAATAGGTGAATGAAATTCAAACTCATTCAAGTGTTCTCAAGCTCATTTTTCTTTCTTTCCTTCCTGATGCAGCTGAATACAAAACTTTTGATCAAATACCTTGACGATGGTGGCACTGTTTTGAGCATCTCTAATGGATACGATGGGTGGATATTGAAGAGTTCCTGCTTTAATGTATTGTGAAATACCGATCTTGCCGGGTTATGGCTGTCTTCGGAAGACCTTCTTGGTCCCTCTACGGAATCGCTTTGCTCCCGACAACGCTCGTGGAGATGACCTACCACACTTAAGAATACATGCTCCATCATGCATACTCCGGCATTTGAACATACTCCCTGCATTGTTCACAGTATAACAATAACGTTTACGGGTGCTCATCGGACACACTTTTGCACATTGGCTGTTTCGAATTCCAATTATCCTTCGTACACCTATTTAGTGCGTGCGCTGGTGTCTCTTCAGTTCTTCGCCTGCGTCAGTTCGTTGATCATAGATCCGTCGTTTTTCAAGGTTTAGTTACATACAAATCACATTCAGGACAACCTACGATTTGAGTTGTCTTTTCATCGTGCTGTCTCTCCTGTAAAGACGGTGCTTCATGCTAAAAATGTTGATTTTCTTAAACTGCTGTACAGGGTTCCAAACATTACTTCTTCCGCCTTTCCGATAGTCAGTCTGTCTGTCTGTCTGTCTTTCGGCGGATATCTTCCGTCTTTCCGATAGTCAAGTCTGCCCGCTTGTCTTTCGGCGGAAAGCCAGATAAAAGAAATTATTTATCTAACTGATAGGCACAGGCATGCGTACAAGACTAAAATTTTATTTTGTGAAAATGTAGTTCTAAAGATTGTACGATAACTTTTTGTGATAAAGAGAGCTTAAAACATACTGCCAAATTTATCCAGCGCACTTCAAAATTATGCAATGTCTCAAGGCATTCAGGTAACAAACCAAATGAATCTGACGAATAATGGCATAAATTCTACCAGCACTCATTCAAATTTCTATGGCAAAGATAATTTAACTACCCAGGTTTAGATTGAGGTATCAAGGCTCGACCATTCCAGATATACGGATATGCAAACATATAATGAACCTTTTTTCCATGACTTAATCTAAGCTCTAAATCAGTATGTGTGTTTTGAAGTTAGACTTCTAAATACGAGACCCCCGAAATATTAGTTCCGTGGTATATACAAAATCAACACACTCTGTTTTCTTATGCATACTGGTTTTAAACGCTTAAACAATAAAGTTTCACTTTTCTTACAAAATACTTCAACGTCGTTTAACTGATTCTACAGCCCAGTGTTTTCCAACCGGCGTTCCGCGAAATTTTAAAAGATCAAATACTTACACTGGAGTAAATGTACATGTTGCATATATAACACAAGAATTATGACAGTCAAATGTAAATATGTTTAATTTTGTCTGTGGAGAGAGCGCTGTCACGACGGAGTGATTTTTGCATTAAGGGAAATTTCGTTGGTGACTTACTACAGCGTCAAGAGCAAGAACACACTTGTAGTGACACGTCTCTGGTACAGAACTAGTAGTACCCAGAATCGGTAAGACGTCGGCACTTCGTGCCCGCCAGCGATAAGGAGCTCATCCTTTCTAGAAACAATAAACTTGGCACAGAACCAGTAGTTCCGAGAATCGGTAAGCAGTCTGCACTTCATGTCCGCCAGCGATAAGGAGCTCATCCTTCCTAGAAACAATGAACTTGCTACAGAACCAGTAGTTCTGAGAATCGCTAAGCCCTCGGCATTTCGTGCCCGCCAGCGATAAGGAGCTCATCCTTCCTAGAAACCATTAACATGGTACAGAACCACTAGCTCCAAGAATCGGTAAGCCATCGGCACTTCGTGCCCGCTAGGAATAAGGATTTCATCATTCCTAGAAACAATGAACTTGGTACAGAACCAGTAGTTCTGAGAATCGGTAAGCCAATGGCACTTCCTGCCGGCCAGCGAAAAAGAACTCATCCTTCCAAGAAACAATGAACCTGGTACAGACCCAGTAGTTCCGAGAATCGGTAAGCAGTCGGCACTTCATGTCCGCCAGCGATAAGAAGCTCATCCTTCCTAGAAACAATGAACTTGCTACAGAACCAGTAGTTCTGAGAATCGCTAAGCCCTCGGCATTTCGTGCCCGCCAGCGATAAGGAGCTCATCCTTCCTAGAAACCATTAACATGGTACAGAACCACTAGCTCCAAGAATCGGTAAGCCATCGGCACTTCGTGCCCGCTAGGAATAAGGATTTCATCATTCCTAGAAACAATGAACTTGGTACAGAACCAGTAGTTCTGAGAATCGGTAAGCCAATGGCACTTCCTGCCGGCCAGCGATAAAGAACTCATCCTTCCTAGAGACAATGAACCTGGTACAGACCCAGTAGTTCCGAGAATCGGTAAGCAGTCGGCACTTCATGTCCGCCAGCGATAAGAAGCTCATCCTTCCTAGAAACAATGAACTTGCTACAGAACCAGTAGTTCTGAGAATCGCTAAGCCCTCGGCATTTCGCGCCCGCCAGCGATAAGGAGCTCATCCTTCCTAGAAACCATTAACATGGTACAGAACCACTAGCTCTAAGAATCGGTAAGCCATCGGCACTTCGTGCCCGCCAGGAATAAGGATTTCATCATTCCTAGAAACAATGAACTTGGTACAGAACCAGTAGTTCTGAGAATCGGTAAGCCAATGGCACTTTCTGCCCGCCAGCAATAAGGAACTCATCCTTCCTAGAAACAATGAACCTGGTACAGAACCAGTAGATCCGAGAATCGGTAAGCTGCCGGCACTTCGTACCCGCCAGCGATAAGGAACTCATCCTTCCTAGAAACAATGAACTTGGTACAGAACCAGTAGTTCCGATAATCGGTAAGCCGCTGGCACTCCGTGTCCTCCAGCGATAAGGAGCTCATCATTCCTAGGAAAAATGAACTTGGTACAGAACCAGTAGTTCCGATAATCGGCAAGCCGTCGGCACTTCGTGCCCGCCAGCTATATGGTGTTCATCCTTCCTATAAATCCCAACTCTAGAAATATCCAGCATCTAACTTCCAAAGTACATCGAATATTTCAAACTTCGTTTATCGGCTCATAATGCTCTAATCAGTGATATTTTATTTAAATTATGTTGCTTGTATGAATACTTCGGTGAATGTGGTGGAAACAATTAAGACTTGTATGTTTTGAAGATGTAGAAGTTTGTAAAACGTATTTGTACGTCACAAGATCAAGAAGACAGTACAGAGAACAGTAAACCTACCAGTGACCAAAATTAGGCAAGTGATAGCGATTTGATGCCTAAACCAAGTACAAGTAGTGAGAACCGGGAGGTAACAGACACTAGAAAAAATCGCCTGTTTATTGTGAAAGCTATTTAGCGATGGGTTTCACTTGGGCTGGTAATGAACATTGTCCCACTTCACTGTGTATTATTTGCGGCAAAAAACTAACTAATATATTATTAAGTATTCTACCTTAATATGCTGTATTTGGGGTTAGAATCGTTTTTTTTTTTTTTTGTCACAATTCAATATTACTTATGCCATTTTATTTGTTCTTTTTAGATAATATGATAAAATAAAATAAATGTTATGCAGATGACTTAACATCGTGTACGCCTGGCGTAATTATGCGAGCTGGGCTTCCGCGATGTCTGAAAGCCTATTTCAAGGATTTCTCGAAGTGAAAAAGCTTCAGAAACATTGCTATAGACAAAAGTTTACCCATTATTATGGTACAGAGAGGTAGGCTTTTTTGAAATCATAATATTCCCTTACAAACATCTGTTAGCTGTCTATGAGAAACATATTTAACCCCACGACTTAATAACAATCAGTGATGTAAAACAACATTTTAGTAATATTTTTTTTATTTTATACATTTAGAGAACGATTGATACATCTAAAAAATGGAGAACAATTGTCATTATAAGAAGTCGAATGTAAAATGGCAGTGTCTCTCATGTAAAGAAGCTCCTAGAGAGTAGAATTCTTGCCGTAGCTGTGAAGCATAATATCATACCAAGAGTCATGTTTTTCTGGTTATCACACATTTTATATGGTAGAAAACAATACTGCGCTGGTATTCTGTTGTGAAGCAAACTGTTTCCTTTGGAATTGCCGTTAACAAGAAGCTGAATTGAAAATGAAGGAAGATAATAGTATACTGTCCACGAAAACCCACCATACAACTAAATTATGAAGTGAGTACCGGTAAGTGAAACTTTAATGCAAATCGTATCAGTGTTGGATCTAATAAATAAATACCTCAATATGTAAGGGGGAAATTTCGCTTTGTAAACACGATATTTATTCCCAGAATTAATTAATTGAAAATATCATTTGATATTGAAATTACCTTTCTTTGCTCCTATATTCTTTTGTTTTGTTTAATTTCGAGGTTTAAGGTCCGTCATGAGCAACTCTCAGGGCAATAAATGATACCCCTAATTTGAGGTCACTAGTTCTCAGGAGCAGTACCGGATGCAGCTAGGGTGACTGGCGCAATTGCCTCTCTAAAACCTATTTACTTTAAAAAATTGAAAAGTCGTGATAATTAATGTATTAGGGGTATACAAAAATTTCCGTCACCCCTGCTAACGGCCGTTGTAAGGGTCTAACCGGACGGCGACCAGTGCGGTCAGTTCGTACATGAAGCCGAGTATGGTGGCCGATAAAATTTATTTGCGGCACTGTTTGTTATTCATGTTTAATTTAGGGAAAAGCATGAATGAAACATACGGTTCAATATGTCAGGCGTATGGCGAAACAGTTATGGGTGAGCGGACGTGTCGAGAATGGTTTACCAGGTTTAAGAAAGATGATCTAAGCTTGGAAGACAAGCCACGTGCAGGTAAATCGCAGGAACTCACAGACCAGGAGCTGGAATCGCTGTTGCAATAGGATGCCACACAATCGACCACGCAAATCAAATGGCGAAACGTTTGAAATTGGCTCATTTGACGGTGGTACGGTATCTAAAGGCCTTGGAGAAGATCCAGAAGATTGGTAAGTGGGTTCCACATAATCTAACGGAGCGTAATGTTGGTCAACGATTGGGCATCTGCATGTCGTTGCTGAAGAAATTTCAAGGGAAATTTCTTGTGGAAGTTGGTTAACCGGGATGAAAAATGGGTCTATTACGACAACCCCGTACGCAAGCGATACTGGGTGGACCCAGGCCAGCGTCAACATCCACTGCAAAACAGGATAGTCACGGGGAAAGTTGCTGTTATGTGTGTGGTGGGATATGCCTGGAGTACTGTACTTCGAACTGTTGAAACCGGACGAAACAATTACTGCACAACGATATAGCGATCAGTTGATGAAACTGAATGCTACAATCGAGCAAATACCCCCATGGACAGGTAAAGGACGCCGCCCAGTCATCCTGTTACACGATAATGCCAGACCACTTGTCGTTGCCATCACAAAATCAACCCTTGAATAGTTACACTGGGAGGTTTTACCACACCCAACTTACTCCCCGGACATTGCACCCTCATACTTTCATCTGTTTTGCTCTGTGTAATGTTCCCTAGCCCTGATTTTCCACCTCTGGCACTATGGTGGACCACAGTGCCAGAGGTGGAAAATTTCGTCATTGCGTTCTTCAGCTCAAAACCCGAGTGCTTTCATTTGTTGGCTGAAAAACGGCAATAGGTCATTGATACTAACGGCCAATATTTTTGTATAAATGTGTTCTGGTTTCTTGATTGTTCTTGTCTTCTTTCTCCTTAAAACGGTGAAAACGTTTGCATACCCCTAATAATTATTCATGTAAAATTATAGTAATAAATGCACACATTTTCGTAAAGCTTTTCATAACGATTAAAATGTGTTGCGAGTGTGGAGATTAAATGATCTATTCTAGCTCCAGAGAGAGAGAGAGAGAGAGAGAGAGAAGAAAAAAACTAGAGTTTCAGAAACAGAGGATGTTGAGAGCTGAAGGAAAGAGTGATTTTGTTTGATCATGGAAAGCAATAGGTGTATTTTGTTTGATCATGGAAAGCAATAGGTGTATTTTGTTTGATGTAACATTTCCACAAATTTACGAGAGATAATAGCCAGTAAGACAATGAATGGCGCAGAAATAACTTTATGAAGTGAAATAAATGGAAGGTTACTTTCAAAAGAAGTGGGAATCATGCATGAAGAAAGAATAAACGAATATTTTAAAGAGTAATTACAGATCATATTGCTTAGGAATGATTCGATGATTGAAACTGGGATTTTTTTTAAAACTAAGCCGCCCGAATAAAAACTTATAAAAAGTAAAAAAACTTACTAAGCCGCCAGAAGGCTCAAACGTATTTTGAAAGATTCTACACAGTCTTGATTTTTAAAAAGCACGGAGTTCGTTCCCTTGCAAAGCAGGCAATTAAACGTCAAAGAAACATAGCTGATTCTTCAGCTGTTTTGTTCACTTTACGATTTGAAAATCTAGCACAATTTTAAACGTCCGAGAAACAGGGCTGATTCTTCAGCTGTTTTGTTGACTTTATGATTTAAAAATTCAGTGTAATTTCTTTTGTGAAAAAGTCCTTAAAACGCAGTGAATGCCAGGAAGGGGGAGCTCTAATAGTATGTGTATGTGTGTGTGTGCCTTCCACAAAGTCTCCTCTATTTTTTTTTTTACACGAGCAAGCCTCCTACCTCCCCACGAGGAGGACAGCCAGCGCAGTGAGGGCAGGCACATTGTCCCAATCCTTAATCAGGATCAAGTTCGAGCCCGTTTTGGACGCCAGAGCCTGTTACCATTCGGCTAAAGGGGAGGATCTACCTTTTTTTCATCCATTAGTTGAATTACACACAAGTTTACCTTTATATTACCTGTTTTGTCTTTAATTGCTTCCCGTAGACTAATTGTCCTTGAAGCAACTTGGTCTTTGAAAGAACAAGAACTGCGCGCAAGTTTTTCCATTACCAGAATATGTATTTCATGTTGATCGATATGTTTCCAAGAAGCTCTATCGATAAAATGCTTTCAACACATCGCGATGTTCAGCATGAGCTTAAGAGACCTGGGGACTTTCAATCATAAACAAAATTTGCGAGATTTAAATTCAAATCCTGACAGTCTAAACAAACATATTGATTTTTAAAAACGGTGCATCCATACTTAAAAATCTTCAAAATTTCTACATTTGTTATCACGTGTCTTAGGTATCTAACTAAAACGAGAAGAACCACTGGGAGTATAAAATGAAAATATGGAGCACACAAAACTCGATGATAAAGCTCTGCTAAAAGAGTGTTTTCGTTCTATTCCGATAACTAATCTCCCCCTTTTTTTTTAGTTTTACCTTAGTTCTTCTCCTTCATTTGCACAATAAATGGATAATCGACGGTGATGGGCGAGCTTAAGACAAAGGAACCAACAAAACATAAAATAAATACAAGAAGAGTAATGCGCTTTTAAATGCAACACGGTGGAGAACGAAGCAGGCTGCTTTTCTCTTTAATTCATTTGCACATAACGAAAGAGAAATGAAAAAACGCATAAAAAAAAAAAAACTCAGATCGCAAAAAATGTTCCGAGCCGGCGAAGCGCAGTACTGAAAAAAAAAAAAAGATTAAAAAAAAATAGTAGGGAGAGCTGGATAAAAAAGGGGGAGCGAAAAATCTGGAGGCTTCATACTTCTTTGCCGTGTTTCCCGTGAATTACTTGAATAAAATCGTTTTCAAGCCCATTACCTGGTTGCTATGGCAACTTACTGCTTGGAGTTTCCCTGGTAACGAGACAGGTGGAGAAACGGCGTACTGTCCCGTGATTCGCTGGAGGACGACGCGTAGGGTTGCCATGGTTACCGCTCAGGTAGAAAAGAAAGCGCGCGCTATTTCAGCCTGCAGAGCTGGCGAGCACGTCACGCAGATATCAGACACAGCAGAGTGGGGACGAAAGGAGGGTTTTATGGATTTACATCCAAACATTTCATTATGAAGTGACACTGACTGAACAAAAGCCAGTTCCCCTCTGGGGAATAAGTGAGGAAACGAATCCCTACTTAAGCAGCCGGAGATGGAGGAAGAATATTTCCCCTTGCTCTCAGAGCGCCCGGGAATGCTCCTCTTCTAACTCTGAAAAAAAAAATGAAAAGAAAAGAAACATGTGGGAATACGGAACCGGGTGAAGTTTTTCAGCATTTCCCCAAAGCAAACAGACATAAAAAAATCCAGAAAGGAGAAATCGATTGACATTTGAGAGAGCTCGAGATAAGTGCCCTGTTCTCCCGGATGGGAATTTGTAACAAGTTTTGCGTATATCTCGTGTTTCCACATTGTATTATTACGACAACAAAAATTGTGCCTTGCTTTTTCCGGCCCTTTCATTTCTGTGCATTATTCAGCTGAAGTTGCCGCGACATAGTAGCCACATTGCAGACTAATCTAGAAGCACAGATCGCGTTTCGCACAACTCCGGACTCGAATAGGGAAATGCCTCTGCGCTGAAACACTACGCTTACATTTCCTACACACAATGATTTCAAAAAGTGAGAGAAATAGGAGGATTCCCAAAGCACACTGCCGTGGAAAATTCAGTTTATCCTTAGCTTTATAGTTCATCTGCAGAATATCCTCTCCCCGATTTTTTTTATTTTAAGGCGTTTTCGTAGCATAAACTACATCATAATAGAAAACAAACCCAATGTACAGCAAGCTAGTATTTTTTTCTCCCACTGAAGAAAAGTTTTAGGTATTTACTTTCTCAGCATGCTTTTCATATTTCTTTACATTTGGCTCCTTATTGGCATTTTTACTTAATAATCTAAATTCTAGAGCTTTGTGCTAAACAGGTCAGATCAGATCATATGTAGAGGAATTTAGGAAGGGAGTGTCTGACCCCAGGTCTTAAACAACCCTTAAAAATTGGAAGCTAGAATGCCTGATAGGAAAGTGACACGGAAGCGAGGTGGAAGGGGGAGGATGACGCCCTTGTTTATTACCGGGGGACCAGCACCCAGGATCCGACGGCTTAACGTGCCCATCCGACGAACGGCGGGTACTTAGTAGTTTGAACGTTCGTACCTGCTCAGGATCGAACCTGAGGTTATCTCCATGGCAGTCTCGAACGCTGACCACAAGACCACCCGCGGCCCTTTGTGCTAAACACATCATCTGATAACTTCTTACTGGTGCAGAAAAATATTTCACAAAAATTTCTGGCTTTAATCCTGGAAAATGGTGGGTCTGACCACACGAGAAACAAAGAAATGAGTATTTTTCCGCAATCAGGTCGCTGTTTGCAGGTGAAAACTAAGGAATGTTTCTGTATAATTTACCAAAATCCTTTAAAAGCCATTGGATATGTTTCAGATGTTATGTTTCTGATACAACATACTAAAATTGTGTACTACACTAAATTTTATTTCACCTGAGCTTCCTTTTTGTGTGTGTATTAGAATTTTATGCATTACGGTACGTCTAGTGCATCCTTTCTGGCTATCTCCCTCCCACTCCCCTCTTCCTCCTCTGTCTCTCTCTCTTGCTCTCTCCTACCGCTGATCTTCCTTTTTTTATCCTGTTTTTTGTAAAAAGCTTGTTCCCAGTACATCCGGGTATTAGGATACAACACTTTGTCTAAAAATATCGCCTTCTAACAATATCCCATTCACAATGCCCAAGATGAATTATTTTCTGATTTTATGGCATCATACAAAAGTTATTTATTTTTCAAAATTAATGAATAAGAGGAGCACCAACACTTGCTCTTCTTCTTTCCACAGCTTCTCTATACTGATCTGTAAAACGTCAGTAGTGAAATGTTGAAAAAATACTAACTGATAATCTTTTTTAAGATATTTTGCTGAATACAAATAATGACGATGATGACAGTTTAAAAAGGAGTTTTTATTACACACAAGTGTGTAAATTGTTTTATTAAAAGGTCTAAATTCAATTACAGTTACGACGAGTCATGTATTGTAATTTAAACTTAGAAAGAAAGTTAACAATATGTTGTGTGTGATAAAAGATCGTCATTAAAGTGTTGCCATACTTAAATTATTTCATATTAATTTTGCTTTTATTCAATAAACTCTGAAACCCTAGGACATATATTTTCGCATATGTGATCAGTATACCAATCTGTGTACTGTGCGTGAACTGAGAACATAATTTTAAGAGAAAATAAAGTGGGGTCTGGAAGTTTTGTATCAAATGGGGAAGAAAGTGACACATTAAGCAACAGAAGCGGTATTCCTTTAAAAATAGAAGACAACAAGTGCTGCTTTTGAAAATAACTATCTGAGAATCGGTAGGAAGATAATCTAGTAAGGTTTTTGGATACAAAGGTATCCAATCCGAATGAGTAAATACCCCACTCATCAGGAAAATAAAGTGAATAACAGTAATCATTAAAATTTGTAATTCGTAGTAAGTAACAGTGATCTGACCGTATAACAAAGAAGAAATCTCACTACAAAGGGCGGAACTGATTGTGAACGGAGAAAATCTGAAATGTGTTCAGATGTAAAAAGGTGTATGTAATTAAAAAATTCAAAGAACTGTTGCGTACTACAGTCGTGAAACACGTTTCACGCCGACAAATCTGCAGCGATACATTCCGTCGGTGCAGCTGAACTCACTCAGGAGCGAGGAGACGTCACCGAACAAATTCCTGTTTTCACAGAACAGAGCAGAAGCCCTGTCACTGACAAATTCCTGTTTTCACAGAACAGAGCAGAAGCCCTGTCACTGACAAATTCCTGTTTTCACAGAACAGAGCAGAAGCCCTGTTCCTGACAAATTCCTGTTTTCACAGAACAGAGCAGAAGCCCTGTCACTGAAAAATTCCTGTTTTCACAGTACAGAGCAGAAGCCTTGTCACTGACAAATTCCTGTTTTCACAGAACAGAGCAGAAGCCCTGTCACTGACAAATTCCTGTTTTCACAGAACAGAGCAGAAGCCCTGTCACTGACAAATTCCTGTTTTCACAGAACAGAGCAGAAGCCCTGTCACCGACAAATTCCTGTTTTCATAGAACGATTAATGAAAGGATAACAAACAGAATGAGTTCCGATTACTATCTAATATGCGAGAGATGATTCAGTGTGACGCCTTTTTAAATCTCAAGGATTTCGGCTAGAACCTTTGACAGCATAACCTTTCCAGAAGTCGCTGTGAAATGGAATTTTTGAAAACGTTTCCTGAGAAGAAAATGTCTTAAACCATCGTTACAGCCAAATTAAGGTTTAGCAATGCTTGAATCATATGGAAACATGTCTCAGGAGAAATTGTTTTGCTCTTCAAGAAATGCTGATGAAAAAACAAATGAACTAGACACTAGGAACTATCTAGTTTTCACCTATATTGTATGAAATGTAGTTTATACACCACTGTTGTCGAAAATGCGAAACCAGAAAAAAATGTGCAATCGTACTGAAACTCCCGGGATGGGTATGTCACGTGAGGAGGTACAAATTATTACAACGTCAGTGCGCAACTGTACATGCAAATGTTTGTGCAAGCCAAGCCCTCGTAGCTGCCGCGCAAGAGGTATAAAAGCGGAACGCACATGGCAAGTTGCCATAGTTGATCCGCGGGACTTATGGCAGTAAAGTAGTGGTAGTAACTGAGTATGACCCGCCACAGCCGACAAGACCTGTAAGCACAGCTGACGGACTTTCAGTAAGGCAGATATGTCGGACTGCGGGAAGGAGGAGTTTCCTTCAGCAACATCGCCCTCATGTTGGACGAAACGCGATCACAGTGATGTGAATACGGTATCATTGAAAAAAGAAGGCATATCGCACCGGATTGAGGGGTCTGGAGCTCAACGGACGTACGAACGCACGGAAAGACCGTCATTTCCACCGTATGGCGTTGAGAAACCGAACAGCCACGTCCCTAGTGTTACTACAACAGTGTCGGTCTGTATCACATCAAGCGTTATCTGTCTGTCTGTTATTAGCCTTGTCTGTTAGCTCTGTCAGACACCATTTGCTTCAGAGAGGCTTCGTCACTCGCCTTTCCGGTGCTTCGACTTCCCGTGACCTCAAACCAAAGACATCAGCGGCTGCTATGGAACCAAAAACCCAGACACTGGAGTGAATGGAGCGCATAGCGTTTTCCGAAGAGTCGTAGTACAACTTAATGACTCGTGATGGAAGTTATCGCTGAACGGCAACACCGGCGTAAACAGCTGCTGAAGGCATGCATTATGCAACATCATACGGGCCTGACACCAATCTTTTCGGTGTGAGGTGCTGTTGGTTTCCATTCACGTTCCCGTCTCCTTCGTACTGCAGGAACAATTGTCAGCCGGCGGTATATCGCGGAAGTTGTGGAGGCTGAAGTTTTTCCATATCCGCAGACGGTCCTCGGTGCCATCTTTAAACAGGACAATGCCCGATCACATGTGACGTGGGATGTCTTACAGCTCCTGGATGCCCGACATGTGCCATGTCTTCCTTGGCCAGCGCCTTTGCCTGTTTTGTCGTCCACTGAACGAGGGTGGGATAGATAAGAATAACTCCTTCTTTCATTCCTGCTATATTATATAATGTTTACAAGATTTCTAATTTTCGACTGACTAGTTGTTGTACTTTTATTTATTGTGCTTTACGTTTGAAGGAATATATAACTGTCAATAACGTATGGAGGACTTCGGTTACAAGATATTCAACGAAATCAGATCTTCGAAGTTGCAGAGTTTTATTCTTTAACAGCATGTCGAAGTCTTAACTTCAGCAACTACTCTTATAGAATTAGTTCCACACACAGTCACGATGTCACTAACAAGAAAAACAGCATAGGATATATGTAGTATACCTACATCTGTAGACGTAGCATACACTGACATGTGACATGTGCCAGAAGCATATGTTCAGACCTTTTTCATTAATGGTCTCTGAATTTACATATATCAGTTAGCATGACTTGACTGACTGCGAGTCATATCTTAAAAGAATAAAAACTTATGGGAGTTCACACGTGACGTTCAGAATGTTAAGAGTAACGAGGAACACCGAAAATTGACATGAATAAAAAGTCAACAGAAACGGAAAGTTAAAATGGCAGTATACATCACAAACTGTTTATTCTCGAAGTTCTCGAAAGACAGATGCCATGTAGAAAACAATCACGAATATATTTTCCTTTGTTTTCAAGCGGAAAACCTAATTAACAAACCAAACTCAGTTAATACTTTCGACGTTTTTTTCAACTTTTCATATATATCGATATTTACATCGTCTGAAGAGTGGTGCAGTCTCTATGACGTGCCTGTCATGCGAGCAGAAACTAGCAAAAAGACGTGAACGCCCACATCATTCGCGATGCATGACCTACAAGGGCATTCAAACACTATTTATTATGAAGAAATTCCGAAATTAAAATGAACTGAACGTAAGATGTTATGCATACGTACATACTCGTATTTCTTTGTTTTAATTTAAATTCAGAGCTTTGCTTCATTCAGTTATTACCACAACCATCATACTTCTGCTTGAGTTGTTCAATAAAAACACCCTCTCCTGAAATGCGCATATTTCCTGCTGAAAAGTTTCGGTTTGGCTAATTTATGGCGCCAAATTGTCCATGAAAGGAAAAACAATCTACAAACAATGCAAAGTGGCAACACGATTCACTGAAATCCTTTCCTTTTAAAAGGAAAACCGACCAAACCAGCGAAGAAAATCCATGTGTGAAAGCAAGTATAATGTCGGATAACCTCGTTTACCTTTAATTGTATTGCAATTCTTTTCTGAAGGAATCAAACGTCCTTAGACGCAAACAAAAATGTATAACGGAAAACAGTTTGCTTTTCTAGGACATCTGAAGAATCCTGAAATTTTTCTGAAGGGGTATGGCGCTAAAGCCCGAATTTACCGGTGATGAGATTCGAACCTACATCTTCATTCTCCGGAGAAAGACATTCTACCATTGAACTACACCCACAAAAGCTTACAGCTCCAGCTTGCCGGTTTGACATGCGCGCACCTATGAGGTAATTACGTCACATTCACAGTTTTATCAGAATAATATGACCACCTCCCTAATAATGGGAATAACCACCCTTGGCCTGGATGGACGCAATGAAACCCTAGAAGGTTATCCGGAAGTGACCACCCCCGCCGTGGCATAGACGCAATATGACCCTAGAAGGTTACCCGAGACACACGTGCCCACGTTGATTGCAGCAGAGCACGGAGGTCCCAGAGATGGCGTCGTTGTGAGTCGGCACTCCGAACCTTCCTATCCAAATGTCCCACAAGTGCTCTATGGGATTGATTTCGCCGGCCAAGTGAGAACGGAGGCATCGCTGCCGTGTTCCTGGAACCAACCACGCTTCCCTTAGCGACATGGCAGGACGCATTGCCCTGTTAGTAGACACCATCACCACCAGGGTAAACATTCAACATGAAGCGATGCATGCGGTGAGCGAGGAAGGACAGGTAGCCATTGGCGTTCAGGGACCCATCCAGTGGTACCAGCGGTCACAGTTCATACCAGGAAAACATTCCCCAGACATGCGCACTGCCACCGCTGGTCTGTACGTGATCGACAATTGTGTCCGAGTGTTGGTTCTCGTGTGTATGACGTCATATCCGCCACCGCCCGTCACTTCTGTGGAGTAGAAATCTCGATTCGTCGGAGAAGGCAGCCTTTTTCCACTCCTCCACTACCCAATGATGGTAGTCCCATGCGAACTGCAGGCGTCGTTGCAGATGGGCGCCTTGACGCAGCGTCGACTCCGGAGACCCATGTGTAACAGTGTTCGCTCTACTGTTATCAGGGACACGTACCTGGGTGTTCCAGCATTCATTTGCGTGGTCAATTGCAGCACTGTTGCATGTGGATTGCCCTTTACCAGTCAACGGTGACGTCATTTCCCTTGTGGGTCGATGGCTGTTGGGGCTCCACACTTATAACTTCAGGAAGTACTCTGTGTGCCAGCGGTCCATTCTTGGGGCACTCTTACTACAGCACCTAGCGAACAGCCCATGAAATTAGCCGTTTCTGAGATGCTTCCACCCTTGATGCGGTGGCCGATGATCATTCCTTTTTTAACTAACGTCAAATCACTACCTCTTTCTATTGTGCTCACGTTATGCACTACGGCTGATCTGTCCTGGCAGGCCTTTTATATCTCCGTGCAGTCGACCTTGTCACGTGCACGATATGACGAGCTTTGGCGGGTACACTGTGATTCTGGTGGTAGTCCTATTATTCTGATACGGCCGTATATATTCCCCCTTTTGAGATGGGCGGGTACACGAAATCATAGGTTATTTCGGCTCAGTCGAACCATGTTTAGAATTTACATCTTCGTTCTCCTGAGTCGGGTATTCTACCACTCGATTTAAACCGACGAAGGTTTATCGCTGTAGCTTGCTGTTCTAACATGTGCGTCACGTCTGAGGTATGGACGTCAAAGGGGTACAGGGATCAGAGATGAGACGGGCTGAGCCCGAGCCCGAAAGCCCAAAGCATAGCCCGGGCCCGAATCGGGCTCGGGCTGTACAATGTTTACTGATGTTCGGGCTCGGGCGGGTTCGGGCTCTTAGAGAGAGGGAGAGCGAGATATTTGTTTATATAAAAATGGGATTTTATTTGATTTAGCAAATGAGACACTTTGTAGTTGGTAAATGGAATTCTTCTGCAAATGGTTCTGGTTGGGGAGCGGGCAGTCGAGTTGGCTATTTATTCCGGGCTTGGGTAGAAAATGCCATATGTGTTTCTGCAGAGAAGAAAAAGCTTTTTCAAGAACTTTAGTAATTGCATAGTTGATAGCATGCCGACGATAATTTACCCTCTATCGCCACGCAGTAGCTCCCTGCTAATTCTATTTATTAACGTACATATTGCAGCGCATTATGGAGCGATAATATTTGCATTATCTAAGCAACATACAATTGCAGCACCGTCCGATCATTTTAGATGTCCGGCCGCCCGAAGCACTTCAGGTGGAAACGAACGGTCAAAGAAAATCGTATAGCTACATTATAAAAATAGATAGAGGCCCCTTCCCCACTCCCAATTTGAGAAATACATTGGTTAATTGCAGGAGGAGGAGAGAGTGGAAGTCTGGAAAAGGATATATTTTTTATTAATGGTTGAACAGGTTAGCCAGTTTTCGGGCTCATTCGGGCCCGGGCTCTATCTTGCAATATAAAATTCAGGCTCGGGTGGCCTCCGGCTGATATACCACGGACTCGGATTGCCTCCGGCTGATATACCACGTACTCGGGCTCCGAAAATTGAGCCCGAACGCAGCTCTGATGGGAATGTCTTCATTGAATAGTTTGGCCATAACTCACCACGCTGGCCAAGCGGGTTGGTGAGTGTATGATAGAAATATCAAACATTTTGTTTCTTGAAAATGTTTGTTAGGTCAAAAATTTTGTTAGGTAAAAACGAGCACACCTATCCTCAAGATAGGTGTGTTCAAGTTTTTTTCTCCTAACCTTTTATATGTAAGCAACATTTTTTTAAGAAGGAACTTTTGCTTAAAGAGACAAATGAGACAGGGCCATCGCTGATAGATAAACACACTACTCACACCGTATTCTGGAGTCTAACCAGGACCAGTCTTGTGGGATCGTTGAAAAAGCTACTAAAACCACTTGGTCACCGGTGCTGTCTGTAACTTTTCAACGAGAGAAAGTAATAACCAGCTTTGAATCTTTCAGCAGTTACTAGTTTTGAAGCACCAGCTTTGAAGCTTTTTTTAGTAAGATTTCATTTTTTAGCCAGCAAAGAGACTCAGAGCAATTAATACAAAATGACCACTTAAAAGATTGCGTCTAGCATTGTTTTCAGACATGGAAGAAATATTTTGATAAGAGTTCAGTTCAAGAAGAAAATGCATCGTACGTAAAATTGAAAGAAGTTCATTTTCTGCGCAACTCAAATGACCTACTCACTCCGTATTCTGGAGTCTAACCAGGTCCAGTCTTGTTGGGTCGTTGAAAGAAAGCTATTAAAACCACTTCGCTACCGGTGCTGTCGTTACTTTTCAACGAGAGAAAGTAATTACCAGCTTTGAATATTTCAGTAGTTACCAGCTTTGAAGCTTTTTTTTTTAGTAAGATTTCATTTTTTAGCCAGCAAAGAGACTCAGAACAATTAACACAAAATGGTCTCTTAAAAGATTATGTCTAGCTTTGTATTCAGACATGGAAGAAATATTTTGATAACAATTCAGTTCAAGAAGAAAATGTATTGTCGAAGGAAATTCATTTTCCGTGCAAATCCGGCTACTGTCTACTGAAAGTCCAACAATTTCGAATGCAATATTATTTTTTACACATCTGTTTGGTTATTTTAAGAAACCACAGTGCATTGGCAATAAAATGGCAGCTACTACTATGAACAAGAGCTACAAAAATCATAACGTAACCTCATACATCTTCAGAAATTAAATTTGCGTTGTTCTTTGTTGAAATTTACATTCGTTCTGATTTATCCTAAGAAAAGAAGAGCCGAAATGTGATCAAAAATATAGTTGCTCGCCTCCCGAAATGCTGCTGTCATAAATATTGAAGATTTTTCGAGGCTGTGATTTTTATCATTCACTACATCGTCCTGCGTGTGGAGTAACAAGAAAGGAAAAAGAAGTCTTCTTTATTCACGGTGGTAAAACTCCTTACTCAGAGCTCCCAAAAACTGTAGAACCAGTTTTTCATCGTCAGTTCAGTGGATGACGCATATTGACTCTGAGGAATATGAGTTTTGCAAATATATGTGATTGACGTGATAAAAGGATGTCACTTTGTTGGACGATGCTCTTTCCGTGCGATGAGGCATCATTTCATTTTGCTCTTGCATATTTCCATCTTCTCAAGTTTTCTCTTCTCCCGGTATTTTCTTTTTTTCATTTTTTTACAAATGGGGTTAGATTTTCGTGTCTTGAATCTGCACTGTATTGATCTTTTTACCTTTTCCTCCTTCCCCATCTCAAAAAGCATATGCATCAACAACATGACGCTCTGCGTGCCATACCACATCCTTCTCTTCTTCAGAGATGCTGAGTTGGAGTTTTTTGATCCTTTCCGACGTGTCAACGCGGTGGCTCCACGATCTGGTGCTCATACTCTCGGTTTGGTCGCCATTGATTTTGACTCTGCGAAGTTTGCGTTCAAAAAGGACAAGTGAGCATTGGCCAAACACATTTCGAAGGCTACAAACATCAAAGAATAGCGTGTTTAAATTCAGGTGATCGTCTTGTTGCTTTTCAGCTGTTAATTAAGAGAAAAAAAATTGACCAGATTCATTTTAGCTGGTGCTTCCGTGCATGAAAGAAAACAGTACCAGCAAAAGGAAACATTAATTCTAAACTACTTTTTCAACTTATGACCTCCCAGAAAGGTTATGAATTAAATTCTCATGTCGTATACTTCTCCTCATACATAATTACCGTTATATGTAAATGTATTTTATTTCCATAGCAACAAAAACTGGTTGTTTTTAGCTGCAGCTGTGAAATCATCTTATTCAAAGCATTCGGACATGACGGCATAGTTTCCTTACGTCTCACAATCAATCATTTCAACACCTTAGAAACAATACGCTAAGTCATGAATATTAGTTCTAGTTTAGTCGGTAGAACAATTGGCCCGTCACCGGGAAAATTTTGTGTTTTCACTTTGGCGCCCGATTGTGGAAAACGGTTGGCCGTTGGATTCTTCACAAAAAAAAAAGAAGTAAAGAAAAGAAAAAATGTGATTGTCCTTCCAAACATCGTCTGGAATTAATAAAAATTCCTTCTACGCTTCAAAAAAGTAAAAAAAGATAAATTAAAAGGGATATGATGTGACGTACTACAGAGGTGTGCCAAGACGTCAAGTATGCAGCGATAAATTCAGTCGGTGTATTTTAGTAGGTAGAAAAACTGGCTCTAGAGCGAGGGGTTGTAGAACAACTGGCTCCGGAGCGACTGGTTGGTTGTTGGGGCATGGGCTCGAATCCCACTATCGGCAAATTTGCGTTTTCACAGTCATTCTAATAAAGTTGTTCTGTAACTACCCGTACATCTCACTACAGAACTGAACATTTAAAAGTGATTTGATACAATGCTAACCCATGTTTTCCTGTATAAGTTAATTTTTTCATCTTGGTGCATTGATTTGATGGTAAATCAGTTTCATTAAAAAATGCTAAAATTAGACATATTAGTTCGTGTTTCCCTATATTTGTATATTTACGTGTGTATTATTTCACTGTGGATACACAGACTTGACATAATAGTATATAAGACATATTTCACCGAATTTAATTGCATTTGATGATAATAATAGCGCGAAACGTATTAGCTAGTCAGCGCCACACAGCTGCTACGTCACGCACAGGCATAATTGTATCCGGGGAGCACTATATAATCACTGAACACCAGCCCGAAAACATGAAACTGTTAGCGTGACGTCACAAATATTTTGTTTGTTTATTTGATTTTTAATTTATTTGAATTGTTATTTAATATCACCTTATTTTGGTTTTAAGTAACACTTACTGCACGATCAAAGACGAAATAATCGTGGTGCTAAAACTCGTACATCAACTGGGAAGCTCCAGCCTCAGATCTGTACAACTTGCCAGCCTCAGCTCTGTCTCTTCGCGGTTTCGACTTTACTAAGGACAAGGAATTATATATTGAAATAGGTACTTACGACAAAGTGACGAACGTTTATTAATTTGTCATGAAATGTTATAATGACATTAAAATGTTTATTATTAAACTTGGTGGTGATGAAATATAACACTTCACAATTCGCGAGTTCCTAAATAGTGTATTTCTCAACTCTTCGGTTTTGCAGCTCGGGTGGCGCAGATACTTCTGACCATTCGTTTGAGGTGAGCTTGTGTTCGAATCCCAGGGAAAGCATGAATGACCTACAGCACCGGTTCTCTCTCCCTTTCCTGTAGCCAATGGTTAGAAACGGGCGACTGCTTATATAGCCCATTGAGTTGCTCACAGTGGTAATTAAACTCCCAATTTAAAAAAAAAAAACCTCTTCGGTTATCTGAAAGTTTACGCTAAACGTTTGCCAACACCGAGGTAGATCTAATAATGACCAAAAATAGGTTCCTTCTGGTCTTTGTGGAAATCTATGCGACCTTACCAGCTTATTTTGAAGAGAGATATTGCTTTATTTTAATGAAGAACAATATCCTCTAAATAGCTTATTTACCGAATTAAAATAACATAATATCAGTTTTAAACTTACTGCCGCAGTTGGAATCATTTCAGCAAATTAAAGTTAGAAAACAGGATTTCCCTTTGCTAACGCCCATATGAAAACCTCTTCAATTTTTTACGAAGTCAGAAATCACGAGATTGGATTTTTGAACATTTCTAACATCTTATCTCTGCAGAGTTACTAATTTGAAGAAGTACATCGGTAAGAGAACCCTAAAAACTAGAAATTTCTGACTTCGTAAAAATTAAAGATTTACCCATGCAAACTGACAAAAGAGATGTCTAAAATATTAGGCGATTAAAACTAGACACACATCTTTGTAAGAGAACTTGTTTCATTCTTTCCTTATGTAAGACACGGATGAATTTAACCGCGTGAATCAAACCAAGTGTGTTATAAATAGGAACTTCAAGAAGGCTATCTCAGTAAAATTTCCAACCCTTCAAAATTTTGCAAAAATCGGAATTATCGTTCCCAAACAATGGTGCAATAGAACTAGGACACTCGAGCAAAACTTAGGAAGGTTCAGACATATGAAAGTTATCTTGTGGAAGCGATGGGAAACAACGTGACGACGTTGGTCGCAATTATTAGATCTTAGGAGCGGCCAGTGTACAGAAAAGATACTAAGAAGCAAAAGTAATGAAATATTGGGTAAATGTAAAGACTAAATGTAAAATTTACATTAAGAATGGAAGCACGCTTAGGTGTGAGACTTAAAAGATGACTGATATTTAATTTTGTTAAGTTAATTGAGGGAGTAATTAGGTAAAAAATTGGCTGATTCAGTTTTTCATAGGAAAATGAAGTATATTATTAAAACTAATTAGAATTTTTTTTTATTAAAGGTTTAACGACCACAGTGACCAACTCGATGAGATACAAGCAGAAGCCCTGCCCTAATTTAAGCGCATTGGTTTCAAGGAAGGGAGACAGCCCATGAGTAAGACAAACATAACATCGATGTCTCACCGGGATTCGAACCGGTGCCTAAAACAAACGAATAGTCAGAAGCTAGCGCTGAGACCACTACGCCAACCGGAGCTGCCTAATTTGGTATACAAAGATGTTTTTAGGATGATATAAATAGTGAGTCAATGCAATATATTTTAATATGCTGTAATATACTAAGAATTACTCAGTGGCCTAAAAATGGCCGTTTTTTATAATTACGTTATGTATATATATCTGTAGGATTAAAGTTCGACATTTTCTTATAGGGGATGTAGCATTTGTAGGCGGAGGTGTATATTGTGTGTTTCATTTGAGGTTGACATTATATATGTAGTGTATTTCGGTTGAGGTATATATATATATATATATATATATATATATATATATATATATATATATATATATGGGATGTAACGTCAGGTGATGCGTAACATCACAGCCTCTCCTTGACAAATGTCAACCCCGCCTTCTCGTGGTGCATCCTGTTCCCACTAAACGGGCTCTGACGACCGCCAATAGCGGTATAACTATACCATCGGGATTAGAGGAAATTCTATCCCACACTCACCAACTCGCTTGGCCAGCGTGGTGAGTTATGGCCAAACCCCTTCAAAATGACTCCACAACTTAAATCTTGGCCCTCAGTCTCCGGCAGCTGGAATGTACCTGGCCAAGGCAGAGGCCAGTGCGACATGAAGGCAGAGGGTGCTAAGAATCCCCGGAGGACCGGACTAGGCTGCCATCTGATGCTGACCTTGGCAACGTACAATGGACGCTCCCTATCTTCTGATTCAAGACTTCTTGAATTCGAAGAGGAACTACAAAGGATCAAGTGGGACATCGTGGGGCTAAGTGAGGTAAGGAGAAAAGGAGAAGATCTCATCGAACTGAAAAGTGGACATCTCTTCTACTATCGTGGGACAGATACTGGCCGAACTAGTGGTGTTGGATTTATAATAAACAAGAAACTGAAGGATAAAGTTGTAGAAGTTGAAAGTTCCTCTGACAGAGCTGCACGGCTTGTTTTCCAACTCTCGAAAAGATACCAGGCTCAGATTATTCAAACTTATGCACCCACCACAAGTCATCCTGAAGAAGAAATTGAAGAATTTTATGAGGAAATTTGTCATCTAAATAATAAAGGTAAGCAGCACTTGAAAATAATTATGAGAGATTTCAATGCAAAAATTGGGCAACGGCAACAGAATGAAACTTCAGTAGGTGAATTCGGTCACGGCAACAGAAACCAGCGTGGAAATACTCTCGTTGAGTTTGCAGAGGCAGAAGGGTTTTTCATCTTGAACTCCTTCTTCAAGAAAAAGTCACACAGGAAATGGACATGGAGACATCCAAATATGACGACAAGTGAAATTGATTTTATTATGTGTAACAAAAAATTCGTCATAGAAGACTGCAGTGTGCTAAACAAGTTCAACACAGGTAGTGACCATAGATCGGTGAGATGTAAGATGCACCTCAACACTAAACTTGAACGTGGCAAGCTCATAAGACAAACAAAATCTATTGACATAACCAACCTTAAAAAACATCATAATACCTTCAAGTTGGAACTGAACAACAGGTTCTCTGCTTTAGAAGGCCTAACATCGGAAGAATTGGACATCTCTGAAGTTAACATAAAAGTAACCAAAGCTCTTATGGAAACAGCAACAAAATTAGCTGGGTCTAAGAACAAGTTGCATGTAAATAAATTATCAGGAAAAATGAAAATGTTGATACAAAAAAGAGGAGAGATGAGGACAACTAAAGAAGATGTGACTTCCAAAGTGGGATATATAGAGCTATGCAAGACAGTACGAAAAAGTATCACTGAAGACGTAAGAAAATTCAACTGTGAACTAGTGAGGAAAGCAATTGAAAACAACCAAAGCCTAAAGATAGCAAAGGGACATCTCAATAAGGGAAGAAAACAGATTATGGCACTGAGAAAAGAAGATGGTTCTGTAACAAGAAATAGAGGCGAAATTTTGACAAGAGTGAAAGATTTCTACTCCAAATTATATGAAAGGGATCATACATGCACTCCAGACATCATGAAAGATACCAGTACCAGAGTTCCTCCAGTCCTTCCAGCAGAAGTTGCACATGTAATCAAGAACATGAAGCGGGGAAAAGCTCCAGGAGAAGATGGAATTACTGTACACATCATACAAGAAGCAAGTGGAGAAATCGAAACAGTACTCGCCCAAATTTTCACTCGATGCCTTAATGAAGGAAAGATTCCTGAGGATTGGAACACCGCTACAATGATCCTGCTACATAAGAAAGGTGACATTGAGGATCTCGGAAACTACAGACCTATCAGCCTCCTATCAATAGTTTATAAAATCTTCACTAAAGTTCTTTCACACCGCTTGAAGGTAACACTGGACATGGCTCAACCGAGAGAACAAGCTGGATTCAGGAGTGGCTACAGCACAATAAATCATATCCATGTGCTGAGAGAACTAATTTAAAGAGCGAGGGAATATGAACTTCCATTGTGCATGGCTTTTATCGATTATGAAAAAGCCTTTGATTCGGTGAAACCATCAGCAGTTACAATGGCTCTGAAAACCTGCGGTATTGAAGATGCATACATTAATATTATTATTAACATCTATGAAAATGCAAGTGCGAAGATTAGGCTGTTTGAAAATACAACACACATAAAAATTGGAAAGGGAGTGAGACAAGGTGACACCATATCTCCGAAGCTCTTTAATGCCCCATTGGAGGGTGTTTTTCAGTCACTGAGCTGGGAAAACAAGGGGATAAAGATTAATGGAGATTATCTAACCCACCTTCGTTTTGCTGATGACGTAGTCATTTTTGCAACTAGCCCATCAGAGCTGCAGAGTATGATCCAGGAACTTGCTGACAAGAGTAAAGAAGTGGGATTAAAAATGAACTTTCAGAAGACAAAAGTGATGTTCAATGCTTTTACAAGAAATGAAGATTTATCGATTGATGGAGAAAAGCTGGAGATAACAGACACGTACGTTTATCTTGGACAGCAGATATCAGGTGAGGGTCACATTGGTGAAGAAATTAATCGGCGTACAAAACTTGCCTGGAAAGCTTTTGGAAGAAACAGCATTATTTTCAAGAGCAATATGCCATTATGTCTTAAAAGAAAGGTGTTTGATCAATGCATCCTTCCAGTGCTTACGTATGGTGCAGAGACGTGGACCTTAACTAAAAGAGACATACAAAGGCTGCAGACAACTCAAAGGAGCATGGAGAGGTGCATACTTGGTGTAACCAGGAGAGATAAGAAGCGAAACTCGTTGATCCGAAAAATGACAAGAGTGGAGGACATCATGATCAGAGTTAAATCCCTAAAATGGCAATGGGCTGGACATACTGCCAGAAGGACAGATCATCGATGGACAGCCGAAATTTTAGATTGGATCCCAAGGGACAGGAAAGGACCCAGAAGAAGACCACATGGGAGATGGGTGGATGAAATTCGAAAGTATGCAGGGGTGACATGGAGGAGACTGGCACAAGACAGACCGTTGTGGAGGAAACTTGGGGAGACCTTCGTCCAGCAGTGGATTGATAATGGTTGACAATGATGATGATGATGATATATATATATATATATATATATATATATATATATATATATATATATATATATATTGATTTTATTATGTGTAACAAAAAATTTGTCATAGAGCATAGAAGACTACAGTGTGCTAAACAAGTTCAACACAGGTAGTGACCATAGATTGGTGAGATGTAAGATCCACCTCAACACTAAACTCGAACGTGGCAAGCTCATAAGACAAACAAAATGTATTGACATAACCAACCTTAAAAAACACCATAATACCTTCAAATTGGAACAGAAGAACAGATTATCTGCTTTAGAAGGCCTAACATCAGAGGAAGTGGATATTTCTGAAGTTAACAGAAAAGTAACTAAAGCTCTTATGGAAACAGCAACAAAATTAGCTGGGTCTAAAAACAAGTTGCATGTAAACAAATTATCAGGAAAAACCAAAATGTTGATGCAAAAAAAGAAGAGAGATGAGGACAACTAAAGGAGATGCGACTTCCAAAGTGGAATATATAGAGCTATGCAAGACAGTACGAAAAAGTATTACTAAAGACGTAAGGAAATTCAATTGTGAACTAGTGAGGAAAGCAATTGAAAACCACCAAAGCCTAAAGATAGCAAAGGGACGTCTCAGTAAGGGAAGAAAACAGATTATGGCACTGAGAAAAGAAGATGGCTCTGTAACAAGA
Source organism: Macrothele yani (assembly GCA_039090855.1). NCBI lineage: Eukaryota > Metazoa > Arthropoda > Arachnida > Araneae > Macrothelidae > Macrothele > Macrothele yani. Next base: position 85,128,814 of record CM076998.1, on the reverse strand, counting down.
AATAGAGGTGAAATTTTGACAAGAGTGAAAGATTTCTACTCCAACTTATATGAAAGGGATGATACATGTACTCCAGACAACATGAAAGGTACCAGTACTAGAGTTCTTGCAGTCCTCTCAGCAGAAGTTGCACATGCAATCAAGAACATGAAGCGGGGGAAAACTCCAGGAGAAGATGGAATTACTGTAGACATCATAAAAGAAGCAAGTGGAGAAATTGAAACAGTACTCGCCAAATTTTCACTCGATGCCTTAATAAAGGGAAGATTCCTGAGGATTGGAACAACGCTATAATGATCCTGCTACATAAAAAAGGTGACATTGAGGATCTCAGGAACTACAGACCTATCAGCCTCCTATCAGTAGTTTATGAAATCTTCACTAAAGTTCTTTCATACCGCTTGAAGGTAACACTGGACATGGCTCAACCAAGAGAACACGCTAGATTCAGGAGTGGCTACAGCACAATAGATCATATCCACGTACTGAGAGAACTAATTGAAAGAGCGAAGGAATATGAACTTCCATTTTTATCGATTATGAAAAGGCCTTTGATTCGGTGAAACCATCAGCAGTTACAATGGCTTTGAAATCCAGCGGTATTGAAGATGCATACATTAATATTATTAATAACATCTATGAAAATGCAAGTGCAAAGATTCGGCTATTTGAAAATACAACACACATAAAAATTGGAAAGGGAGTGAGACAAGGTGACACTATATCTCCCAAGCTCTTAAATGCGACATTGAAAAATGTCTTTCAGTCACTGAACTCGGAAAACTAAGGGATAAAGATTAATTGAGATTATCTAACTGACCTTCGTTTTGCCTATGACGCGGGTCATTTTTGCAACTATCCCACCAGAGCTGCAGAGTATGATCCAGGAACTTGCTGACAAGAGTGAAGAAGTGGGATTAAAAATGAACTTTCAGAAGACATAAGTGATGTACAATGCTTTTACAAGAAATGAAGATTTATCGATTGATGCAGAAAAACTAGAGATAACAGATACGTACGTTTATCTTGGGCAGCAGATACCAAGTGAGGGTCACATTAATGAAGAAATTAATCGGCGTATAAAACTTGCCTGGAGAGCTTTTGGAAGAAACAGCAAGTTTTATACGCCGATTAATTTTTTCACATTGATGGAGAAATTAATCGGCGTATAAAAATACTTGCCTGGAGAGCTTTTGGAAGAAACAGCATAATTTTCAAGAGCAATATGCCATTATGCCAAAGTGTTTGATCAATCCATCCTTCCAGTGCTTACGTATGGTGCAGAGACGTGGACCTTAACTAAAAGAGACATACAAAGGCTGCAGACAACTCAAAGCAGCATGGTGAGGTGCATGCTTGGTGTAACCAGGAGAGATAAGAAGAGGAACTCGTGGATCAGAAAAATGACAAGGGTAGAAGACATCATGATCAGAGTTAAATCCCTGAAATGGCAATGGGCTGGACATACTGCCAGAAGGACAGACCATCGATGGACAGCCGAAATTTTAGATGGGATTCCAAGCGACAGGAAAAGACCCAGAAAAAGACCACGTGGGAGATGGGTGGATGAAATTCGAAAGTATACGGGAGTAACATCGAGGAGACTGGCACAAGACAGACCTCTGTGGAAGAAACTTGGGGAGACCTTCGTCCAGGAGTGGATTGATAATGGTTGACAATTATGATGATATTCGTAGTTCATACGAATGATATTCGTAGTTCATACGGCATAGATTTTTCAGGTTTACTGTAAATTAGCTTTTTGCGTTAGAATGCCCTAAAAAGGGCCTTTTTTATTTTTAATAGCCGTAATTTCTGATAAGATTTGCAGTACAAATGGAAATTAGAGGTACTGTTTCTTAAACCAAGTTTAAGATTTATTTTGTAGTTATCATACATTGGAATAGCAAAATCCAAGATAAATCCTAAAAATGGGTTTGCCCAAATAAACATTAAATAATATGCTCTCATCACAGCACCATTAGCTGATTCGGCAGGAACAAATAAGAAATCAGCGCATTCATTTTATTGGCATAATCAGAAACCGGACATTCCATCAAGATATATAATTGATCAAAACACTCTCATCTGGGTTGCTTGTCTTCAGGAAACCACTGGTTAGTGAATTCTTTTTTCTATATGATATAGTGAATTATGTAGTTTAAAAAAAATACTTATATGGTCAAAAAAGAAATTGCGGGAATCATTTGAAATTTCAAATCCACAGATTATTTTGGATATACCACTTATGAAATGCAGCGTAAGTTTAACTCTGACGCTTTCAAAAATATGGTCTGTAACACTGAAACTCCCAGCACCCGGGAGGAATAATCGGAAGCGTTTGCAAATTAGTAGGAGGCTTATTTGAGTCCAGACATGTACATGACTAAAATATGGACCAGTCCGATTGCAGTGTTTGCTGTCTCTGTCGTAGCGTCACCAGCCAGACGTTTCCGGGGTGAAAATAAACTTCCGGATTTGAGCTGCGATATCGAGGAGGAAGCGAACTTCGTACAGAATGCTCGGGCACCAGTTGCGTCCACCATATCACCAGTAGCTAAATGCATTTTACAGGGAGCAAATTATTGTTCTCCAAGGTGGTGGATGTTCGACTCGCCGTATTGCACAGCATTTAGGGAGTGACAACACAACAGTGTATGAATGCTGGCAACAGTTCTTGAGATGAAGTGCGAGCTATCGTCTTTCAGATACTGCAGCATGCAGTACGACAATACCACTGGACGACCGCTTGATAACGTGACAAGCTTTTGCCGCATCATGGCAATTCTTTTTATCATCAGAAAATCACTATAATCGTCCCGGCACACAACATACCCCATTTCGAATACTGACAGAGACCAGGGTTTTAAGAACTACATCCATTGTGTTGCTTGCTTCTACCCAATTATCATCGTCCCGAGTGACTGAGCGGTGCTGGACCATAGCGAACTGGTCGACAGAATGACTCTTTCAACTTTTGGCGATAACTCTCGCTTTTGTTTACGAACTCCGAGCTCACCTATGGAAACAATTGAGAGAACGGAACAATTTAAGGGTAATTGTCCAGAAACATACTGCCGTAACATCTCTAGTAATTTTCATAGGAAGTTCAGCAACTCTGTGGTATGTGGAGAATATTCCGGATGCTGTTGCTATACCTCTCATAAGGTAGCGCCAGATAAGGGAAAACAATACGGTCGGCACACGACAAACTCTTCTAAGGAACGTCTACGTCCTTAAATGGCCCGAAAAATTCCTGAATTTGTCCCCATTTGAACATGGTAGGACGGCATCTCACCACCTACCTTAACCAGCGTAGACAGCCTGCAAGAACAGGTGCAGGAAGCATGGTGAGTAGTTCCACAGGAGTTCGTAAGACGATTCAAATCTACGACTCAGTGTAACGACCTATTATTGAATGTATTACAAAAAGAGGTAGTTGCATCTCTTACTGATGTTCCTCATTTTTTTCGGGAAATAAAATTCTCCATTAGTTTTGAAAACTTTTTCATAGCTTGTGGGTGTTGCAATTTTAATGTTGCAGAGCTTATTCCAAAAGGAAAGTTTTTTTAAAAGTAAACATAGGCCAAAGAAACCAGGATCATCATAAACACTTCATATCATTCGGCACAGTTCTATGAACTTCTAATACTCAAAGAAAAAAAATATGTTTTGATGAAAAACAAAGGAGGCGCTTTCCAAGGGCTTTAGCCAATCAGTGAGTGTCCCTCAGTCCTACGAAACAACAAATACTGATCTCTGAAAATGAACTTGCAAAAGATTTCGACGATTGTTCTTTTACGCTTTTACGAATTTTATGAAATCAAAAACACACAGTTCTATTCTCCATTAGTTTTTAAAACTTTTCGCCGTACATATTTCAAGGCCAATATTTCCATGGAATTTGCAGACCCTGAGCTATTGGATAAGAGCGCCACCTGTGCCTCATAAGGGACTCGAAGCTAGATCCCAAGTCTGAGAATAAACCAGAAACCCCACCTATGACGATCACTATCTCACCTGGGTGGCTAAGGTAAAGTTTTCAAATATTAGATGCAGCATGAAAGTATGGAATAACTTTTCATCATGAGCGCCAGCAAAGAGGGTCAAGGTGGGCCAAGCCACCTATATGGAAATTCGAATCCTCCAAGATAAAATTAAAATTAAAATTAAAAAATATACACTGGCTTCTGTAAATTAAGCAACGAATGGAAAAATCGTGATAACTCAAAAAGTATGCAACCGATTCGGAGGAAATTTGGTGGTACCCTTTATCGGACAAAATGCAACAAAAAAACGTAAGAACATGTGATACAAGGTATTTACATTTTGTATGAGCGATGCAAATATGATAATACAGAAATATAGGTAACAAGATGAAACTGGAAAAGGTACTACAATACCGAACAGCAATACAGGCCCAACAGCGATGTCCCATGCTGTTACTTACGGTGTCGAGCAGTTCCGTCGGTAGCTGCTCTCCTTGCTCGAGCAAAATAGTGCGGAGCCCCTACAGGGGTCGGGGAGGCGGCTGGATGCCAACAACACGCCTTCCGACAGCTTTCCAGACATGTTCAATGTCTGGAAAGCTCTCGGGAGGCGTTTAATGGAATTCAAATCATAAGAACGTGTTGGCCACTCCATACGGACTATAGTCTCCTGTTCCAGGTACTGGTGCATGAGGCGAGCTGTATGAGGGAGGGCTTTATCCGCCAGCAGTACAAATGTAACTCCAATTGCGGCCGCATACAGACAAACAATATGTCCAGGATGTCGTCTCTATACCTCTGAGTATTGAAGTTTCCATGTGGCAACACATAAAGGTCTGTACGGCCGCCTAACAATATTCCTGCCCACACCAGAACATTACTACCACCATTGGTGTCCCTTTCCTGGATATTAGAGGGAAGATAGCGAGTATCGGCCTCTTTCCAGATGTAAACTCGGTGAGAATCACTCTTTAAACAGTATCGCGACTCATCAGTTGATAAAACGGATCGACACAGGTTTTGAGTCCAGTCCACATGCATTCGCGCCCAATTGAAACGTGCAAGGGGTAAGAGGCACATATAATACCGGTCGCCTAGCATATACTCCTATCGGATGTAACCTTCTGCGTACCATCGAAGATGATACCGTCCGTCCGGTGGCTGCCGCAAGCACTGATCTGAGATGAATCGGTGTAGCCGTCCTGTTTCGCAGTGCCGAAAGCCGCAAATACCGGTCATCCGCGGAGGTCGTCGCCCCTTGCCCTACATCTGTTGTACCTTCGGGAAGCTGCGCCCGTGGCTTGAAACTGCTGTCACATCCTGCTGGCCACAGAACGATCAACGTTGAGCTATTTTGCAACGTCCGCCTACAGTTCCCCTGCTTCGAGTCGGCCTATCGCTCTGTAGCGTAACTCCACTGGTAAATGACGTCTCGAAACCATGTTAACAAAATCGCTATCTCGAAATCTTGTCATTCACGCCCGCACATGAATTGGCGACTTCCTCCGAAACAGCTGGTTTTAAACTCTTGCGCATTTGCATAAAGCGCTGCCAGCGCTACTCATTTGCCTTCCGCACATCGATGATGTATGCCTTCGCCCGTAACCTATGCCAATTTCGTAAAATTTGAACCATGTTTCGCCCAATAATCGCGATTTTTCGGTTTGTTGCGCAATTTATGGAAACCATAAACACAGATTAAAGAAGGAATGAACTTCAATTTTTTTGAAAGACCAGAGGCTGAGAATCCAGTTTTGTTCGCTACGCTGACTGCGGCAAACACGCTTGCCATATTCCTCGCTCGCTGTCGTCCCAGTGGACCTCTTAACTTCCGAAACCCGTCTTCCTCCCCTGCATTCAATGTGGCTAAATAGATGCAGAGATCTAAGGTATCATCAAATTCGGCGGGAAAATATTACCGTCCATCTATCCGAATTTGGCTTCTTTGATAATTTCTCTTGAAAGTAAATTCTTGAAAAAAAATGAACCTTCGTTTTTAAAGTTAAATTTAATTTGTAGTTCAAAGACATTTCAGCAACGTTCGGCGTGTGTCTTGATAATTACGAAGTAGAAACAAGGTCGTGACACCACTTTTGGGTAGACAAGTCTCTAGCGGAAGTGGAAACATTTTCCCTTTCAGAAAGCATGCAAGGAGAAGAGAAATTTTTCCCGGCAATTCAAGGACACTGCAAATCACAAGCACACTCCCAACAACAGCATGTGCACGGGCCATTGCAAGATCTTTTATTATCCTGCTTAGGGTGAAGTCTTGGTTGAGATGAACCATAACCGAGGAGAGATTTAGAGATTTATGTAAGAAATTTTAGGAAAGGAGTATCTGACCCCAGGTCATAAAAAAACTCTGAGAAGTAGGAAGCTAGGAGATTTAGGCTAGAGTGTCTGGCAGAAAAGTCACACTGAAGCAATTTAGAAAGGAGAGTCCCAGCATTTGTCATTTTCTTGTAGGACTTCCGTTCACAGTGAGTAGCGTTTAGGTCCCAGCCACCTACAGCGAGATAGCCTTTTGGGCAGGACACAGAAACAGAAGGAATGAGAGCAAGTCTGGCGACTTTGACAGAACAGTTTGTAGTGAGATAAGAGTACAGTAGATGGCTCCACCGTACAAGTACGATGTTGCACACAGAGGGGAGAGAGAATTTCAGGGGGGGCATAGGAAAGGATACCCATTTAACCAGTGGGTCCAGCCTGGGGGCCGTCACTTAACGTGCACGTCGGATATTCAGCGATTGTTAGCAAATCACACCATCTCTGAAAGATCAGCCCAGGTTCGAACCTGAGGACCTTGCTTCGATAGTCTGACTCGCTAACCACTAAGTCATCCGCGGCGGTAGAAAGGAGAAGGATGGCTGTCCTTATTTATAACCGGGGGCCAGTGCCCGTGGTCCAATGACTTAACGTGCCCAACGCACAGCGGGTATTTAGTGATTCGAGCGTTCGTACTTGCCCGAGATTGCTCGTGAGACTTTTGTGTAGCAGTCACGAATGTTGACCATTAGGCCATCAGTGGGTCGTGACCGAGGAAAGAACAGGTGATCTGCATACATCGCAAGTGTCCTTCAAAATTTGGTGTACGGAAATACAGTTTTTTTATGAAAAGTTACACACCGATTCAGAAAAGAAATAGAAGGTAGATTTTTTTATTTTTTTCTAACCAGGAGTGACACAATCATAATCAAGCTTAACTAGCTTGATTATGATTGATTCATAAGAAGATGTGCTACGAGGACGGATCAAAAAGTTAGTTACACTGTTGAACAAAAAAAATAAAATAAATAAAGATATATACTCAGGGGATGTATGTTGGTTTAAAGGTAGAACATTTATTCATTTTTCGACATAGTCGCCTAAGGACTGTAAACATTTACCGGAACGTGCGATTAACTTTTCCATACCTGCACAGAAAAAGTCTCCTCCAGTTTGGTGCAACGAGTTAAGGACCGCAGTTTTCACAGACTCATCGGTTTGGGATCGCCGTCCACTAAGGTCCTGTTTCAATTTACCGAACAAATGCTAGTCGCACGGAGTATTAGTCGGGGCTATATGGTGCATGTTGCCACACTTCCCAATTGAATGACTGCAAAAATTCCTTTGTTTTCCATGCTGTGTGCGGTGTGGCGTTGTCGTGCAGCAGAATGACACCTTCGCTCAACTTACACCGGCGTTAATTGCCATTCTCAAATTTCGTAGCGTTTGGCAATATGAGTCAGCATTGATAGTCGTCCCTTTTTGCAGAAATCCAAAAAAAGTCTCCTCCAATGTGGTGCAACGAGTTAAGGACCGCAATTTTCACAGCCTCATCGGTTTGGGATCGCCGTCCACTTAGGTCCTGTTTCAATTTACCGAACAAATAGTAGTCGCACGAGAATAAGTCTGGGCTGTACGGTGGATGTTGCCAAACCTTCTACTTGAATGACTGCAAAAATTCCTTTGTTTTCCCTGCTGTGTGCGGTGTGGTGTTGTTGTGCAGCAGAATGACACCTTCGCTCAACTTACCCCGGCGTTAATTGGCTTTCGCAAAATTCTTAGCGTTTGGCAATATGAGTCAGCATTGATAGTCGTCCTTTTTGGCAGAAATCCTGTGTAAACAACACCTTCACAGTCAAAGAAAACAGTCGCCATGACATTTCTTGCAGACGGTTGGAGAGGAGACATGCTTCCATTCTATGGACGATCGTTTATTTTCAGGGCATGAAATGGTGTAACTACGTTTCGTCAACTGTGATGAATCGACTTCGACGTAAGAAGTTGTTACCCTCAGCAGAATACCGTTGTATAACGGCCAAAGAGTCCGGGAACGTTGGTTTCTGTGCTGGTCGGTTAGTAAACATGGCACCCATCTTGCACACAGTTTCCGAAATCCGAGTTGCTGGTGAATGATGGAATGCACAGTCCCGTACGAAATGTCTAAGGTACTGGCAACTTCGTTGATTTTGATACGCCCATTATCCCGTTTCATGTCGTCAACGTCGGCAACATGCTCCAGACTGCTGGATACTGATGGTTTGTCTTCGCTATATTCGTCCGTCAAATTTGTGCGACACATTTCAAATTGTTGGCACCACTTTACCATGTCCGGGTGAGACATGGCATTTTCCCCGTATACAGCATATATTTCACGATGGATGTCAGTGCAATTTAGGCATTTGGCCCACAAAAATTGAATGCTTCCTCGCACTTCCCATTCGGGGTAAGAATTCAGTTGACGTGCCGTTACGAAGTGCCTCCTGCACACGCCTTACGCAGTTACTGAACTAAAACAGTCCACAGCTCAACCGTCTACAGCTCTGAAGTACCATCTACTTCGCTCTCTAGCACACACACGCTGTGACTGCAATCCCACTCCAGTCGGCGCTTAAGTTTAACTTACTTTTTGATTAACCTACGTAGCTAAATAGTAGGGATGAGACATCCGAATCTTCGAATCCAGCGAATTTTGAATTAGATTCGAGATCCGAAAACTCGAGTCTTCGCGCTTTTTTCTTCATTCGAATCTTTCGAAACTTAACCAAAAAACTTGGCTTTTGGTGCTTGTTGTAGAGCGATATTTGTTTGAATTTTCAGAAAATGGAAATCAACCTCCAGACTCAAGAGTTATGTACTTCATATAGTAAATGTAAATTATAAATTTCATTTGTATCATATTACTAAATAATGGGTTTATTTTTTGAAAACTGCATTCTTGAATTATGTTTTTCATTAAACACAGACTTCAAATTTTGCTTCAATTAGAAACTTAATTTTAAGTAGAAGTCGTTTTTTTCCTTTTTTCTTATAATTATTCTTATATGAAGGATTCGAGAGATTCGAGATTCGAGACATTCGAGGGATTCGATAACCATTTAGGATTCGGATTCGAGAACCTTTTAGGATTTGGATTCGGATTCGAGAAAATTTAAGATTCGCCCCACCTGTAATAAATAGGTTTCGCAATATTTATTCAATTATCATATTTTCTGTTTAAATTGTCATTAAATACTCTGTAATATTATTAGGAGTGCAACTTTATTCTCGGCCCCTAAATGCAAGCGATCATAGAACGTCGGCAAATGCAAATAGGTGTATGCGATAATGGCTGATTGCAGCGCCATCTAACAGCTTTCCAGGCAACGGTAACCACTTACAGCTGTAGTGACAGAAAGGACGAAAGTTGACGGTGAAAGCAATGTCTTTCGGGAAGCAACATTTGAGGCGCTGCCTCCTGTTCGCGTTTCAACTGAAAAAATCTGTGTTGCTTTTGGTGAGGTTCCTGTGTCCTACAGTACATGTAAGAAGTGGTTTCAGCTGTTTAAGCATGGAAATTTCGATCTCCTTGATGCAGAACGTCCGGGATAGCAACAGAAAGTTGACGATGAGGAACTAGAACAACTGTTGGGCACGGATCTCTGTAGCACACAGTCAGAGCTCGCCTAGGATCTCGGAGTAACACGGCAAGCCATTGCAAAGCGCCTGCACTAGCTTGGACGGTTTCACAAGGAGAGCCGTTGGGTGCCCCCACCAACTCACAGCTGCGAACAAGTCTAGGCGCTACGATGCTGCTGTGTCATAGCTCTCCAGATTCAATAAGGATTTTCTTCACAAGATTTTGACCCGTGATGAGAAGTGGATCCTCTACGATAATCCAAAGCTGAGCTGAAATTGTGGGTTTATCCAGGCCAACCTACCACCAGTACCGCCAAACCGAATATCCATGCCACAAAGTTGTTGCTGTGCATATGGTAGAATCCATCCGCGCGGTGTCGTACACTATAAGTTGCTCAAACCTGGTGAAACGATCAATGCTGAGCGCTAATTTCAGCAACTCATTCGTGTGGGGATCCGCAATGGAGGCCAAAAGGCCATACACCGGCAAGGGCAGAAGGTAAGTCCTGTTGCTTCACGATAACGTGCGTCCTCACACGGCGAAAACGATTTTAAACACGATCACCGACCTGGGATGGGAGATTTGGTCCGACCTGGCTTGTTCTCCAGACTTCGCCAGCCGAATTATCACCACTTTCGCTGCCTGCAATATCACCTGAGTGATACGTACTTCACTTCTGTCGAGGAAGTCCACACAAGTATTGATGACTATCAACTCGAAAGAGCCCTCTTTTTTCCGCAGTGGCATTCGGCAGCTCCCTGAGCGATGGCTCAAATGTATCCAACAAGACGGGAATGATTTTCCAGATTAGGTACGTATTCAATTTGCTATAAGTTGCTGTCAACGTGTCGTGCCTGTGGCCGAGAATTAAGTTGCACACCTAATATTTTCTCCTTGTCTCAAGAAATGACTAAAGATATTTCCCTATACGCCAGTGAGACCGAGAATGTATTTCTGTCATTTATTTTGAAGGACTTAGAGTTTAGAAAGATCTTGTGTGCTGGAACTATCTTTGATACCCCTCAGCCAAAAAAAATACTGTGGAAGCCATTGGTTTTGATATACCCGTATTTTAAAATCTACTGAAGATGAACTTTGCCATCCGGACAGCAATTCCATAACGCAGTTTCTATTCAAAGTCAAATACCAGTATTAAAAAATCAAGAGTTCTGTTCCTGGCTAAAGATATGTGATCTCTCTTGTTTCTATTACTTAAAAAATCGTTTAAAACCTTATTTTGACTGACCTGAAAGTATACAGATTAAGGAGCCGAAAAAACTTTTAAATATTATTTCCAAGTACGGTTTTAGGCAATGTAAAGTTATTAGAAAAGTGTTATAAATGAGAAAGACAATGCGTTCAGAAAAGCCACATTGCTTCTTCTTTATTTTTATTTATTTATTTTTTCAGGAAATCAGTACTGTGAAGATACCTGCTTTTATTACTTTTGTAATCCCGACGAGCTGTCAGAACTGCTAAAGTAATAAAAGAAGCGCTGATTTTCTCATTCACAAGAATAAGAATAGTGTGTATCTCTGTTTTGCGACCATAGTTCTGTGGCAGTGTTACAGAATATGACCTCATTTGTTGTGTCGTTTTCGCGTTGTCACGTGACGGCTGCAATCAAATGCACCTGTCACTAACAGCGCCAAAACAAACCATGTGATTAATGACAGGGCGCTTGGCAACAAAAAATAAGTAGCGCAATGCATGAAGCAAAAGAAATGCCCCGCAGAAATAATGGATAAAGAAAGAATAAAAGGATCAAATATATAACGCAAGCTTTACGAAAAAGCCTAATGAAAAGTCTGTGAACCATATTTTTACATTTTTAAAACTGCCTTTCACAACAAATAAACTAGTACATCGAAAGAAGGTGATAAAGAGAAAATTTCTTATTACAAGAGAAGAAAGAGTTTCAATAGCCTTACAAATGTCACTGTTTCAGTAAACACCGTAATACATTTAAATAAAATTTCCTACGTCTTCAACAGATCGCGACGAGCTGCAAAGATCACTTGATTCTGCTACTGAAAATGCAATAATAATCGAAAACAAAAAGCACTGATAAAGTTATTGACGGGAATGTAACGCTATGCAAGAAAAATGAACTGCAACTTCCTTCTTGTTTTGGCTTATACACTGAAGAGCCATTACATTATGACAACCTACCTCATAAGCTGAAGGACCCCCTTAGCCCCCAAAACAGCGGTCACACGACGAGGCATTGATTCGATGAGATTGCGATAGGTATCCTGGGGTATTTGTTAGCATTATGCTGTCAACAGCAGGTCCCCCGTTCCCGTACATTTTAGGGTGGTGGTAGTTTAGCGCGAACCCGCCTTTTCAAGTATAACCACAAATGTTTGATTGGGTTCATGTCAGGTGACTTTGGAGGCCAGGACATTAACAGAAAGTCACCAGCATGTTCCTCAAATCATTCCTTGACAATTCTGGCAGTGTGGCATGGCGCATTATCTGATGGTAATAGCCATCTCCAGTAGGAAACACAGTTGGCAGAATGGGTGATCTTGGTCTGCAACGATGTTCAGATACCTGACAGCTGTCAAGGATTGTGTTATTGAGATAATGGGGCCTGAAGTGTCCCAAGAAAACATTGCCCACAGCATAACACCACCACTGCCGGACTGTTTCCACCCAACAGTGCATCCAGGCGAGATAGCCTCCGTTGGTAATCTTCACATCCGCGCTCTGCCATCTACGTGATGCACCAGGAATCTTGATTCGTCAGACCAGTCCACTTTCTTCTAATCATTGATGCTCTCGATGATCTTGGGCCTATTTAATGCGTTGTTGGCGATCATGTGTAGTAAGCATGAGAACCCAGCTGGGTCTTCGGCTACGCAGTCGATGCGTAGAAGGTTGCAATGAACTGTGTGCTGTGGCACTTTGCCCGGATCACCATTGTCGTAGATGCGGATGATTTGTTGCACTGTGGCCCTGCCGTCGCTGTGAATAATGCGCGTCAGTCTGAACTCCGTGCTGGCATCAGTGAGCTGCAGACGACGCACAACTGGACGACGGTTCGTAGTTTGGCCATCTGTGCACCACGTTTGATACTTATTCACTACAGCAGCACGCGAACATCCCACAAGCGGCCCCGTTTCTGAGATCGTAGTTCCGAAGTGCCGTGCCATCGCAATTTGTCCGTTATTAAACTCCGAGAGATGTACAGCTTTTCCCATTCTGACTACGAACACACTCTTTCGACTCAATCTCGGCTCTTCACTGATTGCAGCATCTCGTTTGAGCCAGTTATTTATACTCAAGCCCAGAAAGTTTAGAGGGCGTGGCTCCGAAACCTCATGAACATTTTTACTGAAATGTTAATAATTTGCATGCCCCAATATGTTGTACACACCCCTGTAAATTTCAAGTTAATACCAGTAGTCCTTCACGATGGTGCACGCGCTATGGTGCTTCCTCGAGGTAAAACAGAACATTTAATATTAAAAACAGAGCGATGCGGTAGAACATATCTGTGGTAAGGCTGATGATAAAGCTGATCATAACAGAGGAAATCCTGAATTTTGTGTGGGGCTTAAACGTAATGTGACGTACCTGCCAGCAGGACGCACACGACATAAAGGCACATAGCAATCAGAACAAACGTCCGCGTAGCTCAATTGGTAGAGTGACTTATTCCGGAATGAGGCGTTCTGGGTTCGAATCCTGGCGTGGACAGAAATGACGGAGAAATTTACTTCGTTATAGTAATCTACGAGAAAAGAAATTCAACGCAGACACAGAACCGAAATCAGTCAATTCGTAACCCTGTGTATGGTAAACCCACAACACATCAGATTTCAGAAGTAGGTGATGTAATCGAAAAAATCATACGGAAGGTGGAAAGTGTTGCTTTCAAAACGCCTCGTTTCCAAATCTCAGGAATTCTAAGTTTAACACCGAAAGTTACTTGGGCAACCGCCGTTACCTGATTCATTTTTCCATTTTATATCGGAGTAAAGGTGACAAAAAAAATGGAAAGAAACGTGAACACAAAATTTTCTTTTCTATTAAACTGCAAAGAAAAATCTAAAATTTCAAGCGTGTGGTAATTTTCTTAGTGTAAAAAAATCTCAGATAAGTGAAGATGCGCTTAAACTGTCTAAACTTTAGGGTTTGAGGTCTATGTTTTAAGAGTAGGGACTTATCGAAAAAATCTCGGGAGGAATTGCATTACTTTTCCGATATTTATTTTTTTTAGGAATTTCGCACCTTTTTGGTTTTGAATATTTCTTTTGTTTTTAAGCTTTCCTGCTTCTAATTCCCCAGCCGTATCATGGAATAGTAAACCTTTGCTGGTTCTTCTGCCCACGGATTTGTGGAGGGGCTTCTTGTTATACCTCCCTACTCTCGCACCCAGCGTCTCACGACGTGAGTAGCTTTTGCTATCGAAATGTCTTTGGGTTCTTTCTCCCCTTTTTCTATTTTACTTTTTTTACCAAAGCAAGAGCATTTCCTGAATCTTATTTCAGCGCGGCATTTATTATTTACCCGCCGTAGAAGAATAAGTCCATTGTTTGTAGCGTTTCTGCAAGATTTTTTTTCCGCTTATTTATTCAATCAGGCACAAACAAACTTCGTGCTTGTTCCCACAGACAACGAATGTATTTTAATTAAAATACAACAAGAATATCAGACTTTCTTTAACAGACTTTTTTTATGTAGTTTCTCCATTTGCGCCTTGTGCTGGGGGATTAGGAGATTTCTTCTGTGTGCTAAGCCCGAAACACAAGATTCTCCGTATTCTGTTTTATTTCTTTTCGTTTCGGATAAGTTCTGATATTCCTTTTCGCCCTGTGTAGACTTCCCGTAACTCCCTTTTATTTATTCATATCCAATTACAAATGCTTCGTGCTGGGAATGCGCTCTGCTTTCAGCTAAGCAGTTCAACAATAATTAGATAGAGGAGATGAATTTTTATAACTCTGTGAAATGCCACAGTTATGAGCAATACCATTACTGTTGTTATTACTGTTTTGCATTTTTTTGTTTCGAATCACGTGCAGAACTTCTCAAAGCCAAATTCTGCTAAAAGAATATGCTCACTATTATCATATAACTCTTCGAAAAACCCGATTTGGAAATACAAAAATATCTGATATTTCTTGCTTTTCGACTAAAAAAATATGGGCAACTAAGGAAACCTAAAATAAATACAATATGTTAGAATAAACATTTACATATACGCTTTTGTTTGCTATTCTTAGATGCAGAGAAAGTTCCGCGTCTCATACTGTAGACTTCCCTGTTATTTATTGGTGTTGTTTCCGTGCAAATAGTATTTTACTAAAGCTAGGCGGTCAGTCAGTAGACTATTCAGCATGAATATTTTCTCCACAATCATGTTCTGTCATTTGTTAAATCTGAACCAAATAAAAAGACATGTTTCATCTTTGAAGATGATCCTTTTCCTCTGTAAAACTGTTGACATTATATGAATCGTAAGTCATCCTAGCGTGGACTTCTATTAGCTTATTTGGAATACTTCTCTAAAATTGTCACAAAAATGTGTTGGATATCTTTTAGGTTATCCTGTACAAATCTTGGAGAACAGGAATTGTGTCAGTACTTCGCATTTACCGTTCTACAGTTCATCCAAAGTAGTTTATGGCTGCCTTTTGCATAGATCGGACAGACAGTTCATTCTCCAAGTCTTTTTCTGAGCTCATCATCAAGACATGTGTGTTTGTACCCCAAGTAGCACAGCCTTGCAATTTGACGTAGTCCAGACACTGAGCCACCGTCTTTTAGGAATAGAAGACGGTGGGTGGCTCAGTGTTGGGTTCATGTTAAATTGCAACGCTGTGCTACCTGGGAGGAGAGCTATTTAGCCAGCTCATAGTCCTTACACCGCATCCAGTGAGATGTGGGTATGGGTCATTTTTTAGTATTACTTGAATATGAAAGCTCTTTCAGATTACCTACTTTTCCAGTAAGTCTTTAAGTGCAGTTTTCTACCTCGTTGATCATTGTCTTTAATGCTTTTCCACCATGGGAATTCGGATGGGATCGCAGAATGTAGGAATCGACGTGTCGTTGATTCGTACATGAGGGGGAATGAAAATCGAAGACGGTATATAGAACTGTGATTGTTCGTTCAGCGGAGCACCCAAGGATGGGGGTCCCCGAGTTTTGACCCCTCCCCTTCCATGAGACCATGTGTTTCCGACACCATCGGTATCCTACATGAGAGATTCCTAACTCCCTAACTGTTCCCCAATTTTCCTAATTGGTGAATTTTAATTTTCACAATTGCTGAAATCACGCATTATCCTTCCCCATTCCGAAATTCTGGGAGCGCCCCTGGTAGCGTTTATATAGCCTTCTTTGATGTGTATGTCGTTTTACTTCACGTTTTGTGAAAGTCGACTCCAGAGTTAACTAAGAGAGAGAATATTTTTTAAACAAATTTGTAAAAATTTGACCTATCTTTTACAAAACTATCTTAGTCGTTTAGGTAAACTGTGAATATTATCTAAAGCAGTTCTATTTAGTAACAAAATGATTCTTGATATATTGCTGGCTTTTTTTACGACAATGCGTTAACCTACGAATTTTACTTTTATTTGATCACGATGGTCCTTGAACCTAAAAAAAATAAGAATGTCATATAATTCTCATCAGACCGATAGAATTGTTCTTAATGTTCGCGAATTGCATTGTAACAAGAACTTCGTACTAGGATTAAATGAAGAGGATTTTTTGTTTGGCCAGAACAACGAGTTCCGATTACAACTACTTAGAAGAACATGAATGACAAAAATGCATCCGCGTTGTCCAACAGTACCGACTATTATTCCGAAAAGCGATCTCAAATATGTAAGATTTTTGCATTTTTATCACCAGATGATGTCGGACTTCCAAACAAGTGACAGCCCAGTGGAACTACAGTTACACTGCTGGCCACCCAAAATGCAACACCAAGAAGGAAGCATCCGATTGGCCTGAAATTCGCAGCATGCGTCGCCCGCGAGAGGACATGCAAACGATTAGCATTGCAGGGCATATGCAAATCATATGCACCCGGCACGCCCCAGAGAAGCACTATAAGAAGGGTGCACAGTAGGTGGGGTGTAAGTAGTGGAAGTGTGTTGTGCTGCTGGACCTGTGCGTGGGAAGTTTCCTGATGCCTCGTCGCAGAATACGGCAGTCATTCCAGCACGTTTCGGAGTTCGACAGAGGATGAATAGTGGCTTATCGCGACAGCGGTTTATCGTATCGAGACATCGGTTCCCGTGTGGGACGACATCCAGCCACAGTGAGGCGAGTATGGATTCAGTGGGTGCAGGAGGGACGGACGGATTGACGTGTGGGATGGCCGCAGCCGCGGCACACCACCGAACGGGAGGCCCGGCATGTTGTGCGGCGGGCATTGACGGCTCGCACCGCCACAACACGAGCGTTAGCGCAGGAATCAGGGTGTGTTGCGAAACAACCTGTGTCAGCACGTACCGGTAGACGTCTTCTGCAGGAGCGGGGACTTGTCGCACGGCGCCCATTGCTCCGATTACCATTGATGTTACACCACCGGCGAGTGCGGCGGCAGTGGGCAGTTGAACGCTGCACCTGGACTACGGAATGGCACGACATTGTCTTCTCCGACGAATCCCGCTTATACCTGCAAGACCACGATGGTCGAGATCGCGTGGGGCGGCACCGCGGCGAGAGACTGTATGACGCTTGCATTATGCATCACCAGACCGGTCCGTCGCTTGGCGTTATGGTTTAGGGCGCAATTGGATATGACACCCGCAACACTCTGGTACGCATCGCCGGTGCACTCAACAGCCACCGCTACATCTCCGAGGCTTTGGAGCCTGTAGTCTTCCCTTACCTGCAGGACCTGCCAGCAGCCACATTCCAACAGGACAATGGGCACCCGCACGTGGCACGCATCGTGCAATAATTCTTCACGGCCCACTAGGTGTCACTGCTGCCGTGGCCTGCCTGTTCTCCCGATATGTCGCCCATCGAACACGTCTGGTCGCTGATCGGCAGCCGAGTGGCCCGGCGAACATCACCCACGGCTACGCCTGATGAACTGTGGCAACGTGTGGAAGCAGCCTGGACCAACATACCCCAAGCCCACATCCAAAGCCTCTTTCGTTCGATACCACAGCGTGTAGCGGCCGTTATTACCAGCCATGGGGACCACACGAACTGTTGATGTCTGCGTGTTCCGCAAGTCGCAAGAGCCTGTAAGCTCAATCGTTTTATCTTTATATCTGTTGTTATGTGTCCAGTAAATCTGGCTTTACTATCTTGTGTCCTTCTTGGTGTTGCATTTTGTGTGGCCAGCAGTGTAGTTCCAAAGTTTACAAAAACGTTCGGGATGGGAAGAAATTGCGAATTTGGAAGCTGATCTGACTACTTTCTTTAATTCCGAACTGAGGAATTTTATAAAATCGGGAGAGAAAAATATAAAAATAAGCAGTCAATGCATTTTTAATTAAGAGAATGGCATTTTCATTCTGAATAAGATGGAAAAAGATGTAGAAATTCATGAAACATTCTGATGCTACCAGTATATAACGATTTTTTCGTTTTTTGTTTGGTGGTTGATGGGCTAAAAGAAGTCACCCGTTCCTAATTTAAGGCCACTGACTCCAGGGAAGGGAGAAAACCAGTACCGTAAGAAAACATCCATGATTCACAGGGATTTGTGCCCGTACTCATCTCGGACGAATGATTAAAAGCCAGCATTTAGACCACGGCATCACCTGGGTGTTAAAGAGAGAGTTAAGAACATTCTATATGTACGAAGTTAGTTATAATCCAACATATCAAAAAAGGGCAAATTTTGACATATTACTGCATATGTCAGGTTAAAATTAGCCAACCATAAACTGTTTACCAATTAATTGAAGTAATACTTGTTAATTAAAAACTACAGCCAGCAATAAAAATGTAAGAAAAATCAGCAATATGGAAAATATTTAATCAGTACAAAAATTAAAGTAACTGCAAAAATTTGAAATTTGGCGATACATTTGTTTCTTTTCATGTCGAAATTATGAGTCAAATATTGTTTGTTTTGTGCTTGTTATAATAGCAGCTATTAATGTTTTCGACTTGCCCTAATGAATTGAGTAAGATGCTTCTAGACGCTAATAAGCTCAAGATTTTCTATAGTTTTAATAGCAAGTTTGTTTAAAATTGTTTTCTTTTGGATCGTAATTTATTCTTGATTGATCATCCCTTTGCCCTAAATGTACTCCACTATCTACGTTCTGAACGTGTACCACTATTCTATACTGATATCTGTGTGTATTCCCTCTCGAAAATTTTTTCATTCAGCCCTCGACAAACCAGTCCTGAATTTTGGCTTCAATCTATTAGGTGCTTGAATTAATACCCGCTGTTGCCCAATAGAAAGCAGCAGTGGTGCGCTGTGACCCGGGCCACACGTGAATTCCGTTTCACACGCACGTACCGTCCGTAGTGCGGGCGAAGCAGTGTGTGACACGCGATCGGAGGACACAGAACACGAGTTTGTATCGCATTCACGATGTCGAGTTTTGTACCAAAAAAAGATCATTTGCGGGAAGCGTGGCTCTTCTGCTTTCATCTCAAGAAATCTGCAGCGGAAAGTCATCGTTTGCTAGTGCAGGCCTATGGGGAACATGCCCTATCGGAAACAACATGAAGAGAGTGGTTCCGACGCTTCAAAGCCAACGAATATGACGTGAAGGACAAAAAGCGCCCTGGGCAGCAGAAAAAGTTCGAAGATGACGCATTGAAGGCCTTATTTGACGATGATTCATGTCAGACGCTCCACGAGTTGTTTGAAACACTACGGGTGGATGAGTCAACGGTTAGCAAACGTTTAAAGACAATGGGAATGATCCAGAATTCGGAAACTGAATCCCACATGACAAGGTTATTCTTCCCCACGACAACGCTAGACCTTATGTCGCCAAATTCGTCAAGGAACTCTTGGAGGCACTTGGCTGGGGCTTCCTATCTCACCCGCCTTATTTCCCGGACATAGATCCCTCTGACTTCCATTTATTCCGGTAGCTACAACATGGCCTGTCAGAGCAGCACTTCCTTTCTGTTGCGGATATCCAAAAATGGCTCGATGAATGGTTCGCCTCGAAAGAACATGCATTTTTCTACCGCAGAATCCATTTGTTACCATGACGGTGGGAAAGAATCGTAGCAGCCAACGGACAGAACTTTGAATAGACTATCCTCTACCGTTCTGTGGCAACACACAGGTGTTTGTGTGAAAAAAACAGCGGAAATTAAACCAAGCACCTTATACTTGTTTTTTTGCAATACTGCAGAAAGAGAATTTGGTGTTTTTCAACCTTCTTGTGCAACATTAAAATTTTGTACTCCTCGACTTCCTACTAAAATGAATGCTTTAATTTTCTTGCTGAATGTTAAAGTCTTACGCTTGCTTAAAGCAATGTTGTTTTTTACTTTTTGTACGCACAATGCGCAGATTTCCAAGTAGTCGAAGTTCATCTAAATTTACCAAACGTGATCAACGCCATTCTTTGTTACATAAGTAAGACTACTATAACAATACCCAAGGAAAAGTGGGGTAACCTCTTTGAAGTGATAAAGAATCCCAGACAGGAATCGTATCGCCAGCGGGACATCATTAACCCAATATCCTGCCACATATCTACAGGTTTGCAGCGTCTTGCGCAGAGATTAAATGATTGAAAGGTTGCGAGGAAAGATCATAAAAGATAGGATTTTACCAGTAGGTGCGTGTGTGTGTGTGTCATTGCGGAGGAAAAAGTAAGAAAAGAACTGAAATATTCTGTTCTCTGTGAAAACTGACTTGTCTGTAAGGGGAACCACGGCGTGTTATAAATAACCCGTAATCTCTATTTTTCCTGTGAAATAGGAAGGGGTAAAAACTCGGTTAATGTCATTTATTTTGTTTGATGATAAACGTGCTGAACTTCGATGTATGGGTTTAAACAAAAATTGTTATTCGTAATATGTTGTTTAAAAAGCAAGGGATCACGGGAGCAATAAAAACTTCGGCTTATCCGGAACTTAATATTATTCTTGCTTGTTATATGTGTGGTTCGACTGTATTTCGTTTGATGGTCATTTAATTAAAATTAGTCTAAATTTAACTCGTAGTCCATTCACAACTGATCAATTGTTTTGAGGCCATGGGCTTGATCAGAATTTCAAGACCTCGAAATGTAATTTTTACCGCTTTCATTGACGAAACTTTGAGACCTGGAACTAAGCTCTTCCAAATGCGCAAATCTTAATGAATATCGCAAAGGTATTACGAAACTGTGCTTAAATATCCAACAAATAAACAAAAACCAGCGCCGTCAGGAACGTTTCATTTCCAACGAGTTTTTCGAAACGACTGTGCCGGCTAATCACGCAATTACTGGGGTGTTCTCAAAAGTGTGACACCCATCTTGCACGTGCCGCAAAAGCGTGCCATTCAAGGAAGGCCAAAGTACATAAAATACTCATATCACTGGTTACCATGGTGACCATCAACCAAAACACTAGCGCTCGAAGCTCTCAACTAAAGGTGATTCTGAGAGTGGGTTAGAAATCGAACGAGAAGCAAAGGGATGTCACAAAAAGGTTAAAAATTGGATGGGAAAAAAATTGTATCGGGGGAAGAATATTTGGAAACGTGTTTCAGTAAGCGGATCTCTTCTTTCAGGCATGAGATTCAAATAAAAAAGAACATCTGTTTGGAAGAAGAAATGAGTTATATTTCTGCTTTTATCTTCTTTTGTTGGTACTGAACATGTCGCACAATCGCAAAACAGTTCTCAGTTTTTATAAGTGGAGAGCTTCTCAATTGCAGGTTGCTTTTATGTTTAATTTCAATAATTCAATTTACAGCTGCATTAGAGGATAGGACATTGTGGAATTTTTATCTTCAATAAATACACAGCGCTCAAATTTCGTACCTACGACTGAAAAGAATTAGTGCATGAACAACTGGTAATCAAATTATATTTTCTGCACACGGGAAATAAATTATATGATTCTTTTGCATGTGTTGCCTTAAACGTGAGAACAATTTTCCATAGTTAGGAAAATATGTGGTCAGACATCAACAAAAAATATATTCACCCCAGCTAACTTAAGCATTCCTTTTTCACTTTCTGTAAGCAGATTTGCAATGAAAACTAAGTGGATATGGCGTGATTATCATCGGGTAGAACAGATACTCAAGTCAAAAACAGAAAATTAACTTTTTTTTAAATATTGATTGACATGATAAGAAAGGCAAATTTTAATTTATTTTTCTATTTGATATAATGACTTGTTTTTTAAGAAGAAAATGTTAAAAAATAGATAAATAAATGATATTGCAAAAATAGGATATAAATGAAATAAAAAAACAGATTATTTTATAAATTTATCCGTAAATAAACAAATATAAAGTAAAAATAACAAAGCAATAAGTTTATGAATCTCCATTTAGAATAACTGCCGTATCGCTTACCACAGCAATGATAAGATCTTACAATTTTACCTACTTGAATAGTTTAAGTGTCTACTTTCCGATCTCTAATTTTTCTTCCCTTTTCTGTTTTCTGTCCTATTTTGTTTTCAATTGATTTTCACTGCGATAACCTACGTTCCTATATTATTGCTGATTGTTTTGGTGTGCACGACCCACCAGCATTAAAAGAAATAGTGGTCCTAGTCCAGGTCTACTAGTTCCAGCAAAGATAGATAATTAGCTCCTAGTGTAAACACAACATTAATGTCTTATTAGGCGCAGAACCCGTGTTCAAGCCGTATGATTAATCAGAAACTTACGCCTCTAGCCGCTCGACAATCCGTGCTGTTAACTGTTTTTCTGAGATATACGATCTCTTCAGAATTTTCTCACGTGGCAAAAAAAAAAAAAAATCCTAAACCTATGTTTGGCATCCGAACCTAAGCTTCTAATCTGAGGGTGAGACAAAACTTGAAATTATGCCCCTTCGAGTTGAAGACTTCCACTTGCACTCCAATTTTTACTTTCTTATAACTCCGTTATTGTAAGCATGATCACTTAAAAATGACACTTCCAGTTTTTGACATAATTTTACTAAAAATGTAAGAACTAGGTAAAACCGCACGAGAAAACGGTTGTAAATATCAACTAAAACTTAAAAGCTATATTAACGCCAACAACACAGCATTTCGCAGAAATGTAGAATGAAAGGGAACCATCACAGAACGAATGAGTACCGGATAGCGAAAGTAGTAACAAGGAAGATACTTTCAGGGTAGGGCTTGGAAAAAATCCGTTCAAGGTTAAACACACAGAGGGGCGTTTTACGACAGAACACATATGACTTATTAGCACTTCATCCCTACCACGTATTAAGAAATGTCATAGACCTATCAGCATATAGTTTTATATGCCACTACTCGCTGTTTTGAACAATTCCTTTCATACATGTGAGGCACCAACACCTAACAGAGTGAGTTACTCTGTACTCTGGCGCATAATTCACACGTCAGAGAATATGTTACTCTATACCCTGGCTCAGGACCCACATCTCACAGAGTAGGTTACTTTGTACCCTGGCGAAGGATCAACACCTCACAGAGTACGTTACCCTGTACCTTGGCGCAGGAATTACATCTCACAGAGTAAGTTATTCTGTACCCTGGAGCAGGATCACACCTATCAGAGTCAGTTACTCTGTACCCTGGCGCAGGACTCACAACTCACACAGTAAGTTACTCTGTAACCTGGCGCAGGACCCACACCTCACATAGTAAGTTACCTTGTACCCTGGCGCAGGAACAACACCTCACAGAGTAAGTTACTCTGTACCCTGGCGCAGGATCCACATCTCACGGAGTACGTTACTCTGTACCCTAACGCAGGACCCACGTCTAGCAGAGTAAGTTACTCTGTACCCTGGCCCAGGATACACACCTCACAGAGTATGTTACTCTATACCCTGGCGCAGGACCCACATCTCACAGAGTAAGTTACTCTGTACCCTGACGCAGGATCCACACCTCGCAGAGTCCGTTACTATGTACCCTGTCGCAGGATCCACACCTCACAGAGTAAGTTACTCTGTATCCTCTAGCGTAGGATGCTTGTATGTGTCTTTAAAAAAGAAAATACGGAAGTGCATAAGTTGATTTTTTAAGTTACAATTTTCAGTAAATTTATTAACAGTTTGTGCATTTCTGATTTTTACACCTTTGAGAACATTAATTTACGCTCCTGGTGTGGCCATTCTGTGAGGGTAATTGCTTCCAGAACCTTGGTCCCGTCCGGTGTCTCTTTCGGATTTTACTTTGCTTTTGCTGAACGAACAGCATGGCATCGCAAAAATGTTGTCATGGCTTTCTACTTCCTGAAGGTTTGTTCGTAAACTCAGAGAAAAGCTTGAGTTTGATGTAGCGTACGAGGACATGATTCCAGTAAAATACAGAGAGATATAATGCAAATGTTTCACCATATTTAAACTAAAGGATTATTTTCCCCATTCCTACGAAAGCATTTGGTCTTTGCTTTTATGTATCACTAAGTCTGCGAGTTTCGGCGCTTCTTTGTAAATCAGTTTGTGTAAGTCCTACGCAGGAAAATGCTTTACGCGAAGAAAATTACCCGCTGTGTGGACGACGTTATTATCTCATTACTAAGATAGTGATATTCCTGGATGAACTAAAATCACTGCTGCACATAGAGAGACCCCCCCCCCTCGCCATAATAGAAGAAATTGAGGTATACCATTATAAGGCCTGGAGAGGTCACGTGACAGAGAACTAGCAAACGGAGAAGGAGATTCCGCCAGCAAACTAGCAATTAACAGTCGCTTTAGGAAGAAGAAGAAGCATCTTCAAGTTCATGATAGTAAGAGCACGAAATCCTCGCATTAAGGAACTGCGGTGTTCATCCTTGTTCGAATATACCAGAACTCTCTACGTATTTTGCCGAGATTTCCTCTATGTGTCTCCTCTCTTTCTGTTGGCAACGCAAGAAATGAATTATAAAAAAGAAAGAGATGAATTCCTTCTCTGAAACGCTGCCTGCATGCAAATAACTAAATTTGAATTTTGAGAAATTTTTATCTTTTGAAACATCAAGAAATCTTTTTCAGCATCCCGTTGAAACATTACTGAAATATTTTATAACAAGCGACTCCAAATGTTCCGTACCTAATCACTTCCAAAAGAACACATGTAAGTCTGCGTCAGTCTTGTTTTGATGATTGCTAACTTTACGGGAATGGTACTCGTTGCATGTGAAATTAAGTTTTTCTCAGTCCGATCTCAAACAAGAAGCTCGCGGACAATCTTCGCAAGTGAGCTAAAGGGAAACTAAGTACACCGATGTAAGTTTAGTAAATAATAGGACATTCATTACTTATTTGCATTATCAAAGTAGCATGTACAATTCTTTAGAATTTTAACGTACACTAAATTCTACTCCATAGCTCCAAAACAATAGAATCTCCTTGAAGTAGATGAACTATAGGCATTGCATTCTTATATTTCATTTAATTCAGAAAACAACGCTTATGAATGCAATATTTACAATATGTAAGCCTATAACTTAAAAGTCTACTATATTTTCGCTGGAAACTAGGGCCCAGCTTCATCAGGACTGAGCGCTTTCATTTCTTGCTTGTGACGATATTACCAGTTTCACTTATCGAACGTTTCGTGCGTCCATCGGTTTTGATAAGCGCTTTCCATGCGCTCGATAGGTATGGAGATGAAAATAAACCATTTGTCAGGTTATCACGCTTTTGAAAAATGTAAAAGGGTTCTAAAAAGTCTAGGTAAAACATTGATTTATGTCTATTTAACAGTTTGGCGTCATCAAACAGAAAACGGTGGTTATTAATATTCAATTTTGACTTAGAAGCCTTTCATATATTTCAAAACCGTAATAACCTGGTAAATGATTTATCTTGACCTCCATACCTACCGAGCGCATGGAAAGCGCTTATCAAAACTGATAAACGCACGAAACGTTTGACACGTGTGATTGGTAACATCGTCATAAGCAAGAAATGAAAACGCTTAGTCCTGATGAAGTTGGACCATACCTTCCAGCGAAACTATAGCAGACTTTTAAGTTATAAATATTGCATTCATAAATGCTGTTTTCTGAATTAAATGAGATGCAAAAAAGAAGAGAGATGAGGACAACTAAAGAAGATGTGACTTCCAAAGTGGAATATATAGAGCTATGCAAGACAGTAAGAAAAAGTATCACTGAAGACGTAAGAAAATTCAACTGTGAACTAGTGAGGAAAGCAATTGAAAACAACCAAAGCCTAAAGATAGCAAAGGGACATCTCAGTAAGGGAAGAAAACAGATTATGGCACTGAGAAAAGAAGATGGTTCTGTAACAAGAAAAAGAGGCGAAATTTTGACAAGAGTGAAAGATTTCTACTCCAAATTATATGAAAGGGATGATACATGCACTCCAGACATCATGAAAGATACCAGTACCAGAGTTCCTCCAGTCCTTCCAGCAGAAGTTGCACATGCGATCAAGAACATGAAGCGGGGAAAAGCTCCAGGAGAAGATGGAATTACTGTAGACATCATACAAGAAGCAAGTGGAGAAATCGAAACAGTACTCGCCCAAATTTTCACTCGATGCCTTAATGAAGGAAAGATTCCTGAGGATTGGAACACCGCTACAATGATCCTGCTACATAAGAAAGGTGACATTGAGGATCTCGGAAACTACAGACCTATCAGCCTCCTATCAGTAGTTTATAAAATCTTCACTAAAGTTCTTTCACACCGCTTGAAGGTAACACTGGACATGGCTCAACCGAGAGAACAAGCTGGATTCAGGAGTGGCTACAGCACAATAGATCATATCCACGTGCTGAGAGAACTAATTGAAAGAGCGAGGGAATATGAACTTCCATTGTGCATGGCTTTTATCGATTATGAAAAAGCCTTTGATTCGGTGAAACCATCAGCAGTTACAATGGCTCTGAAAACCTGCGGTATTGAAGATGCATACGTTAATATTATTAATAACATCTATGAAAATGCAAGTGCACAGATTCGGCTGTTTGAAAATACAACACACGTGAAAATTGGAAAGGGAGTGAGACAAGGTGACACCATATCTCCGAAGCTCTTTAATGCCACATTGGAGGGTGTTTTTCAGTCGCTGAGCTGGGAAAACAAGGGGATAAAGATTAATGGAGATTATCTAACCCACCTACGTTTTGCTGAATGACGTAGTCATTTTTGCAACTACCTCATCAGAGCTGCAGAGTATGATCCAAGAACTTGCTGACATGAGTAAAGAAGTGGGATTAAAAATGAACTTTCAGAAGACAAAAGTGATGTTCAATGCTTTTACAAGAAATGAAGATTTATCGATTGATGGAGAAAAGCTGGAGATAACAGACACGTATGTTTATCTTGGACAGCAGATATCAAGTGAGGGTCACATTTTATATCATTTTATATCAAGTGAGGGTCACATTTTATCAAGTGAGGGTCACGTACAAAACTTGCCTGGAGAGCTTTTGGAAGAAACAGCATAATTTTCAAGAGCAATATGCCATTATGTCTTAAAAGAAAAGTGTTTGATCAATGCATCCTTCCAGTGCTTACGTATGGTGCAGAGACGTGGACCTTAACTAAAAGAGACATACAAAGGCTGCAGACAACTCAAAGAAGCATGGAGAGGTGCATACTTGGTGTAACCAGGAGAGATAAGAAGAGGAACTCGTGGATCCGAAAAATGACAAGAGTGGAAGACATCATGATCAGAGTTAAATCCCTGAAATGGCAATGGGCTGGACATACTGCCAGAAGGACAGATCATCGATGGACAGCCGAAATTTTAGATTGGATTCCAAGGGACAGGAAAAGACCCAGAAGAAGACCACATGGGAGATGGGTGGATGAAATTCGAAAGTATGCAGGGGTGACATGGAGGAGACTGGCACAAGACAGACCGTTGTGGAGGAAACTTGGGGAGACCTTCGTCCAGCAGTGGATTGATAATGGTTGACAATGATGATGATGATGATGATGATAAACTCGTGTCATATGATGACCGCTCCATGTTTAATATATTCACAGAAATATCTTAGATCACAAGAGCGGCTGTGTTACGAAGCTCGGAAACTTTGAGTTCAAGGTCTGGAAAAGACATAGCATACCACCTTTTCATTGATTTGGTTGCTCGACCGTGTATGAAAATGACAAAATTTAAAATCACATGTGTTTAAAAGTAAGAGGAATATTTTCAATTTAAAAAAAATACGGTTTTTTCAGAATTTCCTCGCTTGGCACAGAACATTTGCTGTTGCTGAAAGCTTATATTATGAAATTTTGTAGTTGCTAGCGCTAAGAAGTACGCACATATCCATGTATATTCAAGGTGCCAACATCCCATCTACATGTTAGGGTATAACCTCTCTGCCTTCATTGTAAAATATGGTTCTAAGAAGGAGATATTTTTAACTTGAGCTATAAATCTAATTCGTTTTCCTCTGAGCAGCTTACGATTCTGTAAGATTTCCATTTTCAAAAAAGCAATGCGTTTTTCTTGATTTCACTTTGGCAGACATTGCACTAGAGAGCCTTCATTCTTGTCTTATCTGTAACGTTTTGTATATTTCGTTATAGAAATGCTTTCACTCAGTGCCCGTATTGTGTCTGCCTGTCAGTCTAAATAATCATTTTAACAACTTCTTTATTACTCTCATGTTAAGGTATTGCAATTCTAAAGAGGCAAGGCTTTTTGTTTTAAGGCTTTTTTGTTCTGATGGTCAGGAACTAGAATTAAGGACAAATAACATTTTTTCGTACAGACCTAAGTTTTAAAAACTGAAAACATTTATCATTGTAGCATGCATTATACACTTAGACATTCTAGATGTGATTTTAATGAATAACAGAAATTGCTGTTATTGACATGTTTCAAAACACGTTGTTTGTTTTTTCCTGATTTAACGACTCGGGATTATCTAAACAGCCACTCTTTTCTTATTCAGGAACACAAGTTCCAGAAAAGGGAGAAAATCAGCTCTTAATATAAACACAACATTTGCGTCTCATTCGGCCATTGAACCTGTGGCAAAAACCTTATGATTAGCAAAAAACTAGCGCTTCTACCCGCTCGACAATCCGTGCTGCTAAAGGATTTTTCTGCGAGTTCATTACTTTGTAGTTAGCAGAACTTAATTAAAATTTTACATGGTGGTGACTCCGAAGATTGTAGTGGAAATCATGTTTTCAGCGGATCATTTTGCCATAGTAGGTCAGTAATGGTTGTAGTTTAATTTCGGCCAGAGCTTCATAGGCACACTGCCAAGTGAGATGACCGAAGCTACCCTTTCCAAGTACAGCTCCGTCTCTTTTAACCTGAGTTGTCGAAAGAACGTTCTTGGTTGGCGCGTGACTTTCTTGTAAAATGAGCTAATCAGCAACTGAAGTTCACCCACATGCTACAACGCGACTCTTCTAATTCATCGGCGACGATCAATGCAGCTGAAGGCGCTCAGCAATTACCAGAACAACGTAAATGATTTATAACAATCTCAAGTTCTGAACTCATTCCTTAGCATATCTGCTGGCATCTCTCTGGAAAACGTTGATAAGCAGCATGTTAGCATTATCAATGCGGTCCACTATTCTCCCTGTTACACATTAGATTTAGAGGAGACTCGCAACACGAACATCGCTCGAACTGCGATTAACATGCTTCATATCGCCGGCCTGATTCGTGAATCGATCACAGTGTCTCTTTACAGTTTACCTAACAGCTGTAAGTATGCACATTATTATTGTTTTTTTTTTTTTTTTTTTTTTGAGGTTTAACGACCACCGTGAGCAACTCAATGGGCTATAAGCAGTCGCCCGTCCCTAATTCAGGGTCACTGGTTCCAAGGAAGGGAGAGAGCCAGTGCCGTTGGACAAACACAACATCCATGCCTCACCGGGATTCTAACCCAGACCCCGTTCGGACGAATGATTAGAGGCCATCGCTTAGACCACTGCGCCACCGGGGCGGCGATTATTGGTTTCAAAAGTTCTTCAACTACAGTAAACTCATTTACTGCAGATACGTATTCAAGGAGTTATGCTGCTGATTTTGACCCTGAAGGCTGCAGAATACAACGCGTTTGTCGTGAAAACGAAGATTCGTTTCAAACCGCAACACATAATAGATATAATTGGTTTGGGGACTTCGGTGACTTTTTTCAAGAATATTCAGAATGCACCAGATTTGTATATCGCAACTCGGCAAAGCTGTAGTTTTTTGGAATTACTCGTACTTTGTACCAGATACAGAAGTACGCCATTTTTGAATGCCAACCACTTTCGTGTTTAAATTGCGTTACTGAATCCCGGTATGACAATCTTCAGGTAATCCCACATATCTGAGCGAAGATACTTGTCTTCCGGGTCGATGAAAAAAGCAGGAAAGGGAGAAGATCGTTCTGTAATTTGATCTTCCATTGCATCTAGAAATATCGGATTTCTTCTGATGTCGACTTTCAAGAATGACTGAAACTAAGCTGTGTTTTAGAAGTGTTTTAGCACAGAGAATAGTTTAGAAGTGTTTTAGCACAGAGAATAGTTTAGAAGTGTTTTAGCACAGAGAATAGTTTAGAAGTGTTTTAGCACAGAGAATAGTTTAGAAGTGTTTTAGCACAGAGAATAGTTAAGACCGATTCGACAAACATTCATCCAGCTAGGATTGATTTTGAAGAAAGACAAAATGAAAGGAATTGTGAAATATCTGTAATAACTGATACAGTTTCATAATAGTCTTACATTTGAAGTGAATGATACCATTGTATCACAGCGTTTTTTATTAGAAACTGTTCTAATGTAATGAACCCATTAACCCTTTAAGCGGCGAATGTATCTGGACCAAATAATGCCCAACTATTTTTGCCGTCCTCAAACCAAACTGCTGACATAGTTGCCGGGTTATACGAAAGCTATGGTAAAACTATTCCTTTCCCTCTCTTATCTCGGCAGAATCGACTAATTTTTTTTTTTTTTTTATTGGTGGTTTAACGACCGCCGTGAGCAACTCAATGGGCTATAAGCAGTCGCCCGTCCCTAATTTAGGTTCGCTGGTTCCAGGGAAGGCAACCAGTGCCGTAAGACAAACACAACATCCATACCTCACCGGGATTCGAACCCGGACCCCTTTTGGACGAATGATCAGAGGCCATCGCTTAGACCACTGCGCCACCTGGGTGGCAGAATCGACTGTTATCCGACGCTAGTATTAAATGCTCCCTTATGGTCCTTAGTCTTATAGTCTATAGTCTGTTTCCCTTTTACTGCTTCATTCTCTGCTCCATGACTCAGGGAATGATTAGAAAGTGCTAGTCCCCTTGACACGGACATTATGCCAAGTGGTAGAAGCAACTTACTCAAACATTTTTCTTTCCTTTTTAGGTTCTTCGCCCTTTCTGTAGTATTTTCGGGGGAAAAGATAATATGGTAGGAAAGATTAAGGAAAATCATTCCCCGTAAATGACCATTTTGAATGACAAACCTAATAGAAAAGTAACGCTTTCTGATATTCACTTGTTCCAGTCGAGTTTGACCCACTTCTAGACAGCGAATATATATATTCAAACAATTATATATATCATCATCATCATCATCATTGTCAACCATTATCAATCCACTGCTGGACGAAGGTCTCCCCAAGTTTCCTCCACAACGGTCTGTCTTGTGCCAGTCTCCTCCATGTCACCCCTGCATACTTTCGAATTTCATCCACCCATCTCCCATGTGGTCTTCTTCTGGGTCTTTTCCTGTCCCTTGGAATCCAATCTAAAATTTCGGCTGTCCATCGATGATCTGTCCTTCTGGCAGTATGTCCAGCCCATTGCCATTTCAGGGATTTAACTCTGATCATGATGTCTTCCACTCTTGTCATTTTTCGGATCCACGTGTTCCTCTTCTTATCTCTCCTGGTTATACCAAGCATGCACCTCTCCATGCTTCTTTGAGTTGTCTGCAGCCTTTGTATGTCTCTTTTAGTTAAGGTCCACGTCTCTGCACCATACGTAAGCACTGGAAGGATGCATTGATCAAACACTTTTCTTTTAAGACATAATGGCATATTGCTCTTGAAAATTATGCTGTTTCTTCCAAAAGCTCTCCAGGCAAGTTTTGTACGCGGATTAATTTCTTCATCAATGTGACCCTCACTTGATATCTGCTGTCCAAGATAAACGTACGTGTCTGTTATCTCCAGCTTTTCTCCATCAATCGATAAATCTTCATTTTGTGTAAAAGCATTGAACATCACTTTTGTCTTCTGAAAGTTCATTTTTAATCCCACTTCTTTACTCTTGTCAGCAAGTTCCTGGATCATACTCTGCAGCTCTGATGGGGTAGTTGCAAAAATGACTACGTCATCAGCAAAACGAAGGTGGGTTAGATAATCTCCATTAATCTTTATCCCCTTGTTTTCCCAGCTCAGCGACTGAAAAACACCCTCCAATGTGGCATTAAAGAGCTTCGGAGATATGTTGTCACCTTGTCTCACTCCCTTTCCAATTTTTACGTGTGTTGTATTTTCAAACAGCCTAATCTTTGCACTTGCATTTTCATAGATGTTATTAATAATATTAATGTATGCATCTTCAATACCGCAGGTTTTCAGAGCCATTGTTACTGCTGATGGTTTCACCGAATCAAAGGCTTTTTCATAATCGATAAAAGCCATGCACAATGGAAGTTCATATTCCCTCGCTCTTTCAATTAGTTCTCTCAGCACGTGGATATGATCTATTGTGCTGTAGCCACTCCTGAATCCAGCTTGTTCTCTCGGTTGAGCCATGTCCAGTGTTACCTTCAAGCGGTGTGAAAGAACTTTAGTGAAGATTTTATAAACTACTGATAGGAGGCTGATAGGTCTGTAGTTTCCGAGATCCTCAATGTCACCTTTCTTATGTAGCAGGATCATTGTAGCGGTGTTCCAATCCTCAGGAATCTTTCCTTCATTAAGGCATCGAGTGAAAATTTGGGCGAGTACTGTTTCGATTTCTCCACTTGCTTCTTGTATGATGTCTACAGTAATTCCATCTTCTCCTGGAGCTTTTCCTCGCTTCATGTTCTTGATTGCATGTGCAACTTCTGCTGGAAGGACTGGAGGAACTCTGGTACTGGTATCTTTCATGATGTCTGGAGTGCATATATCATCCCTTTCATATAATTTGGAGTAGAAATCTTTCACTCTTGTCAAAATTTCGCCTCTATTTCTTGTTACAGAACCATCTTCTTTTCTCAGTGCCATAATCTGTTTTCTTCCCTTACTGAGATGTCCCTTTGCTATCTTTAGGCTTTGGTTGTTTTCAATTGCTTTCCTCACTAGTTCACAGTTGAATTTCCTTACGTCTTCAGTGATACTTTTTCTTACTGTCTTGCATAGTTCTATATATTCCACTTTGGAAGTCACATCTTCTTTAGTTGTCCTCATCTCTCTTCTTTTTTGCATCAACATTTTGGTTTTTCCTGATAATTTGTTCACATGCAACTTGTTCTTAGACCCAGCTAATTTTGTTGCTGTTTCCATAAGAGCTTTGGTTACTTTTCTGTTAACTTCAGAGATGTCCACTTCTTCCGATGTTAGGCCTTCTAAAGCAGAGAACCTGTTCTTCAGTTCTAACTTGAAGGTATTATGGTGTTTTTTGAGGTTGGTTATGTCAATAGACTTTGTTTGTCTTATGAGCTTGCCACGTTCAAGTTTAGCGTTGAGGTGCATCTTACATCTCACCAATCTATGGTCACTACCTGTGTTGAACTTGTTTAGCACACTGCAGTCTTCTATGACGAATTTTTTGTTACACATAATAAAATCAATTTCATTTGTCGTCCCATTTGGATGTCTCCATGTCCATTTCCTGTGTGGCTTTTTCTTGAAGAAGGAGTTCAAGATGAAAAACCCTTCTGCCTCTGCAAACTCAACGAGAGTATTTCCACGCTGGTTTCTGTTGCCGTGACCGAATTTACCTACTGAAGTTTCATTCTGTTGCCGTTGCCCTATTTTTGCATTGAAATCTCCCATAATTATTTTCAAGTGCTGCTTACCTTTATTATTTAGATGACAAATTTCCTCATAAAATTCTTCAATTTCTTCTTAAGGATGACTTGTGGTGGGTGCATAAGTTTGAATAATCTGAGCCTGGTATCTTTTCGAGAGTTGGATAACAAGTCGTGCAGCTCTGTCAGAGGAACTTTCAACTTCTACAACTTTATCCTTCAGTTTCTTGTTTATTATAAATCCAACACCACTAGTTCTGCCAGTATCTGTCCCACGATAGTAGAAGAGATGTCCACTTTTCAGTTCCATGAGATCTTCTCCTTTTCTCCTTACCTCACTTAGCCCCACGATGTCCCACTTGATCCTTTGTAATTCCTCTTCCAATTCAAGAAGCCTTGAATCAGAAGATAGGGAGCGTCCATTGTACGTTGCCAAGGTCAGCATCAGATGGCAGCCTAGTCCGGTCCTCCGGGGATTCTTAGCACCCTCTGCCTTCATGTCGCACTGGCCGCTGCCTTGGCCAGGTACATTCCAGCTGCCGGAGACTGAGGGCCAAGATTTAAGTTGTGGAATCATTTTGGAGTGGGTTTGGCCATAACTCACCACGCTGGCCAAGCGGGTTGGTGAGTGTGGGATAGAATTTCCTCTAATCCCGATGGTATAGTTATACCGCTATGGGCGGTCGTCAGAGCCCCTTTAGTGGGAACAGGATGCACCACGAGAAGGCGGGGTTGACATTTGTCAAGGAGAGGCTGTGATGTTACGCATCACTTGACCTTACATATATATATATATATATATATATACACTGAAGTGCCAGAAAAACTGGTGCACCAGTCTAATACTTGGTAGGTCCCCCACGGGAGCGCAGAACTGCAGAAATATGACGGGGCATGGACTTTGCTAGTTTCTGGAAATATGCTGTAGGTAATGCACACCATGCTTTCTGCAGAGCGTTCCACAATTAGGGTGTATTCCGAGGTCTCGGATTCCTGTGTTCGACAGAGCGTTGTATGGCATCCTAAATGTGTTCTATCACATTCAGATCTGGGGACTTGGGTGGGAATGGAAAAACCCCAAACTCAGATGAATGCTCCTCTAACCATAATGTGGCGTCCCGACACTTGTGTGGAGATGCATTGTCCTGCTGGAACAGGCCCAACCCATCAGCATAAATGCAGGACATTAACGAGTGTACCTCGTCAGAAAGGATGCGCACATAGCGTTGGCCGGTCACAGACGTTTGTAGACGTACCTGGGGTCCCAGTGAAGTCCAGCTAAACACATCCCATACCATTTTGGACCCCCCAACAAGTCGGTACAGTTCCCTATTGACAGGCGGAATCCATGGCTTCATAGGGTTTGCGCCACACACGAATCCTTCCATCTGCCCGATACAGTCGGAAACGCGAATCGTCAGAGAAGGCTAATTGTTTCCAGTCATCAAGTGTCCAGTGGCGGTGTTGTCGTGCCCAAGCGAGACACATAGCTCTGTGTCGTACACCCGTCAAGGGGACTCGAGTTGGGCGTCGGCTCCCAAAGCCCATATCATGCAGGGTACGTTGCACAGTCCGAACGCTGATGTTTGTTGAGGCTGCAGCATTGAATTCCGATGATACCTGCGAGAGTGTTGCACGCCTATCGCGTGAAACGATTCTTGACAGCCGATGTCTTTTTACGGCCACACTAGTATCGTAGGTTGGAGATTTTGCCGGAATTTTCGTAATCATAGCACACCCTTGCAATGGTCGTCCGTGAAAATCCGAACTTTGTTTCTACCTCCAAAATACTATGGTCCATCTCACGAGCGCCAACTATGACACCGCGTTGGAAATCGCTTGAATCATTATTACTTGTCATTCTCATGCCGAAAACAGCTCTGACAGCTGGCTAGGATGTCTATCGCTTTAGCTTTATATACCCACTGGTGAACGCAACCGAGTACGCGCATAAGTGACGTTCCTATGCATTTTGCATAAGCTCGTCTGTACCAGTTTTTCTGGCACTTCAGTGTATATTCGCTGTTTAAGAAGTGGGTCGAACTCAACAGGAGTGAGCGAACCTGCAATCAAAAATTATTTTTAAAAAATTGCTGACCCCGAGTTAATTCGTTCCAGCTGGTTAAAGGGTTAAATCATCAAGAGTAAAAAAAGAAAGAATAAAAAGAGTATGTCAACGTACTTTTGATATGCCTTTTTGAAAGTTACGGAGAGATAGATATAATAACAAAGCTGAAGAATGCAAATTGTAGATATGTTATTCTCGAGATTCTCTTGTATGAGATATGAGATTTTTACTTTAAAATGAAGAAGCAAAGACCAAAGGAGAGTTATACAAATAACTTAATCGTATTATCAATTGTTTTCTTGATGTTTTTGAAAATAAAGCGACAGAAATTTGATGACGACGGCAACACAGAAGCAAATTATCAGTATGGTTATATTGTTCTACTTTTATATATTATTTGTTTCTGTGTTAAACGAGTCCTATAAGTATCCATAAGCTCTCGCTCGTACCAAATTTAAAGCAAGTGATTCCAAGGAGACATAGAAACAGTGCCGAATTGCATGAGCACCATCCACTTGTCAGCGGGATTCGAACCTAGAAATACCTCGCACAACTACGCAGAAGCCCGCGCCTCTGACCGCGTTGTGTAGCACTGATGATAAATTTTTAAGCCGAAGGTTTAACAAAAATCTGAGTTGACGGATTTTAGAAAAAAAAACGAGACACAAAGGTTTAGACGTCAATGTAAAACGCATTTCTTCCTTAGATAGGGGCTGACGGTTTTTAGTGCCATGGCAAAATATTCGCAGTCGGAAAGCAATTTTTTTGCCCTTAGAAATTCCTCCAAGTTTTATGGTAACAAGCGTTGTTGCGCTACAAGCACTCGCTGAATTTAAAGGAACACTCATCTCGGGATCTAGTTTTTTGAAGCAACGTGGTGCAATTGAGATAGCAGTGTGCATGCTCAAGTAGCTCCATTGCTACAATAATGAATCAAATGCTGCTTCCATGAGGAACCGAAACATAATTTGCTTTATTCCATTCAGTGTTGTCTGAAGATCGCAACGTTTCGTAAAGAGCCGTGACCAGAAGCAGTGTACGTACACTTCTACTAATAGTTCGTGAATCCTTATTCACAATTTGTTTAAATAAAGTAAATGATAATATCACAGAGTCCATTACTTTCCTTTTTTCGGTTTCATTAGAAATTTTAACATAAGCCTAATCATATTTGAGCAAAGAGATTAATTTAATATTTATAATCGAAAATTGAATAAATGAGGAAGTTTGATGGCAAAGAACAAGTTCTCTGTCTCCTTGTTATTGCGAAGAACTGGCAAATGCAACTTTTTGCATTAGTAACAAGCAGAAATGTGTGTGATTTCGTTCTGTTCAAGTGAAACAGAAAGGGCGTTGTTAGGGACAAGGGCAATAAGGATAACATACATGTGCTAGAAATGAATAATTAATTGGAGAATATCGTGTCAGATAGCGATTGAATAAAAGAAAGGGCGTTGTTAGGGACAAGGGCAATAAGGATAACAGATATGTGCTGGATATGAATAATTAATTGGAGAATATCGTGTTAGATAGCGATTGAATAACAGAAAGGGCGTTGTTAGGGACAAGGGCACTAAGGATAACAGATATGTGCTGGAAATGAATAATTAATTGGAGAATATCGTGTCAGATAGCGATTGAATAACAGAAAGGGCGTTGTTAGGGACAAGGGCAATAAGGATAACAGATATGTGCTGGAAATGAATAATTAATTGGAGAATATCGTGTCAGATAGCGATTGAATAACAGAAAGGGCGTTGTTAGGGACAAGGGCAATAAGGATAACAGATATGTGCTGGAAATGAATAATTAATTGGAGAATATCGTGTCAGATAGCGATTGAATAACAGAAAGGGCGTTGTTAGGGACAAGGGCAATAAGGATAACAGATATGTGCTGGAAATGAATAATTAATTGGAGAATATCGTGTTAGATAGCGATTGAATAACAGAAAGGGCGTTGTTAGGGACAAGGGCAATAAGGATAACAGATATGTGCTGGAAATGAATAATTAATTGGAGAATATCGTGTCAGATAGCGATTGAATAACAAAAAGGGCGTTGTTAGGGACAAGGGCAATAAGGATAACAGATATGTGCTGGAAATGAATAATTAATTGGAGAATATCGTGTCAGATAGCGATTGAATAACAAAGGGCGTTGTTAGGGACAAGGGCAATAAGGATAACATATATGTGCTGGAAATGAATAATTAATTTGAGAATATCGTGTCAGATAGCGATTGAATGTGAAATCCTTAAAATTTCCCACTGCTGTTAACATCCATTTCTGTAAGCAAACAATTGTCTCAATTTCATGTAAAAGCACAAAACGTCTTTACACGTTCGCTATTCTACTACAATTTATGAATACAAAACTTGTGGTGTTGAAATAGAACAAAAATGGCAACGTTTACCACAATTAAATGTTTAGTATACATCGACTATAGTTTCGCAGAGCGTTCGGTTCGGCATCATCAGGGCGAATGGAGCGTAAACATTCAAATCATTGTGACATCATCAGAGTTCTGACCGTCACGGGTTTTGGTGAGTTGAAAGAAATGGAGTAGACGTCATATCGTTGACAAGCCGTGAAGAGTTTCTGTATATGTGGAAAGCTTCTAATACATTACGCATGATAATCGAATCAGGTTTATCAATAAGTGTAGGGTTTCCAAACAAAAATTTATAGTTATTTTCGTGACAATGTTATAGTTATTTTCGTGACAATGTTATAGTTATTTTCGTGACAATGTTATAGTTATTTTCGTGACAATGTTATAGTTATTTTCGTGACAATGTTATAGTTATTTTCGTGACAATGTTATAGTTATTTTCGTGACAATAAAGATGGCTTCTTCGGTTTATAGTTATGTACATAAGTCTTGTCTTCCTTGACACAGAAACTTAAAGCCCTGCGGGTCTGCCCCATACGTGAAAGCCCACATTCACAAGGCATCTGATAAATTCCTCAGGAATTTATGTCTTCGACGTAGTCTTTTGGTCCTTAATAATTCATCTTGTTCATGAGATTGATAACTACTTTGAAATTAAAACTTTTGAGAATTTTTGAAATTCTGAAACAAATTTGGGGAGCAAATTGGACAACCGCCTAATTCTCTCGTATTGGAAAGTCTATTGGCGTGAGCGAACAGACAGGCTTCGGTTTCTTATATTTTGAGGAAGCTTTGTCTATAATGGAAGGGCTATATCCTTTGTGTATTGCAATTTGTTTAAGAAAATCAAGCTCTTTCTGCAAGGAATCTTCAGTTGAGCATACACACTGAAGAGCAATTGAATTAAAGATACTTGTCTAGTAACGTGTAGCACCACCTTTCGCCCTGATGACGGCGGCGATTCGTCTCGGCATTGACTCGACAAGACACCGGAAGCGTTGGGAAGCTGTACGGATCCACGACCACTGAACAAGCTCCCACAATTCACGAAGATTTGATGGGGGGAGGGGGGAGGTCAGAGCCTCGAACATCTCTCTCAATGGCATCCCAGATGTGCTCGATGGGGTTGAAGTCAGGTGACCTAGTTGGCCAAGGAAGCGAGGTCGCGTCGGTGGAGTGTTCTTCCAACCATTCGGATACAATTCGGGAGCAATGGCACGGTGCATTGTCTTGTTGCAGGATGAGGTCCCCAGTGGGATGTTGAAGACGTACAAACGGGAGCAAATGGTCGTCCAGGATATCCCGGTAACGTTGACCTGTGAGGAACGTTGTCACACGTACCAGAAGTCCCATTTCAGTCCACGTAAGCAGTCCCCAGACGAGAATGCCACCCTCACCAGCTTGAAGTGTACCCTTCTGGCAAGAAGGATCCATCGCTCCATGTGGTTTGCGCCGTACTCGCATCCTGCCATCCGCATGTACCAACGTGAATCTCGACTCATCAGTCCAGGCAACATTTTCCCACATGTCTAGGGTCCAGTGGCGATATTCCCGCGCCTATGCTAATCTTTGCACCCTGTGATGTACGGTCAGCAGCAGTACCCTCGTGGGACGATGGCTTCTGTACCCCATAGCGAGGAGATGGTTCTGGATGGAGTGGCTGCTTACACGTTTTTGTGCACCAGCGTTAAATTGCCGAGTGATTTCTTGCACTGTGGCCCGTCTATCCGCTGTTACAATGCGAGCTAGCCGACGATAACCCCGCTCATCCACACGCTGTTGTCCACGGCAGTTGGCCCTTGCAGGGATGGTTTTACCGGATTCGATGTACTCATGGTGCACCCGTGACACAGTGGCTCGTGAAAATCCCAGTGTCTACACGACTTTCGAGATGGAGTCACCCATTCGTCAGGCCCCGACAATATTCCCAGGATCAAATGCGCTTCGAATCTTCGTATACTGCGTCCGACCCTTACTGATTCCCGTCGCATCACTCCTTATATTATCGGATCGCTGCATACGTAATGTCGTTTCCGTTTACAGGGCCGCCCACAGCGCCACATTTGCATAACGCCAGCTGTCTGTAATTCAATTGCTCTTCAGTGTATGTATTGCACGATATACGTATGCATAGAACGCAGACAATTTTGTTTCTACGGGTGATTTGATTTTGCATGTGCGGGTAGGAATCGTCTCCTGTCTAAGCAATGAGACCAATTTTTTGTTTCAATATTTATAATTATAGGATCAGTAGGCGAAATTATGCATTAGGCAATTTTCTAGTCCTTGATTTCTGGTGTAAGAAGTAGTCGAGTGCTTTCCAAACATTAGCTCTTCTTCCTTCGCTTCCAAGATCTTCACCAGTTGACTCATATCGGAAAATTGTACACGCAACTTTAAATCTACAAAACGGCAACACTTTCCCAAGCGCTGGCTTTTGACATTTCATCCCAGTGGCCCGGCTTCGAATACGGGATGGGACACAGGTGGTGTGTTTGTCTTAAGAGCACTGAATGACATTGTTGCCTGGAATCAGTAACCCAAAATTATGGACAGAAAAGTGCGTATAGCTGACATGATCACGGTAATCGTTAAACTCCCTAAGCAACAACAATATAAAACAAGAAAGATGACACCGAATTTTTGGGTGTAATGAGCACGTCTTTTGAATCCGTTCTGACGCAAATTAAATTTATCAAAGCTATTCAAAGTCAATGGAACCGGTATGGAAAATAATAGTATCTGACGGAAGAAAGAAGTTTTTCAATCGGGTCTTTAATCCCTCAGATATTGCTGTAAACGGAATCGTGAGCTTGCGAACTCTTAGAAACAGAGTTATCGACAAAAATAAGATGTGACTTTACGTCCCCTGGTGGGAAAACCATGCATTATTTTAGGAAGAAAGTATTCGCAAAAGGTTTATCCATATGAGCGGTATCGGTCCAAGAAAATTTTTTTGTCGAGTTTTTAGTAGCCCAGAGTTTGCTTCAAATACATCAGAAGCAGCAATTAACACTTTTGACCCCTGGAGGCCCAACCATTATTTACAAAACATTAGAAATTATGTGAAAAATATTTTCCATCAGGTCTTGTATGCGATACAAGAAGAATTTTTCAAATCGGAGTTTTAGGAGAAGAAAACGCAATTTACCATTATGCGCCCTAGCGGAAAGTTTATGATTTACGTGAAAATTTTGAATTTATGGAAAAAACATTTCGCATCGGAAACACTATCCAACAAAGAAGGAATTTTTCAAATCGGACATTTAGAAGTAGAGATATTGACAAAAATAAGATATACATTTACGCCCCCTGGCCTAGAAACCATTCATTATTTGAAGAAGAAAATGTTCCTAAAAGGTTTGTCGACGTGAGTAGCATCGGTCAACAAAAGACTTTTGTTTTCAATCGAGATGTTAGAAGCTCATATTTTGCTGCAAATACATCAGAAGCGGAAATAAAGACTTTCGCCGCCTGGTGGTCAAACCATTTTTACAAACATTAGAAATTATGTGCAAACGATTTCGCATCAGGAACTGTATCCGGTGCTGAAAGAAATTTTTCAAATCGGAGATTTATCAGCAGAGAAATAGTGGGAAATGCAATTTACCTTTACGCCCCTAGCGGAAAGTCTATGAATTCACTTGAAAATTTTGAATTTATAGGAAAAACATGTCACACTAGAAACACTATCCAACAAAGACGGAATTTTTCAAATCGAACCCCTAGAAGTAGAGATATTGACAAAAATAAGATATATATCTACGCCTCCTGGCGTAGAAACCATGCACTATTTTAAGAAGAAAATGTTCCTAAAAGATTTGTCGACATGAGTAGTATCGGTCTACAAACG
Source organism: Macrothele yani (assembly GCA_039090855.1). Classification (NCBI taxonomy): domain Eukaryota; kingdom Metazoa; phylum Arthropoda; class Arachnida; order Araneae; family Macrothelidae; genus Macrothele; species Macrothele yani. The sequence goes on along the minus strand of CM076998.1, from coordinate 85,086,613 downwards.
ACGTTTTTCTTCAATCGATAATTTAGAAGCTCATATTTTGCTGCAAATACATCAGAAGCGGAAATTAAGATTTACGCCCCCTGGTGGCCAAACCATTTTTTTACAAAAATTAAAAATTATGTGCAGCTGTATCCGGTGCAGATAGAATTTTTCAAATCAGAGATTTAGAAGCAGAGAGATATAGGGAGAAACGCAATTTACCTTTACGTCCCCTAGCGGAAAGTCTATGAATTACTTGATATTTTAAAATTATATGATAAACATGTCGCACGGAAAACACTATCCAACAAAGAAGGAATTTTTAAAATCGGACTCTTAGAAGTAGAGATAGTGACAAAAATAAGATATACATCTACGCCCCTGGCGGAGAAACGGTGAAATATTTTAAGAAGAAAATATTCCGAAAAGGTTTATCGATGTGAGTGGCATCAGTCCACGAAAGAATTTTTTCAATCGGTATGTTAGAAGCTCAGATTTTATGGCAAATACATCAGAAGCAAAAATTAACACTTACGCCATATATATATATATATATATATATATATATATATATATAAATATATATGCGAAAGATTTTCCATCAGGAAATGTATCCGCTGGAAAAAAAATTTATATCAGTTTTAGGAGAAGACTTATCGTGAAAAATGCAATTTACTTTTACGCCCCCTAGCGGAAAATCTATGCGCTATTTGAAAAAGAAACTATATCTAAAATACTCTTCGACATAAATGAAATCGAAAGACAAAAGAATTTTTTCAATCGGATGTTTAAAAGCAAATATGTGGAATAAAACGTAATTTTGAATTCGACATCATCTGAATTTACGCACTCTAGCGGCGAAATTGTACATCGTAAAAAAAAACGAAATGAAGGATCATCATTCGCATATTTCGAGCTTCCGAATGCAAAGAGAATTTTTCAAATCGGGCTAATAGTTGCAGAAATACCGTGGGTACAAACGGACGGACGGACGGACGGACGCACATACCGATAACAGGAGCACGATCTTTTTTTACAAAAGACGTGCTAAAAAAGAATCCCACTGCAAACTCATTTTTCGGAAAAAAAATTTTAGGCAACTAAGGACTTCTAAATATTATTAGACTTATATTTTTAAAAATTACGGTAAAACGCATCGCTTGGTAAGGCATGTTTTTGTGATAAGTCCTTTATCTGCTGTGCGTTTGCGTGATATTTGCGCAGATGATTGTTTATTATGTGCATCACGTCATTCGGTGGAAGAACATTGTCACAACTCTGTCGTTGACCAGGTAGCAAATACTCAGCTCTATTTGAAAATTGGTAAAACTGCATCTGAGACAGTTGAATTGTTGCGTGATGTTTATGTGGCTATATATATATATAGTATCTGATATATATATATAGTATCCATAGGCTACTATATATATATATAGTAGCCTATGGATAGCTTACGGTGTGGCCGGCCAATGTCATGCCGAGCAGGCGTCGATCATCGCTGTCACTTGAGCGGCGTCATGCGCTACATTCCGCGCTTCGAATCATCACATCCTCTTGTCTCCACTGCTGTCACATACGTGTCACCGTCGGGACCTACACGATTGGTGCTACCTCTACTGTGATATTACTTTCCCGCAGACCCACCATGTGACCGCTGTCAAAGTTGGACTACGGTCTTGTTTTCTGCTGCGTGGCATGGTCTTTCACTAGCAAGATTAGACTGCCCAAGAACCAACGATTCAACTTTTGACTGTTGTTCTATGTGGGCTGCTTTCACACCTGCGCGGGAATGTTTTGGTGGACAGGCTTAATAGCGCTACAAGAAATATTTTCAGTTTTGATGTATTTTATTTAACGGAAAAATAATCTAGTTATAGTTGGTTATCAAAATAATAAAATTTGTTAATTCAAACACTTGACGTAGATCAGGAACACCAAAGAGAAGTCATCGCTCTTTCCACGTTAATAAGTAAGTCTTGGAAAAATTCTGATCGGCCGCCACCTGGAACCAAACCCAGGGTCTTGAGTTACGCGCCGGACTTGCTGTCACTGCATCACAGCGGCTTCGAATTCGCCAGACTCACATGTGATTAACTGCCAAACTACATGGCATTTTGCTTCATGGAGCCCGTACAATGCTGGGGATTCGCCAAATATGGAAAGCAGCAACTGAACAAATAACTAGGAGGCGAATGGATAATTAACCCAAACACTTTACGTGGATTTCTGAAACTCACTTATTAACGTGAAAAGAGCGATGATTTCTGTTTGGTGTTCCTGATCCACGTCAAGTGTTTGAGTTAATTATCCATTCGCCTCCTAAGTTATTTGTTCAGTTGCTGCTTTACATCTTTGGTGAATCCCCAGCATTGTGCGGGGCTCCATGAAGCAACCTGCCATGTAGTTTGACAGTTAACCACAAGTGAGTCTGTCGAATTCGAGGCGGCTATGGTGCAGTGGTAGCATGTCCGGCGCGTAACTAGAAGACCCTGGGTTTGGTTCCAGCTGACTGCCGATGATAATTTTTCTGAGACCCACTTATTAACGTAGAAAGAGGGATGATTTATGTTTGGTGTTGGTAAAATTTATTTTTTCGTTTTTCCACCCATTCTGGAAAAAACCGATTACTTTTCTGTTTTGTGATTTTTTGGTAAACATGTGGATAATCTATCACTCCTTAAAAGTCTGCGTTGACTTAATAATTATTTCTTTTCTTGTTTATTTTGTTTATACTGCGCATTATCATTTTACGTGTTTCCCCTCTGAAAAGTTATCGAGTGAATTACAGCATTTTACATTTACAATAAAGTTTATTTCGCAGAAACTTGTGTTTGCGAATTTGTCCATCTTTTATGTGTTCGAGGTACATTCTTTGCTTTTCTGAATGAAACCAAATCAGAAATAGTAGATATTTTACAAAATTCCGCTGTGAGGATAAGAACTCATGTAGTTTTGCTTAGTAGGTACATCAAATCGAAAGTAAATGAAGCACATGCCGTTATCGAACTGTAAAATTCTATTGCATCTCAGTAAACATGTAGGCATATTTTACGTCTTACAGGTCCTTGAACTGACCTTTTAGCCAAAAGGTAATATTAAGATATTTCGTTGTGAATTATTTAAGAAGTCGTAGGAACGAAAAACTGCAGGATGTCGCAGCACTTAGTATTAAAAGTAGAACTGACAGACTAATTTCCGAAAAGTGTATCGTTGCTAAGGGAAAGAATGAGTGGTAAAAGATCCAAAGTTCTCTAAAAAAATCTACAAGTTTTGTGTTTTGTCACACGAGCCGACCTGAACATCTTCCAAAAAGGTTTCTTATTTTTATGTGGTATGGTAATTTGAATAGGTACAAATCACAAATACTAAGGTATCGGGATAAATGAGATCTAGAGTTACTTATAACTAATATATTTTAGTACAGTGGAACCTCCGTTAACGGACACCTCCAAACAACGGCAAGTTTCGCTTAGTACAGAACAGCAGTGATGGGATTAACATTAACAAGAACCTCCTAACAATAGAACCTCTTAACAGCGGTAACTGGATACTGCATTCAGTCTGGATAGAGGCCTAACGGACACTTTATCCCTTGGGGTTTTGGGGAGTTTGTTTAGTTCCTTCGGTATTTCGGTGAGTAAGATGGAGGCAAAACGGCTGCTAAAAGAACTGTACCTCAGGCAGGATGAACACATTATGGCGGGGACAATGGAGTACTAAAGTGAAAAGAAAAGGGGTAAAAGTTTAGTTCGTCGTGTGTCAGTAATTATTTGAGGCGATCTCCAACTCCCATGTATGTTTAAGTTCAGGCGGGCTACTAAATTGTTTTCTAATGGGGTTATAGCATTTATGACAGCTATATAAACCGTACGGCAGTAATCTGCATGCAATATCGAGTTATTACCGATATCTTTGCGGAAAAGCAATTTTTGCGCCAATTAGTATCACTGAACGCTTTCACAATTAAACTACACCGATGATGTTTGCCGCTGTATCTCTCCCAAAAAGGGCTGGAACGAAATCGTAGGTTTCCGGATCAGCCGGCAAACCACGCTTGTAGGATAGCTCACTGTAGGAGAAGGAATTATCATTAATTCCAGACGATGTGTGGTATCCCTCCCTTGAGAAAGGGCTGGGACGGAATCATAGGTTTTCAGGATCAGGAATCATAGGTTTCTCGATCAGCCGTCAAACAACGCTTGTAGGGTAGCTTACTGTAGAAGAAGGAACTCGGACTTATTCCAGACGATGTGTGGTATCCTTTCCTTGTGAAACGGCTGGGACGAAGTTGTAGGTTTATGGTTTAGCCGGCAAACCACGCTTGTAGAATAGCTCACTGTAGAAGAAGGAATTCTCATTAATTCCAGACGATGTGTGGTATCCCTCCCTTGAGAAAGGGCTGGGACGGAATCATAGGTTTTCAGGATCAGGAATCATAGGTTTCTCGATCAGCCGTCAAACAACGCTTGTAGGGTAGCTTACTGTAGAAGAAGGAACTCGGACTTATTCCAGACGATGTGTGGTATCCTTTCCTTGTGAAACGGCTGGGACGAAGTTGTAGGTTTATGGTTTAGCCGGCAAACCACGCTTGTAGGATAGCTCACTGTAGGAGAAGGAATTATCATTAATTCCAGACGATGTGTGGTATCCCTCCCTTGAGAAAGGGCTGGGGCGGAATCATAGGTTTTCAGGATCAGGAATCATAGGTTTCTCGATCAGCCGTCAAACAACGCTTGTAGGGTAGCTTACTGTAGAAGAAGGAACTCGGACTTATTCCAGACGATGTGTGGTATCCTTTCCTTGTGAAACGGCTGGGACGAAGTTGTAGGTTTATGGTTTAGCCGGCAAACCACGCTTGTAGAATAGCTCACTGTAGAAGAAGGAATTCTGATTAATTCTAGACGATGTGTGATATCCCTCCCTTTAGAAAGGGCTGGGAAGGAATCATTGGTTTCCCAATCAGCCATCAAAACGCGCTTGTAGGGTAGCTTACTGTAGAAGAAGGAACTCGGACTTATTCCAGACGATATGTGGTATTCTTTCCTTGTGAAACGGCTGGGACGAAGTTGTAGGTTTATGGTTTAGCCGGCAAACCACGCTTGTAGAATAGCTCATTGTAGAAGAAGGAATTCTGATTAATTCTAGACGATGTGTGATATCCCTCCCTTTAAAAAGGGCTGGGAAGGAATCATTGGTTTCCTGATCAGCCATCAAAACACGCTTGTAGGGTAGCTTACTGTAGAAGAAGGAACTCGGACTTATTCCAGACGATGTGTGGTATCCTTTCCTTGTGAAACGGCTGGGACGAAGTTGTAGGTTTATGGTTTAGCCGGCAAACCACGCTTGTAGAATAGCTCACTGTAGAAGAAGGAATTCTGATTAATTCTAGACGATGTGTGATATCCCTCCCTTTAGAAAGGGCTGGGAAGGAATCATTGGTTTCCCGATCAGCCATCAAAACACGCTTGTAGGGTAGCTTACTGTAGAAGAAGGAACTCGGACTTATTCCAGACGATGTGTGGTATCCTTTCCTTGTGAAACGGCTGGGACGAAGTTGTAGGTTTATGGTTTAGCCGGCAAACCACGCTTGTAGAATAGCTCACTGTAGAAGAAGGAATTCTGATTAATTCTAGACGATGTGTGATATCCCTCCCTTTAAAAAGGGCTGGGAAGGAATCATTGGTTTCCCGATCAGCCATCAAAACGCGCTTGTAGGGTAGCTTACTGTAGAAGAAGGAACTCGGACTTATTCCAGACGATGTGTGGTATCCTTTCCTTGTGAAACGGCTGGGACGAAGTTGTAGGTTTATGGTTTAGCCGGCAAACCACGCTTGTAGAATAGCTCACTGTAGAAGAAGGAATTCTGATTAATTCTAGACGATGTGTGATATCCCTCCCTTTAGAAAGGGCTGGGAAGGAATCATTGGTTTCCCGATCAACCATCAAAACACGCTTGTAGGGTAGCTTACTGTAGAAGAAGGAACTCGGACTTATTCCAGACGATGTGTGGTATCCCTCCCTTCAAAAATGGCTGAAACGAAGATGTACGTTTACGGATCAGCCGGCAAACCACGGTTGTAGGATAGCTCACTGCAGAAGAAGGAATTCTGACTAATTCCAGACAATGTGTGGAAGGAACATCACACATATTTGGAAGAATCCAACGGCCAGCAGATTCATTTTACGTTCGGACGCCCATACAGCGTAAAAGCCACTTGCTAGTGGAAGCAATCGGAACCGCATCCTTCTACTTCGGATCCAGATGCTTTCCCAATGAAGCTACACCAACGATATTTGTCGCTGTAACTTTGCCGTCTTGGTATGAGCGTCACCTATGAGGTAGGTATGTCACGTTGTCTGAATGACAAATGGCGACTGCGTTTTATTTTTATTAATCCGGTGGTATGCATCATTGAATACTCAACACTTCCAGAAAATGTGAAACGCTGGTAATGGACTTGGAAGTTTGACCACCGAGATCCACTACCGGACAAATTTATTGGCGAGTATTATAAAGTCCTAAAATCCCTTGATCCAATCCTAGCCTACGGAGTTAGATCCTAGTGGGTCAGAACAGCTAGTGGGTAAGGATCAATACCATGGGTAAATACGCCAGATCTCTCACCCTGGTTAGAAGGCTCGACAAGGACATGTTTATCCCATTTTTTGACCCAATATGATATATGGGTATTGGAAATAGTCAAAATTGTGTAGTCTGGCCTCTAGAGTGCGGTTAGAGATAGAAAAACTGACAATGTGGGAATGCAGAACGTTCACAACTTTGTCTTAGGAGCGTTCAGTGGGGAGGAAAATTGCATCAAAGTGTGACAAAGACATGCGAGATAGCAATATAGCACTTCTAATGTGAATCCTAAAAGAAGAACCTAAAAAACTGTTTAATCTGGAAGGGGATATAACCCTCAAACCGCTATCCGGCTTACGGTCCTGTCTCAGCCCACACCGAGGCCTGGAAACAAGTAAAGAGGGTTTGGCTGGAATATTACGCCGCTGGCGGCGGAGATGCTTGGATTGTTCCCTGTGGGCTCTGCTCCTGCTTCCGAGCATGCTGGCGCCTAAATATTAACATTCTTCTAAAATTGTTCTGGTTTTCTTTCCTATATGGTACTTTAAGACTTGCTATTTCTAAGGGCTGTGTAAGACTGAAGCTCAGGCATTGCCTTCCTAAAATGCCATACGCTGTAATTGTAAAGTTTAGCAGTTGATCATCCAATTATATTGAAAAATAGGCGGAGTGCAGACACGAACCAGAATGTCTGGCACCAGCTATCATGACTCGTTCAGAGTTGCTCAGATCTCTCGTTTTGCCAATTTATACCCTAAGTGGAATGCTAACGGATTCTCGGCGAGCTAGTCTACATTATTTATACTTCACACAGCTCTTACGTGTTGGAATGTATCTTTATGTGACGAGGATAGGCGCACCTAATAAACTGGTCTCTCAGTGAAAGTGAAGAGTGAATGGTAATGTTTCAGTAGTTAAATAGTATGCATGACGAACTTTTTGAGCAGATAAATTGGAAATTCCTTGGTTCTCCTAAACATTGATGTGTATACTAGAATTCAACAACTGTTGCCAAGCACTAAGAATGCATAATGGAACCATGTCCTTCAACTGTAATGTGTTTTTTCTTTAAATTTCTGAGCTTTATGTTTGACGTATTAGAATGAAGAGGGATGTACCATGTGTCGCCAACGAAAGAAAAGGAAAAAGAACAAAAAAAGTGGGCAACACCCTGATGACTAATTTGCATTTTAGTTCTTAGGAAAAGCTCTTAAAGTACGACGTGCGTGCACTCGCTTATTAAAGTCTGCATGAAATTCTATGGAAACGAAAACTGTTGCATGCTGTTTCCTACAAAACCAGAATAAAAAGACGGACGATATATTTTCCATTCGTGTATTATGTGATTATGTACATTTTATATGCATGTACGTGTGTTAATGAGTCTATAAGTATCTACGTTTTAAAACATTTTTATTTCTCGACATTAGTCACGCTTCAAATTGGATGTCATGCGGAGACTTCTATTTTTGCTCAGGCAGCTACATTTGTGCGTTTGTGTTTACAACGCAAATAAAATGTTCGTTCCTAGGAGAAAAAGAGGGTGGACTTCAAAGAATGGAGACCTTTTTTCTCTGGACATCTACGATAACATAACATCTGCTATAGGTGAATATGACCAAATACATAAACGACGCAGTTTTGTACTTAAGGCGTCATTTGTTATGAAGAATATAGAACACAAGAAAGCTGAAAGTGAGGAAAAACCGCCATTATATGCTTTAAAATTATATGTTGTCTTTCTTTTTGTTTAGGGGGTTTAACGACCACCCTGGGCAAATATAAGGGCTATAAAGGATTATCGTCCCTAATTTGGGGCTGCCGGTTCCAGGAAGAGGAGACAGAGCACTGTGACAATATCACCATCCATGACCAACCAGGAGCCCGAACCGACGCACACTCTGACGCACGGCAAAAGCTTGCTCCATGTCATTTACATCTATATAATTTTAAAATATTTAATACATTATTTTGAAATTATATAGACGTAAAGGATATGATGAATCCTGAAAATGTGGTATGTAAACTTTACAAAACAAGAATTCATCACACCAATTATCAGTGGGAATTATTTTTATCTTAGAATACATGTTGGAGCTATTACGAAAGAAACGAGAACGACCCTACGCAAAGCAATCGTATGATTTAAGTTATGGGCAACAAAGAATGCAGAGCACATTGCAGACATGGAGTAGTCATATAAAAGATCTTGCATGGTACTTATAGCGTTCAGACGAGAGAAAATTTCATTGACCCAGAGGAAATACGAAGTACGCGAAACCTACCTTGGTAAGTCAGTACTTTTTGAAACTTCTTCGATCTTTTGCGACCGCTTGGCACCTCCGTAGCACGCTGCAGATAAGATGATTCAGCTGACTCTGGGGAAGAGCAACTTGCAGAGGAGGGAAAAGGTTGCAATTTGCTGAAAGTTTCTAAGGTGCTAGGTGATGTCTACTTAAACTACACCGCAGGGCATTACAGACGTGTTCAATGGGAATAAGGTTGGGGGCCATCTAGGTAGAGATGAAAGTGGAGTCCCGCAATACTATTGCTCGCTACCCACGATGTGAGCTCGATGAGGTCGTGCGCTATCATCCAGAACGGAAAAACTATGAGCTGTCTGACCGAAGAAAGGTGATCACAATAGCTTGGTGATATCGTATCGGGACCCACTGACGTTTGTGTGCCCTACACAAAAATACAGATCTGTGCCGCCATCGAAGTGGATCCTTTCTCTTCGCTTTACATAACCTTGGAAGAGATGAATAATTTGACACCATACTGACTGGCGTGTGTTCCTGGGGTTCGTCAGATAAGAAGTTGTCGACTATAATAATTTGAGCAGATTTTAGATTAATCACAGATCTTGATGCTTACCACTGTTTGTTCCAGAAGAGGTGTTGGCGCTCCCACTCATATTCTCTTGCCGATTTGCGCAGGCAGTGGCATTTGCCGCAATGGAAAAATTTACAAAAGATTTTCGACTATAAAATTTTCTACACAATAGATAAACGACCATTTTATCATCTATCAAAACACCTGTCACCTTTCTAAGAGCATGTTGGATGTGGCAGCTGGACATAGTGAGGTTTCTTTGAGCATTTACTGCGAAATACAAATTTTCCAGGCAGTAGTTGTCTCCGAACAACATAGAAGTGGTTGTTCGGAGACAACTACTGCCTGGAAAATTTGTATTTCGCAGTAAATGCTCAAAGAAACCTCACTATGTCCAGCTGCCACATCCAACATGCTCTTAGAAAGGTGACAGGTGTTTTGATAGATGATAAAATGGTCGTTTATCTATTGTGTAGAAAATTTTATAGTCGAAAATCTTTTGTAAATTTTTCCATTGCGGCAAATGCCACTGCCTGCGCAAATCGGCAAGAGAATATGAGTGGGAGCGCCAACACCTCTTCTGGAACAAACAGTGGTAAGCATCAAGATCTGTGATTAATCTAAAATCTGCTCAAATTATTATAGTCGACAACTTCTTATCTGACGAACCCCAGGAACACACGCCAGTCAGTATGGTGTCAACCTATTCATCTCTTCCAAGGTTATGTAAAGCGAAGAGAAAGGATCCACTTCGATGGCGGCACAGATCTGTATTTTTGTGTAGGGCACACAAACGTCAGTGGGTCCCGATACGATATCACCAAGCTATTGTGATCACCTTTCTTCGGTCAGACAGCTCATAGTTTTTCCGTTCTGGATGATAGCGCACGACCTCATCGAGCTCACATCGTGAGTAGCGAGCAATAGTATTGCGGGACTCCACTTTCATCTCTACCTAGATGGCCCCCAACCTTATTCCCATTGAACACGTCTGTAATGCCCTGCGGTGTAGTTTAAGTAGACATCACCTAGCACCTTAGAAACTTTCAGCAAATTGCAACCTTTTGCCTCCTCTGCAAGTTGCTCTTTCCCCAGAGTCAGCTGAATCATCTTACATTTCCTTGCTCCCGACAATACTTCTGTAGTTGTAGTTTTACAGTGTGGACTACGATAAAGGCTATAGCAACATCTGTCTTTACAGGCCAGGTTTTTAGCATTCTTCTAGCCCGCTTCTGTAGTTGACCTCGGGCGACAATTTATAGAAAGACAACTTCCAGGCAGTAGTTTTTCCCGGACGACCACTACCGAGCAGTATAGTTGTCCTCAGATAATCACTTATAGATAGTTCTCTAACATTTCCTTGTTCCCGACAATGCTCATGGTGTCGACTTACCTCAGTTTCATAATTAACATGAATGATCACAATATCTGTCATTTCAAGCCAGGTTTTCAGAATTCTACTGGCCTTATTACGCTTTCCGATAGTCAAGTGTCACCGCTGTTCATAATCTCAGTGCAGCGTTCATAAACAAGTACCGCTAATTTACACCTTAGCACATTGTGTGCTCCGAAGACCAGGTTCCCCTCGTACACCTTCCTTACACGCGTGTAGATCATAACAATGTAGAAGATGAAATTTGCATGTCGTTGGGTTTTGTAGAAACCCTTTGCTATTCTTATTTGAGAATATTTGTGTAATCACTCGCAAATCGTTATCTATTGATTTGTCATTGTTTCTTTGACTATTCTTTGAAAGGAGAAGCAATAGTAATTAGAGTGAAAAGGCGTTGCACAGCTAATAACAGCAATTCCGTTTGCTCGACCTTGCATATAATTCGCATTAAAATTAGTGAATTATGTTAAAAACGGGTGTTTAGAATTAGTAATTATGTCAAACTTTTACACATGATGTGTATTTTTTACTCATCATGTGTAAAAGTTTGTTTCATTGTTTTTTATACTAACCGAGAACTACTAAGCAAGTTTGTATCATCGTTCTTCATGCTAACCGACAACTACAACCTGAGTTCATATCATCGTTTTCCAGGCTAGCTGAAAACTACTTTTTGAGTATGTGTCATCTTTCTTTATTCTAACCGACAGTACTAATTGAGTTTATTTTATCATTATTCATACTAACCGGTAACTACTATTAGTTTTTGCCATCGTTATTCATGCTAACCGGAACTACTGTTTGAGTTTGTATCACCGTTCTTCAGGCTAACCGACAACTACTATTAAAGTTTATATCGTCGCCCCAGTGGCGCAGTGGTATAAGCGATGGCTTCTGATCGTTCGTCCGAGATGGGTGCGGGTTTGAATCCTGGTGAGACATGGATGTTGTACACTGCCGGACAATTGCTAAGGACGGATGACAATAACAACGATAGCAACCATAAAATGGAAGGCAGGAAAATGTAGAAATTAGCATAAGTGCGGGATACAGTAAGACGTGTTGTGCGTATGCAAATTTTAGATTGCCGAACTTGTTCGTGACATCATAGCGCTGATAAGAGATATAAAGGATTTGACGCGTATTGACCGTTGTTGTTCAAACGCAAAGTTGAAAGGGAAAGAATCAATTGACGAATTTGCAATTTGCAGTGTGTCTTCCCGACATCACTCTAGATGATTTTACGCGTGGCCGTATTATTGGCAAGATTGAAGAAAGGCGAAAAAATAACAGATGTTGCCAGGGAGTTCAACGTCAGCCACAGTGTTGTTTCAAGGCTTTGGAAATCATTTCAAACAAATGGAGAGTGTAGCAAACGTCACGGGGGAGGTCGTGTTCGCAGTACGACACCTGCAGAAGATCGGTACATAGTGCTATCAACAAAAAAACATCGGCGCAGCACAGCTAGTGAGGTAGCAAATCAGTTTATGGCTGCTACTGGCAAGCGGATCTCCCAAAAGACTGTCGCCAGACGTTTGCGTGAAGGAGGACTATACGCCCGCCGTCCTGTTGTGTGCATCCCATTGTCCAGACATCACGTACCGCCCGTTTGCAATGGTGCCATCAACATCGCAATTGGATTGATAACGACTGGTCTGCTGTCCTCTTCTCAGATGAGAGTAGATACAGTCTACCGTCTGATTGTTGACGACAACTGATCTGGCGTGATACTGGTACTGCATATTGTCTAGCAAACATACAGGAAAGGGACCGATATCCGACATGTAGGGTAATGGTATGGGCTGGCATCATGATCAATGGCCGTACGTCCCTCTATGTGCTTCCAACTGGGACTATGACTGGCCAACGATACACGAATGATGTTCTGCTACCTCATGTTCGCATGTTCCGTGGTGCTGTCGGTGATAGATTCATTTTCATGGACGACAACGCAACATGTCATCGAACAGTCGCTGTCCAAGAGTGTCTTGAGAGCGAGGATATTCAACGCCTCGTATGGCCAGCACGTTCTCCAGATCTGAATCCCATTGAAAATGTGTGGGATGCTTTGGGAGGAGTCTTGCTGGTCGCCAATGCTCTCCAATAAACAAGGACACCCTCATCCGTGCACTGACAGAGGAATGGGAAAAATTACCCCAACAGCTGCTTGATAATGTTGTGCAAAGCATGACACGACGTGTGGAATCTTGCATCGCTCTCCATGGTGGCCATATCCCGTATTGACATCTTACGCCGGAACGCCTGCGGACGGTAATTGCATTTTTTTCACGTTTACGTATTCTGCACAAAATGGCCTGTTTGTCCCTTGAACACGTTCAAAGGCCTTCTGGATTTCAGAGCACAATAAATTGTCTTTCTTGTAATGTCCTAGCATTCTGACATTATTTTATTTCACTTGGCATCCAACCACACTTACTTTTTTATGCGCTATATTGCCGTTTATGATCCGTTCTTAGCAATTGTCCAGCAGTGTATTTGTCTTACGGCGCTGGCTCTGTCCCTTCCCTGGAATCAGGGGGGCCTAAATTAGGGACGGGCTACTACTTCTAGACCACTGAATTGCTCGAAATGGTTGCTAAAGTTCCAATAAGAAATAGTCGTAGTGCGAAAAATATGAACAATGCTTCTTACATATTTTTATCTATTTGTATAGCGGATAAGATTATATTTGTATATCGCATAGGATTCTATTTCTATAGCACATAGGATTTGGAGGATTTTCACTTTGGATTCAGGTGAGTTTTACACACCTGTATGTCTTGACTTTATCCTTCTTCCTCCCTCCCCTTTTATCCTGTACTGTTTTTTTATTCCTACTGTAATATTTTTTGTTTCTTTTAATATTCGTCCGTTAACATTATAAAGTCATAACCGGCATGCATTATGACACCAGATGGGAACAACAGGTGACAGCCTACAACAAAGATATATCACAGGGCAACCCAAATCAAAGCTGTGTCTAAATGTCCTTTATCCCAGATGAACCAATGTAATGGGCAACGGATCTTTTTTTCTTTTTTTTTTTTTTTTTTTTTTTGGAGGTTTAACGACCACCGTGAGCAACTCAATGGGCTATAAGCAGTCGCCCGTTCCTAATTTAGGGTCACCGGTTTCATGGAAGGGAGAGAGCCAGTGCCGTAAGACAAACACAACACCCATGCCTGACCGGGATTCGAACCCGGACCCCTTACGGACGAATGATCAGAGGCCAACGCCTTAGACCACTGCGCCACAGGGGCGGCGCAACGGATCTAAGATGAACGTTTCGAAAAGACTGTAACATCTCTAGCAAACTGCACACAAATTCACCTTACCAATTTATGGACAAATAAATAAGTAAATATCATACAGCCAATATAAAGCAAATGAAATGGTGAGTCGAAATAAAAAGAAAGAATAACAGGAAACAAAGGAGAAAAATTCCAATTAGGATTTCATGAAGCAGCAGTCCAATATAAACTTCGTGACAGCCTTTAATGTACCTTCGATTAATGATTTAGGTGAAAGTATACGAACAGCAGAATATTAAAGGAACAAAAGTGACCACTTTTAACACCTTTAATGCTTAAAATGTGATTAGTTTTAAAGTCAGTTAAAAACGGCGAGGCCATTTTAAACCTTTCTCTATAAAAATGGTTCATTTAAGAACAAATCAATTTGCAAAAGAAAATTGCAAATCAGCGCCGCCTTCTCCACAAAAGCCCACCACTTTAAAGATGGTAGCTTTTTTTACACTGGCCACAAAAAGTTAGGGATATTGCATAAAATGAAGGATGTTAGGGATATTGCATAAATGAAAGAGTCACAACGGCCACAATGATCTTGTTCTGGTACGCAGAGGCATTCATGTTGCTTTGACAAACTTACAAATAAGCACGCCCATTAAAACACACTCCTACGCAGACTAGAACTGACTGGTGCTAGTAAAGGTGGGCGGACTGCACATAGTGTGGTTGCTTTCCTGTGCTGGATCTCCTCCACACTCGTCCTCATCGAGTATCAAGTCAAAGAGAGAAACGGGATTCGTCTGTGAAAAGTACATGGTGCCACTCTGTATTCCATGCCATTACTGTTGGACCAAGGCACACTTTTGACGACGTTGAGCTGGTGTCAATGGTATATATCTCAACGGCCTCCTTGCTCTGAGTCCGTACTCGTGTAGACGGTTTCGTACCGTTTGAGTACACTCTGTGATACCAAAAGCATCTCGAAGTGATTTATGGAGTTGGCTACTGGTGATATTAGGCATTATCTGAACATTTACTGTCAGGTAGCGTTTTTACCTCCTAGTGGTTATCCTCGGGCGACCTCTCCTGGGTCGATCTGCAATATTTCCATACCATAGAAATATTGTGGGTAACCGACTTACTACACTTTGCAAAACTCTTAAAGCAGCAGCCACATCGACATGCGTACATCTTCCTGTAATGTGACGACAGCTCTATTTCTGATGTCAATGTTTAAACGTCGTCTGAACATCATTTCAGGTTAATCCCGTACTAAATGCAATAAATACATTCAGCAAACCTCTGGACCAAGGGTTGAAATAACCCATTTTTCACTTCTCCCAGACATATCGCCTGCTGGTGGCTTTCATTCTTGGCTTCCATTACCCAAAGTATCGGATCTAGCACGCCATGTGCTGTGTTGTTATTATGCTAATTTATATATGACGTAGCTACCCCATGCTGATAACCGATCTCCAGTAGTCACTAAATTTGCATAACACCACGTTTTTCTTTGGAAACCGTAATATGCCTAACTTTTTAGGACCATCTCAGACATTTCTTTTGCGTAGTCACTGAGACATATCAGACTTGAAATATATAATTTTACTGTTACAAAGTTTATCATCACATTTCTCAAGTTCCATCAGTTATAAGTACAGATTATCTTCTCTTTTATCTAATGAAGTTTACTTTTGTAACAGATAGGAGTCTTGGTTATAATATGAACTACAACTAATGCGAGTAGTCAACAATGAAATGAGTTCGACGAATAGCAGAAAAATCTAGACGAGCACTTGGTTCAAGAAGTAGGAAATGTGAAGGTTGATATTTACAATTCTTCTGATCAGAAAAGAGTTTGAAGCAACGACGAAGAAATCTGAGTATACTTCCCACATTGAAAATTAATTCAATTAAGCTGTATTTGCACAAATAGTATTCAATAAAATTTGAAATACTGAAAACTGCGAGTATTACCGCTTTTCCCGGACATTGAGAAGTTAAAAAAAACACAGTGGATATTTAAGCTTTATATGTGAATATTCAATTTTTATATAATTAAGCATCATATACATATACACGGTTGAGTCACATTATTGTGACCACGAGGTAATATCCATAGTGACCACCGTGTGCAGCGCGGACAGCAGCTAAACGGGCTGGGAGTGACTCAATAAGGTGCTGGAAGGTGTTCACAGGTATGTGGAGTCATGCTGACTAAAGTGCATCTCACAGCTGCTGGAAGGTGAGTGGTGGAGGATACATAGAGCGAACAACACGATCAAGGTGGTCCCACAGATGCTCAATTGCGTTTAAGTCTGGAGAATTAGGGGGCCAGGGAAGTACTTTTAAGTCTTCATCGTGCTCTTCCAACCACTCTCGGACATTATAATCTGGGTGACACGTCGCATTGTCGTTCTGAAAGATCCCATCCACCCCAGGGAAAACAATAAGCATTTATGGGTGTACGTGGTCTACAAGGATGGATTCATAACGAATTCGGTCCATAGTGCCTTCCACAGGTATGAGTGGACCCATGGAATGCCACGAAAGCATTCTCCAGACAATAAAGCTGCCACCGCCAGCTTGAGTTCTTCCAGCAATGGTTGATGAACGTTTGTTCCCCGATGTTTCTCGCCTTAAACGGTGACTCATTGGAGAAGGCAATCCTTTGCCAATCAGGGGAAGTCCAATTCCTATACTGCCGTGCAAATGCAAGCCTATTCTGCGGATGCACCTTCGTTAGCATAGGTGCAGTGACCATCCAACTGCATTGGAGCACCATACGCAGCGCAGGGTTCGCTGAACTGTCGTTTTAGACACACTTTAGAAATATATAAATTTTAAAGTGTGTCTAAAACGACAGTTCAGCGCCCACTGGTTCATTCGGCCAGTGAGTTGCTCGACTGTAGCGTGTCGATTGGCCCTCACGCGCCTTCGAAACCGATGTTCACCTCTCACATCAGTGGCACGTGGTACTCCGCAGTCTCTATGTTGCTTATTCACAATATCGCCATTTCTCCAATCACGATTCCTTTTTAATCACAGCAGCATGCGAGCAGTTCCCAAACTGCGATGTTTCAGAAATACCAAACTGCGATGTTTCGAAAGTCGGGATGATTATCGGCTTTCGAAATACTGCGATGTTTCAGTATTCCGAAAGCCGAGAATCATCCCTTTTTGCAAATCTGAGAAATCGCTCCTTTTATCCAAGACAGCAACGAGTGATATGTTTTCAGAATGCCTACAGCACACCTTACATACCCTCCAATCCAGCTCACGACACATGCCATCTTTTATTGGCTACGCGCTGTTGACGTCAAAAGTAGGAGGTGGTCACAATAATGTGACTTGACTGCGTACATAAAGTATACTGGTGGCCTGCATTCTTGAAATGCTGTACCTCAAAGTTTTTAAATTAACAAGGGGTATTCAGTATGTATGAAACCTAGCATATAGGTATTTGCATATGCATTCTGTTAATGATATATAATTATTTTTCAATGAAGTTCACTTTGCGCTTCTTTGTGCAGCTGTTTATTTGTCGATTGTAAAAGATTTAACTATGACTAGAAAACAGGCTGCCGTAGCTTCAAATCCTTTCGACTTTCTTTTTTTTTTTGATTGGAGATTTAACGACCACCGTGAGCAACTCAATGGGCTATAAGCAGTCGCTCGTCCCTAATTTATGGTCACTGGTTCCAGGGAAGGGAGAGAGCCAGTGCCGTAAGACAAACACAACATCCATGCCAGACCGGGATTTGAACCCGGGCCCCTTACGGACGAATGATCAGAGACCAGCGCCTTAGACCACTGCGCCACCGGGGCGGCCTTTAGACTTTAAAGCCAGTTCCATGTTATTTGGAGACGATGATGAATTCGGAAAGTTGTAGTATCACGAAGAAACGTTATAGACTATAGAAAACGATCCTGAAGGCTTAGATCCTTCTTTTCCTAAAGATTCAACCATACCCACTACTTCATAACTTACTGGACGGAGATATCAACTTACTAATTATAGTAATTATTATTCATTGGCTAAATCATCGTTCTTTGCCTTCTAAAAGATGATGCAATGCAGTAAAACCTAACTAATCCGATTTTACTAATTAGGAATTCTCAATAATTTGGACCCTTCTGTTTGTTTTTTTCTCTTTTTAATAAGTCGTGCACTGTGCTGTGACAAAATTTCCAGAAACGTCCGTTAAGGTAAGCGCGAACGGCATTCCGCCGAAAATCTGTTGAATGAAGTTCAAATGTTAACTTTCTGCAGTACATGGAAACAGATTCTTCACGATTAACAAATAGTTTGTTACCCTGGGAGAACAGATGATGAAGACTATGAAGAGAATTTGGAGTTGCCAGTATGAAAGACGTAATAAGAGACTGGTTGGTTTTAGATAAGGGAGAAACAGGCTACCACACATTTGCT
Source organism: Macrothele yani (assembly GCA_039090855.1). NCBI lineage: Eukaryota > Metazoa > Arthropoda > Arachnida > Araneae > Macrothelidae > Macrothele > Macrothele yani. The sequence continues at coordinate 85,068,143 of CM076998.1, read as the reverse complement.
AAGGAATTTAATGACTAGGGAATTAACTGACTAAGGGTTTGCTAATCAGGTGCAAAGTCAGGAAGTCAGGTAGAGAAACGACGACACGAAAGTGAAGAAAAAGATGTCGAAAGAAATCCTTCTAGACCAAATTTTTCACAGATACAACCAGTGGCGCACCCAGGAATTCTTGTTGGAGGGGGCTGTATATATATAGTATACGTACACAATGTGTGTACATATATATAGTGTACGTCTATAGTTTATATACGGTTACGACATACGCCGCTCTTAATCTCTTTAGGACTTTGGAAAACAGACACCATGCAATAGAAGACACTATGTCAGACACTTTGTAATTTTTTTGAACATGTTAATATTTTTGAATGTTTAATTCATGACAAATTTGGGAAGAAGACACTATGCAATTTTTTGAATATGTAAAGTAATATTTTTCAAATGTTTAATTTGTAAGGTACGTCTCTCTTAATCTCTTTGGGGTTTATGGAAGAAGACACTATGTAATTCTTTGAATATGTAAAGTAATATTTTTGAATGTTTAATTTGTAAAGTACGTCGCTCTTAATTTCTTTGGGGTTTATGGAAGAAGACCTCGTGTAATAGAAAAGACTATGTAATTTTTTGAACGTGTAAAATAATATTTTTTAATGTTTAATTTGTGACGTTCGTCACTCTTAATCTTTTTGGGGATTTGTGAAAAAGACCCCGTGTAATAGAAGATACTATGTCGGACACTATATAATTTTTTGAACATGCAAAATAATATTTTTGAATGTTTAATTTGTGACGAATTTCGGAAGAAGACACTATGTAATTTTTTGAATACGTAAAATAATATTTTGAATGTTTAATTTGTGACGTACGTCGTTCTTAATATCCTTGGAAGGGGCTTAAGACCCCAAAGTCTCCTCCGTGGGTGCGCCAATGCTATGCAATATTATGCTATGCGACGTATCTGACGTACGTCGTTCCTAATATCCTTGGAGGGGGCTTAAGCCCCCAAAGCCCCCTCCGTGGATGCGCCAATGGATACAACAGCATTTCAATACTCTCATTAACCTCGTTCGTTGACATTTACCCGGTATTCGGAAACTACTACCTGACTTCGAGAGAAATGTGTTAACAAGTGATCTAGAGGCAACATCAGAAACACACAAAGACAGCGGCGCATTTCGAGTTGATCCAAGGAAGCCACGGGCCCCTCGAAAGTGTTTATTTTTTATTTATTTTTATTTTTTGGCTAAAATGTGACTTACATCAGAAAAAAATGCCTTAATTTAATAAAAATGTATCAACTTACATTAGAAGAAATGCCTTTATTTTTATTCTGTTTTTTCGTTAACTTTCAGTTTCGGAAGAGCCATTAGATTTATTGCCCATCAACAGAGTTTGCCTATGAAACGTTTTTGTGCTTTCAGTGGTAAGGAAAGTGCTATATTTGTCGGCATAGCCTTCAACAATTCTTCTGCTTTCCAGATCAATGCTTTTACAATGAAGTATAATAAAAAATACTTCTACAATTCGGACTTTTCGGTATTTCGAATTGGGTACTTCCGCATTTATCCTACGTTAGTGAAGATAAAATTACAGATCACATGCGTGCGCTGGTCGCTTCATACTCATACGTAGAACGTGTTGAAGGTTATCCGTAAGTTGATCATCACTGAAATGAAAGTAAAAGAAAAGGGCTGCCCTAAGTTTTAAAAATAAAAAATTACTACACCATAGCGTTTTCTCGACATGATATTTTCAACCTTCTGCTCTGATTTCGAAATTTATCATAAAAATCGCAAAAATGCGCTTGAAATTAATGAATAAATGAATAAAAAATAGTATTCTTACAGGGTAGAAGAGTATCTTTCATTTAAATTTGACTCTTTCAGAGATTTTCATGCTCCTTTCATTTCTCCTATCAATGGCTTTGAAAACCCCATACAAATCTAATTTTTTTGTAATCATCAACAGCTTCTTTTAGTTTGTTATTGTTTTAGAATCACCCAATTTTCATCATTGAAGGCTTTTATTTTCACATTAAGAACGAGAGAGGAAAAGAAAGATGGAGCCTTTCACCTGAAACGCTGTTTTTTGTTTAAGGAACTGCTTAACGTTTATCAATTTAAGTTACTCAAATAGCGAAGAGATTATTGTTTTTCCTTAAGTGTCAAAGTATGGAAGAAAGAAACTCACAGGAATCGTGCTTCATTATTAAACCTTCAGAAAACATTTGGCTTGCATAAATCAAAAGAAAGTTATCTTGCGTGATTTCGCTACAAATTACAAAGCTTGAACTCCTATTCATCATTTTGAGCTAGTTGTTTGGGGCACCAACAGTGCTTTTTATTTTCAACTGCCATCGACGAGAAATGTTTTCATCGCTAATTGTTATGTCTCTACTAAGGAAAAGTTTCTTCATCTAATAACTTTTATTTCCTGATTTTTCAAATTTTATGCAAGATTTAATACATAACACAATGTTGCGTACTTGCCGAGATGATTAAATTTGACAAATTAGAAAAACGTTTAATTCCAAAGCGGAATGAGATGTATTGAAGTGATATTTTCAGATATTTAGTTAATATCACCTAACTCATCCTATACACGATAACCGAAGCGTTGGACGAGCTTTATGATGTCACAAGAGTTAGAACATATGTTATTAATCGTGACGTATCTCTTTTAACTTGGCTGTAAGTCAAGTCATGAAACCGGGTGCCATGATTTGTCAGAACAACTGGTACTCTGATTGGTCGTTTTCCCCTCTACCGTGAATCTCAGCTTTTCATTAGGAGACTATTCCATACGTTATTAAACGCTGTTCAATGTGTGTTGTATTTTCAAACAACCGAATCTTTGCACTTGCATTTTCAGAAATGTTAATAATAAAAAGGGAGTGAGACAAGGTGGCACCATATCTCCCAAGCTCTTTAATGCCACATTGGAGAATGTCTTTTAATCAGTGAACTGGGAAAACAAGGGGATAAAGATTAATGGAGATTATCTAACTCACCTTCGTTTTGCTGATGACGTAGTCATTTTTGCAACTACCCCTTCAGAGCTGCAGAATATGATCCAGGAACTTGCTGACAAGAGTAAAGAAGTGGGATTAAAAATGAACTTTCAGAAGACAAAAGTGATGTACAATGCTTTTACAAGATATGAAGATTTATCGATTGATGGAGAAAAGCTGGAAATAACAGTTTATCTTCGACAGCAGATATCAAGTGAGGGTCACATTGATGAAGAAATTAATCCGCGTATAAAATTTGCCTGGGAGTTTTTGGAAGAAACAGCATAATTTTCAAGAGCAATATGCCATTATGTCTTAAAAGAAAAGTGTTTGATCAATGCATTAATCCAGTGCTTACTTACGTATGGTGCAGAGACGTGGACTTAACTGAAAGAGACATACAAAGGCTGCAGACAACTCGAAGAAGCATGGAGAAGTGCATGCTTCGCGTAACCAGGAGAGATAAGAAGAGGAACTCGTGGATCCGAAAAATGACAAGAGTGGAGGACATCATGTTCAGAGTTAAATCCCTAAAATGGCCAGAAGGACAGACCATCGATGGACAGCAGAAATTTTAGATAGGATTTCAAGGGACAGGAAAAGACCCAGAAGAAGACCACATGAGAGATGGGTGGATGAAATTCGAAAGTATGCGGGAGTAACATGGAGGAGATTGGCACAAGGCAGATCGTTGTAGAAGAAACTTGGGGAGACCTTCATCCAGCAGTGGATTGATAATGGTTGACAATGATGATGATGATTTCCATGTTCATCAAAACCTTTTAAGATCTTTTTAGCTAATCGGACATTGAATTCAGCTTGGGTATTTTCCCTTTGCTCTTCTGTTATTTGGTTAACAGGAAAAGATGAGCAAAACAAAAAAAATGCTTCACTGGTTAATTCATTTCTATATGTTATTCAGTCCAACTTACAAAACATTTTGCCCTGAAATTCTGGTATACCAATGAATTCGAGATAACAATTAACGCTCAAGGAGAATTTGCTCGATCAGCAGAGGTAATGCTGACGAATGCAGACGTTTAATAAGCATGACTATTCCCTTAGGCAATTGAAATCCGAAATGATTAATAAAAACCCAAAATCATATCCAACTTTGCAAACGGTGATATGCTGTCTACGAAGAGACAATACGGCTCACCTTTTTCGCTTATGCTATGATTTGCTTTCACAAAGTGTGAAAATACAAATAAAAATAAGAAAATATTGTAAATTCCTAACTCTCTTCGATCTGAAAGGATTTTTCAATCCGTTTTTGGGACACGCAGGAACTGAAAAATGGGACGAGAGATTTGATCACCTAAGTGAAAAATTGAGCAAATGGGAAACGCGTGATACACATGAGCGAAATTCCGTCAGCTCATGTATAATTGTAATTACTCATGTAAATATATAATTATTTTAGAACCTACTCTAGCCTCCCGGTGGTCGAGTGGTCAGAAGGCTTGATTCCTGGATGCGCATGTCCTAGGTGCTAGTCTTCTCCCTCAGTGAAATCTGCTTGTCCTACAGTGTTAATGCTCTTCCTTCATGGAATAAGCTTGTCTTACACTGCTAGTCTTCCCTTTCTGTGGAACCTTTTTTCCAAACTGCTAGTCAACTTCTGATTTAAATCGTGCTAGTCCTGTTCCTCCCTGGGAATCTTGTCTTATCGTGCTACAAGTACTCATTTGTGAACCAGCTCGTCCAGCGATGATAACCTTCTCTCTCTGTAGAACTAGAATATTTAAATCAGAGACGGGCGACTAATTAAAGTCCTACTCTCTCACAGTGTTCGTTTAGTCACGAAATAGAAACGAGAAAAAATTTATGATAAGAGCACCAGATACTCCGAAAAATGCAAATATGTACAGATAGATATACCATTTGCCGTGAAAGTAGCTCATAAGAAGGCAGAAAATCCTTGGTCATATTTCAATACATTTAATTCAAGAAGACATTTTCCAGGATACGTACCAGACACAGAAATTTCAAAACGAAATAAAGTGAATGCTAATGTCATGTAAAACCAGCATTATAGTGACATGCTTCACTACTACGCCCAAATTAGAAAACAAAATCAAGGAGGTTTTTTTGGACCAGGGAACATGAATTAAGGAAAAAATATTAATTCTCAACACGGAGATAAATTTCGCTTTCTAATCTTAAAAAGTAAAACTGTTCAAATAGAATTCATTTTTCCATGATTTGAAGCGTGGTTTCCCGCGAAAATGTAATCAAATGTTAAACTTCAAAGTTTCAATGTTGCACGAATGATGAGTTGGTGAAGCGAATAATAAAGCAATTTTTCAGCTGCTCGCAAAATGGTTGTCGCGCGATGGAGAATCTTGAAGCGCGGTTATGTAATGCGGAAGACAGAACAAATTATGTGAAAAGTCGTAATGGAGGTACTAGTAAACACTCGAACAGAACTGCCGCTTTCTCCTTGTAGTAAGAATACAGGAGATCACTGAGTGTGGGATTGTAAACCAGTACGATTGATCTTATTTAGCACAATGAAGATGGTATCTCTCCGCTTTCGGAATGCGACCTGCGTTATAGCGTCCACAGGGAAGACGATGACGTTACATGAGCGAAATCTGTTGCAGAAGTGTGTTTGAAAAGACATGCTCAAAATAAGGAGATTCCCTGCATTTCAGATATCAAGTAAAGTTACTCATTTTTTGTCAAAAGATATTCCTGGAAATGCATTAAATCCGGAGAAATATTAATTCGAGAAATGCGTACGCACATGAATGAATTATTCGTAGGGTCAAAGGTTTGATTACTGCAATTTCGTAATTTCGTGGAGATTTTCAATCAGAGAAACGCTCTGTCCCTCTTTCTCCTTGTCGTCATTCGCTCCTTTTACGTTGAATAACGAAGGAGTCTCTGCAGGAGACAGGACCGCGGAGCTCAAATTAGCTCATCTCATATTTATTGTTAATTTGTTTCCTCTGCGACATCACAGTCTTCTTCGACTGCTGGCCAATTAAACTGTTCTGGATCTCGGAGAGCCCTTCCTTCGAGAAATAATTTGAAGGGGATCATTGTTCTGTTCCAATAATGGGGGATCGTCGTGTACCTCAAGCTCCTGCAGCGGACAAGACTAATTACCCTAAGAGCAGGAAAAAGTCCCGGCTGTGTCAATTAATTTCGAATGGGACTGTGCTTGCGGTTGACTGCGTTCTATTACTCTCTTCATGACAAGCAAGGTGACACAGTGAGCAAGGCACTTAGGCGGCCATCTTCTTGCCTCCTTCCTCGTATCACGGTTTGCGAACAATTTTCCTCGATACACTGTCAACCACTCCTTTTATTATTAATATTTTTAAATTTCAGGTTGTTTTTACGCAACTAGTACAATAAATAAATCCTCAAGCAGACAATGAAAATGCATTATTTTGAAATATTTTCAATCCTTTTTAAAAGCAAAAGCAATACTACAAAATCTGAAAGCAAAACTACCACACAGATTTATTCTCAGACATCTACTAAAACGGAAGGATTTGTATGCCTGATAAAATATCATTTTTCTGAAAGTATTTCTGGGTAGAAAACTGTTTAAGGTGGCTCCACCTGGAATCTCTGCCTTATGTTTCCAATGGTAAAACTTCTGTAGGCATTTTCTTCTCAATTAATGTATTTCCAAGGATGAAAATTTGCACATCGATAAAACTAACTTTAAGTTATATACTTACTACTTGCTGGAACATAATCATAACTAAGCAATCCAACAATTGTTTGTTTACTGACAAACAGTTGTTTTTGTTCTGTTATGCTTCCCAAAAATCAAACAATTTTTGAGAAGCATAACAGAACGGAAAAAATGGCACGAAATAACGCAGAGTTGAATTTTCAACTGCAGGAAATTAATGCAATATGTTACAAAACAAATCGCACGCCAACTGACAGTACCGTATTTAACGTTAAAATGAAAGTTAACAGAAAACATGATGGAACATTTTTGACCAAAAATGTGAACATGAAGGATGTTCGTGGCGAACTGATGCCAAAAACTGCAAGTCAGCCAAGATAGTGGTAAGAACGTTAGAAGTAAAAGTATTGGAAAGTTATGAGTTTGCGTTCATGTTTGGCTATTTGGGATAGAAATTGTCCAGGAAAAATTACCTTTTTGAAGCATTTTCTGTTCGAATGTATGTACTGATATTAAGTGGCTTTCCCATATTCACCAAACTAAAAATAACTTATTGAAAAGTTCCTATTTTGAATAATTTGAAACATTAAAGGAAATGTGATGGCTCTGATATCTTCAGAAATTGATATTTTATCAGGCATAGAGTTTGGAATGGCGAGAATTCCTTCAAAATTTCGTTCTGTAATGTTACAAAATATAATGACAAAATCTGCAAGCATAACCTTTTTAAACATATCAAGAATGGGGGTGTATAAATCTTCAGCTGGGAAAGACACGAGGAATTCTTTATAAAAATTGAAGTATTCTTGCCAATGATAGGAAGTTTATTGACTGCACTAATAGTATTTGCAAAAATTAATATAAATTTCCCCAGCATTAGAAATATTCGAATATGTAAAAAGGCTTTTCGAATTTCGGCGTTATATTTGGCACCACTTTTAAAAGTTAAATTGCATTACAAACACATGATATTTACTTATTCTGAAAGGTAAGATATTTGCATATTCTACATAACAGGAGTTTGGCATGATTGGTTCAGTTGGGTTCATTTGGCATAGGTTTAAAACTAGGAGAAAGTATAGTTCATGTTTCTCATCTAATGCTGTTTTTCTTTTCCAAGGAGAAAAACGTGAAGCAAACATAAAATCAAAATGATCTTACTGTGTACACTGAGAATTCCGTAAAAAGTCGATTGTGTCAGTATTAATTTTCAAAGTTTCGATGTGGGAATTATTTACTCGCTGGTGAACCACGCACGGGAAGACCCGTTGAAGTTGACAACGCCTCCCAATTCCAGGCTTCAATAGATAGCAACCCACACGATACGACCCGAGCAATTGCGCAGATACTGCAGACATCAAAACACATCGTGGCTTTGCATTTGGCAAAGCTTAGACATGTGAATCACTTCGATGCTTGAGTGCCGCACGATTTGAATGAGAAAACGTTCTCAACCATATGTATGATTGCGATTCACTTCTAAAATGGAATGAAAACGACCCATTTCTGAAACGAATAGTAATGGACGACAAGAAACAGATTGTGTACACTAATGAGGACCGGAAAGGTTCGTGGAGCATGCCGGATGAGTCGCATTAACTACTTCAAAGTCCAGACTGCATCCCAAGAAGGGAATGCTCTGTGTGTGTGGGGTAGAACTAGAAAGAAATCTTGCACCGCAAACTGTTACCGAGCAACCAAACGATCAATTCCGATAGGCACTGTTCTAATTGGACCAGCTGAAGTCCGTACTTTATGACAAATGTCCAGAAATGGTTAACTGGAAGGGTGATGTAGCTTGGCTGGGATCTCCAGTCTCAGCCTACTTATTCACCTGAACTTGCACCTTCTGTTTTCCATTTCTTCCGATCTCTGCGGATATCACTCAACTGAAAGAATTTCGCTTCTTTGTAAGCCTGCAAGAGTCATCTTGATCCATTCTTTGCTGCAAAACTTGGAACATTCTGGACTGATGCAATCTTCAAGCTACCTGATAGATGGCGAGAAATACTGAAAAATATTAGTGTCTGTGCTATTAATACTAAATAAAGTGGTAATCGTATGTAAAAGTTTTGCCTTTCCCCTTTGTCTACAAATAAGGAAATACTTATCACACAACCCAAAAGATTTGTGCACAAATGGGTTGGGAAGCTTTCGTCCCAAATTACTTAAAGAGTTTCCTACTAAAACATTCAGCCGCCTCGGTGGCGCAGTGGTCTAAGGCGTTGGCCTCTGATCGTTCGTCCGTAAGGGGTCCGGGTTCGAATCCCGGTGAGGCATGGATGTTGTGTTTGTCTTACGGCACTGGCTCTCTCCCTTCCCTGGAACCAGTGACCCTAAATTAGGGACGGGCGACTGCTTATAGCCCCTTGAGTTGCTCACGGTGGTCGTTAAACCTCCAATCAAAAAAAAAAAAAAAACATTCAAGGTAGCAGCAAAGTTTTCGCTAATTAAAATTAAAACTATTAAAAAGGTTGTATGATATAAAATGAAACGACTAAAAAAGCTGTACAGAAAACACCTGTTTCAGACGAAACTTGCATCAAACCGAAACCTGCCTAAAACGGAACATTATGTACCATTAAATTTGTCCAAAACAGAATATGCGTAACGCGGAACTCGCAAAAGGGTAAATGAACCTTGTAACAACGGAATATTCCTGGATGTTCCCGCGCCGTCAAGTGTTTTAGTTGTATACAAAACATTGCACGATAAAATGCAGTGAATTCACGCGAGGAAAATGTGCTTGAGAATGAAGAAAACGTAATTAAACGGAGAAAGATTGCTTATGTGTTGTTTACACAAACATATACACTGTAGCACATCCAGTGTTTGTCTTCTTTTCAAGCACGTAGCGCGACTCTAGCTCACATGACCAGCGTTGCTCTCTTTGCTGAAAGCAAAGTCTTTGCAGCTGCCTGTTTCGTACGACGTTCAACGAGACGCTGTGATTTAATTCCCTAACAATAATTCATTGAGATGATCATTGTCTTTGCATGTTACGAGTTGCTTTCGTTCGTGAGCCACTTTTCATGGCGCCAAAGAAGAATGTCCTCGATTTGTTCAAGCTATTGAATTGTACAAAAAGAAAGGGTATCTGTCAAACATTTGGTAGAAAATTTCAATGCTGGAAAAACACAAAGGTAAACACTTTAAAGCTGAAAGACGAGATAACAGAGAAGGGTCGTAAAGATAACATCCCAACGAAGAAATATGCGAAAAAACCTGAAATGAAGAGTTGAATATGACTATCTGAGAGAGGTTAGTTAGTACAAGAGCGAGAAAATTGCCAACGTCAGTCCCTAAGCAGCAAACACGAGCAAGAAATGCGTCCACAGGTTGAATACAAAAATTGTCAACACTCGTTGAAAGCTGTTAAAGTCGAAACGTTGCTAACGGTGATGAAAGGGAATTGTTTTTCCGGATACTGCCTAATAAAACTTTGTGTTTGAAAGGCGAAACTTGTGCTGGACGAATAAGTTCTAAGAAACGCATTATAGTCTTTTTTCTGTGCGTTTATGTCTCAGGAGATGAAAAACCCGATAGTGATTGGCAAAGGCTCCAAACCACGGTGCTTCAGTTACTTGGATTTAAAGAAAAAGCTTTACGTTGAGTGGAAGTCGAACAGAAAATCCTGGATGACTGCTCAAAGTATGGCTGAGTGGCTAGTGTGTTTCAGTTCGAAGATGAAAAGGCAAACCAAAGATGTTCTTTCGATTTTGGATAATGAAACATGTCATCCTCCTCTTGAACTATTAAATGTTAAACTTGTGGTTTTCACTAAACACCAGTAGCATTTGTAAGTCAGTAGATCGGGAGATTAAGTCAATGCGTCAAAATTCATTATCGGAAACTTGTTATGCAGTCGCTTCTTGTGAACATAGAATCCACGTCCTTCTCTAGCGAAAATCTAAATCCACAAATGATCTTGATGCTATTAGATGGCTTTCAAAAGTATGATGTGAGGTGTAACCCGAAACGATTAAGTTTAAGAAAGTAAAATTTCCTTTGGAGGACTTACCATAAGTATAAGCGAAAGCGCCAATGATCTGCAAGCAGCAGTAAACAGAGCCAATTTTTGAAACTGTTAGTGCAAAGGATTATGTTAACATCGACAGTAACGTTGCGACCGAGCCTTACGATGAAGATTTTGATGAAATTACTGAAAGACATTATATTGAAAAAAAAAAAAAAAAACGTAGCAGTGAGGATGATGAATAAAGGAGGTGAGTATGAAAATTACATCTGAAATAAAAACGTATCATCAACATCAAGCATTGCAAAATATTCAAGACATTCGAGATTTTGTACTCCTTCTAGGTGACTCGGAATTATTTCATCGAATGATCAGTGCACATATTCTCACTCAGCGTCATATTGTAAATGTTGCTAGTCCGTAACCCGTGCTATGCACGTTTGAAAACGCTATGGTTGAAATCTTTTCTAGTCATATAACATGAATCGTAATAAAATGCATAACTATAATAAACGGTTGAATATGTGTTAAGACGTGTTACAACAACAACATTTTCGTAATATTCCCATTAATTAAAAATTTTTCCAGATACTCGTATACGAATTTAACGATGACTTTCCTCATTATTGAATAAACATGTGCTTACCCGTCGTTGTCTGGCTTGCATTGGAGTATTGAGGCATTCTTTCAGTGACCCGAAATTATATCGTGTCTATATAACTACACAATGGGGTTAAAAATGTGTTTTATTTTGCCAGTATGGTTTTAACATTTATTTTTGGTATCATTATATAATCTATAGTAATATATAAAGAGAGAAAGATTGTTTGTGTGTTCTGAGGTAATCTCTGAGGTAATCTCGAAGGCTATTTCGTTTATTTTTTATTATTTTTTATTATTTTCTTATTATTTTTTTTGGCTGTACTTTCGAATCAAATCGCTTTCAAGTAGTTTCCGATTTCGCGTGTATCGTTACGCTTTGTTTACGTACAACCTGCTCACACCCAACGTGAAAGAAAGTAGTTCACGATAATATACGAAATTTTTTACTAATCTCAAAAACTACTAAACAGATTCGAATAATTATTTCACCGTTGGAAAGATTACTTCTTTCCGGTGGATATAGGCTATTTCGTTTATCTATACGAATACTAATACTAATAATATATAAAGAGAGAAACTTTGTTTGTGTGTTTGAGGTAATCTAGAAAACTACCGAACCGATTTGGGTAATTCTTTCACCGCTGGGAAAATTATTTCTTTCGGTAGACGTAGGTATTTGGTTTATTTTTTATTATTTTTGGCTGTACTACCGAATCAGATCGCTTTCAAGTAGTTCCCGATTTCCCGTGGATCGTTCCGCTTTGTTTACATACAACCGTATCACACCTAACGTGAAAGAAAGTAGTCCACGATAATATACGGAATTTTTTTTACTAATCTCGAAAACCACTCAACCGATTTGGATAATTCTTTCACCGTTGGGGAGAATACGTCTTTCCGGTGGGCATAGGCTATTTCGTTTATTTTTTACTATTTTTGTCTGTGTTACCAAATCGGAACGCTTTCAAGTAGTTCCCAATTTCCCGTGTATCGTTCCGCATACGGCGGATTGTAGAAAGAAAATGCCTTGGTAACATAAAAAAAAATATTTATGACAATAAAATTAACGATGACAAATCAATAGGTCAGTAGCTTTCATTTAAAAAAAATCATGAAAATTGCTCCAGTGGGTGGTGCTGGCGGATTGTAGTAAGAAACGGCCTTGTGTTTTAAATATATAGATTGTACAGAAATCAATGTTCGATTATATTTACATAGCTTGTCCCCAAACAAATGAGAATGTTTTTATAAAAAATGTGCAATACTGCGTTCGACCTTGGCACGAGTTTTGAAAGAACGGTAGTCGTTGCAGTAACCACAGTAACCGGCCACACCTGTTTATCACGCATGCGTTGTCGGTAGTGCGCAGTTTAAATAGCGTTGTTTCGTAAACCCCTAACAAGTGTTTTCGCGCTGTGATTTTTGGAAAAAAATGTATGTGAAAGACGAACAAAGATGCACCATTAATTTTTACTGTCGACTTAAGAAGTCCTTCGGAAATACATTCTATCTTATGCAAGATACTTATAAAGATAAATGTCTAGGAAAATCAACAATTTACAGATGGCATAATGAATTCATGGATGGTATTGAGTCGGCGGCTTTAATCGCGCATGGAAGAAGACCTTCAACTAATGTTACAGAGGTAAACATCAATACAATAGGTGTTATTATACGGAAAGACAGGCACCTGACATTCAGAGATATAGAAGATATGGTTCACACTTCAAAATCATCAATTTATAGAACTTTAACGGCGCATTTTGGCATGAAACGAGTTTGTTCAACTTGGGTTCCCCATTTCTTTTCATGTTCGGCTCAATGCACATGGCCAGTTCTGTCGTTTTTTATTTGGACAAAATGAATATTAAGTTGATGCCCCAATCTGCATATAGTCCAGACTTGTCACCATGTGACTTCTGGTTATTCCCCATTTTAAAAAAGACATTAAGGGGACGACAAGTGAGACTGGTCATCAACTTATTACAGATGCGCAGCGTGCTTCAACAGCTTTTCAGAAGAAGAATCGCAGAAGACACTCGAAAAGTTGGAGGAACTTTAGGACACCTGTATTTGATGCAATAGACAGTGTTTCGAGAAAGATTACCACTTCCTTTATAGTTAAGGTACGCATATTTTTTTTATAAAAACATTATCAGATGTTTAATGACAACCATTGTAAATAAAATAGAAGCTTGTTATTTTTTTTTTTTTGATTGGAGGTTTAACGACCACCGTGAGCAACTTATAACGAAGTAAATTTCTCTGTCATTTTTTTATCCGCGCCGGGGTTCGAACCCGGATCCCCTCATTCCGGAATAAGTTGCTCTACCAATTGAGCTACGCGGACGTTTTATTCTGATTCCTATCTGCCTTTATGTCGTGTGCGTCCTTCTGGCAGGTACGTCACATCTCCTGGTACGTTACAAACTCAATGGGCTATACGCAGTCGCCCGTCCCTAATTTAGGGTCACTAGTTCCAGGGAAGGGAGAGAGCCAGTGCCGTAAGATAAACACAACATCCATGCCTCACCGGGATTCGAACCCGGACCCCTTACGGACGAATGATCAGAGGCCAGCGCCTTAGACCACTGCGCCACTTGGGTGGCCTTGTTATTTTTAGTTGACGAACAATATATTCTCTTAAATGATCACTAATATGTAGATTCTGTTATTAGCACGACAAAAATTCAAATATTTACACTTCAACTGCTTCCATAGAAAACCTATATGAAACGGAAACCTGTCTAAAACGGAAAATCCACTCATGTTAAAAAAAAAAAGAGAATTTGCACATTTTGTCGGATTTCTGAAAAACTAATGGACACATTTTAATGGAATTTGGTATGGATACACAGTTATATAAGATAAAACATTATACCACACAACAGTCATGGTATACACTCATGATCGTCAGTAAGGCTCATCAGCGCAGGAATGTCCAAAATCCACGTTGCAAGATTGAACATAAAATGACTCTAATATGGGGTTTGGTCCCCTCTCACAGTCATGCAGCTCTCACAGCACGACGTCATACTGGAAACGAGGCAGTTGATGAGACCCTGTGGCAGTCGGTCCCACTCCTGCAGCAACGCAGTTTTCAATTCCTGAATGGTTCTCGGAGGGGATGGCGAGCTGCAATCGCACTCCCAAGAGCGTCCCAGACATGTTCGATAGGGTTTAGGTCTGGCGATCTGGCTGGCCAATCCATCCGGCAAATATCATCACTTTCCAGATAATAATCATCGATCAGGTGAGCCCTATGTGGACGAGCATTGTCGTCCATAAAAAAGGAACCGAGGGCCAACTGCGCCCCTGAAAAGTCGAACATAGGGCTGTAAGTGCTCATTCCTATACCTCTCAGCAGTCAGGGAGCCTCTGTCAAAAACATGGAGAGGTCTGCAACCGTCCAACATGATGCCTGACCAGACCATGACACCTCCGCTGCCATAGCGGGCTTTTTCTCGGATGTTGGAGGAACGGTATCGAGTCTTAGCTTCTCTCCAGATGAAGGTACGCCGAGATTCAGTGTCCAAGCTAAATCGCGACTCGTCTGTGAAGATGAAGAGAACGTTACCCCACTGAAGTCTGGTCCAAGGCTGATGTTGTCTGCACCATGCTCTTGTGCGCTGAAGTGAGCGGGACGCAAACAGAGGGTCTTCTAGCAAAACGCCCTCTCTCATGAAGCCTTCGGGAAATAGTAACCCTTGAAACTCGGGTTCCAGTGGGAAATAGTAACCCTTGAAACTCGGGTTCCAGTTGTCGTCCATAAAAAAGGAACCGAGGGCCAACTGCGCCCCTGAAAAGTCGAACATAGGGCTGTAAGTGCTCATTCCTATACCTCTCAGCAGTCAGGGAGCCTCTGTCAAAAACATGGAGAGGTCTGCAACCGTCCAACATGATGCCTGACCAGACCATGACACCTCCGCTGCCATAGCGGGCTTTTTCTCGGATGTTGGAGGAACGGTATCGAGTCTTAGCTTCTCTCCAGATGAAGGTACGCCGAGATTCAGTGTCCAAGCTAAATCGCGACTCGTCTGTGAAGATGAAGAGAACGTTACCCCACTGAAGTCTGGTCCAAGGCTGATGTTGTCTGCACCATGCTCTTGTGCGCTGAAGTGAGCGGGACGCAAACAGAGGGTCTTCTAGCAAAACGCCCTCTCTCATGAAGCCTTCGGGAAATAGTAACCCTTGAAACTCGGGTTCCAGTGGCGGCATGCAGCTCACGAGATAGCTGGGCAGCTGTAACAGTCCTGTGGCACCTCGTTGATGGTGCCAAATAACGATCTTCATTGGCCGTCGTGGCTCTTGGACGACCTTGCCCAGGCCTTCTCGATATGAATCCGGTGTCCTTAAACTGTTTCCACAAATTGCAGACGACACTAGACATTACATTGAGCTCTGTAGCTACCTGCACTTGCGATTGACCGGCCTCCAATCTACCGACAATTCTCCACCTCATTCCGTCATCAATACATTCGTGGAAACTCATTTTACCTGATTGCTCATGAAATTGAATCAACTCCTGCAAGAAACACAACGAATCTCGCTGAGGAGTACGAGCGAACTAATCGCGAAAAAAGCCACGTGCGCGTTTCATGCCTCCGCTGTCACAGCTCCGCACACACGCACGTGTACGCTTGCGTATTCGACACTGCAAATTTGCATTCTTATTCGGCGGTATAATTTGTATGGTTGGTTCTGTCCTTTTTGTCAAAATCGACAAAATGTGCAAATTCTCTTAATTTTGAACACCGATGTACTGTAGTTCCATACTCTTTTTTTTTTTTTTTTTTTTTTTTTTTTTTTTTTTGTTTGTTGGAGGTTTAACTTAACTACCACCGTGAGTTACTTACTGGGCCAGAGGCAGTCGTCCCTCCCTAATTTAGGACCACTGGTTCCACGGTAGGGAGAGAGCCAGCGCCGTATGACAAACACAACATCCACGCCTTACCAGAATCCGAACTCGGACTCATCTAGGAAGAATGATCAGAAGCCATCGCTTAGACCACTGCGCCACCGGGGCTGCCCAATCCCTTTGATTCCGTCTCAGACAGGTTTCACAATATTATTACACTTGAAATTGGAGCAAATGCAAAATAAATTATAAAGAGCCATTGAGCCAATATTTATATCCATATTTTCTGATTAAATTCAGGAGCTTGTAAAGTTGTTTACTACTTAACTTCCTTAGAATGCAATAGCTTTACTTCCAAAACCAATCCAAAACATAAATCGCTCCTACAGGATATTGAAAACTTTGCTTTATGTTCGAACATTCCAGAAATCCAAGTAATCTCGAATTATCTCATAAGAGCAGAAAATCACAAAAGCGAATGTTTCCATTTATGGAAAAAAAGTCTTCTGGAAATGGAAACATTTATGCTTAAATCCCTATCTAGACAATATTAAAAATGAAAAGTTTGCTACGCTGAAAGGCAAAAGCGTTTTATCTCCTTTTTGATACTATTAACTCTGTAAACATTTTTCTAGTTTCTATGTTTAAGGAATGTTTTCCTTCCAAGTCGAATATGGTGTCGCAACCTATTATCTTCATTCCAAGAAAGTAAAAAAAATATCATCTTGAAATTGACAAGAAGATATCCCTATACGTTTTGTAGAAAAACAAAAAATGAGGGAAATAAACGTGATTTTCAGATCGACGAAACGGTTAGGTACTCTGCAACGTCCTCAGCGACCTTGGCTGAACAATTTTAAGTGAAAAGCACACAGAGTTTCCCTTTAAGAGGTTCTTAATATAAAGAAAGAATTGATTCCGAAGTAAAATGGGGAAAAAAAGGAACGAAAAAGATAAATACTCGGCACAGAAGGATACAATCAATTCTCTTTAGAAAGCCATTTCTCAATCTCCTTCTCCTCTTCCTATCTTTCCTCAAGGTGTGCTTTTATAATAGCAACGAGATCTTGAGATGCTCTAGTGATGCGGATGGTGAGGAGTTCCTGATGAGATGTTGAGGAGAGGGCATGCCGTTGGTGTGTAGGGACAGATACACTGTTTGCTATTGATCCAATTAATTAAGGGCCGGGAATCGGAAGAGGATGACAGTAATTTTATTTGAAAGCAGAAACGCATCCATTCTTGTCATCTTCGTTCAGTCTCTGCTCAATTCTTTCGAAGAGAAGTATGGTTCAGAATTTTAAAAAATCGTTAATAAACTACCAACAAATCTTATTTCTATTTTTTTTTAACTTTTAGGGAAACCTGAAGTCGTCAGGGATATGGATTCGGATCTATCCAATATTTGCACACTGCTTTTTCATAATGGTTTAAATACCACATATTTTGAATTATAGTTTTCTACAGCGTTTCAAACGAGTAAATTCAAATCCGCATTGTGCTGTATCCTAATTTTGAAAAAACCTGACATGTATCTAGTGTATGAAATCTACCTGCACATTTCATTATTTCGTAGTTGCATTTCGAGAAGTTCTGAAGAATTAAGGTTTCGTGTTCGGAAATTCGGATTCGGCGGAGACAGACAAGTTGTTTTTCCTTTTCTTTAAACATCACCACGAGCAATTCAGTCTTTATTTTGTGTACACTGATTTTCATGAAGGAATATGGCCAGTGCCGTGAGATAAGCGAGAGACACATGTCTCAACCGGGATTCGAACCCTTGTCCACTCGGACGGACTGCCAAAAGCCAGTGCTCAGACTACTAAGTTACTTTTAAGTCGTGGATATTTTATACGCCGTTCGGTGAGGGAAGCGGATGAACTAGTGGTCAATATTCGTAACAGCCACCGAAAAAGTCTCAGGATCGATTCCAAGAAGGTACGAACGCTCGAATCAATAATATCCGCCGTGCATCGGATTAGCCCCATAAGCCGTTGTACCCCGGTTATTGGCCCCCTGGTTATAAATAGAGCCATCTTCCTCTCCCCTTTCTACGGGGCCGCGGGTGGCATAGTGGTCAACGTTCGTGACTGCCACGGAGAAGGCCTCTGTTTCGATCCCAGGCAAGTACGAACGCTCGAACCACTAAATATCCGCCGTGCGTCGGATGGCCATTTAAGCCGTCAGACCCTGGGCACTGGCCCCTCGGTAATAAATAAAGGCGCCTTCCACCCCCTTTCTACCTCGCTTCCGTGTGACTTTCCTGTCGGGCAATCTAGCCCAAATCTTCCAGCTACCTATTTCTAAGGTTGTTTAAGACCTGGGGTCAGACACCCCCTACCTAAAATCCTCCACATATGATCTGATCTGATCCCCTTTCAACGTCACTTCCGTGTGACTTTCCTGTTGGGGCACTTTTGACTAGATCTCCTAGTTTCCTATTTCAAAGGCTTGTTTAAGACCAGGGGTCAGACACTCTGTTCCTAAAATCCTCTATATAAAGCTCATGTCAGAGAATAGATGCTGAGATAGAACCGAGTGGGAACATTAGAAGCATAGGAGCCTTATGATGACTACGTTTTAATAGCTACAACTTTGCATGCTTAACCATGCGTCTCGGTGAATGTTCATAACGAACTTCGTGAACATAAATCAAAATCGTAACCAAACAGACAGGAAAGGAATCAACATATTAACTTACGAACAGTTCACGTCTTTTATTCTCGCACCGCTGCGAAGTCTGATCACTCGTATACTGTATTCATTAATGATTATATTCATTCGTCGGTAACATAGATCTCAATAACAAAATTAACAATATTGTCCCCAATAGCAAGTCTTGTATATAAATCTCTACACCTAAATCGATACATTTTTATCCTATATGATTCTCTCGACCATTCCACATTAATTACTAACCTCAAGTCTCTACTAAACTGTCTCTCTCTCTCTCTCTCTTTACATCCTTATCTAGATCTGACTCATTGTTAATTTTGCCAACTTGTGAAAGCTCTTCCGGTACGTAATGTGTCGTTCAGTGAGAAAACTCTTATCTAGATGAAACCAAATTTGCACGAGAGAACAGAAACGCAATAAAGAAGTTGAATAGAGGTATAAATCACAGTCGTCTGTCTTGAATTTAAAGCAACTAGTTTCAGCACAAAGATAAAACCGGAGTTCTGGAACTAACATACCACCTATGCCTTTTCCCGTATTCAAATCAGTGGCGAGCTCAGATGCTAAACCAGAACTCCACGTCTGTGACCACTCGGGCACCAAGATAGAAAGCGAATTATATTACAACTGCGCCTGTCCAAATAGGAAATTACTGTTAGCCAGAAACCCGCACTTCTGACCATAGGACACATAAATATAAAATTACGGGGTATGTATGACCTTTAACATCAATCATCTGGTTTGAAAAAAAAGCAAAAAAACAGGAGATCAGAATGTAGCCTGAGAAATAGTTGCCAAAGGTTGCTCTCAATAATCTCTTGTTCATTTCCAGTACTGGAGTACGGGAGAAGAATTGTTCAAGAGCAGCAAAAGTTTTGAAGATAAATGCCTATCACCACTCATGAAAAAGAAGTGAGAATAAAATGTTAATTAAAAAATGATGTTTATGTTCCGTTAATCGTACAGAATATATGAACCTTAATTTGAATTAAATTTCACATTCTGGTAAAAGAAGCAATTACTCTGAAAAACCGCAACATTGTGTTTCGAATAGCTGCTCAGAAATAATGGTAAGTATTTAATCGTTCGGTTCCGCCATTCGGATTGGGACATTTATTTAAGCAGCAACTTCAGTCGCCGTTACCGTAACCCCAACGTGACACATTTTGCTAAATTATATACTCTCACTATATTTATATATAGAACAGAATTCCTGACCATGAACAAAATACTCCGCCAAGTGTAACCAGCCTAAAATACCAGATGGCACTCCGGTGGTATAGTGGTCAGAGTGCTAGCTTCTGACAGTTTGTCCAAGATTGGCCCGGATTCAAGACCAAATAAGGCCTGGGGGCAATATGCTTGTCTTGCGCCACTGGCTTTCTACCTATCATGAAACCAGCAGCTCCAAATTAGGGATGGGTGACAGTTTATAGCCCTTTTAGTTGCTTCTATTGCTAATGCGTTGCAATGTTCCTAGGTAATCAGGTGTGAAGAAAAGTCAATTTTATTACGACATTATATTGCGTGAATCAGAATACTACTTTGATTTAAACGTTCCGTAGCTTTTAGGTGATGCTCAGGATAGTTTTAATTAATTCGCAGTCTGTTTGTTTGTTTGGGGGTTTAACGACCGCCGTGAGCTACTCGTTCAGCTATAAGCAATCACCTGTCCCTAATTTAGGGCCACTGTTTCCATAGAAGGGAGAAAGCCAGGACCGAAAGGCGAACACAAAATCCATGCCTCATCCGGATTCGAACCCGGACGAATGGTCAGAAGCCTGAGACACCGGGGAGGCACTTAGACGTTGCAGACTCCCTAACTAAGCACATAAATCTCACTTATTGCCCGATATGCGCATGTGTAGAAGGCGGAGATTTTTGTTTCCATGGGTGATTTGATTTTGCAAATCAAGTCGTTTGTAGATTGACATGGAGAACAATGATGGAAACTCAAATCGTAGTTGTCGGTTAGCTGTAGAAGAATGATAAAACATCTAATAGTTTTTGCCCGATAGTATGAAAAACGATGATAGAAACCCAAATAGTACTCATCGGTCAGCATGAAAAACGATGATACAAACTCAAATAAGAGCTGTCCGTTAGTATGCAGAAAAAACTCATAGTATAATGACACAAACTCATAGTTGCCGGTTGGTATGAAGAACGATGATAAATATTCTAGCCACATTTGCTGGTTAGTATGAAGAGTGATGATATAACCTTTTTTTTATTCAACGTTTAACGACCACCGTGAGCAACTCAGTGGGATATAAGCAGTCGCCCGTACCTAATTTAGGGTAACTGGTTCCAGGAAATGGAGAGAGCCAGCGCCGTAAGACAAACACAACATCCATGCCTCACCGGGATTCGAACTCGGACCTTTCACGGACGAATGATCACAGGCCAGCGCTTAGAGCACTGCGCCACTGGGGCGGCGATATAAACTTTAATAGTAGTTGTCGGTTAGCCTGAAAAACGGTGATATAAACTCAACCAGTAATTCCGGTTAGCATGAAGAACGATGGTAAAAACTAATAGTAGTTGCCGATTAGTATGAATAATGATGATATAAACCAAATTAATGATGTCGGTCAGCAAAAAGAAAGATGATACAAACTCAAAAAGTAGTTTTCGGTAAGCCTGAAAAACCATGGTTTGAACTCAGGTAGTAGTTGTCGGTTAGCATGAAGAACGATGATACAGACTTGCTTAGTAGTTCTCGGTTAGTATGAAAAACAATGAAACAAACTTGTACACACGATGAGTAAAAAATAAGCATCATGTGTAAAAGTTTGTTTCATTGGGTTTTTAGCACAGTTAACAATAGTGCTCAACTTCAACAAAACCCCTTAACTTCGTTGGTGATCTGACTCGAATTTATTTGGCACCTACAAATCATTAGACCATACACTTCAACAGTAGCAAGATCGTTTTCATATTTATTTTTTGACTTTTCTGTGTTTCAGTGACATCTTAAAGAAATAAACTCTTGGGAGTTCTGACGTGAGACGTTCAGTTTAGAAATTAATTATAAATAGAGAAAACCCAAAATTTATATAAAAGTAAACAAAAACGGAAAGTTCAAAAGATAATACTGTACAGTGTAATTTGATTTATATACGTTTTTCAAAGCACCAAGTAAGATTAACGTACAAGTGTAAAAAATCGCATGAACGAAGGAGGGAAAGTTTAACATTAGCGGTACTTCAGAGTTTAGGGATAGGCGACATTTTACGAGAAAGAGCTATAAGTCAGGAACGTATAAACGAGGTTCCACTGTATGTAATACTTAGATATACATCATGAAATGGGATTTTTCTGAAGAGTAAGACAATTTATTAAACCAATGCAGAAAATAAAAACAAATAGAGAAGAGATATGCATTTGTGGTAGAGCTGAATGTATACGTGAATACCCAAAAGCAATACGCAAGAAAGGGATGAGCAACATGCATTAAGAAAAACAAAGATTTATTGATTGATGAAATTTGATTTTGCGTAGTTTCCACTTGTCTTGCTCGAAATCCAACATTTCCTTCGCACTATTTAAATCAGTTACGGGGGAAAAATATATGTGCGTATGTTTTTATATATAGCGGAACGTGAGACAAAACCAGAAACTCATTTTGAAGTTCGTCCTGAAATAAATGGAGCATTTCGACATAGGAAAGCATTGCTGTCAAGGTTAAAGAAATGGGCATAAACTTTGAATATCAGTCGAGTCACCATAAAATCCCCGTAACAGTGCAAACGATCGAACATAAAAGAGAACTGTTCATCCTTTCTGTCATGAGAAAGAGAGGGGAATGGTAACAGTTGCGCAAACAGGTTTTAAGATCCATAGCACCTAGGAGGCACAGCCCCATCAACATTTTCCATTGAAAACATTTAACAATGACAATGCTGCATGTTTGCCGTGTTGTTCAATTCGTTTGGAAACGACAATGGGGGTCCGTCTTTTCCGCAGTTACCGCAGTACATAACACTGCCAGTAAATGATTGCATGTCTTCATAAAAGGAACGTGTGGGAAAAGACACCAGTGAAATACATTCACGACAAAAGAAAAGGTCAGGACGAAATAAAAGTGAAATGGGTCTGGACAATGCGAAAGTTTGTTTCAGGAATGCGCAGCAGTTATAGTATTTAGCAGCGAAACAAACTCATTTTTAATTAGACAGAAAAAAGATTTCTCTTCCTGCATAGGCTGTGGTCGAATTGGGAGAACGGGGCAGAAACTGGTTTCCCCACATAAAACTTGGTTGCTTTCCGTCTTTAATACTGGTTGCTCCAAATAAGAGTGAAATTTCTGATACTGTTAAAAATACGCGCAATGTATGGGCACGGGAGGTGCGTGGTTTATCGAGGCCCGGGGCAAACCTATTAATCAAGACCCCCTCCACACACACATACACAAAAGTAAAACCTTTGAACAAAGTTCCTAAAAGATAAAAATATTTACACCTACAATCGCAAGTTGTATATTTACTCTGTTTATTGGGCAGTCATAATCAACAACATCAACCATTATCAATCCACTGCTGGATGGAGTTCTCCCCAAGTTTCTTTCCCAACTTTCTATCTTGCGGCAGTCTTCTCCATGTCACTCCCGCATGCTTTCAAATTTCATCCACGGATCTCCCATGTGGTCTTCTTCTGGGTCTTTTCCTGTCCCTTGGAATGCAGTCTAGAATTTCGGTTGTCCATCTGTGGTCCGTTCTGCTGGCAACATGTCCAGCCCATTGCCATTTCAGGGATTTTACTCTGATTTCATACTTGACATTTTCCTTATCCAGGAGTTACTCTTCTTATCTCTCCTGGTTACACCAAGCATGCATCTCTCCACGCTTCTTTCTTTCATAATCGCTTTATTGGAATATTAAATGGCACATGGTAGTCGGGTAAATACAGTGAAGATAAACATATCCAGACAGGAGCAAAAATACAATGAATGCTGTGGGGCAAATGTCGTGAGATAAATATATACACACATGGAGCAGGGGGCAAATACAATCTGGGCACACAGAGTCTTGAGCATACAAGAACACAGAAGCACAAGCAAAAAACCGCGGGAAAGTCACAGGCGAGCACATAGAGCATCAATGCTGCAATATTCATATAGGAAACGCGGGCTCGCAGGCCACACTCATAGAACATGGAATGATACATGTAGTTTAGGATAAATATACAGGAAGTGAAGGAGAAGTGAGAAGCACTGGGGATAACACACATAAAGTTCGAGGATATGGAGAACGGGCCATACTGAATAGTAGTACAAGGAAGCAGGAAATTTTAGCCCTGGGCGAAGTCAAACTAGTAGTACAGACCGGACCAGTGGAGTTCTTCCCAAGTGGTGATGGCATCCACGCAGTCGTCATAAATGGCAAAGTCCTTAGGAAGCGGTTGCGGAGAAAGAGGATAACGTGTCACAGTGCTTGGAGAGGTGAGACCTTGAGCAGCTGGAACGACAAATGCCTCGGAAGAAACTTGATTTTTGGCACGTCGTTTCCACGTGCGTTGAGAAGAGCGTCGGGAGAGTTTCTTAGGAATTGCACCAGTTGAGGACGCAAGGAGAGAAGGCTGTACTGAAGACGATAAAGTTAGAGCTGGAGAAGACCGTTGCTCAACACATGAAGTCGGTGATGAATAAGGGAGATCCTGAGTTGGAGAAGCTGCTAAAGATGTAGTAGCATAGGATGGCGTCGGTGGAGGCGGCAGAAGAAAAGGCGGGAGGAAGATCAACGATCATGAGCATCACAGTACGGTAATTTGAAGTACACTCGGGCAAGAACCCAACGAGAAAGGGCCTTGTCATAGGCACTAAGGGAACGAAAATGTTTGCGGAGGGGAGCAGGAAGCTGTAAAAGGATGAAATGTCGGAGAATTCTTTTAATCTCGGCGGATTCAGTGGGAAGGGCATGCTTAGTTGAAAGAAGATAAGCGAAGGGGTTCTACAGAAGGATCAGACGGGATCTCAGAACTAGAGGAGAAAGCTCGTGAAGCGGAGGAGGATCCGAAAGAGTCATCAGCGGAAGGCAGATCAGAACGAGTGTTGACAGCAGATGGGCTTGGCGGAGAATAACAAACTGGTGTGCTGTCAGCAGAGTGAGATGTGGTGAGGAGAGATGTCGTAAACAACGCTTGAGAGTCCACGATGGATACTGCGGGAGATGCATGAGCAGGTGAAACGAGCAAATCTAAAGACACGTGGAGAAGAACGGTTGAATCAGGAGTCAGTAAAAGTGAATCACTGTGCTGTGCAGAAACGGCTGATCGTTGAGGTGATGCATCAACGAGGAGCGAAACAGATAGGGAGGAGGTTTCCGTAGACGGAAAGTACAGAAACGAACTGGTGAGCACAAAGCGGCAAGTAACGAAGAAGGTAGTGAAGAGAAAGCCGATGTACTTGGAACTGATGCAAGGGATGACCCAAAAAGTGGGTCGGAAGGCGGGAATAAACCGCCTGGCATAGAAGGCAGAGAAGAACCAGATGGAGGAGGTGGTAGAGGCGTGGACTACAAAGGCCGAACAGACTGCACGACAGAAGCAGAAGGATCATAAATCCATTCTGGGAAGCAAAAAACACAGTGATGAGTGAGCAATTTGCAGATGAAACAATGAAGGGCGGTATAGACATGTACAGTGCTAGTATGCCAACCACAGACTACTTGGAATGTGGTCGGACAAGAGAGTATTTAGGCTTCATCTGGCAGCGACTAGGGATTTTCTTCGAAAACTAAGGTAAGGACGAGCTCCTTGCTCGTCCGACATAGCAGGTAATGTGCGAATGGGGCCGATAACCAGGCCACAACGAAAGAGGAAGCTGTAAAGTATATCATCAGAGATTTTTGGAGGAACAGGAGACATGCTGACAGTTGTGAGGCAGTGTGCTAACGGAATGGCGAACAAACTTTGGTCGCCCACTGAAATAGGGGAAGACGTGACCAGCACAACATGAGCTGGAGAGGGAAAATAAATAAGTATAGAACGAGGTTTCCGCGCAGCATGGGTAATAGCATCAGAAGGACCAATCTTATGATGAAGAGCCGACGTATACGCAGTGAGTTTGGTATCAGGGAGGGCAACATATTTCACCCCTAGCGCCAAAGAGGTAATTAAAGACTTACCTTTCAAGGAAGACTCAAGAATGTGAGCAGTGGGAACTGTATAATGACGGGAAACGATGAAGTCCAAGCAGGATGACAAAAGAGCTAAATGTGTGGTAGGGACGGTGGACGATGAGAGATGTGATTTACCGTCATGATGAACATATGGTGGGGACGTCAATGGTTGGAGATAATCAGCAGAGGTAGCACAACCCATGAGCAGATAAGTAGTGGAACACAATCACAGGAATGGGAGAAGATAAAGGTGACGAAGGAGCAACGAAAAGGGGTACGATGGCGGAGAAACGAAACAATGACGTCTCAATAAGAGCAGCAATCAGTGGGTGGTGCACCATTGGAGAGCAGATGACGTCACACGAGGACCACTATCGCTAGATGACGTGGTAAGGGATGCACGCAAAGGAGCACAGGAACGCGATCATAGAAGGCAGCGTGTAAAAACGCTGATGAGCATAGAGCAGAAAGTCAAGACGAGTCACGATGTTTACCGGAGTAAACGACGAGGGTTAAGCACAAGACGAGAAAATACGTCTAATATAAAATATATTCGCACTTACTGGGCAAGACGAGTCACTGGAACTAAACAAACGAAGTTCATGAGCTGAGAAAAAGCACTCACACGAGGTAAGACAATCCTATTCCTTCAGTATGAGGCACAAATGCAGGAGCTTGAGCTTGGTGTGACCGATGAGTGGCAAACTTCTTTCAGTAGTATGCAGTCTTTGTATGTTTTTATTTAGTTAAGGTCCACGTCTCTACTCCGTACTGGGAGGATGCATTGATTAAACACTTTTCTTTTAAGACATAATGGCATATTGCTCTTTAAAAGTTTACTGTTTCTTTCAAAAGGTCTCTAAAGAAGTTCTACGCGTCGATTAATTTCTTCATCAATGAAACCTTTGCTTTATACCTGTAGGTATCGGTTATCTCCAGCTTTTCTTCATTAATTGATAAATCTTTATTTCTTGTAAAAGCATTGTGCAGCAATAGTTTTATCTTCTGAAAGTACATTCTTAATCCCACTCCTTTGCTCTTGTCAGCAAGTTTTTGGATCGTGCTCAGCATCTCTGATGTGGCAGTTGCAAAAATGACTGCGTCATCAGCAAACCGAAAGTGTGTAAATAATCTTCTTTAATCTTTTTACCTTTGTATTCCCAGTTCAACGATTGAAAGACATTTTACAATGTGACATTGAAGAGTTTGGGAAATATGGTGTCACTTCGTCTCATTCCCTTTTCAATCTTTATTGATGCTCTATCCTCAAATAGGCAGTATACTCTACTAATATAATGAATGCGTAACTTTTGCTTGTTTTGTAAATTTAATAATTGTTACTATATGGGCCCAATGTTAATACAACAGTCCCTTACCCAAGCATTCGTAGCTGCTCATCAGTCATCACTCAATACAACTCTCATTGGTGCAGAAAAATGTAAAAAATTAATGTGGCAATTGATTTTTGTACTTATTTTTCAAAAGATTTGTTTTCTGTAAATTCATATGAATGAGTGGTTTCCTTTCTATGGATCCATTTCTTTATTACGGAATCAAAATAACACTTCTGTATATCTTCACCTTCTATGCTTAATATTACTGAACATGACAAACAATCTTGGGTCATGATTGATCTCAAATATGTTTTAATAATTCCTTGCTTGTTAAATACGATCTTTCAGAACTTGCGATTGTTACTGCCGTGATCAAAGATAGTCGTAAAGCAATCATCAAGTTTAGGAAAATATCGTTATAATTGCAATTAACTGTGTGTTGAAGAAGCTCTTTAAGACACTGAAATTTTCCGTTGCACGGCAGAATATTTTTAATAATTTTCAACTCTTTGTAAAAATAATCTGATACGGCGGCACTAAATTTAATAAATTTAGCTGATGTTAATATAGCTTCAATAGGATCACCGTTCATTTGGGTAAGAATGCTTAACTACTCTGTCCTGATTTAAACAAATGAATCTTCTTATCTAACTGAGCAAGTATTGTATTAAAGGCGACCACATACACACGTTTGAATGACACGTTTGAGTGTCACGACAGCAAACGAGGGAATTTTGTGCCTGAGGCACCATGTAGCTTGGAATGAAGCAGGAGTGAAGCTCTTCAACGCTTGCCTGAAATCCTCTTCACTCCACACTACATGACGCCTAAGGCGCAAAACTCCCCAGTTTACTGGTGTGACACTCAAACGTGTGATTCAAACGTGTGCGTCTGTGGCCGCCTTAAGAAGAGATCAGGATTCAGAAGGACAGCCCAGAAAAAATATTCCAGTTAAGTTTATTCTTTGTTTAGATACTAAGTCGTAGCAACTGAATTTTTATAGTCTTGGTCAATCCAGCTGTGTTTCTTCCTCACTTTTTTTTATAAACAATTTTTCCATTTAGATAATAATTTAAGATAATTTTGAAGTTTTTTAACAGCGAGCCGTGGATACATTTCACCCTATGCTTCCCCCTTCCTTCGTCCCCTGCACAGAAGCAAATCCTGTGTGCCCCTAAACAAGTAGGGAGCGGAATTCAAGAA
The DNA here is from genome assembly GCA_039090855.1 of Macrothele yani. NCBI lineage: Eukaryota > Metazoa > Arthropoda > Arachnida > Araneae > Macrothelidae > Macrothele > Macrothele yani. Next base: position 85,039,710 of record CM076998.1, on the reverse strand, counting down.
ATGACTGTTGCGTTATAGCTCCCGTTGTATAACTCAGGTAAACAAATTTTTACTTTGGTAATCACCTGTATTTCATTTTTGTAAAAGTACCACCGGTCATTTGGCTCCTTTGTTAAAAATATTTTAGATATTCCTCTACTTAATAGCTCGGATATTGATTGAATGGTGGGGTTTTAAGAAAATGTGCACTTCTCCCCAGCAGTCATCGGTTCTATCTTCATTATACTTTCTTTTAACACTTTTGTAAAAACAACGTAATTTCTTCTAATAAAAACATGTCCGTTCTCCGTTCGTCCGTCTGTGGACACAAAATTGCTGCGGCTATGTGTTAGAACGATTTGAAAAATAATTTCTGAAGTCGAAAGCCTAAACTATGAGAACGACAGTCCACATGTTTTGGCCTTTTTCCGAGGCATAACTTTGCCGCTAGGGGGCGTAAACACAAATGCTATTGAATTCGAACTATATTTTACTCTATACAATTGCTTAAAAAACTGTTCACAACATTATTTTTGCCTGCCACTACCTTTTAATACGAAGAAGTGCAGTTTCTATTCCAAATAATTCATGGGGTCACCGCTATGAGACGCAATTATACACTATCTACCAACAAGTAATTGGACACCCTCAATCGACGATATCTGCGGTCTTGATACACGTCAGGGCCGCCGCCGTTAAATATCGTGTAGGAAACAACAACGCAACCAGTCGCATGCAAGATGCCACGCAGTTCGGTGATCTCTGCTTTCGACAAAGGTGTAATCGTCGGGTATCACAGAAATGGCCGATCCATACGTGACATATCCAGCAAGTTGAAGTACCCAAAATCGACAGTGGCCTACGTGATTGACAAGTGGCAGATGAGAGGTGACTGTCGGAATGTGCCCCGACCCGGCAGACCCACAAAACTGGGAGTTTGAGACCGACGGCTGCTGGCCAGAGAAATTCGAAAGAACCGCACCAAATCGATGGGCCACATCCGCAAGGAGTTTCAACAGGCATCCAGGAGTGTTCTTTCGATGAATATAATCCGTAAGGAAGCCCAACTGCTCAGTTATATGGACGTGCTGCCGCCCACAAGCCTTTGATCACCAAGTCCAATAGCGCTGCTCGGCTAACGTGGTGCAAAGAACGTCGACAGTGTTCCGTTGAACAGTGGGAACAGGTTCTCTGGAGTGACGAATCAAGGTTCACCCACTACCGTTCGGATGGCAGGGTCTGGGTTTGGCGTCTGCCTGGAGAACGCCTCCTGCCGGAATGTATTGTGCTAACTGTGAAGTTCGGCGGCGGTGGAATTATGCTATGGGGGTGTTTCTCCTGGTATGGCACGGGACCCTTGGTCACTATTCCTGGCAGACTCAACGCCGAGACCTACTGCACTATTTTGGATGACCATGAGCTTCCTACGTTGTGGCAGTTTTACGGGGCGGACCCATGTTACTTTCAGGATGACAATGCCGCCTGTCATGTTGCGAGGTCCACCATGGCTTGGTATGGTGAAAATGGGGTTAATCGAATGGACTGGCCTCCGTAGAGCCCGGACCTTCACCCTATCGAGCACCTCTGGGACGAGTTGGAGCGTCGACTTAAGGGGTGCCCCAACCATCCGACATCGGTGATGGAACTGACCTGTCTTCTCCAAGCCGAGTGGAAGAAAATACCGCTAGCCGTCGTACAACGCCTGGTTGAGAGTATGCTCCGAAGGGTCGCAGCTGAAATCGCCGCTCGTAGATGCTCCACCAAGTATTGAAAGTGGATAAACTTCGTTTTTCTTTGCTATTACAAGTGTCCAATTACTTGTTGGTAGATAGTGTATATTGTATTTTTCAAAAAAAAAACCTGATGTTAAAGATTTTTTTGCGTTAGAGGACACAACGATGAAAATTCTGCATACGTTCTACAATATTTTCAAACGCAGTACTTTCGCAATACAGCTCATAAATGCGTATTTCTGTTTTTCACATGTTTGAAATCACGTCTTCCCTTCTGAAATTCAAGCGGAAAAAAATGTCTTCCTCTGTCAGTCTTCTAGTAAGAATGATTAGTTTTTCCCGCTATGGGGCATTAATACAAACCTCTTTAATGATGATTCGCTTCTAAAAGTCCGATTTGAAAAAAAAAGTCTTCCTCTGTTAGTCTTCTAGTAAGAATGATTAGTTTTTCCCGCTATGGGGCATTAATACAAATCTCTTTAATGATGATACGCTTCTAAAAGTCCGATTTGAAAAATTCCGTTTGCTGCTGACAGCGGGTGAGTCGATGAATACTTTTCATATATATTTGCCACTTTTTCTACCCCACAGTTTCATCACTAGAGGGTGCAAGTGATAGTTTCTATATATATATACCATACTTGGAGCCATATCATCTTTTCTAATAACCGAATTTGAAAAATCCCCTTTGCCTTTGATATCTTCCATTATGAGAAATGCTTTATATTTATATTGTAACCGTTTCAATACACTGTGAAGAATGCTCCTTACATTGCGCATGTTAAATTATGTGCAGATTTTCTCTTGGAGGCTTAAGTATATTCTCTTTTTCTTTGAATGTTTTTTCTAAAAATCAGCTTTAAAATATTTTTTCGAGTTGGAAAGGATTCAAAAGATGTGCTCATTTCACCCAAGAATTTGATGTCATATTTCTTGTTTTAATATATTACGGAATAAGCCACCCAACGCCGATAAAATCTCACAGGGCACTGCTTCGGAACCGCATGCGCATTTTCATTGAAATTTTAATGATCTGCATGTTCCCAACCTGTTGTAGATATCCTGTATGTTTTAAGCTAATACTGGTAGTCCTTCATGGTGTTACAATTTCCACAAGCAGTAGTGCAGTTTTAAACGATCATTTAACAGGTTCCTGAAACAAATACTCATGAGCTACGGAAGGTAGGGGATACGAGGGGTACGCACTCCCTCCTAGAAATTTATGATCCCCCTCACTAGGGAACATTTCTCCGAAATGTTTTAAAAAATTGTGTGTACAAAAATGATTAAAAGTTTTTTTTCTTTTTGTTTTATGAAGATTTCCTGCAGACCATCACCACATTTAGCAGCAATACACAGTAGAAAACATTTGAAGTGCAATTTAAAAAAAATAATATTGCACAAATAAGTTGAAAAGTTTACTCAATGTTGTGTTCTTCACTTCAAAAAGATTATTAAAAAATTATCAAGTGGCAATGGGCTGGATATATTGCTAAAACTGACCACTAATGGACAACTGAAATTTTAGAATGGATACAAAGGGGCAGAAGAAAAGACCCAGAAGAACAGCACCTGAGACGAAATCATGCTGGAGTGCCGTGGAAGAGATATGCTCGAGGTAAAAGTTGTGGAAAAAAGGTTTCCATCCACCACTGGATTGACAATGGTTGACGATTATGTGCACGAGTATACACCAATGAGCTATTACGTTATGACCACCCCCAGCCTAGAGAAATGAGCGCACCTGGACACCGAATGGTGGCGCAAGTGAAGTTCACAGAGCAGTATATATACAACCCGAGGACCGTCTTTCGTTTAGTAGAGAATGGGAAAACTGCTGATTTATCGGAGTTTGATAAAGGACAAACTGTGGTGGCACGGAGCCTCGGAACTGCGATCTCGGAAAGGGCGCGGCTTGTGGGTTGTTCACGTGCCGCTGTAATGAGTACGTATCAAAAGTGGTGCACAGATGGCCAAAGGACGAACCGTCATCCAGCCGTGAGTCGTTTGCAGCTCATTGATGCCCGAGGGCAGCGAAGACTGTCGCGTATTGTTCACAGCCACCTCAGGGCCACAGTGCGGCAACTCACCCGCAGCTACAACAGTGGTGATCAGGGCAATGTGTTACAGCACACAGTTTATCGCAGCCTTCCGCGCATGAGCCTGCGTAGCCGAAGACCCAGCCGGGTTCCCATGCTCACTGCACGTCATCGCCAAAAACGCATGCAATGGGCCTAAGTTCATCGAGATTGGGCCTTCGATAATTTCAAGAAATGTGGCTGGCCTGACGAATCAAGATTCCAAGTGCATCACGTAGACGGCCGAGAGCGTATAAGGTGATTACCAAGGGAGGCTATGGCAATTGGATGCACTGTTGAGTGGAAAAAGGCCAGCGGCAGCGGTGTTATGCTATCAGATCTGTTTTCTTGGGACACTTTAGGCCCCATTATCCCAACAGCACAATCCCTGACAGCTGTCAGGTATCTGAACATCGTTACGGACCAAGTTCACTCATTCATTGCAACTGTGTTCCCTGCTGGTGAGGACCATTACCAACAGGATAATGCGCCATGCCACACTGTCTAAATCGTCAAGGGGTGGTTCGAGGAACTAGGTTACTTTCTGTTAATGTTCTGGCCTCCATATTTACCTTACATGAACCCAATCGAACATTTGTGGTTCGACTTGGAAAAGCGGATTCGCACTAAATCACCACCACCCCGAAATGTACAGAAACTGGAAGACCTGCTGTTGACATTATGGTACCAGATACCCCAGGGTACCTATCGCCACCTCATCAAATCGATGCATCGCCGAGTGGCCGCTGTTTTGCAGGCTATAGCGGGTCCTACATTATTGGATTCCGCCTCGCATGTAAGTATCTTTAAATCGCAGGTGGGCGAGTGTTCACCGCCCTATATGCACAAGTGGTTCGTAACGCCCCCCCCTCCCCCCTCCAAAAAATACTGAAGTGGGACGTAAACCACAAAAAAAAAAAAAAGATACCGCCGGTGGGTTTGTCTTCCTAAGGCTTCTGTGGCTTTCTCCTGTACCTGGAAAAGGAAATCCACATAGATAAATACAAAGTTTGTAAAATATGCATTTAATTTCTCCATTCTTATTTCCTAGAAATGATGAGCTGTATGTTATCGTCTTTAATTCTATGTTCATACATTTTCCGTTTAATATACATAAATCAAGTTTAGCGACCGCAAAAGTTTTACCCCAATTCATATAATACATGAGTTATATTCACCAGATGGGATTTCCGTGACATGGGTCATAAGATTAAATGGTTGGAGTTGGATTTCATACGCAGTACATACTATATAACTGGACACAAAATAATACGTATTTTCAGGAATGGAACGATCCCAGACGGTATAATTAATGAAATGGCAGTTGCTCCACAAACAAGATACATAATAAATGTTGAGGAAGCCAAATCTTCGGAAACCAGTCAAATATTTCATTCTATTTCGAAACTACGAGACGTCGAATTTTCTAATCAGTTAAGTCTCACAGATTGTTCCCTGATTTGATGCAGTTGGAGGAAAGAGAGTAAAATCATTGCATATATAAGCGACATATTTGAAAACGTGGGTGGATAACAGTTTTCTATAGATGTATGAAAAATCCCTATAAAGAAATTTTTGTTTTCGAGAAAATAGTCACAAAATTTCGACAATTCGCCAAGTTTATTAAATGACGAACCACATTTTGGCGCTTGAGATTTTTTATCTTAAGGTGGAGATAAGGGCATATCCAATACAGCCTTCTGATCATAGATGACGCTGAAAATCGCGCTGTTTTTGCAACCCCTTTTTATGGGGTCTTAGTTTTGTAAATGAATTTCGTGAGGTCTTTCCGTTATCACACAGATAGTGATTTCTGAAAAAACTTCTGTCAGCAGCTTAGATTACCAGCATATGATATCTGATTTACATAAATTTACGGGTAGAAAAGCCAATAAACTCTAATGTAAATAATTACTGACATCCTAAACAAAAGTCTATTACCGCTCAGTTATTATTGTTTGTAGGAAAACATTTAATATTCAAGAAAAAAAGGTAAGGAAGTTCCATTTTTCCAGTACTTGACGTGTGTAGGGCGCCACCTATTAGCGATATGTTTTACTACTCCAACACGCGGAAATTTAATTTTAAAATATTCCCTATAATTTTGTTTTCTCAAATTGGCAAGCCACTGACTGAAGTTTAGTGTCTTCTTCATCCGTTTGCCAACTTTCCCGAGTCAGGAAGCATTTCTTCTATGTGAACTTATGTAACTCAATTTCCACCACTGCAAGTATAGCGGCGCATTTTCACTTGACGTCCACCTTAAGCAAAAAAAAAAAATGTTCAGCGCGATATTTCTCAAGATATAAAAGTTTAACCCGCTGTTTGTGTTCCTTCCATCAGACATAGTGTGAGGTTTTACCTAAAAACTTAGGCATTTAATGCATGTACTCGAGATATGCCGCCCCAGTGACGGCCTTGTCAGATGCCAAAGTTTCTGGCTAGTAGTCCGGGTTCGAGTTCCGAAGGAAGCATATCTATTGTGTTTGTCTTCAGAATCTGTCTCTCTCCCCCATCCGAGGAAGCAGATGTTTTAAATTTGTGACCGTCTACTGCTAATAGACCTCATAGGTTCTCATTGTGGCCGTTAATAGCCTTCTTAAAAAATAGATTTTTTGGCCTTCTATGGGACCTACTTACCCCACAGATAATTTCAACACACACCCACTGAATTTGAAACTTTATGCAGATCTACGTAAACGTCTGTTACGCAACGTGTATGCAAAAGACGAGGTCAAGTGTGTCACCAAGTGATCTTGACAACCATTTAAGTCGGTTGCTCGTCTATAGATCACAACTGGAAAAACAAAAGATATTTCGGAGTTTGATAAAGGGCTTATTGGGGGTTTCCGTGTTAATGGAGCGAGGATTTTGAAGACAGCAGAGACTACTGGTTTTTCAAGAGGTTATATATACCGGATCTTTATCAGTGAAAATATAACCAACTTTGCTTTTCTAAAAGACGTAACTGGGGCGCGACGACAGTCTGTCGGGAACGGGGCCGCAGTCGTATATGAAGTCTTGTACAGAGAAACAGGACATCCTGTGTGCAGGAATTGACCGAAACATTTAATGAAGACTGTTTCCGACCCATATCTCAGCGAACTATCCGAAGGGAACTGAAGATGATCGGTATTGGCAGTGGCATGCCTATACGGAGAACACTGATTGTTACGGAGAAACGGAAAGTTTGTCTACAGTGGTGTCAGGAACATCATGACTGGACACTGGAAGGCTGGAAAAAAGTCATGTGATCCGATGAGTCGCAAAACACCTTGTTTTATGTCGACGATAGGTAGAAAATCTACACCTTGTTCTATGTCGACGATAGGTAGAAAATCTACACCTTGTTCTATGTCGACGATAGGTAGAAAATCTACACCTTGTTCTATGTCGACGATAGGTAGAAAATCTACACCTTGTTCTATGTCGACGATAGGTAGAAAATCTACACCTTGTTCTATGTCGAAGATAGGTAGAAAATCTACCCCTTGTTCTATGTTGACGATAGGTAGAAAATCTGGCGGGAAAGCCATAAGGCAATGGACCCAGCTTGCCTTGAAAATACAATTCAAGGTTCTGGAGATGGTATCATGGTGTGAGGCACGTTCTGTTGGTAAGGAACGAGTCCCTTGATATGGATGGAAGATCGGGTGTCCTCCAAATGTTATCTGAACACTCCTGACGATCACGTCTATACTGTAACGTTGACTTTTTATCCAGCAGGTGACGGCTGCTTATTAGACGACAAGGTACTGTCCGTTATGCAAGATGTGTTCAGTAGTGGTTTAGCGAGCATGACAGCGACTCTTCCACCATTCTCTCTTTACCATCATAAAGCCCAGATCTGGAATCCATTGAGACTGTAAGGAACACGTTAGAAAAAAGAACTGGGAGCAAAGTCATCTTCCGTCAAATCGGTGCCAGTAAAAGACAGTCTGGTAAACGTCTGGTATGCCGTAGATGTGGATGAACTGAAACACCTTGTGGGGTTTATGCCAAACCCCAAACGTTCTGTAATTTGGGCTAAACCTGGTATTGAATAAAAGTTTCTACTTCAGTGGACAGTATGTGTACATTAATAAGCAACTCCGTTAAAAATGTTTTCATTCATTTTGTCTTAAGAATTATGATTCGATAACTAAATCAACTTAAAAGTAATACTGTGAGTAAAACTAAAATCCGAGAATGGTATTAAGGACAATAGTAAGAGATTATTTTATTAGCAGTATGCAAAAGTTTCCCCCCCCCCCACTGGCGGGTGCTGTAGGGGTCTTACTGGCCGGCGACCCGTGCTGTCAGTTCGTACATGAAGCCAAGCATGGCGGTCAATAAAGTTCATTTGCGGCAATGTTTGTTATTCATGTTTAATTTAGGGAAAAGTGCGAGTGAAGCATACGGTTCAATATGTCAGGCGTATGGCGAAACGGTTATGGGTGAGCGAACGTGTCGAGAATGGTTCGCCAGGTTTAAGAAAAGGCGATCTAAGTTTAGAAGGCAAGCCACGTGCAGGTAAACCGCAGGAACTCGCAGACGAGGAGCTGGAATTGCTGTTGCAAGGGGATGCCACACAATCGACTACGCAACTGGCGAAACGTTTGAAAATGGCACAATCGACGGTGGTACGGTATCTAAAGGCCTTGGAGAAGATCCAGAAGATTGGTAAGTGGGTTCAGAATACTTTAACAGTGCGTAATATTAGTCAACGATTAGGCATCGGCATGTCGTTGCTGAAGAGGTTTCAACGGAAGAATTTATTGTGAAAAGTTGTCACCGGAGAGAAAAAATGGGTCTATTGCGACAACCCCGTACGCAAGCTATCCTGGGTCGACCCAGGCCAGCCATCAACATCCACTGCAAAACAGGATATCCACGAGAAAAAGGTGCTGCTCTATGTGTGGTGGGATATGCATGGAGTGCTGTAATTTGGACTGTTGAAATCGGGCAAAATAATCACTGCGTAACGATATAGCAATCAGTTGATGAAACTGAACGCCGCAATCGAACAAAGGCGTCCATGGACAGGTAAAGGACGCCTCCCAGTCATCCTGTTACACGATAATGCAGACCACATGTCGGTGTCACCACGATATCAACCCTTCAACAGTTACACTGGGAGGTTTCATCGCACCCGACTTACTCTCCGGACATTGCACCCTCAGACTTTCATCTGTTTCGCTCTATGCAACATACCGTAGCCGAAAAGCGCTTCACCACAGTTCCAGAGGTGGAAAATTTCGTCACTGTGTTCTTCAGCTGAAAACCCGAGTCCTTCTATTACAGGGGCCTTCATTTGTTGCCTGAAAAACGGATAATGGTCATTGATGCTATCGGCCAATATTTCATTAAATAAATGTGTACCGGTTTCCTGCTTGTTCGTGTCTTCTTTCTTCTTAAAACGGCGGAATCTTTTGCATACCCCTAATAGTATTCTTTAACATTTTTTCTTTGCTCAGAACACTTAGTTCTTTTGTGCTTGACAACGATCTCCTCTGATTAAAGTCTGTACTACATTCTTATTAACCAGATTACATCTTTTTTTAGATAGTTATTGCCTCACTTATTTTAACAGTGTGACTTTTGCCTATTAGGTCCGAGCATGAGTTATTTTTTAATCCTTTCTTGACATAAAAACCTCTTTTCTATAGTCAGTCTTGTCGTTCCACTACTTCAATAAATGATTCCATTGAATTAAATGATCACACTTAATTTCCTGAAAAACAGCCATTGAAATCAAGAGTACAGTTGACATCTAGCAAAGGAGATAATTTTAATCATGATTACTCTCTGCAGTTTGGTTTTCATTTGACTTTTTTGGAAAGAATATCTTTTGTTTCCGATCTTGAGTACGTCTCTCGTCTGAAAGTCGCAAACTTACATACTAAGCACATGATGTACTTTTATTTCACGTTGCAAATGTTTCTATACGAGTATTTGTAACACAAAAACGTTTTACAGTAAATTTAAATTGAATGTCTGGTTTGCTGTTCAGAAAAACAGTTCCTTTAACCAGCAATTTCTTCCACAACAACACATTATTCTACCTGACAAAGTGAGACTGAGTAATGTAATTAGGAAAGAAACACCATTCAATATTAGGTAGGCTGTAACTAATTCCACAAATCTAATTAGTGTTTTCCGAAGAAAAACGACGTCTGATCGCAATGAAGTCTTTCTTCTGACGTTAAGAACTAATTCGTCAATATTCATTTCCTCGGTGTCTTCGAGCAGGGCGAAAATGATCAAATGTATTTTATTTAATGCCTCTGGAATGCAATTTCGCAGGCGATGTATTAAGAACTTTTCTCAAGTGTAGTTGGAGAGGGAAACGTATTACTCCAAAAGGAGTGTTTACATACAGATGCTTATAATACCGTTTAGTCCGGTCATGACAAACACTTCAAAATCTAATACTTAGCAGGATAAATTCAATGTCTTCGGTAATCTGGTTTTTCAGAAGAGCAATATAAAACGAAAACTGAATTACTGAATAGTTATACAATAATTTCGCTCTCCAAATTTCATGAAACGTTTTACTTATTTTATGTTATTTGTAAAAATGCCATTTTACAGTTTTATATCATACTTTATTAGGTGAAAACTTATCGAGGGATTTCCGATTTTGTGGGTGGTTTAAAATCCTTCTCCTCAAGGCTACATGAAGTCGTCTGTTCCTAAACTGTTACCCTCTTTTTGAGGGTTTTATAAGGCTATAAGGGATCGTCCGTCTCTAAAGAGTGTCTGAGCCATCCCATTGGCGCAGTGGTCTAAGCTCAAGCTTCTGATCTTCCGACCATGGGTCCAGGTTTGAACCCAGGTGGATCATGGATATTTTGCTTTTCTTGCGCTCCTGGCTCTCTCCCTTTCCTGGAACCAGTGGCCATAAATTAGGGACGGACGACTAATGATGCCCATTGAGTTGCTCACGGTGGTCGTTAAAACCCCAAACAAAGAAAAATACCTAGTAGTTCAATAGGCATTTTTTCTGCCCGCCAGGTCGTTTATTTATTTTGGATAAGATATGTTCGTGTGTGAAGTTTAATAGAAAATATTTCTTTTGTATTACAAAAAAGTACGCTAACGGGTTCCATTTTTTTTGTGGGTTTAACGACCACCGGGAACAACTCGATGCAAGTGGCACAGTGCTTCTGATCTTTCGTCTGGGATGGGTCCGACTTCATATCCCGGTGAAGCATAGATGTTGTGTTTGTCTTACGGCCCTGGTTTTCTCCCTTCCCTGGAACCAGTGGCTCTAAATTAGGGACGGGGGATTGCTTAGAGCCGACTGAGTTGCTCACGGTGGTCGTTGAACCTCCAATCAAACAAACAAAAAAAGGTCGATGGCCTTATAAGCAGACGCCCGTTCCTAATTTAGGACCACTGGTTCCCGGGAAGGGAGAGAACCAGGGACGTAAGTCAAACACAACATCCATGCCTCACTGAGATTCTAACCCGGACCCATCTCGGACGAATGATCAGAAGCCGGAGCTTAGACCACGGTGGTCCATATGTTTTCCCGTTTTACCTGAGTAGAACTTCTCTCGCTAGCAACAAAAATCATATCGGTATAACTTGATACAACTGTTCCCAGGAGATGAATCTAAAACATTCTGCTTGCATTGGAAAAATGCAAGCAATGACAACATTTAAAAAAATTCTTACTAGCGCAGAAATTCCCTGCAAAGGTTCAATAATGTACGTTTTTCTTTAACAAGACACGATATTGTTCTAAATTTAGGTCTCCTTTCTCAGACGACATAGCAAGGCATCGCAGTTAGACTTCCGGTGGTATTTTTCATTTATTTCTTAATCATAATACGAAAATGTATTTGCTTGCATTTTAGAAATACCCATTACTAGGCTTTCTGCTGCTGTTTTTGTAATAAATATTTTAGCAATTAGACTGTAAAATGTAAACTCATGCAGAATATAATTCGTGTGCGTGCATTGCTAAATTTCGCTGCTGTCGTTTATCTACTTTTTATAATATCCATTGGGTTGCAAATGGCAGTAAAAATTTTAGAAAACTAAATAAATTTTTAGTTGCTCGTCGAATAATTTAATTCAGTCATTTACGTAGCCATGAATTTAGATAGTGCTTCCAGTTTTCGACGTTTTTAATTATGTTTGTGCTTTTCAAAGAATTCAGTACAAAACGAAGATAAAAAAAGAATTTTGGTAGGCCTAAGGGAAAATAAATGTGCATGAAATTCAGTTCTACAGGAATGCAAAAGAAGAGAAAGAAATTATTGAGCAATAAGCTGTGTACTGGTGAACGAAAGCTTTCCGATGGTCTTCTCTGGAGAATAAAACATTTACAGCTTTCGCCGACGCATTATGTTTTCGCAAACAAGAGATTTACATAGACTACACCCTTCTTTCAAAGAACGAGATAAACATTTCATAAAGCAATATCTCCTCAGCATGAATTCTTTTAATAAGATGAATGAGTCGCCATTTGTAACTAAGGCTACAGCATTTCGTAATTTATGAAGTTTTGTTTGAACATTCAAAATCGATTTGCTTAACCAACCAGTGTTGAATAAGAACCCTTAGATATTTCTCAGAATTTCGATGGTATCTCATGATCTCTAAGAAACTTCTAATGACATATTGCGAATTGTTTCAGTGAGTACATTTTTCCTAGCCGTATTTTTCTTTCATTTTAATACACAAATTAATTTTTATAATGCAAGCTGTCCTCTTTTTGCCTCACACTAAGCAAGCTATTATTAGCAGTCCCCTTTTTGGTTGACAATTGGCTATGAGAGGTTGAACACATAGCGTTAAAGACCACGACGGGTGTTAATTTTCTACTTTGAAATGTGGAACTCCGCAAAAGTGATTTATTAGCCGTTGGTCTAATCAGCTGAAGTTTCTAGATTTCGAGTGAGGATATAATTATAATTATTTATTACTAGCTGTAAAGCCTGTTGAGATAAGAATACAGCGGGTTCTAGATATCCCTTATTGCTATTCAAGCGTGTATTAACGATAGTGGAAAATATCTTTATACACGATATGTTTTGGAAATATCTTTTCGAAATCTGGAAGTAGTTTTCCTTGTTCTTGTCAATGGGCTACTTTAACTGTGACATCAAACCGTCGAACTCTTGACAATGCAACATAAAGTTGTCCGTGGCTAAACATTGGTTCAGGAAGGTAGATACCTACTTTCTCCAGTGTTTGACCTTGCGACTTATTAATGGTCATAGCAAGGCGAGTTTTACAGGGAATTGTCGTCGTCTTAATCTGAATGGGAGGTCTATATCAGTAGGTGCGAGGTCAATTCGCGGAATAAAAACAATTTTACCACATGCTGAGCCTGTGAGTACTTCTGCAATGATCAAATTGGGTTTCAGTTCTTTAATTCCGTTGCATAAACCAATGTCTTGTCCCATTGCATAAACTTCGTTGTGTATTAAGGTTTCTCAGGAGCATGATAATAGCTCCAATCTTCAACTTGAGTCTGTGAAGTGGCATTCTTGATGGAATTTGCTCATTTAAAAACTCTATAGGATAATATTGTTCAGTATTTTCTTCTCCATCGGCATCAATTGAATCTGAGCTTAAGTATGTGCTTGCTGTCCCCTCTAAGAGATCATGAACGTTCTCATTTAATTTGTCAACATCAGAGTTTTTGGGACACAGAATGGCTTTTTTCCAAATGTTTTAAAATCAGAAATCTTCAAGTTCTCATGTGTGCAACTTTCTTCCCAAAGATGGGATTTATATTTTTCAAACAATTCTTGTGAATTAGTTGGTGAAACAAGGATAAGAATGTATGCAAACAAATATCGTAGTTGTCGAGGCATGTGCAAACTGATGCTTCATTTAAGGTTTTATCCCATATTTCATCATTCTTAATTAAACCTTTCTGCAATGCAGCTTCTTGGAAGATACATGGAATTCCATTGACTGTTCTTAAATCTGCAAGGCTTTCCCCTCCAGACATATAAAGTAGCAGTAGTCTCAAACAATATATTTCTGGATCAGAGCCAAGGTTGACTAAATACATTCTTCCAATCACATTATCTCCACCACGTTTTCGTTGGATCATTGTCTTTCTTTTTGATTGAACACATAATTTCTTGGCATGTCTCTGTATGAAATGGATTGCGCATCTTTATTTCCCTCATTTAGTTTGAACTATGCGGTCAGCATTGTACCTCTCTGATCATTATGAACAACTGCATTTCCATCGCTGTTTGAACGCTCCGGATTAAAGGCAATGTTCTGTTCTTCAGGAAGGTGAACAGGTAATCTAACTATTGTATGAGATTGCTGATGCATATCATAACCAAGTATCCGCCACATTGCATCAGGTGCGCTAACGTATCTGGAATCAACATGACGTTTTGCTTCGTCGTATTTGGTGTTGTGCTCTGTTGTATGCACTTTTTCACAGTCATGACCTTTGTATACGTACTTAAAAAGGTATTTCACGCTTTTCACAGTAGCGCACACCTCGACATTAATGTTGCAATTGTATTTTAACAAAAGATACGGATTATAAGGTACAATCCAGCTGTTATCAATAATTTTACCACGTACAGTTGGGCTTGCACCATTCTTTCTACGGCGATATAAAGGATACTCGCCTTTGTTAGCTACTGTTTCATTTTGGAAATACTTCGGAAATTGCTTTACACGTTTGCCATCTCCCATACAGGGAGAATTGTGATTATTTCAGCACACGGGCCATGAACCATGTTTTTTTGCATGTAAAACTTGTAAATTCTCTTTATCTGGTAGTTCTGCAGATACAATTTGGTCAGTTTTCTCAGGTAATGTTGGTCTGTCCTCTTCTTTCAAAATCAAGAGCATATGAGCAGGGAGAAACCCTCTTTTTTGGAATTCGATTACATGAACTTTGGCCACCGGAACTCAAAAATTATGCCTTTTGGTTATATCATCCATTAATTCTTTCAACTTTAATTGGAGGACTCTTACAACTAAATCTAAACAGTTTTCCACAGATTGACAGTTCAAATTTTTAGTAATTTCTTCCTATTTCGGGTTGCAAGTCATAGTAAGGAAAAGATCAAGCTTCACATACTTTCTGACTGTCGCCATTGCATCCTGATAATTTTGCACCATATTTCGTGGACTACCTTGAAATGAAGATGGCATAAGAGCTTTTCCACGAAGAAACTCATTAACTCCAACATTCTGAATTTGGTTCATCAGACCTTTATACTTTTCGACACTTAACTGAGACTGATTTTGTCGTATGTAATTCAGAGTATTAGCTTCCATTTTTACATACGCATCAACATTGTATTGCTGCGTAAACATTCCTTCGCTTAATAATGGTTTAAATTCGTCTCGGATCGAAAGACGATGTTGATAGCATTGCATTTGTGTAACCCTTGACCGTCGCTTTGTACATTGGTTAACAACACCTAGTAAAGACGTTGGTCTATGTTGTAATGGAATGTCAGTTGACCTTGTGAGGTAACGCATCCCTGACGTCATGTGAGATCGATTTAGATCAGATTACGTCACACCAGCAGTAGTGTTCTTTGCTGCTATGACAACAAAACAAAGTGATATACGCGTGAACTGTGCGCGTGTAGGTCATGACATCACCTGCACGAAAACACGAAAACCTAATCGTGATGTCACAAACATTTGTTTCTTGGTTGTTGCTATGAAGACTTAAAAAGTGATCCAGGCCGTCGGCAACTTAGCCTTTTTATATATAAGGATAATTATTTATAATTATTTGTAGCATTGCCCTTTCCTATACAGCATCAAGAAATTTTCGATGACGCAGTCGTGTTGGCGAAGAGCAAAACTAAATTGCAAACTATGTTGTTCCGTGAGCATAACTAAAGTACAGTATAATTAAGGGAAAACCCAAAATGATTGCTTTGCGCGAAAGACTGTTAGCACTGTGTGCAAGATCAGTCTAAAAGTACAGAGACAGACTAGGTTAATGATTATGTGTGAGGGTTGTACCGAAAGTAATACAAAAGTGGGCATAACTTTTTTATTAACTGACAGAGATCATTCAAATTGCACATGTTAGTCTTTCTCTATACAAAGATATTTATTCAACATAGCTCTATCAAAGCGGTGCCTTTGCGATATCCTTGAACCCAACTCTCGAATCCTGTTTAAAATAATTCAGATGTGGACTGTTGTTCCCACTTCTTCACAGCCACT
The DNA here is from genome assembly GCA_039090855.1 of Macrothele yani. NCBI lineage: Eukaryota > Metazoa > Arthropoda > Arachnida > Araneae > Macrothelidae > Macrothele > Macrothele yani. The sequence goes on along the minus strand of CM076998.1, from coordinate 85,023,749 downwards.
TTCACCGTGTCTGTATCATCAAATTGTTGTCCCCGAAGACTGTCCTTCATTGGACTGAACTGGTGGAAGTTGGAAAGGTGGAAAAACGTATATTAATTGGCTTCAAACGCTTTCAGCAGATCTGAGTCGACTTCCACCCTCCTCTGCTTTAAATCGGGTGTCAGCTGCCGAGGTATCCACTTCGCACACACTTTCTGATTCCGTAAGTCTTCTACCACCTTCTGTATGGCATTATGACCTCAGTCCAGTTGTGCAACAAGCTCATGGATTGTTACTCGTCTCTCTGCGCGAACCAATTCATCCACTCGCTGACAATTGGTGTCAGTGGTCGCAGATGATGGTCTCCCACTGCGTGGTTTGTTTTTAATGCTGGGGTTTGCCGCCCTGGTGGCGCAGTGGTCTAAGCGATGGCCTCTGATCATTCGTCAGAAAGGGGTCCGGGTTCGAATCCCGGTGAGGCATGGATGTTGTGTTTGTCTTACGGCACTGGCTCTCTCCCTTCCCTGGAACCAGTGGCCCTAAATTAGGGACGGGCGACTGCTTATAGTCCATTGAGTTGCTCACGGTGGTCGTTAAACCTCAAATGAAAAAAAATTCTGGTGTTTCGCCTTCTTTAAACTTCTTCATCCATCTGTGCACATTGCTTTTGTCAATGGTGTCATCTCCGTAAGCATTCAATAGCCTTCCGTGGATGTCGGACAACCTGCAGCCTTCCTTCGTCAAGAACACAATGAGAGCACTTGCCTCTGCTTGGAATCTATTATTTACCTGCAATGAAGAAGAAGGGTTACTATAGAGGAAGAGTTACTCTACCAATATGATGTGCAATTTGAACGACCTCTGTCAGTTAATAAAAAAGTAATGCTCACTTTTGCATTACTTTCGGTTCAACCCTCGTACGTTTAGGAAGCATGCTTGACAGAGAAAATAGGTTAGGTGGCAAAATTGGTAAGCAAGTGAATTCATCCTTGAAAGTCATAGGTGCTTGCGCAGAATTTCACATGAGCTGATGTGTTCTATTTTAAAAAATTACCGAAGGGCTGTATATGGAAGTCGAATTGTTCCTGAACTGATGTATGGCAGTAAAATTTCAGTACTGCAGAACAATCGTAGGAGATGTTTCTGAACTGGAGAAAAAGTTACTTGGGGGGGGGGGGCACGTGTTGATGTGAGGCACGAAGATATGTTGCAGATGTTTAATGTAAAACGTAGTAAGTTCGCGACAAAAATAATCTATGGTGGTTTGGTAGTGTCGAAAGAATAAATGGTGAATGCTTACTGTGAGAATTTATTCAGTCCAAGTGGAAGGAAATAAAGGTGGAGGGAGGCTGAGCAAATCCTGGAAGGACCAGTCTCAAGAAAGTCTGCATGAGAAATAGAGTATGAAGCACAAAAAGTTTCGCGTGAGGCGTGTGATGGACGTCAGTGAAGCTTGAGTTGTGTGCCAAGACCGTTGTAAATGGAAATGTTTGACACATCAACGACAAGTAAAATATAGCCTAACCAGCTCTAATGTGGAAGATAAACGATCACTGAGGAGCTGACCTCTGAATCTCATAGAACAGCTTAATTAATGCTATGTATGTATGTATGCATCAGGACACTTTCTTGTGGATGTCGTTGCATTTCTCCAGGTTTAGGATCAGGGTTTGACGAAATTTAAATTAATGCACTACTGTTGGTGAAAACTGCAGCTCATGAATGACTGTAGGTGTTCGATTGAAACTTACAGGATATGTACAACAGGTTGCGACAGGCAAATGATTAAAATGTCAGTGAAAGTGCGCATGTGGTTTTGGAGCAGCGGCTTCTGAACTGTCAGCTCTTGGATATAAAGATCTGGCTAATACGAAATGTTACAGTCAGCGAAGAGCCGACATTGAGTCTAAAGGGTGTTTCTTGCATCTCGCTATGTCCCGTCGTCGAGGAAGGTGGCATTATGAACACCTGACGGAAGGAGTGTTGGGATGAGAGAAGCTGGATTTTCCTACTGCAAAATTGCCACTCCTACGGGAAGAAAGCCAGTTTAGTGACGGGAACGTGGCGTCAATGAACAGTTGAGGATGGATCTCCCAAAAATCAGGACCGCAAAATTGCACGACTCCATGAGATCACAGGTACCTCTACCACATGGCAGTGATTGATCGCACAGCGACATCCACGGTTTTAGCGCAAGAGAGGAACGGTGTCACAGGTCAAGCTTTCTTCTCCAGCACAGTTTGATGTCGTCTGCTTAACAAACGACTTTCCGCTAGCAGCCCATTGCTGCGCATTCCTTTGACTCTTAACCACAGACAAATCAGGCCGCAATGGGGTCTCGAACACATACATTGGCCGGCCGACTGGCAACACGTCGTGTTTTCTGAGGTCATAATTCATCTTGATGCACCATGAAGTTCGCATGCGTCTTCGAAGACATCGTGGTGAACGGCACCTTGCAGCGTCATACCGGCCAACGCGAAGCGTCATGGTTTGGGGTGCCGATAGGTTCAGTTCACGATCTCGCCTGATGTGAATCGAGGGAACCCTCAGCAGTCAGCGATACAACGTATATGTTTTAGAGGCAGAGGTGATACCCTTCCTTCAGAGTTGTCCTGGCGCTATATTTTCGCAGGACAATGCTCGGAGGCAGGTGACCGGAATGTCCAAGACCTCTTCCATTCACGGTAGATACCGATTATACCCTGGTTTTGCACGTTCACCGGGTATATTCCTGATCGAACATGTTTGGGACATGACAACTAAGTGAATGGCCCGTCAAGCGCCTTCCCTAGTCACCACAAATGGTCTCGCATAGAAGCATCTTGGCAGATCAGATCAGATCAGATGTAGAGGATTTTAGAAAGGAGGTGTCTGACCCCAGGTTTTAAACAACCCTTAGAAATAGGAAACTAGGAGATTTGGGCTAGAGCGTCCGATAGGAAAGTGACACTGAAGCGAAGTAGAAAGGGGAGGGAGACGCCCTTATTTATTGCTGGGGAGGGAGGGCAGTACCCGAAGTCCGACGGCTTAACGTGCCCATCCGACGCACGGAGGATATTTAGTGGATCGAGCGTTCGTACCTGTCTGGGATCGAACCTGTGGCCCTTTCCGTGGCAGTCACGAACGTTGCCCACTAGGCCACCCGCGGCCCAGCATCTTGGTAGGCTGTTTCCCCAGGATGAAATCAAAAACCTCTTCCATTCAATGCCGCGCCGTGTAGAGGCTGTTATTTTTGCTCGAGGTGGCTTCACAAGAGTCTGGAAGCGAATTTTTTTTATATAGCTCTATAAATGTAATCAGTTATCTCCTGCCAAATGATGAATATATGATACAAATTTCATTTGAATAGCGCGATTCTTTGTCTGCGCTGCAATTTTCACACACACAGTAGTAGATATTGTAATTAGGAGTAATAGGAGTATTTTTTTCTCGAGGGGAACTTAGGTTTATTTTCAGCTATGGAAAAAGTACGGCTGTGCAAAACCAAGCTGGATGAAGTATTTAGGGAAAGAACAGTGAGAAATGTGATCTTCGTGAAGGAAGTAAAGTCTTGGTGTAAGGAGGACTAACGAAGTGTCAGACAACAAAGCACTGATTTTATAAAATGGATTTCGGCATGTCTGTCAAGGGTAGAAAATTATTTTTCTAAAGAGCCTTTTGGTACTACCATCACGCATCTGAATGCTTGCTCCTGATTCTAGATAGGAATCTTTGGAAAAGTGCCTTTTTTTTCAGTTTCGGAGGTTTGTTAAAAAAAATTTGGGAATGTTTTCGAGATATTAATTTGTTCGCGGACAAGAAATTTTTATAACATAACAATACGTGCTCTTTTTTCTTTCTATTTTATTCATAACTTCATATGAAAAGGGGATAATCAACCTTGCAATTGAATTATTCTCCAAAAGTACCAATGCCTTTCCTTGCAATTTCACTTACAAAATGTTGGTTAAATGTTTCCCAGGTCTTAGTTTTCTCAGCGAAATATTCACATTTTTGTTAATGTCTTTAACCTGGAATGTATATGTGCTTTTGCGTACAGCTTAAATGCAAATTTTAAATTGCGTATTTTGTTTCTATTAAAAATTGCTGACGCTTCCTCCGGAAAACTTAGGTTTGTTTCCACGACCCAACTTTCAGGACAGAGACATCACCGATTCTTCACTAGCAAGGAAGGAGAGGTGAGCAAGTTTTCTTTTCTATTAAGGTGGTTCCTCCTAAAACCTCTGCCCTATTTTTGCAATAGTAAAATAATTCTGTAGACATTTTCTTCTCAATTAATGCGTTCCAAAAGATGAAAATTTGCACATCGATAAAAATAACTTTAAATTATTGCACGTCATACTTAATATGTATTCCCTAAAATTTAACCGTAATTATATTAAAAATCAATTTTTTTAACTTGAAAAATGTTGATGCCCACTAATAGATGCGGAACGTATACAATTATGACGTCAGTAGAGAAATAAATGTTTGATGGCTTATTTCGTAATTAATAATTAGCAATACCTACAGTTCTTTTGACATTTTCAGTTAAATTATTGTCGGGTCATTTAATTGAAGTGGCTCAAATCATTTTAAATGTTATAAGACATTCATCGCATAAATAGACTTAAATTTTGATTCCATTTCGAAATTTTATAAAATATTTCAAAAATCAGCAATACTGTAGATACCGCTGATTTATGGTTCCGAAATAAACCATCAAACATTTCTTTGTCCACTGACGCTAACAATCTACAAGTGACACCATCTACTTCAAAATTATGCCAACTCCAATATTTGTTTGCATCATACTTTACGCTGTAAAGGAAAGGAATGAGCGAACAACAATGGCAGTGCGTAATAGTTACGTCAAAGGTTTTGTCTGCTATTAGTTAAAAAAATAGACCAGATGAGCAGAAGCAGGTCTCAAAATTCCCCAGGGAAAATTATTTATTTTTAATATAATTATGTTTATCCTTTAGCAAATATTAACTATGCCATGGTATAATTTAAAGTTATTTTTATCGATGTGCAAATTTTCATCCTTGGGAATGCATTAATTACGAAGAAAATGCGTACAGAAGTTTTTACCATTGGAAACATAGGGCAGAGTTTTTAGATGAACCACCTCAACCTTGATTTTGTATTTGAATCACTTGGATGTGACTGATTCTTGGGAATGGATTAATCCAGTTCAACTTGTTTATTTTGTGCAAAATTATTTTTAAATGTCGTTTCCTTGCATTGAATTAACTGATATTCCAGAGTTCATTCTGCCGAGAATATATATATTTTTCTCTTCCTGTTGCGCAAAACACATTGAATTATAAACTGTACTCGATGAGGAATGCTAACAAAGCTGAACACATGCAATGCTGTGATTCAGCATTCAACATGCTGTACCAAGCAGCCCAATGTCGTCAGTAAGTTACGCTCGGTGGATATTTCTTGTTTTACTACAAAGTGAATGCAGGGGAGTGAACTAAAGACTTATCTACTCTACCTCGGCAATTATAAATCGTGACGATGCAAAACACGCCACTGAGCACTGCCAAATGGAGTGTTTTCCGCGTCTACTTTTTCTTACCTGACTATATTTCCATTTATTTATTCATTTGTGTGCGTGTGTGTGTGAAGAACGCTTGGTCACTCTTTCTCGCAAGCTATTTGTGCGGTTAACATTTTCTCAGCTAATAAATCGATATCTTGGTAGAAGTATGGAAAAAGTGTAGAGTTTTTATTTCTTGAACGTTGTTGAATTAACAGAATTAACTAATATTCTTAATTGGAATTTAATTAATGTGTTACACTAGAAATAGCTACACTGTAAAAAAATCTTCTGAAATTCACGTGCTATTTTCCGTGATTTCTTTTGTTAATTAAAGAAGCATGTTTCTGATACAACCTTTCCGTGAAATGACGTAAAACAACCTGAATTTCATGTTTTTTTCGTATGCCAGGAAAATTCTGAATTTTCAGAAACCTTTCCTCAATTCGTTTCCCATATAAACGGGAAAATTCTGTTCTCACTTTATTCCGTATCTATATGATGAAAAATTTCTGGACATGAGAGAATATTTTCTGTTTGATTAACTATTAAATCTCAGTTGTTTGTCGGAGGACTTGATTGTGAAGTTAGGTAGCAAAATCGAACATTGTGAATAGCATATCGCATGACATTTTGATTATTGTGGCACCGGATATTACTTCCCCTCTACCACAGTATATCAGCTATTGTATATTATGTGGCCATAAGAACCCGGGTACTTAAATTATTTTACAGGTATGATGTCGATGTATCAGTCTGTGGACCCCTTAAGGCTCTATGAGACCTGCCATCTTGTATTGCTGCCTTCTCTTGTTAACCAACGGGCAAGCGTATTTCACAAATTGCTCAGGCAATTTTTCACATTTTGGAACACAGCATTTTGGAACACAGCTTGTGGCTAACGCAAGATATATGATAAATAAAGAGTTCCCTGGTTTCAGAATTTTTATTGGCCTTTCTCTTCATTTTTTATCTGCAGCGAAAGTCGTACCAAGGCGTCTTCCATAGTTTTATTAATTAATAAAAAATACTTAAAGATTCCAAAATGAAAATCTGAAACCGGGGAACTTTTTATTTATCATATATCTTGCGTTAGCCATAAACGGTGTTCCAAAATGTGCAAAATTGCTCGAGCAATTTGTGAAATACGCTTACCCGTTGGTTAACAAGAGAAGGCACAATACAAGATTGCGGGTCTCGTAGAGCCTTAAGTCAACAGCTATTTATTTCAGCTATCAAGAGTAAATTTTATATTTAGGAGTCCTGTGAAATAATATTCTAAAGAAGTACATTTCGGCTTTTCTTAAAGGTAATTGAAAGACATTGGTAGTTTAAAAAAAAAAGATCTTTAGTACTTCAAAAAATCACGATGAAGAAACGTAATTTGTAATAAGTCCTCCCGTAGAAATATAGAATTCTTGCAAACGTATTCAGAAAAATAATAAGCTCCAACAAAAAATAAAATGACTAATTCATCTACATGACAACAAAAATCATTTTAGCATCGGACAACTAGAGTTGTGCCGTATACAGGCACTCCGTTGCACGACTTCCTGGCTCAACTGTACAACATGCGCCTCTCGTTGCCGAGGTGCCTGATTTAAATCCCACAAGGGACGAAAATAAAAAGCTCGTGAACTCAGTACGCCGGTAAAAAATTTCCGGAGTAAGATCTGCAAAATGATCAAAACCGAAAATTTTGCAAAATTTCTGTATAAATACTGGAAAACCCTAAACTGATTTTTCTAAAGTAAACTACCGAAATTTAGTCTAAATACTGAAGAAACGAAAACTTTTAAAACGGAAATTTCGCTAAAAGACGAACACCTACCGGCAAATTTGCTGCACGTTATTTTCATAATGTTTTCGGGAATTCACCACTTATGTTTGCAGTGTATTCACCACTTCATTTTTTCGTGCATTCACCCCTTATATTTGCAGTGTATTCACCACTTAATTTTTTCGTGAATTCACCACTTAATTGTTTCGTGAATTCACCGCTTATATTTGCAGTGTATTCACCATTTAATTTTTTCGTGAATTCACCACTTATATTTGCAGTGTATTCACCACTTAATTTTTTCGTGAATTCACCACTTATATTTGCAGTGTATTCACCATTTAATGTTTTCGTGAATTCACCACTTATATTTGTAGTGTAACTGAATAAAACAGCCAGGGTGAAGGGCATTTACGTTAAGTGGGTCCATGATGAAAACAATCTGAAAAAAAAATCATTATTTTACTTCCTAAAAATTCGAAATCTTATGTTCTGAAACATTTTTTATGTGATGTAACTTTCATGAAAATCAGGGAATTAGAAGCATTTTTTTTAATTTTTGAAAATTCCCTTTCTGCAGAAAATTGCAGGTATGTGTGGCCATATGATTAACTTGAGCTCCATATTTTTTATGGTAACCTTAACTAACAACACTTTATTGTTAACCACAACTGTTATGCTGTGTTTAAGTCGTGGTATAGTGTTAACTGCGTGAAATTCTGAATACTCAAAACCGAATGATTCTGCAAACAGTGCGATATGGGCACGTGAGCCAAAAACGATATTTGTTTCCCCCACAACATTGAAATTTGGTGTTTCTGAAGCGATTTCAAACTTTAATGATGGAAACATCACTAAATGCAAAATGCTGGCAAATGTTGGGGTGCATTGCTGAAAGAATTGCAAAAATTGGATAATTTGTGTGTCAACGTTGCTGATCAAAAAGTGACTAATCATTAAAAAAAAAGCAATGACAAAAAAGGGAAGAAAGGAAATCAGTTTTACAATGAAGTTTTATGAAGGCAGAAGGTTTAGATAACCCTTCTTATTGTACCGGATTGTTCTAAATATATGAGTAAGTTTGCAACAAATGTATGTTTGTGACTTAAAAGTTGATTTCTCAAAATTTTATTTTTTGGTACTTTTTCTGAAAACCTATTCAAGCTAAGAGCTTGAAATTTTTCCAGTTCTTTATCTCATTCAGATACATATTTTAACATGGTTTTGTTTTAGTTCCATTTTTAATTTTAATTTTTTATGATTTTTAGTGCAAAAGTTTCATAATTCAAAACTGGAGTTCGGTTAAAAAAATATATCTAACAAAAAATGAAAAAAGGCCATTGTAAAGTGTTCACAACTATTATATTATTGTGTGATAAACGTATTGTAGCTATGCATTTAGTACTTCCCGAGAAAAAGCTACATAAACATCTGAAATTTAACATGGGATTCAATGGCGGCTCCAGATTCATTATGTACCCCCTAAGAGCAACTTTTTCTTTACTTTCGATGCACTGAAAGCTTCAGGTCACCAATATACTATAATCATCAAGTCGTAACCTATCCGCCACGCTTAGTAACGGGCTATCTTTTATCGAAATTTAAATTTCTAACACATAGCTGCAGCACATTATTGGACTATAGATCTAAAACAAACTTTCAATTTTTTCTTTATTCCCCACAACATCCCCTATTTTGCGCTCAGCGAGGTATTTATTTTTTTGTTACTTACTGTCAGTATTTCCAAAACGTACAAACTGTTCGGAGAAGTAATGTGCCGTTCAGTGACAAAATATCTAACAGAGAAGTAACAAATTCCGCATAAGAAAACAGAGACTCAAAAGGAAGGTTAAATTAGGAGTGTACGTCCGCAAAACTTAAGATCTGCAATAGGGCTTTACCGTATTTCAAAATACATTTGAAATGACGTATTTTTTCTGCAATGCTAATTAAAATCAATTTTGTTATTTTTATGCCAGCTGCTGAATCTTAAATTATTCAGTAACTCTTTAGATGAACGAAAATTCAGAGAAAAATATATTTCTCAATCTTCACTCAAAAGCAAGAACTCCAAAATCTGTGTCCATCATATTTTACGCTGAAGAAGACAGGAATGCGCGAAGTATAATGGCAGCGTGTGATAATTTCATCAAAATGTTTTCCTGCTGTTAATTAGATAAAAACTAGACCAGTTGAGCAGAAATGGTAGTGGCTAATTGGAAGGAAATTTGCAAACTCGAATTTCAGATGAAATTCTCCGTTAATGTCAGAGAGTCCGGAAAAGATATAAATTATTGCATTGTTTTGGTAATTTGCATAGTTTCAGCGGTATGGGTTGTCAGTGGTTCAGATGGACTAAAAGCTCGTTTCTTGGGGAACAGGCGCATGTGTTTTAAAACGTGCACAGAAAGTTTACCACATTGTACTAGATGGTTACAAAGTTTGAAGTCTTGGTTCTGTTCGCCACTAAGATAAGATAGAGTTTAAAGCGACTGAGCCAGCTCCAAAACAAAAGAACTCCAAAATAAAGATGTTGCGATGAAGAGAATAGAACAAATCTAGTAAATGAAGTTTGCAGGTGGTAACATGAGCTCGGAGGAAGAACAAGGTTCAAGAAGGACTTCTGTGATTGATTCGGACTTTCTGTTCACGGTTGTTGAAGCAAGTCCAACAACAGACACCTTGAAATTGTCGACGGAACTGAGATATTCTAAATCCACCATCGTTGATTACCTGCACAAACTCGGGAAAGTCTGCAGACGACGGCGCGGGATGGCGTATGACTCCACCCAGTCAGATCTGTGACGCGTCATTGTCTGAAAGGAACTGCTCAACAATCCGAGTAATACTCGGCTCATCAAGTGGACGCTTACTGTAGATAAGAAGAGTATCTACCTGCGTAATAGGGATGGACAAAACCTCTATGTTTTTTAAACATTGATGTTTTGCAACTAATAATGTTTAAACCTAGACGTTACAGGAACTGATACATCGAATAAACAGTGATATTTCATGACTGATGTTTGAAACTGCAAAAGTGCTGTCCACTGGAATATTCTCTACGTGAAGTAAAATAATTTATTTTTGTTTGTTCTTGCAAAGAGGAAAGGAACATCTTCTTTCTGTGTCATGAGTTGGCTGTTTGGCCCATGTTTCATCGAGTTCCTATCCTCGGTGTTACTGGAAGCGAGACAACGGAGAAACATCGAGGTTTCGACCCTTGCACCGAAACTTCTAAAAATATTATTGGTTACTCGATGTTGAAACACCGATATATTTAACAGAGATTTTGTCCACGGATGTGCCCATCGTCGCAGCAGATGTAGAAAGTTCAAATTCTTCTGCTTATTAGCTAAACATCGAGGTTTTCCCAAATACATCAAAACTGTCCACTGAAACTATAGATTTATCGATGTTTCGGGAATGAGGAACACCCGATGTCCAACATCGATGTTTCGGGAATGAGGAACAACCGATGTCCAACATCGATGTTTCGGGAATGAGGAACAACCGATGTCCAACATCGATGTTTCGGGAATGAGGAACAACCGATGTCCAACATCGATGTTTCGGGAATGAGGAACAACCGATGTTAACATCGATGTTTCTCACCGATTTGCACATCCCTGGTGTGTAATGCATACACCTCCAAAACCGGGTTCGACCTAGGTGAACCAGTTTTACCTGTCCTCAAATGAGGACGTTTCAATAAGAAAAATTCATACTGTGTGTTTAGTAGAATTTCAAGAGTGTGGCTCACTCTGAATTTATTCAGGTTAGTCAACGCTGAACTACAGTATATCATGAGTACCTGAATCGGATGTACAACAAATTTAGTAAACTCTCCTTTAATAAGACAATGCCAAACTTCCTACCGCAATCAGATTCACGTAAATCTTCACGAATTTGACGGAATCGAGATCGTATTTTTCCCAGCGTACATCCCCTAAAGCTCAACTTTTGATGATCACCAATTTCTACCGACGGCTGATTTTCTCCGTGGGAGGCATTTCGCACATTCAAACGGTGTCAAACGTGGGTATGGTGGGTATGAGCGGTTCTTCTCATCTTATAGTTCAAGGTGTACCGTGCTGGGACTGATCTTTTCAGCCAATTAAAGGGTTAAATAAGTTTGAGATAGTCCTCACTACCTTATTTATTGTAATTTGGCAGCAGCGATTTTTTTCTAATAGTATTATTTTTCAATTCTTCAAATTCAAATTTTATTCCACAGCAATATTAAATTCGATAGCTTTTATTAGGTTTGTATAGTTTTAGAAAAGAGTGTTGAATGCATTTAGTGTAACAGGTTTTCGACATGAAGTTTAAAAATGTCGTTTAAATAAAAATAATTCTTAAAAGGCCGTCGATACACAATTAAAATAAACTTGAAGAGATGGTATTTACAAATTTAAAATCATTTAATTAAAATACACAAAAGATCTTTCAAACCCAGTCACAACAGGTCCTTCATCAGGTGAAAAACACTGTATAAACAGATGTGCAGCTGTCTTAAATAGGACAAGTCAATGGTTGAGACATGTGCAATGAAAAAAAGTTAGAAGAGGGGCAAGGGAATTAAAGTATGCGTAATTAAAGTTAATTGGGGTGGGCTGGCATGGATAGTCCATGGAAGGCGACCACGGTGAAGAGGTTTAAGAATTATTATTAAGGTGCTCGATATTTCTTAAGAGATACGCTGCTTACACTGAGAATACGACGGTATACTCATGCTTTCTTTCTCAAAGAAGGTATAATAATAATTTTTAATAATTTATCATTTCTTAAAAATTGGCTACAAAATTCTCGATTTTACAGAAATGTAATGCGTAGTAAGATGTTCATAGACGTGGTTCTGTTAGGAACTTTCAAAAGCACTTGAAAAGCAGATCTTGAAGCCGTACAATGGGCAAGTTATCATATTAATTGTCCCACAAAAATATTAACCTTTAACAACCAAAACTTCAAAACGACCAGGATTTCCCGAATCCCCGACTATAGTAAAGAGAATTTCGTATTTTCAAAAGTTTTTTGAGATTTTTCGGCCATAGCGGAATTAGCAGAAATCCCTATTTTTTCCATGAAACAAAGACGTAAACCAGGAGTTAATTTCTCCCGAGACCATACCACTCACTCTAAGGGCAACACGTCTCTTTCCCGTGGAAGAATTCAGTGATTTCTCCTTAGAAACGTCCGATGGTCAATGCCAGCTGTATAGAATGATGGTATGGAGAGGGTTTAGCAAAGAAAGAAATATCTTTCCAGAAATAGTGATGCAGGCGATTTTATCTAAAAGAGCGATTAATCAGCTAATCTATCGATCAATAGACTAATGAATTTTGATTAATCAGTTAAAATGTTTAGTCAATTCACGCACCAACAATGCACAGTATATGCAATCATAAATGTTAAAACTAAGCAATGCCCAATTGCAGAATGAAAAATTTATTTCCTGACTCACTTCAAACCTAACACAATTCGAATTTCCGTTTTAGATAGTTCATCGCTCAGTCAGAACTCAGAAGCACGTGTGTCAGGAGATTGAGCTAAGGTCAAACATGAGTTCTTTACAGCAAGAAGAAGCAGAGACCTTAGCAACCAGAAACAACCAATCACACGCCCTTTTATTTGTGATGTGCAGTGTCATTGACTGTGTGATGTGGTGTCGACACCCATACGATCTCATGGTGGATCTCCCACCGTCCCGGTCTCCACCGATTAAAAAATCAAACTGAGTTCGTTTTTTAATATGTTTCACTTTAGTTAAATTGAGTTGCGTTCGTGAAAGTTTGTGTAAACTTCGCATTTCCATCAAACAGTAAAATGTTTTGAAATTTAAAATCATTTTTTGGTCTATCAAAACTTTAATTTTTTTAAGTAAAAACGCTGAGTCGTAATCCGGGGAGAGGCTCTGACTCCAACTAACTTCTATGTGGGTACCCCGCTGGTCAATGCATATCAAGCCTAGATATTGGAAGTTTCACGTGGTGGCCCAGCGGGAATCCATCTTTTGTTAACCTTTAAGTGCCTCCCCGGTGGCGCAGTTGTCTAAGTGATGGCTTCTGATCATTCGTCCGAGATGGGTATGGGTTTGAATCCCGGTTAGGCGCGGATGTTGTGTTTCTCTTACGGCGCTGGCTCTCTCCCTTCCCTGGAACCAGTGGCCCTAAATTAGGAACGGGCGAGTGCTTATAGCCCACTGAGTTGCTCACGGTGGTCGTTAAACCTCCAATAAAAAAGAAAGCCTTAAGTGGCGTCGTGCTGTCCCACGGTCCTCATCAGGTATTAATGTCTGTTTTATTCACATATACAATAGACCTAATGACTTGTATCTTCTAGTACCTTCCAATGTCTTATTAATTAAGCAATTTACAGGCATTCTTCATTGGGATCAACATTGGCAGTATATTTTTTATTGATGCAGCGGTCCCATGGACCACATGACGCAACTTACGTATCGCAAAACGCTTCGTTCAAAGCTGTCCCGTAAGTTGCGTCGTACGGTTCAATAAAGGGCACGATGTCACTGATTCGTGGAAAGAATCGTGGCTTTCTGCCAAGTTTTAGTCATTGGGTTCGGGAACACTCGTCTGACGTTTCAAATCGTTGTTTGGTTACTCTGTGTTTGTCTCTTACGTTCCTAAAAACAAAGCTGGTGTTCTTGTGTCCTCGATGTATCACTCGGAAGAAGTCGATGAAGATACTGGGAAACCGGAAATGATTAGTTTTTATAACTGCACAAAAGTAGGAGTGGATGCATTAGATGTAAAATGCAGTACTTACGACTCTAGTCATCGCCCCAGACGTTTGCCGATGGCTGTATTATTTCGAATTTTACATATGAGTGCAGTGAACGCATATATTCTGCACCAATCTCATAGTAATCCGTATCCTCTATCACGGTTGGATTTCATGAAATCTCTAAGTAAGGATCTTGTAGATCCATACCTAAAAAAGAGATTGGATAACACGAGAATTTCAAGGGAATTGGTTTGTCCATGAAACGCATCCTTTGAATCAGGAAAAAGGAGCAGATTAGGAAAGCAAAAATGAGGAAGAAAAGTTAGTAAGAGAGAAACAGAAAAACATGCTTTCTACATATGTCCAATGGCAAAGAAGCGCAAAATTGTCTTATGTGTTCTTCCTGCAATAGACTAACATGCCTTGAGTGTTGCCAAAAAATATGCCTCGAGGGTGTAAACTCCGATTCCGATAGCCAAACTTGTTGTCAGTTGAACGCTTGCAGTTTTGCAGAAATTCTCCCAGGAGGGACCTAATACTAAGTTTTTATGAAGAATATTTCATAAACGGCAGATATGCACTGTCTTAGAATTGTACGTATTATACTATTTTTATGAGAATTTAAAACATCATATATGATTCAGATTACATGTTTTGTGTTCCAACGACATGGCGTGATTTTCAGTAACAAAATTTTAAAATATTAATTTTTTCTCACATTTGGGTCTCAGAGTGTTATTAAAGTGCAAAACAGTAATTAATATTGTTTTTTTCAGCAACAGGTCTTTGTCTAGGAAGCAGTACAGATAACGGTCCCCTGGACCACACGACGCTTTTTAGTACTAAATATGCACGACGCCACTTACGGGTTAACCTGGAAGTCAGAAATTCAAAATGTAACAATAAACAGTTTTAGGTGTTTGTGACGTGCCTGCCCTGCAGGACGCACACGACATAAAGGCAGATAGCAGCGAGAACGAACGTATGCGTAACTCAGTTGATAGCGACTTGTTCCGTAATAAGTGGACTCGGGTTCGATTCCCGACGTGGACCAAAAATTACGTAAAAATTTACTTCGTTATAATGGCGCCCGAACTTCCCGGATGACCCGGCCGTTCAAGATCTCGCAACGGTGTGATGTTTTTTCCACACCGCGAGATAAGAAAAATAAGAGAATCCCTTCTCCAGCGTTTCGAAAAATAAATGTGTGTGACGTTGCATTCCACACAGCAGATGAACTGGGAGTTCTCAAGTGCACGTTCTACAGCGGATGGCTGCCTGCAATGATTCATGGTCACGGCTGACCCGTGGGCCAAGCCCCCGGCCCACTTTCTGGGGGCGGGGGGAGATGTGACGTGCCTGCACTGCAGGACGCACACGACATAAAGGCAGATAGCAGCGAGAACGAGCATCTGCGTCGCTCAGTTGGTAGAGCGACTTGTTCTGGAATAAGTGGACTCGGGTTCGATTCCCCGGCGTGGACCAAAAATGACGGAGAAATTTACTTCGTTATATGTTATAGTGTACTAAGCGACCCAAGATTTTTGGGTCATAATCATTAAATGGGCAAATTATGAGTTCAGAGCGCATGAGTAAACGAGACCAGGAAATATCGATTAGCATTAGAGCGTTTTGCTTCTCTAATAATGGAAATAAACAAAAAATGAAAAAAAAACCCAGCAGAACAACATAAAAAGTTCGTTTCTTTTGGTAAATCAAGTTACAAATCTTGTTATATTCTTCAATGCAGTGCAATAGTGAAAATAATAATTACTGAAATATTTAAACCTTATTTTAACTCAATAATTACATAGAAGTTAAGAACGAAACATTCAAGCGCTATGAAGGTATTTAACTTAAATTCGAAAGTCTTAAATGTTATTTGAAAGACACTTGCGGCGTTCGCAAAGCCTGTTGCGCAACTTATATGAGAGAGACGACCTCATTTTTAAAGTAAAATATCCATTCGGATAAATCTTTAAAAAGCATTGATGCATATTTTCTCTGAGCAACATCTTGCTCGCTGCCTGGCACCTAATGTTAGCATATAATGAATCGAAAAGAACGTTGCTTTTTGTTTGCCATACGAGTAAACATCCAACTGTTGCTTAGCAACCAGGCGCGAATGGTAGAAAGAACCCCGGTCTCCGTCTTTGTTACTTTAGCATACACCGTACCGCTGTTTATGGATAACAAACAAAGTTAAATGGGAAATGAGTGTATGAAAAAGGAAAAATATGATAACGCTCAGCCATAACGAAAACAGCAAATTATTGATCACTCAGCTCGCAAAAAAAAAAAAAAAGCACGATTGCAGCTGCCAAAGTACCGGAAAGTTTCATAAAATCACGCAAATGCATGATTATATGGCGCTGTGTTTATAGGCAATCAAGGGAAATAGTTCTGAAGGCTGAAATAATCGCTGTTCATAACCTAGATTGGTGCTTGCTAACACTGCTACTGTTTTCAGTAAAGCGTTTTACTTTTGTTTGCGGTGTTTGAATTAATTTCGGTTATAATGAAGTAGAAGCAGTCGAAGACGTTGAATAGAAGCAAAACTGAAAATCTACAAACAGGCACTCTGGTGAACACAATGTTCGGTACTCCATATTTTAATGAGATTTCGAAACGAAATATTTTAAGAATAGTGGAAATCTTCCAAATACGTGGAAACAATGCGAATAGACAAAGTCATCGCTCTTTCCATGTTTTCCTTTAATCAACACACAGCAACGGAAAAATCGTATCTGGACACCGCTGGGAACGAACTCCAGATCTATCGACTACTAGCCGAGTGCGTTCGCCTTACGCTACGGTGGCCAACAATGTACTGCGCTATGTGTGTTTATCTGTTCGCATCTGATATCACAAAGAGGGACGCTGGAGGAGGACAACGGGATCATACTCTGTTTTGCAAAACAGACCGCGGGGGCTCAATGAAGTTTAAGTCCGGTGATTGAAGTTAAGAAGCTGATTTTCCTATCAATGAAGTGTAAGAAACTTTGTCCAGTCAATGAAGTTTAAAAAGTTGATTTTCCTGCAATCTATCCAAGCTGCCTTAAGTTAATTAAAACTAATTCTAATAACCAAGAACTAGATTTTTTAGATTTGTCTATTAATCTTAATGATGGGGACCCTGTTATTAGTCTGTTTGATAAAAGAAATGACTTCAATTTTAAAATTCATAAATTGGTCAAGCAATATCTCCAGCAGGGTTATCGATAAGATCTTTATCTCCCAAGTCTTAATGTTGCCTAGAATCTGCAGCTTGGAAGAAGATTTTATTAAAAACGCTCATTTACTAATCAGTCCGTTTATTGACAACCAGACTCCGAGAGCTTTCCTCAAAGCCACACTAAGGAAAATTGTTCTCAAAAGCTTTCCTCAAAGCCACACTATGGAAAATTGTTCTCAAAAGCTTTCCTCAAAGCCACACTAAGGAAAATTGTTCTCAAGAGCTTTCCTCAAAGCCACACTAAGGAAAATTGTTCTCAAGGGCTTTTTTCAAAGCCACACTAAGGAAAATTGTTCTCAAGAGCTTTCCTCAAAGCCACACTAAGGAAAATTGTTCTCAAGGGCTTCCTCAAAGTCACACTAAGGAAAATTGTTCTCAAGGGCTTTCCTCAAAGTCACACTAAGGAAAATTGTTCTCAAGGGCTTTCCTCAAAGTCACACTAAGGAAAATTGTTCTCAAGTACATTGTCAGGATTTCAGACCTACTCTAATTTAGCAACCTAGTGACTGAATGAATCATCAAAATGAAAGCTATAACCTAGAAGTTTAGTTGATGTAGCTACTACCTCTTTATTAGGAATCCAACAGGCTCTCGCCACTCCCTTTCCTTTTAACACAAAAAAAGTTTAAAACTGACAAAAAATTCCAACAAAAAAAGTTTTAAAAATGGATAAAAATATGAAAAAGTATAAATATATAAAATGAAAAAATAGTATATTTTAATTAATTAAAACGCGGAAAGGGTTTTAGTCTTTTGGGTATTTTATTACTCCTGAAGCCAGTTGGGAACAGCTTATACTGTTCCCAACTGGATTTTTGGAGTATTCTGCCTAGTTAATTGTAACTTTAAAACTGTTCGGAATTATTAACCTTTACTACAAGCACAGAACATTCAGGGAAGATGGTTACACTCTTGAATGCCAGACAGCGCTGGTAATGCTGCTTCTCCAGTAGCGTCATATTCGTCATTTGGTAAGTGTTTTTTTTTTTTTTTTTGTTACGTAATTTGCATTTTTTTTTAATTTTTAGATGTAAGGTACATTTTTTCCTCCTATGTTCATTAGAATTTGTTGATTAGTTCTCCCCTCCGTTTTAAGGATAGCGTTTTTAGTTAACGTGCAAGCCACGTTTCATGCAACTTTAGGCTTATTTGCGTGGCTTAGGCTAGTCCTTTTTTCTTTCCTTTATAAGACTAAAATACTCATTTGGCAGTTTCTTGTAAATAAGCAACTAATATCAAGTTTTCTTCAACCTTTAAGTTTCGTGAATGTGCTTGTAAATAATTACAGTTTAAGGTTTTGGTTGTAACAGTATATTTCCTTTGTAATTGGTGTTTTTACTTCTCAGATTGTTAATTGTTCGCTAATCTGATCGGATTGAGTGTGGGGTCGGGCTTCGACGATTCTAGTCTGCTATGGGAAGAGGTAAAGGTTAAAAAAAATGTTTTTTTTATATTTTTTTGGTGGTTTTCTCCTATTTTATTTAATTTTTTTGTTTTAATTTTTATTCTTGGGGTTATATTAGGTATTTAGGGGATCGGTGGGGCTCTGGGTCCTTGTTTAGGGAGGGTTAATATTATTTTATATTTTTATTTTAATTCATCATTAATTATTTTTTTTTGTTTGTTTCCGGTAGGCTCGTTGCCGTTTTGCAGGAAACTAAATCGTGCAGAAACCCACACTTTCTAGGTCTCTATAGAGGTAGGAAAGGTGTTATCCGTGTCTAGCCCTAGACAAAGCCACATGTAACAGCTTGCCCATATATATCCGCTCTATATCCCTCTCTTTTTTCTCCCTGTGGTCATTTAGTTTTTTTAGTTTTTACAAATCCGTCATTCCAATTTTCAGTATTTTGGTGATTTCAGTATTTGTTTTTGATTTTTCTTTGATGCAGCCTTTGGCGGTTTAGAATTACAAAACTGTTTGTTTTTGCATGTTCCCTTTGACATAATTTATATATATATATACATGGCAATTTTGTTCAAGAAATTAGCATTTATCCACTGTTCGCTCACAATCAACAGAAGAAAACTACAAGCAAGTGAAGTCAATGCCAACAGTTTACTTCTATTATTACTCAAAGACTGATGTGTACAATTAGTTTTCGAAAACTTCAAAAAGTGTTATACGACATCCCATTTCTTGCAGCCGTACCGAGCTGAAGTAGGAAGCCTCCTGTGAATACTTTTCACTGCTCTTGTCGGGGCTCGCAACAAGAGGGGGTAAAATAGCAGGTCTTCCTTTCTCCTGGTTCGGAGGGAGACGTGACCAAACATATTACACTGGCCGATGAACCTTCAGCTCTCCTCTCATCTACTAATGTTTATTCTAGTTACGAATAGGGAGAATCCCTTCGCACTCCTTCTTAGATGAACCCAGCAAAATCGTCTCGCTATCCGGCTAAAGGCCTTCTTTTGGGATACTTCTCTTCAGAGACGCATTGAGCTGAAACAAATCTCCTTCCCTCAAAATTCTCTAAGCTACATTTAAAATTCGAAAATATACCTTGGCTGCTTCATTTAACTATAATGATAATCATTATGTATTTATTATTATGTGTGCGATTAAACAACCAAGTGACAGCGCTGCGCGCCGCGTGCCAGCAATTTTTTTTCACGCTCCAGTTTGGACACGTCTGCTATAAATTTGCAACCCTTGATACAGACCATATGTGCAACCAGTCTTCAAATAACATTTCTTGGTGATTTTTACTACCTGAAGTGTTTCCACTCAGAAATTTACCAGTCAGGAAAGTCAAATTTTCCAATGTCACACATTCTACACATTTTCAGACAACATACACTACTGTTTGTGCAAATTGCAACACAAAGAAGAAGAAACCTTGCGATTCAAATGAAATTTACATCACACATTACTGATATCACTGTGCATAAGTGAATTAATTTTCAGAAAAACACAGTAGTTTTTACCTGCAAAAATCAGTATCTTGTGAAGCCTCCGCGAGCCGCAATAAGAGTTTCTCGACGGAGTGGCACTGAATCGAAAAAGCATTGGATGGTGTCCTGGGTAATTGCTTGCCAGGAAAGCATGTATGGGAGTCCACAGATCATTCCTAATAACCGCTGGAGGACTTTGTTGTGCCAGTTGCCGAGTGACCATATCCCAGATATGTTCAATAGGCGACATGTCTGGCGAATGTGCAGGCCAGGGAAGAAAAGGTGTTTGCTGTGCTGCGAAGAGGGCTTGAACATTCCTGGCAACATGTTGTCGGGCATTGTCGTGCTGGAATATAGCGCCAGGATTGATCTGAAGGAAGGGTATGACTTCTGCCTGCACAACCTTCCTGACGGAGTGGCCGCTGTTGAGATTGCTCTCAAGTCGTAGCAGCCGAGATGGCGAATGGTACTCAACGGCACCCTAAACCATTATACTTGGCGTTCGGCCCGTATGACGCCCGCCAATGCATGTTGGAAGAAGGCGCTCATCACAGTACCGTCTAACATGGTAGTCCAAGTTTAATCGGGACTCGTCCGAAAACACGACGTGTTGACAATGAGCACGCCATTGTCTGTATTAAAAACCTCATTCCAGCCTGAGGCATTCAAGGTCTAGGATCAAAGGAATCCACCGCAAAGGCATACGTGCAACCAGTCCTTTGTGCAGCAGACGGCGTCGAACTATGGAGGCAGACAATACCACACCTGTTGCAGTGCTCGACTGTTGTGCTAACACTTGCGAAGATGCGGAACGGTTCATTACTGCCATGCCGGTAAGGTGTTGGTCATCCCGCGGTGTCGTCAGATTTCTCGGTCCACTGCTGGATTTTCGATGCACTTGATTCTCCTCGGTCCACTGCCGGATTGTCAATGCACCTGATTCTTCTCGGTCCACTGCCGGATTGTTGATGCACCTGATTCTGCTCGGTCTACTGCCAGATTGTCGATGCACCTGTTTCTCCTCGGTCCACTTCTGGATTCCCGATGCACCTGATTCTCCTCGGTCCACTGCTGGATTATCGATGCATCTGATTCTCCTTGAACCACTGCTGGATTGTCGATGCACCTGATCCTCCTCGGTCTACTGCCAGATTGTCGATGCACCTGATTCTCCTCGGTCCACTGCTGGATTGTCGATGCACCTGGTTCTCCTCGGTCCACTGTCGCCAGACGTGTATCACTGTCGTGGCTTTATGTCCCGTCCCAGCTGCAATGTCGCGGTACGAAGATGCACCTTCACGCAGACCAATCATTCGTCCCCGTTCAAACTCTGTCGTATGGTGATATTGCGCCCTTCGTCGTTACTAATGCATCATTGAATCCTGGAGACCCTTTTACAACTCGCAGTCCGCGATGCACTGCTGGTGTGTATCCTAAGTAGCCATTCTTTATACCCCTTGCTAGACTCTTCAGAGTGCGCTGCCGGGCCCAGACATGCGCATTGATTCTGCACTTTTAAACATTTACATGTCCTACTCTGCTCTGCATATCCTGTAAGTTCCACGTGATTACCATCATTCCTTCATGGTGTTGCAATTTTCACAAACAGTAGTTTATTTTAAAAGTTCTGCAGTTGGGAAAAAAGTAGCAACCGCTACAAGAACTATTGCTGCAAGGAAAAAGATGGATGAAAGAAGAAATTTCACTTATAGCTTCACTTGCCAAGTTGATTAAGCGAAACTGTAATATTAAGTTGCTACTGGAAGCAGAGCATGCGTAGTTTGTGGAAATCAGTGGTTCGAATAAAACTGTGATGCTTGTCGACTTACGATGCGTTATTTGCCAGACAGTAAAATTTTATAGCATTCAATGCTCGTGTGCTATGATATTCTCTGAAATAAGGTGAGCTTCACATTATTCGACAAACGGAATTCAGTAGATTATTAATCATCACAAAACCTTGGAAACGGAGTATGACACGAGTCGTCCAGAGAACAGCAGAATTTATTTACTCAGGGTATATTTCTTTAAGTGTCACATATCATGAGTCTTTTAGCGAACGGGTAAATCTGGTTGATTACTACTGAGTAATATTCAGTGAAACCGCATGCTTCGTGTTATATACGTTAAAATTTAACAGTTCATCAACTAGTAAAATCCTCTGAAACGGCGCTTTTCACTCATCCTTTAATGAATGATTAAATTTAATGGTTGGATAATCAGCACGATCAACTGAGGCTGAAACTGCTGTGTAATATGTATCGAACGGTAAAGTTTAATAGCTTGCTGATCTCTAAAATTTGTTGATGCTGCACCGCCCATGCCTTATTTACCAAATAGTAAAATTAATAGCTTGATCATGAACCTCCAGATTCGCTAAACATGAATGCCGGTTGCTTCGACTAGAGAATCCTGTGATGATTATATTAAAATTGATCGGAAACTTGAAACTTAGTCGTTCTGGGTGGTGTAGTGGTTAGCATACCCGGGCGTTTTCTGGGAGACGCGGGTTCGAGTCCCGCTCCAGGACGATGAAAATTTTCAAGTTTTCGGATATTATCTGACTTACCATCCTTGTCACATTTACGCCAAAAATCGGATTATCATCTTCAAAATTTGTATAATAGCTTGATGATCTGTAAAACGTACACATGCGATGTGTTATTTGCCGAATATTAAAATTCAGTAGCTTGATGATCCCTAAAATGCCCTAAAACTGCACCTGTTCTCAAACCTACAAGATTGATCTTCCTATACTAGATTACTATCTGAGAGCCACAGCACTAATTGTTCTTTACACTGGCAATAGTGGTGTTTACTGTGTAAAAAGAAAGGTGACACCGAATTCTCGAGTTCAATGAGCGCGTCGCCCACTTTTCTCTATTTCTCAGCTCTCTGACTCTCACCGCCGCTGGCTCACACTATCCCAACTCCAAATGATCACCCAAATTCCATTCTTCTCAGACTCAGCTCAGCTCACTTTAGTCTGACCTTACTTCTCCTTACCTTTATGTCGTCACGTTTTCCGGATTCATCACCGACTACTCTTTCTCTCCCGCCATCTTTTTCTCGGGTCATCTGCTTTTAATGACTCTCTCTCTCCTCCGAAATCCTCCTCCCCGTGCTTTCTATTCCCATTCACTCTCCCGCAACACTGCCCCTATTCCCATTCTTCCTTTCGTTTCTCTAACTCACCTCCCTGTCTGGATCACCACGTACGATTCCTAAACTCGCGCCGTGAGTGCGATGCAGAATGGATATTCCCGCACTTAAACACACGCACCCGTGTGTGTGTGTGTGTGTGTGTGTGTGTGTGTGTGTGTGTGTGTGTGCATGTGTGCGTGCGCGCGTGTGTATGTGTGCGTGTACACGTGTGTGTGCCTGTTTGGTCACAGGTATTGTTCTCTCTCCACATGTTTGTTTCCTTATCCTTCTAACTCCCTTGAGCAAATTCCGTTTTAGATCCGTTTCCTACGTCTGTAGTGTGCCGCACCCCTCTGCCGACTATCAAGTGTCATGTTCCACCAGAAGGCATTCAGCTGTCTTCCCTTTTGTGTGAATCTTGACGAAAGCTATCACCTATACTCACCATTTAACTCACAGGAACTCCTCATTGCTCAACAATTCTATTGTAACTTCTCCTCATTGCTACGATTGCGAGCTCGACTCAGCAGTGAATACCGACAGCATCGGAGTGGTGTTACCGGAATTCCATAAACTTCGGAATTCGCGTTGCGCGTAATTTACTATTATAAAGACCAGCCGTTTGTCAGAGGCTGGTTGAGTGAGTACTGTGCTATTGATTGCGAATCAAATCGACTGCTGTTCCGATAGACTCTGCTAGCAGAGCGAGGGGAGTGAATCGCTCCCCTCAGAAATTTTTTTAATTCGATTCCCGAATATACAATAGGGTTTCGAGGCAGTGGGTTTGGACTTAGTTAAAACTGCCCTTTTCAGGGCAAAGTCCAAACCACGGTCATAGCAAGGTGCGCAACTCTGACATACGAGCGGGTACGTCGTCGTCGTGCTGGTCCCACTGATCTACGGATCAGTCCAAATGTCCAAATCCCGCACTCAACCAGGGTCAGGTGCAGGTTACAGCGGAAGAACCCCAGGGTACCGCTGAGCACCTGATTTTCGAACGACATAAGTCGGACCGACCAGGGACACAGGTCCCAGGGCTTACACTCGGTTAGCAACCCGAGTAGAGAGATGGCAGAGGACGCGGGGGCTTCAACCCCCGGTCCAAGTGAGCCCGTTGAGGCAGACTGCGGCTTAGAAATTCCGTCGGAATTCGCAAGCGCAGTCAACTCCTTCTTTCAAGAGTTGGAGAGGATTCTAGAGAATCCTTCAAACAAGGTTCTGGTTAACACCAGAACCAAGATAAGAAAAGTAGCGAACTCGCTACAAGCAGCTTGCACCAAGCAAGTGATAGAGATGAGTCTCATCCAAGGGAGACTCCAGGAAAGAAGTGAGCACGCTAGCGCGGCTCCAAAAACATATGCCGAAGCGGCTCGAGCGAAGCCCGGCAAGGGGAACACGGCCCCAAAGCAAAAAACGGCTAAGAAGGAGGTAGCCAAGAAGGTGGTAGCCAAGAGGGTCGAGAAGAGGCACGTGCTTCTCGTTTACCCCGCAACAGACAAGGGTTCTCCCTTGTCAGAGGACGTTAAGGCGGTTCTGCAAACACAGATTTGCCCCGCCAAACTCCAAATTGGGGTAAAGGGAAATAGAAAAGTCAATGGGGGAGGAGTAATGTTCGAATGCTCCTCCGCCAAGGAAATAGAGAAGTTGGATTCGGAGCTAAAAAGCAATGAAGTGACGAAGGAGAACCTTCGGTCCAGATTGCCAGCCAAAAGGAATCCGAAGTTTATCGTCTACGGGATAGACGGAAACCTGTCGAGGCAACAGGTCGAGCAATGTCTCGCGGAACAGAACCCAGAGCTGGAGGAGAGCAGAATCCAGCTAAAGTTCTCATTGAAGGCAAAGGGAGGGAAACGCCACTGGGTAGCAGAGGCGGACCCACTGACCTTCAAAAAAGTGATGAAGCGAGGCAAGCTCGGAGTGGGATGGACCGTCCACTCAGTAAGGGAATATCTGAGGGAGGTCCGTTGCTACAGGTGTAACGGGTTCGGGCACTTTAGGTCAAGGTGCACCGAAGAGCAGAATAGGTGTGCCCGGTGTGGGGAAACCGGGCACAAGCGCCAGGAGTGCAGCAATAGCCCGGTCTGCACTAACTGCTTGGCAAACAATAAGAGATTCAGGCGTCGAGTGGATATAGGCCACTCGAGTCTAGACAAGGAATGCCCAAGCCTTGTCAGAGAACTGGCTCTGCTAAAAGAACGCACTCATTATGGATAATAATCCAAAGAGAGGCGTTAAGGTGCTTCAAATCAATCTGCACCATGCACGGGCAGCAACAGCACAGGCCCTGGTGACAGCCACTGAGCAAAAAGCTCATATTCTGCTACTGCAGGAACCATTCGAACAGGGGGAAGAGTGGTGGGCTTCCCTAACTCCTACCGGATCTACCACCCTAGGGTGGCAAAGCCCAGGACGGCCACGGTCGTGAAGGACCCGTCCCTAGCGGTTCTCGAGATAAAATGCTCCGAGAACGTAGTCGCCCTGGGGGTGGAATGTGGTGATGAGAAAATTTTAATGGTGAACGTATACAGTTCTCCAGCAGGCGATCTGAGAGAAACGCTGAATGAGCTAATGGCTCTACTAGGGGAATTCCCCAGTCATGAGATTTTAATAGCAGGCGACTTCAACGCGAAGAGTCCTCTCTGGGGCAATCAAGACGAGGACGAACGCGGCCAGCTACTAGTGGACTTTGCCAACGCGGCAGACCTGAGTTTCTTGAACGATCCAGAGAGCACCCCGACCTTCCAAGGAGCGAGGGGCTCCTCTGGATCGACGTGACTCTCGTCAGAGTCTCTAAGCGCAGCCTTGTCCAGGATTGGCAAGTACTGGACGATGAAAGCTGCAGTGACCACCTAGCACTATCTTTCGTTTTGGGATCGGAAAAGCCCATCCGACCCAAGCGCAAAAGGTTCTTAATGAAGAATCTAGACTGGTGGGCTTTTAAAGCCAAGTTAACTACCCTGTTGGGGGTAGGAGGGCAGAAGAGGCAGCAGAAGTGTCGGACCTCAACTCCCTCTTTGAAGAACTTACCAGTCAAATAACAACGCTATGCGAGAGTAGTAGGGGAAATAAAAGGGGAGCCAAGGACCCCCACCCCTGGTGGTCGGAGAAACTAAAAGCTCTAAGGGCGAGAGCTAGGCGGAGTAGGAAAGCTCTGCAAAGAGCAAAAGCTACACCGCAAGACAGGGAGTGCACAGAAGTGCATAAAAAGGCTCGTTCAGCATACAGGAGAGAACTGAATCTCTCGAAAATCTCCTACTGGAGAAAACTGTGTGAGTTTCAAACTCCGGCTGACCCTTTCGGGATCCCCTATAAGATCTCGAGGGGATCCATCACCGAACCGCTAAAACTGGCAGCGGTCGAAAGGGCAGACGGTAGCCTATCAAAGACTCTTGATAGTACCGTAGAGAGTCTCTTGGATTACCACTTCCAAGGAGACGAGGGAGAAGGGGACTCCCCACAACAAAAAGAAATAAGGGAAGAATGTCGGATCCCGCCGGACACTGGTGAGGACCCCCCTTCACGAGAGACGAAGTGGAGAATGCCCTCTCCAGTCTAAATACGGGCAAAGCACCAGGCAAGGATGGGTTCGACCTCAGCATAGTCAGAGAAATCTACTATGCAAATCCCGGGTATTTTGTGGCGCTCCTCAACGAATACCTCGGGAGGGGAATCTTCCCAGACTTGTGGAAAACAGCGGTGCTAGTTCTTTTCAACAAGACCGGAAAGAACAAAAATGATCCCGCAGCCTATAGGCCCATCTGTCTTCTCTCGGCGTGGAGCAAGGTGCTGGACAAGCTCATAACGAACAGAGCGCTTGGCTTTCTCATGGAGCAGGGAAAGCTAAACAGGAACCAATTCGGTTTCCTTCCGGGGCGTTGCGCAACGAAGGCAATTCGCAGCCTCCGAGAGAGGGCAGAGAGGAACAAAGCGGAGGGGCTCCATACCTGCTTCATCTCACTAGACGTGAGGGGGGCATTCAACAGTGTCTGGTGGCCAATGGTTTTAACCAGACTTAAAGAACTTGGCTGTCCAAGGAACCTGTTCAAACTGATCAGCAGCTACCTGTCTGATAGAAGAGTCGAGTTCGAAGCGGGGAATGGGCAATACTCGCGTTCGTACCACAGAGGGTGTCCGCAAGGATCCAACTCCGGGCCGCTTTGGTGGAACATAGTTGCAGATGCAGCACTGAATCTAGACCTGGGGCCCGCAGTGGAGATTCAAGCCTATGCGGACGATTTCGTTCTCGTGGTCTCCGCCTCAGGGAGACACGTGATCGAAAGAGAAGCACATAGCGCCTTGGATGTGCTAGACAATTGGAGCAGAGAAAGTAAACTGTGCTTCGCTCCTGAGAAGACCACTCTGCTAGCAATAGCTAAGAGTGGAGTGATGAAAACACCACCTAAGTGCAAATTCCAAGGATGCACTATCAAGGCGGTGCGTGAAATGAAGTACTTGGGTGTGGTCCTCGATCAGAGTCTATCAGGGCTGCCACACCTGAGGCACCTTAGAACAAGGTGCACGGTGATTCTCAATAGATTGAATGGCATGAGGTTAACGGGCAAAACCAAGAAGGCCATCTATCAGAGAGGAATTGAAAGAATTCTGACGTATGCAAGTGGAGCATGGTGGACTCCCACAGTCAGAATGAAGAAGGGGATAAACCAAATCCAAAGGTTGGCCCTACTAGGGATAACCGGTTGTTTTCGCACAACGTCGACCCTAGCACTCCAAGTGCTGGCGGGGTGCGAGCCGGCAGACCTAGTAGTGGAAAGGGAGGCAGCAATGCACTGCCTAAGGTCAGGCGAGGACGCCTACCTTCTCGGTGCGCCACATCGAGCCTCCAACATGGAAATGGAAAGCGTGGATTGGCAGATCCACCCTGCCGAGGAAATTTGCCCACCGTGGGACAAGGAGAAACCCACGGGAGTTGGGCATGAGCTGTTCACGGACGGCTCAAAGTTGAAGGGACAAGTGGGGGCAGGCTTCTGTGCGTTCTCGGATGGGAACGAAGCCACTGCAGGAAGCGTGAAATTATCGCAGAACGCTTCTGTCTTCCAGGCAGAACTTCTGGCGATAGAGAAGGCACTCACCTGGGCACTCCCCAGGCGTAGTGACGAAAGGATAAAACTCTACTCGGACAGTGAGGCAGCACTGCAGGCTCTGAGTAGATTCAGGGGAAGAAACCCCATCGTCCAGAGGATCAAAACCCTCTTGAGGGCAGAGGGAGATGGGGCAGTGAGTTTCCACTGGGTACGAAGCCATGTCGGAACCCTAGGAAATGAAAGGGCAGATCAGCTGGCGAAGGCAGCCACGCTGAAAGAGACGGTCGACGTGCAATGCAGAACGCCGCGAAGGAGTATTCGCGCAGCATTGGCACGGACAGACCATGACCGAATGGCAGGTCAGATGGGACACGGGAGAGACAGGGCGGAAGACACACAGAGTGTTTCCGAAGGTCTCGACCAAACGAGCACAGACAAACAAGTTCC
Organism: Macrothele yani; assembly: GCA_039090855.1. Classification (NCBI taxonomy): domain Eukaryota; kingdom Metazoa; phylum Arthropoda; class Arachnida; order Araneae; family Macrothelidae; genus Macrothele; species Macrothele yani. The sequence goes on along the minus strand of CM076998.1, from coordinate 84,994,953 downwards.
TGAATCAAGTACTCAGTGGCCATGGCATCAGCCCTGAATACCTAGGCAGATTTGCCATCAGGAACTGCACTTGTCCCTGTGGAAACAGAACGGCAAGCATAGAACACTGCGTGCTTGAATGCAGTGGCTTCGCCGAATGGAGAAACACACTGATCCCAGGTGTGCAAAGAACGCGAAGATTGGATCTGCTCATCCAATCCTCCGTTAACAGGAGGGGGATAATAGCCTTGGTTGAAAGGCTAACCCTCCAGCAACATACCATCTTCCCCAATCAAACGGGGACCGAAACGCAGGAGGTGAACGTGCACACCGAAAGCGATTCGGAAGAGGAATGAGGGCAGAAGTCTGTGGGAAAGCAGACAAAAATCCCTCCAGTGTAAATACCATGTAAATACTCTTTAAATCTCTCAATGTTGTAAGTCCTAAGCATGAGGACAGTGTAATTGATGTGTGTAAGTCTTGTTGAAAAATAATAAAGGGAAATTATTCCCCCAAAAAAGTTCGAGGGCAAGGAATCTCCCAGTCAATGCTAAATAAATGAACGACCTATCCCGCCAGACAGAGCGGGAACCCAGACAAGGTACGCTAGGTCGCCTGCCAGCACGTCACCACGGGCTGGTCTCTGGGCCACGGGGGTGGTCAGGGTCCGAACCGGCGTCTCAAGGCAGGATAATTGTCGCAACATGTCAAAATAAAATCCAAGGTGCTCAATCATTCCCCGTGGAGCCAAGACATATTGGCGGAACGGGACAATGAAATCAGTATTTTTACTATTATAAATTATCTTGCAAGTCGGAGAAAAGTCCTCGCCCCAGATCTGGGAAAGACAAAGGATCTCTCGATCCTGCTCTCGCATTCCAGTGCGAGACAGGGACTCATCGAGTTGGTCAAGGACTTCTTTGCGAGGCAGGAAGAGCTCATGATAGAAAGGTGACTGAAGACTAACGAAGACAGAAGACAAAAGACAGCAGTGAAGAGGAGCACAATGACTCGGGTCCAGAATCATTTCCGCGGCATAGACCCTAGTCCTGCGGAATTGTAAATACTTTGCAAAGGCTTTGGCTGTTTATCTCTGTGAGAAGTCTCATGAATTAAAGGATTAATCTCCCGGTGCATGAGACCCTCGGTGCATAAATGTGTATGAAAATATTTTTCACTTAGTCTAGACGCCAATAAAGGGCCCTAGTCCCAAATTCCATTGCGCTGGCAAAAAGTGTAACCCCAGATGCGAAATTAAGCACCCCTGCCCTTTGGCGCATGACACGTGCGGACTATGGCTGAGGGGTGTGGATTGTCGGTACCATGGAGGCAGCATAAACTTGCCTGTCCATGGACCGATTCTATCCGGGTGGGGGACAGCCGGAACCTGGCAGGATTGCTAGTGCAACTCGTCACATTCAATTCTTAGTGAGTTCAGCATATCCCTGTTTAGTCCACATTTGGACGGTGCAGGTACAGTCATCAGATAGCTTACTATTATAAGTGATTTCCCGACTTTGAAATCTGCAATGTTGTAACACGTATTCTTACTTTTCGACTGACATAACAGTTTTGTCACTTTGTCGTGTTCCGTATTTTTGCTGTAGCAGTGTTACGAATTTTTATTTCATACACTTGTTATGGTTTCCGTACTTTTTGTTTTTTTATTGTATTCAATAAACAAATTTTGGTTCTCCCCCTTTCTTCTCCCCCCCTCTCTCTCTCTCTCTCTCTCTCTCTCTCTCTCTCTCTCTCTCTCTCTCTCTCTCTCCCTCTCTCTCTCTCTCTTTCTCTTCCTCTCTCTCTCTCTCTCTCTCTCTCTCTCTCTCTCTCTCTCTCTTCCTCTCCCTCTCCCTCTCTCTCTCTTTCTCTTCCTCTCCCCCCTCTCTCTCTCTCTCTCTCTCTCTCTCTCTCTCTCTCTCTCTCTCTCTCTCTCTCTCCCTCTCCCTCTCTCTCTCTTTCTCTTCCTCTCCCCCTCTCTCTCTCTCTCTCTCTCTCTCTCTCTCTCTCTCTCTCTCTCTCTCTCTCTCTCTCTCTCTCCCCCTCTCTCCTTCCTCTCCCCCTCTCTCCTTCCTCTCACCCCCACTCTCTCTTTCTTTTAAATCCTTTCCAGAACGAAAAAATGTATCAAAGCTGGTTTTCAGAAGAAAAAAATCGACGAAAGAGAAAATGTGTTTACGCCTCGTAAAGAAAACCTCCGCTCAATTAAAAATGTGAGGAATGGTCTTCACATTGTATTAAACCATGTACATAATAATAATAATAATAATAATAATAATAATAATAAAAATAATAATAACGTCAACGGGATTTCTACACAATCGATCAAACATCCAGAAATAAAAATAGGTACTATCGCTCACTAGAGGCTGAAATGTGTGCAACTACTAATTATGCATGAAGCTTTTTTCATGACGGAAGACATCCAAGGCAAAGAGAATTTTTTACATCGGATTCTTAATAATGAAAGTAGGGTTTCATGAGGGAAGACATCCAAAGCAAAGAGAATTTTCACATCGGATTCTTAGAAATGAAAGTAGGGTTTCAAGTACAATACAAATAGAAATAAAGACTTACACAATCTAGTGGCAAAACTCTGTGGTACAGGAATTGGCAAATGCATGAAAATATTCCTCGCCACGAACGCTATCAGTATCAATACCAATCTTTGAAATCGGAGATATTATGATTACATAGCTTTACCTTAACATCCCCAGAGGGAAACTCCGATTTTTAGAAAAGAAGATATGATTGAAAACTCTAAATATTAACTTTCGCCCCATGGTAGCAGAGCATTTTGTTACAATATTTTGAAAAATGCAAGCAAAACATCCATCATCGTGATTTCTATCTGTCGCTAAAAAAATATTTGAAATCTGATTTTTAGAAGCAGAGATTTCGGGAAAAATATGATATACATTTACGCTCCCTACGCTAGGAAGAGTAAATGTTACACCATAAATCATTTCACCACCCCGTTTGTGCACTGGTCTAAACGCTGTCTTCTGTCCATTCGTCCGAGATGAACCCAGATTCGAATCCCGGTCAGACATGGCTGTTGTGTTTGTCTTACGGTACTGGCTCTGTCTTTTTCCTGGAACCAGTGGACATAAATGAGCGACGGGCGCGAGTTGCACACGGTGGTCGTTAAACCCGCAATAAAAAAATACGTAATTTCGTTCAGAAAATATATGTACACTGGTCTTCTTGGGAAAAAGTAGGGAAGGTAAGTATTTTTTGAAGCAATAGTATGGAGTGAATTACATTTTTGAACGTAATGGCACATGTATTTACGCCCCACAGTGACGAGGTTATACATCTTAAAAAGACTGAAATGTATGGATCATCGTTCTCACAGTTTAGGCTTTCGGAAGCAGAAAGAATTCTTCAAATCGGACTAATAGTTGCACCGATATGATGTCCGCAAACGGACGGACATAGTAATAATATAAGCACGTACTTTTTATTTTCAAAAGACGTGCTGAAAAGACAGTAAGACAGGATTACTATCAAAATTAAATTTTACTATTCAATAAATAAAATGCGCTATTTATGGAACAGTAAAATTTCAATAGCTTAATACCCTATAAATTATATTGTTGCTTCATTGATAATGTGCGCTTAGAAGGAAAGTGAAAACTGCTGAAGTTGTATATGTTCTATTTCATTTTGTAAACCCTATACTTCATTGTGTAAAAACCCTCTGAAGCTGCATATTATTAGTGCGTAGGTAACTTAAATAGCAAATAAAGGTCATGATCTAACAGAGCCCAAGACTCACCCCTAAGCTTCGTTTTAGGCGATATGTACGTATTGTCGTTGAGTTGAAATTTTGAAGTCCAATTTAGGAAAAAGTGTTTGCGGACAAGGGTTTAGAAGAATTTCGAAAGCTCGAAATTGGTGATTATGAAACAGGAAAAAACTGAAAACCACAGTTTCAAACTACTTGCATTTCGAAATTCCAAGAAAATTCGATTTTTAGAGATATTTGCAAGCGAAAAAATGGGGGAGAAAAAAGGTTTTTCTTGCAATGGTGCAACAGCAGCCGCAGACGGAGAAAATGGTCCTATTGTATCATTTTCTTCTACACGAGCGATATTTGTTATGGAAAGAGTAATCTAGGGTAGGAAGAGCAATTTTGTAGGTCTGTGGAGAATGTATAGAACCATCTGTAGGACAGGCAGGGTAGATCGAAGAGGACGAATCACGGTGTGAGATACGTTGGAGTTACGTAATCGATGATCACATTCCTACAGGCAGACCAATTGCTCTTCGGGGCGGCTGCACGAACAGGGAATAACGCCGGTGATTGTTGCGTCGTGTGACGCAACAATCGGGATCCCACAGAACACAGATAGGGGAAACGAAAAGTAAAGATAAGAAGAGGACGGGGGAAAGGGAAACGAGAGATCACCAGGAAGATGAGGTCTAGGTGTATGTGTGTGTGTGTGTGTGTGATCTGGTAGCAGATGTGAGAAGAAACGAAAAGAAAAACGCACTATAGGGAAGGGAGCTAAGAAAGAAATAACTTTATTGGAGAGTACATTTGTTTTAGTCCACCCGTTCTTTTTATTGATGCCTCAACGAGGAAAGACCAGCTCCATCAAGCGACTGAGATACAGCGCACTGACAAATAAAATGGTTTGTCGTCTCAGGGACGAAAATTATAGCACGGCTGGGGTATTTTTATCTGTATCTGTTTCTTTCTCCCACTACCTTTCTGATTTCAACGTTAACGCCCATATTGGACTAATACTGTGAAGATTGTTGAAGAGGTCAGCTGTCCAGGAGAATATAGGAAATGTAGTTCTGTGTTACAGCGCTGTAAACAACTTCGTGAAAGTGCTTGTGCACACTGATAATGACTAATTCAGTCTTCAGAGGGGGAAAACGTTTTCTTTATAGACAAATGCAATTTCGATAGATCTCTAGAAACAATTATATATTTAAGCTTGCACTGCATAATAAAAAGCAGGCTTTCGAGCAGTTGCACGTTTTAACCATACGCTAAGCTTTGCAATAAATTCGCAAATGGAAAACAAAAGCTGTGTCAAATACAAGCCAGGAGAAACATTCGGAGTCAAAACAAGATACATGAGAAGGACAAGACAGACAAACAGACAAAATAAAAACGATCTAGAACTGTTTAGTGGATGAAAAATAAGAAATACAAACAGATATGCACGGAAAGAAAGTGTAGGAAGAGATGCATCAGGATGTCTCTGAGAACAAAGAAAAGAGTGAGGGGTTAAAAGCAAAAGAGAAAGAATAAGCACGAACAATTACAGAAAGGCAAGACCATAGCAAAGGCAAATAAGAAGAAAAAAGAAAACATGGCTCTAGACGAAGTTGCAAGATGAAGGAAAAGATGAAGGCTGAGTGAAAATTGTGTCACAAAGGAAAAATATTGAGTGTAAGCAACAGATACGAAGATGCAGAATATGTAAATATAAAAAATATAAAGGGGAGGCCAAGGAAAAAAAAAAGAACAGCAGAAATGGAAGAAAAGAAAAGAAAAAAAGAGAGACAGGAGGAAAAAGAGGGGAAAGAAAACTAAAAGAGGACAATAGATGCCAAGATCCAAAAAGAAGAGCTAGAAGAAAAGCAATTTGAGAGGTGTACATGGTATGTTTGTAGGGGAGAAAATATGCCAAGAGTAAGTTGGTTTGTTGGTAAGATTTTATTGGATGAAGGGCCTCGGGTTTGCTGAACATCGTTCAAGCACCATAGTTTATAACAGCAGCAGAAATGAAAAACAACAAAATATGACGAATAAAAAAACATCACGTAAGTTACTGGAAGCCGTGTAATACCGAAAGTTACGGCTGGTTTGTGTAGGGTATTCAATAGCACCGATTAACCAGATATAAATAATTAATATCCATCAGACGAAATATCTAGAAATTGCAAAATATTGGTATAGTCCTAGCATTATGTTACTCACATCACGAAGTTGCTTTCCCTATTTCCCTGTCATACGGCAGAGATAGCAAAACAATAGAGGAAATGCATACATACAATATACTGCACATATAACGTATAAGAATCGGAAAGGGAGTGACACAAGGTTACACCATATCTCACAAGCTCTTTAACGCCACATTGCAAAATGTCTTTCAATCATTGAACTGGGAAAACAAAGGGATAAAGATTAATGTTGATTACTTAACTCACCTTCGTTTTGCTGATGGCATAGTCATCTTTGCAACTACCCCTCTTCAGAGCTTCAGAGTATGATCCAAGAAATTGCTGACAAGAGTAAAGAAGTGGGATTAAAAATGAACTTTCAGAAGACAAAACTGATGTACAAGAAACGAAGATTTGGCAATTGATGGACAAAAGCTTGAGACAACCGATTCCTACATTTATCTTGGGCAGCAGATATCGAGTGAGGGTCACATTGATCAAATTGATCAAGAAATTAATCGGCATATAAAACTTGGATGGAGAGCTTTTGGAAGAAACAGTACAATTTTTAAGAGCAGTATGCCAGTATGTCTCAAAAGGAAAGTGTTTAATCAATGCATCCTGCCAGTGCTTACGTATGGAGCCGAGACATGGACCTTAACTAAGAAAGACATACAAAGACTGCAGACAGAAGCATGGAGAGATGCATGCTTGGCGTAACCAGGAAAGCTAAGAAGAGGAACTTGTGGATAACGAAAATGACAGGAGTGGACAACATCATGACCAGAGTAAAATCACTGAAATGGCAATGGGCTGGACATGTTGCCAGTAGAACGGACCACCGATAGACAACCAAAATTTTAAACTGGATTCCGAGGGACAGGAAAAGACCCAGAAGAAGACCCCGTGGGAGATGGAAGGATAAAATTCGAAAGTATGCTCGAATGACATGGAGGAAACAGGCCCAAGACAGACAATTGTGGAAGAAATTTGGGGAGACCTTCATCCAACAGTGGATTGATAATGGTTGATGATGATACAGTATATACATTTAGAAAAGTACTGGATATACTGAAGATTACAGTGCCGAGATAAAACGTAATTTCTGAAGTAGAACCGCACCTCACTTTCATGACTGCATCAGAATTTCATAATATCATAAAACAGTTCGATGAGAGGAACTATTTACTCAGTGATACATCAATAGTACATATTTTAATGCAGTGGTAGAATTTAAAACTCCACTGGTACTTGGAACAGTGTATATCAGAATTTGCTCGCCGGCACCCACTTTTACTGGTCCCCAAATTACATGTATTAGTGCATTTAATACTCGCACTGTATTACTTTTATTGACCTTCTACAACGAGGGGCAAAGTGAAGCATAATCTTTAATATGAACTTTAATTTCAAGTTAGCTAAATACACAGTCGAGTCACATTATTGTGACTACCTCCTACTTTTGACGTCCACAGCGCGTAGCCAATGAAAGAAGGCACGGGCCGTGAGCTAGCTTGTAGGGTTTATAAGGTGTGCTGTAGGCATTCTGAAAACATATCATTTGTTGCTGTCATGGATAAAAGGAGAGATATATCAGATTTGCAAAAAGGGATAATTATCGGCTATCGGGCGAAGGGTGGCAGTATTTCTCAAAAAGCGCAGTATGTTAACTGTTCGCCTGCTGCTGTGTTTAAAGTGTATCGTGATAGGAGAAATGGCACCATTGCGAATAAGCGACGTGGGAACTGCGGAGCACCACGTACCATTGATATGAGAGGTGAACGTCGGCTGCGAAGGTGCGTGATGACTGATCGACACACTACAGTAGAGCAACTCACTTACCGAATGAACCAGGGGGCTACCGGATATGTGTCTAAAACAGCAGTTTAGAGAACCCTGTTGCGTATGGGGCTCCGATGCAGACGGATGGCCACTGCACCTATGCTAACGAAGGTGCATCGGCAGAAAGGCTTACATATGCACGGCAGTATCGGAATTGGACCTCCGCTGATTGGCAAAGAATTGCCTTCTCCGATGAGTCACGTTTTCTGCTTCATCGAACGGATGGAAGTTGGCGTATAAGGCGAGAAACATCGGAGAACAAACACTCCTCAACCATTGCTGGAGGAACACAAGCTGGTGGGGACACCGTTATGGGGAACGTTTTCGTGGCATTCTCCGGGTTCATTCATACCTGTGGAAGGCACTATGAACCAAATTCGTTATGAATCTGCCCTTGAAGACCAAGTACACCCACTCATACATGCTGATTGTCTTCCCTGGGGCGGATTGGATCTTCCAGAACGACAATACGACGTGTTACACAGATGGAAATGTCCGAAAGTGGTTGGAAAAGCACGATGAAGACTTCAAAGTACTTCCCTGGCCCCTAATTACCCAGACTCAAACCCAATTAAGCATCTGTGGGACCACCTCAATCGTGTTGTTCGCTCTACGTATCCTCCACCACACACCCTCCAGCAGCTGTCAGATGCACTGCAGTCAGCATGGCTCCACATATCTGTGACCACTTTCCAGCACCTTATTGAGTCACTCCCAACCCGTCTAGCTACTGTCCGCGCTGCACACGGCGGTTATTCTGGATATTAGCGGATGGTCACAATAATGTGACTCGACCGTGCATTACAAAATATTTTTATTAGGTTTTGACAAAGTGACTATAGTGTGATATGACTATACATGACTATACACGTTACTATACATGTATAGAGTGTCACAGCGACGATGAGAGTCAAAGAGCTGAGAAACAGAGAAAAGTGGACGACGTGCTCATTTAACTTGAGAATTCGGTTCTAATAAAACTCGAGAATTCGGCTGATAATTGTGGTCGAGCAAAACATATATGTAAAAGAAGCTGCGCACTTGACTGTAGAGTGAGTCCCTAGAACAGGCAAAAGGAAACGCAGCTCGTCCACCGTCCGGCCTGACAATATGTGACTTATGTACGTTCGTTGATTATGAAAATCTCGTCGACATCACGAGAAAGCATAAAATTGCTTCGACTAGCAAAAATGTGAAGTTGGTTCACATTCTTAAACTATAATTTCTCAGCATTAATTACTTGGAATTTTATTGTCCTAGGTGCTTCAACGGTAGCATGCCCGATCGGAAATGGGCAAACATGGGTTCGATTCCTGATCCGGGATGATGCGATTTTTACGGTTTTGAGGAGATTTTGTATGGCGAGAAGTGAGCTAAAAGCACGTTAGTACTTCAACCTGATCGCTGAAAATAATGTAAGGCTGTGTTTCTTTCTCCACAACTCAAATACATCCGTCTTTACGGAACGGTAGAAAGAGCATCCTACCCCTAATATGGAGTTACTTACTCAAGCACACAAGCAGTAATAATGCAAGAAGCACGCTGTTTCTCTCCTGAGAGTTGAAGTAAGATAGCGTGACTCGTACATCCTTTTGCCATTAGAGAACAATGAAAAATGATGTAGCCATGTTGTCACATGTGGTGAAACTCTGAATCCGACGCCCATCGACTTTATCTAGTACGATAAAAAGAAGAATTTCTCAAATGTTTGCTTTAACATTCTCTCAACAATTGAACGACCATTCAGCCCAAAACGACGACCATGCAGCCTGAATCGCCTTTCAAGGGTGAATCGAATTTCCTACACCCACGTGCTCTTTGCTTCTGCACGGCCTCTGCTGGATTAGCAGAAGTCACACTAAGTACCAACTGTTGACACTGAACAAACTGAACCAAGAGTTGGTTCCTCCCCGGGTGATATCATTCACTCTCATGACAAAGTATCTCTTCCCCATGGAAGACTGCAGTGATTGCCACCGGGAGTCGTTTGAAAGATCAAGCCTATAGATCGGAATTCGCGCGTGGTGACCCAGTATCGATATTTATTTAACCTGTAAAAGGGGGAATAGAAATTCGAAAAGCTCATCGGCCGTCACCGGGAATCGAACCCAGGGTCTTCGCTGACTCACTTATAAACGTGGAAAGAGCAATGCCTTCTATTTGATGTTCCTAATCCATGTCAACTGTGTATTTATTATTCCTTCGCCTTCTAGTCATTTGTTCAGTAGCTGCTGTTCATCTTTGGTGAATCCTCAGCATTGTGCGCGGCTCGAAAGAAGCTACCTGCCGGGCGGTTTGTCAGTTTGTCGTATGTGAGTCTGGATAATTTCTAGGCCGCTATGGTGCAGTGGAAGCATGTCCGGCGCGTAACTGGAAAACCCTGGGTTCGATTCCCGGTGACGGCCGAGGATAATTTTTCCGTGACCCACTTATAAACATGGAAAGAGCGATGACTTCTATTTAATGACTTTCAGGAGTCACTGTATTCTAGGAAGGACACGTGATTTTAGTGTCTTGGTTGTTAAAGCGTGACATTTATAATAACATTCCTCGAAAGAGAATAGTTGCTAGAATGTAAAGGTTGTGTTTGCTTAGCCGATCTTTGAAGATTTTCAGAATTTTCTGTCTAAAGAGATCTTCAACTTTCTTTCAGCAATATATTTGCTACATTTTCTCACAGATAACCTTTCCATTTCCCCCACCTTCAGATGCAGCAAAATATAAATATCGCGATTTATCGAAAATATAGCTAAACTGTAAATGGCCAGACTTGGTGCTAATTACAGGTTCACATAGCACGACGTAACACTGACTACATGACTGTCTTCCTAGGAAACAGTTTCTCTTTCACTGTGATGCAAAGATCCCAGCAAAGAAAGAAGAACGCAGGACCCGCGAACCTTTACTCAAAGTTGTGTGTTCCGCTGGGAGAAGAACGTCGTCTGTGTTAGATGGGTGGTTGGCATAGTAACAGTAAGGTGCACCAGGCAGCCTCAGGCTACCCACACGCAAACGTCTGGCTCCCAAACATCTCCCCACCAACAGCACACAATGAGAGAGGAAGCCAAAAAGAGCGAGAGTGAAAGAAAAAAAAAAGAAACTCAAATTTGAGCCCTCTGGCGCCAAATGTTAAAGACATCCGCAAAGTTATAATATAATAAATAAACTCAGCCGACCGGAACTCTAGTGCTTCCCCCTCCCCTCCCATTTTGCCTCAAAGTCTTTTCATTTTGAGACTCGCTTTAAAAATTACTTTGTGAAGGACTACACGTCTGATGACTATAATCTCTTTCGGGGGAAAAAAAAAGACGCCTTATTTTGCCCGTTCGTTGCAAAGATATCTTCAAAATTTTGATACGAAAAGGTTGCCAAATTGTGCAAATTTGGAGTAAAATGAAATCGGCGACTTGTACTGAAGAGTTGTGCTGATAAGTAAAAAAGATGGCGATAAGTAAGACTTAAAAAGTGTCTCATTGTTCCTGGAAAGTCAAGCACGAAATGAGAAGGGCAATTGTGATATTTATGATAAAGGAATGGTTGTGAGAAATTGTGTTTCTAAACCGATATTAGAACTACAATGAAATAAATCTTAAATGAAATGAAAACTACGCAAAGTAATTCAAGCTTTCCTATTACTGAGCGACCTGATGCATTCTATAGTAAATTGAGTATTACACTGACATTGAAATATTTCTGCAGTTAAACATGATAGACTAATTATTGCGTATGTATCTTTTTCAAAACAGGTAAAGAATTACAAAAATTATTTAGCATGAGCATTATCTCCAAAAGCGAACGCATTGCTTTTATAAAATATTCAGGAAGAGGCTACTTTCTTCATTTTGTTTTCATTTTATCCGTATTAGCATAAAAACATTAAGATAACATTTCGTACTTTTTGGGGATCTCTTTCTCTCTCTCTGTCTCTCTTTCTCCTCTCTCCCTCTCTCTCTTTCTCCTCTCTCTCCCTCTCTCTCCCTCTCTCTCTCTATCTCTCTCTTCTCTCTTTCTCCTCTCTCTCTCTTCTCTCTTTCTCCCTCTCTCTGTCTCTCTCTCCTCTCTCTCGCCCTCCCTCTCTCCTCTCTCTCTCCTTCTCCTCTCTTCTCCCTCTCTCTCCTCTCTCTCTCCCTCTCCCTCTCTTCTCCCCCTCTCTCTCTCCCTCTCTCTCTTCTCTCTCTCCCTCTCTGTGTCTCTCTCCTCTCTCTCTCCCTCTCTCTCTCTCCTCTCTCTCTCCCTCTCTCTCTCTCTCTCTCTCTCTCTCTCTCTCTCTCTCTCTTCTCTCTTTCTCCCTCTCTCTGTCTCTCTCTCCCTCTCTCTCTCTCTCTCTCTCTCTCTCTCTCTCTCTCTCTCTCTCTCTCTCTCTCTCTCTCTCTCTCTCTCTCTCTCTCTCTCTCTCTCTCGACCTATCATTTTGCAGCTTACTAAGTGTATCGAGTAGGTTCATTAAATGACGTATAGTTGACTGAATGATTCGAACTCGGTGACTTTTCTCGAATATCATAATATACTGTTTTTTCTCGCCTTGATGATTATTGAAAGCATGATACTGATTCGGATTTTATGTGAATATTCTAAAATGCTCAGCACTTCAGTGAATTTTTAAAGACTTACTTTTCTGCGTTCAAAAATAGAAAAACTGATTCCTTAAGAGAGACCTAGTTCGAGTGTGCACAACAAGCAATGACTTTTCCAACAACAAATTGGAGTCCAAACATCTAAAAGGTAAACGCTGTTCTAAAAATTCTGGAAATTTAAAATAATTTGATCGTGGTGTACAACAGCAGGTTTGAGAATGTTTTATATACTATATTTAAAAACGCAGGAATAGTATCCACTTCATGTACATTTTAACTCCCTGTGGAAGAGAGATAACGTATCTAGGAAATCAGGAGGGAGAAACAAGACGTGGGAAAACCATGGAAGTAACTGCGAGAAGAGCTACAGATAAGTTTTAATGTTCTCCCGCTCTAGGCTTTGCTTTTACATCTTGCACTTAGTGTGAGATAAATTCAAATAAATCGTGAACAGTCTTCATAAGAATATTTGACTATTCTTCATTGAGGAAAGCACTAATTGACCATTCGTGATCGATTCGTTCACAACGAATGACTCTTCACACAGGAATGGTTCGCTCTTATTGCTCTGAATGACCATTCAATCCGCCATTACTGCGACCCACTCTGAGGTCGCAACACGTTTAACTTTGTTTTACTCCACATCAGTTGGGAAATGAATTTCCATAAAAATGTCATATAACGCAATAAAACACCTCATAACACAATATATGTCGAAAATTAATCAGTGTCAGCCATTATGTGAGTGAGCAATTAGCAATCAGCTAATGCACGAAAAAATGGTGAACCTTCAGAATGGGAACGATACATGCATGCCATTCATTTGAATGGTGTGCCAGAATCGTTCGACTCGCGGCGAATCATTCACCGTTCACGGTGAATGGTGAAGAGCTCGCCGTCTTTTTGAAAGTTTGTCAAAAAGACCTATGACCTTGAAAGCGCTTTGGTCGAAATCCGAGAGCCCTGCAACGAATGATTTACTAACTGACGTAGTGACAACCTGGAAATTAAATGTCCTATCATTTGAATAATCATTTGTGGAGAACTCTTTTGGGTGAATGATGAATGAACTTCCAAGAAAGAGTGATTTATGTCTTCACTAGAAAAAAGCCTTCATGAGAAATAATAGATAAATAATAGTGGAAGAAATCTGATTCTCACACTCCTCTCCAATTCTACCCATAGGGACTCAATGGTGTTTAGATCTGGTGACTGTGAAGGCCATAGGAGATGTTCAACTTCAGTTTCATGCTGCTAGAACTATGATTTTGCATATCTGCGAATTGGGTGGCAACCATCTTGAACCATGGAATCGTATGCGAGAAACAATCCAGGTATGCATTGGCCGGAACTCACCCATTCAGATGATGATAGGATATAAATAATACTAAGAGATCGCTGTCCCAAACCCTTACTGATATGTATGGCATATGACGCAAATCAGTCGGGATTACACGCTTCCTTCGACATTCGTTAAAAATAAACTTTCTCTAAGTTGGAAGAAGTATGAATGATGACCCTTCGGACCAAACTACATGTTTCCCTATCATCCAATGCCCACGTTTTGTTCAATAAGTAGGAACTGCACTAAAAATCCGAAATTTCTTGGCATAGAATACAAATAAACTTTCCAAGCTTTCGTACGTCAACCAGATGGCTTGAAAAAGCCATCTGGTTTTTCCAACTTTAGCACATCAACCAACTTCCTTGAAAAAGCCATGTGGTTGATGTGCGAAAGCTTGGAAAGTTTTATTTGTATTCTACGCCTAGAAATTTCGGTTTTTTAGTATAGTTATACTATTTTGAGTGCACGTTTTGTGCTTATAACACCATATGGTCCTCATTTTTGCATTGCCGGTTGTAATAAGTCGCTTGACAGTAGCTACTGTGCCGTAAATTTCAGCTTACGAAGTTCCCGGCGAACATTTTTGCTAGATATTGAATAACTAAGGTTCACATTCATTTCTACGGTATTTTACAAATGCTCCTCAAACTATATTTGATTTCTACAGTATTTTACTAATGCTTCTCAAACTATATTTGATTTTGCTGCAGCGTTTGACTGAGCCTATCTCGGCAACCGTGAGCGCAACACGTCTATACATGGTATCGTTTTAAAGCTCTCAACGAGATCTATTCAAATATGCAAAGAACATTTCGCAGTGCTTTGAACTAAACATTAAAAAAAAAATGTTTTCTTGTGAACCGGTGAACACTTTTGATAATATCGCATTTTATCTGGACATGTGAGTGCAAAGCTACTGTGCGTGGTATCATTTTAAAGCTCTCGACGAGATCTATTTACATATATAAAGAACATATCACAGTGGCTTAAACTGAAAATTTAAAACATTGTTTTTGTGTGAACGGATTAACATTTTCCACAATGCCGCGGAATTCGCAGAACGAACTCAAGCAAAAGTGAAGAAAATCAGAACGAGAGGCAAGAGCAAGTGATGAGGAATGTAAGAAGCCCAAGAAGACTGCAGCCCAACGAACTAGAGAGTATCGAAAACGCCTGAAAGCAGCCGCCGCCAGACTGTAATCCAACACACCGATCATAGTCCCACGTTCCAAATTGACGGCTCAATCAGAACTAAGCCTACCTGTTTTTTGTTGGTTTTTTTCTGCAAGAGAAGTAGCAACACAGAACAAGTATTTTTGGAGCAACGGTTGGAATTCATGGGAATCATCCCTGAGCTGATATACACAGGAGTCCTCCGTGAGTCGGCAATAATGATGTCATACGACAAGGGATGTACCTCACAAGTCCCCCAAACGATATCCACGGAAACGCCGTACCATATCTGTATAAGTGATGCTGCCGTAGCTTGTCCAGAGTCCGTGGTGGAGGTCCATACGCCGCAGCTGCAGCAGCATATTGTCCCAAACATATTCAATTGGATTCATATCGGACAAAATGGGAGGCCACCATAGAACATGGAAGTCATTCTTATATTTCTTGAAACAGACCTAGATGATATATAACACGGAGCGATGCTGAATTGAAACACCATGTCTTTGTCGTGAAAACATTAGCATAAATAGATGAGAATGTTCTTCCATAATGGATAAGTGTGCGGTGGCGCTCATTGGACCATTCAGCGCTATCAGAGGACCATCAGCCAAAGCGTTGCGTCGCCTTCCTATAGAGTCCTTCCATTATTTCCTGGCAATTGGGAAGAATGGAATCGACCGTGGAGGTTCGCATTTTAAGACAGAAAGGTGTAGCTCACCTACCCATCAGAGAACTTCCAACTGCAGAAACTGGGCTCTAAAGAAACAATAATGGGACTGGAAGGGGGGAGGCGATGTATAACCTTTCTTTGACCGACAGTTGGATTCTAACCAACATTATCCTACTCCAGAGCGACTGTTCTCCCTACAAAACTACGCTGGCAGGCTTATCGCTTCTTCATTGTCCATTTGACTCATATGTCAGATATGATTGAGTGAATGGTCTTTGTGGTGTTTTCAGTTTGTTTAGTGCCATACCGTAAACGATAATATTAATAGTAACAACAAAATAGAAACAAACTTAAAATAAGTAAAGATCTCTTGACTGCCACAATGCAAGCTTACGGAATCAGTAACAGAAGTCGAAGGCGCGTTTTCATGATTTTTCCCTCGCACTACCATTACACTTCTTCACACAAAGCCCTTTTTGAGAGAAGTTTCGTAATACCACAGTAACCATTCACTCTCCCATCTCTACTCCGTCCCACGATTGTTTCTTTAACGCTTGGCTGCAACAATTGGAGTACCGGTGCCTGTTAGGGGAACTACCCCTTTCTGCCTTAAATTTCGAACCTTTCCTAAAACTGGTCGATTCTATTCTTTCCATCTACCAAGATATAATGAAGATATAATGGAAGTGGGGTTACGGCATCTTTTATCATGCTTTCTTCAGTTGTTCGCTTTACCAGCCACCTTCCATCTACTCGATGCAGTAGGAAATGTGATTCATCACAGAAGCAAACTTTCTTCCAATATTCCACGGTCTACTGTTTTTTCAGGCAAACCCCAGTCGTTTTCGGGCGCCGATTGCTATAATAACGCCGAAGAGAATTTGTCATTTTCATGTAGGACTTCCGTCCACAGGTAGTAGAGTTTAGGTTCCCGCCAACTACAGCGAGATCGCCTTTTGGGCAGGACACAGAAACGGAAGGAATGAGAGCAAGTCTAGCGACTTTTGACAGAACAGTTTGTAGTGAGATTAGAGTACAGTAGATGGCGCCACCGTACAAGTACGATATTGCACATAGATAGGTGAGAGAATTTCAGGGAGGACATAGGAAAAGATAGCCATTTAACCAGTGGGTCCAGCATGGGGGCCGTCACGCTCTTTACGCGCTCGTCCGATGCACGGCGGATATTCAGCGATTGTTAGTAAATCACACCATCTCTGAAAGATCAGCCCAGGCTTGAACCTGGGGACCCAGCATCGATAGTCTGAAACACTAACCACTAAGCCATCCGAAGCGGGCGCCGATTGCGTGTTGGGTCCACGCATTTAAACCTTATGCCTATACGGTGAATGTGTTATTGCGCGTTAACTGTGGATGCACACCTCTGCGGTCCCTGGTTGCAGACCATGTTACGCGAAGCTACATAACGTAACTATTTTCCCGAACATTAAGCATCCGTGGCGGTCCAACGCCAACCCGTCAGTTATATTCTGCTCCTCTTTCCACCTATTATTATTAGTACACTTTAACCCTTTAAACGACTGACGGTTCTAAACCAAATGGTAATCAAAATTTTCTGCATTCCTCTAACAGAAACATTACAATTGCCGCTGGGTTTTAAGGAAGCTTGGGCAAAACAATTCTTATCCTCCTAACTCGACAGTACTGATTATAAACCTGTCAAAAATGTTCCCTTCTAGTCTTATTAGCTGTTCCGTAACGCAAGCCATGATGGGAAAGTTTAGTATCCTTGACAAGGGCATCATGCCACCAGGTAGAAGTAAGCGACTTAAACATCTTCTCTCTCCTTTCTCAAATTTGTCGCCATTGTTATTGCCCTTTTAGCAGGCAATCAGTCAAAAAGAATCAGGGTCAATCAACCTCCTGAATGTTCACTTTGAATAACGAAGCTAAGAGGAAACATAACACCTTCTGATGCGCAGATTTACTCGCTCCAGCCGCGTTCGACCTGCTTCTCAGACAGAGAAAGTATTCGTTCGAGCTGATTTCAGCCGATTTTACTAGCCCCGAAATAATTCGTTTCCGCAGGCTAAAGGGTTAACTGCGACAGCCTGCAAACAAGGACAAAGTTCGACGTTTCGAGGATGCTGGCACCACTTATTCTGTTCCCATGATCATGCTGGTTTCAAAGGGGTAAAATCTATTGTTTTGTCCAATGCAACAACCCTTTCACATCGTGTACTGATACTACACGTGTCCTTTCTTACGTGTACATATCCATGCCGGAAACGATACAAACCTTCAGATCCGGGGAGGTGGTTTGGAATGCTTTGTTTCCTAGTATCTGTTTATCGACTATCTTGGATGTGCTAAATGAAAATTGTGGCCTAAGGCTCACCATGTAATATTTTGCTTGCTGATGATTTAATCGTTACATCGTGAAGGCCGAAGAAGATTTTGTAAGTTGGCAAATGCAGATTCAGATAGCTGGTCTAGAGGAAAATGTAAAGAAATAACGATGATGATAGTTGAAAGGGTGAACAAAAATTCTCAGTGCATAATAAAGAATGCAAAGGAATAATAGAAATGAAATAGTTTAAAAACCAGGGCACAATCCTACAAAAGAACGGCATCTGCAAAACAGCTTGAAGGAAAGAGTCACAGCAGCCTGGAATAAACGGAGTGATAAAGGAAATAAAAAAACTAGAAAAAAGAGAAATAAAGACGCTTAAACGAATAAAAGGAGACAACAACAAAAGAAACGGTGACGCAGAATGAGAAAAAAATAGTGAAAATTAGGAAAGATTTGTCGAGGACTAGCTGGACGTCTCTAAGGCCGATAGGAAGAAAGCTGAGTTCCAACAGCAATCCATGTGGAGGTGAAGGGAAGTAGCAGAATAAGATGACCAGTAAAAACATGGGCTTGGGGAAATAAAGGAGGACGTGCAGGAAGTCAACCTGAATAGGAAGAATGTACGGAATATTTAGAAATGGGGAAGACTCATTAGAGCGGAAGGACTTACGACTGCCTGAGACAAAAGAAAAAATGCTGGAAAGTGGACGAAAGAAAAACATGATGCATTTTTGCTTTGCGACCGACTAATATGTATTAAAATAAGAATTTTTAATGATTAAAAGACAGTATTCTCTTTCCAAAACAGCTTGTTGCTTCATTTTGTCTTTGACATTAGCCGAAAAAATATCAAAACAACGCGTGGTCAACATAATGTAGAAAATTAATATCGTTATCCCAAATTTTGAATAATCGTGTGCAAATAACTTGTTTAAACGTCGGCGAGCGATATCAAACGAGATGTTGCTGTGTATGTTGTGAAAACATAGCCATAAGAGAGCAGCATTACTTTATCAGTCGAGGAATTACTTAAATGCAAGTGTGTTTATACGAAGCCCACGAGTCACTGACCGCGAAGCATTAATGAGCTTGCGAAGAGCATTTTACTTTGAAGAAACGATGGTCTTAAGATACACCTTTTCCCTGCAGTTGAAGATAAATCTTCTTGTAAAATCGCTTCCTTACAATGATTTGTACTATGTATAACACATATCTTTTGGTTACTACGTTTTACACATCGGTTGTCCAAGGAAGGTACCTGGAATTGTCACTGAAACGCCTGACGTTTGTATGCATACGATAAATTAGCGAGAGGAAAAACGAAAAATATTTTAACCAGTTAATTGTGTGTCCTCCTTTCGTGATATCACTGCAATTATGAGGAAAAGATAGCAGCAAAATGTCGCCCAATAATCTGGAAGCTTAACATCAGAGATTTTTACCACTTAACATCTCATACTTCAGGGTCTGGGTTCGAATCGTGAAATAAAACATAATCGCTATGTTTGTTCTTAGGGCGTTAAGGGCCCCCCTCTTTTCTTTCCATGGAACAGGAGATCTATATAGCTCCAGTCGCTCATGGCTTTGTTAGTCTCTCCTGTCAAGAAAGGAATTTGGGGCTTCCAGAAATTTCAGAAATGTTTGGCGTTTTTTCGTGAAATCAAGTACGTAGCTGAAAAAAGGTTCCTTCATATAAAGTTTGCGCACTGCTTTAAAATTTTAGTTTTGCACCGAACAATCTGTGTAAATACTTAGGCAGTTACTATTTTTGTTGTGTATGGTGTTGTCACTCCATTTTATTTCACAGAAAGTTAGTATTTTTCACCAAAAAATTATTCTGGTGAGAGATTTGATCTTTTCAGGTTAAGGTTGACACTATTGTGTTCAATTCGACTAAATAAATTGCGAACAGCTTTTATAGCGGCCGCCCTGCTGGCTCAGTGGTCTCAGTGCTGGTTTCTCACCACTCGTCCGAGATGGGTCTGGGCTCCAATCCCGGTGAAGCGTGGATGCTGTGTTTGTCTTACGGCAGTGGCTCACTCTCTTTCCTTGAACTAGTAACCCTAAATTAGGGACAGGACCTGCGCATAACCCTCGCGTTGCTCACAGTGGTCGTTAAACCCGCAAACAAAGAAGCAGCTTTTATATTAAATGCATTTAAATATTCAGTTCTACCGTCAGTAAAAGTAGTACTAGGGATCATGTTGTATTATAGCATTTGAGAAATTATTTTCTTCTACCTTTCTTCTTAAAGTAAGTAGCTGATTGAAACTCTGTGAAATGGATAATGGCAAATAAATTATTGTAAATGTTTTATGCTTCCTAGGAGGATATTAGACATCACGGTGGCAGCATGACCTGCAGCTCAGCCTTCGGGTCATTTATCCGAGATGGTCTTGGATGAAGTAAAGGTGGCTCCCTTGCCATATAGTGCTGATTCTCTCCTTTCCCTGCAACCAGTGTGCCTATATTAGGGACGGGCGATTGCTTACAGTCCTTGGAGTTTGCTCATGGCGGTCATTAAACTCTAAAAAAATTAGAAGAATTTTTTATCATATATGGAATGAAGCATTACTGAGCTCGCCCTTTTTGCTTTGTTTTAGTGCTTTATACTAATAAAATATTTTGATATTTTAAAAGGCTGTGCAAATTAAAACCACAACTACAGTCCTTTTCGTATTTGGTGTGACCAGCTAAACCACGGAGCATCCGCGCTGAACTGCTGTACTTATTAAGTCTTCGATGAAGAATTACACAGATGGACAAGCTGGTCGTGTATATATGAATCGTTAAACATATGCGAAATTCCTACACTAATTTCATCTAATGAAAGAGGAAGATTCATTCCGTTGCTGTACCGAAATTTGCGAATTATTTCGAGTTGGAGTCACCAATACATTTATAAAATATATTTCACCATCATCTGAGAACTTGCAAAGACAACATTTTTGAACATAACCCCCTTCCTTTTAAACGTAGTAAGTCTAGTTTGTACAAGCTTCTTTATACGGCAAGGAGAAAATGCGCTTTGCTAGGACATGGCCACGAATGCGCCATTGCCTTCAGTTCTGGGTGCATGGCAAATCGACGGCTTCCTTAAGCAACTTTGAAGGGACTAAACAGATGATAGTCAGAAAAGCACGATCAGGGCTTTTATATAAGAATGCTCCAATACATAAAGGGTTTTTAATCGGTGGGAAACAATATGACAATGAAAATTATCATGCAACAACAACAAATAAGTATTCCGATAGGCATTTGAATCAAATTGTGTACTCGGCATATGTGAGGGTTGAACCGAAAGTAATGCAAAAATGGGCATAACGTTTTTAATGATTGACAGAGGTCGTTCAAATTGCTCATCTTGGTAGAGCAACTCCTCCTGTATATTAACCTTACTTCTTCATTGCAGGTCAATAATGGATTCCAATCAGAAGCAACGTGCCCTCATTGAATTCTTGATGAAGGAAAGGTGCAGGCTGTCCGACATGCACAGAAGGCTACAGAGTGTTTACGGAGATGAAACCATTGACAAAAGCAATGTGCACAGATGGATGAAGAAGTTTAAAGAAGGGGAAACCTGCACTGAAGACAAACCACGCAGTTGGAGACTATCAACTGCAACCACTGACACAAATCGCCAGTGAGTGGATGAATTGATTCGCGCGAAGAGACGAGTCACAATCCGTGATCTTGTTGCACAACTGGACTGTGGTCACAATGCCATACAGAAGATTCATACTTGTTATGCAAGATATAATGATTTTTTATTGACTTTTGTAAAGTCCAAAGATTGAAGTAACAGACTTTTTCAGCTATTCGTTGAGTTTTAAAATTTTGTCGTTGCTGAGATTCCCTGATATTTCCACTCCAAATTTTGACATTTACGCTCCGATTCCTAATGGTGGATTCATGTTCCATCCCAAGTAATAATTATTTTCAAAATGATGTCACCTTCATTACCGCAGTAGTGCAGAAGGCATTGGCAGACGTTAAAATCATTGCGTTTGTGTAGTTCTATGATACGTTCTGGGACGTATTTTGCTCAGACTTGAAGAAATTTTAGTCTGTTGCTTATGACATCCTTTAGCAGAACCATGACCATTTGCATATAGGATTTGTTACTTCATCAGAAGCCACACGTTTTGTTTTCAGAACCATGGCACAGAATTTTCCAACGTTTTCATCAACTGAGGACGTAGAAGGACGTACCGCTCCTTTTCGTTGCCTTCCACTTGTGTGACCATTTTGTACATCGAATTCGATTCGTACATCCTCGACTATTGGAAATTGTTGTTCCCCTACTATACCGAAAGCCGTCGATTAATTTCATCCCAAATTCTCCTTCTCCCACACTCAAAACAAAAATAAACGTATCACTACTAGCTGTTCTTTAATGGATATGGAATGCACAGAGGCTATGTGACAGTCACGACAAAGACACAGCAACAAAGGCTAACGGATAGACTTTGAAACTGCATTGCGGATATTTATAGATGCAATACAAAGAAATGTGACGTATTCTTTTATTTAAGCTTCCTTTTGAGTTTTTTAATGTAAATTTCGTTACTTCTGGGTATAGATTTTGTCATAAACGGAAGATTACTTTCCTGAACACTTTGTATATTTTAGCAACTCTGACAATTAGTCATAAAAAATAAATAGACAATATGGAATGAAAAAGTGGGAAAAGGTGGCGATAGTTATATGTGGAGATTTGGTAGTAATATTCAAACTTTCCTTTCCTAGCAGATAATTTTAGCAATATATAGAGTGTTTCAATGGGAAGTTCTATTTCTTAAATAGGTCAATCCCTCAACTTAATAACTAAACAGCGACGTAACTACGTGTAAATGAGAAAGTATTAATGGGAGAATGACTTAACATCTCATCGTGTTCCGTAGATAGCGGCAAATCGTGTCCTTGAGGCCTTTAGCTGATGTTTCCGAGTTTACTCGGCAGTTCTCGCAACAGGCAGTAAGATGTCGTACCCAGTGCAGCAGCGCGTCTTTATCGTGAAGAATTACTAGCTTACAACTTCTGTTACTGCCAAAAAAGGGCTTAAAAGCATGAGAGCTGTGTTCGTGATGGCCCTGACTGGAAGGCGATTCTAATGTTCGTGGAGAAGCTGGAAGAAACAGGTTCGTTACTAAGTGAGAAAGGGAAGCACAACCCGCCGTCAAGAGCGCCGCAGTGGGCAGAAGATGTTCGCAAGCCATTGTTTCGCTCCCCCGGAAACCATTATGTCGATTGTCACAGGAGATCGGCTACTCTTTGACGATGATATGTCAAAGAGCAGCTAAGCACGCAAAAATCAGGCTGTACAGAGTGACAGCTGTACACCAGCTGATGGGGCCTGGCAAAACCAAGCGTGTACGTTATTACAGTTGGTTCCCTAACTAGGTGGAAAGAAACCCTGGCATATTGACGATGACATGGTTTTTCGATGAAACTCGATTTCATCTCTCACTGTACGTAAATCCTTATAACACGAGGATTAGGGCATCAGGAAACTCTCATGCGATCCACGAGACACCACTTCATCTGCAAAAGTTGAGTATGTGGTGCGCAATTTCCGCTAAGAAAATCATTGGACGAATTTTCTTTCAAGGGTTTGTGAACATTGCTGTGCACAAGGACATTTTCATTGAACTTGTGGAGCAGCTAGAGGACATCAAGCTCAGGCAGGGGTACTTCCAGCAGAATGGTGCTACGTCCCACACCTCCAATGAAATGAGTCCATGGCGGCGCTCATCAATAGCCTTTTCGTGGACCGTGCTATCTCCAAAAACCTGTGCCCCGCTGCCCTCCCACGTTGCCAGATTTGACATCGTGGATCATTTCTTGTGGGACAATCTTAAGGAGAAGAGATCTCCAAAAACAGACCACGAACCATTCAGGATCTGCGCGAAACTATCACGACCGAAATAAAAGTTTTCGACACAGACATGCTGAGGCGTGTATAAGAAAACATGGTGGAACGTGTGCAAATGTGTCTCGAAGAGAAGAGAGCACACTTTCAGCACTTGATATGATGGTAAGTCATTCTACGATTATTAACTTTTCATTTACACGTACTTACGTTACTGTTTGTTACTAAGTCGAACGATCGTCCTGTTTAAAGGGTGAAAGTTCTCACTGAACACCCTGTACTTGGAATACCAGAACAGGTTGTAAATTTGTGAGGACAACGAATAACTGTTGCAACTAACTGATTGATATTTATATGTTGATTCAAGAGAGTATTTTTAAAATCCCGAGGAACGATCTGAGAATAGCAGCTGCAGTTTATGGTGTCCAAACTTCCTGTGCATTACATTACTTCTTGGGGAGTGAATGAACAACCAGAAGTTATGTTAAGTTTTTGCTGATTATTTCTTATTCTTTCTCCCACATTCATTGAGTGGCCGAGTTATTATGAGCACCAGATCATTTTATGCAAAGTAGCTATCCCGCAGATGCAGCTGACACAAGATGGCTGAATCGGTATAAAAAGTGAACGCTGAAGGAATGCAGAGACTAATGAAGTGCACTGCGTAAGAAATCCGTCCCGGACGATTCGTCCAACGACGATTGGTCCAATGCCGATTCGTCCAAAGGGACGATTGGTCTAATGCCTATTGGTCCACTGCCGATTCGTCCAAACGGACGATTGGTCCAATGCCGATTCGTCCAATGGTACGATTGGTCCAACGCCGATTCGTCCAATGGTATCATCTTACCAACGGTAAACTTATTTATTTTCCAGAAAGGAATAATAATTTAAATTATTCTCCTCTTTATATCCTTTTGAAAGATAATTTCCGTATATTTGGTAATTGTAAAAATTTTACACTCAATGGAGCATTTATCAGCTGTTTGCAAAGCATCTAGGCCACGGACCTTTTTAGAAGATTTTGAGTTACAATCTAGATATTTGGTATTTGTAAACATTCTATAAAACCTTATAAAAGGCACTCATCGAATTATTTCCCAGGTCTTTACAAGGCACCTAGGCCGCGGACCTTTCTAGAAGGTTTTAAGTTACAACCTAGATATTTGGTATTGGTAAACATTTTATAAAACCTAATAAAAGGCACTCATCGTATCATTTCTCAGCTATCTAACAGGCACCTAGGTAGCGGGCCTTTTTAGAAGATTTTAAGTTACAGCCTAGGTATTTGGTATTTGTAAACATTTTATAAATCTTTATAAAAGGCACTCATCGTATCATTTCTGAGGTCTTTGCAAGGCACCTAGGCCGCAGGCCTATGAATTAATATTTCGTGCTTAAGTGAAAGCGCAATATTATTAACTTGATTTAATATGTAAAGGTTATGAATATGACATCGGTAGAATAAAAAGTCCTAAAAAGGCCTAGGCCTAGAGCCTTTGAATTAATATTTCGTGTTTAAGTAAGAGCGCAATATTATTAACTTGATTTGATATGTAAACTTTATGAATATGACATCGCTGGAATAAAAACTGTTGAAAAGGTCTCTGTCCAAACCCCGACCAGTTATTTCCATTGGGCATTTGGCGGAACCCCACTGCATTCTACAAACAGAAACGGAAAACTAGTATTTTTTATTATTCCATGCAAAAGAGAAACTTTGAAGTTGATTGAACGGCTTGTACATCAGTAACTTCATGCGGCAGCAAGGACGGTATAACAAAAAAAACGCGATTCCGAAAAAAAAAAAAAAAAAATATGTAACCACAATATTACGTACGAAATGTAACATTATTTTACATTCTTTGGACTACCGGTACTTTCGTATAACATCGGTGATAGAATCAGAACAGATGAGACTTTTATAGCACGAGTAGCACTTCGGACAGATAGGACGGAATTGGACCAATCGTCCATTGGACGAATCGGCATCTGACTAATCGTCCCATTGGACGAATCGGCATTGGACCAATCGTCATTGGACGAATCGTACCAGACCCGTAAGAAATAGTGTGCAAAAAACGCGATCTAACGGTCTTTGAATGTGGAATGATCATGGGTGCTCAAAAAATTGGTACGAGTATTAGCAAAACGGCTGCACCTGTGAAATGTTCGAGGTCAGGAGTCGTTAAAGTGTACAGAGAGTGGACCACCAGTTAAAAATTCAGGTCTCAGCGAGCAAATCGTGTGATTGTCAACGACTACTGGGTGTTCGAGCTGAGCAGAGAGAGAGTAGGCTGATTTGTTCAGTCTAACAGACGGGCAACACTTTGTCAGATTACAGATAATCAGAACCAGGGATCGAGTTCGCTGGCCTCTCAACGTACAGTATGCTGCACGTTACATCGTACGGGCTATAGAAGCTGACGGCCTGTCCATAAGCCATTGCTATCTGCGGCGAACAAAAAGAAACTCCTCCAGTTATCCCAGGAATACAAGAATTGGACATTAAATTAATGGGAAATGATAATGTGGTCCGATGAATAGCGTTTTCAACTACACCATGCAGGTGGAAGGGTGACCATACGGAGACAGCAGCACGAAAGCATGGACCCATTTTGCATCGTCACTACCCTTCAAACTGGCAAAGGCAACGTTATGATCTTGGACATACTTTTGTGGGAGTGTTTAGGCCCCTTGATTCGTGAGAAGCAACGTCTGACCACTCAAAGGTATTTAAATAACGTTGTCATTTATGTTGATAGTTTATCCCAATGGAGATGGATACTTCTAGCCGGACAATGCTCCATGTTATAGTGTTCACATTGTACGCGAATGGTTTGAGGAGCATTACGGAGTCTTTTCCCTACAACATTGGCCTCCTCAATTACCGGATCAAAATCCAATGGAGCATTTGTGGGATGAAGTTTAAAGCGGCATACAACAGCTGGATCCTCTACCATGAAATCTTCAAGAACTGGAGGGTGCAGTTCATCGCATTTAGACAAATATACACCAAGCCACTTGCTGACATTTAATAGAGTCCACGCCAAGACGAATTCAAGCAGCATTAACATTAAGGGCAAAATATAGCCAAGCAACATTAATGGCAAAAGGTTGCCCAACAGCGTAATAACCGGGTGGTCATAATAATTTTTTCCACTCCGTGTATATGTATAGTATATGCCCACTGAATTAATTAAGGACATTTGTTTTATTCATTCATTAACATGTTTAGTAAAAACACTAATTAATTACACCTAAGAGCAACGTTCAATTAATAAAGACACTACAAAAAGAAAACATCCTGATGTAATCACGGCATTCATTAAGGATTCTGTGAAAAATATAAAAGAC
Organism: Macrothele yani; assembly: GCA_039090855.1. Lineage (NCBI taxonomy): Eukaryota > Metazoa > Arthropoda > Arachnida > Araneae > Macrothelidae > Macrothele > Macrothele yani. The sequence goes on along the minus strand of CM076998.1, from coordinate 84,967,920 downwards.
ACATGTTTACACAATATTTTCTTTAAATAACTTGAATATTTCTTGTCTCTATCTTTGCTTTTTGCCATAAACGATTTTGATAGACTGTCAAACACGTAGGCTATATGGAATCAGTATTCAGTGTTGTGATTTTTCATAATGTGTTTCCGTACATCGACGTGATAAATCAATCTCTCTGACTATTTCTGTCAAGTTCCTTGATCACTTTATAAACTGTGTGACTTCCTTAACTTCTAACGCACATACTCGTTTCTACTTTCGACTAAATGGCAACGATTTTTATGAAGAGGGCATTGAAGTGGCGAGGTAAGGAACCTATACTCGGTTCGAATCCAGTGAAATATAATTGTGTGTTTTTTTCAAATTCTGATTTTCTCCCTTATCTGATCTCTATTACTCAAAATTATTGATGGTTGACTATTTCTAATTCTTAATATACATCTCTTTCTCATGTTTACGTAGTAAGAAAATGTTAAGCGGAAAGTGAAAAGTTCTGTAGCACTAGATTTGTTGTATCTCATACGGTCATTGTTTTTGGAAGGCGGTTCTTTTCTTAATCATTTAATTTGGAAGTAAAACTAGAATTTCTCCTGTAAATCCCATAATCTTCATAAAAATTACTCATCATTTCTAATCAAGCTCTCCAAACAAAATCTAACTTTTTGATTAATTATATGAAAATTCTTGGAAACGTTTTTTCCACGACATGTGTCAAAACTGCGAATGCTGAAATTAAAAATTATCACTGTGTCAACGATCAGTATTAGACTTGCGTTACGTAACACTTAATTTTGCATTTAAAGATAAATGAACCAAAGATTTACTCTTTCTGCTTGTTTGAGTTTCTTTCTAAATTAATTAATTTTGTAATTAATCCTGCTGCATGGATACTTTGGCTGTTAAAATATGCGTTTCAAAAGCTTAATTTTGACTTCGAACATCGATGCAGAAATTACCGAACACACGGTTTTGCACTTGTTATGAAAGGATTTCTGTTAGTCAGATTTTAAAAGGGCACTTGGACGTTGCTCAAGAACTTATAGAAACTATGTGGCCGTCGTCAAATGACATCACAAAGGAAAATCCCCAGGCACGATGATAATATAGTAGAAATACAAACAGTATTGATATTGTGTGTATGGTAATATACGTAACCTTGTATTTAAGTATGATTGACCTTTTTATGGCTGAACCATTTCGCTGTCCATGGGTTGAAATTTATAATGTAACGTATTAAGGCTGTCTTTGAATGAGTGTTAGGGCTCATCTTCTGCAATAGATGGCGCACAAATCACTCCTTGGGCAAGGCTTTTAAGTTTTGAGTGGCTTTCCAGAAGTTGGCGTCAGCGAATCACGGCACACCTTACCATAATCAGAATGAAAGTGGTCTCTAGTTGGCTCCACAATGAAAGACAAAATACGCGTTGTTACGTTTTAACCAATGACATTATTTGGGGGAAGAGCTCAGTAAGTAGGCGGAGTTTCTATAGCTCAAATTCAGTAGCTCTCTGTTAGTGTACACATTTGCTCTTCAAAAAATGAACGTACAGTATGATTTAAGATGACCTATAGAAGGCAAGATTCCAATCTCACTTTTGCTCCTATTCATTGATTTCTATTTGGTTCATATAATTAGAAAAAAAAGGCAGAAGTAAGACATTTTCTTGCTTCCAGACAGAAACACTGCTATGCTAACTTATCCCGCCATCTAGCGCCAAATTGGAATGTTTTCGAGTCAGATAAACTGAATTTAAAAAAAAAAATTCTAACAATTCTTTTCGGAATAATAACTGTGGCATATATTAGTTTTGGGTCATTTTTATTTGTGCTCAAAACTTCAAACACTACAAAGTAATAGTCTTCGAGAAAATGTGTTCACAACAATTTACATTGAAGATACAGGGTAGAAGATGAACTCTAACACTCATTCAAAGACAGCCTTGCCGCCCCGGTGGCGCAGTGGTCTAAGGCGCTGGCCTCTGATCATTCGTCCGTCTGGGGTCCGGGTTCGAATCCCGGGGAGGCATGGATGTTGTGTTTGTCTTACGGCACTGGCTCTCTCCCTTCCTGGAACCAGTGACCCTAAATTAGGGACGGGCGACTGCTTATAGCCCATTGAGTTGCTCACGGTGGTCGTTAAACCTCCAATCAAAAAAAAAAAAAAAAAAAAAAAAAAAGACAGCCTTAAGAAACGACATTTCAATAACCACATAGCTTTTGTTCAAATTTTCGTAAATAAACTCTGTTATGCAGAGCGTCCGAGAAAGAAGGAGCACGTTTTGTTTTTGTTTTTTTTATTGGAGGTTTAACGACCACCGTGAGCAACTCAATGGACTATAAGCAGTCGCCCGTCCCTAATTTAGGGTCACTGGTCCCAGGGAAGGGAGAGAGCCAGTGCCGTAAGACAAACACAACATCCATGCCTCACCGGGATTCGAACCCGCACCCCGTTCGGACGAATGATAAGAGGTCATCGCTTAGACCACTGCGCCACCGGGGCGGCGGAGTACGTTTCAAACATATACTATGAGGAAATTGAGGTAATCTGTAGAATGCACTGTTCTCCATAGGGAAAAGGAAACCAAAATGAAAATTGATAACGACACATGAATACGGTTCTCCTCACACAACAGCGGCACTGTCCTAGTTTTACATGCTGCTTATTACAACGAGCACGCACGTGAATGTGAGCTTGTGAAAGTTTAAGAGATAGCTTCATTGCAGATGCCATTCGCCAGTTATGTGGAGAATGGCGATTAGCAGAAAGCTTCGTGTGTAAGGTGGATGGCAGAAACAAAATCCTTTATCACTGTATAAATAAAGTTCAGAATGATCCAATTTCTCGCAAAAGCCTTTTGCGATGGGTCCATTAGTTCAAAGCAACCGGTAGTGTGAAGAAGCAAAACAGTTCCCCGGGCGGCGATGTCAGCCATGATGTTGAAACCGGCTAGCTTTTCTTTCGAAGCCTAAGAAAATTTGGTTCAGGAATGACGAGTTACTGAACGTGCGAGCCAATAACTCGTCATTCCCCAACCCACTGTGCATGATGTTTTAAAGAAATTTGAAATTTCATGCGTAGAATTCGACAACTTCATCGAGACAATTACGCAGCACGATACTGGTTTACTCGTCGTGGGCTGCACGACGCCGACGAAGACAAGTAATGACATTAAGAAGGAGACAAGGAAGGCAGTGCCTCTTCAGAATTGTAAGACAGTTAAGAATATTCATATTTAACTTTTATTTTAGTATACTTAGGCACACTAGTTTAAAAACTATCCACGTTCACGCAGCTTTTTTAAATTGAGGCTTTCACAAATCAGTAGGCAGTTTTTAGTTCCATCGTCACATCATGGAACTCTGTCGATGAAGCAGAGCTGACTTTTCTGTCGGATAGAAAACACGCCAAACCTTTATTCCATCGCTGAACCAACGGGAAGTGACGGAACCACAAGCATAGTGCGCAAGCGCAGCATGAGTATCCATATTTCAGATAAAGACAGGTCTTAGTTTGCCTCTCGGAAACAGCTGTTTAAGGAGTACTTTGGAGCTCTAAGTTTTCATATTGTTCCTAACGTTGCATATCACTAGACCTGAATTACATACTGCCTACTCGCTTCTACCATTAATGGGCTAAGGATGTAGCCCAGCTTCTAAAGGAGCAACTAAGATAGGACAAAAAGAAGTCTTACGTTTGAATATTAAAAACGTGAAGAGCATGAGATGGAAAGCTAAGAGTAGACATTATAAGACAATATAAGATAAGCATTTTCTTTTGCTATTTAGGTGAATGTTCTCTGAAGAAGTCTTCAAAACCTTTTTATTTTTATTTATTTCTGCGCCAGTATAAGAAAAGGTATGTATAGATTTGCATTTGAGATGAAAAATATGTTCATTTCAGTCCCATTTTTAATTTTCTGTAAATCTCTTAAATAAAACATCGATTACAATGCAATAGATTTCGTACTAAAACTGGCATTGCAGTTCCTAAGTGGTCCAAGAAGACAATGCCGATAGAGAAAAAGCTATATAGGCTAAGGCAGAAAGAATCTTATACAATGCAGCATCTGAGTTGGTCTCAAGGTTTCACAAAACATGTTACTCCGGCAAAAACTCAGCTAATCTATTCACGGTACACGTTACAGAGAACCTATTAACAATAATAATAATAATAATAATAATAATGTTTGTAAGGAAGCATGTCTCACCGAGTTGTAACTATTCCAAACAGCAAGAAAAATGGAACACAAAAGTACAAATCGCTTTCGCATTACTGGAAATATGCCATCACCTATGGCGCGATAAAATGGAAATTTATTTTTGGACTTCGACCAATTCACGTTTTGTTTTGTTTTTACCATTTTTTATTTCGATATTTCTCTAACAAACGGCAGCAAGCTGCTATTCTTTTTGGTGGTGTCAAAGGCATTCCTTAATCAACTTGTTTTCCAATTTCGCCACTAAGAACCGAAAACGGCACTTGGGGAATGGTAATTAGTGAGGATGTCGGAAAAGAGAACTACGCAATAAATGCAGCTTAGACTATAAACAAGAGTAACACAACGTAATTTTGGGGCACAATGGGACAAGTCTTTCAAAAAAGGATTTCGAACTTAATTCTCTGAATGTATTTTAAAGTGCATTAAGAATTGTGATCGTCAGTTTTCTAAAACTTCAAGGTTTCCTAGGAATCATGTGCTTTAAACTTACAATCACCCATTATATCTTCCACAGAATAATGCAAATTAACTCTTTTCAATTCGGCTTGTAGCAGCTGACATGAAATATAAAATGAAAATTATCATCATCATCATCGTCAACCATTATCAATCCACTGCCGGACGAAGGTCTCTCCAAACCTCTTCCACAACGATCTGTCTGGCGCAAGTCTCCTCCATGTCATTCCCGCATACTTTCGAATTTCATCCACCCATCTTCCATGTGGTCTTCTTCTGTGTCTTTTCCTGTCCCTTGGAATCCAATCTAAAATTTCGACTGACCATCGGTGGTCTGTCCTTCTGGCAGTATGTCCAGCCCATTGCCATTTCAGGGATTTAACTCTGATCATGATGTCTTCCACTCTTGTCATTTTTCTGAAACACGAGATCCTCTTCTTATACCTCCTGGTTACACCAAACATGCACCTCTCCATGCTCTTTGAGTTATCTGCAGCCTTTGTATGTCTCTTTTTGTTAAGGTCCACGTTTCTGCACCATCCGTAAGGACTGGAAGGATGCATTGATCAAACACGTTTCTTTTAAGACATAATGGCATGTTGCTCTTGAAAATTATGCTGTTTCTTCCAAAAGCTCTCCAGGCAAGTTTTATACGCCGATTAATTTCGTCATCAATGTGACCCTCACTTGATATCTACTGTCCAAGATAAAGGTACGTGTCTGTTATCTCCAGCTTTTCTCCATCAATCGATAAATCTTCATTTCTTGTAAAAGCATTGAACATCACTTTTGTCTTCTGAAAGTTCATTTTTAATCCCACTTCTTTACTCTTGTCAGCAAGTTCCTGGATCATACTCTGAAGCTCTGAAGGGGTAGTTGCGAAAATGACTACGTCATCAGCAAAACGAAGTTGAGTTAGATAATCTCCATTAATCTTTATCCCTTGATTGTGATTTGCAATCCGGAGGGCGCGTTTCTCTACTGTGTTACGAAAATGCTATATGCTTGCATCATGATAGGTGTTAAGATCACAAGCAGGTAATCAAAAAAAATATACGATGGATAGAAACAGGAAGAAAATCTACATAACGCCGCTCCGCCGGCGCATGGTCTAATCGTTAGCTTCTGGTACACGTAGTCCTTTATGTGCCCTCAAAAGAAGAAATACATTGGTGATAAGGCCTGCTAACTTGGAGGCGATAGAAACGGAACACCTTTTACAATCCATTTGTCGAGAAAAGGTGTTTCCATAATTTCCATACGACTGCACCCCAACGTGGTGGTCCCCCGTGTTGCTGGAATATGGGCATTGCATCCATTTTTTGAATTTCTGAAAATCCATACACTTCCAGGATGTCGATGTACACGATTCTGGCGTTCTGTAAAAAACAGAAAGGAATATCCCTTCCGGCATTCCGCTGTGTGGTATCAAACATAAGATATTTGCCTGGCCCCTGTCCCTCCGACCCCCGCTCTTTCATGTTGAATGCCGCACAGTCATTCAACATGAACAGTCATTCAACATCTTACATTAGTGGGAATGTGAAATGACTGTGCGTCATTCAACGCTCTTTCATGTTGAATGACGCATAGTCATTCAACATTTTAAATTAGTGGGAATGTGAAATGACTGTGCGTCATTCAACATTTTACATTAGTGGGAATGTGAAATGACTGTGCGTCATTCAACGCTCTTTCATGTTGAATGCCGCAGAGTCATTCAACCTGAACAGTCATTCAACAATTTACATTAGTGGGAATGTGAAATGACTCTGCGTCATTCAACGCTCTTTCATGTTGAATGACGCAGAGTCATTCAACATGAACAGTCATTCAACATTTTACATTAGTGGGAATGTGAAATGTTGCCTTGTCTGAGAAGACAAAATTTGTCAGATAATCATCGTCTTCTTCATTGGCGTCCGAGACAGGTTTGGGCTAGAATCCACAACGAATCATGGATAGAGTGTTTGCCTTATGGCAGTGGCTCTCTTTACTTCCCGGATTCAGCGAACCCAAATTAGGGACGGGAGACTGCTTATAGCCCTTAGAGTTGCTCATCGCGATCGTTAAACCTCCAAATAGAGAGAAAATTAACATAACTTAGTACACCGTTGATAAAACTCGAGAAAAGGTTTCGGCCTATACTTGAGCAGGTTATTTTGCGTAGGCTGGAGGTGGGCCGGAAAAGGAAGATATTTGGCATGAAACACCTCTACCAGCGATTCACAAAACTTTTTAACCACGTAAACTTCATTCTTGGATACAATGGAAGTAGCCTCACGGAAATGACGTCATCCTCCATTTCCGTAACAAAGAGAGTAAAACTATTGCCTGGTACGCAATGCTGACGTCACAACGAGGCCAGGGTGTCAGTCTCCGCGCGATTGCAGTGTTGCGAGTATTTCAATTTCTGTTAACGCGATTCTGGAAATTCAGACGCAGTTGCCTTAGAATCTGAAGTACAGCTACAGAAATAAATAAAATGTTCTTATTTCCACCAAAAACATTTAGTTTTAGGGATAATTAAATATGGCAAAATCTACTGCTGCACTTACAAATTCTCCCCTTGTTTCTTTTCAACTAACTAAACCACAAAAACCGAGTAAAGCTAAATCATCATCACAAAGGATCCAGCAATATCCAGCTCGCTTGAACTTGGTGAAAAAATTTAAAGTCGGGGAAGCCATTCAATAGCCATCGACTAGCACTGGATTATCATCAACTACATCAAAACTAAAAGAGTCTCACCAGGTGCCGCCGACTACTCTGACTCCACAGCAAGTTGGGATTTACTACATCAAGATATTTCACATAGCGGAACGTCTTACGGGAATATCCAGAATTCCCATTTTCTCCTTGTTAATTCCATGCATCTTTTCCGACAGAAGTAAAAAATTTGATATAACGAACATGGGTAACGGAAGTAGTCAAAACCATTGTTGAAATCTGATTTTTGAATGTTGTCCCATGAAGCGGCGCAACAGCACTTAATTTTATCGTTACTCAAGAATATATTTTACTAAACTATCGCCTAACATTATTTCATTACGTTTTACATAAAAGTAACAATATGTCGTTGCAATCTACGTAAATTATGGGAACTTGTTTCTACATCTGATTAAAGCTATTACAAAAATGCATTTTTGAAGCTATGAAGACGGTGTGTCGTAGCGAAAATTGGCTTACTTTAGAACCCCCCCCCAAGGGGTAGTTATCTGCTATTGACGAGAGCTTTAAGCTTTAAAATGATGTATAATACGATGGGACCGAAGGTGCCAAGTCCAGCCTAGGCCGACGATACCAATCCCCCTCACAACACACTTCGGATTCAGCTTTTCGTTCTATCTTGATGTCAGGAATTAGCTTCCGCGTGCACAAATGGACTTTCGCAGCTACATCGGTATCACGGTCGTTTCTTATGTTCGTATAAATCTGAATAATATATAACAATAATAATGACTATAAATATTGTTTATGAAAAATTAAAAAAAAAGAAAATGCCGCCCCGGTGGCGGCATGTTCCGAATCTGTGAGTCGCGACGCCCCAGGGCGTTGCCGGTCTTCGTCCGGGGCGTCGCGACTGTAAAGGAAAACTAAAGCTTATGCATATACACTGCTGGCCACCCAAAATGCAACACCAAGAAGCACACGAGACAGCAAAGCCACATTTACTGGACACATAACAACAGATACAAAGATGAAACGATTGAGCTTACAGGCCCGTGCGACTTGCGGAACACGCAGACATCAATAGTTCGTGTGGCCCCCATGGCTGGCAATAACGGCTGCTACACGCCGCGCCATCGAACGAAAGAGGCTTTGGATGTGGGCTTGGGGTATGTCGGTCCAGGCTGATTCCACACGTTGCCACAGTTCATCAGGCGTAGCCGAGGGTGGTGCTTGCTGGGCCACTCGGTTGCTGATCAGCGAACAGACGTGTGAGATGGGCGACATATCGGGAGAACAGGCGGGACACGGCAGCAGTGGCACCTGGTGGGCCGTGAAGAATTGTTGCACGATGCGTGCCTCGTGCGGGTGCTCATTGTCTTGTTGAAACGTGGCCGCTGGAACGTCCTGAAGGTAAGGGAGGACTAAAGGCTCCAAAACGTCGGAGATGTAGCGGTGGCTGTTGAGTGTACCGGCGATGCGTACCAGAGGGGTGCGGGTGTCATATCTAATTGCACCCCAAACCATAACGCCGGGTGACGGACTGGTTTGCAGGCGTTATACAGTCTCTCACCGCGGTGCTTCCACACGCGGATCCGGCCATCTTGGTGTTGCAGAGAAAGAAGCGGGATTCATCGGAGAAGACAATGTCGTGCCATTCCGTAGTTCAGGTGCGGCGTTTAACGGCCCACTGCCGCCGCACTCGACGGTGGTGTAACGTCAATGGTAATCGGAGCAATGGGCGCCGTGCGACAAGTCCCCGCTCATGCAGACGACGTCGAACGATACGTGCTGACACAGGTTGTTGCGCAACACACCATAATTCCTGCGCTAACGTTCGTGATGTGGCGGTGCGAGCCGTCAATGCCCGCCGCACGACATGCGGGTCCTCTCGTTCAGTAGTGTGACGCGGCTGCGGCAATCGCGGTCAGTCCGTACCTCCTGCACCCACCGAATCCATACTCGCCTCACTCTGGCAGAATGGGCGCCGATATCTCGGCGCCCATTCTGCCAGAGTGATATCTCGGTACGATAAACCGCTGTCAGAGTGATATCTTTATCGTACCGAGATATCACTCTTCTGCCAGAGTGATATCTCGGTACGATAAACCGCTGTCGCGATAAGCCACTATTCGTCCTCTGTCGAACTTCGAAACGTGCTGGAATGACTGCCGTATTCTGCGACGAGGCATCAGGAAGCTTTCCCGCGCACAGGTCCGGCAGCACAACACACTTCCACTACTTACACCTCGCCTTCTGTGCACCCTTCTTATAGTGCTTCTCGATGGCGGGCCGGGATCACATGATTTTCATGTGCCCTGCAATGCTAATCGTTTGCATGTACTCTCGCGGGCGACGCATGCTGGGAATTTCAGGCCAATCGGATACTTCCTTTTTGGTGTTGCATTTTGGGTGGCCAGTAGTGTAATTTATAGTGAAACGCAACATCCAAACTTTCAAGACGTGTACGTATTTTACAGAATGAATTGTAAGAAAGAATGTTAAAGAAAAATGTCCGACAAGATTCTGGCTTTCAAAAGAAAGCTACTTCTGTGGAAGAACAATACGGAATCAGGTGATTTTGAATCCTTTCCTACGTTACACAAGTGTGTAGAAAAATACAAGAGGCTATTAAATCCAAAATTGAAATCTGTGATTTTGGAGAATCTATCTGAACTCGACGTTTCATTTGACAAATATATTCATCCACAAAGAGATTAATACAAGTAGGTTACAGACCCTTTCACAGCAGATCCACCATCAACCTTCACTACTGCTGAGAAGGAACAGTTAATAGACATTTCTTCAGACTCCACATTGAAAACGACATTCTCTTCCGGAACTCTGTCACAGTTTTGAAACAGCGTGGCAGAGAAGTAGCTAGAATTGAGTAAGAAAGCCGTGAGAAAAATTCTTCACTTTTGCGACATCCTACCTTTGTGAAGCAGGATTTTCCGCTCTGGCGGTAGTAAAATCCAGATATGAAAGCAAAGTTTACGTTGAGAAGGAGATCCACGTAGCTGTATCGAACATTGTCTCCAGATTTGATGTTTTGTGTGACGAGAAACAAGCTTCCCCATCCCATTAAGACGCAAATACCTCTGTTAGTAGTTTCTAAAATTACTGTAAAAAGGTGAAAGCCAAATGAAGAGTGAAAATATCCCTATCTTATCAATTTCTTCTTATTCAGTTCTGTAATTTTATTCTAATTTTGTATTATTACATTAAAGGAATACAAGCTACTAATGTAAATGACTATTTTCTTTTTAAAAAATACCACAATACCGAATTTGGGCAGTTTTACTTTTAATTTTGGGAACAGTGGCGTCGTACGGAAAACGTACATGTGAACGGCGGCGCGGTCGCAAAGCGATTGAAAACCCCTGGTCTAAGCAATGGATCATTCGCACTAAAGGGTTCAAATTTCCGGTGAGACCTGGATGTTGTGTTTGTGTTATGGCACTGGATCTCTCCCTTCCCTGGAACTACTGTCCCTAAATTAAGGACGGGCGACTGCTTACAGCCCACTGAGTTGCTCACGGTAGTCGTTAAACCTCCAATTAAAAAATATATATTTATTGTCATTATTATTGCATTATTGCAAAAATAAAACGGGAATAAAACCGGGTCAAAGTCGTGTCAGGAACACCTTGACCAGCCCCGTTGGACCCGCAAAAAATTGTCGACCCGTTGATCCGTTTCCATCTTTGGCAGTGATGGCTCGTAGTCACAGTAATGATCGAATAGTCACCCAGAGAAATTTCAACAGTGTGAACGACATCCTTGTCTTGCAACGCACGTATAGCTCATCCAACTGAAGAGAAATTCTGTCCCCATTGTTTTTGGTAAAGGCCGTCGTTATATTTTAGTTGGGCGGACTACACAACTGCAACTTCATTTCTAAATGTGATCAACTAACATCCCCAAAAGATTTTGAGGGAGAAATGCAGATTTTAAGCTGCCGTTTCTTACGAAGTGGCGAAACATATTATAAGCAAATTATGTAAATGGACAACTGGCAAAGTTTGGACCTAAACTAATTCACCGAAAATGAATGCAAATGCTTCAAATACAGCTTTAATCATATTACAAGCAATGATTTTTGCGCCTTCTTCAGCCCTAGTTACGCCTCCGGTTTACGGTCTTAAGGGTGATTTAACGGTTTAAGACTGACCTCTAACCTTTCGTCCCTTTAAGGGGCATGAGTGGTGTGTTTGTCCAATGGGGCAGTCTCTGTCCCTTCCCTAGAACCGATGGCCCTAAATTATTGTTGTTAGTTTGCAAGTAACCATAAGAATTTTTAAATCACGAAACAAAACAGAAAAAAAAAATAATTCATGCTTGGCCAGCTAGTACATGACCATCGTAAAATAAGAGATTTTGAGAAATAATATTTCACTTTTTCCATGTATAAAAATATTATCTGAATTATCTTGATTAAAAATTTAATTCCAGCTTTAAATTTTCTATTCTTGCATGAAGAACATCAGTTCCCAGTTTCTTAAACTGCGAAAGAATAAAAATTAGCTGCATCCAGACGTTGTAAATCATAATTTGAGCACGGCTAGCTCTAGCACAAGTTTTCACAAAAGGGTTCAGCCGCATTCAACAACTGTTTCTTTTCTAGCGCCAAGTCTATAATTTAGAGACTTTCGTGTTTCCCTAGTATGCAGTACATCAATCCTCTCTGTGTTCTTCCTTTATTTCGGAAAGAGATGTGCATTTATTTGCGCGGCGTGTTGAAAAAGCACAACAGCTGATTGATGGATCGCACAGCATCATGAATTGCTGTAAAATGCGAAATTTCCTCCCTCCACCCTTCACATGAAGGGAGGGGGTTCAAAAGAAGTATATTTTGAAACATAGCTCAGAAAATGCCTGGGTTTGGAAATGGCGTTGTCAGAAACTTGTTCCTTTTCCATTTTGCCATACGTTTTATCCCCGTTTTTTTCCCTTCCGAACTTTCGAGAAAAGTGGTTGTTTTGGGACCTTGTGTTGCTGAAAAAGATATATATCTTTCTTTTATTCCGACGAACTTTATTTTATCTCCTTGTACAATACACATAGTCAACTGAACGCCGTTTCCGGAGAAGTTCTTTTTCATATTTTCTTTCCTTTCTCTGGATACGTTCCTTCAATTTCGAATTTATTTTCTGTTTTTCCCGAAATCCGCTTTCTGCTGCGCCGTTTCCTAATGAAAGTTTCTTTAACCGATAACCTTTATAAATTGAATATGAGCTGAAATTTCTTAAACTCTATTTGCTTATTAATTTGTCACTCAAAGTTTAAATTCAGTAAATTTTCGTTTTGGCTAATTTTAAACACTTAATAGTGTGTGTGAGTTAAAAAGCACTCAACATTATCTATGAAAGAACTGTTCTCTCAGATCATTTTCCTAATTATTTCCTAGCCTTACGCGGTAAAATTCTTAACAAAGCCATATTTCTCTTTGAAACAGGAACGGCTTTAAAGCGCTTTAACATTTTCTCAGCGATATAATAAGTAATATTTCGTAAAAATATCATTAAAAAGCATAAAATTAGCTGGGACAGTGTAGTATGTATTAGGTGTACGCAAGAGCTGCAGAAGGTAGGAAACACGGGGGTCGGGACCATTCTGTAATTTCTTGATCCCCTCAGTCTTTCTAAGAAACATCTTAAAAATTTATTGTTCACGTATAGCATAACGTATTTTTTTTTATGAAAATTTCCTGCAAACCATAACCACGTTTCGAGGTTTTCTAGGGAAAACTTCGAAACGTGGTTATGATTTATGCTTGAAGCGTTTCGAAGTTTTCTAGGAAAAACTTTGAAACGCTTCAATCATAAATTTGAAAATTGATTTTACACAAAAACGTTAAACAGTTAACTCACCTTTGTTGTGTTTTTCACTTTAAAAAAAAACTTTTTTTTCTGAAATTTAACCACCATCGTGAGCAACTTAATGGGCTATAAGCAATCGACCGTCCCTAATTTAGGGCAACTAGTTCCAGGGAAAGAAGAGAGCCAGTGACGTAATACAAACACAATATTCATGCGTCACCGGGATTCGAACCCGGACCCACGAGGACGAATGATCATAAGCCAGCGCTTAGGCTTGGGGCGGCTAAAGAAGTTCGTTAAAGAATTCTCAAATGGCAGTGGGCTTGATATATTGCTAGAAAAACTGACTACCGACAAACAAATGAGATATTAGCTTTGATTTGACTAAAGTGAAAAAGAAGACCCAGATGCAGACCTCCTGGGAGATGGGTGGATGAAATTCGAAAGCATGCTGGAGTGACTTGGAAGAGATATGCTCAAAGCAGAAAGTTATGGAAGATTATTGGGGAGTCCTTCGTTCTGCCGTGACGATAATTTGTAAGAGTACTAGCATATACACAGTCGAGTCACATTATTGTGACCACCTCCTACTTTCAACGTTAACAGCGCGTAGCAAATGAAAGGAGGCACGTGTCGTAAAGCTGGCTTGGAGGGTATATAAGGTGTGCTGTAAAACATATCTGAAAACATATCACACTTTGTTGTCATGGATAAAAGGAGCGATTTATCAGATTTGTAAAAAGGGATGATTATCTGCTTTCGGGCCCAATGGTGGCAGTATTTCTGAAGCAGCTGAGTTCGTGAACTGTTCGCGTGTTGCTGTGGTCAAAGTGTATCGTGATTGGAGAAATAGCCCCATTAGGAATAAGCGACGTGGAAACTGCGGAGCACCACGTCCCATTGACGTGAGGGGTGAACGTCGGCTGCGAAGGTGCGTGAGAGCCGATCGACAGACTATATTGGAGCAACTCATCGCCGAATGAACCATGGGGCTACCGGAAGTGTATCTAAAACAACCGTTCAGCGAACCCAGCTGCGTATGGGGCTCCGATGCAGACGGATGGTCACTGAACCTATGCTAACGAAGGTTCATCGGCAGAAAAGGCTTACATTTGCACGGCAGTATCGGAACTGGACCACCGCTGATTGGCAAAGGATTGCCTTCTCCGATGAGTCACATTTTCTGCTTTATCGAACGGATGGACTTTGGCGTATAAGGCGAGAAACATCGGAGAACAAACATTCTTCAACCATTGCTGGAAAAACACAAGCTGATGGGTGCAGCGTTATGGTCTGGGGAATATTTTCGTGGCATTATCTGAGTCTACTCATATCTGTGGAAGGCACTATGTACCGAATTCGTTATGAATCCATCCTTGCAGACCACGTACACCCATACATGCTAATTTTCTTTCTTGGGGTGGATGGAATCTTCCAGCACGACAATGCGACGTGTCACACAGCTAGAAATGTTCGAGAGGGGTTGGAAGAGCACGATGAAGAATTCAAAGTGTGAATTCAAAGCCCCTAATTCCCCAGACTTCTTAACCCAATTGAGCGTCCGTGGGACCACATCGATCGTGTTCTTCTCTCTATGGATGTTTCACCTCGCACCCACCAGCAGCTGTCAGATGCATCCTCAAGCAGCTGTCAGCATGGCTCCACATACTTGTGAAAACCATCCAGCACCTTATTGAGTCACTCCCAGCCCGTCTAGCTGATGTCCACGCTGCACAAGGCGGTTATTCTGGATATTAACTGGTGGTCACAATAATGTGATTCGACCATGTATTACTGGTATCACGTGCAAGTAATAAAGTGACTCAGATTATTGTCGTTTAGTTGTGTTTCGTAAAGACACAGCTGGGTTCTGACAGCTTTGACAGAGCGTGTAGAAAAGTTACAATTTGATCTTTTCATGTAATTTCAGGTATAGATCATTTAAATGACCAGTGATATCAACCACAGATTCCAAGCCTCGGAGACAGTCTTTGTCACCAAGCTTGTCGATTGCCTCTCCTTTGGTCTCCAAACAGGTTCTAATTTCTCCACGCAATTTCCAAATCGGTTTATGGCAAAAACGCCAACGGATTTCAGTATAACAGGCCAAACTTTCGCAATCGACATAAAAACAAATAGAAGAAAACTGCGTTGATTTTATCCATGTTATCCTTATCGTAGGAAATTCTTTGAAATATAAGAACAAAAATTTCATGACATGAATCTGGGACAGAACTGAGGATACCTGAGGGCCGCGAGTTTGACATGCGTGATCTGGAAGTATTATCAATCAAATATTTTCAACCTCAAGGAATCAGTTCTTCTGTCATTCCCAACTAATTCAACTATAACGTAACCCTCTTTCGTGTGCGAGATTGTTGTTGCGCTATGTCTAAAACAATGAGTAAGGAAATGATTAACTAAATGAGAATCGATGCAGTACTTACACGGAATAGCTCAAATTAAGGTTTTACGGCCAGACGAAACATATACAGCAGTGCAAACTTGCATCTGGCCTTTTATTGGTCTAGCACAGTAGATGAAATCCAAAATATAGGACTGCGAATTTTACACCTTCACACATAATATCTTAGTTATTTGTCGTATAATCTAGCTTAACAAAGATCGAACATCTCCACACACACGCACACACACACACACACACACACACACACACACACACTAAGCAACTGCTGAATCGTCCTTTTTATCTAACGTTTTATCACATTTATACGTCACTCTCCCTGACCTCAAATGTGTTGCTAACTTCATTCATGTGAGAGAGAAGATATCACGTTAAGTTTGGAAAGTGCAAAAGTGAACAAACTCAATTTTACATAGGAAAATGAACTAAAAATGATAGTTAAATTAGAATATATACGTCTCACAACCTAAACGGGAATAGCTGATGGAGGTGTTGGTTTGTTCAGCATCGCACAGAACATGAAGATACGCTGATTTTTCCTGTGTAATTCTACCTACTCGGGAATCGAAGTTTCGGTTGTTACCACCTGCAACACACACTGGTTTTATCGGATAAATCAATCCACTCCGTTTCGCAGACCTATGCCTTGATTGCTCTCGAGTAATTCGACTCACACAGAAATGAATGGTTTGGTTGTTTCGGTGTAATGCACTGTCATGAACACCATGATGACCAATGAGCATACAAGAACGGATGGCTGGTTCTCCGTGGGTTGAATTCTTTGGCTTAATTCTCCTCGTAAGGAGAATTAAGCCAAATAAGGTTTTGGTTATTCAGAAATAATGCAACTCACATTAAGGAATGATTCATTCGTTTCCGGCGTAATGCATTGTCATATAGAGTCTGAAAATATTATTTCGGAATAAAAGAGTCAACATTGTTATGGATGGATACTTGGTGCCACATGACTCACGGTCTTACAGAGCCTGATGACACTGTGTTTCGGAATAATTAAACCTACATCGGAACTGATGGTGGTTTTAAATTCATTTACTCCTGCACAGAAAACTTGTACATCAAATTAAGTCATTCCCTCCCAGAACGGGGTTTCGCAAATTATTCTGAACTATTTCCACCGTACACCGTAAATGATCGTTGGCTGATTTCCTTGAATTAATGAATTTTCGCGCAAGAAAAATGTAATTCACAATTTTTTTCTGAATAATAATATCTACTCACGCGAAAAGACACTCCTACGGCTGCCACAAAGTAACCGATAATCCGCCATTAGTTATGAAATAATTCATGCGCCAAGGTACAAATGATTATTTCCTTCTTTTATTCCTGTTCGAGCCCTTGAAGAATAACAATTGATTTGTAAGTTGATTGCACAAGAACAAACTATTCGATTGCTATTTCATGCTGATTCACATCCTTACAAGAACAGATAAATGATATAAAATTTTTCCCTAACCGAATTTTCATATTAAATGGTCATTTGACAAACTGAAGTTTACAGTTATATGAGTTTTGGCGATCAAAAATTATAAAATGTCTTTCGACTAAATTTACCTTGCTTCTAAATGGTAATTTAACGCGACTAATGAATCCTAGTGAGCAAGGCTTTTCTGTGAACCGATGAACGCACCGAAATTTTCGTTGCAATTATGTGGTGGGTTGAAAAGCTTCTTGCCTCTCACAGAGAGAATACTGGAATATTGTAAAAGCTCGTTTTTTTTCAGCGTACATCACACTTAACACTATTTCCAGCGCAATCCACTAGCGATCCGCTCACATAAAATTCAAAATATTTTGACTCAAAATATTTGCTCACAGTATTGTTTCTGTCGAATTCCTGCCCTTTTACGCAGTTTTTTTGGATTTGTCAGCAGCAAACATCTTTATGGAGACAAATCATGATGAGTCTGGCGGATGACGTAACAAATGGCGGATGACGTAACAAATGCTGTGTGCGTTTGTGCATTGTCTTGATGGAAGTTGACTCCTTTGTTTAATTCTCCGCCTCCCTTGAGCTTCAGTTTCTCGAAGAAACGACCAAGGAGTTATAGTTACGCTTTGCATTGATAGTGGCACCTCGCTTTGAGAAATTAGCCATGATCAGTAGCACTGTAACAACACAGATTCGGTGGTGTAAAAATAAAATAATTTATATACATTTAACTTTTACAAATACTAATACATTTTATGAATATTATTACACATCTTTCCACAACCTCAGAATACTTCCAGTTGGCCAGTTACACACATCTCACTCACTAAAAATCCAAAGCAAAACTGACAACGAACTCTCCAGTGCATGCAGGTCATCACACTCCAAGTCACGAGACATAGTTGCTTCACGCTGGACGCTCCAACAGTCAATAGTTATTCAATATCTCAGTCCGCATTCTGGAGCACGGAAGTCCAAGTCGCAAGTCAAGTTTGCTTCTCGCTCGTGTTCTACAGTCAATAGTTCTATGTGTCATTCCGAACTCTGGCGCATAAAAGTTTAAGATGCTATAGCAATCTATCTGAGAAGACAATATTATGACTTTCCCAACCTTCTCTTTACTCGAAAAGGTTTACGAAGGAATAAAGAAGGATGCTTCCACTGTTTCAGTTGTTCTTTTTTTTAAGGGTTGAAATGGTTGCACTCGTTCATAGTGACATACCGCTCTGAAAACTATTAAGTGCTTGAATTAATTCCCGCTGTTTCCCAATAGAGCACAGCAGTGGTGCGCTGTGACCCGAGCCACAGGTGACCTCCCTTGCACACGCACGTACCGTCCGTAGTCTGGGCGAAGCAGTGTGTGACACGCGATCGGAAGGCACAGAACACCAGTTTGTATCGCATTTACGATGTCAAGTTTTGTACCAAAAAAAGGGCATTTGCGGGAAGCATGACTCTTCTGCTTTCATCTCAAGAAATCTGCAGCGGAAAGTCATCGTTTGCTAGTGCAGGACTATGGGGAATATGCCATATCGGAAATAACATGCGGAGAGTGGTTCCGACGCTTCAAAGCCAACGAATATGACGTGAAGGACAAAGAGCGCCTTGCGCAGCCGAAAAGTTCTAAAATGGCGCATTGGAGGCCTTATTGGACGAGGATTCTTGTCAGACGCACCACGAGTTGTCTGAAACACTACGGGTCGATGAGTCAACGGTTAACAAACGTTTAAAGACAATGGGAATGATCTAGAAGCTCGAAAACTGGATCCCACATGACAAGATTATTCTTCCCCACGACAACGCTGGACCTCATGTCGCCAAATCCGTTAAGGAACTATTGAAGGTACTTGGCTGGGACTTCTTACCCCACCCGCCTTATTCCCTGGACATTGCTCCCTCGGACTTCCATTTGTTCCGGTAGCTACAACATGGCCTGTCAGAGCAGCACTTCCTTTCTGTCGCGGATATCCAAGAATGGCTCGATGAATGGTTCGCCTCGAAAGAACCTGCATTTTCTACCGCGGAATCCATTTGTTAACCCAACGGTGGGAGAGAGTCGTAGCTGTCAACGGACACTACTTTGAATAGACTATCCTGTACCGTTCTGTGGCAACACACAGTTCTTTGTGTGGCAAACAATAGCGGGAATTAACTCAAGTACCTAATAATATTCATAATGCTGCAGAATCTCGAGAAAACGTTTCACATTTTCCCGTGTTCTGATCGTCATTCATCACCAATATTGTTTTTCACGCAAAACTTCGCGATCTGTATTGAGCTAAAAATATTTCAGCCCCCTCCCCCTTCGTGTCTAAGTGAATTCAATAATTTTCATAATATGTATCTTATATGACCTGAACGGCTTTCACGATATTTTTGCAAGATGAACTGAACATTTCCATACCAGGAGCTTTTAATGCACTGATCATTTTCCAAATGCATAATGCTTGGAGAACTGATCTGCTTTCTAAAATTTTTCTTACAGAAACTTGACCCTCCATGATACAACCCTTTAACATATTGAACATTTTCCAATAATATATGTTAAAAAAATTCTTAATGCTTGGTGAACTGCACTTTTAGCTAAAACTAATCTTAAAGGAACGTGTTCATCCATGGTTTTTAATATATTGAACATTTTTCCAATAATATACTGAAGGTTTTCTAGTAACGCTTGCAGAACTGCACTTGACGCTTGCAGAACTTACTAAAACTAATTTTAAAGAAACTTTTAAGATAAATTCTTAAAGTATTTTAACCACTAGTAGATCTTCCTCGCTTTAATATGAAGTGAAAGTCTTCGTGAAGTAACTTTTGAAGACTAAACATAACCTTCCTATGAAAAGTGTCTGCGGTGAACTGACATTTTCATTTGAATTATCTTTCGCGAAATGAATGTATCTTTGAACAGTTCCTTAATAAGTTCAAATTTTAAGTGAAATTATCTCTGATGAACTTACTATTCGATAAAGCAGGATTTTAATTAAATGACATTTACAGGTGCTCAACTTTTCTCGATATTTGATGAACCGAACATTCCTGTGAAATAATTTGCTTGTGCCGCTATATTCTTGATCAAAAAATTTGCTAAAAGTGTTGACAAAAAATAAATTTTAATCAATAGTGTATATCCTTGTGATGAGAAATATGAAATTAAACAGCGATTAAAGTTCATATTTAGTGATTGACTACTGAAATGAAACAAAAGACATTTTCATGTGTGATACATTATTTTTAATTTATTTCTAGGTTGAAAATGAAAGAGTACCTGCCCTGAAAGTGTGAGCAACTCTTTATTTAAATTGTTTACATTGCTTTTACCAAAAGGTTCGACATTGATTGATTTCAAGCTTCTCTGAAACCCTCATAAGGCGTGACTAGATTCAGTGGGTGGTAGTAAGTACTAAGTAAAAACAAACTACTTTCCCGGTGAATGTCGTATTTAACAGCGCGAACGCATTGAAATAATTGAAAACGTTGCCTCTGAAAATGAAAGAGCCTTATTTACACCATTTTACCCAAGCTGAGCAATGCATTAACATCCGAAAATGAATTTTGTCTGAAAACTCAATTGCGTACATTAAGAGGGCCGTCCAAGTAAGAGCAAACCAATTCCTTAGAACAGGTGGCGTAATTAAATCCGATAAAATCCATTTCTGAATCTCGCTGTTGCAGATGATGAGTCTGCAGAAGTATTTATTATTTCTTTCTTATTCCCGACATTGGAGGAGAAGGAGCAAGAGAGAGAGTGGGGAGGGAAGACGAAGATAACGGAGAGGAACACGAGTAAATCAAAAACAAGAGGTAAATAGCGCGTAATTAACAAAATCGATACTGGGTACGGAAGGAACCTAAGCAGGGGGAAACCATTATGAAGCTGAAAATTTTCATCAGATACGGAAAATGTCTTCACGGAATTCACAGCGACTGTTAAAGAGTATGAAAAGCTGACTCTTAAAGCACGAACGTACATAGCTAAATATTTGATACAAATGAGAAAGAATACGACTTCTGGGATATAAATAGAATGCTAAGTCCTTCGGGGAAGTTGTATCATTATACGAGAAGCTCAGAATACCTCAAATTCTAATTTAATCTGTTGGCTAGCATACTGCCTGATGCGACAACGGACAACTAATAGTTGAAAGCCTTTCACACAACGGCGTACTCGTTGTGTATATGAAGACCAGATCGGAAAACAAATGAAATATTACATCGGTTATTCATCAGCTATCGGGATAAACGAACAGGTTCAGCATTTCTAGCAAAACCTTATGGAATATCACAGCGTATTTAACATTTGTTACTCTTAAACTCAGAGTTTTGTCTTTAAATTTATTACAATCACACAGCCTGTATATATTTCCATTTTTTTTAAATAACCTATTGGGTAATAATAAAAATTTTCAGAAAATGTTATGTTGAAGGAATGCAATCTGAACTATATTTTACAAGAGGCGTTACGAAAGAAACAAGGAAATGAGCGGTTTTTTTAAAGAAAGTAACTAAATAATTTACTTCAAACTTCATCACATGGTATAACGATGTTATGGGCTTGCATACCTTACTACATATACAGGCAACTGAAACCAAAACTTTTATTGAATACCGGCTGGAACTCCTTTGCCGCGAATTAATATATACACATATGCGGTTTGGCATAGATTCCACAAGACGTTCGAGTGCACCTACGTCTACAGCATACAAAGCGTTAACCAGACAGTTCTTTAACTGGCTCAGACTTGGCGGAAGAGGACTTTGCTCCCGTATCTGTTTTTCTAACAAGTCCCATACATTTTCAATGGGGTTCAGATCGGCGCTTTGTGGTGGACAGAGAAAATGATGAAAGATGCAGCGATGCTAAATGAACCACTGCTGAACTCATCTTGTGCGATGGACAGTAGCATTGTCGTCTATGGAACGGCCGTCACCTTCTGGATAAAACGTCAATACTGCAGGATGGACATCATCGTCAGGAATGCTCAGATAATCCTTGGAGGACACCCGACCTCACCTCCGTATCAGAGGACTTGTTCCTTACCAACAGAACGTGCGATACCACCTCCAGAACTTTGAGTTGTATTTACAAAGCAAGCTGGGTCAATTGCTTCATGATGATCCCGCTAAACTATCTGCCTAATCTCGGTACAGAACAAGGTGTACCGCAATTCAGTGAACCATATGCCTTTTTCCGACTCTTCCAGTGCCGAGTCACGATGTTCACTTTAGAACTTTCCGGGTATTTGCAGAAATCACTGGTTTGTGTATACGCACACGATGGCAAATACCGATCGCTTCAATTCCCTGCTCATAGTTCGCTGAGATATGGGTTGGGATCAGCCTTCATTGAATGCTTTGGTCAACCGCGGTACACAGGATGTCCTTTTTTTCCGTACAAGTTTTCTCATACGGCGGCGATCTCGTTCCTGACAGACTGTCGTTGCGCCACAGTTACGCCTCTTAGGCAAGCAGTGTGGAATATTATTACTCCACTGATTAAAGATCTCCGATGTCTTAACATTTTAAAAACCAGTCAACTCTTGTGTTCTCAAAATCGTCGCTCCAGCCAGACTGGCAGTCACAATAAGACCTTTGTCTAACTCCGAAACGTTCTTTGTTTTTTCCATTGTAATCAACACTAGTGACGATTACTGACAAGCTGCAGTCTTCTATAGTTGCCCAGATTACGAGGTGATACACGTGATAACATATTTTGCATATACTCTGCGTAAGTAACGTTTTATTTACATCTGCATAAAGGTTTCTAATTAAGTGCCAGTGTGTACAGTACGGAGCAACACACACACACACACACACACACACACACACACGGATTAATACATGCCTCAAATATACACCCGAAAGTAGGGTGAGCGTTTTGGGTTAATTAGAGCAAAATGGGATATGTCCCCTGCAGGAAGTAATATAGGTTTCGAACTCTCAGTATGTGAGAGGAATATCATATTGCCTAGCAAATGAAAGCCATCATGGTGTAACGAAAAGTTCAGAGAAGAGGCAGGATGACAGCAATATCCCTTTCGGCGTCGCACAAATGTTCAATGAAATTGAGATCTGGAGACAACGCAGGCCACTCTATTCGAGGTATGTTTCATTCTTAAAGACATATGTCAACGACATTATTTTTGTGGTGATGTCCGTTATCATCTGTTAGAACAAAATCTATGCCATCTGCACCCGTATATGACCTCACGTAGGAATTGAGAATATCGTCATGGGACTATGCACGAATTACAGAATAGCTGGAAAATTCATGAACATGGATCTGGCACTCCAGTGAACTGATAATCTACACAGTTGTTTTGCCTCCGCGAATAGCACTTCATTCAATTTCACGATACGTGCTGTGTTTTCCAACATAATACCAATATCATATTAGCTGCCCGTTGTTGTGCCATTTGTAAGGTCGGTCCATCCTGGTGTTTTCCAGTAAGGTAACGCACGCCCACACATGGCACGTGCAACGCAACATGCACTTCAGGGTGTGAGACAACTTCCATGGCCTGCACGTTCACCGGATTTGTCCCCCATTGAGCACGGGTGGGATTTTATGGGACAACGACTTATCCGGTCTCCACGGCCATCCCCGATTTACGCGTCCAGGTTGAGAATGCTTGGAACCTAATACCCCAAACTTACATCCAACATCTGTACGACAGACCCCATGCAAGAATTGCACAGCGTGACGCAGTTCATGGCGGTTCAACCTCGTGCTAACCATGTTACATGGAAATGTTATTTTTCAGTTTACCAGCAAATACAGCTGTATTTTGCCATAATGTTTTGATCACGTTATCCTCTGTATTCCGTTATTATGCTGTATAAATTTCGTTGGTATCAGTCGTCTATTTCTTGGTGTTCTTTTTCCACTTTCCGCCAGTGTATTTTAACCTTTAGAGTTGCTCATGGTGGTAACTAAATCTCCAACATAAAAAAAATATGTGCATTGCTTACCAAAATCATCATATACATTCCTCTCAAGGGCTCTCATGCTTTACCACCTGATTTTCAGTTTTCCGTCAAGTTATAAAAAAGTAGTTCCACTCAACAGCGATTTTGTTCCTCATTGAGTAAGTTCTCTAGTAACCTCTTTGCCTATTCATTATTTTATCTTCCATCCTTACTGCATAACAACTTTTTAATTCTTCAACTTGTTACAGAAAATACGTAAAATCTTAATGATTGCAAGGATTAGGCAGCTTGAAATTCGATGTTTTACAAAAATATTGTTCTTCACCACACAGTCGAATCGAGGAATGATCTGGCTGTTACGTGCTATAAGTATGATTCTCTTCGTTGTGTCTCTCTTTGAAAATATATTGCGGTTCCCGTGATCCCCGCGAGGCCCTGTTAGCTGTTAACTGATAATCATTGGTGTATTTTGATAAACCCTTTCCATGTAACTTTCAGTAAAAGAAAGCGATGAGAGTGTCTAGATATCGAAGTTGGTAATATATATATATATATATATATATATATATATTTGTCTTCTGTGGAACATAAACAATTAACTGGCGCCACAGACATTTATACTTTTGTGATATGTCAACTGAGAAAACAATACTCGAGCTGTATTTATTGTCATAGGCGTCTCTTTTGATGTGTGCCGTAGCTTTCGTAACCGCTATGTGGACATTTCGGTTTGGGGGCGCAGAAAAGTTTGGGCACCATTTGGTTTCAGGTACTTAAAGGATTAACTGTGCTTTATGGATTTTTCTGTGCTCTTTGCTTTTAATTTGGCATCTGCATTTGGTTTGAAATTCTATTTGAGATATCATATTTCCAATTTTCATCTACGTCTTCTTCTCTCTCAGGTTTCTTTACGCCAAGTTGCAGTATTCGCAAATTTCGATTTGTGCCATTTGTTTTTGCGCGTGACTGAATCCTTTCATGCATATGGATAGATGTTTTTGCATTTTATTTTACCGATCATTTAAATGGCAATACTTGTTGCTATGCTACTAATGAAATTTTCGAAAATATTTTTCAAGATGTTGTCTGTGTCTTCGATATAAAATACTTCGAATGCTGCAAACATCTGGTCTTTCCTTCGTAGATTACACTTTATTTTATTTCACCTTATGAGCCATTTTTTGTTTACAGTATTTCCATGCCACCAGATGCTACTACTCGCAGTAAAATCTCCGACAAAAAATGCAAATTGAGTGGCATTCGGAAGTGTTTCAAATATGTATAAACCTCAACGGGGAAAATACTCACTTCTGTCTTGAAAATTTTCCTTTCATATTTTA
The DNA here is from genome assembly GCA_039090855.1 of Macrothele yani. Lineage (NCBI taxonomy): Eukaryota > Metazoa > Arthropoda > Arachnida > Araneae > Macrothelidae > Macrothele > Macrothele yani. The sequence goes on along the minus strand of CM076998.1, from coordinate 84,942,607 downwards.
ATATCTGAAAGGCAAATTTTAAGACACAAGTGCGTCATATTTTAAAACGTGATGGGAGAAATCGGATTCGTGACATTTATTGCAAAACATCATGAATCTGATCTTGTGCAGAAGTTCCTGTTCTTGGATAGTGGTTTTCTTCCTTCGAGTATGACGTTAACAAAGACTTCACTGAAGGCGAGAGGTCATTAGCGTCATTTAACCGATTTCAGCAGAAACAGCTGCAATGTTGTTTAAATTGTTTGTTAATTTGTGTCTTTTACGTTAAATTTACTTCACTGCAAAACCCTAAAAGCATAGCTCTCGTAAGATTTAACTTAATGAATTGGATTCACTGTAGAATCTGGATAACATCCCTGTTCGTTGAAGCAGAAAGACTTAATTACAAGTTGCATGCACTTTCACACTAACGTCCAAAGATAGTGAATTAATCAAACTGACTTACATTAATCCACTTTATTTCCTGTTACAGCACATCATCCAAGTTTAACACACTTAGCCAGAAAACACTTAATAGCTTCGAATCAAATCACAATACGTTTCTGAAATCAGCTTCGAATTGTATTTAGCTGTTTCTGCTCTTAGCAATGATAGGCTTACAAACTTTCGTTCTCTATCGGCTCCTTACGTAGACATGAATCATTCGTGAATTATTGGGTTGTCCGGAACAAAAACGACGTTTTTGATACAATTGTATGACCTACCCAGAATTTCCGAATAATCCAGGCTAAATCAAAGTACAGTTACGGAAAAATTAATAGCAACTTTGAAAATTTCTGATGTTTTTAGGTTTTCAGTGTTGCTACAAAAGTAAGCATGCAGATAATACCCACAATACTATATATATATATACATCATTTTGCAGCACATTTCACGCAGAAGCCAAATCAGTTTACAGAATGGGAATACCTTTAACAGAATTCAAGTTTTGAACAGAAATGTGCTGCGAAACAGAAATCACGGCAAAATAACATGTTTAAATTCAAATACAATTACGTACCTAATATTTCGTTGAGTGACCTTTTGATTTAACAACGGCTGCACACCTGTTGGGCATGGATTCGACCAACTTACGCAACATATCGGATGAAATACAGTTGTGCCAAACGTCAGTAACTGGGTTAATCAGTTCCACTGTATTTGTGGGGTGATGTTCGTGCCCTATTCTTTTCAGAATGCGCCACAAATTCTCAATCGTGTTCAAGTCTGGCGAATTACCAAGCAAAGGATGAGGTAAAACATTGCCTGAAGACGTCACATAAGCTTTAACGATGTTTTCACGGTGGCATGGGGCCGAAACGTCTTGGAAGACGTACGACTGACCCTGATACAAATCACCTCCTGAATGCACCATTTTGCCCTGGGGGGTACTGTTGTACATCTGTGCATTAACGGTGCTCTCACACACATGGATTCTGTCCACTCCAGCAGCAGCAAAACATCCCGAAATCACAACACTGCATAGATACTTTCTTGTCTTAGGTGTGCACGAGGGATGCAACACCTCGTTATTTCGTCGAAACAATCGGAACCTCGCGTCGTTACCGTCGATGTTCAATTTTGTCTCATCACTAAATAACACTTGACGCTACCTATCGGTGTTTCACTCCTTATGTTATTTTGCCCATTCTAAACGTTTCTTGTATTGTACATTCGTTAGCAATGGCTTCTTTAGCGCCCTATGAGATGCCAGACCCATAGAACCTAACCTGTTCCTCACTGTTCGAAGACAAACAAACAGTACCACAGCTCTTCCGCAATTCTTTGGCAAGAACTGTTGACGAAACGAGCCTGTTTCGCGGACATAACCGTTTCAACGCGTTGTTACTTCTAGGATTTGTTTTCATTTTTCGGCCACATTTACCCAGCCAGCCATTCTTGATCCCACCCATATTGCGGATCTTCGCCAGCTGCGGTCCAACTGTACTTTTGTGAACCCCAGTTACCCGGAAAATTTCTGCATTGCTTTTGCCGAATTCCCTTAAAGTCACCATTCGCGAAATTTTTCATAGTGAAATATCACCTATTCTTCCCATAACTGCAAAACAGTTTGCACAGAATTAAAGAAATGCACTTAAAATTCAGATTTGCAATGCAGTAACGACTACACACTCACAATGCAAACGAAATACCTGCGCGCACTGCGAAAACGTCTGGAATAGCTCCACGCACATCGTCTGCCCTTTATATTCCCTGTACGCGTAGGTACAAGCAAGCTCCGTCGGCTTGTAGCAACGACGATGACATTTCACATAACGAAGCAGCACATTTCTGGTCATAATTTGAGCTTTGTGGAAGATATTCTCATTATGCAAACTGATTTGGCTTCTGCATGAAATGTGCTTTAAAATGATATATATACTGTAAGTATTGTCTGCATATTTACTTTTGTAGCAACACTGAAATCCTAAAAACGTCAGAAATTCCAGGGTTACTATTAATTCTTTCGTAACTGTATATACCATCATGTTTAAATATTTGAACCCATCTGCTTGCCAGTTGTTGTATTTCTTCACGGTACCAAGCTTTTCGGTTTAGAAGCAAAGAACTCTATTGGCACTCGTGTTCGACATCGTCCAAAGTAGTTCAAATGCTTAGAAAATGCGGCATCTCCTGAAAAAAGTGGTAGTCTGAAGATGCAAGGTTGGGGACTATATGCTTGATGAGGCAGCAGCTCGATTCCATGCAGTTCTAAAGTTCCGCTTCGGTCAGATTAGCGGTATGAGGCTTTACATTGTCTTGTTGCTGCAGTGCTCGCTTTCGTTGACTGATTCTGGCTACTTCCGCTTAAATTTGTCCTGCATTCTGTCCAGTTGCTCAGAATATAGTTCAGCATCGATACACTGATTATTAAGAATGAGGTCAAAGTGGACTACACCTTCATAATTCCACCAGACACACAGCATGAACGTTTGCTCAAAAGGTCAACATTTGAGGATATAAAGAACGTTCATCTCTATTTGACCAGTGTTGTGAAGAATCTGGACTGCACAGGTATACCCACTTTTCATCTCCAGGTAATATTCGTTGGATAATTCGAGTATCACGAAGCAGTTCCTTGCATACCTCGACACATCGTTGAGCTTGAGCTGCGGTGAGCTCACGAGGCGCTCATGGCACCATATGTAAACCTTGCCGATCTTCTGCAGGTACTCAGTCAGCGATGGTACATTTAGATACTCCCAGTTCTTCTGACAATTTGTGAATGCTTGTTCGGGGATTTTTTTCCCCCACAGTCACACGCAGAGCGTCTGAACCAACAGCAGAGGGCTTACCCGAACTTTCCTTTCTTTTGAAGCTCAAGTCTTCAGCCGCAAATATCTTGAACCATATTTGCGCTGTCCGAGAAACAGCTAGGCCAACTTCGCTAATTTTTAAGACTCCTTTAGCAGCTTTAACCCTTTAACGACCAAAACGCCCAAAACGCCCGTACATATATACGACCATAGCCGCTCTAAACACCTGTCTGGAGTAAGTCAGATTTCCTACCATTATCTGCTGTTTAAATTTGCATGACCCATGAAGGATCAGCAGGAGTCGCCGTCTGTAACTGATGTTGTTACTAAACAAAGAATTGAAGCAACAAACAGTTTCGGGCCTTATGGTATATAGAATGATACAAGATTTTAGGGTAATGGTCGTTAAAGGGTTAAACCCCTGTTTCCATTAATGTCGCAATATAACACTATTTCAAACTTTGTAGCCATTGAAAATGACCGCGCTTCAAGTTCAACGTATGGATCGTGACATGTGCTTCATGCCTTGTTTGATTACCATCGGTACTCGCTTACAGTCGTCTGCAGCACAGGAATACTGATCTGCAGGAAATATGAATATTTACGTCGTGGAACTGTCCCATGTAAAAGCGGCATATTTTTTGGGAGTTTTATTCGGACACAGCAATATTTAACAGACATTACTTAAGAATCGTCTAAAAAGCATTGCTCGTCTTATATTGCACACTGAGCTGTTAGCTAAGCAGCCTTGATATGTAGCTAGCCTTTTGATCTGCTTTATATTTGATCTGCTGTCAGGAGTTATCAACTTCAAATTCATCAAGAGGAACTCTGTGGCGTTAAGTTACAAAATATTCAACGAGAAGAAACCAAAGTTTGCATAAAAACGCAGAAACTCAAATGGAATGTTAAATTTAAGGTATACATTACAGTATATTGCATTCATATACCGATCATCCGCGTCACTGAATTATATCTGTGCTCAAGTGCAGACCCTAGCATCATAAAATGAGGGGGATTTGTTTTATATTTGAGGAAGCATTATGATTTTGCTATCAAAATATGGACAGACAACAGAAGAGTTTCATCATAGGATTATCTAGGGTGTAAAATGAAGTATTCAAGACCTCAATCCAGCACTAACAAGTTTGCATTTCAACAAAGATGCTTTTCTATTTCTTACAAAAAAACTGAAGTTTTACAGATATTTTGGAATGAAACATTGTAGAGGCAAAACATTATGCCCACATATCTACAGTATTGGTCCTCCGCGAGTAGCAACACTGTTGCCATTCAACTCCAAAAGTGCCCGGAAAGTGTCCACTGGTACGATGTACGATATTCATATAAGCGCTGATCATAGTTCTTCCAGTTTCCGCGGTGGAGATACTATACTTCTTAGCTGCTGATATGTATGTGATCCAAAATGCGTTCAATTCGTTTCATCTCGGGAGAAATGACCGGCATGGGAGAACTTCCAAGTAATCCTCGTGTTCATCATATCAATCCTGAACGATACTAACCTAATGAGCCGGCGCATGCTTTTTTGTAGGAACACTCCATCTATCTAAAGAAATACTGTCAGCATAAACGGGTGAACATGGTCTACGATGATAGAGAGGTGCACTGTGGCGATCTAGGAGGGACCCCGTTATCATGGAACCAAGACTGTCTTAGAAAACATTCCCTAGAGCATTACACTCATTTCACCTTCATGCAGCCGTGGGTCACAGCATCCTGTACCATCTTAGCCCCAGCTGTAGCTCTTGCCCACCAAAATTCATCCACTCGATGCAGTAGAAAATGTGATTTATCAGAAGGTAGAGCTGTCCTCTAATCCTATGTCGTCTATATCAGATGTTTTCCGGAAAACTCCAATCATTGTCACGGATGACCTGCTGTTGTCATGCGTGCCTCCGGTGAATTAATTTCTAATAACGTCGTAGGGGACAGGCGAGATCAGTCCCAGGTACTCCCCACTGCTTCCCAAACGTGACGAACTAGTTTGAGGTCGGAAGATCTTTGAGGTAGAAGTAAACGTGGTATACCCGGATACACCAGCTCGTGAACCATAATGTGATGTCGATAAGTTGGTACATTGCTATCCCCAAAGAAGAAATTAATCGCAACTGTTGCTTCAAGGAAAAGTATCACAGTACTCCAGATGATTTCATCGCAATACACGCCAGCGTTCATGTTCCTTTGACAAATACAAAGATCTGTGATGCCTATCAAGCACGTTACGACTGAGCCGCCATACCGTGACTGCGCATGACTGTGATTCCCTCCTCACACAATGAAGGGGCCGCCGTGGAACAAATGCACAGGCATAAGTTCTGACTGTTGTGTGTACATGAGGTTCGCAAGACACAAAATTTCTAACTGTCTGAATGTAAAAAGAAAAAAACAAATCTAGATCCATCGCAGAACAGGACGTATTCATTCTCTTCCGGCCACAATTGATGGCAAAAGGTGTACGTGAGATGAACGCAGATTTAGAATTGCTGTTGTCATGCGTGCCTCCAGTAATCACCCAGCCATAATTTTACCTCATAACGTTTGCATAAATATACTCATGGGGATATGCACTGAGTCATCACTGAATTATAACCACCTACATAATACTTCTTAGGTTCTCCTTTCGCTCTCAGTTCAGTAGCTATCTGACGTTTGCAACAATTCAATAAGATGCCGGACGCAGTTGGCAGGTATGACCAACAAAGCTGTGTGAAATGCGGTCTTCATATCTGCATTAGATATGTAAGTGATTGGTGTATCAAGACGACTGTTATGCCGTTCCCTAGTGTCCCACAAGTGGTCTATGGAATTGATATCGAGGGAGTTCGGAGACCAATCGATACACTGGGAGTCTGAACCGTGCTCCTCAAACCATCCCTGTACAACCCTGGACCTGTAGCTCTGCGCATTGTCATCTTGGAAAACACTGTCGCCATTCGGGGAAAAGTGCAACAATACTAGGTGTACAGAGTCTGCAAGCAATTCAGGATAGTGGGCACTAGTCACACCTTGTTCCACATGCACTAGAGGTCCGAGATTCTGTCAGGTAACCATATCCCAACACTATACAACCGCCTCCACCGGCTTGAACTGTGGAGACCATGTAGGATGGAACGAGTTCCTTATGTTTTTTGCGCCAAATACGTGCACCACCATCGACCGAGTGGATTAAAAAACCCGACTCGTCGGACCAGCACATTTTTTCAGCCATACGTCGTCCAATGTACTTGATCTTTGCACCAGGGGAATCATTCGCGCCGATGAACTGCGTTTAGGAAAGGATGTTGGGGTCGTCTGTCGTACAGACCATACATGCGAGCATGTATAAGGAAGGGACATGCCTATTATTACATTTATTATTATTGTCGTCGCCGACTTTCTCAGCCACCAGGGCCAGTGAGCAAAAGGCGAAGATATTTATCTTAGTCTCGGAATTCAGGAATTTTCTAGTGATATGGCAGGTCTGTAAAAGGACTGCCTTTTCGACGGAATGAAGCCGTCTACTTGGCAATCCTAATTCCTCGAGATTCTCTAGAAAGTTAATTGGTACCACTGCTGTTACCGAAATGACAACTGGTTGATTCATAAAGAAGTATACAGTTTCCAGATGCTGTAAAACAGTAACAGTTAAAAACACGGACCACAACTGCGAACCATTAGGTAGATGTACTCATAAAGTGAGTGTCAAGCTACTGAGGGAAGTGACGTAGGCGACAGCGCGCGTGTCACGTGACTAGTCAGTCAAAAGGGCAGCGTCTGCAGTGGAGAAGGCGTTTTGTGTTTTTGAACTGAGCAAAACGGAATCTGTAACTGTTGTACAACGGCATTTTCGATCACGATTCGGGAAAAACCTCCAACCAGAAAACCTATCTAGGATTGGCATAAAACATTTGAAACTAAGGGCTGTTTGTATCACAGCCGCTATCACTGCACTTGATTCAGATATCTTACCTCGCGTTTGGGTGGAAATTAATTACAGGCTCGATGTGCGTCGTGTGACTAAGGGTTCACACATAGAGCATCTGTGACTGTCTCTAAAAAACTTGAAACATTCCCCTACAATTGTGTTACAGGTAACATAAAATATCTTGCATTGTTCTTGTTTTATAGTGCGTTGAAACTATGTACTTCTTTATGAATCACCCTGTATTTTGTTTCCACAAGCTTTGGGTTTCCATTCATAGGTTCTCGTATTTTATCTAGATTTATTCCAGATACTGTTCTTTGGATGTTTTCCGTAAGTGGAACAGCTACATCTATCAATTGTGTCTTCTTCAGATTTTTGTGTACGATTACAATGTCAGGTCGATTGTAGCCAGGGGTCCTTTCTGTAATGAAACGTTTCTCCAAATACATGATAGAATTCTGGTTATCGGGGACAGATTCCGGTTGATACTTGTAATGACGTGGAGATAAGATCATATTTAACACAAAGCTCTTGATGAAAAATCTTAGCTGCCTTGTCATGTCAGTATTATTATTATCATCATCATTTGTTTATCTTAAGGCATTATACTTGAAATATCTTCATATTGTTTTCATACTGTGTGAATAAAAAAACTTTTTTCTGTGTAACAGGAGTCAGGCAGGAAGCTGACACCTGGGTCAAAAGAATACCCTCATTAACGAAACTGCATTTGAAATCCCCGGTGTCAGTAAAATGTGTTGGAAAAGAATAGAGCTTACATATTATTTTTTCCGTGGTGAAAGACATTACAATTAAATGTTTAGGCAAGAAATTTCCTATTAATAATTTTAACAGAACCGAGGCACCTTTGAAGCATAAGTCTCATTTTTCGTTAAGCTCGGGTTCTGTGCTAGCATATATACATGAGATTTAAGCATGTATTCTTATTCTAAAACGCTTTCAAAGCGTTACAGTCGAGCAGTTTATATTTTAGATCTAGTTTTTAAAATGCACCCAATGCGCTGATCTTAAGAAGTGAATCCTGAAATCCTCGTTTCTCATTTTTTCTTTCTTTCAGGATAACAAAAGATAACTACTTATTTATTTATTAGTTGGATATATCTTTTCAAACTAAAACACAGAAATTGTGGAACAAATTGGTGTAATGTAAGCCAACCAGACATGGCATTCATCGAACAGTAACTCAGTTCTATTTTCCTTTCTTTTTTTACGCTTTCCAAATGTAGGTTGAAGAAGCGTTTATGCTCCAGTTTTGTCCGTCCGTCCGCACGATAACTCACGTGAAAATGGTTCGATTTCGACGAAATTTTAGTATGTGGTAGAGGACCACCTCGGAACGAACGAACCCTATTAAAAATGGGCAAAACAGGGTCAAAGGTCAGGATATAGGAGCTGGATCCATTCCATTGCCCTTGTGCAGCATAACTTACCTAAAAATCTTCGATTGCGACAAAACTTTATCATGTTGTTCCGGAGGTATACTGAACCGGTTCTCTTGAATATCATCGAAATGGGGTCAAAGGTCAGGACACAGGAGCGAGATTTATTCCACAGCCATTATCTTCATAACTTGAGTAATAATTTCTGGTATGTTGGAAAGCGTAACATAATCAATGCATTGCATGATTTTACTAACTTGTTTCTTTATTGTTTCATTATTTCTTGCAGGAAGCAAAGATTCTTTCTAGAAATCAAGCAAAGTACTGTGGTTTTCCTTTCTGAAATCAAGCAAACTGCTTTGGTTTTACTCCCGTGAAAATAGAAAATCGGATTCTAAATGTTGTACCTTTCTAAACAGAATTTCTATGATTTAATTAATATATATTCGCCCTTATGCTGCGATTGCCAGTGGTTTTATTATTAGAGCCCATGCGCTACAGAATCAGGGAGAAACACTAAAGCACGTAGATGATGGCTAAGTGTATAAGTCAGAGCTCTCTTAAAACATTTGTTCATATGTGCTGACCCCCCATCCCCCGCTTCATGTTATTGGTTCTCTGTTCTCTGTCTCCAACTTTAATTGTACAAATTTGTAGCACGTATTTCATTGTGAAAAATCCTGTTCTGTTTACTGCAGGCATATTTGGAAAATTAGTTCGATCCATCTGAGACACCACAGGCTTATTTCAATATACAGCAATCCAAATTTTGCTGCGATAGCGTCCATCATAATCTTAAGATCATCATGATACATTATCATCAAGTCACTTTTTTATCTGTAACTAAACAATAATGTTGCCTTTATTAAGATAATTTGACATGGGAATGTCTATAGCTTCGTTATGCTGCATTTTGCTCCTCTTATTAAAAGACGCCATGAGGCAAAAAGATGTTGTTTCTTTGATCTTAGCAGTTTTTCTAGAATCTGAGGAAGATAGTTTTATTGCAAAAGCTGCTTCAAAATATTAATTACTACTTTCGAGAACGATGAAAATTCTACTTTAAAAAAACTCTGATATCTCATAAAGTTGCTGAGAAAAGTTCTCTTAGAAATCTTGCACTTACTGATTCTTTGTTTGTCTGATACAGTTGCAGAAGAAAAGCTTTTTTCATTTTTGTTTGAGAAGACTGCATATATATTTCTTCTGTTGCAAAAGCTGCTTTAAGAAAAGCTAAGCTGTTTTCTTTTTTAATATGAATGGAATGTTTATTATGAACAACCCTTTATATGATACAAATAACAAGCTCGCCGAAATCTAGCATATTACTCCACTTTTGTAATCTTGCATCAAACCAGCTCTTAAACTTCTTGATATTACGCATAAAATAGAAGGTTTGCTAATTAAAATTTCTACACTCTCTAATTCTCTTCACTTGGTTTTCATTATTCATTTTCTTTTACTAAAGCTGGTAGTCTGTCTCCTTTTCAGTCAGTATCCTGGTTATTGCTCTTCACGGGCTGTCGCATCAATTCGCAGTGGACGAATCTCTCGTGTTCCTAGCTTTTAATTACGTAGGAAGCAGATGGAGAAAAATCTGTGACTTTGGTTATGTCCGTCCTTCTGCCCGAAAAAGTAGTATTTCGAGTTTAGAATATCGGAGTGCAAAAAATCATTCTCAACCATTAATAAAATAATTAAGCTACGAGCATAAGATTTCAGATACATCTATAATTGTTTTCATTCGTCGGTCTTCTTTGTCTGAATGATAATACAATACCGTTGTTGCAACAGATGACTTCAATCCATTCGTTTTGTATTTTTAGCGACATGCATATTAGTAAGATTCCTAGTATGTCACTGTTTCAGTTTATCAAGATAGGCGAAACTATGGAGGGTTCTTGGGAGCACTCTATTGTTTCAGTAAATAAGTAAATTTCTTTTTGCCCTTAAGATTATGTATCACTTATTCGTTTTCTAATTGGATTCATCTTTGGGATCATTTGGAAAGTCATGTAGTACTTGAAATTATTTTGCACTTTCTTGTTTTAAATCACGTTTTCATCATGAAATTCAAATTTCATGGCGATGGTAGGGCAGCACGTGGTCCGTCAGCGAAACATGACATTAAAGCGAAGCTTTGGTTTCCAAGTATTTACTCTCATTTAACAAATGATGGTCCAAAGCAGATCAGAATAAAATATTTAGGTATTTAGTATTTTATAAACGAAAATCAAAAATATTTATTTTGCCGGAGATGTGAACAGTACACATTTTCCTGGCTCACGAACGTGTTAACATTCAACTGAATTACAATACAAGAGGTAGTTTTATACAAAGAGTGAAAACATTGTGACCACCTGCAAAATATGATGTTGGTCCTCTACATGCCTGCAAAATATGATGTTGGTCCTTCACATGCCTGCAAAATATGATGTTGGTCCTCCACATGCCTGCAAAATATGATGTTGGTCCTCCACATGCCTGCAAAATATGATGTTGGTCCTTCAAATGCCTGCAACATATGATGTTGGTTCTCCACTTGCCTGCAAAAAATTATGTTGGTCCTCCACATGCCTGCAGAATATGATGTTTTTCCTCCACATGCAGTATCAGAGAAAAAGAGATTTTCAAATCAAACAGTTAAAAGAAGAAATATAGAAGGAAACATGATATAACTCTACTCCTTCTATTGGAAGAATTTTGCATAATGGAAAAGTTGAAAATATGCTAAACATATTCTTCATGGAAGAAGCTATGTCAAGGAAAACGAACTTTCCAAATATGTCTCCTGGAAGTAGAGGTAGCGAGAAAAATGTTTTGACCTTTACGTCCCTAGCGGGAAATAAGTGCGCTATTTAAGGAGGATTATATTCCCCATATTTATTGTAACCAATGGCATACAGTAAAAAATAAATTTCTTAATAGCGTTTTTAGAAGCGGAGATACAGTTGCAAACAAAAGCACACAAACACCAACTAGCGACAGAGCTGTGAACAAAAAACTTCTCAAATACAGACCTAAGGTATCCGGCGTTGGAAGCATTTTTTCAATCGCGCGTTTAGAAGCAGATATATTGAGAAAAACAGAATGAACATGGCGCTCCCAGGCTTAATTGTGCATTATTCTGTGAAGAAAATACAGACAAGGAGTTTTAATAGGTAGTAAGTAGTATCTGACCGAAAATGAATTATGCTGCAAGCGGAAGCGTGACTTGCGCACTCTAGGGACACACTTGTGCGTTAAGAAAATTCAGAAATTTTATCAGAAACACTTCGCACCGAAAGCGGTCTACAACGCAGAAAGAATATTTCAAGTCGACCTCTCAGAAGCAGAGATACAGACAAAAATAAGTTATATGTCTACACCTCCTCAGCGTAAAAACGATGCAATATTTTAAAAGAAAGTATCCTGAAAAGTTTCTCGAGGTGAGCGTCATCGGTCTTGGAAATGATTTTTTCACTCGAGTTTGCAGAAACTCGGATTTTGCTGCAAATACATCAGAAGCAGAAACAAACACTTACGCTACGTGGTGGCCAAACCATTCTTTACCAAAAAATGCATATTATATCGGAAACATTTTCCATGAGGAGTTGAATCCGGTGCAGGAAGAATTTTTCAAATCGGAGTTTTAGAAGCAGAGACATCGGGAAAAACGCGATGTAACTTTACGCCCCCTAGCGGAAAATTTATCCGTTACTGGAAAAAGTGACTGTATCTAAATTAGTTTTCGATATAAATGGCATCGAAAGATAAAATAATTTTCTCAATCGGAAGTTTAGAAGCAAATATATGGAATGAAATGTAATATTTTGAATTCGAAATCATCTGCACTTTTGTGCACCGTAAAAAAACCGGAGAGCAGGGATCATCATTCTCATATTTCAAGGTTCCCAATGCAAAAAGAATTTTTCAAATCGGACAAACATATGGTGTCTACAGACTGACGGATAAGGTGATAATAACATAAGCACGATCTTTTTTTTTACAAAAGACGCGCTAAAAAGGAATTCCACTAAACAAGATTGGCCGGGGAAGTGTTAGTGTGAAGTGTCCAGCCTACTAGGATGCAACCTCACATAGTTTTATTTTCCCACTTCAACTTTTTTTTTTTTTTTTTTTTTTTTGTAGTTTGAGCTTAGTTTGCTTGAGTGTATCATCATCAAAAACAATAACCATTATAAATCTATTGCTGGATGAAGGTTTTTCCAGATCTCCTCGAAAAATTCCTAATCTGAGACAGTCTTCCCAATGTCACACCAGCAGCTATCAAATTTTTTCTCCCACGTGGTCTTTTTCTGGGTCCTCTCTAGGTATTCAGTCTGATCTTCAGTTGTCCAACGGTGTACAGTTCTTCCAGCAAAATATTGACGTTTCGATGATTTTTTTTTCTTGTGGTTGAGAGGAACGACCACTGTCAGAAACTCTAAGGGTTATCTATAAGCAGATACCCATCCCTAATTTCGGACCACTGGTTCCGAGGAGAGGAGAGAGCCAGTATCGTATAACATGCGGGATTTAAGCGCGGAACAATCTCAAACAAAGGGTCAGTGGTCTAAACTACGCTTAAACCACTACGCCACCAGCACGGCGGGAGTTTTGACTCCGATCATTATGCCATGCATTTTATTTTTGTCCTGATCCATGAGTTCCTCTCCCAGTTTTTCTGGTTATACAAATCATGCACTTCTCTATACTTCTTTCAGTTGTCTGAAGCCTGTGTATACATTTTTACGCTTTCCAACCGTAGGTTGAAGAAGCGTATGTGCTCCAGCTTTGTCAGACTGTCTGTCTGGCCATCCATCCGAAACGATAACTAGCGTAAAAATGGTTCGATTTCGGTAAAATTGTAGTATGCGGTAGAGGACCACCTGGGGACGAACCCTATTGAAAATGGGCGAAATGGGGTCAAAGGCCAGGACATAGGAGCAGGATCCATTCAATTACCCTTATGCGTCATAGCTTACGTAAAAATGCTTCGATTGCGACAGAACGTGATCATGTTGTTCGAGGTATACTGAACCAATTCTGTTTGATATCATCGAAATGGGGTCAAAGGTCAGGGCACAGGAGCGAGATTTATTCCACAGCCATTATCCTTATAGCTTGACTAATGTCTCTATTCAAAAGTAAGAACTGGAAGAATGCACTGATTAATCATTTTTCTTTTAAAACATAGTGGTAAGTTACATACAAATCAGTAAGCTGTTCACTGACATTCAGAAGTTAGCTCCACAAAGAAAGGCAATCCGCCAGATAAATGTTTAATTGGTTATTTACTTACTATTGCCGTATGAAACGTCCCCATTCACAGCGATCCTGGTGCACATCTCGAGCATCATTGGCATCCATCACACGACATACACAAGAACTTCTGTGCTTCATAATCATAATCTTTTTCTCATGCAGACGTTCCTGCATCTGGTCCTCCTATGATTTCCTTGGCCTTCCTCTACCTTTTCTTCCTGCCACTTGGGCTGGATAAGTTCTCTTAGTAAGCATCTCATCACTCATTCTTTCAATATGCCCAAACCACCTAAGAATATTAGCCTCCAATTTACTAACAACATTTTGCCTCACATTGCAACACATCCTCATAACTCACATGATCAGTGAGTGTTATGCCACAAACTCCCCGTATAAATAACGCATCTCTCAAGCACACAAACGGTTCCAGTGTCTCTTCTGTAGTGCCCAGGTTTCACTGACATACATCAGAGTAGGAACAATTACACCTTCATGCACATCAATCAGAGTAAGAACAATTACACCTTCATACACAACCATCAGAGTAAGAACAACATCTTCATACACATCCATCAGAGTAAGAACAATTACACCTTCATACACATCCATCAGAGTAAGAACAATTACACCTTCATACACATCCATCAGAGCAAGAACAATTACACCTTCACACACATCCATCAGGACTTTCTTGAGAACCCACCATTCCTGTGAAATCCTCCTAAAGCAGCTATGACTTTCAAAGAAGAATTCACTCGCCTAGTAATTTCACCATCTAATTTGTTCTCTCTGTCAAAAATTAAGAACAATCGCACCTTCATACAAATCCATCAGAGTAAGAACAATTACACCTTCATACAAATCCATCAGAGTAAGAACAATACACCTTCATACACATACATCAGAGGAAGAACAATTACACCTTCATACACATCAATCGGAGTAAGAACAATTACACCTTCATACACATCCATCCGAGTAAGAAGACACCTTCATACACATCCATCAGAGTAAGAACAATTACACCTTCATACACATCCATCAGAGTAAGAACAATTGCACCTTCATACACATCCATCAGAGTAAGAACAATTACACTTTCATACACATCCATCAAAGTAAGAACAATTACACCTTCACACACATCCATCGGAACTTTCTTGAGAACCCACCATTCCTGTGAAATCCTCCTAAAGCAGCTATGACTTTCAAAGAAGAATTCACT
Organism: Macrothele yani; assembly: GCA_039090855.1. Taxonomy (NCBI): domain Eukaryota; kingdom Metazoa; phylum Arthropoda; class Arachnida; order Araneae; family Macrothelidae; genus Macrothele; species Macrothele yani. The sequence continues at coordinate 84,927,574 of CM076998.1, read as the reverse complement.
CGCCTAGTAATTTCACCATCTAATTTGTTCTCTCTGTCAAAAATTAAGAACAATCACACCTTCATACAAATCCATCAGAGTAAGAACAATTACACCTTCATACAAATCCATCAGAGTAAGAACAATTACACCTTCATACACATACATCAGAGTAAGAACAATTACACCTTCATACACATCAATCAGAGTAAGAACAATTACACTTTCATACACATCCATCAGAGTAAGAACAATTACACCTTCATACACATCCATCAGAGTAAGAACAATTACACCTTCATACACATCCATCAGAGTAAGAACAATTGCACCTTCATACACATCCATCAGAGTAAGAACAATTACACTTTCATACACATCCATCAAAGTAAGAACAATTACACCTTCACACACATCCATCAGGACTTTCTTGAGAACCCACCATTCCTGTGAAATCCTCCTAAAGCAGCTATGACTTTCAAAGAAGAATTCACTCGCCTAGTAATTTCACCATCTAATTTGTTCTCTCTGTCAAAAATTAAGAAAAATTACACCTTCGTACAAATCCATCAGAGTAAGAACAATTACACCTTCATACACATCAATCAGAGTAAGGAAAGGCAGAGGAAGGCCGAGAAAGACATGGGTGAATCAGATTCAGGAGTGTCTGCATGAGAAAAAGATTATGAGTATGAAGTATAAAAGATCTTGTGTACGGCGTGTAATGGATATCAGTGAAGCACGAGTTGTATATCAAGATCACTGTAAATGGCGAAGTTTGATACGACAACAATAAGTAAAAATATCTGGAAGTTTGTGTTTCTTTTTAGAGCTAACCTCTGAATCTCAGAGAACAGCTTAGTGATATGTACATATGTAATATATGTCAAAAATTATTCCTAAATACACAAACCCATCTACATGGTTAATCATTGTGTACCATTTAGCTCTCAAAAACCATAACTTTGGTTTTTCTCTTATTTATACTCAATTTGAATTTCATATAAACTTCACATATCCGGGACAATAGACTAATGGTAAATTTCCCCTGAAAATTTTACTGTTTCTTTCAAATGCTCTCCAGCCAAGTTTTATGCACCTATTAATCTTTTCCTCGACGTGACCTTCCGATTGACTTTTTGTTGTATAAGGCAAATGTAGACATCAGTTACTTCTAGATTTTCCCATCCACCGCCGAATCTTCAGCTCTTTTAAAACCACTACAATAGCTAAAGATTCAGCGGTGTATGGAAATTTTGTTTTCTGTGCAAATTCATTTTTAATTCCATTTCTTTACTCTTATCAGCAAGTTCCTGGATCGCACTCTGAAGCATATGAAAACATCTTTTTTTTTTCGCATTCAGTGGTAACTAATAAGCAGAATCCCATTAAAATAGTTAAGTCCTTGCTCGGAGTCGCTAAATCCGTTAAATTCTCTTATGTGGATATACATAACTCACATTTGAAATGAGTTTAGTCTGAGCGAAACAGATAACAGTCATTTCTGTCGGACAAATTTGTGCAGTCTAACACCTTGCTGACGACACTCGGGACAGGGGGTGCTAATAAGAGACGCGGCTTTTTCTTTTTCTTTTTTTTTTAATCGTACATACTGAAGTGGGAAATTTCCGCATTTATATCCGTTCATTTACAGCTAACTGCCTTTTATCGACTAATTAATGCTATGGGGAGATTGAAGCCTGTAAGCGCTTGTAGCATCACCCATATTGCTTTCTCTCGCACAGCGTCTCTCATTCTTAATTATTTACCGCAGGAAGCCATAGTGATTATTTACACACATACCCACATTCCCTCATCCGTCTACCAGCACATCCGGGCTTCATTAATTTTTCTCCAAAATCTCGACTCGAAGCCGTTAAATTGATGTATGTTACGTGAAGGTCGTTTATTTCCACGCAAATTTCTTACTTTCCCCAAACCTCTGTAACACCTGTTCCATAAAACAGTTTTCATAAACATCATTAGTAAAGCATACTTAAAAAACATTTACGACCAGACGCTTGAAGCGACTTATCGGCGGTTGGAGGAAAGGTCGACGCATGGTAGAGGATATTCAGCGGCGTTATTTTCAAACCCTTCGCGAGGGCTTCCTCAGCCCAGAATGGGCCGTTAAAAGGGGATATTACTAAGATTTTATTTGGTACTTAGCGAAGCTTTTAACTTTCTCTGATGTATGGAAATATCTTCGGTTTTTATGAGGAGTCAGATTTAACAGGCTCAGAAAAGACAATAAATAATTTTAGGAGTAATACACCTTTATTTTGACGTACTAGTGTTTTTGAGAGTTCGAATAATTTTTAAAGGTTTCTTTTATTCTTTTAGCGTTTGCATGACCAGAAGAGGCTAGCTGGAGTGATTCCTTTCCGGTTATAAAGATGCAGAAAGGAATTTAAAAAATATATTTCAAAAATTTCTAGCGTTAAACTATGACATTATTATTATTATTTTTTAATTTTTACTATTTGATTTTTTCGGTATGTAAACATTAAGTAAAGACATCACATTTTGAGGTTAATACAAAATGTTTTATTCATATTTTCAGCGAAAACTTTCATAGGAATTAGCTTCCTAGATTACAATATATTATAGCCACATAAATTGTGCAAATTTAAAATGCTACTTTGGAATTAAGATTTCTCGGTGTAGATTCTTTTTTTATGGGGGGAGGGACTACATTTTTGTGATCAGGTTTTCAAAAGTAACAATTTAATTTGTAATTCCAGTTATTGGAATTTATTGAATTGACGAGGGAAAATATATCTAGAAGAGTGCAGAATAAGGATTCAAAATCAACATACAGCACAAGTCTACTGCCAGTTTCTCGGTTAATTTCTGTTGAGCAAATTTTTCTTTAAAACAAGATTTCAGAGATTTATGTAGAGGATTTTAAGACTGGAGTGTTTGACCTCAGGTCTTAAACAACCCTTAGAAGTAGGAATCTAGGAGCTTTGGGCAAGAGCACCTCACAGGAGAGGTCACACGGAAGTGATGTATAACGGGGGAAAAGCATCACCCCCTTATACAAGGAGTGTTCAAATGAAAAGGTACGAAACGACACTGTGGGTATAAATGAAGACTTTATTCAAAGTATACACCATAGGCCGTAGCACAACGATCTCATTGATTAACGAGCCGAAGGATTCCTTGTTCCCAGAATTCCTGTGGCCGTTACGAGACCCAGTCCTGCACAGCGTCCTTGAGTTCGTCGTCCGAGTGGAAGCGTTTCCCTTTCAGATGTTTTTTCAGGGGACCAAACACATGGAAATCGCAGGGCGACATGTCCGGGATGTAGGGCGGATGGTCAAGCTGCTCCCACTGGAACTTGGCCAGTTCCGCGTCTGTGACCCTGAAGACGTGTGGACGCGCGTTATCATGGAGCAGAACCACACCCTCCGTGAGCAGCCCCGGTCTTTTATTCTTGATGGACCTGCGTAGGCTTCGGAGTGTCTCACAGTACACATCGGAGTTAATGGTTCGTCTGTGCTGGAGGAATTCAACATGTAGTGGACCTTGGACGTCGAAAAAGACGGTGAGCAACGCCTTGCCTGCTGACGCCACGGCTTTGAACTTTTTAGGGGAGGTGACGAAGCATGCTTCCACTGCATGCTGTCCCGCTTTGTCTCTGGCTCGTAGTGATGGCACCAGCTCTCATCACCTGTGACGATTCGCTCCAGGAAAGCGGGGTATTCATGATACCGAAACAGATGTTGAAGTGCTAGCCCCATACGCAGTTTCTTTTGCTGGTCGGTGAGCTGCTTCGGAACCCACTGCGCGCACACCTTCCGATAACGCAACCTGTCGTGAACAATTGTCCACACTGTTCCAACGCTGACATCCACCTCCACCGCCAACATTCGTAATGTGACACGCCGATCACCTCTCACTAGGTCGTCCACCTTGTCGATGAGATTGGCCGTGATGACTGTTTTTTCCTGGCCTGGTCTCGGGTCATCAACCACACTCTCACGGCCTGCACGAAAACGGGCACTCCATTTTCTCACTGACTTGTCGGACACACAGTCTTCCCCATATACGGTCACCATCCGGCGAAGAATAGCGGCCGGTTTAACACCTTCCTCTGTCAGAAATCGGATAACGCCTCGCTGCTCCGCAATCGTCGAATTTTGCAATGAGAACGCCATCCTGTCCTCACACGCACTGCCGCGTCAATTGGACGGCGCTCTTTATAAGAGCCTCTGCTCTCTCCTGCGCATGCGGGCGCCCACGCATGCTCCGATCCACGCCGGCGACTCCAATCGCATCCCTAGATGTGTCGCTACGTTTTCCCATAGCGGCATAGGCAAATATGTTAACGGTTACGTTCTTATGACGTTTCGTACCTTTTCATTTGAACACCCTTATAGCTACAGGTCCGCGCACCGAATACCAGTAGCTGGGTGATGTAGGGGAAAGTAGTCTGGTCATCCTTGGTGCATGGAGGAGCTTTCTCGAAGATTAACAGCTAACGGACAAGTAATTAAATTATGTTTGTGATACACGAAGAACCACACAAGCATAATTATTTGCACATCGGCAGTTTTCCTGAATACTTCTTGAAAATCAAATTTCAAAAAATTTATGCCAATAAAATACTCGCATTTTTCCAAATAAAAAGAAATGTTTATATTCTGAATACAAATAGTTTTGTTCCATGCTACTAATATACTTAATACAGATGTTTTAAACTTTGACAAGGTAACTTTTTTAAATAATGCTCTGGAGGACAAAAATAATAAACTTGATATTTGCTTATCAAAATGAAGTTGTCCAAACACGTAACTAGAGGATACTAAAATTAGAAACACTTGTTACGTCATTAAAATGTCGTTATTGTACATTTAATAGTGTGCGTAATTTTCTTTACATCTTAATTTATTTTATGCAATCAGTGGATCAAGCAGCAATTCGCTGTATGTTTGTTAAAAAGTGTTTTATTGAGCCTTTGGTAATTAAAAACACACAGGAAAAAATTCAGTTTTTCTTCTTGACCTTTTTTTTATATATTAGTAACCATAGATGAACGTAAATTGCTACTGTCTGATATGAAAATACATTTTCACTAAAGGAATTATTTCATTACTCAATATTTCGTAGTCGTAAGCCCCCAATGAATGAAAAATCTAATTGCTTAAATTCGTCAATTGACATCTTTTGAAACGACGGCAGATAGGAATCAGAATAATCGTCTGCGTAGCTCAGTTGGTAGAGCGACTTGTTCCGGAATAAGCGGCCTCGGGTTCGAATCCCGGCGTAGACCGAAAATGACGGAGAAATTTACTTCGTTATAGACTGCTTATAGCCCATAAAGCTGCACACGGTGGTTGTTAAACCTCCAAACAAAAAAAATCGGTAAATTTATTTACACTTTGTGCATGTCTTTTTTCATTCCGCTCAGGTCGTGAATGTTCGCCACTGGTATGCCATTCTTGGAGGGCAACTTATGTCCCTAGTTATTGCCCTAATCAAGAGACTACTAAAATGTACATAAAAAAAAAAACTGTAACAGGCAGTGAAATTGGTGATATACACAATATTGACAAAAGTCACCAAACACCCCTTCAAAAGCAAATGAACGGGTCCACTGAGTTGTTACGATGCGCGGTACAGCTGCAAACGGTATAAAAACAAGCCTGCAGCTGACCGTGGTCATATCGCACTGTGAGGTTGAGTGAAAATGTCGCTGAACTGATTTTGAGAAGCGAAACATTGTTGTGTGTTATATTAGTGGGTTGTCCATAAGAGAAACCGAGAAGCATTTAAACATACCCAAGTAAACTGTTTTGGATGTACTGAATAAGTGGAAGACACATGGCGTGCCTGAAGCAGCAAAACGTACCGGCAAACCAAAGAAAAACAGTAATAGAGGACGTCGAAGCCTCAGGAGAGTCGTTACAGCTAATTGACGGAGTACTGCACAAGACCTCGGTGTATAGGTGTGTAAAAATGCTGGAATCTCAGTATGTACACGTACCATTCGTAGAGAACTTCGTTCCATGAGTTACATGGTCGTGCGGCTGCTCATAAGCCTTTCATCTCCACTCGGAATGCTACTCCTCTTTTAGTATGGTGTAAAGAACATTTGTCGTGGACCCTAGATCAATGGAAACGGGTCCTATGGACTTATGATTCCAGATAAACGACCCATCAGTCTGATGGCCTTGTGTGGGTAAGGCGGCAACCGGGGGAACGCTATTTACCACAGTGCACTCTTCCTACGGTCAAGTTTGGAGCTGGCAGTGTAGAGGGTGTTTTTCGTGGTATGGTCCCGGCCCATTGGGTATCGTGGGCAAACCTGTTAACCAGCACGTCTATCTCGATTTTCTGGACAATTATGCAGTACCAACTCTGCAATACTGTGGAACCGAGCCTTTTTGGTAACAGCAGGATACCTCTAGAGGACACGATAACTAATGCACCGAGCCATAAAGCAAGGACTGTTACGCCGTGGTTTGACGATAATTCCGTATCGTGTGTGGACTGGCCAGCACAGAGCCCTGGTCTTAATTCCATAGAGCACCTATGGTATGAATTTGAGCTCCGCATAAAAAGTTTGGAACCAAGGCCTACTACTTAGCAACAGTTAGCGGCAGCATTATGTACTGAATGGAAGTGCATACCTATCTCTGTGTTCCGAAACCTTATCGAAAGCATGTCTCGAAGGGTCAGTGAATGCATTAAGGCCAAAGGTTAACCGACACCGTACTAATGAATGTCAATAAATGCTATGTTGTGTTTCTCTTCTAGGTGTCCGGTTACTTTTGTCAATATAGTGTACTTCACATGCCATCTGATGGAATAGGTTCTTGAGTGAAGAAGTTCATTTCAACATTCCTGAAAGTGTAGTGATGGAAACCATGCTGAGAGAGATTTAAATCGTTAACGTTATGGTAACCTCCTAAACATAGCTGTTTACCTCACTTCCCTACTGATATAAAAAACCGATCGAAAAGTAGTGATACTGAACGGTATAGAAATTGACTGTCACTTAGCTAAAACTATTGGAAATTACCAGTCTTCCTTTAAGAACAAAATTAAAAAAATTCCAATGATCCTTAACAAAGTTACATGCTATCCAGTAACCCTTTTCTGCGGCGTTCTAGTGATGTGTAAGAGTTTATGACGGAACAGTAAATTTCAGCGTTCATTTTTTGTTACCTTTACTACAATTTGACAGGTAGGTATGATACATTAGTTTCCTTCCTACTCAACTTTATAGATTGATTTTGTACATACAAAGTGAGTCAAAATGATATGAGACAATTCTATTTTTTTTTATATGAAGAAATAGTTAGCAGCAAAAGAATGCAACATCCGTAATTTAAATACAGGAACTTGGAGAATTGTACTATATGCAGACGCAAGAGTTAACTTCCGACGGTTAACTCTAGAGGACACGATAACTACTCTAGTTTAGAGAAAAACTGCGATTGGAGAGAAGCCAGCTTCTACTTCTTGGAGTTTAGCGAAAACCATAAGCAACTCGAATTGCTACATTCCTTCATCTGTCTCTAATTTAGAACCCTGATTCTAGGAAAGGGAGTGACCTACCGCTCAGTTCTGATAGTATGAACCTGGCTACTTTATGTAAATCTTATTCAGGACAGACGACAGTTCCAACGCATTTTCTAAAGAGATTGAAAGGTATTGTTAGTATTTGTGTGTGTGTGTTTCTCTCTCGTTTCTCTTCACACTTAAGCAAGACGATTTGAATGTATTTTATTTCTTAGGAAGTCCAAGAAGAAATCGTGAAATTCTTTCTCAAAATCCTTTGGTTCCCTTTGAAAGCAGTAGTGGGTGTGTCTTTTAAGGTATTTTAGTGGTAGCAATTCGTATAAGCATTTAATAGTTTTTATGATTTAGGTTATTTATAATTTTCTAAAAAAACATGCTATGCTTTATCTTTGATTACCTGTTTAAGGAAATCAAGCGTGCTAGTCCCTAATATACTCGTATTAACTTTTAATGTAAAGATAAGGAAATGAGAACGATACTTTATTTTTGAAGTTAGCAATTCCTGTTTCTTAAGGATATTTTTCTTTCCTTTTTTTCAACATATTTTCATATCTGAATGTTGGCGCATAAATAAGCCTTAAAATATTTTTCCCCTTTTCTGGGGGGTGTAAAATATATTTTTAGGTTTATAAGCTAAGTAAATTTCATTTTGACGTTTCTACAGACATCATATTCAAGTAATCTAATAAAATGGATATCCTTCAAAATACTCTAACTATACTAGGGATCCTAATTTCTTGGCGTAGAAAAGAAATAAAAGTTTCCAAGCTCTCGCACATCAACTGGGTGGCTTTTTCAAGGAAGGTTGACAGCTGTTTGCTGTCAACCTTCTTTAAAAGAGCCATCTGGTTGATGTGCGAAAACTTGGAAACTTTGATTTTTATTTTACGCCAAGAAATTCTCATCAGTAATTCAGTTATACTATTTTGAGCATATTTGGTGTACAATTCCTGTTTATTAATTGGATATTTCTTTTTAATATGTTTCTTCAACAGGAGAGAGAGAGAGCCAGCGCTCTATGATAAATACACTACCCATTCTTTAGCAAAGACTGGAACCCATGTGCTTCTCGGACGACGACTAACCGAAAACTTCGCTTCTGAGTACTCCTCCAGCGAGCCGATCGAGCGTGCTTTTTTTGGTATATTTTTTCCACAATGTGTATAGTCTAGATTTAACCTTTCGCATCCATCATTTTGCGACAGTCCTTTTCAGTACGCAAATCCGGGGCTGATGAATTGAACGAACAGGGCTTACAGCCTAGCCTGCGCGGTCACCGGATCCAACTCCCCTTGATTTATCTTTGCGGCTACGTGGAAAATGTTTCTAATCGCTTATATCATTTTGAGTCAACTTATATTTTAATGCAGTATTCATTTTTGTCCTTGTTGTGTTTATATTGCAATCAGAAAAGAGGCGTCAGCTGATCACTGTCTTTCTTTTTATCAATTTACTAAATAGCACTCCCTTTATTTTATTTTATTATTTTTTTTTTCGCAAGGGGATAACTCTTGTAACTCAGATTTTTTATTTTATTTCTGTATTATTTTTTTTATGATTGGCGGTTTAACAATCACTGTGAGCAACTCGATACATTCGGCCGTCCCTAATTTAGGGCTACTGGTTACAAGGAAGGTAGAGAGCCAGCGCTTAGGCCCCTGCGCCACCGGGACCATTGTGTTTGGATGTTACTGCTTTGTTGTCAGTTTCGGATTTTGTTTTCCGTAATTTCCCATCGTTTCTGACTTTTGTCCTGTTCTCTATTGTAAAAAACCATTGGGACCTATTTTAGCAGTCAAGCTTTTATTTGTGTTAAATAATGTAAAACTTTCTATCTGATCTTTTTTTTTTTTTTCATTTTTCACGGCTTTTTCCTTGCTTTCATGTTCCTTAGCCACACTGCCGTATTTTGATTCATTTTGGGTTTTCAGTTTCCGACCTTTTGGTGTGTACATCTCTCAGATTTCCGGTTGTCCACTAATTATGCTATCAGGTTCTTCAGTAAACTTTGGTTCGTATGCTGATCTAATTGGTTCGTGTCTTCCAGGAGTGTAAATGTGCGTCGGTGTTGCAATGCCCTCTCAACCGATGAATGCAAGATTAATCATTGCGACCTTCAAATTGTTTAACGTTCCCTCTTTCTGACCTTGCTGCCTTTTGTGTCGTATTGTCCAGCGCTCACAGGAAGCATCACTCAATTTGCTTCCTGGCTGAGTGATGCCGCGTGTTATTTCTTCTGGTTTTTCTCGCTCTATCTACTCTTTCATTTCTAAAGTTACCTGTAAACGGAAAGTCAAAAGTGAAAGGCACAATGTAGCTTTCTTTTCTTGTCTCTATTACTACATATTTAAAAACCATTGAACTAAAAACAATTTTTTTATGTTGTCTGTGAAATTCACAGATTTGTCGGTGATAGGATCGAGCCCGCGCATCTTCGCACCGGAGCCAATTGTTCTAACCGATTAACTACACCGACGAAATATATTGCTGCATGTTAGTCGTCTTGACACCTGCTTCACCTCTTTAAGCACCTCACAACAACTAATATTTTTATTTTTATTTTTGAAGCAAAGAAGGAATTTTAATAAATTCCAAACGATGCGTGGAAGAAACGTCACACATTTTTCGAAGAACCCAAAGGCTTGTAAATCAATTTCACACAATCGGGCGCCAATGTTAAATTCACAGATTTCTCGGTGACGGGGATAGAATAGCGATTCCTCGCTCCGGAGCCAGTTGTTCTAACCGATTAAACTACATCGACAGAATGTATTGCTACAGATTTGTTGTCTTACACATGCTTCACCTCTTTATACGTCACAAGTCGCCGAATGATTTTTTTAAAGTGATCTACATTCTTAATCATTCAGTAAGAGACATAAGAAATTTGAATGTCGTTCTTATTGCGCAAATCACATTCAGTTATTTTGCAATAAATAGCCATAATTTCTGTACTGATTGCTAGACATCCAGAGTATTCGTTACTTTAGAAACGTATTTCAATCTCAACAAAACAGCAAAATCCCTCAAAACTCATGCTCTTCTCATTGCTTCATCCACATACTACGTATACGTTGATGAGTTTCGGTAGCGAGCTTTCGGATCTTTCATGATCTAGAACTTAGTTCCTCATCGGTTGGTTGTAGATATATACTTCCAACTGGAATAAGTATGCGTGAAATTCTGACGCGCCAGTTTGACTGTCGTGAATAGTATTTACATTAAAACCGGAAATATAAATTTTTATACTGCCCCGCATTGAACAATGTCCATTTAGAAAACGTTAAAACCAACCCCGTCTTTCTAGCTGCAAAAGGTCACTGAGACATTAGCGATATGAATCCCAAACGTGTGAAGACCTGTATTTAGAGAGTTATAACACGTTTAGCCGCCATGTGGATTTTTTTTTTGTTGGGGGTTTAACGACCACCGTGGCAACTCCATGGGTTCCAGGGACTGCATTCAAGAAGGTAACTCAGCCTCAAACCACCGACCAGCGAGCGTCGCCGGTAACAGTTGCAGTGGGGAAGGTCCCGATAAACCTGGTATAGCGTTCAGTGGCGTCGTGTGTGCTTCAGTGATGAGTCAAGGTTTGCACTTGGCGCCGATGACTAGTGCATACGTGTCCGGAAACAAGTCTGCCAGAGCACGGATTCTGCCTTTACCGTGGAACGGTACACGGCTTGCACACCGGGAGTGACCGGCTGGAGAGACATTTCCTGTGATCCCTCACTGCTCAACTGTACGTCGACGACGTTTTACACCTTTTGTGTTTCCATTCCTGTCGCAGTTTCATCGTGTAAATTTTTTAACAGCATAATGCCCGACCACACACTCACACATGCCACGGCTCTCCCAGGCCTGCGTCCGTAATGTCAACATCCTTCCATGGCTAGCCCGATCACCCGATCTCTCACTGATCGAACATGTTCGGGAAATATTGCAGACCATCCCGGAATGTTGGCGGATTGGTCTACAATTTGGACACCATATGAGACGCGATACCTCAGGACAGTATCCATGAACTGTATGCTTCTATGCCACGCCAGGTAACCGCTTGTATCTGAGCCAGAGTACTGACTTGTTCCACTGGTATAGCTGATTAACGTACTGACTTGTTCCACTGGTATAGCTCATTTAATCGAATAAAAGCCCAACTGCTCCATAATAGCAATATTTATTTTCCGATACATATACATTGCACATACAAATTTTCATTCAATTGCATAACTACTTCTGGGTGTTTTTGTTTTTCGGGGTGGGAGGGGAGGGGGCGCCATAGAGTGTGTATTTATTAAACACAAATTTGGTTCTTGTTGATCTCTCAAACATTTTTGTGCAATATGCTTGCTCAATAATTACAATCAACTGTGCTCTAAACCTGGTACTTCCTAATATGTGACAAGCTACAATATTTAATTTTAACTTATCACTAACTATATCTAAAATATTTCTGTTGCTAACTAGTCAAATTTTTCCACAGACTCGCATTATTATTGTTTATTTATTTAAAGACACTTTAGTTTTTAATTAATTTATTCACTTTGTAGATATTAGGCATCAAATTTGGATATCGTTAAAAGATCAGAAACAATAATCAGATTCCACGTATAATTTTTCAATGATTATAAAGTATATTTAATATACGGAATACGATTATTCTATAGCGATAGAACTTGCAAGAAGAACTAACAAACATATTTTTTGGCAGTTAAAGAATGAGTTATTTATTCGATTAATGTATAAAGATGTATTCTTTTTGCGGGCACTGAAAAAGTTGCAAACTCACAGTGTTCTTTGTAATTAAAAATATCCATTTGTATTATTATAACAACCATGAAGGGGAAATGCGTATTAGGCTTAGATGAAGATGATAAAAGCAACGAAACAGCATTGGGGGCTATAACCTTGGACTTCATTGGAACGTAAGGTAACAAACACATCATAAATGCCGACTGCAGGATAAACTTGGCGTGTAAAGTCGCGAATGAACGCTAAACATTTGCCATTTACATTGACGTTTTCTTCGCTACGAGAAATTTGTTTATTTATGTATTGTGCCGATTGCAGAGCCACAACGTTTCGTTATAAACTCTATCACATTTGCATGTAGTTAAAGGACTTGCTAGTTGTTCATAATTTTCTGCGCTGTATCTCTGTGTGAGTGTGCCACTTAGTAGGGAATCTAGGGAAAAAAATCCAAGGATAAAAGATCCACGGAAAAAAATCCAGGAAAAAAAAGCCACCGGAAAAAAAAGCCATGGAAAAAAAATCCACGGAAAAAAAGCCAACGGTAAAAAAGGCCAACGGAAAAAAAAAGCCAGGGAAATAAAATCCAACTGTAACGAAACAGTTATCCATTTACATGATCGACACAGGGCCGGATTAAGGGGTCTAGCCACAGGGTTTTCATTAAGGGACCGGGCACCAATTGCTGTTCCTCCGAAGAACACATTTGAATGTGTGACACTTTTTTCAGTAGGGCAGTTTTCGAAGGTGCCTAACGAGGGGAAATAACTCTTTTGTTTGTCTGAATTTTCATGCCGGTTCATTTGAGTTTAGGGAAACTGGCCACAAAAGTTAAAGAGGGTGGGGGTGGGGTTATAAAGATTGCCGTTTCTGGGTCTATATTGACAACTGAATTGGGAACTCCAAACAAACGAATTTCGAGAAAACGTTCCATGTAAGCCATGCGAGAATTGTACTTTAATTTGAAGAAATAAATTGCCGAGGATCCGAGGTACACTGGGGGGGGTATACTTCCAACTTCCGTAATATTTATTCTGGGCCGCTGGAGTCTGTCAGTGTATCCAGGATGTTCCTCTTGAAGCGTCCGCGAAGTCCGTGAGCTTGGGGGCTTTCCCCCAAAAGGTTAGAATGGACGTAGAGCTGTAAACATTAGTACCATGCTTTATATAATGATTCTGAACACAACCACGAATTTTCAGGAGGGTGGGGTGAATCCCCCCCCCCATGTTTTTAAGAGCTCTTCAGGGGTAACATTGCACACTGACCGACTCAGAGGTCCAGAATATAAAATTACGGAAGTTGGGGGTAGAACCCTCGAAACCAAGCACCTCGTATCCCTTTTACAGACTTCACCAAATTTCTTGGGGACGGGGAAGAACATACATAGTCTGTCACTAAACACAACATGAAGCACAGAAATAGCGAGCAAATCTCTTACATTGAGCACTTGTCGGCGCTCTTAGAAACTTGGGGAGGGTGAATTGATCCCACCCTCCTGAAAATTCGTGGCCGTGTACAGAATCATTATATAAAGCATGGTTCTAATGTTTACAGCTCTATGTCCATTTTAACATTTTGGGGGAAACCCCCCTAAGCTTACGAACCTCGCGGACGCTTCAAGGTGAACATCACTGACAGACTCCAGCGGCCCAGAATACAATATTACGAAAGTTGGGGTTAGAGCCCCCCCCCAAACCAAGTGCACCTTGGATCCTCGTCAATTTATTTCTTCAAATTAAAATACAATTCTCACTTGGCTTACATGGAACGTTTTCTCGACATTCGTTTGTTTGGAGCTCCCAATTCAGTTCTCAATATAGGCCCAGAAACGGCAATCTTTATAGCCCCCCCCTTGAACTTTTGTGGCCAGTTGCCCTGAACTCAAATGAACCGGCATGAAAATTCAGACAAACAAGAGAGTTCTTTCCCCTTCGTTAGGCACCTTGGAAAACTGCCACACATAATTCGGAAATTTGGGAAACTGCCCCACTGGAAAAATTGTCACACATTCAAAGTGTTCTTCGGAGGAACAGCAATTTGTGCCGGACCCCTTAATGAAAAGTGTGTGGCAGTTTTCCGGCAACCGCAGGGCCCGGTCCTCGTTTTTTTATTATTCTTTTTAGAAACGACCTAATTATCGTTGAAATTATTTTTATTATTATTATTACTGTGAAGGTATTAATTTATGTTGGGTTTTATTGCACTTTTCTTATTGGCCAATCTGGAATGCATTCATAAAAGGAGCAATTTCAATATTCACAAAACCCTGTGTTAATCTTCTATTAAATTGCTACCAAACTTCAAAATTGCAATCAGTTTTGCGTAAGATTATAAATATTTATTATTATTAATTCGTAGGTTATTAATTAATCAAACTCTGCTGTCCCTGTGGTGTCAATCTAGGAAAAAAATCCACAAGAAAAAAACAGAGAGCCAGGGAAAAAATCCAATGACAATTTTTACACGACCCTGGCTTCTTACAAAGAAGAGACGAAAAGAAATCAGAAAATAAATTTTATACGATCCCTTAAGCTTCCTATAGAAGTGACACAAGGAAATCAGAAATGGAATTTTTATACGACCCCTAAATTTCCTACAAGGTCACCCAACATGGAAGTGGACACAAGAAAATCAAAAGTGCAATTTTTGTACGACCCCTACATTTCTTACAAGATCAACCAACATGGAAGTGGACACAAGAAACAAAAAGGCAATTTTTATACGTCCCCCAATTGCTCGAACCTCCATGGAAACAAATTATGGTGTCCTTATAATCTTTAAGAAGTGAGAACTTCTTTTTTTTATGTACATTTTTATATGACTCCCTAAGTTTCTTACTGGTTTAACCTACATGAAAAGAAGCCGTTGGATTTTATTCCATGGACTTTTTTTTCCTTGGCTTTTCTTTCCTTTGGCTTTTTTTTCCCTGGATCATTTTTCCGTTGGATTTTTTTTTCCTGGCTTTTTTTTCCGTGGATCTTTTTTCCTTGGAGTTTTTTCCGGTAACCCTTAGTAGGTGCTATAGAAGAGCCCAAAAAGGAAATGGTGTTAATTGCAGCTTTCATGGAATAAAACAAATTCCTAGGGGGAGAAACTTGGAGTTTTAAAAAATTCCCATAGCAAAATTAAAAGAAAAAAAATGCTGTCATACAAAGAAAAAGTAGGTTTGAAACTGAAAACCAAAAAATAACAGATTTATAATTATAATCTCTTCACAATGAGGTTCACTAACCTAAATATTATTACGTTGGATACGTGACATATTCTATAAGAAACCGGGAGGTCGCAAATAACGTACATTTAGCAAAAAAAAAAAAGTGAAAAAACATAGAAACAATTACAACGACAAAACTGATCACGCACAACACATTGCAACTTTGCTTCCGTTAGAAGGCATCAAAACAGTAATTTGGAGTGATTCCTTTACTGATAAGACGAACTGAAAGAATTGACCTTAACGACGTGAGGGCTGTACCATTTGTAGCCCCCGGCATTTTGCGCTGTTACTATAATGATGTTCTTTGAAGGTGCTAACTTCCTCTCGGCAAAGCCGGATATAAAATAAACAAAAACACAAGAACCGTACTTATAAACGGACGACGAACAAATTATTATATCTGAAAATAATGAGCACAATGTTCCCGCTTTATATGTCTGTACATTGACTGCGCATTCTTGATCAATTAGTTGCATGTTTTCATTTTATCGACCTATCCCTTACCCCGAACATCAAAATCTACAGGGAAGCGCCCATTCGTAATTTAAGGGTGCTTGTTCCAAAGAAATGATGGCCGCCCCTGTGTCTCAGTGGTCTCAGCGGTGGTTCCTGTCCGAGATGGGTTCGGTTTGCCGCCCCGGTGGCGCAGTGGTCTAAGGTGCTGGTCTCTGATCATTCGTCCGTAAGGTGTCCGTAAGGGGTCCGGGTTCGAATCCCGGTCAGGCATGGATGTTGTGTTTGTCTTACGGCACTGGCGCTCTCTCCCTTCCCTGAAACCAGTGACCCTAAATTAGGGACAGGCGACTGCTTATAGCCCATTGAGTTGCTCACGGTGGTCGTTAAACCTCCAATCAAAAAAAAAAAAAAAAAAAAGGGTTCGGTTTAGAATCCCGATGAGGCAGGATGTTGTGTTTAACTCACGGCACTGGCTCTCTCCCTTCCCTGAAACGAGTGGCCAGAAATTAGGGATCGGCGACTGCTTACAGCTCACCGAGTTGCACACGGTGGTAGCTAACCCCCTACCGAAAATGAACTGAGAAGAACAAGAAGTCAAGGTTGTAAAATTTCGACCTGGCTACATAAATCCTTTCTACTCTGTGGCACAGGCCGTTGGAGTCTTTCTTTTCACGATAGAAACAGGAATTTCGTACAATTGGGCAAGCATGGGTGATAGATATTTAGCGCAATGAAATGGCATTAAATACCTTTAATGGAACCGTCAAATAATTATTCATGGCAGTTACTGAATTCTGAACTAATTTTCAAAATGGTGAAGGATGATTTCTGAGCACTACTCTCAATTTCAAGAAAAACAAATACAGGTAGGCTCAGTTCTGATTGAGCCGTCAGTTTGGAACCTAGGACTACGACTTACAGATCGGAGAGTTGAAATCAGCTAGTCAAGTATGGTTTCAAAGCGTTTATTTAATTTGTTATAGCCATCACAGATATGAAAAGTAGCTTGCCGCCCCGGTGGCGCAGTGGTCTAAGCGATGGCCTCTGATCATTCGTCCGAAGGGGTCCGGGTTCGAATCCCGGTAAGGCATGGATATTGTGTTTGTCTTTCGGCACTGGCTCTCTCCCTTCCCTGGAACCAGTGACCCTAAATTAGGGACGGGCGACTGCTTATAGCCCATTGAGTTGCTCACGGTGGTCGTTAAACCCGCATTCAAAAAAAAAAAGTAGCTTACATAACTTTTTACATATAATACTGGATACATTGCGAACACAGAGCATATTGATACACGAGTTACCCAACATGGTGCTCTATCTTCTTAGGTTTCTTACATTTCTCATCACTTAAACCTTGCCTCTCATTCTGATTTTCTACACTTTTGCTTGCGTTCATTCTGCGAGTTCTGCGGCATTGTCGAAAATGTTAACCCGTTCACAAGAAAACAAGTTTTTAAATTTTATTCGGGGTATGCAAAAGTTTCCGCAGTCCCCGCTAGTGGCCGTTGTAGGGGCCTAACCGACTGGAAAATCGTGCTGTCAGTTCGTACGTGAAACCAAGCATGGTTCGACGTGAAGCCAATCAGTTCATACGTGAAGCCAAGCCCGTGCTGTCAGTTTGCACGTGAAGCCAAGCAAGTTAATTTGCGGCACTGTTTGGTATTCATGTTTAATTTAGAGTAAAGCGCGAGCGAAGCATACGGTTCAATATGTCAGGCGTATGGCGAAACGGTTATGGGTGAGCGGACGTGTCGAGAATGGTTTGCCAGGTTTAAGAAAGGTGATCTAAGCTTGGAAGACAAGCCACGTGCGGGTAGACCGCAAGAACTCGCTGACGAGGAGCTGGAATCGCTGTTGCAATAGAATGCCACACAATCGACCACGTACCTCGCGAAACGTTTGAAAGTGTCTCAATCGTTGGTGGTACGGCGTCTATAGGTCTTGGCGGAGACCCAGAAGATTGGTAAGTGGGTTTCGCATGCTTTAATTGGTCAACGATTGGGAATCTGCATGTCGTTGCTGAAGATGTTTCAACGGAAGAATTTATTGTAGAAGGTTGTCACCGGGGATGAAAAATTGGTCTATTGCAACAACCCCGCACGCAGGCAATACTGGGTCGACCCAGAACCCAGGCCAGCCATCAACATCCACTGCAAAACAGGATATCCTCGAGGAAAACGTGCTGTTGTGTGTGTGGTGGGATATACATGAAGTGCTGTACTTTGAACTGTTGAAACCGGGCGAAACAATCACTGCACAACGATATAGCGATCAATTAATGAAACTGAAAGCTGCAATCGAGCAAAAATGCTCATGGACAGGTAAAGGACGCCGCCCAGTCATCCTGTTACACGATAATGCCAGACCACATGTCGGTGTCATCACAAAATCAACCCTTGAACAGTTACACTGGGAGATTTTACCTCACCCTGCTTACTCCCCGGACATTGCACCCTCAGACTTTCATCCGTTTCGCTCTACGTAACATGCCCTAGCCCAACAGCGGTTCACCATAGTGCCAAAGGTGGAAAATTTCGTCATTGCGTTCTCAGCTCAAAACCCGAGTTCTTCCATCCCATGGGCATTCATTTGTTGCCTGAAAAATGGCAAAAGGTCGTTGATGCTAACGGCCAATATTTCGTTGAATAAATGTGTATTGGTTACCTGCTTGTTCCTGTCTCTTTTCTCCTTAAAACGGCAGAAACTTTTCCATACCCCTAATAGTTTAAACCACTTTGATATGTTCTCTATAAATGTGAATAGATTTCGTAGAGAGCTTTAAAACGATACCACGCACAGTCGTTTTGCACACACGGTTGTTCAGATAAACCGAGATATTGTCATAAGTGTTCACCGGTTCCCAAGAAAACATTTTTTAAAGTGTTCAGTTTAAGCCACTGAGAAAGGTTCTTCGTATATTTAAATAGATCTCGTCGGGAGCTTTAAAACGATACCACGCACAGTCGTTTTGCACTCACGGTTGTTCAGATAAACCGATATATTGTCAAAAGTGTTCACCGGTTCCCAAGAAAACATTTTTTAAAGTGTTCAGTTTAAGCCACTGATAAAGGTTCTTCGTATATTTGAATAGCTCTCGTCGGGAGCTTTAAAACGATACCACGCACAGTCGTTTTGCACTCACGGTTGTTCAGATAAACCGAGATATTGTCAAAAGTGTTCACCGGTTACCAAGAAAACATTTTTTAAAATGTTCAGTTTAAGCCACTGAGAAAGGTTTTTCGTATATTTGAATAGATCTCGTTGGGAGCTTTAAAACGATACCACGCACAGTCGTTTTGCACTCACGGTTGTTCAGATAAACCGAGATATTGTCAAAAGTGTTCACCGGTTCCCAAGAAAACATTTTTTAAAGTGTTCAGTTTAAGCCACTGAGAAAGGTTCTTCGTATATTTGAATAGATCTCGTCGGGAGCTTTAAAACGATACCACGCACAGTCGTTTTGCACTCACGGTTGTTCAGATAAACCGATATATTGTCAAAAGTGTTCACCGGTTCCCAAGAAAACATTTTTTAAAGTGTTCAGTTTAAGCCACTGAGAAAGGTTCTTCGTATATTTGAATAGATCTCGTCGGGAGCTTTAAAATGATACCACGCACAGTCGTGTTGCGCTCACGGTTGCCGAGATAGACTGAGTCAAATGAGGCGGCACCCCCAGAAATATTGCATCATCTCTCCCGCGCACAGGGAGCGAGGGGAGCGTCGCGCGCACGATGTATTGCGCAGTACGCGAATTGTACTCCATACTGTTTACGAATATGCTAACACGATTAGTGTGCGGCACGTATTTTTAACGTTACAATGATTTCAATTAGGAGCTACTTTTGTCACAGGGGGTCAACCGTAAGTCGCCCCATACTATCCGCGAAGTTAGACGTAGTCCCAGGTAAAAAAAAAAAAAAAAAAAAGATCCCCTCCCCCCACCCCTCCACACTCCCTCCCTCTTTTGATATCTGGGAATTGAACTTGTGAGGAACATGTAACGTAGCTGGCTTCTGAGTACACCTTCGCCAGTGTTTCTTGTCACCCTCTGGGTCGTTCTTGTTTAAAAATGAATAGATAACTTTTATAATTAATTGAAATGAAAGAGTAGTAATATAATTATAATATAAAGTATCTACTGCTACTCGGATTTATTGTACTACTCAGTTTTATTTGTGGAAATAAAAAATGATATTCCATTGTAATTTTTCCACTAATAAGTTAAAACGGCTTTTGTCACATGTATTTCCAAAAATTTGGCGCCCCTCAATATCCAAAACCCTGGGCCATGGTGCAAGTTGACCAATGGTTAACTCATCCCTGCTACAAAAGTTTCATGTATGTACACCTTGAGGAGGTAGAAAAGGTGCGTTGATGTTGAAAATTCATCTTACTTGTAGTTACAACTTGAAACACAAATTTCCGGGAAATATAGGAAATATGATAATGCTTTAACCTTCAGATTGTTGACTGACATTCACTTTAGGCTATTAAAGAATAAGCTGATAAAGCTGCATAAGGACAATTTCATATCTTAAAGTTACCTTACAAGAAGGCAATTCATAATGATAATTCACGTCAGCTGCTGTTAGAAGCTGTCATTTCACTTTAAAAGATTTGAAAGAGAGTGGAGAAGCAAAACTGCTTATTTTGTTTTACAGAAAGAGAGAAACAGCGGATGTCGATCGAGAAGAACCACGTGAACAAAATAAAAAAACTGATTGAATAAAAGGAAAAGGAGAACAGGAAATCTGATCATGAGAAGATTGCAGCATCCATCCACATACAATGTTAAGATTTAGACGACAAATTCATCACACGACTTTAAGTGAATCTAGCGCCAGTGCAGAAGACTCTGCGCAATTTTCTTGACGTTCTTGATTGTTTGAAGTGCTTTATTCAGCCTCGCAGTAAGCTCAGAAGTGCATGGCAGATAAAAACAGAAAGCTAATGATAAAACTAAAGCCGAAAGCCAAACTCCGCGCTACACAAAGAAACGAACTCTCGAAAGAAGGGTAAACTAGCAAACATCAAAAAAAGCCCATGATAATTTCGTAGTGCAGTGACATACTGCCAGAAACCGCACACGCGACAATGATTTTTTTCCACCTACACTGTAAAAAATATTCTGAAATTTCCGAGGGATTTTCCTTGGTTGCTTTTGTAAATTAACGAAGCATATTCCTAAAACAAACTTTTCCATGAAAACCCCTGAATTTCACATATTTTCGTAATTCAGGAAAATTTTGAATTTTCAGAGACATTTCTGCAACTTTTTTTCTTATTATCATCATCATCATTGTCAACCATTTACAATCCACTGCTGGACGAAGGTCTCCCCAAGTTTCCTCCACAACAGTCTGTCTTGTGCCAGTCTCCTCCATGTCACTCCCGCATATTTTCGAATTTCATCCACCCATCTCCCATGTGGTCTTCTTCTGGGTCTTTTCCTGTCCCTTGGAATCCAATCTAAAATTTCGGCTGTCCATCGATGGTCTGTCCTTCTGGCAGTATGTCCAGCCCATTGCCATATCAGGGATTTAACTCAGATCATGATGTCTTCCACTCTCGTCATTTTTCGGATCCACGAGTTATAACGAAGTAAATTTCTCCGTCATTTTTGGCCTACGCCGGGATTCGAACCTGAGTCCGTTTATTCCGGAACAAGTCGCTCTACCAACTGAGCTACGCAGACGTTCATTCTGATTGCTATGTGCCTTTATGTCGTGTGCGTCCTGCTGGCCGGTACGTCACATCTCCCCCTCCCGAAAGAGGGCCGGGGGCACGGCCCACGGGTCAGCCGTGACCATGAATCGTTGCAGGCAGCCATCCGCTGTAGAACGTGCACTTGAGAACTCCCAGTCAATCCGGTGTGTGGAATGCAACGTCACACACATTTATTTTTCGAAGCGCTGGAAAAGAGATTCTCTGATTTTTCCTATCTCGCGGTGTGGAAATAACATCACACCAATGCGAGATTTTGAACGGTCGGGTCATCCGGACAGTTCGGGCGCCATTATAACGAAGTAAATTTCTCCGTCATTTTTGGTCTACACCGGGATTCGAACCCGAGTCCGCTTATTCCGGAATGAGGGGATCCGGGTTCGAATCCTGGCGTGGACAAAAATGACGGAGAAATTTACTTCGTTATAATGGCGCTCGAACTATCCGGATGACCCGACCGTTCAAAATCTCGGATTGGTGTGATGTTATTTCCACACCGCGTGATAGGAAAAATCAGAGAATCCCTTCTGCAGCGCTTCGAAAAATAAATGTGTGTGACGTTGCAGTCCACACACCAGATTGCCTGGGAGTTCTCAAATGCACGTTCTACAGTGGATGGCTGCCTGCAACGATTCATGTTCACGGCTGACCCGTGGGCCATGCCCCCGGCCCTCTTTCGGGGGGGAGATGTGACGTACCTGCTAGCAGGACGCACACGACATAAAGGCAGATAGGAATCAGAATGAACGTCTGCGTAGCTCAGTTGGTAGAGCGACTTGTTCCGGAATAAGCGGACTCGGGCTCGAAACCCGGCGTATACCAAAAATGACGGAGAAATTTACTTCGTTATAGAGTTCCTCTTCTTATCTCTCCTGGTTATACCAAGCATGCACCTCTCCATGCTTCTTTGAGTTGGCTGCAGCCTTTGTATGTCTCTTTTAGTTAAGGTCCACGTCTCTGCACCATACGTAAGCACTGGAAGGATGCATTGATCAAACACTTTTCTTTTAAGACATAATGGCATATTGCTCTTGAAAATTATGCTGTTTCTTCCAAAAGCTCTCCAGGCAAGTTTTGTACGCCGATTAATTTCTTCATCAATGTGACCCTCACTTGATATCTGCTGTCCAAGATAAACGTACGTGTCTGTTATCTCCAGTTTTTCTCCATCAATCGATAAATCTTCATTTCTTGTAAAAGCATTGTACATCACTTTTATCTTCTGAAAGTTCATTTTTAATCCCACTTCTTTACTCTTGTCAGCAAGTTCCTGGATCATACTCTGCAGCTCTGGTGGGATAGTTGCAAAAATGACTACGGCATCAGCAAAACGAAGGTGGGTTAGATAATCTCCATTAATCTTTATCCCTTTGTTTTCCCAGTTCAGTGATTGAAAGACATTTTCCAATGTGGCATTAAAGAGCTTCGGAGATATGGTGTCACCTTGTCTCACTCCCTTTCCAATTTTTATGTGTGTTGTATTTTCAAAGAGCCGAATCTTTGCACTTGCATTTTCATAGATGTTATTAATAATATTAATGTATGCATCTTCAATACCGCAGGATTTCAGAGCCATTGTAACTGCTGATGGTTTCACCGAATCAAAGGCTTTTTCATAATCGATAAAAGCCATGCACAATGGAAGTTCATATTCCCTCGCTCTTTCAATTAGTTCTCTCAGTACGTGGATATGATCTATTGTTCTGTAGCCATTCCTGAATCCAGCTTGTTCTCTCGGTTGAGCCATGTCCAGTGTCACCTTCAAGCGGTGTGAAATAACTTTAGTGAAGATTTTATAAACCACTGATAGGAGGCTGATAGGTCTGTAGTTCCTGAGATCCTCGATGTCACCTTTTTTATGTAGCAAGATCATTGTAGCGCTGTTCCAATCCTCAGGAATTTTCCCTTCATTAAGGCATCGAGTGAAAATTTGGGCGAGAACTGTTTCGATTTCTCCACTTGCTTCTTGTATGATGTCTACAGTAATTCCATCTTCTCCTTATATTGATGGCTAATTGCCATTTTTAGAAGTGTGGAAATGTTGTTATCGATAAGGTACAAGGTCTTACATCAGAGAAATTGTGGAATGTAAAGAGTGGTTTTATGCCTAGTAAGGGCTGCACTAACCCCATTTTTTCTTTACGTTTAATGATTGAAAAGTATCTGTAGTGTGTTTGAAAATGACCCTCGGCACACCGATGTTCAATTCTGCAGTGGTTTAGTGGGCTGTGGCCCGTATTATAGCTTGCACGATTCTCGCAAGTCTCTTTTGAAACTCCTGATCCACCAACTGTTTTTGTCCATAGGATCGCCGACTGACGGAAGTGTTTTTGGTGTCGCACCATTCACGGTAATCACTTGCTACGGTTGTGAGTGAAAAGCAAAGGAGTCCGGCGGTTTTGGAGATCCTCGAACCGACAGGGTTAGTACCAACTATCACGCCCCTTCAAAGTGGCTTAGATCCCATGTTTTGCCCGGTTTACTGGCAAATTCGGACCTGGCACTTCCGTACATCAAAATTTCCGTGTCACTTCCGTACAAATGTAATGCTAATCACCCATCGTATTTGAGATCTCCTACATCCCTACCGTTTTTGTATCAGTTCCGTACAAAAAGGAATTTCACTCTCTCATACCCAGAAGCAATGTTCCCGCTAAGCTGCGGCTGCGCAGCTGAAATATTTTCAGCGCAGTAAGCATTTTCCATTAAAATTCCCAAATCCCTAATTGATTTTACCAAATCGGAAATCAATTACCTGCAAAAATAACAATAAATTAATAAAATTCGCGTTCTCAAAAGTCAAAACAACACTTTTCTTAAATGCTGTTCGCCTCCTTCTAAGTTCGTCTCATTATTCTCTTCATTCTCAAAGGTTTCTCGCAAAGTAGCCTCGTGCAAGTAGATAGCGAAAATGAGAATGAGGATTGGTGATTTCCCCACGCTGAGAAACAGGCAGATGTCGAGTCTTTTCTCAAAACAACACATCAGCGCCAGCCAATCACAGCAAGCCATAACCAAGTTTATTTCACTAACTAATGCCCACATTCTAGTTAGCGGGGAAAAGGCATTCCGGTCAGTGAAATTGTAAGCCGCTGGTCAGTTAAATCATAAGCATTCCAGAAGTGAATTTGATCTCACTTTTTATAAAACAAAAATTGTAATTAATGAAATGTTTTTAATAATTTTTTTAAATCAATTGCAGGAATAATGGTGATAAAAATGGGGGATTAGAAGAAATAAGGGTTCCAATCCAAGTTCCAACTTCTACTGCGTTGGTAAGAGAAGCTGAGGAAATAAAATTTTTTGCCCAAGTGGTTTGGATGCATGCGCAGCTCATTGGATTCTGCGCGCATTGCCCGTAGCCGATTAGAAGGGATATTGCCCAGAAGATGCCTGTGGATAATCTTTGACCTTGAAAGGGCTTTAGAAAGAAAAGGACTGGGTTATTCCTTTGTTGTAGGAGGAGTGTTGTAGGCCTCAATTACAATTTTTTAGGCAGTAAACCTAAGAACGGAATATTTTTTTACTCTCATTTCTTTGTGAACAGAATCTGTTGTTTGTATTTATTTTAATTTACAAATTGCATTTTTGTGCAGTGGACTTTTGCCCAGTTGCTGAAATATAAGGAAGCCATGGACCGGGTGTGTGGTTCATCACATTTTCCCTGTTAATAGCAACGACACCGTAAAGGAATGGATTCTGAAGTTTGCCCACGATTTCATATTGAGAAGGTGCTGAATTGTATTTTAAATATGATGAAATATGTGAAAAATAAATTTTTACGATGTTGGCGATATCGAAAATCATTAAAGACAGCACAAGGCTTGCCTTTTGATGTTTCAGACAACACCACAAGATCCATTTTGTTTAAATAAAATCTCCATATGCAACAAGAACACTGTGCTGCATAATTTTAAAAGAACAAACTAACAAGATCAGATCCGGTCATATGTAGAAGATTTTAGGAAGGGAGTGTCTGACCCCAGGTCTTAAACAGCCCTCAGAAATAGGAAGCCAGGAGATTTGGGCTACAGTGCCCGATAGGAAAGTGATACGGAAGCGAAATAGAAAGGGGGAGGAAGACGCCCTTATTTATTACCGGGAGGCCAGTACCCGGGGTCCGACGGCTCAACATGCCTATCCGATGCACAGCGGATATGTAGTGGTTCCAGCGTTCGCACCTGCCTCGGATCGAACCTGAGGTTTTCTCCATGGCAGTCGCGAACGTTGACCACTAGTCCATCCGCGGCTCCACAAACTAATAAAGTAATGAATCTTACTCACCCTTTATATGGAAGTAACACACAAACAGTTTGCCCCCCTTTCCACTTGCGAAAGTGGAAAGGGGAACCCTTTGTAAGGAAATGACACATGATCAGTTTACCTCCCTCTCCCATTTGGGGGACGCAGTGGAGGAATGCTTGCTTGTACGGATCCGAGACAAAATTTTCATTGTACGGAAGTGTCATGTCCGGATCTGCCACGACACCGTTTTGCCCATTCCGATTCTCAACAGAAACCTGTCTATTGCTCGACGAGCTTGTTCATCTTATTGAATCCCTTTATCCGTCGTTAGTTGCAATATGAGCATTTCCCTCACGCTTTGCGAATAAAGAGCGCCATTTATTTGAAAGTGACCTTGGGGTCACCACTCCCGCTTTAGCTGACTTTTAGAATCTTTTCAATAATCTGTTATCAGTTCCAATAAGGATTGACACTTGTTTGACCTTCAAACAGTCTGCTCTTCGCTCTCGTGTGTTTCGTGTGAGCATTCCTCTCAACAAGCGACCACTGGCGTTTTTGTTTTGTATTTTTATCGATAGCGCGATGATACAAGTGCGTTTTTCGCAACTATACACCAATGGGCCATTACATTATGACCACCCCCAGCCTAGAGAAATGAGTGCGCCTGGAGACAGAAAGGTTGGCGCAGGTGAAGTTCAGAGAGCAGTATGTATACAACCCGAGGACTGATTTTCGGTTAGTAGAGTGTTCGGAGTCAGAATGGGAAAAGATGCCGATTTATCGGAGTTTGATAAATGAGAAATTGTGATGGCACGATGCCTCGGAACTACGATCTTCGGAAACGGCGCGGCTTGTTGGTTCTTCACATGCCGCTGTTTTGCGTACGTATCAAAAGTGGTGCACAGGTGGCCAAACGACGCACCGTCGTCCGCAGATCACTGATGCCAGGGGAGAGCGGAGACTGTCGCGCATTGTTCACAGGGACAGTTTGGCCACAGTGCGACAAATCACCCGCAGCTACAGCAGTGGTGATCAGGCCAATGTTCCATAGCGCACAATACATTGCAGCCTTCTGCGCATGGGCCTGCGTAGCCGAAGAGCCCGCCGGGTCCCCATGCTCATTGCACGTTGTCACCAACAGCACATGAAATGATCCCAAGGTGATCGAGATTCAACCGTGGGTGATCGGAAGAAAGAAGTGGCCTGGTCTGACGAATCAAGATTCCTGGTGCATCACGTAGACGGCGGAGCGCGGATGCACCGGTTACCAACGGAGGGTATAGCAACTGGATGCACTGTTCGGCAGAAGCAGGCCGGCGGTGACGCTGTTATGCTGTGGACGATGTTTTCTTGGGACACTTTAGGCCCCATTTTTCCGATAGCACAATCCCTGACAGCAGTCAGGTATCTGAACATCGTTGCGGACCAATTTCACCCATTTATGGCAACTGTGTTCCCTGCTGGTGGTGGCCATTACCAACAGGAAAACGCGTCATGCCACACTGCCAGAATCGTCAAGGAGTGGTTCAAGGAACACGCCGGTGACGTTCTATTAATGCCTTGGTCTCCAAATTCACCTGACGTGAACTCAATCGAACATTTGGGGTTCGACTTGGAAAAGCGGGTTCGCGCTAAATCACCACCACCCCGAAATGTACGGGAACTGAAGGACCTGCTGTTGACATTATGGTACCAGATACCGTAGGATACCTATCGTCACCTCATCTACTCGATATGTCGCCGAGTGGTGGCTATTTTGCGGGAAAAAGGGTGTCCTACAGCTTATTAGGTAGGTGGTCATAATGTAATGGCTCATAGGAGTATAAGTTAACTTTATTTCCGGCAAAGAAAGAATTCTGAAGTGTTATGGAGAGACAGCGGTAATGTGAGAATATCTCTCACACGGGACCACTGGCGTATTTCAACGTATAGCGACCAACTACGCGTTAACCGGCTGGAAATAATTATCTCGGGTTTAGAAAATGAGCTGATATCAGCAGGAATGAATAAATTTGCTATCTAAGAAGTGGGCCGAACGCGTCTAGAACGAGTGAACCTGCACAAGAAAGCATTGGTTTTCTCTTGTGTCTCTTTCTTTTTTCTTAGCTTTGTTATTTAATGTGGTCATTTAGAGAGATGATTGACAATAATCCTTTCTAACGGACTACCTGCTGAAAGGCTTATGACAGTGGCGACGAACTTCAGAAATAGGAGAAAAGTTGTTTGAGTGACTTGTTTGTACCCAGTGTCATGATGTCTGTGTCCGGAGGACTTGCCCTTTCCAATCACCCCTTGCGTCATGGAGCAGAGGATAAAGGACTAGAAGGAATCGCTACCATCTTCTGACATGTGTATGGCCGTCACTGCTGAGATGAAAAGAGAAAAGAAAATGCTGCCGCATATTTCGTAAAATCCGTCTGCTATGCCAACATATTTGCTTGAGAAGTGCAAAAAATTTGGGGGACCATTTGGTTCGGGTACATCTGCCGCTTAAAGGTTTAAGACGCACACGCTCGCTGACGGCGGTAAATGCGTCTAATAAACTGGCATCTTAGTGTATACATGTACGCAAATAACCATTTCATTCAAGTCCATCTAACTAACTTGATTTCTTGAGCATTATTTGACCTTATAATGAAAAAATAACATGAAAATGGAAACTCATGATTGCGTTTGCACTTTCTGTGGGGTTTAACAAACTCCCTATATCAGCAAATGCGTTTACTTTGGCTTCCATGATAAAAGAGCGAAAACTGGTATTGCTGTACATCCAAATAATTTTAGGTATAAGAATGTTTTCTTTCAGCCTGCCAGCGGTCTTCGAAGCGCTCTTTAACTTTGCATGCCACTTCAACTTATCTTCGCCCACTTTAAAGAAAAAATGTCGAAAGCAAAGAAGAGACTGTTTACAGAGTAAATGATGCATGAATTTATCTCCCATTAACATAACACAGTAAAGCCGACGGGGAATTCAGCTGACAAGCCTTCTAAAATAATTCTGAATAGTTCAGCGGTCTAAATGAACTTACATATTTTAATGGACGATGCGACGCAATTCCTGATAAAAATCGTTTCTTTGTTCATATTACATCCCAATCTCCTTCCTCCCATGCACTCGTTTCGGAAAGCAAGTATCAGCAAAATATTGGTATTATGCGTTTCCTTATGGGAAGCGGAGACGAAACAATAAAACTTCTGCAAAGTTTCAGCAGATCTATGGGATAGCACGATAAAAATCGTCAATTTTCCGAGCAGTGAACGTAATTTCCTAATATTCAAAGCCTCTCCAGTAACGTACAGCGCAAAGTGTCCTTCAGAGTCCTTAAAAGGTAAAGTTCAAAGGGAGTTTCATTTGGTATTTCGGTATCCTTTGAGAAAAGGAACGAGAGAAGCCAGTAAGACGCAGACGAACCACGTTGTTGTATTCTCCGGGGTATTCCTCCCGATAATTTCGAATCCATGTAGTCAGAAGCATGGAAATTTTAAATGAAGAGAAACACACTTTCTGCTAATCCGCGGAGCGACGAATGCAGCTCATCATGCGTATAACAACCTGATGAATAATAATGAGTGACTCGTTAATAGGCGATCGCTGTCTCCGAATTTCAGTCGCCATTCCGTAGAGGCATAGGGGGAAGGAAGTGTCGGAAATGTTCAAATGATCAGAACTTCACTGAAACTCTAACATCCCTGAAACACTACAAAAGTTATGAAGTACCATTGCAGACGAACATGGAATTCATGTACTCTCAGGGAATAAAACCTTCACTTTTTACTCTGTTTCTTTAAAGGGTAGCTAACTGAACGAAACCCATATTCCACTTAGTTTCTTTTCGATACTGATATTCTTCAGCAAGAACAATCAATTTATTAAATTTTCTCATTAATTATGAACGCTTTCCATTACTTGTTACGTTGTACGGACATGACATAAATGACGTACAACTGAGTTTCACCGTGAGTGAAATCTAAAGTGAAACAGCAATAAGCCTGCGGACGTAGTCCTGTTTGGAGAGCAGCTACTCTCAAGTAGGAAGACGGTATAATAATACTTATATGGTATAAATAATCCTTATTGATAAATAATACATACTAATAATGAATGGAATACGGGATTGCACCACACCATATAAATGTTGAAGATGACAATCCGTTTTTTGGTGTAAATATGACAAGGATGGTAAGTCAGATAATTTCCAAAAACTTTAAAATTTCGTCTTCCTGGAGAGGGAATCGAACCCGCGTCTCCAAGATAGTGCCAGAGTATGCTAACCACTACACGACCCAGAACGACCAAGTCTGGGTGGTGTAGAATTTATTATGATTTATTCATGATTTATCTGCTCCTCCGGGCAATCACGGGATGGGATTCTTAACCTCCAGATTTGCTAAACATGAATGCCGGTTGCATTGACTAGCGAATCCTGTGATGGCTATATTTAAATTAATCGGAAACTCGAGACTGTCGTTCAGAGTGGTTTGCATACCCAGGCGCTATCTAGGAGACCCGGGTTCGATTCCCTCTCCAGTACGACGAAATTTTCAAGTTTTCAGATATTATCTGACTTACCATCCTTGTCATATTTACACCAAAAAAGGACTGTCATCTTCAAAACATATTAATAAATAATACTCTATCGTGGTGGGTGTAAATAATACCCCACCATGATACCGTATAATAATACCTGATACTGAGCTATGTTAATCAGTTTTATTCTCGTTCTTCAGATGGGAAAAGAAGCAGACTTAAGTGATTTCGATAAAAGCCAAATTGTAATAACCAGACAACTGAGTCAGAGCATTTCCAAGATTGCAAGGCTTGTGAGGTGCTCATCGTCAGCTGTGGTTAGTACCTTCATAAAGTGGCCCGAGGAGGGAAAATGGCGAACCTCTGGCTACGTGTCACCCAAGCAAGGCTCATCTCATCAATGCTAGAGGCGAGCGTATGGCCCGAACAAATAGAAGTGATACTGTGGCGCAACTCGCCGGTAATTTAAATGCTAATGACGAGGGTAATGCGTCACAAAACACAGTGCATCCAGTCCTACTGAAAATGGGACCGCGTAGCCGCAGGCAGCTCCGGGCGCCCATGCTAATCTAGATTCACCCTCGAAAGCGTCTACAATGGGCAAACGAGCATCAAGACTGCACCTTGGAATGGTTGGAAGAAGGGCGTCTGGTCCGATGAATCTCATTTCCTGTTGCACCCTGTAGACGACCATTAAAGTGTGCGCCGTTTATTCGAGGGAGTGTTGACAAAAAGATGTACCGTGGGACAAAACAAGCCAGTGGTGGAATTCTGATGCTTTGGTCAATCTTCTGGAAAACCCTGGGTTCATGTACAGGAAACTATGACGTCTACCACATACCTAAACATTATTGCAGACCAAGGAGGTTAGAAGAAGGAGGAGATCATTAGCCCTCTCCTTGTGCTTCTGGAGTGACGCCACTTTTTATCAGCTGATTACGCCAATGCGCACAACCCGAGAATCTCCTGTATATCTCTATGGGGAAATCGCGACTTTTGAACCGGTTTTTCGGACCCTTACTCACCCATAGAGGCATGAAAAAACTTGAGCCTGAAATATTCATTCCCATAATTAAAAAAGTCCAAAAAAATAGGAAAATATGTGTTCATATTTCTTTAAAAAGTTGAACAAATTAATGACTTTTTGAGCGGAAGTGCGTGCTGCGCATGGTTACTTGTATACCGCGCATGTACAAGTAAACATGTTTAAAATATAACCAAAACTCTAATGTTGAGAAATACGAAGTCTGAAATATTCCTTGTTTTCATCCTTGGTTTGCATGGTTTGCATGCGCTAAGCGAAACTGCTTCAGACACAGGAAGTGGCGTCACGTTTCCGAACTCCCGCAGACACCTCAGAGAAAGGATCGAAACAGCTGATCTGTTTTGGATTCACTCAAAACGGGTCCTTTCACCTCCTCTTCTTCTAACCTCCTTGTTGCAGACCAGGTACATTCTTTCACGGCAAAAGTATTCCCTTCTAGTAGTGCCTTCTTTCATAAGAATAATGCGCCATGCCACACTGCTCCTATTGTTCTAGAATGGTTCGCGGAAAACGAGGAAGACTTCTAGGTATTGCCTTGGCCTACAAATTCCCTAGACATTAATCCAATTGACATGTGGGGTTTCTGTTGGCGCAGAAAATCCTATTTACGGCGGTTGAACCACGTAACTTAGCTTTCGAGCAGCCGATAATAGGATTAAACGTAGACACTATAGATACCACAATACATCTATAGAAATCTTGTAGCGTCCATATCTCGCCGGGTAACAGCTATTTTGGTGGCACGTGGAGGACCAACATCATATTAGGCAGATGGTAATTATGTTTTGGCTCTTCGGTTTTGTTGCATATCCTAAGAAGCCATAAACAGTAAGAACACTACAGCAAAAATCAGTATCTCCCTTGAAAGGTAAGATAGGATCTCATTTGAAAGGTAAGATAGGATCATTTGCAAAAAGCATGCTGTCGAGCTTCTCTGGGAATAAATTGTTCCCGATATGTGAAATAATTTTGCGTATTATTTCTTGTCGGTATATCTCTGTTTAAGAGTTTCGATCAATTAATAGCTTTTGATGAACTTAGGCAATAGACTACGCATACGTAAGCCGGTGTCTCCTAACCTCATTACATTATTCGGACTGCAAGGCATTGTTTGGCACAGGAGTTTGAATAAAAAGATGAAATATTGGGGGAAAATGTTCAGTGAAAACGACGAGCAGCCTGGAAACATGATATCCCTCGGAAGCACGCGCAGTGATTAGGTGTGAAGATGTGTAGCGTAGTTCCAAAACGAACATATGCATTTGGAGCAATTTGATGCAAAGTCGCCCTTCTGTCTTATTGCACCAAAGACACCCGTCACGTTGCTTTCTGTTGTTGATGTTAAGTCCTGACACTGCGTTCCTCATTCGTCCAGCATTACTCCCATGCGCGAATTTTGTGAACCATTCTGTTACGCTCTGAAAGCTAATGACCGGAGGAATATATAGGCATCTTGCAGTTGGCGATGAATATTCGCTGAAGGCGTTTTCGGTGTCAACGGAAACCTAATAATCGCGCGTACCTCCGAGTAACGACATACTTCAGTATGTTATATACACTATATTGACAAAAGTCACCGGACACCTAGAAGAGAAACACAACATAGCATTTATTGACAGGCATTAGTACGGTGTCGGTCCACATTCGGCCTTAATGCATGCACTGAACCTTCGAGACATGCTTTCGTCAAGGTTTTGGAACACAGCGATAGCTATGCGCTTCCATTCAGTACATAATGCTGCCGCTAACTGTTGCTTAGTAGTACGCCTTGGTTCCAAACTTCTTATCCGGCGCCCTAATTCATCCCATACGTGCTCTATGGGATTAAGATCAGGGCTCTGTGCTGGCCAGTCCACACACGATATGAAAACATCGTCAAACCACACCGTAACAGTGCTTGCTTTATGGCTCGGTGCATTATCCTGCTAGTACCAACAAGGCTCGTTTCCATAGTATTGCTATAGAGTTGGTAGGGGCATATTTGTCCAGAATATCGAGGTAGACGTGCTCTTTAACAGGTTTGCATTACATATACCGTGCAACACCCAGTTAGTGTTATGATCTGGGGTTGTATGACATCTAAAGGTGTGGGCAGAATTTGCGTGATCAATGGGAATATAAATGGCCCAAAATACATTAATGAAGTACTTGAGCCCAAACTAAAGCCTTCCGCACTTGATCGTTTCCAAGATAATGAAGCATTTAGATTTCAACAGGATTCAGCTCCATGTCATGTTGCTTCTGTGTGTAAAACGTGGTTTCAAGATAATCATATTCCACTGCTGGAATGACCTGGGAATAGTCCAGACCTTATCTCCATCGAAAATCAACGGAGCCGACTAAAGAAACTTGGCCGCCCCGGTGGCGCAGTGGTCTAAGGCGCTTGCCTCTGATCATTCGTCCGTAAGGGGTCCGGGTTCGAATCCCGTCAGGCATGGATGTTGTGTTTGCCTTACGGCACTGGCTCTCTCCCTTCCCTGGAACCAGTGACCCTAAATTAGGGACGGGCGACTGCTTATAGCACATTGAGTTGCTCACGGTGGTCGTTAAACCTCCAATCCAAAAAAAAAGAAACTTGTTAGTCAGAAGCAAACAAGCAATAAAACCCAATTAATATAAGCAATAATTCAATCTTGGTTTCACATTAAACAGCTGCAGAACTAAAAAAATTTGTTCACTCCATGGAAAGGCGTTGTAAGTCCGTAATTAACGCTAAAGGTTACCCAGCTAACATGGTGAGAATTTTTGTATATCTCATTTTTTCTATGTGTTTCACTTTTCTTCTTTATAACTGCTGTTCTAATACAAAATCCTTCATAAAAGTTATTGCATTACATTCTTGATGAAATTATATTTCCATTGATATATAATTTTATGGTATTACTCTAAAAAAAGTGGTGTTGTGAGACATCAAACCTCAAAAATACACGATTTCCAAAAGGTTTCTACAATTCAATTTTGGCCACTACTGTAATTGTGCCCACCAAACCTAGCTGTTTCTCGGATGTTATCAGTAGTATGCAGTGTTGTATGCATCGCATACATTGCATGCCCTAAATGCGTGCAAAAATTTGTCGTATGAAAAAATTAAAGAATTAAACGAGGAAAATCTTTGTGCTGCAGTTTTTTATAGGAAAATTTAAATCATGTACGTGATTTCTGAAGAGTTTTATTTAAAACGAAATTCACGTATTTGTATGTATTTTTAGAAAAAAAAAAATCCAGTGGAATTTCTTTCAACGGTGGCTTTATATGAGATTTGCTGTCCAATACAAGATTTCAGAGGGATTTTTAATGATACAACTGAGAAATGTAAGGCTACTTTTTTTTAGCACGTCTTTTGTAAAACAAGTTAGAAAAATCATGCAATGCATTGATTATAAAATCGCTTTCCAACATACCAGAAATCATTACTCAAGTTATGAGGATAATGGCTGTGGAAAAATTATAGATCCTGTGCCCTGACGTTTGATCCCATTTTGATTATATTTAACAGAACCGGTTCAGTATACCTCCGAAATAACATGACAAAGTTTTGTCGCAATGGAAGCATTTTTACGTAAGTTATGATGCATAAAAGCTATGCAATAAATTCCGCTCCTGTGTCCTAACCTTTGACTCCATTTCGCCCATTTTCAATAGGATTTGTTCACAGGCAGGCCCCTACAACATACTAACATTTCATCCAAATCGAAGCATTTTTACGTAAGTTATGTCGCATAATAGCGATGGAAGTGATTCCCCTCCTATGTCCTGACCTTTCACCCCATTTCGCCCATTTTCAATAGGGTTGGTCCCCAGCTGGTGTCCTACCACATACCAAAATTTCATCGAAATAGAACCTTTTTTTACGTTAGTTATGACGCATAAGAGCAGTGGAACGGATCCCGCTCCTATGTCCTAACCTTTGACCCCATTTCGTTCACTTTCAATAGGGTTCCTTCCCAGGTGATCCCCTTCCACATAATAAAAGTTCATCGAAATCGAACCATTTTTACGCAAGTTGTGACGCATAAGGGCAATGGAATGGATCCCGCTCCTATGTCGTGACCTTTGAACCCATTTCGTCCATTTTCAATAGGGTTCGTCCCCAGTGGTCCCCTACCTCATACTAAAATTTCATCGAAATCGAACCATTTTTACGCGAGTTATCGTGCCGACAGACGGACGGGCGGACAAAGCTGGAGCATATACGCTTCTTCAACCTACGGTTGGAAAGAGTGAAAAAGATCGTGCTAATGTTGCCCTTTTGTCCGTCCGTCCGTCTGTACCCACGATATCTCTGCAACTATAAGTCCGATATGAAAAATTCATTTTGCATTGGGAAACTTGAAATATTCGAATAATGATCCTTCATTTCGTTTTTTTTTTTTTACGATGTACAATTTCGCCGCTAGAGGGCGTAAATGCAGATGATGTCAAATTCAAAAATACATTTTATTCCACATATTTGCTTCTAAACATCCGATTGAAAAAATTATTTTATCTCTCGATTCCATTTATGACGAAGAGTATTTTAGTTATAGTTACTTTTTTCAAATTACGCATAGATTTTCATCTAGGGGGCGTAAAAATAAATTACATTTTTCCCGATAATTCTTCTTCTAAAACTCCGATTGGAAAAACATTTTCTTCATCGGATACACCTACTGATGGAAAAATTTTGCATACATTTTCAAATTTTTGGTAAAGAATACTTTAGCCACCAGGGTGCGTAAGGGTTAATTTTTGCTTCTGATGTATTTCCCATAAATCTGAGCTTCTAAAATATCGATTGAAAAAATTCTTTCGTGGACTGATGCCACTCACATCGATAAACCTTTTCGGAATATTTTCTTCTTAAAATATTTCACAGTTTCTCCGCCAAGGGGCGTAGATATATATCTTATTTTCGTCAATATCTCTACTTCTAGGAGCCCGATTCGAAAAATTTCTTCTTTGTTGGATAGTGTTTTTAAGTGTGACATGTTTTTCATATAATTTCAAAATTTTCAAGTAATTCATAGACTTTCCGCTAGGGGGCGTAGAAGTAAATTGCGTTTACCTCTATATCTCTGCTTCTGAATCTCCGCTTTGAAAAATTCTTTTTGCACCGGATACAGCTCCTGATGGGAAATCGCACATAATTTCTAATTTTTGTAAAGCAAATGGTTTGGCCACCAGGTGGCGTAAGCCTTAATTTCCGCTTCTGAAGTATTTGCAGTAAAATATATGTTTCTAAGATTACAAAAAAGTCGTTTGTTGACCGATACTACTCATGTCGACAAACCTTTTAGGAACACTTTGTTTTTGAAATAATACATGGTTTCCACGCCAGGGGGTGTAGACGTATATCTTATTTTTGTCAATATATCAACTTCTAGGAGTCCGATTTGAAAAATTCCTTCTTTGTTGGGTAGTGTTTCCGATGCAAAATGTTTTTTCCTATAAATTCAAAATTTTCAAGTAAATCATAGACTTTCCGCTAGGGGGCACAAAGGTAAATATCGTTTTTTGAGTTATTTCTGTTTCTAAAACTCCGATTTGAAAATTTTTTCCTGTATCTCATACAAGACCTGATGGAAAATATTTTTCACATAATTTCTAATGTTTGGTAAAGAATGGTTTGGCCTCCAGGGGGCATAATTGTTAATTTCTTCTTCTGATGTATTTGTAGCAAAATCTGTGCTCCTGAAAACTCGACTAATTTTTTTTTTCTTGGACCGATTCCGCTCATATCGAAAAATCTTTTGAGAATACTTTCTTCCTAAATTAATGCATGGTGTTTTCACCAGAGGACGTAAATTCACATCTTATTTTTGTCGATAACTCTGTTTCTAAGAGTCTAATTTGAAAAATTATTTCTGTGTTGGAGAGCGTTTCCGGTGAGAAATGTTTCTCATATAAATTCATGTTTATCTTAACGCACAAGTCTGCAACCAGAGGGCGTAAGCTAACGATTCCATTTACAGCAATATCTGAGGGATCAAAAAGCCCTATTGAAAAACTTCTTTCTTCAGTCAGATACTTTTGTTTTCCATACCGGTTCCATTGACTTTGAATAGCTTTGATAAATTTAATTTGCGTCAGAACGGATTCAAAAGACGTGCTTATTACATCCAAAAATTCGGTGTCATCTTTCTTGTTGTATATGCCTTACCTTTTTGAAGCACAAAAATGCTGCAAGATAATTTAGTCAAACTGTAAAAGGAAAATAAGGAAATGATGATGTAAAATTTATAAGTCCTCTTTTTATTCCCACTTCCGATACAGCTACGTTAACTGCCGCTGAAAACTTGCGGAAAGGCGAAATAGCGTATTGCATCAACTAATAGAAAGCATAATTTCTTTTGACGGTGACTTTTTTTTAGATTTGCTGACCTGTGCATAATTTCAGAGAGATTTTTTCTGATACAGATGGAAAAATGTAGGGGGCTTTTTTTTGTACATTCCTTACCTTTCTGAAGGGCAAAAATGCCTCGAGGTAATTTAAGCAAACTGCAAATGGAAAGTAAGGAAATGGATGAAGTAAAATTAATAATTCTTTCGATTCCCTAAGCTTTTTCGATATGCGAATATGTAAGCAACGAAAAACCAACTTCAAACCGGTGTCGCTTAACTTCGTCGTTA
The DNA here is from genome assembly GCA_039090855.1 of Macrothele yani. Taxonomy (NCBI): domain Eukaryota; kingdom Metazoa; phylum Arthropoda; class Arachnida; order Araneae; family Macrothelidae; genus Macrothele; species Macrothele yani. The sequence goes on along the minus strand of CM076998.1, from coordinate 84,889,492 downwards.
GGTGTGCAGGAAAAACATGCGAACTTATTACATATTTCAACACTCCTATTTATCAAACAGACAGAATTTGTACTGTTTTAAAATTCCAAAAAAAAAAAAAATGTTTTGTTGGCCGCGTTTGTTATTTTGTAATGAATTTATCAAAAAGTGTTTACCTTTTCCTTTAGAAAAAAAATTGTGAAACTCAAAATATAGTCAAAATTCATGTGCTGTTAATTTTTCTTCCACTAAAGTGCACTTCAACATTATGTATTCCGCAACACCTCTCAACTCCCCACAGAGTAAAGCAGTTTCCAAGTCATAATCATCTCCCGTAACTATCCTATATTAGAAGCAGATGGGCTCAAAACATTACTGTACAAAAAGCATCGAGTTTCCCGAAAAGATCCTGAGTTTTCTCAGAATAAAAGCCATACCTGTCGCTTTGACTTCGCTAGGTTAGAAAGTGAAATAAGTGTTTAACACTCTTCCCCCTGGATTAAGCAGTAAATTGATCTGCAAATAGTTCAAAGCTTTACACGAAATTGGTTTGGATAAATGCTTTAGGGAACTAATACGTTGTCCGTATAAAAATTATTAACGCAGTGTACGCAAAGACAAGACAAGTTATTTAAACTTTTTGAAATAACAATTGCTAGAGTTCTATTAAAGATTTTGATGTCAAAGCCTTATATTTTACTACAAAGTAACGGAAGAATTAAACAGGTTAGTAAAATCATACAGTGCATTGGTTATGATACGCTTTCCAACATACCGGAAATCATTACTCAAGTTATTACTCAAGTTATGAGGATAATGACTGTAGAACAAATCTCTCTCTTGTGTCCTGACCTGTGACCTCATTTCCATGATATTCAACAGAACCGCTAAAGGATACGTACGGAACAACATGTTAAAGTTTTGTCTCAATCGAAGCACTTTTACGTAAGTTATAACGCATAAAGGCGATGGAATGGATCACGATCCTATGTCCTGACCTTTGACCCCACTTAACCCATTTCCAATAGGGTTCGTTCCAAGGTGGTCCCCTACCACATACAAAAATTTCATTGAAATCAAACTATATTTGTGCAAGTTATGACGCATAAGGGCAATGGAATGCATCCTGCTCCTATGTCCTGACCTTTAACCCCACTTCACCCATTTTCAATAGGGTTCATCACTAGGTTGTCCCCTACGACATATTAACATTTCATCGAAATTGAACCATATTTACACAAGTTATGACGCATAGGGGCAATGGAATGCATCCCGGTCCTATGTCCTGACCTTTTACCCAGCTTAACCCATTTTCAATAGGGTTCGTCCTCAGTTTGTCCCCTACTACATACTGACATTTCATTGAAAGAGAACTTTATTTACGCAAGTTATGAGGCATAAGAGCAATGGAATTGATCCCGCTCCTATGTCGTGACTTTTAACCCCATTTCCTCCATTTTCAATAGGGTTCGTCCCCAGATAGTTCCCTACCACATACTAAAATTTTATCAAAATCGAACCATTTTTACGCGAGTTATGGGGCGGACAGACGGACGGACAAAGCTGGAGCATATACGCTTGTTCAACCTACGGTTCGAAAGCGTAAAAAATACCAGAATGGAATTACCCTGCAAATGAGGGTTTGTTTTTACATAACGTTCAGGGCACGCAGAGTTTTACAAAATCTACCATAAAGTTGCCGTTGTTTCGTTGTGACGTGCCTGCACCGCAGGACGCACATGAGATGAAGGCAGATGCAGTGAGAGCACATGTCCGCGCAGCTCAGTTGAGAGAGCGACTTGCTCCGGAATGAGGGGACCCGGGTCCGGCGCGGACAAACTTGTTCGTCATATTGACGCATGAACAGGGACTCGAACCTTGAACCGTTAGGTTTCTCGCAATGATGTGATGTTCTTTCCACACGGCGAGACAGGAGAACAGAGAATCCCTTCTTCAGTGCTTCGAAAAAATAAAGCAGTATGATGATACGTTCCACACACCAAATTGTCTGGGATTTCTCGAAAATGCGCGTTCTTCATGGTATGACTGCCTACAGCGACACAGGGTCCCGGCTTACCCGTGGGCCATGACCCTGGCCCTCTTTCGTGTACGTTCCTGCACCGCAGGTCGCACATGAGCTAAAGGCAGATAGCAGTGAGAGCATAAGTCCACGTATCTCAGTTGGGAGAGCGCCTTACTCCGGAGCGAGGACAATTTGTTCGTTATAACGTTATTTTTGTTCCTACTGAACGAGAATGTTTATTAACACAGTACATTCAATGTAACCAAATCCAAAACATCAGATTAGAGAGCAGATTTTATTACCAGAATTGTATGTACCTCTGTCTCGGATACAGGAAACTAAAGCGAAATTTGAACTTCTGTGCTCAATATACGGCCCTCGAAGTTCAACATGTGGATCTGCTTCTCGTGCATTTGCTGTCATGTTCAGCTGATATTTCTACTGAAACACAAATCGGTACAACGAAGAGAAGGGTTTTCCTTGCTCGTGTTCACAAAGCCAAGACAACGTTTTCTCTTAGTCATGATCAATTGTACAGTTTCACTTCTGAAAATTGCTATTTTGGTATGTTTAGCTAAATAAATAAATAAATAAAGCGACTGACTTCTCCTCAGTGATGCAGCACAAATATTCACGAAATTCAGGGCCGTAGCTAACGGGAGGGCAGCGAGGGCGGTCGCCCTCCCGTAATGGTCATCCCAGGGGCGCAAATTCATGCTCTGGGGGATGTAAAAAATAGAAATTGTAACTAAAAAAGAAAGTTACACCCCTCAGTATTTTCTTTTTAAGGACTTTGGTTAATCTTATACAGTATTCCATGCAGTTAACTAGGGTACAGAGTAGCATTCACTATGAGGTGCGAACATGTCATAACCGTGAAGGGAATTTTTCAAACCAGTGAATGGAGGCATAGAAAAACGATATGTTGATGTGCCCAACCTTCGTGACCTTTAAGAACATGTCATTGGGATGAAGAGCTAATTAATCATTTGTGCTCTGTCGCAGAAAGTTCTCTAAGCGTTTAACCTTGAACGGAATTTTTCCAAGCCCTACCCCTAAAGCTTTTTCCTAATATTACGCTCACTGTCCGATATTCATTCGTTTTGCGCAGGTTTGTTTTTCGTTGTGCTGGTTTGTTTTTCGTGGAGTGTTTGTCGGAGTTCACATAACGTTTACGCTTTATTTGTATTTACAGCCTGTAGTTCTTGGGTATTTACCTAGTTTTTACATTTTTAATAAAACTATGTCAAAACCCAGAAGTGCGATTTTTGGATGAACATAATACTGTCACACAAAACCGGTGTGTGAGAAGTTAAAAACTACGTATTATTTGAGTAGAACTCGAAGGGGCGTAAATTTGAATCACAGGATATAATTTTGAACTCGAAGAGGCATAATTGTGAACTAGGAGGAGCTTAATTTTGTGCTTGAAGGTGTGAAATTTAAAGCATCGCTCTCCCAGATAAGAAAAGCTTGCTATGATTCTGATGAATTTTCTTCTTTGTGTTGCAAAATGATTTAAGAGCTATTATGAAAGGGAATAATTAGAATGCGCAAGTGTACTCAACATGATATTAAATGCACCAGTGGAAAAGTACTTTCACAGTTCAGTCAGTATTTTTTTAAACATGTTTTATTGCAGCATATTCAAGATTCAGTGTTTCTAGGAGGCTGTTTTTTTATGTGGTAATTGCAGCAAATAAATAAATAAAGGTATCAAGAGCATTTTTCAGAATGTTCTCGAAGCCAAGACAACTGAGCTTTAACAACAAACCCGGATAAAATCAGTTTCTTCCTTTCTGTGAGATCTGGCAATTAGAAAGTGAATAAAAAAAATGTGAGAAATAGGAAATGTCAGCAGAGAGAGCATATTTGAAGTTTTTTTTTACAAATAGGTTGATATCTAATTCCAGTATTCCAATTTACCGCCACTGATTTTCCTTTAACGCCTTTCTCGAAGCAATCAGACATCGGAAAACGGTTTAGCTTTTTAGATATTTAATTTATCGCAGATATTCGACTGACGATGAAATGCAATAACTCTCCAGCGGAGGCGGAAGACGGATTTAATCATCTACCGCTATAGGCTACAAAAGATTTCGACAGAGTGATCACTCTTTTTCCCCTCTCTCTCTCTCTCTCTCTTTTTAGTGATTTCTTCGAGTCACCGATACCCCCAGAGGGGCCAACAGTGCAAACTACCAGAAAATATCCACCGGAATTCCGCAAATGCTTTTTCCTGTTTTCTCGCTTTCTCCGGGGCTTTCTTATTCTCTGGTTAACCTGAACGTCCGACTATTTCCTATGTTTCCCGCGGACTTCCCACCTCCCTTGAAGAATCCTTTTGTGAGTCTTTTTTCTCCTCTCCTGATATGCTATTTCACGTTCTTTTTCCTCATTTTTAAAGGTGTATGTGCAGAGGGGGAAAATGGAAGAGATTGGTTGAGGTTGGAATAAAGCGCTTTTGGAGACAATGCAGGTAAGAATGTTCAAGTTGTGGAATGAAACGCTAACTGACGCAACCTTCAGAAGAAGATCCGAAAGGAAAAGACTCAGAGAAGATTTCAAAAAGACGTCAAATGCACTGAATCATCGCTACGAGTAGAAAAAGAAAGAAAAACGTCAGAAAGACGCGAGTTTTAGTTTTAGTGTCCATAAAGTTGAACTAAAAGTTTCTTCAATATCTTATTTTTTTTTCCTCCTTTCTATTTCATTTTCGAAAGCGTATGTTGGTTTAAGAAAGGATTCGCAGGATTACTGACCAGAATCATAAAATGTTATAGCTGAAAAGTAAGCGTTATTGAAATGCGCTGAGAAACAAACTTCTGTTATCCTTAATGCTGCAGAAATTGTTAGTCTTTTTTACAGATGACAAGTTTACCCTGTATCATGGTCATACAAACCAATTCTACTACTATCCCTCATTGGGAGCAGGGTTCAGGTCGTCTTTTTAATAATTTGAAAATTTATATTATTTAATCGAATTGATTTACATTTTTGTACAATAATATGCACATTATGTCGCAGAACAAAAAAAAAAAAAAAAAAAAAAAGAAGACGGGAGGATTGGGGGATTGGCGGAACCAAACCAGGCCCGGAATTTGAGTCTGGGGTTCGCCTTAGAAACGGATCTAGGAAAACTCGCACACCGGGAAATTCGCACACGGAAAAACTCGTACACCTTCTCAAGTAAGGTTTCAAAATCGCTTTATTCTAATTTATCATAAGAAAACATAAGAGGGAGACGTACAGTATTGGGCATCTCACTGGGAAATAATACAAAACTGTTAAAAACATGATGGTATATACACTGCAATGACAATGGGGATGAATAACAAAATGCTGCAAGCAAAGCTTATTGAATAAAAAAATTGCAGAAGTGACAAAGAGAAACACATCGTGTCACATGACATTGGCTGGGCATGATTTACAGGATAACACAGGCGAAACAATAGTACACAATTAGAAAAAGAACAGCACAAACACCGCCGTGAAGGTAAAACATTACATACATGAGATAAAAACACAGCGTGCACAATTGTGCAAGTTATTTAACGAGGGCACCAAAGCAACATAATACAGGCGGGGTGAAAGTAAGTAATGTACACGAGTAAGCATGAAAATACACTGAGATGGCATTAGCATTCACAATTCAACGGTAGTGTGGATTGCACGAGTCGTAGAGTGGAGGAGGGCCACCAGGGTGCCACGGAACTCAGCAAAGGAGGTGTAGAATGTCCTAGGGTTCTGATAGGTGTAGCAGTCCAGAATCAATCGCAAACCATGGAGCGGCCGGCGCCCAGGTAGCATAGAAGGTGGCTTCTCGAGGACTGGAAGAAGCCGACTGGTACTCCAGGCGGAGTCGAGAAAGCAATCGATCTTGAAAATGGCACAAAAGTGCTGCGCTGGCCTGGTGTAAAGAGACCGGCGAGGAAATGCTGCGGAGTTGTTGAAGGTATACGTAAATAACGTGTTTAACCAGCACGAAAAGATAGGCACATACTGAAGGAAGAGTTGTAGGTGGATGAGCCCGCAGAAGAAGATGTCTGTAGGCAGTGAACGGAAGATCTTGAGAACAAGAGCGACTGGCAATCCGGAAAGCCTGGTGGAGGAGAGGCATCAGGATTGGACAGTAAAGGTAGACGTGAGAAACGTCTGCCTCCTGTGCGCAGAAGGAGCAGAGAGGGGAGGAGAGAAGGGACATGCGAAAGAGAAAATACGGAACAGGTAGGCGATTATGCAAAAAGAGCCAGTGGGTATTAATTTCAAGAGGGGCAGATAAGGGTGAGCGGGCAGCGGCCCAGACAAGAGGAAGAGAAGCAGGGGGAACCTCCAGAATAGAAAGCGGTGAAGGGGTGGCAAGGTGCACTAGAAAACGATAAAGAGATTTAGAGGAGAGAGAGGAGAGAGGAAGAACCGAGTTTGTGAGGGTCTGTACACAAATTGCGTTTCCTCACGAGATCTTGTCAAAGTGTACGAGTTTTCCTCGCTGAACAAAACGAAATGTACCAGTTTTCCTAAGAATCTCAATGGGTACGTAAGATCAAAATGACATAAGGTTTATGTAGAACCTTTGTGACGCCCTAAACCTTGAGTTATGATTTTAATATTTCCCATGTGATAACAAGCAATAAAGACTAATTAGCAGGGACTCAACGAATCAATTTTCAAGTTCTGATCTTTTCAGAAGATTTTAAATTACAACCTTGAAATTCCGTATTTCTAAATATCTTATAAAACCTAATAATAGGCACCCAACAGATTATTTCTCACTAATTTACGAGCCGCCTAGGCAGCGGGCTTTTTTTAGAAGATATTAAGTTACAACCTAGATATTTCGTATTGTAAACATTTTACGAAAGCTAGTAAAAGGCACTGAACGAATTATTCCTCAGCTCTTTTCGAGCCACCTAAGCCGCGGGCCTTTTTAGAAGATTTACAAATACGGAATATCTAGGTTGTGATTTAAAATCTTCTGAAAAGATCAGCAACTGAAGATCGACTCGTTGAGCCCCTGCTAATTAGCCTTTATTGCTTGTTATCCAATGGGAAATATTAAAATTATAACTCAAGGTTTAGGGAGTCACAAAGGTTCTACAAAAACCTTGTGTCATTTTGATCTTACGTACTCATTGAGATCCTTAGGAAAACTGGTACATTTCGTTTTGTCCAGCTAAAAAAACTGGTACACTTTGACAAGATCTCGGAACGAAACGCAATTTGTGTACAGCTACTTACTTGAGAAGGTCTGCGAGTTTTCCGGTGTGCGAGTTTTCCCGGTGTGCGAGTTTTCCGCCACCCCTTAGAAACACACGAACTTACAATGGAACACCTCATAATTTCTCTCGTAAAAAAATCTGTAAAAGAGAAAAACTAAAATACGTTTTGCACTGCGTTTCATAATGATACGACCACCCACCATTTGAAGAAAGTACTGCATAAAATAATGTTAATTGAGAAACAGAAAAATGTATTGCTATGGAATAAATTCGAAAGCCTGCAGGAGTAACACGGAGGAGACTGGCGCGAGACAGACCGTTGTGGAAGGAACTTAGGGAGACCTTCATCCAGCAGTGGATTGATAATGGTTGATGGTATGATGATGATAACATATATACATATATTCTTTAACCCACCTTCGTTTCGCTCGAGACGTAGTCGTTTTTGCAATAAAGAAGTGGGATTAAAAATGAACTTTCGGAAAACAAAATTAATGTACAAAACTTTTACTAGTGAGGATTTAGCATTTGATGGGGGAAATTTAAAGGTAACCGATACCTCCAATCTATTTTAAGCAAGAGATATCAAGAGAGAAGTTTTATTATTATTATTATTATTATTTGAGCAACTGGATGGGCTATTAGGAGTCACCCTTTCTTAATTTGAGGACATTGGTCTCAGAGAAGGAAGAGAATCAGAGCCGTAAGACAAACATGCATGTCACGCTTCATCTGGGACTCCAACCCGAGCCCACTTGAACGAATAGTAAGAAGTCAGAGCTCATACCACTGAGCCACTGGGACGGCTTACTGTAACCAGCAGGCTCCCTAATTGTGGACTTTATGCTGCTGGGTGTCATTATGTGTAATTAGCACGCATGTCCCCCTTAAGATAGTATAACGATCACGTCGACTGGACATTGGAATAGTGCCATAATTGCTTGTTCATGGATAAGTCACGTTTCTCCCCGGATGTTTCCTTCCGATTCGGGATTTGATGACCACTATGAGTAACTCTAAGAACTAAAAGCAGTCGACAGTCCCTAATTTGGAACCACTGGTTCACGGGAAATGAAAGAGCTAGCGCTGCTGTTGAACGAATAGGCCTCACATGCCTCTTCCGTGACTCACATTGGGGACGCACGGACGACAAGCCATAAACCACTACCTCTAACTAACCGGGCAGCCGATATGAGTATTGTGTTGTAAAATACCGCATGAAGTCGTATGCGCGGTGATAGAGCGAATGTTTGGATTAACATTTCACTGGAGTTCCTTATCGATGTTCATGTATTTCATAAAGATTCTGTGATTCGTGCAAAATGGGATAAAACAGCCATCCATTCCTAATTTAGGACCACTGGTTCCAGGGAAAGAGGAAAAACAGTGCTGTAAGCCATACGCAACACCCATGCCTCACGGGATTCGAACCCGAACCACATCTCGGACGAATGGTTGCAAGCCAGCGCTTATAAAATTGCCCCACCCGAGGCGGCTCAAGCGAGGGTTACTTTAATGAGGATTTTCATGGGCGCGTAAAACTTGATTGAAGACATTTTGAAAGAATACAGTTTTCAAGAGCAATTTACCATTATGTCAAGAAAAGTGTTTCATCAATGTATCCCTCCAGTTCTTATTTATGGTGCAGAGACAAAGACCTCAACTGTAAAAGACATACAGAGGCTGCAGACAACTGAAAGAAGGAGCTTTTTTGGATTTGAAGCTGAAAAGGAGCTTTTTTGGTGTAATGACGAAAAATAAGAAGCGAAACTCGTGGATCAGGAAAATGACGAGTGGAAGGCATCATGATTAAAGGTATAATTCCTGAAATGGCAACGAGCTGGACATATTGCTAGAAGAACTGACCACAAATGGACAACTGAAATGTTAGATTGGATACCCAGGGACAGAAAAAGACCCAGAATTAGACCAAGAGGGAAATGGGTTGGTGAAATTCGAAAATATACGAGAGCAACGTGAAAGAAACTGGCTCAAGACAGTTGTGGGGGAAATTTGGGGAGACCTTCATCCAGCATTGGATTGACGATGGTTGACGATGTTGATGACAGATATATGTTTTACGGAATATATATGTTTTAAGGATGACAGATATATGTTTTAAGGAAGATTTCGTACATTATAGTAACTCTTTCGAAACCGAAATGCGGAACGTCATGAAGTTTCGCAACCACGTGAAGAAAGTAACACGTTTATGAAATGAGCTGGAATTCTGCGCATATTGGTTAACTTAATTAATTTATTGGGGTAAACAAATATGGAAAAATTAGTTCTGGTGTAATTGCTATTAATATGGCATTTATTGTATCCGCACATAACGCAAGAACGCACAAAACATAATTCCTTAACGAAAATGTGTGTTCCATGTTTACGCATATTTTTGAAGGCAGAATATTACAGTTTTCTTTTGTTCTTACAGTCTTTTTTGTTCTGTCAGCTGTTCTCAAAAGCCTGGAACGCTCACCACCTGCGCGGCAGACAGTATGGTGGCATTCGGCAGATGGTTGCAGACCCCTTTCCGTTTTCCGCCCCTATTCCTAGCACAGTCTGTCCCCAGGTCAACCGAGGCAGCTGCACAGTAGCCCGTGTGCTAGAGGTGGCTGGAGTAGACGTAGGACGAAACGCTTTCGCCACAATTTCAACCCCCATTGTTTAAAAAAGCGGTTACGGTTAGAGGAGTGCATCTGTTGGCACGTGCCGTGCGTACGTCGCATATTCCTCACACCTGGTGGCTTGAGAAGCGTGCCCAACTTCGGAAAGGTCATGCTTGAGCTGCCGGCACCGCCGCCATATTTGGAAACAGCCGCCGGTCGGAGAGGAAGAAATTTAGGCGTCCCAATGTTGTCGGACAATCTTTTTATTTATTTATTTTTTATTTCGATGTAACATGGGAGAGTACCATTTCCAAGAAGAGAGTTATTAGTTATTCATGTCGCGTATTTCTCCAAATGTGATCGGATTAACATGACTATGCAAGACCGTCCGTTGTTTTTCTATCCACGCATCTCTTGTCATCAAATCTACCGTTTTCTTCCTGTAATGGGCAATACACATTCGTGTTGCAAAATAATGCTTTTGTTTTTGTTTTTATTTTCTCTTTCTCCACCTATCGATAAGGAAACGATACAAGTACTTTTTTTTTTTTGTTATCAAGACATATAAGTACAACGCTCCAGTTTACAGGCCGGTTGCATTACAGGACGGTTTAATATATAGTATATATTGGTTGTTTCTTAATATGTGCCTATTTTGACTTTCGAAGTAAAGAGATTTAAGCTTTCAAAGTGTGGATTCGAAAATCTGGCCATCCTGCAATTTTAACCACCACAAAGTTGTTCCGCATAAATAAATATCTTATATTCATTTATGCGGAACAACTTTATGGCGGTCAAATCCACTTGGGTAATTCTATGTACACAAATATCTTCATTATCGTTAGGAAATTAAAATATTTTTAAGAGTTTAAGGCCAAAAGACAAAGCGGAAAACTAGCCTCCAGGAAAACTGGCCATAAAAATGTTCGGGGCCGTGCGAAAAGCGTACTTTTGGATTTCTCCGCATCCACTTTCCCATAGGTCGGTTTTATGATATCGAGGGAGTTACTGTGATTCTGTAGTTTTAAATTTCATAAGCAAAATTACATCTTTATTGGGAGAACATTTTTATGAAAATTCCTACAGTACAATTTGCTATTTTGAAGACGAACTTATTAGTGAGAGATGGGCTTGTTTTCACATGGCACTTCGGGAAAAATTCCAGCAATATTATCTTTTATTATAATTTGGGGGTTTAACGACCACCATGAGTAACTCAATAGACAGTCGTCTGTCTCTAATTTAGGGCCACTGGTTCCAGGGAAGGGAGACAGCCAACGCCGAAAGATAAACACAACATCCATGCCTCACTGGGATTTGAACCAGAACTCATCTTGGACGAATGGTCAGAAGCCAGCACTTAGACCAATGCGCCACCGCACCGACCAACCAATATGGAGCGTGAATTCAGTTACTGTAGAAGTTTTAACGTTGTCTCACCAAGGTGGCAACTAATGTGTCTACGTGCGTGTGTAACAAATCGATGCGCGAATATTCAATGAATTCTAAGCTCAGGGCTATAGATGACAATCGATTGTAAGCTCAGGGCCATGTGACAATCGATTGAGGAAGAAGATTCGCACAGTGGTGTGGTTCTCATGTCAAAAGTCATCCAAATCAAACCCAGGAGAGAGGCATTGAAGTTTATTTGTGGATTTGAAGCTGAACATCCACCTTTGAGTGGCTGGTGTAGTTCAAATACACTATATCGTTTTCCGAATATTTTACGTCCCTTTCTGGTAGGAAATGGTAAATCAACATCTGTCGAAAGTGAGCAAAACTCATTAGACCACGTATAGCTTACTTGGACAATCCAAATCGGCCATCATTTCATACTTCTTCAGGAGCGGAAGCGTCTCTCAGATCGAAATAGGTCAAAAAGCAATAAGCCGTCCTAGTGACGCAGTGGTCTAAGCGATGGCCTCTGATCATTCGTCCGAAAGGGGTCCGGGTTCGAATCCCGGTGAGGCATGGATGTTGTGTTTGTCTTATGTCACTGACACTTTCCCTTCCCTGGAACCAGTGACCCTAATTTAGGGACGGGCGACTGCGTATAGCCCATTGAGTTGCTCACGGTGATCGTTAAACCTACAATAAGCAAAGAAAATGGATCTTACTTTTGGTAGACTAGGTTTCTTTTGTCAAAATACAGTAGGAAAGAGGAAGACAAAAGAGAGAAGTAAGACTTTATAGCCCCATCGGTGGCGTAGTGTTCTAAGAGCTGGCTTCTGACCACACGTTCGAGATGGGTTCGGGTTCGAATCCCGGCAAGGCATGGATGTTGCGTTTGTCTCACAGCACTGGCTCTCTCCCTTTCCTACAACCAGTGGCCCTAAATTAGAGACGGGTGACTGCTTATAGCCCATCGAGTTGCTCACGGCGGTCGTTAAATCCCGAACAAAAAAAAATCACAACGTTTAATAGAACATAAACCCGCTTTATCCAAAAAATAAATGGACCAAATTGTTAAATTCCAAAATGCGGACAGCAGCTAAAAAATAATCATTATTTCCTCTGGAATGGCCGCTTTCCAAGGAAATAAGCTTGAAGCGTTCTAAATGTGGCCACTAAAACCTTTCAAATTAAAGTCAAAGCCCTTGTATTTGGATTTCTTAATTTAAAATAAGATATTCACGCTTGAATCATACTACGACCGGTAATTCCTCTTCCATTTGTTCGTCCGTGGTTTCATAACGCATGATTGCCACTTGCTTCAAAAGGAACTTCTGCTTGCGTTTGTTCCACTTTTTTAAAGTTACCCATTTGTTATTAATCGGCTTACTGGGGATTTACTCCCCGATGTTTACGGAAATACGGCATTTAATATTTTCTCCTCTGGCATAAAATTTACACAATTCTGAACTGTCAATTTATTTCTGCGCGTATTTGTGGCTATTTAAACAGGAAAACTGTGCGTGTGGGCTAACTTCATAGTTGTGCATATATAAGCGTGTGCTCGAGTGTAAATTCTGCGGAAGACATTCACGCTTGAATCTCGTACTAGCTAAACGGGAAAATCTGCTAGTCACTCGTAATTGGAATTAGAGGGAGATGTGGGATTACGGTATAAGTGACAACATAAAAAGATATTATTTCATATCATGTAGTCTTTTATGCGATCGCCTTATTCTGCCGAAAATTGCATTCTAAATCATCCAGAATTTTTGAAATAACATATAATAAATGTATTAGTTTTTGTACATGCTTTATAATTTATTAATTCATTAAAGATCAGACTTTCTGTTACATAAAATAAGCTATTCAAAGCCAAGGATTTACGGATTGCAAAAAAAAGATTTATTCTGAAAAGGACATACTATCCAAGGCCGTAGATTAGGTCTCAGAACCAGGATATGGGCCTCAAGAGTCATCTGAGGGGTGGGATTCAGGATCATTCTGGTACAAACTGCATTTTCCCACGAATACAAACGCTAGTTTTGGTTTGTTTTTAATCTGCTGTTGTTAATTTACTTCATTAGCCAACTGTTGTGCCAAAAAGTAAAAACAATGAGATGAAATACAAAACATGAAAAAAACAGGGGGAGGAAGAAAATAGAACTCTGTTGAAACAGAAAAAATAAATGACATTCTTTGAACTTTTCTTGATGGTGGTTGAGCTGCACGATCCTAATAGCTGGAGTCGAAAAAACTTCATAATAGCGTGATGTGATTTTTTTTTCTCTCTTCCGTAAATTCACGCAATGTCGTCGGGGATTTACTGATGTCATACTTAAACTTTTCCTATTCCTCTTCTTCGGTTCCTTGTTTTTCTCAATCTTTAATCGCGTATTCCCCTTAGTTGGAGTTCGGTGGTAGCCACTTCTTACGGTGGTCTATACTCATACGCGCTTTCCATCTCAAAATCCATGAAAACCATAACCCTCCAAAAAAAAAAAAAAAAAAAACTCTTTTTTCCAGCACAAGCATCGTGACACCATTCCTACTGGACGAGAAACAATGAACGAGAAGATGTTGATAGCTCTTTCACTTTCGCGCACGCGCAAGAATTTCCCTTTAGCACTATTTTCCAACAGGTGGGGATACTATTAGTTAAGGCAATGAACTACCTAAAAGATTCTAACAGCAGATAAGCATCTCATAGTCACTTACCAAATGACGAATTTAGCCTTCTGCGCAGCCTTCGTCACGCTTTGTTTCTTTTCTTTCTATCTTTCTTTTTTCCTTTTTTTTTCTTTTTTTGCAATGTTCACTTTACGTTTTTGTGAAAACGAAAAGAAATAAAAAAAAATGACGTCATTTCTCTCTTCCCTGGCCCAAAAAGTAACTTTTCTGTAGTTATTCATCGTTTGTGCTGAATCATTCATTTTTTCTTGTTTTTAAAAGAATGCAATGCATGATAAAATAAGGAAACGCATTTATGCTTATAATGAAATAAAAGTCTTTTTCATAAACCAACGGAAATAAAAGTTCAAAGTATTTACAACAGCATGTTTTTTCAATGAGGGGCAGGGGAGGCTGAGCCTCCTCTAGCTCCTTGCTAACTACGGTCGTGTACTATCATTTTTCCTTTTCTTGCCGCTGAAGTCCAATCAACAGAATACGTCTTAATGCGCTCTTTTCCTAAGACATTGTATCTGATATTTTCAGAAGGCTTATCCACAGAAATTCAGTGCGTGCAACTCTGTGCATACTGTCTCACACTAATGTCCTCAACTTTTCATGAGAGACTGGTTGATAACATTGACATAGTTTCCCAGACTAATTCCTGTAAAAACAGGTAAACTTCCAAACGGAGGTTCCATTATGGAATTCAATTTCAGTGGGCGTTTTCGTATACAAAAACCCACTGCTGCATTAGGAAAGTTATCGACTCAAAAATCCGCCAGATTTTCCTTCTTGATGTATTTAATCCTGCAGCTCAGTTGTTAAGTTTCATTCTAACTTCCATTTAAGTTAAAACTGAACGCTGGACTAATAGCGTCCACTGTATATATGCAGCTCGCTAAAAAGTTATCCCCATAACTTGCGTATACACTATATTACCAAAAGTATTCGGACACCACAATCAGTGGTCCAAGCGCAGTGGTCTGAGCGCTGGCTTATGCCCATTCGTTCGTGAAGGGTCTGGGTTCAAATCCCGGTGAGGCATGGATGTTATGTTCGTCTTACTGCACTAACTCTCTTCTTTCCCTGGAACCAGTGACCCTAAATTAAGGACGGGCGACTGCTTATAGCCTATTGAGTTGGTCACGGTGGTCTTTAAACCTTCAATCAAAGAAAAGAAAGGAAAAAACATTGGTTTTGTACAAATGGATTTATTATCGCTATTAGTAGCTAGTTGGTCCTCCTTTTGCTTGTATTTTTCTTTTTATTGGAGGTTTAACCCTTTAACGAACATAACGCCCAAAACGCCCGTACATACAAACTGCCATAACCACCCGAAACACGTAAAGTAAGTCGGATTTCCTACCTTTACCTGTTTTTCAATTTTGAACGACTTATGAAGGATCAGCAGGAGTCACCCTCAGTCGTTATTGTTGTTATTAAACTAAGAAATAACCCAACAGACAGTGTTGGGCGTTATGGTATTTAAAGTTATACAAGATTTTGGGATCATGGTCGTTAAGGGTTAACGACCACCATGAGCAACCTATTGGGCTATAAGCAGTCGTTTGTCCCTAATTTAGGGCCACTGGTTCCAGGGAAGGGAGAAAGCCAGCGCCCTAAGACGAACCGCAACATCCATGCGTCACCGGGATTCGAACCGGGTCTCATCTCGGACGAATGATCAGCAGCCATCGCTTAGACCACTGAGCAACCAGGGCGGCTTTGCTTGTATGATAGCGACAACAGATCGAGGCATACTGTCAACCAATTTCTGGTATGTCTTGACAGGAATGACTCGCCATTGGTCCGGTAAAGCTGCTGGCAGAGTGGAGGACCAAGACGGTTGTTGTGTCCGTCCTTCCAGTTCATCCCATGGGATTAAGATCAAGACTCCAAGCAGGCCAGTCTAACAATTCCACCTCATTTTTCAAGAAACCCATCCTGACCGTTGTAGATCGTGTTAGAAGAGACAACGGTCATTTTCATAACTCTACCATATTGTTGGTAGTGCAGAATTATACAGAAAGTCGTGGGACAATTCAGAGTTCATGGTTTTTGGTGTAATAACCAACGGGCTGAGTCTCATCCACGAAAAACAAGTCCAGACCACGTGGAGCCTCCGCCAAACTTAACAGTTGGAAGAACACAGTCCGATGAAAACCGTTCGCTTGGCTGTCGCGAAATCCAAACACGCCCATAAGATTGGAAGAGTGAAAAGCGTAACTCATCGCTTCAAAGAACAATTTTCCAGTCGCTTACAGTCCAGAAACGACGAGAGACACGTCATTTCAAACGGCACTTCGCATTCACGGTAATGATACGTGGCTTGTGTAGCGCTGCTCTACCATAATAATCCATAATGTGCAACTCTCTGCGGATAGTTTTGATACTAACTGAGAAATTACCAGCGTTTCTTACTTCAGCAGCAATGGAAACGGCAGAGAAAGAGCGGGATTTCTTAACATTTTTTATCATGGCGCTTCTGTCACGTTCCGTCAGTAGCGGCCTTCCTGACCGTTTTTTGCTGTAGTTGCACCATCCTGCTTCTACCTCTTCATGATTTGCAGTCGATTTTGGTATGTTTAGTTTAACTGCAATACTCCGTATGGGAAAGTTACTCAAATGACATTCTATGACACCAGCCCACACTGGAACTCGGAAAGTTAACGTTCACGTGGCACGTCCGTTTCAAAGTTACTGATAACACGACAGAACATCTCAACTTTATTTACGTACCTCCCCACTCACAACGCAGCTTCCTACGTAACCGGTCTTTGCGCTAATGCAAATATTTGGCAGTGTCCGAATAGTTTTGATAATGTATCTTAATATATAATCTGCTAGAGCCCTCCTCCTCCTTAGTGCCACTTTTTAAGTCATCATAGCAACAACCGAGAAACAAGTGTTTGTGATGTCACGATTAGCTTTTCGTGTAGGTAACGTCATCACCTACACGCGCACAGTCCACGCGTGTACCAATTTGTTTTGTTGTCATAGCAACAAAGAACGCGGCTGCTGGTGTGACGTCATCTAATCTAATCCAAATCTTTCTCACATGACGTCAGAGATGCGTAACGTCACATAGTCAGCTCTAGAGATAGGAAAACTTTTTTTTTTTTTTTGGTTGGAGGCTTAACGACCACCGCGAGCAACTCAGTGGGCTATAAGCAGTCGCCCGTCCCTAATTTAGGGTGACGGGTTCCAGGGAAGAGAGAAAGCCAGTACCGTAAGACAAGCACAACATCCAGGCCTCACGGGATTCGAACCCGGACCCCTTTCGGACGAATGATTAGAGGCTATCGCTTAGACCACAAAAAAACTACAAAAACTTTGCATCAGGAATTTTGGTTTAATATCTGAACCGGTTTTTTGCCATCTGTTTGCGGGAACGTCAAGAGTACGACGATCTGACGTCAAGATAAAAATAGTTCACGAAAAAGAACAGGGGAAACTGATACAGGGTTCACAGTCAGTGTTTACGAAAAATGTTGTGTACAAGGAAGTGTTGACTTATAGGGACTAAAGGTTTTACAAAACATATAACAAAGAGACCGCCCGTCGTATCAAATTCCATAACCGACTGCTCTGGAAATTTTCAGAAAGCTGTGAGCCAACGTCGCCATCTATTGACGTGGAACTCAAAATCTCAATAAAGAAATGTGAATAATTTCTGTATCATAAACGTTATTTTTCCCAGTCATTACTGACGGGCTTTCATCTAGTATACTATATTTCTGGGTTTTTTGCAACATATACCCTTCTGCCCGGAACATTTAATGCTTCTGGAAACGCAGTGCCGCTGATAAAAACAGCATGTCCTTGCTTGTTCTATTAGTAATGAACGGAATTGCTATTAAACAGTAGCGTCTGTACACCTTTCCGACAATTTTTACTTTGGTAAATATCGCGGGAGACTTTGAGATATTAAATGTCTAGAGAACAGATGCTTTCTTATTTCTGTTTCCTATAATAATACTCCATGAAATTGTCTTTCAGTTTCTCATTCTTGACAAACGAAATTTTTGGGTAAAAATAATTTTTAAGAAGGGATCCTTTACATCTTGGTAAAGTACCTGAGCTATACATTTCGAAATTCTTGTACGTTTCAATAATTGAGCGAAGCGAGGCCGAAGGCCGAGCGGAGCTCTCTTTACAAGACTCGAGACAATTAGTTGTTCGGGCATAGGTACGAGATGACACATCTGTTCACCGCGATTTTTTGCATGCGATTGGATATCATCCATGGTCAGGTTTCGACGCGTTCCAATTCCTGAAATTTCGTATCATTGAGGAATAATCGTCCAAAAACTTGCATTTTTAGGGATTTTTTCGGGTTTTCAGAAGGGGTCGTTTGCTACCTATCTCCTCCAAAGATTAGCTGATCGCGGTGACACTTGCCACAGAAAAAAGAAAGGACATAGTGAGTGACGTGGAGTTGGTATCATGGTAATTAGCCGTGTCGTATAAAAATAATGACCATTAAAAAACTGACTAATTTTAATAATAATTAAAAAAATCCACTCTCTATACGAGACTCGGGAAAATTAGTTGTTCCGGCATAGCTACGACATGACACATCCGATCACCGTGATTTTTGGCATGCGATTGGACATCGTCCATGGTCAGGTTTTGATGCCTTCCAATTCCAAAAATTTTATTGAGGAATTTTGAATCAAACTAGATGGCCTTTAACTTGAACCGTTTCACGAAAGTCGTCTCACTAACAATAATTTAAAAAAATCGTTTGAATTGAAATACGAAGAAATGGAAAGAATCCTTCTGTTAGCTCAACACTGGCTTAACATACACTGCTGGCTACCCAAAATGCAACACCAAGAAGGAAGCATCCGATGATTGGCCAGATATTCGCAGCATGCGTCGCCCGCGAGATGACATGCAAACGATTAGCATTGCAGGGCATATGCTAATTATGTGCGCCCTGGCACGCCACCGAGAAGCACTATAAGAAAGGAGCACAGAAGGAGGGGTGTAAGTAGTGGAAGTGTGTTGTGCTGCCGGACCTGTGCTTGGGAAGCTTCCTGATGCCTCGTCGCAGAATACGGCTGTCATTCCATCACGTTTCGGAGTTCGACAGAGGACGAATAGGGGCTTATCGCGACAGCGGTTTATCGTACAGAGACATCGGCACCCCGTGTGGGACGACATCCAGCCATAGTGAGGCGAGTATGTTTTCGGTGGGTGCAGGAGGGACGGACGAACCGACGAGAGTGATTGCCGCAGCCGCTGGCACACCTCCGAACGAAAGGCCCGGCATGCTGTGCGGCGGGCATTGACGGCTCGCACCGCCACATCACGAACGTTAGCGCAAGAATTAGGGTGCGTTGCGCAACAACCTTTGTCAGCACGTACCGTTCGACGTCGTCTGCAGGAGCTGGAACTTTTCGCACGGTGCCCATTGCTCCGGTTACCATTGACGTTACACCACCAGCGAGTGCGGCGGCAGTGGGCCGTTGAACGCCGCAGCTGGACTACGAAATGGCAAGAAATTGTCTTCTCCGACGAATCCTGCTTCTGCCTGCAACACCACGATGGTCGCATGCGCGTGTGGCGGCACCGTGGCGAGAGACTGTATAAAGCCTGCATTATGCATCGCCATACCGGTCCATCGACTGGCGTTATGATTTGGGGCGCAATTGGATATAACACCCGCACCCCTTTAGTACGCCTCGCCGGTACACTCAACAGCCACCGCTACATCTCCGACGTTTTGGAGCCTGTAGTCCTCCCTTACCTGCAGGACCTGTCAGCGGCCACGTTTCAACAGGACAATGCGCGCCCGCACGTGGCACGCATCGTGCAATAATTCTTCACGGCCCACCAGGTGTCACTGCTTCCGTAGCCCGCCTGTTCTCCTGATATGTCGCCCATCGAACACGTCTGGTCGCTGATCGGTAACCGCGTGGCCCGGCAAGCACCACCCGCGGCTACGCCTGATGAACTGTGGCAACGTGTGGAAGCAGCCTGGACCGACATGCCACAAGCCCACATCCAAAGCCTCTTTCGTTCGATGCAGCGGCGTGTAGCGGCCGTTATTGCCAGCCATGGGGGCCACACGAACTATTGATGGCTGCGTGTTCCACAAGTCGCACGGGCCTGTAAGCTCAATCGTTTCATCTTTGTCATGATCATCATTGTCAACCATTATCAATCCACTGCTGGACGAAGGTCTCCCCAAGTTTCCTCCACAACGGTCTGTCTTGTGCCAGTCTCCTCCATGTCACTCCCGCATACTTTCGAATTTCATCCACCCATCTTCCATGTGGTCTTCTTCTGGGTCTTTTCCTGTCCCTTGGAATCCAATCTAAAATTTCGGCTGTCCATCGATGGTCTGTTCTTCTGGCAGTATGTCCAGCCCATTGCCATTTCAGGGATTTAACTCTGATCATCATGTCTTCCACTCTTGTCATTTTTCGGATCCACGTGTTCCTCTTCTTATCTCTCCTGGTTACACCAAGCATGCACATCTCCATGCTGCTTTGAGTTGTCTGCAGCCTTTGTATGTCTCTTTTAGCTAAGGTCCACGTCTCTGCACCATACGTAAGCACTGGAAGGATGCATTGATCAAACACTTTTCTTTTAAGACATAATGGCATATTGCTCTTGAAAATTATGCTGTTTCTTCCAAAAGCTCTCCAGGCAAGTTTTGTACACCGATTAATTTCTTCACCAATGTGACCCTCACTTGATATCTGCTGTCCAAGATAAACGTACGTGTCTGTTATCTCCAGCTTTTCTCCATCAATCGATAAATCTTCATTTCTTGTAAAAGCATTGTACATCACTTTTGTCTTCTGAAAGTTCATTTTTAATCCCACTTCTTTACTCTTGTCAGCAAGTTCCTGGATCATACTCTGTAGCTCTGATGGGGTAGTTGTAAAAATGACTATGTCATCAGCAAAACGAAGATGGGTTAGATAATCTCCATTAATCTTTATCCCTTTGTTTTCCCAGTTCAGTGATTGAAATATATTTTCCTATGTGGCATTAAAGAGCTTCGGAGATATTGTGTCACCTTGTCTCACTCCTTTTCCAATTTTTATGTGTGTTGTATTTTCAAACAGCCGAATCTTTGCTCTTGCATTTTCATAGATGTTATTAATAATATTAATGTATGCATCTTCAATACCGCAGGATTTCAGAGCCATTGCAACTGCTGATGGTTTCACCGAATCAAAGGCTTTTTCATAATCGATAAAAGCCATGCACAATGGAAGTTCATATTCCCTCGCTCTTTCAATTAGTTCTCTCAGTACGTAGATATGATCCATTGTGCTGTAGCCACTCCTGAATCCAGCTTGTTCTCTCGGTTGAGCCATGTCCAATGTCACCTTCAAGCGGTGTGAAAGAACTTTAGTGAAGATTTTATAAACCACTGATAGGAGGCTGATAGGTCTGTAGTTCCTGAGATCCTCAATGTCACCTTTTTTATGTAGCAAGATCATTGTAGCGTTGTCCCAATCCTCAGGAATTTTCCCTTCATTAAGGCATCGAGTAAAAATTTGGGCGAGTACTGTTTCGATTTCTCCACTTGCTTCTTGTATGATGTCTACAGTAATTCCATCTTCTCCTGGAGCTTTTCCCGCTTCATGTTCTTGATTGCATGTGCAACTTTTGCTGGAAGGACTGGAAGAACTCTGGTACTGGTACCTTTCATGATGTCTGGAGTACATGTATCATCCCTTTCATATAATTTGGAGTAGAAATCTTTCACTCTTGTCAAAATTTCGCCTCTATTTCTTGTTACAGAACCATCTTCTTTTCTCAGTGCCATAATCTGTTTTTTTCCCTTACTGAGATGTCCCTTTGCTATCTTTAAGGCTTTGGTTGTTTTCGATTGCTTTCCTTACCAGTTCACAGTTGAATTTCTTTACGTCTTCAGTGATGCTTTTTCGTACTGTCTTGCATAGCTCTATATATTCCACTTTGGAAGTCACATCTTCTTTAGTTGTCCTCATCACTCTTCTTTTTTGCATCAACATTTTGGTTTTTCCTGATAATTTGTTCACATGCAATTTGTTCTTAGACCCAGCTAATTTTGTTGCTGTTTCCATAAGAGCTTTGGTTACTTTTCTGTTAACTTCAGAAATATCCACTTCTTCCGATGTTAGGCCTTCTAAAGCAGAGAATCTGTTCTTCAGTTCCAATTTGAAGGTATTATGGTGTTTTTTAAGGTTGGTTATGTCAATAAGTTTTGTTTGTCTTATGAGCTTGCTACGTTCGAGTTTAGTGTTGAGGTGCATCTTACATCTCACCAATCTATGGTCACTGCCTGTGTTGAACTTGTTTAGCACACTGCAGTCTTCTATGACGAATTTTTTGTTACACATAATAAAATCAATTTCACTTCTCGTCCCATTTGGATGTCTCCATGTCCATTTCCTGTGTGGCTTTTTCTTGAAAAAGGAGTTCAAGATGAAAAACCCTTCTGCCTCTGCAAACTCTACGAGAGTATTTCCACGCTGGTTTCTGTTGCCGTGACCAAATTTACCTACTGAAGTTTCATTCTGTTGCCGTTGCCCTATTTTTGCATTGAAATCTCCCATAATTATCTTCAAGTACTGCTTACCTTTATTATTTAGATCACGAATTTCCTCATAAAATTCTTCAATTTCTTCTTCAGCATGACTTGTGTATCTGTTGTTATATGTCCAGCAAATCTGGCTTTGCTATCTCGTGTTCTTCTTGGTGTTGCATTTTGGGTGGCCAGCAGTGTATAATAATAACAAGTTTGTAAAATCATGCAATGCATTGATTATAATACGCTTTCCAACATACCAGAAGTTATTACTCAAGTTATCACTCAAGTTATGAGAATAATGGTCGCAGAATAAATCTCGGTCCTGTGCCCTGACCTTTGATTCCATTTCGATGATATTCAACAGAACCGCTTCGGTATACCTCCGAAATACCATGATAAAGGTTTGTCGCAATCGAAGCATTTTTAAGTAAGTTATGATGGATAAGGGCTATGGAATAGATCCCGCTCCTGTGTCTTAAACGTTGACCCCATTTCACCCATTTTCAATAGGGGTTGTCGCCAGGTAGTCCTCTACCACATACTAAAACTTCATCGAAATCGAACCTTTTTTACGTTAGTTATGACGCATAACAGCAGCAGAATGGATCCCGCTCCAAAATATACTGACCTTTGACCCCATTTTGGTAACTTTAAATAGGGTTCCTTCCCAGGTGATCCCCTACCAGACACTAAAATTTCATCGAAATCGAAAGATTGTTACGCGAGTTATCGTGTGGACGGACATACGCACACAACGCGTGACGTAATGAGGCAGATGGGAATCGCAACCATCTGCTCGCAAAAGTGTGACGTCATAAAACTTTAATAGGATTCACACACAACGCGCGACGTAATGAGACAGATGGAGTGACCGCGCGCCAACATTCTCAAACGCGAGATTATGACGTCATGAGATTTCTCAGCATTGGTAACATTAATGGAACAACACCATGATACTGAAAACGTTATAATTCGGGGTGGTTATTTAACCCACTAAACGAATTCTCCTAAAGTCGAGATCAAGCTAAATCGATTTCTAGTACCAGAAAACGGTAGGTTAACGAATTTCATCAAAATTCTTAGAAGCCGTTTTCAAAATAAAATGTACATACATACATACAAGAATTGCTACTTATAGGTGGACGTCAAGTAATTTTGCTTCCTATACTTAAAATGGAAAAACTTCTGTACACATTTCTTCACAATTAATGCTTTCCCAAGGATAAAAATTTGAACATCGATTAAAATAGCTTCATTTCACAACTTGGAATACTTAAAATTTTCTAAACCATAACCGTAATTATGCAATCCAACATTTATTTGTCCACTGACGTCATCAAAGCACAGGTCGCGCCATCTTTTCTCTGGTTTCAAAACCGCCAAAGGAAAAATTACTGATTTTTAATATAATTATGGTTATGTTTTAGAAAATATTAAGTTTTCTAAGTTATAATATGAAGTTATTTTAATCGATGTTCAAATTTTAATCCTTGAGAACATATTAATTGTGAAGGAAATGTGTACAAAAGTTTTTCCATTGAAAGTATAGGAAGCAAAATTATTTGTCCCCCTTAATAATATGGGATAAAGGCGATGGAACGGATCGCAATCCTATGTCCTGACCTTTGACCACATCTTGTCTATTTTCAATAGGGTTCGTCCCCAGGTGGTCCCCTACTACATACTGAAATTTCATCGAAATTGAACCATTTTTACGCACGTTATGACGCATAAGGGCAATGGAATGCATCCCGATATTATGTCCTGACCTTTGATCCCACTTCACCCAGTTTGAATAGGATTCGTCCCCAAGCGGTCTCCTACCACATAGTAAAATTTCATTGAAATCGAACCATATTTACGCAAGTTATGACGCATAAGTGCAATGGAATGATCCCGCTCCGACGTCGTGACCTTTGACCCCATTTGTCCCATTTTCAAAAGGGTTCGTCCCCAGGTGGTCCCCTACCACATAGTAAACTTCTTTCATTGAAATCGAACCATATTTACGCAAGTTATGACGCATAAGGGTAATGGAATGTTTCCGCTCCTACGTCGTGACCTTTGACCCCATTTGTCCCATTTTCAACAGGGTTCGTCCCCAGTGATCCCCTACCACATATTAAAATTTCGTCGAAATAGAACCATTTTTACGCCAGTTATCGTGCGGACAGACGGACGGACGGACGGACAAAGCTGGAGCATATACTCTTCTTCAGCCTACGGTTTTACCTATCTGTGTGTGTGTCTGTCTTTCACGATACAAAATGAAAAACGTGGTTCCCGATCTGACTGTGCCCTTACGTTTTGTTTACATGCAACCTGATCACAACCAACGTGAAGGCGTAAAGGTAAGTACTTCTTCATAAATTTTAGACATTTCTTTTTCAGAATGTTACATACTATTTTTAGCACGACTTTTGTAAAAAAAGATCGTGCTTCTGTTATCGGTTTGTCCGTCCGTCCGTCCGTCTGTACCCACGATATCTCTGCAACTATAAGTCCAATTTTAAAAATTCTTTTTGCATTGGGAAGCTTGAAATATGCAAATAATGATCCTTTATTTCGTTTTTTTTTTACGATGTACAATTTCGCCGGTAGAGGGCGTAAATGCAGATGATGTTGAATTCAAAAATACGTTTTATTCCACATATTTGCTTCTAAACATCCGATTGAAAAAAATGTTTTATCTTTCGATTCCATTTATGTCAAAGAGTATTTAAGATATAGTTACTTTTTCAAATTACGCATAGATTTTCCTATAGGGGGCGTAAAAATAAATTACATTTTCCCCGATAACACTTCTTCTAAAACTCCGATTTGAAATTATTTTCTTCAGCGAATACATCTCCTGATGGAAAATCTTTTGCATATAGTTTCAAATTTTTTGTAAAGAATACTTTGGCCATTAGGAGGCGTAAGTGTTAATTTTTGCTTCTGATGTATTTGCCATAAAATCTGAGCTTCTCAGATATCGATTGAAAACATTCTTTCGTGGACTGATGCCACTCACATCGATAAACCTTTTTCGGAATATTTTCTTCTTAAAATATTCCAATGTTTCTCCGCCATGGGGCGTAGATCTACATCTTATTTGTGTCAATATCTCTACTTCTAGGCGTCTGATTTGAAAAATTCCTTCTTTGTTGGTTAGTGTTTTCTGTGTGACATGTGTTTCATACAATTTCAAAATTTTCAAGTAATTCATAGACTTTCCGCTAGGGGGCGTAGCGGTAAATTATGTTTCCCCCTATATCTCTGCTTCTAAACCTCCGATTTGAAAAATTATTTCTGCACCAGCTCCTGATGGGAAATCGCTTGCACATAATTTCTAATTTTTGTAAAAAAGTTTGGCCACCAGGTGGCGTAAGTCTTAATTTCCGATTCTGTTGTATTTGCAGCAAAATATGAGCTTCTAAAATCTCGATTGAAAAAAAAGTCGTTTGTTGACCGATTGTACTCATGCCGACAAACCTTTTAGGAAACTTTTCTTCTTGAAAAAATGCATGGTTTCTACGCCAGGGGGCGTTGATGTATATCTTATTTTTGTCAATATCTCTACTTCTGAGAGTACGATTTGAAAAATTCCTTCTTTGTTGGATAGTGTTTCCGATGCGAAATGTTTTTCCTATAAATTCAAAATTTTCAAGTAAATTCGCTAAGGGGCACAAAGGTAAATTGCGTTTTCTGCGTTATTTCTGCACCTAAAGCTCTGATTTGAAAAATTATCCCTGTATCGCATACAAGACCTGGTGGAAAATATTTTTCACATAATTTCTAATGTTTGGTAAAGAATGGTTTAGCCACCAGGGGTCATAAGTGTTAATATCTTCTTCTAAAGTATTTGTTGCAAAATCTGGGCTCCTGAAAACTCGACTAATTTTTTTTTCTTCGACCGATACCGCTTATATGGATAAACCTTTTGAGAATACTTTCTTCCTAAAATAATGCATGGTTTTCCCACCAGGGGACGTAAAATCACATCTTATTTTTGTCGATATCTTTGTTTCTAAGAGTTCGTAAGCTCACGATTCCGTTTACAACAATATCTGTGGGATTAAAAATCCCGATTGAAAATCTTCCTTTCGTCAGATCTATTGTTTTCCATACGGGTTCCATTGACTTTGAATAGCTTTGATAAATTTAATTTGCGTCAGAACGGATTCAAAAGACGTGCTTAATTACACCCGAAAATTCGGTGTCATTATTCTTGTTTGTTCTGGAAGTCGTAAATTCTACGCGTTCGTTTTTTAGAATTTGTTATAATAGACGCCTTAATGAGCTCAGATTTTGCAATAGCTTCGCTCAAAATTTGCCAACTGAACCCGAGTTATCGGTTACCGTTGGCGGCTTGTCCTAGTTTTATTTTTATATATACTGAAGTGGGATGTAAGGTCAGGTGATGCGTAACATCACAGCCTCTCCTTGACAAATGTCAACCCCGCCTTCTCGCGGTGCATCCTGTTCCCACTAAAGGGGCTCTGACGACCGCCAATAGCGGTATAACTATACCATCGGGATCAGAGGAAATGCTATCCCACACTCACCAACCCGCTTGGCCAGCGTGGTGAGTTATGGCCAAACACCTCCAAAATGACTCTACAACTTAAATCTTGGCCCTCAGTCTCCGGCAGCTGGAATGTACCTGGCCAAGGCAGCGGCCAGTGCGACATGAAGGCAGAGGGTGCTAAGAATCCCCGGAGGACCGGACTAGGCTGCCATTTGATGCTGACCTTGGCTACCTATAACGGACGCTCCCTATCTTCTGATTCAAGGCTTCTTGAATTGGAAGAGGAACTACAAAGGATCAAGTGGGACATCGTCGGGCTAAGTGAGGTAAGGAGAAAAGGAGAAGATCTCATTGAACTGAAAAGTGGACATCTCTTCTATTATCGTGGGACAGATACTGGCAGAACTAGTGGTGTTGGATTTATAATAAACAAGAAACTGAAGGATAAAGTGGTAGAAGTTGAAAGTTCCTCTGACAGAGCTGCACGACTCGTTATCCAACTATCGAGAAGATACCAGGCTCAGATTATTCAAACTTATGCACCCACCACAAGTCATCCTGAAGAAGAAATTGAAGAATTTTATGAGGAAATTCGTCATCTAAATAATAAAGGTAAGCAGCACTTGAAGATAATTATGGGAGATTTCAATGCAAAAATAGGGCAACGGCAACAGAATGAAACTTCAGTAGGTAAATTCGGTCACGGCAACAGAAACCAGCGTGGAAATACTCTCGTTGAGTTTGCAGAGGCAGAAGGATTTTTCATCTTGAACTCCTTTTTCAAGAAAAAAGCCACACAGGAAATGGACATGGAGACATCCAATTGGGACGACAAGTGAAATTGATTTTATTATGTGTAACAAAAAATTCGTCATCGAAGACTGCAGTGTGCTGAACAAGTTCAACACAGGTAGTGACCATAGATTGGTGAGATGTAAGATGCACCTCAACACTAAACTGGAACGTGGCAAGCTCATAAGACAAACAAAATGTATTGACATAACCAACCTTAAAAAACACCATAATACTTTCAAGTTGGAACTGAAGAACAGATTCTCTGCTTTAGAAGGCCTAACATCGGAAGAAGGGGATATTTCGGAAGTTAACAGAAAAGTAACCAAAGCTCTAATGGAAACAGCAACAAAATTAGCTGGGTCTAAGAACAAGTTGCATGTGAACAAATTATCAGGAAAAACGAAAATGTTGATGCAAAAAAGAAGAGAGATGAGGACAACTAAAGAAGATGTGACTTCCAAAGTGGAATATATAGAGCTATGCAAGACAGTAAGAAAAAGTATCACTGAAGACGTAAGAAAATTCAACTGTGAACTAGTGAGGAAAGCAATTGAAAACAACCAAAGCCTAAAGATAGCAAAGGGACATCTCAGTAAGGGAAGAAAACAGATTATGGCTCTGAGAAAAGGAGATGGTTCTATAACAAGAAATAGAGGCGAAATTTTGACAAGAGTGAAAGATTTCTACTCCAAATTATATGAAAGGGATGATACATGTACTCCAGACATCATGAAAGGTACCAGAGTTCTTCCAGTCCTCCCAGCAGAAGTTGCTCATGCAATCAAGAACATGAAGCGGGGGAAAGCTCCAGGAGAAGATGGAATTACTATAGACATCATACAAGAAGCAAGTGGAGAAATTGAAACAGTACTCGCCCAAATTTTCACTGATGCCTTAATGAAGGGAAGTTTCCTGAGGATTGGAACAACGCTACAATGATCCTGCTACATAAAAAAGGTGACATTGAGGATCTCAGGAACTACAGACCTATCAGCCTCCTATCAGTGGTTTATAAAATCTTCACTAAAGTTCTTTCACACCGCTTGAAGGTAACACTGGACATGGCTCAACCGAGAGAACAAGCTGGATTCAGGAGTGGCTACAGCACAATAGATCATATCCACGTACTGAGAGAACTAATTGAAAGAGCGAGGGAATATGAACTTCCATTGTGCATGGCTTTTATCGATTATGAAAGAGCCTTTGATTCGGTGAAACCATCAGCAGTTACCACGGCTCTGAAATCCTGCGGTATTGAAGATGCATACATTAATATTATTAATAACATCTATGAAAATGCAAGTGCAAAGATTCGGCTGTTTGAAAATACAACACACATAAAAATTGAAAGGGAGTGAGACAAGGTGACACCATATCTCCGAAGCTCTTTAGTGCCACATTGGAAAATGTCTTTCAATCACTGAACTGGGAAAACAAAGGGATAAAGATTAATGGAGATTATCTAACCCACCTTCGTTTTGCTGATGACGTAGTCATTTTTGCAACTACCCCATCAGAGCTGCAGAGTATGATCCAGGAACTTGCTGACAAGAGTAAAGAAGTGGGATTAAAAATGAACTTTCAGAAGACAAAAGTGATGTTCAATGCTTTTACAAGAAATGAAGATTTATCGATTGATGGAGAAAACTGGAGATAACAGATACATATGTTTATCTTGGACAGCAGATATCAAGTGAGGGTCACATTGATGAAGAAATTAATCGGCGTACAAAACTTGCCTGGAGAGCTTTTGGAAGAAACAGCATAATTTTCAAGAGCAATATGCCATTATGTCTTAAAAGAAAAGTGTTTGATCAATGCATCCTTCCAGTGCTTACGTATGGTGCAGAGACGTGGACCTTAACTAAAAGAGACATACAAAGGCTGCAGACAACTCAAAGTAGCATGGAGAGGTGCATGCTTGGTATAACCAGGAGAGATAAGAAGAGGAACTCGTGGATCCGAAAAATGACGAGAGTGGAAGACATCATGATCAGAGTTAAATCCCTGAAATGGCAATGGGCTGGACATACTGCCAGAAGGACAGACCATAGATGGACAGCCGAAATTTTAGATTGGATTCCAAGGGACAGGAAAAGACCCAGAAAAAGACCACATGGGAGATGGGTGGATGAAATTCGTAAATATGCGGGAGTGACATGGAGGAGACTGGCACAAGACAGACCGTTGTGGAGGAAACTTGGGGAGACCTTCGTCCAGCAGTGGATTGATAATGGTTGACAATGATGATGATGATGATGATATACTGAAGTATCAAATTATTAGGAACACCCAATAGCAGTCAGACACGCGCAATCCTCACTTATGTCCGAAACTATGAGATTGAGATGGCCTTATAAACAACAAACTGCAAGGGATTCAGATGTGTATGAAGCGTAGATAAAGATAATATGGGAAAGACTCGTGATCTATTCTATTTTATTGTGTTTGGGGGTTTAATAGCCACCGTGAGCTACTCAGCGTGCTATAAGTAGTCACCCTAATTTAGGGTCACTGGTTCCAAGGAAGGGGGATGTCATTGCCGTAAGACAAACATAACATCCATGCCTTACCGGGATTCGTACCCGGATCCTTCTCGGACGAAAAATCGTAAGATAGCGCTTAGACCACTGTACCACCGTCGGGCTATTCGGGATTTAAGCGACTTTGAAAAGGGCATGATAGTGAGAGCTAGGTAGGTGGTCGGGTGCAAGCATTTCAGAAATAGCTAATTTTCTCGGCTATGCAAGAATAACTGTCGAGGGTGTTCAATAAGTAGTGAACAAATAACAGAACATGCTGTCAGCTGTCTTCTTGTGGGCGAAAACTACTGGTCAATGTTTGAGAACAGCAGTAATTGGACAGAATTGTACCAGGTAAGACACGAGTTTAAATATTCTTCATTCTACAATTGAAAAGAATTAATACAACATGCTCTGATGATATATGATGAATATTTATATTATTATAGTATTGTAGGTAGCTCTATTGCGTCAAGTAACGCTCGTGGTACAGCAGTGGTACCTGGAGGGGCCTTTGAGGATTTGAAAAATGTCACCTAATCCGATGATTCACGTTTTTGTTAAAACGCCTTTGGACGGTTAAGAATATGAAGTCAGGAGCAGGAAGAGATGGGTCATAGCTGCTTAGCATTACCTATACGAGCTGCTGGAGAAGGTGTGATAGTCTGTTTTCACTGTGGGCCTTGGGTTTTTTAATACCTCTAGTACAGCATTTGGATCGCACGGGATATCTCAAAATCATTGCGGACCAAGCACTACTGCACATGTGCATGGTGTTTTCTGATGGAAAGGGCTATTTTCACGAGAATAATGCGCCATGCCACTAGGCTCGGATTGTCTCACAGTGGTTCCAGTAGCACGGTAAAGTGCCAAAAAGGCCCTCACAGTCCCTAGAACTTAATCCAATTGAATACCTGTAGGATGAGATTGAGAGATAAATTTGTAACAGATATCTTTCTCCAGAGGCAAATGAAGGACGCAAACCCATCCGTTTGGCTGAACATACCTGCAGAACGTTCAGCCGTCGTTGGCGGCGCTGTTAGCATCTATCTCACGCTTCGCACATAAAGAGCGCCATTTATTTGGAAGTGAACCTGGGAGTACCACTCCTACGCTAGCTGACTTTTAGGATATTCTCAACAATCTGTTATCAGTTCGGATAAAGATTGGCGTGTTCTTGACCTTCAAACAGTCTGCGCTTTGCTCCTGTGTGTTTCGTGTGAACATTTCTCTCATCAAGTGACCGCTGGCGTTTGTGTTTTGTATTTTTATAGACAATGTAATGATACGAGTGCGTTTTTCGCCTAAATTGATTTGTAACTTTTGGTTTGTTAGCAGCGTAATTTTTTCTTCTGTGCTTTTGCTCACTTTTTAGCAAAAATGTCGTAAAAAGGTTGTGTGAGATTAATTCTCACGCGCGACCACTGGCGTTGTTCAACGTGTAGCGACCAACGACGGGTTAAAAGCGCCTCGTTGAATCCATATTACATCAAATCAAGGCTGTTTTGAAGGCCACCACACGTTATTAATTTTTGTTGGGGGGCGGGGGGGAGAGAACGACCACCGTTCGCAACTCAATGGGATATAAGCAGTCGCCCGTCCGTAATTTAGAATCACTGGTTCCAGGGAAGAGAGATAGCCAGTGCCGTAAGACAAACACAATATTATTGCCTCACCGGGATTCGAACCCTGACCCTCTCGGACGGACGGTCATGAGCCAGCGCTTAGATTACTGTTCAATCAGGGCGGCCATTATTAGTTAGGTGATCCTAAAAATTTGCTAATTCAGTGTATATCTTGTAACGTATACTCTAGCTTCAGTTTCTTTTTGATTTTACTATCTCTTGTTATTTTATTTTCCTATGCAAATTATCTTCTCACTTAACGAAATGTTGTTTCTACCGCTGAATTATATGTGGCAACGAGTGTAAGTCATGACGTGGCGGTATGCAGTGTATATATATATATATATAGGCGCGCTCAAGATTCCAGAGAGCCTCGTTTTTTTTTTTTGTTTTTTTTTGATTGGAGGTTTAACGACCACCGTGAGCAACTCAATGGGCTATAAGCAGTCGCCCGTCCCTATTTTAGGGTCGCTGGTTCCAGGGAAGGGAGAGAGCCAGTGCCGTAAGACAAACACAACATCCATGCCTGACCGGGATTCGAACCCGGACCCCTTACGGACGAATGATCAGAGGCCAACGCTTTAGACCACTGCGCCACCGGGGCGGCGAGCTTCGTTTTATATGTGATGGGTTCTTCCTGATTATTGATATGCGATTTACCTACGTTTTCTACGATATTACGAAAGTTCGGGCTATCAGTAATTGTGTTATTTTGGAGTGTGTATTTGAGTAATACCAGGAGCTCGCCAATAAAAGGTTAAAAGTGAGTACGTTTTCTTAGTTCATTTTATTGTCAGACCTCTGTCTGGCCGTTAAGTCTATTTCATTGAGTGTTTACGTTAAGTTCAGGGTATATAATGTGTTTACCGCTCTAATAAGGAGCCTTCAAGGTACTAATGTACTAAAACCGAAGTTATATTACTGATATTCAAGATAATGAGGAACGCTGAGTAAAAATAAAATCCATATTCTTGGAATTTATTGCACGTGCGTGTCTTACCTAAACAAACTCTAGCACTTTGAAGATTAAGCACACTTTAGCTACGTCAAGTAACCTTTCAATAACCCTAACGTGACTTAACGTAAGCTTTCCTGCACTACACGTCCAGCCGGAGAATTTTATTCATTATAATCTGGTGATAGTTAGATTATCTACAGTACAGCAGTTGTTGCTTTAAACGAAGTACGTTTTAATTAATTTACTTTTATCGTTTCTATTGGTAACTGGATTGCAGCAGTTATTGCATTAAACCTACTAGCAATTTTTAAAGTAATTAAAATATCAATTTTTTATGTCATTCTGTTTACGTCTAATTGATTGCATTTCCTCCGTTTGCTCATAATTTAGGACAAAGGCCTGAAAAGTATTACCCGGTGAAGTAATGTAGCTTATTTTCGTTCCGCATAAAGCCAGTGGCTAATTTGGCCAGACAGAGCATCACTTGAAATTCGACGTCGTTTGTAAACAGAACGTAAGCAGGGCAGAACTCGGGAAAGCGCACGTCTGGGTTACACTGAAGAGCCAATTAGAATTGAATACGGTGGAACGAAAATTGGGATCCAATTCACTTTCAAGTGCTATCACTCTTTTCAAAGTTTGGAGGTAACCAAGCTGACTCGAAAACGCCCTTGTTGTTGCGTAATGATGAATCATTTCTATTCGTTCGAGCAGGGTTCGTGACACTGAGGTCACGTGTCGCCACTCTTCGGGTGTGTCACATGCGTCGCTATGGTAACGTAAATTGTCCCACAGCTAATGCTACCATTTTTTTAATAGTCTAATAATTTCTGTGTGGCTGCGCTTCATGAACTTGGAAGTAGAAAGCAGGTGAAGAACTAAATATTCTATTGGGAAATTTGTTAATGAAAAAAAAATAAAATAGAAAAAGTTGGCAAGAAAGTGCTAAGCAAAGTTCACAAGTGTAAGGTTAATTTTTAGTCGCGATCCTGTTTTATTCCCGTCACGCACTGGAACTGAATCGCATCCGCTTAAGTTTAATTAATATTAATTATTCAAAGCAGCTGACTGTGAAAAAAAAATTGAATTTCCAAAATGCGAAATGCGAAATTTGCACATTTGTCACTCGAAGACAATACTTAAAAAAACTTTAACATGACTGAACATCGGAAGTTTCATTATGTAATGTACTACTACATGCCGAAAATGTTCCATAAAGATAAATTTTCCAAAATCTTTGTGGAACGTCTCCTACAAACATGTAATTGCCTTAAAAAAAATGATGCTATGCATCTTTCTCGACTGTAGTAAAGTAAATCCCAAGTAAAAAAATTGATGTAACGAAAATGGGTAATGAAAGTAGTCAAAACAATTACTGAAATCTGATTTTTGAATGCTATTCCATGAAGTGACACTACAATAGTTAATTTCATTGTTACTCAACAATATATTTTGCTGAACTATCGCTGAACATTTTTTCAGCACATTTTGCATATACCTAACAATAACTCATTCCACCCTCGATTTCACTCGATGCCTTAATGAAGGAAAGATTCCTGAGGATTGGAACAACGCTACAATGATCCTGCTACATAAAAAAGGTGACATTGAGGATACCAGGAACTACAGACCTATCAGCCTGCTATCAGTGGTTCATAAAATATTCACTAAAGTTCTTTCACACCGCTTGAAGGTAACACTGGACATCGCTCAACCGAGAGAACAAGCTGGATTCAGGAGTGGCTACAGCACAATAGATCATATCCACGTACTGAGAGAACTAATTGAAAGAGCGAGGGAATATGAACTTCCATTGTGCATGGCTTTTTTCGATTATGAAAAGGCCTTTGATTCGGTGAAACCATCAGCAGTTACAATGGCTCTGAAATCCTGCGGTATTGAAGATGCATACATTAATATTATTAATAACATCTATGAAAATGCAAGTGCAAACATTCGGCTGTTTGAAAATACAACATACATAAAAATTGGAAAGGGAATGAGACAAGGTGACACTATATCTCCCAAACTCTTTAATGCCTCATTGGAAAATATCTCTCAATCACTGAACTGGGAAAACAAAGGGATAAAGATTAATGGAGATTAACTAACTAACCTTCGTTTTGCTGATGTTGTAGTCATTTTTGCAACTACCCCATCAGAACTGCAGAATATGATCCAGGAACTTGCTGACAAGAGTAAAGAAGTGGGATTAAAAATGAGCTTTCAGAAGATAAAAGTGATGTACAATGCTTTTACAAGAAATGAAGATCTATCGATTGATGGAGAAAAGCTGGAGATAACAGACACGTACATTTATCTTGGACAGCAGATATCAATTGAGGATCACACTGATGAAGAAATTAATCGGGGTATAAAACTTGGATGGAGAGCTTTTGGAAGAAACAGCATAATTTTCAAGAGCAATATGCCATTATGTCTTAAAAGAAAAGTGTTTGATCAATGCATCCTTCCAGTGTTTACGTATGGTGCAGAGACGTGGACCTTAACTAAAAGAGGCATACAAAGGCTGCAGACAACTCAAAGCAGCATGGAGAGGTGCATGCTAGGTGTAACCAGGAGAGATAAGAAGAGGAACTCGTGGATCCGAAAAATGACACGAGTGGAAGACATCATGATCAGAGTTAAATCCCTGAAATGGCAATGAGCTGGGCATACTGCCAGGAGGACAGACTATCGATGGACAACCGAAATTTCAGATTGGATTCCAAGGGACAGGAAAAGACCCAGAAGAAGACCACATGGGAGATGGGTTAATGGAATTGGAAAGTATGCGGGAGTAACCTGGAGAAGACTGGCACAAGATAGATCGTTGTGGAAGAGGCTTGGAGAGACCTTCGTCAGTAGTGGATTGATAATGGCTGACAATGATGATGATGATGATGATGACCTCATTCCAATCAGCATAAATTACAAGAACCTGATGCTAAATGTGATAAGAAGTCATTATAAAAATGCATTTTTCATGCTATGAAAACTGTACGTCCGAGCGAAATTTGGCTTCCTTTCGAACCCCTTAACCCCACCACCAAGAGAGGTGTTACCTGCTATTGTTGAGAACTTTAAAATAATGCATAACACGATGAAGTCCAAATAAAAAAAATAATGTATAGCGACGATTATGTCTAGGATTATAACACCTGTGGATATCCCAGGCAAAAGATTAACAATCCCCCTCACTAAGACTTGCCATCCAGCATTTCTTATATCTTGAGGTCAGATTTTAGTCTGCGCATGCGTAGATGGACTTTCGTAGCTACATTACAATTTGTCGGTGTCAGGATCGTTTCTTACGCGTTCGTCTAAATCTGAATAATATAATAATAATAATAAATATTGTTTTTAAAAAACTGAACAGTCGAAATGCTTACTATTACGGCCGCCATTGTTTAGTTGGTATTTAATTTTATGACTTATATATCTTCTTCCATTGGTTTTACGACAAAACGTTCATAAACTCACCTACTTAAGTACGCTCAATGTCAGGAATTAGCAAACCTTTTGTCGTTATGACTTAATTCTACTTAGAATGTACACTGTAGCTCGGTATGGTCGTGAATGATGCGAATAAATGCTATGTGTTGTATGTAAAGAAATGCATACTCTCGAATCACTCGTTTTATTTTCCACTCACAAAGATCTCGATATGCGAAAAATGCATAGCATAAATTATCTAGAAAGAGTACCTTTCTCGACGTTTTTCACCTTCGTAAAAAAAAAAAAAAAAGTAGATATCCAGAATTATTTTAGATTTTATTTTTGATTTTACAAGGTTTGGTAAAATCCTTATAATGTGCAATTTTATTCAACAATTTTCTGCAGTAACGAATGTAAGTTCAGGAAATCTAAAAACCGAGCAGTTTGAGAAATCTGAAAAACCGAACAAAATTGCTATTATTACGCCTATGTTGCTCGCCAATGGAAAAGTTAAATAAATTTCGCTGATGTGTTAACCGCGCAAAGAGGGTCAGGTGAAAGGAAATGGTTTCCAATTTTTTTTTCGGGGTTTAACGACTACCGTGAGCAGTTCTTTATATGATAGGCAGTCGTCCGTCCCTAATTTAGGGTCATTGGTTCCAGGGACGGAGCCGAGCCAGTGCTGTTAGAAAAGCGTACCGCCCAACCCTCATCCGGCACTTGATCGAACCCAGACCTATCTTAGACGAATCGTCTGAAGGTGGCACGGCGGATCATTCGGTTCCCGAAGTGGCTATCGTAAAACTTTTAAAAAATTGCGCTTGCGTTTTAATGTCACTGCGATCTCTCAAAACAAAAAAGAACGAATTTCGGTTTAAATTCGATTTCAGTGTGGTCCTTTGAAGTTGGTTCATAGAAAAGGTATTAATATACATTATCTGATCAAAATTATCCGTACACTTGCCTATGCATGAACTCCCTGTAATAGGAAAACATTAATATACTGGAGCAGGTCCACTCTTTGCTGCTATCACAGCATCCACTCTGCTCGGCTGGCTCAACTAGATTTTGGTACGTTGCTGCGGTAACCGCTTTTCATTCTTCCCCAAAAGTACCGCTTTTCATTCTTCCACAAGAGTACCGCCCAATGTTGGTGTGTTTGCGGTTTGGTGTACACCGCAACAGACCAACATTGTTGTTTTGTGGTGCGCACCACACCGCCCAACACCAATAATGTGCGATCCCGTCTTTAATTCTTTCCAGAGATATGGCGCTCTAATTCAACCCAAAGGTATTTCGTGGGATTGAGGTCGGGGATCTGAACAGGCCAGTCAAGTTCTTCCACGCCCATCTCACCAAGTCATTCCCGCACGGATTTTGCTTGTGAATGGGGTGTTGTGACGTGCCTGCTCTGCAGAACACACATGAGATAAAGGAAGATAGCAAAAGCGCATGCCTGTGTAGTGTAGAGGATAGAACTCGGAGCTCCGGAGCCGAGAGTCGTGGGTTCGAATCTCGCCACTGGCATAAAAATGATGGATAAATTTACTTCGTCTTATTGTTACCCTGTTGGTTAAAGAAAGTGCTTTCAACCGAACTGTTGCCATAGAATTAGGAGCAGGGAGTTGTCGGAAAGGTCATTATAAGGTGCAGCGTTAAGACTACCCGGCCCAAACCATCAAAAACAGCCCCAGAGTATGAAGCCTTCTAAACCAACTTTACAGTTGGCACAACACAGTCAGAAAGGTAGTGTTCACCTGGTGAAGCGTGATTCATTATTCTGAGAATGAGTTTCCATTGCCCGGAGTTCAATGTCGCCGAGCTATACCACTCCAACCGACTCTTGGCGTTGATCTTGCTGGTCTTAGGCCTGTGTGCGACTTTTCTGCTATGGAAGCCCATTCGCTTCAGCTCTCGACAAATTGTTATGATTCGTCAACCAAGGTATAAAAACTGGAAAATGG
Organism: Macrothele yani; assembly: GCA_039090855.1. Lineage (NCBI taxonomy): Eukaryota > Metazoa > Arthropoda > Arachnida > Araneae > Macrothelidae > Macrothele > Macrothele yani. The sequence goes on along the minus strand of CM076998.1, from coordinate 84,851,240 downwards.
AATTGCCGTTATGCTGCTAAACATTAGTTTTGTGAATCGTATCAGCGTCTTTAAGAAGGGAACACTTGGAAAGCAGCAATTTTATTATTATATCACGTAGTCAGAAAATGTTTACGATAAAAAGGATGCGTCCTGAAAAAATTGGCATCTTATCTTCCGGTTTGTATACACAGTGCTTGCAAGCCGAGGAATGAGAAGCCGTATAACAGATTATGTTTCCAGTAAAATATAGGCGGTGAAAATCATTTGCAAGTTGAAAAATTCATACGCTACAGATGATATTTCGGACTTTCCACGACGAAATTTGACTGTGTCTTCTTGCTTATACACTGAGTGGCCACTTTATTATGACCACCCCGTCAGTACTTTGTTGGGCCACCTTTTGCCTTTAATACTGCATGGATTCTTCGTCGCATGAATTCCACGAGGTGTTGATAAGTGGTTTGTGGAATCTGAGACCATGCTTGATGAATTGCTTTTTCCAGGAGTGTGAGATTGCAGGGTTGTGGATCCAACTGTCTGATGGCTCTGGTTAATTTCATCCCGCAAATTTTCAATAGGGTTGAGATCTGGAGATTGTGAGGGCCACCTAAGCAAAGTAAACTCATCGGCATGTTCCTGAAACCAATCCTGTACAATACGAGTACTATGGCAGGACGCATTATCTTGTTGAAAGTAGCCATCGCAATTGGGATAAACCATCCACATGACAGGATGCACTTGGTCCGCAACGATGTTTAGATATGATGTTCCACTCGGACGTTGATCAACACGAATTAAAGGGCCCAGCGTGCCAGGAAAACATTCCTCAAACCATAACGTTGCCTCCACCAGCTTGAAGCGTTGTAGCAATGCATTCGGGGTCTATGCTTTTGTGCTGTTTCCGCCAAATTCTCACACGGCCATTGGCATGGTGCAACTGAAAACGTGATTCATCGGACCACATAGTTTATTTCCAATTATCGACAGTCCAATCCTTGTGCTCCTGTGCGAACTGGAGACGTTTTCTCTTCTTAACTGCAGACAGCAAAGGTGTTCGAACAGGACGTCGGCTGCCATATCTCATCCGATGCAGTGTGCGGCGAACAGTGCGTGCAGAGATCATTTGAGGAGATCTTTGATTAAGATGGTCTGCAATTTGCTGCACTGTTGCCCTTCTGTTGTCTGTTACCAGTCTGGACACTCTCCGTTCCGTCCCAGCAGTCACTAGTCGATGACGACCACACGTTGCACGTAGAGACCCAGTTTTTTGGCTGACAGTCCAGTCTTTAAACACTTTAACAACCGCTGCTTTGGAACATTTCACGAATGCGGCGGTTTCGGTGATACTCGCTCCATGGCTCCGAGCTCCTACAATCATCCCACGTTGAAAGCCCGTCAAATCGCATTTTTTACCCATCTCGTCACCCAAAAATCATTTCTACTTCTATCGCAAGCACTAAGCTTTCCCTTTTATACTAGCCTTGCCCTCTGGCGGCAACAGCATGCAGTCATAGCTCATTTGCTTAAAACTGTCAGGTGATCATAATAAAGTGGCCACTCAGTGTATAAAACTGTCATCCTTTTTTTATATTCTTAGCTGTGAGGACATTATAAGAAACACACTTTGTGAGTCATTCTGACCGTACTCGATTCCCTAACGCCGTTTCCTGAGAATTCAATACAGCAAAAACCTTGAAGGACAGCTTTATCCATCACACACTAAGACAGACGCACACGCACGCGCAAACACGCTTAATACCTTTTCCTTCGGACTGGGTCTTCTCCCGGAATTACGTTAAGGAGTTTCGCTTAGTTAGCCATCCATGTTCTTAGACCAATTACATACTCTGTATAATCCTTTTCTTTTTCATCATAGCTTTAATTTATCAAGAAAAAATATATAAAAAGAAAAACAAAAGGTAAAGTTAAAAAGGAATTAAGGAACCAAAGAAAGACGGAAAGCAAAAAAAAAAATAAAAAATGACGTGTTCTGAAAGCAGAACATGCCCACAGCGTACGACAATTTAACCTTCTGTCGGTCACCTGGTATCAGCTTGGGACTAAAAAAAAACTTTAAGTATGAAGATCCATCGTTTTCGATGCTATCATCCATAATTTGAAATGTTGGACAAAACGAAAAAGAAATGATGTTAACATAACTTTTTATGATCGACATCGTGAGAAGTCATAAAAACAGGAGCAAGGTTATCCGACCGGTCAGATCATTGACTTTAATACCTCGTAATATTTCTTGTACGATTTCCAAATTCCACGGTGCGTGTACTCTGATAGTAGCATACTTTCTATTTAATGGCACATCTCCGAAATGTAGTAGACTGCCCTGGAAATGAGCACAGTTAAACATGTGCAAGCTGCAGCTATTCCTACGCCGGTTCAAAACTTCTGGGCACTGAGCATAGATTTTTATGTATAGAAAAATAATGTATGGAGGATATTGGCATTAATGTGCATACATGCACCATTTTTAATCGACTCTATGCATCTGCGAAGACAAACGCCATTTGTCCTTGTGCAGTCGTCTGAATGAACTTGTCCTTGTGAAGCCATCTTACCCTTACTTTATGGTCGTCTTACCAGTGTAGGGGTTTATATAAACCACTATGTTATGACCCCTAACTATAAACTGTTCCAACCCACTGGGGTCTAATCCCTTACGCCTAGATGTTTTAACCCACTTGGCTCTAACCTCTTAAGACGTACGATGAAGAGATTTTTACGATTTTCTGATACCGGTCTCTCAGCACTGAAATTCGCCCGGCAAATTGGCTGTGTGTGGTCAAGCTTCTGAGTCCATGGCCAGCATTTCCACTTTTCTGGAAGTAATTGAGCATACCATGAAATAAACCACCAGAACAGTATGGAATAAAACGAAGTCGTTGGTCATTCAAACAGGAGATATCCCAGATAGAAAGACACATTTTTACTTAAGTTTATTGAAAAGTGCTGGCATTATTTTTATCTGATTATGCCTAACGATATATATATATTTTAATCTTTTTATCATAAATATCGTTGCTAATTTCTGTTAATGCTCAATATTCAAAATTGTTTTCGTGACACCAAATAAATATAGTGATACTAATTAGGGTGCAAACATTCCTTTTCCACAAAGATATCAATAATATATCGATATTGCATGCAAATTATTGGTGTACTTTTCTTATATATTTCACCGATATCATAACCTTCCGAAAAAAAAATCCTAGTTGCGCGCCTGTGGGAGTTTTATGATTAATGGAAGAGTTGAAGTTGAACCCACACATGGACAAACATATTGTTACACGGACGTTAATGGTTATTGAATAGAACAAAAGTAAAGGACATAATCGCCTCGTTGTTCTATCTTTCTTCCCCCACCTAAGTTAAAGCAAAAGAGTCGTTGTAAAATAGCTCAGCCTTCGGGCAAATGAAAAATTGCCCTGTACCAATTCCTTTCTTCTAAACTTTCCAACATGATTTCTTGTTGCCGCAACTAAATTAATTCTTAAAAGGATTTCACTCAATAATTTGAAAACCAACCAAAATTTGCAGGTCTCTCACACCAGCGCCGTTGTGAGATACGTACTAACAGTAAAAGGGCATATATTCAAAATCCTTGGAACCGTAACATTTTTTATCGCGTTTTGAAATGCTGTATCAAATATTTTGCCATACTAAATGCTCCAGAAGTTGTGACAAACATTTCAAGTTTTCAGTTGCTATGATGCTGTGCGTTAAGATTAAAGAATTTTTAAAGCTAATTCGTTTCAACTGAAATTGTTAAAATAATCCTCTTACCCTAATAACGAAACTACTTTTTCAAGATTCCAGTCAGAAAATCATTTTGCACCAGGAATGGGTAAGAATTATCATTATTGTAGAGAAAACTTACCTAGAAAGAAAGAAAAAAATAATAATTAGTACTTCTATTTTTGAAAATCATAATTTGAAAATTACTAAATTTTGTCTCGGAATGATATTTAAAGAAAATAATTCGAGGAATCATAAAAATAACACAATAGTTGAAGCACCAAATATACGTGATATGAAAGCAAACTATGTAGCAACTATCTGTTTACTGGCTTAAGGATTATTGGCGTGTAAATGTACGCTAATAAACCGATAGTATGTATAGTTTACTTTCAATCATAAAAATATTTCCACACTCTAAAACTAGAAAATAGTTTTTAAACAAAAATGTGCTATGCTGCTTCTTCTGTGTTTACAGAGAAAGTATATAAACAGTACGGCGTTTTTTGTATTCACATTTCGAATAATTGCGATTAAGTGAATTTACTGATTTATTATTAAAAAGTAATTCATTCCTTTTTAACATTATGGCCAGTACTGATTTATTATTAAAAAGTAATTCATTCCTTTTTAACATTATGGCCAGTACTGATTTATTATTAAAAAGTAATTCATTCCTTTTGAACATTCTAGCCAGTACAATGGAAAGTCTAAAAAAATTGGAGAAAGTAATTTATTCATTTTGAACAACATGCTTAGTTACTAGAGGAAATTAATTTCCATATTTTTCTAGAAATGTACGCATCAAAAGTGTATATAACAATGCTTGCGATATTGGTGTTGATAAAAATATAATATTTTTCAAAATATCCAATATACAAAGCAGTAAATATGCAGGGGGATAGTTTCTTCATCATTAGTGAAAAATGATCCATTTCTTTTGAAAACGTTCGTTCCTCTGCCGAAAAATTATGCTTTATAGTATTTGTTAAAGTTTTAATAATGAAAAAAGTTAACCATTTGTAAATGAGTTCTTTGCTTAGGAAACAAGTGATTGAGAGTTGAACAAATACAGAGAACAAAAACAACATTGTTAACAACTCTAAGATTGATAATACTGTTTATGAAAAATAATTGAGTCGGTTTTAGTGTCCCAGTCATCTTACAGAAGAGGAAATTTTAAAAATATAATTAGCGGAAAACCTTGCGCACACCACACCCCCGTAGCAGAATCGCACCGACGGGTAACGTAGTCCCGCAGACAAAAAACGAAATCCCCGGAAACTTTTTTAATTCTCTTTTGCAGGCTCTGGATCAGGAATGTAAGTTTTCTGTCTTACATAATTTTCCGAAAACAAAAGTTGGGAAGAGCGAAAATTTCTTCCGTAATCGTAAAATGGAGGCAAAACATTTCGACAACAGAAGCTAAACGCAACGAATATTTCTCCTTTAATTTTTTTTTCGGTGTTTTTCTCTGCACTGTATTATTGTTTTAAAATAATTTAATTTCATAAATGTACTTGAGATCGAAATTAGAAAAATGTTTTTCGAAAACGTAAGTAGGGCAGAGTGAAGATTTCTCCCGTAATTGTTATTTTTTTTCTTGCAATGTTTCACTCTGTTGAAAATTGTTGTTACATATCGGAGTCATGAAGCCTTAAATTGTTTTTCTCGCGATTTCTCCTCTGTCTTGTATGATCGTTAAATAACGTTTTATTACATAAATGTTTATGTTTAAAGATTAAAAATGCAGGAAAACTTTCCCCAACGGAAGTTGAATGGAGCGAAAAGTCGCCCTTGTGGCGCAGTTCTCTAAGCGATGTTTCTGATCGTTCGTCCGAGATGGGTCCGGCTTCAAATCCCGGTGAGATATGGATGTTGTGTTTATCTTAAGGCCCTGGCTCTCTTCTTTCCCTGAAAACAGTGACCCTAAATTAGGGACGGGCGACTGCTTATAGCTCACTGAGTTGCTCACGGTGGTCGTTAAACCTCCAACCAAAATTAAAAAAAAAAAAAAATGGAGCGAAAATTTCTTCCGTAGTGATAAATCGAGGCAAAATGTTTTGAAAACGGAAGCGAAAATCCCTTCTATAATGATTTTTTCTTTCCTTTTTGTTGTGGTGTTTTTTCCTGCGCTGTATTTTGTTTAAACACTTAATTACATGAATGTTTGTATTTTGATCAAAACTGGATGAATTTTTTTCAAAAAAGGATATAAGACATAGCGAAGATTCCTTCCGTAATCGTATTATTTTTTATATAGCGATGATTCCTGTTTCCTGTATCGTTGTTAAATATAATTTTATACCCTAAATCTTAATGCTCCAGCTTAAAAATGGATGCAAAATTTTGGGAACAGAGTTTTTTTAATCTCCACCTGTGCAGATTTTTACTGTTTTTCATATCTTGCAATTATCTTGCTCAGTGACCAGCTGCAGATTATTTGGTCGTCATGATACCTTTCGTAGATTGATCAGGACCTTTCTTCTATGAGGGTCCACACGATAGCAAATGTTTAGAGCATCGTTTGCTAAAATAAACTGGATTATCCATTATGGAACGGTGCTCTGTCTACTGAATAACGAAACTTTAAAGAAATGTGAAAAAAGTTAAAGTCAATACATCATATTTTTCTCATGTTTCCTTTTTTTAGGACAAAGGATAAAAAGAGTATATGCGGTACTTCATGACAGGGCCGTAACTAGACTTCAGTTTCGGAGAGGGGTTAAAAAATATTTCACACCAAAAATGTAATCTATCTATCTATCTATCTATCTACCAGGGTACCAGGGCCGTAACTAGACTATTGTTTCGAGGTTTAAAGAAAAAACTATTCCACAGCAAAAATCTATCTATCTATCTATCTATCTATATATCTATCTACCAGGGTCGCAACTAGACTATTGTTTTGAGGTTTAAAATAAAAACCTACTCCACAGCAAAAATCTATCTATCTACCAGGGCCGAAACTAGACTTTTGTTTCGAGGTTTAAAATAAAAACCTACTCCACAGCAAAAACATATTTATCTATCTACCAGGGCCGTAACTAGACTTTTGTTTCGAGTTTAATAATAAAAAAAAAAACTGTTCCACAGCAAAACTCTATCTGTCTATCAGGGCCGTAACTGGAGTTTCGTTTCGTGGTTTAAAGAAAAAAACTATTCCACAACAAAGACTCTATCTGTCTATCAGGGCCGTAACTGGAGTTTCGTTTCGTGGTTTAAAGAAAAAACTATTCCACAACAAAGACTCTATCTATCTATCTACCTACAAGGGCCGTAACTAGACTTTTGTTTCGAGGTTTAAATAAAACTATTCCACAGCAAAAATCTATCTACCTATCTATCTATTTATCTGATCACTTAACAAAAAATAAACAAATTAATTTTTAGTATATTTGTATTAGTTAGCGAGTAACGACACATGAAGTTACTCAATATTAACAGAAAAATAAATTGAACAATATGAGACACTATCGCTATGCGCGTCGCAAGAAGCAAACTAACCTCCACCAAGTACGAGGAAATAAGTGAGAACGTTCTCAACCTAAACATGTCCTTTTTTGCTTTCATTTCGCAATTCGCACCCCCATTTCCTTCTCAAATGACAACACGCTGATTGAAGTTCGCAAATTTCACTCCTCACTCACGTCAACAGGCAACAGACCACTACATATTTATTGGAATGCCGGATGTAATTGTAATTCCTCTTCTACCAACGCCACTTCCTCCCTTTCCCCTCTCCGGCTATTTAGACCGAAAGCGAAACCACAGCAGCATTTACTTGATCACTCGATCTCCGGCTATCCTGGCACCACTTTGGGCCCTGTGGTCTGTGGAGGTTCAAATTCGAAATGCAATCACTCAGAACTCTCTCACATTTCTAAACACAACCCATCCCAGTCTGGCATCTTGATATTATAAATAAACTACAATTCCAACTGCCATATTTTTTCGTCTCTCTTAACACGATAAAGAAATAAATGAATAGGCAATCTCAAAAATACCTGATAAGAAAAAAATTCCCATTAATAAAGTATCAGACACAGAGTTTCCTGTACTTCTATAATTTTTTTTACTGCTGGCAAGGGAGTACAATGAGAAGAAAATGTACTTCTGAAGTAAGGTTTATCAAAGGAAATAACTGAAACAATTTGTAAAAAAAATTAAAGAAGATAATGGTGTCACCTGTTGATCTAATAACTTACAATAAACAAGCAAAAAACAAATGTTGTCAAAAAACATTTCTAGGGGTGGTTAGACCCTAAAACCCCTCTCCTGGATACAGCCATGCTTCACAAATATTTAATAAATATGTCAAACTTTTTTTATTTTTTTGGTTTAGCGACCACCGTGTGCACCTCCAGTGGTCTATAAGCAGTCGCTGGTCAGTAAATTGGGGCCATTGGTTTCGGAAAATAGGGAGAGCCAGTACAGTAAGGCAAACGCAACATCCAAGCTTCGCATCACTCGTACCATATGGGCTGCTCACAACTTTTCCCAGGATCTTTAATTATGTAAACTACAAGCACTTTTGTTCAACAAAGTGCAGAAGTTTACAGCAACACAAACAAAAATGGGACTTGGGGAGGTTCAAAAGAAGTCAATAATTTGCATGTAAAGGATAATTAGACCACACATCATTTAAAACATTTTTTCGTGAAGCCAAACTACACAATATTGAATCTGCAGAAATCCAAACATCTTGCTCACATCGTTAAGCAGTAGATTTAACTCAAACTGGGCTTTCCAGCACGAATAAACTCAGTTCAGCTATTCTGTGAGCACTAAAAATTCTTCTTAAACTCAGTTTTTCGAATCACCAGCAGGCATTCGATCGTGGCATGCTGGGTTATTTCCAGAACATGTCTTTTGAATTTATTTTCCAAATTTAGGATTCGCTGAAAACAAAATTCTGTCCATATGGTGGTGTGGGGATCTATTTTGATTTCGAAACATGATTCTTACTGAAAATTACTTGAAAAGATGAGACGATTTTTTTTTCCTTTTGTTCCCTCAGAATGAATTTGCATGTACGTTCCCTATTCCCAGATCTTTATCCTAAATAAGGTTATGTGATTTATGTATTCAGCCTTTTTTTTATTTCTGTTTTATTTTAATGTAAATTTAGTTACTTTTTGGTTAAACATTTTCTAATTGAACGACACATTACTTCCCCGAACAGCTTTTATATTTTGGCAACACTGATAATCAGCCAGTGCAAAATCAAATGACGAGATAAATTCTTTAACTGTGTGGAACAAATTAACTCGGGGTTAGTAAAGTTTGAGAAAATCAGCTCCAATAGAATGAGGAAATCACCTTCAATATCGCTGTCTAAGAACTGCGGCAAACTCGGCTGTAGCGTGTGATGCTACACACCAACAAGAAAGATGACCCGAATTTTCAACTGTGATCATTTGACGTCTTTTGAATCCGTTTTGACGCGAATTAAATTTATCAAAGCTACAGAAATTCAATGGAACTCAAACGGAAAACAGTAGTATCTCACAAAAGGAAGAAGTTTTTCATGCGGACTTTTGATCGCGCAGATATTGCCGCAAACGAAAACGTGAACTTACGCCCTCTGCTGGCAGACTTGTGTAATAAGAAAATTTTTAAATTATGTGAGAAACATTTCTCAGAGGAAACGCTCTCCGATGAAGAAATAATTTTTCAAATCGGACTCTTAGCAGCAGAGATATCGATAAATATAAGATATGCATCTACGCCCCGCCCCTTTGCGGAAAACCATGCATTATTTTAAAAAGAAAGTATTCTAAAAAAAGTGTCTCGATGTTAGCGCAATCGGTTCACGAACGAAGTTTTAAAGTCGAGATTTTAGAAGCTCAGATTTTGCTGCAAATACATCAGAAGCAGAAATTAATACTTACGCCACCTGATAGCCAAACAAGTTTTACCAAAAATCAGAAGTTACGTGCAAAATATTTCTCATCAAGAGCTGAATCAGCTGCAGAAAGAAGTTTTCAAATCGGAGTTTTAGAAGCAGAGATAGCGGGGGACACGCAATTTATTTATGCCCCTAGCGGAAAATCTATGCGTAACTTGAAAAAATAATTTTTCCTAAAGTTGTCTTAGACATAAATGGAATCGAAAGGTAAAAATTTTTTTCAATCGGGTGTTTAGAGCAAATATATGGAATAAAATGTATTTTGAATTCGGCAATATCTACATTTACGCCTTCCAGCTGCGAAATTGTGTGTCGTATATAAAAAACGAAATAAAGGATCGTCATTCGGACATTTCAAGCTTCCCAATGCAAAAATAATTTTTCGAATCGGACTAATAGTTTCCGAGATATGTGTCTACATGCGGACGGACAAGCTGGTAACATCAGGACGATCTTTTTTACAAAAGACGTGCTAAAAAGTTTTGTGTATGTTTAGTTTGTTATTTGAAGTGGCCTTTCGTGGTTATTAAAAGTTTGCGTAGGTTTAGCTTTGTTATTCAAAGTTGTTATGTAGGGGAGTGATTGACACTTATCCCTTCTGACTGATTACCTAGAAAAAGTGCTGTAAAAATGGCGACAAACTTACGGATGGAGAGTGAAAATATTTGAGTCACTTGTTTCCATCCAGCGGCATGATGCCCTTATAAGGGAGATTAGGCCTTCGCCATCATGCCACGGGTCTTTCAGAAGAAAATAAAGGTCTATTAGCGAGCGTTTATCACCAGTGACAGGGTGGTACTGCTGATATGACAGGGGAAAGGAACTGTTTTGTTGTAGCTTTCGTGACACATGATCGCTTTGTGCACATTTCTGTTTAGTTCACGAAGAACAGTTTAGGCGCCATTTGGTTCAGGGATATCGGTCGCTTAAAGGGTTAATTATGAATAAAGTGGGGTTGTTAAAATGTCAAGTGTTTGCGAGTTGATTGTTAAAGGTTGAGATGTTTAGATGTATGCAATCGACGAACAAGTTTCATTAATACACGATTTGTATGTGTGCTGATATCAAAGAGATTATGTTCTGGCAGTGGATTGCATTGGTGAAGTACAGAACAAATTGTTTAAATCACACAAGACAAGAACCTGATTTTTTTATCTGGCCGCTTGGTTACTGTAAAACGAAGTTTTATAAGAACATTAGTCAATTAATTAGTTAATCATGTTAAAACACAGCTAACGAAATTAAACTTTGTAGTGAAATGAATGACAAAGATTCTCTTGAGAAAAAAACTCATTTTCATCATAAAGCGTTGCTTTCCCCCATGGCTTTGAATAGATAATCTCATATTAATTCTAAAAAAATCGGCACCTAGGTTATTATTTTATTGTTTCGAGAGCCAAAATAGCCACAGCGCTTGTCATTTTAAGAAATATCTATCCTTGTGCAAAACAAAGGAACAGTTCAAAAAATTTTACATAATCAATTGTTTCTTCTAAGCCAAAGTTAAATTTAGTATTGTATCACGAAGGTTTGAAGAAGGGAATTATTGATTAATTTTAAGGACACTGTAAATAAGATGAAACGCGCAGAAAGAGAAAAATTAAGTTCATTTTTGCGTTAGTTTTCGTCATTCTGGGCCTAAGAAAATAAATTTTACCCTCGTAAGCTCTGAAAATTTTGAACATATACTCGTAAATACAGTACTGGTCAAAAGTAACTGATGAGGGAGAGAGACAGAGAGAGAGAAAGAGCAGATATTATTTTTATTTCATGAATTTTCCTAGCACAAAGTGTTTGACATTCCAAATCAGTCAAATTTTCTGCATCCCGATTGACTCCGGTTTTAACAGCGGTTTCATAATTTTTGTTTTCTGCCTCTTATGAAAATTTCAGTTCTCTATTTCCTGAACATAAACTTCTCACCACCAAGACACTTCGAAAAGAGTTTCCCGCCATATATCTGAGTTTCCAATTTTGTGCGTTCCTGTGCCAAGGAATAAAGACAGTTTGAGTGATAACTAAGTGATGAGGAATCTACCACGTTATGTATTTTGGACAGATAACTGCTGTTATATCATTGATATTTCTGTTATTCTACGACGATGAGACTACAGCAGCCTCCTGACGAGGTAAATTGTCCACAAGTCCATGGAGTACGAAAAGCAGGATGTTCCTCCACTCCGACTTGAGTACATCGAACAATCTGTCAGGGAAGAAGGTCGTGTCGCTCTTGACCTCACGCGTCGTTCAAGTTCATCCCATAGGTGTTCAATGGGATTGAGGTCCGAGCTCTGAGTAGGACGATACATTCACGAGACCTAATTTTTCCACATACTACTCCACTGTAACCATGGAAACATGAAAAGTGACATTGTTGTCGTCCTGGAAGAAACAATAATGGTGTCCGTAGAATTGTCACAAAATTGGAAGCATTGAGTTATCCTGCACAGAGTTCATATTGTCATGAATAACAACAACCAGTGGACTCACATCATACCAGCTGAAACAGCCTCATACCCTAAGTCCACCATCCCCGTGCTTGGCAGTCGGCATTGTACACTTTAGAAGCAGACGTTCTCCGAGTAACCACCAAACCCAGACACGTCAATCTGATTGGAATGATGTAAAGTGAGATTCATCGCTCCGTAACACCTTCCGCCATTGTTTCAATGTAAAGTTTTTGTGCTGTTGACACCATCGTTGTCGCGTGGCTTTATTGGTCTTTGTATTGAGAAGTTTATGACCGGCTGCTCGGCCATGATAGCCAATTGCATGACACTCTTTTCGAAGTGTCTTGGTGGTGAGAAATTTATGTACGGCTGCTCAGCCATGATTGCCGATTGCATGGCACTCTTTTCGAAGTGTCTTGGTGTTGAGAAGTTTATGGACGGCTGCTCGGCCATGATATCCGATTGCATGACACTCTTTTCGAAGTTTCTTGGTGGTGAGAAGTTTATGTACGGCTGCTCGGCCATGATAGCCGATTGCATGGCACTATTTCCGAAGTGTCTTGGTGGTGAGAAGTTTATGGACGGCTGCACGGCCACGATAGCCGTTTGCATGGCACTCTTTTCGAAGTGTCTTGGTGGTGAGTAGTTTATGTACGGCTGCTCGCACATGATAGCCGATTGCATGGCACTCTTTTCGAAGTGTCTTGGTGGTGAGAAGTTTATGGACGGCGGCTCGGCCATGATAACCGATTGCATGACACTCTTTTCGAAGTGTCTTGGTGGTGAGAAATTTATGTACGGCTGCTCAGCCATGATTGCCGATTGCATGGCACTCTTTTCGAAGTGTCTTGGTGGTGAGAAGTTCATGGACGGCTGCTCTGCCATTATAGCCGATTGCATGGCACCCTTTTCGAAGTTTCTTGGTGGTGAGAAGTTTATGTACGGCTGCTCGGCCATGATAGCCGATTGCATGGCACTATTTCCGAAGTGTCTTGGTGGTGAGAAGTTTATGGACGGCTGCACGGCCACGATAGCCGTTTGCATGGCACTCTTTTCGAAGTGTCTTGGTGGTGAGTAGTTTATGTACGGCTGCTCGCACATGATAGCCGATTGCATGGCACTCTTTTCGAAGTGTCTTGGTGGTGAGAAGTTTATGGACGGCTGCTCGACCATGATATCCGATTGCATGACACTCTTTTCGAAGTGTCTTGGTGGTGAGAAATTTATGTACGGCTGCTCGGCCATGATAGCCGATTGCATGGCACTATTTTCGAAGTGTCTTGGTGGTGAGAAGTTTATGGACGGCTGCTCGGCCATGATAGCCGATTGCATGGCACTCTTTTCGAAGTGTCTTGGTGGTGAGAAGTTTATAGACGGCTGCTCGGCCATGATAGTCGATTGCATGACACTCTTTTCGAAGTGTCTTGGTGGTGAGAAATTTATGTACGAAGCTCGGCCATGATTGCCGATTGCATGGCACTCTTTTCGAAGTGTCTTGGTGTTGAGAAATTTATAGACGGCTGCTCGGCCATGATAGACGATTTCATGGCACTCTTTTCGAAATGTCTTGGTTGTAAGAAGTTCATGGACGGCTGCTCGGCCATGATAGCCGATTGCATGGCACTCTTTTCGAAGTGTCTGGGTGGAGACCATAACATCTGCGTTCATTTGGAACTTATGTGCTATGACATGCATTAGTCGCAACCTGGTTTTCCAAAACTCCCTTCTTCAGCACCTTCCGGTCCCTCGGTTGCAGTGTCGTTGGTCTTCCTGGGGAAGGTGAATACCTGCAATGTCCCATCTCCTGCCACTTGTTGGTGACAAAGAGCACAGTCGATTTAGTGACCTGTCTGACATCAGCAATGCTTCTTATGCTCATACCTCCAATTGAGCAGCCTATTATAACGCCCTTTTCAAACCCGAACAGCTCCTTCTCTCTCTCCTGATGGCCATTTTATCAGCGATTGATCTAAGCGTACTCTCGTTGCCGTATTTACACCTTATCGACCACGTGTCTGCTGCGGGAGCACACCATTACGCCTTCGTGTGGTTGTCAATCATTTCTTTTTTTTTTTTTTTGGTTGGAGGTTTAACGACCACCATGAGCAACTCAATTATGGGCTATAAGCAGTTCCCGTCCCTAATTTAGGGTCACTGGTTCCAGGGAAGGGAGAGAGCCAGTGCCGTAAAACAAACATAACATCCATGCCTTTCCGGGATTCGAACCCGGACCCTTTACGGACGAATAATCAGAGGCCAGCGCCTTAGACCACTGCGCCACCGGGGCGGCCACTTTTGTTCACATAGTGTATATCATCAACAACGAAGCGAATAAAAAATTCATTGTAAGTTTAATTTCTTGCTCTTTCTTTCTACATCGATCCCCTGGGAGATTGAGTGGTTGTCTGAGCGTTGTGTTAAGCATTTAGCATGATTTCGACGCACAAACTAACCTAAACCATTTAAAACATTATTCCATAAGAAACACGAAAAAGATTGAATGCATGCGCGAGACAATACATTCGCGGTGAAATTTAATAGAAGAGCTGCATATAAATATATATATTCTTTCTAAATACATAACTAGTTATTTATTAGGTCACAATAATGTTAAAACGTAAACAAGAAAGCACTTGAGAATCCCTTGGAAAACAAAAAAAGAAGTAGAAAAGGAAAAGGAAGGAAGGAATAAATATTTATTGGAACGAAAATTACTTTGGAGAGTGCTGTTGACACGTACTAATTGCTATGCTACAGCTGAATGTGCATTAAAAGAAGGAAAGTTGGCACATTCTTTTTCATGATGCATGTAAACAGTATTAAAACCTTTTCTTAGGGATGTACGGCCTGTCAAACTAACAGAAAATAATCTATTTATTTACCGAGAAGTAATTACACATATTGTGTGAGGTATGATCGTGTATTTTGGCCAATGTCACAAAGCATCCGTAATAAACGACACTGATTCCAGTTCTCTTCCTACAGAAGCAGTCACTTGATACTTTTGAATTGGTAAATAACACCTATTCATTGGAATGCCGGCTCTTTCCTTATGTTGGAGCAAAGCAGTGAAAATTTTCCAATACGATAAGGGAAATAGATGTAGGTGCCATTAAATTTTTATTACATCTCTAAAGGTAATATTCCGAGAACAAGTTGGAAAAAAAATGTTTTCTGTTTAAATAATATGAAATGATGGAATTTGAGGCAATTTTAGCAGACGTGTTTGTAAAACCGAAAAGTAAAGTCGAGAATTAAAGAAGAGTCCTCATAAACGGATTCACGGGTAAACAAACCAGAAAGAAAGATTGTATTCAATTAATTTTTAGAAGGATACCTAAAGCTGATAGACAAAGCAACTGTAGCACTCGATTCTTAAGTGTGCACGAAAGAGAAACTTCCGAGAAAGAAATTACTATGATCAGACCGATACTAAATGAAATACATATGGAAAATAATAATAATTATTATTATGTGTTTCCTGTAGGTCTGGGTTGGGTTATCGCACCCAGAACTACAGTAAACAGATACGATCGAGCAGCTAAGCTGTGACATTACAACTTGTTGTTAAATACGGCCTCCCTCTAGTCCAAGGGTATATGCTCTAACTAGTTACAAGTACCAACCAGAACCAGTTTTTGAAAATCAATAGTACGTCATATACTGGAACAAACTCATCATTACAGGAAAAACCGTTGATCACAATCGACCTGGCATTGTATTGGGTTGATTCATAAGTTCAAGCCGTGTTTCTCCCTAGGTGTTTTCCAGGGCAGTAGTGACGGTGCAGATGGCCAGTTGTATATCAAAATGTAGCCAGTAATAGCGTGTATCTAAATCATATTGCGTTGTGTGATTGGAGCTAATTGTTTTTTGGTTTTCAGGTCCGGAAGTGTGGAGTGTCAAGCAGAGAGGAATAATCATTTCCGACATCTGATTCTCTGCGAGTTTAACAAGAGATCCACAGCCGCCGGGGCTACTCGACAAATTTTGCGCTGTATATGGGGAGGATGCTATTGCTCCGAGGACAGCCGCAAATAGTTTGAGCTGTTCCGAGGTGACAATTTTGACCTTACCCATTCTCCACGTTCAGGTCGTCCACCTCACTTTGATGAGGATCGTTTGAAACATCTCATCCACTTGGATCCATGTCAAACCACACGCGAATTGACCACTAAGAGTGACTGTAATCAGGCCACAGTGATGCGACACATGGAACGTATGGGAAAGGTCTAGAAACTGGGGTCTTGGGTGCCTCATACTCTCACCAAGGATAACAAGAATCAGCGTGTTACCATATGTGGTCCCTTGCTCGCCCGTTATCGCGAATGTTCTCAGCAACACAAATCCTTTCTGTCACGTATTGTTACTGGAGATGGTGCCTGTACGGGTATCGGAAAGAATGGTTAATCCCAAACAAGACGCCCACACCACGTCCAAAATATGAACTTCATCCTGCGAAGATCATGTTGTGTGTCTGGTGGGGCATGGAAGGCATTATTCTCTGGGAAATGCTGCCAAGGAATCGGACCATTACCGCTGCACTCTATGGTGAGCAACTCCGCCGTGTGGGGCGAGCAATTCAGCAGAAACAGCCACATCTGCGCCATGGTATCCTTCTCCAACATGATAACGCACGCCCTTACAGTGCAAACATGACATGACCAAAATGGCCATTCAGGACATGAAATGGGAGATCTTACCACATCTGGTCTATTTCCGATCTCTGTCGAATGGACTCATCGGTATATCACGTGTTTCCATTCATCAGCTGTCCATATTTTATGCTCATGACTAAATCTTTTAGTTTCTGTACTTAAATATTTAGCAATTACATCTCTTCCGTGGATGTTTGATTTGTGGATTTCTCTGCGGACTATTTTTGTGGAAACAGGATCTTCCAGATCGATATTGATTTTTGCTGTCATTTTTGCTGCAGTAATGTTGCTTGGACAAATTCTTGTTAATGTTCGACGGGTTCCCCTCATTGAGTCTCGGATTTCACACACTGTTCTTCTACGACGATGAAGTCTGGTCATGTGTTGTGTAAGCAGTCATAACCGAGGAGACTGTTGCTCTTGAAACACCAAACAATTTAGATGGTAGGGTTACACACGCTTCTGATAAACAGGTTCCCACGATTTGTCTTCTTTGGAAGTCTGAGAGTTAACCCATTTTACGACAGCTCGTACGAATCGGTGCTGAACACAACGTGCACTACACTGGTATACAACCTGGGGAATGTATACCAAAAAAAAAAAAAGATACACAAAAGATAATCACAACTTTTTTTGTTTTCAGCGTAACCTACACGAATAACATTAACAATGTTCTCATTATTTTGTCCAACCCCTGTAGTAACAATACTTTATTCATCTACAACAAGCATTTGCTCTCCCTGTTACTCCACTACTCCAATCCACCTCATCATATCCGCCGTAAGCCATTTATTTGTTCCTATTTACTGTCAGCATTGACAAATAGTGCAAGCTGTTCGGGAAAGTGATGTATCGTTCAGTGAGAAGGTCTTTAAACAAAATGTAACAAAATTTATATAAAACAGAAATTCAAAAATAAGGTTAAATTAGAAGTGTGCACTACACTGCATTGTTTTGGCAAACATGTTTTCATATTAATTTGTTGCTGATGCAGAGTTATTAAGAATGTGTTGCGGATCTTCAGCAGAAAACATATTTTGATTATTACAGCATCACGGTTGTATTCGGTTATCGTATCATGCGATTTTTATATCTGGTTGCTTATCGTTGAAATTAACTTTATTTTTACCTTTTTTAGTTTGAGATTTTAAGTACAGCGGTGAGCAACTCCATGGACTATAAGCAGTCTCCCGTCTCATATTTGGGGCCACTGGTTCCAGAGAGGGGAGAAAGCCATTGCCGTAAGACAAATACGCCATCCATGCTTCACCGGGATTGGAACCGGGCTTATCTCGGAAGAATGGCTACTGGGACGGCAAGTTAGCTTTGTCTTCACTGAACATTTTCCTTTTTGTTTCACAAAAAGTAATGAGCTTTCAGTTTCTTTATCTTGCGAATCTCTGCATTGTCCTGAATTGTTATAATATTGAAACGAGAAAAGGAGCACCATGAATATTTAAAGATGTTTCTTTAGAGAGATTTTCCAGGAATTATAAATTTCGCCATATATATGAGAAATCTTGAAAACATATGGAGCTTTTTCAGCTTTGAAGTACTGACATACTTCGTATAATTTCTTTTTGAAGATCTAGAAGATAAAAAGTGTTTTTTTCTTTAAAAAATATCTCAGCATTAGTGACGACATTTACGAAACACACTTCTTCGTTTTGTCGGAACCCAGATGCTATAATTTCATGCCTGGTTTTATTAATTGCAAAAATATGTAGTTGCGCCAGTAATGTTTTGTTTAACTAAATAAGAAATGGGAAGTTGTGATACTTTTTCATAAAAAGAGAGACAAAAAGGATAGCGCCATACTGACTGCTCTTTAAATGAAACCGAAAATCGCCCTCCCTCCCTCGATTTCAACAGAAAGCTAATAACTTTTAGTGAAACAAAAAGGAAAATGTTGATGAAGCTAATAAAATATAGAAAGTTTTTAAAAGCAAAATAAAAAATAAGCTTTTGTTTTTTAAAGAGAGAACGAAAAAGAAATCAAGTGTTACACTTATCGAGATTTCTTCGCTTTCTTTTTATAAAGTGACTAATATGAGAAGTTACCTACATTTTATTATTAGATTTCTAAAGGAAATTCTGAAATGCGAACCTGTTTTAGGTAAACGTAAAAATAAGTAGTTTTGTGACTTCAACCTTACTTGAGGAAAAGAAAGAGGAATTTATAACTGTTGTCGTTTTGCTGATAAGGACAGAGATGGGAAGTTATTCATTTTGTGTTTCAGTTCATCAGATGACAAGAACGGCAAGTTTTATATTTTGTGGTCTTTAAATGAAAATCATGAAAGAAATACGGGATGGATATTATCTGACTTACTATCTTTGTCACATTTACACCAAAAATCGGATTGTCATCTACAGAAACGAAAAGTTATATATGCGATGTTATCTTTATGTAAAAGGAAACTACAATAAGTTTTGCCTTTTGTTCACGATACAATAAACATATACAATAAGAGTGTCTTACTTATTAAGCAACGTCAAAAAAAAAAAAACTTACTGCTGTGGTATTTCAATACTGAGAAGAAAACAGTAATCTGCATTTGTTGTATATTTTAAAAGAATTCGCATTTTTCGAGTAGGAGTTCTTTACATTTATAGTTAGTTATATTCTGAATTTATTTTCCATATCATATTTTGTCATAACAAATTTATTTCATAGTAAATTTGAATCAATATTAGTAAAATTTTATTGCGAATTAAATTTATTATTATCTTTAATTAACTCAAAATAGCTTTAAATTAAAAATCTAAAATCAATTGAATAACACGTTTTATCCTATGTGTTTTCAAAGAATATGTTTTATTTTTTTTTAAATTTTTAAATAAGCTACATTAACTGATACCGTTTATAAAAAAATTGTGTTTAATGCATCGAAACAGTTTCTTAGATATTCTCTAGCCCTATTAGCTGTGTGATCAGCGTTAATGAATATAGAGTTTAGAAATTCTGCCTGTTAATTATCATCGAAAAATGATGAACAGCCTAATCTTTTATGAATCATGAATTCATCGGCAAAAATCGTGCCACTAATGGCAATTATCATCTTCTTTCTAAGATAACAGCGATTAACATTTCGTCCTTTTTCTTTCCTATTATAAAGATTCCTTGCATTTTCACAGCGAGTTCGTCAAAGAAAAGAATCACGAAAACTTCTTTGACTTAATCCCTTTCCTTTTGGGAAGTGAACAATGAGGTACGGCAAGGTGGAGCACAAAACCGAAAGATTCTTGGGCCAGATAATCCCCACTGCAAAATGGGGTCTCTCATATTTTAATGACCAGCATAATTAATAAGCAGGCACCTCTCAGCATTCCTCACTAGAAAACTTCGTATTTAAAATGCTGCAAGCTCGATACGAGATTGTGGAATCACCTTTACCTTAGTGCACAAACTCAACAAAGCATTTAATCTGCGGAGATTAAAGCAAAGTAGCTAGAAAGCATTTCACGTCCGCAGAAGGCAGAAAACTTCGTAACAAAGGGACATCAATTAGAAACAGTAGCTTCTACACCAATGTGTGCCTATTAAATTAAGAAGCAATGAAACTGCGTAAATGAATATTCTTGAAAAGCTTCTCTAACGGCGAGATTCACAAAAGCGGAAGACGATTAGCTGTACCTATCTCTACCATCTGTCTATACGTCAGCGTACATAAGGGCTAGAAGAATGGACTTTCTTGAAATTTCAGAAAAGTCTATTTTTCAAGTATAAAAGTTATGAAATTTAATTATTCGCTGTTACCAGACTGTTTCCGAAGAGCAAAAGCGTCTTGAAATTCTTGTAACTGGCTGGATAAATAAATTCATAATAATTAAAATATCATTTATTCTACGAATTTAAATCTTAAAAAGGTGTAATTATTTTGAACCGTGATTTTGCTATAAAGAGGTGTATAATCAGGGGTGCAAGTGACGGTTCGGTCTGGTTCACGTTTTTTTTGTTGTTGTTGTTGTTGTTGTTAAAACCGGGAAGGTTCGTCGAAACCGTTTGCCAAACTAAACCGATACCACTCACGTCTATAAACCTTTTCGGAATATTTTCTTCTTAAAATAATGCATGCTTTCACCGCCACGGGGCGGTGATATATATCTTATTTTTGTTGATATCTCCACTTCTAAGAGTCCGATTTGAAAAGTGCTTTCTTTGTTGGCGCGAACGTTTCCGCTGCGAAATGTTTCTCATATAAATTCAAATCTTTCTTAATGCGTAAGTGTGCCACCAGAGGGCGTAGTTCACGTTTCCCTTTACAGCAATATCTGCGGGACTAAAGACCCGACTTTTTTCTTCGGTCAAATACTATTAACTATGCAAACTCTGTGTGCGTATTGTTTTCGAAAAATAATGCACGATTTCGCTGCTAAAGAGCGCAAATGCTTAATCTATTTTTCTCAATATATCTGCTTCTACATGGGCGATTTAAAAAAAATCTTTTAACACTGGATGCCATTTACCCTGTAGAATACTTTGGGGCTGGTATATGAGGAATTTCGTAATTCACAGTTTCGTCGGTAAGTGGTATATGTGTACTTCAGTTTGCAGCTGTATCGCAGCTTCTAAGAACACTATTAAGAAATTTCTTTTTACTGTATAACATTCGCTACAACAGGGATGTGGAGCATTATCCTCTTTAAATGATTTCTCGCTAGGTGTGTAAAAGACGAAACCCTTTTGTTGTTTTTCTTCGCTATCTGTGCTTCTGGGAGACGTATTTGAAAAGTTCTTTTTCTTAGCATAGTTTCTTCGATGAAGAATATTTTCACCTATTTTCAACTATTCTATTATGCAAAATACTTCCGCTGGCAGATGTAGACCTATATCATGTTTCCTTTCATATTTCTTCTTTTAACTGTTCGATTTGAAAGATTCTTTGTCTCCGATGCCTTCCTTGTACTATATATACTGTTTGTACACCATTTGTTAATCTTCGTAACATGTTTTTTAGCCGCTGGTTGAACTAAGTACATGTTTCTATTTCTGTATTTTTATTTGATTGTAGAAATCGGTTGATTGTTTTCCTAACCGGTTCCACAGATTTTAAATAGCTTTGATAAATTTAATTCGCGTCGAAACGGATTCAAAAGACGTGCTCATTACAACCTAAAATTCGGTGTCATCTTTCTTGCTTTTTTAATACTATGCATCCTTCCCGACAGCAGTAAAATAAATCCTGTTCCGAAAATTTCGATATAACGAAAATGGGCAATGGAAGTACTACCCAACAAAAACAGTGAATGGAGTGGGTGTATTTCATGGCTGTCTGTACTCTCGATTCTTTGTGTGCTAGTGCAGGAATTTTGCTACGAAATGAGTTTCTACAAATACACGAGAGTAATTGACTATTTCTTACAGTTCATTAATAATTATTTATATATTTTTCTTCCGACGGTAATCTTCGTCGACGTGACATTTCATTAGGAAATTAATTCACCTCTCTACATATGGCTTTTTTTTCTTAACATCCACTAAAATAACACGATGGCGACAACGTCGTCTTCAACTAACTGGTACCACGAGAGACACAGCACGTGTTGTTTCTGCGCATGCGCAGTCTCCTTGCTTCCATCTGGTGTTGGGGTTGCATCGGTTGCCAGCTACGGGCAACTAGTGTCAATTGCGTGGAGGCCTGATGCTGCTGGACCGTCAATGGCTACCAACTGATGGCTCTGCCGCCAACGGACCGCTACCGTGCCGTGAGCGTCAGATTTCAGGCAGCAGTGACCCATCACTGCCAGCTGGTGGCAAGCAGTTTCCCAACACTTGTGGTTTTTCTGGATAGTGTCTTCTGACCGGCAAGAGATCTGCCTGATTCGTATCTAATTGGGCGTCCGACGCCAACCAACTGCGTAGCCGTTTCAAACTAACGGCGCTGACAGTAAATCGACACCCGACTGCGAAAGCGTTTTTAGTCTGTGCCTACGGAAAGTAGTAGTTTTTGATGCTATGCATATTTTCCGATAATAATAATTAAAATCCTCTGCAAAAAAATTCGGTTTAACGGAAATGGATAATCGAAGTTGCCAAAACCATTGTTGAAATTTGATTTTTGAATATTGTTCCATGAAGTGACGCAACAACAGTTAATTTCAGTGCAACTCAACGATATATTTTACGAAACTATCGCCGAAAATTATTTCATCACGTTTTGCGTAAACGTAACAATATCTCATTGCTATCTGCTCAAATTACGAGAACCTGATTCCAATTGTGATGAAAGACATTACAAAAATGCATTTTTTGTTGCGCCTTAGGGAAATTTGGTTTTCCCTCTTCCCACGCCTCCAGAAGGGACCCAGGTAGCAATATTATGTTGGACCAACCATGGGCTTTCAACGGTCGGCCCAGCGACTCGGCGGCCAACAATTGGATATGTGTTGGTTCAACGGTTGGACCCACATTGGAAAACTGTTGCAAACAGTTTTCCAATGTGATCATGTGTTGTTGGACAACCATCGGACAACAGTTAAGTGTTCATTTGTTGATAAGTGGTTGGTCATGTGTGGTTGGAAAAACCGTTGGCCAATCTTCGATAAACAACGCAACCTTCGCCTAACGCTGCCGACACAAAAATATCATTGGGCCAACCGTTGGCCAATGTCAGTGTGCTACTTGGGGAGGCGTTAAATTTATGTATAACCCAATGTGGTGTATCCTGTGGATGTCCTAGACCAAAATTTACCAATCCCCCCTCCTTACACACTAATTTACTTGCGATGGAGATTTTCTTTCTATCCTAAAGTAAGATTTTAGCTTGCGCATGCGCAGACGGACTTCCGTGGGTACATCGCGTTTCATTGGTGCCAGGGTCGTTTTATACGTTCGTCCGAATCTGAATAAATCTAATAATAAATATTGTGTTGGAAAAACTAAACTGTCGAAGTACTTACGCCGCCATATTTACTTTTATGACTCATATATCTCCCTTCATTGGTTTTACGAGAATAACATTTATTTATCCACATATGTAAATACCGCTCAATGTCAGGAATTAGTAAACCTTCTTGTTTGTTGTTATGAATGAATTCCACTTATTATGTAGCGGACTTTGTGTGGTCGTGAGTGACGCGAATAAATGCAATGTGTTGTGCAAAAATAAATGTATACTCTCGAATCACTAGTTTCACTTCCCACTCACAAAGATCTTGGCATTTGAACGATGCAAAGCATAATCTACAAAGAGTACGAAAACATTCTCTGGATTCTTTTGTCCAGAGATTTAAGCGTGTTTATTGTGTGTGTGTGTGTGTGTGTGTGTGTGTTGCTTGTCGCTACCAGACAACCCAAGTGCTTAAATTTATATACTGAAATTCAGAATGTCACTGACAATATATTAATAAAATAAGCTCTAATCTTATATTTCATGGGTCCTATTTATTGTAAATACATCTAAGATCTAGAAGCAGAGACCGGCTTAGGCATGGGAAGCTCCTGGGCGCACCTGCAAATCTTGGCCATTACGTTTTACAGAATAACATAGTACAGTATTTATTGTTGCAGTATAGTATAATATTTTTTTGTTCGAGACAATGCACTTCGAAGGAATTTTAAAAACGGACCCCAAATTTTGGGCTATGTAGTCTCGTGCACGAATCAGGCTTTGTCTCAAGCTGAAACTGGCCTTCAGAAAGGCATTCAGTTTACGAGTGTAACAAAAACGTATAATTCTTTAGAAACCTTAATTAACTTCTTTTGGTGAATGTCTCCTGTTCTGTCACACTTATCTCCGACACCAACATTCATGAATTGATGCTCATGCAAACCGGTTGTTATCAGTTTGGCATATCACCCCAGTATCTAATTCCTTTTTTCAATTGTTATTTGTTTATTAAATTGATGTATTTAAAGAGTCACTTAATTTTGAATGGCAACACACTTGCCTTTGAAGGAATACACTATCGGGCAGGATAAAAGAAGCTAAGTAAACATATCTTACAATTTTTACTCTGTCCTCAGTTGTTGGTTACTCTTCACTGCAGGGCTGGCTAGACCATAGGGGCAACCGCGGCATTCACCCCGGGCCTCGCGCCTTTAAGGGGTCCCGCAGTGTAAGAAAAAAAATGTAGTTAGAATTTTTTACAATTATTATTTTGTGTGTGTAAGTTTTTGGGTTCGAGGCGCTCAAAAAGATGTTTCTTATTTTTTTAAGTTTTTTTTTTGTTTGTTTCCAATCTCCCGGTTTTCGAATAGGTTATCGCTCTTCGCCGTACAAATACTGAGATCCGTAGATTTCAAGTGATTATTGTAACGACCTTGATATTTTCCGAATTCATGCAATCGCAAATTTAATTTCCTCATTTTGTGGCCCTTGCTTTTATATATTTAACAATTTGCGTGCAAACCAGATACTTAAATTTAAATAAAATAAAAAAGAACAATATCAAAGTTGGTTTCGGGCTACACATGGAGGCCATTTATTCAGTGACTTTAAAACCATTATTGGAATTTTTCTTAAAAAAATCACATATGAGCGCGTATATAAGTTCAAAAAGTCACTAATTTGTCAGTTACTCCATTTTGCATTAAAAGTCAATCACTAAAACATGTATCCGGCGAAAAAAAACTATTTATTATTTCTACACTAAAATATTCGCAATCCAAAAACTTTCGATGCGCATGTAGCTTTTTGTCATCTTGTGAAGCAGTTTGTATACAATAAGTGAAAATACAACTTCGATCCCATCTCCTCGGAAAGAAAATCGTAGATTTTAACAGTTTTTACTCTTTCTCTCTCTGAACTTTCAATGCATATTATGGTCTTTTTCTTGAGCTTAAAGCAAATGCTTCTTTGAGATAATCATTAGGTCTTTACGATAATTTTCGTTTTGAAGTACTACAGAGGTGAAGGACATGTCAAAAAGGAAAAGTTACAGATCAGATCAGATCATATGTAGAGGATTTTAGGAAGGGAGTGTCTGACCCCAGGTCTTAAACAACCCTTAGAAATAGGAAGCTAGGAGATTTGCGCTACAGTGCCCGATAGGAAAGTGGAAGGAAGACGCCCTTATTATTACCGGGGAAGGAAGATTATACAGGGGAAGGAAGACGCCCTTATTTATTACCGGGCGGCCAGTACCCGGGGTCCGACGGCTTAACGTGCCCATCCGACCCACTGCGGGTATTTAGTGGTTCGAGCGTTCGTACCTGCCCAGGATCAAACCTGAGGTTGTCTCCATGGCAGGCACGAACGCTGACCACTAGGCCACCCGCTGCCCGGAAAAGTTACAGAGATAAATTCCGTCGGTGTACCTTAATCGGAAATGCATTCAGCTCCGGAGCGCAGAGGGATGCGAATTCGTCGCCGTCACAGGCAAATTTGTGGGTTTCACATCCTGTGTACTCTTTACGGACATCTTTCACGTAACGACTTTATTAAAATATGAGATTTATTTTCTAGTGCAAGCAATGAAATTTCGCCCCGGACCCCGCGAAAGCTCCATTCGGCCCTGCTTCACTGTCACCCAACACCCTTGAAATTTCGAATATGAACAACTATTCGCAATCAGAACTTTTATAACACCAGGTTAAACTTTATAAACAGACTAGGAAATCGCACAGCCGCCCCGGTGGCGCAGTGGTCTAAGCGATGGCCTCTGATCATTCGTCCGAACGGGGTCCGGGTTCGAATCCCGGTGAGGCATGGATGTTGTGTTTGTCTTAGGGCACTGGCTCTTTCCCTTCCCTGGAACCAGCTACCCTAAATTATGGACGGGCGACTGCTTATAGCCCATTGAGTTGCTCACGGTGGTCGTCAAACCTCCAATCAAAAAAAAAAAAAAAAAAAAAAGCAGCCTCGTGCGAGTAGATGGTAAATGCGAGAATGCGGATTGGTGATTTTTCCACGCCGAGAAAGAAGCAGATATTGAGTCTCTTCTCAAAACAACAGATCAACCCCAGCCAATCACAGCAAACCGTAACCAAGTTCATTGTACTAACTAATACACCCTTGCTAGTTGGCGGGGAAAGGCATTCCAGTCAGTTAAATTCTAAGCCGCTTGTAAAAGGGTTTTGCTCAAAACTTTGTCAGATTATAAGGCAGATCTCTTCCTACATCAAAGACGCAGAAAGACGCCTTGTGTTTGCGTTCAAGTTCACTTTTGTGCCGCATTTTTTGTTTCTTATTCTCCTTGGTATTTTTTGTGTATTATGCGTAAACATGCTTTTCCCAATTTCCAGTATTTTTATTCCAGAAGTTTGAGCTTCTCACTTTTTATAAAATAGGAATTTTAATTAATGAAATGTTTTTAGTATTTTTTGCATTTAAAATTAACTGCGGAAAAAACGGTGATAAAAATAGGAGAATTAGAAAAAAACAAGAGTTCGAGTTCCAACTACTACTGCATTAGTAAGAGAAGCTGAGAAAATGAAATTTTTTGCCCAAGTCGTTTTGATGCCTGCACAGCTCATAAGGTTAGGCGTGCATTGCCCATGACCGCTTAGGGGTCATGGGCAATGCTGTCGTGTCACATCCGGACATGGCCCTTCCGTGCAAAGAAAATTTTGTGTCAGAGCCGTACAAGCAAGCATTCCTTAACTGCATCTCCCAAATTATTTCGCAAGGGGAGAGGGAGGCAAACTGATCGTGTGTTACTTCCGTACAAAAGGTGAGAGTGTCATTACATTGTTAGTTTGTTCTTTTAAAACTCTGTCGCACAAGTGCTCTTGTTGCATCTGGAGATTTTATTTAAACAAAATGGATCGTATAATGTTGACTGAAATTACAAAAGGGAAGCTTTGTGCTTTCTTCGATGAATTTCGATACCGCCAACACCGCAAAAACGCCAATACCAAGGTGATGATGACCTGGATATGCGTAAAAGAAACAACAGAAAACTACCAGAGTCTCAATGAAAACTCTTGGATCAAAATCCATGCAAACCGGATGTAGGCGAAACCGAAGTTCGGTTACACCTAATGTTGATAAATACACTATGTTTGAGCCAAATTTGATAAGTCCCGTAGGGATTAATGCTATTTTTAAGAATTCGGATTATTTCGTACAAAATATGTTGTGACGTACCTGCACCGCAGGACGCACATGAGATAAAGGCAGATAGCAGTGAGAGCACATGTCCGCGTAGCTCAGTTGGGAGAGCTACTTACTCCGGGGTGAGGGGACCCGGTTTCGATGCCCGGCGCGGACAACCTTGTATACGTTATAATTTATTTTCGAATTTAAATAGAATGTATGTTTTAAGTTCATATAAAGGGAGCAAGGTCAAAGAGGGGTCCATAGGCATCTTCTGTGTGCAAGAGAGTGAAATTCCTTCTTGGTCGCAACTGACACAAAAACGGTAGGGCTGTAGGAAATCTCAAATGCGATGCGTGATTGACATTACATTTGCACGGAAGTGACGCTGAAATTTCGGTGTATACCAAAGCGCCAGGTCCTGATCTGCCAGGAAACCAGTGATGATGGAGAAGTATGGGTCATTGGGAAATGACTAATTCCGGGATTTTGGTTGACAGATTTCCATGAATAATACACACAGCCGTATCAGAATAATATGGCCACCCCTGGAATCACAGTGCACCCGCCCAGGCGCGTCAGAGAGTGCACGTGACAAGGTTTAGCACAGATAAATATAAGCTGCCGACCAGGGCAGATGAGCCACAGTACGTAACATGAGCACAATGGGCAGAGGTTGTATTTGACGGACGTTCAAAAAGAAATGATCATCGGCTACCACGCCAAAGGTGGAAGCATCTCAGAAACAGCAGATTTCGTGGGCTGTTAGCGAGGTTCTCTAGTAAGAGTGTTCAAAGAATAAACCTCTAGCACACCGAGTACCTACCGACGTCATAACTATGGAGCTCCAACGACCATAGAACAGAACGTCACCTCCGTCGACTGGTCAAGGGCAATTAACGGCAACAGTGTGCAGAAATTGACCACGAAAATGAACGCTGCGGCACCCAGGTACGTGTCCCCGATAACAGTGAAGTCGACGCTGTGTCAAGGTGCCCATGTTAACCCAGCTCCATCGGCAACGACACCTGCAGTTTGCATGGGACTATCGTCACTGGACAGTGGAAGATTGGGAAAAGGTTGCCTTCTCCGACGAATCGAGAATTCTACTCCACAGAGGTGACATCAGACACACGAGAACCAACACCCGGACGCCCTTGTCGGTCAAGTAGAGGTCGGCGGTGGCAGGGGAAATGTCCGAGAAATGTTTTCCCGGTATGTCCAGGGACAGCTTGTACCACTGGATGGGTCCCTGGCATCCTCTCTGAACATACGCATCTCTTCGTGTTGGAAGCTTACCCTGCTGGTGATGGTGTCTATCAACAGGACAATGCGCCGTGTTACGTCGCTAAGGGGGTGCGTGACAGGTTCCTGGGACACGACAGCAATGCCTCCATTCTCTCTTGGCTGGCAAAATCGCCCGACCTCAATCCCATAGAGCACTTGTGGGACTTTTTGGATCGACAGGTTCGATGTGCCGACACACAACCACGTCCTCTCCTGGACCTCCCTGCTCTGCTGCAGTCCAAATGGGCAAGTGTGCCTTCAGCAACCTGAAGGGTTTCATTGCGTTCATGACATGTCGTCTCGCCCGCTGTCAACTGGGCCAAGTGTGGTTATTAGTTAGGTGGTCGTATTACACTCTCGGACAATGAAATCTGCGCAACTAGAACAAAACATGCTGCAACCGCGAAACTTTGCAAATAGCTAAAGTGTGTACCGGTATGCAAATGATCCACGTTTGGTGCGATTGCGCATGGCCTTACACCCTGCGGCGGCGCTGCGAGCACGAAACGGTAGCCTTATAAACCAGCGTGTAATCGATGCACCATGAAAGCGAAAAGCACCGGCCGACGGAAACACGTGTACAGAGTGACAAGAATTCTGGGTAGACGCTAGAGACGTCGATTTACGCAACTAACGGACTTCGAGAGAGGCCTGATCATCGGGCTGTGAACCTCATGATGGTCGGCACGCCGTATAACCCGCCATGTGGATCGTTCTAACCGTACATTCCGATTGTGTTGGGAGCAGTGGACACGTGACGGAACTGCCACTCGGCTCCGGACGGACCAAGAGGACCACCGGTAGAGAGGATTGGAGGATCGTTCACCAGGCACGAATGGATCCCACGGGGACCCGGTCCGCTATACAGGCCGGTGTAGCGGCTCCTGTGTGCCCACCAACCATTTCGCGAAGCCTCGCGGAAACGAATCTGCACTTCCAATGTCTCTTATGTGTGCTGTCGTTAACCGGAACATCGCCGGCTCCGCATGCAGTGGTGCCAGGCCAGAGCGACGTGGAACGTCACAGACTGGCGACGTGTGGTGTTTACCGATGAGCGCTGCTTCGTTTTGGGGACAGATGCTCATCGTGTCCGGGTGTGGAGGTCACCGGGTTAACGGCAGATCCCCAATCTCGTTATCGAGCGTCACACCTCCCCCAATGCAGGCATTATGGTCTGGGGAGACATTGCCTACGATAGCCGATCAGCTCTAGTAGTGGTACGTGGATCATTGATGGGCCTGTGATGTATGGATGAGGTTATATGGCCCCATGTGCTCCCATTCCTTGCCGGAATTCCAGGTGTGCTATACCTGCAGAGTAATGCCCGCCCGCACACGGCTCGGGTTGCTCAGGATTGCCTAAGTTTTGTCCAGACACTTCCATGGCCTGCCCGCTCCCCGGACATGTCCCAAATCAGAGCATGTGTGGCACCAGTTGAAACGCTGGCCGCAGCCGTGCCGAAAGATCTGGGATTTGGAGCACACCGTCCAACACGCGTGAGCTAGTCTGCTGCAGGACAGCAACAGGCGTCTGTTCGCCTCCATGCGGGATCGTATTGCAGCATGTATTGCTGCACGAGAAGGTGCGACGCGCTATTCAAGATGACCGGACTGCGCACCACAGAACC
Source organism: Macrothele yani (assembly GCA_039090855.1). NCBI lineage: Eukaryota > Metazoa > Arthropoda > Arachnida > Araneae > Macrothelidae > Macrothele > Macrothele yani. The sequence continues at coordinate 84,820,593 of CM076998.1, read as the reverse complement.
CTCTGTAATTGTCCTGCAGCTCTGTTTTTGCCATCATGTGATCTTTCATCTGTATCATTACGTCCATAAAATTTCCGTTCAATCCGATGCTTCTTTCTTGGTGCGCAAATTTCATTGTCCGTGTGTGTATTCTGATACGACTGAGTAAAGTTCTTGACATTATTTTGTCTGCAGCGATGGTCTGAACCGGTTGTGGAGGAATTAGATCACTTTAGCTGGGGACCACCTAGCACTGATCACCATTTTCCTGGGATGGGGTAGGTATGTTTTGGAGCTTCACCGCTGTCGAACTATTGCGCCGAACGTCAGCGATTGTCATACAGCATCCATTTATTATCACACGTGACGAGGGCGTTTCAAAATGTCGTTCGTTTGGCTGATGATAAGCAGAGGAAATCAAACACCAAATCCTAGTGTTTTGTGCCTTTCTTTTTTTCTTTAAACTCATGTGAGAGCCGTGTATCCATCTTCTGTACTGTGCAAAAAAAAAAAAAAACCGCCAATAACAAAACTGTTGGAAAATACAGTAGTTGTATAGTGTACTCCGAGGTTTCGTACCGTTCGATGTGGTTCGGATTTTGTCAAAGCCTCCAAGTCAGGATCATCGATATCTCCTTTTGGTACAGAGCGTGGCTCATTTTCGAGGCTCATGTCTCGTACCAGAGTTTAGGAACCAATCGCTTCTCTTGGGTTTACTAAGGGTGCCTTCATCAAATGTTTTATTAATGTTGCGAGCTGTTCCAGATACACGGTGTCCAAGTTTAAACTTGTATAAGAAAATGACACGATTTTTTCTCTCATCGATCGTCCCTTCCCTGTAGCACAATTCCCTTCGGAGTGATGCAGCTGACGAAATGACCTGTGCTTTATAGGCAGCAGTCTTTACGCTTTAAATTTACAGGTCACGTCACTTCATGTCTTGAGTTTTAAATTGCCTGCTAACTGCATAAGTCTGCAAAATCCGACTTTTCATTTGCAACCTGTAATAATGAAATAAAACTATCTTCCCTAGTATAGAGTTTTAGAACACTTCAATCGTTCTGCGTCGTTTACATCTCAAGTAGGTGCATTTGCGTAGTTAGATGATCTGTCTGTCACTATAATGAATCAGCAACTGCTCGATGCAAGTAATTGCGCACATACTGGAAATTCGTGCTGCACGGGGAATTCCACAACGATTTCCAACTATTCCCCCACAAAATTAAAACTGAAGTTTCTGCATCTCAGTTTCCTCTAATCTTTCATTTTAAGCTTCCTATGTTGCTACTTCGGTTAATGTAACTGATTTCACACCACTGACTATTATGTATCACGTCTGTTCTCGTGAAATTTAAATCATGCTTCCACAGTATAAAGTATAATTCATGGGAGTTTTTGTTTCCTATACGCCATATAGGAGTAGGTTTCTTAAAACATTTGCTATCTCCAAAGTGAAAGATATTCAGCTCAAATTTAACACTCCACGTTTCGCTAACTTGGTATTCTCCTTGAAACAACTACAGCGAAATGCAAATTAAGCATTTCTCAAGAGGATTACAATTACGAATATTAAACGCATTAGAGAGCGTCACACCCATCCATTTATGCTTGTCTAATTAGGGTCTGTGCTTTCTGTAAACAAGATAAATGTATTCAATCTTTAAATTTACGCGCACACTTATGATCCATCTGATTTACGTGATTTTACAGTTGTTAATTGCATATGGTCCTTAGATTGAATGTATTGCCAATGAAACTTTGGAAAAACTTTATGCATACCTTGCCGTACTTTAAAATTATCTATATGAAACTATTCATAGAAGGCAATCCAGCTATTCCATCTTAACATACAGATCGGTATTATGCTCCCGGTAAAAATATTTCAAAATATTGCATTTGTACTGCCGGACATAACATGGATGATGTACTAATAAGGTGATTTAAAAGCCAAATTAGCAATGTGCAGCAATAAGTTTGCCGGGACAACTCAGTTGGGAGAACAACCGCTCTGGAGTAAGAAGTATAACGAAGTAAATTTCTCCGTCATTTTCGTCCACGCCGGGGCTTGAACCCGGGTCCCCTCATTCCGGAATAAGTCACTCTACCAATTGAGCTACGCGGACGTTCGTTCTGACTGCTATCTGCCTTTATGTCGTGTGCGTCCTGCTGGGCAGGCACGTCACAGAAGACGTGAGTTCGAAATCCCCGCCGGTAAAAAGTTATACATGTACGCATTATATCATACACCGATGTATTTTTTTCATTATGACGTACACTGATGGAAAACTTGTTTGCAGTCGAAAACGGTTGTCACTATAATACATCACTAGCATAGAAAAAAACAACAACAGGAGAGTGCGACTTGATTTGAATGCAGTTTTCGGTTCTTTGAGAGTTACAGGATTAATTATTTAAGTTTAAGTTTCTATGAGACACAGATTGTATCGTCTAAACCTTCCCTGTCGGTAGAAATTCTATGAGGAATCGCTGAGTGCTGTAAAAGTAAAAACAAATTTTAAGCATTGATGATATTTGGGTACTGAATCATATGATAACGCGTAGAAAGATAGACGAGTTTAAAAAAAAAGCAGTTCTGTACGAAAATCTGGTTACGAAACACATGCACACTTAGCTTATGGGAAGAGTGGCTTGGTTCTGATTCGCGATTCTCTGGTAAGACGTGGATGTTGCTTCCCCTATAGTTGTCACCTTAACTAAGCGATGGCGCTTTCACGTTATTTGAATTCATCTCTAGGAGTTATTTGAATTCATCTCTCTCTCGCTCATCAGTCAAAGGTGAGAGAGAGTGAGAGCGAAAGATAGATAGAGAGAGAGAGAGATAGAGAGAGAGAGAGAGAGAGAGAGAGAGAGACTTACATATTCACTCATACTTTTTCCTTAGGCTGCAGGGCATTTCTTAGGGTTAAAAATGTTCATTCAAGGGGAACAACTGGACCACCCTTTCGGCATGCGTATGTATTTCTTTCTGCGAATATTAATTAACTCTTTCTACGCAGTTATGGCGTGTTTTGTTAGATATTGTGCCTTAGGGTGAAAGGTTCACTTTGAGGCCAAAATGTTCTTAGTAATCCCAGACTGCGTAAGCCATTCATCAACATCAGGAAAAGTGAGACTTACAGCTCTCGTACTTTCTTTGCTTGTATATCTCCATGAGCAAAAGGAAAGTTCACTGCAAGTACCCCTCAGAAAAATGTTGTACAGTTTTCTGCATGTCATTCCTCTGAAAGAAAATAAGCTTTTCAAGGGCCACAGCTGTCGTGAATCCCAAAGTATCTGGAGGATACTCAAAATAAGTCTACGCAAAGGCCACAGCTCTCATTCCTTTCTAAGGCTACCGGAGAAAAGAAATATTCAGCAACGAATTGAGAAAGGCTGTTTGAAAGCTTACGTAAAAGCCTTCTAAAAAAACGCAACTTCGAATTGGGGTACAAAAGTATTCGTTTTAACCGTCCACCTCACTGGAAGCAGAAGCAAAGTTTCCTACTTCTAAGATTCAACTGAAAGTATTGGGTTGATGCATTAGTTCATACCGTTTTATTTCACGAGGGTTTTCTAGGTCAGTAGTAACGGTACAGATGGCCAATTGTATATCAAAATGTAGCCAGTAATATCGTGTATCTAAATCATATAGCACTGTGTGATTGTGGCTAATGGTCTTTTGGTTTTCGGGTCCGGAAATATGGAGTGTCAAGTATAGAAGAATGAACATTTACGAAATCTGCTCCTCTACGAGTTTAAAGAGAGATCCTCAGCCGCCGAGACTGATCGACAATTTTGTGCTGGGTATGGAGAGGATGGTATTGCTCCGACGACAGCCCGCAAATGGTTTGAGCGGGTCCGAGGCGGAAATTTTGACTTCAACAACTCTCCACGCCCAGGTCGTTCGTCTCAGTTTGATGAGGATAGTTTGAACCATCTCATCCACTTGGATCCGCGTCAAACCACACGTGAACTGGCCATTGACATGGACTGTGAATAGGCCGCAGTGATGCTACAACTGGAACGTATGGGAAAGATTCAGAAATTGGGGTCTAGGATGCCTCACATCCTCACCTAGGACAACAAGAATCAGCGTGTTGCCATGTGTGGTTCCTTGCTCGCCCGTTATCGCGAATGTTCTCAGCAATACAAACTTTTCTGTCACGTATTGTTACTGTAGATGAAAATTGGTACCTGTAGATAAATTTCAGGCATCGAAGGGAATGGTTAAGCCCAAACAAGACGCCCACACCACGTCCAAAACATAACCCTTATCCTGAGAAGATCATGTTGTGTGTCTGGTGGGACACGGAAGGCATTATTCAATAGGAAATGCTGCCGAGGAATCGGACCATCAACGCTGCTCTCTACTGTGAGCAACTTCGCCGCGTGTTCAGCTGAAACGGCCACATCGGCGCCATGGTGTCCTTCTCCAACATGATAACGCACTCCCTCACAGTGCAAACATGACCAAAGTGGCCATTCAGGACATAAAATGGGAGATTCTTCCACATCCAGCCTATTCCCCAGATTTCACCCCTTCAGACTATCACCTGTTCCGATCTCTATCGAATGCACTCCGTGGCAGAATGTTCAACAATGATGTTGATCTCCAGAGTTTCCTTGATGATTTCTTCGCAGTAAAACCTGCACGTTTTTTCATTGCAGACCTATCCAAACGTTGGGACACCATCGTCTATAATGGGGGGGGGGGATACGTAGTTGATTGATTCCGCTTTCCCTTCTGATGTAATACATTCCTGTAGTGCGGTAAAAAAAATGGCATGAACTTATGCGTCAACCTAATATAACAATATTTTAAACATTCACCCCCATTTCCTCCAATCTGGAAAGCGTAACAGGAAAAGAAACACCATGCCTCATAGGTAGGCATTGATATGTTTCAAAATTACCAAAGCGAGCTTGTTGTAAATAAATATATTTAGGGTAGACCATTTCCAATTTCACAATAAAAAATGTTTTATATTTTAACGAACGTTTTCTTTCTCGAGGGAAAGTGTTTCCTTTTCCGTTTTATTCTCAGAGCTTAGAGAAAATCATGTTATTGTGACGAGTTCCTCTAAAGAGCATAATCTAAAGCTTATAGGCCGTATAAAACACCTTTAGTTTTCATCGAACTGGAAGAAATAGTAAAACATTTTTCATGTTCCATGTGAATCGTTGCAAAATTCAAGCAAGTCAAAGTGAGCATTGTAGCTTGACGATAAGTTTTAGCCTACTCATAAAATGCCGATAAGCAGTGAAAACAGGGGAAAGATTTTTTTTCCCTTTCAAACCGCTGGGCAAACCTGCCAATCGTAAAGACATCGACGTGTGACTGGGGCTGGAGAATCTAGAATCAATAAATCTTTATGATTTAAAGGGAAAAGAAGGAAATGGCCCACCCCATGGTGATGCGTCGCTTGACTTTCTACCGACAAACGATAAATATGTTCCCAGTTTTGCATAAATGAAACATATCGACGTACATCGTAAAAAAAAAAAAAGAAAAGAGAGAGAGAGAGAGAGAGAAAAGAAAAGTACGTTCGATGAAAGCTGTGCCAGTGGGGAACAATCATAGAATTCGCTATGTTTTCGGAAACATGTTTTATTGACCTCTAGACATGCTATATAAAATATATGGCTTTCTTTACATTCCTCTTCCAGTAAGACTTAAAGGACGTTATGGCAGTGGGATGGTTTTATGAACCGTATTTTGTCGCCTCAGGATCGCTTTTGGTCACTTTTACACGCATTTTAGTTCATACTGCGCGGAAAACTAGAAGATTCTAGAGTTTTAGGGACTACTTACATTCCTGCGTTGAAACAGCATAAAGTAGTGCCTTCAATACTGTAAAACACGCAGAATTTTCGTTCAAAGGAACTATCAAAACTTCGATTCGGATTTTAAAGTTGTTATTAAGATATTACATTCAAAAGCACGTAAGTATTTCATATTAACAAAATGAAATAATAAAATACACAACATTAGACAAAATTTGAGGTAAATTGCAGCCGATTTAAGGAAATTTCGATCTAGTTTAGTAACACAAAATGTTCTTGCTAGTGGCGGACTGGCGAACCATAAAAGGTCCTAGAAGCGAATATTTTGCGGACCAAACATCCCTGGGTATCGGCCCCCGGTAATAAATAAGGGCGTCTTCCTCTCCCTTTCTACTTCGCTTCCGTGTCACTTTCCTATCGGGCCCTCTAGCCCAAATCTCCTAGCTTCCTATTTCTAAGGGTTGTTTAAGACCTGGGGTCAGACACTCCCTTCCTAAAATCCTCTACATACACTGGCGTGAAAAATTTTAAGACGAGACGGTTTTTCGAATGTGACGTCGAGCAGAAGTGCTCCACATCGACTCAAATCATACCATAAGATCCCCAAGATGTAAGAGTATGGGACAAGTGAGCAAAACCGTCCAAACAAGGAATCCAAAGGATACAAAGACACTTTATTGAAAAGATAGCTTCGAGCACAACTGGACAGAAGACAGAAACGTCCATGTGACAGGCGGCTGCCAAGAAAACCCCAGTCTTTAGTAGGAGATATGATCACCCTTGACTGCGTTGCAGGATTTACAACGTCTGTCCATGCTGAGGACGAGGTTGTCAAGGAGCTGTTCAGGCATCGCGGCCTATTCCTCTTGTAACGCCCATCGCAGCTGCGGAAACGTTGCTGGCGGTTGGTGACATGCTGCTAAGCATCTCCCGAGAAGGCCCCACACGTGTTCGATTGGATTTAGGTCCAGGGACCTTGCGGGCCAATCCATGCATTGAATATCTTCACTCTCCAACAGCTCTGCGACGGCCACTGTACGATGAGGTGTAGCGTTGTTGTCCATGAAGAGGAACTCAGGACCCACAGCACCTCTAAATAGACGCACGTGAGGCAGGAGCACCTCGGTACAATAGCGGACACCAGTGACCGAACCCCCTTGAAACATGTTTAGGTCAGTACGGCTACCAAGCATGATACCGCCCCAAACAAGAACTCCTCCACCTCCAAACCGGTTACTTTCGATGATGTTGGAGGTGTGACTGCGTGTTCCCTGCTCTCTCCAGATGTGTATACATCCAGAATCGCTCGTCAGACTAAATCGGCTCTCATCCGTAAAGACAACTCGACCCCATTGCTTATATGTCCAGTTCTTGTGTTTATGGTACCACAGAAACCGCCGTCTCCGATGAGCAGGCGTTAATGGCACACAGCGTACTGGTCGTTGTGCAAATAGATCACCTTTGTGCAGCCTTTTGGCCACGGTAAAACGCGATAACGGACGTCCAGTTGTCTGTTGCATGTGCCTTGCGATTTCTCCCGCTGTCTGCCGTCTGTCTCTTCTCGTCTGTAGGACAATATACCGGTCGTCCGCCGCCGTGTTTGCTCGTGGACGACCACTGCTAAACTCTCGGACAGCTGTTCCTGTCGTTTGAAATGCTCTCCAAACTCGTGAAACGATGCTGTGAGCGATCCCGAACTCCTCGACCACACTAGTCACACTTCGACCTTCTTCCAACTTCCCAATGACGCGACCTCGGGTAAAGTCATCCAGATGTCGTCTACTAGATTGCCTGTTGGCCATATCACACGGTGGCAGCAACTCGACGTCGTTCAAACCGATGTACACCGTGCAATAGCTTTCACCGAATTGCTGAGAGTACACCGCCCAAGTGCTTTATACCCTTCCGACACTCCCTTCCCCCCCTCCCTCCGTCATGCTGTATATATGCGCATGCTCTACCGTACCGGACCCTAGTCTATCTCCTGAGTGGTCTTTCGGTCCGTTCTGCCTGCTCGTTTCGCTGTTATGCTAATTTCTCCTCTTCGTCCTTAATTTTTGCACACCAGTGTATGATCATCATGATCATTATTTTGCGGACCATTATTTGCAAAAAATTATTACAGTATTTTTATCTTAATAACGCCATGTCGTCATTATCATGTCTTATTTCTTCAACATAAGAGTACGAATTGCTATAGCATTTGTGTTTAGGCAATAATTAGTAAATTATATTTTACCCATTTTTCTGGACTAAGGTTGTAGAGTAAAATGCGATATTAAAAAAAAAGCATTAGTTTCTCTGCGCTGTATAGTTGGATTTAGATTTCTAAAAGGTTTCTTCGTTTTCAGTGAGAAAAGGAAATCCTGATGAGCCGAAACTAAACAAAATTATTTTTTTAAGAAACTAAAAGTTTACATAAACTAAAAAAATTCCACGAAACTTTTAAAATTTAAAATTTTTTTTAGAATTGCAAGTGTTTTACAGCAAATCTACACAATGACAGAAATTCAAGAGCGCAACAAATTAATGTTCATAAAATACATGAAAATGAAAAACTGCAGTTCAGGAATTCCTGCAACTTTAAGATCCAAAAAGGATTAAATAAGATGACGATCCAATAAGAAAATATATGCATATGCATATAAAGCAACCCAGAAAAATGTTCATATGTTAATCTTACTGCTTTAACTTTTTCAGCCTAAGTTGATTTTTTCTATAAGCATAGCGAAGTACAAAAAATCTAAACTCCTTCTTTTTTTTTTTTTTTTTTTGGCTTAACATTGGCCCTATCGACTCAGAATACTGGGAATGTTCCCGGTATCCAGGCGGCCTAGGCCGTGCCTAGTTTATGTCGAATTATGCTTAAACAAATCGAATTCTGGACCAAAAGCTGAAGAAATATAAACAAGAAGACAATTGTTTATTTCTGTGTATAACTTCTATTTAAGCATTTAGAAAAATTCTTTTGAAATATTCACGAATGCAAAAGTGCAAGTTTTTTTTTTCATTTTTTTATAGTTTGTTCATTACCTTGCTATCAAAATTTTAATTGTTAGTCCTTGTGACCAGTTAAATAACAATATGCCACCAATTAAACAAAACACACCCTATTCCATATATCATGAGAGTATTAAATGAATCCTAGCTTATTTGATGGCGAATCATTTACAACCAAGACACCTTGTTTGCCTATCAGCATTTCACCAACATCGTAATGCTCAGTCTTTAAATGTTATTTATATTCATAATCATGCCTGTAACACGTTCATCAAGTTGATAACCTGCTCGTCAATAGTTTTGCTCAAAACAAGAACACAAGAGGAAAAGGTCTGATATTTTTATGAAACCTTTTCACTTGTGTCTTTACGACCGCTCCTCCTGTCTCAATATATCCGAGATTTTCTTAGTGCTTTGAAAAATCAGTATTATTTTTACATCTCTTCGAAAGTGTAGAAACACATCGCGGCACAACGTCGCCAAGATACCACAAATTTCCTAATTTTACGGAATGCCTGAAGCTTTATCGAAAATTGTTGACGCTAAATTAGCTTTAAGATTAATGAATGAAATACGAGATTACACCATTGTACAATACAAATTTGGAAGATGTGAATATGCTTATTGGTGTAAACATGACATGAATGTTAAGTCAGATAATATCCGTAAACTTGAAAATTTCGTTGTCCTGGAATGGGATTCATATCCGCGTCTCCCTGATAGTTTCGCTATATAAAGAATGCCGGTTACTTCGACTAGCAAATGCTGTGATGATTATATTCAAATTAATCGGAAACGTGAAACTTGGTCGTTCTGGGTGGTGTAGTGGTTGGCATACTCGGGCGCTATCCGGGAGACACGGATTCGGGTCCCGCTCCAGGACGGCGAAATTTTCAAGTTTTCGGATATTATCTGAATTAACATCCATGTGATATTTACACCAATAAACGGATTCACATCTTCCAAATTTTAATTGTTGTTTTAAGAGTACCGTAATCCCTCTGTACTTCTTAGTAACATGTTCGAATTATTATCCAGCCAGGCCCCTAGTCAGCACGAAGCTACTGTTGGCTCAGCCTTCTCTCCATGGCAAGCGAGCACTCCTAGGAAAATTGACATTGTTGTAAATTCTCTGTATGATAATTTATTTTGTATTTCATAATAAGCATAAATACTTTACGATATTTATTCATATATTACAGGTTTTAAAAAAAATCAAAGTTGAAATATACAGCACGAATGATGGATAACCCAAAAGAATCAACAGTAACAGCTGCATCAATTATTCTCTGACACATGGGCACCCAACCTGTTACTCCTAAGAGTATGGGGTGGGAGAAATATTTTTTTATAATTTTAAAAAGGAGAGAGAGAGAGAGAGAGAGAGAGAGAGAGAGAGAGAGAGAGAAAGAAAGCTTTCAGTTTCTCCGTGTTCATTGTTTTCAGCCAGTAGGAGTGGTTTGGCAATAGAAGAAGAAGTGTTTACTAGTGGAAATCTGAGGGATTTTGCTTTTTGAGTTTGGAATGGAGGTTTGGCTGTGGACCGCGGTAAGAAGATTCTACCTCCAAACACCAGCGATAGAGAATGCGCTGCTAACGATGGAGAAGAAAGCGTTGAAATTAGGAATCAATAACCCCTGGATGCCATTGCGTGGTTCCACGGAAAGGAAACAGAACTAAAACATAAACAAGAAAAATGTCCATGCTAGTTGGGAGTTATTTTTTCTCCAGTGATAATGACCACGCAACTAAGCACCGTCAAAGAAATTCTGTTAAGGAGATTTACGTTTCATATTTTAAGGGAGTTCAGTTTTCTTTCTATCCCTCTCCCTTTTCATATTGTGATCTCATTTATTTATTTTTTTATATTTTTTTACTTTTGGGCATGCAGAAATTGTTTGCTAATGAAGTAAATTCACAAAAGGAACGAAAATACAAAACAAAACTTGAACCTGTATTCTTGGATGAATATAGTTTATTGTTGAACCCAGCGCCCGAGTTGAGTCTTCAGTCCAACCAGATGAGTCTTCAGCCCCGAGGTGAGTCTTCAGTCTCCCAGATGAGTCTTCAGTCCCCCAGGTGAGTCGATTCTTCATCCCCCTAGTTCTGAGAATTAGCCACTACCCAGATACCAGCATGGAACACATGCGTTCTGATTACGAGTATGTCTACAACACTGTCTCTCTCTCTTTACTGGAATCACTGATCCTAAGTTAGAAGACTGATTTAGATTCTCATGCAGAAGATGTCAAGCTCCGTCGTCACGCAAATAACACCAGTCTAACATAGAAATGGTGTACGACAATTACTGTGGCATTTGTAATCCCTCTACGGTGAGTGAGAATACAAGAGTATAAAAGATGCTCTCCGAGAAAGCTCGCCTATGGTCAAGTCTAGAAAAATTTCAGGAGCATTAGAGGAGCCTCCAAATGCATTCTTACAAAAATACTTGCCTTTCAAGTGAGACTCAATTATCGGACTATTTTTTTTTCTCTTAAACTAATTATCTGACTTAGATATTGTCATAAAGCTGAGTCATTCTCGTTTCGATAACGATTGACCCAGTGTCTGGGTGATCATTCGTGTGTGCCTGGAAGATCGCTAAGAAACAATATCGACCGTCCGAGTTCGTCCACAATAGGACAAATTTCAAGCAAATAAGATACAATGTAAGTATTTTTCCCTTATACTTCTGAGTTAAGCAGATGGCATCGTTCTCAAATTCTTTCCGATTCCTGAGGTTTCGGCAATTGATAAGGAATGATGTTCTAAATAAAGAAGTGTCTTAGCAGTGAACGAATTAAGCAAAAGAAAAGAAAACGGAAAGGAAGGCTAAATATTTCCAAAAGAAATCCTCCGAAAACTTGTTTCTGGTTTTATTATGTTTATTAAATCTTTAATGCTAATTGTTTTATCATTTTTCAAACTTCATCAATTTGAGCAATTTCAAACTAAAGACTGTCAAGGAGCGGCTCGTAATCTCCCTCCCAGAACCCTTACGTACTGCTCTCATAGAGAAATGAGATTCTTTGGCTCCAGAGTTTATCAACAACGTGATATTAAGTATGTATCGTCGTTTTGAGAGTTGTCCGTCCGTACGAGGTCATCACAATCCTTATGAAGTCATTTTCAGGCTAATCCTTATATCTCACCTTGGTGACATTTCCGGATGTGACCCTGCATATGAAAAATGTGTACGTATCTGTCTGTTGTTTTAAAATGTTTATTGCACAATTAATTGTGTCTTTTTACTTGCCAAACATCTCTACCTGGTTTTACGTGTTTTCCTTTTTATCCCTGCGAATGTCCTCCGGACTTAAATTTTCGACACTATAATACAGATGGGTATGGTAGTGTGCTTAAATTTGAACAAACCCAAAATTACAACCAAGACACCTCCTCGTGACGCAGGGTTCTGAGCGCTGGCTCCTAACCGTTTGCTCGAACGGGCGCGTGGTCGAATCCCGGAAGAGGTTTGGGTCAGGTGTGTGTTTACCTTTCAGCACCAGCTCTCTCTCCCCCGCATCCCTGGAAAAAGTGATCCATAAACCGTCAGAGCGGCTCACGGTAGTCGTTGAAATGCGTTTTTTTTTTATATGCCAGTACTTTTACTGTGATTTGCAGTGCACAACTTAGTCAAAAAATGACATCATTCGGTATACATCTTTAATCAGATCACTGGCGGATCCAGCATTTTTTAATGGGAAGGCCAAGGCCTGACTTTTAGGTATATATCTAGAGCTAGCTATCTATATAATTATAGATATAGCATAATAAAAAAAAATATGTATGTACATACACTGAAGCGCAATTGAATTAGAGGTACCTGTCTAGTAACGTGTAGCACCACCTTTCGCCCTGATGACGGCGGCGATTCGTCTCGGCATGGACTCGCCATGACACCGGAAGCGTTGGGAAGCCATACGGATCCACAAACCCTTAACAAGCTCCCACAGTTCACGAACATTTGATGGAGGGGGGTCAGAACTCCGAACATCTCTCTCGATGGCATCCCAGATGTGCTCGATGGGATTCAGGTCAGGTAACCTAGCTGGCCAAGGAAGTGAGATCACGTCGGTGGAGTGTTCATCCAACCATTCGGATACAATTCTGGAGTGATGGCACTGTGCATTGTCTTGTTGCAGGATGAGGTCTCCAGTGGGATGTTGAAGACGCACAAATGGGAGCAAATGGTCGTCAAGGATATCCCGGTAACTTTGACCAGTGAGGGACGATGTCACACGTACCAGGAGTCCCATTTGAGTCCACGAAAACAGCCCCCAGACGAGAATGCCACCCCCACTAGCTTGAAGAGTATCCTGCTGGCAAGAAGGATCCATCGCTTCATGTGGTTTGCGCCGTACTCGAATCCTGCCATCCGCATGTACCAACGTGAATCTCGACTCATCAGTCCAGGCAACGTTTTCCCACATGTCTAGGGTCTAGTGGCGATGTTCCCGCGCCCATGCTAATCTTTGCACCCTGTAATGTGCGGTCAGCAGCGGTACCCTCGTGGGACGATGGCTTCTGTACCCCATAGCGAGGAGATGGTTCTGGATGGTGTGGCTGCTTACACCTTTTTGTGCACAAGCGTTAAATTGCCGAGTTATTTCTTGCACTGTGGCCCGTCTATCCTCTGTTACAATGCGAGCTAGCTGACGATGACCCCGCTCATCCACACGCTGTTGTGCACTGCAGTTGGCATTTGCAGGGATGGTTTTACCGGATTCGATGTACTCACTGTGCACCCGTGACACAGTGGCTCGTGAAAATCCCTGTTCCTGCACGACTTCCGAGATGGAGTGACCCATTCGTCGGGCCCCGACAATTTGCCCACTATCAAATGCGCTTAGATCCTTCGTCTTACCCATACTGCGTCCGACTCTTACTGATTCCCGTCGCATCACTCCTTATATTGTCGGATCGCTGCATACGTCATGTCATTTCCGTTTACAGGGCCGTCTCAAATCAAATTGCTCTTCAGTGCATACATATACGTATTATGTATGTATATACACTCACGGACAATGAAATTTGCGCACCTAGAAGAAAGCATGCTACAACCGCAAAACCTTACAAATAGCTAGAGTGCGTGCTGGTATGCAAATGATCCACGTTTGGTGTGAGTGCGCATGACCGCACACTCTGTGGTAGCGCTGCTAGCACGAACCGGCAGCCTCATAAACCGGCGTGTAGTCGATGCTAAATGAAAGCGAAAAGCACCGGCCGACGCAAGCAAGAGTACAGAGTGAGTAAACAAAGACATTGCTCTTTCCACGTTTATCAACACATAGCAACCGAAAAATTGTTATCCGGCCACTGTTGGGATCGTGCCCTAGATCTCTCGATATCTAGCCGAGTGCGTTTGCCTTAGTCTGCAATGGCCAACAATCAACGGCGCTATGTGCGTCTCAGTTGGAGACGTTTCAGTTCCTGAGCCCATCCTACGGATATGTTATGTCAGTAGCTGATAGTTACACGCACATAGCGCAGTTGATTGTAAGCCATTGTAGCGTAAGGCGAACGCACTCGGCAAGATATCGAAAGATCTGGAGTTCGATCCCAGCAGGGGCCGGATAAAAAAATTTTGGTTCACTATATGTTGATAAACGTGAAAAGAGCAATGACTTTCTTTATTCCATGACGCCACGTATTTAGAGGTTTTTCACGAGTACAGAGCGAAAAGAATGTCGGGTAGACGCCAGAGACGTCCATTTACGCAACTTTCAGATTTTGAGAGAGAGGCCTGATCATCGGGCTGAAAACCGCTGGGTGGTCGGCGCGCCCCATAAGCCGCATAGTGGATCGTTATGACCATACCGTTCGACTATGTTGGGAGCAGTGGACACGTGACGGCACTGCCACACGACGGAGCGCCTCCGGACGGAACAGGAGGACCACCGGTAGAAAGGATCGAAGGATCGTGCGCAAGGCACGAACGGATCCCACGGGGACCCGGTCCACTACACGGGCACATGTAGCGGCTCCTGTGTGCACACGAACCATTTCTCGAAGTCTCCCGGAAGCGATTCTGCGATCCCAGCGCCCCTTACGTGTGCTGCCATTAACACCGTAACTTTGCCGGATCCGTGTGCCGTGATGCCAGGCTAGAGCGACGTGGAACGCCACAGACTGGCGACGTGTGGTGTTTAGCGATGAGCGCTGCTTCGTTTCGGGGACAGATGATCATCGTGTCCGGGTGTGGAGGTCCCCGGGTCAACGGCACATCCGCAATCTCGCTATTGAGCGCCACATCTCCCCCACTGCAGGCATTATGGTCTAGGGAGCCATAGCCTACGATAGCCGATCAGCTCTAGTAGTGGTACGTGGATCATTGACGGGCCAGCGGTATGTGAATGAGATCTTACGGCCCCATGTGCTCTCATTCCTGGCAGGGATTCCAGGTGCGCTATACCAGCAGGATAATGCCTGCCCTTACACGATTCGGGTTTCCCAGGACTGCGTACGTGATGTCTAGACACTTCCATGGCCTGCCCGCTCCCCGAACATGTCCCCTATCGAGCATGTGTGGGACCAGTTGAAACGCCAGCTGCCGCACTATCCAGAATTTGGAGCACACCGTCCAGCACGTGTGACCAGTCTGCCGCAGGACAACATCAGGCATCTGTTCGTCTCCATGCCGGACCGTATTGCAGCATGTATCGCCACACGAGGCGGTGCAAGGTGCTATTGAAAATGACCGGACAGCGTGCCAGAGATCCCTCTGTAATTGTCCTGCAGCTCTGTTTTGCCCATCATATGTATCATTCATTTGTATTATTACGTCCATAAAATTTCAGTTCAACTCGATGCTTCCTCTTTGGTGCGCAAATTTCATTGTCCGTGAGTGTATATACACATGTATATTAGGGTGGGCCGAAAATGCACTTTTTCATCGATTTTCGAAACCAATAACAGCTGAGTGTAGAAAAGGTGCCCCTTGGACTGTTTAGTGCCCGTGAAAGTTATTTTGGAAATTTAAAGATACATTCTGGTGCCGCTGACTCATTTAAATTCGAGAATTTGGGCCACAAGAGCCACTTTTTTTCGAAAATACATTTTTTACTGATTTTCGAAATCGTAACAGCCAAGTGCCGTAGAGTTGCTCCTTGGGTTAATAAGTAAACGTGTAAAATGTTTTTGAAATTGGACAATATCTTCCAATGCCGCTGGCGCATTTACATTTCGGTTATTCAGCATATAACGAAGTAAATTTCTCCGTCATTTCTGTCCACGCCAGGATTCGAACCCGGATCCCCTCATTCCGGAGTAAGTCACTCTACCAATTGAGCTACGCGGACGTTTTACTCTGATTCCTATCTGCCTTTATGTCGTGTGCGTCCTTCTGGCAGGTACGTCACATCTCCTGGTACGTTTCAAGCAGTAAAAGTCATTTCAGTCGAAAAGTCCGTTTTTGTTGATTCGACCATTTAATGCTTTGATGAGTGCCAAGCAGGGAGGCAAGCTTACACGATGCCGCCCTTTGCTTCTTTCATATTAAATTCACTGAAATAACCCAGAACTCACATCGAGGAGGTGGCTGCATATCGAGTTCCACCGTGTCCAACCCAACCATTTGTGGACACGCTATGGTTTTCAATTAATTTTCTTACTTGTATGCCTGTCTGGTCTGCTGATGCTTTTCTGTACTTCGATTTGCTTTCGAAGCAATTTTGGCTCTGATCAGTCCATCCCTTGCAACTTGTCCAACCAGAGAAGATACCGCCTCTGTCTTTACTTTAACTGCTGTTTCCACTGCCTGAGTGCGGCATCGAAACTTTTTGTTTCCAGCAAAGGTGGATTTTTCTCTTTTATCATATTGCCAAGATCTTCGCTGCTGATTTCTCGAAGCATAGGTGGCTGAGTTACTACACAGTCGTTCCAGCTGATTTCAGGAAGCATAGGTGGCTGAGTTACTACACAGGCGTTCCAGCTGATTTCTCGAAGCATACGTGGCTGAGTTACTACACAGGCGTTCCAGCTGATTTCTCGAAGCCTAGGTGGCTGAGTTACAACGCATAGGTGTTCCAGCTAATTTCTCGAAGCACAGGTCGCTGAGTTACTACATAGGCGTTCCAGCTGATTTCTCAAAGCATAGGTGGTTGAGTTACTACACAGGCGTTCCAGCTGATTTCTTGAAGCATAGGTGGCTGAGTTACTACACAGGCGTTCCAACTGATTAAGTCCACATAATGCCTTGCACCGAAATTCAGTAAAGGAGCCGTAAACCACCGTATTCGCCGCTGTCCGCGTCATTTCTCCCTAGCCTTCAAAATCCTTCTGATAGCAAGTTCTCTGATGTGAATTGTTTCGTCAGTAAGCATTGAGAGAAGGATGTTCTCAGGATGAGCATAGAAAACGTTCCGGCTTATTAGAAAATCCACAAGATTCTTCACTTCGTCTGGGAGATAACGGGACAAACTGATCATCTTCCATAAAAGTTTAGCACCATATTTACAGTGCGGTTTTGATTTGATCTAAAACCACATCGGCACATACATTTTGATGATGAATTCAACTAGAGTTTTCAAACTTACCAACACATTTGTACTTGCAATGTATGAACGTAGAACTCGACAGACTGCCGTCAGCCAACGGGGGTGCGACAGCTTTCCTGGTTTTTTTTTTGTTTTTTTCTGCCAACGCAAGTGAGCAATAACCTGCTGTTACAGCTTCGTAAATCTCCCGCATGTACTACTCATTGGTATTCAGATCTTTCCGAAGTTATTCTGATATTGCAAAGGTTTCACCCATTTCAACCTTTTCGAAATCAACGCTCGGTTTAAGTTCACAGCTTTCGAGCTCTTTTCCAATTAGACCGGAGAAGGTTCCAGGGCCACTTGTTCAGCTATCCAATTTCTTTAGGAGGTGCCGCAAAGGTAGCTTATTGGCGTGCAGCAAACATACGAGCCATTGCAAAGGTCTCCCAATTTCCTCTTTTAGTAAGCGTAAAACTCCATTTCTGCATCCAGTGTTTAACTGCTGTCCCGTCGCTTCCAACTGCCATAAGGGCTCCTGTGTCAATGTCCTTCTGCAAAAGTACTCGATAATGCTGGTCTTAATGGATTCTGCTGAACCACTTGCTGGTGAAACATGATCGAGCTAATGAGATCCTGGTTCTTGTATTAAAACCACATGCTCTTCAGTAACCGCTGTTCTGTGCTTCTTCTCTCCTCTAGTTTCATCTGTCAAGGTTATATCTGTGCGTCTATCAAAAATGAGGGCTTGAAGCTCTAGTTTTTTCTCCCGTCTTTGCAACTCAATGCGTTTTCTCTCTCTTCTTATCTTATTATTGTATGTAACTTTGGAAATATCATCATCAGTTAACATTCCGACATATTGCAGGACTGAGGAAATCATTATCGCTGTAGGCCTGTCTCCAATCCCTACACTATCACATGCAAGCACTGTGGTTGGCAGTTTTATTCTCATCTGGCTGACTTTCTTGGGCATTTTGTTTTCTTCCAAGGATTTTTTCGGATGGTACTCTCTGGATCTAGGAGGTACGTAATCCTTGTCATTAACCGTTTCACTGTCAAATTCTACTTGGTTGCCACCATCCTGGAGGCCAGGTGACTCGAGCATAGACTTGGAGTCTTCGCAGTCCTGTTCACTAGTGAAAGAACATAAAGCAACTATTTCTAAAGCGTTTGACATTATCTTGGATTGCCTAGTTTGTTTGCGGAGTAGTTTTTCACTTGTTTTTGAATCGACGCCAGCAATAAACATTTGCTTGAATGTTCGCTGATGAACCAAAAACGGTTGTTCCATTAGTGGAATTCTTTGGGCGCTTTTCGCAGGAGCATGATGAAAATAAGCGACACTTGCATGTGGCAATATCGAAAAGAGTTTTCTCGGAGTCATCCTGAAATTGCTTTAATGCGTCTCTGTATGACTCAGTAAACTTGCTTTTGTTTTTCAGTATATTTCTATACTTTGTATGATAAGATCGAAGAAACAGAAATTCTTTTGTGAGAAATTGTGGGAATCGAAGCTTTCTCCTATAAATAGGCCACCTTTTCCGCAACAACATTGGCAACTACAGTAAATGTCGGATCACTGCCGTGCTTTGAGAATTTTAGTTGTTGCCTAAAAAATTGGTAAAATTTCATAACTTGACTGTAAGTTGGTAAAACGTTAGCCTTCAACTCTTCAGGCAATCCAAAAACGAATCAGTCAGTCGTTTTTCTAGTTGATTGATATCGTGGGGCCATTGTGACTGAGTAACTCTAACTAATGAATCTAATGAATGAGTATTGAGTATATTTTGAGAATTTATTTGAAATGAACATGGACAAACGACACTAAATGGGCTCACCTACTAAACTGCCCGCGCGTTATACAACCTCTGATAAATACAACCTTAGTTCTAAAAGTTTCCGGACTGATTTTTTTTATCTCCAATAAGAAGAGAGATGCATTCGCTAATTCACGGCGACACGCATAGGCGGTTCCGAGAGAGCAGACGAGAAGTCGAGGACGACTTTTTAACTCTGAGAGTGTCATGTAAAGAAGATAGAGGAAAAAATCCCGAATTTAAAGGCCCCAGCGGCACCGGAAAATATTGTCTGATTTCAATATATTTTGCAAGTTTTCTAGCCAACCCAAGGGGCAACTTTATCGTACTCGGCTGAAAAGGATTTCAAAAATCCGGAAACATTTTATTTTCGAGGAAAAAATGGCTCTTTTGCCCCAAATTCCCGAATTTAAAGGAAGGTATCAGAGGCACAGGAAGATATTATCCAATTTCGAAAAAAGGAATTGTGCTATTGGGATAAGGGTGCCTAAATTTTCCCAAGAAAACATCGCCCACAGCATAACACCGCTACCTCCGGACTGTTTCCCGTCAGCAGTGTATCCAGGTGCCATAGCCTCCGGTGGTAATCGGCGTATCCACGCTCGGCCGTCTACGTGATGCACCAGGAAACTTGATTCTTAAGACCAGGCCACTTGCTTTCAATCATCCACGGTTCAATCTCGATGATTTGGGGCCCATTTCATGCGCTGTTGGCGACGACGTAAGTGAGGATCCGGCTGGGTTTTCGGCTACGCAGGCCCATGAGCAAAAGACTGCGATGAACTGTGTGCTGTGACACATTGCCCTGATCACCATTGTTGTAGCTGCGGGTGATTTGTTGCACTGTAGCCCTGCGGTAGCAGTGCAGAATGCGCGACAGTCTTTGCTCCCCTCTGGCATCAATGTGTTGCGGACAACGGTTCGTCATTTGGTCATCTCGGCACCACTTTCGATACGTACTCACTACAGCGGCCCATGAAGAACCCACTAGCAGCTCCGTTTCCGAGATCGTAATTCCCAGGCACCGTGTCATCACCATTTGTCCTTTATCAAACTCCGATAAATCGGCAGCTTAGCTTTTCCCATCCTGACTCCGAACACTCTACTAACCGAAAGAATGCCCTCGGGTTGTATATATACAGGTCTGTGAACTTCCCCTGCGCCACCGTTTGGTCTTCAGGCGCGCTCATTTCTCTACGCTGGGGGGTGATCATAATGTAATGTCTCATTGGTGTAAGTATATATATGCGTGTGAGCATATATGTATATATCATCATCATCATCATTGCCAACCATTATCAATCCACTGCTGGACGAAGGTCTCTCCAAGTTTATTCCACAACGGTCTGTCTTCTCCCAGTCTCCTCCATGTTATTCCCGCATATTTTTGAACTTCATCCACCCATCTCACATGTGGTCTTCTTCTGGGTCTTTTCCTGTACCTTGGAATCCAATATAAAATCTCGACTGTATATATATACTGTATATATGTAAATATGACATATGGTATATATCATCATCAGTGCCAACTTAATCAATCCCTGCTGGATGAAGGTCTCCTCAAATTTCTTCCGCAACGGTCTATTTTGAGCCAGTCTTCTCTATTTCACTCAGGCATGCTTTGGAATTTCAAACACTTAGCTCCCACGTGGTCTTGCGAGCATTTTTCTATCCTTTGGAATCCAGTCTAAAGTTTTGGTTGTCCATCGGAACACTGAAGGGCAAACGATAAGTGTTTAATCATTGCAACCAATGTATTGATTAAACACTTTTCCTTCAAGACCTGTATACACTGAGTAGACAAGACCTTACAGATAGCGATGATGAGCAATTGATATGGGCATCCCAGCGCAGAAAGGAAGATACCCAAACCGAACACATGTGATCAATAGGCGGACAGTGGGGCTTCCCAGCTGTGTATTGCAATCGACGAACATGGGTAAACATGGTGATCCCAGAGACCCTGATCGCGGACATCAGATGAATGTTGCATCTGTCTTGTCGGTACAAGACAGATGCAACATTCAATCGCCTAAGTGGTAGTAAGAACCCTAGGGTTCTCCAGAACATCCGCATCAAGGATGTACCGCGAGTATACCATCGACGGGATGTACGAGTGCCCAGAGACCCATTGACGGCTGACCACACGCCAATGATGACCGGGGTCGATCTAGACTGCCCACGCTAGTGCAGACCGACTGGTAGACAACGACGGCGCAAATCACATCCAGGTTAAATGTCGGCAGCCAAAGCAGAATCACTGACAGAACGGTACGGCGCACTTTGCATTCTGTGAGCCGACGCCATACTGGTGTGCAACTGCTGACTGCTCGTCATCGGACATTACGTCTCTCCTGGTACCTAGAACATCAAAACTGGACGTCTTCATAATGGCGACGCGCCGTGTGGTCACATGAATCCTGTTCTCAGCTGTACCGAGCTGACAGGAGCATTGGTCAGATGAATCCTGTTCTCAGCTGTACCGAGCTGACCGGAACATTGGTCAGATGAATCCTGTTCTCAGCTGTACCGAGCTGACAGGAGCATTAGTCAGATGAATCCTGTTCTCAGCTGTACCGAGCTGACAGGAGCATTGGTCAGATGAATCCTGTTCTCAGCTGTACCGAGATGACAGGAGCATTGGTCAGATGAATCCTGTTCTCATCTGTACCGAGCTGACAGGAGCATTGGTCAGATGAATCCTGTTCTCAGCTGTACCGAGCTGACAGGAGCATTGGTCAGATGAATCCTGTTCTCAGCTGTACCGAGCTGACAGGAGCATTGGTCAGATGAATCCTGTTCTCAGCTGTACCGAGATGACAGGAGCATTGGTCAGATGAATCCTGTTCTCAGCTGTACCGAGCTGACAGGAGCATTGGTCAGATGAACCCTGTTCTCAGCTGTACCGAGCTGACAGGAGCATTGGTCAGATGAATCCTGTTCTCAGCTGTACCGAGCTGACAGGAGCATTGGTCAGATGAATCCTGTTCTCAGCTGTACCGAGCTGACAGGAGCATTGGTCAGATGAATCCTGTTTTCAGCTGTACCGAGATGACAGGAGCATTGGTCAGATGAATCCTGTTCTCATCTGTACCGAGCTGACAGGAGCATTGGTCAGATGAATCCTGTTCTCAGCTGTACCGAGCTGACAGGAGCATTGGTCAGATGAATCCTGTTCTCAGCTGTACCGAGCTGACAGGAGCATTGGTCAGATGAATCCTGTTCTCAGCTGTACCGAGATGACAGGAGCATTGGTCAGATGAATCCTGTTCTCAGCTGTACCGAGCTGACAGGAGCATTGGTCAGATGAACCCTGTTCTCAGCTGTACCGAGCTGACAGGAGCATTGGTCAGATGAACCCTGTTCTCAGCTGTACTGAGCTGACTCGATAGCATTACGCTATGGCCCCTTCGTGCCAAGAAGGCTCTGTTTAAGGTGGTGGTGTGGGTGTGATGGCTTGAGGAACCTTCTCATGGGACACATTAGGTCTCTTAGTGTGTCTGTAGAGGTTCTTAACCGCTAAGCGATACCAGCATGTGCTTGAAGATCACCTACATGCTTTCATGTCCTTTGTGCGTCCTGTGGCCGTTCGTCTGTTTCAGTAGGACAATGCACCGCCCCAAATGGCCGCAGCCACCTAGGCATAGCCTGAGAAACACTCATCTGAGTTTGGGACCATCCAGCGGCCCCCAAGATCCCCGGATTTAAACCCTGCAGAAGCTCTCTGGTATGCCATGGTTTCCGGACCGATGCCTCGGTCGGAGTTGTGGACAGTGTTGTAACGGGCATGGCTGGTATCACCTCCGGAAACCCTCCGGCGTGTGCAGGTTGTTATTCGCGCAAGAAGAGAACACGCTATTAGGTAGGTATCTTTAGTGTTCTATCTATTGAGCGTACATAAATATTTCCCGCATTTTTAAAATGGGAATCGTTTTTGTTGTAAAACCATGATATAAACATTGTTTGTTAAAGTCAAGCATTTCTCTCCAAACACATTCTTACTTCGCTTACGAATCCCTGTAACACAATGATGAAATATCATAAGACTTAAGTGGGTTTAAAATTGCTGCCTCTAAATACAAAACATTCAATATTCGCCGAGCTTCCGGATTTCGCTGGAGGGCTTCTTTTCGGTTCGTTTTCAGATCTTAGAACAGGGAAATACATAAACTGGAGCGACATATTTTATTTTCCTGTCCCGTTCTATGAAAGCAATCTTCTACGAATACTATATTTTACCGTTCTAAGCTCTAAAAACAAGCCCAGAAAAAGCCTCCCAGCAGATTTCGAAAGTTTGGCGAATATTGAATGAATGCTTTGTATTTACTCTATTGAAGGAAGAATTTTTACACTAAGCCATTGCATATCTATGATGTAGTATTTTGGATAACAATGATGAAAAATTACTTTCACATCGGTGAAGCTGTTGGTTTTGAACTATATTTTCCTTGTTAGAATTAAATTTGACCCCTGAATAAATAATATAGTGCACACTACGTTCAGCAAGTTCGGACACACGCTTGTGCTTAGTGTACTTATAGCTAACTAATTAAAAGGTAGTCTCCTAAATATGTGGCAAAGCATACTTTTTTTAAAGATTCCGAAGAATTTTATTCAATAAGTAAAGCGGCAAAATTTGAGCCGATAATAAGATTTTTCGTATCATGATTCGAATCATGAACCGCTTCAAAGTCAAAATTTGTAACATACACAAGCATAGTGGAAATATGGATTAAAATGTTTCTTTAGCTATTAATTTCTCTTCGAAGCAATATTTTTTTGTTTAAAATAACCGTCCGGACTCACACACAAATTCAGAAAAAAAAAAAACTGTATAAATTGCAGCGAGCTCCCTTCCCCCCTGTATTTGTTCCTGGTTAGCTGCAGTGGCGACGCCAGCAGTACAGAGTTCGGGGAGGGGCTGTTGGAGAGACTAATTATACTATGGAGGGGTAAGTATCCTGTGGGGGCAAAATATCTTGATCTGCTTGACAGACATTTTGTCCAAATAACTGTTTCACGCAGATTTAATCCTACTCTGATGAAGTTATCCCCAGTGGAAGAAAATAGTTTCCCGGTACATATCTGAAAACACAGATTTGCCGGTGATAGAGATAGAATTCGTATCCTTCTGCTCCGGAGCCGAATGCTTTCCCAATTACGCTACACCGATGGAATTTATCGTTTCAACTTTGCTGTCTTGACATGTGCTTCACATATGTACAAAGGCCGTTCCATAAAAACTGAGTAATTTTTGTTTGAGTTGGCAACAGTGCGAAGCGGAAAAATAACCACGCAGACGACTAACTGAATTAAAGAAGTATCTATGGCAACAGTTATTAGCCGTGGAAGACGATTCTGTGTTTGTTATTGCGCAGTTGTTTAAGGTACGTCTGCATTTCACCATATAGCTATGGAGGTGAGTGATTCAGAGTTAAGGAGTGAAATGAGTTGTGCGATCATATTTTGCTATCGTTTGGGTAAAACGGCTCCAGAAACAGTGCATTTAATGAAAAGAGCTTAGAAAGATAAATGTTTAGGTGAGTCAACGATTTTTAGATGGTACCATGATTCATCGCACACATTGAAGCGTTGAAGAAGCAGTTTTGATTAATTCCTGACGATGCGCGGAAGCACTATCACACATTTTTCGAAGAACCCAACGATTCTGGAAATGGATTTCTCTCGAAAAGGAGATCCATTTCCAGAATCGGGCACCAATGTAGCGAAACCCAAATTTGCCGGAGACGGGGAACGAACCCGCATCCTTCTGGCCCGGAACTGAATGTTTTCCTGATTAAACTACACCGACGGAATTTATAGCTGCAATTTTGCCATCTTGACAAGTGCTACAGCTCTGAAGTACATCACGCATACTGTACCTAGTATTTATTCAGTATATGTGGCAGTGGGAATCATGAACACGAGCCTCTATAGGGTTTAACGTCACTGTTTCTCCTCGATTTCACCTTACTTACGTCATGCTTTTCTCTTTTTTTAGCATGTCTTTTGTTTAAGAAAGATCGGGCTTATGTTATCGGTTTGTCCGTCCGCCTGTGGACACCATATCTCTGCAACTATAAGTCCGATTTTAAAAATTCCTTTTGCATTGAAAAGCTTGAAATGTGCGAATGATGATCCTTTATCTCGTTTTTTTTTTTTGTACGATGTATGATTTCGTCGCTAGAGGGCGTAAATGCAGATAATATCGAATTAAAAATACATTTTATTCCATATATTTGCTTCTGAACATCCGATTGAAAAATTCTTTTACTTTTCAATTCCATTTCTCTCGAAGAGTATTTTAGGTATAGTTACGTTTTTTAAGTTACTCATAGATTTTCCACTAGAGGGCGTAAAAGTAAATTGTCTTTTCCCCGATATCTCTACTTTTAAAACTCCGATTTGAATAATTCTTTCTTCAGCTGATACAACTCTCGATGGGAAATCTTTTGCATATACTTATGCAATTTTTGGTGAAAGTTGTTTCGCCAGCAGGGGGCGTAAGTCTTAATTTCCGCTTCTGATGTATTTGCAGCAAAATCTGAGATTTCAAAAACTCGATTTTTGAAAAAAAAATTGTTTGAGGGCCGATATTACTTACGTCGATAAACAGTTTCGGAATATTTTATTCTTAAAACAATGCAGTTTTTTTCGCCAGTGCGCGTAGATGTATATCTTATTTTTGTCGATACCTCTGCTTCTAAGAGTCCGATTTGAAAAAAAATATTTCTTTGTCGGTAAGGGTTTTCGCTGCGAAATATTTCTAATATAATTCCAAATTTATCTTAACGCACACGCCTGCAACCAGAGTGCGTAAGCTCACGATTTCTTTTACAGCAGTATCTGTGGGATTAAACACCCGATTGAAAAGCTTATTTCTATACGGTCAAATACTGCTGTATTCCATACCGGTTCTATTGACTTTGAATAGCTTTGATAGACTTAATTCGCGCCAGAACGGATTCAAAAGACGTGCTCATTACAACCGAAAATACGGTGTCATCTTTCTTGTTATGTCTGCTGCCATACGGCTCTTTATGAATTTTTGTTTGTAACCGGATAAGGAATCTCTCTCTCTCTCTCTCTCTCTCTCTCTCTCTCACACTCAACTTTTAAACTATTTAATTACGAAAATAGAATCTTTCTGCTACCCTCCCAAACATTCGCTCTGGGGACACCATCCATTTCACAGAATAGTAAAGCATTATATTTAACAAAAGAAATTATTTTATGCAACAAAATTTCAGTATATCCGAAAAATTCACATAGCTTTTAACCAAGACCCTTAGAATCTTGGCTGGTTGCACCTGACATGTGTCTAACAGCTTAAATACTTTAGGGGTGTGAAGAGTGGGCTCAGAAAAAATAAAAATTGGTGGGATGGAACCCACTTTGCCCCCTCCTCCCTCCGTAATATTGTGACTGGCTAGGAAGACGCAGTTCTGTCGCTGATGGACCTAAATTCAGCGAAACCGCTATACCGACATAAAATAAAGCATTCTGCATATAATGGAGTTTGTATCGCGTCGTAATATATGCGCACATACTTGTTTTCTGCAATGCGTTAGCAAAAATTCACGCGTTGCGAAAAACGAAACTAAATTGCCGTCAATGAAAATCCTTGTAATCCAAAGTACACGTGACAAAAATGCGCAACACGAAGTAAAAAAAAAAAAAAAAAAAAGAGAACTATACAGTGCGAGATAATAATTCATAAAGTCTGGTATTCATGGAAAAGAAGTTACAGAGGGGCGTGATCCATTCTTTATTTCTTTCCATTGACCCACATCGCAAGACCGGCAGGCACCCTTCTGTCGCGGAGACGCTGTTGCCAGTTCTCTATTTTTACCCTGTTTGATGAGGAGCAGCTGCCGAAGGACGAAGCAGGTGGTCACGTGCGAGAGCCGTAGAGACTCCGCGCTGAAGTGTGTGGCAACGGTGGCCGAACACAAAAGATCGGCTGCAATGAATGGCCACCTGTTTGCCGGGTAAACAAATGTCACCATTGCCGAATCCACACGGCATAGCTGGACGGGCTTATTTACCGGGGAAATCGAACTGAAAGGCAAAAAGGATTCCATCACAAAAACCCCTGAGAGCGACTCGTGATAGTTCTTCTGGACTAAGCTTAACTACAAATACTTGGAAAGGATAGAATCGATGGCAGGTATATAACACGAATTGCATTCTCAAGCTCCTTTTTGCCGTTGAACTCGCACTTCCGAGAAAAATGAGTCTGTCCTAGTAGTGTTCCGCGAAATCAAACGCGTTGCTAAGGAGAATATACGTAAATTTATGTTATAAGACTTGTTACAATATTCGCAGAAAAAGCGAGAGTCTGAAAAGACCTGTTACCCTGATTAAACGAAAATGTTTTCGATAAAAAAAGGTCGGAGTGAATGAGAGGTGGGAAAAGAAAGTCGTGCATTGATAGAAAGAATATGTCAAACACAAAATGTGCAGAAAGAAGTGCAGACACATGAATAAAGAGGAAAAGATAAAGTCAGAGAAGAAAAATGACAGAATGACAGGGCGACAGGTAAAGAACGACAAACGGCAGAGAGGTGAGCAAGAGTAGAAAAATTAACGTTGTTACGAGAAAGCGGATGGGAATGATGTGCAGCAAACATAGGACAAATGCTGAAGTTGGTAGTGACAGATGTCAACTTCGTTGTCATAAATTTACGAAATGCGCCTTGTATGTGAAGTTGTTTGTGTGAGAAAATATGTATATAATTCATAATTCTATGTATCCAGTTTTTTTCTTCATTTGTTTTAGTTTCACCACCTTAAAGACGAATTAACAAACAACGAAGTACAATTTCGCGGTGTATTTAAGAGTGAAAAGCAAAGAAGTACTGTACCTGAACAGCACGCTGTACAGAACATCCGGGCTATATCAATATACCCACAAGGAAATTAAATGGGAGGAAAAGAAACCAGGGGTAATCATTTGAAAGATCAAAGGAAATGACGTCAGTGACCAAGAAAGGAAGGACTAGAGAAACAGCAAGAGACCAAGAACGAACGTGGAAGCAACAGGGTAAGAAACAGAATCACTAATAACAGAATGATAGACAAAAACAAAATATCAAGGGAAGAGAATTGGTAGGCAAACAGATAAGTATAAATAGAGAAAGAAGGTCAAATGTGTCAAAACGAGAATCCGGGGATGAGAGAGAAACAAAGGAAATTAACAAATAATAAAGTGATTACCTGGAATTAAAAGGACGGGCATCTCCACTGTAGAAAAATGAAACAGAAAAGCGTGCAAGAAACGTTTCATAACAGAATAAACAGAAAGAGCAAAATAAAAGCGAGACAGTATAGCATCATGAGTGATAAACTGTAAAATAGAAAGAAAGACAGACAAAAGAAGAAAGAAGGTGAGCTAAAATAATAAGATTTTGAAATTGTCATATAAGAAGTCAAAGAAAATTGTGTAGCAGAATTTTAATATGAAAAAAATGGAACTGAGGGAGAGAAAAGAACAACATCTGCGAGGCAGTGGTAGCGATTACACCGGAGCAATTTGCTGGAACTTTCCGAAATATGGAGTGTCGTGTTCAATCCTGTCTTGATGCACAGGGCGGACACTTTCAACACCTCTTATGCTGTTGTTCTGTTTTCCATTCCAAGTATAATTCAATTGCTGTAATTATTCACGATGTTATTGATAAAAGCTTGGTAAAGTTGCGAGTCGGACAACCTGTAGTACATAACCCACCATCGGCAGCCATGATTTCACCAGACCTTCTGGACTTCCTTTCCACGAGATGGCTTACCGGAATTTTCCTCTGTTCTTCCTGCGAACCTTCGGCCAGAACTGCTGTAGAGGAAGGATTTACTGGCCGAGGTCCGATTTAGCTGTCCAGTTTTTCCGACAAATGTTCTGTTGGATACAGATCGGGACTTTGGGCATGTCGATCCAATACTTGCGTGTTCTGCCCCTAAACCCAGGCTTAGACGGACCTCGAAATAAATTGGCAGGGATCTGTGCCGAAGTACTGCCAGAGCGTAGTTAGTGCGGAATTATTTAGAATGTCTTCGTACCTGAAGGTCACCAGGATGTAGGGCACGGCAATCAAATAACTGAGTCCCCCCACCCCCACCCCTCAAAAAAGAAAACAGACCCACACCATCACAAATGCCCCTCCAAACTTGACTGCTGGGACAACGCAGTTCGCTTTACAGCGTTTCACCGGGCAAACTCCTCACCTGAATATGTCCACTCGAACGAAAGAATGTGAGATACGTGATCTGTTACTCCACGTAACCCTCTTTCGCTCTTCTGTTGTTCACGAACGGCGAGCAATGCACTACGATAGTTGTCACCAGCCATTGCCTGCAGTAATATAGTGCTTGTGAGCAGCTGACCTAACAAGGTAATTGTGTACATGCACGTCACGATGGACTATTCTGGGTGCAAAAGCTATCCAGTGGCTTGTGCGACGTCGCAGGCCAGGTCTGTGGCGAAGGACTTGCGTGCCTTCACTTTCTGCTGTAAGCTTAGCTTCGTTTGGAACGATCACTCAGTTCATGCTGCCTCTCAGCCTGTAGCTTCGCTGTTATGGCTGGCAACATCTGCTTTCCATCGATGAAGAATATCAGCGACAGTGGATTTGAAGAATACCGGAATAGAAGGAATTGCTACACACCTGTTGGTTGCAAAGATGGCATTGAGCCACTGTTCTCGTTTTTAAATCAGACAGTTCAGCCATGCCCGGAATTATCGCGTCCAATGGAATCCAGCAGATGTGTCAACGCTACCTTTTATATCTTTTATATACATACATTAGGCCGCCTCGTTCTGCAAGTGCACATTTATTGGCATTTGTGGAACTGTATGTATACTTTTGTATAAATAGCATACATATACTAACAAAGCTTATGAAAAGAATTAATAAGAGCACTGTGGACTCTCATATGAGTTTAGCAGTTCTTCAAAGTCAATTTCTAATTAAGTTGAAGATAGTTTCCCAATAAGTTGTAGAGTTTTAGTGGTTAAATGGTTGTAGATATTGTTATTTCTCTCGGACAGAACTAAATCCTTAACGTACTTCACTGTGAAGCTTATCCTTCTTACTGAAATGTTCTGTAATGTTTGTCTTGCTCCTGACAGTTTAAATGTGCAACATAGAACTAATTATATATTGAATATGATTCTTGGCCAGATGAAAGTAAAAGCCTATTTATAAGGTCGATTACTGTTTATTGGCCCTTTAGTAGGCACTCATAGGTCAGCACAGCATCACAGAATATAATTCATAATTGTAATTAATCAATTGTTGCTTTAGTAGCTGAAAAGCGAAATGCTCGTAACGCAAAATAATAGCCAAATTTCATTAACTCCATAACAGTTTGAGACTTCAATTTTAAAAAAATGACACTCGACGTAAACATATCAATCAAGCTCTTGCAAAATCAAACTCTAGTCGCACAACATCAGTTCTCACCAGTCACTGTCATAACAAATCTCTCCGAGCTCTTTCAACCTGTCTCCATCTTCGATGCGAGCTCTTTCAACCTCTTTCTCAATCTTCCAAGCGTGCTCTTTCAACCTGTCTTTCCGTCTTCGATAGGAGTTCTTTTAACCTCTCTCTCAGTCCTCCATGCGAGCTCTTTCAACCGCTTTTTCCGTCTTCGATGCGAGCTCTTTCAACCTCTCTCCGTCTTCGATACGAGTTCTTTCAACCTCTCTCCGTCTTCGATACGAGTTCTTTCAACCTCTCTCTCAGTCTTCGAGAGTGATAAGAATACTGTCCCACACGTTTCTCACTTTTGACCTAGCGTCAGGTTGCCAAAAACGCATTCACCGAGAGAGAAAATGTAGCATTAAGATTAGAAAATACTTAACGAGAATGAACCAAAATTTACGTAAGTGTACAGGAACAGAAAAGGAAAGTTAAATTAGAGTATACGTTATGAAGTCTTTAAGGTTATCGTCAATCAATCTACAGCACTTTGCTTCGAGGATTTTATCGTTTTTATCGACAGCAATTCTTTTAGAGAAGTCAGGTAGTCCTGGGAATTTATCACTTGGAATCAGTTTCCAGAGCTCCATTCATATTTCGTGCCTTGACTGGTAAACGGATTCCACCAAGCAGATCTCCAAGCGGCTGCTTTTGTGCTGCTCTGAAATTTTACAGTTCATAGGATTATTGAACACACTCTGTTGTAGCTCCATGTTATTAAAATCAGTAGACCTTCTGGCCAACTGCTCTGAAAGCATATCGAAAATTAGAAAGAAGAATTTTAAGTCTGTGTTTGGATTTATACTTGTACTATTTCCTTGCATGGATTTCCATTGGCAAAGGAGGACTTAAAAGTTATTAGTAGGTTTATGAACCCATGTAGATGTTCAAGTACTATGTATATCGGAGATGTTTCCTATTCACCACGCTAACTTCAGGTTAAGTTCATTCATGTTATGCGTGATGTCTCTGAGGAAGGCAAGTGAGCAACTGAAATGGGATCGGATAATTTTGTAGTTATACTTGAGAAATGTTTGTTATTATATGTTAATCAAGAAAGTCGAAAACTTCTTTCCTCAAAACAAAAGTGTTTCTAAGCAATTCATTTTGTTTAACCAGCGCATCTGTGTGTAGACGATCAAATATTCATATTCTGCTTCAATTTCTGTTAGAAAGGAAAAATACTTCCCTTGAGTGAATGATCTATTTCTTATTTTAATGTGATTCTTCTTGTTTCTTCTTGATTGGAGGTTTAACGACCACCGTGAGCAACTCAGTGGGCTATAAGCAGTCGCCCGTCCCTAATTTAGGGTCACTGGTTCCAGGGAAGAGAGAGAGCCAGTACCGTAAGACAAACACAACATCCATACCTCACCGGGATTCGAACCCGGACCCATCTCGGACGAATGATCATAAGCCATCGCTTAGACCACTGCGCCACCGGGGCGGCTTAATATGATTCGCGCACTTCTCTACTATTTTCCATACATCCTCCATATCCAAACATCTTTTACACAGTGCCCCATGGAGGATAATAGAATGTAAAGCTGCGCAATCAATATCCAGTTCTTACTTAGTAATCCTATTAAGTCGCTATGAGAACCCTACATGTGTGTATGCGTCAACGGTCTCATTAAACTACTGACCTCATTTTCATCACCGATCTCACTAAACTACTGATCTACCGAGTAATTTGCATTACCGATCTCATTTAACTACTGGTCTCATGTTCACCGCCGATCTCATTAAACTACTGATCTCATTTGCATCACCGATCTCTTTAAACTACTAATTTCATTTGTGCCACCGATCTCATCTGCACCGCCGATCTTACTTAACTAATACATCATAGATCTCATCTACCACTGATCGTATGTAACTATTG
The DNA here is from genome assembly GCA_039090855.1 of Macrothele yani. NCBI lineage: Eukaryota > Metazoa > Arthropoda > Arachnida > Araneae > Macrothelidae > Macrothele > Macrothele yani. The sequence continues at coordinate 84,788,171 of CM076998.1, read as the reverse complement.
CATCATAGATCTCATCTACCACTGATCGTATGTAACTATTGCATCATAGATCTCATCTACCACTGATCGTATGTAACTATTGCATCATAGATCTCATCTACCACTGATCGTATGTAACTATTGCATCATAGATCTCATCAACCACTGATCGTATGTAACTATTGCATCATAGATCTCATCTACCACTGATCGTATGTAACTATTGCATCATAGATCTCATCTACCACTGATCGTATGTAACTATTGCATCATAGATCTCATCAACCACTGATCGTATGTAACTATTGTTTCCCTCTGATCCTGGCATGAAATGAATCTAGCGCAAGCAATTCTTGATGAATGGCAAACTTCTTTGAAATAGTTCTAACATAAATTAAGCGATGAGCTGTATCAATTACGTCGGTCGACTCACGTAATGCCAATCAACAGTACTGTAGACCGAGTTAGCAATAACACTTCTCAATGTTATAGAAACGTGTGAACCTGTTTCTTTTACTGTCCTGCTCAAAATCTGCTTTAACAAAGGTATATATATTTTTTAATTCAATAACAATGTTTTCCTTTCCAAATTGCATAAGCCATTTCTACAGGTTATTTCTGTTTACAAATTTGCCATCATACAAACATCTTTTTCCTCCTGCAGTCTTAGAGCTCACAATAAAGAACAAATAATACTAGGAGGGACTTTGTTTGATATGACGTCAATTTAGTAAAACACTATGAGTTCTAATCTTTTTCTTCAGATCCGCTACGAGTGAACTCGTGCTGGTCCGGCATATTTTTTACACTTTTTTTCTGTGGTTCTGGTAGTAGTGACTGCTAAGTCTTCTGCACGAAAGTTCTTATAACCGCAGTAGGTATTGTGATTTGTTGTCTTTATTGTTCGTAAACAGAAACTCATGTATCCCATCTATCCTGAATCTATCCATTTTTGTCACTGATTTTGTCATTTTTTCTCATGAAAACAAATGCAGAAAAATTATTACAAACTTAAATACGCAACCACAGAGAATATTCACCAAAACCAAACCGTGAGTATATGATAATTCAATATTTTAGGTTTATCTTCTTTTCAGATTATTTGCTGAAATAAGAGACTCAAATATTTAGCACTAAAACAATAACACTTAGCCAATGCTACTAATCGGGAGTCGCTTTGGGATTCGGCCACAAATAGCAATTTTGGGGTCTTTCCCAGTTTCTGAGAATTTCTAAGAAAGGAATTAAGGTTGCAGACCCTTCTTTGAGATATATTATCTGTTGTCGTTGGATAACTTTCCTACTTTAGGTACCTTAGGCTATGCCACACAAATTTACATTGCGGGCCGCACTTTACCCCCGCGCCACTAATTGACCATTCCTAGCTAAAACTAACAGCCGAACAAAGCTTAGGCATATGTGAAAGCTAAAACGAAGTTTATACCAAGAATGGACAAGCATGAAGACCAAAACGAACACTTAGACAGAGTATATACACGTGCGATAACCAAAAAGAAAGAAAACGCTTAAAAGAAAAAGGCCACCCCGGTGGCGCAGTGCATGGTATAAGCGGTGCTTCTGATAATTCGTCCAAAAGGAGTCCGGGTTTCAATCCCGGTAAGGCGTGGATCTTGTGTTTGTCTTACGACACTAGCTCTCTCCCTTCCCTGGAACCAGTTGCCCTAAATTAAGGACGGGCGACCGCTTATAGCCCATTGAGTCGCTCGCGGTGGTCGTTAAATCTCCAATAAAAACAAAACAAAATGGGTCCAATACAAAATAGCAGATGCGTTCTAAAATTATACAAACTGAAATTATTCCAATATCTGGTGATTTCGCACTGTACCCCAAAGTAGCACAGGTAATAATTGGCTATATATTTCACAACAGCCCAGTTTTTTCTTTACGTGTTACACGATATTTTCTTTGCAAATTGGCAATAGAATAATGTAGGCAAAAAAAAAGGGGGCATGGATTTATCATTGGATCACCTTTTTTCCTCATGTAGGTTTTTTTTCTTTTTTGCTAGGACCTTATCCCAAATAAATTAGCTTCTGCCATATGTGACATTAAGTGAATTAAGTGCATTGTTCCATGACACATAGCAGCGGAGAAAATGGCAACAATACTCCATTTACACCATCCACTTTTAGAGGTCAGAGCATTTATAGATTTAGCTTGTGTGTCTCTGTGGCATGTGTCTGTGGTAGCTAGGATACCAACGAAGATGATCATTTTGCTCGATGGCTCCAAAACTACTCCGCATTCCCCGCAATCAGGACTTGACAAGGGGATCAATAAAGAATTGATGGGTCTGAATAACTGCTATTGGCCTCTCCTTTTCTATTTCCTCAGTTTTTGGCTGCAGCCAGGTGGAGTTGTGACAGCCTCAGGCTACACTTAACTCCTTCATGAGGGAATACTGTGTACATACAGAATATGCTATACTCTCCCAGCGGCACATTAACTTGAAAGCAAAATAAAATCAGAGCAGTAACAGTAACGCGTTAAGAGATTTTTCTTTTTTTGATTAGACTGTTTCCAGATAAAATACGCTTCGAGTCTGTTTGTTTTTTCTTCAGGGGCAGAGGTAGTTGCCGTCCTTAATTTGAGACTGCCAGTTCCAGGGAATAAGGGTCCAGTGCTGTGAGGCAAAGGAGCCGGGGTTCGGAAGCCAGCGGCTCTGACCACTAGGCCGACGGGACCTCAGGATCTCGTTTAATTCGTATTTTCTCCAGTATAAAATTTTCAGTGCGTAAAGAAAGAAATAATAAAAAGGAAATACACATTTTATAACAAGAAAAATTTGTCTATTAATAAAATGAATAAAAATTTAAAGAAAAGGCTTACTAAGTGCTGTATTTGGAGTATAGCTTTATACAGGGCGGAAACGTGGTCAATTGGGAAGAAAGAAGCTGAAATGTTGCCGCCATTTGAAATGTGGTTATGGGGAAGAATAGAGAAAAAATAAAGTAGATTGAAAAAATTACAAATGATGGATTATTGCAAAGATCCAGAAGAACCACATCGTAAAACTATCTAAGCACGATTTTAAATTATAAACCCTTAACTGAATCAGACTGCAATATTAAAACGGGATATTTATTTACAATCCTAAAAGCAGTAAAAGAGATTTAAAATAGGCTAAATCTTTTGCGACTACACTAGTTGCATCTTCAGGTCCATGCAAGTGACAATACGGGAGCTAGTGGTAAGATTTTTATAGTTCCAAAACCTTCTCAGAAGACATTAGTAAAGAGTTCCTCTGTTGCCAGATAGCAAAGTGGTACTTACCGGGATGTAACATTTTCAATTGGTACTTCCACGTCTAGGGGGTGGTAAACCTTGGACAAGCTGTTTCCAAAGAGGATGTAACTGAACGGGTAGTTCATCGTTACAATATACAGTACTTCTTCAAAATATGTTATGAACAAAGTTTCTGCTAAAAGTAAAGACTGTTTGTTATTTGCAAAGGTTACTATAGTCACTTTATCCCAGTCCGGAAAATAATTTCCTGAAGAGACCAATATAGTTAGGGACGACGTCACCGTGGCTGTTCTCCAATGTACACCCTGTCCTCCAAATTAGGGTTGGTAGAACAGAGTCCTTATCTCGGCGTATATCATTAAAGATTTCATAGTTCTTATTCCAAAGCATAAGGACGCCTTTTTACAATATTTCTTAAGAATATTCACAATGTGCGGAATGTAATTCACAGTACCAACGTAGTGTATAGGGGTAACTTCTCGTTGTAGTGTTGAATTCGAACGTCGAAGGCAGTCCCCTATTACCTTAGAAACTAGATTTTTAATATATCCATGTTGACTGGAAATCTGGTAGGCTTTATCTAACTCTTTTTGGCGTAGAGCATTAGATGATGAATGTGAAAATGCCCGATTAACCAGGAATCGAATGGGAGCCTTCTTATAAGAACTAGGTTAAAGGGTGAACTCAGTTAAGGGTTTTTAATTTAAAATCCTGCTAAGACAGTTTTAACGATGCGGTTCTTCTAAATTTATCAGCACAAAGAAGAAATAATCATTTGAAATAGTGCAAAGTGTTGAAGAAGAAACGACTTTAACCATAAGAAAAAGAAAATATAACTGGATAGGACATGTGTCAAGAGGAGACAGCCTATTGAAAAGAATGATAGAATGGAAAATTGAGGGAAAGCGACCAAGAGGAAGGAGACGACTAATGATACTTGATGATATAGTTGGAACAGGAAGCTATCAAAAATTGAAGAAGGAAGCAAGGGACAGAAGTAACTGGAGGAAGAGAACTTGCTGAGTTACCGTTGAACCTGTCAAGACACAGAACATTAATGATGATGAAAGCATTTTAGCATTACCAAGTGCACCCAATTTCTTCCAGTAAGTTGTAGGAAACTTTTTTTAACTCCAGCTAAACTGTATCCGGCACTGTCCGTGTATTGCTTCTAAAATGCAATCTTTATACTCTAACTTTTACTGCAATGTATGGTTTTCGCTGCTTCCGCGGTGGCTCAGCGGTCTAAGCGATAGCTTAGGACCGTGATTAGGCGATGGAAATTACGGAGTCCGATAAAGGGATTATTGTTGGTGCCCGTCTGGCTGGATTGAGAATTTTCAAAAACAGCAAAGCTGACTGATTTCTCAAAAGGCGAGATATCTCTTACTTATCCTAAGTTTTCTTAAATGGCCTTTTTTGTTGATTTCCGGGGTATAAAGACCACCATGAGCAAATGCTATAAGCAGTCACCCGTTCCTATTATAATTTTGGGCCATGGATGGCCTAATGGTCAACGTATATGACTGCCACGGAGAAGTCATAGACTCGATCCCAGGAAGGTACGTACGCTCGAACCACTAAATATCCGCCATGCGTCTGATGGGCACGTCAAGTCGTCGGACCCCTGATACTGGACCCCGTTTATAAATAAAGTCATCTTTCCACCTCGTTTCCATGTGACTTCCTTGTCGGGCACAATCTCCTAGTTTCCTACTTCTAAGGGTTGTTTAAAACCTAGAGTCAGACACTCCCTTCTTAAAATCCACTAGATAAATCTCTAATTTAGGGTCACTGACTCCAGAGCGGGGAGTGAACCAGTGCCGTAAGACACACCACCCATGCCTCATCCGGGACTACACACAGGGTCCCATTCGGACAAAAAAGCCAGCGCTAAGAACGCTGCACCACCGAGGCGCTTTATGGAGAAGCTTGGTGTTTGAGACACAACACCAGAAAACCCAACCTAAGCAAGAACTCATAATAGAGGTAAAACAACAAACCATTGAGTGAGAGGTACTATTCAACAACTTCAAGACAACTCTAAGGAAAAAAAACATTATTGAATGTTTTTTCCTTAGAGAGTTGTCTTACATGTGCGTGAGCATGAGTTCTCTGGGAAGACTAAAGAGCCGAAATCATAGAAAGAATCAGGGAAAAAAATGAAAGAAATGTTCTCCTTTATGACAGCATGGAACCTGCTCACAGTTTTGTGGACAGAGAAACTATTAATAAAAACAAGGCATTCAGATACACTACACACCCAAGAATGGTAGTTTTGAACTGGATTGTTTTTGTTTCACCAAGTAATGCCTTTTGTTAATGAAAATTTCGTAATAACTATGACGTTTTCAGGTAGGTGTAAAACTGGCTCTTACAGATAGATCCCTTGAGTTTCTATCACAAAAATAAAAAATAAAATCTTGAGTCAATATTTTATAGGCAGAGTTATGGATGTTGTATCGACCAATGTTAAGGTTAAAAGGTCTAGATACGCTAGAAGGCTTCAATATTTGTCAATTCAATTACTTAAATGCATATGAGAGAATCGAAAAACACGAATCTACCTACTAAACATAATTTTAGTGATTTTACTTCATTTAGGAAATGTAAGTATCAGGTCATCTCAGAAGTAATGTCGTTTTGCGCAAGCCCTACAGTAGTGAGCCCCTAGTGCCCAGACTATAACGTCTACCACGGTGAGTATAAGAGGGATCACGCGAGCAGACCTTCAAGTCACTTGAGACCGTAAATGGGAGTTCTAGGTGCAGTCGTTGTGTACTTAAACCGCATAGGAAATGGCAGTGTCAGAAGACCACATTAGGCACATTATGCTGTATGTGTTCCACCATCGACATTCAGCGACCGTACCAACACGAGACATCAATGCCGTATATGGACCAGGTACCTTGGTGGTCAGGAAATCTCAACGCTGGTTCCAGAAATTTCGAAGGGGGACACCAGCTTCAAGGATATGCAGCGACCCGTATGGCCTGTTGAGCTGGATAACGACGTGCTGAAAGCTTCTGTTGAGGGAAATCCGCAGGCAACAGTCGAGTAATTGGCCACACTTGTTCAATCAACCCATTTCACTGTTTACCGGCATCTGCATAACCTCGGTTATGTGTCGAAACTGGATAAGTGGGTACCCCATGATCTCACTAAACAACAGCTGCAACAGCGTGTGAACATTTGCACTTCTTTGCTCTCCTTTGGAAAAAGGGAGCCGTTTTTGCACAGAATTGTCACGAGCGATGAAAAATGGATTGTTTCATAACGACATTAAGCGTAAACGGCAGTGGCTTTCCAAAGGGAATGTGCCTGCAGCAGTGGCGAAGCCAGGACGTTTCCCACAAAAGGTTTTAATGTCTGTGGTGGTATATGCAAGGCATAATCCATTACGAGCTGCTGCCACCTAACAAAATCATTACAGGGGAAGTAATGATTTGAATCGTAAACGCGTGCTAACGCAGCGGGACAACGCAAAACCACACACAGCGAAAATGACCAGTGCCACGTTGCGGGACTTCGGATGGGGAAAACTTCCTCATCCAGCATATTCCCCTGATACTGTATGTCCTCATCCGACTACCACATCTTTCGTAGCCTGCAAAACCATCTTGCCGGGACTACATTACGAAATGTGGAGGAGGTACGGCGAACCGCTTCTGCCTTTTTTGCATTGAAACCCATGGAATTCTGTTCAAAACCTTGTCTATCGATGGGAGAAGATTATAACTACCGGGGGCACTTATTATATGGATTAAAACATCTGTTCCAGGTGCGTTTTTCTTCCTTTTCTTTATACGTTGAAAAAAACGACAGTATTTTTGGGATTACTTGATATCATAAAACTCAATAATGTCGATTGTACTTTGATAATGTATCAAAATGATTCGGCAAATGTTCTTTCTATTTGTATCTATGTTTAACGACCACAATGAGCTACTCTTAGATGCTATAAGTAGTCTCCCGTTCTTAATTTGGGGCCACTGGTTCTGCAAAAAGGACGAAGCCAGAGGGCCACTGGTTCTGCAAAAGATGCTAAACCAGAGGGCCACTGGTTCTGCAAAAGGGACTAAGCCAGAGAGCCACTGGTTCTGCAAAAGATGCTAAGCCAGAGGGCCACTGGTTCTGCAAAAGGGACTAAGCCAGAGGGCCACTGGTTGTGCAAAAGATGCTAAGCCAGAGGGCCACTGGTTCTGCAAAAGGGACTAAGCCAGAGGGCCACTGGTTCTGGGAAAGAGGCTAAGCCAGAGGCATGGGAAAAAGCGCGCCGCGCATCCCTCATTGGGGCCCTGGTCAGAAGCAAACGCTTCTGACTACTTTCATTTCATAGCGCCAAAAACTGGCTTGCAATGACTTTGGAAACTGTTACTACGGCAGTTCTGATAATTCAATAAAAGTAATGAAGTCATCAACAGTGCTGTAAAAGTATGAGCTTAACCACTGTATAATTTATCAACTATTTCATTTTGCGGAATGTGTACAAATATTATTATACGAAGCTGTGTTGCTAATGAAATGATGCATCCGCAATTAGGTATAGGTTCAAATCTCAAACTCCCTTAATGCGAATTACTTTTACAGCGAACTCTTTCTTAGTTTGTAATTTTAGTGTAAATTTGTTGTAGGAATTGTTATTTGCTTATACTACAACAAAAACCCTAAAATACTTGAGCGTAAAGCTTCTTCTTCTTCTTACTGAAAGGGTCCGTAAAGTTTAAGTGGTGCTCCGGATAGCTTACATTGAAATACAGAACTGTCTCAGCACTGAGTAGAATTTACGGACAGGTGAAAGTAAAAGTCTACTTGCAAGGTCAGCTACTGTTCATTGGTATTTCGTAGGCACTCATAGGTCAGAACAACATCACAGAATATAACTCTAAATCTTAGTCAATCAATGGTTGCTTCAATAGTTGAGTAAGGAAATGCTCGTAACACAAAATATTGGCCAAATCTCATTAATCAGACAACAGTTGAGACTTCAACATCAAAAACGCATAACATTCAACGCAAGCGATTCAACCAATCTCATGCAACATCAATTCTTACCAATCGCACTCGTAAAAAATCTATCTCCCAATAAAATTTCAGAACAACATTCTTATCACTCACGTTCATATACGTCATTCACTTTTGAGCTATCGACAGATAGGCAAAACAGCATTTACCGGGAAAGAAAATGTAGCTGAAAGATTAAACAATGCTTAGCAATAATGAATCAAAATTTAGATAAGAGTACAGGAACCAAAAATGAAAGGCGAATTAGAGTAGACGTTACGAATTCCCCGATCATTTCCATATGCATTAGGAGTTTTTTTATTCTTTCAGCATGAGCACGATTCTCGGGAAATACCGATCTAGAGGAACTGGTATTTCATCAGCATAGAAAATATGCTGTCTCTCAGTGCGAATCGGCAATATGTTTATACTTGTTAATGCTACGGCTTGGTCCCGTTCATTTTGAAGCCCACTGGGAACCTTGGCTCATCTTTTCTTCCTATTGTGCAGATGACGAAAAGGGATAGAGGAATGGATTGAGAGGGAGAGTACAGTACTTTCGCTGGGTGAGCGGCTTTTGTAGAGTGTTCACTTCAAAAAATAAGGAACTTTAGAAAGGGGGAGTGTCCTTCCCTCTCAATCGCTCTCATCATTAATTTTTGGCTGAATCCCTCTCTGTTAATAAAAGAGAAGTCTTGGGCGCACTCTTACTTTTGTTCTACTACAAGCATTTTACTTTCTCTCCAGTTTACGTTCGTGCTTTACGTGTTAGAACGAATGATAAAGTTCAGTAATCTTTGAGCTTAAACAAAAAAAAAAAAAAAAAAAAATTTTAATCGAAGTAGGCGAAGGTATTTTAGATAAAACTGCAGTTGCGCCGAAATTTGCCGTTGCAAAGAGTGGATTGTGGGCGATTATTAAAATTCGTGAGGAAATTGAAGGCACTTGTGCTTTCGGCCACTTAGAACCTGTTCACAAACGTATGCGAACAGCAAAAAAACGAAGCCGAAATTGCATTAATGAGATAGATTAGAGCAATTAGAGGGAGATGAATTTATACATTATACTCTAGCACTGTATATTGCATTACAGTATATAGTGCTACAGTACTATGTATTCCCCGATCATTTCCACATGCATTAGGAAGAAATTGAAGAATTTTATGAGGAAATTCGTGATCTAAATAATAAAGGTAAGCAGCACTTGAAGATAATTATGGGAGATTTCAATGCAAAAATAGGGCAACGGCAACAGAATGAAACTTCAGTAGGTAAATTCGGTCACGGCAACAGAAACCAGCGTGGAAATACTCTCGTAGAGTTTGCAGAGGCAGAAGGACTTTTCATCTTGAACTCCTTTTTCAAGAAAAAGCCACACAGGAAATGGACATGGAGACATCCAAATAGGACGACAAGTGAAATTGATTTTATTATGTGCAACAAAAAATTCGTCATAGAAGACTGCAGTGTGCTAAACAAGTTCAACACAGGCAGTGACCATAGATTGGTGAGATGTAAGATGCACCTTAACACTAAACTCGAACGTAGCAAGCTCATAAGACAAACAAAATGTTTTGACATAACCAACCTTAAAAAACACCATAATACCTTCAAATTGGAACTGAAGAACAGATTCTCTGCTTTAGAAGGCCTAACATCGGAAGAAGTGGATATTTCTGAAGTTAACAGAAAAGTAACCAAAGCTCTTATGGAAACAGCAGCAAAATTAGCTGGGTCTAAGAACAAATTGCATGCGAACAAATTATCAGGAAAACCAAAATGTTGATGCAAAAAAGAAGAGTGATGAGGACAACTAAAGAAGATGTGACTTCCAAAGTGGAATATATAGAGCTATGCAAGACAGTACGAAAAAGTATCACTGAAGACGTAAAGAAATTCAACTGTGAACTAGTAAGGAAAGCAATTGAAAACAACCAAAGCCTAAAGATAGCAAAGGGACATCTCAGTAAGGGAAAAAAACAGATTATGGCACTGAGAAAAGAAGATGGTTCTGTAACAAGAAATAGAGGCGAAATTTTGACAAGAGTGAAAGATTTCTACTCCAAATTATATGAAAGGGATGATACATGTACTCCAGACATCATGAAAGGTACCAGTACCAGAGTTCTTCCAGTCCTTCCAGCAGAAGTTGCACATGCAATCAAGAACATGAAGCGGGGAAAAGCTCCAGGAGAAGATGGAATTACTGTAGACATCATACAAGAAGCAAGTGGAGAAATCGAAACAGTACTCGCCCAAATTTTCACTCGATGCCTTAATGCAGGGAAAATTCCTGAGGATTGGAACAACGCTACAATGATCTTGCTACATAAAAAAGGGGACATTGAGGATACCAGGAACTACAGACCTATCAGCCTCCTATCAGTGGTTTATAAAATATTCACTAAAGTTCTTTCACACCGCTTGAAGGTGACACTGGACATGGCTCAACCGAGAGAACAACCAGGATTCAGGAGTGGCTACAGCACAATAGATCATATCCACGTACTGAGAGAACTAATTGAAAGAGCGAGGGAATATGAGCTTCCATTGTGCATGGCTTTTATCGATTATGAAAAAGCCTTTGATTCAGTTAAACCATCAGCAGTTGCAATGGCTCTGAAATCCTGCGGTATTGAAGATGCATACATTAATATTATTAATAACATCTATGAAAATGCAAGTGCAAAGATTCGGCTGTTTGAAAATACAACACACATAAAAATTGGAAAAGGAGTGAGACAAGGTGACACCATATCTCCGAAGCTCTTTAATGCCACATTGGAAAATGTCTTTCAATCACTGAACTGGGAAAACAAAGGGATAAAGATTAATGGAGATTATCTAACCCACCTTCGTTTTGCTGATGACATAGTCATTTTTGCAACTACCCCATGAGAGCTACAGAGTATGATCGAGGAACTTGCTGACAAGAGTAAAGAAGTGGGATTAAAAATGAACTTTCAGAAGACAAAAGTGATGTACAATGCTTTTACAAGAAATGAAGATTTATCGATTGATGGAGAAAAAGCTGGAGATAACAGACACGTACGTTTATCTTGGACAGCAGATATCAAGTGAGGGTCACATTGGTGAAGAAATTAATCGGCGTACAAAACTTGCCTGGATAGCTTTTGGAAGAAACAGCATAATTTTCAAGAGCAATATGCCATTATGTCTTAAAAGAAAAGTGTTTGATCAATGCATCCTTCCAGTGCTTACGTATGGTGCAGAGACGTGGACCTTAACTAAAAGAGACATACAAAGGCTGCAGACAACTCAAAGCAGCATGGAGAGGTGCATGCTTGGTGTAACCAGGAGAGATAAGAAGAGGAACACGTGGATCCGAAAAATGACAAGAGTGGAAGACATCATGATCAGAGTTAAATCCCTGAAATGGCAATGGGCTGGACATACAGCCAGAAGAACAGACCACCGATGGACAGCCGAAATTTTGGATTGGATTCCAAGGGACAGGAAAAGACCCAGAAGAAGACCACATGGAAGATGGGTGGATGAAATTCGAAAGTATGCGGGAGTGACATGGAGGAGACTGGCACAAGACAGACCGTTGTGGAGGAAACTTGGGGAGACCTTCGTCCAGCAGTGGATTGATAATGGTTGACAATGATGATGATGATGATGATAAAACAGCACTATGTATCGTTGTATCGTTTTTTTGGAAAAAGGTAGTACAATTAATGTTTTAGGAAACTAAAACGGGTGTACGTACCTTTTTCTTTAATTGTACTGCATAATTTTATATATTTCCATGCGTATTTAGATTTTCAATTAATTACATATCAATAATACGAACTATGTTTAACGCGAACCAATGTTTGGGCCTCGCGATGATCGTGTTTACAACGTTTGACTATACTATCCAACATTAAGGCAGACATTCAACTCCGAAATCAGTAAAATTTTTAAATCAGCAATTATGAAATATATTTTTGCATGCCAGTTTAAAGTTAAATGATGTATAACAAAATCCAAATTTATGTCATCATGCATGACTTGATCATTGTTTCACTGGGGTCATAGTTTTGAGCGGGTTCACCTTTTAAATACTCGGTTTATATTCGGTGGAAAAACCAGTGGGCTAACACAGGTGACGTCATCACCTAAATTTCTCTGACTAATATCGCGTTAGACTCATTTCATGCCCGACACGACACAATCATTTTAAAGGAATTCCTGTCGGTTATTCATTCAGTTGAAGGGGTTATATGTCAGGCGAAAGGGGGAGGTGAAAAGGGGGATAGGGGCGCCATTAGGACTTCCAGGGGCGCCAAGGTGAATTGTGACCGTCACATCGGTTGAATTATTGAGTGACATTAGCTGAGAGAAAGAGAGAGAGAGAGAAGGGGGGGGGTGTTCTGTTTAACTGCTGACGTCATCGACGACCATTACTGCCTTGTCGGCATGGCAACTAGTTGGAATACCAAAGTAAACAGAGCCGTCACATGCCCCCTTCCGCAACAGATTTACCCTTGTGATGAAGCATCGATTTGAAAGTCGGGGATAACATTGAGGCATTTTTCTTTTACTGAGAGAATCGTTCTGTAAACTTATGCAAATTTCAGAAAACGTTACCGAGAGGCGACAAAAACGGAACAAAAGGGAAACGGATAAAAGTTTATAGGAGCAAGTAATGCTATTCGCAAGCAACAAGGACCGAACTCGAGGAGTTTAAAAGAAAATTCATTACGGTTTTTTCTACTTCTCTCTAAAGTACTGTTCCCCCGAAAGTTTTGCGAAGTTTAACTTTTCTCATCTTAATTTAAATAAGAAAGCAGAAATGATGCATATGCATGGTGCGGGACTTTCCGAAACATGCGCTAATTGACTTTTTTTTCTGGTGTGTTATTTTCGGTGAACCACTGTTTATTTTAGGCTTCGAAAGTCACCGTATCGAAGGAGATGATAAAAAACATTGTTTCATTGAAAGGCTGTTGAGAGTGATGTTTATTGGATTTGCGCATAAGTATGACACTGTGTGCTTTTTAGTCTTCACTAGACGTAATCAGCCATTGTTTCATTGAAAGGCTATTGAAAATGATGTTTACTGGTTGGCGCATATGCATAACACTATGTGCTTTTTTTACGCTTTCCAACCGTAGGTTCAAGAAGCGTATGTGCTCCAGCTTTGTCCGTCTGTCCGTCCGCACGATAACTCGCCTAAAAATGGTTCGATTTCGATGACATTTTAGTATGTGGTAGGGGGCAACCTGGGGACGAGCCATATTGAAAATGGACTAAATAGGGTCAAAGGTCAGGACATAGGAGTGGGATCCATTCCATTGCCCTTATGCGTCATAACTTACGTAAAAATGGTTCGATTTCGATGAAATTTTAGTATGTGGTAGGGAACCACCTGGGGACAAATCTTATTGAAAATGGACGAAATGGGGTCTCATGTCCGGACATAGGAGTGGGGTCCATTCCATTGCCCTTATGCGTCATAACTTGGGTAAAAATGGTTCGATTTCGATGAAATTTTAGTATGTGGTAGGGGACCACCTGGGGACGAACCCTATTGGAAAAAGAAGAAATGGGGTCAAAGATCAGGGCATAGGAGCGAAATCCATTCCATTGCCCTTATACGTCATAACGTACGTAAAAATGCTGCGATTGCCACAAAACTTTAGGATGTTGTTCCGGAGGTATACTGAACCGGTTCTGTTGGATATCATCGAAATGGGGTCAAAGTTCAGGGCACAGGAGCGAGATTTATTCCACAGCCATTATCCTCATAACTTGAGTAATAACTTGAGTAATGGTTTCTGGTATGTTGAAAAGCGTATCATAATCAATGTATTGCATGATTTTACTAATTTGTTAGTCTTTACTAGACATAATCAGCTAGTGTATATATTATTTCATTGACTGTTGAGAATTATGTTTATTGGATCTGCACATAAGTATAACACTATGTGTTTTTAGTCTTCACTGGACGTAATCCGCCAGTATGTACATACTATTGTAGGTCATAGCCCGTGCCATGCACGGGTGAAAAAGCTGTGATTGAAATTTTTATAACACGAATCGTGAAATACATATACGTAACTATAATAAACGGTGGGATTATTAATGGGCAGTCTATAAGATAGGTCACTGTCAGAACAACAAAATTTTCGTAATATTCCCATGATAGAAGCCTATTATATGGGTTAATAGATTTTAGCCAGTCATATGACGGTTACAGCACATCAAAAATCATATGATGTAAAAATTTCTTTTACTGTGTAATGTTTTTTTTTTTTTTTTTTTTTTTTTGAAATTACTCTGCAATGGGAAGAAAAGGAAATAAAACACGACATAACACCTACCTAACAGAACAAATTTCGCAGACAGTTCTTCGAGCACGTGCGTTTTGCCAAGGATGAAGCCGTTTGTCTTACTAACTTTGTTTTATTTTCCGGTATCAGATCATATCATATGTAGAGAATTTTAGGAAGGGAGTGTCTGACCCCAGGTCTTAAACAACCCTTAGAAATAGGAAGCTAGCAGATTTGGGCTAGAGTGCCCGATAGGAAAGTGACAGGGAAGCGAATTAGGAATATGGAGGATGACGCCCTCATTTATTACCAGGGTGCCCGGGATCCGACGGCTTATCGTGCCCATCCGACGCACGGCGGATATTTAATAACTCAAGCGTTCGTACCTGCCTGGGATCGAACCTAAGGTTTCTGCGTGGCAATCCCTAACGTTGACCACTAGGCCATCCTCGGCCTTATTTTCCGGTATTTTTCTTGCTTTTACTTATCGTGCGGTAGCGGTGACCTTACTTCCAATTTCGGCCACCGGATAAAAGCAGATGGCGCTGCAAGTTCTGAATGACGTCAGAGCGTTAGGAACAGCTTAACCTATTATATAGATTTTAAGTTTCATTGAAAGGCTGCTATGAATGATGTTTATTAGATCTGCGCATAAGTATAACACTATGGGCTCTTTATTCTTCACTTGATGATAAACTGGCTGATTACTTTATCAGGCACACAATGTTATTTTTATCGAAATAACAGTTTCGCAAGAACAGTTGCCCTGAAAACTTATTGAATTTGTCATAATGCACTGAAACATGGTATGAGGTTTTATTAAATTGTAAAACATGGAGCTCAAACTTCTGGGGAAAGTTTTTTTCAGGACAAATATCTTTTCCCTCGCTTTGGATAAAAAATTTTTTAAATGTTTTGCCTTCACACTATTTTAATGCACTAAATTCACAGACCATGACTATATTTCAATGGTTCCACTACTTGTTCTTGTTTCTTGCTGCAGAAGCAATATGATTGTGCGCTTAATAAAGTGGGTATGCAGTATACGGAAATATGATAAAAAAAATAACGATAGCTGATTCTCTTTTCTAAGAAATTAACTGATAAAGATTCGTTAAAAATCTGCTGACAAGTTTCTTTTTCGGGGCGTAGATCTCTCTACTCTGAGCAACTTCCTGTTGTATAAGCAGTTTCCCGTCCCTAATTTGGGGCTCGTTCCTGGTAATATAATTAAGGGCATCTGTTCCTCCCTCTTTCTACCTTGCTCCCGTGTGGCTTTCCTGTCGGGCACTCTAGCTCGAATCTCCTAGCTTCCTACTTTTAAGTGTTGTTTAAGACTTGGGGTTCTCTCTTCCTAAAATCCCCTATACAAATCTCTAATTTGGAGCCACTGGTTCCGGGAAGGAGGAGGGAGAACCAGTACTGTAAACCAGACGCACACCATACATGTGCTACCTGGATTCGAGCACGGACGCATCTCGAACGAATTATTAGAAGCCAGCTCTTTCTACCTGTAGGCCACCGGTGCTGCAATAAAAGTTACAGAAACACATTCCGAGGTGTATTTATATCTCATTTTGCTCGTTCAATTTAGAGTGTCTTTACAAAGCCTACAATTTAAGCGTATCAAAGAATACTGAATAGTAAAATAGGCTTTCATCTTTGCAAGTGAATCTAGAATTTGAAAAATTGCTGCACGATGAACACCTTGCTGTGTGTGTGTGTGTGTGTGAACTTGCTTGTTTATTATATTTTTCCATCCGGTCCAACTGATTCATCAACCGTGTTTTTCGACGTCTGAGAGAACTGAACCATCACTATCCATCGTTCACGATTCTCGCGCTATAGGTCTGCTGTTCCTTTCACTGTCCACATGATTGATGAAGTTCTACTGGAGAGTGGTTACCAGGATTGCCGCCCGATTTTAAGATACAAAGTTTAATTTTAGAAATATATTTGAAGCAGTCCTTGGTTGTTTTGTGTGTGTGTGTGTGTGTGTGTGTGTTCTTTGTAAAAAGATGCTCTGTAAAGCGACAGAGAACTAAGTGTTGCGGTATTCCCCCAAAGCGGATTCATGTATTCCTTAATTTTTTTATTGCTCCTTAGGTACATTCGTCTTAGTTTTTGTCAAATCCATACGTTCAGAATAATTACAATTAAGATTAGAAATAACCTTTCAAATTGTCGACTACATAAAAATTTCGGATGAGGTATTTTGGGTTCTATCACATTTGTGGGATTATTGCCTCCCATTCAATTTTGCCGATAAACCTGCCACGAGATCATTACGCCACAGAACCCAAAGGATTTGTTTGTAATCAGTGGTCATATTCTACACTTTTAGTTCGCACGAAGTTCATAACTGTGACTAGTTTACTCAGAAAATAAATAGCAGCCCCTGCGGACTCGAGTGGTCAGAGGTGTATATTTCTGGCTTTCCGTCCAACTTGAGCCCGGATTAGAGTCCCAGATGGGGCACAAGCAATATGTTTGTTACACTACGCTGGATCTTTCCCTTTTTAGGGATAACAAAGTTTTACTTTTGCCACGACAGAAATAGAACGTTTCTATCCGTGAAGAAGGCACGTGTTGTCGCTGCAACATATGGGGCATTGTCCTGCTGAAATATGGCCCTGGGGACGTCCTGTAGGTAGGAAAGGGAGACGTGCTGTAGAATGTCATTGACGTAACGGATACTGGTTATGGTGATTCCGACTCCCACGAGAAGTGATCTGCTTTCGTACCCGATAGCATAAAGGAAGGATATCTAGAGAAGACACTGGCTGTATTGAGCTGAAACTCATATCGTCATGAAGTCGACTGCATCGCACCCGCGATATAAAACAGACCTACAGTTGATTGACAGCTGAGGGCTCTTGTTGACAGCTGAGGGCTCTTGTTGACAGCTGAGCTTCCCAGGAAGCACCGCGAACCACGTGACTTTGTCCATTTGAGCTTTGACCTCCCTGCAGAGTGGAAGACGACGTATACGACATATTCCTATCATTTTCCGGATTCTTTTTGGTTTGCATATTCCAATTTCCTGTAGCATTCTAATAAGTGGCATTATTCTTGCTTATTCCTCACTGATCGTTAACTTTTCCTTTGTAAATTCCATTACTTAGGTTTCTACGTGTTTTTGTTGCACATTTCATTCACGCATACTGTGTCACTGTTTTCTTCACAATATAGCTTTACGTTCGATTCAGATTTGTATTCCATTGTCATCTGTTTCGATATCTCCGTGTTTTGGTTCAATATCTATGGATATTTCGTTATTGTCATCTTTCTGATGCTTCACTTGGCTTAGTTTGGGACTGCAGTTGAGGACAAAGGCCGTGAGGGAGGGGGAGAAGGAAGGGTGGCGCAGAGCATCTGCTCCTCACCATCCCAGCTCTAGGTTGAGGTTGCCGCAGCAACCATTGCCGACGGGATGGATTTACGTCACAGTTTGGTTCTGTTTCAGGTCCGTGGGGGCGCCACTTTCTATGGGAAGAGTTTCCACGAGCTCCTATGGCTGTTTCCACTCTATAATCCTTCCTTTATGCCCGATAGCAACACAGGCAATAATGCCTTGTGTTGGTGTGGTATGCGTGGTGTGAGTACACTCTTCCCGCCCCTTCCCCTGTCGTCGGCGGATACAGATGCGGCCATCATCCCGCCCCTTCGTCACTATTCCCGCCCCTTCCCCTGTCGTTGGCGGATACAGATGCGGCCATCATCCCGCCCCTTCCCCACTCTTCCCCTGTCGTCGGTGGATACAGATGCGGCCATCATTCCGCCCCTTCCCCACTCTTCCCGCCCCTTTCCCTGTCGTCGGCGGATACAGATGCGGCCATCATCCCGCCCCTTCCTCACTATTCCCGCCCCTTCCCCTGTCGTTGGCGGATACAGATGCAGCCATCATCCCGCCCCTTCCCCACTCTTCCCCTGTCGTCGGTGGATACAGATGCGGCCATCATTCCGCCCCTTCCCCTGTCGTCGGCGGTTACAGATGCGGCCATCATCCCGCCACTTCCCCACTCTTCCCCTGTCGTTGGCGGATACAGATGCGGCCATCATCCCGCCTCTTCCCTTGTCGTTGGTGGATACAGATGTGGCCATCTTCCCGCCCCTTCCCCTGTCGTCGGCGGATACAGATGTGGCCATCTTCCCGCGCCTTCCCCTGTCGTCGGCGGATACAGATGCGGCCATCATCCCTCCCCTTCCCCACTCTTCCCGCCCCTTCCCTTGTCGTCGACGGATACAGATGCGACCATCATTTGTGCCTAAACAGAAGCGCGTTTCGTCCGAGAACACGATATTGTGCTATTCGTCACACCACTCCCTTCGTTCAGTGCACAATTACAGCCTGATAGTTCGTTGCTGCGGTGGCAAAGGTAGCCTTAGAAGGGTCTGACGTCCGAACTGTTATAACCGGCAACGTACTATTACAGCTGACATGGGAGAATGCGGCGCAGTTCGCCACTGTTGCGCCAACGCCGTTGATGATGAACTGTCACTGAAAGACATCTTCATGAGATGACGGTTGTCCCTCGACATATAATATGTGTACGACGCGACGTCCAGAACCTTCTTTTCGTGTCCTACGCCTTTCTTCGTACCCATTCCCTGCACACTCTTGCCACGACAGACACACTGCACCCCATACGACCGGCAATCTTTCGGAAGGAAGCGTTGTAGTCTCTCATCCCGATAATGCGATCTCTATCGAACTCGCTGATGTGACTGTACGACCGTCTTACACGACGACGAGCATTCCAACCGACTGCTTAACAAGTTCTGACAAGCAGACCGAGCCATGCGGCGTATAAGCAGAAAAATGCCGGTTTCCGATCTCTCACGTTGCGTGATCTGATTCTCCTAGACGCGGTACGCATGCATGTATGACTCTAAAATGATAATCATTTCTCCGATATTGCCTGATTAGCAAATCCTGTAAAAATAAAAGTCGTTGTTTGACTCCTTTCAGGTATTCTGTTTTTTATTAACATAAGTGTATCTGTTACTATGAGTGTATTTTTTTCTGAAATGAAAAAATAAGATTACTGAAGCAGATTTAAGCCTATAGAGAGGAAAGAAAAGATTTTGTGAGATTCACACCATTGGTTTTGAATCTTAAGTTAGATAAAACATAGGCACTTCTTATGCCTTCTTCCTACTCGCACAAAAAAGTGCTAAGCTCCCAGTCACCCGTGTCGTTCTTGTAACTCCGTCGGGCTCTCACCGTTTTTCGAAAGGTGGGCGTTGAAGCTTGGAGACACACCTCCAATGGATCTCAAGACCTATGACTCAAGAAAAAGAATGGCTTTACTAGTGGCACACATAACTTAAATTGTTATTGAAGCAGTCATGTTTTAAAGAAGCAGTAAAATTATCTTCCAAGTTCTCAGTTTACAAGTTTTCTCCTCAGAATGTGCAGCTGCTTAATCCGGAGTCACCCCCTTACAAATATGATAGGAAAAGAAAGCATTGAACTGAACGTGAAATGCATAAAAAGGCTGTGAATGAAAATAATTCTATTAATAGTATTCCTATTAGCAGAGCCTAAATTAAGACACTCTGCAAGAGTTGAAGAAAATGGATTTAACTTTTCAAAGTGTGCATGAACGTTTTTGAGATTAGGTGCATGATTCTGATTAATTTCTTTTGAGCGGTAACGTCAGCCGAACCCAGCAGTTCACGACTAAACGCATTCTCCTCTATTTTATTTCTAATCTGATTCGTCAAAATTATGAAGTTTTCAAATGCAGCTATTGGTATTTAAAATACCATAATGTCTCGTTCACTTTATTGCAAATCAAACGGAAATTACGCACTATCTTCGAATTTTTTTATCACTATCATGCATTTTTATCGCCTGCGAAGTGGGACTTGGAATATTTCGGACACTTTGTACTTACTTTTCATGAAGTTGAATGTAATAATGATATACCCTTTTCAAGCACACTGATCTGTAGCTTGGGAATAAGAGAAATGAAAAAAAAGTTAATTAGGATAAATATACCTACAGCTGCGAGAGCAATTTCTTGCTGTATTTCCCTATCAGGCATATTATGCAGTTCCTTGTGGTATTCGAAAGCGTGTTAGAAGCTTTCTAATTACTAGAAAGACTGATTCCGTCCGTCTCTCATAAACTACAGACATCAGCGAACTAACACAGGACTTTTCCAAGAGTGATACTGCCTTCGCGTGATTCATGGCTGAAGAGTAAAAGCCTGACATGCAAAGTAGTTCTAGAGATAAGTGAGACATCTGCTGGCCAAACGCAAGTTTCATCTACCTTAATTCTCCGAATGCTCTCTGCTTCGGTACTTGGAAGTTGTTCGAAGTCACGTATGTAATTGGTAGATCCGGTGGTGTGGCATAACAAACAAAGGAATTCGATCAGCTTTCTCGATCGATGGGAAGCGTTCTTGCCTTCGAAGGCACTTTGCTTCCGTCGTGACTCTCAGGTAAGATGACGTAACAATCAAGGGCCCTTTGGAGCTACATCAAGTGGAATGCCTTTGTTGAAATCCCTGCTTCAGTTCCTTTCTTTTGGAATCTAAGTATTACCCGCTCTGTTTGGTCTTCAACCGAAGGGCAAAAAATATATAGAAAAGAAAAGAAAAAGAGATTCAAATGTGCTTAGAATCATAGAGCGGGTTGCATTATACCAATATATATATCATTATTTCGGCTATTTTAATTCTAATTTTTCTTGCTTATTTTGGCTAAATCTTTTTCCAACAACAATTTGCGCGTCCGTGTTTACCAAATAATAGTTTGTGTTTTGTTCCCTTAGCTAATTTTTATTTCATTTTCAGTATAACATCATCATCATCATCATTGTCAATCATTATCAATCCACTGCTGGACGAAGGTCTCTCCAAGCCTCTTCCACAACGGTCTGTCTTGTGCCAGTCTCCTCCATGTTACTCCCGCATACTTTCGAATTTCATCCACCCATTTCCCATGTGGTCTTCTTTTGGGTCTTTTCCTGTCCCTTGGAATCCAATCTGAAATTTCGACTGTCCATCGATGGTCTGTTCTTTTGGCAGTATGTCCAGCCCATTGCCATTTCAGGGATTTTACTCTGATTATGATGTCTTCTACTCTTGTCATTTTTCTGATCCACGAGTTCCTCTTCTTATCTCTCCTGGTTACACCAAGCATGCACCTCTCCATGCTGCTTTGAGTTGTCTGCAGCCTTTGTATGCCTATTTTAGATAAGGTCCACGTCTCTGCACCATACGTAAGCACTGGAAGGATGCATTGATCAAACACTTTTCTTTTAAGACATAATGGCATATTGCTCTTGAAAATTATGCTGTTTCTTCCAAAAGCTCTCCAGGCAAGCTTTATACGCCGATTAATTTCTTCATCAATGTGACTCTCATTTGATATCTGTTGTCCAAGTATATAGATACATAAAGTACACATGAAATATAAATTAGCTGAGAGAACAAAGCACAAGCTATTATTTGATTTGGTAAACATGAACGCACAAATTGTTGCTGGAAAAGATTTAGGCAAACTAAGCAGAAAAAATAAGAAATGAAATAACTGAAAGAACAAAGTTAGAACTGTACGAGAAAAAAGATTTAGATCAATTATAAGTCAGATATATCCAAGGGGAGAATTTTTTATTGACTGCTGAGTAACAATGTGAAGTATATTTATCACACAGCGGAGAACAGAGTGGACAACTGAAATAAACTTAAAATCAACCAAAGGGAAAAGATCTAAAATTCGAACTGAAAAGGCAGAAATTTGAGGATTCATTTCTCATGGAGTTATGCTAAATGTTTCGCCTCATTTCTACCGCAACCTAGAATTTCAGATTTTGCCTGTTCCTCTAGCCTAAACAGAGTTCCAGATTAGAACTAAATTGTAAGCAACTGAGAATAACCTGGCATTTATCTTTGGTTCAAAGGTAATTTTACGAGGAGAAATAAAACAATAACTAAATTTTAGGACGCTGAAAAAAAAAGACGAGAGGATTTAGTTTTGTAACCTCGAAAAAAAGTTGAATTTAGAAACAAGCAAAAGGCTTAGTGACGCAAAGCAAGTCCCACAAGAAAATGAAAATTAGAAAATGGGCATGATATTACAAAACAAATAAACTATATATTTTTTTTGCCAAAAAACAAACGAATGTGGAGGGAAAACTGTTATCTTAATGTCTATTCTAAAACCTAAACACAAAATTGGAAGTGGAAAGACAACAAATGGGAGAGCAAATAAATAAATTCTATTTGAGAAGTAAGAAAAAGTTTTGGAGTTTAGTTGAGAAAAATTATCAAATCGGGCAAAATGGGAATGTCTGAAACAAAGGAACAATACATGTCCCGCTTAAAATTATACGAATCGCATTACTTTTTAAAAAATTGAAAAATAATTTTATTCTGTTCCTATAAGGAAAAATTATGTTGTACAGAATAGTAACTGTTCTGGGAAAAATATCCCGATATGAGTAATGGCGAAAAAAAGATATCCTAAAAAAATATCATCCTATAAAAATATCCCGGTATGAGTAATGGCCAAAAAGGACACAAAAAGGGCCTATTGTATAAAGGAGAAGAAAAAGTTAGTTTCTAAGTGTAGAACCAAAAAGTAAGTAAACGGAGAAAAACGTTTGGCAGAAAAAAAATGGGATGAATACTTATCGTTTTCTTTAGTCGAACTCAAGCAAGCTTTAATGCATTTCTTAGAATTGCGCACGCACTCAACGTGATCAAATTATATGTGCTGACTTTCGAAACTTTCGATGAGTGTCCAAATTCAAAAGGCAGGTATTATTTTAAGTGTTGAAATTTTAAATTCTTAAATATCGCTACTTAGTCCGTTATGTTATTAAATGCAAAATGCACCATGTCAAATTTCTCTCAAAATATCTCGCGATGGATTGTTTGAATAATATAATGAGAAAATGTTAATGTAATTTATTAATAAAATTTTATACAGAATATTTTACTTCCTGAGTGAATTTATTTGCATTGGATGTCTCAGCATGCTTCCTCGCCGCATATCAACACATTTTGTAAATGCTAACGAACATAAAGTATTTTCAAAGAAGTGAAATCCCAGGACTCGTTCTCGTTTTGCATCGAATCTAAGATATCGTTGAACAAGTTACGATGCTATTCCAATGAAATTTGCCTTCTGCCATCACTATTCTACGTATGAGTTCAACCAAAAAAGTAAAAGAGTGTATCCTGGAAGCTTCTTTACCAGTGAGAGCAGTGAGTTTGCCTGTTAACAGCTAGTTTTAGTTTACCTTGTATTGTTTCAACCGGAAACACGAAATAAATTAAGATGGGTAAATTGAATAAATAGTTCATTTTAATTCAGTTGGGAGATACAATTTAGAGATTGTCTAATCGAAAAAAGACTGCCCTTTGCTACCAGCTGGTAATTTCTATTCTTAAAGCTCATGCTCCGCCGCCTGTCGACACAATTGTCACCAGCCAAGCAGCTGCGTGGCAGCGACGTGTTTCGGAGGTTTAATTATTGCGAGATAAGTGAGATACACCCATTTTAGTTCTGGCAGCTTTGCAAAGCCAGAAGGGAATGTCACCCACGTAGTCTAGGATGGATCGCATGGGGGATGCAATTAACATACTAGAGCTGCCACTCCAAATCAGTCACGGCATTGTTTCTGTCAAACAGAAGTATCCATTGCTTCTTCCAAACGGAAATATTAGTTTTAGTAGCCTTTTAAACAAGTTCTTAGTGTTCGTACGCTTTGGGATAAACAAGTTCTTAGTGTTTGTACGCTTTGGTAATGGCTTCTTAAGAACGTACTATTGCCTTTTAGGGTGATTGGCGTGGATCACGACCGAATTTAAGGCACTAGATATATATTTGTTTTCTCATTGAGACATTTTAATAGATACATCGATGTGGCGTATAAATCTAGGCACCGGCTTCTAAAGAAAAAAATGTCTCGTCTTATACCCAGAAAAATACGTTATGTATTCAGTTCATATCACAACAAACATTTTCCAGGGTGACAGTAGCCTTCAAATAATTTTAAGTGGTGCTCAAGCCCATAAGCAAACGCATTGTCGTCGACTATAGATAAAATACGAATTACATGTCGGAAGAACAATATTTGGGAATGAACGGAAACTGTCTCATCTCAATTGAGTTTGTTTTCTTAGTGTTAGGGTATTCATAAACACATCTTTTGTAAAGTAAAACTCACTCTTGAGACGAAGTAATAGATCTGTGGGTCGCATTCAGTCCATTTTCACTTTTAAATTTTGAAGACAAAAGGACCAACACCAAATACAACTGGATGCACCATTACAACTGGATGCATCAGTTGTAATCAGATCAAGCGATTAAAATATAAATTAATTGGCTATGATATTAAATTAGAGCTAAAAATTTTATGCTTTACATTTAAGCGATATAAACGAACTCACAGAAAAAGTCAGTAAGAGTTCAAATCAATATGAATCGGGTTATGATCTCGATTTCGTAGCAAATATTTTATTATTTACTATGAAACATATTCATTTAGGCCTTGATTTCTTGCTAAAAATCACGAATTACATGCAGCAGGTTTTAGTGGTTGTAAAACCTTTTTCTCTTAAGTAGAACGAAGGGTTTAGTTTTAACTGGGGATCATAAAACACCTTTTTGAATACGAAATCCTAATGGTTTTCCATCTTGTGACAAATTTGATAAGTTACAAATCCTGAATGTATACACTATATTGACAAAAGTCACCGGACACCCCTTCAAAAGCAAATGAACGGATCCATTGCGTTGTTAAGATGCGCGGTACAGCTGCAAACGGTGTAAAAACAAGCCTGCAGCTCACCGCGATCATATCGCACAGTGGGGTTGAGTGAAAATGTCTTGGCGATAGAGAACTGACTTTGAGAAAGGAAAGATTGTTGCGTGTTATATTAGTGAGTTGTCCATAAGGAAAACCGAGAGGTATTTAAACATTCCCAAGTCAACTGTTTTGGATGAGCTGAATAAGTGGAAGACACATGGCGTACCTGAAGCAGCAAAACGTACCGGCAGACCAAAGAAAATCAGTGATAGAAGACGTCGAAGCCTCAGAAGAGTCATTACAGTTAATCGACGGAGTACTTCAGAAGACCTTAGGGCACAGGTGAGCAAAAATGCTGGAACCTCGGTATGTACACGTACCATTCGCATAGAACTTCATTACATGGGTTACCGTGATCGTGACGCTGCTCATAAGTCTTTCAACACCACTCGGAATGCTACTCATCGTTTAGCATGGTATAACGAACATTTATCGTGGATCGTAGATCAATGGAAATGGGTCCTATGGACTAATGAATGCAGATACACGATCCATTAGTCTGATGGCCATGTGTGAGTATGGCGGTTGCCGGGGGAACTCTCTTTACCACAGTGTACTGTTCCTACGGTCAAGTTAGGAGCTGGCAGTGTACTCGTGTAAGGTGTTTTTCGTGGTATTCTCCCTGCCCATTGGTTATCGTGGACAAACCTGTTAACCAGCATGACTACCCCGATATTCTGGACCAATTATGCCCTACCAACTCTATGGTAATACTATGGAACCGAGCCTTGTTGTTACCAACCGGATAATGCACCGAGCCATAAAGCAAGGACTGTTACGCCGTGGTTTGACGATAATTCCGTATCGTGTGTGACTGGCCAGTACAGATCCCTGATCTTAATCCCATAGAGCACTTATGGGATGAATTAGAGCTCCGCATAAGAAGTTTGGAACAAAGGCCTACTACTAAGCAACAGTTAGCGGCAGCATTATGTACTGAATGGAAGCGCATACCTATCGCTGTGTTCCAAAACCTTGTCGAAAGCATGTCTCGAAGGGTTATTGCATGCATTAAGGCCAAAGGTGGACCGACACCGTACTAATGCATGTCAATAAATGCTATGTTGTTTTTCTCTTCTAGGTGTCAGGTGACTTTTGTCAATATAGTGTAGTTTCAAATGACTATGTAACTTTATTTTAAAATTTTGGAACTTCAAAATGAATAAAGACAGTTTTCCTTACACTTTAAAAAAGAGAGAGACAGTAACACTGGCATGCTCATTAAATCGTAGAAAACTTCTCAAGCTTAAGTTAAAAGACTGTAAAGATGTCATCGAAAATACGTCTTGAGGAAACTTCAGATTATTTTCGTTCTGGAAGAGCTACCAAATGGCACCATTGAGCAAAATACGTCATACATTGGAATTTCATGCTAGTAATGTCATATTGGAAAATTATTGCTATGATTACGATGAATTCATTTTAAAAGTCTTATGACGATGAACTCAATTTAAAAAACTCATTACTTAATTTATTACGATGAATTCATTAAAAAAACTTGTAGAATGAAATCACTTTAAAAAATAATTATGATGAATTCAATTTAAAAAACTCATTACTTAATTTATTACGATGAATTCATTAAAAAAACTTGTAGAATGAAATCACTTTAAAAAATAATTATGATGAATTCAATTTAAAAAACTCCTACGATGAATTCAGTTTAAAAGCTAATTATGATGAATTCAATTTAAAGCATTCTTCACCTTAGGTAAACGTTTATAACTTTTGACGTAAAAGACGATTCTTCAGTAAGCAAAATATCAGTTCAGTAAGCAAAATATCAGTTCAGTAAGCAAAATATCAGTATGACGATTCTTCAGTAAGCAACATCGCTTTCTTTTCTTTGCAGCTGTTTTGTGTCACATTTCTGTGCTACTCAGATTCATCAGATTTCCCAACTGCGTTATGTGACAAAATTTCCACCTTCTTTTTTTATTCATGTGTGGGGCTTTAACTATCACCTTGAGTAACTTGATGTGCTATAATCAGCCTGCTGTTTTTAATTTAGGACCACTGGTTTTAGGGAAGGGAGAGAGCCAGTGTGGTCAGAACAACACGGCATCCATGCTTCACCGGGATTCGAATTTTGACCCATCTCAGACGAATAGTCAGAAGCCAGCGCATAGACCACTGCGCCACTGGATCGGCAAATTGATATCTAATTTGTGGTATAAAAATTACTTAATAAATAAATAAATAATATCAGTCATAACCTTTGGTGTGTGAGTGTGCATCAATGTGTTTTTGTGCGTTTACAAAAACACTTTTGTGTGTGCGTGCGCGCTCTCTTCTGCAGGCGCCCTGTGAAAAGGTTTTGGAAGCTAAGAAATAAAGTGAACGGAAATTCTGAAGAAGAAAAAGGCGTGAAATAAAGAAAGAATATCTTGTGGCATTTGATTTTTGTATCAAGTGAATGCGCATTTGGTTTGTTAAAATTTTAATTTCGATTTATTCTCCTTGGGAGCAAATAAGGATTTTATTTGTTACCGTTCGCATTTCTGAAACTTCTGATCTTCTTTCATGATAATCTTGACAACAAAGGATAACAGAATAGGATATCTTACTTTTAGATCCAATGATTATTTCGGGTTCTGAGGGATGAAATATTGAAGACAAGAACATTTTTTTCTCCTAAAATAGTGATACAGTTATTAGTATTGACGAGACTGAAAGCTATTTTACATAGATGTAAACGGTCATAGAGAGTAAAGAGATAAGACAGAGGCATGTCACTATGTTTTATTTCGCAGTAAATGTCAGTGGCTTTGACTGTGCAGCATACACTAATCATCTGAGAGCTCAAGACGAGCTAATAAAATTCCAATCACCATTATCGTCGTTTAGCTGTTACGGCGTGTTTTACATTTTGCACCCACAAGAGCGAAACAAATTGTTGCCACTTTTATGTCCGGCTCGGACATTTCCAGAACTAAATGATTGATTTGTGTGCACATTAGATTCGCTTGGCTATCTGCGTTTAAATATTGCTTCCTTTCATGAAAATAACCAGACGGCCGTTTTATTTTAGCAAACTAAATACTCCATTTGTAAAGGGGGTTCCAGACATCGTTTATCAGCTAAAAATAGCTGGAACTAAACACAATGGCATCCATAAGTTTTTATATGTTCCTATTGGAGAATAACAATTCCAGTTCAAAATAATTTAAATTTCTGGAATATACGCTGCTTGAAATTGTAGCTGATATTTTCAAGTAGCGTGAGTTCATGAGATTAGGAAAGATGTCAGGCGCGGCGCTAAGGGAGGCTTAAGATAGGCTCTGGCCCACCCAAATTTTCTTCGAGCACACACTTTACCACCCTTCCTCCAAATATTTGAGCAGTTAGAACACATGGCAAATGCAATCATCAAAGATTTTATAGAGAACTTAAATAAACGTAAACAAATTCTTCGAATTCACGGGAATCATGTTATAAAATGAATTTTTTGTTAAATTCGAAGTTGTACTGTTCTGTGAAATGGAAGAAGTCCTCTGAACGAATGTTTAAGAGAGTAGAAAACAGACATCATTTTCGTAATTATAGTTTGAAAATATGTAAGTGAAGAAGAGATTTCTTCTAGTGTTACAAATTTAAATTCATAAACAACCTTAAGGCAGCAAATCTTTAAGAAAAAGATAAAATTAAAAAATGACATTAGAAAGCCAAATTGCGAAGAAATAGTAACTGTGTGAAAACACAAGATTGTCCGCGACGGCCATCAAACCGTGTCTCCTCACTCTGGAGTAAGTCGCTCTCCCAACTGAGCTACGCGGACAGAATGTCTTGCTGCAGATTTGTCGTCTTGACACATGTTTCACCTCTGTAGTACGTCACAACTGGTTAAAAGGCATGGAGGTTCGTATCTATAGTTTCCGGGCCGCGGGTGGCCTAGTGGGCAACGTTCGTGACTGCCACGGAAAGAGCCTCAGGTTCGATCCACTAAATATCCGCCGTGCGTCGGATGGGCACGCTAAGCCGTCGGACCCCGGGTACTGGCCCCCCGGTAATAAATAAGGACGCCTTGTTCCCCCTGTCTACTTCACTTCCGTGTCACTTTCCTATCGGGCGCTGTAGCCAAAATCTCCTAGTTTCCTATTTCTAAGGGTTGTATAAGACCTGGGGTGAGACACTCCCTTCCTAAAATCCTCTACATATGATCTGATCTGATCGATGGTTTCCAGTATTACAAATAATGAATAAATACTAGGAACAGTATGTACGTGTAAACATTTTTTTACCAGGGATAACTTTATCAGCGTCGGGTAAAATCTATTTGAAGCGAATGTTTTTGAAAAATGTCTGACAAGCATTGTGCCCCTTGTACGATATTTAGCCTCCTTAATAGGCTCCACCTCTTTGTTCTAAATTGTTGGCATCGCCACTTCTAGATGTACAAAATTATAATCGGCAGATGATAAGTCTCGGCCGTCCGCTGGATAAAGAAAATTTTGAATGAAATGTTGCCGTTTTTGTAGCCTTACATAAAAACTGGACCACTTAATGAAGTAGCAGTTGTCAGTTTCAGTTTATGAGCCCAAGTTCCTTTACGGGCTATTAAAATTACACTTTTAAGCATACATTCTCCACTCCCCCATATTGTTTTACTGCAATTCACCTGCTTCCATAACTTGTAGTAAATCACTCGGGTTGCGAAGCAGCCGTTGCCTTTTTAATTAAAAAGAAAGCTTGGCTTGTTATATGAAGGTGCCGTGTTAAAGCGGATATTTGATTGATCAGTGTGAAAGTACAAACTATTCCCTGTTAATGAAAAAATTCAGATGGTTAGCGTGAAGAAGAGTAGTGTTTGTTTGTCACACATTTGCCACTGGTGTTGTGTCGTTATGGAGACCTGGCTTGTGCATGGGTTTTGGAGTTCCATCATAAGCTAAGTTTTGTACAGGTACCTTTCTTTTTTTTTTTTTTTTTTTTTTGACATATGGTGATTCGTTTCGGTCAACCGAAAATTATAAAAAAGAGAAATATTAGCAGCTGACAATTTGTGTACCCAGTTCGTTCTTTAACTGACATTTATGCCTAGCCATTGTGCATTCTGTATAGATTACCCATAACCTACTTCAAGAATCACACATATCCCTATATCCAGAAGAAACATTTGGAATTTGTGTTTCTTCTGGATATAGGGATATGTATGAAACTAAGAATAACGTTCTCCCTTTCGCAGTTTCATTACAGCCATGAGTAACTCAGAGAGCCATAAAGCAGTCACACGTTCTTAATTACGATCCACAGGTTTCAGAAAAAGAATGGATTTAGCGCCATTCGACAAACACACCGCATATGTTGTAACGTATACTCTAGATTCACTTTCCTTTTGATTTTTACTATCTCTGGTTATTTTATTTTCCTATGTAAATTATCTTCTTACTGAACGAGATGTTATTTCACCCGCTGAATGAGATCTGGCAATGAGTGTAAGTCATGACGTGGTGGTAGCCAGTATAAATAGGCGCGTTCAACGATACATAG
Source organism: Macrothele yani (assembly GCA_039090855.1). NCBI lineage: Eukaryota > Metazoa > Arthropoda > Arachnida > Araneae > Macrothelidae > Macrothele > Macrothele yani. The sequence continues at coordinate 84,757,317 of CM076998.1, read as the reverse complement.
GGAGAGCGTTTGTTGTTGTATAGAGAGAGCTTTTTGTGATGTGCGTAGGGAGAGCGTTTGTTTATGTGGAAGAGAGCTTTTGTGATGTGCGTAGGGAGAGCGTTTGTTTATGTGGAAGAGAGCGTTTTGTTGATGTGCGTAGAGTGAGCTGTTGTTGTACGAAGTGAGCTGTGGTTTATGTGTCAGAAAGCTGTTGTTGTATAAAGAGATCTTCGTTTATGTGAGAGCCAGAAGTTTCACTAATAAAGAATTTGTTGTAAGTACGTTTTTCTCAGTTCATAGTTTTGTCAGATCTCTGTCTGGCTGTTAGGTTTACTTCATTAGTTGATTATTATTAACAACCAGCATAAGACTTTATTCATCTTAATTACTACTACAACATTACTAGCAGTTAAAATCTTGTTCATTATTATTACTACACTACTAGCAGGAAAGTTTATTCCTGATATAATTAACAAACAACAACCATTAGAAGAAGCTTTAGCTTAGAGGAAGCTGAATTCAATTATAATTCAGTAGTTAAAAGCTATATTCATTATAATGTCTTATTCGGGACTTAACCCTTCAACGGGCTGGGACGAATTACCTCGGAGTTAGCAAAATGGGCGGAAACCTGCTCCAACGACTGTATTGGCTTTCTAAAAAGAGATGGCAACAAGTGAACCAGCGCATCAGAAAATGCTTCTTTCTCCTTTGCTTTTTTGTTCAAAGAAAATGGTCATTTTACGGGGATGTTTGACACTAATCCTTTCTGACTGATTACCTACTACAAGGCGACGAACCTTTGAAAGGTGAAAGATGTTTCAACCGCTTTTTTCCTCCCAGTGGCATAACATCCGTGTCAGAGAGACTATCCCTTCCCATCATGCCTTAGGCCATGGAGCAGAGAACATAGGACTACTGGGGATATCTTCTCACGAATGACAGGTTTATGGTCCCTACCGCTGTGATGAGTGGGGGAAAGGAATCATTTTACCGTAGTTTTCGTAAAATCCGGCCGCTTTCTGAACATTTCTGTTTGCAAAGTGCAGAAATTTTTGGGCAATATACGGTTCAGGTACTTTGACCGTTTAAAGGGTTAAATCTTGCCCCATCTCGAACGAACGATGAGGGTCCATCGTTTCATACCATTTATCTATCGGGAAGTCTCAAGCAATGTTCTTGCACTGTCTTAGATTCACTGTGCCGCCGTGTTGTGGCCTTTGAACGAAATTTCTGATCCTTATTAATGCAAGACAAACCTCTAATTTATGCAAGAAATATCAAATATTTACTTTTGTTCTATTCAAATCTAATAAAAATACTAAAACCAAAATTCGAAGGTTTTGGATAAGCATGATGTAACGCGTGTAAGTAAAACAACGGGTTTCGCATTGAACATTCTTGTAAAATACATGCCAATCGTACACAGAAAAGAAATCTTGCAAATTTTGATTTATTCTTAGAAATGTTTTTGCTATTTTCTGTCTCTTTCTTTTGAAATTCGAGGCGGGCAATGGCTTGTCATATACTTGAAAAGTATAGGTCGATATTACGTGGTATATTTTAAGAACGTTTATAATTTGGAACCCAGAATTTGTGATTCTAGAGAAAGTTTATTTAAGAGCCCACGAAATAACCAAACAATTAATCAAGCCCTGTTAAAATAACTTGGTTCGTGACGGCTTCACCAATCAGTGAACTGAGATATCAGTCTACGTATACCCTAATTCCGTTAACAGTAAGCAATTAATGCATTTTTGACGTTCCAACCATACATGCTCTTCAATTCCAATCATTTGCTAAATCTTCAACACTTTCTTCAATCTATTCATCTGCACACCAATATTTGTATAAATCCAAGGTAATTCACGACCAGTGGACCTAATGTATACACTCCAAATACCTTCCATGGGGAGTTATATATGATTAAGAGATAAAAAAGTTATTGATGCCATTTTCATTTTACTAAAGTATGGTAGTCATACATATCCAACTCTGTGATACACTCGCCTGAATATCAGTGCATGAATGATCATTATGCAGCAGCGACAGAAGTGAGAGTACATTTTTGTTTATATGATACACAGGTCATGCATTTTTGTACAGCAATTAACCCAAAAGGATTTAAGACAGGAAAAAATTAATCAATGAAAACTGCACAGAAATTGAACTGAGGACACTGTCATCCAATTTGACACTTTAATAAGTTCTGTGTGACACATGATCCCATGTGTTCAGCTGAAGTGTATTACTTCGTGATCTCAGTCCTCCTAACAACGTTTTCAATTATATTTTAGACGCATTATACTTGAGGTGAGAACTACATCAATAGAATAAATCCGACAGCCAGAAGTCGAATTATTTTAGTTTTGCTAAATACACTGAAAGGCCTGTTTACTATATACACTCACCAAATAACATTTGGGCCAAACTTTTGGCCTCTTAACCGCAGAAAAACGTCGTGAGCAGAAGTCTACCTGGGGCTAAAAACTTTCCGGCGGAACAGCGGCCAATGATTCCATGACAGCGGTTCGTAAGGTGCCGATAATTTCCGGTGGTAGGTTTTGGGCTGGAAAACATTGTCTTCGCTAAATGGGAGCGATGCGACTAGACAACAATAGGCATCCTTCTGTAGAAATGAGTTCTAAGTGAGCAGGTAGTAAGGCGCTAATAGTTTTCGGTGGTGGGTTTTGGGCTGGAATACATGGTCTTCTCGAAAATGAGAGCGATGCGACTAGACGAAAGCAGATATCCTGCTGTAGAAATGAGTTCCTAGGGAGCAGGTAGTAAGGCACCGGTAGTTTTCTGTGGTGGATTGTGTGCTAGAATACATGGTCTTTGACAAAATGGGAGCGATGCGACAAGACGAAAGCAGACATCCTGCTGGGTTCCAAGGGAGCAGGCGCCGATAGTTTTTAGTGGTAGATTTTGGGCTATAATAAATGGTCTTCACCAAAATGGAAGCGATGCGACTAGACGAAAGCAGACATCCTGCTCTAGAAATGGATAGGTATGAACGTTTGTAGACTGTTTGAGAGTACATCATAGTTTTGTGCGGTGACAGTGGTCTCAAAATATACAAACAACATCAAGGAGAACCACGTAAGCACGCACCTGAACATTACACCTCCCCCAGCGGCCCGTAACACCATGATTTTAGAGTTAAGGTCCATGCTCTTATGTGTTCTATTTGGAGCCTTAATTATTCGGGCTAAGATACCCGTTTGTAATCTTCCATAGTCCAGTGGCAATGTTGCTTCTCCCACTGCAGCCCCACAGTCAGGTGACGTGATGTCAACATGAGTACCCAATCTGGGTACTCATGTTTACATCACGTCATAGCCCAGTTGTACTATTGTACTTCGAATGGTTTTTACACAAACCTACATTGGTGGCCGCACTCTATTCCAACGTTGCGATACCGAAAAGACGAGGCTCACATCGATCTTCAACTGCCCGTTTGCGCTCCCATTTCCCCCGGAAGCTGCCGGTTTTTCCGGCTTTGACGTGGCCCTCGTACACACGTGCGACAGTGGCACGTAGAAATCTTAGACACTCTACAGTTGTGTTGATGTAGCTCCACATCTTCCTCGCGCCGATTATCTGCCCGTGACTGAAAGCACTCGAGTCGCCCTGTTTATCTATCATCACAGTCGCAGGTACTATGCACATGGGTTGGACAAAATAATGGGGACCCTGGAAAATAGGCGATATGTCTTTATTAATGAGGTGACGAATCCCCATTTGCCTTTCGTACAGTTTCCAACCTTGTTAGAATATATTCATACAGCTTTTGAATAGTCTGCAGTGGAATGTTGTACCATTCGTCGATCCGAGTGACAACTTCTTTGTGCTAAGCCCCCCCCCCCCCCATGAGACTGCTCCGGCTGATATCAAGAAAGCTCTCCATTATCTCCCCTTAATTAAGATCCCTGTACCATTTCGTGAGAATTGTAGCTCTCGAATCACTTATAACAAAGCTCTAGACTCCTGGTGTTCTGCCAGATCGTACTTCAACCTCCCGTACACGGCAGATAGGGACTTGTCGATGGCTCGGCGATTTGATCATCTGCGTCCGTCCTCCAAGCCCTCTGTCACGCCTTCGTCGACTGCATCTGCAGCTCCGTCCGTGCCTGCTTCCGTTTCCATTCAACCGTCTCCGCGTCCCATTGTTGCACCACCTCCGTCCCCTGTTGATCTACAATCTTCATCTCCGCTCGACCTGTCGTCTTCCGCTCAGCCCTCTATTTCGGCGCCCTTAACAGGGGCAATTCCAAAGAAACGTGCACGTCGCTCCTCTCAGCGCACGCGGAAACGTCGTGCCGAAATCAAAGTTTCTTCGGCGGTTCCTGTTGTGTCTGCACCATGTTCTCCACTTCCACCACAGCCATTTCCACAAGACTTTGCCAATGATGATGACTCCATTGATGCCTTCACTCTTTGGGAAGAACTACATTCGTCCGACCTTTACTATTAGTCTGACTTTGCTCCTGCCTAGGCGTTTTAGTACTATCGTTCTGGTTTCCGGATTTGTCCTACACCCATCATTTTAACTTTACGTGTATTATTCGTCGTGTTTATTATCTTGTTGTATTGTGTTGCTCCTGTTCTACGAGTATCGCCTGCGTGCCCACGTTGTATTGTATCTTCCTTATCTTATGCATACTTCATGTTCTTCCTGTTATAGTGTTATAATCCCATGCTATGGCCTGTCGCTCAGTATGTACTTGTTGTATTATGCTGCCCCTGTTCTATGAGTGCGGCCTGCGTGCCCATGTTCTCATGTTTCTCCTTACTCTGTTCATACTCCATGCTATACCTGTGTATCGCCCGGTTTTGTATGTGCTGTATTGGTTTCTAGATTTTGCTCATACTTCTTCGTTTACTATAGTGACATCACTTGTAGTATGTATGTGCCCGAATTATGAACACTCTTGTTGTTTGCCCTGCATTCATATGTACCATTTAGTGTATAATTCCTCGTGCTTTCCTATTGTTTTCTTGCTCGCCCTCGTTTCTTGAGAGTGGCCTGCGAGCCCACGCGTTCATTATGTATGCTTCTTTTCCCATGAATGCTCACGCAATTGCCTGTGACTCCTCCGTGCTATTGCCTTGATTTTGGCTCCTGTTTTCAGCCCTGGTGTTATTGTACGCACTCAGTATTTTATAATACAAGTGCTCACGATTTCTATTTCGTTATCTTTAGTTCTCCCCATGTATGTCCTATGTTTATTGCCAGTGATTTTGTCCGAGTGTCATATGTCCTTTGCTCATGGCTTATGCCCTATTTCATTATATACTCCTAGTTGTACAATAAAGCGATTCTGAAAGACAAAACTATAGTATGTTGCTCCGGAGGTATACTGAACCAATCCTGTTCAATTTTCTAAAAAATGGGATCAAAGGCCAGGACATAGGAGCGATATTTATTCCACAGCCATTATCTTCATAACTTGAGTAATAACTTAAGTAATGATATCTGGTATGTTGGAAAGCGTATAATAATCAGTGCATTGCATGATTTTACTAACTTGTTTGCATCCCATGGTCCTTCTGATTTCTCGGTTTTCACCCACTATTCTCCTTTGTGTGTGGGCAGTGGTAACCATGGAGACTGTTGCTCTTGAGATACCGAACAATTTCGATGTTATATGTAGAGACGCTTCTGCTGAACGGGCTCCCACGATTTGTCCTCCTTGGAAGTCTGACAGGTCACCCAATTCACTGATCGCTCGTATGAATCGCTAATGAGCACAACTTGTATTACACTGGCATACAAACTAGAGAACATATACAAATATAAGGTATACAGAAGAAAGTCACAAGGTTTTTATTTTCAGTGTAGCTTACACGAATAACATTAACCTCTATAGTGTTCGCATTATTTTGTCCAACCCTTTTACATCCGATTCATGTTTGGCGAGCAAAAGGTTTCGGCTGCTGCATTATTGTGGTGGGGTAAGTTGAAAGGAGTAGTGTACAAAATAAATTGCTCTTTCTGTATGTTTTCTATGTTTTGTTGAAACTGCTTGCGATGGAACGCTAACTCGTTACACAGCAACCGCTTTCGTTTAATTCAGCAGTAAAATTTCAATGAGCTTCTTTTCATTTGATTTAAGATTACCGCTTTTATGTATGTATGGTACTGAAAAGATATTTGGCATAATAGGAAATTATTTCGAAAACACGGCAAAACTAAGAGGTGTCATAACCTAGAAATATTTTTATAATGACTCTTGTAAAGATATGATGCTTTGGTCGCTGTTGAAATATGAGGATTTTAGATACTTATTGTAACTTAAAGGTTTAGTTTAATATTTGCTCATAGAAGTCGCAAGCTGTAAGTTTTCAAGTGTAACTATGTGCTTGTAATCATCAATAACTGTAGACCCTTCATGGACCAGAGCTATGAAATCATGTGGCGCCCAGAACACCACAAAGCCCAAAACTGTCTGCTTCTCATTTCAGAATTTTCCCCTCTCCTCTACAAGTTAACAAAAGAAGTATTAGTGCTCGGGCACAATACGAAAATCCTGATCTGTAGGCATTGACCTTAACACAAATCCCGATCTGTGGACATTGACGTTAAGACAAATCCCGATCTGTAGGCATTGACCTTAAGACAAATTCCGATCTGTTAGACATTGACCTTCAGACATTCCCCAGGGCGGGGCAAGATCACTGTAATCTTCCACGGGAAAGTCGTGAGAGTAAATGATATCCTCCAGAAGATACCAACGTCTACTTATTTGCTTAGCTGAAGGTTACTTATGGTAATCTCAAAGAGGCTGTGTAAATTGAAAGAACAGAAGGTGGAAGGAAATCCTATTCACTCTAGACGGGCGTTTTCGGGCGGTCGTGGTAGTTAGGATGTAAGAGCGTTTCGGGCGCTATGGTCGTTAAATAGTTAAACGTGGTTTCAGGCGCTATAGTCGTTAAATAGTTAGACGTGGTTTCAGGCGCTATGGTCGTTAAATAGTTAAACGTTTCTGAGTCAATGAATTAGCAAACAGGATTTACAGTTTTAATGTCTCAGCTTATTTTTCTTATTGGCGCATAGACATTGATTTTCAGTCACGCCACAATAACAAACGCTACCAGCATGTTCTTCGAACTACAAAATCGTTATCTTGAAAACACAATATCAAGACGTTATCTGAATTTCGTTCAAAAAACCTCTAACTCAAAAGATACTGCCTTTTAACAAGTCGTTAGCTTACTTAACAAATCGTGATCATTTCATATGCTTTTTAAAAATGTTTAGCATCCATCTCCACCCTCAAGAAGCTGAGCCCCAAAAACTGCACACTACGTATTTTTATATAACTCAGAGGCAGTAATACCAACTTTAGAAACTCATCGGGGGAAATAATGTGCCGTTAAGTCAGAAAATATTTAACAAGAAGAAACCAAATTTACATAAGAATACAGAAACATAAAATGAAAGTTAAATTAGAGGTAAATGTCGCACTCTCAACAAGGCCTAACGACAATTATAGAAGATATTTACTGTAAAGACAGAAGAATGGCCAGACTAAATTCGGTGTTAGATAATGTTGGAAACAAAAGAAAGCCAGATATTTATTTTATATGTGTAAGTATTTTACGCTTACCCAGCGATTCCGGAAATACAGTGATTTACAAATGACTTATGAAAGTATGATAATTTCCGATTATAATTGTCATTCAGTGCGTGTTATTTAAGTTTGAAAGAATAATTTCCGATCATAATTGTCATTCAGTGCGTGTCATTTAAGTTTGAAAGAATAATTTCCGATCATAATTGTCATTCAGTGTGTGTCATTTAAGTTTGAAAGAATAATTTCCGATCATAATTGTCATTCAGTGCGTGTCATTTAAGTTTGAAAGAATAATTTCCGATCATAATTGTCATTCAGTGCGTGTCATTTAAGTTTGAAAGAATAATTTCCGATCATAATTGTCATTCAGTGCGTGTCATTTAAGTTTGAAAGAATAATTTCCGATCATAATTGTCATTCAGTGCGTGTCATTTAAGTTTGAAAGAATAATTTCCGATCATAATTGTCATTCAGTGCGTGTCATTTAAGTTTGAAAGAATAATTTCCGATCATAATTGTCATTCAGTGCGTGTCATTTAAGTTTGAAAGAATAATTTCCGATCATAATTGTCATTCAGTGCGTGTCATTTAAGTTTGAAAGTAGTATGAATTTTGCTCTCCGGAAAATCTTTGTGTTATTTTACTTAATTATCTGTTCTTTTACCATGGGACTACGTATCCGCTACTATAGAATTAAATGCTATACAACAGAATTAGCCAAGCATTAATTAACTAAAAACCTTAATTATAATGAAATCTCATTGGTATATTTTTATTCTCAAGTTGTATAAAATGCTGCACAAATTAAAAATTTGTGAGTCTGCTTTATTTAAGCATAGCTGCGTTTTGACTAAAATCTCAGTACTGAAGAACTATTTAAGTGTAAATAAATAAAAAAAGGACGTAAGATAATTCTTTACTGCAGTCTAAGGAAAGCTTGTGCGATATACAATTTCATTCGTTAATGTCTGAGTCGCACACACTGGGAAATATGCACTGCATCATGTTCTTTCACGTCCAACCGAAGAATTGCGCCTTTTTTGTTATCACCTGCGCATATTAATATTTTAGTACCACGATCGGAAGTTTTAGTTAATAAATAATCATAATAACAAATGTCAGTTGCATGTAAAGAAGAAAAAGACAATGAGGTAATTAAGGCTACGAGGTAATCATAGAAGTAACTATTAATTCATCATAAATGTAATGACCAAATGAAAAATTTTGCATCACGTACCGAATAAAAATTACTGAAATAGCTAATATCGGTGTTATCATATAATCAGAAAAATAATTTCTTTGTGGATTTGAAGAATTTCCCATCTTAGAAAAAAAGACCGAAACAATAAAAAACAAGTTAGTAAAATCATGCAATGCACTGATTATGATACGCTTTCCAACATACCAGAAATCGCACGCAGACAAACCTTCCTCCCTACCCTGCCTACTGATTTGTTCAGTATACCTCCGGAACAAAATACTAAAGTTTTGTCGCGATAGAAGCATTTTTAGTCAAGTTATGAGGATAACGGCTGTGGAATAAATCTCGCTCCTGTGCCCTGACCTTTGATCCCCTTTCTATGATATTCAACAGAACCGGTTCAGTATTCCTCCGGAACAACATGATAAAGTTTTGTCACAATCGAAGCATTTTTACGTTAGTTATGGCGCATAAGGGCGATAGAATGGATCCTGCTCCTATGTCTTGACCTTTGACCACATGTTGTCTATTTTCAATAGGGTTCGTCCCCAGGTTGTCCCTTGCCAGATACTAATATTTTGTCGAAATCGAACCATTTTTACGCGAGTTATCGGGCTGACACGCAGACAGACAAACAGACGGACAAAGCTGGAGCATATACGCTTCTTCAACCTACGTTTGGAAACCGTAAAAAAACCTTAGTTAAAAAGAGAATTATTATATGAGATATTATTAGAAGCAGCACAATGGCGAAATATAAATATCCGGTAATATAATATAAGAGTATAGATGTTTGTGAAACTATTTTTCAGGCTCATTTCTTAACTGTTCTGCTTTAATCGAACATAGCGAACGTTGTAGAGGTTAATTTGGGAAAATACACTCAGTGGACAAAAAGTTAGAGACAGGGATGATGCACAGCTGACATGGTCTTTCCGCACAGCTGACATGGTCTTTCCCCGCGTAGAATAGAACAGACCCAAACAGAACGCAAGCGCCAAATAAGAGGACATCAGGTCTTCCCAACAGCGTATTGCAATCGACGAACATGGGTAAACGGAATGATCTGAGCGACTTTGATCGTAAACGCATTGTCGGTGCAAGACAGTTGGGTAGCTCTATCGCCCAAACAGTACGAACCCTAGAGTTCCCGATGGCAATCGCATCAAGGGTGTACCGCGAATACACCATCGACGAACGTACCAGCGTTCAGAGAGTAAAGGGTAGCCAACCACGCGCCACTGATGACTGGGGTCGACGGACTGTCCAAGCTCGTACAGACCGTCCGCGTGGAAACAGCATCGCAAATCACATCCAGGTTAAATATCGAAGGCCCAAGCAGAGTCAGTGACCGAAAGGTACATGGGCTATGGGAGCCGACGTTGTATACCAGGAGCTATGGGAGCCGACGCCCTACTAGTGTGCCATTGTTCACTGCTCGTCCCCTGAAATTAAGTGTCGCCTGGTGCTGGGGACATCAATACTGGACCTCTGCGAAGAAATGCCGGGTCGCATGGTCAGATGAATCCCGTTTTTAGATGTACTGAGCTGACGGTAGGGTGCGGGTGAGGCGTCGACAGCATGAGGCCATGGGACCGGTCGTGACAAGTCGGCTCTGTTCAAAGTGGTGGTGGCTCTGTGATGGTTTGGGTAGCCTTGTCATCGGATACATTAGATCCTTTAGTGTGTCTGGACAGGTGCTTAACCGCTGCACTCTACCGACATGTTTTGCCTGACAACATACACTCTTTCATGGCCTTCGCGCATCTTGCGGCCGATGGTCTGCTTCAGAAGGACAATGCGCCTCCCCACCAGGCAACAACCACCCAGGCATGGAACACTCATTTGAGTTAGAAACCATCCATGTGCCCCAAAGTCGCAGGATTTAAATCCTGTGGAAGCTCTTTGTGGTGCCGTGGAGCGTGACAAAAAATCCATCGATCCTGGACCGAGGTCTTGGGCTGAGTTGTGGACAATGGCGCAACAGGCATAGTTGGCATTACATCCAGAAACTCCTCCGCCATCTGGTGGAGTCGATGCTTCCGCGCGTGTAGGCAATTATTCGCGCTAAAAGAGGGCCAATATGCTATTAGTCAGGTATTCCTCTCTTTTTTCTTTTCCATTCAGTGTACTTGTATCTTATTGTTACCGCCAATGAATAGAATCTCTGCAAAAATAGACTTAGGCATGGATATGTCATTTTATCCGAAAACACCTGGCGCTTCCCTTCAGTAAAATATGCACTTGTTAAATATTGATTTTTTTAATTTGAAAATGGGATTTTTTTCGCTTAGTGGAACCAAAGATCGGGCCCTTAACCTCTGAAACCACTAATAGAAGAACATCAACACATCACTTGTAAAACTCAGATTTTAAACATCCATCCCTACAGTACCTATTAGAGGCTTTTACTTCCGTGAGTGAATTATGCAGAATGAATGAATTGAAAGTTAATTTGTATTTTCTCCAATAAAATTTCAGAAAATATCCCATGAAGTTTTGCATCAGCATCAGGTTGAGTTCAATTATCTGGCTATTGAAAGCTCCTGATATCTTAATACTTTTCACAATTATTGAAATTTCAGATTAAAAGAGTATGCAGCAAAAAATATTGCTGAAGTGAAAACACTTATTTCTTTTAAGAATGTTTGCACATTTTGTTTACTATCATACGAAAGTTTACGTAGTACTAAATGTAGAAGACTAAAATCTGGACCATTTGCTCTAAACTAAGGAAATTTAAAAACCATCCAATTTATTTTACAAGGATGTTATGTTTGTAGCACGAATTGCAGTCAATAAATATTGTATGCTAGTTGAAATAATCCAAAAGATTAGAAAATCGTATTGGGAGGTGCAGATTCCATTACTCCTGCAAGTTAATATGTCTGAGAAGTTTGTCCCAAGACTAAATTTAATGATGGTATTTTCTACTCCAAAAATAGTAATGATCAAAACTCGTTATCTCTTTCGATGTAAAGTAGAGAAGACAGCTGAACTTCGCGCTCTGGTTTGTTAATCATTTTCCTTTCCTTTTTTCCCCTTTCTGTCTCCCATTCTCTTCTACTGCACCTTCTGTAAGTCTTCTTTTCCTGTCCAGTAGCGAGATATGAAAGATTACTGTCACCGAAAGTACCTATAACCTAATTTGCATTCCTGGAGCGATCTCTTCCGTTCCAGTGTCAGATTCCAAACATTCGTCATTGTTGACAGAGATATATTGCCAATTTATGTTTTACCTCGATGACCAGCTCACTTCTGAAAGCAGCAAATGGAAGTGCTCTTCCCTTTCTTCTTTTTCCCTTTGTCAGATACAGGAGTCGTTTGAGTTCTCGTATTTGTTGCCCGACACGCCGGAAAAATAGGTACCAAATTGATTTATATTTGGAGTGCGAAATATCTTTACGTCGAACAGAGCACGTTGGCTATTAGTTTGGAAAGGGAATATGTATTTATGTTAAGGTTTCTATTCCAATTTCAACAGGTTTGGCAGCCTAATTTAAGCCCTTTAGACAGCAGAAAAGGCGATATTGCGAGCTTTTGATATTTCATGTCGCTCTCCCTTACATATGCAAAGAAAGCGCACTCACTCTGTGGAGTGCGAAATGGAAAAACCTTCTCCACCGCTGACTTTTCTGCTTACTTATTTAGACAGACTAAATTGAATTTCGTTTGCTAACATAGTGAATCCTGACTCTATGACAGTTATTCAAGTACGAAAGAGGGGACGAGTTTTGGAAATGGGTTTTGAAAAGAGTGGAAAATTGGTGGCATCTTCAGGGTTTCAGTTCTTATAAAATAAACAGGAAAACCGCCTGCCTTAGTCAATTCAGCAATTTGCGGAGTGTCGTATGTAGCCTAGCGACGGATATTGAAAAACATATATAGTCAGATACACCTATTTCAATTTTTGATTCTATTTTTTAATAATTCATTATTGATATAGATAATGCAGAGGGCAGAAAAATCTTCATATCTGGACATAGTTACTTTCGGCCGCATAATATGTATGAAAAATTGCTTACATTTTGCAACTAAAAGTCACCAGATAATTTTAATGTTTTAAAGATTTTATTTGAATGTTTCGAAACACTTCCGACGAAGCTGTTTTGGGTAGTTACAGAAATATTTCTCAAAGACTGCGGAAGAAAAGCAATTTTAAACCAGTAGTTTGCTTTCACTGCAATGGTAAGGTATTAGCAATACAAAGTCATAAGCTGTCGAAAACGTATCTCCCTAATGAGGTCTTGTTTTTTAGATGTTTTAAGGTACTGCAAGAAAGAAGTCTATATCTCCTTACAGAACCAACTCAGGACAGTTAGCTGGTGTTCACGTTTCATTCTACGATTTTATCACCGATGCTCTAGATATAATTTCTAAAAACCAATGCAGTTAAGAGACTGATGCATCTATGAATCGGTTGCGATGAAAAGAAAATTCGTTTCCTCTTATGCACTGCTTCAGTTATTAGTTTCACTATAATGCACGCTAAAGCATATGCCTTAGCTTTGTCATTTATAGCTTCTTTTCTTTGAATCCGGACAACTTCAATGGTAGTTGCAGCTGAAAGTCTCAATTAGACAAGAAATTAGGCACTTCAAGCTAACGGCCAGGTTGAAAAGCAAGGCAGTACTTAAAACAAAAGCCACTTCTTTATTGTATCAAGTAGAACGTAAATCTTGCAGATTTTCTCTCGAATTAGTATAAAGCTGGTTCAAAATACGAGGCGTATTCGGAAAGTAAGTGCCGTTTGTGAATATTTTTACTGCCCCGCTGCAGTCGTGATATTGCGCATGCGCGTTGGCATCCCCCATTTGTGGACATGTCACAGACGCCATTACGAGAATATCAGATCGTGTTTGCATGTTGCTCTGTGTTTTTAACATGTTTAAGGAGATCGAGCGGCCCGCCGACGTTGATATAGGGCCCGTAATTGGATTTTTGAATGCAAGAAATGTGAAACTAGCTGACATTCATCGCCAGGTATGTGAAGTATAACTTTAAACTCCCATGAGTGTTGGAATGGTGAGGAAATGTGTTAGATAGTTAAAGGAAGACGCAAGCACTTATCAAGTCATTTGGCTGGAAACAAATAGATCACGCCCAATACAGCCCAGACCTAGCGCCAAGTGTCTAAGAAAGAGATAACCTGTTCTCGCATTTGAAGAAGTTTCTCGATGGTCGGCATTTCTTCTACGATTATGAAGTCAAAGGAGCAGTGCAGAAGTGGCCGTCTTCACAGGCGATCACTTTCTTCGACGAGCGGATACAAAAACTGGTGCCCCGTTACGATAAATGCCTCAGTAATGGAGGAAACTAGATATAACAGTAATTTAAGGTACTGCGAATCTCATAGAAATAGCAGCTTTTGCAATTGCACTCTCATTTAATTTTAATAGCTTAACGGTTCTTGAATATGCCTCCTAATATCCAAATGGAATAATCCTCTCTTTTATTTAAAAATTAGTAACATACAACTCTTCGCTCACTTTTAAACAATCGTAAATTTTATCAGCACATGTATAAATTTTACCTTAGAATATCAACCTTAACGTAGAACGTTAAATTCGCTACATTGTCTTAAAATATCATGCGTGACAACATTGTAACCAGAGAACATAGTGTGTTCCACATTGAAAACAGCAGCATTTATCTCCTGTTTCTTAAATACGTCACTTCCCTCTAACCTGACGTCAGGTTGTTGCCAAAGTTAAATTCGTCGAGAGAGAAAATTCGGCGTTAAGCTTAGATAAACGTTTAACGATAATAAACCAATTTACGTAAGGATACAAGAACTCAAAAGGAAGGTTAAATTAAAGCATACATTTCAACTGTTTCTGCTGTTTTCTCTTTTATTTCATGGAAGGCAGGCAACGATTGAAAGACATTTTGTTATACTGTAGCGCATTTATATACGACACACATGCACTATTTCGGCGTTAACTGTAACGTAAACACAATCTATATGACAGATTTTCCCATTCTGGTGTTCAACGACTAGTGTGATTACTCTTGGAGTTATAAGCAGTCACCCGTTCCTAATTTATGACCAGTGGCTCCTTGGATGAGCCATATTTCATCTAGCAGTCACCCGTCCCTAATTTATGACAAGTGGCTCATTTGATGTCACCCGTTCCTAATTTATGACCAGTGGCTCCTTGGATGTCACCCGTTCCTAATTTATGACCAGTGGATCCTTGGATGAGCCATGTTTCATCTAGCAGTCACCCGTTCCTAATTTATGACCAGTGGCTCATTGGATGTCACCTGTTCCTAATTTATGACCAGTGGCTGCTTGGACGTCACCCGTTCCTAATTTATGACCAGTGGCTCCTTGGATGTCCCCCGTTTCTAATTTATGGCCAGTGGCTCCTTGGATGTCACCTGTTCCTAATTTATGACCAGTGGCTCCTTGGATGGCACCCGTTCCTAATTTATGACCAGTGGCTCATTGGATGAGCCATGTTTCATCTAGCAGTCACCCATTCCTAATTTATGACCAGTGGCTCTTTGGATGTCACCCGTTCCTAATTTATGACCAGTGGCTCCTTGGATGTCACCCGTTCCTAATTTATGACCAGTGGCTCCTTGGATGAGCCATGTTTCCTCTAGCAGTCACCCATTCCTAATTTATGACCAGTGGCTCCTTGGATGAGCCATGTTTCCTCTAGCAGTCACCCGTTCCTAATTTATGACCAGTGGCTACTTGGATGAGCCATGTTTCCTCTAGCAGTCACCCATTCCTAATTTATGACCAGTGGCTACTTGGATGAGCCATGTTTCATCTAGTAGTCACCCGTTCCTAATTTATGACCAGTGGCTCCTTGGATGTCACCCGTTCCTAATTTATGGCCAGTGGCTCCTTGGATGAGCCATGTTTCATCTAGGACTCGAGCCTGGGCCTATCTGGGTCGACCGATTAGAATCAAGCGTCCACAGACTATTGTGCCATCGATGAGGTGTTTTTCAGCTTTAGAATGTTGTTATATTAAATTCCGAATCTTCCTAATCATTCATTCTTATTTTCAAATTCTTAAATACAGCTATTCAGAAACTGCTGTTTCAAGAGCATTAGATTATTACACTATTCTGACCGCTCGCATACAATTCGGTAAAGTTCTTGACAGCATGAGTTTTTTTTTCTCATTCACGCTTTTGCTGACTTATCGACGATTTCTTCGAATCTATCCGAACGCGTGATGATAGGGTTTGTTTGCTTTTTCTAAAACTTTTCTTTTCTATTCTTGTGAACCACTGTCACTTAGTAAAACGGCATTTTAATATCGGCGATCGACCAGGCAATGATTTGAGACGTTGTCGCACGATTAATCGAATAACGATTGATCGACATAACGATTGGTCAACAGTAACGATTGGTCGGCAGCACGATTGGTCGACATAACGATCAGTCGACCTTAACGACTAGTCGACAGTAACGACCGGTCGACAGCACGATTGGTCGACACAACGATTGGTCGAGATAACCATTGGTTCAGAGATTATGGTTTACATTCGCAGCTGATCTGAAACTGCGCAATATATCTGAAAGGAGATCAGAAGTGGTTTTTCACTAGCAGAGATTTCAATACTTTCATTTCAAGATACAACTGTTATATGAAAAGATTTCGGCAATATGACGAAATTAATGGAAAAGTATGGTCACCTGCCATACTGTGCTTTTTAAATTTCTGTGCCCATATTGTTTGCTTTTCAGCTGCCTGAAGCTGGAGTAAAATCTTGGGTGAATCATTACATTTGTATTAATTTTGTACGATAACTTAACTAATAGAGTTACTATTAAACGCTGGATCAACCCTTCCGGTGGTGCAGTGATCTAAACACTGGCATCTGCTTGTCAGCAGTTTGAGCAGCCGACTTCCATCCATATGGTTGTAAGTTCGATCCCAGCTGGACTGCCTAACCGTTAAATATCCGCCAAGGCCTCTGAGAGCATATTAATGGCTGTCCCGGAATATTTCATCCCTCTGTTACAAGTAAGGTTATCTGTTCTATTGACTTTCTACGTTGCTTCTGTGTGACTTTCCGATGGAGTACCCAAGCTGAAATCTCCTCCTCTCGTACTAGAGATTCCCTTAACAGTGATTTTTCCTGTCGTAGTGACAACGGTGACAGTTGCATGGAAGTAACGGTGAGAAAAATCAGCATTTACGACAGCGGTGTCCGAGCTGTAAGAACCTGGAACTGCGAGTCTTACTTGTAACACTGGCAAAATCACTGTTTGCGATACAGGTGATAAAGCAGTAACGGAACAGCGAATCGTTGTCACGCTTGTAATAGTGACAAAATCTCTATTACAATCGAATCGCTATGAATTCTTTGTTTACGAACGAACTCACAGCGAAAGCGAAATCAAAAACTCTCTTAAGCGTGCAAAAAGAGGAGATTGAAAGAAAGCTCATACCACTCATGATGTTTCAGCAGAAAAGGAGACAAAATGTTTAGATATGGAGACATGGTAACCGAAACTATGATGTAATAGGGATTTTGTACCCCAAGAATTCCTCGGCTATGGCTAACAGTGACATTCTTATCAGTGATTTTGAAACTGCTGCTTTTTGTCTCTAGTCATGACGGTGGCAGTGAATTTTCCGTAATGTTGACAAAGAAACAGTTACGTGATTTCTGACACATCTCTACCTCCTAGTTTCAAGGGTTGTTTAAGAGCTGGGGTCAGGCACTCCGTATCTAAAGTACTTATCATTCACTCACTCCTTCGGCCGGGATTCAGCCAGGAATGAGGCAGGAGCGACATGTCTCGCAAAACTAGTAACCCCATGTTCCACAATATGAACGGACAGCCGAGTCCCTAATTTTGTGGGCCGCGAATTGCCTAGTGGGCAACGTTCGTGACTGCCATGGGGAAGACCTCAGGTTCGATCACAGCAGGTACGAACGCTCGATCTACTAAATATCCGCCGTTCGTCGGATGGGCACGTCAAGCCGTCGGACCCCGGGTACTGGCACCCCGGTAATAAATAAGGGCGTCTTCCTCCCTCTTTCTACCTCGCTTCCGTGTCACTTTCCTATCGGGCACTCTAGCCCAAATCTCCTAGCTTCCTATTTCTAAGGGTTGTTTAAGACCTGGGGTCAGACACTCCTTTCCTAAAATCCTCTACATATGATCATGATCATTTGATCTCTAATTTTGTGCCTTAGAATTGCAGTTATTTAACCCCGAAATTAGAAAAAAGAAGAAAAACTGTTACATTAACTTCACAGGATAATATTTTAGAATACACTTTCCTCAACATTACAACGAAAGCTGTGAAGCAAAAAGAAGGTAGTCAAACCTTGTAGTGTGGTTTACCTTTTATTATCACTCATCAACACAAGCACAGAAACTGAAAATCAAAAACTACAGAGTGAAGATGATTAATGTATTTTGTATTAACTTTGCGATATGGCTTTATATTTAAAGAATCAGTTACGTGCTTCATACTAGTGTATGTCGGATTCTTTTTTACGCTTTCCAACCGTAGGTTGAAGAAGGGTATGTGCTCGAGCTTTGTCTGTATGTCCTTACGTCCGTCCGCACGATAACTCGCGTAAAAATGTATCGATTTCGATGAAATTTTAATATGTTTTAGGGGACAACCTGGGAAGGAACCCTATTGAAAATGAAAGAAATGCGGTCAAAGGTCAGGACATAGGAGCAGGATCCATTCCATCGCCCTTATGCGTCATAACTTATGTAAACATGCTTCAATTGCGACAAAACTTTATCATGTTGTTCTGAAGGTATACTGAACTGGTTTTGTTGTATATAATCGAAATGGGGTCAAAGCTCAGCGCACAGCAGCGAGATTTATTCCAGAGCTATTGTACTCATAACTTGAATAAAAATGATTCTATTGAGACAAAACTGTAGTATGTTGCTCCGGAGGTATATTAAACTAACTCTGTTTAATATCATCGAAATTATGTCAAAGGTCAGGGCACAGGAGCGAGATTTATTCCACAGCTATTGTTCTCATAACTTGAATAAAAATGATTCTATTGAGACAAAACTTTAGCATGTTGTTCCGGAGGTATACTGAACCAATTCTGTTTAATATCATCGAAATGGAGTCAAAGATCAGGGCACAGGAGCGAGATTTATTCCACAGCCATTATCCTCATAACTTGAATAATAGCATGAGTAATAACTTGAGTAATAATCCCTGGTATGTTGGAAAGCGTATCATAACCAATGCATTGCATGATTTTGCTAGCTTGTTTTAATTTGACTCTATTCTGCTTGATGTAAATGGAAAGTTGTATTTTCTACCATTAGGTGTACATGTGATATTAGTTATTTGCAACGATATACTCTTCTTGAACTATTTCTTCTCCATAAAAATGAATTGAGAATTGAAAAGAAAAACATTTTCGCCTTTTAAAATGCAATGAATATTATTATTCAAAAGTTGTAATCACTTCAAGTTGCTTCCCACCAATCGGGATATTTACTGGTTTACGTTTAATACATACATGCTTGAGTAAATAGTGAGATTCTGAGAACCAATCACACACTCGCACGCATGATAATGACCTCTATTTCCTCAAACAAGAAAATATGTTTTAGTGATGTCACATGCAAACAGCTAAATATAAACTGTTATCATTTCAGGGGAGTAAGATGGCCAGCGGTTAGCGAGAGACCAATACAAAGGACAGGTGGGGGAGAGAGTAGAATGCAAACTACTCCCCAGATGTCATTGTCAGACTAATGTCAGCCGTATTAGTATATCTACAAGGTAGCACAGGCAGCCCCTCCCGAACGCACTTAGCAGTGCTCTGGTTCCTCATAAAGATGAGAACTTCATGTCGGTAGTGGTGATTATGTTGCTTTGCCTTCAGGGCTTCAGGCAGATGCTCAGAGATTCCATTTAGTGATGATGGGAATGGGGCTGGGAAAAGGAAAAGCAAGAGGATGAGGAAACGATACAACAGGCAAGCGCTTCTGGGGGAGTTCTATCAAGGGAAGATTTGCCAAAGAGAAGAAGAAAAAGCATATCAACGGCATAGTTCAGTGTATTCTACATTCCGCGCCCTTAGACAGAAACGAAGCTTGTAAAAGTACATATTGCCGAGCATAAAGAGTACTGCACTCTCTGTGGAAAGCTGCCGCACAAGATTAGATAACTCAGATGAAAAAAAAATCCCGAAAACTGCCTTCTTGCAGATGAGAAGTAAATAAAAATGAGCAAAACGTAATGCAACACATCTATCGCGTGAATGTTTTGCTCCCTTTATCGTTCAGATACATTTATTATTTAAAAAAAAAACTCCTGACATTTTCTAGTAATTTTTCAGATACATACGTTTCAAATATGAAATGAGTTTGTGTTTTTAAAATTGCAAAGTAAGTCGAAAAGAAATTTGCAGCTACGGACGTGGAATCGTATCAGAACTGGGAGGATATGCCACCCTCAACTATTTCTGGATGTGGTTCCAAGAGCGCGACAGTGACTTCAATGCCTGAAAGGGCCTGCACAGTACCCTGATCTGAACCCTATTGAACGTTTGCGGGATAAGACTGAAAGAGCCATTCGTATCAGCAGATGTTGGGATATTATCTGACGCCATCAGTTTTTTTTTTTTTTTTGATTGGAGGTTTGACTACCACCGTGAGCAACTCATGTCACCCGTCCCAAATTTAGGGTCACTGGTTCCAGGAAAGGGAGACAGCCAGTGCCGTAAGAGAAACACAACATCCATGTCTCACCGGGATTCGAACCCGGACCCATTTAAGACGAACGATCAAAGCGAGGCCATCGCTTAGACCACTGCGCCACCGGGGCGGCGACGCCATCATGTCCATTCGACTTAAAGTACCTATAGAACGACATCAGTACTCGTTGAATGCATACCACATTGAGACGATACTGGATTTAAGGTCAAAAGTTGTTTGGTAATTGTTCCTCGTATACACCGAAGAGCAAAAATATTATGATCACTTGCTTAAATTATGTTAATCCTATACATGCCGCCAAAACAGCTCTTACTCGGAGAGGTATAAACGCTACAAGATTTCTAAAGGCGTCTTGTGGTATATGGTACCAACGCGTTACCAGCAGATTTCTAAAGGCGTCTTGTGGTATATGGTACCAACGCGTTACCAGCAGATTTCTAAAGGCGTGTTGTGGTATATGGTACCAACGCGTTACCAGTAGATTTCTAAAGGCGTCTTGTGGTGTATGGTACCAACGCGTTACCAGCAGATTTCTAAAGGCGTCTTGTGGTATAGGGTACCAACGCGTTATCAGCAGATTTCTAAAGGCGTCTTGTGGTATATGGTACCAACGCGTTACCAGCAGATTTCTAAAGGCTTCTTGTGGTATATGGTACCAACGCGTTATCAGCAGATTTCTAAAGGCTTCTTGTGGTATATTTTACCAACGCGTTAACAGCAGATTTCTAAAGGCGTCTTGTGGTGTATGGTACCAACGCGTTACCAGCAGATTTCTGAAGGCGTCTTGTGGTATAGGGTACTAACGCGTTATCAGTAGATTTCTAAAGGCTTCTTGTGGTATATGGTACCAACGCGTTACCAGCAGATTTCTAAAGGCGTCTTGTGGTGTATGGTACCAACGCGTTACCAGCAGATTTCTAAAGACGTCTTGTGGTATATGGTACCAACGCGTTACCAGCAGATTTCTAAAGGCGTCTTGTGGTATATGGTACCAAAGCGTTACCAGGAGATTTCTAAAGGCGCCTTGTGGTATATGGTACCAACGCGTTATCAGCAGATTTCTAAAGGCTTCTTGTGGTATATGGTACCAACGCGTTACCAGCAGATTTCTAAAGGCGTCTTGTGGTATATGGTACCAACGCGTTACCGTCAGATCCTTCAATTCTCGTCAGTTACGTGGTTGAGCCGCCAAAGACAAGATTTGCTGTCCCACCACAAACCCCAGATGCTTGATTGTATAGATGTCTGGGAATGTATGGAGAACTTGGTTGTATAGATGTCTGGGAATGTATGGAGAACTTGATTGTATAGATGTCTGGGAATGTATGGAGAACTTGATTGAATAGATGTCTGGGAATGTATGCAGAGCAGAGTAATCAATCCCTGGAAGTCTTCCTCACGCTCCGGGAACCATTCTCGATCACTCAGAGTAGCGTGTGATGAAAGAAGGCACTACCAGAGGGGAATACCGTTGCCATGAAAGGATGTACCCGATCTGCAATTGTCTTTAGGTAGGTGGTAGACGCCTTAGTCTCATGCTCATGTGTGACTGTCCCAGAGTTTTCCAGCAGAACCCTGCCCAAAGGATTACACTTTCTTCATTGGCTTGTTTTCGTTCCACGGTGCATCTTGCTGCACACACTTTCCCAGGTAAATGACGCACACGTAACCGCCCGTCCACATGGTGCAACAGAAAACGAGATTCGGCGGACCAGACGATCTTCTTCTAATCAATCAATGTCCAGTTTTGACACCCGCGTGCTCATTGCAGGCGCTTTCAACGGCAAACGGAGATTAGCATGGGCAATCGGAACGGCCTGAAGCTACGCAGCACCCTTTTTATTAGGATTCAAAGTACGGTGTGTTGTGACACATTACTCCAGTCACCAGCATTCACATTACCGGCGAGTTCCGCCACAGCTCCTTCTGTTGGCTGGTACTATACGGCATAGCCTGCGCTCACATCTTACAGTGATGAGACGTGTTCGGCCCACATCTCGCCGGCGGTTCGTGGTTTTTCCCGTGCATGACCTCTTTTGGAAGGTACTAACCATGGCCAATCGTGAACACCAAACAAGCCTTGCTCTTTTGAAAATGCTCTAACCCAGTTGTATGACCATCAGAATTCGGCCTTTGTCAAACTCGCTTAAGTCCGTTTACTTTTCCATCTCAAGAACAAGAATAACGCTGATTAGCAGAGATCAGAATCAGGTATTATTTATACAGTTTCAACGCTGGTCACAATGTTTTAGCTTTTTGGTGTATAAGCACACACATACATGTATTCAACTAAGCCTTGGCATATATCTAAGCCATAGGAAAATCTTAGGTGGATTTAATAGTTCTGGGAATGTCAAGGTAAGAAATGCCATAGTAATCCACTGTTTTACACACTTCTTAGTTTTTGCAAAATTATTTTGGCTCTTGTTCACGCAACCAAAGTATATCTTTAAATACAGTTGAACAATATTTAATGGAGATTACGCCGTACAAGGAATAAATGGTTGTAAAAAAATTCTTTGGGAAAGAATTCAAGCCCTCGTTCTTGTTATCCTTTTTTTCTTACATTTTTTAGCCGGCTTAAATTGTTCCAAGTGTTTTGAGACGAAGAAAGCACACGAACATCATCCATCATAGTCAGGGTACTGTTCCGCGCTACAGGGAAGTTGCGTGAGAACTTCGTTCAGAATGGA
Organism: Macrothele yani; assembly: GCA_039090855.1. NCBI lineage: Eukaryota > Metazoa > Arthropoda > Arachnida > Araneae > Macrothelidae > Macrothele > Macrothele yani. The sequence continues at coordinate 84,734,166 of CM076998.1, read as the reverse complement.
CCTAATTTCGCTTCGCTAGAGACAGAGAGCCAGTGAGTTCGGAACCCCAGCATCTCCGCCAGAGAGATTAACTTTGAAATCCTACTTAGCGGTGGTTTTAAAGGAAGAAACATTACCTCGAGAGCTCAACATTTTTATTCCAACATTTTCACTACAATGGCATAGAACGAAATTCTAGGGATAAGCATTGTTATAAGCTTTGCACTTTTATGTTGTTTAAATATCCTAATTGTTTACCATGACAAATTATTTTCTTTTCACTAAACAATTTTTTTCAATATTTGAGTGCTGAGTATACAATGCCTCTAGACTGCAACAAGGTATTTACTGGGATATCACATTTGAGAACCAAACATCTTGTAAAATGAACAAGCCCAGTTATTAAATTGCATTTTATGACCACCAGAGCGGTCATGCGAAAATATTTACTTGATAACACAATGTAACAAAGTTTTACCTATTATTTCTCCCTCGGTAATAGGTGTTAGTTCCTAATTGATTTTGCCTCCAAAGTTTTGAAAATTGCTATTATTCCAAGCAAACTTTGCTTTTTTTGGGATCAGGACAATGATATTTTGAAATTTATCTACTTTTCATAACTTTCCAGGTTGGATTCAGTACTGAGTAAACCTGGAGTAACTTCTGGAACGTTCTAGAACTCTCGAGAACCTTGCAGAACCTTCTAGAACTTTCTAGAACTCTCGAGAACCTTACATAACTTTTCAGTCATTAAATAGTGGTATAAATACAGTGGCCCGAAACCCACCAGTTCAGTTTAGTTCCAGCTGCCTAAGTGGATATATACTATATTGACAAAAGTCACCGGACACCTAGAAAGAAATACAACATACCATTTATTGACATACATTAGTACGGTGTCGGTCCATCTTTGGCCTTAAGCATGCACTGACCCTTCGAGACATGCTTTCGACAAGGTTTTGGAACACAGCGATAGATATGCGCTTCCATTAAGTACGAATTCTGCCGCTAACTGTTGCTTATTGGTAAGCCTTGGTTCCAAACTTCTTATGCGGCGGTCTAATTCATCCCATAGGTGCTATATGGGATTAAGATCAGGGCTCTGTGCTGGCCAGTCCACACACGATACAGAATTATCGTCATACCACGCCGTAACAATCCTTGCTTTATGGATCGATGCATTAATCTGCTGGTACCAACAAGGCTCTGTTCCATAGTATTGCAACAGAGTTGGTAAGGCATAATTGTCCAGAATATCGAGGTAGATGTGCTGGTTGAAAGGTTTGTCCACGATAACCAATGTGCAGGGACCATACCATTAAAAACCCCCACACGACACTACCAGCTCCAAACTTGACCGTAGGAACAGTACACTGTGGTAAATAGCGTTCCTCCTGCTACCGCCATACTCACACACGGCCATCAGACTGATGGATCGTGTATGTGGATTCATCAGTCCATAGGACCCGTTTCCATTAATCTACGGTCCACGATAAATGTTCTTTACACCATGCTAAACGACGAATAGCATTTCGAGTGGAGATGAAAGGCTTATGAGCAGCCGCACGACCACGGTAACCCATGGAATGAAGTTCTCTGCGAATGGTACGTGTACATACCAAGGTTCCAGCATTTTTACTCATCTGTACACTGAGGTCTTGTGCAGTATCCGTCAACTAGCTGTAACGACTCTCCTGAGGCTTCGACGTCCTCTATCACTAATTTTCTTTGTTTTGCCGGTACGTTCTGCTGCTTCAGGCACGCCATGTATCTTTCACTTAAGCAGTACATACAAAACAGTTGACATGGGTATGTTTAAACGTCTCTCGGTTTTTCTTATGGACAACCCACTGATATAACACCCAACAATCTTTCCTTTTTCAAAGTACGTTCTCTCCCGCCGCGACATTTGCACTCAACTTCACAGTACGCTATGATAGGGGTCAGCTGCAAACTTGTTTTTATACCGTTTGCAGCTGTACCGCACATCTCAGCAACAAAGCGAACCGGTTCATTTGCTTTTGAAAGGGTGTCCGATGACTTTTGTCAATATAGTGTATATCTGCATTTTTCTGAGACGGCACTAGAGCCTGCAGCATCCAGCAGATGCATTGTTCTATGTCACCGGCCAATTTATCAAGACAAGAACAAAAAAGTATTCCTGGAAGAGTCTGCTAAAATGTGTGACGCTTACACGGAAAATTTCGGCATGCCTAGAGATGAAGGCAAACCCTGGGCACCCCATTTCCTCTGCGAGGTCTGGAAAATAAGATGGATCTGTGTTGCACCTATAGCCTTATCACCAGAAGCATTTTCTAATAATTTGAAGTGTTTCAGCTGACGTGTGGCCAAGTTGGCGGCCAAATTTGATGCAGATTCTTAGCTCAATTCACTCAGTCATTGCGACACAAGATAAAATGCGACGGGTATGGAGTTCACAACGCCAAACCTTCACTACCAGGCATCAAACGAGCCAGACGATTCCTTGGCAAAAAAATTCACGCATGCACAATAAAGTCTAAATTCGAGCGCCGATAAGTCTCGCCGCCGTGCTCTAAAAGGTTTAACAGGGGAAAAAGTAATTATCAGCACTTTTTGGTCAGACCTCGTACGTCACAAGAGAAAAGATACCACAAACGTTGCATTATTTCAAACCCGTTTTATATAGCATGCAATTCTTCTGTAACTTCATTTGAGGGACAAGCACTGCGACAAAACTTTCCAAAGTCCTCTGCACTTGATCGCAACTGCTTGTCACAGTTTTCTATCAGACAGTTAAATAGCATTCTGTTCCTTCAGCTGCTCTTTAGTTTTGTAACTTGAGATTAAAATCCTCAGAGGGCACGAATTATACAAAAGCAAAAATTTCACTGAAGTGGACCTGCAGTTCACCCCTATAGCCATTTACATCATCTTGGGAAAACGTATTTCCACTAGAAACGCAACAAAATATCTATGTAAATTTGATTTCTCAAATTAAAGTGGACTAACACACCAGATTTGAACAGAAAATTTACCTGCACCAGGTATTGACGTGGAACTGTTTGAGCTTACAGTTAGCAGTCTGACAAATAACCTGTAACAAAATCTCTACTTCTTTTGCACCGGAAATTTTTCGGTTGTCGATCTTTTAGTCAATAGAAGTGTAGCATCTCTTACGTGAAACCAAATCAGTCAACACTGAGCTCATCGGCAGTGAAACCGCAACCCAAAACTCCAGTGCATCAATAATTAAAATGTAAAAATCGCTTCACTCTGAAAATATCTTCTTAATCTGCAACCAGTCACTCCACTTTAAGGGCACCAGTAATAAATATGTCTAACTTATGAGTTCATAATATGAGTGACTGTGGTGTTACGTAGGCTCTACATCCCGCAATATTAGTCGCAGAATTTCAGAGCATAAGTATAATTTAAAATCTGGTGTTCTCACCACAGCCCTGTCAAGATTGTATTTACGCGGTATCCATTAGCTGCTCTGGGCCGAGGCCAAGATCCTTGGCGCTTCAAGACTAAAATCTTGTCTGTTACTCTCCGAAAGCCTAATGATTCATAAGTTAAAACCCATGTGTTGTAACGACGATTACCCTAATGTAATCCCGCTGCCTTGGAAAGCTTTGGTAGATGGGGAAGTACAATCTCAACTATCAATAATGGACACTCATCTAATATTACAATTTAAGTGTTTTGTGAACTTCATGTCTTTCACTGGTCGTCTACTATCAAGCAATGCTTACGTCACTAAGTGTTTGTTTTTATACCATTTGGTTCTTGTCCAGTCGGCACATGAATTCACATCTGAAGACGAGTTATTTGCTGACTCGAAAGATCTCATATATGTTTGTATCAGGATTTTAGCCAAAGTGTTTTTAATCGTGCGTAAGACGGCTTTATTTTTTCTACTGGTTTCTACTTATGAGTTCTTTTTAAGAACACCTGCTATTCAAATTCTTAACAAGCAATCCCACAGCTGCTGCACTGGTGGAGCAGCGGTCTAAGCTCTGGCTTCTGACCATTCGGCCGAGATGGGTCCGGGTTCAAACCCCGAGTGAGACATAGATGGTAGTTTGTCTGACGGTACTAGCCCCCTCCCCGGAACCAGTGGCCCTAAATTAGGAACAGGTGTCTGCTTGTAGACCATGCAATTACTTACGGTGATAGTTAAACACCCAAAGAAGCAGAAGTCCCAAAGCCAAATGCTCCGATTGAGATCTGTGAAACAAGACAATCGTATTATTTATTGAGTAAATGAAAGAAAATAACTACAGTGAATGTGACGCTCTCAAGGTGACTCGTTTTTTCAGGCACCACATAGAACAGTTCTATGAAAGCACAGTTGGTCAGGCAGAAGACATCACCTCTCCGTCGTGATCGAATGTCGGCATTAGTCACTGCCCTGTTGCTGATTCTCGCGGGATCTGTTCAAGCAATATATATTTTATCCCAGCACCACAGAGCTCCACGAAAGATGATTTGAACATTCCAGCACAATCTCGTTGTACCTCTGTGTGACAGCAAGTGTTATAACTGCTGGATGTTCGACAGCAGTTCAGACTGGAGTTCAACGACGTATCCCTGACCTGGAATCGCTCTGGATTCTGGCCCGACAGCACCTTATCGACAACATCACAGAAATACAAAACGAATCCCTGATTACTACTGGTTCTGTACTGACGACGCAAACCAACCCCAACATGTACGACGATAACATCTGTTCCTGGCACTCGAGATGTGTATCCCAGTCATACTCCGTCACCGCGGTTCATGGTTTAAGATGGACAAAGTCTCACACAGAATAGACGATAAACAAAAGAAGCTGTATCATGTTCATGGATGAATTACGAGTCAGCCTGGTGACTGACAACCTTAAACAACGTGTGTCTAGAAAGTCATGTCAGGCTGTATACCTCCAGCATGTCACCGATTGGGTTCCGCAGGACGGTGGCTCGACCCATTTAATATATCATCAATCGTTCTGCGTCACACAGAGAGGCTTGTCATTTTTCATAGGAATTCCTCGCCAGCACATTCCAGCTACGCTTTAGTGTTTCTCATTGGAGAAAATGAGAAACACCGTTTCGACCTAACTCCGTACTTCTGATACAAAATGTAAACACCTTTCCCCTTCTACACTTAAATACAAACTAGGTAGTCCTCGATCTCCAAATATGAGCACAAATACTTCGAATAGAGATGCGTCGTTCGCGCACGATTTGTTCGAAAAGAACGAATCAGCAAACTGAGTCATTGGAGAACGAATATTTCCTCAAAAGAATCGATTCCGCAAAAGAGCAGATTCCCTGAATGAATCAGTCAGAATTACTTCCTACTAGACATCAAAATTACACCACGATGACTCGGTGGTGTTCTAATCAGAATATCTTACCTTATTCAGAGGTGTAAAAATGCAATAAATTGCGTGAACGTTTAGTAATGAGCTTACACTGAAGAGCAATTGAATTAGAGACAGCTGGCGTTATGCAAATGTGGCGCTGTGGGCGGCCATGTAAACGGAAAAGACATGACGTATGCAGCGATCCGACAATATAAGGAGTGATGCGACGGGAATCAGTAAGAGTCGGACGCAGTATGGGTAAGACGAATGATCTAAGCGCATTTGATCGTGGACAAATTGTCGGGGCCCGACGAATGGGTCACTCCATCTCGGACGTCGTGCAGGCACTGGGATTTTCACGAGTCACTGGGTCACGGGTGCACCGTGAGTATATCGAATCCGGTAAAACCATCCCTGCAATGGCCAACTGCCGTGGACAACAGCGTGTGGATGAGCGGGATCATCGTCGGATAGCTCGCATTGTAACAGCGGATAGACGAGCAACAGTGCAAGAAATCACTCAGCAATTTAAAGCTGGTGCACAAAAACGTGTAAGCACATACACCAATCAGAACCATCTCCTCGTTATGGGGTACAAAAGCCATCGTCCCACGAGGGTACCGCTGCTGACCGCACATCACAGGGTGCAAAGATTAGCATGGGCGCGGGAAAACGGCACTGGACCCCAGACATGTGGGAAAATGTTGCCTGGACTGATGAGTCGAGATTCACGTTCGTACATGCGGATGGCAGGATACGAGTACGGCGCAAACTACATGAAGCGATGGATCCATCTTGCCAGCATGGTACTCTTCAAGCTGGTGGGAGTGTCATTCTCGTCTGGGGACTGTTTACGTGGACTGAAATGGGACCCCTGGCACGTGTGACATCGGCCCTCACAGGTCAACGATACCGGGATATCCTGGACGACCATTTGCGTTCGTTTGTGCGTCTTCAACATCCCACTGGGGACCTCATCCTGCAACAAGACAATGCACTGTGCCATCGCTCCCGAATTGTATCCGAATGGTTGGATGAACACTCCACTGACGTGACCTCGCTTCCTTGGCCAGCTAGGTCACCTGACCTCAATCCCATCGAGTACATCTGGGATGCCATCGAGAGAGATGTTCGAGGCTGTGATCCCCCTCCATCAAATCTTCATGAACTGTGGGGGCTTGTTCAGGGGTCGTGGATCCGTATGGCTTCCGAACGCTTCTGGTGTCTTGTCGAATCCATGCCGAGACGAATCGCCGCCGTCATCAGGACGAAAGGTGGTGCTACGCGTTACTAGACAGGTATCTCTAATTCAATTGCTCTTCAGTGCATAAGAAAACCAAGAAACAAATTTTCTGTGAGAATTAAAATCAAATTTAAACTTTAGAATCGGATACTAAGCCATAACCTATCAACGAACGGAAGGATCCGCCCAGAATCGCTTCCCTTGGCACATATCGTTCACTAAACCGGGAGAATAAAAAACCAAGTGACTCAAACGAATCTTTTTAGTGAAACCAATCGACAGAATCGGTTTGCCGATCTCTAACTTCGGACTTTCTTATTTCCGCTGCAGCAACGAATTTGGTCAGAAATTCATTTTCGTTAGGGTTTCGAAAAGCTGATAACTCTGCTCATGTAAACATGGCTTTTTCTCGGTAAAGAGAAAAAAGCCACGTGTTTTAATCGCAACGGCGTAAAGATGGAATTTTATTTCAGCCTTAAAAGAAATGAAAATTCCCGTTTCAGACTCTTATCTTCCAGCCCGCCATGTCGCTTTAAGCTGAAATTAATCAGTGCATCTGGTGGCAGATTCGTTTCACTCAGTGAACTTCGCCATCTGATTACTTAAGGAGTCAGTTTTAGTTTTGTGAGGCGAAAAGATATTTTTAATGTAGGAGTGAACTGTAAAATCTTCCGGTACAGGCCCCGCCCGAGCCCGGATTATTTTACTTAACTGTTTCAAAAAAAGAACCTGGGCCGGGCTCAGGCTTTCCGCCTTTAGTCAGGTCCGTGCACACCTCTGTGGATATACAGACATTCCAATATTATTAGTAGGACTATATTTGCCAAGAGAAAAAAAGAAAAATATAGAGGTGTGAATTTATTGACCATTAACATTTTTATCATGATTCTCTAATTTTTGTGGACCAAAATAATTCTATGGGATTGAATTAAAGCACAATGTTGGTTCTCACAGATGACATTAAATAAAGTAAAGGCGTCAAGAAACGCAATTTAGTATTCACGCTGAATCGTTAGCGTCTCCCAAATTCATGCAAATGAACCGAACACATATTAATACATTAATTAATTAACCTTTCATCGCTTAGCGTAAAATGAAGAACTTTCGCATCCGGGTAAATAGTTCCAATACTGTTGCCAGCATTGCGACGACGTAAATGTAACAAGTCTTCAGCACTCTTTTCTCTCGCTTCTCGGAAGATGAACTCTTAATTATTTTAAACCAGGCACATCTTTTCCTCCTAAATGCTTTTCACGGTATAGTGGCGGCAAAGACGCCTCGCAGCCTTTCAAAACAGGAACGCGACAATTTTCAATTATCGGTAGTTACTGCGCCGTGGATTTATAGGCCTGTGGGGGACCCAGTAATCACTTGACGCGTCATCCATCCCACCTAGTCACCATACTTTGGTTGAAGTCACCGCTCTCCCAACAAATCCCTCGCATCCCAAAGGACTCTCGTCGGATGGGAAATTTTTCAAATGATGCGTGGCCAGGATTACAGTAAAGTGCCGTCATACTGCGATTTCCGGGATACTTAATGATTACCGTCTGAAAGACGGAAAAAAAAATTACTTCATCCTTCAAGAATCGATGCAGGGGCTTTTTACATCAAGCACTTCCCCGTTTAACCAGCTCTTCGGAAGCTTTGTACGTCAATTTTGCCGCGGCCGTAAGCACCTGGTTGACTCCATAGTGTGAAGTGACTTGATATTGACACACCGTGTTATACACTTTTCATGGAACGACATCCAGAGGGCCATTTTTGAAAGGAAACAAAATGAAAAAAGATGGAAAGAAAATGTCCTCGTACAAAATATTTTTTCCCCGTATTCTGTAACGTCATTCAGTAAATATTGCGGAGAGGAAGACGAGATCTAACCTAAAGCCATGAACCTAGTTATAGCTTTATTTTTTTTTTATTTTTTTCTCATTTTGCTGACAAACATGAATGACACTTCTGCATCGTACAAAAAGCTCTTGTATTTCTTAACTTACTTGTCGCCAAGTTCTAATCGTGTTATTGAAGAATAAAGTTGCTCATTCGCCTAAAATCGTAAACGGATATTTGAAGAATGTGCGAAAAAAAAAGAAAGAAATTCGCTTTCGGGAAAAGAAATTAAATAGTTTTAAATAATTCGGAAAAACAGCGTTCAAAATCATATTTACATTTTTCAGAATATCGTTACAAGTTTCGAAGACGCTGATCGAACTTGTGCAATGAAAATTCTTTAGACAGCCGGGTGTTTTTTTAGTTTAAGGTGCTAACAAAGTTTTCATATGATGTATTAAATGAATTTAGTTGTTTTTCGTAAACCCGCTTTTTAAATTCTTAAATGATTTCTTTTAATTCATAGGTACAACGAACACACACACACACACACACACAAACACACAGTTAAATCAATTGAGTTTTGCGCAAAAGTAAAAACAAATTACCCAGATATTCTAAATCAAAATATATTAAGATAAATAGGCACATACGTGAGAGAAAAAAAGTGACGAAGAATCTTGACTTTGCGTAAACATTTAGCCTTTTCCCCAACATTTTCGCAAAGTTACGAATGTATATGAGGGTTGTACCGAAAGTAATGCAAAGGTGGGCGTAACGTTTTTATTAACGGACATAGGTCCTTCAAATTTCACATGTAGGTACAGTAACTCTTCCTCTATAGTAACTCTTCTTCTTCGTTGCATGGTAAATAATGGATTCCAAGCGGAAGGAACGTGCTGTCATCGAGTTCTTGACGAAGAAAGGGTGCAGGCTGTCCGACATCCACAGAAGGTTACAGAATATTTACGGAGATGACACCATTGACAAGAGCAATGTGCACAGATGGATGAAGAGGTTTAAAGAAGGCGAAACCAGCATTAAAGACAAACCACCCAATGGGTGACTATCATTTTAGACCACTTACACGAATCTTCAGTGAGTGGATGAACGCGCGGAGAGACGAGTCTTAATCCGTGAGCTTGTTGCACAACTGGACTGTGGTCACATTCCCATTCAGAAGATGGTGGAAGGCTTAGGGTATAAGAAAGTGTGTGCAAAGTGAGTATCTCGGCAGCTGACACCCGATTGGAAGGAGAGAAAGACTGTGGTCACAATGCCATACAGAAGATGATGGATGACTTAGGGTACCGGAAAGCATATGCAAAGTGGGTATCTCAGTTTACACCCGATTTGAAGGAGAGAAGCGTGGAAGGCTGCTCTGATCTCCTGGAAGCGTTTGATACCAATGAAAACACGTTTTTTCAACTTGGTGACAGGGGATGAAACGTGGGCGTATTTTAACGATCCGGAAACGGAGAATCAATCCATGGAGTGGCCTCACACCTCTTCACCAAGGCCTAAGAAAATCAAGAGCCAGTGATCACACAGAGAGCCATAGTGACTGCTTCTTGGGATGACAGGGGTGTTATTCTCCTTGGGTTTCTGGAACGTAGCCGTACTGTGACCAGCGAGCGGTACATTGAGTCACTCAAGAAGCTTACAGAAGCCATAAGGAGGAAAAGACCGAAAACGAATCTGAAAAGGATTCATATTTACCATGATAATGCGAGACCACACACATCTTCGAAAACAAATCAGCCGATCAGCGAATTAGGCAGGTCGATTGCTCCCCATCCACCGTACATCCCAGACCTCCGACCTCCACCTGTTCGGACCATTGAAGGACAGTCTCCGCGGACAAGGATTTTATGACACAGACGAGGTGAAAGGGGCTGTGAAGAAGTGGGTACAACAGTCCACATCTGAATTTTTTCAAAGAGTATTCGAGTGTTGGGTTCAACGATAGCGCAAACGCATCGTTTGTGATGGAGATTATGTTGAGTAGTACCTTTGCATAGAGAAAGAGTTACTCCACCAACATGTGCAATTTGAACGATCTCTGTCAGTTAATAAAAAAGGTATGCCTACTTTTGCATTACTTTCGGTACAACCTTCTTACATACAGTGATAAGGCAGAAATCACGAGACACCTTGTTCTTGGACAACATGACGTCGCCAACCTCTCGCTAGCTGACGAACCCACAGCTTGGCAGTTATAATGGTAAAAGGAGATCACTGCATTCACGTGGACGGTATTTCGATGTCAATGTGGATAAAAATCGTGAGTGAACAGAGTTTGAAAAAGGGATGATAGTGAGCGCCCGACGCATGGATCACTCTGTCGCGGAGGTGATACAGGAATTGCAGTATCTTGGTTCGACAGTATCAAAACTATCGGGAATACGCCATTTCCGGAATAACATCTCTTCTTGGACAGCTCTGTGGGCAGAGAAAGGTGGTGGATGAACGTGGCCATCAAAGTTTGTCTCGAATATTTGTAATCAATAGGTGATCGACAGTGGCACAAATCACAACTGATTTCAACGAGGGAGGTTGCCAGAAAAGTCACCACCAAGACCATCAAGCGATCATTAGCCACAACAAATGTTTTGAGCCGCCGACCCACCAGAGTCCAATTGCTAATCCCACGTCAATGGACTTTAAGCCTCAACTGTGCAAAAGAGCATCGTCGTTGAACCTTGGATGATTGTAGACGGATCTCCTGCTCCCATGAGCCTCATTTCCCGTTATTTGATGCAAATGGAGGGTCAGGATCTGGCGGAAAGAGCAAGAAGTAATGGACCCGGTATGTCAGCAAGGAAGGATTCAGACTGGTGGGGGTTCGATTGTGGTCTGGAGTGTATTCCTGGCACACGTTGTGATCTTTGGTATACCCCTAGATGCCTTTTTGGACGGTCTACGCTGCATGTCCATCCTCGCACAGGATCTGCATCGGTTCATGGTTATGTTTCACACACATAGCAATGGACTCTTCCTGCTTAACAGTGCGCCTTCCTACAGAGCCGTGGTAACTAAAACGCGTTCCGCAGTAGTTCCCAACATGGAAGCGCCTTCCCGTTCGAGGGATATGAGCTCTGTCGAAAATCTTTGGGATGCTGTGGTAAGGTCCTTTCGAGCTTTGAATTCTCCACCGAGGAATGCGACGGAATTATGGACAGCGGTGTAAATGATCATATGTAGAGGATTTTAGGAAGGGCGTGTCTGACCCCAGGTCTTAAACAACCCTTTGAAATAGGAAGCTAGGAGATTTTGGCTAGAGTGCCCGATAGGAAAGTGACACGGAAGTGAAGTAGAAAATGGGAGGAAGACGCCCTTATTTATTACCAGGGACCAGTGCCCGGGGTCCGACGGTTTAACGTGCCCATCCGACGCACTGCCGATATTTAGTGGATCGAGCGTTCGTACCTTCCTGGGATCGAATCTGAGGTCTTTTCTGGGGCAGTCACGAACGTTGCCCATTAGACCACCCACGGCCCACGGACAGCGGTATAGCAAGCATGGGTGAAGATAACTGTGGAATGGTTTTCTGACCTACTACCTTCATTTACCTTGGAAAAAAGGTATCAAGAGAACGTCACATTGATGAAGAAATTAATCAGGATATAAAAATTAGTTGGAAATCTTTTGCAAGAAACAGTTCAATTTTCAAGAGCAATATGCCATTATAAGCCTTTTAAAAAAGTGAGCAATCAATGCATCCTCCAGTTCTTACGTACGGAGCAGAAACATTAGACATTTTTTTTGTCCTTTTTGTTAAATGGACCTCAACCAAAAAATAAAAATAAAAAAGCCTACAGACAACTGAAACCAGCCTGGAAAGACGAAATCTTGGTATAATTAGGAAATATAAGAAGAACTCGCGGATAAGGAAAATGACAAGTGTGGAAGACATATTGATGAGAGTAAAATTTCTGAAATTGCACCGGACTGAACAATATTTCCAGAGGAACGGACCGCTGATGGACCATCGAAATTACAGACTGGATATCAAGGGACAGGAAGAGACCCGAAAGAAGACCACGGGTAGCAGGAGTGAATGAACTTTGAAAGCATTTCAGGAGTCACTTGGAGTAGACTGGCTCAAGACAGACCGTTATGGAAGAAACTTGAGGAGACCTTCATCCAGCATTGGATTGATAATAGTTGACAATGAGGATATGTATATAAAAATTTTTTACTGTTCTTAGCTATATTATGTTACTTGTTCATTATATTTTCTTACTGAACAACACGTCAACTTCCCAGCATTTCCTTATAGTTTTTGGCAAACACTGACAGTAAGTCGGAGGTAAATGTAAAGGCACGTCGAGAGTAAAGGGATTGCGTGATGTGGCGGTACGACGAAATATGATTCACTGAATATATTTAGACCGCATGTTATCTTGATAATTTTCATGCTAAGGAATTGATAATGTTTCAAACACTACAAATCTTGTAGATCAAATTCTGCAAACACTTGTAGTGTTAAAACAGAAACTGTTGCGTTGGTTTTTGGAAATCTGTAGGTCAATAACTGGGAATAAACAAATTCTTTGTAAGTTCCATTGCTTGCTATTTATGTCTGTATCGATATTTGAGGTGGTTAGTCGTAGTCTAAGTGTTGTGTTAAGTATTTAATTAATAAGGGACTGTTATTTCAACAGTTATCTGAAAAACAGACAACCAGGAAGCATTTAAAACATAGTATCCTATTTATTGATTTTTTATTGCAAAATAAAGAAACTGAATATTATTAAAAATTTCAGCTTTAGAATTTCTTCTCAATGTGTTCAGAGGCTATGAAATGCATTCAAATGAAAATCCGTCCTTATATAATGACATCGAAACGTTCAGAATTTAACATCGCGGAGTAACAAGATATTTTCTGGTGTAAGGAACACTAAGACCTAGTGTTTCAGCCATATACGAGCGGTCTACGAAGACCAAGATTCAAGTAGAGAAGACGTGAGTAAGGTATATGACACATTCGAGTCAGGTTGTTATGTTAAGGTTGTACAGGACGGCCGTGATGTTCTTTTCCTCAAAGCAGGCTCACCGAGTCACAACTGATTCAAGTGTTGCAGCTCTCAATCATCGCGTGACGGGCGACATACGAAATACCTTGCGTAAGGTTACTTCTTCAACAGGAATCAGCAATGGAACTGCGTACGGGTTTGAAAAAAACAGGAACTACGCATATATACGGCATTGCATTAATATTTCACTTTCTACAAACTCTATACCACATCGGTTTCAACACCGCAAAAGGAATCTTGACTTTTTTACAGTACGGAAAGTGACTTTCTCAGAGAGCATCAACATTAGAACTGCGTATGAATTTGTATCAGCACCTCAGTTTCGTCAAGTTCTATACCTCAGGAGTATGAAAAGCCTTAAAAGAAGCAGAGAACTTTAAGAATGCACAAAAGGCAACAGCAATGTTCTCAGCCGTATACTTCTTGGAAATCATAAAAACACACACACACAGACAAACACCCATCCTCAAGAGTGTCAAAGATCACATAAAAAATGTTACGCTCCTTTTCTTAGACTGATAAATTTTGTTTTTGATAGAATTCGTGAATAGCGTCCTCTTGATGCGAAGACATAATCGAAGCGACCTAGACTACTATTCAGAATGGTTATGAAAGGTTGCATGAAAACTAATACCAGCATACTGCAAAGTTGAAGACAAGGACTTGAAATTCCTCCTACTGGAATACCATCAAATGTGTGCGAGATGCAGTGGAACGTAGAATTCGGCGGTCATTGCCAGTGCCTAAATCTTTCGACAACCGATTGGAAGTCATTTGTCCTAGCTATTACGGAATATCTAAGGAGATCTTTCTTGGTATAGTGGATTCGACGCCACACCGGGCGCAAGCTGCAATCATGGAAAAAGGTGGACTAGCAGGCTATTAGCTTGGTGGTGAAAATATTAGGACTCATGACGTATATGAAGATACTGCTTGTTCTGTCTGTGACAGACACAGCGCATAACAACAAAACTAGCTGTGAAAGCCGGCCAAAAGGAACGAGAGTGCAAGGGTGACCTTACAACAAGTCGGAAGGTGTACTAAACCGAAATCAACTATAGCGGTCGAGAAAGTCCATTTAATTAGCTCCTCCACGATTACATGTGATGACGTGCAGTCAACATCACTATCCACGTGTGAAAGGCCAGTGCGACGTACAGAAGAAAATTACCACGTGGCGGTACACATATATCTTTATCTTTATGTGTGGACGTTTTCCAATAAAATATTGCCAGTACTTTGTGAAATTTTAGAACTGTGAAAGTTCCTTCAAGATTTGGCAGTCGATGAGAGTTTTGTCTCTTGGAACATATTTTCTAATTTTTCTTTTTTTCCTCTGAAGCAATAACTGCTTTGCTAATCGGTATTACGCTGGTAATTAAACGTGGGAGTTTAAGATGCAAAAAATACGCTTTAAGTGCGAACTGAAATTGTGCAAGCCAAAGTGAGCCTTTGAAACAGGGTGACATAGCATATGCAAACGCCAGCCACAGTTAGAAATGTGTTCTAGTATATTTATTCATAAAATTCAGAAGCTGTATTACAAATACGTTTCAAAGTTATATTCCAGTTGCACTCCAAAATGAATGCCGATTATTTCACAGTGATTGCCAAATTTCGTCATTTTCCTATAAACGGCTGTTTTGCAGCATTCTTCCAATACAGTGACCACGTAAACATTAGTCGGGACCAGAAGGCTGTCATCAAAATCTTGCTGTGTGTTTGAGTGTGAGAGAGAAAATGTTGGAAACATCGACTAGTGATCGAAAAAGGTATACGGGATCGATACGATGATATCGTGGGTTATAGTGCCACCGCTCGCTGAGGTAAATATACGCATCGCTTTTGGAGTGACTCTATCACACTCATGTTTCTATTCACATCATGATTACCTATTTTGGACAAACTGACAAGAATGCCTGTTGAGTTATTGCTACGTTAAATTAAATGTATCAGAATCAATTAATGCGGATTACATCCTCCTCTTTCGGAGGTTTCTTAGATACAGGGAAATTTGTCTGGCAAGGTCATCCACCGTTCTGTAAAAAGTGACCGTCTTGACATGTGACCGCGAAATAGTGGTCCAATTTGTCAACATATCTCCACTCCACGCTTGAAAATAAGATGAAGAAAACTTGCCGTTTTTTAATGCCTACTGCTGTGAAGTGTCTCGATATTTTGACAACGCCTGGAAGAAGTAAAACTGAAGAATGGGGTAAGATGTTAGGAACGTACATTGCCGAAAATCGAGCACTCCAACCACATGTTCTCCCGGAAGAAATGGGAAGTAAGGAGATGCCGAACACAATAGCAGAACTACTGCCATTGAACTTTAAAGCTACGTCACTTTTCCCTTTTTTGTATCTTCCTTTAAGTCAGCGATGTGTTCTTTTGCAGTCTGGAGGAGACTAGCAAGCCTGCTGAAACAATACAGCCGCTATGTGAGAAGGCTCGGTTCTTTCGGATGCGGAATATGAGCTCCGCCGTTGGCTTTACTCGTTCATTTAGGGCAACTGAAGAAAATCATACCGTCTTCAAGAAGAATTCTAATAATCTGAGAGACCACAAGGATCACATACCGTTTACGATCTCGTGAAGGGTGCCAACAGAGGGAGAAAATGAAACAGAAGTTTCATATTTTAAAAATCATAGCCTTTTCGTTGTATTTCTAGATATTCTTAAACAAGTATGTGGATGACCTCAAAATGTAGGTATATTCTACTCCAAAAATGGTTGCCCGTGGCCTCTAAATAAAAGTATCATGCATTATTTATATTGGTGAAAACATCCATGCCACACAAAACTGCCTGCTTTTGCTGGTAACCGAGTAATGCATGTGACCGCTAACACAGGTTTCACTCTACTTATTCTGCAAATTTAAAACCGCCCCATCGGCAAAATTGAGCTTCAAGTTTATTCATGGGATACTGATCTAAGCAATTATTTCTCTGATTCATATTTAAAGGATTCTTGTGTAAGGAATGATTTCTGGAATTCTTATTCACGGGATCCTTGCCTAAGGAACTAATTCCGCTATTCTTATTCATCGCATTCTTGTCTAAGGAATGATTTCTATGGTTCTTATTCACGAGATACCTCTCTAAGGAACTATTTCCGTGGCTCTTATTCATCAGATTCTTGTCTAAGTAATAAATTTTATGACTGTCAGTCAAGGGATTTTGTCTTAGTCACTATTTCCAAGGTTCTTATTTACGAGATTCTTGTCTCAGAAATTGCTACTGGGATTCTTATTCAAGAGATTCTTGTCTAAGGAAATATTTCCAGGATTCTAATTCAAGCAATTCTTGTCTACGGAATTAATTCTAGGATTCTTACTCTAGGAATTTTTGTATAAGGAACTGTTTCCAGATTTCTTATTCATGGGATTTTTGTCTAAGGAATGTATTTCTGGGTTTCTTATTGAAGGGATTCTTGTCTGAGGAATTAATTCTGGGATAAATTTTCTCAAGGAATTTTTGTATAAGGAATTGCTTCCACGTTCTTTATTAATGGGATTCTTATCTAAGCAATTTTTCTGGCATTATTATACAAGGGATTCTTGTCTAAGCAATTATATATCTGATTTTTATTCAAGGAATTCTAGTCTAAGGAATTAATCCTGGGATTCTTACTCAAGGAATTTTTGTATAAGGAACTGTTTCCAAGTTTCTTATTCATGGATGTTTGTCTAAGGAATTGTTTCTAAGATTCTTATTCAACAGATTCTTGTGTAAGCAATGCATTTCCGGGATTCCCATTCAACAGATTCTTGTGTAAGCAATGCATTTCCGGGATTCTTATTGAAGGAATTCTTGTCTAAGGAATTAATTCTGGGATGGATTCTTTATCAAAGGATTTTGTGTAAGGAATTGTTTCCACGTTCTTTATTAATGAGATTTTTGTCTGACGAATTGTTTCTGTGGTTTTTATTCAAGGGATTCTTGTCTAAGGAACGATTTACAGGTTTCATCAAGGGATTCTTGTCTAAGGAAATATTTCCAGGATTCATCAAGGGATTCTTGTCTAAGGTACTATTTCCAGGATTCATCAAGGGATTCTTGTCTAAGGAACTATTTCCAGGATTCATCAAGGGATTCTTGTCTAAGGAACTAATTCCAGGATTCATCAAGGGATTCTTGTCTAAGGAACTAATTCCAGGATTCATCAAGGGATTCTTGCCTTTGTCTTGGAAGTCATTTATGCTCCATACTGCACATTTGCAATAAAATTTTACATACTCATTCTTACGCGTGAAGAACAGAAGATTTGTTGAAAATTTCGTGTAAGGAAAAATTGTGTTAGTTGAAAAGGGTTTCTCATAAGAAACAAAGTATATAACAGGCTTTTGACTCCGCTCCTTATCTGATAGATTTATTTTTTAATATAGGTTTTAACCATGACAATATTTTGACAAATATTTTGTGCTTTTTATTTCTTCCTGCATTTTTCATTCACTTAATTTTTTTAGAAGAAAGGCATATTGTTAATGCAACAAATCGAGGTAGAAAGAACACAATTAGTGTTCCTAAATACTATTCGTGTGTTTTCATATTTAAAAAAAATGAGTTCATTTGTGTTCTTTATAGGAAGATTTACATTTAGGTATTTCCCTCATTTCTCTAATCGCGTAGGATTATTTTAATGATCAGCATGGGCTGCAGTCCATAAAAATATCCCTTCAGAAGACTAGAAAATTCTATTGCTCTGGAGAGGGAATCGAACCCCCATCTCCAGATATCATACGCTTTTTAAATTCTCCAGAGAATTTAAAAAACGAGGATTTCTTTGCCAAAAATAACTATCTAATGTGATTGCGAGCTATGGGAATAAAATGTGAATTAATTTTTTAAAGTATTTTCCTTTCTTTGATGCTCTCGAGAAGGTAACAAGATGTAAATGTCACTGCATTTCTCTCCTCTCTGAACAATTCATTAAAAGGATGATGTATTCCTTTTACGCCTCTCATGATTACCGAGAAGCACTCACGTAGTTAATTGAATCTCCGGACCTCCTTTGATATTTTGTCCGTGTCACTTTGTGCTGCATGTACTGTGTTGCATGAAGTATTCGGAAGGCTGACTGATCTTGTAGATTCTGGGTTCGCACGTTCATATTAACTAGCGCTGTGCACGAAGGAGTTCTGTATTAAAAGCATGGATTTTCTGGAGAAGTATAGGGTGAATAAAAACCTCTCGAATTCTAGATTTAGGATTTCTTCAGCCGTAAACACTTGCGTTCACTTACTACAATTTTACCGTACGTCTTCTGTGAATTTCTCTGAATATATATTTGTCTCATAAAAGGTGGAATATAATCCCCGCCTTGCTTGAGCCATATATTACCAGGTCGGCATATGTTCTCATATATGCTGGGAATATTTCCGTTATACAGCGAATTATGTTTAATTTAAAAATCACCAGGTTAGATAGATTATCGGCATGCACTCATTCCTTCAAGTACCTCCGCAGAGAAAAGTATGAAGTCGATAAATCGGATGTTCGTGGAGGCCAGAGTCCATCTGAGATGATGCAGTTGTCGAGGAAACGTTACAGATGTTTCATTCATGTTTTTGTGGTGTGGAACGTTAACTGGTATCACTGGAACTATGAGAAACGTCCCTGTTCTTCTAGTCGACCACAAACTGTGAAAGCAAGTCTTGGTAAGCATAGGAGGTCATGATAGTGGGGTCGAAAAAGAGCGGCGCCATTATTCTCCTTCCAGATATAACACACCACACACTGATTTTCCAAGAGCATATTGGAACTTCATGCTGGCTATAAGGATTCGTAGCCGACCAGTATTGAACGTTTCGTGAATTCACATGCTCACTTAAATGAAATCAGGCTTCCTCCGTCAGGAATGCACTTCGTGTAAAATTCTGAAATCAGTGACAGTAAAGCACCGTCTTATCCTTATCAAGTAGGTTCATCTCTATAACAACTTTCGCTCGATACTCATTGAGATATAAAATTTTCGTAGCTTTGCGAACGGAACTACAAAAAATTTTAACCTGTTTTGATAGCTGTCGGAGAGATTTATTTTGATGACTTTTGAAGACCCTGAAGAACATCATTAAGAACTTTAGGTGCTAATAACAACTGCCAGCCTATTCTGGGTCGGTCATAAACACTGTCAATTTTCCAAAATCGACGTATCAAATTACGTTGTGCCGATTCGCCAGGTGCACATTTCTGCAGAAATCTTTGGGTAAATGTGGAAATACGTTATTTATAAGACTTCGCTGGAAAATGTATTTCTAACAAAAACTCTTTGCTCGAACTGGAATTCCATTCTTTGTCTAAGTAGCCACGAAAGATGCGACGCAGTTCCCAAACTTGCACAAAATCGCATCCGTGTTTCAGTTACACTTTCGGTTTTGATATGACGTTACACTCGGGCCATTTGCGGTATATGACCTCGAAAAGTTCTCGTACGGAGGTACCGCAACGATTTACTTCATATGCATTTAAAAGATGTCTGAAAATATTTCCGAGTTACAGTTTGAAAATTATTTTTTCACCTTGTAGAAGTGCATTGGAAGTCAATATACCAGATGCAATGAAACTTACACACTTTCAACCTGGGGTGGTGTTTGGATGGCACATTACTGACCTTTCTGTGTACTACATCGCAAACCGTCTTAAATATACTTACATTTACTATAACTGATGTAATTCGAAAGTGGAAAACCTTCAGAAACACTACAAGAAAATAAAACGCACTAGAAGATTGCGCGAACTCACGAACGACTCTTGGAAAATCCTACTATGGATAATCGAAGAATTGCGCACGTCGTTTACATTAGTCTTCACTGACGCGTTTGGAAATGTTGTATGGGCTGTTGGAAACACAGTGTGCCCGATGTGAATAGCAGCAGCCGTCAAGTAACGCGTCATATTCTACCAAACTCGAGGACATGGAACGATAAACGAGCGCGCGTGCACGAGATGACGACGTTGGGGTTCTTTCTTACTCACAACGAGACATTCAGTGATGTGTACGTAATGGAGAATAACGGTAATTGATTTTTGGATTGTGCCCACCATTACTGAATATGTATAACGAGTAAACTACTTTTATGCTTTATGGTATTCCTCAACGAAAGCTGCTTTATTGTACGTTTAAAATACGGATCGTCCTTTCTACCGTTGATGAAGTTCATCGATGTTTTGCTTCCTTTTAAATAAAGTCGTATGTCATTAGAGAACCAAATTGAGTTACCGCTTTCAGGTAAGGGATATTCGAATGTTCCTTCGTCTTACTTTCTACTCGGAATTCTTTCGCTGATCCGCACTATATATATATATATATGTTATAGAGATGAACCTATCAGCCTCCTATCAGTAGTTTATAAAATCTTCACTAAAGTTCTTTCACACCGCTTGAAGGCAACACTGGACATGGTTCAACCCAGAGAACAAGCTGGATTCAGGAGTGGCTACAGCCCAATAGATCATATCCACGTGCTGAGAGAACTAATTGAAAGAGCGAGGGAATATGAACTTCCATTGTGCATGGCTTTTATCGATTATGAAAAAGCCTTTGATTCGGTGAAACCATCAGCAGTTACAATGGCTCTGAAAACCTGCGGTATTGAAGATGCATACATTAATATTATTAATAACATCTATGAAAATGCAAGTGCAAAGATTCGGCTGTTTGAAAATACAACACACGTAAAAATTGGAAAGGGAGTGAGACAAGGTGACACCATATCTCCGAAGCTCTTTAATGCCACATTGGAGGGTGTTTTTCAGTCGCTGAGCTGGGAAAACAAGGGGATAAAGATTAATGGAGATTATCTAACCCACCTTCGTTTTGCTGATGACGTAGTCATTTTTGCAACTACCCCATCAGAGCTGCAGAGTATGATCCAGGAACTTGCTGACAAGAGTAAAGAAGTGGGATTAAAAATGAACTTTCAGAAGACAAAAGTGATGTTCAATGCTTTTACAAGAAATGAAGATTTATCAATTGATGGAGAAAAGCTGGAGATAACAGACACGTACGTTTATCTTGGACAGCAGATATCAAGTGAGGGTCACATTGATGAAGAAATTAATCGGCGTACAAAACTTGCCTGGAGAGCTTTTGGAAGAAATAGCATAATTTTCAAGAGCAATATGCCATTATGTCTTAAAAGAAAAGTGTTTGATCAATGCATCCTTCCAGTGCTTACGTATGGTGCAGAGACGTGGACCTTAACTAAAAGAGACATACAAAGGCTGCAGACAACTCAAAGAAGCATGGAGAGGTGCATACTTGGTGTAACCAGGAGAGATAAGAAGAGGAACTCGTGGATCCGAAAAATGACAAGAGTGGAAGACATCATGATCAGAGTTAAATCCCCGAAATGGCAATGGGCTGGACATACTGCCAGAAGGACAGATCATCGATGGACAGCCAAAATTTTAGATTGGATTCCAAGGGACAGGAAAAGACCCAGAAGAAGACCACATGTGAGATGGGTGGATGAAATTCGAAAGTATGCAGGGGTGACATGGAGGAAACTGGCACAAGACAGACCGTTGTGGAGGAAACTTGGGGAGACCTTCGTCCAGCAGTGGATTGATAATGGTTGACAATGATGATGATGATGATGATATATATATATATATATATATATACATTGTACCAACGTGGACATCTGTCAGCAGTTGAACTATCACCATATAGTTCCATACCCTAAGTTTCTATAGTATGGTACCTGCTCGTAAGCCTAACAAAATTCCTGTAAATGCCCAACGTGTCTTTTGTCCGCCGTTCCTAGGCCGTAGAGCAATGGAAGAGGGTTCTACCAAGGAACGAATCTCAGTTCACACTGCTTCTCTCCGATGGATGTCTACTCTTAGGAATGACAATTACTCGGAAAGCGGTTATCTCAAAAACGAATAGTTCCAACTGTCGAGTTTGGCACCAGCTTTGTAACGGTTTTCACATGCTTCAGATGTATGGGAACTTGGTGTATTCGTTGTTATACTTAAAACTGTTAAGTACAACCTCTACTTTGATATTTTGAACGAATCCGCGCACTTTACAGTGTGGTAATATTTCGGAGCGGACAGCTGTTTTCCTCGGCAAGACTACCCTCATTTCCAAAATGTACGATGCGTATAGGACTGGTTTGCGGAAAATCGCATTGGAATGTATGTCAGGCCATCTGAGAGTATGGCCTTCAGTCCAATGGCACACCTTCGGAATGCATTGGAACGCCGAATCGGATCTTAATCACTTCGTTTTACAGGAAGCGTGGAGGACTACTCCTTTTGTCACTTTCCGAAATTTAAGAGACGGTATGTCCAGAAGGGGTGCAGCAATAATTACTACCAAAGCTAACCCTTCTACAAACCAAAAGTTTGAATTAAAGCCTTTGTTGCAATAACAGGTAGGCGTTCTAATACTTTTAGCAGCAAAGTGTAAACGCAATTTTTTTTAACTCTAGTAAAATTCTTCTACCACAATATTAGCTTCTTGACCTTTCCCTACAAGGCTAAGTAATGACTCCTGTATTAACCCCTGAATAGGAAGCTATACTCTGTACGATTGTAATGAGTTTCCTACTTCCTATTGCTTCACTCCCTAAGCTAGTTTTTTGAACGAGCTGAGAACACTACTTGAGAGCTTCCACCAAACTTGAAAATTGCACACATTGAGGAAACAATTATTTATTGATCATTCACGCGCAACTGCGAAACCTCTTTCTAGACTTTGGCAGTTACGAGTATAACGCCTGTGCCATGTTTAACACTTCAAAGTTTTATTCTAAATTGACTTGGCAAAAAACTTTTGCGAGGAAATTGGTGCCAATACAGCGACATTTTTCACTTTCGTCCATCGTTATTTGTCACTTTAAAATATTTTAGGGAGGTTTTATGAATTAACATTTTAGAAACATTCGTTTTTTACGTAGTAAACCTGATCTACAAAAAGATTTAAATAGTAGCTACGCCTTGCCGTGAATTCCCTCATGTTCCTTCGGGACAAACATTTCTTCAGCACTTCAGAAATGGTTTAACTTTGGCCTTCGTATATAGCAGCGCACTTATTTCAACCTAGTTTTAGTAGACATCACAAACATTATTTCAGTGCTTTCCGGCGATGATGATTCTCATCCCCACGATTATCAGTCTGCGTTCAATGAAACACGCTTACACAGTTTAGCATAATCTTCTCGGCGTCATCGCAATGTTTTCATAAACTTGCTTTGTTATGATCTGAACGATGTGACCTTTTTTGCAGCACCATAACTTTTCAAAGTTTCTTACGCACATCATATTGCAGCTAATTTCAGGCACTGGGCATTTTTTGTGACAATAAACATAATATAATATTACCCAAATGAAAAACTCTAATTATGAAATCAATAGAATCCCTTGATCAGGGGTAGTTTTAACATCTTAAGAGCTACTTGAAATTATTCGAGATCTCAATATCGAACCCATTTTATTTCTTTTATTTTGATATCAGTTTGATAAAAATAACTAGTTAAAATATAAAAATTATTTTGATTAAGCATGTATAAAATGCAAAAATGCAACAAAAGGAGGCAACTTTTAACATCATTGTTGCCATGGTTTTCATCGAGTAGTTTTCCTAGACCTTTTGAGTAATGTGTTACAGCCAGTCTTAAAAATCTGTTTAGGTTACTTATGTTGAAAACCGCCGTAAGTAGATCCCAATGGACATGATATTTTTGAAGTCCTAAGAGATAAAGCGAAGGTGAACTAACAACCTAGTATTTTTTTTATTGAAGGTTTAACGAACGCCATGAGCAACTCAATGGGCTATGAGCAGTTGCCCGTCTTTAATTTAGGGCCACTGACTCCAGGGAAGGGACGGAGCCAGTGCCGTGAGACAAATACAACATCCATGCCTCACCGGGATTCGAACCCGAACCCATGACGGACGAATGGTCGGAAGCCATCGCTCAGAGCACTGCGCCATCGGCGCGGCAACTTAGTAAAAAGAGCTGCTCAGAAAGGATTTGGAAAAACGGACTCCAGAGAAGGCAATGCAGAAGCCTTCAGTCACGCATTCGTCTCCAGAATTTCGATGTCAAGTGCAATTAGCGATCTAGTGTAGGCGATCCTATGGTCAAGAAGTGTCACTGTCTGCACTTCTGTTGTTCGCAGGACACCCATGATCGAAAAAGATTTTATCACCTTGATAAAATTTGAAAAAGATTTATCACCTTGATAAAATTTGAAAAAGATTTATCACCTTGACTCTTATAATAAGTGGAAAGGAATTCAGAAACCATTTATCAGAAAAGAAAAGAAACAAACAAAGAGAATTACAAAACGTTTTCAGAAAAAAAAAGAACAAAATGGAGAACTAGTCACTCTTTGAGAGCAAACAGTTGCTCATTCCTGCCCTACATTGTCGTGTAAGTAGCAGAATGTTTAATATAGGCCACTTAAGGGGGAAATGAGACTCACCCAGAAGGCCACTTCCAGAAGGAAGCGGGGCTCATCCATGAACAAGCCATTTCAGTACTAACTTTTATTGTTTCGGCATTTACGGATCACCGTTAGGACCTGATTTACGGGAGGGCATTTAGTGCACGTGTTCATGGCCCCCACCTTTCTGTAGGGCCCCAAAATATAGTTATATATTACTTGCTTTTCATCAAACCGATTCATAATATCCATTCACTGAAAAGAAAAAAGGACATTACACGGGATGCCGAGAGCCCCTGGAAACCTCTTGCCAAGGGCCCCAAACTGTTTAAGCTGGTCCCTGACCACCGTGAGTAATGTTAAGGGCCGTACGTAGTCGTCCGTCCTAATTTGAAGCCACTGTTTTCAGGGAACGTAGAGAGCCAGCTCCATTGTTCAAGCACGCCACCCATTCCTCATCCGGGACTCTAAACGGAGCCCATATTGGAAGAACGGTACCGAGGCTCTCTTGTGTGGTCCAGTCGATAATATGGTGGCATTAATGCTGGCGGGAGTGTCTATGGTTGACATGATATGACACGTATTCAGCAAGTCAGCGCTCATTGAGTACAAAATTACGAGACTTGTTTTCACAGTAGATGATGAATACCCAACTTCTCGAAGCTGCGATGATATTTGAACCCAAACTCGATGCTATTCAACTCGTAAGTTGGAGCAATAATGTGATGTAGTGGCTACCTTGAGGAACTCTCACTTTTCGGCTGCCTGAAGCACTACTTCGGACGACTGTTCCACTTGCTTGAAATTAGCTTCAGGCACTGAGATTAGATAATATTTGAGACGAAAAAATATCGATCTACCTTCGTGATTGATTGGATGACCTCTAACTTCTCAACGGCTCTACGTCCTTCAGAATCTTCTAAACGTCTTCGTTTGCGACATGACGAGATAAATGGGTACTCCCAATTTAAATTGGAAGATTCCAGTTTTCAGTGGTTGCGTTTTATTGAAGCCATTCCGTTTATTGGACCTTCCACTTCACTACCTGCTTAAATTGCCGTTCAGCACGTGTTTTGACATCTAAATGTATGAGTATATTAACACAGAAGCATAACGAAATTTTGAATTTGTCTCTACTGCATCATTATTCATGTTTCTGGACGGGAATGTATTTTTTACCAGAAATGTCTGAATGTTGGGTCTCATAAAAGATGTCTCTTGGGTCTCATAAAGGGTCTCATAAAGATGTCAGTCGAACTCATCTGTGCTATTTCATCAGGACAATGCGCTTTCTCACACCTCTCTGATTACAACTACTAAAATTATGAACTTTTCGGGCCAAAACTTGCGCCACTGGATTTCAGTTCATTACGAAGCCCACATCATGGGGTAAAGGTATTGCTGAGGCAATCAAAACAAACTCAACAGCTTCTTTGTTTCAGAACGACAGTTTTATAATAGCAGCAAACTGTCGGAAAGATTCATACATAGTGAACGTAAATATGTACTGATAAGAATTAAATTTTAGTCTATGGCGAGGCGAGAAAATTAAACACGTTTTGTGTGTGTGCAGGACAGAGCAATGGTATGAATGAAGTTATTTTCTCCAATTGAAATATTCTTCTTATTTCTCTACGTAAGAGAGCAAAATCAAAAACCTAAGAACGAGTGGAAACAAAAAAGCTTATATATAAATATATGATAAGGTGATTTTCTGAAATTTACCAAAAACCATTACCTCATGCAGAGGGTTTTGAAAGGACGCTTACAATATTCAATCTCATTGCCTATCTTCCTTTTTTTGAAGAGCAGCAGTCAGAAAAGAAAGCAGTAAAAATTCGTAAATAATACAAGTCTTGCATTGGTAACGAAATGCATTAGTAATGTTTGCAAATTTATTAATTCAAATGGTCTGGAGTTTTGGTTGGAGACGAAGATTCCAAGTTCAACGTATGAAGGAATGTAAGGCCAGAGAGAAATTGAATTACCATTCTACCAGAGCTGTAATGAGCACTTGATTCGAAGCCTTGCGTGAGATTCAGGATCGTGTGTACCTGCGCCGCTGGAGGCTCGAAATCTGTAGCGTGAGGAGATAAAGGAACATCCGAAGAAATCGAGCATTAGAAACGGACCATGAAGCGTGAGACGTTCATCCAAAGTCCATTTCCTGCTCTCCATCCTCCGTGCCTGTCTTCCTCTTCGCAACTTCCGGAGAAATGGGATCACGAGGATCCCAGCATCACACACGAACAAGGCTGGTCACGTGACAACCCCTTCGTCATTCTGGCCCTTCATTCTCCGTTGCCTTCCCTCCCTTCTACCCTCACATACATACTTGTGTCAGTCGTTTCTCTTGCCTTAGACATCACAGCCTCCCATCCACCCTGGGCGATCCCCCACTCACTTCTCACGCTTCCAAGCTGTGTTTCTACCCATTCCTACAGCTGATAAACGAATCACGACACAACGCTGGATAACTGAAAACTGACATTTCTGACGCTACAAACACGATTCTCAGGAGCATGGCCCAAACGGGCAAACCCTTCATTGAAGTCAGGTTATGAACTTCGCCGATATCCGACATCGACACGAGCAAATCCAATTTCCGCGAGTCTGAAGTTACTGACCCAGTACAAAATTCTTAACTGGGATTTTCAGTGGCATATGTGTTTACATGTCTCGGAATATCGGAGAATCATGTCTTACCCAGCTTGGCCAATTATCAGTGGACTATTTGTGGATTTTCTGAAGGAAGGCGCATGGAGAAACGAATGAGGAATTACAACGAAGACACCGAATGTTTTTTCGTTTGGCTGACACTTTCTTAAATTCGCTTTGATCCTGTTTATTTATCCTGTTTTAAGTCTAGGTACTAGGTTTCAGTTCACGCTGATAAGCGGAGTCGATTTCTAGACATGTTTCTTTTGTTTCTAGATAATACTGATAAGACCAATAGATCGGATTGGCTATATTCCCTGATTAACATATATGAGAAATCAGACAGTGCAGTTAGTTCGATTTCATTAATATTGATTCTGAGAGGTAGACTACATTACTTAATCTGATTGTTTTTCTAATTACTGCTGATTATTCCATCACTTTGTCTATTGTACTTTTTACCGTTGTTCTTAATTCCGATACAACTCCAGACTTACTTGCCCCCCTTTTTTTCATGAGAAACGAATTAGACTTGAACTTACGTACATTATATTTGCTTAGCCATTCAGATTGTTGGATTAAGATGATTTTATTTTGGATAACGTTATAGCCAAACAATGTTTTGCGGGTGACGCAGTTAGATCCACATCCTTCTGCTCCGGAGCCGAATATTTTCCCAATTAAGCTACACCAATGGAATTCATCGCTGCAATTTTGTCAACTTGATATATATGTCACCTCTGTAGTACGCCACACATACCTCCCTCCTAGGAAAATGCGGGAGCACGAAATCGCAGGTTTCTGGTCCGCCACAAACCATTCTTGAAGTAACTTTGTAGAAGCAGAAATTCCTACTAATTCCAGACGATGTGTGGAAAGAATATTACACATTTTTCGAAGAACCATACGGCTGGTATATCCATTTTATGTTCTGGCGCCAATATATCATAGGTAAACAACTTTTTGCCGGTGGCAGAGTTCGAATTCACATCTCTCTGCTCCGGAGCCAAATGCTTTCCCAATTAAGCTACGCCGACGTACTTTTTCACTGCAACTTTGCCGTCTTCACATGTACGTCACCTCTGCAGTGCGTTACAACGTATCTAGGTTATTTTGTTTCCTTGCTTCAATTTGTAATCGGAAGTTTTAGTTGTTTGTTAAAATCTACAGCTAAACGTTTTTGCTATGAAAAATCTCTAATCAAAAACCAGATTATAGTGGAAGCCCTCTAAGACCTGTGAATATTATGTGTATTGGGTGACAAATCTCTGTTCAATAATCCGGCTCAAATTCACTACATATCGAATATTTTCTTCAAATCTAACTTTATGTAAAGATTGACTGTGAAAGTCGTCTGAAATGCTTTGTAACTACGAATGAAAAACCACTAGCAGAGCTCATATCAAATAAATTACAGTCAGTTGTTACACCGCTAGCTGAAATTAAAACTAATCTTTCAAAAAAACAGCGCAAGTTTTCACGTAGGAGAATATATTTTTTTATTTCCTTAAATTAGCTTTTCTTTGTAGGGGTGTAAATACCATCATAAGCTACTTGTAGGAAGATAGGCAGTGTACCGTCCTTAATTTGGGAACAGTGGTTCCACTGTGGGTAGAAAGCCTAAGCCATTAGACCAGCATGAAATCCATGCCTCATCCTGGGCACGAATCTATGCCCGTTTCGAATGAATAGACAAAATCTAGCATCTCAGACCACTAGGCCACAGAGGCGCCTAATTATATTAGTCTCAAAACGTTGTGTGATTACTATCTTCAATTTTTATACGAAAATCGTCGCCACTTCTAGAAAATGAGCATTTTATTTGGATCAAACACAAAATGAGCCTATTTTTCGACAGCGGGAGAATATTCATGGATTTCACCATCCACACAAACATTCTCTCTTTGATACTAACGAAGAACCGAAAGTAAAATTCATCTTCTGATTTAAGCTTTCAAACATAGCTTAGTCCGATGAAAGTAGCTGACTTTCGGGTGAGCGCAGTCTCAGAAATCCCAGATGCCTACATTTTTTCGTTTACTAAAATAACATCACAAACACTGCAATGACGTTCTTTTTTCTTTGGCTATTATTTATCATCTTGGTAAATGATAAGATCATTAAAAGTCAAATGCAGTTATTCCTAAATTACGATGTACAACCACTTACTTTAATAACAAGGCATCATACTGACAGCTATAATTTAGATCCTTTCAGAATGAAATCTCAGCTGTTCTCTTCAGGTAGTTGTAAAAGAATGCATGGGTCATTATAACGCTCTAAACAATGATCAAACTTACCTAGAAGAAAATAAAGAGAGAGAAGAATATATCAAAATACGTTATAAGTTTGTCATACGTGCAAAATCCTATACTTGCATTTATATAAATATGTTTACAATTTAATCACACCATATAACAAATCTTCAATTGATTTCTCCATAAGTTCGAAATTGATCAGTCACTGCTATTACATATTGGAACAAGCATTAATAACACAGCGATAAAAATCTTATAGAAGCATTAATAACACAGCGAAAAAAATCTTATAGAAGCATTAATAATACAGCGATAAAAATCTTATAGAAGCTTTAATAATACAGCGATAAAAATCTTATAGAAGCTTTAATAATACAGCGATAAAAATCTTATAGAAGCATTAATAATACAGCGATAAAAATCTTATAGAAGCATTAATAATACAGCGATAAAAATCTTATAGAAGCATTAATAATACAGCGATAAAAATCTTATAGAAGCATTAATAATACAGCGATAAAAATCTTATAGAAGCATTAATAATACAGCGATAAAAATCTTATAGAAGCATTAATAATACAGCGATAAAAATCTTATAGAAGCATTAATAATACAGCGATAAAAATCTTATAGAAGCATTAATAATACAGCGATAAAAATCTTATAGAAGCATTAATAATACAGCGATAAAAATCTTATAGAAGCATTAGTTAGTGAGCTTGGCTACATGAGTGTCTTCTAATACATGACTAATATGACAAATTCTTTAAAAGGTGTATTACGTTTATGAATACACATCTTCGTCAACATATTTGCAATATCTTGTGTAAGAACATTCATTAAACGCATGAATGTAGTGAAATCAAAAATGCTACCGCTTTCACTACGAAATACTTCTTTCGAATTTTGCATATTAACCATGCATTAAGTATCGTTTTTATGCATATGTTTTAAATTTTCGAGAACGGTATTATATACAGTATTTCACTAGCAGAAGTGTTCCTTACAGCAGGAGTTAGAAAAACTGGTTTCCTTACGAAGGGACAGTACTGTAGCAAAGGTATCTGACACCCAGGAGCAAGTTATTAATATATCATTTGCGCCCTTTGGAAAACTACAGCACAAACGACTGAGAAAGTGATTTCGGGAAGTGTCTTGGATATCGGTTAGAACCTATCTGAGTTTGTTCAATTTCTATATCGAACATATTCTGAGAGATTATCCAAGGCAAATTTAATTTAATATCATAATACGCTTAAGGACATTAACCTAGATTAAACAGTGAGAAAAAGTGTATGTTATGTATGATGTAGGGCCTAATCAAATAGCACGAAAAACGCACAGCACCTAATAAAATGATAAATAGAAAACTAAGACAGAAAATTTATCGCCACGATACTATAAAATTACTTCCTGTGGCGCACTTCCAACTTTCATCATTTCAACCTTACCGGCGCCCACATAGACTGGAGCTAGGTGGTAACTTCCTTTCTCTGATCCCTGCCTTCCATCGCTACGCCTTGACGAACTGATACAGTTTAGGTTAATCTATGTTCTTTTGTGAAGATTGACCTCATTTCCTACCATAGTTCTTTTCAACTATGCTCTGACTTTACACCATCTATCATGACTACAGGTGATTATACGCACTAAAATCAGCAAATATGCATGCAAATAAGCACTTAAAATGTACGAAATATGCACTTAGAAAGTGAAATATGCATTCATAGGTTTTGTTCATATTATCTTCAAAAAATTGTAGACCCACGAACGACTTTCTGAATATAAATGTCATGAACCACACGCAAAGTAATACATTATCATTAAACATAATACCTAATGATTAGTTATAACCGATATAATTAAGAAAAAAAGCACCTTAAATGAGACAATTTCATATACCTAACTTTTTGTTGCAATAGAACAAAGTTTTTATTACAACAAAAGTTATGGTATGTTCAACTGTTTTTCTAAGTGTTCAACTGCTTGGTTTTTTTGTTTGTTATACAAAACTGTTTTTATTCCAGAAAATATTCTTCCTACCTCTACAGACGTTGTTGATAGTATGTATAGTGTTTCTCTTTTATAGCTGTAACTTGTGACGGGATCACAACCATGTCACCGTTGATACAATCATAAACATTTACCAATACCTGAATGTACTCAACTCGTTCAAGAATAGAAAAAGTTACCTAGAGATCTCTTATGTTTATTTGGCCTAGCTAATTTATTTATGGCGACAAAGTTAGGTCTGAAACACAGTTCACTAAACTAAATGTCGCATGCTATTTTTGTGAGCACCTCCATATCAATTTCACCTTAGCGTTGGAGGAAATTGTAAAGAAATTTCAGTCAGGAGGGTGAAAGTCAAAGCTTTTCAAACTTTGCATTGGAGAGTGATAGAAAGCATGTCTGTTGCCTTGTGTAGAGGAAAGTAGTTAATTATTTTTCTGTTTGCTTATTTTCAGTGGAATGTCAATCTTTTGATCTCATTCCGAGCTTAGAAGTTTTTTAGGTTTGGGCAATTACTTGCTTTTCCATGTCTCGAGAGATTAATGCCTGTCTTTTTTAAAGCAAACGTGTTAAGTAAGCTTAAGCTAAAAGATTAAATACATTATACAAACGTTTTGCTTGAAATATGTAGTTTTAGGGGTAATTTGAGAGTTCATGCATCTACACTGCCGGAAAGAGAAAAAAGAACACCAAGAAGGAGACGTCTGATACCAACGAAATTTATACAGCATAATAACGGAATACAGAGGATAACGTGATCAAAACATTATGGCAAAAAACAGCTGTATTTTCCGGTAAACTGAAAAATAACATTTCCATGTAACATGGTTAGTACGAGGTTCAACCGCCATGAACTGCGTCACACTGTGCAAATCTGGCATGGAGTCTGTAGTACAGATGTTGGATGTAAGTTTTGGGTATTGAGTTCCAAGCATCCTCAACCTGGACGCGTAAATTGGGGATGGTCGTGGCTAGCCGTGGAGACCGGATAAGTCGTTGTCCCATAAAATCCCACACGTGCTCAATGGGGGACAAATCCGGTGAACGTGCATGCCATGGAAGTTGTCTCACACCCTGAAGTGCATGTTGCGGTGCAGGTGCTGTGTGTGGGCGTGCCTTATCTTGCTGGAAAACAGCACGATGGACCGACCTTACAAATGGCACAACAACGGGCTGAATTATGTTGTTGATGTAGGAGGTGCTTTTTAACGTACCCGGTACAAACTCTAGTTGTGTACGGGAGTGATAGCTGATCGCTCCCCACACCAGGAGACCAGGTGTAGGCCCTGTGTGTCGCTGGCGGATGCAAGAACGGTGGAGACGCTCCCCTGTGCGTCTCAAACACGCATACGGATATCGTAGTCTCCCAAGCAGAATCTGCTTTCATCGCTGAACACGAGAGATCGCCATTGAGTTCTCCAATGCAGACGTTGGCGACACCAATGCAGTCGTGCTTGACGGTGGGCTGGAGTCAGAGGTACACATGCCAGAGGCATACGTGCACGTAGTCCTGCATCCAGTAGAAGGTTTCGGATTGTTCGCACAGTCACCTCAGGTGCAACGGCAACTCGGATTTGCGTCGCAGTGGATGTCCTGCTGGACAACGCCGCTCTTCTTATGCGTCGATCGGTCCGCTCATCAGTCCGTCTGTGACTCCCGGTTCCACGTCTTCTCGTGTAGGAATGTTCCTCGGACCATCTACGCCACCATCGTACCACCACCGATACTTCCCGTCCAATTCGCTCCGCAATACCACCCGGCCTCACGGAGTCCGACAAGACGACCACGCTCAAAGTCCGATAACTGCTGAAATCGTACACGTCGTCCATGTCCAGGCATTGCAGCTTCTTCAGGATCTTCGAACGTGTCCGTACGCCGACGACTGATTACATTCATTTCGCCGTACTCCTTAAATACCACCGACGATAATTTGCATATTATACCGTACTGTGGCGTAAGCGCTCACCGGTTGGTCCCGATATTAACATCGCACCTACGTAAACTCGACCCCATTAACATATGTAAATTTCATGATCGTCCGCCAATTCCTTCTTGGTGTTCTTTTTTCACTTTCCGCCAGTGTATAAGCATTAACTTCAAAAATGGATAAAATACGGAGTTGTTTGTAAACCGTACTCTAATCATGCGAATATTGTTTAAATTTTATTTTAGTTCTTCATCTCCTAAATAATAGTAAAAAACCTAATTTATTTCATTTTGGTTATGAAATCAGAAATAGAACACCTGATAATTTGATTAAACTCAGATATAACTCAGTATCTTCTAAATTGTATTGAATACAGCAGTACATGAATAATTAACGTGGCATTGACAGTCCAATGCCATTTCTGATGGCTTTGTTTCGCAGGAGCGTGAATAATACGTGGTACGTCGCCTCTAATTTCGGAAGCTTGATCGCCTCTATTATTTTCGAAACCCTGAACACTTGTAAACTTCCTAGGATTTGCATATTAGGAAACTAAGCTGCAGAAACACGCTGATGCATTACCATCCCTCATTGCAAAACACATCGCATACGCCACCCGTTATGAAAGAGTTAAATTATGCAGCTCCTCCCTCTTCTACCACGTTCTGAAAATGAACCTACTGATAATGAGGCCGCGTTCCGGCCGCGGAAGGTTTACATCGCTGGCATTTCATCATCATGTCAGTATTTGTTGAAAGGGTGAATATGCAAAACCTACTCATTATTATCATATCAAATCCTCTAACTGAATGTCCGCTCTAATAACTCGCTTTTCACAGTTTAGCCCAAGTGTGAGAGTCTCATGAATGCAGATAACTCAAGTAAAAACAAGAATAATTCCCCACGAAAGGTACGCAGAACATATTCTTCTATTTACACTAGATCTTTTATGAGTAGAATTTTAAAATGTTTTTTTAATTACCAACATTCGGAGAATGCGGAAAAAAGAGGTAAAAACGGTTGTAAATAGGAAGATTGGAAGCAATTATTACAGAAATCTGTGTTACACTGTGGCTAAGTGTTGAGACATATAGGCTTCTAGATAAGCGTACGGTTTGAGCTTGAGTCCGTTTCCGGTATCATCAGTTCCGAATTAGAGACGGGTAACTCCTAATTACCCTCGATGCGCATGAGGGTTGTGAAATCCCCATACAAGTAAACAAGCTGTAACAATAAACCTGAAAATGACTCAGAATTATTGTGTTTAGTTTACACTGCAATTCAGTTCTCCCTTTGTAGTTCGTTTTCCTGACGCCATTTTGGAAATCGGTGTGCCGACCCTACACCAAATTAGAACACCTGGAACACCAAATTGGAACACCTGGTACACCAAATTGGAACACCTGGAACACCAAATCGGAACACCTGGAGCACCAAATGGGAACACCTGGAACACCAAATTGGAACACCTGGAACACCAATTTGGAACACCTCAATATCTAACTTCCGTGTCCCGACGTGAGAGCAGTTCTACAAAACTTTCTATTTTGGGCAGCACGACTGATTGTATGAACTCCCTGCGTATTAACTTTTGCGTATGACTGGCCAACGTGATACCAGAACATCTGTTGTCGACATGGTTGTATCACACAACATAAACAGATATTTTTGTGATTACTTGAAGAACGGGAATTATCCACCATGTGAACACTTCATTTGCGAATTTCTCTATTCTAAAAAACGTAACTGCCGCCGCCGCTGCTGCTGTCGCTGTTTTAAAATTTTCGCAACACTCTTGCTTTCCTAGCTCGCAGCGCAAAACGTACTGAACACAAAAATACGAAATTTACATCGTTTGTAGAGAATTGTTTGGAAAACACGCTGAAATAAACCGTTTTTCGATTATGGCGATACTTCAAGAGCTATTGTATTTCAAAGTTAAGGTAAGCAAAAAAGTGCTATCAGGTCGCGTTCCGGGCACACTAACAACAACAGAACTTTGTAGGCATGTAGTGCCACCTCGAATGTTTGCACCTCGTCGCCCTTTTTTTTTTTTTTTGAATCTCGATTAAGTTTACGCGAAGTTAAATTTCTAAATTTCACAAAATTCTCCATTTCGCGATGGGATCCATTAAAAAAAACGGATATATGGCAAACTATAAATCATAACGCTTTGCAATTTTTAGAGCATACACTTACAACTATCATCTCTTTCTTACAAAAACAAAATTTAAGAAAAAGTCATTTTCTGATTTTTAAGCATTTTTTAAAGACGCAAAGGAAAGGAACAAACGTCTCGTTTGTCTTCACGATAGCCACAGAGGAACGTTCTGGTCCCGTGACCTGCTTCCATGGTGACGCAGATAATTTGTTATGCATATGCTTTGTTGGTAAAGCTATCTCAGTTGTTTAAGGTGGACGTCAAGTAATTTTGCTTCCCATACTTCCAATGGAAAAACTTCTGTACACATTTTCTTCACAATTAATGCCTTCCCAAGGATGAAAATGTGAGCATCGATTAAAATAGTTTCATTTTATAACTTGGAATACTTAATATTTTCTAAAACATAACCATAAATATGAAATCCAACATTTGTTTTTCTACTGACGTCATCAAAGTACAGGTCGCGCCATCTTTTTTCTGGTTCCAACACCACCAAAGGAGAAGTTATTGATTTTTAATATAATTATGGTTATGTTTTAGAAATCATTAAGTATTCCAAGTTATAATATGAAGTTATTTTAATCGATGTTCAAATTGTCATCCTCGGGAACACACTAATTACGAAGGAAATGTGTACAAAAGTTTTTCCATTGGAAGTATAGGAAGCAAAATTACTTGACGTCCACCTTAACAGTTTAGCATAACGGTTTACGGAAATGCTTTTTGGACCGCTTTTGTTTTCCTTAGTGGTAACTTTAGTAAGTGCTATAAGTTCAAATGACAAAAGTCCGACCTTCCAAAAATTACCGACAGTTAAAAAACTCTGAAACTTCGGAATAACAAGCCTTATTTGCTTAGACATGCAATAAAAATTGAAATTTATATGAATTTTCCAGTTTTTATTTCATGTGATATACTTGGAGATCGAGCTGCAGGGCCCGAGAGCTACTCTGGAAACGAGCGTAGCGAGCCTAGAGGCGCAGCCTATAGTGGTATAAGAAAATATCAAACTACGTGATGTATCAATTTAATACAGCAGCAGGTGAAGCAATTGGCCAGGTTATTTGAAAGGTCTCCCTTGGTGGTGCAATAAAAAAGGCAATCTATGTCATTCTTGAATTTCTTTCATCTACCAAACTCGTAAAGAAGCTTCTTCTTCTTCTAACGATACGAATTTTAGCCGTTATTAAAAATACCAATGAGCAACAGAACCATAAACTAAGCATTTTGTTTCGTTCACTGATCTAGATCTCCTTTGTTCAACTCTTTTGGTGTACATCAAAATTGAAGTTATGTTTAATTTGAACAAAACAATATATAAAACTGTAAAGAGCAAACTCAAATACCCCGGTATTCTGCCTAAATAAAGGAAATAAACGCAGTGAAGTTCTGGCTTTTGAAGATCGCAAAGCAGAGCAAACATTGAAATTTATTATCATAGAAGTAGATTTTTCATATTTTCATTCATTTATTGTCTGTGCGTTTTATTTTCCAGTATTTTATTTAATCGCATAGGTTAATTTCCCAGCAAAAACAGTGTTGCTGGGTCAGCACTGGTAGCCAGCTGTGGCCCAGCACTATGTTGTCCCTGCCCAACCGTCAATAAAATGTCTCGGCGGCCAACACATGGGCCAGCAGCTGGCCAACAGTTGGCACCCCATCATTTGTTATATTCCAGAACAGGGCCATCAGTTGTCCATTACTGGCTGTGATTGCCATAAGCGGCCCTGCAAGCACGTGCCATAAATGATGGCTAGCCTAATGTGGTACGCTAATTTCCCGACAGTGGCAGCCGCCAATCACGTGACGTTACTGATGGCTTACCGAAACATGTCCGCCAATTCCTTAGTAGTAGCTATTAAAAAAAAGTACTTATAACCGCAGTGAGAGAATATACGATGTCAGGCAAAAGGAAAGAAAGTGTGTCTTTCGAGGGGAAGAAGCGTATACGAAGGTCGTATTCGTTAGAAATAAAGTTAGAAGTTCTGGATCGCTGTGAGAAAGGTTAGCGTATTGCTGACATTCAGCGTGGTTTGGGACTTAGTGAATCTACTGTGAGAACTATTCGTGACAATGCGGAATCAATTCGAAAAAGTGTTCAATCTTCAAACAACTTCAGTGTAACTAGAGTGACAAAATCTCACTCGGAGGCGATGGAAAGAATGGAGAAGATACTAAGGCATTGGATTTAGCATCATAACCAGCAGCACATGCCTCTTAGTGGAACAGCTATTCAAGCTAAAGCTGAAAGTTTGGATGCAGATCTGACGAAACAAGAGGACGATCCTGCACCTTTTTCGGCCAGTATAGGTTGGCTTGATCGTTTCAAGCATCGTTTTGGCATCCACAATATAAAACTGACGGGAGAGGCCGCTGCGGCAGATAAACTCTGAGCAGAGGAATTTGAACAAACATTTAAGCAAATTGTGACAGAGAAAGGTTACACACCGAAAGAGATTTTTAAACTGGATGAAACTGGTTTATTTTGTAAACGGCTGCCTAGCAGCACATTCATTTCTATTGAACAAAAAAAAGCACCTGGATTTAAGGCTGCCAAGGATTGAATGAGTGAGAACCTAACTCCATATTGTTCGTATAAAGTGGCTCCCGTTTTACGCGAATTTGGTATATACGGCGATTTCGCGGAATGTATTTATAGCGTATACCGAGATTTACCTATATGCGGTCACGTGTATCACCGCGTGATATGGGCAAATATTCAACATTGTTGCTCTTTAGTAATGGTCAGTACTATTGATCATCAAAGATCTTTCAGAGTTCGATAAAGGGCTTATGGTGGGTGTTGGTATGCTTGGAGCGGTGATTTTGAAAACAGCAGAGCTGACTGGTTTCTCAAAAGGTGAGATATCCCGGGTCATTAATCAGTCGAAAAATAACCCACATTGCTTGTCTAAGAGGCGTAACTGTGGCGCAACGGCAATCTGTCAGGAACAAGATTTCTGTCGTCAGAGAAGGCTTGTACGGAGAAATAGAACATCTTGTGTGCAGCAATTGATTGAAGCACTCAGAGAAAGGTATTCCCAACCAATATCTCAGAGAACTATTCGCCGGGAATTAAAGAGGATCGTTATTGGTCGTAACATGCCTGCACTGAAGCCATTGATTTCGACAAAGAACCGGAAAGTTTGACTACATTGGAGTCAGACACTCCATGACTTTACACTGGAAGATTGGAAAAACGTATTGAGGTCCGACGAGTCGCTATACATTTCGTTCTGTACCGACGGTAGGCAGAGAGTTTCTTGGGAATCCCGTGAAGCAATGGACGATAATTGCATTGTAAACACGACTCAAGTTTTCGGAGGTGATGTGGTGGTGTTAGACTTTCATTTGATAGGAAACTGGTCCTCTAATATTGGTGTAAAATCGGGTGTTCTCCAAGGATTATCGAAACATTGTTGCTGATCAAGTTCTTCCTGCAATGTAGAATTTTTATCCAGTACGTGACGGCTGTTTCATGGACCGCAATGTCCATCGCTCAAGATGTGGTCTGCAGTGGTTCGGTGAGCATGACAGCTACTTTCATCATCCTCCCTGGCCACCACAATGCCCCGATTTGAACCCCATTGAGAATGTATGGGACTTGTTTGAAAAACAGATACGGGAGCAGAGTCTTCCTCCGTCATATCTCAGCCAGTTAAATAATTGTCTGGTGAGCGCGTGGTATGCTGTAGACGTAGGTGCAACTTTGTGGAATCTACAGCATACGAAAAAGCATATATTTGGTATAATGGGTATTCAACCCGGTATTAAATAAAAGTTTCTATTTAAATTGCTGGAATGTGTAGTTGAAAGAAACAAGCTGAACTTTTAATTTTTCCGAATTCGAAACTACCAAAAATATTCACAAAATCTCAGAGTTTTTCTTTAATGTGCTCTTTTCTGCGATACCGGAAAAGAGGTAAATCATTACCTCTCATCTCCAATTTGCTAGGACTGGCGCGACCCACAATTTGGAAAGCACTGCAGCACGGATGCATTTTTCGTTTGTTCAGATTGATTAACAGGAAAGAAAGTGATGTGCTTTTGCCTACATGCGTAGTAAGAAATATTAAAATGCCAAGGTGTACACGAGCAAGCAGAAAATTAAGACCAAACCTTTAACGCTAGCGACGATCCTAAGACCTTGGTGAAAAAAACGAAATTTCGTTGCGGAAGTATTTACGATACTAGCCCATTGCGTGTTACAAGTAAGTAAAACATCTTCCCTGATTTTCATCATATAAAGGAAGTAATTTGTGTGAATGTTCTTGACAGAGTTACTTCTTTAACTTAGGCATCTTCGTTCATTTTCTTAATGTCCTCCATGGTCATGAATCCATTTTAAGTATGCGTGAAAATTACTACTTATTATGAGTTAATTGCTAAGAAAGAATTTTATGATACTTCTTATTTCCAGAAAAGCATTTAGAAAAGACGATTATATAAACTACCAGCCTCTAAATATGGCACAAATATTTTCGTTTTCAGTTTCTCCCTTTTTTTTATTTTGTTCACTGTTTGATAATCATATTCCGCGACTGCTAATTATGTTTTTCTTGTCTCGTGGGATACAGTGATTTTAGTGATAAACAGTGAAAACCTCATTCATCTAGTAAAAGCACACATATTCCTCGGACATAGCATTTCCAATCAATGTTCCTAAGTTTTTGCAGCTTTTACAAGATATTTCTGACAGCCCTTTAAAGAAACGATGAAGTGCAGTACGATCGCAGCTTCCATAAGCAGATTGCAGCTTCCATAAGCAGATTGCAGCTTCCATAAGCAGATCGTAGCTTCCTTGAAAGTGTAAATAGGTAAATACCCAAATCCTACCAACAAAGCACAACGAGAGAGATTAGAGATTTATGGAGCGGATTTTAGAAAGGAAGCGTATGACCCTAAGTCTTAAACAACCCTTAGAAGTAGGAATTTAGGAGATTTGGGCTACAGTGCCCGACAGGAACGTAACACGGAAGTATGGTAAAACGCGGGAGGAAGACGTCTTTATTTATAATCATGGGGCTAGTATCCAGGGTCTGACAGCTTAGCGTGTCCATCCGACGCACGGCGTATATTTAGCGGTCCGAGAGTTCGTACCTGCCTGGGATGGACCCCGAGACGTCTCTGTGGCAGTCACGAACGTTCAAAGGACAATGAAAAATGCCTTAACATCTTGTATACCTGGTTTACAAAACAGCATCATAACAAGATATTTCTACAAAGTTGCCCTAGAAGGGCAAAAATCCGACATAATCGTTGCTGACTGATGATTCTTTTGCAGCATCAATTTCTCCTTTGATTCAGATTTACTCATAAAGAACTTTTCTCTCGTCAGACGAATTTCACGACTTAAAAGAGAGAGCCCATGATCAGCCAGCAAGATCAGAGAAAGACGCATTTAAAAGAACGAATCGAGGAATCCTGTACAGCTGTGCAACAAGCTCTTTGCTGTACGGAGATGAGAAAGGAAAGGCTGCTCACAACATAAGAGCGCAAGTCCACAGAACGGAAATTTGGTTATGACTCTTACCAAGGTATTAAAAATCGTGGAAAAAGCGAAAGGCAAATGCGCGAACTCCCCACTTTGATTATGACCTGCAGTAAAAACGTAAGTCAGCTTACGATAGATCTATGTATAAGTTTCCAGAATTTAATGGTTGAATAGAGGTCACACTTACACAAGCATGTCGCATTTTATAATGTCCGTGAGCTTTAATCTTGTGCAATCTATCCTGCAGCTAGCGAGTGCCTTCGTTAAAGAACAACACCGGTGTCGATGTGACGAAATCTACAGTGGATACTTTTCCTATTAAGGATTTAACGACCACCGTGAGCAACTCAATGGCTATAAGCAATCGCCCTTCCCTAATTTAGGGAAAGGAGAGAACCACTGCCGTAAGATAAGCACTGGATTCGAATCCTTATCCGGGATTCGAACCCAGTCCCGTCTTGGACAAATGATCAGATGCCAGTGCTTATATCACTAAGCCACCGAAGCAGGCTGTGCATTTCGGAGAACCTAACGCTTAGTGAACCTCTGGCCAGACAAGTGGCGTTTCATCGAGCGAAAGAAGTGGAATTCTGACGGCCTAAGAAAGGGGAGTAAACCGTATCAGAGAAAAGCTCTCACCCCAACTTCATAACGGTCCACT
Source organism: Macrothele yani (assembly GCA_039090855.1). Classification (NCBI taxonomy): domain Eukaryota; kingdom Metazoa; phylum Arthropoda; class Arachnida; order Araneae; family Macrothelidae; genus Macrothele; species Macrothele yani. The sequence goes on along the minus strand of CM076998.1, from coordinate 84,692,166 downwards.
GGGTCGCTTCATCGATATGGGAGTCGTACGTTATCATGCAACAGAATGACCTTCCCACTCCCAAGTAAAAAAAATGGAAGTTTCTTTTGTATTTCATCGTTCAAATGTAATAGTTGACGACTCTAGCGTTCCGAAGTCATTTTTAGATCTGGTGGCATGAACTCTACACCTTGAATGTCCCACCAGCTACAGAGACGAACTTTCTTACCGTGGAAGTTGGGCTTCGTGGTTAATGTTGTAGACTGGTCGGGGTCTACCTATGGCCTTTTGCATTGCAGGTTGCCACAGTGAACCCATTTTTCATCACCCACAATGATTTTTCTCATAGTGGTTGGATGTCTTCTGAGTAAGCAATCATTGCATAGCATTGCCGCACTTCTGAGATTTCCAAAATCAACTGTCGCTTGTTTTTTTTTCATTACATGAAAGCTGATGATGCCAATACAGTGAACACGCACTCTTGGAGGCAGCACAAACTCAGCCATTGTGTCAAGCGGAGCAAAGCTTATCCTGGAAAGGGAAAAGGGCACTCTCGTCCTCCGCAGCAAACTTGGCCGTAGACTTCTCATAATCCTCTGGAAATGCCGTTTGCACTACAACAGTTATTATGCTAAGTCAGCTGCACACAAACCCTGTATTATTCCAGCAATTGTCGGCGACGACTGCAGTGGTTCCTCGTTTGCTGTTCGTGCACAACAGAAGAGTTAAATAGGGCCATCTGGAGTGACGTATCCCGCTCCTTACTCTTTCATTCCAAGGGACATGTTTGGATGTGGCGTTTGGTTGGGGAAACGCTGTCAGGCTGACTCCATACTTGACTGCTTCTACAGTCCTGTATTGAGGTGGATCTGTGGGGATGTGGGGCTGTTTGTGTTAGGAGGAACTCGGTCCTTTGGTTGTGGTGTCATCCAGCCTAGGGTACGAAGACATTCTGAACAATTCCGAACTACCTACGCTGAAGCAGTGCCTCGGCGCAGATCCCTGCCTTCTACAGCAAGACTGACCGTTTTGCCACACTGCAAAGCCTAACTGGGTATAGATTGAGGGAAAGGTCTTCCAAGTGTTGGATTGAGTGCTAAAAGTCCTGATCTTAATCCAATAGAACATCTGTGGGACGAGCGGAAACTCCCAATCCGGTTTTGGCGGATAAGATTTTTCTCTGCGGTAGCTGGGAAAGAAGTTTCGCAGGAGAAATAGAGGAGCATTCTGGTAAAGACCTAACAACCCCTTGAGCAAAGTCGTGTCAGAGTACTTTTATCTACATAGTGTATTTGTTGAATGAGCAAGCATATATGATGTTATTTTATTTATTTCTTACCAAAAATTATTTTTATAATTCCCTGTTAGACACACACACACACACACACACACACACACACTCTCTCTCTCTCTCTCTCTCTCTCTCTCTCTCTCCACCGTTTTATAAAATAACGCTCTCTGGCTTTCTCTGGTCCACCCCATTGGCGCAGTGGTCTAAGCGGTGGCTCCTGATCTTCTTCTGAAATGGGTTCGAATCTCGGTGAGGCATGGATACAGTGTTTGTCCTACGACACTCACTCTTTCCCTTCCCTGGAAGCAGTATCCCTAAATGAGGGATGGGAAGTTACTGATAGCCAAGCGAGTCACTTACAGTGGTTGTTAAACTCCCAATAGAAACAAAAACTGTGGCATCAGTGATACTACATAACTGATACTAAATTTGGATTAGCATACCTTTTGTGTTCAACTTTCCAACATAGTTAATTTTATACGAAAAACTGATCTCCAGCATTATATTGTGAGGTTCCTTCTCAGTGGTATGGCGTAAGATTAACTGCAACTGTTTGGCTCCAGTATAATATTTATATCTCGAAGTCTAGGAGTATTTTACTCTACGTTATTTCGCATTCCATGCGCAACATGTGAGTAACCTCATTTCATTTCTTTGTGATATCCAGGAATATACTCACTTATTTGCAATTTTTCCCACAGTTAAGTGGATCTCCGGAAAGAGAAAAAGCATCTTCACTACATGATAACATTCCCAACAGAATTGTTAGCTTGACTTCCAGAATGAGGTTTGCAATGGCATTTTTCCAAGATTAGTGAAAAGCCCCATACCAGCTTAACTTGATGAAATTACTTCTGTGATTGACTTTTTCATTCCGGGCTCGTTTTCTCCTTAAATGGAGAAGCAAAAGTGTAAGGAGGAGAATTGTCTTCCTGCCCTTAACTCCCAAAATTGAGCTGAATATTTTCCTCCCTTTGTTTCTTCTCGAGAGTATCGAAGAAAGAGAGAGCTTTCAAAGGGACTGTCATGAGCTAATGTGGGTCCCGTCTCTTAGGGACGCTTCGAACAGAGAAAATCTCTCAGGCGAAGCTAAAAGGAGAAAACGGAGAAGTACACCTAGAGAGAAGGATCGTGTCACATTCCCCCCCTTGTCCTTCCGTCGTCACTTTGCTATCTGTTGTCTTCCTGAGGGGAAGTAACCGAGATATTTATTTTTCTACGCTCTTCTAACCCTACTTTTGGTAATCACTCCAAAGATTTTAAAATCCAATCCCTGCTTGGTGACAACCCGAAAGAAAAGGATGGAAAAATGTTTTTTTGTTTCGAGCTTCACAACATTTTTCGCACTTCGAGAAATACCAAAGCGCCAGCTTTTTCGAGAATGAAAATAAACAAAGGATTTATCAAAAACAATGACGACATCAGTATTACGGGCTGCAGTTCCATTCGATATCTTCTTTTTGATTCTTTTCTTGAAAAAAGTTGCCATTTTAAATGTTAGAAATCGTATTTATTAACAAATGTGTATCTCATCACTTGCCCTTAAAATCGTTGGACTGTATAGCTCAAAGTATTTATTTAATTCCAAAAACGTAAGCATTAATGTAGTTCTAAGAAAAGAAGTGAGCTAGCGGTGAATGGATTTGGTAAAAACAACCCTGAAAGAAGCCTTCAAAATTTTTGAAAACTTTTTAAAATTTGTCACGCTGCTTTCATCATTTAGCACGTTTAATTAAATTTGTATTGTATTATTATTTATTTCTATTAAAATTGCTTAATTTAGGCGATTGTTTCGTGGCAATCACATCCTAGGAATATCAGTTTTTTTCTTTTAATTCATGAAACGCTAGAAAAAAGTGCCTTAACGGTGAACGTCATTCTAAACGATTTCAAGTATTCAGTATGAATAATATGAATTAGGTGCATTGAATATGTGTGTGATTTATAGGCCGCTCTTCCTAGGTTTTGGAGTGGCAGTAAAGGTATATTTTGTGTTGTATTTGTTTTCGGGGTTTAACGATTACCGTGAGCAACTAGAGCCATAGGCAGTCGCCCGTCTATGATTTGGGGCCCTAGTTCCTGGAAAGGGAGAGGGGTCAACCCCGAAAGGGTGGACGTCCCGGCCATGCTTCATCCTAGGCTCGGGTTTGGGACCAGCTCCAAAGATAAGACAGAAGCCAGCGCTTCTAACCACCAGTTCATCGGTGTTACCCGTGAAGAACCTGCGGATGGGCCAAGGAGATTACTTTTATAGATGCCCGTAGTAATTTTCGTAGAAATTACAGAAATTGCTATTACAGTCATAAAATGCTTGTGATGCTTGCTTAATTTTACTCTGCTGATTTCCCTCCAATCGGTGAAGTTTCAACATATGGAGAAGTCGGCTTCTATAAAGTCATTTTGATAACAGATAAACGAATTATCACTATTCTATTTACTCTGGAACTTTTGTGATTTAAGGAACATCCTGCTGTGTGAACCGACTGTTTATCCACATGCTGTAATACGAACATTTGTTTAATATACGAATGTGCCTACATATAAAACTATTCGATCTCTATTTTTGCCTGCATGGTCATCTAAATAAAATTGTTTTCGGTGCTTCTCTTAGCATATAACCACAAAGAGTGCCTTAGCGTGGCTAAGCCGAGAAAAAAGCGCCCGCCAAGCCGTGCTTAGGCCCTACTACATCGCCGCAGGGGCGACAGAAAGTAAAGTTGGTTGACCGGGCCCGAAATTTTGAATCGTGGTGCACCGGCTCCGTTCCCGCTTCCAGGATCAAACAGAAGAAAAACAATGTCTATGGAGCTTTGTTAGGGATTAGGACCACCATAGAGCAACTTTCTAAGGTACATCACAACAATCGTACATATGCCAAACAAACAAAAAAAAAAAAAAAAATCTTGGCTGAAATTATTGACCGGGCCCGGGTCCTTGCAGCCCGGGCGGTTCCGCCGCCACTGCATCACTGAACGTTAGCAATCATTTTACCTATTTCATACAATGGATTTCCATTGCAATTGTTTCGTTGGATGCTTAAAATATGATACTGCTCCGGACATATACCGTTTGTAACACTTTGGTTTTTCAAGCGTTTTAAAGAATAGTTCACTTAATGACGAATAGCGATTTGATTTCATGAAATTTAAGCATTGCACTTCTGCAATTTATGGGCAACATTTCTAAAATGGTAAACAGTAACGGAGGGGTAAATGCTCGTAACATTTTGTTCGCATGAGCTTTTATCATTTTAATTTTTAATTCGCACAATTCCAGCCAAATCTAAAGACACTTACATTACAAATTTTGAAAATGACAATCCGATTTTTGGAATAAATGTGACAAGGATGGTAAGTCAGATAATATCCGAAAACTTGAAAATGTTCATCGTCCTGGAGCGAGACTCGAACCCGCGTCTCCCAGATAGCCCCCGGGTATGCTAACCGCTACACCACGACCAAGTTTCAAGTTTCCGAGTAATTTGAATATAAACATCACAGGATTCGCTAGTCAAAGCAACCGTCATTCATGTTTTGCGAATCTGGAGGTTAAGAATCCTATCCCGTGATTGCCCAAAGTAGCAGATAAATCATTAAAGAATTTGTATTATATGGTGTAATCCCGTATTTCTTTCATGACACTTACATTGTTCACCAAAGAGCCAAAACATTATGATCACCTGCCTAATATGATGTTGGTCCTCCACGTTCTAATAAAACAGCTCTTGCCCAACGAATCGCAGACGCTAGATGATTTTTAAAGAGGTCTTGCGGTATCTGGTACCAATACGTTACCATCAGATCTTTTAACTCACGTTAGTTACTTGTTGTGAGTTGCCGCAGATCGGATATTTTGTTCCAACACAAACCACAGATGTTAGATTGGATGGATGTTTCGGGAATTTTTAGCACGTATTTTGTAAAAAATTATCTTGCTTATGTTATCGGTTTGTCCGTCCATCCGTCTTTAGACACGATATATCTGCAACTAATAGTCCGATTTTAAAAATTATTTTTGCATTAAGAAGCTTGAAATGTGCGAATGACGATCTTTTATTTCGTTTTTCTTTTTTTTTACAAGGCACAATTTTGCCGCTAGAAGGCGTAAATGCAGGTGATATCGAATTCAAAACACATTTTATTCCATATATTTGCTTCTAAACATCCAATTCAAAAAATTATTTCTCCTTTCAGTTATATTTATGTCGAAGACTATTTTACATATAGTCACTTTTTCAAGTTACGCATAGATTTTCCGCCAGCGGGCGTAAAAGTAAATTGCGTTTCCCCTGATTAAAGCTCCGATTTGGAAAAAGTTTCTGCAGTGGATACACCTCCTGATGGGAAATACTTTCCACATAAATTTGAATGTTTGCTATAAAACGGTTTGGCCATCAGGGAGCGTAAGTGTTGATTTCTATTTCTGATGTATTTGCAGCGAAATCTGTGTTTCTGAAATGTCGATGGGAAACATTCTTCGGTGAACCAATACGACTCACGTCGACAAACCTTTTCGGGATATTATCTTCTTAAAATAATGCATGGTTTCTCCGCCAGGGGGCGTACATGTATATCTTATTTTTGTCAATATATCTGCTTCTAATTGCCCGATTTGAAAATTGTCTTCTTTGTTGGATAGAGCTTCCAGTGCGACATGTTTTTTTATATAATTTCAAAATTTTCAAGTAATGCATTGACTTTTAGCTAGAGTGAGTATAGGTAAATTACGCTTTGTCATGTATCTCTGCCTCCGAAGCTCCGATTTGAAAATTTCTTCCTGCACCGGATACACACTCCTGGTGGGAAATGTTTTGATTGTAATTTTTGTTTTTTTGTAAAATATAGTTTGGCCACCAGGGGGCATAAGCGTTACTTTTGGCTTCGTAGATACTTGCAACAAAACCTTAGTTTCTAAATGCTTGATTGAAAAAAAATCTTTCGTGAGCCGATACCGCTTATATCAATAAACATTTCAGAATATTTTCTTATTAAAATAATGCATGGTTTCTCCTCCAGGGGGTGTAGACGTATATCTTATTTCTGTCAAAATCTCTGCTTCTAAAAGTTGGATTTGAAAACATTCTTCTTTGTTAGATAGAGTTTCCGGTGTAAAATGTTTCTTATATAATTTCAAAGGACAAAAAGCAATATAAAAAAAGTGCATGAATCGAGGTACGATAAGAGTTGAAAAAGAGCTATGTTCAGAGTAAGGGCTATAATTACTGATAGAGAGCTGTATTCAGAATAACAGCGATGTTTACGATACTATGATCCAAAACAAAGAGCTGATGTACTGACAGATATGCTATGAGATTGTTTTTGTGTTTTAATATTTCATGAATGAGAGAGATAATTGTCAAACTTATCTAGTAGTAGCTTGAAGTGTGCTGCTCGTTTCTGTTACAATCGAAGCATTGATGTGACAATTAATTCTCTAGTTGAAAGATATAATAAAATGGACTTTGGATTTGTAACTGCCTGATAATTTATCTAGCTATTTTTTTTTTTTTTTTTTGGAAAGTGTCTTGTTAGAGATTTCTATATTTAATTAATGCCACCAAAAACAAGCAACGAACGATTTGATAAGGGTTCAGCAAATGCTGCCCACAAAGGAAAGTTAAGATGAAGTTAAACTTTACACTGTTAAAAATTTTGTAGCAGGTTGCAGCGAAAAGTGGTCCTGCACCAATTTTGGGGCAAAAGTAAATTATTGTGCGATGCATGAAAAATATACAGGGTTACAAGGAAAGTTCGTGATCAGGCCAATATCTCATGAACTATTTAAGTTAGCGATTTACTTCTTGAGCAGTTGTATAGGAAACCCCCCTATGGCGAACACCATGACACCATGAGGGATCCCGTCGCCCAAGTTTGGAGGGGTTGAGGGGCTATTTCTTCCCCTTTGCAGATAGGGCAAAAAAGTCAGTTACAAACTTGTTCAGCTAGGCAAAAATAGTATACATATATGTTTTTGCCGCATAACAAGAGATAGAAGGGGTCCCCCAAAATGCGAGAAAAAAAAAACGGAAAGCTACCTGAGTCGCTGTGTCTGAATCATATTCGCATGGATTTCAAATGTGCTTTCTGCTTCCTCGTGCGAATACAAAAATGATGTACGGGGTCTGTATGCCAACACTTCGTGAACCGGTGATGGGAAGTCAAAAACTTTGCCACGTACGCAAGTCAATTGGATGTGCATACAGTTTTCCTATTGGATGAGTGTTTCGCTACTTTATGTAATTTCTCCTTCTCTCAGTGTGTTGATATTGAATATGTCAAGGAACTGCGTTTTATTTCAGAACAAGAACTGTTGATAAGGTTTGTAGGAAAACTTTTCCTTTGCGCTTTCATTTACTTAGAACTTACCAGTTTAGATAAGTTCTAAGTAATAAGTTCTTGTCTAAATACTCAGTCGTTGCTTCCGGATGTTGGGATTTTCTTCGGGACACTTTTCCGGTCCCGTTCCATCTTTTGTTATGGGACAAGAACATTTTTGTACTACGTATTTTTCCCTCGCTGAACAAGTTTGTAATTGACTTTTTTTCCCTATCTGCGAAGGGGGCGAGATAGACCCCTGACCCCTCCAAAAGGGGTGAAGGGATCCTTCGTGGTGTTATTGTGTGCGCCATGTGGGGTTTTCTATACAACTGCACAAGAAGTAAATCTCTAACTGCTATAATTCGTGAGATATTGGCCTGATTAAGGACTTTCCTTGTAACCCTGTACGTATAAGCATGATGCAATGCGTACAACTTCGCAACATTTAGGTTGAATACTACAACCATGGTGAATAATTGCATCATGTTTTTATGTATTTCATGCATCACAGAATGGTTTACCTTTGCGCTAAATGTGGTGCAGCACCATTTTTTGGTGCACCCTACTACACAATGTTTAACAATATAGACCAATAAGTCTGCATACATTTAAATCCAATCACTCTATAGCAGAATCTTTGCTGAGGCAGACATTTGTGAATATAAATAGTCTTTTGAACTCTGGAAGGTTTTGGTTCCTCAAAACCTTCCAGAGTTCAAAAGACTATTTATATTCACTTTCTTGGATTATCTTCAAAAGCGCGGGCGTTTCTGTCTTTGTCTTCTCCACTCCTCTCTCTCTGTTCATGAAACATCAACTTATTGGAAAACAATTTTTTTAGTCTTTTATTCTGCTTCTGAAATTCCGATTTCTTGCTTGACTAGTGGCTCCATCTCTCTCATCGTATAATTTTAAGATATTACATAACCAATTTCAACATTGGTTAATAAACTAAGAGTATTTTGCTTAATCAGTCGCTTCTACTAATTAAAGAGCAACAAGTTGTTGAAATGAGAGGCAAGCTTCACTTTATTAAACGCTTTGGCGGGAAATTCATTCCATAACACATATCTCTAGCTAACACATATCTCTAGCAACAGTTAGCGGCAGCATTGTGTACTGAATGGAAGCGCATACCTATCGCTGTGTTCCAAAACCTTGTCGAAAGCATGTCCCGAAAAATGTATGTCAATAAATGCTATATTGTGTTTCTCTTCTAGGTGTCCGGGGACTTTTGTTAATATAGTGTATATCCGTACCTAGGGTGACATATGCCTATGGATTAGTTCTAATCTATACATGCTATCTTTTTCTGTCCTTCGAACACTGATATCAGTAAATTATTTTTAATAAAATAACTACATGTTGCATAGCGAGTTTTACTCCCTATCTGCCTCTGGAAAATTGCGATAGATAATTAAATGACTCTTATACGCTTTCTGCGTGATGTAGTGTTACAATGTTTATAAGTTTCCTCTTCTTTAACCGTCTCCCTCGCTCTCTATGAAATAATAAGTTAATGAGTGCGATCTGCTCTCCTTTTCTAGATGAAATACAGTATCATACGCGAAGAACATAACGAATACGTTTCTCTCTCTCTTTATGAAATTCCATCATACCCAGGAAGCGTTGAATATCATGAACATCAGGAATTGGTAAAAACAGTTGATAGCAGAGCGCAATGACCGGAATGAAGCCTTGCGTGCTTGACCGCAATTTAGTTAAATCGTATTCATCTGATTTTGTACATGATATCATGAATTTCTGTTAACAAGTAAAGATGGAAATGAAATTATACTGAAACAGTAAAGCTACGGCTCTGTTAAAACGGAGGTGATTGCAAATAATTATATATGAAACAAATCTGTAATGGACTAAAAGCTGTAGATGTTTCAATTAAACGCTTTTATATCATCTATTTATTCCTCTGCCTATACATGTCGCTCTGAAGTCAAGAGGTACCTAGCTTATCCGATCAACAAGCAGAAATCGAACTCTAAGGTTCGTTTTACCGCAAGGTAATTTTTTTCACTTGTGTTCCTGCCTGTCAGTCCCTTTTTTTGCGATTCTAATATATATGCTGTAGAACTGGGACTGCGTTAGATATTGTTTGCCTTGAGTGGAAAGAAACAAACATGGCCAACATCTTTTTATCAAACTAACTAACTGCCTGTCAGTCCTTTCGTTCATCTGCCAGCAAGTGGATAGACAAGCATGTGCGTCGAACTAGAGAAATTATTTTCACACCCAACGGTTTACATTTCTTTTTTCTACTTTTCTGTGTGCCCTACGTCCGGCTGTTTTTTTGTCTCTACAAATGTAAGCATAAGTAAAAAAATCTCCCTTATAAACACGTCCTTTTAAAAAAAATACGTGCTTCCGTTACCATAATGATGGTTGATCTATCAGTTTGTGGACAACGTGTCCTTGAAACTATTAATCTGATTTAAAAAATTATTTGCGCCATCCAAAGCCTCAATTGTGAGAACGAGATTTCATATATTATGGTCTTTCTTTGATGCACAACATAGCCGCTAGTTGCGCAAATTCAAATGCTGTTAACTTCAAATATATTTTACTCTATGCAACTTCTTCAAAAAAAAAAAAGATTAAAAACTTAGTTAGTTTCTTTTAACCTACCACGGAGGCTCTTTTACGTACAATTTCTATTAGAAATAATGCATAGGGCCACCAGTAGGGGGCGCAAATATATAGTGTAGTTCTCCAAAATCCCTGGTTCTCAAAATCGGATTTTAAAAAATTATTTTTTGCATTAGATAGAGGTCGCAAAATTCTTTACCACTACGGGGAGTAGGTGCATATTTTTTGTTTTTAAAACCTTTAGAAACGGATCTTCGCACCTAAAAATTTAACTAAAGAAAAATTATTTTTCAGTCTGACTCCAGTCACCACAGAAAACAATTATGTGTCATTTTATTTCTCAAAATAATGTTTAATTTTTCCACTAGGGCGGGTTTACGTATATCTCTGTAATGATGATATCACCGCATCTATAAGTCCTATTGGGAAAATTCACTACTGATAACAATTGTGGAGAGAAGTGCTTTTCATATATTTGCCAATTTTTGTTCCGTACAATTTTGCTATTAGGGGAGTAAGTATTCACATTTATTTGTACTATTCTCAGTACCATATCTCCGTTTTTTAAAACCCCGATATGAAAAATCCGCTTTCCCTTGGATATCTTCCGTTATTAAAAAGGTTTTGTGCACAATTTGTAACTTTTACGTAGCCCACAATTCAGCCACTAGCGGTGGAAATGGTTAAATTGCGCATTTTAAATTATGCGCAGATTTTCTGTAGTAGACGAAAACGCAATTTCTTTTTTGCTCAATTTTTTCTTCTAGGAATGTGCTTTGAAATATTTTCTTATGTGGAGAAAATTTCAAAAGATGACCTTATTACACCCGAGAATTCGGTGTCATCTTTCTTGTTTATTTTGAACAAGACAGAGAAAACCATATCCAGGATTTCCACATTTTTCAGCTTTTCCTCGGCGAGTACTTTTCTCCGAAAAGAAAATTTATGATTCTTTTTCAAAATATCTCTTTTCTGCTGACATACGGGGAATTTCTGCATCTGTTATGCACGGCTAAGACTATAATAGTGATTTTATTAAGAATAAAATCTACTTGTGTTATGTAGGGCCAAAATTCTTAGGAATTGAATCAGTTAAAAGAACATGATCTCTTTCTCTCTCTCTCTATATATATCTTTCCTTCTCTTTTTTTCCCTCGCTTCTTCTCCCTCTCTTTGAATCGGTCCTTCCTCTTTCCTCTCTCTCTCTCTCTCTCTCTCTCTCTTTATCTACCTCCCTGTTTCTGAGGATTAAAATAGTCTGTCCCATAGCAACCACTAACAATGACAACTGGCGCTTAATTTAAAACAAGGAGCTATCTGCGGAGTGCAATAGCTCTCACTATCTCTCCATCTCTCTCGCTATCCGTCTCTTACCCATATCTCTCTCCCTCTCTCTGAGGATAAAAAGGCTTTATCCCATAGAATCCACTACAGACAACAACAGGAGTTTAATTAATAAAGAGGAACTGTACACCAACTATACATAAAATAGTAAAACTGCGTTACTAATTCGATTTATTGGCGCAAAAATATAAATAAATGTTTCCAAGTTTCGCTGCACATCAACCAAATAGATTTATCAAGGATGGTAGACAGAAAAATGCAAAAGGGTAATGGGGTCTCATAGTCTGTGCAATTTTATATACAGCCCCACCACTTGGCTTCTAACGGCATGATGTCCTTTCCCCTCAGGTTTACCATCCTTGATAGGGATAAAAATTTATCCTTTTTATTCTCGAACCATGATCCTTTTGCTGATGTCTTAAATTTGAAGAGCTTCAGATCACGCCTAATATCCTGCATGCAGTTACAAATTCGAGGTGGGAGTGTTCCTTCTCCATCCAGTTTGAATCTAAACTCCCTGAAAAGTTTCAAGGCGTTCCATGTTACTCACAGAACGCAAAACAAAAATAAAAAAACTAATTGATGACGAGAAACTGTACACCAACTATACATGCAATAATAAAAAATCAGTTTTCCATCCTCTTATCTTGAAAACCCCATCTGCTTGATGTGCGAAAGTTTGGAAACATTTATTTCAAATTCTACACCAACAAAGCGGATTGCTAATGTAGTTTTACTACTTTAAAAACGTTTTTAAATGCAATCTTAATAATAAATGTAGCTATGTTCATCAATAGCTTACATATAAAACAGTATCTGAATACCATTTGTCTTTTTTTCTTATGTCAACACATTTACTATCATAGATAAAGTAACATCATTTCTGTTAAAATGAGCACTCATTTGATCTTAGCAGTCAGCGACATATGTCTGGTTATGGAAAAATCACGCGCTACGCACGAAACGATGTGACATAAAGGATTTATGGTTATAAAGGTGTTGTCGGAACCAGAAAGATAAATTGCTACGTTCTTCTCAAATCTGAGAAAGCTTTTCTCAATCAGTCCAAAAGTATTACTTTTTCGCTTTTACGGAATTACATTGAGTGGAAATTCACCTGAGAACAGGAGAGATTCATTAATATCAAAGTTTCATTGTCGAGGGAGGATATATGCTTTATTAATATCAATTGAAGGAAGACGTAGCGGCGGGATCAAGAAAGTTTTCGCTGGAGAATATTTGCCTCAGGGTGTATATATAAGTCACTCGACATCTGTGATCCTCCCGTCAGCGAACAAAGGCGCCGAATCCCCGTCTCGCAATCCTCCAGAACAAAGACCTTAAAAGGAGACAAGGATCCCAGATTCTGGATGAAACAGAGGACTCACTCTACGATCTCAAGCAGCACTTTAATTGACCCGCTCGCAGCGGGGTTTCCACTCGAAGGCATCTTCCGTTGCTAGGCAACGTGGATTAGCACATATTGAAGAGACGAAGTCCCCCCCCCCCTCTTTTTTTTTTCAGGCGACCTTGAAATACTGACAGATCAGACACCCGACCCGCATCAACGTATTTTAAGTCTGACTTCGATTTCTTCTATTTAAACTTATGGGTGGGCGAATTATTGCCCTTCGGCGAAACTTGAGGATGCGCTGAAACCATGGTGGCTTTAAAAGAGGTGACTAAGACGAAAGTATTACAGACCTTTCTTTCTTTTCGGTGTCTGTTTAACTTCTGTTAAAAGGAAGTTTGCTACTTCTACAGTGAAACTTGAAATCTATTGTATTTGTGGAAATAAATTTTCTATAATACACGGCTTGTGATATTTAGAAGTAACTTGAGCTGTCAAAGTATTATTAAAAACTTAAGTAATAAATAAATCAATAGGATTAGTTTCAGGGGAATATAAAGAAATTTCTTCGGGGGACGACGAAAAATTGAAGTTTTTAAAATTCATCAGAACAAAATAAAAGTAAATGAAAACAGAAGAAAAAATTAAAGCTTTTTATTCTAATGTAAGTTGATGCATTTTTATTAAATTAAAGCATTTCTTATAATGCAAGTCACATTTCAGCCGAAAAACATAAGGAATAAAAAACTGGGGGGGGTACGGCCCTTCGTCCCCACCCTCTACTAAATACGCCCCTGGTTTGTATGCTATGGCTATGGAAACGTTATTTAAGGATGCAGCTGTAGCATTTAAAATAATAACGCATATTTTCAAATACAAGTCCCCAATATAATAAGAATCACTGTTCCGACAGAAAATTGGATAATTTAAATAAACAGAGGAGCCATGCCTGTTAAAAATCATCAAGTGATGCATAACTTATCATATTAAGATGTTAGATGCTGTGGACAGATAGCATTGCTGGTACATAGTTCATCTTCCTTGCATAGACGATATTAGACCAGGTCGTTAGGGTATGTCTGTATAATTGAACTACACTCAAAAATTAAAGTCCTTAATAACGTGAAGAACAGAAGTTTGCGTAACGTTAGTTACTCACAGTGTGAACATTGTACCCACGTAAAACTTGCATTTCATCGAGAGATGAATTACATGGAAACGTTTTTATAGAAGGTAAATATAGACATCAGGTACTACTAACTTTACCTCATCAACCTGCAATTCTTCAGCTCTTGTAAAAACTTTGTATTTTGACTTTGTTTTGTGTACGCCCATCTTTACTACCACTTTTTTATACTTCTTAGCGACATCCTTAATCAGACTCCACAACTCGTAAGAGGTACTTGCAAAAGTGATAATACCATCGTAAAACATAAGTCAGACTGATATGAGAGTAATTATCAAATGATCAAGTATAATGTAACCCTTTTACGTTATGCGAGATTTGTTGTTATGCTAAGTTCCAAATGTCCGGCTGAAGAAATGTTGAACTAAGCGTAAATGTGATGCACAAGTTGCACCGGATTTCTCACTTTAAATTAAGGCTTTTAGGGCCAGACGAAGCATATACAGAAAGCAGGATCACTTACGCAAACTTTCTTTTATTGGTCCAGCTCGGCATATTTCGATCAAGCAACTTTAGACGAAATCACATTCCGTTGTCTATTTACGAAATCAAAAACATATCACAGCGAGTTTCACCCACACACTACACACACAGCTGCTGTTTGGTATTATTATATATATCTCGTCTTGTTCTTATCACTACAAGCATACGTCACTCTCACAGACCTCAAGTGTTGCCAACCGCATTCATGTGAGAGAGAAGATATCACGTTAAGATTGAAAGGTTCTAAAGAGAACAAACTCAAATTTACATAGAAATAGGAACTAAAATGAAAGTTAAATTGGAGTATTACACAGTAGTATTACAGAGTAGGTCACACAAGTTATATGTAAATGTTATATATGGTTACATATAATTCCACCGAATTGCATAAAACATCTATCAGTACACTGGGAATTGCACATAATAAATTCATTATACTATATAGTAAGATATTTCATAAAAATACTTGCTGCGTGCAATTCAAATAACACTTCAAACCAGTTCTTTTGTAGTTTGTGGTACACAGAAAAAGCGAGACAGAATCTATAACCTTGACATGGTCACGTCGGTTTGATGACAGACGTCCTCGCCTCTCATTAGCTCATTCATAAACTTAATTTTAGGTAAAAATGTTATTATTAAATTTCAAATAAATAGGCTTTTCCCACTTGTAATCCTTTCAGTTTTGCTGGATTGAAATCTGAGACATGAGACATGCCGTTGCTGACTAGATATATATCTAATGTGTTCACTAAACATTTCAAATAAATGGGCTTTTTCCACTTGTACTCCTCTCAGTTTTTCTGGATTATAATCTGAGACATGAGACATGCTGTTGCTGATTAGATACATATCTAATATATTCACTAAACATTTCAAATAAATAGGCTTTTTCCACTTGTACTCCTCTCAGTTTTGCTGAATTACACTCTGAGACATGCCGTTGCTGACTAGATACATGTCTAATATATTCACTAAACATGCATGCAGGTTTGGGGGAGGTGTTATAAATTCAGGAGTGAACTGTTGATGAACCAATAGATTATGTGAAAATGCTGAAATTCTTCAGAAATGTTGTATTTTTCACAAACATATTGTACTGCCTCCATGTTGTTAAAACGGCTTTGTGCCCCCGTTTCCTTTGCAAAAGGTTTCCCTTTCTTTATTCACATGGAATTTTACAGCAGTTTTACGAAATATGAGCTGGCGTGCACGGGATTAAACAATGGAATAAAATATCCATACGACTAATATTTCTCATGAAGCCTTGAAGATCCGAATTTTTGTCTTTGTCCCCAGTTGTTTCTCTTAAATATTTTACTTCGTAAATAAAATAAATCAAAATTAAAATAATTTAAACTTAAGTTATTTAAAATTAAATTGTAATTACAATTTTTCCTTGTAAATTTCAATTTTTTTCCTTGCTTGCAGTGGGGTAAGCATCTGGTTAATTATTGATATGTTAAATTTCAAATTTATGTTGAGGTTACAAACCATTCGTTTTTTTTTTTAAAAGGAAAGCAGGATTGCTTTAAAAATGCAAATATATTCCTCGCAAACATCTAGGCATTTATGTCGTTTCTAAATAAGGCATTTATATTGTTTCTAAATAAGCCATTTATGTCGTTTCTAAATAAAGCATTTATGTCGTTTCTCCTGCAACAAGTGTTCAGTCACTCGGAATTTGACCTTTGTCACCAAACCTTTATGGGTAAACCAATTCCCTGTGGTTTTTCAGTTTTTTAAATTCAAATGAAGGAGTAAATACCCTTTTCTGCGTTTAATCTACATTCTTTGAATGTTCTTCAACGTTGAATAAATTATTTATCCTTTTCTAAGGTTTGCTGTTATTTATTAACTTGCTTCTTTCAAAAAACTCAAAATTATTGTTTATCCATCATCTCTGTAATATTCTTCTGTGACGTATTTATTAATGTATTTACGAGTATTTCCATATATTTCAAAATTGATTTCATTCGGTTACTATTCTTTCCTCTATGAATACTTTTTCATTAATGTTTTAGTCCCCTCAGACCAAATATCACCTTCTCAGGGTTTATAAAATAGACCTGGCATCCTAAATTATCTGTATTTAGAATACTCTTTGTTTCAGATCCAATGTAAAATCCATTTGTGATTACTTTCAATGCTGTTTTGATTGCTGAATTCCATTATACTTTTATGATAGATCGTGCTTAAACTACTGTTCCTTAATTTTGTTTGCAATGCGGTAATTTTATTTCCAGTTGGTTTGTAAGGACATAGGGATCAGCACGTAAAGGACATCGGCTCAGCACGTAAAGGACATCGGCATCAGCACGTAAAGGATATCGGCATCAGCACTGCAACGGTGCCTCTGTACGACATTATTCGTCGTTGTGCTTAGGTGAACCATTTTCATTGCGACTTTTGCAAATCTGCTTCTGCTGTAGCAGCACGAAAACGAAACAGTTGACACCGAATCATGGAGCTTGTTGAATATATCTTTTGACAAACAGAGATCCAGAAGCACAACAGGGATATTTCTATCTATGTAAAGTCGTGTTTATAATTACAGAATTTGGATGAAAAAAATAGAAAGCCTACAGAGATAACTTGGTATTTGAAAAGGAGAAGATTTATCCCACATGTTAGTGACAAAGAGTAATTAATAAGTAACTTCTGATCACCTTTGGTGGCGGATGTGGGTTATGTAAATCGGTGCTTCCACTCTCTCTGCTCAGAGGCATTGTTTGAATATAAATACTAGAGTTTGAAGATAAACACAACATGCTTAAAACAAATTCAACTGAAAAGCGTGACCCGCTTGAAAACATGGTCTCACTTGGAGGTACGCCAAAGGATTCGTTTGGACGTTGTGTGTTGTACCTAAAGAAAAGTACATCCTAAAAGGCATGTCAACTAGGTTTGCGAAAAGTGCAGTGTACAAAGGACTGAAGTAACATGGTATCAAGGCCAGAAGCATCGTGAGGACGACACATGGTGCAGAGCAACTTAGAGAAATGCTCACCTTCTGTACTGAGGATTGCCCGCCGTCTGATCATACGATCTCATTTAATCGTAGATACTGGAGGACATCCGATAGGTCCCTAGAGTTAAGGTGAAAAACTCTAAGCCAGTTTTCCAAAAGAACTGGAAGTCAAAAAAAGGATCAAATAGTGTCAGGAAGTAAAGGATAATGCAGCGGGACTGTAACGTATACTCTATATTCACTTTCCTTTTGATTTTACTATCTCTGGTTATTTTATTTTACTATGTAAATTATCTTCCTACTGAACGAAATATTATTTCACCCGCTGAATGAGATCTGGCAATGAGTGTAAGTCATGACGTGGTGGTAGCTAGTATATAGGCGCGTTCATCGAGACCTGTGAGAGGTTGAGTTGTGTTGAGTTGTTGAGGTTGATGTGTTGGCGTTGCGAGGTGTTGTTATGAGAGTGTGTGTACTATAAGAGGAAAGTTTATTCATTACTATGTACAAGATATATGAGTGCCTTAGTTGACCAAGAGTCTTGGAAATAAACGAGTTCTCAGTAAGTTCAGTCTTTCTCAATTCTTAGTTTTGTCAGACCTCTGTCTGGCTGTTAGGTTTATGACTTTGATTACTTAATATAAATAACCAGCGTTGAGACTTTGTTTAAGTTCATAATTAACGAGTAACAACACCCTTTTGGGAATTCATTATTTTGAAGCTTAGAGCTAGTTATCATTAGCTCGCTGGTAAGAAGAATTATTATCATTCATAATAATTAGCTTAGCAAAAAGATAAACAAAGCTAATACATTATAATTGGCGCCCGAACTTTTCTCGAACAGGAGATCCTGACTATTATTACCCATGGCTTCCTTACATGAGACAACTGCAAATTTCCACCTTCCGGCAAGTCTCGAGGGTAATGGTGTTTGTTTGGACAATTTGTACGAAGCCTGTGGCTCTGACTTTGATATGAATGATCTACACATACCCAAGCATTCTTCACCATCTCGTAATGCACCAGCTTCTTATCACTCTGAGTCGCGGGTCGTACCTGAGGGAGTTCAATCCTCTCAGCGAAGCAGAATGCTTGCTGATTTCGTGCCGCATGCAGGAACAATTCATTTCAATGGTTTGGAGGGGTCTTTAAAGTTCCTCGAAGATCTGGAAGATCATTTTGATCTCTATAATATTCCGGAAGACTGCAAGGTCCAAATTGCCGGGACTTGCTTGAGGGATACCGCCAAGACCTGGTATCGGCAGTGGCGAGGGTCGAACCCGGATTCTCATTATGAGAATTTCCGTGCAGAATTCTTGGAGGTCTTTCCTTTCGGCCTCAGTCGAGCTAGCCTTGCTCAACAGCTTTTTTCACGTCAACAAGGTCCCAATGATAGCCCTGTTGCATTTGCGTTGGAAACTACACGCCTATATAATCTATGGGATCCACATGCCAGTCATGTTGACATGTTGGATACCCTCGTACAGCAGCTCGACCCATTCTTACAAGATTTTCTTGAGGTTCGACACCCTACCACTATTCATGAATGCCTTCGCCTCATACGCACGTATGAAGAGCGACATGGCAAACATGCTTCAACTCACCATGCTCGGGCACCCCGCGAGGCTTATTCCGAAAACCCTCAGCGGCATAGTAGACAAAACTTTCAGCGCGAGCATACACAAGTGCCCACCCAAGCTTCATACGTTCCACCACACAGAAGAGTGGCGAACCAACAGCGAGTTTCTGAGCAAGCTTCGGGATATCGTCATAATGCACAGTATGCTCGACCCCGTTTCACTCAGCAGCATTCGGAACGTTCTCATGCCCAGGGCAATAATAATTTTTCTGCCCGCGCTGAGGGCAGACCTAACGAATATGAAAATGTCAACAGACACGCGGAGTTCCCGACGCAGGGTTCACGCAATTTTCCTTATCGTGAAAATTTTCCCGATACCCGGCAGGGTCGAGGTTTCCGACCACATGATAACACCACCAGAATTCCTTTAAACTTCCACAGGAAGTAGACGAAGGGTCGGTTCTGCTTCCTGATACCAAACATTCTGACCCTAAAACAGTATTAGTGACTGTTCAAACTCCTCAGTTGCCTGATGTATTCTTGACACTTGAAGACGTTATTGTCGAGACAAAGTTCGACACTGGGTCTGAGATATCAGCCCTAAATACAAAGTTTTGCAATGACGTTTTTTCTGCAATACACGTTCAGCCTGCAACGCAGTATTTGCGAGGTGCAAATAATGAAATCTTCAGTATCGCAGGAACTGTCACATTATCTTTAGGGCTGGGAAAAGCTCGTTTTACACATTCTTTCCTGCTTATAGACGAGCTACCCGTGAAATGTCTCATGGGTATGGACTTTATTAACAAGTTTCAAATAACTTTGAATTTTGTACAACATGTGATTTCCTTTCCGGAACCTGTCGAAATGATTCCGACGGTTCCTGTAGATATTACGAGTTTATTGTTGAGTGACCAATTGAATGAGGGGCAACGAGACCAGCTTTCTCTCCTTTTACAGGAAGGCCCTGGTTTATTTTCGGATCAACCTGGTTTCACACAGGTGGTTTATCATGTTATTGACACTGATGGTTCGAAACCCATTGCGACGAAACCTTACCCTTGTGCTCCACATAAAAAACAGGAAATGCAACGTCAAATTGCGGAAATGATTAAGCAGGGCATAATCAGGGAATCAACAAGCGCCTGGGCTGCCCCTGCCTTCTTGGTTCCAAAGAAACAACCAAATGAATTTCGTTTCGTGACAGATTTTCGCAAACTCAACCAAGTCACAAAAACAATCAATTATCCCCTACCTGTCATGTCACATATTCTAAATGACTTGTCGTCAACCAAATGGATGTCAACTTTGGATTTGGCGAGTGGATATTGGCAGGTGGCAGTACATCCGGACTCGGTCGATAAAACAGGCTTTGTGACTCCTTTTGGGGCCTATGAATATTTACGTATGCCTTTTGGTTTAGCTTCTGCACCTGCTACTTTCCAAAAGCTTATGGACACGGTTCTCAGACCTGTCCTGGGTCCCCATGTGCATGTCTATTTGGATGATATTATTATAACATCAGAGACTTTTGACGAGCACCTTTCTCTGCTCAAACAGGTGTTCCAACTTATATACAATGCTGGCTTGACGTTAAAACCTAGTAAATGCCAGATAGCGCGGGACGAGATTGTATATCTGCGGTTGAAAATTACTCCCCACGGTTTATTCACTGATAATGAAAAAATTAGGCCTATTGTTGACTTTCCTCGGCCTAAAACAGCAAAAGAACTATCCCGCTTTCTGGGAATGACCGGTTGGTATCAGCAGTTCGTCCCCGCTTATGCTACAATATGTGAGCCGTTGTATGCTTTAAAGCGTAAATACAAGAAATTTATTTGGACACCTGAAGCTAACGCTGCATTCGAAACACTGAAGTCTGCATTGACTCAGCCTCCGGTGTTGGCTTTCCCGGATCATACTAAGGAATTTGATATTTATACTGATGCATCCAGAGTTGGTCTTGGTTGCGTTTTGTCACAAGCTGGGCATCCAATAGCTTTTGCGTCTCGTACTTTAGCCAAAGCTGAACGCAATTATTCAGCTACGGAACGTGAATGTCTTGCTGTTTTGTATGCACTGAATAAATTTCAATGTTATCTTAACCAATTGACAGTTAACATAATTACGGATCATTCTGCCCTTCAGTATTTAAATTCTGCTAAGCACCTATCTCAAAGACTTATGAAGTGGGCTCTGAAGTTACAAGAGAGCAATATCAAAATTTCGTATCAGCCAGGTAATAAGAATCAATTACCGGACGCATTATCTCGCGTTCTGATTAGTGGGGTCCCCACAGAAACTACTCCTGGATGTCAGCCTTTACTTTTAATAGCTGATATAACATCCAGAGAGCAGATAATGGCAGAATTAATAAATGATCCAGATTTTGGGGATATTTACAATTTTTTGCTTGCGGGTTCGCCCCTACCAAGTGATCCTTCTCTGGCTGGAAGGTCACAACATTTTGAAGTAATAGAGGGTCTTCTTTATTATACAAAGTCTCGGACTACTAGGGCAGAGTTTCGCCCATGTATTCCGCGAACCCTTAGAATGGCTCTTTTAAATGAATTTCATGACAAACCTCTTGCAGGCCATTTAGGTATTCGCAAGACCCGTTGTAAATTGCGGGATGTTGCCTATTGGCCTGGCATGTACCAAAGTGTGCTCGCATACGTTCAATCATGTCACTTGTGTCAGATTAATAATTATCGTAATGTAAGACCGGCCGGTCACTTGAAATCTAGTTCAAGTTCTCATGTATTTGATATTATTTCCATAGATTTATTGGGACCTTATCCATTATCTGTTAAAAATAAAGCTCGTTATGTTTTAGTACTAACTGATAATTTTTCTAAATGGGTTGAAGTTTTTCCCATTAAAGCCGCTACGGCTGAGATTATTTGTAATGTCTTAGTTAATGAAGTATTTTCTAGATATGGTGCACCTAATAAAGTAGTTTCGGATAATGGTCCTCAATTTATTTCTGACATTTTTGAAAGAATGTGTGCGAGACTATACATTAAACATAAATTCATTTCCCCATATCATCCCCAGAGTAATCCTGCAGAACGCGTTAACCGAACATTAGTGAAAATGATTGCGACTTTTGTAATGGATCACCATGAAAGATGGGATGACCATTTAGAACTTTTTGCGTTCGCCCTCCGCTCGTCTGTCCACGAGTCTACTAAAATTACTCCTGCAGAACTTTTTCTGGGTCGCAAAATTAAAACCCCTTTTGAAAATTTAACGGGGATTATCGACGAACTAAATCAGCGACCAACTCCGCAATCAGTACACATTATGGCAGAAAAAGCTCGTGTTGCAATGCTAGGAGCACAAGCGGCTCAAGCACGATATTATAACTCTAGGCGTAGGGAACCAGATCTTGTCGTTGGAGATCTCACTCTCGTGGAAACGCACTTCCAGTCTTCTGTTTCGCATACTTTAGTGAAGAAATTTGCACCCAGCTACGAAGGTCCATATCGGGTGGCAAATGTCTTTGAAAATAATATTGTTCTGGAGAAACCGAACAACAATTTTCAATATGTACATGTTGATCAATGTCGCAAGTATCACGAACGGAATATCGATTTCATTATCAATCCTACTCATCCTTCTGTTCCACAGACTCAAGAATCTATATCTCATGTTCAACCGCCAGAAATTGTGGACGAACCACCGAACATTTTTGACGAATCACCAGTGATTTTTCCTTCACCCTCCCCCACTCCGGACGAGTTTCTACACCCGCAACCTGATTCTCCCATGAGACCAAGGCTCGAATCGAGTTCGTCGAATACTAGTATCGTTCCTTTCCCTCCAACCATTGCCAAGACTATTGCTGCGCCGTTTCCGGCTAACTCTGCCCCAACGCGGGATACTTCTTCTTTGAATACCTCGTCGGAAAGTATCCCTATAGGCAAATCTAAACATCGCCCTGCACGACCGCTGAATTACAGCAGCGACTCAGAGGCGTCGGACATTTCTGATTTATCAGTTATGAATCCAACATTTCATATTCCACACCGTCCAGCACCACCAAAAGCTGGGCGCAAACGTGACTTGTCTCCCCAATCTGCTTCGCCGCAACAGCGACGAAGGCAGAAATCTTTGCATCCACCCGGGTTTCGCCCCTGGAACCTCCGTTCAGGGCAAACAGGGCCGATGCCTGCTACTACTGTCATGCCCCGTGGGCGTAAACGAAAGCAAGCGATGTGGCCGGAGACACGTCCGTCCAAAAAGATACTGGAAGGACACAACGGGCCCCAGCACCAAGGGACTTCATATCCAAAGCCTGGGGGAGCCCGTTCCTATCAGCCGCAGCAGGGATTTCCGGACCGCCAGACTTCTGACGTTCCTGACCGTTCTTCTCAGCCGCAGGGATTTCCAGACCGCCAGACTCCTGACCGTTGTTTTCAGCCGCAAGGGATTCCGGACCGCCAGACTTCTGACCGTTCTTCTCAGCCGCAGGGATTTCCAGACCGCCAGACTTCTGACCGTTCTTCTCAGCCGCAGGGATTTCCAGACCGCCAGACTTCTGACCGTTCTTCTCAGCCGCAGGGATTTCCAGACCGCCAGATTCCTGACCGACAACAGACCGAAGTTCCATTACCGTCCCGGAAGAGATCCAAGCCACCTGATTTCACCAGTCCCATTCGGCCGGGAAAACGTTATCGCACTAGAATTTTTTATGCGTCCTCGAGATAAGTAAGTTCTCGTGGACAGGTTCTTTTCTCAGTTTGTTGTTTTTCCTGCACGACCAGTTGGCGTGTCAGAATTTCTTTTTTTCGTGTGGGCCTATGCATTCTTTTTTGTGTATATATGTGTGTTTTTTTTTTATATTTCTTCTATGTCCATCTACTAATCCACTTTTTTTTTGTATATATCTATGTGCTTAGGGGTAAAATAATAAAATTGTTACTGTTAGGCAGCTCCAGGTAAATTTCGCTGCTGATACAGTTGTTCTGTATTTCAACGAATGAGGCGAACGTAATTTGAAATGAAAATAATAAAATTGTTACTGTTAGGCAGCTCCAGGTAAATTTCGCTGCTGATACAGTTGTTCTGTATTTCAACGAATGAGGCGAACGTAATTTGAAATGAAAATAATAAAATTGTTACTGTTAGGCAGCTTCAGGCAATCTTCGCTGCTGATACAGTTGTTCTGTATTTCAACGAATGAGGCGAACGTAATTTGAAATGAAAATAATAAAATTGTTACTGTTAGGCAGCTCCAGGTAAATTTCGCTGCTGATACAGTTGTTATGTATTTCAACGAATGAGGCGAACGTAATTTGAAATGAAAATAATAAAATTGTTACTGTTAGGCAGCTTCAGGCAATCTTCGCTGCTGATACAGTTGTTATGTATTTCAACGAATGAGGCGCACGTCATTTGAAATTAAAAAAGTGATTCCTGCTAGGCAGAATAAAAGGAAAGTATGCCGATGCAGGTTTGGTTTGTTCTACACTACAAATTTCACAGTCGAATACAGATTCGTAAATTGTCATGCCAAGTTGATAATGTAAATACGGCTACCACCAAACAAATCAAAAAAAAAGATCGAGAAACGTCAATCATCGAAATGTAAGACTTACACTCCAAAATTGATAGGTTTTTCGGACATAAAAAAAAAAAAAAAAAAAAAAATTAAGGGGGAGATGATGTAACGTATACTCTATATTCACTTTCCTTTTGATTTTACTATCTCTGGTTATTTTATTTTACTATGTAAATTATCTTCCTACTGAACGAAATATTATTTCACCCGCTGAATGAGATCTGGCAATGAGTGTAAGTCATGACGTGGTGGTAGCTAGTATATAGGCGCGTTCATCGAGACCTGTGAGAGGTTGAGTTGTGTTGAGTTGTTGAGGTTGATGTGTTGGCGTTGCGAGGTGTTGTTATGAGAGTGTGTGTACTATAAGAGGAAAGTTTATTCATTACTATGTACAAGATATATGAGTGCCTTAGTTGACCAAGAGTCTTGGAAATAAACGAGTTCTCAGTAAGTTCAGTCTTTCTCAATTCTTAGTTTTGTCAGACCTCTGTCTGGCTGTTAGGTTTATGACTTTGATTACTTAATATAAATAACCAGCGTTGAGACTTTGTTTAAGTTCATAATTAACGAGTAACAACACCCTTTTGGGAATTCATTATTTTGAAGCTTAGAGCTAGTTATCATTAGCTCGCTGGTAAGAAGAATTATTATCATTCATAATAATTAGCTTAGCAAAAAGATAAACAAAGCTAATACATTATAGGACACCGTAGCTCCCCCACAGCAAGGAATCTATGCGCAAGTCGTAACATAGCCAGCAACTTTACAAGCTTCAGCGAGTGTCAGCTCGCTCAATGAAGCTAAAAGTTTGAAGCTGGCCCAAATGCTTCTGCAGTTAAAGTAATTTAAACCACTCCAATCAGAGAATTGTCCACATACAAAAAATGTCCTTTTAAGGGCTGAAACATTTTCTTCAAAAGGATTTACCTTACTCGTACTTTAAATCTGCGAAGTTTCTCCTTTCAAATCGCTTGTATGTTAATTCTAGGTATCAGCAGAAAAATGGGAATAAAGAAAGTTTAGCGGTAAAAATGCTATTAATAAGCAAAACCCTATCCACTTTATAACTGAAATAAGCATATTTCAGAGACTTTTGGAAAGCTCGAGTGTTTTATGTTGTAAGAAAAGTCCAAAACTTCAAAACTTTCTGTGGCCATGACGTAATCAACTGCAATTTCGCACATGGTGAACTGCCAACAATTCAGAAAAAACGATTTAATCTGAATGACTGCTGCACATATAGCATCATATATCGTGCATAGCGAGCAAAGTTGGTAAAAAAGTAATTATAAATAAAGCGACTAATTTAAGGCCGATTGTTGAAAACTTTCTTTTAACGTAGTTTTTCCATTTTATTTTCTAGGTTCCAGTTCTCTCGCTCCTCTTCCCTTTCTCCGTTTCTTGATGTGGTGTTGGTTTGGCACATGATTGCAGGTAGGTAAGTATGTAAGGGCAGATTACAACTTCAGCACTTAGCGGGAAACCACATGCTCCTAAAACTAATTTTTCCTTTGCCTTTCCTTTGGTATCTTTCCTACCAGAGTACTCTGTTGCGGCACCTAATACTTCTCCCTTTCAAACGACATAGTAAGTTGCAGTCGAAGGGTTCTGAACCTTTCAGGTATTCATCGTTGCTGTATATGCGTAAAGAAGCATTTGCAGTTGGGTCAATCTGACTCAAAGTCCTACCCGCCTGGCTTTCTACACCAAAGCCACAAAAAAAGACACACACGCTGCTGTCCCGTTTTGATGTTGAAGGCCTGCCAATGCTTTTCTCATTACTCAAAGCATTGCGCCCGTATGTGAGGTTTCAACACAGTTTTACGATGCTTCAACCACTCATGATGCTGAGGAACACAGACTTCTTGCAGTCGGTGACGCATCTCCGCTGCCAGCGTTTTCCCTGCATACAGAAACATAATCACAGCACGTACATCCAAGTGAAAACATGTTTCCATGCGGGTAGTCATTTTCACTTGAATCTGTCATGTTGCTTTTTTATTCAAACTCCAGTGCCAAACAACGCCGTCTGAGTACGTGTAATGACGTTAGGAGATATCAATTTACATGTCCCTAATCCTCGAACAATTGTCATCAGAAGTTATTGGTCACCTATCGTAATAGCACAAATTTACATATTCCAGATCTAGAAAGACGTAGTTATAAAAGTCAAGTATTATTTTTCATTCTGTAGCGTCATAAAGGTAGAAAACGTTTAGTGTAATGATTTTGTCACTGGTACAAGTAAGACTGTAACTCGCAGTATCGGATTCTCTGCACCTCTGTCACAGGTGTTGTAAAGGTCATTTTGTCCATGGTACACGTAAAACGGCTACTCGCAGTTTCGGATTTTTTACAGCTCCATAACCCCTGTCGTAAATGGGGATTTTGTCTCCGGTACAACTAAGATGGTGACTCGCATTTTCGGATACTCTATAGCTCCACGACCTTGTTATAAACGGTGATTTTGTCACCGTTTAAAGTCGCCATCATCCTCGTCACTGTAACAGTAAAATCTCTGCTAAGTACACCTCTATTTCTAACGAAAACCCCACTGAAACCATATGTACTTGCGAGACAGGTTTAAACGCCAGAAACGTGGGAGCAGTTTAAGAAGATTCTTGAAGATAGTGTATAGTAATACGTGAACTTCAAAATATGTTTGGAAGATAACAACTAAAGAATAATTAAACATTCTTCCACGAAAGCTTCGGCATAAAAAAGTGTAAAACGAATTATGAGGTTCTAAAAAAACTTTCTGGAGAAAATCGCTGGAAAAAATTGTGTGTGGCGTGTGTAATGCAAGATACTGCTGGTTAGCGGTGACGTAAACATTATAGAGTACTCTGCAGAGATATTTAATCGCAACAGAATTGTTTTTTTACCAGGATAACGCTCATCCACATGTCGCTTTTCGGACTCAGCAAAAATTGTACGAGCTAGAATGGGAAATATTGTCGCACCTCCTTATTCCCCGGACCTTGCCACGTCTAACTTTCATCTCTACCAATCTTTGTCGAATTTTCTCTCTGAGAAAAACTTTGCTAATGATGATGGATGATGTGAAACGTTGTATGGATGACTTCTTCAACATTCGCTTGCCAGACTTCTATCTCAATGGGATATTTCAACTCGTAGATCGGTGGAACAAGGTCCTCAGTTCCAATGGGGGCTACCTGGACGATTATGTTGAGCGTTTTGTATGTTTTTTTTAAGCTTGAAATACAAGCTTCTCTATTTACCGGATATTATCTTTACAACCTGATATCACTAGCAACAATTTGTTCAAGAATGAAACATAATTTTTCTTAAAGGTGTGCAAAAAACCACTTTAAATTTAAATCTTGGTAGCACCGATTAGTTAGGCTAGCTGCTCTTGTAAAAAACCATCAGGACTTGAAATTAAATTCCAAGTATGATACTCTTGCTGACATTTGTTTTGAAACGTTTGTTCTTTAATCAGTTGAAGTGTTGTGTACCCGGGTTCGGGTTAATGTTGTGAGAGCCCTTGAGGAGCCTAATACACTAATTGAAGTAGCACTTTATTATAACACAAGTTCATTACAAGAACGCAACACGGTAGACGAAATGCGCTTCGGCCTGTCACCAAAATCCAGACACCAACTTCTTTAACGCCTTCTTTCAATCGTTTCTTACAAACCACTGTGTCTTCAAACAGTCAAACGACATGGCTCACTCATCACTCGCGCGTTCACAAGCGCAGTTTCCATCACGCGGTACAACAATATAATAACACACTTCAAACTACAGCATTAACATTTCTAGATTCGTGGTAATAATCTACGCTTCTGTAGTTAAGTCAAATTTCAACATCGATTCGTATGTTTTAATCCTTAATTTTAGCTGTCTGTAAAATCAGCGGATAACCAAAAGAAGAAACTTTCCTGATATGTATCGAATTATTAAAGTATGAGCAACAAAGTAAGAGACGGGCTCACAGCTGTTATATTTTCTGCGTCTTTTCCTGGGGACAATGTGAATGTCGTACTCGTTCTTATTGTGCTGGTGATCTCCTTTTATCAGAATCAGTGGCTCTAATTCAGATACACATGACTAAAGTTAGGTAGAAATTAATTAGATGCATCGTAAATTTTGGACGAAAACAGAAAAGTCGGCAATCTGAACTTCCGTGCCCAGAATACAATACTCGCTAATAAAACAGATATACTTCCGTGCATTTTTGAGTTGTTCCGGTAAAAAACATAAGCGTGCGTCAAACGTTGTATTGCAATTGATACCAATCAGACTGTAGAAACAAATGGAGAGTTGCATAGCTTATCCAATTCTTTGAGCAGAAAAGGATTGGAATGTTGTATGGTTCATCAAAATCAAAACTTGCCTAAGAAGTCTGATTTAGCTGATTTCACAAAAATTAATGAACGCTTTGTAAAGCAAATATTACAATAAAATTAACAAATAACTTTCGGCATCGTTTTACCTTTCCTGAAGTTAGTAAATCCATAGAGAAAATATTAGGTGAAAGACGTGAAAGCAATTGAACAAAATGGTGTATATTTCAGAGGATTTTAGTTGTGGGCAAAGGATTGCTTCAAAATCTAACTGTTAGTAAAAATAGAATAAAAGTTAAGGTGCAATGGAATTGGTTTTGAAAATTAATTTACCCATGAATATAAGTAAAACATCTTAAATTTTCAATGTGCTGCTTTATACTCGAATTCTTTTTGAACAGCTTTATCGTGCTTTCTCTAATGTATCATGATTTTGGTTTCGAGGCGTTCATTTCATTTCATTGGATTTTTCCCTATAATTATTCGTTGGAATAATTTAATTTTTATTTGGAATAATCGCGACATGTGTTGAGAATCGCCAATGAATCCACAAAAAATGCGAATTGACACACCAATAATGTGCTTCGTATCGCCTACGGACTAAGAGGTACGTAATAGTATTTAGATCCATTAGTGGATATTTACTTGTTACTATGGAACTTTCGGTGATCAACGCGGACCCAAAAAATCAAAAAAACATTTTTGGGTTCCAGTAAGATATTTACTATAATTATTCCGTATATTTACCTTGGAATAATAAGAACTGATTTTGGAGCAGCTTTAAGCTGTATTATGCTAAATTTTCATTGGGATTATACTTCCTTTTTGCATAAATACATGTCGATTTGGAAACAAATTTGTATGAGAAGGTCCCGGATGTTCAGGTGTTTTCAAATAATCCCACCACAAAATATTTTGACTAGATATAACATCAATAATTGGTTTTTGCACGATATCTCTTCATCTAGTAATAAGCTTCGCGAAAGGTTTAACATCTGCGATAATGGTAATGATTTTCAATATGTCCTCGGATATTTTATCCGTTTATCGCTGAAATCAGAATTTTGCAGAAATATACTTGAGTTTTTAAAAGATGAATTCGAAATGTTTTCTTCCCTTTGTTTTTATAGTATATTTTTCCCATAGTGGTACTATCGTATTTTACAGTAGTACGAGGCACCCTCTTTTTTGTCTATGAACAGAAAACCTCCGTTATCTTCATATTTTCCATAATATTCTAAATTTGAGTGTTTCGTCATGATCATTCAATTCGAGGCTTTACTAGCACAAAATCGACAAAAAGGCAGTTTTATACATCAATACGTTTACCTCAAACATGTGTGCGCGTGTTGAGTTTTATGTCATTTAATAGTATTGTAACACTGATGTGCAGAAAATGCATTAAATAAATTATTTGATCCAGAAACCAGACCAAAACGTTGAATCTTAGGCATAATGTTAGGCTTTTATTATAATACAGTCCAAAGCCATTATACTCAATGATGAAAGGAGCGTTACAAAGAGCTGTAACCTAGGCAATGGAAGGTTGTTAGGATAATGACGCGTATATCTGCGAAACAACTTCTTATCTGGAAAACAACCTTACTTCTTCTTAGCACAAGTAATCAATTTCTTGCCTAATTTGAAACAAAATTATTGACAAATAAACTATAGCCTGAGACTAACTTAATGATCGAAAGGGTGGATGGTATCCCTTGAGAAATCATGTCGCAGATGTTGCTCTCCTGAACGGACAGGTCTGCCCAACGGAATAAGGATAAGCCATTTTGCATAGAGACGCAGGGAGATGAGGAATAACGCAGATCTGGGAAATGAACATCAGTAAGGGATAAATAATTACCAACCGAGAATTATCGGTGGAGGTCTCTCCGCCTCCGACGTGCGAATCTTAGCTGTCAATGTCAGATGACGAGGCCTCAGAGAGCGCTTGCAGGGATACGGCGGAAGATTAGGCATGTGGGAAGAGAGAGAGAGAGAGAGTGAAAGCATCCTGAGATGATGTAGGGATCGTTTTCTATTTCCATCTTGCGTTTTATTATTAATTCAGCAACGGTGAGGAGACACACATATATTCCGGAGCTTCCCCCGATGATCCAACACTCGATGACATCTTTTTTATCAGAGATATGCAAGGAGGAAGACTCCAATACAGGGAGTAATTCCGATTAGAATATGCAAGCATGCGAAACATGTATGATTCACTCACTAGAAGTATAAACAACCACGGAACGTGCGCTAGGATTTTCAAGAGGTCGTAAATATTTAGTGCATCCGTTTTTCACGTTAAAACGAAGTTTATGGAAACTTATCATTCCATGAGCTAATCCATGAAATAAATATGCGACAAAAACAGAAAATCGCAAGAGAAGTCAGAAGGGCGGATACAGACTTAAAATATTTATTGCAAAGTGCATTACCAAAGAGTAATCAACCGTCGCATATGTACCAACTGCATATAGCCGATGCATTCATTGCGTAGAAGAAACCGATTAGTTATGATAGGCAATAGCTTTGCATCAGTTCAGTATTACACACACGCTAACCATTTCCTCCAAGAGCAACCGATACCATTACTGCAAACATATAAGTTACCGTTCAGCTGGGAACCGCTTTAATGATATTTGCGATAACAGAAACCAATGCAAAACATTGTTTGTAATGCAACTCGTCTGAAGGTATCATCTAATGCAGATACAGGTATGTTTATTAGATTGCGGAGTCTAAAAATATGGTAAATACGGCTCAAGAAAATGTATTCAACTCGTGCTGTAGCTCCGTAGCGCAGTGGTCTAAGCGCTGGCTTGTGACCTTCCGTTCTAGAAGTGTCTGGGTTCGAATCCCGGGAAGGTATGGATGTTGTGTTTGTCTTACGGAACTGGCTGTATCTCTTCCCTGTAACCAGTGACCCTAAATTAGGGACGGGTGACAGTTTGCAGCATATTGTGTTGCTCACGGTGGTCTTTAAACCTTCAATAAAGAAACAAAAACTCGTACTACAGAATGCTAATTCTATATTCAGCTCGATTATATTTTTTGTTTACACTCATGAGCCAGATCAGTATGACGACAACTATCTCTATGAGTAGACGCGTCTCTTCTGAAAATGAGTCGGTTTCGAATCTCGGATGAGGATTGGATGGTGTGCCCGACTTGCTGCACTGACTTTCTCCTTTCTCTGGAACCATTACCCCAACGTTAGGGTCGGGTGACTACTTATAGTCCACTGAGTTGTTCATGGTGGTCGTTAAATTCCTTAAAAATTAATGTATGCGTCCCCAATTTACAGTGATGTCATCGACCGACGGGGAATATGCAGAAACGGCACAGGCAAGACGTGACGCAAGACGTGACATTTCGGCAGAACAAAACCAATTAAATGAAAAAAAGGACATGTCAGTGCCAAAAAAAGAGTAATCGCCACTAGTTGACATTCGGGTTGAACGCCAGTTGGTAGTGGTGTCAGGGACAACGGACATCTCACAATCCCTCAGTTAGCTGCAGACTACAACCATGCTGCACGAAAAAACGTTTAAGTGCACAGAATCCAGGGGTGTCTTGCAGATAGGCCTACATAGACAGCAGTAAATCGTTATCGACAGCTATGCATGCAGTGGCCACGTGATCACAATGGCAGTACATTAGACTACTGGGAAAGATTCAACTGGTTCTAAGAGTCTGGGAACCGTCCTCAACATGCCGACGGAAGAGTTATTAGAATACGCGCCGAAGAATATCTGCAGCCAGTCTTCACTGCTGGAAAAAAACATGCCGGTGGGGAGAACTTTGAATAATAGAAAAGCAGAAAATATGCGAAAAGTATTCTTCATGGCAAAAGCTATACTGTGGAAAAGAATTTTTCAAATACGTCTTCTGGAAGCAGAGATAGCGAGAAAACGGTTTTGACATTTAACGGCCCATAGTCGGAAAAGTACGCATTATTTACAGAGGATAAAGTTTTCCATCTTTACGGTAGAGAGGGGCAAAGAGTAAAAACGGAATTCATCAACATAATTCTTAAAAGTGGAGATAGCGTTGCATACAGAAATACACAGTAATATCACTTAGCACCAAAATTGTGAACTGCAAAACCCCTACTTGTAATGGGAACGTGTTCCACAAGGTAAATGGTATCTGGTATTAAGAACATTTTCAAATCGTACTTTTAGAAGCAGCTATATCGACAAAAACAGGTAAAATATGTGCGCCCCCAGCGAGGAATTTTTGCATCATTTTGGGCAGTAAATTCATGCAAAATGTTTTCCTAATTCTTAATATCTGACTGAAGAAGGATTTTTGAATCGGGTTTTTACATGCGCAGGCATTGCAGCTAATATGTTGTAAACAGTAACGTAAACTTCACTCTAGAGGCATACTTGTGCTTTAAGAAACATTTTTAAATCATATGCAAAACATTTCGCACCAGAAACGCTCTCCCGCAAAGAAAGAAATTTAGGACTGTTAAAAGCAAAGATATCAACAAAAATAAAACATAACATCTATGTCCCAGGAGGAAAAACTGTGAACTATTTTAAGCAGTTTTCAAAAGGTTTGTCGTGGTGAACAGTATCTGAAAATGTTTTAAATCGACTTATTAGAGTCCAGATATAGCTGTAAATGCATCAGGAGCATGTATAGTATTGATCCGGTACCGGGCCGAGCTAGGTTATGCATTCACCACTCGCCACCAATAGATACGAACTCGGTCGCTCTACTAATTTTCGCGGTCTCATGGGTCATTATCCCACCGTTGACCACCAATTGATACGAACGTGACGAGCGATATAATTTATTAACACTCGTCACCAAATGCTACATACGTGGTCTCGATCCCGCCGCAGTCGGCAATTTATCCGCTATTTGGATACGAGACTTGTGGGTTCTTGTAATTCGGGAGCTGGCATATTTTAGCAAGAACGTTAGTGGCTTGCTGAAACACAGGAATTTAATACAAGAATTATTTACAACACCAGAGCTTATAGAATGACTAGAGTAAGATTAACACTTAATCATTTTTATTCGTGGGAGGAAACTCTATTCCGGGGCATTGCCCACGGCGATACAAACACAAGTTATGCTCCTTATTCGGAGTTAATATCATCTGGCCCTAGATTCTGGAATTAGACTTCCTCCCCAAAAAGGGCGTATCAAAGTTCAAATTTAGAGTATGGGTTCAGTTAATGTTCTCAGTTCCTCTACTCAGTGACAGGATAAAAATACACAGAAAAAAGTACTCACTTATTGCTTGCAGCTTGTTTTGTAATCCAGGCTATACAAAGCTTTATTCGAGTTATTATGAGGCTCTGTCGGCCCCTTCCACACACTGTTGCGCTTTATTTGGCTTACGATGTCCTTTCACCTGTGCGAACGCGCAGAAGGATTTTTACTTTCTTTGATGAGTACCGAACATGTGGGGAGGATTTCACCTGTGTGTAACAGAAAAGGTGCACGAGGTTGGTCACTTCCTCTGCTTCTCCTTTCCCCGGCGATCAGACCGTGCAGTTTCCGCCCTCCGAAACTCGGCAGAGGCGACGCTGTAGAATTGATGGGGTAGCTCTATTTTACCCCGTCAAGAACTTCGTCGGCAGCAGGGAGAAACGCTTACGTATTGCTTCGGACAGGTCAGCGACCTTCCCTCTTTGGACGAAGACGGCGTTTTCGTGAGGCTGGTTTGCTGGTCGTGTTTCACTAATGCTTTTTAGTAGACATTCTGAATTTGGCATATTTGGTGGTCTTACCCAGCCGCCTAATTAAGCTCTACTTTTTCCTCTTACCCCGGCGGCCTACCACTGCGCTCGAAGTACAGTGGACTATCTAGGTCCCGCTGGACGTGAGGCTTCGCACATTGCGGGCTCGTACGGTTTACCGCTGCGTCGACCCTCCTTGCGAGTTTCTCTCCGTCTGTCTTACGGCAGCGTACAGAGTATACTAACTATCTCTCTTCTTCTGCCTCTTTAGGCTATCCCCCTGTCACGTGGCTTCATCTGCCTCTTTTCTGTTGACACTTGAGATTTCTCCTTTGTCTTTCGTACGGAGCGCTGTTGCTTCTGCTAGAATAGTCCCGCAATCTGACCCGCCCCTCATAATTGTAATTTTCAGCGTTCCCTACAAATTTTTGTCACTAATGGCACACTTGAAGTTGTATTTATGAGAGTCTGTGTGCCTCTCAGTTGCCGACTGGGTGGTCTCCTTGTGGTTGAATGGACCCCCAAAGGCGATCTCCTAATTCCTTTGTTTCCACCCAGAAAAGAGAATTACAATACTTCCCCAATTAAAAATGTGTTAATTTCCCAATTAATTTGCAATAGGCCAAATATTTAATTTAATCATCATCATAATTTAGCCACGCCTGTCGAGTCCGTCCCCCATTTTAATAGTAATTAATTTAGACCCAATTTTCGAATCAGTATATATATATATATACATATATACTTCATCCGCCTGGAGGCAAAATAATTCTCTACCGAAGGTTAGAAATTATATGCGGAACAGTTCCCTCCAGAAGCTCTATTCAATGAAAGAAAAAAGGAATTTTCAGATCGGACTTTTAGAAGGAGAGATATCGGGAAAATTACAATTTAACTTTTTGCTCCCTAGAGGGAAAACTGCATTGTTTTAAAAAGGAACTGTACCCGAAATTGTATCTGTTACAAAGGGCACCGAAAGCAAGAAATATTTTTTTCAATGGGATCATCAGAAGTAATTATATGGAATGAAATGTATTTGAATTCAATAGTATCTGCGTTTGAGTCCTCTAGTGGCGAAGTTACGCACTGTAAAAAAAAAAAGGGGGGGGGGGGGACAGAAAGGATCATCGTTCTCACATTTCACGCTTACCAATGCAAAAAGAATTTTTCAAATCGGACTAATAGTTGTAGAGGTATCGTGTCCACAGACGAACGGATGGGCAAACTGATACCATAAGCGCGTACTTTTTTTTACAAAAGACGTGTCAAAAAACAATTTTTCAGAATTGTTTCTTTAGATATTGGAAAAGTATAAATAGAGAACAAAAAACAATTACGTGAAATATAGGTCAATGAGCAAGTATTCTTGATAACAAAAATGTTTTACTTTTATAAAAAATTTAAATTAATTTTTAATTGAATCAGAGAAACTAGTGACCAGAATTTCTCTTCTGATGCCTAAATTTTTTTCCAGACCCAAATTTGACAAAAAAAAGGTTTAACTTTTTTGCTTCGTATCTAGAAAAAGTGTGACCACCGTACATTCTTGTATACCGTATGTATACAAGAATGTGGATCCGACTTTAAGACAGGGACTCAGTTTTTATGTAGTGTTGAGAAAAAGTTACGTATAAAGAAAGTATTCTTAGTACTAGACAGAACAGCTTTGCTCACCTTGTTCGCCACGAAATAGGATGAATCTTAGGTGCATTTTCTGATAGCAGAACAAAACAGACGAAGTGAAGAACAGACAAAAATTTAAGTTTAAACTATTTCCAGGCAGACGAGTGAAAGTAAATGACTGTGCGGAGCTTTAGACGCGAACTCTCCCTCCTGCATTATTTACGCGAGCTTTCTGCCGCAGTTTTTAGTAAAAGGAAAGAAAAGAAAAAAGTGTGCACTATGCTCGAAGTTGCCCAAGCCTGCGAATGCGTTTGATGACACAGAAGCAAAGATCCTCTAGAGATCAAGGCCTGTTCCTAATAACACCCACCGGATGTATTCCTATGCGATTTTGCACGGAAATATTCGGGTCCTGCTCTTTTATAGATGTATTTTAGTGTTGCTCCGACAAGAAACTTGAGAGAATGGATTTTGTTCCCCAAGCTTAGGAATATCATATATTTCACCTCACACTGCTGAAGTCCTTTCTAAAGAAAAAGGGGGGCAAAAAAAGTGAGGATTCAAGTTAAGCATATAGACTTTTCATGAGGCGGTGGCAATAAAGAAAGCGTTCAAAGAGATTTGACCTGAATATTTTGGTGAATATGTTCTTCATTATTTATTTTGTTTAAAATTCATATAAAATGCTTCTTCCCGCGGGGTATTAGATGCGAACTTGATAAAGAAAAATTTCCTTTTTCTCATGTTGTAGATGACTGGAACTCTTTCAAAACTATCATCATCATCATCATCATCATTATCAATCCACTGCCGGATGAAGGTCTCCCCAAGTTTCTTCTACAACATTCTGTCTTGAGCCAGTCTCATCCATGTCACTCCGACATCATTCCGAATTTCATTCACCCATCTCCCACAAATTCTCCTTCTCGGTCTTGTGACGTAACACGTAGGTGACACAAGAGTCAAAACTGCAAGGTGCAGCCATAAGCCAAGTCGGTGTAATTCAGTCTCGAGGAGAACTGACTCCGGAGCAAGGGGGAGTACGTTTCGAAAGCAGCACCGGAAAAAAGGTTGCATGCCATAGTCTTTTCCTGTCTTTTGGAAGGCAGTCTAGTACTTCAGTTGTCCAACGGTGGTCAGTTCTCCTAGCAATATAGTATGTCTATCCCATTTCCGTTTCAGGGATTTTATCTCGTCAACTACCGTCATTTTCCTGCACCATCTTATCTTTTCTGGTTACGCAAAGCATGCACATCTTCATACTTCTTTCAGCAGTTTTCAGCCTCTGGATATCTTCTTCATTTAAGGTTCTTGTCTCTGATTTATAAGTAAGAATTGGAAGGATGTATTAATTACACATTTCTCTTTTTAGACATAATGGTAAATTGCTCTTGAAAAATTGTGCTATTTTTTTCAAATGCTGCTTAACCAAGTTTTATACGCCTACTAACTTTTTCTTCTATGCGACCCTAGCTTGATATATGTCGTCCATGATGAATGCAGGCCTTGGGTACTTCTAGAAATTCTGCATCAACTGGTAAATCTTCAGTTCTTGAAACAGGTAAAAAAGTATTGTACACCAATTTTGCTTTCTGTAAGTTCTTTTTAAGCACACTTCTTTACTCTTGTCAGCAAGCAGGTTCCTAGATCATATTCCGCAGCTTTGAGGGGTTACTTTCAAAAATGACCATGTCGTCAACAAAATGAAGGTTTAAAAAATCTCCATTATTTTTTTATTCCATTGACTTTCCAGTTCAATGATTGAAAGACAATGTGGCATTGAAAAGCGTAGGAAATATTAAGTCACCTTTTCTTACTTCCTTTCTTTCAAAAATATGCCGGTACGTAAGTTTGAAAATGCGTTAGGAATTCACCTACCAATTCTAGCCTAAACTTCAATCCTCCATTTAGACTTATCGCTAGGGTCTGATAAAAGTCTATGTTATACACCAGGACCAACTTACTCCCAAATACATTCACACATCACTATGCTGTTCTCTGAGTTTTAAAGTTTAACTCTTAAAATCCAGATTTTCTAGTGACGCAAATCTCTAATTTAACCTTTCCTTTTTGAGTCTATTTGTATTCAAATTTTATTACTTCTCTGTTTAATTTTCGTTCTGAAAGGCATGTCAGTTGCCGAAGTTTTCTTATACGTTTTGGCAGTACGTAAATAAAAGCTACATCGAGGGTGAGAAGTATGTGGTGAGAGTACAAACGAAAGAAGATTTACTGATTGATAAAGACTCTCATTTTAGCTTGATACTATGAAAGTTTAAAGGCCTTACGTATGTTATTGACGTTATCGCGAAATTTTTACAATCGTGTTACTTCGACAAGTGGAAGGTAATAAAACGCACTTGGATTTTTACGGAAATTCTTCATTCATACGAAATCTGGCCGTACTTTGTTTGCTTGTGTACAGTGTCTGTGTAGTTCCGACAAACATTCTGGAAAAGCACAACATTAAAGCTTTATAATCTGCCAAATAAAAGTTACTGAGAGTGCCAGATTTTACTCCTTGTTGATTTATCAATCGTCACCATACACAGATATTTTGGCTCACAACTTGAGCTTCACTGAAATCCATCATACGTCGATTCTGTACTGGGCACTAATAAATCTGGAGCTTCTATGATTGTCTTGTCCTTGCTTTACCTTCCTTTTCTGCCATTTTTACTGAATAAATTCTCTTAGTTAGCTCCACTTTACTCTTCTGTTGAGCCCCTAAATCATCGCAAAATATCTGTCTCCACCCTGCTAACAACACTAGGCTTCACATTACACATCTCTGTTGAACACATGATCAGAGCAAGTTTTTACACAAACTCGCGTAAGCAAGGTACCTCTCCAGCCTGCAAACGACTCTGGTATATCTTCGGTATTACGGTCTGTAACGCTGTCCTATTCCTATGTGTTTTTCAGATCGTTTAATGAAACAATGGTTACTTAAATACTAAATGTTTATCACTAAAACTGCCACAAATGGTTTCACAGATCAATATGGCTAGACATAGAACTCATAAATATCTTGTTTATTAGGTTTCCTAGTTGGTGATTTATAGCTTGTGAACACCAACACTTGAACAATTAAAAAAGCTTCGATGTTCGTATCACCACACTACACATACCGTTTCCTGCTCTCCGAGAAGCTTTTAATTTACCTTTGACTCATTGTTTGTCATTGCCAAAGAGTGTAAGAAAATTTACGGGAGTCAAACATGCCGACCAAAACGAAAAGTAACTCAGAAAGGAAGTTCAAATTAGAGATATTCGTAACATACCCCAAGCCAAATCATTCTTATCAAGTGATAGGGTGTCTGGTATTTACGCTTTACATGAGCGTATTCTCGGTAAAACGTATATGAAATGCTAATGATTAAAGTCTTTATATCCTACAAAAACAATTCGCGGGTTCTCAAACCATTTTTGTGCTTCACATTTCACGTTCTCCCGTAGTGCCATTCTCCTTTACTCGTGATGGTTTCAATCTTTATCTCCTATAACATCAATTCCCAAGCTTCTCTTCCTCACCTGCTGCTAATAGTTGCACTGTTTACGCATTACACCTACATATTTTCGGGAAAGCTTGTTCTCAAACCACTCTTCATTCCCTACATTGTGATTTCCAAAGCTTCCCCGTTCTTACCAAGAACTAATGAGTACAGTGCTTTACCTTTCTGGTTCATATTCTCATGAAGACGTCTTCTCACAAAGTTCGAAGACTCTCGGATTCCGATTGAACGCAAGATATTCATGGAACATCTTGAAGCGTAGAGGGATGCCGCGGTGGCGCAGTGGTCTAAGCGATGGCCTCTGATCATTCATCCAAAAGGTGTCCGGGTTCGAATCTCGGTGAGGCATGAATGTTGTGTTTGTCTTATGGCACTGTTTCACTCCCTTCCCTGGAACCAGTGACCCTAAATGAGGGGACCGGCGACTGCTTATAGCCCATTCAGTTGCTCACGGTGGTCGTTAAACCTCCAATCTAGATAATCTTTATAAAGCCCACAGCAACTATTTGGACAACACTTCATTTGATTATTTCCAATACTTTACTGGCCACGTAGTGTACATTCAAAAAGCTTTTGAAGAATTAATTTTCGAAATCGATTTGACTCGAAGGCTCAGGAATATCGATTCTCTCTTTCGCAAAGTATCTGAAATTAGGAAGACATTAAGGGAAAAAAAGGGTTTTCAATTCATTTCTTCCTTACTACGTAACAGTACAAGTGGATGAAGAGAAGCACGTCTAAACTACGTCCCTTCCAAGTTATTTAATACGAGGAAGTCACGCAAAGGCTGTGTGACTTGATTCGTACTACGGCAACAGGGCTGGACCATTTGATGTAAAGAAATAAGGAGAAATCAATAATGATTGACAATTGACCGAATTACAGGTTTTCCGACAAAATCAGCGGTCGCTGGAAAGACGTTCCCGAAAATAAAGGCACCGTATCCAATGGTTTCATTATTTACCTCCTCAACTGACATAATGACACCAGGACATGCTATCATTACTAGCCTCATGCAAATTTGCCTTTTATGCACAAAGTAATTCTACAAAGTGCGTTGGAAATCAGGGACATATAGAATTTCAGCTTTATTTCTTTTCAGCCTAGTTTCGAAAGTACAAGACATCCACCAGATTAAGTAATATTTACACCGAATAGCCAAAATATTATGACCATTTGCCTAATACCATGTGATGTTGGTCCCCAAAGTACCACCAAAACAGCTCTTACTCGGCATGACTTGGACGCTACAAGATTTCTAAAGGTGTCTTTTGGCATTTGGTACCAGTACTGTACCAGATGATCTTTTAACTCTTGCAAGTTACATGGTTGAGCCACAGCATATCGGATTTGCTGTTTCAACACAAACCCCAGGTGCTCGATTAGATTGATGCCTGGGAAATGTGGAGGCCATACCTGGATGCTTTCCACCTGCCCTGTGAGCAATTCTCGAATAATCCGGGCACTGTGGAATGGCGCATCATCTACCTCTTTCATTTTCCATCCTTCAAAGAAGGCACTACTAGAGGGCACTACTGTTGCCATGAGAGGATGTAACTGGCCAGAAATGAGGTTTACGCGGGTGTTATACGCCATCGTATCCTACACAAAAGTGACTGGACCCTCGGTTTCTCATCAGAACAGTGCCAACGGCATTACACTTTCTCCACCGGCTTCTTTTCGTCGCACGGTGCGTCCTGAAGCCAACACTTCTCCAGGTAAACGACGCACATGGCCGTCCACATGGTGCAACAGAAAATGAGATTCATCGGACCTGACGACTTTTCTTGAGTCACTTAAGGTCCAGTTTTGATGCTCGCATACCCATTGTAGGCGCTTTCGACGTGAACTGAAGTTAGCACTGGCACTCCGAAGGGCCCGCTGCTCACAGTCCATTTTTAGCCGGGTTCTATGTTCTGTGTGATGTGACACATTACTTCCGTCACCAGCATTCAAATTCGCGTTGCGACTCAGTATCCGTGCTGGCTCGTACCATACAGGATAGACTTCGCTCACCTGTAGCATCGATGAGCCGTGGTTGGCCCACATCTCGCCGGTGATTTGTGGATTTCCGCTTCACGTACTGCTTTGTGAAGATACTAACCAGGGCTATCCATAAGCACCCCACAGGTCTTGCTGTCTCAGAAATGATCTGGCCCAGTGATCTGGACATTACATTTTGCCTTTGTGAAACTGGCTTAAGTACGCTGCCTTTCCCTTTGAAGAACAAGAATAACTGATTAGCAGAGCTCAGTATCATGTGTTATTTATTCCGTTTCAGGACCTTCACACGTGCCGTCGTTTACCCGCAGTTGCTTCGATTTTCATAAAGACTCGCTGGTCATAATAATGTTTTGGCTCTTCCGTGAATGTACTTTCTGGTTTATCCCACATTCCTCTCTTCTAGTCTCCAACCAGCCTCTTTGTTTTTCCTTATAGTTCTCATTTTCCATCCTTCCAATCAGGCTCCATCACCTCTTTCTTTCTCTCTGTCTCTCATTGTAACTCCTCCCCCCCCCCCTCTCTCTCTCTTTCTCTTTCTCTATCTGTCTATCTCTCTCATTCACTCTATAACTCTCCTCCTCGTCTCTTTCTCTCCTGCACTTTGTCTTCTCCCATCAACATTACTTCCTCAATTCCACTGTTGTCTTTTCCTCTTTATTGGATTGAATGATACCACTTTCACCATCTAGTTTCTGACATTTACCTAATTCACTCTTTTGCAATGTTCCATAGCCCTCTACTTCCCTTAATTCGCCGCTCACTATGTCACTCACTCTCTTTCCCTCTCCAGTTTTGTCCTGCTCTCTCTCTCTCTTTGTTCGATCCTCGCCCCTTACTTTCTCTCTATCTTACCTTTTCTTCTTCCCTATCTCTCTTAGTTTCCGTCTTTTTATCTCTCCCATTTTCTTTTTCCTTCGTTCCATCTGCTTTTGTTATTTGTCAGAAATACACATTTGTTTTCACATTATCTACCAAATTTACTTCCAACCTACAGACAATAAAACCGCAGTTGTGCACTTGAGCACTGTACTTCAGACAAGTCAACTTTAGTTTCGAAACTACACTGAAGAGCAATTGAATTAGAGATACTTGTCTAGTAACGTGTAGCACCACCTTTCGCCCTGAAGACGGCGGGGATTCGTCTCGGCATGGATTCGACAAAAAACCGGAAGCGTTGGGAAGCCATAAGGATCCACGACCCCTGAACAAGCTCCCACAGTTTACGAAGATTTGATGGAGGGGGATCAGAGCCTCTAACATCTCTCTCGATTGCATCCCAGGTGTGCTCGATGCGATTCAGGTCAGGTGACCTAGCTGGCCAAGGAAGCGAGGTCACGTCGGTGGAGTGTTCGTCCAACTATTCGGATACAATTCGGGAACGATGGCACTGTGCAGTGTTTTTTTGCATGATGAGGTCCCCAGTGGGATGTTGAAGACGCACAAACGGAAGCAAATGGTCGTCTAGGATATCCCGGTAGCCTTGAATTGTGAAGGACGATGTCACACGTACCAGGGGTCCCATTTCAGTCCACGTAAACAGTTCCCAGACGAGAATGCCACCCCCACCAGCTTGAAGAGTACCCTGCTGGCAAGAAGGATCCATCGCTTCATGTAGTTTGCTCCGTACTCGTATCCTGCCAACCACATGTACCAATGTGAATCTCGACTCATCAGTCCAGTCAACATTTTTGCACATGTCTAGGTTCCAGTGGCGATGTTCCCGCGCCTATACTAATCTTTGCACCCTGTGATGTGCGGTCAGCAGCGGTACCCTCGTGGGACGATAACTTCTGTACCTAATAGCGAGGAGATGGTTCTGGATGATGTGGCTGCTTACACGTTTTTGTGCACCAGCGTTAATTGCCGAGTGATTTCATGCACTGTGTCCCGTCTATCCGCTGTTACAATGCGAGATAGCCGACGATGACGCCGCTTATCCACACGCTGTTGTTCACGGCAGTTGGCTCTTGCAGGGATGGTTTTACCGGATTCGATGTACTCACGGTGCACCCGTGACACAGTGACTCGTGAAAATTCCAGTGCCTGCACGACTTTCGAGATGGAGTGACCCATTCGTCGCGCCGCGGCAATTTGCCCACGATCAAATGCGCTTAGATCTTTCGTCTTACCCATACTGCGTCCAACTCTTACTGACTCCCGTCGCATCACTCCTTATATTGTCAGATCACAGCATACGTCATGTCGTTTCCGTTTACAGTGCCGCCCACAGCGCCACATTTGCATAA
Source organism: Macrothele yani (assembly GCA_039090855.1). Lineage (NCBI taxonomy): Eukaryota > Metazoa > Arthropoda > Arachnida > Araneae > Macrothelidae > Macrothele > Macrothele yani. The sequence goes on along the minus strand of CM076998.1, from coordinate 84,648,095 downwards.
CGCCAGCTGTCTCTAATTTAATTGCTCTTAAGTGTATTTCCCAAGGGTTGTCTATCATTTGCTCTACAACACTTCAGCAATGCATTTTCAGTATTTCTCGTTGGTTAAGCAATTAATATTTTACGTGCTATGTAAATTTAAAAAAAAAAGATGTTTCAGGTTGAGTTTAGCGCCTGCTTGTTTTAATATTGGAGGCATCTAAATGTTATCGTAATTTTGGTTCTACTTAAGTAAGTCTTTCTCTTCGTATCTGTACAAGACCTTCTCAACTTTTGTTCTATGTCTACATTCTAACAGAGAATTAAAACTGCTTTATCCCGACGTGAAATTTTGGACTTTTATAAAATACAGATTTAGTCAACACCGCATTTAGTTTTCAACCACTCGGTATTCCCCAGTCTATTGTCTCCTGCTTTTTAAGCAGGTACTTAACGAATCATTTAATTGTAGTGAAAACATAAGTTTTTTTTAAATATCTCGCATGAACTTATTTTTTGAGTTACCCGTATGTATTATCTCTCACGCTTGTATAATAAATCAGTAGCAATTCCCTTTAACTCCAGCATATCCAGAAACACATAACACACTATGAATAATACTAACCAAAACAATAATTACTGAATTCTTTCGAAAATGATAATATTCAATAATCTACATTTGCAGGATTTTACGGTCCATTTCGTAACATGGATGAAATTATTTCCTGTTACTTATTTCCACTTCCTGAAGTAATCTGTTTAGAGGAAATTACCTGCCGAATGTTTCTGTGTTCCTGCAGGCAGGAACATCCTGACGAACATTTTCAGATATGAATTAGTCTTGATCAACAGAACAAAAAAGCACTGTATTAACATCCACACCACCTCAAAGACATTAAAAGGTAATGAAAAAAATTATTCCAAACGCAAAAGCAATCAAACTTAAAAACCGTTTCTTTTTTTTTTTTTTTGCGATGAAGTAAAAAATAAATTATAATATGGAATTTATTTTAGAATGCCATAATAGAGTGCCCATATTTTTCTGCAAGCAAATACGTGCACCACATGTGTTTCATAGGTGACGCCAAAAAATTTAAGAAAAAGCCTTTGATGATGTACTAGGCGTTTCCATGGTCCTGTGAAACTTAGGGAACGATCTCTGCTGAACATAGTGATGAAAAAAGTACCTGTAAACATGCTACCAACTCCAGCACCTGCGACCAAATATGATGACAAGTCCAACACCAGTTACCAAACATGCTAACAAGTTTGTGTTTTTAAGTTTGCTTTTTCTTAGTCAGAAATGTTTCCCTTTCAAGGTTCAGCGCCGTCCCAGTGGCCAAATGATCTGAGGCACGGGTATAAAGCAGTCATCAGATATGGACCGGGGTTTGAGTTCTGGTAGAGGATGGGTGGTGTGTTTGACTTAGGGCGCTGGCTCTCTCCCTTCCTTGGACAAGTTGCCCTATGTTAGGGACATGCGACAAGTTATAGCCCCATACAGGTGCTCATGGTGGTCGTTACATTCCGAAACTATAAAAAATGCTACAGCACAGCATAATAGAGCAAGTAAGATAGGCTCTCAACAGATAAACTGCAGTAAATTTGAATATTTGTCCACGTAATGAACATATACACATGTAAGAACAAAAATCCCACGAATCTTACATGAGATAATGTATGAAGTGAGTTGTTACAGGGATTGGTGCAAAGAACCCACGTGTTATTTGCGACATTTGATTACGAGTGTCCTGCCTCCTGAAGCAGAAATAGCACATATTCCATATTCCATGGAACGGGCAAATGAAACAGCAGTAGAGCTCATCGTCTGTAGGGTATAGCTTTTCCCCAACGAAGTTGTCCGTACAAGGATACTTTTGCAGTCGTCCGTCAGTTGTCACCTTCAACAGACAGGACACTTTCGCTCGTTATTGCAGATTGGGAAGAAGATAGACGTCTTCAGTCACTTACTTTAGAGGAACAGGTGCTGGAAGTAGCAGGGGATCTCGGAACTAGCATTAGAATAGTATCAGCGGATATGTTCATGTTTCACATTAAACTGTATGGAGAAATTGTCACTACCCATACCGTGTACAGAGAGTATAGGTCTTCTGATCCAACGGAACCGTTTTCGCAAAGGCATCTGCAGTTATGTATTCCACCTACTTTTCCCCACTGTGCACTTTTCTCCTAAGAATCGCAAATCACAAGAAATGATTTTGTGAATTTTCATAACAGTCACCCCTGGGAAAATCCTCATGGAATAAATCAGGCGAGGTTTCATGTTAGTACTGGGATCGGCATCGTTGATGACTATCTGAACGGTAACGCTCTATGGCTATCGGTACACTCGGTTTTTCGTGGAGGAAATACTTGTATTGCTAGGAGACGTTTCACTAGCAACACAAAGTCCCACGTGGTTCAGGAATGATGGGGCTTCATACCATGTTAGCTTCATTAATCCAGAATATCTCAGTCATACTATCTTGATCGAGCATGGACTGCATGATGGGCCAGCATGGCATGCATGCTCTGCAGATCTGAATCGCCAAAATTCCTTCTTATGGGGACATCTGAAGGCTGATATTCACGCTACACCCCTTCTTTAAGTACAATCTCTCAGCAAACTAATTGTAGTTGGCTGCCAAAGAATAATTAACATTCTCAGGCTTTACGAACGTGTTCAACAATCAATGAGAAAACGCTGTGATGCGTGTACTGGTGCTCAGAGACGCCATTTCGAAAACTTCTTCTGCTCGATTTCGTACAGTATGCTATTATAAGTAAAATAAAAATTGATTAACTTCCTCAAATATTTATTTTTTTCACTTCAAGAATGTGCTACAACTCGGAAAGGGAGCGTTGTGTCTGTCTTACCGCCTTGGCTCTCTCCCTTCCCTGGAACCAATTGCCCTAAATTAGGGGTGGGTGAATGCTTATAGCTCATCGAGTTGCCCACGGTGGTGGTTAAACCTTCAAACAAAAAAACAAGACTAAAAAAAAGCGGGAGCCTTTAACGTGCCTAATATTCATAGGAACGTTTATTTAATTATTTTGTCACTACGTGAGACGATTCCAACGTTTCACTAGATCTTTTTAAAGCACCTTACGGATCAGAATATTGGAAACATAGATTAGCAAAACACCTATCCCTTCCCAGATTCGAGTCCAAAAAATCTCATAACTCTGAAACAGATACAATAGGGATGTTCCAAGCTGAAAATATTTCATCAGAACAACCAGCTGTCTTTTTAATATTTATACTCCTAGAGATATCTCGCTAGATAAGTTTCACTATTTCAGTTTTTAGTTAAAGTATTATCTACACTGGTGTGCAAAAATTAAGGACGAAGAGGAGAAATTAGCATACCAGCGGAACGAGCAAGCAGAACGGACCGAAAGACCACTCAGGAGATAAACTAGGGTCTGGTACGACAGGGCATGCGCATATATGCAGCATGACGTAGGGAGGGGAGTGTCGGAAGGGTATAAAGCATACGGGCGGTGTACACTCAGCAATTCGGTGAAAGCTATTGCACGCTGTACATCGGTTTGAATGATGTCGAGTTGCTGCCACCGTGTGATATGGCCAACAAGCAATCCAGTAGACGACATCTGGATGACTTTACCCGAGGTCGCGTCATTGGGAAGTTGGAAGAGGTCGAAGTGTGACTAGTGTGGCCGTGGAGTTCGGGATCGCTCACAGCATCGTTTCACGAGCTTGGAGAGCATTTCAAACAACAGGAACAGCTATCCGAGAGTTTAGCAGTGGTCGTCCACGAGCAACCACCGCGGCGGACGACCGGTATATTGTCCTACAGGCGAGAAGTGACAAACGGCAGACAGCGGGAGAAATCGCAAGGCACATGCAGCAGACAACTGGTCGTCAGTTATCGCGTTTTACCGTGACTAGGAGGCTGCACAAAGGTGGTCTATTTGCACGACGACCAGTGCGGTGTGGGCCATTAACGCCTGCTCATCGGAGACTGCGGTTTCTGTGGTGCCAGGAACACAAGAACTGGACACATAAGCAATGGGGTCCAGTTTCCTTTACGGATGAGAGCCGATTTAGTCTGACGAGCGATTCTGGACGTATACACATCTGGAGAGAGCAGGGAACACGCAATCACACCTCCAACATCATCAAAAAGGACCGGTTTGGAGGTGGTGGAGTTCTCGTTTGGGGCGGTATCATGCTTGGTAGCCGTACTGACCTCCACATCATCCAAGGAGGTTCAGTCACTGGTGTCCGCTATTATACCGATGTTCTCCTTCCTCACGTGCGTCTGTTTAGAGGTGCTGTGAGTCCTGAGTTCCTCTTCATGGACGACAACGCTACACCTCATCGTATAGTGGCTGTCGCAGAGCTGTCGGTGAGTGAAGATATTCAACGCATGGATTGGCCCGCAAGGTCCCCGGACCTAAATCCAATCGAACACGTGTGGTACCTTCTCGGGAGACGCTTGGCAGTACGTCACCAGCCGCCAGCAACGATTCCGCAGCTGCGATTGGCGCTACAAGAGGAATGGGCTGCGATGCCTCAACAGCTCCTTGACAACCTCGTCCTCAGCATGGACAGACGTTGTAAATCCTGCAACACAGTCAGAGGTGATCATATCCCCTACTAAGGACTGGATTTTTCTTGGCAGCCGCCTGTGACATGGACGTTTCTGTCTTCTGTCCAGTTGTGCTCGTAGCTACCTTTTCAATAAAGTGCCTTTGTATATTTTGGATTCCTTGTTTGGACGGTTTTGCTTACTTGTCACATATTCTTACATCTTGGGGTTCTTATAGTATGATTTGAGTTGATGTGGAGCACTTCTGCACGACGTTATATTCGAAAAACCGTCTTGTCCTTAATTTTTGCACGCCAGTGTATATGCACACTGAGATGATAACTTCGTAGTACACAATCCCTCATCACAAAAATTGCTCTTTCACCAAGTAACACGGCACATCAGCGCCGTGAACGATATAAATCAGGCAGAAAAACTTTTCATGAATTAGTTTGTCCTCTATTGAAACTCGGAATGCATTCTGCAATAGTTTGAAGCTTTTAAAAGTATGATAGCGCTTCCCAGAAGAAAAGATTAACTCCAACATTCTGCCATAGATCTAAAAACATAAAGACACGATCAACCACCTGAATAGAATGTTAATAATTAAACCATAAATACCATGCGAATAGGGTGTAACATCACTTGGCATACTGCCAAAATTGCAGAAAATGTATCAACTGGCGTAAAAAATGTAACAGAGCTTTTTTTATTGCGTGATTTATAATATATTTCGAATAAAATAGTGTAACCTTCAGCTTCTATCTGTACAATCTCAGATTTTAAATAAAAGTCAATCTATTTTCATGACACATTGAACTACTATACAGCTATATATGAGGTAAGATAAACACATGGTCAAAAGATGTTCCATATGAAGTTGTTGCTGCAGTCATCACGCCATTAATACAGAGGAGGGGCGTTTTGCGGCCGTGCACGATGCCGCCCCAAAACATGGCGGAACCGCCATGTTTTGGGGCTAAATGCAGAAAACTTCCAACAATCGGTGATCATGTGGACGAAAACCCCTGGTGAACCAGAGGGTTCAAGAGAGACAGGGAAGAATAGCGCAAAACAACAGACTTGCCACAACCTGGAAGATCATCGCAGATTCAACATTGGTGTGTCAATAATCATCTCCGAAAGCACAATGACGTCACTAGTCTCCTCTGATCCTCTGATCTACCAGTTCTTACCGTTCACAGGCTCTCCGTTTGCTAAAAGTTCTTTGAATGGCGCACCATTCACGATAAACCCTTGCAATCGCTGTGTGTAAAACGTCGAGGAAACGGCCTTGTGGGAGTTGCTGTGACTGGCACGTCTATCGCCAATTATCACACCAAGTGATTCAGATCACTCGTTGTGCCATTCCGATCCTCAATCGAACGCTGGCTGATGCATCACTAGCTGGTCTGCCTGATTTATAACACACAACCCACTCACGTGATGTCTTACGCACTGGAGTGAGTCGTTTAGGTTTGTTTGGGGGTTTAACGATCACCGTCAGTAACTCAGTGGACTATGAGCAGTCACACGTCCTAATTTAGGGCCACTGGCTCCAAAAAAAGTGAGAGCCTCGGCCGTAAGACAAACACAACATCCGTGCCTCGCTGAGATCCGAACCTGGACCCATCTTGGTGCAAAAGATGTTTCATATGAAGTTGATGCTGCAGTAGTCAAAAGCCAGCACTTAGACCACTTCGCTACCGGGGCAGCTCGTCTACGTGACGAGCGCAAGTATACGTAATAAATTGGCATCTTTATATACACCGATGAGACATTTCATTATGACCACCTACCTAATAAGCTGTAGGATCCCCTTTAGTACGCAAAACAGCTGCCACTCGGCTAGATCTCGATTCGATGAGGTGGCAATAGGTATCCTGGGGTATCTGGTACCATAATGGCCACAGCAGGACCTCCAGTTCCCAAACATTTCTGGGTGGTGGTAATTTATCGCGAACCCGCTTTTCCAAGTCGAACCACAAATGTTCGATTGGGTTCATGTCAGCTGAATTTTGAGTCCAGGATATTAACAGAAAGTCACCAGCATGTTCCTGGAACCAATCTCACGACTCTGGCAGAGTGGCGTGGCGCATTATCCTGTTGGTAATGGCCATCACCAGAAAGGAACACAGCTGCCATGAATGGGTGAATTTGGTCAGCAACGATGTTCAGATACCCGACAGCTGTCAGGGATTGTGCTATTGAGATAATTGGGCCTAAAATTTCCCAAGAAAACATCGACCACAGCATAACACCACCGGCATGTTTCAGCCCAACAATGCATCCAGGTCTCATAGCCTCAGTCTTCTACGCGATCACCACCAAGCTTGATTCGTCAGACCAGGCCACTTTCTTCCAATCATCCACGGTCCAATCTCGATGATCTTGGGTCCATTTCATGCGTTGTTGGCGATTACGTGCAGTGGACATGGGGACCCTGATGGATACCATGGGTCATTGGTCCCTGGATCCCAGGCTACGCAGGCCCATGCACAGAAGCCTGCGATGAACTTTGTGCTATGACACATTGCCCTGATCACCACTGTTGTAGCTGTATGTGATTTATCGCACTGTGGCGCTGCGTTCGCTGTGAACAATGCGCAAGTCTCCGCTCCCCTCTGGCATCAATGACCTACGGACAACACACGGCCAAACGACGGTTCGTCGTTTGGCCATATGTGCACCACTTTTGATAGGTACTCACTAAAGCGGCACGTGAACAACCCACAAGCCGCAGCGTTTCCGAGTTGGTAGTTCCGAGGCTCCGTACCATCACAGTTTGTCTTTTATCAAATTCCGATAAATCAGCAGCTTTTTCCCTTTCTGACTCCGAACACTCTATTAACCGAAAGCCGGTCTTCTGTTTGTATATATACAGCTCTGTGAACTTCACCTGCGCCACTGTTCGGTCTCCAGGCGCACTCATTTCTCTAGGCTGCGGGTGTTCATAATGTAATAGCTCACCGGTGTATGTAGCAGTATATCCTTTGTCATTTAAATGCATGAGCAGGGGTTTGGAGAAACCCCGTAATGAAACAAGTGGTTAATAATTCTGAAGGGTCATTTAGAAAAACTGAGGGAAAAAACCGTAATAGCCATAAAGCGGCGAATAAGAAGGGAATTCCGGGAACTGCAAGATCTATTTTTAAATTGGCTAATAAAAACCACGCTAGAATATGAAGTGAACTTATACTGTAACCCACTCGTAGACTTTTTCTTCTGAATATATTTCCTTCTGAATAAATGAACAACAAATCTGAACGCGTATGCGAAAATACAGAACTTAATTTTTTCTGCAAGTCTGCGTGAAAGAAATTCAGGTAAGGTACTCTGACATTTATAACGCTGAATAAGAATAAAACACCTTGTACGTAGCTATTTTCATGAGTTTACTTGCTATCCTGTTTTTTTAGGAGTTCTCGCAATTCTCTTAGCAATTCAGAGAACGACCGCCAGTAGTGTTACAGTCCGAACCCTTTCTCTCAAAATTTCATTACCAGCGTCCAAGAGCTAAACTTTGCAGCATGACCATGTTGTGGAATAATCCCATGAGATCGCGTGAAATCTCGTAAGTATCGTTGTTTTGCGCGAGAAGAGCCCCATTAGTCCAACATTCGTGGATCACCGCGAAGGCATATCGGATTTTATGCCATGGCTGCACGCAGTTTTATTTCTCGCTTAGAGGGAGAGGGTTTGCAAGAGGTTCCTGTAGCAACATTTCTTGCCTAACGTTCCTTTTCCTCTTCATGTGTTTGTTCTCTTCGGGGATTAAGAGAGAACTAAAAAAGGAAACATAAAGAAAACAAGAATGAAGGAGCCTTGCAAAGAAGTAACTAACAAATTCAATAAACTGCATCCGTCCTCGGAATTTTACCTCCTCCATAAAAAATAAGGCAATGACGAATGCTTCACCAATAAAAAGAGCCTTAAATTTCTATTGCAAGGTAGAACAAACTTCTGGGAGCTCCTCCCTTGGGTATAAACCAATTTCTCCGATTTTTCGATCAAGTGTAATAATGGCGTCAGCAAATGTGACCTAATGTGCCACCGTGGGTTAACTTTCATTGCCTAAAGCGGTTATGAATATAAATAGAAAATATTATCTTTATTCGATTTATTAACAGCTGGCTTTCTAGCGCAAGCGCATATATTGTTTCTTCTGATCAGCAATGGTACTGCATATAGCTGAGTTCGGTTCCAAATTCCGACTTGTTAACAAATTTCCTTTAAAATTAAATTTCTAATACATTTATTTTGTTGTATTGGAGCTCCAAGCACAACAAAACGAAATTAAAATGAATATACGTGTTACTGGCAATGTCTTAAATTAGGCATTGCACAGAATGCCGAAAATGGGACGTCAAAGTATGAAACGCTTGACATTTCACACATTTTCTAGGCATTCTATGCAATGCCGAAAGACAAATTGGTAAAGTATAAAATACTGCTTCCAGTGACTTTTTTTTCACGTGGCGAGGTACCGCGTATGACGTTTTTTTTTTTTTTTTTTTTTTTTTTCACTTGGCGAAGCACTTGACGTTCAACGCTCGGTTCATGCGGACAGTATTTAGCATTATCGCAATATGCATTTCTGTCTTTCTTCCGCAGTGACGAAACACCCGAGCTCCAATTTGCGCAGTAGACGTTAGCCCATAATGTGTTGTATAATATATAGCTTACAGATTGTTCTCGCGCAATCTGTTGGCAGTTATAAGTGTGACAGAAGACGGTTTTTACCAACTTGGATCTACTCGCGAAATTTCGAACCAGCTTGGAAGTACTCGAGGAATTTTTAACCAACTTGGAACTACTCGACGAATTTCGAACCAACTCTACACCAGGTCGCAATTAGCTTTATGTCCAAAGGACCTGTACAGAGTTCAAGACGTTCCCGACCACGAAATTCCTCTTAGATCAGTTGCAATCGCTCAGTCCACAGGAAGTGGTCAAGGATTCGTGAGACGTATGTAGAAGACCTAGTGCCAAAATATGAATTGCTCTTGTGTGAAAAAGACAACAAAATGAAATTTAAAATGCCATTCAAGCTTTCCTTGTTCCAACAAGTAGATTGGTACTAGTCTTTTTCTCTTGTTCGTTCAGTAAGAAAGTCGTATACTTTACTTTGCATTTCTTCCTTTTCAACAAAGGCTTTATCATGATTGTATTTTCATAGTTTGCTTGAATAGCCCTTGTCGTTTTATATAATGCCTAGGATTTATATAAAACGTCTAGGAAAAGTATATAAAATATTAAAATAACGTAAATATTTCATGCTTTGCCTAAAAAAGCCACGCGTTCTTTAGATTTCCTAAGCATTCTGTACAATGGCTGTTTTTCACACATTGCCGGTAACGTATACAAATAATTTGCAGTGTTTTCGAGAATGTCTAGTCATTCAAGGAACTAACTCAATTTTTTAAATGTAAATAAAATATCTGAATCTGCTAAAGTGGCAATAATATGAATAGTGTACACCTAGAAACAAAGACTTTGATCCAGAAACAGTTAAAAAATGGATGAAATATATTAATATGCTCATATGATCGCAGTCTTTTTTTTTTCCCGATAAACTACGTTATCGAGTGCTCGGCCTGAGTGAATTAGACATGAACATCTAAACACATTTTGAATTTTATCACGGAAATTATCAATATCTTTGCCTCACTGTTGCGAATCCCTTCAGTAAAAGACAGGCTTTGACAATTGCTCAGGAGAAATTTGACATATTAGGTTTACCTTAGTCTCATTGCTTTTATTTTGCTTTACTGTGAAATGAATACTCAGAACATTATAAAAGATCTATTAATTTTGTCTTCTTTTTAGAAATATGCAGTTTGAAAATTAATGGAGAAAATATTAAGGATTTTCTACATTACAACTCTTATGATTCAAGGGTAGCACCTTGATTTGTTCTGCTTGATACCTTGTGAAAATAAAGCCCTTTATGCGGGTGGTGGAACATGAACTCACGTTTCTTCTCTCCGGAGCCAGTTATTCTCCCAACAGAACCACACTGTCCTTGGCTTACCGCTGCAACTTGTCGTTTTGACTCTACGGTACAACCTGATTAACGTGCTACATACAAGCTGCAATTGGCTGGCTTTTGTTTCAGTAATGCCCTGGGCTTAAGCGAAACAGTAACGGAGTACCTTTCTCTCAGCTTTATGCTGGGTTAGAACTTGACGATCGGTGGTGATGTTTTATTTCTTTTCATTCATACCATTTTAAGCAGCTTACCAGAAATGTTCTCATTTAATCTTCGGTTTTAATAATTCTATTCTTGATAACTTTGTTGTAAGAGGGTACTAGGTGTGTGAACAGTTAGATCTGAACTATACCCAGACCCTCCAATTCCTTTTTTTCAGAGAAGTGATCAAAAAGATTTATACTGTTACGGAAGAAAATTCAAAAATCAAGAAGTAAAATATATGCAACATTATACAAATGCACGACAGGAGATTATCTTATAAGGAAAAAAGAAATAACAAAATGAGTAAGAAACAATATCTGTGGTAGGAATGGAAGCCTGTGATTAAGCAAATGCTACAATTCTCACTGAGGGTCAAAAGTCAGTATGTATTAGGGGTATGTAAAAGTTCCCATCGGCCCCGTTAGGGAGCGCTGTATGAGTCTAACATGACGGCAACCCATGCTATCAGTTCATACATGAAGCCAAGCGTGGCGGTCGATAAAGTTCATTTGCTGCCCTGTTGGTTATTCATGTTTAATTTAGGTTAAAGTGCGAGTAAAGCATACGTTCAATATGCCAGGCGTTTGGCGAAACGGTTATGTTTGAACGGACGTGTCGAGAATGGTTTGCCAGGTTTAAAATAGGTGATCTAAGTTTGGGAGATAAGACCCGTGCAAGTAGACCACAGGAACTCGCAGACAAGGAGCTGGAATCGCTGTTGCAAGAGTATGCCACACAATCGACCACGCACCTGGCGAAACGTTTGAAAGTGGCTCAATCAACGGTGGTACGGTATCTACAGGCCTTGGGAAAGATCCAGAAGACTGGTAAGTGGGCTCTGCATACTTTGACGAAGCGTGATAATTTTTAAACAATTGGACATCTGCATGTCGTTGCTGAAAAGGTTTCAAGGGAAGAACTTCTTGTGGAAGGTTGTCCCCGGAAATGAAAACTGGGTCTATTGCAACAACCCCGGACGCAAGCGATCCTGAGTCGACCGAGGCCAGCCATCAACATCCACTAAAACAGGATATCTGGATATCCACGGAATAAAGGTTCTGTTGTGTGTGTGGTGGGATATACATGGAGTGCTGTTCTTCGAACTGTTGAAACCGGGCGAAACAATCCCTGCACAACGATATAGCGATCAGTTGATGAAACTGAACGCTGCAAATCGAGCAAAAACGCCCACGGACCGGTGCTACACGATAATGCCACATCACATGTCGGTGCCACCACGAAATCAACCCTTGAACAGTTACACTGGGGGTTTTACCGCACCTGGCTTACTACCCGGACATTGCACCTTCAGACCATCTGTTTCGCTCTATGCAACGTGCAGTTCACCACAGTTCCGGAGGTGGAAAATTTCGTCAGTGCATTCTTCTGCTCAAAACCCGAGTCCTTCTATGACATTCATTTGTTGCCTGAAAAATGGCAAAAGGTCATTGGTGCTAACGGCCAATATTTCGTTGAATAAATGTGTACTGGTTTCCTGATTGTTCCTGTCTCCTTTCTCCTTAAAACGGCGGAAAATTTCGCATACCCATAATAGTTGAAAACATTAAAACTATATGTTTGTTTTCAGGAAGATAAGTGCAACAACCCCATTTTGCCAGTGATGAGGTTTGAACACACGCCTCCTCACTCCGTCTTGACATGCGCGTCACTTCTGAGGTAAGTGGCGCGCGTAACTTACTGTTCATTGTCGATGCGTACAGAAAACAGTGTCAGTGATAAACAAAATAAAAATAAATTAGGTGAGATACAAAGAAAGGAACAGAATTAAAATTCAATTGTATTTGATGATTTTGATGCGATTATTTAAAGTGTCAAACTAAAACTCACAAGTTACCGAAAGAGCATTGAAAACGTTCAGTTTATTACGCTGAACGCTCTGCATTGTACTCTAGCTGAACACGTACGAGACTGAAAGTCAGCGATGAGAGCAGCTTTTGCTTTGGATTCTACGAGGAGTTGAGACGCGTTTATGAAGTTAATAAGAAACAATAAATGATGTGTTCGACGAAAATAAAAATGTAACTGCCCACTTGATGATTTGAATTTTTTGGTAGAGAAAATAGGTAAAGATAATCTTGCAAACTATGGCGATGTGCACAAATTATAGTGAGGAGCTTGAACAACGGTCAAGAAGAGAATAAGTCTATATTCTGAGTAAATATGTAAAACATATTGCAGATAGTGCAGCTAATAGTCGAAACAATATTTTTCAATGAGCCGCCAACCGTATTCTGAGTTAAATCTTAACTTTTAGTGATTTATCCGTCCCCTAATTTCTTTGTTCGTAACTGGAGGTGAAATCATATACCAAGTTATCTCTTAACTGTTTCCTAAATGATAGTTCGATCGTATGCTATGTTATCTCATATGGTAATTTTTTAATAATTTTTACTAGTAAGTTTTTCAGTAGGCTTGACTGTCTATGGTCTATTGGCCCACTTATATTTTGATCACTCTAACTCAACAGCTAACGACTTTTTTCACTAATAACCAGTGGTCGAAGTGGCACAGAACTACTGTCGGTATGGTGTCGACCATAAATCCACATAGTATAAATAAGAGATTTCGAAAGAAATACAAACCATGGGCCGCGGGTGGCATAGTGGGCAACGTTCGTGACTGCCACGGAAAGGGCCTCAGGTTCCATCCCAAGCAGGTACGAACGCTCAATCCACTAAGTATCCGCCGTGCGTCAGATGGGCACGCTAAGCCGTCTGACCCCGGTTACTGCCCCCCCCCTGGTAATAAATAAAGGCGTCTTCCTTCCCCTTTCTACTTCGCTTCCGTGTCACTTTCCTATCGGGTGCTCTAGCCCAAATCTCCTAGTTTCCTATTTCGAAGGGTTGTTTAAGACCTGGGGTCAGACACTCCCTTCCTAAAATCCTCTACATATGATCATTTGATCATCAAATACAAACCATTCCGCATAACTGTGTTTTTTTTACATTAAAAATTAATGTATACAATATTAAAAAAAAACTAATATAATAATTAAAAAAAAACCTTCATTGAAGGGTTTGTGGTCTCTTTTGGTCCAACCTGCTAATCATTTATCAATTTTATCCGTTAAAAATGTCATTTGCCGATTTTTGAGTTAAAATTTGTGCTTTCATCCTAATTTCTTTACGTAGTTTGTGACGGACTTATAATTTATTACATACCGGGATGGTAATTAATGTTTTTTTAACTGCCGGTATGTTCACTTCCATTTTTGTTAACTACCGGTATGCCATACAGGTACACGTCGAACACCGCTAATAACCCTTGGTTACTCTCTTTGCTTTCGTTCAAATGCAAGCGAATTTATAATATATACATTCTAGATACTGTTTAATATATATTTTTTTTCGCGTCATGTTTGCTTTTGGGAACTTCGTATTTTATTTTTGTGAAATGCTATTCTTCAAAGCTTCTCCGTGGAAAGGAAGAAAAGGAAAAACGTTAGTACCTTTTGAAGAATAATTTACGGAATAATTTATAGCTAAAAGTTTCAGTTGTTTATGCACTTAGATTTACTCACTTCAACCCTGCGTCTCAAGTCGAAAGTATTTGCAGATTCAAGCAGTAAAAGGAATTGTTTAATATGCAATGAGTAGCAATTTTTGATCGAACTGAAAAGTCGGAAAATGCGGAATCCTTTCATTTCTGCTAGCTGCTTCACTTCAATAGTGTACCTGACAACTTGAGAAGATCGCCATAAAACGTCAAATGAGCTTTCGAGTGGGCTCTTGGCATGCATAATATCGGATGACGTTGTTACCAAGCAGCCACGAAGACTCTGTCAGTCAGGCTGTCATTTTGCTCTAACCACTACAGTGCATTGCAAAGAGACGTACCCAAACTCACCATATAACTTGCGATTTTTTCTTTGCCGCTCGTCTTCCTTCCGTCGCAATGCAGAAGTTGCTGCATCGATTTAGTATTTTATGAGTTAATAGATAATCGATGTATCAACAGAAAGAGTGTTGCTGTTTCTGGCTACGAAATCGTTACAAAACACCATCACACACCTGTTTATAGCGTTAATTCATTCCTAAAGGCTCCGTCGCAATTGACGATAATCGTAAGTTAAGTTATTAATTACTGTAGCGGAAAGATCCTCCACGGGAATTTCAAAAGCTTTTCTTTCGGCAAAGTTAAATTTGCCTTGTTCTACGCAAAGTAAATCAGCGACAATTTGAACATAAAGGAATATTATACAATTTTCTGTTCGTAATGGTACCTTTTGGAATCCATCTTTGCTCCAGAGAGTACATTTGCTGTTGCGCACCCAAATGCTGTGCTTGGTACATTTTGCTAGAGGATTCTGGGAGATTTTTACTTTAGATGCCATCTTAATTTTGTCCTACTTTACGTTTTTTTGCTGAAGTTTTTCTGTTTATATGGGAATGTTTTTTATTGATTATATCCAAAAAAAATCATCAAGCGCATAGGCCTAGCGTGACCAAAAATTGGGGGAGGGGAGGCACAAATTATTTTTTTCTTAGGAAGGGATTCTTCGAAATAGTTTCTCCGAAAATGCTCGTGTTCAATTGTCATAACTTAGGTCTTTTACCTGCCTAATATATCCAGAACTACGAGGTGTGAGACGCTTGTGTTGATTCACCCTAATGAGGATGAAAAAATATGCCTTCAAAGCACCTCATACAGTTCCCTTATGATGAAAACCATCATTATATGACTGCATGCTATTGTGTATGGAATGACTTTTGGAAAGCAGTCATAGGAATGTTCGCTGTTGCGTACCGTTGTTCCCTTGGCTGTATGTCACACTTTATAACATTTAAAAGGCGAACGATTAGTTTTTACTCTTTCGACTTTTTAAGTTTGGAGGGACTCGTGCCCCCCCCCCCCCCCCCCGCTTCCTCGACACTACGCCTATGATCAACCGTCTACGGCAAAAGCGATATCTCTCGTTAGCAGTCAAATAGTCTTGCTCCCAAGAAAAATTAAAAAGTCAATAGAAGCACCAGGACAAAGTTTCACTTATTAAATTTTTGTACACTGACTTTAATATGAAATGATCACATAGACTGCTGAATTGAATTGCATAAAATTGAAGCTGCGCAATAAATGCTTAACTGTTAATAAATAAATAAATAAATAAATAAAAATAGAATACTTTGTATAAAAAAATCGCAGAAGTTCTTGAACATTACACCCTCGCGCACAACAATACGTATATATGAAAGGCTGACAGAAACAACTGCGTCATCAGTTTTTTTCTTTCGCTTTCGTTGAAGGAGAAATATGCTCATGAGTCAAGAGACGTACGATAGAAACATTTTACCCCTATAACTGCAAGTTGCATTATACGATTCTCTTTGGTAATGAGAATTCTCTTGTCAACGGTTCTAAACTCAGAGTTAATCCTCTGAGTTTGGTCCCGTTGACCGATTAATCGGAGGAACGAGCTTCTGGCTAATCCTCTAAGTTATGCCTATTTGACCTTCAGACCAAAGGCACAGGCTTTGGGCTAATCTTGTGAGTTATGCCTATTTGACCTAGAGATCAAAGGCACAGGCTTTGGACTAATGCTGTGAGTTAGGCCTATTTGACCTAGAGATCAAAGGCACAGGCTTCGGGCTGATCTTGTAAGTTATGCCTATTTGAACTAGAGATTAAAGGCAATGGCTTCGGGCTAATCTCTGATTTGAGACCCGTTGAGCAAGATATGGGAGGCACAGGCACAGTCTAAGCTGGGTTCTAGTTCCCACCCCGAATGACATAAAACTGGTGCATTTCTGTCAAGGCTGTTGGTCTCGTTCTTCCCCGAAACAGTCACTTCAAATTAAAGCATGAGGACCCCCCCCCCCCACCGGCAATCTTAGATGCACACAAGGGTAATTAAACTCCTGAAAAAATACTTGCGCCCTTTTACTTTAGTGAAATTAAAAACTAATGTATTTCAGTGAAATTAAACAAATGGGGTTTAGCCTGACTAGATAATTACGTTAGCATTTAAAATACGTTTTGTTAAGGAGGCACGAAAGTAGTTGTGTAGAAATAAGTGTACCGTATCATGGTAGTGGTCTAGTAGTACCCACGAAGAAATGAGCGAAACACACAGTTCTTTGTTAGCTATTTATCTGTTCCAGAACTACGCTTAAGGGTAATAACATCACTACAGTGACGTTGCAACAAAAACCAAGACTGTAAAACTGGAGCACAACGAAATGAAAAAGGAAAGTAAACAACCCCACCCTAGTATCGGGGACAGATGAATACTTATAGCCCGTCGTGTTGCTCATGCTTGTCGGTAAATCTCCAAACAAAAAAATCTACACAAAGAAAAGCTGTGGCGATTAAAAGAGCGAACTGAGAGAGAGCAAGAATTCTCAACCTCAACAGTAAAATTAATAGATTTGAGCTGACATAAGCTCAAAAAAATAAAAAGCTTTTAACAAGAGTGCGATCACTTCAAAAACTGAAATCAATATTCCACGGTAATACGTGATTACAGGAACTTTCAGTGGAAAGCAAAGGAAATATTCAACCTTCCTTGCAGATCATAGTGTCAGACAGATCTCCAGCTAACAGCGAAATTCCAAACAATACGAAATCGAAAAATCATAGTCATTCTTACTTCTTCCATAAAAAAAAATCGCACCTCTCCTCGAAACTGAGGTTTAATAACAAACTGAAGATGCATTCGGAAAAATCCTAATTTGGAAATTTAAAGAATATCTAAGGAAATTTTCAGGCATGTGTATTCCCATTTGATAGAATCATTTTCTCTTTCAATCTGCTCTCTATACTTGGAGGTATTACATATGACGGAGAAAAGATACGTGAGGTTGAAACATCTTGTTAATGATTTTCCCCATCAGATACAAAACGAATTTTCTCAATCTGCCTTTTTGAAGCAGATGTGCAGATCGCACAAATGGACTGACGGACTGAACAAGTGTACTAATAATGTGTTGCTTCCTTGCCTCAGCTCGATGCTAAAACAAATTACACATTCGTTTCTATAAAGAAATCAGTAGTTAAACAAAAAAACTATCATATAAATAGGTACGATAAAATAGGTTTACATATTTGTTTTTTCTTCAAGAAACGCACTAAGAGGCTTGTTTGAAATAAAAGCAAACGAACATTAAAACCTATTCGACCTCTGAAACAGTTTCGTTAGCTAAAAAGCACGGGCACTTTCCTTTACATACACTGAGAGTATAAATATTAAAAATATTTATGTATTTCAGTTCACTCGTAAAGTCTACAGCAGCGTTAACATAAACATCAATTTAATTGCCACAATATCTTTGCAAGTTCTTATTCTAAAACACAGGTCACCAGACTAAGGCCCGCAGGAACGCCTCCTTGTTGTGGGACCTAGCATTTTAACAGACATTACTGACCATCGTAATCAACTCAATTTGAATTTGTATGGGAAAGATAAACTCTTAGATAAGTTGTTGTTTAATCTGAAGTCTTTCCAATGGAGTTGGAACTTTTAAAGCGACAATAGCAGAGCAAAATGTTTTGCACTTTCTCTCTCGTAAACCGTATACGTGGAACACATGTCTGATACGTTTGTTTTTGATGTTGAACACAGTGTCACAAATATGAATTTGTTTAAAGCTGAATTTGAAAGACGTTTTGGTGATTTTTACAAGTATGAAGTATTATTCCAGCTATTGCAGGACCCATTAAATTTTAAGGTTGATGATGCCGAGGAGAATTTACAGTAGGAACTGTTAGAATAGCAATCATTGTGTAATCGGGAAGTAATTGTTTAAGAGTGAAAGTTTGATAATCTTTTATTCTCTTTTGCATAGAAATAGTTTTACAAATCTGAAAAGTTTTGCCAGGAAAATACTTTCAGTGCTTAGTAGCACATATGTTTGTGAACAAACTTTCTTCAAAATTAAATATGTGAAATCAAAGCTTCGTTCACGATTGATCGAAAACCACTTGATTGATCTTCGGTTTGCCAATTTGTTTTCAATCCGGCCCTCCAAGTTTTAGCCAATTTCCCATTTGGCCCTTCTCTCCAAAAGTTTGGTGGCCATGGTACTAAAGTATTTCGTTTCTTATGAAGCTGCAAAGAACATCGGGTGTTGCTTTCAGTACACTGGTTTCCATAAATTAAGAACATGAATTTTAGAGTTCTTGTAAAATCTCCTGTGTTAACGTTCATGAAAATAACCTAATTAAGGTATTTTAACCCAGCTATTTCTTTTTACCATAAGCAAATTAACGTACAATGCGTCTAAAAATGCAAATCACCTTTAAGTTAAAAAGACGTAGATGAGAGAGCTTTTTCATTTCGCATTTGGACTGCAAGCAGAACACGTTGCATTCAAAATCTGTATTTTACTGTTACGACGACATTGTCTAGACACCATTTAGGGAAAGAGCCATTGAAGCCGGCCATGAACGTGGTCACCGCCCTGTTGCTGTCTCTGACGATGTTCTGTTACGTGTGGTTGAAGCGGACCCCCGAAAAACGTGTCCTGAGATAGCGGCAGAGGTAGGTGGCCACCACACGAGAGTTTTCCGGTGTCTGTCTGCGCTGGGTACGGTAAAAAAGCTGGACATGTGGCTGCCGCATGAGTTGATAACTGCCAACAAGATTAGGCGTTCGGAAGTCTGCACGTCTCTGCTTGCCAGGAATAAACAGGAACCTCTAATGCATCGAATCGTCACCTGTGAAGGGAAGTGGGTCCTTTATGACAATCGAAAACGATCTGCACGATGGCTAAGCAAGGAACAGCCTGCTGGACGACATCCTAAACCACCCTTGCACACGAAGGAGAGGATGCTCCTTCTCTGGTGGTCCACAGCAAGGATAATTCATCGTAACCTTTTGGCAAGAGGCCAAACCATCACTGCAGAACGTTATTGTGCTGAATTAAGCCAGATGCACCGGAAATTGGTGCAGAAACAACCGGCTTTGGTGAACAGACATGGTGTTATTCTGCTCCAGGACAACTCTCGCCCTCATGTCGATGCTGACACTAAGTGCCTTGGGCTATGAAGCACTGCCTACTCCTGCCTATTCCCTGGACTTGTTTCCGACAGACTGTCATCTGTTTTGTCTCCTGGATCACTTCCTGTGCGGGAAACTGTTCACGTCAGACAACGAGGTTCAACGTGCAGTTGGTGACTTCTTCGGTTCCCAGCCACAAGAATTTTTTCGTTCCGGAATCATGGCCTTGCCGGATAGATGGCAAATATGTGCTGATGCCGAGGGGAAATATTTTATCTAGGAAAACTCTCCTACTTTTCTGTTCTTGCCGTCCACGTGTGCTGGTCCTTTGCCGGACATTTCATTCGCACCAATCCAATAATTGGTGTCGTATTCGTGTCAACTGGGCTGAAGATCTACGGAGCTCTTTTTTCTTTGTGCATGAGTCCAGATTTGTTTTTTCAGCGTGATGTACTCATCTACGGAGACCCAGGGACACACTGTCATCCTTTATGCGCGTCTTAAAAAGAAATATTTATGATAGCGATAATGTCATGGTGCGAGCAGGAATATCTTCGGGCAGTAGCACAAATCTCTGCAGGCTTCTAACCGGCTCCGTGAAGGCTCTGATTTATAGGAGTTAGATCCCAGAAAACTTTGTTAGGACCTATGAAGAAGCAATTGGCGATATTTTTATCCTACAGGACGATACTGAACGTCCTCACCGAGCCAGAATTCTTGACCAATATCTTGTGGAAATCACAATCAACAGAATGGAGTTCCCACCTCGTTCCCCTGACTTAAACCCTCTTGAGCATGCTCAAGTTGCTTTAAGCAGCCGTGTTGCAGCCCTTCAACCACCCTCCCCTAAACCTGCAGGAACTTCAAGAGCCTTGGGAGAGCAATGCTCGTCACTGCCAGGACACCAGAACACGCATTATGAGCGTGAAACGTCGCTGTAAAGCATGTGTTGTTGTGAGCGTTGTTCACACACCATATTGCCTCGTTTTGGATATCTCATTTTAAGCATGCCCTGTGACCACATATGCTTGATTGCTATTTGTTCTCTAATGAATAATTAGATTTTTTATTCTATATAATATGAAATAACATATTAAATTTTGCGTTTTCCTCAAATTTCATGTAAAAACTTAGTATAGTTTTCGAGACATTTACAAATTTCATTCTGTGCCTTAATTTATGAAAAACATGGTATTACTAGAAAATATTAGTTTAGTGCTGACGAAATCCCAATTTTTGCACGATAATCAAAATGACAACTTTAAAACTACAATTAAAAGCCATGATATGTTAAAACATACGCCTATAATACATTGTTAAAAATGTCAAATAATAAAACACCAATGCATGAGGTCCTTTCAATCTCACTTTGAGATTATTTTAAGATGATGTTCCTAACTGAAATGAAACGTTTGCAGCACCATTTCATGAAACGTTCGCAGTACCATTTCATTTGCTTTAAGAACAGCATCTGAAGAGGACCTCAAAGTGAGATTGAAAGGACCACATGCATCGGTGTTTTATTATTTGACATTTTTAACTATGAATTATAGGCGTGTGTTTTAGCATATCGTGGGTTTTGATTGTGGTTTTAAAGTTGTCAGTTTGATTGTCGTGTAAAAATTACGGCATTGTGTACAATGTATGGTATTATATAGGTTATAAAGGATCGGTAAGCTCGGTGCCGTATTGGCAGTAAGTGCCTTAAAATCTCAACATGTTTAGCTCTGCGTTTTTTCCTGCCTTACCAATAACTCGAACCGTTTCAATAATAGAGAATCCAGTTATTTTGTAGCTGCGTGTTATAACCTATCTTTTGCCGACAGTGGAATTCAAAAACACGTCCTCCTACTCCGAAGTGGCTGTTCTCCCGATTGAACTACGCCGACAGGCTTATCGCTACTTCATTTCATTTATTTCGTTATGGGGTTACACTTGACCATATTGCATTTCGAAATTAATTTTATAACATATAGTATTAAGAAAAACAACATGTATAATATGAATACTTATATACAGGGTAACCACAGAACAGGACATTGAGTGAATGGCTATATATGTATAGCCTGAGTGAATCCCAATTCCCCTAAAGTACGTAGTCAAGTCAAACGTCCTGCACATATAAAACTTACGCATTTGTAGTCTGATTAATAAATTTTAACATACAATTTTATACTTTAGTTTGTTAGCAAATATTTCTTTAGCTGCTTTCGAAAATAACTATAATTATTAAGGTGTTAATTGACAAGGTAGGTTATTCCATAACACCAAGCTCTGATAACCATTGTGCCTGATAATACAACTATCCCCGATAATCCTTCCCCGCCGCCCCGGTGGCGCAGTGGTCTAAGCGATGGCCTCTGATCATTCGTCCGAAAGGGGTCCGGTTTCGAATCCCGTTGAGGCATGGATGTTGTGTTTGTCTTACGGCACTGGCTCTCTCCCTTCCCTGGAACCAGTGACCCTAAATTAGGGACGGGCGACTGCTTATAGCCCATTGAGTTGCTCACGGTGGTCGTTAAACCTCCAATAAAAAAAAATCCTTCCCCACCGCCCGGTGGCGCAGTGGTCTAAGCGATGGCCTCTGATCATTCGTCCGAAAGAGGTTCGGGTTCGCATCCCGGTGAGGCATGGATGTTGTGTTTGTCTTACGGCACTGGCTCTCTCCCTTCCCTGGAACCAGTGACCCTAAATTAGGGACGAGCGACTGCTTATAGCCCATTGAGTTGCTCACGGTGGTCGTTAAACTTCCAATCCAAAAAAAAATCCTTCCCGGATAACATCAATCCCTGATAATTATCAATGGAAAATGAAGCATTTGTTTATAATCAAATGCTTCATTTTCCATTTGACCGAAATATCACATACCCCCCCCCCCCCGAGAAAAGAGAGGAAAGGTCTCGCTCAGCAAGTTTAGAGTCAACCTTCAGAAAAACTCTGAAGCCATTTCATTGTAGACGTCTTTATTTAATTTTTACATGCATTGTGCGGAAGAACCGTCACGCAATTTGTTTTTCAGTCCTCACGGCCAGAAATCCGCTTTCTTTCGGGCGCCAATACAGCCTTCCCTTTTCAACAGAGGGATTCCAACCAGAATCTTCCTATTCTGAAGAGGATTCTCTCAGTCGAAGACCGCTGACACGTTCATCCCTGCTTCATTATCCGTTTGACTCATACCATAGTGTCTCGGACACATTAGAAACAATTCCCGATGGAGCAACTCCATAGAAACTGGATACACTGTCACAAGAACAGTTTAATTTGTTATGGAACGGAAGCAGTCATTTTCTGAATTTAAACACGAACCGACAGTTTGAAACTTAAGCTGCATGTATTATCTTTGTAATTTTCAACGAAATAGAAACCTCAGGCAAAACTGAAAGAAAACTTGGAAGTTTGCGGCCTCATGTAAGCGAATAAAATTGTTTGATTGTGTTTCGCTTTGTTTTTCAGGTTCAATAAAATTTTGTTAAAATATGTTTTCTGAAACACTTCTACGCAACGAAATTTACCGATTTTTTATTAAAAACTGAAGGCTGTGCTTAATAAAATATGGATGTTGTACTTAGAAAAAAATTGGAGAAAGATATTGAAAGCAGTGGAATCCACGCTTTTCCAGTTTTTCTCTGAACTCAGAGCTGTTCTGTTCTGGGATTTATTTGAAAGCCTGCTAGCCAAAGTTTACCGCAACCTTTGGTATAAATAGTTTCTAGCGCCGTTAATCACGTCTTCCTATAGCAGCCGATTGACCAAATGCATTAGCACTTTTTAAGTTGCGAAGGGAGTGGTTCAAGAGTGAAAGAAAACATAGATTGATAAATGAAATCTTTTTACCTCTGTTTTATTTTGTGCGTTCCATAGGGTCACGTGTATTGCCTAACTGTCAACCATTTTTCGTCTGCTGTTTTTTTCTTTTCTTTAGTTTATATTCGCTGATGGCATCAAAATACTGTATACGTTCTCCATTGCAGTTGTCATGGTAACTGTAAACGAAGCAGTCACGAAAGCTTCGGGCGCCATTGCAAATTATTGATACAGCTGCTGTCGAACACTGTTCAAAAACGGGGAGATCGTAGAAACCTATCTTTTTCAGCCACTTTTTTCACTGCATGATTACTATCGGGGTATCTAAAAAAGAGCCAGATGTTTCTAAATCGTTGCTGGACTCAAAGCACTTTTCATTTCAACCATTACCGATCGATGAATGAATTTCGAACGCCAGCTGAAGTTAATACATTTATACAAATTTAGGAACCGTTTTGTGCGTTAATTACATTATACTTGTGCTGCAAAGGTGCTGTTTTCTGCATTTGTTTTGGAAAACAGCACCTTTCAGTATTCGTAATATTTATTTTCAGCCTCACGTCATCTCGATCATAAATATAAGCGCACCTATTTTTTGTACAACACGATTAGTATCACATGTGCTTTACCTTAAAACAAGACGAACGGAATTTTCTTTTGCAAGTACAAATAAACACACCCGACGAAAGATAACGGAATGCTAATTAAAGCATGTACATAAGTACACATCATTGTCATAAAAACCTGCGTACCAAGAAGTAGGCGTTGGATTGAAATGAGATTTTAGTAGTGAGATGGTGCATACCAAGGACAGAAGTGATTAAAATATCACAGCAGTATGACGATTTCCCGCGGACATACGGTACACATTCCGGCCAGCGTTACTACCGCATCGGATTTCCTCGTGCTCGGATACATACGGTAGTACGGTCCAGCATGGAGTCAAAAAGACACCGTATGTTATCGTGGGACAGACTGGACCACACTTCTTTCAACTGACGCTCTAAATGACAAACACTGAGACATGGAGAAAGCTAGCGTCCCACTTCGTCCCCATACATGCTCGATGTCCGAGAGATCAGGCGATCTGGCAGGCCACGGAAACGTCAAAGCATGACGTAAACAGTCCTAGGAAACATTAGCCGGTTGTGGACGGGTGTTATCTTGTTGAAAAATGGCTCCGGGCCTCCCTGCCAAGAAAGGCAGCACATGGGGCCACAGGATCTTCTGTACGTAGTGCTGGGCTGTCAATGTCCCTCGGATCACTGCGAGGGAAGTCCGCCTGTCATACCCGATGGCTCACCAGATTATCACTCCTGAAGTTCGGTACGTGTGCCGCTGTACAATGAGGTTGGAATTGTAGCGCTCACCTGCGGTCCTCCGCACTCTGACATGGTGGTCGTCCGTTCCCATACAGAAGCGGGATTCGTCGCTGAACACTATACGTTGCCAGTCAGTAGCATTCCACGTTGTTCGCTATGGCATCACTGCAATCGACTCAGACGATATTCAGGTGTTAACGGCAGAAAATATAAGGGGTCGTCGAGAGTGCAGATTCGCCTGTCAGTCGTCTGGAAACGGTTCTCTGGATATTGGACATCTGTGCGTGCCGCTCTAACGATCCCATGGTCCTCTCTGCTGGTGGTGTGTCTGGGACCTCTGAAACCAATCCGCCGTGTCCGTGTATCTTCCCGTGCCCATTGCTTCCAACACGATCGCACCGTACTGTCCGACCGGCCCAAATGGTGGCCGTTTCAGCCCGCCGGACACTCTGTCTTTCTCATCCCGACGATAGGGCCTCATTCAAACTCCTTCAGTTACCCGTACGCACATCTACGGCGGCTCCTCGGCATGTCTATTGCTCACGGATCTCACCTGACTCTTACCGTGCACTTCGCCACGCATGCGGAGTCTCCTGCCTTATAAGCCCCAAGGATTGCGATTGCAACGCCGGCTTTAGACGCGCGGACATGCGGAATCGCACCAAACTTTAATCATTTGCGTGTCTACCCTCTCCGTAGCTATTCGTCGAGATTCGCGTTAATCGCGCGGTTTTTTCTTGGTGCACGGAATTTTATGACAATGAGTGTATAAAGTTGATGAACGTAACGAATTGTAGAAATATGGAGAGTGAAACTGCCGGATTATTATTGTGGATGTCTGAGGTGTCTGTTTAAAGCATCTGTAGCATTATGTATTTCTTTTTACAGGTACAGTTATGGGTCGTAAAGATGACGTCATTTAGTGGGAAAAGGAAACCATTTTTTTTTTCTTGCCGAGAACATCGTCATTCCTTGCAAATGGTGGCAAAATTTTCCCGACTGTCAGAGTCAGCAGTCAGTAGTGCCCGTTTCCAGTGGAAGAAGTATGGGAGCTAACTTGTAGGAGAAGCAACTGGTGGAAACTCTGTGATGACAAATCGAGATCGCAGGCATTTGGGACGGTCAGCAACTGCTGCACATTTCCAGACTCATCAAGAACTGCTTCAATAGTACAACGCTAGGCCCAGAAAACCAGCCGCAAATAGAACGCTACGGCGAGAACTGCATATCTTGAACATTTTCAGTCGTGTTGCCCGGATTTGTCCAAAGTTAACAACTGTTCAGAAGAAAAATACTCTTGCTTAAGCAGAGCAGCATCGTCAACCGACGAATGAACAGTGGCGCCGAATAATATGGTTCAACGAATCCAGATTCTGAATAAACAAAGACATCGCTCTTTCCAAGTTTTAGCAACACATAGCAACGGAAAAATTGTTATTAGGACACCGCTGAGAATCCCAACTCAAGATCTCTCGATATCTAGCCGAGCGCGCTAGCCTTACACCACAGTGGCCAACAATCCACGGTGCTATGTGTGCTTTTCTGTCAGCTTATGACATCATAAATCCGTAAGATGGGCTCAGCTACTTAGATGTCGGTTGCTATGCGTTGCTTAAACTTGGAAAGAGCGATGTCTTTGTTTATTCACTGACGCCACGTATTTGGAGGATTTTCACTTTGGACTTCGAATCCAGATTCTGCTTGTATTCCAATGAGAGTCATTGGGAAGGATGGAGGAAGCATTTAATCCAGAATCTGTCCAAAGAGCTGTGCAAAAAGGAATTGGAATTGTCATAGTTTGAGGCTGTATTTCAATTACTGGAGTTAGAACATTCGTTGAGGTGCCCAGTCGCGTGAAATCTATGGATTCTATGCCATTTTTAAATAATGCATTGTTACCATTTGTCCATTGTTTGGAAAAAGAAGAACACATAGTGGATCCTGTGTTTCTAGATGATAATTCTCGTTTCCATAGAGCTAGAATCGTGCTGGATTAGTTTGAAGAGCATGAGAGAGACGTTCCACATCTCAATTGGCCTGCAAATTCACCCGATTGAATTTTTCTTTTAAATCTGGGGTGTGTTAGAAATGGCCTTGAAAAAAAAAACAGCACCTTGCAAATTTGGCGAAATAAGGGAAACTTTTGAGCACGGAGTGGAATAAACTTGATACGCATGTGATACTGAGTCATATTGATAGCATGCCAAACAAAATTAAAGCCATAACTAAAGCAAATGGTGATATAACTCCATATTAAGGAATAAAGTTTACATTCCGTAATTCTTTGTCATGTGTGTTTAAGAAGTAACTACATTTCCAGGCGAACTGACCTTTTAAGCGACAGATGTACCTGAACCAAATGGGCCCCAAATTTTCAGTTCTTCCCTAACAGAAGCTTTCACATTTCAGTTGAGTTTTACTAGAGATCCGGCAAAACAATTCGTTTATCCCATGAATCTCAGCTGTACCGACCTTAAACCTTTCACGGGTTATAAGAGCTCCCTTCCCGTGCTTTATTCTCTACTGTATGACCCAAGGTATGAGGATAGAAATAAGTGACACAAGCATCTTTTCTCTTCTTTCTACGGTACATCGGCATTGTTACAGCCCTTTTAGCAGGGAATGAGTCAGAAAGAATTAGTGTCCATCATCTCCCTAAAAGAACATTTTGTAACACAATGCTAAGGAGTGAAGTAACACTTTCCAATGAGCAGGTTCAGCCGCGATTGGCCCTCTTCTTAGATAGCGAATATATTCGTTCAAGCTGATTTCAGTCCGTTTTACTAGCCCTGAGTTCATCCGTTCCAGTCGGTTAACGGTTTAATTCTGAAAGTCCTAATACACTATCTCTAACGAAATGTCATATTCACTTTAACGTTTCAAACATCTCTTTCGCTATAAAGACTGTACTGAAGATAAAACACTGAACTTGTCA
This sequence comes from Macrothele yani, assembly GCA_039090855.1. Taxonomy (NCBI): domain Eukaryota; kingdom Metazoa; phylum Arthropoda; class Arachnida; order Araneae; family Macrothelidae; genus Macrothele; species Macrothele yani. The sequence continues at coordinate 84,620,348 of CM076998.1, read as the reverse complement.
AACTCTACATATGTAAAGGCCGAACTAAGGCTAAATTACAAAAGCCGTTCCATTAACCTCATCTTACTGGTCAGAGAAGATCGTCTCCCAACGCCAACCATTCTAAGATGGGAAGTGTATTATATACCCTTGGTCCATCATGTTGGTGCTCACCGTGCATGTTATATACACTGAAAAGCAATTGAATTTGAGACAGCTGGCGTTATGAAAATGTGACGCTATGGGCGGCCCTGTAAACGTAAACGACATGACGTATGCAGCGACCCGACAATATAAGGAGTGACTCGACGGGAATCAGTAGGAGTCGAACGCAGTATGGGTAAGAGGAAGGATCTGAGAGCATTTGACGAATGGGTCACTCCATCTCGGAAGTCGTGCAAGCACTGGGATTTTCACGAGTCACTGTGTCACGGGTGCACCGTGAGTACATCGAATCCGGTATAACCATCCCTGCAAGGGCCAACTTGCGTGGACATGAGCGTGTGGATCAGCGGGGTCATCGTCGGCTAGCTCGCATTGTAACAGCGGATAGACGGGCCACAGTGCAAGAAATTACTCGGCAATTTAACGCTGGTGCACAAAAACGTGTAAGCAGCCACACCATCCAGAACCATCTCTTCGCAATGGGGTATAGAAGCCATCGTCCCACGAGGGTACCGCTGCCTACTGCACATCACAGGGTGCAAAGATTAGCATGGGCGCGGATACATAGCCACTGGACCCTAGACATGTGGAAAAATGTTGCCTGGACTGATGAGTCGAGATTAACGTTGGTACATGCTGATGGCAGGATACGAGTACGGCGCAAACCACATGAAGCGATGGATCCTTCTTGATAGCAGGGTACTCTTCAAGCTGGTGGGGGCAGCATTCTTGTCTGGGGACTGTTTACGTGGATTGAAATGGGACCCCTGGTACGTGTGACATCCTCCCTCACAAGTCAACGTTACCGGGGTATCCTGAACGACCATTTGCTCCTGTTTGTGCGTCTTCAACATCCCACTGGGTACCTCATCCTGCAACAAGACAATGCACCGTGCCATCGCTCTCGAATTGTATCCGAATGGTTGGATGAACACTCCACTGACGTGACCTCGCTTCCTTGGCCAGCTAGGTAACATGACCTCAATCCCATCGAGCACATTTGGGATGTCCCAGAGAAAGATGTTCGAGGCTCTGACCCCCCTCCATCAAATCTTCGTGAACTGTGTGAGCTTGTTCAGGGGTCGTGGATCCGTATGGCTTCCCAACGCTTCCGGTGTCTTGTCGAGTGCATGCCGAGACGAATCGCCACCGTCATCAGGGCGAAAGGTGGTGCTACAAGTTACTAAACAGGTAACTCTAATTCAATTGCTCTTCAGTGTAAGTGCTACGTACGGGTCGCAATCTTCTTCAAAGAATTAAAGAACACAAATACAACATTAGGACAGGAAGCCAATGCACGACGGCTCTAGCCAGGACTGTCGCAAAAGGAGAACTGCACCCAGACTGGGACAATATTAAACTTTTGATTATTCTAAAATACAAGTCTTCCGTTCACATCACGAAAAGTGTACTTATCTGTACATATGGTGAAGCTTGCAGCAACGAAAACTTACCTTATGCACCTGTGCCACCTCGGCTTCTGTACACACACACACACACACACACACACACATATATCTATATATATATATATATATACATAGGGATGTAAGGTCAGGTGATGCGTAACATCACAGCCTCTCCTTGACAAATGTCAACCCCCGCCTTCTCGTGGTGCATCCTGTTCCCACTAAAGGGGCTCTGACGACCGCCAATAGCGGTATAACTATACCATCGGGATTAGAGGAAATTCTATCCCACACTCACCAACCCGCTTGGCCAGCGTGGTGAGTTATGGCCAAACCCCTCCAAAATGACTCCACAACTTAAATCTTGGCCCTCAGTCTCCGGCAGCTGGAATGTACCTGGCCAAGGCAGCGGCCAGTGCGACATGAAGGCAGAGGGTGCTAAGAATCCCCGGAGGACCGGACTAGGCTGCCATCTGATGCTGACCTTGGCAACGTACAATGGACGCTCCCTATCTTCTGATTCAAGGCTTCTTGAATTGGAAGAGGAACTACAAAGGATTAAGTGGGACATCGTGGGGCTAAGTGAGGTAAGGAGAAAAGGAGAAGATCTCATCGAACTGAAAAGTGGACATCTCTTCTACTATCGTGGGACAGATACTGGCAGAACTAGTGGTGTTGGATTTATAATAAACAAGAAACTGAAGGATAAAGTGGTAAAAGTTGAAAGTTCCTCTGACAGAGCTGCACGACTCGTTATCCAACTATCGAGAAGATACCAGGCTCAGATTATTCAAACTTATGCACCCACCACAAGTCATCCTGAAGAAGAAATTGAAGAATTTTATGAGGAAATTTGTCATCTAAATAATAAAGGTAAGCAGCACTTGAAAATAATTATGGGAGATTTCAATGCAAAAATAGGGCAACGGCAACAGAATGAAACTTCAGTAGGTAAATTCGGTCACGGCAACAGAAATCAGCGTGGAAATACTCTCGTTGAGTTTGCAGAGGCAGAAGGGTTTTTCATCTTGAACTCCTTCTTCAAGAAAAAGCCACACAGGAAATGGACATGGAGACATCCAAATGGGACGACAAGTGAAATTGATTTTATTATGTGTAACAAAAAATTCGTCATAGAAGACTGCAGTGTGCTAAACAAGTTCAACACAGGTAGTGACCATAGATTGGTGAGATGTAAGATGCACCTCAACACTAAACTTGAACGTGGCAAGCTAATAAGACAAACAAAATCTATTGACATAACCAACCTTAAAAAACACCATAATACCTTCAAGTTGGAACTGAAGAACAGGTTCTCTGCTTTAGAAGGCCTAACATCGGAAGAAGTGGACATCTCTGAAGTTAACAGAAAAGTAACCAAAGCTCTTATGGAAACAGCAACAAAATTAGCTGGGTCTAAGAACAAGTTGCATGTAAATAAATTATCAGGAAAAACGAAAATGTTGATGCAAAAAGAAGAGAGATGAGGACAACTAAAGAAGATGTGACTTCTAAAGTGGAATATATAGAGCTATGCAAGACAGTACGAAAAAGTATCACTGAAGACGTAAGAAAAATTCAACTGTGAACTAGTGAGGAAAGCAATTGAAAACAACCAAAGCCTAAAGATAGCAAAGGGACATCTCAGTAAGGGAAGAAAACAGATTATGGCACTGAGAAAAGAAGATGGTTCTGTAACAAGAAATAGAGGCGAAATTTTGACAAGAGTGAAAGATTTCTACTCCAAATTATATGAAAGGGATGATACATGCACTCCAGACATCATGAAAGATACCAGTACCAGAGTTCCTCCAGTCCTTCCAGCAGAAGTTGCACATGCAATCAAGAACATGAAGCGGGGAAAAGCTCCAGGAGAAGATGGAATTACTGTAGACATCATACAAGAAGCAAGTGGAGAAATCGAAACAGTACTCGCCCAAATTTTCACTCGATGCCTTAATGAAGGAAAGATTCCTGAGGATTGGAACACCGCTACAATGATCCTGCTACATAAGAAAGGTGACATTGAGGATCTCGGAAACTACAGACCTATCAGCCTCCTATCAGTAGTTTATAAAATCTTCACTAAAGTTCTTTCACACCGCTTGAAGGTAACACTGGACATGGTTCAACCGAGAGAACAAGCTGGATTCAGGAGTGGCTACAGCACAATAGATCATATCCATGTGCTGAGAGAACTAATTGAAAGAGCGAGGGAATATGAACTTCCATTGTGCATGGCTTTTATCGATTATGAAAAAGCCTTTGATTCAGTGAAACCATCAGCAGTTACAATGGCTCTGAAAACCTGCGGTATTGAAGATGCATACATTAATATTATTAATAACATCTATGAAAATGCAAGTGCAAAGATTAGGCTGTTTGAAAATACAACACACATAAAAATTGGAAAGGGAGTGAGACAAGGTGACACCATATCTCCGAAGCTCTTTAATGCCACATTGGAGGGTGTTTTTCAGTCACTGAGCTGGGAAAACAAGGGGATAAAGATTAATGGATATTATCTAACCCACCTTCGTTTTGCTGATGACGTAGTCATTTTGCAACTAGCCCATCAGAGCTGCAGAGTATGATCCAGGAACTTGCTGACAAGAGTAAAGAAGTGGGATTAAAAATGAACTTTCAGAAGACAAAAGTGATGTTCAATGCTTTTACAAGAAATGAAGATTTATCGATTGATGGAGAAAAGCTGGAGATAACAGACACGTTCGTTTATCTTGGACAGCAGATATCAAGTGAGGGTCACATTGATGAGGAAATTAATCGGCGCACAAAACTTGCCTGGAGAGCTTTTGGAAGAAACGGCATAATTTTCAAGAGCAATATGCCATTATGTCTTAAAAGAAAAGTGTTTGGTCAATGCATCCTTCCAGTGCTTACGTATGGTGCAGAGACGTGGACCTTAACTAAAAGAGACATACAAAGGCTGCAGACAACTCAAAGCAGCATGGAGAGGTGCATACTTGGTGTAACCAGGAGAGATAAGAAGAGGAACACGTGGATCCGAAAAATGACAAGAGTGGAAGACATCATGATCAGAGTTAAATCCCTGAAATGGCAATGGGCTGGACATACTGCCAGAAGGACAGATCATAGATGGACAGCCGAAATTTTAGATTGGATTCCAAGGGACAGGAAAAGACCCAGAAGAAGACCACATGGGAGGTGTGTGGATGAAATTCGAAAGTATGCAGGGGTGACATGGAGGAGACTGGCACAAGACAGACCGTTGTGGAGGAAACTTGGGGAGACCTTCGTCCAGCAGTGGATTGATAATGGTTGACAATGATGATGATGATGATATATACATAGTCATGTTATATGCTACCGCTTTGTACATCTGAAGATAGTCCACTCGGTGAACTGCAAGTACTCATGTGTGTGTATATTTTAGATTTTAAAGTTTTAAAATCAGTACTTGATAATATAACTCTTGTGGTCTTATCTGGTTTACTTGACGAATTCATTTTTTCGTACATAGTCGGCATTTTATTTACCTTACGCTATATTGTACTAGTGACTACGTTTTCTGCTGAGAGTTATTATTTTTTTAAGTTGGCAACAGTGAGAAGGGAGAAAATAACCACGCAGCGACTAACTGAATTAAGGAAGTATCTATGGCAACAGTTATTAGCCGTGGAAGACGATTCTGGTTTTGTTATTGTACGTCTGCATTTCACCATGCAGCTATGGAGGTGAATGTTTCAGAGTTAAGAAGTGGAATGCGTTGTGCGATAAAATTTTGCTATAGTTTGGGTAAAACGGTTCCGAAAACAGTTGATTTAATGAAAAAGCTTACAAAGATGCGAGTCAAACATTTTTAGATGGCACCATGATTTCAAAAAAGAGCGTTTGTAGGCAGAACTCTCTCTTAGGCCTGGTCGACTTGAAAGTGTTGTTACGGAGCGTAACAACACATAACTGCGTTAACTAATATTTCAAAAACGTAGGCATTCTGCGTTCTACGTGACAAATTGCTGCTGTATCGTGTGTGTTCCAGATGAGTACCTCATAACCTGACGAAAGAACAATTGTTAGCCAGAGTACAGGTGCGTCATAAGTGGAACAGAACGATTGCAAAGGATCCAAACTTTCTGAACACAGTAATAACTGCTGAAGAAACATGGCACCAGTATTTCGACCACCTCAAGATGCGGCAACCGGTGTCTCTAAATACACAGGCTCGCTTCCTCCGAAAAAAGTCCGTCAAACCAAATCAGCCGGGAAGGGGATGATGATAATTTTGTTTGATTATGGAGGTGTAGTCCATCAGCATTCCGTTCCTCCACAAATTACTGTCAGTGCTGTGTATTACATTTCAGTCTTGAAGCGTCTACGACGACACATATCGATTAAGCGACCGGAACTGGTGGGCAAGTGGACCCTACACCATGATAACGCCTGCCCACATGTGGCTACTTGTGTTTAATAGTTTCTTACGAAATGCAGTATTGAAATCATACCACAGCCTGCCTACAGTCCTGACCTCGCCCCGTGCGATTTCTGGCTGTTTCCAACAATGAAGGAGAAGTTCCGTAACCCAACATTCAACACAGATGCTGACGATATTCCAGCTGTACATATGTCGCTAAAGCAGCTTATAATGAATTAGCTTTGTTTATCTTTTTGCTAAGCTAATTATTATGAATGAATAATGCTCTACGCTTCAAAATAATGAATTCCCAAAAGGGTGTTGTTACTCGTTAATTATGAACTTAAACAAAGTCTCAACGCTGGTTATTTATATTAAGTAATCAAAGTCATAAACCTAACAGACAGACAGAGGTCTGACAAAACTAAGAATTGAAAAAGACTGAACTTACAGAACAACTTGTTTATTATGATGACTCCTGGTCAACTAAGGCACTCATATATCACTACTACATAACAACACACTGCAACGCAACTCCAACGCAACAACACAACTACAACGCAACAACACACCACCCTCACTTCTCGATGAACGCGCCTATATACGAGCTACCACACGTCATGACTTACACTCATTGCCAGATCTCATTCAGCGGGTGAAATAATATTCCGTTCAGTAGGAAGATAATTTACATAGTAAAATAAAATAACCAGAGATAGTAAAATCAAAAGGAAAGTGAATATAGAGTATACGTTACAAGCTTCCACAAAATGCCTTCGCCACATGCTTTGAAAAATGGCCTGAACGATGGGACCGTTGCATATCATCCGAGGGAAGATACTTTGAGAAAGAATAACATATATTTTGCTGTACCTATATTTCTTCATTTTGTGTGATTTCACTCTCAGTTTTTATGGAACAGTTGTTGTAAATTCAACAAATTTAGATAATAAGTACTACCAGTTTATGCGATGGGGATTTTTTCCCTATATCAAATGAAACCTAAAAAGAAATTGCCGTCCCCGAAAACGGGTGGTCTGAGGCGCTGGCTTCTGACCATTCGTCCCGAATGGGCCCAAACTTGAGTCCTGGATGAGACATGGGTTGTGGGTTTGTCTGACGGCACTGTCCCTGTCCCGTCCCAGAAGTCAGTGACCCTAAATTAAATTTTTTGAACGCCCTTTTCAGTAAACCCAAAATGGGGAAGTCCTGATGAAATGTTCTTGCATTTTTAGCACATCTTTTGTAAAATAAATGCGTGGTTATGGTATCGCTTTGTCCGTCCACCTGAGGACACTAACTGTTAAACCGATTTTGAAAATTCGTTTTGTAGTGGAAAGCTTGAAATGCGGGCGTGATGATCCTTGCTTTCGGGCTTTTTACTATATGAAGCTTCACCGCTGAAGAGCGTGCGTGAATGAACATGTTATCGAATTCAAAACACATTTTATTCCTTGTGATTCGTCTAACTATCCAATTGAAAAAATTCGTGCAGCGCCGATGATGCAGTGGTCTAAGCGATGGCTTCTGATCATTCGCCCGAGATGAGTCCGGGTTCAAATCCCGGTGAGGCATGGATGTTGTGTTTGTCTTACGGCCCTGGCTCTCTCCCATCCCTGGAACATGTGGCCCTAAATTAGGAACTGCTTATAGCCCACTGAGTTTCTCACGGAGGAGGTCATACCTCCAATAAAAAAAAATCGTTTTTCCATTCGATACCATTTCTAACAAAAACTATTTTGTGTACAGCTTCTCTTTCAAGTAATGCCTAATCTTTAGGAAACCTAATTGACTAACTAGTCTTCACAGCTTTTATCATTCTCTATTCTAACTTTTGCCAAGCCTGTCTGATCTTAATCATTTCACCCCGCTTTTAAATATCTTTAACTGATTGTTCTGTGTCTGGCGCTCTTTGGCCAAACCTGGCCCTTGCGCCACTAAAATCAATTAACTAACTAACTAACTAATCTTTAGGGAGCAAAAGGTTAAATTGCGATTTCCCAGATATCCGCGTTGCTTCTAATAAAAGTCCGTAATTGATATGCCTGCTTTAGTTCTGAGGTACCCAAGCAGTATTATTATGGTATGATTACACTCGTTTAAATACGTGTAACATTTTTGTAAGTTTTAGTATGCATGTTTTGGTAAGTTGGAAGTGGTTCAACAGGACAGATTCTGAGAAAAGATATCACATAAAAAATTAAGCGGGATGTAAATATGGTTGTTGGAGTATGTCACAAGCAACCATCAGCTAAGCTGTCATCAAGTAGTATTAAATGCAAAAAAATTCTTCACATGTTTCTTTTATTGAAAGAAAGAACGAGGTATTTTCTAATATAACGTTACTTTTTAACGATGATGAAACAACGAATAATTTTTGGTACAGCTTGTTTCTCTTTTAAATAACCTAGATAAATTTCCATTGGGATGTAGAAGCTAATACATAGAAGGTACTACTACGGTGAAATATCGAGACGGGATGCTTACAACTTATGGGATTTTTTTTTTCTGTTTCAAGGCAACCTATATAAATTACTAGCGGAGATACTCGGCGTTACCCGGGATAGACATAAAGTTTGTTTTCAAGTAACAATGCAAATCGCACTATAAAAAAATCCTACCATGATGAACAACGCTCAGTCTTTATGAGATATGAGATTGTTAGCATTTTTACCCCTCTTTCTCTGTGGACATTGGCCTTTTTCATTGTCTCTCAAGAATATTATTGTAAAGAAGGATTTTCCAAATAGAGAGGAGAAGGAAACCATGGCCAATTTTGTAATAATATTTATTATTTTTAAAACGTTTATTTCGCTTTACAGCCTGTAATTTTTCATTGTTCTTGAAAGCCTGATAACTATTTCACCGTTGGGAAGCTTTCCGGGGGACATAGGCTATTTCGTTTATTTATTATTATTATTCATGTTTTTTAATTATTTTTTATTATTTTTGGCGGTACTACGGAATAACATCGCTTTCAAGTAGTTTCCAATTTCCCAGGTATCGCTCCGCTTTGTTTACGCTTTCCAACCGTAGGTTGAAGAAGCGTATATGCTCCAGCTTTGTCCGTCCGTCCGCACGATAACTGGCGTAAAAATGGTTCGATTTCGATAAAATTTTAGTATGTGGTAGGGGACCACCTGGGGACGAACCACTCTATTGAAAATGGAACAAATGGGGTTAAAGGTCACGACGTAGGAGCGGGATCCATTCCATTGCACTTATACGTCATAACTTGCGTAAATATGGTTCGATTTAAATGAAATTTTACAATGTGGTAGGGGACCACCTGGAGACGAACCCTATTCAAAATGGGTGAATTGGGGTCAAAGGTCAGGACATAAGAGCGGGATGCAGTCCATTGCCTTTATGCGCCATAACGTGCGTAAAAATGGTTCGATTTCGATGAAATTTCAGTATGTGGTAGGGGACCACCTGGGGACGAACCCTCTTGAAAATGGACGAAATGGTTTCAACGGGCAGGACATAGGATTGCGATCCATTCCATCGCCCTTATCCCATATTATTAAGGTGGACGTAAAGTAATTTTGCTTTCTATACTTCCAATGGAAAAACTTTTGTACACATTTCCTTCACAATTAATGTGTTCCCAAGGATGAAAATTTGAACATCGATTACAACAACTTCTTAATATAACTTGGAATACTTAATATTTTTTAAAACGTAACCATAATTATATTAAAAATCAATAACTTTTCCTTTGGTGGTGTTGAAACCAGAAAAAGAATGGCGCGACCTATACTTTGATGACGTCAGTGGACAAACAAATGTTGGATTGCATAATTAATGGTTATGTTTTAGAAAATATTAGGTATTCCAAGTTATAAAATGAAGCTATTTTAATCGATGTTCAAATTTTCATCCTTGGGAACGCATTAATTGGGAAGAAAAAGATGGAGCGACCTGTATTTTCATGACGTCAGCAGTCAAACAAATGTGCGGATCCTATTAAAGTTTTATGACGTCACACTTTTGCTAGCAGATGGCCGCGATACCCATCTGCCTCATTACGTCACGCGTTGTGTGCGTACGTTCGTCTGCACGATAACTCGCGTAAAAATCGTTCGATTTCGATGAAATTTTAGTATGTGGAAGGGAATCACCTGGAAAGGAACCCTATTGAAAGTGAACGAAATTTGGTCAAAGGTGAGGACATAGGAGCGGGATCCATTCCAGTGTTCTTATGCGTTATAACTAACGTAAAAAAAGGTTCGATTTCGATTAAATATTAGTATGTGGTAGGGGTTCACCTAGGGACAAACCCTATTGCAAATTGGCGAAATGAGGGTCAAAGGTCAGGACATAGGAGCGGAATCACTTCCATCGCCATTATGCGTCATATAACTTACGTAAAAATGTTTCGATTTGGATGAAATGTTAGTATGTTGTAGGGACCTGCCTGGGGACGAATCATTTTGAAAATTTGCGGAATGGGTCACAGGTTAGGACACAGAAGCGGGGTTTATTCCATAGCCCTTATACATCATAACTTACGTAAAATTGCTTCGATTGCGACAAAACTTTATCATGTTATTTCGGAGGTATACTGAACCAGTTCTGTTGAATATCATCGAACTGGGATCAAAGGTCAGGGCGTAGGAGTGAGATTTATTCCACAGCCAATTTATGATTTCTAGTATGTTGGAAAGCGTATCATAATCAATGCATTTCATGATTTCACTAACTTGTTTACATACAACCTGATCACACCAAACGTGAAAGAAAGTAGTTCACGATAATATACGGAATTTGTTTTACTCATCCCGAAAACTAAACCCATTCGAATAATTCTTTCACCGTTAAGAAGCTTACTTCTTTCCGGTGGACATAACTATTTCTTTTATCTATACTAATACCAATACTAATCTTGTATTTAAATTTTATGTATGAAGAAGACCGTTTGTTTTAACTTCAACTTAACCTTGATGTTATTTAAGTGGACCACGCCTATTGGTGGAAATCTGTAGCTCCACCCATATTTGAGACTCCTGCGTCAATTGTTGGGAGTCTAATGATACCTAACCCTTACAAAGAAAATGCCATGGTAACATGAACAAAAATATGCTCATGACAATATGTTCCGCCGGTCCCTTGTGTTTTTAAAAATCGGACTCTTCCCCGTATGCCTGAACACCTGTAGCTAGCGAGGAGTGAGACGTCACCTGACGATCGCTGCTCTGACACGTAGAGTAATACTGCAGCAGCCGACTTGCACCAAGTCTATAAAATGGCCCCTTAAAAACACATTTGACCCCTTAGGGATGGAATTTCTAAAAATCGTCCCGCCTGTATTTTAAGCTGGGTAATGAAGAGTATGAATGCCAATTTTGGTGCAAATTCATCTGACCGTTTAGGAACGTATTCGGAACAAACATACAAACTTTCATTTTTATATACACTGCTGGCCACCCAAAATGCAACACCAAGAAGGAAGCATTCGATTGGCCTGAAATTCACAGCATGCGTCACCCGCGAGAGGACATGCAAACGATTAGCATTGCAGGGCATATGCAAATCATATGCGTCCGGCACGCCACCGAGAAGCACCATAAGAAGGGTGCACAGAAGGCAGGGTGTAAGTAGTAGAAGTGTGTTGTGCTGCCGGACCTGTGCGTGGGAAACTTCCTGATGCCTGGTCGCAGAATACGGCAGTCATTCCAGCACGTTTCGGAGTTTGACAGAGGACGAATAGTGACTTACCGAGACATCGGCGCCCGTGTGGGACGACATCCAGACTCAGTGAAGCGAGTGTGGATTCGGTGGGTGTAGGAGGGACGGACGGACCGACGTGAGCGAATGCCGCAGCCGCGGCACACCATCGAACGAGAGGACCGGCATGTTGTACGGCGGGCATTGACGGCTCACACCGCCCCATCACGAACTTTAGCGCAGGAATTAGGATGTGTTTCGCAATAACCTGAATCAACACTTACCGTTCGACGTCGTCTGCAGGAGCTGAGACTTGTCGCACGGCGCCCATTGCTCCTATTACCATTGGCGTTACACCACCAGCGTGTTCGGTGGCAGTGGGCCATTGAACGCCGCACCTGGACTACGGAATGGCACGACATTGTCTTCTCCGACAAATACCGCTTCTGCCTGCAACACCACGATGATGGGATCCGCGTGTGGCGGTACCACGGCGAGAGACTGTATGACGCCACGCGTGTGGCGGCACCACGGCGAGAGACTGTATGACGCCATATCGGTCCGTCGCCTGGCGTTATGCTTTGGGGCGTAATAGGATATGACACCCACACCCCTTTTGTACGTATCGCCAGTACACTCAACAGCCACCGTACACTCAACAGCCACCGTACACTCAACAGCCACCGCTACAGCTCCGACGTTTTGGAGTCTGTAGTTCTCCCTTACCTGCAGGACCTGCCAGCGGCCACGTTTCAGCAGGATAATGCGCGCCCGCACGTGGCACGCACCGTGTAACAATTCTTCACTGCCCACCAGGTGTCACTGCTGCCGTGGCATGCCTGTTCTCTCGTTATGTCGCCCATCGAACACGTCTGGTCGCTGATCGGCAACCAAGTGGCCCGGCAAGCACCACCGGCGGCTACGTCTGATTAACTGTGACAATTTGTGGAAGCAGCCTGGACGGACAGTACTTTATTTAGCAAACAACCAGATCTGAGCAACAACCTGCTTGCATAATTGCCTTTGAGGCGACGATGGACACTTGTTCCATCCTGGAGAACCAGAAAGCCAAGAGTTACTTTTAGGTACCTGCTTAGTCTAGGTAGTAATGTATTTTTTTATTAAATATATATTTTTTTTTATTAAATGAGCAAAGAATAATACTTAGGAGATTTAGTGAGATTTTCTGATACTTTGTCTCATATGTTTAGTTTTATGACACTATAGTAATAATGTTTATGACTAACGTCGTACAAAATTGGACTTTTTTGCACAGTGTTGATTAATTCTTCATCAAAAGACATTTATGAAAGAATAATCAAATAATAATAAAACAATTTCTGAAAACGCCAAACTTCTACACGCAGACAGATCATGTCCCGGCAAGAACTTGCACATCTACCGATGTGATAAAATGAACAATCTGTTCGGAAGAAATACTCTCGGCGAGCGATATCAAAATTTTCGATTCCAATTGCTCATTTCTGAAGTAAGAATTCCGAGGCGTTTCCGGAGTAATGTGCGAGCTTCTATAGGAAATAATGGTCACCAATTTTTTTCGGCGATTCTGTTCCGACATTTCGTTTCCGTTCGGAAGTAATATGTGGCAAGCCTTAGAGGAGAGACTGATGCTCCATCTGTAATGAACTATGTGCAATCTTTCACAAATGACTGATGTATGTTATATGGGAGTAGAGTTATAAGATTCTTGTAGACATTCACGTATATCGTGAATGAAGTGCTATTCAACGCATCTTGTTGTGTTACGAACGGCTTGGTCGGTTGGTAGAGTTTTATGGCGCAAGGGCTATGTTTGGCAAACGAGCACCACGAACGACTTGTGGTTGGTTAATTGGTGACGTGGATTTCCGTAAGCAGACTTTGTATTCATTGAATTTCTGTCCATAGCTATGTTTAGTTACGGCTTTCAGATACAGCAGGCTGATAATCATGCCAGTTCGACGAAAAGCTAATTCAATAAGCTTTAAATCTACTAGTTAAGCATTAAATTAAGATTACAGTTTAAGTTAAGCTTTAGTTTGTTACAGTGAAGTTAACTTAAAGATTCTAATCACGAACTCGTTTAAACAAAAACATTATTTAGGACAATATTAGCTCTTTAAATTATTAGTACTATTAAGTAACTTTATTACTTATAGTCATTGGCGAATTCGTAGAGTTCTTCAAAGAGAGAAGATATAGCCTAATGGTTCAGTTTTAGCCAATATTCAAGGTAAAGAAATGATGCGACGACCTGTTATCTGCTGGGGAAGATTCCAAAAGCTTCTTCAACACTTCCCTACAATACTAGGTTTGTGGGTCATTATCGGCATTACAGCGTTCTTTGCTTAGACCCATCAATCAAAAACATGTCACAGCACGTTCTTTTCCATAAGTTGATGTGACCATTAGTCGAACGCAGCGATGGTTTGACAATAGCAAGCCTTCCAGTTCGGGACGCGACGAAACATATGCTTTTCAGCATGAAACCAGTATATATTGCTTTTCTGGTTTTCCAGTTGTTCCTTATGCAGTGTCATCTGTAGCTCCTTTGTCATTTGGATTTAAGAAGTAATCAAATGACATTAGTTTACACAATTCTGTTTAATATCACTTCCCTACGCTTATGGACTCCAGTTTTTCAACTTACAAAACGAAAGGTAATTTTTCTGTAGCTTTCTTCTTTTCCTATCTTCTTCCACCTGCTTTATTCGTCACTATCACTTTTACTTTTCTTCCTCACAAACGCTCTCCTTATAATTTTTGACTCAACCACTTAGTCGTTTTTATTTTCATTTACCTAATTCTTTTACTCGCTATTTACCCTTGAAATTTCTCCATTTCTTGTCTCTCTTTTCGGCATTTCTCATTTATGCCGAAAAGAGAGACACGAAAAAACTTTTCACTATATCTATTTATTCAGAGTTCCTTTTTCTTTTTTATTTCATTTTATATTTTGTCACTTTTAGCATTCTTCCGTGGTTAGAAATTTTGTTATTCACATTTTAGCTGTTTCCGGAAAAAATTATTTTCCAGCACCATATATATTGAAACGTTTCCGTTCCTTTTTAGTTTTGATAGGAAAACTTTTTGATCTTCGTTGAGAAAATTAGTTTTTGTTACCATTTGAAAAAAAAATTATTTAGAAACGTACACAAATGATTTTCGAAAGTTGCTTGTAATGCACACTGCTGCACATAGAAAATGCCTCCCAGGAAGCGTTTTCAGAACGCAATGCAAGTTAGTGGGTATATGTCCACAATTCGATTATGTAAATGCAGCCACGAAACATTCACGTGTTAGGTGAGGGAGATGAGAGGGCAAAACAACTTGCCGCAGCTAAGTTTGGTTGCCCCCCTCTGGGCGTCTGTACCACTGCGTCGGAGTGATCTCGGGGGCAAAAGCACGTGTAAGGATTGAGGATGCCAGGGAACCATCATCGAGAATCATACCATCACACGGGTACATTTTTCATAAGCTTCAACATAAGACTACGTACGACTGGTTAGTCCCTGTGTCGTACTACGGCGGAAACACATCGGACTGCAACAACTGTAGGTCGACTGTGGGGACAGTGATTGAAGCACGGTAACAGCCGTTGGGATTGTGGGACTTGTGCACGTAGGTGGACGTCCGAAAGTCTCGATCCCCATATTTGTACGGAAAACTGTAACAGCCTTACAATCCACAGCGAACGACACTCGACGAGGTGTACGGACAGCACATTACAACCCCTGTATAGATACGGAATGTGAATAACCGAATGGCTGAGGAACTTTTGCGTCCACGCCAGCCAGTTAGATGGCTGTCACTCACTGCAGCACATCGTCGCACAATTTTGCAGTGGTGCCATACCAGACATGCCTAACGGGACGAATGAAATCCTGCCATATTCAATGGCAAGTCTCAAGGCCGACGATCACCGTTTGAGAATCCCAGGCCGACGTGGTAACCGGGATGATGTTACTGCCATCCGTGAGCTTCATACGGCTACTCAACCTGGTGTCATAGTTTGGAGAGCTAACAGTTTCAACAGCCATTCACCGATCATACGCATTGTGGGCACAATGACAGTACGACGATACGTCGATGACGTGCTCCAGCCTAATTTGTTACGTACCTCCGTGGTATATCTGATGCCCTGTTTCAGCAAGATAAAGCATTCCATCGTCAAGATACATTGCCTACCAGGTATATCTGATGCCCTGTTTCAGCAAGATAAAGCACTCCATCGTCAGGATACATTGCCTACAAGGTATATCTGATGCCCTCCTTCAGCAAGATAAAGCATTCCATCGTCAGGATACATTGCCTACAAGGTATATCTGATGCCCTGCTTCAGCAACATAAAACATTCCATCGTCAGGATACATTGCTTACAAGGTATATCTGATGCCCTGTTTCAGCAAGATAAAGCACTCCATCGTCAGGATACATTGCCTACACGGTATGTATATCTGATGCCCTGTTTCAGCAAGATAAAGCATTCCATCGTCAGGATACATTGCCTAGAAGGTATGTATATCGGATGCCCTGTTTCAGCAAGATAAAGCATTCCATCGTCATGTAACGTACCAGGAGATGTGACGTACCTGCCAGAAGGACGCACACGACATAAAGGCAGATAGGAATCAGAATAAAAACGTCTGCGTAGCTCAATTGGTAGAGCAACTTATTCCGGAATGAGGGGATCCGGGTTCGAGCCCCGGCGCGGATAAAAATGACGGAGAAATTTACTTCGTTATAGTCAGGATACATTGCCTACAAGGTATGTATATCGGATGCCCTGTTTCAGCAAGATAAAGCATTCCATCGTCAGGATACATTGCCTACAAGGTATGTCTGATGCCCTGTTTCAGAAAGATAAAGCATTCCGTCGTCAGGATACATTGCCTACAAGGTATGTCTGATGCCCTGTTTCAGCAAGATAAAGCATTCCATCGTCAGTATACATTGCCTACAAGGTATATCTGATGCCCTGTTTCACTAAGATAAAGCATTCCATCGTCAGGATGCATTGCCTACAAGGTATATCTGATGCCTTGTTTCAGCAAGATAAAGCATTCCACCGTCAGGATACATTGCCTACAAGGTGTCCAGGTACTGCCTTGGCCAACGCGATCCCCACACTCCTTTCCAACAGAGAACGTGATGGGCGTCATTTGGGGGATGACTTATCGTCTCTTCAAGACCCCTTCGCCATGTCAATGGATTGTTAAAAATAGGTCAGCGACGCATACCTCAGGACATCATTAACGGACTTTTCCACTGTATGTTACGTCGTGTGCAGAATGTACAATCCAGCATGGCTGTTATACGACCTAATTACCCAGCTCGACTGTCTCCTCGTCCATCGCATTCATGTAATCCCTCAGAAATTAAATCATTTCTTTCCCACCTAAATGGCCACATGTATGGTTAGTTTTATTTCATTTCGTTCATTCCTTAATGTTGTGGAATTTTCTGCGTCGAGCAGCATATGTCAAATTTTAAGCTGACCCACGCAGCACAGAATATTTCGTATATGTTACAAGTACGTAGCACTGAAACATTGAGAATTTTCATATACGTTGCGCAATGTAACAGCAACATTTCAGAAACCTTACGGTTACGTCAAAATGTCCTCCGTTACATGTCTTTGAAACATGACCGATACGTTACAGTGAAATGTCTTTGTAACTTCAACATACCAACTTCATATTACTGTTACGTATTTGAAAGATATTTGTAATTTCGTTACATTACTGTTACGTACTTGAAATATATTTGTGTTATCATTATGTTACTGTCACGTATTTTCTACGTTGCACATTATAGTTTTAATTAACTTTGTAAAATCACAATAAAAATATTACACTCTACAGCTGTTTCAAAAGCAACAAGAGTCGTATTACGAGTTGTTTACGTTTTCACAGGTTCAACGCAGTCCGCAGTCCATTGGGAACAGTGGCGTCGTTTATATATTGATAACAAAAGAAATAAAAATAGGTCCCAAATGAGGGTGTTGAGTTTCCATTATACATGTGGAATAAGCTATATTTCAGCGAAAAAAACAAAGAAAAACAAATTCGTCATTTCTCTAAATACCTACGAATACGAAATTTTTCAGCTTCAAGTAAAAAAATGCTGGTATAGTATACTAATAAAACAACACAACCATCTACTTAAATTTTATAAAATGTCTTTTATAATTTAGAAATTATAATAATCAAAACAATTATTTACTTTCAGATGATCTTGAATCACACACACACACACACACACACACACACACACAAGGACGAAATATTAAATCAACTAACTAGCTAACTCGAGTATGACAGTATCACCAAAGAATATCCCAGTAGCACGTGGAAATACGACTACGAGAGTGCTTCGGTGAAATGGCATAAATGCGCATACGCATCTACGCCGTTGCCAAACCAAAAATCTTAAATATCGCTGGAATGTAAAATCAAGGTAGCGATTATGTGCAATTGCGACTATAAAACAGTAGTATCGGTGAATGCTATTTTTATCGTAATCGTAATGTACAAAGAGTTATGTTCCAAAATAGATGCTGCTGAAACGTAATTGTAAGATATCTCTGAAAGTGTAACGAAAATGAGAGATTGTAACATTATTGATACATATCTGAAACGTTTTGTGCTGTATGGGGACGTGTATCAGTTTTTTGTCAGATAGTAAAATGCGTACTTTAGGAACTAAGAAACTTGACTATAGAGAGCAGAAACTTTTATGCAAAACGTAGCATTGGCATAGGTAGCTCACGTTTGACCGACAGATTATTTTAAACATAACGAACATTTGGCATCTGACAAGGCTCGGAAATGCATCACGAGGTTTTGTCCCTATTAACAAAACAATTAATTCAGTGTTTAAGAATAGAGATATCGTACCAAACTCAAATGTATATGAACGCCACCTAGCGAATAAACAACATCGCGCGATTGAGAGAATTGGATGAAAAATAGTTCTGTTAGTTTCTCCAATGGAAAGCCAAACTTTTTCCCGATACACGTATATGAGATCATAACAAACGCACAAAAACACGCATTCCGCACGCTACGCCACCCAGTGGCGAAACTGTGTACTATAAAAAGTTCAAAAGAGGGCAAACGTCATCGTCGTTAGTAGTTCTTTTGCCTTGTTTGAGGGTTTAACGACTACCGTGAGCAATTCGGTGGGCTATAAGCAGTCACACGTCCTTGATTTAGGGTCACTGATTCCAGAGAAGCCGCAGTGGTCTAAACGCTGACTTATGACCATTCTTCTGAAAAGAGTCCGGTTCGAATACCGGTGAGGTATGGATGTTGTGTTTGTTTTACCGCACTCGCTCTCTTCCTTCCCTGGAAATAGTGGCCTTAAATTAGGGACGGGCGACTGTTTATAATCTATTGAGTTGCTCACGGTGGTGGTCCTTAAACCTTCAATTTAAAAAAAGCCCAGGGAAGGGAAAGAGCCAGTGCCGTAAAACAAGTACAACATCCACGGCTCGCCGGGATTCGAACACAGACCCATTCGGACAAATAGTCAGAAGCCAACACTAAGACCACTGTGCCACGGGTACGGCGTGTTAGTAGTATATGGGAAGAGAATAAGCTTTCGAAGAGAACTCAGAAATGCAGGGATATCGCGAAGAGGAGAAAAAGACAGACAGATGAAACATAATACCGGCGGACGGACAAAGTGACAAGTGATACGCGATTTTGGTAAAGAACAAAATAATACCATGGAATGCCTTCAGAGCAATATGTTCGAGGTGATTATAAAAAAAAGGTAATCCAATAAAATATGAGATTAAAGTGACATCTTAGTAGTTTTATTCTATCTACGCTTATGAATTTTTAAAATTTCTTCCAGAATGTTCTTCATCCACATACGGTAAAAATATGTGAAAAACTGACAGAAGACGAGTCATATTCTGGATTTCTGCCCCACTGAAAAATTATGTATCACCCACATTTATATAAGACCTTTTTCAAGTGTTTATTCTGGTGACGGAAATAAAAGAGCTCCGACCATTCATCTTGCTCAATGTTGTGCTCCTTTGGTTACTCTCAAAATTTCTAGAGCAACTATCTTAACATGCCTGGGCTTATATTCTGAAAGATACAGTTGAGATTTTTGCTGCTCGTATTTTATGTTGATCGCGTGCTTGCTACGGGGATAATAAATTCGCCTCCGAGTGACAAATTTTATGGAAGCCGATGAAGCAGTGCGATTTCGAGCAATCATGATAAGTACCTCGAATGTGAGTCTTCCACGAATGGGAGCTTTAAAATTCCAAAATGTACATAACCATAAATTTTTGAAATGATTATGAGCTAATCAGAAACTACTTCATTCCTTCTCCCCATTTTTTGGAAAAGAACGTGATAACTTCGAGGTCTATATTTCAGAGAGAAAGCAGAAATAGATATTTAAAGGGGAAGCGGAAGAAAAATTGCCCAAAACGCCAAATATAATGCAAAAAATTTTGCGTGTCCTAGGCCGCCAAATGGGATAAATTGCTAGTAACGAAATACTGTTCTTTTGCTAATCTCTAACTGTAAAATTTTCAGTCAGCCAATAATAGGCTTCTCAAAAATAAGTTATTCTGCGGTCGATTATTTACGCTCGCATAACATCAGCCATGTTACCTGTCAAATTTGGGCAACAGCTTCAAGGAATCAAATAGATAATAATGCGGAAATACATACCCCTCAATTTCAACCAAAATTCCTGAAAAATGACTAGTAACTCTGATTAATTTTCAACACCACGCTTTTTATTTTAATACTATTCGTCTGCATAGCAGTTAGCAAATAATGTGTTCTTAGTAAAGATTTCTAGCCCAGAAATCATCTAATGTATTTTCATACAAATGTAGCTATATTACAAAGTACTTTTATCGATAGAGCAAAATATAATTCAATAAATTCGTAAAGACATGTGAAACAGTGATAGGCATCAATATATTAATAACAAGGAACTGTACACCAATTACACTTAAAATAGTACTAGGGATCCGAATTTTTTGGCGTAGTACTTAAATCAAAGTTTCCAAGCTTTCGCACATCAACCAGATGTCTTTTTCAAAGAACTTTGACAGCTAACTGCGTCTACCTTCCTTGAAAAAGCCATCTAGTTGATTGATTTACTTTGATTTGTATTCTACGCTAAGAAATTCGGATCACAAGTACTATCGGGTTGTCGCAAAAGTCATGACGTATTTTGGCAACCGATGGCGGTTGGGTGGTTTTGGAAGTACTAGAGGCATGCGCAGCTCTGTTATCGCTATGGCATTCGACAGGTGCCACTTCTAGCTGCAGTCTAAAAGGAATAGTGAGCGATTTGGTTAATTTGTGGAGATTTGACATTAGGTTAAAGATGGAAGACCAAACTGTGCATTTTCGCCATATTTTACTGTTTTACCACCGTAAAGGGAAGAACGCGCGTCAAGCTTGTGAAAAGTTGCGTAAAGTGTACAATGATAATGCTCTACAAGAACGTCAGTGCCAGCGTTTGTTCGCAAAATTACGTGCTGGTAATTTTAACCTAAATGATGTTCCTCCGTCCGGGAGGTCCACCGAGGCTGATGACGACCAAATCAAGGCATTGATCTAGTCAAACCCACGTTACACGACACGAGAGATTGCAGACACATTGCACATCCATCATTCAAGCGTTCACGACCACCTGAAGAAGCTAGGATACGTAAGCAAGCTCGATGTGTGGGTTCCTCATGAACTCAAAGAAGCTCAATTGACGGCGTGTATAAACATCTGCAATATGCTCGTTAAACGTGAGGAAAACGATCCTTTTTTGAAGCGACTGATAACTGGTGACGAAAAGTGGATTGTGTATAACAATGTGCTGCGCAAACGGTTTTAGTCACCGACGTGCTGCTTCGCCGCAAACTACATCCAAAGCAGACATTTATCAGCGGAAGATTCTGGTCTCAGTCTGGTGGGATTTTAAAGGTGTCGTCTTTTTCGAGCTCCTACCACGGAACCAAACAATCAATTCGAATGTGTACTGTCGGCAGTTGGACAGTTTGAACGAATCCATCATCCAGAAACGTCCAGAGCTCGTTCATCGTAAAGGTGTGTTTCATCACAACAACGCGAGAGCACACACAAGTTTTATCACCCGCCAAAAATTATTGGAGCTTGGGTGGGATGTGTTGCCACATCCAGCATACTCGCCTGACATTGCGCCGTCAGGCTTCCACTTGTTTCGCTCTCTTCCACAGTCCTTGCGTGGTATAACGTTCAATTCATGTGAGGCTGTAAATCAGCTCCTTGTACAGTTTTTTTCCACGAAAGACAGGTCTTTCTATGAACGAGGCAGTCTGCAGCTCACTGAAAGATGGCAAAAGGTTATCGAACAAAACGGGCATTATATCATTGATTGATCTTTGTCCTTTCTATCAATAAATGACCTTTGCAAAACATGGCTAAAATACGTCATTACTGTTCCGACAACCCAATAAATCAATATAATGTTGCGTTCCGAAGAGATAAAGTTGATATTCTATTGAAATCTTTCTCTGAAAATCGTTTGTTCAGAAAGAGAAAACTTGTGGTGATTAAAACGTCTTCGAAGCAAATACCACACACGAAAGATAGTTATTTTTTGGCATATGAATACTGTCTTCGGAAAATTCCTTAGAAATTCATGCGCCCAGCTCATAAAGCTCGAAAATAGTAGGATAATATCATTTCCGAGAAGCTGGACACCTTTAATATACGGCATTTGTGCGCATTATTTCAGCATGATAGAATCGTCTGAATTTCTCTCACTTCCGCACTGACGATAGAAATGAGAGTACAATGCCTAAAATAAAACTAACGCTTCGGATTTTGAGTTGGTCCTCTAAATGAAGTCATCCTTTATTTCGAAGCCGATTTTATAACTAATATACACTGAAGTGCCAAAAAAAAAAAAAAAAACAGGGTTACCTCTCTAATACCGCGTTGGTCTTCTTTGAGATCGGATAACGGTAGCAACGCGACGGGGCATGGACCCCACGAGCTCTCTGTAGTACTACAGAGACAGTGCACTCCAAGCTTCACGAGGAGCGTCCCACAATTCCATAATATTCGCCAGAAGAGGATTCCTGGAATGGACGGCACGTTAAACAGCATTTCAAATGTGTTCGATGGCATTAAAATTCGGCGAACGCGAGAGCCAAGTCAGGATGCCAAACTCTATGTAATGTTCCTCCAGCGATATTCGGGTGACTGTGGACGTGTGGGATGTCGCATTGTCGTGTTGAAAGAGTTCGTACTCGTCGGAGTGGTTGCAGGACATGAACAGCTGCAAATGATCCCCAAGACTGGTTACGCCGGTCAGAGCGCTTTACAGGCGTATGAGAAGCCCTAATACGTTCCAGCGGAAAACACCCCACACCATAACATAGCCACTTTCTGGATGCACTGTGCTTTGTATGCATACGGAATCCATTGCCTCGGGGTGGGGGTTGTCGCCACACAGGGAGTCTCCCATCTGCCTGGAACAG
Organism: Macrothele yani; assembly: GCA_039090855.1. Lineage (NCBI taxonomy): Eukaryota > Metazoa > Arthropoda > Arachnida > Araneae > Macrothelidae > Macrothele > Macrothele yani. Next base: position 84,597,226 of record CM076998.1, on the reverse strand, counting down.
TTGGCACCGCGATGCGTTGGATTCGGCTACATGTTTCCAGTAATCTTACGTCTAATGGCGGTGTTCCCGAGTCCAGGCAAGGCGCACAGCCTTGTTTCGTCTGGTCAGTCATGGCACCACGGTAGCTGTCGGCTCCGGAACTCCATAAAACCTTAGCAACGCTGCACTGTCCGAACGCTGAGGCTACTACTGGCTTCAGAATTGAATCACCCTATGATTTGCGGGAACGTTGCACGCCGGATGGATGTTACGATGCCTGCCAGACGCCGCTGTCGACGATAGTCCAGGGCTTTTCTACGGCCACACCAATCTTGCACTCTGGATTTCTCCCCTGAGTTTGTGTAGTCCAGGTACACCCTTGAAATTGTTGACCGCGTAAACAATATTTCCAAGTGATTTCCGAGATGGAGTAACCCATCTCCCGGGCACCGACTACAATATCATGTTCGAAATCGCTTAAATCCCGATAAGCTGCCATCTGAACTGCGAATGCTACTACTTGAGCTTGCAGAGATATCTGCCTTTGCAGACGATACCATTTACCGCACGGGTGTGGGGGCATGTAAAGGAAGTGGTAGCCTTCCCAGTTGTTGTTGGGGTTTTTTTTTTGGGAGGGGTTGGTACCTCAGTGCATGGTTCTTAGACAAAATGGGGAATTCAACCCATCTTTAGAGATCTTTGACCCACCGAAGCCTTAGCGGCAAATAATTCAAATTATCAACCAACCCATCCTTTGATTCAACCACTGAGAAACACCCTGCGATTTCAATGGAAATTGTTGCCACCCTGGGAGCGCAGTGGTCAAAGAGCTGACTTCTGTCCATTCCTCCGAACAGACTTGAGCTCCAGTCACGGATGCGATATCGGTGGTATGTTTGTCTTACGGCATTGGATCTTTCCCTTCCTGGAAAACAGCGGCGCTGAATTAGCCAATTGAGTTGCTCGCAGTGGTCATTAAAACCCCAAACGGCAATAGACATAAGGTCTCAATAATTCAAGATTTAACTAAAGACACTTCTGTTTCAAGAATTTTCTAGGTTTGGTAGATTATTTAGTGTGATGTACCACTCAGATGACGCATCAGTCAAAACGGCAAGTTGCGACGATAATCCTTGACGGTGCATTTCAATCGGTAAAACAGTAGTTTCGGAGTTGGACGATGTGGCTTGGAATCTCACCACCGACAAGAAAAGAGTTTTTCCGCTATAATCGCTACAGCATGAAAGGCAACGTCAAATACTCTAAGACTGGATAATGGATATTTCTCCATTATCATCCCTTTTTGCAAATCTAAAAAATCGCTCCTTTTATCCACGACAGCAACGAGTGATATGTTTTCAGAATGCCTACAGCACACCTTATATACCCTCCAAGCCAGTTCACAACGCGTGCCTTCTTTCATTGGCTACGCGCTGTTGACCTCAAAAATATTAGGTGGTCACAATAATGTGACTCGACTGTGTAATTTCAGTATAGTATGCACAAATTGTTTTAGAACGTAACTTAGAATCACATTGTAAAATTCTCAGACCCCTTTCTTGTTTTTTTAATGCGTCGATATGTTCTAATTTTCACCTTTTGTACCGAAGGTATCTTTGTTTACGCCATTTTGTGCTGCATCCATGAGGACGGAAATGCTCGGGACAGAACACGCGCCAAGCAAACAAGGGATTTAAAAAAAATGAGGAGTACCTTCTTAGTTTTTGTAGATAATTAATTTATGCTATGCTTTCTTATCATGCCAAGGTCTTTGTGCGTGTGCTACAAAACGAGTAATTCGAGAGTATACATTTATTTACGTACAACATCACTGCATTTATTCGCGTCACTCACGAACCCATCTAGCTACAGTCCGGTACATATTCAATGGAATTAAATCAAAACAACAAACACAATACGGTTTAATAATTCCTTACATTGAGCGGTACTTAGGTAGGTGGATTAATTAATGTGTAACTTACTTCGTTATAAATGTTATTGTCGGAAAACTAATGAAAGGAGATATGTGAGTCGTAAAAGTGAATTAAACTATTTACTAAACTATAGCGGCGACAATAGTAAGTATTGCGACTGTTTAAGTTTTTCAAAAACAATTATTATGATTATAAAGATGATTCCACCTCTTCCAAAGGCTTTTCTCTTCCTTCCGGGACGGGTACGACGTACCAAGTCCCGGAACTGGTATTTCTTTCTCTCAGTTGTCCAGGAACTACTTCCTTACTATCCTACAAATGTTCAGGATTCTGAAGTTCCATGTAGGTGTTAGGTTAAAGGTCTAGTGTCTGTATAAAGCTGTGAATAGTCTTAGGTACAAATCTGTCACCACCGTCCCCATGATATTATCATGGGGACGGTGGTGACGTCTTCCATATGCCACGTTTGCTTGACTTCATATAGTTGGTCGTTGTACTTAGACAGCTTCTCTTCGTGCGTCTTGTGGATGTTGCACGTGTTGGGCACGACTATGTCAATGAGGTATGTTGACTTCTCCTTGTCAACCAGGATGATGTCTGTCCGACTGTGGGCGATGATCTTATTATTATTATTATTGAGATTTAGACGAACGCAAGAAATGTCCCTGACACCAATAAAATGTGATGTAGCTACGGAAGTCCATCTTCGCATGAGCAAGCTGAGTATCTAACTTCAAGACAGAAACGAAAGCTGAACCGCAAGTGTGTGATTGAGCGGATTGGTAACTTTTGGTGTAGGATATCTATTGGCTACACCCCATCGTGTTATATATCATTTTAAAACTCTCCTCAAAAGCAGGTAATGCCCCGCGATGGGGGTCGAAAGGAAGCCAAATTTTCCTACGACGCACAGTTTTCATAGCATCAAAACTGCATTGTTTGCAATGGCTTTTATCACATGTAGCATGAAGTTATCGTAATTTACGCAGATTTTAGATAAAGGTTCTTTGAACTCTTTGAATAGGAAAAAAGGGACGAGGGTCTATTCTTACCTGATTTTTATTTTTATTTTAAATCAACGGATTCTCTTATTGTCTTTATTTGAGATCAGTACGATCACTTACTCCTGTATTTTAAACATTTAGAACCCCCATTTTATCATTTTTTGGCAGAATTGTTTTTCTTACATGAATTTCTTTACTTTAAATAAATAATTTAATTAGATAGTCTATCAGTTTTGATTCAATAGATCTATACCGTAAATTTTGTTTAGAATGGGATTGGATTTCAAAGTAACACACTTTCTTTCATGTGTGAATCTGTCTAAAGTTGACAGACATTTTCCACATGTGATACTTTGAATTTTACATGCTCTTCCTTACAATATTTTTAATGATTCGTCTTCATTAATGTTTATTAGTTACGTCACGAGTGAAGCATATTAAATTTCTGTGAAGATCCACTTATGTGTACATATTTGTTTGTATTACGGGTGGAATTTGAACTGTTGTCCAAGAGAAAAACTCAGTGCTTTTATAGTCTACTTCGTACATTTGTTGATGTTCTGCCAAAGCAAGTGAAAGATTCGAGAAAATTTTATGTCTGTGATGAGTGATTAAGACCAGCAACGAGGAAGTGAATGAGAAGAATTCGAACTTTCTCTTTTCATTTTCGTTGTTGTGTAATGGCGTGTGGCAGCAACTTCCTTCAGGTGGTATCCACACATGTCTGTACAAAGTGCTTTTTGTTCAGGACTGCACGCTTGAAATTAAAAACAACAGTTGTGATTCTGGCTTATTCCTTGGCAGCATTACGTAATATTCATCCGATACATAACGTAATATTCATCGATACATTTCGGGGTGGTGGTGATTTAGTGCGAACCCGTTTTTCCAAGTCGAACTACAAATGTTCGATTGGGTTCATGCCACACGAGTTTGGAGGCCAGGGCATTAATAAAAAGTCACCAGCACGTTTCTCGAACCATTCCTTGACGATTCCAGCAGTGGGACATGGCGCATTATCCTGTTGGTAATGGCCATCACCAGCAGGGAACACAGTTGCCATGAATGGTTGAACTTGGTCCGCAACGATGTTCAGATACCTGATAGCTGTCAGAGATTGTGCTATTGGGATAATGAGACCTAAAGTGTCCGAAAGAAACATCGTCCACAGCATAACACCATCGCCGCATGACTGTTTTGGTAGTCGGCGTATCCACGCTCGTCTACGGGATGCACTAGGAATCTTGATTCGTCAGACCAGGCCACTTTTCTTACAATCATCCACAGTTCAATCTCGATTATCTTGGGCCCATTTCATGCGTTATTGGCGATGACGTGCAGTGAGCATGGGGGAACCCGCTGGGTCTTCGGCTATGCAGGCCCATGCGCAGAAGGCTGCGATGAACTGTGTGCTGTGACATATTGTCCTGATCACCACTGTTGTAGATGCGGGTGATTTGTGTGTTGCCCTGAGGTCGCTGTGAACAATGGGTGACAGTCTCCGCTCTCCTCTGGCATCAGTGAGCGGCGGACGACACACGTCTGGACGACGTTTCGTCGTTTGGCCATCTGTGCACCACTTTTAATACGTACTCACTACAACGGCACGTGAACAACCAGCAAGCCGCGCCGTTTCCTAGATCTTGGTTTCGATGCGCCGTGCCATCACAATTTGTACTTTATCAAACTCAGATAAATCGGCAGCTTTTCCCCTTCTGACTCCGAACACTTTACTAACCAAAAGCCGGTCCTCGGGTTGTATATTTACTGCTCTGTGAACTTCACCTGCGCCACCCCGTGTTCTACAGGCGCGCTCATTCCTCTAAGCTGGGGGTGGTCATAATGTAATGGCTCATTAGTGTATATGGTAATTATATTGAGCAAGATACGCAAAATGCAACACCCCCCCGATCTTTCTGGATGTCCGGCCGCCTAAAGTATTTCTTTTTTCTTTAATTGGGAGTTTAATGACCACTGTGTGCAACTCGATGGGCTATAAGCAGTCACCCGTCCCTAATTTAGAGCCACTGGTTCCAGGGAAGGGAGAGAGCCAGTCCCGTAAGACAAAAACGACATCCATGCCACACCGGGCGATTCGAACCCATCTCGGACGAGTGGTCAGAGAATCGGGCGGCTGTACTATAGAAACACATAGATGTCCATCCCCAGCTGAGAAAGACATCGGCTAATTGCAGGGTGAGAGAGAGTATATATCTAGAAGAGGAGTTGTTTTTTATTAATGCCTAAATAGGTAAGAATTTCGGGCTTGTTTGGGCCCGGACTCTTTAAACTGAGCCCAAACTCTGCACTGGTACCTTGCTGAAAGACTCGCACTGATTTTTGTTTATTAAACTCTCGTTCTGGCCCATCTAGAACTAAATTACATATTGGTATCTCTAACAGTTTTCAAATTATTTGGCAGTCCACTGGTCCATGACCACAAAAAATAGTCAGACCATCAAAATCAAAACGACAGTGGTCCACCGGACCAGTCACTTTGTTCAGGTGACGTCGTTGATTTCAGAAAAAAGAAAACTATGTCATTTTTCCCGTAAAGTGAAGATAAAAAATAGTTTTCGTTGATGGTCGATAGAGAATAACTGTGTTTTTATACAAAATAAATGAATACTGGAAATTCAGGTATAGTATAGGAGCTGAGGGGATTTCTTTAAAAGAAGTAATTTTGTTCTTGTAAAGTATAGCCCAGCAACTTGTCCTGGGAAGAGATAAATTCAGAGTATGATATTGGGTTTAGAATTATTTTGGCTGTGATTGATGTTTAAAGTTCCAATTCCTTGCACATCAGCCGAGTGAGAATGTTTTGTAATATTTGTATTATATTAATAAACTAATTCGAAATAAAAATTTTGCTTCACTGTGCCTCGCCTTGAAGAATGGCAATAAACGTAATACAGTGGGCATATTAAATAAATGAATATTTAGTGTCATTTGGGAATGTGTGAAGACGGTTGCGGACCACTAGCTGTAGATGTACACTAGTCCGCAAATCCTGTGAAAGTTTCTTTTTCAAATTCTACCACTGACAAATTTGAAGGTGGATCAGGTAATGTGAATATGCAGTATATATATGAATAAATAGGGGTGGAAAAAATATGGAAAAATGTACTGTCAGGGTACAATAATGTCTCACTTACTAATTTGCATATCATCATCATCATCATCATTGTCAACCATTATCAATCCACTGCTGGACGAAGGTCTCCCCAAGTTTCCTCCACAACGGTCTGTCTTGTGCCAGTCTCCTCCATGTCACTCCCGCATATTTACGAATTTCATCCACCCATCTCCCATGTGGTCTTTTCCTGGGTCTTTTCCTGTCCCTTGGAATCCAATCTAAAATTTCGGCTGTCCATCTATGGTCTGTCCTTCTGGCAGTATGTCCAGCCCATTGCCATTTCAGGGATTTAACTCTGATCATGATGTCTTCCACTCTCGTCATTTTTCGGATCCACGAGTTCCTCTTCTTATCTCTCCTGGTTATACCAAGCATGCACCTCTCCATGCTGCTTTGAGTTGTCTGCAGCCTTTGTATGTCTCTTTTAGTTAAGGTCCACGTCTCTGCACCATACGTAAGCACTGGAAGGATGCATTGATCAAACACTTTTCTTTTAAGACATAATGGCATATTGCTCTTGAAAATTATGCTGTTTCTTCCAAAAGCTCTCCAGGCAAGTTTTGTACGCCGATTAATTTCTTCATCAATGTGACCCTCACTTGATATCTGCTGTCCAAGATAAACATACGTATCTGCTATCTCCAGTTTTTCTCCATCAATCGATAAGTCTTCATTTCTTGTAAAAGCATTGAACATCACTTTTGTCTTCTGAAAGTTCATTTTTAATCCCACTTCTTTACTCTTGTCAGCAAGTTCCTGGATCATACTCTGCAGCTCTGATGGGGTAGTTGCAAAAATGACTACGTCATCAGCAAAACGAAGGTGGGTTAGAAAATATCCATTAATCTTTATCCTTTTGTTTTCCCAGTTCAGTGATTGAAAGACATTTTCCAATGTGGCATTAAAGAGCTTCGGAGATATGGTGTCACCTTGTCTCACTCCCTTCCAATTTTTATGTGTGTTGTATTTTCAAACAGCCGAATCTTTGCACTTGCATTTTCATAGATGTTATTAATAATATTAATGTATGCATCTTCAATACCGCAGGATTTCAGAGCCGTGGTAACTGCTGATGGTTTCACCGAATCAAAGGCTTTTTCATAATCGATAAAAGCCATGCACAATGGAAGTTCATATTCCCTCGCTCTTTCAATTAGTTCTCTCAGTACGTGGATATGATCTATTGTGCTGTAGCCACTCCTGAATCCAGCTTGTTCTCTCGGTTGAGCCATGTCCAGTGTTACCTTCAAACGGTGTGAAAGAACTTTAGTGAAGATTTTATAAACCACTGATAGGAGGCTGATAGGTCTGTAGTTCCTGAGATCCTCAATGTCACCTTTTTTATGTAGCAGGATCATTGTAGCGGTGTTCCAATCCTCAGGAATCTTCCCTTCATTAAGGCATCGAGGGAAAATTTGGGCGAGTACTCTCTCAATTTCTCCACTTGCTTCTTGTATGATGTCTATAGTAATTCCATCTTCTCCTGGAGCTTTCCCCGCTTCATGTTCTTGATTGCATGAGCAACTTCTGCTGGGAGGACTGGAAGAACTCTGGTACCTTTCATGATGTCTGGAGTACATGTATCATCCCTTTCATATAATTTGGAGTAGAAATCTTTCACTCTTGTCAAAATTTCGCCTCTATTTCTTGTTATAGAACCATCTTTTTTTTCTCAGAGCCATAATCTGTTTTCTTCCCTTACTGAGATGTCCCTTTGCTATCTTTAGGCTTTGGTTGTTTTCAATTGCTTTCCTCACTAGCTCACAGTTGAATTTCCTTACGTCTTCAGTGATACTTTTTCGTGCTGTCTTGCATAGCTCTATATATTCCACTTTGGAAGTCACATCTTCTTTAGTTGTCCTCATCTCTCTTCTTTTTGCATCAACATTTTGGTTTTTCCTGATAATTTGTTTACATGCAACTTGTTCTTAGACCCAGCTAATTTTGTTGCTGTTTCCATAAGAGCTTTGGTTACTTTTTCTGTTAACTTCCGAAATATCCACTTCTTCCGATGTTAGGCCTTCTAAAGCAGTGAATCTGTTCTTCAGTTCCAACTTGAAAGTATTATGGTGTTTTTTAAGGTTGGTTATGTCAATACATTTTGTTTGTCTTATGAGCTTGCCACGTTCCAGTTTAGTGTTGAGGTGCATCTTACATCTCACCAATCTATGGTCACTACCTGTGTTGAACTTGTTCAGCACACTGCAGTCTTCGATGACGAATTTTTTGTTACACATAATAAAATCAATTTCACTTGTCGTCCCAATTGGATGTCTCCATGTCCATTTCTGTGTGGCTTTTTCTTGAAAAAGGAATTCAAGATGAAAAATCCTTCTGCCTCTGCAAACTCAACGAGAGTATTTCCACGCTGGTTTCTGTTGCCGTGACCGAATTTACCTACTGAAGTTTCATTCTGTTGCCGGTGCCCTATTTTTGCATTGAAATCTCCCATAATTATCTTCAAGTGCTGCTTACCTTTATTATTTAGATGACGAATTTCCTCATAAAATTCTTCAATTTCTTCTTCAGGATGACTTGTGGTGGGTGCATAAGTTTGAATAATCTGAGCCTGGTATCTTCTCGATAGTTGGATAACGAGTCGTGCAGCTCTGTCAGAGGAACTTTCAACTTCTACCACTTTATCCTTCAGTTTCTTGTTTATTATAAATCCAACACCACTAGTTCTGCCAGTATCTGTCCCACGATAATAGAAGAGATGTCCACTTTTCAGTTCAATGAGATCTTCTCCTTTTCTCCTTACCTCACTTAGCCCGACGATGTCCCACTTGATCCTTTGTAGTTCCTCTTCCAATTCAAGAAGCCTTGAATCAGAAGATAGGGAGCGTCCGTTGTAGGTAGCCAAGGTCAGCATCAAATGGCAGCCTAGTCCGGTCCTCCGGGGATTCTTAGCACCCTCTGCCTTCATGTCGCACTGGCCGCTGCCTTGGCCAGGTACATTCCAGCTGCAGGAGACTGAGGGCCAAGATTTAAGTTGTAGAGTCATTTTGGAGGTGTTTGGCCATAACTCACCACGCTGGCCAAGCGGGTTGGTGAGTGTGGGATAGCATTTCCTCTGATCCCGATGGTATAGTTATACCGCTATTTGCGGTCGTCAGAGCCCCTTTAGTGGGAACAGGATGCTGCAGCATCGGTAACTAAAACTGGAAATTTGCTGAACATATTCATATTGAAATAGACCCCGTATTGAAGGGGGAAGGAAATAAAAGAAATTGGGGCATCTAATGAGGCAAAAGACATTATTTTTTAAATATGATAAAAAGGAATCGTATAACATACGAAAATTAAAGAATCTTAAAGACAATCAAATGACTAAACAGAATACCACGTGTAAATCTTATGCTGAAAATCGTTTCAGTAAAGCTTTTTGAGCAAACTTTTTGCTATTTTTAAATTGGAATTATGTTCTATTTTCAGAATATATTAATATCAATATCTTTGCTATTTCACAAGTGGTGTGAATAAATTTTTGTGAAAGAAGCTTCTTTGCATTTTTTCCTTTTGGTCACAAATTGACCAGTCCTTCTTAATGGGCGAAATAATTTGCTGCGAATACCTCCCCCTCCCCCTTTCTTTTCCGCTATTGACGCTGAGATTTGAGTTTAAGCATGAATGATTGAAGATAAAAGTTACCTACTTTATAAGAAAAAAAAAAAGCTTTTTTTTTGTTTTTTTCATTGAGGGTTTAACGACCACAGTGAGCAACTCAGTGGGCTATTAGCAGTCACCCTTCGCTAATTTAGGGTTACTGGTTCCAGGAAAGGGAAAGAGCGAAATAATTTGCTGCCAATACCTCCCCGCCCCCTTCTTTTTCGCTATTGACGCTGAGATTTGAGTTTGAACATGAACGATAGAAGTTAAAATTTACCTACTTTTTAAGAAAAAAAAAGTTTTTTTTTTCTATCATTGAGGGTTTAATGACCACAGTGGGCAACTCAGTGGGCTATAAGCAGTCACCCTTCCCTAATTTAGGGTCACTGGTTCCAGGGAAGGGAAAGAGCCAGTGCCGTAACACAAACACAACATCCATACCTAACGGGTATTCGAACCCGGGCCTTTCTCGGACGAATGGTCAGAAGCCAGGGGTTAGGTCACTGAGCCACCGGTGCTGCAAAAAGAAAAATGTTTAATATACAGTAATCATAATTTCTGTGACATCAAAGAAAGATGTGATAGCGCGTAAAATTTCCCGATTATAAGTGTTTTTGAAGTTGAGTGTAACATTTTCTTGCTTTAACAGCAGCCAAATCATCTATGAGTTTATCGCACCCCAGTTCTTTGACAATTTCTCAGGTTGCAATTTATTATACATGTACTGTTAAAAACACGGTGCCCCGCGCATACACTGGTCTCGGTTTCCTCAAATATATTAAACTGCCTTTGTATAGGCCTTGCGACAATTGCGACATGTGAAAAATTTCTGGTTTGCTTCAATATAATTTTATTACTTTTATTTTAACTACTGCCATTTTTCTTAAGTTATGATTTTTTTTAGTTTCTTAAGTTATGATTTTTTTAGAAATAGGCTGCTAATTGTTGTTCACTGTATGTCAGAACAAAGTTGTAAGATAGTAAAAGTACATTAGTAATCCGATGTATTAGCGTACGAATATAAATCAACCAAATGGCTTTTTCAAGGAAGGTAGACAGAAAGCTGCCGTTATTAATTTAATTTAAATACAAAGTTATTATAATCCGGCTTCTTGTATTTTAACTTTGTTACTGTTTTTATTGTGATCCGTAAATATGAGTTTTTCGAGAGCCCCACGTGTATATATCATTAATTAAATAGTTGCTTTCTGAAAACAGTCGGACACGTATGACACCCACTAAAACCGCAATATGTGAAAAAAAAAAAAATCTCGCCATCCCCTCCACATCTCTTCAAACTTCCTCATCAAGCCCTAATTAAAAATGATTGCACTTTTAATCATCCTAATGAAATATTTCACGCCCACAAAAAAATTCTTTTCGAAAGAGGCAAAAAAGCTATAATGAAGATTTATTCCCGATAACGAATGACGCATGACATCATTTTAGTAACTAATTTTAAAGAATCACCAATGTTCGATTTGGGCGAAATCACCGCATGTGCCGTAGGTCCAATCTGATTTTATCAGAAAGCAAGAGAAAAAAGTTTCAACGTTCCTCTGTGAAATTAATGGAATTTCATCGGAAGTAAAGGCGGTTTGGGTATTCGTCCTTGATGGAAATATATAACAATAGAATTGATTTCTTTACACGGTTGTTGATTACACAGCTACATAAAAAAAACTTCCAAACGAGCATCCTTTTCACTGCAGTACGTATTTCTTAACACCAAAATGTTCATTACACTCAGAACATACAAAAGAAGAGAACACAGTTTCCTCTTCCGCAATTCCATCTGCTGATGTAAACAAGGGTGACGACACTAAACTCTCTTATGCGTGTGTAAACGCATTATGTGAGATTACGTACTACTGATTTGGCGCATCAGTCAAATTGGCATTAAGGTAAGCCTGTCGGCGTAGTTCAGTTAGGATAATAGCAGCACCGGCGTAGGAGAAGGCGGGTTCGAATCGCAACATCGGCAAAAGGTTACGCTACAAACGACGCTCCATAAAAACTGAGAGTAATTTTTTTTTTTTTTTTTTGAGTTGGAAATAGTGCGAAAGGGAAAAAATACCATGCAGGCGACTAACTGAATTAAAGAGGTATTTAAGGCAACAGTTATTAGCCGTGGCAGACGATTCCGGCTTTGCTATTCCGCAGATGTTTAAGGTACATCTTCATTTCACCATACAGCTATGGAGGTGAGTGATTCAGAGTTGAGAAGTGAAATGCATTTTGTTATCGTTTAGGTGAAACGGCTCCAGAAACAATTGATTCAATGGAAAAAAAGCTTTAAAAAATAAAGGTTTGGGGGAGTCAACGATTTCTAAATGGCACCATGATTTTAAAAAGGGCATTTGTCGGAAGAACTCGCTATTAAGCTTGGTCTACCTAAAAATGTTGTTACGGAGCGTGTTTCTAACACTCTTTGGGCAATCCTGCAAGAAGATCGACGAATGACGTGTGAAGACATAGCGGCTTCAACTAATATTTCGAAAACCGAGATTCCGCACTCTACTCGACAAATTACTGCTGCATCGTGTGTTTTCCAGATGGGTATCTCATCACCTGACGAGAGAAGAATTATTAACCAGAGTTCAGGTGAGTCGTGAGTGAAAACAAATGATTGCAAAGGATCCGAACTTTCTAAACACAGTAATAACTGCCGATGAAACATGGGTCCACTATTTCGACCCTCTCACGAAGCGCGCAACGGGTGTTTGGAAACACACAGGCTCGCCTCCTGCGAAAACGTCCGCCAAACCAAATCAGCTGCGAAGGGGATGATAATAATTTTCTTTGATCATAAAGGTGTAGTCTACTAGCATGCCGTTCCTCCACAAACTACTGTCAATGCTGAGTAACACATTTCAGTCTTGAAGCGTCTGCAACGACACATATCGATTAAACGACCGGAACTGGTGGACAAGTGGACGCTACACCATAATAACGCCCGCCCACTAGTGTCTGCTTATGTTCAACAGTTTCTTGCGAAATGCAGTATTGAAATCAAACCACAGCCTGACAAGAGGCCTGACCTCGCCCCGTGCGATTTCTGGTTGTTTCCAACAATGAAAAAGAAGTTCCGTAACCCAACATTCAACACAGATGCTGACGATATTCAAGCTGTACATAGGTCGCTAAAGGAGCTTCCACAAAATGCCTTAGCCACATGCTTTGAAAAGTGGACTGAATGATGGGACCGTTGCGTATCATCCGAGGGAAGATACTTTGAGAAAAAGTAATATATGTTTTGCTGTTCCTATATTTCTTCATTTTGTGTGATTTTACTCTCAATTTTTATGGAACGGCCTTTGTATGATGCTGTGTTATTTTATATGAGTGCGCATTCAGCAAGAATTTCCCCAGTCCGCTTTGGTAATGTGGAAATGCACCGACAAATATATGTATCTGAGTAAATCTGCACCCATGCAACCTGCATGGGGAAAACTGCGTCTCAGAAATTTTCAAAATATTTGAAAAAATGTTGCATATCCTCTAAGCATGAGACAAAAGACGGAACCAGATTGACTTACAGTCCGGGAGACATCGTGTTGTTGTATTCGAAACCAATAAGTTTCGGGGTCTTTATTGAATGGCAGCAACGAATATTGTTCAAGGGGAACGGCTGAATCCTAACGTGCGTTACATCACAGCAACAACAAAACAGAGAAAGGAAACTTAAAGAAAACTGAGGAATAATTTCAAGAAGCTTCTCCCATTGCTCACCCAATGTTACAATTAAAGTGCTTTGAATAAATCAGTTTTAGTTTATAAATTAATCATCCTGCGTATATTCGGACATACACATAACCACTCAATGGCTCTAGGTGAGATATCTTGTTACAACTATTTTACATTAAACATAAAGCACCATTAGGCGAGGTGTGAAAAGAAGCTGAGATCCTGCAAAGATTAAATCAACGAACGGTTTCAAAAGATAGCTGGTTTTGCTCCAAAGTGCTTTTACAATTCAAACTCACTTTATTGTTAAGTTAATTCCTTTGATGTTAAACATACACTGCCAGACATAAAAAAAATGTCACATCCAGAAATAATTTATAGGAGCGCCAAGCAAGTTAGTAGAGGTGGCGCAGTGGTCTAAGCGATGGCCTCTGATCATTCCTCAGAATGGGGTCAGGGTTCGAATCCTGCGAGTCATGGCTGTTGTGTTTGTCTTACGGCGCTGGCTCTATCCCTTCCCTGGAACCAGTGACACTAAATTAGGGACGGGCGACTGCTTATAGCCCATTGAGTGTCACACGGTGGTTGTTAAACCTCCAATCAAAATAAAAAAGCCGCCCCGGTGGCGCAGTGGTCTAAGGCGTTGGCCTCTGATCATTCGTCCGTAAGGGGTCCGGGTTCGAATCCCGGTCAGGCATGGATGTCGTGTTTGTCTTACGGCACTGGCTCTCTCTCTTCTCTGGAACCAGTGACCCTAAATTAGGGACGGGCGACTGCTTATAGCCTATTTGAGTTGCTCACGGTGGTCGTTAAACCTCCAAAAAAAAAATAAAAAAAATAAAAAAAATTAGTGGATATGAGCAAGACCGTCTAGAAGGTAGAAGGCCGTGACATTACGGAGATGAGTTTCGTCCTTTTGTGACGCCACTCGTGTTACACGGACTGATACGTCGAAGTCGTGCTCGACATCACACACGACAGCATTGGAAGCCGATGGGAAGCCTCGGTTTCCGTGTGACGTCACTAAAAGAGGGAACGCATCTTTCTATCGTTATGGCCTTGTATTTTCTAGACGGACTTGGTATGAGTCGACAGTTGGGTTATGTGTAGGATTTCTGATACGTACCAATCACGTGTAAAATAAGGGAGATAAAAGAGCAAATAAGCATGGCGTAGTTAAGTCTTGTCTTCCTCACCTGGGCGTGTGGTCCCCTATAACGGAGTAATTTCGGCTGCAAAAGCATGTGTAAATAGTGAGAATGCCTGGAAGATGTCATCGAAAATCCTACGATCACACGGACACCTTCATCAGAGGTTTCACCTATGGATTTCATACGGCTGGCTGGCCGCATCGTGGCGGAATCGCATAGGTGTGCAATAACTGACGACCAAATGTACAAGAAGGGGGAGATGGGTTTGAGGAAAGTAACGCACGTCGCCGTAATGGCACTAGATCAGGTAGGCAAACGTCCGATCGCCTTCATCGCCCCATTCAACGGCAATGAATAACTCACAGCAGACAACATTCGACAAGGTGGACAGGAAGCTATGGACACCCCCGTACCATCCAGGAATGGGAATCACTGGCGCACTCGACAAACATTGCGACTACTGCCACTTACTGCAGAAGATCCTCGCGCAAGGTGACAGTGGTAAAGTACCAGACGTACGTGCAGGGACCAATGTCACCATGTCGCATTCAGCGAGGAGTCTTGCTTCTGTTTCAGTTCGGACGATCGCCGATTAACAGACAGGAGACGACGTGGTCGCCGGGCTGATCTCGCTTCTACTCGTAAGTACCATACGGGTCGTCATTCTGGTGTCCTGGTTCGGGGCTCTCTGAGTTTCTACAGCTGCCTACTACTCGTTTGCGTAGTGGGTAAAATAACAGCACGACGATACATCGATGAGTTGCTCCAACCCGCTTTGTTACAGTATCCTTGTGATATCCCTGCAGCTCAGTTTCAAAAAGATAACGCCCACCCGCGCACTGCCAACAGCAGTGGAAAGTGTGTACAAGGTGTCCAGCTGCCGCCCTGGCCAGCACAATTATTTGTATTTTCCATAATAGAGAACAAGTGGGACGTCATTGACAGGCGAGTTAATTCATCTGCACAATCTCCTAGCACTGTCGTGGACAGAGATTCATGATGCATGGCCAACAATACTTTAAGACACAATTTGAGGACTTTTCCACTGAATGCCATTCCGTGTTGCCGAATCCGTAGCCCATCATGGAAGCCATACGATCTACTGATTCATGCCACATTTTAGTTTCTATTCGCCCATCTCATCCATGTAATCCCTCAGAAATTAAATAAATTCTTTCCTACCCACTTGCCTACATGTGTTTTAAGTTTTATCATGTTTCCTGCATTCCTTTATTACGTGGGATTTTCTCTGTCGAGTAGTGTAGGTACAACTTTAAATGAAATGGCTCAGTCAGTAAAATTCTTTGGAATGAAAAATTATTATTCAATATGTTGAAAAGGATTTTTCTTATAAAATAATTTCTGTACTTGTATCAACGATGAAGTATTGTAAAGAGTTGAAGAAGAAAAGACTTTACTAAAGACCATAAGAAAAATAAAATATAACTGGATAGGAGGTGACAGCCTATTGAAAAGAATGATAGAAGAGAAAATTGAAGGAAAGCGACCAAGAGGAAGGAGATGACTAATTATGCTTGATGATATAATAGGCACAGGAAGCTATCAAGAATTGAAGGAGGAAGCAAAAGACAGAGGAAACTGGAGGAAGAGAACTTGTTGAGTTACCGTTGCACCTGTCAAGAGACAAAACACTAATGATAATGATGATGATGATTTTGAATTTCAATTTATTCATTTTTGGAAAAAGGAAAAAATGGTATTAACGGCTAAATGAGTAAACGGTATCAAGTCGGGTATTAAAATGCTGTACTGGCTTTCCAATAGTTCAAACAATAACACAGTTAATAATAATAATAATACCCGTAATATTTTACACATGAACTGTGTTATCTACACTTCTCGAAATGCTGTAATTCAGGGAGCATGTGAGTTTGGTGGCATTATGCAAGCCATTCGTGTGATACCTTACCGAAACGTGAAACATGCAAGTCGAGTGTGACGCAGACAGTCGAATCATGCATATTCTTATTCAAATTAGCGTCTTTGACGTCAGAATGCATAAAATAATAGATTAGGATAACAAGTTAGTAAAATCATGCAATGCATTGGTTATAATACGCTTTCCAACATACCAGAAATCATTACTAAAGTTATTACTCAAGTTATGAGGATAATGGCTGTGGAATAAATCTCTGTCCTGTGCCCTGATCTCTGATCCCATTTCGATGATATTCTACAGAACCGGTTCAGTATACCTCCGAAATAACATGATAAAGTTTTGTCGCAATGGAAGCATTTTTACGTAAGTTATGGCGCATAATGGCGATGGAAGTGATTCCGCTCCTATGTCCTGACGTTTGACGCATTTCGCCCGTTTTCAATAGGGTTTATTCCCAGGTGGTCCCCTAACACATACTAAAATTTAATCGAAATCGAACCTTTGTTACGTTAGTTATGACGCATAAGAGCAGTGGAATGAATCCCGCTCCTATGTCCTGACCTTTGATCCTATTTCGTTCACTTTCAATAGGGTTCTTTCCCTGGTGTTCCTTTTCCACATACTAAACGTTCATCGAAATCGCACGATTTTTATGCGAGTTATCGTGCGGACGGACATACGCACACAACGCGTGACGTAATGAGGCAGGTGAGAATCGCGACCATCTGCTCGAAAGAGTGTGACGTGATAAAACATTTTTAGGATCCACACACAACGCGTGACGTGATAAAACATTTTTAGGATCCACACACAACGCGTGACGTAATGAGACAGATGGCGTGACCGCGCGCAAACATCTCAATCACGAGATTGTGACGTCATAAGATTTCTAAGCATGGGCAACATAAATGGGACGAAGCCATGACACTAATAACGTGGTAATTCGGGGTGGTTATTTAACGCACTAAACGAATTTTCTAAAGTCGAGATCAATCTAAATCGATTTCTAGTATCAGAAACGGTAGGTGAACGACTTCATCAAAATCCTTAGAGCCGTTTTCAAAATAAAATGTCCATACATACAAGAATTGCTCCTTTAATAGCATGGGATAAGGACGATTGAATGGATCCCGATCCTATGTTCTGACCTTTGACCTCATTTCGTTCATTTTCAATACGATTCGTCCCCAGTTGGTCCCCTACCACATACTAAAATTTCATCATAATCGAACCATTTTTATGCACGTTATGAAGCATAAGGTCAATGGAACGCATCCCACTCATATGTCCTTACCTTTGACCCCACTTCACCCATTTTAAATAGGGTTCATTCCCCGGTGGTCTCCTACGATATACTACCTTTTCATCGACATCGAACCATATTTACGCAAGTTATGACGCATAAGGGCGATGAAATGGATCCCGCTTCTATGTCGTGACTTTTGACTCCATTTCGTCCATTTTCAATAGGGTTCGTCCAGGTACTAAAATTTCATTGAAATCGAACCATTTTTACGCGAGTTATCGTGCCGACATATGGACTGACGGACGGACAAAGCTGGAGCATATACGCTTCTTCAACCTACGGTTGGAAAGCGTAAAAAACAAAGATTTTCCGAGACCTCCCTTATTTTTCCGCGTTTAATGTGGCACTTCGTTTCTGAAAGTCTTTGGTTCAAACGATGCATAAACAGCATGATTTACAGGAATCAGTGGCGTGGAGATTTGATGGCAGAATGGAAGTAAGCAGACATAGAGAGTGGTAGCAGAAACCAATGAAATGTTACGAAATGTTTTTTGCCGACTGTGTACAGGATTCCTGGATACGGGAAGTGGTCGAAGAAGACAAGGTCAAGGCTGCCCAGGAGCAACTACAGAAAGGAACAACATGCTTCAAGAGGAGAGAATAGAGCGTATGGAGGGGTCAGCATGCTCCCGTGTCTTCAATCCAATTGAGCATGCCTGGAACGCACTTGGCAGATGCATTACGGATCGGCCGGCACCTACGTTGCCTCGTCGTTAACTGGTGGCTGCCTTCATTAAGAAGCAACCCCAAAACCTTTTTGATAACTTCATCTATTCCACACCACACAGATGTGCAGCGGTCTTGACCGTTTGTGGGGAAGACCATACATCCTACTAGAGGTCACTTACACCTTCACAAAGTCATTTTATCTTGTATATCGTATCACATGCATAAAATTATTATATTGCATAAAATTCACTAATGTGCTTTTTCTTACCCATAGTACTGAATATTCTACTGCATCTTATACAAAATTAATATTTTAAGTTCAACGTCAGTCCCACATGATTTTCGTTACAATATCTCTTGCTCTTTTGATTGTTTTGAGCAGTGTGTTTTAGTTTCACCCCGAAATATTTTCTTTTATTTTCTATTTTTTTTACAATCGTGATTTTAGTATTACTTTCTTTGTCACACGTAAATTCTGAAAATCTGAAGCATAACGGAAAGTAAATCTTTATTAAGTAAAATCAAAGCATAACGGAAAGTAAATCTTATAAAGTAAAATCAAAGCATAACGGAAAGTAAATCTTTATAAAGTAAAATCAAAGCATAACGGAAAGTAAATCTTTATAAAGTAAAATCAAAGCATAACGGAAAGTAAATCTTTATAAAGTAAAATCAAAGCATAACGGAAAGTAAATCTTTATAAAGTAAAATCAAAGCATAACGGAAAGTAAATCTTTATAAAGTAAAATCAAAGCATAACGGAAAGTAAATCTTTATAAAGTAAAATGAAAGCATAACGGAAAGTAAAATCTTTTGAAATGATCTTCAGCTCGAACATTAGTGTTACTAAATCATCGCCTAAAATTCTGATTCGCAAACTACAATCCTCTCTCCGATGTTAGGCTATTCTTTTTAAAAATCTTTTACAATCCAATAACTCACTAATTACTTAATGAATGAACTTCTTATTTAGGGTATTAAAATAATTATGTCCTTATTCGCCTCGGGACTTATTTAATTTGAAAACAGCTAAATGCAATGCAAAATTATCATAAGAAGTAAGAAATTTGCCCGCAGCCACAAATATTCGTTACAAGAGAATCAAATTCCATCTCACACTCTGAGGTAATGTCCACTGGAAATTGATTATTCCATAAGGCGCAACTTTTCTTTTAGCAGAGATTGCGTACACTCAAATTCTTTTGGCACATTCATTATTTTTGAATTTTAATCTCTTTGCAAAGGAAAATGCGATTTTAAGGTAATGCTTGGAGCAAGTCGTGCACAGCAATCCCACGTATTCCTATTTCTGAAGAATACACGGTCGTATCAAAATAATATGAGCACCTGCCTAATAATGGGAATAACCAAATTTGATCCGGATGAGAGCGGCGAGACGGCATGGCATGGACTCCAGGTCCTGGAAGGTTGCCCGAGGAACACGTGCCCATTCGGACTGCATCAGAGCAAGGAGGTACCGGAGATGACATGGTTGTGGATCGGCACGTCCAACCTGTCGATCCAAATAGTTCCGTAAGTGCTCTATGGGATTAAGGTCGGACGATTTGTCAACATTTGTCTATTCAGGTTTGCCATTGTCGGGCCAAGGCATAACGGAAACATCGCTGTCGTGTTCCTGGAACCAATCAGCCAACGCCTTAGTGACGTGGCAGAGCGCATTGCCCTGTTGGCAGACACCATCATCACGAGGATAAACGTCCAACATAAAGTTATGCATATGGTCAGCGAGGATGGATAGGTGGTCTTTGACGTTCAAGGACCCATCCAGTGGTACCAGCGGTCCCAGGTCATACTAGGAAAACAATCCCCCACATGCGCACTGCCACCTCCAGCCTGTACTTTATCGACTATCGTGTGTCTGACTCCATATCCGCCACCGTCCGTCACTTCTGTGGAGTAGAAACCTCGATTCGTCGGAGAAGGCAACCTTTTCCCACTCTTCCACTGTCCAATGATGGCAGTCCCATGTGAACTGCAGGCGTCATTGCAGATGGACCTTGGTTAATATGGGTGCCTTGACGCAGCGTCGAATCCGGAGACCCAGGTGTAACAGGGTTTGTTCTACTGTTTTCGGAAACACGTCCCTGGGTTCCCCAGCTATCATTTGTGTGATCAATTGCCTCACAGTTGCGCCTGTATTGCCCTTTACCAGTCGATGGAAGCGAGGTTTCCCTCTGTGGTCGATGGCCTATGGGGCTCCACAGTTATGACGTCAGAAGGTACTCGGTATGCCAGCGGTCCGTTCTTGGTACACCCTTACTACAGCACCTTGCGAACAGCCCACGAAGTCTCCTGTTTCTGAGATGCTTCCACTCTTGGCGTGGTAGCCGATGATCGTTTCTTTTTGAACGTCCGTCAAATGACTACCTCTGCCCATTGTGCTGAGGTAACGCCCTATGGCTCATATGTCCTTACCGGCCGCTTGTATCTCCTTGTGGCCGACATTGTCACGTGCACTCTGTGACGCGCCTGTGCCAGTACACTGTGGTTCCGGGGGTGGTCATATTATTCTGATACAACTGTGTAGTAGGATCTCAAAAGAGGCTTAACTTTATCTTGTTTTTTATAGTGCTTTTATCTAACAAAAAGTGATTAAAACACTGAAAATAAATTCATCACTTCACTACAGCAGTAAACCTAACGACTCCGAGTTCCAGATACTAGGGAAATGCAAGCTTATTTTAAGAATAAACTCTATTTCCTGCCTATGCCAAAGTACACTATGGCGCAAAAGCCCAAATTTGCGGGTGATCGGTTCCGAAGCCACATTTTCCTTCTCAGGAGTCGGAATTCTACCACTTGAACTACCCCAATGAATGCTGCAACTTGTAGTTTTGATATGAGCGTCATCTCTAAGGTAGGTACGTCACAAATATCCTCCCCTGTGAAAAAGGAGGGTGTATGAAATCACAGGTTTTTGCGGGTCAGCCGGCGAACCATACTTGAAGTAGCTCCCTATTGAAGAAGGAATTATTATTCTTTCCTGACGATGTAAATGCCTCGTTGACGTTCCGAAGTCGGCTGCGTTTAGCACGGTCATTCAGTTTATGCTGTCACCTAGAGCACGTCTGCTATGTAGTGGAATAATCCATTTTAGATCGATTAAGAATATCAGCGACAGTACATTTTGGGCATTCCAGAAGAGTGGCCATGCTAATCACTGATTGCACACTCTGATGGTATCCAAACACGATGCCAATTTCAAAGTTTGTGAGCTCAGCTCCGCGCGACACAGTTTGACAGGTGTGCCAACTCTGCGCTTTGTAAACATCACCCAGTACAACCTCCGCATGTGCGTCTGGGTTTGCAAATTCACGTTTATATTTACATATGTGGAGGTATCCGAAGACTTTGCTTTCATAGTGCTTGACATATAGTCCCGAAATTCATAGGAAACAAAGTGCTGGCGAAGACATCAAAACTGTCAAAACACGAATCGTAAGAAGGTGGTACACCTGCTTTTAATAGGGATTGTTCGCTACGGGGCTGTCCACCTCTGGGGATGGGATTCCCAGCAACAACTAACTAGGCACGCGGCTGTTGCAGAACTTCTGATGGGAGGGTAGGCTGAAGCAGGAACTGACCCATATTGTCACACACATGCTTGATGGGCGACAAGTCCGATTAGTTTGGCGTACATATCGGAATTCCCATGCCTATGGCACTGTTATTTGTAACATGAACAGTCTGAATGTGGTGCTAACGATTACGTGGACGTACCTGCTTGCCTTCATAGTGCCAGGAATGTAGGCAAGAGATGACCTAGTGCCGTATCGGTTTCCACTTAACACCATTTTATCACGAGGGGAGTGATAAAATGGTGTTAATCCGGTGGCTGATTTTAAACGCCTCCGCATATAGTTTATAACAATATACACTGCTCGACGTAGAACTTGCTCCTCGCAGAAGAAGTGAGGATAGAGAGGTAAAATTGAGCATTAAAATAAGAATACATAATGGTTTACCTTGATGATATTATTAGCCAAGAATAGTGTTTATCAGATGAAATAATACTGCACAGTAGGTACGCCTCAGTAAGTGGTTCCACCACCGCGAACGGCACTACAGACTACAATACGGTGTGGCAATGGGTCATACAGTCGACGGATATCGTCCTGAAAAATGGAGCATCAACACGGTTGACTTGCTCCTGTAATTCATCGAGATCGTGCGTAAGCCGTTTCGATTGCAAACGACGTCCAATGTGGTCCCACAGGTTTTTGATTGGAAATAAATCTGGCGATCTTGCTGGCCATGGCAGTGTTTTAACATGTTGCAAATACTCTCTGGAGACCTGAGCTGTGTGTACACGGGCGTTATCTTGCTGGAAAATGGGTTGCTGTAGGCCATTCAGTAAATGTATCAAAATGAGCTGCAGAACCTCATTCACGTATCACGCAGCTGTCAGTGAGCCCGTGATGCGGACAAAAGGGGAACTGCTGTCATGCGCAATAGCACCCCGTACCATTATGCCTGCTTGCCGGGTGGCGGTCTCGAACGAAACCGGAATCCTTCCGCTCACTATGGTGTCGCCAGACACGGATCCGTCGATCATCAGCACCCGGACAGAAACGGGATTCATCACTGAAGACCACAGTGGTCCATTCGTGACCCCAGTTCTCATGACTTCGTAACCGAGCCAGACGAGCGCTGAGATGGATGGCCGTCAATGGCAGCGGACGTAACGGTTGCCTACTGCGCAAGTTTACCACATGTAACCTTGGGTTTACAGTTCGGGTCGTTAGGGAGACCTCCATGGCCGACGAGTCCGCTGGTCCAGACGTGCTGACGCTGCTCCGACGCACGTATGAAACTTCCGGTACCCACCGGTGCTGACAGCGTTGTACATTTCGTACATCCCGTTGCACCGCAGCGATACGACGTGTAGACCAGCCCGCTTCACCTAGGCCTACAATTCTTCCTCTCTGAAACGCATTCAAATGGCGATAAACCTGCCGACAGCGTGTACCCGGCATTTTAGGCCTTCTCTGGACAGTTTTCTAGCACAAACAACAAATCTGAAACGTCTGCGACACTTCCAAAATCCCCGTTGCTGCTGACACCTTTATCTCACGAACGTGTGACGTCGTCGGCACCAGTTTGACAGCATTTGCATATTTCGGGTGTGTTCACCCGCCCTGGGATTTGCATGTTTGTAGCACACTGGAGCAATTTCTATGTCGAGCAGTGTATGCGCTGCTATCTGTCGCGCTGAATCAGAAACTGGACTTCTCCTTGAATAGCACACTCGTCCATTTCAGAATCCTGTAAGAAAATGTGGCCTGATTCTTGTAGGGTTTACACTAAAAGAGAGGGTTTAGACACAAATATATGTGTGCCATGGGACTTTTGTACTGCGTATCAGGAAGTTACATTACGTTGAATCCAGAGACCCAGATTGGACACAGAACAAACTCGTCAGAGAAGTAGGAGTGTCAGATTGAAAGTGCGAGTTCAAATATGACGTCACAACGAGAACTTCACGCAGAGAGAACATGGGTGAAAGAAAGGAGCAGATGACTTAATATATAACGGGTGGCCTAATATCCCTGGTCGAACGGCTTAGTGTGCTCATCCAACGCACGGTGGATATTTTGTGGTTCAGAGCAACACAGCCTACCATCGGTAAGATAGCGATTTCTCTAACCACAAAGCCATCTTTCCCGTCCAGAATCATGTGTCGTCTGTCTCTCTCTCTTTCTCTGTCTGTCTCTCTCTATCGATCTGTCTTTCTCTCTTTCTGCCTCTCTGTTTGTCGGTCTGTCTGTCGGTCTGTTTGTCTGTCTCTTTCTTTCTCTTTTTCTCTGTATGTCTCTCTCTCTCCATCTGCCTGTTTCTTTCTCTGTCTGTCTGCCTATCTCTCTCTCTCTCTCTCTCTCTCTCTCCCTCTCTCTGCTGTGAAATCTACCAGCAACGTGGCCATGGCCTCAACCCACTTCCGTTCAGATATCAGACCGCTGAGGTACTTTGTTGATTTAGAAATCTGAGGTGGCCTACTAGGTAATGCGATACTTCAACACTTTCTAAGTTCTGCGGCTTTCATGTTAATCAATGTTTACAGACAACAGGTGATGTTCGTGTCATCCAGATTTTACCTGATTTTTTGTGACTACAAAATTTCTTAATTGGGTACTTGATGGCTGTCAAGTACTATGGTCTACAACATTTGGCGAAGTGTACTTCATGCCTTCGTACATCAGGTACACTTCGTTACCATTCTAATATATGTTACTCTTGTACGCAATACGTAAATTTCAAATTCATATTGCTTATAATTCTCAATAACCGACAGTCCAACATTTATTGAGATCCATGTACACGTCTCTCGCCTGTGTGTCGTTATTAAGGATGGCTGTCATTGATTAAAAGTTATATGTGATTGTGAGCACCCAATACTTTAGTTGCAGATACATGTTGCCTTTGCTTTACGTGCCACTGTTTGAAAATTCTCCTGAATGGTTGTACTGCCATTAAGTAAAATCTAAATGTGGTTCCGTGGACTTTTGTACTTACTAATAACACTTTCTTAAGTAATTTTTTTGTTCATATGCACATTCCATCGATTTAACTGCACCCCGACAAAGACTTCCAAAAATAGTGGCAGAGAAGAATTGCAGAAAATAATGTTTTCACTATTTTCTAACGGTTCTTACTTCGTTTTTATGGACGTAAGACTTCTATCATTTATTTATTTGCATAACCTCATTTGCCTCATTTACCGAACGGTCTGATCTCAAATTAAGACAAGATCACGAACATCTGTAAAAGGAAAATGCACTTTGAGCGCGCTTTATAACCAAGGAAGTGTTTTACGAGAGCTAAATTTAGATTTTTACGCATTAAGGTCCTCGCAAGCGTAAATATTCCGAAGAAGAAACCCATATTGGATTTCAATTTCCGCGACGAAAAAGATTTATTACACTTGTCGGGGAATGTTCATTGAAGGCGGGAAAATCGCGCACGAACGACCAAATTTACATTCCTTCTCCTTCAAAGGAAGCCCAAGTTAATAGCAATAATAAAAATAATAATCATGACAGCTGAAACTTTGTTTTAAAACAGAGCAATTCCGAAAGTGCAATTTTTGACAATTTCGTAGTATCGTAATATCAGAGTAAAGGAAAGCAGAGCATCCCAAATAGCATAATTTGCGATAGGTAAAACAGAAAGAAAAACTACCTTACCTTGGGCTCTATCGATATCATTTAAAGCTGTTCGGATTGCTTGCTACGTCTTTAATAGAGCGTTCATGTTCGAGCTCCAATTGCGAGACTTATACCTTGCTCGTTTCACATTACTAGTGCCTCTCTCTATTCTGCGGATACAGTAACCCTGAGTGAGGGATGAACGATTTTTACTGCTCTTATTGCTTAAGGGAACGCTTGAGGTCCTTACGGGAGGGAATAAAGAAGTTGGGATGAATTGCTTTAAGCTATTGCGAACTTTCGCGTTATTTGCAGACTTACTACACTGAAAAGCTCGTACTGATGAAACCATTAAGCATTTGTGCTTTTGACACGGTACATACAGTACTGCTGACACAGTTTTGTGTTACCAGCATTAAACGTAAAATGCTTGCATTTCTGATTTGGTAATGAACTACGGTAATTAGCGTGGAAAAACCATGGCAAAATTTGGACGGAAGATCGATCGATTTAACTGCGCGACAGAATTTTTTCCCAACTCACCGGTTGTACGTAACGATCGCTGCTGTTTTCCGATGTTCATGGGAATTAACACAAAAAGATCAGGTATGGTTTCTTAGCAAATCAGCATATTTGTTCTTGAGTGCGTACGTATTTGTGTGTATGCGTGGTTTCCTAAGAAGTTTCTCGGGGCATTTTCTCGAAATGATCTTTCCCATTCTGTGAAGTTATTTCGTTAGATAGAGACAATTTCCCGAAATTAGACCTTTGAAAAAGACGAATCTTGTACGTCTTCAGGGGAAAAAAAGAGTTCTTTGTGGCGGCCAGCAATGCAAACACAAAGCAGTTTTGTCTAGGAAAAAGGATGTAAAACTCTTTTTGCTTAGAGGGCGAATGTAACCGGGTAAAAAAGGGAATGCTTGATGTAGCAGGACTGAATGTTTTGGGAGAGTTATTAAAGCTGCCCTTGTCCAGATTAAAGCTGAAATGTTGGGTAACCGTGTTTCTACCATCTAAAGGGAAAACGACAAGGGCGACCCGGTGCCCAAGGGATACGAAGCGTTGACTTATAATCATTGGTCCGATATGAGTCCAGATTTGAATCCTTAGTGAGGCACAGATGGTATGTTTGCCTTACATCTCTGTTTATCTTCCTTCCCTCGAGCCCGTGGCCCCAAATTAGGGACGGGCGACTGTTTATATTGCCCATTGAAGTTCGTATGACGATTACTAAACACGAAAACGATAAGACGTTGATGACCCTGGAAGCAATGCGCGCGATAGTAAATATTAAGCTGCAGACTTTCTAAGGAAAAGGGACTGAAGAAAATAAGTAATCAACTGAACAGCACTTTTCTTCTCTACTCTGCACCAATATAAATCTCAGAACTGATTTCGGTTTTAGGACTACCCTGCACACACAGATGGGCGAATTTTACATTGGTATTTTGCCAAGAGCTGTTCAGAGGAAAAGAACCATCTAGTCTGATAGAGCAGTTCTTACTTTCCCGAAGCAGATTTATTTGTGGAAGAAATGTAGATCTGCCAGATAATCCGGAGTGTTCAAACTAAGAACAGACAGAAAAGAGCAGGCACGTCGTTGTACCTGACATAAACACCAAAAGAAGCTTATTATTTTTACAGCAAAGGACTGGGTCTCCAAGAGTTGTAAACTAAAAGATTTTCTTCACCCTAAGAAAAAATGGTATCAGTAACACGGTCAAAACAGACATTGTTGTTTACTTATGATTTAACTTTTTGTCAATCTATACTCAAGGATAAATTACATTTTATTACTTTTATTAGATGTTTTGCTTTACGTTTGGATGGTGGGTGATAACTTCTTCAGTTGAATATCCATTGTAGACAAGAAAAGCATTTATCATTCACAGCGATACAGGGAACTAGCATAAAAACAAAGAAAACTCGTCTGATGAAATACATAATTTCTAGAACAAAATAAAGCTCGCGTTTTAAATGTTAAAGACAAATCGT
The DNA here is from genome assembly GCA_039090855.1 of Macrothele yani. Taxonomy (NCBI): domain Eukaryota; kingdom Metazoa; phylum Arthropoda; class Arachnida; order Araneae; family Macrothelidae; genus Macrothele; species Macrothele yani. The sequence goes on along the minus strand of CM076998.1, from coordinate 84,569,690 downwards.
AAAACCTTGAAAACGGAGAAATGTGCATTTGCTGGCTCTACACTAGGAAAGATTGAAGATAAAGGAAACGCCCTGGATTTTCACCGATTTCGGATCCTTCTAATCCATTCGACAAGCAAAGATATCGCGACAAATCAAAAGTACACTTACATACGTAGCGAGTCTGTATGCCTGGAAAAGCGGAGGTGCATGGCAAGATCTTCGTGATACTTAGATGTGCTCGAAATTGAAAGAATATTTTACATCAGGGTTGCGGAAGACGAGATACAATATCTACCGAGGTTGTATAAACGTATGCTGGTACTGAAACTTGTGATGCAAAACTGTTTAAAAAAACCAATTTGGCTTCACTACTTTAACCCTTAGCGACCATAACGCCCAAAACGCCCGTACATATAAACGGCCATAGCGGCCCAAAACGCCTGACTAGATTATTTATTGGAAATTTGGAATCGGAAAACGATAACGTGAAATGAAAAAATATATAAACGGCCATAGCGGCCCGAAACGCCAGTCTAAACATATAAACGGCCATAGCGGCCTGAAAAAAATATATATAACGGCCATAGCGGCCTGAAAAAATATATATAAAACGGCCATAGCGGCACGAAACGCCAGCCCGTGCATGTAAATGTCCATAGTGGACCGAAACGCCAGCCAAAAATTATATATAAACGGTCATAGAAAAAATATATAAGCACAATCCCGAAACGCCAGCCAAAAATTATATATAAATGGCCATAGAAAAAGTATATAAACATAATCCCGAAACGCCAGCCCGTACATATAAACGGCCATAGCAGCCCGAAACGCTAGTCTAAAGTGAGTCAGATTTCCTACCCTTACTTGTTCTTCAAATTTTCTCGACCTATGAGGGATCAGCAGGAGTCACCCTCAGTCACTATTATTGTTATTAAACAAAGAAGTCAACCAACAGACAGTTTCGGGCGTTATGCTATTTGGAGTGATAAAATATTTTTAGGTCATGGTCGTTAAAAGGTTAAAATACACTAAGACGCCAGTTTCTTTGGTACACATAAATGGTTCATTCAACATGTAAGACAGCACGTGCGCGCGATGTGCAGGAAAGATCTGTTTGACCATCTGGCGAACTTCCAGAAACGTAATGAAATCCGGAAAAGAGCTCTTTCTGACCGGAAGCAAAGTATGGAAAATTTGGCATGTATGCAATTGCGTCAGAACGTTTTAGAACGTTTTGAACATTTTAAAACATTTGGCGCCACTCCACAATTTCAGTGAGTACAGAAATACAAGTACGATTCTGCGTAATTTCCGGAGGAAAAATAAAAGAAGAAACAGAATTTTAAAATAATCTGGACAGGTTTCCAAGATTTTTCAAAAGACGTAAATCCGTCCCCAGGACGGAAGAATGGCAGCCATGAACATTGGGGGTGCCAATCGTTATCGCCAAACGCATCTTGCCTCGGATCATACGGCGAATGTGCTACAAGAGCAGATGACCATGTCGAGTGCTGATAGTTTCAGCACAGAACACAAAGGTGCGCTCCAGCGGGCACCGGAGCATCGGTATTGAACCGTTGGGGACTGGGAAAAGGTCGTCTGGACAAACGAATCAAGGTTCTTTTTGCATTATGCAGATATCTGGATCCCATTGTAGTTCAAAAAACACGAAACCGTGATCTACCTTGTGAGTTGTCAAAAGAACGGGCCAGTGGTGACGGGGTGCTGGTATGACGAATATTTACCTTCTACGCATTAGGCTCCCTGGAACCCATCGAAGAACACCTGAACGCCACACTGTATCTTAATATGATTGCCCACTAAATTCTTATCTTCATGACAAGGGTGATATTCATCAAGCAGATAGACATGTCTCGAAGGATAACTCACTCACATGGTTCATATCGTTCCAGAAATATGCCGACGAGTTCTCCTTTCTTCAATGGCCTGCACACTCCCCGGATTAAAAACCCACCGAGTGTTTTTGAGATGGTTGAACGGCAGACAGTGACGACTTCCAATTTGTAGCAACTGTGCGATTATCATTTCCGATTGGTAGCAAATGGGTTGTTCCTTTCCCCGGCAAATTCGGAATTTTCTGCAGGCCAAAGAACGCGCAACACACTACTATACATACATGGGATTCCGAATAATTAGTGCACCTAATAATCTGGAATTTCATTATATGTATCAGAAAGTGGGAATAATTTAGGAAAGGTATTCTGTAAGATTTTTCGCGATCATATTGCTGTCTCGTTTCTTTCAAACGAATCTCGGTGTTTCTCAATTTATTGTTTTGTCATATCAGTTCTAATTCACGGCCAAGGCTAATCCGATAAGCTCATGCTTTTCTAATTCACCATGATTGCAGGAGTTTTTCGTCCTCCTTGGTGTCAGTCGCTGAAAACTTCTTTCAATAATACACAGCTTGACCTGAGTCTGCCTTCTACGTTATTTGTAAGACAATCCTTTCTGTCGCATTCAAAGACAAATAGAAAAGAATATGGTGACCAAACACGATGACGTCCGTCTTTCGAAAACTAAACACACGCACAGCATAGCTGGCAGCGTCCGAAACTAGTACGGTGAGGCTGACACATGGGGACAGTGGTAACGCTGTAAGACTTAATCGCAGTTGTTCAATCATGAAGGTAGAAGACAAGCTCTACTGGGTTATACTGCGATATCAGGCACACTTTTTGGAGTTGATATTACCAGTGCTGAGAATCTAAGAATTGCGTAAGGTGTGATTTCATAAGCGTGGAGATTTTTTTTTTTTTTTTTGCCTATCTCCTTTTGTTCTTTATCTTTATTTAATGTATGTTTTGCTATAGATACTAAAGGGGAACGCTTTCTGTTACTACGTAAGGGGATTAGTTCCAACGACGTTTAATTGTCCTATAAAGCACATTCATGTAGCGTGTCTGGTTCAGGATGATTGGTGCTCCATTTTTTAAGTAGTTATTTTTTTCCTACATAAATGTCCCCGGCATTGTACAGCACACAGGCCTTTCATCTCTCCTTCTGTCTCTCTCGTTTTTTTTTCTTCCAATTCTTTTGTGAGCAGTACATCATTAGCGTGTGGCTAATGGACCTCGCGTGACCTTTTTCGCAGCTGGACGGAGTAAGCCGTGGACCGAGACTACTGTAACTTCGGGAGTCCAGCCCTTTCCGTGCGACCCTTGCACGCAGTGGAATGACTTCCTTGCCCGGTGTTCTCCACAAGTTGACACAACCATGAGCACGTCGGGTGGGTAGAGCGTCAGGGGTCTGTGACGTCACAGTCTCCTGGTATTGCTTCGTGCAAGGCCTCCTTGTCTGAGTCCTGTTCGTCTATTAAAAATATCCCTGGGTATTCCCATAGCTAATTTGCTCAATGTATCCTTCCCGGTACAAAAAAAAAATGGAACATAAAATGACAGACACTCTCACGAACAGAAGCACAAAATATTGCGTCGGTCACCTTTATTCTGACCGTCACCGGAATGCACGATGTGTTTAGTCACAGAAAAATTATCGCTCAGAAAATAGATTCAGCAAACGTACTTATACGCTTGTTCGAGAAACTAATTTGATTCCGAAGAATACGTCAGGGAACTACGTCGTTATAAATTGATACATTGTTCCTTCAAGGAATAATGTAATGGGAATGGCTTTCAATTGGTTTTGGAATTTCTCTTTTCTTGAATAGAGTTAAAAATAAACCGATTTGCCCTGCAAACATCATAATTCGTGTTTGAAGAATGTTCGAATAATTTTAAATCTTGTTTAACGAAGAAGGTGTGTAAAAATTTGCGAATAATGTCCACCTTCATGCATTAGTTTTTGTCACATTTCGTTGAAAATAGAAAAGATTAACCAAATTAAATAAAAAGACAGAAACGCAAATGCTGTAATGAGCAATTTATAAATAGAATAGCAAGATAAAATTAATGGAGATTAAAAAACAAGAAAAAAGACGAACGGTTACCCGGAATAAAAAAAAGAGAAATTCAGAACAAATTCGCATTAAAATACGAATAAAACAGTTGTTTAGCGGTTTAAAAATCAGAAACAAAAGAAGTGTTTTGCAGGTTTAAAAAATAAAGGCACAGAAATATAGGAATGCTGAATTTAAAAAATAAACATCGGTAAACCAATCATTTTTTTTTAGAAAAATCAGATATGCAGCATTACAGAGTTTAAAAATTACGAACAAGATGATGCTAAAATATAATATATACGTACATATATACACCCATGAGCCATTACAGTATGACCACCCCAGCCTAAAAAATTGAGCGCGGCTAGAGACCGAACGGGGGCGCAGGTGGAGTTCACAGTATATATACAACCCAAGGACCGGCTTTCTGTTAGTAGAGTGTTCGGAGTCAGAATGGGAAAAGTTGCCGATTTATCGGAGTTTGATAAAGGACAAATTATGATGGCACGGAGCCTCTGAACTAAGATCTCGGAAACGGCGCGGCTTGTGGTTTGCTCACGTGCCGCTGTAGTGAGTACGTGTCAAAAGTGGTGCACAGATGGCCAAACGACGAACCGTCGTCCTTAGCTCATTGATGCCAGAGGGAAGCGAGACTGTCGCGCATTGTTCACCGCGACCGCACGGTCACAGTACGGCAAATCACTCGCAGCTGCAACAGTGGTGATCGGGGCAATGTTTCACAGTACACAGTTCATCGCAGCCTTCTGTAAATTGGCCTGCGTAGCCGAAGACCCAGCCGAGTCCCCATGCTCACTCGTCGCCAACAACGCATGAAATGGGCCCAAGATCACCGACATTTGACGGTGGACGATTGGAAGAAAGTGGCTTGGTCTGACGAATCATGATTCCTGGTGCATTACGTAGACGGCCGAGCGCGGATACGCCGATTGCCAACGGAGGCTATGGCACCTGGATGCACTGTTGGGCGGAAAACAGGCCGGAGGCGACAGTGTTATGCTGTGAGCGATGTTTCCTTGGGACACATTACGACCCATTATCCCAATAGCACAATCCTTGACAGCTGCCAGGTGTCTGAACATTGTTGCGGACCAAGTTCAGCCATTCATGGCAACTGTGTTTCCTGCCCATTACCAACAGGATAATGCGCTATGCTCCACTGCTGGAATCGTCAAGAAGTGGTGAGAGGAACATGTTGGTGACTTTCTGTTAATGTCCTGGCCTCCACATTCACCTGACATGAACCCAATCGAACATTTGTGGTTCGACTTGGAAAAGCGAGTTCGCGCTAAATCACCACCACCTTGAAATGTACGGGAACTAGAGGACCTGCTGTTGACATTACGGTACCATATACCCCAGGTTACCTATCGCCACCTCACAGAATAGATGTCTCGCCGAGTGGCCGCTGCTTTGCGGGCTAAAGGATGTCCTACGGCTTATTAGGTAGGTGTTCATAAATCACTCATCGGTGTGAATTTCTTTGGTTTATTTCTGAATATTTCTTACAATCCTTAAATACATAAATTAAATTACTTAAGGCAATGTATGTCTTTTAACTCATTTTGTGTCTTATTGAAATGATTACATTCACTTCAGCAGCAGCGCTGCTATTAATTACAAGCCCATCTGATGCTTCAATAAGGAATCTCCTCATCAACTTCCAGATATACAGAGAAATCACAGTACAGCGTAGTTCTACGGAACACACCAATTAAGACAATTATTAAATTAAACTTAACGTATGGTACATTTTAAAATAAAATAAATCACGTCTCGTGAGGGCAAAAGGAAATGAACAAAAACTATATTTCGATAAATAGAATTTTTGGTTCAAAAAATATTCAAATATTTTCATTGGTTCAAAGATATTCAAAGTTTTCATTGGTCCAACTATTTCAAATTCTGGAAATTTTTTCATTGGTTCAAAAATATAAAAAAAAAATTCTTGGTCCACTCATTTCAAATTCTTGCAATTTCTTCATTGTGTCAAAAAATATTCAAACGTTTTCTTGGTAAACCCATTTCGAATTCGGGCAATATTTTTTTTTTTTTTTACACAGTTTCGATAGAACTGAGCGGATATACCAGCTCACTAATAATGACAGTTTAACAAAACATGTTTAGGATTTTAGTGTTGTTTGTATTTTATTATTACTTTTACTAGCTATATCAAACTCATCATCAGATATATTATGGTTAATAATCCTTAAAGACACAGAAGAGTACGAGATGAAATTGAATTTGCTAAAAAGTGCTGTTATTATCTACTCAAAGATTTAAAAGAAAGCCAGACAGCTCTGCGTAGTTTAAATCATTCACTCTTAAACCCTCGTACTCTTACAGCAACTTAGGACAAATGAGAGATCCAGTGTAACGTATATAACTATGAGCGTCACGGCAAATACAGGGCCTTCCAGAAAGTATGTACCGTTTGAAGATAAAACAAAAAAAATATTGATAGCTAATTTTTAATGCGCGATGAATTCTACATACTTTAATATACTTTTCAACACATTCCCCTTGGATGTTAAAGCATTATCATATCGTGGCACACGTTTCTGGATACCCTCCTCGTAGAAGTCTGGGTTCTGAGCCACGACTCAACCGTCATCTTCAGGTGATCGTCGTCATCGAATCGATGGGAACTGCTTCCATTGCAGGGACTACTGTTCCTATTCAGGTGTGATGTAAAAGACCCAAGTCTCATCTCTCGTCACTATATGACTTAAAAAATCATCGCCTTCCTTCCCGTACCGCCCTAAAAATTTCAAAGCGAATCTCATACGCTTCGTTTTGTGCTCTTCCGTCAACATCTTTGGCATCCATTGGGCACACACTTTGCGGTAGTGAAACTTTTCTGTAATGATTTCGTGCAGTAAGGATTTCGAAACTACAAAGAAATTTTCTGAAAGATTGTGAAGCATCGGATCTCCTTAATGTTTTCATTCACTTTCTGCACCAAATTTTCCGTGACCAGAGGCCTACCACTACGCAATTGGTTATGAACACTCTGTCGTCCTTCATGAAACATTCGAACCCACTTCCGCAGCACCGTTCCTTCACTCATTGCGTTTTGTCCGTAAATTTGGCAAATTTGACAATCTATCTCACTTTGTCTGATATTTCTTGCACTGAGAAACCTTATCACAGACAGGACTTCGCAATCGGCGGGCCGTTTAAACGTTATAAACGCACAGTACAAACCTTTAGCTTAAGCACAACCTCACAAAATGGCGTCAGGGCGTAGCTAATGGATGAGGCACCCCAACTGCTCACACGTGACTCTGAAGCGAATACTTGCTCTGAAGTGATGCGCGCACGATACTTACTTTCTGAATAGCCCTCGTAAATGGCTGTGACGCTCATAGCTGCTAATCTACTAATAGCTATGACGGTGTCGCAGGGCTGGCTGCAAGATAGAGACAACCGGGGCGACACCGCGCCTTCAGAAAGCCTCACAGTTTAGGAAATAAAAACAAAATCATTTTAGGTAAGGTTTTTCATATTTGTTATTATATTTTTTTTAAGTTTAGGGGTATGAAGCCCTTAAAAAAGGATTTGTTATAATGTTTTTTTTAGCTCCCAATCACCGCACTTTCAAATAGCCTATCGTTGTACAGACGCTGAAATTCATGGATTTCAAATAAATATTATACCCAGCTTAAACTATTCCTCATTCATGAAATAGCAAATGAAATTTCATCATTTTATGGTTCCGTAGTTTTATACGTATATTGAACAATTTGTGTGTAAACCAGATACTTAAATTTGAAAAAATAATATGAACAATATCAAAGTTGTTTCTGGATGATTGATCGCGGATGAATGTTGTTTCTGGATGATAGCTGATGGAACAATTTAATGCCAGTTTTTCAGTGACTTTAAAAACAGCACTAGAAATTTAAAAAAAAGGCAATTTTCATACTGTGCGCGTATAAAAGTTTAAAAAGTCACAAATTCGTCGGTTCCCCACCTTGCATCGAAAATTAATCACCAAAACAGGTCTCTCTATTTTAAAAAAAGGTAACTGCCGCCGCTGCTGCTGCTGTCGCTGTTTTATTCGCGACACTCTTGCGCTCCCAGCTTGCAGCGCAAAACGCGTATTGAACACAAAAATATGAAATTTAGATCGTTTGTAGAATATTGCTTGGAAAACACGCTGAAATAAACCGTTTCCCGATTCTAGCAAGAACTATTGTATTTCAAAGTTAAGGTAAGCAAAAAAAGTGCTATCAGGTGGCGTTCCGGACACACTAACAGCAACAGAACCACGAAACTTAGTAGGCATGTAGTGCCATGACCGCATTTTTGCAGCTCGTCGCCCTTTTTTTACGCTTTCCAACCGGAGGTTGAAGAAGCGTACATGCTCCAGCTTTTTCCGTCCGTCTGTCCGTCTGCCTGTCGGCACGATAACTCACGTAAAAATGGTTAGATATCGATAAAATTTTAGTATGTGGTAGGGGACCACCAGGGGCCGAAGCCTATTGAAAATGAGTGAAGTGCGGTCAAAGATCACGCCATAAGAGCGGGATCCATACAATTGCCCTTATGCGTCATAACTTGCGTAAATATGGTTCGATTTCAATGAAATTTTAGTATGTGGTAGGGGACCACCTGAGAACGAACCCTATTGAAAATAAATGAACTGGGATCAAAGGTCAGGACATAGGAGCGGGATCCATTCCATTGCCTTTATAAAGGCATCATAACTTGCGTAAAAATGATTCGATTTCAATGAAATTTAAGTATGTGGTAAGAAACCCGCAGGGAACGAACCCTGTTGAAAATGGGCGGAATGGAATCAAAGGTCAGGACATAGGAGCGGGATCCATCCCATCGCCCTTAACCCATATTATTAAGGTGGACGTCAAGTAATTTTGCTTCCTATACTTCCAATGGAAAAACTTTTGTACACATTTCCTTCACAATTAATGTGTTCCCAAGGATGAAAATTTGAACATCGATTAAAAAAACTTCTTAATATAACTTGGAATACTTAATATTTTCTAAAACATAACCGTAATTATATTAAAAATCAATAACTTTTCCTTTGGTGGTGTTGAAACCAGAAAAAGAATGGCGCGACCTGTACCTTGATGACGTCAGTAGACAAACAAATGTTGAATTGCATAATTATGGTTATGTTTTAGAAAATATTAGGTATTCCAAGTTATAAAATGAAGCTATTTTAATCGATGTTCAAATTTTCATCTTTGGGAACGCATTAGTTGGGAAGAAAAAGATGGCGCGACCTGTATTTTCATGACGTCAGCAGTCAAACAATTGTGCGGATCCTATTAAAGTTTTATGACGTCACACTTTTGCTAGCAGATGGCCGCGATACCCATCTGCCTCATTACGTCACGCGTTGTGTGCGTATGTTCGTCTGCACGATAACTCGCGTAAAAATCGTTCGATTTCGATGAAATTTTAGTATGTGGAAGGGAATCACCTGGGAAGGAACCCTGTTGAAAGTGAACGAAATGGGGTCAAAGGTGAGGACATAGGAGCGGGATCCCTTCCACTGTTTTTATGCGTCATAACTAACGTAAAAAAGGTAAGATTTCGAATAAATATTAGTATGTGGTAGGGGATCACCTGGGGACAAACCCTATTGAAAATTGGCGAAATGAGGGTCAAAGGTCAGGACATAGGAGCGGAATCACTTCCATCGCCATTATGAGTCATAACTTACGTAAAAATGTTTCGATTTGGATGAAATGTTAGTATGTTGTAGGGACCTGCGCCTGGGGACGAATCCTATTGAAAATGGTCGAAATCTGTCAAAGGTTAGGACACAGAAGCGGGGTCTATTCCATAGCCCTTATACGTCATAACTTACGTAAAATTGCTTCGATTGCGACAAAACTTTATCATGTTATTTCGGAGGTATACTGAACCAGTTCTGTTGAATATCATCGAAATGCGATCAAAGGTCAGGGCGTAGGAGTGAGATTTATTCCACAGCCATTTTAGTATTTCTAGTATGTTGGAAAGCGTATCATAATCAATGCATTGCATGATTTTACTAACTTGTTTGAATTTCGATTTAGTTTACGAGAAATTAAATTTCTAAATTTCACAAAATTCTCTATTTTGCGATGGGATCCATTTAAAAAAACGGATATATGACAAACTAAAAATCATAACGTATTGCAATTTTTACAGCATAAGCTTACAACTATCGTCCCTTTCTTACAAAAAAAAATGAAGAAAAATTAATTTTCTGATTTTTAAGCATTTTTTAAAGATGCAAAGGAAAGAAACGAACGGCTCGTCTGTCTTGACGATAACCACAGAGTAACGTTCTGGTCCCGTGACCTGCTGCCATGGTGACGCAGATAATTTGTTATGCATATGCTTTGTTGGTAAAGCTATCTCAGTTGTTTAAGGTGGACGTCAAGTAATTTGGCTTCTGTACACATTTTCTTCGCAATTAATGCCTTCCCAAGGATGAAAATTTTAACATCGAATAAAATAGCTTCATTTTAAAAAATTGGAATACTTAATATTTTCTAAAGCATAACCATAAGCATGCAATCCAACAATTGTTTGTCTACTGAAGTCATCAAAGTACAGATCGCGCCACCTTTTTTCTGGACAATTAATTCGTTCCCAAGGATGAACATTTGAACATCAATCATAATAGCTCAATTTTATGACTTGGAATACTTAATATTTTCTAAAACATAACCCTAATTATGCAATCCAACATTTGTTTGTCTACTGACGTCATCAAAGAACAGGTCGCGCCATCTTTTTCTGGACAATTAATGCGTTCCCAAGGATGAAAATTTGAACATCGATTCAAATAGCTTCATTTTATTACTTGGAATACTTAATATTTTCTAAAACAAAACAGGTCGCGCCATCTTTTTTTCTGGTTCCAACACCACCAAAGGAAAGTTATTGATTTTTTATATAATTATGGTTATGTTTTAGAAAATATTAAGTATTCCAAGTTCTAATATGAAGTTTTTTTAATCGATGTTAAAATTTTCATCCTTGGGTAACACAATAATTGTGAAGGAAATGTGTACAAACGTTTTTCCATTGGAAGTATAGGAAACAAAATTACTTGACGCCCAACTTAACGGTTTAGCATAACGGTTTACGGAAATGCTTTTTGGACCGCTTTTGTTTTCCCTTTTGATTTTCCGACAAAAGCCCGGCCTTCCAAAAATTAACGACAGTAAAAAAAACTTTGAAATTTCGAAACAAGCCTTATTTGCTTAGACATGCAATAAAAATTGAAATTTATATGAATTTTCCAGTTTTTATTTCATGTGATATACTTGGAGATCGGGCTGCAGGGCCCGAGCGCTACTCTGGAAACGAGCGTAGTGAGCCTAGAGGCGCAGCCCCTAGTATGAATAAAAAAAAATATTAAACGAATTTATTTTAGAGGGATCCTTGTTATTCTTTACCCCAAAATGCTATGCAGATTAGTTGAAGTTATCTGTTTATCATATTGTGAGGAAGTTTTTACAAGTATTACAATGCAACCTGAACTCTCTCTCTCCGGAACAAAAATCGCAGATTTTGACATTTTTTACTTTCTCTCTCTCACTCTTTCTCACACACACACAATTCATATTAAGGTCTTAAGCTACAGCAATACTTCTTTGAGATAATCATTTTTTATTTTTGACAGTTTTCTTGTGTGTTTTGTATTTTCTAGGGCCCGGAACGAAAGATTGTTCCGGGCCCTGCTATGAAATTTCGCCCTGGGCATCGCAAAAATTCCGTTCGGTCTTGTGGTGTCGTACCACATTAAATGACCGGTAACAGCTGACCGATGGCCCGGTAGTCTAAGCTGGGGTTTTCCGATCAGTCCTTAGATATGGGCTTCAGTTCTAATCCCGAGTAAGACATGAGATAAAACGCCTGCGTGATGACGTCTGTCCATTAGAGTTGCTCACGAAGGTCATTAAAACTCATCACATGTTCACAGCCGCATTCAGGTAATAAATCTTTCAGCCGCCCCGGTGGCGCAGTGGTCTAAGCGATGGCTTCTCATCATTCGTCCGAGAGGAGTCCAGGTTCGAATCCCGGCGAGGCATGGATATTGTGTTTGTCTTAAGGCGCTGGTTCTCTCCCTTCGCTGAAACCAGTGGCCCTAAATTAGGAACGGGAGACTGCTTATAGCCCACTGAGTTGCTCACGGTGGTCGTTAAACCTCCAATCAAAAAAAAAAATAATATTTCAAGCGGACCTCAAATGACTTATGTTAAAATTTTATCTTTAATTCACTGTTTATTAAATAAATTCCTGCATCTTAACATGACAGAATACGAGGCTACCCTAATAACTTAGATCTAAGTTTTAATCGCGAGAAAGGCAGCAGAGCACTCAAAGGGGAAGCCATTTGGCTAATCATTGAAGCTCAGCCTAGGTTACAGTCCTGGATGATGCACAGGTGGTGTGTTTCTTTTACGGCCCTGATGCCATTCCTTTCCTGGAAATAGTGACCCGAAATCAGAGAAGATTTACGTCAGTCTTTGCCAGGTGTGCCGGTTTGTTCATCTCCCAAACGGCAGTTCACACACAACTGCAGCTAGAGTTTACAGTGAACGGTACGACATTCAAAAATCTTACAGCAAACAGCGATCCCATGGAAGAAAACAGTTTTTTTTTGCATTACGCAAGATTCACGATAAACCCCAGTTATGGTTTTGCGTGAAAAACCCAGGAGTACGGCCTTTGGGCAGATCCTGGAACCCGTATGCCTGGCATAATCTATTTTGCCACATTCAAAGTCGCTCAGATCACCCGTTTTGCCAATTCCAGTCCTCAGTAAACCGCTAACGGCCACTTGGTGAGCTGGTCTACCTGATCTATAACCAGGACTTGAAAATGTTCATGCTGGTTCGCCAGTCATCTCATTCGTCAGCTGAAAATCGGCAGTCCCATGGGGCTGTCGATTCCTTCAATGCAAGAATGCTTCAATGTTTTAAAACTTTCCTAACAGCTCCACGGAAACACGGAATCCGTGTTTGCCCTTTGACCTACAATAGCAATTGGTTAAGTGGCCGCTCGCGAGGCGCGTATGACTCTTACACTGCCTATCTTTTCACACAGCGTTTGGGGAAATCATTCTACTGGGCTTGCGTCTTGCTTAATGTTTCTTGTTAAGCGCCAGGATGTTTTGACTCACGGCATTCGCTGTCCAATTTCTTTTGCGGACAAGCCGATTTCCCATGTTGGCGCACAATCACGCATCACTTCAGTGAAAATAAGCGTTTTTTAAGAAACCGATGGTTTTACGTATCCAACAATAGGCATCATGATGTATAAATAATTGCCAATTGAATTTAAATTGCTCTACTGCATTTTTTACTTGTCAACTAAAACTTTTCACTCGTCACAGATGAATCGACGACCGCATTTTTCAAGCACTGTCTATAACGCGCGGTGTGCTCACATGATGTCTTACGTTTTGGTGAGCCATTATTAATGGTGCGGCAGCAAGTGTACTTAATATATTGTCATCTCAGTGTATCTTTTGTGTAAGAAATTGTGTAAAACAAAGTTAACAATACAAAAATGATGTTTTTGGTTCACCATATCTTATCGCCGAATTAAATAAATTGTTTTACGGAAATGCTCTGAAATTAATTAAGAACGTTTGATCCATTTTTTTAAGGAAAGACATACAGGAAATGTATGCATCGTACATAATACATAAATGTTTTAAAATACCTATTAGTAAAGCCAATTTTTTTATCATTAATTGCTCAAAAGTAATTTTATTTTAACCTCACCTTTGATAATGTACACTAATTTACCAAAGAACTGATTAAAAAACCCTTCTCGACCGCCCAAAAAAGATTTACTAAGTATGTTATTTCCTTATGTAGCGAGACCAAAAATTACTACCGATCTCCTTTCTTTCTGAGGCAAACAGATAAACCCCAGCACATTGAAAACATTACCGGACACAAACTTTAACAAAATGTGGTTGTTCGATACAACGAGCCTTTAAAATTATTTGTAAGTTAAAGATCGGTAAACCAATTTACAATGATCAAAATATTTTCTCCGTATTTCGTACTCTTGAACGTGAGCAGGAAATTTTAAATTGTACTAAAGCCCATTAGCACCAGGTAATTGCGTAAATTGTCTGAACGCATCTGAAAGCTGAATTGTTCCCCAACTAATGAACAGAGCTTTAAGCCGCTCTCTCTCTTGGTAAGCAAATAAATTTCGTCTTTCTTAGGCTTCGAGAAGAAATACGAAAATATTTGTAAGAAAAGAAAATCAGAGAGTCGTGGGAAAACTGCTAATGAAAGCTAAAAACCTCGTGAAGCAGTCAGGATTTGGAATCCTACTCTCTCAGAAGCATTTGTTTCAGCCGGTTAATAGAATCATGAAGGATATTTTGCCCACTTGGACAAGAATGGGTCGCAAGCATTTAGTTAGAAAACAAATTGAAAGCATCAGTTGTAAGAGAATACGTAAAGCCTGCAGATCGCAAGGGAGGAAGCGATTCTTCGAAAGGAGAGGAAAATGGCAAACATAGCTAACTGAGCAGTCAACGATTTTCTTGAAAATCTTTAAGACCGAATAAAAGTAAGATCGATAGTCTATCAGTGAAAAATTACCGGATGAGGCACTTCGACGGGGAAGAACTCGGGAAGGCTTCTCTTTCTTTTTTTTTTTCCCCCGGAAAGAGCTTTCTTTCTTATTTCCTGCGTCCGCTTTATTCAATCCAACTATAATTGATTTTAGATGCTGTTGTTTGTTCTTTACCTAAGGCTTTTGTTTAACCACTGGAAGTAATTCTGAAATCATATTATTAAATTTTCTTTTTTTTTCTCCATGTAATTACAAGCAGAGTATTTTTGTTCTTTTTTTTTTTCATGGGGGTTTGGGAGAGATTTTTCCAGGTATGTAAACATTTCGAGACCAGACTCAAAAGAGAATGCAGAATCGATTTTTGAACTCTATAAGCCAAAGGATGTGCATTGTCGTTAAATAAAACAAGACAAGTATGCGATAGGAATGTCATATATCTGACACAGCACAGCTGCTATAAATTGCCTTTTATAATTCATCTGCTAATCAAACTACGAAAAGGGTACACGGACTTTACACGTGAAAGAATGCTTAGGATTTTAGTACAAGTATACGAAGGGACACTGATAAGTTCTCGACCTCACCAAGAAAGAAATAGGCTAGAGTCGTGAAACTTACAGACTATTCCACATATTCACCCCGAAGTTCAACACACTTGGCACAGCGTTTCTGGAGTTTCTTTAACCCTTCAAAAAAATTCTTAAGTCTGATCACTCAAATACTGCTCTGCTGCTAATATAACTTCCAAATCATTCAAAAAATCCTCCCCTTTCAAACTTCTTTTAGGTATGGGAAAAGCAAATTGTCCGATGGAGCCAGATCTGGTGAGTAGGGTGGATGGTCTGTGCACTTAATGCCCAGATCCTTCAAAATATCCATTGTCTTACCAGCCTTTTGAGCCGGCGCATTATTCTGCAAAAGAAAAGGTTATCAGTGACTGCTCAGTCACTGATAACCTTTAAATCATATAACTCCCGTGGGTGCCTATACGTGCAAGGATATTGGATATCAATCCAGTTTCTCTCCGCGGGAATTAAATCTTTACGTAGGAGACGAAGGCTCATTCGGTAGTAACCTTAAAAATATCACTATTTATCAGGTATACGAAATCCCAGTCTGCTGGATGTCATACGGAGGTTCTAACATCATCCCATATTGACAAAAACTTACTTATGAAGGATATGCAGAAATTCTGTGGCCTGAAACTATGTCAAGCATAAAATCACTAAACTGAATAGTATGACCCCTAATTTAACAGATACTGTCGCTTTCCCCTTTTAAAGCGATGTTTGAGTTTCCACCGTTCCAGCGACAACAATTTCTCTACTCGCCTGAAAGGATGGCAACAGACAAAGCTGCCCTTGTAATCAGTACAATCGGAAATATTACTAATGACAAAGATATTGAGACTTAATGCAACGCAATATGAAATGGAAAAGAGTAAAATGTTCGTTTGCTCAAATGTGTCCACAAAAGCCACTACATGTTGTTCACCTTCTTTACGGGGTGTTACGCCACATTTCGCCCCGATAAATGCTTACTCTCCCTGTGGCGTCGATTGCATTTGACTGCGGAAAGTGTCCTCAGGTATTCTACATACCAACTACGAAGCTCGATGTCCCGGGTTTGGCAACGTAGCGAGGCTTTGCCATTAATTGGCACAAGTGCTGCTCATCAATACATTCTACAAATGTTCGATGAGATTCAATTCGCTGGAATGTGGTAGGAAGAAGAACAGACAAAACGGCTGGATATAATCCCCAAACCGTTTTATTTCTCTACAATGTGACACGGGGTGTTGTTTGATGAAAGAATCTAGTGCTCTGTGTGTGGGTGTGTATCCTAATAAATAGACACCAGGTAGGGCAACTCTTTGTTCGAAATAATGCATAAATAGTACCTAGTGGCGAGGGTGTCTTCAACAGGGCTGAGTGAAACTAGTAATGTTCATTAGAACAATCCAAATACCACCGTCGCTAGCCTGTTTCTGTTCAACCTTGTAGTCAGGGTGCAACTATTCAGCCGCACAGCGTCACATACGAACCCATGAGTCATCATGTTGAAGCAAGAACCAGGACTCATCTGATCAGAAGATATTTCCTGCCGTCTGTTAGCCAATCACGGTTCTTCCGTGCCCATTACTGGAGGAGTTCTCGATGACTCTCCATCAATTTGCACACATGAATGGGCTCCATTTTGTCGGACTTAGGCCGAACCGCAATATAATGTTTTCAGAGACTTTTCTCTATATACCCTGCGGTTAACTAAAGAGTTGAGTGTCGTTCCTTGTCTCGGGAAGCACTTGCCTACTGGCATTCTCATCGACTTTCAACCAATAGTTGCCTCCACTTTCCTGCACGTCAGATGTCTGCGTGTGGCTCTTCAAACCATTCCCTCTCCCCCTTCACGATGGCGGCCCCTCAAGCAGCCAACAATGCTTGCCGTTGCCGAGATGCAGGTACGCGTTTCCTTGCGCAGATAATTATTACCCTTTCGAGCTGCGACAGGTCATTCCATTTCCCCATTGTACGGGCTAAGTACAGCAAGTAGGCACGCCCTCCCCATGCCATCAGTATATACTTAGCGCCGATCGGTTAATTCAGTGCTACGTGCTGTGGGAAGCGCTCACTCGTGGAGATAGAAATGTTCCCAACGATATGAGCCATGGGCATAAACTAAAATGTGTGATTGTTGTTGGAATCGGCACGATCCGTATCGACTTTTGTATAAAATATGCACAGCATCACGTTCTTATGCTAAATACAGCCATTGCGTGAGAAACTTGAGTTGAAATTTACGTAAGCATGTTGTATATACCGAAGGAGTAATGAATAAGTCTAGTGTGGATCGATGCATTTTACTGATAGAATTAATGCCTGAAGGAGCAGTCGTTAATGCCGATGCTTGTGCAACACTCTTGGAAGGCTATGACGCGCTATTCAGAACGGTCATAGAGGCCTGCTTCTCAGCGGAGTTCTTCTCCACGATAACGCCAGACAGCGAACTGTCTCCAGGACACAGCAGTCCTGGCGGCAGTGTCCTGGGAGGCATTTGAGCTCCCTTCATACAGCCCGGACCTTGCTCAGAGTGACTATCACTTGTTTCCACACATGAATGACTATCTGGTTGCCAAACGGGTTGAGAGCGATTAGAACTAAAGATGGTCATGGACTGATTAAATGCACAGGTGGCCGAATTCTATGACGAGGGAATACAAAAACTCTCCTTACATGATGTATCAATATCAATGGTGAGTATGTCGAAAAATACGTAGGTTAAGGTACGTACCAACACTTGTCTACAAAGTGTTTGCTTTTTGTTATAAGTTCCATGTGTTAATAATTAAACGTTCTTTACTTTCTGGATGGCCTTCGTATTGGAGCCAAAATACTGAAAACTGCATTAACTTTATTATTTTTTATTTATATCTCGTTTCAAAAGGTCCCGACAAGAAAGTAATCGTATTGGTTTTGTAAAAAAATTGAAAACAAAAAAGGCTTATCTTAAATGTTTAATGGGTTAGTTAATTTCGAAATAATCCCCTTTTGATTTCGTAAAATATTTCAACATGTCTTTCTTTCTCGGCAGGAAATATTACTTGAAATAATTTTCTAAAAAAGGAGAAGTGCATTAACATCACACTAGATGACTTTAATTCAGTCATAATAGAGTTGAGCGTGATCAAATAAACATACCCGATAATCTCATACTGAATTTCAAGAGCTGACAACAATAGTGGTTATGTCCGAAATTTCAATATTGGAAATAATCAGTTCTGATTGGGAACCGTCATTTGGGATCATATCGCATTTGGGTTTTATTGAAACACTGACAAAATCCTTCTCTGTCCTAAGAAGTCACAATCTCCATTTTATTTACAAAGAGACAAAACATTAGCTGTTGCTTTTTTTTTTTTTTTTCATTTTTATGACTTATTGAAAAGATGTCAATGAAGCATCCACTGTTAACCATTAAACAACGTTCATATGCTATATATGTCCACTCACATAAAGTGCATCGCTGAGGCTCAGCTGTCTTCGGTTGTTCCGTTGTTTGAAGCAAATTAAATTTTGACGTGAAAAAACCTCCGGTGTTTCTCCCAAGACAGATCTTTGTCCTCTTTGACAGTGTATGTCAGAAAGATTTAAATTTCGAATGGTAGCTTCGTTAAGTACTGGCATTTACCGTCAACAGTATCCTTCATACGAATTCCTGGGAAACATGTATCATATCTCCGAGCGACCTGGAACACTCAGTAAGCTTTTAAAGTACAGCATCGTTAACGGTCCAGCGATCCCCGCTTCCAAGTCATTGACAAGGGGTCATCACTTGAGAGACTTCACCCGCCACTTCAAGGGCAAGCATGCTCATCTTCATACTCCCATTTCGACTCCATTAAGCACCCTCCGCATCGGTTACATCAGGGGATGTCAACCTGACGCAATCAATATGGCTGCCATTGGAGAATGCTTGTTCTTTATGCTTCCTATCTCCGAACGGCGCCAGGAATTGATGATTCATGGGGGTATGGATGGGAAGAGGTAGGAGGTTACATAAGAGAACAGCAGAGCGTCGCGCATCCCATATTTTGCTTCGGGTCGACTCATGAGGAGAAAGTCATCCAAGCTAAACATAGGAAGATTAAGCGAAGATTTTAAATCATAACGGGAAGAGCGGGATAATACCTAAGAACCGAGCAAAAAAAAAAATGGGGGGAAAGAAATGAAAAACAGGGCAAGGTTTAAACTAGGAGCAGAGAAGTGGTTCGCTGTCGACCTCGTTACGGGATGTGTTCCCGCAAGACACGGGCCCTGAATCAGAAAATATTACTCCATACATTTTGTCTGAATGAAAACTTCATGGGAGAAAAAAACAGCAGCACCTTCCATCTTCATTTTCTCCCTGAGTCACAATAGTAGCATTGTATTAGGAAAGATATCTTCCCTGAATGGCTCTTGGAGCTCAGGCTTTCGCAGTGTGTTACTTCCTTTATTTAACTTGAAAACTGCAGCTATATTCTTTTCTTTTTTGGGGGGATAGTGAAGATGTCTTAGGGCTTGCATTTGAGAAATCACGTAAACACACACAGCTATGTATGTATGCTGACATATTTACTAAATTATTGTTTCCGCTTCTAGTCCCCATTGTCAAATTTGTGCAGGTTTGTATGGAAAAAATACCAAAGTAAAACCCGCTGATGATAGTGAGTCCGCATTTAGTCAGATCAAGGAGTTAATACTGCAGTGTAACCCGCTTATAACAAGCCCGTGTTTAATGGGATCCCAGATTTATTACTACAATACAAGCCGCTTATAACGAGCTGGTGTTTAGCAAGATCCCAGATTTAATACTACAGTACAACTTATCTATAATGAGCCCTTATTTAGCGATATCATGGATTTAATACTGCAGTAGAACCCGCTTATAACAAGCCCGTGTTTAATGAGATCCCAGATTTAATACTACAATACAAGCCGCTTATAACGAGCTGGTGTTTAGCAAGATCCCAGATTTAATACTACAGTAGAACCTACCTATAATGAGCCCGTATTTAGCGATATCATGGGTTTAATACTGCAGTAGAACCCGCTTATAACGAGCCCGTATTTAATGGGATCCCAGATTTAATACTACAGTAGAAACCGCTTATAACAAGCCCTAATTTAGCGAGATCATGGATTTAATACTACAGTAGAACCTGCTTATAATGAGCCCGTATTTAGCGAAATCGTGGATTTAATATTGCAGTAGAACCCGCTTATAATGAGCCCGTGTTTAATGCGATCGCAGATTTAATACTACTATAGAAGCCGCTTACAACGAGGCCGTATTTGTCGAGATCCCGGATTTTACGAGTAATGTAGGAACTTTTGTTTAGTATAATGTAAATGCAAAGCTAATTTGATATTTTTTAACAAAAAAAAAAAAAAAACTTAACAAAAATCCTCGGACTTAAAGAGGGACAGAAAAGCTAAAATGATCACTTTTAATGAGCGAAGTAATAAAACTGAATGAAATTCCGCGTTTAACAAGGCACAGCAAATCTGCTGCACACTGTCATGGAAGGGAGGAATGAGAAGAGTGGCAGTCGCCCTTGGCGGCGCAGTGGAAGCGATGGCTTCTGATCATTCGTCAGGAAGGGATCCGGGTTCGAATCCCGGTGCGGCATGGATGTTGTGTTTGTCTTACGGCACTGACTCTCCGGCTTCTCTGGAACCAGTGGCCCTAAACTAAGCACGGGCGACTGCTTATAGCCCATTGAGTTGCTCACGGTGGTCGTCAAACCTCCAACCAAATAAAAAAAAAAAGAGTGGCAGTAGAACGAAATGGCAACATCGCAATGGAATCTTGGTCTGCTAATGGAAGAATGTTCACAGAAAAGGAATCGTGAAGTACAACAGAAAAGTTTTTAGTGATTTAAAAATTTGCAAAACCGAGGTGTTTTCAAAAATGTGCACTATCTTCCTCTTTCTTATATGTCGAACACGAAAGCTGGATAGCATCGGGTACCTTTTCAGTTCATATTAGGAGAGTGGAACAAGGAAATTCCACGCATTAAAAATCTCGTTAACATTAACCTTGTCTTTTTGTCTCTGAACACCTGATCTATCTGTCATCCTCTGAACTCTTGATCTATGGGTCTTTCCTCCAAACTCTTGATCTGTAGGTTGCCTATGTTTCAACCCATAGATCAATAAGTGTTTCTAAGCTTTCAGAACCACCACCGACGGGAATTGATTCTAAAACTGTTACAAAGAATGGAATCAAAGGTGGAAATTATTATTAATATTCTTGATGCCATTGGATTGATAGCTGACACTTGGCGCCGAGTATCCTAATCTTGCATTCAAAACTGCTTCAGAAAAGATGATTTTCCATTTTTTGATTGTCTGCGACGTCGAAAGATAACATCATTTTGATGCAGTTGAAGACTTCGCTATTATAGATGACGCTGTCGCTACGTCGTTCTTTCAGTCTATATCGTAGAGGCAGTTAAGTCGACAAAAACTGCTGAAGCGAGTGAAGAAAGCAAAGAGGAGAACACTTGGCCAACGTAGTATACAGCAGCCACTGGTTGTGCGGAAAATCTCCAACTGTGTAAGAAACGCGTCTTCTCTTCTTTTCCTTTTTTTAATCAACCGAATACGACGATGACGAAGCAATTAATGCACTAATCGTTATTAGGCGAAAAGTAAGGAAACATATGTATGAAATAAAACAAACATCAGATTATTTTTTTAAATCTTACGACATGATGACTGCTTCAGGATTTTCTATTTCTATGTATTCATAACTTAATTAATTTAATTTTACAAGTATATCCGATTTTATGGATGTAAAGCATAATATAATGGTAAATGGATATTATCACGTATTCATATTTTCATTCAGTGGGACTTTCATTCCAAAACGGATATAGTGAGCACCTAGATATTTTTTGTTTGGGAATTTAACGTCCACCGTGAGCAAGTTACACTGGTTCAAGGAAAGCGATAGAGCTAGTACCGTGAAACAAACACAAAAGCGACGTATCACCTGGATTCGAACCCAGACCCATCTCGAACGAATGGACGCAAGCCAGAGCTCAGGCCACTGCGCAACCGGCCACAATTATTTAGAACTTCAGTCGGTCCTCTGCTCCACGTTTTCCCCTGTAGTTTATTTTGATCTTAGACTACAGTTTACGAAGAGCTGCAATTATCATTTCGTGCACAGACTACAACAGAACAATTTAAATGAACATATAAAGTTTTATTTAAATTTTTAAAGATGTTGGTTAAGTGTAATTACTTTGCTTAATTGTGCTTAACTATGTTTCTCTTCAATAGTTCGCATCCAACTTTGTGAACATATATCACTCGCCAACATAAAAATCAAAACTTCTAGGATAATGAATCAGCGAAATTACTGTACTTGCGTTAGTTCACTCCTTATTATCTTATCGCTTGCACATCAGGATATGAAGATAAATCTTGTCAGAATGTGAACTTGCTGGCTTCAGTTCATAAAAGCAATCACACTACACTTCCCATATATATATAGTTTATTCTAACTTAGAGGGACATTCATTCAACAAATCAGTGTAACAATTTTGCTCGTTGACTTAATTTAAAATTAGGCTCTCCATATCTTGAATACAATGAAATGTTTCTTATAATTATAATGCCTAAAATTCACTTTTATACATTAAATTTTTCATCAGCGTTGTTTTCTTCATTTTCATAAACTGTGTAGTACTGAAAATGCAAAACTCAGAAACGGTAGAACAATACTTCAATCAGTTCAACAGAAACTTCAGGGCAAGGCAGCAAACGAGAACGGAAAGGCATGAGAATGTTCTCAGAATAAACTGGTTATTTCACAGGGCATATCAGTAAGAAATAACTCTTGCCTTTTGGTGATATACTCAAGTATACGTTGTAGAATAACTTCCTCAGAAATGGGTTACGCACCAGATTTTTTTTTCTGAGACAAGCCTATCTGAGCTGATTACGGATGCACCTGTAATAGTCTCCAACAATTTCTCATACATGTTCAGTTGACAACAAATCAGACGACCTGGCCGGGCACGACAATATATCGAAATGGCATAGACATTCTTGAAAACCGCTCTGTGTATGTGGACGGATATTGTCTTGCTTAAATACGGCAGCATTCACCTCTGTCATGAAATGGGTAGCTACCGGTGGCACGATGGCTACGATGTTGGGTATGCTAACGAAATTCTAATAAAGCACGGAGTGTATATTCTGCTATGGAAGCTAAATGTCCTTCTTGCCACGACAAAGGCTTTCCGCGGTAAATTCCGTTCAACGATGGCTCCTGGAACGAAATCTTCACGTCGCAGCCTCCCCACAAGATTCACTGCGGTAGAAAGACGTCGCCTTGTGTATTGCAGTTTAACCGTGAGAGACTGAACACAGGAAGCTAGTCACGATGCTTCTTATAGGTCAGTCGTAGGTGGCGCTACTCATATTAATATTCACCGCTGGACCGATGAATATTAGTGTGACCGTAAATCCCCCTCCCCATAAGGAACCACTACTAATCTGTCCATACTCGACATCGCGCGTAATTGATCTTATGACTGGGGAACCTCAGTCATAAGATCATCCTCAGTCATATGTCTTCTTGGCATTCTGTATAAACTTCCATCGCTCCTGGAACATGCCATGGAAAACTTCGAAAACTGTAATTTTTAAAAACCTCGTGGTAAGTTTCATCAAAAGATCGAAGCATCTACGCTTATATTAGCAACCTCTGCTGTCGGAATGATCAACATCTGGAATCATTCATATATCCCAACTGACACTACCACTTCTGGATTGCATATTAGTTTTCGATACGCTTCTGGGTATCGTAGTTTCAAATTAGCAAATTGTATTTGCGACACTTTCATACACCGTTTTGACTTCATAGCGGCATTAATCGTACCACAATGGATCTTGATGCGCAATCAGTAGAGAATGTTGATTCAGGGACTCAATTGGCACGCAACGAGAGCGCGTATTATGTTTAGCCTAAAAACGTGCTACTGTTAATCATATTTAGCTGAAATAGCTTTGCGATTAGGACGTTTTGACGCAAACATGACGCTAAGCTGATGATGCGTCTAATGTCAGTTTGCTGTCAGCTGTATTAATTTAGAATTAGCAGAAGGTTCAGTTAGTTCGCATCTCTGAGGTAAAGATTCCGATTCATTGCTGTATTTGTTTAATCATATAACTACTTTTATTATTCAGTAGAAACATCAAGCGCACATTTTGATCCAAAGATTCGTTGGGGACTAATGCACGTGCTCATAGCGTGGAAAGTATTGTTTGTATATGAAAGCTCCTTTTCACTAGAAGAGAAAAAAGAAATTCTCTGATTCGAGGGCGACATTTCACTGGCTTCGCTTCTGGGAAGATAGATTCATATTGTAGTTAGTAGGATATGATGACGTCAGGCGTTTCTCATTTATACCATTTTCTTAAGGTGATGTTTTTATGCCGTTATACGTAATGCTGGGCGTACAGTGATACACTAAACTGAAACCGCGGGAGCCGTTAAAGCACAGCGAACAATATACCAACAAAAAATCAAAACGTTATGACCACCTGCGTAATATCATCTTTATCCTAGACGTGCTACCAAAACAGCTCTTACGTGGCGAGGTGTAGGAGCTACAAAATTTCTAGAGGTGTCTTGTGGTATCTGGTAACAGCATGTTACCAGCAGATCCTTTAACTCTATACCTCAAGATAAAACTGTCTTTGCACGATTATAAAAACCTCCATCTAGTACACCATCATTCACAAGCTAAAATATTTATTATTTACACTTAAAAACAATATGTGCAGATAAAAGCATCAAAAAATTAACTAGGCGAGATCTTTCGGGTCCCCTGGGGATCCATTATCAAGACTGAAAGCGCCACCGAAGTGCAGTGTACAAGACTTCTTATATAAACAGAAGACGCCCGTCATGCATCTGTAACCATGGACACAACAATGTACACAAATGTTATTGTACCCGGAAATTAAACAAAACATCAATACATATTATTTATAAACGGGGAGGTTTTAGAGTCTTTATATACTGGCGCCAAGATAGTGGTATGGCGGTGGGTAATTCTTCGTTACAACACAAATCATTAAACCACATAATGAACATTGATTCAGTGAAAAAAGTGTCCCTTTTGTTTCTGGTAAAGGCCAAGTGGTGTATTTCCGCCCAACATGGGGTATATCGTCCACCAGACACCAATCGAGCAAGTGCTGTGGTTGTTGCTCCGGTTCTGACATCATATTCATGTTCCGACGCTCGAACCCTTAACGTCCGCAGTGTGGAACTGATATACACCATTGATTTATTGGCAGGGTAATCTGCTTGTAGAGGTATATAATATATACCATGTTTTTGTTCATTACACACTTGGTCGCGGTCCTGTCTTATAGTTGAAAAAATGTTCGATGTCCGCATTTCAAAAGCCAGTTGATGTTTATTGCAAATTCGATTCAAAAAATTAAATCACATTAGGGTAGTAATTCACCGAGCCAACAAAACGTTTACTAACGTTTTCACGTTGTAAACTTGTAAAAGAAAGTCGTTGTATTTGTTGAGTCAGTTTTCGTACGCAGTCCTCAAGGTATCCAAATTGCGTAGCAATTGAGGCATTGTAAGTAATTTCAGCTTGCCTCGTACGTAATGACGACTAGTGGGTAAACGCTCTTCTGATATAAGAACGCAAAGCAGCAAAATTTAAATACAGTGGGTTGGCAGGAAGAAAAAGGAATTAGGGTTGGAATGTGGGAAGGTTTCCGATTAACAGAATATGTGATATTATTGTCAGCTGGGTTTCTAAAAAACATAAAGTCCAGAAAAAGTAACGAAAATTGTTCCTCATGTTGAACAGTAAGTTTGATGGTTGGGCAAACTGAAGATAAGGCAAGAGCAAATTGTTGTAAGCGTTCGATAGAGTGTTGCCAGAACACTAATACATCATCAACATAGCTGATGTACATTGCTGGTTTATAGGGGCTACTGTGTATCACATTATTTTCAACAGTCTGCAAAACAACCTCAGCCAAAATAGGGGACAACCGTGACACCATAGCCCCCCCCCCCCTTTTGGCGGTAAATAACTTCATTAAATTTTAAGAAAGTGCGTTGTGCAATGAGTTTCAATGTTTCCTTAATTGCAAATGTCTCAGCTGAAGAAAGTTCAGGAACAGATGATAATCGTTCTTCAATAATCTCATGATCTTGTAAAATGGGAACGTTAGGAAACAATGAAGTAACATCTAACGAAGCCATAATACATTTTTGATCACCAGAACTAAAAGCTTTAATATTGTTGAGAGCCTGTAGTGTTCCCTGGACAGAATACCTAGACTTCCTGAAAAACGGATCCAAGAAGGATGCAAGTGCCTTTTCAAGGGTTCTAGTTGGGTTATTAAATATAATATACCCCATGTTGGGCGGACATATACCATTTGGCCTTTACCAGAAACAAAAGGGACACGTTTTTCACTGAATCAATGTTCATTATGTGGTTTGATGATTTGTGTTGTAACGAAGAATTACCCACCGCCATAAAACTATCTTGGCGCCATTATATAAAGACTCTAAATCCTCCCCGTTTATAAATAATATGTATTGATATTTTGTTTAATTTCCTGGTACAATAACATTTGTGTACATTGTTGTGTCCATGGTTACAGATGCATGACGGGCGTCTTCTGTTTATATAAGAAGTCTTGTACACTGCACTTGGGTGGCGCTTTCAGGCTTGATAATGAATCCCTGGGGGACCCGAAAGATCTCGCCTAGTTAATTTTTTGATGCTTTTATCTGCACATATTGTTTTTAAGTGTAAATAATAAATATTTTAGCATGTGAATGGTGGTGTACTAGATGGTGGTTTTTATAATCGTTCAAAGACAGTTTTATCTTGAGGTGTAAACATTGAGGCACGAAAAAAAATATTAGAATGTCAGATCCTTTAACTCTTGTAAGTTACATGGTTGAGCCGACGCAGATCAGGATTGCTGTTCCAGTACAAACCACAAATGTTCGGTTGAATTGATGTCTGGGGAATTTGGAGGCCAAGGCAATACCTAAAAATCTGCCTCATGTTCCGCGATTCATTCTCGAATTATCCCCGACATGACACGTTATCCTACTGAAAGAAGGCATTACTAAAGGGGAATACCTTTACCATAAAAAGGATATAAATGGTTTAAACGATGTGAGGGTAGCTGGTATATGTCATAATTTCTTGCACTTGAATTGGGTCAAAGGTTTCCCAGCAGAACCCTAAGTAAAGTATTACACTTCGTCCACTGTTTTCGGTTCCTCCTGGTGTCACCACTTCCCCAGGTAAATGACACACACGTACACGGCCGTCCACAAGGTGGAGCAGAAAACGAGATTCGTCGGACCAGGCAACCTTCTTCCAATCATTCAAGGTCCAGTTTTGATGCTTGCGTATGCATTGCAGGTGATTTTCACGTTGAACCGAGGTTCGCTTGGGCACTCAGTACCATTTTTAGCAGTGTTCGATGTACTGTGTGTTGTGACACTCATGTCTCTAGCATTCAAATTACTGGCCACAGTATCCCTTCTGCTGTGTCGTACAGTACGGGATAGCCTTCATTCGCCTCTAAGATCTATGAGCCGAGATAGGCCAACATCTTGCCGGGGGTTGTGATTTTTCCCATCTCGGAGCCACTTTTTGAAGGCAATAGCGACGACTGAGTGTGAGAACTCTACAAGTCTTGTCGTATCGGAAATGGTGTGACTCAATAGTCTGTGTATTACAATTTGACCTCTGTCAGACTCGCTGAAGTACTCTGCCTTTCCGATCTGGAAAAACAAGAATAACCCTAATTACTAAATTTATATCGTTTCATGCAGTAGAGCACCCAGAAATTTCTAAAGGGGGTGGGGGTGACCCCCCTAAATTCACCGGGGAAAATAGTCAGGTGCCATAACAATTAAGAAGGAGGTCAGCTTTTTTAAATTTATTCTTATCTAGTTACTAGCAAAGTTACAGTACGAGACAGTTCAATGGTTAGAAGAAGCAGTAGATGAAATTATTTTTGCTAGATTTTTCTGAATTTATTTAACAGAACTAATCCCTTATAATTATTGTACGTCATAGTTACACCTACATGATTAAGAAGTACAATGTAGACCGTGTATCGCGATTTTTTGTTTAAAATTTCGACGTAATAATTTTCCGCCCTGTCACCGGGGGGAGGGGGGAGGGCATCGGCCCTCCGCGTGGGTGTGCCACACTGGTTTCATGACCTTTACACACCCCTACCTTTGCCTACAGTTGCTTCGATTTTCATAGAAACGCATGGTCACGATGTTTTGACTCTTCGATGTATATACATTTATATTTCTTTTTTGTTCAGGTTTTTGATGATTTGCGATAGAATTTTTATCGCACCAGACATATTCGCTTGATTAGGCATCTACGGGCTTTTATTTGGAAGGAGGGGGGGACTGAAGAGACCACTGTGATACATACGACTTCAATACCTGTATGCAGTGGTAAGTGCCATAGGCAGGTGGATAAAAGTCAAAGATAATAGCGGTAAATGACTTAGGGTCTCGGTGAATCTTGATTTGCAAAAAAATATCAAGTAAAGCGTAAAAAGTATAATCACATAGGACATTAAACACAGATTTCCAGAACTTTAGAAATATGCATCGGAAAACTTGTCAAATGATGGCCGTGATGAATTTTATTTATTATATATAAATTTGGAAGACGTGAATCCGTTTATTGGTGTAAATGTTACATGGATGTTAAGTCAAATAATATCCGAAAACTTGAAAATTTTGTCGTCGTGGAGCGGGAATCGAACCCGTGTTTCCCGGATATCGCCCGAGAATGATAACCACTACCCCACCGAGAACGTCTAAGTTTCAAGTTTCCGATTAATTTGAATACAGTATAACCATGGCAGGATTCGCTAGTCGAAGCAAATTTTCAAGTTTTCGGATATTATCTGACTTAACATCCATGTCATATTTACTAGGGGTGTTCAAATGAAAAGGTACGAAACGTCATAAGAACGTAACCGTTAACATATTTGCCTATGCCGCTATGGGAGAACGTAGCGACACATCTAGGGATGCGATTGGAGTCGCCGGCGTGGATCGGAGCATGGGCGGGCGCCCGCATGCGCAGGAGAGAGCAGGCTCTTATAAAGAGCGCCGTCCAATTGGCTACTTGTTGAATTCCTCCAGCACAGACGAACCATTAACTCCGATGTGTACTGTGAGACACTCCGAAGCCTACGCAGGTCCATCAAGAACAAAAGACCGGGGCTGCTCACGGAGGGTGTGGTTCTGCTCCATGATAACGCGCGTCCACAAGTCTCCAGGGTCACACACGCGGAACTGGCCAAGTTCCAGTGGGAGCAGCTTGACCATCCGCCCTACAGCCCGGACATGTCGCTCTGCGATTTCCATGCGTTGGTCCCCTGAAAAAACATCTGAAAGGGAAGCGCTTCCACTCGGACGACGAACTCAAGGACGCTGTGCAGGACTGGGTCTCGTCACGGCCACAGGAATTCTGGGAACAAGGAATCCTTCTGCTCGTTAATCAATGGGATCGTTGTGCTACGGCCTATGGTGTATACTTTGAAAAAAGTCTTCATTTATACCCACAGTGTCGTTTCGTACCTTTTCATTTGAACACCCCTAGTACAACAATAAACGGATTCACATCTTCCAAATTTGTATTGTACAATGGTGAAATCCCGTATTTCAATATATTTCATTCATTCACTGATTTATTTGTTATAATTTAAAGTCACTTCAATTTAATTTAAAAACGTTTCAGTAAGATTTTGCAAAACTCGATGTTTGTGAAGCCACTGTTTCTGGGTACCTGGTGAACGTACCGTTAAATACCCAAACAGCGAATCTGTCTTCGGTTCTGAAACCTTTAGTGTTCATCAACGTCATCTGGAATTGGAAAAGTGGAGATCACAGTAAATGCTGCGTTTTTCTTATCTTGGGTTGGTAAGCGTTGTTTCAAAAAAATAAATAATAATAATGCCAACTAACGAGAACGCTAAAATACATGTTGCGAGATAGATAGAATTTGGTCCATTATGAGGCAGTATCTGCAGGGCCTCGTGATACGAAGCTTGTGATGTGATAACAGTCCTTCCTCTGTTTTGCTGAGTTCGAAATTTCTCCATCAATGAACGCCATGACCACGCTACTCTACGGGGATGACAGCATCCCTCAGTACGACATCCGCGACACGATGGGAGGTCCGCAATTTAATTACGTTAATAGGGCAGGGAATCTGTTAATATCGGCCTCTGAGCCATAACAGGAATCATTTTCAAAATGAAGCACGTTCCCCGCTTCGCCCTTCCCTACTTCCCTTACGCACCCGACCCCGCCCTCGCCTCATACAAGCTGGCTTCACACCATCCGCCCATGACCTCTTAACCCCTCAACGGGGTGAGAGCAATACTCGAGAGTTGAAGTTTCGAAGGTGACTGACATGCATAGCAACAGGCCGGTTAACATCAGGAATACTCGTGTACTAACGATTTTAGCTAAGGAGAATCGTCTGCTCACGCTCTAACCTTGTTATGAATAGAGTTTATCAATTTCTAAAGGCATTTTGGATAACAGTCTTCATCAATATGATATAATTAGCAAATGAATGAATGAAAATACTTCCTGGCTGCTTACTCTGAATGTTTACAACGAACTAAGTGTACCTTAATCAGCAGGAACACTTTCAAACGACGTGAACATCCTGCATCATGAAATAAAGAGTAACTGAATAAAACTCTTCTTTTTTGTTTTTTGATCTTTTCTTTGAATCGTCATGAAAATCTGCGACCTTTAGTAAATGGGAACAAATTTTTTTTAAAGGAATGCCACACTGGTGTCTAATAGTTGGCGTAATCAACAAAAGGTGTTAAGTTAAAAAAAACAGGAAGGAACAATGAAATAGGCTGTTTACCATACACAGATATCTTAGAGAGGAACTAAATGCGCTGTACAAATCACATTAAAAAATTATGGACCAGGAAAACGTACCAATAATCCAAAGTTGTGAATGCATCGGGAATTTTCCGAAGTTTCTGGTGAACTCATACAGAGGCACAAGGGTGACATTGATGTCCCATGCAGTTCACAAGGGAAACGAGAAGACTCAGTGGCAGTAAAACCCAATCCGGAACAAGAGCATATCGTAGTTCCTCGAGAGATCTGGCATGAAGTTGACGACCTCCAGTCTGTCTCGCTAATGCAACCCTCTTATGTTCTATTGGGTTGTGGTCTGAGGAATGAGCTGGCCGCGGCATACGGTGAATATCTTCATTTCCAGATATTCATCGATAACAGGAGCTCTATGAGGTCTCGCGTTATCGTTCATTAAAAAGAAATCTAGGCCAACAGCACCCCAAAAAAAGTATCACATAGGGATCACGGATTTCGTCTCTGAACCTCGGGCCTGTTAAAGTTCCACCAGAACAGACATGGAGAGCTGCGCTAACGTTCGTGATGTGGCGGTGCGAGCCGTCAATACCCGCCGCACAACATGCCGGTCCTCTCGTTCGGTTGTGTGCCGCGGCTGCGGCATTCGCTGACGTCGGTCCGTCCATCTCTCTTGCACCCACCGAATCCATACTCGCCTCATTGTGGCTGGATGTCGTCCCACACGGGCGCCGATGTCTCGGTACGATAAACCGCTGTCGCGATAAGCCACTATTCGTCCTCTGTCGAAATCCGAAACGCGCTGGAATGACTGCCGTATTCTGCGACGAGGCATCCAGAAGCTTCCCGCGCACAGGGGTCCGGCAGCACAACACACTTCCACTACTTACACCCCGCCTTCTGTGCACCCTTCTTATAGTGCTTCTCGGTGGCGTGCCGGGCGAACATGATTTGCATATGCCCTGCAATGCTAATCGTTTGCATGTCCTCACGCGGGCGACGCATGCTGAGAATTTTAGGCCAATCGGATGCTTCCTTCTAAGTGCTGCATTTTGGGTTGCCAGCAGTGTAATTACCACTTTTTCTTCAAACTGAACAAACTGTTGGCACGTGCTTTCAGGTTCAGGAACAACCATATTTTCGTTTGGAGGACATAAGAAAATCGCAGCGTCGCTGTCAGGAATGTGTTGATCTCGGAAGCGAATATGTAGAGTACTGTATTAAAACCATTCCCCTGCTCCATTCATTTTATGAAAAGCCGAGGACTTATCACCAACCCGTCATAGAAGCAACAATATCGAGAAAGAGAAATTGTTCATGTAGTTCTGCATGCAGAAGAACTGTGCATTGTTTAAAGTCGAAGTGTTGAGCCAAATTGCCATCGTGATGAAAAGTATTTGAAGACACAAAGATTTTTTTTTTGGTTAGAATATTAGGAGCAATGATATGCAGTAAAGTGTAATTTCAGGTCAATAATATCTGCATTTATTCCCCTTTCTGCAAGATTATGCATGAGAAATCAAACTATTGACCTTCATTTTCACAGTTCAAGCTTTTCAAAGAAAAAAAAAGATTTTACAAATCTGTATGTCAGGTGGTATCTGCAGATAGACGGACTAATGGAAATGATAAGAAGATACCTTTTCCCGCTACACGCCATGGCATCGAACGAAACCCACTGAACTTGATTTGAAATTTGCCGTTATTGCGCATGCGCATTACTGCTATTTTTTTATTAAGGTATATACACTAAAGAGCAATTGAATTAGAGGCAGCTGGCGTTATGCAAATATGGCGCTGTGGGCGGCCCTGTAAACGGAAACGACATGACGTATGCAGCGATCCGACAATATAAGGAGTGATACGACGGAAATCAGTAAGAGTCGGACGCAGTATGTGTAAGACGAAGGATCTAAGCGCATTTTATCGTGGGCAAATTGTAGGGGCCCGACGAATGGGTCACTACATCTCGGAAGTCGTGCAGGCACTGGAATTTTAAGGAGCCACTGTGTCACGGGTGCACCGTGAGTACATCGAATCCGGTAAAACCATCCTTGCAAGGGCCAAGCGCCGTGGACCACAGCGTGTGGATGAGCGGGGTCATCGTCGGCTAGCTCGCATTGTAACAGCGGATAGACGGGCCACATTGCAAGAAATCACTCGACAATTTAACGCTAGTACACAAAACCGTGTAAGCAGCCACACCATCCAGAACCATCTCCTCGCTATGGGGTACAGAAGCCATCGTCCCACGAGGTTACCGCTGCTGACCGTACATCACAGGGTGCAAAGATTTGCATGGGCGCTGGAACATCGCCACTCGACCCTAGACATGTGGAAAAATGTTGCCTGGACTGAAGAGTCTAGATTCACGTTGGTAAATGCGGATGGCAGGACACGAGTGCGGTGCAAACCACATGAAGCGATGGATTCTTCTTGCCAGCAGGGTGCTCTTCAAGCTGGTGGGGGTGGCATTCTCGTCTGGGGACTATTTACGTGGACTGAAATGGGACCCCTGGTACGTGTGACATCGTCCCTCACAGGTCAACGTTACCGGGATATCCTGGACGACCATTTGTTCCCATTTGTGCGTCTTCAACATCCCACTAGGGACCTCATCCTGCAACAAGAAAATGCACCGTGCCATCACTCCCGAATTGTTGGATCAACACTCCACCGACGCGACCTCGCGTTCTTGGCCAACTACGTAACCTGACCTGAATCCCATCGTGCACATCTGGGATGCCAGCGAGAGAGATGTTCGAGGCTCTGACCCCCCTCCATCAAATTTTCGTGAACTGTGGGAGCTTGTTCAGGGGTCGTGGATCCGCACGGCTTCCCAACGCTTCCAGTGTCTTGTCGAGTCCATGCCGAGACGAATCACCGCCGTCATTAGGGCGAAAGGTGGTGCTACACGTTACTAGACAGGTATCTCTAATTCAATTGCCCTTCAGTGTAGGTCTCTCACTTCTGTGCTCACTGCTGCATTGTTTCTGAGGGTGACGCAGTTGTGGTGTTGAAAGATCTTAAGCATGTACTTATTTTAATTGTACATAGTTTTTTTATCATTAAATTGTATCGTGCAAGAGACGGCAATTGTTTTCAATTTAATAGCTTTTGGTGTATGAGTTAATTTCTTCATGCAACATTTTGTCTGATCTGATCACATCTGGTTCTCACTTGTTCCAGGTGGGACAAATTGTTACAGTATCAATTTTTTGGAAAGATTTTCGCAATGTTATGTACCTGTAGAATTATTTATGTTTAGATTCTTACACAATTTATGTATCGAAATGAAATTAAATATTTATTGCAGTTTAAATACTGAAAGAACTACCATCCTTCATCTAAAACAACGACAAGCGAGTTTTCTGAAATTGTTTCATCATCACTGTGTTTTGGAACCTGTATATTTCTAAAGCGGTAAAGTCAAGTGTGTTATCAAATACATTTTCTTTCGAGAACAAAGCATAAAATAAAATCCCTTTTAAGCGGCTAAAAGACAAATTTTAAATTATGTTCTGTCTCGAAAGCTGCACGAAATCGTGCGATGTTAATTCATTTCTTTTAAAACAAATTTCTGTTCGATTTTGCCGAGGAAACGGAACTGTTAATGAGCATTTTGCTTTTTTATACGTTGTTCTCAATGCGAGAAAACAGACGATATTGCGTGTAAAAATGTATTACGGAAATCTTTGCTTCGGTGTTTAGGATATTGAATTCTGTAGGTTACTTAGTGTATTTCTGTTCTTTGGAAAGAAACATTAAATTGGTTTCAGTGAATGCGTTGGAGAAACTGGGTTAGTTTTATGTGTTGCGTGCCTTAAGTGCTGATCCATTCGCACATTCGTTTTCACTTGGCATACTGTTGCCGCAGTCATCGTTCTCTTTCCAAAATACAATGTCTCTACGAAGAGCTTACGTGTTGTATCTCCGATATTTTAATTTAATACATAATTCCGAAGCATTTTTCCATCAAGACTGTTTGAAAGCAACTTGTCCAGTTAAACAGAATTTTTTTCGTATTTGCGTAAAAATAACGAATTGGAAAGAAACGAGAGATCGCTTATAGTACACAGGTTTAGAACAAGCAGCACTCTGCTTCCATCATGCCGTGATTTGTAATAATGTGATACAAAAAAAATATGGTCAACGAAATCTATTCGCATTCAACATCAGTGTTTTCTTTTCTCGTAGAAGTAGCTAGAGCCGAGAACCGGTGGCGGAGGAGCAACTGAAGAGTGATCTGAAGGAGTCTGTGTTGAACTACAGACTGTATTTTTTAACGAATATAGGTTTTACTTCACTAGAGGATAATTTATCCGTGCCAGAAAAAACTGTAAAATGAAATACAAAAGTGAACCCTCTTGACATATAGAAAATGAATCACATTCTCTGAATTTACTTGGTACTGACATATGGAAATTTAATTGATTTAGAATCAGAATAACATCGAACTCTTCACTGATGATACCGTAAAGTGACAAGTTGGAAAACCTTCTTTATCGGATGTAGGAGGTGTCATCTTGAAAACTGACAGAAGATTAGCAGTCTGGTTATAGGAGTACACGATATATACCCCAGGAGCTCCGTGAAAAAGGTGCCGTGGAAATCTTTTTTTTTTCTTTTACCCTTTCTCGATTTCATGTATTTGTGTTAGGAGACTACGACTCCAAATCATAGGAGCATACATACTCTAATGAAGGTTTGACGGGTTTTTCGAAAAAGCGAATAAATGTCAAAAACACTTAGAAAGTTGGTATAATCCACAGTATTTCTATAGGCCGAACGTACAGTTCTTTGGATACAGCTTTTAAAGTTCAAGTTAGAATCAAATGTAACTGCCACGTCCTGGACATTATTTATTCGGCTCAAATTACAGTCGCTAGCTTTGTAAGCAAAAATAATTGGGTTTATTTACCGTGAAAAGGAAATGACATGACATTTGCAAATGTTGAAGGGAAGATAGGTAGTTTAAACTACACCACTGAAGCATCTTACTGATGTGAGCGTAAAAAGCAAGACAGTTATCAACAGTCTGCCCATTGTAATACTGTATAAGCACAGGCCATTGAATTAGAAACCTTTATGCTGACGTACGTAAGCGTCACTTACGCAACGTTATGCAAAATAAGTGGTCACGTTCCTAACCACGTGATGTAGGCCACTATTGATGACTGCTGCTCTTCAGTAATCGTCAGTAGTGTTAATTATAATAGGAAAAACAAATAATCTTGCGGAGATCGATCGATAAAAGGCTTATTTTGGGTGACTGTAAGAATGGAACTACGATTCTGCAAACTGTAAAACTGTCTAGCTCCTCAAAAGGTGAGATATCCCTGGTCTTTAGTCAGTGGGAAAACCCCACGTTGCTTGTCTAAGAAGCACAACTACACTATCTACCAACAAGAAATTCGACACCCCTGCAATCGACGATATCTGCCTTTCTGATACACGTCACGGCCGCCACCGTTAAACATCGTGTGAGAAACAACAACGCAACCAGTCACATGCAAGATGCCACTCAGTTCGGAGCTCTCTGATTTCGAGAAAGATGTAACCGTCGGATATCACAGAAATGGCCGATCCATATGTGACATATCCAGCGAGTTGAAGTACCCAAAATCGACAGTGGCCTACGTGATTGGCAAGTGGAAGATAAGAGTGACTGTCGGAATGTGCCCCGACCCGGCAGACCCACAAAACTGGGAGTTAGAGACCGACGGGTGCTAGCCAGAGAAATTCGGAAGAACCGCACCAAATCGATAGGCCACATCCGCGAGGAGTTTAAACAGGCATCCTGGAGTGTTCTTTCGATGAATACCATCCGTAAGGAAGCCCATCTGCTCGGTTATTATGGACGTGCTGCCGCACACAAGCCTTTGATCACCAAGTCCAATAGCGCTGCTCGGCTAACGTGGTACAAAGAAAGTCGACAGTGGACCGTTGAACAGTGGAAACAGGTTCTCTGGAGCAACGAGTCAAGGTTCGTCCTCTACCGTTCGGATAGCAGTGTCTGGGTTTGGCGTCTGCCTGGAGAACGCCTCCTGCCGGAATGTATATTCTGTGAAGTTCGGCGGCGGTGAAATTATGCTATGGGGGTGTTTCTCCTGGTATGGCACGGGACCCTTGGTCGCAATTCCTGGTAGACTCTACGCCGAGACCTGCTGCACCATTTTGGATGACCATGCGCTTCTTACGTTGTGGCAGTTTTACGGGGTGGACCCATGTTACTTTCAGGATGACAATGCCACCTGTCATGTTGCGAGGTCCACCATGGCTTGGTATGGTGACAATGGGGTTAATCGAATGGACTGGCCTGCGCAGAGCCCGGACCTAAACCCTATCGAGCACCTCTGGGACGAGTTGGAGCGTCGACTTAAGGGGTGCCCCAACCGTCCGAAATTGGTGAAGGAACTGACCTGTCTTCTCCAAGCCGAGTGGAAGAAAATACCGCTAGCCGTCGTACAACGCCTGTTTGAGAGTATTCCCCGGTGGGTCGTACACGTTTTCCTACATTCTCTACGGGTAATCCCACTGTGCTCCGCGCTTATCCTCAGCAGCGCGAAGAGAAGGGCGATTGGACAGCGATCGTATTATTTACAACCCATTGCAGAGCAATCGTATTACAACCCGAAGTCAAAGAGCCGAACACTTTCAGTCTTGTACGACAGTCAGTGTTTTAAAAGTGAAACTAGGAATTTACAGACATGTGTTTCGGCAAAGATAAATACAGTATATCTTAAAGCCAAATATAAATCTTTGGGTTAATTATTGTGCGTGTTCGAATTTTTTTATAAAACTATAACAGGCAGTTGCAGTATGCCCTTCGTTACCTGCGCCCCCCGCAGCCGCGGGGGCTGCTGTGGTGGTAGGTACGCCATTGGTCTGAACCCCAGGTCTTACACAACCCTTAGAAATAGGAAGCTAGGAGATTTAGGCTAGAGTGCCTGATAGGGACGTGACACGAAAGCGCGATAGAAAGGGGGAGCAAGACGCTCTTATTTATTACCGGGAGGGGGCAGTACCAGGGGTCCTACGGCTTAACGTGCCCATCCCACGCCACGCGGATATTTGGTGGTTCCGAATAAAAGTTTAAAATTCAGTAATCGGTATATAAAGCTTGAGATTGTTAGCGAAGAAGAGACAAGTGCCATCAATGTAAATATTTAGATCATTGATGTACAGGGAAAGCAATTGTGGTCCTAAAATAGAGCCTTCAGATATTCCAGACATAACAACAAAGGGATCAGAAACATGGTTGTTATAAGTAACAGAAAGATGCTTGTTATGAATAAATAACTCCGCGTATTTCACAAACTGGAAAGCCGCTCATTTTCAGTTGGTAAAAGGCTTTCACAGAGTTATATTAAATTAATTTTAGAACATGACGTCCAGTAATGTTTCCAAAAGTGGCACAATGCTACAAAAAGACCGCGTATGTGTAACGTCTGTTACATCCGAAGGAAACTTTCTCCATATGAATGCAAAAGCCTCAGGCGCGAATTCGTCTGCATCACTTAAACAGAGCTGTGAATCATTTTTACCTGAAAATTCTCGCTCGTACTAGCGCGTTTGGGGAGAAGAAACGTATTCTAAAGAGGAGAGAGGGAGCGAGGGGAAAGTGCATCTTTATCTCAAAATCGTGATACTTGCTTCACTTAATGGAGAACAGGAAGTAGTTAGCAACGCATCCGAGCCCCCTGTCGCAACCATCAGCCATTGCAAGTGAAAACAGACAAGGAAATAACCTTGTCGACTATGAAACAGCACGAATCTTTATGCAAGCGTACTGAGAACACGAGATTTATTGCGATAATATTTTCGGTATGAATAAATCCCCAAAGGGGAATTAACTGACATTTTCACGAGAATAAATGTCCAAAAGATCATAATGCATGGATCAAGAGGCAAAGCGTTCATCAGAGTGAATTTAGGAACATGTGTTATGGAAAATTAGTTAATGAATACTTCTCATATGGACTCCATATCAAGCAGCAATCTTCCAAGCAGTCATATTCAAGGGTTACTCATGAAAAATATCCGTTCATAACACTTCTGTTCATTTATTCACGTTATACTCACCTCAACAGTCATGCGCACAACATTAAAAAATTGTATCTGCATTTTACTGAATTTGCAGCATTCCAATGTAATCGCCACTTGTAACGTACCAGGAGATGTGACGTACCTGCCAGAAGGACGCACACCACATAAAGGCAGATAGGAATCAGAATAAAACGTCCGTGTAGCTCAATTGGTAGAGTGACTTATTCCGGAATGAGGGGATCCGGGTTCGAATCCTGGCGTGGACAGAAATGACGGAGAAATTTACTTCGTTATAATGGCGCCCGAACTATCCGGATGACCCGACCGTTCAGAATTTCGCATTGGTGTGATGTTATTTCCACACCGCGAGATAGGAAAAATAAGAGAATCCCTTCTCCAGCACTTCGAAAAAAAAATAATAATAAGGGGGAGATGATGTAACGTACCAGGAGATGTGACGTACCTGCCAGAAGGACGCACACCATATAAAGGCAGATAGGAATCAGAATAAAACGTCCGCGTAGCTCAATTGGTAGAGTGACTTATTCCGGAATGAGGGGATCCGGGTTCGAATCCTGGCGTGGACAGAAATGACGGAGACATTTACTTCGTTATACACTGTATCTATATATAATCCCTTCAATTATCAGCGTAGACTTATTCCAAAAGTTTGAGCATGTCCAACTTGCACCAATTTTTGGATATATAAGCATACTTGTCATCGCCCAAATAAATGTCATATCTAACATCCAGTAGATATATGACGTTATATGTTACGTCACATATATCTATTAAGATATAACCCAAGAGCAGAGTCAAAAGACTAAATTTTACACCAAAGAATTTAAACTAAATTTGCTTAAAAATCAACCTGAAGATCATGACACGCAACGCAGCAGTTATGAATATTCAGAACTCACATACTACTAAGTAGAGACAGTAAAGAAATTGTTAAACAAGAAATAATACAATATAGAAAACTTCAAAGCCTAACAGGCATGAGCAAACAATAAAATAAAGCAATAGTAAACCTGAATGTAGAAAGTGTCGAGAATGCCGAGCCTTGGCTTTATCAAGGACCAGCAAAACTCTGCATTTTCTCACCTCCACAAAAACCTAGTTAGAAATGGGTTTCTGCAAAGCCATAGATGCAAGTTATAAGCCCACCAAATTTTTTTTTAAATTGGCAAAACCTCCTTAGAGTTGCATGCAGAATAATTTAGTCAGAGTTTTTGCATGCATCTATAACTTTCCTGGGCCAACCCACACTCTTCATCTGCCATAAAAAACAGAGAAACGATTACAAAAATCACAAGTTGTGAGAGGGTCTGAACAAATCATCAGAATTATTCAGTTAAAATACGTTGCAGAGCAACCAAGCCATCTGAGAAAGAATTTAAACTTTAAGAACAGCACTAAAAGTACTACTAAGTCTTATTCTTTGTGGTAAAAGAAGTTTTACCTAAAATGCCATAAAATAAAAAAACAAAAGATTAAAAATTTTCAACAGAGTTAGGAGAGTAAACAGGATTTTTGTACCCACAACTCCCGCAAAATGCGGACATCATAAAAAAAAATAGACTTAAAATTGATGCTTTGGAAAAATTATTTGTAATTAACAATTAGTTGCAAATTTACAGAATATTCCAGTGGTGCTTTAAGTGTATAATAATGTAGTTTTTAAGTTACAACCACCAATGAAAAAGCATCGTTGTCAACAAGCTCAATGAAACGTCTATCTACCCAAACTAAGTGCTCAAAAAACACGCATAATTTCCAAATTAAGTGAAAGAGAAAACTTATAAAGTTAGTAAAACTGCTTGCACCACATGCCTAATGAGAAAAATTGAAAATTTCCGCTTTGATAACGTTATACATCTATTGGATGTTATACACTCACGGACAATGAAATTTACGCACCTAGAAGAAAACATGCTACAACCGCGAAACTTTCCATTTAACTAAAGTGCGTTCGGTATGCAAATGATCCACGTTTGGTGCGATTGCGCATTACCGCACACTCTGTGATAGCCCTGCAAGTTCGAACCGGCAGCCTTATAAACCGGCGTGATGTTGATGTCCCATGAAAGCGAAAAGCACCGGCCGACGCAAGCAAGAGTACAGAGTGACAAGAAAGCTGGGTAGACGCCAGAGACGTAGATTTACGCAACTTACGGACTTTGAGAGAGGCCTGATCATCGGGCTGAAAACCACAGGGTGGTCGATGCGCCATACAACCTGCCACGTGGATCTGCCACGTGGATCCACGGCGGAGAGGCTCCGGACGGACCAGGACGATTACCGGTAAAGAGGATCGATGGATCATGTGCTAGGCACGAACGGATACCACTGAGACCCGGTCCACTATACAGGCAGATGTAGCGGCTCCTGTGTGCCCGCGAACCATTTCCCGATGCCTCGCGGAAGCGAATCTGCGATCCCAGCGCCCCTTACGTGTGCTGCCATTAACACCGGAACATCGCCTGCTTTCTGTGCAGTGGTGCGAGGCCAGAGCGACATGGAACTCCACAGACTGGCGACGTGTGGTGTTTAGCGATGAGCGCCGCTTCGTTTTGGGGACAGATGATCATCGTGTCCGGGTGTGGAGGTCCCCGGGTGTGGAGGTCCCCGGGTGTGGAGGTCCCCGGGTCAACTGCACAATCCCAACCCCGCTATCGAGCACCACACCTCATCCACTGCAGGCATTATGTCTGGGGTGCCATAGCATAAGTGGATCACTGAAGGGCCAGCAGTATGTGGATGAAATCCTACGGGCCCATGTGCTCCCATTCCTGGCCGGGATTCCAGGTGCGCTATCTCAGCAGGATGATGCCCGCCCGCACACGGCTCGGGTTGCCCAGTACTGTCTATGTCATGTCCAGACACTTCCATGGCCTGCCCGCTCCCCGGACATGTCCCTTATCGAGCATGTGTGGGACCAGTTGAAACACCAGCTGCCGCCGTGCCGCACTATCCTGGATTTGGAGCCCTCCGTCCAACACGTGTGGGCCAATTTACAGCAGGACAACATCAGGCGTCTGTTTGCCTCCATGAGGACTGTAATGCAGCATGTATCGCAGCACGAGACGGTGCGACGCGCTATTGAAAATGACCGGACTGGGTGCCACAGATCCCTCTGTAATTGTTCTGCAGCTCTGTTTTTTTCATCATGTGTATCCTTCATCTGTATCATTACGTCTATAAAATTTAAGTTACTTGGGCCTGGACAAATATACGTAATCCATTGTATATGACGTTTACTTGGTCCTGGACAAATATACGTAATCCATGTGATGTACTACAGAGGTAAAGCACGTGTCGATACGACAAACCTGCAATGTTACTTCCTGTCCGTGTAGCTTAGTTGGGAGAGCAACTTACTCCGGACTGAGGGGTCGCGGGTTCGATCCCCGTCACGGACAAACTTGTGTTTTCACATCCGTTCATACGGTTTTCTGTTTT
Source organism: Macrothele yani (assembly GCA_039090855.1). Lineage (NCBI taxonomy): Eukaryota > Metazoa > Arthropoda > Arachnida > Araneae > Macrothelidae > Macrothele > Macrothele yani. The sequence continues at coordinate 84,527,206 of CM076998.1, read as the reverse complement.
TTTTTTTTTTTTTTTTTTTTTTTTGAGGTTATACGTTAAATTTTGAATTTTAAAGTATGAAAAGTACACGGTTCTCTGATTCTTCTATGCGTAACCTGGCAGGCTATGTCTCTCTGAGAATCAAAACAGCATTGCTGAGTTCCTTCTTGGTGCAGACAAAGTTGGACCTTGATCCCATCGGAGAAGGCTGTGTCGCGTGTTTTCAGGTTGGGCAAAAGTTTGATTTCACGTTCCACGTTCTGAGGAAAACGTGCAGCCAACTTTTATAGAAGTACATCTTCTTTTGGTGTAGTGCGAACGGCCTATTATTTCTATTTTTTCTGCCATGAAATAGGTGATGAAACTAAAGATTTGCTAAATAACATTCACACTTCTTTTTTCTGAATTTAAGAAATTTTAAATAAGCAAAGGTTAGTGTATATTTAATTAGGCGCTAATGCTATAATGCGACCTTCTTCGACGACGGGGCAAAGTGAAACACGAGAAGCACCCTTTCGACTCTATGTTGGCTTTTCACTAATTGTTCAGGGAGCGCTGCTCCGAAAACCGCATGCGCATTTTTACTGACATTTTAATCATTTGCATGTCCCCACGTGTTGAATATTTCCTGTAAGTTTCAAGCGAATACCGGCAGTACTTCGTGGTGTTGCAATTTTCACAGACAGTAGGGTATCTAATCTTACCAAGTGATCTGCCTTTTTTATTTTTCAAATGAAAGGAGACTATTAACGTTTGGAAACGGTTCCTGGGAGAATGCGTAAGTATTATTTCCAATGATTTTCTTAATTATTTCTTCCACCTTGCAGTTTAGACATTTATGCTCTTCAGGAGTCTGAATGAAACAAAATTTTGCCGTGATTTCTCAACAAATTTATAATAATTACGGAAATTTCTTACGCACAAACAAACACAAGCGCTCACGCCCTTGTGTTTGTCTCCCCTTTCCCCTCTCACACACATTATTTGACATATTTTGTTTAATCATAAAAAAGATCCCGTCTACCAAACTTTTGGGGCAATTTTACGGCCATGCTGCCGACAGTCAGGGACGTGGAGAGCGAACTCGGGCCCCAGTGCAATAAAATCCCCCCCCCCCTCGGCTCCTCCACTAACCACATAATCCATATTTCCGTTTCCTCACCTACCCCCCCCCCCCCACCATTCCCCTTCTTTCCGACAAGCCAACCGGTTGCAACTCTTCAATATTTTATTGTTTTTAAAGCAAGTTTTGGCATTTATTACATAAATTACGCATTTTTACGCGTATTTTACGCGTAACTTCCCAACCCATGGTGAAGGTATATCTTGAAAAAAAATTCGGACACCATAAAATATTAATTAGAATAAAATTACTTTAGAAACGGGCTCTGGGCCCCTTCTGTAGCAACCTCCCCCCCCTCTTGTCAGGCCTGCCAACTGTGACTCTAACCCTTTTTAAAACATGAAAATTTTGACAAAATAGCAGGCAGGTTCACATTCTCAGTACTTTTGAATTATATCTTCTTGTGTGCTAATGAGCCAATTAGCTTTGTGGTCTAAAATCCCAAAATTTCTATAAAATTAGAATCAATATTTTTTTACCTAAGCCTGTGTTTTCATTGTGTCTATGCTGTAAATTTGTGACAGATGGTGATAAAGCGAAAGCGTGAGAATCGTAATGAGTGCTTAACATTAAAATCCGTCGAAATGTAGGCGGGCCAAACAGAAAATGCACTTCCATTCGAAGGCAGATACAACAGAAACCAAAAGCGTACGGGAAATAAGAAAAGTGAATGAAGCTGAACCGGAAGTGCGCCCTCCACGTCTTCCGGCCTTTCCCCATCCGTGGGAAGCCCAGTTCGAACTAGGGATGATCCCGCGGTTTTTGCGTGAGAAGGTGAGATACCTCGGGATGGCGGCCTCCTTCGACCTTTCACCCCGTCGACTCCACCACGAGGGAGACTGTGACGACGACAGGACAGAAACAATGGAGTACCTACTTTCGGCCTTGAGAGCTTCGCTTCAAAACCGGCCTTCAAGACGAAAACTTAATGTTCCTCAGTGGTTGAAACTGTCTGCCTTTCTCTCATAACATCTTGGCATATAGAGTTATTATTATACTTGTATAGCTAAAATTTCCCAATGCCCTTTTTTTGCGAACAGTTTAAACACGCTATAAAGTAATTTATGAATTTTAATATAAAACGCTTTAAGCAGAAAAGATGATGACCTTCATAAAATATATGCTTTTCAAGTACAAAAAGGTACAATACGAATTTAATTATTAAAAAAAAATTAATGGATCTTGGATTTTACCATATAATATTTTTCCAAAAGTTAAGTACGCTGCAATACGGTACTTAACTTTTGGAAAAATAATCTATTCTACTCAGTGGTCGAAGTGGCACAAGCGACAGTTGGGATGAATATTTTTACTTGACACAAGCAACAGTTGGGATGAATATTTTTACTTGACACAAGCAACAGTTGGGATGAATATTTTTACTTGACACAAGCAACAGTTGGGATTATTATTTTTTCTTGTCACAAGCAACAGTTTTGATGAATATTTTTACTTGACACAAGCAATAGTTGGGATGAATATTTTTACTTGACACAAGCAACAGTTGGGATGAATATTTTTACTTGACACAAGCAACAGTTGGGATGAATATGTTTACTTGACACAAGCAACAGTTGGGATGAATATTTTTTCTTCTGTTCGGGAGTCGAACAGAAGTATGTCAAGTAAAAAGCGAAGTACTCAGTGTAACGACTCCCCGCCCCATCACTCTACGATGAAGCCTTTTCTTCTTTAACCTTGTTTTAATACTATGCATCTTTCCCGACAGAATTATGCAAATATTTAGTAAAAAATTTCGATGTAACAAAAACGTGTAAGGGGAAGTCATTCTAAAAACTATTGTTTCATGAAGTGATGCGACAATAGTTAATTTCATTCTTACTGAACAATATATTTTACTAAACTATCGCAGAACATTATTTCATCACGTTTGACATAAACATAACAATATCGCATTGCAATCTGCGTAAATTACGAGAACATGGTGCTAAATGTGATAAAAGCCATTACAAAAATGCATTTTGATGCTATGGATCTTTGTCTACCGTAGTAAAGTAGCCGTCATAGCGAAATTTGGCTTCCTCTGGACACCCAGAAGGAGGAGTTACCTGCTATGGAAGACATATATAACACGACGGGGTGTAACCTGTAGATATCCTAGACCAAAAGTTACGAATTCTCCTTACTAACACACTTGTGATTCAGCTTTTCCTCCTATCTACAGATCATATTTTAGATTGCGCATGCGCAGAGAGCCTTTCGCAGCAACATCACATTTCATCCGTGCCAGGGTCATTCCTCACGTTCGTCTAAATCTGAATAATATAATAATAATAAATATTGTTTTCGCAAAACTAAACAGTCGAAATACTTACTATTGCCGCCGCCATAGTTTAGTAAATATTTACTTTTATGATTCGCATATCTCCTTTCATTAATTTTTCGAAAATAACGCTCATTAATGCACCGACCTGAGTACAGCTCAATGTTAGATATTAGTAAACCTTATTGTTCGTTGTTATGATTTAGTTCCACTTAGGATGTACCAGACTGTGTCTCGGTGTGGTCGTGTGAGTAACGCGAATAAATACAGTGTTGTGCATTAATAAACGAATACTCTCGAATCACTCGTTTTATTTCACATCCACAAAGATCTCGGCATGTGAAAGAGGCATAGCATAAATTATTTGTAAAGAGTGAAGACTACTCTCTTGATTTTTTTTTCATAACACATGACATATTTACTCGCGTAATGTGTGCCTTTCATTTACCCGTTGGATGCTCAAAATATACACAGAAATTTGAACGAAATAATAATTTTAATAAAAAAAAACTATACAAATGTCTCGTCGTTTTTGCTACTTATTCTAATAACTGATCAGCTAACGTATGAAAAGTACATTTATTTTCACCCGTACACCAGACCTTTCCTGCAGTTCTAGTTTTCGTTTTCGTTAAAAATTGCTTGAATAGATTTTCGGCAGAGTTAACTTTGAACAGTGAAGGATCCAGGCTTCTGTTCTCTGGCATACGGAGCACTTCGCCAGTGTTTATGTGTGCGACTAGATGTACAATAATGTTTTACCCCCCCCTCTTGCGATATGATATAAAAGATTATGTTATATGGTAGGTGAAAATTCCTATTTTATAATTTCACATTCTTCATTTTTTTTTAATTTCACATTTTCCTTAGAAATAAGATTAATTTATTTCTCATTCTGTTTCCTTTTCTTCAAATTTGTAATATTTCTTTAATAATCCTTTCAAACAGAATATAGACCACACCATAATTTTTCATTTTAAACTATATTTTCATTTCATTTTCTGGTCAAGACGACTGAACAACCGAGATTCTTTTGCCCATATTTTTTAAACAGCTGGGTTGGAATCATAATTCATCTCGCCCCACTTCGAACACTGACTCTATTCAATATTTATAACCCGCTGTGAAATTAATTTAGTGTTAAATATCCAATACAGGTAAGAATCTGTTTTCGGTAAGATATGATGTTCGGCAGTGGTGTAGGTACCACGGGGCGAGGTAGTACACTTTCACATGGGTCCAGCCGCTTGAGAATCCCACTGCCAACTAGTGATAATTTATTGAAGGGACGAAAGGTAGCAATGGAAAATTGATGATAACTGAAATATCTGTTTGGTTGCAGAAAGACTTATTTAGATATGCCAAAAAAAAAGAAGCAGCAAATAAAAAACTTAAAATTCACCAGCAAAATTACGTACCACAAGGGACTTTTCGAAAAACTGAAGAGGATCAGAGCAAAATATAATATCAGACTTTCTCCAGATATAAATAACAAATTAAAGAAATTCCTGTCAGCTCTAAAACAAAAAGAAACAGACATCCAACAGTCTATTGCATCGACTGTAACTGCGGGATCAGCTATATCGGAGAAACAGGAAGGAATATTAAAGTTCGAATGAAAGAACACCAAGCAGCTATTAGGAACATTAGCAACAAAACAGGGCTAGACAGACATATACAAGTAAGTGGACACTCCATAAATTGGGACTGAGTAAGAATAATCTCCCACCAATCAAACTTAGTAAAGAGAAAACTAGAAGAAGGGAATGGAAATAGCGAGAAGAAGAAGTACATCAATTAAAGATAATTGCGGTTGCACACTTCCGACTGAGTGGCAGCAACTACTCCAGGGACGTAGTCCTGATGATGAAGTAGGCGTTCGTTCGAAAATTTGACCACCAACTTATTTAAATAATTACCTTAAAAGAAAAGTGTTTGATCGATGCATCCTTCCAGTGCTTAAGTATGGTGCAGAGACGTGGACCTTAACTAAAAGAGACATACAAAGGCTGAAGACAACTCCAAGCAGCATGGAGAGGCGCATGCTTGGTGTAACCAGGAGAGATAAGAAGAGGAACTCGTGGGTCTGAAAAATGACAAGAGTGGATGACATCATGATCAGAGCTAAATCCCTGAAATGGCAATGAGCTGGACATGCTGCGAGAAGGACAGACCATCGATGGACAGCCGAAATTTTAGATTGGATTCCAAGGGATAGGAAAAGACCCAGAAGAAGACCACATGGGAGATGGGTGGATGACATTCGAAAGGATGCGGGAGATACATGGAGGAGACTAGCACAACCGTTGTGGAAGAGGCTTGCAGAGATCTTCGTCCACCAGTGGATTGGTAATGGTTGACAATGATGATGTTGATGATAAGACCCGTAAAAAGGTTATTTCAATGGCATTCTCAAAGGTGAAACAAAATCTATCTCAGAGTAAGCCAATGGAAGGCAATGGTAATATACAATACATTATTGCTTGTGAAGATTACAACAGTAAGGAAGAATCGCGATCTTCAAACGAAATTTATATCACAGATTCCTCATGTTACAGGAGATACTTAATTACATTTGTAGAACTGTACAAGATTTTTCGCTTCGAAACTCAGTATCGTGTGAAGTCACCTCGAGCAACAGTAACAGCTTCTACACGGCGTGGCATTGGATGGAGGATATTTTTGATATCTTCCGGGGGAACAGACTGCCAGACTGCTTCCATCCGACACCAGAGTTCATTTGCAGTGGCTGTTGGAGACGCTTAATGGGCCTGTCGCTTAGCTAAAATGTCCCAAACATCTTCGATTGGAGATATATCCAGCGACCGTGCGGGATAGGGAAGAAGTGGTATCTGCCGTGCATGGAAGAGGTCTTGGACATTCCAGGCACCATGTGGCAGAGCATTGTCATGCCGGAATGTAGTGCCAGTACTACTCGCTGGATGTTGAGCTCATCCAATTGGTATCAAGGGAGTTAGCGAATTGAACCCAATGACTTCCGAAACCAAGACATTTGGCGTTGGTCCGGTGTGACACTAATTGACCTCAAAATATATATATGAAATTAAAAATAATAGACCTCAAAATAGGAAATAATTTACCTCAAACTATATATATGAAATTAAAAATAATAGACCTCAAAACAAAAAAAAAATATATATATATATATATATATATATATACGAAATTAAAATAATACATATATGAAATTAAAAATAATAGACGTCAAAATAGGAAATAATTTACCTCAAACTATATATATGAAATTAAAAATAATAGACCTCAAAACAAAACAAAACAAAAAAAAATATATATATATATATACGAAATTAAAATAATACATATATGAAATTAAAAATAATAGACGTCAAAATAGGAAATAATTTACCTCAAACTATATATATGAAATTAAAAATAATAGACCTCAAAACAAAACAAAAAAAAAAAATATATATATATATATACGAAATTAAAATAATACATATATGAAATTAAAAATAATAGACCTCAAAATATGGAATAAATTTCAACATATTGCATTTATGCGGTATGACACTAACAGACCTCAAAATATGGAATAAGTTTTAACATATTAAATTTATGCGGTATGTCACTAATAGACCTCAAAATATGAAATTATTTTCAACACAATACATTTATGCGGTATGACACTAATAGACCTCAAAATATGAAATAATTTTCCACATATTACATTTATCCGGTCAATAGTCAACCCAAATAAATATAATATACTTACAATAAAGCAATTACATGATTTTAACTTGTGAAAAATAATATTTTCAAGAATAAAAAATGTTTTACACCAAGATATAATATCTCTAAATACCCGCACTCAACACTATCAAACTAGGAATAGATCACAACCAATATCAATGTTCCTACAACCTGAAACTATTAAAACGAATATAAATTATACTGGCCCGAAATTATGGCATTCATTACCTTATGGCTTGACATCTATCAATAATTTTAATTTATTTCAGAAAAAAATTAAAACCATATCTTATGAAATAATTTGAATACAATTGGCAATAAATGGTGAATAGGATGGTGACATTAAGGTAATACAAGATACAATCAAAAAATAGAAGAGTAAAGATATAAGGTATAGTTTTTATGATTAATTGAGGAGGGTCAAATCGCTAGGGTGTGAGTTGTTATGATTAATTTTGGGGGTGAAATCGAGGTCTGCTGTTCAATTAACAACAAAGAAGGCTATTGATGTCTTGTACAAACTGGTATGTATGTTTATAAAGAGTTAATTGCTGTGTCCAGTTATGTACTAAACTACCATATGTGTGTGCTTGCTTGTCCTTTTGTTATGTTCTATCATTCTTTGCACTTGATTAGAGACAGGAGGGCTGTGTCAGGCCAAAAGGCCCTTTCTCTTCTCATCCTGGTTGCTACAATATGTGTATATCGTTACTAAAATGTAACTATGATGTGTAATACAATGGGGCAACTGAAAAAATAAATAAATGAAAACGAAAATGAAATGACGGTGCAAGGTGTCGTTCACCACGATGTCTTTGAACACGTATGCGACAATCATGGTGCATCAAGTTGAATCTTGTCTCGTCAGAAAATACCACCTGTTGCCAATCAGCGCGCATGTGTCTATGTTCGAGACAACATTGCAGCCTGAGGCATCTGCGGTTGAGAGTCAAAGAAATGCGCAGCAAAAAGCTGTTAGCGACCAGTTCTCTGCTACACAGACGACGTCGAACGGCGCTAGAGGACAAAGCCTGATCTATGACAGTCCTCCATTGCTACGATAACACCATGGATATCGCTGTGCGATCGGTCACTGCCATGCGGTAGAGATATCTGTCATCTAATGTAGTCGTGCGAATTTGCGGTCCATTTCCCGGATTTCTGTGCGGCCGAGCCTCATCTGTCCACTGACGCCAAATTTCGCTTCGTACGAGTGGCAATTTCGCGGTAAGAAAATACAGCTTCTCTCATTCCCGCAATCCTGCTTCAAGGTCCGTCAGTTGTTAATAATGCGACCTTCTTTGGCGACTGGGCATAGTGACACAAGTAAAATTCCTTCGACTCAATGTCGGCTCTTCACTGATTGCAACATCTCGTTTGAGCCAGCTCTTACACCCAAGACCTGACAGTTCATAGAGCTTTGCTCCGAAACCGCATGCGCATTTTCACTGATATTTTAATTATTTGCATGTTCCAACCTGTTGTACATGTAAGTTTCAAGCTGAAATCAGCAGTCCTTCATAGGGTAGCAATTTTCGCAAACAGTCGTTTAGCTTCCGTCAACCGTTTGAACCCCATTCGCCGTTTTGTATTTGGGGAATGGCTGGCACACATTCTATCCTTCTGTTTTCGGGTTTGGCGTCCTAGTGATACTTGACTTTTGGCTCACTGTGAAAAGGAAAAATATATGAATCTCATTCTAATTGCATGTAGTGCAAAATACTGGTCTAAGAAGTTTTCCTCGGATATGATCCATACGTTTCTTTGGCAATAGGCGAAAGAACGGGACTCTGTGGGAAAGTGAATACGTTTGTTGCCCACAGTATGAGTACAACACTTGTTCTTTTATTGCTTTCATTTGAGTCACTTTCGTATTTGATGAGTTTCAAACTCAAGGCAACTGTAATTTCCAGGCTTATTTCAATGTGGTACTCAATTTAATCTTAAGTCAGTGTTCTAGCCTGTAAAACCTCTTGAATATATTGTCATTACGTATATGCAGACAACATCCATTGGGAAATCATCACCTTGGTAAAAGCCGTTTAAACTTTAGCATTTATCACTACAACATATTGAGATTTAACTGTTCTAATAACATTCCATTCTCAAGTGGTTGTATTCAGACTACTAACTGATTTCACGATCGCTTGGGAGACGCAGTGTAATAGCATTAAGGGACTCCCAAGTGATTTCATGAATTAAATTCATAGATTAGTGGACTGGAGCTGACCTCCCAACCGCACAAACCCCAGCTGGCACGCCGAAGCCTCACATGTCTCTGTTGTGGAACAAAAGCTCAAGAGCAAATGGGAAAGAGATGCACTGCCGGAGACAAGTCAATGAAAATGAGAAGCAGAATATAACTTACAAAATGTTATCAGCAGGAAATAAAACGATGATAAGTAAACATGAAATTAAAAAAAAATTAGAATGTAGTATTAAGTTTGAGGTTTAGAAGTTGAAGTACATCACTGTATTACCTTCTATCATTATTTATTAATTCTATGGAATAAATTACAAGTTTCGCAAACGTTTTAATTGCTACCCACAACGAAACTTTTCCTTTCATCTATCACTTATCCACTCCTTAATAGGCACTCGCTACGCAGTTCGTGCGCTTTAACACTGTGACGTAATACAGAGATGAAGCACGTGTCAAGACGACAAATCTGCAGCGATACATTCTGTCGGTGTAATTTAGTCGATCAGAACACTTGGATCCGGAGCGAGACGGCGCTCCGGATAACACAACGCGTTAACTATAAACAGCGGTATCTGGGTCACACATTTTTCACTTGTATACAGAATTCTGTGCTAATATCGATGTTTTATTGTAGTTTCTATCGCCTTTTAGAATCAGTTATACGGTTTTTGCGATTATACCTTAAATTTTAAATTTCAGACTATAAAAAAAAACATTCTTGAATTTTTTTAAATATGTAATTCGGTACATTACAACTTTGAGAAAATCGCGACAGCGTTTTATTTATTTTTTTGTTGTTGTTGTTGTCTGCAGCCATGAAGTAGATGATTCACCTAAAACTTTGCTAAATAGAATTCACAATTCTCTTCCTTTTCTCTAATTTTAAGACATTTGAAACAAGCAAAATATAGTGAATATTGTGTTCGGCACTAATGCTAAATCAACTAGCGGAACAACTGTTTTGAAAAGCGCAAAGCTTATACTTAAAAGACGTGAAATAGTGGTATTCAATATAAAAAATAAATCTTAATCGGATTTGCGACCAACTTCCTCAAAGATAAGGATTTTTGTTTCATATATTGATGATATCAAATTGTGCAGGATTTCTTAACCTAGATTTTATAATAAATTGGAATAAAAAATAAATGTAAAAGTCAAAACAGGCATGGGCGTTATGTACATGTATGTATATATATATACACTGTAAATTTGCGTGCTTTTTTTTTTTGAAGGCATTCAAAATTTTACAATAATATTTACCATTTTTAACTTCTTTTATACTTTTTAAAGCCATCCCTTAGGAAAATATGTAGCCGAGGTTCCATTGATAGTTGGACGACATTGGACGAATTCTTCGTAAAAAAACTACTGTGTCATAAAATTATTTATAAGTGTATCTTATGTTTGTACACTACAGGAGAACTTAAACAACATAGTACTGAATTTTTATTTTAGGTGTCAATATTTGGCCTAACATTTGTTTGACTGCGAGTTCACTTCAGTTTAAACGTTACATTACCTCATTTGAAAATCACAGTTATTTAACTCCTCTGAGATTTTTTCCTTCATATGGGACGAATAAAGATAAACTTATAAAAAAGTTTAAGGTACAGTCGAGTGTTTTGCATTTAATGAAATGTAGTTTTGCTTTCTCTTCTACTGTTTCCATTGAAAATACTTTCTTTAATGTTAGAAGCCTTTTCCTGGATCCACAAGAAGTGCTATAGTGAATTTTCTTTCAAAGGACATTTAAAAGAAGTGCTATAGTGAATTTTATTTTAAAGAAATTTAAAAAGGAAGTCTAAAACCCAGCTAAAGGACAGAAAATTTCCTTCATAAAAGTTATGACAAGAATCGTATCCTTCTGCTACAGCCGCATTAGGAAAGGAATTCGTATTTGCTTGAAAGAGAGAAAAGTTTTTGAAAATATTTAAATAAGTCAAACAAGCTGCGGCAACTTCTTTTGATTCATTATTATTTCGACACCGAAAAGAACTTATCCAGACGTGGTCCATATATTGAGCTCTCAGTAAACGCGCAGAATGTAAATTATATCTGATTATCTTAATCGCAAAAGCTATGCACAAAATATGAAAATACGAGAGTTGCTTTGCTCATTAGATTGACATTTGGGAATTATTCTGCCAAGAAACGTATTCTTTCGGTAGTACCATTAACAATGAACAAAGCAAAATAAAGCCAATATGATATTCAATTATGTTATAAAAGCAGATTTTTTTTTTACTGCTAACCATGTCAGGTGACGGTGCATTATGAATAACTGATCCCGATACTTTTTTTCAGTCTCCGATAGGAAGGTAAAATTTGTTCTTATTTTATTAGATGTCATTCATTCAATTCCATCTCCATTGCAATGCAAATTTTACAAAATCTTATTAAAAGAGCACAAAGAAAAATAGGTGGGATTATCTTTGCATTAATATGGCCGTGTCAAAGATAAAACACTTAAAATATTTTATTACGTTTTTCAGAAGTGAATTTATGCAGTGAAGAAATGAGAACTGAAGAACGCTGAATGCCTCTCAACGCGTTTACGCTTTATATTATTTATTGTTCCTACATTCATGCTGATTTATAGCAATCTCAAATGTTTAGGGAAAGAAAAAGAGATGTAATGTATACCATTATTCAACTGTCTCTTTTGAATATTTTTTCTTATGTAAATTTAGTTACTGCTTGTCCTTTTTTTTCAGTTGAAGGTTTAACGACCACCGCGAGCAACTCAACAGTCGCCCGTCCCAAATTTAAAGCCACTGGTTTCAGGGAAGGGAGAGAACCAGCGCCGTAAGACAACCCCAACATCCATACCTCACCAGGGTTCGAACCCGGACACCTTTTGGACGAATTATCAGAGGCAATCGCTCAGACCACTGCGCCACCGGGGTGGTCCTCTGTGTTGGATACGACGATCGTCCACTCGTCCGTCTTCTGAGTATTGAGGGTAAACTTTGAAAATTGTCCAGAAAAACTATATCCAAGTTATAAATTCATATAAGCGGGTTTGTTACCAGTGATTCATCTATATATGTTTTATCATCATCATCAACCATTATCAATCCACTGCTGGATGAAGGTCTCCCCAAGCTTCCACAATTGCCTGTCTTGAGTCTGTCTCTTCCATGTCCCTAAAGCAAACTTTCGAATTTCATTCATCCATCTCCCATTGAGTCTTCTTCTGGGCCTTTTCCTGTCCCTCGGAATCCAGTCTAAAAATTCGGTTGTCCATCGGTGGTCCGTTCTTCTCGCAACATGTTCAGCTCATTGCCATTTTAGTGATTTCACAATGGTCATGATATCGTTCACTCCTGTCATTTTCCTTATCCACAAGTTCCTCTTCTTATCTTTCCTGGTTACACCAAGCATGCATCTCTCCATGTTCCTTTAAGTTATATATGCTTATATAGATATTTTGTTTTGGCAAAAAGTGTAATTTAATTTACATAAAAAAAAATCTATATATATGTTTATAATTAACGCCACATTGCAAAATGTCTTTCAATCATTGAATTGGGAAAACAAAGGGATAAAGATTAATGGAGATTATTTAACCCACCTTCGTATGACGTAGTCATCTTTGCAAGTACCCCTTCAGAGCTGCAGAGTATGATCCAAGAACTTGCTGACAAGAGTAAAGAAGTGGGATTAAAAATGAACTTTCAGAAGACAAAAGTGATGTACAATGCTTTTACAAGAAACGAAGATTTATCAATTGATGGAGAAAAGCTTGAGACAACCGATTCCTACATTTATCTTGGGCAGCAGATATCGAGTGAGGGTCACATTGATAAAGAAATTAATCGTCATATAAAACTTGGATGGAGAGCTTTTGGAAGAAACAGTACAATTTTTAAGAGCAGTATGCCGGTATGTCTCAAAAGAAAAGTGTTTAATCAATGCATCCGGACAGTGCTTACGTATGGAGCCGAGACATGGACCTTAACTAAAAAGGACATACAAAGACTGCAGACAACTCAAAGAGGCATGGAGAGATGAATGCTTGGTGTAACCAGGAAAGATAAGAAGAGGAACTTGTGAATAAGGAAAATGACAGGAGCGGACAACATCATGACCAAAGTGAAATCACATGTTGCCAAAAGAATGGACCACCGATGAACAACCGAAATTTTAGACTGGATTCCGAGGGACAGGAAAAGACCCAGAAGAAGACCCCATGGGAGATGGAAGGATGAAATTCGAAAGTATGCTGGAGTGACATGGAGGAGACAGGCCCAAGACAGACAATTGTGGAAGAAATTTGGGGAGACCTTCATCCAGTAGTGGATTGATAATAGTTGTTGTTGTTGATGATGATGATGATGATAGATAGATATTTGTTTTTGGCAAAAAGTGTAATTTCATTTAGATGTACATATATATGTTTTATATAGATGTAAATGAAATCACACTTTTTGCCAAAAAAAAAAAATAAAAAAATAAAGAAACACCCAGAAAAAGTCGTTTCATCCTGATACAATTTCGCGTGCAAGTAACTTAGAGCCGAATAAAAAATAACGACCAATGACGAAATAGTGGGACATTGTGGCGCATGGGAACCGCGCATCTAGGAGGGTATATCAAGAGCAAAGCTCTTACATATGGACAATTTTGAGAGTAGATTGCAGTTGTATTAACCTGCACGGACTATATGGATACCCTGACATCGGATCAGTGCAAAATACGAGCAGCTGAGTGAGTTTGAGAGTGGAAGTATAATTGGGCTGAGAGAGGCCGGTTGGTCAGGTATACGTATCACAAGGCATTTGGATCAGAGCTACGCGGCAATCGACGATGTTGGCGCCAATGTGTCGAGGAGGGCACAACCCAGAGGCACGCGGGCAGTAGACGGCCAAGGGCAACGACAGAACGCGAGAGTCGAGCGATTGCGTGAGCCGCACGAACAGAACCAAATTCGTCACTCTCACCGTCCGTGGCCATGTTGCGTCGTCTACAGGTACAGAAGTGGACATCTGGACCGTTGCCAGACGACTTGCGACACGAGGACCACATTCGAGATCACTCCACCGCCTATCGCTGATCAGTAAGAATCGCTGACACCGGTTGCAGTGGTTTCAGGCGCGATCCACGTGGGATAGTGTCCAGTAGCGTCGTGTTGTCTTCATTGATGAGTCACGGTTTGCAATTGGCACCAATGCCCAGCGAATGCATATTTGGAGACGAGCCGGCCAACGCACAGGTCTAGACTTTACCGTGGGACGGCACACAACTCGCACACGGAGAGTGATTGCTGTCTAGGGAGCCATTTCGCACGATAGCCCGGCACCTTCGGCAGTCTTTCCTACCACCCTCACGGCTCAACGGTACGTCGACGACTTTCTACGACCTGTTGTGTTGCCATTCCTGCTGTAGCATCACCGAGCAATTTTTCAACAAGACAATCCCCGGCCACACACGGCACGGCTTTCCCAGGCCTGCATCCACAATGTCGACACCCTTCCATGGCCATCCCGGTAGCCCAACCTCTCAACATGTTTGGCACATGATGGAACTCCACCTACGCCCATCCCGGGATGTCGGCGAACCGGCCCGCAATTTGAACAGCATTTGGCATGATAACCTCTGGACAGTATCCGCGAACTGTAAGCGTCTCTGCCACGCCGGGTAACCGCTTGAGTCCGATCCAGGGGCGGCGCAACAATGTACTGACTTATTCCACTCGTGTCGTTGCCTTATCGGAATAAATAGCCAAACTAGTCTGCAATTGCAACCATTTCCTTTCCTATACATATACATTTTTGTTTTGTTTTTTTGGCAAAGAGAATACGAGTATTTCATGCGCTTTATATTTCCAGCAATCACACATGTGCTTAATACTTGCTTAACTTCTAGTTGACAATGATAATCCTAAAATCCTACGACAATGTAAACAGTTCGCTCTTACAATTTTAACAATCTCAGTAATTTTAACTCCACTATTGTTTGCTTCCAACGCAGACTTTTATTTACGACGTACTTTTGGCTCACGGTCAGGACTGCAGAACATATAAGTATATTTGGGGAAGCAATGTGCCATTCAGTAGAAAAAAATCTGATATGTAACAAGATTTGCATAAGAAATAGAAACTCAAAAGAAAGGCTAGGTTATCTATATACATCCCAAATATTTTATGATTTAGTTGCGTACAGTTGACATTGAAAGAATCATTTTCTCCACGCTACTGCGAGCATAAAACTTTTCCCCAGCCTCCAGAGTATTTTTCAGCATAAAGGCGTAGCACCACAGTTCGGTAAAATCGAAATGTTAACAAAATCGTGATATTTTTAGAACATCGCAAAAAACCAGGTTCCGTAAACCTCGGGTTCCCATGGAGGAATATGTGTGTATTTATAACATTCGAGGAAATTTTTAAAAATTATGCGATGTTTTATCGAAGCGGACTTGTAAAATATGCTTGTTACATTTATATGCCGTTACGTAGCTTTACTAATTTCTTTCAGTTGAATCTTTCGTGTGAAGTACAATATTCTAAATTTTACAGAACCGGATATCTTTTAAATGTTGCCTATACACCGAGTTATCACTGAATTATGACACCCATATAAAAAAAAAAAGGCCCTCTTGAGCACTTGATGTCCGAGAAGGCGCGATTAGTCGACCGACGCAGTAAAATTTGGAGCGTGATGGGCAAACGGAAGAAGTTATCGGACTTTTGGAAAGAACAGGTTCTGGAGCTCGAAGACCGGGTGCCTCGATTTTCCAAACGGGTGAACTGATGGATCGTTTGCGGGTTGTCGTAGTTAAAGTGTATCAGGAATGACGCGAAAATAGTCAGAGAAAGAACCGGGGGCAAAACTGCACAGGACAGCGAAATATTGATGTGAGAGGTAAGCGCCGGGTCCGATGGCTTGTACTTCCCAACAGACGCAGGTGACTATCCAGTACAACAGAGGTCAACACGGAACAGTATCTGTCATGACTATGCGTCGCACTCTCGCACCTATGGGCTATAACAGCAGATGACCCCGACGACATCCTCTCCTAACCACGGTTCGTCGTCGCAAAAGACACGCCTGGTGCAAAGATCATACAAATTGGACGTCGGATGACTGGAAAAAAGTGTGCTTGCTGACGAGTCGCGTTTTTTACTCCATTACGTGGATGGTCGTGTGGTTTGACGCAAACAACATGAGGCACTCAATCCTTCCTGCATGGTCTCCACATTTCAAGCCGGTGGAGGCGGTTGTATAGTGTGGGATATGGTTACCTGGCACGACCTCGGACCTCTGGTGCATGTGGAACAACGTATGACTGGTGTCCACTATCGTGAATTGCTTGCTGACTCTGTACACCCAGCAGGGTTGCACATTTTTCCGAACGGCGACGGTGTCTTCCAAGATGGCAATGGTCCAGTGTTGCACAGGAATGGTTTGATGAACACAGTTCAAACTTCTAGTATATATATCGATTGGCCTCCGAACTCCCCCGCTGTCAATCTCATAGAGCACTTGTGGGACACTAGGGAACGGCATATCAAGAGTCTGGATGTATCAATCAGCTCCGTACCTGCATTGAAGGTCTCATTACATACAGCATGGTTGGCCATATCTCCCAACTGCTTCCGATATCTTATGGAATGGATGCCACGTCTAATAGCTGCTGCATTGAGTGAGGGCAGGCGAAAGGACGACCTACGAAGTATTAGGTAAGTGGTCATAATTCAGTGATCACATTTCTGGCACATACACATCTTGATCATGAAACCCAGCACATTTGCTAATACGATCTTTCAGTCACTACTTTTGCACTTTTTATTTCTTACCGATTTTTGTGTTATGCGGAAGAAAAAAAAAGTTCCATAATGTTCTTAAACTGCACAAAAGCATCTTTATAATTTTGAGATCACATACTTACACGCCACATTCTGTCCCCTCCCCTTACTATTTTGTACAATTCTAATGAAGGATAACGTGAGAAATATTGTCATATTTACCTGCGCCAGCTGGAAGAAAAGTTTTAATCCGACTTCTTGAAACAGAAACAGGGTTCTCACGCCCAGCTGTAAAGATGGACAAAATATATGGCACAGCTTGAACATGTGTTTCGTAAGAAAAATGAAAGGAAAATGGAAGTACTTGGTACTTCCATAATATGGTTAGAAATTTTGGGTGGCATAATTAATTGCTGGATTTGTATGAGGCGGGAACAGCGTTAATTGTTAGTTACCAGAATTAGAAGTTAGTTTATTGCCCTTTGCGTAAGAGAAGAAATAAAAACAAAGGGAGTGTTCGTAACTTTCCCCTTCCCACGAGCGAGAATTATTTAATACACTCGCGGTTATGGGGAAAAGAAGCAGAGGGGGAGAATGTCCCATGCTTCGGTCGGTTGTGCTTTGGGAGGTCCGAATGGAGTGCTGAAATCGTCTTTTTCCAGATGATGGAAAACAGTTAAAGTGTCAAGCGAAGAATGTAACGGAGAAGTTTATGAGATTGATTGGAAAGGTAACGGTGACAGAACAGACCCATCGAACAAATGGAACTGCGAATTTATGTGTTTCCCCACTTCTAAGTTCACTGACCGCTATATTTCCGAGCGTCTCTTAACGTTCTTGCATCGCGCTAAATGCTTTCTAAGAAATTGGCAACTGAGTGAATACAGACCCCTTAGGAAAAGATAAAGAATCTCTTTGGGGAAATGTGAACGTCCGAGAAGAAGCAGTTTTGAACAAGCCCGTGAAGACGAAAGGGTTGGACTCAAATAGCCGGATCTGGATTGATCCAGCTTGGTGCTTTGCGACAGAATAAATCCGAAGTCTTCTTGGTGAACTAGAAGCTTGCCGAGCGGTTGCTGTTACCGCGAGAAAATGTGGTTGAAGAACATATGTTTTGGTGCATGATTGCACGCAAAACGCTGAGGATGTACTGACTAATTCTCTAGGAAAGTAACCTTCTAGAATATTCGAAAGACGTGTGATTTAAATAAATGTTCAAGTTACCTGCGGGAGTAAGGACATATGGACGGAATCCTCAAAGTAAACTGCATCGGTGCGGGTAAATGCGCACGTGGCATCATACAGGTGAATACAGTCAAGGAGTGCATGCACGTGTTTCTTAAAGCGAGATAGGGTTCGACTCTCCTCTCCATCTTACACAGTGAGCGTTTTAATTGGTCATGTCTAATGAAAATGAAAATCAACCAGTGAGTGGTCTTTTACCTATAATTTGCATATGTGGATTAATCCTCCAGGTGGCAGGAGCTTTGGAAGAAGCAATGCAACATTTTGTCGACATTTATAGCAGGAGACTCTCGTAAAAGCGTCCTGTCTTTCTGCAGTATTCGTCGCAGTTTAGATGCGCATGTATTTGTTCTCGGCACTATGAACCCGGAAATTTTATAGACGCAATAATTCGTTCTCGCCGCTTTTGAACAGGTTTTCGATGAACGCATTATTGCGTCGTCGCCGCTTTTGAACAGGTTTTCGATGAACGCATTATTGCGTCGTCGCCGCTTTGGGCACAGAAATCTCCGAACGTATATATGCGTGCTTGCCACCGGGAGGGTTAAGATCTTTCTAAAAGCAGCCTCCCTAAGTACTTCATGCTTTTATGCACGACGATGTTTATCATTAAATTGGCTCCGGTCAGCCAATAGAGAACTACATCGGCTGAGATCTGTTGAAAACGGGACAATATGTACCAGAAAAATATCGTTGAACACTAACGATGAATTCAGCCTAAAAGATAATTAAAAAGAGCGAGATTATTTGATAGCCCTCTTTCTTCCTCTGTATATTGAAGCCTTCGTCATTTTGATTAACTGTGTATGTTAATTAATTAAATGTTTGTTGTCTCGTGCCAGTCCTGAAGTTGAATAAGTTCTTTAGGATTGTCAGAGGAATTTCTTGATTTTTGATTGGCTAAATTATCTTGACCGATAATCAAGATTTCGGTGGTAAACAACCAACGAATAATTCTTTCTAAATTCTAATGTTTTCCTCCTGGTCGTAAGGCTACCAGTTAAATTCGTAATTCTAATACGCTACCAGTTACATTCGTAAAGTGATATTTTGTTTGATATGCTGGTGCCCCGGTGCTTAATAATACGTTCCGTTACGTGAAATATATTGTGTGCGCCGCTTAAATCAAAACGAGTAAATCAGTAAAACATTCATGCTTTTTACAAAACAAAGCAGCAGTGCTCAAACTCAATTTTTAAGAACTCGAATGCACGATTTGCCTTCTTGTCTAAATTATAGCCTGAGTATGACAAAGTAGCTTCGTTTGTACGTGAAATCTAATATATTTATTTCGGCAAGATAAAGAGTCAAGGTACTGAGTCTATGCCAATAATATAGATCAAAAACTTATATTATTGGCATAGTTCATGATAACCCAGTGCTAGGCGATGTGTGTTCGATGTCTTTCTCCACTTCAAATTGATTCGCCAATTTCAAACGAGCTATAAATTCTTGAGACCTTTGTGCTAATGATTTAGCTCTGTTCGGTTCTGTGGTGTAATCGGTTTAGAAGCCGCAAGACGAGCTCGATATAATCGCATTCGTTTCGAAGCAGATATTATCATATTTCCTAAAATTGAAATTCTTTTAAGGAAAACAGTTTATTTCCATAAACAAATTTCAATTTTAGGGATTGTAAATATAAACAGAACTGCAAAATTCTGTTTTAAAGTAAAATAGGATTTGAATTTCCAAAATCACGCCACTGAAAATTGAGATACCACTAAGCAATCTTTCAGAGTTACGGTCTCTGTCACGTAATTGTTTTTAAGAAAATTTTTTTTTTCATAGTTCTGTTTTAAATTCCAAGCACAATAGAGTTTGAATTTCCGAAATTGCATTAATAGAAACTGTGATATTTTAAATACTGCGGATAACCAGCGACTGAAGCATAGGCCTAGACCCGGTTAGTTGTGGGTGACGTCATTTAAATATTTTGAGGTATGGCCAGCATTTATGGTATTTCACATCAACAAATGTTTCCAGGACGACTTAACACACGACACTGCTTTTCAGGAAGACGAAAAGATGGACAAAACGGAAATAAAAGTGGAAATCCTCCAAACACGTGGCGTTAGTGAACAAACAAAGACATCGCTCTTTCCTCACAACCGAAAAATGTTTAACAATTAGCAACCAAAAAATTGTTAACAATTTTTAGGTTGCTGTGTGTTGCTAAACGTGGAAAGAGCGATGTCTTTGTTCATTCGCGGAAATAAAAGAAAAAACGTACTAACATGTTTGACAAGAGACGTATTTAAGTGCAGCATGTGATTGTGTATATCTGAAAAATTCTGAAAGAATGCAAGTCTTTGGGGAGAACTATGCTCTTCCATCTTACAAACGATTGCAGCAATAAGTGCAACGAGAGGGACAATACTGCATTTAGTTGCAGTTGACTGTGAACTTTAAGCTTTGACAGAGAATGAGCGTGGAAATAAACAAAATGTTTTAGCCTTGTCTTTAGAAAGAATCTGCGTATAATGCCTTCTACAGTACCTTTTCCAGCTGTTATTTTCACTTGACTTTACATGGCTTAAAACATCGAAATGCAGAACAGGGGAAGGGAAATGACGTAAATATGGTAATCAGGTGATCTGTGGGTGATGTTATAACTATGAGACAGTGTGATCGATTTGTGCTACTTCTGCAATCGGCTAGCAACGAAATTGGGTTGTCAACACATCGCGTACGTCAATACACACAGTGTTTTGAAAGTTAGATCTTAGTAACAGGTGTTCAAACAATAAACGTAACTATTGGGCCTCAACGTTTTCACAGAACAGTGAAAACAAAGTGGAGACATACTTGTTCTCAAAACAGTTCCGGGGGTTATAACAGCTGATTTTCTTTCTTTTTACACATACAGAGAGATTTAGAATGATGTCATTAATTCCTAAAATTACCAATTAAAATGAAATACATAGCAAAATTAATGACGTTTGCCAATAAAGAATAATTGAAATCTTGCTTTATATTTAAAAAAAATGTATATTTAAACTGGTTTTTCAAGTTCGCCTTCGCTTTTGTGCGCTATGTTTTCACAAAGCAAATCCTTAGATTTCCATATTCTGCGCATTCTATTTAATGAGCGTAATAGTAAATATCCCTTTGATAGGTATTACTACAGTCAGAATCGCATACATAATTTTCTCAAAGGGGAGGTCCAACAAATCACTAGACAAGCAAACGCGTCATGTTTTACATATATATACACTGAAGAACAATTGAATTAGAGACAGCTGGCGTTACGCAAATGTGGCGCTGTGGGCGGCCCTGTAAACGGAAACGACATGACATAGGCAGCGATCCGACAATATAAGGAGTGATGCGACGGGAATCAGTAAGAGTCGAACGCAGTATGGGTAAGACAAAGGATCTAAGCGTATTTAATCGTGGGCAAATTGCCGGGGCCCGACGAATGGATCACTCCATCTCGGAAGTCGTGCAGGCACTGGGAATTTCACGAGCCACTGGGTCACGGGTGCACCGTGAGTACATCGAATCCGGTAAAATCATCCCGGCAAGGGCCAACTGCTGCCGTGGACAACAGCTTGTGGATAAGCGGGGTCATCGTCAGCTAGCTCGCATTGTAACAGCGGATAGACGAGCCACAGTGCAAGAAATCACACGGCAATTTAACGCTGGTGCACAAAAACGTGTAAGCACCCACACCATCCAGAAGCATCTCCTCACTATGGGGTACAGAAGCCATTGTCCCACCAGCGTACCGCTGCTGACCGCACATCACAGGGTGCAAAGATTAGCATGGGCGCGGGTACATCGCCACTGGACCCTAAGCATGTGGGAAAATGTTGCCTGGACTGATGAGTCGAGATTCACGTTGGTATATGCGGATGGCAGGATACGAGTACGGCGCAAACCACATGAAGCGATGGATCCTTCTTGTCAGCAGGGTACTCTTCAAGCTGGTGGGAGTGGCATTCTCGTCTGGGGACTGTTTACGTGGCCTGAAATGAGACCCCTGGTACGAGTGACAACATCGTCCCTCAAAGGTCAACGTTACCGGGATATCGTGAACGACCATTTGCTCCCGTTTTTACGTCTTCAACATCCCACTGCGGACCTCATCCTGCAACAAGACAATGCACCGTGCCATCGGTCCCGAATTGTATCTGAATGGTTGGATGAACACTGCACTGACGTGACCTCGCTTCCTTGGTCAGCTAGGTCACTTGACATCAATCCCATCGAGAAAGATGTTCGAGGCTCTGACCCCCTCCATCAAATCTTCGTGAACTGTGGGTGTTTGTTCAGGGGCCGTGTATCCGTACGGCTTCCCAACGCTTCCGGTGTCTTGTCGAGTCCATGCCGAGACGAATCGCCGCCGTCATCAGAGCGAAAGGTGGTGCTACACGTTACTAGTCAGGTATCTCTAATTCAATTGCTCTTCAATGTATATTATATAACACCTCATAATTTTGTTTGTATATGCACCTAATTCAGACTAAGATTAAATTAAGGCACACAGTCATACACAAATATACAGGGTTATTACAAATAAAATACATACAGTTTCAACATTTTATCAAAATAAACGTATTTTAGATATTACTACTAACGTTGCATTGTTTGGCAGGGAAACCTTTGAAGTTTGTTACAGCAGCTTACAGATATTCGATGTGTGCACCCTTAGTCACACTGAACATATCAAAGCGATAGTCAAATTCTTGCAAAACAAGCGCTAATATATCTTCATCAACTCCAGCAACTGCTGTAGTGATAAGTTGTTTCAGATAAGCTAAATTAACAGCAAAAGGAGGGACGAAGGCGTTATCTCTGACATAGCCCCATAAAAAAGTCACAGGGTGTTAGATCCGGACTTCGTGGTGGCCAATATGTGAGTGACATGTTGTGGCATGTGACGTGGCGAATCCAGCGCTGTGGAAGATTTTCATTGAGGTAATTTCTGACTTCCCGACGCCATTGAGGCGCTGCTCCATCCTATTGGAAAATGAAGTTGTCACTGCCTTTGTGCAGCTAAGACACCAACAAATTAATTAGCATATCGAGATAAGAACTTGGTGTTTCAGTGTTTTCTTGGAAAGAGAACGGACCATACACTCTTTCACCAGATATAGCACAGAACATATTAATCTTTGGGGAATACCGTAGATGCTCCACTGTTGCCCTAGGATTTCCAGTCACTTATATACGAATGTTGTGTTAGTTAGCTTTCCCACGTAAGTGGAATGATGATTCGTCTTTCAAAATTAGACGCTTACTAAGACCGTCATCTTCCAAACGCTTCTGCATTTCTGTACAAAAATCGCGATTGAAAATCTGTCATTGTACTTAGACTTTGCAATAATTTCAGTTTCTAGGGAGTCGTTTTCAGCTGTTTCCTCAATTTTTTTCCAAACAGTCGGTTCTCGAACTTGTAACTCCTGACCCGCCATAGTTGTGGATTTCCTTGGGATTCGTTGGTAAACGGCATGAACACACCTCATTTATTCATCAGATACACCTGATTTCCCTGGATGTTTACCTTTGCACAGAAATCCTGATGTTTCGAATTTCTTGTGCCAGTTGTAGACGTTTTGTCTATTCGGCGTTGATATTTTGCAACGTATTATAAAACGCCGCTGCGCAACAGTAACAAAATTAATTTTGCTTAATTCAAGCACGGGGAACACAATCTCCACAGCATTTGCGGCAATCTTGCCTGACTGATCACGTGACAGTGAAAACGTACAATCTTTTAGGGACGCCACCTATATAATAAAATCGTTACTATTAGTGATCGAACAGTGCATCGTGAGTGTCAATATCTTACATCGTTGTGGTTTATAAAATGTTGAAAAATAGCGAATCAGTTTGATGCAAAGCAATATATAATTATGTTTTGGGGGACCTTGGGCAAGTGTCCTGAATTCCCTCCCGTAAATCAGGCCCTCTCTCTCTCTCTATCTCTCTCTATAAATAAATATATATATACTTAAGAGCAAAACTGAAGACTAAGGAAAAACTTTAGAATTTAAAACGAAGGTTGCAAAATAATTAATTTACAAAATAATTAACTAATTAATTATGCACTTAAAGCACTGCTGAAATACTTTGTACATATTGCAACTAACTGTTTAAGGTATATAACTTTCACAAAGTTTTCTTTAGTTAATTATTATCTTTAACTTATTCTCGTTTTCGTGCTGTCATAAGTTGTAGAGTAGGGGGTTTTAGACTCAAGTTTTCTTTCAAAATTCTGTTCGTTAAAAATTAATATTTCCTTTTTTAATTGCAATGTAAAAATTTGGATTTCTTTTGCATTGATTTTCAGGTTTAAATTCTCTCTCAAACGAACTTGGAATTTCGTTATGGCTGAAAATCATTTCTAATTATTATGTCACTCTCACAGCTTGAGTTCTCTTTAATCTTCTTCTCTCTGTTTAATAGTAACAGATGAAGAGCATGGGTCGGGCCAGGAAGGTTAATGGATGCAAGCGAAATTGTTAACCAGTGCTAGGTCATGCAACTCTACGGAGGACATGACATATATATATTTTTTAAACTATTTTAGGTGGGAATGTTACTTGCATCTATGGCCTTGCAGAAACCCATTTCCAACTAGGTCTTTGTGGAAGTGAGAAAATGCAGAGTTTTTGCTGGTCCTTGATAAAGCCAAGGCTCAGTATTCTCGACACCTTCTACATTCAGTTGTTTTATTTTATTTTTTTATCTTTTCTCCTTTTACTCACACAGGTAGATACATAACCTTTTCTATGTTGTACTAGGTGTGAGTCAAAATTATATTTGTATTTTTTTGCTTAGGTATCTTCTTTATAAATATATATATATATACAGGTTTTAAAAAATGTATATAGGATTTAAAAATAAATTAAAAATTAAACCTATATATAAGGTCAGGTGAACCTATATATAAGGTCAGGTGATGCGTAACATCATAGCCTCTCCTTGACAAATGTCAACCCCGCCTTCTCGTGGTGCATCCTGTTCCCACTAAAGGGGCTCTGGCGACCGCCCATAGCGGTATAACTATACCATCGGGATCAGAGGAAATTCTATCCCACACTCACCAACCCGCTTGGCCAGCGTGGTGAGTTATGGCCAAACCCCTCCAAAATGATTCCACAACTTAAATCTTGGCCCTCAGTCTCCGGCAGCTGGAATGTACCTGGCCAAGGCAGCGGCCAGTGCGACATGAAGGCAGAGGGTGCTAAGAATCCCCGGAGGACCGGACTAGGCTGCCATCTGATGCTGACCTTGGCTACTTACAATGGACGCTCCCTATCTTCTGATTCAAGGCTTCTTGAATTGGAAGAGGAACTACAAAGGATCAAGTGGGACATCGTGGGGCTAAGTGAGGTAAGGAGAAAAGGAGAAGATCTCATCGAACTGAAAAGTGGACATCTCTTCTACTATCGTGGGACAGATACTGGCAGAACTAGTGGTGTTGGATTTATAATAAACAAGAAACTGAAGGATAAAGTTGTAGAAGTTGAAAGTTCCTCTGACAGAGCTGCACGACTTGTTATCCAACTCTCGAAAAGATACCAGGCTCAGATTATTCAAACTTATGCACCCACCACAAGTCATCCTGAAGAAGAAATTGAAGAATTTTATGAAGAAATTTGTCATCTAAATAATAAAGGTAAGCAGCACTTGAAAATAATTATGGGAGATTTCAATGCAAAAATAGGGCAACGGCAACAGAATGAAACTTCAGTAGGTAAATTCGGTCACGGCAACAGAAACCAGCGTGGAAATACTCTCGTAGAGTTTGCAGAGGCAGAAGGGTTTTTCATCTTGAACTCCTTCTTCAAGAAAAAGCCACACAGGAAATGGACATGGAGACATCCAAATGGGACGACAAGTGAAATTGATTTTATTATGTGTAACAAAAAATTCGTCATAGAAGACTGCAGTGTGCTAAACAAGTTCAACACAGGTAGTGACCATAGATTGGTGAGATGTAAGATGCACCTCAACACCAAACTTGAACGTGGCAAGCTCATAAGACAAACAAAATCTATTGACATAACC
Organism: Macrothele yani; assembly: GCA_039090855.1. Classification (NCBI taxonomy): domain Eukaryota; kingdom Metazoa; phylum Arthropoda; class Arachnida; order Araneae; family Macrothelidae; genus Macrothele; species Macrothele yani. The sequence goes on along the minus strand of CM076998.1, from coordinate 84,500,867 downwards.
AACCTTAAAAACACCATAATACCTTCAAGTTAGAACTGAAGAACAGGTTCTCTGCTTTAGAAGGCCTAACATCGGAAGAAGTGGACATCTCTGAAGTTAACAGAAAAATAACCAAAGCTCTTATGGAAACAGCAACAAAATTAGCTGGGTCTAAGAACAAGTTGCATGTGAACAAATTATCAGGAAAAACCAAAATGTTGATGCAAAAAAGAAGAGAGATGAGGACAAATAAAGAAGATGTGACTTCCAAAGTGGAATATATAGAGCTATGCAAGACAGTAAGAAAAAGTATCACTGAAGACGTAAGGAAATTCAACTGTGAACTAGTGAGGAAAGCAATTGAAAACAACCAAAGCCTAAAGATAGCAAAGGGACATCTCAGTAAGGGAAGAAAACAGATTATGGCACTGAGAAAAGAAGATGGTTCTGTAACAAGAAATAGAGGCAGAAATCTTGACAAGAGTGAAAGATTTCTACTCCAAATTATATGAAAGGGATGATATATGCACTCCAGACATCATGAAAGATACCAGTACCAGAGTTCTTCCAGTCCTTCCAGCAGAAGTTGCACATGCAATCAAGAACATGAAGCGAGGAAAAGCTCCAGGAGAAGATGGAATTACTGTAGACATCATACAAGAAGCAAGTGGAGAAATCGAAACAGTACTCGCCCAAATTTTCACTCGATGCCTTAATGAAGGAAAGATTCCTGAGGATTGGAACACCGCTACAATGATCCTGCTACATAAGAAAGGTGACATTGAGGATCTCGGAAACTACAGACCTATCAGCCTCCTATCAGTAGTTTATAAAATCTTCACTAAAGTTCTTTCACACCGCTTGAAGGTAGCACTAGACATGGCTCAACCGAGAGAACAAGCTGGATTCAGGAGTGGCTACAGCACAATAGATCATATCCACGTACTGAGAGAACTAATTGAAAGAGCGAGGGAATATGAACTTCCATTGTGCATGGCTTTTATCGATTATGAAAAAGCCTTTGATTCGGTGAAACCGTCAGCAGTTACAATGGCTCTGAAAACCTGCGGTATTGAAGATGCATACATTAATATTATTAATAACATCTATGAAAATGCAAGTGCAAAGATTAGGCTGTTTGAAAATACAACACACGTAAAAATTGGAAAGGGAGTGAGACAAGGTGACACCATATCTCCGAAGCTCTTTAATGCCACATTGGAGGGTGTTTTTCAGTCGCTGAGCTGGGAAAACAAGGGGATAAAGATTAATGGAGATTATCTAACCCACCTTCGTTTTGCTGATGACGTAGTCATTTTTGCAACTACCCCATCAGAGCTGCAGAGTATGATCCAGGAACTTGCTGACAAGAGTAAAAAGAAGTGGGATTAAAAATGAACTTTCAGAAGACAAAAGTGATGTTCAATGCTTTTACAAGAAATGAAGATTTATCGATTGATGGAGAAAAGCTGGAGATAACAGACACATACGTTTATCTTGGACAACAGATATCAAGTGAGGGTCACATTGATGAAGAAATTAATCGGCGTACAAAACTTGCCTGGAGAGCTTTTGGAAGAAACAGCATAATTTTCAAGAGCAATATGCCATTATGTCTTAAAAGAAAAGTGTTTGATCAATGCATCCTTCCAGTGCTTACGTATGGTGCAGAGACGTGGACCTTAACTAAAAGAGACATACAAAGGCTGCAGACAACTCAAAGAAGCATGGAGAGGTGCATGCTTGGTGTAACCAGGAGAGATAAGAAGAGGAACTCGTGGATCCGAAAAATGACAAGAGTGGAAGACATCATGATCAGAGTTAAATCCCTGAAATGGCAATGGGCTGGACATACTGCCAGAAGGACAGATCATCGATGGACAGCCGAAATTTTAGATTGGATTCCAAGGGACAGGAAAAGACCCAGAAGAAGACCACATGGGAGATGGGTGGATGAAATTCGAAAGTATGCAGGGGTGACATGGAGGAGACTGGCACAAGACAGACCGTTGTGGAGGAAACTTGGGGAGACCTTCGTCCAGCAGTGGATTGATAATGGTTGACAATGATGATGATGATGATATACACTGAATCCTTGGCAGCTGTCAGAGCTGTTTTCGGCATGAGAATGACAAGTAATAACGATTTAAGCGATTTTCAACGCGGTGTCATTGTTGGCGCTCGTGAGATGTGCCTTGGTATTTTGGAGGTAGAAACGAATTTCAGATTTTCACGGACGACCATTGCAAGGGTGTACCATGACTACCAGAATTCCGACAAAACCTCCAACCTACGATACAAGTCTGGCCGTAAAAAGACATTGGGTGAACGTGACCATCGTCGGCTGTCAAGAATCGTTTCACGCTATAGGCGTGCAACACTCTCGCAGGTATAATCGGAATTCAATACTGGAGCCTCAAAAAGCATCAGCGTCCCGACTGTGCAACGTACCCTGCACGATATGGGCTTTGGGACCCGACGCCCAACTCGAGTCCTCTTGATGGGTGCACATCACAGAGCTATGCGCCTCGCTTGGTCATGGCAACATCGCCACTGGACACTTGATGACTGGAAACAAGTAGCCTGATTTGACGAGTCGCGTTTCCAACTGTATCGGGCAGATGGAAGGATTCGTGTGTGGCACACACCACATGAAGCCATGGATCCCGCCTGTCAACAAGGAACTGTACCGGCTGGTGGGGTGTCCGTAATGGTATGGGGTGTGTTTAGCTGAACTTCACTGGGACCCCTGGTACGTCTACAAAAGTATGTGACCGGCCGACGTTATGTGCGCATCCTTTCTGACGAGGTACACCCGTTCATGTCCTGCATTCATGTTGATGGGTTGGGCCTGTTCCAACAAGACAGTGCACCTCCACACAAGTGTCTGGGGGCCACATTATGGCTGGAGGAGCATTCACCCAAGTCCCCAGATCTGAACGTGATAGAACACATTTGGGATGCCATGCAACGCGCTATCGAACACAGGAATCCGAGGCCTCGGAATACACCCGAATTGTGGAACGCTCTGCACGAGGTATGCATTGCCTACAGCATATTTCCAGAAGTTAGTGGAGTTCATGTCCCGTCGTATTTCTGCAGTCCTGCGCTCCCGTGCGGGACCTATCAAGTATTAGACTGGTGTACCAGTTTTTCTGGCACATCAGTGTATATATACATAGGTTTAAAAAAATTGCTCTTTTGAACAAGTACAGCATATTTGATAATCAATTTAAGACCGTGTGCAATAAAATAAATCACGATCTTTATACAAGAACTAGAACAAAAGCTACAGAAAAATAAATAATCATAACGGAATTATTAAAGTTATAAAAATATATATAAAAATATTTTTTTCTTTATTTAACCGTAGTCGAAATAATGTATATTAAAAGAACATTATTTGTTTCTTTGGTGTCATTAATGAAGAACAAGGGCATTCTGGATAGGGAGGTGTTCCGACTAGACATACACTATATTGATAAAAGTCAGCGAACACCCCTTCAAAAGCAAATAAACGGATCCGCTGCGTTGTTAAGATGCGCGGTACAGTTACAAACGGTATCAAAACAAGCCTTCAGCTGACCGCGATCATATCGCACTGTGAGGTTGAATGAAAATGTCGCGGCGGGAGAGAACTGACTTTCAGAAAAGAAAGATTGTTAGGTGTTATATTAGTGGGTTGTCCATAAGAGAAACCGAGAGATGTTTAAACAAGCCCAAGTCAACTGTTTTGGATGTACTGAATAAGTGGAAGACACATGGCGTGCCTGAAGCAGCAGAACGTACCGGCAGAACAAAGAAAATCAGTGATTGAGGACGTCGAAGCTTCTGGAGAGTCGTTGCAGCTAATTGACGGTGCACTGCACATGACCTCAGTGTACAGTTGAGTATAAATGCTGGAATAACGGTATGTACACGTACCATTCGTAGAGAACTTCATTCCATGAGTTACCGTGGTCGTGCGGCTGCTCATAAGCCTTTCATCTCCACTCGGAATGCTACTCGTCTTTTAGCATGGTGTAAACAACATTTATCATGGACCGTAGATCAATGGAAACGATTGCTATGGACTGACGAATCCAGATACACGATTCATCAGTGTGATGGCCGTGTGTGGGTATGGCGGTAGCCGGAGGAACGCTATTTACCACAGTGTACTGTTCCTACGGCCAAGTTTGGAGCTGGCAGAGTCGTGTGGGGGTGTTTTCATGGTATGGTCCCTGCACATTGGTTATCGTGGACAAACCTTTTAACCAGCACATCTACCTCGATATTCTGGACAATTATGCCCTACCAACTCTGTGGCAATACTATGGAACCGAGCCTTGTTGGTACCAGCAGGATAATGCACCGAGCCATAAAGCAAGGAATGTTACTGCCTGGTTTGACGATAATTACGTATCGTGTGTGGACTCACCAGCACAGAGCCCTGATCTTAATCCCATAGGGCACCTATGGGATGAATTAGAGCGCCGCATAAGAAATTTCGAACCAAGACCTACTAAGCAACAGTTAGCGGCAGCATTATGTACTGAATGGAAGCGCATACCTATTGCTGAGTTCCAAAACCTTTCCAAAAGCATGTCTCGAAGGATCAGTGCATGCATTAAGGCCAAAGGTGTGCCGTCACCGTACTAATGTATGTCAATAAATGCTATGTTGTGCTTCTCTTTTAGGTGTCCGGTGACTTTTGTCAATGTAGTGTATCTTTCCCCGTGTGTGCGCTGTCTACATTTGCACGTGTGGGTGAGTGCGTGTGGGTGGGTGTGTGAGAGAGAACTACGTGAGTGAGAGAGAGAGTGTATGCTTACCAGGTTGAAGAAAACACATTAGAAATACATGAAACTTCAACAGATACTATCGTATTGATATCTTTAAAATTCTGTTAGTTTTAAAGAATGTTTATAAGTAAATTGCGCAAAGTGTGTGTCTGTGCCTTCCCGGGGGCTAAGTGGTACAAGGCTCAAGCTTCCAATCATTCGTCCGAAATGGATCCGGGCCCGAATCCAGGAAGAAGCATGGATGATGTGCCTGCCCACCGACATTATATCCTCCCCGAAACCGCCTGCCCAAAATTAGGAACGGACAACTGCTTATAGCCCATCGGTTTGCTACGGTGGTCGTTAAGTCATTGAACAACAACAGAAAGAAAGAAAAAAACAACAACAGTGAGTCTTTCAGTGCTCAACATTTTACTGTAGTGAATATCGTACATACCCCATTCTGAATCAACCCAGTATGATATATGGAATACACACATTGAAAAGTCTCTCACTAAGGAAGAAAAGAACCATTAGAAAATGAAAAATAATCTGCATGGGAGAAACGAAATGTATGCCACCTTGTACCAGCAGAACATATAAAATAACGAATCGACAGCGGAAAAGTTTTTGCAGTGATTAAGAAAACAACTGTGCAATGCCGCACTGTTTGAAAAGAGGAATGTTTGCCATTTTTCTGTTTGAGAATATCAGACAGTATTATAGCATGAAAGAACGAAAACTTTGTGAATCGTCGATCCGACACAACGGTACTCGAGAAAATAAAATGTCATGCGGCTTTGTTTTGCTTCACCTCTTTATTCACTATTTCATTGCTCTTCCTGCACACATCTTTTTCAGAAAATACCACTTAATACGATCCTGCATTATTCTTTTAAATTCATATCCATTGTTTGGAAATTTCTTCCGTGTTTCATTGCAACTACCACACATTTTCTACTGATTTTGGCGCACATAATTGTTTTTTATTTTGGGTTGCATAAAAAAGTATTGAAATAAATGAAAACTCCACTATGTGATTCTTTTTCTTTGAAATTAAACTCATTGAAAGTAAATATGTGTACATAAGCGACAAGAAATTTTCTCGTGTTAGAAATTTCATTTTTCAAACGGGACGACTATCAATTACTCGTTGCACAAGTTTTTGTTTCAGTGACCTTGAGCGATAAAAATTTGTTTCCTGCATTGACTTCTTAATTGAGATTTTTTTTTTATAACCAGCAATCGCCTGGGGATGAAATTTTGCGCAACTGTGTACAACACTTTCGAACTTTTAAAAGACTATGATAGGTAGGTATTGCTCGCTTGGAGTACCGTTTCGATGTATTTTTCGCCACCCGGTATGTACAGTATATGCTCCTGCCAGTTCTCGCGTGAATTTTAAAAGCACGGTATCATCTCTATCTGCTTATGTGAAGCATAAGTTCTTTTCAACAATGAATTTGAACGCGCAGGTAGACAACTGCTGGCTGGTGTGTGCAGGAGGCATCAACCCCACAGCTCCACCCCTAAAAATGAAAAAAAAAAAAAATGGTGGGGTGGGGGGAAGGGAGTTTGTTGGCGGTGTAGTTCCACACAACAGATAGGAGGGAAGCCGTTGTGAATGAACGGGAAGCAGAGACAGGATTTCGTTGGTGAAAAGGTTCGCTTCGTACCTGCCTCGCACAAGGGTCTTATTCAGCAACCGCATTGTCCCCCAAACGCGACTTGGCATTGTGCGGCGGTAGCCGACCGTATAGGGTAGGGCCGCCGGACGTCCACAGGAAATTCCTCCTCCTCCCCTCAACGCTCCGACCGTCACTTCCTCTCCGACGTCCTTTGTTTCCATGGCAACTGGTGCGAATAACTTCGACGTAGTTATCTTGACCAAAAACGAGGAACAAGTAGCATGTTGGTGCATTGGCTAGTTTTCAAGTTTTTTGTTGTCCTTTTTTCTCGCTTTAAATGATGGTGGTTATTTATAACAGTTGATTACACCATTTGTGTATGGATTTCATCCATACAGGACAATTTCGTCATTATTTGAGGTAAAAGATGACGCAATATTCAACGACGCACTCAAAATTGGAGCGAAAATGCGTAGTGAATATTCAGATCTTATGTATATCACCAAAATAATGCAAGAAAGCAGATACGCTTGTGACAACACCAGAAGAATGCTTTAAATGTCGCGAAAACACAGTGTCTAAATTTCCTTTTCAGTGCAGAAACGTAAAAAAAAAAAAGAAGAAAATAAACGAACCTGCCGTAAAAGAATTTTTCTGTATCTTAATAATACGTCCAATGAACTATCTTTAGGAAGATTTTTAAGACTTGACCCCACACCTAGAACTAGGGGGATCAAACCAGAAATATAAGGGTTAAAGTACGTTCAGAAATATAAGGGTGAAAATATAGCTATACATAAAAATGTCCAATACAAAAATATAAGGTTTAAAGTATGGTTATAGTAAGTTGAGAAATATAAGGGTAATATTTAAGTTCATAAATATAATGATTAAGGAATGGTTATATATAAAAATCCAGTAACAATTATTTAGTTTTCAAAATTCCTCAATTTTTTTTTTTTTTTTTTTTTTTTGAGACAAACTTGGAAAATAACTTATAAGGTATTATTTTATAATAAAATAAGTTTTAATTGGGTAATTTTTTTTAACTGTGAATGTGATTTATGTTGTAAAGATTAACGAACAAACGTTTGTACCTTAAACATTAATGCCAAAAAAATGGAGCAAAGCACAATATTTCAATATTAATAATTTAACAGTCGGAAATAAAATAAGAATTACACTAACTGAATTTAATATTTTTAAGCGATGTAATCATAAAATTTATTTATACCAGTGGCGTATCTTGGGTCCGCGACCTGGGCTATGCACCTCCCCCCGCCCCCCAGTACTGTTTTTTTTTTAATTACGAAGTTTAGTTTTTAACTGTTAAGTAATAGAAGTTACTTTTTTTCTAAATTTTAGGTACTGCCATTGCTAACATGATACCAAATAACCATGAGGATTAGGATTTGAACACTTATTTGTACGTGAACTCCATTCTTCTTTCCTTTTGTGTGAACTTGAGTGTTACGTTTTCATAAAATATTTCTTTCGAGTACTTTTTCATATTAAAAAAGAAAGTTTTTCTCTACTGACAAAACAGGCAAGTTTTTCGAATGCGCATGTCCTTGTGTGTCTCTAAGATATATCTTGATCCTTTTTAATGAGGAAAAACTTCTTTCGGAAGTTGCAGTTGTTGATGGAAAGCTTAATATGAGGTCTGCTAATTTATATATCTCACTAAACACTATTGCCAATTTATTCAACTTTATGTAACACGTAATGTCTCTTACTGATTTGCTTTTGTATTCATCAAGGGAATAAACACCTTCGGTTCATTTTTTAGTCGAGCTGTATCAAAATTTGAAGCACAGAGTTCTTTAAGTTCTGACAGTAGATGTTCAGGAAAGCTTTCACAAAATATCTCAAAACAGTTCGAAACCAACAAAGCCACGAATTTAAGATATAATATCTCTGATTTTAATTCATTGAAAGTTCACAAAAACTGAAGAAACTCTCGCGAAACACTTATGGGCGGGAGTATGCGAGTGACTGAGATTGTCTGTTTTCTTTTTTCTCAGCCAACCGTTGCCGAAAGCAATGGCCCATTCCCCTCTACCAGCTGATTCATGTTGCCATGGCAACGCTAGCAGGCCATGGTACGGAAGGTTTTTGCATCAGAACTGGGAAGACTCTGAAATAGCTGCTTGCGTTATGCCGTTGGTTTTCGCTCGCCAAAAAAGAAGAGAAACCACACGCGTTTTTCTTTTTTTCGCTGCGAAAGCATCGACATACCTTAATACCGTTGATAATTGACTTTTATTTGTGTACATTTAATTCAGTTTTATTTGTGCATTCTCTGGGCTTCGCAGCTAGCTTAGCTAGGCCTCGAATATACGCCACCGATTTATACATGTATTTTTTACCATAACAGCAAAAACTTCAGAGGTGCAGCCAACTCTTAGATATTCATAAGTGCAATCATTGTACTCTTTCGAAATTCATAAAGGGGTCCATTATTTACTTGACCTATCAAGTTAAAACACAATGTTTATTAGAAAACAGTAAAATTACCAAAGACGTTTGTAATTTATGAAGTACTTTCAAGTGTTTCAATTTTAGAACCACCTCAAATTTTGAGAAGACTAAATTAAGCACACTTTTATAATACAACACCACAGCACAGATCATGTTTATGAGAAAACCTGCGGGATATAAAGGATTTGATAAACGAAGAAATGAAGATATCTTAAAAGAAATAAATCAAACCGAAAAATAGAAATCGTACACAAATGCAGGGAAAATTGAATATATCAACTTCAAAGAACACCAAAAGAAAGAATACCTAAAAAAGTAATGGATTTCGGACCTAAAGGAAACCAACATAAAGATAGATCAATTAAAACATGGACTAAAACTGAAATAACACATTTGGCCGAAGTTCGTGAAAGGAAGATCAAATTATTAGACAGGGAAATATTTTATGACAGGGAATTGAAGATCATTCTACGAGACAGGGAAACTGCTGAAAATGTCATTTTAAATTCCCGTACTCTCAATACTATATTAATTTAGTGATGTTAAATTTCAGTATTTTATGTGTATTTTATCTCATTCCATACTTTCTACATGGCACACTCCCTAAGTGTAGTCGAATTGCGATCTACAGTTTCTCAGATCTAAAGATTTCCCGGATTTAACACTGAATTTTGAAATCTCACAATTTTTTCCTATATACATGAAGTTGGAAAAAAAAACAAAAACAAATGTACCTTTTGATGTTAATGTTTTCCCGCATCTAACGTTCCAATTTGTCACCTCCAGAGCTTCTCTTTTCCTCCCGAATTCAGCGTTTTTTCCCTTTGCAGTTTGGACTAGAATGGCGTAAACCATCACGGCCACTCCTCTTGCCAGCAGAGAGATATGAGGAACAACACCTTGTAAAACGACGGCAATAAAATGGGTTGTTTATCAACATTTTGAGCATCACAGCCTTCATTTCCTACGCTCACACACACACACACACACAAATGAGCAACACAAAAAAGGTCACAGGGATTCTCCAGAGGAATAATAACAAAATGTCGCGTGATTAGAAGCCTGTTTCATAGAGCTTGTAACACGAGGCTTTGTTTAGTCAAGTCTTAAATTATTCACGGCATATTTTGATTGGATTGATAGATCTGAAAGCCGACATGAACTTCTGTACAAGGCATTATCTGGTAAATCAGCACCGTATTATGATCACGTGACAGTAGCAAAGTAGGAAAAGGATGATTTCCTAAAAACTATTGACAACCATTACAGACCTTTTCAAGCATTACTGCAAAACGCTCATCTTAGCAAGGTGGTTGTAGCATGCATAGGTACATATGCTTACATATTGTGTATTTTTCATGTACTACGTATATACAAAGGGTGAGTCGAAAGTTTTGCAATATTTGCATAAACGCATGTGCTGCGGCGGGTATGTCACGTGTTTAAACTATAATAGTTCAAGACGCGCACTGCGGTCGAAAGGGATATAAAGTGGTAGTCGTGTCCGTGAACAGCATTGCATGTCGTCGTTCTGTTTCTGGTTGGGACGCCTAAAAGATGAATATCCACAACCGGCTATTTAGGGAACTTTTGCTTTACGAGTATGAACTCGGCCATAACGCTGCTCAAGCAACACGAAACGTTTATCATGCGAAAGGGGAAGGTTCCGTGGACCACAGCACCGCAACCAGATGGTTTAAAAAATTTCCCTCGTGTGACAGAAACCTCGACGATCATCAGGTAGGCTGCGAACCGTCGATTAGGAGTCCGTGCGCCAGGCCGTAGAGGCAAATCCGACAATCAGCACTCGGATATTATCAGGCGAGCTGGGCATATCACAGGACACCGTGGTTCGTCACCTTCAGGACCTCGCAGGGGTCTACAGGAGCTGCAGCATTACCCCTCACGAACTGACGTCAGCTGAAGCAAACCGCCGAGTGTAAATGTGCACGAAACTCATAGGAAACCCTCGCGATGTACGTTTCATCAAGAGAATTGGTACATGTGATGAATAGTGGGTGTATTTTCGTAATCCTAACGCACAACGGCAGTTCTTGAGCCCGGGCCAGATTCCAGAACCAGTTGCCAAACGTGAGCACTTCGAACACAAGGTGATGCTCTGTGTCTGGTGAAATGTTGAGGGGATAATCCATTACAAATTTGTTCCAAACGGTCGGACCATCAACGCCAACGTCTACCCTGAATAGCTGGAGCGGATGTATGCCGTTTTGGAGGAGAAGTACCCTACTATGGTGAACATAAAGTGAGCTCTCGTACAGCAGTACAACGATCGGTATCATACTGCTCGAACGACCCGTGCAAAACTCCAGGAACTTGACAGTATAGAACCTAGCTTATATTCCATACCTTGCCCCGTTGGATTATTACTTGTTCCGGTCCATGGCCCACTTCCTTCGCAGGCGGCACTTCAACAACCAGGAGGTGGTGGCAGCTGGAGTGAAGAAGATCTTCGCCTCGAAGAACAAGAACTGGTACCGCCGCGGAATCGAAGAACTGGCAGGCAGATGGCTAAAGACGGTACAACACGATGGCCTATACTTTGAATGTTATCAGCTTTCGTCGTAACGGTGCGTATGAAGACATAAAGTGATCCAAATATTGCAAAACGTTCGACTCACCTCTGTATTTTCCTTCGGATACCTTGAACACTATATAATTTGACTCGCTGTTTTTATTGGTGTTCGTGTGATAACGTACGACGAAAAATACTATATAATTCTGTTCGTGTGATAACGTACGACGAAAAACACTATATAATTTGACTCTCTGTTTTTACTGGTGTTCGTGTGATAACGTACGACGAAAAATAATCCGATTGTTTCTGTCACATGATATTTAATTGCAATTTTAAATCCCAAAAATTGTAGTTCCGCATTTGAATTTTCCGATTTAGCTTTCGTTTTTTGTGTTCCCCCGAAAGAAGTTAGATCACACTTCGACTCTGTAATAATCACCTGGAACTTTTGCAATATATCAATGGTTGCTCCACTTACAGGTTTCCCGTTCCACAGATGTAATATGAAGGGGAATCCTAATGAAATGACCAGACAGTGTACTTTTCCTCCAAGTTCATGAAGTGCAACACGAAACTGTATTGTTTTGTCTTAAGATTTCGCTTTTATCTCTTCCTTTTTTTCATACCATTCAGTAGAAACTATCAAACACTCGAGGGGAAAAGCAAAGTAAGCCGTCCAGGTGGCCAAGTGGTCAGAAAAAATATCAGGTTGCTGCGTTAACTGGGCCGGGGCCTAAAATCCGAGCTTGGCGCAGGTGACACGTTTGTCTTACTGCGCTGACACCTTGCCTTTCCTTTGACCAACTGAGCGAAATTTGGGACGAGCGACTGTTATATGCCTTAGAGTTACTGAGGGTGGTCGTTAAATGAAAGAAAAAAAAAACAAACAATAAAAGCGCTGTAAATTTCAGTTAAATAAGAAATCAAGTTTCATATGAAAACAAAAATAATATTACACTTTCCTTTAGGTTTCCTATTTAGTGTTCAGGGGATTTTATTTTATTGGGGGTTTATGACAACCGTGAGCAACTCAATGAGCTGTAAGCAGTCGCCCGTCCCTAATTTACAGCCACTGGTTCCAAGAAAGGGAGAGAGTCAGTGACATACAACAAACACAACATCCATGCCTCACCGGGATTCGAATCCGGACCTCATCTCGGACGAACGGAGGTAAAATGTTGTGTAGCTATTGGGTTGTCGGAAAAGTCATGACATATTTTGGCACCCGATGGGGGTAGGGAGGTTTTGGAAGTACTAGAGGCATGCGCAGCTCTGTTATCGCTATGGCATTCATCAGGTGCTAGTTCTAGCTGCAGTCAAAATAGGAATAGTGAGCGATTTGGTTGATTTGCGGAGATTTGACATCAAGTTGAAGATGGAAGACCAAACTGCGCATTTTCGCCATATTTTACTTTTTACTTCCGTAAAGGGAAGAACGCGCGTCAAGCTTGTGAAAAGTTGCGTAAAGTGTACGGCGATAATGCTCTACAAGAACGTCAGTGCCAGCGGTAGTTCGCAAAATTCCGTGCTGGTGATTTTGACCTCAATGATGTTCCTCAGTCCGGGAGGTCCACCGAGGCTGATGACGATCAAATCAAGGCATTTATCGAGTCAAACCCACGTTACACGACACGAGAGATTGCAGACACATTGCACATCCATCATTCAAGCGTTCACGACCACCTGAAGAGGCTGGGATACGTAAGCAAGCTCGATGTGTGGGTTCCTCATAAACTCAAAGAAGCTCAATTGACGGCGCGTATAAACATCTGCGATATGCTCATTAAACGTGAGTAAAACGATCCTTTTTTGAAGCGACTGATAACTGGTTACGAAAAGTGGATTGTGTACAACAATGTGCTGCGCAAACGGTCTTGGTCCAGACGTGCTGCTTCGCCTCAAACGACATCCAAAGCAGACATTCATCAGCGGAAGGTTCTGGTCTCGGTGTATTGGGATTGTAAAGGTGTCGTGTTTTTCGAGCTCCTACCACGGAACCAAACAATCAATTCGAATGTGTACTGTCGGCAATTGGACAGTTTGAACGAATCCATCATCCAAAAACCTCCAGAGCTCGTTCATCGTAAAGGTATTGTGTTCCATCACGACAACGCGAGACCACACACAAGTTTGACCACCCGCCAAATATTATTGGAGCTTGGGTGTGATGTATTGCCACACCCAACATACTCGCCTAACCTTGCGCCGTCAGACTTCTACTTGTTTTGCTCTCTTCAACACTCCTTGCGTGGTATAACGTTCAATTCAGACGAGGCTGTAAATCAGCACCTTGTATAGTTTTTCGCCACGAAAGACAGATCTTTCTATGAACGAGGCATTCTGCAGCTCACTGAAAGATGGCAAAAGGTTATCGAACAAAACGGGCATAATATCATTGATTGGTCTTTGCTCTTTCTATCAATAAAAGACCTTTGCAAAACATGGCTAACATTCGTCATGACTTTTCCGACAACCCAATAGAATACATAACGCAAAAAAATCCTCTGATATTCATTTGCGCGATAAAAAAATTCTTCGTCTTCTCATAATAATACAGTGTTTATTAATCTCTGTTTATCTTACAAATTTGTGCTATGCGATGTTTCAACACGGAATTCTTTTTTCTCTATATTAAAGCGATATTCGCTTTTAAGAACTTGTTTCTATCATTACAACAGGCGTGCATTTTTAAGTTTTGGTTTCATTTACACCAATGTTAATTGTATAACGTAAAAGTCGTTTGCCGGTGGCGAAAATCGAACCTTGCATCCTCTGTTCTGGAGCCGAATGCTTTCCCAATTAAGCTTCACCGACGAAGTTTATCACTATACAACTTTGCCGTCTTAACACGTGATTCACTTCCGAGGTAAGTACGCCGCAATTCCATGTTTCTCTTTCACTGTTTATTTTAGAAGTAACTTTTCACAACTTAAACTGATGACTGACTGTCCAGTCTAGGTATCCCAGAATAGCCTTTTTCAAATAAACACTATTTACATCAGAAGTTACTACTCTAAAAAAATTACTTATTTACAAATATCTAAAAAAATTACTTATTTGCAAATGTGTTAGCAGTTAAAGTTTTTGAACGGTCTGCCAGTTCGAGACATTTATCACATGCAGAATATTTTGTACCGTGTTTTAATTTGATTCGTTCGGCTTATCGAACATCTGAAAAATACGGAAGAAATGAAAATGAACAAAGGACTTTTTATTTTCTCACTCAGCACAGTTTATAACTGTTGTTTCACGATAAATTTTGTGAAAGGATAAACTGAACATCAGCACCCTAATAAAAAATGTTGCAAAACAAAACCAGTAGAATGTAAAACATACCGAAGTAGATCGAAAACATTTTTGGCAATCTTTTTATTTGACATGTGTTTTTATAAAGGTCGAAATACGCAAGTAAGTGAAGAATATTTTGATGGTTTATATAATTTTTTTCACAAATAGCAAAGCTGATATTTTCATTACAGCTTTGAATACTCGGAATATATCACGTGTCTATCTGCGCTACAGGAACAAAGAGAACTTGTCAGCTAGTAGACCGTTCGTACAGGGAAACCTTGTGTTAATTAGTACATCGTTCGTACAAGGATCTCCCACAGGATCCTTGGAGAGATCAAAGTTATATAAGAGTTTTATTTCTTCAAGGAAGCACATAAATTTCTTCCCCGGGAAGAAAGATTTATTATAAATTTCTCCATTCTGGGGAGAAATTGTGTCAACACGTGATCTGCAGATGTACAGTTGGTGTGATGTTATAGGAAATCATTCAGAACTTCAATGTTGCTTTCTGTTTAGATTATTGTCTGAAGCGCAATCAATGAGATTATATTCTAGCAAGGGATTGTATTGATGTTTTGAAGTAAAAGCGATTACCGAATAAATTGGTAGACTATTGTTAGTGACTTGAGCATTCGCCGTACTTTCCGTTTGGTTAGCGGCTTATGAAGTGGGATTTATGTGCAACACATTTATTCCAGAACATCAGCTAATTAATTAGCTAAATTGGTTAATCCTTTAAAATAGTGCTGCTAAAAGGATACAGAAGTTCTATACCTTTTAAGGAGCAAAGTATTTGATAAATTGCAGTTATGGACGTATTCAAACGTTGCTCACTATTTCAAAAACCGAATCTGAGTTCTCCCAGTGAAAACGGTTTGTAATTGCAGTTCAAGCATTCTTTGAATTGCAGAATTTGAAAGAATTTTGCATCATATATTAGGTTTTACAGATTCACTCTAGAAAAATGTGTTATTATCCTCCATGTTTTATGTTTAACGCTTGGTTTACATGTTTACCTGGTGAAACTTCAAATTTTTTAAAATGTGATATAAGAAATGGCCATCGAACAGTCATTGCTTCTCTTAGGGGGGATTAACAGAATAGAATATAAACGCATACGAAGGCGTTCAAAACTTACTACGCCAACGCGATATCGTCTTTAAAAATATGATAGTGTTTCGAAAAGAGCTTCAGCGACATTCAGAAGACATGATTTCATGATTTCCGTCAGACATACTCGTACATTAGCAAAAGGCATACTCGTACATTACAAGAAGACCAAATTCCACTGCAATACATTCCGATGTCGCAGCAGTTTCTTACACAGTGTGTTCTGCAGGTTCCGACTGCTATTAATTAAAATTTCATCATGACGTGACATCAGATTTTTGCTGAAATCATTTCGAATGGCAGGGAGACAAGAATAGGGAAGCCAACGTTTCTGTATTGTTGTAGGTATCATCTTCGCAGTGCGTCAACTGCTATTTTAAGCATGAGACATCACAATAAACTGAATGATGATTAACATGTCAACATAAATATGGGAAACAATAATTTACAACACTGTTTCTTAATTTAACTGTTAACTCGGTTTCGTATTTGATACAGTAATAAAAATTCGAATTTTTTGTATATAGTATGCGTGTATGTGCTAGTTTTTTTATCATCCTGTTTCACTTTTGTAAGAAGGCTAAAAACTCGAACTGTAAATTTTGACTCAAGTGTGGAAACAAATTTTTTTATTTTGTAGAGTAAGAGGACTAATATTTTAAACTTCTATGTATTGCATGCCCGTATCTTTGTCTCATTCCCTTTTTCTGTTTCTGTTTTTCTCTATCTCTACTCCACTCTACTTTTATATGCATATGTCTCTCTCTTTCAATCTTTTTATTATCTTTCTTTTCCTCTGTCTCTTTCTCAATTCCTTCTTCCCTCGCCCATTATTTTCCTGTGTTTCATCTTTTGTTCTCTTTATCTGTTTCTGTTTCTCTCTCTCTCTCTCTCTCTCTCTGTCTCTCTCTCTCTCTCCATAATTCTTTTCTCTCAACATAAAGATCGCATATTACTCTGTCCTCTATCTCTCTTTCTTGCTGATTTCATGAGCATCTCTCTTTCTCGGCCCGCTTTCTACATCAATACGAAAGTAAATACAAAGGGAAGATGTGTCATATTCCGGCGTGGATATATCAAAATACGGCAGATAGGAATTAACATCAGCTGGTTATTACTCACTTAAATTACCACACAACTGAAATTTGCTCCCATAAAGACTGATTGAAATTATGTACAACGGATTTCAATCCCATCTACGTACGAAACACTGTTTTCTTACTATTTAGTAAACACACTGGACAAAACATTAGTCACCCCTGTCAGAACTTACGTACTAACCGGTGATGGAGCATCTTGCCTTGATAATAGCATGAATCCGGTGTGGTAGAGACTTCACGAGGTTGTGGATGTATTAAACATCGATTCGCAGCTACTCGTGGATCAATTGGTCTCAAAGTTCCGCCAGAGTCGTGGGAGTTTATTCCGGCGTTTCACCTTCTGTTCCAAATGATCCCATAGATTTTCAATAGGATATAAAGCTGAGAATTAGGCAAGCCAGTCGAGGTGATACAATGTTGCTGATTGTTAGTCGTGCCACTCAGGCACAGTTTTAGCCCTGTACACACGGCAATTGTCGTCTTGGAAGACAGGAGTGGCAATGTGATGCTACTCCTGGAGATGTAAGGCAAAGGGCAACACTTCGTCATTCAGAATGCGGAGGTACGCATGCTGGTTCAAATTCATCGTCACTGCAACGAGAGGGCCCATTTCGTGGCACGAAAGACATCCCCAAAACATCACAGCACCTCCTCCAGCTTGAACAACACCTTCGACACAAGCAGGATTAAAGGCTTCATTGAGCCAGCGATGCACCCGTCGCCTCCCATCATTGGAGTGCAAACAAAAACGAAACTCATCAAACCAAATGACTAGTTTTCAATCTTTCACAGTAAAGTTCTGGTGCCTCTAAGCCCGTTGATGACGTGCGACTTTGTGACTTGCTGTTAAAAGAGGCCTCTTCCGTGGTACTCTGCTCTAGATGTCCATCGCATGCAGTTCTCAAAGCAATGTACTTTCGGAAATTGGTTGGAGTGAACTTTCATTGATTGTTTGGAGCAATTGTTGCCTGGTTTGAAACCCATTTGCAGTTATTAGGCGTGAAAAATGGTGGCGGTTCCTGTTTGTGAGAATCTTCTGCAGGCCACAGTTACGTTGCCAATTTTCAGTTGAGTGCAAACTAAACCACTGCTTGTAGACCCGCTGGATAGTGCGAATTGGCACACCAACAAATTAGGCGACGTCATTCACTTTGTGTCCGTGGGCACAGCCAAAAACGATGGCTCCTTTTTGCCACTCAGTAACTTAGGGAAAAACATAACGAAACACGAAGAACACAGAGATATGAAAAGTTCGATGTCATGCCGAATTCACGAATGGCGCAGTGCTTTGAGCGACTCATAAAGGCTATGTCTGTTAGTCGACTGGAAATGGTCTAACTAGTTCATGAAAAAGTGCTAAAGTTGCCATAAAAGACATAACAAGAGGCCAGTTAGAACAACAGTTAGCAATAATGCTACGTAAACAGTTTTCTTGAGGGGTACACATTACAGTATACGAAACGGAACGTCCATGTTATGGTGTGCTTCTTCAAAACCAGACGCGTCATGCAAGGCATTTCTTTTTAACAAATTATTTCAGCGTTTTCGCGAGCAATTTTTAAGACGGATTTCTGAGAGTAATATACACACGTCTGAATATCCACAAGAAATGTTACATAATTTCATTTTAAATGTGGAATGGTAAAACATGTCTACAACTTTTTCTTTGCCCTCGCTGTCTGCCTGTTTTCTGTTTACGCGAAATCTGTCCTTCCAACAGCCGACTGACTACCTACAGTATTTACTCTGCATTTCAGATTTTCTTTGAGCAGAGCTTTACCATAACATTTAATAAATGTAAATTTATATCTCTTCACGGTTTTAAAATAAAGTTTTAGATCGGATGAAGGCTGGCTTAAGCAAAATTTTGCGCATTTACATAGCGTAGAATTCTCCGTCTACAGTGTAAAAGTAAGTGCGGTGAATTGACGATAAATTCCTGAAAATAATGTGCAGCAAAGTTGCACGTTCTTTTAACGAAATTTCCGTTTTGAAAAGTTCTCATTTCTTCTAACTTTCATAGATTTTCCGTAGACAGTAATTCCATTTATTTAAAAAAAGTCCGTTTCGGGTTTTCCAGTATTTACACAGACATTTCGTAAACTTTTCGGTTTTGACTTTTTCAGTTCCTTTCCGTTTGCCCCTAGTGCAGATCGAACCAGCCTCGTTTGACTTGAGTAACTGCAACCACCCAGTCACGTATAAGGTAAAGCTCTAATAACCCAAAGATGAAATCTTTTTTTTTTTTTTTTGCTATCAATGCGGGTAAATTAGTAATTTTATTTTCTGTTGGAGCTCATTATTGTTTTTGAACAGGTTAGTAAAAATGTTACTTTTTCTGTAGGAGGACATCAGTTACGTATTTCTTTCACCGTGATTTTTCGAAACAACAGATTGCTTTGAAACTTGATATCTTTTGAAACTGACAATGACTTTCTTTAAGGAAAAGTGAATGTACAACTTTGTAGGATTATTTCGCAAAACTCCTAAATATAAAATTCACTTTTGATAGGCGTAGCTTTGGTCTTAAGGAGTCTACTGGCTGGTACATAGACATCATATTTGCAATCACATGTACAATAATTTAAGTAAAGATTTTCACATGTATAATTATTAAAGAAAGAATTATCACATGAATAATGTTTTTTAAGAAAGGATTAAACATAAATGGAAGGTACCTAAATCACTTAAGATTTACTTATGACATATTTATCATTACAACTAGTAATAGTGACAATGCAAAATATGGTAGAGGATTAATGGAATGAAAGTCTTAAAAAAGGTCAGATAATAAACACAGCAACAACTAAATATATGAAAAATACAGAAAATATTTTGATAGAAGGTAAAGAAATCGAAAAAGTAGATGAATACATTTATTTAGGTTAAGTTATCAGTTTTAAAGAAAGACAAGAAAGAGAAATCACTAGAAGAATTATCCAAGGTAAAAGAGCCTTTTGGAGACTTATAGATTATATAACCGGCGATCTTCCATCGTGTTTAAAAAGTAAAATCTTCAGTTCATTTATTAACCCCGTATTTACTTATGGAAGTGAAATGTGGAGTATCACAGAACGACAATGTGAAAAAATAAGAGTATCGGTAAGAAAGTTAGAAAGAAGAATGTTGAGAATAACAAGAAGAGACAGAGTTAGAAGTGTACTTATAAGAGAAAAAACAGGGAAAATACACCGAAGAGCAATTGAATTAGAGACAGCTGGCGTTATGCAAATAGGGCGCTGTGGGTGGCCCAGTAAACGGAAACGGCATGACGTATGCATCAATCCGACAATATAAGCAGTGATGCAACGGGAATCAGTAAGAGTCGGACGCAGTATGGGTAAGACGAAGGATCTAAGCGCATTTGATCGGGGGCAAGTTGTCGGGGCCCGACGAATGGGTCACTCCATCTAGAAAGTCGTGCAGGCACTGGGATTTTCACGAGCCACTGTGTCACGGATGCACCGTGAGTGCATCAAATCCGGTAAAACCATCCCTGCAATGGCCAACTGCCGTGAACAACAGCGTGTGGATGAGCGGGGTCATCGTCGGCTAGCTCGCATTGTAACAGCGGATAGACGGGCCACAGTGCAAGAAATCACTCCGAAATTTAACGCTCGTGCACAAAAACGTATAAGGAGCCACACCATCCAGAACCATCTCCTCGCTATGGGGTACACAAGCCATCGTCCCACGAGGGTACCGCTGCTGACCGCACATCACAGGGTGCAAAGATTAGCATGGGCGCGGGAACATCGCCACTGGACCCTAGACATGTGAGAAAATGTTGCCTGGATTGATGAGTCGAGACTCACGTCGGTACATGCGGATGGCAGGATACAATTACGGCGCAAACCACATGAAGCGATGGATCCTTCTTGCCAGCAGGGTACTCTTCAAGCTGGTGGAAGTGGCATTCTCGTCTGGGGACTGTTTACGTGGACTGAAATGGGACCCCTGGTACGTGTGACATCGTCCCTCATAGGTCAACGTTACCGGGATATCCTGGACGATCATTTGCTTCCGTTTGTGCGTCTTCAACATCCCACTGGGGGCCTTATCCTGCAACAAGACAATGCAGCTCTCGTATTGTATCCGAATGGTTGGATGAACACTCCATCGACGTGACCTCGCTTCCTTGGCCAGCTAGGTCACCTGACCTCAATTCCATCGAGAAAACCTGGGATGCCATCAAGAGAGATGTTCAAGGCTCTGAACCACCTCCATCAAATCTTTGTGAACTGTGGGAGCTTGTTCAGGGGTCGTGGATCCGTATGGCTTCCCAACGCTTCCGGTGTCTTGTCGAGTCCATGCCGAGACGAATCGCTGCCGTCATCAGGACAAAAGGTGGTGCTACACGTTATTAGACAAGTATCTCTAATTCAATTGCTCTTCAGTGTAGATATTATAAAAATATTAAAAGAATTCAAGTGGAGATGGGATGAACATGTTGGAAGACTGAAAGATGGACATGATTAATAACAGAATGGCAACCAAGAGGTGGAAACAGACGAAGGTGGAAACAGACGAGGTGGAAACAGAATGGCAACCAGAGAACAAGATGGAGACATGACCTTCAGAAATTTAGAGGTACTAAGTGGTGGACTGAGGCTAAAAATCGAGGAAGTTGGAAAAGACTTGGTAAGGCCTATACCCTGCAGTGGGTTCCAACAGGATAATAAGAAGAGTATAATAAGTTAATTATCTGATTTCTTAAGGTGACACTATATACAATAGCTGGTGCACACAATGTGGGAGAGGGGAAGGAATATTCGGTTCCGCATTAGCCAAAATTTCATCTGATAAGCTATCTACAATATCCGATCTCACCACGAAACTTCAAAATCATAAATTTAATAGTTATTCAAACCTCAGGTACTCCCACGAATCGCTCCTATTACCGGAAATTTTCCGTCATATGGATACGGAAAAGTGAGAACAAAATTATTCCGTTAATATACAAAAGAAATTGCGGAAAAGTTTCTGAACATAAAGAGTTTTCCGCTAAAATCTCATATAATCAGCAATTTCTCGTTAATATACGAAAGGAATTGCGGAAAGATTTCTGAAGATTCAGGATTTTCTTAGCGTACGAAATATCCTTGAAATTCATGTTTTTTTTCCCGTCATTTCATGGATGAGATCATGTCAGAAATGTACTTCGTCAATTTACGAAAGAAAATTATTGAAAATATCTCAGAAATTAAGAATTTTTTTACAGTGTAGGAAGCAGTAACATACAATATATTTGAACAAAAAATACCATATCGTCTGTCTATAACTTTGAATAACGTAAAACATTCCAAATTTGTCTTTTACTGTATCAGTCGTGCCCTCGATATTTCAATAAAGTTTTTCATATTAACTGACTTCATCAGCTACAATATTTCGCACCACTTTTTTGGTACTTAATCTTATGTTAATGTACAGTATTTTTCTGAACTGTACATATATGTGTTACCATATTTTTTACTACTATCTTACGCGCAACTCATTACTTTTTTAATTTAGTCAATTTAAGACTCTTCGTTTGGCCTGGAAAAGTTTTTCTGATAAAGAAATAATGTTTTTTAATTAGTATACATTAAAAATTTTCGAATCAACATCGTGATATTTCTATCAATTGGAAAAAAGTAATGCATGGCTCTTTATGTGATACCTCTTTCAAAGTTACTTTGCTTTTTTTTTAATTTTCGAAATGAATTATTCTATTTTCTGTGGAATTTATGAATAATTTGCAAGTGATAACAGAAAAAAATATTTACAAGATAATCTCATTTAGTCTAAGAGCAATGATTTGCACTTCTAACAGCGATACAGCCTTTGTGTTGTTTTTTCTCTTGCTTTATATTTTATTCACTTTTTTTCTACCGTTCCCATAACAGAACACTTAGATCCACATCGCTGCGTTATCTGCTTAGAAGTTCAATTGATTAAAGTTAATTGATCGGATTAAACTCAGCAATCCTTTTATTCAGTTGCTATTTTTATCTCTTGTCATTAAAAAGGCACTGGATGCTTTTCACTTATAATTTATGCAAGTCTTCCTTTGCAGCAGCTGAAATAGAAAAAAAAGGCCAGCACTCTCTCATTAGCGGAGAATATCTTCGAAATGGCTTTGAGAAACTCTCCAAATCCCTCAAGTGAGGTAACAAACAGAGCTGAGTGTTTTTGCAAATGATTTGCCATTTTTGTTTCTTTCATACACGATCTCAAGAATAAATAGAGAACTAAAGAATATTTTCGGGTTAATACTGCCGGAATTATAAGTTAATATATATCTCCAAGTGGAAGCCATATTACTTATGCGTGCGTTTTTGCAATAATCCATTAATCAAGTGCTTCCTCATCTTGATAAAGAAATCCGCCTCTTCCAAGCATCTCATGCATTTCTTCATCAAAAAAGGAGGAAAGAGAAAAATCTTTGAGACTGATTTGAATTTACACTTCATGAATACACTTGGCGTTCTTAATAAAAATTTCAAAGGGAAAATGTTCAGATATTCAAAACCTGCGCATCTCGTTATGCTTGTTAAAGTTTAAAAGTCGTTTTATTTTCAAATGACTTATTTGTTGTCATGGACCTCTTTGATATCAAAGAAAAGTGATGCAGTCTTGAGATATTTACGGAATCACGACTTCCTCTCTTGGGATGCTTTTAAAATTCTATGAAATTAAAAAGAAAAATCAATAATGCATTATAACTAATTTTGATCTCTTATTGTGTCTGGGCGGTACGAATGCATCAAAGCGAAGGGCGTGCCGACTTCGTACTAGAAATCGAATGCTCTCCGGAGTTCTGAAATAGTGTTTCGATGATTGATTTGTCGCAGCACGTACATTTGAGAAAAGCCATAAGCAAGAATCAGGGCTGTGGATAAGCACAATGGCGTACCGGAAAAACGCAAGCCTGCCCCCAGAAAAAAAAACTTCGAGGCCCTTTTGCGAAAATTCATTAGCTTTCAATTAATCAAAATCTTAACTTTCATATTATTAACTAGGCTTTACGGGTGTTTTAATAAATCAAATTCTTTGGAATCTACGAGAAGTTATTGTAAAATAAAAAAATCACTTTATTGCGTGAAACACAAATGTGTACTTTATAATTAAAGTGATTGATACAAATTACTACACAAAATACTTATCGATACAAATTACTACACAAAATACTTATGTCAAAGTTAATCATATGATGCAAAATTTATTATTTTAAAGAACTAAGGCCTGCTTTTTGAAATGCCTCACGATTGCACACACAAAACATGTAAATGCCGTGTGACACTGTCTAATGACTTTTCCGATTTATATGAAATGTCAGAACATAAGTAAGCAAATAACTAAGAGATGATTAAGAGCCAAACTACTTAAACTACTTACTCTGGAATATAAGAAACACACTTAACATAATGCCACAAAGTTTTGCACATAGAAAAAAAATATTTTGACTCTGTTACGAGAAAAATGACAAACGTCTCCGATTTTTCGCTCCCGCGAAGAACACCTTTTAGTTCATTACATTCGGAAGGATACTTAGTTATGTGCAAACAACTCTATCAATAATACATAACTATCCTTATCCTGATTGGACTGATACTTTTTTCTCATTCTCTTGTTAGCATACCTGCATAGAAATTATTGCAAGGGCTGTGAACTTGAGGCCCCTTGTAACAGCTAGGGCTATATTTCTAGGGACTTCAAATTCTTTTGAATGGCTGCTTTCCCGTCATCTGGTTTTTATGAACTAAAGCAACGAAAATGATTTCTAAAGATTTTACGTATTTACTGTGAAAAAAATGTTTTTCTTCTTAATACTTCATTCATAGCTGCCTTAATTCTTAGCTATTTCTTTAACTAGTTTCATTCGAAGTTTCCGCAAAAAAATTTTTTAGATCTTTTTGCTCAGGTTAGAGGCCTTTTTAATCATGAGCCTCCCCCTACCCTGCACCCTGCACTGCATGGGTTGCGGGGTAAGGGGGGCTGGATGAGCACTCTCCTAAGCCTATATCGCACCGTTGGTTAAGAAGAAATGATTCAGTCTTACCGTACAGACATGGGAACTACTTAGACGCTGCAGCCAAGACTTGAAATCGAGGCGCGAGCACTTTTCCTTTTGCTTGACGACAAATTAAAGTTCAGAATCGGAACTTCAACTGTCCGTCGCCGTGTATTATATTGTGATGCCCAATCGTTTTTTCTATACAATGGGTAAGTAGTGGCGTTTTTGAACTTTTAGTTAAGAAAATGACAAAACGGCTGCTCTGCTCCTTGATGTAGCAAGAAGTGACTAAGAAACGGCAAAACATTCATTTTAACTGAAATTAATTCCGAAAATTGGTACTTACGTAGCTCACTGTGCCATGGAAACGATTTTACCAATGACGGAAATGGCGCCGATTTAACCAACTGCGAATTAAGCACCGACTTCGAAATTCAACTTCACTTAAAAAATTGGGAAGAGGAGGGTAAAATTGCGAGCTCCACTGATTTATTTTGAAGGAGAGACTGTATGAATGCGTAAAACCTGCATTTCGTTAAGACAAGTCTTCTGAAAATACAAAGTCACTTTTCAGCACCATTACCGAAAAGTAAGAAAGGAGGAATGTGATAGAGAGCCATTAAAAATAAGGAATGGACTCAGGAAAATAAATGCAAATAGAAGAAACTTCGTCAGAAAAATTCATAACGCAGAAAATCGCGGAATATTCTCATAACCGGCGATTCCAAAAAAAAAAAAAAAAAAAAAACAGCCGGCGGACTTCCAGAAACATGATAAAATCCGGAAAAAAGCTCATTCCGACCGGAAGACAACAGCAAAATGCGGAAAACTTGGTAGGTACGCATATGCGTTTAAACGTTTTAAAACATTTTCAACACTTTTAAACATTTAGTGAAACTCCACAATTTCAGTGATTACAGAAATACAATTTTGCATAGTTTTCGGAGGAAGAAGAAAAGGAGAAACAGAATTTTAAATAATCTGACAATCATGACAGCTTTCCCCCCAAAATATCCTAATATTAATGTTTGAATTGCCTATTTTTATGCGTGAAATACGTACCTTTATTTATAAACGAAACTTTAAAATGACTGATCGGTGTGAGTGCAAAAGAACAAAGCATAACACAATTGCATCTCAACATAAATTACTTGACAGCGCCTTCTCTACCAATACACAATGTAAGGAGGCCTATTACTTCAAAAAATTTGAATATCCCTAATTAAAGTAGTACATTAACTTCGTATAAGCACTTCTGATTCATTTCGTCTATTAAAAACTACTCCCAGTACGTTAAACCATAAAAAGCTGCAGCTACAGGAAATCTGCGGAAGTTTTGAGTCCAGGTCGTTTTCATGAGAAAAATCAGACACTCGTATCCACTTTAGCGTCCTGAGAAAATCATCGGACGATAGAAAACGAATGCACATATACGCCCACTTGAAATGATTATCTACTAATTTTTGGGTGAAATTCGAATGGGTTTTGGACATTATTTCTAGCTGTTTATTACCATTCTTAATTTCTGCACAAATCACTTAAGCGTGTTTACCACAGAAAGATTTGATAAATATGAAAATCGATCAAGTCCTGTAAAGTGCATTTTCTTCTTTAACAAAAAAGGAATCGTAGTCATGCTTGTTGTACCATCATAGAACAAACTGCAAATGTTACATTTCATTCAATTTCTGCCATTTTAGCTCTCTTCTTTGTTTAAAGCTGACAAGTTTCACTAACTTTACTATTATTTCTTGCTTGACGATGTAGTATGAATCTATGCGTTTTAATGGCGTCTAATGGATACTGAACAAATGTAAAAATGGTTCGGACACTAAAGTGTCGACACCATTCACAGTTGTTAAATAAATCCATCGATTATCTGAAGAACCTCGGCTTCGGATAACACATTTGTGCAGACACACCAACATTTTGCCACGTTCTGTAACAAAATAAAACATAGTTTGTTCTTGCATTGAATAGGCCCGACGAAAAGATACTGTTGCTATTACCTCAGTACCGAAAGACAGATGGGTATTCCCAAAAAAGTAAAATGATAATGACAGAATTCATGTAGTTGCACAATGAATTTCTGTAATGCGTAAGTTATCCAAATACGAAGATTTTAGCATTATTCAGTAAAGGTTCAGGAGTTTATATGCAATACTGACATATAATATTGCGTAAGACTTCTTATTTCCTGTAGTTTTCTAAGAGTTTTACCAAACGCACTTTAGATGATCTTACAAGAAAAGCAGTGCGCAGTAGATTACGGTACTTAATGTAACCATTGAACGATACATCGTTGAAACTACATAATCGGACTGGTCCTTTAAAGAATAATATAAATTTATCATCTGCATCTGCTCTTCAAAGCAAAATTGCATTTAGCGGGACCTCAGCAAAAATGATTTGTTTCAACAGTTAACCGTCGCGTATCCACGGATTACGAATGGAGAAATCCTCCAATTTTTGATACATATTTTTTTTGTAAAAGACTCGTACTGAAGACGATATATTCCAGCAATAAAGAAGTGCAGCAAAAGAAAAGTAGAGGAAGATTTACTCGAGAAACGATATAGCGTATTAAATCCGTTTATTTTTATGGCGTAATAAGCACAAAGATACGCCAAGCTTTCGCACTCCACTCGGAGGCTTTTTCAAGGCAAAAGGTAGACAGAAATTTCTACATAAGTTTTTATGACTACCTTTGCCTTGAAAAAGCCTCCCAGTGGAGTGCGAAAGCTTGGCGTATCTTTGTGCTTATTACGCCATAAAAATAAACGGATTTAATACGCTATATCGTTTCTTGGGTATTCACATTTTGGTGTATTAAAAATAACGTTACGGGGAACTTTTTTTGGAAGAATTTACCGATGACACCTGTTTCGCCAACTCTTGTTTATCTCTGTCATACGAAAATGAGAAGGCAAATTATTTATTATCCTGGAAGTTTTACCGTATGCACTGAGCGCTGAGCTAGGTCTCTGGAGACTCTTATCGCGTCTGAAAACTAAAACTGACAATTAGAGTTCATAAGGTTTTCAGTATTTTCAAGTTGGAGTTAATAAATTAATGTCCTTAGCTAAACTTGTTGAACATATAACATAATCAAATATATCTGACTAATTGAAATTAACGGCCGGAGTCAAAAGCAGCAGCAACTTAGGTAAAACCGTGAACGGTTTATTCTCTAAACATACATGAAGCAGTAGCCTCAGATGCGCTTTATCTTCGCGTAGGGCCCGCGGGTAGCCTAGTGGGCAACGTTCGTGACTGCCATGGAAAGGACCTCAGGTTCAATCCACTAAATATTTGCCGTGCGTCGGATGGGCACGTTAAGCCGTCGGACCCCGAGTATTGCCCCTCCCCCTCCGGTAATAAATAAGGGCGTCTTCCTCCCCCTTTCTACTTCACTTCCGTGTCACCTTTCCTATCGGGCACTCTAGCCCAAATCTCCTAGCTTCCTATTTCTAAGGGTTGTTTAAGACCTGGGGTTAGACACTCCCTTCATAAAATCCTCTACATATGTTCATTTGATCATTTATCTTCGCATAGCTTTTAATTTACAATTCTCAATTCGTAAGTTATCATGTCATCGTAGCAGCAAGTTCATATAATTTCAACAAACATAGCAATCTCTACAATATTTCAACTATCTCTGCTCTCTTTACGCTTTTCTGATCTCTCAGTACTCAGCTTTCTCCTCTGAGTTTCTTTTGTTTCCGTTTGACTCACTATCAGCGTTGTTAAAACCTTGAAGTTGTCCAGAGAAGTAATTTGCAGGAAATATCACATGAGTAAAATGAAAACCTTAAAATTGCGATAAAAAATTAAATTCAAAATACAGTGATATTGTCCTGTAACTTGGCAATATTGTTACCAATGACTAAAACATTTTCTTACAGGTGGCAGCACGGTGCAGACAAGCTTAGTGACGTCACAGTAGCAGCGTAGAAACCACTCCACTTGAGACATGTACCAACGAGGAGCAACGTTCTGTCATCCACGTTTTGCGTAGTGAAGGCGTGAAACCTTTTGAAATTCTTCGTCAAATGAAGTTGCAGTATGGTGATGTATGTCTGTCACACCAGCAAGTGTGCGAATGGACTAGAAAGCTTCGAAACGGAATGAGTTATGTGACAGATTCTCCTCGACCGGGTCAGGCACACTGAGTAGTGACACCAGAGTCCATTACAGCAGTTGAAGGCATTGTGATGGGAAATCATCGAGGACCGGTGGATGAAATAGCCGCACTTTTGAACATCAATCATGGTTCAGTGCACCATATCATTCATGATGTGCTCCAGTTCAACAAAGTGTGTGCAAGGTGGGTGCCACTCCAGCTGACTCCAGATTTGAAATAACGACGTGTTGATGCCTGTCAAGGAATTTTGCGGCACATTGAAGCAGAAGGTGATGGCTTCCTATAGGGAATTGTCACTGGAGATGAAACCTGAGTCACTATCATCAGCTGGAAACCAAGAGAGAGAGAAAGAAATGGCGCCATTCCTCCTCACCAAAACCCCAAGAAGTTCCGCATGCATCCATCTGCTGGGAAGGTTATGCTAACTCTTTTTGGGATGAACAAGGCGTAATTTTGGAGCACTACATGCCCAGGAGAAACACTGTGTTTAGTTACACGTATGTAGATTTTATCAGAAATCATCTTTGACCTACGATCTAATCCAAACGACGGGGACCTCTGCTGCCTTGTTGCAACATGTCAACGCTCGGCCCCATACTGTCCGTGTGACGGTTGCAATCGTACAAGTCCTGCACTTCGAGTATCTTCCACATCCCCCGTATTCATCAGAACTTGCCCCAAGTGATTACCACATCTTTGGACCACTCAAAGATGCGATAAGTTGAAAGACTTTCAGGTGCGATGAAAAGGTGTAGCAGGCTGCGCATGAGTGACTGCACATGCTACAGGAAGAAAATTTTTCTATTGGAATCTGTGCCCTTTGTAAGCGCTGAAGGACTTATATTGCACAAAATGGAGATTACATCAAAAAATGATACAGGTATGTACCATTTTTGTTCAATAAATTGTGAGGAAAAAATTATTTAAGGTTTTTATTTGACTCTTCCTTGTACATAGAGATGCATGTCTAGAGTAAAAGGAGGCAGGATTAGAATCAGCATACAAACAACATTTAGTCGCCACATTCTTGACTCTATTCTGATTTATGCTACATTGAATCATGTGAACAGAAAAAAGATGAGGGAAAAATTTCTTTCTTGGTTTTCTTAACGACGTGTATAGAAGGCTGCATATTTTTAAGTAACTCAAAGAAGGACGGTGGCGCATTGAAGTGTGTAAGTTGAGTAAAACAAAGGACACCATTAGAATCAGCGTAAAACCTATATAATAGGCTACGTCTGTCCCTAAGGTTCTGACGCCATTCAGTACTTGCAGCGCTATCTGCTTTTATCCGGTGGCCGAAATCGGAACTAAACTCACCACTATCGCACGATACGTAAAATCGAGGAGAAATACCGGAAAAGAAAACAAAGTAAGACAAACGACTTTATCTGTGGGAACACGCAAGTGCTCGAACAACTGTCTGCAACATCTGTTCTGTTACGCAGGTGTTATGTCGTGCTTTATTTCATTTGCTTCGCATTGCAGAGTAATTTCATAAAAAGGAATCAGCGTTATTATAAATATAAATACCCGGATCTATTTGAAACGCTATAGCCTACGATTGAAATTTTGAGATGCCACTTTTTCAGCAATTACATGAATGAGTTTTTATTATATTTCCTTACAGAAATCTGGCGTCTTTTTGATTTCTTTTCAATCTGCTTCAATTAAAACTTTCACCCCGTTGTAGGTTGGCCAACATCACATATATACGAATATTTATTTAATGCTTAAAAGCAGCCGTCCTAGGACGGGCTGCAGGCTAGTACCGACAATAAGTCATTGCTAAGTAAAAATCCTCCAAATACGTGAGTGAATAAGCAAAGACATCGCTTTTTCCACGTTTTAGCAACACATAGCAACCGAAAAATTGTTATTCGGTCACCGCTGGGGATTCTAACGCGAGATCTCTCGATATCTAGCAGAGCAGGTTTGTCTTACTTACACCACGGTGGCCAACAATCCACGGCGCTATGTGTGTTTTTCTGTCAGCTTCTGACATCATAAATCCGTAAGATGGGCTCAGCTACTGAGACGTCTCCATCTGGTGCGCATTAACGGCACTGGCTATATATCAATTATAGCGGTGAAGTCCAAAGAGCGAGATCCAAAGTGAAAATCACTTTGATCTCGCCCATCTTACGGATTTATGATGTCAGAAGCTGACAGAAAACAAACTGGGATTCGGATGCCCAGCGGTGACCGACTAACAATTTTTCGGTTGCTATGTGTTGCTAAAACGTGGAAAGAGTGTTGCCAAAACGGTTGCTATGTGTTGCTAAACGTGTCTTTGTTTAAGTCATTGCTAGTGTAAAGTCTGTTACGGTGCAGTGTACTAAATGTAATTTGAGAGAATAAAACTGACGCTTTATGTCAATAAATTTAATGAACCACTAAAAAATTCAAAAGAAATAAAAAATGCCCACGATGGACAAATCAGAAAAAACATGCTGTTGGAAAAAAATCACAAAAGAAAGTTATTGTGAATAGTTATGTAAATCTACATCCATCATTGGGTGGAGAATACCAAATTCTAAACGAACTGGCAACGACATCATAAGGACATATCATTAAAGAAAAGTGAGAGAAAACGTTTGATAATGACAATATTATAAGGATATACTACATCACCAAAGACAAATGGAAGCAGATTTTCTCTTTTGTTTTAATTATTCATTTTTGCAGGTTTTGGGTATCCAGTTGCACTCCTGCGTCTTTTTCGTTTCTTCATTTTCTCTCTTTTACCATTTTACATCTCGTTTACCCTGTCTTCCATTGTTCCTCCATTCTCACTTTTAGCACGTGCCGATTTGCCATTTTCGTATTTCTTTCTCACCGTATCTCTTGAATTTCCTTTTTGAATTTTTCATTCCATCCTTCGGCATTTTAGCTCTCTTTTTCAGATTAATTCTTCCAAATGAAAGTGAGTTCCTTGATTCATGGTTGCTTTAACAGGGAAATACTTTATGACAGCCGAAAATACATTCTTTTCACATCTTAGAGCGCTCTCTGTCCTCTAGGCGAATAAAAATGATTTCGACGCATTTTTCGGGCAAACTATCGTTGACTCTTGTTTTCTTTCTTTTCTCGAGTTTCCTTCCTTTACTGAAAACTAACATGATGGAAATTCCTCCGAATTTTAATATCCTGAATCTAAGAATTCTACAAACTGAGAACTCTTTTTTTTTTTTTTTTTTTACTCCTTATTAGGTTCGTTTTACAGGATCAACGATTATGAGCTGAGAGAACATGCGAGTGGAAATACGTAAGGGAAAGAAACTAATTTGAAACAGTGGTAACACTAAGCCATCCAATCTGCGGCAGGAATGTTGGGCGGCGTTTCTTTCGGCAACTTCTGTCTGCCACCCGAATGACTTGCTCGATCGCGGAGATGGCATTCGCTTGAAAATGCATCTCCTTGCAAAATGAAGTAAAAACTTACCTCCCCTCCTTCCACTTCCTCTGCGTTAAATGGTTAAAAGAAGTCATTTATTAAGCCCATCAGCATTTTAAATTGAAAAATATTAAATCGAATTTTTGCCAGCTTTTGCATTTTTGCATAAACTATGATCGCTTGGTGATATGCACATTGTAAGACACAACACCTTATCTTGGAGGAACGCGCAAAAATTTTGACCGCTTAACGATGAGCAGTGATAATTAACCATACTTACAGAGGAGTTTCTGGTTCGAAGCAGAACTACGTATAGGAGGCGGTTTCGAATTTTCTTCTCGTCTGTTCTGGTATCCTAAGTTTTCTAAAAGGAAGTGTAAATATAAATGTCCTTAAGAAACATCGCGGTGCCAAAATGTAGTTACTTGTTTAAAGCAAGCGATTCGATGCAGTAACTGTGCTTCCATGAAAGTGTTCTGATCTATTATTGTTGCCTCATGCATATTGTTCGTTGCTTTAGTTGATATGCTTTAAAATTGTATTGCACTTTTATTAGTTCACGTACATGTACGAGTATATAAAACTTACACTCTGTGAATTTCAGTTTACGAGAAATTTTGATAGTCTCTGACGAGGCAGATTAATAAACCAAAAGAGCACTGCTTTTTCGTTGAGGTTTTACGACCTCCGTGAGCAACTCTACGTGCTATAAGTAGTCGCCCGTTTCTCATTGGGGACTACTGGTTCCAAGGAGGGAACAGAGCTGATCCCGTAAGACAAGCGCCACACTCGTGCTTCATCCTGGATCCAAGCCGGAATCCAGTCGATAGGGCAGTCACTGGCATCCGATTAGACCCTTGTGTCGCCGGTCCGTCTAAATAGTATTTCAATTCAAACTATTAGTTGCGGTTGCGGTTTCTTTAGCAGTTTTATCAACTGGAATCATCATCAACAACCACGGGAAGATTCCCGTAAGTGTCTAGTGCCATGAGGCATCAGATTACTACCATCTTTTATTGTTTTACTACCCGCTCATCGACACTCACCTGGTAAAGCCAGACATCCTTGGGAAAGGGTTTCAACAAAGTGCATCCAGGGCCGACTTGAGCGGGAACCATACACACATTCGCGTCCCCAAACAAGGGAAGTCTGCGGGTGGCCGGCAGGACCGGGATTCTAACACCAGTCAGAAACGTCTGCCTCCCACACAGTGCACAGCGACTTAACTAATTGCGATATGCCGGTGGTTATCAACTAGAAACCAGACTGAAATTCTGCGAAACGTAATCTCTGAAAAAGTTACAACCACAAGAACTGCAGAAATGTATGATTTGGAATAAAATAACAAACATAAGATATTTACATCCTTCATCAAAACATATTTTTACATCCTTCATCAAAACACGGGAAAGATGGGAGTCCAATCTCTCTTCACGAATGCCGATTGTCGTGAAGATACAAAATTGCTGGTCCTTGGGATTTCGATTCGTGAGTGCAAAACTCAATAAAAAGATATTACAAAATCTCGAAACACATGTTAAATAGCTTTTGAGACCCTTTTCTGTCCTCTAAATTAAGTAAAAGCGAGTTTTCGTGTGAATGACTTGAGAAAATCGAACAAAATTCGAATTCAATCGAGGGAACTTCTAATAACTGCAAAATGCAGTTTTTTATGTTCTTTTAACACCGACAGGACGCTCGAAAAAGTGTTTACAGTGACGGAGAAGTCGATGTTGAAGATTATTATCCCATTTCAAAAGGCAAAACACTGTTTTCTGAAGGGGTGGGGGAGTAGTTACCACCGAGGGCGACTCTATTGGATATAAGCAATCGCCTGTCCCTAATTTAGAGCACTAGTTCCAGAGAAGAGAAAGCGTTACAAGACAAACACAACATCCATGCCTCAACGGGATTCGAACTTGGACCCATCTCGGACGAATGGTCAGAAACCAGCGC
This sequence comes from Macrothele yani, assembly GCA_039090855.1. Classification (NCBI taxonomy): domain Eukaryota; kingdom Metazoa; phylum Arthropoda; class Arachnida; order Araneae; family Macrothelidae; genus Macrothele; species Macrothele yani. Next base: position 84,466,486 of record CM076998.1, on the reverse strand, counting down.
TTAGACAACTGAGCCCTCCGACTGATATTTTACTCGCAATACTTTTTATCGGCCTTTCTCCACTGCTTTTTTTTCCATGAGCCACTATCGTTATTTTCATATTTCTTGAAGTCCCCTTCAGTCTTCATGGTTTCTGGTCAACTTCTAACATCTTTTAAGATAAAGCCAACAGGATTCTAAGTAAAATAGAACTAGCTACATATACATATATTTCAGTTAGTTTTGGGGATTGGCGACTACCGTGAGCAGCTCTAAATGACATAAGGAGTATTCAGGTCTCTAATTTGAGGTCACTAGTTCTAGAAAAGGGAAAGAGCAAGTACAGAAAGATAAACACATCATCCATGTCGGATGCGGGACTCGAGCCCAGATCTACCCGGATGAACAGTCAGAACCGAGCACTTAGACCAGAGCGCGGACAGGACTGCCCAGTTACACATGTCTTCCCAAAGACTAACCAGTACACGCTACTGAATCACAAAAACTGGTATTTGACCGAAGTAATTTCTTTATCAGTATCACAAAACCATGTATTTGACCGAAGTGATTTTTCCTATCCGTGTTCCGAATAAGCTGAAATCAAAGATATTTTATTAACTAAACGTTCAGCGTTCAGTAGTGAGCGGAATCGTTATACCCATTCTAAATCGTAAAACGTAATTTCTCAGGCTTCAGTTCTTCGATGAAAATAATTGATTTGATGCGGTATAAAACGCGAGTAAACATATGCAACATGATAATTTAACTGAGTGATTATTTGACATGAATATAAGTCCTGAAAAACGTTGGAATATCTTATGTTGAAGGTTGATTTTGTACCTTACAAGAAAATGCAAATGTCTTTGTTGTTTTTTATATAAAATAAATTTTAAGTTTTATATTCGACTGAAAAAGAATCAAAACTTCATGTTTCCAAGGGTAAGAACCTAAAGTTTATTTATACCTCAGTACAAGACATTCTCAATGTGAAAGTACTGACGGCGGTTCTACTAAAATCGTTAGCGTAACTAAAAACTATTTTTTACTTGCGCTGTTATCGAACTGTTATATTCATGAAAAATTCGTACACCTTTTTGTTCGTTCTATATGTCGCAAGAGAAAAAAATCCATCTTAGTAATAGAATACCTTAATTCAACACTTTTCTTCCATTTTTAATTTTAGCAGAGCCTTTATCTTTTTTGGATAGTTAGAAAACGCAAATCTCTTTTCGCAGATAGTAGAGGGAAAAGAAAAGCGTTCTCTGATTTTTTGGAATTCGGAAGTTCAAAAGTTAAATAACCGTTATTCAAACCGTCATTAGACATGAAACGAAAATGTTTGATTATGTAATCCAGGAAAGCAGTCTGTGAGAGTTAATATACCAAGCCTTTCATAAACATTGTAACGGAAGTTTATTTCTTCAGTGGTTGGTCGCAGACATGTAAGGGAGGTTTAAAGTAAGTATCCTCGGTTTCGGGTCTCTAGGAAAACGAGAAATAGAAAAATCGCCACGAAACTTGATAAGTAGTTTATTGTGCGCATGGGAAAAAGATTTAGCGCGAAAACTTTGAGTTCAGAATAGCGGAGCGAGAGGGAAAATGCCATTGCAGACGCAAGACACCTACGCGAGTTTACTGGTTGTTGATAACACAAACGCTTCAGGACAAAATCTGCCCAATATGCTAACTATAACCTGTGATGTACAGTTGATGCATCACTAATTAATACAGACATTTGACGTGGACTAGGAACATCAAACAGAAGTCATCGTCTTTCCACGTTTATAAGTGAGTCACGGAAAAATTCTCGTTGGCCGCCACCGGTAACCGAACCCAGGGTCTTCCAGTTACGCGCCGGACATTCTTCCACTGAACCACAGCGGCCTCGAATTTCTCCAGACTCACGGGGTTCTATTCCCGGTGGCGGCCAATGAGAAATTTTCCGTGACTCACTTATAAACGTGGAAAGAGCGATGACTTCTGTTTGATGATGCATTACTGCTGAAGTGCAAGAAATTGCAGATCGCCCTCATGGAAAGTTTCGTATGCAAATGTTCACTTGCAAACTTGGCATACTGCGTCTGGCTGGATAAAAGCAGCAATGATCAGGCTGTCAGTAGTCATTATGGCTCATGCAAAGAAGAAACATGCACTACTGCTGAAATTTTATTATTTAAATCAGAGAAATGCCAACAATGCACTACGCCAGCATCGACGAGTCAAAGGATTACAAAGAGGACCATTTACACCAGCTACGTTCAGGAAGAATTATACCGAAGTTCGATGACGCTAGAATATTGGGTAGAGCATTGAGAAGAGAACGTCTGGCAGTTTCCCAAAATGTCGTAGATGAAGTTGTAGTAACGGTGTCAACATGGCAAACCGGAATTCACTCTCACACAGCAGTGCCAGAGGAATTGTTCAGTCGATCATTCCGCAAAAAAACGTATAATTTATCGAGGGCTTCCACAGACCTGGTCAGCCCACTCAAAGGACCTTACTCTTTGGGATTTCTTGCTTTGAAGATACCTGAAAGCAAAAGGTTTAGGTATCCCTAAAGCTAGAATGGTGATATCTTATGGCGATACTAGTGTCGCAACGATGTCTCATGCTCTTGACAAGGAAAACAAGGACTCTGTGACAGATAATATCACTCCTGAATAAGAACAGATCGGAGTTCTTCGATAATTCTGGCAGGAGCTTAATGACCTACAATGCGTCTTCCCAAAGCATACCACATATGTTCTATTGGGTTGAGGAATGAGGAATGCGCTGGCCAAGGCATATGGTGGATATCTTCACTTTCCAAATAAAAATCATTAACAATAGAAGCTCTATAAGATGTCGCGTTATCGTCCATGAACTGGAATTCAGAAGTAACAGCTTCCCAGAAAAAGCCTCACGTAGTGATAAAAAATTTCGTGTCTGTATCTCTGACATATTAAAGTTCCACTACGGAGCTGTGTACGCCCGTTAGAAATAAAACTTTCTAGGCAAGTACACCACCACCTCTGTAATGATGCATTTCTTAGATGTTTGTGGGATAACATCGGGTTCCAGGTTCTCCATGAGAACACGACGGCTGTCACTTTTGAGACTAAACCTGGATTTATCGGAGATGAGGACAGTGATCCATTGATTTTCGTCCCAGTCGCGATGTCATTTACATCACAATAATCTGGCATTTCTTGCTAACTGAGTGAGCGTTATACAAACTGTAGGTCTTCTCGCATATAGTCCTTGTTTGCTGAGACTCCTGTACACTGTTTGCCTTGAAACAGCTGGTCCACCAACTGCGCACAGTTCTCAAGCAAGCGATCCAGCTGACATCGACCTGTTACGTCTGGCTGTTAGGGTAAAGTACTTATCTTCTTGAGCCGTTGTAATTCGTGGATGACCTGTCACAGGTTGAGGATTAACAACGCCGGTGTCCTGGTACCTTCTTCAAAGTCTGAATCCAGTGGATTGACTCACGCCGGTGGCTCTGGCAACATTACTCTTCGTCTGGCAGGATTACAACATTCCGATAAACCGACCACATGCAAACATATCCACTTGGCGTCTTTCTGACGCGCTGTCTTAATAAAAAATAAATTCTACTACCTGCAGGGCGCGATGATGGCAAGAAATGTCGCTTTTCGCATTTTTGCAGCTCCTTCTGAACACCACAAATTTCCTACTTTGCTTTTTATGCCAATTATCTTTCGTCACATGGTACTGTGGCATGATTTCTATATTTGCATAACTCACGTACCTTGCATTTTACTTCATTACCCTTCTTTCCCTTTTTCTAAAATGTCTTTTTTACGCTTTCCAACGGTAGGTTCAAGAAGCCTATATGCTCCAGGTTTGTCCGTCTGTCTGTCCATCCGTCCACACAATAACTCACGTACAAATGGTTCGATTTCGATGAAATTTTAGTATGTGGTAAGGGAATCACCTGGGGAAGAACCCTATTGAAAATGAACGAAATGGGGTCAAAGGTGAGGACAAAGGAGCGGTATCCATTACACTGAACTTTTGCGCCATAACTTACGTAAACATTGTTCTATTGCATCAAAACTTTAGTATGTTGTTCTGGAGGTATACTGAACCGGTTCTGTTGAATATCATTGAAATGGAGTCAAAGGTTATGGCACAGGAGCGAGATTTATTATACAGCCATTACCCTCATAAATGGAGTAATAGCTTGAGTAATGATATCTGGTATGTTGGAAAGCGTATCGTAATCAATGCTTTGAATAATTTTACTAACTTGTTTTAACTGTTCTCAACTTTTGGACAGCGGTGTAATGAGGTACACATTTTTCATAAGTAAAAACTTTACAACTGACAAAAAATTACGGGTAGTAGTGGGGTGATTACTTCCCAGACAAATGAACATATTCTTATCGTTAGAGTCTTCGAAATTTATTAATGGAATTTTTCGAACTCTGTAAAATATAGGTCGATTCAAATAACCTATCAGAGTCAGGTGTTTGGAGAAGAGGAAAATGTTTTGTAACTTATCTTCAACGAGATTTCGTTGAATTATAAAAAAAGGCGATACATTTAGAAATTGAGGATAAGCACGAAGCAAATTGCCCTTTCCGAAATCTCAGACTGACTCATTAATCTTTGAGTCTCATATGGAACATCTTGACGAAGGATATTTTGAAAGATCCTTCCAATGGTCCCAAAATAATGAACGCAAATCCAATGGGCCCCAGATTTACCGTAAACGGCTTAGCTTTATCAACGCCAAATGAAAAGAACTTATGAGGTATTGTGAACAATGGATGGAGCAACATAGATTTCTTCCGGACACTGGGATAACTCTACTATGTCATTAAATCGCAACGTCAATACTTCTTATTTCAACTTACAATCTGTAAACTTTTTCTTCTTTTTTTTATTGTACCTTTACTTTTTTTACTTCTTTGTGCGCTCTACGAAAATACTACCATTTGTAAAAGCAACTGGCAATATTTAGCAGAAGTGAATGTTTCAGAAAAAAAAAAAAAAGGCTTGGCTGATATTTTAATGGAAGTGCGTGTTATAGAGAAGAAGAGTTTCTGCATTTCGAAAGTACTAGGCATTCGAAGAAAAAAAATACTGACTGTTACATACATTTCAAAGAGAATGAAGCTTTCGTGAGAAGAAGTAAAAAAACCAAAAAAAAAAAACCCTTCATGATTCGAATGGAAATGCAGGTTTCAGTATAAAAAGAAATAACTACTAACTTCGAGATTTTAAGAAAAATGTTCATACAGATGTGCTGAGGATGTTAAAAAATACGTTTTAATAAAGTGATGTATATTTTGGAGTATGGAATCTATTAAAAATCTACAATCATTTGATTTTTCCTTTGTAATATTTGAACTCAGTGCCGTGAACCTTAAAGTATTTTAGCATATTGGAAAACATTTCAACATAGACAAGTTTTTTTCACCAATGATCTTAAGACACGCTTAGAGGCTGTTTTGCTGGCAATGTATTCGAAACGTTATAAATGGACGCCCTTCAACGTGATCACAATTAATTATGTAATGTTATCTAAATCATTAAGCACGTATTAAAATACATGGAAAATTATGATTCTTTTGTTATCAGCGCTTTGGTAATTGTTACCACTTTCTAAGCGTGGGTGCATCTTAATAGACAATGCGAAACAAGGAAGTTTAAATTTACGCTTCAGTTCCTGTTAAGCTTGTCAATCGATGTAGTTGACATCGTTCTTTTTTTCTTTTTTTCTTTTCTTTGCTTGGTGGTTTAACTATCGCCGTGAGCAACTCAATGGGCCATAAACAGTAGCCCTCCTCAATTTCGGGCCACTGATTCCAAGGAAGGTATAGAGCCGATGCCGTGGGGAGGCACACGATCTATGCTTCCCCCGGGAATCGGGCTTGGGCCCATTTATGGAAGAATAACCAGCTTTTTCTTGTGAGACGGATATCTAAAATCTTAATCACTTTAAAACGAAAGAAATGCCGAGCCGCGGATGGCTTAGTGGTTTGTGTTTCAGACTATCGATGCTGGGTCCCCAGGTTCAAGCCTGGGCTGATCTTTCAGAGATGGTGTGATTTACTAACAATCGCTGAATATCGGACGAGCACGTAAAGTGACGGCCCCCAGGCTGGACCCACGGGTTAAATGGGTATCCTTTCCTATACCCCACCTGAAATTCTCTCACCCCTCTATGTGCAATATCGTACTTGTACGGTGGCGCCATCTACTGTACTCTAATCTCACTACAAACTGTTCTGTTAAAGTCGCTAGACTTGCTCTCATTCCTTCCGTTTCTGTGTCCTGCCCAAAAGGCGATCTCGCTGTAGGTGGCTGGGACCTAAACTCTACTACCTGTGGACGGAAGTCCTACAAGAAAATGACGCCGACCCCCCCCCCCCCGGTAGCTAAGGCCGTTGCTAAAACGAAAGAAATGCCTACGTGTTAATGAAAAACCGGCGGTTTGAAAGGTATGGCAATTTTTAAACAACTAAACCAACACATTGCTGCGATGTAATTGAACATCTCTCAAGCTGTTCAGCGTAAAAATTCAAAAAACCTGGCGGCAATGAAAGAAAAAAACGAAACAAGTTGAAAACTTAAATTTTAAGCAAAACATTGGCAGAAATAGCATCGAAACTTTTTCTGTTGCTATTCCGAGATTTAACGACCACCGTTAGTATCTATATGGTCTATAAGCAGTCTCTCGTCTCTAATTTAGAGCCTTCACAGAGAGCAGCGAGAGGCAGCGCCGTAAAACAGGCGCGTCAATTATGCTTCATCTGGAACTTGAGCCCAGTTCCGTCGCCTGGCCGGAGAGTTACGTCTCTGACCACTTGGTCACGGTGGCGACTTTCAAACTATCGCTCTTTAATGTTCCAAATATAGGTAATCGATTTATCTGTTCACTTGCGTTGTAGAAAGTAAAAACCGTGAAAACAAGGAAAGGAAATTTTGTTTGAGGGGTGCCAACAGTTTAAGTGTTGATAGAAACCGAAAAAATTGTGGGCAAACAGACTCATTTTTGAAACTTCCCAGCAATTGAAAGGTGTACTGAATAAAAAGGGCCCAGAAAACGATCGCCACATGTTCGTCTTGTAATATTCCTAATGCTGATGGAATTAGATTTTTACTACCATGCTTTTAACATGTTTAAAAACTAAACGCTTCAGTCATAGGTGGAAAAAATAATTTTGACTCATTATTCTCGTCCAGTTTTCCCCGATTCCTGTACTCACCTTTTGCACTCTCTATTACTCCTTCCCTCTTTCACTGCTTTTGTATTATTTCTCTGGTGACCCGTAGGATTTAAGCACTGAACTGCTATCAACAGGTTACAGTGTGAACCCTTCCATTTTTCTTATAGACAGTAAGAAACGTTTTCAGGACAACTCAGTGTCTTGTGAGGGGATGAGCAGAACATTTTGCTGCTTAGAATTTTATTACAAAAGCTGCAGTGATTGCCTTAAGCTTCCCCAACTCAGCTCTATCAGTGTGGCATTATAACTTCGCATCCACTGCTCTTACTCATCGCCGTAAGTTTAGTCACTCTCCGTAGCTTCAAACAGCATGTTTAACATGGCTGTTTTATCAGAATTATATAACTATCATAGCAATGCGTATTCACTAGTATTTCATAATTTGAAGTTGGAAAATTATTTTAACCCGTGCAAAAATCTCGATTTTTGTTTTAATTCAGATAGAGCATGTAACAATCAAAACATGCGCAAAAACTACATTAGACACGAACATAAACACCGATACACAAATTTCAAATTTTAGGTAACATGCCCATTATTTTATGTCATTAAATATTATTACTACTGAGGTTTTTATTTCGTTGGTTAGTGTAATCATTCTGCTATTGTTATAAAATCTAACGAACCGATTCGATGACATTAATCATAGCTCCATGTATAGCATTTCAACTGCGCAGATTTGTTGAAGCTAAACTTTTGTCCAAAATAAACAGAAATTCCACTGCTTGATTTTATACAGCTTACTGGCTCAAGTGACCCAATCAGGAATTCCACTGGGAAAACTGCACTTAAATCTCTGATTTGTCAAATAAGAAACGCTCTGGATTTAAAAGTGTTTTACAGACCATCCGAAAAAATACGAACTTTTATTGAGGTCTACTTTTATTGAGAATGACAGCAAGTATGCAACGAGGCACGAATTCCATGAGGTCCATGAGTTCGTTTTGGTCCAAAGATAGCTTCTGGCAGTAAAATACTGCCGAACTCTGTCAGTGTTGACGGAGGAGGACGTCGAACAGCTGTTTCTAGCATGTGTTCCCATATGCAAGAATGGTTTAAACCATTCTGGCACGATGTCCTGTTGCATTGTCATCTATAATGACGACATCACTTATAGAAAAGAAGTGCAACATTTCAGGGTGCACTTGGTCAGTTACAACACTCGTATATTATGTAGATGTCATCTTACCTTACACTGATAGCAGCAAACCCAGTCTGAACCAACAGAGCATCCCTCATGGTAAGGTGCCACCTCCAGGTGTTTGGACTATTTCTCGCAGGGCATGCTGGGTCAATAATTTCATGACGTTCTGGTATCACCATCTGTAGCCTATCAGAGCAAAACAATGTATAACGTGATTCATCTGACCACATAACTTCATTCCATTGCTCTACTGTCTATTCACGGCGTTCTTGGTACCACTGTAAGAGGACTTCTCTATCTTTTGCTGAGACTAATTATATTGCTTTTAGTGTGCTTTGTTGAAGATATCAGCTAATGGTCTACTCTACACCAAAACACTAGCATTACTTCGATGTAAATACTCTTCTTACTAAAATGTTCGTAATGTTAGATCATGCTTCGAATAGCTTATTACAACGATCTCACACTCTAATCGACTTCTAACTAGAAAGATCATACAATCGTAAACATCACCCTTATCAGTCTCGATCACATACGTCGATCACCATTGGCCTAACGTCAGGTTGCCAAACGACAAAAAATGCAGCGTTAAGTTAGAAAATGCTTGAAGAGAATAAACCAAAATTACACGAGATAAAAGAAACCAAAGAGGAAAGATGAATTGGAGTATAGGTCACACAATGGATTCCGAATCAACAGACGACTCCCAAGATCAAGTTTCTTTAACCCTCTACTCATGGTTCGTGCCGAAATGACCTGCTGCTGGCTTTGGCTGGCTTTAGTCAGCAGTCAGTTGCTACACACTGGGAAACCAGTTCTTCCGATCGAAGCACCTTTGAAGTAATTGCCTTTAAGAAACCAGTAATTCCTTTTATTTTGTTATTTGTGGTTTCTGCTAAACTTGCACCTACGATTAAACCTTTCTAGAATTCTTACAGATACTTTGTGAGATTTTCCCATATTTGCATGCAAAATAATCTGTGCTCTCGTTTCAAAAGGCAAAGCAAAACATCATCTTCCCATGTGATCGTTGCATTTGCATGTATTGGTGTTTATTGGCTATGACATACTAATAGTAAAAGTTTGTAATTTTTTGGCCAGCGTGTGTAGATTCAACATTATTATTAATATTTTGCAACTTTGCAAATGTAAATGCAACGGGATTCAGAAAAAGAGTATTTAAATATGAAGGGGGAAATCTATACTTGGCGTCCATTTCTGACAAACAAGAATTCACAGTACTGAAGATATCGTTTCAGATTCAATGAATTGTTTTCAGTTCTGGATTTTGCCACTGATGGTTTTAGTCATGCCTCACGTGAGGGCGTATCAATAAGCACCAATCGCTTAGGGTTTGAGTGGACAGTTGAGCACTGTGTGGAGCAGAAGTTGAGGAGTCAGACGCGTGAACTGTTGATCACTATATTAAACGTTGAGTTGTACGAAGCATGAACTTCTGATAACTCGCATAGCGGTGAGTCCAAGATGAAATAAAGGTGTCATACTTGAACATAAATTGGAAAACGTGAATTAGATTTCCCATGAAGGGCAATCCACATGTTAAAAACAGTTAAATGGCGCTCTTCTACGCAACAAATTGCATGCGACTGCCATGTATTATCCGAAGATTTGTACTTTGTTAAAATTTATGATATAAGTTTTCAGACATTTTTTTGAAAAGACAGAAATGTCCCAAACAGCCAAATATTCCAGTAAGTTATATTTTCTTAAATCTTTTTCAAATCTTTCTGCTTATTTAAATAAATGAAACACGGCGGCAGTCAGTTTTGCTTTTGTCCCTTTTTCAGCACCCGTGAAATGATCTTCTGCTAAAAACTTCCTGATTTCCAAATCTTCAGTTGTACACTCCATTATTTTCAAATCTTCCCAGGCATGACCAACGATATCTTCCAGTCTCTTCAGCCGTTTCACAAAAAGATAGTCTGTACTTTCTCAGGCCCCGGGGCTGCCAATTTTTCTCCTTGCTAGCTGGTGCCTTTCGATAGCCCCAGTTGCGGATGAAATGCATTTTTCCGCCTCTGAAACTATAAAACCAAATAAAACACATGCATGTTTCATTTCTTCTTCTCAGAATTCCGCCTTCACCCTTTTGCAAGTATGGGAAGTCGATGTTTGCATATTTGAGACAGATATGGTGTGCAGTTCTTTGCTTTGACCTCTTCATATTGCAAATCACTTTGAATTTAAAAACGAAGTGCATTCTGCTGAAGATGTGAGATTAAGATTAAACTTGAAGTTAAGATTGAATGCTATTGAATATTCAGAAACATACACGACAGAGAAGATATTAAGCCTGCCATTTCTCAGTTATCTCATTTCCGTATTGGTTCTCTCATGTACAGAGAATTGCCAATTGTATTAAAAGTGTTTATTCAGTTCAATGAGATTAGAAAAGGATGGTGTGCTACTAAGGAATATCAAGAAAAAGAAATAAAAGTAATGTTTGTCTCAAATCCAAGTTTTGACGAATTTATATTTTCTTTTATTTTCATTCGAACTTAAATGTATTGCTTCAAATCTGAAATACAGGTCGAGGTATCCTCAGGGATATCTTCCAAAATTATCCATCACATGGTTAATTTATCACGAGTAGTAATGTTCTTGCATGCCTAAAAATACTTTTAAAAGAAAAATTTAGGTAACTAACATATATCGTGTTCTAGTTACAAAAACCAGACTTAGGGGAAGTCAGAAGATCACTGGAAAAAAGTCTGCAGTTTCAAAGTCAAGGCAGTTACTGCATTTGCAGATTTCCTTTTCCTGTCAGCTGCCATGATGCTTCCTGAATTTCGTTCCACAACAAAATGAAACAAACGTAGTCTAATCCTGATATGTAGTCGCGCATGCTCAGAATTTAAAAGCCTTTGCATGTCAGTTTATAAAGAGAGAGAGAGAGAGAGAAGGAAAAAAGTTGCATCTATTGAAGCCAAAGCCCATAAGCTCTTGCGTTTACGCAGTTTTTTCCCATCCCAATGTTTTTCGGAAGAAGTTTTAATGGATTCAATTTGCTAAGGAGTAAAGTCTTTAAAACGCAGATGGTTCAGTTCCCACAATGGAGGATCAGATTAATACGTTGCGTTGTTTCAAGAATATTCAAAAGGTAAGGCTCGCGTTTACAGCTGCATGCAGATAAAAGAAACGGATTTCTTCCCCTTTTTTTACCTTGCTTTTCCTTTTTGTTTCTTGCTCACTGCGTCGATCCATTATATCCAAAGGGACTACAAATCATGCCTGGAACAGCGAGACTGTTTAATTTAAAACAAAATCAGTGCACATAGATTTATTTTTATGTATGCGAAAATTGGAATGCTAATTACGTAAAGAAGGAATTTTTTATCAGCTATCTGAATATGTTAAAAAACTGGGATCACGAAAATTCATGTTTTAAATATACAATTGTCATGAAGTATTAACTGAATGCCAGTAATTTTACCCATTAACCGATTATTTCCACCGCTTACTTGATTATTAGCATTAGGTGAGGTCTTGCCCAAGCGTGACTTTTACGCTGTTTTTCGCTTTCAATCCCTTGTTATTGATTAGAAACCCACGGTTATTGATAAAGACCGAAGCACACGTTATAAACTGCCTTACACCTAACTAGGTAATAGCATCTAAGCATGAAAAATTTCGTCATGAGAAGTCTTCACGGACTTGTAACATTTTATTAATCTATTAGGTAATGACTTTTACTTTCTCGGAAACTTTGTGACCAAGTTCTACTATTTCATTTAATTTAGAAAACAATGTTTATGAATGCAATATTTATAACTTAAAAGTCTACTATAGTTTCGCTGGAAACCATTGTCCAGCTTCTTCAGGGCTAAACGCTATCATTTCTTGCTTGCGACGATGTTACAAGTTTCACGAGTCAAATGTCTCGTACGGGCATTGATTTTGGTTAGTGTTTTCCATGCGTTGGATATGTATGGAGGTGAAGATAAATCATTTACCAGGTTATTACGGTTTTGGTTTTGAAAAATGTGAAAGGCATCTAAAACGTCTAGGTCAAATATTGATTTAGGTCTATCTAACAGTTTGGCGTCATTAAACAGAAATTGGTGTTTATTTTCCCATCAGTTTTGGGCTATAGAAGATTTTTTGATTTCACACTTTGAATATATGATTGGTGTTCTTTTACTCTGAATTTAAGTGATCTTCGTGTATGACCTATATACACAGGCCACGCTGACACTGGATGCGAAAGATTCCCCAAGAGGTTTATGCCAGAAATTGAATCCCTTTTTGTAGAGTAAAGCACCTTAGATACAGGAATGAAAATCACTTTAAAATTTGATGATCTGTCATCAATTTCCATATTGATTTAAGTCATCAAATTTCAAAGTGATTTTCATTCCTGTATTTAAGATGTTTTACTCTACAAAAAAGGACTAAATTCTTGACATAAACTCAACTCTTGGGGACGAAGATCACTTAAATTCAGAATAAAAGAACACCAATCACATATTAAAAGTGTGAAACCAAAAAAAAAAAAAAAAAAAAAACATCTTCCGTAACCCAGCACTGTTAGGAAAATAACCACCAATTTTTGTTTAATGACGCCAAACTGTTAGATATACCTAAGTTATTTAACCTAGACTTTATAGAAGCCTTTCACATTTTTCAAAATTGTAATAACCTGGTAAATGATTTATCTTCATCTCCATACATATCAAGCGCATGGAAAACACTAATCAAAATCGATGCCCGCACAAGACGTTAGACACCTGAAACTGATAACATTGTCACAAGCAAGAAATGATAGATAGCGTTTATTCCTGATGAAGCTGGACAATGGTTTCCAGCGAAATTGTAGTAGACTTTTAAGTTATAAATATTGCATTCACAAACGTTGTTTTCTGAATTAAATGAAATATAATTATACAATGTGTCTGTAGTTCAACTATTTCAAACTCTACTATTATCTAAATTCTGCGTTCACTAAATGGCGATTGATCATGTGGTTAGTTTTATTTCGTTTGTTTCAGGGTTAAATGAGACCATGATGAGCAGTTTTTATGGCTATAACCAGACGCCTATCTCTGGTTTGAGTCAACTGGTTGCAGGAAAGGTAAAGACAGCCAGCATTGTATGATCATCACACAACTCATTTCTCATTCGGGACCCGAACTCGCACGGCTAGCAAGAATCTATAGTCTCTCACCCCTCGGCCTCCGGGACAGCAGCCTGTGATTAGTAATTAAGTAATGATTCTCAGAATACAAAATACCACGTGACCTGGTTTCACAACCTCACAGAGAAAGCACATGAGTCTTAAATGAATGATATCACATTTTACTCGCAGTAGTGAGTAAATATCAATTCGCTCAATGTAAACTATCTTATGACCACGTTCTGATACTCTGCTGAATCTCGACGTAAGAGATTAAATAATATCTCAGGTGTCTTTCGACAAATGGCTCTGGAATTAACCCTTTAACCAGCTGGAACGAATTAACTCGAGGTAGGCAGAATGGGCTAAAATGAGCTCGAACGAATATATTCTATGTCTGAGAAGTGGGCAGAATGAGGTTGAAATATATTAATTTGTTGTATTTTTAGTAGTCCCAATAACGCTCGAATGAGTGCCCCTCCAATTCCAAATCTTCTTAAATGTTGCTTTCACCCATTGTTTCGTTATTCAAATTGGTCATTTAAGGGAATGATTGACACTATTCCTCTCTGACTGATTACCTGCTTAAAGAGTTATAATCATTTGTTTCACGTGAACAATGTATGCGTCAGGGAAACTAGCTCTTTCCCCATCATGGCCATGGAGCAAGGAATAAAGGGCTTGAAGGGAGCTGAAATGAGAGGAGGGAAAGGAATTTTTCATCCGTGAAAACGAGACCTTGCGTAAAACTTTGCCGTTGTTTGATTATTTCTGTTTGGAACGCGCAGAAAAATTAAACCCCATAGGTCCGCAAGCTGCGTGTCATTTGATGTAGCATTTGGTTAACACTGATCGGCTGTTAAAGGGGGTTAAAGAACAAATAATAACATATTGTGAACAGCTTTAGAAAAGGCTACACTTTTAGAATATCACTAACTCACTATACGTTTCGTAATACTATGTATATACGCCGATGAGTCATTAAATAATGACCACCTACCTAATAAGCTGTATGTCCCCCTTTAGCCTGCAAAACCGCGGCCACTCGGCGAGGCATCGATTCTATGAGGTGACGATAGGTATCTTGTACCATAATGTCAACAGCAGATCCTCCAGTTCCCGTACATTTCTGCGTCGTGGTGATTTAGCGTGAATCCGCTTTTCCAAGTAGAACCATAAATGTTCGATGTCAGGTGAATTGGGAAGCCAGAGTATTAACAGAAAGTCGCCAGCATGTTCTCCGAACCTCTCCTTGACGATTCTGGCAGAGTGGCATGGCGCATTATCCTGTTGGTAATATGCCATCACCAGCAGGGAACACAGTTGCCACGAATAGATGAACTTGGTCAGCAACGATGTTCAGATACCTGACAGGTGTCAGGAATTGTGCTATTGGGTTAATGTTGGCTAAGGTGCCCCAACAAAACATCGCCCACAGCATAACACCGCCGCCGTCGGCTTGTTTCCGCCCAACAGTGCGTCCAGGTGCCATAGCCTCCGTCGGTAATCGGGGTATCCGCGCTTGGACGTCTACGTGATGCACCAGGAATCTCGATTCGTCAGACCAGGCCACTTTCTTCCAATCATCCACGATCCAATGTCGATGATCTTGGGCCCGTTTCATACGTTGTTGGCGATGACGCGAAATGAGAATGGTGACCTGGCTTGGTCTTCGGCTACG
Organism: Macrothele yani; assembly: GCA_039090855.1. Classification (NCBI taxonomy): domain Eukaryota; kingdom Metazoa; phylum Arthropoda; class Arachnida; order Araneae; family Macrothelidae; genus Macrothele; species Macrothele yani. The sequence continues at coordinate 84,451,304 of CM076998.1, read as the reverse complement.
CAGGCCAATGCGCCGGAAGGCTACTATGAACTGTGAGCTGTGACACATGCGCGGAAGGCTACTATGAACTGTGCAGTGCGGTCGTTGTGAGCAATGCGCTAGAGTCCTCTCTTTACTCTGGCATCAATGAGCTGCGGACGACACACGGTTTGACGGCGATCCGTCGTTTGGCCATCTGTGCACTACTTTTGATACGTACTCACTACAGTGGCACGTGAGCAACCCACAAGACGCGCCGTTTCCCATATCATAGTTTCGAGGCGTCGTTTCATCCCAATTTGTCCTTTATCAAACTCCGATAAATCGGCAGCTTTCCCCATTCTGACTCCGAACACTGTGCTAATCGAAAGCCGGTCCTCGGGTTGTATACACACTGCTCTGTGAATTTCATCTGTGCCACCGTTCGGTCTCCAGGCGCCCCTATTTCTCTAGGCTGGGGATGGTCATAATGGAAATGGCTCATTAGTGTATAAACACACACTCAGTAGACAAAACATTAGAGTTATAGTGGTGGGAAGCTGGCATGGGCATTCCCCGCACTGAGCAAAACTGATCGCAGGCGATAAATAGGCGGTCAGCAAGGCTTCCCAACCGTCTATCGAAATCGACGAAATGGATAAACGTGGTGATCAGAGCGACTTTGATCGTGGATGCATTGCCGCAGCAAGACAGATGGGCCATTCTATCTTCGAACTGGTAAGAACCGTAAGTTTCCCGAGGGCATCTGTGCCAAGGGTGTACTGTGAGTGTACCTACTACCGGCTAGAGAGCAAGTGGTGGCGCCACACGCCATGATAACCGTGGTCGTCGTAGATTACCGTACAGACCGATCTCTTCTCAACGGCGGTGCAAATCACATACATGTTAAATGTCGGAGGCCCAAGATGCGTCAGCGAGCGAAGGGTATGGCGCACAACGCATATCATGGGCTACGGGCGCCATTCTTGAAAGCGAGTCGTCAGACATTATGCCTCGCCTAGTCCCAGGAACATCAAAACTTGACCTCTTCAAAATGGTGCCGCGTGGTGTGGTCAAATGAGTCCCACTGATACTTGTACCCAGCTGACGGAGGGATGCGGGTGTGGCGTTGACAGCGTGAGATCATGGCCCCGATGTGCCAGGTCGGCTCTGTTCTAGGCGGTTGTAGCTTTGTGATAGTTTTGGAGAGCCTTATATCTCTTAGTGTTTCTGGAGAGGTCTTTAACCGCTGCTCGCTACCAGCACGTGCTGACAGATCACCTAGACGCTCTCATGGCCTTCGCGCATCTTGCAGCCGATGGTCTGTTTCAGCAGGACAATGCGCTGGCCTTACTGGGTGCAACCACCCAGGCACTGCTCAAAGAACACTCATCTGAGTTTCGAACCAATAAGTGGTCCCTAAAGTTACCGGATCTAAACCCCATGAAAGCCCTCTGGGATACCATTGAGCGGAATATCATATGCATGGATCCTGGACCGACGTCTCGGGCGAAGTAGGGGACAATGCTGCAAAAGGCATGGCTGGCATGTGTATAGGCTGTTATTCGCATTAGAGGAGAGCCAATTGTAACGTAACCCTTTTTCGTGGGCGAGATTGATGTTACGCTATGTCTAAAACCATGACTAGGGAAATGTTGAACTAAATGAGAATACGATGCACTAGTTTACGGCCAGACGAAACATAAACAGAAGTCAACTTACGATAACCTTTTATTGTTAATATAGCCACATATGAATACCGTATCATCTAGCTTTTACCCAGATCGTACATCTCCAAACACACACACACACACATACACTGAGCAACTGCTGTATCGTCCTTTCTATCTATCGTTCTTATCACATTCATACGCCACTCTCTCTGAACTTAAAAGTGTTGCCAACCTCATTCATGTGAGAGAGAAGATATCACGTTAAGTTTGGAAAGTGTAAAAGAGAACAAACTCAAATTTACATAGGAAAAGGAACTAAAAATGAAAGTTAAATTAGAATATACGTCACACAACACGCTATTAGGTAGGTATCTCTACGTTTTGTGCACACTGTGTGCATGTATCATATATAAAATATCGTTTCACATATTTTAAATAATGTGCAGTGCCGTCCTAAATCTTATTGTTACGATCAGTCGCGCGAAAGCCGTACGATGTAACTACAACATAAAAGTAATAATTTTCCCGGCACTTAATATTTAAAAAGCTCTTCAACTTTCCTGATTTTACTTCACTAGAACAGAATATCGGAATTCGCTTAGCTTTTGTGCGGAATTTTGCATGTTGTGTTTGAACAGCGCAGTAAACGAAATACCACCTGTCGACAAGATGATATTCGAGCTTTGTGCAGTTCATATGCTCATTACGTGTGTATGCATAAACGTGTGTGTGTGTGTTTGTCTATGCGTTCTTTTTGACACAGGCAAATGCGCGCGCACATGCAGGAGCGCTCGGGATGCAGAGGCTCAGAGTACGCAAAAATTCAGCTCTCGTTTTATAAATTGAGTAAAACGGAAATATGAAATATTTGCCCTCTCAAACTGTCATTATGTAAAATAAATCAAAATAAATCCCCCTTTGTTTATAGTAATGCTATTGGTTTAGCCATATTATAAAACGGCAAGAAGGAAAATGAAATGAGTACAAAATGTTGAGCAAAAATCGAATACAGAATCTGTTAGCTTGAAAGCACTAACGATCATTTTTAATGTGACAAGTCCTGCGACCCATTGAGACACAGCATAAACCGAGAATGCTCACTCTTCCGAAGAAGGAAAAGCGCAAGTTCACAGAACGATAAAGACAGAGTATGAGTATTTTTTGGGGCAGGACTTTTTTCGGAAAGGAAATAGACAAAAACAACATCATATATGTTACTCGAGATTATGAAAACACAAATTTGTCCATGACGGAGATCGAACTTGCGCCTCATCACTCCGGAGTAAGTTGCTCTCCCAACTACGATTCACGGACGTAATGTATCGCTGCAGATTTGTCATATTGACACGTGCTTTACCTCTGTAGTACGTCACAAGATCGAAACCCAGAAATAACTGGACGAGGAACCAGGAACCCACGAACAACACTTCTCGATCCTCTGGCAGCATCGTTTTGACTGAAGAATTCTAAATTTATTCTAAATTTAAACTAATTATTCCAAAACAGTTAACCACAAAAGTCATACTGACGAGCAAGCATATTAGGAGACTTTTTTACAGTTTTATCTTCTTGTACATTAAGAATACTAACAATTCTCAAATTTAAAGTCCCTTAAAACTCATGAACTGTGTTAAATGTGTTTTTCCCAGTTGGACTGTTATTTCTTGAGCCTTTCTAAAAGATGCATAATACAACTGCTTCTGTTGTTCTGGTTTTGTGTTTTACAAGGAATCTGTCAGTAAGTTCACACCGCGGTTTACTATGTTTTAATTCCTTAGGTTCCCCCGATAATTTGAGAAAGTCTTAAACAAAACTCCCCAGAGGCAATGAAAAACATTGAACAATGGCTTCCCTATATTCGGTATCTTACATTCACGAAATATTTGACTTTGCGTGACATTCCATTTGTGATTTGAAAATTCTATTTTCCGTGAGTACTTCCTCAGCTAATAGCGTTTTTAGATCTGTCCCTTTACCTTTGGTGGTTATTTGTTTCTCTTGGATTTATATCCTGTCCTTTATCACAATTTGAATTTTCATGTTACGAGTTCATATATTTCAGTGCAGCTTATTCTCTCTGTCTCTCTCTTCTTTATGCACATAGCACTAAAGAATATCCGGGATTGCGGTGCAATGCTGATCCTTCCATAAACTCTGCGAAAGCTCCGCGTAACTGTTGGTCGATGGGCTAAAGAACGCCCTTTATACTGTAGTTTAAGGTTTACAAAACACACTTTTTTCTTTCTTTTTTCCTATTCCTTTTTGTCAGCAGCAAAAGAGCTTACAATCTGTGCACTGTTTTCATGTAAGGTAGTTCCTTGATAACTTCTCTGTCTGCTCTAGATCTGAATAGTTGACCAACTACGAGCAACATATCTCTGCCTGTTTTAAGTCTAAATGTTTCTTTTAACTAATTTTGGAGGAGCCACATTTCTTCCTTTTCTAAATCTCCTTCAGAAGAGCTGGAATTTCTGTTCTACTTTAATGGTGTTTTTTCTCTTCCAGACAATTATTTGACACTGTACAAGGCTGAAGTTCTTTTAGAACCGTAGGGTACACTTATATCGACTTCTTAATGCTGATTAGAAAGGAGCAGAGATAACCCTTTCTCTCTCACGAGGTACAGGGTAATCTTTACGTGTTCTTTAGAAGCACTAGCATCGCCACTCAGCAGAAAAGCAGTTAGCTGTATTCATCCCACTCCAAGAAGCTAGGTCACCTGACATTAACTTCGGATCGAGCTGGTCAAGTACCTCAACGATCTTTGTCCCAAGTCGTTAACTAAGTCAGAACCCTGGTACTTCTTATCAGATTACGTAATTTTCTGGCTAAGGGATGCAAATGACGAATATTACTATTTACGAAACAAATTTTTTGTAAGAACCGCAGCTTTCGAAAATCACTATTTAGGAAATAAATGTGTTGTAAGACCGCTCCTGACGGAAATCACTATTTACGAAACAAATTTGCAGTAAGAGCTGCACCTGACGAATATCACTATTTACGAAACAAATTCGTTGTACAGGCCGCTCGTACCTGACGAAAATCACTATTTAGGAAACTAATTTTTCGTAAAAGCCACACTGACCAAAATCTCTATTTAGGAAACAAATTCGTTGTAAGAACAGCACCGGCCCCCAAAAATTTGTGATATCTTAAACAAAGATGTTAGATCTTCGACAAATAACATCGTAATAAGTTTGAATTACTGTCCGAACAACCTGAATATTTAAAAGTAATTTTCCCAAATTTCTTATTATCTGTTTGATGCTCATAGTCCACATCAGTTGTGTGTATTAATTATTCATTCGCCTCCCAGTTATTTGTTCAGTTGCTGCTTACTATCTTTGGTGAATCACCAGTATTGTGCGGGGCTCTAAGAAGCAACCTGCTATGTGGTTTGGCAGTTAGTTGTTTGTGAGTCTGAAGAATTCGAGGCCGCTGTGGTGCAGTAGTAGCATGTCCGGCGCGTAACTGGAAGACCGTGGGTTCGAATCCCGGGGACGGCCGATGAGAATTTTTTCGTGTCTCACTTATAAACGCGGAAAGAGCGATGACTTCTGTTTGATGTTCCTAGTCCACGTCAATTGTGTGTAATTAAGCATTAATTATTTTCAGTAATTTAATGAGGTAATATAAAAACGAAATGGAGAATGCTCTTTGCTTTATTATCTTATTTATTTATTTCAGCTAAATACTTGTTCTCAGAGGGGGATATTGAATATGAATTCCAGTTTGTAAATACAGTTTTTCGGCATAAATTACCGGTGTTATTTTAAGTGCAACGTACTGCAGAAGTGAAACTCGTGCCAAGACGACAAAATTGGTGTAGTTTAGACGGTTAGAGCAACTGGCTTCGGAGCAAGGAGGCGCAAGTTCGATTCTGTCACCGACAAACTTGTGTTTTCACATTGGAACCCGATTGTGGAAATTGGATCTACTGGTCTTTGTGTTCTTCGAAAAAATGTGTGATTTTATTCCTCACATCGTCTGGAATTAATAAAAACTCCATTTTTTTTTTTTTTTGGTTGGAATTTTAACGACCACCGTGAGCAACTCAATGGGCTATAAGCAGTCTCCCGTCCCTAATTTAGTGTCACTGGTTCCAGGGAAGGGAGAAAGCCAGTGCCTTAAGACAAACACAACATCCATGCCTCACCGGGATTCAAACCCGGACCCCTTTTGGACGAATGATCAGAAGCCATCGCTTAGACCACTGCGCCACCGAGGCGGCAATTCCTTCTTCGCTTCAAAAAGAAGGAAACTAATAAAACGGAGATGATGCGACGTACTACAGAAGTGAAACACGTGTCAAGACAACAAATTTGCAGCTATACATTCCGTCGGTGTAGTTTAGTCGATTATAAGAACTGTCTCAGGAGCGAGAAGGCTCGTATGATCTCCGTCAGCGACAGATTTATGTTTTCACATCAGCTGACAAAAATCGAGAGAAGTACTCTTTGTACATGATTTACGTATGCTACACATCTTCCGCACGCCAAGATCTTTGTAGGTATGAAATAGAACGAGTGATTCGACACTACATATTTATTTACCTACAACACACTGCATTTATTCGCGTCACTCGCGACTACTTCCAGCCACAGTCCGGTACATATTAAGTAGAATTAAATAATGACAACAAATAATACGGTTTACTAATTCCTGGCTTTGAGCGGTACTTAAGTAGGTGGATTAACGAATGTTTTTGTCGTAAAACCAAAGAAAAGAAGATATGTTAGTTATAAGGTAAGGAAAAGAACCTCCAGCCAGAAAATCTATCTACAATTGGCACAAAAAATTTGAAACTACGGGATGTTCGTGCAAACTTAAAAGTACTGGACGACCGCGTGTATCGGAAGAAGTCGTCGGTAGTGTTTGCACCGCCATTCAACGAAGCCCGGGAAAATCCAAGCGGAGGGTGAGTCGTGAAGTGCAAATTTCACAGCCAACTGTCCGGGGAATTTTGAGAAAGAAGCTGAAAATGATTCCGTACAAACAGCGTATCACAGCCACTATCACTGCACTTGATTCAGATATCTTACCTCGCGTTTGGGCGGAAATGGATTACCGGTTCGATGTGTGTCGTGTGACTAAGGGTGCACACATAGAACATCTGTGACTGTCTCTAAAAAAACTTGAAACATTCCCCTACAATTCTGTTACAGGTAACATAAAATATCTTACATTGTTCTTGTTTTATAGTGCGTTGAAACTGTATACTTCTTTATGAATCACCCTGTATATTATTCAGACTTAGACGAATGTAAGGAACGACCCTGACATTGGTGAAATGTAATCCATCAAAATCCATCTGCGCATGCACAAGTTAAAATCTGATCTCAAGATACGAAGAAAAACTGAATCGCATGCGTATTAGTGAGGGGGATAGGTAACTTTTCGTCTAGGATAACTTAGCTGTTATATATAATTTTAAAGCCCTCGTCAAAGAGAGGCTTTAAAATGATGTATAAAACTGCTACATACACCCCTCACTACATAGGGGAGTCCAGAAGAAGCTAAAATTTGCAACGATGCACAGCATCAAAACTGAATTTTTTAAATGGCTTTTATCACATTTAGCATGATGTTCTCGTAATTTATGCCGATTGCAATGAGATATGGTTGCGTTTATGTAAAACGTGATGAAATAATGTTCGGAGATAGTTTAGTCAAATATATTGTTGACTAACAATGAAATTAACTATTGGTGCATCACTTCATGGGACAGCATTAAGAAATCAGATTTCAACAATGGTTTTGATAATGACTCACCGTTACCCATTTGCGTTACATCGAATTTTTTTACTTGGGACTTACTTTACTACTGTTGGGAAAGATGCGTAGCATCAAAACTGATTTGTGTTGTCAAAAAGTATCTGAACGGAAATAAAGAGAGAATGGTCATTATTTTATAAAGGAATGTTCATAAAAAAGTATAAATAAATAAATGTGTGAATGAATCAGAAACGTACTGGAAAAAAGAAGTGAAAGTCAATTATGTTTTCAATTTCGAGTATTTTTGCTGCCTGTGTTAAAATCACCAAAATTAGATGGTCTAGCGGTTGGGTTCTTTGAAAAAAGTGTGATGTTTGTTTCACACATCGTCTAGAATAAATGAAAATTCGTTCTTTGCTTACCAAAAAAAAAAAAAAAAATAAGAGGGAGATGATGTGACGTAATACAGAGGTAAAGCACGTGTCAAGACGACAAATCTGCAGCGATAAACCCCGTCCGTGTAGCTTAGTTGGGAAAGCAACTTACTCCGGAGTGAGGTGGCGCGATTTCGTCACGGACAAGCGTTTTTTTAGAAAATATTAGAGGCAAATGCCGCAATGTCATAATAGCCGCAAAGAGTGGGAAAACCTTACTTTTTACCATCTTTAGCCCTAAAATTACGGTACTTTTTCCCGAACAGTGATACAGCGTTCGGGTATTATACCAAGGGCAACTGATATGTGTACACTTTAATTTCCGAAACGGAAATTGCAATTCGTCAAGACAGTATGCAGAACAAAATGAAACATCGAAATTTCTAATACCGGAGAATGAATGTAGATACGTCAATTCTCTATATTCATCTTTATTTATTTATTTGCTTTTGTTATAGTTCCTCAAATGCACGGTCTTCGTAACAGAGAAAACCTTCTGCCGGAATTCATCAGTGCGGAAAGGCGACCTTAGCCCTACGGATGGCCATCAATCCACCTAAGTATTCTTCCGTGTCCGCTGTTCGCGCCACAACTCCGTTGCTGAGAATAAGACCTCAGAGGAAAAGCAGCGAGTACCGGTTCTCCGGGTAATTCCCCCACCCTATCCCCCCACACGCACTTTCTGACGAGCGCGTATGCACCGCACAGAGTACTCTGGTCGGACTCGCTACTTTGATGTCTCGTGTATAGGACCTCGAAACGCATTGTTTTGCTTTCTAATGGCGTAGCATCTTTTATGGAAGACCTTTTTACCATGGCCTGTGCTTTTGCATCTCGAAATTGCCCCTCTCGTGTCGCGTTTTATCTTTTTATATGTTTTGGCTTTCTATGTTTATTATGAGCTCTTTCTCTGAGTTTCCGGTTTCATCATTGTTTACCTTTCAACAGTTCAGCAAGAAGGTTCCGGAAAATTACATATACAGAGTTCTTTTTTTTTTAATATTTAAAGAGCATACTTTGCTTTGCTATAGATTTTCCATTTTTGCACTTGTGGATTGCTATACTGTAGCATACGATCACACAGTTTCTCTTTTACCTTAAATTCGTATTGAAATTTAATTCATTTTGATGTTGCGCGCGTACAAATTGATAGCCTTCTACGAAGAGGCACGCAGCAACAGTCCAAACTAATTCCAATGTATAATAAAGCTACAGCGAAAAATTGATTGAGACTATAGCTTCCATTCCACACAAGGTAGTACAGAGTGACCCAACTAAAGCAACCTGTACAGCGTTGACCAAATTGAAGAATGCTCACAACTTCCCTGAAAGTTTTTCCAAAGCATTTACCCCCCCCTCCACCTGGTTGTCGTGTGCCTGATATCTTTGGGCGTATCAAACCGCATAAAGAGGGGCTGCCTATTGGGCCTTTGGTAGCGGGCTACGTTAGTCCTTCTCGACCACTCGAAAAAGTCCTTGCCCTATATTTGGCTTAGTTAGCAGAGAGTTCACCTTTTTCCTATCAAAAGCTCCACTAGGGCAATAGAAAGGGTCAGAATGATTCAGCCACATGCTGGCGCTTTCATATTAGCCTCTCTGGATGTGGTTTCACTGTACCTTAATGTACCTGTGGACGCCACTCATCTTACTATTGAGGCTAAACTTGGTGAAATTCACGTCCCCACCCCCGAAATCACCGCCATTGTGAACGCACTTCGTTTAGTTAAACGGCGATCATATTTCAAATTTCTTGACAAAATTTACTTGCAAACTGAGGGTACGCCCATGGGCTCCCCCACTATCTGCTGTGTTAGCAGAAATTCTGCTACAATACATTGAAAACAAAGTTCTCAATGAATCCCCTTTGGTCCCCAGTTTATACCTTAGGTACGTCGACGACATCCTTGTGCTTTGTTTGGCCTCACTCCAAGGATGATTTAATTCAATTCGCCGACGCACTTTCCTCAGTATTCCGTACTATCGGGCTCACGACAGAACTTGAATCTGATTTTTCACTCCCTTTTTTGGATTTTCGCATATTTCGTAATCAGGATACTAATTTACTGTCTTTTTCAGTTTATCGTAAGCCAACTGATTGCAATAGCCTTATTCCATTCAATTCATCACATCCAACCCCACAAAAGCTATCTGCTATTAACTTTCTAATTAGAAGAGCCTACACGCATTCTTCAAGCGAGAGTCTTCTACAGTTTGAAATAAAGTTTATTTTTAAATTGGCGGACAAACTCGGATACCCAAGGACATTGGTTAACAGATTATTCTGCAGAATTAGCAAAGAAAGAACCATAAGTCTAGAAAAAGACCCAAAACCTAGCAAACGGTTTGTGTTAGCATTGAACCAGTACCCACACATCACTAACGCATTGTCACGCATATGCTCAAAGCATAACATACAATTCGGTACCCGATCAAAGAATCTCATATCATCAGTTAGAAAAGATCGGGCAGCAACCGATATTTTGAGCAAATGGGGAGTGTACAACATACCACTGTTAGTACACCTCAACAGGAGAACACGCTAATAACTATGTAGGGTCGACACGGAAAAGTTTGGGTATTCGTGTTCAGGAACATAAGTATGATATTCGAACTTTCCGCAATAATACGGCATTATCTAGAAACGTCGTAAATAGAACTTTGCAACCAGACTGGGCGAACATTAGACTGCTGAACACCCCTGCGTACGTACACTCACTACACCTTGCTGAAAGAATGTGCGTTGAAGCCTTTAGGGACAGGTGCTGTAATGATAACACGCACGTGGACAGACCAAAAGTTTGGAAAAGCCATGTTGCCGTTTTGAACTTTAAATTATAATTATTAAATAGATTTAATAAAAACAATAACATGTAAATTTGACAATTTTAACTGTTCAACACAATCTGTATTATGTGTAACTAAAGTCGGAAATTGTGTCTATTGCTCGGCTGCGATGGCAACACCTTAACCTAGTAACGCTTGAGAACTATACCATGGTGCATTGCTGCGCTCCTATATAAGTGTACGCGAGTACTGCATTAACCTATCTGTTCGACCTGATGATGGGGTAAGTGTTACCCCGAAAGTGCTAGTGGAGGTTTTTAATTTGTAAATAGATTTCATCTTTTAACTAAATATAGTACACAGACGGTTGTATTTGTTTTTATGACATATTGTACGAATTGTGGTTTTACTACAATCGTAAGTAGTGTTGACCACAATGGAAAACACAAAGAATCTTTTGGAGTTGGGTAACGGACTTATTGAGGGTGCCCTCTGGCTGGAGCGACGATTTTGAAGACATCAGAACTGACTGGTTTATGAAATAGGTGAGATATCTCGAGTCTTTAATCAGTGGAAAAAAACTCACATTGCTTGTCTAAGAGGCGTGATGACGATCTGTCACGAACGTGATCGCTGCCTTCTGAGAAGGCTTGTACAGAGAAACAGGACTTCCTGTGTGTAATATTTGACGGTTGCATTCAATGAAAGCTCTTCCCTACCCATATCTCAGCAAACTATGCGTAAGGAACTTTTATTTTATTTATTTATTTATTTTTGTTGTTACATGCTCTTTGGGAAAAAAAATGACAATTCATAAATGATGAACATAGACGTAACAACAGGGATGACAAGGGAAAAGGCCAAAATGGTCTGACATAGCCCTATACTCCCCGTAGAAGAAACAAATGAAGCAACAGATAGACACATCAAGTCAGACAATCAGACGATGTTTTGCCAATCTTTTTCTTTTTTTTAATTATTGAAGAAAAAATTTGAATTATTTTTAAATAAATTAAAATTATTTAAGTTAGTCAGGTTTCTAGGTAAAGAATTCTAGTATTGAGGGCCTCTGTAATTTAAAGTAAGTTTAATTGATTTCGTTTTTTGAAAAAAATGGTTGTAATTGTAGTTTATTCCTTGTTTCATACGAATGTGCATGTGTATTAAGAAATATGAGATCGGAATGTAAATTATATTTAATTCGTTTGAACATCATTTTACCAAAATTAAAATAGTGTAGTTAAGTATATTACTATATATATTAGGATATACTTTTGTTCTAAAATTTATTAAAGGTCGAGTATTAGGATGGGATTTGAGATCAATTAGTCTAATAAATTTATTTTATAGAATTTGTAATTTATTAATATTGTATTGTGTCGTTTGTCCCCATGATAGTATGCAGTAATGAATATGAGTTTGAAATAATGTGTAATACAATGAGATCAATGTTTTAGTTGTTAGATCAGTCAGGATATTACTCACTATACCAATGTTTCCAGATAGTTTAATTAAAAGGAAATAAACAAGTTTAAAGTTCTTTCACACCGCTTGAAGGTGACACTGGACATGGCTCAACCGAGAGAACAAGCTGGATTCAGGAGTGGCTACAGCACAATAGATCATATCCACGTACTGAGAGAACTAATTGAAAGAGCGAGGGAATATGAACTTATATTGTGCATGGCTTTTATCGATTATGAAAAAGCCTTTGATTCGGTGAAACCATCAGCAGTTGCAATAGCTCTGAAATCCTGTGGTATTGAAGATGCATACATTAATATTATTAATAACATCTATGAAAATGCAAGTGCAAAGATTCGGCTGTTTGAAAATACAACACACATAAAAATTGGAAAAGGAGTGAGACAAGGTGACACCATATCTCCGAAGCTCTTTAATGCCACATTGGAAAATGTCTTTCAATCACTGAACTGGGAAAACAAAGGGATAAAGATTAATGGAGATTATCTAACCCACCTTCGTTTTGCTGATGACATAGTCATTTTTGCAACTACCCCATCAGAGCTACAGAGTATGATCGAGGAACTTGCTGACAAGAGTAAAGAAGTGGGATTAAAAATGAACTTTCAGAAGACAAAAGTGATGTTCAATGCTTTTACAAGAAATGAAGTTTATCGATTGATGGAGAAAAGCTGGAGATAACAGACACGTACGTTTATCTTGGACAGCAGATATCAAGTGAGGGTCACATTGGTGAAGAAATTAATCGGCGTACAAAACTTGCCTGGAGAGCTTTTGGAAGAAACAGCATAATTTTCAAGAGCAATATGCCATTATGTCTTAAAAGAAAAGTGTTTGATCAATGCATCCTTCCAGTGCTTACGTATGGTGCAGAGACGTGGACCTTAGCTAAAAGAGACATACAAAGGCTGCAGACAACTCAAAGTAGCATGGAGAGGTGCATGCTTGGTGTAACCAGGAGAGATAAGAAGAGGAACACGTGGATCCGAAAAATGACAAGAGTGGAAGACATCATGATCAGAGTTAAATCCCTGAAATGGCAATGGGCTGGACATACTGCCAGAAGAACAGACCATCGATGGACAGCCGAAATTTTAGATTGGATTCCAAGGGACAGGAAAAGACCCAGAAGAAGACCACATGGAAGATGGGTGAATGAAATTCGAAAGTATGCGGGAGTGACATGGAGGAGACTGGCACAAGACAGACCGTTGTGGAGGAAACTTGGGGAGACCTTCGTCCAGCAGTGGATTGATAATGGTTGACAATGATGATGATGATGATTCCATTTGAGGTCAAAATTTATTGTAGTTCTTAGGTAGTTGAATGAAGGTACTATATCAATTATTTTATTATTAAGAGATATTTTTGCATTTGGTGTTAAAGGAGATAACGCTTCAGAAAATCATTGCTTTAATTTTATTAACATTAATTATTAATTCATTAGAATTTAACCAGTCTGATATAGTTTGCAACTGTTTATTTCATTTTTTTAGTGTTGCACCTAAGATTTTTCCTTTTATAAGAACAGACGTAAATCGGCAATGGCGGACGGATAGATATACGAAAACCATAACTTTCTGCGAAGAGCCGGAAAGTTTGTCAACAGTGGTGTTCGCAACACAGTCTTCTTGGACACTGGAAGACTGGAAAAAAATCATTTGATCGGACGAGTCGCGATACACCTTGTCCTGTACTGACACTAGGCAAAGAGTTTGGCGAGATTCCCTAAGAAGCAATGGACCCAGTTTGCTTTATAAACACAACTCAAGGTTCTGGAGGTGCTGTCATGGAGTAAAGCACATTCTGTTAGCACGGACGAGTCCCCTGATATTGCCGGAAGGATTAAGTGTCCTCCAAGGATTACCTGAACATTGTTGTCGGCGAAGTCCATCTGCAATGTAGATTTTTTATCTAGTACGTGACGGCTGTTACATGGATGACATTGCTGCTGTCGATCGCGCAAGATGCGTTCAGATGTGCTTCAGTGAGGAAGACAGAGACGTCCACCATCTCCGCCACAAAGCCCTGATGAGGATTTCATTGAGAATATATGGGACATGTTAATAGAACATATCAGGGAGAAGAGGTAGAGTCCTCTTCCATCAAGTCTAAACCAGCTAAAGGATTATCTGGTGGACGTCCGGTACGCTGCAGATGCACTCCAACACCTTGTGGAATCTATGCCAAACCAAATACTTGCCGTAATTTGGGCAAAAGAAGGTCCAACATGGTACTAAATAACAGTTTCTAATTAAGTGGCCGTTATGTATAGATGGATTTTTCTGCTGTTTATTAAAAGGAAAATTGAAGTAGAATTCCGATAGTTCTAGCCATAATAGCCCGACGTCTGTACAGTTCTTGCTAGCCTCAGAAGCAGCAAGTGCGTAATAAAATTTAAAATTTAGCAATTAACGACATCAAGACAATTTAATTGAATGGTAATCCTTTGTCTTTAATCGATCACGGATGAAAACTCTGAGCATTTCTATGGCTGAAATCTGTTGCATGGTCTTCAAGAGAGGCACATTTTTGCAAAATCACGCTCTCTGTGTACTATTACTTAGCCTTCAAAAGACTCTTAATAACTTTTTTTTTCAAGGGAAAGTAGCTTTTCTTGTATACGAGATAGGTCTCATATTCAAATCGTCGTAAGAATCGATTGAACTCAACCGAAAGTAATGCTGAAGTCTTCAGATAATTCAAGAATTGTGATTCGGCAATTTTTCCACACAGCTCTGCGCACACGTTCGACAATGTTTCCACTTTTGCTTGTTGGAGCCTACCAGACCATTCATCACCCTCAATACTTTCACGACCATCTTTAAAATGTTTATACCACTCATAAGCTAGTGGATTACTCATACAATCTTCCCCATAGGTTGTATGAGTGATCCACAAGTTTATGAGTGGTATGCCTGTCGTTGAAAGTCAAAGTAACTTTAAGTATGTGTCTTCGCAAGTGTCGCCATGTTTTGACAAAATCTGATGCAAATTCGTAGATCAATTTTTCCGACATGAAAAATGCGTCGAACAACTTCACACACGTAAGAACAAAGTACAACTATAAAAAAAATCGTACAAGCAGGAGAGACCTTACTCACGGCACATGCGTAGTAGGTTCCAAAGTCAACCTGTGCCAAACCGCTTCCTGTTGTGTCGAGCGGTTCCGAATTTATGCAACCAGTCTGGATACTTTTTAATTCCACCTCGTATTAATCCTAAGAGCTGTCCTATGGAAGCGGAGACCACGCATAGTGCCAGCTACTATGCTCGCGCCACTAAAAACTAATGAATTGGTTAAAATTTTCCAAACTTTTTTAACCAGTTGGCTATGATCGAATACGTTAAATTTGCTTTAAATCTTGGCTAGCTTAAAACAGTGCTGTTCAAATTCTATGAGCCGCGGCAAGAGTTTGTAAAAGACAAATAGCGCCCACAATTATTTTTAAATATATATAAATGTAAAGATGTCCTGTTTGATTTATTAAACATTTAAGCAATTTTAATTAATATTCGAACAGTTGAAATTTAAAATGTGAAAAATTATATACCCCGTACACTTAATGAGAGCATTTTGAACCATTAAACTGCCGTAAAGGTTATTGCATGTCCACCTGTCGTTGAAAGTCAAAGTAACCGTTCAAGAGCAGTCATTCAGACTGTTCGTGTGTTTTGATTCTATGTATTTCTTGTCAGAAAATGCTCTCTGGCATGTATAAGTACTTTCAAACTTTAAAATAATTTTTAATCCCAAATCTGTCATATTTGGGTTCTTCTTAGTGAAAAACATTTAACAATTCTGTTCCAGTCTTCGATCAAGATTTGATAAAAGCATTTTCTTGAAATTCACACAAGTCCATTTGATAAACGGGGTTGATGCTTTCAACATCAACACTCAGCGGATTGTTGAACAGACGTAAAGCAATCTGATGAACTGAAACCAGTTCATCATATTGCTTATATCTGCATCAAAATTCTTAATAAATCTGTTGAGCTGAGGAAAGAGTACTTTAAAATTTACATTTGTACCAAGTATTGTAATTATATCAAAATGCTCTTAGTATGATTCGAAGTGAGTCAAACTGTTTCTTTCTAGATTTGATTTTTACGATGGCACTTTCTTGCGATAAACCAGCTATATGACTGTAAAGATTACAGATATTTTGATCTAAATAGATAAAAATGAAGCTTTTCTTGAACCTATACTCTGCGAATTGAGTGGCCTAGGAAGGAAGCGTACAGATAGATGATCCCGTTAATAGAAATAATAAAATAAGATAAAAAATTACGAAATGAAATTTTGTTTACTCTTCATTTACGGGCTGGGAGTTGCCAGTTGGACAACGTTGTGTAAAAGAAAAAAATTAATAATTTCAGAGTTTTTTTTTTTTTATTGAAGGTTTAACGACCACCGTGAGCAACTCAATGGGCTTTAAGCAGTCGTCCGTCCCTAATTTAGGGTCACTGGTTCCACGGAAGGGAGAGAGTCAGTAAGACAAACACAACATCCATGCCTCACCGGGATTCGAACCCGGACCACTTACGGGCGAATGATCAGAGGCCATCGCTTAGACCACTGCGCCACCGGGGCGGCTTCCAGAGTTGGAATCATTTCTTATAACTTAGACAAATTAGATTGACAATAATATCAGTTGGTTATCCCTTTAACCAGCTAGAAAGGGTTAACCCGGAGTAAGTAAAATGAGCTGAAATCAGCTTGAACGGATATATTATCTGTCTAAGTGGTGAGTCGAACGCGGCCGGAACAAATGAACTTGCTCATCAGAAAACATTCTTTTCCCTTAGCATTGTTATTCAAAGTGGTCATTTTGGAGGATAATTAGGACCAATCCTTTCTGGCTTATGGTCTAAGCGATGGCCTCTGATTATTCGTCCGAAAAGGGTCCGGGTTCGAATCCCGGTGAGGCATGGATGTTGCGTTTGTCTCACGGCTCTGGCTCTCTCTCTCTTCCCTGGAACCAGTGACCCTAAATTAGGGACGGGCGACAGCTTATAGCCCATTGAGTTGCTCACAGTGGTCGTTAAACCTCCAATAAAAAAAATCAAATAACCTGCTAAAAGGGCTATAACAATGTCGACGAACTTAAGAAACGAGACAGAAGAGGTATCAGTAACTTGTTTCTACCAAGTAGCATGATGTGCGCATCAGGAGAACTAGGCCTTCCTCATGTCTTGGGTTATAAAGCAGAGAATAAAGGACTAGAATAGAGCGCTTATTACCAGTAACACGTTTGTGGTCTGTATTGCGGAGATGACGGGGGGGGGGGATAAATGCTTTGCCGTAGTGTTCGTAAATCCCGCCCACTATATGGGCATTTCGGTTTAGGGAACGCAGAAATTTGGGCACCGGCTGATTCAGGTACAACGGCCACTTAATCCTTAAACGACCATAACGCCCGAAACGGCCTTACATCCCAAGTACTAAGACCTCCCCAAAACGCCCATAGAGTGAATAGGATTTCCTTGCCCCTTCTGTTCTTTGAATTTACACGGCCTGTTTTGTGACTACCATAAGCAACCTTCAGCCACCATTTTTGTCGATAAACAAATATTTAGACGTTGGAATCCTTCTGGGAATATGATTTACTCTCAGAATTTCGCATGCCTTCCCCGCGGAAGATTGCAGTGACCGTACCCCGTCCAGGAAAATGTCTGAAGGTGAATGCACATCAAGCCTACAGATCGGATGCTCATTTTGTTTTCTAGTACTAATCCTTCCTTTGTTATCTTGTAAAGGAGAGCAGAGAACTTTTGAAAGGAGCAACAGACAGTTTCGTGGTTATGGTATTCTGAGCGATACAATATTTCACGGTCCTGGTCCTTAAACGGTTAAAAACAGGTTGCTAATTGCTTTATTTTTATTCGTTTATTGAGGACAAATACAGTCGAACCATCTATAACGAAGTAAATTTCTCCGTCATTTCTGTCCACGCCAGGATTCGAACCCGGATACCCTCATTCCGGAATAAGTCACTCTACCAACTCAGCTACGCGGACGTTTGTTCTGACTACTATCAGCCTTTATGTCATGTGCACCCTGCTGGCAGGTACGTCACATCTCCCCCCCCCAAAGAGGGCTGGGGGCATGGCCCACGGGTCAGCCGTGACCATGAATCGTCATAGGCAGCATCCGCTGAAGAACGTACACTTGAGAACTCCCAGTCAATCTGGTGTGTGGAATGCGACGTCACACACATTTATTTTTCGAAGCGCTGGAGAAGGGATTCTCTTATTTTTCTTATCTCGCGGTGTGGAAATAACATCACACCATTGCGAGATTTTGAACGGTCGGGTCATCCGGATAGTTCGGGCGCCATTATAACGAAGTAAATTTCTCCGTCATTTCTGTCGACGCCAGGATTCGAACCCGGATCCCCTCATTCCGGAATAAGTCACTCTACCAATTGAGCTACGCGGACGTTTGTTCTGACTATTATCTGCCTTTATGTCGTGTGCGCCCTGCTGGCAGGTGCGTCACACATCATATAACGCGCTCGCATAATACAAAGCTCCAGACAATCCGAAGAATTTATAGATCCCCTGAACTTCGTAATATTCTCCCTTGTTATTTTAACCGCATATTACGAACTCACCACCATTCAATAACTTAAAATTTATTTTGCGTTTAGAAACATCTTAACCATCGCGTCCGAGGAAGTTTGGAAACATTTAGAGCAGGTATCATAACGAGCACAAAACAAACAACAATTTACTCATGTTTTTGACGTAACGTGCAAACAGCAAGTCAAATATAACAGGAGAAATTTCAAATATCTGGCAGTTACTTTAATTTTCGCAGTTTTGATTGGTGCAGATCTCATTCATATTTTTGCTAGCTATATATTTCAATTAACTTTTTATCAATTTCCTTCAATTAATTGATAAGCAGTTAATGATTGACTACCTGACATAACGTAATATGCCAAAAAGAGCCATTTTTTTATTTTTCCGATTATATTGACGTTTTTTAGCTTTGCCCGTCCGTCTGTCCGTACGTCCGCACGATAACTCCTGTGAAAATGATTCGATTTCGACGAAATTTTAGTATGTTGTAGGGGACACTTGGGGGCGAACCCTTTTGAAAATGGGTGAAGCAGGGTCAAAGGTCATGACATAGGAGCGGGATCCATTCCATTGCTCTTATGCGTCATAACCTGCTTAAAAATTGTTCGATTTCGATGAAATTTTAGTATGTGGTAGGGAACCACCTGGGCACGAACCCTATTGAAAATAGGCGAAATGAGGTCAAAGGTCAGGCAGGGCATAAGAGCGGGATATATTCCATTGCCTTTATGCGTCATAACTTGCGTAAAAATGGTTCGATTTCGATGAAATTTTAGTATGTGGTAGGGAGCCACTAGTGACGAACCCTATTGAAAATGGGCGAAATGGGGTCAAAGGTCAGGACACTGGAGTGGGATCCATTCCATTGTCCTTGTGCATCATAACGTATCTAAAATGCTTGGATTGCGACAAAACTTTATCATGTTGTTCCGGAGGTATAGTGAACCGGTTCTGTTGAATATCAACGAAATGGGGTCAAAGGTCATTGCACAAAAGCCAGATTTATTCCACAGCCATTATTCTCATAACTTGCGTAAAACTGCTTCTATTGCAACAAAACTTTGTCATGTTGTTCCGGAGGTATAGTGAACCAGTTCTGTTGAATATGATCGAAATGGGGTCAAAGGTCAGGACACAGGAGCGAGATTTATTCCACAGTCATTTATCCATATAGCTTGAGTAATAATTTCTGGTATGTTGGAAAGTGTATCATAATCAATGCTTTGCATGATTTTACTAACTTGTTGACTCTCCCTTCGATTTCTTTCGTTATATGTATAAGGGTTTGACTGTATTTAAGTATGGATCGAGTGCATTGCAACAACAAAAATCTTTGGAGGGTAAATAATTTTAAATAATTTAAATAATCTTAAACATAGCCCTCAAATAATTTTAAGGGGTGCTCAAGCTCATGAGCAACAACCGTAGTCTTTCGTAGTTCGGCTCCCATTTCTGTGAAAAAGATTCAGCACGTAATGCCGTAGTATTAAGCGCTAAATGCGACAGACATTGGAGTTGCTCGCGAAAGTTATGGTTTAGCCTGAAAGTAGCAACACTAGCAGTTACACAGCCCACAACAACAGCTCGACTGTCAACAAAGTGAGAATGAAAGATAGATAGGATGTTTTAGGAGCACTAAAAGTAATTACATATCGGATGATGTCGTCTGGCACCAAGCACTAGAGTCCAATACTGCGCAGCAGTGTAGTGCATGTATAGTACATGTCTGGGTGCATTACGGAAACGACAATTACCTGAAACAACTGGGAATATTTGATAGATGGTTTTTGAATGAACAACCCTTCAGCCACTATAATATGTCTCGTCTCTATACAGTGAGAAAAAGATGAACACGCAAAAATCTGCAGCAGAAATGCTTCAAATTCGAACAAATGAAAACAAATAGTATTACTTGTATTTTAATTTGTTCTGATCAGACTGACGCAAAAAGAAAAAGTCATCAAATAAAAGAATGTGAACATTTTTTTACAGTCTCGTTTTTTCACGAAGCTAGTGAAGTGTCCAGATCAATCCTTTTCATAACCGAATCGTTTCATTCCATAACATAGGATAATAGTTACTTCTATGTATTCCATTGTGCAGGAAAATAATAGCTTCCTTTGTTCTATAGAAATTGGAATACGATTACCTGTCTGTACCTCACGGGAGAATAAAATAATTTATCTACTTCTTTTTGTTCTACATAAGTAATTATTTCTTTTTATCTTACTGGATTTCAAAACAATATTTATTTTTTCCTATAGCATGGGAAAATGACTACTTCTTTTCTCTCTTATAACGGGAAAATAATTACTTCTTTACATCGCATAAGATAGAAAAATAATTCTTCTTTTCGATATAGGAACGGAGAACATTATAATTACTTCCCAGTTTCTTGTAGGTTAGGAAATACGTAATTAACTGTATCTCATGGTTTAGGAGAAACTTTCTTCTCTGTATCTCATTGAATAAGAAAACAATTGTTTCAGTTTATTCTATAGGACAGAAAAATACTTTTTCATTTTGTTCTGAGAAATTAGATAATAATTACTTCTGTGTATCTCATTGAATAAGAAAATCATAGCTACTTTTCATTTTAAACTATGGGAGAATCATTACTTCTCTGCATTTTATGAGATAAAAGGGTAATTGCTTTCTTTGTTTTGTAGAAAGGGAAAATAATTTATTTCTCTATATCTCATAGGATAGGAATGTAATTATTTTTTGTTCATTAGAATGAAAAAATAATTACTACTCCGTGTTTCACAAAATGAGAGAATAATTTCTTTACTGAATCCAAGAAAAAAAACAAAGTTTGACGTCATACAAATTCTAGTGGTCTTACCAAGTGTACTATGATGTCAGATTCTGAGAAATACGTAGTTTAATTTTTGTGCAATAACGAAATTAAAATGTATTTGGCAAACCCTTCTCAGAACTATGACTCACGCAGATTTAGAGACAGCTGTTTTACTATGAACTTGGTAAACGAGCGCTTTTTATTTCTTTCATCTGACTAGATTTTCTGGTACGTCCCGCTGATGGTGAACTGAATTAGCATCTCCTACATAGCTTCTCAATTACTTTAAATGGACGAGAATGCAAAAGTGAGTAGGTTTGTTTGCAGTTCTTGTTTTATTTATTTGATTTCAGATTCAGAAAAATAAAAATGAAACATGCATTTGCAGCTTCCAGTAAACATATTCAAGTCGTGGGTATTCTGTTTTTGGTGACGTTCATCTAAATCTGATGAAATGGCCTTGCTCTGGAAACCTGATTTCATATTTCAAATGCTCGTAACTGGCACAATATTATTCAATAAGGCTTTTCCAGGCAATTTCCCTAATTTTGCAATATCCATTTCTGATTAAAACTTAATTTCGAACGCTCGATGAATGTACATTTATTTGTTTATTTATGTTTTCATTTACGCATTTTTATTTTTGTTAATATTTCTTTTTTTACTTATCCCACTGGGACATATTGTAGCACAGCATTACGCTGTGTCGATAAAAATGCTACTTTATGATATATAGCTGTGAACATCAACCCTCAGCATGTTTTTCCATCATATATTTGAGAGCAAAATGTTTCACATGAACACAAGTTTTAGACGATCAACATTACTCTCCTTGTCATGCCTTATATGATTTGTGCATACAACTGTAAAACTGCTTAAAAGTGTTTCCATTTTGAATTTGATTGGCACCTACCACAGTACGAAGATAAGGAAAAGAGAACTTGCTGATAATGATTTACTGTAACGCAGTCACTAGTGGAAGAAACGTAGGCGTATGTACATAAATTCAGAAGGAATTTCACAGCAGTAAGAAACATTCTTTTGATAAAATATGTATCTAAGGAGATGACAAAGTCATACAAATCCGTGAAATTGTGTACAGCGAAAAATATTTTATTGTGCCGAAATTTCGCTTTCGAATGAGAGGCTTTATCAAGAAGAACTTACACTAAAATAACGATCCGTTTGGTGTTTAAAATCAAATAACAGCACGAGTATTAAACATAAATATAATGCATCATTTCCCGCAGGATCTGAGATTGAAACTTGTACAAAATATGACGTGATATTATATGTTACTTTGCGTGAGCTTCTGACCCATTCAATAGTTAATGTCAGTTCACGTGTTTGTAATGCATTATATTTATGTTTAGTACTCGTGCTATTATTTGATTTTAAACTCCAAACTGATCGTTGTTCGAGCTTAAGTTCGCCTTGATAAAGCCTCCCGTTGGAAGGCGAAAGCATGGCATAATCTTATATATAAAACACAAAACATCTGTTTGTCTGAAGCAGCAAAAACTCTCGAACGCCGAACTGTGGCATCGTGAAATTTGCATAGCTTATTAATACTGGAGTTTCTAGGTCAACGCAACTATTTTAAGATCTCTAAGTTGCTCCGTTCGCGCGTTATGAATAAAATAATAAGCTAATCAATAAAGTCAGCGTCGTTTGCTACGTCATCGTTATCTGTTCCAAATCTGAAAGCAAGTGATTGCATTCATCGCCGCGGCACATCCACAGGTGTTTCTACTCTTTGAGAACTGTGCATAAAAAATGCAAAAACGAACTTTGCGAAATCTTAACGAAACGGGCTGAAATTTTTATCAACACCATGAATTGGTAATAAGAGGAGTCCCTCAAAATTTCACCGGAATCCGATCAAAACTTTTTAAAATAGGCAAGGAATTTTTAATGTATCGGGAAACAGAAATATATTCACAGAAATGGTTAATAAAATTTTGACGGCTAATTTAAAAATTATTTACTGATTCAGGCAAAATTTGGAGGTCACGTTCCTATTAGCGATTTATGGTGTTCATTAAAATGTCAGCCAGTTTCATAAAATATTCGCAAAGATACGTTTTTAACTTTTTTATCCCTGAGATCCTCAAAGAGGTGTGAAACTGAAAGCACGTGATGTATTTGATCGTCGATAAAAAATTGTTAACGAATTTTGTTAGTATTCGTTCTATTGTTTGATTTTAAATTCCAAACTGATCGTTGTTCGAGTGTAAGTTTGCCTTGATAAAGCCTCCCGTTATAGAAGGCGAAAGCTTGGTACAATGAAATATAATTCGCTACACACCCTTTCACGGATTTGTATGATTTTGTCATCGCCTTAATTATAATAAATGTGATGACAAAGTCATACAAATAAGTACACCACTAATACTTATTATGCGGTACTTAGTGTCTTTTGAATGTTTCCTTAAGGTTCCTGTTATGTTGCTACCTCCGGGGAAAATACGTACTAATTCACAAAGTTCAGTCTCGTTTCTTTATTCTACTTCTTATGTGACTTGTGTCCACACCACAGTTCGTAAAAGCCCAAGGAAAATTATTATGCTCCTCTACTTAAGGATTGAACGGGAATTTACAGAAAATATAGTTTAAAATGTGATGCTTTCAGGAAACACGGATAGTTTTATCTACAGCTTTTTAATAGTTGGCGTGAAGACAAATAAAATATAGAGAAAACAATAACAATAAAAAAACATCTATGAAGGTTCTGCAGTCCACTCAAGCCGTGAAAGAGTTTCCTGTCCCGCTTGGTAGAACAACGAGAAATATTTTTTTTTATGGTCCGCTTCGTGGACCATAAAAAAGATGTTAAAAATAAGGTTCCAAATATCAGACTCTGAGAAATATGCATCCGCAAAAGGTATGCTTAAACCCTGGACCAAAGAGATATTCATGTTCCCTGAAACTTGTAAAGCGCAAGTATGATGTGAAAATTTAGGAGTGGTTGAATCTAAGTTTGGCAAGTAAGTGAGGTAGTACATTTTTAAAAATGCGTTTATTTGGTCGTTTTAACTGCATTTTCTCTGAGCAACGTCTGGATGACTTCTGCTAGAATATGAGATCTAAAAAATTACATTTCTCACCACATACGCACACACCTAAACCCAAAATAAAAAAAGCTGCAGTATTTATGGTTCTAACACAAGTTATTCTTTAAATATAAACAAAACCTACGGACTCGCTGTTTATGCTTGTTAAGCAGAATGTCAAATCTAGAGCAGAACAACTGTGCTGCTTCTTGTCCATTCAACCCTTTTTGACCAACAGTTTCGGAAAAAGAAAGAAAGTCCTTTATATTTCTCAAACTCCATTGTTCTGAAGCTAGGAATAAACACAGACATATTAATAACATTTATGTTTTAATCAAACAACGCATCTTCAGAGGTAAATGGCGGATGACTTCCGGCTTTCTGAAGGAATTTACATAAAGCCACCTAACAACCACATGTGAAGGGGAAGGTCAAACTGATGTGATCTGATTTGTAATCAAATATATATTTCAAGTTGAAACCAGTACTGAAAAACTGTAAGAATTGTCACTGAAGATACTCTTATCCCTTTAACCAGCTGGAACGAATTAACGCAGGGTTAATAAAATTGAATGAAATCAGCTCGAATGAGTACAGTCATTGGCAAAATTTTAAGGCCACCTGCCAATTTATTGAAAATTAAGGTTTTCAAAGAGACAACTAATTACTAGAAGCTATATTTTAAAAAATGACACCACAGATGAAAACTTACTTTATTTAGAACACAGAACGACAGAAATCAGTACTTTGTGGGGCCACCTTTTTTCTAACGGACAAAATACGACGTGGCATACTCTCAATAAGGGATTTGCAGTAGTCATTTAAAATTTCTTCGCACTAAACGTACTTTATCGCGTCAATCAAAGCTTGGAAATTTCATGGCTGTTTTGCTACTACCTTGCCTTTTAAAATGGTCCACAAATTCTCGATGGGGTTAAGTTCGGATCTATTACGGGGCCAGTCAAGCACAGTTATATTTTCCCTCTGCAGGTAGTCCTTTACTGTCTTTGATCTGTGGCATGGACCACCATCATGCATAAAGATTGGACATCTTTGCACTTGCATGAATTAACAGCTTCTCACGTAACATTTCCACATAAAAAGGATCAGTCGGCAAAAAGGATAATGAAACAGTACCGGATGCTGACATAGCATCCCATATCATCTGACAAGGCACATGTCTCACGGTGCTAACAATGTTTTTTTATCAAACCTTTTGCCTTTTGGTCGTCGAACACGTGCTTCGCGTGATTAAGATTGAAGCACAGTTGATTCATCGGAAAAAAGAACTTGGCTCTAAATTTCAGCAGTCCACGATTGAAGAAGCTTTGCAAGGTTAGTCTAGATTTATGTGGAGGTTTATAAGACAAATCAAAAGCTTTGCTTTTGAGGTTAGTACTAATCTCAAAAGCAATCTCAGAAGCAAAGCTTTTGAGGTTGGTACTAATTCATTGTCGGAAAAGTGGGCCGAAGTCAAGGTTTATGTGGAGGTTTATAAGAATTTAATCCAAAATCTTTGCTAAGACGTCGGGAAACAGTGCTGATACTAATATAAGACCCTTTCGAATGTAGAAAGGCCTGAATTTTCTTGCACGAACTTTTCGAAGAGCACATAACTGTTCGCCTTATGGTATTGTCGTCACATGGGATTGTTTTTCTTGGACGTCCACTTCTCTTTCGGTCGCTAAATTCACCTATCTCTCGATATTTAATGATCGTATTATGAATAGCAGCCTTGCTCACATTCACCTGTCTGCTTATGTCACGTTCGGAGAATCCTTCGTAACATAAAGTCACTATTTGTGCCCTCTGAATAACACTTAATGACACATTTTTGCCTATTTTTCGCTATATAGAAAATAAGTACAAAACCTTTCAACATGAAAACTAGAAGCACATGGACGCTCGCACGCTTCCACCAACCCTATCAACAGCTGCCGTTGTAGTATGATTCAACACCGACATGAAGTTGAGTAACACAGACAGCAGCTGACGCAATCGGCAGAAATCTCCAAATACCAACAGGTGGTCTTAAACTTTTGCAAATGGCTGTATGTTCATTGTCGGAGAAGTGGGACGAACGCGTTGGAACAAATGAACCTGCTCATCAGAAAACGGTGCTTTCTCCTCAGCCTTGCTATTCAATGACGTCCTTTAGGGAGGTTATATACAATCCTTTTTGCCTGATACCTGCTAAAAAGGCTGGAAAGACGACGAAACTAAAAAGGGGGAGAGAAGATATTTGTGACACTTTTTCTACCCAGTGGCACGATGTCCGTGTCAGAGGGACTGGCCCTTCGCCATCTGGTATTGGGTCATGAAGTATAAAATAAAGAACTATAGGAAGGAGCACTTATCACTAGTGACAGGCTTATGAGCGGTACTGCTGAGATCGGAGTGGGGGAGGAATCGTTTTCTCTAGCTTTTGTAAAACCCAGTCGCTATGTGAACATTTCCGTTCGGTGAGCGCAGAAAATATTGGGCACTATTTGATTCTGGTACAATGGCCGAATGAAGGGTTAAGAAACAGATTGGATAACTTTTGAGGAAGGAAACAGTGAATGACACACTTCATGTCGCGTAAAAATCACCTCAGACAGTCACGTGAACAAATGTTTAAGAAAAATTATGAAATTAATTCAAAAACACTCTGCACTCCTCTCAACAATACCCGTTGACTTCAGCTATTCAGGAAAGGGCTTTTTTTTTATTGAAGGTTTAACGACCACCGTGAAAAACTCAGTGGGCTATAAGTAGTCGCCTGTCCCTAATTTAGAGCCACTGGTTCCACGGAAGGGAGAGAGCCAGCGCCGTAAGACAAACACAACATCCATGCCTCACCGAGATTCGCACCCGGACCCATCGCGGACGAATGATCAGAAGCCATTGCTTAGACCACTGACCAGGACAGATTTAACTACGACGGGTTTTAATTTTTTTAGTGATGCGTCTTTAATTTTTAATAATAATTTTAATAATAATTATCAACAATAATTTTAATCATATTTTTCAACAATAATTTTAATAATACTTTTATAATAATTTTAATAATTATTTTCAATAATATTATTGCATTTTAAATAATGGTATAATATTAGTTAAGAATGCGTCTTTAATTCTTTTAAGGCGTCTTTTTTTACCACCGTAAAAAAAAATCTTACAGAGCTTGAATTTATCGCAAGGATTTAAGGAGTTCGCATTTATCGCAAGGACTATGTCAAGAATAAGTCGTAATAATAAAAAAAATAGGGTAATTTTATGTGTTCTGTCCATATGGATCATTATTTTTATCAGGAGTACGGCTTGAATGGACGGAACACATAAATAAACCATCCTCAACTTTCTCATAATCATTTTGGTGTAATACAGGTATGTAAGTATTGAGCGCGGTTTGCAATTAGATTTTAAAAACTTACATAAACCTTTTATGCTTTACCTAAAACATTTTACACGCAAAATTGAGCGTTTCCTTGATGTAAGAAACATGCTTATAAGCGATTTTAAAACTTCAGTAGGTCAACTGCAAATTACGGGTGGTTAGATGCATTTGCTGAACTTTTGGAATTTAACATAAACATTTAGCATGAATTTTTTTATTAAAGATTGAGGGAAAATGTTTGCAGCCATTGCGTTAAATTAACTTAAAATACAGATAAAGTGTTTGAGAGAAAAATTAAATATGGGAGGATGTAAAGGATTAGTGTTGTTAAAAAAACAAGTCGGTAAATCTTGTTCACTTTCCTAAAATAGACATCTGAAAAGGAAAATACGTAGCAATTATCCAGCACCAGAAAGGATACGTGCATTGCTTGTTTTCATTGGCGGAAGTTCTAATCGGAAGGCATATGAAAAAATAATTCTGCTTGATGATGAAGTTACTTTCGTCAAGTTTCCATGACCGAGGCATCCAATTGCATGAGAGCACGAGCGCATTTTCTTTGTTTTATCGCATCAGATATAGCATCAGAAAAGTTAGTTGGGTGCGAAAGGTTATGGGTTGGTTTTCTCTCCTGCTTCCTGCTTCCGTTCATGTATGTATCTGCCTTCTCGATAGAATTTTCATTTAATTCAGTGGTCCCTTCTATATTCCCGAGAGTTTCCGTATTACATATCATCAGCGTCAACAAATATTGTCCATTCATTAAATGATGAAGGCCTCTCCAGTTCTCCCTGCATCTTTTTGTCCTCATCAACTTATTTTTGTGTGGTTCCGCTATGCTTTGTGATTCCAACAACTTGTTTCCTATTTCGTCGTTTTTTTCTCTCGACGCTTTCATGTCCGTTGGTGACTATAGGTTTTTCATGCACAATTATAACTTTCTTTTGAAAAAATTCCAATTTTTAATTCCATGCACTAGCCTGGCAACTTTGATACGCCCTACTAATTTTTTTTTTTCCCGAAGCAAGTCTCAACTGTTGTCTTTGAGCCAAGATACACATATTGGTTAAGATGTCAGATCATAGATCTGCAATCCTTTTCCTTCAAACATGTTGAACGTAAGTCTTTTCTTTTAAGTTAATACTTCTCACTACCTCTTTTGCGTTTTTCCCGTTAGTTTTTTATCGCGATTGTACCTTTTTTTATCACGATTATGATCAAACTAAAGACAGATAACTGATCTCATAACCTCTATTTCCATGTCTTGCTATTTCTTGATTTGATCGAAAGCTGTTAATGCTTGAGCTTCAAAGGAAATTCAGCTTAATGCTGAGAATTAGACCAAGAAAGCTCGCACTAAAACTGCAACAACCTCTCGGGCAATGCGTTTTCCAGTGAAAAGTAAGATACAGGGCGCAAAATTAAATTTTTTTACCGCATATCAGATCAAAGGTATAATGTAGTGCCAACCCGATAGCCGAGTGGTCTGAGGCGCTGCATCTCTTCCTTTCCTGGAACCAGTGGCCCTAAATTAGGGATTAAAGACCACTTATGGCCTTAAATCAGGGATGGGAGATCTTTTTTGCTCATGGAAATCCTTGAATTCCGAAGTAAAAGAAAAAAAATCGTTAAATTCCGAAGTAAAAAAAAAATGAAAAGAATTGAAAATGTTTCTGGGTGAATCTTTGTTGCTAAACATAACTCCATACAACAGTTGATTTAGTTTAAATTTATTAAATAAAAATGTTATGACGTAATTCTTATGAAGGTTTCTATGTACATCGCGATTTTTCAAAAGCTCTAACCCGCCCAGGTGGCGCAGTGGTCTAAACGATGGCGTATGACCATTCGTCCGAGAAAGGTCCAGGTTTGAATCCCGTTGAGGCATGGATGTTGTGTTCGTCTTA
This sequence comes from Macrothele yani, assembly GCA_039090855.1. NCBI lineage: Eukaryota > Metazoa > Arthropoda > Arachnida > Araneae > Macrothelidae > Macrothele > Macrothele yani. The sequence goes on along the minus strand of CM076998.1, from coordinate 84,421,525 downwards.
CGGCACTGACTTTCTCTCTTCCCTGGACCCAATGACCCTAATTTAGGGACGAGCGACAACTTACAGCCCATGGAGTTGCTCACGGTGGCCATTAAATCTTCAATCAAAAAAGTTCCTCCGGCATTATTTGAAACTAAGCTCTAAGAAATGATTTTGTTAGAAAACTTTAGGAACGATGCAGGGATTAAATGTTTATTATATACCTGAAATGAGAATGGAACTTCTACCAGTCGAGTATATTTGCTTTTACACAACTCAGAACTATATATTACCAAGCAACTGAAGTGCTCAAACTAATAAATCATGGTAAAAATGATGTTTTTTCCATGTGCTAATCTGCATGGTTTTAAATGGAAGGTATTAAAACATCCTCTTGGAACAGATGAGGAGAATCAGACGATTGTGTTTTTTAATTTCAAGAGTTCATGATAACTTATTAAAACGTATTTGGGTTAGCAATTCTCTGAATAACTGTTATTCCAATAAATATTTCTTACGAAATCGGAAAACCGCCTGCAACATCCAGCAGAGCATCGGAAATAAAGAGATACCGGTTTCATATCCCATCCAGTGCGATATGTAATTCCATATTTCTCGAAGGGAATATCTTTACAGCATTTTAGTTGCTCAAGGCATTGCAATTGAAAATACTGAACTCATTTCACCAGGACAAAGTCCCAATACTTAAACATTTTTTATACACTGAAGAGCAACTGAATTAGAGATACTTGTCTAGTAACGTGTAGCACCACCTTTCGGCCTGATGACGGCGGCGATTGGTCTAGGCATGGACTCGACAAGACACCGGAAGCGTTGGAAAGCCATACGGATCCACGACCCCTGAACAAGCTCCCACAGTTCACAAAGATTTGATTAAGGGGGTTCAGAGGCTCGAACATCTCTCTCGATGGCACCCCAGATGTGCTCGATGGGATTGAGGTCAGGTGACCTAGCTGGCCAAGGAAGCGAGGTCACGTGGGCGGAATGTTCATCCAACCATTCGGATATAATTCGGGAGCTGCATTGTCTTGTTGCAGGATGAGGTCCCCAGTGGGATGTTGAAGACGCACAAACGGATGCAAATGGTCGCTCAGGATATCCTGGCAACGTAGACCTGTGAGGGACGATGTCACACGAACCAGGGGTCCCATTTCAGTCCACGTAAACAGTCCCCAGACTAGAATGCCACCCCCACCAGCTTGAAGAGTATCCTGGTGGCAAGAAGGATACATCGCTTCATGTGATTTGCGCCGTACTCGTATCCTACCATGCGCATGTACCAACGCGAATCTCGACTCTTCAAACCAGGCAACATTTTTCCACATGTCTAGGGTCCAGTGGCGATGTTCCCGCGCCGATGCAAATCTTTGCACCCTGTGATGTGCGGTCAGCAGCGGTACCCTCGTCGGACGATGGCTTCCGTACCCCATAGCGAGGAGATGGTTCTGGATGGTGATGGTGCTTATGCGTATTTGTGCAGCAGCGTTAAATTGCCGAGTGATTTCTTGCACTGTGACCCGTCTATCTGCTGTTACAATGCGCGCTAGCTGACTATGACCCCGCTCATCTACACGCTGTTGTCCACGGCAGTTGGTCCTTGCAGGGATGTTTTTACCGGATACGATGTACTCACGGTGCACACGTGACGCAGTGGCTCGTGAAAATGCTAGTGCCTGCACGACTTCCGAGATGGAGTGTCCCATTCGTCGGGCCCTGACAATTTGCCAACGGTCAAATGCGCTTAGATCCTTCGTCTTACCCATACTGCGTCCAACTCTTACTGATTCCTGTCGCATCACTCCTTATATTGTCGGATCGCTGCATACGTCATGTCGTTTCCGTTTACAGGGCCGCCCACAGCGCCCCATTTTCATAACGCCAGCTGTCTCTAATTCGATTGTTCTTTAGTGTATATGAATGTATGAAAATGAAAACAAAAAAGTTTTCTCAAAAACCGCGTGCTGATGTACAGCTATCAATAATCTCTGCACCCTAAAATCGAAGTAGAACGCCACTTTCGCTTAGCAAATGCTTTGAATAACCGTTTTTCCAATATGCTACAACTAAGCCATGCTACTTAGTGGCATGTGACATCGCTACAATTAGCAAATGTTGTTGCAGCAGGAGCACGCTACAAAATAAAGTAGATTGCAGGGAAAAATTTAAACCGTGCTACTTTTAAAAAGTGATTAAAATATTCATCAAATCTTTTGATATTTCCAGATTTCCTGAAGCGTAATTGAGTGTAACAGAGGATTTAGGTGCGAGAACATCGCGCTTGCGGTTTTATTGAAGACTTTTTGTTGATTGCGAAATGTGAATTTTTTAGTCAAAGAAAGTGAACTCGAAGATACTTTTGATATGGCTTTTAATTATATTTCCTGGGCTTCCCTGTGAGTCTATCTAACTTGACATATACGATATTTAAGAACGTAGATATAAAGATCATCCTCAGAACTTTCACTTTTAATTTAAATCTAAACGTAAAAAGTAGCTAAAACAGCAACAGTCGTTATTTTTCAAGCAAAGTAATACTGTTGTCTACTTCTCAGGAAAAGTGACAATAGTTGCAGCAAGCTACTTTTTCAAAAATGTAGTTGTAATAGTAACTAGCTACTTTTGAAAAGTAGTTTTCCAGTCACTGACTTTATCCTCCATAGACTTGCTACAGGCAGTCAGAAACACCTTCATTCTGTGATTTCTGTATCCATAGGAGGCAGCTTCAAAGTATACTGTTGTGCATAAATGCAGGGAGTAAAGCATAAATTCAGATATTTCAATGAAACTTACATAAGGTTTAATAAATTTTGTCTGTAAATCTATGTTTTCATAACTCGCCAAAATTCAGTAAAAGCAATTCCGTATTGTTCATTTTGATCATGAATTTTAATGTTGCCAGCATGTCTAATTTTAGACGTTAGTGTTTCAGAGCCTACTTGAGGTCAGTGAAGCGTATTGTCACCTCTAACTGCTATGCACGCTTCGCAAAGATCTCTTATGCTTCTAGCAAAGTGGTTCCGGATGTCTTATGCTTCCAACAAAGTGGTTTCGGATTTCAGTTATGAAGCAGTTTGTAGTGCACAGGTTTTTCTAGGAGAAGTTTGGCGTCTTGCATCTCGCGATCCGAAAGCCATTTTAGAGGGGTGACAGTCGTCGTGAACAATTCAATAAGCTTTAAGCACTCACCCGCCCCTAACTTAGGATAGCTGGTTCCTTTATCACTAACCGGGATTCGAATCCGACCCTACTTGGACGAACGGTCATAAGTCAGCGCACAGACCACTGCGCTACCTGGACGGTCTAAAGGATTCTAAGCGTGCTCAATGGGATTATGGGTTTCTGTCGACTTGACCGGGTAATCCATTTTTCATTAGTTTTACATCTCAGGTATTAATGCGTAAGTTCCTTCCTATGAGATCGAAAATTATCGTTCATGAATACAAATTCTGGACCAACAGCACCTCGAAAGATTTGTATATGTGGTTCTAGGATCTGTCCACTTTACTTGTGGCCAGTCTAAGATCCACTATCGAAGGCATGTAGAAAGATAAAATCTTTAATGGTGAGACCTGCCCACACCATTACCTCTCCACTTCCAAAACTTCCCCTTTCCATTATTTTGGAGGGGGATTTCGGGTGCCTTCTTCTATCCAGATTTAGTGACACCAAGAACCCTTTGTTAACGAAAATCTTGACTCATATGTGAAGAGTGTATATCCCCACTGCTCAGGTGTGCAATTGCGATTCTGCGCTCTCCATACTAATCTAGCGGTTTCGTGATCACCGGTATACAGAGATACAGGCCTAGGTTTCCTGCCATACAGTCTTCTTTCGCGAAGCCTTCTGGATATTCAAATTTGATTCTGATCTTGCTGTTACGGAGGCAAGCTCCAAGGGGAGAGTTGACGAGCTACATAAAGGTCATTATCAGGTGTTGTGGACCGTGGTAGATCTGTCCGTCTAGGGCATGTTCCTGTTTATTGGAACTGCATACCATACCTTAGTGTTTGACACATTCGGGCATATTTATAAATCTGGCAACTTTTGGATGACGGTGGGCTGCTTCCATTCTTCTGATGGCTCTCTATTCAAATGGCGTCATGAAGACATTTGGGATAAAAATTATTACAACTGAAAATTGGGGTTGGAAACTCATGAATGAAAGAAAAGAGCTTGGTGAGCTTCTTTAAAGTTGTCCCTAATTTGCATATTTGGTGTTGCGTCGGAAAACTAGCTTAGTTTCATCACTTACTGGCTTACCACATGAATGTATGCAATTTGTGACCGAAAAATTGTGCTTCATTTTTGGAAGAATGCTAAAACCTGAAAATTACTAAATGTTAACACCCTAGTGTAGTTTACTTGAAATATCAGTTTGGTAAACGAACTGCACTAGCTAAAAGTAAGTTAGAGAGCCTGGTAAAATGCTCGTCTAAAGAACTTTAGTTTTTCGGATATTTATCATATTGTAAAAAGGTGTTGCAAAAGTACACTCACGAACAAACGTACAAAGTAATTTCAAAAGAAGGATACAGCGTCTCTTAGTCAAATGTCAACCCCACCTTTATTTGGTGCAAACTGTTTTTACAAAAACGATTATGACCGCTGATTGTTAGCCATTGTAACACCCACTAAGAAGAAACGCTGTCGAAACCTTACCAACACCTAATACATGGTGAGTAACTAACAAATACCTAGAGAATGTTACACAATTTGCGATATCGTTCTTTATCTGCGGATGCTAGATGACAACAACCAAGACAGCAATCAAACAAGAAGTAGACTGCGTTCTGACTGACTGTGTCTACACAAAATGCATGGATTAAATAAGTGTATTAAGCAAAGTGAGAAAGGAAGGAGACGATCTTGCAAAACCGAAAAGTTACCGCATTTTGCACTACAGACGCGAAAACAGTATACTAACCTGTGTGTGTGTGTGTGTGTGTGTGTGTGTTTTCACAATTACGAGAAAATCGCGAGAACGATATTCTAGGGATTGAAAATTTTTCGGATACATTGTTCGGCTTTTCATTAGCTCACAAAAAAGATATTAGCTTCAGATAATTCGTGCTTCCCCAACAAATCATTTTAAGGAAAAAACTGAACAGTTTTATGAAGAAATTAACTATTTGAGTAAGAATGCAACCTCCAAAGATTATTACGGGAAATTATGATACATTAACAAGGCAAAGCCATATAGAGCGAAGCATTATCACCCAAATTTAGTCGCGATGTCAGAGAAAGTAGGGGAAATATTCTTGCTTAGGTCTCTGAGGGATTTTCCATATGAAATCTTTCCTCGGGAAGAATCCAAGCAGCGAATACTTTGACTTCATTTCAAACAGTGGAAAAAGTGAGGTTGAATTTACCATGCTTAAAGATATTTTTTTTTCTAAGGACATGACTTAACAGGTTTAGCATACTCGGAGATCACCACGTGGTTAGATGTGATGCCAAAACTTTTTGGACACCTGTAGAATTAAAGAACAGACAAGATAATCTCAAAAAATCTGAAGCCATTTCTTTAGAAAACAAGAAAAATGAAGGTGAATAAAGAAAATGTAATTTCCGAAGGAGACTCTGCAGAAATATGCAATATAGTGAGAAGCTATTTTCTGGAAGATTTCACGAAATATAGCTGGAAACCATTTCGAAAAGCTATTGAGATTAACAAGAGTCCGAAAAAATATTATTTAACATTTCAGGAATGGAAGAAAACCGAAGATATAATCCACAACATAGAGCAACAGGAAATGGTTGGGCGATATTGAAAAGAGGTAAAGATTTATGATCCAAACTATATAAAAGATAGCATGCAGTTGCTGTAGGTGTAAAGAACAGCATAAACACTGAGGTTTCTGCAATCTTTCCAGGTGAAGAGGCTTATACTAGCAAGAGCATACTAGGAAGCAGAGACTAGTAGAGGAAGTCACGTTGCGAGTCACAAAGGAAGCTACAGAAGAAACAGAAATTACCTTGGAGTTGCTTTTTAGTAGATGTCTGATTCGAAACAATGCCATAGCGATTATTTTCAGTGAAGGAAGATGAAAAACCTTTCTAGGTAATTTGGCCCGATAGCCTTATCCCCCTTCTGTATAACATCTTTCCGCAGGTTCTGTAATACCCCTTGCGAAAAATGCTGAAAATGTGTCGTCCAAGAGAAAAGACGAAAATTACGAACAGAAATGCAATATAGACCACATCCATGAAATAAGGAAACTGCAGTAGTTTAAAGATCGATATGAACTCTAAATTGCCGCCACGGTGGCGTAGTGGTCTAAGCGATGGCCTCTGATCATTCGTCCTGAAAGGGGTTCGAATCCCGGTGAGGCATGGATGTTTGGTTTGTTTTACGACACTGGCTCTCTCTCTCCCTTCCCTGTAACCAGTGACCCTAAATTAGGGGGACGGGCGACTGCTTATATCCCATTGAGTTGCTCACGGTGGTCGCTAAATTTCGAAAAAAACCCCTCTAAATTGGAATAGGATTTTCTGATTATGCGGAAGCTTTATGTTTGGCGCAAACACCCCAGGTTATTAGTGCTATGAATTGTCAAATATGGAAAGTACTTGCCTAAATGTCACAAAAATCAATGAAAATATTACTGTAAACAAAAATTGAAAAATGTAGAAAAACTGAAACAAAGAGATATCACTTCCTTCCAAGCTGTTCAGTGGCACCATTGAAAGTGTTCCTCAATTAGAGAACCGGGAATCAAAAGGATAAAAGTCAATTGAGGTAATTTAATCCATCATTGTGTTACTGGTGACACTGAAACCTCTGCAAATGATGTTTCAGAGCTATAAAGTATAACTCAACAACTTTTTGAAAGAAGCGAAGAAATGGGATTAAAGATGAACTTGCAAAAGACGAAATCCATGTCTAACATTTTCATTGAAAAGAAGGGTTGCACCTACACGGAATGAAAGTCCAAGTGGTAAATTACGCTTTCTAGTTATTCCAATGGATATCTACTCATGGTTGCGTCATTTAAGAAATTAATAGGTATACAAAAGTTGACTGAAATTCATTAGAAAGAAAGAATATTATGTGGTAGTGTAGAATGGTTTCTCCTCTTGGATAAGATACATAGGATCTGACCGCGAGAGACAGACAGACACTGCAGACAACTCAAAGAAGTATGCAGGTTGGCTTGATCAGGAAAAAGACGAAACTATACACGTAGAGCAGAGGAAATTTAAGTATTCTAGATAGTTCTAACGTTCAGGCGACAGTGGGCTGGACAGTTTATTAGATGAACTCACTGGACAACATAAACACTTAAGTGGATGCGATTCCATAAAAGGCACAAGAAACACCTACGTGGTAGGCGAACAGACGAAACTGATTGAATATACATGTGGGTGAGAGTGTGGGTGTGTGTGGGTGGGTGAGTGCGCGTGTTCATTAAAGGGATCATTTTCGCTTACTAAAAATCAGAGTTCAATTCATTTTCCCGCAGATTACGAATATCATTTTGGTCCTTACCAGAATTCATTCATATAGTGATTATTCCATATATCTGCATGTTGTTAAATTTTTGATAGATAACATCAGAATGAGTAAGGAATCACCTCCGCAGTATTAAAATTTTATAAGTCACAAAACCTAAATTTCCCAGACTTTTTGGAATGTTTTCAGTTTTTTTCTCTGAAATGTTTCCCAAATGTTAGTGGTAACTGCATGCAATTTATCAGCGAGCGCATCAATTTACAGCGCGTATGAGTTAATATCTGACTTCGCAAATTGATGTTACGGTGGTCTTTAGCAAAAGGAGTGTGTAATAGTGCTTGCCAAAAATACTATTGAGAGAATTTTCGAATTCTTCTACTAAAATTGCCCCATCCTAGCGCGCAAAATCTGTTTTAAATCATGTTTCCTGAATCCTATTTATTTCTGTATTTCGTTCTGTTAAAGTCGTTTATATTATTATGATTAACCAGAATATTAAAATAGGCATTGACATTAAAATATACCTTAGATATCAACATATCAAATGCAATGAGACTCAAGTAATGTAAAATATGTCTATTAATATTATTTTTCAAATATCAGTTCATTATCTTCTAATTTCCTTTGTTATGGGCCGCGGATGGCCTAGTGGTCAGCGTTCGTCACTGCCACGAAAAAGTCTTAGGATCGATCCCAGGCAGGTACGAACACTCCAACCAATAAATATCCACCATGCGTCGGGTGGGCACGTTAAGCCGACGGACTCCGGGTACTGGCCCCTGGTTATAATTAAATGTGTCTTCCTCCTCCTTTCTACCTCGCTTCCGTGTGACTTTCCTGTCGGCCACTCTAGATGAAACCTACTAGCTTCCTACTTGTAAGTGTTGTTTAACCCTTTAACGACCATGATCCAAAAAACATGTACCACTGTAAATACCATAACGCCCGAAACTGTCTGTTGTTTCACCTTTGTTTAATAACAATAATGGTGGCTGAGGGTGACTTCTGCTGATTCCTCATAGGTTAAGAAAATTTGAAGAATAAGTACAGCAGGAAATCTGATTCACTCTAGACAGACGCTTCGGACGCCTACGGCTGTTTGTGCGTACGGGTGTTTTGGGCGTTATGGTCATTAAAGGTTTATGACCTGGAGTCAGGCACTCCCTCCCTAAAACCCTCCACATAAATCTCTAATTTCCATTTATTTATACTTTGATGATTTTTTTTTCCAGCATAAGAAACTAAAATTTCTGCAGAAACAGATCTCCTCCGAAAAGCATAATTTCCTCTTAAGAAATCCACAAACAAGCACTCTGAGTCTCTGGAGTTTTGCTCTTTCGTCCGAGATGTGCCCTAATTCGAATTCCGGAAGAAACATGGACGATTCGTCTGTTTTACGGAGCTGGATCTCACTTCTTCCTGGAGGCAGCTGCCCTAACTTAGGGACGGGGGACTGCTTCTAGACCTCTGGGTTACCTATGTTAGTCATTAACCCATTATGGAAAAAAATAGACGCACAAAAAAAGATGACTACACCATGAACACTGGGACTCCTGTCAAAGGAAACTGCACCAATTTTGTGGTAGTCCTCCTTAATTTATGCCCCTACCTGTTTTAATTTCATTATTAAATTGTATTAATAATTCATTCCTCCTTGGGATGTGTCTGAAATTGGCTGTTTTGTATTTTTTAAACTTTTTTTATCACTTTTATTTTGTTTCGATAATTGACGAGCATTCGTTCAATGAATACCTTCATAACAAACAAATTCAAAATCGCTCTGCATCAATTTGGGCAGTCTGTCTAAAACGACGCATATAGATTGTGCTCACGATTTCCAGGATTGTTTAAAAAAGACTGCACGTTCACCGGAAATGTCAAAGAGGAGAGTAACAGCATTGGCAGTATGTCCAACTGCAATAATTAAAAAAATTAAAAAAAAATTCTGATTTTCATCATTCTTTTCATTTCTAAAAATGCCTCCGAATGTTTGGGCAAGGCGTAAAAAGATTCAAATAAGGCGGAGAATGTTTAGGATACTAAAGAGGAATTTACTTCTTTTGTAACATAAAGCTTTCTGATTTGTTGTTGAATGCAATTATTTTCATCTTACAGAACTCAAAGTTTCGCTATTTTTTTTTTTATTTTCGATTGGCCAATAAACGACTACCGTGAGCTACTCAGTGGGTTATCAGCAGTCGTCCGTCCCTAATTTGGCGTCACTGATTCCAGGGAAGAGAAAGAGAGCCAGTGCCGTAAGACAAACACAACATCGATGTCTCACCGTGATTTGAACAAAAACTCATCAAGGATGAATGATCAGAAGCCATCGCGTAGACCACTGCGCCACCGGGGCTGCCAAATTTTCACTATAAAGAGCCATATACAAGCTATTAGTCCATATCAAAAATAAGAAATTCCTCAATATTTTTAGGGTTTTTCTTATAAATTTAAATATCGGCTTTTTGTCTTAATTTTAATTTATTGCTTTATAAATACACATTAACAGATACAATCTCTTCCCATTTCTTTCCTTCTTTTTTTCTTTTTCTACTTCGAGATTTAACGATTACTGTGTGCAACCCGTAGGGATATATATGCAGTCCACCGTCCATAATCTGAGCACGCCGGCTCCAGAGAAGGTAAAGATCCAGCGATGTAAAAAAAAAACAAGTATAGCACTCATGCTTTATTTGTATTCGTACCTGCCACTGCTCGAACAACTAGCCAGAAACTTACGCCTCTGATCACTTGGTCACCGGGAGCTTAGTGTGTATTCATGCATCCCAGGGGCAAAAATGTGTGTGATTATATCATCCTCATTCATTATCAATCCACTGCTTGATGAAGGTTTACCCAAGTTTCTTCCACAACGGTCTGTCTTGGTCCAGCCTCTTCCATTTCGCTCCCGCATGTTTTCGAATTTGATCCGGCCATCTCGCACGTGGTATTCTTTTGGGACTTTTAATGCCCCTTGTAATCCAGGCAAAAAGTTTGCTTTTCCATCGGTGGTCCGTTCTCCTGGAAATATGTCCAGCCCTTTGCCATTTCAGGGATTTTATTCTCATCATGATGTCTTCCACTCTTGTCCTTATCCACGAGTTTCTCTTCTTAACTTTCCTGATTACACCAAGCATGCATCTCTCCATGCTTCTTTCATTTGTCTGCAGTCTTTGTATATCCTTTTTTGTTAAGGTCCATGTCTCTGCATCGTACGTAAGCACTGGAAGGATGCATTGGGTAGACACTTTCCTTTTAGAACGTAATGGTTTATTTTTCTCTTAAAAATTTTACTGTTTCATCCAAAAGCTCTCCAACCAAGTTTTTTTTTTTTTTTGATTGGAGGTTTAACGACCACCATGAGCAACACAATGGGCTATAAGCAATCGCCCGTCCCTAATTTAAGGTCACTGGTTCCAGGGAAGGGAGAGAACCAGTGCCGTAAGACAAAAACAACATCCATGCCTCACCGGGATTCGAGCCCGGACCCCTTTTGGACGAATGATCAGAGGCCATCGCTTAGACCACTGCGCCACCGGGGCGGCCCAACCAAGTTTGACACGTCTATTAATTTATTCTTCAATGTCACCCTCGCATGATATCTGATGCCCATGATAAATATAGGAATCGGTTATCTCTAGCTTTTCCCCATCAATTGATGAATCTGCATTTTCTACTCTTTCCAACCGTAGGTTGAAGAAGCGTATATGCTCCAGGTTTGTCTGTCTGTCTGTCCGCACGATAACTCGCGTAAAAATGGCTCGATTTCGATGAAATTTTAGTATGTGGTACGGGACAACCTGCGGACGAACTCTATTGAAAATGGAAGAAATGGGGTCAAAGGTCAGGACAAAGGAGCGAGATGCATTCCATCGGCCTTATGCGCCACAACTTACGTAAAAATGCTTTTATTGCGACAAAACTTTATCATGTTGTTTTGGAGGTATATTGAAACAGTTCTGTTGGATATCATCGAAATGGGGTCAAAGGTAAGAGCACAGGAGCGAGCTTTATTCCATAGCCATTATCCTCATAACTTGAGTAATAACGTGAGTAATGATTTTTGGTATGTTGGAAAGAGTATCATAATCACTGCATTGCATTATTTTACTAATCTGTTTGTAATAACACCAGTTTTGTCTTCCGAAAGTTCATTTTTAATCCCACATCTTTACTCTTCTCAGCAATTTCCTGGATCATACTGTGCAGCTCTGAAGCGGTAGTTGCAAAAATGATTACGTCATCAGGAAAACGAAGATGAGTTAAATAATCTCCATTAATCTTTATTCCTTTGTTTTCCCAGTTTAGTGATTGAAAGACATTTTGCAATGTCGCATTAAAGAGTTTGGGAGATAAGGTATCACCTTGTCTCACTCCCTCTCCAATTTTTATTGGTGCTGTATCCTCAAATAGACGAACCTTTGCACTTGCAATTTCATGAATGTTATTAATAATGCTAGTGTATTCATCTTCAATACCGCAGGATTTCAAAGACACTGTAACTGCTGATGTGTTGACCGAATCAAAGGCCTTTTCATAATCAACAAAAGCCGTACATAATGGGAGTTCATTTTCCCTCATTCTTTCAATAGTTCTCTCAGTATATAGATATGATCCATAGTGCTGTAGCCACTCCAGAATCCAGTTTGTTCACTCGTTTGACCCATGTCCCGGTGTATACTTAAGTGCATCTGAAGAGTCAAACAATTTATTCTGTATAACTGAGAAATATCAGAAGCAATTGCGTTTACAGTTCCATAACATTTAAATTTTGTAAAATTTTACAAAATTGAAATGTTATGGAACTGCATAACTGACTTGCTCGATATGATATGCGTTTTAAACTTGCGCGTAAGACCCGGAATTACCTTAAGTAGTTTCTAAATTCAATAAATTATCAGTATTACAGGATGAATTACTGTAAGTTAACGAAATTACAAATTTTGTGCGTAGGTGTAGAAAAGATGAAGTTGAGCAATATTAGAAGAAGAAAAGAAAATGGAAAAAGACGGGAAGCGATTCTTTTTTTTTTTTCGCAAACCTTTTCAAGGCGAATGAGAAAAGATATTTCACAAATATATATATAATAAGGTTAAAATTTTGAATAATGCCGAAAAAGATATATTAATATTCAGAAACAGCGTCAGACAGAAGGAAATTAAATGTAATGAATATTTCTTGTAGGAAGTAAATATAGTGCTCACTAGATGGTGAAATTTTATATTGTGCATTACGTAGAAACTAAGCGTACGACAAGAACAAACCAATTTTCAGTTTCTTATAAAGAGGATGCCGTAGACATCAACTAGTTTAGTACAAAACACTAGGAAATGCGATATAATCTGAAATTAATTATTATTGATCAATCATTTTCTTGGAAATCATGTAAAACTTCAATGAGTGACCAAACATTTGTTTGCAGTGTATGAAGTGTTGGAATATAAATGTGGCACAAGGGAATTAAAATTCTGTAATTAAAAAAAGGCTGCAAGACGGGAAGAAAGCACTTAAATTTGAATAACGGTTCTACTAAAGCTGCAAATTCAGAGTGGACGATTTTCTTCTTAAGCATTAAAAGAATGAAGCATGCAAACTACGCAGTTTCCCCCAAAAATTCGTCATTAACGAAAAGTTATTGAAATTCGAAATTTGATAGAATATCGCTCGTTGGAGGAAATATACATGTAATAACAGATGTTGCCAAGTCATTGAAGCAAAATGTGACCATCGAAATGATGTTAGACTGAGATTTGAATAGGAAATTAAATGTACATGTCAGTATCTGTGGTTTTGTTCAATTAAATAATTTTCCGCCCTGTATTTATTGAGAATGAGTGTGTTCTTGCGCAGTTGATCATAATGTAACACATTTACGGAAGAAAAGATGAACACATTCGTTTTGATTATGACTTTACTGAACTGGAGATTTGTTGGTTGCCAAACAAAATAGTTTTTGTTTGGCAACCAACAAATCTCTAGTTCAAATAGGGTTAACGTTTTAGTAATTCCTATTTCTATATCAAACCGAAACTAATTTTCGCTGTTAGATCATGACTTCTTACTAAAACGTATGGCCCACATTCTCATTTCGGGAAGTTCTCATCTGAAGAACTGCATCAAAATTTTGAAATTTGTTTTTAAAAGAACAAAGTGCTCGGCGAAAAATTATAGAAGTAGTCTAACTAAATGCTTTTTCTCATTTGTAAACATTTTATTGAATGTTTGCCGGCTTTTATCAAGGAGACCATTTCTTGGCAAGCTTTTCTCCGAAAAAGAGCCGCTTCAAAAACTGGAGAATACTGACTACTAAGATACATATAAATTAAACATGCGGCTTAAAAATAAGATAAGGATATCTTACCTCTTCTTCTGTGATAGTATTCACAGAATCCATGCTTTGACTCATAGTCATTGATGATTCCGACACTGCCGTCGACATATCCGGCGGCTGTTGGGTCGAATGTACCGTGGGAGGAATGACTGGAGGTTGGTAAAGTCCCAAAGTCGTAAGATTATATTTCTTTCAATTTTTGAAGTAGCACACACGCTGTGCTGAGTTGTATATAAACACACGCACACACAATGTTTATTTTGATCTCTTCTATTTTTGTTTTCCTTTTCACAAACGATGTCACCTGAGAGACAGTAGTCCGGGTGGAATCAAAGGTGTGGACAGGTGAGAAACGTGGGTTTCTGACGGTGAGGTGGTGCGACTAGTGTGTGTGTGTGAAAGAGAGAAAGAGAGAGAGAGAGAGAGAGAAGAGTGTGTGTGTGTGTGTCAGTGTGTGAGTGCGTGCAGAAGGCAAACGTACGAACAGATGCACACACACACCGCCGTCTACATGTACGATGACGGCTGCAGATCGACAGAGAGGGAGGAGGAACGAGGTCTTGGCTGTGCAACGCCTCAACCGCTTGTGGTGCTGGTTTCCTACCTGTCCTACCTGGCCGAGAGCCTGGATTCTCTTACCTTTTGTTATTCCCACGCCGTGTCCCCACCCCCTTGCTCCCGGAATGGGGGAGCACAGCGATGACGTCACCACCACGTGACTCGAGAATACACCTGGCGAACTTGGCGGGAACTCCGAGGGACGCGACTGGAAAACGTGCTTTCATTGGGCGTCGGCTGAGCGTAACGAACCGGAGGCTGGCAGGCGCGCCAGTCTCAAGGATGGTTGGAGAACCACTCGCTTGGGGAGAGAATAACTTCGCGAACAGCCTCCGAGTGTGAAATTAAGATCGGAGGAAGTAGCAGACAGGCTGTCTCTTCCGCTCTTCTGTGGACCCTCCATAGTTCGGCTGGATTTTTATTTTCTCTGGGTCTCAATGGGAAGTCAGCCAGCGATGGAAATTCCCTCTCCTGCTGTGTATCTCCGTGATGTCTACTGCAGAAGTATTTCTCATCTTTTCCCCCGCAGGAACAGCACTTAAATCGGGCAATATTGCACAGCGGTAAGAATATATGTATTTCCCATAACCAGCGTAATGGTTCCACATTTATTTTTCCGGTCATGTTTGGAACACTTTAATCGAATCTTGATGCTCAGAGCCCGCCAGCGGAACTGCAGTTCGACAGTATATTACAACCGCAGAACTCTGTATAATAGCTGGAGTAAAAAAATTAGGGAATATTTGATGTTTCGCCAGCAATAAGGCGCGCACGAATTCCGGTAGGTTTTGAAATCGAAAAAATTTGAATTCCACCCTACGAGTTTATTCAAAGCAATTACCCTCACTTGGGCCAAAAACAAAGTCGTTTTTTTTTATTTAGTAGAACACGTCTCTTTCAGCAAGATTTCAGACAGAAGAGAAATATCCACACTACATTCATGATCTTCAATTTCAGTAGTTTATTAAATAACATAAGTATCAAGTTTTTTAGTATCATCCGTTAGTTTTTTGTTTTTAATGACACAAATGTATTTTGGTGTGAAGCTGCAATATCTAATTTAAAAACATAGATTTCTCGAACGAGCCAACAAAGATTTTTTTCCAGGGGGCCGACGAAAAATGGAAGCTTTTTGAAATCCACCAGAACAAAATAAAAATCAATAAAAAAATAGAAGAAACAATTAAAGCGTTTTTTTCTAATGTAATCTGATGCATTTTTATTACATTAAAGCATTTTTTCTAATGTAAGTCGTATTTTAACCAAAAAGGTAAAACAATGAAACAGTTCCTGGGGAGCAAGCAGTGTTTCCTTCAGGACTTTTTGGCCGGGGGGGGGCAAATGGAACCTTAGAGGACGCAAGTTTTCCATTTGCTATATATATAATTTTAACTATTATATTTATATCATCATCATCATCATCATTGTCAACCATTAACAATCCACTGCTGGACGAAGGTCTCCCCAAGTTTCCTCCACAACGGTCTGTCTTGTGCCAGTCTCCTCCATGTCACTCCCGCATACTTTCAAATTTCATCCACCCATCTTCCATGTGGTCTTCTTCTGGGTCTTTTCCTGTCCCTTGGAATCCAATCTGAAATTTCGGCTGTCCATCGATGGTCTGTTCTTCTGGCAGTATGTCCAGCCCATTGCCATTTCAGGGATTTAACTCTGATCATGATGTCTTCCACTCTTGTCATTTTTCGGATCCACGTGTTCCTCTTCTTATCTCTCCTGGTTACACCAAGCATGCACCTCTCCATGCTGCTTTGAGTTGTCTGCAGCCTTTGTATGTCTCTTTTAGCTAAGGTCCACGTCTCTGCACCATACGTAAGCACTGGAAGGATGCATTGATCAAACACTTTTCTTTTAAGACATAATGGCATATTGCTCTTAAAAATTATGCTATTTCTTCCAAAAGCTCTCCAGGCAAGTTTTGTACGCCGATTAATTTCTTCACCAATGTGACCCTCACTTGATATCTGTTGTCCAAGATAAACGTACGTGTCTGTTATCTCCAGCTTTTCTCCATCAATCGATAAATCTTCATTTCTTGTAAAAGCATTGTACATCACTTTTGTCTTCTGAAAGTTCATTTTTAATCCCACTTCTTTACTCTTGTCAGCAAGTTCCTGGATCATACTCTGTAGCTCTGATTAGGTAATTGCAAAAATGACTATGTCATCAGCAAAACGAAGGTGGGTTAGATAATCTCCATTAATCTTTATCCCTTTGTTTTCCCAGTTCAGTGATTGAAAGACATTTTCCAATGTGGCATTAAAGAGCTTCGGAGATATGGTGTCACCTTGTCTCACTCCTTTTCCAATTTTTATGTGTGTTGTACTTTCAAACAGCCGAATCTTTGCACTTGCATTTTCATAGATGTTATTAATCATATTAATGTATGCATCTTCCATAAAGCAGGATTTCAGAGCCATTGCAACTGCTGATGGTTTCACCGAATCAAAGGCTTTTTCATAATCGATAAAAGCCATGCACAATGGAAGCTCATATTCCCTCGCTCTTTAAATTAGTTCTCTCAGTACGTGGATATGATCTATTGTGTTGTAGCCACTCCTGAATCCAGCTTGTTCTTTCGGTTGAGCCATGTCCAGTGTCACCTTCAAGCGGTGTGAAAGAACTTTAGTGAAGATTTTATAAACCACTGATAGGAGGCTGATAGGTCTGTAGTTCCTGAGATCCTCAATGTCACCTTTTTTATGTAGCAAGATCATTGTAGCGTTGTTCCAATCCTCAGGAATTTTCCCTTCATTAAGGCATCGAGTGAAAATTTGGGCGAGTACTGTTTCGATTTCTCTACTTGCTTCTTGTATGATGTGTACAGTAATTCCATCTTCTCCTGGAGCTTTTCCCCGCTTCATGTTCTTGATTGCATGTGCAACTTCTGCTGGAAGGACTGGAAGAGCTCTGGTACTGGTACCTTTCATGATGTCTGGAGTACATGTATCATCCCTTTCATATAATTTGGAGTAGAAATCTTTCACTCTTGTCAAAATTTCGCCTCTATTTCTTGTTACAGAACCATCTTCTTTTCTCAGTGCCATAATCTGTTTTTTCCCCTTACTGAGATGTCCCTTTGCTATCTTTAGGCTTTGGTTGTTTTCAATTGCTTTCCTTACTAGTTCACAGTTGAATTTCCTTACGTCTTCAGTGATACTTTTTCGTCTTCAGTGATACTTTTTCGTCTTCAGTGATACTTTTTCGTCTTCAGTGATACTTTTTCGTCTTCAGTGATACTTTTTCGTACTGTCTTGCATAGCTCTATATATTCCACTTTGGAAGTCACATCTTCTTTAGTTGTCCTCATTACTCTTCTTTTTTGCATCAACATTTTGCTTTTTCCTGATAGATTGTTCACATGCAATTTGTTCTTAGACCCAGCTAATTTTGTTGCTGTTTCCATAAGAGCTTTGGTTACTTTTCTGTTAACTTCAGAAATATCCACTTCTTCCGATGTTAGGCCTTCTAAAGCAGAGAATCTGTTCTTCAGTTCCAATTTGAAGGCATTATGGTGTTTCTTAAGGTTGGTTATGTCAATACATTTTGTTTGTCTTATGAGCTTGCTACGTTCGAGTTTAGTGTTGAGGTGCATCTTACATCTCACCAATCTATGGTCACTGCCTGTGTTGAACTTGTTTAGCACACTGCAGTCTTCTATGACGAATTTTTTGCTACACATAATAAAATCAATTTCACTTGTCGTCCCATTTGGATGTCTCCATGTCCATTTCCTGTGTGGCTTTTTCTTGAAAAAGGAGTTCAAGATGAAAAACCCTTCTGCCTCTGCAAACTCTACGAGAGTATTTCCACGCTGGTTTCTGTTGCCGTGACCGAATGTACCTACTGAAGTTTCATTCTGTTGCCGTTGCCCTATTTTTGCATTGAAATCTCCCATAATTATCTTCAAGTGCTGCTTACCTTTATTATTTAGATCATGAATTTCCTCATAAAATTCTTCAATTTCTTCTTCAGCATGACTTGTATTGGGTGCATAAGTTTGAATAATCTGAGCCTGGTATCTTCTCGAGAGTTGGATAACGAGTCGTGCAGCTCTGTCAGAGGAACTTTCAACTTCTACAACTTTATCCTTCAGTTTCTTGTTTATTATAAATCCAACACCACTAGTTCTGCCAGTATCTGTCCCACGATAGTAGAAGAGATGTCCACTTTTCAGTTCGATGAGATCTTCTCCTTTTCTCCTTACCTCACTTAGCCCGACGATGTCCCACTTGATCCTTTGTAGTTCCTCTTCCAATTCAAGAAGCCTTGAATCAGAAGATAGGGAGCGTCCGTTGTACGTAGCCAAGGTCAGCATCAGATGGCAGCCTAGTCCGCTCCTCCGGGGATTCTTAGCACCCTCTGCCTTCATGTCGCACTGGCCGCTGCCTTGGCCAGGTACATTCCAGCTGCCGGAGACGGAGGGCCAAGATTTAAGTTGTGGAGTCATTTTGGAGGGGTTTGGCCATAACTCACCACGCTGGCCAAGCGGGTTGGTGAGTGTGGGATAGCATTTCCTCTAATCCCGATGGCATAGTTATACCGCTATTGGCGGTCGTCAGACCCCTTTTAGTGGGAACAGGATGTACCACGAGAAGGCGAGGTTGACATTTGTCAAGGAGAGGCTGTGATGTTACGCATCACCTGACCTTACATCCCTATATTTATATATATAATAGTAATTACTATATATCTAGCACAGGGGCGCATTTCCAGGGGGCCTTCCCCCTGGAAAATGCTTCATTTTTTGTTTTTTGTTAAAATACGACTTACATTAGAAAATAATGTTTAAATGTTTTTCAATTTTTCATTAACTTTAATTTTGTTCCTGATGGTGGATTTCAAAAACTTCCTTTTTCGCCCCCCCCCCGAAGAAAAATTCTATATATATACCTGATATACTAATTACTTCTTCAAACATTTTAGGAATAACAAACTGTTTTCAGCTAAAGAAGGGAAGGGGGAGGTTCCGCAGGCTTGAAATTTTTATCTGTTAAAATGCATTCAACGCACTCTTGTTCCTGAATCACGATTCCCAAACAATTAGGTATGATTAGTCTACCTATTATATTTTGAAGAATACCATGCGTCGTAATACACTTTTTAATAAAATAAACTATTACTAGTACCATTTGAAAAAATATTAAAAAAATAAAATTGAAGAAATATTTGTATCGTAAAAAGAAACAAAACTTCCTTTTTCATCATAGCCAGAATTTATTAAAATTTGGCTCGGTAACCTAAAATATCTCGGGGGAATGGTCGTTTCCGGTAGGGCTTCTCCTTCCTGGATGTATGCCTGAAAGAAACACTGGGAGCAAGGCCCCTTGCACTTGTTTAAATACTCCCCTGTGTTCGAATGCTTCGATGTATCAGATTGACGATAATATGCTGAGACTTATTATGACGGTAAGTAGGTTCTATTAAAATTTCATTAAAACTCTGCACAATTTGTTTTCTTTTGTGGAAGTCCCTCTAAAATACAATAAACGTTCGCCCTTCAAAGGCAGAAATACAAGAATTTCCTAAATATTAAACAATTGGCATTATACAAAATTACCTACTTCTCTTTAACATACATTTCATTTGGCAATTACGGGAAATTGAAATGTACGGGAGTGCTTCTACCTTAGGTAGGATTGAACTTTTCGATTTTCCATATAAACAGAGCAATCATAATGTAATGTTCTTAAATATTGAACACATTTACCTGAACAGAGATTTCCATCCAACGATTAGTCGGAACGAAGTCCATCCTGAATGCAAAGCTTTAATCGAAAGCACATTCTTTTCCATTGATTCGTGAAAAGCAGAACCGATAACTTTTCGAAGAATTCCATGTTTTTCAGGAGAATGATAAAAGTATTTTCCATCGAAATTGGAATGAGGACAGTCTGTAATATAGTCTGTTTAGTTTATCCGCGGAGAACAGGTTTGTGACTCTTATCCATACAAAAAAGGACCTATAAAATTTCTGTTTATTTATTTGACAAACTGATTCTCTTTGTATTGCTGCATCCGTATGAAAATATTACGTTTGGCAGTTTAAATCAGTGGCGTAGAAGATGCTTTTTTATTATCATTTAAACATAAATAGAGAATACTGTGATTCATATATGAAAGCATACCCGTATATTAACCGAATATTGGCAAATGGGGCTTCTAATAAATCACAAGTGTTCTAGTGTAAAGAAAATGGCAACTCCCTTGTCAAGAAGGCAGTTCTCAAAATAAAATTACAGGTGGTGTCTTCTCCTTAGGTTCCTTGCCCCCAGAAACTGTTTCTACTAGGAGGGAAGCCAATACATATGAATTAAACAGATAGGTAAGCTGAGAGACAAGTGCCGCAAGGTTGTGAAGACAGTTTCTACTAAATTCGCCACCTACTTCGAAAAGATAATGGTCTGAGTCTGTTCTTCAATTTCCTATGTGTTACACAAAAGGGTCCCTCTGAGATTGAGTAGTCAGCAGCGCTAGCTACTTAATAATCATCCCGGATGAGGCATGGACAGTGCATCAGCTCCACTGTACTGCCTCTTTTCCCTCCCCGGAATCAGTGACCCCACATCAGGTATGGGAATTCCGGCCTTTGATGCATGCAATGGCTTCAACTCCGAAAAAAACAAATAAAAAAGATACACAAAGTGCATCTTCCACCCCATACTCTTAGGAAAAGCAGATTGAATACGCATTCAATATGACTAGTTCGTACACTTCACACTGAACGTTTGGAATCGTCAAGAAAAAAGAAGCAGTAATTAAAGACAAACTTCATGTTTTCAACACCAAACAGAAGTCACCGCTCTTTCCTGGTTAATAAGTGAGTCACGGAAAATTTCTCATTGGCCGCCACTTGGAATCATATACGTATTATAAACCAATGAGAATATTTCCGTGACTCACTTATTAACGTGAAAAGAGCGATGACTTCTGTTTGGTGTTTCTGATTTACGTCGAGGGTATGAATAGATGTTTTCAAAGCTGCGCATCCCCGCATACACTTAAACTATAGAATGTGAAAGTGACAATCCTCTGCTATTCCTAGATGTACTAATTACAAAAACTCCAACAGGAAAACCGCAAACAAAAGTATATTATAAACCAATGTATGTACCAAGCCTATTCATACCTTCCTCGTCAACTCCTAACTTGCACAAAATGGATTTTTTTTCAGACACCGAATTAAAAGGGAGCTCAGCCACAGCTCAGTTACTCCAACCGAGCAAGAAGAACTACATAAGATACGAATCCAAGCCAAAACCAGCAGGACATAAGGCGCAATCAATCGAAAAGCTAATCCACAGGATAACCGCTAATGAGACATATATTTATACAACCTGCCAATGACCGTCCCTCCAACATATCGGAGCATGCCGTTTTGTACCTCATTTTACATTTTTTCTGATGATCGCTCTGAAAAATATGAACTCGGCATAGAAGTAACAGCTCCCAAACCTTTAGCCGCATGTCTTTCATCAAAGATGCAAACCTTGATGATGTTTATTTACATGATTACCCTAGAATACACCGACAGCACAAACAAAGAATAGGTAGGACTTACAAAAAGATCCTTCCACTTCCGTTTGTCTGAACATAAAAGAGAATTGCGCCCAGGTAAACTCACAACAGCCCTAGCAAGAGATGTCAAACAACACTCAGCAATCAGAAAATGGAATATGCTAAGAAAACTAGCAGCATACACTATACTTCGATTCACCCTAGGATAACACTAAAGGGGAAGGTACGTGAATCCTATCACCGCGACTAAAAGTAATTCTCAACATTTTCTGTGAAAACCAACGCATTTATTGCCCGGAATCATAAAATCATACTTTATATTGTCCTAGATGTTTGCTTATAAGCATATACACTGAAGAGCAATTGAATTAGAGATACCTGTCTAGTAACGTGTAGCACCACCTTTCGCCCTGATGCCGGCGACGATTCGTCTTAGCATGGACTCGACAAGACACCGGAAACGTTGGAAAGCCATACGGATCCACGACCCCTGAACAAGCTCCCACAGTTCACGAAGATTTGATGGAGGGAGTTCAGAGCCTCGAACATCTCTCTTGATGGCATCCCAGATGTGATCGATGGGATTGAGGTCAGGGGACCTTGCTGGGCCAGGAAGTGAGGTCATGTTGGTGGAGTGTTCATCCAACCATTCGGATACGATTCAGAAGCGATGGCACGGTGCATTCTTTTGTTGCAGGATGAGGTCCCCAGTGGGATGTTGAAGACGCACAAACGGGAGAAAATGGTCGTCAAGGATATCCCGGTAACGTTGGCCTGTGAGGGACGATGTCACACGTACCGGGGTCCCATTTCAGTCCACGTAAACAGTTCCCAGATGAAAATGCCACCCCCACCAGCTTGAAGAGTACCCTGCTGGCAAGAAGGCTCCATCGCTTCATGAGGTTTGCGCCGTACTCTTATCCTGCCGTCCGCATGTACCAACGTGATTCTCGACTCACCAGTCTAGGCAACATTTTTCTACATGTCTAGGGTCCAGTGGCGATGTTCCCGCGCCCATGCTAATCTTTGCATCCTGTGATGTGCGGTCAGCAGCGGTACCCTGGTGGGACGATGACTTCTGTACTCAATAGCGAAGAGATGGTTCTGGATGGTGTGGCTGCTTACACGTTTTTGTGCACCAGCGTTAAATTGCCGAGTTATTTCTTGCACTGTGGCCCGTCTATCCGCTGTTACAATGCGAGCTAGCCGACGATGACCCCGCTCATCCACACGCTGTTGTCCACGGCAGTTGGCCCTTGCAGGGATGGTTTTACCGGTTTCGATGTACTCATTGTGTACCCGTGACACAGTGGCTCGTGAAAATCACAGGTGCCTGCACGACTTCCCAGACTGAGTGACCCATTCGTCGGGCCCCAACAATTTGCCCACGATCAAATGCGCTTAGATCCTTCGTCTTACCCATACTGCGTCCGACTCTTACTGATTCCCGTCGCACCACTCCTTATATTGTTGGATCGATGCATAAGTCATGTCGTTTCCGTTTACAGGGCCGCCCACAGCGCCACATTTGCATAACGCCAGCTGTCTCTAATTCAATTGCTCTTCAGTGTAAAGTTATTTTAGACAAATCTAAAAATGATCTATTTTCAAAAATTAAGATTTAAAATTAGACCAACACCCGCATGCATAGATATACAGTGTTCGGGAGACAAGAATGCCAATGAGTTGATGGAGGAAGTGATTGACAGCTGCTACCAGCAGGACAAATCGGGGAATGACGCGGATGAAACAAGAGCCTACGCACTCACTGAGCTCACTGCTGTTCCCGAAGGCTCAGTGAGTGCGTAGGCTTTTGTATCCTAAACTTTAGTGTCATCTTAGGGAGAATCGAAGTATAATCATAGAGCTATGGCCAACAGAGAAACGCTTGAGATTATGCTAAATCCGAACCCTTGTAATGACGATATGTCAGTAGAAATACCTCATGAGTGGAAAACGTTACTAAGCGCAATGAGTCGATAATCCACCATTTATATCGTGCATAGCACGTGGAATACATACTGGACTTATGTTTCAAAATGTTTTCCATTGTTTTGTGTAACTATATGTTTTAATATTAGACGCTTGTTTTAATCCTGCAGAATCCATCTGGGATGGCGAAAGCATGCTGGTTTAGCATATATCTATGTAATATACGCCGATCAAACGGATTAGTTCTTTATCATTTGTATTATTGGCGTAGCCTTTATTTCTTTATGTACGTTCATGTTCTTATTAACTTATTCTTACCTAACAATCTTTCTTTTGCTTAACATTGCCCAAATAAGACAATAAAATTGTCCCCAAATTAATAAAAATAGTTGGTAATAAACATTTCATAAAATGTACAAATATTAAAAACCACAAATCAAAACTTAAATTGTTTTTGAACATTTTGAGTTGTCTTTTCTGACAGTTTAAACCTAATCCGTTTACCACTAAGGCACTTTCTTTCTTAGAACAAAAATACTGGCTGAAATCATGGGCGCCGACAGGGGGTTCACAGGGGTCGCTTGACCACCCTGTAGAATTATTTCCCACTTTATCTTATTTTATTTTATTTTATTTTATTTTATTTCTTACTTTTTTTTTTTACACTCACAGAACTGGACCACAAGGAAAGATGGAGTTTGGGTCGTTTAATTTGATATCCCAATTTTATTGGAAATTTGGAATTGGAAAACGATAATGTGAAAGCGGAAAACCTAGCAAACCGTAAGGTAGTACGCCCAAACAAGTTCCGTTCAGGGTGGTGTGTGCTGAACTTAAAAGGCATGGCGTGGCATTCATTATTTTGAAAACAACTACCAATGTACATGATAATGCATGACTATTACAAACATGACCTTTCTTCAAGAGCAGCATCAATTAATAATAATAGTAGTAGTAGTAGTAGTAATAGTATTAGTATTAATCTTTCATTTTCACGAATTACTGGTTTCTACATATTAGCCAAATCTTAATTAATTACACTTGAACCCCCCTTGAAAATTTTCCTGCAGGCGCCCATGGCTAAAATACCTGTCTTCGCTGTACTGTAACCACCCTTTCAACATTCCTTCTCCCGTAGAACTAGAGCTTGATCCTCCAGCTTCTTTCCTTACTACGGGACCAGAACCTACTATTATACGAAAGTTTAGATCGAAAGTAATGCAAAAGTGGCATAGATTTTTTATTAATTGACAGAGGTCGTTCAAATTGCACATGTAGGTAGAGTAACACTTCCTCTATACAAAAGGTATTATTCAACATAGTATCCGTCACAAGCGATGCATTAGTGCCATCGTTGAACCCAACTCTCGAATCCTCTTTGAAAAAATGCAGGTGTGCAAACTATTGCACCCACTTCTTCACATCCACTTGCACCTCATCTATGTAGTCAAATCGTTGTCCCCTGAGACTGACCTTTATTGGACCGAACAGGTGGAAGTCGGGTGGCACCAGATCTGGGCTGTACTGTTGATGGGGAATCACCGACCAGCCTAATTTGCTGATTCCTTGATTTGTTGCCAAAAATGTGTGTGGTCTCGTATTGTTATGGTGAATGTGGATACGTTTCAGATTCTTGTTCGGTCTCTTACAACATACGGCTTCTCTAAGCTTATTGAGTGTCTTAATGTCCAGCTCGCTGGTCACGGTACTGCGACGTTCCAGAAAATCAAGGAGAATGACACCCCTGTCATCCCAAAAAACAGTCACCATGACTTTCTGTGCTGATCGCTGGCTCTTGAACTTCTTATGCCTTAGTGAAGAAGTGTGACGCTATTCCATGGATTGATTTTTTGTTTCCGTATCGTAAATATACACCCACCTTTTAGCCCCGGACACCAGATAGGAAAAACATGTCTTCGTTGGCTTCAAACGCTTCCAGCAGTCCAGAGCAGACTTCCACCCTTCTGGTCTTGAAATCGGGTGCCAACTGCCGAGGTATTCACTTTTCACACACATTCCGATACCGAAAGTCTTCCAGCATCTTGTGTATATCATTGTGACCACAGTCCAGTTGTGCAACAAGCTCACGGATTGTGACTAGTCTCTCCGCGCCGATCAATTCATCCACTCGTCGACGACTCGTGTCATTGGCGGCAGATGATGGTCTCCCACTGCGTGATTTGTCTTCAATACTGGTTTCCCCGTCTTCAAACTTCTTCATTCATCTGTGCACATTGCTCTTGTCATTGGTGTCATCTCCGCAAACATTCTGTATCCTTTTATTGATGTCGGACATGCCTGCACCTTTCCTTCTTCAAGAACTCAATGACGGCACGTTGCTTCTGCTTGGAATCCATTATTTACCTGTAATGAAGGAGAAGGGTTACTATAGAGGAAGAGTTACTCTACCAACATGTGCAATTTGAACGACCTCTTTCAGTCAATAAGAAAGTTATGACCACTTTTGCGTTACTTTTGGTACAACCCTCGTATCTCGTTACTCCATGTATCATATAATCAGAGCTGGTTCCGTCAACTTGTCCCCTTTCCTCTCTCTCTCTCTCTCTCTCTCTCTCTCTCACACACACACACATCGTCAGGACTTCTTCAATCAGATTGTTTCCCCAGTTATGATCAGAACTTGCAGCTGCATCTTGCTCTCTCTTTCAGGATCAGAACTTGTCTGCCACCTTGTTCCCTGACGCAGGATCCGAAACTGCCCTTCCAACTCGTTTTCATACGTACATAGATGAGACATTACATTATGACCAACCCCGGCCTAGAGAAATGAGCGCGCCTGGAGACCGAACAGTGGCACAAGTGAAGTTCACAGAGCAGTATTTATACAACCCCAGGAACGGCTTTCCGTTAGTAGAGTGTTCGGAGTCAGAATGGGGAGAGGCTGCCGGTTTATCGGAGTTTGATAAAGAACATATTGTGATGGCACGGCGCTTCGGAACTACGATCTCGGAAACGGCGCCGCTTGTGGATTGTACACGTTCCGCTGTAGTGAGTACGTATCAAAAGTGGTGCACAGATGGCCAAACGAAGAACCATTGTCCATCCGTGTGTTGTCCAAAGCCTATTGATGTCTGAGGGGGAGCGGAGATTGTCGCGCATTTTTCACAGAGACTGCAGGGCGACGACAGTGCGACAAATCACCCATAGCTACAACAGTGGTGACACGGCAATGTGCCACAGCACAAAGTGCATCGCAGCTTTCTGCGCATGGACCTGCGTAGCCAAAGACCAAGCCGTGTCCCCATTGTCATTGCATGTCATCGCCAACAAAGCATGAAATGGGCCCAAGGCCATTGAGATTGGACCGAGGATGATTGGAAGAAAGTGGCCAGGTCTGACGAATCAAGAATCCTGGTGCATCACGTTGACGGCCGAGCAAGGGTACGCCGATTACCAACCAAGGCATTGGCACCTGAATGTAGTGTTGTGCGGAAACTGGCAGGCGGCGGCAGTGCTATGCTGTGGACGATGTTTTCTTGGGACATTTTGGTCCCATTATCTCAATAGCAAAATCCCTGACAGCTGTCAGGTATCTGAACATCGTTGCGGACCAAGTCCGCCCATTCATGGAAACTGTGTTCTCTGCTGATGATGGCCATTACCAACAGGATAATGCGCCGTGCCACACTGCCAGAATCGTCAAATAGTGGTTCGAGGAACATGCTGGTGACTTTCTGTTAATGCCCAGGCCTCTAAATTCACCTGACATGAACCCAATGGAGCATTTGCGGTTCGACTCGGAAAAGCGAGTTCGCGCTAAATCACCACCACTCCGACATGTAAGGGAACTGGAGAACCGGCTGTTGACATTATGGTACCAGAGAAATATCACCTATCGTACGTCATCGAATGGATTTCTCGCCGAGAATACTTATTGCTACGAATACCTATCGCAGCGTCATCGAACCGATGCCTCGCCGAGTGGCTGCTGTTTTTGCGGGCTAAATGGGGTCCTACAGCGTTTTAGGTATGGGCTGTCATATTATAATGGCTCATAGGTATATACTCGGAATTCTCTCGGCCAGCTTTTCCGTTCTCATTTATCACCAGAACTTTCTCCACGCGGTTGTTCTACAACATATGATCCCGCTTATGGGCATAACTCACACGTCGAGCTCGTTTCCGAACACATAAAACTAAAGTTCGGGTAGATTCTTAAATTTCCCCGCCAGCGAACGTATGATCCGAAATTTCCCCGCCGGCGAACGTATGATCTGAAATTTTGCCGCCAGCGAACGTATGATCTGAAATTTCCCCGCCAGTGAACGTATGATCTGAAATTTTCCCGCCATCGAACGTATGATCTGAAATTTCCCCGCCAGCCTTTTCCCACACGTATCATGAGAACCTCACCAACCAACTTGATCCCTCACATATGAGCAGAACATGATGCAGCATTTTGTTCCCCTGGTCAGATGTGGCTCCTCCACCTTGTTCTCCCACAAACGATCGGAACTTGTTCTACTAACATGTTCTGCCGTGTATGGTGAGAACATGTTCTGCCGTGTATGGTGAGAACATGTTCTGCCGTGTATGGTGAGAACATGTTCTACCATTTTTGCTGCCGTCATTTTTATTATTTACGACAGATGTCAGTGGTAGTTTTTCCGAAGATATTATTTCATTCTGTGGTAAGGATTCTTCTCTCGCCATTTCGGTTATAATTTGGTGAATTATTCCGGTTTTATATACTGCGTGTGTAATGGATTCAATACCAAATTTCAATTCTAACTAGCTAGCTGACTGAAAAAAATTATTTTTGTGTCCAGGAAATTTTGAACTACGAGCTTTTCATTCGTAGCCAACCTTGCTACTATACAGCTGATCAGCTGGCGAATGACGATGAATGTCTTGCCCATTTTTGCAATTTTGAGAGAAGTATATCCATGAATGTGTCTTCATACTATTTCCCCCGAAATATATGTTGTTCATCTGTAATTCATACTGGTCACAGAATGCTGGCAGCTGCATAATGTTTCGTTTAATATAGTGCGTCGCATAAATATAGAGACAAAACAAAAAAGAAACAACAACGAGCTGAAATGTACACCTCATATTTATAGCAAAAATAGCATAGGACACGCAGCTGCACAATAGTTTGACGGAAACATAACAATTCCAACGCCAAGTACAAGAAAAAAACTGAAATACGCTGTCTCAAAAATATAAACACTTGCTAGATATGAGCACCTCCGGTACGAATAGTGGAGCCGTTGTTCCGAATAACTGTGAAAACCCGATTGCGCATGCTGTCTACCAAGTGATGCAAGTGTTCTGGACGGAGTGCGTACCAGCTTCGTTCAATCTCCTCTTTCAACGCCACCACACTTGAGAACTGCCGTCCATTCGCATACAAATCACGAGCTCGGATACCCTCGAAGTTCTCGATGGGTTCAGATCTGGACTCAGTGCTGGCCAATCCATTACAGTCACATGACGAGTGTTAAACCAGCTTTTCGTTGATGCAGACCGATGGATAGAAGCATTTGCTGGAACAGATAATCAACACCTGCTAGAGTTTTGGCAAACGGTAGAAGGTGGCTGCTGAGTAAGTCCTGATACGTTTCGGAGTTGTGCCTGCCTTGCAGAAAAGCGATATCCGTTTGTGACGTGCCCTTCCCAGCAGGACGCACACGATATAAAGGCAGATAGCAGTCAGAACGAACGTCCGCGTAGCTCAATTGGTAGAGTGACTTATTCCGGAATGAGGGGATCCGGGTTTGAGCCCTGGCGTGGATAAAAATGACGGAGAAATTTACTTCGTTATAATGGCGCCCGAACTTTCCGGATGACCCGGCCGTTCAAAATCTCGCAATGGTGTGATGTTATTTCCACACCGCGAGATAGGAAAAATCAGAGAATCCCTTCTCCAGCGCTTCGAAAAATATATGTGTGTGACGTTCCATTCCACACACTAGATTGACTGGGAGCTCTCGAGTGCACGTTCTACAGCGGATGGCTGCCTGCAACAATTCATGGTCACGGCTGACCCGTGGGCCATGCCCCCGGCCCTCTTTGGGAGTGGGGGGAGATGTGACGTGCCTGCCCAGCAGGACGCACACTATATAAATGCTGATAGCAGTCAGAACGAACGTCCGCGTAGCTCAATTGGTAGAGTGACTTATTCCGGAATGAGGGGACCCGAGTTGGAGCCCCGGCGTGGACAAAAACGACGGAGAAATTTACTTCGTTATATGTTGTCCCATTGAACGCAAAAGCTCCCCAGACCATCACAGATTGCTCCTCCTTTCTGTCTGATGAAGAAGGTGCGTGACTCCCGTCGTAAATCATACCAATAGCAGTTCCAACCGTCAGGGCCGTCGAGGTTGAAGTTTTTCTCATCGAAGAAAATAGTTGTGATCCACTCGTCCGTCCAGTGCATGTGGCTGCTTGCCTATAACAATCTAGCTTCCTTGTGGCGCCGCGTGAGGTGTGGCAGACGGCGCATTTCACGGAGCACAATGTTGCGACTTTCCTTGATTCGTCGATGAACTGTGTCCTTTGAGACGGTGACACCAACAGACCGAGAAATTTGACGTAGTGATAACCTTTGGGATGAAACTAAACGCATGTTGGCCGGATTATCTCGTTTTGTTGTTATTCGAGGCTTCTCAGGCCGTTTTCTGGCAGTTAGCTCACCGCGTTTCGATAGTCGTATAAATGACTGCCCTACTCCTCCCCATGTCTTTAAAACTTTCGCTACAGGCAATCCATTTGCTCCCAGTCTCCAACTCTTCTGCACCTCCTCACCAGAAAGTTGACTGTTGCGTGGCATTTCGGCAAATGAATGTCTGACGGCAGGTCCGCTGTCTTTTGTAGCCTGGACCGAATTACAGCCCATGCGCGTGCGTACAACATGTTAATCTGTACATCTTATTTGCATGTGGCTACTTTACATAGTTGTCTTTATATTTATGAGACACCTAAAATTAAACAATTTCACTTTGTGGTGTTCTTTTCACACAATCCTGTCATCTCGACGGATCGAAACGTTTGTTGTAGGGTTATGTCTAATTAGGTACCACTTCAGCTTCCTACCTATATTCGCTTTGCGTTCACGGCGCAAAGTCGACTGTCTCTATATTTATGCGACGCACCTTATTTACTTTTTCATAAACCTACAGACTGGAGGTATACTGCATTTAGCTTGGGGACTGTATATTCGAAGTGAATCTGCTATTAAACAGTGTACATGAAAATAAATATGATTAACCATAGAATTCATCGTGCATGCGTTTTCAAAAGTCATTCAGATCTAAATACACTGCTAGCCACCCAAAATGCAACACCAAGAAGGACACGAGATAGCAAAGATAGATTTACTGGACACATAACAACAGATACAAAGATGAAACGATTGAGCTTACAGGCCCGTGCGACTTGCGGAACGCTTAGACATCAATAGTTCGTGTGGCCCCCATGGCTGGCAATAACGGCTGCTACACGCCGCGGCATCAAACGAAAGAGGCTTTAGATGTGGGCTTGGGGTATGTCGGTCCAGGCTGCTTCCACACGTTGTCAGAGTTCATCAGGCGTAGCCGCGGGTGGTGCTTGCCGGGCCACTCGGTTGTCGATCAGCGACCAGACGTGGTCGATGGGAGACATACCGGGAGAACAGACAGGCCACGGCAGCAGTGACATCTGGTGGGCCGTCAATAATTGTTGCCCGATGCGTGCCACGTGCGCGCGCATTGTCCTGTTGAAACGTGACCGATGGCAGGTCCTGCAGGTAAGGGAGAACTACAGACTCCAAAACGTCGGACATGTAGCGGTGGCCGTTCAGCGTACCGGCGATGCGTACCAGAGGGGTGTGGGTGTCGTATCCAATTGCGACCCGAAACAAAACCCCAGGCGACGGACTGGTATGGCGATGCATAATGCAGGCGTCATACAGTCTCTCACCGCGGTGCCGCCACACGCGGGTCCGACAATCGTGGTGTTGCAGGCAGAAGTAGGATTCGCCGGAGAAGAAAATGTCGTGCCATTCCGTAGTCCAGGTGCGGCGTTCAACGGCCCACTGCCGTCGCACTCGTCGGTGGTGTAACGTCAATGGTAATCGGAGCAACGGGCGCCGTGCGACAAGTCTCCGCTCCTGCAGACGACGTCGAACGGTACGTGCTGACACAGGTTAGTACGCAACACATGTGTCAGCACGTACCATGGCGGTGCGAGCCGTCAAATTCCGCAGCACAACATGCCGGTCCTCTGGTTCGGTGGTGTGCCGCGACTGCGGCAATCGCTCACGTCGGTCTGTCCGTCCCTCTTGCACCCACCGAATCCATACTCCCCTCACTGTGGCTGGACGTCGTCCCTCACGGGCGCCGATGTCTCGGTACGATAAACAGCTGTCGCGATAAGCCACTGTTCGTCCTCTGTCGAACTCCGAAACGTGCTCGAATGACTGTCGTATTCTTCGACGAGCCCTCAGCAAGCTTTCCAGGCACAGGTCCGGCAGCACAACTCACTTCCACTACTTACACCCCGCCTTCTGTGCATCCTTCTTATAGTGTTTCTCGCTGGCGTGCCGAGCACACATGATTTGCATATGCCCTGCAATGCTAATCGTTTGCATGTCCTCTCGCGGGCGACGCACGATGCGAATTTCAGGCCAATCGGATGCTTCCTTCTTGGTGTTGCATTTTGGGTGGCCAGCGGAGCCAGCAATGTTTGTGCGAGTGAAATGTCCGGCGCGAACGAGCAGTGGAGACAGGCCCTCATCACAGCAGAGTGGAACCACCCACAAGTGTTGCGGGTATTACATCACAAAGTTACTATAGATAGCTAGCACGTGTGTGAAGAACAAGGTTCAGGCGTGGGTTGTTTGGACGTAACGTGGCTTCCAAACGAAACATGCAGACACCGGGATTTGAGAGTCGTCTTCATCTATGAATTTAAACTGGGCCATTCTGCAGGAATTACCGCACGAAACGTTAACAAAGTGTTTTGGGAGAATACAGCTATCGAACGAACCATTCAGCGATGGTTTGTGAAGTTTCGAAGCGTAGATACGGACCGGCAAAACGAAGCACGTGGTCACTGACCTGTTGCTATTTCTGACGATGTTCTGTTACGTGTGGTTGAAGCGGACCCCGAAAAACGTGTCGTGAGATAGCGACAGAGGTAGGTGTCCACCAAACGACAGTTGTCCGGCGTCCGGCTGCGCTGGGTAAGGTCCAAAAGCTTGACATGTAGCTACCGCATGAGTTGACAACTGCCAACAAGACTTGGTGTTTGGAAGTCTGCACGTCGCTGCTTACCAGGAATAAACAGAAACCTCTACCGCATCGAATCATCACCTGCGACGAGAAGTGGGTCCTTTATGATAATTGGAAACGATCTGCACAATGGCTAAGCAAGTGAAAGCCAGCTGGACGGCGTCCTAAGCCACCCGTACTCACCAAGAAGATGATGCTCCTTGTCTGGTGGTCCACAGCCTGTATAATTCATCTACGTTTATTGGCATGAGGCCAAACCATCACTGCAGAACGGTATTGCGCTGAATTGTGCAATTCGTTATTGTGCTGAATTGTGCTGGTAAACAGACATGGTGTTTTTCTGCTCCAGGAGAACTCCCGCCCTCATGTCGCACAACGAACGATGCTGATACTAAGTGAAGCAATGGCTTATCCTGCCTATTTCTCGAACTTTTCTCCGACAGACTATCATCTGTTTTGTCGCCTGGATCACTTCCTGTCTGGGAAACAGTTCACGACAGACAACAACGTTCAGCGTACAGTTGATGACTTCTTCGGGTTCCAGACACAAGACCTTTTTTGGTTCCGAGATCATGGCTTTGCCGGTGTCGATGCCGAGGGGGATTTTTTGCCTAGGTAAGTTGTCCAACTTTTCCGTTCTCGCCGTCCACGTGTGCTGGCCCTTCGCCGGACATTTCATTCGCACCAACTCATTGCTTATCTCATGTTATGAACGTCCCAAAGCCATGTGATTACAGGGGAATAAAAAAAGCAGGAAACACGCAGCACTGGAACGCTGCCTAGTCTCGACCAATAGCACGACAACAAAGATAGAACGTCATCAAACCGGTTGAGAAGGTAAATAATCAAGTGGGAACAAGAACTTCGAAACGTTCGTTTCATATACTCTCAGCTTTCGGTTCATAATGTTATTCTGCATGGAATTTACCTGTAGCCTTGAGAAAATTTTGTTAATCCAAGACTCGTATAGTCAAAGAATATGTTTAAAAAATTGCAATTTTTTGTTCTATAATTTTTTGCTACAGTTCTTTGGGAGGTACATCAGGCTGAAATTTTTGTACCTTATTTTCATGAAAAATTCTTGAGTCCATTTGAAATCAACTTATAGAGTCTTAGTTGAAACGATAGTACACTATCTACCAACAAGTAATTGGACACCTGTGATAACAAAGGAAAACGAAGTTTATTCACCTTCAATAGTTGGTGGAGCCTCCACAAGCGGCGATTACAGCTGCGACCCTCCGGGGCATACTCTCAACCAGGCGTTGTACAACGGCTAGCGGTATTTTCTTCCATTCGTCTTGGAAAAGACAGGTCAGTTCCTTCATCGATTTCGGACGGTGGGGGCACCCCTTAAGTCGACGCTCCAACTCGTCCCAGAGGTGCTCGATAGTGTTAAGGTCCGGGCTCTGCGCAGACCAGTCCATTCTATTAACCCCATTGTCACCATACCAAGCCATGGTGGACCTCGCAACATGACAGGTGGCATTGTCATCCTGAAAGTAACATGGGCCCACCCCGTAAAACTGCCACAACGTAGGAACCGTATGGTCATCCAAAATGGTGCAGTAAATCTCGGCTTTGAGTCTACTAGGAATTGCGACCAAGGGTCTCGTGCCATACCAGGAGAAACACCCCCATAGAATAATTCCACCGCCGCCGAACTTCACATTTGGCAAAATACATTCAGGCAGGAGGCGTTCTCCAGGCAGACGCCAAACCCAGACCCTGCCATCCGAACGGTAGAGGGTGTACCTTGATTCGGCGCTCCAGAGAACCTGTTTCCACTGTTCAACGGTCCACTGTCGACGTTTTTTGCACCACGTTAGCTGAGCAGCGCTATTGGACTTGGTGATCAAAGGCTTGTGGGAGGCAGTACGTCCATGATAACCGAGCAGATGGACTTCCTTACGGATGGTATTCATCGAAAGAACACTCCCGGATGCCTGTTGAAACTCCTCGCGGATGTGGCACATTGATTTGGTACGGTTCTTCCGAATTTCTCTGGCCAGCACCTGTCGGTCTCTAACTCCCAAATTTGTGGGTCTGCCGGTTCAGGGCACATTTCGACAGTCACCTCTCATCTTCCATTTGCCAATCACGTAGGCCACTGTCGATTTTTCAGTACTTCAACTCGCTGGATATGTCACGCATGGATCGGCCATTTCCGTGATACCAGACAATTACACCTTTCTCGAAATCTGAGAGCTCCGAACTACGTGGCATCTTGCATGCGACTGGTTGCGATGTTGTTTCCCACACGATATTTAACGGCGGCGGCCGTGACGTGTATCAGGACCGCAGATTTCGTCGATTGTAGGGGTTTCCAAGTACTTGTTCGTAGATAGTGTAGCTACTAGGGTTGTACCGAAAGTAATGCAAAAGTGGTCATAACTTCCTCATTAACTGACAGAGATCATTCAAATTGCACATGTTTCTAGAGTAACTCTTTCTCTATAGTAACCTTTCTGAATTGCAGGTAAATAATAGATTCCAAGCACAAGCAACGTGCCGTCATTGAGTTTTGACGATGGAAAGGAGCAGGCTGTCCGGCATCTACAGATCGCACCATTGACAAGAACAATGTGCACAGATGGATGAAGAAGTTTGAAGAAAGGGAAACCAGCATTGAAGACAAATAACACAGTGAGAGACAATCATCTGCGACCACTGACAAGAATCGTCAGCGAGTGGATGAATTGATTAGCGCGAGAGACGAGTCACAATCAGTGAGCTTGTTGCACAACTCGACTGTGATCACAATGCGATACAGATCAGGAAATTAGGCTGGTAGATGGTCCCCCATCCACCCTACAACCCAGAACTGGCACCCTCCGACTTCCAAGTGTTCGGTCTAATGAAGAACAGTCTCTGGGGACAAGGATTTGATGACACAGATGAGGTTAAAGTGGCTGTGAAGAAGTGGTTACAACAGTCCACACCTGAATTTTTTTAAAGAGGATTCGAGAGTTGTGTTCAACGATGGCGCAAATTCATCACTTGTGTTGGAGACTATGTTGAGTAGTGCCTTTATATAGAGAAAGAGTTACTCTACCAACATGCGCAACTTGAACGACCTTTGTCAGTTAATAAAAAAGTTATGCCCACTTTTTCATAACTTTCGGTATAACTCTCGTATAAAATTTACCTTCCAATTTTATTCATTTCATAAAATTGTAAGGACAGTACATATGGAAAAAAATTAAAAAAATGTGGATTCTGCTTCGTCACGAGAGAAATTTCAAAGCATGAAGTGAGTGAAATAATTTGATAAACTCCAGCCTAGACAGTTAGATTTGTTTTTATACCTCCGTTCTCAACAAATCTCAAAACACCCAATTATCAAGTATTTATGTACTTACTTCCTAATTCTTATAAATGTTCACTCCTGAAGAGTGAATGCGTTCCATAGGATGTAAAAATGACCTTACTGACCGCCGCGAAATATTATATAACTAGACGGAAAGGGGGTATCAGTTATCCAGTACGATGGCCGTCAAATAGGACTGGACGTTTTTTGAACGGGCAATGGTTATCGGCGAGAAGAAGGCGAACAGCAGCAGTTCAGCAACCGCAGCCAGTGCTGGCTTGAGAGCCGCGGAAGTCAAACTGTGGCAGGAATTGTCCAAAGAGTAACACACATTCAACCAAAGTGACAAAAATGGGAGATCACCAATAGTTGACGGTCGAGGTAAGCACTGGTTCGGAACTCCTATCCAGGCCGGTATTCAGCACATGGTCCCTCAGTTAACAGCTGACTCAGAAAACTAACTAAGGCACACAGAAAAACAGAAATGGGTCTATAGAGTTGGTGGCCCGTTCATGTATTCATGTTGACCTATCCTTCAACGGCATTTGGGTCTGCAGTATGCGCCGGAGCATCAGTACTCACCTTCACACGTTAACCTAAAAACGATTGGCGCTGTTTAGCACCTCCAGGCTCTTGCGCCAATAAATACTAACCAACTTACCTCAAAAAGAAGCAGGTGGTATGGTTTGTCTAGCATCCACCAAAATTTTTCCATATCTACACTCCATTTGACCCAAGTCTCCATCTGATCCAACTTCTACTGTCCCGGAAACAGTGCTCAGCAGTACCACCTTCCCACATGTCCCAGTCTGGGGGGACTATGGTTGCCAGCTTAGTTCTAGGATACCTAAGTAATTCGCTGGGGTCTTAGTCAACCGCACCTCTCTTCAACCCATTAGGGCACAATCGCCTTCCTCAAGAATTTCTTGGCAAGTTTGGTGATAAACTCACGTACCTTCTCAACTCCATTCTGCACCTCAGGTTCTGGAGTGAGGTCCACAGCCGATTCCCGGTGATCATACGTAGTGCTCGGCTCAGCATTCCCTTGAACTTATCGTCCTGAGACCTATTAGTACCTATCCAGATGGGGGCGGGGTAGATGAACATTGACCTATCTATCAGCAGTACTTCTTGCCGTGTGGTTGAGGTGATCCCGCATATGCTCAATTGGATTTAAGTCTGGAGAATTAGGGTCCAGGGAAGTACTTTGAAGTCTTCGTGCAGAAAAAAACAGTCTCTGACATTCCTGCACGATTTTTACAGCATGCGCCGCTCACGTGAATTATAATATGTTAGAATGAGCCATTCATTTGACGAAGGCAAATGTACTTAATAAGCTGGCATCTCAGTATAAAAAAATAATTCATATGTCGCCTCATTTCATATCATGTAATTTTCCAGTTCAATGATTATTTCCAACGTTGCACTAACAACGCATAAATATTTAGGTGCCGTCGTAACACAAGCTTGTTCCTGACTGTTGTACGTTTTATATTCGTGTCGTCGTTTTGTTCGTGAGCTTGCTCGTTTTCTGCATTTACCCAATCTACCAGACGACCCAGAAACCCCGAGTCGCATTTTAAACGGTCATTGCAATATATACTCTCTGTTCTCTTTTTTTGTTGTACTGGTGATTTACTTTTCGTGGAGTCTGTTTTTTACCATCACCCATTTGGACCGTTTTGTCATCTTTCTCTTTTGTACCTTACCTTTTGTTATGGTTTTGATGTTGCTTTCGTTTCTTGTGTAAACCATACGGCCACAGCCTTCTGCGGCCAATTGAGGTCCTTGCACCAATAAATTTCAACTAACCAACCAATAGATATTTGTCAGAAATCTGGAGGAAATATACTTGAGGCTCATTGAATCTTTGTGGTATGAAATGCTGCTTATTTGGCCCTTTATAGGAACATAAGAGCACAGTTTACCCGTATACTGCCTGACAGAGAAACTGCCACAAGACGAAGACGTGAACGCAGCGATATGCAAATTGCTGGGTGGGTGCACACGTACATGTTATGCAAATGATTGCATTTGCAGGCCAATTGCAAGAGCTGCGCACGGGATATAATCGGACAACCAGCCCGTGAGACCATCAGTCGAGACGTCGTCACGGCAGCGAGAAGTGAGTGGTTCTTCTGTAACCGTGTCTGGAGAACGAACAAGGGGTGCCAATGCCGTTAAGATGCCGTCGTAAGCGATTTTGTCAAACGGATGAGTTCACAAGAGTTGTCATCGTAATCCTACGTACCGTCGGATGGTCTTTGCGTCGTATTGCGGAAGAAACGCAACGTGATACCAACTCCGTCGGACGCATTTGGAGACAGTGGTCCCAGGAAGGATCTGTGCAGCGTCATTGGGGGACCGGAGCAGGGAGACAGACGTCTGAGCGCACCGATCGTCGTATCCGTCGTCATGCCGTAACCGACCCACAGGCCACAACAGGCGATATTTTACGGAATGTACGGGGAGGCTTGGATGCACCGATTGGCTGTGTCTGGTTTGCTTTCAAGCCGTCCGTTACGAAGGCTACCTTTAACAGCGATCCATCGTTAACACCGCTTGGCGTGGTGTCTGTCCAGAGCGGCGCGGTATGCCGAATGGAACAGTGTGGTGTTCAGCGACGAATCGCGGTTCTGTCTCACCACGGATGATCGCCGTGTGAGAGTCTGGAGGCGACGTTGCCAATGGGTGGATTTCTCCGTCATTGTGAAGCGCCACACGGCCCGCAAGCGTGGAACCTTGGTGTGGGGTGCTATCAACGCCAACAGCCGCTCACCGCTGGTGCGCATTACGGGCACACTGACGACACGCCGCTATGTTGATGAGGGTGTTGCGGCCCGTGGTTCTACCGTATCTGCTGGTTTCTACCAAATGCCGTTTTTCAACAGGATATCGCCCGGTCGGAAAGAGCTCGGATCAACCTGAATGATTTACACGTTGTGCGGATGCTCCATGGCCAGCACGATCCCCCGACCTCTCGCCCATCGACCATCTGTGGGACACGATTGGACGTCGGTTGAGTACTCTCCCAATCTCGCAAAATGAAGATGAACTGTGGACTCAGATCAACACCACGTGGTCCACGATAACCCAGGACTCTATTCGAACACTCATTGCCTCGATGCCACGTCGGAGTCATCGCTGTATCGCTCAAAACGGGGGCCACACTCCTTATTAATCATTCTGTATTTCCTTATTAATCATCCTGTATATTCTGTATAATCGTACAATAATATTATTAATAACATCTATGAAAATGCAAGTGCAAAGGTTTGGCTGTTTGAAAATACAACACACATAAAAATTGCAAACGGAGTGAGACAAGGTGACACCATATCTCTGAAGCTCTTTAATGCCACATTGGAAAATGTCTTGCAATCACTGAACTGGGAAAAAAAAGGGATAAAAATTAATGGAGATTATCTAACCCACCTTCGTTTTGCAGATGACATAGTCATTTTTGCAACTACCCCATCAGAGCTGCAGAGTATGATCCAGGAACTTGCTGACAAGAGTAGAGAAGTGAGATTCAAAATGAACTTTCAGAAGACAAAAGTGATGTTCAATGCTTTTACAAGAAATGAAGATTTATCGATTGATGGAGAAAAGCTGGAGATAACAGACACGTACGTTTATCTTGGACAGCAGATATCAAGTGAGGGTCACATTGATGAGGAAATTAATCGGCGTACAAAACTTGCCTGGAGCGCTTTTGGAAGAAACAGCATAATTTTCAACAGCAATATGCCATTATGTCTTAAAAGAAAAGTGTTTGATCAATTCATCCTTCCAGTGCTTACGTATGGTGCAGAGACGTGCACCTTAACTAAAAGAGACATACAAAGTCTGCAGACAACTCAAAGAGCATGGAGAGGTGCATGCTAGGTGTAACCAGGAGAGATAAGAAGAGGAACTCGTGGATCCGAAAAATGACACGAGTGGAAGACATCATGATCCGAGTTAAATCCCTGAAATGGCAATGGGCTGGACATACTGCCAGAAGGACAGACCATCAATGGACAGCCGAAATTTTAGATTGGATTCCAAGGGACAGGAAAAGACCCAGAAAAAGACCACATGGAAGATGGGTGGATGAAATTCGAAAGTATGCGGGAGTGACATGGAGGAGACTGGCACAAGACAGACCGTTGTGGAGGAAACTTGGGGAGACCTTCGTCCAGCAGTGGATTGATAATGGTTGACAATGATGATGATGATGGTTTCCGCCACTGGAGCCTTTTCTGTATGTGACAATTATATCTTTTTTTCAGAACCTACTTGGCTATCTGTATGTGCAGGTTGGTAATTTTTCCAGCATTCCTTCATCGTGTGGCATTTTCTCTGTCAGGCAGTGTATTTCACCCTTTGCAAGAACCAATTGGTTCAGTATTAGAGTAGTTTTCTAGTTTCATTCCCATTTTTATAATTTCTCTTGTTCTTAGGGCTATATCGCTTGGCCTAGCCATTTTGTCACAAGTGCTGCACTCACAAACTATCTAACCAACAATCAGCTATCGCAAATTATTTGGAAATACTGTTAATAGAAATACTGAACGTTTTGTATTGGGAAAACATGATTTGTCTCATAACAAAAATCCTTTTCAGATAATGCATATGAACAAAAGAAAATATCCCACAATACTAGAAAATCTTCCTTATAGCGAGAGAAGGAGGAGTTCCTGATGAATAGCTTTCACCGGGAATTTTATAACATGGCTGTTAATCGAAAGTGGTGTGGTTCCTAACTCTATATTCCCAAATAAATAATTACAGTTGATAAAACAAAAGCTCATACATACGTAGTTGAAAAGTGTTCTAAAAGGATAAATCACAAATTAGGAAATTTTTCAGAGTATATGAAATTAGTTTGTAAAGTCTCTGCTTTCTATTATTTCTCTCATTACCAACTCACAAAGTAGATTTGCAGTTTCTGCTTTTTCACAGCTCTTCAATATTATTTTATAGCGTCATACAAGATGGTTCTTTTTTAGGAGCTGCATTACTGTTGTCCCAATTGCGTGAAGAATACGTCATAATTTGAAAGGTAAAATTTTGGAACAGAATTCTAAGACAGAAGTCGCCTGAAAACCTAGAAAAACGATTCAAGCATAGAATCGGAGAAATTAATACTTCTTTGTCGAAGGCTCATTATTTTCCGCAACTGGAAAGAAATGACTGTGCAACTCATTAGACGCTCATTATTTTCAACTATGCACACTGATTGGTTGTTAAAGTTCATAAGAGTATTTTGAAAAGGTACACCACAATGCCAGCTTGATCCAAAGTAAGATCCTTACCACATTGATCCGGCATGTAAAACTGTAAGTCGAAGTAATTTCTAAGCAATACTGGCATCATTGTAAGATAATTGTTAAATAAAGAAGTAAAAGAAAAGAAAACGAATTGAAACCCCTAAAGGGTAACGTTTTGAGGTTTTGTAGTTTAACACCATTCTGACACAGCATTTTCGTTTT
The DNA here is from genome assembly GCA_039090855.1 of Macrothele yani. Classification (NCBI taxonomy): domain Eukaryota; kingdom Metazoa; phylum Arthropoda; class Arachnida; order Araneae; family Macrothelidae; genus Macrothele; species Macrothele yani. Next base: position 84,379,692 of record CM076998.1, on the reverse strand, counting down.
AAGATCATCCACGCGCTATGTTTTCTCCTTCTTCCCTGTAATACACATACCGGCCACTAAATAAAAAACTTTTATTTAATATCGGGTTGGACTTCCTTTAGGCTGATTTGCAACACGCATGCGGTTTGGTATAGATTCCATAAAGTGTTGGAGTGCATCTACTTTTACAACATACCAGGGACAGTCCATTTACTAGTTCAAATTTGACGGAACATGACCGGATTAATTTTTAGAAGCATAAACATTACCACCGTCTGCACACGATACAGAAGGTGAATTTAATGACACACTTGAACTAAGATGACATAGTTAAAAATATTTAAAATGCGTGAGACCTTTCGGGTCCTGCCTGCAGGTACCCATCCTCAGACGCGATAAAACAACCACACACCATGGAAAAGGCAACATATATAAAGAATTACACGGTTAAACAAATGACGTAATAGTGAATGGTCGAATGAAAAGTAATTACAATGATGCGTAAATGACGTGTCCGTGAATGATCAAATGAACCACGTGTACCATGTCATCACAAGAAACGGGTGGGAGGGGTGAGAGAATGGGGGGAGAGGGGAATTCAGAGAGGTTGAGATAATATGGAATTGGCAGAGATCAGGTGTTTCCAGAGGCGGGGAATATTTATAGGTAGTTCATCATTGCAGCAAGTGTCTGAAAATTTGTCTATGTAGAGGCTTTCAGTGAAGAATAATGAGATTTGGTGTGAGGAGTTGTGATAATTTGGATTCTTCCCAAATGGGGGTGTGATTCGCCTTGAGTAAGAGACGGGATAGATCAGTAGAGGAAGATCCATTGCGACAGTCATGTTGATGTTCTTTTAAACGAATCCCGAGTGACCTGTTGTGGAGCCAATAAATATAAGAGGTGTCATTAAGGTCTGGGGATTGGGATTTAAGGGGGACAAGGTAAATCCCATGTCTTTGAAAATTCATGGGTCGATCTCTGTCGTTCTTAATGAAAGTGAACAAATTGGAAACTTCGATCCCAAAATTTAAATTATGACGATGGCAAATGGTCTTTAAATGTCTGGCTATGGAAGGAACAAAAGGTAAAATCCGACAAACTTGTGGTTGGGACTGTTACCAATCAGGGTAGAAGAGGTGGAGCGAAGAAATCTATTGGTCAGCCTGTCAATCAAATTCCTGGAATAACCATAAGACTCTGCTAGGTCGCTGATGGTCTGTATTTCAGTCCTACGGATGTCATAAGATCTTATAACATCCGTGGGAAGAATCCAAAATCCTCACTACTCCTCACACCAAATCTCAATTATTGTTCACTGAAAGCCTATACATAGACAAATTTTCTGATACTTGCTGCAATGATGAACTACCTAGAAATATTCCCCACCCCTGGAAACACCTGATCTCGGCCAATTTCATATTATCTCAACCCCTCTGAATTCCCCCTCTCCCCCATTCTCTCACACCTCCCACCCGTTTCTTGTGATGACATGGTACACGTGGTTCATTTGATCATTCACGGACACGTCATTTACACATCATTGTAATTCCTTTTCATTCGACCATTCACAATCACGTCATTTGTTTAACCGTGTAATTATTTAAATATGTTGCCTCTTCCATGGTGTGTGGTTTATTTTATCGCGTCTGATGATGGGTACCTGCAGGCAGGACCCGAAAGGTCTCACGCATTTTAAATATTTTTAACTATGTCATCTTAGTTCAAGTGTGTCATTAAATTCACCTTCTGTATCGTGTGCAGACGGTTGTAATGTTTATGCTTCTACTCACGTAGCACGAAGTCTTCTGCATTGGATTAATTTTTCTAACATATCCCATACATTTTTAATGTGGTTCAGATCGGGGATTTTTGGTAGCCATCAGGGCAGAAGATGGAAGTCGATGTCATGCTAGTTGAACCACTTCTGAACTCATCTTGCGCGAAGGACAGTAGCATTGTCGTCAATGGAACAGCCGTCAGCCATAGGAGGAAAAGTCGACATTGAAGGATGCACTTGATTGTAAGTACGTAATTTTTAGATCACACTTGGAGGTTACCCAACCTTCCGGCAATATCACCCCCCCCTCTTTCCTTACCGACACAACGTTCCCCACTCCACGGCAACACCTCAAGGACATTTAGTTGTGTTTCCATGCCAAGCTAGGTTCATTGCTTTATAAGGCTCCCGACAAATCCTTTGCCTACCGTGGGTACAGTACAAAGTGCACCGCGACTCGTCGAACAGCATTACTTTTTAGTACGTCTTCTAAAAAAAATCGTGCTTATGTTATCGGTTTGTCGCTCCATCCGTCTGTAGACACCATATCTTTCCACTATTAATCCGATTTCAAAATGTATTTTTGCACTGGGAAGCATGAAATGTGCGAATGATGATCCTTCATTACGTTTTTCCATACGATGCACAATTTCGCCGCTAGAGGGCGTAAAAGCACATAATGTTGAATTCAAAATACATTTTATTCCATATATTTGCTTCCAGCCATCCGATTGAAAAAATTATTCTGCCTTTCGATTTCATTTGCGTCGAAGACAATTTTAGGTGTAGTCATTTTTTCAAGTTACGCATAGATTCTCCGCTAGGGGGCGTTAAAATAAATTAAGTTTCCCCCTATCTCTCTGCTTCAAAGCTCCGATTTAAGAAATTCTTTCTGCACCGGTTACAGCTCCTGTTGGGAAATGCTTTGAATATAATTTCTAATATTTGGTAAAGAATGGTTTGGCCACCAGGGGGTAAGTGTTAATTTCTGCTTCTGGTGCATTTGCAGCAAAATCTGAGCTTCCAAAATCTCGTTCGAAAAAATTTTTTCGTGGACCGATACCACTCACGTCGGCAAATCTTTTCGGAATATTTTCTTCTTAAAACAATGCATAGTTTCTCCGACAGGGGGCGTAGATGTATATCTTATTTTTGACAACGTCTTTGCTTCTAAGAATCAGATTCGCCGCCCCGGTGGCGCAGTGGTCTAAACGATGGCCACTGCGCCATGATTCTCCCGAGATGGTTCCTGGAACCAGTGGCCCTAAATTAGGGACGGGCGACTGCTTATAGCCCACTGAGTTGCTCACGGTAAGCGTTAAACCTCCAATTAAAAAAATAAAATAAAGAGTCCGATTTGAAAAATTCATTCTTTGTTGGACAACGTTTCCGAAGCGAAATTTTTTTCATATAATTTCAAAATTTTCAAGTAATTCATAAACTTTCCGCCAGAGGACGTAATGGTAAATTGCGTTTTCTGCGATATCTCTGTTTCTAAATCTTCGATTTCTAAAAATTCTTGCTGTATAGGATACAGCACCAGATGGGAAATATTTTGCAGATAATTTCTAATATTTCGTTAAAAATTGTTTGGCCACCAGGGGGCGTACGTGTTTATTTCTGCTTCTAATGCATTTGCAACAAAATATGAGGTCCTGAAAACTCGATTGAAAAAATTCTTTCGTGGACTCACACATCGAAAAACCTTTTGAGGATACTTTCTTTTTAAAACAATGCATGCTTTTTCCGCCAGGTGGCGTAGACATGTAGCTTATTTTGTCTATAGCTCTGCTTCTAAGAGTCCGATTTAAAAAAAAAAATTCTAAGTAGGAAAGCGTTTCCACGGGAAAATGTTTCTCATATAATTTTAAATTTTCCTTAACGCATACGTCTACCACCAGAGGGCGTAAGTTCACGTTTTCGTTTACAGAAAGCATCTTCGGGACTAAAAATCTGATTGAAAAACTTCTTTTTCGGTCAGATACTACTAACTAAGCGAATTCTGTGTACATATTTTCTTCCCGAATTAATGCACAATTTCGCCACTGGGTGCCCAAAAGCTTAATCTGTTTTTCTCAATATCTCTGCTTCTACATGTGCGATTTAAAAAATTCTTCCAACACCGGATGCCATTTACCGTATAGAACACTTTAGACTAGTATTTGAGGAATTTTGTAATTCGCATTTATGCCTGTAGGTGATGTAAAGATTTCCCTATAGGTGCGTAAAGATCGAAAATTTTTTTTCGCAATCTCTGCTTCCAGGAAACGTACTTGAAAAGTGTTTTTTTCCTTTAGCATAGCTTTTTTCACGAAGAAAATTTTTCGCCTATTTTCAACTTTCCATTATGCAAAATCTTCCGCTAGCATACGTACTTATATAATGTTTTCGTTACTATATTTCTTCTTTTAACTGTTCGATTTGAAAATCTCTTTGTTTCTGATACCTTCCTTGTGCTACGAGAAACTTTTTGTGCGCTACGTATTTGTTAATTTTCGAAACATGCTTTTTAGTCGCTGGCGGAACTAGTAGATGTTTATATTTGTGGATGTTTTATCGATTGTAAAAACAGGTTGATGGTTCCCCTAACCGGTTCCACTGATTTTAAATAGCTCTGATAAATTTAATTCGAGTCAGAAGGGATTCAAAACACGTGCTCATTACAACCGAAAATTCGGTGTCATATTTCTTGTGTTTTTTCCAGTCTCCCGATGTCCAGCCACGGTGTTCCTGACACCACTGTAGATGAAATTTCCGGATCTTCGCAGGAACCAGTGGTCTCCTCGTACTGTAGATATGCCAGTACCGATCCTCTTCAATTCCCTGCGCATAATTCTCTGAGATACTGGTCAGGAACAGCCTTCTTTGAGTGCTTCTGTTAATTGCTGCACACAGGATGTCCTATTTCTCTGTTTAAGCCTTCCTTAACGACGGTGATCTCGTTCCTGACATATTGTGGTCGCGAAACATTTACGCCTCTTTGACAAGCAATGTATGTTATTTTTCCACTGATTAAAGTCCCGGGATACCTCACTTTTTGAAAAAAACAGTATGCTCTGCTGTTTTCAAAACCATCGCTCAAGTGACGGGGGCACCCAGAATAAGCCCCTAATCGGACTCTGACAAATCCTTTGTTACCAACTTTACTGGATGTTTTTGGAGATAAGCATTCGTAAGTAGTTGCCTAGCGTGTTCTGTAAGTGACGTTTGCGTACTTCGGCATAAATGTTCCTAATTCCGTGGTTGGTATGTGTATAAATTTGCTTTTCATTCCCCAAATATCATATCAGAAATACTTGAGCTGCCATCTACAAACCATCTAATAGGCCTATTTAAAAAAACCGGCATTTTGTTTCACTTTATATTCTGAGCTTCCATATGCTACCCACAACGCTTGGAAATAAAGGAATGAGGAAAGTCACAACTCGGAACCAGGTAACTTCATTCAAGGATAAGGATCAGCAGCTATTATTATTAGAACAAAATACGCTGCCTTAGTTTTCTAAGGTGTGAAGTAGTCTTCCATTAACAGTCAACTGAACGACCTTCCTTATCGTTGCTTTCACAATCGTTAGAAACAATTTTCTTTCTTTGAAGAACAGGAAATTTATAGTTAAAATATTTTCATTTCTCGTAGCATCCAAGGAAAGGGCAGACTCAGCGCATTTGCCGCGGTTCCTTTAGTAAAAATGAATTTTATGCCAGTCAGCTTAACGGTTTGTAGCAAATGTGTAACTCTCCTTCCGAAGGCGCGTTTAAACTTTTAGGCTTCGGATTTCTGTTGCCATCATCCGTTACTACAACATCAAGAAAAAAAAATAAAAGGATGGTATTACAGAAATTTCGTAAGAGTGAATCTTCTCACGCACATTGCAGGAACACAAGTATGCCATTTCCAGTACAAAAGACCTAAAATTTTCTACCCGGGATCCCTTCTTGTCATCGGCATTACGAAGAATCATGATAATACTTGGCATCATGGCAGATACACAAGCATAACATACCCAGCACTAAAATTCCGAAGTGTTATTCCTGGTTGATAATGGCCTTCAACGCTACTAGGAAGCATCGGTATGCACACAAGTGTACCATTCCAAGCATTAAAGATCCGCTGTTTCCTAACCTGGATCCATTTCTGAATTAGAATGATCGTTGACTCTACGAAAAAGTATTGGGATGCTTGGCACCGTGGCAAGGCACACAAACATATAATTTCCATCACAAATACACGGTGTCATTCCTGGAGCATAAGAAGAAGCATGAGTGAACTTGACATCGTGATAGACCCACAAGCATATCATTCCCATCAATAAAGACCAGGAGTTTTTTTGTCTTGAATCTGTTCCTGGATTATAATAGCCTTCGTCGCTACGAGGATGCATCAAGAGGCTTTGCATAATAGCAGGAACCAGTATACTGTTCCCAGAACTCAACACCTCGCATTTCCTGAGCTGAATCTCTTGCTGGATAAGAATGGTCGTCGACACTACGAAGAAGAATCAGGGTTCTCGGCATCACGATAGGCTTTCAATGCTGGGAATGGTGTGTTTCTCTTCGTGCCATGATTTTACGTATGATAATGGTTCCTCATAGCATCGAAGACCATTCTAATCCAGGCAAGCAAGCATACCATTTATAACGAAGTAAATTTCTCGGTCATTTTTGGTCTACGCCGGGATTCGAACCCGAGGCCGCTTATTCCGGAACAAGTCGCTCTACCAACTGAGCTACGCAGACGATTATTCTGATTCCTATCTGCCTTTATGTCGTGTGCGTCCTGCTGGCAGGTACGTCACATCACCCCCCCCCGAAAGAGGGCCGGGGGCATGGCCCACGGGTCAGCCGTGACCATGAATCGTTGCAGGCAGCCATCCATTGTAGAACGTGCACTTGAGAACTCCCAGTCAATCTGCTGTGTGGAATGCAACATCACACATTTTTATTTTTCGAAGCGCTGGAGAAGGGATTCTCTGATTTTTCCTGTCTCGCGGTGTGGAAATAACATCACACCAATGCGAGATTGTGAACGGTCGGGTCATCCGGATAGTTCGGGCGCCATTATAACGAAGTAAATTTCTCCGTCATTTTTGGTCTACGCCGGGATTCGAACCCGAGGCCGCTTATTCCGGAACAAGTCGCTCTACCAACTGAGCTACGCAGACGATTATTCTGATTCCTATCTGCCTTTATGTCGTGTGCGTCCTGCTGGCAGGTACGTCACACATTGTCACACATAAAGACCACGAGTTTCCCGTCTTGGATCCGTTTCTGGATTAGAATGATCTTTGACGTTACGAGGAGCCATTGTCATTTTTGGAACCATGGCAAGAACACAAACATATCATTTCCAGCGCTGAAGACCTGTGTTTTGTGACCTGGATTTATTCCTGGATTAGAATGATCTTCGACGCTAGAAGAGAGCACCACGGTGCTTTGGCTAGCGCAATTCTAAAGTTCGTTCAGGGTCCTTTGCTTCAGGTTCTTGGAAGTTTCGTTCCCAGGGTGGTAAAGGTAGTATAATCCAGCGGAAATTGAGAAATGCGATTCAATTCTGGCTCCAGGGTGACGCACTTTACATATTTTATGAAGATATGATTACGTGAAAAAGTGGCATAAAGTGATTCTGTACCAATAATTGTAAGAAAAGAATGATCTTCACTTGATCTTCAATTATTTTTACCGCATATGTAGTCCCTTTCAATGTTACTCCTCTCCCTCTAAAACTTGAAAAAAAAGAGACATTTTGAGAAAAAAAAAATCACTAGAAACAACGAGAATATCCTATCGGATAAAGTAAACACGTGAGATTTTGGGTCTTGAAATGGCGGGATCCGCCTATCTATGGCCAGAAAAACAAAAACAACAAAAAAAAAAAGCTTGAGGAAAGGGTTAGTTTGATAGGCTAAATCACGTCATATATGTATAGAATAGCCTAAAATTAAATTTTGGCAGGAATCGATCATTGCAAAGGAGCTATTTTAATCTGATTTATTCTCCCCTACCAAATCTTTATTCTTCCAGCCCTTTTAAAACTTTCAATTATCCTTACCATCGCATTGGGTTTATGCTCCGGTCTTTTATTATCTTTTAAGTCCAAAAAATTCATTTCTTTAGGTGAATCAGCTATTATAATACACTGCCGGACAATTGCTAAGGACGGATGACAATATCAACGATAGCAACCATAAAATGGAAGGCAGGAAAATGTGGAAATTAGCATAAGTGCGGGATACAGTAAGACGTGTTGTGCGTATGCAAATTTTGGATTGCCGAACTTGTTCGTGACGTCATAGCGCTGATAAGAGATATAAAGGATTTGACGCGCATTGACCGTTGTTGTTCAAACGCAAAGTTGAAAGGGAAAGAATCAATTGACGAACTTGCAATTTTCAGTATGTCTTCCCGACATCACCTAGATGATTTTACGCGTGGCCTTATTATTGGCAAGATTGAAGAAGGGCGAAAAATAACAGATGTTGCCAGGGAGTTCGACGTCAGCCACAGTGTTGTTTCAAGGCTTTGGAAATCATTTCAAACAAATGGAGAGTGTAGCAAACGTCACGGGGAGGTCGTGTTCGCAGTACGACACCTGCAGAAGATCGGTACATAGTGCTATCAACAAAAAAACACCGGCGCAGCACAGCTAGTGAGGTAGCAAATCAGTTTATGGCTGCTACTGGCAGGCGGATCTCCCGAAAAACTGTCACCAGACGTTTGCATTAAGGAGGACTATACGCCCGCCGTCCTGTTGTGTGCATCCCATTGTCCAGACGTCACCGTACCGCCCGTTTGCAATGGTGCCATCAACATCGCAATTGGACTGATAACGACTGGTCTGCTCTCCTCTTCTCAGATGAGACTAGATACAGTCTATCGTCTGATTGTCGACGACAACTTATCTGGCGTGATAGTGGTACTGCATATTGTCCAGAAAACATACAGGAAAGGGACCGATATCCGACATGTAGTGTCATGGTATGGGCTGGCATCATGATCAATGGCCGTACGTCCCTCTATGTGCTTCCAACTGGGACTATGACTGGCCAACGATACATTAATGATGTTCTGCTACCTCATGTTCGCATGTTTCGTGGTGCTGTCGGTGATAGATTCATTTTCATGGACGACAACGCAACATGTCATCGAACAGTCGCTGTCCAGGAGTGTCTTAAGAACGAGGATATTCAACGCCATGTATGGCCAGCACGTTCTCCAGATCTGAATCCTATTGAAAATGTGTGTGATGCTTTGGGGAGGAGTCTTGCTGGTCGCCAATGCCCTCTAATAAATAAGGACACCCTCATCCGTGCACTGACAGAGGAATGGGATAAATTACCCCAACAGCTGCTTGATAATGTTGTGCAAAGCATGACACGACGTGTGGAATCTTGCATCGCCCTCCATGGTGGCCATATCCCGTATTGACATCTTACGCCGAAACGCCTGCGGACGGTAATTTCATTTTTTTCACGTTTACGTATTCTGCACAAAATGGCCTGTTTGTCCCTTGAACACGTTCCAAAGCCTTCAGGATTTCAGAGCACAATAAATTGTCTTTCATGTAATGTCCTGGTATTCTGACATTATTTTATTTCACTTGGCATCCAACCACACTTATGTTTTCATGCGCTATATATAGCCGTTTATGATCCGTCCTTAGCAATTGTCCAGCAGTGTATTAGCAGCAAGTCGAACTGAAAGCGTAACCGGCCGAATAAAAAGTCTCACACTCTCGATTAAAACTATAAACGGGGACAACCCCAAAGGAGCTCCCTCTGACACCAAATGGGCTCTTCTCTCCCTAAATTATTTTAATAATATCAAATGCAATATCATAGAATTATTGATATTTTATTCCTTCATTTAACTCTGCATCTAGAACTGACCTTCTGAAGACATTGTTTTTTAATCACCTATTCCTGGCACGTAGCAAAAAAAGATTACTTAAATGTTAAAATCACGGTGTTGGTACCAAAGGGCAATAATATATGTGCAATAATGTACATAAAAGAAAGATTAAAAACCAGGTATTTCATCTCCCAATGGAATTATAGTTCGAATAATCGCGACATGTCTTGATAATCGTCTATGAATCCACAAACAAAGTGAATTGACACACCAATAATGTGCTCCGTATCGACTAAGGATTAAGAGGTACGTAATAGTATTTAGATACATTAGCGGATATTTATTTGTTCTTCTTGTTCTTCAGATGATAAAGGAAGCGGACTTAAGTGAGTTTGGCAAAAGCCAAATTGAAATGGCCAGACGACTGGCTCGGCACTTCCGAGACGGTAGGGATTGTATGGTGTTCAGGATCATCCGTGGCTAGTATCTTCAAAAAGTGGTCTGAGGAGAGGAAAACCATAGACCTCTGGCTAGGTGTCAGCCTATCACGGCTTATCGATGCTAAAGGTGTTCGAAGTTTATCCTACATGGTATAAGACAACAAAAAGATACTGTGGCGCGCTAATTTGAATGCTGGTGACGGAATTAATGTGTCACAACACATCGAACCCTGCTGAAAATGGGTCTGCGTAGCCGCAGTCAACTCCCAGTACCCATTCTAGCCTCAGTTCACCGTCGAAAGAACCTGCAATGGACACGCGAGCATCAAACCTGGGCCTTTAATTGTTGGAAGAAGGTCATCTAGTTTTCTGTTGCACCATGTGAACGGCCGGGTAAGTGTGCGTCGTTTACCTGGGGACGTGTTGGCACCGAGATGCACTGTGGGACGAAGACCAGGCGGGGGATGCAGTGTAATGCTTTGGGAAATGTTCTGGTGGATACCACTGGGTCCAGTCATTCCTGCGCAGTAAACTACAACGTCTACCACCTACCTAAACATAATTGCATACCAGGTACATTATTTAATGTCGACGGTACACCCCTCCAGTAAGGTCTTATTTCAGAAGCATAATGCGCCATGTCACGCTGCCTGGATTGTTCGTGAACGGTTCGCGCAACATGAGGAAGAATTTCAGGTATTGTCCTGGTCTCCAAATTCCCCAGACATCAATCTAATACAGCAATTTTGTTTTGTTGTTCTTCTGAACAGAAAATACAGATCTTCGGCGGATCATCCATGTAACTTACAATAGCAAACGGATTTTTTTTAACGTGTTGGTGCCAGACACCACAAGATCCTTTTAGATATCTTGTAGCGTCTATATCTCGCCATATAAGAGCTGTTACTGAGACACGTGAAAGACCGACATCATGTTAGGCAGGTGGTCATAATTTTTTGGCTCTTCGCTTTACATATTGTACTTTTACACACAGTTAAACGGAATGCTGAAGGCTCTAAGCTAGGTTTCCTCATGCTTTGTAATTTGGGGATTCAAGTTCGAAATATCGGGAAAATTTCTTACTTAGCAGTCTGGTGCCGAGGAAACGAGCTCATGTTTTGTCCAAACACTGTCTCCAGCCTTGAATGAATACATGTATATGCATAATTTGTTTACTTAGACCTTTTCCTTTATCTGACCGGCTTCGAGCTCTTTCCTGAATGGTGGTCACGCAATCTGAACGTTATTCCAGATCTGCGCCATCACTGCTTTGTCATGTTCCACCTTACGTTTTAAGAATGGCTGCGGCGTTCGATGCTTTGAAGTTAAATGATTCGCAACAGTAGTTTTCCTAGGTTTCCTGGAAAAGGTTTTGTTATTTTCTCTTACAAAATGATATTACGTAGCGTTACTATTCGAAAAATTACGCAGCAGGAAAAACGGAACGAGATAAATTCTCACATCGATTTCAACTCCGGAAGAAAAGAACATTTATTATTGAAAATTAAGAAGTTTTTCATTTCGTAGAATGGGAATATCATGTTTGATGTTCGGCGAATTTTGTTTGAAATTGCCATCGTACAAAGTACAATGTAATCATGTTTAATTTGATTATATTTGCGTTTTTGTTTAGTTTAAAAAAAAAAGGTATTTGCATCTGTCCCTCTCTCAGTTGCCGGGCTGCAAAAAATCAAACAAATATAATTTCTTCTACGAGCAAGAATTTTCTTCTGAATTTGATGGGAAGGAAGAATGGGACACCATGCGCATGCGCTGAGATGCTTAATGATTGGAAATATATTCGTTCGCACGAATCAACAAAAATAATGACTCCGAATTTTCGAGTGAAATGAGCACGTTTTTTGATTTCATACCGACATGAAAAAAAAATGTTTCAAAGCAAATTTTTATGAGTAAAAATTCAGCGGAAAAGAGAATGCATTTAAGTCTCCTAGAGAAAATCTGGGTATAATTTAAAATATGTGCTATAAGCAGTTTTCTGTACAGTGTATTGAACCGGATATAAAAAAAATCAACTGGACTTATACACAATCGACAAAACATCCACAAATAAAAACTTTCATCCACTGACAGCTGAAATGTGTGATATTAACAATACAAAGAGTTACAAGAGCATCCCCCTGCACAAAAACTAAATATTTCTTCCAGAAAAAAAGTACACGTAAATGTGCTCCGTATTAAGAGGCGTCCGACTGGAAAAGGTTTTTTGTGTTACATTTTTAGAAACGAAGATACGATTGAAACGTGTTTAAAATGGACATATGTGCCCTCTAGTAGAAAAACATTGTTAACAAGATATTGTAGAACGTACCTAACGTAATTATCATCCTGGTCTCTATCTAACAGAAAAATAAATTTTTAAATCAGAATTTTAGAAGCAGAAATGTCGGGGAAAATGCATTACACCTCTACGCAATCTATCCGTGAAACCATGCATTATTTCAAGGAGGAACGGTACATAAAATAATCATCGTGATAAAAGGTAACCAAAGGTAAAAATAAATTGAATCCCTTTTTCAGAGCAATTGTAGAGAGTAAAATATATTTAGAATTTAATAGCATGTGCGTTTGGTCCCCCTAGCGGCGAGGTTATGCATAGAAAGAAGACCAAACGTACTGGTCATCGTTCTTACAGTTCAGGATTTCGACTGCGAAAAGAAATTTTCAAATCGGACTAATATAACAGAGATATTTTACACGGACGGATGGACATCAAGATACCTATATTAGCAGGTAGTTGTTTTTCAATAGATGCTAAAGGTATTAAAGTGACTCACTCGTTCTCGAATGTCAAATGTGTTCAAAAGTTCAAGAATTCATGCTCAGTGATTTAGTGAACTAAAAAATCTCACACTACTTGGGGTTGGTTTCATTCGATCTTCTTATGCAAATCTTGGTAATCTTAAATTGTTGGTGCCTATCACACGACTTCATAATGAAGCGGTAGTAAAGCATATTTTTGCAACATGCCAGTATTTAGTATGATACGTGTCGCAACTTGGAAACTGAATTCTGTCTTTGCATTGCTGCGCTCAAAACAATTCCGACGTTCCTGCACTCTTTAGGTTTTTAGCAAAGCATTTCTTTTGCTTTGATTGCAATAGAAACACATTTGACCGGTTCCTTCTAAATGTGAAGGTGAAGTGGCATTATTAGATCATGAAATATCATGATTATTCACTACTTTACCCACTTATGTTAGTTGCCCCATGGTTTTTATTTCAGCATAAATGTATCAGGAACAGTGGTCGGTAATTCCCGACGAATGTGTGTGCTTTTCAAACGATTAGTCACTCAGAAAAGCTTGCCACCGTAGAACGCCGCCTTTGAGGAAACGAACACACTGGGATTTTTCAAAGAAAAACCCCAGTCCATACAGAAACCTGTTCCTCAGATCGTACCTCCAGAAAAAGTCTAAGCCGAGTAGGTGTCAAATACAAGAATATGAATGAATCTTCTCCACCAAACTACAGAGATTTCACTGAGGGCGTAATCAAAGTGTAAGGAAATACACGAGACTGCTACAATACACTCACGGACAATGAAATTTGTCTACACTGAAGAGTAATTGAATTAGAGACAGCAGGCGTTATGCAAATGTGGCGCTGTGGGCGTCCCTGTAAACGGAAACAACATGACGAATGCAGCGATCCGACAATATAAGGAGTCATGCGACGGGAATCAGTAAGAGTTGGACGCAGTATGGGTAAGACGAAGGATCTAAGTGCATTTCACCGTGGGCATATTGTCAGGGCCCGACGAATGGGTCACTCCATCTCGGAAAGTCGTGCACGTACTGGGATTTTCACGAGCCACTGTGTCACGGGTGCACCGTGAGTACATCGAATCCGGTAAAACCATCCCTGCAAGGGCCAACTGCCGTGGACAACAGTGTGTGGATGAGCGGGGTCATCCTCTGCTATATCGCATTGTAACAGCGGATAGACAGTCCACAGTGCAAGAAATCACTCGTCAATTTAACGGTGGTGTGGAACCAGCCACACCATCCAGAACCATCTCCTCGCTATCGGGTACAGAAGCCATCGTCCCACGAGGGTAACGATCTGACCGCACATCACAGGGTGCAAAGATTAGCATGGACGCGGAACATCGCCACTGGACCCTAGACATGTGGAAAAAGTTTGCCTGGACTGATGAGTCGAGATTCGCGTTGGTACATGCGGATGGCAGGATACGAGTACGGCGCAAACCACATGAAGCGATGGATCCTTCTTGCCACCAGGGTACTCTTCAAGCTGGTGGGGGTGGCATTCTCGTGTGGGGACTGTTTACGTGGACTGAAATGGAATCCCTGGTACGTGTGACATCGTCCCTCACAGGTCAACATTACCGGTATATCTTGGACGACCATTTGCTCCCGTTTGTGCGTCTTCAACATCCCACTGGGGACCTCATCCTGCAACAAGACAATGCACCGTGCCATCGCTCCCGAATTGTATCCCAATGGTTGGAGGAACACTCCACCGACATGACCTCGCTTCCTTGGCCAGGTAGGTCACCTGACCTTAATCCCATCGAACACATCTGGGTAGCCATCGAGAGAGATGTTCGAGGCTCTTCCGCCCACCCCCCTCTATCAAATCTTCGTGAACTGTGGGAGCTTGTTCAATGGTCGTGGAGTTCAAAATACCTTTATTGGTATAAAAGCACTGTACACAACGAGACTAACATTTATGTCTCAAACCAAAAAAACTTTGTGACAGAAATTAAAATAAACAAAGTGTTAACTTGATAAAAGAATGAACAGATAAAATCACGATAAAACCATCTCAAAAAGGACATAAAAAGGCACTAGTCACAAAACGTGTTGTTTGATATCAAAAGGTAAATAAAATATGTAACAATGCAACTCAAAAGTCGACAAAAAGGAAAGAAGTGCAGGGGAAAAAACAACGCAATTGACACACTGAAAGAAAAAAGAAATCCAGGAGCAGAGGCCAAGCTCTAGAGAAACAATACTGGACAACAGCACCTAAAGGGGCGCCTAGACCAACTGCTCGCCGCCCCGGTGGCGCAGTGGTCTAAGCGATGGCCTCTGATCATTCGTCCGTAAGGGGTCCGGGTTCGAATCCCGGTGAGGCATGGATGTTGTGTTTGTCTTACGGCACTGGCTCTTTCCCTTCCCTGGAAAGAGTGACCCAAAATTAGGGACGGGCGACTGCTTATAGCCCATTGAGTTGCTCACGGTGGTCGTTAAACCTCCATTCAAAAAAAAAAAAAAAAAAAAAGACCAACTGCTCCAGTCGGACGGATTTCAAAAAAAATGTAATCGCAAAGGAACACGTTAAGAAAGCACACACAGAAACATAAAACTAACTAAAACAAGGGGAAAACAGGACTTAACAACACAGCAAAAGGCATTACGGGAAAACACTGAACAAATTACAACAGGCTGAACAAAACATAACGCAAGATGAAGATGCAGAAATAGGTGTAAGTTCAATTACATAGTAAATCAACACAAACGAGAAAAACAACCGGTTGTACCACATAACCCCCAGTAGAAAAAACAGAAGCAATATTAAGTGTGGAAAACCACACGTTGCAAGGGTTGTTGAAAACTAGTAAACATCACTCGGTAAGATAGCGGAACACAAGCACGGTGCAATCTCAGTGTAAAGAAAGGGCATTCAATTACAAAGCTCGACAGCGTCAAGTGAGAGCACAACGCGCTAGCACACATATCAAGACACTAAACAAGGAAAAAAAACTGAGAAAAAAGGCATTAAATTCAACACAATAAAAACAATACACAAAATAAATAGCAATAAAACAAAAAGGCAAGAATTCACAATTCCGAAGGTAAAGTGCTGGCCTATTGCATCGGGCAAACACTCTCTCGAAGAATTAGTATGTAGAAGCAAAGGTACACAAAACGGGAAAGACAACAATGGTATGTACATAATTTGACACAGTATCAGACCATACCGAGAAGAGTAATCAGGAAAAAACCCGTGCAAGCACTAACAATCTTCGCTAAACATAAACAACCTGCAAATTTTCAGTGCAATGACTGCAACTGTGGAAGAAGAAATGCGAACAAGAGGGTCAACATATTAAGAACAAGAGGTCAACATATTAAGAACAAGAGAGTAAAAAAAAAAAAGAACCGTATGGCTTCCCAACGCTTCCGGTGTCTTGTCGAGCCCATGCCGAGACGAATCGCCGCCGTCATGAGGGCAAAAGGTGGTGCTGCACGTTACTAGACAGGTATCGCTAATTCAATTGCTCTTCAGTGTATATCGGAAAGGTAGTTATGAGCAAATCATTAATAATGAAAAAAAAACTTCTTTTCAGTTAATGAACGAGCTTGGATCAGTTTTAAGGATGCATGCTGTTAAAGAAAACACAAGGCGAATCTTGGACCAGACCTTTTTCCCGCCTCTGAGAGACCGGTAGAACTTTTTCCCACCTCTGAGAGATCAAATTCAACAGTTTTTAGATGACTTCCCAAATAGGTTTCTTTTGGTTTTAGTTTTCATGGCACAGTAGTCAAGTTTTTTTCATAGAGGGTTAATAGCGTAGTAGAGAAAAGTAATTGGTTGTCATATCCCCATCAGCCAGCGAAGTGCACCTTGCTTGTGGAATCTGTATATAGTCTAAGCCAAGTAGGTGTCAAATACAAGAATATGAATTAAACTTCTCCACCAAACTACAGAGATTTCACTGAGGGCGTAATCAAAGTGTAAGGAAAGGCACGAGACTGCTACAATACACTCACGGACAATGAAATTTGTGTACCAAGGCAGGAAGCATCGGATTGAATTGAAAGTTTATGGACGTGATGATACAGATGAATGATACACATGATGGGGCAAAAAACAGAGCCGAAGGTTAATTACAAAGGAATCCGTGGCATGTAGCCCAGTCATCTTCAATAGCGCGTCGCACCGCCTCGTGCGGTGACACATGCTGCAATATGGTCCGGCATGGAGGCGAACAGACGCCTGATGTTGCTCTGCGGCAGACTAACCCACACGTGTTGGACGGTGTGGTCTAAATTCCGGATAGTGCGGCACGGTGGCAGCCGGCGTTTCATCTGGTCCATACGCATGCTTGATGGAGGACATGTCCGGGGAACGGGCAGGCCATGGAAGCGTCTGGATATGACGTAGGCAGTCCTGAGCAACCCGAGTCGTGGGCGGGTGGGCATTATGCTGCTGGTGTAGCGTACCTGGAATCCCGGCCAGGAATGGGAGTACATGGGGCCGTAATATCTAATCCACATACCGCTGTCCCGTCAATGATCCACATACCACTACTAGATCTGGTTGGCTATCGTAAGCAATGGCTCTCCAGACCATAATGCTTGCAGTGAGGGAGGTATGGCACTCGATAGCGGGTTGGGATTGTGCCGTTGACCTGGGGACCATGAAACCCGGAAACGATGATCTTCTCTCCCCAAAACGAAGTGGCATCTATCGCTAAACACCACACGTCGCTCTGGCCTGGCACCACTGCACATGGAGCCGGCGATGTTCCAGTATTAATGGCAGCACACGCATGGGGCGCTGATATTACATATTCGCTTCTCCGAGGCGTCGGGAAATGGTTCGTGGGCATGCAGGAGGCGCTGCATCTGCCTGTATAGTGAACCGGGTCCCCGAGGGATCTTTTAGTACATAGGGCACGATCCGTCAATCCTCTCTACGGTGGTCCGTCCAGAGCCGCTTTGCCATGTGGCAGTGACGTCACGTGTCCACTGCTCCCAACACAGTCGGGTGGTAAGTTCAGAACAATCCACGTGGCGGGCTACACGGCGCGCCAATTACCATGGGGCTTTCAGCCTGATGATCAGGCCCCTCTCAAAATCCATAAGGCGGAGAGAGTGACTGAGGGACATTGCAACAAGATCTGGGCAGACGGGCTCGATGGAGGCGTGCAAAGTGGTGTAGTACGAACAGGAGGAGAAAATCCAGGAGAGCTGTCGGTAGGATATGATCAGGAAAAATATTCTCCGGAGAAAGCACGTGAAGTAGAAGAATCAGGGGCCGGGAATAAACCACTCAAAACCGGAAGCTGCGAATATGTTTAAGGAAAAGTCGACAAAGATGTGGATGATAAAGAAAAGTAACACGATTCTGGCAAGGCAGAAGGGCGAATGGAAGTCGAACAATTACGAGTTGAACAAGAAGAACTATGGTGACCGGGCAATTTGCAAGAAAAACAATGATAGGTGGTAAAAACACTGACAGTGCGAGTGTGTTGACCGCAAATAACTTGGAAAGCTGTAGGACAGGAAACAATGGATTGTTAGTCAGGAAAAACGACGAGAGCTTGACGTCGAAAACTATAATACGGACGATTCCCTTGATCGTCTGAAGCAGCAGGCAAAGTCTTAATAGGGCCAATAACTAAACCACATTGAGAAAGGAAAGCATGCAGTAAATCATTGGAGAGTTCAGGAGGAACTGGAGATAAACTTACGAAAGTAGGGCAATGAGCAAGAGGAATTGCGAACAAACTCTGCTCGCGGACTGAAATTGGAGAAGAAAGAACCATCTCAACTTGAGCGGGATTAGAAAAAAAAACTAACACCGAGCGAGGCTTTCGTGCGATGTGCCTGTTGGCATCAGTTGGGACAATCTGTCGGAGTGCTGAAGTGTAAGCTGTAAGTTTAGTATGTGGAAGCACGGAATACTTTACTCCGAGAGCTAAAGAAGCGAAGAAAGACTTCCCCGGTGACGAGGACTCTAATAAATGAGCTGTTAAAACGGAGCCAGTACGGGAAAACCGGAAGCCCAAGGCAGTTGAGAGTGGATCCGAGGGGAAGGCAGTGACTGCGGGCGAAGAGAGATCAGTTGAACTGTCAAGTAGTACATCCGAAGGAGGTGTCAGTGGTCGAAGAAAAGCAGTAGACATAGAACAAATCAGAAACTGTAAAGCAAAGCAGCACAATCTCGAGAGCGTAGGACGATGGAGATGGCAAAAGGCACGTAAAGAACGCGGACGATGGGAAGATGCTAGGTAATGACATCACTGGAAGAACGGCGAGAGACAGATGGAGCATAGTAACGATGACGTCACCCAAGGACCACTATCAGAGGGTGACGTAAACGGAAAGGCGTGTAGATAACAGGAAGATAAGCACTGAAGGCAACTGAATAGAATGCTGGTGAGAAGACAGAAGAAAGTCAAGGAAAGTCACAATGGGCAGATGTAAACATACCCAGTGAGATGAAAAATGAAGGAATATCGGTATAAAAATCACTTACTGGTGCTGAAGAGTAGCTGGGAAGATTGCTGGCAGCCTATTACTTTTTTTTTTTTTTTTTTGATTTGAGGTTTAACGACCACCGCGAGCAACTCAATGGGCTATAAGCAGTCGCCCGTCCCTAATTTAGGGTCACTGGTTCCAGGGAAGGGAGAGAGCCAGTGCCGTAAGACAAACACAACATCCATGCCTCACCGGGATTCGAACCCGGACCCCTTACGGACGAATGATCAGAGGCCAGCGCCTGAGACCACTGCGCCACCGGGGCGGCGCCTATTACTTGAACAGGGTATTCAGGAAATAACAGCAGGCACTGGAACATGTACTTGGGCGCACATTTCAGAAACGCAGTAGGGTGTAGTTGGTAGGTAATATTATGATAAAATTTGAAGTAAATATATACTTTCCGACTCGGAAAAGTAGCAGGAAAGGTAGCACATACCCTTATACACACACGGAACACAGGAGTCGGGAGCAATGGACTCTTTGACCGAGCAAACTGGGCGAAAATTGAGGAGCTCTAGAGGGCGCGTCCAACGAAAGTTTTGTCGCAATAGAAGTATTTTTAGTCAAGTTATGAGGATAATGGCTGTGGAATAAATCTCGGTCCTGTGCCCTGACCTTTGACCTCATTTCGATAATATTCATCAGAACTAGTTCAGCATACCTCCAGAACAACATGATAAAGTTTTGTCTCAATCGAAGCATTTTTACCTAAGTTTTGACGCACAAGAGCGATGGAATGGATCACGGTCCTACGTCCTGACCCTTGACCCCATTTCCTGCATTTTCTATATGGTCCGTTCCTATGACGCATAAGAGCGATGGAATGGATCACGGTCCTACGTACAGACCTTTGATCCCATTTCCTGCATTTCCTATAGGGTCCGTTGCCAGTTTGTCCTTTACCACATACTAAACTTTCATCGAAATCGAACCATTTGTACGTGAGTTATTGTGTGGACAGACAGCTGGACAGACGGACAAAGCTGGAGCATATACGCTTCTTCAACCTACGGTTGGAAAGCGTAAAAAAGTGGGTGATAGGTATTAAAAGGTTGACGACACCTGATCTAAAAAATACAAGGCCATGATATTAGAGAGTTCCTTTTGTGGCGTCACTCTCATGTTACACGGACTGACACGTCGGTGTCGTGTTCGACGTTGCACATGACAGCGTTAGAAACCACTCGGAAGCCCTGTGATATCACTAAAAGAGGGAACTCATCTCTCTAATGTCATCGCCTTGTATTTTCTGGACGAACCTGATTTGGAGGCTTCTATAAGCATTGTGTTCGACGAACTATTCCTGCAAGTGGCGGAGTCAACCCAATCCGATATGGTTGGAGGTACAACATTGTGAGATGTTCATGACCCGCAAGCAGTCACTAGGAATTGTCGGCGTCCATACATTGGTCTACACGCACAAGGGTTCCCAGTTCATGACAGAAAAACATTCCTGATATTATTCAGCCATCCACAACTACCTGGATATTACACTGGCGTGCAAAAATTAAGGACGAGACGGGTTTTCGAATGTAACGTCGTGCAGAAGAGCTCCACATCGACTCAAATCATACCATAAGATCCCCAAGATGTAAGAACATGGGACAAGTGAGCAAAACCGTCCAAACAAGGAATCCAAAGGATACAAAGGCACTTTATTAAAAACGTAGCTTCGAGCACAACTGGACAGAAGGCAGAAACGTCCATGTGACAGGCGGCTGCCAAAAAATCCAGTCTTTAGTGTGGGATATGATCCCCCCTGACAACGTTGCAGGATTTACAATGTCTGTCCATGCTGAGGACGAGGTTGTCAAGGAGCTGTTGACGCATCGCGGCCCATTCCTCTTGTAGCGCCAATCACAGCTGCGGAATCGTTACTGGCGGCTGGTGACGTGCTGCCAAGCGTCTCCCGAGAAGGTCCCACACGTGTTCGATTGGATTTATGTCCGGGAACCTTGCGGGCCAATCCATGCGTTGAATATCTTCACTCTCCAACAGCTCTGCGGCAGCCACTGTACGAAGAGGTGTAGCGTTGTCGTCCATGAAGAGGAACTCAGGACCCACAGCACCTCTAAACAGGCGCACGTGAGGCAGGAGAACCTCGGTACAATAACGGACACCAGTGACTGAACCTCCTTGGAAGATGTGGAGGTCAGTAGGTCTACCAAGCATGATACCGCCCCAAACGAGAACTCCGCCACCTTCAAACCGGTCCCTTTCGATGATGTTGGAGGTGTGATTGCGTGTTCCCTGCTCTCTCCAGATGTCTATACGTCCAGAATCGCTCGTCACACTAAATCGGCTCTCATCCGTAAAGAGAACATTGCTGTTGTGTCCAGTCTTGTTTTCCTGGCACCACAGAAATCGCCATCTCCGATCAGCAGGCGTTAATGGCACACACCGTACTAGTCATCGTGCAAATAGATCACCTTTGTGCAACCTCCTGGCCACAGTAAAACGCGATAACGGACATCCAGATGTCTGTTGCATGTGCCTTGCGATTTCTCCCGCTGTCTGCCGTCTGTCTCTTCTCGCCTATAGGACAATATATCGGTCGTCCGCCACAGTGGTTGCTCATGAACGACCGCTGCTAAACTCTCTGGCAGCTGTTCCTGTCGTTTGAAATGCTCTCCAAGCTCGTGAAAGGATGCTGTGAGCGATCCCGAACTCCTCGGCCACACTAGTCACACTTCGACCTTCTTCCAACTTCCCGATGACGCGACCTCGGGTAAAGCCATCCAGATGTCGTCTACTGGATTGCCTGTTGGCCATATCACACGGTGGCAGCAACTCGACGTCGTTCAAACCGATATACACCGTGCAATAGCTTTCACCGAATTGCTGAGCGTACAGTGCCCGTGTGCTTTATACCCTTTGGACCTCCTAAGTGGTATTTCGGTCCGTTCTGCCTGCTCGTTCAGCTGTTATGCTAATTTCTCCTCTTCGTCCTTAATTTTTGCACACCAGTGTAGATGACATATAAGAGAGATTTGTACCTTCATGCTGATGACGCCAAATACATATTCCACCATCTCCAGAATGCAACATATAAAGTGATTCATTTATCCAGTGCAACCTGCTTCTGGCCTTCTACAGTGGAATCTGTATCTCATACACTCTTGTTAGGAGATGTTGATGTACAGGGTGATTGCTCTTGTAGCTCATCCGTATGAGCTCTTGGTATTTAGTTGTGGAGATATTTGTTTCTGGTTGACTCGTATTGTATCAGGCTGTCGACTGTGGAAAATGTTTTGCGCCGGTTGCCCATACACAAAGCAACGCACCCGTCATCCTCCTCTAGAACACACCTAACTCCGCCACTTGCACTTGTTTCGCCGGTTGGTGTTTTCTCCATTTTGACACCATTTCCACTATACTTTAACCACGGAAGACTTCGAACAACCCACAAGTGTCACCGTTTCCGAAATGGACACTTAACCATGCTCGATGGAGATGTCAATTTCCTATTTTTACACACAAAATATCATCTGTAAGCTAAACACCTTACAAAATAATAAGCTCAACATGTGTCTACATAACTGCAGTTATTTTTTTATCACCTGCAAGTCCGGCAATACGTTTATTTACCGAAACAGGAGTTTTAAAAAAGGAAACATTTGAAATAGACGCGTAATTACTCAATTTAAATCAGGTACGTTCATAGTGTGAGAGCATGCTACCAGATGCAGATAGTCTGAGCCGGGTGGCGCAGTGGTCTAAGCGATGGCCTCTGATCATTCGTCCGAAAAGGGTCCGGGTTCGAATCCCGGTGTGGCATGGATGTTGTGTTTGTCTTATGGCACTGTCTCTTTCCTTTCCCTGGAGCCAGTGACCCTAAATTAGGGACGGGCGACTGCTTATAGCCCATTGAGTTGCTCACGGTGGTCGTTAAACCTCCAATCAAAAAAAAAAAAAAAAAAAAAACGTTCTGCACTTCTGGGCGCCTGTTCATATATGACGAACTCACCTAATTCAAAGTGGAGTAATTACGAGTCTATTTATATTGTTTCCGTTTTTTGAAACTGCTGTTTCATTGACTGAACACATCGTTGGGCTTGCTGCTGAGGAAAATATAACTGTAATTAGATCGAAACATGTTCAGCTTATTTTTTGTAAGTTTTCTAGCTTACGGATGTTCTTTTGGCGTAAAAATAAAAAAAATGTCGTTTCCATCCTGCATTATTATGATATTACACACGGAAATGTTTTATGAATACACCAACTCTTCCTCCGTCTGCTATCTGGCCTTTTGTAAACTTCGATAGATCCTTCGTTTTACCCATCACATCCGTAACTTCTCTCTCAACTGAGCCTACATCTAGAGGCCACGCCCTTCACCTCGTTGCCGTAGCATCCGATGCAACTCATTTTTTATAGGGGTGGTCGTAATTCAGTGAGCACTCAGTATATGTATATGGGGTAAGGCCCGAAGATTATTGTTTTTCATTTTCAGTAGTTCGTCCATAAAACTGCTGGCTATGGCGTTGCGCATCTTAAGTTTTGATTTTTATGATCTATCATCTCTGAAATATTGGGTTGTCGTTAAAGTCATAACGTATATTAGCCATGTTTTGCAAAGGTCTTTTATTGATAGAAAGAACAATGACCAATCAATGATATAATGCCCAGTTTATTCGATAACCTTTTGCCACCTTTCAGTGAGCTGCAGAATGAATCGTTGATAGAAAGACCTGTCTTTCGTGGCGAAAAACTATACAAGGTGCTGATTTACAGCCTCATCTGAATTGCGCCCTATACCACGAAAGGACTGTTGAAGAGAGCGAAACAAATGGAAGTCTGATAGCGCAAGATCAGGCGAGTATGCTGGGTGTGGCAAGACATCCCACCCAAGCTCCAAAAATTTTTGGCGGGTGATCAAAGTTGTGTGTGGTCTCGCGTTGTCGTGATGGAAGAGAACACCTTTACGATGAATTAGCTCTGGACGTTTCTGGATGATGGATTCGTTCAAACTGTCCAATTGCCGGCAGTACACATTGGAATTGATTGTTTGGTTCCGCGGTAGGAGCTCGTAAAACACGATACCTTTAAAATCCCATTACACTGAGACCAGAACCTTCCGCTGATGAATGTCTGCTTTGGATGTCGTTTGAGGCGAAACAGCAAGTGAGGTTCAAGACCGTTTGCGCAGCGCATATTGTTGTACACAATCCACTTTTTGTCACCAGTTATCAGTCGCTTCAAAAAAGGATCGTTTTCCTCACGTTTAATGAGCATTATACGCGCCGTCAATTGAACTTTTTTGAGTTCATGAGGAACCCCCACATCGAGCTTGTTCACGTATCCCAGCTTCTTCAGGTGGTCGTGAACGCTTGAATGATGAATGTGCAATATGTCTGCAATCTCTCGTGTCGTGCAACGTGGGTTTGACTCGACCAATGCCTTGATTCTGTCGTCATCAACCTCGGTTGGCCTCTCGGACCGAGGAGCATCGTTGAGGTCAAAATCACCAGCACGGAATTTTGCGAACCACCGCTGGCACTGACGTTCTTGTAGAGCATTATCACTGTACACTTTATTTAACTTTTCAGAATCTTGACGCGCGTTCTTCCCTTTACGGAAGTAAAACAGTAAAATATGGCGAAAATGCACAGTTTGGTCTTCCATTTTCAACTTGATGTCAAATCTCCGCAAATCAACCAAATCGCTCACTATTTCTTTTAGACTGCAGCTAGAACTAGCACCTATCGAATGCTTTAGCGATAACAGAGCTGCCTCTAGTACTTCTAAAACCGCCCAACGGCCATCGGGTGCCAAAATACGTCATGACTTTTCCGACAACCCAATAGCTACGTCGCAGAAAAGTTGTTTTTACACTGAGTGTGATGGGAGGAAAATGTGTGAGACTTATTTCCTTCGCCGGATGTTAATTGCGGATCTTTAGGATTTATGTTTTCTTTTGGTCCTATTTTGAGCATTTTTGTTCCTCCAAAGACACAGTCTTCTTTTTTTTTCTAGCTTGCAACTAATCCACTTTCCTTTCTTCCGGATGTGGATGAGATCAACCACAATCCTCTCTAACGGAACTAACTGCGGGAACGGAGTTCGAAGGAAAGCGAGAAAAAACAAAATGAAACGATAACGATATGGATTCACTTAGTTAAACAAGCACTGTGTGACCTCATGATAAAAGTCATAGATTTTTATAAATAAAAGGAATAATATATAATCAATAGCAGCAAACCGGAAACCAAAACCAACAAAGAAAAAATAAAAATAAAAACAGGATTTGAAGGGGTTGTTGCTTTGGCATCCTTCAAGAACACTAGTGACTTTATAAAACACAATGCACACATCAGAGACTTCATTATTTCTTACTTTCCTGAAGTGGTCACATGACATACACTCTAAATAATTCATTTCTTATCTTTAAATGTTTTTTAAGTGGCAATGACTGAACGTCTTGAGGACGTCTGATCGTTCAGAGTAGCTTCTTACAGCACATTCTTTAGGAATTTTTCACAGAGATTATGTGCTATGCTAAATAAAAATTTCCCAAAGTGGAACAAATTAAAAAAAATAAGGAACCATTTTTAATCAGATTTGTGTAACAAAACGGGATGCAAAAAATCGCTTTTATCAATTTAAAGTTTCTAAATTTGGAACAAAAAGATCTGTACATTTCTTATGCATACTGGACAGTTATTTTGACGGCATTTTCATTGCTTCGTTGTAATCCCTGAGACGCAATGGAGTGATGCAAGAGTTAAAAGGTAAGTTGCAGCGATAAGCCAAGGTCGGTGTAGTTCAGTCGCGAGAATAGCTGGCTGCGGAGCGAGGAAACATTGGCTCAAATCCCAATGCCAGCAAAAATGCCTTTATTTTCACATTAGCAACCATACGGAAAAAATGAATCTCTTGGCCGTGAGATTTAAGAAAAATGTGTGATGCTTTTTCCACACAGCCTGGAAGCAATCAGAATTCCTACTTCTACAGTGAGCTCCTTCTAGTATGGTTTGTCGGCTGACCCGGAAACCTACAATACCATCGTAGCCCTATCTCAAGGGGAAGATATATGTAACGTACTACTGAGGTACGCAAGGGTCAAAAGAGCAAATTGCAACGATAAACCAGTGTTGGTGTATTTTAGTCAGGAGAATAATTTGCTCCGGAGCAAGAAGACGTAAGCTCCAAACCACCACTGGCTTACTATTCTCTGCTTTCTGGGTGAATTCACACTCGCATATCTGCACCAGAAGTAACCTTCGTTTCATTGCAACACACCCTAAAGAGCGATCTTACACTATTTGCTTACTTTAAATATCTTGCCTCTAAACAGACCTTCCTGTTATAATCTGAATTTTAATTATGTCTTTCCGATCAGCTCACGTATGAACTCTCATTTCCATAACGTGTAGCTTATTCCTCATACATCTCGCTATTAGACAATTCTATGCAACATACACAATCGCTCTTCTTACTAAATTATAAAATGTTTTGTGGCTTCACTGGTAGTTTTTATTACAGATAAAACACGAGGTTTTCCCACATCTACGAGTCTTTCAAAATGCTCTTATTCTTACACCTAGAGGAAAATTCTGCAGTTACGTTTCCTTTTTTCTGTTCTATGTTGCAGAATAATCCCCGTCCACTGCAATGCAGTAGTGCCTTTATCGCTGTGGTAAAAGATATTTTTCTTAGTCTTCCAAAGTCGCACTGCAGCTGCGACCACCTCAGAATCAAAGGCATTTCACTTCCCACGGATGTTTTCAGTCAGCTTTAGGAACAAATAAAAGTCACTAGGGGAAAGCTCTGGAGAATAGGGTGGGTTATTCAGCAACTTAAATCCTGCAGTTAGTATGGTGCATGAAGAAGAGAACTCTCCCCAAGCTTTCCATCCCTTTTTTCCTTGATGCCTGCATGAAGTTGGCTTTAATGCTGGTGTAGTATGCACCAATAACAGTGATGCTCTTTTCCAGGTATTTAATTATGCCTTTTTCATCCAAGAAAACTGATACGATCACCTTGCAGGTTTCAGGAGTAACACAGAACTCCATGGGAGACTGAAAAAATGTCTGTTTCCACATTGCGTTTTAATCTCTGGATCAAAATACTGAGCTCGTATATTTCATCCATTGTAACAATCCCGGACCAAAAATTCAAAGAATTCGCCACGATTGAATCGATTCTGCCTAAGGACTCGGTTATGCACCTAACAGTCATTCGTCTGTACATCTTGAGGTCATTCGCCAGTTAGATATTTTTTCAGTGGTGGGTGCGGAACGCCATCCAGAACGCCATCCAGAACAATCTGCATCATCACAAAGTTACCTGTAACAGCCGGACCTTCGGCGACTTTTGACAACAGCAGGATATACAGGTTCCTTATATCCCAAGGTCTTCACAGAAGCAGATGGTTCATCCGCGTGGTCAAATATATCAGTTTTTTTATTATTGACCACTATCCTACACTACTTAATGATCGGAATATTGAACCTTCTGGAATTTTCAACTGACGCATGTTCCCATCTGCAAGTTTCAGCTGAACGCATGCTCCAGTTCTACGAAAAAAGCAAATCTAAAACCAAATCTGCAAGGCAACAAAATTAGCACCTCAATTGCGAGTCGTCTACCAGGAAATTCGATCAACGCTAAATCACTTCCAAAAAAATTCTGAACGACTTCCTTTGTTTCGTTTATGATTTTACAGTTTTGTTCAATAAGTGTTTATTTAATGATCGACGTTATTTTTATTTAAACACATAATTCATATTCATAACATCCAAATTACTCTTCACCTTCTATGGAATACTATTTCTACTATTTCTATGCCGGTGATGTTACTGATGATCTTTTTTTAACTACTCGATGTTAGACCAGTCAATAATGTTAACCAACAAAAAAGGATTTCGTCCTTTATAAATAACTTTTCTTTGGATTTACAATAATTCCCGAATGAAATTTGATCAGCATATTTCTGTTCCACGAAGCCCATTTATTTTTCCCTTTTCGGTTCAATTTATTTATCGGAAAATAACACATTCTTCTGCAAGCAAAGAATGCGTTATTTACCGACAAATACGGTGTTTAAGTTAAGTTACGTATCAGGAGGGTAATGTCTGGTAAGGAATTTAAAAACAGAATAAGCAAGGGCAGAAAGTCTTTTGTTAACATTATAAGACTATTTTCGCTAAGTAAGATACTGGGCAAGGAATAAAGTTAGCTATGTGTAACTTTATGCAACATTTTATTATTATGTTTTGCGGTAGTGAGAGTTTGATGAGAAGCAAGAGTTAGAGTTGAGTCTTATTACGTAGGTATCAAACTTTTTTAACGAGTGTTTTGTACTTGGCCAGTTGTTAAACTGTTCTCCGGGGATTGCTACTATACAAGTACTATATTAATATCATTTTCTTATTAAGATATGTTTTATTCTTTGCGATCAACAGTAATACAACAGAAATACTTAAATGAGAAACAAGAGGTCACAAAAACTGAAAACAAACTCCAGGCTAAATATGGAAATCAGAGGGAGATAAGCGCAGTTTACTTAGTTTTATTATTGTCTTCATCAAAGGAAATATACCAACAGTAACGTTTAAACATTTATTTTTCCATTCATAACAAATTTTACAGATCATTAGCTAGTGAAACTATTCAGACAGGCACATCAATGAAAAAATCTTAGAAGTTACTTATTTAGCAATTTCATGTAGTACAGCCTCAGTTAAGAATAAAACCACTTAAATAAATGAAATGTGTAAAAAGGAAAAATAAATTGTACATTTATGTTAAAAACCATTACAATAGCATTTCATTTAAAACTCGAAGGCATGCCCACAAGGAGAAATTTCGTCTGCTATAAATACCTCGCTCCAAATTTGTTTCAGCAGCCAAGAAACTGTCTAACCCTATGATAAGCACGTACCTTGTCTTTCCTTTGCTCTAGTAGTTTCCTGAAGATGTTTCATAAGCGAATTAAACGTTCTGCACGCAAAAACTACCGCATTGTCTCTACAGATTGATTAAAACCTTTTTATAATTTGTTAATTTTTTACCGAGTACGCATGATCATCACGACACTGTAAGAATTACTCTGAAGCGCCCTACAAATATTTCCAAACTAGAAAAAGAAGACTGCTGGCTAAACTGCCTCTAACACTCCCCATGCATGCACAGACAGCAACGCTTTGAAAAAATATGTATCTCTGAACCTATGAAGAATTATCTCATCCGCTTTACTTGTTTACTAAAAAATAAATAATTTCACTAAAAAAACATGAAATTAAGTTTTTTAATTGTTTGATAACTAAGAGTGTGCGCCAAGATTTAAAAACATCAGATACAAGGAGCGAAGTTTCAGATTTTCTTTTAAAAATTTGCCATCTACTTCAAACTCTTTGTAAACCTTTATAGAGAAAATGTGCCGTGATGTGCATTATGATCAAGCTTTTCGCTTATTCAATGAAATACGAAAAAAAAAAAAAAATAGAATCCTGTACAAAAATAGCTTCTGCATGAACACTGTTCTAGGATGACCGGTAATTAAATGAGGTTAATTAGTCTGACGATAAAATTCATTAATTTGACACTTTCATTAAAAAAGTTGATTTCTTGTTAATAAAAAAAAGCTGGAAAATATCTTTTAAACTCTTTTACGCGCAATTTTTTAATATTTGGAAGCATTTTTTACAGAGATGTTACTGTTAGAATAATGTTTAAAGCGCATTAACAATCACTGAAAACAGAGTTTTTGGATAAGCATGCATCCGAATACTTAAAAAGAAGTCAGAAAAACGATAACAATGCACTCATAACGGGAAAAATTACAAAGCGATCAACAGCAGAATGAACGCCAAATAGTTCTGAGTAGCAATGAATTGAACACATCGACAAGTCAGTAAATTTTGAACACATCGACATGTCAGGAATATTTGAATACATCGACAGGTCACTAAAATTTGAACACATCGACAGTTCAGCAAAATTGGAACAAATAGATAGACCAGTAAAATTTGGACTCATCGACATGTCAGTTAAATTTGAACACATCGACAGGTAAGTAAAATTTGAACACATCGACAGGTCAGTAAAATTTGAACACACAGACAGTTCAGTAAAATTTGAACATATCGACATGTCAGTAAAATTTGAACACACCGACAGGTCACTAACATTTGAACACATCGACAGGTCAGCAAAATTTGAACACATAGATAGGTCAGTAAAATTTGAACACATAGATAAGTTAGTAAAATTTGGACACATCGACATGTCAGTAAAATTTGAACGCATCGACAGGTCAGCAAAATTTGAACTCATAGATAGGTCAGTAAAATTTGAACACATCGACAGGTAAAAAAATTTGGGCAAATCGACATGTCAGTAAAATTTAAACACATCGACAGGTCAGTAAAATTTGGACACATCGACAGTTCAGTAAAATTTTAACACATAGATAGCAAAAGTTTAACAAAAGGTTTAGACACATCGACAGGTCAGTAAAATTTGAACACATAGATAGATCAGTAAAATTTGGTCACATAGGCAGGTCAGTAAAATTTGGTCACATAGGCAGGTCAGTAAAATTTGGTCACATCGGCAGGTCAGTAAAATTTAGTCACATCAGCAGATCAGTAAAATTTGAACACATAGACAAATCAGTAAATTTCAGCACATTGACAGGTCAGTAAAGTTTGGAGACATCGGCAGGTCAGTAAAATTTTGACACATCGACAGGTCAATAAAATTTGAACATATAGAAAGGTCACTAAAATTTGGTCACATCGGCAGGTAAGTAAAATTTGAACACATAGACAAATCAGTAAAATCTGAAAAACATCGACAAGTCAGCAAAATTTGAACACATGGACAAGTCAGTGAAATTTGAACACATAGATAGGTCAGTAAACTTTGGGTCACATCGGCCGGTCTGTAAAATTTGAACAAATAGATAAGTCAATAAAATTTGAACAAATAGATAAGTCAGTGAAATTTGAACACATAACTTTATACTGCACTCAACAAATAAAGTCAAATGCAACATACGTTATATGATGGAAACTATCCAGACATCCTTTTCAGTAGAGGACTCACCGACATCCGTCACAGCCGTAACTCATACAGGCACGTGACCTGGCAAACAGCATAGGCAAACACGAACAGCACTTACCGGGCTGTACGGCAGAGCTGAGTGACTCTCAACATGGCACCGTCATAGGATGACATCTTAGACAAGTCATTTCGGGAAATTTCTGGTCTTCAGCAGCTGTCACGATCAACCGTAGACGTTATTGTAAATAGAAAACACCTAAAAACGACAACAGTGCTATCACGATCGGATAGACAACGTAAAGGTACAGAGCGAGACCGCTTGGTGCTGACGTGGATGGTCTGACAAAATCGAATGCCCTCGGTTGGAAAACTACCACTGAGTTTCAAAATGCTTTTGAAATCAACGTTAGCACCATAACGGTTCCTGGAGAGCTAAGGGAAAGGGATTCCACGATCGAACCTCAGCACACAAGCTTATCACCAGCAAGGTCAACACTAAGCGTCGGTTAGTATGGTACAAAACTCGGCACCGATAGAATCTGGATCAGTGGAAATGCATTCTCTGGATGGTGAATCACGATTTACGATCTGGTAGTCTGACGGATGAGTCAAGGTGTAGAGTATGCCAGGTGTACATGTTCGACTGTGCTGTGTCAACTGTGAAGTTTGGTGGACTAGCCATCATGCTCTGGGGCTGCTTTTCATAATTTGGGCTGTGTCCCTTAGTCCCTGTACCTGGGAATCCTAATACTGCAGCTTACAATGATATTACCGACACTTCTGTACTCCCAGTAGTATAGCAGAGATTCGGTGAAAGACCTTTCGTCTACCAACAGCGGAATGCCGCCGTTCACAAAGTAAGGCACTTGCAGGAATGGTTTGGTGAGATGGGTGTGGAAGAACTTTACTGAACTGCACGGACCACCGATCTCAACCTCGTAGAACACTTTGGGATGTATTGGAACAGCGACTGCGAGCCAAGCCTAATAGCTCGAAAAACATAACCAACCTGAGCAATGCACTTGTGTCAGAATGAAAGGCAGTTCTCACAGCTATGAACCAAAATCTAGTAGAAAGACTTCCCAACAGAATAGAAGCTGTGCTAGCAGCAATGGGGTGGACGAAGTCGATAATAATTCCTGTGTTATTACAGAGATTTTTGGGATAAACAAGTGTCCCAGTACTTTTGTTTGATCAGATGGTGTACATTCTGTGACATAGAGCTTTAATGCTGAGGAGGAGTAAGACACTTTTACTGATATTCAAGAATAGAAAGGTATGGAAGACAAGAAAAACATAAATACGTTTTCTAAACTAATGGGCAATTTCATTTTCATAAAAATAAATCATATCAGTAAAAGATACAGCCACCTTTAATGGCAATTCATTCTGCAATGCGTTATGATTCTGAGTTGAAGAGAGATCTGAGCTCTCCTGAGGCGCTACCCACCTTGTTTTCTGCCAGGTCGGCGGTGGTTGCGAGAGGATAAGATGCCGTTCAAAACTGTTCCATACATATTCTATTAGGGGCAGATCTGGAAATCATGCTGGCCGTTTCAGGGCGTTAGCACAACACAGACATTCACTGGACGAATTTGCAGATTGCAGACGCGCATTATATTGCTGAAACATGCTTCCAGGCATCCCACCCTTTTGAAACTGTATCAACAGTGTCCAGGATATTCTCCACATACCGCGGAGCTGTCAAACTCATTGTAAGGAATATTAGAAATGCTTGGCTGTTACAGTTGATTGCTCCCCAGACCATGACCACAATTTGCAAAGTATGTCGCAGGAAAATTAATCTTGAATTGGCTCGTTCTCCTCGTCGTGTGAATACGTGAACATGCAGCCGATTATCGGATCTAAAACGAAAGCGAGGTTATTCGCTGAAGATTACACGGCGTCATTCTGTCTGCTAGTTGATTCGAGCAGGGGAACCTCTGTTGACATTACAGACGGTAGTGTTTGTATAGGGGGGCGAGCTGTGCAACAGACACCGTGCATGAAGTCCTGCGTCTGTCAGTCTTCGTGATACAATGATTGCAACATTGGGTACAGGTGTTCCGCAAGAATGGATTCGTACGTTGCAGGTGAGGCACGATCCTGCAGAATTACCAAAGTCCCTAAGAAATGCCATGATATGGCACCCAGCAAAATCAGGAGTCCATCTCCTTGCTTCACAGTTGGAACCAAACAGACTGAGTGATACGTATCTGCAGGTTTTGTGCAGACGTACAATCTACCAGTGCTGGGAAACAATGTGAAGCAAGATTCATCACATCAGATGACACATTTCCTGTTATTCACATTCCGGTTTTTATTACGCTTTGCACCAGCTTACACGTTTCGCGCATCGGTGTTGGTAATCAGAGGTTTGTGACTTGCAGCGCAGTCATAAATGCCGGCACGAGGAAGTTTCTGAAGAACTGTTATAATAGAAACAGGATCATTCTGACTGGTACTGATATTGGCAGTGCCGTGTTCTTTGCTTCCGTTTAATCTGTTCAAACGTTCGCCTATCCGTATCTGTCACCTTTCTATGATGTCCACAATTTGCATGTTTGGAGTGTCCTTTTTGATACGTAGTCATAATATTAAAACGTTTGCTTTTTATAACTGCTTTTACAACTGAGTCAAAAACGTTTACTTTTTATAACTGCTTTTATAACTGAGTCAAAACCTTCACTTTTTATAACTGCTTTAATTTTCGAGAACGGCCAATAGTCATTCCGTGGTAAGTCTGGTAAATAAGGGAGTGGGGTAGAACTGGAATAGATTTTGCCGCCAAGAACTGGATGGTCGGCAGAGTAATGTGACTTGGTCCGTTGTCGTGGTGAAGCATCCATCCATTGGTCTTCTTCTCCAGCCTCTTACGATGGACTGCAGACCTCAAGCGTTTCAGGATTGCCAAGTAACGTGCAGCATTAACAATCGAGCAACATGGTAGAAGTTCCCAATGCACCAATCCTTCGATATCGAAAAATGACAGAAGCAGGGATTTAACGTGCGATTGAGACTTACGTGCTTTATCGGGTCCTGTGGAGAAAGGGATTTTACACTGAGAGCTTTAGATCTTTGTTTTAGGGTCGTAACCAGATTTCACACCCGTCACAATTGTCCGTAAAATGTTTGCATCTGCTGTTGCTCGTTGAAACAAATCAGAAGAAATTGTGACACGATTGCTTTTCTAGTCGTCGTTCAGAATACGAGGAATGAACTTGACACTGACACGTTTCATTTTCAGTTTGTCAGTGAGAATGACTTGTTTTTTTTTTTTTTTTTTTTTTTTTTTTTGGAGGTTTAACGACCACCGTGAGCAACTCAATGGGCTATAAGCAGTCGCCCGTCCCTAATTTAGGGTCACTGGTTCCAGGGAAGGGAGAGAGCCAGTGCCGTAAGACAAACACAACATCCATGCCTCACCGGGATTCGAACCCGGACCCCTTTCGGACGAATGATCAGAGGCCATCGCTTAGACCACTGCGCCACCGAGAACGACTTGAACAGAACCAAACAAACCAGTCTCTGCTACAATATTTCTGACGACGAGGCTTCGGCTCCCACTGATCACAGCGGGAATTTTCATGACGTTGTCGTCGATTACCGACGTTCATGGTCTTCCACGACAAGATTCAGCTTCGATTTGAAGAAACGCATTCTTTATACCAGGAAAACCACTGAAACACTGTACTTTGTGTCACAGTACTTTCACAATAAACAGTTGTCAGATTTTCATGCGTTTCTCTCACCGAATGTCCAAGGTGTAAATAGAATTTTATGTTTGGGCGTTGCTCGAACTTCGATATCCCGATAGCATTAAACAAATGAGAAACACGCGTCTACACTTTTTGCTGTCTAGAGGACTACTGGCATTTTTGCTACAAAACTGGTTTCTGGCGAAGCGACATATGCGAGGTTTAATGGTTGATGACCGCTACGCCAAACACCTCTCCTTTGATTCGGCAGCAAGGGTGGTCACATTCACTCTACTTTTTGATCATCCCTCCTATATGTCGTCCAGCAGCATTTCCACAGTTCTGGAATTGTTTCCATTGCATATGTATGACGTTCCTATCGACATTCAGTGATCTCACAACGTCAGCTTGGGTACAACTACTTTATTTCATTCCTACAGCATTCCATTGCATACATTTTGCCCACAAGCTTAAACGCGAAACAAAAAGAAACATTTCATGATATATTAAGATATTGTTACGACATGACCTGAAGGATTGCCAGTACATATCGGAACTTGACGACGTAGATCTTCTTTTACAAAGCAGTAGATTGAGATATTTTTAACAATATCTCCTGTTTAGAAAAGCAGAAGCCAAATAAACATGGCAGAGAATTTTAATGCAAGCACAACATTAATTTAATATTTAATTATGTTACAAAAAGATTATTGGTTAAAATAAAAAGGGGATGGATTTACCCTATTTACTACATAGTCACCAGTTAATGAAAACTCAATACAGGTTTACCACGTACAATCGTATCGAGACAGTCTTACAAAAATTCCATACAGGTTATTTAGGCGAATTCAAAAGAATAACAGAATTTCTTACTTACTGTTTTGGAGGCAACAGAAATGTAGTATTTACACAGGCGTGCCTTTTTGCGAATGCCATTTATAAAGATTAATTCTTTTGGTGTATTAACGCACAAGTGGAGCATTGTACTTCATTATAATGTGCCTCTTGTCAGCTGCAAAAAGCTAGGTCAGGTGAGAGGGAATTCACGCAGTTTCCGTTCTTTGTCTGGAGAGACGAGGTCTTTGAAACACACACATACGCCGAACCTACAGCGATGATTACACCTATTTCCGCAGATGGAGGCGTTGACAGGCACATATACGCCGAACCTCCAGCGATGACTACATCTACTTCCGCAGATGGGAGCGTTGATACACAGACAAATACGCCGAACCTCCAACGATGATTACATCTACTTCCGCAGATGGGGGCGTTGATACACACACACATACGCCGAACCTCCAACGATGACTACATCTACTTCCGCAGATGGGAGTGTTGATACACAGACAAATACGCCGAACCTCCAACGATGATTACATCTACTTCCGCAGATGGGGGCGTTGATACACACACACATATGCCGAAAATCCAACGATGACTACATCTCTTCCGCAGATGCGGGCGTTGATACACACACATACGCCGAACGTCCAACGACACCTATATCTGCTTCCGCAGATGGGGGCTTTGATAGGTACACATACGCCGAACCTCCAACAATGACTACATCTACTTCCGCAGATGGGGTGTTGATATGCATACATACGCCGAACCTCCAACGACTATTACATCTACTTTCTCAGATGGGGACGTTGTTACACACACAAATACGCCGAAAATCCAACGATGACTACATCTACCTCCGCAGATGGGGGCGTTGACAGGCACACAAACACCGAACCTCAAACAATGATTACATCTACTTCCGCAGATGGAGGCGTTGACAGGCACATATACGCCGAACCTCCAACGATAATTACATCTACTTCCACAGATGCGGGCGTTGATACACACACATACGCCGAACCTGCAACGATGACTACATCTACTTCCGAAGATGGGGGCGTTGACACATACAAATAGGCCGAAATCCAACGATGACTACATATACTTACGCAGATGGGGCGTTGATAGAAACACATACGCCGAACCTCCAACGATGGCTACATCTACTTCCGCAGCTCTCATTTGGTGAAATTAGTTAATCCAGTTCCCTATTTAGGTTTTGCTTCTTTTAGCCTCCGCAGGACTGGGGTAGTTGTTGTTCGGCCTCATCTGACTTCTAACTCCTGGGTGTTCAACAAAACGTACTTCGGTCTAGAGAGCTCAGCACGTAGCATTTAGATTTCAGGTAAACCTTCCAATATAGGGAGGTCCGATAGGTTAATTTGAAAGGTCTGGTAGGATTTCAGGTGAGTTTTAGGGAGGTCCGATAGGCTAATTTGAAAGTTCTGGTAGGATTTCAGGTGAGTTTTAGGGAGGTCCGATAGGATTTCAGGTGAACCTTCCAATAAACGTGGTCCGATAGTCCAACTATTTGCTAAGTCTCGAAGATTTCATGATATCATTTCAAATTTCCGTTCTCACATCTCTTGAGTCAGCGACATTGCTTCTCTTACCCCTGAAGACTTCAGGAGCCATAGTACCATTCCTAACACTTTCAATAATGTTTGTTAGATTTCTTGTCCGTGAAAGAGGAGCTCGACAGTTTTCTTGCTCTGTAATGATGCCATCACGTACTTTCTGCCTTTTCTCAATTTACAGGCCCAGTTTCCCGAGCTGCATTTCTCTTACCATTCACAGTAGTCCCTTTCTCTCACATCTCCCCTTTAGTAACAGCAAACCATCAACTGACCACTTTCTGTCCCACAAAGGAAGGCCTGTCAGACACCAAACGACTTGACATTGTTTTCGACTCTGTTTTCAAATCTCAAATTCCTATCACTCACCCAGACATCATAATGCCTTGTTTTTGTGTATGATAGTTTCCACCCTACCTTTTACGTGTTCTTGTCTGAAGCAGGAAACGCACACTCAGGAATTGCATTTTTGCAGTTCAGATCCTTTTCACAGATTCTCTCATAATGTCTCGTTCCGTAATTTCCCAAACAAAATATCTCCTGCGTTACAATATCGTTTATACGCTGAAACCATGCAATTCCTTATATAACAAACAAATCAAATTTCAGTACGCGGACTTTTAATCGGAGTGTTGAACCGCTGGCTATTAACTACTGTTATTTATTATGGTGCCTTATCTTCTGTGGAAACATTCTTATACTGCCATCAATTTCATGGACGTATACATCCAAAATCCTCGTTTTCCCCTTAAAGTATTTTCAAAAGTGTAGGTCAGAGTTGGACTTTAAATATTATGCATCCTCATCATCATTATCATCATCAATGGCTCAACAGCCCTGTGTGGGCCCTGGCCTTCTTAAGAGACTTCTGCCAGCTTCCCTTATTCAATGCCAAACTCCTCCAATTGTTTACTCCTAAAGCCTTAATATCTTGCATCACTTCATCTTCCCATCATAATTTAGGTCTTCCAATTTTTTTTCCTTCCGACTTAGCATTAAGCATATTCTTAACTATCTATTACTATCCATGCGTATAATATGTCCGGCCCAACTTAATCTATTTATTTTTATGAACTTAATAAGCATGTCTGCCTCATTAAATAATCTGTATAGTCCATGGTTGTATCTTTCCCGGCGCACCCCATTCTCTTGTACTGCTCCAAAAATATATCTAAGAACTCGTCTTTCAAAAGATCCAGCAATCTTTCATCTGCCATTGATAATATTCAGTTTTCAGAGGCATGTGTTTCTTGAGATCAGATGTGACTTTAAGTGTTTCCTAAGTCCAGAGAAGCATCTCTTTGCGGAAAAAATACGTCTCTGAATCTCAGTACTAATATAATTTTTACAATTAACTTCTGATCCCAAGTATGTAAAACTATGTACAATTTAAAATTTGTAGGAACCAATTTCAATTTGAGAAGGATTATTATCACAAATCCTTCAAGTTACTGGCATATACTTTTTTTCTTTCTTAGTTAATCTGCAAATTCATCTTTTTTGCTGCGTTTTCTAAACTGATAAAAGCTTCTTCCATTGCTTTTCGTGTCCTTTCTATAATATCGATATCATCTGCGTATGCCAGAATTTGTACTGATATGTAGAAAATAGTGCCCCTTGTATTTATGCCAGCATATCTAAAAACCTTTTCAAGTGCTATGTTAAACAGTAAGCAAACTAAGCCATCCCTTTGTCGAACCCCTGTTTTTATATATATTAGATCAGGTAGCATAATCTGAATTCTGATCTGGCAACGAGTATTTCTCATTGTAGTTTCAACTAAGGCAATTCGTTTTCGTGTAATCGGTTGTTCCTCCATTGCAATAAATAAATTACACTCACTTCCAAAAGTTAAGCACACGGAGGGAGAAGTTAATTTCCGGAAGCCATTCGGAATTGGAGAGGCTGCGATTCGCCGCAGCGGTAGATGGAAGTATGCAAATGTGGTAGGTAACAGCGAATCACCGTGTCTTGCCGAGAAATATGCAAAACAGGCAGTCGTGTAAGAAGCCAGCACTCTGAAGGGGTGCTACAAGGTGTTGAAAACTGTCGGAGGATTTGTTTTGAAGACAGACTTGATATTATGGCTTCCAGAAGACGATTGGAAGATTCTGAGCGCTGGCGTGCCGTCGGGCGTATTGAAGCAGGACAGTCAATCACAGATGTTGCTGGTTTCTTCGGCGTGAATCATTCCGTCATTTCACGTGTATAGAAACAATTTCTAACCAGCCAAACAGTTGTCC
Source organism: Macrothele yani (assembly GCA_039090855.1). NCBI lineage: Eukaryota > Metazoa > Arthropoda > Arachnida > Araneae > Macrothelidae > Macrothele > Macrothele yani. The sequence goes on along the minus strand of CM076998.1, from coordinate 84,340,007 downwards.
GCAGACCTGTGGACGGTCGACCAAGGGTTAAGACCCCCGCGGAAGACCTATATATTGCTGTTGTAGCCAAGCGGAATCAAAGAGCGACGTCCACACGTGTGACATCTATGGTTACAGCGGCCATTGGTAAGACGATATCTGCCACTACTGTGCGTCGAAGGCTACACATGAAGGGACTGTACGCCGGGGTACCACGGGTTTGTGCTCCTCTATCCGTCCAATCCAGATGGGCACGATTAAAGTGGTGTCGTCAACATGTCAATTGGGCTGTGTCTGATTGAGGCAACGTTATGTTCACGGATGAGTCCAGATTTGTCCTGCAACCCGATGACAAGCGTGTGCGGGTGTGGAGGGAAGAAGGCACACGCAATCGACCCAGAACATCACCGAACAGCATGCATTCCGAGATAGAAGCAATGATGCTTCTATCTGGGCAGGAATTTCGTTGGGATATCGCACCGACCTCCACATCTACAGACGGGGTTCTGTGACGGCTGTACGGTATCGGGATGAAGTCCTAGACCCCACTGTGCGACTGTACGCTGCAGCAGTTGGTCCTGGCTTCGTTTTAATGGACGATAATGCGCGTCCCCATAGAGCTGCCATCGTCGACGACTACCTGGAGAGTGAGGGGATTGCGCGTATGGAGTGACCGGCGTACTCGCCCGACTTTAATCCCATTGAAAATCTTTGGGATGCCCTCGGCCATGCCGTGTGTTCACGTCTTCCGCCCCCAACCACTCTCACAGCTTTGGAAACTGCTCTACAGGAGGAATGGCGATTACTGGACTCTGCGGTGGTTGATCACCTCATAAAAAGCATGGTCAGACGTTGTAAACTTTGTATGCATATGAGGGGTGCTCACATACTCTATTAATGTCGGGTTTTGTTGTTTGTTGTAACTTTATTACTCACTTTGTAAATGACTCCAATTAGACGTCATCTTGTAATTTCTGCAAATTCTATATTATTTTCATCTCTGTCTGTATTTCTTTGTTTTGATTCATTAATAAACATATTTCCTACGTTCCTGCCGCATTTCGGGTCAATCCAAGAAGTACTTCTCCATTTCTTCACATCTTACTGCTCCGTGCTTCACGTTTGGAAGTGAGTGTAGATTTGTCTATGCTATTATATGTTATAATGAATAGAGTTCTCCTGCTGGAGGTGTAGTGCAGGAAAGCTCACGTTAAGTCACGTTAGGGTTATTGAAAGGACCGAAAGTGCTCATGTGTTTTTAAACTGTATATAGATTTCATTTTTTAGCTAAATAAATATAATCGTGCAACAAGACGGATTTCTTTTAATACTACTCTTATTGAAAGGTTACTTGACGTAGCTAAAGTGTGCTTAATCATCAAAGTGCTAGAGTTTGTTTAGGTAAGACACTCACGTGCAATAAATTCCAAGAATATGGAATTATTCTTACTCAGCGTTCCTCATTATCTTGAATATCAGTAATATAACTTCGGTTTTAGTACATTAGTACCTTGAAGGCTCCTTATTAGAGCGGTAAATACAATATCCCCTGAACTTAATGCAAACACTCAATGAAATAGACTTAACGGCCAGACAGAGGTCTGACAATAAAATGAACTAAGAAAACGTACTCACTTTTAAACTTTTATTGGGAAACTCCTGGTATTACTCAATACACACTCCAATATAACACAACTACTGTTAGACCGAACTTTCGTAGAATCGTATAACAATAATTAAGAAGAACCTATCATATATACAACACGAACCTCTCTCTGGTATACTTGAGCGCGCCTATATATACTGCATACCACCACGTCATGACTTACATTCGTTGCCACATATAATTCAGCGGGAGAAACAATATCTCGTTAAGTGAGAAGATAATTTGCATAGGAAAATAAAATAACAAGAGATAGTAAAATCAAAAAGAAACTGAATCTAGAGAATGCGTTACATCATGGTTCTAAGATCTAAGAAAAGATGGTGTGTTTCAATTCTAAGTTCATTGTATTATTCAAGTAATTGCCGTACATTAAAACACTTGATCATTTATAGATCTCCTTTGACGGAAAATATTATATACTCGTATCAGTCTTCTTTTTTCAGTGTTCAGCGACCCGCATTTGCATATTAGGCTAAGAAATGCACATCTCAAGCGCAGCGTAAATGACTCCATGAAACAAGGAAACCAAGGTACATCAACGTGACGAAAAAGAAGCCGGAGCCATAAATCATTGATCCACCGGTGATAATTTATCGAACATCTATGCAATTACCAACTAAAACACAGAATCAGCATAAATCTAGTTCACCCTTCGCCCAATATGAAACTAATACCAAATTTCGTTAAGTAGTGGAGCAATACTCCTGCAGCTTTACAACAAAATCTTACCCAATAATTTCTAGAAGAGTCAAAATTTGCATAGGGCTCAAAGGTTTGTTAGAGCGGTCACTAAAGAATCATTTCCTAAGTCATTCAAATGATTTTTGATTGTATGTTTTACACATATGTGCATCTAGTTCTAGTGAATTATAAAACCACATTGACGTGATAAATCTGTCTAACACATTGTGCTACGCTAAGCTATTTTTCGCAGTGCACTTCATGGCGTCGAAGAGGTACAACGTTAGTAGACCGTCGCCTGATTTGCTGGTTAATACAAGATTACTTAATTATTCTTAACAAGAGAAATCAGTCGATAATGAGAAAACCGCGGTTGAGAATAACCTGATTATTGGTAGCCAGAGGGTTCATGAATGTGAAAATGTAATTTGACTAGAGCTTCGTAACAGGGAGCGCAGATGCAGACATGACTTATTATTTCCTTTCAGAAATCCCCTCAAAGAGCAGCTATAATACATCAAGTGTGCTCGTTAATACACTGTAAGTTCGTAATGAGTTGTCCCTTTTATTTTTACTTAAGATTTTTGAATATTAACTTGGACGTTTATTCTAAAGGAGTGACATATGAAAGGATGCATTGATTTCCCTAAATCTCCAAATAACTAACAGCTCGGCCATGTAAAATATAGGGTCCAACTTTTCATGACCTTTTTGCGATAACTTAATACTGATATAACATAATTCCCCCATGATTGTAGCCATCAAACTTATCCCTAAAGCATCATTTTCTTTATAATCAGTGCAATGAAACTAATGATGCATGATTGCGAGTTTTTTTAATTTTCTAATTTCCTTAATTTCTAAGCATCCATATAAACTTCGCATACTGCATCCCATCATTCCTGTGATTTAGAAAACTCAGCATTTTGTTTTTGAATATGCTCTATACACCATAGCTTTCCTCCAAGCAAAAACAAAGCAACCTGGGATACGTCACTCTTGACTTTTAAGGTTAAAATGTCAGTTGTTAAACACTTGAGTTTTAATTTGAATCATTTTTTGAAGAAGTTGTAACTGTAATACACTGAAGAGCAATTGAATTAGAGACAGCTGGCGTTATGCAAATGTGGCGCTGAGGTCGGCCCTGTAAACAGAAACGACATGACGTATGCAGCGATCCGACAATATAAGGAGTGGTGCGACAGGAATCAGTAAGAGTCGGACGCAGTATGGGTAAGACGAGGGATCTAAGCGCATTTTATCGTTGGCAAATTCTCGGGCCCACCGAATGGGTCACTCCATCTCAGAAGTCATGCAGGCACTGGGATTTTCACGAGCAACAGTGTCACGGGTGCACCGCGAGTACATCGAATCCGGTAAAACCATCCCTGCAAGGGCCAACTGCCGTGGACAACAGCGTGTTGATGAGCGGTGTCATCGTCGGCTAGCTCGCGTTGTAACAGCGGATAGACGGGCCACAGTGCAAGAAATCACTCGGCAATTTAACGCTGGTGCACAAAAACGTGTAAGCAGCCACACCATCCAGAACCATCTCCTCGCTATGGGGTACAGAAGCCATCGTCCCACGAGGGTACCGCTGCTGACCGCACATCACTGGGTGCAAAGATTATCATGGGTGCGGGAACATTGCCACTGGACCCTAGACGTGTGGAAAAAAGTTGCCTGGACTGATGAGTCGAGATTCACATTGGTACATGCGGATGGCAGGATACGAGTACGGCGCAAACCACATGAAGCGATGGTTCCTTCTTGCCAGGCGGGTACTTTTCAAGCCGGTGGGGGTAGTATTCCCGTCTGGGGACTGTTTACGTGAACTCAAATGGGATCCCTGGTACGTGTGACATCGTCACTCACAGGTCAACGTTACCGGGATATCCTGGACGACCATTTGCTCCCGTTTGTGCGTCTTCAACATCCCACTGGGGACCTCATCCTGCAAGAAGACAATGCAGCTCTTGAATTGTATCCGAATGGTTGGATGAACACTCCATCGACGTGACCTCGCTTCCTTGGCCAGATAGGTCACCGGACCTCAGTCCCATCGAACACATCTGGGATGACATCGAGAGAGATGTTAGAGGCTCTGACCCTCCTCCATCAAATCTTCGTGAACTGTGGGAGCTTGTTAATTGGTCGTGGATCCGTATGGCTTTCCAACGCTTCCGTTGTCTTATCGAGCCCATGCCGAGACGAATCGCTGCCGTCATCAGGGCGAAAGGTGTTGCTACACGTTACTAGACAGGAATCTCTAATTCAATTGCTCTTCAGTGTATATCAATCCTAATTACTCTTTGAATAACACTAACGGTCTAAAGTCAGTAATCAACAAAATCGATTATTTATTAACTTAGTATCTAGGCTTCATTCAGTAGATAGGCAAGTCGTTACAAACAACTTTGCAGATAATTCACTTCCCAATAACAAGGTGGTGATATAAGTCAAGTAACACGAAACCTCGGTTATACATTTTCGTAGGATGGCCTTAAAATACGTAAAAATGTAAGAAACGTATAACAGAAATTTAAAAATGTTAAATAGTATATTAAAATTTTGGATGTCTACAAAAGAAGGCAGATGGGAGGCTCATAATTTTGCATTTCGATAGTTTATAATATAAGGCATATGAGGTGTGATAAAAAGTATCCAGACTGAAATCGCGCGAAACAGCTGGAAGCAGCTTCGCACAGGTTGACATTAGAACCTACTACGTATGTGACGTGAGTCACATCCTCCCTATTCCTCAGGGTTTTTTTACAGTAGCGGCTTGTTCTTATGTGTGTGAAGCTGTTGGTTGCATTCGTCATGTCAGTACAAAAATTGATCAACGAATTTGCAACAGATTTTGTCAAAAACTTGGCGAAAGTTGCAAAGATGTATACCTAAAGTTACAGAAAGTCTATGGGAAGGATTGTGTGAATCGCGCACAAGTTTATGAGTGGTATAAACGTTTTAAAGATAGTCGTGAGAAGGATGAACGGTAGGGAAAGCCCGCAACCAGCTATGTCGAACTTCTGCGCAGATTTGTGCGGGAAAATCGCCGAGTCACTATTCCTGATTTATCTGAAGACTTCTACATTAGTTTCGGTTCAGTTCAGTCTGTTGTTAAAGATGGTTTAAGTATGAGGCGCGTCTTGGTTAAATTTATGTCAAAATTGCCCTCATCTGAGCGGAAACAGGCCCGTGTTTCAACTGCTAGTGACCTGCTTGAGTGCGTCGAAAATGACAGCAACCTTTTAAAAATTATGATAACTGGTGAATAATCGTGGGTTTATGGATATGACCCCAAAACTAAGTCTCCACAGTGAATACCCAAACTTTCCTAGACTCCAAAAAGCACATCAGAGCAGCAGCAATGTCAAGACGATGCTGTTTTATTTTTACATTTCACCGAAGGGTCACTTGACCAAAAAGTTCATTTCACCGAAGGGTCACTTGACCAAAAAGTTCATTTCACCGAAAGGTCACTTCGCCTAAAAGTTAATTTCATCGAAAGGACATTTGATCGAAAAGTTCATTTTACCGAAGGATTACTTTACCTAAAAGTTCATTATATTGAAAGATCATTTCACCGAATGGTCCGTTTACCGAAAACTTAGAATTTTGTTGTTAGAGATCTGTTGAGGGGCAGGTTTTGAAAAACTGGCCACCAAAACATTATCGGATTGTATAAAAAATGCACTTTTAATTTCTATGAAAGACCTCCCTATGAGTTGGTTTTTCGAAATATAACATTAATTGTAAGGCCTAGGTAGGTGCCTTTTTGCCAAATTTTAATCCTCCGAGCTCATATTCATAAAGTTACATAGCAAATCAACTAAATAATGTTCCACTTTTACTCAACCACAAAATATTCATTTTTTTGACCGTAGGCCTAGATACAGGCCATTTTTAACAGATTTAAACCCTACTCATATTCATTAGCGTTACATAAAATGTAATGTAACTTTTTATGTAAACCTTATGAACATGAGCACGCACGGTTAAAATTTGATAAAAAAGCCTAAGCCGAGACCTAGAGCCCTAAACCTGATTCTGTTGGCCTGAAAAAAATTTCAACATTATTAACTTGACTCTTATGTAAACCTTACGAACATGAGTTCGCGCGATTAAAATTGGTTAAAAAAGGCCTTAGCCGAGACCTAGGGCCCCTAAATTTGATTCTTTTTGCCTCAAAAATGTGCAATATTATTATCTTGACTTTTTATGTAAACCTTATGGACATGAGTTCGCACGATTAAAATTGAGTGAAAAGGCCTAAGGACTTAAAATTGATTATTTTTGCATGGAAAAATTTGCAACATTTTAATTTTTACTTTTATATAAGCCTTATGAACATGACTTTTATGTAAACCTCTTGAGCACGATTAAAATGTAGCTAAAAAAGGCCTAAGCCTAGGCCTATTGTTTTAAAAAATATTTGTCTTAAAACTAAATCTTTGCGTTCTCTGTGACACGGAGAAATCAAAAGTGCAATTTGAGTATGATCCCCTAACGTTTCGGTGGTCTGTCTGCCGAACTTGCACCATGCTTCAACAGGTCCTGTAGTGAAATCCAAAGTTTTCGATAAACTGACCATTCGGTGAAATGATCTGTGACGTACCTGCCAGCAGGACGCACACGACATAAAGGCAGATAGGAATCAGAATAAAACGTCTGCGTAGCTCAGTTGGTAGAGCGACTTGTTCCGGAATAAGCGGCCTCGGGTTCGAATCCCGGCGTAGACCAAAAATGACGGAGAAATTTACTTCGTTATAGATCTTCCGATGAAATGAACTTTTAGGTAAAGAGACGTTTCGGTGAAATGAACTTTACGATCAAGTGATCCTTCGGTGAATTGTACCTTTCGATCACGTGGCCCTTCGGTGAAATGGATGTTCCGATCAAGTGATCTTTCGGTGAAACAATCTTTTCGGTGAAGTGATTTTCGGTCAAGAGATCTTTCGGTGAAATAAACGTCGGGCAAATGAACCAGACCTGATTGTGCATTACGAATCAGGCCAGAGAATCAACAAGGAGTACTACTGTCAAATTTTGCGGCGTTTGAGAGACGCACTTCGTCGCAAAATGCCGGTATTGCATAAAAGTGGCGAGTGCTAACTCCACCATTACAACGCTCTTATTGATGCGTCGCAACTTGTACAACATTTGTTTTCTAAGCAATGAATTACACAGGTCCGATAGCCACCATATTCTTCAGATCTCGCTCTCTGCGACTTTTTCTCTCTCTTCTCGAATATCAAATACCATTTGAAAGGAAAAATATTTCAAGATATTGAGAAGATACAAATAATGCAACGAAGCAGATGTTGGCTATTTCAGAAGATGATGTCAAAAATGCTTCAAACAATGGAGACAGCACTGGGATAAGTGTGTGGCTTCGGTAGGGGACAGCTTCGAAGGAGATTAAGTTTCAGATCTGCAAGTCTTGTACTTTTTATAGTAAGTCTAGTGAATATAATTTTTGATCACACCTTGTACATGAATTTTTTGTTACCTTAAGCCCAAGTCTATTTTGACTTTTGTATTAATGTACAATTTCATATCAACATATGAAAAACACACTTTGAAATATTAGGTAGTACATATAACGTCAGGTGATGCGAAATATACTACAGCAGGATTTATGATGTCAGAAGCTGACTTAAAAATACACATAATGTGGATTAAGTTGTTAGCCACAGTGGTAAAGCTAAAGCGCTTGGCTAGATATCGAGAGATCCGTGGATTCAATTCCCCGGCGGCGGCTGAAAACAATTTTTCTGTTGCAATGTATTTCTGGAACGTGGAAAGAGCGATGTATTTATTTATTTACTGACGCCACGGATTCGGAGGATTTTCACCTTGGATCTCGCCCGTCGGATTTAACTGCCATAATTTATATAGCCAGTGAAGTTAATACCCCCAGATGGAGACGTCTCAGTAGCTGAAGCCCATCGTACTGATTTATGATGTCAGAAGCTGACTTAAAAATACACATAGCACCGTGGATTGTTGGCCACCGTGGTGTAAAGCTAACGCGCTCGGCTAAATATCGAGAGACCCGTGGATTCAATTCCCTGCAACTGAAAAACAATTTTTCGGTTGCTATGTGTTTCTGGAACGTTATAAGAGCGATGCATTTATTTATTTAGCCTCTCCTTGACAAATGTCAACCCCGCCTTTTCATGGTGCATCCTGTTCCCACTAAAGGGGCTCTAACCACCGCCAAATAGCGGTATAACTATACCATCGGGATTAGAGGAAATGCTATCCCACACTCACCAATCCGCTTGGCCAGCGTGGTGAGTTATGGCCAAACCCTTCAAAATGACTCCACAACTTAAATGTTGGCCCTCAATCTCCGGCAGCTGGAATGTGCCTGGCCAAGGCAGCGGCCAGTGCGACATGAAGGCAGAGGGTGCTAAGAATCACCCGAGAACCGGACTAGGCTTCCTATAGGGAGCGTCCGTTATTGGCTACTGATAACGGACGCTCCCTATCTTCTGATTCAAGGCTCCTTTAATTGGAAGAAAAACTACAAAGGATCAAGTGGGACATCGTCGGGCTAAGTGAGGTAAGGAGAAAAGGAGAAGATTTCATTGAACTGAAAAGTGGACATCAATTCTATTATCGTGGGACAGATACTAGAAGAACTAGGGGTGTTAGATTTATAATAAACAAGAAACTGAAGGATAAAGTTGTAGAAGTTGAAAGTTCCTCTGACAGAGCTGCACGACTTGTTATCCAACTCGAGAAGATACCAGGCTAAGATTATTCAAGCTTATGCAACCACTACAAGTCATCCTGAAGAAGAGATTAAAGAATTTTGTGAAGAAATTCGTCATCTAAATAACAAGTTCAACACAGGTAGTGCCCATAGGATGGTAAGATGTAAGATACACCTCCATGCTAAACTTAAGCGTGGCATGCTCATAAAATAAACAAAGTGTATTGACACGACCAACCTTAAAAAACATCGTAATACTTTCAAATTGGAACTGAGGAACGGATTCTGTGCTCTAGATGGTCTAACGTCGGAAGAAGTGGACATCTCTGAAGTTAACAGGAAACTAACCAAGGCTCTTATGAAAACAGCAACAAAAATAGCTGGTACTAAGAACAAGTTGCATACGAACAAATTATCAGGAAAACCAAAATTCTGATGCAAAAAAGAAGAGAGATGAGGACAACTAAAAGAGATGTGACTTCCAAAGTGGAATATATAGAGCTATGCAAGACGGTAAAAAAACGTATGACTGAAGATGTAAGGAAATTCAACTGTGAACTAGTGAGGAAAGCAATTGAAAACAACCAAAGCCTAAAGAGAGCAAAGGGACATCTGATTAAAGGAAGAAAATAGATTATGGCTCTGAGAAAAGAAGATGGCTCTGTAACAAGAAATAGAGGAGAAATTTTGACAAGGGGGAAAGATTTCTACTCAAAACTATATGAAAGGGATGATACATGTACTCCAGACATTACAAAAGGTACCAGATTTCTACCAGCCCTCCCAGCAGAATTACACATGCAATAAAGAACATGAAACGGGGAAAAGCTGCAGGAGAAGATGGAGTTACAGTGGACATCATACAAGAAGCAAGTGGAGAAATTAAAACAATACTCGCCCAAATTTTCACTCGATGCCTTAATGAAGCGAAGATTCCTGAGGATTGGAACAATGCTACAATGATCCTGCTACATAAAATAAGTGACATTGAGGATCTCAGTAACTACAGACCTATCAGCCTCCTATCAGTGGTTTATAAGAGTTCACTAAAGTTATTTCACACCGCTTGAAGGTGACAATGGACATGGCTCAACCGAGAGAACAAGCTGGATTCAGGAGTGGCTACATCACTATAGATCATATCCACGTACTGAGAGAACTAATTCAAGGAGCGAGGAAATATGATCTTCCATTATGCATGGCTTTTATTGACTATGAAATGGCCTTTGATTCGGTGAAACCATCTGCAGTTACAATGACTTTGAAATCCTGCGGTATTGAAGATGCATACATTAATATTATTAATAACATCTATAAAAATGCAAGTGAAAAGATTCCGCTATTTGAGAATACAGCACCCATAAAGATTGGAAGGGTAGTGAGACAAAGTGTCACTATATCTCCCAAACACTTTAATGCCACATTGGAAAATGTCTTTCAATCACTGAACTGGGAAAACAAAGGGATAAAGATTAATAGAGATTATCTAACTCACCTTCGTTTTGCTAATGACGTAGTCATTTTTGCAACTACGCCATCAGAGCTGCAGAGTATGATCCAGGAACTTGCTGACAAGAGTAAAGAAGTGGGATTAAAAATGAACTTTCAGAAGACAAAAGTGGTGTGCTATGCTTTTACAAGAAATGAAGACTTATCGATTGATGGAGAAAAGCTGGAGATAACCAATACCTACATTTATCTTGGACAGCGAGGGTCACATTGATGAAGAAATTAATCGGCTTATAAAACTTGCCTGCAGAGCATTTGGAAGAAACAGTATAATTTTCAAGAGCAATATGCCATTATGTCAGGAGACATTATAACGAAGTAAATTTCTCCGTCATTTCTGTCCACGCCAGGATTCGAACCCGGATCCCCTCATTCCGGAATAAGTTACTCTACCAATTGAGCTACGCGGACGTTTTATTCTGATTCCTATCTGCCTTTATGTCGTGTGCGTCCTTCGGGCAGGTACGTCACATCTCCTGGTACGTTACATCATCTCCCCCTTATTTTTTTTTTTTTTATTTTTTTCGAAGTGCTGGAGAAAGGATTCTCTTATTTTTCCTATCTCGCGGTGTGGAAATAACATCACACCATTGCGAGATTTTGAACGGTCGGGTCATCCGGATAAATCGGGCGCCATTATAACGAAGTAAATTTCTCCGTCATTTCTGTCCACGCCAGGATTCGAACCCGGATCCCCTCATTCCAGAATAAGTCACTTTACCAATTGAGCTACGCGGACGTTCTATTCTGATTCCTATCTGCCTTTATGTCTTGTGCGTCCTTCGGGCAGGTACGTCACATCTCCTGGTACGTTACAACATAAGAAGAGGAACTCGTGGATCAGAAAAATTACAAGAGTGGAAGACATCATGACCAGAGTAAAATCCCTGAAATGGCAATGGGCTGGACATATTGCCAGAAGGACAGACCATCGATGGACAGCTGAAATTTTAGACTGGATTCCAATGGATAACACCACATGGGAGATGGGCGGATGAAATTCGAAAGTATGCGGGAATAATATGGAAGAGACTGGCACAAGACAGACCGTTGTGGAGGAAACTTGGGGTGACCTTCGTCCAGCAGTGGATTGATGGTTGACAATGATGATGATGATGTTGACATCCGACTAGGATTTTGTTTTACGTTCAATTCCCCGATTGCTTACTTCTAGTCATTGCTATTTTGAAAGCAGTTCGTCCACTGGTAGATTTAGCATCAGTGCTGAGTAAAATATTCATTAATTTTACAAATTGCTTAAATTCAGAGATTAAAGAGAATTCTGTACGTTACTTAATGAATTTTTACTTGCATAATTTATTTCATAGCAGCAGAAAAGCGCTGTCTCGGTTCTCTCAAAGTTCCAACCTACCGTGTTAAGTATAAAAAAATCAAAGATCCGAGTGTTTTTGATAATCTGAAATCAAAATTTAATGTATAACAGCAAAAGGCGTTAAATGAATTACATAACGCCGGATTGAAAGAGCGATAGAAACTACAATAAAGCATTGGAACAAGCGCAGAATTTCGCTTAAAAGTGAAAACCCTATAACTGAATAAGGTATAATCTGAGGTTCCACACTGTATTCCGAACTATTAACTGGCTAATTCGACAGTGCACAATTGTCGATACTTAAGCTCGCTACAACAAGGAGCAATTCATTTTTTTTTTGCATGATGTAGCTGTCAATTTTTTTTTTCGGGGGAGGGGCAAGCATAATTCATATGATATGTCCTTCCATGTGCCTTCCCGTACAATTTTATTGCTTGCATTTTTTTTGTCTTGTGATGTATACCTCTATTCAACCTTCCTTTTGTCTTCTTATGTAAATTTTATTTATTCTCGTTAAACGTTTTCCACACTAAACGCTACATTTTTCGCACTGAACGAATTTGAATTTGGCAACCCTGACAACAAATCAAGAGTAAGTGTAGCTTGCTCAAGTTATAATAAGTGCTGCTGTTTTTTTCTTGTTTTTTTTTGTTTTGTTTTTTCGCTTTTGTTTTTATTTGGAGGTTTAACGACCACCATGAGTAACTCGATGGGCTATAAGCAGTCGTCCGTCCCAAATTTTGGACTTCTCATTCCAGAGAAGGGAGACAGCCCGTGCTGTAAGAGAAACACAATATCCATGCCTCACCGGAATTCAAACCCAGACCCATCTCGGACGAATGTTCAGAAGCCAGCGCTTAGACAACAGCGCCATCGGGCCGGCATACTGTTTTGCATGTATCACTTTCACTATAACTTTCTGGATCGCACTTGTTTTTTGTAGTACTTTTTTTACGACTGAGGATAATTTGTGAAAACACATATTTGTCCGTGTCCCCTCACTCCAGAGTAAGTCGCTCTCCCAACTGAACTTCGCGGACAAATATCTCCCTGCAGATATGTCATCTTGACACATGTTTTTACCTTTGTAGTACGTCACAAATTCTTAAGCACTGTGTTTCGCCAGCATTAAATTTTCGGGTACGCTTTGCCTCCCAGCCCTGGTTAAAGCACTGTTAATGCTGTTTGCTTAAGCGAGAATTATATGCTAAAGAGGTGACAAACAAAAAGGATATTGATGTGGATGATTAATTGAATACCACTTACGTTCTTTTCAATAAACATGATTGAACTGTAAATGGCCAAATTTCATTTAACAACCCATATAGTTTAAGGATGTAAGGTCAGGTGATGCGTAACATCACAGCCTCTCCTTGACAAAAGTCAACCCCGACTTCTCGTGGTACATCCTGTTCCCACTAAAGGGGCTCTGACGACCGCCAATAGCGGTATAAATATACCATCGGGATTAGAGGAAATGCTATCCCACACTCACCAACCCGCTTGGCCAGCGTGGTGAGTTATGGCCAAACCCCTCCAAAATGACTCCACAACTTAAATCTTGGCCCTCAGTCTCCGGCAGCTGGAATGTACCTGGCCAAGGCAACGGCCAGTGCGACATGAAGGCAGAGGGTGCTAAGAATCCCCAGACGACCGGACTAGGCTGCCATCTGATGCTGACCTTGGCTACATATAACGGACGCTCCCTATCTTCTGATTCAAGGCTTCTTGAATTGAAAGAGGAACTACAAAGGATCAAGTGGGACATCGTCGGGCTAAGTGAGGTAATTAGAAAAGGAGGAGATCTCATTGAACTGAAAAGTGGACATCTCTTCTACTATCGTGGGACAGATACTGGCAGAACTAGTGGTGTTGGATTTATAATAAACAAGAAACTGAAGATTAAAGTTGTAGAAGTTGAAAGTTCCTCTGACAGAGCTGCACGACTCGTTTTCCAACTCTCGAGAAGATACCAGGCTCAGATTATTCAAACTTATGCACCCACCACAAGTCATGCTGAAGAAAAAATTGAAGAATTTTATGAGGAAATTCGTGATCTAAATAATAAAGGTAAGCAGCACTTGAAGATAATTATGGGAGATTTCAATGCAAAAATAGGGCAACGGCAACAGAATGAAACTTCAGTAGGTAAACTCGGTCACGGCAACAGAAACCAGCGTGGAAATACTCTCGTAGAGTTTGCAGAGGCAGAAGGGTTTTTCATCTTGAACTCCTTTTTCAAGAAAAAGCCACATAGGAAATGGACATGGAGACATCCAAATGGGACGACAAGTGAAATTGATTTTATTATGTGTAACAAAAATTTCGTCATAGAAGACTGCAGTGTGCTAAACACGTTCAACACAGGCAGTGACCATAGATTGGTGAGATGTAAGATGCACCTCAACACTAAACTCGAACGTAGCAAGCTCATAAGACAAACAAAATGTATTGACCCAACCAACCTTAAAAAACACCATAATACCTTCAAATTGGAACTGAAGAACAGGTTCTCTGCTTTAGAGTGAGACATGGTGACACCATATCTCCGAAGCTCTTTAATGCCACATTGGAAAATGTCTTTCAATCACTGAACTGGGAAAACAAAGGGATAAAGATTAATGGAGATTATCTAACCCACCTTCGTTTTGCTGATGACATAGTCATTTTTGCAACTACTCCATCAGAGCTACAGAGTATGATCCAGGAACTTGTTGACAAGAGTAAAGAAGTGGGATTAAAAATGAACTTTCAGAAGACAAAAGTGATGTACAATGCTTTTACAAGAAATGAAGATTTATCAATTGATGGAGAAAAGCTGGAGATAACAGACACGTACGTTTATCTTGGACAGCAGATATCAAGTGAGGGTCACATTGATGAAGAAATTAATCGGCGTACAAAACTTGCCTGGAGAGCTTTTGGAAGAAACAGCATAATTTTCAAGAGCAATATGCCATTATGTCTTAAAAGAAAAGTGTTTGATCAATGCATCCTTCCAGTGCTTACGTATGGTGCAGAGACGTGGACCTTAGCTAAAAGAGACATACAAAGGCTGCAGACAACTCAAAGTAGCATGGAGAGGTGCATGCTTGGTGTAACCAGGAGAGATAAGAAGAGGAACACGTGGATCCGAAAAATGACAAGAGTGGAAGACATCATGATCAGAGTTAAATCCCTGAAATGGCAATGGGCTGGACATACTGCCAGAAGGACAGACCATCGATGGACAGCCGAAATTTTAGATTGGATTCCAAGGGACAGGAAAAGACCCAGAAGAAGACCACATGGAAGATGGGTGGATGAAATTCGAAAGTATGCGGGAGTGACATGGAGGAGGCTGGCACAGGACAGACCGTTGTGGAGGAAACTTGGGGAGACTTTCGTCCAGCAGTGGATTGATAATGGTTGACAATGATGATGATGATGATGATAGTTTATTAGGAAGTGTTTTGATGTGTGGATAATTACATTTTCAGCTACACATACCTGCTACTGAATTAAACACTTTTTTTGAATACCGAATTGCGTAGATTCCACAAGCTGTTGGAGAGCATTTACGTTGTAACATCACAGATACTCGATCAAAACACAAAACATTTATTACTTTACACAAAAACATAAACTGGAATACACTCCGCGGTACAAACTGAACTTGTTGTCTTAGCCAAAGCTCGGCATGTCCTACTCCTTCAATATCTCTCACGCAACTCCCCACATCACTCACCACACGCTCAAGTCATTAAATGTCAATATATCCTTCCGCACTTTTGTGCGTGGAAGTCGTACTTTACAACCCCTCCTCACTCCAGAGGAACTTTTTCCAGTGGTAAAAAGTTCTTGTCATTTTACAATACAATAGTCATAGTTCACATAATGAGTCATAATCCATTTACAAAGAGAAATATATGAGTTAATTTAACAATCATCTTTACGTGTTTTCCAACAATTTCTATGTATTATATACCACAACCAAAAACAAAAAAAAAAAAAAAAATGTTTTCACTAGCAGACACATAGCATGATCAAGGTGGATCATCTAAAGTTGGAACTCTGCTCAGTCCATCTGCATTTTTGTGCATAGTTCCCGATCGGTGAATTATAACAAAATCATATGCTTGTAAAGCAAGGGCCCATCTCATCAGACGAGCATTTGAACTTGCGTTGGTGCGTAACCAAACGAGAGGGTTATGATCAGTTTGTATGAGGAAATTTTGACCATCCAGGTAGCATTTCAGTTTCTGTACCGCAAATATAATGGCGGCACATTCTTTTTCACTGGTACTGTATGTCTTCTCTGCTGTCGAAAGTTTTCTGCTTAGATAGAGAACAGGATGTTCAGCGCCATCTTCTTGTTCTTGCGAGAGGACGACTCCCATTCCTTGATCTGAAGCATCAGTTTGTAGAATAAATCTACGTTCATAGTCAGGGGCATACAGAACAGGAAAACTAGATAAAGATTTTTTTAGTTCCACAAAAGCTTTCTCATATTGTTCTGACCATATAATTTCCTCTTTACGATTTTTACCCTTCAAGATGTCTGTCAAAGGAGCTGCTATCGAAGAAAACATTAGAATATATCTGCTGTAATATCCTGCCAGGCCTAAGAAAGATCTTACTTGCGTCTTGTTCTTTGGCGTAGGAAAATTCTGTATGGCCTGAACCTTTCGTTCCGCTGGTTTTCGATATCCTTGTCCAACAATATGACCCAAGACGTGATCTTGAGCAAACTTACATTTGGAAGGTTTTATGGTCAAGGAAGCCCTCTGCAACCTCTGTAGCACTTCTTCAAGATGTATCAAATGATCCCCCCAGTTTTTGGAAAAAATGGCAGCATCATCTAGATATGGTACGGCAAACTCTTCGCAGCCTCTCAAAAGTTCCGACATCATTTTGCTAAAGAAATAAGGTGCGTTCTTAAGGCCAAATGGCATCTTTAAGGGCCGATACGTTCCAAAAGTAGTCACAAACGCTGCCAATCGTTGAGCTCTAGTTCCAAAAACGTCTGAGATGTAGCGGTGGCTGTTGAGTGCACCGGCGATGCGTACCAGACGACTGCGGGTGTCATATCCAATTGCACCCGAAACCATAACGCCAAGCGACGGATCGTTAAGGACATGCATAATGCAGGCATCATACAGTCTCTCGTCACGGTGCCGCCACACGCGGATCCGACCATCGTGGTGTTGCAGGCAGAAGCGGGATTCGTCGGAGAAGACAATGTCGTACCATTCCGTAGTCCAGGTGCGGCGTTCAACGGCCCATTGTCGCCACACATGCCGGTGGTGTGACGTCAATGGTAATCGGAGCAATGGGCGCCGTGCGACAAGTCCCCGCTCCTGCAGACGACGTCGAACGGTACGTGCTGACACAGGTTTTTGCACAACACACCATAATTCTTGCGTTAACGTTCGTGATGTGGCGGTGCGAACCGTCGATGCCCGCCGCACAACATGCCGGTCCTCTCGACCGGTGGTGTGCCGCGGTTGCGG
The DNA here is from genome assembly GCA_039090855.1 of Macrothele yani. Lineage (NCBI taxonomy): Eukaryota > Metazoa > Arthropoda > Arachnida > Araneae > Macrothelidae > Macrothele > Macrothele yani. The sequence goes on along the minus strand of CM076998.1, from coordinate 84,322,620 downwards.
CAATCGCTCACGTCGGTCTGTCCGTCCCTCCTTCAACCACCGAATCCGTACTCGCCTCACTGTGGCTGGATATCGTCCACCACGGGCGCTGATGTCTCGATACGATAAACCGCTGTCGCGATAAGCCACTAACGTGCTGGAATGACTGCCATATTCTGCGACGAGGTATCAGGAAGCTTCCCACGCCCAGGTCCGGCAGCACAACACACTTCCACTACTTACACCCCGCCTTCTGTGCACCCTTCTTATAGTGCTTCTCGGTGGCGTGCCGAGCGCACATGATTTGCATATGTCTTGCAATGCTAATCGTTTGCATGTCCTCTTGCGGGCGACGCATACTGCGAATTTTAGGCCAATCGGATGCTTCCTTCTTGGTGTTGCATTTTGGGTGACCAGCAGTGTATTTAGCCTGGTACGTTGAAATTCAAAGAGGGCGAAAAGTTTGAAAAGTTATTCTAAAAGGCTGTAATGGGAAATTGTGTGTTTCATTGCGTAGTTAAATGACTCACCACCCTGGATTAATATGCTTCATTAGGTAGCTATGCAAACAGAATACTAAAGAAATCTGAGATTGGCAGCTAGAAAAAGGATATTATTGAAATTGTGTTTTGCAGTACAGTTGACACGGCATGATCATGTACTGACACTGCTTAGTATACCATATAGTCACATCTAGCATTCTAATTACCACTGGAATTAACATAATCTTTGATACAAGGGAAAATACCTAAAGTTAAATAGTGCAAGAAACCCTTGATCTTTTATATAGCGTAAAAAGGCAACACGAAAAAAATAAGTAATAAATAAATGAAAATTATGACTTTGGTTTCGGTTTACATTCAAACGAAGGTAATTTATAATACGACAGTAACTGTTTATTTCCACGTGTTGCCCATAAGAGGCAAAACTGAGTTTTTTACTTTGCTCCTTGTGTTCGTAAAAACACCTTTTTCGTTCTTAAATCGATTTTGTATGTGTCATCTCGTAAAAAAAAGAGGAGCGAATTCTTTTAAAGAATTATGGAATTACTGTTTTTTCTCCTAATTTACCTTATTAATTTGGCAAAGCTTGTTTTCATCAATTTTCAAGAAGCTCATTTGGAACAATTAAAATTGTTAAGTGTCATCTTAAACATTGTTTTGTAAGAATCTCGCTCCACCAAAGGAATGTCAACACAAGGCAGGCACACTTCAGTGCGCACTGGCATCTACCGAAAAAGTAAAACTAAACTGTAAGTTCAGAGTCAGAAAAAATCCCAGCCATGGAATGTTCTCATTATGAATGTCCGCTCTTTAATTAGATAAAAAAGGAGAAAGAGTGGAAAAAAACGTTTCTAGGTTCCTAATGGATGAATTTTGAAGAGCGTTTTTGTATTGCTGTGAAGTTTTCAAATATGTTATTAAAAATGTCCTGCTCTCCACATATCGAGGGAAAAAGCGCAAACCTTCTTCGGAAAATAACAGTAAAAGAAAAAAAAGAAAAGATCTAAAATCAGCTTCGCATACCTCAGTTTTTGAAAAAACAATATGAAATAGAGAATACGATTTCTTCTTTTTTTTTTTCTTTTTGCATAGCAACCATCTCCTTTGTTGTAAGCAGTAGGAGATCAAATTTTTCTGTTTCAGTGTAATGACAAGAGGCACTTTCCTATGTTTTCTCGTCCTGAATATTTCTCCTAAATATATTTCAGTATCGTGATATTTCTTTCACTGATAAATGTTCAAAAATGCTGCGGTTTCTCTTTCGAGCTAAAAGATTCTTTTCTTCAGAACATCTTCTGAAGCCGCACAGTAGGAAAAAGCAGATTCTGTGATTAAAAATTCCAAACTCACTGACCCTGTAACGTACCAGGAGATGTGACGTACCTGCCAGAAGGACGCACACGACATAAAGGCAGATAGGAATCAGACTGAAATGTCCGCGTAGCTCAACTGGTAGAGTGACTTGTTCCGGAATAAGCTGCCTCGGGTTCGAATCCTGGCGCGGATAAAAATGACGGAGAAATTCACTTCGTTATAATGGCGCCCGAACTATCCGGATGACCCGCCCGTTCACAATCTCGAAATGGTGTGATGTTATTTCCACACCGCGAGATAGGAAAATTAAGAGTATCCCTTCTCCAGCACTTCGAAAAAAAAAAAAAAATGAAGGGGAGATGATGTAACGTACTAGGAGATGTGACGTACCTGCCAGAAGGACGCACACGACATAAAAAAGCAGATAGGAATCAGAATAAAATGTCCGCGTAGCTTAAATGGTAGAGCAACTTATTCCGGAATGAGTGGACCCGGGTTCGAATCCTGGCGCGGATAGAAATGACGGAGAAATTCACTTCGTTATAACCCTGAATACTTTTTCCACAGCAAGCGTCCAGCTACGTGCTGTAGAATAGTATTTGTACTGTGGAAAAGTATATTTTAGAGCAATGTTGTCCAACTGGCTGCCCGTGCAATGAAATTTTTCTGCCCGCAAATGAAGAATAAACCAAAATTTCATTTCTCATTGCAAGAGATGAAAATCGAATTTGAAACACTGCGTGTCATTTTGCTCCAACAAGCATTTCTGATACAACGCATCTTTCCCCCAGAGCAGTAATGTAATTCCTTAGTAAAAACTGCCGATGTAACGATAATGGGTAACGGTGCGTCATTCCCAAAACCATTGCTGAAATCTGATTATGCGACATGATGCCCCATGAAGTGAAGAAACAACAGTCAATTTAATTATAACTCAACAATATATTTTTACTAAATTATTGCCAAACATTATTGCATCATGTTTTATAAAAACGCAACACTATCTCATTGCAATTAGCGTGAATTACGAGAATATGATGTGATAAAAGACATGATAAAAGACATTACAGAAATTCATTTTTGATGCCATGAAAACAAAACGGTGTGTCATCCCAAAATTTGGCTTCTTCTTGACCTCCCAAAGGAGAGCTACAAAATGATGTATCACTCGATGGGGTACAACCTGTAGAGATCCTAGACCAAAAGTTACCAATCCCCCTCACTTAGCACACTTACCATTTAGATTTTTCTTTCTATGGTGAGGTCAGATTTTAGCTTACGCATGCGCAAATTGACTTCCGTAGGTACCTTACATTTTATCAGTGTCAGGGTCGTTTCCCAGCAAAAATAGTCTTGCTCGGCCAGCACTGCCAGCGGTGGCACAGCACTATGTTGCTGTCACACAACCGTCAATAAAATGTCCGGGAGGCCACCACATGGCCAGCAGTTCGGGCCAGCAGCGGGGCCAACAGTGGCACCCCCATCAGTTGTCATATGCCAGAACAGGGGCATTAGTTTTCCTCCACAGGCCGTAGCTGCACCAAATGGCCCTTCAGCGGCCATGCAAGCACGTGACATAAATGATGCCTAGCCTAATGTGATCCGCTAGTTTCCCGGCAGTGGCAGCCGGCAATCACGCGATGTAACTGATGGCTTGCCGAATCTTGTCCGCCAATTTCCCAGTAGTAGCCATAAAAAAAAAAAAAAAAAAAAAAAGGATAACCGCAGTTTCCCAAAGTTACAACTACTTTTTTTTTTGCCTTACGAAACTTCTGCATTACAGCATTGCGCTGGGGAAATTTTCTCAACAGGTCTTGAGAAACGCCCGTTTGGGTCTGTATGGGAAGCGGGCGCTCTAAAATACGGGCCTGATTTGCAACGCACGAGCTTTTGCTAAAAAGAGAACCATTCATTACACATTCCCGCGGAATGTGTAACGAATGGTTCTTTTTTCAGTTTCACAGTATTGCGAGGTATTTTTCATAAATGTCAGTTTCATATAATTGATAAATTTATTTTTTCAACGTAGCAATTATTCGAATCGAAAACAAATGCCGTATCCTGCACGATACACTTTAATGATACAAAACTATGTACAATTAAAATAAATATGTTTAAGAACTTTCAACGCCACAACGGCGTCATCATCAGAAACAGTGCAGCAGTGAGCACAGTAGTGAGTAGCCTAGATACAAGGAGTGTTCAAATGAAAAGGTACGAAACGACACTGTGGGTATAAATGAAGACTTTATTCAAAGTATACACCATAGGCCGTAGCACAACGATCCCATTGGTTAACGATCCGAAGGATTCCTTGTTCCCAGAATTCCTGTGGCCGTGACGAGACCCAGTCCTGCACAGCGTCCTTGAGTTCGTCGTCCGAGTGGAAGCGCTTCCATTTCAGATGTTTTTTCAGGGAACCAAACACATGGAAATCGCAGGGCGACATGTCCGGGCTGTAGGGCGGATGGTCAAGCTGCTCCCACTGGAACTTGGCCAGTTCCGCGTATGTGACCCTGGAGACGTGTGGACGCGCGTTATCATGAAACAGAACCACACCATCCGTGAGCAGCCCCGGTCTTTTGTTCTTGATGGACCTGCGTAGGCTTCGGAGTGTCTCACAGTACACATCGGAGTGAATAGTTCCCCATCCTGTCCTCACACGCACTGCCGCGTCAATTGGACGGCGCTCTTTAAAAGAGCCTCTGCTCTCTCCTGCGCATGCGGGCGCCCGCGCATGCTCCGATCCACGCCGGCGACTCCAATCGCATCCCTAGATGTGTCGCTACGTTCTCCCATAGCGGCATAGGCAAATATGTTAACGGTTACGTTCTTATGACGTTTCGTACCTTTTCATTTGAACACATCTAGTACTTTAAAAGACACATAGCAGTTAGTGCGCATGTGCAATAATCGACAAAGTCCAAGTCATGTTCAGTGGGTACAAGCATAGTTGGTGGGCGTAACCTGGCCCAAAAGTGTTCTCCAAGGAAGGGGGATAAACACGGGGGTTCATCGTTACAACATCTTTCACCATTGATGAATATGTGAATACTTTCACAGAAAAGTGTTGATCGACGGTTCCTGGGATAATCCAGAATAATGGTGTCATTCCAACATGGTAGGTAAGAACCGTTTAAACAGAGTCTCGACAAAGATGTAGCACCAGAATGCGTCCTGAGATTATACTGATGTTCGTAAATGCGGCGCCCCAAGTTACGAGTGGTAGAGCCCACATAACATAAATCGAGCTCTGCAGGGTTAGTAGATTTAAGTGGAACCAAATATACACCGTGACGGTTCACACATTCAACACAGTCTCTGTCATTTTTAACAGTGTTAAATAAAGTACGAGACCTTACACCAAACTTGAGTTTGTACTTATAACATATGTTTTTTAAAATGTTACATACAGGTGGTATATATGGAATGGATCCCACAAATTGGTAGTCAAATTTATCTGCAAGCAAAGCTGTCTGCGGCAGACCAATTGATTTCTTAACAATCAAGCGATCAATCATGTTACGAGGGTAACCGAAAGTCAAGGCAAACTGTTTAATCCTAGCTAACTCTTGGTCCCGGAGATCCTGTGTGGACGAGTGTGTGAATGCACGATTAATAAGAAAATGAAAAGCAGATAATTTTTGCGACATTGGATGAGAAGAAGTAAAAGGTATAAACGTGGCAGAAAAAGTTTGTTTTCGGTAAACAGAAAATGATAAGGAGTTATCCGAAAGATTGCGAAAATGGCAAAAGTCGAGAAAAGGCAAAATGCCTAAATTCTCGAACTCTACCTCGAACTTGATAGAATGGTGTCGTGAAGAAAGTAAAGTGGCAAAGGAAAGAAGCTCATCGAAACCTGAAGTCCAACAACCAATACGTCGTCGACGTTCCTGATGTAAAGAAGTGGTTTTATGGGGGAAACACGAATGAGGGTATCTTCTAAGTCCTGCAACAAAACCTCAGCAAGCAATGGAGATAGGGGACCCCATAGGGGCACCTTCCAACTGTCGATAGATAGAACCATTAAAACGAAAATAAGATCTCTTCGAAATAAATCGAAGAGTACACATTATGGAAGAAATTTCATCGAAAGAATAAATGCACAAACCAAAAACATTTGGCTTTAATAAGATCGTGAACATAAGAAACGGGGGTGTTCGGGAAAAGAGCCACTACATCGAGAGAAGCTAAACAGTAAGTGGAAATGTTGGGGGACATAAAAGAACGAATCCTAGAAAGTGCTTCGGTGGAACTGGAAACGGAATAAGAAGAAGATCTAATGAGGGGAGCCAGAAATTTGGCTAAAGCTTCCTCAAGATTGCGGGTGGGTGCAAATAAAGATAAAACCAAAGGTCGGATAGGGGTTCCTGATTTATAGAGTTTTAACTGGCCAAATAAAGAAGGAACCCTGTGACCAGGGGAGGGTGCAAACTGTTGAACAAAGACATGGGCAAAGCTGGAAGAGACTTTAATTTTGATAAAGCTGCAACAGTAGCATTAGTATGATCCCGTCGTGAAAACGCCTTTAAGTTGGTTCACTTGTTGAAAATGAGTGAAGGGAACTTCACTCATTTTCAACGAGTGTACCAACTTAAAGGCGCTTTCCAAAGCTTCGTGCTGTCCTTGTCGTTTTGGAAGGCGATTCTTGAATTAATATATTTACCAGTTCATGTCACATTCTGTTATATTTTTAACGTTGTATCTTTCCTTTCCGCTGTCCGAGGCTACATTTGTTTTAAAGAGGAAAGATATTTTATTTTACTTCTCGTTATTTTTAGAAATGAGTTCGTCCAGTCTTGTGTATTCAACCCATGGATGAATACATTATATGCACATAGCGTTGTGGTTTTTTTCAAGTAATTGATAAATTTTATAAGCGTAAAATTATTTTTTTCCCCCAATATAACGCTTTTTTAATGTTTTTCCAGGACTTTTGTTTCAAACAGTTTAGTGTAGGTTGAAACAAAGTTTACACAGAAATTATTTCTTGTTATTCATCGGAATGGAGTGGGTGTATTTCGTGGGTGTAATATAGTATTTCATGGTTTAATCTGATATCCTTCTTCGACGTGGCATTTCATTATAAGAAATTAATTTGCCTCTCTACGTATGTTTTTTTCTTAACATCCGTCGTCTTCAACTAACTGGTACTATGAGAGACACAGCACGTGTTGCTTTTGCGCATGTGCAGTCCTATTGCTTCCACCTGGTGTTGATGTTGCATCGGTTGCCAGCTGCGGGCCACTAGTGTCACTTGGTTGGAGGCCCGCAATTCACGGCGATGATGCAGGGCCATCAATGGCTGCCACCAACGGACCGCTACCGGGCCGTGAGCGGCAGATTTCAACCAGCAGGGACCCATCACTGCCAGATGGTGGCCAGCAGTTTCTCAGCACCTGTGTTTTTGCTGGATTCTGACCCTTGCCTAAATCTGATTAACATACAATAATAGAAATAAACGTTGTTTTTGAAAAACGTAATGGTCAAAATACTATTGCCGCCACCATAGTTTAGTATATATTTGCTTTTATGATTCGCATATCTTCTTTTATTGGTTTTGCGAAAATAACATTTATTAATAAACCTACCTAAGTACCACTCAATATCAGGGATTTAAACCTTTCTGTTTATTGTTATGATTTAATTACACTTAGTATGTACCGGACTGTGGCCAGGTGAGGTCGTGAATGATGCGAATAAATGCAATGTGCTGTACGCAAATAAATGTATACTCTCGAATCATCGTTTTATTTCACTCCCACAAAGATCGTGGTATGAGAAAGATGCATACCATAAACTAACTGCAAAGAGTAGTACGGTACTCTCTGGCCTTTTTTTTTTTTCAATTTAGTAGTTTAGCGACCACCGTGAGAAACTCGATTGGCTATAAGCAATACCCAGTCCCTAATTTCGGGACGTTGGTTTCGGGTAAGGATGAGAGCCAGTGCCACTAGGCAAACATAAAGTCCAGTCCTCACCGGAACTCGAGCCCAGACAAATCTCTGTCAAATGGTCAGGAGCCAGTGCTTATACCGCTGCATCAAGCACATATTGTATGTTCTTGATTTCATGTATCTTCACTGGGACTATCAAATTCAATGGACAAGGTAGTGAAAATAACGAATTTAATTAATGACAGAAACCGTGCTTTTAAGCATAGAAGATTAAAAATTTTTAGACAAACTCGATACTCAATGGGTGACTTGTTTTTGCACAGTCATTACTGGAAATGTTTAGTGAAATTTTCCCATCTTCGGAAAGAACATTATCCCTTTTTTTTTTTTTTTGGAAGAAATAAAATGGGATACTGATTTAACTAATAGTTTTAGTGATATCACTTTCCTGAGCTCAGTAACATTCCTGACTTATATGACGCAGCCTTTGAATGAGCTTAATATTACTCTGGAAGGGAAGGATCAAAATATCTGTAAATAGTCATACAGCTGATTTTTGCAACAAGCTGCCATTGTTGAATTCAAATCCAGAAAGAATAATTTCGAATCCTGCAAGGAGGGTTTTGATATATGACAACACTTGGTGAAACTATAGATTTTAGAATATTTCATTACCTAGACACTCTTATTAAGAATTTTGATCAGAGATATAAGCAGCATGGCCAGACAATGTTGCTTATATCTCTTATCAAAATTACTTCTGCTCAGCAATGCAATGAATGCTGGCCTTGAAAGCATAAATCGCATTTATCAAATGGAATAATATAGACTTCAAGCAGACGAATTTATAAGAACTCATTCAGAGACTGAAGCAGAATTAATCAGATGGAATTATGTGGACTTCAAGCAGGTGAATTTATTAGGAACTCATCCAGAGACTGCAGGAGAATTGTTTAACCTTTTTTTTTTCACTCAAAAGTGACTATACATAAGAGATTTGGGATTAAAAATTAATTAAATGTTCGGAAGTACTTACTTATGCAAAAGATCATTTTCTGACACAAAATATATAAAATCAAAAAATAAAAACAGTGTGATTACTGCTCTCGAACAGTTACTTCGATTTTCAACGACAAGCATTGAAATGGATATGCAACAATTTTCTTTGGAATTTAGTCGTTCTCAGTGTTCTCATTAAATGCAACTTTGTTTTTCAACTTTAAAATTTCAATTGTTTTAATATTAATTAAAATAGCTTAAACATGTCATAAATTAAGCAGGGTATATTTATATTTACATCATGTTATATACGTATCTATCTTTGCCAATTTATTTTTTTTATTTTATGATACATCAAAACTTTGATATTTCTTACCCGGTTACACCTTCTTGGAACACCAGAACCTTAAATTCAGAGCAAATAAACTATACTGTTCTGCATAAATTAAGGAAGTAAGACATAAATTCAAATATTTTAATAAAAGTTACTTTTCACATAGCGAGCCTTTGAGTCGACATATATTTTGATTTACACTGAAGAGCAATTGAATTAGAGACAGCTGGTGTTATGCAAATGTGGCGCTGTGGGCGACCCTGTAAACGGAAACGACATGACGTATGCAGCGATCCGACAATATAAGGAGTGATGCGACGGGAATCAGTAAGAGTCGGATGCAGTATGAGTAAGACGAAGGATCTAAGCGCATTTGATCGTGGGTTAATTGTCGGGGCCCAACGAATGGGTCACTCCATCTCGGAAGTCGTGCAGGCACTCTGATTTTCGCGATCCACTGTGTCACGGGTGCACCGTGAGTACATCGAATCCGGTAAAACCATCCCTGCAAGGGCCAACTGCCGTGGACAACAGCGTGTGGATGAGCGGGGTCATTGTCGGCAGCTTGCAATGTAACAGCGGATAGACGGGCCACAGTGCAAGAAATAACTCGGCAAGTTAACGCTGGTGCACCAAAACCTGTAAGCAGCCAAACCATCCAGACCCATCTCCTCGCTATGGTTTACAGAAGCCAACGTCCCACGAGGGTACCGCTATTGACCGCACAGCACAGGGTGCAAAGATTAGCATGTGCGCGGGAACATCGCCACTGGACCCCAGACATCTGGAAAAATGTTGCCTCTACTGATGAGTCGAGATTCACGTTAGTACATGCGGATTGCAGGACACGAGTACGGCGCAAACCACATGAAGCGATGGATCCTTCTTGCCAGCAGGGTACTCTTCAAGCTGGTGGGGGTAGTATTCTCGTCTGGGGACTGTTTACGTGGACTGAAATGGGACCCCTGGTACGTGTGACATCGTCCGTCACAGGTCAACGCTTCCGGGATATCCTGGACGACCATTTGCTCCCGTTTGTGCGTCTTCAACATCTCACTGGAGACCTCATCTTCAATCCCATCGAGTACATCTGGGATGCCATCGAGAGTGATGTTCGAGGCTCTGACTCCCTTCCATCAAATCTTCGTGAACTGTGGGAGCTTGTTCAGGGGTCGTTGATCCGTATGGCTTCTCAACGCTTCCAGTGTCTTGTTGAGTCCATGCCGAGACGAATTGGCGCCGTCATCAGGGCGAAAGGTGGTGTTACACGGTACTAGGCAGGTATCTCTAATTCAATTGCTTTTCAGTGTATAACCCAAAACATTTCCATAAAATACAAAATGATAGTCTTTCGACCACGATAAATGTTGCTTCTATATAAATGTACAAATTAAGAAGTTGATGTTTAGGAGTCCGCTTGGGGTCATGTACATGATCTCCTTGAACTGATGTACTGATTAACAATCATGTACCATTGTTCACACTAAGCTGTTCAAGAACTCAGTAGGGTGTAGTTCTGATTCCTCAATCAGCAAAGTTTTCAGATTACATGTTCTTGGAGGGAAGTTGAGAATTTGCAGCTTGCCGTTTTGAAGCATCCCGCTCATGCTCAATGGGTTTAAGGTCTGAGCATAAGGACCGTCTTTTCAAAAATCCAATGGATGCTCGAGCTTTCAATATAAATTCCAAGGGTGGCCGAGCTCTGAATGGGAAATCCAATGAGTGGTCCAATTCTGTACGGAAGTCCAATGTCTGCCTGAGCTCTTTATATATACACACGCGCATGTAATGGGCGTGTGAATATATAAAGCATTGCAAGAAACTTATCAGCCAGGTTATCCTTGAAATTCGGGCGCCAATGTGACGAAGTAAATTTCTCCATCATTTTTATGCCAGGGGACGGATTCGAATCCCCCAACTCTCGGCTCCGGGGCGCTATCCATTATACTACACTGGCATGTGCTCCCTCACTGCTATCTGCCTTTCTGTCATGTGCGTCCTGCGTGGCAGGCAATTCACAGCCTTTCTAAGGACGGAAGAAGTTTTTATTGTTATGAATGACTTAATGTGTTCCTGAGTCCCATAATTCCAACGTAATCTGCGCCTGTGAAAGACATGTTTTCAGGGTCTTTTTCATACTTGGCTGGATGCTTCCGCTAAAAGTCTGCGATTAGATTTCTTGTTAATCTTCAAACAAAAGTACAAAATGTTTGAATTCAATTTTTGTTATTTTTAAACTTTCATTTTTTTACAATTGTTCAATGGGGGCTTAAGCCTCGGCGCATCCACGTAGTCTATATATAGTAGTGGTCTCTAGGTATCTGGGTGTACGGATGGCTAATTCTTTCTCTGTATATTTTTATTTGGCTGGTATTCACACAGAAGCCTCATCCCATGAGGAACAGCATTATCATCCATAGCATAAATACTGTACCAACAATACCTCAAAAAATTCATACATGAAGTATTGGGATATCCTCCCAATACCTGTGTCCAGGTAAATCTCCTCTACCGAAGACAAGCAGAGAAGTGCGATCATCAATCGTGGCGCTTGCCAACATCATTATTCCTCTACCTCCAAAACTGTCCCCTTTCCATTATATTGTAGGGATGATTTAGTATGCCTATTTCTTTCCAGACATATTGGAGTTGAGAATTTTTTGTTTCTGAAAGATAGGTAAAAAGTATATGTCCCCACGGACTAGGTGTGCGATTTTTCTATGATAGTTCAGCTCTTTTGTGGCCATGAATAAGACGAATACAGATCCTGGGATTTTTGCATACATGTCTCTTTCCTTCCAGAAGCCTTCTGGACACATTCCTCCTTTTCACTGGTTTTCTTTCTGCCGAAGCAAACTCCAGGAAGAGTTGAAGCGTCTTGTGCACTTTGCATTTAGTACTATATACTGGCCATCCTCAGCTGTTGTAGACCAGTCATGCATATTGCTGTACAACATGCACTAGACGGCATTCCAAGAAACTATGGACATTCATATGACGCTTTCGGAGGACATATACAAAAATGTAGTAACCTTTTGATGAATTTGATCTGCTTCACTTATTCCGGTCACTCTCCATCTTATGGAGCCGTGAGGTCATTTGGGACAAAACTGAAAGAAACAGCAATCTCGGTTTGGCTAAATCCCGAATGGATAGTTTCTTTTAACTCTGTTACTAATTCGCTTAATTGCTACTGCATGGGGATAAAGTTTCGCCATTTTGTGGATAACCATACATATGTACGCTAATTGTGACTGAAAAATTATGCTTCATTTGAAAGCAAATCAGCAAATCCAGGAACTTCCTTAATTTATTCACTCCAAAGTTCGTTTGAGAAAATTCATGTTTTAACGGAGAAAAATTTAGGTTTTCATGGTCCTATGCCCTATAGGTCCTGTCTTTCGTAAAGCGTTGATTTTCAAAGATAAATAATAATCAAAGGGCTGGATTTCCCTATAAGTACAATTTTGGAGAAGTGTTACGACAGTATAAAGAACAAGTTAGTAAAATCATGCAATGCATTGATTATGATACGCTTTCCAACATACTAGAAATCATAAAATAGCTGTGGAATAAATCTCACTCCTACGCCCTGACCTTTGATCCCATTTCGATGAGATTCAAAAGAACTGGTTCAGTATACCTCCGAAATAACATGATACAGTTTTGTCGCAATCGAAGGAATTTTACGTAAGTTATGATGCATACGGGCTATGGAATATATCCCGCTTCTGTGTCCTAACCTTTGACCCATTTCGCCAATTTTCAATAGGATTCGTCCCCAGGTGGAGGCCCCTACAACATACTAACATTTCATCCAAATCGAAAATTTTTTACGTAAGTTATGATGCATAATGGCGGTGGAAGTGATTCCGCTCCTATGTCCTGAACTTTGACTCTCATTTCGCCAATTTTCAATAGGGTTTGTCCCCAGGTGATCCCCTACCACATACTAATATTTAATCGAAATCGAACCTTTTTTACGTTAGTTATGACGCATAAGAACAGTGGAATGGATGCCGCTCCTATGTCCTCACCTTTGACCCCATTTCGTTCACTTTCAATAGGGTTCCTTCCCAGGTGATTCCCTTCCACATACTAAAATTTCATCGAAATCGAACGATTTTTACGCGAGTTATCGTGCAGACGAGCATGGGCACACAACGCGTGACGTAATGAGGCAGATGGGAATCGCGGCCATCTGCTAGCAAAAGTGTGACGTCATAAAACTTTAATAGGATCCACACATTTGTTTGATTGCTGACGTCATGAAAATACAGGTCGCGCCATCTTTTTTCTTTCAAATTAATGCGTTCCCAAGGGTGAAAATTTGAACATCGATTAAAATAGCTTCATTTTATAACTTGGAATACCTAATATTTTCTAAAACATAACCATAATTATGCAATTCAACATTTGTTTGTCTACTGACGTCATCAAAGTACAGGTCGCGCCATTCTTTTTCTGGTTTCAACACCACCAAAGGAAAAGTTATTGATTTTTAATATAATTATGGTTATGTTTTAGAAAATATTAAGTATTCCAAGTTATAATATAAAGTAATTTTAATCGATGTTCAAATTTTCATCCTTGGGAACACATTAATTGTGAAGGAAATGTTTACAAAAGTTTTTCCATTGGAAATATAGGAAGCAAAATTACTTGACGTCCACCTTAATAATATGGAAAAAGGGCGATGGAGTGGATCGCAATCCTATGTCCTGACCTTTGACCCCATTTCGTTCATTTTCAATAGGGTTCGTTCCAGGTGGTCCCCTACCACATACTGAAATTTCATCGAAATCGAAACATTTTTACTCACGTTATGGCGCATAAAGGCAATGGAATGCATCCCGCTCTTATGTCCTGACCTTTGACCCCAATTCACCCATTTTGAATAGGGTTCGTCTCCAGGTGGTCCCCTACCACATTGTAAAATTTCATTGAAATCGAACCATATTTACGCAAGTTATGACGTATAAGTTCAACGGAATGGATCCCGCTCCTACGTCGTGACCTTTGACCCCATTTGTCCCATTTTCAATAAGGTTCGTCCCCAGGTGGTCCCCTACCACATACTAAAATTTCATCGAAATCGAACCATTTTTACGCTTGTTATCGTGCGAACGGACAGACAAAGCTGGAGCATATGCGCTTCTTCAACCTACGGTTGGAAAGCGTAAGAGATGGATCAATTTTCTCAACACTGAATGCACGCATACGAAGAATACGAGAAAGGAAACAACTTCAACAATATACTAGCTTCCACAAATCAAGGAACTAAATGAAATTTTGAAATATCTCGAACCCTATGAGAAGTTTTTTTTTTTTTTTTGATTGGAGGTTTAACGACCACCGTGAGCAACTCAATGGGCTATAGCAGTCGCCCATCCCTAATTTAGGGTCACAGGTTCCAGGGAAGGGAGAGAGTCAGTGCCGTAAGACAAACACAACATCCATGCCTCACCATAAGAAGTTCCTACTTGAAATTTGAGGAAAGCACATTATTTAATATGCTCAATCATGTTATATGCACAATAAATAAAAATTAAAGAACAAATAGCAAGTGAGAATACCTGGTCAAAAGGGACTACTGAAACAAAATAGCCAAAGTGAGTTCAATATTAAGTGTAGTCACCTCTCACACCAATACGTGCTTCACAGCAAAGTTTGATGCTCACTATAAAAGTTGCCGGAACCTGTTCTGGCAGTAATGACCACTGCTCCTCGAAGGCGCTTACAAGCTGCTGCATATTTTCGGGAGTGGTCTGAAAGGCAGCAGCAAGTCTTCCTAAAGCATTCCAAGCATGCTTCAGAAAGTTCAGATCAAGACAACGAGCTGGCCACTCCTTACGGTGGATGATGTTCTCAAGATGCTAATCCACAATCCTGCCTCGGTGAGTACGGGTGTTATCATCCTCGAAGCATTATAACGCCTAAAGAATCGTTCTAAGATCTCATCCCTACAGGTATGATTATTCTTAGAACATATCTGAAGCACGTAGAGATCTCTTCAGCCGCCTAAATATATGCCTGCTGACAACTTGACGTCACCACTATAATAATTATCCCTTTCTAAGATCTCATCCCTACAGCTATGATTATTCATAGAACGTATCTGAAGCACGTAGAGATATTTTCAGCCGCCTAAATATATGCTTGCTCACACCTTGACATCACCACTATAATAATTATTCCTTTCTAAGGCGTTTAAAGGATGATGGTATATTCCTGGTTTTCTCCAGAGAAGTTTTCGTCTGGTGTCACCTTGGAAAGCACATCTGGATTCGTCCGCAAAGACAACAAAGATCCATTTATCATCAGTCCAGTTGACATGGCTGCGCAACCAATTAAGACGTTCCCTTTCATGAAGAGACGCGAAGGGAGATGCACACCATTGGTCTCCTAGTATAAATTCGAAATTTATGAAGCCTCCTGCGCCGTGTCAAACAGGATACTATATTTCAAGTTACTGCTAAAAGATCCGACCTCAGTTGGGTTCGTCTGGCAGTCATTTTCCTTCTAGAACTTAGCAGCAAATAACGGTTATCTCTTTAATTGTTGCCCGAGGATCTCTATTACAAAACATTTTTGAAGCCGTATTTGTCCTTTGGAATGTGGCCCATAGCTGATGGACGACGAAATGACTCAATGAAACACCTGGCTGTTTCGTTTTGATACTGGCAGGCGACAGGGCTTCCAATAGATCTGCATCTTAATTCCTCCCTTGTGTCTGTATAATATCACTATAACAGTAAAACGCAAACTTTCAAAGCATGGTATTCTGTTTGCAATCCAGAAGTGAAATGACAAGGCGACTTTAACTGCCTCTTTTTAACCTGAAGCTGATTTACATATTTAGACTCACTCTATGTTAATTTGCTTATTATATTTGACATCGCCAGGTTAAAAGGTTTTTCTTATGTTAAATTAATTCATGTGGATTTTGTTGCAAAAAATGCAAGTTTCATGTGGTTCCTTAATTTACGCAAACCAGTATATAATAATTTTACAAATTTTGAAGATGACAATCCGATTTTTGGCGTAAATATGACAAGGATGGTAAGTCAGATATTATCCGAAAACTTGAAAATTTTTATCGTCCTGGAGCGGGACTCGAATCTGCGTCTTCCAGAAAACGTCCGGGTATGCTAACCACTACACCACCCAGAACGACCAAGTTTCAAGTTTCCGATCAATTTGAATATAACCATCACAGGATTCGCTAGTCGAAGCAACCGGCATTCATGTTTAGCGAATCTGGAGGTTAAGAATCATATCCCGTGTTTGCCCTGGAGAAGCAGATAAATCATGAAAGAAATACAAGATTACGCCATATAATACAAATTTTGAAGATGACAATCCGATTTTTGGCGTAAATGTGACAAGGATGGTAAGTCAGATAATATCCGAAAACTTGAAAATGTTCATCGTCCTGGAGCGGGACTCGAACCTGCGTCTCCCAGAAAACGCCCGAGTATGCTATCTGAATGCCGGTTGCTTCGACTAGCGAATCCTGTGATGGTTATATTCAAATTGATCGGAAACTTGAAATTTGGTCGTTCTGGGTGGTGTAATGGTTAGCATAATCGGGCGTTTTCTGGGAGACGCGGATTCGAGTCCCGCTCCAGGACGATGAAAATTTTCAAGTTTTCGGATATTATCTGACTTACCATCCTTGTCTAATTTACGCGAAAAATCGGATTGTCATCTTCAAAATTTGTATTATATGGCGTAATCCCGCATTTCTTTCATGATATAATAATTTTAATTGTTTGTTTCTGGCTTTAACCGCTTTCAAGGGTTTCTAACGCTGTAAGGAGTTGCCGATTTCAAATTTCGAGCCACCGTTTGCAAAGAAAAGAGGGAACAAGGATCGGAAAGACATACACAACACCCATGTTTTGTACAAGTATTCCTTACCAAACCAAGCAGCGCGAAAACTCATAAGCGAGTATTTTAGAGCATCGATCATTGGACGACGATAACATTCGGATTGAAATGAGATTTTAGTAGTGAGATGGTACATACCAAGGACAGAAGTGATTACAATATTCCAGCAGTAGGACGATTTCCCGCGGACATGCGGTACACATTCCGGTCAGCGTTAGTACCGCTTCGGACCGCCTGGCGCTTGGATATATGCGGTGATACGGTCCGGCATGGAGTCAAAGAGACGCCGTATGTTAACCTGGGACAGACTGTCTCACACTTCTTGCAACTGACGCTCTAAATCACGAACACTGAGACATGGAGAAAGCTAGCGTTCCATCTCGTCCCACACGTGTTCGATGGGCGAGAGATCAGGCGATCTGACTGGCCACGGAAACGTCGAATCATGACGTAAATAGTCCTGGGAGAACCCGAGCCGTGTGCGGACGTGCGTTATCTTTTTGGAAAATTGCTACGGGACGTCCGCCAGGAAAGGCAGCACATTGGGTTGCAGGATCTCCTGCACGTAGCGCTGGGCTGTCAACGTCCCTCGGATCACTGCGAGGGAAGTCAGCTGTCATACGCGATGGCTCCCCAGACCATCACTCCCGCAGTTCGGTACGCGTGCCGCTGTACAGTGTGGTTCGGATTGTAGCGCTCACCTGCGCACACTCTGATACGGTGGTCGTCCGTTCCCATACAGAAGCGGGATTTGTCGCTGAACACTATACGTCGCCAGTCATAGCATTCCACGTTCCTCACTGCTGATACCACTGCAATCGACGCTAACGATGGTCAGGTGCGAATGACAGAAACCATAAGGGCCGTCGAGAGTGCAAATTCGCTTCTGCCAGGCGTTTGAAAATGGTTCTAGCGGACACTGGAGTCCCTTGTACAGCCGCCACATGTCTCTGGATATTGGACAAGGACGGCGTTGCATCTGTGCGTACCGCTCTCACGATCCCACGGTCCTCTCTGCTGGTGGTGTATAAGTCTTCCAGAGTCAGTCTTCCGTGTCTGGTTGCCTTCCCGTGTAAATTTCTCCCAACACGATCGCACCGCACCGTACTGTCCGACCGGTCCGTTTCGCCGCGCCGGCCACCCTGACTCACTCACCTCGACGATACGGCCTCGTTCAAACTCAGTCAGCTGCCCATACGGCTGCTCCATGGCATGTCCATCGCTCAGGGATCTCACCTGACTCTTACCATGCACTTCGGCACGAATGTGGAGTATCCTGCACGGCGCCTTATAATCCCCAAGGACTGCGATTGCAGTTCCGCTCTAGGACGCGCGGGCTTACGGAACCGCACGAAACTTTAATAATTTGCATGTCTGCCCTCCCCGTAGCTATTCGCCGAGTTTCGCGTAAATCGCACAGTTTTTTACTGGTGCGCTGATTTTGATGACAATGAGTGTATTTAGGCTCATAAATAACTGGCGCAGAAGTGCCGCCCGAGCACCTAGGACAGTAAAGAGAAGGTAATTTTCGAGTTGCATGCTTCGTGTCTTGATGGAATGGTCGTTGCAACGTAGACCTATTGTTTGCCTTGACTGTGAGCGCTGCCGTTTTTTACTACTTCAGTTATTCAGAAACATACTTCCTGGGTACTGCAAGGATATCACGATTCTCTCTCCAACAGACATAATTTTCATGTTTTATAAAGGATTAGCTAAGTATAAAAGAGGAATAGTTAACTACTGCACTTCTGTGTCACAATGCAACGAGTCTGTATGCCTGTCATGAAATTTTCTTCAAAAATGTCTATGCATTTATTCCCAGGCTTCTCACTCGTCGTCAACAGATTATTTGCAGGTTATCCGCGATAATCGGAAAAATATGCAAAAACATTTTTACTCAGAAAAAATTTTACTTTTACAATGTATACTCTTAAGAATTTCTGTAAATACAATTTTCCGTATTTTATAGTAAGAATCATGTATACACGCATATGTGTTTGTGTGCCTCAGTTTAAATATTTATTTATTATACAATGTTCGACATTTCAGTTACCGCACCCAAGTGGATTTGGTGTATGGGCATGCAAACTGGTAAGGCCGCCCCGGTGGCGCAGTAGTCTAAGGCGTTGGCCTCTGATCATTCGTCCGTAAGGGGTCCGGGTTCGAATCCCGGTCAGGCATGGATGTTGTGTTTGTCTTACGGCACTGGCTCTCTCCCTTCCCTGGAACCAGTGACCCTAAATTAGGGACGGGCGACTGCTTATAGCCCATTGAGTTGCTCACGGTGGTCGTTAAACCTCCAATCAAAAAAAAAAAAAAAAAACTGGTAGGACTGCACAGGCAGATGGGATATGCAAATAATTCGAGTATGCAACGAATCGCGTGAGGCGTGCGAGTGATAAGTGAGCAAGTACGAGTGGCCAAAGTCTTTTCTTGACCCGTGCTCCAGGTTGTACGGATGAAAGCAACGGAGTGTTATGAGTCGTTACAGCATAGCCAAGAACCAGATGCCTCGAAGACCTCGACGTCAACCATAACAATAGCTGAACGCATTTCAGCAGAGAAGGAACCTATGCCTCCGTCTAGAATGCTGGAAAATTCGTCAAATAGCTTCCATGCTGCATCTATTTTCTGGAACAGTTGGATGTCGTTAGCAACAGTGGTATATTGGTTAAACAAGGTAGTGATCAGTCACTACCTTGTGTAACCAATATGTTGTATTGCACAACATAATGGTTACACAAGGTAGTGACTGATCCCACGTGTTCCTGTCTCGTAGATTGCCAAACTGATATACTACCTTTGAAATTAAATAATGTCAAACAAAGATCTTCGCTCTTTCCACGTTTTATAAGTGAGTCACGGAAAAATTCTCATTGGCCGCTACCGGGAGTCGAACCCAGGGTCTTCCAGTTACGGTGGCATATCCGGTGCGTAACTGGAAGACCCTGGGTTCGACTCCCGTTGGCGGCCAATGAGAATTTTTCCGCGACTCACTTATAAAACGTGGAAAGAGCGAAGATCTTTGCTTGATGTTCCTGGTCCACGTTAAATGCCTGTATTAATTATTCATTCGCCTTCTAATTATTTCTTCAGTTGCTGCTTACCATCTTTGGTGAATCCCCAGCATTGTGCGGGGCTCCAAGAAGCAACCTGCCAAATTGGCTTGGCAGTTAGCGTGTGTGAGTCTGGAGGAATTCGAGGCCGCTGTGGTGGAGCGGAAGCATATCCGGCGCGTAACTGGAAGACCCTGGGTTCGACTCCCGTTGGCGGCCAATGAGAATTTTTCCGCGACTCACTTATAAAACGTGGAAAGAGCGAAGATCTTTGTTTGATGTTCCTGGTCCACGTTAAATGTCTGTATTAATTAAATAATGTAGTGTATTATTCATTTCACATGCTTTGTCTTCGGTGATGGCGATCAACCAAGTTATTGATCGCTGTCGCGTGATCCTGTCATGTAGCCTATCAAAGTAATGTACTGCCCTAAAAATTAAATCATGTGTTATGCACTTCATGTTCAGTGTGTGGTAATTTTCGCGTCAGACAGTATTCTTTCTGGGTGGGGAAGCTTCAATTCTGAACAGTACAAAAATAACTTGTGCTCAGCTTATACTGCTTTGAATAAGATTTCATGATATTTGCACTTAACATCGTTTGTATCTGAACTAAACTGTTGCTCGTACTCGTACTTCGTGAGGTGCTACAGTATTTACGTCTGTACAATATTAAAATTTAGTTTCTATAATACATTTTTTACAGATTTCTAGATTCGAAACAAAAGACTACCCCCGTATTTTACTGATATTTTTTTAAACCGATAGATGCTATTCCTCGTCTCATGTATGTGCGGAGTAGAAACGTCGGGATGATTGGTCATAAAGAGAAAACGTTAAGACTATTCGATGTGGCACTCAGCGTGAAAAGTAAGTACAAGATAAGTCAAATTTTCAAAGGTTGCAAACACAGTCATGGCTTCAAAAAGTTAAAAAAAACAGGAAAAACAGTGGCTCTAAAATATCTCGAATTTGTTTGATGTAGGGGTTCTTTAAATTTTGGTAAAAATATCTTCAAAATTTTTCGTTTGTTGGACTAATTTTACGTATTTGCTTTACTGTTTTATCATGGTTGATAAATTTATCAGTACTTAAATTTTGCCATAAGAGCTTCTTAGTCAGAAAGAGCCAGCGTTTTGCAATAAGTATAATGGTATTAAGTACTGCGCATTAAGTGTAACAGTACTTATCGCTATTCGCAAATGTAGAAAAGTTGAGCATTCCAGATTTGTTACACTATTCTTACTAGATTCGTCGTTTAATTACGGTGTGGTGGTTGTTTAAGGCTGCGTTTGTAATTCGTACAGTATCAGAACTTCACACAAAAAGTACGCCTTGCCTCTAAGGTGACCTACTTTTTCTGAGGTAGGTTCTGTTGCACAATGGGAGCCTTGTACAGATGAGCAAGGGTCCGGGTTATGACACAAAGCCCGGAAATGGATCCTGGAGGGCCCTTATATCAAATGTTTGACTGAATCACGGGCTCTTATGGGCCCCGGGCTGAAGTTAGTTTTTCTTTTCACTATATACTGTATATCTGACATCGCGAAAACAAGGATATCCAGAATAATATATACATAGTAAAACCGACTGTAAATTGCATTGTGAATCATTCAGTGCTGTACTAGTTTTATATAATTTATTTATTTAGAGCAGCCAGAGTAAAGCCACGCCACTGGATCACTAAGCCGCTAAATTTAGTAATTTACTAATAAAGGTTATTATATTTAAAAATATGAGTACATATGAGAGTTTTACCAAATAATAAATAAAATAAATGCCCAAACCAGCACTGTTCCAGTAGAGCTAATAATATAAATTCCCGTGTATTAAAAAGCACTATGACCTACGTATATATGCACATTTACTCAGCACTAAATAGGACCTAATCCGTCAGCAAAACAGGAATACGTAATTCTGATGTCATGCAGAAATGACATAAATTTAAATGAAAATGTATACTGAAATTTAAGAGTTCAAAATCATCCTTACTTAAATTTGAATGAAAAAAATTAAATGCAGTTAATTAGTTTAAGGAATTAAATACACTTGGGAAACAAAATAAAGCACATTTTGTTACCTGAATGGGATGCACATAATAATATTTTTTTTTTTTTGGGAGGGAGGGGTCGACATTAACGAGAAACACTAAGACTCTTATCTGATGATGAAAATATAAATAAGAGTAAAACAATAGGCTTTTTTTTTCCTATTCACATACAAAAAATCCACACAAATGTTCAAGTCCGGTCGAGCGGAGCAGGGCCAGGGGCAGTCATAAATAAGGATATAACGGGCACGGACAAAAGGAGCCCGGCCGCCCCGGTGGCGCAGTGGTCTAAGGCGCTGGCCTCTGATCATTCGTCCGTAAGGGATCCGGGTTCGAATCCCGGTCAGGCATGGATGTTGTGTTTGTCTTACGGCACTGGCTCTCTCCCTTCCCTGGAACCAGTGACCCCAAATTAGGGACGGGCGACTGCTTATAGCCCATTGAGTTGCTCACGGTGGTCGTTAAACCTCCAATCAACAACAACAAACAAAACAAAGGAGCCCGTGCTCATCTCGAATGTTGGGAGCGCGTGCTTGAAGATTTTATTTTTTGCGCGCTGCCTCATTCAGGAACGGTGTTTCTTCGATGCTTAGACACAGACGAATCCTCACCTAGCACGGATTTGCTGTTTCTGTCCCTGTCTATTACATGATGAAATAATGTTGGTTACTTTGCAAACAAAAGTCCGAAAAACAGTTAAATAACGTGAGTGTTCTGTTATTCCCACAAAGCGGATCCATTTGTTTCCTAGTGAATGTCATGCCCCGCAAAGCGGCAGAGGTTATGTCTCTGCTACTAAACGTTGAATTGTCATTATTTCTATTTCCCAGGTAAGTTTTACTTTTATATATTAAACGTGATTTGTCACAAATATTTATTTTTCCAAGTCGACCATGGTTTCGCAACATGTTAATGCCATGGATGCCATGGCATTAACATGTTGCGTATGGACCTAGCTTCATCAGGACGAATGGCATGTAAATATTCAAATTGTATATGATATCATACATGGTGTTTATAGTCAAAGTTTTTGTTAGTTACTTCCACGCGCGTGATAGAAATGGGGAGGATGCCATGGCATTAACAAGTTGCGAAAACTTCTGATATATACGGAAAGCTTCCAAAATATCAAGTGTGGTGGTTGAATCTGGCTTGTCAGTTAGTTTTGCTCTTTCAAAGAGAAATGTATGGTCCTTTTTATAACAGTGTTTAGCCATCGATGGCTCCTTTAGGTCACAGTTCCGAATGTAGGTCTTCTGCTTCTTCAATCGAAAACACAAGGGTCTACGGGTCTGTCCTATATACGAAGCGTCACACTCACATGGAATTTGATAAATTCCCCACGAGTTTTTGTCTTCAACATTGTCCTTTGTTCCTAAAAAGTTCATTTTGTTTATGGGTTTAAAAATCACTTTAAAATTAAAAGTTTTGAGAATTTCTGAAATTTTGAAGGCAATGTCACGCGAAAATGGAATAATGGCAAAATTCTCTCGAAATGGGCGCATCACAGGTGTTAACGTGGAGATGTCTTCTGCTTCCGGAATTTTGTTAGAGCCTTGTCTATAATGGAAGGGTTGTACCCTGGCTGTACTGCAACACGTTTTAGGAAATAAAGTTATTTTTTCAAACTCTTTTTATCTGTACATATATGCGTCGCGCGATATACGCAACTGTAAAAGTCGCTGAGTTTTTGTTTCCAAGGGAGATTGCACTTGGTCTGTGGGGGTCAGAAAACAGCGAAAGGCTTCCAATAAATTGTGGTTGCGAGAGATTCATTTGAGCGAGTAACCAGGATGTCAAGGAATGGTAGGCATCCGATATTTTCTGTTTCTCAGCTGAATTGAATGTCAGAATCAATGCAATTTATAAGTTTGACTAATTCCGGAATTTCAGAATTGTTTCTTTTCCATAGAACGAAAGTATCGTCTAAATTTCGTGTCCATGAGTAAAATTTCACAAGTTCGAAAAGTTTTTCTTCAAATCGACGCATGTAGACCTTCCGTCTGTTCATAAAAAGTTCCATTGAAAGTAAAACTGTTCTGTTTTTTGCGAATGTCCACTAATCTTGTTAGTCTTTCTGCTTCAGGTTGGCTGTAATGATGCTCTATAAGACTTACTTTTAGGGATTTCAGAGCTCCTTTTACTGGAACATTGGTGAACATAGATACCACACCAAAGGACAGCATTAGTCGATCTACGCAGGGGTGTAGTTTGAGTCGATTTGTAAACACAATGTAATTTTTTACAGATGTTTCGTTTTTAGTGACCAAGGTAGATACTTTTGAAGATTAGGACTTGGATAACTTATATGCTGCTGTGCTGATATTACTTACTATAGGCTGGAAAGGAATGCCAGATTTATGTATTTTAGGGAGAGCATACAATCTCGCACAACGGGCGTATGGAGGTTTAATTTTGTTTTATATGTTTTGGCTCAGAGTTTTTTAGTTTTTGATCAATTTCTATATTTATTTTAATTGTTTTTATTAAAAGAAATGCAGAAAAACAATTTAAAAGAATTTAAAGAAATAAAAACAGGTGAAATGAATACAGAAATATAAAAAAAAAGCCTAAACATAAAAACAAACTTAACCTTTAACAAAAAAAAAATAAAAAAAAAGCCTAAACATAAAAAACAAACTTAACCTTTCAGCTGGCTGGAACGAATTAACTCGGGTTAGTAAAATGGGCTGAAATCAATTTGAACGAATAAATCCGCTGTCTAAGAAGTAGGCCGAACGCGGCCTTAATGAGTGAACCTGCGCATAAGAAAGCGTTTCTTTTCCCCGTAGTTTTGTTTTTCAAAGTGATACTTTAAGGGTGGTGATCGACACTAATCCTATCTGACTGATTTCTTGCTAAAAGAACTATTTATAAAAATGTCGACGAACCTAAGAAAGGAGGGAGAATATGTTTTAGTCGCTTGTTTCTACGCAATGGCGCGATGTTCGAGTCAGGGGGTCTTGCCCTTCCATATTACGCCTTGAGTTATGAAGCAGAGCATAAAATGATATCAGCAGAAAATAAAGGTCTATGAAATGGAGCAGAGAATAGAGAATTATAGGCTGGAGCAAAGAATATAGGACTATAACATCGAACAGAGAAACAAAGACTGAAAGTAGGAAAGGAATTACCTTGCTGTATCTTTCATAAACCCTATGTGAACATTTCTGTTTGAAGAGCAAAGATTTTGATTTAGTTACGTCGGCCGCTTAAAGGGTTAAACATTCCGTATAATGTTCCAGTAAAAATAGCTCTGGAATCCCTAAAAGCAAGTCTTATAGAGCATTATTACAGCCACCCTGAAGCAGAAGAAATAACACAATTAGAGGACATTTGCATAAAGCAGAACAGTTTTACTTTCCATTTAATGTTTTATGAACAGACGGAAGGTCTAGCCATGGGCAGTCCACTCTCAGCTATATTATGTGAAATCTGCATGCGTCGAAGAAAACCTTTTCAAACTCGTGAAATTTGACTTATGGATACGATATGTAGACTATTCTTTCGTTCTATGGAAAGGAAAAAAATCTGAAATTCCGGAATTAGCCAAACTTATAAAATCCATTGATCCTCACATTCAATTCAACTACGAAACTGAAAATAACGGATGCCTACCATTCCTTGACATCCTGGTTACTCGCTCAAATTGATCTTTTGCAACCCCAATTTATCGGAAGACTTTCGCTGTTTGCTAACCTCCACATGTCAAATCCAATCACCCTTGGCAACAAAAACCCAGCGCCTTTTACAGTTGCGTATATCGAGCGACACATATATGTTCAGGTAAAGAGATTTTGAAAAAATAACTGTATTTCCTTACAGGTGTCTCAGTACAGCGAGAGTACAGCCCTTCATTATAGACAAGGCTCTAACAAAATTCCGGAAACTGAAGCCTATCTCCACTTTAACGCCTGTGATGCGCCTATTGCAAGAAAATTTTGACATTATTCTATTTTCCCGTGACATTGCCTTCAAAATTTCAAAAACTCTCAAAACCTTTAATTCTAATGTGATTTTTAAACCCATAAACAAAATAAACTTTTTAGGATCAAAGGACTATGTTGAAGACAAAAACTCTTGGGGAATGTATCCCATTGCCTATGAATGTGGCGCTTCGTATATAGGACAGACCCGTAGAGCCATGCGTTTTCGATTCAAGGAGCACGAGACCTACATTCGGAACAGTTACCTAAAGAAATCATCGATGGCTAAACACTCTTACGAAAAGGACCATAAATTTCTTTTTGAAGAAGCAAAACTAATTGACAAGCCAGATTCAACCACCAAACTTGATATTTTGGAAGCTTTCCATTTATATTAGAAGTATTCGCTACTTTTTAATGATATGGCATCCTCTCCATATATATGTATGTTCTACTCAGTTATATCCCCTATTGGTTAACGCAACTATTTTGGGCTGCTCTAAATCCAAAAACATCTTAAAGTTCAAAGTAAATATGATGGTAGAACTCATGCAAATGAAACTGCCTTAGGTTCTTATACAGCTGTATATAAAATATTATTATAAATAACCTACATGACATTTCCTTGAGCTGATGATGGTTTGGGATCCTTCTGGAAAAATGAATGCAACCTGCTCTTTTTCAGTAAAGCTTTCATCATTATTCCGATGTGAAATGAGGGGTCATATTTGTTGGTACCTATATAGTAGAGATGATGCCTCATTTTAAAATATGGTTCATAGAAAACAAACACAACAGCCTTGGAATCAATCGGCATTTTAATCTGACATTGTAGGAGAGGAATGAACCATATTTCCACTGGATAACGGAAACTTCGTGCCAAAACATAATGAAAGTTACAGTTCAGAAGTACATTTAGTGCATCGAATAGTTGTTGTTGGTAGTAGTATTTTATGTCCGTGGTTTTAAAAATAATGTTTTGCAATTTCTAGAATCTTGTACGATGAATAATGCGGAAACATTTACAACACTGTTCCATTTTTCAAACGCCTTACTTTAAGACCGGCAACAAAGTCTTTGAAATTCACATTACTGCAAAACGTATCTATCATACATTCAATTTATGTCGAGATACGGCATTTAATTCAGGTAACTCACTAACATTCATCATCGGGAAATGCACAGCAATTAATTCCTATCACTACACCTTTTTACAACAGCGAAATGACACAAATCGAACAGATGCTGCAAATCTCTAAATATTTTATTTTAACATGCCAATATCTCTAAAAACAACCCAAATAAATACTTACTTACCCATATACCTCAGCTGAAATCAACAGTGAAGATTGATGTTTTGGGGTCGCGATTTGGCGCCCCATGTGACTGAACCGGCGTTTGTGCTCGTACACGGAATCCCGTAGGATCGGCGAAATTGGCATAGCTTTGTATTATACGATTAATCGTAGAAAGCCATGGTCCGAGAAGTGTAGCTTACGAGAAAGGTCACCTGATCTCGTGATGTCATCCAATGTTATTGCTCCGAGAAATGTGGCCACAGTCTAGTAAAAAGTAATTTTGACAGATTTATTCAGAAAATCGGCTTTTTTTTACGTGGCAACGATTCTTTTCCGGAAAGATTCGTTCTTTTCATACGAATCGTTCTCGAACGACACGTCTCTAAATTTGTGTTCAATTGAGGGAGCTATCAAGCTGCCTTTCTGAAACGCTTATCACTTCAAAACCTGAAACTGAAGCCTCGTCTTTTTTTAAAATATTTTTATTTTCATACTTCATACTGAAACATAAATCTAAAAGTACAGACAATTAGAAAACTTTCACAGTTTTCGACAGTACAATTGAAGTCAATAAAAGCAAAATGTGTATCGGTTCTGTAAAACAGGGGAAGAGGAGTGCATGGTTCTGTAAAAATGACGATTTCGATGACATCACAATTCAAACAAAACCCCGCAGTTCAATGTGCTTGAAATATTTCTAGAATATCTGATCCTACCTTCGTACAACTAAGATATTAGGTGGATTACAAAAAACAGGTACAAGTCCAAAAGAAGTACATATTCGATACTGAAGGATTGAATTCGACATGAAGTTGTATCAGCAGATATATGAGAATGTGTGTACGGTATTTGTGCGAAAAGATCTGCCTAAAATAAATTTTAAAGACATTTTTCATAATTGTATAGTGGTTATTTTCCAAGAAAATATGTAAAAATGTTTGCTTATTCCTCGTTAGTACTGCTAAGATAAAAAGTATTACAAAAATTTTCTTTAATGTGGTGCCGAAAACAGCTAGTTTTCGATTACTAGAATCTGTAATGTTCTTCCTGTAATATTATAATATGAATGTTCTTGAAATTATCATTTTCAGTACCTGCCGCAAAGCTATCGTGCAAAAGAAAATATTTTTTTACATAATAAATATCCCTTATTCTGAAACACACCTTACTAGTCTATCTTTTGGGAAATGGAGGTTATGAGTTCAACTTACCAGGGGAAGCTGCAAACGCCGTTCGCTAAGGGTAGCAAGCGAACTTTTAGAGTGGAACACAGGTGGTGAAATCTATCGAATAATTAAAAATTCGAAAAGAGTAGAGAGAATCCAGAGTCATACCCGAAGTTTGTACGCAGTCAGTGTAGCAAGAGCTGCCTCTACAAACGTGCAAACGAACATAACTACAAACTTGCAAACGAACATACTGTAATATTTGATAGAAAATGTTCACTGGTGCCCTCAGCCCTGCTGCCGGTCTCTCTTTCAGGTGATTGTTTCTGGATTGGAACTGCGGGTTCGTTCTTTCATGAATATCAGCACAGTAAGTCTACGATGTGGAGCGCTATTTGAACAAGGGTATACCTGATTTGTTCTCCTGGTAGTCCTAAAATAAAGTTTTTAGCATCCTGTATCACAGTTTTGAGATTCTAAAAAGAGTCGGTTAAGGGAAATTTGTGTCTCCGTCGAAACAACCACAAAGACACTCAACGATTACTTTGCGAAGAGCGATTTGTGAAATTCAGGAAAGTTGTTAATGAAGTTTGGCTAAAGATCAACTCATTTAGGCCACGAATAACTATTTGGTGCCTGCATGTATCCATAAATTGAAGCATCTAAATGTTGCAGTTCATAATGAATTAGTGCAGTAATACACTCAGCTTCGCTATTTTACGAACACATAGTTCATTCAGCTGCACCTGCACAATAGAAATAAAAAAAATAATAAACGCAAAGAAGTATTTTTTTATCAAATATTGTAAATCATTTCTCCTTGTGTTGATATTCTCTTCAAAATATCACACGATTCATCTGCCACTGGCATGTTTTACACTGCTGGACAGTTGCTAAGGACGGATCATTAACGGCTATATAGCGCATAAAAAAGTACGTGTGGTTGGATGCCAAGTGAAATAAAATAATGTCAGAATGCCAGGACATTACAAGAAAGACAATTTATTGTGCTCTGAAATCCAGAAGGCTTTGGAACGTGTTCAAGGGACAAACAGGCCATTTTGTGCAGAATGCGTAAACGTGAAAAAATGCAATTACCGTCCGCAGGCGTTCCGGCGTAAGATGTCAATACGGGATATGACCACCATGGAGGGTTTTTTTTTTTTTTGGGTTGGAGGTTTAACGACCACCGTGAGCAACTCAATGGGCTATAAACAGTCGCCCGTCCCTAATTTAGGGTCACTGGTTCCAGGGAAGGGAGAGAGCCAGTGCCGTAAGACAAACACAACATCCATGCCTGACCGGGATTCGAACCCGGACCCCTTACGGACGAATGATCAGAGGCCAGCGCCTTAGACCACTGCGCCACCGGAGCGGCCCACCATGGAGGGCGATCCAAGATTCCACACGTCGTGTCATGCTTTGCACATTATCAAGCAGCTGTTGTGTTAATTTATCTCATTCCTCTGTCAGTGCACAGATGAGGGTGTCCTTGTTTATTCGAGGGCATTGGCGACCAGCAAGACTCCTCCCCAAAGCATCCCACACATTTTCAATGGGATTCAGATCTGGAGAACATGCTGGCCATATGAGGCGTTGAATATCCTCGCTCTCAAGACACTCCTGGACAGTGACTGTTCGATTACATGTTGCGTTGTCGTCCATGAAAATGAATGTATCACCAACAGCACCACGGAACATGCGAACATGAGGTAGCAGAACATCATTAATGCACCGTTGGCCAGTCATAGTCCCAGATGGAAGCATATGGACGGACGTTCGGCCTTTGATATGATGCCAGCCCATACCATGACATTGCATGTCGGATATCGGTCCCTTTCCTGTATGTTTGCTGGACAATATGCAGTACCACTATCACGCCAGATCAGTTATCGTCGACAATCAGACGATAGACTGTATCTACTCTCATCTGAGAAGAGGACAGCAGACCAGTCGTTATCAGTCCAATTGCGATGTTGATGGCACCATTGCAAACGGGCGGTACGGTGACGTCTGGACAATGGGATGCACACAACAGGACGGCGGGCGTATAGTCCTCCTTCATGCAAACGTCTGGCGACAGTTTTTCGGGAGATCCGCTTGCCAGTAGCAGCCATAAACTGATTTGCTACCTCACTAGTTGTGCTGCGCCAGTGTCGTTTTGTTGATAGCACTATGTACCGAACTTCTGCAGGTGTCGTACTGCGAACACGACCTCCCCGTGACGTTTGCTACACTCTCCATTTGTTTGAAATGATTTCCAAAGCCTTAAAACAACACTGTGGCTGACGTCGAACTCCCTGGCAACATCTGGTATTTTTCGCCCTTCTTCAATCTTGCCAATAATACGGTCACGCGTAAAATCATCTAAGTGATATCGGGAAGACATACTGAAAATTGCAAGTTCGTCAATTGATTCTTTCCCTTTCAACTTTGCGTTTGAACAACAACGGTCAATATGCGTCAAATCCTTTATATCTCTTATCAGCGCTATGACGTCACGAACAAGTTCGGCAATCCAAATTTTTTTTTTTTTTTTTTTTTTTTTTTGATTGGAGGTTTAACGACCACCGTGAGCAACTCAATGGGCTATAAGCAGTCGCCCGTCCCTAATTTAGGGTCACTGGTTCCAGGGAAGGGAGAGAGCCAGTGCCGTAAGACAAACACAACATCCATGCCTGACCGGGATTCGAACCCGGACCCCTTTCGGACGAATGATCAGAGGCCAGCGCCTTAGACCACTGCGCCACCGGGGCGGCAATCCAAAATTTGCATACGCACAACACGTCTTACTGTATCCCGCACTTATGCTAATTTCCACATTTTCCTGCCTTCCATTTTATGGTTGCTATCGTTGCTATTGTCATCCGTCCTTAGCAACTGTCCGGCAGTGTATATTGATTGGAGGTATAACGATCACCGTGAGCAAGTCAACGGGCTGAAAGCAGTCGCCCGTCCCTAATTTAGGGTCACTGGCTTCAGGGAAGGAAGAGGGTATGTGCCGTAAGACAAACACAATACCCGTGCCTCACCGGGATTTGAACCCGGACCTCATTCGTACGAATGATCAGAAGCCATCGCTTAGACCACTGCCCCACTGTGACGGCTCCTATATTTAGGAAAATCAATTTAGGAACCGAGAGGAAATTTTAAATTGTTGAACATGTAAACATTCTTTGTGATTGTATTTCGTGCTGTGTTATATTTTCGAAACTTATGCTTCTATGCTTTGCAACCTTTAACTTACAGCGCTATTATACCACCACATATTTAAACAGCGTGATTATATCACCACATATTTAAACAACGTGATTTTTTTTAAGTGGAGGTTTAACGACCACCGTGAGAAACTCAGTGGGCTGTAAGCAGTCGCCCGTCCCTAATTTAGGGTCACTGGTTCCAGGGAAGGGAGACAGCCAGTGCCGTAAGACAAACACAACATCCATGCCTCACCGGGATTCAAACCCGGACCCCTTTCGGACGAATGATCAGAGGCCATTGCCTTAGACCACTGCGCCACCGGGGCGGCACAACGTGATTACATCACCACATATTTAATTGCAGAAAAAATTCCGTACGCATAAAACAAGCCAGAGGAAATTATTAGTAACAGGAGAGATAGAAAAATGATACTTATCAGTAGGTTAGCTCTCATGGCAACAAGATATTTTTTTATCCACTTTACTGTTTTAAGTAAGGAATTGTGTTTTGTAAAAGTTTGACTCCAAGTTGTTTTCGTCAAACCAGCGACAAATGGCGTCAGGATTGCAGTTCAACTAAAAGATATCGCTGTAGCGCCGTCCGTGATATTCATCAGCATGATGCGATAAACAAAACATTCCGTGTGAATTTATTTAGGTATAATGAAAAGCAGATCAATAGCATGCAAGAGAAAGAGTAGGTTCGACAAACAAAGAGTAGGTTGTCCTTGAGTTAAATAAAAATGCATCAAAACATTCACTTGATGCACGTCAACATCTACTCCTTTACTAAGGCCACAACGGAGTTTAGTGACACAATAATTCTTGTAACGAAAAGCTTTTGTAATTATATGTTTCAAACTTGAGATGAAACATTGTTGTACGGCTGCTGATATTTATCAGATAAATTCAGTAGTTTAGAGGTGGGACTGGCTTTTCCAATCCTTTCATCCAGGAAATAAAGCGGTTGTCAAGATAAACAACAGTACTTCTTAACTCTGTGAGTTTTAAAAACGTTCTGATATCAATAACGAAGTAAAAGCTAAATTAACGTAAATGCACAAAATATTTCAGATTAGACGGTGAAACCAGTAGGCAAGTGTCTTCAGACATTAAAGTTATCTCTTTAATGACCAGGGCACTGAAACCACAACGCCCGAAACTTGTGTTTATTGCTCAAAATAGCACAACGCCCGAAACTTTGTGTTGCTCTTTTCAAAATTTCTCCTGTGCCCTTAACAAGTTAACAAAAGAAGGATTAGTGATCGTTCACCACACGAAGCTTCGGATTTTCAGTCTTTTGATGGCATGCGATGTCATGATAGTAAATAATATCGCCCCGGAAGATACCAAAGCCTGTTTTACATATTATTTAGCGACAAGAATGGTGACTGAGGGTGACATCTACTAATCCCGTCGAGGCCGTGAAAATTCACAGAACAGGTGGTGGGGACAAGATTCTCTAGACGGGCGTTTTCGGGCGGTCTTGGTAGTTTAGATGTAAGGGCGTTTCGGATGTTATGTTCGTGAAAGGGTTATAGAACTTTTTACATAAGAGGATTTACCAGGACTGATGGGTTGTTGAAAATATCGTGAATCGTTGTGTATGATGAGGTAATTGTTCCTACTGTGATATGCGGTAGTGAAACCTGAATAATTCAAAAGTAACACATGAGAATATGATGGTGAGGTGCGAGAGGTTTGAGCATGATAGGCTGCTTTGGACATTACGTTTTCTGTCCTAATCGAAGATTTTTTTTTTCGTTGTTTCGGGGTTCAACGATCACCATGAGCAACCCAAGGGCTATAAGCAGTCGCCTGAGTATAATTTGGGGCCATTGGTTCCGGGCAGTGGAGAGAGCCCATGCTGGTAGGCAAGCATGCAAGTAAACCTTTCCAGGAAGTTGAATCTTGACCCGCTCAAACCAACAGTCAGAATCCACCACATATATTGTTTTTCTGATTGGAGGTTTAAAATTATTAAGATGATTTGTTGGACCTGGTGGTACAGAGACATCATAAACAATCAGACATAGACAGGACACAGATTTTTCCCAGCAACAAGTACATATACATTTTACAGTATGCCAATTGATCAAATTACACCGAGAGACCAGTGTTGATCAATAAACACGTTGTGAACAAGTACACATCAAACATGGTGTTACAGTATGCCAAATGACCAATGTACATAGAGAGCCAGTGCCGAAAGAGAAACACAAGCATCCATGCCTCACTGGGATTATAAGCCGGACCCATTATCAGAAGACATCGCTTAGACCGCTGCGCCACCGGGGCGGAGAAACCACTACTTAGGCTACAGGGGTGGTCTGATGGAAGATCTGTTACAGATGTGTACTGTGAAAGAAAATATTGTTAGCAGGGTGGGGTCAAATATTTTGATGGGATTAGCCATTTGAAAGAATGGATCAAGAGGTGCTAATTCAGAGGATTTATACAGTCACTGGCAGGTAAAGAAGGTTTAGGAAGGCCCAGGAAATAATGGGTAGCCCCAGATTCAAAGATGCCTAAATGAGAAAAAGACAAAGTTATGAAGTTCAAAAGGTCTTGTTTTAGACGTATGATGAATCCCAATGAAGCTCGAGCTGTATGTCCAGTTTCACTTTGTGGGAGGATCACACACGTAAAGTTGGAGCATTTCATGGACTTTCAAACGCTATTTCTATAAAAAAGATTGGCAGCCCCAAAGTTCCTATCTTGCAAGGCGCCGGCTTCCAATCTTTCAGCTGAGATGGGTCTGGCTTCCAACTCCAGTGAGGCTGGAATATTTTGTTTGGTTACGGCACAGGCTCACTCCCTTCCCTGGAACCAGTGGCACGAAATTAAAAACGGAGGAGCTGCTCGCGATGAGGTTAAATCCCCAGACAAACAAAAACTCGTTCTGAATGTTTAAATCAAAATGTCCGAACTACAACTGAAAAAGCGTTGCTGTTTTCGTTGAATTCAGTTGAAAATATTTGAAGAAACGAGCTTGCTGCTTTTTAAATCTCACTTGTGGGGAAAATATTTCGCAAAATAAAATTTGAGCCCTGATATTCGAATGAATTTTCTGTTTCTGACCTCTTAGTTTTTAGTTTTTCTTTCTGTTAATATTTGAACGGAATATTTTATCACCAAATTCGCAGCAAATTGCAATTATCGTAAAAAGTTTTACATGAAAATCGGTGCACTTATTGTGGTAATTTTACAAAAATAAAAACATTTGTTATTTACGATTTTGGCCATTTAGAAAAGGAAAATCTTTTTTGTAGGTAGGGCGACCGCCCCAGTCGGCGCTCCTCTGAATCTGACACTAGCCTTGCTTTGACGAATTAACTGGTGAATCTCATAGAATAGCTAAGTAATGTACAAATACACACATCCGTCCCTGAATTAATAACCATTATGCAGATGTACGAAGACATTACTTACGCAACGTATATATGTAAAATACGTGGTTACGTGCATCATCACGTGGACTAGGCAACCCTTTAGGACTGCTGTTGGTCAATAGTGTTGATCACAATGGGAAAAACAAAGGACCTTTTTCAGTTCGATAAACGGTTTACTGTGAGAATCCGTCTGGCTGGAGCGACGATTCTGAAAAACAGCAAAGCTGACTGGTTTCTCAAAAGGTGAGATAACCTAGCTTATTAATTAGTGGAAATATAATCCACATTGCTTGTCTAAGAGGCGTAACTGCAGCACGATGTTCATCTGTCACTAACGAGATCGCCGTCGTCTGAGGAAGCTTGTACGAAGAAACAGGACTTCCTGTGTGCAGCAACTGACCGAAGCATTCAATGAAGGCTGTTTCTGATCCATATCTCAGCGAACAATGCACGGAGAATTGAAGAGGATTGGTATTGGCAGTCGCATACCTATACGGAAGCCACTGATTTCTGCGAATCGGAACGTTAGTTTGCAGTGGTGTCAGGAACACCGTGACTGGACACTGGAAGACTGGAAAAAAGTCATGTGATCTGACGAGTCGCGATTCACCCTGTTCTGTTCACTGACGGTAGGCAGATAGTTTGGCGAAAGGCCTATGAATCAATGGATCCAGCTTGCCTTGTAAGCACAACTCAGTGTTCTGGAAGTGGTGCCATGGTGTGGGACACGTTCTGTTGGTACGGAACGGGTCGCCTGATAATTCTGAAAGGTCGCGTGTTTTCCAAGGAATACCTGGTCATTGTTGACGATCTAGTCTATCGTGCAATCTTGACGTTTTGTCCAGCAAGTGACGGCTATTTTATGGATGACAATGCTACTGTCCTGCGCACACGATGCGTTCAGTAGTGGTTCAGCGATCACGTCAACAAATTCATCGTCTTCCTTGGCCATTACAAAGCCCTGATCTGAGCCCTATTGAGAATGTATGGGTCCTATTAGGAAAACATCCTGGAGCAAATTCCGCTTTGGTCAAATCTAAGCCAGTTAAAGCTGAGTCTGGTAACCGCCTGGTAAGCTGTAAGCGTAGATACACGCCAAGACCTTGTGGAATTTGTGCCGCAACGTATATGTGCTGAAATGCGGGCTAAAGGCGATCCAATCCTGTATTGAATAAAAGTTTATAATTCAGTCACAGGTATATGTATTGAAAATGAAGTAATCTGCATATTTTCAATCTACGTCATAATCTATTAAGCCTAAAAGTGCTGCAAAGTTCCAGATCTTTTTACTGCATTAAGGTTGCAGTAATAATCTACCTAATTCGAGAAAATTACGAATTCTTTCCATGTTAACTGCCGTTTTCAAATGAAATAACAACACACCATAATGATCTGATTGAGAAGCTTGATAGGTACTCACAGCAACATGTGCGTGCTATTTTGACATTTGAAAGGGTCTCACGGTAACATGACACTTTACACCCATTATTTCAAAAACTGTGTGATTTGGCACTCCTTCCATAGTGTTAGAAACCTTCAAAGCTGAAATAGATAGTTATTTAAAAATTTACTTTACAGTGTATTTTTATAATTATACCAGAAGGATTTTGGCAGTGCGAAGAACTATATCAAACATGTCACAAATCCTTTAGTACCAGTAATGAAAAGTTAAGAGATGTAATTTGAAGTAGATTTGTGTGATGTATTTATCGAGAGATTGGCGGTATAAGTGAGGAAAGGAACTTATTTTATTCAAACTTCGTACCGGAGAAACAAAGATATAAACAAAATCTTTAGACTCACACACGTGTGTTGTTCACACCACGACTTTAATGATCTGCAAAACATATACGTCTGTGAATTCACCTCTCCCATCATGAATTACATGAAATCTTGAAATCCTTTGTCCAACAGTCATCATTAATCTACACATTATGACTACATCCAGCCTAGAGAAATGAGCGCACCTGGAGAACGAATGGTGGCCCAGGGGAAGTTCACAGAGCAGTATATATACAACCCGAGAACCGGCTTTCGTTTAGTAGGGTGTTCGGAGTCAGAATGAAAAAAGCTGTCGATTTATCGGAGTTTGAAAAAGGAAAAATTGTGATGACACCGCGCCACGGAACTGCCATCTCGGAAACGGCGCTACTTGTGGGTTGTTCACTTGCTTCTCTTCTGACTACGTACCAAATGTGGTGCCCAGATGGCCAAACAACGAACCGTCGTCCGCAGCTCATTAATGCCAGATGGGAGCGGAGACTGTCGCGCATTGTTCACAGCGACCGCAGGGCCACACTGCGAGAAATCACCCGCAGCTACAACAGTAGTGATCATGGTAATGTGTCACAGCACACAGTTCATCACAGCCTTCTGCCCATGGGCCTGCGTAGCGGAAGACCCAGCCGGGTCCCCATGTTCCACCGTACGTCATCGCCAACAACGCATGAAATGGGACCAAGATCATCGAGATTGGACCGCGGATGATTAGAAGGAAGTGGCCTGGTCTGACGAATCACAATTCCCGGTGCATCACGTAGGACGCCACCATAAAGGGGTTTCATAATGTTGATAAGCCTTAATTACATTTAAAGCCTGGGTGGAGCTTGCTATTGAGTACTGAGAACATGTAGTGGGAGGTTTCCAAAAATGTTGCTAAGCTTTTTCCAGCGAGTACTACTCGCCGGCTTAGCAAAATATTTAGCACCTCTCGCTACATGTTCTCAGTAATCAATCTCAAGCTCCACCCAGGCTCTGAATATAATTAAGGCATATCAACATCATGAAACACCCATTATAATGGCGTCTTTAGATGCTCTGTCGCTCTTGCCCAGCATTCCTGTTGAATCAGTTCATGAGATTATTGAATCCAAGTTAAGATGCTCAAACCCTTTTTACCCGAAGAGACACAGGGTATTACGTCAGCTTTGAAACGTATCCAAAAATGCACATACTTTACTTTTACGGCACAATTTATCGTCAAAACAGTGGGGCATCCATGAGTTCCCCACTGTCCCCAATCTTAGCAGAAATTGTTACTTTATGTGAGGTACGTTGATGATATTCTGGTATCCTGGACGTACAGTATGAACGTCCTGCACTCATTTACAATTTCTATGGCATCGCAGTTTCCCACTATAAGCTTTACCTTAGAATGTGAAAAGGATTACTGCTTATCTTTCTTGGATTTTATCTTAAATAAAAAAAGAACAATACCTCAAACCTTCCAATATTTAGTTTACCGTAAGCCCACGTCCACTAACGATATCATTCCGGCACAGTCCTGCCACCCAATGACGTATGAACTGTCTGCCATACGTTTCCTCGAACAAAGAGCCATTGCTCACTTGTCAAACAATAAAAGTCGACGATTAGAACTCAAGACAATTTGTGAAATACACTGACGGAAAAAAATCCCAACACCAAGAAGGGGTTGTGTTAGATAAACGACAGTTGGTAGGCCGTGAGAGTACATCTGTAAGATGACGTCTATGCAAATTTCGCGCTCGGCGCATGCGTGTGGCGCTAGTGGCGCCCCTCGGAACATGCAAAGCAGGTTTGCTGTAAATACACGCTGTAACGTTCGTGAGCGCTAGTTATCGTTGAGATTCGACGTAGTGTGTTGATGTTAGTCAAGAATGCCTTTAAGAAGACGAAGAAGCCATTATCAACAGCTCACGGAGTTTAAACGAGGTCGTGTAATAGGGCTACGAGAAGGTGGATTTTCTTTCCGCAATATTGCAGAACGACTTGGCAGGAATGTAGCCACTGCGCATGATTGTTGGCAGCGGTGGTCAAGGGAAGGTACAGCCTCAAGAAGACCGGGTTCTGACCGGCCACGTGGCACTACTGAGAGGGAAGACCGCCGTGTACGGCGTATGGCCGTGGCGCATCGTACTGTGTCTGCGGAAGAAATTCAAGATGCAGTTGCCACCACAGTGACACAACGAACTGTTACAAATCGGTTACTTGAAGGACAGCTCCGAGCCAGACGCCATGTAGCGTGCATTCCACTTACTCCAAACCACTGCCGTTTGCGACGTCAGTGGTGCCAAGCTAGAGCTCATTGGAGGACGGAGTTGAGATCTGTTGTGTTTTCTGATGAAAGCCGGTTCTGCCGGGGCGCCAGTGATGGCCGTGTGTTGGTTAGAAGGAGGCTGGGTGAGCGCCTGTGACCAACCAGTCTGCGGCCGAGACACACTGGACCTACACCTGGAGTTATGGTCTGGGGAGCAATTTTCCTATGACAGCAGGAGCACTCTTGTGGTTATCCTACGCATCCTGACGGCACAGTCGTACGTCGGTCTGGTGATTCAACCTATTGTGCTGCCATTCATGAACAGCATTCCAGGGGGTGTTTTCCAACAGGATAACGCTCGCCCGCATACCGCTGTTGTAACCCAACATGCTCTACAGAGTGCCGACATGTTGCCGTGGCCTGCTAGATCACCAGATCTTTCACCAATCGAGCACGTATGGGAAATCATTGGACGACAACTCCAGCGTCACCCCCTACCAGCATTAACCGTCCCTGTATTGACCGACCAAAGTGCAACAGGCATGGAACTCCATCCCACAAACTGACATCCAGCACCTGTACGACACAATGCATGAACGTTTGCGTGCTTGCATTCAACATTCTGGCGGTTACACCGGTTATTAATGAACCGGCATTTCACATTTAAAATGGCTCTTCTCGCGCTTACATTAAGCTGTGATCTTGAAACCTTAATCGATTAAATATGTTACCTATACAAATGTATTGCCGCCATTTCATTCCTCTACAACTATTTTTTCGTGGTGTTGGGATTTTTTTCCGTCAGTGTAGCAAGAAAGCACGGCTATTGTGACTCAGTGGTACACAGTACCTTCCGAAAAATTTGGAATGCACGCGGTATCACTCTGACCAGAAAACCCCCACGAATTAAGTATGTCGGATCCATTGAATATGTTCAACAGATAGTTAATATATTGAAAAATGTGTGCAAACCACATAGACTCGGTTTCGGCATTAAAACACGAAACATTATTTTGAGTATTAAAACGAACCGAGATCTAGAGGATTCGGAATTTATCGCATCCCACTCAAAGCGACTAACCCAGGTGGAGTGGATCAAAAATGTATTGGTTCTATTTCCCGCACATTGAACACTAGAATCAGAGAACATATGTATAATGTCCGTGTTAGTGCCATAACAACGGCACTCTCGGGTTGGTGAACTCGGGATCACAGTACCCATTTTGGAAGGATGCGACAGTCCACGTCACCCCAGGTAAGAAGGGTCACTTAACTTTCACTGAAAGTTTATATATCATATCGGAAGTTCAATCTTGTTGTAATGATTATGTTCCGCATATTATACCAAGTCCCCGGACTTTTATGTTCACTGGTAACACTGTTCATAATGTATCAAATGAATCAGTTAATCTGTAATCATTAATCACTATCGTGATCAAGTGCATGTGTTTGGCCTTTTTACACCAAATGGTATTTTTTAATTGCGTCACATACGATGTCATATATGTGTTTGTGTCTAGCCCACTTTCCCTCTTTTTAACTTGTCTGATGATGAACCACTGTGCGGAAGTCCGAAAGGTCTCGTACGTTTAACTTTTTAACTTAATCATTTGGTCTTAATAAACCTTGGCTGGTAGTCCAAAGGTGGACTTCAGTGTACATCGTGTATTAGACGGCATTCTTTATTATTGTAGCACATTCCCTGACAGCTGTCAGGTATCTGACCATCGTTGCGGACCAAGTTCACCCATCCATGGCAACCCACACTGCCTGAATCCTCGAGAAATGGTTCGAGGAACATGCTGGTGACTTTCTGTTAACGCCCTGACCTCCAAAATCACCGGACAGAAACCCAGTCGAACATTGGTGTTTTGACTTGGAAAAGCGGGTTCGCGCTAAATAACCACCACTCCGAAACGTACGGGAATTGTAGGACCCGCTACTGACATTATAGTGCCAGATACTCCAGGATACCTATCGCCAGTTCATCGAATCGATACCTCGAAGAGTGGCCGCTGTTTTGCGGGCTAAAGGGAGTCAGATAGCTTATTAGGTAGGTGGTCATAATGTAAAGGCTTATAGGTGTGTAAGTGACAATACGCTTTCATTTGTCACCTCTGTCTACAAAACATATCATCAAATATATACAGAAGTCACTCAGGTTCACAATATTTTCTATTAAATCTAGACAGTTTTACAAATTCACACTCTCTGATGAAAAGATATCCAGTTGAAAAGTATCCAGACATTTACTAGAACATCTAGAACCTACTTGTAATAGAAAAAGTAATTAATATCGTGTTAGTTTACCCTTGGCTGCTACGTATCATAGCATTCCCTCTGCTGGGAAGGCCTTCCGTTAGATTTTGGTACATTGCTGCTCTAATTGCCTTTCATTCTGTCACAAGAGTCAAGTCGATCATATCGCGCTCTTTAGAGTGGTTTGCAGTCGGCGTTCCAATTCATTCCAAAGTGTTCCATGGATTTGAAACCAGGGCTTCGTGCGAGCCAGGTTATTGAGTCCACAATCATCTCATCAAACCACTCCTGTACAAACTTTGCTTCATGGACGAAAGCATTTGCTAACAGACGTTTGACGATGATCTTGCTGATGCTTGTCTTAGACCTTTGTGTTGCTTCTCGATCATGGAACCCATCCCCTTACTTGTGCATCATCATTTTCGTGCAATCAGCCCCCTCGTTGAATCTTCATGGTGTTGGCGTTGCTTCCAGTGGCAGTTTGAACCTCGGTGATGAGTCTTGCAACCAAGGATGGATAATTTTTTCACACCATCCGCGTCAGCACTCGACGGTCTCCCTCTGCCATTTTACTTAGCCTACCAGGTCGTTATTGCGCCGTTGTTTGCTCTTAGGCGTTCAACTGCACAATAACATCACTTTCAGTTGATCAGGGCAGCTCCGGAAGGGCAGAAATTTCTCGAACTGACTTGTTGTTAAGATCACATCCTATGACCATACCACCCTGAATTTCACTGTGCTCTGCCGTACTGTACATCCCATTCTGCATTCCAAAATATCCCTTCACTAGAAATGATGTGTCAAGTCTATGATACTTGCCCGTCCATCTGCGTCTTTCTGCACCTGTATGGGCAATGGCTGGGACGTACAGGGTATCCATAAAGTCTTTCCCCCCATTGCAAAAATTAATATAAAAAATGTATTACAGGTACAAGAAGGGATTGCACGAAAATAATGGTGCACAAGTAAAGTTGTTTTTTTCCAAAGTCAGTACACCTCCACACGGGCTCCATTTGTGGCCTGGAGGACATCTAAGCGATATTCGATCTTATGCCATGTTTTGCTTAACATCTCAACAGAGACAGGACCAATGACGTCCGTTATTATGCTCTTCAACGTCTCGACATCCAGAACACTGCTAGAGTAAAATTGGCTTTTCACATAACCCCACAGGAAAAAGTCTAGAGGGATATTTCGGGCGACCGATGTGGTCATGTTATGAGACCGTCGGGCCCAATCCATCTGTCCGAAAATGTGACATTCAGGAACTCACGAACTATTACTTACCAATGTGGCGAGGCACCGTCTTGTTGGTAAATAACCGAAGGTTGCACTGCATGCAACTGAGGTGCTACAAAACGTTCCAGCATGTCCATGTACACGTTACATGTTAGCGTCGGCTCTGTAAAAAAAAAGAGGTGC
Organism: Macrothele yani; assembly: GCA_039090855.1. Classification (NCBI taxonomy): domain Eukaryota; kingdom Metazoa; phylum Arthropoda; class Arachnida; order Araneae; family Macrothelidae; genus Macrothele; species Macrothele yani. The sequence goes on along the minus strand of CM076998.1, from coordinate 84,279,914 downwards.
GATAATTCTATCATGCATCAGGCCGCACCATACGTTTACTTTCGGGCTAGCCCTCTGTTGCTCGATGACATAATGGGGATTTTCTGATCCCCAGATTTGCCCATTGTGCCTATTTACTGTACCAGAGAGTGGAATGTTGCTTAATCTAAGAAAAGGACACGATGCAGATGATCACTATCATGAGCTATGCGCTGCAACATCTACGGCGCAAATGCAGCACGGCGAGGCCGGTCATCAGGCTGAAGAGCTTGAAAGATCTGTACGTTATAAGCATACAGATGAAGATGTTTGTGTAAAATTTTGTGAACCGTGGCAAAAGGAATCCCAGTTTCCAGTGAAGCACGACGAATGGATTTTCTGGGGCTTCCCATAAATGTCTCCTGAACAGCTGCAGCTGTCTCTTATGTAACCGGTGGTCGGTTCGCTCGGGGAAAATCGGCAACACTACCTGTCGCTTTAAACTTTTTCATGCCAAGCTTTTATGCTTTTTTGGTCCGGTGGTGGTCGTCTGTACTCTTTTCTGAAATGATGCTGGTCAATAATCATCACTGATTTGGTCTCATGGAACCACAACACACACCTGCTTTTTCTTGCATGGAAGCCATTATCGATGAAATGCTCCTCTTATTCAGGAGTAGCGCTCACCAATTTATTTTAACTTACACAGATTTTTTATATTAATTTTTGTAGTGTGGGAACGACTTTATGGAAAAGGCGAATCCACTACTTAAAAAAGGTGTCCACATACTTTTCATCATATTGTTTGTTTCCCTTAGGGCTGTTTCGGATCTATCGTTTCTGTATTTGTATTGTTTTTATAATTCTTAACAGTTTCTTTTCAGTGGCCAGTTCTGTTATTTCCTATCAATAAATGTTATTTTGCTGAATCCGATTAATATTCATTTAATGTTATCCAATGTAGCAATATATAAAGCAGCCCTATCTTCTGCACATGATTCAACAATCATTAGTTTAGCACCGAATGATTTGAAAATGTTGTAAATGCCCTCCAGAATATTCTTTCATTAGAAATAATGTTTCAAGTTATAGTTTTTAACCAACGTAAAATATGTGTGTGGACACCAAAGCAAATAAAAGATGCGATTCATATAAGCTGCCGAAGATTGTTTAATAAATTCAAAATCACGAAGGGAAGAGAAAATGCTTTTCTAACCTGAGCACTGCCATCCAGTGGATATTATTAAAATCTTCAGAGAATTTTTTCTTTTACCTCAGTAGTGCTAACGGAACGCGCTTCGCTTATTTCAATTTCGAGCTGCAAAAGTTTCAAGATGTGTGCGCTTGTTGCAAGCCAGATGAAGCTAGTTTTTACTTCATAAGTGCGTAGATAATGGGTTTCCTAGGGAATGAAAGTCCTTTTTTCTTAAAACTGAAATTTCCTCCAGACGCCTTGCCGTGTTTTTTCCGAAGCGCTGTTCATAAACGATTGCTTGCTAATGCGCAGAAATTTAAACTCTTTTGTAAGTTCTACATTCCTTTGAATTTCATACCGGCAGAAATTTAATACTGCAAATATTTTAAAAATATGTTTGAAACCATGACAAGATTTAGGGGTGGTCGAGCAGAGCGACACCTTAAGCTATTCTATTTGATTACCAATTTGAAAGTAACTCATTCTGCTCGATTTCCAGTTTGAGAGTAATTTTATTTCTCGTCTGATTTCCAAGTTAATTTTTATTCATAGGTTTAACTTCGTCGCTTCTCTTTCTTTCATATCGATTTTGCGTGATTTAAAATGGCGCTTTATAGCAAGCAGCAAGTCGATCTTCTCCTACTTCCATGATAGCAAGACTTTTACTGGATAATTATCAAATATATCTTTCAGGCATTTTTAATACAGTAGTAGCTGAGTGCATGGACCGGAACAGACACAGGAAAATTAGTTGGAAGAAATACTGAAAAATTAGATCTGAACTTAGCATCTTTACCAATATATTTACAAAGGACATTAATCGAGTAGAAGTGTCTGAACAACCTTGCATTATTTTAGGGCAATGGCATTAAGCTTTTTGCAGCATTGTATGAGCGCAATAGTCATCGTGTGAAAGTATACTATATGATAAAAAGTATCCGAACACCTCTTTTGAGTAGTGGATTTACCCATACACGTCACAGCCATTGACGATACATGTATAAAAGAAGGCACACGTGGCCTAAAAAACACTATATACAAGCATGAACAGTAAAGTGAGCCGTACGGCAGAGCTCAATGACTTCCAACGAGGTACGGTCATATGATACCACTTTAGCAATAAGCCAGTTCGGGATATCTTTGTCCTGCTGTAACTGCCTCGATCAACTGTAAGAGATTTCATTGTGAAGTTAAAACGCCTGGAAAGAACATCAGCGCAGTCGCGACCTGTCAGGCCACGGGAAATAGCAGAGCAGGACAGTCGAGTGCTGAAGCAAGTGACTCGGCAAAATCTCATGTCTTCGATTGCAAAACTCTCCATCGAGTTTCCAAATGCCTCTGGAAGCATCGCTAACGCCAAACCCGTTCGTCAAGACCTAAAGAAAGGGAGTTTGCATAGCCAGGCAGCTGCACAAAAACGAAACATGAGCTCGATCAACGTCAACTGTTGATTTCATTGGTGTACAGTTCGGCTCCAATGGACTCTGAAGCAGTGGAAATGCCTTTTTTAAAGTGAAGAATCACGCGTCAGCATTTAGCAGTAGAATGCAAGAGTCACAATGCGGAAGAAGCCAGGTGAACGCTACCTACCAGACTGTGTTGTGCCAATTGTGTTGATTTGTCAAGGAGACATCTCGTTGTGTGTCTATTTTTTATAGTGCAAGTCCCGCTAGTTCTAATGCCCGGAATTCTTAACGCTTTGGCCTATAATGAGATTATGGACAAGTCTGTGGTCCTAACAACATGACAATATTTCGGTGAAGGCCCTTTTCTTTACCAATAAAACAGTGCTCCTATGCACAAAGCAAGGGCCACGCAGGAATGGTCGGAGAGATGCGTGCGGAAGAACTTGACTGTCCTGCTCAGAGACCCGATCGTAACCCCATGGAATACCATTGAAACGAACTGGAACGCCGACTGCGAGCCAGGCCGAAGCACCTGACATTGGTGACCGACCTGAATAATGTTTTACATTGTAAAGAAAATAATGTCTGCAGTTGCAAGGTAACACTAAAGTACTAATTACCGTATATACGAGCAAAAATCAGTCCAAAATGTAGTCGCCATCGTTTGCCGCGACCACATCCCATCGTTTGGGAAGCTGTTGGACATCGTCTCTGTAGAATTGTAGCGTCTTGAACGCAAAGAACTAAGTACGCGTTCGACATCGTTACTGGTTGGTGAACTGCTATCCATCCAAGGAATGATGCAACGACCGCAAAACGTGGTAGTCGCTTGAAAGAATGTCAGCGAAATAGGATGGGGGCGGCAGAAGCTCCCAGATCAGGTCCCTGATTTTGTGAAAATTCACCCATGCTGAGAGAGAGAGAGAGAGAGAGAGCTCCATTCTACTGTAGGAGGACGCCGTCGCGCTTTAGCAGTACTGGTCGTTTCGACTTGAGCCAGGTGTACATATCGTCGAGCTGACGGCATTGCACATCAGCGATGACAGTGTTGTTGCCCGGGAGCAGCTCAAAAACACGACATCCCGCATATCTAACCAAACAGACAGAAGGACCTTACTTGTGTGTAAGCAGGCTTTGGAGGTCGGCATGGGCTTCTATTTTTAGTCCAGGATAAACAGAGTCTATACCATGGTTTTGGGTCTTACTGTTTCCGGGAGCTCACATTGTCATACAAGACATATTTCTCGTCACCTGTCACAATGCGGTCTAAGAATAACGGTAGCAGGGAAAAATAATTTTCTTATGTGCATGAATGTGGATTTGAAAATGGTGAGACATCAAATGAAACAAGAAAACATAATGCGCCCACTGAAAAGATTCTGGAATAGTTAAAATGCTAGTGGAGGTAAATTGCTCACCTGACCGCCGCCTCGAGGGAACACTAATAAAAAATTAACTATAGCATAAGATGTCTTCTGAGGAACAGGAAAAGGCTGCAGCCCATTTCCCAAAACAAATGGTATCATATTCTTTCAACGGAAATAAAAAGAGAAAAGGAAGAGGAAAAGAAGAATATGAAGCACCGAAAAAAACGAAAAAAAAAAAGAAAGAAAGAAACTAACGACGACAACATAGTAAGCAGTAAATGAAGTGATGTTTTGTGTAGCATATTAAAAAAAATCACTGAAGACAGCTTTACAAAAAAACAAGGCGGCAGGAAAACTAGAAAGCGCACTCGGATGAATAACGAAAAGTGTTCTGACACAAATGGATGAGAAAACTGAACCAAAAAACTAATGACTAAAGTAAAGGATAGTACAAAAGAATGAGCATGCGATGAAACAAACGGAAATCGTTAAAAATTCTACGTGAACAGATTTGCAATTTTATGTAAGACACATCTTTATTTTCAGATTAAAAGTAAGAGCTCATGGCCTTTATATATATACAGTGTATATCGTATATATACGGCAGTAACCGTAAGTAATGTAAAAAAACATATTATGTTGTTTAATAAGGTAGAAATAGCAAATCTGAAATTATATTAGGGAAAGATAATGAATATGTCATTGAATTCGCGGGTTTAATCAGATCATGTTTCCTAGAAAAGTCAAAAATTGAGTATTTTAAATGTTCGTTTAAGTATTTCAAATGGTGTATAAACTATTTTTAAATTGTCTACCCAGTGCTGAATAATCAGAGAAACTGTTTGCTAACTGAGCGTTCTAATTCAGACAACAATTCAATAGAATAATAGGCACCGGTAACAGTTTTCCCTTGTGGAACAACATGGTCATGCAGAATTCCCTTCTTATTCGAGAAAACTAGGTGCGTGACCTTCCCTGCACTTGCTTGAACGTTTGCTTTCTTGGATCGGGGGCTCTGTGAGTGGTTTCAAAGACTGCTCTGTTGTATTTGGTGAAAAAATATTTCATCACATGTTACGACTGATCCAAAAAGTGTGGCTCACGTCGAAGCCAGCGCTTCCATTGGTGACAAGTGTTAACCTAATTTGCATTATGTTCATCCGTTAGCAAAGGGGTAATCCACTTTGCAGCGACTTTTCAGTGTCCCAACAGGTTTCTCACAATGTCATCAACGGAACCAATGGACATCTGCATCACGTTAGCAACCTTCGCAATGGTCATTCGGTAGTCTCCGCGCAAGAATGCCTCGATGGTATTGACATTAACTGCAGTAGTCGACGTCGAAAGTCTACCGGACACTCTTCACTATTCAAAAATTTCTTGTGCCTCTTGAACACTCTCGCACGGGACAAAACATTTTCCATATAAGCTGTTTCAATCGTTTCGTGCGTTTCTGTGGCGATTTTATTCAAACGCAAGCACAATTTTACAGCTGCTCTTTGCTCCAGGTTTGAATCCATACTGGCTTACAGAAACACGTCGGAACTCTACGCCGTCTACTACAAGAATGAACTAGCGGAGCGCTGTAACGACGCGTCGTCACGTGACTGACCTTGCAGGTGTTCCGACACAGGCAGCTGCATTTTTCTGCGTGGGCATGTACTCCTGCTATTTGCTTTCTGCTCAACTATGAGTTGATGGGGTACCCAATGTTTCCTCTTGTGCACCGTCTCAAATTTTCGTAGATTCACGATAATGCTCGTGTGAGTAGTCCGAAGCTCTTCTACCAACACCCGCGTGGCCACACGGGGGTAGGTGTCATCTAAGATCTTCACTTCATTATGTCCATATCCATTGTTGCGGGTCTTCCAGCTTTGGGACGGTCTTACAAGTCAAAACGTCTCTCTCGAAACCGTTTGAACCAACGACAGCACTGACGATGTAATATGTTATTATACACTGCTGGACAATTGCTAAGGACGGATCATAAACGGCTATATAGCGCATAAAAAAGTACGTGTGGTTGGATGCCAAGTGAAATAAAATAATGTCCGAATGCGAGGACATTACAAGAAAGACAATTTATTGTGCTCTGAAATCCAGAAGGCTTTGGAACGTGTTCAAGGGACAAACAGGCAATTTTGTGCAGAATACGTAAACGTGAAAAAAAATGCAATTACCATCCGCAGGCGTTCCGGCGTAAGATGTCAATACGGGATATGGCCACCATGGAGGGCGATGCAAGATTCCACACGTCGTGTCATGCTTTGCACAACATTATCAAGCAGCTGTTGGGGTAATTTATCCCATTCCTCTGTCAGTGCACGGATGAGGGTGTCCTTGTTTATTGGAGGGCATTGGCGACCAGCAAGACTCCTCCCCAAAGCATCCCACACATTTTCAATGGGATTCAGATCTGGAGAACGTGCTGGCCACACGAGGTGTTGAATATCCTTGCTCTCAAGACACTCCTGGACAGCGACTGTTCGATGACATGTTGCGTTGTCGTCCGTGAAAATGAATCTATCACCGACAGCACCACGGAACATGCGAACATGAGGTAGCAGAACATCATTAATGTATCGTTGGCCAGTCATAGTCCCAGTTGGAAGCACATAGAGGGACGTACGGCCATTGATCATGATGCCAGCCCATACCATGACACTACATGTCGGATATCGGTCCCTTTCCTGTATGTTTGCTGGACAATATGCAGTACCACTATCACGCCAGATCAGTTGTCGTCGACAATCTGACGATAGACTGTATCTACTCTCATCTGAGAAGAGGACAGCAGATCAGTCGTTATCAGTCCAATTGCGATGTTGATGGCACCATTGCAAACGGGCGGTACGGTGACGTCTGGACAATGGGATGCACACAACAGGACGGGGGCGTATAGTCCTCCTTCATGCAAACGTCTGGCGACAGTTTTTCGGGAGATCCGCTTGCCAGTAGCAGCCATAAACTGATTTGCTACCTCACTAGCTGTGCTGCGCCGGTGTCTTTTTGTTGATAGCACTATGTACCGATCTTCTGCAGGTATCGTACTGCGAACACGACCTCCCCCGTGACGTTTGCTACACTCTCCATATGTTTGAAATGATTTCCAAAGCCTTGAAACAACACTGTGGCTGACGTCGAACTCCCTGGCAACATCTGTTATTTTTCGCCCTTCTTCAATCTTGCCAATATTACGGCCACGCGTAAAATCATCTAGGTGATGTCGGGAAGACATACTGAAAATTGCAAGTTCGTCAATTGATTCTTTCCCTTTCAACTTTGCGTTTGAACAACAACAGTCAATACGCGTCAAATCCTTTATATCTCTTATCAGCGCTAGGACGTCACGAACAAGTTCGGCAATCCAAAATTTGCATACGCACAACACGTCTTACTGTATCCCCGCACTTATGCTAATTTCCACATTTTCCTGCCTTTCATTTTTTGGTTGCTATCGTTGCTATTGTCATCCGTCCTTAGCAATAGTCCGGCAGTGTAGTACACACACAGGTAATGTTCCTTACAGAACGTGCGGGGCTGCTACCGCGGCGAAATTCATACAGCAAACAATGGCAGACATGCTTCTCGTCCAGTTCTACTATGTTGGCTGAGGCTTACACTCTTCACCTTCTGACGGCTAATTGCCACTGATTTAAGATACCTACCTGCTGATGACATGCCGGTGGGTTGCTAAATCTCAGTGGCCAATGTGCGCCGTCGCCACGACTTCGACATCGGTTACCCCGCCATGGTTCATTACTTTCTTTCCAATCCAATATCATAATGGAAGGCGATTCCCATAGCAACACACTAAAACTCTATTCGAAAGCCTTTCCAGTGAAGTGGAAGTTATGATAGGTACAAAGGGTGAACCAACACGATATTAATTCCTTTTGTATTACAGTGGCATTGTGGACAGCCGAGTGTCCGGATATTTTTTATCAGATAATGTATATGATGAGAGTTGGAGGTAAAATAATTTTGATTGCCGTGAACCCTGCTCTCGTGTGACATTATTCAAATAAAGAAGCAGTAACAATCCTGTAGTTCTTACGATATATTAGGGGTATGCAAAAATTTCCGCCACCCCTACTAGCGGGTGCAGTACGGGTCTAACCGGCAGGCAACCCGTGCTGTCATTTCGTACATGAAGCCAAGCATGGCGGTCGATAAAGTTCATTTGCTGCACTGTTTGTTATTCATGTTTAATTTAGGGGAAAGTGCGAGTGAAGCATACGGTTCAATATGTTAGGCGTATGGCTAAACGGTTATGGGTGAGCGGACGGGTCGAGAATGGTTAGCCAGGTTTAAGAAAGGTGATCTGAGCTTGGAAGACAAACCACGTGCAGGTAAACCGCAGGAACGTGTGGACGAGGAGCTGGAATCGTTGTTGCAAAAGGATGCCACACAATCGACCACGCAGCTGGCGAAACGCTTGAAAGTGGATCAATCGACGCTGGTACGATGTCCTTGAGGAAGATCCAAAAGATTGGTAAGTGGGTTTTGCATTCTTTAGCGGAGCGTTTTATTGGTCAATGATTGGGCATCTGCATGTCGTTGCTGAAGAGGTTTCAAGGGAATAATTTCTTGTGGAAGGTTGTCACCGGGGATGAAAAATGGGTCTATTGCGAAAATCCCGTACGCAAGCGATCCTGGGTTGTCCCAGGCTAACCATCAACATCCATTACAACATATGATATCCACGGGGAAAGGGTGCTGTTGTGTGTGTACTGGGATGTGCACGGAGTGCTGTGCATCGAACTGTTCAAACTGGGCGAAACATTCGCTGCACAACGATATAGCGATCAGTTGATGAAACTGAACGCCACAATCGAGCAAAAACACCCATGGACAGGTAAAGAACGTCGCCCAGTCATCTTGTTACAAGATAATGCCAGACCACGTGTCGGTGCCACCACGAAATCAACTCTTGAACAGTTACACTGGGAAGGTTTACTGCACCCGGCTGACTCCCCGGACATTGCACCCTCAGACTTTCATCGCTTTCTATCTATGCAACATGCCCTAGGCCAACAGCGGTTCACCACAGTTACAGAGGTGGAAAATTTCGTCACTGCGACATTTTCCACCTCTGGAACTGGAATTTCGTCACCCGAGTCTTTCTATCACAGGGAAATCCATTTGTTGCCTGAAAAATGGCAAAAGGTCATTGATGCTAACGGTCAATATTTCGTTGAATAAATGCGTACTGGTTTCCTTTCTGTCTCCTTTCTCCTTAAAACGGCGGACACTTTTGCGTACCCCTAATACTGTGGTTGTGTGTGTGCGTATTTTATCATTTCTTTTTAAAAGACGGGGGTTAGGATCCTCCGCTTTAAACGATTCTACATTCATTTTGCTAATTTTTCAGATTATGCTATTTAAAATGCAACAACGACAACAGAAAAAGGAAAGAAACAGGAATGAAAAGGTTACATAAATTGTATAACAAGCGAATGCTTAGCTCGAAAATAATTTATTTGGATTGAATTATTTTAGGTGTTACGATCCCCTCGAGCTTCGAATTTTAGTAGAAATGGTTGCTTAATTTTCTTATGTGCATGAATGTGGATTTGAAAATGGTGAGACATCAAATGAAACAAGAAAACATAATGCGCCCACTGAAAAGATTCTGGAATAGTTGAAATGCTAGTGGAAATAAATTGCTCACCTGACCGCCGCCTCGAGGGAACACTAATAAAAAATTAAATATAGCATAAGATGTCTTCTGAGGAACAGGAAAAGGCTGCAGCACATTTCCCAAAACAAATGGTATCATATTCTTTCAACGGAAATAAAAAGAGAAAAGGAAGAGGAAAAGAAGAATATGAAGCACCGAAAAAAACGAAAAAAAAAGAAAGAAAGAAACTAACGACGACAACATAGTAAGCAGTAAATGAAGTGATGTTTTGTGTAGCATATTAAAAAAATCACTGAAGACAGCTTTAGAAAAAAACAACACGGCAGGAAAACTAGAAAGCGCACTCGGATGAATAACGAAAAGTGTTCTGACACAAATGGATGAGAAAACTGAACCAAAAAACTAATGACTAAAGTAAAGGATAGTACAAAAGAATGAGCATGCGATGAAACAAACGGAAATCGTTAAAAATTCTACGTGAACAGATTTGCAATTTTATGTAAGACACATCTTTATTTTCAGATTAAAAGTAAGAGCTCATGGCCTTTATATATATACAGTGTATATCGTATATATACGGCAGTAACCGTAAGTAATGTAAAAAAACATATTATGTTGTTTAATAAGGTAGAAATAGCAAATCTGAAATTATATTAGGGAAAGATAATGAATATGTCATTGAATTCGCGGGTTTAATCAGATCATGTTTCCTAGAAAAGTCAAAAATTGAGTATTTTAAATGTTCGTTTAAGTATTTCAAATGGTGTATAAACTATTTTTAAATTGTCTACCCAGTGCTGAATAATCAGAGAAACTGTTTGCTAACTGAGCGTTCTAATTCAGACAACAATTCAATAGAATAATAGGCACCGGTAACAGTTTTCCCTTGTGGAACAACATGGTCATGCAGAATTCCCTTCTTATTCGAGAAAACTAGGTGCGTGACCTTCCCTGCACTTGCTTGAACGTTTGCTTTCTTGGATCGGGGTCTCTGTGAGTGGTTTCAAAGACTGCTCTGTTGTATTTGGTGAAAAAATATTTCATCACATGTTACGACTGATCCAAAAAGTGTGGCTCACGTCGAAGCCAGCGCTTCCATTGGTGACAAGTGTTAACCTAATTTGCATTATGTTCATCCGTTAGCAAAGGGGTAATCCACTTTGCAGCGACTTTTCAGTGTCCCAACAGGTTTCTCACAATGTCATCAACGGAACCAATGGACATCTGCATAACGTTAGCAACCTTCTCAATGGTCATTCGGTGGTCTCCGCGCAGGAATGCCTAGATGGTATTGACATTAACCTCAGTAGTCGACGTCGAAAGTCTACTGGACACTCTTCACTATTCAAAAATTTCTTGTGCATCTTGAACACTCTCGCACGGGACAAAACATTTTCCATATAAGCTGTTTCAATCGTTTCGTGCGTTTCTGTGGCGATTTTATTCAAACGCAAGCACAATTTTACAGCTGCTCTTTGCTCCATGTTTGAATCCATACTGGGTTACAGAAACACGTCTGAACTTTACGCCGTCTGCAACAAGAATGAACTAGCGGAGCGCTGTAACGACGCGTCGTCACGTGACTGACCTTGCAGGTGTTCCGACACAGGCAGCTGCATTTTTCTGCGTGGGTTTGTTTTGGCGCTATGACGTCAGCCTCTTTACATTTTGAACGATCTTCGTATAATTTTCACTTTTACTGAGAAAAGTACGTTCTGCTTTACATGGATTGTTCTGTTAAAAAGATCGGGGAAATTTTAGGTTTCAACACAGTGCCGAAAATATTCACTCCCTGCTGATAAAGATGAAGAGAATACGCGATCAGGAATTCGGATTAGGGTAACTTTCGTTTTTCATTACAAACATCTCGGAAAATCCAGAGTCATATAGTTAAGTAAATATCTGAGCTGTTCGAATTTGCGCCTCGCCTCACAACGCATCATACATGCACCCCCTGCTGACATTACTTAAGGGCATCCTCCTTTAGGATGTGTGGGGGCATACATGGTGAACCATCTTTTATGATGGGCTAAGTCGCATAACGGGTATTAGAGCCCCGTATGAGAATTTATTTTTTCACGCTCCACTCTTCTCGCCCCCTGATTGACTGATGTGTTGATCCAAGGAGACAATTCTCTTTTAAGCTGACTGTGGCTTTAAGGGATCCTACCTTCTTAAGCTTTGCCGCGCATTCTGGCAATCATAATGCTCCCTTCTGGTACACATCTTTTGTTTTCAGATGACACTAACAGAATATTACTTGCTTTGCAAAGGGCAGCACAAGAAGCGTAAGTTAACCAAGAAAAAAGCAATGCCCGTCAAATTAAAAGATTTACTTGCTTTGCAAAGGGCTTCCCCAAAAGCGTAAGTTACCCTAGGCAAAAGCAATTGAAGGTTTTACTTGCTTTGCAAAGGGCTGCTCTAGAAGCGTAAGTTTCCCAAGGGAAAAGCAGTCACAGAATGTCTGCTTTCAAGCGTAAGATACCCAAGGGATAGCAACTTATATATAACATCAGCACACCAAACGCTAATATCCTAGTTAAAAGAGGAAAACACTACATGACCTACGAGCGTATAAGGGTACCCATACAGAAAGCCTTATAATTAATAAAAAGCACCAGACACGTTAAACAAAACAATCAAGCATAGCCACTCATGACGAAACTAAAAATTATAAGAAGTTTAGAGCACATATGTTAGCGTAGCATTTTAGCAACTTAGCATGCAGTCTTAGGCAATGCATATATTCTACCTTTAATTTTTCATTGTTTGTCTTTAATGCTTTCTTGTTTGAACATTTGTTAATTTCTACTTTCAAAACGGTTGGACTTATGGCGTCACGTGTTGGCGACTAAATCTTTTGAGGGAAACAGTAACCAGAGGAACTTTTTCAAAATTAGTGAAGTGTGTGCTTCAAACATTTGAACCTTCGGTTCTTGACACATAAGCCTTATATTTAGTTCCTAATAAAAATTTCACGATTCTTATCATTCAGCTGAGCATCACAAGCCAAGCTTCCTAATGCTTCTCTTATTTGCATCATAAATTGAAGAATTTTTTTCCAGTAAAGTAATGGAAGCTATGAATTTACATCGCTGTTTTGTTACTTTCTCAAGAAATATCATTTAACGCATTCACCTGTAGTTTTTTTTTTTTGTGTTCCCTTCACAGTAAATAAAAAGGAAAAAAAGAATAATGCAATTTTTCCCAAATTAGCCAACACTTTATCTTCCTCTCCCACTCTCACAATGATTTAAATTTTATGCGTGTCACAAACACTACTCTTATGATTTGTCTTCTGCGAACGATGGGCCAAGCATATTTTAGGAATTGCAGATTTTTCTAAAGAACTTGAGATACTTTTAAGTTCTTTAAAGGCATCTAGAGCGTACCTTTATAACTGTTCAGATGAGATTACAGATAAATAAATGCACGCATTAATGACCTGCTCAGCTGACCAAACTTTGAAAACCATTGAAATATGTGCTTGTGGGTGTGCATATTTCATATTATTCATCATTACAGTAAAAACAACAAATTTCGAGATCTCTGAACTTGAAAATAAAAATGTGATCCATGACATTTATGAAAATAATTTTTTTTTCTGTTTACAAAATTATCAAATATTGCAAATGAACCTACAGACATGTTTGCTGCTCAAAAATTATGCCTTTTAGACTGTGTACAACATGCAAGTTTGATGAACTTGTGGATTATTTTTCATGTCGACGAAAAAGAATTACGAGTTCTCTGGAATTTATATTGGCAGCTTATTATTGGAAACGCGTCAGACGACCATATATCAAATAGGAGAGACACCAGGTAAGCCTTTCCTTAACAAACATTTTCCTGGAAAAAGGAAAACAAAGAAGATAATAATAAAAGTATCCGAAGAAAAAGACAAAGATAAATGGATGTAGTTTAAATAACATTTGGCTCAGACATACCCAATATTCCATAGCAGAAGGCGCTGTACAGTAATATAAAAATATTCGGAACATAAATCATGTGGGAGAATTCCATGGGGAGTGGTCAAATTTAGATTCAAACCTAGCTGGATACGTGCAATTCAAAATCTTTCACTTGCGAGTTTATGTCAGTTATTTTTTCTTTATTTTGACACATTTGAGAGATCAACTAAGCACCCGGTGAAAATACGTTTCACGGTGGAGAAATATTTCAGAGTATATCATGTTACAGCAAAATAAACGGACCTGCGTTTCCATCTGGAATGCTTAGCATTACACTTCTCTACCTTTAATATCTGGATTCCAGCATGTCTAGAATTAATTTTTATTTACATACAATTTAATATCGTGTGCTTAAACTTTCGGTTCTTACCAGAGCCGCTAGTGTTACTGCAATACTCTCCACTAGATTTTCAGCACGCATTTTGAAGAAAAAAAAAATACAAGCTTATGTTATCACTTTATCCCTTAATTCGTCTGTCCGTCTGTAGACACCATATCTCAGCAATTATTAGTCCGATTTGAAAAATTATTTTTACATCGAGAATCCTGGAATGTGAGAACGACGCTCATTGCATTTCGATTTTTTCGGATGAATAACTTCACAGCTAGAGGGCGTAAATGCAGATGCTATCGAATTCACAATATATTTCATTTTACTAATTGCTACTGAATAACCGATAGAAAAAAATATTTTTTCCATTCAATACCATTTAGAACGAAGACTAATTTGGGTACAGTTTGATTTCCAAGTAGCACGCAGTTTTTCCGTTAGGGGTCGTAAAGTTAAATCGTGATTTCTCCGACATCTCTGCTTCTAAAAGTCTGATTTAAAAACCACTTTTTTTGCGCTTTCTAACCGTAGGTTGAAGAAGCGTATGTGCTCCAGCTTTGTTCGTCTGTCTGTCTGTCTTTCCGTCTGTCCGCACGATAACTCGCGTAAAAATGGTTCGATTTCGATGAGACTTTAGTATGTGGTAGGGGACCACCTGGGGACAAACACTATTGAAAATGGACGAAATGGAGTCAAAGGTCAGGACATAGGAGCTGGATCCCTTCCATTGTTCTTATGCGTCATAACTAACATAAAAATGCTTTGATTGCAACAAAACTTTATCATGTTGTTCCGGAGATGTACTGAACCGGTTCTCTTTAATATAATCGAAATATGGTCAAAGGTCAGGACAGAGGAGCGAAATTAATTCCACAGCCCTTAGATTCATAACTAGATTAAAAATGTTTCTATTTCGACAAAACTTTAGTATGTTGTTCCGGAGGTATACTGAATCAATTCTGTTAAATATCATCGAAATGGGGTCAAAGGTTAAGGCCCAGGAGCGAGATTTATTCCACAGCCATTATCCTCATAACTCGAGTAATAACTTGAGTAATGATTTCTGGTATGGTGGAAAGCGTATCATAATCAATGCATTGTATGATTTTACTAACTTGTTCTTCATTTTTTACGCTTTCCAGCTGTAGTTGGAGAAGAGTATATTTTCCAGCTTTGTCCGTCCGTCTATCTGCCTGTCTGTCCGCGTAAAAATGGTTCGATTTCGATGCGATTTTAGTATGTGCTAGGGGACAACCTGGGGACGAACTCTTATGAAAATGGGGTCAAAGGTCAAGGCACAGGAGCGAGCTTTATTCCACAGCCATTATCCTCATAACTTGAGTCATGATTCCTGGTATGTTGGAAAGCGTATCATAATCAATGCATTGCATGATTTTACTAACTTGTTTGCATCGGATAGGGTTCCTGCTGGGTATTTTTCTCCATGTAATTTCTAATTTGGCATGAACAACGGTTTTACCACTAGAGAGCGTAAAAATATATTTTTCTTTCTGATGTATTTGCAGCAATAACTGCGCACTTCGAACAATTCGATTGAATTTTTTTGCAAACAGTTACCGCGCACAATGAAACGTGTCTGCCAATACCTTTCACTCAGTAGCTGTGTATTTTATTTTCCCTATATCAATGCTTTTACAGTCATTTGCAAACGTTTAAGACCACCTGTTGGTATTAAGATATTTTTGCCGATTACGCCAGCTTCTGTGTGTATTACTCAACTTCCCGTCGGTGTTGCATCATGCTGCAACGGCAACTGTTGATAGAGTTGGTGGAAGCGTGCGAGAGTCGGTTTGGTTCTGGTTTTTATGCTGAGAAATTTTGTACGTATTTTCTATTCAGCGAGAAATGTGCAAAAAAGCGTTATTAAGCGGTACTCACAGGGCACGAATAGTGAATGTATATATTGAAGGACATCCCGAACGTGACAGAAGCAGAAAAGTGAATTTGAGCAAAACTAATATTCATAATGTGATCATGAAATATCGAGAAACAGGTGAATTTAGCTCCCGAAAGAGAATTGGACGTCCAAGGAAAACAATCCCACATGATGACAATACCATAAGGCAGATAGTCATGCGTTGTCCGAGGTGTTTGTGCAAGAAATTCAAGGCCTTTTTACATTCACAAGGGTTTAATATTAGTACCAGCACTCTTTACCGACGTCTTAGCATAGATTTTGGATTAAAGTCTTATGAACCTGTACATGAACCAACACTATCATCTGGCATTAAAATAGAAGACTCCAGTTTGCGAAGCGTCGTCAATCGTGGACTCCTGAAAATTGGAGCCAAGTCCTTTTTCCGATGAATCAACTGTGCGTCAATTTGGATCACCTGAAGCACATGTTCGACGGCCAAAACGCAAAACGTTTGATGAAAAATACCGTGTTAGCACCGTGAGACATACACCTACTCAAATGATATGGGGTGCTATGTCAGCATTCGGTACAGCTTCATTATCTGTTTTGCCGATAGACACTACCATGACTGGTCCTTTCTATGTGTAAATGCTACGTGAGAAACTGTTAACTCATATGCAAGTGCACAGATGCACTATCTTTATGCATGATGGTGCTCCATACCACAGATCAAAGACAGTAAAGGACTACCTGCAAAGGATAAACATAACTGTACTTGACTGGCCCAGTAATAGTCCCGAACTTAACCCCATCGAAAATTTGTGGACCATTTTAAAAGACAAGGTAGTAGAAAAACAGCCATGAAATTTCCAAGCTTTGATCGACGCATTAAAGCACGTGTGGTGCAAAAAAATTTCAAATGACTACCGCAAATCCCTGATTGAGAGTATGCCACATCGTATTCTGTCCGTTATGAAAAACAAAGGTGAATGCACAAAGTACTGATTTCAATTTTTTTGTGTTCCAAAGAATGTAGTATTCATCTGTGGAGTCATTTTTGTTTCAAATAACTCTGACCAGTTGTTTCTTTGAAAATTTTAATTTTCAATAAACTGACAAGTGGTCTTAAACTTTTGCTAATGATTGCAATAGTCCGATTTGAAAAATTCTTTCTCTTTCGTAGAGCTGTTTGGTAAGTATGTGCCAACAGTTTCGTTATACGCTAAGTGGCCACTTTATAATGACCACCTGACAGTTTTAAGCAAATAAGCTACGGCTGCACGCTGTTGCCGCCAGAGGGCTAGGCTAGTATAAAAAAGGAAAGCTTAGTTCTTTTCGACAGTAGTAGAAGTGATTTTTGGGTGACCAGATGGGTAAAAAATGTGATTTGACGGACTTTCAACGTGGGATGATTGTAGGAGCTCGGAACCATGGAGCGAGTATCACCGAAACTGCCGCATTCGTGAAATGTTCCAGAGCAGCTGTTGTTAAAGTGTTCAAAGACTGGACTGTCAGCCAAAAAACTGGGTCTCTACGTGCAACGTGTGGTCGTCATCGACTAGTGACTGCTCGGGAGGAACGGAGAGTGTCCAGACTGGTGACGGACAACAGAAGGGCAACAGTGCAGCAAATTACAGACCATCTTAATCAAGGATCCCTTCAAATTATCTCTGCACGCACTGTTCGACGTACACTGCATCAGATGAGATATGGCAGGCTAAGGCCTGTTCGAACACCTTTGTTGTCTACAGTTAACAAGAAAAAACGTCTCCAGTTCGCACAGGAGCACAAGGATTGGACAGTCGATAGTTGAAAACAAATTATGTGGTCCCACGAATCATGTTTTCAGTTGTACCATGCCGATGGCCGAGTGAGAATTTGGCGGAAACAGCACGAAAGCATGTACCCCAAATGCATTGCTACAACTCTTCAAGCTGGTGAAGGCAACGTTATGGTTTGGGGAATGTTTTCCTGGCATGCTTTGGGCCCTTTAATTCGTGTTGATCAACGTCTGACTGGCACATCCTATCTAAGCATCGTTGCGGACCAAATGCACCCTGTCATGTGGATGGTTTGTCCCAGTGGCGATGGCTACTTTCAACAAGATAATGCGTCCTGCCATAGTGCTCTTATTGTACAGGATTGGTTTCAGGAACATGCCGGTGAGTTTACTTTGCTGAGGTGGCCCCCACAATCTCCAGATCTCAACCCCATTGAGAATTTGTGGGATGAAGTTGAACGAGTCATCAGACATCTGGATCCACAACCCTGCAATTTCACACTCCTGGAAAGTGCTATTCATCAAGCATGGTCTCAGATTCCACAAACCACCTATCAACATCTCGTGGAGTCCATGCCACGAAGAATCGACGCAGTATTAAAGGCAAAAGGTGGCCCAACGAAGTACTGAGGGGGTGATCATAATAAAATGGCCACTCAGTGTATAAATATATGCATTTGCTAACAAATCACTTGATAGGTGAAGTAGATAGAGACAAAACGTTTCGGCGTAACTAAATTTAATCGTTCTCACCTGATTTTTCTCAATGCTTTGGAGTGTCTCGGTGGCCCAATAAGTATAATAACTTCTTGGAATGACTGTTTATCGAGGTATTCCTAGTCCTTGCACGTAATCGGATTTTGTAAAAAAAGCACGTACACCATTATCAGAAACTTCATCACAGAACTACGTACTCGTGTCGCGAAGGAAACGCATCGTAATGGAACAACCACCAGCCGAATGTGGCGACAGTGATTAGATGAAGATAACGTGCGTCTTCGTAGCGGGATAGGGGCTGGGAGGTCGACGGCTGAACGTCTCAATTGCCACATTCGACGGTAAACTGTATCAGCGGCGAGTCACGCTTCTATCGCAGCAGAGCCGACAACAGGCCATTGAGAGTCAGGAGACGATCTGAAAACCGTGATGATTTTGCTGCCATCCAAGAGCTTCATTCAACTCCTCAGCTTGGTGACATGACGTCTGCGCTATCTTTTTCAACAGCCGTACAATATTTTTGCTCACATTGGGCACAATGACAGCAAGACGGTACGTCGATAAGGTGCTGTTTTGTTACCGTATTTCTGTGGTATTCCTGATTCCAAGTTTCAGCAAGATAATGGCCGCCCGCATCAATAGACAGTGCCTACAAGGTATCAACGTGCTTTCCTTGGCTGAGCGGTAGCAAGACTTTTTCCCCATAGAAAACGAGTACGACGTCATTGGTAGACCCGTTAACGCATCTGCACCACTTTGTCGCAATGGCGATGAATTGTGGACACAGTTTAACGACGCATAGTCAGCGATACCTCAGGACACCGTCCGGGTGTTTTTCCACTAAATGCTTTCCACTACGGTCTGCATGCTGCGTCATGTTGCAGAATGTATTACCCGGAATGGAGTTTATACGACCTAACGACACAGCCACATTATACACTCTCCTCGCCCAACGCAACCATGTGACACTTCAGAAATGAAATCACATCTTTCCCACCAACTCGTCTGGATGTGTGGTAAGTTTCGTTTCATTTCGTACAGCCAGTTTAACTTTCATTTCGTACGGCCAGTTTAACTTGGCCGCTCCGGCGGCACAGTGTTCTAAGCGATGGCTGCTGATCATTGTACAAGATGGCTCCGGGTTCGAATCACGGTGACGAACGAATGTTGTTTTTGTCATACGGCGCTGGTTCTCTCCCTTCCCTTTAACCAGTGGCCCCAAGTTAGGTACGAGCGACTGCTTATAGCACACTCACATGCTCACGGTGGTCGTTAAAAACCTCCAATCAGAAAACTTCACCGCCTATCTTACTTTTACTCTCAATGTCTGCTGTGACCTTCAAGGGAAACGTTTCCTGTCCGGAGTTCGGGGAAATTTCTTTCAGCATTGTACGCAGAAAATCATGTTTCTGAATCTTAACTAGACATTTTGGAAACATCCTATGTATATCACTTTAAAAGTGATACACATCCTATGTACACTATATTGACAAAATTCACCGGACATCTAGAAGAGAAACACAACATAGCATATATCGACATACATTAGTACGGTGTCGGTCCTTCTTTGGCCTTAATGCATGCACTGACCCTTTCGAGACATGCTTTCGGCAAGGGTTTGGAACACAGCGATAGGTATGCGCTTTTTTGCTTAGTAATAGTTTTTGCTTAGTAATAGGCCTTGGTTCCAAATTTCTTATACGGCGCTCA
The DNA here is from genome assembly GCA_039090855.1 of Macrothele yani. Lineage (NCBI taxonomy): Eukaryota > Metazoa > Arthropoda > Arachnida > Araneae > Macrothelidae > Macrothele > Macrothele yani. The sequence continues at coordinate 84,259,956 of CM076998.1, read as the reverse complement.
ATTTCATCCCATAGGTGGTCTATGGGATTAAGATCAGGGCTCTGTGCTGACCAGTCCACACACGATACGCAATTATCGTCAAACCACGCCGTAACAGTCCTTGCTTTATGGCTCGGTGCATTATCCTGCTGGTACCAACAAGGCTCGGTTCCATACTATTGCCGCAGAGTTGGTAGAGCAAAATTGTCCAGAATATCGAGGTAGACGTGCTGGTTAACAGGATAGTCCACGATAACCGATGGGCCCGGACCATACCATAAAAAACACCCCACACGAGTACACTGCCAGCTCCAAGCTTGACCGTAGGAACAGTTCACTGTGGTAAATAGCGTTCCCCCGGCTACTGCCTTTCCCACACACGGCCATCAGACTGATGGATCGTGTATCTGGATTCATCAGTCCATAGGACCCGTTTTTATTTATCTATGGTCCACAATAAATGTTCTTTACATCATTCTAAACGACGAGTAGCATTACGATTGGGAATGAAAGGCTTATGAGCAGCGGCATGACCACGGTAACCCATGGAATGAAGTTCTCTGCGAATGGTATGTGTACATACCGAGGTTCCGGCATTTTTACTCACCTGTACATTGAGGTCTTGTACAGTACTCCATCGATTAACGGAAACGACTTTCCTGAGCGTTCGACGTCCTCTGTCACTGATTTTCTTTGGTCTGCCGGTACGTTTTGCTGCTTCAGGCATGCCATGTGTCTTGCACTTATTCATTACATCTATAACAGTTGACTTGGGTATGTTTAAACGCCTCTGGGTTTCTCTTGTGGACAACCCACTAATACAACACCCAACAATCTTTCCTTTCTCAAAGTCAGTTCTCTAACGCCGCGACATTTTCACTCAACCTCACAATGCGATATTTTTTTTTTTTTTGATTGGAAGTTTAACGACCACCGTGAGCAACTCAATGGGCTATAAGCAGTCGCCCGTCCCTAATTTAGGGTCACTGGTTCCAGGTAAGGGAGAGAGCCAGTGCCGTAAGACAAACACAACATCCATGCCTCACCGGGATTCGAACCCGGACCCCTTTCGGACGAATGATCAGAGGCCAACGCCTTAGACCACTGCGCCACCGGGGCGGCACAATGCGATATGATCGCGGTCAGCTGCAGGCTTGTTTTTACACCGTTTGCAGCTGTTACGCGCATCTTAACAACGCAGAGGATCAGTTCATTTGCTTTTGAAGGGGTGTCTGGTGACTTTTGTGAATATAGTGAATCTCACTATACAAACATCCTATGTGTATCACAATACAAACATCCTATGTATGCCACTTTGATATTACTTGAATCTATAAACGACTTGAAATTATTTTCGGAAACATACAAACCGAAAGAAATTGTTTTCAGAGGAGGCTGTTCAAATATTGGATCGAGCAAATATTAGCAGAAGAGATTTCGGGTGAATGAGATGGGCAAGAAAAATTCTTATAATCCCGCTAATACTGTTTGAACAGATTGATCAAATGATATCTGAGTGCGAGCGTTTTCGTGTATTAGTAATGATATCTTTCAATATAAAGAGTGTCTTTTTTTCAGAAAGTTCAAGATGAACAGTGGCCACTTTCTTCAATATTAACTCTATGTAAGTTCCCACAATTTCGACGAGTTTGTGATGTGCCAAACCACCTCTGAATTAACAAGCGCCTACTACTCTTTACTGTAGTGTGAGTTCAGGTTTTTCGAGATTCATCACGGTCAAGTGACTATGAAAATCATCGCTCCTGGTGATTGAGGATAATTTATTTCACATCATTTCATAATTCTGATTCGAATAAGCAGCAAAGAATGTACGTTTGGCATTCCAGTTTGTTGCATTTTATTGAATTAATGAGCAATCCACTTAAGCTGGTACTTCATTTTGCCAGCGGAAGAGAAGTGCCGAAGACAACTGAGTGTTTGCGCTAAGTACTTCTGCAATTTCTCCAGTACTTTTTAGTGGATTTTCTGTAGTTGGAATCTTTCAGTGATCATCATCTACGATAGACGGACACCACGATGAACCTGATATCTAATGCCAATATTTCGGAAACAAAATCTTCACATGAAATGCTACACTGCATGTTTGCAAACCTTTTCCTTACAAGAAATTATTCATTGCGTTACTTGGAATGTGAACATACACAGTGTGGCAAAGAATTTTTAAGACTGGGTCTGTAAAATGAAATAGAAGCAAGAAATTGTAATTTGTTTTGGTTTGTTATTCAAAATAAGTCCCTCCGGCTTCAATACACTTGTTACAGCGATTTAATAATGATTCGAATGCCTGTTTCAGTTCACTTTGCGGAATTGCCTCCAAAGCACGCGTCGAAGCTGTTTGTATGGTCGAAATATCATAAAAATAACACCCTTTTAACGTCATTTTAAGTTTTAGGAATAAAGAAAAGTCGCAGGGTGCTAAATCAGGCGAATGCGGTGGATGATTCAACACACAGACGTTATTTTTCGCCAAAAATCTACGAACATGAAGTGAGGTGTGACTGGGTGCATTATCGTGCAACAAAAACCAACTGTTTTCATCCCAATATTCTGGACGAATGCGACGAATTATGCCCATCAAACGCCTCAAAACATTTAAATAAAACTCACCAGTCATTGTTTGTCCACTTGGAACAAATGCTTTGTGGATATTACCCTTACTATCGAAGAATGTAATGAGCATTGTTTTGATTTTCGATGGAACTTTTCTTGTTTTTTTGGTTTGTGGAGAGTTTTTTGATTTCCATTCCGCACTTTGTAGCTTTGTTTTAGGATCATATTGAAAACACCATGTTTCATCACCTGTAACAATCGATTTTAAGAAGTTTGGATCATTTTTAGTGGCTGAAATGATGGCTCTGCAATGTGCACTTCTAATTGATTTTTGTTCATTGGTTAACGTGTGTGGAACAAATTTAGCACAGACTTTTGTTTTGCCCAAATCTTCATGCAGGATTGTTCGAATCGTTTCTTTGTTGATGTTTAAAGACTCTTTTATCATTCTTAGTGACGCACATTGTTTGTTTGCTACAAAATCACGCTCTTTTTCAATAAACTCAGGTGTCCTAGATGAACTTGGTCTTCCGGTATTCTTATGATCTTCTAGCGTCTCTCTTCCTTCCAAAAACGTTTATGCCACAGGAAAACATTTGATCTACTTAAACAAAACTCACCGTAAACTTGTTTCATCATTTGGTACGTTTTCGAGGCACTTTTACCAAGTTTTGCGTTAAATTTAATAACAGCCCTTTGTTCTATCTTAATAATTCAACATGAAGAAATTTTTACTTACTTACAAGTTACTTTAACAACTGCGCAGTACTTTTGGCAGAAAGCAAGCAGATGGTCATGGTTTATAACGCATTCGCGATTACACTGGTAGCGCCACCGTAGGCTGAAATCTAGCGCCAGTCTTAATAATTCTTTGACGCACTATGTAGTTCAAATCATTAAGTAAAATTTTTTTTTTTTTTTTGATTGGAGGTTTAACGACCACCGTGAGCAACTCAATGGGCTATAAGCAGTCGCCCGTCCCTAATTTAGGGTCACTGGTTCCAGGGAATTGAGAGAGCCAGTGCCGTAAGACAAACACAACATCCATGCCTGACCGGGACTCGAACCCGGACCACTTACGGACGAATGATCAGAGGCCAGCGCCTTAGACCACTGCGCCACCGGGGCGGCAAAGTAAAAATCAAAGTCATACAAATCCGTGAATCGGTGTACAACAAAATTTACTTAATTGTGCTAGCTTTCGCCCTCCCAACGGGAGGCTTTATCAGGCCGAACTTACACTAGAATAGCGATTCATTTGGAGTTAAAATCAAATAATAGTACAGGTATTAAACATAAATATAACGCATTGCAAACACGCGAACTAACATTTAGTGGTGTACTTAATATGTTTTGGATTGTTCCTTCAGATCCCTCTAATAGTTCAGATCTTTACTGAATGAAAAGATGCATTCAGAATGTTTTAGTTTTTATTTTGCAAACCTGTGTTGAGTGTCTTCAGATGTTTGGTTCTCGGCAACCATGAGTGCAACACGACTGTGCGTGGTATCGTTTTAATGCTCTCGACGAGATCTATGCAAATATAGGAAGAGCATTTCGCAGTGGTTTGAACTGAACATTTTAAAAGTTGTTTTCTTGTGAACTGGTGAACACTTTTGACAATATCGCTGTTTGTCTGGACAGCCGTGAGTGCAAAATGGCTGTGCGTGCTATCGTTTTAAACTTCTAAACGAGATATATTCAAATATTTAAAGAACCAATCGCTGTGGTTTAAACTAAAATTTAAAAAAAATTGTTTTTGCATGAACGGGTTAATATTTTCGACAATGCCGCGGAATTCTCAGAATGAACGCAAGCAAAAGTGGAGAAAATCTAAACGAGAGGCAAGAGCAAGTGAGAAGGAATGTAAGAAGCCCAAGAAGACAGTGCACCTCGTTGGACAATTCGTCTATCAATCTGATTTGTGTTCGCAACGCATCCAGTATTATTTGTAAAACTTATGTAGGTTACTTTTCATATCATAAACCTGTGTTGACTGTAACAAATTAAATAAACGCTTTGAAACCATACTCTACCATCTCATTTCAACTCTCCGATCTGCAAGTCGTAGTCCTACGTTCAAACTGACTGCTCATTCAGAATTGAGCCTACCCGGGTTTTTTTGGTTTTTTTTTCGGATACTAGCTTTTGAAGAAAATATCTAGACCTGAATGAATTCTGGAAATCAATGGAAAACATTCCAAATGAACGATCTTTTTCTTTCGGGTTTTAACGGCCACTATGGAAACTCTGAGGGCTATAAGCAATGGTCCATCCATTATTTAAAGCCACTGGTTCCACAGAAGCTAGAGAGCGAATGTCAAGTGCCCCATTCGTACTCCTTCGGGACTTGAGCTCTCTTGGACAAATAGGTGGAAGCCGGAGGCGTAAGTAGTGCTGGGCAAGCGGGCTGCTTCACCGGCCGCAGCTCTAGTTAATGAGAAAAAATCACTACAGTCTGATCAAAATTGGAATTGAACTATTTGCACCAGTTTCTGATAAATTTGTTTTGCGCAATACTGTGTCATTTGTCCATTTATAAACTTTTGCTTGAAATATGCTTCACCAATTTTGGTGACCTTGGAAAATTAAAATTCACATTTTCTCCTCAAAATGTTCAGGGAATATCAGTTGCTTACATTCAAAAATGAAGACTACCTTGTACGCGCGTTACAAGAGAAGAGTGTTGTTCACATCACTGAAGATTATCAGTGGCAATTTTATCGTTACTGCTTCTGCAAGCCTTACATATCTTCACTGAGTGGCAAAATTATTATGACCACCTGGTTAGTATGTTCTTGGGCCACGTTTGTCCTTTAATACTGCTTAATTCGTCTTGGTATGATTTCTGTTAAATGTCGGTAAGTGTCTTGGGGGTATTAGCTCAAATGCGATGAATTGCCCCCTCCAGCTTTTGAAGATTTTATGGTAGCGGATCCAACTGTCTGATGCCCCTTTCGACTTTATCCCACAATTGCTTCATTGGATTAAGATCCGGTGATTAAGGAAGCCAATGTGGCAGGGAAAATTCTCCGTGATGCTCCTCAAACAATTCGCGTAAAAAGTGAGCATTGTGACATGGAGGATTGTTCAGCTGGAAGTATCCAGCAGCATTGCGATAAACCATCAAAATTACTGGGTGGATTTGGTCAAAAACGATATTTAAATACCTTTGGGCAGTCAGACTTTTTCTCCAGATAAATCAAAGGGTCCAAACACTCCCACGAAAACATGTCCTAAACCATAACGTTGTCTGCTCCAGCTTGAACAGCAGTGACAATGCAAGATGGGACCATGATTTCCTGCTGCTGTCTCCATATCTTCACCCTTTCATCTGCATGGTGTAGTTGAAAACGTGATTCGTCAGACGACATTATCCTTTTCCACTCATTTACTGTCCAATTTTGGTTTTCCTAAGTGAACTGGTGGCGTTTGTTCTTGTTCGCTGCATATAGCAATGGCATAATGAAGGGGCTCTCTGCTTCTGTAGCCCATACGATGTAAAAGAGGAGAACTGTACGTTGAGAAGCCACCGGAATTTGTCCCGAATCCAGATCATCTGTAATCTGACAAAGTGTTACCCATCTGTTGTACTGAACAACTCTGCCTACTCTCTAATCACTTCGAGTATCCAGTAGCCATTGAGGATTCCTCGTCTTGAGCTCAGACCCGGTGTTTTGACTGGTGATTCACTCTCTGTAAATTTTAATGACTGCTGCCCTCGGATATATCCCACGTGCAGCCGTTTTGCTAATGCTCGCACCAATGCGTCCAGTACTTACGATCATTTCACTTTCACAAGTCCGTTTGATGGCGTCTTTCACCCATTGTTTCTTGCGCAATGCACTTTATTAGTCTCTGCATGCCTTCAGCGTTTCATTTATACACCGATTCAGCCATCTTCGGTCAGCAGTACCTGCGGGATAGCTAATTGACTTAAAAGGGTCTGGTGGAATAATAATTTTGCCACGCAATGTATATAAGATAGAAAGATAGATGGGATGCAATATTTTGTGGTTCCTCCACGCGCAGAAATGCTTAATTACGTCTCTGCTTAGACCACTGGGCACCGGCGCAGCTGAATGTGCTTCCGAATGCTCTACACTAATGCGTAGCTTAAGTTCATTCTGATGAACTTAAGGCTCTACGAGACCCGCCATCTTGTATTGCTGCATTCTCTTATTAACCAACGGGCAAGCGTATTTCACAAATTGCTCGGGTAGTTTTGCACATTTTGGAACACCGTTTGTGGCTAACGCAATATATGATAAATAAAGAGTTCCCTGGTTTCAGAATTTTTATTGACCTTTCCCTTCATTTTCTATTTGCAGCGAAAGTCGCACCAATGCGTCTTCCATAGTTTTATTAATTAATAAAAAATATTTAAAGGGTCCAAAATGAAAATCTGAAACCAAGGAACTCTTTATTTATCATATATCTTGCGTTAGCCACAAACGGTGTTCCAAAATGGTCAAAATTGCCAGAGCAATTTGTGAAATGCGCTTGCCCGTTGGTTAATAAGAGAAGGCAGCAATACAAGATGGCGGGTCTCGTAGAGCCCGCCATCTTGTTTTTAAGCTACATTCTCATTTTTTTCATTCTCATTAAATGTTGTTGAACATTTAATGCAGCACTAAAGTGTTTCTTGTCGATAGAGTTTCAATAACTAAGACATTAACTATGTCGAATAAATATCATTTAATATAAGGATTCATATATATAAAACAAAATTTATATAGAGAGAGTTATGAAATAACAACAAAGTAATATCGAACAAAAGATCTTTTGTGAAGACGAAACGTAGAAAAATAGAAATAAAAATAAAATGAAACTGAAAAAACCAGGTTGCCTTCATCAGGAGAGCAACAACCCAGCGAAGTGGCTTTTGTGGTATCAGTGAACGACTAGGAAAAACCAATAGTCGACCAATCCTGCTCGCGAAGCCACTAAATCTAGACCAGTAAAAATGAGAAACATCCGAATGCAAAAAAAACAAACTGTAAGAAACAAAAAAACGGTAACTTACCCAAAGATGGTGCGAATCCTGCGGCCGGATTAAACAGCTCAGCAATCATTACCACTGAAATACGAATGGAAGGAACAAGAAATACATTGTTAACACGGAAATTTTGTAATAGAATGTTAAGCAAAAACGGAGAACCTAATTGGCAGAACCAGATGAGCATAGCAATAGATCCAAGACTGTGTATGTAGATGTTCTTCAGCCACAGGGGACCTGTCAAGTGGCATTTGGTATTACCGGCTAAATTTAAATTTGTTAGGTCCTATGTTAGTACAGAGTGCTGATGTGTAATTTAAAGCTGATTGAGGTAGAATTAATATTAAGAATTAGTTGTATGTAACATCTGAGAAACTGGACTGGAACATTATTATTTTTAAATTTAATGACTAAGTTCTTGAGGTTTTTTGGAATGTTTTCAGTGTTAGAACATATTCTGGCAATGCGGTGAAATTGAGAAATAATGACGTTACGGTGTATATCATTACAGACATTAGAAGACCAGTGGGTGAAGAATTTTATATCAAAATTAAAATCTTGTCTTTTATCGTAGAGGTCGATCTGGAAGCCCATTTTTTTGTTGATGAAAAATTCCAGATCCAGAAAGTTCACATGATCAGATGTACTATTAGTTTTTCCAGGGATAGGTCATCGGGATAAATTGCTTCTCTCATTTGTGAGAATCGAGGGTTATTGAAGACAATGATATCCTCGATGTATCTCATAATGATACCGGGGTCATCGTGTTGAGTAGCAAGGAATGCAGATTCGAATGGTGTAGGTAAAGATTTGCCGGACTGCTTGAGAAACTGTTACCCATTGGAATCCCGCGAGTCTGCTGGTAGAGCTTGTTTCCTACGACTGCGTAATCATGACTAATGCAGAAGTCTGTAAGGTAATGCCAGTACTGTGAAGTGATGCTGTTATCCGGTGAAAAAAAAAACAGGTATTTCGTTACTAGAAGTAAGCCTGATAGTGAGATGGATGTAAACAGGTTTTTGAAATCTTAGGTGTCCACAGGAGTGATACAGTTAAGCGTATTTAGAGTTTCAATGACCTTAGCATTGCTGTAAATAATCGAGGTAGAATTTAATTTCTTCATTATGATTGAAAAGAAGCTGCTGAAAAGCTGACCAGCTTTGCTGTTGCAGCAATTGCGTCCGCTGGTAATGAATCGAAAGGACAACGGCTGTTTATGGAATTTCGGAATGTCGTATATAAATGGATAGTTAACGTTAGAAGCTTGAAGTTTGATGCGTTTATATAAGGCAAGAATATTTTTAGAGGTGGTTTTTGTACTTTGAGAAACAGGGCTATAGGTTTCTGTGTCATTCATTTCTTGAATCATGATCTCCATGTAGAATATTTTGCAGATGACTGCGAAATTGTTGCCAGTTTTGTCAACTGGTGTGACTGTAAACATCTGTTTGAACTTTTGTATTTGCTGTAAAATCTTAGGCATATTGATGACATCTGTAGAAGCATCTGATGCTGGAAGTAGCCCTTGGAGCGAATACAGAACACATTTGAGAGTGGTGTCCATTCATTCATGAAAAGCTTCAATGGGTAGGTTGAATTCATAAGAAAGCTGAAGTACAAAATGCAGCAGATCCAACTTCAGAACGGAAATTCTAGCTCTGGGGCACAGTCGCTGAGGTAATCTGTATTTAGAACCTAGAAGCATCACCTGAGGCAGTTCCTTGAAAGGCACAATATCTAGGTTTCCTGTAATGAAGTGCTGGTGATGTGGGTCCACAAATCTGTGAAATACACTTTGTTGGCATAGACAGAGCTTGTCTCTATTTTCAGAAAATTTATCAATGTCCAGAACCGTTTGCTTGTAGTTAAAAATTAGTCTTCCCAGTTGTTTATTGTAACGGTGGCAGGTTAGTAGCTTAACAGAGTTCTTTAGTGGGAAGAGGTGAGCATTTCTGGGAAATATGGATTTTAGTTTTATGCGATCAAGAGCTTTAGAAGTGAAAGTAATTACACAGTATTTCTTGACTAGCTTATGGTCTGAAGCTTTCTGTTGAAAGGACGACAACCTATATTTAAGAAGGTCTGTAATCAAGGGAGCAACATGTTCGCTTTTGAAGGCGTAGTTCCCCAAGGTGTTGGCAAGTGCTTTAATTTTGCTATTGTTGAGTCTGAAGATTGTAGAACGGCACTTTTTGATAAAGTTCAGGTGTAAGGTATCCAGATTAAGCAGCATATCCAAGAAGTCAACGGTTGCATTAGTGGTGCCACCACTGCCTATCCTTCCCCTGCGTCTGGTGGTAGATCTATTGAAAGCTTTATATTTAAAATTATGGTAAATGCAATTATTATTTAAGTTAAGTTGTTTACCATTGAAAAGGTTGTTGAGACCATATGGATACAGAGTTTCAAACTGCAGCATGCTGAGGTTTTCGAGAGTTAGTCTTTCTCCCAGTAGTGGCTCGATAAATAGAATTTTCAAGGTGATATTATTGAAGTCATGAGTCTGAAAGTGCCGGATTTCGTGGTGGTTTTTGTTCTTGTAGGTTCTGATGTCAGATCTGTGGCCATTGACGCGGATATGTAATGGATTGCTGCTTTATCCAATGTAGCTGCTGAGGCAAGTATCACGTGTAATCATGTAGACACAGTTGCTGGTTTTGCAGAAAACAGAAGAATTACTGTCACCAATGTTAGACGGATCAGCATGACAACACGTCTTACATCTACGATCGCAGCATCTGGAGAATTGTAAAACAGAAACGGAAGTAGGAATTGCAAAATGTTTTTCTTTTAAGTTTTTTGTAAAATTATGAACAGAGTCGAATGGAGACCGTAATGTGTTGGTAACGCTGAATCCCTTTGCCTCAGATCCAGGTACCAGAGGTTGTAGTTAATTTTTCGAAGTGCCCCCTGCCCCCTGCCTTAAGGCCGAACGCGGTCCTTGGTAACCCACACGAAGACCGATGTGGTATAATAACTTTATTAGACCTCAATAGCATAATAAGGAGCAGAAAGTGATATATATATATACACAATCCCAAATGAGCATAGCAGCAATTATGGAGATAGGATTTTAAATATTTATTATTCAATATACGAGAAAATTTTAAGACTGGATGGAACAGTCCAATTAGACCGGATGGAACAAAAATACCCATCCCTGGTCAACCACAGGATGGATTTTCTACAGTAGGATAACGTATCTGCAAATGTGACAAGTTAAAATAAAAAAATTCAGGAGTTTAGGAGTATCAAGCTGTTGCTCCAACCCGCTGTTGCTCCAACCAGCTGTAGCTTCATATACTGTATATACAGGGTGATTCAGAACTCATGGGACAAACTTTAAGGGGTGGTACAGCACACTGCAATAAACATTTTTTGTATAAGGATGTATAGGCGCAAGTGACACGTTGAGGCACAAACACAAGAAATAGACATGAAAGGAAACTTAAATTGTGTACTTACAGCATCGTTGACAAGTGCTTCTTTACAGCAATGTTTACAATAATTACTCAAAATTGCGTCCAACCTCTAACACACACGCTACATGTCCACATGCGTACCAAGAACGATTCTCTGTGAATGTGTGGGCGGGTGTTGTGAACGACTTCCTGCTTGGCCCATATCTACTATCAACGCAACTCGATGGCAGATGTTATTGTATTTTTCTGGAAAAGGTTTTACCAGAATTGCTTCAAGATGTACCACTGGCCGTCCGACAAGGTCTGTTGCTTCAGCATGATGGGACGCCAGCCCATTTCAGCATTAATGTGCGCAATTACCTGGATGCCACTTTTGGGGCGCGATGGATTGGCCGTGGTGAACCAGTCCGTTGGCCACACATTTATCGAACCTCGATTACTTCTTATGGGGACATCTGAAGGCCTCGTTTACGATACTCCAGTTGACTCTGTTGAGGACCTCGTTTACGATACTCCAGTTGACTCTGTTGAGGACCTCGTCGCTCGAATATCCGTTGCGGCTGCACGTGTGCGAGAAATACCTGGCATCTTTGAAACTGTACGCCAATCACTCCGTCGACGCCGCCACGCATGTATTACTGTTGGTAGACGCAATTTTGAGCAATTATTATAAACATTGCTGTAAAGAAGCACTTGTCAACGATGCTTTACGTAAACAATTTATGTTTCCTTTCATGTCTATTTCTTGAGTTTGTGCCTCAACGCGTCTCTTGCGGCCATATATTCCTATACAAGAAACGTTTGTTGCAGTGTGTTCTACCACCCCTCAATGTTTGTCCCATGGGTTCTGAATCATCCAGTATATATACACTGCCTGACAAAGAAAATGCCACACCCCGAAGGAATGCTGAAACACAGACCAAACTGAAGACATAGATGGTCAAATAGGTCCTGAACAAATGATTTAATTGTCACACACAGACCTGGCCGAATATACAGGATGATTAATAATGAGTATGGCCACCATTTTGGGAGATACAGCGTTGAATCCGACGCAGCATCTAGGAAATGAGGTTCAGAATAAAGTTCTGGTTTATCATGGACCATGTGGTGCTGATCCGAGTCCACAGTTCATCTTCATTTTGCGGAGGCTGGTAAGGTACTCAACCAACGTCTAATCGTGTTTCTCTCACTCCGGAGTACGTTTCTCTCCCAACTGAGCTTTACGGACGGAATGTATCGCTGCAGATTTGTCTTCTTTGTATCGCTCCAGATTTGTCATCAGTTTGTCCGTCGATACCCGTCATGAACAAATTTCACAGCACATAGGAAGTCCTATTTCCGTGTACAGACAGGTCTTCTAAGACGACGGCGATCTCGTTCTTGGCAGATTGTCGTCGCGCCACAGTTACGCTTCTAAGATCAGCAATGTCAGTTATTTTTCCATTGATTAAAAACCCAGGATTTCTCACTTCGTGAGCAACCAGTGAGCTCTGCCGTTTTCAAAATCGTCGCTCCAGCCTGATAGGCATCCACAACAAGCCCTTTATGTAACTCCGAAAGATCCTTTATTTTTCCTATTATGTGTAATACTGCTGATGATTATTGACAATCAGCAGTCTCAAATACACTATCTACCAACAAGTAATTGGAGCCTTCACAAGCGGCGATTAGAGCTGCGACCCTCCGGGGCTTACTCTCAACCAAGCGTTGTACGACGGCTGGCGGTATTTTCTTCCACTCGGCTTGCAGAAGACACGTCAGTTCCTTCACCGATTTCGGACAGTGGGGACACCCTTTGGGTTGACGTTTCAAATCGTCCCAGAGGTGCTCGATAGGGTTAAGGTCCGGGCTTTGCACAGGCCAGTCCATTCCATTAACCCCATTGTCACCATACCAAGCCATGGTGGACCTCGCAACATGACAGGTGGCATTGTCATCCCAAAAGTAACATGGGTCCACCCCGTAAAACTGCCACAACGTAGGAAGCACATGGTCATCCAAAATGGTGCAGTAGGTCACTGCGTTGAGTCTACCAGGAATTGCGACCAAGGGTCCTGTGCCATACCAGGAGAAACACCCCCACAGCATAGTTCCACCGCCGCTGAACTTCACAGTTGGCACAATATATTCCGGCAAGGAGGCGTTCTCCAGGTAGACGCCAAATCGAGACCCTGCCATCCAAACGGTAGAGGGTGAACCTTGATTCGTCGCTCCATAGAACCTGTTTCCACTGTTCAACGGTCCACTGTCGACGTTCTTTGCACCACGTTTGCCGAGCAGCGCTATTGGACTTGGTGATCAAAGGCTTGTGGGCGGCAGCACGTCCATGATAACCAAGCAGATGGGCTTACTTACGGATGGTATTCGTCGAAAGAACACTCCCGGATGCCTGTTGAAACTCTTCGCGGATGTGGCCCATCGATCTGGTGCAGTTCTTCCGAATTTCTCTGGCCAACACCCGTCGGTCTCTAACTCCCAGTTTTGTGGGTCTGCCGGGTCGGGGCACATTCAGACAGTCACCTCTCACCTTCAACTTGCCAATCACGTAGGCTACTGCCGATTTTGGGTACTTCAACTTGATTTAAATGTCACGTATGGATCGGCAATTTCTGTGATACCCGACGATTACACCTTTCTCGAAATCTGAGAGCTCCGAACGGCGTGGTATCTTGCATGCGACTGGTTGAGATGTTGTTTCCCACACGATATTAAACGGCAGCGGCCGTGACGTGTATCAGGACCACAAATATCGTCGATTGCAGGGGTGTCCAATTTCTTGTTGGTAGATAGTGTATTTGCCTAGATCACGTGGTGACGCACTTGACCAAGTATTTTTTTCATATATACTGCGTAAGTGACTTCTGCTTACATCTACAAAGAGTTTTATAATTCAGTGGCCAGGTTGTGTATTATCATTATATTCCAAATACTTTACAAATAATTTTGTTACATCTTTTTTGTTTTTTCAAGATGCAATAGGCGATAACGTTCGTAAAAGCATCAGAACTGGAATCCTCTTAAAATTAAAAAAAAAGTTTTTTTATGCTGATAGAAGAGGTTAAAATTTCACATAGAGATAAAATTCATGTGACACAGTTACAAAGAGAAAAATATGGAATTAATGCACGAGTATACTCTTAGTAATCACTTAATTATATGCACCCTCATGACAAAGGGTGGTCCAAAAGTCTTGCCCTGTTTTTAGAAAATTAATAAAAAATACACTCATCGACAAAAGAAGTAAATACCCCCAGAAGGAAGCAACCGACAGGAATAAAACTTGGTGGGTAGGTTTGACATCGTAAGACATGCAAACGATTCAAGTATCACGCTCGGCTGCATATGTGACGCAAGCAAGGAGGAGTCGTAGCGCTGTGCCCGACCGGGTATATAAGGTCGTCCGGTTGCGCGTGCTTGCCATTCTGACTCGTGCTGTTGTGTTGGTTGTATCCTTTGCAAGTGACGTATACCTCGGAGAAAAGTTCGGAAGCAATTCGAGAAGTGAGAGGAGTTTGAGAGGGGCCGCATCGTAGAGATCCGGGAAGCGAGATGGTCTTGTCGCCTTATTGTGCACCATACCGGTCGTGCGGATATTACCATAGCTTGCTGTTGGCGGCAGTGAATGGAACATAGCCCTCAACAGCGACAGGAAGGGTCTGGCAGACCTAGACCAAACACGGAGAGGGAGGTCCGACGGGTCGTCTGACATGCGCGGAGTGACCCAACAGCCACGATTGCGGATATTCAGCGAGCAGCGGTGCCCTCCATGCATCGTCCGATTAGTGCCAGCACCATTGGTAGACTGCTACACGCGCACAGACCCTTACGACAACTGCCTTTAACACCAGTGCATCATCGCCAAAGACTTTAATGGTGTCGTGCAGACTGTCATGGAGCCACGCAGAATGGCAGCGGGGGATCTTCAATGACGAGTTCTGCTTTTGTCTTGGTGGAGTCGATCACCGAATCCGTGTGTTGAGGCACCGTGGTCAGCGCTAAGATGAACGGTTTGTTGTCGAGTGTTACACGTGCAGTAGGCCTATGTCACGGTGTGGGGTGCAACTGCCTACGATGCCAGATCACCTTTGGTGTTCATTACAGGCACTTTAACAGCCCAACGTAACGTTAATGAGGTCCTGCAACCAGCGGTCCCACCTTTGCTGAACACTCACTCCGATGCGATTTTCCAACAGGACAACGCTAGTCTACATACTGCTGCTATCTCGAGAGCTTGCCTTCAAGGAACACACACTCTGCCATGGCCAGCCGCATCGCCAGACCAATCTCCGACTAAAAATATGCGAGATGCTGTTGGACGCACTATCCACACTCCACCCTTATCGCGCAATCTGCAGGAACTAAGTAAGAAGATTCAAGCTGCATGGGATGGCTTATCGCAAGACACCATTAGGGACCTGTATAACTCCATGCCGAGACGTCTGGCATGTTGTGTGAACAGACACTACTTATTGGCGTGTAGTTCAATAAATATTGCCCACATCAGTCTCAATGTTTAATCATTTATTGTTCCTGGTAACCTTTACCTTCCTCCAGAATAACATTGCAATCCGACACGTCCTTCTGGGTGCAACTATTTTTTTGACAATAAGTGTAATTACTCGACATACAGAAATAAGATTTGCACCGTTGGAGAGGTAAACCTCAGAAATTGTTATTTCTACGATTCCCTGTTGATGGCGCTAGTGGTTCTTCCTATTCATAGCTACAGGCTACAATGGCGAATGTGCTGGAAAAAATGCGATTTGTGTGTCGTGGATTTTTGAAACGAAATCAGTCATTCAAGCACAGATAAATTTCCGTACACGTTTCGACAGGAAACCTCTAGATGCAAAAGAAATTAAGCATTAGAAAGATTAATTCATAGAAACTGGGAGTGTGTTGGAGAAGCCAGGAAGTGAACAGGTCAGTGCTTCGGAAGATGACGTGGAACAATTACGGAAAGCATTTTCCCGCAGCCCGAGGAAGACCACAAGACAGGATGCTGCACAGTTGTGATTACTACGCACAACAATGTTACGCATCTTATATGAAAGACTGCGGTTATACGCATGCAAAGTCCAGATTGCTCAACGTTTGGAAGAGGACGATGATCCTCGCCTTTAAATTTGGTTGTAACTTAATAGTACGCATGGACAATTCCGAACACTACCTTGAGCGTGTGCTTTCTAGCGATTTCACGTATCAGGAGCATTAACTGAAGTGTTATGTTCATGTGGGGAACGGAAAACACACATGTCTCAAAAACTCATGTTCGTGATAGAGTTAATGTTTCGTGTAGGCTTATGCATAACTGTCTTATTTGTCCTCTTTTCTTCGTGGAAAAATCTACCAACGCGAATGTCTCCTTAGATATGCTGAAAAATCTTGCTGTACTACAATTCGGAGACCTTCAGTTAGATGTCATCCTTCAACAAGACGGAGATCCACCGCACTGGGGGAATAAGTGTTCGCGACTACTTAGACACTGTATCCCTAGGACGCTGGAGTGGCCGAAATGGCCACATTCTGTAGCTAACTCATTCAGCTGACGTAATCCCATTGGACTCTTTTATGGAGATATCTTAAAGGCAAAGTACGTAGAACAAAGGATTTAAAGAGCCGAAATTGTGAACGCCATTGCTGTTTTCAATATGGATTATAACAACGGACGTGGCGAGAAATTCAGTAAAGGTTGGATACTCCCTCCGTGCAAATAAATGGACACACATAAAAGTGATCAAATTAAAAAACTTACGCTGTTTACCTTCCGGTCACCCGGAAGGCGCAGATGAAGTATGCATGGTTGATTTAAATACAGGTACTTCAATATTTCCCCATTGAATAGCGATGTTTATAAAAAAAAGGCATACCGGATGCGAAAAGAAAAGAGTATAGTAAATTACATTAAATATTTTATGTTTTGAAGATACAGAAATTTGCTAAGCATTTTGCATGAAGAATGAGTTGACATGCAGAAACCCTTAACAATTTTCAAGAATAAAATATAAATTTTAAAATAAAAATCATTTATGAATCAAACTAGTGGCAAATGAAATACAAGGATATTAGAGAAATTTAGAAAATTTAATTAATCGCGTTTTTTTATTGGAGGTTCAACGACCTCCGTGAGCAACTTAATGGGCTGTAAGCAGTCGCCCGTCCCTAATTTAAGGTCACTGGCTCCAGGGAAGGGAGAGAGCCAGCACCCTAAGACAAACACAACACCCAGACCCATCTCGGACGAATGATCAGAATCCATCGTTTGGACCACTGCGCCCCTGGGGGCGGCATAATCACTTTAAGAAACATGAATTTAGAAAACACCGTGCTTTGACGGTGACATCATCAGTTCCGTCCGTATTATTGTATTAGTCTATCTCTAGCAGTGGAAAAAGCTTTTTCCGCTTCTATACTGATAGGAAAAATAATGAGCAGATAATGATAAACTAATTCCAAGTATTTTACTGCACCTTCGCCTTCAAATAGTACCAGTTCTTATTTAATAACCTCGAGAAGATATTTTCGAAGAACTTCTTTTTCTGTAAAGGTACGCCCTTTATATTCAAAACACAAGGTTTTAGCTCCTGTTTCATGGAAACCATTTCGTTTTTCTTTTCTTAATCTTGTTTATGAAGACGCAGAGACGGGGTAAGCAGTTTGAATTTCAATTCCAACATGTTCATATCCTTTAGTTTCAAAAACTCTTTGGACTAGTAGAGTAAAATTTTATCTTGCAATAACAGTTTTGCTTCGTTTATCATTATATTCCTTCTTACCTTGAGGGTTATGGGGTATAGAAGAATGCTTTACAAGCTAGTTCGCATTTCTTTGATTTAAAATTTCAGCGCAAGTATTAATTTTTGGTTAGAGAAAAACTCTGTTCGATGATTGTTTCCATCAATAGCTGCGTATTTGTAATTACTGTAAAATGATTTGCTACTTTGCAGCATACTTTCCTGGCAGAAGAGCGGAAATTGACAGTTATTAAATTTTGCTGAACATTCTACTAAATTTCGACATTAACAATCTACTAGATTTCGCTTCAGAGAAATTTGTACCAGAATTTAAATAAATGAATTTAAATAATCACTCCATCACGATGAGCAAACAATTCCAGTGATTTTTTGAATCAAATGTTAGCATACGTTTCTTACCACATTCACGTTTTTCTGTAAGATGCATTTTTAGTTGGGCAACTTTTAAATACCTTTCGAATGTTTGTTGCTGTTACACTGGACAGTAAATTTTGACTTTTTGTGTGCATCTAAGATTAAACAAAGTTACCTTTTCGTTGTTTGGGCTACTGAATATGAAAATGGCCGTTAAAACACCAGATTAGCTCCAGTTTTTGAAATATCTGTAAAACATGTTTTACACATTTGCTTATACATACTCTATGATAATCCTCATAGAGGAAAATATTCACAGCGACGCCGCTTTACCTGTGTCTTATAATGAGTTTCTGGAGCATCTCTCACAAGGGTTCAACAATAGTTCTCTAGCATTGCTGCATTCCATTTCCCTTGGTACCTTTTTTCCAGGAGAGTAATGTCTTGATGAAACCATTTCCCGTGCTCGTCGCTGAAAGCACCACAGTTAGCCCTGAAAGAAATTCAGATGATACTGTAAAAAGTCTAATTTCAACGACATGTTGCACCGTAGTCTCTCGTAGTGATGAAAGAGGGTTTCTACAAGCTCCTAGTACAGTAATTGTCAGTTTGCTTAGAAAGTTCGTGGCCACTTGCTGGAAAGAAATGGAAAACTAACTTTTCATCTCCTGTGAGGATATCATCAAAACGCTTATCTCGGAAGAGCTGACCTACCAGGGGATCGACAAACACATCTTCTTTGATTTTGGCCTCATCAAGTCTTGGAAATTTAACACGAAGTTTCAAAACTCCTGCTCCATTTTGATCAACGGCCTTTACAAAATTATTCATTAGTGGAGAAAAGGGAGATAGATCTTGCTGGATTATACTAGTGGTTTGTCAAGTACATTCTTTTTCCCAAGTTCAAGTAAACCCAACAGCTCTACTTTACTTTTTGGTAATTTCAGATCTCTCACTTGATCATTCCATTCACCATGAGTAATTTATTTTTAAACAACGCACTTCGCACTAACATGTGTAAAAAGATGTGCATAGACAACGCGATTTAGAGTAGTATGCGAACAAAGATGTGCATTAACTATGCGATTCACATTAACATGCGTACAGATGTGTTCATAAACAACGAGATTCACATAAACGTGTGCATAAAAAAAGCGACTCACATTAACATTTTATAAAGATGTGCATAAACAACGCGTTTCACATTAATGTGTAAAATGTGCGTAAACTACGCAATTTGCATTAACATGTGCATAAAGATGTGTATAAACAACGCGATTCACATTAACATATATAAAAAAGATGTACAAATTACAACGTGATGCACATTAATGTGTAAAAAGATATGCAAAAAGAACGCGACATTTTACGATACCTATCATTGTAAACTTATTCGAATTATTAAATTAAAAATGTATTTTTTGTTCCATTTCAGCTTTCTTCCTTAACGCACAAGAATATTTGAGACGAGAGATTCTAGAAAGAGCAAAGGCATCCCCGAAGAACTGTTTTTAAAGTCTTGTTTTTGAAGATTTATTGCAGTTTTCCTCCCAAGAATCGGCTAGGTGCCAAAAAGAGTAAAACTGTCATCTTTGATACGTGGACATTTTTCAGTCATTTGCGAAAACGATAAAAAAAAAGACCAGAGCCCAGCATTCCAACAATCACCACTTCCCCAGGAAGACTGTTGATTCATATGTTCAGTTTACTTGACTCTACTGATATGAAACCATTGTGTCCACCGCACTATTAATTCCGCCAAATTCAATGAGAAATAAACACTTCATGATTGAAGTCAGTTTATGCCAAACCCTTATTTGCAAATAAAAGACCTTCAATAATTTTATTTTTTTTATTTTTCCCATTCTCTTGATACGAAGGACTACTATACGAAGGAAAATTTATATTTGGTAAGAAAATATTATTATTCTGGGTCATAGAATTGTACTGATTTTTATATCTGTACATATAAAACTGAAAGCTCTCACTGACTCATCACCGAATCTCAGAAACTATTGAACTTAGAACTTTCATATTTGGAAGGAATGTTCCTTTTACAACAATAGAGGCGCACTAAGAAAGGATTTTTTCCTACGATAACTTTAAGTGGGTCGAAATGGGTTTTTTAAATATCCCAGCTTTGATAGCGCTAGGACGTTTAGCAATGATTCAGCCATTGTTGCCCAGCAACTGAAGCCTCGCCCTAAGTTTTGAATGACTTGAGTTGACCTGCTCAGTATATAATTTGGTTCGAAATTTATTTGTTCTGAATTTATTTAACAAAAAACCTTAAAACTCACGTAAAAAGCGCTATATCATAATACGCTGTGCATTTAAACATTTATTATCTTTTGACATATCGAGTGTCAAGGTTTTTTGATTTGTTCTAAATTTATTTAACAAAAAAAAACTTTTTAAAATATCACGTAAAAAGCGCTATATCATAATATGCTTAGCATTTAAACATTTATATTATCGTTTGACATATCGAATGTCAAGGTTTTTGAGTCGAAATCAAATTAACAACATTCGTTTTTACCGAAGCAATGGTGACGTCATATAATGGTTTTTTTAGTCAAAGTCAAATTACCAACGTTCGGTTTCGCCGAAGCAGCTGTGACGTAATATAAGTGGTAAGCATAGCCCACTGGAAAGAAGAGGCCCTGAAACGAACGGTTGTCATGTGACCACAATGGTCTCAGTTTTGGGAAATTTAACCAAGTTTTTACCGCAAGTGAATACAGTTATTATTCTTGTGATTAAAGTCTCTTGAAAACCCTTATTGCATTATGTTTTCCAGTCGAAACTGCCTTGTTCTTGCGCTAGTTTATGAAAAAAAAATGGAAGTGGGTGTAATATTAAATTTTGTGTAGGGTTTAGATTACTATATCTGTGGCACTTATAAATATCATTTGCTTGCAGTTGTAAAACGTAATAAATAATTACAAATAATAAGCGGATAATTCAGACTAAGTAGGTCACATGATAATCCGTTTCAGGGCCTCTTCTTACCAGTGGACTATGATTGGTAAGTAGACTGTAATAAATATAAATATGCGGGTAGATTTTCATGGTAATTGAAATAAAAAAAAAGGTTTTCCCCTTGAGATATTAGCAATGGCAAACCAATTTTGCTCACGCTTCCAAAAACATCTGGAATGATCGCTTTTAAATGTACAGTTTCGAACGAAATTGTATACCAAATTGTGTATAAGCGAGGTTCTTTTTACATTTATGCTGAAAGTAACAACGTAGTTTCTTCTGTTTTCTATTATTATTTTGTTCTGTTGTCTATTAATATTTGAACGATGAAAATGAAGAGTAACGACGTGTTTTTATTTGTTTCGTGTAGGCTTGATGTTTCAAATTTACAGTTATGAACGCAATTGCTTATGTGTCATTTGGCAGAATAAGTCAGGCATACACGTGTTTCCCAAAAGAGAGAGGAAATATGCAGTGTATGGACATTTCAACTGTATATCATAAATATCATCTGTATGTCAACTGTGTTTTAATATCATCACGTTCGAAGAACGGGTATTTAGCTAGTGTTTATAATATTTTTAAAAGGATAATCTGCCATGTGTTTTTTTTCAAGCTTCTTTAACCAGACTGCGTGAAACCAGTGTAAAAAAACATCACATATTTATTGTTTATGATGTTACACAGTGTTTTCTAGGAAAAAAGTATGGTAATAAAGCAAAACTGACAGTTTGTCCATAGCAAATGTCTTTATCTGCTCACTCTTAGCATATACACTACTTGTGATGAACTCGCAAACGAAGTGTGAAAATTAAACAAAAACTTTATTCAGATGTATATCATAAAGATTGATCAAGCAGAGATGAATTCACAAACGAGGTGTGAAATATAAATAAGTAGGGATAAACTTACAAAGGGAGTGAACAAGTAGAGATGAATTCGCGAACGAAGTATGAAGATTAAACAAGTACGAATGAATTCTCAACAAACGTATGAATATTGAACAAGAAAAAATGAATCCACAAACGAGATGTGAAAATTAAACAAGCACGGATGAACTTACAAACGAAGTATAAAGATTGAAACGTAGAAATGAATTCGCAAACGAAGTACAGAGATTGAGCAAGTACAGATTAGCACACAAATGAAGTATCAAGATCATAAAAATAGAGGCGAATGCGCAAAGGAAGTATGAATAATGGATAAGTGTATTAGCTGTCGAAAATAATTAACTAACTCAAACTAACAACGGTTATCAGCTATTTAACTTGAAGAAAACACAAGAACCTCGACTAGTAAATTTTCGTTTGTCTTGCAGATACTTGGCTCAACTAACATCAAAGATATCACACTTAATACATCTCACAGTTTGATTTTATCAAAGTCTGCTACTCCTGACTGACTGCCAGTGATGCCACATGGAGGAACAGCTCGTGGAAGTTCAGACATGACGTTAAGTACGGAGAGTATATGGAGTGATAAACAATTACTTAAGAAACAATAAACAAAAGCATGTGACGCACCACTGAGGTGATACACAGGTCAAAACGGCAAGTTTCAGCAATAAGCGAAGGTCGGTGTAGGTCAGTCAGGTGAATAACCGGCTCTAAAACGAGGGACCTGGTTTCGAATCCCATCACTAAAAAGAAAGGTTTTATGCTGTATTTGGGCCGAAACGTAAAATGAATCTCCTGGTTGTGAGGTTCAAGAAATATGTAATGTTTATTCCACACATCGTCTGGAATTAATAAAAATTCCTTCTTCTACAGCGGCTACTTTAAGAATGGTTTGTCGGCGGACCAGAAACCTGCGATTTCGTGAACACGCCTTTCTCCGGGGAAAGGGTGGGGGTATATGTGACGTTCCACTATAGTGATGTAAGAGTCCAAACGGAAAGTTGCAGCGCTACGCCAATGTCTGCAGTTCAGTTTTAAGAATAACCGGCTCCTGAGCAAGGTGACACGAGTTCGAATTCCACCACTGGCCGAAAATGTTTTTCGCTATGAATGAAAAGCTAAATAGGTAATATAGGTCACAAACTGTTGCCAGAAAGATTGAGTGTAATTTTCGTAGCTACGGGATTTTTAAAAAAGTTACGCTCACCACGAAATTGCATATATCCGTTACTAAGACTGTATCAGAAATGGTTCTTAGTTGCATTTATTCATGTAATGTGAACGCTTTTTCCGTAGTCCTAGGTCTGAGTTCGAATCCGTGGACAAGATATGGATATGTGTATTCTACCTCATGTGGTTCTCGCCCTTCCCTGGAACGGGTGGCTCCGAATTAGAGATGGGGGACTCAGATGTTCGTAAGAATCGAAGCAAAGGGAAATAAAATAAAATAAAAAACGCCTTTAAAGAGGGAATTTCTGAGTGACACTCTCTTGGAAAAAAAAATATCGTTTCTTAAGTATGGAAATTACGAAAGAAATGTTCTTCACAAATACATTGAATAACTACAGGATCATTGGGTTTGTGCATAAGTTCTACCCGTTTTTGTAGGCTACAAAGAAAGGAGGAGAACACAAGAAATAATGTAACTAGGATTTCACATAATTGCTATCATTTTATATGACCTCTTGCCATCTGTCTATGAGTAGGTGCATCCCCCGCTCGAAAAACTCCTGTGTTTTAGAGTAAAAAAAGTCATGTAATGCCGTTTTCACATCCTCCACATCATCGAAGTTTTGAAGAGCGAAGGCGTTCTGTAACGATCGAAATAGGTGGTAGTCCGTAGGTGCCATGTCAGGAGAATACGAAGGGCGAGGTAACACTTCCCAGCCAAAGTCCAGTAATTTTTGCTGAGTGATTAAAGCAGCATGAGGTTTGGCGTTATCATGATGAAGGATCACACCTTTGCTATTGACGAATGCTGGCGGCTTCGATGTCAGTTGTTCTCGCAAGCTGTCCAAATTTTGGATGTAGAGGTCAGTATTTATCTTTCAGTTAGGTGCCAACACCTCCCAGTGGTTTGTTCCCTGGACATCCCACCAAACACTCAACAAAACATTTTCGGAATGCAGTACTCCTTTTGTGGTCGATGGAGCAGGCTCAGCAGCTTGGTTTATAGTCCGTCGACGCTTTACATTACGGTACAGTACCCATTTCTCATCACCCGTTACAATGCGTCCCAGCAACGGTTCATTTCTGTGACGAGAAAACAAAGAAACACAGGTAAGGATTCTCTCCTCTCGTTGCTTTGCACCCAGTTATCGAACTCGCTGATGACCTCAAGCGCATGTATCCGTCTTCCGACTGTTATTCTGTGTACCGACAACGTCTCCACTAATTCCTGAATGGTTCGATGTGGGTTAATTGTTATGGCTTGGTCCACATCCTCGTCAGAAACCACGGATGGACGTCCAGGACGTCGTTGACCTTTTCAGCTTCTGTCTCCGACACGGAATTTCCGAAACCAACAACGACATGTGCTATCATCAACAGTATCCTCCCCATACACTTGACAGAGGTTTTAGCAAGCCGGCTGTAGTACTGCATTTATCGAACTAGTACAGTTAAGAATGTCTAATGTGCTCCTTATCGCATGCGATGTTACACCGTCCTTGATTTCCATCACGAATGACTTACTCGGACAAACCTAATATCCTTTACATGCTACCGTTCCACGCTTTATTGGCAGAAAATTCGGCATCGCAGCGTCATCTGTGACGTAACTACTCCGAACGCAATTTGCATCTACACTGCTGGCCACCCAAAATGCAACACCAAGAAGAAAGCATCCGATTGGTCTGAAATTTGCAGTAAGCGTCGCCCGCGAAAGGACATGCAAACGATTAGCATTGCAGGGTATATGCAAATCATGTGCGCCCGGCACGCCACCGAGAAACACTATACGAAGGGCGCACAGAAGGCGGGGTGCAAGTGGTGAAAGTGTGTTGTTCTGCCGGACCCGTGCGTGGGAAGCTTCCTGATGCCTCGTCGCAAAATACGGCAGTCATTCCAGCACGTCTCGGAGTTCTACAGAGGACGAATAGTGGCTTATAGCGACAGCAGTTTATCGTAATGAGACATCGGCGCCCATGTGGGACGACATCCTGCCACAGTGGGGCGAGTATGGATTCGGTGGGTGCAGGAGGGACGGACGGACCGACCTGAGCGATCGCCGCAGCCGCGGCACACCACCGAAAGAGAGGACCGGCATGTTGTGCGGCGGGCATTGACGGCTCGCACCTCCACATCACGAACGTTAGCGCAGGAATTACGGTGTGTTGCGCAACAACTCGTGTCTGCACGTACCGTTCGACGTCGTCTGCAGGAGCGGGGACTTGTCGCACGGCGCCCATTGCTCCGATTACCATTGACGTCACACCACCGGCATGTGTGGCGACAATGGGCCGTTGAACGCCGCACCTGGACTACGGAATGGTACGACATTGTCTTCTCCGACGAATCCCGCTTCTACCTCCAGCACCACGATGGTCGGATCCGCGTGTGGCGGCACCGCGCCGAGAGACTGTATGACGCCTGCATTATGCATCACCATACCGGGCCGTCGTCTGGCGTTAGGGTTTGGGGCGCAATTGGATATGACACCCGCACCCCTCTGGTACGCATCGCCGGTACACTTAACAGCCACCGCACCATCTCACGCGTTTTGGAGCCTGTTGTACTCCCTTAACCGCAGGACCTTCCAGCGGCAACGTTTCAACAGGACAGTGCGCGCCCGCACGTGACATGTATCGTGCAACAATTCTTCACGGCCCACCAGGTGTCACTACTGCCGTGGCCCGCCTGTTCTCCCGATATGCGCCCATCGAACACGTCTGGTCGCTGATCGGCAACCGAGTGGCCCGGCAAGCACCACCCTCGTCTACGCCTGATAAACTGTGCCAACGTGTGGAAGCAGCCTGGACAGAGATGCCCCAAGCCCACATCCAAAGCATCTTTCGTTCGATGCCGCTGCGTAAAGCGGCCGTTATTGCCAGATATGGGGGCCACACGAACTATTGATGTCTGCGTGTTCCGCAAGTCGCACGGCCTGTAAGCACAATCGTTTCATCTTTGTATCTGTTGTTATGTGTCCAGTAAATCTGGCTTTCCTATCTTGTGTCCTTCTTGGTGTTGCATTTTGGGTGGCCAGCAGTGTATTGCAAAAACGAGTAGAACTTTTGCACACACTCAATATTAACACGACAGTAGGAATAGCCTGTTTGCTTAGTTTACTGTTCGACAAGTAACATCATTTTAGATATCTTGAAAATTATATCGCAGTGGAGTGAGAATCGAACCCGCAGTTCCCAAGTTTTCTGAAACGATGTTATATGTAGAAGAGTAAACTAGGCATTTCAGGCTATTCTGAATGTCTATTAATAATCCTGCCGTTGTTCTATGCATTTATGCAGAATATTTCTTCCATAATTTCGATATCTGAGATACTGGTGATTTATTACTCTACGAGGAACCATCTGGTTGCTTTGACTGGCAATTGATTTGTTGCATCTGGTTGCTTCGACTGGCAATTGATTTGTTGCATCTGGTTGCTTCGACTGGCAATTGATTTGTTGCATCTGGTTGCTTCGACTGGCAATTGATTTGTTGCATCTGGTTGCTTCGACTGGCAATTTAGATTTGTTCAGATTCTTTACCGGCAGATACTTGTCTCAGGTGGTGTAGCGGATAGCATGCTAGAACGTAAATTAAGAGATTCGGGTCTGATTCCCCCTCCAGGGCGGAGTAAATTTTAGTATTTCTGTGCAATAATGTTACAAGTTAATAATAATAATTATTATTATATTTATTTATGCTGTTAGATGACAATATTAAGTTATAATAAATTATGCATACAAAAGCTGTTAATTGAACAGTAATGGGAACAAGGGAAAAGGCCTTTTAGGAGTCCTGACAAGCGCTTTGTTCCCTCAAATTGTAAGACAAGCGAGTTTGTCCTTAGTAGATGAATCCAATTCAGAATAATAAATTTAGAAATGACTTTGTGTTTTCAGTAATTAATTAGTATTGGTGTTTGAATTAATTAAGGGAAGTATTTTTTATTTTCTAACTCAGTAAGTGTTTCTTAAGTGCTTTTTTAAATACATTTTGGTCACTGATATTTGTTTAGTGTACAGGAAATGAATTCCAATAATCAGGTCCAGAGTAATTCAAGCTTTGTTTTCATATTTGGGTTTTAGGCTGTATTGGGTGAAGCGGTAATCTATTTCTTGTTTGGTAGTTATGTAAGCTGCAGTTAATATCAATTAAGTCTACATGTAGATTAATCTTGAGTCTTTGAAACATAATTTTACCTAGGTTGTAATGGAAAAGTTGATCTATTGTTAAGATTCGGAAATCATTAGGATGAACTGGAGGGTGTAAATATGGATGCATGTGTGTTGTCACAGCAGTACTTTGTTTTGAAAGTAGGGTTATTAATCTAATGTATTTATTTTGTAATAACTGTAATTTATTTAAGTTTGTTTTAGTTGTTTGACCCCAGGATAAAAAGCAATAGTTAATGTGAGTCTAAATTAATGAGTCATACTGGAGAATTAACGTTTTAACTGAGAGAGTTGTTAATTGTTTACTAATGAATCCAATATGTCTTGATAATTTATGCTGAAGTATATCTATGTGTTTATTCCAACGTAAGTCAGGGGTAAAAATCACTCCCAAGTAATGAACGTGTGGTACCACATCAATTATTTGATTTTCCAATAATACATTTATGATATGGCCCCGTTCAGATCTCTGTCTAGTGAATACCATATCCTTAGTTTTAGAAATGTTAATTATCAGTTCATTAACAGTTAGCCAATTTGAGTAAAGACGTAAATATTAAGTTTTAGCTTTAGTAACAATGTCATTTATATTATGTCCACTGAAAAGTGGTTTTGTATCATCAGCATGTAGTGTGCGATCATTACCTGGTGTTATGCTGAAGATATCATTAATATACAGATTGAATAACAAAGGTCCCAGAATCGATCCCTGTGGGACTCCATATTGTGATTGCTCTAAAGTCGAATGGAATTGATTAATTTGTGTATATTGTTGTCTATTTGTTAAATAGCTTTTGAATAACTTATAAAGCGTTCCCCTTATTCCCAAAGTATATAACTTATGAAGAAGGATTTCACAGTTTATTGTGTTAAATGCTTTTGTTAGAGCTAAATAAATAGCTAGTGCTATATTATTAAGTGCCACATTTTTTAATAGTGTTTTGTAAATGAAGGACTGCAATTTCAATAGACTTATGGGGTTAGAAGCCAAATTAATTTTTATTTATAACATTATATTTTAGTGTAAATGTTATTAATCTTGTGTATATTATTTTTTCTAAAATTTAAGCAAATATGGACAGGTTTACAGTGGAGCGATAATTATTAGCATCATTTTTTGAGCCTGATTTATATTTGGGAGTAACCCTTGTTATCTTTAGTGCATCCGGAAAAATCCATTAATCTAGGCAACTGAAGCTATTCTGAGTGCCGTGTTGGTGATCCTGTATTTTTCTTACGATTTCCTATTCTCTCTGCCAGCGAGTTTCAATAAAAGTATAAATTTTTATGAAAAAATTATAAATTAATGCAATTATCTCATAGTTTTACAATTTAAATGACTTGTATATATGTGTTTGCGGATCATGTATAATTGAAATAATTAAATGTTTCACGGATTAAAGGGAAAGGTAATTCATTTATTCAAAAGTCCATTTGTCACTGTCACTGGTATGATACCTTCATTTTGCCACAAGTGATCAAAATGTGCATAGAATGTTAAAGTATATTTATAAACCTTCAATTTAGATATCTTTCAGCACATTAAGTTTGCCAAATAATCTTTGGTCTTAAAAAAAAATTTTTTTTTTCGATTTAAACCATTTCTGAGCAACATGAGAATCAACTGAAGCTGAAGGACAGACACTTTTCTTATAATACAGATTAAACTTTCCTAGAATTTTTCTTACATAATTTGTAGGATAAGTATAATGAAAATACTAAAACAAATATCACTTTGCCAGCAAATAAGTTTTTAGCTGTGCCAAATGCTGAAACTGCCGTAATCGCTCTTCACCAAATGCGTTGGCATTATCATTTTTGATATTTTTATCCCATTTGTTTTCCCCAGTCATTTGTTGCAAAATTGAATAAATTAGTTCTCAGATTAGTCGGATCAAAATTAAACGGAAACAAAAATGGAGGCAGAACTCCTTAATTTCCTTGTATCAACTGCGATTTGTGCGGGAAAGCAGCCTTTCTAGCATCACTGCTACTCTGTTATCTTTCGTAGTTTGAGCTGTTTCTCATTTTCCGTGGGATAATTCAATTGTCATCTCCCGTGACTCATTCAGGAGACAAAAAAGAAATGTTTCCGTGTAGATACGTGCTTCCCAGGAGGTATTATTTCGATGTAATGAAGACTCTTTTGTGTACTGCGGTTAGTTTGACAATTCATTTCAGCTGCTACATGAACAGTACTGCATAATGCAAATCCAAATGTTTCGAGTAAGCTTCTAAAATTAAGTACAGCACACAGGTTTGAAAACCTCAAAAGACATAGCGAATAAAAAGTTTAAGAACAAAAATACAATAAAACCTGTATTGGCAGTCACTCACATTCCGCGGTCACCTCCCAAAGCTAGCAGTTTCGTTTGACACACATGTTACAGCTAATAAAAACAATGCATAACAGACCTTTATTTGGTGGCCACCTGCGGAACACGGCTATAGCAGTACTTTTAGAAACGCCTAAGAGATTATAGCTGCATACCACGGGCATCAACATGCGGAACTTGTAGAAAAATCTTGTTTAGAAAATTCTAGAACGATAACGTAAAGGCTGGGAATTTAAAATTATGAAACATCTGTCACTTTTTTTCTCTGTGTAACCATCATTCACAAAATTATAAATGGTGGTTGGTTCTTGATGTCTGTTAAATTATTACAATTTTGTTTGCAAGAGGTATCGTTTTCTCTTAACTAGGGTACGCATGTTCGATCTTTAATCATCCTAAAAGAAAACGTGAAGCCCACGCAAGAGCTCAGCCCTCTCATTCCGACGAACTTAGCTTTCTCACATAGCGGCTACATTGTTTGAACATGATTGCTGGTCCTCTCCAAACGACAAAACATGTCGCTGACGTTAAGGACGAGAAAGGACGTGGAGAGTGGAAGTAACTCCAAAGCTTAACAGCAGTAGTGCTGCTATTGCTTTTAGCATTTCCTTACCTAACATTTCCTACAGGATAAACCTTTTTAGCACGTCTTCTGTAAAAAAAGATCGTGCTTATGTTACCGGTTTGTCCGTCCGTTCGTCCGTCCGTCTGTACCTACGCTATCTCTGCAACTATTAGCCCGATTTAAAAAATTCTTTTTGCATTTGCATGCTTGAAATATAAAATGACGATCCTTATTTCGTTTTTTATTTACGATGTACAATTTTGCCGCTAGAGGGCGTAAATGCATATGATGTCGAATTCAAAAATACGTTTTATTACACATATTTGCTTCTAAACATCTGACTGAAAAAATTATATTATCTTTCGATTCCATTTATATCGAACAGTATTTTAGATATAGTTACGTTTTCAAATTATGCATAGATTTTTTGCTAGGGGGCGTTAAAGTAAATTACATTTTCCCCCATAACTCTTCTTCTAAAACTCCGATTAGAAAACTTTTTTCTTCAGCCGATACACCTCCTGATGAAAACTTTTTGCATATAATTTCAAATTTTTGGCAAAGAATACTTTGGCCACCAGGGGGCATAAGTGTTAATTATTTTTATGATATATTTGCCATAAAATCTGAGCTCCTAAAATATCTATTGAAAAAATTCTTTAGTGGACTGATGCCACTCACATCGATAAGCCTTTTCGGAATATTTTCTTCTTAAAATATTCCACAGTTTCTCGGCCAGGGGGCGTACATGTATATCTTATTTTTGTCAATATCTGTACTTCTAGAAACCCGATTTGAAAAATTCCTTCTTTGTTGGATAGTGTTTTCAGTGTGGCATGTTTTTCATATAATTTCAAAATTTTCAAGTATTTCATACACTTCCGCTAGGGGGCATAGAGGTTAATTCCGTTTCCCCCTATATCTCAGCTTCAAAATCTCCGATATGAAAAGTTCTTTCTGCACCGGATACAGCTCCTGATGGGAAATCGTTTGCACATAATTTCTAATTTTTGCAATGAAATGGTTTGGCCACCAGGGGGCGTAAATCTTAATTTATGCTTCTGATGTATTTGCAACAAAATACGAACTTCTAAATTCGCGATTGAAAAAAAAGTCGTTTATTGACAGATACTACTCATGTCGACAAATCTTTTAGGAACATTTTGTTCTTGAAATAATGCATGGTTTCTACGCCAGGGGACGTAGATGTGTATCTTATTTTTGTCAATATCTCTACTTCTAATCGTCCGATTTGAAAAATTCCTTCTTTGTTGGATAGTGTTTCCGATGCGAAATGTTATTCCTATATAAATTCAAAATTTTCAAGTAAATCATAGACTTTCCGCTTGGGGGCACAAAGGTAAATTGCGTTTTCTGCGTTATTTCTGCTCCTAAAACTCTGATTTGAAAAATTATTCCTGTATCGCATACAAGACCTGATGGAAAATATTTTTCACGTAATTTCTAATGTTTGGTAAAGAATGGTTTAGCCACCAGGGGCATAATATTTAATTTCTGCTTCTGATGTATTTGTAGAAAATCTGGACTCCTGAAAACTCGACTAAGTTTTTTTCTTGTACCGATAGTGCTCATATGAAAAAATCTTGTGAGAATGCTTTTTTCCTAAAATAATGCATGGTTTTCCCACAAGGGGACGTAAAGTCACATTTTATTTTTGTCGATATGTCTGTTTCTAAGAGTCCGATATGAAAACATCTTTCTGTGTTGGAGAGCGTTTCCGGTGCGAAATGTTTCTCATATAAATTCATGTTTTTCTTAAAGCACAAGTCTGCAACCAGAGGGCGTAAGCTCACGATTCCGTTTACAGCAATATCTGAGGGATTAAAAACCCGATTGAAAATCTTTCTTTCGTCAGATTTATTGTTTTCCATACCGGTTCCATTGACTTTGAATAGCTTTGATAAATTTAATTCGCGTCAGAACGGATTCAAAAGACGTGCTTATTACACCCGAAAATTCGGTGTCATCTTTCTTGTTAATTTTATTTTCGAGTGAGGATGATATGCATTTTGTCAAATAGAACCACTATGATGGTCACCTGTCAAAACTGTTATTTTTTTTATTCTTTCACAGAACTGTGGATGAGCTTGTTAGACAGGGTTCACTGTGTGTTGTTATTTGGAAGTGACTGGCGAATATACGGTGCTCTCACTGCAAAGTTTCCTAAAACGTACTTATCTAGATTGTTTTGGTAGTGTTCAAGCAAAATCTTTTAATGGTGAAACAGTTCAGAAGCTCATTTCTCACGTTAAGGGAGTCAGTTTGGATTCTTCCATTTTTTGGTGGCAAAAACCCTAAATTAAAAGTAGGCGTCTCATTTTAACTAAGTAAAGTTTAAAATGAGCCTTGCCTGCATTTTTTCTCAAAAGAAGTGCTAGCGACAACAACATAACTGAACTGTTCCTGATATGGAGAAGTTAGCTCCGTAAAGCAAGATCATCTGCCAAAGCAAACTTACTGATGATGTTACACTTTGCTGGCTGTTGATACATCAAATGTCTTCCTTAAACGCGATCTTACCGATAACGTTACATCTTACATACTGTTGATGTATTAAACATCTCCCTTTTTCGCGATGTTACTGATGATGTTACTCTTGCTCACTGTAGATGTATCAAAGTCCCCCTTTATCGCGATCTTACTGATGATGTTACACTTTGCTGGCTGCTAATGCATGAAAGATATCCTTTTATCGCGATCTTACTGATGATGTTTGCATACCGTTGATGCATGAAATGTCTCCTTTTATCGCGATCTTACTGATGATGTTTGCATACTGCTGATACATGAAACGTCTCCCTTTATCGCGATCTTACTGATAATGTTACACTTTGTTACTGTTGATGCATCAAACGTCTCCCTTTATAACGATCTTACTAATGATGTTGCGCTTTGCATACT
Organism: Macrothele yani; assembly: GCA_039090855.1. Taxonomy (NCBI): domain Eukaryota; kingdom Metazoa; phylum Arthropoda; class Arachnida; order Araneae; family Macrothelidae; genus Macrothele; species Macrothele yani. The sequence continues at coordinate 84,226,830 of CM076998.1, read as the reverse complement.
CTCGTTGCATCAAACGTCTCCCGTTAACGCGATCTTACTGATGATGTTATACGTTGTTACTGTTGATGCATCAAACATCGCCGCCCCAGTGGCGCAGTGGTTTAAGCGATGGCCTCTGATCATTCGTCCGAAAGAGGTCCGGGTTCGAATCCCGGTGAGGCATGGATGTTGTGTTTGTTTTACGGTACTGGGTCTCTCCCTTCCCTGAAGCCAGTGACCCTAAATTAGGGACGGGCGACTGCTTATAGCCCATTGAGTTGCTCACGGTGGTCGTTAAATCTCCAATCACAGTCACATATCACATCAAACGTCTCCCTTTCTCGCAATCTTACTGATGATGTTAAACTTTGTTACTGTTGATGCATCAAACGTTTCCCTTTATAGTGATCTTACTAATGATGTTTCGCTTTGCATACTCTCGTTGCATCAAACGACCCCCTTTATCGCGATATTACCTATTATGCTACACTTTGCTGGCTGTTGATGCATGAAACGTCTCCTTTCATCGCTATCTTACTGATGATGTTTGCATGCTGTTGATACATGTACGTCTCCCTTTATCGCGATCTTACTGTTGATGCACCAAACGTCTCCGTTTATAGCGATTTTACTAATGATGTTGCACTCTGCATGCTGTCGTTGCATTAAACGTTCCCCTTTATAGCGATCTTACCGATTATGTTACACTTTGCTGGCTGTTGATGCATGAAATGTCTCCCTTTATCGCGATCTTACTGATGATGTAACACTTTGTTACTGTTGATCAATCAAACGTCTCTTTTTATGGCGATCTTACTGATGATGTCACACTTTGCATACTCTCGTTACACCAAACTTTCCCCTTTATCGCGATCTTACCGGTTACGTTACACTTTGCTGGCTGTTGATGCATGAAACGTCTCCGTTTATCGCGACCTTACTGATGACTTTTGCATGCTGTTGATACGTGTGCGTCTCTTTTATCGCGATCTTACTGATGACTGTTGATGCAACAAACGTCTCTCTTCATAGCGATGTTACTAATGATGTTGCACTTTGCTTACTGTTGATGCAACAAACGTCTCCCTTTATAGCGATCTTACTAATGATGTTGCACTCTGCATGCTGTCGTTGCATCAAACGTCTCCCGTTATCGCGATCTTACTGATGATGTTATACTTTTTTTGCTGTTGATTCATCAAACGTCTCTCTTTATCGCGATCATGGCACAAAACGCGAGCTTCACTGCCATCTATCACACGTCTCACACAAACCTTTTGACCTTCACACTCATTATCTTTTTCTCGTGCAGACACTCGTGAATCTGGTCCTCCAAATACTTTCTTGGTCTTCCTCTTCTTTTCTTTGTTTTCAGTTAGGTTGAATAAATTCTCATAGTTTTTATCTCATTACTCATTCTTTCAACATATTCACATCTGAAACATAACTTCATTCGCACATGATCGTCAGAATGTGCCTTGTAAAAATAAATAAGAAAATAAAAAAACACCACAAAAACGCATCTGCCAAGCACACAAACTAATTCTGTGTCTCTTCTGTGGTGCATGTATTTTTCTACCATACAGTGAAGCAGGATACACGACCATTAGGAACTTCTATAGTAAACAATCAGTCCCATGAAGTCTTCCTAAAGCAGTAATGACTTTCATAGCCAAACTAACACCCCTACATATTTCACCATATTATCTGTTTACAATGGCCCGTTCTCTTCCTATATATTAGATTACTGCAGATAAAATGTTAGCACATTGATGGAAAATTTAAAACATCCAAAATGCGGTGCAAAATATACTTTATTAATCAAACTAATCCTGACAGGAGCAACGCGCTTTTGCCAACGCCATACAAGCATGCGGATGCCGTCGTGAAAAAAAATATCCAGTTTCGTAATACGATAAACACGTGGAATGCGGTTGCAATGAATGTTTGATTGGAAAAAGATTTACCTTGTTGAAAGGTGTCCAAGTGTATGGAGAAGTGATAATCTATATAGGTTGCGGCAGATCAGGTGAATAAGGTGAATGAGGTAAGACTTCGTACTTCGACTGGTTCAACTTTTCGATCCTCTAGCGCAGAGCGCAGTGTCTCGCATTATCACGGAGAAGTATGAGCCCGTGGATAGGTTAATGCTGGCTGATTTGTATAGCTAGATAGATTTTCATGCCTGTCATATTCGAAGAGGTATGTCAAGTTTTTGACAATACCTCTTCGAATATTTTCCCCAATTTTCTTCCTAAAATAGCGCATAGCTTTCTCCCCTAGGGGGCATAAATTTATATTCACATCTCTGTTTTTGATTCCTTGATTTCAGACCTTATTTTTGCTTCAGATATATGCCGATATAGGAAGTATTTTGCATACAACATGTGAGTTTTCGTAAAGCACTTTTCAGCTGCTATGGCAGTAAGCAGTTATTCCTACGGGTTATTTTTCACCTATTTTAGACATCCAGTGGAGGGAATTCCTTTCTCCCTATTCCCATTCACGATGAGCGTATTGTGTATTTTTAAGTAATACATTTTCTTTTTTTCTCATTTCCTTTTTTTTTTTTTTCAAATTTCGCTTTGAAAAATTATTTTGGTGCACGAAATGATTGAATAAGAAAGGATCATTACGTCCGATAATTCTCTTTCATCGTTTTTTGTTCCTCGCGTTAGGAATTTCCCGTTAATTTTGGGTGCGGCACTAAAGAAACACAGGAAGCTAAAGCATATTTTTGCTAACCGATAAATCAAAAACATTCTAAAGTACCTGAACCTTCCATTTGACTATATATATTGACTTTCAAGACCTGAATGTCGAGTGAGGTTACAAGACCACATGACATACAGGTCCAGACTGGAAATTTGTGAAGACATGAATCCTATTAAAACACATGTAGAAAGGAAATGATTAACAGCTGAGATGTAAAGCATATCTTAGTGCATTTGCTTGAACTTGTCCGTTGTTTCCCCCTAAAACTGTTGAAGAACTTTTTAACTGCTTAAAACTTGTCACGATAGGCATGTGCTTAGTCCGCATGTGCCTAAAGTCACTCCTGATACATGTTCACCGATGAGTCATTGCATTCTGATCACGTACCTAATAAGCCGTAGGACGTCATTTAGCCGGCAAAACATTAGCCACTCGGTGAGGAATCGATTCCATGAGGTGGCGATAGGTATATTGGGGTATCTAGTAACTTAATGTCAGCAGCGGGTCCTCCAGTTCCTGTACATTTCGGGGTGGTGGTGATTTAGCGCGCACCCGCTTTTCCAAGTCGAACCACAAATGTTTGATTGGGTTCATGTCAGGGGAATTTGGAGGCCAGGGCATTAATATAAAGTCACCAGAATGTTCCTCGAAATACTCCTTGATTCTGGCAGCGTGTCACGGTTCATTATTCTGTGGGTAATGGCCATCACCAGCAGGAAAAACAGTTGCCATGAATGGTTGAACTTGGTCCGCAACGACGTTCAGATACCTAAAAGCTGTCAGGGATTGTGCTGTTGGGATAATGGAGCCTAAATTGCCCCAAGAAAACATCTCCCACAGCCGGCCTGTCTCCTACCAACAATGCATCTATGTGCCATGATCTAAGTTGGTAATTGGCGTATTCGCGCTCGGTCGTCTACGTGATGCACTAGGAATCTTGATTCGTCAGACCAGGCCGCTTCCTTATAATCATCCGTGGTCCAGTCTCGATGATCTTGAGCCCATTTCATGCGTTGTTGGCGATGACGCGCTTTGAGCATGGGGACCCGGCTGGGTCTTCGACAACGCAGGTCCATGAGTAGAAAGCTGCGATGAAATATGTGCTGTGACACATTTCCCTGATAACCACTGTTGTAGCTGCGGGTGATTCGTCGCACTGTGGCCCTGCGGTTGCTGTGAACAATGCGCGACAGTATCCGCTCCCCTCCGGCATCAATGAGCTGCAGACGACACACGGCTGGACGATGGTTAGTCGTTTGGCCATCTGTGCACTACTTTTGATACGTAGTCACTACAGTGGCACATGATCAAACCTCAAGCCGCGCCGTTTCCGAGATCGTAGTTCCGAGGCGTAGTGCCTTCACAGTTTGTCCTTTATCAAACTCCGATAAATCGGCATCTTTTCCCATTCTGACTCCGAATACTCTGCTAACCGAAAGCCGGTCCTTGGGTTGTATATACGTATATTTCTCTGTGAACACCGTTCGGTCTCCAAACGCGCTTATTTATGTAGGTTGGGGTGGTCATAATGGAATGGCTCTTCGGTGTATAATTAGCCGAAGAACTAGATGACAAAACCGAGAAGGAAGAGCGCTTCTCATGAGCATGTTCGACCTTTATATGTCCTCTCTTTTGACAACTAATCATCGGAATGTCATATCATCGAAAGAAAAATCCATTATTCATTTGAAGACGGAACTTTCTCTGAAAAGCTACTTACTTGTCTTTCGGTTAAAGCTATTTTCTTTGGTAAAGTGTTTCTTAATATCAAGAGAGGCAATTCCTCTATAGACAAAAATTCTGAGCGAGGTTGTGCTGGAACCAGCGCGACTTTTACAATTAGGAATATGCACCGTGTGTTACAGCAACGAACGGAATCTATTGCTTAAATTATTGCTGAGGAGAATGAACGCTACAGTATGTTCAATTATCATGAATGTTACTTCGGCGGAGAAATATGGTTGTAGATCTTCTGTGAAATTCTAGGTTGATGAAAATTAATATCATGTATGCTTTGAGCCAATACGCTTGGCCAATCTGTAATGTCGCCTCCTACCCATCTGGAAGTATATCTAAAACAAAGCGAAAACATGCAGTTAGCTATCATGCAAAGAATAATTTTCTCGTATCAAATACGCAGTCGCCCAAATTCTACAATAATTGCTGTCGAAGTACTTTGGATAAGATTGATTTATGAATAATCCCGGCAACTCCAACAGACCCGCAGACGATAAATAACAAGCCGTTTCTGCGTGAGTTTATTGCTCTGCCTAAATATAGCCATCGGTGCAATTCAAGGGAATGTTTAGTTACGTCGACTGCTTTGCACAGCAATCTGGAATATTCAACAACGGCAAAGTGTATTTAGCGGCAAATTCACCTTATGTTTTGCCAAAGACAAAGTGTTTGTCGGCATTTGCATCAGTAACATAAAGCAGAGTCGCTCTACCGTCGCATAAAGCTCATTCCCTCTCTCATTGCTGTCAGGTGTCTTTGAACTTATTGCACAGTGAAGTAGGAAATTATTAGAAGCACGCAATGGCAATCAGACACGCGCCGTCCTCACTTACGTCCGCAACTATCACGTTGAGATGGCTTTATAAACAACTCTCTGCAAAGGATTCAGACGCCTACGAAGGTTAAGTAGCGACAATATGGGAAAAACTCGTCATTTAACAGACTTTGAAAGAGGTATGATAATGGGTGCTATTTGAGCAAGTGGTGCAAGCATTTCAGAAAGGGACAAACCATCTCGGTTATGCAAAAATAACTGTGTCGAGGATGTACAATGAATGGTTCTCAAACAACAATACAACCATTCAGCGGTCTACCTCTGGATGGAAACGACTGGTCGATGTACGTGGGCAACGGCCGCTGAATTGTACGAGGTAACCGACAGGCTCTATTATGTCGAATAATAGCGTAGAATAACAACGGTATCGAGAGATGAATTTCAGCATGTACAGCCCGGCACATATTCGCGTAAATGGGCTAAAATAGCAGTTCCCTCCGTGCAACATTCATCTTAGCTAGAAACCGGCGAAGTTATCTACAGTGGGCACGCGAACACCAAAATTGAATCCTTGAGGACTGGAGAAAATCGACTTAACGTTTTTAACAACGAACTAGAATATGGCCTCAACACCATGTTCTAGTTCGAATATGGTCTCAACACTACAAATCGGTGGACCCCAGCTGTATAGAGTCAACTGTGCAAAGTGGTGGAGCTGGTTTCATGGTCTGGTATCTGATTTCATGTTTAGAATTGGGTTCCATAGTACGCTGTGCACCTCTAGAACAAAATTTGGATGTCACGAGGTATTTTAACATAATTGCAGAGCAAACACACCCGCACATACACTATATTGACAAAAGTCACCGGACATCTAGAAAAGAAACACAAAATAGCATTTATTGATATACATTAGTACCGTGTCGGTCCACCTTTGGCCTTAATGCATGCACTGACCCTTCGAAGCTCAGTGGTTGGGATTTAAGCTCCGTGATTTTTGTTGCTATAAGGTGTTTATTGAGTGCTTTAGTTTCTGTGGTTGCGTGTATCTTCAAGTTGAAAGTCCACGCTTTACGTTCGTGTATCTACCAGGTTGGTGAGTGCCATATTTTTTCATTATTCACTGTTTTATTTTTCAACCGAGCTGGTCTTTTTTCGTTAAAGTCTCGCCGTTGCTTCGATGGCGGAGGCAGACAAGGGTGACGCCCACATCCTTATCTTGGCAGATCAACCAGCACCCTCTTCTTCTTCTTCTACGGCGGCAGCTCCTGCTCAGCTAAATGAGGTGGCTCCCGAGCGTCATTGCAACGTCATGGATACCTCTTCTTCTCCAGCAATAACTTCCTCCCTCCCACCAAGTGCGGTGGTGCCAAGTCTTCTATCTACATCTCAGCAGATGATGACGTCTCCGTGATCAGCGATACTGAGCTCATAGCTTCCACTACTCATCAACTTCCTGATCCGCCTCTACTGCTAGGGCCCGCTCCGTCGACTTCTCGACTCATGTCTGCCCAAGCGTCCTATGCTTCTGCAACTTCTGGGGTCCTCACACCCCCAGTTTCATCTGCTATGCCTTTTCCTGAATCCTATGTTACCGTCGTCGGTTCCACTGCTACAATCGACATACCAGAGGATTTCCGAGCTGGTCACCTTTTTTCCTCTACTATGAAACGGGGCGTCTATTTTGATGCGCTTCCCGACACTAAGCTGTGGCAATATAGCAGAGCCCTCAAAACTATCTTACCAAAGGATGCTATAGACTTTGTAGCTCGAAAACCGAGATCTGTCTTGGTCTATTTTAAGGATAAAGCGCATGCTGACCAAGTCCTTACGGAAGGTCTCACCATCAATGACGTGCATCTGTTAGCACAACCGGTTGCGCACCGCCCGGTGCATGTGACCTTCTACCCCGTGCCACCAGAAGTTTCCGACACTGCACTCTGCACCTTGCTCAGCAGGTACGGCAGAGTTGTTGGCTCCATAACAACTCTCTCTGCGGCTCCCAGGGACACTGAAGACAAATCATTTCGGGGCTTCCGCCGCACTGCTCGAGTCCTCTTTTCATCTGATGCTCAGCTGAAAGCGGTTCCGAATGTTTTGCACATCCGCTGTGGACAGCAACGCCGAAGAGTTGAAATAATCACTTCACAGTATTGCACTATCTGCCAGAGCGAAAGTCACATGAGGGCTCAGTGCCCACGTGCCTCCCTGCAAACAGCTCCACACACTACATCTTCTTCTACTTTGTCCACCAACGCTTCACAGACTTCTTCCTTTTCGAGGAAAATAGCGGAATCATGTTTTTCCAAAAGTCAGCTTACTGCCATTGGTCAACAAACGACTTTGATGCCTCCACCTCCTGCTGATCCTAAGAACTTTCCCAGGCTTCCAAAATCGATTCCCCCTAGTACTTTTACAACTACTGCTGATGTGCATGTTGACTACTCCTCAGCTTTTATTGTTGGCTCCATGACACGAGTCACAGGTGATGTTTCAGGTTCAGACTCTCCAGACAATCATGGAGATATAGTGGCTGCCGGAAAACGCAGTGGTGCTACTCGCCCCAAGACGAAGAAGTCAAAGACTCTGGCGTCCCGAAGATCATCCCGATCTTCTACCCGCTCATCCACTCGTTCCGTCAGCTATCGACGGCCGTTCTCCAGGTCGCCTCTACACACTTCCTCTGAGACAGCATGTGAGGGTGCCTTTCCCTCACTAGATGAATTCACAACTTTTCTTGCTGAAAATGCTTTCCCTGTTGAGCCTCTGCCATACGAGGACGTGCTGGATTGACTTTTAGGGTCCTCTAACCTTTCCTCAGCACGCACTTCCATTCAGCAGTATGAAGCAGCTCTACCACAAGTGCTGGTTCAATTACACTCACTTGAAAACACTCTTCGGCGCACTGCGGACGAGGTCCCGTGGAGTGCTTGTTTTCTCCGTCGACTCCACTCCATCACTACAGCCAGTCAATTCCTACTGCATCCCACAACTAACCTAGACATTCAGGGTGGTGTTACTTAATTGTCGCGGTTTTGCGACACCTCTTGCGAATGCGCTGGTACGAGAGGATCTTGCTCCGCTGAATGCTGATATATTACTTCTGCAGGAAACAAACTGTACTTCCACCACTCAATTTCATCAATGGCGTCAGTGGGATCATACTTTCCATCACGCCTACAGCCAACTATCGCGTGGTGGCATGGCAGTTGGTGTTCACTCACGTTTTCGTTCAACTCTTTCCTCCTTCTCAGTGAAAAACTTATGTCGAGACTTATTGCAACGTGTCTCTTTCACCGTCGCAGCTGAAAAATTTCATACATTCAACATTTATGTTCCTTGCACTCCTACTCACGTGCCAGAGCTGTTTGCAAAACTTCGATGGGCTCTGTCCCGTATTCCCATCACCGATCGGGTACTTATCGGAGGTGACTACAATTGCACTCTACATCCCCTAACTGATCGCTCTACTGCTTCCAGAGAACACCGTACAGAAATAGTACATCTTTTACAGTCTATCACTTCAGACTTCTCACTCGCAGATGTTCAACGGCATATGTCACCAACCCAGACTACACATACATGGCGTGCACCAAGAGCCACTGATCCTCCTACAGCAAGATTGGATCGCTTTTATGCAACTTCTCTTCTTCTACCAGCAATTTCAGATTCATGCTGTACACCCACAGCTTCCTCGGATCATTGCGCCATTGCCATTACAGTTTTTGCTACTTCAACACAGCCACGTACAATCCGGCCTTGGACTTTTGACGACACTCTTTTAGATGACCCAGCCTTCTGCTCATCGGTGCGAGATTTTCTCGCGGATTGGTGTCCAAGGCTTCATTCTGCACCGTGCCCCCTCAACTTTTGGTTGGAAGTAAAACGCCACCTCATACTACTGGTACGAAACCTGTCATACTCGATCATGACACAACGGAGGATGCGACTTGATCTTACTGGGCAAATGCTTTCTTTGCTCAATCTTGCTGATCCCCTATTTCAAGTCTACCAGGCAGAATTGCATTCACTTTTGGTGCCGCTTGCAAAACAAGCCCTTCAACGCCTTAAACTACAACACCTGAAACCTGATGCTTGTTCGTACGAATTCCTTACGTCACTTGAGTCAACTCGCCGAGCCTCTTCTGTTCTACAGCACCTTCGTCTTCCAACTGGAGTAGTATCATCCGAACCAGTTCCAATTTGTTCTATGGTACGGAACAACTACATTTCAAAATTTTGTGAAACTCCTCCTCCCTCCCCTACGGCTTCTGCTCTTCTGTTATCTTCTTTGCCTCAGGTCCCTTCTCATCTTTCAGCCAGCCTCCTCCTTCCTCCCACTTTAACTGAACTCTCTGACACTTTCTCGTTCCTCAACCCCCGGGCTTCACCTGGCCCGGACGGTCTCCCTGTCTCTTTCTATAAGGCTTTTCTTCCTGCCATCCTTCCGTTTCTCCTCTGTGCTTTTTCTACTGCCATGCATCTTACATCTCTTCCGAGGAGTTTCACGCTCGCACATGTTGTACACTGCCGGACAATTGCTAAGGACGGATGACAACAGCAACGATAGCAACCATAAAATGGAAGGCAGGAAAATGTGGAAATTAGCATAAGTGCGGGATACAGTAAGACGTGTTGTGCGTATGCAAATTTTGGATTGCCGAACTTGTTCGTGACGTCATAGCGCTGATAAGAGATATAAAGGATTTGACGCGTATTGACCGTTGTTGTTCAAACGCAAAGTTGAAAGGGAAAGAATCAATTGACGAACTTGCAATTTTCAGTATGTCTTCCCGACATCACCTAGATGATTTTACGCGTGGCCGTATTATTGGCAAGATTGAAGAAGGGCGAAAAATAACAGATGTTGTCAGGGAGTTCGACGTCAGCCACAGTGTTGTTTCAATGCTTTGGAAATCATTTCAAACAAATGGAGAGTGTAGCAAACGTCACGGGGGAGGTCGTGTTCGCAGTACGACACCTGCAGAAGATCGGTACATAGTGCTGTCAACAAAAAGACACCGGCGCAGCACAGCTAGTGAGGTAGCAAATCAGTTTATGGCTGCTACTGGCAAGCGGATCTCCCGAAAAACTGTCGCCAGACGTTTCCATGAAGGAGGACTATACGCCCGCCGTCCTGTTGTGTGCATCCCATTGTCCAGACGTTACCGTACCCCCCGTTTGCAATGGTGCCATCAACATCGCAATTGGACTGATAACGACTGGTCTGCTGTCCTCTTCTCAGATGAGAGTAGATACAGTCTATCGTCTGATTGTCGACGACAACTGATTTGGCGTGATAGTGGTACTGCATATATTCCAGCAAACATACAGGAAAGGGACCGATATACGACATGTAGTGTCATGGTATGGGCTGGCATCATGATCAATGGCCGTACGTCCCTCTATAGTGCTTCCAACTGGGACTATGACTGGCCAACGATATATTAATGATGTTCTGCTACCTCATGTTCGCATGTCCCGTGGTGCTGTCGGTGATAGATTGATTTTCATGGACGACAACGCAACATGTCATCGAACAGTCGCTGTCCAGGAGTGTCTTGAGAGCGAGTATATTCAACGCCTCGTATGGCCAGCACGTTCTCCAGATCTGAATCCCTTTGAAAATGTGTGGGATGCTTTGGGAGGAGTCTTGCTGGTCGCCAATGCCCTCCAATAAACAAGGACACCCTCATCCGTGCACTGACAGAGGAATGGGATAAATTACCCCAACATCTGCTTGATAATATTGTGCAAAGCATGACACAATCTGTGGAATTTTTCATCGCCCTCCATGGTGGCCATATCCTGTATTGACATCTTACGCTGGAACTCCTGCGGACGGTAATTGCATTTTTTTCACGTTTACGTATTCTGCACAAAGAAGCCAGTTTTTCCCTTGAACACGTTCCAAAGCCTTCTGGATTTCAGAGCACAATAAATTGTCTTTCTTGTAATGTCTTGGCATTCTGACATTATTTTATTTCACTTGGCATCCAACCACACTTACTTTTGTAGGCGCTATATAGCCGTTTATGATCCGTCCTTAGCAATTGTCCAGCAGTGTACTTTTCCCCAAGAAGGGTGATCCGCTTGACTTGGGGAATTGGCGTCCCATCTCACTCTTAAATACTGATTATAAACTTTATACTAAATTTCTGCCTCGCCGGCTTAACCCCATACTCCCTCATATTCTCTCCACTAATCAAACCTATACTGTACCCGGCCGCTCCATCTCCCATAATATTCAGCTTCTTAATGATCTAATTCACCTCTCCCGCTCTCGCTCAGAACCCCTTGCTCTTCTTTCCCTCGATCAACGCTCAGCATTCGATAATATTTCTCATGATTACCTTCTTGCTGCATTACTAAATTTAGGCTTTCCTCCTTCCTTTGCTTCTCTTCTCATCTCCCTCTACCGGGACGCAGTTTTCCACGTCAAGCTGCTCAACCTTCTCACAGCTCCCATACCCTTTCGTCGCGGCGTGCGTCAGGGTTGCCCCTTATCTGGGCAGCTCTTCGCCCTCGAAATAGAACCTTTTTACGCGCAGTCCATCGATCCTTCTTTGCTTCACTACCACCGGTGGTAGCCAGCACACGTCATCATGTTGCTACCTATGTTGCCTACGCCGACGATATTACATTCTGCATTCGGCAAGACTCACAATTTCACGATCTCCACAATCTCTACAATACCTACGCCTCATGTTCCGGAGCAGCGCTAAACACAACGAAAAGCACAGGCTTATGGACCGGTTCTTGGTCTAACAGCACTGACTCTCCTTGGGGAGCAGAGTTGTCCAACACCTCTCAACGATTCCTAGGAGTCCACCTTGGAAAACCAGCAACTGCTTCACTCGTCACCTGGACGACTCTCTGGCCACGCCTACATCGCTCGGTCGCAATCTGGCGGCGCGCACAATTCTGCACCTCCGTCTTTCAAAGAGCACGTCTAACGCACACTTACCTGCTTTCAATGTGCACGTATTCCTGGTTGGCTTTGAAGCAACCAGCACTACGTCTTCTTGAGCTCACCCGCTGTCAAACTCAGGTTATCTGGCCCGGCCATCACTGGGTCGGAGCACCTCAACTCAGCTTGTCTCCTTCCAACGGAGGCATTAGTCTACCCGACGTTAGGTCCTATTACAAGGCTTATCGTGTGTCTACGTTTTTACGATCACTTGCGGCACCTGCTTCCTCTGCAGTTGCTGCTCGTGTTGTCATAGTCTCTCCGCATAACCCACGCTTTACTCTCCTTTCGTTCTTACTTATGGACCACTGTCCTCTTCTCACACTTTTACCTCCTGTCTACAAAAAGGCTATCTCCTTTCTTCGTTCCTTCCCTCTTTCTCGCTCTCTCCCTGCCTCCACAAATGACCTACTTTCCGAACCTCTTTTTTTCTCTTCTCTGCTACACCCTCCCCATCTCCCATGTTTTGCTTTTCCTTCATGGCTCCGAGCTGGAGTCGTCACAGTCAGCGATCTTGTTAACACCGATCTTTCCTGGCTCCCCTTCTCTTCTCTACCCTCTACTCTCCGTTTCAATGTCAACGCTCACTTTGTTCACAACTCTCTTATTTCTACTATAATCTCCCTGTTCCCTGAGCTTGCTACTCCCTCAGGTCTCATTTCTGTCCACTCTGCCTCTCTCCCTCTCCCATTTTTTTCTGTCGTCCAATGGCCCACCTCTTCCTCTTGTCTCTTTCTCAACAGCTGATCTCTACCATTTTCTCTCTCGCTCTTCTCCACCTCTTCCCATTTCTGGCATTCCACTTTCTTCTACCTCCGCAGTGTGGTCCGCTGCTCTTTCCCCACTTTCAGCACCCCTTGAAGTCAATTAACATTAGCTTTTCTTACACAACCACCTCCCTGTGCCGTCGATTTTAATTCGCATGACCATTTTATCTTCACCCTCCTGTCCGTATTGTGGCGAGGAGGCTGACGTCCAGCATGTCTTCATGTATTGCACAGTATTATTGCCAATACTCCATCTCGCTTTCACGCTTGCGCAACGATCCTGTGAGACCGTCCTCAACTTCAGCGCCTACCGAACACTACTTCTGAACTCTTCTCGCCCTATTCACCTTCCGGAAGTCTGCTCCTACATCTTCGTGCTTGTAAAACATATCATTCACGTGTATCATCCTCAGCGTCCCCCCGAAGCTTCTACTGACATAAATAAAGTCAGTACTGCGTTACTTTGTCATTTTCGTAATCGCCTGCTCTCCCGCCTTCGACTAGAACTTACCACTGCAGTAGCACGCTGCAGTGAACCACAGTTCCTATCAACTTGGTCACCAGCAACCTCTTGGTTTGCAGGGTCGCCCACAACGCTTCACCTTACAGTCGGAACTTATGTTTCCCCTACCTTCTGATAGATACAATTTTTGCCATGCTGATTTGTTTTCAATCTCTGCTTCACCAGAGACTATTTTTTGTCTTTCTCGACAAATTATCATACAAAAATTGTATTCTCTCATCACTGTATTGAGCTTTGTGAATAGGTCGTTGCGTGAGCTACAAGCACCTGTAAATCTTCTTTTCATATGTCATTTTGAGACGATTTTCCTATACACATTTCCTGTTTTTTTCTTGCTTCGCAACTCAGTGTAATCTTGTTCCTCAACACTGTACTATATTATTTGTACTCTCCATTTTATCAGAATTTTTTTTTGTCTCACTATTGTACATCACTTTTAGTAGATCAATTATTGTATAGAATCCTATAAGTTGTTCGAAGCATGAGCTACTTATAATTGTCAATTTCTTTTCACGCTTTCTTTAAGACTCAGTTCTCATCCTCTTCACTTGTTTTATTTCGTGTATAACTCATGTGTAAATTTTTTTTTGTTTTTCATTGCTCACCATGCTGAATTGTGTATTCTCTCTGCGATGTCAGAGACTATTTCTTTTTACCACCTCTGACAAACCAATATATATAAATTGTAACTTCTCATTGTAAAGAATCATGTAAATAGGTCATATCACGAAGCACAAACATCTGTAAATTTTCTCTTCTTTGTCGTTTTTACAGTATATTCTTATCTTCAATTCCTGTATCAACTGTGTAATTTTGCTTATCAACTGTGTAAATTTGTGTTCTCCAATACTCACTGTAATGAGTTGTGTCTTCTCTCTGTAATTTCAGAGATTATTTTTTCTCTTGTATTCTCAGGAAAATTATTGTATATAACTATTTCTCATATCACCGTTGTATGTAACATGTAGTACCGCGAGCCACATTCATCTGTAAATTTTTCATCTTCTGTCTTTCGAACTTTTGATTTCATGTTTGTCTCCTTGATCACCTGTAACCTCCTGGTTTTCCAGGTCACCCACAACGTATCACCTTTCGGTCAGAACTTTTTTTTTCATCAATATTGTGTAAAATTTATACTCTATAGTGCTCATCTTGCTGGATTGATTCTACTCTCTGTATTACCAGAGATTCATTTTGCCTCGCCAGATTTCTACTGTACTTAACTGTTGTCATCTCAACGTTGCATAGAATCCTGTAATTAACGTAGCGCAAGCTGCATATATCTGTTAATTTCTCATCACCTGTCTTTTGAATCTTTATCTGCAAGCTCGAATTCTGTATTATTCCTTGCATCAATACTGTGCAAAATAATATTGTATAACGCTCTTCAAGCTGAATTGTTCCTATTCTCTGCATTGTCAGAGACTTTTGTTGCCTCACCAGACACTCGAGTGTAACTAACTGTTTTTACTATCATCAATGTACAGAACCGTGTAAATAAGCAGTAGCGTAAGCTACAAGCATATGTAAATATTGTTTTTTTTTGTCATACATCATTTGAAATGATATATTCAAGCACATCTCTTGTATCTTCTAATAAATACTCTGTGAAAAACTGACCCGTCGAGACATGCTTTCGATAAGGTTTTGGAACACAGCGATAGATATGCTTTTCCATTTAGTACATAATGCTGCCACTAACTGTTGCTTAGTAGTAGGCCTTTGGTTTCAAACAACTTATGTGACGCTCTAATTCATCTCATATGTGCTCTATAGGATTAAGATCAGGGCTCTGTGCTGGCCAGTCCACACACACTACTGAATTATCGTCAAACCACCCAGTAACTGTCCTTGCTTTATGGCTCGGTGCATTATCCTCCGGGTACTAACAATGCTCGGTTCCTTACTATTGCCACAGAGTTAGTAGGTCATAGGTGTCCAGAATATCGAGGTGCTAGTTAACAGATTTGTCCATGATACCCAATGGGCTGGGACCATACCACGAAAAACACCTCCACACGAGTACACTGCCAGCTCCAAACTTGACCGTAGGTACAGCACACTGTGGTAAATAGCGTTCCTCCGGCTGCCGTCATACCCACACACGGCCACCAGACTGATGGATCGTTTAACTCGATTCATCAGTCCATAAGACCCGATTCCATTGATCTACGATCCACGATAAATGTTCTTTACACCATGCTAAACGACGAGTAGCATTCCGAGTGGAGATGAAGGGCTTGTGAGCAGCCGCACGACCATGGTTACCCATGTAACGAAGTTCTCTGCGAATGGTGCGTGTACATACCGAGGTTCCAGCATTTTTACTCACCTGTACACCGAGGTCTTGCGTAGTACTCCGTCGATTAGCTATAACGACTCTGCTGAGGCTTCGACGTCCTTTATCACGGATTGTCTTTGGTCTGCCGGTACGTTTTGCTGCTTGGGGCACGCCATGTGTCTTCCACTCATTCAGTACATCCAAAACTGTTGACTTGGGTATGTTTAAAAGCCTCTCGGCTTCTCTTATGGACAACCCTTTAATATAACATCCAATAATATTTCCTTTCTCAAAGTTAGTTCCCTCCCGCCGCGAGATTTTCACTCAACCTCACAGTGCGATATGATCGCGGTCCGCTGCAGGCTTGTTTTTATACCGTTTGCAGCTGAATCGCGCAACTTAACAACCCAGCTGATCCGTTTATTTGCTTTTGAAGGGGTGTCCGGTGACTTGTGTCATTATAGTGTATGCATGATGTTTCTTGTTGGAGAAGACCATATCCAGCATGATATCGCCCCTCAAGGCTCGGTTTACCACACAATGATCAAAGAAGCACGACAGTGATATCAAAATGCTAAAATTACCCTCGTTGTGCTCAGATCTTAACCCAATTGAACACCTGTGAGATGAGACTAAGAGCGCCATTCGTTACAGCGATTCTCTTCCAGCAAACATTTGGCAACTGAACGACGTCATAACTTCTGCTTGGCTGAAAACACAAATAGCATCTGCTTGGTGGAATCACGGTTTGATGTGGCATTGAATCCGAGCCGCATCACATTTAGACTGTTTCGAAGACTAAGGGCAGCCTAATACGTTATTAGGTAGGTGTTTCTAATAATCTGCTGATTATGTGTAGATTGCATTTGCATGCAATAGCATGAACTCAATAAATACAGGGTGATTCATAAAGATGTATACAGTTTCCAGATGCTGTAAAACAGTAACAGTTGAAGACACGGACCACAACTGCGAATCGTCAGGTAGATGTACTCATAAAGTTTGTGTCCCGCTACTGAGGAAAGTGACGTAGCCCATAGCGCGCGTGTCACGTGACTAGTATGTCAAAATGGCAACGTCTGCAGTGGAGAAGGCGATTTGTGTTCTTGAATTGAGCAAAACGGAATCTGTAACTGTTGTGCAACGGCATTTTCGATCACGATTCAGAAAAGAGCCTCCAACCAGAAAATCTATCTACGATTGGCATAAAAAATTTGAAACTACGGGCTACTTGTGAAAACTTAAAAGTCCTGGACGACCGCGTGTATCGGAAGAAGTCTTCGATAGTGTTTGCACCGCCATTCAACGAAGCCGGGGAAAATTAATGCGGAGGGTGAGTCGTGAAGGGAAGATTTCACAGCCCACTGTCGGGAGAATTTTGAGAAAGGAGCTAAAAATGATTCCATACAAGATGACCATTGATAATGATCACAGCCGCTATCACTACACTTGATTCAGATATCTTACCTCGCTTTTGGGCGGAAATGGATTACCGGCTCGATTTGTGTCGTGTGACTGAGGGCGCCCGCATTGAACATCTGTGACTGTCTCTGAAAAAACTTGAAACATTCGCCTACAGTTCTGTTACAGGTAATATAAAATATCTTACATTGTTCTTGGTTTATAGTGCGTTGAAACTGTATATTTCTTTATGAATCATCCTGTATGAAAATCATAGATCTGCTGCTCCATACCTGCAAATTTATTTTTCGGTAGCGTGGAAATTCCCGTTGCAACTTATTCCACATTCAACATGGCCTGCTTTTACCGCTGAACTCACAAAATAGTATTTGTCAGTGCTTTTCTGACACAAGCCCAATCAAAAACGTTAGGGGAAATTTTCTGATGAGAACGGAGTCACTAGTCTGAAGAAGTTGTCCTAGTCTGAAATGCGACAAAAGAATGTGCCTTGCTTTAGTCTGTGACGCTGTGACGGGAGACTTCTTAGGTTTATTACAGGTGGTGGAAGAATCCCCCCCCCCTGTTCAAGAAAAAATTGAAAGAGAAAAAAACTTCTGACGATCAGGACGCCTCAAGGAATAGTAACAAGGCAAACGGAAAAAATACCTGCTTGGCAGAATTGGCGCGTGGAACACATGAAATCGCAAAAGGAAAGGAGAATACTCAGGCAATGTGTAGATGTATTAGGTGTGCAACTTTATTCTCGGCCCCTAACCGCAAGCGATCGTAGAACGTCGGCAAATGCAAATAGCTGTGTGCGATAATGGCTGATTGCAGCGCCATCTAACAGCTTTCCAGGTAACCGTAACCGCTCACAGCTGTAATGACAGAAGGGACGAAAGTTGACGGTGAAAGCAATGTCGTTCAAATTATATGTGATGCTTTGGTGAGGTTGCTGTGTCCTACAGTACGTGTAAGAAGTGGTTCCAGAGGTTTAAGCTGGGAAATTTTGATCTCCGTGATGCAGAACGTCCGGGACAGCTACAGAAAGTAGACGATGAAGAACTGGAACAACTGTTGGACGCGGATCCCTGTCGCACACAGTCAGAGCTCACCCAGGTACTCGGAGTATCACGGCAAGCCATTGCAAAGCGCCTGCACAAGCTTGGATGGATTCACAATTAGGACCGTTAGGTGCCCCACCAACTCACAGCTGCGAAGAAGTCTAGGCGCTACGATGTTGCTGTGTCCTCGCTCTCCAGATTTAAGAAGAAGGATTTCCTCCACAAGATTTTGACCTGTGATGAGAAGTGGATCCTCTACGGTAATCCTAAGCGGCCCAAATCGTGGGGTTATCCAGGTCAGCCTACCAACAGTACCGCCAAACCGAATATCTATGCCAGGAAGTTGTTGCTGTGCATATGGTGGGATCAGCGCGGTGTCGTGCACTACGAGTTGTTCAAACCTGATGAAACGGTCAATGCTGAGTGTTATTATCAGCAACTCATTCGTGTGAGTGACGCAGTGGAGGCGAAAATGCCATACACCGGCCAGGGCAGAAGGTCGGTCCTGTTGCTTCAGGATAACGCGCATCCTCACACCACAAAAACGACTTTAAATACAATCACCGACCTGGAATGGGAGATTTTGTCACATCCGGCGTATTCTCCAGACTTCGCCCCGTCGGATTATCACCTCTTTCGCTCCCTGCAATATCACCTGAGTGATACGCACTTCACTTCTGTCGAGGAGGTCCACACAAGTATTGATGACTTTATAAACTCGAAACAGCCCTCTTTTTTCCGCAGTGGCATTCGGCAGCTCCCTGACCGATGGCTCAAATGTATCCAACACGACGGTAATTATTTCCCTGATTAGGTACGTATTCGATTTGCTATAATTTGCTGTCAACGTGTCGTGCCTGTGGCCGACAATTAAATTTTAATTTGCACACCTAACAGAACGGTAAACTGGCCAGCTGCTTGTTTGTGAATATAGTAGATATCAGTTGATCCAGCCATCGGTTTATTTGGAACAATTTTTGAAGAACATTCCAAATTAGCTTTTTGGGATAAAGCATTAAATGAGCTTTTTTGGGAGACCAAAGTGTTCCAGCCTCGATGTGTCCCAATAAACCGGAATAAAAATAAAAATAACCCACTACGGGCCCGATCAGCGGTAAATAATATAGTTGTGCAAAATGTATGCGAACAGATTAATATTTTAATTTTAATCGGTAAATCGGCAGAGCTGCTAGAGTTATTTATTCATGTATCAGATTTTATCTATCCACTGTACGAACCCATAGAAATCATGTAGTGTGTTGATGGTTCATATTTAATAAAAAGAGCGGTATTAAAAATTAATGTTTCTTACTTTTATCTTGCATATGACATGTCGGAATATTGATAGAAAATCCAAACACCTAAAATGCATAAATAAATAAATTTTATTAATTAAAGTAATCACCCACAACTGCAACACACTTTTGTAAGCGAGATTCAAGTATCCGTCGTGAAAAAATGTCAAGAATCGTGATTCTACAAATTAAAATGAACCCCGTTGTCTTCTGATTTTAATCCAATTGAACACTTATGGAATTAAATTGAGACAGCCATTCGTAACAGCGACCCTCCTCTAGCAAACATTTGGCAACTGAAGGACGCCAAGACATCCTTCCGTCTGCAGGTGACGTGGGATTCTTCTCTTTCCTACAACCGGGTTAAACCATCACGGCGGACAGGTATTATCAAGAACTTGGCATTATGCATGGACGACTATTCACAAAGCATCCGGCATCACTCCATCGCCATAGACTCATACTCCTCCATAACAACGTGCGACTCCACGTTCCGCGCCAGATGATCCAGAAGTTGCGCAAGTTGAGCAAACGTGAATATGGTGGATGAGGTTAGGTACGAAACCTAACCTCATCCACCATTTTACGTAAAATGTCCCCCTTTTAACTGATGTTTGATTGAGAAAGGATTTATTTTGTCCAGGTGCTTGTAGAAGAGAATCTGCAGGGGGCTGTTTAGGTGAATATCGGGAATGAAGTTAGATTTCGTACGTCAACTTGTGTAGCTGCTGGATCGTCTGGCGTGGAACGTGGGGTCTCGCGTTTTCTTGGAGATGTATGTGTCAATCGCGATTGACTGATACCGGCTGTTTGGTGTACAGTTGTCCATGCATAATGTCAAGTTCTTGATAATACCTGTCCTCCGTGATGGTTTAACCCGGTTGTAAGAAAAAGAAGAGGACCATGTCAGCTGCAGACGGACAGACTCTGTACTGTGTCTTCCTGAATTAGAGTACCGGCTTGGGGTGTGTTTAGGGGTTTCACCGCGGTCTAGCCATTACGCCGAAGATCGGCGATTGTCACACATCATCCATTTATCATCACAAGTCAGGATGCTCTTCAAAATGTCGTTCGTTCCTTTGCGGATAAACAGAAAACAGCAGACATCAAATCGTCGAATTTTGTGCAATGTCGTTAACTCATGAGGAACTCCTTTATCTATCTTTTTCACTTTGTCTAAGGCCATTAAATGTCGAAAAATAGCTCCATCGATACTCCGAATTTCTCGCCAAGTTCTCGCACCGTTTGATTTAAATCGGATTCAATCAAGGTTTCCAAATCAGCATCATCGATAGCTTCTTCTAGTCTACCGTATGGTTCATTTTCAAGGCTCATATCGCAAGACGGCAATTCAGTAAACCAGTGCTATAGTGCGTCGAATAAATATAGAGACAGAACAAATTCTCGAATAAAAAAGAAACAACAACGAGCTGAAATGTACATATCATACACTATCTACCAACAAGTAAGTGGACACCCCTGCAATTGACGATATCTGCGGTCCTGATACACGTCACGGCCGCCGCCGTTAAATATCGTGTGGGAAACAACAACGCAACCAGTCAGTCGCATGCAAGATGCCACGCAGTTCGGAGCTCTCTGATTTCGAAAAAGGTGTAATCGTCGGGTATCACAGAAATGGCCGATCCATACGTGACATATCCAGCGAGTTGAAGTATCCAAAATCGACAGTGGCCTACGTGATTGGCAAGTGGAAGATGAGAGGTGACTGTCTGAATGTGCCCCGACCCGGCTGACCCACAAAACTGGGAGTTAGAGACCGACGGGTGCTGGCCAGAGAAATTCGGAAGTACTGCACCAAATCGATGGGCCATATCCGCGAGGAGTTTCAACAGGCATCCGGGAGTGTTCTTTCGATGAATACCATCCATAAGGAAGTCCATCTTCTAGGTTATCATGGACGTACTGCCTCCCACAAGCCTTGGATCACCATGTCCAATAGCGCTGCTCGGCTAACGTGGTGCAAAAAACGTCGACAGTGGACCGTCGTTGAACCGTGTAAACAGGTTCTCTGGAGCGCCGAATCAAGGTACACCCTCTACCGTTCGGATGGCAGGGTCTGGGTTTGGCGTCTGCTTGGAGAGCGCCTCCTGCCGGAATGTATTGTGCCAACTGTGACGTTAGGTGGCTGTGGAATTATGCTATGGGGGCGTTTCTCCTGGTATGGCACGGGACCCTTGGTCGCAATTTCTGGTACACTCAACGCCGAGACCTACTGCACCATTTTGGATGACCATGTGCTTCCTACTTTGTGGCAGTTTTACGGGGTGAACCCATGTTACTTTCAGGATGACAATGCCACCTGTCATGTTGCGAGGTCCACCATGGCTTGGTATGATGACAGTGGGGTTAATCGAATGGACTGGCCTGCGTAGAGCCCGGACCTTAACCCTATCGAGCACCTCTGGGACGAGTTGGAGCATCGACTTAAGGGGTGCCCCCATCGTCCGAAATCGGTGAAGGAACTGACCTGTCTTCTCCAAACCGAGTGGAAGAAAATACCGCTAGCCGTCGTACAACGCCTGGCTGAGAGTATGCCCCTGAGGGTCGCAGCTGTAATCGCCGCTCGTGGAGGCTCCACCAACTATTGAAGGTGAATAACCTTCGCTTTCCTTTTCTATCACGGGTGTCCAATTACTTGTTGGTAGATAGTGTATTTATAGCAAAAATAGCATAGGACACGCAGCTGCACAATAGTTTGACGGAAACATAACAATTTCAACGCCAAGTACAAGAAAAAAACAGAAATACGGTGTCTCCAAAATATAAACACTTGCTAGTTATGAGCATCTGCTGTACGAATAGTGGAGCTGTTGTTCCGAATAACACTTGAAACCCGATTGGGCATGCTGTCCACTAGGTGATGTAAGTATTCTGGACGTAGTGCGTACCAGCTTTGTTCAATCTGCTCTTTCAATGCCACCACACTTGAGAACTGCCTTCCATTCGCATACACATCACGAGCTAGGATACCCCAGAGGTTCTCGATAGGGTTCAGATCAGGACTGAGTGCTGGACAATCCATTGCGATCACATGATGAGTGTTTAACCAGCTTTTGCGTTGATACAGACCGATGGATAGAGGCATTGTCTTGCTGGAACAGATAATCAACACCCGCTAGAGTTTCGGCAAACAGTAGAAGGTGGCTGCTTGGTATGTCCTGACACGTTTCGGAGTTTTGCCTGCCTTGCAGAAAACCGATATCCGTTATTCTATTGAACGCAAAAGCTCCCCAGACCATCACAGATCCCCTCCTTTCTGTCTGTGGAAGAAGGTTCGTGTCTCGCGTCGTAAATCATGCCAATAGCAGTTCCAACCGTCAGGTTCGTCTAGGCTGAACTTTTTCTCATCGGAGAAAATAGTTGTGATCCACTCGTCCGTCCAGTACATGCGGCTGCTTGGCCATAACAATCTAGCTTCCTTGTGGCACCGCGTGAGGTGTAGCAGACTGCGCATTTAACGGAGTACAATGTTGCGACTTTCCTTGATTCGTCGATGAACTGTGTCCTTTTAGACGGTGACACCAACTGTCCGAGAAACCTGAAGTTGTGATAACCTTTGGGATGAAGTAGTGATAACCTTTTGTTATTCGAGGCTTCCCAAGCCGTTTTCTGGCAGTTAACGCATCGCGTTTCGATAAAGTCTTATAAATGACTGCCCTACACCTCCCCATGGCTTTACAAATTTTCTCTACAGGCAATCCATTTGCTCTCAGTCTCCAAATCTTCTGCACCTCCTCACCAGTAAGTTGACTGTTGCTTGGCATTTCGGCAAATGAATGTCTGACGGCTGGTCCACTGTCTTTTGTAGGCTGGACCGAATTACGGCACATGCGCGTGCGTACAACATGCTAATTTGTACATCTCATTTGCATGTGGCTACTTTACAGAGTTGTCTTTATATTTATGAGACACCTAAAATTACACTATTTCACTTTGTGGTGTTATTTTGACACAATCCGGTCATCTCGACGGATCGAAACGTTTGTTTCAGGGTTATGTCTAATTAGGTACCACTTCAGCTTCCTACCTACATTCGCATTGCGTTCACGGCGCAAAGTCGATTGTCTCTATATTTATGCGACGCACTTTATATCTTGCATCCACTAAGGGTGTCTTCCTGAATGTTTTATTGATGTTGTGAGCTGCCCTTTATGCACGGTGTACAAGTTTAGACTCATATAAGAAAACGAACCTGATTTGCCTTTAGTCCATTGTCCTCTTCACTGTAGCACAATCGTCTTGGATCTGATGCCATTAATAAAGTGACCACTGTTTTACAGGTGTCATGGTTGGGCTTTATGTTTACATACCGCAATTCACCCCACGCGCTATGTTAGTTCTAAAATTACCTGCCAACTGCACGAGTCTGCAAAATCCTACATTTTGTCAGCAACATTTTAATAGGTGCAAGTCCTTGAGGAAGCTTTTACCCTTGATCCGCGAAGATACAGCATGAGTTTACTTGGTGTTGATCAATCTCAAGGTTTACAGTATTCCGCAAAGTGATAACAGACTTGCACTATGACCTAAGTTAATATTAAACTCCTATTCAACAGCATCATCGTGAAGCTTAGCAAAGAAATCACAACACTAACCACCGTAGGTCATTTCAAACGTTTTGCCCACTGCGCAGGCGCTGCCGGTAGGATGATGTAATCGTTCCAATCGTTGCGCCAGTTATGAGTCAGACTTCAATGTACAAAGTTCTTTCTACGTTTGCTGGCTAATTTGTTCCTGTTCCGAAAAATTCTGCTTAGAAATGGAGGACGTCCGGTCAGATCTAGCGTAGCGACCAGCGATCCTACATTAAAATTGAAACTTTGGAGGAAAATCCCGTACCGAAATTCATAAAGCTTTGTGTGAAGTTTGTGAGGTTAGTGTTGTGCGTCATTGCACAGTGTCACGGTTTGCTTCTCCCTTCCACCAAGTTCCGGGGAATCATCGAAGACGACACCAGAAGTGGCCGGCCATTAAATGCTACGAACAACACTTTTGTGGTTATGTCAACAGTATTTTGGAAGAAATCCGTGGCGTCAGTGAATAAACAAAAACATCGGTCTTTCCACGTTTTAGCAACACATAGCACCAGAAAATGTTTTATTCGGTCACCGCTGGAGATCCGAATCCTGGTCTCTCGATATCTAGCCGAGCGCGTTAGCCTCAGGCTAGATATCGAGAGATCTGGGATCCAGCGGTGACCGAAAAAAAATTTTTTTGGTGCTATGTGTTGCCAAAACGCGGAAAGAGCGATGTCTTTGTTTGTTATTTTGGAAGAAGATCGACGGAAAACATGTGAAGAGATTGCACATGAAACAAACAAGGCCACCGCTTCGGTTTTCAAAATCCTAATTGAAAAATTAAAGAAGAGAGAAGTGGCTGCCAAATGGGTTCCGCAAAATCTGAGTGAAACGCAATAAGTAGTTCGCAAAGGGATCGCGGAAGAATTGCTTCTGTGGTACGATACAGGCGAGCAGTTTTTGGGCAGAATTGTTGCTATAAGCGAAACCTGGATACGAGATTTTGAACCAGAACTGAAATCTCAGTCAGCTCAGTGGAAACATCCAGAATCAACTTGCCAGAAAAAAATCCGCTGCCAACAATCGAAGTTTAAGCTGATGATGATTATGGCCTATGACAAGGTTGGAGTGATAGCAACCGACAGAATGCCCGAGGGGACCACTGCAACACATCAGAATACTACAGAAGGTTTCTGCAAAATGTTTCGCGCCCAAAGATTCGCCAAAGAAGGCCCGACATGCTCGAAGAAGGCCCGACATGCTCGAAGAAAGACCGACATGCTCCAAGAAAGACCGACATGCTCGAAGAAGGCCCGACATGCTCGAAGAAAGACCGACATGCTCGAAGAAGGACCGACATGCTCGAAGAAGGCCCGACATGTTCGGTGTCATCATTTTGCACAACAAGGCGAGGTCGCATGTTGGACGTACAGCAAGTGACATTCTGGAAAAGTATGAATGATAATTGCTTCCCTACGCGCCGTACAGTCCTGACATGAGCCCACCAGACTATGACTTGTTCCCAAAACTGAAGAAGCCACTCCGCGGGAAACGATTCAGTACGATTCAAGATGTTTCCAATGACAGGTGACCAGAGTAATCCGACGCCTCAACAATGGAGGTGTCCTGACTGGAATACAAGACTTGCCCAAACGTTGGGCCACTGTCATAAAGAAACATGGAAATTACTTCGAAGGCCTGTAAAGGTATGTTTTGAAATAAATTCGGTTTTTAAGAGATAACCCACAGTGTGTAAATCTTTTAAAATGACACACGTTTTTCAGCGGTATCAGTGATAGTTCGCTGTTCTCATGAAATGGAAAAACTTATAAGCTACTGAGAGGATAGTTCTAAGCTAGCCTTAGAAGTAGCAAGCTAGGAAATATGGGCTAGACTATACGTTAGGAAAGACACATAGAAGTGAATTAGGGAAAGAACAAATCTAATTTGCAACTTGAGGTCCATTACCAAGGATGGCTCTCTGAGGTACGGCTGATGCTTCGGTGGTTGGGCAGTCGACTGGGATCGAACCTCCAATCATCTGGATGACAGGACCTCAGCTGTAACCACAGAGCTACCCACTGTACTATCTTCTCTCGTTCAGCTGCACGGTTCTGTTTCTATTCAAGTCTGCGTCAATCGTCTGACTGCCAGGGTGACCTGAGGTAACAGACTTTTTATTGTCGACTCGACTGACTGCCAGGGTGACCTGAGAAAACAGACTTTTTATTGTTGACTCGACTGATTGCCAGGGTGACCTGAGGAAACAGACTTTTTATTGTTGACTCGACTGACTGCCAGGGTGACCTGAGGAAACAGAATTTTTATTGTTCCAACGTGCTGTTCAGTGCAGAAAGTATAATAAGGAGGTAATTAAAATTTGCATGCAAGAAATTAAAAAAAACGGAAGGTTAAATGTAGGAGTTCAGATAGTATGCGTCCCAGAGATCTTGATCAAAACAAAGTGGGGAACCGAGATATGACTTTCTTATAATAATTAAACACCTGCCCTTCCCAAAATATTGAGAGTCAAGAAGAGTTTCCCATCTGCTGTATTTCAAAATATCGGCTTCGACAACTGCAAGAAAAAAACTAAGAGTAAAAATGAAACCCAGGTTTCACTAGAAACTCGAACTCAAATATTCGTCTTAATGAAACTCACTATTTAAAACTATTTAAAAAAAACAATGATATTAAAGAAACAACTGATTTTTAATAACATTAACAATAAAGGAAAACATGGTTGCAAGAATGAATGTTTACCGACTACATGAAAATACGGTGAATACTGCGCGGATATTTTCAATAGAAACTTCAAAACAAATTTTGCATGCGTACCCTATAAATATCGTGAACGTTCACTTATTGTTAGAGCTATGTTTTTTTTAGAGATACCTACACATTTTTTTTAGCTACTTAAGGTGTTCTAACGCAATTCAACAATTTAATTAATTTCTATTAAAAAGAAAAAGTTCGAAACATGAAATAAATCTGGAGAATAAAAGATTTTAAACTGTGCACAACAAATCATATAAATAAAACAAAATACGCACTTCAAAAAAAAAAGAAATTAGCGTGATAAAATCCTCGTGGAAGTGATTTGTCGTCTCAGATTTCAAGGAGTGCAGTTGAAAAGATATATAAAGCAGAACAACGCAAAGTACAATAGGGGGAAAGAACCCAAGGGAAAACTGCGTGGAGGAAGACTCAAATTTATACATACAACAGATGTCTGTTTGGAGCAACAGAATAAGAGAAAGCAAAAATGAGGAGTTACTGAAGCAGAATCGAAAAATAAAGAAGCAGGAAAAAGAAGCTAAGCAACGGAAATACAGAAAGAAAGTTGAGCAAGACAGGAAGGAAAAAAAAAGCAATAAGGAAAAGGCAGGTGCTTACGACCTCTTACGGGGCAACAAGAAGTATAAGACTTTTTATGAGAGTGGCAATCGTATTTGTGAACACTGGGGATTCCAAAATATTTTATGCGCTGCATGCACAGTCATTAACAGGGTTTTGCATTGGCGAATACGTTTTCCTCAGTTTTTGAAAAACGCTCTTGGAAACACTTTTCAGGAAGGCTTCAGGGTTAAAACTGAAGATAAAGTTCTTAAATTCACGATTTCCTATTGGATTTGATCAACGTTTCATTCCTGACATATTTATGTTCGAAGTCATTCTGGATAAATTCTATCCAGGTTCAAGGATATTTCTGTTTCGTAATGCGATTCAGAAAATTTAAAACAGATTACATTCACATTTGAAGTATTTCTTAAGAAAATAGCTACCTTTTCGAGGGCATTTCCATCATATTATGTCAAAGTTTAAGACAGTCCCGGGAAGATTCGGTCTACCCTCAAAGATAATCCTAACATATTTCGGTCACATTGGACAGTGTTACTTTATTTTTTTAATTTATTTGAAGTCAAATTTATCTGTACTTCAAATGTATACTACACTTGTGTGACTTCTAAATTATATATACACTGGCCGAAAGTGAAAAAAGAACACCAAGAAGGAGACGTCTGATACCAACGAAATGTATACAGCATAATAACGGAATACAGAGGATAACGTGATCAAAACATTATGGCAAAATACAGCTGTATTTGCTGGTAAACTGAAAAATAACATTTCCATGTAACATGGTTAGTACGAGGTTGAACTGCCATGAACTACGTCACACTGTGCAATTCTGGCATGCGGTCTGTCGTACAGATGTTGGATGTAACTTTGGGGTACAGAGTTCCAAGCATCCTCAACGTAAATCGGGGATGGTCATGGCTAGCCGTTGAGACCGAATAAGTCGTTGTCGCATAAAATCACACACGTGCTCAATGGGGGACAAATTCGGTGAACGTGCAGGCGACGGAAGTTGTCTCACACCCTCAAGTGCATGTTCCGTTGCACGTGCCGTGTGTGGGCGTGCTTTATCTTCTTGCTGGAAAATACCACGACGGACCGACCTTATAAATGGAACAACAACGGGATGAATGATGTTGTTGATGTAGTAGGTGCGGTTTAACGTACCCGGTACAAACACTAGTTGTGTACGGGAGTGATAGCTGATCTCTCCCCACACCAGGAGACCAGATGTAGGCCCTGTGTGTCGCTGGCGGATGCAAGACGGGTGGAGACGCTCCCCTGTGCGTCTGCAAACACGCATATTGCCATCGGAGGCTCCCAAGCAGATTCTGCTTTCATCGCTGAACACGACAGATCGTCATTGCGTTCTCCAGTGCAGACGTTGGCGACACCACTGCAGCCGTTCCTGACGGTGGGAGGGAGTCAGAGGTACACATGCCAGAGGCACACGTGCACGTAGTCCTCCATCCAGTAAACGGTTGCAGATTGTTCGTACAGTCACCTCAGCTGCAACAGCAGCGCTCGGATTTGCGTCGCAGTGGATGTTCTGCTTGACAACGCCGCTGTTCTTATGCGTCTGTCGGTGCACTCATCAGTCCGTCTGTGACTCCCGGTTCCACGTCTTCTCGTGTGGGAATGTTCCTCGGACCATCCACGCCACCATCGCACCACCACCGATACTTCCCGTCCAATTCGCTCCGCAATACGACATACGACTACCCGACCGCGCTCAAAGTCCGATAACTGCTGAAATCGTACACGTCTTCCATGTCCAGGCATTGCAGCTTCTTCAGTGTCTTCGCACGTGTCCGTACGCCGACGACTGATTACATTCACTTCGCCGTACTCTTTAAATTCCACCGACGATAATTTGCATATTATGCCGTGCTGTGGCGTAACATCTCAATGGGTCATCCCGAAATTAACATCACACCTACGTGAACTCGACCCCATTAACATATGTAAATTTCATGATCGTCCGCCAATTCCTTCTTGGTGTTCTTTTTTCACTTTCCGCCAGTGTATATATATATATATACAGCCATCGGAGGCTCCCAAGCAGATTCTGCTTTCATCGCTGCCTGAAGAGGGATGTAAGGTCAGGTGATGCGTAACATCACAGTCTCTCCTTGACAAATGTCAACCCCGCCTTCTCGTGGTACATCCTGTTCCCACTAAAGGGCTCTGACGACCGCCAATAGCGGTATAACTATACCATCGGGATTAGAGGAAATGCTATCCCACACTCACCAACCCGCTTGGCCAGCGTGGTTAGTTATGGCCAAACCCCTCCAAAATTGACTAGACAACTTATATCTTGGCCCTCAGTCTCCGGCAGCTGGAATGTACCTGGTCAAGGCAGCTGCCAGTGCTACATGAAGGCAGAGGATGCTAAGAATCCCCGGAGGACCGAACTAGGCTGACATCTGATGCTGACCTTGGCTACGTATAATGGACGCTCCCTATCTTCTTATTCAGGGTTTCTTGAATTGGAAGAGGAACTACAAAGGATCAAGTGGGACATCGTCGGGCTAAGTGAGGTAAGGAGAAAAGGAGAAGACATCATTGAACTGAAAAGTGGACATATCTTCTACTATCGTGGGACTGATACTGGCATAACTAGTGGTATTGGATTTATAATAAACAAGAAACTGAAAGATAAAGTTGTAGAAGTTGAAAGTTCCTCGGACACAGCTGCACGACTCGTTATCCAACTCTCGAGAAGATACCAGGCTCAGATTATTCAAACTTATGCACCCACCACAAGTCATCCTGAAGAAGAAATTAAAGAATTTTATGAGGAAATTCGTCATTTAAATAATAAAGGTAAGCAGCACTTGAAGATAATTATGGGAGATTTCAATGCAAAAATAGGGCAACGGCAACAGAATGAAACTTTAGTAGGCAAATTCGGTCATGGCAACAGAAACCAGCGTGGAAATACTCTCGTTGAGTTTGCAGAGGCAGAAGGATTTTTCATCTTGAACTCCTTTTTCAAGTAAAAGCCACACAGGAAATGGACATGGGGACATCCAAATGGGACGACAAGAGAAATTGATTTTATTATGTGTAACAAAAAATTCGTCATCGAAGACTGAAGTGTGCTAAACAAGTTCATCACAGGTAGTGACCATAGATTGGTGAGATGTACGCTGCACCTCAACACTAAACTCGAACGTGGCAAGCTCATAAGACAAACAAAATCTATTGACATAACCAACCTTAAAAAACACCATAATACCTTCAAATTGGAACTGAAGAACAGATTCTCTGATTTAGAAGGCCTAACATCAGAAGAAGTGGATATTTCTGAAGTTAACAGAAAAATAACCAAAGCTCTTATGGAAACAGCAACAAATTTAGCTGGGTCTAAGAACAAGTTTCATGTGAACAAATTATCAGGAAAAACCAAAATGTTGATGCAAAAAAGAAGAGAGATGAGGACAACTAAAGAAGATGTGACTTCCAAAGTGGAATATATAGAGCTATGCAAGACAGTACGAAAAAGTATCACTGAAGACGTAAGGAAATTCAACTGTGAACTAGTAAGGAAAGCAATTGAAACAACCAAAGCCTAAAGATAGCAAAGGGACATCTCAGTAAGAGAAGAAAACAGATTATGGCACTGAGAAAAGAAGATAATTCTGTAACAAGAAATAGAGGCGACATTTTGACAAGAGTGAAAGATTTCTACTCCAAATTATATGAAAGGGATGATACATGTACTCCAGACATCATTAAAGGTACCAGTACCACAGTTCTTCCAGTCCTCCCAGCAGAAGTTCCACATGCAATCAAGAACATGAAGCGGGGAAAAGCTCCAGGAGAAGATGGAATTACTGTAGACATCATACAAGAAGCAAGTGGAGAAATCGAAACAGTACTCGCCCAAATTTTCACTCGATGTCTTAGTGAAGGGAAGATTCCTGATGATTGGAACAATGCTACAATGAAAATCTTCACTAAAGTTCTTTCACACCGCTTGAAGGTGACACTGGAAATGGCTCAACTGAGAGAACAAGCTGGATTCAGGAGTGGCTACAGCACAATAGATCATATCCACGTACTGACAGAACTAATTGAAAAAGCGAGGGAATATGAACTTCCATTGTGCAAGGCTTTTATCGATTATGAAAAAGCCTTCGATTCGGTGAAACCATCAGCAGTTACAATGGCTCTGAAATCCTGCGGTATTGAAGATGCGTACATTAATATCATTACTAACATCTATGAAAATGCAAGTGCAAAGATTCGGCTGTTTGAAAATACAACACACATAAAAATTGTAACAGGAGTGAGACAAGGTGACACTATATCTCCGAAGCTTTTTAATGCCACATTGGAAAATATCTTTCAATCACTGAACTGGGAAAACAAATGGATAAGGTTAATGGAGATTATCTAACCCACCTTCGTTTTGCTGATGACGTAGTCATTTTGCAACTACCCCATCAGAGCTGTAGAGTATGGTCCAGGAACTTGCTGACAAGAGTAAAGAAGTGGTATTAAAAATGAACTTTCAGAAGACAAAAGTGATGTTCAACGCTTTTACAAGAAATGAAGATTTATCGATTGATGGAGAAAAGCTGGAGATAACAGACACGTACGTTTATCTTGGACAGCAGATATCAAGTGAGGGTCACATTCATGAAGAAATTAATCGGCGTACAAAACTTGCCTGGAGAGCTTTCGGAAGAAACAGCATAATTTTCAAGAGCAATATGCCATTATGTCTTAAAAGAAAAGTGTTTGATCAATGCATCCTTCAAGTGCTTACGTATGGTGCAGAGACGTGGACCTTAACTAAAAGAGACATACAAAGGCTGCAGACAACTCAAATAAGCATGGAGAGGTTCATGCTTGGTGTAACCACGAGAGATAAGAAGAGGAACTCGTGGATCCGAAAAATGACAAGAGTGGAAGACATCATGATCAGAGTTAAATCCCTGAAATGGCAATTGGTTGGACGTACTGCTAGAAGAACAGACCATAGATGGACAGCCGAAATTTTAGATTGGATTCCAAGGGACAGGAAAAGACCCAGAAAAAGACCACATGGGACATGGGTGGATGAAATTCGAAACTATGCGGGAGTGTCATGGAGGAGACTGGCACAAGACAGACCGTTGTGGAGGAAACTTGGGGAGACCTTCGTCCAGCAGTAGATTGATAATGGTTGACAATGATGATGATGATGAAATATATGTCAAATACTTATATCATATCAGCAGTCATACCCGTTCTCCTCACGGTGAATCTATGAAATCATTTTTGAACATAAAGTTAAAGAAAGGGAAAAAATTAAACCAAAACTGCTTAATATTAATCCTTCATTGATTTAAATTGATTGACAAAATGTGAAAAGTAGGTTAACTATAACATATCAAATTATTACTTAATGTTATAATGTCTTAAAAAGCAGTTGAAAGTTGGAAGGCCGTCCCGGTGGCGCGATGGCTTCTGATCATTCGTCTGAGATGGGTCCGGGTTCGAATCCCGGTGAGGCATTAATGTTGTGTTTGTCTTACGGCGCTGGCTTTTCCCCTTCCCTGGAACCAGTGACCCTAAATTAGGGACGGGCGACTGCTTATAGCTCACTGAGTTGCTCACGGTGGTCGTTAAATCTCCAATAAAAAAACTGTTCGGGGCTGATTTATAACTTTCTTATATCCAATATCTGATGTCTTTCCTAGTGGTGCTAAAAGAAAAACTGATTATTTGGTGAACTGACCGTAGAACATGCAACGTACAGCTGTCCATGAGAAACTCAAGGTGTTCTTAAGTTGATTGATGACAGTGTGCTTGATGGACTGACTCTCAACTTTATTAATGGTCATGGCAAAGTGAAGTTTGAGCTGGAACTGCAACCTCTTCAACTAGAAAGGGCAGTCACTTGTTATAAGGGGTATCAGTGAGATGTAAACAATCTTTCCTTTCCCAATGCTTGTGAGTATGACGGCTTCTATAATATTTCTCATTCAGGGATTTTACCTGCATCAAAGTGCCATTACAGAGTTTGAGTGGATTAAAATTTAGGACACACATTACAGAGCACCAATTTATAAGTGTAAATTATGTGGAGCGACTCCAGAAGGATTTAATGAATTCAAGAACTCCACAGTGTAGTTAACGTAATCATTTTCTTCCACCATCCGATCTACAGAAAGGTAAATTTTCTCTTCCTCATAAAACAAGCCCATCATCTTTGCATTGATAATATCAACAGATTCGTTTTTCGGAGCTGAAACGACTCGTTCGTAAAAGCAATCTAGCCTCTTTTCATTTAAATTTACTCTGTCAGTGTATATTTTAACAATAATGTCATCCAAAGTATTAACAGTCGTTCCTATGTGCGCAGGAATGTCCACCTCGTTGTAGGTCCTTTTGATCCACATTCCCAATTTTTAGTAGTTCTGAAAATATTTTGGCAGTATGTTTACCAGTCAAATGGACGTGCATGTTCAAAGAGAGACTGACCATCTCGACTAGGTTCCAAATTGCAGATTTTTACAGAAACTTTGATCTCGTCCGCTGTGGTGTCTCTGGGAACTACTGGAGTATTTGAGGAAATCGCCGGACAGAACAATTGAAACCTCTCCCATGAGGGCATCATTACACTGGATATCCCTCAATGAGGTTCAGAGCTTCGAAAGCAGTTTTAGACGACATTGTGCATTCGTCCCACACGGTCAAGGTATCCGGACCTTAAGATATATCAGCATTTTGAACAGCAAAGCTAAGCCATCCTTTTAAATTTTTTGGTTTTCACACTTTTCTAGGTGTAGAAGTAGTACAAATATTGAACCAGACAATATTTCAAAGCCGCCATTTTGTCTATTTTGGTTTTCGGATTTCTCTAGGTATTCAGACTTTAAGACCCATCAGCATGCCAATTTTCAGACCTCTGGGTCGTTTAAGGTTGATCCATCTAAAATCTTTGCCTTGTATTTCTAATGGGCAAACTTCTGTAGCCATTTTCTTCACAATTAATGCGTTCCCAAAGATAAAATTTTGAGCATCGATAAAAATAACTTCATATTCTAGCCTAGTATACTAAACCTTAACCATAATTATATTAAAAATCAACAACTTTTCTTTTGGTAGTGGTGAAACCAGAAAATAGATGGCGCCGCATCTACATGTGTCTTACTAAATGCTATCACGTCGCATTTTGCTTCGATAATTTTATTAATTTTCGGAATGGAATCGAAATTTGAGCGTAATCATGCAATAGTCTGGAATGTTTAAAATGATTTGAGCCAGATAGATTAAATGTTCTGATAATAATTTAGGTGAAATTGTTAACAGAATTGTAGATGCTGCTGATTTTTAATTCCGAAATATACCAGCAAGCTCACTCTGCAACATTTTCAGCTAAATTAATGTTCGAATATTTAATCTAAATGGGTCGAATCATTCTAAACATTCCGGACTATCTCATGGATGGACACAAGTGTTGATTGCAGTCCAAAAATTAATGAAATTATTGAAAAGAATGCGACGTCATAGCATTTAGTAAGTCACATGTAGATGTGGCGCTGTCTATTTCCTAGTCTCAACACCACCAAAGGAAAAGTTACTTATTTTTAATATAACTATGGTTAAGTTTTAGAAAATATTAAGTATACTAGACTATAATATGAAGTTATTTTTATCGATGTTCAAATTTTTATCCTTGGGAACGCTTTAATTGTGAAGAAAATGGTTACAGAAGTTTTCCCATTGGAAATACAAGCCAAAGATTTTAGGTGGATCCATTTTAAAAATAGTCGAACAATTTGCCAACGGACAGACAAGCATTTTCTACCTTTGCCGTACATACGAGGGGTGATCAAAAAGTATCAAGACTTCATGCATAACTGTTAAATGAAGCTGCGGAGCAGAATGCAGTTCGGCAGGCAGTGACCTTGGAACCTAGTGCACATGCGTCTGCCGAGAGAAGCTGTCGGCTAAGCGCCTCTTGTGCTCTGGCCAGTTATTTGAAGTCTAGTCTGATCTGCGTGTCGCATTAACGATTTCAGAGAAAGTTGAGCAACGTATTAGTGTCAAATTCTGTCAGAAACTTGGGGATCCTTACAAAGAAACATGACAAGTTACTAAATGTGTATGATGGGGACTGCATGAGTCGTCCACGAATGGACGATTGGTACAAACCTTTCAAAAATGGCCATGAAAGTGTCCAACGTGACGATCGTCGTGGAAAGCCCTCAACAAGCACGAATGAAAGAAAATCGCAGAATTACTCTCACAGAACTTTCTAACGACTAAAGCCGTAGTTTTGGATCAGTACAAGCAATGCTTACTGAAGATTTAGGGATGAGACCTGAGTCCGTAAAGTTTGTTCCAAAAGTCCTCTCAGATGAGCAAAAGGAAACTCGACTGCCTGCAGCCACTGACTTGTTAGGATTGGTCAGAAATGACAGCAGGTTTATGACAAGTTAGTGAAATCATGCAATGCATTGTTTATGATTTGCTTTCCAACATACCAGAAATCATTACTCAAGTTATTACTCAAGTAATGAGGATAATGGCTGTCGAATAAATAACGCTCCTGTGCCCTGACCTTCGACCCCATTTCGATTATATTCAACAGGGTTGGATAAGTGTACCTCCTAAACAGCATGATAAAGTTTTGACGCAATCGAAGCATTTTTACGTAAGTTATGAGGCATAAGTGCAATGGAATGGATCCCGCTCTTATGTCTTGAGCTTTGACCACATTTCACCCATTTTCAATAGAGTTCGTCCGCAGTGGTCCCCTCCCACATACTAAACTTTCATCGGATTCGAACCATTTTTACGCAAGTTATGACGCATAAGGGCAATGGAATTAATCCAGCTCCTATATTCTGACCTTTGACCCCATTTCGCCTATTTTCATTAGGCTTCGTCCAGAGGTAGTCCCCTACCACATATTAAAAATTCATCGACATCGCGCCATTTTTACGCAAATTATGACGCATAACGTCAACGGAATGGATCTCGCTCCTATGTCCTGACCTTTGAACGCATTTCGTCCATTTTCAATAAGTTTCGTTGCCCGGTGGTCCCCTACCACTTACTAAAATTTCATCGAAATCGAACCATTTTTACGTGAGTTATCGTGGGGACAGGCGGACAAAGCTGGAGCATATATGCTTCTTCAACTTACGGTTGGAAAGCGTAAAAAAAGATAGTTACTGACGACGAAACAGAGTTTTATGGATATGACCCTGAAAGAAAGGCTCAGTCCTCACAGTGGTAGACCCCTAGCTCACCAAGACCCAAGAAAGCTTTCCAGATATCGTTAATGCGACACACCGATCAAGTTAAACTAGCCACAACACAAAAGGTGCTGCGCAGACAGCGTTCTCTCGGGCAGGCGCATGTGCAGTACATTCCAAAGTCACAACCTGCAAAATGGTATTCTTTTCCGCAGCTTCGTTTAACAGTTATGTACGCAGTCTCGATACTTTTTGATCACCCCTCGTGTATGTATTAATCATTATTATCATCACATTATAAGCCATTATCAATCCAAAGCTGGATGAAGGTCTCCCCAAATTAGTTTCACGACTTTCTGTCTTGAGCTAGACTCCCCCATGTCACTCCGACACGCTTCTGAATTTCATGCACGCATCTTCCACATGGTCTTCTTCTGGGCGTTTTCCTGTCGCTTGGAAACCAGTCCAGTATTTAAATCGTCTAACGGTGGTCAGTTCTTTTAGCAATATGTCCAGACTATTGCCATTTCAGGAATTTATCTTGTTCAGGATGTTATCATTTGGAGGAGTTTTGACCATAACTCACCACGCTGGCTAAGTGGGTAGGTGACCGTGGGATGGCATTTTCTCTAATCCACGTGTGTGTGTGTGTGTGTGTGTGTGTGTGTGTGTGTGTGTGTGTGTGTGTTACCTAAAGAGAGTGGGGGCTGGACATATTGCTAGAAGAACTGACTACCTGTGGATGTCAGTTCTTCTTGAAATGCTAGGCTGTATACTAAGCGGCTGAAAACGACCCAGAAAGGAGACCGCGTGAGAGATGAGCCGATGAAATTCGGAAGCATTCTAGAGTGACATGGAGGAGGCCCAGAACTTTGAATCCAGACCCAGAGCTTTTGAATAAAGCTTTTAGACACTTTCTTTAGGAATTGGTTGATAATGGTTAATGATATACACTATATTGGCAAATGTCAACGGACACCTAGAAGAGAAACACAACAGAGAATTTATTGACACACATTAGTACGCTGTCGGTCCACCTTGGACCTTAATGCATGCAGTGGTCCTTCGAGACATGCTTTCGATAAGGTTTTGGAACACAGCGATAGATATGCGCTACCATTCAGCATATAATGGTGCCGCTAACTGTTGCTTAGTATTAGGCCTTGGTTCCAAACTTCTTATGCGGGGATCTAATTCATCCCATAGGTACTCTATGGGATTAAGATCAGGGCTCTGTGCTTTCAAGTCCACACACGATACGGAATTATCGTCAAACCACGCCGTAACAGTCCTTGCTTTATGGGACGTAAGTCGTGTCTCCTTTGAGCTCCGTGTTTCGCCTTCTGCTGAGTGTGTTTTGTGTGCTCTGTCATTTAACTTTTGTGCGTGCCTTCAAGACCCCATCCGCCCATTTGGTCTATGACTCTCTGCTAACTGCACTTCTTCCGCTTTTCCCTGATCTTGTCTCCCTCACCGGTCTCGTCTCTGTCTTTTCTGCCCCTCTTCCGCTGCCGTTTTTCCTCCGACTCTCAGACTCGGTTCTTCCTCTCTCCTCTCTCTCCTCTAAACCGCTTTCTATTCTCGAGGTTCCCCCTTCTTCTCTTCCTCTTGTTTGGGCCGCTGCGCGCTCACCCTTATCCTCCCCTCTTGAAATTAATACCCACTGGCTCTTTTTGCATAATCGCCTCCCTGTTCCGTATTTTCTCTTTCGCATGTCCCTTCTCTCCTCCCCTCTCTGCTCCTTCTGCGCACAGGAGGCAGACGTTTCTCACGTCTACCTTTACTGTCCCATCCTGATGCCTCTCCTCGACCAGGCTTTCCGGATTGCCAGTCGCTCTTGTTCTCAAGATCTTCCGTTCACTGCCTACAGACATCTTCTTCTGCGGGCTCATCCACCTACGCCTCTTCCGTCAGTATGTGCCTATCTTTTCGTGCTGGTTAAACACGTTATTTACGTATACCTTCAACAACTGCGAAGCGTTTCCTCGCCGGTCTCTTTACACCAGGCCAGCACAGCTCTTTTGTGCCATTTCCGAGATCGACTGCTTTCTTGACTCCGCCTGGTGTACCAGTCGGCTTCTTCTAGTCGTCGAGAAGCCACCTTCTATGCTACCAGGGCGCCGGTCGCTCCATGGTTTGCGGTTGATTCTGGACTGCTACACCTAGCAGTAGCCTGGGACATTCTACACCTCCTTTGCTGAGTTCCGTGGCACCCTGGTGCCCCTCCTCCACTCTACGACTCGTCTCCATGTTATCATGTGATCGAGCTACAGCCTGTGCTGTAATACCCAAGTTTTTGTTTTCTCGTTTTCAGTGTGTATATCATTGTGATCTTGTCATTTGAATTGTTGTTCTTCGTGTCATACTATGCTTTACCATATTTACATTGTTATCAGTGTGCCTTCTGATTCCGTGACCTCCCGTCACTTTTATGTATTTGGGGCTGTACCCTGGTCACCTTAAGTGCTTTCTGTCTATGCACCTAGTGTATTACACCGTGTTCCTGTAGTGTGTTTTACTTTGAGATGTCATGTGGTGTACGTCTCTATCTCTGATTTGTTATATTTGCCGCACTCACACACCTTCTTAGTGTTTAGCCATTTTCATTGCACCTGTTTGATTTTTGTACAGTTCTATACTTCTACATTGTGTACATACTATTTTCGTGCTTTCACATTGTGTTAATGCTTTGATCGTGAACGTACAAATTTATGATAAATTCTGTCATCTGTCAGAACCCATGGCTTGTCCTGTGCTTTCACTTTATGCATATACTCATAACATCCCTGAGTGCACTCATGGTTTATCGTGTGCTTTTTACTGTACTTGTAACATTTCTTGCGTTGTATCGTGTCTTCACCTTGTGTACTTTTTTTGGTCATCCCTGTGTATAATATGGTTCATCATGTCTTATTAATGTACCAGTTACATCTATTGCGTCGTACAGTGCTTTCATTTTGCGTGACAAGAGGAATTATTATTGACAAGAGGAATTATCCTCTTGTCATCCCAGTGTGCATTCGTAGTTTTGCTCTGTGATCTTACTGTTCCTTCTGCATTTTTTTTCTCGTGCAATCCACGCTACCGTTGAATTGTGAATGCTAATGTCATCTCAGTGTATTTTCATGCTTACTCGTGTACATTAATTACCTTCTGCCGCCCCGGTG
The DNA here is from genome assembly GCA_039090855.1 of Macrothele yani. Lineage (NCBI taxonomy): Eukaryota > Metazoa > Arthropoda > Arachnida > Araneae > Macrothelidae > Macrothele > Macrothele yani. The sequence continues at coordinate 84,187,049 of CM076998.1, read as the reverse complement.
GCGCAGTGGTCTAAGGCGTTGGCCTCTGATCATTCGTCCGAAGGGGTCCGGGTTCGAATCCCGGTGAGGCATGAATGTTGTGTTTGTCTTACGGCACTGGCTCTCTCCCTTCCCTGGAACCAGTGACCCTAAATTAGGGACGGGCGACTGCTTATAGCCCATTGAGTTGCTCACGGTGGTCGTTAAACCTCCAATCCAAAAAAAAAAAAAAAAAAAATTACCTTCACCCCGCCTGTATTATGTTGCTTTGTTGCCCTCGTTAAATAACTTGCACAATTGTGCACGCTGTGTTTTTATCTCATGTATTTAATGTTTTACCTACACGGCGGTGTTTGTGCTGTTCTTTTTCTAATTGTATTCTATTGTTTCGCCTGTGTTATCCTGTAAATCATGCCCAGCCAATGTCATGTGACACGATGTGTTTCTCTCTGTCACTTCTGCGATTTTTATGCAATAAGCTTTGCTTGCAGCATCTGTTATTCATCCCCATTGTCATTGCAGTGTATATACCATCATGTTTTAACAGTTTGTATTATTTCCCAGTGAGACGCCCAACGCTGTACGTCTCCCTCTTATGTTTTCTTATGATGAATAATAATAAAGAGATTTTGAAACCTTGCTTTATGGCTCGGTTCATTATCCTGTTGCCACAAAGTTGCTAGGGCATAATGACCCAGAATATCGAGGTAGACGTGCTGTTTAACGGGTTTGTCCACGATAACCAATGTGCAGGGACCATACCACGGAAAAAAACCCACACGAGTACACTGCCAGCTCCATACTTGGCCGTAAGGACAGTTAGGACTGTGGTAAATAACGTTCCCTCGACTGCCGCGATACCCACACACGGCTAGCAGACTGATAGATCGTGTATCTCGATTCATCAGTACATAGGGCCCGTTTCCATTGTTCTCTACACCATACTAAACGACGAGTAGTATTCCGAGTGGAGATGAAAGGTTTATGAGCAGCCGCACGGCCACGGTAACCCATGGAATGAAGTTCTCTGCAAATGGTAGGTGTACATACCGAGGTTCCAGCATTTTTACTCACCTGTACACTGAGGTCTTGTGAAATACTCCGTCGATTAGCTGTAACGACTCTCCGGAGGCTTCGATGTCCTCTATCACTGAGTTTCTTTTGTCTGCTGGTACGTTTTGCTGCTTCAGGCACGCCATGTGTCTTCCACTTATTCACTACATCCAAAAAAGTTGACTTGGGTATGTTTAAACGCCTCTCGGTTTCTCTTATGGACAACCCACTAACATAACACCCAACAATCTGTGTTTTCTCAAAGTCAGTTCTCTCCCGCCGCGAGATTTTCACTTAACCTCACAGTACGATATGATTGTGGTCAACTGCAGGCTTGTTTTTATAGCGTTTGCAGCTGTACCGCGCATCTGAACAACGCAGCGGATCCGTCATTTGCTTTTGAAGGGTGCCCGGTGACATTTGTCAGTATAGTGTATATATGTATATAGATAGATCATAGATAGATATACAGTCTCCGTCGTATTCTGTCAGCAAATGTACCTGTACTGAATTTCTGTCAACCATTTTCGAGGTAAGAATATTTGTAGATCTATATAATTTATAACATTCTGAAACAAATTTATGAGCAAAATTCGTAATATTTTATTTAGTTTTTGTTTGTTTGTTTATTTGTTTTTGTTTGTAAATGTTCATACGTGTGAGGCAAGCATTCTGAAATGGGTCCTTGCTCTCATCTCAAACAATTTCTCAAAGCCTTTGACGGTTTCGAATAATTGAAGTGCGATCCATTCTTGCCGTAACAGAACGGTTGTGCAGCTACCTACATCTTTCATCTTTATATAATGCGTACTAGTAACCCGCTTTCAGGACGACTGGCAGGCTTCCATTGCCTCTCAACCAGGTATGCCGTTCAGTCAAATCCATTGAATAAGGTGTTAACTATGCTTCCCGAAATTCAGCATGGGGGTCTGTTGAGAGAGTGATCAGGTTGCCAAGGGCAACGAAATGCACGAACGACCGGAAACTCCTCGACCATCTGCTCCAGAAACCCACCTGGCTCACCTGAGGGTTGCCTTGGAAACACCCGACTCTTCCACCATGAAAGAGCGGGTGGGCACGGCCACCGCTTATGGTGGACTGAGAGAAAGACGAGAGATGATAGAGGGTTCTCTCTTTTTCACTTTCTTTGGAAAACTTCCGCTTCGCTTTTTTTTTTTTTTTCCGGATGATCGCCAACTTCCTGGCAGTCTCCGTCAACAAAAATACGAGAAGAGAGGGGGGAGGGGGAGAGGTGTGTGCTGTCTTAAAGAACGGTAGGGTGGAATTGGTTCACCTATAGCAGATGTTTGAAAGAAGGAAAGTATCTATTATACAGCAATCGGAAAAAGAAATAAAAGAAGGAGGAAAACATTCGCCTTCGATTTCCACTTATGAGTTACTAAGGGAACAATAAAAAAATGTATGTTGTCATCACAATATTTTATTCCCTCAAGGTTGGCTACTGCTTCAAACCAAAAAAATGCCAAAGCTGGGGAAAAAGAAGCAAAAGATACAACAGAAAATTAAAAAATGTGACCAAAATATATCTCGCTCCGACAAAGCAGGAAATTTCGGAAGGTACATATATATATAATATATGATCATTAACGTTTTATTGGACAACAGCAAATTTCCTGAAACATAAAACCCTCCTTTTTCTTTTATTTGCAGAAAAATAATTTCTCGTTTTCAACAGACGGCAGAAAAGGTATACGTTGTGAAATGTAATCTTTTCTTTTTCTTATGAGTATGAAGTATAGGAGGTCTTGTGAACGTCGTATAATGGATGTTAGTGATGCCCGAGTTGTGTGTCAAGAAGAGATGAGCTCTGGCCTGCGCTCGGACGGGCTCAGAATTCATTAACTGCCGAAAAACCCTGGCACGGGCCCAATTACACGTCTTGAATTTCATTACTGTAATTAATTCAACACGTGTAATTCCGAGCCCGGTTGAATTACACGTGTTGAATTTCATTGTGGATTTGTTACCATGGTGGAAGGATTTTCAATTTCCTAAGCTAGCTGCCATTGCAAGACAATTTTTGCTTAGCATTTTGCATTGTCCAATGCTATGGCCCAAGCAAAGATAGTTTAAGGACTGGGGAAAAATCACATTCCCATTTTTTGTATTTTATTAAAAATCAAGAATCTTATCTTTAAAATGATGTATTAATTTCCAAAATTGTGCAGTTAGAAGAATTGTTATTTATTTATTTTTATTTCCTCACTCCCGCGATTTTTGGGGTGACGTTGGTTTTTAGTGCAGCAGGTCGAGTTTTAGAGAAAAGAAGATCAAGTTGTAGCGCTGAGGCATTAGATGCAATTCTCTCTCTCTCTTTTTTCATGATGAACTTGATCTGGAAACTGCACACACATATGATAATATTGTGATTATTATACTATTAAGCGCAAAGCTTTGTTAATGTTATAAAATGCAGAATAGTCTGGTCTGGAATGCTTCTACGTTCCTTTTTTTAATTTTGGAAATTTCCCTACATGCTTTTTTTAATATTCTACTACATCACTCTAAACTATCTTTACCAATTAGCATATATGGAAATTATATTGCAAATATTAGTTTTCTAGATTCAAAATTTCAAATACTTGCAACTGTCTGTACGGCGTTGTACGTTTTATAATGCAATGTATTTAAAATAAAAGTAAATTTAGAAATCAAAAAGAAATAACGAAAGAATTTTTTTGTTTCTAAACGATTTTCTTTTCTTCAGCTTTTACCAAAATTACTGATTACCCTGATACGGTCTAAGACCACGTTGATTATTTACTTATTTTTAAATCCACATTTTAGAACATTTGGCTTTATGCGCAGTATTTCTAAAAACATATTAATATTGCGAAGTGGATTAACTGAACTAAACTTTTTAAACTAATGATCTTTAAACTAATCCTTGCTTGGGCCATATCTTTCGCCAGTGTATAATGCATAAATGCAAGCTTTGATAAGCAACATTTTACAAGAATCCGTGCCCGTTCGGACCCGGGCTCAGTAAATACATGTAATCAAAGAAAGCGGGCCGGGCCCGGACTTCTAAAATTGAGCCCGAACTCATCTCTGGTGTCAAGATCGGTGTAAATGGAGAAGTTTGATACGGCAACAGTAAGTAAATAATCAGTTAAACATTTATCTAGTAGTTTGTATTTCTTTATGAAGCTAACCTCTGAATCTCAGAGAACAGCTTAGGGATATGTATATGTCGTGAAATATATCTGTTTCAAGAAATTCTGCATTTGAGCAAAGTTTATCAGCATGATCTTCCCAAAATATTTATAAATTGCACGGAACAGCTTAGGAAGAAATTTTCCCTGTGGCATGTGAACTGGCTTCCAAAGGTGGGGATTTTCACTTAAACAATCGAAACAGAAATGCCACAAGTTTTATATTCTCCTAAATATACAAGCTCGAAAAAAGTCGGCCGCCACAGTGGCGCAGGAGCCTAAGAGATGGCTTCTGACCATTCCCCTGCGACGGATCCGGGTTCGAATGTGGGGCATGTGCGTTTCGTTTCTCTTACGGCACTGGCTCTCTCCTTTCCTGGGACTAGCCTTCCTCAAAGCCAGTGCATATTGACCATTGCGAGTTGCTCACGTTGATCTCTTTCCCTCTCTCTCTCTCTCTGTCTTTAAACTCTTTAATAAAAAGTTATCACTGTATTTCATTTTTTAAAAGTAGAGATCTTTTATATCGTACTAGATGAAAGTCCGTCACTAATGACTGGGAAAAGTAAAATTTATGATACAGAAATTATTGACATTTCTTTATTGAGGTTTTGAGTTCCACGTCAATAGATGGCAACGCTGGCTCACAGCTTTCTGAAAATTTCCAGAGCAGTCGGTTATGTAATTTAATGCGACGGCCTGTCTGTTTGTTATGTGTTTTGTAAAACCTTTAGTCTCCATTTCTCCAAAACTTCCTTGTACACAACATTTTTTGTATACACTGACTGCAAACCCTGTACCAATTTCCCCTGTTCTCTTCCGTGAACTATTTTTATCTTGACATCGTCAGATCGTCGTACTCTTGACGTTGCCACATATAGTTCCCTAAACACCGGTTCAGGTAATGAACCAAAATTCCTGATATGAAGTTTTTTGGCCCAGTGGTCTAAGCGATGGCATCTGATCATTCGTCCGAAAGGGGTTCGGTTTCGAATCCCGCTGAGGCATGAATGTTGTGTTTATCTTACGGCCCTGGCTCTCTCCCTTCCCTGGAACCAGTGGCCCTAATTTAGGGACGGGGGACTGCTAATAGTCCACTGAGTTGTTCACGGTGGTCGTTAAACCTCCAACCAAAAAAACAATTTCGTATCTCTAGAGTTGACCGTGTGACGTAACGCATCTCTGACGTCATGTGAGAATGATTTGGATTAGACGATGTCACACCAGCAGCTGTGTTCTTTGTTTCTATGACAACAAAACAAAGTGGTATACCCGTGGACTGTGCGCGTGTAGGTGATGACGTCACCTACACGAAAACACGAAAAGCTAAGCATGACGTCACAAACATTTGTTTCTCGGTTGTTGCTATGACGCCTTAAAAAGTGGCACGCAGGAGGAGGGCTCTAGCAGATTATATATTAGGATGCCTGTTGCGATGCTACCATCTCTGTCATATGGAGTAGATATACGAGGAGTACATCAAAAAGTAAGTGCAATTTATGAATCAATATGGTACCACAAGCGACAGTAGCCTACCTGCTTTAACAAGACAGTTAGACAACTTACCTACATGGCACAACGACTACTTCATTCTAGCTCCAGAGGTGTATATGCAAATATGGAAACTCCTCTTTCCAGTTCTAAACAGAGTGTAGTAATATAGGCTCTTGTGCAAAAGAGGTCAAACACCAGAAAGTTGCAGAAGAATGGTACTATACTACGGTAATAAATTATGGGCCAGAGAATAGTTTACAAACAGCTAAAAAGGTTTAGAAACAGGTGTGACTGATGTAGTGTCCGTCAACATCGCGAATTCAAGACAATGCTAATTGTATGAAGTCTCTCATTCAAGAGAACCTACAGATTACTATGGGGGATTGTTAGACATCTGCTAATGCAATTGTGCATGAGGTCTTAGGAAACCGAAAAGTATGAGCCCGGTGTTTCCGAAACAATAAACCGATCAACACAGACAACAGCAAAGAAAATTTCAATTCAATTTTCTCAGCATCCGGAGGATTCAGGTTTACTGAAAAGGATTGTAACTGGGGACAATATCTCGGTGCAACATTTTGCCCCTGAAATATACCTGACATTTTTAACACACAACTTATGGAACAGAAACACACTTCAATTCTAGCAATAAAGAAGATGAAAAAAAGCATACCCTTTGCAAAAACTTTCTAACATTGTTACTGTAACTGTCTAACATTTGCACTGTAGCGTATCTGATCAATACGCTACAGTGGATACATTTGGGATTACTTTGGAACATTGTCAAGAATACAAACGAACTGCTAACAGCGCAATATATACAGGCGAATCAAATTATTGTGACCACCTCCAACTTTTGACGACAGCAAAGCGTAGCCAACGAAAGAAAACACGTGTCGTGAGCTGGCTTGGAGAGTACATAAAGTGAGCTGTAGACAATCTGAAAACATATCACTCGTTGCTGTCATGGATAAAAGGGGCGATTTTTCAGATTTGTGAAAAGGGATGATTATTGGCTTTCGGGCCAAGAGCGCAGTTTGTAAACTATTCGCGTGCTGCTGTGTTTAAAGTGTATCGTGATTGCAAAAATGGCACTAATGCGAATAAGCGACGTGGACACTGCGGAGCACCACGTGCCATTGATGTGAGAGGTGAACGTCGGTTTCGAGATGCGTGAGGTCCGATCGCCACGCTACAGTAGAGCAACTCACTGGCCGAATGAAGCAGGGGGCAACCGGAAATGTGTCTTAAACGACAGTTCAGCGAACCCTGCTGCGTATAGCGCTCCGATGAAGATGGATTATCACTGCACCTATGCTAACGAAGGTACATCGGCAAAAAGTCTTTTATTTACACGGAAGTATCGGAATTGGACCTCCGCTGATTGGCAAAGGATTGTCTTCTCCGATGAGTCACGTTTTCTGCTTCATCGAACGGATGGACGTTGGCATATAAGGCTAGAAACATCGGAGAACAAACACTATTCAACCATTGCTGGAAGAACACAAGTTGGTGGGGGCAGCGTTATGGTCTGGGGAATGTTTTCGTGGCATTCTCAGGGTCCACTCATACCTGTGGAAGGCACTATGGACCGAATTCGTTTTGAATCCATCCTTGCAGGCCAAGTACACCCATACATTCTGATTGTCTTTCCCTGGGGCAGTTGGAGTCTTTCAGAACGACAATGTGACGTGTAACACAGCTAGAAATATCCGACAGTGGTTGGAGAGCACGATGAAGACTTTAAAGTATTTCCCTGGCCCCTAATTTCTCAGATTTAAACCTAATTGAGCATCTGTGAGACCACCTATATCATGTTGTTCTCTCTATGGATCCTTCACCACGCACCCTCCAGTAGCTGCCAGATGCATTGCAGTCAGCATGGCTCCACATGTCGTGAACACCTTCCAGAACCTTATTGAGTCACTCCCAGCCCGTCTAACTGCTGTTCGCCCTGCACACGGCGGTTACTCCGGATATTAACTGGTCATCAAAATACTGTGACTCGACAGTGTGTTGTGCAGCAGTGACAGCTGGAAACTTACAGTTGGTGACAAAAGAAGAAAGAACTCGTGCTACAGTCATGCCCAAAGGTTAAGCATAATAAATATACCTATGAATATTTTAAGTACCAATCGTCGGAAGAGCATGAAACTGGGTTTGTTTTTGTAATAATATATTGTAAGTACAACAGCAGAAAAAAACAAGTTACGGAACAAAATTTATTGTACTACTTATGCAAATTTACAAAAATGAGCAACACAGGGATTTTTCTGTTGAGTACGTGAAATTGAGAAAACGCTGATGCACTATGATTAATAAGGGAGGGATGTGATAGTATTCCCGCTTGCAGCTACGCAAGCCACGCATCAACTTCTCATGCTGCTTAGCTGCTTATCAGGTTGTCCAAGAGCTTTGTGGGCAACAAGTTCCACTCTTGACGAAAAGCAGTTTGGAGCTGAGAAATGGCGCCTGGTGGAGGCTGACGGATGCGCTAGGGAGGATTTTGCCTTCCTAGTGCATCCCATGCATTCTTTATCGGATTCATATCCGGATACATTGCTGGACACACCACGTGCTAAATGTCTTCACTTTGGAGAAAGTCATCCACTAGCTGAGCTCTGCGAGGGTGTGCATTATCGTCCATGAATACCACCTCTGGACCCACGGCACCTCTGAAAAGTCTCACATGAGGTTCCAGTATCTCCTCTCTGTACCTCAGAGTATTAACTGTACCACTGTCGGAGAAATGGTGCTCTGCGCTTCCATTTACTGATACCTGCCCATGCCATAACCCCAACGGCAACGAATTAGTCCGTTTCCCTGATGTTACTGGATTTGTAATGGGTTTCATGTTCTCTCCGGAAAAGTGGTTCTACGACAATCAGTCTGCAAACTGAATCTGGACTCATCAGTGAAAAGCATTCAATGTCCAGTTTCGATGTTTCCGACTCCAGATTAAATGGGCCCTCCTGTTCAAACTACTAGACGTATGATATGCAGACCAGTTGCCCTGAGCCTCCCGTTGGCAGTTTGTCTTGAAACTCTTGGTCCTGAGGCGGCCGCAAGCTTTGCAAAGATTTGCCTGACAAACATCGTTCTATGACGTCGTGCAGTTAATGTAAGATGCCTGTCCTGCTGAAGGATTGTGACTCTTGGATGGCTCTGAACTGTTTGACGTCTAACCTCTCCTTGACTTGAAACCATTTCCAAAACCTGGAGATGACACTTTGAGGCACATTCAGTGTTCTGAAGACCGCAGTCTGTGACTGTCCTGATTCTAGACTTCTGATTATTCTAATCTGCACAAAAATAGTCCTCCTAGCGTCTTTGTTCCATATTACGTTCCTGCTCACTAATGACGACAACTCTTCTCACGGAGATTGCAAGAAAGTAGAATAACACACTGAGGGTAAAATAAGCTGTTTTTACGGAACTGTGAGATATTTACATATTGATGAACATCAGCGGACGTTATTTGATCGCGCACGTCGTTTGGTTTACTCGAACATAACAACTTCGAGCAAATGATAGAGGGTTTGAATAAAATGAGCAAAACAATTTCGTTATTTGACGAAATTTCAGTATAATTGGAAGATTTTCCCTCTTTCATTCGGGTGACATATCCAGACTGAAACGTTATTAGCTGCTCATAATCGTAGAGACGAATATTCTGGGGGAATAGGTTTATAATGTGGTAATTATCTACTGCATTCCTCATCATATAGGTTCGATGACCATCCCCAAAAGTGAAGCGAGAAGACCAAAATCGATTTTAGAGATATATCCCTGTTTTTACCTTGTATTTGCGGAAACTCTGGGAAACCGCGAACTGGTTCGTTGGCAGAGATACTTGAACCCACAACAGGAGCGTGCCGCTCAGCCATAAGGCTGGTGATGAGCCAGCTGCGCCACTCCGGTGTTTTCCGCTCCTTCTAATAGAATGTGACCTATCTATATCATTAGACCCCAGAAGAATATTGGGATAGAATAACCTGACATTTTTTCCATGATAGAGGCAGGATACGTGAGCTGGCCGGCTCTTCTCCAGGCACGTATGCACTTGTCATCGGCACCATGTGCAAACGGTGACTAAATCACTGTAGACAACACGATGCCACTGGATACTATCTGACGTTGACCGGGCCCGACATCACTTCTGCCAGTGCCGGCGATGCTCGCTGGTCAGTGGTAGGTGGCAAAGTGGCCACCTCGAATGCACTCTCCGTGCCGCAAGTCATCTGTCAACGGTCCGGATGGCCACTTCCGTGCTTGCACACGACGCAACATAGTCACGGGTGGTTGAGAGCGATGAATGCGGTTCTGTTTGCGCGATTCTCACAATCCCTGGATCTTCGCGTTCTATGGTGGCCCTTGGCTGTCCACGTCTCGGGTGCTGCTGGGTTGAGTCCTGCTCGAACCGTTGACGCCAACATCGTCCTATTGCTGCTACTGGGTTGGGCCCTGCCCGACTCATTGGCACCATTATCGTCATATTGCTGCTGCTGGGTTGTGCCCTGCTTGACCCATTGCTGCCAACATCGCCCTATTGCTACTGCTGGGTTGTGCCTGGCGATCCATTGGCGCCAACGTCGTCCTATTACTGCTGCTGGGTTGTGCCCGGCTCGACCCATTGTTGCCAACATCGTCCTATTACCGTGTCGCTCAGTTTCGAATCTGCTCGTATTGTGCACGGATACGACGCGGAGGCATCCTCACAGTCCGTGGTGATTAATTCAACCGAAATCCGCTGCCACAATTGTCCCTGCGTGCGAGTTTTGCTTCTGATATACCCTCCTCAATGTGCCGTTCCAATGCGCTCCGGTGTACCATTATTTAGACATTGGTCGTTATTTTCTAATCACTTACATGTTCGACCCTGAGGTATTTCCATGCGGAAATTCATCAGGATCGAACGACTTTCTCGGAGTGCTTCGGGTTTTTTTTGCTTTTTTTTTTTTCGTTGTTGTGGGCAAAGCGTGTATTTCAGCCAGGGAGAATGTATGTATATTGTATATCTTATTTTTCTCCATATCTCTGCTTCTAACAGTTCGGTTTGAAAAATTCGTTTTTTGTCGGACAACGTTTCTGTTGCAAACTGTTGCTAGCTGGCATAGCAAGTTTCCTAGCTGGCATAATTTCACGTTTTCTTTTACAGCATATTTGCAGCAATATCCTGCTTCTTCTCTCCTCAACCCCAAGGTAGGTGGGTAGCATGGGTCATCACCCACAAGGTGACTTCCATTCTAGACAATCCTGGGAAACTAAAGTGGTGGGTTTCCGTCACCTTCCACTTCACAGTACGAGGTTTGAGGACAAAGTGCGTCCGGGGCTGATTTTAAAGGGAACCATCTACGCATTCGTATCCCCATCCAAGGGAGTCTGCGGAAAAAGCAGCAATATCAGTGAACCTAAAAATCCGATTCCCGTCAGATATTACTAAGAACGATAACACTTTATGGCATTCAGTGTCTCAAGTGGTACACAATTTCTTCGTTAGAAAGAGCAAATATTTAAACTGTTTTTCTGTACTTCTTTCTTCCTAAAAAGGCGATTTTAAAAATGCTTTCAACACCGGACACTATTCACCTTGTAGAACATTTTGAATGTGCTCTTAGGCCTTTATGGTTTCGCAATTTTAGCGGTAAGTAGTGTCAGTGTGTATTTCTGTTTTCAAATATATCATTGCTTCCAGAAATCCTATTTAAGACTTCTTTCTTTTCTTTTAATATGTCATTCGTTAACAGTAGAGATTGGGAATATTATTATCTTTAAATAATGCATGGTTTTCCAGATAGGGGCGCAAATGTCGGAATATTTTCTCACAATATCTGCTTCGAGAGGAGGCATTTGTAAAATCATTTTTCCTTAGCATAGCTTTTGCTATGAAAAATAATTTTCGCGTATTTTCTATTTTTCATTACCCAGATTTCTGCCGCCAGCGATGTCTGCCTATGTTTCTGTTTCTGAAAGTTTTCATTCGATTCTGAAAATCCCTTAGAAAAATCCAGTTTTGGTAGGATAATCTTCATTATAAACAGTATTTTGCACCTATTTTCGTTTTTTAAGCAACTAATAGCTTTTCCGCTAAGGCGCATAAAGTTACATCACGATATGCTCTACATCTCTCCTTTAAATTATTCGATTTGAAAACTCATTTTGCCACCGATATCTTCCTGTATGAGAATTCTTTTGTGCACGATTTGTTAGTTTTAGTAACAAGCTTTTCGTCAGCTAGTGGAAGCACGTAGCTGTTTCTATTTGTGGCTGTTTTATCGACTGTACAAATGCGGTTAAGTTATTATTATTTTTTGTATAATAATACGTTTCTTTCCATATAAATAACCATGATCACACTGCGTATCTTAAATTACACGAAAGTTTTTCCTATGTGGTATAAGCGTATTCTCTTTTCAGCTGAATTCTTAGGTTTCCTAAAAATCTATTTTGAAATACTTTTTTACGTGTCGTAAAGGATTCAAAACACGTACTCATTACTACCGAATATTTGGTGTCTTGTCCTTTAATGTTTAGTAACGCTTTGTTTCCGTTTCAGTAATATAATTTTGTTGTACAAAGCTATTCTTCTGTTTTTATAGTATGTCCATGACTGCCTTTATAGCTAAAAAATACATGAAATCAATTAAAGAAACGTAAAGTCGTGCCTTGGTAGAAATCATAAATGTTGACATTGTTTTATGAGCACTGTGCTACTCTCGAGTAGCAAAGATTAAAATATTGTTTTTTAACAGCACAATTATACTAGTATTCTGAATTCCTATGTGTATTGGGTGTGTGCATAAGTTCTAGCCGTTTTTGCAGACTACAAAGAAAGGAGGAGAACACAACACATAGCGTACCTACGATTTCACATGATTGCCATTATTCTGTATGATGAGTAGGTGAATCCGACGCCGGAAAAACTCTTGTGTTTTAGAGTAAAAAAAGTCATGTATTGCCGTTTTATCATCCTCCACATCATCGAAGGTTTGGAGAGCGAAGGCGTTCTGTAACGATTGAAAAAGTGGTAGTCCGTAGGTGCCAGGTCAGGAGAATACGACGGGCCAGGTAACACTTCCCAGCCAAAGTCCAGTAATTTTCACCGAGTGATTAAAGCAGAATGCGGTCTGGTGTCACCATGATGAAGGATCACGCTTTTGCGATTGACGAGTGCTGGCCGCTTCGATATCAGTTGTTCTCGCAATCTGTCCAACTGTTGGCAGTAGAAGTCAGTATTTATCGTTTGGTGAGGTGCCAACACCTGCCAGTGCGTTATTCCCCGGACATCCCACCAAACATTCAACAAAACCTTTTGGGGATGCAGCCTCCTTTTGAGGTAGATGCAGCGGGCTCCGAACTGTGGCTTACAGTCCGTCGACGCTTTCCGTTACGGTACAGTACCCATTTCTCATCACCCGTTACAATGCGTCCGAGCAACGGTTCATTTCTGTGACGAGAAAGTAAAGAAACATAGGTACAGATTCTCTCCTCTAGTTGCTTTGCAGAGAGCTGGTGCGCAACCTAGTAATCGAGCTTGGTGATGAACCCAAGCGCATGCATCCGTCTTTCGACTGTTGTTCTGTGTACCGACAACGTTTCCACTAATTCCTGAACGGTTGGATGTGGGTCATTTGTTATGGCTTGGTCCACATCCCTGTCAGAAACCACGGATGGACGTCCAGAATGTGGTTGATCTTTACAGCTTCTGTCCCCGTCCCGGAATTTTCGAAACCAACGGCGACATGTGCTATCATCAACTGCATCCTCCCCATACACTTGACAGGTGTTGCGGCAATCCGCGGCTGCAGTACTGCCTTAATGGAACTCGTACAGTAAATAATGTTTAATGTACTCCTCATCGCATGACATGTTACACTTACACCGTCCGTGATTTCCGTTACGAAAGACTTACTCGGACAAACCTAGTGCCTCCATATGCTCTACCGCTCCACGCTTTATGGGCCGAAAATTCGGCATCGCAGCGTTATCTATGACGTAACTACTCCGGTCGCAATTTGCATCTATTACAAAAACGGGTAGAACTTTTGCACACACCCAATAGAATAGAAAATCAAAGTTTCCAAGCATCAATCAGGTGCCTTTTTCAAGGAAGAACGACAAAAGTAGACGAAAGAGAAATTAGACAAAGGAGCTTTGGAAACTTTGATTTTTTATTCTATATCAATAAATTCGGGTTACTAGTACAGTTATACTATGTATTTAAGTAGAGTTGGTGTACAGTTCCTTATTATTTAATTGGTTAAAATATTTGTTTAAAAAATGAACTGATAAACTAGGACATGTACTCAACTTCTCATTTCCCACGTAGCAAGTTCAGAAGAACATTCGGCTGTCTTTGGCCCATCTTGCGCCACTAAAATCGACTAACCAAGCAGTCACATTCGCATTTTATTTTTTTCGGAGAGTGCAGTGCTAGTCTTATTGCTTTATACATATTTAAACAGCTATGTCTTTTGATCGATATGTTTTATCGATCAAAAGACAAGGCTGTTTCAATACACTATAAGTATATTTAATGTTTTATTGATCAAAAGACAAGGCTGTTTAAATACAGGATATGTTTTAGATTTTGCCGAATTTCAGTATATGTGTGTTAAGATAGCGAAAGAGAGACGTTTTAATCAGTTTTAAGGTACAAGAACATAAATAAACAGCGAGATCATGTAGTTGAGAGAGATGCAAGATGGCTATTTGATAAGCCACGACACAAATTCTGTATAAATTTATTTTAGCTTTACACGATAGCACCGTTTGGTTGTATGTTTTCCGAACGTTTTCCAACTTTGACTTAACATCAGGATTGGTAATCAAAAGCATCTGTTCACAACAAACGAAAATGGACGATGACGAAGGAGGTACACCAGAACAATTTTTCCGCAAGAATGATAAATAATCGACATCACAATTTGCCTTTCTTTTTCCCACGTCCGTTTGGGAGAATTACTGGTGCCTGCTTAATATCATGACCACTTTAAGTGGATGAAACCAAGGTACACGTACACACACTTGCACTCCGATTCAACATTTGGATTTAGTGACCTTTGTACATTGTATTACACTGCGTGCACTACACGATAAATAAGTTTAACGGAACATGGTATTGTAAGTAGGAGCGTAAATCAAGAGCATGAAATGTAAATTAAATTTCTACGAACGCACACACATGTTTAGAGGACGACGGTGAATGAATCAGGCAACGCAGCATTTGAAATTCAATCCGGACACATTTTTAAAAATAAATATCATACCACCAGTTTCAAGCCAGAGAAGCGCTGTTAATTAGTGAATGTTAACATTAGAAAATCCCCTGTTTTAATTAAAGTAATTCGCCTTTTTTTGTCCATTATTCGTCACACATACAAAAAACAAAAAAAAAAACAAGATTATTAGCAAAGGAAAATTCCTGTTTTTGTGTAAAAAGTGTTTTAATGCATGAAAAATATGATTTGTAAGCTATAAAATGCCGGTTTACACACCACGAAGAGTACACTTCCAGTCGTGTGAAGATATTAATTTTAATGTTATTTTTAAAAGAGGCACACACAATTTTGCACATTGCGGTGTTTTATGCATCAAATAAAAACGTGGAGTTCCTGAGAATTACATGGAATGGATTTGAGAAGGACTTTTTTTGTGATGCTGGTTTCAAACAGTTAAGGAAGATCGTTAAGTAAATTATAGTACTGTACACTTTTTTTGTATTTTGCTTTTGTTCTTTATGGATCACTAGCTCAGAATATGCTCTAACTAAGCATTTGACACTGCATACTATAATGTTTTCTTGAAATCATCTAATAATTTCGAACTTCAATGCACCGTAACTGCCAAAATATCTCATTTGAAATATTGAATATTTATAGAGACTTCGACAAGTCCTTGAACTTTCGTTATCATGCTTTTGTTTACGCTTTCCAACCGTAGGTTGAAGAAGCGTATATGCTCCAGCTTTGTCCGTCTGTCCGTCCGCACGATAACTCCCGTAAAAATGGTTCGATTTCGATAAAATTTTCGTATGTCGTAGGGGACCACATGGGGACGAACCCTATTGAAAATGGGTGAAGTGGAGTCAAAGGTCAGGACATAGGAGCGGGATGCATTCCATTGCCCTTATACGTCATAACTTGCGTAAATATGGTTCGATTTCGATGAAATTTTAGTATGTGGTAGGGGACCACCTGGGGACGAACCCTTTTGAAAATGGGTAAAGTGGCGTCAAAGGTCAGGACACAGGATCCATTCCATCGCCCTTATGCGTTATAACTTACGTAAAAATGCTTCGATTGAGAGAAAATCTTATCATGTTGTTCCGGATGTATACTTTACAGGTTCGGTTGAATATCATCGAAATGGGGTCAAAGTGCAGGACACAGGAGCGAGATTTATTCTACAGCCATTATCCTTATAATGTGCGTAATGATTTCTGGTGTGTTGGAAAGTGTATTATAATCAATGCCTTGCATGATTTTACTAATTTGTTTTAAATCAAACTTTTTGTTATTGCAAACAGTGGGGTAATGAAATATTTCTTCAGGTGGGTATTCCAAGTATTACCGTCATCGATGGAAGCTTCCAGGGGGGGGAACAGTCCAAGCGAGAATATGCGGAAAAGCTTTAAAAGGAGATAAAATATGCTGCCCTAGGGCAGGTGGAATGGAATATTTTTCCGATTTAACTCTTTAAACGGCCGATGTACCAGAACCAAATGATACAGACAGTTTTCTGCGTCCTTGAGCAGAAATGTACATATAGCGGCCGGGTTATACGAAAGCTACTGAAAAACGATTCCTTTCCCGCTCTCATCTCAGCAGCAGCAGTGCCGACCACAAGCCTTCTCATAGGTAATAAGCGCTCGCTCATAGTCCTTTATTTTCTGCTCCATGAGCCAAGAAATGATGGAGAACGGTCACTACCCCTGACACAAACATCATGCCACTGGATAGAAACAATTGCCTGAAACATCTTCCTCCTCCTTTTTTAGGTTCGACGTCATTGTTGTTTACCTTTAACACGTAATCAATCCGGAAGGATTAGTGTCAATCATCCCCTAAATTATCACTTTAAATAAAAAAGCTAAGAGAACAGAAACACTTTGTGATGCTCACGTGCCAGTCGCTTTGTGTTCACTTCTTAGTCAACGAATACAGCATATTATAAAAAGTATCCGGACACTGCAAATATTTGCAAATGTGCAAAGAACGCGTGCGCAGGAAGGTGCGCTGTGAGTGGAGAGGCACGTATATAAAGCTGAGATGTTCTGTCGAGTTATCAGTAAGCCGCTGGTATCTTAGTGGTTAGCGGGTCAGACTGACAATGGAGGGTTCCCAGGTTCAAGCCTGGGCTGATCTTCCAGAAATGGTGTGATTGGCTAACAATCGCTGAATATCAGCCGTGCATCGGACAAGTACGTTAAATGGACCCTCCGGTTACGTTGGGTATCCGTTTCCCTTTGACTTTCTCTCACCCCTCTATGAGATACATCGTAATTGTACGGTGGCGCCATCTACTGTTCTCTATTTCACTCAGAAACTGTTATGTCAAAGTCGTTAGACTTGCTCTCATTCCTTCCGTTCCTGTGCTCTGCCCAAAAACCGTACCCAATGTAGGTGGTTTGGGCCTAAACCTTCTTTGTGGAAGGAAGGTCTTGCTGGAATATACCTCGTGTTATCAGTAACTTTGAAGCGGATATACCTCGTGGACGTGAACTTTTCGGGTTCCAGCGTGAGCTGGTCGTAGGATGTCGTTTGAGTAACGTTTCCATACGAAACATTGCACCTAAACTAAACATACCAAAATCGACTGTATGTAATGTCATGAGGAGATGGAAGTATGACAGTCGAAATTCAGCAAGATAAACGTTCATGAAGGTCGCACAAGCTGACGGAACATGCATGGTAAGAAATGTTAAAAAGTCCAGTTCTTCCTCTGTTATTTCCGTCGCTGCTGATGTAAGAAATGCTTGTTTAGGTTAATACGATCAGTATTTGTTGTACAGTGTGGGTAATTATGGTAGAGCAGCGGCACACCAGCCACATTTCACTACCGTGAATGCGAAGCACCGTTTGAAGTGGTGTGTTTCCGGTCGTTCTTCGACTTTGGGAGAATGGAAAGCTGTTCTTTCGAGTGATGAGTCACGCTTTTCACTCTTCCAATCTGATGGACATGTTCGGATTTGGCGACAGCCCTTGTGAACGATTTTCGTCGAACTCTTTCCTTCCAACTGTTAAATTCGGCGGAGGAACCATTACGGTATGGAGTTATTTTTCGTGAATGGGACTGATCCCGTTGCTTATTATACCACAAACCACGAACTCTGAAGTGTACCTCGACGTTCTCCATAATTCTACCCTACCAACGATGTGGCAGTATTATGGAAATGACCGTTGTCTCTTCTGACACGATAGGCAGCCCCGGTGGCGCAGTGGTCTGAGCGATGGCTTCTGATGATTCGTCCGGAAGGGGTCCGGGTTCGAATTCAGTGAGGCATGGATGTTGTGTTTGTCTTACGGCAGTGGCTCTTTCCCTTCCCTGGAACCAGTGGCCCTAAATTAGGGACGGGCTACTGCTTGTAGCCCATTGAGTTGCTCACGGTGGTGGTTAAACATCCAATCAAAATAGAAAAAAATAATAACACGAGAGAGCTCCCTGCTACACTGCACCGTGTGCAGGACTGGTTTGTTGAAAATGAGGCGCAATTGTTAGACTATCCTTCTCAGAGTCCTGATCTTAATCCCATCAGACACCGCTGGGATGAACTGAAGCGACGGATACAAGATTTTCCATAGCGACCGTCTTCGCCCTCCACTCTGGTAGCAGCTTTACAGAACCAATGGCGCGCCATTACTGTCGAGAACTACCGGAAATTGGTCGATAGTATGCCTCGACATGTTGGCGCTGTCATAAGAGCGAAAGGTGCACCGACTAACTGGTAATTGCGATAATAAAGCTATCAGTCTCAAAACATTGTGGTATCGGAATATTTTTGATAATATAGTGCGTGTTCATTCGGACTGATTGCAGCCCATTCTTCCAACCCTGTCTTATTTCGTTCTATTTGTTTAAAGGGTTAAAGTGGAGTGTAAGTTTCCGGTCATTTACAATAAACTCAAGCTTCAAAATGGGTCCCTGACCCGAGAATCACAAACCCCTTGGTTACGCCTCTGATTACAACTGTTAGCAAGGATCTTAGGATTTTCAGTATAGATAGCGGCTCTCATTCCCCACACAGTTTGATTTTGTGGCCATAACAGAGATATTTTGAAATTTACCTATTTTTCATAACCTTCCAGATGAATTCAATGCTGAGTAAACTCGGAGTAACTACTTGAACTTTTTAGAATGCACAATAACCTTCCATAACATTCCATAAATTTAGAATAATTAAGTAGTGGTACAAATACAGTGGACTGAAGCACCCCCCCCTCAGTTTAATTCCAAATACCTAAGTACAAAAGTTGTAGGCACATATCTGCATTTTTATTTTCTGAGATGGCATCAAGACGCTGCGAGCATCCAGCAGACGCATTTTGCTATATCTGCCGCCAATTAATCAAGACAAGAGCAAAAAAAGTACGCCATGGAAGCATCTGCTAAGATGCGTGAAGGCATAAGATATATTCACGCATACTTTGGCTTGCCTATTGGGGATGAAGACAAACCTTAGATATCTCATTTCTCCTGCGAGCCCTACAAAAAATTCTAAAAGGTAAGATGATCAACTGTTTCTCGCTTGGATGGCAAAATTTTATGTTATTTTGTTTTAATTTTGGATTTTTTTTTAAATTTGTAATGGTATTGAACAAATATATAATATATGAAATTGCTAGAATCTCTTTAACATTAGCAAGGGTGAAATAATTTGTTTTTCATTACACAATTTTATTTTGTTTTTTTGCAGGATTTTACAGAGGTGAAAATAGAGCCATGCAGTTTGCTATCCCAAGAATTTGGCGTGGACCCACTGACCTCTCAAGCAATTTGTACTTCTGCATGGTAGATTCTTCCAAACGTCGGACTGGCAACAATGCACCTGCCATCACGTATCTAGACATTCCTTCATGAATCGCCACACTGCCCTGATCTTCCGGTACCCACTCCTCCTGTGCGAGAGAGAAACTGTCTTCATAGGAGAGCAGGGAGCGAGGAAAACGTTGGAGATCTAAATTACAATTTGAAAGGTGGAGTTGAGGAGGGAGTCCCATACTACCTCAACCAAAAACACCTCAATGACTCAATCAGAGATCTTGGTCTTATCAAGTCCAAGGCCGAGAATTTGACTTCGAGGCTCAAGCAGTGGAACTTGTTGAATGAAAACGTGCAAGTTGCAGATCAGAGGAATTGTCACCAAGCTTTTTCCCGCTCTCGTATCGGTCAAGATGGGCTCTGCTTTCGCCAAAACGTGACCGGTCTGTTCGAGGCATTTGGAGTTGCCTGTTACACAAACAAATGGCGCATCTTCATTTACAGCTCATCCAGCAGCATGAAAGCAGTGCTACACCATAACGAGAACAAGTACCTGTCTCTTCCCCTGGCTCACTCGGTCACCTCTAAGATGATTACAACAGCATCAAGAGTTTTCTAGAACCTAAATCATCGGAGACTTCAAAATGGCGGCATTCCTAACAAGGCGGTTTTTCCAAGTTTCTCTGCTATCTTTGCCTTTGGGACAGCAGGGGCTCTACCACAGGCAAAACTGGCCCCAGTGGACCTTGCCACAGTGGACCTGGCCACAGAGAAAAACACCATATGGATGCCGCTGGTGGAACACCGGAAGGTACTGATGCCACAACTTCGCATGAAATTGGGCTTTATGAAACAATTTACCACAGCTCTGGATCAGATCAGATCATATGTACAGGGATTTTAGGAAGGGAGTGTCTGACCCCTGGTCTTAAACAACCCTTAGAAATAGGAAGCTTGGAGATTTGGACTAGAGTGCCCGATAGGAAAGTGAAACCGATGCGAAGTAGAAAGGGTAAGGACGACGCCCTTATTTATTACCGGGGGGAGTGCCCGGGGTCCGACGGCTTAACGTACCCATCTGATGCACGACGGGTATTTAGTGGATCGAGCGTTCGTACCTGCCAGGGATCGAACCTGAGGTCCTTTCCGTGGCAGTCACGAACGTTGCCCACTAGGCCACCCGCAGCCCCTTGATAAGGAGTCGACAGCCTTTACATAAGGTGTTGACAGCCTTTACATAAGGAGTCGGCAGCCTTTAAGAACCTGAGAGATTTCTCTCCTAAGCTATCTGAGGCAAAGGTATCTTTGTTGGACCACAAATAAAGAAAATCCTGCAGTGCAAGACATTCCCCAAAATGCTCACTACATAAGAGCAAGTGCCTTGGAACAGATTTGTCGCAGTTGTTAAGGTCTTCCTGGGCAATCACAAGGCCCAAAATTATGTGAAACTGGTTGAGACTGGTGAAGAAATACATCAAAATGAGATGCAGGATGTCCCGCAAATTCTATATCCTTTATGCTCATCTTGATAAATTCAAGGAAAACTTAGGAGCGTATTCGAAGGAGCAAGACAAACGCGTCCACCTGGAGATACTGGATTTTGAACGTCGCTACCAAGGACAGTATAACGAAAGCATGATGGGAGACTACATTTGAGGGCTGATTCGTGAAAGTGATTTGCACTTCTATGTGTTTCAGCTAGGGGGTGTAAAGGTAAATTACTTTTCCGTCAATACCTCTGCTTCTAAATCGCCGATTACAAAAATTCTTCCTGCAGCAAATACAGATGGGAAATGTTTTGATTATAATTTCCGATTTTTGATAAAGAATGGTTTGGCCACCAGGGGGCGTAAGTGTTAATTTCCACTTCTGATGTACTTGCAGCAAATTCAGAGTTTCCGAAAACTCGACTGAAAAAATTCCTTCATGGGCCGGTACCGCTCGCCTCTCGTAAAGCCTTATCCGTAAAGCCTTATCCGTAAAGCCATTCTTCTTAAAATAATGCATAGTTTTTCCGACTGGTAGCGTGGATGTATGTCATATTTTTGTCGATGCTGATGCTTCTAAGAGTCCGATTTGAAAAATTATTTCTTTGTTGAAGAGCGTTTCTGCTGCGAAGTGTTTCTCATATAATATAACATTTTTCTTAGCGCACAAGTTTGCCACCAGAGGGCGTAAGTTCACGCTTCCGTTTACAGTATCTGCGGGACAACAAATCATTTTTCAGTCAGGTACTACTAACTACGAAAATTCCTTGTATGTATTTTCTTCCCAAAATAATGCACAATTACGCCGCTAGGGCCGCCAATGTTTAATCTGTTTTTTTCAATATCTCTACTTCTTCATGCGTCATTTAAAAATTTCTTTCAACAGAGGATGCCATTTACCTTGTGGAAGTGACGACGTTGCCAAATCCAACTCGCCATCAATGCAATCTTGGAAGCTAAACTCATTTTTCTTTTCAAGTATAGCATTCCAGTCAGATGCCGAAGTGATATTTTCATGGGGTTATTATTCGTCGGGAAAGCGAAGGCAAAGGAACGTATCAAGGAGAGTCCGATATCACACCGTCAGGCAAAGCGCAGGTGTCTTCTGCAGGAGCGAACTCAGGCAATACGGGATTAACGGCTGAGAGGAAGGGTAGGAAGAAAGTTCGGTAGATGGGATTCCTGCGGTTTAAATATCTAATTCATGACAAGTCAGTTTAACGTATAAATAAGATGCATGCTAATTCAATTATTGTATAATTGATAATATTTAACATTAAGGGAAATTCATAATTTTTGTACCGGAGACAATTTACGTATATGGAATGTTCACACTCTTTTAGAACAATTTTCCAACAATATAATTAATGTTTAATATAAATATATTTCTTTCTTAAATGCTCTATGTGATAGCTCTTTGGATATGAACCTACGTCTAAATTTCCAAGATAACAGGGCATTTCTTAAAATCGGTAGTGGTATTTAATTCCTCTCCTCTTCAACTGCTTTCCACAGTCCAATGATTGTTTTAAGGTCTGCGTTTAGAAAGCAGTCCACAGGCACAATAGTCTATTTGTGACACTTCTGGGGACTTTGAAGGAATACGAGCAAAAGGTATAGATTTGATACCGGTATATTTTTTCAAGAAATAGTGGTAGATTTGTATGTATGTCTAGTAGCCTTATCCTGACGACATTCTACCTTTTGAAGATTCTGTAGATAGAGCAATTGTATTTCCTCTTTAAATATAATTGAGACATTATTTTAGTGGTATATGATAGAATTGATTTTAACATTCTTTTTAACATTTTTAGCACATCTTTTGTAAAAAAAGATCGTGCTTATGTTATCGGTTTGTGCGTCCGTCCATCCGTCTGTACCCACGATATCTCTTCAACTATTAGTCCGATTTAAAAAAAAATTTGCATTGGGAAGCTTAAAATATGCGAATGATGATCCTCCATTTAGTTTTTTTTTTTACGATGTACAAATGCAAATCATGTCGAATTGAAATATACGTTTTATTCCACATACACTGACCGAAAAAAAAAAAACACCAAGAAGGGGTTGTGTTAGATAAACGACAGTTGGTAGGCGGTGAGAATACATCTGTAAGATGACGTCTATGCAAATTTCGCGCTCGGCGCATACGTGTGGCGCTAGTAGCGCCCCTCGGAACATGCGAAGCAGGTTTCCTGTAAATACGCGCAGTAACGTTCGTGAGCGTTAGTTATCGTTGATATTCGACGTAGTGTGTTGATGTTAGTCAAGAATGCCTTTAAGAAGACGAAGAAGCCATTATCAACACAGCTCACGGAGTTTGAACGAGGTCGCGTAATAGGGCTACGAGAAGGTGGATTTTCATTCCGCAATATTGCAGAACGATTTGGCAGGAATGTAGCCACTGTGCATGATTGTTGGCAGCGGTGGTCAAAGGAAGGTACTGCCTCAAGAAGACCGGGTTTCAGCCGGCCACATGGCACTACTGTAAGGGAAGACCGCCGTGTACGGCGTATGGCCGTGGCGCATCGTACCGCGTCTGAGGCAGCAATTCGAGCTGCAGTTGCCACCACAGTGACACAACGAACTGTTACAAATCAGTTACTTGAAGGACAGCTCAGAGCCAGACGCCCTGTAGCGTGCATTCCACTTACTCCAAACCACTGCCCTTTGCGACGTCAGTGGTGTCAAGCTAGAGCTCATTGGAGGACGGAGTGGAGATCTGTTGTGTTTTCTGATGAAAGCCGGTTCTGCCTGGGTGCCAGTGATGGCCGTGTGTTGGTTAGAAGGAGGCCAGGTGAGCGCCTGCAAAACACCTGTCTGCGGCCGAGACACACTGGACCTACACCTGGAGTTATGGTCTGGGGAGCAATTTCCTATGACAGCAGGAGCACTCTTGTGGTTATCCCACGCACCCTGACGGCACAGTTGTATGTCGGTCTGGTGATTCAACCTGTTGTGCTGCCATTCATGGGCAGCATTCCAGGGGTGTTTTCCAACAGAATAACGCTCGCCCGCATACCGCTGTTGTAACCCAACATGCTCTACCGAATGTCGACATGCTGCCGTGGCATGCTAGATCACCATATCTTTCACCAATCGAGCACGTATGGGAAATAATTGGACGACAACTCCAGCGTCACCCCCAAACAGCATTAACCGTCCCTGTATCGGCCGACCAAGTGCAACAGGAATGGAACTCCATCCCACAAACTGACATCCAGCACCTATACGACACAATGCATGAACGTTTGCGTGCTTGCATTCAACATTCTGGCGGTTACACCGGTTATTACTGTACCAGGATTTCACATTTAAAATGGTTCTTCTCACGCTTACATTTTTTTTTTTTTTTTTTTTTGGTTGGAGGTTTAACGACCGCCGTGAGCAACTCAGTGGGCTATAAGCAGTCGCCCGTCCCTAATTTAGGGTCACTGGTTCCAGGGAAGGGAGAGAGCCAGTGCCGTAAGACAAACACAACATCCATGCCTGACCGGTATTCGAACCCGGACCCCTTACGGACGAATGATCAGAGGCCAACGCCTTAGACCACTGCGCCACCGGGGCGGCACGCTTACATTAAGCTGTGATCTTTAAACCTTAATCGATTAAATATCTTACCTATACAAATGTATTGCCGCCATTTCATTCCTCTACAACTATTTTTTCGTGGTGTTGGGTTTTTTTTCCCCGTCAGTGTATTTGCTTCTAAACATCCGATTGAAAAAAATCTTTTATCTCTCGATTTCATTTATGTTGAAGAGTATTTTAGATATAGTTACTTTTTCTTATTACGCATAGATTTTCCGCTAGGGGCGTAAAAGTAAATTACATTTTTCCGATACCTCTTCTTCTAAAACACCGATTTGAAATTTTTTTCTTCAGCTGATACAGCTCCTGATGGAAAATCTTTTGCATATAATTTCTAATTTTTGGTAAATAATATTTTGGCCACCAGGGACGTAAGTGTTAATTTTTGCGTCTGATGTATTTGCCATAAAATCTGAGCTTCTAAAACATCGATTGAAAAAATTCTTTCGTGTACTGATGCCACTCACATCGATAAACCTTTTCGAAATATTCTCTTCTTAAAATATTCCAGTTTCTCAGCCAGGGAGCGTAGACGTATATTTTATTTTTGTCAATATCTCGACTTCTAGGAGTCCGATTTGAAAACTTCCTTTTTTGTTGAATAGTAATTTCAGTGTGACATGTTTTTCATATAATTTCAAAATTTTCAAGTAATTAATAGACTTTCCGCTAGGGGCGTAGAGGTAAATTGCGTTTCCCCCTATACCTCTTCTTCTAAATCTCCGATTTGAAATATTCTTTCTGCACCGGATACAGCTCCTGATGGGAATTCATTTTCACATAATCTCTAATTTTTGTAAAAAAATGATTTGGCCACCAGGGGGCGTACATCTTAATTTCCCCTTCTGATGTATTTACAGCAAAATATGAGCTTCTAATATTTTGATTGAAAAAAACGTCGTTTGTAGGCCGGTACTACTCATGTCGACAAACCTGTTAGAAACATTTTCTTCTTTAAAAAAAACAATGGTTTCTATGTCAGGGGGCGTAGATGTATATCTTATTTTTGTCAATATCTCTACTTTTAAGAGTCCGAATTGAAAAATTCCTTCTTTGTTGGATAATGTGTCCGATGCGAAATGTTTTCCTTATAAATTCAAAATTTTCAAGTGAATCATAGACTTTCCGCTAGCGGGCACAAAGGTAAATTGTGTTATCTGCGTTATTTCTGCTCCTAAAACTCTGATCTGAAAAATTCTTCATGTATCGCATACAAGACCTGATGGAAAATATTGTTCACATGATTTCTAATGTTTGGTAAAGAATGGTTTGGCCACCAGGGGACATAAGTGTCAATTTCTACTTCTGATGTATTTGTAGCAAAATCTGGGCTCCTGTAAACTCTAATAATTTTTTTTTTCTTGGACCGATAGTGCTCATATGGAAAAACCTTTTGAGAATACTTTCTTCCTAAAATAATGCATGGTATTCCCACCAGGGGACGTAAAGTCACATCTTATTTTTATCGATATCTCTGTTTCTAAGAATCCGATTTGAAAAATTATTTCGGTGTTGGAGAGCGTTTCCGGTGCGAAACGTTTCTCATATAAATTCATGTTTTTCTTAACGCACAAGTCTGCAACCAGAGGGCGTAAGTTCACGATTCCGTTTACAGCAATATCTGAGGGATTAAAAACCCGATTGAAAAACTTCTTTCTTCCGTCAGACACTATTGTTTTCCATACCGGTTCCATTGACTTTGAATAGCTTTGATTAATTTAATTTGCGTCAGAACGGATTCAAAAAACGTGCTTATTACACCCAAAAATTCGGTGTCATCTTTCTTGTTTAACTTTAATTTTCTGTTGTACGAGAATTTAGCAATAATCATAAATCCTTTACTGAAACTTTCTTCGGATTCTTGAAACCAAACTTGTAGATCTTTTTCTGCTGTTTTGCGATGGTACATCGACCTTTTTAGCACGTCTTTTGTAAAAAACGGTAGTTCTTATGTTAACGATTCGTCCTTCCGTCCGTCCGTCAGTCAGTCAGTCTGTCCGTCTGTACACACGATATCCCTGCAACTATTAGTCCGATTTGAAAAATTCTTTTTGCATTCGAAAGCTTGAAATATGGGAATGATGATCCTTTATTTCGGTATTTTTACGATGTACAATTTGCCGCTAGGGGACGTAAATGCAGATGATGTCGAATTCAAAAATACGTTTTATTCCACATATTTGCTTCTAAACATCCGATTGAAAAAAATATTTTATCTTTCGATTCCATTTATGTCGAAGAGTATTTTAGATATAGTTACTTTTTCAAATTACGCACAGATTTTTTGCTAGGGAGCGTAAAAGTAAATTACATTTTTCCCGATAACTCTTCTTCTAAAACTCCGATTTGAAAACTTTTTTCTTCAGCGGATACACCTGCTGATGGAAAATCTTTTACATATAATTTGAAATTTTTGGTAAAGAATATTTGAGCCATCAGGGGGCGTAAGTGTTAATTTTTGCTTCTGATGTATTTGCCATAAAATCTGAGCTTCTAAAATATGGATTGAAAAATATCTTTCATGGACTGAATACACTCACATCGATAAACATTTTCGGAATATTTTCTCTTTAAAATATTTCCAGTTTCTCCGCCAGGAGGCGTAGATGTATATCTTATTTTTGTCAATATCTCTACTTCTATGAGTCCAATTTGAAAAATTCCTTCTTTGTTGGATACTGTTTCCAATGTGACATGTTTTTCATATAATTTCAATTTTTTCAATAAATTCATAGACTTTCCACTATGGGGCGTAAAGGTAAATTGCTTCCCCCCCCCTATATCTCTGCATCTAAATCTCCGATTTGAAAAAATTCTTTCTGTACCGGATACAGCTCCTGATGGGAAATCCTTTGCACATAATTTCTAATTTTTGTAAAAAATGGTTTGGCCACCAGGTGGCGTAAGTCTTAATTTCCGCTTCTGATGTATTTGCAGCAAAATATGTGCTTATAAAATCTCGATTGAAAAAAAAGTGGTTTGTTGACCGATACTACTCATGTCGACAAACTTTTTAGGAACATTTTCTTCTTGAAATAATGCATGGTTTCTACGCCAAAGGGCGTAGATGTATATCTTATTTTTGTCAATATCTCTACTTCTAGGAGTCCGATTTGAAAAAATTCCTTCTATGTTGGATAGTGTTTCCGATGCGCATTGTGTTTCCTATAAATTCAAAATTTTAAAGTAAATCATTGACTTTAAGCTAGGGGGCACAAAGGTAAATTGCGTTTTCTGCGTTATTTCTGCTTCTAAAACTCCGATTTGAAAGATTCTTCCTGTATCGCACACAAGACCTGATGGAAAATATTTTTCACATAATTTCTAATGTTTGGTAAAGAATGGTTTGGCCACCAGGGAGCATAAGCGTTCATTTCTGCTTCTGATGTATTTGTCTGGGCTCCTGAAAGCTCGACTAATTTTATTTTTTTCTTGGAGCGATAGTGCTCATGTGGAAAAATCCTTATGAAAATACTTTCTTCGTAAAATAATGCATGGTTTTCCCACCAAGGGACGTAAAGTCACATCTTTTTTTTGTCGATATCTCTGTTTCTAAGAGTCCGATTTGAAAAATTATTTTGGTGTTGGAGAGCGTTTCCGGTGCGAAATGTTTCTCATATAAATTCATGTTTTTCTTAACGCACAAGTCTGCAACCAGAGGGTGTAAGCTCACGATTCCGTTTACAGTAATATCTGAGGAATTAAAAACCGGATTGAAAAACTTCCTTCTTACATCAGATACTATTGTTCTCCATACCGGTTCCATTGACTTTGGATAGCTTTGATAAATTTAATTTGCGTCAGAACGGATTCAAAAGACGTGCTTATTACACCCAAAAATTCGGTGTCATCTTTCTTGTTTTTTGTTACAGTCGTTTAGGTAGAACCGTGCTTTATAAATAATCACAGTAAATTTCCATCTGTTTCCGGCTAAGTGATTTTCATAAAGAAGTCTGCACCGCGTTCTTCGCTCATTTCGTGCCTAGGCAAAAGACGGTAAACACTTTGTTTTATTTGTTTTTCAAAAGATTCAAACTTTGTTTGTTACCTTGTTTACAGCTGATACAGAGATTTCTAACGACTTAGTGATTGCTCCTTGGGTCGGAGGATTTTGGTTTAAGAGCAGAGACCTTACTTTTGAAATACAGTTAAAACTCGTTTATACGTTTTTAAGGGCAGTGAGTGAAATTAAAGTATAATTGAAAACAGTCGTAAAAATACGTACCTTCTTAGATATTCGTTTGGTGTCCTTTTTCCTGTCAAAAACCAGCGCTTTACAATTTTTCCTCTATTATTAATAATAATATAGCTCATTTAGCATTTAGAAAGGCCGATTCCATGATTTTCTCTGCTTTTCTTAATTGCAGAATACAAACATTTCTCTTCGTAAAGAACAAAAACATAAACCTTCTTTCCACAGCTTGTTTACGTGCGCCATTTTCTTAGCAGACGATATTTAACTGCAGTAGATGTTTATTTTGTGTTCATCTAATACGCTGTTGCCAGTTTCAATTCTTTGGACTTCTTTTATTTCCTGTAATTTCTTAATAAAAACGTTCTGTTCTAAAAATGTGTGAACATTGTGACGTATACTCTAATTTAACATTTCTTTTTAGTTTCTTTCTCTATGGACATTTCAGTAACCTAGCGTTTTTCATATTCAACGTGATACCTTCTGTCTCGCAAGAGTATGGTTGACAACCAGAGGCGTATCTTGCGTCGAGACATGGGCTTTCTACCCCTCCCCCTCCCCCTCCCCCAGTACTGATTTTTTTAAATTGCGAAGTTTAATTTTTAATTGTTAGGTAATAGAAGTAACTTTTTTTCTGAATTTTAGGTACATGCCATTGCTAACATGATACCAAATAATTATGAGGATTAGGATTTGAACACTTATTTGTACATGAACTCCATTCTTGTTCTGAATACTTTGTTTGTACATGAACTCCATTCTTCTTCTGAATACTTTATTTGTACATGAACTCCATTCTTCTTTCCTTTTGTGTGAACTTGAGTGCTACGTTTTCATAAAATGTTTTTTCCGAGTACTTTTTCTTATTTAAAAATAATGTTTTTATCTATTGACAAAACAGCCAAGTTTTTCGAATGTGCATGTCCTTGTCTGGTTCTAAGATATATCTTGATTCTTTATAATGCTGAAAAACTTCTTTCGGCAGTTGCAGTTGTTGATCGAGAATGTTTAATATGAGATCTGCTAATTTGTACACCTTACTAAACACTATGTCCAATTTATTCAACTTTGTGTAACACGTAATGTATCTTACTGATTTGTTTTTGTATTCATCAAGGGAAAAAACACCTTCAGTTCATTTTTTAGTCGAGCTGTATCAAAATTTGAAGCATAGAGTTCTTTAAGTTCTGACAGTAGATGTTCAGGGAAGCTTTCACAACATTTATCAAAGCAGTTCAAATCCAACAAAGCCACGAATTTAAAATATAATATCTCTGATTTTCATTCATTAACACACCACAAAAACTGAAAAAACTCTCGCGGAACACTCTTATGGGTGGGAGTATGAGAGTGACTGAGACTGTCTAGGTCTTTTTCCTCAGCG
The DNA here is from genome assembly GCA_039090855.1 of Macrothele yani. NCBI lineage: Eukaryota > Metazoa > Arthropoda > Arachnida > Araneae > Macrothelidae > Macrothele > Macrothele yani. The sequence continues at coordinate 84,156,713 of CM076998.1, read as the reverse complement.
AACCGTTGCCCAAAGCAATGGCCCATTCCCCTCTGCCAGATGATTCATGTTGTCATGGAAACGCTAGCAGGCGATGGTACGGAAGGTTTTCGCATCAGAACTGCGAAGATTCTGAAAGAGCCGCTTGCATTATGCCTCTGGGTTTTCGCTCACCAGACTGAGTCAAAGAAGCGAATCCGCACGCGTTTTTTTTTTTTTCTCGCACCGAAAGCATCGAGATAATTTAATACTGCTGATAATTGACTTTCATTTGTGTATATTTAATTCAGTTTTATTTGTGCATTCTCTCCATGAAACACCTAGCCTAGCTAGCCTCGAATATACGCCACTGTTGGCAACACCTTGAGGTCAGTGCGTATGACGTGTGCATGTGTCCGATGAGAACTTAACGTTATATGTATAATATTTGAGCAGAAGCAAAAGTGGGGAGATGGTGAAATTTGCACAATGTTAATTGTGGAACAGGCGTTGATTAATTAAAGTTGTGTATATTTAAAGGCTGCGTATTGTGCTGATATATATTTTTTTATCATTAAGAGTTCTACCTATTAACGTTATTGAGTTCTGAAGTTTACTACTTATATGATACGTTTAGCGTTCGATGTAACGTGTTCTGTTGGAATGTTACCGTTTCATGGATCTTTTAAAAAGAAGGAATCAATCTGTAAATAGCATTTTCTTGACGTTTTCTTGGGAGACTTCTGTTTCACTGTAAGTGAAGTTATTGAGAACTGATTTATGTAGTGTTTGGTCAGCCATAATTCCACGAACATTACAACATCCTCCGTAGAAATGAGAAAAGCGTATAAGTGAGAAGTGTATGTACGCAGTGTTAGTATGTATTTTTATTTAAATTGTTATTCTCACTACCCTTGAGCCGGTGAGGTTTCAGATGCAAGTGGGGGAAAGGATTATTTTTCTGTGTAAAGTAACATTAGAATAAGAATTTATTCAAACCACAGATGAATCTTTTATTTTGCGAATAAAAATTCTCGATGAAAGACACAGTCCGTTTTAAAAAAAACATAGAGAAGTGATAACAAACTTCATTGGAAAGCAACGTACGCCAAGCAGGGACACACTAACACAGAATCGCGATCAACACGGGAAAGATAAAAGCGTTTAATCACTCTGCATCAGAAAACAAACAGTTTTTCCTTGCTTGCACTCATTACCTGACAGCTCGTTTAACTTATCATCGCTCTCAACCCCTGGGATGCCAGGCGAGCAGGTTCACAGCTCAGCCTCGAAACTGTTGGATCTCTGAGCATGTCACTTCCGTTAACGTTCCTCCTCCATTCATTCCCCTCTGAGATCCACCCCGTGTTTGAACAATAGTCTGTTCTATGGCGAGGGGAGAGACTAAACAGAAAAAAGAAATGAAAACGATGACAAAAGCAGGTGAAAGCTCTTTTGAATGAATAGATGTAGAGATTCTATGATCCCTACTCTCCGATGGTTGTCGACCGTCTTTGGCTCCCTCGGATGCCTTAGAGGTACAAAGGGAGGAGGAGGGATAGAACAATAAAATGACAGACTTTTTTTTTCTAGTATTTCAAACAGAAATTGACTTCAATCTCTTTGTGATTGCAGACGAGAAGTTCAGGTGAACACTAGATTTCAACCACACCCCTGCAATTTAGGCTTCTTTTTTTTCATATTGTTCTTCTATTTCATGTTAATAACGTTTTTTTGATTGATGGAAGTGGAAGGAAGAACAATTTAAAACTTTCGGATATTTAGTAAATTCAAACGAACTACGCGTTACTAACAGAAGCAATCATGCATAGAATGAGAAGATGATGGTGCTGTGAATCTCAGCGCTGAAAAATCATTTGAAATAAACAAAAAATAAAACGTAAAGCCATAAAGAAAATGAGCATCTTTATCATTCAGCTGAAATTCGTACTACACTGGATTGAAAAGGAAATACAGAAAAAGACCTGAAGAACACTACTTAAGAGATGAATGGATCAGAGATGGAAACGGGTCGAAAAGTTTGGACCCGGACTCGACCCGGACGCCACATATTGGACCCGACCCAAACAAATCTGCTTTGAACAATAATATATATATATACACAGGGTGTTCAAAACGTCTCTCCGCAGTGGGTATTTTAGGTTATATAGAAATCAAACAAATATACAGGGTTATTCAGAAAGAATCATCCGACTTCAAAAAATTATATTTCGAAAAATTAAAAACACAGAATGATGAGTATATATCAATGTAAAGGGAAAATGTCTAAGTTTTTTTTTACAAATGTTTGATATGACTTCATTTAGGAAGTAATTTTCATATCGCGTTGACCTGTATAATGTCAACGCGATATGAAAAGTCCTGCCAAATACGGTCTAATATGTCATTGGTAACTGTCTCTAAAGCAGCAGAAATGCGTTGTTTAAGTTTGCATAGAGTTGGGGGCAAAGGAGGCCCAAACACTTGATCTTTTATATACCCCCAAAGGAAGAAGTCGCATGGGGTCATATCAGGTGATCGAGGAGGCCAGCTGTGTAACACAAAGTCATCTGGTCCACTCCGACCAATCCAACTGTGGGGTAGCTCCGTGTTAAGAAAACGACGAACCTCTATATACCAGTGGGGCGGTGCACCATCTTGTGAAAAAATGAAGTTGGGGAGCTGGAATATAGGCTGAGGTATTCCCAGTTCTCGACTAGCGCGAATGGTAGATTTCTTCGGGCTGCGTAGAAAAGTATCTCTCACTCTTTCAACATTCTCTGCAGATACGCCTGATTGCCCTGGACTTTTTCCTTTACAAAGACATCCAGTGTCCTCGAACTGATTATACCACCTGCGAATACTCTGAGCCGTCGGTGGATTAATTTGTTACTTTCTACGAAATTCACGCTGAACAGTGATTACCGACTGACATCGTGCAACCGAGAGCACACAAATAGCTTTCTGCTGACTAAACGCCATTTTCACTTCTTCACCAAAAGAGCTTCATAAACGACACACTAGCGCCACCTATTGAGCATAATCTAAAACTTAGACATTTTCCCTTCACATTGATGTATTGCTTTACATTGATGCATTACTGTGTTGTTAATTTTTCGAAATATAAATGTTTGAAATCGGATGATTCTTTCTGAATAACCCTGTACATTTGTTTGATTTCCATATAACCTAAGATACCCACTGCGCAAAGACTTTTTGAACCCCCTGTGTATATATATATATTATTGTTCAAAGCAGATTTGTTCGGGTCGGGTCCAATTTGTGACGTCCGGGTCGGATCCGGGTCCAAACTTTTTGACCAGTTTCCAACTATGCTCCATTCATCTCTCAAGTAGTCTTCTTTAGGTCTTTTTCTGTATTTCCTTTTCGATTCAGTGTAGTACGTTTTTCAGTTGAAGGGTTAAGATGATTGCGAATGGTTGATGATGACGATATCACTAACTTAACTTCAAACTTTTAGGGGTTGTTACTAGAGCCTTCTGCTGTGCATGTCTCTCCGTCAGCTTTTCTTCTGGAGTGAGTGTAAGCTGCAAAAAGATACACTCACATCATCTGCTTCCCAATTTATACGTATATCTATCATTGGAGACAATATTTGATTCCATCTAAAGACATTTAAGAAAAATTCTCTTCATCACGTAGTGCTGTAAATGGCATTATCAGAATAACTCCTTCCCCCTTTCCCGGCTGCCAGTTTACTCACCGTACGTCATAATATTATGTTTGCATTGGACAAGTCAGTACTAAAACTTTCAGTAGGATTTTTTTGCTTTGTTTGCGAGGGATTTTGATTATAGATGCATATTTACAACTTTTCCTGGAGTACATTTTATACACTAGGTGGCGCAGATATATACATCGCTATGAATAAACTGCAGAAACGTTCTTTTCACGATATCTGCTTTTGAAAGACGTAATTCAAATATTCTTTTTTAATTCATAGACAGAAGATTTCCCAAGATTTTTGGTATATTTTTCAGGCGCTAGATGGCGTAAATACGAAGGCCGTTCCATAAAAACTGAGAACAATTTCTTTTGATAAAATAAAATAAGGTTGCCGTCTTATGCACGATTAGAATAACTAAAAGTTAAAAGAACTGATGCTCCTGTACACACCAAATGTGGTGAAGGTGATATGAATGAACAGGTTAAAAATTCATATCACCTTCACCACATTTGGTGTGTACAGGAGCATCAGTTCTTTTAACTTTTAGTTATTCTAATCGTGCATAAGACGGCAACCTTATTTTATGACTAACTGAGCACGAACTTTTCATCTATTTTAATTTATTTTGAGTTGGCAACAGTGCAAAGGGAAAAAAATTACCACCTAGATGACTAACTGAATTAAGGAAGTATCTATAGTTATTAATAGTGGCAGACAATTCTGGTTTTGTTATTTGCGTAGTTGTGTAAGTTACGTCTGCATTTCGCAATGCATCTATAGAGGTGAGCCATTCAGAGTTAAGAAGTGAATTGCGTTGTGCGATTATGTTTTGCTATCGTTTAGGTGAAAGGCTCCAGAAACAGTTGATTTAATGAAAAAAGCTTACAAATTAATTCAAACACTCAACTAGGATCGGGAACACCAAACAGAAGTCATCCCTCTTTACAAGGTAAGAAGTGAGTCTCGTAAAAATATTCTCATAGGCCGCCTCCGGGAATTGAACCCAGGGTCTTCCAGTTACGTGCCGTGCCGTACATGCTACCACAGCAGCCTTCGAATTCTCATTCTTCAGACTCACATGTGATTAACTGCCAAGCCACATGGCAGGTTGCTTCTGGGAGCCCCGTACAATGCTGGGGATTCACCTTAGATGAAAAGCAGCAACTGAACAAATAACTAGGAGGCGAATGGATAATCAATTCAAACACTCGACGTGGATCAGGAACGCCAAACATAAATCATCGATCTTTCCACGTTAAGAAGTGATTCATGGAAAAATTCTCATCGGCAGCCACCGGGAATCGAACCCAGAACTTCAGTTTAGCAGTAATCACATGTGAGTCTGAAGAATTCGAAGCCGCTGTGGTGCAGTGGTGGCATGTCCGGCGCATAACTGGAAGAACCTGGGTTCGATTCCCGGTGGCGGCCGATGAGAATTTTTCCGAGACGCACTTACTAACGTGGAAAGAGCGATGATTTCTTTTTTGGGAAAGCTTACAAAGATAAATGTTGGGGTGAGTCAACGATTTTCAGATGGCACCATGATTTCAAAATAGGGCGTTTGTCCGCAGAACTCTCTCCTAGGCCTTATCGACCTGAAATTGTTGTTACGGAGCGTATTGTTAACACTATTTGTGGCAATCCTGCAAGAAGATCGACGAATGACGTCTAAAGACATAGCGGCGTCAACTAATATTTCAAAAACGTCGGCATTCCGCATTCTACGCGACAAATTACAGCTGCATCGTGTGTGTTACAGATGGGTAACGCATCACCTGAGGAGAAAACAATTGTTAGCCAGAGTTCAGGTAATTCATGAGTGTAAATAAATGATTCCAAAGGATCTAAGCTTTCTAAACACATAAATAACTGCCGATTAAACATGGGTCCACTATTTCGACCACCTCACGAAGCGCGCAACGAGTGTCTGGAAACACTCGGGCTCGCCTCCTCCTCCGAAAAAAGTCCGGTCTGCGACGACACATATCGATTTAGCGAACGGAACTGGTGGGCAAGTGGACTCTACACCATGATAACACCTGCTCACATGCGGCTGCTTGTGTTCAACAGTTTCTTACGAAATGCAGTATTGAAATCATGCCACAGCCTGCTTACAGTCCTGATCTCGCCCTGTGCGATTTCTGGTTGTTTCCAACAATGAATGAGAAGTTCCTTGGAGCAAAGTTCAACACAGATGCTGATGTCATTCAAGCTTGGACATGGGGTCCCTAAAGTAGCTTCCACAAAATGCTTTCGCCACATGTTTTGAAAAGTGGACTGAACGATGGGGCCGTTGCTTATCATCCGAAGGAAGATACCTTGAGAAAAAATAACATATATTTTGCTGTACCTATATTTCTTCATTTTGTGTGATTTTACTCTCAGTTTCTATGGAACTGCCGTTGTATATGCGCTTGCGTGTTGGCATATCTCGGTTTTAAGGAGACGGGGCGCAAACGTTTTCGTGATCAAGAATTCCTAGTTTTCCAGGCTACGGATTATTCTTGATGGGCTTCACGAATAGAGTCTCCAAAAACAAATAAGACAGGGTGTGAGCTATATACACGGAAGAGCCAAAACATCACGACCAGCGTGTTTTTATGTAAATTAAAGAAACTCCAGGTAAACGAAGGTGTGTGTGAAAGTCATTAAACAGTAAAAAGAACACTTGATACTGAGCTCTCTGTTAATCAGTATTACTCTTATTCTTCTGATGGGAAAAGCAGCGGATTTAAGTGAGTTAAACAATGGCCAAATCGTAATGGCCAGTCGGCTCGCGCGTGCTCATAGACAGCCGTGGTTAGTAACTTCAAAAAGTGGTCTGAAGTTGGAAAAACAGCGAGCCGCAAACAAGTTGTCCGCCAACCATTGCTCATCAGTGCTAGGGTGAGAGAATAGTAGCCAACAGAAGGAATACTATGGCGTAAATCTCTGGTAATTTGAATGATGGAGATGGGAGAAAAGCGCTACCACAATCACCAGATCTCAACCCTATTGATAATTATCAGCAGTTGTTGGATTTGCAAGTGAGGAAAAGGAAAATTTCCAACAAAACAGAACCTAGGCAGGCACTCTGCTAAGAATGGCTGAAAATTAGTGTAGAAACTACTAGAAAATTAGCAGAATCAACACCCAGACGATTGCAAGCGGTAATGCAGCAAAAGACATGCATACTAAGTACCAGAAACATTTTTTTTAATTTCGAAAATTTTTTGTTTGTTTTATCTTTACTAATGTGCATGTAACTTTTTTGGCACGAAAAAATAAGATTTTCTTTTGTTATACATGTATTTGTTGTGATTAGTAAAAATATACGTGTGCGTGTGTGTGTTTATTGTAAAATTAATCCAATGCTTTTAAATATTTCGTCTCAATAACTGTCCACATTTATTTATGCAAAGTAATGTAGGTGTGTAAATATATTTTTTGCCCACTGCACATAAAGACGCGCTGGTTATGATGCTTTGACTCTTTGGTGTATCTTGCATGGAAGCCATTATCAATGAAATGCTCCTCTTGTTAAGCAGTAGCGCTCACCTGAAGAACGGGAAAAGAACTTAATGAGTCAGTCGTTGAACTTAAAATCCGTATATTTTCATACGTGTGCAGTTTTTTTTGTAGTCTGGTAGTTCTTTATATTTTAGTTAATGTGGTGTTACGACAAATTTTTCACCATTGTATTCACAACATGTATTTAAAGAATTGCTAGAAAAATTATTGGCCCTTATAGTTGAAATATTTCTAGTCCATAAAGAAATCTGTTTGGACCATATTTGTTTACACCACAATGGCTTCAGAATTCTGTCAAAATCTCAGAAATCTGTCAGGAAACCTCAGGCTAGTAGAACTTACTGTAAGGTATAGTTTTAATTTTCTTAATATACAGGGTGTCCATAAAGTCTTTTCCACATTGCAAAAATTAACATATAAAATCTATGTAAGCTAAAATTAAATGGTTGGCAACATAATATAGCAGCACTCATAAAGTTGTTTTCCCGTTCTTCTGGTGAGCGCTGCTGCTTAATAACAGGAGCATTTCATTGATAATAACTTCCATGCCAGAAAAAGTGGCGTGAGTGTTGTGGTTCCATGAGACCAAATCCGTGGTTACTATCTAGCGTCATTTCAGAAAAGAGTACAGACGATCACCACCTGAACAAATAAGCATTAAAACTTAGTGTGAAAAGTTTAAAGCGACGGGTAGTGTTGGCGATCGTCCCCGAGCGGGCAGATCACCGGTTACAAAAGAGACAGCTGCAGCTGTTCAGGAGACATTTCTGCGAAGTCCCAGGAAATCCATTCGTCGTGCTTCACTGGAATTCCCCGTGCCACGGTTCACAAAACTTTACACAAACATCTTCATCTGTATGCTTATAAGGTACAGACTGTTCAAGCTCTTCAGCTTGATGACCGGCCTCGCCGTGTTGCGTATGCAACGGAGATGTTGCAGCGCATAGCTCATAATAGTGATTATCTGCACCGTGTCTATTTCTCAGATGAAGCTACATTCCACATCTCTGGTACAGTAAATACGCACAATGGGGCGAATATGGTGATCAGAAAATCCCCATTATATCATCGAACAACAGAGACCTAGCCCTAAAGTGAACGTATGCTGCGGCCTGATGCATGACAGAATCAGCGGACCCGTCATTTTTACAAAGTCCACTGTAACATGTAGCATATACCTGGACATGATGAAACTTTTTATTGCACCTCAGTTACATGCACTCCAACTTTCGGTTATTGTCCAAAAGGATGGTGCCCCACCACATTGGTCAATAATGGATCGTGAGTTCCGGAATAACACACTTCCGGAGAGATGGATTGGCCACGACGGTCCCATGACATGGCCACCCTGATCACCCGACATAACCCCTCTAAATTTTTCCGGTGGATTTATCTGTAAGGCCAAATTTACTCTAGCAGTGTTCCGGATGTCGAGACGTTAAAGAGTAGAATAACAGCCGTCATTGGTTCTGTCTCTGCTGAGATGTTAAACAAAACATGGCGTGAAATTGAATATCGCTTAGATGTCCACCGAATACAAATGGCGCCCATGTGGAGGTGTACTGACAATGAAAAAAAACTTTACTTGTGCACCATCATTGTAGTGCAATCCCTTTCTTGTACCTGTAATACATTTTTTTATTTTATTTTTTGTATTGTGAGAAAGACTTTATGGATATCCTGAATAACTCGGGATTCTTCATAATCGCAAAAAAAAAAAAAAAAACCCGCCACCATCCCTTGCGATTTGTGGGAGGTTTTTTTCTTATCAAAAAATAAGGTTTTTCTTGTCTTAGTATTACAACATCGTTTTGAATTATGCCACGTTTCTAGCTCGCATGTAACACTGCGGACACTTTCAGAAAGGAAATGACTAAGGTCAACACACTTAACGACAACAAGGGACAGTTCAACACCCCAGTATAATAAAAACGCGGAAATGCGGATTACTGAAAGAGGGGATGTTCGGCTCTTCCTTGTTTACCAGATGAGCTTATCTAGCTACAATAAAGGACATTTTTATTCCCGTTCTGAGTACATGATTCACAAACAACAACCATATCAAGAAAAATATTTAAAAAAATCAGTCTGCAAAGAGGAAAAGCAAGGAAATGTCATTTGATGCTATGTAGCAAAAACGCAGTCTCCTTTCGCTAGAAGGCTTGGGTTTGCATTCTGGGTAAGGCAGTATGGTTTCCCTCGATGTTACGACACTGATTCTTTGCCTCCTGTAGAATCAGCCACCCTAAGTTAGGAGCGACTAGCTCCCAGACGTCGGGACTAATGGAGTGAAATCATTAAATTCCAGACAAAAATGATGACAGACACCAAATAATCCGGAGTAATGGCCATATATTTCGACTTATGATGTGAAATTAATAATATAAACACCCAGTTCTATCTGTCTCTTTCTCTAGAAGGCTTGACGTCACAGCAGCGTCTGCATTGTTGCGCCATTACTTATCGATCTATTCGTGTGTGCTCTTGCGATGTCAAAATGATAGCCTGCTATACAATAGCACGCGATCAGTTTTAAATGACAAGGTGATCGCGTGCTAATTTAAATACATTGGATTATCAATTACTCGAGTTCTGTTTTTCCGATCTACAAAATTCGAATTCAGATCTTAATATCCTGGGAAGTTGCGTTTGTATATTGATTTTATTTAGCACAATCGGAATATTAATTTGTACGCTTTAATTTTTTTTTTCTTTTTTAATTTAACTAACTTTCCGAGTTTAGTGCTGATTATACCATACATTTTGCAAAATATCGATCTATCTAAACTCTCTAACCTACAATAAAAACTGAAATCTTGAGATGTCAATGTAAGCAAAATTGCATCAAAAAGCAGATGTCACCCCAATAGCACAATGTGAGAGAAATTAGATAGTTCCGATTGTAATACCACATGTCGCATTATTTTGTAGAAAAAATTATTTGTCGAATCCCGTGAGGGATGGATGTTGTGTTTGTCTTACGGCACTGGCTCCCTCCCTTCCATGGAACCAGTGACCCTAAATTAAGGACGGGATACTGCTTATAGCCCATTGAGTTGCTCACGGTGGTTGTTAAACCTCCAAATAAAAAAATAACAAGTGTGCCAGAGAAAAAGTGTAATTTAATGCGAAAAATCAAAAGTTATTAAGGTAAATTTACACGAAAACAACTTTCCGAGTTCAGTACTGATTATGTTACACATTTTGCAAAATATCGATCTATCTAAACGCTCTAATCTATAATTGTTAAACAATAAATATTTTACACAGAATGTTATTTATCGCGAGGTCTTTTGAAAAACGGAAATAAATAGCGTATAATTTTTTGTTCTAACATGAATGAGTTCGATTTTTTTTTCGATTGGAGGTTTAACGACCACCGTGAGCAACTCAATGGGCTATAAGCAGTCGCCCGTCCCTAATTTAGGGTCACTGGTTCCAGGGAAGGGAGAGACCCAGTGCCGTAAGACAAACACAACATTCATGCCTCACAGGATTCGAACCCGGGCCCCTTACGGACGAATGATCAGAGACTAGCGCCACCGGGGCGGCATGAATGAATTCTTACTATATAAGTTTTTACTGTATTTCCTTACAGAAATCCGGCCTTTGATTTGTTTTCAATGTGCTTCATTTAAAAATTTCACTCCATCATAGGACGGGCACCATCCTCTATATATTAATATTTATTTAAAGCTTAAAAACAACCGTCTTAGGAGGTGCTATACTTTAGTACATACAGGGTGATTAGAATCGACCGCACAATAAGCCTACCGGGCCGCCCCGGTGGCTCAGTGGTCTAAGGCGTTGACCACTGATCATTCGTCCGTAAGGGGTTCGGGTTCGAATCCCGGTGAGGCATGGATGTTGTGTTTGTCTTACGGCACTGGCTCTCTCCCTTCCCTGGAACCAGTGACCCTAAATTAGGGACGGGCGACTGCTTATAGCCCATTGAGTTGCTCACGGTGGTCGTAAAACCTCCAATCAAAAAAAAAAAAAAAAAAAAAAGCCTACCGGACGATTCCTCGTGGAGGAAGAAGCCGAAAACCGTTGTCCGCTGTCCGATCGGACGTCGCATTCCGGAGATATACAAGCCGAACGTTCGTGACGTCACATCCGGTAACGCACGTGCTCGTTGAAGAGCGACGTGGATGGTTATACAGACACACGTATCAGAAGGCAATCAAGCCGTCCAGGTGGCGCAGTGGTCTAAGGCGATGGCTTCCGATCTTTTGTCCGAAAGGGATCCGGGTTCTAATCCGAAGCATGGATGTTGTGTTTGCCTTACGGCACAGACTATCTCCCTTCCCTGAAACCAGTGGTACTAAATTCAGGACGGGCAACTACTTATAGCCCACTGAGTTCACGGGGGTCGTTAAACCTCCAATTAAAAAAATTTATTTAAAAAGGCAATCAACATTTAAAAATGTGGCACGGGGTGGGTATGCAAATTCGAAGGACGTGGTAGCATGAAACCATCAGTTGTATGCCTGCGCGATACGGCAGGTAGGGATAAAAAGGGTTGGCCACGGTAGCAGGTAAGTTCATACTGCGTTGGCACATTTGACAGTAGTGTGGGTAGCGATATTTCGTACAATTTGAGAGAGTATTGGGACATGTATCTCCTATTGGGGGAATGCCATGGTTCAGCATTGCGTGCAGCAAGGGCATACAGCGAGCGATACTTGTCACGACGGCACCCGGACGCCCAGGTCATATGGCGGCTTGACGACCGAATGCGCGACACAGGCAATGTCGCACCACGTCCAAGTGTAAACAGTGGCTCTGGACCCTATGTGAGAACACCATCCCTCGAGGATGCCATACTAGAGCTCATAGAGGAGGAGCCTACGACCAGCAGCCGTGCGATCGCGTGACAGTTCGTTGTGCACCAAAGTACCGTACTTGCCGTTCTACACGACGAAGACCTGCATCCATATCCCATCACACGGGGATAAGGCGTGCTGTACCACAGGATTATCCTCGAAGACAGGCATACTGTGTGTGGCTGCTACAGCAACATGCTGCCGATAATAGTTTCATCCGCCGGATCTTGTGGACTGATGAAGCAAGGTTTACACGGCAGGGTATCTGCAACACCCATAATAGTCATGTTTGGGCATTGGACAATCCGCACGCAACACGTGAATACGCTCACCAAGTCCGGTGGGGTGTTAATATCTGGTGTGGTATTGTGATCGATATCCTAGTGGGACCATATCTTCTATCCGAACGTGTCACAGCTGCCAACCACATGGTATTCCTACGTGATGTCCTGCCGGACTTACTGGAAAACGTACCATTGGCTGTTCTCAGCAATCTATGGTTCCAGCATGATGGAGCACCTGCGCATTACGCTGCAAATGTTCGCCAGTGGCTGGATACGGAATATCCCGGTCGATGGCTTGGCCGTGGTGGTCCTGTCGCATGGCTCGCTAGATCGGCTGATCTTAACCCATTGGACTTCTTTCTCTAGGGTCATCTAAAGGAACAGGTATATCGGCGGCCTGTCAACAGCTTGCACGGCCTAGTGGCCACCTTACACGTGGCCCTCACAACTGTAACCCCTGCTATGCTGCAACGCGTGCAGAAGTCAATTCCTCGGCTGGCTGCCGCCTGTTCCGCTCTACAAGGAAGCCATTTTGAACACATGTTGTAATCTGACACGAATCCACGTGTTTTATCATTTGTGTTGTAGTGGTACACATCAATAAATTACATGTTTTCTGTCAAAGTGATTGGATAAGTTATTTCTAATGTCTGTATTCCTACCGGATGTGACGTCACGAACTTTCGGCGCGTATATATCTCCTGAATGCCACGTCCGATCGGACAACGGTTTTCGGCTTCTTTCTCCACGAGGTACCGTCCGGTAGGTTTATTGTGCGGTCGATTCTCTTCACCCTGTTTAATGATCAAGGAAAAAAATCCGCACGGAAGAAATATGACAAACGGTTCATGATAGCTAACAGTGTTTTCATCTTAAAAAATGCATAGAGGAATTTTAAAATCGTTATTTCAAATGTTGCAAATGAAAACATCATACATTTGAATACCTGCCAGAAAACTGCAATTCAAAAGTTGAAATTTGCGCAAAATGTTATTCACAAAGAAAGGTCGCTATGACAAGCAGAAAACTATCTTTTTTTTTATTTCCACAACAGAGTAGTCGCAAATAAAAGTGAACACTTGAAAAACTGAGTATTATTAAAAAAAAAGAAATGTTTATAAATCTGTGTCATACTCATTGCTGTGCCACCAAGAAGAAATGCGTTCAGTCGTTACTTCAGAAGCAAATAAGCATTCCGCTTCTTGGCGGTAGAATGTATGTTATGGAAAATTAATTTGTATACGAAAAACGTGCTCAATAATAAACGTTTTTCGGCACAAGAAGAAAAATCAGATTGGAATTTGGAATAAAATCAGTGGAAAGGCGTGCGTTTTACGCCCTCTAGGGAGAAAGCTATGCATTATTTAAAATTCATAATGTGCGTAGTAATCTTCAAGTGAATGATAGTCACTATAAAATGAATTTTTTCAAAAGGATTTTTCGAAGCGTAAATGCATCTACAAATAACGACACAAACTCACGCACTTTAACGGCAAAGTTATGCGCTATGAAAATCAGAAAGTATACACAAACTATTTTCACAACGGAATGCATCAAATATAAAAGGGATTCGAAATTTTAGTAGTAGAATATTGAGAAAATTTTGAATTGAGAAAAGTCCTTGAGGGTAGAATTTTTAATTGAAGAAACAAGAAAACGAAAACTACGAAGATACAGCAATAGAGATTCCACAAAATTCTGTTTAAGAATGCTTTCTAGCACCTTCAACAACTTTTCTGAAAAAAACCGGAAAGTTGTCCGATAAGAATTTGGAAATTTAAAATTCTAAAAGTACTTTATGTTGCATAATCAATAAGTTCTAAAGCACGGATGATCTCCTAAGTCTTTGCATTCGATATAACATCTTAAAGTAAAATGTACCGAAGTACCACTCAGCGACAAAGAGGATCTAAGATACACTGGCGGAAAGTGAAAAAAGAACACCAAGAAGGAGACGTCTGATACCAACGAAATTTATACAGAATAATAACATAATACAGAGGATAACGTGATCAAAACATTATGGCAAAATACAGCTGTATTTGCTGGTAAACTGAAAAATAACATTTCCATGTAACATGGTTAGTACGAGGTTGAACCGCCATGAACTGCGTCACACTGTGCAATTCAGGCATGGAGTCTGTCGTACAGATGTTGGATGTAAGTTTGGGGTATTGAGTTCCAAGCATCCTCAACCTGGACGCGTAAACCGGGGATGGTCGTGGCTGGCCGTGGAGACCGGATAAGCCGTTGTCCCATAAAATCCCACACGTGCTCAATGGGGGACAAATCCGGTGAACATGCAGACCATGGATGTTGTCTCACACCCTGAAGTGCATGTTGCGTTGCACACGCCGTGTGTGGGCGTGCGTTATCTTCCTGGAAAACACCACGATGGACCTACCTTACAAATGGCACAGCAACGGGCTGAATGATGCTGTTGATGTAGAAGGTGCTGTTTAACGTACCCGGTACAAACACTAGTTGTGCACGGGAGCGATAGCTGATCGCTCCCCACAACAGGAGACCAGGTGTAGGCCCTGTGTGTCGCTGGCGGATGCAAAAAGGGTGGAGACGCTCCCCTGTGCGTCCGCGAACACGCGTACGGCCATCGGAGGCTCCCAAGCAGATTCTGCTTTCATCGCTGAACACGACAGATCGCCATTGCGTTCTCCAGTGCAGACGTTGGCGACACCACTGCAGCCGTTCCTGACGGTGGGCTGGAATCAGAGGTACACATGCCAGAGGGACACGTGCATGTAGTCCTGCATCCAGTAGACGGTTGCGGATTGTTCGCACAGTCACCTCAGGTGCAACGGCAGCTCGGATTTGCGTCGCAGTGGATGTTCGGCTTGACAGCGCCGCTCTTCTTATGCGTCGATCCGTCCGCTCATCAGTCCGTCTGTGACTCCCGGTTCCACGTCTTCTCGTGTGGGAATGTTCCTCGGACCATCTACGCCACCATCGTACTACCACCGATACTTTCCGTCCAATTCGCTCCGCAATACGACGATACGACCACCCGGCGTCGTGGAGTCCGACTAGACGACCTCCTCAAAGTCCGATAACTGCTGAAATCGTACACGTCTTCCATGTCCAGGCATTGCAGCTTCTTCAGGGTCTTCGCAGGTGTCCGTACGCAGACGACTGATTACATTCACTTCGCCGTACTCCTTAAATACCGCCGACGATAATTTTCATATTATGCCGTGCTGTGGCGTAAGCGCTCACCGGTTGGTCCCGAAATTAACATTACACCTACGTAAACTCGACCCGATTAACATATGTAAATTTCATGATCGTCCGCCAATTCCTTCTTGGTGTTCTTTTTTCACTTTCCGCCAGTGCATGTGGAAAACCTTGGTAATGGCTGTAGCTATGGGCGTCACAGTTGGTTCTGTTTCAGGTCCGTGGGGGCGCCACTTTCTATGGGAAGAGTTTCCACGGGCTCCTATGGCGGTTTCCACTCTATAATCCTTCCTTTATGGACGTAACCAAACGGGAAGTCTGAGCTATTCTCGAAGAGTTCCATCCGTAACGGCTGCTTAAGTGCGCGCAACGCCATCTGTTGGCTTATCGATGAAATTTTGGCTGGCTTTTTGCAGAGTATTCGTATCTCCAAAAGTTTACAAACCGAAACTTTGAAAGTGTAGACCGTGAAAAGTAGCAAATCCAATGACAATTTTGGTCATAGTTCCATCTGTATAATGCAAAGAGAGTTTCTGGAATCCGGAAGTGGAGATATCATGCTAATGAACATACACTGCCGCCACCTTCAACTTACGCTCCAAACCTTTGCTACAAAAAGTAGTCTCTACTGTTTAGAGCAAAAAGCAACAGAATTACTGTTCAGAATCATGCTTTATTTTTTTCTCAGCTGTTTAATTGGCAAAATGGCTACTTAGACTAAGTTTTCAAAACTGCATAGTGTTTTAGAAATAGATTTGACATGAGGAGCTACTCAATCAAGAGCTTCTCACTTTCGGCTGCTGGCTGTCCAGCTGGGAAATGTAACTCTGATGGAGAAGGGGGGGTGTAAGGGATAGAGCACTTCTCCCATTATTCGCAACCGATAGAAAATAATTTCTTTTTATGGGGGAACTTGAGGAGGGCGTACTTAAGAAGCCATAGGGGAAACATTTTTCCGTAGTACGGGCGTAAATGGGGGTCAGTGCGGGAACAATGCAAGGTAGCAAGGACATAAGCAGGAGTGACACGGATTGATACCTGTTTTGTATTTTCCAGAAGAATCTGCGAACCGGCTACCCTACCTTCCACAATAGCATATTCTTAAGCTGATTTGAAGTATAGTCAGATTTCCTGGGAGAGTCATCTTTCTCATGATCGCGACTGTCGAAAGCAAAAAATAATTTTTTTAATGTGACTCACAGATGCTGGTATAACGAGTCCACGGTAAGGGGAAAGTGATATTCCAAGGACAGTTTTTCTTACATGTATTAGTATGTCAGTATCAAAAGGAGAGTATACATATGAAACAACTTTGGTAGAACTATCAGTACTATAAGAAAAATATTTCAGTTTCATAAATCTAGTCTTGACACTTTTTTGATCATTCCCCATGAAGGCTTATCAAAGCAGGTTTGGTGATCAACAGGTTTTTATCGCAACAGCCTCTCCATGAAAATATCATTTGAAAAGTTAAATGCGTGTTCACTGTACTAATGATCTCTCCCTAGTTCCCGTACCTTGTTCTTCCTCTAGATAGACGGCTTCGGCTCTGCTAATGCCTTTCTAGCACCCTTTATCAGAAATATTTTATACTTTGAGTTCAGGGCACGACAGACTTTATTTTTTTGTAAGTTGATACATATCTCTGCATGCAACGCAATATACACATATTTGATTTTTAATTTGCAAAACGCAGCACTTTGTATATCAAGTTGCATGTGTCCAAAATGGTATAGTGTCAAACAGAGGAAGCATGAAAATTAAATTAGTGAAACTTGATTTATTCTTGAGGGAAACATGCGAGAATTAGAACAATCTCGGGAATCAATGTTTTAGCAACACTTCAGAAATGGCAATTTTATGGTCTCCTGTCTAGTAAACTTCTTCACTACACTAAATTCTCATCGATTTCACACTAACGACACAATACGCAAAACATTTGAGCCCTAGTACTCGGTAGATAATTTATGATATGCATCCTTCGTATGCCAAGATATTTGTGGGTGTGGAATAAAACGAATGATTCGAGAGTACACATTGATTTACCTACAACATACTCATTTATTCGAGTCACTCACGACCGCACCGAGCCACTGTCACGTACATACTAAGTGGAATTAAATCATAACAACGAACAATAAAGTTTACTAATTCCTGATATTGAGCATTACTTAGTTAGGTGGATTAATGAATGTTATTGTCGAAAAACCAATGAAACAAGATATGTGAGTCATAAAAGTAAATATTTGCTAAACTATGACGGCTGCAATAATAAGTATTTCAACTATTTACTGTTTCCAAAACAATATTCATGATTATTATTATACATTATTCAGATTTACACGTTCTAACTTCAACGCAGTTATGTACACTGCTGGCCACCCAAATTGCAACACCAAAAAGGAAGCATCCGATTAGCCTGAAATTCGCAGCATACGTCGCCCGCAAGAGAACATGCAAACGATTAGCATTGCAGGGCATATGAAAATCATGTGCGCCCGGCACGCCACCGAGAAGCACTATAAGAAGGCTGCACAGAACGCGGGGTGTAAGTAGTGGAAGTGTGCTGTGATGCCGGACCCGTGCGTGAGAAGCTTCCTGATGCCTCGTCGCAGAATACGGCAGTCATTCCAGCACGTTTTGGAGTCCGACAGAGAACAAATAGTGGCTTATCGCGACAGCGGTTTATCGTACCGAGACATCGGTGCCCGTGTAGGACGACATACAGCCACAGTGAGGCGAGTATGAATTCGGTGGATGCAGGAGGGACAGACGGACCGACGTGAGCGATTGCCGCAGTCGCGGCACACCAGTGGTCGAGAGGACCGGCATGTTGTGCGGCGGGCATCAACGGCTCGCACCGCCACATCACGAACGTTAACGCAGGAATTAGGGTGGGTTGCGCATCAACCTGTGTCAGCACGTACCGTTCGCCATCGTCTGCAGGAGAGGGGACTTGTCACACGGCGCCCCTTGCTCCGATTACCATTGACGTTAAACCACAGGCGAGTGCGGCGGCAGTGGGCCGTTGAACGCCGAACGAGAAGTACGGAATGGCACGACATTGTCTTCTCCGACGAATCCCGCTTCTGCCTGCAACACCACGATGGTCGGATCCGCGTGTGGCAGTACCGCGGCGAGAGACTGTATGACGCCTGCATTATGCATCGCCATACCGGTCCGTCGCTTGGCGTTATGGTTTGGTGCACAATTGGATATAACACCCGCAACCCTCTAGTACGCATCGCCGGTACACTCAACAGCCACCGCTACATAACCGACGTTTTGGAGTCTGTTGTCCTCCCTTACCTGCAGGACCTTTTAGCCGACACGTTTCAACAGGACAATGCGCGCCCGCACGTGGCACGCATCGTGCAACAATTCTGCATGGCCCACCAGGTGCCACTGCGGCCATGGCCCACCTGTTCTCTCGATATTTCGCCCATCGAACACGTCAGATCGCTGATCAGCAACCGAGTGGCCCGGTAATTAAGTCGTCAACCCATTTTTGCACTTCGTCACATGTCCGGAACCGTACAGCAGGCAAACCATGTTGCATCGATCGTAAAAAATGATAGTCTGAAGGGGATACGTCGGGACTATACGCCGGGCACTCCAAAACTTCCCAGCCAAGCGTGTACAACGTTTCCTTGACCGATTTCACGACATGTGGCTTAGCGTTGTCACGCAGTAATATCGCGGGAAGCAATCCTTTGCCTGTCAACGGACGTTTCCGATAGATTTCTTGGTTCAATCGCAGCAATTGTTGCTTGTAAAAATCAGCAGTAATAGTCCCAATAGTTCATAATATATCCCACCAGATGCACAGCAGAACTTTCTTGGAGTAAATATTGCGTTTCGGTGTCGAAGTTGTTGCTTCACCGTGGTTTACCCAGTGCTTTTTGCGTTTGGGATTCTCGTACCACATCCACTTTTCATCACCTGCAGCGAGTTTCCACAGGAAAGGCTTTCTGTGTTGTTTATTCAACAGATTCAAACACTTCATGACATGCTCATCCTTGTTTCTCTGGCTGAGGTCATGTGGAACCCATTTTCCTTCTTCTGAATCTTTCCCATTACGCGTAAACGATTAGAAATGGTTTGTTGAGTTACCTTTAGTTGTTCAGCTAGTTCTTTTTGCGTTTGAGACGAATCTTCATCCAGCAATGCTTGCAATTCCTCACGTGCAACTATCTGCGGGACGCCGCTACGTTATCGATCGCTGACATCAGATTCACCTGCTTTAAACCGTCTAAGCCATAACTCACACGTGCTTTTCGATACAATATTCTTCCCCAGAACAGAACAGATCGATGCACATGCTTTTGCACAACTTTTTCTTTGATGAAATTCGTAACGAATGCAGTGTCGAATAAATGCAGTATCCCTTGCCATCTTTCACCTAATGATGTGCAAGTGCTTTTGACTGTTGGACAAACTTCTGTGTCACATTTTATACTCTGCACCTGTTAAAGCCACATGACAACAACGCGGAAGGATGTCAGATATCTAAATTAGCGGTATACGCCACACAAAAAACGCTTTAAAACTTGTTTGCACCCTTAATATATTGTTTTCACAAGTACAGAACATCGTATTATATATCATTTTCTCCAGAACACAAGTGTATTACTAAATAAATCCGTTTGGTTTGATTTGGTGCCGTAATGTACATCATTAAAATTTTAAAGTCGCAGACTACTTCTTGCATGCTGAAGGGTAAATAAAGAGATAAACTAGAAATTAGCATCAGCGTGTTTTTTAATTTTTTAATTTTTTTTGGTTTCACGTAAAAAGTTTAAATATTCCAGTGAAACGCATTTTATCATGAAAAATATTTATTTTAAAGAGCGAAGTTCTCATTTTGTACGTCAGTTAGCTTAACGCTTTTTTCTGTGTAATATTCCCTTCAATATATGTTTAACTAATGCTTCAATTCGTGTCCGATTTTTGTTTCAGCCATACTCAGCAAAATTTTTTCACAAATGTGTGAGCTTTAAAAAAGTTTTAAACAAACGTGTGAGGGACCAAATGAGTAACATATGCATTTTGACTTTTCACAAAGATGACGCTTACGAAAATTATTTTCAAGACTACAGTGTAAACCACTAGTGAATCAAGTTTCTTTTTATTCTTACAGAATATGTTTTTGCGATGAGAAATGTAAGGACGAGACCCGAAAAGTTATTTGATATAGGAACATGCTGTAAGGGGCTGGCAGATTACACATTCTTCATAATCTGGGACTTCGTTCATACCGTTACCAATCACTTCACTCTTATTTGATTATTATGTTGATATTTCTACGTATTAACAATCATAACAGAGAGCATTATGTATAGCACTGCCCTTCATTAAATTGTGAACTCAGTTAAAATTGATGTCTCTTTTTCACGAGTTTACAGAATTATTTCAGTCATCATAAGACCTAAAAGAACACTTATTTAACGTAGATGTGAGGTTAAATATGTTCTTATGGCGATTCCTTTCACCGAGTAAATTGTCACTAAATTACAACAAAATATTTGATTTGTTGTCTTTGAGACGAATTTCAAGTCGAAGGCAAATATTATCCCTAAAGATAAGACAGCTCCCGAGTTTCTCAATTTCTGCAGTATAATATGCAATCATGGAAAACAAATCTTGATTTCATAATAAATTACTTTAAAATAACGTAATGTTGCGTCATGAGAAAAAAAAATTAAATCTACTGATAAATGTCTCAATTTTTCTTTTAAAACACCGCTAGTTGATTCTCAGTTTAATTGTTGATTCACTGGAGTAATACAGCATATTCATTTACAGTACAGCATATTACTGCATGGCGTAATATAGCATATACAATTCTCCAAGTTTTCGGTCGACTTGCAAAAGTTTTTTTCCAACGTTATTTTATTTATCATAAGATATTGTTACGAACATTCTAGAAAATACGTTGGCAGTTGTAAACGTTGCTACATCAGATGAGAAAAATGTCCTCTCTTTGTATCCATGTTATACAGAGTAATTCACTGTGGACTTTACTCCCAAAAAAACCGCTATAATTTTGAAAAAGGAAACCATTTCAAGCTGAAATTTGAAGACGAAGTGCCGTAGGTTCGGACATCCGAATCATATTTTGCGCCATTTGGCTCGTATGCCCAGATTTTGCCAAAATACACGGCGTCTGGTGGGAATGGTTTCGCGTCACTCTCTTTGTCCGTCGGCAAGCGTCGATTACAATAGTGTTCACGATTGCTGAGAGCGTGTTTATTGTTCGAAGTTATTGGAATTTCGGCTCTTTCAAGGAGTGTCAGAAAGTGTTTTAGAAGAAATTTTCCGGTCGGGAACCACCTACGAAGCCAGCGATTTCAAATCTTGCAAGAAACTTGAGACGACAGGAAACCTTGTTGATACGCATTCAGGAGGGCGACTCGGAATGTCAGAAAACACTGTGTTGTGTGAAAAAAGAGGTTATTACAGTCTCCAAAGGAAATCGTTACGCAGGCTGTTGCAAGAAACAGGACTGTCATATTCCACCTGCGTGCAAAAATGGGTAAATTGAAGCCATATCGTGTTACAGTTTTTCCTGTGCTGTTACCAATTGACATGCCGAAGCGAATGTATTACTGCCAGTGGTTTAAGGAATTTTTCAGTCAAAATCCAGGCGCATTAGACATTACGTGGTTCACGGACGAAGCGTGGTTCTACCTTTCAAGCTATGAGAACTCACAGAATACACGAGTATGAGCGAGTGAGAATCCCGTGACATTCAATGCATCCCATAAAGATTGGCGTATGTTGCACCATGTCATGGAACCGGATAATCGGTCCAATTTTCTTTGAACACACTGTCAACACAGAAGTGTATCTCAATATCTTCACGCAGTTTGTGAACCAACTGGATGATACTGAACTGCAGAATGGCTTCTTCTTTCAACAGGATAGTGCGACTTGTCACACTTCCAATTCTGGCATGGCTCAGATTCGAAGTTTCTTCGGCGATTGGGTTATCTCCAAAGGTTTGTGGCCAGGCAGGTCTCCAGATTTAACTCCACTCGATTACTTCTTACGGGGTCACCTGAAAGCTACTGTATACAACAATAAGCCTAGGACTATTCTGCAGCTGAAAAACAACATCACACAGGAAATTGAAACAATAAATGCCAATATGTTGAGGCGTACATTTGAAAATATGCAGCGACGAGTAAAGGGCTGACATTTTCAACATCTTCTCTCATATCGGTGTGATTGTGAAAAGGTAAGTCACTTCATCTTCAAATTTCAGCTTAAAATGTTTTCCCCTTTTAAATTTATAGCGCTTTTTTTGGTAAAGTCCCGAATGAATCACTCTGTATAAAAAACAAAATGTGATATATTGTTAATTTTGCTTAAGCCTCACGTGGGCTACATTCACTTTATTATTCCTCAGAAAGCATTATATGCCCAGAAATATCGTGTTTTCGGTTTTCTGCTGGCGTGGGCCACACATAAAAGAGAATTCCATTTTCAGAATACCCAAGAGCAGAAAATAGAGTTTACCCCAGAGAGAGAGACATTAAGCACGTTAAAGACTGATGTTTAATTCGAATATTTTGAAGTACCCATAACGATAAAATATGCCAAAAAGAAAGATATTGGGAAATCCATTAATTTCATCATTGTTACCCTGAATGTTCGTCTTGATTTTCTGGATCGGCTACTTGTCGGGTGATTATATATTTCTTTGTTCATATAACACTTCCATCAAGAAGCCATTTAAGTTAATCCGTCTTAGTTACCCACAAGTGTAAATTTGCATCATCCTTTCCTTCGCTGTTGGATTTAGCTTACGAAACAATGTTACTGTAACCCTTTGCAGGGGAAATCCGCTTTTGGAACTCCGGTTACTGCTGGTTAATCAATTCATTGGTGACTTCATTACCTACATATACTGGTTAATTGATTCATAGGTGGCTTCATCACTCAAGGATAGGATATGCCCTGGCGAGATTGAAATTCGTTCACCGCTGAAATTAATGGGGGCAAATGATAGCGCGATGAACGTGAATGTTCGTCTATCCCCTTGTATGCAGGCTTCCTATCTGATACAATGCATCACAAAACTAAGAAATCCTTTCATAGACTTGTAAGTCATTTCGACGGTTCATTCCTAAAAGGTCTTAGTAGACATAAAATCAACGGCGATAAGACATAAAAGAAATAACTTCCAATTATACGATCTGTGTGGCTTTTGTTTTACCAAATGTTTAACTCCCCAGACGAGATCTGCTTAATTCAATAGCGTTGCTTTTAGGTATACTGGAATGATTTTCAGTTGTATTCTAAATCATGGACTTTATACGAGGGTTGTACCGAAAGTAATGCAAAAGTGGGCATAACTACTTTTTTAACTGACAGAGGTCGTTCAAATGGCACATGTTGGTAGAGTAACTCTTTCTCTATAAAAAGGTACTACTCAACATAGCCTCCATCACAAGCGATACCTTTGCGCCTTCGTTGAACCCAACTCTTGAATTCTCTATGAAAAAATTCAGGTGTGGACTGTTGTACCAACTTCTTCACAGCCACTTTCACCTCGCCTGTGTCATCAAATCTTTGTCCCTGGAAACTGTCTTTCATTAGTCCGAACAGGTGGAAGTCGGAGGGCGCCAGATCTGGTCTGTACAGTGGATGGGTGACCACCAACCAGGCTAATTTGCTGATCGCCCGACTGGTTGACAAAATGCGTGTGGTCTCACATTGTCATGGTGAATGTGGATCCTTTTCAGATTCTTGTTCGGTCTCTTTCTCCTTATGGCTTCTATAAGCTTTTTGAGTGTCTCAATGTACCACTCGCTGGTCACGGCACGGCAACGTTCCAGAAAATCAAAGAGAATGACACCCCTGTCATCTCAAAAAGCAGTCACCATAACTTTCTGTGCTGATCGCTGGCTCTTGAACATCTTAGGCATTGGTGAGGAAGTGTGACGCCATTTCATTGATTGATTCTTTGTTTCCGTATCGTAAAGATACGCCCATGTTTCATCACCTGTTACTAGAACGAAACAAATGATATCTTCATTGCCTTCAAACGCTTCCAGCAGATCAAAGTAGATTTCCACCCTTTTCTCCTTCAAATCGGGTGTCAACTGCCGAAGTATCCACTTTGCGTATGCTTTCTGATGCCCTAAGTCTTCCACAATCTTCTGTATGGCATTGTGATCACAGGCCATTTGTGCAACAAGCTCACGCGTTGTGACTCGTCTCTCTGCGCGAATCAGTTCATCTACTCGCTGACGATTCGCGTCAGTGGTCGCAGATCATGGTCACCCACTGCAAGGTTTGTCTTCAATGCTGGTTTCCTTTTCTTTAAACTTCTTCATCCCTCTGTGCATTTTCTCTTTTCAATGGTGTCATCTCCGTAAACATTCTGTAGCCTTCTGTGGATGTCGGACAGCCTGCACCCTTCCGTTGTCAAGAACTCAATGACGGCACGTTGATTCTGCCTGTAATCCATTATTTACCTGCAACGAAGAAAAAGTTTACTACACAGGAAGTGTTATTCTAAAAACACGTGAAAATTTAACCACTTCTGTCAGTTAATAAAAACGTTAAACCCCATTTTCGCATTACCTTCGGTACAACTTTCGATATTGCGAAGTTAAATAAGAATAAAGTAGTAACAAGGAACATTGTACCAATATTTTCTTGTATTTTCTAGCCTACTACAGTTTCACTGCACTATGGCTCAACTTCAAGACGAATCGCACTGATGAAGCCCGGTGGCCGAGTGGTACGAAGCCCTGTCTTCTAACCACTCGTACGAGATGGGCCCGGATTAGAGTCCCGGCTGAGGTATGGATGGTGTTTTTGCCCTACGCACTTACTCTGTCCCTTCCCAATAATCAGTTGCCCTAAACTGGAAACGGGTGATTGCTTATAGCTTATTGAGCTTCTAACGGTGGTCGTTAAACCCACTTCTCAAGATAGAGAGTTGTGGAAGATACTCAGGAATCTTTCACCCAGCAGTGAATTGAGAATGGTTGATGATAATAGGAAGTAAAAAGTAGTTCTTAATGATTACATGTCAGAAAAGAAAAGTAGAAGAAAAGAATGTAGTAGTTGATGTTTGCAAAACATGCTTGGCGCAAAGAAGAAAGATAGGAAAGGGAGCTCATGGATCAGCAAAACTTCAAGAGTGGACGACATCATGATCAAAGAAAAGACCCTCATATGTTAATGTATAACGAAGTAAATTTCTCCGTCACTTTTATCCGCGCCAGGATTCGAACCCGGATCCCCTCATTCCGGAATAAGTTGCTCTACCAATTGAGCTACGCGGACGTTTGTTCTGACTCTTATCTACCTTTATGTCGTGTGCGTCCTTCTGGCAGGTACGTCACATCTCCTGGTACGTTACATCATCTACCCCTTATTTTTTTGTTTTTTCTTTTTTTCGAAGGCTGCTCTGATTTTTCCTATCTCGCGGTGTGGAAATAACATCACACCATTGCGATATTTTGAACGGTCGGGTCATCCGGATAGTTCGGGCGCCATTATAACGAAGTAAATTTCTCCGTCATTTTTATCCGCGCCGGGATTCGAACCCGGATCCCCTCATTCCGGAATAAGTTGCTCTACCAATTGAGCTACGCAGACGTTTGTTCTGACTCTTATCTGCCTTTATGTCGTGTGCGTCCTTCTGGCAGGTACGTCACATCTCCTGGTACGTTACAAATGGAATGAACACATTGCTAGAACTGACAATGGAATACTGAAATAAAATACTAGACTAGATCCCAGGGAGATACAGACTGGAAAAGACTCAGAAGACCACAATGAAATCTGGGAGATCATCGAGAAAACTTTGTGGAAGGGATTTGGAAAGACGTCAAGCAGTGGATTGAAAATCATTGGCGATGATGACATGTACCTTTGCTTTTTCGAGTACTTCATTTGAGAGATCTGGAATACTTTTTGCAGAGTGTATTTGTTTGCGTTTGTAATGCTAATTTGAAAGCTCGAAGATATGAACGCATTTTCAGTTACAACTGCGCATCTGTGTTGTTCGCGTCGCATGTTTCACTCATAGGGTTCAATGTCATGCACCCAGTCAATTAATGTACTTCCCGTTCGTAAGACTTGTGATTGTCGTGTTTGGTCGAAATGAGAATTAGGTTCCGCTTCGCTGGCTCTTACTTTAACATTGTAATCAACAATTACTCTCTCCCTCTCTTTCTTTCTCACTGTTGTCCTTGTGATATCATTGTCAATTAACGTTTTTTTAGGATTGGTGACAATGTTATTAGTGAGGCGTTTGGAGTATGAATTTAAATCCTTTGTCAGAAGGTTAAGAAAAGAGAATAATTCATTTAACATGCTTCCTACATAAGGTGACGCAGATAATGCTGTTTAGAACGTACTACTGTAGCATTTATTGGAAAGCACAGAAAGAACGGCTTAAATATTTTTTACTTTGCACCATTTCTTATGTTTATCAGTGAGATAATAAATAGCATATATTAAAGACCAGCAAAATTTGTTCATTGCTACAATTGTTTCGTCGTGTTCGCAATCAGCGAAATTTTGTTACTGAAGTTTGGATCCATTTATCTATCAGATTTTATCCAAGAATCTGGATGAATTCTCCGATGGATGTAAAAGTTCCAAGTGGCGCGTAATGTTCGCAAATGTACGGTAAATTGTAAATTCCAATGTCTTCAAAATACTTCAGTTTACTTGGAACTTTATTAAATTGTAAATTCCAATCTCTTCAAAATATTTCAGTTTACTTGGAATTTTATTAAATTGTAAATTCCAATCTCTTCAAAATATTTCAGTTTACTTGGAATTTTATTAAATTGTAAATTCCAATCTCTTCAAAATAGTTCAGTTTACTTGGAATTTTATTAAATTGTAAATTCCGATCTCTTCAAAATATTTCAGTTTACTTGGAATTTTATTAAATTGTAAATTCCGATCTCTTCAAAATATTTCAGTTTACTTGGAATTTTATTAAATTGTAAATTCCCATCTCTTCAAAATATTTCAGTTTACTTGGAATTTTATTAAATTGTAAATTCCGATCTCTTCAAAATATTTCAGTTTACTTGGAATTTTATTAAATTGTAAATTCCAATCTCTTCAAAATAGTTCAGTTTACTTGGAATTTTATTAAATTGTAAATTCCAATCTCTTCAAAATATTTCAGTTTACTTGGAATTTTATTAAATTGTAAATTACAACCTCTTCAAAATAGTTCAGTTTACTTGGAATTTTATTAAATTGTAAATTCCAATCTCTTCAAAATATTTCAGTTTACTTGGAATTTTATTAAATTGTAAATTCCAATCTCTTCAAAATATTTCTTCAGTTTACTTGGGATTGCTTTTACTTTTACCAGCCACTACTTGATATTTATGAGTGACACTTTCTTCCGTATCTGCTGAATTCTAATTTGTAAATCTCCCTGTTTTGTAATTGTTTCTACTTCCTTTTTGTTTGCTTTTATTTCGGAGTTTAACTATCAGCATAGGTAACTCTTACGGATATGATCTATCACCCGTATCTAAGTTGGAGCCACTGGTTCTAGGGATGTGAAGGACGACGGAGAGATCCCGGGACATTTCACAAGCTCCCCACCAATACCTAATCCTGAGCTCGAACTCGGGTCAATCTCGGACAAATGGCCAGACCACTCGGTCACAGCGGCGCGGCTTATTTCATTTTCCTGAACTGTATTATCGCTTGAAGTCGCCATGTTGTTAAATTTAACTCTCTTTTCAATCACGGTAATATGAGCTGCACTATGATCTATTTTTTTTGTTTATATTTCTAAATTCCATAAAATTTTAACCACAGCATTTTTTCCTAATCGTTTAGGTTTGTTTCGACTTATTTCTTCTAAATAGTAAGTTACTTTGTTTGCTTATGATTCCATATGCTACAACGCATTGCACTAGATTTGTCATTGCGTTTCTGGTGTTTTGTTTGTACGGTCTTACTACATGAGATAACAAGTGATCTGCTGCTTCTTTAGTTTTCAAAGCATAAGTTACATTTATTGTCATTCACGACCATTGTTTTGCTTTCGTGAATTTTTTAGTCTTTCTTGTAATTCTGGATCTATCTTCAGTGTCTCATTTTGTCGTTTCTTGTGCCATAGAGTTATTGAATTTTCAAGAAGTTACATAGCTACTTTCGAGTGTTCTGCTTTGATTATGCCTTCATTCTTTACACCCGTCAGAGTTTTCCCTCTCAGTTCTGGAATTTGTCAATCAGAGCCCATTTGTCTTGTTCTACAGTTTGACTTGTAATAATCCTCGGGCGTTTTTGCTACATGGTAAGTAAAGAAACAGTGTCACTCCGAAAATAAAAAGCATAATTAACTGTTTTTATGCACTTAGTTCAGCCTTAACTCCAGCCAATTATTGCAACGCATTATGTAGTTATTTGTACAACCTATATGTTTATGGCACGAATGTGGTATTTTCCATTCAATTCAGATTTTAAAATTTTATGAATTCTTTTAAAGTATATTTTGGGTATCGTCTTCTTGAAGCATTTCTAAACATTTGTAATTTCCTTCATAATCAAAGTTTTGGATGAAATTTTCATCTGTTTATTTCATTTAATTTTATTTAAAATTTACGGCGCTCCTAACTGACCATGTTTGGCATTCATCAAAAACAAATTGCATTGAAAATTTTTAACAAAGTACTGAAACTGAATTTACTAAGGACTCACTTACTGCTGTGATTTTCTACATAGTTTCACGTCATCCATGTATATTAGACAACCAATTTTACTAGCGTCCGATGATGTGTCATTAGCCTCACTTTTTTTTCGTTCAACTGTAACGTATACCTCTAATTTAACCTTCCTTTTAAGTTCCTGTATTCTAATGTAAATTTGCTTGCTTCACGTTAAACGTTTTTCTGACGTAAGGATACATTATTTCTCAAGACGAGTTTTCTAATTTAGCAACACTAGGAGTAAATCATAGGTCAGTATAAAGTTATACTATGCACATTTTGAGAGAGCTGAGAGCTAAGAGCAAAGAGGACGAAAGAAGTGTCATTTGTTACGTGAAGAGATTTCTTGTTAAAAATAAGAGCAGAGTTGATATATTAACGCTAGGAGCAGAACTTTTGAGTTAAGATTTCTTGAATGGAATTAACGTCTTGGTACCATATTTGTTCAATATAAAGATTTAGTAGCTGAAGTTCATGGTAATATCAGCATTTTCTGTGTGAAGTGAATTACAATCAATGTTGTGCCAATGAGAGAATAAAATTTGGAGCATTGAAATTTAAGTACTATTTCTGACTCATTGACTATGAACCGTTTAATGTAAACATATACAAATGTTTAGTTAGGGACGTTTTCAAATGCTTAGTTAAGTAATTAATTCATATAATTGACGTGGTTCAGGAACACCAAAGAGAAGTCATCGCTCTTTCCACATTAATAAGTGAGTCACGAAAACATTTTCATCGGCCGCCACCGGAAATCGACCCCAGGGTCTTCCAGTTACGCGCCGGACACGCTACCACTGCACCACAAGTTTGCAGCTACCAAGATCAACAGTAGCTGCAAACTTGTGGTGTAACGGACATGCAACCACTTACACAAACAAGTTTGCAGCAACTACGAGCAACAGTAGCTGCAATCTTGTGGAGTAAGGACATGCTACCACTATAGCACAAGTTTGCCACTACCACGAGCAACAACAGTAGCTGCAAACTTGTTATGTAACGGACATGCAACCACTTACACAAACAAGTTTGCAGCTATTACAAGCAACAGTAGCTGTCATCTTGTGGAGTAACGGACATGATACCACTGCACCACAAGTTTGCAGCTACTGCGAGAAACAATTCAAACTGAACCTTAAATCTTCCATAAGTAGCTTTAATCCCAGGCTTCAAGAGAAACCAAATAACGTATTGTTACATCGTACTATTTAAAATTTTGTCACTTCTATGGTAATTAACGTAGTTAACAAGGGAATTAATTGTAAATTCCCTTGGAGTACATCTTGCCTGATGTCTTTTGTTAGTTTTTATTGTATATTATAAATGAAAGGCGCTTTCTAACATTTTCACTTATTTGCAAAATGTTCAGGTATTTCATAATCCAAATGTAATCTAGGGAATCAAGGGCTTTTTGGTAATCTTTAGTTTTAGAGGGTTTTTTTAAGGATTTATCAACCAGTGATTGATGGAGGTTTTTTTTAAGGATTTATCAACCAGTGATTGCTGGAGGATTTTTCTCGATAATGTTGGCAATTTCGTTTCTATTCTTTTCGAAGGAGGTTTTTACAAATTACATGATTCTGGATTGAATCTTTTAGTATTCCAGCTAGCAGCTTAAACAATGTTAGTAAACATGTGATTACACTCTGTCATTGTTCGTCCTTTATTATCAGTACTCTTTCTTTTCATCCTTATTATCAGTACTCTTTCTTTTCATCCTTATTATCAGTACTGTTTCTTATGTTGTCACTGAGTCGTCTGTAGTAACCGTTTTCATCAGGATATTAAATTGCTCTGTTAACCTGGAATAAAACTTAATTACGTTTCCCAGCAAAATCCATGTTCGTCGGAAGATTTGTCAGCTTCCTTATTTTCCAGGAAGCTGACAAATCTTATCGAAGCATTTCTTGCTTCACGACGCTGTCAAGTTCATTCAAATCTTTTTGGTTTTAAATTATTTTCAGTAATTTTAATCCAAGCTGCAGGTTTATTGCTGCTGATTAGGATATCTGTAAAAATGTTCCGGAAGGCCGCAGTTTCAACTTCAGCTTACGTCTAGATTACATTCTTAACCGAAGTTGAAGATGAAACTAGGGAAATGGGACGACATTCCTTTCAGTCAGAAATCGGAAGACATTTCTTCATACAGTCAAATACGGGAAGATATTTCTTCAGACAATCAAAAAATTGGAAGACATTTCTTCAGACAACCAAAAATGGGAAGACATTTCTTCATACAGTCAAAAACGGGAAGATACAGTATTTCTTCAGACAATCAAAAAATTGGAAGACATTTCTTCAGACAACCAAAAATGGGAAGACATTTCTCAGACAATCAAAAGTGGGATGACATTTCTTCAGACAATCAAAAATGGGAAGACAGATAATGAGAATTTCAGAGAATCAGTCACTAATTTAACGTGTATAGCATTTATTTTGTTCACACACCATTTTTAACAAAGAAACTGAGCTGTGGAGGAACTGGAGGTAGAATTCAGCATTAACTGGTCATGCATCTAAACACTGAGACATCAACTGCAGAAATATTAAAATTTTTGCCAAAATATTTTCTCCATCGTTGTTGAATTTGTACTAAGTTTGCTGAAGTAAGTAATAATGTCATAAATTCCTGACGTGACAGAAAAAATCTGAATATATTTCTGAAATTAGCAAGGAAATGCGTTAATTACACTATTTGAATTGGAAGTATAAGAATCCATCTAGACCAATATTATTTTCTTGTCTTGCATGAAAAATTACTGCAGTCCTACACACCTGACATTTCTCTATGAATGGGTAATAGCACACTGTTCTTGCGTGCATCTGTGTTCAGATGTTTCTCATTTGATCCTACAAGATGTCAATTTCCAGTCTACCTGGTACTTTTGACATTTTCCATAGTATCATTTCCCCAATATCTTTACCATTTTCGTTTTCATTTGAAGTATTTTGTACTTCTTTGATTGGTTGTGATTTTGTGCCATTAACATTTAGTTGTTTTGTCTTAATTATTTGTTAACATCATGCTAGTTTAATGTTTCGCCTGTATAAAACAAAAACAAGTGATTTATTTAGATTTCGATTCTTCTTACTTAAATTTGAAAATATTTTTCGCTCCTCTGTTATTACAATTTCTACGCATATTCCTTTCAATTAGAATACTTATGCAACTACTACCGTCTCTTTGGATGATCTCCTAACCGTTCTGTTGAAGTTTCCGTATATCATTCTAACTGATCTTCTTCTTCTTTATTTTCTACTCAACTAACTAACTAACGCTAGTTTTTTTTTTTTTTGCTGAATCTCCTGAAAAACACTACCAGAATCAATCTTTTGAGAATTTTCATCACTCTGGCATTCCTACTTCGCCTTCCTTCAACACCTTTAGAATTGTTAATTTAACTTGAAGCAATCTATCAACAGCTGATTACGTGATTTTAACTTTTGCATCATCTTTTCCTCAGTTCCCTTCCTTATTACCAGGTTCACAGCAAGCACCAAATGGTACAACTTCTTCTTATGTCTTTTGACTTGAGAAAAAGTTGTACCACAGTAAACTGAATAATCTCTTGATTTTTCTCATAGTAAACTAACAACTTTCTCTGTAAACTGAACAATCTGTCTAGTATGTTTTCCAACACTATCATACAGGAAAAAGTTCTCTTACTTTTTTCTCAAAACGTGTTTACTGCTGAGGCTTCAGCTTTCTAGAAGTCTCTTCCCCCATCTTGATCACTATCGTACCAAAGACTTCGTGTACGTTCTGTGTGCATTCATTACATTGTTCAGAATTCTCATTAAGATCTCCTTCGAAGTACAGAAGCTCATATTTTCAAACCTCACATAATGCTTCTTCTATTAGCTTCCAGAAAACTGTGTCATGAAAAATTCCTCACGTATTAAACGGCTCTCATTCAGGATTTTAAAAAAGGATATTTTAGATGTAGTTACCCCATGATATCATAACGTGAAAGAATAATGAAAGAATTCAGCTGAGCGACACTTTTGAAGTCCAGTAATATCGGAAAGGTAACTTCAAAAGAATACGGCACTAAAAGGTAGTTATATTGTGGACAGAAAGAAATTCAACGAATAATTTCGTTGAATTTCTTTCTTTTAAAATGTAGAATAACTGATGTTTACGTGTTAAAATTCAGTTGTCCTTTATCATCTTTCTGAACTACATCTTTTGTTAGAAGAAGTTTAATTATGCGATTTTTTTAAAGACACTGTCTTATCAAAAAAATCTGGACATTTGCCTATACACAAACTCCCTGTAGTAGGTTGGAAAGAAATTCAGATCCGGTTGAGAATCTTGTTCCCTTATCACAGCCTCAGCTTTACTGGGGAAGCTTTCCACTATATTTTGGTACATTGCTGCGAAAATTGGTTGGGATTCCAATCCATGGAGTTGAGATCAGAGATCTCTTCAACATAACTCATCAAACTGTTCCTTCCTGGGCCTTGCTTCGCAGACGGGATCACTGTGCTGTTGGTAAAGAAATGGGCTTTCACCGAACGGTTACCACAATGTTGGAAGAATTGCGAAGAATTCTCAAGAATGTTATTATCGGCTGCAGCGTTTAGATACCAAGGAACTGGAACTAGCCTGCCCTAACCGAAACGTGTAAAAGAGCCCTTGAGCATGATGCCTCTTCCACAAAACATCAAACATCACAGTAAGTACAACACAGTATAGTGCATTCATCTGGCATCATCCACTCCCAGTCTCGTCCGTCGGACTGCCAGACAGCGAAGCGTGACTCATTACTCCAGGAAACGCGTTTCCACTTATCCAGAATCCACTGGCACAGAACTTCACACCACTCCAGTCGACGCTTGGCATTGACCTGCTCCTTAGCCATGAAAACCTATTTCCTTCGGCTCCTAATGAACCGTTTTGGCGCTCTCGTTGCTTCCAGAGACCTGTTGGAACTCGGTGGTAAGTCTTGCAACCAGGGACATGGGATTTTATCGCAACACCTACTTCAACACTAGACGGTCCTGTTCTGTCATTTTATGCAGCCTATGAAATCGCGATTACGCTATTGTTGCTCCTAAGCGTTTTCACACCTCAATAGCATCATTTACAGCTGATTGGGACCAATGCAGTAGGGCAGAAATTTCCCAAACTAACTTGCTGCTCAAATGGCACCGTATGACCGTGCTACGTCAAAAGTCACTGAGCTCTACCGTATGGCTCATTCTACTGTTCTTGCTTGTGTCTAATGTTTGCCAGCCTACGAGCTTCTTTTATAGCTGTATGCGCCATGGTTGTGACGTAAATCGGCAAATCTACTGTTCAAAAGTGTTGGCCGGATACATTTGATCATAATGTATACATCAGTTCAGAAGCTTACATGATAAAATTTAGAAAGCAAATTTTTCAACTGCGGTTGATTATATAACATTGAAGTCAACTTTCTTTGACTTTTTCCAGAGTAGTTTTTATTCGAGATAATTTATTTTCTAAATATCTTTCTCTATTTTTATTACATGCAAATTTTATAATTGATATAAAATTCTTCAGATTCAATTATTCTATATATTAGATAAATAATTAATGCTAAAACTGGCTGCCTATAATCAACCTGTCAAGGAACTTTTGTTAGTAACATATTTTGTGAAAAAAATGTCTTGTAAACTTATTACACTTTAGATGTGTTCACGTCAATTATCAACCAAGAGTTTTCTCCCTCTACTACTTCGAACATCTCACTATTTTTATTTTACCTATACTTATCCTGTGTTTCAAGATAAAAGAATAAAAGCTAATAAATTATGAAATTTCATTTGCAAGAGAAATTTGCATTATGATGTGAGGAGAAAATAGCGACTAGATATTTCATTTGGCTGCATTAAAACGAAATCTTGAAGCCTTCTTATAATCACTCTGTATGTAAATATAATATCTGTTGATACTTTTTTAACACTCTTTTAAAAACCAGATGCCATGCCTTTACTAACCGTTTGCTGAAAGGCAATAATTCCCCCTTCACTTATTTGAAAACAAGTGTAAAACTGGTAGTAAAATGAAAAAAAGGAGGAAAAGGAAAAAATATCCCCAGCACTTTACCTGAGAATGACAAATAGAGTAATTAGAAGTGTGTGTTTGAGATGAGCTGTTCGGAAAGCGCAGATACTGCATTGTGCAAAGGAGCAAAAGCATAAATTAGTTAATAAGCGTGGTGTTGAATTAATGCGCTGTTCTTAAACACCACTCCCAGGAGGCACTTTAGAAAAAACATGTTCAAGCACTTCAGCTCCACTCCTGTAGTTTCAAAACATTTGCTGATTAAGAAATGATGACAATCAAGTTAAAGCTTCCAACGCAGCGCAACGCAACGCAACGTCAAGTGCTTGAGAGATTTTTAAATTAGGTTTTAACATTACAAGTCAGCTGAAGTAAAAGCTCGGTGTTCAATTTCTGAAAGTTTGTTGAGCAAATAAAAGAACGCGCCTTGATTTTATTCTAAAGTGTCATTCAAAGCTACGGGCAGCTCATTTTTGAGAGCGGTTTATTGAAATCACCGGAGACTTGCAGTGTTTACTTTAGATCTTTTAAAAATTTCTGTTCTTTTCATTTTGGAATTGTTCATACCATTTGCACATGACGACATAAAATCATTTAAATACCACAAAAAAAAGCACACTGTAGTTCAGGCGGTAATCTTCTTAGTCAGAAAGA
Organism: Macrothele yani; assembly: GCA_039090855.1. Classification (NCBI taxonomy): domain Eukaryota; kingdom Metazoa; phylum Arthropoda; class Arachnida; order Araneae; family Macrothelidae; genus Macrothele; species Macrothele yani. The sequence continues at coordinate 84,120,852 of CM076998.1, read as the reverse complement.
GCCTTATTTTGTATGTATTTGTTCGTAAATGATTGCGATCCACAGATTCCGTTCCCAGCTCAAAAGCAGCATGACTTCCATTAAGTACGTAAACTAGTGATAAAGGGGACGGAAAACGTACTTACTTTTAAACATGAAACACACTTGGCACTATTTTTCTTTCCTTTTCCAAAATGATTGTGACATGATCAGTTTTTCTTTCCTTCTTTTATTTTAAGATATCAGAAGGTTCATTTTACCTACTTCCGTATCACAAACAACAATTCTCAACCCTTGCTGGATAAACATCTCTCCTATTCTGTGTAACAGAAAAGCCCAAATTTGTAGGTGAAGAGTTTCGGACAATAATCTTCCTTCTCCGGAATTAGATATTCTTGAACTATACCAATGAAGGCTTATCGCTTTAACTTGACGTTTTGACATGTGCATGACCTCTGAGGCAGGTACTTTACATATGTTGGCATTTAATCCCAAAACTGCATATTTTTTGCTGTACTTGGGACTATATATAAATAAAGTCACTGTAGTCCACACTGGTATCGAATTTGTTATGGTACCCATAATCACTGCCATTGCTTTAGTGAAGGAAATAGGCGAGACATTTATTCCGTAACTAGGATGGGGAGACGAGAATAATAATGAAATTTAATATAGAGGAAAAAGGGAGATTTTGTTTAAGGCGACAGCTTATCCCCACTGAAATTATAATTGGCAAAATTACAGCCATCAAATATAAGAAGCTTCATATGAATAGAGAAAGATGAATGAAACACCAGAGAGAGCTCTACAAGGAATCTAAACCACGCCGCTACAGCTCTGCATATCTTATGAGCATCTTATATAGGGAGTTGTCTCGCCAACCAGTTCTCCAGCTGGTAATGAAACTGTGAGGTGGGTGGGGGAAAACCGTGTTCCCATTTCTGATACCACAAAAATAATAAATTTACAAGTGGGGAGTGCGAGAGGTTTATTAATGTCACAGTGTCAAGTCGTTAGTGTTTTGATTAAAAAACCAAGAAAGATGACACCGAATTTTCGGGTGTAATTAGCACGTCTTTTGAATCCGTTCTGACGTAAAAATTAAATTTATCAAAGCTATTCAAAGTCAATGGAACCGGTATGCAAAACAATAGTATCTGACGGAAGAAAGAAGTTTTTCAATTGGGTTTCTAATCCCTCAGATATAGCTGTAAACGGAATCGTGAGCTCAAGCCCTCTGGCTGCAGACTTGTGCGTTAAGAAAAACTTGAATTTTTATGAGAAACATTTCGCACCGGAAACGCTCTCCAACACCGAAACAATTTTTCAAATCGGACTCTTAGAAAGAGAGATATCGACAAAAATAAGATCTGACCTTACGTCCCCAGGTAGGAAAACCATGCATTAGTTTAGGAAGAAAGTATTCTCAAAAGGGTTTTCCATATGTGCGGTATCGGTCCAAGAAAAAACAAGAAAATGACACCAAAATTTCGGATGTAATAAGCACGTCTTTTGAATCCGTTCTGACGCAAATTAAATTTATCAAAGCTATTCAAAGTCAATGGAGCCGGTATGGAAAACAATAGTATCTGATGGAAGAAAGAAGTTTTTCAATCGGGTTTTTAAGTTCTCAGATATTGCTGTAAACGGAATCGTGATCTTACGCCCTATGGTTGCAGACTTGTGCGTTAAGAAAAACATGAATTTATATGAGAAACATTTCACACAGGAAACGCTCTCCAAAATAGAAAGAATTTTTCAAATCGGACTCTTAGAAGCAGAGATATCGACAAAAATAAGGTGTGATTTACGTCCTCTGGTGGTAAACCCATGCATTATTTTAGGAAGAAAGTATTTCAAAAGGTTTTCGCATACGAACGGTATCGGTCTAAGAAAAAAATAGTCGAGTTTTCGGGAGCCCAGATTTTGCTACAAATACATCAGAAGCAGAAATTAGCACTTATGCCCCCTGGTAGCCAAACCACTCTTTACCAAACATTAGAAATTATATGAAAAATACTGATGCGCAAATCATGTCTAAATTAATTACTATTAAAAAGGGGGAAGTACTTAATAGGCGTGGTTAAATTATGTTCATAATTAAATTAAATATTTGGCCTATTGCAAATTAAATGGGAAAATTAACTTATTTTAGTTGGGGAAGTCATTTTAATTAGGGAAGTCTTGTAATTCATCTCTGGGGGTCTGTGAGCAGCAAGGGACCACACCAGACGGCAATTGAGAAGCACTCAGACGCTCATAAAGACAGTTTCAAGTGTGCCATTAGTGCCAAAAATCGGTAAGGAACGCGGAAAAATTATGATTACGAGGCGCGAGAGTCAGAAAACGGAAGTATTCAATAAGAGCGACGGTGCTCTGTACAAAAGGATGAGAAATATCTCGAGTGGCGAGTGAAAAGAAGCAGATGAGGCCCACGTGACAGAGAATAGCTGAAAGGTAGCAAAAGAACTGAGTATTCTATCTCCGTACGCAGAAGTAAGCCGCACGTGAGTCCCGTCCACAAAAAAGGAAGATAGGCAATAATGCTCGGCGCTGCTGTAAGACGCTAGCATATAGAGTCCACGGTATCTGACGCGCTTCCGCAAGACGTATAGTTACGAAGAAGAACCAGGCTAAATTTATACTTGGTGGCTGGAGGTAAGCCCGCCAGGTGTGATAAAATCCGGAACTTAAGAGGACGGTTCTACAACCGCCGAAAAGAGCTGCTTTATTCGCTCCCAAGGTCCATGCGCTGATGACAGAATGTTAGGAACGTCGGGAGAGTTTCTCTTGATAGAGATACAATTCGAGCGGATCTCCGCCCGACCAGGAAACAAGCATTGGTAAAACACGACTGGCGAACCAGCCTTACTAAATCGCCGTCCCTAGCCCCAGTGAAGAGGTCTTTGACCTCTCAACGTAAGCGTCGCTTCCTCGTCGTCGACAGGATTTATTAACCGAGTGCGAAAGAGCGTCCCATCTTCCTTGACGGAGTGCGATAGAAATACCCCTGCTCATCCGACAGCCCCCCTGCCTGCTGGGCAAAGAGGAGTCAGCGCTGATTGCCATTTTTCACCCTCCCACCAGCGGTCGGGGAGAAACACGAAAGAAGGCTCTCTCTCTGCTGCACCGCCGAACGAAGGAGTGTACAAAAAGGAAACCAACAAATCAGTGGACCCTCTGTGACACTCAGGTGAAAAAATAAACCATCATCCACTACTGTTGCAGAGGTGCAGGTGTGTGTGTAAGTGTTACTGAAATAGCGATTTCTATAATTTGGATTTTAGCTCAACAGTCCACAAGACGTGAGTACTTTTTTTCATTTTTGTTGTCGATCCACAAGACGAGAGGAGGAAATAAGAACTTTGGCCGATACCAGACTTTAGATTAGAACTTTGATCGCCCTTTTTTTGAGGCGGAAGTCTTATTCCTAAATCCAGAAGAAGATACAGTATTAGCTCCGATAGGGAGCATAACAGGTGTTTATGTCACCGCGGGCTATGCCCCGGGATAGTGTTTCCTCCTACGAATAAAGAGATTTAATTGATTAATCTTGCTGTATTTATTCCATAAGCTCTGGTGTTGTAAATAATTATTGCTATAAAATTCCTGTGTTTCAGCAAACCACACGTTCTCGCCCATTTATGCCAGCTCCCAAACTAAAAGAATCTACGGACTCGTTCTTATCAAATGGTACCAGTGGTGATATCAATAAGTGAAGCATGTTTAAATTATACCGCTCGGCACGTTCGCATCAATATTTCCATCAGGTCTTGTATGCGATACAGGAAGAATTTTTCTAATCGGAGTTTTAGAAGCAGAAATAACGCAGAAAACGCAATTTATCTTTGTGCCCCCTAGCGGAAAGTCTATGATATACTTGAAAATTTTGAATTTTTAGGAAAAACATTTTGCATTGGAAACACTATCCAACAAAGAACGAATTTTTCAAATCTGTCTCCTAGAAGTAGAGATATTGACAAAAATATGATATATATCTCCGCTCCCTGGCGTAGAAACCAAACATTATTTCAAGAAGAAAATGTTACTAAAAGGTTTGTCGACATGAGTAGTATCAGTCAACAAAGGACTTTTTTTTCAATCGAGATTTTGGAAGCTCATTTTTTGCTGCAAATACATCAGAAGCGGAAATTAAGACTTACGCCACCTGGTGGCCAAACTATTTTTTACAAAAATTGTAAATCATGTGCAAAGGATTTCTCATCAAGAGCTGTATCCGGTGCAGAAAGAAATTTTCAAATAGGAGATTTAGAAGCAGAGATGTAACGGGAAAGCACGTTACCTTTACGCCCCCAAGCGGAAAGTCTACGAATTACTTAAAAATTCTGAAATTATATGAAAAACGTGTCACACTGAAAACACTATCCAACAAAGAAGGAATTTTTCAAATCAAACTGCCAGAAGTAGAGATATTGGCAAAAATAAAATATGCATATACGCCCCCTGGCGGAGAAACTGTGAAATATTTTACGAAGAAAATATTCCACAAAGGTTTACCGATATGAGTGGCATCGGTCCACGAACGAATTTTTTCAATGGACATTTTAGAAGCTCAGATTTTATGGCAAATACATCAGAAGCAAAAATTAACACTTACGCCCCCTGTTGGCTGAAGTATTATTTCCCAAAAATTTGAAATTATATGCAAAAGAGTTTCCATCACGAGGTGTATCCGCTGAAGCAAACATTTTTCAAATCGGAGTTTTAGAAGAAAGAGTTATCGGGAAAAATGTAATTTTCTTTTAGGACCCCTAGTGGAAAATCTATGCGTAATTTGTAAAAGTAACTATATCTAAAATACTCTTCGATATAAATGAAATCGAAAGATAAAATAATTTTTTCAATCGGTTGTTTAGAAGCAAATATGTGGAATAAAACGTATTTTTGTATTCGACATCATCTGCATTTACGCCCTCTAGCGGCGAAATTGTAAATCGTAAAAACAAAACAAAATAAAGGATCATTCGCATATTTCAGGCTTCCCGATGCAAAAATTATTTTTCAAATCGGACTAATAGTTGCAGAGATAGCGTGGGTACAGACGGACGGACGGACGGACGGACAAACCGATAACATAAGCAAGATCTTTTTTCACAAGAGACGTGCTAAAAATTTAGGAGCTTTAGAAGAAGAAATAACGCAGAAAACGAAATTTACCTTCGTGCTCCCTAGCGGAAAGTCTATAATTTACTTAAAAATTTTGAATTTATAGGAAAAACATTTCGCATCGGAAACACTATTAAACAAAGAAAGAATTTTTCAAATTGGACACCCTGTAGTAGAGATAATGACAAAAGTAAGATATACATCTACGCCTCCTGGCATAGAAACCATGCATTATTTTAAGAAGAAAATGTTCCTAAAAGGTTTGTCGACATGTAGTATCGGTCAAGAAACGACTTTTTTCTCAATCGAGATTTTAAAGCTCATATTTTGCTGAAAATACATCAGAAGCGGAAATTAGGACTTACGGCAGCTAGTGGCCAAACAATTTTTTACAAAAATTTGAAATTATGTGGAAAGAATGTCCCATCAGGAGCTGTATCCGGTGCAGAAAGTAGTTTTCAAATCGGAGATTTAGAAGCAGAGATATAGGGAATAAGCAATTTGCCTTTACACCCCCTAGCGGAAAGTCTATGAATTACTTGAAAATTTTGAAATTATATGGAAATCATGTCATATTGGAGACACTATCCAACAAAGAAGAAATTTTTTAAAACGGACTCCTGGAAGTAGAGATATTGGCAAAAATAAGATATACATCTACGCCCCCTGGCGGAGAAACTGTGGAATATTTTAAGAATAAAATATTCCAAAAAGGTTTATCTATGTGAGTCGCATCAGTTCACGAAATAATTTTTTCAATCGATATTTTGGAAGCTCAGATTTTATGGCAAATACATCAGAATCAAAAATTAACGCTTACGCCCCCTGGTGGCCAAGGTATCATTTACCAAAAATTTGAAATTATATGTAAAAGATTTTTCACCAGGAGGTGTATCCGCTGAAGAATTTTTTCAAATCGGAGTTCCAGAAGAAGAATTATCGGGAAAAATATATTTACTTTTATGACCCCTAGCGGAAAATCTATGCGTAATTTGAAAAAGTAACTATATCTAAAATACTCTTCGACATAAATGGAATCGAAAGATAGAAGAAGGTTTTCAATAGGATGTTTAGAAGCAAATATGTGGAATAAGACGTATGTTTGAGTTCGACATCATCTGTATTTACGCCCTCTAGCGGCGAAATGCTACATCGTAAAAAAAAAAACGAAATAAAGGATCATCAGTCGCATATTTCAAGCTTCCCAATGCAGAAAGACTTTTTAAATCGGACTAATAGTTGCCGAGATATCGTGGGTACAGACAGACGGACGGACAAACAAACCGGTAACATAAGCACGATCGTTTTTTACAAAAGACGTGCAAAAAACAGCAGGTCTCACTGCTGTCAACGAAGGTCCTGGCTCTTCTTGAGTTGAACGAACTAAAGAGTTGAAACTGCACCTTCGCCAGCCAGGCAATCGAAATGACGAAACACATTATAAGCATATTCTGTAACTGCACAAAGTATTAGGAAAAAAAAACAAAAACATGACAGATATATGGCGTAAAAGTTTCAGTTCCAATTTTTCTCAGATTGCAATCAGTGATCTTTGCGCCTCCTCTTGGCCCACCCTATTTACTCCTCTGCGATTCTTAAGGATGATTTGGGTATGAGACGCGTCTCAGGCAAATTTGTGCCAAAATTACTCTCAGCTGAGCAAAAACAGGCCCGTGTTTCAGCTGCTAGTAATCAGCTGCTAGATTCAGTGCGTCGAAAAGTGCGAAAATTTAAAAAAAATATATCATAACTATTGATGAATTGTGGTTTTATGGGTATGATCGCAAAACTAACGCCCTGTCTTCAAAGTGAAAGAGTCACAACTCTGGCAGACCAAAAAAAGCACGACAGAGCCTCAGCAATGTCAAGACCATGCTGATTGTTTTTTTTTTCAATCATAAGGGAACTGTGCATCACGAATATACTCCACCAAGCGAGACAATCAACCTACTGTCAACTTCGCTGTGTTTTAGAGACGAATTTCGTTGCAAAAAGCCAGCATTACACGAGAGTGGCGAGGTGCCTCCACCATGACAACGCTCCTGCCCATGCAGTGCAATTTGTGCAGCATTTTTTTGCTAAACAACACATTGCATAGGTCCGATAGACAACACATTGAAGAAAAAAACACATTGTGCTTTAAACAACATGTGTTTTAAAACAACACATTGCATAGGTCCGATAACCACCCTGTTCGCCAGACTTAGCTCTCTGCGACGCTTTTCTCTTCCTAAAAATGAAGAACCAATTGAAAGGGAAAATGTTTCAAGATATTGAGTAGATACAACAGAATGCGGTGAAGCAGCTGTTGGCTATTTCGGGAAGATGATTTCAAAAAATGCTGGGAGCAGTGGGAAAAGCGCTGGGCTAAGTGCGGGGCTTTGGAAAGGGGACTATTTTGGAGGCGACTAGATTTAAAATCTGTAAGTCTTGTATTCTTTTTTAAATAAATCCACTCTAGGTGATATACCTTCAGCCGCAAGTGCGAAAAAGTAGAAATCCGGTTGTTGTTCTCTTATTTAACGGGTTCCATTGACTATGAATGATTTTAAAATATTTTATTCGTGTTGGAAATGATTCAAAACATATATGCTCATTGCAATCGAAAATTCGGTGTCATCTTTCTGGTTTTATTTTTATTTATTTACAGTATTTATTTATTTAATTGTTTATTTATTCTGAAATACGCAGATAAGTACTTTTTTACGTCCCTTAGTGGCTCAGTTATAAGTCTGACAAAGACCAAATCTTATAGATCGTGTCGTTCTCACAGTTCAGGCTTTTGATTGCATAATAATTTTTAAAATCGGGATAATGATGTAGTGGCTACAACTGAACAGACGTACATAGTACTATAAGCACGTACTTTTCAGCACGTCTTTTGCAAAAAAGTACGTTCTTGTAGTATTGCTTTGTCAGTCCGTCCGTCTGTGGACAACATATCCCTGCAACTATTAACCCGATTTGAAAAATTATGTTTGGTGTGGAAAGCTTGAAGCGTGGGAACAATGATCTCTGCTTTCCAGATTTTTCCAATAGCTTCGCGACTCGAAGGGCACGTAAATTAAAACGCTATCGCATTAAAATGTATTTTATTCCGTATATTTGCTCATAAATGTCCAATTGAAAAAAAAATCTATTTTGGGTACAGTTTCTTTTTCAAGTAATACAAAGATTTTCCACTTGGGTGCGTAAAGGTGTATTCAAATTTCCTAATATCTCTGTTTTTAAATGTCATATTTAAAAAATTAGTTCTGCATCCGATACAGCTCCTGGTGGGAATTATTCAAATAATTTCTAACATTTGGTAAAGAATGACTTGGCCACCAGGGGTGTAGAGTTACGTTATATTTTTCTAGAGTTGTTTCAACTTTTCCGTAATGCAAGATTTTTCCGCCAGCGGGCGTATATTATGTTTCCCACTATATTTCTTCTTCTAACCGTTCGATTTGAAATTACCTTAGGTACATTCCCTCTCCTGAGAGATAGTTTTTTTTTTTTTTTACTTTTTTTTTCTCTATTAATTTTCGTAACATACTTTTCAGTCGCTAGTGGAACTACGTAACTTCTATTTCTGGATGTTCTATCGTTGTAGAAATCCAATTGATTTTTCTTTCCTAATCGGTCCCACTAACAATGAATAACTTTGAAAAATTTTATTCGAATCGAAAATGATGCAAAAGACGTACTCCTTACAACTGAAAATTCGGAGGTACAGGAAAGTTGAGTAGGTTACATATAATCCGAGGTCCTGCACTGTGTTTTTTAGCAAGACTTTCGTAAAAAAAAAAAAATAATACGTGTTATAGTATGGCTTTGTCTGTCCGTCTGCGGCCACCACATCTGTGCAGCTACAATATTACGCCTAACTGAAAAATTGGGTAGATATACACCAGTAAAACTAATAAAACGCTGAAATCCGTTTTTATTGGTGTAATATTACAAAACTAGGACAAAACGCTAGTTTTCATCACCACGGGTGGCTTATTCATGCAGAAGTATTATTTAAATACAAAAACAGAGTTCCAGTTATGAATTCAAGCAAACGTCTATTTTTGAATTCATAACTGGAACTCTGTTTTTGTATTTGAATAATACTTCTGCATGAAGAAGCCACCCGTGGTGACGAAAACTAGCGTTTTGTCCTAGTTTTGTAATATTACACCAATAAAAACGGATTTCAGCGTTTTGTTAGCTATTACTCCTACTTGAGGATTTTTTTTTATTGGAAAGTTTGAAAGTCGATGATCCTTACTATCCGGGGTTCTTGAGGATTTTTTTATTGGAAAGCTTGAAAGTCGATGATCCTTACTATCCGGGGTTCTTGAGGATTTTTTTATTGGAAAGCTTGAAAGTCGATGATCCTTACTATCCGGGGTTCTTGAGGATTTTTTTATTGGAAAGCTTGAAAGTCGATGATCCTTACTATCCGGGGTTCTTGAGGATTTTTTTATTGGAAAGCTTGAAAGTCGATGATCCTTACTATCCGGGGTTCTTGAGGATTTTTTTATTGGAAAGCTTGAAAGTCGATGATCCTTACTATCCGGGGTTCTTGAGGATTTTTTTAATTGGAAAGCTTGAAAGTCGATGATCCTTACTATCCGGGGTTCTTGAGGATTTTTTTTATTGGAAAGCTTGAAAGTCGATGATCCTTACTATCCGGGGTTCTTGAGAATTTTTTTTTATTTGGAAAGCTTGAAAGTCGATGATCCTTACTATCCGGGGTTCTTGAGGATTTTTTTTTATTGGAAAGCTTGAAAGTCGATGATCCTTACTATCCGGGGTTCTTGAGGATTTTTTTATTGGAAAGCTTGAAAGTCGATGATCCTTACTATCCGGGGTTCTTGAGGATTTTTTTATTGGAAAGCTTGAAAGTCGATGATCCTTACTATCCGGGGTTCTTGAGGATTTTTTTTTATTGGAAAGCTTGAAAGTCGATGATCCTTACTATCCGGGGTTCTTGAGGATTTTTTTTTATTGGAAAGCTTGAAAGTCGATGATCCTTACTATCCGGGGTTCTTGAGGATTTTTTTTTATTGGAAAGCTTGAAAGTCGATGATCCTTACTATCCGGGGTTCTTGAGGATTTTTTTTTATTGGAAAGCTTGAAAGTCGATGATCCTTACTATCCGGGGTTCTTGAGGATTTTGTTTTTTATTGGAAAGCTTGAAAGTCGATGATCCTTACTATCCGGGGTTCTTGAGGATTTTTTTTTTATTGGAAAGCTTGAAAGTCGATGATCCTTACTATCCGGGGTTCTTGAGGATTTTTTTTTATTGGAAAGCTTGAAAGTCGATGATCCTTACTATCCGGGGTTCTTGAGGATTTTTTTATTGGAAAGCTTGAAAGTCGATGATCCTTACTATCCGGGGTTCTTGAGGATTTTTTTTTATTGGAAAGCTTGAAAGTCGATGATCCTTACTATCCGGGGTTCTTGAGGATTTTTTTTATTGGAAAGCTTGAAAGTCGATGATCCTTACTATCCGGGGTTCTTGAGGATTTTTTTATTGGAAAGCTTGAAAGTCGATGATCCTTACTATCCGGGGTTCTTGAGGATTTTTTTATTGGAAAGCTTGAAAGTCGATGATCCTTACTATCCGGGGTTCTTGAGGATTTTTTTTTTATTGGAAAGCTTGAAAGTCGATGATCTTTACTATCCAGGGTTCTTTTTCATACCTTAGCCACTAGAGGGCGTAAATGTGGATGATGTTGAATTCAAAATGTATTTTATTCCATATATTTCCTTCAAAATTTCGAGTTAAAAAAATCATGTCTTCCTTTCGATGCCATTCATAAGGAAAAATATTTTCGATAGCTTCTTTTTCAAGTAATGTATGTATACCAATGAGCCATTCTATTATGACCACTCCTAGCCTATAGAACTGAGCGCGCCTGGAGACCGAGCGGTGGCGCAGATGAAGTCCACATAACAGTGTATATATGTAAAACGAGAGGACCGGCTTTCGATTAGTAGACTGTTCAGAGTCAGAATTGTAAAACCTGCCGATTTATCGGAGTTTGAAAAAGGGCAAATTGTGATGGCACGGCGCTTCAGAACTACGATCTTGGAAACGGCGCGGCTTGTGGGGTGTTCACGGGCCGCTGTAGTGAGTACGTATCAAAAGTGGTGCACAGATAACCAAACGACGAATCCAGCCGTGTGTCGTCCGCAGCTCAATGATGCCAGAGGGGAGTGCAGACTGTCGCGCATTTTTCACAGCGATCGCAGGGCCACAGTGCGACAAATCCCCAGAAACTACAACGGTTGTGATCAGGGCAATGTGTCACAGCACACAGTTGATCGCAGCCTTCTGCGCATGGGCTTGCGTAGCCGAAGACCCAGCCAGGTCCCCATGCTCACTGCGCGTCATCGCCAACAACACATGAAGTGGGCTGAAGATCATCGAGACTGGACCGTGGATGATTGGAAGAAAGTGTCCTGGTCTGATGAATCAAGATTCCTGATGCATCACGTAGATGGCAGAGCGCGGATACGCCGATTACCAACGGAGACTGTGGCACTTGGATGCGCTGTTGGGCGGAAACAGGACGGCGGCATCGCTGTTATGCTGTGGACGATGTTTTCGTGGGACACCTTAGGCCCCATGTTCCCAATAGCACAATCCCTGACAGCTGTCAGGTATCTGAACATCGTTGCGGAACAAGTTCACCCATTCATGGCAAGTGTTCCTTGCTGGTGTTGGCCTTTACCAACAGGATAATGTTTCATGTCACACTGCCAGAATCGTCAAGGCGTGGTTAGGGGAATACGCTAGTGACTTTCTCTTGAAACCGTGGCCTCCAAATTCACCTGACATCAACCCAATCGAACATTTGTGGTTCGATTTGGAAAAGCGGATTCGCACTAGGTTACCACTATCCCAGAATGTGCGAGAACTTGAAAACCTGCTGTTGACATTATGGTACCAGGTACCCCAGGATACCTATCACCACGTCATCGAATCGATGCCTCGCCGACTGGCAGCTGTTTTGCTGGCTAAAGGGGGTCCTACGACTTATTTGGTAGGTTGCCATAATGTAATGGTTCATCAGTGTATTTCTGGATGTTTTATCGACTGTAGAAATCCTGTTGATTTGTTTTCTAACCGGTTCAATTGATTATGAGTAACATTGAACATTTTTATTCGCATCGGAAAGGATTCAAAAGACGTGTTTATTAAAATCGAAAATGCGGTGTCATCATTTTTTGTTTCCCTTTGTTACGCAACGCATTTTACACATCTCTATAAAAGAAGTTTAATCAGATATTTCATGAGGACGAGGAAAGGAATAAACATCGTAGGTAGTAAACGTTACGTTTGGGAGCCTGCGGAATTTGAGTCTTATATACATAAAATTTTAAGCATGTGTATAACACTTGTGCCCTTTTGAGCGTAGAATTTGCTCTCCACTGCTGCACCTTTGAATAGATTTCTGCGAACTACGCACGAATGGTTTTCGATTGCGTTCTACACCCTTTTCACTTGTACTTGCATAACCCGATCCACTCTTTCAAATGATACTTCCAGCTCAGATATCAATAGTTCACTTACTTGGTGGTGGGTTTCGGCATGTCTCTCTAAAAGTACTTTGCGTCTAAAGTTGAGATTTGGTTTCATTGAGCTGCCATGCACATAATGAGCCATCTCAAGGAGTGCTGACGTTTTCAATTTGGTGGTTTTCTAAGTATTTTTGCTTTCGGCATTTAATAGCAACATTTAAACGTCAGATTTAAAGAATTTCAATTTGCATATGATAACCATAAAAGCAGTCAAACTTCTATTTTTCCTTTTCTTGATTTCCTAATACAAAACTATTTCCTCCGTCTCTCTAAGAGGCATGAAAACAGTTTTTTCTCATGACATTTGAATTTCCATCACAAAGGTTTTCAGTTTCTATGAGGATGTTCAGATTCCTAAGCAATGTTTGCTTAGTCACGTTGCTTGGAACTTCACTGTCCTGGGTGGTGCAACGGTTAGCTTACTCGAACAGAAATCTAGAGCTGCGAGTTCGATATCCGCTCCAGGGCGACGAAATTTTAAAAATTTTTGAGAGGTATCACATGGATGACCAAGTATGTGTTACCAGCAAATTCAGAATTTCTATTCTGTTTGCTTTGAATATTCTATCGATTTCCCATGTATTATGAGAAATATTTCTTCCTTCATTGATTTATCTGGGGATGACCAGTAAGTAGTACAAGCAAACTCAGAATTTCTATTCTGTTTCCTTTGAATATTCTATCGATTTCCCATGTATTATGAGGAATATTTCTTCCTTCATTGATTTATCTGTGGATGACCAGTAAGTGGCACAAGCAAATTCAGAATTTCTATTCTGTTTGATTTGAATATTCTGTCGATTTCCCATGTATTATGAGAAATATTTCTTAATTCATTGATTTATCTGGGGATGACCAGTAAGTAGTACAAGCAAATTCAGAATTTCTATTCTGTTTCCTTTGAATATTCTATCGATTTTCCATGTATTATGAGGAATATTTCTTCCTTCATTGATTTATATGTGCATGACCAGTAAGTGGTACAATCAATTTCTATTATGTTTGCTTTGAATATTCTATCCATTTTCCATGTATTATGAGAAATATTTCTTCCTTCACTGATTTATCTGTGGATGACCAGTAAGTGGTACAAGCAAATTCAGAATTTCTATTCTGTTTGCTTTAAATATTCTATCGATTTCCCATGTATTATGAGTAATATTTCTTCCTTCATAGATTTATCTGTGGATGACCAGTAAGTGGTACAAGCAAATTCAGTATTTGTATTCTGGTTGATTTGAATATTCTATCGATTTTCCATGTATTATGAGAAAATATTTCTTCCTTCATTGATTTATCTGTGGATGACCAGTAAGTGGTACAAGCAAATTCAGAATTTCTATTCTGTTTGCTTTGAATATTCTATTGATTTCCGATGTATTATTAAGAATATTTCTTCCTTCATTGATTTATCTGTGGATGACCAGTAAGTGGTACAAGCAAAATCAGTATTTCTATTCTGGTTGATTTGAATATTATATCGATTTTCCACGTATTATGAGAAATATTTCTTCCTTCATTGATTTATCTGGGGATGACCAGTAAGTGGTACAAGCAAATTCAGAATTTCTATTCTGTTTGCTTTGAATATTCTATCGATTTTCCATGTATTAAGAGGAATATTTCTTCCTTCATTGATTTATCAGGGGATGATCAGTAAGTGGTACAAGCAAATTCAGAATTTCTATTCTGTTTGCTTTGAATATTCTATCGATTTCCCCTGTATTCTGAGGAATATTTCTTCCTTCATTGATTTATCTGTGGTACTGGTGAATTCCGACTTACATCCGTCTCTGCATGGTTTTTTTTATTGGAGGTTTAACTATCATCGTGAGCTACTCAATGGGCTATAAGCAGTCGCCTGCCCCTAATTTAGGGTCACTGGTTCCAGGGAAGGGAGAGAGCCAGTGCCGTAAGAAAAACACAGCATCCATGCCTCACCGAGATTCGAAGCCGGAACCCTTTCGGACGAATGATCATAGGCCATCCTTTAGATCACTGCACCACCGGGGCGGCGTCTCTGGATGGGAAATGAGTCAAAACGCTATGAGGAAGCAGGGTTGCTTCGAATAGCGAAAATCTGAGGATGTGCAGATTCCTAAGCTATATTTGCTTAGAGTCAGTTGCTTGGAACTTCACTGTCCTATGTGGTGTAATGGCTAGCATACTCGAACGGAAATCGGAAGATGCGGATTCGATTCCCACTCCAGTGCGATGAAAATTTTCAAGTTTTCTCGGAAATGTTGCATGGTACAAGCAAATTCAGAATTTATGTCATGTTTGCTTTGAATATTCTGTTCCTATCAGTCGAACTGGAAAATTTATATTGAAATGAGCTAGCTGAGATAAACATTATTCACAAACCTTCTTCATCTGAATTTTATCTCTCATGAACTATATATAAAGATGATACTCAAGTATACTCCTTGTGTTATATTTAAGATTCAAGTATATTACATTTAAGATTCCTTTTTTTATGACCACCGTGAGCAACTCAATGGGCTATAAGCAGTAGGTCGTGGGTCCCCAATTTAGGGCGATTGGCTCCAGGGCAGGGAGAGAGCCAGTGCCGTAAGACAAACACAACATCCATGCCTCACCGGGATTTTTTTTTTGATTGGAGGTTTAACGACTACTGTGAGCAACTCAATGGGCTATATAAGCAGTCGCCCGTCCCTAATTTAGGGTCACTGGTTCCAGGGAAGAGAGAGTGACAGTGCCGTAAGACAAACACAACATCCATGGCTCACCGGGATTCGAACCCGGACCCCGTTCGGACGAATGATCAGAGGCAATCCCTTAGACCACTGTGCCACCGGGCCGCTCACCGGGATTGGAACGGACCCTTTACGGACGATTGGTCATAAGCGAGCGCTTAGACCACTGCGTCAATGTGGCAGCTCATTTAAAATTCAAGTACTCCCGTTGTTATATTTAAGATTCAAGAACACCCGTTGTTATATTAAAGATTCAAGTACAATAGTTGCCATATCTAAGATTCAAGTATACCCGCTGTTATATTTAAGATTCAAGTACACCCGTTGTTATATTAAAGAGTCAAGTACAATAGTTGCCATATCTAAGATTCAAGTATAACCGTTTTCTGTGGGGAGAAGGGCAATTTTATATGGAATTTAAAGTCAAGTAAGATAAACTACATAGTTTTATACAAGTTGCCTGCGATTTGCTGTTCCATAATTGATACATACAATTTCAATACAAAGAAAAGTGCACGTAAACGACGGCGCTTGTAAAAGTTTTAAAACGGTATGAATACCACCGGATACTGAGCTCTGTTAATCAGTGTTTTCTTGTTCTTTAAATAGGAAACGCAGCGGACTTCAGCGAGTTCGACAGAGGTCAAATCGTAATTACCTGGCGACGGCAAGGTTTCTAGGATGCACACGGTCTGTCGTGGTTTGAACCTTCAAAAAGTCGTCCGAGGGGAGAAAAATCACAAACCGACGGAAAGTGTGGGCACACCACAGTTCATCGATGCTAGAAGTGTGCGAAGACTATTCCGCATGGTACAAGACAACAGAAGGTATATTGTGGCGCAACTCTATAGTAATTTGAATGCTAAATAGACGATGTCATCGCTCTTGTTCTTTAAATAGGAAACGAAAGCCCATCAATATGGATTTGTGTAGTCAGATGCTGACTGATAAACCACGCATAGCGCTGTGGATTGTTGGCACCGTAGCGTAAAACGAACGCACTCGGTTAGTTATCGAGAGATCCGGGGTTCGATCCCAGCGGTGTCAGATGAACAATTTCTCATATGCTATGCGTTGTTTATAAAATTACGTGGACAGAGCGATGACATCGTTTATTTACATTATCTCCACGTATTTGAAATATATTCACCATTTGAATGCTGGTAACGGGAGCAATGTGTTACAACACACAGTACATCGAAGCCTGCTGGAAATGGAGCTTCTTAACATCAGACCATTCCAAGTGCCCATGGCTAACATGGGTTTACTATCGACAGTGCCTACAGCGGGCACGCGAGCTTCAAATTTGGACATTGGGTGATTAGAAGAAGGTCATCTGGTTCGATTAATTTCGTTTCTTGTTACATCATGCGAACGTCTGGCTACGTAGACGTCGTTTAGCTGGAGAAGTGTTGGCACCAAGATACACCATGGGACTCATAATAAGCTGGTGAAGGAAATGTAATATTTTGGGCAATGTTCTGCTGGGAAACTCTGGGTCCAATCATTCATGTGCAGGAAATTGTGACGTCTATCACCTATCTAAACACAATTGCAGATCAGGTACATCGTTTAATGGCAACAGTATTCGCTTCTAGCAACGCCTTCTTTCGGCAGGATATTGCGCCGTGCCACACTGCCAGGAATGTTCGGGAATGGTTCACGAAACATGAGGAAGACTTCTAGGTATTGCCTGGCCTCCAGTGACCTAGAAATCAATCTAATTAAACATCTGTAGTTTGTGTTGGAACAGAAAATCCAATTGAACATCTATAGTTTGTGTTGGAACAGAAAATCCAATCTGCGGCGGCTTAAGCAAGTAACTTAGAGAAGTATTAGGAGAATTCAAATTCGTGCAGAAATAGTCAAAAGTAATAGAGGTAGTTGCCTTCAATGCACGATCTTGATAAGTAGAGTCATTCACAATACAAATTTAAATTTGTTGACTGAATTTAAAATTTTTATTGTATATACAAGTATTAGAACTTTCAGGTTTCCCTAGAACCCATCATCAGATACAGAAGAAGGAATAAGTTTAAATAGAGTGCTACGTGACATGATATAGACATCAGATATTAATATGACATAATGTCACGTGGCATCAAATTGTCAAACAACGTGGTATGCATCATGAAATAAAGAAAATAAGGAAAAAGAATAAAGAAAATGAAATGCAGGTGTACATACAATACTGCATTGTAAAAATAAAGGAAAGTTAGTAGGTAACAAAATTAATCGCGTTGTTCTCATCTGGAGATACAAGAAGGAGCACTATAACAGAAATCGAGATTAAGTGATTTCGTCCTCAGTTTGCTTCGTATTTGGACCTGTAAATAGTTTCCAGACTGTCGGTATAGATACTAGAGCATTGTAATTACAGCATAAATGTCTCTGAGTTGCAATTACAAGGCTCTCAGTGAACAGCAATGAAGAGACAGCACTAGGTGTTGCGATGATTGAAGCATCTTTACAAATTGGATAGTGCAGGCCATAGTGCTACCTACTAGCTTTCCTTTATTTTTACAATGCAGTATTGTATGTATACCTACATTCCATTTTGTTTATTTTTTCTTTACTTTCTTTATTTCATGATACATACCACGTTGTTTGACAATTTGATGCCGCGTGACATTATGTCATTAATATCTGATGTCTATATCATGCCCCGTAACACTCTATTTAGACTTATTCCTTCTTATGTATCTGATGATGGGTTATAGAGAAACTTAAAAGTTGTAATACTTGCATATATACAATAAAAGTTTTAAATTCAGTCAACGAATTCAAATTTATATTGTGAGTGACTACTTATCAAGATCATGCATTGAAGGTAACTATCTCTATTACTTTTAACTTAGAAGTTAAAGGATCTGCTGGCAGACACCGTGCTACAACACTTTAGAGATCCTGTAGCGTGTGTAACAGCTGTTTTGGTAGCACATGGAGAACCAACGTCATATTAGGAAAGTGGTTATAATGTTTTGGATCTACGGTGTATTTCTATGACATCAAAACACATTCAATTAACAATATCTTATATCACATGTAAAATAACATCTTTTTATATTATACGTGAAAATGCAATTATTATTATTTGGAAAACTATGATATACAAGATACTTATTTTGTTCTATTTCCCTCTATTTTTTCGAAGTATCACAGGAAAAAAAATTCCATCTCTTGTTTAAAACATGGCCTTCAGCAAGTTCTCCACTCGTTAGAAAACCAAAGATCGTAGATACATCATCATTTAACATTTTAACAAAGACCAAAGAAATAGTATAATCTTTTTTGTTGAATCTCTACAAGGTGTTCATTGCAAAATTTTGCTATCACTATTTTTTTTAATGATCCAAATTTCCCAAACCTATTACAATTTAGGAGTTTTGTTCTTAAAGTGGAAAAACTCTTTTTCCTACCTGACTTTTCAGTGCCCAGTTTTTATCACGTCTTTTGAAAAAAAAAAGACGTGCTTATGTTCTCCCAAAGTCCGTCCATCCACCTGTGGACATCGCATCCATGCTTCCGTTAGTCCGATTGGACTTTTTTTCATTGGAAATTCTGAAATGTTAAAACGATAATCCTTACTTTCTGGTCTATTTCTGATGCATAAGCTACCGTTAGATTGTATAAATGTAGATGTTATCGAATTCAAAATGAATTTCATTTCACAGCATTGCTTTTAAATGTCCTATTCAAAAATTTATTTATTCCGATATGGTTTACCACGCAGGCTAACTTTGGGTGCAGTCCCTTTTTCAAATAATGTAGACTTTTCCTACGACGGGAGGTACATATAAATTCCATTTTCACTAATTTCTCTCCTTTTAAAAGTCCGGTTTGAAAAATTGTTCTTGCATGGACGGAATTTGTGTTGAGGACTTTTGACGACATAAATTCTGATATTTCGTAATGAGCAGTTTCGCCACTAGGAGGCGCGTTTCTGCTTCAGACACGTGTGCAGCAATAAATGAGCGACAGTAAGCTCGGCGGAAAAAAATCTACTTCGACCAGATACCGCCCAAAACGGGAAATTTCTCATGCATATTTTTGGACCATAATAATTCAGTGTTTCCCCCGGGAGCGTAGACGCAGAATGCCTCTATTCTAACAGTCCGATGAAAAACAGTTCTTTCTTTGTAGGATGGCGTCGTTCTTTGTGAGGAATGTTTTGCATATAATTTCTGGTTTTTCTTAGCGGGAAACTTCATAGCGAGAGGGCGTCAGCTCATTTTTATGTTTATATGTTTACAAAAATATCTGCACATCCTAAATCCGCTCGAAAGCACTCTTTTATGCCGTAAATTAGCCTCTAGAGAGCACAAATATTGGTTATGAAGCAGGTAATGTCCGATGACGATGTACCCGAAGTCGAAGCCCCTGCTACGGCGCACATTGGCCACTGCGATTGCGCAGCACACCGGCATGGCATGACATCAGCAAGTAGGTGGCTTAAGTCAGTGGCAATTAGCCATCAGATGGCGAAGAGTGTAAGCGCCAGCCAACATGGAGGTGGCTAAGGATCATGTCCGCCATTGTTTACTGTATGAGTTTCGTCGCGGTAGCGCCACCTCAAGTGCTGCAAGGAACGCTAACAGTGTGTTCCCCAATGCCATATCACATCGTCAGTGCTGTCGTTGGTTCGAACGGTTTTGAGAGGGAAATTTTGACTGGTCAGAGCGTCCTAAAGCTGGACGACCCGCAACAGTGGATATTGACATGTTGAAGACCTTAGTGGAGACTGACCCACGCGTGACGACACGGGAGTTGACCGAACAGCGCGGGACTACCCACACGAGCATTATCACGCGCCTGCGTCAAATTGTGAAGTTGTACAAGAGGAGGAGAATTTAGGTACCCCATCAATTCACAGTTGAGCACAAAGCAAATCACATGCGTGCATGCGTTTCCCTGCTTGCACGTTACCAAGTTGAACCGTTCTTGGACCGCATTGTGACAAGTGTCGAGAAATGTGTCCTGTATTACAACGACAGCCCCGAAACACAGTGGCTGAACCCAGACAGAAGCTCATGCCAAACCCAAAATTCAGCTTGCGCTCACGTAAGGTGCTGTTGTCTGTTTGGTTGGACATGTTGGGCGTCTCATCTTTTTGAGTTGTTGCCGGCCAACCCCACTGTCACCGCTTAATGTGTACTGCCGTCAGCTCGACGAACTGCACGCACCACTCTCGTTGACACGACCAGCACTACTGAATCGCAAGGGCGTCCTTCTATAGCAGGATGGAGCGAGACCTCACACAGTTCGGGTATCCTGTCTCACGATTAGGGATCTGGGCTCGGAGCTGCTGCCGCACCCATTCTATTTCTCGAACATTTCCCCAAGCTACTACCGCCCTTTCCGATCGTTGCAGCATTTCCTGGATGGACAACTGTTCACCAAAAGGGACGATGCCAACGCGCACTTACTCACTTATTAGCGCAACAAGCAGCCCCAATTCTACAGGGACGGTACCCAACAGGTGCGCAGATGATGGCAGGAGGTCGTGGTGAGCGAAGTCGACTACATTTTGGACTGATTTGTCATACATACATACATACATATCACTAAGCTGTTCTCTGAGATTCAGAGGTTAGCTCCAAAAAGAAATACAAACAATCAGATATTTTTACTTACTGTTGTCGTATCAAACTTCTCCATTTACAGCGATCTTCTCATACAACTCGGGCTTCACTGATATCCATTATACGCTATACACAAGACCTTTTATACTTCATACTCATAATCTTTTTCTCATGCAGACACTCCTGAATCTGATCCACCCATGTCTCCCTTGTCCTTCCTCTACACAGCCATGCGGGACTCTCTAGAGGACCCATCATTCCTGTGAAACCCTCCCAGAGCAGCTATTACTTTCAATGAAGAATTCACTCGCCTACTAATTTCACCATCCAATTTGTTCTCTCTGTCAAACATGCTTCCTAAATACACAAACTCACTCACCTGGTCAATCACAGTGCCATTTATACTTACATTATATTCAGTGCTACCAGTTCCTCTATCAGAAACCATAACTTTGGTTTTTCCCTTATTTATACTCAGTTTGAATTTCATGCAAACATCGTACATCCGAGACAACATACTCTGCAAATCACTTTTGCTCTCTGCCAACAGGACAGTGTCATCAGCATACAGAAATCTTCACACCCGGATATCACCAAGACATAAACCACTATCATCTATTTTGGCATCACGCATGCACGCGTCCATAAATATGTATATTGAACAGCCATGGTGACATTACACAACCTTGTGTAACTCCCGCACCAATAGAAAACCATTTTGATAAAACACCATTCATTCGTACACAAGCTCTACTACCAGCATACATGGCTTTTACACTATTAAGTAGATTCCCAGTAACACCATATTCATTCAATACCTTCCACAAAAGTGTCCTATTGACTCGGTCGTAAGCTTTCTCTAAATCTATGAAGGCAGTAAAAACTTTCTTCCCAACAGCCAGATACTTTTCAATCATCATGCGCAATGCAAAAATCTGGTTAGTGCAGCTTTTACCAGGCATAAAACCACTCTGAACATCCTACGCTTTCTCTGATGGAAGACTCCGTTTTTTTTCAATAACAACCTTACCAAACACTTTCCCTGGCACACTCAGTAGGCTAATACCACGATAGTTCTTGCATTCAGTCTGATCACCTTTTTCCTTATACAAGGGGAAAATGATAGCATCCTTCCAATCCCGAGGGACCATTCCTAACTCCCAGCACAACTGGCAAATTTCAGTTAACCAGTCAATTATAGAGTCACCATCATATTTCAACATCTCGGTAGTTATGCCATCAACTCCCGGAGCCTTACCATTCTGAAGAGATTTAAGAGCTTTACACACTTCTTCTCTTGAGATCCCTCCTGTGCTTTCATCCCTCATTGTGACATCATCTGCATCTGTCTCAGAATCATCTTTGCTTTCCTGATCTAATAACTCACAGAAGTATTCACCCCATCTGTCACTTAACTCATTGGGCTCCCATATCATTTCCCCAATCTCATTCTTCACACAACTTACAACTTTGTTTCCCCTATTTTTACTGAGTCTCATGTACTTCCAGAAGGACTTCCTATCTTTCCAAAAAGCCAGTTCATGCCTTTCTACTTTCTCCTTCCTATCTTTTGCCTTACTCTGTCGGACCAGCTTAGCAGCTTCACGCTTCTTTGAGCGATATTCATCCACAGATACTCTATCTTGCAACATTCCCAAATAGGCTTCCTTCTTTCTCTTTACTGCCTCTTCAATCTCACTATTCCACCAAGCATCACCTCTGTTGTTACCCACTATTGTGGTGCCACAGACCTCTGTAGCAGCAGTGACAGCACAGTTCTTAAAACGTTCCCACTTCTTTTCTACATCCCTCTCACCAGACTTCAGCTTCTTCAGTCGTTCTCTGAGTAAGTCAGAATAATTCTGATGGTTTTCAAGTGCTCGTATATACGGTAATTATCACTTTGCATTTGCAGAAATTGCTTTCTTTCCAACCCAATACACAATCATGTTTCCCCTTATCCCTGCTCATAAGAGTTTGACTTGAAAAATTATTCTAACACGGGTTTTATGTACCGTTTTTCATGTAATCTCGAATTTTTTATAGTGATAGTATTAATGCTGATGGCGTTGCTCTATATTTCTATTTCGCATGTTTCTTCGCTTCTAAAAATTTTATCGATAATATTTTTATTGTACTGTGTTGCATTCGCCACGGTAAAGATACTGACATTATTCACTTTAAATAATGCATAATTTTCCGCTAGGGGGCATATATGTAAAAAGAATGTTTTCGCTATCTCTGTTTCTAGAATATGCACTTGAAAAATTATTTTTCCATCGTATTGCTTTTACAATGAAAAATACTTTCCGTACGTATTTTACTTTTCCGTTATTCACAGTTCTGCCGCCATTAAGCGTCAGTGTATGCTTCAAAAATGGTTTCTTTGATTCTAAAAATCCCTTTACGAAATTCTTTCTTGGTAGGATTCTGTTCATTATGAAGAGTATTTTGCAGCGATTTTCTTCTTTAAGTAAAGCACAGTTTTTCTTGCTTGGGATCATATAATTATATCACATTTTTCTCCATATATCTACCTTTTTTTTTATTTTATTGGAGGTTTAACGACCACCGTGAGCAACCCAATGGGCTACAAGCAGTCGCCGTCCCTAATTTAGGGCCACTGGTTCCGGGGAAGGGAGAGGGCCAGTGCCGTAAGACAAACACAACATCCATTCTTCACGGGATTCGAACCCGGACCTCTCTCAGACGAATGATCAGAAGCCATCGCTTAAACCACTCCACCACCGGGGATGCTATATCTACCTTCAACTATTTCCCTTGAAAAATTCCTTTTACCTTGGATGTCTTCCACTATGAACATTTTTTCACACAGTTTATGATTTTTTAACACACATTTCAGCCACTAATGGACGCAAGTTCTATTTGTAGATTTTTTCCCGATTTTAGAAATCTGGTTGCTTATTTCTTCATTGTTTCGATACACTACAGAGAACACTGCACATATTGAGTTTTCAAAACATTTTGCAGTTTTTCTCTGCAGGTGTAATGCATTTTTCCTTTCACTAAATGTTTATTTCTCTAGAAATCTGCTTTGAAAGATTTTTTTCGCGTCGATGAAAAATTTAAAAGATGTCCTCGTTACAGCTGAGAGTTCTCTGCCATTGTTTTTTTTTTTTTTTTTTTTTTTTTTTTTTTTTTTTTTGCGTCTGAGAACTGAAACCGTATCAAGGGAATTAAGAGCACAATAATTAAAAGGTAACTTCCAGAATGTAATAATGAAATGACAACTGCCTAAGATAATTCTCCGAAAATTCAGTGTTGTTTTTTTCTGCTTCAACATCGCGTGACATTTCACGGTTGTACTAATCATAGCTGTTGGATTTCTGTTTTCTGAGTTTTTGTGGCATTAAATTTAGTTGTTCTCCGAAAGTGGAAGTTTAGTGTGGAAAAATGAGTATTCACAGTGCTTGATCTTGTATATATTCCTTTTTCCTTTCTGTAAACAAACAATAATCTGCAAAATTCATTTTGACATTTCGTATCTACAGATATGTCTGTAGTTTCGACGTAAACGTTGTATCATCATCTCTTGGGCTTCAAGTATACCTAATATAACATCAGCAGAACAGGAGAATTCATTAAACAGTAGCATGGTAGATGAACAGATGAAATTAGAAAGTGTCCTGAAACATGTCTAATTAATGTAATGTGTTCTAAAGAAATTCTAGTGAATCTTTCACTCAGCAGTGGTAGAGAAGTAATTTTACCAAACATGATTACATATGTACAACGGCCGTTCCATAAAACCCGAGAGTAAAATCACACAAAATGAAGAAATATAGGTACAGCAAAATATGTATATTATTATTTCTCAAAATATTTACTTTCCCTCGGATGATATGCAACGGTCCCATCGTTGCATATCATTCGAGGGATGGCGAAGGCATTTTGTGGGAGCTGCTTTAGCGACCCCTGTACACCTTGAATAACGTCAGCATCTGTGTCGAATCTTGCGACACAGAACTTCACCTTCATTCTTGGAAACAACCAGAAATCGCACAGGGCGATTAGGCAAGCTGTGATTCCAATACAGGACAGTAGACAAGCTGTGATTCCAATACTGCATTTCGTAATAAACTGTTGAACACAAGCAGCCACATGTGGGCGGGCGTTATCATGGTGTAGGGTCCACTTGTCCACCAGTTCCGGTCTCTTAATCGATATCTGTCGTCGCTGACGCTTCAAGACTGAAATGTAATACTCAGCATTGACAGTAATTTGTGAAGGAACGGCATACTGGTAGATTACACCTTTACGATCAAAGAAAATTATTATCATCACCTTCCCAGCTGATTTGGTTTGGCGGACTTTTTTCGGAGCAGGCGAGCCTGTGTGTTTCCAGACACTCGTTATGCGCTTTGTGAAGGCGTCGAAATAGTGAACCCATGTTTCATCAGCAGTTATTACTGAGATTAGAAAGTTTTGATACTTTGCAATCATTTGTTTCCACTCATAACACACCTGAACTCTAGCTACCAATTGATCTCTTGTCAGGTGATGAGGTACACATCTGCGACACACTTAATGCATCAGTAGTTTGTCGCATAGAATGCGGAATGCCGACGCTTTTGAAATATTAGTTGACGCCGCTATGTCTTCACACGTCATTCGTCGTTCTTCTTGCAGGATTGCACAAGCAGTGCTAACAATACCATCCGTAACAACACTTTCAAGTCAACCAGGTCTAGGAGCGAGTTCTGCCGAGAAACGGCTTTTTTTGAAATCATGGTGCCATCTAAAAATCGTTGACTAACCCAAACATTTATCTTTGTAAGCTTTTTTCATTAAATCAAATGTTTCTAAAACCTTTTTACCCAAGCGATAAAATTTTTTATCACACAACGTATTTCATTTCTTAACTCAGAATCACTCATTTCCATAACTGCATGGCGAAATGGAGACGTACTTTAAACTACTGCGCAATAACAAAACCAGAATCATCTGCCACGGCTAATAACTGTTGCCATAGATACTTCCTTAATTCAGTTAGTCGTCTGCGTGGTTATTTTTCCGCTTCGCACTGTTGCCAACTCAAAAATATTCTCAGTTTTTATGGAACTGCCTTTGTATATTTACAAGCAAATCTAGAAAGTGTTATAATGATTATGATCACAATAATTTACCAGTTTTCAATTTCTCAGACACGAAGTGGTAACTACAGCGTAGATTTACAAGCTACATTTGAAACTGGGCTCAAAAGAATTCAGTCGTCCTCAGATTTTAATTTTGATAAAATTACAACTCTTTTTAAAGTAAGAATACAAGTTTTGTAAAAATATAGGGAGATATTATGTTGTCGGAAAAGTCATGACGTATTTTAGCCATGTTTTGCAAAGGTCATTTATTGATAAAAAGAACAAAAATCAATCAATGATATATTGCCCGTTTTGTTCTATAACCTTTTGCAATCTTTCAGTGAGCTGCAGAATGCTTTGTTCATAGAAGGACCTGTCTTTCGTGGCGAAACACTGTACAAGGTGCTGATTTACAGCCTCATCTGAATTGAACATTATACCACGCAAGGACTGTTGAAGAGAGCGAATCAAGTGGAAGTCTGACGGCGCAAGGTCAGGCGAGTATGCTGGGTGGGGCAACACATCCCATCCAAGGTCAAATAATTTTTGGCGGGTGATCAAACTTGTGTGTGGTCTCACGTTGTCGTGATGGAACACAATACCTTTACGATGAACGAGCTCTGGAGGTTTTTGGATAACGGATTCGTTCAAACTGTCCAATTGCCGACAGTACGCATTTGAATTGATTGTTTGGACCCGTGGAAGGAGCTCGTAAAACACGACACCTTTAAAATCCCACCACACTAGAACTTTCCGCTGATGAATGTCTGCTTTGGATGTCGTTTCAAGCGAAGCAGAACGTCGGGACCAAGACCGTTTGCACAGCACATTATTGAACACAATCCACTTTTCGTCACCAGTTATCAGTCGCTTCAAAAAAGGATCGTTTTCCTCACGTTTAATGAGCATATCGCAGATGTTTATACGCGCCGTCAATTGAACTTCTTTGAGTTCATGAGGAACCCACACATCAAGCTTGCTTATGTATCCCAGCTTCTTCAGATGGTCGTGAACGCTTGAATGATGGATGTGCAATGTGTCTGCGATCTCTCGTGTCGTGTAACGTGGGTTTTACTCGATCAATGCCTTGATTTGGTCATCATCAACCTCAGTGGGCCTCCCGGACCGAGGAGTACCGTTGAAGTCAAAATCACTAGCTCAGAGTTTGGCGAACCACAGCTGGCACTGACGTTCTCGTAGAGCATTATCACCATACACTTTAGGCAATGTTTCACAAGTTTGACGCGCGTTCTTCCCTTTACGGAAGTAAACAGTAAAATATGGCGACAATGCACAATTTGGTCTTCCATCTTCAACGTGATGTCAAATCTCCGTAAATCAACCAAATCGCTCACTATTTCTATTAGACTGCAGCTAGAACTGGCACCTTTCGAATGCCATAGCGATAACAGAGCTGCCTCTAGTACTTCCAAAACCGCCCAACCGCCATCTGGTGCCAGAATACGTCATGACTTTTCCGACAACCCAATATATATATAGCTTTTAAAGCGCCACTGCTTTAGCTAAAGACTAACATTTGTATACCATATCTCTGGCTTCTCTGATAAGTGTTCAGCATTAATCTGCAAGCATGTTTTCGCTCCATTTTCCCTGGTATCAGGTTCATATTGCAGTGATATCCCGGCGAAACCTCTCTCCGTGCTTGTCTCTAACGTCGCCAAAGTTTTGGGGGGGGGGGTACAAATTTAAATGAGATGATAAGAAATTAATTTTTAATCACATGAGGTATTTTAAGTGTGTCTAGCTTTCCAGTTATCCAGAAACTAGCTCTGAGCCGATTGCAGATTGACAGTTGGCGAGGAAGATTCGACCCAAGTTTTTGAAGGTAGCCCACATTCTTTCTTCTGCTGGATTTAGAGCACTATTAAAGCAATCTGCCCTGTTACATGACGCCCAGTAATGTCCTGTCTCTAATTTTAGCGTGGTTAATTAAAGATAAATCTTCACTACGATATTTTCAGTCCTTCTCTTCTTCATTTATAGCTTTCACAGAGTTCTTCATGATACAGTGTTAAAAAGAGGAAGTACATACACTTCTTTTAGATCAAGAAGGCGTTTTTCACAACATTTTGGTCCAGGAATGAAACTTTGTTGCAGAGACCAGTAGGCTGTTTTCTAATTAACCTCCTTTATCCTACTGTCACAGTAGCAAAGGAAACTTCAGTATTTCGATACTACAACTGCAGTCTTAATAGAAGTGATACCTTGAGATCTCTACATATGTTGTAGGTTCCAGTTGTGTTCATCTAAACTGATTACTTCCAGAAGAACCTGCTTATTTTTATAAGATTCCTTCGTATGAGTTGAATGTCCTACTAGTATGGATAGCTAAGAATTTTTATTATGAGGAAATATGGCTATCAGACTTACTTTGGAGTCAGTGAAATGAACCCACCTTAGGATTGTAATTAGGACATAAATACCCCATCAAACCATTTATATCATTACAAAAAGTGAGTTCTCTCTACCTGGAAAAATTGTGCGATCTTTCCAGCGATGTCAATAAGCTGTTATATTTATGTTCCTATCTAGCAACTTCCAGGCTTGACAACATGAGCCCAGTAGCTCAGTTTGCCTTTTTGAGAGAATCAGGTCCCTCACTGAGTCATTTAGTTCAGACTGGGTGATAAGAAGCTCTTTCGGACTGGAAGGCGGTAGGTAATCAATGTCCGGAACTAAACCATCGGTATTTAAAAATTTTAATCCAACACTGGCGTGCAAAAATTAAGGACAAGACGGTTTTTCGAATGTGACGTCGTGCAGAAGTGCTCCACATCGACTCAAATCATACCATAAGATCATCAAGATGTAAGAATATGGGACAAGTGAGCCAAACCGTCCAAACAAGGAATTCAAAGGATACAAAGGCACTTTATTGAAAAGGTAGCTTCGAGCACAACTGAAAAGAAGACAGAAACGTCCATGTGACAGGTGGCTACCAAGGAAAATCCAGTCTTTAGTAGGGGATATGATCACCCCTGACTGCGTTGCAGGATTTACAACGTCTGCCCATACTGAGGACGACGTTGTCAAGGAGCTGTTGAGGCATCGCGGCCCGTTCCTCTTATAGCGCCAATCGCAGCTGCGGAATCGTTGCTGGCGGCTGGTAACGTGCTGCCAAGTGTCTCCCGAGAAGGTCCCACACGTTTTCGATTGGGTTTAGGTCCGGGGACCTTGCGGGCGGCCAATCCATGCGTTTAATATCCTCACTGTCCAACAGCTCTCCGACAGCCACTGTATGATGAGGTGTAGCGTTGTCGTCCATGAAGGGGAACTCCGGACCCACAGTACCTCTAAACAGACGCACGTGAGGCAGGAGAATATCGGTACAATACCGGACACCAGTGACTGAACCTCCTTGGAAGATGTGGCGGTCAGTACGGCTACCAAGCATGATACCGCCCCAAATGAGAACTCCTCCACCTCCAAACTGGTCCCTTTCGATAATGTTGGAGCTGTGATTGCGTGTTCCCTGCTCTCTCCAGATGTGTATAGGTTCAGAATCGCTCGTCATACTAAATCGGCTCTCATTCGTAAAGAGAACTCGACCCCATTTCTGATGTGTCCAGTTCTTGTGTTCCTGGCACCACAGAAACCGCCGTCTCCAATGAGAAGGCGTTAATGGCACACACCGTACTGGTCGTCGTGTAAATAGACCACATTTGTGCAGCCCCCTGGCTACGGTAAAACGCGATAACGGACGTCCAGTTGTCTGTTGCATGTGTCTTGCGATTTCTCCCGCTGTCTGCCGTTTGTCTCTTGTCGCCTGTAGGACAATATACCGGTTGTCCGCCGCCGTGGTAGCTCCTGGACGCCCACTGCTAAACTCTCGGACAGCTGTTCCTGTCGTTTGAAAGGCTCTCCAAGCTCGTGAAACGATGCTGTGAGCGATCCTGAACTCCTCGGCCACACTAGTCACACTTCGAACTTTTTCCAACTTCCCAATGACGCGAGCTCGGGTAAAGTCATCCAGATGTCATCTACTAGATTGCCTGTTGGCCATATCACACGGTGGCAGCAACTCGACGTCGTTCAAACCGATGTACACCGTGAAATAGCTTTCACCGAATTGCTGAGCGTTCACCGCCCGTGTGCTTTATACCCTTCCGGCACACACCCCCTACGTCATGCTGCATATATGCGCATGCCGTACCGTACCAGACCCTAGTCTACTAAAGTTACTAAAGTGCAGACTTTAGTAACACACAAAGAGTAATAAACTTTTCCTAACTTTTAAACAACCTCGAAGATTCATAGCACATCTTGTTCAGCAAACATGGCGTACCACAGCTTTGCGTTGATCTCCTATATATCTTACATTCAAAATACATCTGTAAGCCTTTTTAATTCAAGGAGTTCATTTCTCCTGAGAGGGTTCAAACGCAGCTCTCCACAAGCAGGAGTCTGAATTATTGGCACACTTACTTCGCGGTATTTCCTTCAGTCAATGCTAAATTAAGTAAGGAAAGCGTATGTAAGATAATAAAGTGTACATAGTTATTCACTATTTCACATGCAATATTATTAAGAAGAACAGATTTTATTCATGTGTATAACATGCGCGAAATTTTACAGGGATTCACAAAAACAACAAAATTTCGAATCAGCAATTCTTAAACTTAGAAAGCGAGAGAATTTCTTTAATGCTCCTTTAAACTGCATAGCAGATGATACACGAAAGACCCAGCAAAAGCATTCACTACACAAAAGACACACGAGATCTGGTCAAAAAGTTCCGAGACTAGGCTGATATACAACAAAGTACTTACGTTACTTAAGTCTGGCTATGATCTCTCTCAAAGTAGTCCTCTTGCCACTGTTGGAACGCTGACTGGAAGTCCTGTTCGCGAATCGTGTAAAGCACCGTCTGCGATTCGCGCTGGATCTTGTCCACGGTTTGAAAACAGCGACTTTTGTGCTACAGCTTCATCTTCGGGAACAGAAAGAAGTCGCAGGGAGAAAAATCCGACGAGTAAGGCGGGTGTGGAAAGGGTCGTCATGCTGTTGCGGCTGCAAAACTGGCATGTTGCTAACGCTCTGTGAGATGCTGCATTGTCGCGATTAGGCAGGAAATCGCCCCTGCGCCACATTTCAGGCCGTTTGCGGCGAAGTTCCTCCCTACGACGCCGCAGAATATCGCAGTAAATAGGGTAGTGACGGTCTGGTCCAGGGGGACGAATTCACGGTGCACAACTCCACAAATGTGGAAGAACATGATGAGAAGGCTTTTGGTTGCGCTCCGGACCTGTCGGGCCTTCTTCAGTCGTGTAGATGCCAGGCTCTTCTCCTACGACGACTGTTGTTTGGTCACCGGGTCGTAACCGTAGACCAAAGTCTCGTTCCCGGTGAAGACCCGCGACAGACACCTTTGTTCATTCGCCACCTGCTGACGAAGATCTTAACAGAGTTCGACACGAAGCGTCTTCTGTTCCGGGTACAGAACCTTTGGCACACATTTTGCAGCGATGTGGTGCATGTTCAAAACCAACGTCAGAATTTCTTGCACTGTTCCGTATGACACATTGACGATGGTAGCAATGTCTTGAAAGGTTGTCCGACGATCCTCATGCACCAGTTCCCCAATTGTGTCCACATTTTCGGGGATTTTGCTCGTGGACGGTCGCCCTGACCTTTCGTCGTCTTCAAGTGCCATTCTGTAGCTTTTGAAGCACGAGTGCCACTCAAACACCTCGCACAATTCATTGCTTCTTCGCCATAAGCCTGCCGCAACATTTCACGCGTCTGTGTTCCCGATTGGCCGAGTTTGACGCAGAATTTGATGTTCGCTCGCTGCTCGAGTTTGCAGTCCA
This sequence comes from Macrothele yani, assembly GCA_039090855.1. NCBI lineage: Eukaryota > Metazoa > Arthropoda > Arachnida > Araneae > Macrothelidae > Macrothele > Macrothele yani. The sequence continues at coordinate 84,088,957 of CM076998.1, read as the reverse complement.
TACCGAAATTGCAGCTGTGTTCTGCACGTGGTCACCAAATATCGTGTAGCGCAGCTCCCGATATTCACAAAACGACGCCACTCGGCACAATGACTCGTGAAGATCACTGCTCTTGACCGGTGCTCATGCATCTGCGTGCTGCCATCTGTTGGCCCGGTACGTAACTAGTCTCGAAACTTTTTGATCGCACTACGTATTATGAATATTTACAGGTAAACCGAAGCCATTTTTTTCAAAATGGTATAAACCAGAAGATACAGACATCAATTGTTTTACAACGAGATGACTTTCGACCACATTTAAGCCAATACATTTTCACATACATATATCTAAGCTCTTCGCTCAGATTCAGGAAAAATATCCCCAATAGCAAGATCATCGGTGAAATCAAAGTTACTGACGATGCTCGATATTTCTTATCCTTGGTGTATCAGAGGTTTTCATTTATAGTGTTCTTGGCTCACAAATCGAGCTTCACTGACATCCGTTATCTTCCGGACATTCCTAAGTCTGTTCCTTTTATTGTTCTTCTCGCCCGTCGTTCATCTTCCTTTCGTTTAACTTAGGCTGAATAAATTCTCTTTAGCATCTCATTTTTCAAAATGACAGAACCACCTCAGAATCGTTTTTTCCACCCTGCTGAAAACGTGCTTCTGCAACGCTTCTTTTTTCTGCCCATGGACAGAACATGTCTTCACGCACTTCCCCGTAATTACCGCAAACACCCCACCATACAAATGACTCCCGTGCCTCTTTTGCAGTGTACAGGTTCCAATACCATGCGTCAGAGCAGGAACAATTACACTTTCGTACACAGCCATTCGAGATCTGTTAGACAACCTATCTGGGCCGTGAAATCGCTAATCCTCCTACAGCAGCTGTGATTTTCCAAGATGAAATCACTTATCTTCTGATTTCACCATCTAATCAGTTAGCTCTTTAAAATACGCTTTCTAAATACAAAATCCCACTCATCTGGTCTATATCTGTATCATTCAGACTGCTCTGGCTTTCAGGACAATCAGCTCCTCTCTCAAGGATCATGAATTTGGAGTTTCCCCTTACTTGTACTCAGACTGAAATTCATAACTACTTTGTCCATTTTGGACAACGTTCTCTGCAACACACTTTTGCTCTCAGCCAGCAGAATCGTGTCTTTAGTATACAACAACTTGCACACGTGATATTTTTAAGACATAAACCAGTTGTATATATTTTAGCATTCCGCATGCATGCATCCATAAATAATCTGAACAGCGATAGTGGCATAATACACTGCCGGACAATTGCTAAGGACGGATGACAATAGCAACGATAGCAACCATAAAACGGAAGGCAGGAAAATGTGGAAATTAGCATAAGTGCGGGATACAGTAAGACGTGTTGTGCGTATGCAAATTTTGGATTGCCGGACTTGTTCGTGACGTCATAGCGCTGATAAGAGATATAAAAGATTTGACGCGTATTGACCGTTGTTGTTCAAACGCAAAGTTGAAAGGGAAAGAATCAATTGACGAACTTGCACGTTTCAGTATGTCTTCCCGACATCACCTAGATGATTTTACGCGTAGCCGTATTATTGGCAAGATTCAAGAAGGGCGAAAAATAACAGATGTTGCCAGGGAGTTTCGACGTCAGCCACAGTGTTGTTTCAAGGCTTTGGAAATCATTTCAAACAAATGGAGAGTGTATCAAACGTCACGGGGGAGGTCGTGTTTGCAATACGACACCTGCAGAAGATCGGTACATAGTGCTATCAACAAAAAGACACCGGCGCAGCACAGCTAGTGAGGTAGCAAATCAGTTTATGGCTGCTACTGGCAAGCGGATCTCCCGAAAAACTGTCGCCAGACGTTTGCATGAAGGAGGACTATACGCCCGCCGTCCTGTTGTGTGCATCCCATTGTCCAGACGTCACCGTACCGCCCGTTTGCAATGGTGCCATCAACATCGCAATTGGACTGATAACGACTGGTCTGCTGTCCTCTTCTCAGATGAGAGTAGATACAGTCTATCGTCTGATTGTCGACGACAACTGATCTGGCGTGATAGTGGTACTGCATATTGTCCAGCAAACATAGAGGAAAGGGACCGATATCCGACATGTAGTGTCATGGTATGGGCTGGCATCATGATCAATGGCCGTACGTCCCTCTATGTGCTTCCAACTGGGACTACGACTGGCCAGCGATACATTAATGATGTTCTGCTACCTCATGTTCGCATGTTCCGTGGTGCTGTCGGTGATAGATTCATTTTCATGGACGACAACGCAATATGTCATCGAACAGTCGCTGTCCAGGAGTGTCTTGAGAGCGAGGATATTCAACGCCTCGTATGGCCAGCACGTTCTCCAGATCTGAATTCCATTGAAAATGTGTAGGATGCTTTGGGGAGGAGTCTTGCTGGTCGCCAATGCCCTCCAATAAACAAGGACACCCTCATCCGTGCACTGACAGAGGAAAGGAATAAATTACCCCAACAGCTGCTTGATAATGTTGTGCAAAGCCTGACACGACGTGTGGAATCTTGCATCGCCCTCCATGGTGGCCATATCCCGTATTGACATCTTACGCCGGAACGCCTGCGGACGGTAATTGCATTTTTTTTCACGTTTACGTATTCTGCACAAAATGGCCTGTTTGTCCCTTGAACACGTTCCAAAGCCTTCTGGATTTCAGAGCACAATAAATTGTCTTTCTTGTAATGTCCTGGCATTCTGACATTATTTTATTTCACTTGGCATCCAACCACACTTACTTCTTTATGCGCTATATAGCCGTTTATGATCCGTCCTTAGCAATTGTCCAGCAGTGTATAATGTTGTCTCCTCCACTAACGGAGAACCAATTCGATATAACACTATTTACACGTACGCACGCCAACTACCAGAATACATAGTTTTAACACGTTCAAAAAGATTTCCGTTTGGACCATCTTATCCAAAACATTCCACAAGAAACACCCTATTCATTTTTTGGTTCTTGCTACCTTGTAGGCTTGGAGAAAGCTTACGTCATAAGCTTTCTGCAAGCCTACAAAAGTAGTAAAACCTTTTTACCAATAGGCTGATACATTCCAAACATCATATGTAATTCAACAATTTGTTGAGTGTACAGCATGTCGGGCATGAGACCACTCTATATTGTCTTGTTTTCATTCTATAAAAATATGCGAACACGATACGTGAATAGAAGAAATTATTTCCTATATGTACACTGAGATGCTAGTTTATAAGGCACACCTGCGTTCGTGACATAAATGGCTCGTGTTTAACACGGAAGACGTCCCATGAGAGTAGTGTGTGATATAAATCAGGTAGACCAGCTCACTGGGCATCGGTTAATGTTCGATTGAAAGTTTGAATGAGCTAAACAGGTGATCGGAGCGACTTTGAACAAGAAATGATAGTTGGTCCCAGGCGTGATGGTTCCATCATTTCCCAAACGGCTTTTCTCCTGGGCTTTTCACTCATAACCGCAGCAAAGGATTGCTGGGAATGTTCGACACGCGAAAGGAACTTCCATCAATCTGAGATTCCGTAAGAGAAAACTGCTGTTGGATCAAAGCATTCAAGGGAGGCTGACGACGATTTTTCCAGTGAGTGCGGCAAATCACTGCAAAACTCAGCACTCCTGGGTCGAGGGTCATCGCCGAATGTACTACGTATCGGTCCGTATCGCGAATGGGCCACACCAGCTGTCAGCGACGTAGAGTGCTATATTGTCAGCGCAGATTACGAAACCGCGTCAGAAGTGGGCTTAGGAGCATGGACACTGGATAGTTGAGGACTGGAAATACGACGCTGTGGAAGGACCAATGAAGGTCCCTACTGCATATGCGCTTGCCAATATTCAAATTTCATTTATGTAACATGAGACTATGAAATCGTCAAGTTAGATGTCAACAGTACTGGACGCAGGCGTCCGTGTGCTGTTCAGGGGAATGTTTTCCGGGTGATCATTAAGCCTCATGATGCCCATCGAAGCACATCTGAACCCCAAAGCATACCGATGAAATTCATTCTTTCATGGTTACAGTTTATCTTCAGGCAGATGGGAACCCAGTAAAAACAACAGTTTTGGGAAACTGCTGCCTACCAGCTGGCAGTGATGGATCACTGCTGGCTGAAATCTACCACTCACGGTACGGTAGCCATCCATTGGTGGCAGCGCCATCAGTTGGCAGCCATTGATGGCCCTGCAGCATCGCCATGAACTACAGCCTCCTGGCAAGTGCCACTAGTGGCCCGTAGCTGGCAACCAAACAGGAGGTGGAAGCAGCTGGACTGCGCATGCGCTGTAGAATCAAGTGTACAGTCTTTCGTGCTACCAGTTAGTTGAAAACGATGCCTTCGTCATCGTGTTATTTGAGTGGATGTTAAAAACAAATTAGTAAAATCATGCCATGCATTGATTATGATACGCTTTCCAACAGAAATCATTACTCAAGTTATTACTCAAGTTATTACTCAAGTTATGAGGAAAATGGCTGTGGAATAAATATCACTCCTGTGCCCTGACCTTTGATTCCATTTCGATGATATTCAACAGAACTAGTTCAGTTCACCTCCGAAATAACATGATAAAGTTTTGTCGCAATCGAAGCAATTTTACATAAGTCATGATGCATAAGGGCTATGGTATAGATCCCGCTTCTCTGTCCGAATCTTTGACCCCATTTTGCCCATTTTCAATAGGATTCGTCCCCAGGAAGGTCCCTACAACATACTAACATTTCATCCAAATCGAAACATTTTTACGTAAGTTATGACGCATAATGGCGATGGAAGTGATTCCTCTCCTTTGCCCTGACCTTTAACCCCCATTTCGCCAATTTTCAATAGGGTTTGTCCCCTGGGGGTCTCCTACCACATACTAAAATTTAATCGAGATCGAACCTTTTTTACGTTAGTTATGATGCATAACAGCAGTGGAATGGATCCCGCTCCTTTGACCCTATTTCGTTCACTTTAAATAGGGTTCCTTCCCAGGTGTTTCCCTACCACATACTAAAATTTCATCGCAATCGAACGATTTTTAAGCGAGTTATCGTGCGGACGAACATACGCACACAACGCGTGACGTAATGAGGCAGATGGGAATCGCGACCATCTGCTCGCAAGAGTGTGACGTCATAGAACTTTAATAGGATCCACACACAGCGCGTGACGTAATTAGACAGACGGCGTGACCGCGCGCCAACATCTAATGGAACGACGCCATGACACTACACTAAAACGTGGTAATTCGGGGTGGTTATTTAACCCACTAAACGAATTTTCCTAAAGTCGAGATCAAGCTAAATCGATTTCTAGTACCAGAAAACGGTAGGTTAACGACTTTCATCAAAATCCTTAGAGCCGTTTTCAAAATAAAATGTACATATGTACAAGAAATTGCTAATTTTTTTTTCTTTCTTTTTTTTTTTTTTTTTTGATTGGAGGTTTAACGACCACCGTGGGCAACTCAATGGGCTATAAGCAGTCGCCCGTCCCTAATTTCGGGTCACTGACTCCAGGGAAGGGGAAGAGCCAGTGTCGTTAGACAAACACAACATCCATGCCTCACCGGGATTCGAACCCGGACCCCGTTCGGACGAATGATCAGAGGCCATCGCTTAGACCACTGCTACACCAGGGCGGCATTGTTCCTTTAAGGTGAACGTCAAGTAATTTTGCTTCCTGTACTTCGAATGGAAAAATTTCTGTACACATTTTCTTCTCAATTAATGCGTTCCCAAAGATGAAAATTTGAACATCGATTAAAATATCTTCATTTTATAACTTGTTTTTTTATTTTTTTTATTTTTAATTGGAGGTTTAACGACCACCGTGAGCAACTCAATGGGCTATAAGCAGTCGCCCGTCCCTAATTTAGGGTCACTGGTTCCAGGGAAGGGAGAGAGCCAGTACCGTAAGACAAACACAACATCCATGCCTCACCGGGATTCGAACCCGGACCCCGTTCGGACGAATGATCAAAGGCCATCACTTAGACCACTGCGCCACCGGGGCGGCTTTTTTATAACTTGCAATGCTTAATATTTTCTAAAACATAACCATAATTATGCAATCCAACATTTGTTTGTCTACTGACGTCATCAAAGTACAGGTCGCGCCATCCTTTTTCTGGTTTCAACACCACCAAAGGAAAAGTAATTGATTTTTAATATAATTATGGTTATGTTTTAGAAACTATTAAGTATTCCAAGTAATAATATGAAGTTATTTTAATCGTTGTCCAAATTTTCATCTTTGGGAACACATTAATTGTGAAGGAAATGTGTACAAAAGTTTTTCCATTGGAAGGATAGGAAGCAAAATTACTTGACGTCCACCTTAATAATATGGAATAAGAGCGATGGAATGGATCACAATCCTATGTCCTGACCTTTGACCCCATTTCGTCCATTTTCAATAGGGTTCGTCCGCAGGTGGTCTCCTACCACATACTGAAATTTCATCGAAATCGAACCATTTTTACGTCGTTGTGATGCATAAGGGCAATGGAATGCATCCTGCTCCTATGTCCTGACCATTAGCCCTAATTCACCCATTTTGAATAGGGTTTGTCCCCAGGCGGTCCCCTACCACATAGTGAACTTTCATTGAAATCGAACCATATTTACGCCAAGTTATGACGCATAAGTGCAATGGAATGGATCCTACTGCTACGTCGTGACCTTTGACCTCATTTTTCCCATTTTCAATAGGGTTCGTCCCCAGGTGGTCCCCTACCACATACTAAAATCTCATCAAATTCGAACCATTTTTACGCCAGTTATCGTGCGGACGGGCGGACGGACAAAGCTGGAGCATATACGCTTCTTCAACCTACGGTTGGAAAGCGTAAAAAAGCCATATATAGAGAGACGGATTAATTTCCTAATGAAATTAATCCGTAGCAAAATGTCTGCACTAACACACGAGGAATCGAGAATACAAACATCCATAAAACACACTCACTTCATTCCCATGAATAACAGAAAATAATTTCTGTATAATCTTCATACCTTATTCTGTTTCAATCAGAAGTCCCGGAAAGACATTAAAACTCGTTGTATTGGAAAAACATAACAATTATAAGAGTACAAAATGGATATTTTCGCTACAAAATTATCTGGTATTTGAAAAAAAAAAAAAAAAAAAAGTAACGCTATGTGAATATAATGTACTCAACCATACGTTGAATACACAAGATTGGAGGAATTCGCTGCTAAAAATAACCAGAAGTAAAATAAAATATCATTCCTATTTAGAACAAATGTAGCTTCGGACCGTGGAAAAAAAAAATACAATGTTAAAAATGTAACAGAATGTGACATGAATGTGTAAATATATTAATTAAACAATCGCCTTTCAAGACCTGAAGGACAGCACAAAACTTTTTAAAAAGTCTTTATGTTGATACACTCGTTTAAAGTGAATGAAATTCCCTTAAAATAAATAAAAAAAATCGTTACGTTGTAAAAATACATTTATGAATTATATGAAACGTACGTTTACGAAAACGAACTCGCAATATTTCGAAATTAAAGAGAGCCCTTAGTTTCACTGAGTGATCAGAGCCAAATGGTGATCAGGGTCAAATTAAAGAGAGTTTTGGGAGTTCACGTGGCAGGAGATTTTTATACATATGCACATAACAACAACTTTCATGGACATCCATGAAAGTCCACCCTAACGTTTCCAACACCTTTCAGAGTTTTGGGAGATCAGGGCCACGGGTGATCAGGGCCAAATTAAAGAGAGCCCTTAGTTTCAATATTGCGAAATTAAAGAGAGCCCTTAGTTTCACAACGCACAGGAGAGAGGCTCACCTCCAAGCTGACGGTCACGCGTAGCAAGCTTGTGTAGTGCTTAGAGCATCCGCTTCGCACACGAGCAGTCCTTGATTCGATGCCAGGCAGATGCATCGGGTGACTTGCCGAACTTGAGGAAATTTCTTCACCGTCCTGGCATCATGCAGGATGTCAGGACGGTGAAGAAATGTTGTGTGTGCCTTTGGCGAACTACGATTACCTAATTTTCTTTTTTACTACTACTGGAAAATTGACGGATGAGATTTGGCAAGCCGTCAGTTACGTCACGTGATTGCCGGTTGCCACTTCCGGGACACCGAACGACACATTAGACTGGCCATCATTTATGAAACGTACTTACAGGGCTATTAAGGGCAGCTTGTGGCAACCACAGCCTGTGATGGATAACTGACGGCCTTGTTCTGGAATACGACAACTGATCGGGTGCCAACTATTGGCCAGATGTTGACCGGAACAGCTGGCATCATCTGGTGGCCCCCAGGGCAGTTTATTGACGGTTCATGTACCGGAAACGTAGTGCTGGGTCAGTGCTAGCACTGATGGCAGCCAGCAGTGGCCCAGTGCTGGCCCAGCAAGATTGTTTTGCTGGGAATGACCAGCAGATAACGCACCCGCTCACAAGGGTCATTATAGTCACATGATCATTGCTTTATTGGCCTGCACGTCTCAGGTCTTAAACCCCCATGGAACACTGTGCCGCCATTTAATTTTCAGCAATTGCGGAATTCAATGATTTCCGCATGGAACAGCACTTCTGTGTGACGTTTCCAGCATCTGGTGTGTTCCATGCCCCAACCAATTCCTGCTGTTCTACAGGCCAAGACTAGCTCAATACGCTACTCTAGGTACGTGTACCTAGCAAACTTGTGTTTCAGTGTGGGTTTCCACATTTTTTAGCATGTACACTTAGATACAGATACGTAAAAAAAATTCTTGTGAACTTTGAGCGTTTTACTGGATTTTATTTTTTCTACCCAACGACACACGAACTCCAGGGGAAGCAAGAGAGTGTCATATTTACATATACAAATAGATAATGCAAGCAAGGTAACAGTTAAAAAAAATTTTGAAGTTCTAAAGCGCCAAAAGGCTGCATTAAAGAAAAATCAAATTAAATACGGAAAACAACGAGACTGAAAATTTCTTCAAAAATTACTGAATGGCAAGATCTAAACGTTACTGACCACTGGGATAAGAAGTGAGGGATATAGAGCAATAGTAAGCTGTTCTCCGTGGCGTTGTCGAGGGCCAGGCACGGACAACACCCAATCAGGCTCTACGGAGACCTGAAAGTGTGGGTTTCTGCGAGAATCTAGTCTGCAAGGTTACAACAACGAGCCAGCCTGAACCAGCAACAGAAGAAAATAAAAAATCCCACTAAAAAAAATTAATTAAGCAAAGAATGAGAATTAAAACAAAAATTACAAATAAAAATTTAAAACCAACACCCCAGAAAATACCCAAAATAAACAAACACCCCGAACCCCTGACGCCCCAAAAACAACCAACAAAAATAAAAAATAAAGAAAAATATTTTAATTAAAGAAATGGAAAACCTATTAGTAAAAAAACAAAAAAACCTTTTCCAAATACTATACACTACCCAAAGCAGACTAAATTCCACGAGGCCCGACCTATCAGCTGAACCGAAAATATACTGTGCAAAAACTCTCAGCTGAACCGAAAATATACTGCGCAAAAACTCATAGAGAAGCAAAGATGCCGATTACAAAGGAAATAAATTAAAACCACCAAACACAAACCGTAATTATATATAAGCAAAACACGAAACCTAAAGGTGGATAAGGACTAAAAAAAGTTACTTATTTACAAGAAAACTGCCTATTGAGAAAATTAATCGTAGTACGGAAAGAACAGAAGCATGTTAACACTGTACAATGACGCCCAAAACGATGTGCGAAACAAGGCTAGTACAAAACACCTCGAAAACTAAAAACATTCTGCCCTAAAACCCGAGGCAATAATAACAACTGTTTTAGAAAAACGAAGTAGGCAAGAAAGAGCACCTGAAAACAAAAATTAAAGTATAAAACTGCACAAAGCAAATTATTAAACAAACCACTTACCATTACCGCGTGCTGCATTCATTACTTGCAAATATAAAATGGACGCCACCCGAAGACTAACGACCGTACCGCCATCTGCCTCTCAAAGGGGGAACGACGTTCCCAGATAATTCTATAGGTGCTGCCATGTAGTACAATTCCGAACAGTGCCAGAATACTTTAAAAATTCCAATTGAGAACAACTAAAACTGTTCCTAAATGTAGTTTAAAAGTATTAACATGCCCTAAGAACTAACATCCTTCCCCTTATTTTAATTGAATTAAATTTTACTATTTTTTTGTAATTTTAAATATTTATACTTTTTTTGTAATTTTAACCATTATAAAACTTTTTTGGTTTAATTTTTTGTCATTTTAAACTTTTTTTGAATAAAAAAGAAGTGGGCAGTGAGAGCCCATTGGGTTCCTAAAAAGGAGAATGTAACCACATCCTCACCTAAACTTCTATGTTATACACTGACGGAAAAAAAATCACAACATCACGGAAAAATAGTTGTAGAGGAATGAAATGGCGGTATTACATTTGCATAGGTAACATATTTTTTCGATTAAGGTTTCAAGATCACAGCTTATTGTAAGCGCGAGAAGAGCCATTTTAAATGTGAAATGCTGGTACATTAATAACCGATGTAACCGCCAGAATGTTGAATGCAAGCACGCAAACGTTCATGCATTGTGTCATACAGGTGCTGGATGTCAGTTTGTGGGATGGAGTTCCATGCCTGTTGCACTTGGTCTGTCGATACAGGGACGGTTAATGCTGGTTGGGGTGACGCTGGAGTTGTTGTCCAATGATGTCACATACGTGCTCGATTGGTGAAAGATCTGGTGATCTAGCAGGCCTCGGCAACATGTCGACACTCTGTAGAGCATGTTGGGTTACAACAGCGGTATGCGGGCGAGCGTTATCCTGTTGGAAAACACCCCCTGGAATGCTGTTCATGAATAGCAGCACAACAGGTTGAATCACCAGACCGACGTACAACTGTCCGTCAGGGTGCGTGGGATAACCACAAGAGTGCTCCTGCTGTCATAGGAAATTGCTCCCCAGACCATAACTCCCGGTGTAGGTCCAGTGTGTCTCGGCCGCAGACAGGTTGGTTGCAGGCGCTCACCTGGCCTCCTTCTAACCAACACACGGCCATCACTGGCACCCAGGCAGAACCGGCTTTCATCAGAAATCACAACAGATTTCCACTCCGTCCTCCAATGAGCTCTAGCTTGACACCACTGACGTCGCAAAGGGCAGTGGTTTGGAGTAAGTGGAATGCACGCTACAGGGCGTCTGGCTCGGAGCTGTCCTTCAAGTAACCGATTTGTAACAGTTCGTTGTGTCACTGTGGTGGCAACTGCAGCTCGAATTGCTGCCGCAGATGCAGTACGATGCGCTACGGCCATACGCCGTACGCGGCGGTCTTCCCTCTCAGTAGTGCCACGTGGACGGCCGGAGCCCGGTCTTCTTGAGGCAGTACCTTCCCTTGACCACCTCTGCCAACAATCATGCACAGTGGCTGCATTCCTGCCAAGTCGTTCTGCAATATTGCGGAAAGAAAATCCACCTGCTCGTAGCCCTATTACACGACCTCGTTCAAACTTCGTGAGCTGTTGATAATGGCTTCTTCGTCTTCTTAATGGCATTCTTGACTAACATCAACACCCTACGTCAAATCTCAACGATAACTAACGCTCACGAACGTTACAGCGCGTATTTACAGCAAACCTGCTTTGCATGTTCCGAGGGGCGCTACTAGCGCCACACGTATGCGCCGAGCGCGAAATTTGCATAGACGTCATCTTACAGATGTACTCTCACCGCCTACTAACTGTCGTTTATCTAACACAACCCCTTCTTGGTGTTGGGACTTTTTTTCCGTCAGTGTAGCTCTCATTTAGGTGATTCATTCGGTTACAAGATTGCTAAATTAGAATAGGTCTGCAATCCTGACACTGTAATTAAGTACTATTTTTCTTAGTGTGGCTTTAAGGAAAGCTTTCGGAACCTGGTTGGCAATAAACTGACTGATTAGTAAATGAACATTTTGAATAAAGTCTTTTTCTGAGCTGCAAATTCTAGACATTCTAAGGACCTGCGAGATGAAAACATTCTCGACAACCCTGCAAGAGATATTACTAGACCAATTTATGAATTTTAAAATTTTAAAACTGAAGTTACTTCTCTTATCATACAAGCTAATGACAGGGTTTCCATTATTAAGTTTAATGGACAGGTCCAGAAAATCAAGTTCCTGGTTACTAAATTGGTTTTAATGTCTCCGTTCCAAAATTCTGAATTACCCTTAATATTTCCTGTGTCGTTTATGCGGGTGGTTGTTGTTTTTTTCAGTTATACGTTGATTTAATTTGACTCTTGAAAAATATATAAACGAGGTTCTTGTTTATGTCACGTGAATCGATTGAGGACTATCAGCAAGTCGGTTTAGTTAGAAAAAGGAAAGGAATTCCTTCAGGCGATGGTGTGTTTCTGAACTAAAATTAAGGAATTTATCGGCGATGTTACGCTGAAAAGACGACGTTAAATAATATAGGCATCAAAATTTGGCTCCATTCCAGAAAATTCCCCTTCAGCAGCTGTCCAAAAACTGCGCTGTCCGCCATGATTTACACTCCGGAAAACATATGTTGACATAATTTCCTAGAGCAGCTATTCTACACTAAAAATGGTTAGTTTGATTGACGTTATTCTCCTTCCTTGAAAAAGCTTTGCGTTGTGCTTCAGCGGCTCTGCTGCAAAGGTGTGTTACCTTGACGATCGCGCAAAAAAAAAAAAAACTCATTTGAAATTAGTCGTTCAGTTTTCAGAAAACACTTTTAGTTCCTATTTTCAGAAAACACTTTTAATTCATATTTTTGGAAAACACTTTTAATTTACTTGCTGTGTGCAAGTAGGGAGCAATAAATCTTTGGTCATTTAAAACTACTGGGCACTCAAACTGGACAATACGATGACTCGGTAGGCAACTTACCAACAGATAGATACGGTAAATTCATTATCATAGATTTAACCTCTGTCCATTGCCAGATGAAATTAAAAAATGCTTTCAACTTATAGGAGCAACGATCACAGATGTGATATCCAAGATAGAAACACACAAAGAAGATAAACCATGTCAGTTGATTGTGGCAAAGTGAAAAGCACCATTGATTATTTTGGAAATTTTTTTTATTTAAATTTCTAGCAAATAGATGTATTACTAATAAGTATACCTTCAGTAATAGTTTGGAATTCATTGCATGTATAAGAGAGAAAAAGAACACAGACACAGAAAGTGTATATGGCTACAATGAATGTAATATCATTGTACCCGAGTGCACCAGTTAATAGAGCCTGTGACGTACCTGCCAGCAGGACGCAGACGACAAAAAGACAGATAGCAGTCAGAACGAACGTCCGCGTAGCTCAATTGGTAGAGCGACTTATTCCGGAATGAGGGGACCCGGGTTCGAGCCCCGGCGTGGACAAAAATGACGGAGAAATTTACTTCGTTATAAGCCATTGAACTTATTGTAAAAAAGTTGAAAGAACAAGAAGAATTGACAATAAAACAAATTGCAGAAATAAACGATATATTGCAGTACATATCACAAAATAATGTTTTTAAATATAATGATGAGATTTATAGTAAAAAAAGTGGAGGACCTATGAGATTCCCGTTGTCAGGCTTGTTTGCAGAGGTTGTCATGCAGGACATTGAAAAGCAAGTAATAACCAAACTAAATGAAAAACTTATAATATATGCTAGATATGTTGATGACATTTTTATTGTATCACATATGCAAGAAGATGAGTTACAAGTGGTAGCTGATCGATTTACTGAGATTTACCCCACATAAATCTAACTATAGAGATGGAACATGAAAGCACAATTGCATTTTTGGATGTAAATATTATAAAAACACAGGAATGTTTTCAATATCGAGTTTTTCGAAAAACGTCATATGTACCAATTTTAATACCAAGTGACTCCTATCATCCAGTAATGCAAAAGAAGAATGCATTAAATAACTTAATAAAAAGAGCATTTACTCATACGAGTAATAAAAGATACCAACAAGACGAAATAGCATGGATTAGAAATATAGCTAGAACATATGGATATCCTAATAAAATGATTAATAGCTTAATTTTAAAAAATTGTTGACATAAAAAAACCAGAACAAAGGACAACAACAAGGAAAAAAAGAAGAAATACAATATGTCGGATCGTTCTCATACTTACAAGATGCCAGCCAAAAAATAAATAAGACTATTTAAAAGTATCAAATGGGAATAGGAACATCACTAATAACATTAGATAAATTAGTATGCAGCACTAAACAAAAAACACCGCTAATGGAAAAGGCAGGTGTTTACAAATACCAATAAAACCAAAAATAGAAATAGATCTACAGAAATGTTATTATGGTAGTACCAAGAATAGACTAAAAAAAGGATCAACCAGCACAAAAATAATTCGAAAAAGCAGGAAGAAAAAACAGCAATGATACAACATTGCTTACAAGAAAGAACAAGCCCAGATTTTGAAAATGTATCAATAAGTAGAGCGTATAGAACAGAATGGGAGCTACGGTACTCAGCGGTTGTAAGTCCTAGTTGGAAAGACGGTACATTTGAGCCTTTCTGATTCATTAACAAGGATGTTGAACATTTCGATTTATTCATAAATTCAATTCATTGATTATGTAATGATTGAGAAGAATAAAGATAGTGCTTGCAATAGCAATGAACCACATATTTTACCAGAAGTGTGGAAAGCATTAATAAAAACAGAAGCTGATATTAAGAAGAGAGGAAAAAAAAACAAAAAAAAAAAAACCGATGCAGTGGTCAAAATACAGATGGCGACACTTGTGTAAATGTTAGGCAAGAAGACAGACCACATGACAAAATACCCCACAGGCCAAGTCAGGAGGCCCCGTGCATTCTGTGTCAAAATACAGCACAGGTTCAATGTGCTATTAGAACCGATAAGTGTGCGTCAGAAGATGAGCATGGTTATGTTCGAAAACGTTAACGAATACATACGTTGTTGGATTGTCGACTACTTTTCCTCGGGAGATTTTGTGCTATACATGAATTTTAAATCGACAGTAATATAGGAACTTATATGTGTAATTTGGACAGTGCTCATTTGTCTCACTCAAGGATTACATGGATACACATGGTGTGAGTGAGCGTAGAATTGTACGGTGTATTTCAGCTACATGTGTAAATAGAAACTGACTAACGAAGGACAAGTCCGTGACAAGAGTATGGGACTTCCTAAGGACTTTGCAAGGAAACTGTGTGTATATAACTAAATTTTAACTATTTTTCAGCAATGGATATCATTACAGTAGAGTATGTGAATTTTTACTGTACTTTATAACATAACATAGACAAAGTGTTACCAAAAAAAACAATTAATTCGTACGTGTTTGTCAGTGTATTAAAATATGTGCATTTTAACAGAAAAATAAGATATTGTAAAAAAATGTATCATTAAAAGGATTTTAGATATCTTTGGAAATACATGGTGTAAATGTGAGATAGAACTAAAAGCAAACGTATAGTCTATTATATGTGAACTGGAAAAGCATATGTTTTTGAGTGAAGTGAGATGGGACCTCCAAAAGCTTGGTCACACTTGAATTAAAATGTGTTATTTTGCAACGGTGAGCTCTTGGTGAAAGTACATGTATCACTTGGTGTTTCACACTAGCAAAAAGATGCAATATTCTCTCTCTCGTTAGCACGTCTTTTGAAAGAGCAAAGTAGGTGTGCATAATATCATTACGTGCGTCCGTCCGCCTATGGACACCATATCTCTGTAACTCTCGGTCCCATTCAAAATAATCTTCATGCATTGGGAATCCTTAGTTGTCAGCATAGTTGTCCATATGTTTTAATCTTTTGCCGATGCATAATCTCGCATCTATGGGGTGTAAATACACATGCTATTAAATTCAAAATACATTTTACTCTATATTATTGCTTAATAAAGCAATTCTAAAAAACATTTTTACCTTCCTATACATTTTGCTACGTAGGACATTTTACGTACAATTTCTACTTGAAACAATGCATGATGTCACCGCTAGCTGTGACAAATATGTATTTAATAACTTGTACTACACAAAACTGGTGTTTAAAGTTTCCACAAACGCAAAGCGATTTCCATATGGTTGCAGTGTAACACTACTTTCTTCCTGAACCTGACCATTTTCTTCAAAGCACAGTTGAAAGTTTTGTCAAGAGAAAATCAGCCGATGAACGCTCATGACCCAAATCACAATGATCACCCCTATCTCCACGAACGGGTGAATCCCATAGTTTGGAGAAATGACGTCGCCGACCTGCGCGAAAACAGACAGCGTGAGAAGGGCCTGTCAGCTCACCAGTAAAAAGCCCGTGCAGTAGGAAACGGACGGACATGTCGGAATTCAAATGAGGTACGAATTATCGAAGTGCTGCGGCCAGCATATCAGCAACCACAGGAAAAGTTGTCCATTGTTAAGTCCGCCGTGATGGAGATTCAGTGGAAATGGTCTGAAAAGTGACACATATCTTCTGAACCTTGCTGAAAGGGGAGATCATATCTCGCTGGCAGTCGTAGAGAATAACAGTTGGCAAGTGCCTTCCAAGACAACAAACGGCTCACGATCTTCCAATCAACTGTAGATTACTACCAGGGAAATCAGAAAAACGTTTCCGAGCACAAAGTTTGCAGGCACTTGCGGATGGGTCTAAAAATCGGTCCGCTAATGTGCGCATGTTAACCAGTCGTCACCGACAGCTTCTCCTGCAGTGGGCTCTAAAGAATCGGTCCGCTAATGGGCCCATGTTAACCAGTCGTCACCGACAGCTTCTCCTGCAGTGGGCTCTAAAGAATCGGTCCGCTAATGTGCCCATGTTAACCAGTCGTCACCGACAGCTTCTCCTGCAGTGGGCTCTAAAGAATCGGTCCGCTAATGTGCCCATGTTAACCAGTCGTCACCGACAGCTTCTCCTGCAGTGGGCTCTAAAGAATCGGTCCGCTAATGTGCCCATGTTAACCAGCCGTCACCGACAGCTTCTCCTGCTGTGGGCTCTAAAGAATTCGGTCCGCTAATGTGCCCATGTTGACCAGCCGTCACCGACATCTTCTCCTGCAGTGGGCTCTAAAGAATCGGTCCGCTAATGTTCCCATGTTAACCAGCCGTCACCGACATCTTCTCCTGCAGTGGGACTCTAAAGAATCGGTCCGCTGATGTGCCTATGTTAACCAGCGGTCACCGACAGCTTCTCCTGCAGTGGGCAGAGGAAAAGCATAGCAGCACTTTGGACGATCTAAAAGCATTCGCCTGGTCTAATGAGACCAGGTTCTAAATCTAATTTGCCGACGGAGTCCGCATTCATCGCAGCATGAGCGAGCTGCGGGAGTCTGCTGCGCTTCGGAAGGAACCAGGTCTGCTGCGGAGGTATCATGTTATAAATATTTTGGGAATGGATATTACTTGGTTCCTTGATCCCCGTTGAACTCCTCCTCGCCGTCAGATCCTACCTTGGCATTGTTTCGGAATCAGTGTTGCCTTACATGGTAGCCATGTGTGTATCTGAGTGGCAATGGAAACAACACATATGTAAGAATGTTTGCATTGTGAATGGATAGTTCGAGGAACATGTATGAGCATTTGGTTACTTCTCTGTCCACTAAAGTCTCCCAATTTGAATCCTATAAAGCATCTGGGATATGTAGTGGAATGCAGCATTCCCCGGTTCACGCCATTGCCTCGCTCCAAACTCCTATATGCCATTCTGTTTTTATGTTCCAGAATAACTGAGTACATGATCCGCGGTTCAGTGGAATCCATAAGAAATCGAATGTAAGATTACATCTCGGCGAAATGCTGCCCTACTGGCTATTGTTTAAGAAGTCTCAAAGTTATGGCTGGAGATTTTATAAATCTCGAGCGAAGAACATTTCCAATAAATACAGTAGTTTTTAAAGGCATTTTTAACATTAGGTTTCAGAAAGAAAGTCATTTAATTTTGAAGTAATACAACTTCACACAGCTGGGAAGTAGATAATCAGACAAATTGAGCAAACGAAATGAACCCACGAGCAAGTTACATTAGATCACTACATCATGCTTGGAGTTGCCGCGAAAAACAAAAATAAAATCATGGGAAGGAGAAACACAAATGTTACGTATCTCAATATCAATATGAACTTTGTCAGATCATAATGTTCACCAATATAAACTTCACCTATCCTAGAACGATTGAAAAAATTGCCATTTAGGTAAAAGGAAACCAGAAAAGCTCAGGAACTAAACAGAGCAGGCTGAGACCCAATTTAAAAGCGTTACTCAGGGCAGAAATTTGTGAAGGAGACTTGATGCGTTCTTTCTTCAGCAGTAAATACAAAAACTTTTTACGATGATGCATTGGATAACCAAAGAAGGGCCACTGCAAAAGACTCAAGATAACAGAACACATATTATAAACAAAAGGAGAAAAACGTGCCTTTACGCTAAAACGTAGTCCCTCTGTGTGGTCACAACCTTCCCCCCCCCCAGCGAAAAACCATCATGTGGATCCCTGGATCCTTCTATAGAGAAACGTCGTTGTTCTGGATACAAAAATGTATGTACTGCAATTCGGATTTGTTATTCGTTTTAGAACGCTTTTCCTCGGTTGTGGTTGTCTAATGCACGGAAAATGTGGTAATCCTATGAAGCGGTATCTGGGGGAACATGTTAGAGACCCAACTTTTCCCAGACAAGGCACATTATGGTTTCCAGACTCCTTTTCATTACATGCGTTTTCGTGTTGTCTTGCAGGAACAGTACACCTTTCCGATTAACCAATGCAAGATTCCTTGCGAATCAAAACAACCTGAACTCTTTGTAGCTGGCAGGAATACAGGCCCGTTGCGATGGTACTTCCAAGTAGAGTAGTTCACACACACACACACACACATACACACACACACACACACACAGAAAAACCTTGAATAGATCAGGGTGGCTTACTGTTAAGCTGAATCAAATTTCCCCCTTTAAGCTGTATCAGTTCCGAGTATGATATTGAACCCACTTCTGATCTCAGGTACGTATACGGTTCAGAACGTTTCTTGTGCTGACGTTGGAGCAACGTCATGCATGCAGATAACTGCTGCTCCTGTTGTCATCTGACAAATGTTGTGGGGCCCAGGAGCATAGTCTGTGTGTCTGTCCCAAGGCATGTAACGTAAGCGAGTGGCTTCAACCCTTACAACGAACCTTGTTCAAAGCTGGTGACACGTTTACGTGGTATCTTCCTCAATGGCATTGCGCCACAGGTAGTGATCAAGCGCTTGTGATCAGCGTCTTCGTGTGGCATCGTCTAAGGATTCGTCGCCCAACGAAATTTCTGCAACTACTTTCTGACTGTTTCCTCACTTACCACGCCGATTCCAATTGCCGTGTATATCCGTTTCCTCGACTGCGCCGTGCTTGTGCCCAATTTATATTTGTAGAGCATGCATCTCTTAAAACCGTCTGCAAAGGCTCGATTTTTGCACACTTTTTTGACAGGAACGAACAGCCTCAAAGAGTACGTGCTATATATTCTATAAATTATTATCTTCTAAGAGTCTTGTCACATAACGATACAGTGGTGTGTCCCAACCTTCGCTGTGCACATAAATGAATGCACAAATCAATTTTCCAATCGAAAAAAAATTGATTTACTCGTAAAATAGACCTAATGGTAATACGTGTTCTGTCCGTAACCCTTTTACCTGCAGGTACGAATTAACTCGAATTTAGAGAAATGGGTTGAAATCAAATAGGACGAATATATTCGGTGCATAAGAAGTGGACGAAACGTGAATGAAATGAATGAAGCTGCTCCATCCGTCCGCCTGTGCCCACGATATCTCTTCGACTATTAGTCCGATTTGAAAAATTCTTTTTGCATTGGGAATCTTGAAATATGCGATTGATGATCCTTTATTTCGTTTTTTTTTTTTTTTTACTATGTACAATTTCGCCGCTAGAAAGCGTAAATGCAGATGATGTCGAATTCAAAAATACCTTTTATTCCACATATTTGCTTCTAAACATTCGATTGAAAAAATTCATTTATCTTTAAATTCCATTTATCTCGAAGAGTATTTTAGATATAGTTACTTTTTCAAATTACGCATATATTTTTCGCCAGGAGGCGTAAAAGTAAATTACATTTTTCCCGATAACTCTTCTTCTAAAGCTTCGATTTGGAAAACAAATTCTTCATCGGATACACCTCCGGATGGAAAAATCTTTTGCATATAATTTCTAATTTTTGGTAAAGAATACTTTAGCCACCAGGGGGCGTAAGTGTTAATTTTTGCTTCTGATGTATTTGCCATAAAATCTGAGCTTCTAAAATATCGATTGAAAAAATTCTTTCCTGGACTGATGCCCCTCGCATCGATAAAGCTTTCCGGAATATTTTCTTCTTAAAATATTACACAGTTTCTCCGCCACGGGGCGTAGATGTATATCTTATTTTTATCAATATGTCTACTTCTAGGAGTCCGATTTGAAAAATTCCTTCTTTGTTGAATAGTGTTTCCGATGCGAAATGTTTTTCCTATAAATTCAAAATTTTCAAGTAAATCGTAGACTTTCCGCTAGGGGGCACAAACGTAAATTGCGTTTTCTGCGTTATTTCTGCTTCTAAAACTCCGATTTGAAAAGACCTGATGGAAAATATTTTTCACCTAATTTCTAATGTTTGGTAAAGAATGGGTTAGCCACCAGGGGGCATAACTGTTAATTTCTGCTTCTGATGTATTTGTAGCAAAATCTGGGCTCCTGAAAACTCGACTAAATTTTTTTTTCTTGGGCCGATACCGCTCATATGAAAAAACATTTAGAGAATACTTTCTTCCTAAAATAATGCATGGTTTTCCTACCAGGGGACGTAAAGTTACATCTTATTTTTGTCGATATCTCTGTTTTTAAGAATCCGATTTGAAAATTACTTTCTGTGTTGGAGAGCGTTTCCGCTGCTAAATGTTTCTCATATAAATTCATGTTTTTCGTAACGCACAAGTCTGCAACCAGATTGTGTAAGCTCACGATACCGTTTACAGCAATATCTGAGGGATTAAAAACCCGATTGAAAAACTATTTTCTTCCGTCAGATACTATTTTTTTCCATACCGGTTCCATTGACTTTGAATAGCTTTGATAAATTTAATTTGCGTCAGAACGGATTCAAAAGACGTGCTTATTACACCCGAAAATTCGGTGTCATCCTTCTTGTTTATTTAAAGTGGTCATTTACGCGGATGATTGGCACTAATCTTTTCTGATCCCTTACGTGCTGAAAGGGCTATAAGAACGGCGACGAACCTAAGAAAGGAGAAAGACAATGTTCGTGTAACGTCTTTCTACTCAGTGGTATGATATGCGTGTCGGAAAAGCTAGCCTTTTCCCATCATCCCTGAACTAGAAGGGGGAGGGCTTATTAAATTTAACAGGTTTATAGCCGGTACTGCTGAAAAGAGAGGGGGAAAGGAATTGGTTTGCCATACCTTTAAAAACCCGGCTACTATGTGAAGATTTCTGTTTGGGCAGCACAGAATATTGTAGGAGCCATTTGTTTGCATTGAAATATTTTGGGAACATCATAATATATAATCTGCTAGAGCCCTTCTCGTCCTCCGTGTCACTTTTTAAGTCGTTATAGCAACAACCGAGAAACAAATGTTTGTGACGTCACGCTTAGCTTTTCGTGTTTTCGTTTAGGTGACGTCATCACCTACACAAACAGTCCACGCGTATACCACTTTTTTCTTGTCATAGCAACAAAGAACACAGCTACTGGTGTGACGTCATCTAATCCAAATCATTCTCACGCGACGTCAGAGATGCGTTACGTCACACGGTGAACTCTAGAGATACGAAAACCTTTTTTTTTTCTTTTTGGTTGGAGGTTTAACGATTACCGTGAGCAGCTCAGTGGGCTATAAGCAGTCTCCCGTCCCTGATTTAGGGTCACTAGTTTCAGGGAAGAGAGAAAGCCAGTGCCGTAAGACACACACAACATCCATGCCTCACCAGGATTCGAACCGGACCCCTTTCGGACGAATAATCAGAGGGCATCGCTTAGACCACTAAGCCACCTGGGCGGCTACGAAAAACTTTACATCAGGAATTTTGGTTCACTACCTGAACCGGTCTTTAGCCATCTGTATGTGTCAATGTCAAGAGTACGACGATCTAACGATGTCAAGATAAAAATAGTTCACGGAAAAGAACAGGGGAAATTGATACAGGGTTCACAGTCAGTGTATACGAAAAATGTTGTGTGCAAGAAATTGTTGACGAAATAGGGACTAAAGGTTTAACAAAACACATAACAGATAGACAGGCCGTTGTATCAAATTCCATAACCGACTGCTCTGGAAATTTTCAGAAAGCTATGAGCCAACGTCGCCATCTATTGGCGTGGAACTCAAAAACTCATTAAATAAATGTCAATAATTTCTGTATCATAAATTTTATTTTTCCCCGTCATTATTGACGAGCTTTCATCTTGTTTAAAATATTTTGGGAAACATTTATTTGCAATGCAATGGCCGGATTAATTTACCATCGCATTGCGGCCTACATTTTATCTTGTCTATACTCAAGAGACGCTTATAGCGTTGTAAATCCGTTTATTTTTTGTGGTGTGATATGCACAAATATTCGCCAAGCATTTGCTCTCCACTGGGAGACTTTTTCAAGGCAATGGTAGATATTTCATGTCGCCCAATGCTATAAAAGAGGGATATGTCTACCATTGAGGCTTTTTCAAGGCAATGGTAGACACGGGTCTCCCAGTAGATTGCCATGCGTCTCCCAGTAGATAGCGAAAGCTTGGTGAATCTTCGTGAATATTACACCACAAGAATAAATGAATTTCCTACGCTATAAGCGTTTCTTGAGTAGTAAAGATCTGCTGTATTTAAAATAACGTTACATTGTCTGTATTTACCATATCAATTTTGCTTATATCATTCCTGCATTTTATTTTGAAACTCTCCCGATTCATTTCGTTTATAGCAAACCGGGCGAAATATCTATTTTCGGGTATTTGGAGTGAACTATGGAATTTCAGTCATACTCAGGCATATCATTTGGGAATCACTTACAACACATATTGCGTAAAATGTTCAAACTTCACGTAGTTTCGTATATGGCAGCTATAACGACACTTTCTCTCAGTAACCAAGAAATTAGGAAGTTATAAATTGGCGCTGAAGGCCTCCGTTGCACTTACTACATACGATATTTGCTTCACGACTCGTGTTGACTCTCATCCCTTCAGAATACTAAAAAATATTAAGATGTGCTTAGACGTCTAAGCTTTAGATGCTTATGTGTCTGAAAGCTAGCAATGAAGAAAAGACCTGAAAGTCTAACTCTTAAGAAAAATTGCACCTTAACATCAGCTTCCGGTAGGAACAACATTGCTATTAAACCAGAATGCCGTTTTTATTATCCCTTCGCAATCTGTATCGATATTACTTTTGAAACGCCCTCGTATTTCGAAAGACGAGCATGCTGATCTTCGATGGGTTTTCTTTTTATTGGATAACCTACCTAAAATGCGAGTGCAGCTCATGATTCTGCTTCACCAGGTATGTTTATTAAGCGTTTCAAAGCTTTATAGCTCCTTATGACAGATTTTGAATTTTGGAATATTTTTGTCACGCTCCTGAATCAAATATAATCGAAAGAATATGATTTGAGGGGGAAACAACCGACACGAATTAAATTTCTCTTAAAAATAGGAAAATATGCCATGCAAGAATACAAGAGCATAACCGTTTTTCAATGATTCCGTCGTGAGTGCGTGTACTGGCTATTAAAAGTGAAAAACTTTCGGCACGTTCGCATTCCATTAAATAAATTAAAAAATTGGTATATGTCACCCCCATGAAATTAATGTGGACTGGCCAATACGAAATCGCCAAATTAAATTCAGTACTTTTAACTGATAACGAAAGTAGTATAAAATGACCGATTCTGGGGCAAGGATGCATCCTTCTAGGAGAAGGATGGGGGGCGTGGCTTGCTGCAGAAGGATGGGGCGTGGCTTGCGGCAGAAGGATGGGGCGTGGCAGATGACGCTAGTGTGTAGGGTCGATGTGCTGCTCCCTAGCGGTGCTTCTTGGAACTTTATTATTATGTTAGATCTTTGTTTTTGAGTGATGGCAACGACCGAGTGGGGAAAGGAAATGTGCTGCCCCTAGCGGTGCTTCTTGGAACTTTATTATTATGTTAGATCTTTGTTTTTGAGTGATGGCAACGACCGAGTCGGGGAAAGGAAATGTGCTGCCCCCTAGCGGTGCTTCTTGGAACTTTTAATGGACCTTTGAGAGATGGCAACGACCAAGTGGGAGAAAGGGGGTGGATATAGGGGATGTCAACTCGATGTGCTGCCCCCTAGCGGTGCTTTTTGGAACTTTTAATGGATCTTTGAGAGATGGCAACGACCGAGTGGGGGAAAGGGGGTGTACGTTGCTCCCCTAGCAGTGTTTCTTGGAACTTTCGATGTATCTTTGAGAGATGGCAACGACCGAGTGGGGGAAAGGGGATGTGTACGTTGCCCCCTAGCGGTGCTTTTTCGAACTTTTCTCGGGAGATTTATTGGACGTTGACAAATTTTGGGGAAGTCTTTCCAATATTTATTTTTTTTAATTCTCTCTGGAGATTTACTGGACTTTGTCAAATTTTTGAAGGAAGTCTTTCCAATATGTTTATTTTATTAAATTTATATTTTCAGGAATTCCCTGAGGTGTTATAATTTTTATAGACGTTGCAGTATTTTTTTCCCCTCAGGTTCATAAAAAATGATCTGGTGGTCCCAGCGAGACCATTGAGAAAATATGTTTGAAAGGGGAAGCATTTTTATTAAAATTCTTGGAATTTTATTTAAAAATGCAGTGTGAGGGAGTGGACGTTATTTGAGTTGTGAACGAGTTGGTGTGAACATGAATTTTTCTGTTACGGTGGAACATCTCTCGTTGAATTGTTGTAATGAAGGATGTAATGAAACAGGCGTATCTTACAGCCGTAAAAGAAGGAAGTCTCGTTGGGGTGAATGCTTTATTCCGTGTTGTCAAGAAAGAAGGCGTCAAGAAAAAAGACGTGGAAAAATGGCTGAAGGGGGAGAAAACGTACACCCTCCACAAACCGACGAGACGTCATTTTCCGAGAAACAGAGTGTTGGTGAATAAAATAGATCAACAGTTTCAAGCAGACCTGGTTGACCTTCCCAGTTTGAGTCGACATAATAATGGATTTCGTTACTTGTTGACGTGTATTGATATATTTTCCAAATATGCGTGGGTGATTCCCCTAAAACAAAAGTCGGGGTTCCATATCGTTCAAGCGTTTTCCAAGATTTTCGAACAGAGAAAACCTTTAAAACTGCAAACTGATAAAGGAACTGAATTTAAGAACAAAGAATTCCAAAAGTTTTTAAAACAGCACGAGGTGCATTTCTTTACGACGAACAACGAGACAAAAGCAAGTGTTGTGGAAAGATTCAATCGCACGTTGAAAACTAGAATGTGGCGCTACTTTACAAGTCAAAACACCTTCAGATTCATCGACGTGCTTGACGATTTAGTCCACAGTTACAATCATTCTACCCATCGAAGTATAAAAATGAAGCCTGTGGAAGTGAACGAAAACAATGAAAAGCAAGTGTTTGACAATCTATATAGTGGTTTCAAGAGGGAAAAACCCTCCTATAAATTCCAAGTCGGCGATCACGTAAGGATTTCTAAAACCAAATTAACGTTTGAAAAAGGATACGAATCAAATTGGACGGAAGAAGTGTTTGTGGTGAGTGACCTCATTCCAAGATCCCCTCCCGTGTACAAAGTAAAAGATTTATTAAACGAAGAGCTGGAAGGGACATTCTACGCCGAAGAGCTTCAAAAAGTGACACTTTCCGAGACATTTTCTGTGGAACGTGTTCTAAAGAAACGCAAAAGAAAAGGAAAAATGGAATACTTTGTCAAATTTAAAGGCTACTCCGATAAATTCAACGCGTGGATCCCCGCGGAAGACTTGACCTCGCTATAAAACCGGCCTTATTTTTAAATGAAACGTCATTCGTCAAGATGAGTTTCTATCTGACACTATCGAGCGACAGCTCTCTCGGATACTTTTTGGACAACAAAATATCCCATTTTATAACACGTCTTCCTTCCCCAATCGAACTGAATGGAGACTGGGAAGTGGGACTCGTCGAGCTCATCTACCCCTATTCGTGGTATAATATCACGGAAAATTCCAACCATTTCGAATACGATTTGGGAACAGGTCAGTTTAAGACGGGAAGAATATCTCCAGGTCATTACGAGTCTATAGCGGACATTGTTAAATCCATGAGCAATCATTTTGCCAATAAAATCTTTTTGAATTATAATAAAGCGACTCAAAAGGTCAAGTCAACTCTTCTGAAAGGTACGCGCTTGGTTTTCCCCCAGGGATTGCGGAAATCTTAGGATACCAACCCATGCAACTTTCAGCCGTGAGTGGAGCTGTCTCGGTAAATGGTGAATTTATCGCAGATCTAAACGGTCGGTTTTCTCTGTTGTATGTGTACAGTGATATTGTGGAACCGCAACCGGTAGGAGACATAGTTGCTCCTCTCCTTCGCATCGTTAAAGTGAGTGGTGTGGATGGAGAGATGGTGAGCGCTTTGTTCGATCGACCTCATTATTTGTCTGTTGCAAGAAAAAATTTTCAAACCATTGAAATCGTTTTAAGGAATCACATAGGCCAATTAGTGCCATTTGAACGTAGAACAGCGATCGTGAAACTTCACTTTCGTCTCAAGCATCTCTAATCATGTACGAACCATACCGCTGCTGTACGAAATCCTTCGAAGATTATTACGTCAGTCAAACGGGAAAAGGAATAGTTTACTATCAAGGAGTACCACTACAAAAAGGTTATGGACTTGGAGGACTTTTTCGTTCATTATTTAGAGCGGCGGTACCGTTATTTAAACAAGGTGCTAAAACGCTCGGAAAACAAGTCTTACGAACGGGTATGGATCTCGCCAATGACGTCATTCTCGGTAAAGATGTGAAAACGGCAGCCAAACAACGAGCTAAAGAAGCAGGACAAATTCTCACTGATAAAGCAGCTTCTAAAGTGAAGAAAATGTTGGGGGGAAGCGTTAAAAGAAAGAGAAAAACGAAGAAACGTATCATTCGTTCAAAGAAAGCCAAGAGGACCGCACGCGATATTTTTGATCCGTAAACCATGGCTATGATTCACAGTCATTCTTCCGTATGTCTCAAGTCGGAATTGGATTTATTTGCTTTACCGCCTACCCAAACGAGCATAGAAAAAGGACAATGGATCGAATATCACCCCTTGGCCAACATTCGAGATGGAGGACCTCTGGAATTTAATATTTCTGGGAGTGGAGAAGAATACATGGATTTGTCTTCCAGCCAACTCTATGTGAAAATTAAAATTGTGAAAGCTGACAATTCTTCCCTACCTGAAAAAGAGCCCGTGGGTCCCATTAACTGTTTTCTTCATTCTCTGTTTTCTCAAGTCGACATCAGTTTAAACGAAAGAGTGATTTCCTCATCAAGCAACACGTATCCCTACAGAACTTATATCGAAACTCTACTGAATTACGGAGAAGAAGCAAAGAAATCCTATTTATCATGTGAAGGTTTTTACAAGGATACAGCCGGACATCTACACGAAATTAATCCCACGAATGATGCAACAAACAAGGGAATTACATCAACGCTACGAACTCATAAAAGAAAGCAAGACGCTGGATATGATTGGAACCTTGCACTGCGATTTATTTTATCAAAACAGACTGCTGCTCAATTTAGTGGATATGAAAATCAAACTGGTTCGAAGTAAACCTGATTTCTGCCTTGTTTCCTCCTCCGAGATCCCCAGTTACAGAGTTCTCATCGAACACGCATCCATTTTTGTGAGAAAAGTGAAAGTCAACCCTGGAGTGGCCATCGGTCATGCAAAAGCATTAGAAAAATCTCCTGCCAAGTATCCCATTGATCGAGTTTTATGCAAAGTGTATTCCGTCTCTCAAGGAAGTATGTCCTTCGTGCAAGACAACGTATTCCTCGGACAAATGCCCAAAAGACTGGTTATTGGATGTGTAGACAACGACGCTTTTAATGGTACATATAAATCCAACCCATTTGAATTCAAGCATTATGATGTCAACTTTATCGCCGTGTACGTTGACGGACAGATAGTTAATCATAAACCTCTAGAACCCAATTTTGAAAAGGGAAGCACAATTCGTTCCTTCCACAGTCTATTTCAAGGCACCGAGAAACTGGGTCAGGACCGTGGAATATTTATCGATCGTGCGGAATTTTCCGAGGGATACACTCTTTATGCATTCGATCTCAGTCCGGACCTATGCGATGGAGGACATTTGAACCTGATCCATCAAGGAAATTTAAGAGTGGAAATCAAATTTGGAAAAGCTTTGGTAAAAACCATTTCTGTGCTAATCTACGCAGAGTTCCAGAACATTATTGAAATTTCCAAGTCCAGAAATATTCTTTGTGATTTCTCCAATTGAAGAAATGAACAGTATACAAATAACCAAGTCCTTAAAGCAAGATCACGTGACCCGACGTTCCTTCCTCGGAGTGTTTGCCTGTGACCGCCTTCCCAAGAGAATTGTCAAGTTCCCAGCATGCCTTGTTGTGAATACAGACCGACATGGAAATCCTGGAAAACACTGGTTGGCTATGTATATGTCAAACCCAAAAACAATGGAATTTTTTGATTCTTTCGGACATTCTCCAGAATATTTTCAAGGACCTATTGCTCAATTTGTCTCCAAGTTTGAAACTATGAATTTTAATGATGTACCTCTTCAAAGTTTGTTTACGGCCGTATGTGGTCAATTTTGTATTTTCTTCCTTTATTCTAGATGTCGCGGAAAAAGCTTGTACTCCATTGTAAGAAATTTTCGATGGAAATCTGAAACAAACGACGTGCGTGTCTATTATTTTGTTCGAAATAAATTTGGAACTGTAACAAAATTTAGAATTTAAAATAAAAATTGATTTCAACTCTAATTTATGTGTCTTTAAATTATTTTGTAAGTTCTTGATTGACCTCAGTTGACAACATGGAAGTGCCCAGACTACAACATCCTTTCACAGCTCTGATAGCGAGTCCTACGGGAAGTGGAAAGACCCAGTTTGTAAAGCGCTTACTTCAGCATCAAGGGGAAGTCATCTCTCCCCTCCCGAAGACGTGGTGTGGTTCTATGGGGTTCACCAAACATTGTATGATGAAATAGAAAACGTGACATTTGTGGAAGGCATCCCCTCTAATTTCCGTGACTATGTGAAAGGAAGAACGCTGTTTGTCATTGACGATCTCATGACTGAATGCGGAAGTGATAAAAAATTGACTCACTTGTTCACTAGAGGGAGTCATCATTTCAATGTGTCCGTGATATTCATTACTCAAAATATTTTTCATAAAGGTAAAGAAATGCGAGAAATTTCCCTGAATGCTCATTACTTGTTTCTGTTTAAATCACGAAGAGATGTGAATCAAATCACTCATTTAGGGAGGCAGTTGTACCCTAGCAAACTTAAATTTTTTCAAGAAGTGTATATGGATGCCACAAAATCCCCTTACAGCTATTTATTGATTGATCTAAAACCTGAGACAAAGGAAGAATTAAGATTACGCTCCCAGATACTTCCGGGAGACATTCAAGTAATATATCAACCTCGGTGAAATGAAATAAGTCTCAGTTTTCATCATGACGCTGTCTAAGCAGCAGGTCCAACTTTTATGTATGATTCAACACTGTCCAAAAAAGTATTAAAAGACCTAATATCGAAGTGTAGAAAAAGTGGAATTAAAGCAC
The DNA here is from genome assembly GCA_039090855.1 of Macrothele yani. Lineage (NCBI taxonomy): Eukaryota > Metazoa > Arthropoda > Arachnida > Araneae > Macrothelidae > Macrothele > Macrothele yani. The sequence goes on along the minus strand of CM076998.1, from coordinate 84,059,119 downwards.
TATGTGAAGTTTGTATGAATACGTTAAAAGGAAATGTTCCGCTTACTCCCACCCAGAAACATTCATTGCAACGGCATAAGCATACCTTGCGAGCTCTCTCTCGAAAAAAGACACCTCTGTATAAAAAGAGGAAACTCCTTATTCAAAAAGGGGGATTTTTAGGTGTGTTGATTCCCGCTGCTCTCAGTGTATTAACGACTCTGCTTACGAAATAATGGAATTTGCCAAGAAAATGGTTCTGATTCCCGAAGAACGGATTTCCCGTCATATGCCCACAGACGAAACGCTAACGGACTTGGACAAAGAAATGAAAAAAATTCTCCTAAGCAAAGAGTCTGACGAAGTAAAAGTGAAATTATATAATCAAGTCTTGAATAAGCGCATTCATGTTTCCAGTTTTAATCCTCCAGTTGCATCTCACGAAACCCCATCGAGAACTGAAGAACCAGTGAAAGAAGAACATGTCAAAGACGAGAAAGTAAAAGATGTTGTGGAAGACCTTATCGTTCAGTCCGTTCCTTCTAACTTGAAACGAAATGCAAGAAATGTGCTGGACGTCTTTAAAACGAACTCTGATATTATTGACTGGAGTCCCAAGGCCGAATTTAAATATAATGGACGCATTGTAAAAAACACGAATATAGTAGACCTCATAGACTCTATGTTTCGAAGCAAGGGATCTAAGCTGTACATACCTCCTGAATTTGTAAAAGCATTAAAAGACATTAATTTACCCAAAAAGTACATTAAAAATAAACAAATGTTGAAAGTTCCTGTACAAGAAGGAAATTCTGTTGTAACTTCTAAACGAAAAAAGACAAATTCTAAGAAAATATGTAAAAATGTTCATTGGATTCCATATTAAAAAATTTAGTTGAACAAAAGTGTCATTTATTTTTCTCTTTTTTAAATGTATGCACTTTCGGAACAGTTCATTCTTTCTTAGTGTTAAAAATGGAACACTTCATTTTTCTTAATGGACAGCTTTGAGAAAACACATTTCATTAAAAGCAGGGAAATTCTCATAGAATAACATGGGAAAACTAGTATACATAAAAAGACTGTTTCGAAACGAGTAAAAATCTTGAAGTTCGTTTTCGAAGATGAGTTGGAAATAGAATGTAGTAAAAACAGTCACAGCAAGTTCCTGAAAGTTGAAAATTGGATGTACTAAAAATGTCTAAGGAAAGAATTTTTTATAAAACACAACTGCTTTAGTTTTCCCAGGCTAGAGGGGTCTTCAGTGAGAGCGCTTCTTCTTTTTCAACTAAAAGAATTAAGCGAGTCAGTTTGAAACAATTCAAACTCCCCGAAAATAAGCCGTGTACTCTGGTTTCGGCTCAATACTGTAAAGCATTGCTCTCAGACCAGTCGGAAATCCCCCCGATTGGCCGCCTGATGGAAAACATCAGGCCCATTTCCCTTAATAAATACCCAAATCCTTAAGAAAAGTTTTTAGCAAAAAAATACTAGTTCCCCATTAAATCAATTCATTCTGTTACTATTTTAAAAAGAAATTTCTTTTACTTTTAAAATTCTTGAAACTTATTATTTTGACTCATTTCAATAAAAAAACATAATTTCACTTAAATTTAGGTTAATAAAAAAAAAATTTCACAAAATTTATATCTTAGAATGAATAAAATACTTACACTTAAATTTAGACTCTGGAAATAGAAAAAAATTACTTTAAACATTTCCAAAAAATATTTACTTTTTTTTTTTTAAAACTTGAATTCTCACTTTTTTTCAGTAATTTACCTCCCTCCCTCCCCCCTTCCCTTACCCAAATTTTTAGGAGCCCTAAAAAGGACTTTTTTTCAACAGCTGCTGTTTCCTCCAACTCAATACAAGTCGTATTGGGCTACGTGCATGTCGTGAACCGTTTTCAACAAGTTCGTAATGTCCAGAGATTCTAAAAATTCTTTGGAGATGAGTTCCTTCGAAGCAGCAACGAAAGATTCCGCTACAACCACAGGCTGCAGCATAGCAACGGCGCAGTGAGTGCTAAACTTAATATTCATGGAATCAGAGCAGGCATGCTCCATGATGTTGTTAGGCAATTCACGATAAGGCAAGAGACATTCCGGACATTGAAACAGTGGGCTGAGCGTTCTTTTGCCACGGTAGACCATGACTCCAATAAGAATTTGTTGGCGGAAGCATCTGGAGTACAGATCCTGATCTCAGAGTTAATGAAACTGGTTTAAATCCGTTTCTCTTAAAAACAAAATCTCTTTCTTGCCCGAGAGCAATGCACGACAAAGGTTCTAAATCTGATTCGTTGTCCATATCCGATGCTATCTTTTCCAGTGCGGTATTTGTTTATTAAAACAAAGTTGACAGTCATTCTTTCTCAACAGCGAGCTTGATTTCCTGAAGCAATGGGGTCCAAGCTCAAACCGCTAAAAGTGTATTTCAGATTGGGGTCCCCGAAGGCAACATGCTGTCTAGGAATGTTATAACACTTTCCGAAAATTTTTATTTTTGAGAATTCACCACTCAAATATTCCACTTCATCTTCCAAACGAGAATAGTAATGAATCGCTTGAGCAGGGGAGAAGAGCTGAAAGTAACGAAAATTCAGATTTTCCTTGTTATGACGAAGAGACATTTTTTTTTTCAGGTCAACACACTCACACCAAGCACCGAAGCGATAATGAGTCAGGCAGGCAGGCAGGCTTGCGATAAGGCGTATAACGTCAGGTTTCCGAGAGATGAGTAAGCAGCTTTTCCCCCTTTCCCCATCTGCTTGTTCTGTCAGAAGGTCCTATCCTTTTGAAATGTTGGGGGAAAATTACCCCCCCCCAATTACGTTGACAAAGAAATTTTCTAGAAATGCGTACATGAAGACACAATATTAAAGTAACAACATTCCTCAATTTATATTAAAAAAAAAACCTCTACTGGTTTTAAAGTTCCTTCTCTTGTAATTTTTTTTCTCGCTAAATGCATCTTTGACAACCCCGAAAGCTGAACTTCTGTTCTTTTCAAAATGATTTGTTCCGAAAGGGGTTCACTCCCTGAGGAATGCAGATTCAAAGCAACGTGATCACTCGTTATTTCTGTACAGACAGTAAAAACTATGATCAGCAACAAATTTGAAAAAAAAAAAGAAAAAACATTGGACTGTCTCCACACATTTTTAAAATGACGTCATTTGAGAGGAGGTTTTTCATGACAAATTTCTTCCAACAGGAAAAGAATGTATGCGAGCAGAGTAAAAAATTTGAGTCTTTGCGTGAGCAAATCGAGACGAAATATCTTCGCATGAGTAAATTGAGACGAAATATCTTCGCATGAGCAGAGTAAAAATTTTGAGACGAAATATCTTCGCATGAGCAGAGTAAAAATTTTGAGACGAAATATCTTCGCATGAGAAGAGTAAAAATTTTGAGACGAAATATATATGCAACTGAGATGAAATATCTTCACGTGAGCAAAACAAACATTTTGAGACGAAATTTTTTTTCTATGAATCCAAGCGAGCAGCAGCAAAAATGACGGAGGCATTTCATAGAGCAGAGAATTTTTTTTCTTGAGGGAAGTTTTCTCGAATAATGAGTGAAGACTTGATTTATTCATTCTCTTCCTGGGCAAAGTGTGCCGTGTGGACCCCCATGCCAAGCAGTTTATCGACATGGAGTGGTTCGAATACAGGCAGCTATTTTGTTTTAAATTTCTTCCGGGGAGGCTCTTCCGATTCTAACGAATAATGCCCATAAGGAAGAGAATGAATATTGTCCTGGGATACGACTCGCTTGTTGTCATATGGGCTAAGAGATGTTTTGTTTGTGGCAACAGTGAAAACCGAATGTTTCATGCTTCGAATGCAATAGCTCATGTTCTTCTTTTCTTGCATATGAATGAGAGAAGACTTGAAATCATTCAAACGAAGCTGTTGGGAAACTACTGTTTTGCTCACGCCTTTAGCTTTTTTGACTTCTTCTTCTTCTGTAGCAAAAGCATACATCTTCGGTCTAAGACCAACAAATTCTTTTATGGCTCTTCCTTGGGTCTCGTCTTTAAATTTCCCAATTACTTTTTTATTTTTCAGACAATAGAGCGGGTGGCTTGTGCAAAAATCACTCGTGTCAAATTCATCTTTAATGTTTTCCATATCTTTATATAGATCTTCTGTCTTGATGTGATAGAAGAAACTATCAGTATCCATATAAAGAATGGAAATGTTGTCACGATATAAAGGCCTCATCACTTCATAATGGAAGTCGTACATTCTAGTTTTAGAGATGTCTAAAATGGCGACTCCCAAATAAATGGGTTTGTTGAAGGTGAGGTGAGTGACATTAAAATGCATGGACACAAGAAAATTTCCATCAGCTTCATCTTTTAGTATGGAGCGGTCTTTAAAATTGGGTTTACTGAGCAGCTTTTCCAGTCGATTGTCTTCGCACACCAGCTCAACTTTGGTTCGGTTGCGAATATTTTCCATTGTTTTGCCAAAAACGGAATTGTTCATCAATTTGAAAAAATCTTTCTCAAACTCATTTTTTGCCCTCTTTCTCATTTCAGTATTAAGCTGAATATAAGGTTGCAACCACTTGCTTTGATCAAAGCTTATTCCTCGATGCACTTTTGTTATGACGAGACCCGCTTTGACTGCCTGTTTGAGAAGACGATAATGAGCCACGTACCTGGATTTTTTATTTAAAGTAGTTAATAATTTGACCTGCCTGGTTCCAGGTACTACTTCCGTTTCCGGACAGAAAGGCAAATCCGAATGAAGATCGTGAAGGGAGTCAGGATAGCTGATGTCAACATCGAGAAAGTATCCCGTGCTGGCATCGTCCGCTATACACGTGACATCCAACTGCTTCAGTTCTTCATCGGAAAGCCACCGGAAGTTATTCACCGGAAGTGACTCATGCATTCCATACCCATAAAGGTTCGTACAATCGAGATAAGAGATGAAGCTGGTTTCTTTGGAGGCATCAAAATTTTTCAGATACTTATTATTGGCCTGAGCATGCCGCTTCACACACATACACAAGCCACCCCGCTTTCCGCTCTCCAGAAAAAGTAGCATATCGTAGTCACTTAAAAGCTGGAGAGAAACTTTAGTACATTTGAGCATGGCGGACCAACTTAAGCCAGGACAACTGAAAAACCAGGCAGGATCTAAAGTATAAGTGTCCTGGCAAATATTTCGGAAATTTTCAAACACGTCGGCCAAAATGAGCACATCTGTTTTTAAGTACACATCTGCATACTGGCCTAAATTCTGAATCTTCATGACCGCCCATACTTTTTTGGCATGCTCATATTCTTCATCTGTTATATGACAATTCGTTAATTTGTTGAAGAAATCCTTTTGGGGAGGTAAAGAAGTTTCCTCTAACTTGTTATACGACGAAATGTAGTCATAGGGAAAGATGCCTTTCTGCGTGAGGAGATTGAATTCTTCATCATGAGGAATAAGCTGTCGTGTAATTTTAAAATGCGTTCTCGGAAGATTATTTGCTAATTTCGATAAACTGCTTGGCATGGATCGAAAACTGTCCAGGAAACGAACTTCAAGCCCACCCATCTTTTTAGAAAAAGAAATAAATTTCTCGGTCGACTCGGGGATCACGCTAATTTCTCCTGGAAGGCAATCTAATTCCTTGATGATAAAATGTGAGTCGTATCCCGAAAGGTTATGCATCAGAACTGGAACAAAGGAAGGATTTTTGAAATTGATATTGCAGGAAGCATGTGCGGGTCCTCTGAATTTCCCAATACGATGATCGTGGTCCGCCACTTTCTTTTTGGATTTGCTGCATGAGTTATATCCACCTTCACCACAAATATGACATATGCTTGCTTTCCGATAGACATCTTTTTCAGCCTCCGTCAATGCAATCATAGGGATATTTATTTTATAATTTTTTTCAATAACTTCCACATCTTTTTTGAGAGTGTGAAGGAAATGACTCACAACTCCCTGCTCTGCTCTATGAGTTCGGAAAACATCATAACGACCTTCCACATCTTTTATGAAATAAGCATATGATATAACTTCATGAGATTGAGTTGGCGTGGTGAAGGACTCGCTTGGATTCGGGATCGGACCTTGAACTGGTTTTAAGACGCTCTCAAAATCAGCGTAGACAACAAAAGGAACCCGTTGACTGAATTTGAAATCTTTAAAAGTTAATTCCTTGTCTTCTGGCATCTTGATGAGGACCGTCTTGTTTTTATTGCATAATTTCTTGTGCTCATTTAATTTTTGCTCTCCATTGCACCTCGTATCATAAGTTTTAAAACATTTTTTGCAGATGTGTACTTTTTTTCCTAATGTTGACAATTGACTGGAAATAAGCCGCTCAAAATTCGTAATGTAAGCAAAGTGGTTGCAACCTCCGTTTTCTAAATACAACAAATCTCTGTGGTCCGCCAGCTCTTCTTCACATACTTTAATGGGAAATATTTTACCAGCTTCATCTATCCCGTAAATGTTGATGCTCATGTTGTTAGACTTCTCAAATTTTGGAATGTCGGAAATTTTGACGGGATAGTCCACGCAATCCCACTTGTAGCCGCCTTCAAAATAAGGATCGTTAAGATAAGAGGCTACCTTTTCTCGGTCTCTCCTTTGATCTTTAAGACGTGGGGTCCACACGGCATATTTGAAACAGAAGGCGTCTGAATTTTGAACGTTCACGACAGCATATTTCTTCTGAATATGGCTGGGAAGCATAATAAAGGAACCTCCTTTCAATGGCCTAAACCGATTAACCCGGAGTTCGAACCACTCCACGTGAGAAAACATCCAGCCTGATCCTTTCAGTTCGCATTCAGAACATTCAGTGAGTAGTTTCCTGGACATGATATCGAAAAATTCCCCGAGATTTGTCGACCGATACACTGGCTTATTAGTTGTTTTTAAATTTCGAGAACATATATCAAATTGCTCCGGGTCATCGGGTTTAGGCTTTTTAAAAGCTGCCTGCATAAATGCATTTACTTTAATGGATGGGTGGGCTGCCAGTGCATGTTCTAGAATGCTTACAGAAGAATTTTGGATGCCATTCAAAAATGTGGAGAGACAGACCGCTGTTTCCCCTTCCGGAACAATCTTAAATGTTTGCAATCGGTTCTGAGCCACCGACTGCACTTGGATGTAAGCCCCCATATTCAATGGAGGAACAATGGGAGCTTCGGAACTGGGGTCCTCAACAACGTGACTGGGGCCAGCAACAACTTCATGACTGGGGCGTGCTGTATTTGAAGGGCCTGCAACAACTTCATGACTGGGGCCTGCTGCATTAGAGGGGCCCGCTGCATTGGAGGGGCCTGCCGAAGACGCATTTAACGAGTTCCCCCCACCTGCATTCTCGAATGGCATTTAAGAATATGTATCTGCAAGTACGCATTTCTAGAAAAACTCTTCCTACACAACATACACGGAATAAGTGCCCCAGAATGAATTTTGACATGTCTCTGCAAATTTTTTTTCAAAGTGAAGACCTTCTGACAGATCTTACAAGTGAAAGGGGCAGGGGGTACGTCAGACACAAATGAGGAAAGTAGGTCTTGCGACATTGGAATTTCCTCTAATGCCTGAAACACTTCTGAATTTTGCAAAAATAGCTGCTCATCTTCCAGCCACCATTCTTTCTGTGAAAGAATAATAATAAAAAATTAACCCTCTCCCCTATCAAAGCATTTTTCATGAAATAAACATTTAAAAGGGAAATTCCTACGTTGAGAATACATTTTTATGGGCGTTATCGTAAAAATATGAATTCCTAAAATATTTGAAAAAAAAAGAACTATGTTTTAAACAATTCCACTAACATGAATTTTCCTTCCTGAAAATCTAACTTAAATCGTATGCAAAAGAACTCACATACCGCTAACATATTTTAAACCTATATCAACGCATCTTCATGGAAATTAAAATGGAAAATTCCTACGTTGAGAATAAATTTTTATGAGAGCTATCGTAAAAACATGGATTCCTAAAATACTTTAAAAAAAGAACTATGTTTAAACGATTCCACTAACATGAATTTTCCTTCCTGAAAATCTAACTTAAATCGTACGCAAAAGAACTCACATACTGTTCCTAATACACTAGTATATTTTTTCCTTAAGGGAATCCTCTCACGAAATTCTAACAACATTCTAATTCAAACAACTTTGGGGACCTAACAATAAATAAAAACATTGCATGCTAATAAAAGAACGCTTACCTCTTCGATTTCAGAAACTGATGAAAAAATGTTTTTAGATTCCATTCCAAAACACGCCACAATATTCAGACAGCGAGACAGTCGATAACTAAACGCAGTTGAAAACTAAACGTAGGTACTAAACCAAAGCAGCAGAAAAACTGAGGAGGAGGAATGAACAACGCCAGTTTTATAGCAAACAAGATGCCTTTTTGACCCCCGACAATGGAAGAAACGCCATTGGTTCGAAGTTGAAACAGTTTCTGAAATTCTTCTGGCATCTGTTCACAAAGATGACATCACGAAAAACCCGTCACCGTGCGTCATCGCTTCAAGCAGTATGATGACATTCCAAGTTCACAAGGATGACATCACGACGTACCCGTCACCATGCGTCATCGCTTCAGGCAGTAACTGCACGGATACGTTATCTGGTCACAAACATGCTATTGATGAATCACCTCTAACCAGACAAAGCGAACTATAGCTCATTACTTATTTTAAGGTAAATTCTTAGCGATAGAAAAGTGAAAGGATTTCGTTATAATTAATTTTCATATCTTGAGAGAATAAACTAAAAGATTCTTCGTAGACAGAAAAAATAAAGCCTCGATAAAAGTAGTTGTTAGTTTGAAAATAAAATAATGTTGGTACATCGAGAAGTTTAACGAGTATGCAAGCATTTAGTAAAAAAAGATTAAGATAATGCATTAAAAGGTACATTTCACTGAATAATCATGAAGAAATAAAAAAATATTTTAACTATGTATAAAACATTGCGGCTTTGTATGGCGGAAAAAGGTACAACGTTTAAAAAATGTAACAGAAAATGTCATGAACACGTAAGAAAATGTCATGAAACAATCGTGTTTTAAGATTATGTCTGCAGCACAAAACTTTGGAAAACGTTTTTATGTTGGAACGTCCGTTGAAAATGCGTGAAGTCTCCTCAAAGAAAATAAAAAAATCGTTACGTTGAAAAATTATGAATATAAAATCGGAAATTATGAGGAAAAAATAAGGAATAAATTCGTTGCAAAATGATCAAGTTATTGAAAAAAAAATCAGTCTTGGAACTTAATGTGGCTACAGAATCTCAAATGACGTCAACCGTCGACCCCGCGGAGGAAATAGCGTTGGCTGATGTCATATCTGCTATCACGACATGCGTCACTCGGCATAGTCACTCTTAACAAAACACGTGTCATACAAAGTTTTCTGAGTCAAAGAGAAAATGGTGAGTCATCCCAAAACACATGTCGGACAAAAGATAGCGGAACATGAATCAACAGGAACGAAATCTTTTCAAACAAAGCCTTTCCTCGTCTAAATTTAAATTGTAGGGAAGAAAAATATAAGAATTAAAAAAATAATGCAACGTCTATAAAAATTATAACACCTCACGGAGTTCTAAAAATATAAATTTAATAAAACAAATTTGAGGAAATGCTTCGATTGAAAAACTTCCTTCAAAAATTTGTCAGCGTCTAATAAATCTCCCGAGAAAATTAAAAAATAATGCAACGTCTATAAAAATTATAATACCTCAGGGAATTCCTGAAAATATAAATTTAATAAAATAAATTAGAGAGAAAAAATAGGACAAAAAAATATGAGTAAAAAAAATTGGAAACGACAAAAAAACTTCCTTCAAAAATTTGACAAAGTCCAGTAAATCTCCAGAGAAAATTAAAAAAATAAATATTGGAAAGACTTCCCCAAAATTTGTCAACGTCCAATAAATCTCCCGAGAAAAGTTCGAAAAAGCACTGCTAGGGGGGCAACGTACACATCCCCTTTCCCCCACTCGGTCGTTGCCATCTCTCAAAGATACATCGAAAGTTCCAAGAAGCACTGCTAGGGGGCAACGTACACATCCCCTTTCCCCCACTCGGTCGTTGCCATCTCTCAAAGATCCATTAAAAGTTCCAAAAAGCATCGCTAGGGGGCAGCACATCGAGTTGACATCCCCCTATATCCACCCCCTTTCTCCCACTCGGTCGTTGCCATCACTCAAAAACAAAGATCTAACATAATAATAAAGTTCCAAGAAGCACCGCTAGGGGGCAGCACATCTCCTTTCCCCGACTCGGTCGTTGCCATCCCTCAAAGATCCATCGAATGTTCCAAAAAGCACCGCTAGGGGCAGCACATTTCCTTTCCCCCACTCGGTCGTTGCCATCTCTCAAAGGTCCATCGAAAGTTCCAAAAGCACCGCTAGGGGGCAGCACATCGACCCTACACACTAGCGTCATCTGCCACGCCCCACATCCTTCTGCCGCAAGCCACGCCCCCAGCCTTCTGCCGCAAGCCACGCCCCTTGCTCCTTCTCTAGAAGGATGCATCCTTGCCCCAGAATCGGTCATTTTATACTACTAACGAATTAGTCAACATGATTTACAGCTACTTATACAGCGCTGACCCAATATATTATGAACACCCCTAGCCTACAGAAATGAGCGCGCCTGGAGACCGAACGGAAGTTCACAGAGTTGTATATATACAACTCGAGTGCCAGCTTTTGGTTAGTAGTGCTCGGAGTCAGAATGGGAAAAGCTGCCGATTTATCGGAGTTTGATAAATGGCAAATTGTGATGGCACGGCGCCTCAGAACTACGATCTCCGAAACAGCGCGGCTTTTGTGTTGTTAACGTGCCGCTGTAGTGAGTGCGTATCAAAAGTGGTGCATAATGACCAAATGACGAACCGTCGTCTAGCCGAGTGTTGTCAGCAGCTCATCGATGCCAGAGGGGAGCTTGGCCAAAGTGCGACAAATCAGTGATCAGAGCAATGTGTCATGGCACACTGTTGATCGCAGCCTTCTGCGCATGGGCCTACATAGACGAAGACCCAGTCGGGTCCCCTGCTCACTGCACGTCATCGCCAACAACGCATGAATTATGTACGTCCAAGATCATCGATCATTGGGCCGTAGATGGTTAGAAGAAAGTAGCCTGGTCTGACGAATCAAGATTCTTGGTGCGTCACGTAGACGGCCGAGAGCGGATATACCGATTACCAACGGAGGCTATAACACCAGGATACACTGTCGGGCGGAAACAGGCCGGCGGCGGTGGGGTTATGCTGCAGGCGATGTTTTGTTGAAACACTTTAGGCCCCATTATATCTAGCACAATCCCTGACAGCTATCAGGGATCTGAACATCGTTGCGGGCCAAGTTCACCCATTCATGGCAAATGTGTTCCCTGCTGGTGATGACCATTACCAACAGGATAATGCGCCATGCCACACTGTCAGAACTGTCAAGAAGTGGTTCGAGGAACATGCTGGTGACTTTCTGTTAAAGCCCTGACCGCCTCCAAATTCACCTGACATGAACCCAATCAAACATTTCTGGTTCGACTTGATAAAGCGTGTTCGCGCTAAATCACCACCAGCCCGAAATGTACGAGAACTGGGAGATTGTTGTTCACATTATTGTACTGATACCCCAGGACACCTATCGCCACCTCATCGAATCGATACTTCACCGAGTGGCCGCTATTTTGCGGGCTAAAGGGGTCCTACAGCTTATTAGGTAGGTGGGCATAATATAAAGGCTCATCAGTGTAGACAATCTGAAAAAAGCTTTTATTTGTGATCTTGTACTTAGTTGAATGTTTTGGATCGAGAAGTATTTTCATAAGAATATAATTACAATTTCTAGCTTTCTGGAATTGAAGACATCTCAAAAAAAGTAGAAAACAAAAAGTCAGAGGAAGCAGTTTTCGGCTTTTCCAACATTGTGTTTGTTAGGGGCCTTAATCATTGGAAAAACCACCTGATAAAGGTTATTCATTGGAAAAAAACCACCTGATAAAGGTTATTCATTGGAAAAAAACCACCTGATAAAGGTTATTCATTGGAAAAACCACCTGATAAAGGTTATTCATTGGAAAAAACCACCTTGAAGTAGTTTGATCTGAAGGTGTGTTGTTACGTTATTGTGTTTGACAGGTGCCTTCAGCATTTGAAGAAACACCTAATTAAATTTTGTCGACTTAAAGAAGTCTGCTCTGACGATGTTAACTTTCCCTACGTTCAGCCGTAACAGTTTATCTGCAATGTCCTCTGTTACTTTCCTGCAAACGGGTACTCACAGTCAGTGGTGTTTCATTTCAAGTGACAGTTTTGCGAGAAACTGTGCGCAGAATACAAATCGAACTTAACCTCACCCAGTTAAAATACAGATCTACAGCATCATTTACATGGTAAACTACAAAAAATGTGCCTACTCAAAATATTTGCGTTTACAGTCTTCAGACGAAAAGCCTACCCTAAGATTCTGCAAAAGAAGAAAAAATATATTCCAGGCTCCATAAGTTTTGAATTTATATTGGCAATGTCTTTCTGTTTTTCCCTAATTTATTCATTTTCAGGAACAGAATCTATGTGGCAGGGAAATGGTTTATATGTTGTAGTATATTAAAATTGTAAGTCTGATATGTAAGCTCTGGTAAATTTGAGTGATTTACGGGCATTTTGTCAAACTCGTCATTTTTAAAAAGCGTAGTATGAAGTCCTAGCCAACAGAGGATGTTCACTCACTCATTTTTAGAACGTTTTTGATAAGAAGTTGGAGAAAATAAAACAAGTTCAAAGAATTGAAAGTGGAAATAGTGTGTTGGATGAACACGAAAGAAACATCTGCTGCCCTGCAGTTAAATATCGGCTGCTAAGGAAATGGCTCCCGTAAACCAACAAGGGATACAAGGTTATGTTTTTACTCTCTATGAAGAAAAATATTCGTATTCTGTAATTAAAAAACGCTGTGAAGATCATGGAATTAGCATTTCTGAATGTAAAATAAGCAATGTTATTAATAATAAAGGGCAAAATCTTCAAACATTGCTTTTAACAGGAAAAGGAACTCCAAGCGAATATCCAAAGAAGGTACGTACTTTTAAGACTATTTCAAAAATAAGACCACTGGTCTTAAAAGAAAGTCTACCGACATAAAGAGCAATTGCTAAGTCGTTAAAATCCCTGTATCAGCTTTAAACTAGGTAATAAATAGGCATAACGTTCACCGCATTTCCCTTACGCACGTGGATGAGCACAGAACACGGTATAGACACATTTATGAAAATTACTTAACCGGACACAGATGGAAATTTATTATGACTATTGATAAAGTAGGAATCTACGTAAACGACTATAATCAAGAAAGGTCAATTTACTATTTGAAAAAAGCAGAAAAGGACTTACAAACTTGATTCCAAGAATTCAAAGAATGTTTCAGTAAAGGATTTCGGTACAATGGGAAATTAAAGTTAAGAAATGTTGAAAAGAATGCTGAAATGAATTCTACATATTACCAAAATAATATTTTCACTCCTATATTTAAAGAGGAAATACCATGCCCTTTTCCACACAGCCTTCAAATAGTATAACTCCGTCAGGATAAAGCAACCAGTCATACATCCAAATTTTCCACTCCTTGAAAAATGAAAAAAAGTTCCCTGATGTGTTTTTACCAATAGTACCTTCAGACTGCTAAAAGCAGCGCTATTAGCAGTCTGAAGGCACGGTAGCCTATATACTAACTAATGCACCCATGCTAGTAGGCGAGAGAAAGACATTCCGGTCAGTTAAATTGTAAGCAGCTGGTAAAAGGGTTTTGCTCAAAGCTTTTCACTTTTTATAAATTAAAAATTTTAAATAATGAAATATTTTTAATAATTGTTTTCATTTAAAATCAATTGCGGAAAGATCAGTGATTAAAATGGGGTGGATTAGAAAAAATAAGGGTTCCAATCCAAGTTCCAACTTCTATTGCATTAGTAAGAGAATTTTTTTGTGCCTGCAGTAGTAAGAGAGAGGTTTTGATGCCTGCCCAGCTCATTGGGTTAGAAAAAATAAAGGTTCCAATCCAAGTTACAACTTCTACTGTATTAGTAAGAGAAAGTTTTTGATGCCTGCAGTAGTAAGAGAGAGGTTTAGATGCCTGCCCAGCTCATTGGGTTAGAAAAAATAAGGGTTCCAATCCAAGTTTCAACTTCTACTGTATTAGTAAGAGAAGGTTTTTGATGCCTGCAGTAGTAAGAGAGAGGTTTAGATGCCTGCCCAGCTCATTGGGTTAGAAAAAATAAAGGTTCCAATCCAAGTTACAACTTCTACTGTATTAGTAAGAGAAAGTTTTTGATGCCTGCAGTAGTAAGAGAGAGATTTTGATGCCTGCCCAGCTCATTGGGTTAGAAAAAATAAAGGTTCCAATCCAAGTTACAACTTCTACTGTATTAGTAAGAGAAGGTTTTTGATGCCTGCAGTAGTAAGAGAGAGGTTTAGATGCCTGCCCAGCTCATTGGGTTAGAAAAAATAAGGGTTCCAATCCAAGTTTCTACTTCTACTGTATTAGTAAGAGAAAGTTTTTGATGCCTGCAGTAGTAAGAGAGAGATTTTGATGCCTGCCCAGCTCATTGGGTTAGAAAAATAAAGGTTCCAATCCAAGTTACAACTTCTACTGTATTAGTAAGAGAAGGTTTTTGATGCCTGCAGTAGTAAGAGAGAGGTTTTGATGCCTGCCCAGCTCATTGGGTTAGAAAAAATAAAGGGTTCCAATCCAAGTTACAACTTCTACTGTATTAGTAAGAGAAAGTTTTTGATGCCTGCAGTAGTAAGAGAGAGGTTTAGATGCCTGCCCAGCTCATTGGGTTAGAAAAAATAAGGGTTCCAATCCAAGTTTCTACTTCTACTGTATTAGTAAGAGAAGGTTTTTGATGCCTGCAGTAGTAAGAGAGAGGTTTTGATGCCTGCCCAGCTCATTGGGTTAGAAAAAATAAGGGTTCCAATCCAAGTTTCTACTTCTACTGTATTAGTAAGAGAAAGTTTTTGATGCCTGCAGTAGTAAGAGAGAGATTTTGATGCCTGCCCAGCTCATTGGGTTAGAAAAAATAAGGGTTCCAATCCAAGTTTCTACTTCTACTGTATTAGTAAGAGAAGGTTTTTGATGCCTGCAGTAGTAAGAGAGAGGTTTAGATGCCTGCCCAGCTCATTGGGTTAGAAAAAATAAGGGTTCCAATCCAAGTTTCTACTTCTACTGTATTAGTAAGAGAAAGTTTTTGATGCCTGCAGTAGTAAGAGAGAGATTTTGATGCCTGCCCAGCTCATTGGGTTAGAAAAAATAAAGGTTCCAATCCAAGTTTCTACTTCTACTGTATTAGTAAGAGAAGGTTTTTGATGCCTGCAGTAGTAAGAGAGAGATTTTGATGCCTGCCCAGCTCATTGGGTTAGAAAAAATAAGGGTTCCAATCCAAGTTTCAACTTCTACTGCATTAGTAAGAGAAGGTTTTTGATGCCTGCAGTTGTAAGAGAGAGGTTTTGATGCCTGCCCAGCTCATTGGGTTAGAAAAAATAAGGGTTCCAATCCAAGTTTCTACTTCTACTGTATTAGTAAGAGAAGGTTTTTGATGCCTGCAGTAGTAAGAGAGAGATTTTGATGCCTGCCCAGCTCATTGGGTTAGAAAAAATAAGGGTTCCAATCCAAGTTTCAACTTCTACTGCATTAGTAAGAGAAGGTTTTTGATGCCTGCAGTAGTAAGAGAGAGGTTTTGATGCCTGCCCAGCTTTTTGGGCTAGGCACGCATTGCCATGGCTGCTTAGAGGGAGTATTGGCTCTAACTACGGCTGATGGTGAGTACCCAACAAGCCTTGCAGTCTCGAAAATGCTCTGACTCAGTCATGTGACCAATACTATTTTTCCTTTGCCAAACTCTCAAGTCCGCTACCTTTCCAATCTGAAGAACATTAACAGAGCTCAGTATCAGATGTTATTTATACCAGTTCATGACTTTCACACGCGCCGTCGTTTATTTCCAGTTGCTTCGATTTGCATAAAGATGCGTTGGTCATAATTTTTTGGCTTCTCGGTGTATGTGACACACGGAACTAGAATGTAGACTGCTGGGGCACTAGGAGATGCGAACATTTTCGTGAATACTGCAAGAGAGAGATCTGTTTGTTAAAGTAAGTAGTCTTAAAATTCATTGGAATGAATGTAAATAGAATGAAAAAAAACCACATGAGTTTCAGTACTTAATGTCGATCATGACAATAAACTGAATATCCATGCACGCGTCTCCCTAGAGTCTGAAGCAGCCGGGCTTTGCGGCGCTGGCGTATCGAGCAACATCGCGACTCCGAGGAAAGGAGCTCTTTTATATTCATACAACAAAAGCAAGGCATCTAGCTATCCGTTTCATCGACAGGAGTTAGTGCCTGCAAAAGTAAAAGATATGTAGCGGCTTCCGCAAACACTCCATTGTTAATTACTTGCAAAGCAGACGACAGGCGACGGTACAAGATGATTTTAATTCTGGCCCACTCCGTCCCTCCACACCTGATCTGCGCTTAAAAGATACGTCACTCACTTGACATTGTTCAAGCTGATGCATATTTCTGTTTCAAGAGTTCTCGGGCATGGAGAGAACATGAGAGGGAGGCGGGAGAAATGGCGGGTGGGAGGCAGCGTATCGTACGGGGTGGGGTGTTGCTTCAAGTGTATTCCGCGATGGCATGGCAAATCGTCGTCATGGCGACCGTCTCAAAAGCCACATATCGCCAGCGGTGACGTCATGTCGTTACCGTTGCCAACAATGAGGTAAAAACAATCAATTTTTCGTGCGCCTTCGGAAATGACAATGAGATGTGATGCCAGGCGAATAGGTTAGTCTAATGCGCCGACAGATATAGCAGTCCTTATCGCGGAAATTTCTTCCCCGTTAATAAGTTGGATAAGTTGAAAATTATTTCAGCGCTTCAGGAAATAAGTTTGGGGGACCGTAAAGATGAACGTACAACATTAAACAAAAATAAATCAAAAACAACGAACGCTAATGTCCTTCATAAAGAGAGGGAGAGACAACGTACATTAAAAAATGAGACATAAGGTAAAGTTCTTCCAACAGCAAATTATTTTGCCCTTTCGTGCCTTTCGAGTACCAGAGGAGCATTTTGTAACCCCAGGAGTTCAACATAAATTCGCGAATGTGCATTTTAAGCACTAATTTCATACAATTATCACCACCGGCATAAAATCTGAAAACTGGAAACTATTTCCCTCTTTCAAATGCATGCCAATACATTTATACGGGTTTACGTAAAATACAAAGTGTATCAATAAAATTTGATGAATGCACGGTAAAAATGAGCTACATGTAATATTTAAGAAAACCTATATTGCGGGCTTTCAAAATAATCCCAAGGGATTCGAAACAGTTTTGGCATCGTTCGTGTAACTGTTAGGAGCTACGGGAGGAGTTCTCCTTTGTCATGGCTTACAGCTGGGTGGTCATTTTCGTTTACTCAATGTTCACAAATATCTTCCCTTTTAGTGATGATTTTCGGCTAGAAAACATGGCCAGCAAGTGTCAAATCAGTTAAAAACGGTGGGTGATTCAACGCAGCAAAAACTCGATATTACATGGTGTGAGACAAACTTTGAGCAGACCTTGAGCTTCCCCAAATCCTCTTCTAAAATTGCACTGACTGTTTCATGATTAATACCAAGTTCCTCATCGGTTATTCGCAAAACCAGCTGACGATCATTAGCTCCAGCATTTTTCCAATGTTTTCAAGATTTTTGGAGTTCGTAGGATTTCCACTCCAGAGGGTCGTCTTCAACGGAATCCCTTCCTTCGCGGAAATACATAAACTAGTCTGAAACACAATTCAAGGTTACTACAGGGGTATCCAAAAATTAAGGCCTCCATATCTATATACAAGCCCAGTGGCAAGGTATCAAATTGAAATAAAACAAGAATACAGCTCAGAATTTCTGCTTTAATTCACATATTTTATTTTTATACACGATCCCCCTCACGCTCGTTACAGGTACGCCAACGTTTAACAAGTTCTTTAACCCGTCTCTGTCAAATACTTCAGATTGTTCTTGGAACCATTTCCTCGTAGCGGTTTGAACATCTTAGTCACAAGCCATCTGAAATCCAATCAGATGTTTCTTGAGAGCAGTAAACAAACAGAAGTGGTACTGCGCCAAATCTGGGCTGTAGGTAGGGTGTTCAAGAACTTCAACTCCGATTTTCTATATGGCCTCTGAAGTGAAAGCACTGGTGTGAGGTTTGGCGCTTTCGTGATTGGCTTTTCCCGTCACGTACGCGCTTTATTCTTTGCTTTAAAATTTTCAAGGTATGCGCATAGCTCTTCAATTCACAGTCGTAAATTTGACAATCTACCCCTGATGAATAGTGCCTCTGTATTCCCAGAACACAGTGAGCATGCATTTACCGGCAGGAAATTGAATTTTGAATTTTCGATCGAGGAGAAGACAGGTGTCGGTTTTCCACCAATTGATTTTCCATTTCTGGGTCACAATGATGAACTCAACTCTCATCAGCAGTCATAATGCTTTGAAGAAAATCACTTCCATATTTTCCATAGCAAGCAAACAACCTTTGACATGTTTCAAGTCTTGATTTCTTCATTCCAGTCGTTAGTTGGCGCTGTACCAAACGAGCACACACTTTGTTGTATCCGAAAACCTTAACAATATCGTTGACACTACCTAAACTAATGTTCAGCTCATTGGCCATGGTTCTCTGAGTTATTCTCCAATTTTCCCTGATCAGCTCATCGATATTTTGCCTGTTCAAATCGCAAGTTCCAATTAAGGGACTCCCACTCCACGGATGATTCTTTACGACCAACATTTCTCCACTGTCATTTGATTTTCTTGCCCAATGACGAAGAGTGCTTAGGTCCAAAATTCCAACACCATAAACTGCAACTAATCTGGTGTGAATTTCTTTGGGAGGTATATTTTCATGAGTTAAAAACTCTATAACTGATCGTTGTTCGACATAGTTGAAAATAAATCATCCATTTTAAACACAGTTAAACACGAACAAATAGATATACTGAGTTCTATTACTCAGTAAAAGGAACCTAATGGCACAAAGAATCGTTTGCCATCTGACCAGTTGCTAAGTAACATGTCTTGCACGAGATACTTGCGCGAAGGCATTACTTATTGGACATGCCCATATTTCGTCCTCGTAAACTTTTTTTATGATTGTATGCCCTTCCAGTGTGGATTTTCCCAATTTGAAGCAAACTTTGATACAGGTCTTTTGCTCCATTTTTCCCCGCTAACAAAATGCACCAACATCAGCTGCCGCGACATGCACTGAGTGTCACACCTCCTTTCACAGTTCCGTGATCTTTACGAACATGTTCGCTCATACACTTGATTGTGTCGCTCAAGTTACCGCACCTTTCACAATGTCGTGTGACGACAGCTTTCACCGAACTTTATTGAAGGACCTTGTACACAGTCAGACCACAGACGTGAAAGCAAATTCACTGTAGTGACTACGTGACGAACTCAGGGTATCCATCATTAAAGAACATAAGGAATTTAAACTGAATTCAACATTGGAATGAAAACTGAATTCAACATACGGATGAAAACTGAAAATAAGAATGAAAAACTAAAAATAAAAATGAAAACTATAGAAATGACGAAAAATAAGAATGAAAATAAGAGTAACATGTAGAAGGGATGACAAAAAATAAGAATGAAAACTGAGAGCTCCTAATTATGTCCAGACTTTTGGCAACGTTTTTAACCGTTGTTAATATAGTTTTGAGACGAAGTTATGAAAACATCTGAAAACAATGTGTGACGTGTATTCTAATTTAACTTTCATTTTTAGTTCCTTTTCCTATATAAATTTGAGTTTGTTCTCTTTTGCACTTTCCAAACTTAACGTGATATCTTCTCTCTCGCATGAGTGAGGTTGGCAACACTTTTGAGGTCAGAGAGACTGACGTATGAATGTGATAAGAATGTTAGATAAAAAAACGGTACAGCAATTGCTTAGTGTGTGTGTGTGTGTGTGTGGAGATGTTAAATCGATGTTAAGCTAGATTATACGATCAATAATTAGGGTATCATGTGTGAAGAATAAAACCCTTAGGGACGGGCGACTGCTTATAGCCCATTGAGTTGTTCACGGTGGTCGTTAAACCCCCAATCAAAGAAAAAGAAAGAAGAGTAAAACCCTCAGTGCGATATTGTGGATTTTCATCAATCGTTGTTCAACCAATAAAAGGTTATCGTAAGTTTGGCTTTTGTATATGTTTCATCTGGCTGTAATTTGAGCTATCCCGTGCAACTATTGCATCGTATTCTGATTTAGTTCAACATTTGCTAAGTCATGGTTTTAGACATAGCGTAACACCAATCACGCACAAGAGAAAATGTTACGTTATAAATGATTTAAAGTATTTTGGGAGTAATCTCAAAGTACACATTTTAGGAAGTGCTACAGAATCATTGAATAATGATTCTGCAGCATTTAACATCCCTTCCAAGAAGCTTCTTTACTCCTTTTGTGCTTAACAAGCTGTGTCGCCCGTGAAGAAATGCATAAGAAATACAACACGTTCAAGTATACTCACGCAGATAAAATATTTTAGTAAAGGGATTGTAATGCAAATAAGTAGGAGACGTCTTGGAATACTGTCAGAATATTTTGATTCAATTCACACAGTGTGCCAGATAGCAAAATTAACACTCAAACAAAATGAATTTATTTCGGTATCTTCTTGATTTTTTTAGCACGTCAAATTTTACTTCCTCGACGATGCTTTTTTTTCGGAAAGGGGGGGGGTCTTTCTTGACACTGAAGAAACTCCTTCGCGGAGGGATCGCTTCTGTTTATTTATAGATAATTAATCAAAAGATCATTATGGGTGCGAAGATAAACACACGCCAGAGCGGAGATTTACCCAAATGAGCGGTTTAATAGGAATCGTAGCGAGCCTGCTGAAAAACTCAAGTGTGTACTTTATGGAATAAAAAGCGTTGTTTTCACCCGACCACTCAGCTATATTTTTTCTCTTGCGCACTCGACAAATTTTCCTGCACAAAGCTATCGTACGGTGTAGTCAAACTGGGTTATTAAGGATGCCGCATAGTCGCTGTAAGGAAAACAATATGTATACACGTATACAAAGTGACTGCGAAATACACACACGGGCACTAATAGGCTCTCAATGGACGAAACATTATAAATATTTATTTTTAGATATACCCCTGTTGGTTCTCGTCTAGCGTGAATAACAGCCTGTACACGTGTGGGCATCGACTCCACCAGTAGCTGGAGGGTTTCCGGAAGTAATGCTACACATGCCTGTCGCAACATTGGCTACAACTCCGCCGGAGACTTCGGTCCAGGATGCGTGGATCTCATGTTTCTCTCCACGACATCCCAGAGAGCTTCCACAGGGTATAAATCCAGTGACCTCGGGGCCTTTAGATAGTTCCAAACTCAGAAGATTATTCCTCGAGCCATTCCTGGGTGGCTGCAACCCGGTGAAACGGCGCATTTTGCTTCTGAAACAGATCCTCGACCGCGAGATGTGTTAAGGCCATGAAGGTGTATAGGTGATAATCCACCACATGCCGGTAGCGCGCAGCGGTTAAGGTCCCCTTGAAACACACTAATGTGTCTCAAAAGCTAGCTAACCCATCACAGAGCCATCACCACCTTGACCAGAGTCGACCTCGCACAACGGGGTCATAGCCTAATTCTCTCGATGCCACACCCGCACCCTCCCGTCATATCGGTACAGCTGAAAACATCTGACGGGAGTCTAATGTTCCCGGCACCGGTGGCACACGAGTAGGGGGTCGGCTCCCGTAGCCCAGAGTACGCAGCGCTCGCCGTATCGTCCTTTCACTGTCGCTGCTTAGAACTCCAACATTTAACCTGGGTGTAATTTACTCCGTCGTTGCCAGGCTGTCAGTCTGTAGGAGGCAGGACAGTCTACGTCAACCCCGGTCATTAATGGCGTGTGGTCGGCAAGCGCTTGCCCTTTGGCAGCTGGTACGTCCGTCGATGATATACGCGTGGTACATACACCCTTTATAAGGTTACCCTCTGGAACTTTATGTTCTTACCACTTGGGCAATAGAATGACTCACGTGTCCTGCGACGATAATGCATACACGATCGAAGTTGCTCAGATCAGCACATCTCGATTTGTCGATTCGTATACACTGTTGGGAAGCGCTGCTGTCTACCTATTTATTGCCTGCGGTTGGTTTGGGTCCCTTCCACTCTGCACGGGAAGTTCCCATATCAACTGCCGATCAACCTTATTTCTAGTATTTTGTTTACTGAGTGTATATATAGTGCATGAAATAGACTACAGTGCTTCTGGGTGCGCGAGATACTCTTGGTCAAAACAAATGAGTGGAATGAGCTTTGTAAAAAAAACTGTGGGTGTTCTTCGGATTTAGTCGAGACGTGTGCAAAAAGTTACTCTGCGTCGCAATTTCAATTGCACTAAAGTGACGCAGTTTGCACGTTACGACGAAGAAAGACTACTCTTCCTGTCATTAAGAATATGGAACAGCAAAAGTAGAACATTTGTGGACATTATTCTCGCGCAAGTTGTTCGATACGATCGAGACTATTGTTCATATACAATTAAAACAAGAAAGATGACACCGAATTTTAGGGTGTAATAAGCACGTCTTTTGAATCCGTTCTGACGCAAATTATTAAATTTATCGAAGCTATTCAAAGTCAATGGAACCGGTATGGAAAACAATAGTATCTCACGGAAGAAAAGAATTTCTTCAATCGGGATTTCAGTCCCTCAGATATTGCTGTAAACGCAATCGTGAGCTTACGCCCTCTGGTTACAGACTTGTGCGTTCAGAAAAACATGAATTTTTATGAGAAACTTTTCGCACCGGAAACGCTCTCCAACACCGAAAGAAGTTTTCGAATCGGACTCTTAGAAACAGAGATATCGACAAAAATAAGATGTGACTTTACGTCCCCTGGTGGGAAAACCATGCATTATTTTAGGAAGAAAGTTTTCTCAAAAGGTTTTTTCCATATCAGCGGTATCGTTCCAAGAAAAAAAAGATTTACTCGAGTTTTCAGGAGCCCAGATTTTGCTACAAATACATCAAAAGCAGAAATTAACACTTATGCCTCCTGGTGGCCAACCCATTCTTTACCAAACATTAGAAATTATGTGCAAAATATTTTCCATCAGGTCTTGTATGCGATACAGGAAGAATTTTTCAAATCTGAATTTTAGAAGCAGAAATAACGCAGAAAACGTTATTTACCTTTGTGCCCCCTAGCGGAAAGTTTATGTTTTACTTAAAACTTTAGAATTTATAGGGAAAACATTTCGCATCAGAAGCGCTGTCCAACAAAGAAGGAATTTTTCAAATCGGACTCCTAGAAGTAGAGATATTGACAAAAATAAGATATACATCTACGCCCCCTGGCGGAGAAACTGTGGAATATTTTAAGAAAATATTCCGAAAAAGTTTTTCGATGTGAGTGGCATCAGTCCACGAAAGATTTTTTTCAATCGATATTTTAGAAGCTCAGATTTTATGGCAAATACATCAGAAGCAAAAATAACCACTTACGCCTCCTGGTGGCCAAAGTATTCTTTATCAAAAATTTGAAATTATATGCAAAAGATTTTCCATCAAAAGGTGTATCCGCTGAAGAAAACATTTTTCAAGTCGGAGTTTTAGAAGAAGAGTTATAGGGGAAAATGTAATTTACTTTTACGCGCCCTAGCGGAAAACCTATGCGTAATTTGAAAAAGTAACTATATCTAAAATACTCTTTGACATAAATGGAATCGAAAGATAAAATAGTTTTTTCAATCGAGTGTTTAGAAGCAAATATGTGAAATAAAACGTATTTTTGAGTTCGACATCATCTGCATTTACGCCTTCTAGCGGCGAAATTGTACATCGTAATAAAAAAAAAAAAAAAAAAAAAAAACGAAATGAAGGATCATCATTCGCATATTTCAAGCTTCCCAATGCAAACAGAATTTTTCAAATCGGACTAATAGTTGCAGAGATATCGTGTGAACAGGCGGACGGACGGAAGGACGGACAAACCGGTAACATAAGAACGATCTTTTTTTACAAAAGACGTGCTAAAAAAGAAATCGCAGCGGAGCAAAGACTAACACACGGGGACTAATCTGGTGCAAATTGTACGATTCAACGAAAAAAGACTACACTCCCTGTCCGTAAGAATAGGGAACAGCAAAAGTAGACCATACATGGAGATAATTCCCGTGCAAGTTGTACGATAACATAGAGGAAGGCTACTGTTCCTTTACTCCTTAAGAAAGGAAATCACAGCGGAGGTAGACCGTATATGGGGATGATTCTCGTGCTAGGTGTACGATACCTATAAGAAAGGCTACACTTCCTGTCTTAGCGATGGGGAACACTAAAACTTGATTATATGTGAAGATCATTCACGTGCAAGTTGTACGATAAGATGAAGAAAGACTATTGTTCCTGTGTTCCTTAAGAAAAGAAATCACCGCGGAGCTAGACTACATGTGGGGGTGTAACGTCAATTCGTCGCGTGCGTCAATTCGTCGACTACGTCAATTCGTCGCCTGCGTCAATTCGTCGACTACGTTAATTCGTCGCCTGCGTCAATTCGTCGACTACGTCAATTCGTCGCCTGCGTCAATTCGTCGCGCGTCAATTCGTCGTCTACGACAATTCGTCGCGCGTCAATTCGTCGAGCGTCAATTCGTCGAGCGTCAATTCGTCGCGGACAAATTCGTCGAGTACGTCAATTCGTTGCGTTTACAGATTTTGGTTACATACGAAACGAATGCAGGAAAACGTACGATTTCGAACGTCTTGCTCCCTGATCAAATTTATAAAATTTGAACACGCAGACAGGATAGGAATATTACGTTTTTCTTTGGCACTAAAAATATTAGACGGTAGACGGTTTTTCGAACGGGGCAGGGCCCGGTTGGACAAAGCCCCCATTTACAAAATTTTCGTAAAATCTACAGTTTTCAATTCAGAACCACCAAATCTGGTATACTATCTCGTAGTATTCTAACTTAGACTGTAGACGGTTTTTGGAAGCGGTTGGAGACGGGGGGATCAGAGCCCCCCCCCTCCTACAGAATTGCCGTAAAATCTAGTTTTCAATTTAGAACTATCAAATTTGGTATATTATATCATGGTACTCTAACTTAGACGGTTGTCGGTTTTTGGAACGGGTCAAGGCCCGGGGAGTCAGAGCCCCCCCCCACCCCCACCCCCAGATACATACAAAATTTTCGTAAAATCTAGTTTTCATTTCTGAACCATCAAATTTGGTATCATGAAACTCTAACTTAGACGCTAGACGGTATTTGGAAGGGGTTGGAGCCCCCCCCCCTCATAAACAATTTCGTAAAATCTACAGTTTCCATCTTAGAACCACCAAATTTGGTATACTATCTTATGGTACTCTAACTTAGATGGCAGACCGTTTTTGGAACGGGTCACGGCCCGGGGTCATAGCCCCCACACACAAAATTTTCTTAAAAACTACACTTCAAAATTGCCTTTATTCTTCAGTAAAATAACATTTCTATGTACATGACAATGGAATCTGCCAATAAATACAGTGGTATATACATCAGCTGGAAAGTTCCAGTAAAACGTAAAACAAAATATTGTTAAAATCAAAAAATTATTTGACCACGTAGGGCGAAGGAGAGGCAGACAACAAAGCACGAGCGATACAAATGAAAATGTTTACCTACAGCATTGTAGACAGGGAAAGACATGATTCTATACTATGCACAAATTCCAATTAAGCAATACTACCATACTAAAGATTAAACATGCACAAGGTACTAATTCACATAAAAGACCATGGGTGAGAAGGAACTAACAGGTGCAACAGTATTTGGAGATATGACAGTAATGGTAGAAACAAATAAGCACAAATACCAATCATATGTACAGAATTATGCAGTGACAAGAGAGAAATATCCTAAACGGACCCAGGAGAGCAACTTTACAATAAAATAGAAATCGAACAGTAAAGCAATGCACAAGTTTCATATCATATGTTCAGAACAATACAGTGACAAGGAAGAAAGCCGCTAAACATACCCAGAAGGGCAGCTTCTCATGAAACAGAAATGCAACAGTGATGCTACATTCAAAATTTACAACATATGTACAGAAGTATTCAGTGACAAGGGGAAATAACGCTAAATGTACTCAGAAGGGCATCTTGTTATATTAAATTATACACACAGTGACTAATATTTTAAAAATATATTCAACATAATGAAGGGGACATTGCGTGGGCAGTAAACTGTGCAGAAGGAAGAATTATATACAACAACATAAAATCCAACAATATCGAAGAGAACATGGGAAACATGGTGAGCTATCTTCAATGGCACATTAAAACAGAAAAATCACAAATAGCGAAGCACCAAAATTAATACGTAAAAACATGATTTGTTACAGTGAACGTGGGCGACAACAAAAATCCCACTTATAGGTTGAGATGTAACTGCAAATTGTGGATATGGAACCACCCAGCCGATTGGGCCCAAGTGGATTGAAAAACGCTATCGGTGTTTGTTGAGGCAGCACGAGAGTGCTCCATTTGGAGGCGAGAGGTTAAATATGCTAGGAAGCGTCTCCGAATGATAGCACTTGCCTCCTGAGGAGGTGGAATAAGAGCAGGGAAGCGTTGTTGAAGATGGAAAGCATAGACAGTGAACTTCACAAGAAGAAAAATGTAACGGCACACAGGAGGCAAGTGAGTAGGTGGATGCTTAGTTTGGAGTAGCCAAGCATATGCAAGAAACGGTAACGATCGAGCACAAATTCGATCAGCAAGACGAAATGCTGTGTTTAGGACTGGCAGGAGAACGGGGCAGAATAGGTATTGATGTTGGACGTCGCTGACTTCAGGGCAAAAGGAGCATTGTGGAGCGGTGAGAAGGGTCATGCGAAACAGTACTGATGGGGCGGGGAGACGAAGGTGAAGAAATTGCCAATGGACATTGAGTTCAAGAGGGGAGGAAAGGGCAGAGGTAGATGCTGTCCAGATGGCTGGGAGAAGAGAAGGAGGAGCAGAATGAACAGAAAGTGGAAGTGCGGGAGGGGAAAGAAGAAGCCAATAAAGAGAAGAGGAGGAGATCGAAGTAACTAGAACCGGGGAGCTACGAATGAGGAGAAAGAACGGTAGAGAAAGACGAGCGGAGGGGACCGAGAAGAGACCATCAGGTGAAGCGAGGAGTGGAAAAGAGGCTCCAAAGCGCTGTGCGAAGAAGAAGATATTCGTTAGCAAGAGTAATGGTTGGAGATAGAAATAATGAAGAAAGAGGTCTCCAGGTTAGATCAGAAGTTACGAGAGAACGGACAGTTATCACACCAGAGCGGATCCAATGAGGAAAGTAAAAGTAAGGGAGGTTAGGAGGGTGAATAAGAGAAGAGAAGAAGAGAGGTTCATCTAGGAGATCAAGAGTTGAAGAAGGAAATGAACGGAGAAGAGGAAGCGAACGAAAGAGAGAAAGGCCCTCTCGCAGGACAGGAGGGAGGTGGGACGGGAGAAGAGAGTATGCATCCATCTTCAGAAACAGTAGGAAGGTGAAAGATGGGTCACCGGAAGAAGCTAGAACATTCAAGGTAGTGGTAAGGGACGGAACAGTTGAAGTGGCAAGGCGAATGAAATGAATAATACGATGTGTTTTATAAAGGAAAGCTGGATCAGGAAGCTGGATGCCACCTAATGAGGCTGGCAGATGAAGCGTGGCAGGTTTAACCCAGTGATGTGAAGACCAGATGACGGAAGTTGAGAGGCGAGTGATGGTCATCATTTGTGACACGGGCACAACCGTCGACATCCAAGAGTATTCGCATAGGGAGATAAGTTGTCGACGAACAACGGCTGCTCGTTGACGGAACGATGTGAAAGGGCGGGCCTTACTCCAGTAGGCATCAGTCCGTTGTATCCGGAGAAGAAGAGCAGTCCAGGTGGCGGATGCAGAAGCCAAGGGCAATCCGACATACGCACCGAGGATCTTCTGTGTAGTGGCTGTCCACTGCGCACCCCAAGGAGCATCGGTGCGGGCAGCCCATGCCCCGCACCATAAGCCAGTACTTTTAGTGGCATTCAGCGCTGCTCCAGATAATGCAACATACTGTTGATATACAGAATACAGGCGATCAAATTGAGATTCATCCCGGACGCAAAAGGTCACATCATCAGCATAGGCGGTGAAAATTATTCGATGATGACGAGTACTAGCCACTGTCGGCGGTAGGACATCCAGGAGTGATCTTCGGGCTGCTAACAGGAAAGGCTCAAAAGCGAGAGCGAATAGCTGGCCGGAGAGCGGACATCCTTGTCCCGGATGCCTCGCTTGAACGGAATTGGAGCGGTTAGAAATGTGGCCGCTCGAACATGGAAACTGGCGCCCTGATAAAGGGCCAAGAGTGCGGAAGAAAAGGCAGGACGAAAGCCAAATTGTGAAAGGACAGCTTTCAATTCAGAACCACCTAATCTGGTATACTATCTCATGGTATTCTAACTTAGACGCTAGACGGTTTGGGGGGGGTTAGGGCCCGGAGGGTCACAGCCCCCCCCTACAAAATTGCCGTAAAATCTAGTTTTCACAGTTTTCTATATAGTGCCACCAAATTTGGTATATTCTCTCATGGTACTCTAACTTAGACGGTAGACGGTTTTTGGAACGGGTCAGGCTCGGGGTCAGAGCCCCCACCCCCACACACACACATAATTTTTTTTCGTAAAAACTAGAGTTTTCAATTTAGAACCACCAAATTTGGTATACTATATCATGGTACTCTAACTTAGACGGTAGACGGTTTTCAGAACGGGTCGGGGCAAGGGGGTTAACCCCCTACACACAAAACTTTCGTAAAATCTATAGTTTTCAATTTAGAGCCACCAAATTTTGCATACTATCTCATGGTACTCTAACTCAGACGGTAGAAGGTTTTTGGAAGGGGTCAAGGCCCGGTGGTAAGACCCCCCCACACACACACATACAAAATTTTCTTAAAATCTATATTTTTCAATTCAGAACTACCAAATTTTGTGTAATAAAACTCTAACTTAGCGGGAGACGGTTTTGGGAACGGGTCGGGGGTCGGGGGTCGGAGAACCCCCCCCCCTGCAAAATTTTAAATTTCCGTAAAATCCGCAGTTTTCAATTTAGAACCACCAAATTTGGAATACTATCTCATGGTATTCTAACTTAGAATGTAGACGGTTTTTGCAAAGGGTCGGAGCCCGGGATTCAGCCCCCCCCATACGAAATTTCGTAAAATCTAGTTTTCAATTTAGAACCACCAAATTCGGTATACTATATCATGGCACTCTAACTTAGACGGTAGATGGTTTTTTGGAATGGGTCTGGGCCCGGGGGCTTAGAGCCATCCCCCCCGTACGAAATTTTCGTAAAATATACCGTTTTCAATTTAGGAACCACCAAATTTGGTATACTATCTCATGGTGTTCTAACTTAGACTGTAGACGGTTTTTTGTAAAGGGTCGGAGCTCGGGGTTCAGAGCCCCCACCCCCATAAAAAATTCGTGAAATCTACAGTTTTCAATTTAGAACCACCAAATTGGTATACTTATAACATGA